>CM074721.1:155172162-161127162 GCA_037306005.1 Rhinophrynus dorsalis
TATTTTTTTTTTTTGGGGGGGGGGGGGACTTCAGATAATTCGTATAAGTGATGAACTGAAATTTATACTTACCAGGATATTATATATATATATTTTTGAAAGGTAGAGGACTTGTGAACCTTGGTAAGTTTAATGCTGTTGAAGGTAGAGTAATACGTAAAGTCTGAGGAGATAATTGAATGGATTTGTTTATTTAGATATTACACCATTTTATTTTATTTTTTTATAGGAAAATAATTAAATGGCAATAGCCCAGTGATTTATCTTTAACAGTGTTTTTTTTTTTTTTACCGTTAATTGGTTGCTAGATGATGGCTGATAAATCAGAAGAATGCGGTTCTAATTTGAAGCTGAATGCTTATAATTAGAAAGGTATCTGAATGGCATAATGAGAGAAAGAAGAAAAGGAGAGAGATAACAAAAGGAGCATGACAACATACTTAGGACTCGATTCAAATGTTGGCGTTAAAACCAACGTGAAGAAAAAAACTGCCTTCGCTCGTTAAGCAAGACCAGGTAACGTGAGATTCAAATCTTTGTTACCCAGAAGAGTTAACGAGCGACGGCCTACAAAACACACGAAGACTACAAAACTGGAGTCGCCAAATATTTGACCTCATCGTCGACGCCAAATACACGATAAACGCGAGAAACGTCTCCAAAAAAAAACCAAACACGCAAAACGTCCAACGTGACCCGGTCTCAGCCAATCACAGCACCCCAAAGTATCAAGTTGAGTCGAATAAACTATAAATAGACCCAAAATCACCTACGCACCTTTGTCTGTTATCGAGTTCCCAAGAGCTAGATATCAGGACCCAAGGAGCGGAGGTTAGTTTTTCAGAGAAAGGGAGTTTAGGCGGCGCACACACACAGACAGGTAGAAGGAGAGTTTGGCAGCACACAAAGCGACACAATACACTTTTGAACATACAAATACACGCATCCAAACACACATACACACATACACATAGCCCATATTTTTTTTTGTAAAACACACACACACTTTTTATCTTTATTTTGACAGTGTGAGTGCAAGTGAGTGACAGAGAGTGAGTGAGTGAGTGTGTGAGGGCCTGAGTGAGTGCCTGGGTGTGAGTGGGTGAGAGAGATGGAGAGGAGAGGAGAGAAGAGAGGGGTGGGGAGTGTAGGAGGAGAGGAGGAGGAGATTCAGGGGGGCAACCCTGGTCAGGGTAGGGGAGGGAGAGGGAGATCTCTGGGGCGGAGGGGCAGCCACCCAAGACCAGGCACATCTAGTGCAGGGGCAGACACAGTGGGACGAGGGGTAGTCCCCCTGCACCACACACAGACAGGGCCAGTGCAGGCAGGGCTGGGGAGCCACAGCCAGGGCTCTCAACCAACCTCTGGGGGTGAGGAGGAGGAGAGGTTTAGAGAGCCCAAATACACAGAGGAGGAAAACCTGGTCCTCTGTGAGGCTGTGGTTGCCCACTATAGGTACCTCTTCCCCAAGGGGCCTAAAGCTGGCCTGTCAGGAAAGAGGAAGGCAGCCTGGAAGGAGGTTGTGGCTGCTGTGAATGCAGTGTCCTGCCGCAGCCGGACGTTGGATTCTGTGAAGAAAAGATGGGCAGACTGCAAGGCTAAGGTAAGACAGTAACATAGCAACACAGTAATCAATGTTGAGAAAAGACCTGTATACATCTAGTTCAACCCTTTTCCCATTTTTGTCTACCATTATGAAGGTGAAGAAGAAGATGGGCGAGCAGGCCTTGCACGCTGCTGGCACAGGGGGTGGTCCTCCCCTGCGGGTGGAATACAGCCAGTGGGAGGAGGCTGTGCGTCAGACCATCTCCTCCATCATGGTGTGTGGGATCCCTGGATGGAGTGACACCGGGGATGAAAGTAGCCTCCAGTCCACTGGTAAGTGCATCAAGACCCACACACACATCACACCAATCCTGACACCCACCAGGCAGAGGCCAACACAGTGACACATGGACAGCATTACACAACACAATTCAGTCACACAGCTTGGAGGGACGTCAAACAAGGACAGAATACATGACCAACCTAGCCTGAATGGTAATGGTCAAGTCCCTGTTGAACCCCCTTTATGCTGTCCAAAACGACATCATGCACAGCACAAAAACAATGCACAATGTCATGTGTCAGTCACAGATCCAACTGTTATGTGTATCACAATGTCATACACAGAGTGACAAAGAGGTCAGCACACAACCCCTTGAATGCCACAGGGATATGTAATTCGTTGGTTGACAATACATTGGCTAGTCCCTTGGCACCCAATGGGTTACCGGAGAATAGCAAGGAGGGGACTTGGTGTGTTTCCTATTGTATTGTTACTGCATGTCAGGGCTAGACGTTGTACATGTAGGTAGTTAGTCTAAGTGGAATAGTCAAGGTTCAGCTTTCTGCATCATATGTAGCCTGCAGAGTGGGGATGGCCAGGGGGCATTCCCCGCCATCCCCACTCTGCAGGACATATGTGATCCACAGGACTCAACCATGATGGGGGGGGGGCATTCACTAGGATGTCAGAAAGAGGTGACAATGTGTACATGACAACTGCAGTGTCATCACACCTGAAATCCCTGTGTTGTTCTGTGGAGCCAGTGCACTGAGATCTAAACAACACGTGACATACCAGTGCTTAGGCTCCATAGCATAACAAACATGTGAAAAGGTAGAAACAACCTCCAATAGTACATTCTAACAATGCACTTGTTTGCTGTGTGTTAGGATTTTAGCTGTCCTGGGGTGTGTTTGTGTGTCCTCCAGCTGTTTGGGTTCCTGGGTTCCACAGATCATGTTGGTTGGCGTGCTTGGTGTGGTTATTCCTGCTGCCGACATCATTTACTGATTGATTGGCCTCTGTAGTCATAGGTCCTCACTGGTGCATTGCTGTGTTTAGAGGTCCTGGTGTGTTTGCTGTTGAGGCCTAGGTGTAGAATGTGCAGTGGGTTTGTGTCACTCAAGGTGTGATAGTTCAGTGTTGCTCACCACATGGATCCTGATGAATGGGGATAGCAAGGAGGTATATGCCTTGCCATCCCCATTGCTCAGGATACACATGATGACCAAATCACATCACTGCAGGTTACTGTAATCAATGTATGTGATCACGTCAAACCTAGCAAAGTGTGTTAGGATGGTAACCAATGCATTGCAAAGAAATGCAATGGATACCATCCTGCCACTCAACGGTTTGCGTGTCAGTGTAATAGTCTTGCAGCACTCCTGTCATAGTTCACATCACTGATTACATCATGTCATTTCCCAACACAGCACACCAGACAGCAGGAGCGGAGGACACAGGAGGTTCCTCCACTGAGGAGGCCAGCACCTCCAGTGCACTACCACCACCACCACCACACCAGCAGCAGTGGCAGCAGCAGTGGCCCCAGCATGGCCCCCAAGGCCCACCGCACCACCAGCAGCAGTGGCAGCAGCAGTGGCCCCAGCATGGCCCCCAAGGCCCACCGCACCACCAGCAGCAGTGGCAGCAGCAGTGGCCCCAGCATGGCCCCCAAGGCCCACCGCACCACCAGCAGCAGTGGCCATACCATGGCCCCCAGGCTTCACCCCACCAGCAGCAGCAGCAGTGGCCACAGCATGGCCCCCAGGCTTCACCCCACCAGCAGCCGCAGCAGCAGCAGTGGCCACAGCATGGCCCCCAGGCTTCACCCCACCAGCAGCCGCAGCAGCAGCAGTGGCCACAGCATGGCCCCCAGGCTTCACCCCACCAGCAGCAGCAGCAGTGGCCCCAGCATGGCCCCCAGGCCCCACCTCCCACAGTCCAGCACCGGTACACTCCCCTGCAGGATGTGCCGACAGCCATGGGGAGGCACCGGATGCCAGGCATAGTGGGGATGCCACAGCATGGGCCACTGCAGGCAGCCACCAGGCCACAGCCGTGGGACAGTAGCCAGTGGCCAATGGACTATGAGCACTTTGGCCTCATTGGCCAGCCACAACGGCCACAGGCCCTGGTGGTGGTCACCACACCATCCCCGCCCCAACACACAACACCCCCACAAACCATGCTAGCCACACATATGGCAGTTGTGACATCCCCAGGGGGTCACTCATCTGGGGATGCAGTGATGGGCTCCCCATGCTCCCTCCACATCCGGACCCATGGGTCCACCCCATCTCCCCCACCACCTGTGGTGGAGCCACAGGACAGCCAGAGGGCATCCCCACCACTGTCCCGTTCCCCCTCCACACCACACACTCCTGACAACACCATGGTGATGGATCAGGAGTGTCTGGTACTGCAAAGGAGGCAACTCAGGGTGGCCAGGAGGTGTGCCTGCTCACTCAACAGGCTTGAGCAACATATGGCACACCTCCTGGACAGCATGAGGGCACTGGAGGCCCATCACGTTACTCTCAGCAACCACCTGGTCACCCACACCAACAGGGTGACAGCTTCAATTGACCAGGTGGTTGCTGAGCTCTGTGAGAGTAACAGGCTGGAGACCATCCGCCAGGCCCAGGCCTCCAGTTCCAGTGCCTCAACCCCTGCCAGCACTCCACCAGTGGCACCCCCAGCCCCCAGAACCACTAGAGCCTCACGGCATCAAGTGCAGGAAGCCACCCCTGCAGCCCCGCCCAAAGCACCCCCCAAAAAAAGAAAATAAATGTGCAGTTGTTGCTTGAGAACATATCAATGTCTGTGTTTTATTCAGATGATACAGTTAGAGGGGCAGAGTTGTCTCCAATGCATTGCAAAGCTATGCATTGAACACAACTCATTCACATCTAACATGGGTGTCAAGTAATGAGTTGTCTCCAATGCATTGCAAAGCTATGCATTGAACACAACTCATTCACATCTAACATGGGTGTCAAGTAATGAGTTGTCTCCAATGCATTGCAAAGCTATGCATTGAACACAACTCATGCACAATGAATGGTGTCACAAGCTTTTACAGCAGGGTGAACACACACATCACAATCAGACATGTTTGTCCAAGTTCAACTCACAGACATCTGAAAGCCGAACAACATCTGGGTGTTGTTCCATGATGTGACTTGAACTTAAACAACATGAACACATTAGATATCTCAACAGATCAACCACATGATCACAATTAAGGGGATAGTAATGCTTAGGATGTGTCAAGACATATGTAGTTGGGTTCACCCCCCTGATTGAAAAAGGGAACTACCACTGCTGAAAGGTGTTTCATTCCAAGGTTATCCCAGCTCAAAACTTGAAGTCATATAACAAATATCCCAGTGGCCTGAAGGTGTCAAATGGCACTGTGACTACATCATCCTATGGGGATCCATGGTGCAGGGACCGGAGCTGTCCATTGGATGGTGTAGTAACAGTGCCATTTGACACTTTCAGGCCACTGGGATATTCAATCTATGAATGTAAACTTGGAGTTGGAACAACTTTTGAATTCAACACCTGTCAGCAGTGGGAGATCACTTGTTTCACTCAGGGTGATAAACTCTACTGCATGGATTTTCAAACATTCAATGTATTACTATCATCTTTTCAAAGAACATGAAGAGGGAGAAGTAATCAATGACACAAGATAGATAGTTATATACGATCATATGTTTTATTGATATCAACACTAACAAACAGATGATCCTCATGGATGTGGAGTAAACATGTCACCGGAACAAACTTCTGGACCATATGAAATCATGGCCTGGATGCCTGCAGAGGGTGGAAACAAGATTGAAGGTGCACTATGAACACAACAGTCATGCTATTCCTTTGCCATCATATTTTCTTTCTCTCTCTCATATAAATATTTATATATATATATATATATATATATATATATATATATATATATATATATATGGTGTGTTGTCCATGAACAGTCATGTGGGTTATGATGGACTAATGGTAAGGTGTGTGTTATCCAGGTAATTATTTTCTGGTGTGTGGTTAGTGGTGTGATGTGTTGTAAGTGGTATGTACCTGCCAGGTGTGTGTTTTGTCTCCATGGACTGCTGAGGTTACATAGGTGAGCTTGACATGTTGTTGGAGTGACAGATGTGCATGTGGTGTTGTGTGTTAACCCCTGTTGGTCGGAGGTGATTTTGGATGGCTTATGTTGTGCTGCTTTGTGTTCCCCTGGTCCCTGTTGGGTTGCTTGATTCTTATGGTTTGTCTGTGTAGGGCGGTGGTTCCCAACCAGGGTGCATTCCTCCCAACATTTCAAATGGCGAAAGAGGGACACTTCTGTTTTAGGTGGCGTTTCTGGGGGCACGTCTGGTAGGTGAGGCATTGCCAAGAATATTTAAGTTATTTCTTGACCCATCTGCACCTCTTTGTTTAACTGATGGATGATTTAGAAAAAGAACAAAGTATTTTAGTTGCCCATAGTAATGTATAAACACATATACTGACAATTAACAACACATTTATGTATGTTTTATTGCTGTGGACCAATGTAATACACATCACTCATTCTGATGTCCGAAAAAGTGGGACAAAAGGGTAGAAAAGAGGGACAGAGGGATTTGGATCTCAAAGAGGGACTGTCCCTCCTAAGAAGGGACACTTGGGAGGTATGAGGGTGTCATGTGATGTTGGTGCCCCATGTGCACCAGCTCAGGATGCATCACTTTTCCCATGTTGCTATGTTCTGCACTGGTGATTGGTAATATTGACTTTACACATTTTTGGGGGGATGTGTGTATGGGACATTTGAAGCACTATTCCTCCTCATTGCCATTGACAAAGTGGTACCTGATGCTGGCCATATGTTATTTTTATTTGGGTATTCCCTTGTGCCCGCTTCCTCCAATACCTCTCCTCTCCTCACGCGTTGGCATTGTGCCAATGCGTCTGCGAATTGTAGAATAGGCGACGCCAGGCAGGGGACAATGGCGACGTGTGGGCACAATGCCAACGCGTCTGCGAATTGTAGTATAGGCGACGCCAGGCAGGGGACAATGGCGACATGTGAGGAGAGGAGAGGTATTGGAGGAAGCGGGCAGCAAATACAAGCCTGCCACCCGCTTCCTCCGATGTCTCTCTTGTCCCCAGCCTTTTCTTATGCTGCAGGCTTCACAGCCACCCGCAGCAATGGCACTTTTATGAATGAAGGGAAGCGCTGCAGTCAGAGTGCAGCCTGCTTCCTCAATTGTATTTTAACCCTTTGAGTGCCAGTGTGGAATGCAGCGCATGCCTTTGCAATGCGTTGCATACCACTCTGGCACTCAAAGGGTTAATAATGTCCTACTTACTGTGTCCCATTGTTATTTGTGTGTTTGCTTCACTCTGCATTGGAAGGAGAGTGGAGCAAAAATAATGATAGCAATGGGACACAGGAGGTGGGCATTACAAATGAATGGATCTAAGTCAATCTACGTTTCATGATAGTATTTAAATTATACAATGTATGAAACACACCCACTCACACACATACAGGCATACCTTGCCTATTAACCCTTTGGGAACCAGATGGCTGGGAGACATGCTATGCAATGCTTTCCTACCTCTCTGGTAATCAAAGGGTTGATTGTGGAGTAAAAGACAGATTTGTCCACTACATGGAAGTCCATGAGGTGGATGTGGATGGGGTTAGTATGTCCCATATATGCAATATATGTGACATATTAAGGGGGGTGTGGAAGGGGGCATTGTGTAGTGCTTGGTGTACTAGTTTTCTTTATTGTAACCCTTTGAATGCCACAGGGGTGAGCAGTACACATCCCTATGGCATTCAAAGCTGTCTATGGTGCTGAAAGCCATCTCTGTGTTCCCCTAGTAGCTGGGTAGGGAAAAGCACAGAGAATGCTGTTCAGAACTGGAGACGTGGGTTTTTTTACACTGCCTCCTGTGCTATTCTCCAAAAAAAGTAGGCGTTAGATTTCTGGCGTGAAATGTTGCAATTTAACGAGCGTTAGCCCTAACTCCAACATTTGAATCGCTTTTGGGGTCGCTTGTACATTATCCTCTATGGGTGAGATCTTGCTGTTCTGGCGACGGGCGACGTCTGTTTCAGAACTGGCGTCGCTTGTTTCTAGTAGAACATTTGCATTGCTCAGTTGACGTTAAAAGCAGCGTCGCCAGTTTTTTCTGGCGACGCCAACATTTGAATCGAGCCCTTAATTCGTTATTATTTTGTATTTATAATACAATGTTTTTTTTTCAGCAGCTGAGGAAGTTTAGCCTCTAATGTGAGCATGGAAGTGGGTAGAGGAAGGACAGTGCTGGGGAGGGAAAGAGGAGAGGGATCAAGGAAAGACCCGCCTTTATTATTATTATTATTATTATTGTAGTAGAGGGCTAATTGATGCCTAGTTCGTTAGTCCGATTTTTGCTCTGATCGGTATGCTTATTACTGTCGTTTTAAGAGTTGGAATTGCTCTGTAAACGAGGCTTAGAACGCATGCTTGGTTCCTTTGGGAGTAGTGATTGTATGAGATAGGGATGGACACATTTTATGCAATATGCTTGCGGTGGTGAAGCGGAAGGGAATAATGTGTGTTTGCATAACGTATACTTCTACTACATTGAGTCTTTATTTATACGTTGAGTGGTTGGAGGGATTTGATTCTCTGATGGAAGAACGCTTGGTATGTTATTTCATATCTGAACTTATAGGGACTAGAATCGATTGTATTGGAGGAAAGCCAGGGATTGACTGGATAATTTTGTGTTGGTTTGTAGTTATGTTCTGGATGTGATCAAACATGCTAATGTGAGAAGGTATTTGCTGATGAAACTTTGAAGAAGGCGCTTTCTTCTGACGTAGGGTCTGCTCTAGGGATGACGCTCTAGAGACTACAAACCTTGGAGCAGAGCCTGAGTCTCATATTTAATGGGCCTCCAGCCCCTCCTAGAAATGTGGGCCAAGCCCTTAATTATCCACTCCTCAAGGAGATTTTTATCCTATACGCCACAGTGTTTACGTCAGGGATTTGGCTTATCAAGGCCTTGAGAGAAGCATAATTAAGTGACATGACACAGACATCACTAATCAAATACACTTCTGAGCTTTATTGAGAAATACAAGTTGATATAAACCAAAGTAAAGGGGCGTGTTCAACATAAGTAGAAAAGTACAAGTTATTAGCAATCATTAATCTTATACAAACAATTGGTGGCGCTATATGGACACGGGGTTATTACTTTCTTAAATGGTTGCTGCCTCGAACAAGATCTCTGCTATCAGATCTCCAAATAAAAACTACTATTTACAAAAACAGTTCCGGCGCTACCATCAGAAAGACTAGTAAATCATACCATAAAAACTCCTTCCTTATAATCAAATCCCTTTAATAAACAAGATATTATATATTTCTTCGTTCTCTATCATATATACTTAATACCCTTTACATATGAGAAAAATTCTTTTAAAGTTGTAGGATCTTTTACGATTAAGATCCTACAACTTTAAAAGAATTTTTCTCATATGTAAAGGGTATTAAGTATATATGAGAGAGAACGAAGAAATATATAATATCTTGTTTATTAAAGGGATTTGATTATAAGGAAGGAGTTTTTATGGTATGATTTACTAGTCTTTCTGATGGTAGCGCCGGAACTGTTTTTGTAAATAATTATTAGCAATCATGTTTTGAGTTACTACAAATAAGGGCAGAAGGAAATGTGGGGGTACATTTCTACAGAACTAGGACACGTTTGGCCTATAATTAAAGATGATTAGCTAACTGCTCTTTTAGCAAGCGGCTAAGAACTTTTCACAGGTAGCTTGTGGTTATGCGCATCCTGCCTTAAGTGTGTTTCAGATTTCCCATAGCTTCCTGGCTTCTATGTGCTAAATTCTAAACAGCATTTCAAATATGATTATTAACTCCTTCAGTGCTGGACAGCAATACAACAGAGAATTTCATCCTTTCTCACCTCAAAAATGAAACTGTTGAAAAATGTAATTTCCCATTTGGCGCTTTTTCTCTTTTTCCCGCTTTTTTCACCTAGCTCATTCCATTGAAATCAATGGGATCATTGAAGTTCCACACAATTATTATTTTATTTCCCAAAGGCTTAGTATAAAAAGGCATGAGGGTGCATGTGTTGGTGGGGTGTGGAGAAAGAATAAGATGAACAGGGAATGTTTTTTTGGGGGGAGGTTTGTTTACTGGAATTGGGGGTCAGTTAATACAAAATAAATCCTAAATCCAATTACCCCGCCCCATAAGACATGATATTAAAGGGGTCTGAGGAGGGTGCTTGCGTTGGTGAATGAATGAATCAGTTGAGCAGGGAATTTGTTTTTGGGGGTTTCTTGACTGGTATTGGGGAGGACAGTTAATAAAAAAAAAATAAAAAAAATAATTCATTTTGTATGTAAAGTGATAGTGACAGGAACCCCCTAAGCTACCACTGGGATGAACTGATACTTAACTTGATTTTTTTAGAGGCTTTGTAAGACTTATTAGAGGCCCAAGCCCTGAGGAAAGATTGATTTGTAGGACTTAGGATTGTTTGGCACAAGCCCTAAGGGAACATTGATTTGTAGGACTTAGGCTTGTTAGAAACAAACCCCCAAAATTGTTTATTTTTTATAAGACTAGTTTTTTTTTATTTTGTATTTATTTATTTATTTATTTATTTTTTTTTTTTTTTCAAAACAAGCCCTGAGAAAAAAGTAAAAATGCCATACTGGCTTAATGGCAGCAGGTCATGTTGGCCAGTGGCCACTGTCAAATGTCCTCCTGAGTCCTGAGTGGCAACTGCTGTTCGTACTGCTGCTGCTGAGCTGTTTAAGCAGCAGGATGATTAGGCAACTGAAAGAGAATGGGATCAACAATTGCAGTAACATGGACGATGATGAAGGTTCCACTTGCCACAATTATCTCCAGTGATGCACCAGAGGCAGTAGCAGCACAATGGAGAAAAGAAGTTGACCATTAATTCTTCTCCACCTGCCCCTCCTCTAAAATCATGGGTGTGTTGTTATTAGAATTTAATTTGTTTCCTCTGAGAGCAGGAACTGTGGCTCTCATCAGCAAATGCAATGTTCACAGTGTGTGTGTGTGATAAATAACATCTGGGAGGAAAACTGTATCCAAACACCATGACACCTGAAACCAAGTACTGCCGCTGTCACTATACCCCTTGTTCAGACCACGCTAAGGACACATGACAACTTGCTGACAGTTTAATAGTAATGATGAACCTTCCTTGCCATCATATTAGCATATTCTGCAGGATGGCATCTCCTCAGATGCCACCTGATATCAATTCTCCTCCACCACACTGGCATGTGTGGTCAGTGCACCACACAATGTGCAATGGGTAGAGATGAACAGCCACATCCTAACATCAACAGGTGGCTATCATTTGGCAGGGAGGCAAAAATGAATGAGATGGATTGGCAGAAGGTGTAGTTACCTTAGAAGGTGATGGCAAGCTAGTTGTTTCACTCATCATGGGATTCCAGTCTCTTCCTGTGTTTCTCCAATATTCCTCCTCTTTGATCTCTGGGGAGTCAAGGGGTACAGCAACAGCGCTGCTTGATTTCTGTATTGGGTGTTTGGCTTTAACATGTTTAACATAAATGTCATGGTGTCTGTGTTTCAGGGAGCTTGTGCCAAGGTGTGTTCCCTCCTTTCCTCTTCTTACTGACTTGTCACAAATTGTGCACACTGCCATTGGTGATGACTGCACTGTGCCTGCCCCAAGAGAAAAATAGTCCCACATCCATGATTTCAGGGGATAGGGAACAGGTGGATACGAATGGCCTTTTTCATCTTGTCCTCCACATTCCCCTTCACTGTCTGTGGCAGCGGATAATGTTGCTGCTGTTGCTGCTACTGCCTCAGATTCAACACTACAACTAGGACCAGGAATATTGCTGCTGCTGGCAAGTGGAACCTCTTCTAGTCCCGCATTACTTGTTGACCCCATTCCCACTGTGTCCACGGTGGTCTGTGGCACACTAGCTTGCTCCTCAGCATCCTGCTTCCCTTGCACTCAGCATCAGAAGGAATTAGAGCAGTTGCAAATTTCTCAAATTCCAAAATGTCACTGCTAGTGGTGGTGTCCCCCATTCCTTCTCAGTTTCTGCTGAAACGGCCATCAATGTCTCTTCCACTCCAGCTTTTCCAGCATCATCATCAACACCACTAGTCCCTACATGCTGTTATTGCTGCTGCTCTATTACAGACATCTCACTGCTGCTTGGAGGAGGTGACAAACAATGTGACAGAGGGTCCCCTAATGTCACACTTGCTATTTCTATTTGACCTGAAGAAGTCAGACTGGCAGCAGTAGCATCAGGGACAGGCAGCTGATCTGTGCTCCTGCCGGTGGTGGTATTAATTGTGTGGCTTCTCTCCCTCAACAACAGTTCTGGCCTCTTAGTTTTCAGGATCATGTTCCGCTTGGACACTTTAGTGAAAGGAAGGGGAGGACTCCCAGTCCTGGGTCAGAGGAATGGTGTGAACTCCCTTGACCTACAGCTGCTTCTCCATTACTGCTACTACTACTAACACCAACGACATCAAATTCAGCCAAAGAGTCTTCCTCCTCAGTCTCACAGTCACTAGAAATATGAAGATATTGTTGTTGATTACCTCCTCCTACACTCCTAACGCTAACAAGCTGATGGACCTTAGTAGTAGTAGTATTAGCACTGGCAGTACTGCTTGGGGATGGCAAGTGTGACTTATGGTCCCTTGCTGTCACGCTTGGCATCATTTTCTCCCTCCCCCGAGTACTACAAAACACACTAGCAGCAGGCAAAGTATTGGTGGCAGCAGGTACAGCACTGGCAGCAGGTACAGCACTAGTGGCAGCAAGGGCAGCACATCTGGCAGCACTTGGGAAACTAAAATAATAGACCTAGTGGGAGCTTATCTAGATTTCAGTAAAGCATTTTACACTGTCCCTCATAGAAGACTCATTAATAAATTGCAGTGTTTGAGTCTGGATGCAAATATTGTTAAATGGATAAGGCAATGGCTGAGTGACAGGAGACAGAGGGTGGGAGTCAATGGAGAATATTTTCGGAGAAAAAGGAGTGTTACTAGTGTTACTAGTGGGGTACCTCAGGGATTATTAATGATATTGCAAAAGGTCTTTGAGGTAAAGTATATCTTTTTGCAGGTTATATAAAGATCTGCAATAGGGTAGACATTCCAGGGGAATAAGCCAAATTAAAAATTATTTAGGTAAATTAGAAGAATGGACAAGAATGTGGCAGCTGCATTTTAATGTTGATAAATGTAAAATAATGCACCTGGGACATAAAAATCCAAAGGAAAAATATACTGTTAAGGTACTGTGCTGTTAGAGACAACAGAGGAAAGGGATTTGGGAGTAATTACTTCTAATGACTTAAAGCTAGGGGCATTAGTAGCAGAAAAAGGGAAGTGGTCATGCCACTCTACAGATCTCTAGTTAGACCTCACCTAGAGTATTGTGTACAGCAGGGCTCAAAATTTCCACTCGCCTACTCGCATTTGGCGAGTAAAAATTGAGTGAGGGCGAGTGGAAATTGAAGCCCTGTAGGAAAATGGCCCCACACCGCTCCAGCAGCCTACAGATTGAGACGCACAGCACCACGCTCTCTGTGACGCTGCCACTCTGCTCTGCTGAGTGGAGAGTCAGTCATGCCTACTCACTCTGCATGCAGTATTATTCTGTACTGTCTCCGGGAGAGGCGGTCACTCCAGTACATCCGGGAACTATATGACCTGATAAACACAAATGGGTATACTTAATCGTCACCCATTGTCAGATCAACACCAGCTCTAAAATTGAAAATTGAACTGTGGTCCACCCCTGCCCCAAGATTTCGGGGGCTGACCCTGCGGCATTGGCCTCGGATAATTTTTTATTTCGGGTTAATGTCTTCTTTTCCTCCTTGACTAATGTAGCGGCGGTGGAAGCAGAAGTGGAGGAATGGAGGGAGGAGATGGAAGGAGACACGTCCGTAGCAGAGGGACCAAAATGGTCAGGGAACATCTGTATGATGTCCGTAACAGAGATGAAACATTTGTTTTACTTGTAGGGAATCAAAACTAATGTGGGGAATCATGGGACAGAAAGACCCTATTAACCCCAAATAAAGAAACAGAGGTTCACTTAAATGTATAGATACAAAAATTAAATATTAATTTTATTAAGTACTAAGATAACAAGACAGTATCATAAAAACAATTAAAAGAAACTCTAAGACATGCGAGCTCAGAAAAATAAACAGTTTCTATCCTAAATCCATCCTAAAAAAACCGGACAGAATTCCAGAGAATAACACTGCAAATAACATCCTCATATGTGAATAACTAAAGATAGGTGCAAAATATTTCTGAGCTCGTATGTCTTAGAGTTTCTTTTAATTGTTTTTATGACACTGTCTTGTTATCTAATTTTATACGTAAGAAAATTAATATTACATTTTTGTATCTATACCTTTAAGTGTGCCTCTATATACTGGGTTTATTTGGGGGTTAATATGGTCTTTCTGTCCCATGATTCCCCTAATTAGTTTTGGTCCGTTTGTTTCAACCCAGAGTGCACCTTGACTATTCAGCTTTGGAATTTTGTTAGGTATACTTTACCTTACTGGTGCAATTCCTCTTTTGTTTGTATTAATTGTAGGGAATAGCATTCTTACTGGCAATATATCATTATGCAGGATCAGTAGAGTGGCATTGCTGGTAGAGTGAGACTGAGTACGGCTAAGGAGAAATCAGCATTGAATGTGAAGGTTTGGACTGTTACATTCGTGTGAGGGCATGAAACACAGTGGCCATGCTACCTACTGGTAGTAGTTTGGGTGGATAGAGGGGCAAATGCCACCTAAAGAAAATAATAAGTAGTAATTGCTGGTCATGTACAGGGATCCTGCTTTATTAAATCAGTTGGTGGACTACAGCTCTCGTGATATGATGCTGGGAATTGTATTGCGCGGACAGCCTGAGTACCTACCATTCATCCCAAATTCCCATAATCGGATTAGAATAGTGTTGATTGAATGTACTAAATAATGACATCACATGTGAGAATGCTGATGCAAATTCCTGGACAATAGTCATTGCTTTTTATTAGTGGTTTTTATGGCTGTGTTATTTCTCCACTTCCAACTGTGTCATTTCATCAAAGAGAACTTGAGATGGGTAGGGTTGAAGGCAGGGATATGTGTGGGGTTGAAGGCAGGGATATGGGTGGGGCTAGGCATGGAAACTGGTGGCAAGTAACTTTTCAGGCCTGGCTAGTAGCTCAGGACTTGAAATTTTGAGCCCTGGTGTATAGTACTGGAGACCCCATCTCCAGAAGGATATAGATACTCTAGAGAGAATTCAGAGAAGGGCTATTAAAATGGTGACTGGTTTAAAGGAAAATAAATATTAGGATAGACTAAAGGATTTGAATATGTATAGCTTGGAGGAGAGAAGAGAGTGGGAATGATAGAAACATTCAAATACATGAAGAGATTCAACAAAGTACAGGAGGGAAGTACATTTCAAAGGAGTAAAAATGTTTGGACAAGAGGCCATAGTTTAAAACTAGAGGGACACAGGTTTAGACGTAATGTAAGAAAGTTTTACTTCACTGAGAGGGTAATAGATAAGTGAAATAGCCTACCAGCAGAAGTGTTAGAAATTAATACAGTGACAGAATTTAAGCATGCATGGGATAGACATAAAGCTGTCTTTAACATAAGAAAAGACCAAGAAGCAATAATGGTTTGAGGTTTTTATAGTAGGAAAATGGGAAGACTAGATGGACAGAATGGTTCTTATCTGCTGTCAGTTTCCATGTTTATATGTTAGGTACAGCAATGGTGGTTTCAGGTACAGCACTGGAGGCAGCAGGGGCAATATGTGTGGCAGCATGTACAGCACTAGTGGCAGCAGGTGCAGCACATCTGGCAGCAGGTACAGAAATGGTGGTTACAGGTACAGTACTGGTGACTGGTGGCAGCAGGGGCAGCACATCTGGCAGCAGGTACAGCAATGGTGGCTGCAGGTACAGCAATGGTGGCATTGGCAGCAGGGGAAGCACATCTTGCAGCAGACATAGGCAGCTGACCTGTCCTGTTCTCAATAGTACTACCCTTTTCTCCCTCCCTTCACATTCCCTTTTCTCCCTCCTTTCTTATTAAATTCCCCAAGATTCTTTGGGGTGATTTAGGGGGACAGGCATTGGTTCAGTACTGCCAATCACTTCCTCCTCCTCCTCAGACTCAGTGGACACATAATAAGGGTCCTTCCAGTTCCTCCTTTTACTGCTCATAGTAATAGCAGTCACTATGAACCTTTCCTGCCTCAATTTAACAAATAATTCACAACAAAACAGCACACCAAGTCTACCTCGCTCTGTAGCTGCTGATATTGTGTTTCACTTCCTGGAATACGTCATGTTTTATAGAAAAATAGTGAAAACAATGAAAAATCAATGGGTGGAAACTTTGTAGCCACTGATAAACTGGTGGGGAATTTTGGCCAATGGGTGAAAACGCAGATATTTTACTTGTTTTAAAAGCTGATTTTCTCATGAAAAAGCAGACACTAACATGGTTTTTGTGGAATTTCTCGCAGGAACACAGCGACAACTTTTGCCTATCCCTAAATTTCTCAGCAGACTTATTGTCAATTGTCAATATTGTGATGAAAAACAATAATGTCCCTGCCAAGGGGACTCACGTCCACATCACAGCACACACACCAGCGGAAAGGGAGCAGGAGGGACAGAAGGGAAGGTGGGACTATGCAGGCAGTGAAGAAAAAAAGGGAAAGAAAAAGAGAAATTATAGGACGGCAAGCATCCAAGGGTCCTAGGACACTGGCACCTGCCAGTACAGGGGGACCCAGGGGGGTACATCCAAAGTAGACATGTTATTAAGGAGGTAGCAACCGGCAAGTCGGGACATGTTATACCATCAGAGGAACATAAATGAATAAAAATTAATAGAAACCAGGTAACATAGATAGATGTGCATGAAAAACAAACAAATGGGAGCTGAAATTGCAGTCAGAAGACTACATAAGAATCTGCTTATACCAAAATGACACCTGCACAGCGGCTCTAGATAAAGCAGCACTGAGCTCTCTGGTCCACCTAATGAGCGGGAGGAAGGGCCATAAAATGACAGACCCTAATCGGATAATAACATCCAAGTGTGACCAACTCAATTATCTGAGACAGGGCTGCCGCCCCCAACGTATCATCCCCCTGTCTCGTCTGCCACTCCAGCTTGTGATATCATCAGCGGACAGGAGCCTCAAACTGAAGACACCCATTACCTCGACAGGCCACCTGTGGGCAGAGGGACAGGTGGGAGGGAGGATCACAGCCCACCGCACAGCATGGCGACCAGAGTCACTGGACAAGCTGGAGACTGCCCGCCAATGCACAGGCAGACACTGAACTTGCCCAGCACCAATACACCCTAGTGGAGGAAACAAAATCTATAACCCACCACCTCTAACGTAACCCAGTGGTACTAATCTCATACCGTCCACCCTTACTTAGTCAAAATATTTCCCAAGTAGCACTAACTAGTTTTTTTTTTACTCATTAACATTAATAATAGGTGCTATCGTGTATGGTACTCCAAAATGTGCACAATTGTTACATAATCCCATTTTTCCTGATAGCAAAATATTACATGAGAGTGCAACAAACGGCATAATACACATCATCCAGCCCTCCTCCCACAAAGCTAACCATCCACGCAGGCCACCTAAATAAGGCATCTAGAAGGGGAACCCACAAAGATGTCAACCCAAGGCATCCTCAGACTTTGTTAAAGAAATGGGATTCACCCTGCCAGTAAAGACATAATAGTCATAAACAAACAAACTAAACAGAGCAATGATAGTGCGAGAGCATACATGGGAGACAAAATTAAGAGGTATAGGTAACTTTAGTTAAACCTGACAGGTGGGACTCCAAAGGCACAGTCACTCCCGGTAAACAATGGTATAGTAGGGGAGTAAACAGAGAGACCTAGATTAACAGAAGACACAGTCTGTGCTCTTGAGCAGTCCCAGTAGAGTCCCAGCTGGTGATAGAAGGGTCCTCAAAGGGTCAGCAGCACAGATAGCCAAGTCAGTCAGTAGAGAGTGTAGGTACAGGGTCCCCCAACAGTTCACAATTCAGTCTTCGTAGTTTGTTTGGCCTCATCAATTACCATCATTCACATCGATCCTTGGGCAAAGAACGCCAGTCTTCTGCCAGGCACCCCAGATGAAAGCAAATATCCAGAGGATTAGCTATACCAAGTGAGGCACAGAAAGCAGGGATGTTTTCCATGTTTTGCAGCACAGCTGAGGTGCCTTGGTAAGTGGCAAACAGGGCAAAAGAAAACCTCCACTTATACACTTGCAGATTGCGGAGGTGGTCTGTCAAAGGTTTCAAGGCTCTTCTCTGCTGCAGAGTGGGTTTGAGATCAGTTTTCATCGTTAGGTGGGTAATGTCTGCCAGGTTAGGGAATCTTGATGAAGAGATGTTCATTTCAGGAACTTTGCATCCTGGAGCTGCATCTGAGGATGGAGACACTGCCTCCCCCATATCCGAATCAGGGCAGGAATCCAGTCAGTCTGAGTCAGTGGCAGGACAGGCCAGCTTCAGCTCACCATGTTGGTGCGACGGCAGAAATTCTGTGATATTTCCGGTGTCCTTGCCCACTTTTGATTTTTTTCTTTTTGTGGACATGACGGTCAGTAATAGGGACTTAAGGAACAACTTGGTGTAGGTTGAAAGTTCCTCAGGCCCAACATATAGCAAGTTAGAGCTTCCCGGCTTGCAGAGCAAAAGGCTTAAGCAGCTATCTTGCTCAGCAGTCTCTCCGCTCCCCTTTTTCTGCCTTTTCTCTACCCCCAGTCTTTGAACCCACCTCCTTCTCCCACAGTCTTTCAAAACTCCTCTCTCTCTCCTCCGGTCTTTTCCTGGTTTTTCTCTGCCACCCTTTTACCCCTTCCAGCTCCCCTAGTTTTTCAACAACCTCTCTCCTTTGCTTCTCCAGTCTTTCACTATTTTTCTCCTCTCTCCACCACTCAAGTTCCATATTTAAACCCAGTTTTCCCCTATTTTTTTCTCCTTTCTACTACTCTTTCACACCTTCAAGCCCCCCAACTTTTTCAATCCCCTTTCTCTCCCTCCTCCGGCAGTTTTCCCTTTTTTCCCCCTCCTCTCTCAACCACTCAAGCTCTGTCTTTCAACCCCGTTTCTCTCCCTACTCCAGTCTTCTCCCCTATTTTTTCTCCTCTTTCCCCCGCTCTTTCATCCCCTCAAGCATCCCCAGACTTTCAACCCCCTCTCTTTTCCCCCCTCAATCTGCCTAATTATACAGAATGCAACGATATGATGTCATCATATCCCACCATTCTGCATTATTTTAATGTGCTGAAGCTGGATATAGAAAGGTCTCTTCCAGAGGTGACACAGACCGTTATGGCACTGTTGAAGAGATTAGTCTTATCCTCCAACAGGAACTCTATTGGTGGGGCCAATGATGACACAGAGTCAGGTGCACCAGCCTAAAAACTGCCCTATATATGGATAAGGTGGGTTTTTGACTGGGTTTCCTAGCAGGAAAATTGTGTCTATAATGAGTGTAGAATTGACACAGTAACCTGGTTGGACCGGCAGGGAGTGGATATGCACCTAGTCCTGGGATAGCAATTCTGCCAGGTGATGTGCATGGGCTAGGAGAGAGGTGGTTGATGTGTGTTTTGAGTGGGTGTGCTAGCAGGGAAATGGCATGCAAAATGATTGTAGACCCAACGCAGCACCTGATTGGACCAGGAAGGAGTGGATATGCATCTAGACAAGGGATACCAACTGATGAATTATGCCTCTCTAACAAAATTCATCCCTAATTAACTCCTTGTATGCTAGAATTTGTGCATTGCTGTGTGCCCATGTCTGGCATAAAATGAGTTAATCACTGATGAATTATATCTTTGTAGCATACAATGGGTTAATCACTGAGGTACACATTTGTGTGCAATGTGTTATTCACCTATGTGTTATTATTATAATTTAACCAACTGTATGCGATAAAGAGGCATGCATTCACAACTATTAAGCCATAAAAAGTTGTGTACAACGTTATTCTGAGATTAACCTCCATGAATAGGTGCTATTCATGGAGGTTAATCTCAGAATAACGTTGTACACAACTTTTTATGGCTTAATAGTTGTGAATGCATGCCTCTTTATCGCATACAGTTGGTTAAATTATTATGTATGTCCTTCTAGCAATACATACAGTTGTTTAATGAGGAAGGAATAAAGGAGATTAACCCTATAAGTGATGATGGTAGGAATAAAGGAGTTTAATATATATATACACACAAAATTAGAACTAGAGCACAAAAAAATTTATATTATCATCTAGGTCATGTTATTTAGGACTCATTTTTTCCTTCATGGCCATGCACCCTTATCTACACTTGTTACACTTTATCACAAAAAAGAGAAAAGTGGGAGAAATGAGAGAGAAAAAATCCCTATCCTCTCCACAAAAAATAGATAATTAATGGGGCAACTGAGGATATGATATAAATTTTAACCCTCTGGGTCCCTATTTTTCCGCAGGTGAAATTATTTAAAACATAAACTTTTATTAAATCAAAATTAATTTACTACAAATCACATTAACCCCTTCAGGGCCAGAGGCTTGGGCCATTTCCTGTACCCTGCAGGCCAGACACTTTTTCAGCATTTTTGCTATCCTTCCGTTTAGGCTTGATTTACTCAGGTGATTTTTAGTTACATATGGAAAACTATTGTTTTTTTCAGACCAAATTGAGCTTTCTTGTGGTACCTTACACGAAGAGAATTTTGCATCGTGCAAAAAGCTTTGATGTCATAATGACAAAAAAAGTGGAAATTTACTAATTTTGCTAAAATCACATACTATGTATCAAAAACATTTACCTTGATGGAAAAAGTTTTAATTATTTGAAACAGCACCGCATCCCCCGAGTAAAAAAAATATAAAATTTGTATAGTTTTACCAACGTCCATGGCTAGCGCAGAGCCGTAATCACCAGCAGAGCAAAATTACATTTTCAACTTTATAAACTAATATGCGCATTCTAGGGTTTTTGTGGTAAAACTACCCTAAAACAGCGGAATAACTATGTAAAATTATATATTTCTGAAAAGTAGACAACCTGCCGCATCTAATGAGGGGTAACTTGCCTTCTTTCCCCAAGCCTGTTGTGCCCAAATTCTTCCAGAAAGTGGCACAATAGGAAAAGGCATTTTCTTACATTTCTGCCCCTTCAACTGTACTGAAATCTGCGAAAACCATGGAATTTCCAACTATATTCATTAGCTAGTGCTCTTAGGAGAAAAATGACACCCCATTGGTATGGGTTGACCTACCTCAGGGGATGCTAGAAGTGCAAAAAGACACCTACTCCAACCTCTAAATTGTCTAACATTTTCTCAAACATTACTTGTCTGTACAAAAATGGTTATAACAATTAAAGAAGTGAAGAAAGGCTACACAAACAATACCATTTTGGAAAGAAGACAACCTGTTGCATCTAATGAGGGGTGAATTACCTTCTTACCCCAAGCCTGTTGTGCCTAAATGCTTCCAGAAGGTGGCACTACAGGGAAAAATGGCATTTTCTTACATTTCTGCCCCCTCAACTGTCCTGAAATCTATGAAAATCATGGAATTTCCAACTGTATTCATTAGCTAGTGCCCTAAGGAGAAAAATGACACCCCATTGGAATGAGTTGACCTATCTTAGGGGTTCCAGAAACACATAAATACACCTACCTGTTTGCTTCCTCGAAAATTGCTGCTTGTACTAAAATGTTCATAAGTGTTAGAGACATGAAGAAAAGGTATAAAAGGTATACCATTTTGGAAGGTAGACATTCTTCCACATTAAATGAGGGGTCTCTTGCCTTTCTATCCTTGGGCTGAAGTGCATAAATATTTCCACCACTTCAAAGATACTAAATTCTTTGAAAACCATAACATTTACTGCTGTATTCAGTACCTGCTACCAACATGAGAAAAATGGTAGCCCATTTGTGTGGGTTAACATACAATATGTGTGTAATAGAAACATGTACCTAAACCTGACATTTTTGTTTTTGACATTATCTGCTTGAACTAAAATTGTTATAACCATAAAATATGCAGGAAAGGTAGAGAAACAACACCATTTTGCAAAGAAAACATCCTGCCACATCTAATGATGGGTCACTTGCCTTCTTACGCAAAGGCTGGTGTGCACAAATGCTTCCAGGAGGTGGCGCTAATTTTCTTACATTTCTGCCCCTTCAGAAAACCATGGAATTTTCAACTGCATTTGTTAGCTAGTGCTCTTAGGAGTCAAACAACACCCCATTGGTATGAGTTGACCTACCTTAGGGGGTGCTAGAAGTAGAAAACTACACCTACTACAAACTCTGATGTTTCTAACATTTTCTGAAATGTGACTTGCCTGTACGAAAATGGCTATAACATCTTCAGAAGTGAAGAAAAGGTAGATAAAGAATACCATTTTGGAAAGAAGATAACCTGCTGCATTGAATGAGGGGTCGCTTGCCTTTTTACCCCTAAGCAAAGCAATGTGCTGGGAACCCCTGCAGCACTCACAGGGTTACTTTCCATTTATTTATTTATTTATTTATTTATTTATTTTTAATATATTCAGACCACATGGGGGACATCAGGACCCCTCCTCCTCAGTTATTGATCTCCCAGCCGAGCAAAAGCTCTCCTGCCCTTCTCTCCTACCACCGGTAGGAGTGAACGGGACCGGGGAAACTTCCCTAACCGATGACGTTGGGAGGCTTCCCCCGGTCCCTCCCACTCCTACCCGAAAGTTCGGGTAGGAGAGAGGGGAAAGGAGAAACGGAGTATTTATTGATCTCCCAGCACGATCGGCTAGGAGATCAATAACTGGGGAGGCATGAGGAGTGATCCTCATGCCTCTCCAAGAGTGCCAGGCTGCATTTCACCTGAAATGCGGCAACTGCAAGCCGGTTATACCGGCTTATGCAGTGACTGTATTTTAGCTGTACAATGTACGAGCGTGGCACAGCAGGTCCACTCGTACGTTGTACCCACCTGGCACTCTAGGGGTTAAGTTAAAATTCTCAGTAGACTCACCTAGGACATATCTGGCTTAATTACACTCGTCCTGCTGTAATCTATACAAACACTTCTATTACTATGTAGATATATAACTGGATCACTGGATTTAATCCAGTAACTGCTATATGTGAATCCCCTTGTACTCCGAAATGGATATGTTTATGCTTATATTGAAAGTGTAATTGACAGTAACAGTAGGTAAAAGTAATTATAGAAGTGTCTGTATAGATTACAGCAGGACGAGTGTAATTAAGCCAGATAGGTCCTAGGAGAGTCTACTGAGAATTTTAACAATGTGATTCGTAGTAAATTAATTTTAATGATCTAATAAAAGTTTACATTTTAAACAATTTCACCTGCGAAAAATAGGGACCCAGAGGGTTAAAATTTATATCATATCATCAGTTGTCCCATTAATTATCTATTTTTTGTGGAGAGGATAGGGATTTTTTCTCTCTCATTTCTCCTGTTTTTCTCTTTTTTGTGATAAAGGAGTTTAAGCCTGTAAACAATGATTGATGCGCAGTAGAAAAGGTAATGATTAAGAAAGTAATTTAGCCTTCCAAATAATAAAGTGCAGTGTTTAATAAAGTAGGTTAACCCCTTAAGTGCCAGAGGGATCTCCAACACATTGCAAAGCAATGCATTAGACACTCATCTGGCATTTGAAGGGTTAACCCTCTAAATGATTTATACAAATGTAGAAAATGTATGTTTAACCCCTTAAGGACTACGTGACGTACTATGACCATCATGGTCCTTAAATACTTAAGGACCGATGACGGTCATAGTACGTCATGTACTTTTTACTTACAGCGCTCCACCAGGAGCACTGTAAGTAAAAATGGGGCCTAAAATTGACCGCTCCAAGATTGGAGCGATCTCCTTCAGGCCCCACAGCTGTGCGCCGATACACGCAACAGGTCACGTGTACCAATGCATTGGGAGAGATCAAAGCAGTCCTTATGGGACGGAAACGTCCCAGGACCGCTGGTCCTTAAGGGGTTAATAAAGGAGTTTAAGAATTTCAGAGAATAACTGTATAAATACTGATGAAAGGAATAAAGGTATGTAACAATCTAAATTAATTTATGCCACTGTAGAAAAATGTAGTGTTTAAACTCTTGAGTGCAATTCATTGTATACCCCCTGGAACTCAAAGGGTTAATAAAGTAGTGAGTGTAACCCTGCAAATGATAATTAGAAAGGGAAGTTTTTAATATGTTGACCCTTTCGGAGCCAAAGGGGTTATCCAACACAATTTGAAGCAATGCATTAGATACTCATCTGGCAGTTAAAGGGTTAACCCTCTAAATGACAACTTATGCGTCTCTCTACATAGTAACATATAATATAGTAGATGAGGCTGAAAAAAGACATGCGTCCATCAAGTCCATCCCATGCCAAAAACACCCCTGTTGATCCAGAGGAAGACAAAAAAAGCCCTCTGGAGCCATTTCCAATCTAGCCCCAAGTGTGGGGAGGGGTAGAATGTATTCCTTCCTGATTCCAATTAGTAGTCAAATAGTTCCCCGGATCAATATCCTATCTGCTTTGAAGCCATCTGTCATAATTTTCAAAAAATGTACTGTTTAATAACATTGTTTATTCTTCTAAATTATGTTTTGTACCACTCCAATTGGATACGTCTCTGGTGCTCAAAGGGTTACTGTGTAGCCCTAACCCTCTGAGTGTCAGAGAGGTATACAATGCATTGTGATGCAATGCATTGGATACCTTTCTGGCACCCAGAGGGTTAAAACATAGTGTTAACAATGGTAACCTGTAAGCCATAGCTCTTTTGTAGTGTCGAAGATGGTAAACGTGTAAGCCTTAACCCTTTGGGTGCCAGAACATTAGCCAATGCATTGTGTTGCAATGCACTGGATACCTCTCTGGCAATCAGAGGGTTAAAATGTAGTGTCAAAGATGTTAATCATACTGAGAGGAAGCATTCTGGCTTTGCACCACTTCTCTGTCCTCTAATCCACTCTCATCTGGCTTGGATTTCTGCCTCGACTCTGTTGGGACTGTTTTTTCCTCATCCCAGGATATCCGGAGATATCACTAACAAAACATCAGACTCCCTGGTGACAGCCCTCCCTGACAGTGGTGGCCTAGGCCTCACATCTGCGGCCTTATGTGCCAGATCTGTCAGTGGGAGTGGTGGACCTGTGATCCGAGGGCTTTTTCTTTAATCCACTTCGGAGCCTCTGAGACAACACACCATGATCGGATGCCTAACCACCCTTTATCGGCTGCTACTCAAGTGGCAGGAAGCATTGCGGGCACGATTGTGGACTCGGTTGTACGCTACTGCACCAGAGGCCTTCTCTCAATCTCTCAAATCAGTTGGGACTCCCGCGGATGCAAAGAGGATGTGTGGACCTGTTATTACCCACTACACTGCACTCTATGAACACGGAGACCCTTTCTTGTACCTACTTGTATGTTCTTCCTGTTGCAGGAGGCACGAAGATCATTGTAAGTAACCCTGCCAGGGGTCTTGACAATGGCTGGGACAATGGTGGATTTTGTTTGCCCTAACTACTGTGACCTGTAAAAGGCCTGCCCCCCACCTTTTTACATATTTGCACCTTTTACCTTGGATCCCTTAGTGCTCCATCATGTTTTTTATTTTTGGTCCTAGTACCCCTCCCTTTCCAATAGGTCTGGGCTTCTTACCTCATGTGGGTCAGTGGGACACATTGTTAATACCCCATTGCTGGTCATCTCTGAGCCACTGGAGAATGATACTGGTGACCTGTTCTCATCCCTCTCCTGCCTAGTGTCCATTTGTTAGTGGGAAGCCTGTTGCTCTCCACCTGCTTCCCTTGGGCATCTTATCTGCAGGTGACATGCACCTTCCATCTATTGGTATGATGTTTGCTACTTGAGGGATTTCACTTTCCTCCTGTGGGCCTCCCGGACCAGTATGCCAGATTTCTTACCACCTGTGACTCTATCTCCTCTAGCATGCTAACTCCCTCTGCCTGACTGCCTTCATTCTGCCTTGTGTCGATTCCTATGTTTCTTAGCTACTTTGTCACCCATATACCTGAACATGGAGCACATTTTACAATCTGCAGATCAATCAAAGACCCAACGTCCACAGCGTGGAGACAAAAAACAAGACAAGACCAAGCAAAAACTGCCCTCAGATGGTGAGGATGCCCATACTGAACCAGCTGTTGCTGCCTCAGTTCTGGTTCCATCTACACTTGCTGAAGATACTGCTAAAGCAGTTCTGGCATTGCTTACGCCAGTCATTGATACTACATTGGACGCCATTCAGTCATCTATTCAATCACTGCTTGGGGAAGTTAAATCTCATGGCGAACAAATTATGGGACTTGCACAGCAAACCGAGGACAATGATACAATGTTTGGAAGCTAAGGCCAAAGCCTTGATAGATAAGATTGATGACCTTGAAAATCGCAATCGCAGAAACAACCTTCGCTGCCTTGGTGTAATAATAATAATTAGTGATGAGCGAGCACCCCAATGCTCGGATGTTCGGGTGCTCTGACCGAGCACCCCCTGAGGCTCGAGTGCTCGGCCGAGCATCCGAGCCCCATTGAAGTCAATGGGAGGACTCGAGCATTACACCAGGCACCCCCTGCTCTGATGAGGGGAGGGTGCCTGGTCCATAGGAAAAGGGCAGAAAAAGATGGAAACACTACAGAAATGGTTCAGGGACAGCATAGGGAGGATGTCTGGATGCACCTTGGACTCCAACATCGCTGCTGGGAACGATCTTTCGCCCGTAGTACGCCATTTTTACAGACTGACCATAAAACACACAAAAAGGAAAATAAAAACGACTTTAGGCGAAAAATTGTTACCAAACAATATTTGCTGTATATTTACTTGTATATCATCTGCAAATTCTCCCAAAAATTTCCTTGATTTTCAGAACTGAGGCCATGATTAAGAGGGAAACGTGCGCAGAGGCAAATTCTCCCAAAAATTTCCTTGATTTTCAGAACTGAGGCCATGATTAAGAGGGAAACGTGCGCTGAGCTGACCATCTAAAACATTATGGGTGAGGGTCTGCTGCAGAGCTGACCATCCTAAACATTATATGCGAAGGCCCGCTAGTGAGCTGACGCTATAAAACATTATATGAGAGGGCCCGCTAGAGAGCTGACCCAATAAAACATTATATGAGAAGGCCCGCTGGTGAGCTGACCTATATAAAAATTGGCAAACAGGGCCCGCTGGTGAGCTGGCCCTATATAAAAATTATATCACAGGGCCCGCTGGTGAGCTGGCCCTATATAAAAATTATATCCCAGGGCACGCTGGTGAGCTGGCCCTATATAAAAATTATATCCCAGGGCATATGGAAGAGGAGGAGGAGGATGAGAAGATTAAGAGTCAACCATATACCCGTTTTTTGGGTGGAAGGGGTGAATGGGAATACAGAGTATTCCCATCATTGTAAATAACATATATAAAGTGAGTTTATGTTCCCCCGGGGCTTTCCTCCAGTGGAGTGGAGAAGTCAGGGGAAATCCAGGCCTTGTTCATTTTTATAAGTGTCAACCTATCAGCATTGTCGGTGGAAAGGCGGATACGCTTATCTGTTATGATGCCACCAGCAGCACTAAATACCCGCTCAGACAGAACGCTGGCGGCAGGGCAGGCCAGCACCTCCAAGGCGTAGAGTGCCAGTTCATACCACGTGTCCAGCTTGGACACCCAGTAGTTGTAAGGCACAGAGGGATCATTGAGGACGCTGACACGGTCTGCTACGTACTCCTTCACCATCTTCCAAAACTTTTCCCTCCTTGTGACACTAGGCTGCGCATCAGGGTGAGGGTGCTGCCGGGGTGTCATGAAGGTGTCCCACGCCTTGGAGAGTGTTGCCCTGCCTTTCTCGGAACTGCTGTGTGCTCCCCTTTTCTCCCCTTCTCGGTTGGCCAAGGTAGCACGTACTCTGCCGCCAGCGTTGTCAGATGGAAAATTTTGGAGCAATTTTTCAACAAGAACCTTCTGGTATTGCACCATTTTGCTTGTCCTCTCCACCGGAGGAATGAGAGATGAGAAATTCTCTTTGTAGCGGGGGTCCAGAAGGGTGAACACCCAGTAATCCGTGTTGTCTAAAATGCGTACAACGCGTGGGTCACGGGAAAGGCAGCCTAACATAAAGTCAGCCATGTGTGCCAGAGTACCAACAGTCAAGATTTCGCTGTCCTCACCAGGAGGCTGACTCTCAATATCCTCATCCTCTTCCTCCTCTTCTGCCCACCCACGCTGAAGAGATGGAACTAAAGTTCCATGGCTACCCTCTGTAGCGGAGGCAACCGTGTCTTCCTCCTCCTCCTCCTCCTCCTCCTCCGCCTCCTCCAATTGTCGCTGAGAAGACGAAGTGAGGGTGCTCTGGCTATCACCTTGTGTAAGCTCTTCCTCCCCCATTTCCACCTCTTCCACATGCAAAGCGTCGGTTTTAATTGTGAGCAGCGAGCGTTTCAGTAGACACAGAAGTGGGATGGTTACACTGATAATAGCGTTATCGCCGCTCACCATCTGTGTCGATTCCTCAAAATTGCGTAAAACCTCGCAGAGGTCTGACATCCATTCCCACTCCTCACTTCTGATTACAGGAAGTTGAACGGAGAGGCGACGACCGTGTAACAGCTGGTACTCCACTACTGCCCTCTGCTGCTCACAAAGCCGGGCCAACATGTGGAAGGTGGAGTTCCAGCGCGTGCTCACGTCACACAGCAGCCGGTGAGCTGGCAATTGTAAGCGCTGCTGCAGCTTCAACAGGCCGGCCGAAGCTGTTGATGACTTACGGAAATGTGCACACACGCGGCGCACCTTGGTCAAGAGATCATGCACATTGGGGTAGGTTTTTAGAAATCGCTGCACCACTAAATTAAATACATGCGCTAGGCATGGTACGTGTGTGAGCTTGCCGAGCTCCAAAGCCGCCACCAAGTTACGCCCATTATCACACACAACCATGCCTGCTTGCAGGTTGAGTGGCGAGAGCCACTGCTCGGTCTGGTGACTAATCCCCTGCAACAGCTCTGAGGCCGTGTGCTGTTTGTCCCCAAGGCAGATCAGCTTCAGCACGGCCTGTTGACGCTTCCCCACTGCAGTGCTACACTGCTTCCAGCTACTGGCTGATGGGGGAGTGGCGGTGTGTGTAGAGAATTCGGAGGTGGAAACGGAGGAGGAGGAGCCAATAACGTAGGTGCTGGTGGAAACCCTGATGGAGGTAGGGCCCGCAATCCTCGGCGTGGGTAGCACCCGTGCCATCCCAGGGTCCGAGTCGCTCCCAGCCTCCACGACATTCACCCAGTGTGCCGTCAGGGAAATGTAGCGTCCCTGGCCACAAGCACTTGTCCATGTGTCAGTCGTTAAGTGGACCTTCCCAGTAACTGCGTTGGTCAGGGCACGGGTGATGTTACGGGACACATGGTGGTGTAATGCGGGGATGGCACACCGGGAAAAGTAGTGGCGGCTGGGGACCGCGTACCGAGGGACAGCTGCTGCCATCAGGCTGCGGAAGGACTCAGTGTCCACAAGCCTAAATGGCAGCATTTCGATGGCCAGTAATTTTGAAAGGTGTGAGGTTAGTGCTATGGCCTGTGGGTGGGTGGCTGGGTACTTTCTCTTGCGCTCAAATGCCTGGGGTAACGACATTTGGACGCTGTGCTGGGACAGGGAAGTGGATGTGGTCGCTGATGGTGCTTCAGATGGTACAGGTGCAGGGCGGGAGGTATGCGGGCCTGCGCCTTCGACAGGCGATTGGCCGGCACCGAAAACAGGGGAAGAGGAGGCAGTGGTGTGGCCTGCAGACACAGGTGGGCGATCCAGGCGTTCCTCCCACTTACTACGGTGCTTGGATGCCATGTGTCGGATCATGCTGGTGGTGGTGAGGTTTCTAGTGTTCATGCCTCGGCTCATTCTGGTGTGGCACAGGTTGCAAACTACAATTCTTTTGTCGTCCGCACTTTCCTTAAAAAAACGCCATACCGCGGAACACCTACCCTTTGGCAAGGTAGATTTACGCAAGGGGGTGCTCCGTGGAACATTTGCGGGCCGGTTTGGTGCGGTCCGCCTTCTTTCTGTAGCCACACCACTGCCTCTTCCAGCCTGTTGCGGTGCTGCAGATGGCTCACCCTCAGGACTGCTGTCATCGCTCGGCTCTACACCTTCCCAGGTGGGGTCAGTCACCTCATCGTCCACCAAGTCCTCCTCCACTTCCTCACTCTGATCATCCTCCTCAAGTCTTGATCCCACCACATACTCAGTCATTGACAACTGTATAACATTCTCCTCAACAAGGTCTTGAGACGGAAATAGTGGTTGATTTAATGGCAACTGTGTCTCATCATCATCATCATCATCATCCACTACTTCCTTTGACCTTAAATGCCGTTCACATCTGTCATCTTCTTGTGATTGGGTAGCCTCTAGAGGTTGTGAATCAGGGCACAAGATGTCATGTTCCTCTGCAAGCGTGCTTGGAGAGAGGGTCAAATGAAGGATTGGTGATGAGACGAGCTCATCACTATATCCCAGTGTGGGATCACTTCTTTGACCAGACCGTGTATGGTGGGAGGAAGGATGATCAGAGTGAGGATTATGTTGACCAGACTCTTGGCTACTGAGAGTGGACTTGGTGGAAGACAGGGTGGTGCTTAACCGACTGGAAGCAGTATCAGCTGTCATCCAACCGACCACCTGTTCGCACTGGTCGGACCTCGAGAGTGATGTCCTGCGACGCCCTGTGAAATCAGACATGAAGCTAGGTATGGTGGATGTCTTTCTTTCTTGTGCTCTGGCACCAGGCACAGTTTCTCCGCGTCCTGACCCGCGCCCTGAACTTTCAGGATCACGTCCACTTCCCCGTCCCTTTTTACCCGCCTTCTTCATCTTACACAGAATATGTGACTTTAATATTTGAGTTTGAAAACTTAACAGTATTTCTTATAATTCTGCAACTGTACAGAGTACACAGAATAGGCTGTTAAACGGCGTTGAAACACACTGAATGGAATATGTGACTTTAATATTTGAGTTTGAAAACTTAACAGTATTTCTTATAATTCTGCAACTCTGCAGAGTACACAGAATAGGCTGTTAAACGGCGGTGAAAGACACTGAATGGAATATGTGACTTTAATATTTGAGTTTGAAAACTTAACAGTATTTCTTATAATTCTGCAACTGTACAGAGTACACAGAATAGGCTGTTAAACGGCGTTGAAACACACTGAATGGAATATGTGACTTTAATATTTGAGTTTGAAAACTTAACAGTATTTCTTATAATTCTGCAACTGTACAGAGTACACAGAATAGGCTGTTAAACGGCGTTGAAACACACTGAATGGAATATGTGACTTTGATATTTTAGTTTGAAGACTTAACAGTATTTCTTCCTATTCTGCAACTCTGCACAGTACACAGAATAGGCTGTTAAACGGCGTTGAAACACACTGAATGGAATATGTGACTTTAATATTTGAGTTTGAAAACTTAACAGTATTTCTTATAATTCTGCAACTGTACAGAGTACACAGAATAGGCTGTTAAACGGCGTTGAAACACACTGAATGGAATATGTGACTTTAATATTTGAGTTTGAAAACTTAACAGTATTTCTTATAATTCTGCAACTGTACAGAGTTCACAGAATAGGCTGTTAAACGGCGTTGAAACACACTGAATGGAATATGTGACTTTAATATTTGAGTTTGAAAACTTAACAGTATTTCTTATAATTCTGCAACTCTGCAGAGTACACAGAATAGGCTGTTAAACGGCGGTGAAAGACACTGAATGGAATATGTGACTTTAATATTTGAGTTTGAAAACTTAACAGTATTTCTTTATTTCTTATAATTCTGCAACTCTGCAGAGTACACAGAATAGGCTGTTAAACGGCGGTGAAAGACACTGAATGGAATATGTGACTTTAATATTTGAGTTTGAAAACTTAACAGTATTTCTTATAATTCTGCAACTGTACAGAGTACACAGAATAGGCTGTTAAACGGCGGTGAAAGACACTGAATGGAATATGTGACTTTAATATTTGAGTTTGAAAACTTAACAGTATTTCTTATAATTTTGCAACTCTGCAGAGTACACAGAATAGGCTGTTAAACGGCGGTGAAAGACACTGAATGGAATATGTGACTTTGATATTTTAGTTTGAAAACTTAACAGTATTTCTTATAATTCTGCAACTGTACAGAGTACACAGAATAGGCTGTTAAACGGCGGTGAAAGACACTGAATGGAATATGTGACTTTAATATTTGAGTTTGAAAACTTAACAGTATTTCTTATAATTTTGCAACTCTGCAGAGTACACAGAATAGGCTGTTAAACGGCGGTGAAAGACACTGAATGGAATATGTGACTTTGATATTTTAGTTTGAAGACTTAACAGTATTTCTTCCTATTCTGCAACTCTGCACAGTACACAGAATGTGCTGCTACACTGCGGCGAAGCACACTGAATGGAATATGTGACTTTGATATTTTAGTTTGAAGACTTAACAGTATTTCTTCCTATTCTGCAACTCTGCACAGTACACAGAATGTGCTGCTACACTGCAGCGAAGCACACTGAATGGAATATGTGACTTTGATATTTTAGTTTGAAGACTTAACAGTATTTCTTCCTATTCTGCAACTCTGCACAGTACACAGAATGTGCTGCTACACTGCGGCGAAGCACACTGAATGGAATATGTGACTTTGATATTTTAGTTTGAAGACTTAACAGTATTTCTTCCTATTCTGCAACTCTGCACAGTACACAGAATGTGCTGCTACACTGCGGCGAAGCTCACTGAATGGAATATGTGACTTTGATATTTTAGTTTGAAGACTTAACAGTATTTCTTCCTATTCTGCAACTCTGCACAGTACACAGAATGTGCTGCTACACTGCGGCGAAGCACACTGAATGGAATATGTGACTTTGATATTTTAGTTTGAAGACTTAACAGTATTTCTTCCTATTCTGCAACTCTGCACAGTACTCAGAATGTGCTGCTAAACTGCGGCGACGCACACTGAATGGAATACGTGACTTTGATATTTTAGTTTGAAGACTAAACAGAATGTGCTCTAATCTGCAACTTTGCACACTAAACAGAATGTGCTCTAATCTGCAACTTTGCACACTAAACAGAATGTGCTCTAATCTGCAACTTTGCACACTAAACAGAATGTGCTCTAATCTGCAACTGTGCACACTAAACACAATGTGCTCTAATCTGCAACTTTGCACACTAAACAGAATATATATATTTTTTTTTTTTTTTTTTTGTTTTTTTCCCCCCACACCAAATAACCTGCTGCCCCCACACACAGTAGTCCTAAAAAGGACTTTTGGTTCTTTTTTTTTCACAATTTTTGTTTTTTTCCTCCCTACACTGCCTTTCCCTTCCTATCCTCAGCTCTCCCTGGCTCAGACTGAGCCGAACTCGCTGGTCAGGTGCTATACAGCACCTGACCACGGGTTCTGGCCAGCCAATCAGTGTAATGCCAGCAGCCAACATGGCTGCTGGCATTACACCGATGTCAGAGCCTCCCTGCACGTTTATTGGCTGCGCAGCAGCCGCAAAACGTGCGGGGAGGAGACCCGAACATGGCGGGCGAGCACATGCGGTACTCGTACGAGTACCGACATGTGCCGAGCAGAGCGATGCTCGAGCCAATCCGAGCATCGGCCGAGCATGCTCGCTCAACACTAATAATAATATAATAATAATAATTTGTGATTTTTATAGCGCTTTTGTCCGTGTGAGACTCAAAGCGCTTTACAAATCTATAAAGAGACTTCCTTATGGTCACATGAGTTGACTGAATGCCTGATAAAAGAGATGGGTCTTTAGCTTTTTTTTTAAAAGTCTGTAATGATGATGCCTCCCTGATTGAGAAAGGTAAAGAGTTCCAGAATGTCGGGGTAGTGTGGCTGACTGCCTGGGATCCTGAGATTGTCTTTATTCTGGGCACTGATGGCAGGGATCTGTTGGCTGAACTCAGTGAGAAGGATTGAATATAGGGTGTCAGGAGTAGGGATGAGCGAGCACCCCGATGCTCGGGTGCTCGGGTGCTCTGACCGAGCACCCCCTGATGCTCGAGTGCTCGGCCGAGCACCCGAGCCCCATTCAAATGAATGGGAGCACTCGAGCATTAAACCAGGCACCCCCTGCTCTGATGAGCGGAGGGTGCCTGGTCAATGTCCCCCTTCATCTCCGCTATGCCCCTCTTCCACAATGTCCCCCTTCATCTCCTATGCCATAGCGGAGATGAAGGGGGACATTGTGGAAGAGGGGCATAGCGGAGATGAAGGGGGACATTGTGGAAGAGGGGCATAGAGTCTATGCCCCTCTTCCACAATGTCCCCCTTTATCTCCGCTATGCCCCTCTTCCACAATGTCCCCCTTCATCTCCTCTATGGCATAGGAGATGAAGGGGGACATTGTGGAAGAGGGGCATAGCGGAGATGAAGGGGCACATTGTGGAAGACGGGCATAGCGGAGATGAAGGGGGACATTGTGGAAGAGGGGCATAGAGTCTATGCCCCTCTTCCACAATGTCCCCCTTCATCTCCGCAATGCCCCCTTCATCTCCGCAATGCCCCCGTACCTCCATTCCCTGGTGGTCCAGCGGAGCGTCTTCGGATCTGTGCCTCTTCCGGCACAGATCCTCTTCACCCGAACATGTCGGGCGAGCACATGGCGGTACTCGTACGAGTACCGCCATGTGCCGAGCAGAGCGATGCTCGAGCCGATCCGAGCATCGGCCGAGCACGCTCGCTCAACACTAGTCAGGAGCTCTTTCATGTACTGTGAGCCTTGATTATTTAAGGCTTTGAAGGTCAGCAGGCCAATTTTAAAATATGTTTGCCATTTAATTGGAAGCCATTGCAGGGAGTGGAGAACAGGTGTTATGTGACGTGAGCGAGTTTTATTGGTCAATAGTCTGGCTGCTGCATTTTGTACTGTCTGTAGGCGATGGAGTTCTTTTTTTTGGAGCCCCAAGTAAAGTGCATTACAGTAATCTAGACAAGAAGGCACAAATGCATGGATTAATGTTGGCACATCATGCGGTGGAATTAAGTGTTGTATCCTGGCTATGTTTCTCATATGAAAGAAGGCAGATTTTATTATGAAAGAGAACTGCTGTTTAAATGGTAGTCCAGAGTCAATCATCACTCCGAGATTTCATACCTCTGTTGAACTAATGAATTCAGAGCCTCCAAGTTCCAGGCCAGTTGGGTGATCCTGAGATATTCTTGTTGCCCGGGGTCCCCTTACCAAGAGTAACTCTGTTTTGACAGAGTTCACTTTTAGCCATCTAGCATTCATCCACTCTATGAAGTCTGCTAAGCAACTGTTGATGAGGCATGTTGGGTCTTTAGTATCTATAGCAAAGGAGAAGTAGAGTTGTGTGTCATCTGCATAGCAATGATATCGTAGGCTGCGTTACCTGATGTTGCAAGTAAATTATGAATAGCATGGGGGACAAGATGGAACCTTGTGGAACTCCGCACGCTAATTCTGTTGGTGCTGATGAGCAAGATCCTGATGTTACTCTCTGTGATCTATCAGTGAGTAAAGATTTAAACCAGTGAAGAACTGTGCCCCCTAGACCACAGATGTGCTGTAAAACGCGCTATTAAAATCTAATGGTCAATGGTGTCAACTGCAGCAGAGAGATCCAGGAGGATTAGGATGGAGTCATCATCTTTGTCTCTCGCCAAAAGGAGATCTTTTAGCACTCAGACTAGCGCTGTTTTCTTGTTGGGGAGGCATCTGAAACCTGACTGGAAAGGGTCAAAGATGTTATAGCTTGATAGATGAGCATCCAGTTGAGTTGCTATTTCTTTTTCAATGATTTTCCCCAGAAATGGAAGGTTGGATACTGGTCTGTAATTTGCTATGCAGTCTGGGTCTAATGAAGGTTTCTTTAGGAGGGGTTTTACCACTGCTTCTTTTAGAGGATCTGGGAAGTTTCCAGTTTTTAGTGAACAATTCACTATTTTTGTGAGGGCTGGGGCAAGTGTTTCAGTGCATTCAGATATAAGACAAGTTGGGGCAGGGTCTAAGTCACACGTAGTGGGGTGCAACTTTTGCATGGTTCTTTTAACTTCCTCTATATCCACATTTGTAAAAGTAGACCATAAACTAGGGAAATCTGGCCTTTCCTCTGTAGTGGTTCTGGTGGGTAACTGATTGACCTGCTGTGATGGAGGCTCGGATGGAGGAAATCTTGTCTGTGAAGAAGATCGCAAATTCTTCACACTTATCCTGAGAAAAGTTGGTGGGTATATGCATGCATGCTGATTTGCAGAGCCTTTCTACTGTGAAAAACAGTTGCCTGGGTCTGTTGCAGGAGAGTATAATTTTGCGTGACAAAAATGAAGATTTTTTTCTGAATTATCTTAAATTGATATTCATTGAGGTGTTTGGTAAGAGCGTCTTTGTCCTCTAGGTCACGTGTCCTGCACCACCGTCTCTCAAGTTTACGGCCTGTTCTCTTCATTTCTCTGATGGTGCTATCAAACCAAGGTGCATTGTTGTGAGTTTTGATGCGTATGAGTGATGGTGCAATGCTTTCCAGGGTGTCTCTCATGGTTTTGTGTATTGGAAGAAGTGAAGGCTAAGGATCTTCTACATTTTTTAAGCTCTGAGCTTCCACTGCTTTTGGGGATGGAACTTGTGGACAAAGCATTGATCATTGAAAGGGCTCACAGATTGGGGCAGGCCCCTCCTGATGAGTAACCACCCCAGACCTGTTATTTTCAAGCTGCTACATTTTGAAGATTGTCAATGTCTTCTTCTGGCTTACCGCAAAATGAAGAAAGTAATGTATCGCAATCACCAGCTCTTACTCTTTCAGTACTTTTCAGCCAAGGTATCGGCACAACGCAGTAAATTTGTGGAGATCTGTAGCAAGATGTACAAGAGGAACATTATGTTTACTCTTTTATATCCTGCGAGACTCAAGATTTTGGACAGCACTTCAACTTTATGGTTTGATACACCGGCAGAAGCACAGAACTACTACAAGAGACTCTCAGCATGTACCAGTGAGAGCTGGAGGCCATGCTTGATGGATAGGAGTGGGCGTCCCACCACCTCCTCTACTCCAACCTTGAATCCCTTGCAGCATTTTATGGACCAGGTTCTGCTCACTGACATTTGGCATCTTCTTCACCCAACTGACCAACAGTATACTTTCTTCTCTCACCCTCACTACACTTTCACTAGAATTGATTATTTCTTGGTATTGACTCCTATTCTTCCGTTCGTTACTGACTGTCAGGTACATGATATTCTTATTTCGGACCGCGCCCCGGTCAACCTCCATTTGTCCTTTCGTCCCCCAATATGCTCCTCCTTTTATTGGTGAATGTCAGCCTTTCATGCTCAGTCCCCTGACTTCAGCAAAAGCCTTAGGAATGCATGACTTATGTTCATGACTGACAATGCTGCTCATTCCTCTGATCCTCTACTTTTTTGGCTGGCAGCAAAGGCAGTCCTCACCAGCCATTTCATTTCTTACTTGATGAAGTTGCGCAAAGAAACTGCTAACAAACTTACTCAGTTGCAACGTACTCTCACTATCAGCTATTCAATCAATCTTGCTAATGACTCGGCTCAAAACAGTCATCTGGGCTAGTCCTTTTGCCTGGCTTTCTAGTCTCCTACCAAGGCAGACTAGTGTCAGTCCCTGTGCTACCTTAAGTCTGGGTCGTGCTTTGTCTTGGTGCTCCTGTTGCCTCGCACTACTTCCCATACTCTATTGGAATCCTGCCCTGCAGTACCTACCTCCACTTGTGGGCCACTTCCTAGGTGGTACTGTTGAGGTTCCGTTCCAGTATCCTGTCTACTGTTCTTGTATTTATATTTGCATACTGTCTGGATCTGGGCCTGTGAAGAGAGACTGTGTTCTTTATTCTTTCAATAAAGCTGATTTTACCTAACCAAATTGTCTGAGTGTTCAATAAAACCGTGACAGTACGAAAGGGCCAAGACCTCAGACAAAGCTGGTGAAGGTAGCTCCCAGAATCTCCTGTGGAGAATGGACGCTCAGAAGCAATGGCTAGATCAGTTGTCCATGGCTATTCAGACTATCTTGGAGCGTACCGCCTGCCTTGAGAGACCTGTACAGCCTTAGGTGGCCACCCCAGTTCAGGCACCATTGGCATAGGCTTCTGATACTAGCCCGTCCAGTAGAGGGTTGTCTGCTACCGCTCCTCTTCCTCTAAGATATGACAGGGAGCCTACTCTTTGCCGCAGGTTCCTGAATCAACTACAGATTTTTCTGGAACTTGTGCCAAATTTGTAAGGTCCTTCCGCAGCATATTTGAAATTCCAGGGCGCGCCACCTCTGTGCTAAATGTCTTATGAGAATCCAACAGGGCACATGTACAGTTGCCGACTATGCCATTGAATTTCGTATGCTTGTGGCTGCCTTTGCTCAAAGTCTTGAGGATAGAATTAAAGACAGCATTGCTGCCAGAGACTGCCTGAGGACTTGGAGAGATTTATTTATTATACCATCCTTATTGACTCCCGTATAAGGGAGAGGAGTCTATACAAGATCATAGGTTGAGACCTACGAATGGGCCTGCAACCAGTGCTAGTTTCCCACCCTTGCCTCCCTCTCCTCCCATATCTCCTGGCTCTGTGGGTGGGAGTACGGAACCTATGCATTTGGGCTTCACACGATTGTCCAAGGAGGAACGCTCCTTTCGTCGCAAACAGGGCCTATGTATGTACTGTGGCAAGGCAGGGCACCTGTTAAAGTCATGTCCCGTACGGCCAGGAAACACACGCACCTAGGTTCAAGGTAGGGACAGATCCTAGGTGGCATAAACCAGTCCCAGTGGGAATGTTACGGAAGCCTGTAGTGAATATAGTAGTCTCTTGGGCTGCCACTTCCCTTGACACTCCTGCCTTGATTGACTCCGGTGGGGCCAGATATTTCATGGACAGGGACTTTGCGAGATTACATAATATTCCATTGCTCGACAGAGAATCTCCTCTTGATATTGAGGCCATTGATGGGAGACCACTGGTACCTCCTCAGGTCACCCAGGAGACATGCCCATTATCAATTAGTATCGGAGTTCTTCACAAGGAGACCGTACAGTTCCAGTCTCCCCACTGTGAAGTCATTCTGGGCTTTCCCTGGTTACATACGCATAATCCAAGATTAATCCAAGGAGGACGTGTGAAATTTTGGTTTGGTCTGATTACTGTAGGGCTCATTGTTTAAGGCACCCTATGAAGATTTTGTGTCTCTCTCCCTCACTACCGCATGAATACCAGTCTTTCAACAATGTATTCAGTAAGGGAGAGGCCAGCACTCATCATTACCCCTATGATTGTGCTATTGATAGTGCCGTGGTAGAACGTACCCATTGTCGTGTGATGAAAACCTGGCCATGGAGGAGTACATTTCTGACGTCTTGGCATGTGGCATAATTCACAAGTCTTCCTCGCCCGCGGGGGCTGGATTCTTTTTTGTTAAAAAGAAAGACTGGGAACTCCGACCCTGTATTGATTATAGGGGTCTCAACAAGATAATGGTGAAAAACAAATATCCTATTCCACTCATCACAGAGCTGTTCGATCGTTTAAAGGGCACATCCATTTTTACTAAAATAGACCTAAGGACGGCTTATAATCTGGTACAGATCAAAGATGGTGATGAGTGGAAATCCGCTTTCAATACGCGAACAGGGCATTACGAGTATTTAGTAATGCCATTTGGTCTATGCAGTGTCCCGTCAATATTCCAGGAACTCATGAATGACGTACACAGGGACTTGTTACAGTCTTGTGTGGTCGTATACCTGGACAACATTTTGATTTATTCTCCTGACCTGGAGACACACCACAGACATGTCACAGCAGTGTTGCAGAGGCTAAGGGAGAACAAGCTATACTGCAAGCTTGAGAAGTGCGATTTTCACAGGTCTAGTGTGTCTTTTCTTGGTTATGTCATTTCTAAGGAGGGATTTGCTATGGACAAAGACAAGCTTGCAGCAGTGTTACAATGGCCACGTCCCGCGGACCTCAAACCCTTACAGTAGTTCTTAGGGTTTGCAAATTATTATAGGAAATTTATTTGCGATTATTCCAAGATAGTGATACCACTCGCTGATATGACCCATAAGGGTGCTAACGCCTCTGAGTGGTCTCCAGGGGCTGTGAGGACGTTTGAAACCTTGAAATCCACATTCTCCACTGCCCCAGTTCTGTTGCATCCTATTCCTGGGTGGCCGTTTACGTTGGAGGTGGACGCCGCAGAGACAGGAGTAGGGGCAGTGTTGGGCCAAAGACCGGGCCCCGACAAGACCTTAAGACCATGCGGATTCTTACCTAAAAAGATGACCAAGGCTCAGAGCCTATATGACATTGGTGATCGGGAACTCCTGGCAATTATTTTGGCATTATGTGAGTGGCGCCACCTGCTGGAGGGTACTAGGGCACCAATATTGATTTTGACGGTTCATAAGAATCTGATGTACCTCTCTGAGGCTAAGGGATTATCCCCTAGACAAGTGAGATGGGCATTGTTTTTGTCCCGCTTCAATTTCATTGTCTCTTACCTACCAGGTACTAAGAGTGTGAGGGCCGATGCCTTATCCAGACAATTTGGTTCTGATCCTGAATCTGACACTGTACTGGTGCCTATTATACCTCCGGACCGTATACTTGCCACATTGCGGACTAGCATCACATCCCCGTTGGGTGAAGAGATCCTGGCATCTCAGGCCAATGAACTCCCAAAGAAACCAATGGGCAAGTGTTTTGTGGCTGAGCATTTTCAGGCTAAGTTAATGGAGACATATCATGCTTCCCAGGCGGCCGGCCACGTTTGCAAAAGTCAATTAATTTGGTCTCTGTCCCGGATGTTTTGGTGTCCTGGCATGAGAGATGATTGTGTGGCATTTACTGCCGTCTGTGCCACATGTGCTCATTCTAAGACCCCAAGACACCTTCCGGTGGGGTTATTGCAAGCGGTTCCCAATGGTGACTGTCCATGGTCACACGTTTCTATTGATTTCCTGGGGGAGCTGCCGGTATCCAATGGCTATACTGTGATACGCATGGTGGTAGACAGATTCTCCAAAATGGCCCATTTTGTGCCACTCCCTGGCTTACCGTCTGCTAAGGATCTGGCCACAGTGTTTGCCAGGGAGGGGTTCCGACTCCACAGGGTACGCAAGGTGCTGGTCTCCGATCGTGGGAGTCAATTCGTGTTTAGGTTCTGGAGGGCCTTTTGTAACCAGATTTGGATCCAGTTGTCCTTTTCATCCACCTATCATTCCCAGACTAGTGGGGCAGCCAAGCATTCCAACCAGGGTCTGGAGCAGTTTTTACGTTGTTTCATATCTAACCATCATGATAATTGGGCTGACTTGTTGCCTTGGGCAAAGTTCGCCAGGAATTGTGCAATATGCAACTCCTCCGGGAGCTCACCCTTCCTTATCAACTATGGGTTCCAACCATGCCTGCTCCCAGATACCTTCCAAGCACAGATTTCAGCTCTTGATGAGCATATTAGGCAACTCCGCTCCACGTGGGCACAGGTCCAGAATTCCCTACGTGATTCTTTTCTACGTGTTCAGCGGCATGCTAATAACAGAAGATTGACGGCTCCTGTATTCCAGGTGGGGGACCGGGTCTGGCTGTCCTCCAAGAACCTTAAGTTACAAGTTCCTTGCTACAAATTTGCTCCCCGGTTTGTGGGCCCATTCCGAGTACTCCGTCGAGTCAAACCGGTCTCCTATGCATTGGAATTACCAGCCTCCATGAGGATACATAACGTGTTCCATGTATCCCTTCTCAAGCCATTGGTGTGTAACCGCTATACCACCACCCCTGCAGTCCCAGGTCCGGTCTGCATACAGGATCACGATGAGTATGAGGTGCAGAGTATTCTGGATTCGCGTAGATTCCATGGGCAGAGCCAATACTTTGTGCACTGGAAAGGATATGGTCCAGAGGAACGTTCATGGGTTAACCATGCTGACGTCCATGCGCCTCTTTTGTTGCACAGGTTCCATACCAAGTTTCCGCAGAAGCCTGGACTGCCTCCGCAGGGAGGGGGTCTTTGAGAGGGGGGTACTATCACGGTGCCATGCTTCCTGGTGCGGTTGACATTTCTACTTCCTTTTTATTTCTTGTTGATTCTTATTGGCCGCTGGGTCCTGCTCCGCCCAGTAGTTGCCTTTATATACTCAGTTCTGACTACCTTTGGCGCCCTTTCATGGTGTTCCTGACCAGACGTGTGTTGCTGTGTTCCTGCTCCGTGTATGATCCTGTTCTGCCTGACCTTGCTCCTGTCTTCGCTGCCTACTCTGTTGCTGACCCGGATTGCCTGACTATCTCTTCTGTGTATCGATCCAGTTTATCACTGACTTCCGTTCTCTGTGTACAGTACCAGGCTTTGACTAACTACCACTCTCTGTGCACCAAACCAGGCTTTGGCTGACTACTGCTCTCTGTGTACTGAACCAGGCTTTGGCTGACTACTGCTCTCTGTGTACCGAACCAGGCTTTGGCTGACTACCACTCTCTGTGTACCGATCCAAGCTGTGGCTTACCTCATTCTCTGTGTACCAATCTTGTTGCAGCTCCTTTGAACTAGCGACGTTGGCCACGTCTCACTGACTCACTAGCTTCCTAGCGTGTGCCTGTCCTGTGCCTGTCAGTGTTGCCGTTGGTCCTCGGCCTCCCGAGAGTAAGCCTGTGCCTTTCAGTGTTGCCTCTGGTTACGCTAACTCTATGCTGAGCCTATGCCTGTCAGTGTTGCCTCCAGTTCCGATTATCTCTAGGTTGAGCCTGTGCCTGTCAGTGTTGCCTCCGGTATATATATTTCCAGAGAGTGAGCACTTGTACCTGTCAGCTTGGCCTTCGGTTGCCTATCTACCGACACTAGCCTGTGACCGTCAGCATTGCCTTTGGGTACATTACATCAAGGTAAAGCCAGTGCCTGTTAGTGTGGCCTAGGTTACCTATACCGCTGATATAAGCCTGTACCTGTCAGTGTGGCCTAAGGTTACCTATACCGCTGAGATAAGCCTGTACCTTTCAGTGTGGCCTAAGGTTACACATACTGCTGAGATATGTCTATACCTGTCAGTGTGGCCTAAGATTACCTATACCGCTGAGATAAGCTTGTACCTGTCAGTGTGGCATAAGGTTACTTATACCACTGAGATAAGCCTGTGCCTGTCAGTGTGGCCTAAGGTTACCTATACCACTGTGATAGCCTGTCCTTGTCAGTGTGGCTTATGGTGACCTGTTTTGGCTGAGGGCCTCGTGGGTTGGTCATCTGTTTTGGGACCAGTATACATACCGGAATACTTCCAGTCCTCACACACCTGTGATCCCTCCACTTCGTTGGGAAGCCGATTCAGGGTTATGGCAAGTTGGATCTATCAGATCTCCAGCACATCGCACAGCACAGCTGCCCACGCCAGTGCGAACCGTGAATCCTAACTGGTATCCCAAGTAAGGAAATTACTCTCTAAATTAGACCTAAAAGACCTGTTTAATATACATTTGAATGCTGGACTGCTTTAGCGTAACATTGGAATACAGTTATATGGCAAATACTGGCAAATACTGCAGAATGGATTTACAACTCCCAGAAATACTAAAAATGGAGACATTCCTGAGAGCAGCGACACATCATGTATTCATACTAACTGAAGGCACATTTCAAGACTTAAACCAAGTAAGGGTACATCTGTACCACTGTGTTTTATATTGATATTCTTAGACATTGACTCATACCACTTTTTTTGACAAGTGCATATACTCATCTTTCAAGTAAGCGTACATCGTTATCTATGTTTGCCATTCTTTTTCTACATTCCAATAAATTGTCTATTATATATTTTTCTTTATTCTATACTCCCATATATATACGATTTACATTGTCTATGTAGATTCCTCTCCACCATTTTTACTTAGATATTCAAAGGCACCAACCAATCATTTGTTAATTTTGTTTCTACCTTTCTATTTCAAATACTACACTTAGTATCACTTTTTCTGTTTTTTCTTTTGTCCTGCTCTGACCCACATTGCATTTCCTATGTTCTTCATACTCACTCACGGATCTGAGTACTCTGGAAACTAGCAGCATTCAAAAAGAAAGTACAGATTGTTCATCGTTTGCAGGGTGCCTCTATAACACCAGCAACTGATTATACACAGATACATTTCTGCTACACACTATTATAAAGTGATTAAAGTGTATTGATATATTTATTTTCTTCAAAATTGGGGTACCGAGAGACAGTAGTCAAGCGCTGGTTTTTCTATATTCCTATTGTCATAGAGGAAGCAAGGAGCCAAACCTTTTACCATTTAGTTCAACCAGTAGACGTTGTAGCCATAATCCTCGGTCCTCTCTTGACCTCATCTTAAATTAGCTATAATAACCTACGTTTATGTTACAGGTCTACAGAATCAAAGTAATTGCTCAATGTTACTCTTTGAATCTTATTGTCTCAGGTACACGTAAAAGTTCAATCTACTACTTAACTGTGTCGTATCAGTCAAGGCTTTTGAGCTGTAGTCTAATAATAACCGGGGAATCCGTCCATGCCATAGGGCAACATCATTCGAATGCATCCCGCAGTATGCATCTTTAAAAAAAAAAAAAAAAAAAAGTGTGAAGCCTTGGTAGCAATCTCAGCTGTTCGGGGTGTCCCATTAAGGCTCCATAGCCAGAGAGTTCCATCCCCTACATTTTCAAAGTTACCACTTGTCGTTCCTGAGACGTCATTCACATGCGGCAGTTTTGCGTTTCAGCGTGTCGCGAAGTTGCCTCTCTAAGTAAGTGTCTTACATTCATTCCCTTCTCCTTTCTTCCGCTAGCCATTGGTAACTCGTTCATTGCAGTACAGTTGCTTTACGCACCCGGTGGGGCATTTTATATTGTGTATTGTCATTCACCTAGGCATTTCAGTACTGTGCCACAGGTGATACAAGCTATACATAGCATATTTACATCTGTTCTTCACATATCTAATTTGTCTCAAGTACGAAACAACACGCTATTTTGTACAAACCTAAGTCCTACAATCAGTGTTTCCTCAGGGCTTGGGCCTCTAATAAGTCTAAGTCCTTCAAAGGCCTCTAACAACAATCAAACATTCATCCTCTACAACATACTGTATTAAGTCAAGTATCCGAAATGTATCCAAGAAACAGTGATACTGCAAGTAAGCGGTGCAGACTGTGGAGGTCAAGAACCTGGTGAGAAGGCTGGGTTTTACTCATACTGTGTTCACATGCTGACCACAAGTAGAAACTAGCAACTGAGTTCTGCCAGGAAGGGTTTGGCTTCCTTGTACTTAAGCCACATTCTAGACATATCACTTCAATAAGGTTCTGTTTCATTAATATTCCAAGTTGGTCGATTCAGGGGAACACTTTGTCATATTGTTGGCCCAAGCATTTGCCTTATCAATTATTCATTAGGGGCTACCTTTAGTCTGTTCGTCCAACTTTCTGATCAGCCTCAGCCGGCACATCCAGATTGAAGCGGTATCTACACCAGGTCACGTAACCCAATTGTTCCTACAATACTATACGGTAATTCAGTTTTATTCTGCGTTACTCATGCCAATAGGCTGTGGAGTTTGTCGCAGATTTCCTACTATATACTTATAGCCTGTCAGCCGCGGAGAGAGTGTTAACAGCCTACATGCTTTTATACAGATTCTAATCGTAGCAATTACTTCCAGAGATCGAGCAAACCCTCTCTTAATATCTCGGTAACAGTATATATACACACAAACTTATCAAATCAGTAAGTACGAAACAACCTCCTCACGTTACTAGCAAGTCAAGCTGCATTATCAATAACTAAACCATGTCCGTCATGTATCATACACACCAGCAGTCCATCCGCCCTCAACGTAACCCCACAAAACAGCATAATTTTACTGCACCATACTTGTATTCGCAGCATACCATAGTGACCTAATACATACAACACGGCACACAATATAATTATCAGCCATCAAAGTATTTCTCAGTCACATAACCGGACATATAACTGCAGGCACAACATGCACCCAGAGTCCCAGCATTATTATTATGAAGGACTCTCACATCTTCAAGGTCTATATGCTTTTTCTTCAAACACTACAGTCACATAATTCATAAACACATGATGTTTACGCTTACAGTCAACAGGTTAATACACAGCTCCATACAACCATAAACAGGCCATACATACCCTGGGCTCATATACAGCTACAGGAGGAACCAATAATGACATTCGTCTCCCACGGGGGCGGGCATCATGTCGCTCAGCTCTATCAATTCCTATCTTAAACCGTCGAAGAGGAATTCCCATTTACCAAGTATTTTAGTGTTGCATTCGTGATGCAGCTGGTTTGCACCAGATTCGCTCATCTCTAGCTTTCTGCACTTACATTGGCGTGATAAAGTCTACAACTTACCATTTGTTATCGTTTAACTACAGCCACTAATTCTTATTACGAAGCATTAAACGATTCACACCCTCAAGTTTTCAATTGCACAGATACGATAAATTAGACATGTGTAGATATAGATGAGAATCATATTCTCATATACTAAGTTTACGTGATGTTCACAATCGCATTTTCACTTGATCATAGCACGGTAAATCTGTTCAGGTCACTTCCAATCTGCAGCTATTAAATTTGGGCAGTCATTTGAATTTCACTTCTGTCATCACTAGTGCCTTTTACATAATTAGCTCTGCTTAGTTAGATAAATTTTCATGTCTGTTCATACCTATATATTCAGGGATCTTGCATGTAAAGTCTGGTATTGCTTGTATCAGGCCTGTCTCTGACCAGCACGATTATGTCAGCACAATTGCATTTCCACTACCATTGTCTACAGCTCACATTAGTGCATATGAACCATTACACTCAAGATAGCCTGTGCATGTACACCTTTCATTCACGTACAATACCTTTATCTGTAGCTCGTGTACGTCTGCAACTTGCTCAAGTTAGCCTACACTAGGGTCTTGCTGCTCACACGCATTTGTTAATGGGCCAATATTATATGGCAGTACCTGCTCAAAGGCTGGGCACCGTGATTGTACCCCCTCTCAAAGACCCTCTCCCCCGAGAGGAGGGAGTTGGCTTCTGAGGGTACTTAGCATGGAATCTGCGCAGCAGTCTGGGAGCATGGAGGTCACTCTGGTCAACCCAGGAATGCTCTTCAGGGCCATAACCCTACCAATGAACCAAATATTGCAACCTTCCTCTAAATCTCCTGGAGTCAATTATACTTTGAACTTTGTACTCCTCCTGACCTTGCACCTGCAAAGGACCAGGGACCACAGGAGTGGTAGTGTAATGGTTGCAAACTAAAGGCTTTAGCAGGGATACATGGAACACGTTATGAATCCGCAAGGATGCTGGGAGATCCAAAGCATAAGAAACTGTGTTAATCTTGCGGATAACTTTAAAGGGACTGACAAACCGAGGAGCCAATTTGTTACATGGAACCTGCAGATTAAGGTTTCTGGAGGAAAGTCAAACCCTGTCCCCAACCTGGAAGGAGACCACCGGCAACCGTCTGTGATTAGCGTGACGCTGATAACGCTGGAACGAAGCACTGAGGGTCCTCTGTACCTGTGCCCAAGTGGAGGGGAGTTGTTCTATATGCTCATCCAGAGCTGGAATTTGCTGCGTCTGAAATGAGTCTGGTAGCAAACCTGGTTGAAACCCGTAATTGATGAGAAATGGCAAGCTTCCAGATGATGAATTAACTGCACAATTCCTGGCGAACTCTGCCCACGGCAACAGGTCGGCCCAATTGTCATGGTGATCAGACACGAAACAGCATAGAAATTGTTCCAATCCTTGATTGGCAAGCTTGACGGCCCCATTGGTCTGGGGATGGTAGGCAGAAGAAAAGGATAATTGTATGCCCATCTGATCACAGAATGCCCTCCAAATTGTCTCCCTCGGTCAGATACCAGCACCCTGGGTACACCATGCAACCAAAACACTTCTCTGGCAAAGACAACAGCCAACTCCTGGGCTGAGGGAAGGCCAGGAAGAGGCACAAAATGTTCCATCTTAGAGAATCTGTCGACCACCATCAGAATAAATGAATATCCCTTAGACACAGGCAATTTTCCCAGGAAGTCGAGACATGGGACCAAGGACTCTCGCCATTAGGCACTGGTTGAAGTAGGCCAACAGGGAGGTGGCTAGGGGACTTTGCATGGGCACAAGTAGTGCATGCTGCCATGTAGGTGGTGCAGTCAGCACGTAAGGAAGGCAACCAGAATAACTGTGAAAGGGAACAGATCAATTGGTCCCTGCCTACATGCCCAGATGCCCGAGATGCATGGTAGGTTTCAAGTAGGCGGGTACGGAAAGGCTCAGCCACAAAACACTTGTCCACCGGGGTATCAGGGGGTGCGGTAGCCTGGGTAGCAAGAATCTCCTCCCCCATTGGTGAAGTGATGCTGATCCGCAAGGTAGCCAGAATGCGATCTGGCTGAATAATGGGTACCGGAGTTTCATCAACTTCAGTTTCAGGACCAAATTGCCTGGACAGGACATCCACCCTAATATTCTTGGAACCGAGCAGGTAGGATACAATGAAATTAAAACGGGACAGAAACAAGGCCCATCTGGCCTGCCAAGAGGACAATCTCTTTGCCTCAGAAAGGTATGTTAAATTTTTATGATCAGTCAAAATCAATACCGGAGTTCTAGTACCCTCAAGTAGGTGTCGCCATTCTTTAAGGGCTAGAATAATTGCCAACAGCTCTCTGTCCCCAATCTCGTAGTGGCTCTGAGCACTGGACAACTTCCTAGAGAAAAAGCCACATGGCCTTAGCCTACTCCCAGGGTCCAAACGCTGTGACAACACTGCCCCTACCCCACCCTTGTGCGTGAGATCGGACTGTGGCTTTACAATCATGGAAAAATTCCGAATGAACTTCCTATATTAATTGGCAAAGCCAAGAAAACGTTGGATAGCCTTGAGTCCCTTAGGTCGTGGCCACTGCAGGACTGCTGCCAGCTTCTCCTTGTCCATTTCAATGCCATCCTTAGAGATCACAAAGCCTAGAAAAGGGACCATAGGCTTGTGAAACTCGCACTGCTCAATCTTACAGTACAGTTTGTTCTCGTGGAGTCTAAGCAAAACTGCAGACACATCCTTGATGTGTTGCTACGGATTGGCAGAATGTATGAGAATATCATCAAGATAAATCACAACGCATGACTGGAACAAGTCACGGAGGATGTCATTGATAAACTCCTGGAACACTGCGGGAGCGTTACATAGCCCAAATGGCATCACCAGGTATTCATAGTGTCCAGATCTGGTATTCAACGCCATTTTCCACTCATCACCGGCACATTCTAATCAGGTTATAAGCTGCACGTAAGTCTAATTTGGTGAAAATGGAGGAACCATTTACACTGTCAGACAGTTCCGTGATGAGTGGTTTTTGGCCATGAGTTTATTCAAGCCACGATAATCAATACAGGGTCGTAACTCGCCATTTTTCTTTTTGACAAAGAAGAAACCAGCCCCCGCGGGCGAGGATGACTTCCTGATAATACCCCTCTCGAGGGCATCTGAAATGTATTCCTCCATGGCCCTATTCTCCTCACAGGACACAGTCTCACCCCGAGGAGGAATGGCGCCAGGAGGCAGATCAATAGACCGGCAAAGCGCTAGCCACCCCCTCGCTAAAAACATCACTGAATTGATGGTATTCAGCTGGCATGGAGGGAGAAGTACACAGAATATTGGTAGGATGAGAGATGCAATGCATATTACAGTATTCAGACCAGGCCGTGATTTCACAATTTTGCCAGTCGAACCTAGGGTTGTGCCTATGGAGCCATGGAAACCCCAAGATCACTGCATGGTGAGGAGACTGGATAATCTGAAAACACTGTCTTTCAGTGTGGAGCGCCCCAATGCGCATAGACAGTGGTATAGTTTCCTTAGTAATAAGAGCTGGAGCCAATGGCCTGCCATCAATGGCTTCGAAAGCCAATGGAGCTTCCCTCTCAATCAGTGGAAATTTGTGTAACTCGGCAAATGAGCTAGCCATAAAATACCCAGCTGTGCTGGAATCCACTAGGGCCAGAACCTCCACCGAGAGTTCTGCCCAGGAAATCACAGCCTGTATAGTAGACTTTTAATTAGCCGGATCTAGGGACCACTGAACACCACCTAGGGCCTGTCCCCCAAGGTACCCTAGGTGCATTCATTTCCCAGCCATGTGGGGCAGGAGCGCAACAAATGCCCAGCTTGACCACAATAAAGACAGAGGCCCTGTCTGCGGCGATGAGCCCTTTCTTCCTTCGTCAACCTAGTGAACCCTAACTGCATTGGTTCACTGCTCTCACGGTTACACTCAGGAGGCATGGGAGGTGAGGGGGGCATGGGTGGGTAACTTTGTTTCGCTTGTCCCCACTCTATGGCCTGTTGTCTACGGTCTTTGGCCTCCATTCTCTCCCTAATGCGTTAATCGATTAGTATTGAATAGTCAATAAATTCGTCCAGATCACTCAGCAAGTCTCTGGCTGCTGTTTCATCTTTGATACGGTCACAGAGACCCTGAGCAAGTGCCGCCATGAGCGCCTCATCATTCCAGCCCACCTCCGCTGCCAATGTGCGAAATTCAATAGCGTATTCTGCAACAGTACGGGATCCCTGCTGGATCGCCAACAATCTTTTGGCAGCAGATGCGGCTCTTCCTGGGATTTAGAATACTCTACGAAATGCTCTTAAGAACTCATTAAAGTTCTTGGTACATGGTTTCGCTGCCTCCCACAATTGATTTGCCCACGCCAGTGCTCTGCCCGTTAGCAAAGAAATCATGAGCCCGACCTTACTTCAGTCACTAGGAAAGGCTTGAGGGGTTAACTCTAGGAAAATCTCCAATTGGTTTATGAACCCTGTGCACAGGGTAGGTTTGCCATCGTACCTAAGCGGTAATGGAGCCGTAGCAGTTAACCCTCTATTCGAGTTTGCTTGCGTCACAGATTGAGCTCCCGGTGTCATAACTGGGTAGACCACTGAGGCCTGTACCTGTTTATCCAAGTGAGCGGTAGTATAGTTTGTATGGCCAGTGCCAGCTAGTCCATGCACTGCTTGTGTATATCCATCCTCCAATGGATGCTTTGTGCATTACCATCACCTGTACCGCCTGAGGACATGGCCCTTTCATACTGTTATGGTTTTCAGTACACTCAGAGGCAGGTAGTTTGGTAAAACACAGTTTTATTGAAACCAGACAGAATAAAGTAACCCTCGCGGGTCCATCAATAGTTAACACGTAATACTGACACAGGACAGGTTACAAAATAACATTAACCCACATGGGTCCAGTACAGAGAGCAAATATATATTACTGACACAGGTCAGGTTACAGTTCGTGTGAATCAGTGAGACAACGATGTGAAGGTGCAATTAGGCAGAGAGGCTGGTAGGTCCTAATAGCGAGGCCCAAGAAGCACTCTCTACTGGAGAGTGACACAATAGCGACTGTGCCACAAAGGGTGAGGCGAGACCCAGATAGAATCACAGACTGCCGGACAGCACAGTATCACTGTAACCGGAGGAACAGTGTAACGCCAAACCGAACCAGCATGAACTGCAACCCAAGGACAACGGCACCGGACAACAAGGGTTAATGGATGCTTTGGCTCGATGGCAACTGCCAGGTGGTAGAGACAACTGAGGCGCCCAGGAAACCAACCTCAGAAGGGGAGCAGTAACAAGCCAAGCGTATAGTGTGTAACGAGAATAGCTCCTACACGAGGGTGCACCAAACAGCAAGGGTTAACAGATGCTCAGGCTTGATGGCAACTGCTAGGTGGTGGAAACAAACTGAGGCGCCCAGGAGACCAACCTCACTAGGAGTGCAGTAACAAGCAAAGTGTACAGTGTGCAACCGAGAATAACAACTACCTAGGGGTATTGAGATACGAGGCACAGGAGCATAAATGGGTCGCAGCAGCTGAACAGTTAGAGCAGCAATCAAGGCAACCAAATGGGTCAGCAAGCTCTAGACAGAGCACCGGAAAGTTCCCTCTACCGGATAACCGGACGCGGTAGTGAACCGGGCCTGAGACACACTGAGCAGGAACGTCAGCCAATCCGGGTTGATACACAGAACAGGAACTTCAGTCAGGCCAGGTCGGTACACAGAGCAGGAATGTCAGCCAGGCCAGGTTTGTACATGGAGTAGGAACGTCAGCCAATCCGGGTCGGTACACAGAACAGGAACGGAATCAGACAGAGTAGTCAGGCAGTCCAGGTCATACACAGGATTCACACAATCACGCCAGCAAGCAGTAAGCAACGGGAACACCATGAAAGGGCCCTGCAGAAGTGACAGGGCTCAGTACTTAAAGGCTACCACTGGGTGGAGCAATATCACGTTAGCCAATAAGAAGGCATCAGGAAACAATGCTGTCAAAATGTTGCTAGCAATACACGGGCACCGTGATATCCCCTCGTATGCCTTACCTCTTCACAGAGGCTGAAGGTCTCCTCAGTATGCCTTACCTCTTCGCAGAGGCTGAAGGTCCCCTCAGTATGCCTTACCTCTTCGCAGAGGCCGAAGGTATCACGGTGCCCGTGATTGCTGCAGTTCCTTGTCTGTCACCAGTAGGGGGCTGCTATTGGCTGTCTGCAGATAGCCCGCCTTTCATTGCCTATTTAAACCTGGATTGGGCACCCTTTGGTTGCCCTTTCGTGTTGTTTCTGACCTTCTTGTTATCACTATGCCAGTGATAGCTGGGCCTCTGTTCCAGTGTTCCTGAGTTCCTGATCTCATGTGTTCCTGAGTTCCTGATCTCTGCTGTTCCAGTGTTTCCTGCATGCTGAGTACTTCCAGTCCTGGTTCCGGCCTAGTCTCTGGTGTTGCAGTTCCAGCTGAACTTCTTCTCTGCTGTTTCCTGACCTGACTGATCATTGCTGGTTCCTGTGTTCTCATCGCCTGTCTCCTGTATCCTTGCGACCTCCTGCCTGGTCGCGTAGGCGACATTGCTTGTTACACCAGCGTGCGGACGCTGGTTTGCTCCTAAGCCTTGCGGCTATACAAACTTGCTTGTTACACCAGTGTGCGGTCACTGGTTTGCTCCTAAGCCTATCGGCTATACAATCCTGTGTTGATCCCAGCGTGCGGACGCTGGTTTGCTCCTAAGCCTTGCGGCTATACAAACTTGCTTGTTACACCAGTGTGCGGTCACTGGTTTGCTCCTAAGCCTATCGGCTATACAATCCTGTGTTGGTCCCAGCGTGCGGACGCTGGTTTGCTCCTAAGCCTTGCGGCTATACAAACTTGCTAGTTACACCAGTGTGCGGTCACTGGTTTGCTCCAAAGCCTATCGGCTATACAATCCTGTGTTGATCCCAGCGTGCAGACGCTGGTTTGCTCCAAAGCCTTGCGGCTATACAGACTCGCTTGTTACACCAGTGTGCGGTCACTGGTTTGCTCCAAAGCCTATCAGCTCCTACAATTCTGTGTTGGTCCCAGCGTGCGGACGCTGGTTTGCTCCAAAGCCTTGCGGCTATACAAACTCTCTTGTTACACCAGTGTGCGGTCACTGGTTTGCTCCTAAGCCTATCGGCTATACAATTCAGTGTTGGTCCCAGCGTGCGGACGCTGGTTTGCTTCAAAGCCTTGCGGCTTTACGATTCCCCTGTTAGTCTCAGTGTGTGTACACTGGGTTGCTTATGATCCTGTCAATTTGCCATTACCATCTGACTGCTGCTACTATCTCTGGGCTGCCCTGCCCGGTATTGGTAAGGCCGGTAGAACCTTTTGCCACATTCCATCTGAGGTTGCCTTACCCGGTATTGGCAGGGCCGGTAGAGCCTACATTATGAATCTATTGAGGCTGCCTTGCCCGGTAATTTGGTAAGGCCGGTAGAACCGTTGTGCGATTCCATCTGCAGGTTGCCTTACCCGGTATTGGCAAGGCCGGTAGAGCCTAACATTCTATTACTTCAGACTGTCCTGTCCGGTATATTGACAGGACCGGTAGAGTCTGCCTTCTGTCTTGTTATATTCTGAATATATCTGTATGTATGTGATTGCCATCCTACGTTATCAATTTATTATTTCAATAAAATTTATTTTTACCTAAACTTGTGTCTGAGAGTCATAATAAACCGTGACAGTTGTGGTTTATCTGGACGATATATTGATTTACTCTCAAGACATGGCACAGCACATCAAAGATGTATCCGCAGTATTGCTACGACTCCGTGAGAACAAATTATTTTGTAAACTGGAAAAATGTGACTTTCATAGAACCAGTGTGCCATTCTTGGGGTTCATAATTGGCAATGATGGCATTGCCATGGACAAGGATAAGTTGTCAGCTGTCTTACAATGGCCAAAACCCAAGGGGCTTAAAGCCATACAGCGTTTCCTGGGTTTCGCTAATTATTATAGGCGGTTTATTAAGAACTTTTCTTCCATCGTTAAACCTTTGTCCGATCTTACGCACAAGGGTGCTAATCCTTCTTGTTGGCCGGTATCTGCTGAGAATGCCTTTGAGAATTTGAAGCTGGCATTTGCTGCGGCTCCTGTGTTATCCCACCCCAATCCTCTACTTCCATTTACGTTAGAGGTGGATGCCTCAGATATTGGGGTTGGGGCAGTACTTTCGCAACGACACGAGAAAGGTGGTACTCTCAGACCTTGTGGGTTTTTCTCTAAGAAGTTGACTGTCACTCAAGGCCACTATGAGATAGGTGACAAAGAATTATTGCCCATTATCCTCGCTCTTAAGGAGTGGCGTCATTTGCTTGAAGGTACCAAGACTCCCGTATTAATCCTAACAGATCATAAAAATCTGACTTATCTCTCGGAGGCCAAGAGATTGTCCTCCCATCAGGCCAGGTGGGCACTGTTCCTGTCTCGATTTAATTTCATTGTATCATACTTACCGGGGTCAAAGAATATCAGGGCGGATGCACTGTCAAGACAATTTGAGGCCGACAGTGACAGAGTGGAAGCACCAGCACCCATCATCCAACCTGATAGAATACTGGCTACTATACGCACGAGTATCACTTCTCCTTTAGGGGAGGAGATCCTGGCCTCTCAGGGGTCCGCTCCCCATGAAACTCCAGTGGGCAAATGTTTTGTCGATGAACCATTTCGTACTAGGCTGCTTGAAACCTACCATTCCTCTAAGGCTGCGGGACATATTGGTAGAGACCAATTGTTATGGTCCCTTTCTCAGTTATTTTGGTGGCCCTCCATGAGAAACGATTGTGCCGAATTTACGAATGCCTGTGCCACCTGTGCCCGCGCTAAGACCCCGAGACATCTCCCAGTGGGCTTGCTTCAACCGGTGCCTAATGGCGAACGCCCCTGGTCTCATGTTTCCATTGATTTTATGGGAGAGTTGCCTATGTCCAAGGGGTACTCCTTTATATTCATGGTGGTGGACAGGTTTTCTAAAATGGCTCATTTCGTGCCCCTCCGTGGTCTTCCTTCAGCGAAGGAATTGGCAATGGTGTTCGTCAGAGAAGTATTCCGGTTGCATGGTGTGCCTAGGGTACTGGTGTCTGACAGGGGGAGCCAGTTTGTGTCTAGATTTTGGAGGGCATTTTGCCAACAGATGGGCATACAGCTGTCCTTCTCCTCTGCCTACCATCCCCAGACCAATGGAGCCGCTGAACGAGCTAATGAGGGCTTGGAACAATTTCTCCGTTGTTTCGTTACTGACCATCATGATAATTGGTCCGACTTGTTGCCTTGGGCAGAGTTCGCCAGGAACTGTGTGGTCAATTCTTCATCTGGGAGCTCTCCATTTCTGATTAATTATGGGTTCCAGCCCTGTTTGCTTCCAGATTCATTTCAGACGCAACAGATTCCAGCTCTGGATGAGCATATCGAGCAACTCCGTTCCACATGGGCACAAGTTCAGAGGGCACTTGGTCAGTCATTTCAGCGTCATCAGCGCCATGCTAATCGCAGAAGGCTTCCAGCGGTTTCCTTTCAGGTTGGCGATAGAGTATGGCTTTCCTCCAGAAATCTCAAGCTACAGGTTCCGTCTAATAAGTTGGCTCGCCGGTTTATTGGTCCATACAGAGTTATTCGCAAAATTAACCCTGTCTCCTATGCACTAGACCTACCTGCATCCATGCGTATCCATAATGTGTTCCATGTGTCCCTTCTTAAGCCTCTGGTTTGCAATCGCTATACTACCACACCTGTGGTGCCAGGACCTGTTGAGGTCGAGGGCCAGGAGGAGTACGAGGTTCAGAGCATTATTGATTCCCGTAGGCTTAGAGGAAGGGTACAATACCTGGTACATTGGAAAGGGTATGGTCCTGAGAATCGATCATGGGTCGATAGTACGGACCTTCATGCACCTAGGCTAACTAGGGCCTTTCATGCCAATTACCCACAGAAACCTAGACCCTATTCTAGGAGAGGGGGTCTTTGAAGGGGGGGTACTATCACGGTGCCCGTGATTGCTGCAGTTCCTTGTCTGTCACCAGTAGGGGGCTGCTATTGGCTGTCTGCAGATAACCCGCCTTTCATTGCCTATTTAAACCTGGATTGGGCACCCTTTGGTTGCCCTTTCGTGTTGTTTCTGACCTTCTTGCTATCACTATGCCAGTGATAGCTGGGCCTCTGTTCCAGTGTTCCTGAGTTCCTGATCTCATGTGTTCCTGAGTTCCTGATCTCTGCTGTTCCAGTGTTTCCTGCATGCTGAGTACTTCCAGTCCTGGTTCCGGCCTAGTCTCTGGTGTTGCAGTTCCAGCTGAACTTCTTCTCTGCTGTTTCCTGACCTGACTGATCATTGCTGGTTCCTGTGTTCTCATCGCCTGTCTCCTGTATCCTTGCGACCTCCTGCCTGGTCGCGTCGGCGACATTGCTTGTTACACCAGCGTGCGGACGCTGGTTTGCTCCTAAGCCTTGCGGCTATACAAACTTGCTTGTTACACCAGTGTGCGGTCACTGGTTTGCTCCAAAGCCTATCGGCTATACAATCCTGTGTTGATCCCAGCGTGCGGACGCTGGTTTGCTCCTAAGCCTTGCGGCTATACAAACTTGCTTGTTACACCAGTGTGCGGTCACTGGTTTGCTCCTAAGCCTATCGGCTATACAATCCTGTGTTGGTCCCAGCGTGCGGACGCTGGTTTGCTCCTAAGCCTTGCGGCTATACAAACTTGCTTGTTACACCAGTGTGCGGTCACTGGTTTGCTCCAAAGCCTATCGGCTATACAATCCTGTGTTGATCCCAGCGTGCGGACGCTGGTTTGCTCCTAAGCCTTGCGGCTATACAAACTTGCTTGTTACACCAGTGTGCGGTCACTGGTTTGCTCCTAAGCCTATCGGCTATACAATCCTGTGTTGGTCCCAGCGTGCGGACGCTGGTTTGCTCCTAAGCCTTGCGGCTATACAAACTTGCTTGTTACACCAGTGTGTGGTCACTGGTTTGCTCCAAAGACTATCGGCTATACAATCCTGTGTTGGTCCCAGCGTGCGGACGCTGGTTTGCTCCAAAGCCTTGCGGCTATACAGACTCGCTTGTTACACCAGTGTGCGGTCACTGGTTTGCTCCAAAGCCTATCAGCTATACAATTCTGTGTTGGTCCCAGCGTGCGGACGCTGGTTTGCTCCAAAGCCTTGCGGCTCTACAGACTCGCTTGTTACACCAGTGTGCGGTCACTGGTTTGCTCCAAAGCCTATCAGCTATACAATTCAGTGTTGGTCCCAGCGTGCGGACGCTGGTTTGCTCCAAAGCCTTGTGGCTATACAGACTGTCTTGTTACACCAGTGTGCGGTCACTGGTTTGCTCCTAAGCCTATCGGCTATACAATTCAGTGTTGGTCCCAGCGTGCAGACGCTGGTTTGCTTCAAAGCCTTGCGGCTTTACGATTCCCCTGTTAGTCTCAGTGTGTGTACACTGGGTTGCTTATGATCCTGTCAATTTGCCATTAACATCTGACTGCTGCTACTATCTCTGGGCTGCCCTGCCCGGTATTGGTAAGGCCGGTAGAACCTTTTGCCACATTCCATCTGAGGTTGCCTTACCCGGTATTGGCAGGGCCGGTAGAGCCTACATTATGAATCTATTGAGGCTGCCTTGCCCGGTAATTTGGTAAGGCCGGTAGAACCGTTGTGCGATTCCATCTGCAGGTTGCCTTACCCGGTATTGGCAAGGCCGGTAGAGCCTAACATTCTATTACTTCAGACTGTCCTGTCCGGTATATTGACAGGACCGGTAGAGTCTGCTTTCTGTCTTTATTCTGAATATATCTGTATGTATGTGATTGCCATCCTACGTTATCAATTTATTATTTCAATAAAATTTATTTTTACCTAAACTTGTGTCTGAGAGTCATAATAAACCGTGACAGAAGGTCCCAGCAGCATGTCTTACCTCTTCACAGAAGCTGAAGGTCTCCCCGCAGTATACCTTACCTCTTCTCGGAGGCTGAGGGTCCCCTGAGGGGGCCTTACCTCTTCGCTGAGGACTAAGGTTCCTCTCAGTATGCCTTACCTCTTCACTTAGGCTAACTTCCACACACAGTTCCTCATCCCTGATTTTCTTCCTTAGCCACTCGTCCGTCAGCTTTTCAAACCGCTCAGTACGCACACTTTCCATTTCCATCACAGCATTGTCCTCTCTACCACAGACTGCATTGCCATTTTCAAACCGACTATTCGTACAATCACGCGCATCATCTTATTTTACCTTCCACCAGTGGCTGTTGAAATGGTTTCATGCTTCGTTAGATATATCCTCTGCACCAATCATGGAGTCAGATTAATTTTCTTTTTCCGATTCAAAATGTAATGGTAAATGTCACCTTTTATGGACCACAGCATTGATTTTTTTGCTCCTTTTTGGCCTCTAATCAGGCTGACCTGGTTGAATCTTTCCCCGGGTCAAGCATTTGCCCGGGGGCGCCAAATTGTTACAATTGTCATCCCCTTCCTACCAGGGGTTTCTCACATCGCTATCATTCATAACCTTCCTACAAGTCTTCTGCCGGAAGCCCTGAGTACAAATAAATTTGGATGCCGAAAAGGCATTCAACAAAATACTTTGGACTTACTTATTTCAGGTTTTAGAGACACAGGGTTTTGGTCTACAATTTCATGCGTTGATTGAACAGATCTATACCAAACCTCAGGCTACCATCTCTACTAACTCTGTCAATTCTCCTCTCTTGCAGCTTTATAGAGGTACTAGACAGGGGTGCCCCCTATCTCCGCTCCTTTTTAATCTGGCTTTAGATCCTCTTCTTTATTCACTGCAGCATATGTCAGAGTTTCAGGGTATTTCGGTGGGCTGAGTGGAAACCAAACTTGTGGCGTTTGCTGACGATTTTTTATTGTTAATTCGTAATCCACATTCTGCCCTCCCTTCCATTTTGAGATTCTTTGGTGACTTTTAGAAAGTGGCGGGCTTTAAGATCAAGTTTTGTAAGTCGGAGGCAATGTGGCTCTCTCCTCTACAGCAGCCTACTTACCTTGTCCTTTAAAGTGGACTTCCCACCACATAAAATTTTTAGGTATTTGCCTTCCCAGAGACATCTCTCTTCTTCACTGACTCAATTTCGATCCTGTAGTTGCTAAGCTTATCTTGGATTTCTAATCATGGAGATCTCTGCCTCTGACATTTACTGGACATATAAATCTAATCAAAATATTAGTTTTCCTGTGTCTGTTATATTTATTACATATGCTTCCATTATATCTTTCAGCAGCTAATATTCAACTACTTAATCATCAATTCCAGGGTTTTATATGGAACTGTGAGCATCCGCAGATGAGTGTTAAAGATTGGCTGGACAATACCTTGGTTTATACCAATTCTTGCAGGGATCAGGGATTCTGTCCGTCACTTAGCCTTTCTTATATTTCACACACCTCGCTACCTACTCTTCCCCCCCATTGTACTTCTAACCCTCATTGGGATCTACTGTTAAGACTTGGCAATATATCAGGTATCTGATTTTCAGATCTCGTTCTATCTCTGTTTTTCTCCTTTTGCTCATAATTCTTCTTTTCAGAGGGGAGATTGCGATATCCGTTTTCTTAATTGGGCCTCTAGGGGTATTACATCTGTAGGCCATCTACTGGATCCTGCAACGAAGGAAGTTTACTCATTCCCGGATTGGCAATCTAAATATCAATTAACTTCAAACCACCTTTTTGAATATTTGCAAGCCAAACATTATGTTCAATCTCTTTTATCTATCCTATCCAAACAACTGGATGATAACCCACTGGACTGTCAGATGAAAAAACTCTCGGCGGTGTCATTTAAAACCTCACGTGTTTATCGAACATGTTTCGTGTTGGCTCCTGCCAACCAGACTCCATTGATCTCCACCAGTTGACTGGTTGAACTGCCTACATTTACAATGGACCTATTAGAGTCCAGTTTCTTACGCAGTCTGCTCTGTTCTCCATCTGCCTGCTTTTATGATCTCTCTTATCGTCTGCTGCACAGAACATATGTTAACCCTCTGGTTGCTCACCTCAATGGCCTTGCCTCTGCCTCTTTATGCCCCAAATGTCAGGATCCTAATGCAACCCTACTTCATATGTTGTACTCCTGTTTATTCTTTTTAGTCCAAGGTTCTCTTTTATATCACAAATAAAATTGGGATTCCCATTGATTTTGCCACCCCTGTGTTTCTCATAGGAATTTATGATTCTGCTAGTCAGTTGATGGCTCGTCAGGGTAGGTTGGTCGATTTTGCTGTCATGGTGGCGTTAAAGTGCAACCTCGCACTTTGACTGTCCCCTTGCCCTCCCCTTCTCCGACAGTGGACTTTCAAACTGTTTAATTTCACGAGACTACACTGGACTCTGGCCCTTACTGACAAGGAGGTGCTGGGAGTATGTTTCATTGCCCTTTGGGAACCTTCTATTCTTACCTTACCTACCTCTCCTCAGGTGGCTTTTTATTGCTGCATTAGATACACTGGGTAGCTGGGGGAGAGATTGTTGACAGATGAAGCTCTGGAGACCTTGTTGGAGACTGCTGAGGGGACGTTTGGTTTTCTTGTTTTACTGATTTATTCATTTTTGGACATATACCACGTGGGGTGGTTTAGCTGGGTGCCCTCGTGGTGGCATAGTGGCTCATCTGTTATTTTTCATGTACCCCATTTGTAATCTTTGTGTGCTCTTGTCACACTGTCTGTGTGTGACAATACTTTCAGATTCTGGTGGTGGTACATCTTTATTTCACCTAGCGCACCGACACTGGGTCAATCACTGATTGACATTACTTGTGTCTGTTTATTGATATGTCGATTTTATGCCATGTTCTGCTGATGTTGTGCAATTTAAAAATGTTTCAATAAAAAGTAGTTATTAAAAACATGTAGCAATAAAGACAAGTCTGTGTTCTATGCCTCTGTATCAGAGGATAAGTATAAGAGGTTACCATCTTCAATACAATGCTTGTGCGCACACAAGAGCAGGTCTGCCTGCTCGTGCGCTCTGAGCAATTCACATTAAGTGGGCAGAGCAGGATGCGGCAGTACAAACGTAGCAGGGAGAACTCTGTGAGAGGTTTCACCTCCTGGGTGTGACGGATACCAAATCCGATGGGATACCATCTTCGACACCACACCTGCTTCGGATTGATTTTCAGAATTTGTTACCTACATCAATTTCTGACCTATAGTTGTGAATCTATTTATGCCGGGGCAAACACCAACTTGCCAAGTTATTGTATTGAGAAGTTAGAAACAGACTGAGTTGTAAATGTGTTGCGACACTCATTTCACACTGAGCTGCTTCTATTTATGCAAAGAACAAAAGCCCAAATTCCCCGGTCTTATTTAAGCCCTTAAGCACGCCCACTGGATGTGATGTAACCAATCACATATGTTTCAAAGTCTTGTGGTATCAGAAAGAGAATGATTAACCCTAAAACCCAAGAGAGTAGGAGAATCTTTTCCAGTTACTGGCCAATGGGAAAATCACATTATATTCTTCCAAAGTGGTACTTAAGTTGTGTATTTATCATTTTCTGCTTAGATTAAAGGGATAGTAATACTTCGTTTTAGCTTTATTTTATTTTGTAGGCATTATAAAAACATGAAAAACGATATGTCTTATCTCTCAAACCTTTATGGTTTAAGAGATATTCACAAGCAAAGTATTCCCCCCGTTCAGCCAGATCAGAAGGGAGGTGCCCAGGTAGACTGCAGAGAGGGACAATCTTCAATTAAGATAAGGGAAAAAGCTGAAAAACTTGTCAAGGGGGGAAGGGCTTTCATTGTTTTCATACAAAGAAGATTGTCCCCTGCTGTTATCTGTCTGGTCTTACAACCAGATTCACATCTGAGAAGAGATGGCTTACACTAGGAAAAAGGGGCGGGAGGGGGAAACTTTGCTTGTGAATATCTCTTAAACAATAAAGGTTTGAGAGATAAGACTTATATCATTCTTCATGTTTTTTTTATGCCTACAAAATAAAATAAAGATAAAATGAAGTATTACTATCCCTTTAAATATACATTTGTTATAGAATATGTGTCTCTTAATGGGAATGGTCATGAATGGACACAAAATGGTCCAATACACAGGATGTTAAACATCTTTGAATTTTAAAGGGGATAAAGCACCTTTGTTAATTATACTTTTATAAGAATAAATTAATTTTAAAACTATTATGATGAAAAATGAAATAAATGAAAAAGTAGGGGATAAAAGAAGAGGGGCATTAATGAACTCATATATATGTAAACGTAATTGAAATACCTAATTTAAACCCTGAGGTAGTAATGTGTTCACCTTGAATATCCACTTGTATTTGCTTTTTAGTAGTATGGTATCTATATCTCCACCTCTGATTCCAAATCTAATAGCTTGGAGAATCAAAGCCTTTAAAGAAACTGGTCTCTCTCTGTCGTCCAATACAGGTTACTGGTAACTCTGGGTAGGTGATCTGCCCCTTTAAGTAGGCAGGAACAATTCTAGAAGTGTATGCAGGGGGTAGAGCCTACCTTCCCTCCTTGGCTGCAGCTAGCCAACCAGTTACAGAAAGATTTGTTCCTTGGTGGAGATAACATCACAGGCAAGAGAACAGTTCTGCTATAGTTTTAGAAATGTTTTTATTTTTCTGTTAGATATGGAAAACCACCATTAGGCGGATTACCATAACTGACAATGCCCTTAGATGTGGCTAGCACAGTATCCAGGTGCTTTTTGTGGACCTTAAGCCCTGAGGGAGAAAATCTTGATTCCAAGTGCTTCCTCAGGAGATACCCACTGAGGTTACTTCTTACTACATGGTAATCTGAAGACAGAAGATCTGCAGGAAAGGTGAGCAACACTTTGAGTGCTGCAGGTCCACTTGTCCCACAGTGCCCCTCCGCACAGGGGTGTCTTCACTGGAGTTCCTATTGCATACTCCTGCACTCATTGGGTCTCTCTGTATGTCTGTTGGGTGTTTGGAGCAGGTTTATGTGGTAACATAACCCTTTAGCTGCTGGACTGGCACTTTTTTGGGGGTTTTCTAACACTTTTATTACTGGTTTAGTGTTTTTTTGGGTGTCTTCACATGTTCTAATGCTGTTTTACACATTTTAATGTTACACTCTTAATTTTGTAAATTTTGTGTTCTGCACCTTTAACCCTTTGAGTGCCAGGGGGGTACGCAACGCATTGCTTTCTAATGTGTTGCATACCTCTCTAGCACTCAAAGGGTTAAGGCACGCTTTACCATATAGATGCCATTGCTCCATTCACTTCTATAGGACTGTACTGTTGGGACATATCTCTGCAACCGTTTAACCATGCGACTTCAGAGATGGCTCATTTTACTTGTCTGCCCTTGCTCATCATCCGGTACATGTTTCTAGTGTGTTGGGGGGCTCAGGGGTCTTCAGGCACTGTTTGGGTACTTTACTGGGAAAACTACATTTCCCATGAGCGCTTGCTTCGCGTGCTCGTTTCTGATTGGCTCCCGCCGCAGCAGCCATTTTGTGATCTTCCTAGAGCGAGTATCCTACCCAGGACTTGGACTCTTCTTCTCTCCTTTGCAGATTAACCCTTCGCCTGCCAGATCAGTCTATTTTAGCTATTTCTGGGGTGAAACTGTAATCCTACACACTATAATTGGGTGATTTATTATACAGTAAGGTTATTTGACACTGTGAAAATGTCTATACCGCTGGAGCTTTGGACCAGACCTAAGACTAAGGAGGCTTTGCATTGCGCATTGCTCTTCCTGTCACTCAGGGCTACCTAGAGAATTCTCAGGTCATTTATAACCAGCATGTTCTGATGTCACTGACAGCATTCCAGGGACCTCCAGCCATGCAATAGAGCCAACTTGGGTGCAAGAGTTGAAGGCTGCAACTAGGGACCTTAGGTCCACATTGCAACTCTTTCCATCCCAGTTACAGGGGGCCTTTCAGTCTTGGCAGGCCCCCTCATCAGTCAAGTCTTCCTTGCCCAAACCTCAGGGAGTACCTGACATGTCAGATTCCTCTGAGGAGGAACTGCTGGTGGATTTGGATGTTGAGGAATGTTCTGTGTTGGGTTCCTCTCAGTTTTTTAGGGACCCTTTTGAGGCTGATCCTGAACCCTCCGCTGAGGGCCTGATCAGGGCTGTCTTAACTACTCTTAACATTCCCTTAATTCAGGAAGTTCCTTCTGATACCTCTGATGTGTTCCAGGCGCCTAAAAAGCCCCTTACTTACTTTCCACCTAACCCCACTCTTGACCGCCTTGTGTCTGAATAGTGGCAATCCCCAGACAAGAAACCCTCTGTGTCCAAGAAATTTGCCAAGCTTTATCCTTTTTCTGAAGCTGCGCTTGCTCAGTGGGTTCGTCCAAAGTGGATGCTCCTGTTTCCAGGCTCTCTAAGTCTACTGCCTTACCAGTCTCTGATGCCTCTGCTCCGAAGGACTGGACTGACAAGAAACTTGAGGTTTCCCTCAAGTCCATTTTTGCCACTGCTGGTTCTGCCATGCGTCCAGCGTTCGCAGCAGCATGGGTGAACCAAGCCATTGCTGTCTGGACTGAACAGCTCACCAGGGCTGTCCATCAGGATGTGCCTACCTCGCAGCTTAAACGTAATTGCAGCTTAAATGTAATCAGTATTTTCATTCCTTTCAGAACGAGACACGTCTGGCGAACCAGACGGTTCCCTCATCTCCGCATACCTCCTCCAAGCCCAAACAACAATGGAAGCCCAAGGTCTCCTCCAAGTCCAAGGCTTCCAAGTCTTCTTCGGCATGACTCGCCAAACTAGGGTCCACACTCTGCTGTGGGTGGTCGTCTGCGACACTATAACAGCATTTGGGAGGATTCAGTGATGGACACATGGGTTTTACAGGTGGTGACGGAAGGGTACAGGATCCCTTTCATCTCTCTTCCTCCCTTTCGTTTTTATCCTCATACACCTCAGGGTGCAGAGAAATGCAGTCTGTTCGACAGCGCTGTTCTGGACAAGGATGTTCTAGAGTTGGTGCCAGTTCAGGACAGGGGTATGGGTTTTTACTCAAACCTCTTTGTGGTCTCCAAGAAGGATGGCGGTTGTTGTCCCATTTTGGACTCAAAGGATCTCAATTACTCATTATCACCAGGAGTCTCTACGGACAGTGATTGCTGCCATGCCCCCGGGTGAATTGCTTGCTTCTCTGGATCTTCAGGACACATACTTACACATTGCCATTCATCCAGAGAGCCGGTAGTACCTCAGGTTTGCCTGCAACAGGGGACATTTTCAGTTCTCAGCTCTTCCATTTGGTCTGACGACAGCTCCTCAGGTCTTCAACCGTGTCCTGGGTGCCTTGATATGCGTCCTCCACCGGAACGGCATCAGAGTTACTTCATACATGGACGACTTGCTTCTGAAAGCCCCCTCTGTGGAACTTCTTCATCAGCAAGTTCGGCAATGCATTCATGCTCTCTCCCATCACGAGTGGATCATCAGCTTGGACAAGTCTGATCTTATCCCTTCTCAGCGTCTGGTCTTCCTGGACCTTCTCTTCGACACTCAGAAGAGCATGATGTTCCTTACAGACGAGATGGCTCACCAGATCGCCCACAGGGTTTCTGTGATTCTGGCTCAGGATCCAGTTCCAGTCCAGAAGCTATCCTTTCTAGTGGGAAAATTCATCTCCACCATAGAAGCAGTTCCGTTTGCCATGGCACACCCCAGGGAGCTCAAGAGGTTCGTCTCAAGAGGTTTGTAATCCAGGTGTGCAAGGGTCAACTGGATCTTCTGAAGAGGTCAGTTTCTCTTGCTCTTCATGTGGCACTGAGTTTGTCATGGTGGCTCAACCTTTCCAACCTGCTGAAGGGCAAGTCCTTTCTGGTACCCTTCTGGACCAAGGTGACGACAGATGCCAGCCTCTCCGACTGGGGCAGCAGTCCTGGGTCGCTTGAGAGCTCAGGGCCGGTGGTCTTTAGAGGAGTCCCTCCTTCCGATCAACATATCGGAGCTTCAGGCGATATTTCATGCCCTTCGACATTGGACATCTCAGTTGGAAGAATGTCCAGTCCGAGTGGAGTCCGACAATGCCATGGCAGTGGCTTACATCAACAAGCAAGGCGGAACAAGAAGTTTTGCTGCTGCTCGCTGCTCTGTCCTGTAAACCACCCTATTTGGTGTTTCACAAGGACAAGGCGGTGCTTCACACTTCTCAGGAGTTTCTCCCAATGGTGGTCTCTGAGTTCCCTCTTTCTGCCCGGACCCCACCTCTGACAAGGAGAGGGATCTCCACTTGTTAGATGTGGTGAGTTGTCTCAAGTTTTATGTACATCACACTGAGTCTATCAGGAAATCAGATGAGCTGTTTGTCATTCCTGAGGGTTCTAGGACAGGAAGACATGCATCAAAAGTGAATATTGCTTCTTGGATCAAGTCCACTATTCGTAGAGCTTATGAGCTAAGGAAGAAGCTAGTCCCCTTCAGGGTCACGGCTCATTCTACAAGATCTATTGGGGCTTCTTGGGCTTACAAGAATCAGGCCTCTGCTGATCAGTTGTGCAAGGCAGCCACTTGGTCATCTGTGCACACCTTTTCGAAGCACTACCGTGTTGATGTGCTGGCATCGGCTGACGCCAGCTTTGGGAGGAAAATTCTGGAGGCAGTCTTGCCTGTCTAGGATTTCCTTCAGTTCTTGGTGCTTCCGTCACTTTTGAGCCCTGCTGGCTCTAGTTCAGTGTGCTGTGTAACAATTCCTGGGGTGTTGTTACCCCTGTTCAGTGTCCGTTGACACCTCAGTTGTTTTTGTTGGGCTATCTCTGATCTGATGGTTCATATCTGCACTGGTGACTTTGGGGGCCTTGCGCCTGGTCCTTTCCTTACCTCCCGCCTCTGGGAAGCTCAATGGTTGGACATCTCAGAGTTACTAGTAACCTGTATTGGATGACAGAGAAAAGAAGATTTTAGCCTTACCTGTTAAATCCATTTCTCTTAGTCCATACAGGTTACTGGTCTCCCACCCTGTCAAGAGACCATGCTTGGCTCTCCTGTGGCAGACTGTGGGAGTCCTTCGGGGTCATGCTCACAGGAGTCTTCTTTCCCATCTACTAGCTAGTCAATAGTTAGTGTCTCAATTCTTTCTGTAGCTGGTTGGCTAGCTGCAACCAAGGAGGAAGGTAGGCTTCACCCCCTGCATACACTTCTAGAATTGTTCCTGCCTACTTAAAGGGACAGATCGCCTACCCAGAGTTACCAGAGTTACTAAGAAAAAAGGTAAGACTAAAATCCTCTTATTTTGGTGGTATCTAAGAAAATGTTTTGCCACTGGGGGTATTTTTTTTTCTTCAATCTATATGTCCCTGGGTGCATTATAGGTACCGTATATCTGTTCTCGCATCCTTTGTAAGAGTTTCCTAGTGGTTTTACCCACATACCTCATACCACATGGGCATTCCAGAGTACATCACTCCTTTTGTTTGACATGTAATAACCTCTGTTATTACTTTGCATTTACCAAATCTCGTTGATTTAGTGGTAACCACATGTTTACAGATAATACAATGGTCACAAGGGAACAAGCATTGAGTTATACCTTGCTGTGATGTACCCAAAAGGGTATGAACTAACTTGTCCTTGATGTTAGAAGCTCTTTAACAGCACATTTGGACAAGGTTATCTAACTTTTTCTCTAAATCAAGATCTGTAAACTGTAAATGCCAGTGTCTGTTGAGAATATTTATCATTGACTCCCATTGAGAATTATAGGTATTGATAAAACGAATATTATCATCCTGCCCATCTTTAACTTTATTATTTAAAAGACAGGGTTTTGAGGTATACAGGGGAGATTTTCTTCAGAGAAAACAGTTCTTTCCTCACACCATAGTAAGTATAGATTAGTATGAAATGCCCATTTCACTGCCACATATTTGTAAATAGAAATGGTCTTTGTAGTTGTGTTTTTAGCACAAATGGCAATAATTCTACAATAAATTGTCTCATATTATCACTGAGGTTGGTGTTCCTGACTGAGAAAAAATTGTGTGGCTTCCAAACCATATTTGTGGTCAATCGAAGTGTAAAGCGACTCCAAGTCATTAGTCACAAGGATGGTATTAGGACCAATGGCCAATGCTTCTAACCTTAACAGAATGCCAAGTTGTATCTCGGATATATAAATTTAGCCCAACCACTGAAGGTCTCAGTATGCAGTCCACATATTTGCTGGCATTTTCAGTCAAGCATCCATTACCGGACAGGATCGGTCTTCCTGGGTGTCGGTCTTTGCATTTGTGAATTTTTAGGAGAAAATATAGTGTTGGTATTCTTGGAAAGGTTACACTCAAAAAATCTAGTTCTGAGTTAGAAATACTACTTGCCATATAACCTCTTGTCATTAGAGTATTATAACTGGTCAGTATATTCTCTGTAGGATTCCCCATCAGTCCATTTTAACAGTTGGAGTCACTTAGCTATTTATGGGCTTCTGCCAAGTACAGGTCAGTTGCCCACATCAATATATTTTTCACCTTATTGGAGGGTTTGATTACTTTATCTTCCCAGCCTTTGATTTCCTGTAGAGTCTTCTATTCAAGTTTTGACATATTTTTATTGGAAATGTGGTCTGGAAATTGTATTACATCCTTCATTACTGCAATGCTAAATAATTGTATACCAGGACAAATGTTCGATTGAGGTGTAAACCTAGGTTTTTTTCTGTGATATTTCTGGTAGCTTATAAGACAAGATATTAGCTTCCTTGATCAATTTTAATAGTTTGTCAAATATAAATCTACATTCTCAATAGTTTTAAGACATATATTAGTGCTGTCCTGATTAAGGATGGGCAAAAATTTTCACCTCAGATTAAAACTGGCGAATAATGGCACTTCAGCTTGGTGAAAAGTGCAGTTTTTCCTGTTTTTTCGCCTAGCTCATTCCATTGAAATCAATAGGAATATTGAATTTACACACAACACATTGCAAATGTTATTTTATTTCCCAAAGGCATTGTATTTGTATGTTTTTTGGGGGGTATTTAAAGGGATTGGGGGAACAGTTAATAAAAAATAAAGACAATTAAAAACCCCTATAAGACATGGTATAAAAGGGGTCTGAAGAGGGTGCTTGTGCTGGTGGATGGAGTTTGGGGAAAGAATCAGTTGAACAGGGAATTTTTGTCGGGGGGGTTCTTAACTGGTATTGGGGGGACCGTTATAATAAAAAAAATAAAATAAGAAATTTGTATGTAACGTGACAGAGACAGGGACCCCCTGACAAAAGCTGTAACTGAGGTAAACTGATACTTGACATGATAGAGTATTTTGTAGAGGATGATTTGTAAGAGTTGTTACTAGAGGTGCAAGCCCTTAGAATGGCCTCTTTCTTCTTCTCCTCTACATTCCCCTTCACAGGTTGAGGCAGAGGATAATGTTGCTGCTGCTGCTGCAACTGCCTCAGAATCAGCACTGCAACTAGGAACAGTATTGCTGCTGCTGACAAGTGGAACCTGTCCTAGTCCCACATCATTTGTTGACCCCATTCCCACTGTGTCCACGGTGGTCTGTGGCACACTGGCCTGCTCCTCAGCACCCTGCTGCTGCTGAGTTGCAAGGGCAATTAGAGCAGTTGCAAACTCTGCAAATTCCAAAAGTAATGTCCATCCCCATTCCTCTCTCCCATTCCTTCTTGGTTTGGGCTAAAAGGGCCATTAATGTCTCTTCCACCCCACTTCTCCACCATCATCATCATCACCACCACCACCAGTCCCTCCATGCTGCTGCTGCTGCTCTATTACAGATATCTCGCTGGTTGGAGGAGGCGATAAGAAATGTGACAGAAGGCCCCCATACTTGCCATTTCTTGTAGACCTGAAGAAGGCAGGCTGACAGCACTAGCAGCAGGCACAGGCAGCTGATCTGTGCTCCTGGTGGTGGTATTATTATGTCTGCTAGGCAACAATTCAGGATCATGTTCCACATGGACAATGCGGGGGGGGGAAGGGAACTCTCAGGGTCAGGGGAATGTGAGGGCTCCATTGACTGCTAATCTGGATGCCCTGCTTTACTTCCCCTACTGTTCCCTAATGCTAGTCCCACCAGCTGCTTCACCATCACAGTTACTACTACTAACACCAACCACATCAATTTTAGTCCCTGACCATGAGTCTTCCTCTTCAATAGTAATATTATGATCACCCCGTCCCTCACTCTTAACACGCTATAAAAGCTGCTGCACCTTACTAGTAGTAGTACTAGTGGTGGGACTGCGTAGGGATGGCAAGTGTGACTTAGGGCCCCCTGCTGGCACATTTGACATCATCTTCTCCTTCCCCCCTCCTGAGAATTACAAGACACATTTGCAGCAGGTTCAACACTGGCAGCAGGTTCAGCACTGGCAGCAGTCACAGAACTGCTGGCAGCACTGGCAACAGCACAGGACCTGTCCTGCTCTCACTAATACCCTCTCCTTCCTCCCATGAGATACATTTCCCCAAGATCCCCCCAAGAGTTGATGTAGGGGGATTAGCCAGCATTGGGTCTGGGGAATCAGGGCACGCAGACCCTTCAATGCTGGTAGTGGTCGCATCGTCCTCAGAATCACTTGACACATAACGGTTCTTCTAGCTCCTCCTTTTATTGTTAGTAAACCTGCTCATAGTGATGGCAATCACTATGAGCCTCTCCTGCCTCAATGTTGCTATAAACATCACAGCACAACAGCCTAGCACCTCTCTCTCACTCTGTAGCTGCTTTTATTGTTTTTCACTTACTGGAAAGTGGCACATTTTAATAGCTAAAAGGCAAAAAACCCATTAATAAAGGGGCAAAAACTTTCTAGCCATTGAAAATATAGCAAAGAATTTTGCCAATGGGCAAAAATGGAAACGATTTTAATAGCGTTATTGAAAGCTGATTTTCCCACAAAAAAATGGACAACCATGTGGTTTTTACAGATTTGTTTCTAGGGAACACGACAGGACCTTTCTCCCACCGCTAGTCCTGATTTGACATAGATCTTATTTTAAAGAATTTCTACATAAGAAGTTTATGATTAATTTTAAATAAATACACCAGGACATCAAAAGTATTGAGTCCGTTGGAAGGAGAGAAAGTTAAATCCTTTTTCAAGACTTGAAAATGATTTATCTCCTGTAGTGCAAAAAAACACAAAATGGAGGCGCTCCTAGTGTAGTATGTCAAAATGATTTGTAGTATAGTTCATAAATGTTGTATACTCACAAAAGTAATGCTTGGGGTAACAATTATATGTTCCCCAAGTATATATTCGGTAGGGAACTCAGGACCGTCCCAAAGGTCAACAGCAATGTTTAGACAGCTAACATGGGCCGCACCTCACCATCATCTCAAAGAAGTACATGGAACAAGAAAGAAAAGAAAAAGAGGGCGCCCAATAGTGCCTGTAATCGTATAATACCACTCTGATGTAAATTGTTAAGTGAAAATATACTCACAAAACTGTTGGCTGATAATTGAATAAAATCAAAATCAGCTAAAATCGCTTTTGGGGAATATCAACCTGTCCCCACTCAGGTACCTCCAAGTATTGCTGAATCAATATTCAGTGAAGAAATCCAGTAAAGAAGTAATAGCTGTTGAAGAACTTCCAAATGATGATTTTAATAAAATTAATAAGTATAAAATACAGGTAATAAAAAGACCAATTGAATAAACAATATAGTGTAATGTTTCGCGGCCTAGACCGCTTTATCAAACCAACTGGTCAAAAACAAAAGTGAAAGAAGCAAACACAGCAGCCATAGCACTATTTAAACTTCCCTCCCCATCAATTGATTGGATGTTAGAAGGGTCAGAGGGCAAAGGTGAAATCATACTTATGATAAATGTATCAATACATGTACATACATAATCATCACTTAAAATTGCATAACTGTAAGTTTATGATGAGAAATTTGTTTATAGAAATTGTGTTTCAAGTCCACCCACGATTAGATTTCTAAATATACAAGAATACTTTTACATCCAAATGAAAAAACTCCCCAATGATATGGTCCAAATGTCTTGCCAATCAACAAAGACTGGAAAAACTGAAATCTAAGGAGATCAATATAAAAAATAAAATGAGACAAAAAATGAAACAAAAAATGAAATGAAACAAAAGGTTCATCCAAGAAAAGACAGCAAAAATCATTTAAATTCGAAGTACCACAAGAACTGGAAAGCCACCTATTAAAAAATAAAAACTGATAGATACTTAACTACCAAAAGAAACATGTGTGATTGAATCATTCAAAACAAATAGAAAAATTCTTGTCATACTATACGCTAAATAAACCCCTAATATATAATGATATATACCCATAATTTAATGCTCTGTGCATTAAAGTATGTTAAATGTAATGCGATGTGCCGACACATAACGTTTCTTAAGCAAATTGTGAAAGTGTATAAATGAATATATTCAAATTGTGTTCAAAACTTCTTGACTGATTCGTGTATTTGTTTAAATGCCTGTAATACGATTCGATCATTAAATACCTTTAGTGTGGTTCAATCGTGACCGATGAGTTAGAAAAATAGAACCCCGAAGTCAAACAAAGTTCACAAGGATGAGCATGAAACCCACGTGGGCGCACGCTTAACAACAAATGGGAACGTGCGTTCCACGTGCGTTCCACGTGCGTTCCACGTGCGTTCCAAATGCGTTCCACATACGTACCACCAATATACCGATATAGGAAAGAATAATAGAAGTCAGAAGACTGAACTAAAACAAAGTATAGCCTACACCTATACAATATCCAAAGATATAAATAAATAAATGCTCCTAATGTGTTGTACGCTATAGGCGGAGGGTTGTTGGTTCTGGTACTGAGAGTGGGGGCACTGTCTTTTCCAGGCCCCCCCCCCGTTACCATTCCCTCCAAGCCTTCTGTCTCTGGTGATAGTAATACAAACAAAAGTGTAAATACAAAGGATTCTTCTTCTACTAAAAGTTCTAATACTAACAATACCTTCAATTCATTTGGTAATGTCTCTTCCTTGGATAATACACCCCTAATTGACTATAGTGATCCGGATGAAGGTCCATCTAATAGAATACAAGTGAGCATTTCCAACTCCCCTAATATTCCATCTTTTTTGGAGTTAGGAAAAGAAAATACTCCTGTATGGTGGAAGACACAAAATCGATTCCTACCACTAAGAGACATAAAAGGAGATATAGAGGGAGAAGAGGGAAGGGGAGAGGGAGGAAATCCCAAGAGAACAAGAACGAGTTAATTTTAGAAAATGGAATTTAAATGATTTTTGCTGTCTTTTCTTGGATGAACCTTTTGTTTCATTTCATTTTTTGTTTCATTTTTTGTCTCATTTTATTTTTTATATTGATCTCCTTAGATTTCAGTTTTTCCAGTCTTTGTTGATTGGCAAGACATTTGGACCATATCATTGGGGAGTTTTTTTCATTTGGATGTAAAAGTATTCTTGTATATTTAGAAATCTAATCGTGGGTGGACTTGAAACACAATTTCTATAAACAAATTTCTCATCATAAACTTACAGTTATGCAATTTTAAGTGATGATTATGTATGTACATGTATTGATACATTTATCATAAGTATGATTTCACCTTTGCCCTCTGACCCTTCTAACATCCAATCAATTGATGGGGAGGGAAGTTTAAATAGTGCTATGGCTGCTGTGTTTGCTTCTTTCACTTTTGTTTTTGACCAGTTGGTTTGATAAAGCGGTCTAGGCCGCGAAACGTTACACTATATTGTTTATTCAATTGGTCTTTTTATTACCTGTATTTTATACTTATTAATTTTATTAAAATCATCATTTGGAAGTTCTTCAGCAGCCATTACTTCTTTACTGGATTTCTTCACTGAATATTGATTCAGCAATACTTGGAGGTACCTGAGTGGGGACAGGTTGATATTCCCCAAAAGCGATTTTAGCTGATTTTGATTTTATTCAATTATCAGCCAACAGTTTTGTGAGTATATTTTCACTTAACAATTTACATCAGAGTGGTATTATACGATTACAGGCACTATTGGGCGCCCTCTTTTTCTTTTCTTTCTTATCTCCTGTAGGTCATTCTGGACTTCTAACAATTATTCCAATAATTCCTCCCTTTTTGTTGATACTTCCATCTGTTATGATCACTTAGGTCTCTTGTATCTACACTCTTTGTTAGCCTCTTGGATTTATTTGCGACCTCTTGAACATGCCCATCTATACTAAAGAAAGATGGGTACAAGGTGTATATATATATATATATATGCAGTATATTGTCCTGTTTCTGATTATTGTAGTTCTGAAGCTGAAGAGTCAGTAAGATTTTTATTGGGGTCAGTTCTAGAAATAAATCTGAGTTTCCTCCTTGACCAGGAATATATTGAACCTCTTTTGAAGCCCTCCAAGTCTCTATTACATTTTTTAATTTCTTGGAAATTATCTTGTTTATGTAGTTCTGTATTTAGATTTCTTAGATCTTTTTGTCCTTCTGTTTCATTAAAGGTTTTACCTTTTTCTTCCAATACTTTAATTGTGGTATCCAGACTGGTTATTATCTGACTTTCATAATCAGTCAGAATTTGTAAGTAATCACTGGAGCGTGTATTCGATGCCTCTTCCCATCTTTGGGTGAAGGTGATATCAAACTATAAGTAGGAAGTACATGTATATGTAGACGCCTATGTATTATTTTTTCCTCTAGGTACTTTTGATAGGTAGCCCGCGTCAACCAACTTTTAGTGTATCTAAATTAACTGTCTTTGTCAGATTTAGGAAGAACAGAAGAGGGATACCAGATTTCCAGGATGGAAGCTAGAGAGTGAAGAATAGCGACCATAGTATGGGAACTTGGGCAGTGTGGCAATGTACACTTTCTGTGGCCTGAGCCAGAGTTAAAGTTGCTGGGTGCAAAGCCAGATGACAGGATGGGTACAGACCACAATGCTGAATGTGCTCTTGGGTGTCGATAGGTACAGGAGCCAGCTGATGATAACTGCAGACTGAGAAATATCAGGGTAGGAATGGCAGCCAAGATGTGAGCAGAAGACTGGATCATACAAGCCAAGGTCAGAGCCAGGAGTAATGGCGCAGACTGGCTTGTACAATCCAGGGTCAGAGCCAGACATTGGAGGATAGACTGAGTTGTACAGGCCAAGGTCAAAACCAGGAGTCAGGAAGAAGACTTAGTCATACAAGCTAAGGTCGAAGTTAGGAATCAGAGAGGAGATGGAGTTGCATCAAGCCGAAGTCAAAGCCAGGAGTCTGAGAGCAAACTAAGTCATACAGGCAGACGTCAAAGCCAGAAGTTGGAGAGAAGGCAGAGTCGTACACAGCCGAGGTCATAGCCATAAGTTGGGGAGCAGATGGACTCAGTCAAGCCAGGTTCATAAGCCAGGAGTCATAGAGACAAGTAGAAGCATGGTCAGAGACAGCCAAAGTCATACACAGGAATCAATCATAAGCAGGAATGTTGTAACACTGGAACACGATACAGCTTGAAGAATGACCATTTCCCGAACATTCAGGCGGGGTATAAAAAGGCAGGCAGACCAATGGGGTCCATCAAGATAGCCAAAAATGATGATGGACAGTGAAGATCGACAGGAGGAGGCGGAGAGGTGGGAGTCATGATGATGGACAGAATATTGTAACAGAATCAGCATATTCACACTTATGAGTAACTGAATGTTACGATAATGCATAATATGGAATAACCAACATAAAATTATAATATAAAACTTAACATTTAATGTGGTAGTTTAGAAACTTCAGAAGATGGTGACTTGGTTATTAAAATAATCATTGACTGCCTTTTATGCAAGTCATGAAGATCTGACACACATTAGCAAACAATGAAAAGTTTCAAAGATCTTACAAATAAACTTGCAAATTGCTTGCAGGAAAACCTTGTGAATAAGACATAAGTGGCTGAAAATTCTAAACTTCTTATTAACCGGGGCAATACTGGCTTGCCAATTACACTCCTCTAGGAGTAACTTGTCTAAACTTAGAGTTTTGCATTGTTTTACTCAAAAAGTAAAAATAGGCTCTTGTGATAAAGTAATTACTAAATGGCACAGTTGTGCTAATATGTTGATATCCCCTGAAAGGGTTATAAAAATGAAAAGCTGCTCTAACATCAAACTAATAGTGCAATCAAAATGAAACTAAAATATCAGTGAGTGATAATAATAACAAATGTAATATAATACACTTCTAAATAGCATACAATAAGTAATAAAATGGCAGAAAACACAAAAAATACATAGTGTGGATAACACCAAATACTGTATTTACAAATCACTTGTCGTATATATATGAATGAAATGTATCAACCAGTTATTCACAAAATCATAGACATCCCCAGAGTTAAAATTAATTGATTACATGAAAGAGATTGAAGATAGACACAAATGTGTAGATTTAAAGATAGTCGTTATACCAGCCGCTAAGTAAAAAAGGCACCTTGTCTGCAAATAATACATTATTTACGGCAGATTTAAAAGTAACTCTACAAGAATAGCTGTCGAGCGTAGGCACAACAAAAACATATAACACAAAAACCTGCGTTGCACCTGTTTTCACATCACCGTGCATCCCAAACACCTGTTAAAACACAACTTAATTCAAAATGTAACATTACGGCTGCCATTGGCTAGCAACCCTGATAGATGCACAAACAAAATTCAAACCTACAGCCAATCCCAAGGCCCCAAAGTATCAAAAATGTTCAAATACACCTATATATACCCCAAAATAACAGTCACACCCTCTCTGTGTTTCAAGTTTTGGCGAGCTAGATCACAGGACCCAGGAGCAGAGGATAGCGTTTAGAGCGAGGGAGAGAGGAACTGACATTTGAGGTAGAAGGAGTTTTGATTTTGGAGTTTGGAGAGGAGATATCTGCACTTAAATAAACACATATCACACTTTTGTACATATTACATATATCCATACAAACACATACACATACATACGCATAGTCTTTTTTTTTTTTATAACACTTTACACATACCTTAAATTTTATTTCTACAGTGTGCATCTGTGAGGGCCTGTGGGAGTGCCTGGGTGTGAGTGGGTGAATGATGGCCAGGAGAGGAGGACAGGAGAGAGGGATGGGGAGAGTAGTGGAGGAGGATGAAGGAGAGCAGGACATCCCTGTTGAGAGTAGGGGTGGGAGAGGGATATCCGCAGGGCAGATTGGGACCCAGCCCAGAAGAGTAGGCACACGGAGGGCAGGGACAGGCATGTCAGTGAGACAAGGGGTACCTGTCTCACAGCACCATGCACAGGCAGGGGCAGAGCAGGCAGGACATTCTGGGCACAGCACTGACACCTTGCAGGCCGGAGCTGAGGAGGAGAAGCTCAGGGATCCCCGCTACACAGAAGAGGAGAACAGTGCTCTTGTGGAGGCTGTTCTAAAGAAGGAGAGTGTCCTCTTTCCGAGGGAAAAGGTTCCTGGCCTGACTGTGAGGAGGAAGGCTGCCTGGAATCAGATATGCAGCAAGGTGAATGCGGTGGCCAGCTGCAGACAGGATGTGGAGTCCATCAAGAAAAGATGGGGCAACTGCAAGAGGGTGGTCAAAAAGAAGTTGGCTGAAGTCGCCATGCATGCCCGAGGCACCTGTCCAAATCACCTTTAGCGGATGGGAGGAGAGGCTGCGACAGACCTTGTCATCCGCGCTGATTGAGGGGGTCCCTGAAGGATCGGACACTGGGTATGAAAAGAGCCTCCAGACTACGGGTAAGTGCATCCTCACATAACCACACACCACATCAACCAACACAAGATGTACACTCAAACACAGTCACACCTCCACACATGCCCATCATTCATCAACACAACTGCACCAACACAGCACCCTGAGGGTTCAAAAGGACACAATACAAGGACAAAGAGCAAGGTTTAACCAGGCCCAAACCTGTCCAAGTCCCAGTTCAACCCTCTTGTTGCTGTGCTGATCACACACAATCCAAACATAGAAACATAGAATTTGACAGCAGATAAGAACCATTCGGCCCATCTAGTCTGCCCAAACCATGCTTTTTATAGTGTTGTCCATTAAACATCATTACTGTTCCTCCACAATGTCACCCATGTACCCACAGGGAAGTCAGGACGTAACCCCTTGAGTGCTAGAGGGATTATCAATGCATCTCTCAACAATGCTTTGGCAACCCCTCCGGTACTCAAAGGGTTTACAGACGACAAACACAATTCAACAGGGTTAGGATTACATGCTACACAGTGGACATTCACTAAGCGATGTAAAAGACATGATGGAGTGAATTTAACCCTTCCATAATATAACTTCACCAATTCACATGTTTGTCTATGGAGACTATTCAAGAAAATGGATAAAGTTACTGAGGGCTCATTGGATACACTCCAAAGAAAAACATTGGAAATGGAGAAATGATATCATTGGAGAAGTCATCATTTCCACTTTACCTCCACTCCATAAGGTCTACATCACCGCTCACTGAATCTCAAGAGAGATGGATGAGGATGAACATCACAGTGCCAGTTAGACTAACTGGATGCATGTGCAACACACAGGCCTTAAAACAACCAACACTGTGGAATTAAAGGAGAACCAAGTAGGCCTTTGTATTGTATATGCAATGATTTCCTCTCACTTGAACTGTCATATCATACATTTGGTTTTCATATGGATCCTCAGGAGTGGTGATGTTATGGATGGATGTTATATCATCCACTATTTACAGGATCCACATGGAAACCAAATGTTAAGCACTGTAGGTGGCACAGCAACAGGCCATGATTGATGGATATCCCTGATTAAGCAAGGCTGGGTCACTCACAAAGATGGAGCAAATGATCTAAACAGCAAAAGTCCTTAATCACAGAAATACCTCAATACTTCAGACTGTTTAAAATGAGGGGTTCTGGATCCGATCGTTGTCTTCGTTGCGATACTGTTCAACGTACATACTTGCATATGATTTGGGAATGTCCTGGAGTAAGGGGGTTTTGGAATGAGGTAGTGCGCACTATGGCCTTGGTATTGGGACGACCTGTTCCTGTGACCCCAAAGATCTGTCTACTGTCTATTTTTCATGATGAGATTGAGGATGCAAATGACAGGACTCTCTTGAGCGAGCTATTGCTGATGGCGAGGAAGGTGGTGGCCCTGCACTGGAAGTCAAACAGAGCTCCCAACTGTAGAGCGTGGATAAATCTGGTTGCACAGTGTTTTCCACATTATAAATTGGTTTATCTACACCGAGGTAATTCGGCCAAATTTGATAAGATCTGGGGGAGATGGCAATCTTGGTGGGCAGCTGGAGCGAATGCTACTGTACCTCCCGATGATGTGCAACCTATTGGAGCTATCTGACTGTGCTCTTATCTGCTTGCTGTGTGGATGGTGGGATGTGTATTTGGTGTGTTTCTTTGTGTATGACTCCTGTACGTATCAGGTTCTTGTAGAATCTTTGGCCGGTGGGTGGGGTTGGGGGGTGCTGCGGGCTCGGGGGAGAGAGGAACTGGGATCGGGGACTGTAGGTTTAATTTAGTAAGGTTAGATGTTTGGAGTTTGGGTTGTATTCTTATAAAAACCTCAGATCGACTCCATGCACCTTATTCATATGCATCTGTTCTTTTTATTGTTCTGTATGTTTCCATACTCTTGATGTATCTGTAAGATTTTATATGTACTTCTTCTTGTATGTGCATGGAATGGTCTGTTAATAAAATATATTAAAAAAAAAAGAAATACCTCAATACTGACCTGATTGGTGCCCTGGGGAATTAACTTGGACAGACCTCATGTCGCTGTGATTGCCATGGTGGTATTCCATGCATCGCAACGCAATGCATAGGATACCATCATGACAACCAGAGATCCACATGTCACATTCCATCTGTCATTGTGTACATTACTAATCACACCATTTCATTTCCCCACACAGCATACGGGCCTGAAGCACAGCAGGAGGTTGTGGAGGAGGCACACACATCCCCAGAAGAGATTCCTCTTGGGGAGCAAGAGGATGGGACCGGCACATGGTCACCCTACACAGCTGAACCACCACCTCCAGCATCTTCAGCTGCACTACCACCTCCTGCATCCTCAGCTGCACCACCACCTCCTGTATCTTATGCTGCACCACCGCCTCCTGCATCCTCAGCTGCACCACCACCTCCAGCATCTTCAGCTGCACCACCACCTCCTGCATCCTCAGCTGCACCACCACTTCCTGCATCCTCAGCTGCACCACCACCTCCTGCATCTTATGCTGCACCACCACCTACAGCGTCTCATGCTACACCGTCACCTCCTGCATCTTATGCTGCACCACCACCTACAGCATTTGCTGTCCCACCAGCTGCTTCCCCACACTACCAGGACTGGTTTTATTTTGAGAGGTCCATGCAGCCATCCTCCTCCGAACCTTACCACCCTGCTGCAACACCACCACCACCAGGAAGGTCCTGGCTGCCCTGGACTGTGGCCACCCCTACATATGGCCCATATGTCCGTTCTCCTGACCTACTTTCCTGGATGGCTCCCCAGCATCGGCCCAGGTACGAACCAAGGTGGGGGCCAAGCAGCTACCCGTGGCCAAGGTATGACCCCTGACCAATGGAATATGAGCACCTGGGCCTGATTGGGGAGCCCCAGCCCCCTCAACTGAGGGAACACTTCACCCCACCACCAACCCAGGGATCAGCGGGAAGCTCGGGGTCACTGGATGTGGTGGGCACATGGACGACATCTGCAGCAGCAACCCCACAAGCAGACATGGCACTGGAAGACAGAGCAACCCTGTGACAGCCCCCATTGCAGGCACCCACCCCTGTAGCGTTAGGGGGGCACCTACCAGGTGATTTACACCGGACCGGCCTCAGAGGACCAACAGACAGACCTGGGCCATTTGCCACTGGATCTAGCTGCACCACCTAGAGGAGGAGCGGTCAACCGGATTGGAAGACCTCCAGGTGCAGCCAGCCCAACGGAGAGCAGTGACCTGGGTAGGGACTTGCACTTCTACCCACTGGAACAGGTCACTGTGGAGCAGGTATCGTCCCCTCTGCTGCAAAGTCTCTGCTGGGCAGGCACTAACCCCTCTGCCTTGTTCTGGGGAACAGGTTCAGGCCCTTCTGCGATGACGACTCCTCCTCCTCGCAGGAACTCGCCCATCTGCCCTGGTAAAACGACACCGCCTTTAACAAGGCGCTTTTGGCTACACGGCCCTGGTGTCAACAATGTCTCATCAAGGTGTCATCGTCTACAAGTCTGGTGTCCATCGCGATGTTGTGTAATATAGCACATGCCATAAGGATGTCGCAGACTTTGCCTGGTACATACTGCAATGCTCCTCCGAGTGATCCAGACACCTGAAGCGGGATTTTAGGAGCCCGAAGGTTCACTCAGTGGCATTCCTTGTTCTGCTATGAGCCTGGTTGTACCGCTCCTGGGCATCGGTTTGGGGATTCGCCACTGGGGTCATTAGCCATGATCTGCAGCCATAGCCCGAATCACTCGTGGACAGTGAGTGACATGGTTAGACAAGAAGCACATGTGTGAATGAGGTGGACGTACTAGCTGTGAGTGAAAAGCATGCTGAGCAGTGTTGTGCGTGCATGTGTGATTTTGTTAACTCACTCAGAAGCCATCCCCCTGTATAGGTTCCATTTTCGAAGTCTCTGTGTACAGATGAGATTCTGAATATATATGAATCATGACAGCTCCTGGGATATTTTACACAGACATTCATGATCCTCAAGTTGCTGTCACACACCTTCTGCACGTTCATGGAGTGGAAGTTCTTTCTGTTGATGTAGATATGTGTGTCACGTGCTGGAGTTTTGATACGGACATGGGTGCAATCTATTGCACCCATGACCCTGGGCATGCCTCCCCTTGCGTAAAAGCCCTGCTTCAAATGTATCCACTCCATCTCAGTGGTGGGGAAATGTATATAGGTACTGGCCTTGCTTTTGAGGGCTGGCAAGACCTGGGCCAGCACCCTGGAGAATGTGGCCTGTGACATGCCAGATGCATAACCTTCTGTCGACTGGAAGGCGCCACTTTTCAGGAAGTGTATGGCACACAGGTGTTTTTGCAGGCCAGATAGGGCATGGTTGTGGATGTAAATCGGATATACCTGATCCTTGATGCGGCCTCAACCTGTAGCGATCAATCACCTCATCATCGGGTGATCCTTGGGCAGTATACCCTGGGCCTTGGTGGTCATCTATACATCCTACACTGCTCCAGGGGTCCCTGTGGCAACTGGGGAGAATCCTGTTGCTGCAGCTGTGTATCTGCAGTCAAGTGTTGTCCTCCAGGTGGGGATGGGCTCATGTGTGGCTGTTGAGCCAGAGCCTCCTCACTTGCAACAGGTGAAGGCTGTTGATCAGGTGTGCCTGGGGGTTGCTGGTGTTCCCTACCTCTCGCTCCAGCTCTCGCCCTTAGGAGACAAATGACACCCCACTGGAATGAGTTGACCTACCTTCGGGGTGCCAGAAGCTCATAACTACACCTACCTGTCTGCGTCCTCGAAAATGGCTGCTTGTACTAAAATGTTCATAACTTAGTGCTCTTTGGAGAAAAATGACACCTCATTGGTATGAGTTCACCTACCTTAGGGGGCGCTACAAGTACAAAACAACACCTATTGCAACCTCTAACATTTTCTCAAACATTACTTGTCTATACAAAAATGGTTATAACAACTACAGAAGGGAAGAAAGGCTACACAAACCATACAATTTTGGAAAGAAGACAATCTGCTGCATCTAATGAGGTATGAATTGCCTTCTTACCCCAAGCCTGTTTTGCCCAAATGCTTCCAGAAGGTGGCACTATAGGAAAAAATGGCATTTCCTTACATTTCTGCCCCTTCAACTGTACTGAAATCTGTGAAAACCATGGAATTTCCAACTGTATTTATTAGCTATTGCTCTTAGGAGACAAATGACACCCCACTGGAATGAGCTGACCTACCTTCGGGGTGCCAGAAGCACATAAATACACCTACCTGTTTGCTTCCTCAAAAATGGCTGCGTGTACTAAAATGTTCATAACTTAGAGAAATGAAGGAAAGGTATAAAAGGTGTACCACATTGAATGAGGGGTCACTTGCCTTTTTACCCCTAAGTTAGTGTGCACAACTATTTCCAGAATGTGGTGCTACAGGAAAAAAATCAAACTTTTTTTTACACATCAGTCACTAGTCACAAGATGATCCTCATGCCCCCCCATGAGTGCCAGGGTAGTTTTAATCTAAAATGTGGCCAATGCATTCCTATTATACCGGCTTTTGCAGTGACTGCATTTTAGATGTACAATGTACGAGCTTGCCACAGCAGGTACAGCTGTCTAATCGGGTATTTTGTAAGTAGCTGGCACTCTAGGGGTTAAAAGCTCATGTCTGTAACATACATAGATAGTAATTAAAGGGATCAGCTTTGTTTCAATGCAGTACTCTAATTATTTTGGAGATAGTCTATCTTTACATTCTGTAACTTAACAAATACTACTGACCAATATAATAGTCACATAAAAATCTGAACTAAACATCTAAATAAAAATATCAGTAAAATAATTCCAGCACAATATAATTAAAGGGATATCACTACATATTTAAAAGGCTGCTCCACAACTGATAGCACTAAATGTAATAAAAATGTATATATACATGGTGCAAATTAGAGAGATAGACCAAGTGGCTGAAACTGAAGTCTGAATAGGGCAGTCAGCTTAAAGTTGTTCACTGCTAAATGGCAACTCATACTCAGCTCACCCGTCTATCTAGCTAAAGTGACATGCCAATATTTGACTCAATACACATACAGAGAAAAACATATAATATATTCACACAGAAAAAACATATAATATATTCAGTCTACCATATGTTCAATATTCACTTCCACAAGAAATAAGGCAAAAAACACCTTAGTCCAAAAGCTCAAATGGAACATCGTAGTTGATCATAACTATTCTGACAGATATTTACATAAAAGGAATAGGACAAAAGGAATAATTTCAAAATATCTCATCTTAAATACCAAAGACTCTCATATATACATGTATATATACACTGAAGACATAATAGTGAAACATACAGTCATGCCGGCCGGCTCAAAAGGGACTGACAGCGCAGGCACACGGACGTCACTGTGACGAGATGTCCTTCCTTCCTGCTCCTGTGACTGTCAGAAAAAGGCAAAAATCTTTTGAACCGGGTAATATTTCTGGCGACTAGCGCTACTAAGCAGCTAGTCGCCAGATGAAGACTGATTTAAGGTAAAGTTATTGCGGGGTGGTAGTTCCCCTTTAAGGGTGGAGAAAGAATAACCCCTCTCCAAAAACCTAGCTGTTAATTCCCTAGATTTCTCCTTATATTCCTCAATTTCGACTAAAACACAGGCAGGGATTCTTTACAGTAAGGGCGGTAAGGCTATGGAATTCTTTGCCTCGGGATGCTGTGCTTGCAGATAATGTAACTGCATTCAAAAAAGCAATGGATGCCTATCTAGCACAGAACAATATTGACAGTTATGACAGATGGCTTCAAAGCAAATAGGATATTGAGCCGGGGAACTATTTGACACACTCACACACACACACCTACATTGGAAATTGCTCCAGAGGGCTTTTTTGTTGCCTTCCTCTGGATCAACAGGGGTGTTATTGGCATGGGCTGGACTTGATGGACGCATGTCTTTTTTCAGCCTTATCTACTATGTTACTATGTTACTATGTAATTTCAGAACCATTCCTACGAAGGCGGATATACTGACCATAAGGAATACCTTTCTTCTGGGTGTAAAGATGATGGCTGTTCGCATGCAGCAATGTATTGCATGCTGTAGATTTTCTATAAGTAGTCGTACACAGCCTATCATTTTCCTTATATAGCTTTAAATCCAGAAAGTCAACTTCTACTAAGCTACATTGATAAGTCAGCTTAATATTAAGGTCATTACAATTTAAATCCGAAACAAAAATCTCAAGGTCCTCCCTAGTACCCTCCCCAATGATAAACACGTCATCTATATAGCAGAGCCATATGGCAACGTGCTCCCCAAAGCCACGTGCGTCCCCCACAACGAACTGCTCCCACCAGCCCAGGTGGAGACACGCATAGGTTGGGGCGCACGTTGCCCCCATGGCCACGCCCCTACATTGTTGAAAAAAAAAAAACAGCCACCAAAAATAAAATAATTATTATTAAGGACAAAATCCAATAGTTCTATAATAAACTCATTTTGATGGCTGAATTCAGATCTCCTTGAATCCAAATATAACTGACATGCCCTCAATCTGACCTGGTTGGGGATCGAAGTATAGAGGGACTCCACATCCATTGTAACAAGAAGGGAGTCCATCCCCACATCGACCCCTAACAACCTTTGGATCACATCCCCAGTATCCTCCACATAGGAGGGGAGAGTCTTAAGAAAAGGTTTCAGTCGTTCATCTATATAACGGCTGACCCTCTCTGAAACACTCCCTATTCCCGAAATCACGGGACGACCTGGTGGTGATTTTAAACATTTATGGATCTTAGGAAGAACATATATGGTCGGAATCACAGGATTTTCTACCCACATATATTATTTTTCTCTATTCGAGATTAATCCCTCCTCCCAACCTAATTCCAACATTCTCCTGAGTTTTTCTTTGACCCGTTTAGTAGGATCTTCTTTAAGAGGTTCGTAACATCCTCTATCATTCAATTGTCGTTTGATCTCTTTGACATAACAATCTTCCGACACAAGGACCACGTTATCCCCCTTATCACTCGGTTTAATAACAATTTCTGGATGCGACCATAAATCTCTAAGGGCATTACGTTCCCCCTCCGATAGATTGTCACAGAAACCAACATTTAAGTTCAATTTTTTAATATCATCCTGAATAGCTTTGGTAAAAGAGGAAATTGAGCTATTCATCCCTAAAGATGGCATAACACTGGATTTCTTTCTCAAATTTGTAAATTTAGACTCAGTTATAAGTAAAATATTCCTCTGTGTTTCACCCCCTTCCATACCAAGTTCCTCCAATATATGAAGGACTTCCTGATCCTGTACCTCTTGACCCATTTTCCTATCTTCATGTAATGTGCGTAATAGTACTTTACTAGAAAACAGATTCAAATCTTTAATTATCTGAAATTCATCACCTTTATTTGAAGGGGAGAAGGAAAGTCCCTTTTTAAGAAGTGAAACATGTGCCTCCCGAAGGTCAAAATCAGTCAGATTAATGATGGTACCACCATCCCATCCAACCTCGACCCCAGGGGTGCACACTAAGTCGCCTCCTCGACAGAGTCCTGTTTTTTCGCTTTGTCTTTTTTGGACCTTCCCCTTCCTCTTCCCCCTCCTTGTCCTCTTTCTAGAATTCCACTCTCCAAAAAATTAATCCTACTACCCACATTACTACCTTCCACTCCCTGTCAATTAGTACTTCTGGTGGAGACCCCCACTTGGGTGTCCCCATCAGAACTAACATCACTACTATTTGTATCAGACGACTCAGAACCAGTTTTAGTAAAGTGACGCCTATAGTTACTAACTATTGAATAAACTCTTTTATTTAAAAAATCATGGGTATCTTGTACATATTTCTTCTTCTTTCTAATGCTAATTTCTCTTTGTTCCTTCTCTGTATCTGCTCTAAGTACCTCATTAACATTCTTGAAGTCTGCCAGATCTTTAAAGTTAGATAATTCAATTGCACTCTTCTCTATCTCACTTTTCAAAGCATTTAATTGACATTGACTCTCTTCAATAATAATGCCAATGAGGTCCAGTCAACAGGTAGTGAGAATATTTTGCCATTTCTCCAAAAATGTTGCTGATTTTAGATGTCTTCCTGGCAACATTCTAATTCTTAAACCACGAGGTACAATTTTAGCTTTCTTATACGCCTCTTAACTAGAAATATCCCATTGCAACAGCAATTGTTTAATTAAAATCTGTTTATGACTTAAACCATTTAAATAAATCAGTTTTTTGAGAATGTTGATCAATATTTAAATCACATGAGAAAGCTGAATTAACATCAGCCTCCCATTTTTCATCCAATTGAAATGCCATTATAGTGCAGAGTCACCTATCACAAAGTCAAATCAATCTCCTTGGACATCAAATGAAGGCAAACGGTCCAGAGTCCACCCCCAATACATCAATATACAAGGAACAATTATCACAAACTCAAAAATAGAGTGCTCAAACCTAAAAAATAGAAAAGGAAAAAGATAATATTTCCAAAATACACAAAGGAAAAAAAAAAAAAATACATTTTAAGGGAGCACATCTATAATAATAATCTCGCTGAAGGGTGCAGTGATCCCTAAACAATCAAATATAAATAAAAAGAAAACAGAAAAGGATCTTCTCAGCACTCAACTGTCATCAAAAAATAAGTACATTATAATCAAAATTTCTTGAAAAAGTATCAAATTTATTAAATAACAAAATATTGAGGCAGTGGACTCCAAACCCATTTACCCATCCTTCAAAAGAAGGCCTCTAGATATCCCAATACCCCACATATAACACATAAAAATTAAAGACACATAACATCAACACAATAAAATACTCAATAATCTAAAAAAAACATCCCTGAAGAGCTCAATAGAGCAATAACAGATGTAACTGGCACCAGTACAAAAACAGATGAATGATGATATGATGAAAATATCAAACGATGGATGTCCATGGTCATTAGTAACAGTCAAATGGAATGTTAATGAGTTAATATGCATGATCACAAATAATGGAAAACGAACATGAGAGAAACCAGATTGAGTGTACTAAGGTATTCAAAGCTTCCAAATTCAATGACATATAGCACTTCAGCATATTATGTCAACTTGATTTACTCACAGTACCCCATGACTCCAGCTTCCTTAGCTCTTCATGACACATAGCACTTCCAAAATCTTAATTTACTATATACTCATTCCAATCAGCTATCGTGTCGAGCTGCAATAATTTCAGACCTCCGTCCTTCTCCTCTGTGTCACTTATGTGATCGGATAATTCCTCCTTCAGTGAAATATGTACACTCAATTCTCATCATGAAACTTGAAAACTTCTCAGTAACACAAACCATCCAAGTTCGCCATTCCAAACTATATTTTCCAATAGTACCGGGCCACTAATACAACTTCAGGGTCTCCTCCAACGCGTTTTGTCTGCTTACCCGCGGACTTCGTCAGGGCAACCTGATCATAACCTTCTGTGTCATTAAATACACTTGAACCGGAAGTACAAACTAAGTAACCATAGTAACTGTGTCAACTTAACTCCATGAGTTCCCCACGGTCTGGAACGATCACAAACCCTATCACACAGCCCATAAAGAGCTCTGCAATGCCCCACATCACTCCACACCGTGGGGAACAGACTCCACACATCAATGGCACACGAGGAGAGGGCGCCATGCGGCGGGCTATTCTGCAGCAAAAAATTGCTGCATTACAACCCGCCACCCCCTGATTCCCTCCCCTCAATTGGAAGTAAGGTCAACATCCTCAACCCCACACAAATCCACTCCATTGTATACGATACGGACAGGAACAAAAGGCATAAATCATTATAAATCAAGGTTGAGGGAGGGCATCCTGTCAATTCCTTGCCAAGGGGACATAATCACAGATAAAGAAAGTTTCTAGTTATTATTTAATGATATCTTACAAAAAAGCCGAAATTATTGCAGCTCAACACGATACCTGATTGGAATGAGTATATAGTAATTGAAGATTTTGGAAGTGCTATGTGTCATGAAGAGCTAAGGAAGCTGGAGTCACTGGGTACTGTTAGTAAATCAAGTTGACATAATACGCTGAAGTGCTATATGTCATTGAATTTGGAAGCTTTGAATAGATTAGTACACTCAATCTGGTTTCTCTCGTGTTCATTTTCCATCATTTGTGATCATTCATATTAACTCATTAACATTCCATTTGACTGTTACTAATAACCATTTCATGGACATCCATCGTTTGATATTTTCATCATATCATCATTCATCTTTTTTTGTGCATATATGCTCCTTTTTTGTACTGGCGCCAGTTACATCTGTTCTTGCTCTATTGAGCTCTTCAGGGATGTTTTTTTAGATTATTGAGTATTTTATTGTGTTGATGTTATGTGTCTTTAATTTTGATGTATTATATGTGGGGTATTGGGATATCTAGAGGCCTTCTTCTGAAGGATGGGTAAATGGGTTTGGAGTCCACTGCCTCAATATTTTGTTATTTAATAAATTTGATACTTTTTCAAGAAATTTTGATTATAATGTACTTATTTTTTGATGACAGTTGAGTGATGAGAAGATCCTTTTCTGTTTTCTTTTTCTTTATAAGAGTACTCTTCTACCCTTGGTCCCTAAGAAGAAAATGCCGCTTAAGCGTAACCAGTATTTTCGTTCATTTCTGTATGAGACACGTTCGGCAAACCAGGCGGTTCCCTCAGCTCTGCATACCTCCTCCAAGCTCAAATAGCAACGGATGTCCAGGGTCTCTTCCAAGCCCAAGGCTTTCAAGACTGCTTCTGCATGACTCACCGAACCCGGGTCCGCACCTTGCTGTTGGTGGTCGTCTGCGACTCTTTCACAGCATTTGGGAGGATTCTGAGTCTGACCCATTGGTTTCACAGGTGGTGAAAGATGGATACAGGATCCCTTTCTATTCTCTTCCTCCCCTTCGCTTTCGTATTTCTCATGCTTCTCAGGGTACCGAGAAACATCTTCTGTTCGACGGCACTGTTTAGGCTCTACTGGACAAGGATGTCCTGGAGCCGGTGCCCCTTCCAGACAGGGGTTCGGGGTTCTATTCGAACCTCTTTGTGGTCGCCAAAAAGGACAGCGGATGTCACCCTATTTTGGATTTGAAGGATTTAAACTCCTTTGTGATCAGGACTCACTATCGCCAGGAATCTCTGCGTACAGTGATTGCTGCCATGTCTCCGGGGGAGTTCCTTGCTTCTCTGGATCTACAGGATGCTTATTTACACATCTCAATTCATCTGGAGAGCAGGCAGTACCTTTGGTTTGCCTGCAACAGAGGGTATTTTCAGTTCTCAGCTCTTCCATTTGGTCTGACAACGGCTCCTCGGGTGTTCCTACGGGTTCTGGGGGCCTTGATATCCGTCCTCCACCGGGACGGCATTAGAGTGACTCCTTACATGGACGACTTGCTTTTCAAAGCCACCTTGGTGGACCTTCTTCATCAGCAAGTTCAGACCTGCATCCAAGCTCTTACCCATCATGGATGGATCGTCAACTTGGATAAGTCGGATCTTGTCCCATCCCAGCAACTGGTCTTCCTGGGTCTTCTGTTCGATACTCAGAGGAGCATGGCGTTCCTCCCGGATGAGGTGGCTCACCAGATCGCCCGCAGGGTTTCAGCGATTCTGTCTCAGGATCAGGTTCCAGTTCAGAAGCTGTCTTCTCTAGTGGGGAAGTTCATATCCACGATAGAAGTGGTCCCATTCGCCATGGCACACACCAGAGAACTCCAGAGGTTTGTGATCCAGGTGTGCAAGACTCAGCCAGATCATCAGAGGATGCCAGTTTCCCTTTCCTCTTCATGTGGAACTGAGCTTGGCATGGTGGCTGGACCTTTCCAACCTGCTCAAGGGGAGATCCTTTCTGATTCCCTACTGGACCACGGTGATGACAGACGCCAGCCTCTCGGGCTGGGGAGCTGTCCTGGGTCGAATCAGCGCTCAGGGGAAATGGTCCACAGAGGAGTCCCTCCTTCAGATCAACATCTTGGAACTTTGGCCGATATTTCATGCCCTGCATCATTGTGTGTGTCAGCTGTAGGACTGTCCAGTCCGAGTGGAGTCCGAGAACACCACAGCAGTGGCCTACATCAACAAGCAAGGCGAAACAAGAAGTCTCGCTGCTTGGTTAGAGGTCAAGGCTATTTTGTCCTGGGCAGAAGTCCATGTTCCTGCCATATCCGCAGTGCACATTCCAGGCGTAGACAACGTCACGGCAGACTTCCTCAGTCATCACACAATGGACAGCGGAGAGTGGGAGTTACACCCCCAGGTGTTCCAGCTCGTTGTTCAGAGGTGGGGGATGCCCCACGTGGACCTGATGGCGACAAGACACAATAGGAAAGTTCCGGTGTTCTGCTCTCGGTGGAGAGACTCTCTAGCTGTATATGCGATGTCCATTCCTTGGATGTTCCCTCTGGCCTACATCTTTCCTCCCCTTCCCATGTTGACAGGGGTGTCAAGGAAATTGAAGATGGAACATTGTCCAGTCATCCTGATTGCCCCGTATTGGCCTCATCAGTCCTGGTTTCTGGAGATTCTGGCTCTATCTGTGGCAGAGCCCTTTCCGCTCCACTCCCGTCCGGATCTTCTTCTGCAGGGTTACCTGTGGAAGGAAGATGTCCACCGGCTCAATTGTGACGGTCTGGAGGTTGAATCCTCGATTTTAAAGAAGAAAAGTTTTTCTTATGCTGTGGTGACTCCTTTGCTTAGTGCCCGTAAGCCTGTTTCTTCCAAGATCTATCACCATGTCTGGTCGACCTTTGTGTCTTGGTGTGCTGACAGGGATCTGTCCCTTGATTTTGATATACCTACTGTCCTGGCTTTTATGCAGGACGGGGTGGATAAAGCACTCAGTTTGAGTTCTCTTAAGGTTCAGACTTCTGCACTTTCTGTCTTCTTTCAAAAGCACATTGCTGTCCTTCCTGATGTCAAGGATTTTTTCCAGTGCGTTGCTCATGTTCGTCCTTCCTTCCGGAGTCCCGCTCCTCAGTGGGATATTAATTTGGTCTTGGGTGTTCTTCAACGCCCTCCCTTTGAACCTTTGAATCTTTGGCTATTATTCCTCTACGTCTCTTGACGTGGAAAATGGCCTTTCTCCTGGCAATCGTGTCTGTTCTCCATGTTGCGGAGTTACAAGTTTTTTCCTGTTAACCACCATTTCTGGTGTTTCACAAGGATAAGTTGGTGCTTTGCATCTCCAAGGAGTTTTTACCTAAGGTGGTCTCTGAGTTTCACATCAATCAGGAGATTGTGGTACCCTCTTTCTCCACTTGTTGGATGTGGTGCGTTGTGTCAAGTTTTATGTCCATCGCACTGAATCTGTCAGGAAATCAGACACTCTGTTCTTTATATACATATAATGATGATCCTGGAGCACTCATATAATGCAATCCTATATGGCATACACTTATAAACTACAAGTGGTGCTCATATCCATAAAAACTAACCTATGACACTACAGAGAGAAACAAAAGTAATGGACTACTAGAGCACACTGCCAATAATATAATCTCATCAAACCAATACATAACACCAATATAATACTAGACAATTATTTTAATAAAATATTCATATATTTCAAAAAATTCCTGACATCTGAAAGTACAAAAGACCAACCCTAAGCAACCAAACTCCCCCACTCCCACCATCCCACAAGTAAAAAAAGGGAATAAAATATATTGAAACCCCAAGGGGCCACTGAGGAATAAATTATTAGCCCAAAGCGACCTCTTTACTGGTACCAGCCAAAAAGAAAAAAAGAAAAAATATAGGTGCACCTAGATCATTCAATGGAACAAATCATGCAACTTCCAGAAAAATATCATACAATGTCCACGTGGATACAGAAAATGCATGCATTAAATCCAGAGCAAGCTGCTGATGTAACAATCCACACACTATAATGAATTCCTTTCGGCATATATTAAAGGTATCATCCAGTCGTTCATGCACAAACATATAGCTGAGTGGATAAAGCACAATAGTTAGTCACCAGCTTAGCACAGACAGACATTAAGCGGGAGTTAATACATGGATTAATGCGAAGCTGTAACCATTTGAAGCGTATAGACAACAGGTTAGTGTACTGGGACTTAATCGGGATTATACCCTTTTCACCCATACATCCACATTTCAATTCCCTGTTACCCTCCTTTTCTCACTTCATCCAGTCACTCCCGTTGAAATTCACTGTGTTGTTCTCAAAAGCTCTCGTTATCTTCTCTGTGACATCTCACATAAACAACTGCCATATCCACATCAGCGAGGTCGCTTAGTCCACATGGAGTGTCACAATGTACAACTTCCAATGCGTTTCGTCCGTAATTCCAACGGACATCATCAGGGTCAACTTCCATTAGTTCCGGATCATCCCTTTTAAAGCTATCAAACCGGATATACATCATCCGATAATTAATAGCATGAACTCAAACACAATTAACCCCAAATGTGCTCCTATGCCGATCCGCACGCTCCCCCAAAGAACCAAGACACGGCGCCAGTACTACAGTGCACAAGCGCCACATCCATTCCAAAAGAGGCACGCGGATCAACATATCACCAAGACGGCATCCAAATCTACTTATTTTATACCTCCATTTTGATCATAATAAAAAATACACCACACAGCCTAACCAACATCCATGTGATCAGAATAACATGAACTTTTTTTAAAGGGAAAGTGTATCACACGCCACCTCTATCATCACCAATATCAGGCAGTGTTAGATAAAGTTCCTCCAATGTCCATCAATAACGGGGACACAAAGGGCAATCCTTATCAATTTTCTCAATTAACATATAAAAGTATATAATTGATAATTAATGATAACTAAAATCTGATGACATATATCCCAGATCTATCATAATAATCATCTCAGTTCTAATATCACTTATCCTTCATAAAAAGATCTTACTACATCCCTATCCACACCATAATTGAGAAACCGAGAGACCCCTGGCGCATCAATCCCCCAAAAACATATTAAACTTCAATTCTTCGTTGAGGCCCCCTGGCGCCAATGCCCCCAAGGTATAGCTCCATTTGGATTCACACCTCAGGAGCCTGGCATCCAGGTTGCCCCCCCGAACATTACAATGGATTTTTACCATTCCAATAGCTTTCAATCCAACAGATTTCCCATTATGATATCTGGCGAAATGACGCGCCACAGGGCTCTCAACATTACCCCTCTCAGTGTCCCTCCGATGTTCCAAAATTCTTCTCCTTAACTCTCTGATTGTTTTGCCAACATATATCATATTGCAGGGACATCTCAATTGGTATACCACTGCCTTGGATCTGCAGTTAATCCTCTGTTTAATATTAAATTTCTTTGTACCATCAAAATTGCTAAATATATCTGTGCGCATCATGTAAACACACGCTTCACAGTTACCAAAACGCCAACTACCTGGTTTTTGTAACTTATTTAACCAGGTCTCAGCCTTCTTCTCACAGTTGAAGTAACTGTGAACTAACCTGTCTCTCAGATTAGGCGCACGTCTTGCAACCAAGGCTAGCGTATTACCAACAATCTGCCTAATAGAATCATTTCGTGTTAAAATACTCCAATTTTTAATTAAGACTCCTCTCAGAGTCTGCCAATGTGTACCATAGGTACTAATAAACCGGACTCTGTCATCTTTAGATCTCTTCTCTCTTCTTTGACCAAAAAGTACTTCATCACGATCCTGATTTAATGCTCATTGATAACTTTTCTTAAGAGAACTAAAGTGATATCCTCTCCTAAGGAACCTAGCTGTCATCTCTTTAGACTGAATTTTAAACATCTCTATATCTGAACAATTCCTTCGAAGATGCAGATATTGTCCATACGGGATTCCCTTGATCTGGGAGGGCACATGAAAACTATTTGCATGCAATAAAGTATTACATGCTGTACTTTTCCTATATGTTCTGGTTTTAAGATGACCTTCCTGTATATAAATTTTAAGATCTAAAAAGTCTACTTCCACTTGACTCATCTGTGCAGTAAGTTTGATGTTTAATTCATTCATATTAAGCTCCTTAACAAAAAGGTCCAACTCAACCAAAGTGCCCTCCCATATCATAAAAATATCATCAATGTACCTAATCCACAGGGCGACATGCTCCCCAAAACCATGCACGTCCGACACCACAAACTGCTCCCACCAGCCCAAGTGTAGACACGCATAGGTTGGGGCGCACATCGCCCCCATGGCCACTCCTCTACACTGACGATAAAATTGACCTCCAAAGATAAAATAATTATTATTCAAGATAAATTCCAACAAGTCAATAATAAATTCATTCTGCTGACAAAATTCCCTAGGTCTCATCTCCAAATATGTCCTACATGCTCTCAACCCGGCAGCATTTGGGATCGACGTGTAGAGAGACTCCACATCCAAAGTTACAAGATAGGAGTCCTCCCCCACGTCAATACCCAAAAGTCACCGGATCACATCCCCTGTATCCTCCACATATGAGGGTAACATTTTCAAAAAGGGCTGTAATCTTTTATCAACATACCTACTCACTTTCTCAGATACACTACCTATCCCTGATATCACAGGTCTCCCAGGGGGATTTACTAAAGACTTATGTATCTTTGGAAGTATACATATAGTTTGAACAATAGGCAATTCTACCCACATATAATCCATCTCACTTTTTGATATTAAACCCTCTGCCGTTGCATATTCCAATTTGCTTCTCAATTTCATTTGTATATCTAAAGTAGGGTCTTTATCCAATTTAACATAACAATTCCTGTCATTAAGATGTCTTTTAATTTCCTTACTATAATTTCCAGATGTCATTAGAACAACATTTCCCCCTTTATCACTTTGCTTAATGATAATTTCAGGATGGGAGCCCAAATCTCTTAAAGCCCTCCGTTCACCCTTAGAAAGATTATCACCATAGAGATGATCAAAATCCATACTTTGTATATCTTTATACATGGCCTCATAAAAAACTTGAACATAAGGATTAAGGGATACAGGTGGCATAGACTTTGATTTTCTTTTTAAATCTGTGAATTTCGGATCCTTCAAAATCAATTCTTCATCAACCCCACCTTCACTCTGTAAATCCTCTAAAATATCACATATCTCTTTGTCTGTTATATCCACCAATCTTTCCTTACGATCCATATGTAATTTACGGAGCAAAATTTTCCTAATAAAGAGGTTAAGATCCTTAATTACTTCAAATTCATCGCCACAAATTCTTGGGGAGAAGGATAAACCCTTATTCAAAAGGGATCTATGATCCTCATCAAGATGGTAGTCTGTCAGATTAATTATATTATTATTATCCACTTCATTACCTCTAAAGTTTATCAACTTTGACTCACTTGTCCTCTGCACCTAATATTGCTTTCTTCTCTTTGTCCTTGTTTCTGTTTCTTCCTCTTCCTCCTCCCCCATCTTGTCCTATGTCCCTGTCTCCCAAATCCAAAAAATTCTCTTTATTTCCCAACGTATTACTTTCCATTAAGTTACAGGATGTACTCCCAGCTAGGTTCCTTAGGAGAGGATATCACTTTAGTTCTCTTAAGAAAAGTTATCAACGAGCATTAAATCAGGATCGTGATGAAGTACTTTTTGGTCAAAGAAGAGAGAAGAGATCTAAAGATGACAGAGTCCGGTTTATTAGTACCTATGGTACACATTGGCAGACTCTGAGAGGAGTCTTAATTAAAAACTGGAGTATTTTAACACAATATGATTCTATTAGGCAGATTGTTGGTAATACCCCAGCCTTGGTTGCAAGACGTGCGCCTAATCTGAGAGACAGGTTAGTTCACAGTTACTTCAGCTCTGAGAAGAAGGCAGAGACCTGGTTAAATAAGTTACAAAAACGTGTAGTTGGGGTTGTGGTAACTGTGAAGCGTGTGTTTACATGATGCGCACAGATATATTTTGCAATTTTGATGGTACAAAGAAATTTAATATTAAACAGAGGATTAACTGCAGATCCAAGGCAGTGGTATACCAATTGAGATGTCCCTGCAATATGATATATGTTGGCAAAACAATCAGAGAGTTAAGGAGAAGAATTTTGGAACATCGGAGGGACATTGAGAGGGGTAATGTTGAGAGCCCTGTGGCGCGTCATTTCGCCAGATATCATAATGGGAAATCTGTTGGATTGAAAGCTATTGGAATGGTAAAAATCCATTGTAATGTTCGGGGGGCAACCTGGATGCCAGGCTCCTGAGGTGTGAATCCAAATGGATCTATTCCTTGGGGGCATTGGCGCCAGGGGGCCTCAACGAAGAATTGAAGTTTAATATGTCTTTAGGGGATTGATGCGCCAGGGGTCTTTCGGTTTCTCAATTATGGTGTGGATAGGGATGTAGTAAGATCTTTTTATGAAGGATAAGTGATATTAGAACTGAGATGATTATTATGATAGATCTGGGATATATGTCATCAGATTTTAGTTATTATTAATTATCAATTATATACTTTTATATGTTAATTGAGAAAATTGATAAGGATTGCCCTTTGTGTCCCCGTTATTGATGGACATTGGAGGAACTTTATCTAACGCTGCCTGATATTGGTGATGATAGAGGTGGCGTGTGATACACTTTCCCTTTAAAAAAAGTTCATGTTATTCTGATCACATGGATGTTGGTTAGGCTGTGTGGTGTATTTTTTATTATGATCAAAATGGAGGTATAAAATAAGTAGATTTGGATGCCGTCTTGGTGATATGTTGATCCGCGTGCCTCTTTTGGAATGGATGTGGCGCTTGTGCACTGTAGTACTGGCGCCGTGTCTTGGTTCTTTGGGGGAGCGCGCGGATCGGCATAGCAGCACATTTGGGGTTAATTGTGTTTGAGTTAATGCTATTAATTATCGGATGATGTATATCCGGTTTGATAGCTTTAAAAGGGATGATCCGGAACTAATGGAAGTTGACCCTGATGATGTCCGTTGGAATTACGGACGAAACGCGTTGGAAGTTGTACATTGTGAGACTCCATGTGGACTAAGAGACCTCGCTGATGTGGATATGGCAGTTGTTTATGTGAGATGTCACAGAGAAGATAACGAGAGCTTTTGAGAACAACACAGTGAATTTCAACGGGAGTGACTGGATGAAGTGAGAAAAGGAAGGTAACAGGGAATTGAAATGTGGATGTATGGGTGAAAAGGGTATAATCCCGATTAAGTCCCAGTATACTAACCTGTTGTCTATACGATTCAAATGGTTACAGCTTCGCATTAATCCATGTATTAATGTCTGTCTGTGCTCAGCTGGTGACTAACTATTGTGCTTTATCCACTCAGCTATATGTTTGTGCATGAACGACTGGATGATACCTTTAATATATGCCGAAAGGAATTCATTATAGTGTGTGGATTGTTACATCAGCAGCTTGCTCTGGATTTAATGCATGCATTTTCTGTATCCACGTGGACATTGTATGATATTTTTCTGGAAGTTGCATGATTTGTTCAATTGAATTATCTAGGTGCACCTATATTTTTTCTTTTTGGCTGGTACCAGTAAAGAGGTCGCTTTGGGCTAATAATTTATTCCTCAGTGGCCCCTTGGGGTTTCAATATATTTTATTCCCTTTTTTTACTTGTGGGATGGTGGGAGTGGGGGAGTTTGGTTGCTTAGGGTTGGTCTTTTGTACTTTCAGATGTCAGGAATTTTTTGAAATATATGAATATTTTATTAAAATAATTTTCTAGCATTATATTGGTGTTATGTATTGGTTTGATGAGATTATATTATTGGCAGTGTGCTCTAGTAGTCCATTACTTTTGTTTCTCTCTGTAGTGTCTTACTCTGTTCTTTATTCCTGAGGGTCCTAGGACAGGTAGACCGGCGTCCACGGTGACTATTGCATCATGGATTAAGTCCACTATTCGTAGTGCTTACGAGTTGAGGAATAAGAATGTTCCCTTTCGGGTCACGGCTCATTCCAACAGGTCCATTGGGGCCTCTTGGGCCTACAAGAATCAGGCTTCTGCTGATCAGCTGTGCCGGACGGCCACTTGGTCCTCTGTGCATACCTTTTCGAAGCACTACTGTGTGGATGTGCTGGCTTCGGCTGATGCCAGCTTTGGGATGAAGGTCCTGGAGGCAGATTTGCCTGTCTAGGATCTCCTTCTTCTTAGGTTCTTGGTGCTTCCTTACTGTTGAGCCCTGCTGGCTCTAGTTCAGTGTGCTGTGTATCAGTTCCGGGGGTGTTTTTACCCCTGTTTAGTGTTCGTTGGCTTTTCAGTTTTGTTGGGCTGTCTCTGACCTGTTGATCCATAGCTGCACTGGTGACTTTGGGGGCCTTGCACCTGGTCCTTGCCTTCTTCCCGCCTCTGGGAAACTCAATGGTTGGACATCCCAGAGTTACCAGTAACCTGTATTGGACGACAGAGAAAAGAAGATTTTAGTCTTACCTGTTAAATCCTTTTCTCTTAGTCCATACAGGTTACTGGTCTCCCACCCTGACCATGCTTGGCTTTCCTGTGACAGACCGTGGGGGTCCTTCGGGGTCATGCTCACAGGAGTCTTCTTCCCTTCTACTATTTAGTCCTAGTTAGTGTCTCAAATCATTCTGGAGTGGTTGACTAGCTTCAGCCAAGGAGGGAAGGGAGGCTCCACCCCCTGCATACATTTAGAGAAATGTTCCTGCCTACTTAAATGGGTGGATCGCCTCTCAGAGTTACAAGTAACCTGTATGGACTAAGAGAAAAGGATTTAACCGGTAAGACTAAAATCCTCTTGTCATAAGTAATAGAGGAAAATTGAAAGTGAAATCCTTTGCCATATAACTGTTCCTTCCAGTTAGACAGTAATCATTAAGGCTTATATTTTTTCCTCTGTATTAGGGCCTATACCATTGTTTCCAATTGATCCTCCATGAGGAGAATCATCTTGGAGTGATGCTGAGTCATGTACAGACTTATTATGATTTATTTAACTCCTGAAATGCCTGAGTAATTTCTACAAGTGAGTTTCTTTTGTTGAATGCACCTATCCCAAAGTCAACTAACCTCAATGGATACCACATCCTTATACATGTAAAGTCAGAATAGATTGGCAGATAAGGCTAAAGAGTAGTGATGATCGAGCACCCCGATGCTCGGGTGTTCGGGTGCTCTGGCCGAGCGCTCCCGGAGGCTCGAGTGCTCGGCTGAGCACCCGAGCCCCATTGAAGTCAATGGGAGGACTGGAGCATTACACCAGGCACCCCCTGCTCTGATGAGGGGAGGGTGCCTGGTTCATAGGAAAAGGTCAGAAAATGATGGAAACACCACAGAAATGGTTCAGGGACAGCATAGGGAGGATGTCTGGATGCATCTTGGACTCCAACGTCGCTGCTGGGAACGATGTTTCGCCCGTAGTACGCCATTTTTACAGACTGACCGTAAAACACACAAAAAGGAAGATAAAAACGATTTTAGGCAAAAAATTGTTACCAAACAGTATTTGCTGTATATTTACTTGTATATCATCTGCAAATTCTGCAAAAAATGTCATCGATTTTTCGGAACTGGGGCCATGATTAAGAGGGAAACGTGCGCAGCGTAAAGCAGGTGTTCAACGTGGTTATGGCCCGGGTAAGGTACAGCATTCAGGAACGGAGGCCGCAGCTACCACAGGTTTTACAACATGTCCGTTTGCCCTTGTTAAGTCCAAAATTTATAGTCGGAACAGTGGGGTCTGATCCATTGAGTAAAAGTGACGAAGTGACTTAGTGGATGAAGCCAAGAACTACCTTCTGCTCTGTCGAACACCCCAGCCCTATTTAATTCAATGGGAGGACCTGAGGCACTCCGATACAACCTGTATATCACAAAATGGAGGGCCTCATTCACATTGTGGTACAATAGTTCAGGTAGTGGTCCAACACTCATAAAGCCTATGCACTAAGTGAAAGGGCTGCCAAAAATTAGACTGAAATGTCACTCCAATACACCCTTTATTACACATAAAGGAGGGAATCATACACACCCTTGAAAAATTAGGATTAATGGCCTGCTGGTGACCCTCTAAAACATTAGGGGCGAGGGCATGCCGCTAAGCTGACCATCTAAAACATTAGGAATGAGGGTCTGCTGCTGAGCCGACCATCTAAAACATTATGGGTGAGGGTCTGCTGCAGAGCTGACCATCCTAAACATTATATGCGAAGGCCCGCTAGTGAGCTGACGCTATAAAACATTATATGAGAGGGCCCGCTAGAGAGCTGACCCAATAAAACATTATATGAGAAGGCCCGCTGGTGAGCTGACCTATACAAAAATTGTCAAACAGGGCCCGCTGGTGAGCTGGCCCTATATAAAAATTATATCACAGGGCCCGCTGGTGAGCTGGCCCTATATAAAAATTACATCACAGGGCATATGGAAGAGGAGGAGGAGGATGAGAAGATTAAGAGTCAACCATATACCCGTTTTTTGGGTGGAAGGGGTGAATGGGAATACAGAGTATTCCCATCATTGTAAATAACATATCTAAAGTGACTTTATGTTCACCCGGGGCTTTCCTCCAGTGGAGTGGAGAAGTCAGGGGAAATCCAGGCCTTGTTCATTTTTATAAGTGTCAACCTATCAGCATTTTCGGTGGAAAGGCGGATACGCTTATCTGTTATGATGCCACCAGCAGCACTAAATACCCGCTCAGACAGAACGCTGGCGGCAGGGCAGGCCAGCACCTCCAAGGCGTAGAGTGCCAGTTCATACCACGTGTCCAGCTTGGACACCCAGTAGTTGTAAGGCACAGAGGGATCAGTGAGGACGCTGACACGGTCTGCTACGTACTCCTTCACCATCTTCCAAAACTTTTCCCTCCTTGTGACACTAGGCCGCGCATCAGGGTGAGGGTGCTGGCGGGGTCTCATGAAGGTGTCCCACGCCTTGGAGAGTGTTGCCCTGCCTTTGTCGGAACTGCTGTGTGCTCCCCTTTTCTCCCCTTCTCGGTTGGCCAAGGTAGCACGTACTCTGCCGCCAGCGTTGTCAGATGGAAAATTTTGGAGCAATTTTTCGACAAGAACCTTCTGGTATTGCACCATTTTGCTTGTCCTCTCCACCGGAGGAATGAGAGATGAGAAATTCTCTTTGTAGCGGGGGTCCAGAAGGGTGAACACCCAGTAATCCGTGTTGTCTAAAATGCGTATAACGCGTGGGTCACGGGAAAGGCAGCCTAACATAAAGTCAACCATGTGTGCCAGAGTACCAACAGGCAAGATTTCGCTGTCCTCACCAGGAGGATGACTCTCAATCTCCTCATCCTCTTCCTCCTCTTCTGCCCACCCACGCTGAAGAGATGGAAATAAAGTTCCATGGCTACCCTCTGTAGCGGAGGCAACCGTGTCTTCCTCCTCCTCCTCCGCCTCCTCCAATTGTCGCTGAGAAGACGAAGTGAGGGTGCTCTGGCTATCACCTTGTGTAAGCTCTTCCTCCCCCATTTCCACCTCTTCCACATGCAAAGCGTCGGTTTTAATTGTGAGCAGCGAGCGTTTCAGTAGACACAGAAGTGGGATGCTTACACTGATGATAGCGTTATCGCCGCTCACCATCTGTGTCGATTCCTCAAAATTGCGTAAAACCTCACAGAGGTCTGACATCCATTCCCACTCCTCACTTCTGATTACAGGAAGTTGAACGGAGAGGCGACGACCGTGTAACAGCTGGTACTCCACTACTGCCCTCTGCTGCTCACAAAGCCGGGCCAACATGTGGAAGGTGGAGTTCCAGCGCGTGCTCACGTCACACAGCAGCCGGTGAGCTGGCAATTGTAAGCGCTGCTGCAGCGTCAACAGGCCGGCTGAAGCTGTAGATGACTTACGGAAATGTGCACACACGCGGCGCACCTTCGTCAAGAGATCATGCAAATTGGGGTAGGTTTTTAGAAATCGCTGAACCACTAAATTAAATACATGCGCTAGGCATGGTACGTGTGTGAGCTTGCCGAGCTCCAAAGCCGCCACCAAGTTACGCCCATTATCACACACAACCATGCCTGGTTGCAGGTTGAGTGGCGAGAGCCACTGCTCGGTCTGGTGACTAATCCCCTGCAACAGCTCTGAGGCCGTGTGCTGTTTGTCCCCAAGGCAGATCAGCTTCAGCACGGCCTGTTGACGCTTCCCCACTGCAGTGCTACACTGCTTCCAGCTACCGGCTGATGGGTGAGTGGCGCTGCGCGCAGAGAATTCGGAGGTGGAAACGGAGGAGGAGGAGGAGGAGCCAATAACGTAGGTGCTGGCGGAAACCCTGATGGAGGTAGGGCCCGCAATCCTCGGCGTGGGTAGCACCTGTGCCATCCCAGGGTCCGAGTCGCTCCCAGCCTCCACGACATTCACCCAGTGTGCCGTCAGGGAAATGTAGCGTCCCTGGCCACAAGCACTTGTCCATGTCTCAGTCGTTAAGTGGACCTTCCCAGTAACTGCGTTGGTCAGGGCACGGGTGATGTTAAGGGACACATGGTGGTGTAAGGCGGGGACGGCACACCGGGAAAAGTAGTGGCGGCTGGGGACTGCGTACCGAGGGACAGCTGCTGCCATCAGGCTGCGGAAGGACTCAGTGTCCACAAGCCTAAATGGCAGCATTTCGATGGCCAGTAATTTGGAAAGGTGTGAGGTTAGTGCTATGGCCTGTGGGTGGGTGGCTGGGTATTTTCGCTTGCGCTCAAATGCCTGGGGTAACGACATTTGGACGCTGCGCTGGGACAGGGAAGTGGATGTGGTCGCTGATGGTGCTTCAGATGGTACAGGTGCAGGGCGGGAGGTATGCGGGCCTGCGCCTTCGACAGGCGATTGGCCGGCACCGAAAACAGGGGAAGAGGAGGCAGTGGTGTGGCCTGCAGACACAGATTGGCGATCCGGGCGTTCCTCCCACTTATTACGGTGCTTGGATGCCATGTGTCGGATCATGCTGGTGGTGGTGAGGTTGCTAGTGTTCATGCCTCGGCTCATTCTGGTGTGGCACAGGTTGTAAACTACAATTCTTTTGTCGTCCGCACTTTCCTTAAAAAAACGCCATACCGCGGAACACCTAGCCCTTGGCAAGGGAGATTTACGCAAGGGGGTGCTCCGTGGAACATTTGCGGGCCGGTTTGGTGCGGTCCGCCTTCTTTCTTTAGCCACACCACTGCCTCTTCCAGCCTGTTGTGGTGCTGCAGATGGCTCACCCTCAGGACTGCTGTCATCGCTCAGCTTTCCACCTTCCCAGGTGGGGTCAGTGACCTCATCGTCCACCAAGTCCTCCTCCACTTCCTCACTCTGATCATCCTCCTCATTTCTTGATCCCACCACATCCTCAGTCATTGACAACTGTGTATCATCCTCCTCATCAAGGTCTTGAGACAGTAATTGTGGTTGATTTGATGGCAACTGTGTCTCATCATCATCATCCACTTCCTTTGACCTTAAATTCCGTTCCCCTCTGTCATCTTCTTGTGATTGGGTACCCTCTAGAGGTTGTGAATCAGGGCACAAGATCTCATGTTCCTCTGCAAGCGTGCTTGGAGAGAGGTTCAAATCAAGGATTGGTGATGAGACGAGCTCCTCACTATATCCCAGTGTGGGATCACTTCTTTGGCCAGACCCTCTATGGTGGGAGGAAGGATGATCAGGGTGAGGATTATGTTGACCAGACTCTTGGCTAGTGAGAGTGGACTTGGTGGAAGACAGGGTGGTGCTTAACCGACTGGAAGCAGTATCAGCTGAAATCCAACCGACCACCTGTTCGCAGTGGTCTGACCTAGAGAGTGATGTCCTGCGACGCCCTGTAAACTGAGACATGAAGCTAGGTATGGTGGATGTCTTTCTTTCTTGTGCTCTGGCACCAGGCACAGTTTCTACGCGTCCTGACCCGCGCCCTGAACTATCAGGATCACGTCCACTTCCCCGTCCCTTTTTACCCACCTTCTTCATATTAAACGGAATATATGCCGGTAATCTGCGGCTAGGCACACGAAACAGAATGTGACGCTAATCTGCGGCTAGGCACACTAAACAATATGTGACGCTAATCTGCGGCTAGGCACACTAAACAATATGTGACGTTAATCTGCGGCTAGGCACACTAAACAATATGTGACGCTAATCTGCGGCTAGGCACACGAAACAGAATGTGACGCTAATCTGCGGCTAGGCACACGAAACAGAATGTGACGCTAATCTGCGGCTAGGCACACGAAACAGAATGTGACGCTAATCTGCGGCTAGGCACAGTGAACGGAATATGTGACGTTAATTTGTGAATTTGCACACTAAACAGAATGTGACAATAATCTATGGCTAGGCACACGTTTAAAATGGCCCTTTTTGTCGCTGTGTTGTAAAATCATTGGCCCTGTGCACCTAACAGAATATGTCAGCTTGTCACTGCACTGTGAAATATTTGTCCCTGTGCACCTAGTACAATGTCACCTTAGAACATGTCCCCCCCCACAAAAAAATGAAATTCTGCCACCCCCCAAAAAAATTAAATGCTGCCCCCACACACAACAGTCCTAAAAAGGACTTTTGGGTCTTGAAAGAGTTTCAACAATTTTATTCTCCCTACACTGACTTCCTGTGCATCTAGTATTATATGTCACCTTACAAATATCCCCCCCACAAAAAAAAGGAAATTGTGCCCCCCCCAAACAAAATATAAATGCTGCCCCCACACACAACAGTCCTAAAAAGGACTTTTGGGTCTTGAAAGAGTTTCAACAATTTTATTCTCCCTACACTGACTTTCCCTGCCTAAGCGCATCTCTCCCTGGCTAAGAATGAGCCGAACTCGCGCGTCGGGTGCTATACAGCACCCGATCACGGGTTCTGGCCAGCCAATCAGTGTAATGCCAGCAGCCAACATGGCTGCTGGCATTACACTGATGTCAGAGCCTCCCCGCACGTTTATTGGCTGCACAGCAGCTGCGAAACGTGCGGGGAGGAGACCCGAACATGGCGGGCGAGCACATGCGGTACTCGTACGAGTACCGCCATGTGCCGAGCAGAGCGATGCTCGAGCCAAACCGAGCTTCGGCCGAGCATGCTCGCTCATCACTACTAAAGAGGCCTTCTCATCAACTGTCAGTAGTCATACAACCGTAGGGGAAAGTAATAGGTCATCAACTTACAAGACAGTCAATTTAGACACACTAAAAATTGCTGAAGCAGGCTACTTATCAAAAGTACCTAGATGAAAAGATAATACATAAAGGCCTACAAGTACATGTACTAACCAGCCTGGATACCACAATTAAAGCATTGGAAGGAAAATCCAAAACAGATCTAGATATAAATACAGAACTAGATAAATTGGAAAACAACATAATTTCCAAGACAATTAAAACATTTAATAGAGACTTGGAGGACTTCAAATGAGGTTCAATATATTCATGGTCAATGAGGAAACCCAGATTTGTTTCTAGAACTGACCCCAATAAAGATCTTACTGACTCTTCAGCTTCAGAGTAGAACAGTTAGACACAGAACAAAATACTGCACATATACCACAATCCCATCCCTTTTAACCCCTTCCCGACAATGGACCTACATGTACGTCCCGCAGAAAATGTCACTTAGTTACAGAGGACATACATGTACGTCCCGGAGGTCTGGGTCCCCGTGCGGCTGCACGCCATTTGGGGACAACGGATTACTTCGGTGAAAAAAAAAATTTCCTAGCTGGGCGTTAAGTGACGGTCACGTGTGCACACGGCCGGTCACAAAGGGGTTAAGGACAGAGGGGAATGTTCAAGAGGTCTCAAAAAAATTCAAGAGACCAACAAGTAGGAGGGGCGTGTACAAGAGAACTAAGACATTGGAAAAGGTGGGGGTAAAAACAGAGAGGGTGGAATTATTGGAACAATCGATAGAAGTCCAGAATGCCTTACAGGTGATAAATTTATCTAAACATAAATTAGAGTTGAATCATTTGAAAAGGGGTTTAACTTTCTGGTGGATTTATTTAAAATGAAGTGTAAACGTCTTCTGTATAATTCTTTACATTAAGATCTCAGTCAGATCAGGACAGCACTAATATATCTCTTGAAACTAGTGGGAATGTAGATTTATGTTTGGATGAACTGTTACAATTGATTGAGGAAGCTAATACAGTGTCTTATAAGCTACCAGAAATACCAAAGAAAACATCTAGGTTTACACCTCCATCGACAATTTGTCCTGCAATACAATTATTTAACGGTGAAATACTGAAGGATGTAATACAATTAACAGAACTGTTACATTAGAGGTCTGGAATTCCAGAAAAGATAAAGAAAAGACATACACACAGTGGTAGTGAAAACTATAACTACTGTTTATTAACTATGCATTACAAAAAGAGAACATAAAAGATACGTAGCTACTGCCGGAGTTTTCATCAGTATGGGAGAGCCCTCCATACGCCCCTGCAGCAACAATATTTTAAACACACAGGCTTGAGATGAGTTACATGCTCTCTCTATCTCAAAAATGTCTCTGAGAGCCTAGAGACGTGTCGCAACTTGTTAATGTGAGGTACATACAAACTACGCCCTAATTGATATGATATAAGCCTATTATAGTGCAGGATAAAAAGTATTGCATAACTGAGGATTGCATAACTGAGTGTTGCATAACTGTTTCTCTGTTGTTTCTTCTGCTACGTGCAGAGAGTTAACCCTTGGCCGCCCATGAGGAGACCATAAAAAGTACCTCCCCTTACAAGAACTCATTACCAATAAAAATCTTTCAACACCTGAATGGAAGACCTACAGGAAATCAAAGGTTGGGAAGATATAGTAATCAAACCCTCCGATCAGGGGAGGGATATTGTGTCATGGCCAATCGCCATGTACTTGGTAGAAGCCCATAAACAGCTACACTACTCCACCTGTTATAATAGACTGATGGGGAATCTTACAGAGAATCTACTAACCAATTATGATGCTCTTTTAACAAGAATTTATATGACAAGTAGTATTTCTAAATCAGAACCTTTCCAAGAATACCAACACTATATTTACTCCCAAAAGTGCACAAATGCAAAGACCAAACTCCAGGAAGACCGATCCAGTCCGGTAATGGGTGCTTGACTGAAAATGCCAGAAAATTTGTGGACTGCATTCTGAGACTCTCAGTGGTTGGGCTAAATTCAAATATCCGAGATACAACTGATATTCTACCAAGGTTAGAAGCATTGCCCATTTGTCCTAATACCATCCTAGCGACTTGTGACGTGTTACACGTCGATTGACTACAAATATGGTCTGGAAGCCACACAATTTTTTCTCAGTCAGGAACACCAACCTTAGTGATAATAGGAGACAATTTATTGTAGAATTATTGCCATTTGTGCTCAAAAACAATTACTTTGTTTTTAAAGACCATTTCTGTTTACAAATATGTTGCACTGAAATGGGCACTTCATGCTAATCTCTCCTTACGATGATGGGAGCAAACTATTTTTTTCTCAGCATCTTTTTGTGGCTTCTTTATATAGAAGACCTGTTTATTCTATGAGATGGTACTAGTGAATTATTAAATCAAATTGTCGCCCATCTAAATTAGAATGAAATTAATTTAAAACTGACATTGAATATGGACATTAACAATGTAGTCTTGGGCATTCTTATCTACAGTGGTCCCAAAATACACTTTAAAAACTGACCTCTATAGAAAAGAGACCTCCACAAATAACCTCTTGAATTTTAGGAGCCACAGCAGATGAAACGCAATATAGGAGGAACTGTAGTGATGTAAATGCATTTAAAATTAAACCAGAAGAACTCTGCAACAGATTTTTATTGAGACGATATAGTAATAACTGCATCAAAAAGGAGTATAAGAGAGCATTGTATGCCTCAAGACCCTATCTTTTAAACAATAAGTTTAAAGATGGGCAGGGTGGTAATATTCATTTTATCACTACCTATAATTCTCAGTTGGACATACTGACATATTCTGAATAGACACTTGCATTTATTGCTTACAGACCCTGATTTGGAGGAAAAGTTAGAAAAATGTGCTATAAAATTGCTCCTAACATCAATGATAAGTTTGTAGCCATTTGGGTATATCACGGCATGATAAAACTTAAGGCTTTTTCCCTTGTGCCCATTGTATTATCTGGAAACATATGGTTACCACTGAGTCAGTTACAAAGAGATTTGGTAAATGCAAAGTAATCACAGAGTTTATTATATGTCAAACAAAGGGAGTGATATACTGTCTGGAAAGCCCATGTGGTATGAGGTATGTGGGTAAAACCACTAGAAAAGTCTCACAAAGGATACAAGAACATATTTCCAGTATCTGTAATGCACCCAAGGATATACAGACAAAATAGACTTTAAAGGCTTGGGGTCTTCAAGCCATTAGATTTGGAATCAGAGGTGGAGATATAGATACCATTTGAGCTAACCACCTTACAACCTCGTGTTTAAATGAGGAATTTCAGTACATTTATGACTGTCATCAAACCTTGTGTCTGAGGTCATTAATGCCTCTTTTCTTTAATCTCCTACTTTTTCATTTATTTTCATCACAATATTTTTTATTGAACGTATTCTTACATAGTAACATAGTAAATCAGGTTGAATAAAGACACAAGTCCATCAAGTTTAACCTTCTCCTCATACCCCAGTTACTGAGAATTTTATAGCTTTCCTGCTACCAATTAAATTAGTCTTTATCAGACCTTCCTGATCAGCCTACTGACAAACAGTATAACTCTGTATGTTCCCTTTTGAAAAAATGTATCTAATCTTCTCTTAAATGTATCCATTGTATCTGCCATAAACACCTCCCTGGGCAATGAATTCCACAATTTAACAGACATTACCGTAAAAAAACCCTTCCTCTGCTGAAGTTTAAACCTCCTTTCCTCTAATCTCAAGGGGTGTCCCCTGGTCACCTGATAAGGCCTTGGAATAAATAGCTTACCGCAGAGATCCTTGTATTGACCTTTCATATACTTGTACAATGTGATAAGGTCTCCTCTTAGTCGTTTTATCTCTAGAGTAAATAAACCAAGTTTGTTTTGTCGTTCCTCATATGTCAAGTCATCCATTCCCTTAATTAATTTTGTTACTCTCTGCTGTACCCTCTCAAGTTCTAGTATATCCTTTTTCAGAACCGGTGCCCAAAATTGCACTGCATACTCAAGGTGAGGTCTTACCAATGATCTGTATAATGGCAAAATGATGTTATCCACTTTTGCTTCAATACCTCTTTTTATGCAAGACAGGATTTTGTTTGCCTTTGCTACTGCTGTTTGACACTGTTCACTGTTACCAAGTTTATAGTTCACAAGGATACCCAGGTCTTTCTCTAGCAATGAGTCCCCTAAAATGATTCCATTAAGTTCATAAGTAGCCTTGGGATTGTTTCCTCCCAAATGCATGACTTCCCCACACTAAACTTCATATTCCATATGTTTTCCCAATCTGACATTGTATGTAAATCCCTCTGTAGAGAGAAAATATCCTGTTCTGAATTAATGACCTTGCATAATTTAGTATCATCTGCAAATATTGATATTTTGCTTTCTATAGCTATTTCCAGGTAATTTATAAACATGTTAAAAAGCAGCGGGCCTAATACTGAACCCTGAGGTACTCCACTCTCCACATTAACTGTATTGGATAATTTTCCATTTACAACCACACACTGTTCCCTATCCTTCAACCAGTTTTGTATCCAATTGCAACAGTTATCTTCTAGCCCCAATTTACTTATTTTATACACCAGCCTTCTGTGTGGCACTGTATCAAATGCCTTTGCAAAGTCTAGATATTCTACATTGTCAAGGTTGCTGCTTACTTCCTCATAGAAACTGAAAAGATTAGTTTGGCATGATCTATTCTTTATAAAACCATGTTGATTCGTGCTAATGATTTTATTTTTTGTGTTGTAATCCTGAATATAATCTCTTATTATCCCTTCTAGCAGTTTTCCCACTACAAAGGTCAAACTCACTGGTCTATAATTCCCAAGTTCTGTTTTAGTTCCCTTCTTAAATAGAGGCACTATGTTAGCTCTTCGCCAATTCTGTGGCACTGAGCCTGTGGTAATAGAATCTTTAAACAGTAAATATAGGGGTTTTGCTAACACTGCACTAAGTGCCTGAAGAACCCTTGGATGTATACCATCAGGGCCCGGTACTTTGTCGGTCTTAATTTTGTTCAGTCTTCCCATGACATCTTCTTGAGTTAACCCAATATCTGTTAATTGTATTGTTTTATTTGTTACTTTGCGGAGGCTCTTCTGCCATTCCTTGCTCCCTTGTATATACTGATGCAAAGAAAGTGTTTAAAACATCTGCCTTTTCCTTAACCTCACTAACCAACTCACCCATCTCATTTTTGAATGGTCCAATGCACTCCCTGTTAAGTTTTCTGCTATTTCTATATTTGAAAAGCTTTTTTTGGATTAGTCTTGCTTTCCCTTGCAATTCGAGATTCATTATTATTTTTGCTACCCTAATTGCCTTTTTGCAATCTTTGTTGCACTCCCTGTATTTTAAGAAATTTTGTTCAGTTCCTTCAGACCGAAATAATTTTAATGCGTTTCTTTTCCTTGCCATTTCCTTCTTTACATGTGCAGTTAACCACATTGGCTGTGACTTACTTCTTTTGCATTTGTTCCCCATTGGTATATACTGTTGAGTACATTTCTGCAACCTAAATTTGAATTCTGACCATTTTTCCTCAGTATTTTTTCCTTTAAATAAAATATCCCAGTCTATGTACTGCATTGAAGCCCTTAACAATTTGAAGTTAGCTTTTTTTTGGTTGAACCTATACAGTTTTGCTTTGCTAGACTAATCTCAAATGTAACCATGTTGTGATCACTGTTTCCCAAATGTTCTCCTACCTTAATATTGGATACCATTTCTGTGTTATTAGTTATCACTAGGTCCAATACATTGTTATTTCTTGTCCGCACTTCCTCCATTTGTGACATGTAGCTTTCACGAAGTGTGTTAACAAACCTGCCTCCCTTAGCACTCTGATAGGTCTCATTTTTCCAGTTGATATCTGGATAATTAAAATCTCCCATAATTATAGTATGCCCAAACTGGGCAGCTTTCCTCATTTGTAATAGTAGTTGGGCCTCAACATTGTCATCGATATTTGGTGGTTTGTAGCATATGCCCACCAACACCTTTTTTTTACCTTTTACACCACATTTACTCTCGATTTCTACCCACATGGACTCCACAATTTGGCCAGTTTCCTTACTAATATCACCTCGCAAAACTGGATTTAGCTCTGTTTTGAGATATAAGTACACATCTCCCCCTTTTCTATTAATCCTGTCTCTTCTAAACAGGGAATAGCCCTCTATATTTACAGCCCAGTCACGTGCATCATTCCACTATGTTTCCAGTTATGTCCAATTATGAACAATTGCTCATTAACCGCCAGCAATTCTAGTTCTCCTATTTTATCTATCATATTTCTTGCATTTGCTAGCATAATATTAATTCTGAAGTCTTTACATATATTAATCTCTACATGCCTTTTTTCTACACCTTCATTTACTAGGAGTTCCTCCCTATTGACTAAATGTATTCCCACCCTTTCTCCACCCCCTGGTAATTTACTTCATATAAAAGTATAATTAACAAGAGCCCTGTATTCCATTAAAATTCAAAAATTTTAAACATCAAAATAGGATAATTTTGTTTCCCATTCTTGATCATTCATATGAAGAGATATTCTATAACAAATGTATATTTTTTATATTTCAAAGAGCTTTATTGAAGGAATCAAAATAGTACAGCACAATACAAATTGTCAAGAAGCAGTATTAAGTGCATACAAAGATAGTGTGCACAAAAGGGAACATACTGTCAGTGGCAGTAGTAGCATGTAGTAGGTCAAGCCAAGTACAAAGCAATGACATAGTACTTAGTAAAGTGGAAATCTCCATGAATTGTCCGCCTGGTGGAATATGTTCACCTTGAAACACATCAATAGAACTAACTTATCTGTAAAGAGAAAATAAGAAAGCAAGAGATAGACAAAAAGCAGTAAAATCAGAAAGAATAGAGGAGATTATAGAAGAAGAGAGAGAGAGAGAAAAAAAAGGGTAAGAAAGGAATGTGCACAGTTACCCTCCACTTCAGAATTTGGAAGCAAGAGAGTCGTGAACAAGTCAGGTGGGGGGCTAGGGAACGGTATCCTTTTGAAATGTCGCATGCTGCAACGCGAGTCTTAAAATGTCGCATTTGTTTGGTCGCGTCAATGCAAATGATGTATTCAGAATGTCGCAGTTTAAAGCATCACAAATTCAACATGTCGCCTAGCACAACATGTCGCCTTCTATATGTCACCTGTGCCGAAATGTGGAAAACAGGAAAATACTGCTGTGGAGCAATAAGGGTGATAATGGATGCAAAAATGGAAAAGGGAACAATAAGGATGCTGTAAGGGCACAATAAGAAGAAAAGGGCGCTATAGGGATGCAATAAGGAACAAGGGTGCAATACAGATGCTATAAGGGCACAATAACAGGAACCTAATACTTATAAGGAAAAAGCAAATATGATGCATAAAGGACTCAATAATGACACATTTCGTCAAAATCAAAGGGCGCTATAAGGACTCAATAAGAATGCTATGAGGGAGCAATAAGAAGAAAAGTGCGCTATAGGGGCGCTATAGGGATGCTATAAGGACTCAATAAGAGGAGACAAATACTTATAAGGAAAAAGCAAATATGATGTATAAAGGACTCAATAATGATGCATTGCATCAAAACCACGTAATCCGCGCACTCCAAGAACAGGAAGTAGAAAAACGAAACAGGACATACAAAATCATTGCACTACAACGAGACGCAGCCATACAGCACAGCCAGCCATACAGAACAGCCAGCCATACAAAAAAATGCCTAGAAAGCCTTCATTCACAAATGCAGAGCTCGGGATACTTGTCCGCTGTATGGACAATTATCTCCCAGATAGGCTCAGGGACAAAGTGGACTCTGCATTTCGCAGGCGCATTTTACATAAAATGGCCTGCAAAATGCAGAGGTCCAGTGGCATCATCAGGACCAGGAGGCAGATTCTTTGGAGGTGGTCTGACCTCAGAAGAAGAGAGTTGGGATTACTGAGCACTATTTGTACAGGTATGTTTGTTTGATTTTTATTGCTGGGAGGGATGTGTTGCTTGTAACATAACTGTAATTCAACTGCAGTCGATTCTAGGGTCTGAGCATTCGTTAACCCCTTTGGGGTTGGTGTCATACTTCATCGGGTCACAGTCATTGCAGTCTCAGTTGGGTGTTCCTCTGTGCCTACAGTTGCAGTCCTCCATTACTGCTACGGCAGTCTACCGCTTGTCCTGAGCCTCCGTTTACTCCTGTGGCATTACTCGCTATTGTGTCACTCTCTGTATAGTGAGTGTCTTGTGGGCCTCGCGCTATTAGGACCTGTCAGTCTTCCTGGCCTAATAGTAACCATTTCACTGCTGTCTCGTTTGGGAATCACACAAACTATACCTGACCTGTGTCAGTATTAGATTATTGCTGTTATATATATATACTGGACCCGTGTGGGTATTGAATACTGTGACCTGACCTGTGTCAGTTCTATATTGTGTACATATATTACTGGACCCACGAGGGTTATTCTTTTCTGTGTTTTTTCAATAAAACTGTGTTTTATCTAAACCTACTGTGTCTGAGTGTCCATAAAACTGTTACAATCTCACATTCCTCTGTTCTTCCTGAAACCTTCGAAGCACAACAAATTCCAGCTCTAGACAAGCATTTAAGAAATCTGCAGTCCTCTTGGGTACCTCTTGACTACCCGCTCGGTGTATGATATTGGCATTGTCTGACCATCCTATCTGGTGCTGACCTGTGTCTCTGTCTGACCATCCCCTCCGTATCATCTCTGGGATAATTGGATACCCAGTCTGGTGCAGACCTGTGGCTCTGGCTGACTATCCTCTCCATATCATCTCTGGGATAGATGGCTACCCAATCTTGTACAGACCTATGGCTCTGGCTGCCTACCCGGTCCTTGTATGACCTAGGCTTGGCTATCTATGCTTCTGGTTGCAGTATTGTGGCTTTGGATGACTACCCGCTCTGTGCCTTGACCTTGGCTTGTCTCGCTACCCATTATGGTGCTGAATACCCTCTCCGTGTTGCCTCGACTTAGTCGGATACCCAATCTGGTGCAGACCTGTGGCTCTGGCAGACTCCTAATCTATGTGAGAGATACCCAGAAGCACTCTCCTACTTCTCATAAGACTATCTTGTTCCGTGATTGAATCCTATTTATTATCCTGTTTATTATTTATATTCCATTACCTGTCTGCCTGTTTCAATAAATTGAATTTTTACTCTAAGTACTTGTCTGCCAATAATTACAGACTGTGACAGTTTAAGAGTGCTTATGAGTGTGTGGTTTGTGAATGTATATGTTTAGTCTATGCGTATATTGTGTTTGTGACTGTGTGTATTTTGGGCTTGTGAATGTATATGTATATTGTTTTTTTTACTGTATGTGTATGTTGGGTTTAAGAGTGCTTATGAGTGTTTGGTTTGTGAATGTATGTGTTTAGTCTATGTGTATTATTGGTAGGTTAGCATGGATTAATATTCTGCTATTTCCATTTTGCATTCTAGATTTGCCCGAAGAACCCACCACTTCTTCCCTTCAAACTCCCCAGCATCCTCCCCAGGAAGCACTATGGCCTATGTCAATCTTGAAAAAAAAAGTTATCTCCCTAAACAGGTAGATGAGAAAGCTCTGTGGTCTCATTTTTCAAAAATAAATTTATTTTGTATATTGTTAACCGTCATGTGTTATTATTTATCCAGTAACAATGTAATGTAGTCATATATCTAGTGAAGTTTCAAAACATAGAAATGTAAGATTTACTTTTGTAAAAAGGGGTAAAAATATATTAACATTACATTACAATAGCAGCTTTAGGATACCTTTCTTTGTATTTTAATTGTATCCAGTAACAATGTACAACAACAGTATAGTATTATAGTTTCACACAATAATGTAGGCATACATCTAGTGAAGTTCCAAAACACAGAAATGTGAGATTTACTGTTGTAAAAAGTGAGTAAAATATATTAACATTACAGTACAACAGCAGCTTTGGGATACCTTTCCTTGTATTTTAATTGCATCCAGTAACAATGTACAACAACAGCAAAATATTATATTTTCACAAAATAATGTAGGCATACATCTAGTGAAGTTTCAAAACCAAAAAATGTATGATTTACTGTTGTAAAAAGTGAGTAAAAATATATCAACATTACACTACAACAGCAGCTTTGGGATACCATTCCTTGTATTTTAACTGTATCCAGTAACAATGTACATGTTGTTGTACATTGTTACTGGATAAAATTAAACTACAAGGAATGGTAAATACTTATAAAGCAAAGTATTATAAGTGGGTAAAAATATATTAAAATTGGATCAAAAGAAGAAAGGATTAAAAGAAGAAAGTGTCCCAGCCACGTCAAAATCTACATAACAATGTTGCTTATGCTGGGTGCCACATGGACATCAAATGAGGGAGTCAAATAGGCGGCGTTTCATATCGCAGCTGTGTCACTGTGTTACTGTGTCACTGTGTTACCTATTTGGAATTTGGAAGTCTGCTTGGCTGCACTGCAAGCGTCAATCCTGTGACATCACAATGCCTTTGGAATTTATTAAAAGCAATAATGGAGCAGAACTGCTTCTGGTGGAAGGATGCACCTTCCATCAAGAAAGAATCGTCAATGAAAAGCGGATCTGGAAATGCACTGAGTAGAGCAGTGGACATTGCAGTTTGAGATGCCATACCAAGGATGGCATAATTTGCAAAGGTCCAGGTGAACACAACCACGTACCTGACATTGCCAAAGTTCAGGCAAAGAGATTAGTTGGAGATCTAAAAGAAATGGCAGCTAATACACAGTATAGCACACATGAAATGGTGGCTGTGACTTCACAAACAGCCACATCTGCTGTTGATGCACAGTTACCTACAATTATTAATTTAAAGCAGGTCATCAGAAGAGTGAGAAGAGGTGCCATGGCTCCACTTTCAAACCCAACCAATTTGGAAGAGCTAAGGATTGGTGGGGAATATGTATATTAAAGCCAGAGATGCTCAACTAGGAACGAACCTGCAATACAGTTTTGCAGGCTCTGTAGGAATGGTATCCTACCTAGGGTGCAATCTCATTTAGCCCACTAGTGCCTTTCACAGAGAGGAAATATCCTAAAGCATATCATATTGGTCCTGCCATTACAGCAGTCCAACCACGAAATGCCAGGCAATTCCTATCTTAACAAGAGAAACAGCCAACCCCATGACGTACATTTCGGCCTTGTTGGGCCTTGTCAATGAGGTGTAGCTGATCTCTCTAAGCACCGTGAGCAAGGGGTCCAATCCTGGATTCCTCCTATTACCCTTGGGGTGACTAATCCCAATGGTAATTTGCATATGTAGATTGGGAGTCAGAGACACTCAACTAGGAACGAGTCTGCAATACAAATTTGCAGACTCTACAGGAATGGTATCCTACCCAGGATGCAGTCTCTTTTACCCCACTAATGCCTTTTACAGAGAGGAAATATCCTAAAGCATATCATATTGGTCCTGCCATTACAGCAGTCCAACCATGAAATACCAGGCAATTCCACTCTGAACAAGAGAAGCAGCCAACCCCAGACGTACGTTTCGGCCTTTTGGGGCATCAACATCTGTCGAGGCCCAACAAGGCCGAAACGTACATCTGGGGCTGGCTGCTTCTCTGTGAAAGGCACTAGTGGGCTAAACAACATTGCACCCTGGGTAGGACACCATTCCTATAGAGCCTCCAAATTTGTATGGCAGGTTCGTTCCTAGTTGAGCATCTCGGACTTTTAATATACCTCAAAGCCGTGTCAGAAAATTTGCATTTTAATAGATAGGCTGTATAACTTAAATATGTTTTCTATGTTATGGTATGCTGTATAAAAAATTGTTTGGTTTTAAATAAAGATTGCTACAAAAAATGTGTGGTTATCCCTAAATTGAAATGTTATGCTACATTTCTTGTGTTATGTTATGCTGTATAACAACATTTTTGGTTTTAAATCAAGATTTCTACAAAAAATGTGTAGCTATTCCTAAAGTGAAATGTTATGCTATATCTGTTGTGTTATGTTATGCTGTATAAAAAATTGTTTGGTTTTAAATAAATATTGCAACAAAAAATGTGTGGTTATTCCTAAATTGAAATGTTATGATATATTTGTTGTGTTATGTTATACTGCTATAAAAAATTGGTTTTAAATAAAGATTGCAACAAAAAATGTGTGGTTAATTTAGTATACATATTCGCTGTTATTTGTTATGTTGTATTAAAACATTTCTTTCCAAGTAAGATTAATAATTTGTGTACTATATTGTACAGCTTTTTGTATTTTACTAAGAAAAAGAAAAAGATTGTAAAAAACGCAAAGCGCTCCAGTGATACAACCAAAAAGACAGAGCTGTTAATATATAATACCCAGTGGTAAAAAATATATACGCAAATATAAATATCAAAGATAAAAAATGAACCAAATATAAAATACACAAATATATGTAGATAAACAATAAAAAGATAAAAAGTCTTATCTTGTATAGAAATATGAAGATGGTGATGAAATGGAAGTCAAAATGAAGATGAAATGGGAATGATGGTGAAAGATGATGATGGTAATGGTGATGGATATCAACTTCTCTCCAGTATTTGCAACAGATAGGAGTTGTAAAAGTGGCTTTGTCCACTTGTAGAAAAACAATGTACCTGTAACAGCTCAAAAACAGCGCAAAATGACAAAAGAGAGAGAGGAGGAATCCATCTAAGTGTAGATATTTATTTATAAAAATTGAAATAAAAACAAGAGGTATTGCACTCACATTTGCCCTTCTTGGGCTTTATGCACATCAAAGGGTCTTTCTCCCAGTAGCCAGCATTCTATGTTTTCCCGATCTCCTGTCTGATTCACCTGATCCTCTATGGTCCTGGAGATTCACTCCTTAGATAAATGGAAGAAAACTCTTATAGATAAACACAGTCCAAAAAGAGTCAGGAAAGTTGTAACAATCCTTTAGATGTAAAATGCATTAATATTGATAAATAAAGTGCCTCGTGCCCAGATTCCTTTTGGGATGCGACATCAACTTGGACTTTTTCAAAATCGTGGGCAATTCAGGGAAGAGGTGGAGCGGAGAATAACCACAGGGGGCATGGAGAAAGACCCGTCATCTGCTGAAAGCACAGACCGGCCCAAACGTTTTCGCAGATCACTTTCTGCTTCCTCAGGGGCATACAACTAGATATCTCCAAAAAACGTTCTTATATAGTTACCATCAAAATGTCGTGAGGTCAAATGATAATACATATTTTCAACATCTAATCGCAACAAATCACAAAGTGCCATGGCATCCACTGTGGCAAACTAAAAGCATCCACAATGAAAGCAATAGAAACAGTAAAACACATTACAAAATGAAATAATTAAATGAAAACACAATACAAACTTTAAAAATTCAAAAATGCTTTCGTGAGATATTTAACTCCCCGCGTGCGAGTGGAGGCACGCAACACACAGTAAGTCAATGTGCCGCATATCCCCCCGGCACCCAAAGGGTCAAAGAACTGTACAACAAATTGTGTTGAAAAGATTTTAATATTTTAACGAAATTAAAATGTTGAGAAGGGTTGGAGAGCATTTTATTGATGTGTTGAACTACTTATGAATATGGTGTATTCAATTCAAATATATATAATTTTAATAATAATTTTTTTCCAGGCCTGTTTTAAGCCTCATCTCATTAATTACTTTCCACTTTACTTCACTGTACTTCACTTTTATTCTCTATGGTGTTTCAACAATATACCTTTTGCTTTTGATTTTACTATTTTTATTTTGAATATTAATTTAATTAATTAACTAATTTATTGATGTATAGATGCCCTGGTCTTCATGCCTGGTGGCCTTTGGCCTCCCCAATTGGGGGACGGCGCTATGTGCGCTCTTGGGGATGCTCGCCCCTAACACAGGAGATGCTGGCATTTCTGCTTTTGCAGTCACTCTTGGGAACATGTGAGGCTCAGTGCCATTGAGGTTCGGTGCGGGCCAGGAGGAGTTATTCCTTCCGGCTTGCGGTCCACCTGGGCGCGCGTCTAACACATGTGGGACGTAGCGCTCCAGAATTGGAGCGCGGGCCGGCTGATTGGGCCTTCCGGCTTGCGCTCCACTGACGTGTCATTTGGCGCCTTTCTCCCTTGGGGAGGGGTGGCGGATTTGCCGATCAGGATGGCCAGGGCTCTATTTAAAAGGTGAGTGAGAGATCTATTTAAAAATAGTTCCTGACGAAGTGACTTTATTCACGAAACACGTTGAGCCTATTGAAATACAGAACACATTGAGACCATTTCATATGAGCTAAGTGCTGTATTTTATTATGTTTTTTTATAATTTATAATTTTTATCTTTATATAGTTTTCCTTATGGTGATCTCTGATTTATATCTGCATATAAATTTCTTCACACACACATTTTTTATATATATTTTTATTGTGATTTGAGTGTTTTTAATACTATTATTATTAAAGTACATATTTTTATAGTCCCATAGCCCCTAAAATTATTTAATTATTCATTATACCTGGTTCTTGTATCCCCACATTATTTGTGGGGGTCTGACACCCCTATTACTATATTGGTGTATGTGGGGGATATACAAGATCCACATTAATTCATTCAGAGGAAGCTTCAACTTTGAAGAGCCATCAGCTTGATGTGACCTTCTTATAATCCAGTACAGGCCTAAATACTGAGAGGCAGGGGAAGCCTCCCAGTCATGTGAGTAGCTTTCTTTTGGGGAATAAGGGACCTGCCTGATTAACTCACAAATACTACGCTTAGAAGTGTGTTGTCTGTTGCGCTTTTATTTTTTACTGCAGTTACTCAATTTGTTCAAATGCTCTTGTAATAAAGACACATCCAGTTCAGACTTTATTACCTTACTTAATTTTGTGTCATCGGCAAACACTGATACATGGCTCCCTATGCCCTCTGGGAGGTCATTAATAAACAAATTAAAAAGAAGAGGACCCAGGACAGATCCCTGAGGTACTCCACTTATCACTTTTATCCAACTGGAGAACTTGCCATTTACTACCACTCTTTGCTTTCTATCTTTCAGCCAATTTCCAATCCACACACAAACATTTTCCCCTAGGCCTATTTCATTCAATTTGTACAATAACATCTTGTGCGGAACTGTATCAAATGCCTTAGCAAAGTCTAAATAGATCACATCAACCGCCGCTTCCTCATCTATATTATTACTTACTTTTTCATAAAATGCGATCAAGTTCGTTTGACAAGACCTGTCTTTCACAAAGCCATGTTGGCTATTGCTAATGATATTCCTGTTCCAGCAGAATTTTTGAATATATTCCCTTAGCAACCTTTCAAACAGCTTCCCTACCACAGATGTCAAGCTTACAGGTCTGTAATTTCCTGGCTGTGACTTTGATCCCTTTTTAAATATGGGCACCACATCTGCTTTACGACAAATCCATGGGTACCATACCTGAAATAAAAGAATCCCTGAAAATCAAATATAACGGTCTGGCCGGGGTCTGGCTTAGCTCTTTAAGTACCCGTGGGTGTATACCATCTGGCCCCGGAGCTTTGTCTACCTTAACACCATTCAATTGTTTTAACACTTTTTCTTGTGTTAGTCAGTCCCATGCTTGCTGTGACTCTTCTGTAAAAGTAGCTTGCAGATTCTTGTCCATTGGATCTTCCTTGGTAAAAACAGAAGAAAAGAAATTATTTAAAATATCTGCCTTCTCTCTGTCCCCTTTGACCATCTCACCCGTTTCAGATAACAAGGACCCAACATGATCAGACTTTAATTTTTTGCCATTAATGTATTTAAATAATTTTTTTGGGTTGCTCTTGCTCTCCTTAGCAATATTTTTTTCATTCTCCAGTCTAGCTAATTTAATAGCCTTTTTACAGGTTTTGTTGACATTTTTGTATACTGCAAATGCCTCTGCTGATCCCTCAGCTTTGTAATGTTTAAATGCCACTTTCTTGTTATTTATTTCATGAATTACTTTACTGGTTAGCCACATTGGCTTTAATTTGCTTCTTTTGTATTTATTTCCAACAGGGATAAATTTATATGTGTATTTTTGCAATGTTATTTTGAATGCATTCCACTTACCTTCTGTGTTTTTTCCTGAAAATATTTTATCCCAGTCAACGAGACCAAGGGATGAATTAAATCTGCTAAAGTTGGCCTTTTTAAAATTCAGTGTTTTGGTGGGACCCATACTATATTGCTTTTTTGAATTTATCTCAAACGATACCATGTTATGGTCACTATTCCCCAACTTGGATGTTAGAGATAAGTTCTTCATTGTCAGTTATTACCAGATCCAGACATGCATTCCCTCTGGTTGAGGTCTGCACTAGTTGAGACAAAAAATTGTCATTCAACAAGTTCAGAAACTTGCTGCTTTTAGCAGAATTAGCTGTTCCATTTTTCCAGTCTATTTCTGGACAATTAAAATCCCCCATAATTATAGTTCTCCCTATTTGAGAAGCCTTTTCTATTTGCATTAATAGCTTTGATTCTTCAAGGTCACCAATGTTTGGTGGTTTATAACAAATACCCACTAATATTTTCTGGGCAGTTTTACCCCCAGTGACTATTTCAACCCACAGGGATTCCACATGTTCATTACTGACATCACATAAATCTTCCCGCAACTGACGCAATAATGCTGGTTTGGAATACAGACAGACCCCACTACCTCTTTTGTTTGACCTGTCTTTTCTAAATAACATGTAGCCCCACCCACCATGTTTCTGTTATGCCTATCAAGTCATAGTTTTCAATTTCAGTTTCAGCTCCAGTTCCCCTATTTTACCAGTTAAACTTCTGGCATTTGCAAGCATACAATTTATGCCACTGCTGTGTTCCATTTGTGATTTAGTTTTGACGTGGTTTATAGGCTTCTCCCTATCATCTGTACTAACTCCGCCCCCAGATCCTCCCACCTGGTTATTAACTACATCGCCTTCCCTTTCTATACTATCTATCCCAGTATTTATTGGCCCCTCCCCCCCTTCCTAGTTTAAAATCTCCTCCAACCGTCTAGTCATCCTCTCCCCAAACACTTGAGACCCTCTTGCATTCAGGTGCAATCCATCCCTGCTATAGAGATTGTACCCCAAAGAAAAATCAGCCCAGTGCTCTAAAAACCCAAAGCCCTCCTTCTTACACCAAGACTTCAGCCGTGCATTGAGCTCCCTAATCTCCCGCTGTCTCTCTGGCGTAGCGCATGGCACAGGTAGTATCTCTGAGAATACTACCTTGGAGGTCCAGTTCCTAACCTTACTGCGTAAATCCCTAAAATGACCTTTTAGGACTCTCCACCTTCCTCTTACTTCGTCATTGGTACCAATATGCACCAAGACAGCTGGATCCTCTCCAGCCCCTCCCAATAATCTGTCCACCCTGTCTGCAACATGCCGAACCCGGGCACCCGGGAGACAGCAAACCATTCAGTTGCCGCGATCAGAGCCACAGATTACCTATCTGTTCTCCTAATAATGGAGTCCCCTACCACCACAACCTGCCTAGGCTTCACTTTTCTCTGGATCCCCTCTGTGCTAGAGGAGCTGTTCTCCCGACTGTTAGGGAGAACAGTCTTCTCCAGCAATTCCACTTCTGGGTTTGCCTCCCCAACATCTTCACTTAAATGAGCAAATTTGTTGGGATGAAAAAACTCAGGACTGGCTGCCCTCTTCCTCTTCCCTCCCCCACTGCAACCACTTCTGTCACCCAGCTATGTGCCTGGTTCCCTTCTAGCTGATCTCCTCCCTCTTTGCTAGGTGACCCAACACAGTCATAGTTCCCACATGCAACATATCTTAAAGAAACATTGGCACATTTTACTGGAGGATCCAATTCTCCAAACACAATTAGGTAAACAACCAAAAGTCATTTTCCAGAAGAATCGAAATATTGCGAATTTTGTGGCACCAAGTGATATACTTCAAAAAACTGCAATAACAAATAATAGAAATAGCTTTATACCACCCCCAATAGGTATGTTTCAGTGTGCCATACACAACTGTAGCTGCTGTAAACACATTAAGAACAAAACATTTACACGGTTTTCATCATATACCACGAAAAAAAGAATATAAAATCAAATCTTTTATTAATTGCAACACTTGTTTTGTGGTATATCTGATAACTTGTATATGTGGTTTACAATATGTGGGCCGAACAGAAAGGAAACTCAAAATTAGAGTTTCAGAACATCTGAATAATATCAGGAAGGGTCTTGAGACTCACAGTCTGTCTAACCACTGTAAACTCACTCATAATTGTGAACACCAACAACTTTCCATTATCGGATTTGAAGAAGTTAACTTGAGTTATAGAGGGGGAGACAGGCTGAATCTATGAACTCCAAACCTTACATTCAAAAGGACTCAATATTGATTTTGATTTAGTTGCTTTTTTATAAATCTACCAAGTTTCCTTTGTTAAAGTGGACACACACGATGTGCATGTTATTACTAAGTGGGTTTACCTACATTTAAGGTTTTTTAGTATATCGATCTATCCTCATTCATTGATGTGTATAGCTTATTGTGTGTGTCGTATTCTATAGAATGATAAAATACGTTTTATTCATAAATTCATGTTGTATGTAATGTACTATTTATTTTGCACAACTTATAACTTTGCACAATTTTTTTTATATTGTTTTAGAATATCATAATGATTTTATATTTTAGTTCATTAATATTACAAATATATACACATAAGCACATGCAAGTTACTCAGTCTTCAGTTTGCCTCACAGACCTTTTCCATCATCAAATCATGTATAATCATTCACACACTTTTTCACACTATCATAAACATAGAGCATGTTTTATTTCAGTACAGCTCACACTTTCTTGTATGCTTTTACTTTGTTTCATTTTAGCGGTTACAATGTTGTAGTACACAAATTGTTTTCTTTTTATTGCAACATTGTTTCCATTCAGTCCCTTTTCAGATGGCATCACTTTATTATGTATACAGTATATAATGATCACACCTTATCATTAATCAAATCACATATACAAATACTACCCCATGCAAATATACACACTACTGCCAATTCATTCTGTTGTTTTCAAATAACACATAGTAGTACATTTTGATTTTATGCTCTCCAACCCTTCTCAACATTTTAATTTCGTTAAAATATTAAAATCTTTTCAACACAATTTGTTGTACAGTTCTTTGACCCTTTGGGTGCCGGGGGGATATGCGGCACATTGGCTTACGGTGTGTTGAGTGCCCCCACTCGTACGCGGGGAGTTAAATATCTCACATACACATTTCTAAATTTTTAAAGTTTGTATTGTGTTTTCATTTAATTATTTCATTTTGTAATGTGTTTTACTGTTTCTATTCCGTTCATTGTGGATGCTTTTAGTTTGCCACAGTGGATGCCATGGCACTTTGTGATTTGTTGCGATTAGATGTTGAAAACATGTATGATCATTTGACCTCACGACATTTTGATGGTAACTATATAAGAAAATTTTTTGGAGATATCTCGTTGTATGTCCCTGAGGAAGCAGAAAGTGATCTGCGAAAACGTTTGGGCCGGTCTGTGCTTTCAACAGACAATGGGTCTTTCTCCATGCCCCCTGTGTTTATTCTCCGCTCCACCTCTTCCCTGAATTGCCTGCGATTTTGAAAAAGTCCATGTTGCTGTCGTGTCCCAAAAGGAATCTGGGCACGAGGCACTTTATTTATCAATATTAATGCATTTTACATCTAAAGGATTTTTACAACCTTCCTGACTCTTTTTGGACTGTGTTTATCTATAAGAGTTTTCTTCCATCAATCTAAGGAGGACTTTACAGGATCAGGTGATACAGACAGGAGATTGGGAGAACACAGAACGCTGGCTACTGGGAGAAAGACCCTTTGATGTGCATAAAGCCCAAGAAGGGCAAATGTGAGTGCAATACCTCTTGTTTTTATTTCAATTTTTATAAATAAATATCTACACTTAGATGGATTCCTCCTCTCTCTCTTTTGTTATTTTGCACTGTTTTTGAGCTGTTACAGGTACATTGTTTTGTATTTTACTATAATGTTTTTTTGTTAACAATAAAGATTGCTACGTAACTTTAATACTTTTGGTTACTTGTACTTCTTGCACCCTTACTGCATCCTTCATGAGTCCTTTGTTGCATCCTTAATGAGTTCCTTAATGCATCCTTACTGCATACGTTGGTGCTCCTAACTTCAAGATGCATCCTTATTGCTCCCTATTTCACTCTAAATGCTCCTTTATTGAATCGTTAATGCGTCCTTTGGTGCGAATAACTTTGACATTTTGATGCAAGCGACAGACAGAAGGCGACACGTTGTAAAAGGCAACATGCTCAACTTGCGACTGTTTAACATGCAACGTTCTTAATGTGTCATTCGCATTGACGTGACCAAACAAATGTAACATTTTAAGATGTGCAATCAAAAGTGCAACATTTCAAAAGTAAACACTAATGCTGGATGCCTGCCAGCCTACACAACTGTCAGTCTGGCTACGTCACTCTGAAAATTGTTATTTATACAACTTCCTAATATTTTTCTTATCAACTAGAACAAAAATTACTTGCAGTGGCAATTAGGCTCTAATGCTGGATGCCTGCATGCCTACACAACTGTCAGGCTGGCTGTGTCACTCTGAAAATTGTTATTTACACAAATTCCTAATATTTTTCTTATCAAGAGGAACAAAGATGACGTGTGGTGGCAATGAGGCTCTAATGGTGGATGCCTGCCTGCCTACACAACTGTCATAAAGGCAGTTTCACTCTGAAAATTGTTAATTACACTACTTCCTGATATTTTTCTTGTAAACAGGAACAAAGATGACTTGCAGTGGCAGTGAGGCTCTAATTCTGGATGCCTGCCTGCCTACACAACTGTCAGACTGGCTGTGTCACTCTGAAAATTGTTATTTACACAAATTCCTAATATTTTTCTTATCAACTGAAACAAATATTACTTGCGGTGGCAATGAGGCTCTAATGCTGGATGTCTGCCTGCCTACACAACTGTCACACTGGCTGTGTCACTCTGAAAATTCCTAATATTTGTCTTATCAACAGGAAAAAAGTTGACTTGCAGTGGCAGTGAGGATCTTATGCTTGATACCTACCTGCCTACACAACTGCCAGACTGGCTGTGTCACTCTGAAAATAATTTATGCAAATTCATGATATTTTTCTTATCAACTGGAACAAATATTACTTGCGGTGGCAATGAGGCTCTAATGCTGGATGACTGCCTGCCTACACAACTGTCAGACTGGCTGTGTCACTCTGAAAATTGTTATTTACACAAATTACTAATATTTGTCTTATCAACAGGAAAAAAGATGACTTGCGGTGGCAATGAGGCAGTAAAGAAGGATGCCTGCCTGTCTACACTGAATCACTCTCTAGGTAGAAACAGGGAGCACCCCTATTGCACTGTGCTGAGCCAATACCACCACCGTGGGCTAGGAGGAATGCTACTGCCAGAGCTGAAGTAACCAGAATAGGAATCGCCATTAATGAGAATAGATAGTAACCCTGCGTATGCCAACTGGATCGTGCCAAGACACCCTTAGGATGCCAAGATAGACGGTTGCTGCACAAGCTACTATGAGCCGAAGCACTGGGAAGTGCAGGAGATAACGTACACCCTGAGTGTGTGTGAGCCTGAGCCAGGACACCCTTCCGGTGTCGCACGGAATCCTTACTGCAAGAGCGGAAAGACTACCGGCGCCAGCCGGCGTGGTCACGGTGCACCCCGAACACCGGACAGGCAGAGCTCTGCAAGGAATAGTATGGCGTGTATTGAAGGCTCAGAGAGTAGCGGCTCAAAGGGTAAACAGAGGCTTGGCAAGCAATATAAGAAGCACTTAACCAGAGACTACTGGCACTGCACGGGGTTAATCTGGTACATACAGGAGAGCACAGCACAGCAGATAGCGGATGGCAAAGCAACCTCAGGCTACAGCTAGAAGAGCGAGAGAGGATCAGCGAGATACTAAACAGTTCAGAATGTCGCCGGAGCGACCGAAGTAACACTGGAACACTGGAACAGCACACCGGACAGGAGCGAGAACCGGAACCGGATAGATACAGCAGCAGGAACATCAGCCGGAGAACGGAGCACTCATGGAGCAGGATCGTCAGCCAGAACCGGGTCAATCACGGACCAGGGTCGTCAGCCAGAACCGGGTCAATCATGGAGCAGGGTCGTCAGCCAGAACCGGGTCAATCACGGAGCAGGGTCGTCAGCCAGAACCGGGTCAATCACGGAGCAGGATCAGAAGAGAAGTCAGACAAGCCGGGTCAGTACACAGGAGAACTGGAACTCAGCAATGAGGCGCAGGATCAGGAACACCATGAAAGGGCAACTGACAAGTGCCCAAGAGCCAGTATAAAAAGGAACATCCTGGGCGGGCCAATCAGCCTCCTCCAATGCAAAGGTAACATGGTCACAGATTGACAGGGAATCACGGGAACCGTGATACTGTGTCACTCTGAAAATTGTTATTTACACAAATTTCTAATATTTGTCTTATCAACAAGAAAAAAGATCACTTGCAGTGGCAATGAGGCTCTAACGCTGGATGCCTACCTGCCTTTACAACTGTCAGACCGGTTGTGTCACTCTGAAAATTGTTATTTACATAAATTCTTGATATTTTTCTTATCAACAGGAAAAAAGATGACTTGTGGTGGCAATGAGGCTCTATTGCTGGATGCCTGCCTGCCTACACAACTGTCAGGCTGGCTGTGTCGCCCTGAAAATTGTTATTTACACAAATTACTTATATTTATCTTACCAACAAGAAAAAAGATGACTTGCGGTGGCAATGAGGTTCTAATGCTGGATGCATGTGTCAAGGAACTCAAGGAGGAAACAGAAGACGGTACATTAATAGAAACACCGCCTCTATTGCACAATAATATAGTATAAGAATCAGTATACACTCCAGGAGAGAGAGAGAGCTAAGCAGGGAGCAATAACTACTACTAGAAATAGTAGACTGCACCTGCAAGTCAAAGAATAGGATACGCGCAATAGCACCGATGCTTGGGCTAGGACCCAAAAATAGATAGTATACTGAAGAGTAATGCTGTGGCTAGGACCCAAAAATAGATAGTATACTGATTAGTAATGCTGGGGCTAGGACCCAGAAATAGATAGTATACTGACGTGGTATCAAGCGATAAAGGCAACCACTGAATAAATGGACTGACTTAGGCCTACAGTCAGTTTCAGAAGATATAGGCAACCAAGGAGGAGAACCAGAGGAAGTCAGCCAGAGCCGATGGTCAAAACCAAGCGGGTAGTCAGACAAGCCAGAGGTCAGTATCAGAGCAGATAGTCAGCCAGAGCTGATGGTCAATACCAAGCGTGTAGTCAGACAAGCCAGAGGTCAGAATCAGAGCAGGTAGTCAGCCAGAGCTGATGGTCAAAACCAAGCAGTTAGTCAGACAAGCCAGGGGTCAGTAACAGAGCGGGTAGTCAACCAGAGCCGAAGGTCCAATACCAAGCAGGTAGTCAGACAAGCCACAACACTGGACACTAGGAAACTAGGAAGACAAGCCAAGGATCACACACGGAGCTCAAACAAACTACAACTGCACTGTAACACCATGAAAGGGCTACTGATGTGGTGACCAGGCAGTTTATATATGGATTCACCCACCCCCAGGAGGTGAAGCACCAGGTGGGTCTGTCCCTTTAAGAGCAGGGACGTGACGTCACTGTAGGATTCCCCAGTGACTCGCACCTGACTCTCTGTCAGCGAGGGACCACGATGAGATGCGGCAGGATCCGCAAGGGGCAGCAGCAAGGAGGCCGGTCGCCCAGACGAGCACCAGGGTGCACCAGTATCGACAGGACTGGACGCGGCAATCCCGCAAGGCAGCAAGCAGAGGGAACCGGCCTTCCCTGAGCATAAGAGTGACCAGTTCCCTTCTGAACAGGAGATAAGCATGGCGCTTACAGCCTGCCTGCCTATACAACTGTCAGACTGGCTGTCTCACTCTGAAAATTGTTATTTACACATATTCCAAATATTTTTCTTGTCAGCTGGAAAAAGATGACTTTCGGTGGCAGTGAGGCTCTAATGCTGGATACCTGCCTGCCTACACAACTGTCAGACCGGCTGTGTCACTGAAAATTGTTATTTACTTATATGTCTGATATCTTTCTTATCAACTGGAACAAAGATGACTTGCAGTACAAATGAGGCTGTAATGCTGGATGCCTGCCTGCCTATATATAAATGTCAGACCGGCTGTGTCACTCTGAAAATTGTTATTTGCGTATATTCCTGATATTTTTCTTATTGACAGGAAAAAAGATGCCTTGCAGTGGCAATGAGACTCTAATGCTAGATGCTTGTCTGCCTACACAACTTTATGACAGGCTGTGTCACTGTGAAAAATTTTATTTATGCAAATTCATTATATTTTTCTTATCAACTGGAAAAAAGATCAGTTGTGATGACAATGAGTCTCTACTGCTGGATTCCTGCCTGTCTACACAAGTGTGAGATTGTGTCACTCTACAAATGATTCAAACAAACTCCTAATTTTAAGTTTAATATTTGACACTGGAGCAATGATGATTCTCCCTTGTGGTGGCAGTAAGCCACTAGGCCTCCCAGTCCCTACACAACTGTGAGATTGTGTCACTCTCCAAATTATTCAAACAAACCCCTAATTTAATATTTGACACTGGAACAGTGATGATTCTCCCTTGCGGTGGCAGTAAGCTACTAGTCCTTCCAGTCCCTAAACAACTGTGAGATTGTTTTACTCTGCAAATTATTCAAACTTCTAATTTTATGTTTATTATTTGACACTGGAACAATGATGATTCTCCATTACAGTGGCAGTAAGCTACTAGGCCTCTCAGTCCCTACACAACTGTGAGATTGTGTCAATCTGCAAATTATTCAAACAAACTCCTAATTTTAATATTTAACACTGGAACAATGATGATTCTCCCTTGTGGTGGGAGTAAGCTACTAGGCCTCCCAGTCCCTACTAGACTTGTGCGAATTGATTCAGAAACATTTGGATTTAGTCGAAAATGGGGTCATTCGGAGACATTCGAACAATCTGAAACTCAAGGGTCATTCGACAAAAATGATCCGACTCCGAACAGCCCAGGACCGAAATTCGTCGAAACTTTCGGAAGTTTCGTCATTCGACAAATTTCCGAAATTTTTGACTACTTTCGACCAGGACTGTTCGGAGTCGGATCTTTTTTGTACTTCTTGTGTGTGCTCAATTACTTTCCCTCCATAATTTTCCCTCCATGTCTCTAGTCCAATTCCATTCTCCGTTTCATGCACTACTTCCCTCTTTTGTCTGTATTCCAATAGCCTTCTTTGTTTCATTATGGGGGTTGGACTAATGACACAGTCACACAGGCAGACAGCCTGTATTTCCTCATTGCGTTGTTGGAGCTCAGACAGAGAAGAAGAGATTAGAGAGTGTCCAGTTATTGTATAGGCAGGCAGGTAGCATTAGGCTAGGTATAGGTAGGCAGCCAGCATTAGTACCAGTTATTGCCAATGCAAGGGCGAGTCATATTTGTTCCTGTGCAAAATATAAAAAAATATTAGGCATTTCTTCAAATAATTTTCATGTCACATCAACCAGTCTGACAGTTGTATAGGCAGGCAGGGTGCCTTTTCGCCACCACAAGGGAGTCATCTGTGTTTCTTAAAAAAAATATAAAAAGTACAAGTCATTTGTTTGAATAATCTTCAGCGTCACACTGCCAGTGTCACAGTTGTATAGGCAGGCAGGGTGCCTTTAAGCCACCACAAGGGAGAGTCACCTGTGTTGGTTTTATTAAAAATATACAAAATACAAGTGATTTGTTTGAATAATCCTCAGCGTTACACTGCCAGTGTCTCAGTTGTATAGGCAGGCAGTGTGCCTTTTAGCCACCGCAAGGGAGAGTCACCTGTGTTGGTTTTATTAAAAATATACAAAATACAAGTGATTTGTTTGAATAATCCTCAGCGTTACACTGCCAGTGTCTCAGTTTTATAGGCAGGCAGGGTGCCTCTTAGCCACCGCAAGGGAGAGTCCCCTGTGTTGATTTTATTAAAAATATACAAAATACAATTGATTTGTTTGAATAATCTTCAGAGTCACACTGCCAGTGTCACAGTTGTATAGGCAGGCAGGGTGCCTTTTCGCCACCTCAAGGGAGAGTCACCTGTTTTGGTTTTATTAAAAATATTCATAATACAAGTTATTTGTTTGAATAATTTTCAGTCACACTGCCAGTGTCACAGTTGTATAGGCAGGCAGGGTGCCTCTTAGCCACCGCAAGGGAGAGTCACCTGTGATGATTTTATTAAAAATATAAAAAATACAAGTGATTTGTTTGAATAATCTTCAGCGTCACACTGTATCACAGTGCCCGTGATTGCTGCAGTTCTCTGTCTGTCACCTGCAGGGGTCTCCCATTGGCTGTCTGCAGTCAGCCCACCTTTTTAAACCCAGTCTGGGCACCCTTTAGTTGCCCTTTCGTGGTGTCTTTGACAGCATTCACCTTGCCTGTCTGTTGTAGCTATTGGGCCTGTTCCTGAGTTCTTGAGTTCCTGAGTTCCTGAGTTCCTGCGGTAAGGGCGATAAGGCTATGGAATTCTTTGCCTCGGGATGTTGTGCTTGCAGATAATGTAACTGCATTCAAAAAAGCAATGGATGCCTATCTAGCACAGAACAATATAGACAGTTATGACAGATGGCTTCAAAGCAAATAGGATATTGAGCCGGGGAACTATTTGACACACACACACTCACACACCTACACAGGAAATTGCTCCAGAGGGCTTTTTTGTTGCCTTCCTCTGGATCAACAGGGGTGTTATTGGCATGGGCTGGACTTGATGGACGCATGTCTTTTTTCAGCCTTATCTACTATGTTACTATGTTATGTATGTTACTATGTTTACCTGTTCCTGTGTTCCTGCCTGTTTGTCAGTTCCAGTCCGGTTCCGGTTGACAGCTGACTTGCGGTGCTCGTCCCGGTTGAAGCCTCGGCCTGCTCCTGCTGTTTCCTGTGTTCAGTTCCTGTGGCAATATTTCTCTCCTGTCGCTCCGGTGACATTCTTTCTGTTGGTCCCAGCGTGCGGACGCTGGTTTACTCCATTAGCCTTGCGGCTCACATACGGTCTGTTGGTCCCAGCGTGCGTAAACTGGTTTACTCCATTAACCTTGCGGTTCACAATTCTGTCTGTTGGTCCCAGCGTTCGGACGCTGGTTTGCTCCATTGGCCTTGTGGCTCATTCTACTGCCTGTTTGTTCCAGCGTGCGGATGCTGGTTTGCTCCATTTGCCTTGCGGCTCAAGGTACCGTTTTTGGTCCCAGCGTGCGGACGCTGGTTTACTCCCTGACTTGCAGTCAGGTTTCTGGTGCTGTCCAGTCCTAGCAGCACTTGTTTCTGACGTGTACCGACACTAGCCTCTCCTTGGGTGAGACAGCTTGACCGTATACTCTATTTACCATCCTACTGTCATTGTCATCTGACAGTCACTGGTCTTAGTGGTGTCTCCCTTCTTGGGCTGCCCTGCCCGGTATTGGTAAGGCCGGTAGAACTTTTCATGTTGCCACCTTTAGGTTGCCTTACCCGGTATTGGCAGGGCCGGTAGAGCCTACTTATCACTATTCCTTCAGTATCGCTTGGGTTGCCTTGCCGGTATTATTTGCAAGGCCGGTAGAACCTATCTCAACTGTCAGTTGCCTATATATATATATATATATATATATATATGTGATGTTTGTATGTGTATAAAACCCTATGGGATTGCCTTAACTTTTCAATAAAGTTATGTTTTTACCTAAACCTTACGTCTGAGAGTCTTTACAAACCGTGACAGTACGAAAGGGCCATGACCTCAGACAATAAGAGTGACGGTAAAACGCAGAATATCCATTGGAGGATGGATATGCATGAGCAACATTTGGATCAATTGGCGGTTGCAATCCAAACTATCCTTGAACGCACTGTACTTGCTGACAAGTCTGGTTCTAGCCCGGTGGTCTCGCCAAGTCAGACACCGGAGATTGATACAAGGCCCTCAGGGGCCACAGTCAAAGGGTTAATGGCTTCTGCACCCTTGCCCCTAAGGTATGACGGTGACCCTCATCTCTGCAGAGGGTTCATCAACCAACTCGAAATATTTATGGAATTGAAGGCACACGCATTTCCCAATGACCGTAGTAAGGTTGGGTTCATGATATCCCTGCTGACTGGTAGAGCATTGGCTTGGGCTAACCCATTGTGGGAAAATGCTAAACCTTGTACTAAGAATTTCAGTGAATTTGTGCAATCCTTTCGGAGAGTGTTTGAGCCTCCTGGTAGAACCACCTCTGCTGCTAAACGTCTTATGGAGATACAACAGGGCAGGCGCAAGGTGGGCGACTATGTCATTGAATTCCGCACCTTGGCAGCAGAAGTGGGGTGGAATAACAAGGCTTTGTTGGCAGCCTTTGCCCAAGGCCTGAGTGACCAAATTAAAGATGAAATTGCAGCAAAAGATTTGCCTACTGACCTAGGTGACTACATTGAGTATGTCATTCTAATTGACTCCAGAATACGTGAGAGACTAACCGCCAAAAATCGTAAAGTACGGTTAAAAAATAATGGGTCTAGTAGCATATTTTGCCCACCCATCCCTCCCTTGGCATCTAAACCTAGTGAACCAGTACTGGAACCAGGTGAACCTATGCAAGTAGGTTTTACTAGGCTAACCAAGGAGGAGAGACTGTATCGCAGGAAGCAAGGGCTGTGTTTGTACTGAGGTAAAAATGGGCATTTGCTAAGATCCTGCCCGGTACGTCCCCAGTGATTGGTACACTTAAACCCACCATACAGGTGGTACTATCTTGGGTGCAACGTTCAGTGGAGGTTCTGGCCCTGGTTGATTCTGGTGCAGCTGTATATTTTATGGATAATACCTTTGCTGAATTACATGGGGTATCACGTATTGAAAGAGAAACCCCTCTGGCTATTGAAGCAATTGATGGTAGACCCCTGGAACCCGCTCAAGTTACATTTGAAACCATGCCATTATTCATGACTATTGGGGCTCTCCATAAAGAAGAGCAGCAGTTTCAACTAATTAACTCTCCTCACCATGCCGTAATATTGGGTTTCCTTGGTTACAGTTGCATAATCCACAATTTGATTGGCAGAAATGCGAGATCTCCGCTTGGTCTCAGTTCTGTATGGATAAGTGCGTCACCCATCCAGTTAAGGTCTTGTGCACCTCCCCTTCACTACCTGATGTATACCAGCGGTTTAGCGATGTTTTCAGTTAGGGAGAGGCTGGCACCTTACCCCAGCACAGACCATATGATTGTTGCATCGACCTAATGCCTGGAGCGGTGCCCCCCAGGGGACGCACGTACCCATTGTCTTGTGAGGAGAACCAAGCTATGGAAGAATACATTTCTGATGCCCTTAATAGAGGGATCATAAGGAAATCTGCCTCTCCGGCTGGGGTCGGGTTCTTTTTCGTTAAGAAAAAAAGTGGCGACCTGAGACCATGCATCGACTACCGTGGGTTAAATAAACTGATGGCTAAGAATGCTTATCCGATACCACTCATCACTGAGCTTTTTGACAGACTCAAAGGCTCCTCAATTTTCACCAAATTGGACCTACGGGCAGCATACAATTTGACACGTATCAGAGCCGGTGATGAGTGGAAAACTGCCTTTAACACGAGATCTGGGCATTATGAATATCTAGTTATGCCATTTGGTCTGTGCAATGCACCCGCAGTATTCCAAGAACTGATCAATGACGTTCTTAGAGATATGTTACAGTCATGTGTCGTAGTCCACCTTGACAATATACTTATTCACTCCAAGGACTTGTCACAACACATCAAGGATGTGTCTGAAGTATTGTTGCGCTTACGAAAATATAAAATATTCTGTAAATTGGAGAAATGTGAGTTCCACAAAACCAGTGCACCGTTCCTGGGGTTTTTAATTGGCAAAGACGGCATTGCCATGGACAAGGAGAAGTTGACAGCAGTCTTGCAGTGGCCTAGGCCTAAGAGTCTGAAAGCTATCCAGAGATTTCTGGGTTTCGCCAATTATTATAGGAGGTTTATTAAGAATTTCTCGTCCATTGTTAAACCCCTGTCGGACCTCACGCATAAGGGCGCTAATCCATCTCTCTGGCCAGCGGCCGCGGAGGAGGCCATTGAAAAACTGAAAGTGGCTTTTGCTAATGCTCCTGTGTTATCCCACCCCAACCCATTACTCCCGTTCACCTTGGAGGTGGACGCCTCAGATATTGGGGTTGGGGCAGTACTTTCCCAACGGCAGGTCAAAGGTGGAACGCTCAGACCCTCTGGGTTCTTTTCTAAAAAGCTCACCGGAGCTCAAAGCCATTATGAGATTGGTGACAGAGAATTATTGGCCATTATCCTCGCTCTTAAGGAATGGCTCCACTTGCTCGAAGGCACTAAAAATCCCGTTTTAATCCTGACGGATCATAAAAATGTAACTTATCTCTCTGAGGCCAAGAGATTGTCCTCTCGCCAGGCCAGATGGGCATTATTCCTGTCCCGATTCAATTTCATTGTATCATATTTGCCGGGATCTAAGAATGTTAGGGCTGATGCTCTATCAAGACAATTTGAGGCAGAAATTAACAGAGAAGAGGCACCAGCACCTATCATTCAACCTGATCGAATATTGGCCACCATATGCACTAGTATCACTTCACCACTAGGGGATGAAATTCTGGCCTCCCAGGCCTCCGCTCCCCAAGAAACCCGGTGGGCAAGTGTTTTGTCGCTGAACCATTACTTGAAACCTACCATTCCTCTAAGGCTGCGGGACATATTGGTAGAGACCAATTGTTATAGTCCCTCTCCCAGTTATTCTGGTGGCCTTCTATGAGATCAGATTGTGCCGATTTTACTAATGCCTGTGCCACCTGTGCTCATGCTAAAACCCCTAGACATCTCCCAGTGGGCTTGCTTCAGCCGGGGGCCTAATGGTGAACGCCCCTGGTCTCATGTTTCCATCGATTTTATGGGAGAATTGGCCAGGTCTAGAGGGTATTCCTTCATATTGATGTTTTCTAAAATGGCTTGCTTCGTGCCTCTCCGTGGCCTTCCCTCGGCTAAAGAATTGGCAATAGTGTTTGCTAAAGAGGTGTTTCGGTTGCATGGAGTACCCAGGGTACTGGTGTCCGACAGGGGGAGCCAGTTTGTGTCCAGGTTCTGGAGGGCATTTTGCGAACAGATGGGCATACAGCTATCCTTTTCCTCTGCCTATCATTCCCAGACTAATGGGGCCTCTGAACGTGCCAATCAGGGTTTGGAACAGTTTCTGCACTGTTTCGTGACTGACCATCATGACAATTGGGCCGACTTGTTGCCTTGGGCGGAGTTCGCCAGGAACTGTGCTGTCAACTCTTCTTCCGGGAGCTCTCCGTTTCTGATCAATTACGGCTTCCAACCCTGTTTGCTCCCAGATTCCTTTCAGACACAACAGATTCCAGCTCTGGATGAGCAAATCAAGCAACTCCGTTCCACTTGGGCACAAGTTCAGAGGGCACTGGGCCAGTCATTTCAGCGCCATCAGCACTATGCTAATCGCAGAAGGCGTCCAGCGGTTTCCTTCCAAGTTGGGGATAGAGTATGGCTTTCTTCCAAGAACCTTAAGCTCCAAGTCCCATCTAATAAGTTGGCACCTCGGTTTATTGGTCCTTACAGAATAATTCGCAAAATTAATCCTGTTTCCTATGCCTTGGACATACCTGCATCCATGCGCATTCAAAATGTATTCCATGTGTCTCTCCTTAAGCCTCTTGTATGCAAGCATTACACTACTACACACGTGATGCCAGGGCCCGTTGAGGTCGAGGGTCAGGAGGAGTACGAGGTGCAGAGTATCATTGACTCCCGTAGGCTTAGAGGAAAGGTACAGTACTTAGTGCATTGGAAAGGTTATGGTCTCGAGGATCGATCCTGGGTGGATAGTAAGGACCTTCATGCACCCAGGCTACTGCGGATTTTTCATGCCAAGTACCCTCAGAAACCCAGACCCTATTCTAGGAGAGGGGGTCTTTGAAAGGGGGGTACTATCACGATGCCCATGATTGCTGCAGTTCTCTGTCTGTCACCTGCAGGCGTCTCCCATTGGCTGTCTGCAGTCAGCCCGCCTCTGGTTGCCTTTTTAAACTCAGTCTGGGCACCCTTTAATTGCCCTTTCGTGGTGTCTCTGAAAGCATTCACCTTGCCTGTCTGCTGTAGCTATTGGGCCTGTTCCTGAGTTCCTGAGTTCCTGCATTTACCTGTTCCTGTGTTCCTGCCTGCTTGTCAGTTCCAGTCCGGTTCCGGTTGCTGTCGTTCCCGTTGCCAGCCGACTTACGGTGCTTGTCCCGGTTGAAGCCTCGGCCTGCTCCTGCTGTTTCCTGTGTTCAGTTCCTGTGGCGATATTTCTCTCCTGTCGCTCCGGCGACATTCTGTCTGTTGGTCCCAGCGTGCGGACGCTGGTTTACTCCATTAGCCTTGCGGCTCACAATACTGTCTGTTGGTCCCAGCATGCGGACGCTGGTTTATTCCATTAGCCTTGCGGCTCACAATACAGTCTGTTAGTCCCAGCGTGCAGACGCTAGTTTACTCCATTAGCCTTGCGGCTCACATACGGTCTGTTGGTCCCAGCGTGCGGACACTGGTTTACTCCATTAGCCTTACGGTTCACAATTCTGTCTGTTGGTCCCAGCGTGCGGACACTGGTTTGCTCCATTGGCCTTGTGGCTCATTCTACTGCCTGTTTGTTCCAGCGTACGGACGCTGGTTTACTCCATTTGCCTTGCGGCTCAAGGTATCATTGTTGGTCCCAGCGTGCGGACGCTGGTTTACTCCCTGACTTGCAGTCAGGTTTCTGGTGCTGTCCAGTCCTAGCAGCACTTGTTTCTGACGTGTACCGACACTAGCCTCTCCTTGGGTGAGACAGCTTGACCGTATACTCTATTTACCATCCTACTGTCATTGTCATCTGACAGTCACTGGTCTTAGTGGTGTCTCCCTTCTTGGTCTGCCCTGCCCGGTATTGGTAAGGCCGGTAGAACCTTTCACGTTGCCACCTTTAGGTTGCCTTACCCGGTATTGGCAGGGCCGGTAGAGCCTATCCTTGGGTATCCATTCTGGGCTGCCCTGCCCGGTATTGGTAAGGCCGGTAGAACCTGTTACGTTGCCACTCCACGGTTGCTTTACCCGGTATTGGCAGGGCCGGTAGAGCCTATTCCTTGTGTATTCCTCAGGCTGCCCTGCCCGGTATTGGTAAGGCCGGTAGAACCAGTACGTTACCATCTTACGGTTGCCTTACCCGGCATTGGCAGGGCCGGTAGAGCCTACTTATCACTATTCCTTCAGTATCGCTTGGGTTGCCTTGCCGGTATTATTTGCAAGGCCGGTAGAACCTATCTCAATTGTCAGTTGCCTATATATATATATATATATATATATATATATATATATATGTGATGTTTGTATGTGTATAAAACTCTATGGGATTGCCTTAACTTTTCAATAAAGTTATGTTTTTACCTAAACCTTACGTCTGAGAGTCTTTACAAACCGTGACACACTGCCATTGTCAAGGTTGTGTAGGCAGGCAGGGTGCCTCTTAGCCACCGCAAGGTAGAGTCACCTGTGTTGATTTTCTTAAAAATATAAAAAATACAAGTTATTTGTTTGAATAATCTTCAGCATCACACTGCCAGTGTCACAGTTGTATAGGCAGGCAGGGTGCCTTTAAGCTACCACAAGGGAGAGTCCCTGTGCTTGTTTTATTAAAAATATTCATAATACAAGTTATTTGTTTGAATAATCTTCAGAGTCACACTGCCAGTGTCATAGTTGTATAGGCAGGCAGGGTGCCGTTTTGCCACGCAAAGGAGAGTCACCTGTGTTGGTTTTAATAAAAACATACAAAATACAATTGATTTGTTTGAATAATCTTCAGCGTCACACTACCAGTGTCACAGTTGTATAGGCAGGCAGGGTGCCTCTTAGCCACCGCAAGGGAGAGTCACCTGTGTTTGTTTTATTAAAATTTTTCATAATACAAGTTATTTGTTTGAATAATCTTCAGCGTCACACTGCCAGTGTCACAGTTGTATAGGCAGGTAGCGTGCCTTTTCGCCACTGCAAGGGAGAGTCACCTGTGTTTGTTTTAATAAAATTATTCATAATACAAGTTATATGTTTGAATAATCTTCAGCGTCACACTGCCATTATCAAAGTTGTATAGGCAGGCAGGGTGCCTTTTAGCCACCGGAAGGGAGAGTCACATGTGTTGATTTTATTAAGAATATAAAAAATACAAGTTATTTGTTTGAAAAATCTTCAGCGTCACACTGCCAGTGTCACAGTTGTATAGCAGACAGGGTGCCTTTTTGCCACCGCAAAGGAGAGTCACCTGTGTTGGTTTTATTAAAATTATTCATAATACAAGTTATTTGTTTGAATAATCTTCAGCATCACACTGCCAGTGTCACAGTTGTATAGGCAGGCAGGGTGCCTTTTCACCACCACAAGAGAGAGTCACCTGTGTTGGTTTTATTAAAATTATTCATAATACAAGTTATTTGTTTGAATACTCTTCAGCGTCACACTGCCAGTGTCACAGTTGTATAGGCAGGCAGTGTGCCTTTTCGCCACCGCAAGGGAGTCATCTGTGTTTCTTAAAAAAAATATAAAAAGTACAAGTCATTTGTTTGAATAATCTTCAGCGTCACACTGCCAGTGTCACAGTTGTATAGGCAGGCAGTGTGCCTTTTCGCCACTGCAAGGGAGTCATCTGTGTTTCTTAAAAAAAATATAAAAATTACAAGTCATTTGTTTGAATTATCTTCAGCGTCACACTGCCAGTGTCACAGCTGTATAGGCAGACAGGGTGCCTTTTCACCACCGCAAGAGAGAGTCACCTGTGTTTGTTTTATTAAAATGATTCATAATACAAGTTATTTGTTTGAATAATCTTCAGCGTCACACTGACAGTGTCACAGCTGTATAGACAGGTAGCGTGCCTTTTCGCCACTGCAAGGGAGAGTCACCTGTGTTTGTTTTAATAAAATTATTCATAATGCAAGTTATATGTTTGAATAATCTTCAGCATCACACTGCCTTTGTCAAAGTTGTATAGGCAGGCAGGGTGTCTTTTAGCCACCGGAAGGGAGAGTCACATGTGTTGATTTTATTAAGAATATAAAAAATACAAGTTATTTGTTTGAAAAATCTTCAGCGTCACACTGCCAGTGTCACAGTTGTATAGCAGACAGGGTGCCTTTTTGCCACCGCAAAGGAGAGTCACCTGTGTTGGTTTTATTAAAATTATTCATAATACAAGTTATTTGTTTGAATAATCTTCAGCATCACACTGCCAGTGTCACAGTTGTATAGGCAGGCAGGGTGCCGTTTTGCCACGCAAAGGAGAGTCACCTGTGCTGGTTTTAATAAAAACATAAAAAATACAAGTTATTTGTTTGAATAATCTTCAGCGTCACACTGCCAGTGTCACAGTTGTATAGGCAGGCAGGGGGCCGTTTTGCCATGCAAAGGAGAGTCATCTGTGTTGGTTTTAATAAAAACATACAAAATACAATTGATTTGTTTGAATAATCTTCAGCGTCACACTGCCAGTGTCACAGTTGTATAGGCAGGCAGGGTGCCTCTTAGCCACCGCAAGGGAGAGTCACCTGTGTTTGTTTTATTAAAAATATTCATAATACAAGTTATTTGAATAATTTTCAGAGTCACACTGCCAGTGTCACAGTTGTTGTGTGGGCAGGTTTTAAAGTTGTAAAACTATAATTATTCTCTACCTACCTTAGCGTAATGGATTTGAGTCCTAGTGAACAAACTGTTGTTCCGCGTCCTGGTACCAGCTGCTGTGACCCAGCAACCACCAACACCACCACAGTGCAGTTGCTTTCAAGCAGAGCTAGCAGCAGCAGGTGGGGAAAGAAGAGTACTTTGAGTAGTACTAGTCAGACTCAGCAGCAGCAGTCCAAAACAAAAACTAGAAAGATGAAGGGAACTACTGGTCATTCTACCTCTACTAGCAGGGTAGGGAGGACCAGTTCCTCCTCTAAGACCACGAAGCAGCCATCACCCGTCTCTCGCCAGCTGTTTTGTGATGATCCCCCGAGAACCACCTGCACAATGACTATTGCCACTGCCAGTTCCGTCACCACCTCTGTTACAACAGGTTCTATAAACCTGGGTACACCTAGATTGTTGAACATGAACACTACTGGTGGGGAACTGCGGGCAGTATCAACGAGGTAGTTTTACAGCGAACGTCCGTGTAAGCAGCCCAAACTTGAATTATTAGAGTATTTTGAGAAAATTTCTCCTGCTGCCACTGTCACTGACACTGAGAGCATATCGCCTCCAAAAAAGGTTATTGAGGGAGATAATTTACCATTTCCCGGTAGCCACCAGGCAGAAGAGGGAATTCATCAGCTCTCCCCAAAATCTGCTGCTGATGATTTTTCTTCCAGTCCAAACCTACAAGAGGTAGAGGTTTGAGGGACCAAGACCCTCTTAGCTTGATTTTTCCACTGAGCATGATTTTTCCACTGACCTTGATTATTCTCCTGAGCTCTATTTTTCCACTGCTGCCCATAGTACTCCTCCTGTTTCTCCAGCTAAAATTCTGTTTTCTATTGATGAAAACTCACCACCTGACTCTCCAGTTACAAATGAGTCTCCCAGGCAGGTAGTAGCTGCTAGTGTCTCTGCTACCAGTGTTACTCCACCCTCCTCCAATCCCAGTCCCGATATCCCTGCTGCCAGCTTTGGGTCTACTAGTAACCCTGTAAAGGTATGTAGAAAAAAAAGGCATAGTGAGGTTGCTTGAGCATGTGAAGATGAAGAAAGTGTCACCTCAGTTTCTTCTTCACCACCTTCCAAAGTCATCCATCGCTCCAAAGCGTGGGACCATTTTGTGACACTTGGCGATGGCCTGCTAGCGAAATGTAAATTGTGTGGCAGGGAAGTCAGCCGTGGGAGGGTGTTGGGTCATCTTTCCACCTCTGGGATGAACCAACACCTGAACCACTACCACAAGTCAGTGTTGATGAGTGCAGAACGTGGTGGCACTGCTACTTTTACCAGTGTAACACTCACCACCGGTAGGCAGGAAAAAGGGCAGGGAGATCATGCCACATCTGGTCCTAGTAAAAGCAGCAGACAGTCACAGCCCATCACAAAGCACATACAGGCCACACTGGAAGATTTTGGTGGGTTTCATTCCAAGGGGATGTGCAGACAGCAGTCCAGGAAAATTACATGCCTCATTGAACAGCTCATAGCCGTTGAGGGTGCAACTTTCAATTTGGTGGACAGGGAGCCCTTCCATCAACTTATGGAGGCTGTTGCACCCAGATATAAAATTCCATCCCGCACCACATTTAGTAGAACTATAGTGCCCTCACTGTACCAGTCGTGCCTTGGTATTTTGAAGGAACTGCTAGTAAAGGCTGCTGGACAGTCAGTGCACTTTACCACTGACTTATGGAGTGCTCCAAGTGGCCAGCATAGCTTTCTGTCATTGACAGCACATTGGTGGCAGCCCAGTGTGTTGCAAGACACGCTGATAGGAACAACAAGTTCAGGTGCAGTAGCCAAGCAGGCAGGGCACTGCTCTTTCCTCTTCCATGTTGAGGTAATGGATCAGCAGCACACCTCAGATAACATTCGTAAATCACTGCAGAACATGGTGACGCAATTGCTAAGGGAGCAGGCAGGCACACAGGCTGAAATGGGGTCTGTGGTTACTGATCGTGCAGCTAACATGATCAAGGCTCTCCGGGATGGCAGATTTGTGGATGTGCGCTGCTCAGTGCATTTTCTGCATCTAGTAGTGAAGGCTGCTCTTGAGGATGGCAGTAACACTGGAAGGTTGTCAGCACTTCTGGAGTAATGCCGACAAATTTCTGGCCACTTCCATCGGAGCGTCAAAGATAGCCAGCTACTCAGGGAGGAACAGAAAAAGGCAGACCTACCAGAGCATCGCCTAAAACAAGATGTTGGGACCAGGTGGAACTCCACCTTAGATATGCTAGAGCGTATCCTGGAGCAGAAAAAGGCAATTCATGCAATGTCATGTCACCATTTCATTGGCAGTAACAGAACACTGGGCAGGGCTGACTGGGCCCTGATGGAACAGGTAGTGACAGTCCTTACGCCTTTCTGTGCTTTGACTGAACTTTTGAGCAAAGAGAACGCTAGCCTGTCAGAAGTCATTCCCCTCTTCACGCACCTCTCCTTAAAATTGGACGATTTCCTTTCCCATAGGGAATGCTTGCCTGGTGCTGAGGGTAATATACTTCCAGATGTTGCTGCCCTTCTAACGAGGCTGAAGAAAGAACTGACTCAGTACATGGAAGAGTGCATGGACAATTGTCCCGAGTTAATGCTTGCCACAATTTGCGATCCTCGAATCAAAGGCAAGTTGGCACTTTGTTCCAATTCCCCCACTGCCTGGAGGGAACAATTGATAGCGACGGTGCGTGAGAGGCAAAGAAAAACTAGAATGCAGTCACAGGATGTGGGAAGAGATTCCGAAGATGAGCTGGAGGAGTGTGGTGGTCTTCCGGGACCTATTAGTAGCAGCGCCAGTAGCACTTCATCTTGTTCCGGTGGAGCATCTGCTGCTTTTTATGCTGAGACAATGGACAGATAATGCTGCGGAGAAAACAAACAGCTCCCCATTAATAGGAAAAGTGCTGAGTTTGAGTTTAAGGCTTTCCTTGCGGAACCTTCTTTGGCCCCAAGTACAGATCCTTTTACTTTTTGGGATAACAAGAGGGCTGTGTGGCCTACATTGTCCCTGGTAGCCCTGGAGTTGCTTTCTTGCCCCCCAACCACTGTCCAGAGTGAGCGGGTATTTTCCGTTACTGGAAATATACTTAGCCCCCCAGCGCTCTCAACTGGCCCCCCAGCTCATGGAGCAAATGACTTTTTTAAAAGTCAACTTGCCAAAGCTCGGTTACCCTGCTCTCAGGTTCGATGCAGATTAGAAAAACAAGGGGGACTTCAGACATCTACAATCATCCATGTTGCTGTCATCCTGAGTGTGGCTCGCACCAGTCTTCCTCAGTTGATGCTGTATCCATCTATGGACTGAGTCCTGCCTGTTCCATTGTTCTGCAGTTCTGGCTACATCTTCAGTGTTGCTGCTGTCATCCTGAGTGTGGCTCGCACCAGTCTTCTGCTGTTGCTGCTGTATCCATCTATGGACTGTTTCCTGCCTGCTCCAGTGTTCTGCAGTTCTGGCTACATCTCCACTCTTGCTGCTGTCATCATGAGTGTGGCTCGCACCAGTCTTCCTCAGTTGCTGCTGTATCCATCTACGGACTGAGTCCTTCCTGCTCCAGTGTTCTGCAGTTCTGGCTACATCTCCATTGTTGCTGCTGTCATCCTGATTCTGCCTTGCACCAGTCTTCCTAAGTTGCTGCTGTATCCATCTATGGACTGAATCCTGCCTGCTCCAGTGTTCTGCAGTTCTGGCTACATCTCCAGTGTTGCTGCTGCCATCCTTAGTGTGGCTCGTACCAGTCTTCCTCAGTTGCTGCTGTATCCATCTATGGACTGAGTCCTGCCTGCTCCAGTGTTCTGTAGTTCTGGCTACATCTCCAGTGTTTCTGCTGTCATCCTGATTCTGCCTTGCACCGGACTTCCTCAGTTGCTGCTGTATCCATCTATGGACTGAGTCCTGCCTGCTCCAGTGTTCTACAGTGCTGGCTACATCTCCAATTTTGCTGCTTCATCCTGATTCTACCTTGCACCGGTCAGTTCCCTTTTGGAACGTCGCATTGCACTGGAACTACCATCTCTTACAAACATGGACCCAAATAATTACCCATCTGGAGACTAGCTGCTCAGTAGAGATAGTTGCCAGAATTATTACCGCGTTCATAAAAATTATTCACTGCTCCAGGACTGACAGGCAGGAAACCGCAGAGACATCTTTCCATAGTGACGTCTGCACGCATGCGCTGTCAGTCCCTTTTGGAGCTGAACGGCTCATAGCAATGCCTCCTAGAGCAGGCTGGGACTGACAGCACAGGTGCGCAGATGTCACTATGGAAAGATGTCATTGTCTGCTCGGTTTCCTGCCTGTCAGTCCAGAAGCAGTGTATAATTATCATGTCTCCTTCTGTCTTCTCTACTGTCTTGTAGCTTCTGTCTTCTTGCTGTAAAAACTACCAAGAAAATTATAAGTCCAATGCAATATCTGGCACATAATACATAATACATAATTTAACCCCTTGAATGCCAGAGGGTTACACAACACATTACAAAGCAATGTGTTGCATACCTCTCTGGGGCTCAGTAGGGTTAATGTATGTATTAGTGTGCTGGATATTCATGCATTGTACTTATACTTTTCTGGGAGATTTTTTACAGCAAGAGGAAAGAAGACAGAAGAGAGGAACGAGGAGAAGGTAGAAGAAAGAGGAGAAGATAGAAGAGAAGAAAGAAGGACAGAAGAGGACCGGTATACTGAGGACTCTGCTGGACATCAGGATTAATGGTAAGTGTTACTTGTAATGTGATTTTTTTTTACTGGAGGCAAGGTGATTATACCCCACTGGCACTCATGGGGTTAATTCTACTAACATTTGACATTGTTTTGGAGTGCTTTGATGTATTGATGTGGGTCTTAGGGCTCCATATGAATACACCCACTCTATTTTCCTTTCTGTTTCATCAGCTGTTTGAAGATGCGATAAGGGACTAAAGTCAGAAAAAAAGTAGGTCTTAACTTTCCTGCAATAACTTGAGTCACTTATCGGATCTTCATAGCAAACACAGACAACTGAATTGCAATTTATGGTGTTTTTATTAGTTCCTATGGATGAAAATACCTCTTAACTTTAACACCCCAAAAATCCGTCGGGCAGAAAAAACAGCCATCTCCATCATTTGAATTGAGCCCTGTCAGTCTACATATCTCCCTTTGACTTCTTTACATTCATTCCCTCTGTCCATCAGCCTCCTTCTCTCTCTGTCCATCAGCCTCCTTCCCTCTCTGTCCAGCCTCCTTCCCTCTCTGTCCATCCGTCTCCTTCCCTTTCTGTCCCTTTGCCACCCTCCTCCTCTGTCAGCTTCCCTTCATGTAAATCTGTGTCTGTCTCCTTCCATTTTCCAATCTCTAGGGGAAACAGACAAGGGTTGGAGATACACACAGAAGAGTGGGTCAGCAGTGGGGTTATGCACTAAGGTGTTTTCAAATGGTGATGAGGTGTAAGGAACTTCTCCAGTGTCCTAAACTCTCCGATTCATGGATTATCCCATGGAGCCAATGCAGTAAGAACTTACAGGTTGGTTAAATCTCGGTTCGCTGGCTTGATGGAAGAAGCAAGGATCGTTCATCACACTGGAAGGGTCATCTCCACTTCATCACCTCCTCATAACACTTTGGTGTATCTCCCCCGTTTGTATCAGAAATAAATGGACAACAATGCTGAAGTTTAAAAATTTAAGAACAAATATTATAATTAATAATAATAATAATAATAATAATAATAATAAAAATAATAATAATAAACTTAAAAAAAAGAAAAATCCCCCTCTGGAGGGAACGGGGTCAGTGGGGGGGGCTCCTTCCTCCTCTTGTGGGAGGTCCCCATCTGGGTAGGTGGCACCTACCACCACGTGCAGCAGGCAGGGCATCATCTGATTCCAGGCTGCTGTCTGATGAGGAGCTGCTGGAGGTGGAGACTGGCCCTGGACGCATGACATGCACTGTCAGGAGGCCCAGCATCAATCTGTTCTGCTCCACCATTTGATGGAGCAGAGCCTCCTGACGGCGCATTTAGTTTCTCACCTGACGCCGTAAGCCCCTCATGTCAGCTGAGATGCTGTATAGGACGACCAGGGCCTCTGCGAACTCCTGGCTGGAATGGTGCTGCTGCTGTGGTTGTTCATCAGATGCAGCTGTGGGGAAAGAAGAAATGGAAAGCAGTGAGCACCTCTCTGGCAAACAGATGTTTGATGCATTTAGCAGAGTGATTATCAGCAATGATCCTGTTGTCTAGGATGCACAATCATGTCCTCTAACCACACCAACAGTGCATGTTGTCAGGATGTGCTCACTTAAACACAAGCGGCATTGACATTCACTTGTGTTCAACTGACATGCACTTTTGTGATGGTTAGAGGACATGATTGTGCATCCTACACAACAGGACCATTGCTGAGAATCACCACACAAAATGTGTTAAAGTGGATGTGTCTCCTATCTATAACATAGCCTAAATAGGCTACATATCGAATACTTCTAAAATGTTTTTCATGTTTTATTTTTAAGTTTTATTTGTTGTAAACTTAACTTTGAAAATCTGTCCCCTACCTACTTCCGTATAGACTGCAGTTACCTGTTCTGTAACCTCAGTCCGTCACTCTGCCTCTGCTCTCCACCCTCCTCCAATCATGGAGGCTTCTGTCTACAAGATGGAGCAGTCTCGTTGGCAGAGATCGATATCTAGCCAATGAGAGTGCTCCAGCTTCCACATTGAGGCCTCCGTCATTGGAGGAGGGTGGAGAGCAGAGGCGCAGCAGTCTATGCGGAAGTAGGTAGGGGACAGACTTTCTAAGTTAAATTTACAACAAATTAAACTTTTAAAAAACAAATTAATAACGTTTTACAAGTATTCTATCTGTAGCCTAACTATTTAGGCTATGTTATAAATAGGTGACACATCCACTTTAATTTGAGGGGACGTAGCAAATGTAGCATTGTTGTGGCTAGAGAACAGGATTGACCACCCCTGCTATGAACAAACTGACAGGTCAGGTTTGCTCTTTAGCCTTGATTGAACACAGGTGGGTCATCATTGTCATTGTGATTGATCCACCAACACTCAATTAGTGCTAGCCTGCAAACGGGAACTGTACATGTGTGCTATGGCCTGGAGCCAAGCATATGTGTGTGACAAGATCATGGCATGAACAAAAATCACATAATGATATTTGTTCATGCCATGATACTGTCACAGGTATGTGTGACAAGAACACAGATCACTACAGGGAATTTGGGGTCTTTGTAAGGGAAGGGGAGACAGGTGGAACACACATAGGACAGCAAATTTAGGATTTTACTTACCATGCCCTTCCCCTTCCATAGCCTCAGGAGCAGAGGCAGATACCCCCAGAGGTGGTTTCTCATCCTCCTCACCAGACACAGCCTGCGATGACCCTAAGGAGATACAGGACATTTTAATAAGGGTGAGATAATTGTACAGTGCCTTAACATATTTCAGTGCCAGAGGAGTGCACAACAATTTTGAGACTGCATTGGGTACCCCTCTGCCATTTAAATGGTTACAACAACCAGAAACACAAAACTCAGAACCCTTTCCACAAACGTAAACCAGCAACACACAACAAAAGTCATATTAGACATTGAACGGATGTACATGTTTTTGCTGGAGGACATATTACAATTTACTATCCTCACCTGCCCTTTCCACATGGTGGTCCCCAGGTGCACCAACGGGGGTCTGCACCCCAGCTTCTTCCTGCCCCCCCTCCTCCGCCTCCTCCAGCATGTCAGCTGGACCTATTTTGGATATTAAGGGAATTAACATGTGATGAGAAACACTGACTTCATTAAATGCTTCAGTTGTGTAAGCATTCAGGTTCACAACAACTGCACCAAGGTGGGTTAACCTAATTATCAGGATTTACTCAACAACAGAGAGGCAAATTTGGCCTACGAAGCATCACTGTAATGCATGGCAGGGCTTCAACATACTGAGACATCCACCATGGTGCATTAGCTTGTGTCCATCATGCCTACAATGTCATCATGTGAATGGCAGGAGCATGACAAACATTTCTTACATATGCTCCATATGTGCATTAGTGGGATATTTAACCCTTGGAGCATGGCAGGACTGGGAATAAAAACCAGCCCTGTAAAAAAATCACTTACCAGCCCCATATCATTGCGGTGCGACCGACCCGGTGCGCAGAGGCAGTGCTCTTCTTCACACTGCATCTGACGTCACTGGGTGACCTCCATATTGCCCTCAGTCTTCACATTGCCCCTCATTCTCCACATTACCCCCCCAATCTCCACATTGCCCCCCGTGTCCATTTCCAACCTCCTGCATGGTCTCCTCTTTAATAATGCAGAGTGCTGGGAGATGATGTCATCTCCCAGCGTTCGGCATTACTAAAGATCAGACGAGGGAGCTCAGCTGCTACAGGTCTGTGCCAAAGAAGGCACTGACCTCCACATGTTGTGAGGCCCTTCAAATCTCACGATTGCTGTCCTGTCACCTTATGGCCATGGCCAGCACTCCTGCAATCAAGAAGCAACACGCCGCCGCAAGGTGACAGGATTGTGGCCGCTGATAGCTTCTTGATTTTGAAGCAGCCCCAGGGAAGTCCAGTGCAGGTGGCCTCCCAGGAATTTTCCCGGTATCCCGGTAGGCCAGTCTGGCCCTGCCTTGGAGTGCCAGAGGGATGAGCAAAGCATAGCTTAGCAATACGCTGCTGTTCACCCCTGTGGCAATGCAATAGTTATATAAACAAGATATGGTTAAAGCAAGCTGGGGCTGCTAATGGAACAATTTAACATGACTAAAAACACATTTGTACGTGAGGGAGACATCTTAAAAACAACTTACCAGCAGCCACCTCTTCCTCCACACTGGCAGGAGCAGTGGCAGTGACCGGCTCCAGATAGAGGGTGATGACTTCTTCTTCCCCCTCCCTGCCAGAGCTAGGTACTCCATCAGGTTCATCTGTAATGAGAAGAGTACACCACGTTACAGTACACACATGCATGGACATTGCATGACAAAGTACTGAATTATATTACACACCCGCATGGACATTGCATAACAAATGGACATTGCATAACAAAGTACTAAATTACAGTACACACACATACCTCCCAAATGTCCCTCTTTGAGACCCAAATCCCTCTGTTCCTCTTTTCTACCATCTTTTTAGGACATCAGAATGAGTGGTGTGTATTACATTGCTACACAGCAATAAAACATAAATGTGTTAATTGTCAGTATATGTGTTTATACATTAATATGGGTAATATGCTTTGGTCTTGCTCTAAATCATTTATCAGTTACACAAAGAGGTGCAGATGGGTGAAGAAATAACCTAAAAATTCTTGGAAATGCCCCGCCTACCAGCCACACCCCCAGAAACTCCACCTAAAACAGAAGTGTCCCTCTTTCGCCATTTGAAATGTTGGGAGGTATGCACACACGTGGACATTGTATTACAAAGGATTAAGTTACACAGAGCAGATATGTGTGATTTGCAGTGCTTTACCATACATTGCACATTTTTCTGCTCAGTGGTAGATATTTAACCCTTTGAGTGCCAGAGGGTTACACAACACATGCAATGCATTGCGTACCCCTCTGGCACTCAAAGGGTTAACAACATTACATGAACACATGCATCAGAATACAATTACTTACCAGAAAACACACCAGCATGGTCTGACTCCTCAGCTGCGGAGATGTCTGGCGCTGGAGTATCCAACTCTGAGGCATGCAGGGAGGGGACATCACTGCCACTGCTCCTGGCGGAACTTGTGCATATCACAAGACCAGAGGAAGAGTTGCTCCCTCCAGCTAATGGAGAATGGGCACTTACATCAACAGGAACAGGAGCTGGCACGTGGACAGGGAAGACAGGTGCTGTAGGGGCAGGGGAAGATGCAGGAGCATGGTCATCTTCAGCATCTGAGGATTCCACTGGTCCTGCTACAGGGGTGATGGGAGCTGGTCCAGCATGTGATGGACCAGCAACATCCTCATCACCGCCTGAAGCAGGAGCAGCTTCTGCCTCAGATGCTGCAATGAGGCCATCCAGGACCTGTTCATAATGATGGAATAGAACAGGTCTACTGGAGGTCCCAGATGACTGCGCTACCTCCATCTTCACCTTTTCCGCATCACCTGCCTTCTAATGTTGTATACCCGCTCTCTGCACCTGATTGTTGTGTGTGGGGACTCATTGACAGCTTCCACCACAGTATCCCACATTTCGCTCTTATCCACTACTGCGGTGGAAGCTGCCAATGGGCCAAAGAGCTGGGAATAACATCCCTGCAGTGCCCCCACTAGTGCCTCATTCTCCTCCATGCTGAAGGGTATTTCTCTTCCTCTGGCCATTGCTGCTGTCTGTCTTCTTTCATGCAAGATGGCTGTTGATCTGTAAAATGGCTGTCTGTTGGGGGTCATAGAGTCACCTTTAACTTTTTTGCATTGCTAGTAAGGCACCTAGCCAACCAGCAATGTGAATCCTACGAGTTCAAAACTTGGATCAATAGTATTCGAAAGCGGGAGCTGAAATGGGCGATACCATCTCAAGCTATCCAATACGATTCGAGGAAGATACGTTATGTCGCACACAAAGCAGGGGCAGGAAGTGACAAGATAGTTTGGTCGACAAGCTGTGTAGGGTAGGTGGGGTCGAACGGCTTGGTTATGTTCGACATACTATGCAAGTTAGGCTGTGACAGACATATGTTCGTGATGTTCAACAAACTACGCGTGGCAATCTGGAGATCACTCTGGGGAGGCAACTGAGTGCTCCAGGCCCGGCGCATTCAGTTTCTTTCGAACATCGAAAACTCCAATGTATCCTGTACATAACGTTACTGTACTTACAGTGATAGCTAGGAAAAGACACAAGCAGAGCATGGAGCTACCTGGAAAATAAATGGCCAAAGATGGGGGAAATGTATTTTGAATTAGTGGTGCATGGGGCATGGTTGTTGACCTACTGGTTGAACTCTTGCCAGCCCTTGCTGTATGTGAACAAATTACTTAACTCTTTGAGTGTCAGAGAGTTATCCAATGCATTGAAAAGTAGTGTGTTGGATACCGCTCTGGCACTCAATGGATGAAAGCAGTTAAGGGTTTGGACAACACAGGACGAAGATTGTAGGATAATGAAAAACTAAAAAGTGGGGTTTGTGTTTGAAAGATTACAGCCTAAAGTGGTGAAGGGAGATGGATATACAGAGATCATATATACATGTTGCTGGTGGTGTGACTGGTCACTTTGTAGTTAAACTATTGAAAACTCTTTGGGTAAGTGAGTTGATGATTTAGCACAAGGTTAACCCCTTAGTGACCGGCCGCGCACGCATGCGGCCAGCACTTAACGACGGATTTTTCTTCTTCTTCATTCTAGAGAATGGCTTCCGGGACTTACCAGGTACGTCCTCTGTCACTAAGTGACAGTTTTTGCGGGACGTACCTGGTAAGTCACTTGTCGCGATGGGGTTAATGTATTTTCAATACACAAATTAGTTTAGACACACATACTGCAGTTTAAACAATCATTGATGTTTATTCTTGATGTAGTATGAAACACTAATGTATATACACATAGACTTATCTGATATGAGGGGAAATCAGGATAGGAAAATGAGAGAGAGGAATTTGGGTACCAAAGAGGGACAGTAGGGTAGGATGCTGGTACCAGAAAATGAAACATTAACCTTTACCCATGTACTAACATAGAATGTGACGTGTCACGACCAGAGGTGAGGACAGGAAGGAACCGGAGTACCTGGGAGCAGGAAACAGACGCTCCTCCAACAAGAGGCCGCTGAGCAAGATGCTAGGGGGCAAAGCTAGGGAACGGAGCTAGGGAGCGTACGTTGCCTAGGCCAGGGTTGTGCTGCGGCTGAGCCGCCTATAGGTGCTGGCCGCGAAGCCAGATGTTGTGGCCCCCAGCAGAGGAGCTGCTGGGTAACCCCGGATAACCCTAACCTAGACAAACTATACTCAGAGGTCCCCAGGGAGGAATAAAATCTCCAAAAGAAGAAGGTACTCACTCAGGTCTCCTAGGAAGAGGGTCAGACTGAGGCTTGGTCAAGGCAGGTCCAGGTCATACACAGAGGCACAGCAGGATCAGGCAGAGGCTTGGTCAAGGCAGGTCCAGGTCATACACAGAGGCACGGCAGGATCAGGCAGAGGCTTGGTCAAGGCAGGTCCAGGTCATACACAGAGGCACAGCAGGATCAGGCAGAGGCTTGGTCAAGGCAGGTCCAGGTCATACACAGTGGTACAGCAGGAATTGGCAGATGCTTGGTCAAGGCAAGGCTAGTTCATACACAGTGGCACAGGAGGCTCAGGAAGAGGCTTGGTCAAGGCAGGTCCAGGTCATATACAGAGGCATGGCAGGATCAGGCAGAGGCTTGGTCAAGGCAGGTCCAGGTCATACACAGAGGCATGGCAGGATCAGGCAGAGGCTTGGTCAAGGCAGGTCCAGGTCATACACAGAGGCACAGCAGGATCAGGCAGAGGCTTGGTCAAGGCAGGTCCAGGTCATACACAGAGGCACAGCAGGATCAGGCAGAGGCTTGGTCAAGGCAGGTCCAGGTCATACACAGTGGCACAGCAGGATCAGGCAGAGGCTTGGTCAAGGCAGGTCCAGGTCATACACAGTGGCACAGCAGGATTAGGCAGAGGCTTGGTCAAGGTAGGTCCAGGTCATACACAGTGGCACAGCAGGATTAGGCAGAGGCTTGGTCAAGGCAGGTCTAGGTCATACACAGTGGCACAGGAGGCTCAGGCAGAGGCTTGGTCCAGGCAGATCCAGATCATACACAAAAGAAGAACCCGAGTACTGGAAGCGCTGAAAGACGCTATACAAACGCGTCTAAACAGAGCTGGAGGCAGAAGATAAGGATCCTCAACCAGAAGAGCCTGGAGAGGGTGGCTAGAATGTCGGCATACCTTCTACCAAATCCTCTCTATGGTCCGCCTCCGGAAGCGGCGCAGATCAAAGGAAGCAGCGCGGAACCAGGAAGGCAACCCGGAGCCGCAAAAGCGCCCAGGGTAAGACACAGGGCGAGCGGGACATCACAACATGTAGTTTGTCCATGTTCGAGTCGACCACTTATGTTGAGTAGGATGTGACAGGCATGGGTTTTCGATGTTCGAGCATATGCTAAATTGAATGACAGACGTGGGTTTTCGATGTTCGAGCATATGCTACATTGAATGACAGGCATGGGTTTTTCGAAGTTCGAGCATATGCTAAATTGAATGACAGGCTATCACGGTCCCCGTGTCTTTCTGTCAATCTATCATGATGTACCTGTGCATTGGTGGAGACTGATTGGCCCGCCCAGGATGTGCCGTTATAAGCTGGAGCTTGGGCAATTGTCAATTGCCCTTTCGTGGTGTTCCTGTTGCTGCGTCTTATTGCCATATTCCAGTGTCTTCTGTGTACCGACCCGGCTAGTCTGACTCTGTTCCTGATTCTGCTCCGTGATTTGACCCGGCTTTGGCTGACGACCCTGCTCCGTGATTTGACCCGGCTTTGGCTGACGACCCTGCTCCGTGATTCGACCCGGCTCTGGCTGATGACCCTGCTCTGTGATTGTTTCCGGCCTGCCTCTGTTCCAGCATTGCTCCGGGCCTGTCTGCTGTTCCAGTGATCGTTCCGGTTCTGCCTGCTGTTCCGGTTGCGGTACCGGCCTGTCTGCTGTTCCAGTGATCGTTCCGGTTCTGCCTGCTGTTCCGGTTGCGGTGCAGGCCTGTCTGCTGTTCCAGTTACCCTTCCGGTTCTGCCTGCTGCTCCTGTGTTCCTGCGTCATTCCAGTCGCTCGGCGACATTCTGAACTGTAATAGCGACTCTCTGTTCCTCTCTCTTGTCAGTAGCTGTAGCCTGAGGTTGCTTTGCCTGCTGTTGGCTGCCAAGGTACTCGCGTGTGTACAGAACCACTTAACCCTTGCAGTGCCTGTAGTCTCCGGTCTGGTGCCTCCGATACTTCTTGCCAAGCATACATTTCTCTGACATAGCCTGTTACTCTGAGTGCTTCTGTGTGTCTCTTATTCCATCAGAGCCTTGTCAGTCTGTGTTCATTCTCTGGCTCAGGGCCACAGACATTGAAGGTACATTCCCATTGCACTCCAGAGGACATTGGCTCAATTACAGCTTGTGCAGTTACCATCAGTACAGCACCCAAGGGGTGTATAGGCATATCCTAGTGGCACATGCAGGGTTAGTACTTTTCTAGTCAAGGGCGATTTCGGTTCTGATCATTACAGCGTGGCAATAGTACTCCTCTGTAGCCCCAGGCGTGGGTACCGGCTCAGCTCTGGACTTTGGGCTCTAGTATATCAACGTGAGAGTGTATTCAGTGCAGTTACTCCACTATCCTGCTATTGAAAGACTGTGTCCACTATCCTGCTATTGAGAGACTGTGTTCCAGAGACTGCTATTTATCCTGGGCGTTGGCCAATCTTGTATATCTCACCCATTTCAGTCTTTAACCCTTTGGGGAAAATTCCCTATCTATTCTAGCACTTGTCATTATCATTGTGTGCATTCTCTTTGTTATTTTTGCCATTGTTGCTATTTATATGCTGGCCTCTAGGGGCCTTGTTTTATTTTAAATAAAACTGTGTTTTTACTTCATACCCTGGTCTGAGTGTCAGAAAACCATAACACAGGCATGGGTTCTCGATGTTCGACGTTTGGATTGTGACTGGCATCCCATGCTGGAATAGAGGTGACATGCACAGACTGGCAATGTATGACAATGTCCGTTTTTTGGGATGGATCTTTTTCTAAATGCACACCCTGTCTGCAAAGAATGATAGCAGCATGCACGGAGGCGCACTGCTATAATATAACCCATGTTAAATTCGGCAGAATAATTCGGAATGGATCAGAATTTCATTCGAATCCAATAGGTCCGGTCCGAAATTAGGATCATCCGAATTAGAAAAAAAATTTTTTGTCTGAATTCGAATTAAATCGAAAATTTTGCCCATGCACAAGTCTAGTCCCTACACAACTGTGAGACTGGCTGTGTCACTCTGCAAAGTATCCAAACAAACTCCTAATATTAAGTGTAATATTTTACACATGAACAAAGGTGACTCTCCCTTGCAGTGGCAATAATTGGCACTAATGCTGGCTGCCTGCCTAAGCCTATACATATCTGCCTGCCTACACAACAGCTGGAGAGTCACTTTCTCTATCTCAGTGGTTCTCAACTCCTGTCCTCAGGACCCACTAACAGGCCAGGATTTGATGATTTCCTTGTTAGAGCACAAGTGAGTTAATCAATGTGAATGAGCCTCTGATCTCCACACCTGTGCTCTAGCAGAGAAATCCCTAAGTCCTGGTCTGTTAGTGGGTCCTGAGGGCAGGAGTTGAGAACCACTGCTCTATCTGCTTCTTCTCTCTCTGAACTCCAACAAAGCATTACGCACTAACAGGAAATGCAGGAGCTGTCTGCGTGTCTTTGATGTCATTAGTCCAACCCCCATTATGAAACAAACAAGACAGAGACTAGAGAGGGAGGGAAAGTAGTGTACACGGGGAGAAAGTCATCTGAATCTTGACATGAATTTCTGCCCAGTGATATTTGGATTCGGGTTTTAAAAAACAAATTTCTCTTGGCTTTCGTCAGGTCCGAATGACTCCGAATGACCCTTATTAGTCTGAATTCCGAATGTGGATGAACTGATTCTCACAAGTCTAAAACTAAAGGGAACTGGTCTTTTCTGGTCTTTTGCCTGCCAAAACAGATAAAGAAAACAGGGAAGGGGTCTGTAAAATTTTGACTTGGTAGTCTGTAACCTAGTGTGTTTAGGACATAGGAACATGAAAATGGGCACAAATGTAGTCGCAAAAGTATTGCAACGTTTCGCCATGCAATGGATGCAGTTTTGTTGCAAAACTGCTGCAACTTTACCTGTGTCCACAACAAGGAGAAGAGGTAATAATAGTAATAACTGGTATTTATATAGCATCTTTCTCCCACTGGGAATCAAAGCACTTTCACTGCACGCTCTTGGAATTAACAGAATCAGCAGCTGAATAATAGATGTTATTATTACCAATCAATGGTACTCATTTATCTACCTCAGAAGGATGAAGGGCTGAGTTGACCTGCAACCTTGTGGTTGAATAGACTCTGCATTTACCACTGAGCTATCTCACCGGCAATGGTGGGGACCCTAAGTGATACTTGCCATCCCCAAGCAGTCCCACTACTACGCAGCAACTAAAAAGTGTTGGGGGTGTGGGAGGGAATAATGGACCCCAAGTAGCAGTTGCTCGTGGGACTAGCATGACCACTATAGATCCTCCTGTGGTCAAGGGAGCACTCCTCATCCCCCTGATCCTGTGATTCTTTTACCCACTGGCATTGTGCCTCTGGGAAGGGATGGGCAAACATTTTCTCCTCAAACCAAAATCGGTGAATAATGTAAATTTCCGATTGGCGAATAATTTCCAGCAAAAAAATACAGATTTTCCGATTTTTTCCACTTATCTCATCCCATTGAAATCAATGGGAACATTGAATTTACACACAACACATAAAATAGCATTTGCTATTTCCCAAAGGCATAGTATAAAATGGGCATGAGTGTGCCTGTGTTGGTTGAGTGTGGGGAAAGAATCAGTTGAACAGGGAATGTTTTTTGGGGGGTTACTACTGGGATTGGGAGGGACAGTTAAGAAAAAGGAATACTAAATATAATTAAAAAAAACACATAAGACATGGTATAAAACGGGTCTAAGGATGGTGCCTGTGTTGGTGGGTGTAGTCTGAGGAAAGAATCAGTTTAACTGAGAATTTGTTTTTGGTGGGTTTCTTGACTGGTGATGGGGGACACTAAATAAAAAATAAAATAAGACATTTATATGTAGATAGATAGAGAGGGACCCAATGACCTAAGCTGCCACTGGGGTAAACTGATACTTGACATTAGTATTTTGTAGAGGATGGTTTGTAAGATTTTCTTTTTAGAGGTTCAAGTTCTGAGGAAACATTGATTTGTAGGACTTAGGCTTTTTAGAAACAAGCCCCCCAAATTGTTTATTTTTTGTAGGCTTATGGTTGTTTTGTTTTGTTTTGTTTATTTTAAAGCACAAGAACTGAGAAAAAAAAACCCTACTGGACTAGTGCCAGCAGGTCATGTCGTGTTGGCCAGTGGCTACTGTTCATTGTTAAATGCCCTGATGTAGTTGTGGAGTTTGCGAATGCTGTTCTTGCTGCTTCTGCTGAGTTGTTTATGCAGAAGGATGATTAGATAGCTCAATGGGAATGGAATGATCAACAGCAGTAACATTGATCATGGATGATGAAGGTTCCACTTATCATGTCTATCTCCAGTGATATGCCTCAGGCAGTAGCAGCACTTCAGGTATATGTGGAGAAAAGAAGAAGTTGGCCAGTAATGCTTCTCCACTTGCTCCTCCTCCAAAATCATGGGTGTGTTGAGAATATACATTTTTTCCTTGAAAGCAGAATCTGTGCTTCTCACATCATCGACTGCAATGTGCACAGTGTACATAATGGAAGAAGATGGGGCAAACTATAGTACCGAAGCACATTGAAACACCTTAATCTCCGGCAAGAAAGAACTCCATCAGTGAAGAAAGCAGACACGCGTACTTGGCTGAGAAAAACCTAGCCATATTACTTTGATTTATGTGTACTGCTCCCACCATTGTTTGCTATACATTTGTATTGTGAGATATTACTTTATTTATGAGAAGCCAGCTCCGATGATTTTATTCAGATTTTATTTTTAATCTGATTTTTATATTTATTTCATTGTTTTATCCTCTCAATTTTGCTATTTTTTGTATATAATTCTCCTTTATATATTGTTTTTTTCCATATATGATTCTCTCCATATATTATTATGTCTATAATTTTATGATTGCAATATAAATAATAAAATACTACACTTAGATTGTTGCCTTTCGCTGTCTCTTCGTACCCTTCTTCTGTTTCTGTTTCATGGCAATCAACTTGAGATTGAACTGCAACTAACTACAGAGACAATCTGTCAAAAGGAACGAGTTATGGGGCCCTTTAGACACAATATATATATAGGGATAGCTAGAGGTTTAATGTTTTGTTACAATTTGCATTTGGGTTGTCTAACTTTTCCTTTCACACTAACACAAGGGACAGTGCTACATCTATTACTGGATTTATTGCAAATGTTTCCTACCTCTTTCTGGTGTATGTGAGTTTAGCATGTCACACTACTGTTTGAAAACATTAAGGCAGTTATATTGATACCCAGATTTATTAAAAGTCTTTTTATAGCACTCATAAACATCGGAAAATCCAGACACTAACACAAGCCCATAACACATAGATCTATTCAAATTGAGACATGTCCAAAATAAGAGGCGAGGTATCACCCTTTCTTACTCATCACACAGTGTGCAATGAGTGGACACAAACTTCCAGATCCTGTCATCTACAAAATCGCTATCACTTGGAAGGGGAGGTAACGATGAATGAGGTGGATTGGCAGATGATGTAGTTACCCTAGAGCAAGAAAGTGATGGTGAGCTAGTTGTTTCGCTCATCATCGAACTTTTAGCCTCTGGCTGAGTTTCTTTATTCTTCCTACTCTTTGATCTCTGCCTGTCATGGGGGGCTGGTCAGGAAGAGGTGCTGACCATAGTAAACAACATAAATAAAGTGGAACCCAGGAAGCAAGAAAACCAGTACACACACAGAACAGGGCCTCTGGGCAGGAATGCAGCTAGCTCAGGAACACTGGAAAACAGCCAACTCAGGAAAACAGCCAGCTCAAGAAACTCAGGAATGCAGCCAGCTCAAGGAACTCAGGGTGCAGCTAGCTCAAGGAACTCTGGGTGCAGCTAGACCAAGGAACTCAGGGGTGCAGCTTAGCTCAAGGAACTTGGGGTGCAGCTAGCTCAAGGAACTCAGGACCCAGGCCCAAAAGAAAAGAATCTGAACTGATCAGTATAATCTGGCCCAGAGGAAGGTGAGAGACTGAACTAAATAAGGAGGAGGTGATTGCAAGGTAGGGCCAGCTTTAGTCTGAGTGCAGCAGCCTAAAACAGCACCACAGAAAGATAGTGACACTGTGAGGTACTGCACCATGCTGAGGAGAGGACAGAATTGTGATGCCGCTTCACCTCTTATTACCTTTTGGGATAGCCAGGGTATAAAACAACAGCGATTTGTCAGAGGGTCTGCTCTTTGCTGGAAGGAAATAGTTAAGATACTGTTCAGTAACCATTTTATCTGTGTATATATGAGGCTTGTCTCTTTAACCCCTTAGGGACCCTTGACGTACCAGGACCGTCAAGGGTAAATTTGCTCGAACGACCCTTGACGGTCCTGGTACATCACGTACTTTTTACTTACAGCGCTCTACCGGGAGCGCTGTAAGTAAAAATAGGGCATGAAATAGACCGCTCCAAGATCGGAGCGATCTGTTTCAAGCCCCATAGTGACGCGCCGATACACGTGACAGGTCACGTGTACCGGCTCGTCAAAGTGCCCCTATGCGGTCGTTATGGGACGGTCCTTAAGGGGTTAAGCAGCATTAGGTTTCGATTTCTTGAAATGGATTTCTCAGCAAATATCCTTGAAGGAGGCCTCTCTATTACCTTGAATAGGAATGCTATCTCCTATGGAAGAGATGAACCTGTGGTTTCACATTACTAAAAGAGAAAGTGTTCCCAAACCTTTTTAATTGGTTTCCTCATTATATTTGATTAACACTAATGATCTTTCCAGAAGATTCTTGGTAGTAGACTGACATGGTAGATTTATTTCTTTAAATTGTTTGCATATGGTATTTACCAATTTAAATATTACCTAATATCCTAATTCTTTAAGGAGTGAACTATGAGAGAAGAATGGGCGTACTTTTCTGTTAAAGGGGTTTAGGTAATATAATCAGTGTACAGAGGGAGATACAGGCTTTTTGTTTGCTGAATTTCCTAGTTCCTGAAGTGAGCAGAACCAAAGATCACACCTTGTTATAGGACTGGTAATGTATAAGTACATTTTATTTACATAATACTGTATACACTTCCAAAATTATTATAACCCAGTATATTCTGGGGCAATCTTATTCTAATATTTCCTAGTAGAGCTGGCCAACCTACTGAGAACTATTACACAGTAGCCATTTGGCTGTACAGTTAAATAATCTTTGGAGGTTTTACAGTCCAATCACAGTAGTAATAGGGTGAGATCAGATTGATAGCAATTTTAGATCATTGGGAGTCATAGTTTGCTAGCATTGCTAAAACCTGCAGATCCAGTTGTTTATTGTGTGTGGAAGTCTGCACATGAATGTTGTGGAATGCATTGGGGTCCACTGCAAGCAGTTGCAGAAGTTTCACAATAAATTTCTGAGATGGTCATTGTCAGGGCCGGTGCTAGCATGAGGCTACTTAGGCAGCCGCCTTAGGGCATCGCAGCGTAAGGGTGCCGAAATGGGGGTAGCTGCTACTACAAAACTGGCAATTGAAAAGCTAGTATTTGTGTCATGTTCGCTTCCGGGGAGCTCTATCTCCTCCTGACCTGCAGGGGCGCTGCACTAAGAAGTGGTTAGGAGATAGGGAAAAGCAACTGTGGCAAGAAGAGACCTCTTTCCCTTTGAAGCTGGCTGTCCACCTCCTGTTGCTCCTCCTAGTGGCTCCAGCCTCCAGCTGAAAACAGGAGCAGCTGCAGTGGGTAGGAGACCTCCAGGGCACGGCATGGAGTGTGTTTTTGTGTGTGATATGTTAATTTGCAAGGTGATATAGGAAGCAGGAACCAGGGAGAAATACTGGAAAGGTGTCCAGCTGCTGCAGGGATATAGAGGCATAGAGACAGATTAAGTTAGAGACAGGGCACAGGAAAGAATTAAATAATGGGACTGAGAGGGCATAAGGTGGTTTTACATGTTAGACAGAACACAGGGTGCTGTATTTCTGATGATGTAGGGCACAAGGTGATACTGGATGATAGTCGAATTATGTATTAGGAGAGAAGGCACGGGGTGGTATTTGATGTATGAAGGAGAACACCGGGTGCTGTTTAGTAGATGATGGGACACAAACCATAGAGTGGTACTGGATGGTGGTAGAGAGGACACAAGGTGGTATTGGATGATGGAATAAAGGGCACAGAACAATATTGCATGGTGGGAGAGTGCACAGGGTGCTATTAGATGATGGGAGTGAGAGGGCATAGATTGGTATTAAATATTGGGAGAGAGGGCAAAAGGTGGCATTAGATGATGGCATAGCAAAGGATGATAAAGGCAGAGAGGGCACTGGGGGGTAAAGATGATAGACTAGAGGACACAAGATATTGGATAAAGGGAGAATGGGCACAGGTTGTTATTAGATGATGAGTGATGGAGGACACATGGTGGAATTAGAAATCGGGAGAGAGGGTACTGGGTGGTATTCAGTTATTGAAGTGAGAGGGCACTGGGTGGTATATATTTAGAGGGCATTGTGTTGTAGATGATTAGGATCAGAGGGGTATTAGATATTGGGAGAGAGGGCACTGGGTGGTATTCAATGATGAGACTGAGAGGGCATTGGGTGATATTAGATGATGGTAGTGAACGGCATTCAATATTGGGAGAGAGGTCACAGGGTGGCATTAGATGATGAGATAGAGGACACACAATAATATTGGATAATGGCAAAGCGGGCATAATGTGGTATTGGATGACAACCGGGGGGAGGCATCAAAATGCACCTTTGCCTATGTAGACAATAATCCTTACACCGGCCCTGGTCATTGTGCTCCATTGATCTGGTGTTCTAAATTAACACTTTCATTTGCTGCCTGGGAAGTTTTCCTTCTGTTTCTCTTGTCTGTGGTTCTGGTACTTTATAGCTGGTTCTGTTTAAAAATTGCATTGTCTTTGTGGTGGTATCAAGGAGTGGTTCTGATCTGTCGGAATAGTCACACTTGTGAAAATCCTGACAGAACAAAGCAGTGTACGCCACTTTGAATTGAGTAATTGGCTGGTCCTTAATGTCCATGGTTATTTAAACCCCATGCTGTTGAGTTGTGTGCAGACATGATTTTGTCATTATAATTAATAATATAATAATAATAATAATCTTTATTTATATAGCACCAACTTATTCCACAGCGCTTTACAATAGGGGATAGACATATAGAGATATTAAACAGTACAAATCATATGTGGAGAACAGAAAGATCAGAGGGCCCTGCTCGTGAGAGCTTACAGTCTAGAGGAAGGTGGGTAGGATACAGAAGGTATAAGTGCTGTTGGGTGTAAGTGTCTCCTGCCACATAAGCTGCCAGTCAGTGGGTGGGAGAGAGAAGTGCTAGTGAGTGTAGTGATCCAGGTAATGGTTGGTTCTTGGTGATAATATTTATGGAGGTAGTTGATAGGCTTCCCTGAAGAGGTGAGTTTTCAGGGAGCGTCTGAAGATCTGAAGGCTAGGGGAAAGTCTGATGGGGCGGGGGAGTGAATTCCAGAGCTCGGGTGCAGCACAGGAGAAGTCCTGTAGGCGGGAGTGGGAGGATGTAATGAGAGATGTGGCGAGGAGAAGGTCATGTGCAGAACGAAGATGGCGAGTGGGAGTGTATTTGGAAATGAGAGATGAGATATAGGGGGGTGAGGTGTTAGTAAGGGTTCTATAGGTGAGCACCAGGATTTTGAATTTGATTCTGTGTGCTAATGGGAGCCACTGTAGGAATTGGCAGAGGGGACTGGTGTTGGAGAAACGGTTGGTGAGGTAGATTAGTCGTGCTGCTGAGTTCATTATGGACTGTAGTGGGGTTAGTCGGGCAAGAGGAAGGCCAGTTAGTAGTGAGTTAAAGTAGTCAAGACGGGACATGATGAGTTTTTGGATTAGGATTTTAGTAGTGTTTTGGGTAAGGAAGGGTCGGATTCTAGAGATGTTGCAGAGGTGGAGGCGGCATGATTTGGAGATTGACTGGATGTGAGGAGTAAATTATAGGGCGGAGTTGAATGTGAACCCCAGGCAACGTGCTATAGGGGTTGGTGTAATGATAGTGTTGTTGACAGTGAGGGTAATATCTGGAGTAGGACTGTTAGGAGAGGGAGAGAAGATAATTAGTTTGGTTTTGCCAAGGTTAAGTTTGAGTTGACGGGAGGACATCCAGGAAGACACAGCGGACAGTCAGATACCTGGGACAGGAGGGAAGGGGAGAGGTCTAGGGAGGAAAGATAGATTTGGGTGTCATCAGCATAGAGATGATGGTGAAACCCAAAGGAGTTTATTAGTTTGCTCAGGGATGCAGTGTAAATTGAGAAGAGCTAGGGGCCCAGGACTGAGCCCTGAGGCACTCCAACAGACAGTGGGAGGGGTGGGGAGGTTTAGCCAGAGTAGGACACACTGAAGGAGTGGTTGCAGAGATATGATGAAAACCAAGAGAGGGCAGTGTCACAGAGACCTGGAGAGTGGAGGGCTTAGAGGAGGAGTGGGTGATCTACTGTGTCAAAGGCAGCTGACAGTTCCAAGAGAATGAGTAGGGAGTAGTGGCCTTTTGACTTGGCAGAGAGCAAGTCATTGGCCACTTTAGTGAGGGCAGTCTCGGTGAAGTGATGAGGACGGAATCCAGACTGCAAGGGATCTAGCAGGGAATGGGAGCAGAGGAATTTAGTGAGCTGGTTATATGCAAGACACTCAAGGAGTTTGGAGGCGAACGGGAGTAGGGAAATGGGCCGGTAGTTTGACAGTGAGTTTGGGTCCAGGGAGGGTTTTTTTAGGATGAGTGTGCATGTTTGAAAGAGGATGGGAAGGTGCCAGCTGATAGTGGTATATGTTATTGTTTAGGATTATAATGTGGCAATACAAATTTTTACTGGGAAATGTATTTCATTATTCTGTGTTACATCCAGAGGTATGCATATTGAAAACAGCAGATAAATAGTTAAATTCTATTTTTACTAGATCTGGGGACCTAATGTCTTTCAGATAGGTATTTCTTCTTGCAATATTGTGCATTGTGGTTAAAAAAGGATTGTTACGTAACCTGTAGCCCTATTGAGCACAACTCATGTGACAAATCTCCTGCCACTTAATTTCCTTAGTACATACAGGGTGGGGCAGGTGTTGTTACACTGCCACCTACTGTATTATCTATAATTGTAAGGAACAATTAACCCTTGTTATGCTGCTGTCTTCAAATCTTGCTAGCTTATACCTCTGTATAACTATATATAAGGTTTAACCCTATATATGCTGATATGTTATCTGTGTAGCTACCTGATATATTTTATCATATTATAATTTCCTTATGCCATATATATATCTTAGTCTAGGACTTAGTTGCATTAAGATATATTACTGAGTCAATTTTGTATACCTTTATATCCCAATTCACCAATTATTATTGTATTTTATATATCACATTTTATTTATCCTTAAATAAAATTACATATATTGTTTAACGAATATGAGAAATTGATTATTTTTAATCAATTCTGTTCACCATGAAAAAGTGTGTCATACCTAGATTGTGTACAAGATCTCATATTTAGTTATTTATATTTTGTTTATTTTATGCAAGATTTACAGTGCTTGGTCTTCTGTTTCTTTTGTATATCCTTCACATAAAATTGGAGGCACTGCTGAGATCATAATGTAGGCTGTCACATTGTAGCACAGTTAACCATATTTGTAATACACATGTCTCACTCAGATTCTTCTGAGAACATCCAAGTGGACCGGCCTATGGGGGATGGTGAGATGTGGGGTCTTGAGGGCCAAATAATTGGTTCAATCCATGTGCGCTTGAAGGCTAAGATTGATAAGCAAGCGTGGAGTGATTCCATTGGGACAGAGGTTTTGACATATTTTGACCAGATGTGGCAACCAGATAGTTTTTATTACAAAGCCCTTAAAATCTGCTTGGGCACTGTTTCCACAAAGGAATTAGATACTAATTTAATCTCCCTTGTGCCCAAATTGATACACTTTCTGGGCTGTTGTAAAACTAAGTTAGATGATGGCCACTTAATTCTAAATCAGTCAAGGTGTCTGAGTTAGAAACAAAAGTGCAGAGATATCAGAATGTGGGTACTGTAAGTCCTGAAAGGGATAAATCTTTCCAGCAGAAAATCGAGGAGCTGAAAGAGACGTAGAAGATACTGAGAATACATTGGAAAATGCTGTTAAACAACAGCTGAGTTTTCAAATTTGCATTTTGAGAATATGGATTTGCAAACCCAGGTTGAGACTCCCCAAACCCATCGTGAGGAGTGAGCCAAGAGATATACTCACCTTCAGCAGAAACTGTCTGATTCACAGGCCATCTGTAGTGTCCCTGAGGGGGATAGGCCAGTTTATCAGGGAATGTTTGACATCTTATTGCTGTATCTCCAGTTGGCAATGCTACATCTGTGTCTGCTCAGGCAATTGATCCAGGCAGGAATGCACAGGTCCAATCTGCTGGTGATGATTGTATTTCTGAGATCTCATTTGGGGAGGGGAGTGAAGTGGCACCTCAGGAGTCACAGTTCATGTTGAAATGTGATGATGAGGACTGCTTCCAGGGACATGTGTCACATAGTCAACCTCAGAACTTACTAACAGGTAACAGGTTACCCTCACACAGGAAGCCACTGGTTTATCTTAGCAAGAGAACTAGGCCCGTGCTAGATAGGCCTGAGCAGGTAGATAGATCATCCCAAGTGTATGAGTTCCAAAAATTCATTAGATTCCTCAGGGAGACTGTCCCACCATTTAAAAGAAAGTCTAATGTGTTAGTGGTTAATCATTTGTAAAATTATGTGGAGGCACAGGAGTCTGTCAGTCTTAATACTGACAGAGACAAAATGTACTATGTACCTTGGGTCTTTGATGTAAGCGAAGGATATTTCTTCCGCTCACTAAAAGATATGGAAATAACAACATGGGAGCAGACTGTTGATGAAATAGTCTTAGCATTCGGGCCTTATAAAACCCGCCATGAGTCTAAGCGTTGTTATATATGCACTCAAATGCAAGCCAGACCAGGACCCCAGGCAATTCTTATCAGAATTAAAGTGTGCATACTTTCTAGCTGATAAGGATGCTGAATTTCAGTCATCTGAATTTAGGGAGTTATTCTTTAATGCTTTGCCTAGGTATATGAGAACCAATCTGGCCAGGGATTACTCACTCAGATTGCCATTAGATTGATTACTTTCCCAATTTTTTAAGCCATATAATGCTCAGCAGAGTGAGATAACCCCATCTGGGGACAAGAAGCCTACCCCTCAGTGTGTAGCTGAGACTACATTTGAGAAAAGCTTTCCATTTGAATCTGGTAAAAGAACCTATGCAGATGTGTTAAAATTGCCCCAGGTTTCATGATCAGGCTCCAGTTAACCCTGCACTTGCCTCTATTAGCTCCCAAGGGTCCACAGAATCAAAAGGCCAGAAGCCTTTTGTCAAGAAGAACCAGGGTTATAACAAAAAACAGAATAACCAGAATAAGTTTAAAAAGAAGTTTAAGAAAAATAAATCCTCTAATAGTCCAGGTGTAACGGTTTGTTTGACACACAGACACAGTGGTTTAGGATAAAACACAGTTTTATTGAAATCACAGTAATATAATAACCCTCACAGGTCCTGTAGTATTTAAGCAGAATAATACAGACACATGACAGGTTACGTATACATATGCCTACACAGGTCCAGTATAACCATAGAGTCAATAATAGCATATACTGACACAGGTCAGGCAGAATACGTTGAATTCCCAGGAGAAAGGTACTGCATGGGTTAATGGTCTTCAATGAGTGTAAACAGTCCCATGTGAAGAGAGGTCTGTGATGGAGCTCACTCCATACAGAGAGCTTAAGGATACGTAACGTCCAGAAATAGGTTAGTAGAACAAACGTGAACTGCCAGAGTAATATCAGGAATTGAGCAACATATGACACTGCCGTAGCAGTAATGGAGACCAGACCACTTGCACTTTGCTGGAGCAGTAACGGAGACAAAACCAATGGCACACTACCGTAGCAGTAACAGAGAAAGGCCACTTGCACTCTGCAGGAGCAGTAATGGAGACAAGGCCAATGGCACACTGCCGTAGCAGTACCGGAGGCAGACACTTGCACTCTGCAGGAGCAGTAACGGAGACAAGGCCAATGGCACACTGTTGTAGCAGTATAGGAGACAGACACTTGCACTCTGCAGGAGCAGTAACGGAGACAAGGCCAATGGCACACTGCCGTAGCATTAACGGAGATAGACACTTGCACTCTGCAGGAGCAGTAACGGAGACAAGGCCAATGGCACACTGCCGTAGCAGTAACTGAGACAAGGCCAATGGCACACTGCCATAGCAGTAACGGAGACTAGGCCACTTGCGCTCTGCAGGAGCAGTAACTGAGACAAGGCCAAAGGCACACTGCTGTAGCAGTAACGGAGACAGACACTTGTACTCTGCAGGAGCAGTAACAGAGACAAGGCCAATGTCACACTGCCTTAGCAGTAACATAGACAAGGCCAATAGCACACTGCCGTAGCAGTAACGGAGACTAGGCCACTTGCGCTTTGCAGGAGCAGTACGGAGACTATGCCACTTGCGCTCTGCAGGAGCAGTACGGAGACACAGCCAAAGGCACACTGCCGTAGCAGTAATGGAGACTAGGCCACCTGCACTCTGCAGTAGCAGTACGGAGATACAATTGACTGATGGATAGGAATGTCGCAAAGGCGACAAAGAGGCAGCCAGAGCAGGAACGTCAACCAAGCCGGGTCGAATCACGGAGCAGGAACATCAGCCGAGCCAGGTCAGTACATAGGTGCAGGAACGTCAGCCAAGCTGGGTCGGTACACAGGAGCAGGAACATCAGCCGAGCTGGGTTGGTACACAGGAGCACGAACGTCAGCCAATCCGGGTCGGTACACAGGAGCAGGCGCAGAAGAAAGGTCAGGCAATCCGGGTCAGTGTACAGGCAGGAGACGAGATGCAGAGTAGTCAGGCAGGCCAAGTCGGTACACTGGGAATCACTGAGTAGAACAAGCACTGGTAGAGGAACACCACGAAAGGGCACCGGATGGGTGCCAGAGCCCAGTATATAAAGGCCATACTGGGCGGAACAAACACAGAATAGCCAATGGGAGCAAGGCACAGTGTAGACTGACAGAAAATAGCAAGGCGAGCACAGGCACCGTGATACTAGGGTATGGGTGTCACAGTACCTTGTTTCCAGCGTCGCAGCTTCAGCGACGCTCGGCGTCTTTCCACATGTCATCTGCAGGCAAGAGGGTTCAAGTATGCTGCAGGCCTCTGTTTTATGTGTGTTTGTTTCCTGTAGTCTCCACCTATTTACTTCCTCCCTCTAGCTGCTCCTCCTACCTACTTCATGTGGAGGGGTTTAAAGGGCAGACTGAGTCCTAACTCAGTCACCCTTACGTTGTTGTTCTGAGCAGTTCATTTTCTGGTATTCCTGATTCCTGTGTATGATCCGGCTTGTCTGTCTATCCATTCTGGTGTTGACCTGTGGCTCTGTCTGACTATTCTCCTTGTGTGATCCGATTTGGCTCAGATATCCTTTCTGGTGCAAACCTGTGGCTCTGGCTGACTACCCTCTCCTTCTATGACCTAGGCTTGTCTGACTACCCACTCTGGTGTTGACCTGGGGCTCTATCCACTGTGCATCCAGCATTCCATTGCTTCAGTGGATATCCTTTCTGGTGCAAACCTGTGGCTCTGGCTGACTACCCTCTCAGTGTATGACTTTGGCTCGTCTGACTATCCTATCTGGTGCTTACTAGAAGGCTCTGTCTGTTCACTCAGTTTGTTGGTTCCGTTATTCAGACATCCTTCCTAGTACTGACCTGGGGCTGTAGCAGACTCCTAGCTACTGACCTCAGGCTGAATCAGTATCTCTTGGTCGTTTCCTTACCAAGAGACTCCAGTGGGCTGAGGCCTAGTCTCAGACAGTGTGGTGCAGAGATTGGGAGACTGCTATTCCTGAAACAGTGCTCGCCGTTTCATCACCCACTGTGTGTTTATTTATATATTGCATTACTCTCATTATTCTCATAATAAAGGTTCTATTAAGTATACCGTCTGACTCCTGGTTTTTCTTGCCAGTGCAACAACGGGTCCCAGCAGCCTCAGCAACCCACCAATTCTGACTCTGGACACAGAGGTCAGAAAAAGGTAAGCCTTAGGTCTCAGGTTAACAACCTCACAGACATAATGGCCAAGCTGATGACTAATATGGGACAGTCAGGTCAAATCCCCAATACTGCTACACAACAGGTATCTAATCCTTTTTTAGGGATGGCTCCTGGAGTGGCACTAGCCATCCAATAGCAGCACAAAAGGTTAATGTTAATGTAAGCCCTGCAACTACCAATGATGTTTTAACTCATGCAAATGCTAACAGCCTTTCTTTACAGGATGTAAATGTTAGAACTGACATTACAATCTCTTCCTTGTCTCTAGCACAGATAGGTATACAAAAGTCCATCCCTGATGATGTCATTGTTTTTCCCAGCATTTCTTCACAGCAGCTTGGAGGAGAGGTTGGGGTGAAAGGGGATATCTTGTCAGTATAGAGCACAGAGACAACTGCTACAGCTACAGGAGTTAACCCTTGTAAGCGTTAGAAGAATTCTAAAATGATTCTACTTTGTAATTATTTATGCAAAATGGATGAAATTGAAGGGAGATATGTTATAGATGTCATTCTACAAGATCTTGATGATATGACTCTTAAGGCGCTTATAGACTCAGGGTCGCAAGCATCAATCAGATCAAGCTCTCACTTTCATCAGATTATTGGGTGTGCTAAGGTCAAGCAGGGTTACAAGCATTTGATGGGTCCCTAATAAGCATTGGAGGTAACCCTGTAAACGTATTGGGAACCACTTGGTTAAAATTCAGAATCTGTAATAAGTCATTCACACACAAAGTCATAGTGGTTGAGGTCCCCTATAACAGGTTAATTATACGTGCTGATCTGCTAAGGCGATTAAGCCCCGTTATAGACTGTGTGAATAATGTCAACTGGTTACAGGGTAATACCCCAATCAGATATGAGCGGGAATTGCAACGCCTTCATAGAAATGACCATGTGGTAGGGCAAACCAGGGATACTATTTAGATTCATTTTGTCAATAGGCAGACCCCCAACCTCACTGTTTTACAGGTGTGTGATACAAATGCTGAAAATATGTAAGGTGACCTCTCCATCAAGGTGTTACCAGAACAAATCCAGGATATGAAATTAGAAGGCGATGTCAAAACAATTTCTCTTCACTTCTGCCAGTGCTACTATTGCTGTACCTGCAGCCACCATTGATGTACCTGCTGCCAGATGTGCTGCCCCTGCTGTCAGTAGTGCTGTACCTGCCTCCAGACATGCTGCCACCATTGCTGTACCTGCAGTCACCAATGCTGTACCTGCTTCCAGACGTGCTGCCCCTGCTGCCACCAGTGCTGTACATGCAGCCACAATTGCTGTACCTGCTGTCAGATCTGCTGCCCCTGCTGTCACTGGTGCTGAACCTGTATCAAGGTTCCCGTGATTACCTGTCACTCTCTGCTGTGGTGTGTTCCTATTGGTAGTACCTGTTATGCCCGCCCAGTATGGCCTTCTTATACCAGGCCTTTGGCACCTGTCAGGTGCCCTTTCGTGGTGTTCCAGTACCAGTGCTTCCGTTGCTGTGTTCCTGCGTTTCTGTGTACCGATTCGGCTTGTCTGACTATTCTCCTGGTTCCTACTCCGTGTATGACCCGGCCTGGCTGACATTCCTGCTCCGTGATTGATCCGGCTTGTCTGATGCACCTGCTCCGTGTATGACCCAGCCTGGCTGATGTTCCTGCTCCGTGATTGATCCGGCTTGTCTGACGCTCCTGCTCCGTGTATGACCCGGCCTGACTGATGTTCCTGCTCCGTGATTGATCCAGCTTGTCTGATGCTCCTGCTCCGTGTATGATCCGGCCTGGTTGACTTTCCTGCTTAGTTCCAGTTTCCTGTGATCCGGTTCCAGTGAGACTTTGTCTGTGTCGCTTGGCGACATTGTGTACTGTCAGACTTGTGCCTCTTTTGCTGACCTCCCACTTGCTGAGCTTGTTGCCTCCGTTACCGAGCCTGTCCGTTAACACTTGCAGTGCTTGTTGCCTCAGATTAAGGGCCATCCGTTAACACCTGCTGAGCCTGTTGCCTCCATTACCGAGCCTGTTCGCTGACACTTGCAGTACTTGTTGCCTCAGATACTGAGCCATCCGTTAAACTTGCAGAGCTTGTTGCCTCAGATACCGAGCCTCTCCATTAACACTTGCTGAGCTCATTGCCATCATTACCGAGCCTGTCCGTTACATTTGCAGAGCCGTGGTGATTTCCGTTACTGTCTACCTAGTGCTCTCGCCATTCACATGCTCCGTTAACGCACCAGAAGGGTGCTACTGGCTCTGGTCCTACTCAGCTCTAAGCAGTGTTGGGGTATCCGTTTACGCACCATGGGGTGCTACTGGCTCTGGTCCCGTTCAGCTCTGGCAGTGTGGGTATCCGTTGAGGCACCAAAGGGTGCTGCTGGCTCAGGTTCCATTCAGTTCACACAGTGTCATTAACCCATTCAGTACCACGAGTGCCGTTGGCTCTGATCCCATTCAGCTCACGCAGTGTGGCTATTGGATTACGCATGGCAGAGTACCCTTGGCTCTTGTATTAAGTAGCTCTAGCATAAGTGGTTGGTCTTGCAAATCGCCATTCCTTGAGGACTACTGTTTGGACTCACTACTAGGTGCTACCACCTTGCACCGCAGTCTCTGGCTGCTCTTATCCACTACTGGGCGTTGTCTTACACACCACATCAGAGACTGATTATATGCATTGGACTTAACCCTTGCTTTACTCTGTTCCATTGTTTGTTCAGTATTGCTCCTTATCCCTACTGTGTCTGCTATATTACCATATTGCCTGCAGTTACGTGTAATTACCTATTTCTGCCCTTAGGGGGCCGTGTTTCTCATTTGTTCTCAATAAAACTGTTTTATTTTTTACCTCTGGTCTGAGAGTCTGAATAACCTTTACAACCTGCTTCCAGATGTGCTACCTCTGCTGCCACCAGTGCTATACCTGCAGACACCATTGCTGTACCTTCTTCAAGACGTGCTGCCCCTGATGCCTTCAGTGCTGTACCTGATGCCAGTGCTGAACCTGCTGCCACCAATACTTTGCCAGCTGCTAGTGTGTCCTGTAGTACTCAGGAGGGGGAAAGGAGAAAATGATACCAAGTGTGACAGCAAGGGAACCTAAGTCACACTTGCCATCCCCAAGAAGTCCCTCCAGTGTTAGTACTACTACTACTAAGGTCCAGCAGCTTGTTAGCATTAGGAGTGTAGGACGGGGTAATTTCTAGTGACTGTGAGACTGAGGAGGAAGAGTCTGTTGCTGAATTTGATCTGGTTGGTGTTGGTAGTAGTAGAAGTAATGGTGAAGCAGCCAGAGTGGTAGGGGAAACATTTGAGAGCGTCCAGACTAGCGGTTAAGGGAGCCCACATCAGTCCTCTGACCCTGGGAAGTCCTCCCCTTCCATTCACTAAAGTGTCCAAATGGAGCAGGATCCTGAAGACTAAGAGGCTACAACTGTTGTTGGGGGAGAGCAGTCACACAATTAATACCACCACCAGCAGGAGCACAGATCAGCTGTCTGTCCCTGCTGCTAGTGCTGCCACTTCCAGTCTGCCTTCTTCACGTCTCCAAGAAATGACAAGTGTGACATTAGGGGGCTGTCACGTCCGTCTCTGTTCGGCGGGTTTTTTTGGCCGTTGTCTCTTCTGGCGGCATCTCTCCTTCCTCGCCGGATGCGACGGGCTTCCTAGCAACGGCTTGTGTACTCCGTTGCCGGGTGCTTGCGTCACTTCCGGTTCTTCGGTATGTAGTCAGCTGGAGCCGGCGTTCAGACGCGTTAGTATAGCGTCTAGTTAGGTAGGGTCTAGTGCTCTGTGGTGTTTCCCAGATTGTCCTGTACTGTTACCCTGATCAGTATCTTCTATTTTATCAAGTATCCGTGTATGACCTGGCTTGTCTCCTGACTACTCTCCTGCTCAGTCCAGCTAATGCCATATATATATCCGTGTATGACCTGGCTTGTCTCCTGACTACTCTCCTGCTCAGTCCTGCATATGCCATATTTATCCGTGTATGACCTGGCTTGTTTCCTGACTACTCTCCAGCTCTGTCCTGCAAATTCCTGCAATTAACCGTGTATGACCTGGCTTGTTTCCTGACTATTCTCCAGCTCTGTCCTGCAAATTCCTGCAATTAACCGTGTATGACCTGGCTTGTTTCCTGACTATTCTCCAGCTCAGTCCTGCAAATATCTGCAAATAACCGTGTATGACCTGGCTTGTTTCCTGACTACTTTTCTGCATCTAGGAATCCAGATACCTTTCCTGCTCTTGGGGACTTCCTTCTGGTCTGAGTGAGTACCCCTTTTATTTTGGAGTATTATTTCTCCCTGGGAATTGGGGTAGTAGTAGTTTGGCTACACGGGGTTATCGCGGGTCTCCTTTGGCTCAACCGAAGGGGACCAATCTGGCTTCGCGGCCAGCACCTTTATACGGCACTGCCGCAGCAAGGCCCCTGGTAGGCAACCACCGTACCCGAGCCACGCTCTCTAGCGTCGCACTCCAGCATCTAGCTCCCTAATTCCTTGTTGGAGGAGACTGATCTTCTCATTCCAGTATTCCAGTAGGAGGTGGTATTCTGAGTCTTGGTCTATCCCTCCTTGATCTGTGACATTATACTAACGCCACTCTTTCTTGTTGGCATGGCCTCGGATCCCAGTGAGTTCTCTGCTGCGCTGCAGCAGCAAGGTGCTGTTTTAGAACAACATGCTTCTCAGATTGTTTGTCTTGATCAGAAATTGGATGCTATCACCTCCCTCCTTCACCGGTTGGAACGTCGTTTGGAACCTCCTATTGGTCCTACGTCTCCCGTGGTTTCTGCTTCGCCCTCTCCGCCCTCTTTGCCCTCTAGTGTTCCTATTCCACGGCTACCGCTTCCTGAACGCTATGAGGGGGATCCTAGGGAGTTGAGGGGGTTTCTCAACCAATGTTTATTGCATTTCAGTTGTCAGCCTGAGGTCTTCTCCTCTCATCACTCTAGGATAACCTTTATTGTGTCTCTTCTTAAAGGTCAAGCTCTGGCCTGGGTTTCGCCTTTGTTGGATCGCGACTCCCCCGTGCTCAGTGATTTTGACTCTTTTCTTTCTGCTTTTCGAGGAGTTTTTGATGTTCCTGGGCGTCAGGCGCAGGCTGAAGCTGCTCTTCTGGACCTTCAGCAAGGTCAGCGGCCTCTTACCCAGTATGCCGTAGAATTTCGTACCTTGGCGTACGATACTGACTGGGGAGAGAGTGCTCTTAAGGCGGCTTTTCGTAGAGGGCTTTGTGACCGCCTCAAGGACGAGTTAACTACTCGTCCTGTACCTAGGACACTTGAGGATCTCATCCATCTCTGCTCCACTTTGGAACACCGGTTTCTACAACGGAGGTTAGAAAGAGAACGGGACCGGGCTCGTCATCCCTCCACGCGTCCTTTGGTGCGTTTAGCTCCTCGTTTCCATCCTCCCGCTGTCCAGTCTGCCACCAGCGCTCCTCCTGAGCCTATGGAGATCGGACAGGTGTACAAACTGTCTGATGCAGAAAAAACCCGACGTCGCACCCTAGGCTTATGTCTTTATTGTGGAGTACAGGATCATTTTGCTCGTACTTGCCCCAATAAGATGGGAAACTCTCGGGCTTAGGAGGCAGGGGACCCTTGCTAAGTCCACGTTCTGTCCCCCTATGTAAGGAGTCTCGTCTTACACTGCCGATCGTGTTGTCTTGGCCGTCCTCTTCTGTTTCTGTTCCGGCCTTTATTGATTCTGGGGCGGCAGGCCTGTTTTTAGATGTCAGCTTTGCCCAGACCCACGGCATACCTCTTTTGCCCCGTCATCCTCCTTTGCGTGTGGTGGCGGTTGATGGTGCTCCTGTGGGTTCCGGTTACATCTCTTCTGTTTCGGCCCCTCTGACCCTGTTGGTAGGCAAGACCTTTTCTGAACAGGCCTCGTTTGACATTATTTCTTCCCCTCAGAACCCTGTCATCCTAGGTCTTCCCTGGTTAAGACATCATAACCCAACCGTTGATTGGAAGTCTGGGACCGTCTCTTTTCCCGAAAAGAGTCCTGTGTCTTCTGCATCAATCACTGTCTCTGACGTAGTCCAGGCCCCTGATGGGGAATGTCTTCTCGCATCCGTACCTGAACCGTACCTCGCCTATGCTGATGTCTTCTGCAAGGCCAGGGCCGAGACTCTCCCACCTCACAGGGAATATGATTGCACTATTGATCTGCTACCTGGTACTACTCCTCCCAGAGGTCGTGTATATCCTCTTTCTCTTCCTGAAACTTCTGCCTTGGAGACATATATCAATGAGAGCCTTTCTCGTGGGTTTATTCGCCCTTCTACATCCCCAGCAGGGGCTGGTCTGTTTTTTGTGGAAAAGAAAGACGGCTCACTTCGTCCCTGCATCGACTATAGGGGGCTGAATACCATCACCCGTCGCAACTGTTATCCTCTACCCCTCATCTCTGACCTTTTGGACCGCCTTAAGGGAGCTTCTGTGTTCACCAAGCTGGACCTGCGTGGTGCTTATAATTTGGTTCGTATGCGTGCTGGGGAGGAGTGGAAAACAGCCTTCAATACACGGTTCGGACACTATGAGTATCTCGTTATGCCGTTTGGGTTGCGTAATGCCCCAGCAGTGTTCCAAGCTTTTATGAACGAGGTTTTCAGGGATCTACTCTTGACCTATGTTGTGATATATTTAGGTGATATTTTAATTTTCTCAAAGACTCTGCCCGAGCATCGCCTTCATGTTCTGAGTGTTCTTGAGCGTTTGCGTACGCATAAACTGTACGCAAAACTGGAAAAATGCATTTTTGAGCAAAGTCAATTGCCCTTTTTGGGGTATATTGTCTCGTCCACAGGTCTAGTAATGGATCCTGCGAAAGTAGCCGCGGTCAAAGAATGGCCCCGTCATGTTACTCTGCGTGGTATTCAACGGTTTATAGGCTTCGCTAATTACTACAGGAAATTCATCCGTGGGTTCTCCCGGATCATACAGCCTATTGTCGCTTTGACCCACAAAGACTCCAACCCAGCTCTCTGGCCAGAGGGAGCCGTTTCCGCTTTTACCACCCTCAAATCCGCTTTTACTTCAGCTCCTATCTTGGTATATCCTGATCCTTATCTAGCGTTTGTCTTGGAGGTTGACGCCTCGGAATCTGCTGCTGGGGCTGTGTTGTCACAATGTAGTCCCAAGACGGGCAAATACCATCCTTGCTCCTTCTTTTCGCGTTGTTTTTCTGCGGCGGAACAGAACTACGACACAGGCAACAGAGAGCTGTTGGCTATTAAATTGGCCCTTGAAGAGTGGCGTCACCTTCTAGAGGGTTCTCCCCATGAGGTCACAGTCCTAACTGATCATCGGAATCTAGCATATTTGGCCTCTGCTAAGCGCTTGAACACAAGACAGGCCCGCTGGTCCTTGTTTTTCGCTCGTTTTTCCCTTAAGATATCCTACATTCCGGGCAGTAAGAACACCAAGGCAGATGCCTTGTCTAGGATTGCTGATACAGATTTTTCACCACCTTCTGTTCCAGAGACGATTCTGCCGTCCTCCTGTTTTCTTGCCGCTATATCTACTCTGACCCTCCGGGCTATTAAGGCTGCCCAGCATACTTCTCCCATTGTTACCTCTGGTCTCTTTGTGCCTCCCCGGTTTCGTTCTGAGGTTTTACGTTGGGCACATCATTCTCCAGTAGCAGGCCACCCTGGGGTCCACCGCACTTATGATCTCCTTACCCGTCACTTCTGCTGGCCCGGCTGTCGTTCTGATGTGGAGTCCTTTGTATCCTCTTGTTCTACCTGTGCTAGGATGAAGCTTCCCAGGACTCGACCCCTTGGTCTCCTGCACCCTCTTCCCGTACCAGTCTTGCCTTGGACCCAGCTGGCTATGGACTTTATAGTTGACCTGCCGGTATCTGGAGGAATGTCTGTAGTTTGGGTGGTGGTGGATCGTTTTAGCAAACAGGCACACTTCGTTCCCCTGCCTAAGTTACCATCCTCATCGGACCTTGCAGAGCTCTTCATTACACATGTGATCCGTTTACACGGCATTCCATTGCATATCGTGTCCGACAGGGGTTCCCAGTTTGTTTCTCGTTTCTGGCGTTCGATCTGTGCCCGGTTGGGCATCAGGCTACAGTTCTCATCTGGCTATCACCCACAGACCAATGGACAGACGGAGAGAACTAACCAGTCTTTGGAAGTGTATCTCCGTTCTCTTTGCAATCACCGTCAGGACGATTGGGCTTCTCTTCTGCCCTTGGCCGAGTTTTCTTACAACTCCTTGTTACACTCCTCCTTGGGCTGTTCTCCTTTCTTTGCTGCTTTGGGATACAACCCACGCACTCTCTTACTTTCCCCTGGTACGGCTTTGGTTCCCACAGCTGAGTCTCGGGTGCAATCTCTAGTCGCTCATTGGCAGTCTCTGCGGTCTACTCTCCTCTCCAGTCAATGTCGACAGAAGTCCTTTGCCGATCGGAGGCGTGCTTTGGCTCCTCTTTTTGCTCCTGGGGACCGGGTGTGGCTCTCCACTCAGAATATCCGTCTTCGCCAGCCGTCGGCCAAGCTGGGTCCGCGTTTTCTTGGGCCATTCAGGGTTGCGCACCGTATCTCTCCTGTGGTCTATCGATTGGATCTGCCACGTACCTTGCGGGTTCACCCGGTGTTTCATGTGTCCCGATTGAAACCATGGGTTCCTTCTCGTTTCCCTCATCCTCAGGCGTCGGTTCCCCCTCCGGTTTCTTTTCAGGATCACGAGGAGTATGTCGTGGACGAGATTTTAGACTCCCGCAGGTCTCGAGGCCGGCTTCAATTCCTAGTGAACTGGAAAGGGTACGGTCCCGAGGAACGTTCGTGGGTTTCATCGCGGGACGTTCATGCCCCCGTGTTGCTGCGTCGTTTTCGGCGGCGTTTTCCGGATCGCCCTTCCTGATGGCCCCCGGAGGTGGCCTTTGGGTGGGGGGTAGTGTCACGTCCGTCTCTGTTCGGCGGGTTTTTTTGGCCGTTGTCTCTTCTGGCGGCATCTCTCCTTCCTCGCCGGATGCGACGGGCTTCCTAGCAACGGCTTGTGTACTCCGTTGCCGGGTGCTTGCGTCACTTCCGGTTCTTCGGTATGTAGTCAGCTGGAGCCGGCGTTCAGACGCGTTAGTATAGCGTCTAGTTAGGTATGGTCTAGTGCTCTGTGGTGTTTCCCAGATTGTCCTGTACTGTTACCCTGATCAGTATCTTCTATTTTATCAAGTATCCGTGTATGACCTGGCTTGTCTCCTGACTACTCTCCTGCTCAGTCCAGCTAATGCCATATATATATCCGTGTATGACCTGGCTTGTCTCCTGACTACTCTCCTGCTCAGTCCTGCATATGCCATATTTATCCGTGTATGACCTGGCTTGTTTCCTGACTACTCTCCAGCTCTGTCCTGCAAATTCCTGCAATTAACCGTGTATGACCTGGCTTGTTTCCTGACTATTCTCCAGCTCTGTCCTGCAAATTCCTGCAATTAACCGTGTATGACCTGGCTTGTTTCCTGACTATTCTCCAGCTCAGTCCTGCAAATATCTGCAAATAACCGTGTATGACCTGGCTTGTTTCCTGACTACTTTTCTGCATCTAGGAATCCAGATACCTTTCCTGCTCTTGGGGACTTCCTTCTGGTCTGAGTGAGTACCCCTTTTATTTTGGAGTATTATTTCTCCCTGGGAATTGGGGTAGTAGTAGTTTGGCTACACGGGGTTATCGCGGGTCTCCTTTGGCTCAACCGAAGGGGACCAATCTGGCTTCGCGGCCAGCACCTTTATACGGCACTGCCGCAGCAAGGCCCCTGGTAGGCAACCACCGTACCCGAGCCACGCTCTCTAGCGTCGCACTCCAGCATCTAGCTCCCTAATTCCTTGTTGGAGGAGACTGATCTTCTCATTCCAGTATTCCAGTAGGAGGTGGTATTCTGGGTCTTGGTCTATCCCTCCTTGATCTGTGACAGGGGCCCTGTGTCACATTGCTCATCACCTCCTCCAAGCAGCAGTGAGATGTCTGTAACGCTCAGCAGCAACACATAGGGGATAGTGGTGGCGATCATGATGGTGGAGAAGCTGGGGTGGAAGAGACATTGATGGACTTTTTAGCAGAAACTGAGAAGGAATGGGAGACAGAGATGAGGATGGGCATCCCACTAGGGATGGGCGAAAATTTCCATCTCAAACTAAAATTAGTGAAAAATTACACTTTCCTCTTGGTGAAAAATTTCCTGCGAAAAGTGCAGATTTTCTGCTTTTTTCTGCTTTTTTCTCCTAGCTCATTCCATTGAAATCAATGGGAACATTGAAGTTATATACAACATAAAATAAATATTATTTAATTTCCCAAAGGCATAGTATAAAAGGGGCATGAGGGTGCCTGCGTTGGTGGGGTGTGGGGAAAGAATCATTTGAACAGGGGATTTTTGGGGGATTGTTTACTGGGACTGGGGGTCAGTTAATAAAAAATAAATCCTAAATAAAATTAAAAAACAACCCATAAGACATGGTATAAAAGTGGTCTGAGGCTGATGCATGTGTTGGTGAATGAATTAATCATTTGAACAGGGAATTTGTTTTTGGGGGGGTTCTTGACTGATATTGGGGGGCATTTAATAAAAAAATTAATAACATAAAATAATACATGTAAAGTGATAGAGACAGGAACCCCCTGACATAAGCTGCCACTGGGGTGGACTGATACTTGACTTGATAGAGTATTTTGTACATGATGATTTGTTTGATTTGTTGTTAGAGGCCTTTGTAGGACTTAGAATTAAATTAGAGGCCCAAGCCCTGAACAAACATTGATTTGTAGGACTTAAGCTTGTTTGGCAAAAGCCAAAAGTTCATCTCTACCCATTGCACACTGTGTGGTGCACTGACCACACATGCCAGTGTGATGGAGGAGAATTGATACCAGGTCATCAGGTGGAATCTGAGGAGGTTCCATCACACAGAATATGCTATCCTATTCTGGTAGGGAGGGTTCATCATTACTATTAAGCTGTCAGCAAGTTGTCATGGGTCCTTAGCGCGGTCTGGACAAAGGGTACTGTGACAGTGGCAGTACTTGGTTTCGGGTGTCATGGTGTTTGGATCCAGTTGTGACCCCAGATGTTATTTACCACACACACTGTGCACATTGCAGTTGCTGATGAGACCCACTGTTCCTGCTCTCAAGGGAAAATATATATTCTAATAACAACATACCCATGAGGATTTTGGAGGAGGGGCAGGTGGAGAAGATTTAATGGCCAACTTCTTCTTTTCTCCACATATACTGATGACTATTTATTCTTCTGTTAATGCCTCAGGCTCACCACTGGAGCCAGTTGTGGCAAGTGGAACCTTCATCATCCATCTTCCATGTTACTGCTATTGTTGATCCCATTACCTATCAGCTGCCTAATCATCCTGCTGCTTAAACATCTCAGCAGCAGCAGTTCGAACAGCAGTTGCAAATTCCACAATTATGGACTCAGGGGGACATTTGACAAAGGGCAGTGACCGCTGGCCAACAGGACCTGCTGGCACTAGGCCAGTAGGGAATTTTTATTTTTTTCTCAGGGCTTGAGCTTTGAAAAATAAATAAATAAATATTAAAAAAACATAGTCCTACAAAAAATCAACAATTTTTGGGGGGTTTGTTTCTAACAAGCCTAAGTCCTACGAATCAATATTTCCTTAGGGCTTGTGCCAAACAAGCTTAAGTCCTACAAATCAATGTTTCTTCAGGGCTTGGGCCTCTAATAAGTCTAAGTTCTACAAATGCCTCTAACAACAAATCTAACAAATCATCCTCTACAAAATAGTATACAAAAAGTCAAGTATCAGTCCACCCCAGTGGCAGCTTATGTCAGGGGGTTCCTGTCTCTATCACTTTACATACACATTTCTTATTTTATTTTATTGATTTATTTAAAAAAAAATTCCCTGTTCAACTGATTAATTCCCCAGACTCCACCCACCAACACAGGCACACTCCTCAGATCCCTTTTATACCATATTTTATGGGGGTTTTAAATTGTATTTAGGATTTATTTTTTTATTAACGGCCCCCAATCCCTGTAAACAACCCCCCAAAAATCATCCCCTGTTCAACTAATTCTTTCCCCACACCCCACCAACACAGGCACCCTCATGCCCCTTTTATACTATAAGTTTTGGAAATAAAATAATATTTGCTATGTGTTCTGTGCAACTTCAATGTTCCCATTGATTTCAATGGAATGAGCTAGGCGAAAAAAGTGAAAAATCAGCACTTTTCGCGGGAAATTATTCACCACATGGAAAGTGCCTTTTTTTTGCTTTCAGTTTGATGAGAAACCTTTTGCCCAGCCCTAATGTTATCCATATCAATGGATGACAGGTTTGCAAATCATGTGTTTCTTGTAGTGGCGGAGCCCCAACATCAGATTTATATAGACAATGATTTATTAGTTTTGCTGCCCATATTGATCTGGTGAATTATAACCTGTGAACTAGGCTGAGGGAAACCAGAGTGAATTTAAGGCCCTGAAATTTTGCCAGCTGTTGCCATATGCAGTTATGATATAGGTGGCTAATGAGGTCACTATACCTGGTTGAGCGAGTCAGTTCTCCATATCATTACAGGTACACAGTGTTCAGAACCTCAGGAGTCCTGATGCTTCTCAAATAGGATTCAACAGCTAGGAGTTTTGGTGTCTCCTTATCACGGTGCAGCTTCTCGTGCTGTCACTCTCGCTTGTGCTGCGCTCCGATTTGTTGAGCCTGTTTGGCCCGCCCCTGGGGACCTTTTTATTCTGGGCTAGTGGCACCTGTCATTTGCCCTTTCGTGGTGTTCCTGAGCCAGTTTTGCTGTGCTGTGTTCCTGTGTTCCTGATCTCCGGTGTACCAACTTGGCTAGCCCTGACTACGATCCTGTGTACCTGCTCCATGATTTGACCCGGCCTGGCTGACGTTCCTCTCGTTTCCTGATCCGGCTTGTCTGAGAACCTGCTCAGTGATTTGACCCGGCCTGGCTGACATTCCAGCTCGTTTCCTGATTCTGCTTGTCTGAGAACCTGCTCCGTGATTTGACCCGGCCTGGCTAACGTTCCTGCTCGTTGCCTGATCCGGCTTGTCTGAGAACCTGCTCCGTGATTCGACCCGGCTTGCTGACATTCCTGCTCCGTGACCTGTTCCGGTCTCTGCGGCCGGTCTCCGTTCCTGACTGCCTTGTCGCCACAGCGACATTGTGACTGTTCCACTTGCTGTTCAGTACGGTTCCGTGCTGTGCTGACTCCTGTCACTGAGCTGATTACTGCTGAGCTGTGTTTCTCTATTGAGCTGTTAACCCGTGCAGAGCTGTGTCCCAGTTACTGAGCTGTCTGTCCGTGCAGAGTGGCATTCCATCTACCGAGCTGTTAACCCGTGCAGGGCCGTGTTCCCATTATCGAGCTGCCTACTAGTGCAGAGCTGTGTTATTACCATCAAGCCATTAACCCGTGCAGAGATGGGTCCCGGTAGGGGCACGCAGTCCATACAGAGAGTTGCTTGTGCTGAGCCGTTCCTCTCCTTGTAGTCCGGTGTAGCGCATTACCGTACTGGTGGCACACAGCTCTGGCTGCTTCCGTTCACGTCTCTGTAGGGGCTATTGATCCAAGCTCTTGCATTCAGTCTCTACTATTACACCGTGGGGCGATTGGCTCAAGCTCTTGCAATCCAGCTCCCTCTATTCCGCACATTTAGGTTATAAGCTCAAGCTCTGGTAACTAGTTGTCTCCATAGGTCGTAGGGCTATTGGTCCAGCTCTTGCAATCCAGTTCCAACCACGACGCCTGTAGGGGCTAGTGGTCCCAGCACCGGTAACTAGTTGTCTCCGTTACGCTGTGGGGGCTATTCGCTCTAGCTCTGGCAGTCAACTCGCTCTGCTCATATGCCCGTGGGGGCTACCATTCCAGTACAGCAGGTTGGAAGGCAGATTTCTCTTTGCTGGACATTATCTTCAGTATTTCCAGACTGTGGGTGTTGAGTCTACTCTACCTTTAACACCTTCAACACCTTGGGTGTGCCAAACAACATAACTGAGACGGACTGATTATTCTATTAACCCTTTGTATATCAGTGCTCAGTGCCTGTTCATTACTAGTACTCTTTTCTGTATCATTGTATACTGTGCATATTATTGCTTATCCGCTATTTCACAGTGCCACCCATAGGGAGCGTTCTCTGATATTATTTTGTTCTTAATAAAATTGCATTTTATTTTTACCCACTGGTCTGAGTGTCTTGAAAACCGTGAGAGTACGAAAGGGCCATGAACTCAGACAGTAAGGGTGAAGGTAATGCACAAAACATCCACTGGAGAATGGATGTTCACGAACAGCACCTAGAACAATTGGCACTGGCTTTACAAACGTTACTTGCGTGAACGGTACACCTCGACAAGCCAAGCCAAAATCCGGTGGTCCCCTCAGTTACAACACCGGACAATCAGTCGGTGGCTCCTCCCAGAGGGCTAACGGCGGCGGCGCCGTTACCGCTAAGATATTATCACGGTTCCCGTGCTTCCCTGTCAGTCTTTGCTGGGTTACCTGTGCATTGGAGGAAGCTGACTGGCCCGCCCAGGATGTTCCTTTATATACTGGGTTGTGGGCACTTGTCAGTTGCCCTTTCGCGGTGTTCCTGAGCCTGCGCCTTGTTGCTGTGTTTCTGCTCTCCGGTTTACCGACTCGGCTAGTCTGACCATCCCATTGTTCCTGCTCTGTGATTGACCCGGCTCTGGCTGACGTTCCAGCTCCGTGATTGACCCGGCTCTGGCTGACGTTCCTGCTCCGTGATTGACCCGGCTCTGGCTGTCGATTCAAGCTCCAAGTACTGATCCGGTTCCGGTTGGGATCCAGTGCTGCGTCTGTTCCTGTGTTCCTGCGTGTTCCAGGTCGCCGGTTGGCGACATTCTGAACTGTGTTGTGTTGCTCTGACTAATCCTCTCTTGAGTACTGGACCGTTGCCTGAGCCTGTTCCTTAAGCACTGCTGAGCAAGTACCCTTGTAAAAACCAGTATTAACCCTTGCTGTGCCGGTTGCCTCTGATCTCTGAGCCTGTACTCTTACTTGCCAAGCCAGTGTATTCCTTACGAGCCTGTTAACACTGAGTGTGCCTGTGCCTTCCTGACCAGACCTCCCTATTTGCACTAGCAGAGCTGTAGTCTTTCCGGTGCCGTTAACACCGCAACCGCGCCGGCTGGCGTTGGTACCTCCGTTTGCTCTTGCTGTTGTGCTCCGTTGGACACTGGTGAGGTGTTCCGGTCCAGGTCACCTAAAGCTCTCATTGTGTTATATCCGCGACAAGGTTAAGGGCGATTCTGATTCTGGTCCATCTACTCGCAGTGGCTCTACTCCAGATTATTCCACTAAGGTGGTATAGGCTCGGTCCTGGGCATTACTGGTTTATCTGGGCGTTCATTTCCAAAAGTTCTGAGAGTGATTAGTTCAGTCACACAATACACCCTTCTCTTCATCACCAAGAGAGTGATATCTATTCTGGCGTTGGCCAATCAGTGTACTTATCTAGTTCATTTTATCCACATTTAACCCTGTGTGTTTGCTTATCTGTGCTCATTACTCTGTTAGACCTATTTGGGCCTGTATCACAGTTACCATTCTTGGCCCCCAGGGGCGCTGTTCTTTCATTTTTATTCTCAATAAAACTGTGTTTTTCTATATCAGTGTCTGAGTGTCAGAAAACTGTAACAGTACGAAAGGGCCATGACCTCAGACGGGAAAGGTGACAGTAATACACAGAACCTCCACTGGAGGATGGATGTTCACGAGCAACGCTTAGACCAGTTGGCACTGGCCATGCAAACCTTGCTAGAACGTACGGTACACCTTGGTAAACCATATCAAAATCCGGTGGTTCCCCCAGTTATGACACCGGATAGTACCCATGGGCAAATGTTGGCTTCCTCTAGAAGTTTAACGGCGGCAGCACCGTTACCCCTAAGATATGATGGCAAACCCACACTGTGCAGAGGTTTCCTTAACCAATTAGAGATATTTCTTGAACTCACACCCCACGCCTTTCCGAATGACCGTAGCAAGGTGGGGTTCATGACCGACAAAGCACAGGGTCCTGATGGTATACATCCAAGGGTTCTTCAGGAACTCAGTGCAGTGTTAGCAAAACCCCTATATTTACTCTTTAAAGATTCTATTACCACAGGCTCAGTGCCACAGGATTGGCAAAGAGCTAACATAGTGCCTCTATTTAAGAAGGGAACTAAAACAGAACCTGGGAATTATAGACCAGTGAGTTTGACCTCTGTAGTGGGAAAACTATTAGAAGGGATAATAAGGGACTATATTCAGGATTACAACACAAAAAATAAGATCATTAGCACGAATCAACATGGTTTTATGAAGAATAGATCATGCCAAACTAATCTTTTCAGCTTCTATGAGGAAGTAAGCAGCAACCTTGACAATGGCAAGGCAGTAGATGTAGTATATCTAGACTTTGCAAAGGCATTTGATACAGTACCACACAGAAGGCTGGTGTATAAAATAAGGAAATTGGGGCTAGGAGATAACCTTTGCAATTGGATACAAAACTGGCTGAAGGATAGGGAACAGTGTGTGGTTGTAAATGGAAAATTCTCCAGTACAGTTAAAGTGGAGAGTGGAGTACCTCAGGGTTCAGTATTGGGTCCGCTGCTTTTTAACATGTTTATAAATGACCTGGAAATAGATAAAGAAAGCAAAATATCAATATTTGCAGATGATACTAAATTATGCAAAGTCATTAATTCAGAACAGGATATTTTCTCTCTACAGAGGGACTTACATACAATGTCAGATTGGGCAAACATGTGGAATATGAAGTTTAATGTGGGGAAGTGTAAAGTCATGCATTTGGGAGGAAACAATCCCAAGGCTACTTATAAACATAATGGAATAATTTTAGGTGACTCGTTGCTAGAAAAAGACCTGGGTATCCTTGTCAACTACAAACTTGGAAACAGTGACCAGTGTCAAACAGCAGTAGCAAAGGCAAACAAAGTCCTGTCTTGCATAAAAAGAGGTATTGAAGCAAGAGTGGATAACATTATTTTGCCATTATACAAATCATTGGTAAAACCTCACCTTGAGTATGCAGTGCAATTTTGGGCACCGGTTCTGAAAAAGGATATACTAGAACTAGAGAGGGTACAGCGGAGAGCAACAAAATTAATTAAGGGAATGGAGGACTTGACATATGAGGAACAACTAAACAAACTTGGTTTATTTACTCTAGAGAAAAGACGACTAAGAGGAGACCTTATCACATTGTACAAGTACAGTATATGAGAGGTCAATACAAGGATCTCTGCGGTGAGCTATTTATTCCAAGGCCTGATCAGGGGACCAGGGGACACCCCTTGAGATTAGAGGAAAGGAGGTTTAAACTTCAGCAGAGGAAGGGTTTTTTTACGGTAAGGTCTGTCAAATTGTGGAATTCATTGCCCAGGGAGGTAGTTATGGTAGATACAACGGATACATTTAAGAGAAGATTAAATACATTTCTTTCAAAAGGGAACATACAGAGTTATACTGTTTATCAGTAGGCTGATCAGGAAGGTCTGATAAAGACTAATTTAATTGGTAGCAGGAAAGCTATAAAATTCTCAGTTACTGAGGTATGAGGCGAAGGTTGAACTTGATGGACTTGTGTCTTTTTTCAACCTAATTTACTAAAAAATTTACTACTATGAATAATACTAAAAAATTTACTAAATTTACTAAATATCTCTATTAACTGGCAAAGCCCTGGCATAGGCTAATCCTCTATGGGAGCAGGCTAAACCATGTACTCTGAGCTTTAACAAATTTGTCAGACAGTTTCGCAGAGTATTCGAGATACCTGGGAGAGCCACCTCTGCGGCCAAAAAACTGATGGTTATACAGATGGGAGATCATACTGTGGCTGATTATGCAATAGAATTTCAGATTTTAGCTGCAGAAGTGGCCTGGAATAATGAGGCACTACTGGCAGTCTTTACCCAAGGGTTATCGGACCCCATTAAAGATCAGATTGCGGCCAGGGAAGTACCCACTGATTTGGATGAGTATATAGATTACGTGATACTCATTGATACCCGCATGCGCGAAAGGCGCCTGGCTAAAAGGGCAAGTTCCAAGACCCATGGGCACGATAAGTCTTTTAACCCATCCTCTCCTCCCATTCCTCCTGACCGGGTACCTGAAACAGGGGAGCCTATGCAAATCGGCTTCACCAGGCTGTCTAAGGAGGAGCGGGCTTACCTCAAAAGACAAGGGTTATGCCTATATTGTGGCAAAAATGGGCATTTACTACGCACATGTCCGGTACGTCCGGGAAACGCACGCACCTAGGGTACCTTGGGGGACAGGCCCTAGGTGGTGTACAGTCGTCCCCAGATCCTTGTTCTAATAAACCCACCATACCGGTGAGTTTTCTCCTGGGCGACCAAGCTGTGGAGGTACTAGCCTTAGTAGATTCTGGCGCAGCAGGCTATTTCATGGACCGGGCATTTGCTGAAAGACACAATATTCCTCTGTCTGAAAGAGATACTCCGCTAGCCATTGAGGCTATTGATGGCAGACCTCTTGAACCAGCCCTTATCACCATGGAGACTACTCTCCTCACTATGTCTGTTGGGGTCCTCCACAAGGAGGAGGTTTGTTTCCAGATTATACACTCACCCCATCATGCGGTCATTCTGGGGTTCCCTTGGTTAATGCTGCACGACCCCCAGTTTGACTGGCAAACTTGTGAAATTAAGTCATGGTCTGACCACTGCTCTGGTCACTGTCTATCTCGTCCTGTCAAGATTATGTGTACCTCTCCCTCGGTGCCAGCTGAATACAGCAAGTTCAGTGACTTATTCAGTAAGGGTGAGGCTAGCGCACTGCCTATGCATCGGCCATATGATTGCGCTATTGATTTGCCCCCGGGAGTGGTGCCACCGAGGGGTAGGACGTATCCATTGTCCTGTGAGGAGACCAGGGCCATGGAGGAATACATTGAGGATGCTCTCAGACGAGGGATTATTCGTAAATCATCCTCTCTGGTAGGTGCAGGGTTCTTTTTCGTGAAAAAGAAGAGTGACGAACTACGACCTTGTATTGACTACCGTGGACTCAATAAGCTGATGTCCAGAAACGCATACCCCATTCCGCTCATCACAGAGTTATTTGACAGGTTGAAAGGCTCCTCTATTTTTACGAAACTCGATCTACGTGCCGCCTACAACCTAATAAGGATAAGGGCCGGTGATGAGCGGAAGACGCCATTCAATACTAGGTCAGGCCACTACGAATATCTAGTGATGCCATTTGGGTTATGTAATGCACCTGCCGTATTCAAAGAGTTCATCAACGATATCCTCCATCTCATGTGGTTGTTTACCTGGACAATATTTTGATTCATTCTGCTAATTTAACCCAGCACATCCAGGATGTTTCTGAGGTATTGCTTCGATTACGCAAGAACAAATTGTTCTGTAAACTTGAAAAATGTGAATTTCATTGTTCCAAAGTACCTTTCTTGGGTTTTGTTATATCTAAAGATGGCATAGCTATGGACCAAGAAAAGTTGGCTGCAGTCTTACAATGGCCATGACCCAAGGGGTTAAAAGCTATCCAAAGGTTCTTGGGCTTTGCCAACTATTACAAGAAGTTTATTCAGAACTTTTCTATCATTACAAAACCCCTCTCTGACCTTACGCATAAGGGCGCAAATCCCTCTCAATGGTCTGAGGCAGCTGAGATAGCCTTTGAAACCCTCAAGAAGGCGTTTGCATCTGCCCCTATACTATCCCACCCTAATCCCACCCTGTCTTTTACGCTAGAGGTCGATGCCTCCGAGGGTGGGGTAAGGGCAGTTCTCTCCCAACGCCCCAAGGAAGGGGGGACCCTGAGGCCCTGTGGGTTCTTTTCCAAAAAACTTTCTAGTGCCCAAAGCCATTATGAAATTGGTGAAAGGGAATTGTTGGCTATCATCTTGCCATTAAAAGAATGGCAACATCTTCTGGAAGGCACAAGAACCCCAGTTTTGATCCTCACGGACCATAAGAACTTGATATACCTATCCAAGGCCGAAAGGCTGTAATCTCGCCAGGCTCGATGGGCCCTATTTCTGTCCAGAATTAACTTCATAGTATCGTACCTACCAGGGTCTAAGAACATTAGGGCAGATGCTCTTTCTAGACAATTCTGCACAGACATTGAGAGGGATGAGGCGCCGGTTCCCATAATTCAGCCAGATAGGATTCTGGCCACTATTCGTACCAGCATCACTTTGCGACTGGGAGAGCAAATCTCATCGTCTGGGAGCTCTCCATTCCTTGTCAATTATGGGTTCCAACCCTGTCTACTCCCAGACTCATTTCAGTCCCAACAGATTCCGGCTCTGGATGAGCACATGGAGCAGCTCAGCTCCACTTGGGCACAGGTACAAAGGTCCCTCAGTCAGTCCTTCCACAGACATCAGCGGCATGCCAATTGCAGGCGGTTGCCAGCGGTTTCCTTCCAGGTTGGGGACAGGGTATGGCTTTCCTCCAGGAATCTCAACCTGCAAGTGCCTTCGAACACACTGGCCCCCCGGTTCATTGGGCCATTTAAGATTATTCTCAAGGTCAATCCTATGGCATACGCATTGGAGCTTCCTAATACTATGCGTATTCACAATGTGTTCCATGTGTCATTGATAAAGCCCTTGGTTTGCAACTGCTATACTACCACTCTGGTGGTTCCTGGGCCGGTGGATGTGCAGGGCCAAGAGGAATACGAAGTCCAGAGCATAATCGACTCCAGGAGATTTAGAGGCAAGTTGCAATATTTGGTCCACTGGAAAGGGTATGGGCCTGAGGACCGCTCTTGGGTAGACCACAAGGACCTCCATGCTCCACGATTGCTGCGCAACTTTCACTCTAAATATCCTCAGAAACCGAGACCCTCCGGCAGGGGAGGGGGTCTTTGAGAGGGGGGTACTATCACGGTTCCTGTGCTTCCCTGTCAATCTTTGCTGGGTTACCTGTGCATTGGAGGAAGCTGATTGGCCCGCCCAGGATGTTCCTTTATATACTGGGTTGTGGGCACTTGTCAGTTGCCCTTTCGTGGTGTTCCTGAGCCTGTGCCTTGTTGCTGTGTTTCTGCTCTCCGGTTTACCGACTCGGCTAGTCTGACCATCCCATTGTTCCTGCTCCGTGATTGACCCGGCTCTGGCTGACGTTCCAGCTCCGTGATTGACCTGGCTCTGGCTGACGTTCCTGCTCCGTGATTGACCCGGCTCTGGCTGATGTTCCTGCTCTGTGATTGACCCGGCTCTGGCTGTCGATTCAAGCTCCGAGTACCGATCCGGTTCTGGTTGGGATCCAGTGCTGCGTCTGTTCCTGTGTTCCTGCGTGTTCCAGGTCGCCGGTTGGCGACATTCTGAACTGCGTTTGTGTTGCTCTGACTAATCCTCTCTTGAGTGCTGGACCGTTGCCTGAGCCTGTTCCTTAAGCACTGCTGAGCAAGTACCCTTGTAAAAACCAGTATTAACCCTTGCTGTGCCGGTTGCCTCTGATCTCTGAGCCTGTACTCTTACTTGCCAAGCCAGTGTATTCCTTACGAGCCTGTTAACACTGAGTGTGCCTGTGCCTTCCTGACCAGACCTCCCTATTTGCACTAGCAGAGCTGTAGTCTTTCCGGTGCCGTTAACACCGCAACCGCGCCAGCTGGCGTTGGTACCTCCGTTTGCTCTTGCTGTTGTGCTCCGTTGGACTCCGGTGAGGTGTTCCGGTCCAGGTCACCTAAAGCGCTCATTGTGTTACTACAGTATTACTATTCCGTTGGCTTGCTATCGCTTGTGCAGTATTCGTCCGCTCTGGCACCCAAGGGGTGCGTACGGTTTTTCTCCCGTTGGCATAAGCAGGGTTATATCCGCGGCAAGGTTAAGGGCGATTCCGATTCTGGTCCATCTACTCGCAGTGGCTCTACTCCAGATTATTCCACTAAGGTGGTATAGGCTCGGTCCTGGGCATTGCTGGTCTATCTTGGCTTTCATTTCCAAAAGTTCTGAGAGTGATTAGTTCAGTCACACAATACACCCTTCTCTTCATCACCAAGAGAGTGATATCTATTCTGGCGTTGGCCAATCAGTGTACTTATCTAGTTCATTTTATCCACATTTAACCCTGTGTGTTTGCTTATCTGTGCTCATTACTCTGTTAGACCTATTTGGGCCTGTATCACAGTTACCATTCTTGGCCCCCAGGGGCGCTGTTCTTTCATTTTTATTTTCAATAAAACTGTGTTTTACTATATCAGTGTCTGAGTGTCAGAAAACCGTAACAGATATGATGGCCAACTTAACCTATGCATGGGCTTTATTAATCAATTGGAGATCTTTCTAGAATTAACGCCCCAGGCATTTCCTAAAGATCGTAGTAAGGTCGGATTTATGATTTCCCTGTTGACGGGCAGAGCACTGGCATGGGCCAACCCTCTCTGGGAGAATGCCAAACCCTGTACTCGGAACTTTGATGAATTCGTAAAACAGTTCCGTAAAGTGTTTGAGGTTCCGGGCAGAACTGCCTGTGCTGCCAAGAGGTTAATGGAAATACAGCAGGGCAAGCGTACATTGGGCGATTACGCTATTGAATTTCGGACCTTGGCAGCAGAGGTTGGTTGGAACAACAAGGCACTGGTGTCAGCATTTGCCCAGGGCATGTCCGATACCATTAAAGATGAAATTGCCTCCAGGGAACTACCCAGTGGCCGGGATGATTACATCGAGTATGTTATGCTCATTGATTCTCGCATTCGCGAGAGCAGGTTGGCTAGAAGGGCAAGATCCAGAAATATTGGGCAGGTTAACCCTTTAAACCCACCCTCTCCTCCCATTCCTCCTGAACGGTTCCCAGAGGCAAGTGAACCAATGCAACTAGGGCTCACCTTACTAAGGAGGAACGGGCAAACCGTAAAAGACTGGGATTATGCTTGTACTGTGGCAAAGCTGGGAACCTATTACGTACATGTCCGGTAAAACCGGGAAACGGACGCACCTAGGGTACCTTGAGGGACAGGCCCTAGGTGGTGTACAGCAGTCCCTTGATTCTTGCATACAGAAACCCACCATACAGGTGGCATTTTCTTGGGCAGACCTTTTGGTATCAGTCATGGCACTGGTCGATTCCGGTGCAGCAGGATATTTTATGGACCAGTCCTTTGCCGAATTACACAAAATTCCGTTACTCAAAAGGGAGTCCCCACTGGCCATTGAAGCCATCGATGGTCGTCCTCTTGAACCGGCTTTCTTCACTATGGAGACTATTCCTATTTCTATGACTGTTGGGGCCCTTCATAAGGAAGATTTACGCTACCAAATAATTCGTTCTCCACATCATGCAGTTATACTGGGGTTTCCCTGGCTACTATTACACAACCCGCAGTTTGACTGGCAGAGATGTGAGGTTAAGTCTTGGTCGGAATACTGTGTCAAGAATTGTCTGTCCCATCCTGTCAAAATTTGTTGTACCTCCCCCTCCTTGCCAACTGAATACCAGAAATTCAGTGACGTATTCAGCAAGGGGGAGGCTAGCGCATTACCCTCGCATAGACCCTATGATTGCGCTATTGATCTGGCCCCGGGGGTGGTGCCCCCTAGGGGTTGCACATATCCACTCTCTTGCGAGGAAACCAGGGCTATGGAGGAGTACATAGAGGATGCCCTCAAGAGAGGGATTATTCGCAAGTCTTCCTCTCCAGCTGGTGCTGGGTTCTTTTTTGTTAAAAAGAAAAATGGCGAGTTAAGGCCGTGTATCGATTACCGGGGGTTGAATAAGCTGATGCCTAAGAATGCCTACCCCATTCCACTCATAACCGAATTATTTGACAGGTTAAAGGGATCATCTATTTGCACTAAACTTGATCTCAGAGCTGCTTACAACCTAATCAGATTCAGGGCAGGAGATGAGTGGAAGACAGCATTTAATACCAGATCAGGGCATTATGAATATCTGGTTATGCCATTTGGGCTATCTAACGCACCAGCAGTATTCCAGGAATTCATTAATGACATCCTTCGTGACATGCTGCAATCCTGCGTGGTAGTATATCTCGATGATATTTTAATTCACTCTGCTAACCTCACGCAGCACGTTAAGGATGTCTCTGAGGTTTTGTCATGACTACGTCAAAACAAACTATTTTGTAAACTTGAGAAATGCAAATTTCATAGGTCCAAGATACCCTTCCTGGGGTTCGTGATATCAGTTAATGGCATTGCTATGGACCAGGAGAAGTTGGCTGCAGTACTACAGTGGCCGCACCTTAAAGGGTTAAAAGCGATCCAACGCTTTCTGGGCTTCGCCAATTATTATAGAAAATTCATTCAGACCTTTTCCTCGATTTTCAAACCATTGTCTGACTTAACACGTAAAGGTGCTACTCCCTCTCAATGGTCCGAGGCTGCGGAGAACGCTTTTGAGACACTTAAGTCCACTTTTGCCTCAGCTCCAGTACTATCCCACCCCAACCCTGCCCTACCATTTACGTTGGAGGTCGATGCTTCTGAAGTTAGGGTCGGGGCAGTGCTTTCCGAAAGACCGATGGAGGATGGTCCACTGAAACCTTGTGGGTTCTTTTCAAAGAAACTCTCTGTTGCCCAAAGCCACTATGAGATTGGTGACAGGGAGCTCTTAGCCATTATCCTGGCACTTAAGGAATGGTGTCACCTTCTGGAGGGCACTCAGAACCCAGTATTGATTTTAATCGATCATAAGAACCTGACATATCTCTCCGAAGCTAAGAGGTTGTCCTCCCGGCAGGCCAGGTGGGCACTTTTTCTGTTCCGGTTTAACTTTATAGTGTCCTATCTGCCTGGTTCCAAGAATGTCAAGGCTGATGCATTGTCCAGACAATTTGCTTTGGACATTGAGAGGGAGGAAGAACCTGTGCCTATCATTCAGCCTGATCACATCCTGGCAACAGTGTGTACCAGCATCACTTTGCCTTTAAGGGAGGAGATTTTGGCATCTCAGGCAAGGGCACCCCCCGAAACTCCAGTTGGCAAGTGCTTTGTGGATGAGTCTTTCCATACCCGTCTGCTTGAGACTTACCACTCCTCTAAGGCGGCTGGGCACATTGGGAGGGATCAGTTAATATGGTCTCTCTCACAAGTATTTAGGTGGCCCTCTCTCAGAGCCGATTGTTCTGCATTTACGGCAACGTGTGCCATCTGTGCCCGTGCCAAGACACCCAGGCATCTCCCAGTGGGTTTACTGCAGCCTGTACCTAATGGTGAACGTCCCTGGTCCCATATTTCCATTGACTTTTTGGGGAAACTGCCAGTCTCTAAGGGGCACTCGTTTATTCTGATGGTGGTCGGCAGATTCTCTAAGATGGCTCATTTTGTGCCCCTCTCTGGTCTCCCGTCGGCCCAGGAGCTAGCTATGGTTTTTGCTAAAGAGGTATTTCGCTTGCACGGGGTACCCAGAGTGGTTGTGTCAGATCGTGGTAGCCAGTTCGTGTCCAGATTTTGGAGGGCATTTTGTGGTCAGATGGGCATCCAGTTGTCCTTTTCCTCTGCCTACCATCCCCAGACTAACGGAGCCACTGAGCGTGCCAATCAGGGACTGGAGCAGTTCCTGTGCTGCTTTGTGAACGATCATCACGACAATTGGTCCGACCTGTTGCCGTGGGCAGAGTTCGCCAGGAACTGTGCAGTTAATTCATCGTCCGGGACCACCCCGTTTCTTATCAACTACGGCTTCCAGCCGTGTCTGCTCTCGGACTCATTTCAAGCGCAACAGATTCCAGCTCTGGATGAGCATATCGAGCAACTTCGCTCCACTTGGGCACAGGTTCAGAGGACCCTAGGTCAGTCTTTTCAGCGACAGTAGCGGCATGCCAATCGTAGACATCTGCCAGTGGTCTCCTTCCAGGTTGGGGACAGGGTATGGCTCTCATCCAGAAATCTCAATTTGCAGGTGCCCTCCAATAAGTTCGCTCCCAGATTCATTGGTCCGTTTAAAGTTATCCGTACAGTGAACCCGGTTTTTTACGCTTTGGAACTCCCGGCATCTATGTGTATACATAAGGTGTTCCAGGTATCTCTGCTGAAACCCTTGGTTTGCAATCGCTATATATATATAGCGATTGCATATATATATATATATATATATATATATATATATATATATATATATATATATATATATACATATATATATATATATATATATATATATATATATATACATATATATATATATATATATATATATATATATATATATATATATATATATATACTACCTCTCCAGTGGTTCCTGGGCCGGTGGATGTTCTGGGCCAAGAGGAATACGAGATACAAAGCATCATTGATTCTAGGAGATTTAGGGGGAAGTTGCAATATTTGGTCCATTGGATGGGCTATGGCCCTGAGGAACGTTCATGGGTAGATCACAAGGACCTCCATGCACCTAGATTATTGCGTAACTTCCACGCTAAATACCCCCAGAAGCCTAGACCTCCTGCTGGGAGAGGGGGCCTTTGAGGAGAGGGTACTATCACGGTTCAGCTTCTTGTGCTGTCACTCTCGCTTGTGCTGCGCTCCGATTTGTTGAGCCTGTTTGGCCCGCCCCTGGTGACCTTTTTATTCTGGGCTAGTGGCACCTGTCATTTGCCCTTTCGTGGTGTTCCTGAGCCAGTTTTGCTGTGCTGTGTTCCTGTGTTCCTGATCTCCGGTGTACCAACTTGGCTAGCCCTGACTACGATCCTGTGTACCTGCTCCATGATTTGACCCGGCCTGGCTGACGTTCCTCTCGTTTCCTGATCCGGCTTGTCTGAGAACCTGCTCAGTGATTTGACCTGGCCTGGCTGACGTTCCTGCTCGTTTCCTGATTCCGCTTGTCTGAGAACCTGCTCCGTGATTTGACCCGGCCTGGCTGACGTTCCTGCTCGTTTCCTGATCCGGCTTGTCTGAGAACCTGCTCCGTGATTCGACCCGGCTTGCTGACGTTCCTGCTCCGTGACCTGTTCCGGCCTCTGCGGCTGGTCTCCGTTCCTGACTGCCTTGTCGCCACAGTGACATTGTGACTGTGCCACTTGCTGTTCAGTACGGTTTCTTGCTGTGCTGACTCCTGCCACTGAGCTGATTACTGCTGAGCTGTGTTTCTCTATCGAGCTGTTAACCTGTGCAGAGCTGTGTCCCAGTTACAGAGCTGTCTGTCCGTGCAGAGTGGCGTTCCATCTACCGAGCTGTTAACCCGTGCAGGGCCGTGTTCCCATTATCGAGCAGCCTACTAGTGCAGAGCTGTGTTATTACCATTGAGCCATTAACCCTTGCAGAGCTGGGTCCCGGTAGGGGCACGCAGTTCATACAGAGAGTTGCTTGTGCTGAGCCATTCCTCTCCTTGTAGTCCGGTGTAGCGCATTACCGTACTGGTGGCACACAGCTCTGGCTGCTTCCGTTCACGTCTCCGTGGGGGCTATTGATCCAATCTCTTGCATTCAGTCTCTTCTATTACACCGTGGGGCGATTGGCTCAAGCTCTTGCAATCCAGCTCCCTCTATTCCGCACGTTTGGGTTATCAGCTCAAGCTCTGGTAACTAGTTGTCTCCATAGGTCGTAGGGCTATTGGTCAAGCTCTAGCAATCCAGTTCCAACCACGACGCCTGTGGGGGCTAGTGGTCCCAGATCCGGTAACTAGTTTTCTCCGTTACACCCGTGGGGGGCTATTCGCTCAAGCTCTGGCAGTCAACTTGCTCTGCTCATATGCCCGTGGGGGCTACCATTCCAGTACAGCAGGTTGGAAGGCAGGTTTCTCTTTGCTGAACATTATCTTCAGTATTTCCAGACTGTGGGTGTTGAGTCTACTCTACCTTTAACACCTTCAACAACTTGGGCGTGCCAAACAACACAACTGAGATGGACTGATTATTCTATTAACCCTTTGTATATCAGTGCTCAGTGCCTGTTCATTACTAGTACTCTTTTCTGTATCATTGTATACTGTGCATACTATTGCTTATCCGCTATTTCCCAGTGCCACCCGTAGTGGGCGTTCTCTGACATTATTTTGTTCTTAATAAAATTGCATTTTATTTTTACTCACTGGTCTGAGTGTCTTGAAAACTGTGACACTCCTACTCCTATGGTGAATATGTACCCCCACATAACATTAAGGGATAATAATGCTTCATAATGAAAGCAGCTCTAATTAATCATCATAGTATTTGGGCCATGGAGAGTGTTATTTCAGTACTGTCAGCATTGTAGTTCAAGAGTAATTGAATGATAAAGAATCCCCCTCCTGCCCCTTTTACTGATGTAACACTGCTCATCTCAGAGCAGCAGGTTGGTGTCTAAGTTAATTGCAGAGAGGGACAATCTTCAATTAAGAAAAGGGAAAAAAACTGAAAAAACTGTCAACGTGGGCAGAGCTTTCATTGTTCTCACAGTAAGAAGATTGTCCCTTGCTGTGAGCTGTCTGGTCTTTGGAAATATTCCACATCTGAGGGGAGGTGGCTTACACTAGGTAAAAGGGGCAGGAAGGGGAAATTTTATCATCTTGAACTACAACTCTGACAGTATTGAAATAGCAGTCTCTATGGCTCAAATACTATGAAGATTAATTGAAGCTGTTGTTTTGTGAAACATTACTAACTCTTTAAGCCCAATGTTCAATGGTGTCTGTATGCTGACTTAAGGCAGCCCAACAGAAGTGTATATATGTGTCTGGCTGGCCAGTACCATATATAGATTAGTGTTTGGTTCAGATGCAAGGGTCTAAGATCTTTTCAGCAATTGCACCCATAGGTACTAGAAAGTCAAAGTAAGTGAAGACCTTTTACCTTTGGAGGAGTACGGTATACTTGGGTTAGAATGCTTTTGGTTACATTAATTCAGGTCATGATAGTGCTGTATTCATGCATAAGGCCATGCCTGATGATATTGAAAGGGGGACGCCCTCCTATGTGGATGATGTCCTGCTAAAAAGTACTACCTTCCAAAAACACATCACAGAGATTAAACATGTTTTTAATCAGTTAAAGGAATCAGGTGTTAAACTGTCGCTCAAAAAGGCACAGATGTGCTGCACTAAAGTTAACTTTCTTGGTCATGAGGTGACCACTGAAGGGTTAAACTCTCAGAGTAAGAAGGTTGAGATGATAGTTAAATTAAAAAAAAACTACTAAAAATCTCAAGAAATTGAGATCCTTCCTAGTTCCAGATACAAGATGGTCTGTTAATCAGAACCTCTGTACCCTCTGCATTCAGGGGTCTTATGCTCCAACATGCTCATGATGCACCTACCTCAAGTCATCCTGGAGACAAAATCACGTATGAAATTCTCTGTGACTATGCATATTGGCATCATATGCTTAATGTACAAACCTATTATCAAGGTTATTTGGTGTGTTCTCAGTTCCAACCACATGGCCCCACTCATCGTGCCCCACTGCAGAAGAGGGGGATGTCATTACCGTGGTCAGATATTCAAACAGATTTTGTAGAACTGGTCACCAGAACAGCAAGGGGGAACAAGTATATGTTACCTGTTACTTGTTTATTCACAAAATGGGTTGTATGCTTACCCGCTAGCAATAATACAGTAGAAACTGCTGCTCTCCAGGTTTGGCCAACCACAGAGGATTGAATCTGATAGAGGTAGCCATTTCATTGGTGAAGTGATGAGTAAACTCTGGAAAATATTAGGGGTAAAAAGAAAGTTACATACTTCCTACCGTCCTGCCTCAAGTGGTGGGGTGGAGCGATAGAATCAATCAATTGTTAACATTCATAAAAAGTTTGTTAAGGAATTTAGTAAGGACTGGGACATTAAGTTTCCCTTCATCCTCATGGCTGTTCGAGCTACACCTAGCGCAGCCACAAAAGTGTCTCCATTTGAGTTGATTACAGGTAGAAAGATGATCCTACCCCAACACTTGCTGTACTGCACATCTGAACAAAATCTAATAAATGCCTCCACATCACATCAATACATAGATAACATGAGCAAACATTTACAACATGCATTTGTGTTTGCCCAGAAAAATCTGGAGAAGGTAGCAGTAAGTACTAAGACATACTATGATCTAAAGACCATCAGAAAGGAATATGAGGTAAATTATCATGTTTATCTGTATAATTTTGCTAGAAACCAGCTGAAAGAGAAGAAATTATTACCGTCATGGAGAGGACCATATATCATAACTGACAAAATATCTCCAGTTGCCTATAAGTTTTCTATCCCTATTAATGGTGAGACTTTAAAAAAGTGGGTTCATATAAACCAATTGCGACTTGTCACCCTAAATCTCAGTTACAGATCATAGAGGGAGAAGTGGAAGAAGAACAAGGATCCTAATGCAATCATTGGATGGATGAGTATTCATTGATTGTCCAAGTGACATTGTCATGTCTGGTCATATTGTCTTCTTTGTGTTTCTGTGAAACGTCACTCTTCTTTTGTCTGTCTGTGCTGCATGTTTGATCCCCACTAACACTTCTATTACCGTTTCACCAAATGAAATGTTGCTCAATAAAACTTTCAGAAATGTATTTTATGCTAATCATATTTTTCTCCCAACAAGGTTTTGGTTTTAAGCATAAATCTGAGATTGTGTTCCTCTGTGTAAATGTAGCAAATGTAGGAAGTGTTATGTTTTCTAGATCAGCTTTAGGCAACAAGTGCCACAAGTAGACTAGTGAGGAATAGGCATTTATCCTATATTGCCAATATTATAGGGATATGTATTGAAACTGTAATGATGTTATGCTACATTATTTCAATGTCAGTCCACTCATGAGCTGTTTCTTTTAGATCCTAAGAGGTCTCGAATGATTGAGAGGTCAGGTGACTAATCCATTTGCTGTGGAAGTCAAGACCAAGGCCGTGATGTGGATCATCCTTCCTTTCTGAGAGGAATTCCAGGCAAAGCCAATTGTGATTCCAAGGCTGTGGTTAAGAATCATTGGACGAGAGATACCAGGATTCATTCTCACAGAGAAAAATATTCATATCCCACAGGATTTTTGTCAGCATGGATGCAAAGATCATCATTATTAGGAAATTTGATATTTCTCACATCCAGTTTTAAAGGCTGGAAGCCTGATATGTTGTGCAAGTCAAGTTTCTCAAACCAAGACTAAGGAGAGCCTTGAGTAGGCCAAGCAGATGTTCATATCAGATATTATTTCTCTTATTCATCAACCAGCTTAAGTTATTGATTCTGGATTTGAGCTATTGTCTTAATGTTTATAAGAACAATAAAGACTTCCTCTTTTAGAAACAAGTTTATGACGCAAACCAGTTGATGAAATGGAGTGAACTCTTACTACTCCAAGAACAATCCCAGTCACGGGTATAAGGATATAACAGACGCTCTCTTCCAGGTTTAGAGACAACATATTAGAACTTTCACTAAGTTTATAATATTATGCTAAAAAGGGGGATTTTGTCAGAGGGACTGCTCTTTGTTGGAAGGAAATGGTTAAATATACTGTTCAGTAACCATTTTGTCTGTGTATATATGAGGCATGTCTCTTTAAGCAGCATTAGGTTTCGGTTTCTAGAAATGGATTTCTCAGTGAATATCCTTGAAGAAGGCTTCTCTATTACCTTGAATAGGAATGTTATCTCATATGGGAGAGATGAACCTGTGGTTTCACATTCCCAAAAGAGAAAGTGTTCTGAAACCTTTTTAATTGGTTTCCTCATTATATTTGATTGACACTAATGATCTTTTCTGAAGATTCCTGGTAGTAGACTGACACTTAGTGACATGGTAGATTTATTAATTTAAGTTGTTTGTATATGGTATTTACCAATTTAAATATTACCTAATATCCTAATTATTTAAGGTGTGAACTATGAGAGAAGAATGTGCACACTTTTCTGTTAAGGTGGGTTTAGGTAATATAAGCAGTGTTCAGGGATAAATAGGGGCTTTTTGTTTGCCGAATATCTTAGTTACTGAAATGAGCAGAACCTTGCTGTGCGAAAGACCACACCTTATTATAGGACTCATAATGTATAAGTAAATTATATTTACATTCCACTGTATACATTTCCAAAGTTATTATAACTCAGTATATTCTGGGGATAATCTTATTCTATAATTTCCTAGTGGACCTGGCCAACCTACTGATAACTATTACCCAGTAGCCATTTGGCTGTAGAGTTAAAATAATCTTTGGAGGTTATACAGTCCAATCACAGTAGTAGTAGGGTGAGGTCAGACTGATAGCTATTTTAGATAATTGGGAGTCATAGTTAGCTAGCATTGCTAACACCTGCAGAGCCAGTTGTTTATTGTGTGTGGAAGTCTGCACATGAATACTGTGGAATGCATTGATGTCCACTGCAAGCAGGTGCAGAAGATTCACAGTAATCTTGTTCTGAGATGGTCAGTGTGTTCCATTGATCTGGTGTTCTAAATTAACACTTGCATTTGCTGTCTGGGAAGTTTTCCTTCTGTTTCTCTTGCCTGTGGTTCTGGTACTTTATAGCTGGCTCAGTTTAAAAATTGCATTGTGTGTGTGGTGGTATCAAGGAGTGGTTCTGATCTGTCAGAATAGTCACACTTGTGAAAATCCTGACAGAACAAAGCAGCGTATGCCACTTTGGATTGAGTAATTGGCTGGTCCTTAATGTCCATGGTTATAATAACCCCTGCTGCTGAGTTGTGTACAATGATTTTGTCATTATAATCTCTGTGGTATATGTTATTATTTAGGATTATAATGTGGTAATACACATTTTTACTGGGTAATGTTTTTCATTATTCTGTGTTCCATATAGAGGTAAGCATATTGAAAACAACAGATAAATAGTTAAACTCTATATTTAGAAGATCTGGGGACCTTATGTCTTTCAGATAGGTATTTCTTCTTGCAATATTGTGCATTGTGGTTATAAAAGGGTTGTTACGTTAATGAGCATCTGGACATAACTGGAATAACAGAAACATGGTGGAATGATGCACATGACTGGGCTGTAAATATAGAGGGCTATTCCCTGTTTAGAAGAGACAGGATTAATAGAAAAGGGGGAGGTGTGTGCTTATATTTGAAAACACAGCTAAATCTAGTATTGCGGTGTTATATTAGTGAGGAAACTGGCCAAATTGTGGAGTCCATGTGGGTAGAAATCAAGACTAAATGTGGTGTAAAAGGTTAAAAAAAGGTGTTGGTAGGCATATGCTATAAACCACCAAATATCGATGACAATGTTGAGGCCCAACTGCTATTGCAAATGAGGAAAGCTGCCTAGTTTGGGCATACTATAATTATGGGAGATTTTAATTATCCAGATATCAACTGGAAAAATGAGACCTATCAGAATGCTAAGGGAGGCAGGTTTGTGAACACACTTAGTGAAAGCTACATGTCACAAATGGTGGAAGTGCCAACAAGAAATAATAATGTATTGGACCTAGTGATAACTAATAACACAGAAATTATATCCAATATTAAGGTAAGAGAACATTTGGGAAACAGTGATCACAACATGGTTACATTTGAGATTAGTCTGGCAAAGCAAAACTCTATAGGTTCAACCAAAACTCTTAATTTTAAAAAAGCGAACTTCAAATTGTTAAGGGCTTCAATGCAACACATAGACTGGGATATTTTATTTAAAGGCAAAAATACTGAGGAAAAATGGTCAGAATTCAAATTTAGGTTGCAGAAATGTACCCAACAGTATATACCAATGGGAAACAAATGCAAAAGTCACAGCCAATGTAGTTAACTGCACATGTAAAGAAGGAAATGGCAAGGAAAAAAAAATGCATTCAAATTATTTAAGTCTGAAGGAACTGAACAATCTTTGTTAAAATACAGGGAGTGCAACAAAGATTGTAAACAGGCAATTAGGGTAGCAAAAATAGATAATGAAACTCGAATTGCAAGGGAAAGCAAGACTAATCCAAAAAAGTTTTTCAAATATATAAATAGCAAAAAACTTAAGAGGGAGTACATTGGACCATTCAAAAATGAGATGGGTGAGTTGGTTAGTGAGGATAAGGAAAAGGCCGATGTTATAAACACTTTCTTTGCATCAGTATATACAAGGGAGCAAGGAATGGTAGAAGAGCCTCCATAAGTAACAAATAAAACAATACAATTAACAGATATTGGGTTAACTCAAGAAGATGTCATGGGAAGACTGAACAAAATTAAGACCGACAAAGCACCGGGACCTGATAGTATACATCCAAAGGTTCTTCAGTGCAGTGTTAGCAAAACCCCTATATTTACTCTTTAAAGATTCTATCCCACAGGCTCAGTGCCACATGATTGGAGAAGAGCTAACATAGTGACTCTATTTAAGAAGGGAACTAAAACAGAACCTGGGAATTTAGACCAGTGAGTTTGACCTCTGTAGTGGGAAAACTGCTAGAAGGGATAATACGGGACTATATTCAGGATTACAACACAAAAAATACAATCATTAGCAAGAATCAACATGGTTTTATGAAGAACAGATCATGCCAAACTAATATTTTCAGCCTCTATGAAGAAGTAAGCAGCAACCTTGACAATGGCAAAGCAGTAGATGTAGTATATCTAGACTTTGCAAAGATATTTCATACAGTGCCACACAGAAGGCTGGTGTATAAAATAAGGAAATTTGGGCTAGGAGATAACCTTTGCAATTGGATGCAAAACTGGTTGAAGGATAGGGAACAGTGTGTGGTTGTAAATGGAAAATTCTCCAATACAGTTAAAGTGGAAAGTGGAGTACCTCAAGGTTCAGTATTAGGTCCACTGCTTTTTAATATGTTTGTAAATGACCTGGAAATAGATATAGAAAGCAAAATATCAATATTTGCAGATGATACTAAATTATGCAAGGTCATTAATTCAGAACAGGATATTTTCTGTCTACAGAGGGACTTACATACAATGTCAGATGGAATATGAAGTTTAATGTGGGTAAGTGTAGAGTCATGCATTTGGGAGGAAACAATCCCAAGGCTACTTATGAATTTAATGGTATCATTTTAGGGGACTCATTGCTAGAGAAAGACCTGGGTATCCTTGTCAACTACAAACTTGGAAACCGTGACCAGTGTCAAACAGCAGTAGCAAAGGCAAACAAAATCCTGTCTTGCATAAAAAGAGGTATCGAAGCAAGAGTAGATAACATTATTTTGCCATTATACAAATCATTGGTAAGACCTCACCTTGAGTATGCAGTGCAATTTTGGGCACCGGTTCTGAAAAAGGATATACTAGAACTAGAGAGGGTAGAGTAAAAAGCAACAAAATTAATTAAGGGAATGGAGGACTTGACATATGAGGAACGACTAGACAAACTTGGTTTATTTACTCTAGAGAAAAGACGACTAAGGATCTCTGTGGTAAGCTATTTATTCCAGTTCCTGGTCAGATGACTAGGGGACACCCCTTGAGATTATAGGAAAAGAGGTTTAAACTTAAGCAGAGGAAGGGTTTTTTTACGGTAAGGGCTGTTAAATTATGGAATTCATTGCCAAAGGAGGTGGTTATGGCAAATACAATGGATACATTTAAGAGAAGATTAGATATATTTCTTTCAAAAGGGAACATAGAGAGTTATATTGTTTATCAGTAGGCAGATCAGGAAGGTCTGATAAAGAATAGGTTAATTGGCAGCAGGAAAGCTATAAAATTCTCAGTTCCTGGGGTATGAGGAAAAGGTTGAACTTGATGGACTTGTGTCTTTATTCAACCTCATTTACTATGTTACTATGTAACCTCTGGCCCTATTGAGCACAACTCATGTGACAAATCTCCTGCCACTTAATTGCCTTCGTACATACAGGGTGGGGCAGGTGTTGTTACACTGCCACCTACTTTATTGTCTATAATTGTAATTAACAATTAGCCCTTGTTATGTTGCTGTCTTCAAATCTTGCTAGCTTATTTCTCTGGATACCTATATGTAAGGTTAACCCTACATGGGCTGGTACGTTATCTGTGTAGTTACCTGATATATTTTATTGTATTATAATTTCTTTATGCCATATATATATATCTTAGTCTAGGACTTAGTTGCATTAAGAAATATTACTGAGTCAATTTTGTATACCTTTATATCCCAATTCACCTATTATTATTGTATTTTATATATCACATTTTATTTATCCTCAAATAAAATTACATATGTTGTTTTACGAATATGAGTAATTAATTATTTTTAATCAATTCTGTTCACTGTGAAAAGTGTGTCATACCTAGATTGTGTACAAGATCTCAAATTTAGTTATTTATATTTTGCTTATTTTATGTGAGATATAGAGTGCCTAGTCTTCTGTTTCTTTAGTATATCCTCAACAGATTTCTGTGATGGGTGGCTGGCTTTAACATGCTTGACATAAATGTCATGTGTGTTATCAGGGTGGTTTTGCCAAGGTGTGTTCCCTCCTTTCCCCTTCTTACTGACTTGTCACAAATTTTGCACAGTGCTGTTGTTGATGACTGCACTGTACCTGCCCCAAGAGAAAAACAGTCCCACAGCTATGACTTCAGGGGGGAGAGGAAAGGTGGAAAAACTACTGCTGGACCCCATTCCCACAGTGGCCACTGTGATCTCTGGAACACTAGCCTGACATCATCAGCTTGCTGCCCTTGCAGCTCAGCAACACCAGGAATTACAGCAGCAGCAAACTCTGCAATCTGCTGTAGTGGTGATGATGTCCATTCCCATTTTCATATATGCCTTGCGTTCATTCTTGTTTTCTGCTTAAAAGGCCATTAATATCTCTTCCACCCAGCTGCTTCACCTTCACCCTCATCACAACCACAATCAGTCTCTTGCTGTTGCGGCTCTATGATAATGTCACTGGTTGGCAACGATGACAAGTTTGACAGATGGTCCCTTTCTTTCACACTTGCCATCTCTTCTTGAGGTGAAGAAGGCATACTGGCAGAACTAGCAGCAGGCACAGGCAGATAATCTGTGCTGATGCTAATATTGCTAGACAGTGCTGCTATCCTCAGCATCAGATCTCAGAGGTAGGGGAAGGTCCAGTTGTGTTCCCGTGAAAAAAATTGTGTAAAGTTGTTGTCCGCTTGCCAGCAATACTCCTGGTACTATTGGTAGTGTGATTCTGAGGCAGATGCAGCATCAGTCTGTGCCCCAGCCAGTGAAGGAGTTTGTAGAGAAGAAGAAAGAGGACATTCTTCTCCATCTTCCCCCTCCATCTGAGGTCATGGGTGTGGGATTATTTTTCTCCTGGTGCAGGCACAGTGCAGTCATCAGTGACGGCACTGTTCACTATATGTGCTAAATCAGTGAAAAAAGGGAAAGGAGGGTACAACCACACTGATAACACACAAGAAATACAGACCACATGACATTTATATGAAGCATGTTAAAGCCAAACCCCCAGAAAGGAAATCAGAAGCCGATGTTGCTGTACCCCCTGTCTCTTCCCAAGGGCAACAAGAGTCGATGCGGAAATCGAAGAGGAGAAAGCATAGAGAAACCCAGCCAGATCTTGAAAATTCGATGGCGAGTGAAACATCTGGCTCTCCATCAGCTTCTTGCATTAGGGTCCGGAAAGGTGTAGCAACATCTTCTGGTGATCCACCTCTATCATTGTTACCTCCCCCACCAGCTGATAGTGATTCTGTAGATCTGAGGATATGGCAGTTCGTGTCCATCCATTGCACATTGTGTGGTGCACTGATCACACATGGCAAAGTGGAGGAGTATAATCACAGGCATGAAATCAAGCAGCATCTGAGGAGATTCCATCCTGCACAAAATGCAATGCTGGTAGCAGAGATGATTCATCATTTATTATTAAGACTGCAAGTTGTCACATGTCCTTAGTGGAGCAGACAAGGGGCATAGTGACAGCAGCAGTACTTGGTTTCTGGGGGCTAATTGATTTGACATTACAGACTTGAGCATCAAGATGTTTTCTTTCAATTGCGTCAGTTTTTGATGTGCATACAGATGTGTCCAATGTTTCCAGTCCTTCCCTTATTTTCTACACACACTGTGCACATTGAATTTGATGATGAAAGGTACAGTTCATTCCTGTTGTAGTGTCAAGAAAAAAATGAGCATTCCAACACACCCATGATTTTACAGGAATTGCAGGAGGAGAAGAGTGGTTGTCCAACTACCTTTCTCCACATATACCTTAAGTGTTGGGGGCTTGTTGTGTTGCTTCTAATGCCTCAGACTCATACTGCTCATTTCTGTTGATCCCACTCCCTTGCAGATGCCTAATTATCCTACTGCTTAAACAGCTCAGCGGCAGCAAGAACAGCAGTCCCAAATGCACCATGGCATTTTCCAATGGCCGGTGGCCAGTGCTCACCATAACATTACCTGTTGGCACTAGGGCTTGTTCTTTAAATATACCATAGAGGCCTATAAAAAACAATATTGAGGCCTTTTTCTTACAAGCTTAAGTCATACAAATCACTGTTTGCTCAGGGCTTGTGCCTCTAACAATCTGTAGACCAAAAAATCATCACTGTTTCTTCAATGCTTGAGCTGCTAAGAAACCTGAGTCCAAAAAAAGTCACAGATTCCTCAGGGCTAGTGCCTCTAAAAAACCTAAGTCCAACCAAACATAACTGATTCCTCCTCCTCTAACAGGGAAAAGTCTCAGGGCTTGAGCCTCTTACAACAAGTCTAAGTCCAACAAATTAATATTTCCTATAGTCTTGGGCCTAAGAAGATTAGGTCCTACAAAACAATGTTTCCATAGGGCTATCACGGTGCCCGTGATTGATGCATTTCCCTGTCTGTCACCAGTAGGGGGCTTCTATTGGCTGTCTGCATTTAGCCCGCCTCATATTGCCTATTTAAACCTGGATTGGGCACCATTTGAGTGCCCTTTCGTGTTGTTTCTGACCTGTTTGCTATCACTATGTCCAGTGATGGTTGGGCCTCTCTTCCTGTGTTCCTGAGTTCCTGATTACAACTGTTCCAGTGTCTCCTGCATGCTGAGTTGTTCCAGTCCTGGTTCCGGCCTAGTACTCTGGGGTTGCAGTTCCTGCTGACCTTCTTCTCTGCTGTTTCCTGACCTGACTGATTGCTGCTGGTTCCTGTCATCTCCTCGCCTGCCTCCTGTGATCCTGGCGACCTTCTGCTTGGTCGCGTCGGCGACATTGCTTGTTAGTCCCAGCGTGCGGACGCTGGTTTGCTCCAAAGCCTTGCGGCTCCACGATTCAGTTGTTAGTCCAGTGTGCGGACACTGGTTTGCTCCTAAGCCTATCGGCTACACTATTCAGTGGTTGGTCCCAGCGTGCGGACGCTGGTTTGCTCCAAAGCCTTGCGGCTACACGATTCAGTTGTTAGTCCAGTGTGCGGACACTGGTTTGCTCCTAAGCCTATCGGCTACACTATTCAGTGGTTGGTCCCAGCGTGCGGACGCTGGTTTGCTCCAAAGCCTTGCGGCTATACGATTCACTTGTTACTCTAGTGTGCGGACACTGGTTTGCTCCAAAGCCTATCGGCTTTACGATTCAGTAGCTGGTCCCAGCGTGCGGACGCTGGTTTGCTCCAAAGCCTTGAGGCTATCCGATTCAATTGTTAGTCCAGTGTGAGGACACTGGTTTGCTCCTAAGCCTTGCGGCTATACGATTCCTCTGTTGGTCTCAGTGTGCTGACACTGGGTTGCTTACAATCCTGTCACTCTGTCATTATCATCTGACAGCTATTGATACCTCTGGCCTGCCTTGCCCGGTATTGGTAAGGCCGGTAGAACCTTGCTTCGCGTTGCTCTTGAGGTTGCCTTACCCGGTATTGGCAAGGCCGGTAGAGCCTATATCGAGGGTTGTTGGGCTGCCTTGCCCGGTATTGGTAAGACTGGTAGAACCTTTTGCCACATTCCATCTGAGGTTGCCTTACCCGGTATTGGCAGGGCCGGTAGAGCCTACACTGTGTACTTATTGGGGCTGCCTTGCCCGGTATTTAGGTAAGGCCAGTAGAACCTTGACGCTATTCCATCTGCAGGTTGCCTTACCCGGTATTGGCAAGGCCGGTAGAGCCTATTATTCCATTATCTCAGACTGTCCTGTCCGGTATATTGACAGGACCCGTAGAGTCTGCATACTGTCTTTGCTATTTACTCATGATATATATATGTATGTGATTACCATTCTAGTGATAATTTTTATTATTTCAATAAAATTGAGTTTTTACCTAAAACTTGTGTCTGAGAGTCATAACAAACCGTGACAGTACGAAAGGGCCATGACCTCAGACAGCAAATGTGAAGGTAACGCACAGAATATCCATTGGAGGATGGATATGCACGAGCAACGTTTGGATCAGTTGGCGGTTGCAATTCAAACGATCCTTGAACGCACGGTACTCGCTGAAAAATCTGGCTCTAGCCCGGTGGTCTCGCCAAGTCAGACACCGGAAAGTGATAACAGGCCCCTAGGGGGTACTGTTAAAGGGTTAACGGCTTCTGCACCCTTGCCACTAAGATATGATGGTGACCCTAGTCTCTGCAGAGGGTTCATCAACCAACTTGAAATATTTATGGAATTGACGGCACACGCATTCCCCAATGATCGTAGTAAAGTGGGGTTCACGATATCGCTGCTCACTGGCAGAGCATTGGCTTGGGCTAACCCCTTGTGGGAGAATGCTAAACCTTGCACTAAGAACTTTAGAGAATTTGTGCAATCCTTTTGAAGAGTGTTTGAGCCTCCTGGTAGAACCACCTCTGCTGCCAAACGTCTTATGGAGATACAACAGGGCAGGCGTACAGTGGGCGACTATGCCATCGAATTCCGCACATTGGCAGCAGAGGTAGGTTGGAATAACGAGGCATTATTGGCAGCCTTTGCTCAAGGCCTGAATGACCACATTAAAGATGAAATTGCTGCAAAAGATCTACCTATTGACCTAGATGATTACATTGAGTATGTTATGCTAATTGACTCCAGAATACGTGAGAGATCAACTGCCAGAGATCGTAGGATACGGTCAAAAAATAATGAGCCTAGTAGCATGTTTTGCCCACCCATCCCTCCCCTGGTATTGAAGTCTAGTGAACCAGTACGGGAACCAAGTGAACCTATGCAAGTAGGTTTCACTAGACTAACCAAGGAAGAGAGACTATATCGCAAGAAACAAGGGTTGTGTTTATACTGCGGTAAAAACGGGCACTTGCTAAATTCCTGTCCGGTACGTCCGGGAAATGCACACACCTAGGGTACCTTGGGGGACAGGCCCTAGGTGGTGTACAATCGTCCCCAGTGTCGGGCATAATGAAACCCACCATACAGGTGTTATTATCCTGGGCACAATGCTCTGTGGAGGTTTTGGCCCTGGTTGACTCTGGTGTAGCAGGGTATTTTATGGATAATACCTTTGCCGAATTGCACGGAGTTCCACGCATTGAAAGAGAAAACCCCTTGGCTATTGAAGCAATTGATGGCAGACCCTTAGAACCGGCTCAGGTTACTTTTGAAACTATGCCACTGTCTATGACTATTGGGGCACTTCACAGAGAAGAGCAGCAGTTCCAACTTATTAAATCTCCTCACCATGCTGTAATATTGGGATTTCCTTGGTTACAGTTACATAACCCACAATTTGATTGGAAAAAGTGTGAAATCGCTGCTTGGTCCCCGTTTTGTATGGACAAGTGCGTCATCCAGCCTATTAAGGTCCTGTGCACCTCCTCTGCTATACCGGATGTTTACCAACAGTTTGGCGATGTTTTTAGCAAAGGAGAGGCTAGTATACTACCTCAGCACAGACCTTATGATTGTTGCATTGAATTGCCTCCTGGAGTAGTACCTCCGAGGGGACGCACTTATCCATTATCTTGTGAGGAGAATAAAGCTATGGAAGATTATATTTCTGATGCCCTTGCTAGAGGGATCATACGAAAATCTACCTCTCAAGCTGGGGCAGGGTTCTTTTTCGTAAAAAAGAAAAATGGCGAATTAAGACCATGCATTGACTACCGGGGCTTGAATAAACTAATGGCAAAAAACGCATACCCAATACCACTCATCACCGAGCTTTTTGATAGGCTTAAGGGCGCTTCGATTTTTACCAAATTGGACCTACGGGCCGCTTACAATCTGGTTCGCATTCGAGCAGGTGATGAGTGGAAAACTGCCTTTAATACTCGATCTGGGCAGTACGAATATCTAGTGATGCCTTTTGGGCTGTGTAATGCACCCGCAGTTTTTCAGGAACTGATAAACGATGTTCTGAGAGATATGTTGCAGACATGTGTCGTGGTGTACCTTGACGATATACTGCTTTACTCCCAAAACATGTCACAGCACATCAAAGATGTATCCACAGTATTGCTACGACTTCGTGAGAACAAATTATATTGTAAATTGGAGAAATGTGAGTTTCATAGAACCAGTGTGCCATTCTTGGGGTTCATAACTGGCAATGATGGCATTGCTATGGACAAGGAAAAGTTGTCAGCTGTCCTACAATGGCCAAAACCCAAGAGTCTTAAAGCCATACAGCGTTTCCTGGGTTTCGCTAATTATTATAGGAGGTTTATTAAGAACTTTTCTTCCATTGTCAAACCTCTGTCCGATCTTACGCACAAGGGTGCTAATCCTTCTTGTTGGCCACTATCTGCTGAGGAAGCCTTTGAGAAATTGAAGTTGGCATTTGCTGCGGCTCCTGTGTTATGCCACCCCAATCCATTTACGTTAGAGGTTGATGCCTCAGATATCGGGGTTGGGGCAGTACTTTCGCAACGATACGATAAAGGTGGAACACTCAGACCTTGTGGGTTTTTTTCAAAAAAGTTGACCGTCACTCAAAGCCACTATGAGATAGGTGACAGAGAATTATTGGCCATTATCCTCGCTCTTAAGGAATGGCGTCATTTGCTTGAAGGTACTAAGAATCCTGTCTTAATCCTAACAGATCATAAAAATCTGACTTATCTCTTGGAGGCCAGATGGGCATTGTTCCTGTCCCGATTTAATTTCATTGTATCATATTTACCTGGATCAAAGAATGTTAGGGCTGATGCACTGTCAAGACAATTTGAGGCCGACAGTGACAGAGTGGAAGCACCAGCACCTATCATCCAACCCGATAGAATATTGGCTACTATACGCACGAGTATCACTTCTCCTTTAGGGGAAGAGATCCTGGCCTCTCAGGGGTCCGCTCCCCATGAAACCCCAGTGGGCAAATGTTTTGTCGCTGAACCATTTCGTACTAGGTTGCTCGAAACGTACCATTCCTCTAAGGCTGCGGGACATATTGGTAGAGACCAACTGTTATGGTCCCTTTCTCAGTTATTTTGGTGGCCTTCCATGAGAAATGATTGTGCCAAATTTACTAATGCCTGCGCCACCTGCGCCCGCGCTAAGACCCCGAGACATTTCCCAGTGGGCTTCCTTCAACCGGTGCCTAATGGCGAACGCCCCTGGTCTCATGTTTCCATTGATTTTATGGGAGAATTGCCTATGTCTAAAGGGTATTCCTTTATATTCATGGTGGTGGACAGGTTTTCTAAAATGGCTCATTTCGTGCCCCTCCGTGGCCTTCCTTCAGCTAAGGAATTGGCAATTGTGTTCGCCAGAGAAGTATTCCGGTTGCATGGAGTGCCCAGGGTACTGGTGTCCGACAGGGGGAGCCAGTTTGTGTCTAGGTTTTGGAGGGCATTTTGCCAACAGATGGACATACAGCTGTCCTTCTCCTCTGCCTACCATCCCCAGACCAATGGAGCAGCTGAACGAGCTAATCAGGGCTTGGAACAATTTCTCCGTTGTTTCGTTACTGACCATCATGATAATTGGTCCGACTTGTTGCCTTGGGCAGAGTTCGCCAGGAACTGTGCAGTCAATTCTTCACCTGGGAGCTCCCCATTTCTGATTAATTACGGGTTTCAGCCCTGTTTGCTTCCAGATTCATTTCAGACGCAACAGATTCCAGCTCTGGATGAGCATATCGAGCAACTCCGTTCCACATGGGCACAAGTTCAGAGGGCACTTGGTCAGTCATTTCAGCGTCATCAGCGCCATGCCAATCGCAGAGGGCTTTCAGCGGTTTCTTTTCAGGTTGGGGATAAAGTATGGCTTTCCTCCAGAAATCTCAAGCTGCAGGTTCCGTCTAATAAGTTGGTTCCCCGGTTCATTGGTCCATATAGAGTCATTCGCAAAATTAACCCTGTCTCCTATGCACTAGACATACCTGCATCCATGCGTATCCATAATGTGTTCCATGTGTCCCTTCTCAAGCCTCTGGTTTGCAATCGCTATACTACCACACCTGTGGTGCCAGGACCTGTTGAGGTCGAGGGTCAGGAGGAATACGAGGTTCAGAGCATTATTGATTCCCGAATGCTTAGAGGAAGGGTACAGTACCTGGTACATTGGAAAGGATATGGTCCTGAAGATCGATCATGGGTGGATAGTAAGGACCTTCATGCACCTAGGCTAGCTAGGGTCTTTCATGCCAAATACCCACAGAAACCTAGACCCTATTCTAGGAGAGGGGGTCTTTGAAAGGGGGGTACTATCACGGTGCCCGTGATTGATGCATTTCCCTGTCTGTCGCCAGTAGGGGGCTTCTATTGGCTGTCTGCATTTAGCCCGCCTCATATTGCCTATTTAAACCTGGATTGGGCACCCTTTGAGTGCCCTTTCATGTTGTTTCTGACCTGTTTGCTATCACTATGTCCAGTGATGGTTGGGCCTCTGTTCCTGTGTTCCTGAGTTCCTGATTACAACTGTTCCAGTGTCTCCTGCATGTTGAGTTTTTCCAGTCCTGGTTCCGGCCTAGTACTCTGGGGTTGCAGTTCCTGCTGACCTTCTTCTCTGCTGTTTCCTGACCTGACTGATCGCTGCTTGTTCCTGTCATCTCCTCACCTGCCTCCTGTGATCCTGGCGACCTTCTGCTTGGTCGCGTCGGCGACATTGCTTGTTAGTCCCAGCGTGCGGACGCTGGTTTGCTCCAAAGCCTTGCGGCTACATGATTCAGTTGTTAGTTCAGTGTGCAGACACTGGTTTGCTCCTAAGCCTATCGGCTACAATATTCAGTGGTTGGTCCCAGCGTGCGGACGCTGGTTTGCTCCAAAGCCTTGCGGCTCCACGATTCAGTTGTTAGTCCAGTGTGCGGACACTGGTTTGCTCCTAAGCCTATCGGCTACACTATTCAGTGGTTGGTCCCAGCGTGCGGACGCTGGTTTGCTCCAAAGCCTTGCGGCTACACGATTCAGTTGTTAGTCCAGTGTGCGGACACTGGTTTGCTCCTAAGCCTATCGGCTACACTATTCAGTGGTTGGTCCCAGTGTACGGACGCTGGTTTGCTCCAAAGCCTTGCGGCTATACGATTCCCTGTTGGTCCAGTGTGCGGACACTGGTTTGCTCCAAAGCCTATCGGCTACACTACTCAGTGGTTGGTCTCAGCGTGCGGATGCTGGTTTGCTCCAAAGCCTTGCGGCTATACGATTCACTTGCTACTCTAGTGTGCGGACACTGGTTTGCTCCAAAGCCTATCGGCTATACGATTCAGTAGCTGGTCCCAGCGTGCGGACGCTGGTTTGCTCCAAAGCCTTGCGGCTATCCGATTCAATTGTTAGTCCAGTGTGAGGGCACTGGTTTGCTCCTAAGCCTTGCGGCTATACGATTCCTCTGTTGGTCTCAGTGTGCGGACACTGGGTTGCTTATGATCCGGTCACTCTGTCATTATCATCCGACAGCTATTGATAGCTCTGGGCTGCCTTGCCCGGTATTGGTAAGGCAGGTAGAACCTTGCTTCGCTTTGCTCTTGAGGTTGTCTTTCCCGGTATTGGCAAGGTCGGTAGAGCCTATATCGAGGGTTGTTGGGCTGCCTTGCCCGGTATTGGTAAGGCTGGTAGAACCTTTTGCCACATTCCATCTGAGGTTGTCTTACCCGGTATTGGCAGGGCCGGTAGAGCCTACACTGTGTACTTATTGGGGCTGCCTTGCCCGGTATTTAGGTAAGGCCGGTAGAACCTTGACGCTATTCCATCTGCAGGTTGCCTTACCCGGTATTGGCAAGGCCGGTAGAGCCTATTATTCCATTATCTCAGACTGTCCTGTCCGGTATATTGACAGGACCCGTAGAGTCTGCATACTGTCTTTGCTATTTACTCATGATATATATATGTATGTATGTGATTACCATTCTAGTGATCATTTTTATTATTTCAATAAAATTGAGTTTTTACCTAAAACTTGTGTCTGAGAGTCATAACAAACCGTGACAAGGGCTTGTGCCAAACAAGTCTAAATCCTACAAATCAATGTTTCCTCAGGGCTTGAGCCTCTAAGAACGAGTATAAGTCCTATGAATCTATGTTTCCTCAGGACTTGTGCCTAACATACAGGGATGGGTGAAAACTTTTACCTCAAACCAAAATAGGGGAAAAATTGCACTTCCATTGTAGTGGGGAAATTCCTGCAAAAAATTAAGTTTTCCTGTTGTTTTTTCACCTAGCTTATTGCATTGAAATCATTGGGAAGACTGAATTTCTCCCCAACACATGGAACTTTTCTCTTCTTTTCCTGCAGGCATATAAGAGTGTGTCAGGCTCTAACAGAATGCCATTCTGTTTTTGTGAGAGGAGAAAGCAGCACATTTTGAGCTGGAGAAGATACGCAAATAAAGGGTAATTGAAGCTTAATTTAGGATGTCTTTTAGGTAGGGAATTTGTTCTCTATTTTTTGGACACTGTGGGTATTACAGGGGAGAAGAAGGGAGAAAGGAGATTGGCCCCCACAGGCAGCTGTCCAGGCAATTTCTTTGCTGATCTTGCTGTTATTATATCTGTGCTGGGGAAGTCTGGTGAAAGTAGTTGTTGAATTTTTTAGTTATAATTTTTTTTTGGACAATGATAAAATAGGGTGAAAAACTGTAAAAAAAAAAATAAAAAATACAAAAATAAACAATACAATATAATAAAAATAAAAATAATAGGTGATAGACAGCTGACTGGGACCCTGGCGTGAGCTGTGCGGCTGAGGCAGACTTGATAGATAGCAGACATGATTGATTATTTTGTTGAGGGCCAAGGCAAGACATCACACTTTATCAGTTGTGTTGTGTACTTCAGAAAAAACACCCACAGCAGTTGAATATTGTCCAGCAAACACACAAGGGGGTGGGGGTATGGAGGAGCAGTGCAGGGATGTGGGAATAAAGTGTACGTTCAAAAACTGACAAGTTCCACAACCAACAGTGCCAGTACCATAAAATAAAAGCATATCAGAACACTGAACATGACAATGAGTTGCATTCTAGTGTTGATGATAGCATAATGTTGGAAGGTGTAGCAGCTGAACCAACTGCTGCACCTGACAATGACACACAAAAAAGCAGTAAAACACCTGTCCTCAAAGTAGTAGCAAACTTTGGGAAAGTAAAAAACTGCTGCGTCAATCCGGTGACATGGAGGGTCGCAACACCGCAGTGCACCCAAACCATGTCCACTGTTTGAAGAATGACGCCGGAGCGTCATAGTGAGAGTCGCCAGAAGCGTCGGAGCTGTAAGGTACTGTAACAGCACTCTCCCCACAAACATGCATGGAATCTGCGTACCAAGAGAGGAGCATGAACATCATCAGCAGAAATCCAGGAATGGTCTTCCGGACCATATCCTTTCCAATGGATAAAGTACAGTAGGTGCCCTCGAACCATATGGGAGTCCAGAATACTTTGTACCTCATATTCCTCGTGATCTGCAACTCTCACGGGAGCAGGACGGACAGGAGCAGAGGTATACCGATTGCAGACCAAGGGCTTTAACAGGGAAACATGTGTATGCACATGTTGGCTGGTAGTTCCAATGCATAAGCCACCGGGTTAATCTAGAGCAACACCCGGAAGGGACCAACGAATAGAGGAACTCATTTATTAATTGGGACCTGGAGGTGCAAGTTACGGGAAGACAACCACACTCTATCTCCAACCTTTAAGGTCAGTGCGGGCAATTGTCTACGGTCAGCCTGCCTGTTTTGTCGCTGCACTGAACCTCGTAGGGTATGCTGTACCCAAACCCAAGAGGAACGGAGTGTCTGCAAATGCTCATCAAGAGCTGGAATAGCTTGTGCTCTGAAGGTCTCAGGAAGGACTGAGGGTTGGAACCCATAGTTGACCAGGAACGGGGAACTCTTGAGTAGAAGAGTTAGCAGCACAATTTCTGGCAGACTCTGCCCAGGGTAACAAGGTAGCCCAATTTTCGTGGTGGTCAGAAATATAGCAGCGGAGAAATTGTTCCAAGGCTTGGTCTGACCTTTCTGCCGCCCCGTTGGATTTTGGGTGGTATGAGGAGGAGAATACCAATTGAATTCCCATTTGAGCACAGAAACACCCCCAGAAGAGGGATACAAACTGGCTTCCTCTATTGGACATGATCACCTTAGGAATACCATGGAATCGAAACACCTCCCTGACACAAAGTGAGCCATCTTTCAAAATTTGTCTACAATCATAAGTATGACAGTACAGCCCATGGACCTAGGAAGGTCAACCGTAAAATCAATGGACAAGTGTGACCAGGGACGTTCCCCGTTGGCCACTGGCTGGAGCAAGCCTACTAGAAGGTGTCGGGGTGACTTATTCTGAGCACACGTGGTGCAGGTTGCGGTAAAGGAATCACAATCTGAGCAGAGACTCGGCCACCAGAACAGTCTTGTATCACGGTGCCCGTGATTTGCTGCAGTTACTTGTCTGTCACCAGTAGGGGGCTTCTATTGGCTGTCTGCAGATAGCCCGCCTCTTATTGACTATTTAAACCTGGATTGGGCACCCTTTGAGTGCCCTTTCGTGTTGTTTCTGACCTTCTTGCTATCACTATGCTAGTGATAGCTGGGCCTCTGTTCCAGTGTTCCTGAGTTCCTGATCTCATGTGTTCCTGAGTTCCTGATCTCTACTGTTCCAGTGTTTCCTGCATGCTGAAGTACTTCCAGTCCTGGTTCCGGCCTAGTCTCTGGTGTTGCAGTTCCTGCTGAACTTCTTCTCTGCTGTTTCCTGACCTGACTGATCGTTGCTGGTTCCTGTCATCGCATCGCCTGTCTCCGGTATCCTGGCGACCTCCTGCCTGGTCGCGTCGGCGACTCGCTTGTTACACCAGTATGCGGACGCTGGTTTGCTCCTAAGCCTTGCGGCTATACAAACTCGCTTGTTACACCAGTGTGCGGTCACTGGTTTGCTCCACAGCCTATCGGCTGTACCATCCTGTGTTGGTCCCAGCGTGCGGACGCTGGTTTGCTCCAAAGCCTTGCGGCTATACAAACTCGCTTGTTACACCAGTGTGCGGTCACTGGTTTGCTCCACAGCCTATCGGCTGTACCATCCTGTGTTGGTCCCAGCGTGCGGACGCTTTTTTGCTCCAAAGCCTTGCGGCTATACAAAGTCGCTTGTTACACCAGTGTGCGGTCACTGGTTTGCTCCAAAGTCTATCGGCTATACAATCCTGTGTTAGTCCCAGCGTGCGGGCGCTGGTTTGCTCCAAAGCCTTGCGGCTATACTACTCGCTTGTTACACCAGTGTGCGGTCACTGGTTTGCTCCAAAGCCTATCGGCTATACTATCCTGTGTTAGTCCCAGCGTGCGGGCGCTGGTTTGCTCCAAAGCCTTGCGGCTATACAAACTCACTTGTTACACCAGTGTGCGGTCACTGGTTTGCTCCAAAGCCTATCAGCTGTACTAGCCTGTGTTGGTCCCAGCGTGCGGACGCTGGTTTGCTCCTAAGCCTTGCGGCTATACAAACTCGCTTGTTTCACCAGTGTGCGGTCACTGGTTTGCTCCCAAGCCTATCAGCTATACAATTCTGTGTTTCTCCCAGCGTGCGGACGCTGGTTTGTTCCAAAGCCTTGCGGCTACACAAACTCACTTGTTACACCAGTACGCGGATGCTGGTTTGCTCCTAAGCCTTACGGCTATACTAACTCGCTTGTTACACCAGTGTGCGGTCACTGGTTTGCTCCTAAGCCTATCGGCTATACAATTCAGTGTTGGTCCCAGCGTGCGGACGCTGGTTTGCTCCAAAGCCTTGCGGCTTTACGATTCTGTCAATTTGCCATTACCATCTGACTGCTGCTACTATCTCAGGGCTGCCCTGCCCGGTATTGGTAAGGCCGGTAGAACCTTTTGCCACATTCCATCTGAGGTTGCCTTACCCGGTATTGGCAGGGTCAGTAGAGCCTACATTATGAATCTATTGAGGCTGCCTTGCCCGGTAAATTGGTAAGGCCGGTAGAACCGTTATGCGATTCCATCTGCAGGTTGCCTTACTCGGTATTGGCAAGGCCGGTAGAGCCTAACATTCTATTACTTCAGACTGTCCTGTCCGGTATATTGACAGGACCGGTAGAGTCTGCCTTCTGTCTTATTATATTCTGTATATATCTGTATGTATGTGATTGCCATCCTACGTCATCAATTTATTATCTCAGTAAAATTGATTTTTACCTAAAACTTGTGTCTGAGAGTCATAATAAACCGTGACATCTTGACAAGGACAAAATCAATTGGTCGCGCCCAATATGACCAGCGATTTTGGAAGTATGGTATGTCTCAAGAATTTTAATACGGAACTGAGCCAGTACAAAATATCTCCCACTACGAGTCTCTGCTGGGGCAGATGCTTGGGTGGCCAGTATCTCCTCTCCCAGAGGACAAGTAATACAGGTATGTATGGTAGCAAAGATGTGATCAGCTGGAATGATTGGTGCGGGAGGAACTTCCACCATGGACATATTACAAAATTGAAGTGACAGGGCGTCAGCCTTTACATTCTTAGAGCCCGGAAGGTATGAAACCACAAAATCGAACCTGGATAGGAACAATGCCCATCTGGCTTGACGGGAAGACAGCCGTTTGGCTTCAGACAAGTACGTGAGATTCTTATGGTCTGTAAGAATCAGAATGGGGGAACTGGTACCTTCCAAGAGATGATGCCACTTTCAGTGCCAAAATGATGGCCAGTAACTCTCCGTCACCAATCTGATAGACCATCTCCACCTTGGACAGTTTTTTTGAGAAATAGCCTCAAGGGCTTAAAGTCTCTCCTGGAGCTGACCGTTGAGAAAGGAGGGTGCCTACTCCAATCTCTGACGCATCATCTTCCAGGGTAAGGGGCAGGGCGGGATTGGGATGCACCAGAATTGGAGCAGCAGTAAATGCTGCTTTGAGGTTCTCGAAGGCTAACAGTGCACTGGAAGATCATTCCAACACTTTGGCTCCTTTCCACTTCATATCAGTGATTGGTTTGACAATGGTCGAAAACTTTTTTATAAATTTTTGGTAATAGCTGGCGAAGCCCAAAAATCTTTGAATCACCTTCAGTCCCTTCGGACAAGGCCACTGAACCACTGCAGATAGTTTTTTTGGGTCCATGGCAAACCCTGATGCGGATATAATATACCCAGAAAGGTAACTTGGGTTTTATGAAACTCACATTTTTCCAACTTGCAGAATAAGTTGTCTTTTCTCAAAAGCGTAAGGACCTTGGATACATCCGAGTAGTGAGTCTCCACTGTAGGAGAATGAATAAGGATGTCATCCAGATATACTACAACCCAGCTTTGCAAAAGTCCTCTCAGAATATAATTTATGAATTCTTGGAAGACAGCTGGAGCATTACACAGGCCAAAGGGCATGACCAGGTATTCATAATGCCCGCTCCGGGTGTTAAAAGCTGTCTTCCATTCATGGCCTTCTTTTATCCTGACCAGATTGTAAGCTGCCCGCAAATCCAGCTTAGTAAATCCTGTAGAACCTTTGAGGCAGTCAAACAGCTCGGTAATCAATGGTATAGGATAAGCATTTTTTACCATCAACTTGCTTAAGCCCTGAAAATCGATACATGGGCGCAACTCTCCGTCTTTCTTTTTGACAAAAAAAATCCCGCATCCGCAGGGGATGAGGATTTCTGAATAATGCCCCCTATACAGGGCATCGGCAACATACTACTCCATTATCTTGTTCTCCTCCACAGACAGAGGGTGTGTACGGCTCCCCAGAGGGGTAGTATCAGGTAGTAACTCAATCGTATGGTCTATGGGGAGGTAATGCTCCAGCCTGGACTTTGTTAAATATATTAGAAAACTGAGAATAGGCCTCCGGTAGGCCATGAGACTCGGCACAGGCCAGTCTGAAAGGAAATGAAAGACATGACTCATCACAGTGAGTCCCCCAAGACAATATTTCACAAGTACTCCACTCACTTTTAGGGTTATGCTTTTGTAACCACTGGAACTCTAAAACAATGGCATAACGCAGAGAGTTTATCACCTGAAAGTTCAGGGTTTCCTTATGCAGGGCTCCCACACTTAGGGTAAGTGGGGCAGTCTCATGATTAATATGTGATGGCAGCAGGTGTCTGCCATCAATCGCTTCAACAGCCAATGGGGAGTCATGTGGCTGTAAAGTAATACCATAACTATCAGCGAATGCGGCGTCCACAAAATAACCTGCCGCTCCAGAGTCTATCAGGGCAGACACAGTAATAGACTCTTTAGCCCAAGATAGCAAGAGTTTAGCCTGAGAGGTTTCAGGGGACTGAGAAATGCCACCTAAGATCTGTCCCTGATAGGATCTTAGGTGCTTTCCCGGATGTACAGGGCATGACTTCAGTAGGTGACCATGCTTACTGCAGTAAATACATAGTCCCTCCCTCTGCCTAAAGGCCCTCTCCGCAGCAGAGAGTCAGGTAGCCCCCACCTGCATAGGTTCACCAACCATAGAGTCGGCACCAGGAGGCATGGGTGGTGAGGGAGGATAGGATGGGCAAGATAAGTTATAGGACATGCTGGTAGGATGCCTCTGCAGGCGCTCCTTAAATGAAGGTCTCTCCTGGACCCATGTATCTATTAGTATGATAAAGGATATCACCTCATCCAGACTTTTCATTAAGTCACGAGCAGCCATCTCATCCTTAAATATAATCGCAAAGCCCTTGGGAAAATGCGACTATCAGAGCCTCATTGTTCCACCCTACTTCAGCTGCTAGGGTTCAAAACTCGATTGCATGTTCCTCCACCTTGCAGTTACCTTGGCGGATAGTCATCAGGTGTTTGGAGGCAGGTCTGCCAAGCAAAGTCTGCAAGGCACATGCCAGCTGATCAATAAGTTGATCCTGATCCTGCATTCTGTCAAAAATTTTCTGTAAAGGAGGATCACTATCACCATCATTAGTCATGACTCTTACGTACTGTTACGGTTGGCGAGCAAGACAAGGAGTCAGACGGTATAGTTAAGTTCATCTTTATTAGAAAACATATAACAGCAAACGATAAATAACACACAGAGGGTGATCAAAGAGGCAAGCACTGTATCAGAAATAGCAGTATTTGAATAGATCAACCACACTGTCCAAGACTAGGCCTCAGCCCACTGGAGTCTCGAAGTAAGGTAACGCCCAGAGGTAGCACTGACTCAGCCTGCCGTAGTCTAGGAGCAGAGTCTCAGTCTCGTACGCAGTCACTGAGACTACTGACTAACGTCTGCAGTCAGTAGCTAGGAGTCTGATAGTGCCCCAGGTCAGTATTAGGATGGATGTCCCAATACACAGAGCAAACAGACAGAGCCTTCTAGTAAGCACCAGATAAGATAGTCAGACAAGCCAGGTCGTACATGGGGCGGGTAGACAGCCAGAGCCACAGGTTTTCTCCACATAGGATATCCACTGAAGCGTAGGTATGCTGGATGCACAGTGGACAGAGCCCCAAGTCAACACCTCAGTGGGTAGTCAGACAAGCCTAGGTCATACACGGAGTGGGTAGTCAGTCAGAGCCACAGTTTTGCACCAGAAAGGATGTCTAAGCCAAATTGGAACACACAAGGAGAATGGTCAGACAGAGCCACAGGTCAACACCAGAATGGATGGACAGACAAGCCAGATCATAATCAGGAAAACCACAATAATTAACTGCTCAGAACAACAACGTAAGGGTGACTGAGTCAGGACTTAGTCTGCCCTTTAAACCCCTCCTCAGGAAGTAGGTAGGAGGAGCAGCTCAGAGGGAGGAAGTAGGTAGGAGGAGCCTACAGGAAGCAAACACAAAAAACAGAGGCCTGCAGCATGCTTGAAGCCTCACGCCTGCAGATGACTCATCTAGCATTGATGCATCCAACCACTGCGTCAATCCGGCAACATGGAGGGTAGCAACACCACAGTGCACCCAAACCATATCCACCATTCGTGGAATGTTGCCGGAACATCATAGTGAGTGTCGCCAGAAGCGGCGATGCTGTAAGGTACTGTAACAGGAATATAAGGGTACTGGGAAAGAAGCAGTGGGCGATGCTGAGGATGACCTAATGATGATGATGATTATGATGTAGATCTAGAATATATACCTCCAGCATCCTCCTCTTCTTCAGATACAGAGAGTGAGAGAGATGATGATATGGCTAGAAAGTTAGCTGAAAGACAAAAGGCTCAATCTTCAATTACTGAAAGGAGCACTGTGTCTGCATATAAACTGTTTGAGAAAATCATTGGAAATTCTGACCCTGTGCAAGCAAAGATGCCTAAATATGCACAGTCATCCTGTCGGTCATCATCAGCATTGTCACAGCTTCCATGTCCAAGAACCACTCAGCCACCCACACTTGTGTTGAGTAAGCAGCAGCAACAACAACAACAGCAACACAGGTTATTAACATCCACCTTAGCTTTCATGAATGCCTCTGCTGTTCCTGGATGTGCTGCACCTTTGACAATTAGTAGTAGTAGTAGTAGAATTGCAACAGCATTCAGTCTCAGTAGCAGTATTAGCAGCCACTCAGGAACCCCGCAGTCCATGAAATACACAGTATGGAGATACTCATTCATGTCCAAAAGTTAAGCATGTTGCTATCTTTTATGTGTGCAAAAAGCACATAAGCGGGGGGAATGTAGGCTCAAATATAGGCACCTCCTCAATGAGATCCCACCTGAAGCACAACTGTAGTCCTGGTTAGGAGGCGCACCATCAACAGGTCAGAAGTGCCACAACTAGCAGCAGCAGAAGTACTTCTAAACATCCCTGGGGCTCTGGGATACTTAAAGTGCTGTTGATGAATTAGAGAGTTTGCCAAGATTTTGTGCTTCTGCTACATCGGAGTATGACTCTGAGTTGTTTTTGAAGATGGCAAGAGTCATAGAATGCATTTACATATCGCCTCCACCCCAACCACCTCCACAAGTCATGTCATTAAAGCAATAAAGTTACACAGTTCTTCTACTATGTACTGCCATCCCACACTTACTAAGTGCTTAGAAAGATGTCAAAACCTGTACAAAAATAATTAAAAAATATGCCTATGGAATAGAAAACTTGCCAAATGTTGGTGGTTGACATGCTGCCCTTTTCTTTTGTTGAAAACAGAGAATGTCATGTGTTGCACCATGCTGGAATATCCCAAACAGCAGTTTTTTTCCAAGGATGGTTGTGCCGATAACATTAGGTGGAAGGAAGTGTTGTGAACAAAGACGCTCTGCCTGCTAACAATATTTTAAAGGCATATATTGCTGTAGGACTCACAACTTTGATTTCAGCTATATATTTCTCCACTGCAGCTCTCAGAAGAAATGTTACAGTCATAGGCAAAAATTTTTGTGGCAGTGGAGAAAACCTTTGTGAAAAATATTTGTTTTTTCGCAAATTCTTGCAGGAAATCTTTCTGACTTTTCACCGACCTCCTTTTTTAAACCTTTGAAAGATAGAGAATACTTGAACACATTTTCTAGCAATGTGTTAGAGATCTTTGTATCAAAAATGGGTTAAATAGCTCCATTTACATTTAGAGCAGTATTTGTTGCCCCTATGTTGGAGTTATTTTGCCCCAAACTTTGTTCCACATTTGTCTTTGTGCATATTGCCTATAAAGTTTTAACAATATCCTCATTTGGGCACAGTTAAATCAATCAAATAAAAATAAAGAGAGATGTGCTCACATGATATTATTCCTAAAAAATGTTGAGGATTGAAATTCAGAGAGCAACCTTGATATCTGTTTTGAGTGAGCTTGCTGGTCAGTGCTCTGTATACAATAGATAATAGAATAGGTTAAGGCTTTTGTACATTATATCACTATTTTTTTTTACATTATATCTGGGGAATCCAATCCAATAAATGTAGGGACATATAAATGTTAAAAATGTGAAGTTAATAATAATAATAATAATAATAATAATAATAATAATAAAATAGGACATTTCAATATTGTGATTTAACAGAATATGCAAAGTCAAAATAGGTTACTATTTTTTACCATCTTGAAAGATGGAAATATCCCAAAAGTATTGCTTCACAATGCATATCATTTAATGGGTTAAAAAACTAGTTATCACATATTAAAAGCACCATAAATGTAATTTTCTCAAATATCTATTAAGTTTGCCAAATGCATACACACCTCTTTCCACGTACTATTAGCCAAACAAAAAAATGTTATTCTCTCTCTCTTTTGTTACAAATGTAACCAATATTACAGTAATGTGCAAAAGTTTTAGGCAGATGTGAAATAATGCTGTAAAGTAAGAATGTTTTCAAAAATAGATATGTTAATAGTTTATTTTTATCAGTTAACAAAAAGTGAGTGAACAGAAGGAAATCTAAATCAAATCAATATTTGGTGTGACCACCCTTTGTCTTCAAAACAGCATCAATTCTTCTAGGTAGACATACACAATGACAGGGATTTTGTAGGCATATAATCAGGTGTATGATTAAACAATTATACCAAACAGGGGCAAATGAATGATCACCAATTTAATATATGGGTTGAAACACAATCATTAACTGAATCAGAAATAGCTGTGTAGGAAGAATAAAACTGGGTGAGGAACAGCCAAACTCAGCTAACAAGGTGTGGTTGCTGAAGACAGTTTAATGTCAAAAGTCATATATCATGGCAAGATTGAACACAGCAACAAGACACAAGATAGTTATACTGCATCAGCAAGGTGTCTCCAAGGCAGAAATTTTCATGACAGGCAGGGGTTTACAGATCTCCAGTCCAAGCTCTTTTGAAGAAGCACAAAGAAACGGCCAACGCTGAGGACCATAGAAGCAGTGGTCAGGCAAGGAAACTTAGTGCAGCAGAAATATAGACACAACATGCTTAGTTCCCCTTTGCAAATGGTAGATGTCCAGCAGTGCCAATAGATCAGAGTTGGCAGAAAACAGCGCGACCCTGGTACATCCAGTCTGGTCAGGAGTGGTTTTCGTGGAAGACTTGAGTCCAAAAAGCCATACCTCTGACATGGAAACAAGGCCAAGCAACTCAACTATGCCTGAAAACACAGGCACTGGGATGTAGAAAAAAGGTAGCCGGTGCTCTGGACTGATGAGTCAAATTTTTAAATATTTTGCTGTAGCAGAAGGCAATTTGTTCTCTGATGGGCTGGAGAGTGGTTTAAGAATGAGTGTCTGAAGGCAACAGTAAAGCATGGTGGAGGTTCCTTGCAAGTTTGGGGCTGCATTTCTGCAAATGGAGTTGGGGATATGGTCAGAATGAATGGTCTCCTCAATGCTAAGAAGTTAAGGCAGATACTTATACATCATTCAATACCTTCAGGGAGGCATCTGATTGGCCCCAAATGTATTCTGCAGCATTACAACAACCCCAAACATACAGCCAAAGTCATTAAGAACTATCTCAAGCCTGAAGAAGAACAAAGAGTCCTGAAAGTGATGGTATGGACCCCACAGAGCCTTGATCTCAACATCATCGAGTCTGTCTAGGATAACATGAAGAGGGAAAAGCAACTGAGGCTGCCTAAATCCACAGAAGAACTGTGGTTAGTTCTCCAAGATGTATGGAACAACCTATCTGTCGAGTTCATTAAAAAAACTGTGTGCAAAGTACCTAGAAAAGTGTATGCTGTTTTGAAGGCAAAGGGTGGTCACAAAAATTTTGATTTGATTTAGATTTTTTTTCTGTTCTCTCACTATGCATTTTGATAACTGATAAAATAAACTATTAACGTGTCTATTTTTGAAAACATTATTACTTTACAGCATTTTTTCACTCCTGCCTAAAACTTTTGTACATTACTCTATGCTTAGATATCTTTTGATGACATGAAAAGGAGAATGAGAGAGAGAGCATATAGTAAATTAAATCTTATATATTCAGAAATAATTGCTTCATATTTAAAGAAAATGTTTATTTACACTTTTCACTAAGTACAAAGTATAATACACATCAACTCATTTTTTCCTCTATGAAATATAAGGCGCTTACTCAGTAGCTAAAAAATGTTGATATTGAATGTGGTTCTTGATGCTTGAAATGCTTGCAACAGACTGATCTGTTCTAAGAAAAACTTTGAAAACATTTTAATATGACAGTTTTGATGATCTATTAAAATAAGCACATTTGAGAAGAACATTATGTCCTTAGATGCAATATTTTTCAAGAAGACATCTATCAAGAAATATAATTTATCTTAAGGACACCCGTTAAATTCCTCTGGCAAATAACTGCATTCTCTTTCAAGCTTAGTAACACACAACTTAATTAATTAATATTAACATAGTTATATACTATATATTGAGATAAAAGAGGAATTTACAGCAATAATAAGTTAAAGAAATACTTATTTTACAAAACAATGGTGGCAGCAGCCTTTATATAAGATAATCTCCTCAAAAACAATATTGAATATACCTTGTGTGTTTGATAGCTCTCTAATGCATTATGTTATTTAGCTTTAGAGACCTGTCTGCCACACAGAATAAAAGCTTCCATAATCATTTCTAAGTGTTCATTTCCCATGAATCATTTTGTGCCATTTGTAAAACATTTAATCATATTATCATCTAACATAGCTATTTACTGTATGCATAATCATTTAATCAATTGATAGCCTGACTCAAACAAATATTTGAGGTGAGAGAGCAAAACATGTGACATTATGAATGTCTCAAGAAAAGTGAATAGAGCTCAGTTGAACACAAATGTTATAATTGAAATTTCAGTCTATGGATTTCAAGTTTTCTGTTGGTAATTATTTGTCCCTTTGGGGTAAATAATAAGTTATTACATTTTGCAGTAAAAATATGTTCCCTACTTATAGTTTTTTCAGTGTTAATATGGCAGAAAATACTTAATCAAGCGGTATTGTCAATGATGTATATCCATATTGTTCATATTCAAGAATAAAAACTCATAAACCAATGAACTTCACTATATCCAATCCTTGTTTAGGTACAGCACTTGCATATATATATATATATATATATATATATATATATATATATATATATATATATATATATATATATATATATATTATGGACTACTTTAGAAAAGATTTGTGGATGGGTTCACAATTTCATTAACTCCAGAACAATTTGGTTGGTGTAGTTCTGCCTTTAAAGATTAAAAGTTTTGCTGTGTGTTTGGAAAAGTGCTCACACTAAAGAGGTTACTGAAGGTATCTTTGATGTGTCTTCTTCCCATGGCTGCAGATTTTGAAGTGCAAATAAGGAAGAGTTGTGCAAACACAATGGATCTGGTTGTATCGAATCACTCAGTGATTTCTGAAAAGCATCATGCTGTAGTTGAAGCATTAATCTATTAGCCTGCTGCCTCTCTGCTTCTCTTTCTTCAGCGGTCTGTCTCCTAAAATGAAAAAGTGATTGGAATGTTAGAACAACAGACAAATAAAAAAATGCCCTGTGGTAATAGATAATAGATATATATATATATATATATATATATATATATATATATATATATATATATATACATAATCAGTAATCTATTGAAATGTTTGATTTTACGTAGCAGTATTTAGGTAGAGACTTGTAGATTAAATATCCTGAGGGGAATTTGAATGTGGTTCCATGCTAATATAGGTGCAAAGTACCTTTGCCAGCCTAACAACGATCTACAAAATGTTTTGAAGTAAAAATGTCTGTTTTGCATTGCTTCACCCATGACATGAGGAGTTTGGGAGTGTGAGAAAAAAATAACCTAGTGCACTCTCCCTACATGAGCTAAATCCGATGCCAGAAAAAACAAGCCAAATTAGGTGGTGCTGCAGGGGAAATGAACAAGCTAGAAGGAAAAAAACAGAAAAAACCCTGCTGAACTAGTACTCACCAACAACTATTGGGAAAACTGGATACAGATATCAAGAATAAAACTTAACTTTTATTGTGAGCTTAATACGCCATGGTTTAAAATAAATTAATGAAGAAGCATAACAAATTATGAGTAAAAATTAATAATGTGCTGTCAGGCATCTAAACCACATATATGTAAGTGGTGTGAATTCTCTGATATCAAAGTTGCTGGATACTCTTGCTCTTATGAAATCAGGAAATAATGCACAGTGTATCAGCCTGCCTAACGCGCGTTTTGCTCCACTTTTTTCTTCTAGAAGCAAACCAAACAAATTACCTTGATTAAACCTTTATAGAGTGAACATATCACATATCATGATGTACCAGTCTTAATTCAGCAAGATTAAACCAATGAGGAAAACAAATCCTCTGGTGGTATAATTGCCATGGTAAATCATAACATTGGCATAATACTTGATAATAACAGGAAGAATTAAAGGATGCTAACTGATAGATAAAGTACTTAAAGGAGCAGTAAACTTTTTTTATGAAAACATATTTTATAGATCTTTTCCTGCTGAATAAAACAAGGGTACTTCCACTGTTGTCAGATGTTCTATTCAAAATTTATAATAGTTCAAATAATCAGGAAGTGAATTTACTGTGTTTACTTCCTCATAGTTCTAACTGACAGGAAGTGACTGGCAATTTCTATCATATTCTATGGAGAGCTGTATGTCTCTGACTTTCCTCTCCATTAGAATCTAATAGGAAATCTAATTAGAATTTGACCACTAGAGGGCACTGCTAATGTAAAAAAACATGGGTTTAAACTGTAATAACTCTGGAAATATAAATCTCGCGGCAGTGGGAGTACGCTTATTTTACTCAATAGGAAAATCCCTACAATATATATTTTTTCTTAAAAAAAGTTTACTGCTCCTTTAAGTTAATGACATTTGAAGAATCACTAAGTGTCGGCATCTGGCCTCGCTTCCGGTCCGCGATGCCAGGATGGCGAGCGGTAGCCTCCCCTCTCGGCGTGGTGCCGTCGTGACGTCATCCTCCACCTCTTCAAATAGCAAGAGCCCACTACAGTTGATGCTCAATGTATTGTGAGCTCTGTAGCGTTCAGTTGTTCTGCTCTGACTTGCTTCCTGTTACTGGAACTTTGGCCTGGACTTTGACTACTCCCCTGTGCTCCTGCCCTGGATCTTTGGCTTAGACCTTGACTACTCTCCTGTGCTCCTGCCCTGGACCTTTGGCTCGGTGTTAGTCTTCTCTCCTAAGCTGCCTTCCAGGACCTCTGCCTGGTGTTCCTGTCCTTCCTGCTTGGAGCCTGGATGTCTCCCTTCCCTGGGTATTGTCAGGTACACATTTATATATATATATATATATATATATATATATATATATATATCTCCTTTATATATATAGATATATGTTATGGCCTCTCTTAATCCTGCTAATGGTATCCTTTCCTCTTGCATATGTGGGGGTGTTTTCATCTGTTTATATATCTGGCTGCATGCTTGTTCTCTACATGGCTTTCCATGCTTAGAGAGTGGTTTCACGCAGCGTACATCCACACATTTACTGGGGTCCTCACAGTTACACTAAGCCAGTACTATGGATACCGCAGGCTTAGTTGACTCCCTTTCAGCCTTGGGCAACCAAATATCCACGTTAGCAGTGACTGTCCAAGAGTTACAGATCAATCAAGCTGCCTTACAGCAGCATATGCGGGAACTGCAGGCCAGCCCTCATCCCGAGTATCCACCTGCCGTTTCTAGTCCGGATCCAGAACCCAGAGTCCCTTTGCCTGACAAATTTGATGGGGACCTGAGCGTTACAAGGGATTTATCACAGCATGTGATCTCTTCTTTTCCTTACAACCTCGCAATTACTCCACAGACTTCATTAGGACCCACACGGTGATCACCCTACTCACGGGAGAACCTCAGGCTTGGGCACACCATCTCCTCCAGACCCATAGCCCTCTTCTAGCTTCCTGGACGGATTTTAGTCAGGCAATGGACACCCTGTATGAAGACCTACTCCGCAGCTCCTCTGCACAATCCGTCCTGTGGCTCTTGCATTAAGGCTGTCGCCCAGTGGAAGACTACATCGCGGAGTTCCGGCGGTTGTCCATCGAGATGGGTTGGAACGAGGCAGCTCTTCTGGATCAATATCACCTGGGACTTTCAGATCACCTGAAGGATGAGTTGGCCTGGGTGGGCCTACCTTCCTCCTTGAAGGAACTCATCACCCTTACCATACAGATCGACAGACGGTTGCGCGAGAGGTGTCGGGGGCGTTCTGGCACGGATCATCGTCTGTCTCCCCCTGCTACGTCCCCACCGGCGGCTTCGCTGGATGGGTCTTCGGAGGAGCCCATGTAATTGGGGTTAGTTCGTGGCCTGCTATCCGACTCGGAGCGTTGATGTCATCGCCAGCTTAACCTCTGCCTTTATTGCAGAGGATCCGACCACCTGCTACGCACCTGCTCCCGTAGACCACGTCCTTCGGTCCATCCTTTTCCTTCTCTTGTGGTGGGTTCCTTTTAGGGCATTTCCTCGGTTCAATTAATCCTGTCTGTTTCTTTGCAGTGGAGTAATCAGTCACACGCTCTGTCTGCTATAGTCGATTCTGGTGCTAGCAGTTGTTTCTTGGATTCCGATCTAGCTTCCTCTTTATCCATTCTCACACAACATATAGCTCAACCTCTCAGGGTTCGTATGGCGGATGGACGTACGCACCATCTGGGACCTGTTGTGCTCGAGACCAGTCCTGTACAATTACTATGTGGTACGGCTCATACAGAACAAATTCAGTTCAATATCATCCCTTCGCCTTTGATTCCTGTTATCTTGGGCCTGCCGTGGTTGCAGGTTCACGATCCGAAGATAACCTGGTTAACCGGTGCAGTGTCTTTCTCCTCCTCGTACTACCAACAACATTGCCTACCTGTCGACCACTCGGCTGTCTGTGTTGCTCTCTCATCCTCTTTGTCCACTCTGCCTGCACACTATCATGGTTTCAAGGATGTCTTTGATGAAAAGGGGGCTGATTCTCTGCCTCCTCATCGCCCATAAGACTGTCCCATTGACCTTCTCCCCGGGGCTCCAATTCCTTATGGTCGTATCTTTCCATTGTCTGGGCCTGAGTTGACCGACAACCTGGCAAAAGGTTTTATACATTCGTCTACTTCACCAGCTGGTTCCGGCATCTTCTTCATGGAAAAAAAAGACGGGGGCCTTCGACCCTGCATGGATTACCGAGACATAAACAAGATAACGATCAAAAACCGACACCCTTTACCGCTCATACCAGAGATGATGGAAAGCCTGGCTTCTGCCAGTATGTTTTCTAAGATTGACTTACGAGGGGCCTACAACCTGGTACGGATAAGACAGGGCGATGAGTGGAAAACCACCTTCCGCACCAGGTATGGCCACTTCGAATATTTGGTTATGCCGTTCGGGCTCTGCAAAGCCCCGCCACGTTCCAGTATTTCATCAGCGATGTCTTCCGGGACTTACTTGATCTCTTCGTCATCATCTACTTGGACAACATTCTCGTATTTTCCTCCTCTCCTTCTGAACATCAATCCCATGTGGGCCAGGTTCTCCAGCACCTCCGTTGTCATTCACTATATGCCAAATTGGAAAAATGCAAATTTGACACCATGGAAATTGAATGCCTTGGGTTCCTCATCTCTCCTGGGAAAGTGGCTATGGCTCCCCACAAGATCTCTGCAGTTCTTGACTGGCCGATCCCTACTAATGTTAAAGAAGTCCAACGCTTTGTGGGCTTTGGAAATTTCTATAGGAGGTTAATCCGCAGCTTCTCGAAAGTGGTTGCTCCTCTCACTGCCCTTACAAGTAGCAAAAGACGGTTCCAGTGGTCCCCTTTAGCACAAACTGCCTTTGAGCATCTCAAGACGCTCTTCACCTCTGCTCCCATTCTGGTACAACCAGATCCTTTGAAAGCTTTCTATCACGGTGCCCGTGATTGCTGCAGTTCCTTGTCTGTCACCAGTAGGGGGCTTCTATTGGCTGTCTGCAGATAGCCCGCCTCTTATTGCCTATTTAAACCTGGATTGGGCACCCTTTGAGTGCCCTTTCGTGTTGTTTCTGACCCTCTTGCTATCACTATGCCAGTGATAGCTGGGCCTCTGTTCCAGTTTCCTGAGTTCCTGATCTCATGTGTTCCTGAGTTCCTGATCTCTACTGTTCCAGTGTTTCCTGCATGCTGAGTACTTCCAGTCCTGGTTCTGGCCTAGTCTCTGGTGTTGCAGTTCCTGCTGAACTTCTTCTCTGCTGTTTCCTGACCTGACTGATCGTTGCTGGTTCCTGTCATCGCATCGCCTGTCTCCTGGCGACCTCCTGCCTGGTCGCGTCGGCGACATTGCTTGTTACACCAGTGTGCGGTTACTGGTTTGCTCCAAAGCCTATCGGCTATACAAACTCGCTTGTTACACCAGTGTGCGGTCACTGGTTTGCTCCAAAGCCTTGCGGCTAGACAAACTCGCTTGTTACACCAGTGTGCGGTCACTGGTTTGCTCCAAAGCCTATCGGCTATACAATCCTGTGTTGGTCCCAGCGTGCGGACGCTGGTTGGCTCCAAAGCCTTGCGGCTAGACAAACTCCCTTGTTACACCAGTGTGCGGTCACTGGTTTGCTCCAAAGCCTATCGGCTATACAATTCAGTGTTGGTCCCAGCGTGCGGACGTTGGTTTGCTCCTAAGCCTTGCGGCTAGACATACTCGCTTATTACACCAGTGTGCGGTCACTGGTTTGCTCCAAAGCCTATCGGCTGTACTATCCTGTGTTGGTCCCAGCGTGCGGACGCTGGTTTGCTCCAAAGCCTTGCGACTATACAAACTCGCTTGTTACACCAGTGTGCGGTCACTGGTTTGCTCCAAAGACTATCAGCTATACAATTCTGTGTTGGTCCCAGCGTGCGGACGCTGGTTTGCTCCAAAGCCTTGCGGCTATACAAACTCGCTTGTTACACCAGTGTGCGGTCACTGGTTTGCTCCAAAGCCTATCAGCTATACAATTCGGTGTTGGTCCCAGCGTGCGGACGCTGGTTTGCTCCTAAGCCTTACGGCTATACTAACTCGCTTGTTACACCAGTGTGCGGTCACTGGTTTGCTCCAAAGCCTATCGGCTATACAATTCTGTGTTGGTCCCAGCGTGCGGACGCTGGTTTGCTCCAAAGCCTTGCGGCTAGACAAACTCCCTTGTTACACCAGTGTGCGGTCACTGGTTTGCTCCAAAGCCTATCGGCTATACAATTCAGTGTTGGTCCCAGCGTGCGGATGCTGGTTTGCTCCAAAGCCTTGCGGCTTTACGATTCCCCTGTTAGTCTCAGTGTGTGTACACTGGGTTGCTTACAATCCTGTCAATTTGCCAGTACCATCTGACTGCTGCTACTATCTCTGGGCTGCCTTGCCCGGTAATTTGGTAAGGCAGTTAGAACCGTTATGCGATTCCATCTGCAGGTTGCCTTACCCGGTATTGGCAAGGCCGGTAGAGCCTAACATTCTATTACTTCAGACTGTCCTGTCCGGTATATTGACAGGACCGGTAGAGTCTGCCTTCTGTCTTGTTATATTCTGAATATATCTGTATGTATGTGATTGCCAACCTACGTTATCAATTTATTATTTCAATAAAATTGATTTTTACCTAAAACTTGTGTCTGAGAGTCATAATAAACCGTGACAGTACGAAAGGGCCATGACCTCAGACAGCAAAGGTGAAGGTAACGCACAGAATATCCATTGGAGGATGGATGTGCACGAGCAACGTTTGGATCAGTTGGCAGTTGCAATTCAAACGATCCTTGAACGCACGGTACTTGCTGACAAATCTAGCTCTAGCCCGGTGGTCTCGCCAAGTCAGACACCGGAAAGTGATACCAGACCCCTAGGGGGTACTGTTAAAGGGTTAACGGCTTCTGCACCCTTGCCACTAAGATATGATGGTGACCCTAGTCTCTGCAGAGGGTTCATCAACCAACTCGAAATCTTTATGGAATTGACGGCACACGCATTTCCCAATGATCGTAGTAAAGTGGGGTTCACGATATCATTGCTCACTGGCAGAGCTTTGGCTTGGGCTAACCCCTTGTGGGAGAATGCTAAACCTTGTACTAAGAACTTTAGAGAATTTGTGCAATCCTTTCGAAGAGTGTTTGAGCCTCCTGGTAGAACCACCTCTGCTGCCAAACGCCTTATGGAGATACATCAGGGCAGGCGTACAGTGGGCGACTATGCCATCGAATTCCGCACATTGGCAGCAGAGGTAGGTTGGAATAACGAGGCATTATTGGCAGCTTTTTCTCAAGGCCTGAATGACCACATTAAGGACGAAATCGCTGCTAAAGATCTACCTATTGATCTAGATGACTACATTGAGTATGTTATGATAATTGACTCCAGAATACGTGAGAGATCAATTGCCAGAGATCGTAAGATACGGTCAAAAAATAATGAGCCTAGTAGCATGTTTTGCCCAACCATCCCTCCCCTGGCATTGAAGTCTAGTGAACCTGTATGGGAGACAAGTGAACCTATGCAAATAGGCTTCACTAGACTAACCAAGGCTGAGAGACTATATCGCAAAAGACAAGGGTTGTGTTTATACTGCGGTAAAAAAGGGCATTTGCTAAATTCCTGTCCGGTATGTCCGGGAAACGCACACACCTAGGGTACCTCGGGGGACAGGCCCTAGGTGGTGTACAATTGTCCCCAGTGTCGGGCACAATGAAACCCACCATACAGGTGGTATTATCTTGGGCACAACGCTCTGTGGAGGTTTTGGCCTTGGTTGACTCTGGTGCAGCAGGGTATTTTATGGATAATACCTTTGCTGAATTGCATGGAGTTCCACGCATTGAAAGAGAAAACCCCTTGACTATTGAAGCGATTGATGGCAGACCCTTAGAACCGCCTCAGGTTATGTTTGAAACTATGCCACTGTCTATGACTATTGGGGCACTTCACAGAGAAGAGCAGCAGTTTCAACTGATTAATTCTCCACACCATGCGGTAATATTGGGATTTCCGTGGTTACAGTTACATAACCCACAATTTGATTGGAAAAAGTGTGAAATTGCTGCTTGGTCCCAGTTTTGTATGGACAAGTGCGTCATCCGTCATCTATTAAGGTCCTGTGCACCTCCTCGGCTATACCGGATGTGTACCAACAGTTTGGCGATGTTTTTAGCAAAGGAGAGGCTAGTTTGCTACCCCAGCATAGACCTTATGATTGTTGCATCGAATTGCAGCCTGGGGCAGTACCTCCAAAAGGACGCACTTATCCATTATCTTGTGAGGAAAATAAGGCTATGGAGGATTATATTTCTGATGCCCTTGCTAGAGAGATCATACGAAAATCTACCTCTCCAGCTGGGGCTGGGTTCTTTTTCGTAAAAAAGAAAAATGGCGAATTAAGACCATGCATTGACTACCGGGGCTTGAATAAACTAATGGCAAAAAACGCATACCCAATACCACTCATCACCGAGCTTTTTGACAGGCTTAAGGGCGCTTCGATCTTTACCAAATTGGACCTACGGGCTGCTTACAATCTGGTACGCATTCGAGCAGGTGATGAGTGGAAGATTGCCTTTAATACTCGAGCTGGGCACTACGAGTATCTAGTAATGCCATTTGGGCTGTGTAATGCCCCCGCAGTTTTCCAGGAACTGATAAACGATGTTCTGAGAGATATTTTACAGACATGTGTTGTGGTGTACCTTGACGATATACTGATTTACTCCCATAATATGGCACAGCACATCAAAGATGTATCCGCAGTATTGCTACGACTCCGTGAGAACAAATTATTTTGTAAATTGGAAAAATGTGAGTTTCATAGAACCAGTGTGCCATTCTTGGGGTTCATTATTGGCAATGATGGCATTGCCATGGACAAAGAAAAGTTGTCAGCTGTCCTACAATGGCCAAAACCCAAGGGTCTTAAAGCCATACAACGTTTCCTGGGTTTCGCCAATTATTATAGGAGGTTTATTAAGAACTTTTCTTCCATTGTCAAACCTCTGTCCGATCTTACGCACAAGGGTGCTAATCCTTCTTGTTGGCCGCTATCTGCTGAGAATGCCTTTGAGAATTTGAAGCTGGCATTTGCTGCGGCTCCTGTGTTATCCCACCCCAATCCTCTACTTCCATTTACGTTAGAGGTTGATGCCTCAGATATTGGGGTCAGGGCAGTACTTTCGCAACGACACGAGAAAGGTGGAACTCTCAGACCTTGTGGGTTTTTCTCAAAAAAGTTGACTGTCACTCAAAGCCACTATGAGATAGGTGACAGAGAATTGATCGGCTATACAAACTCGCTTGTTACACCAGTGTGCGGTCACTGGTTTGCTCCAAAGCCTTGCGGCTAGACAAACTCGCTTGTTACACCAGTGTGCAGTCACTGGTTTGCTCCAAAGCCTATCGGCTATACAATCCTGTGTTGGTCCCAGCGTGCGGACGCTGGTTGGCTCCAAAGCCTTGCGGCTAGACAAACTCCCTTGTTACACCAGTGTGCGGTCACTGGTTTGCTCCAAAGCCTATCGGCTATTCAATCCTGTGTTAGTCCCAGCGTGCGGACGTTGGTTTGCTCCTAAGCCTTGCGGCTAGACATACTCGCTTATTACACCAGTGTGCGGTCACTGGTTTGCTCCAAAGCCTATCGGCTGTACTATCCTGTGTTGGTCCCAGCGTGCGGACGCTGGTTTGCTCCAAAGCCTTGCGGCTATACAAACTCGCTTGTTACACCAGTGTGCGGTCACTGGTTTGCTCCAAAGCCTATCAGCTATACAATTCTGTGTTGGTCCCAGCGTGCGGACACTGGTTTGCTCCAAAGCCTTGCGGCTATACAAACTCGCTTGTTACACCAGTGTGCGGTCACTGGTTTGCTCCAAAGCCTATCAGCTATACAATTCGGTGTTGGTCCCAGCGTGCGGATGCTGGTTTGCTCCAAAGCCTTGCGGCTTTACAATTCCCCTGTTAGTCTCAGTGTGTGTACACTGGGTTGCTTACGATCCTGTCAATTTGCCAGTACCATCTGACTGCTGCTACTATCTCTGGGCTGCCTTGCCCGGTAATTTGGTAAGGCCGTTAGAACTGTTATGCGATTCCATCTGCAGGTTGCCTTACCCGGTATTGGCAAGGCCGGTAGAGCCTAACATTCTATTACTTCAGACTGTCCTGTCCGGTATATTGACAGGACCGGTAGAGTCTGCCTTCTGTCTTGTTATATTCTGAATATATCTGTATGTATGTGATTGCCATCCTACGTTATCAATTTATTATTTCAATAAAATTGATTTTAACTAAAACTTGTGTCTGAGAGTCATAATAAACCGTGACACTTTCTCTGTCAAAATGGATGCCTCCGATATCGCTGTTGGGGCTATCCTATCTCAACACTTTGGGGCTAAAGACCTCTTGCACCTGGTCGCCTACTATTCACGCCGCCTCACTGCGGCTGAAAGAAATTACGATGTAGGCGACAGGGAACTCCTAGCCATCAAATGTGCCCTGGAGGAATGGAGGCACCTCCTGGAGGGAGCCCAACACACTGATACCGTCTTCACTGACCATAGGAATTTAGAATATCTGCGCTCCGCAAACCGACTCCACCCATGTCAAGCAAGGTGGGCACTCTTCTTTGCTCGATTTGCCCTACACATAACCTGTTGTCCAGGTTCGAAGAATATGAAAGCGGATGCCCTATCCAGGAGATAATCTGTACCATCTCTTGGTTCCTCTGCTACCCACACCGTCCTCCAACCAGCTCAGTTCCTTCTGTTGAGCAACAGCCTCCACGAGGACATCGTCCAGCACTCTGTTTCTACGGATCCCTCTTTTATGGCATGTTATTCAATGTAACCTCAGGAGGGTCTCCTATTACACCACAACCAGATCTACGTTCCTTCACCCCTTCGTGCCTCAGTTATTTAACTTTTCCACGATTCACTCCTGGCTGGGCATGGAGGGGTTCGTCAGACCACTGAGCTAGTACAGTGACAGTTTTGGTGGCCAGAGCTATCCACAGACATACTTCGCTATGTCACCTCATGTGATGTGTTATCACGGTGCCTGTGCTCCCTTGTTTTTGTTTTTATGTCAGTTATCCTATGTAGTGCTCCCATTGGCTGTCCTGTGTTGATCCCGCGCAGCAAGGCCTTTATATACTGGGCTCCTGCACCCACACGGTGCCCTTTCGTGGTGTTCCTGTACCAGTGCTAGCTTACTGCTCAGTGTTTCCCAGTGTACTGACTTGGCCTGCCTGAATACTCTTCAAGTTCCAGCTCCTGTGTACCGACCCGGATTGCCTGACTTCTCCTCAGTGCCTGCTCCTGTGTACCGACACAGCCTGGCCGACGTTCCTGCTCCTGTGTACCGACCCGGCCTGACTGACATTCTTGCTTCTGCGTACCGACCCGGCCTGGCTGATGTTCCTGCTCCCGTGTACTGACCCGGCTTGATTGATGTTCCTGCTTCTTCTGCAGTTGTCGCCTCGGCGACATTCTTACTCTACAGGCAAATCGGTTGCACTTGCTTACTAGCACCTGAGTCTATTCCGTTACTGCTCCTGCAGGTTGCCAGTGTGTGTCTCTGTTACTGCTCCGGCAGTGTGCCTTTGGCCTAGTCCTCCGTTAATGCTCATACTGGTTGCAAGTGTCTGCCTCCGTTATTGCTCCGGTAGACGCCATTGGCTTGTCCTCCGTTACTGCTCCTGCAGGTTGCTAGTGTGTGCCTCCATTACTGCTCCGGCAGTGCTCATTACGCAATATCTGTTGTACTCTGGCAGTTCACGTTGTTCTGCTAGCCCTGGGAAACCTGAAGCTCTCTATCAGTGCTCTCTCAGTACTTTAACACATGGGACTGTTTACACTCATTGATGAACTTTAACTCCTGCAGTACCAGAGTCCTGGGAAACTTACTCCTCTTGCCTGACCTGTGTCAGTATATGCTACTTGTACCTTTATATTGTACTGGACCTGTGTAGGCAATTGTATGTTTAACCTGTCGTGTGTCTGTATTATATTATATTGCCTGTATACTACAGGACCTGTGAGGGTTCTTATTGTATTGAGAAGTCAATAAAACTGTGTTTTTATCCTAAACCACTGTGTCTGAGAGTCAAACAAACCATTACATGTGTGCGCCAGAGCCAAGGATCTCCACACACGGACAGCAGGCCTACTGTATCCTCTCTCCATGCCTATCGCCCCATGGACTGCTATCTTTGTTGGCTTTATTGTGGATTTACCCGTTTCAGAAAGACACAACACCATAATGGTCGTCGTAGACCGCTTTACTAAAATGGCGCACTTTCTGCCCGTCTCCAAATTACCCACGGCTGAGACCACTGCCTCCCTCTTCGTTAAGGAAGTATTCCACTTTCATGGAGTACCCACATCTATAGTGTCTGATAGACTCCAATCTCCTATATACTTTAGTATATACCTGTGCATATTCCGTTGCCTTTGCTTTATTCTGAGAACTCAAGTGATATGCAGGCCCCAGATGTCCGTATTAAGTGACATTTTATCCATTAATTAAAGATCTTCACTGGGATACTATTACTAGATGGGAAAAATCAATATAAACCTCCATTGAGATATGTTTGACAACGTGTTTTAACTACCATCTCTAGTTGGTCTCTGGGATTTTTCCTGTTACAAGCACTTTTGCTTTCTTTGTGTCAATTTCACCTTAATATTTTGGTCTGGTAAGCTGGGCATACAGCGCCGGTAGAACACTAACACCACCTACATATATATGTGGTTTAGATGCCCTGACAGCACATTATAATTTTTACTCATAATTCGTTATGCTTCTTCATTTATTTATTTTAAATCATGGTTTATTAAACGCACAATAAAAGTTATGTTTTATTCCTGATATTGGTTTCCAGTAATCCCAACAGTTGTTGGCAAGTGTTTTTTCTGTGTTTTCTTTTGAGTTTGGGAGAGTATAGACATTTGTCAGTCGTATGTTCATTGTTAGATTCCAAGTACTAACAAGGCACAGTACTAAATTATTCCATTTTCTTTTTTATGTTCTGTGGGTGACATTAGAGCTTGCTTTCATTAAAACCTGATCTGGTGGAGTTCTGTGCACTGATAAAGTGATTTATATTTAACCTTCTGATTGCAAGCAGGGTACACAACACCTTGCAAAGCAATGCGTTGCAAACCCCTCTGGCATTCAGAGGGTTAAGCATAGGTACAAACTTTAGAATTTTCAGATTATGAATATGATTAACTGCATGCTCTGGAATATTCATAAATTCCCCTTACAGTTAAATAACACTTAAAAATTTTAATAGGCATTATAATTACAGAAACAAAATAATAGTGGCCTGTTAAAGAAATAAACTTATTTGAGGAATAGATCATAGTATAATGTCATGTAGGAATGTAATAATTACTTTTCTAATTATAATAATATTAATAATATTTTACCAAATATAATAGAGTTAAAATGTGTGTGTGTGCATGAATATGTGTGAAATCTTCAGCCTGTGAAAAATATGCAAACTGCTAATCTGCTCATCAAATACAACTAATGCACATTTTTTAAAAAAAATTTTACTTTTAGTTTTGTCTATGTTTTCTATGAATTTCTTGATGATATTAGCCAATAGACACATATACTTACACAAAGAGACTGTATTATTTTTGCTTTATAGTTCTCGATAAATGAAACGTAATACAAATATGGTGACTGGGGAGCCATGTGTGCAGTTGTAAGGGTTAAAGATATGCAATTCTGGAGTAGACTATTTGAAAATTTAAATGGAATGTATAACCTCTTTAAGGCAAAGCACTGGAGACCTATCTAGCATTCAAGGGTTCGCCGTAGTAAATAATTTTTATTAACCAAACAACAGCCAAATGTCAAGGCATGACATCTCACTTCTATGAGACATGTCAAATAAACATGGGGAGATCTTTGAAACACAAATTTCCACATGGGAAAAATGTCAGCTTTTTCATAAAGAAACATTCTTGCAGTGAAAATAAATTTTAAAACAGCTATGTGATGGTCTAGAACATCAGAAACATTGAACTCTTTTTATCCAAGCTTTGATATATTCTAGGAAACATGCTCCAGATATAGTGGAGTTGTAAACAATTAAAAAAAAACTGCTGTAATCATGTTTTGAGAGACTGAGACATAATGTATAAAAATTAAATTGCCTAAATATCATAGATAGAGGTGGACAAAAGGTCCAGTTGTGTTCCCTAAAAAGATCTGTGCAAACCACATGGTTGTCCAATTCTTCAAAAGGAAAATCTGCTTTAAATATTCACTGTTTTTGACCATTGGGAAATAATCTTCACTATTTTTTCAATGGCTAGAAAGTTATTTTATTATTGTTATTAAATTTTTTTTGCCTTTTTACTATAAAAACATGCCATTTTCCAGGAAGTGAGACACAATACAAGCAGCTACAGAGAAAAAGAGAGGTGCTAGGCTGCTGGGCTGTGTGGTGTGAGGAGGAGCTTGGATGACCCTTATATGTCCAGTGAGTCTGAGGAGGAGGTGGAAGTGAACATTACAGACCCTGCTGCCATTACTGAACCTGCTGCCAGGGCTGAACCTGCCACCAGTGTGTCTTGTAATTCTCAGGAAGTGGGGGGGGAGAAGATGATGCCAAGTGTGATAGTAGGGGACCCTAAGTCACACTTTCCATCCCCAAGCAGTAGTACTACTACTAATAAGGTGTAGCAGCTTGTAGAGAGTGTTAGGCATGAGGGACGGGGTGATCATTATATTACTATTGAGGAGGAAGGCTCAGCCAGTTCAGGGACTGAACTTTATGTTGTTGGGGTTAGTAGCAGTAACAGTGATGGTGAAGCAGCTGGTGGGACTAGCATTAGGGGAGTGGGAGGGGAAGCAATGAAGAGCATCCAGACTAGTGCTCAGGGGAGCCCACACCATTCCCCTGATCCTGGGAGTTTCCTTCCCCTGTCGGCATTGTCCAGGTGAACATGATCCTGAAGAGGGCAGAATTGTTGCCTAGCAGCAATAATATCACCACCACCAGGAGCACGGATCAGCTGCCTGTGCCTGCTGCTAGTGCCAGTATTCCTTCTTCAGTCCACCAAGAAATGGCAAGTGTGACATTAGGGGACTCTCTGTCAAATTTCTCATCACCACCAACCAATGAGATGTCTGTAATAGAGCAGCAGCAGCAGGAACTGGTGGTGGTGGTGATGATGATGATGGAGAAGCTGGGGTGGAAGAGACATTAATGGCCTTTTTATCCGAACTTGGGAAGGAATGGGAAACAGGGATGGGCATCACCACCACCCCCAGCAGCAACAACAGTGAGCTTTTGTAATTTGCAGAGTTTCCAACTGCTCTAATTCCTGCTGCTGTTGAGTTGCAAGGGCAGTAGGATGCTGAAAACTAGGCTAGTGTGTCACAGACCACCATGGACACAGTGGGAATGGGGCCAACAATTGATTCGGGACCAGGACAGTTTCCACTTGCCAGCAGCAGCAATAATTCTGGTCCTAGATGAAGTGCTGATTCTTTGGCAGTTACATCAACAGCAGCAACATTATCCGCTGCCTCAGCAGTGAAGGGTAGTAATAAGGAGAAGAAGAAAGAGACCATTCTTCTCCACCTTTCTCCTCCCCCCTGAAGTCCTGGGTGTGGGACTATTTTTCTCTTGGACAGGCACAGTGCAGTCATCAACAATGGCACTGTGTACAATTTGTGACAAGTCAGTGAAAAGGGAAAAGGAGGGAACACACATTGGCACAACTGCCCTGATAACACACATGAAACATAGACACCATGACATTTGTATCAAACATGTTAAAGCCAAACACCCACCACAGAAATTGGCACCTCTGTTGCTGTACCCCCTGACTATTCCAAGAGGCAACAAGAGATGAGGTGGAGATAAAAGAAGGAAGAATAGAGAAACGCAGCCAGAGGTTGAAAGTTCAATGACGTGCGAAACAACTGGTTCGCCACTACCTTCTTGATCTAGAGTAACTACATCTTCTACCAATCCACCTCATTCATCATTACCCCCACCAAGTGATAGTCATTCTGTAGATGTCAGGATATGGCAGTTCGTGTCCATCAATTGCACACTGTGTGGTGCACTGAGCACACATGGCAGTGTGATGGAGGAGAGTTGCAAGCAGGATATCAAGCGGCATCTAAGGGGGATTCCATCCCACAAAATATGATAAGCTGGTGGCAGGGAGGGTTCAAAATTACTATTAAACTGTTTGCAAGTTGTCATGTGTCAGATTAAATACATTTTACAAGTATAAAATGATCTTACTAAGCCATCTTAGTTAGATGTTATATCTCACCTGTTTTCAGACTACCTGTTTCTCCTCTCCCCTACTATCCTTGTCCCATGCATGTCAACATGACATAACATATTAATCCACCATGGACTTCTGCATACATGTGCACTACCCACTGAATGCTGGTGTAAAGTATTACAAAGAAGCTCACCCAGCCCCAGTAATTATAGCAACAAATGCACCATTTCACTATATGCTTACTGCAAACAAGTCACTAAATTTGTATGCATCTTATTACTTGCCTTGGCACATGACATGGAAACCAACCCTGGTCCTCAAATATCAATAAATGGCAACTTCACCTTTGAAAAAAATGTCTCTCTTTGTGCACTGCATTATACGCAGTATACTGCCCAAAATGGATGAACTAAAAGTGTGGTGTTATGCATACAAGCCAAAAATCCTTATTCTCACTGAATCCTGATTAAGCCCTAAAATACCTAATGCTGCTGTTGCCATAGAAGGATACTCATGCTTTAGGAAAGACAGTGCACAGCGAAGAGGAGGTGTATACATACAGGATCCTATAAACTTTACAATTTTAAATTGCTCTCATAACTCTGATTCTTATGAATACATTGCTGGCAAAATTCATCTTCAATAATTAAAACAAATCATAATTGTTGCCAACTACAGACTGCCAAATACCCCAGCACAGTCCCTTTCGGTTATAAACTACCACCTAAAGGAGATTACCACTCAAAACAAGAAAAGTGAGCTGATGGCTCTTGGAGACTATAATATTAATTCGCTAGAGTCCAAGAATTAAACATTTTATTCATTGTTTAAAACAGTAAGCTTATCACAGCTAATATCCTCACCTACTCATATAATCTTACAAACATCCAACCATGCTCTGCTAGACTGGATCCGTTCATCCTGCATAAGCTGAATCCAAGATTTAGACATACTAGCAAATGTGTTTAATGATCACTCCATAGTTTACTGTGTTCACAAAATAAAACCAGTCAAATCATGTTCCAAAGTCATACTTGCAAGATCATTTAGAAAACGTAATCTTCGGTCCCTCCTAAATGATCTAAGAAATTGCTCATGGTACAGAATACACCTAATACCTGAACTAGACTCAGCAATTTACTTTTTTAACTCATAATTCTTACAGGTCTGCAATAACCCTGGGTCTTGGCTCAATTGACTGAGTTATACAGTTTTATAGATGCCTTATGAACAAAATTTAAACAAATTGTCTCCTCTTATGACTACACAAGAAACAGGCAATTGAGGAATGCATGCACTAAACAAACAAATCTAGCAAAAACACAATATTTTACTGACAACTTGAACAGTAACATATCAAAACCGGCCAACTTTTGGAAGGTTTTTAAAAACATTTACAACCCCCCTAACCATCATCTATCAACTATAAAAATAGGTAAAGAAACAATACAGTGCCCCATAGCAATAGCTAATGTATTCAACAACTACTTTGTTGGATGTGCCACCACCCTTATTAAACAAAACAAAGGTAATTCTGTAGTACAACCATGCACAGAACAGTCATGGTCACCTGCTACCTGGTCCAGTTATGCTAATGAATTCAATTTCATGCCAGTGAAATATATGATAAACTAATCAACTAAAAAATGAAATTCCAATCTAGCCCTGACCATTTACCAGCAATGTTATTAAAGCCCAGTGCCATGGTCACAGCCCAACCTACTGCATCTTTAATTAATGCCTTGTTGTCATCAGGGTATATGCCCAAAGCGGGATGGTGGCTTGTGCTTATTCATAAAAGTGGGGGTAAAAATGTAGTATCAAATGACGGACCAATATCCATACACACGTTATCTAAAATCCTAAAGAAATGTGTACACGTGCAAATATATAAGTATTACCAACAGATCAGTTTTTTTGCCCCCCTTCAATCAGGCTTTTGTCCACATCACTCAACAGTCACAGCCCTCCTAAAAGTACGCAATGATATCCAGACTGGCATGGAAAATGGTGAACTCACTGGAGCAACTTTTCTAGATTTTGCCAATGCCTTTGACACAGTAGACCATAATATTCTTATTAAAAAAAACTCCAAAGCTCAGGATTGGGTAATAATTCTATAAACTGGTTCCGATCCAATTTATCAGATAGAGCCCAGCATGTGTCAGTTGCTGAAAATAACTCCCTTCTGCTCAAAGTAACAAGTGGGATTCCCCAAGGATCCATTCATGGCCCTCTTCTATTTTCTCTTTTTATAAATGATCTGCCCACGGTTTGCAAAGCATCTTCTGTACATTGGTATTCAGATGACACCATAATCTATGCTAAAACTCAAACATATCACAAATTGAGGCCATATTACAACATGTTTTCTCTGAAGTTGAAATATTGATAGCAAACAAACTGTTCTTAAACACAGACAAAACTGTCACAATGGTATTTGGTACAAAGCACAAACTGTGTAATCTCTAAATTGGCCTCAGTGGACTCCTACAAATATCTTGGTAGGTGGCTTGACCCCAACCTCACTGTTGGTCTTAATATTGATAAATTAACATCCAGACTTTATCCCAAAATAAGTACTCTCTTTGGAAACAAATCTTATTTAAGTCCCCTGGTGAGAAAAAGTATTGCCAGTCATACACTATGGGGACATAGTATATGCGATCCTTCTTAGTAAACCTGACACTTTGTATAATTCTTTATACCACTTTATCCTCCAATGTAATTAAACTACCCATCACTGTGATATACACAATAGTCTGATCAGCATACATACCACTTAATATCCCAGATATTTAGTATAACATCCAATGCTAAAATACTAATTTGGAGGTGGGGTGTTTTGGGGGACCTCCTGGGGGAGTTGTAGTGACTGAGCACACAAGGAGTTAAACATAATCTTTGAGTAGAGAAAATTATTAAAAACTAAAATAGTTGTTTCATTGTTTTGATCTTTCTATTGAGAGACCAGGCATACATTTTATGAGGTTATTGCCTGCAGCCATACCGAAAGCCTTGTGTTCTATGAATAACTAATGTGTTTATGACATACAGAAAAGCCAGCATATGCCCATAATGTATCCTTTTTATCTGTACACTTTGAAAGAAATGGGGACTGTCAATTACTTTTGATATATATAAATTAAATGCATACCACATGCTAAACTTATTGTTTAATAGAGGAACTTTGTATTAGATTAGAAGATGTCATTGTGTATTTTTTAACTTTTCTATTTGTTGCATGGTAAGAAACTGTATAAAAATTATCCTAATACTGAGCAGAATCAGACACTTCCTGACATGCCTCATGGTAGATAGATCAGGTGTCTCCAGCGCTGAATAAAGCTCATCTTTAACCCTATGAATACCGGCTGTGGAGTGGTCTTCTAGAGTTTTGGGGGCTCGTCCGGGAATGAAATGTCTATTTGCTCTGAGTTTTCTAAGGAGAAGGGAGACTAAGTAAGTGCCATTTTCTGGGTGATGGAATCTTTAAAGGGTTGTAAGATCAGTTAAAAAGTTGGGGTGCATGTGTGTGAGTTTGTTACTGGGCAGGAGATCTGGTGTAGATGATTATATATGAGAGGAGCTGGTGAGCATAGTTTTATGGGCTTACTTGAGATAAGCAGGGCTGGGATAGAGGATAAGAAGGTGAGAAGAATCAGAGAAAGATAGGCTCAGAAGGCTCCTAACACATACAAGAATCTCCAAGGGCTACGTCCACCCACCATATGTGCAGGACTTATGGTGTAAATTCTTGCAAGTATTTGGTAAAATGTAATAATTTAAGTAAGGATGTGCCAGAGATACAGTTTCCCCTAGACGGTAGTTTTAACTCAGATATACTAGCCCACCTGAGAAGTGTGTTAGGGAAAAAGGAAGTAAGGCTTCCATTGATCATTGGGATCAATATGTTAAATGGTATAGTGAAATGTGGTATAAGATTAAGGATAGTCTAGTGACTATTTGGAAAGCCACAGTTAAAAGGCAGAAACAGAAGCAGGAGGATCTTGAGAAGGCTCAAATTCAGCAGCCCACTCCAGACCCTCCTAAAAAAGGAGACAGAGACACAGACAGATTTACTGACTGACAAATATGTGACAGATTTACAGACTGACAAATCTATGAGCCTAGCCAACCCAGCGACTCACTTACTTAACCCCTCAAATCCCAAAAGGCTGTCCAACACTAATCCCTTTACCACTCCCTATATCCAGTGATAAATAAAACCCAGGACAGCCTCTTGGAAACTAATACTGAAGAGGATTGGAGTGGTTGTCTTAATGCCCGCTCACCCCCACCATATGCCTCCTTACCAGTAGCTTCCCCCCAATAGAACAAGGGGCTGCAGGAGCATCAGAGACAGCTCCCCCTGACTGTATGGGTAAGGCTCCCCTTGACTGTACAGACATGTCACCCCTATTGCATACCGCATCAGACAACACCAACACATTGCAACAAAAATAATGGTCCCTGTAAGAGAGGTCCCAGTGGGGTTAGGTAACAATAATGTGCCTATATTATCTAGAGTTCATCAACCCTTCGCCCCAGCTGACCTAATAAATTTCAGCAAACTATTTCCTCCCATTAAAGAGGATCCACTTAAATGGATATCTGAATTTACCACAATGTACAACTCATACAACCCCACACCAGCAGACATAGAACAATTCATGAGAGTTGTAGTGGGGGTAGAAAAATGGGAATACATTAAACAAGGTATTCCCCAGTGGGACCCTAATGTTAGAGAGGTCTACGGCACTGAAGCCCTTAAGGCTGTTTATGATCAAATTGCTGGGCGCGTCAAGGTAGTCTATAAGCCCAAAGTGGATTGGGGAAGCAAAAATACATGCAAACAAAAATTAACAGAAACCCATGCAGAATGTGCTGTAAGATTAAGACAAATTTTCATAAGAAACTCAGGGATAGCAGACCCTGAGACAACAGCCCAAGGGGCCCTTAACCTCATCTTTCTAAATGGTCTAAGCCTCAAAGTTGCCCAAGTAGTTAAATTGTCCCCAGTAACCTGGGAAACTGCTAGATTCAATGAGCTTGTAGACAGAGCAGAACACTGCATTAAAATATTTGAATTGAAAAATGAGAAAGAAATGAAAACATTAATGGTAGCCCAGGTTAAATGTTTCTAACAGCCACAGGGAAATGAAAGAGGCAGGGGAGGAGGGAGAGGGGGCTATGGAAATCAGCGTCAAGAACGGAACAGAGGGAGACAGCCACAGAAAGGACTGCAGCAGGGAAGACCAGATTACAACAGGAGATATAACCCACCCTTGTCTTTTAATTGTAATCAACCAGGGCATTTTCAAAGGGAATGTCCCATGCCCATGAATGAAGGTTACCCTTCCCAGCCATTCAACCCAGTTCAGATGCAGGTAGCATAGGACTGCCTGGAAGAACACTGTCTAAATGCAACTTTCATTCCTCTAGACCAGGCAGGGCCTTTTGTCAATGTAACAATTAATGGTAAAAAGTTGAATGCCTTGTTGATACTGGAGCCTCAAAATCTGCTATAAGAAAAGATGTTTTTTCCTCTGTACCTTTGAAATCTGCAAAAGTGTGGGCCAGTTGTATTTCTGGGGTCCCTATACCCCACTCTGTTACTCAACCTTTGTCTGTCACTCTCTGCTGACCACTCTTTTATGCTTAGTCCCTCCTGTCCTGTTAATTTACTGGGCAAAGATCTTTTATGCAAATTGGGGTGTACTATCTACTGCACTCCAGATGGGGTATATCTAGAAGTCCCAGATGTACACCATAATATGGTAACATCTGTCCTAGAGGCTGAGGACCCTCCACTAGATCAGCAGCTGCTGCTGCTGATCTAGTGGAGTCATCTGCTGATGTTGTTTTGGGTCATGATTTAACTCTTCTTGTGCCGCATGCTGTTTCCTCTCTGCTTCTTACATCTTCTACTCAGCTGTCTAATTCTAGAGCTACCAACCCTTAACCCTGCTTCACTCCTACCCCTCCCCATAGCTGTAGAGCCACATGATTGTGAAGCAGCAGTAACACAAATTGTTGAGATCCGCCCAGGTTTGTCTGACACACCACTACAAAATGCAGAATGGGAATTGTTTGTAGATGGCTCATGTTACAGGGACCAGCATGCTAAAATGTGTGCTGGTTATGCTGTTGTCACTCTGCATGACAATATTGAAAGTGCTCCCTTGCCATATGTTAATTCTGCGCACGTAGCAGAGCTCATAGCCCTTACTAGGGCATGTGAAATCACCACAGGGCACACTGTTAATATCTGTACAGATTCCCGGTATGCTTTTGGTGTAACCCATGATTTTGGAGGAATCTGGAAAAACAGAGGATTTTTAATAGCTGCAGGGACACCTATTCTTAATGCTACTTACATTGAGGCTTTAATAGAAGCAGTTCAACTCCTCAAAGAAATTGCGGTAATAAAATGTCATGCTCACACGAAAGGAGATGACTTTATATCAAAAGGTAATGTATTTGCAGACAGTAGCGCAAAGTCAGCGGCTGCCCTTTGTTTCCTGGCTGATACACAGCCTTCATTCCCTTCAAGGGAAATTGAGGTCCCAATAGATCTTACAGCATTCTATAAGGATGCACCACAAGATGAGAAAGACAAATGGCTTTCTGCCTCCTGTCATCAGGACCTGGCTGGGTCCTGGTTCTCTAAAGATGGACGCCCAGTACTCCCTGTTCACTACTACCCTACATTGTGCGCATGCATCATGGAATGGTGCATGTGCACAAAGGGGGTTAAATAGAAACAATATCTAAAGACTGGTATGCACCTAATGTTGCAGCAGTAGCACAACACTATTGTGAAAACTGTCTCATTTGTCAGCTAAACAACAGTGGTAAACCAGTAAAGCCCCCTCGAGGAGCTCTTCCTAGGCCATGGGGTCCTTTTGTAAATATACAGGTGGACTTACTAGAACTGCCCAAGATCTCCCATTACAAATATGTACTAGTAATATTGTGTACATTTTCAGGGTGGGTAGAAGCTTTCCCATGTGCCCACAATGATGCCAGAAAAGTTGCAAAGAAGCTGTTACAGGAAGTTTTCCCTAGGTTTGGCCTACCTCACACAATCAATAGTGACCAGGGTACTCACATCACAGGTCAAATCACACAACCTGTTAATAAAGCACTAGGGATCACTCAGAAAATGTCATTGACCATATCACCCACAATCAGCAGGGGCAGTGGAAATGTCTAATGGTATACAAAAGTCCAAACTAGCCAAAATATGCCAAGAGACAGGACTCAAATGGCCAGATGCACTTCCCATAGCCCTCATGAGTATGCGCAGCACACCTGCAAGGAAACACAAACTTTCACCTCATGAGATACTACTGGGGTGACCTATGACAACAGGGATCAGTAAGGAACGGCTAGTAAAGGACCAATGTATACAGGATGATACAATAGACAGGTATTGTCAGGGACTAATGAGAAACTAGCAGTTATTCCACCCACAGGTAAAAGCAGTACTGCCACCTGCTCCAAGTGAACCAGGATGCCAGATACAAATCAGAGATTGGATTGTTATTAAGTCCTTCAGCAGGAAGAATGCCCTACAACCAAGGTGGGAGGGACCCTACCAAATGCTTCTCATTCCCCAAACTGCAGTAAAAGTTGCTGAAAGAGACTCTTGGATCCATCCATCTCATTGGAAATTTGTGCTGGCACCTCCGGAGACTTTAGAAGTTATGTAACCTATAAATATTAAGGTTTTTTTTGTTTGTTTTTTTTGTTTTGTGTGGTTGTTTATGTATATATAAGCTAGCTACTTACTGATAGAAACTGTTTTGCCATGGGTCTGTGCTCTGCCTAGAGCTTGTGAAGATTGGGGGGCATTGACTGCCAGATCACCTCCTACTATGTAGCCCGGAGATTGAGGTATCCTGGCAAAATCAATATTTTCCTCTCTTATCAGGTAGGCCCAGTAGCCCTTGACTGACAATTTAAGATTTTATATTTCATAATGTTGCTCTTATAGTACCTCATCCTTTTCATAAGGATTAATGTAGAAGGGATAAAAGATAATACTTATGTGAGCATGGTTCTTAATCATGCAAACATATTGGGTCAGGAAGACTGTTATGTGTGCGCCCACATGCCCCTTACACAAAACATGGTGTCCCCTTTATCCCCATAGCTCTATATGATGTTTTCAGAATAGGTTCAAACTCAGTCCCCAAAGGAAGAAATTACATGTTGCTTATAGTTGCGTGCAATGGACATCACACTGACCTAAAACTAGGTTATCCTCACCCCTTTAATTATATGTCCCCTCTAGGACCCACCTCCCCAGACTTCACCTACCTCAATGTAATAACCTGTATAGGGAATGTATGCCTAAAAAGAGAATATATGATGAAAGGAGTCAATGTAGGTTATAGTGAATGTCAATTCAATCCTACTGTATATCTTCCCATGGTGTATTATGATGTCTGGGGTAATTGGACATGGATGTACTGCCAAGACACTTACTTGCCCACTATAAATGGTACTTATTGGGTATGTGGCAATAGGGCTTATCCAAGATTACCAGATAAATGGACAGGATCTTGTTAAGAGGTCCCTTCCTCTGATAGCCAATGAGCTGTGTCCCTGGAACACCCTTTCTTTCTTAGTCTGGTAGATCGCAAGACCGGCTATGGGAAGGGGGTGGGAACCTCACAGGGGGTGTAGGAGGGACCAATGGATAGTGGTGCAATGAATGAGAGAACCTGATGCATATCATGTAGATACAACTCCACTTCTTCATTGGTACCATGGAATTGAATGGAATATGAAGTAGAATGTGGGAAAATGAAAAGTTCCCCAGTGCTACTTATGAACTTAATGTAATCATTTTAGGAGACTCTCTGTTAGACAAAGATGTAGGGATCGCGACCTGTGTCAAACATTAGTAGCAAAAGCAAGCAAAGGCTTCAAAAAAGCTATTGAAGTAGAGTGAATAACATCATTTTGCCACTGTAGAAATCATTGGTAAGACATCACCTTGAATATGCTATGCAGTTTTTGTAACTAGTTCTGAAAAAGGATATCCTGGAACTGGAGAGAGTAAGGTGACAAGTAACAAAATTACTTTAGGGAATTGAGGAATGGTTTATTTGCTCCGGGAACAAGATGAGCAAGAGAAGATCTATACATTTGAGGTCAATACATGGATTTCTCTGGTGGGCTTTCCATTCCAAGGCCTGTTCAAACAACTAGGGGCCACCCTTTAAGATTACAGGAAAAGAGGTTTCAACAGTAAGGTCTATAAAATGTGGAATATTTTGCCCAAGCATGTGGTAATGGCAGATTAAATGAATACATTTAAGTTTAGATGCAATTCTAGAAGAAGGGAACATATAGGATTTTGAGATGTATTAGTAGGAAAAACAGGAAGTTCAGGTAAACATAGTAATACCCATTTATGAGTCTGGAAGTGTTCTTGGTTATACTGTGGAAAAGACTGACTTGTCTCTTTTTTCAACATAATTTATTGTGTAACTATGTGGTAGATGGCCAACTTTGGCCCCACTGAACAATGGCTATTCAACATTGACACCATGCAAATTCAATGTGTTTTTCTGAAATGGTTTTTAGTTCTACATGTGCAGTCATAACTGGATTGGAACTACAATATGTAGTAGTGAAATTCTAGCTAAAGTAACTAATTACAAAAAACTATTTAGGGTTCTATACCAGAATAAATGTATATAGATCCCCATCTAACCTGACAGATCTTGAACAATTTTGCCAAGAAATACAGGGAAATATTATATGATCCAGATGTGCAAAAGCTGGTTGATGCTTACCCACAAGTGACTCACAGCTGCAGTAGCTGTTAAAGGTAATTTTACAAAGAATTGATTTAGAAGGATAAATAATTATGCAACCAACAAATGTCTGCTTTTTTAATTAACCTTGCAGGCACTCATGCCAGCAGAACCCTCACCCAAATCACACCATTTACTACAACCACCAACAGTACTGCCTGACATAATCAACCTTTCATAATTTTCCAATAAAATATAAGCTTACCAAAAATCTTGTTCATGATATGTTACAGGTATGGGATTTATGGAAAATTTATGGAAAACAATAAAAAATGTATAAACCAATAGACCAAGCATGTGTTATTTATAGAATGTTTAAGTGTTGGAGACTGAGTTGGTGGGGGATCAGATGGGTCACTATTGTAGATATGGATGGGAAGAAAGGTCATTTTTTTCATGGTATATACACAAGTTGGAGATTTTTCTGCAGAAATTCCAACCCATAGAAGATACATAAATGTTCTGTTTCTTTGCTACCATCAATTAATTTCTCACACAAACTTTGCTGTCTTCCATCTATGAAATCTTGCCCCAATAGTTATAGCACTATAGTTTCAAGATATATTTGCCAGTCACTACATTGTGTGTAGTGCTTCAGTTACCTGCTGCAATATGTAGTGTGTATGCTAAGGCCCTCTGCCCAAAAATGAGTGGCAAGTAGTAGTGACACTACAGAGTTGCAGCTACCTCAGCCTAACTCTGGGCCTGCTGCTGTGAGTGTGACAACAGGGGAAATACCTATACCTATGTCATACTCATCCCCATCATCAGCAATAAGGACAAATCTGTTACTGATGGTGGTTAGGGCTAGGTGAAAATTTTCACCTCAAACCAAAATAGGTGAAAATGTCACTAACTGCCTGGTGGAAAAATTCCAACGAAAAGTGCAATTGCATCAATGGAAAGACTGAATTTCTCTCCAACACATGGCAGTTTTCTCTTGTTTCAAATAAAGGGGAGTTAAAGCTTTGTTTAGGGAGTCTTTTAGCCAGGACATCTGTTATCTGTATTAGGGAATCTGGGGGGACTCTGAAGGAGAAGAAGGGAGGTTGACCACAAATACTCCAAAATTAAGTTTTACTGACTGGCAAGGCAAAGGCAGCTGGGGTCCAGTTTCCTTGCTGATATTGCTGTTATTATCACTGTGTTGGACATGTCTGGGGGTGTGAGAAGGGAGCAAAGGAGGTTGACTTCAAACACCCCAGCATTCTATCTGACTGATTTGATTTGAAAGACACAGGCAGTTGTGGTCCAAGCAATTTCCTTGCTGATCTTGCTGTTATTATCACTCTGCTGGGGAAGACTGGAGAAAGAAGTTGATGTTTTTGTGTTTTAGTCACAATTTCTTTTTGGACAGTGATAAGACAGGCTGGACAACTGCAAAAAAATATATAAGGTGATAGACAGCTGATTGGGACCCTGAAAATTTTGTTAAGGGTCAAGGCAAGCCATAACACTCCATCAGTTGGGTTGTATACGTTAGAGTAAAAACACATATAGTAGTTGAGTAATGTCCAGTCCAGCAAACATAGAAGGGGCAGGGAGATGGTGGACAGAGGAGAAGTGAAGGGACATGGGAGTAAAGTGGCAGTTCACTGACTGCAGCAATGGTAGTTGAAGCATGTGCAATAAATTATGATGATCCCTCTCCTCCCATGGAGGATGCAGTTTGTTACCAAAAGTTCCACCAACACCGCCAGTACTATATAAAAAACATATGACTATGGCAACTGCATAATGGAGGAAGGTATAGCAGCTGAACCAACTACTGCATCTGACAGTGAGACAAACAAGCACCAAAACTGTCTTCAAAGTAGTAGCAAACTTTGTTACAGTAAAAGTAAAAATAAATTGTTTAACACCTCTAAAACTTTAGAGGGATATAAATGTAGTGGGCAATGCTGAGGATGATCTAATCATGACTGAAGATGATGATCTAGAATATATCCCTCCAACATCTTCCTCTTCTTCAGATACAGATGAAGCTGAGAGTGATAAAGATGATGACATGGCCATAACATCAGCTAAAAATCAAAAGCACATTATTCCACCACTGAAAAGGAGCACTGTGTCTGTCTATAAACTGTTTGAGAAAACCATTGTAAACTCTGATCCTGTACAAGCAAAGATGCCTAAAAATGCACAGTCATCCTGTCGGTCATCATCAGCATCGTCATAGCTTCCAAATCCAAGCCTCACTCAGCCATATACACTACTTGTGTTGAGTAACCAGCAGCAACAACACAGATTCTTAACATCCTCAACTTAGCTATGATGAGTGTCTCTTTTGCTGGAAGTGCTGCACCTTTGACACCTAGTAGTAGCAGTAAAAGTAGAATTACATCAACATCTAGCCCCAGTAGTAATAGCAGCCCCTCAGGAACCCCACAGTCCACAAATTCCACAGTACAGAGATACTTAATTCAGGATCCAACCAATATGCATGTTGCTATCTGTTTTCTGTGCAAAAGCATGTGAGTAGGGGGAAAGCAGGCTCACTCCTAGGCACCTCCTCAATGGGATCCCACCTGAAGCACAAACACAGGTCTGACTGGGAGACACACCATGAACATGTCACAGGTGCCACAACTAGCAGCAGCAGAAGCACTCCGAAAACTTCCCAGCCCTCTGGGGCAGATAAGAGAAGTAGTGATGTTATTGATGTGTCAGAAAGTGTTACTGCCAGCAGTTAGTTCATTCCCATGGCTCCAGCTGCAGAGGAGCAGGATGACTCTGGGTTTGCTGTAGGAGATGACATAGAGTGCATACACATACAGCAACCACCCCCACTGCCTTCTCAAGGTGGTAATAAAGTTACATGGTTATTCAACTATGTACTGCCATCCCACACGTACTAAGCTCTTAGAAAGAAGTCAAAACCTGCACGAACATAATACAAATGTACGCCTGTGGAATAGTAAACTTGCCAAAATGTTGGTGGTTGACATGCTTCCCTTTTCTTTTGTTGAAAACAGAGGCTTTAAAGAACTGATGTTATGTGTCGAACCCTGCTGGGATATTCCAAGCTGCAATTATCTTTCAAGGATGTTGTGCCAATGTTACATAAGCAGGACATTAGTGGGCAAAGGACAAAGGTACTCAGCCTGCAAACAACCTTTTAAAGGCATATGTTGTTGTAGAACTCATAACTTTGAGTTTCGGCTATTTGTTTCTCCGTTTCTGCCCTCAGAAAAAGTAATATTGTGGTGGGAAATGTTGCAGTCATAGGAAACACAGGTGAAAATGGAGAAAACATTTGCACTAATGAAAAGGAGAAAACTCTCATGAAAAAAGCAAAAAAATGTTTTTCTCAAAAAGTCATGCAAGAATTTTTTCTGACTTTTCACCCACCCCTAGTGTTGGTGCTGAAGGGCATGGCAGTATTGCTGATGAAGAAGAGATGAAAGCTTTCCTAGCTCAGACCAATCAAGAGCTGGAAAGAGAGATATGAGTATCATCAGCATTGTGTTGTTAGCTCATGTAATAGTTCCTGCTGCTAAAGAATTGTTTGAGTCCTAGTAACAGCAAATGTCACAGTTTGATCAGTTTGGTGGCACTACCATGCTAGGTAGTAGTAGTAGTGGGAGAGGGACCATCATCTCCACCACAAGTTGTGGTGGTAGAAGTACCAGGCACAACATTTATATGGGAAAAGTGGTGGTGGATCCTAGTAATAGTACTGAGACTGCAGCAGTACCAGAAGCCACACACTCTGAAATCATGGTATGAGAATACTTTTCATTGGAAGCAAGGGGTGTGAAATGTTTTCCAACAGCGATGTAAATACCCTGTTACTAGGTTTTAAAAAGGGGAAAGGAGGAGGTCACGTGAAATATATGGACCCATCCATATGCAAAATCAGGTGCTACTATCACTGTGTCCCTTCCATCCCAATGAGAAGAACAATGTAGCACAAAAGAAAAAAGAGTAATCTTGTGCTAGGTTCTAGAACTGAGCAACTAGTTATCTCATTTGTTCCCATAGCAGCCTCAGCAGCCTTTTTCATGGCACTAGCACCGATGATCTGACAACCAGTAATACCACATAAGTGAATATGTAGATATAAAGATCTGCCAATATGTCTCTCACACATTGTCAACATGCTTAATTAGAGCAGAAGTGTAATGGTGCCTGATCCCATTTTCCCATTCTTCACAATGTTTTCACACTGCTCACATTGCAGATGTTGATAACTGCACAGTCCCTTCTTGCTTCTATGGAAAAATATTCCAACACTCATGATTTTAGAGGAGGAGGAGGAGTAGAAAGAGTGTAGTAACTGGTAACCTGAAGTGTTGGGTGCTATCACGGTGCCCGTGATACACGGGCGACATTTTGACATGTTTACTTCCTGATAGCTTTTTATTGGCTATGCTGTCCTTGCTCCTCCCAGTGACAGCCTTTAAATACCTTGGGCTGTCACTTATGCGCTGCACTTTCGTGGTGTATCCGTTGCCTAGCGCTTGTTCCGTTACTCTCATATGATACCAGTGTATGACCCGGACTGTCTGACTACTCTGCCTGATCACCGTACCTTCTCTGTGTACCGACCCAGATTGGCTGACGTTCCTGCTTTGTGTATTGACCCGGCCTGGCTGATGTTCCTGCTCCATGTACTGACCCGGCTTGACTGGCGATCCTGCTCCGTGCACCGACCCAGCTGGGCTGAAGTTCCTGTTCCTGCACTGTTCCTGCTTGCTAGTCGCCCTGCTTCTGCTGTTGCTGGCGCTTCAGTGCTATTGCAGACCTCCAGTTGCCTCGGTTCTGTAAAGTAGTCCAGTCCGTGATCCGCTCACTTATAGTGCCTGTGATACTTTCCGGTTCATCCCGGTTGCACCACGTTCGCTTGGTCTGTTACTGCCGTCCTGAGGTTTGGTTCAGTTGGACGCCTCAGGCTATTTCCCATCTGCAGACCGGAGCATTCGCTAACCCCTTGTGGGGTGGTGCCGGGCCTTCGTATCAATATTTGTAGTATCAGTTTGGTGTACGTTATTCCTTACGGCACTAAGCACTGGCTCACGATATCTTTGCAGTCTCTGGTGGGCTTTCACTTTGGCAGCCTTCCTCCTATGGTGCCTTACTCAGTTCTACTCTGGCTTCACTTGTTCCAGATATTCCAGTCGCTGTTGTTACTCTCTGCGTAGAGAGCTACATTGGGCATTCCACTATTAGGGCCATCCATTGTCCTAGGCCTAATAGGTTCACTCGGTCATATTTACACTGTATCATATGCGATTTACCTGACCAGTGTCAGTTTTGTATACTGTGTCTACATGCTGGACCCGTGTGGGTTAATCATATCATTATAACCTGTCCTGTGTCAGTCTACCGTTTATCTGTATACTGGACCCGCGAGGGTTACTGTTATTCATTGTGTGCAAATAAAATTGTGTTTTTACCACAACCTTCCTTCTCTGAGTGTACTAAACCGTAACAGGTGCTTGTTGTAGCACTAGGGCAAGTAGGACCCACATGCTATTGGTTCTACTACCACAGTTCAGGGGGTTGATGATCTCAGTTCCACTATTACTACTAATAAGGAGCATGGTGAATATAGCAGCCTGTCCTGTGACATTCTATGATCAGACAACTCAGCAACAGGAACTAATTTAGCAAACACTACTGTAAAATCTCAGGTATAATATGTACCTGTTTATAATAAGCAGGTGCTAATTATACGCAAGATATTAGGGGAAAACAAGACTGCCTATGTATAATACGCACCCTTATTTTCCCCTGTCGGATACAAAAAAAAGTCAAATTTTCCCTTCCTCCCTCTCATCCCGCTTATCCATGGCCTCCTCTCCTGCCCAGAAGAGCAGAGCAGGAGAGGCAGCCATGGATAAGCTGGGAGGGAGGGAGGGAGGAAGAGAAAATTTGACTTTTATTTTTTAATAAAATGTATTCTTGTGTATAATACACAGCCCCCACTTCACACAAGGTGCTTATTAGTGTTGAGCGAGCACCCCGATGCTCGGGTGCTCGGGTGCTCTGACCGAGCACCGCCGGAGGCTCGAGTGCTCGGCCGAGCACCCGAGCCCCATTGAATCCAGTGGGGCGACACGAGCATTACACCAGGCACCCCCTGCTCTGATGAGGGGAGGGTGCCTGGTCAATGCCCCCCTTCATCTCCACAATGCCCCTCTTCCACAATGTCCCCCTTCCACAATGTCCCCCTTCCACAAAGTGCCCCTTCATCTCATCTCCGCAATGCCTCCTTCATCTCCGCAATGCCCCCTTCATCTCCGCAATGCCCCCTTCATCTCCGCAATGTCCCACTTCATCTCCGCAATGCCCCCTTCATCTCCGCAATGTCCCCCTTCCACAAAGTGCCCCTTCATCTCCGCAATGCCCCCTTCATCTCCGCAATGCCCCCTTCATCTCCGCAATGTCCCACTTCATCTCCGCAATGCCCCCTTCATCTCCGCAATGTCCCCCTTCCACAAAGTGCCCCTTCATCTCCGCAATGCCCCCTTCATCTCCGCAATGCCCCCTTCATCTCCGCAATGTCCCACTTCATCTCCGCAATGCCCCCTTCATCTCCGCAATGTCCCCCTTCCACAAAGTGCCCCTTCATCTCCGCAATGCCCCCTTCATCTCCGCAATGCCCCCTTCATCTCCGCAATGTCCCACTTCATCTCCGCAATGCCCCCTTCATCTCCGCAATGTCCCCCTTCCACAAAGTGCCCCTTCATCTCCGCAATGCCCCCTTCATCTCCGCAATGCCCCCTTCATCTCCGCAATGCCCCCTACCTCCAGTCCCTGGTGGTCCAGCGGAGCGTCTGCAAGATCTGTGCCTCCTCCGGCACAGATCCCTTCCACCCGAACATGGCGGGCGAGCAAATGGCGGTACTCGTACGAGTACCGCCATGTGCCGAGCAGAGCGATGCTCGAGCCGATCCGAGCATCGGCCGAGCATGCTCGCTCAACACTAGTGCTTATTATACGCAAGATTTTACAGTATAATGTCATTGTGCACATAAAGTTACAACTTGATGGTGGTACACTTCTCCATAGGAAAATCAGCCATTTCCTTATTCTTATTAAAAGGATAGTAATACTTCGTTTTATCTTTATTTTATTTTGTAGGCATTAAAAAAACATGAAGAACGATAAAAGTCTTATCTCTCAAACCTTTATAGTTTAAGAGATATTCACAAGCAAAGTATCCCCCCCCTCTGTTCAGCCAGATCAGAAGGGAGGTGCCCAGGTAGACTGCAGAGAGGGACAATCTTCAATTAAGATAAGGGAAAAAGCTGAAAAACTTGTCAAGGGGGAAGGGCTTTCATTGTTTTCATGCAAAGAAGATTGTCCCCTGCTGTTATCTGTCTGGTCTTACAACCAGATTCACATCTGAGAAGAGATGGCTTACACTAGGAAAAAGGGGCGGGAGGCGGAAACTTTGCTTGTGAATATCTCTTAAACCATAAAGGTTTGAGAGATCGTTCTTCATGTTTTTTTAATGCCTACAACATAAAATAAAGATAAAACGAAGTATTACTATCCCTTTAAGCAACTTACCCATTTCATTTTGAAAGGTCCAATGCTCTCCCTCTTAAGGTTTTTTGCTATTTATGTATTTGAAAAACTTTTTTTTGCAGTTTGTTTCATTTTCTATTTTTGCTAACCTAATTACCTTTTTTCCAATCTTTGATGCACTTCTTGTATTTCAAAAATGAATGTCCTGTTCCTTCAGGCTTAACTAAAATAAATGCCCCTTTTCCTTGTCATTTCATTTTTTACATTTTCTTAACCACATGTGTGATTTAGTGTTTTTTTTTATAAATTTGTTCCCAAGGGTATATACTGTTGAATGTATTTCTGCAGCATACCATTTTCCATGGTACTTGCTCGTTTTAATAAATCTTGGTTGATACTATAACTTTTTCAAAATTTTTCTTAAATAAAACCATTTTGTGATCACCCTTTCCCACATGTTCACCTGATGTCTATGTTATTTGTTATCATTAGGTCTAAAAAATTGCTATTTCTTGTCAACACTCCCATCATCTATAGCATGTAGCTATCCCTAAGCACGCTCACAAACTTGATTCACGTAGCAGTTAGACAGTTCTCATTACTCCAGTTTGAATCTAGACAGTTAAAATTTCCCATAATAAGAGTATGCCCAAGATGAGCAGCTTTCTTCATTTTCAGTTAGAGTTGGGCCTCTTCATTATCAACAATATTTAGTTGTTTGTTGCATATATACTCACAAACACCTTTTTTTTACCTTTTTCTCCACTGTTATTGTCAATTTCAACTCAGAAGGACTCCATATTATCACCAATTTGCTCACAAATATCTTCCCATAAACTTGGATTTAGATCTGGTTCTGATCTCACATGTAGGCAAACAACCCCTCCACTTCTTCTGTTAATCCAGTCTCTCCTGAACAGGGAATAGCCCTCAGTCAGGCATTGCATCCCACCATGTTTCAGTAATACCAATTATGCTCAAATGCTTCTTAATGTTAGCATTTCCTATACTCCTATTTTGCCTCTAGCCCCTGACAAAGCTGCTTCTCGCGTTGAAACACATTGGACCTTACCCCCTTACCCTTTGTTATGCTAAGACTGATACACTTTGGGGCAGTCAATATTACAGTGGTAAATTTATTAAATCACTTATTAAAAAGCATCCAGCTTATTGTGCAACAGGCATACACAACAAATTCAAAAAACCAAATTCACGAGACACCTAACATGTTTCGTGCATAAATCACTTATTCATAAGCCTATGAATAAGTGATTTATGCATGAAACATGATAGGTGTCTCGTGAATTTGGTTTTTTGAATTTGTTGTGTATGCCTGTTGCACAATAAGCTGGATGCTTTTTAATAAGTGATTTAATAAATCTATTTATTTTAAACACGGCTTGAGATCATTGTTGGGCTATGGATACATTGTGGATCCGTTGAAGCACCTCCTCCGGTGTCGTCTCGTTTGTCGAAGTCTGTGGCCAGGACTGTGGAGGCTGCTCCGGATCTGCAACGGCTTATTGCCGCGGTGAGTTCAAAAAGTTTATGATTGTTACATTGTTCATCATATGATGATTAGAAGAGTTTTGAAATAGCGATCTCTTCATTAGTGCTTTTTGAATATTACAGTGGTAAACTGAACAGTCAGACTCCATTGACGGCAATCTGTAAGGCTATTCAGACTGAGCTTTGACTGCTCTAAAGCTCATAAGTGTTATACGATCTGTATCTAAACTACTAAATATATTAAGAAATATTTCTAACTAATCCGGACTACAATTAAATAATGAAGCCAGTGCATACAAATATAGTAACATAGTAACATAGTAAATTTGGTTGAAAAAAGACACAAGTCCATCAAGTTCAACCTTCGCCTCATACCTCAGTAACTGAGATTTTATAGCTTTCCTGCTACCAATTAAATTAGTCTTTATGAGACCTTCCTGATCAGCCTACTGATACAGTATAACTCTGTATGTTCCCTTTTGAAAGACATGTATCTAATCTTCTCTTAAATGTATCCATGGAAGCGGTTGGGCTAGTATGCACCTTAACCACAAGGAAGTTTAGCGATCTCTCTGGCGTACATGTATCTGATATTATGGGAAACACATTCACATGCATGAAGGCTTATAGAAACAGCCGCATTGATAGAAACTTCAAACGGACCAAAACAAAAGTAGGCCAAGTATGTGAGGACCTCCTCAAGTGATGGCTGTTATTCTCGATTGTACTGGTTTATGTGGCAACACATCGCCTGTGGAAAGTTCCAAATTGTGGAAGAAATTGCCTGGCTTTATTTTGATGTGTTTCATAACATTGCTGAGCGCAGTGCCTCAGACATGAGGGAGAAGCTGCTTCCAGCCATTCTTCCATTGAGGAATACGAAGTGCTAAAGAACCAGCTTTCAGTAGACACTCTGAAGTTTCTGCTTTTCCTTTACATTCAGCAAATCAACATAGTTTCTTTGTGTTTCTCAGAAGATTAACATATCCAACACATGTACTTGCTGTCTCCTTTAAGATCTGCAACTTACATGGCATGGCACTTATGCGGACGATGTTTAAAGAGGCGACAAGAGAACCTTGCGCTTTTATGCAGCTCAAGGTTCTCATGTAGCTATTTTAAATACGGCAACATGGTTAATGCAGCTTCTAGCCTCACAATATTTACCATGTGACATTTCAAAAGCGAATCACCTTGAAGTACTCTAATTGGCTGGTGTGTGTGTTCTTTTATGGCCACAATACCTTATTATGGGTATGAATATCAGCAATAGGCTCATTACATAAAGAAATTCCCCAGCAGCCTACTCAAAAAAGAATACAAAACATGAATAGGCAGCATGAAGGTTAATTATTGAGCTGCTCAAACTAATAACATGGTTGGTAAATATTGATAAATAACTCCAGCTACAAACTCTTAATATTTAACATAATATTGTCAGTTCACTTGGATAATTAACAGGAACTGCAACATAGATTGCCCTCCGTATGATAACTGATATATAACGTGTGATTTCTTGTAACCCTTGCATATTTGACAGATATAAGGTTTGGCCTATAATTGCCATAATATTCACTCATGGGTACATTTATTAATACTGAGCTAAGAACATTAAGAGAAACTGAATCAGCTCAATATCTATAACGACGTTACTTGACCATTAACAGGTACTACTAGAGTTAAAGATTGAATCGCTCAAACTAACAATAAATTTGTTACAAATAACTCAAAAACCTTAGTTATAAAATACCTCACATGAAGAATATAATGCTGTGGGTGAATCTGCATTACCTATGGAAAGTGTTACACTGTTATGGAGCAGTGCTTTAGTGTCTAATAAAGATTGAATAAATATTTGTGAACTATAACTGATACTAGATCGCAATACAAGCAGCATGATTTACGGGATTACAGTGCCTTGATTTTCATTTGATTATAAATAATATTAGATATAATATGGATATATTGATATAAACAAATTATTATCTGTCATTTATCAGATCCACAAATAAGCTTAGGGCTAGATTCTATTGCAGGTGCTAATTTTATCTCTGCTTTTATCTCCAGGTTTCCAAATAGACTTCAATAGGAAAATATTTGATAAAACGGGAGGTAACATTTATCACCTACAATAGAATCCGGCCCATAGTTACTTATTATTTAAAAGGGGAAAGGATTGGTTTTATTTGCCATAGGTGGATTCATTCCACTCGATGGTGTCTCAATCCAATACAATGAGTCACTAATAGAATGACGTGGTATTACACAATATTTCACACATTTCTTATAGACTGAGTTACTGAGTTTGAAAAATATACACACCGAACTTGTCTCTTTTTAAGTACACCAGGTTTCTGAGAGAATGATGTAAATAAAATAATATTGGAAATGGAAGGTGCTCTCTATTTTTTATTTTCCCCATTTTGCCTGCCACATTTCCACCACCATTCAATTAATTTTATGATAATTATGGCCTCAATTCAGTTGAGGCCAGTAAAACATCTGGGGCTGGATTCAAAAGCAGGTGCTAATCTTATCTCTTCTTTTAGCTCCAGTTATCCCCATAGACTTCAATAGGAACATTTTTTACAAAACGGAAGGTAACATTTATCTCCTGCATTTGATTCCAACCCCTAGTAGGGCAAAATTGGATTATGGCCTGTTAGCAAAAAGTGCTAAACAAGCTATTCAATTGCTCTGACAGCTGAAAGTATAATTGATGTTAGGCCACAGAAAAGGACTTGCCTCTAAATAGCAGCAAATATGGGTACATCAAAAGGAAAAAGCTGACATAGTGTCACGCACCAATCGTTAGCTTATCTGTGTTACACTTACCTGTCATCCACTGTCCTTCTTCTTCAATCTTCTTTTTCCTTTCATCTTCTTTCTTCTTTCTCCTCTCTTTCTTCTACTCTTTTCTTTTCATCTAGCTATAGATCTGCAGATCAATACTGTAGCATATGCACAAATTGCAAAACTCATGTCCCCATTATGGTCTCTATTCACTTATATGTGCCAATTATAATTGACCAACGGTGAAAATGTCATCAATAAAAATGTTTTCTTTTTCCTCTTTTTCTGCCGCTGTTTGTGGTGGCGGTGGTGGAGAAAGGCAGAAGGAGCACCCCCCTTTCCATTGTGATAGAATTTGAGCAGAGACTTTCTTTAAGTATATGCAATCTCTGTTCAAAAGGACTCACAGCTATTGGCTGGGATGTGTGCATACACAACTCCCAGCCAATCAGAAACAAACGGGGGATTGGAGGAACCTGCTCCCAGCCAATAGATGTGAGTCTTTTTGAACAGAGACTGCCCATGTATAAAGGCAGTTTCTGTTCAAATTCCCTCACAATGGAATGGGTATCGGCCCATAAGGTACACGGTCGGTGCACATTCTGCCTTTATCCGCCACCACCACAAACAGTGGCGGGGAAAGTGTAAAGGGAAATATTTTTATTGAAGACGTTTTCTCTGACTTTCAATTATAATGGGGACATATAAGTGAATTGAGGCCATAATGGGAACATAAGTTTTGCAATTTGTGCATCTTGTCCCAGAGAGGTATGCAACATATTGCCCAACAATGCTTTGTGTACACCTCTTGCACTCAACGTGTTAATCTATGCATAGGTGTGTAGGTTCATTTCATAGCAGATTTATTTATTGCCCTCTTATTTACAGCTAAATTAAAAGAAGATGTAAAAAATAAGCTGGACCACAAGAAGAAAGAAGATGGAGAGGAAGTAGAATGAAGACAGAAGATAGAAGAAGAAGGACAGTAGTTGACCAGGGTGCTAAAGTGTTTATTTTCAGGGGCTGTTGCTTTGTTCCTTTTTCAGATTGACCCTATGAGTGCCAGTGGGATAATTATACTCCACTGGCACTCATAGGGTTATGTCTACTAATATTTGACACATTTTTTCAGAGCTTTGGATGTACTGATATGAGGCTTATCATATCATTACATCGATTGGGGACTTTTTCACATTTTTTTTTCCACTTCAATTGATGCAGCTGAAAAGGGACTTAACGGCTAAAAAAATGGGTCTTAAATTTCCCAAGATAAACTGGGTCTCTTACCAGATCTTAAGGGCTAATGCATACAATTGAATAGCATCTTTTGGGTTTTTTGTTTTTTTTTTGAATGGGCAAAAATGTTGCTAATTTTATTACCCAAAAGGGTTTTTTTGCCTGCATTTTTTAATAGCACAGGTAATTGAATAGCTTACTGTGCTTGAAAATATGCCGTTGACTGTTTTTTTAGCCGTCGGATCTAATTGAATCGAGGCCTATGTGTCTTATCAACTACATGCCTTTTTTTAATAGTAATTTTTTTTCATAAAACCCAGGTTTGTCTGGGGACGATGACAGTTTGACATGACGTATGGGACTCCCTAAATACATCAATCGGTATAAATCACTGATTCCAGCTTCCAATATATGCAACTTTGTAATATGGTGTTGCTGCACTATCTTCAGGAATAATAAAATTATTGCTACAGCAAGTCCCAAAAATCAGAAGTATGTAAGTTTAAAATGACCAGTCAGAAAAGTGCAGATAATATAATCTAAAATCATAGTATAATGATATGACTAATCAGCCAATCAAGAAAAGGGTGGGCTGTGATTTCTGATAAGGATTCTTACCTTTTAAAATACTAAGGGCTAGGGTAGATCTCTCTCTTGCTACTGGCTTCCATTAAAGTAACATTCGTAGAATTCCAAGCGATACACACTTTAATTATCTGGTAATTATATTTTTCTTTATTTTAATTCTGTAAAGTTCAAAGAAATATACATTTCCTCTACATCTGAGGAAAATGTATTTCTTATAACTTTAACTGGACTGGCCACCCATTTTTAGAATTATTATAATAAGCCTATATTTGCCTGTATTTTATTCTGGGACTAAACAGAATTAATAATTAATTTGCAATTTTATCCAGAAAATTGAGAAATAGTTGATAGCAGTTAGATCAATATAGTAACATATATTAGCTAAATCTAATTATTGATACCTATAGAATAATATATTTGTGTTTCTGTAAAGGTTACATAGTTGATTAGGCTCAAATCCAGCCCATGCCAAAAGCACCCCTGTTGATCCAGAGGAAGGCAAAAAGAATCCCTCTGGAGCCATTTCCAATCTAGCCCCAAGTGGAAGAAAAACAAACATTCCTTCCTGATTCCAAATGGCAGTCAGATAGTCAGATAGGTCCCCAGATCAACTTCCTATTTGCTTTGAAGCCATCTGTCATAATTTTCAATATTGTTCTGTGCTAGATAGGCATTCATTGCTTTTTTGAAAGCAGCTGCATTGTCAGCAAGCAGAACATCCTGAGGCAAATTCCATAGATTTATCACCCTTACTGTAAAGAATCCCTGCCTTTGTTTTAGTCAAACGCGCCTTTCCTCTAGTCTTAATGGATGACCTCTTGTTGTTCTTTGTAGTGACCTTGAATGTATTTGTAAAGGGTAATCAAATCACTCCTTAGACATTGTCACAGGAACCACCAGGCCCCTGGCTCCTGGAGGGGCCTGAGGGCCAGCCTCCTGCCCACAGACTATGGACCTGGCCCTGGAACAGGGTATGGCCTCCCCCTGAGACTAATCTTTGCCCTATTTGCCCCTTGCCATGGAGGCCTCCGTGCCCTGGAATATTGGAGGGGCCTGGGGCCCAGCCCCCTGCCCTACAGACTGCCCAGCTGTGAGAGCTGTCACAGGAAATGGGTGATGTATTTGTTGAGAGAGTTATGCTCTGATCTGATTATGTAGTGATGAAATCATGTTTGCTGTGCCCAGCCATATCTTTTTGTCCCATTGTATAGTTAACTCACTCAGGTCTGGCCCATTGTACCCTGATGTCACCTATCCATTGTCTCATCACACAGTCTGTTTACACTCCCCTTGTATTCATTGTACTCCATGTTTAAAATGAAGCCACCCTCCACCCATTGTAAAGATGTGTATTCCCACTTCACCATTGTGCATCTTTGTATGATGTGATCCTCCACTAACAACCCCTATTATCTTCCCATATGTAGGTTGCAGTACCTGTGTCCTGTTGGGTGGATAACTTGTTGTGTGTGTATTTAAACCCTGTATGTTTTACAATAAAGTTCAGTCCTTGCCTTAACCTACGCTGGTGTTGTATGGTGGGGTAAGCTTGCCATATCCAGAGTGTGTTCACCCTACACTGAGTCCTGCCTAAGTGACTGGGTGAATGGAGCTATGATCCTGGTTCCTGACTGGTGGAATTCCTGAGTGTTGTTCTGGGCTAAGGAAGCTCAATTTTAGCTGGGCTACTCAGTGTGAGTATGGGTATCCATCACAGATGTCTCTTCTCTAATGTAAACAAACCCAGTTTGGCTAGCCTCTCTTTATAACTCAAATCTTCCAATCACCTTATCAGTTTTGTTGCATGTCTCTGCACTTTTTCCAGTTCAACAATGAATTTTTTTAAGAACTGGTGCCCAAAATTGTACTCCATATTCTAGATGAGGCCTAACCAATGATTTATACAGAGGTAGGATAATATTAGCATCCCTTGCATCTACACCTCTTTTTATGCAGGCTAGTACCCTATTTGCTCTTACAGCAGCTGAGAGACACTTGTCATACCACTCGGTACTGTATGGACTATTTCCAGGGACACACTTGTATGGTGCTATCCAGGAAGCCTGGCGCATCATGTGCTGTGTCAAAGACACTCTGTGGTTAGCAAGGAATCGTCTGGTGCTGAGGAGAGAACAGGTGACAACACAGGACTGTCGCAGACTGATCCACAGTCTGCTAAGAGACTATAACATCTTGGACAGCCCGTAAGAGGAGGACTATCATCCCCTCCAATAGCTCAATATCACTGTCACCTCCCCTTGGCCCCCTGACCCACCTTGACCCATGCCCCATAACCCCCCCCACACACACACACACACACCCAATCCCCCAGGCGAATGCCCACAGAGACTTTAATACAGTGAAATAAAGTACAAGTGTTGAGTTCAATAAAGTGATGATACAATAAAGTTCAAATGTACCTGTGTGCTGCCAAAGTGCACTGCGTTGCAGGTATTAAGAATGTTATTGTTTTAAATGTATGAATGCACTCTGTATTGGAAAGCATTACTGTACAAAGAAATGTTGTATTGTATTTTCCATGTCAAAATAAAGATTATTTAAAAAAAACAAAAAACAAAAACAGCTTGCCATATCCAGAGTGCGTTCACCCTACACAGAGTCCTGCCTAAGTGACTGGGTGAATGGAGCTATGATCCTGGTTCCTGGCTGCTGGAATTCCTGAGCGTTGTCCTGTGCTAAGGAAGCTCAATTTTCACTGGGCTACTCAGTGTGAGTATGGGTATCCATCACAGACGTCTCTTCTCTAATGTAAACAAACCCAGTTTGGCTAGCCTCTCTTTATATCTCAAATCTTCCAATCACCTTATCGGTTTTGTTGCATGTCTCTGCACCTTTTCCAGTTCAACAATGGATTTTTTAAGAACTGGTGCCCAAAATTGTACTCCATATTCTAGATGAGGCCTAACCAATGATTTATACAGAGGTAGGATAATATTAGCATCCCTTGCATCTACACCTCTTTTTATGCAGGCTAGTACCCTATTTGCTCTTACAGCAGCTGAGTGACTCTGCACACTGCTGTGAAATCTATTGTCTATTAGTACTTCTAAATATTTTTCTATTGAGGATTCCCCAAGTTTTTTCCCGTTTAGAGTATATATGCAGAAAGTATGTTTCTACAGCCCAAATGCATAACCTTACATTTATCTACATTAAATGTCATCTGCCACTTTTCTGTCCATTCACTCAGTTTACCTAAATCCTTCAGCAGAGAAAAAACATCCATCTCTGTATGTATTTCCCTAAATAGCTTAGTGTCACCAGCAAAGATTGAGACGCTACTTTCAATTCCCATTTCTAGATCATTAAAGGGATAGTAATGTCAGAAAAAAGTATTATCTATATGGTAAATACAATTAAAAGAGAGTACTTGCACTTATTCGTATCTCTCAAACCATTATGGTTTGAGACATAAAGGAAAATAAAGTTCTCCGGTCCCTCCCCTTTCTGCTTAATGAGCTGTAAAGCTGTCAGAAGCAGATTCTGGTCGCTTGACCAGATGTGGCTCTTCAGCAGCGCCGATATAATGATATCTAAAGATAAATACTTAATTTGGAACGGTCTACAAAGTGTGCCTGGCTTGCAAGCACACTTTGTAGACCGTTCCAATGAAGTATTTATTTCTAAATAACGTGATTTCAACTCTGCTGAAGAGCCTCTAGGGTCAAATGTCTGGAATCTGCAGCTGTCAGCTAGATGGCAGACTTGAGTAAAACAGACAGGAAAAGGTAACTTTAGCAAGTTATATCTCTCAAACCTTTATGGTTTGAGAGATAAGACTTACATTGATCTTAATCTTTTTTTAAATGTCTACAATATTAAATCAACTTAAAATTAACCATTACTATCCCTTTAATAAACAAATTAAAAAGCATTGGGCCCAGGACTGAACCCTGCGGCACCCCACTTATGACTTAAGACCAATTGGAAAAGTTCCATTTACAACAACTCTCTGCCATCTATCATTTAAACAGTTCTCAATCCATGTACAGATAACACCGCCCAAACCGAAGCCTTTTAATTTATGCAGTAACCTACTGTGAGGCACTGTATTAAAGGCTTTGCAAAATCCAAGTATAGTACATCAACAGCAATTCCCCTGTCCAAATTACTACTCACTCTTTCATAAAATGCCAGTAAATTAGTCTGACATGATCTATTGTTCATGAAACCATACTGATTCCTATTAATAATATTGTTTGTCTTCACATAGTTCTGAATACTGTCAGTTAGCAACCCTTCTAGTATCTTACCCACTATGGAAGTCAAGCTGACAGGTCTATAATTTCCTGGTTTGGATCTTGCTCCCTTTTTAAACAATGGAACTACATCAGCTTTCCTCCAATCACAGGGCACTATGCCTGATGAAAGTGAATCCATAAGTATTAAGTATAACGGTCTTGCTAATACTGAACTAAATTTCTTAAGTACCATTGGGTGTATACCATCAGGTCCAGGTACTTTATACACCATAACGCTTTCCAGTCTCTTTTGGACCCTGTCCTCAGTAAGCCATGTACATGATGGAGGAAACTCTGTGGTTTTGTCTGTTTGCCCATATTCTGTCATTGCTGCTTCCTTTGTATATACTGAAGCAAAGGATGTTTTTAGGGTGTCAGCCATAGCCTTATCCTCACTAATCAATTCACCTGTCTCAGTCCTAAGAGGACCAATAGCAACCTTAACTTTTTTGTTATTAATATACTTGTAGAATCGTTTAGGGTTTTTCTTGCTCTCATTTGCAATATTTCTCTCATTTTCAATTTTAGCTAGCTTAATTGTTGTTTGCAGATTTTATTACATTATTTATAGTTTTTAAATGATGCATCTGAAACGTTTTACTTAAACACTTTAAAGGCCTGTTTCTTATGTCTCATTTCTCTGCAAACCTCATTATTAAGCCACACTGGTTTCACTTTACTCCTCTTGTGCTTAGTCCCCAATGGTATATATTGACATGTATATTTGTCTAAGAGCATATTAAAGGGATAGTAATACTTGCAAATTACTAATCCCCATATTGTAGCTTTTTTAAAAAGAAACTTATTGCCTCCAGTGTCATCTCTCAAACCCTTATGGTTTGAGAGATGATAGCGCTCAAAGTTCCCCCCTCCCTCCCCCTTCCCTGACTGAACGCTTACTGCAGGGATATCCGGTATTACTTGCATCAGGCAGCTCTGCAGCATTGCTGAGATCACATTTATAAAAAAAGAAATCTTTCACTAAAATGGTCTTCTACGTGTGCTTGCAAACCAAGCACATGTAGAAGACCGTTTCAGTGAAAGAATTCTTTTTTATAAACTCGATCTCGGCAACTCTGCAGAGCCACCTGATGCACATAAAACTGTTGTACGACAGCTTCCCCTGCAGTCAGCATTCAGTCAGGGAAGGGGGAGGGAAGGAGGAACTATGTTTCTATGTTTCTTTTAATACTTCTTTTTGCTTTGCAAAATTAGCCTTTTTAAAATTGAATGTTGTGGTTAAACCCTTGCTATTGGGTTTCTCATAACAAATTTCAAAGGATACCATATTATGGTCACTGTTGTCCAAATGTTCCCTTACTTGTACATTGTTTATCATGTCAAAATTGTTTGAAAGCATTAGGTCAAGCAAGGCCTCTTTTCTAGTTGGTTCCTTTACTAGTTGGGACACAACATTATCATTTATCATACTTAAAAAAATATTTCCTTTTGTTGTGCCGGAAGTCATATTGCTGCAGTCTATTTCAGGATAGTTGAAATCTCCCATTATAATTACCTTTGCTGACCTAGAAGCCTTTTCCATTTGTAGTAAATGCTGGGCTTCCTCCAACTCCCCAATATTAGGTGGCTTGTAGCAAATCCCTACTAACATCCCACAATCCCCAGATTGTATTTCAACCCACAGGGCTTATTTGAGTTTATGTTGATCTGGTGAATTATTTGAATTAACCCTTAATCTGCTATTTTTCTATCTTGGTGTATATTTCATAGAATTTCTTTGTTACATCTGTGTTTGGGCCTAACTTTTGTACAGTTGGAAGTTTCTTTTAACCTCTCCCTAGACAAAATAAGCTGCTGCCTTGGGTGGGGCAACCATATACCTTATATCTGTGGATTAACCCTAGAAGTGCTGTAGGTGTAACAGATTGGTTTGTTGTGTTTATAGTATACATTGCAAGAAGTTCTTGTGGTGCTTTTTGTACATATATTATAAATTTATTTCTAAGTATATTCTTGGTTTAATCTATTAGTGACAATAATAAATGCAATTTATATGTTTTATCCAGAAGGTATGCAATATTGAAAACAGTAGATAAATAGTTAAATTCAAGTTATCTAAATCTGGGATTTTATTCCATATAAATTTTGTAAATTTTATATTTTTATCAGATACAAGGACATTGTTATGTTTTGTTTTATTAGAAGCAATTCACATAACAAAATTTCTTAGACTTTAATTAGCATAAAATTCCTTAGACCTTAGACCTTAATTAGCATAGTCTATACAGTTTCCGGGGCAGGTATTCTTATAAACTGCGGCCAACTGTATTATAATTAATTGTAAAGATCAATTACCCTTTCTATGCTGCTGTGTTCAATTATTGTTACCTAATACCTCTGGATACACCTATGTAATGTTTAATCCTGTTTATGCTGGATAATACTGTTTTTTGATGATATTGGTTTTTGAGTTACTGTATATCTATTTCAATCGGTGTTCACTCATTTATATCATTGTTGTACACTTTAAATACAGTATATTTTAAAATTTAATTATATATATATATATATATATATATATATATATATATATATTTGTGCACAAATATGCATAATTGATTATTTCAATCAATTCTTTACTGTAAAGTAATGTGTCACTACCTAGTAGTGTGTAAAATTCTCAAATTAATTTAATATTATTATTTTATCTGTTTATGGGAAGATATACAACCTAATTGGGTCTCCTGTTTAACCTTTTCCTGCATATCCTCAACGTAATATTGCACCATTACTAGTTGGGATGTGCACCATAAGATGCTCCAAGTCCTTGGGCTTTAACCCCTTGATGACCTGAGCAGTGTGCAATGAATTAATTTGCAATGCATTGTGCAAACTTTTGGTATTTATGGGTTAAGAAAGAGACCTGTGTCTTTACCTCCCCAAAACTCTACCTCTATCCTTTACCTTTACTTCTGAAGGTAGTGGTGCTGCACTCCACTTTGTGGAATTGTCCTATCTCTGTCTCCTTTGGTAGTTTCTGTTGCACCAATGTCACCTCATTGCTAGATGAAATGTGGATTTGGAAGTACATTAGATGGAACACACTTCTCTCACCAAATCCATAGGTTTTGCACCTCTATGAAACTGACAACTTGTTTATTTCTCTTCCCTCCCTTACACCTCTCGTGTATAGTCTATGCCAGGCCCACTCCCTTTAGTCTACTAGAATTGGATTTTCTGTATTGAGTGTCCATCCCTAACCTTTACATAGGAGACATCACATAGCACAATTTCCCTCTACCCTTTTTGGTCCTCCAGGAAAAATTCCTCTTAGCACCTTCGCAACATTTTTTTAGAATTAAACACCTCCTTGGTATGCCATTGTCCTGACAGTGCATAACTGGTGATTAGACTCCTTTTGAGACACTTCTGTTGAATCACAGCAGTACCATGAGACATTTTGGTAACATTTATCATATTCTTTCCCTCCTTCAGTCAGCACATAAGCCAAACTATGCCAGTGCCTGAGAGGGGTAGCTGGGAGCTACCCTGTTAGAGGATAACTGGATTAGCACCTAGCAAGCTACACAGTCCTCCTTGATCTCCATTTCAATTACCGAAATGAACTACAAGCTCCTTTTTAGGTTGCATTACTCCTCAAGTAACAGCTAATCTTGCTGGCATTGCAAATTTATTTAGCCATATTTCATGGTACTGCTCATCCATCCAGATGTTTTGGTCTCTATGCTTAGCACACATTGAATGGTTACTATACTGTCTAGAGACGCCCTGGCAGATTCTCCTCTTTTGGAATTTACCCCAGCTACTATACAAAAAAGGTACTTTTGCGTATTATGTTGAACGCAGCTATGTGCTTTATCCCATCAAACTGGAAGGTGTCCACACCCCCTTCTCTCTCTTAGTGAACAAATAGGGTGCACACTCAGGTGCTGCTCTGTCTTGTAACACTCAGGAGGTGGGGAGGAGAAGATGATGCCAAGTGTGACAGAAGGGGACCCTAAGTCACACTTGCCATCCCCAAGCAGCCCCACCAGTGCTAGTACAACTACTACTAAGAATGTCTAGCATCTTCTTAGCGTTAGGAGTGAAGGAGGGGGTAATCATCATATTACTAGTGACTGTGAGGAGGAAGACGTAGGGGCTGAAATTGATGTGTTTGGTGCTAGTGGTATAACAGTGCTGGTAAAGCAGCTGTTGGGACTAGTATTAGGGGTGTGGTAGGGGAAACAATTGTCACGGTTCCCAAGAAATGTTCAGGAGTCAGTATGCTATAGTAAAATGCAATTTATTGAATAACAACAAAGGTAGAACACAGTGGTAAGGTATCAGAGATAAGGAGAGGGCCACAAGCCAGCAAGAGCTACTATCAGAAATAGTAAGATACCAAGAATGACCACACTGCTAGAGACTAGGCCGAAGCCACTGGTATTCTCTGCAGGAGCCAGGAACAGGAACTAGAATGGAGCAGGAACATAATGTCTAGATTCAGAACCATGGGAAGGCTACCAGACTCACACCTGCAGTCAGTAATAGGAAGCAGAAACCTGACTCACGCCTGCAGTCAGTAATAGGAAGTGGATATCTGACTCATGCCTGCAGTCAGTATAAGCTAGTCTACCAGACCCATCAGGTCCGCACCAGATTGGGTGTCTGCTAGGTACAGGGGACAAACAAGAGAATAGTCAGACAGAGCCACAGGTCAGCACCAGAGAGGGTAGTCAGACAAGCCAGGTCATACACAGTTCAGGTAGTCAGCCAGAGCCACAGGTCTGCACCAGATTGGGTGTCCTCTATCTAAGGATAAGGCAGGAGAACAGTCAGACAGAGCCACAGGTCAGCACCAGATTGGATGGTCAGACAAGCCAGGTCATACACAGAGCCCAAGGAAATAGAACTGTATTGTACAACAACGTAAGGGCAACTGAGTCAGGACTCAGTCTGCCCTTTAAACCCCTCCTCAGGAAGTAGGTAGGATGAGCAGCTCAGAGGGAGAAAGTAGGTAGGAGGAGATTACAGGAAGCAAACACATAAAACAGAGGCCTGATTCATTCAGAAGCCTTGCGCCTGCAGATGATGCATCTAGCTGTGATGCATCCAACCACTGCCATAATCCTGCATCAATCCGTGCAGCATGGACGGCTGCTGGCGCCTAAGCGTTATTTTGAGCGTCGTCTTAAGCGGCGTGCTGGAACCAAGGTAAGCTGTGACAGTACCCCCCTCATAGCCCCCCTCCGCAGAGGCGGCCTGGGTCTGTCAGGAAATTGCGCCCTTAAACAGGAGCGTGAACATCGCCAGCTGGAACGCAGGAGCACTCCTCTGGACCGTATCCCTTCCAATGAATAAAGTACTGTAGGTGCCCTCGAGCCAAATGGGACTCCAGGATATTTTGAACTTCATATTCCTCGTGATCTGCAACTCTCTCGGGAGCAGGATGGACAGAAGCTGAGGTATACCGGTTGCAGACCAAGGGCTTTAACAGGGAAACATGGAAGACATTAATGCACATATTGGCAGGTAGCTCCAATGCATAAGCCACCAGGTTTATTTTGCGCAACACACTGAAAGGACCAATGAATCGAGGAGCCAGTTTGTTACAAAGAACCTGGCGGTGTAAGTTACGGGAAGACAACCACACTCTGTCTCCTACTTGGAAGGTAGGTGCCAGCAGTCATCTACGGTCAGCCTGCCTTTTTTGTTGCTGCACGGAGCCAAGTAGGGTATGCTGTACCTGAACACAAAAGGAACGGAGAGCCTTTAAATGCTCGTCAAGAGCCGGAATCGCTTGTGCTTCGAAGGTCTCAGGAAGAACTGAGGGTTGGAGCCAATAGTTGACCAAGAATGGGGAACTCTGAGTAGACGAGTTAACAGCACAATTTCTGGCAAACTCTGCCCAAGGTAACAGGGTAGCCCAATTATCGTGGTGGTCTGAGATATAGCAGCAGAGGAACTGTTCTAAGGCTTGATTTGACCTTTCTGCCACACAGTTAGATTGCGGGTGGTACGCAAAGGAGAATGCCAATTGAATTCCCATATGTGCACAGAAATACCTCCAGAAGCGGGACACAAATTGGCTTCCTCTATCAGACACGATTACTTTGGGTATGCCATGGAGTCAGAAAACCTTCTTTGCAAAAATCATCGCCAATTCCTGTGCGAATGGTAAGCCCTTAATTGGCACGAAATGAGCCATCTTTGAAAACTTGTCCACAATCATCAGTATGACTGTACAACCCATGGAACTTGGAAGGTCGACCATAAAATCGATAGATAGATGTGACCAGGGATGTTCCCCGTTGGCCACTGGCTGGAGCAAGCCCACCGGCGGGAGTCGAGGTAACTTATTTTGAGCACAGGTTGTGCAGGCAGCAGTGAAGGCAGCACAATCGGGACGGAGTCTAGGCCACCAGAATACTCGCAACAAAGACCAAATCAACTGGTCGCGACCAATGTGGCCAGCAATTTTTGAGGCATGATAGGTTTCCAACAGCTTAATACACAACTGCACTAGAACAAAGCAACGGCCATCAGGTTTGTCAGCAGGTGCTGAAGCTTGGGCAGCCAAAATCTCCTCTCCCAGAGGAGAAGTAATACAGGTTCTTATAGTAGTGAGGATACGATCAGCAGGAATGATCGGGGACGGTGGAACCTCCTCTCTGAAAGGCAAGCAAATATGACAAGACAACGCATCTGCCTTAACATTTCTCAAGCCAGGAAGGTATGAGACCACAAAATTGAACCGGGAAAGGAACAAAGCCCATCTGGCTTGCCTGGAAGACAAGCGATGGACTCAGAAAGGTAAGAAAAGCTCTTGTGGTCAGTCAAAATTAAGATTTATGGCTGGATTCAAATGCAGGTGCTAAAGGTTACCTCCTGTTTTATCAAAAATGTTTATGGGGAAATCTGGAGATATAATTAGCACCTGCATTTGAATCCAGCCCTTAGTGCCTTCCAAGAGGTGTCTCCATTCTTTCAGAGCCAGGATAATCGCCAGTAACTCTCTGTCCACAATTTGATATACCATCTCTGCTTTGGACAGTTTTCTGGTGAAATATCCACAAGGGCGCAAGGCCTCTCCAGGAGCAGAACGTTGTGATAATAGGGGGCCCACTCCAGTCTCGGATACATCCACCTCCAGGGTAAAGTGCAGGGAGGGATTTGGATGCGGCAATATCGGGGCTTCAGCAAAAGCTGCCTTCAGTTTTTCATAAGTCAAGATAGCTGTTTGGGACCATTCAGAGGTCTTGGCCTCTTTACAAGTCATGTCGGTGAGTGGTTTGACAACAGAAGAGAAGTTCTTTATAAATTTTCTGTAGTAATTAGCAAACCCCAAAAATCTTTGGATTGCTTTGAGTCCCGTAGGACGAGGCCACTCCAGTACCGCAGACAACTTTTGAGGGTCCATAGCGAACCCAGAAGCGGAAATGATATACCCCAGAAACGTTACTTGGGGCTTATGAAATTCACACTTTTCCAACTTGTAAAACAAGTTGTTCTTGCGTAATAGGCTCAAGATTTTGGATACATCAGAGCGATGGATCTCCAGCGTTGGAGAGTGAATGAGGATGTCATCCAAATAAACAACCAAGCAACTTTGTAGGAGTTCTCTTAAGACATTATTGATGAACTCCTGGAAGACATCTGGGGCATTGCACAACCTGAAGGGTATGACCAAGTATTCATAGTGCCCACTCCGGGTGTTAAAGGCCATCTTCCACTCATGCCTTCTTTTTTTCGTAGCAAGTTGTAAGCGGCTCTCAAATCAAGTTTCGTGAATATCTTAGACCCTTTAACACGGACAAATAGCTCAGTAGTCAAAGGTATAGGATAAGCATTTTTGACCAATATTTTGTTTAGACCATGAAAGTCAATGCACGGACATAGCTCTCCGTCATTTTTCTTAACAAAGAAAAATCAAGCACCAGCGTGGTATGTGGATTTACGAATGATGCCTCTTGCCAGCACATCAGAAACATACTCCTCCATAACCTTATTCTCCTCAACAGATAAGGGATAAATATGACCCCTAGGAGGCGTAGTACCAGGCAGCAATTCCAAAGAGCAATTGTAAGGCCTATGTGGTGGTAAGGACCCGGCCTTACTTTCGCTAAAGACATCTTTAAATGTATCATACTCCTCCAGGAGGAGTGGAGCAATAGCATGAGTGAGTCTGATAGGACATGACAGACAAGACTTAATACATAGAGGAAACCAGGCCACAATGTCACATGTGTGCCAATACATCTTGGGGTTATGTTTCTGTACCCAAGGAAACCCCAGGACAATGGCATAATGCAGAGAGTTAATCACCTGAAATCTCAGGGTTTTGGTATGGAGGGCTCCTACCCTCAGGGTTAACAGAGTGGTTTTTGTGCATAATGTGAGAGGGCTTTAAGGGTCGCCCACCAATGGCTTCTATGGCTAGAGGAGAAGCAAGTGGCTGCTAGGGGATATTATTACTGGCTGCAAATTCTGCATCAATAAAGCAGCCAGTGGCCCCCATGTCCAGTAACGCTGGAACTGATATTGACTTATCTGCCCAATAAATGCAGGCCTTCAACATAGGCTTATCCAAAACATTCTCTGGGGAAAGTGAAATGCCACCAATGATTTGTCCCCAGCCTGGATGGACTGGACAGGACCGCAACAAGTATCCAGATCCTCCACAGTACAGACAAAGTCCCTCCCTCCTCCTGAAGGCCCTTTCCTCCTTCGAAAGCCAGGTAGCACCGCCTTGCCTGGGTTCGGTGCCATCAGAGATCAGTACAGGAGTCGTGGGAGGTAAGTCAGGGAAATGAGAGGACAACCTACCCAGAGGCCTCTGCAGGAGCTCACACAACGGGCCTCTCTCCCTGATAATGTCATCAACTTGCATCGGTTTGCAACCGTCAGTAAGAAGCCCAGGAGACATGGGAGGTGAGGGAGGATAGGGCGGGCCAGATGAACGAGAAGACTATCTACCCGAGGACCTCTGCAGGATCTCCCTAAATGAGGGTCTCTCCCTGCATCTGGTATCAATCAGGATACAATATGAAATTAATTTGTCCAATTCATTAGGTAAATCGCTCGCTGTGATTTCATCTTTCAATGTATCACACAGCTCTTGTGAAAAAGCAGCTACTAAGGCTTCATTATTCCAACATACTTCCACAGCCAGTGTGTGAAATTCAGTGGAGTAGTCCTCCACAGTACGTGCACCCTGACGAATGGTCATAAGGTTTTTGGAAGCCGAGACCATGTGGCCTGGCCTATAGAATAGTTTCCTGAAGCAGTCCACAAACTCCTTAAAGTTATACACAATGGGCTTGTCAGTCTCCCACAAAGGGTTATCCCATGCCAACGCCCTGCCAGTGATCATAAAGCCAACCTTACTGCATTCAGAGGGAAAGGAATGTGGAACCATCTCCAGGTATATGCCGAGTTGATTGAGGAAACCACTGCAAGAATCTGGGTTCCCACCATAGCGCTGTGGGATCTGAGTGGAACCAGATAACCCCTTGATTATGCCTGCATCAGAAGAGGTTTGAACCACTGGTGCCTGGGAGGGAGCGGGAGTGGCCACCACTTGTGGGTTAGAGCGTTCGAGTTGCATTGTGTGTTGCAACAAGGTTTGTATGGCAAAAGACAATTGGTCAATATGTTGATCCAATGTCTCCATCCTGTCTAGGATGCTTTGAAGAACTGCATTACTACTACCATCTGAATTCATGGCCCTTGCATACTGTCACAGTTCCCCAGAGATGTTCAGGGGTCAGTCCGCTATAGTAATATGCAATTTATTGAATAACAACAAAGGTAGCATACAGTGGTAAGGTAGCAGGATCAGCAAAGGGTCATAAGCCAGCAAGCTTTACTATCAAAAATAGTAAGCTGCCAAGATTGACCACACCACTAGAGACTAGGCTGAAGCCACTGGAAGTCTCTGCAGGAACCAGGAACAGGAACTAGAATGGAGCAGGAACAGGAACACGATGTCTAGATTCAGAACCATTGGAAGGCTGCCAGACTCACGCCTGCAGTCAGTAATAGGAAGAGGAAATCTGACTCACGCCTGCAGTCAATAATAGGAAGAGGATATCTGACTCACGCCTGCAGTCAGTATAAGCTAGTCTACCAGACCCCCAGGTCCGCACCAGATAGAGTGTCTGCTAGGTACAGGGGACAAACAAGAGAATAGTCAGACAGAGCCACAGGTCAGCACCAGAGAGTGTAATCAGACAAGCCAAGTCATACACAGTTCAGGTAGTCAGCCAGAGCCACAGGTCTGCACCAGATTGGGTGTCCACTAGCTAAGGATAAGGCAGGAGAATGGTCAGACAGAGCCACAGGTCAGCACCAGATTGGATGGTCAGACAAGCCAGGTCATACACAGAGCCCAAGGAAATAGAACTGTATTGTACAACAACGTAAGGGCAACTGAGTCAGGACTCAGTCTGCCCTTTAAACTCCTCCTCAGGAAGTAGGTAGGATGAGCAGCTCAGAGGGAGGAAGTAGGTAGAAGGAGACTACAGGAATCAAACACATAAAACAGAGGCCTGATTCATTCAGAAGCCTCGCACCTGCAGATGATGCATCTAGCTCTGATCCATCCAACCACTGCCATAATCCTGCGTCAATCCGTGTGGCATGGAAAGCCGCTGATGCCGAAGCATCATTTTGAGCGTTTCCTGAAGCGACTTGCTGGATCCAAGGTAAGCTGTGACAGCAATTGAGAGCGTCCATACTAACGGTCAAGGGAGCCCACACCATTCTCCTGACCCTGAGAGTCAAGCTCCCCTATGGCATTGTCTACGTGAACATTAACCTGAAGAAGGCAGAATTGTTACCTAGCAGCAATAATACCACCACCAGGAGCACAGATCAGCTGCTTGTGCCTGCTTCTAGTGCTGTCATTTTGTCTTTTTCAGGTCACCAAGAAATGGCAAGTGTGAAATTAGGGGACCCTCTGTCACATTTCTCATCACCTACACTAACCAGAAGTGAGATGTCTGTTATAGTGCAGCAGCAGCAACATGGAGGGACTGGTGGTGGTGGTGATAATAATGGTGGAGAAGCTGAGGTTGAAGAGATATTCATGGCCTTTTTAGCCCAAACTGAGAAGGAATGGGATACAGGGTTGGGTATCACCACCACCACCACTAGTGGGCTTTTGGAATTTGTGGAATTTGCAACTGCTCTAATTCCTGCTTCTGCTGACTTGCAAGGGCAGCTTGAGGCTGAGGATCAAGCTAGGTTACAACAGACCACAGTGGACTCAGATCGAATGGGGTCAACAAGTGATGAGGGACTAGGACAGGTTCCACTTGACAGCAGCAACAATGCTCCTGGTCCTTGTTGCAGTGCTGATTCTGAGGCAGCAGCAGCAACATCCACTGCCACAGACAGTGAAGAGGAATGTGGAGGAGAAGAAGAAAGTGGCTATTCTTCCCCACCTTTTCTCTCCCTCTTGAAGTCATGGGTGTGGTACTATTTTTCTCTTTGGGCAGGAACAGTGCACTCATCAAAAACAGCACTGTGCACAATTTGTGACAAGTCAGTTAGAAGGGGAAAGGAGGGAAAGCTCCTTGGTACAAGCACCCTGATAATACACATAAAACACAGACACCATGACATTTATGTCAAATAGAGTTATGCCAGGTGTTATTTACCACACACTGTGCACAATGCAGTTGCTGATGAGAGACACAGCTCCTGCTTTCAAGGGAAAAATTTATATTTTAGTAACAACTTGGAGGAGGGGCAGGTAGACAAGAATTATTAGACAACTTCTTCTTTTCTCCATAAATGCCTAACGTGGTTGGGGCTAGTTATGGTGCTGTTACTGCTTCAGGCGCATCACTGGAGATAGTCATGGCAAGTGGAACCTTCATCATCCATCACTCATGTTACTGCTGTTGTTGATCCCATTCCCTTTCATCTGCCTAATCATGCTGCTACTTAAACAACTCAGCAGCAGCAAGAACAGCAGTCACAAATTCTGCATCTACATTAGGGCATTTGACAATGGTCAGTTGCCACTGGCCAACACAACATGACCTGCTGGCACTAGAGTAGTAGGGCATTTTTTTCCCACAGGGCTTGTGCTTTAAAAATTGTGCTTAAAAAAACAAACAAAAAACATAGGCCTACAAAAATATAAACAAATTTTGTTTGCTTTTTTCTAAGAAGCCTAAGTCCTACAAATCAATGTTTCCTTAGCGCTTGTGCCAAACAAGCATAAGTCCTACAAATTAATATTTCCTTAGGACTTGTGCCAAAAAAGTCTAAGTCCTACAAGTTAATGTTTCCTCTGGGCTTGGGCCTCTAACAACAAATCTTACAAATCCTTCTCTACAAAATACAGCAAGTCTCAGCCTACCCAGTGGCAGCTTAAATCAGGGGGTCCCTGTCTCTATCACGTTATATACAAATTTCTTATTTTATTTATTTAATTAACTGCCCCCCAGTACCAGTCAACAAACCCCCAAAAACAAATTCCCTGTTGAACTGATTCTTTCCCCAGACTCCACCCACCAACACAGACACCCTCCTCAGACCCCTTTTATACCATGTCTTATGGGGTATTTTTAATTGTATTTAAGATTTATATTTTATTAACTTCCTCCCAATCCCAGTAAACAACACCCCCAAAACATTTCCTGTTCAACTGATTCTTTCCCCACACTCCACCAACAAAGACACCCTCATTCCCTTTTTATAATATTCCTTAGGGAAATAAAATAACATTTGTTATGTGTTGTGTGTAATTTCAATGTTCCCATTGATTTCAATGAAATGAGCTAGGTATAAAAGGGGAGAAACAGCACTTTTCATGGGAAATTCTTGGCCAAGGGGGAAGTGCTATTATTTGCAGATTTTGATTTTAGCCAAACATTTTCACCCATCCCTACTGATCCCCCAGCCTTGTTCTAATGTACTATTATCCATAGAACCACATATACTGAGCCCTCCCAGCCTTGTCCTATGGTGGAGATATAACCAATACTGACCTCAGCCCAGCCTTTTACAAGTGGTATCCGAAGAATCATACATATTGATCCCCCAACCTTATCTCAATGCACTGGTAGCCATAGAACCATACATATTTATCTTGCCACAGAAACTACCGGGCCCTTGGCTCCTGGAGAGGCCTAGGGGCCAGCCCCCTCCCTACAGACTATGGATTCTATGCATGCAGAGGATCCTTTACCAGCTCCCCAGTCCCATCTTGGGGCTAAGTCACCCTGTGCTTATTGGGTGCACAGGGTGACCAGGAAACCCAGTGAACACTTTGCCCCAGCCTTGCCAGGCCAAAGGACCAGACCTGAAATTACTTTGGAAGATGTAAAAGATGCTTCAGCACATTATCCTGTTTTGTGTATTCTGGTCCCTCTGTGACACTTGTACCCAGCCCTATTCCTTTGTCCCATTGTACAGTTAATTCACTCATGTCTGGCCCATTTTATCCTGTTGCCACCTCCCATTGTCACATCACACAGAATGTTTACACTCCCATTGTATTCATTGTACTCCATGTTTCTACACTACTGCGTCTCCCCCCTTCTATTGGCCCTTTGTAAAGATGTGTATTCCCATTGTACAATTGTCTTTCAATTATGTATAAAGCATCTCCTGTTTTGAAATAAAATCAGTTATTATTCTAACCCCCAGACACTGGTGTTGTCTGATGCTTGGGCTGCTTGCTGTATCCAGAGTGTGTTCACTCTACACTGAATCTTGCCTAAGTGACTGGGTGAATGGAGCTATGATCCTGGTTCCTGGCTGATGAAGTGTTGTCCTGGATTAAGGAAGCATAGTTTTAGTGGAGCTACTCAGTCTGAGTACTGGTATCTGTCAAATACCCCTTTAGCCTTGTCCCACTAGTAACCATTGGCCCACATATACTAACCCACCCCAACTTGTCACACTGCACTGGTAGACATGGAACCATACATAATATCCCCCAGCCTTGTATCACTGCATTGGTTGCCATATAACCACTCATTCTGACTTCACAGCCTTGACTCACTGTACTGGTAGCCGTAGCTCCACACATACTGAGTCTGCCCCCTAAGTATTATGTCTGAAATTCTTTGATCATAGAAACCATAGTCAAAAAACAGCAAAGTTCTCATAGGAAATTAATTGGCAAAAGCAAAAATGGGTTTTCTATGGGAATTTCCAAAATGTGCCCAAAATTGTCTTACTTTTCACCCATTTCAGCACATTTTTCTCCTATTCTTGTTAACAACCCTATTTTTTTGTGTGTGAAATCACATCTTAAATACATAAAATCAAAAACATGTCCCACAGATTTGCTATGTTATTTTAGAAGTGAACTCTAAGGCCTTGATTCAATTTTGTGTGATAAAACAGGTGGTAGGGATAAATTGTCTACTGCAGACAAAAAAAAAAAAGTCTAACTCGATATTCAATAGTTCTACCAGCTGAAAGCACAATGTACATTAGAACACAGAAAAGGACTCTTGGCCAAACATCCTATTTGTGCTATAAGTTCCCAAAACACATGCTAAATAGCATGACTAATGGGAACTTCAAAGGAAAGAAGCTAACGATCGGTGCCTGAGAAACTTTCAAGAACCGCTCATTAGATCCTCTGTGTTACACTAACCTGTCATCCACTATTTGTCTTTTTCTATCTTCCATCTTCTTTTTTCTAATCTTAGTCTTCTATCTTTCTTCTTCTCTCTTCTTTGGCTCTGTACTGTCATTCGTTTAATAAAAAGAAAATAAATAATTTTACATGATGTGGCCCAAGCATAACTCTGTTATCTGTGCATAGTTTAAACAATACACAAATGTCATGATTAGGCAGATAGATAATGCCAACATATTCAAATAAGTGCCCCATAAATCCTGTTAAAATTCACACACCCCAGCCAATCAGCTTTGAGCGGGAGATTGATGGACCTGCTCAAAGCTGATTTATGGGAGGTGTGTAAGCAGACATCCCACCCGATGGCTGTAACTCCTTTTGAACAGAAACTGCCCATATATAAAGGCTGTCTCTGTTCAAAATTCTCTCAAAGTGGGATGGGCATTGGCCTGTCAGTTACAAAGGGGAAGGTCTGCTCATTCCACCCCCATTACTGAATGCAGTATTTTTTGGCCATGTCTGTTACCTTCATTTAGGAGAAAATATTTGAATTTTAGGAGGTTTAATGGGTCAATTAATTGAGTATGTTAGAATTACATATCTACCTAACCCTGACATCTGTGCCTTGTTTAACCCGTTCAGTACCAGAGAGGTATAAAGATGTCAGGGTTATGTTTGTGTCACATCATGAAATTTGACATTTTCTTTTTTAAAAATGTGAGTGAACAGAGACAAAGAAGAGAAAAGAAAGAAAATGGAAGAGAGAAGATAAAAGAAGATGACGGCATGTAGCTGACCATGGTGCTGAAAACCCAGCTGGACATCAGGATTAATGGTAAGTGTTAGTTTTTCAGGGGCTGTTGCTTTGTAACTTATTATTATACCCCAATGGAACTCATAGGGTTAATTCTACTTACACTGGACACAGTTTTGGAGTGCTTTGGATGTATTGATATAGGACTTAGGGGCCCCATATCAATACATCCACTGGGTACTTAGGTTTTTTTTTTTTACTTTTTTTATTTTCAATTTATGCATCAGCACTTTTTAGATCCGATAAGGGACTCTGCACCTAAAAAAACTGGGTGCAGAATTTCCCTCGATAAAGTGGGTCCCATACCAGATCTTAGATCTAACGCATGTAATTAAAATGCATGGTGCAGCGTTTTTATTATTTTCTTTGGGCTAAAACGCAGCTAACTTTATCAACCCACATGTTTTTTATTTGCAGGCATTTTTTCACAGTACAGGTAATTGAATAGCTTACCGTGCTTGAAAAAATGCCATTGGCTTTTTTTTATGCCTTTGGGCCTAATTGAATTGAGCCATAAATTCCAGAACATATACTAATGTCTAAGTCTTGAAATAACACTACACTGTGGAACTGCATTTACAAACTGATAAATGCATCAGTAGTTTGATCATATTCATTAGATGCAGACATTTTACATTAGTAATAGAATAATAATATGACAACAAGAGGAGCCGCAAATATTTGATACAATCAGAATAAATCACTACCAAATGGAAAACAATAGATTAGTAACAGTAATGCAAATAATAGAAAATTAAATCATACCTGGAAAATGTTCTTTTCCTGAACATATCCATGGCAGCATAGACCAGAAGAGTTAGCTACCCTCTGTAGCTAATAAGATGGAGAATGAGACAAACAAAATGAAAAAGTATAAGAAAGACCCACTCCCCTTTACCTGTGTCTTAGTCCCAAAGACTGAAACAAGCGAAACATGGGATGGGAAATTGTTGAATGCTACCACGGACTCTGTCCAAGAAAAGAAAATGTTGGCAAAAATTATTTAATTTTCTGTTTTAGTGGATACCAATGGCAGCATTCAGCAGTAAACAAGTGGAGGGAAAGGGAGGGACCTTCACTATTATATGTTGACACATAGAATAGCTTCTAGCCTTGCTTCTCCATATAAAAGACTTCAAAGTTTGGAATCATTCGCCAACAGCCTAAGTATAGTAGCTGCCACTGGTTAAACAATTATGCTCTACAATTGAAGAATGATATCCAGATGGTAATGTTTTAGTATTCAGTCTTTGTGTGTTTCCCTCAACTGCTGGAAAAAACTGAACATTGTATCATTTTTTTATATATCTGGAATTCAGAAGTTCAGGTACTGTCCCAATAAAGAAGCAACATCTGAGGACTGGCTCATATATATGTAGCTATTCTTTGTAGGCAATCCTACCAAAAGGCTTCTCTACTTCAAGAGTCATCAGAGAAGCAAAGATACTGAAAAGTGATGGGAAAAGCGTTCACCTGAAAAGATAAAAGTGAGGAATAACTGCACTTTTTACCTGACCCCTGCCGTATCCCATTGTAGCCATAGCAACACACATATGCCCTCCACATACTGACCTCCCAGTCTTGCTGCACAGTAGCCATAGAACCATCCAAAGTGACCACCCAGCCTTATGCCACTGTCTGGTAGCCTGGATAGGCAATGTGAGACCCCCAGTTGCTCCCAGAATACAATTCCCGTTGGTCCTTTCCAACCAACGGCTGGTGAGGGATGATCAGGAATGGCAGTGGCTGGAAGGCCTCATGTAGCCCACTACTGCTGTGACCTCTCAGCCTTGTCTTATGGTAGCCATAGAACCACAAATACTAACCCATCCAGATTTAACCAAACCTTAGCCTTGCCTCACGTTAGCCATAGAACCATTACATAGTGATCTCCCAGCCTCGTCCCAATGCAAACCATGCATAACAATCTCCAACCTTGTTCCACTGCACTGGGATAGCCAGAACCACACATACTGTGTTTAACTCCCCCCAAAGGAACCAGAAAAGTTCCATTAGGAAATGTCTTGGTGTTAGTGAAAATGAAGACTTTTGGGACAATTTTTATGCAGGAATTTCTGCTGAAAAAGAAGCAAATTGACAGTTTATCATGAAAGTTCCATGGAAAAACTGGATTTTTGCCCATCCCTAGAACTAAACATTGTCATCTTCTGTACACAGTCACTCTTTTAAAAAAATAATTATTTCAATTTTCCTGGAGGCTTACCTAAGGTTATCTGTTTGACAGTTCTTTGCAGTACAGAACCCACAACTTGACACTTGTTTTCAGGGTGAATTCCTGCACATCAAGACCCCATAACATTTCCAAGAAGGACTTTGTCAGTTTATGCCTATGCCTCCAGACATCCTGTCAGGGTCCAGACTCAGTAGGTGTAATTATATGGCTACCAGTGCAGTTGGACTACAAGGCTGAGGAGTCAGAATGTTTGGTTTTATGGCTAGGTCTATATTTGTGATTCTGTGGCTATTGTGGGACAGCATTGGGGTTAGTATGTGTGATTCTATGGCTACCAATGCAGTGGACAAGGCTGGGGGTAAGTATGTGTGGTTCCATGCAGTAGCAGGAAATGTGTTGCCTGGCATGGGAATGATGGGAACTGTAGTCTAGCCCCAGTTGGAAGGTGTCACATTGTTCATACCCATGACTACTAGTGCAGTATGGCAAGGCTGGGGTGGTCAGTATGTGGGGATCTATGGCTACTGTGGGAATCTATGGCTACTGCAGAACAAGGCTGGGGAGGGCACATGTGTGGTCCAATGGCTGTATAAGGTGAAACTCCCTAGGAAGGTGAACTTCAAACACAATCACAGAAACCTAAAGATAGCAGGAATTTCTGAACTGAACAGGACAGAAAGAGCATAAGGATATGCATTACTGCTAGAGTCCATCATAAAACACCAAATGTTTATAGGAGCACCAGACATGAAGGCAAGTGCACAACAAGAAAAGAACTATACCTTGCTGAAAACAGTGTGTCTGAGAGCACCTGAGCTCTACAGATTCACAACCCCCCCAACAAACATACATGCAACCAAGGCATAAAATCAGAGTGAACCCAAACTGCACTCATTGCAGAGTGCACAACATGTACCAGAGTGCTGCAAAATGCACAGATAGGTAAACAGTCAAACCTTGCCCCAAGAATCAAAGTGCAAGAGCTGTTGCAGAGTTTAACATAATATATCAAGCACACTCACTAAAGTATATTCTTCTAAAAATGCATACATGTGCTCCATAGTACATCTCAGAAGTGCATACGTACAAAACATAACATCTTTAACATAACATAACATTTCTAAAAGAGAGTGTATCTTAGCTAGTTTATAAATTTTTGAGCATATATTTGTTAAATACAGGACTGTCAACATGCACCACAGAATGACAAAAGGGAGAGGACCAAAGCACACAGACAGCACAACAAAAGTGCTCACATGATCACCATAGAGAGAGCCCATGAGAATGAGCACAATGATACACAAAAGTACCTTAAAGATACACAAACAAGCAGCCCTATAGTGCAGAAACAGCACAGGCTCACCACTGGGTACCCACATCTCAGACTCACCACTGTACAGCAGCAGCACTGGGAGTGTGACAGGCAGGCCAAACTGTGTCAAAAGACCACGCATGCATGACAGTGCAGCTATAGCATCCACATGCATGACAGTGCAGTCATAGCTAATGCACACATGCACCACAGTGCAGCCATAACCTGTGCACAGGTGTACCACAGTGCCACCACAGGTTGTGCACTGAGGTACCACAATGTAGACATGGCATGCCGTACAGTCATTGCAAAAACATACATATACATATCATAGAAATAATAGCACATTCCTGTATTACAGTGCAGTCATAGATTTAGATATGCACCATAACACTTCCACAGTGCACAAGCACGAGAAACTGAAGCTGCACATCTCAGGTGGACAGATAGTTCAAACAGAGCTTCCTCTTAGGTAAAACATAAATGAATAACTGAAAATAACTGGGACTAGCATTCAGAGTCTCAGAAAGGAGACATAGTTCTGCTAAAATCAGAGGCCTAGAAGAGCGTCATACAAACAAAAAACTCATACCTGAAGGTAACTAAAACACATGAATTTCAGATCTTCTGGGTCTGCGTAGTTTATGGCAACCCTTAAGCAGGTGGCATAGTAACATCATACCTGCATGTGCAGAAGGCAGAATATTTCTATGATAAGTTCACATCTGCAAATACTCGCTACAAGTATCTGCAACAATTGTATAACAAAAAATGCTAGAGCTCCCTTCCAAACTCTGTTGAGAAGACCCCAATGTCAATGAGCAAGTTTGCACTAGGACATAAAGCACCCACTAGTAGTTGAAGCACAACACATACATAGTTTGCTACCCCAGCCTTGGTCCACTGTCCACAGGTAGTCACAGAACCACACATGCATTGTCTTTCACCCAGCCTTGTTCCACTGGTAGTTGCAAAGCTACACATACACTGTCTGAGTGATACTTCAGTCTTGTTCCTCTGTCCACTGGTAGCCACAGAACTTCACATACGCTGTCTGACACCTAGTCTTATTGCACTAGTAGGCACAGTGTCCCACATAGACTGTGACATCCAGTCTTGTTCCACTATCCACTGGTAGCTACAGAACCACACACAAACACTGACACTCCAGCCTTGTTCCACTGCCAAATACTAGTCACATAACCACGTGTACACTATCTGCTTTCCCACACTTGTTCTACTCTCCACTGGTAACTATAGAACTCTCACAGTGCCTTACCTCGGCCTGCGCCATTCAGACAGGAATAGGGTTCTGGATGGACGCTCCTGCATCACTAGCAGCATTCCTCTGCCTGCGGTCTAGTCTGGTTCCTGGCAGCATTAAATCAGGCACTTGCCTGCACACCTGTTATAGGCCCAGCCTGGGGGACCTAATTGGTCCTGCCTTCTACACCTTTATAAACCTCTATGGGCCTGTGTATCAGTTACCCTTATGTTGGTGTTCTGAGCAGTTCATTATCTAGTATTCCTGGTTCCTGTGTATGATCCGGCTTGTCTGACCAACCATTCTGGTGTTGACCCGTCTGACTATTCTCCTTGTGCGTTCCAATTTGGCTCAGATATCCTTTCTGGTGGAAACCAGTGGCTCTGGCTGACTACCTGCTCTGTGTATGACCTAGGCTTGTCTGACTACCCACTGTGGTGTTGACTTGGGGCTCTGTCCACTGCGCATCCAGCATTCCATCGCTTCAGTGGATATCCTATCTGGTGCAAACCCGTGACTCTGGTTGACTACCCTCTCCGTGTATGACTTTGGCTCGTCTGACTATCCTATCTGTTCACTCCTACGGTTGGTTCCTTTATTCAGACATCCTTCCTAGTTTTGACCTGGGGCTATCAGACTCCCAGCTACTGACTGCAGGCTGAGTCAGTATCACTCTTGGGCGTTACTGTACCGTTAGACTCCAGCAGGCTGAGGCCTAGTCTCGGACAGTGTGGCGGTGATATTGGGAGACTGCTATTCCTGATACAGTAGTCGCCTTTTCGATCACCCACTGTGTGTATATATTATATTGCATTACTGTATTATTCTCATAATAAAGGTTATATTAACTACACCGTCTGACTCCTGGTTCTGCTTGCCTACCATAACAAGAAACACACATATACTGACATATCAGCCATATTCCTCTGTCCACTGGCAGTCACAGTAGACACAGATCTCCACATTCACTGTCCGACCCTTCAACCTTGTTCCACTTCTCCCTGACAGTCGCATATGCATTTATAGACTGACATCTTGACCTGGTTCCACGGTCCACTGGTAGTCACAGATTCAGACATAGACTGTCTGACCCCAGCCTGGTTCCACTTCCCACTGGTAGTAACAGATTACCACATACACTGTCTGACCCTCCCCCCAACCTGGTTCAATTGTCCACTGGTAGCCAAAGATTCACACATGCAGTCAGGTACAGACACCTAATAGATACCCCAGCCTATTCCCTTGACACCCCAGCCTGATTCCACTATCCACTGTTAGTGACACATCCACATATGCACTGTCTGATACCTCAGCCTTGTTACATTGTGCAGTTGTAGTCACAGATCCCAGTATACACTGTCAGACACCCTAGCCTTCTTCCACTGTCCACTGGTAGTCACAAACCCACACATACTCTTTCAGACACACTCTCATGTTTATACTTCCCACGGTAATCACAGATCCCAGCATTGCCCTTCTGACACCCCAGCCTAGTTCCACTGTCCACCAGTAGTCACAGATTACCATATACACTGTCTGAACCCCCAGCCTTGTTCTACTGTCCACTGGTAGTCACTGATCCCCATATACACTTAATGAAGGTCTTTATCAATTGTACCACTGACTATGTGATCTATTTGATTGAATGTCCCTGCGGCAAACAATAAATAGGAAGGACCGCCAGACAGCTAAAAGAGAGGTTTAGAGAACACGGGATCAGCATCTTGAAAAGACCTCTTCCCAAACTTTGCAAAACACTGTATTAAATGTCCAGGATAAAAGAATATTAATGACAACAAAATCACTGGTCTGGTAACAAATCAACACTCTCAAGGGTGGACATAGATTCCAGTTGCTAGCTACTTGATTTTCAAAATGGGCACCTTGCACCCTAAAGGTTTATATGAAGATTTAAATATTTGTTGTCTATAATGTAAGAAAATGTTTAGAGTATAAGACACACTTAACAAATGGTTTACAGAATATGAAATGTACCTTTCAGTGGCCCCTTTAATTGTACTGATTCTATATCATCATGTAGTACTTCTTTGATACATTACTTTTTGACCACCCATTCATTCTGACATAAATATTACTTTGTTACTCCAAGTGGTAATGTTATATTCCCATTTTACTTACAGTAGACTTATCCTTAATCTTATTGTTCACATATATTTCAGTGTGTCTACATAGTCTGAATTTGCTTAAAGTGGCACTTTACATTGCGGTTCACATAGATACATTGTATAACTATTATTTACTTACATGGCAGGTGAGGCCATTACTGCACCATTCCCTGAAGTCACATCAAATGAGGAGGGGGTTTGACATTTATTATTCATCATATTGTACCTATTACTGATTATTAATGTGTGGACAAATAATGATATGAGTTGCACAGAATTACATTGTTATTCTCAATGTATTTTCCTACCAATTGTCCAGCTATTATAAGGATATCTATTGCCATTTTGTAATCATGCTAATTTTCTTACAAAATGTTTTCTAATTTTTTTTATTGTAAAAGGGATTTTTTCTGTACAATTATATGACTGGTTTAATTAATGTGGACAATTTGGAACTATGCTCATGGACTTAAATGACTCCATTTTATGTTCATGCATTCATATATGCATCAGATCAGATCAGATTTGTGCAAAAGCCCATAAAGCATGCAGAGCCAAAACCAGGGACTTGCAAAGAACTCACAAATAGAGATGGGCGAAAAGTCACAGAAATTTCCTGCGTGACGTTTTGTGTATAATCAACGATTTCCCGCTTTTTCGCAAATGTAGACAATACATAACGTTTTCTCCTTTTCACTACTGCCAATAAAATTTCCCGACAGAACTTTGCCATATTTCGCCTCTTTTCTATGACTGCAAGATTTCCCACCATAATATTACTTCTTCTGAGGACTGAAGTGGAGAAATAAATAGCTTAATGGAAAAGTTGAGTCCTACAGCAGCATATGCCTTGAAAAAATTGTTAGCAGGTTGAGTGCCTTTGTCCTTTGCCCACAACACTAACTTCCTGCTTAAGTAGCATTGTCACAACCACCACTGAAAAATAACTGTGGCTTGGGATATTCCAGCAGAGTGCAATGCATGACATCAGTTCTTTAAAACCTCTGTTTTCAACAAAAGAAAATGGCAGCATGTTAAAAGGTTATAAAAACAAAAGAACAAAAAATGTTATAACCTACAATGTGAATGGTAATGGTTGTGGTGGACTGGCATGGTGGTATTTATGAATGATGTGTATATATATATATATATATATATATATATAATGTAGTAATGTGCAAAAGTTTTAGGCATGTGTGAAAAACTGCTGTAAAGTAAGAATGCAAATGTTAGTAGTATATATTTATCAATTAACAAAATGCATGGAGTATGAACAGAAGAAGAATCTAAATCAAATCAATATTTGACGTGATCACCCTTTTCCTTCAAAATTCTTCTAGGTACACGTGCACAAGTTCAGCTATTTTGTAGGCATATATTCAGGTGTATGATTAAACAGTTATACCAAACAGGTGCTAGTGATCATCAATTTAATACGTGGGTTGAAATACAATCATTAACTGAAACAGAAACAGCTGTGTAGGAGGACTAAAACTGGGTCAACTAATAAGGTGAGGTTGCTGGAAACAGTTGGAGGATAACTAAGGGTTTCCACTGCAGTACCTGTCAGTGTCGGCCATTCACATTGTTTTGTTTTTGAGTACTCCACAGGGTCATTATTTCTGTCTAGAACATAAGAATCCTGCAATTATGCTGAAACCATCTCACATGTCGTGGGAACAGTCCTAAGAGCTGCACAGTATTCATGGTAATCAGTTACCAACCCATAGTCAGGGATCCAGTCCCAAAGACATGTGCCACCATAAACCACCACCAGTGTTGGATATTTACCACCCCTGCTGAGACCCATGAATTGCCCTGTGTTCAGAATGGGATATTCTGGTTGATGATGTAGCTGCTGCTGTTTGAAATGCTTTGCTGCCTTCTTTTTCCACTATGCTGTCTAGAATTTTTTTCTGCCCTAACTTTCTCCCTCTCATTCTCCACAATGCAACCCTCCATTCGATCAGTAAGTCTATTTCTATATTCCTTGACAGAATGTGATTCCTCAGAGAAATGTTGCTGATCAGCATGACTCCTTGTTATTACAAACTGCCGATGATGCTTGGGCAGAAATTCTGAAATTTTTTGTTTAAAACGGGAGTCCAGCAAAGTGGCAAGAATATATTCCTCACTGCTTTTAATGAACACAACGTGAGGATTTTGCTCAAAGCACACATACTAGTATGTGACCAGCTGGTGCATGTCTGTGTTGTCATTATGGTAAGACTCATCAGCCATGTTTTTCATCGTTTTTCTGCAATAACTATATCAGTGGTAGAATTTCACTAATTCCTGCCCTTATGCAACTAACCAGCATGGCTGCCTCCTCAAAGATTTTTAGCAGCAGTTCACACACATTGCACATTAGTTACCACTGCACAGGTGACAAAGAGGCTCCCTCCAAAGCCACTGTGTACTCAGTGATCGCCTTATTTTGCTTGTACACATGCTCTAGCATATATAGTGTGGAATTCCACTTGGTAGGGACCTTAATTTTCAACTGATGGGGAAATTGTTACTCTTTTGTATGGAATATAGATCATTGTGTGCACTGTAGGAGCAGTTAAAATGGGCACAGATTTTGCTGTCAATAATCAGCAGCTCTCTGAATCTTGTCAGAATTAAATATAGCAAATGGGGAAAGCATGGGCAAAGCAGGGCACATGTACCATATCACCTATTTTCAATGGAGCTATTTTGTTGGACCCATTATCAGCGGACACAAAACCAGATTTTAAGGAGCTGGGTACAAGTCATTTGTCTATCACCCTCTCTACTTAATACATCTACAGCTTTGTGGGACTGACTCACAAAACTCTGCATACAAAGAGGTAGCATGGGCTATCCTGCTGCTGCCTTTTAATCACACTGCCAAAAAGGCAAGATTATTGGCTATCAACTGATGCTGTAAACTAGATTTGCCCACCACAGTAACCACCTGCTTGCACAATTCTGACACAGCCATCCTGGAAAAATAACTGCTGCTTGGGATATGCTACCTTGGAGCTGCACATTAGTTATCTAAAACCATGGTTTTCTACAAAAGCATATGGCAGCATGTACACTGCCAACATCTTGGCAACCTTGCCATTCCACATGCGTACATTGTTTTTGTTTTTTTTAACTCCTTCCCAGGAACTCAGTAAGTGTGAGTTTGCAGTACATGTCAGGAGAACCATGTAACTTTATTGCTTTAACAACTTGACTAGAGAAGGTAGTAGAGGTGGAGGCAGCATGCGAGGGCAGTCTATGACTTTTGCCATCTCCTTCAGCAAACCTAGAGTCATCATACTCCTCTGCAGCAGGAGTCATAGGTGATATTTGGAACTAACTTAATGCTGGTAGTGGCACACCAATAACATCATGTCACGGACTCTCAGTAAAGAAACACACAAAACAGTACAAGTGAATTTAAACCAGTTTATAGAGCAATAGATAATAAGAATACTAGTAGTAAGAATGAACACTTCCTCAGTCAGAGGGGAGATAGAAGTGAGGACAGTGTCTAGTCCACTACCCAGGAGCTAACACTGAACCGCTGTAGGTCTATGGTACTGATTCTTAGAACAAGACTTGGCTCTACCACAACAGGAAGGAATGACAAGACTAGTACAGGAGAGTACCCAGCAGAGGTACAAAGTATGAATAGACCACCAATACCAATAGCGTAACTGGTAGCACCACTCGAGGCAGCAGAGTAGGTGCTTAAATAGATGCAGTCAGATAGGAGCGCACTACTGAGGCAAGGAGCGAGACAAACTTCACTCTATCTTACCAAAGGTAACTAGGAGACCCAGAGTGTAGGTAGCACCGCAAGTGCTAAGCCAGGCTACAGGTAAGCATAAGAGGCGAGTGCCCAGGAGCGAGACAAGTTGCACTAGCTGCCCGGTGGCAAATGGAAGGCACCAAGCGGAGGCAACCTGCAAGTGGCCAGCTGGTGGCTGAGCTACAAGGTAAAGGAGCAATCCCTGGATTGGCCTAGTGGTAGTCAGACTCGAGCGAGGCACAAACGGAGTGTCAGTCAGACAGGTCACGATCAGGAACTGGATCGGGCAGTCAGTCACAGCAAAGGTCAGCACAGAGTGGGTAGTCAGACAATCCATAGTCATACACAGATCAGGAAGTCAGCCACAGCTAAGGTCACAACCAGAGCGAGTAGTCAGACAAGCCAAGGATAGAACACCAGGAGACAACGTAAGCCAAGCAAGGGTCAGAGGAACAAACTAGATGCGCACAGGAACACCAGTTAAGGGTAACAAGTCCTAGCCTCAATGAGGTTTATAAAGCAGCAGAAGGAGGCGGGACCCAATTAGGCCCAACAGAATAGGCCCATAAAAAGGCATCCATGCCAGTGTCTGAAACATGTCTTATAGCAATGAGGAACTGGCCAGAGGCCATGCCAGCCGGCAGCCATACAGAGGTAAGAGCACAGGATCGCTTAGGCCCCAAAGGGAGTCTGTGATACATCACTACTTCACTTATCTGCCCCAGAGCCCAAGGAACTTTTTGGAGTGCTTCTGCTGCTGCTAGTTTTAGCATCTCTGACCTGTTGATAATGTGTCTCCCAGTCAGACCTGTGGTGGTGCTTTTGGTGTTAGCCTGCTTTCCCCCTGCTCACGTGCTTCCTGCACAAACAACAGATAGCAATATGCTTAGCTTTTGGATCCTGAGTGATGTATCTCCATACTGTAGACATTATAGACTGTGGGGCTGCTACTACTACTTGGCCTAGATGTTGTTGCAATTCTACTACTTCTACTAGGTGTCAAAGATACATCACTTACAGCAGCAGCAGCAACAGAGGCACTCATCATAGCTAAGGTTGTGGATGTTAATAACCTGTGTTGTTGTTGATGCTAGTTACTCAATACTAGTGTGTGTGGGTCAGCGTGAGGCTTGGACTTGCTTGTGACAATGCTGATCATGACTGACGGGATGACTTTTAATTTTTTGTGCATCTTTGCTTGCACATGGTCAGAATTTCCAGTTGTTTTCTGACAGTTTATAGACAGGCACAGTGCTCCTTTCCAGTGGTGGAAGATTGAGCCTTTGCTCTTCAGCTAATGTTATGGCCATGTTATCATCTCTCTCAGTCTCAATGTCATCTGTGTCTGAAGAAGAGTAGGATGCTGGAGAGATATATTCCAGATATACATTTTCATCATCATCATGTCATCGTTAGGTCAACCTCAGCATCTCCTGCCTCTTCTTGCCCACTACCTTAATATTCTTCTAAGCTGTTAAAGGTGTCAAACTATTTATTTTTACTTTTACTTTCAATGGTTCGCTACTAAAGTTACATAGTTGACGAGGCTGAAAAAAGACATGCATCCATAAAGTACATCCCATGCCCAAAACACCCCTGTTTATCCAGAGGAAGGCAAACAAAAACCCTGAGGCCATTTCCAATTTAGCCCCAAGTGGATAAAAAAATTCCTTCCTGACTCCAAATGGCAGTCATATAGTTCCATGTATCAACAACCAATCGTACTGAAGTCATATGTCATAATTTTCAATATTGTTCTCTGCTAGACAGGCATCCATTGCTTTTTTGAAAGCAGTTACATTACCTCCAAGTACAACATCTCGAGGCAAAGAATTCCATAGTTTACTGCCTTTACTGTCCTACTTTGAGGACAGATGTTTGTTGTTTACTTGTCTCACTGTTTGATTCAGCAGTTGGTTGTGCTGATATACCATCCTCCATTATGCCATCTTCAACACTACAATGCGACTAGTTGTCATCTTCAGAGTCTTTCTTACATAATTTTTTTCATAGTATTGGTGCTGGTGGTGGTTGTGGTGGTGGAACTTTTGGTGGGACCTTGCCAAACAGCATCCTCCCTGGGAGGAGAGTCATCACATTCATTTATTCCACACGCTGCTGCAACCATGGCTGCAATCGGTTTTTGAACTATCACTTTACTGCCACATCCCTGCACTCCTGCTACACCTCTTCCTCTCTACCTACCCCCTGTGCATTTTCTGGACATTACTAAACTGCTGTATGTATTTTTACTATAAAGTATACAATAGAACTAATGAAGTATGATGTCTTGCTGTGGTCTTCAATAAAATACTCAATCTCATCTGCTATCAATCACATCTGCCTCAGTCATACAGCTCACATCAGGGCTCCCGTCAGCTGTTTGTTTGTTTGTTTGTTTTTAAACTGTTATCCACCATATACTATCACTATCAAACAAAAATTATTTAAAAAAAAAAAAAAAAAAAGTTCAACTACTTCTTTCCCCAGACTCCCCCACCACAAAGATAATAACAGCAAAATCAGCAAGTAACTTGGACTGCAACTACCTGTGTCTTTCAAATCAGATCATTCAGACAGAATTCTGGGTTGTTTGGGGTCAACCTCCTTTGTTCCCTTCTCACTCACAACCACAGACATGTCTCAAACAGGGATAATAACCACAAGAGCAGCATGGAACTTGGACTGAAGCTGGTCTGTGTCTTTCATATCAAATCAGTCAGACAGAAAGTTGAGGTATTTGGGGAGCCACCTACTTTCTCCCTTCCTGTCCCCAGACTCCCCTGATACAGAGAACAGATGTCATACCTAAGCTTCAATTCCACTGTCTTATTGAGCTCAAAAATTAGCTGCTCTATCTTCCTCTCACAAGCATAGAATGGCATGCTTGAGAATGTGTTACCCCTTTTATTACATCTGAAAGAAAATAAGGGAAACTTGCTATGTGTTCAGTAGAAATTCAGTCTTCCCATTTATCTCCATGCAATGAGCGAGGTGAAAAAAGTGGAAAACCTGCACTTTTCTCAAAAACATTTCCTCTTGGTAAAAAGTGCCATTTTTTCTCCAGTTTAGCTTTTGAGATGACAATGTTTGCCCATCCCTTCTCACAATCCTGATAAAGGAGAAATTTCTCTAAAATGCATAGGTCAAAGACATCACTTCAGAGTTTTATTGAAGTGATAAGGAACGAGAAATCATATGGATATGGTTAAAAGAAGGTGACAAGATCCAAGAGTGAAATATCTGAGAGCCCAGACATTTATTAGATTTAAGTGCACAGTAAGCAACAAGCCAAAGGGGGATTTTCTTATGAGATGTGTTTATGTGCAAGAATCAGTCTTGTGAGCAGATTGACATTGTACACTTTGCTTCAATCTTTTTATCAAACTATTAACTCTAGAAGTTGTTCTGGTTACTTCTGGGATACCTCCATATGCCCTTTATACCAGACCTATATTATCTATTTGCAATTTGTTCACTCATGAGTACCTAATATTAGTGAGTCCACTTAAAAGATCCATATCTTCTTGTTTTATTATCTATTTCTGTTATTTATAATATTACATGTAACTGACTTTTTTCAATTTTTTTTTATTTATAACGTTATTTTTTTTTAATATATACTTTTGATATCTTTTTCAATACACTATATATTTTTATTTTTTTTCTCACATAAATTCTGCACTTAGAGTTTGGGGTGCACTGCTTTTTCCTCTTTTATCTTTTGCATGTTTTGTCAGGTGAGAATTTAGGGATTAAAAATATAGCAGCACCAAAATCTTAAGTTGGATATTTGTTGATCCGTTACATAATTGGGTACAAATTGACACACCCCACAACTGAGACTTATTAACAACTGAGAGTTAATGTCTTCATTTCCATTTGCATCCCACATCCTCCTATATAATAATTCGCTAATGTATGTTTGTCAGAAGCTGTCATGCGCAGTACAGATGGCTGCATGCGCTGCAGTCATGAGCAGTACAGACTGCCCGCGCCACGGCTGATAACAGAGCGGGGTGCTCTGAATTCAGAGAGGACTACGGTCTGAATTTGGAGCGCCCCGCTCCATTATCAGCCGTGGCATGGGAAGTCTCAACTGTGCATGACTGCACCATGGCCATTGCTACCTGGCACTGTGGCCCGTGTACACGGGCTGTTCAACTAGTTCCATATAATCCACTTACCTATGGTGCCATGTAATTTCTACACATAATCATCAAATATGACGAGGTCATATCATCCTTTCAATCTTCATTTTGTCAGTTGATTCCATTAACCATTAAGACTATACCAGTGACTGAGATTTAATGCACATGATGTGGAAATAATGTATTGGAGTTTTTTCAGATCATCATATACTTTGTTCAGACAGTACAAATTCTATTTCATGGTATGTATGTTATATGCATGTTTACCTATCCATTTTACTTTTATTTTTTATTTTTTAAGTGAGACCAGAATCTATTTTCATAATATTTTGCTTATTTTTGTATTTTTTGCAGCTGCATTACTCCTATTTAATATATGTATTTTATTTCTTCTTCCAATACTCATCGTATCATCTATTAATATTTTTTTTAATATTTATGCCTATATTTTTTAACCACCTGTGCATCCAGGGTTAATGCAAGGCTTATTCCCAATTTGCAGTATATTTAAGTATTTCTCATATAGATTTGTATGTTGTTATTTATTAACAGATTTAAGGGAATTATTACCTCCATGAGCCAATTATACACCATTTTTACACCATTTTGGGTCCAAATTGTATCATTTGGGTCATTCTAAGATCTTAGTCATGTTTGCTTGATAGAAAGTAAGCACTGGAAGTAAGCAATGGTTATTTTTCATTTGATCTACTGATTAAGTTAGCATATGATTAAATAGGATTATTCTAAAAGTTTAACCTGTTGGTGTGCCCAAAGTATTACGGTTGAGGAACACTGGATTAGAACTTTGCATCGCACATCACATTCATTGTTCCCTTTAAGATGAGCAAAGTTAAGCAGCCCTGGAATGAAAGAGTTAGAGAAGTGTTTTTACAGGGTTGTGTTGGAATCAAAGATACATCCTGAAGCCCTGCCCAGTTTTCATAAATCTGTGCTTTGTTTTTTGCTAGATTTTTGCTCAGCTTTATCCACCTTACAGGAGGATTTGGCAACTTGAAACCTCCAGCTGCTGCTGTACTACAACTCCCATCAGCCTCTACCCCCATTAGACACAGTTGGATGGACTCAGGTTGTCCATCCCTGACTTAAAGGGAACACTGATTCCACCTATTGAATCAGTGTGAACTATCTGCATAGGGTCCAATGGTAGGCAACATGTTTCCCTCCATCTGTTGAGGACTACAACTCCGATCATTCACACCCAGCTGTTGTCTTGTTGGGGATTATGGGAATTGCAGCCTCCATTAGCTGGAAAGACAAAGGTTGCCTACCCCTTGCATAAGCCATCTAGAAGATATGCCCTGCATAACGGGATAGTATATATTCTGCAAGTGCATAATATGCAAAGTCAAATTGCTCATACTTTTCCCCCATCCACCTATATTTTTGCACATATATGTCCCTGACATTGAGCTCATGGGATTGGTTTCCAGGGATATAAAAATATACAATGTAAAAAGATAGCATACAGCAATCAGAACACTCAGTGCTGCAGATGATAGTATCACATGCACTGTCCTGCATTGATGATCAACTGACAAGATAAGTTACTGGAAACAATGATCCAGGTAATATAAGGAACATAAAAGTGTAAAACAAAAATAAAAAGATAGAAAAATTAATAAACAGGCAATTTGACTTCACATAGTATGCACTTGCAGAATATTTAAAGTCAAAATCAAGGGGTTACAAATATTCCTGTATACTGTGATGCACATAGTAAAGTTGTAGTTGCATCGTGCATGGCAAAAACACCTGTGAGAACACCCAATTGACAGCAAAATAATTTATGTTAGGAACCCTTAGCACATTGTAAGAAAGCCTGCATTAATAACTCTTATAAATAAGGCCTTAGGCCCCTTTAACATTTGACACACCTAAGCAGCGATGCTGTTATGATGATTAAGGCTGGATGTGGACTCATTATATTTATTCTTTCTTGAGAGGTGGACATTATATTGTACAAAGTTTGTATCAGATCGTATACACCTGTGTGAAGTCTTTATACTGGTGCAAGCTGTTGACCGGTTCCTACATACACCTCTTGATCTCTCCATATTCTTTTATGCTGCACGAGGAGAGATATCACTCCTGTATGATTTTAGCAACCCCTTTAAGGCATTGATTCAATTGAGGCTGGTAAAACAGCAGGTAGCGCAATACTGGATAACAGCCCTTTAGCAAACAGAGCTATTCAATTGCCCTACCAGCTGAAACCAAAATGGACATTAGGCCACAGAAAAGGACTTGTGGCCAGATGTCATTTTTGTGTGTTAAGTTCCCAAACTCATGTTAAATATTGTGAATATTGGGAACATAAAAGAAAAAAGCAAACGATCAGTGCCTGACACACTGTTAAGCACCGAGCATTAGCTCAAACACACTGTCACCCTCCCAAACACAAACCCTACACTACCTCTAACATTGAAGTGCAACAATACTTTCCCTAACACTATCCTAAAACCCAGATCTGTGTAATGCTTACCTGTCATCCACTGTGTATCATCTTCTTCTAGCTTCCTTCTTCTGTTTTCTCAAATCTTCTTTCTTCTTTGTATTCTTTCCTGTAAAAGAAAATAAAATTTAAATGCAATAGTAAAAAGAAAAAAAAAAAAAAGATGCCTCCAAGATATGCCACATTTAACCTTCTGAGTTACGGAGGTGTACCCCTCCGACACTCAAAGGGTTAAATGCAGTGTGGCATATGCTTCAAAAATAAAACTCAACCAGTCTTTTGCCAATAAATTTCTAAAATCTTGTGATTCATACTTAAAAAAAAAAAAATATATATATATGTATATATATATATATATATATATATATATATATATATATATATATATATATATGCTTCAGTAAAATTCTGCTGCCACTGCCTCTGCTGGTTCCGCTGGCATCAGCAGCAATGTCTACCAGCATAGACTCCCCTTGCATACATACCGGGCCGTTGCCTGAATCACAACGAGAGAATTTTGAATAGAGAGCGGCCTGTCTCTATTCAAAAAGGGTGCCAGCCTGCCATTGGTTGGGATGTGTGCTTATGCAACTCCCAGCCAATCAGCTTCTAGGTTAAGGATGAAACCCACTACAAGCTGATTGGCTGGGAGGTGCGTAAGCACATATTCCAGCCAATGTCAGGCTGGCATGCTTTTTGAACAGAGACTGGCCATATATAAAAATCCAGTCTCTGTTCAAAATTACCTCATTGGGACTTGGGCAACGGCCCGGTATGCATGCAAGGGGGTTCTGTGCTGGCAGAAACTGCAGCCAGTGGAGGCGGCAGCAGAATAATTTTTTGAAGCATATATATTTATTTTTTAATGTATACCTCCATCACTCAAAACATTAATTATGGCATATCTTGGGGGCATCTTTTTTATTATTACTATTACATTGACATTTTATTTTCTTTTATAGGAAAGAAGAAAAAGAAGACAGAAGATTTGATAGAATAGAAGAAGACAGACAGTGGTTGACCAGGATGCTGAAGACTCCTCTGGACATCAGGATTACTGGTAAGTGTTTCTTTTCAGGAGCTGTTTTTTTAAACCTTAGTTGGATTTACTCTTTGAGTGCCAGTAGGATAAGCAAACCCCACTAGCAGTCATAGGATTAATCTTACTAACATTTGACACATTTTTTCAGTACTTTGGATGTATTGCTATGGGGCTTAGGGCAGCATATCAATACATCCACTGGTCACTTAGATTTTTTCATATTTCTTTTACACTTTCAATTTCTGCACCGGCACTTTGGGGATCCATGAAGGGACTCTACACCCAAAAAAACTGGGTACAGATTTTCCCACAATAAAGTGGGTCCCTTAATGGACATTAGTGCCTAACTCATGGAATTAAATTGGATATGTCACAGGAACCACCAGGCCCCTGGCTCCTGGAAGGGCCGGAGGGCCTGCCTCCTGCCCACAGACTATGGACCTGGCCTCCCCCCGAGACTAATCTCTGCCCTGTTTGCCACTTGCCATGGATGCCTCCATGCCCTGGGATATTGGAGGGGACTGCCCAGACTGCCCAGCTGTGAGGGCTGTCACAGGAACTGGGTGATATTTTTGTTGAAAAAGTGATGGATGCTCTGATCTGATGTTTGTCATTTAATTATGTAGTGATGTAATCATGTTTGCTGTACCCATCCCTATCCCTTTGTCCCACTGTATAGTTAACTCACTCAGGTCTGACCCATTGTATCCTGTTGTCACCTACCGATTGTCTCATCACACAGTATGTTTGCACTCCCCTTGTATTCATTGTACTCCATGTTTATACTGAAACCACCCTCGACCCATTGCAAAGATGAGTATTCCCACATCACCATTGTGCCTCTTTGTATGATGTCCCCCTCCACCAACAACCCCCATTGTCTTCCCATATGTGGATTGCAGTACCTGTGTCCTATTGGGTGGATAACTTGTTGTGTGTGTATTTAAACTCTGTATGTTTTACAATAAACATCAGTACTGATTCTAACCTCAAGACACTGGTGTTGTCTGATGCTTGGGGCCGCTTGCTGTATCCAGAGCACGTTCACCCTACACTGAGTCCTGCCTAAGTGATTGGGTGAATGGAGCTATGATCCTGGTTCCTGGTTGGTTGAGTTTGTGTATGTTGTCCTGGGCAAAGGAAGCAGTTTTGGCGGAGCTACTCAGTCTGAGTACGGGTATACTTGACAGGATATTTCAGTATTTATTTTTCATAGCACAGGTAACTGAATTTGCTAACTAGGCCAATTGAATTGAGGCCTAAATTGGAAGTTTTACTTAGGGAAACTACTATTGGGATTTTATGTATTATAGTAAAAGTTAAGTTTTATACCAACCGTGGTTTATATTTCTCTGGGCATTATAGACACTGAACTGATCTACCTTCTTTTGGGGACTGGAACATAAACAGTGCTCCATGTTTCCAATGGGAAGTTTTTTTCATCTTTTTTACTTATATATTTTTTACTGTCATATTAGAACCAATTCATATTTTTCTATACAAAACTCGCTTTACAATAGGCAACTGATTTGCAAATGGGTTAATTTGCTGGTAAAGAAAGAAAATATTTGGACACAGAATAGACTTTCACAAAAGTGTCCTGTCTTTCTGGATGGTCTCCAATTTTTCATTAGACAAATGGGAATTATTATTTTCCTTAATGGAACACTAACTCTTCCTAATAATAAATCCACACTTCACATTAGAGGGCAACTACCACTAGGATAGTGCCCAGTTGACATGCTTGCTCCCCTAACAGCAGACCTTCTGATTAGACTTGGCCTGTGTTGTAAGCCCTGTGGACTCCCTGGAAAGAGATCCCCACTGCTCCCTTACTTATCCATAAAGAGAGACTGAACTGAGAGAGTTTCAGTTTGGCAGTTATGTCTAGTTGTGTTGCATATGTAGTCCCCATAGATCCTAGTGAAGGGCTATCAAGCTAGGCTATAGGGGTCTATGAAGGTTGATTACAAAGTTTACTCCCATTTAATATTTGAATGCAGTGGATATAATATCCATGGAAGGAGACATGATTTCTTTTTCAGGACTCAAAGACCACAGAATCTTCCTACTGAAGTATTTTCAGGAATCCTTCAGTGGGAGAAGATTTGGGTCCCTGAGCCTACAAAAGTTGGCCCTCTTAAGGCTGAGGCAGGTGAATTTATTAGTGAGGATAATGCTATGGTCTTTTCTCTTGTACACACAAAGGAAGTGAAGATGGCAGGCTATGGGCAAACAGACAAAACCATAGAATTTCCTCCATCATATTGCATGGCTTACTGAGGAAAAAGTCCAAAAGAGAATGGAAATGGTTATGGTGAATAAAGCCTTGGATCTGATGGTATACACCCAAGAGTACTTAAGAAACTTAGTTCAGTAATAGGAAGACCATTATACTTAATATTTATTGATTCAACTTCATCAGGCATTGTGTTGTGTGATTGGAGAAAAGCTGATGTAATACTATTGTTCAAAAAGGGGGCAAGATCCAAATCTGGAAATTATTAACCAGTAAGCTTGAGTTCCATAGTGGGTAAGATACTAGATGAGATACTAATTGACAGTATTCAGAACTATGTGAAGATGAGCAATATTATTAGTAGGAATCAGCATGGTTTTTGGAAGAATAGAGCATGTTTAACTAATTTACTTGCATTTTATGAAAAGGTAAGTAGTAGTTTGGACAAGCGAATTGTTGTTGATGTATTGTACTTAGATTTTGCAAATGCTTTTGATACAATACCTCACAACAGGTTATTGCATAAATTAAAAGGCTTTGGGTTGGAAGGTGATATTGGTGCATTGATAGAGAACTGGTTAAATGATAGATGAAAGAGAATTATTATAAATGGAACCTTTTCAGGTTGGACTAAAGTCGTAAGTGGGGTGCCACGAGGTTTAGTCCTGGGCCCAATGCTTTTTAATTTTTTATTAATGGTCTAGAAGTGGGATTTGTAAGTAATCACTCAATTTTTTATGATGACACTAAGTTGTGTAAGGAAATACATACAGAGCATGATGTTTTTTTATCTGCAGAACAATGTATCTACATTAACCCCTTAATGCCCTTGTGCTGTGCTATGACCATCCACAGGTTTTCCCTTAAGGACCTGTGATGGTCATTGCACGTCACGTTTATTTTACTTACAGCACTCCTCCGGGAGTGCTGTAAGTAAAAACGGGGAGTCAAATTGACCGCTCCAAGGCTGGAGCGATCTCTCTCAGTCCCCAGCACAGAGTGCCGGTATGCATCACAGGTCACGTGTACCAGTGTGTCGAAAAGACCAAAGTGGTACTTAAGGGAAGTATACTTCCCAGGACCCTGGTCCTTAAGGGGTTAAATGTCATCTGACACTTTTCTGCCCATTCACTCCGTTTATCTAAATCCTTCTGTAGAGAAACAACATCCAGCCCTGTATGTATTATCCATGCACAGCTTAGTGTCATCAGCAAAGACTGAGACCCTACTTTCAATTCCCACTTCTAGATCATTAATAAATTAAAAAGCATTGCTCAGGACTGAACCCTGTGGCACCCCACTCATAACGTTATACCAAACTGAAAAAGTTCCAATTACAGCAACTCTCTGCATCTATCATTTAACCAGTTTAGAATCTATGTATAGATAACACCGCCCAGACCGAATACTTTAAATTTATGCAGTAACCTGTTGTGAGGCACTGTATAAAAGGCTTTTGCAAAATCCAAGTATACTACATCAACAGCAATTCCCTTGTCAAATTATTACTTGCTCTTTTGTAAAATGTAAGTAAATTAGTCTGACGTGATCTATTCTTCATAAATCCATTCTGACTCCTAATAACATTGTTTGTCTTCACATAGTTCTGAACACTGTCAGCTAGTAAGCCTTCTAGTATCTTATTCACTACGGAAGTCAAGCTCACAGGTCTACAATTTCCTGGTTAGGATCTTGCCCAGTTTTTGAACAACGGAACTACATCAGCTTTCCAACAATCACAGGGCACTATGCCGGATGAAAGTGAATCAATAAATAGAAACAAAGAATATATTTAGGGTGTTAGCCATAGCCTTATCCTCACTAATCAATTCACCTGTCTCAGCCTTAAGAGGACCAATATCATCCTTAACATTTTTGTTATTAATATACTTTTAGAATTGTTTAGGAATTTTCTTGCTCTAATTTGCACCAGTTCTCTCATTTTCCATTTTAGCTAGCCTTACTGCTTTCATGCAGATTTTATTACATTTTTTATATTTTTTAACCCCTTTGTGACCTGCCTCGCCTGTACGCGGCCGGCACTTAACGCCCAACGAATATTTTTTTTCATTGTTTTAAATGACTTCCAGGAGGTACATGTACGTCCTCTGTCCACCTGGGACATCCGCTTGGGACATACATGTACGTCCTCTGGCGGTAAGGGGTTAAATTATGCATCTGACAGGTTTGACTTAAACGCTTTAAAAACCTGTATCTTATTTCTCATTTATTGCAAACCTCATTATTAAGCCACATTGGTTTCACTTTACTCCTCTTGTGCTTATTCCCGAATATTATATATATTGATGAGTATATTTGTCTAAAAAGGGGTATATATGCAAGGGATGCAAATATAATTCTACCCCTATATAAATCCTTGTGAAGGCCTCATCTAGAATATGGAGTACATTTTGGGCACCAGTTCTTAAAAAACACATTATTGAACTGGGTAAAAGTGCAGAGACTTTAAACACAATTGGCAAACTGATTGAAGGATGTGAATTATACTGAGAAACTAGCCAAACTGGGTTTGTTAACATTATGGAAGATATGTATAATGGGTGATATGATTACATTTTCAAATATATTTGAGATAAATATAAAGAACTCTTCATTTAACTATTTACTCAAAGATCATGAGGTCATCCATTAAGACTAGGCTCTTTCAACCAAAACAAAGGCAGTGTTTTTTTTACAGTAAGGGCAGTAAAGTTATGGAATTCTTTGCCTCGGGATGCTGTGCTTGAATATACTATAAACCATTAAAAAAAAAAAAAGAAATGGATACCTATCTAGCACAGAACAATTTTGAGGATTACGACATTTGCCTTCAAAGCAGACAGGATGCTGATCTAGGGAAATATCTGATTGCCATTTGGAGTCAAGAAGGATTTTTTCCCACTTGGGGCTTAATTGGAAATGGTTTCAATGTTTGGTTTTTTGTTTTTTTTTGCCTTCCTCTGGATTAACAGGGGTGATTTGTCATGGGCTGCACTTGATGGAAGCATGTATTTTTTTTAGCCTCACCAACTATGTTACCTATATGAATATGCAACATTGACATGATATACAGAATAAAGATTCATTTTGGAGAAAGAATCCACAAATAAATTATTCTTTATTGTCATTAAAATATTCTGCCCAGATTAAGGTAATTGGGAATATATATTCCGGGGGTGCTACCCCTCACTATCTCACTCCAGTCTACATTATTTTTCTAGGGTTTGTTCCTAATTCATGCAGGGTCTTCCCTGGCTGACACATCTTTGAAAGGTCCCTGAAAATCTACCTATTCACAGATGGGTTTTCAGCTCATTTATCATTAATCTCATAACCCACCACCAGTTTAAACAATTATGCATGGTCCTTCCCTGTAGAATCATATTTCTCGTACACAATCTTGCATTGTGTCTGAGCCTTACTGCTCCCTTAAACTACTTCTGATATCTACAAACTGTTTTGCAGGTCCCTTTCACACGCCAAAGCACACATTTTGTACAGTCTACTGGATGCTACATGTTGACTAGCTTGCACTGAGAGAACTCTACAACAAATGCCAGTTTTGTTTCTCTATTGGTCAAACCCTTTGGCAGAACTACACAGTAATTCCAAATTAGACCTTTTTTTTACATCTTTGCAAGATATTGATACAAAAGGTTGCACTATATTCCCTGTGGATTGCAAACTATAGGAGTAGGGTCCCATATTATGCTTTGCCTTTTTTTCTTAATATTGATTGTAAAAACCCTTGTATTTATTGTCCACCGGGAGTACAGTGTTTAATGTCTTGTCAACATGTTCTACAGAATCTGTTCATGCATTATAACTGGAATTTATTACTAATATAATTTGTATTATTATTATTATTATTATTATTATTATTATTAACACCAGTAATAGTCATAACAATAATGTATATGCTCATTTGAGGAGCTCTGAAGAAACAGTTGTCTTTGCACTGTTCACATATTGTTGTTCGCTTGACAGAAGAGTGCACACAATGTCTGTCTTAGTGTTTTTTTCTGTAAGATTAAAAACACAAAAATTAAAAGTGCAGGCATATTTTTGTAATGGTACATCATATATATATCTTTCTTACAATTCCGTCAAATATTTGAACAAAAGCAACACTAATATGAGTAAAGCAGTTTGTTTAAAAGATTTCAGTCTCACAAGCAGTTCGAAACAAACACGAAGACACTGGTATTATAGAAAATGACTCTTCATTTCATTGAATAATTAAGATTTAGAGATTATTGGCGTTCCCAAAACGAATAACCACACCAAAGATGTAAATTATGAAAGCCTTCCAGTATTATTGTTATTTTTATTATTAGCTTCCCAAACACTTATGTTGCCACAAGGATTTATTTGACTTAGTATGGTTATTTTCAGTCATACATATGACATTTGGACCCCTTTTTCGTCAACCTATGTAGCCGAAATATTAATAGACAACAGCATTTTTCCTAGTAACATATATGCGTGTTTCTTTTGTTTTACTTTAACATATAACATTTCGAGTCTTTATTTTAACCATTTTGGACCAGAAGGGTGTAGAACGTATTGCTTCGCAATGTTTAGTGCACTGCTTGTGTACTTAACCCTTCGAGTGCCAGACTGGTGTGCAACGCATTGGGAAGCAATGCGTTGCTCATAACCTCTAAACACTCAAAGTCAGGGCTAAAAGTACTGTCTGACATATGTATAGTTTGTCTAGACGTTTCAAAGCTTACAGTCTAAAGGTCGACCGCTACTCAGATTCTTAGTGATTAACCCTTGAAGGACCACAAGCAATGCGTGGTACACCCCACTCTGCTTCTTAACTGGTTAATAAGTCTCCATTTATTTATAGGAATAATCAACCATAATCGCTGTTTTGTTTAATTAAAATGCAGTATATTCAAATTAATTGCTTCGATTACTGCTGTAACAATAAAAATGAAAATACATTGGTTTTATATGTGAAATTAGGTAAAAGTATTAATCATTTCATAGTGAATATGTAATTCCAGGTGTCTCACATTTAAGCAGAAGAAATGTAAAATTCGATAAGTGAGGGAACATTCCAACATATTTATATTTTACATAGGACACTTTTGGGCAATCAAAATATATAAAGAGAAAAAATGTAGATTAAAAAAATCCATTAAATCCATACGTTTGTTCGCTTAATAATAATAATAATAATAATAATAATAATAATATAAGAAAAAACACAAAGCGGCAAGAAATGCTGCTAAATTATTGTAAATTATTCTCTAGCTGCTTAAAGGCGCTAAAAGAGACGATAAACAATCATATCTAGGTGTGAGGGCAAAGCCAGGATTTCCAGGTATAGATATTTGATGTATGCATACACCATCAGTTGCATCTTCCCATTCACTGACGACGGCAGACAATCTACACTCCCCTTCAACTGTTGTTAAACTACGATCTCCTTCTTTTTACGCCAGAGTTGTAATCAAACAAGCTGAAGAGAACAGAAGACTGCACATCCCTGGCATATAAATAAACGCAACAGCAAATACTACCCATGTTTTGGAAGATAAATATTCTTTATTATGTAATGAGGGCAAAAGCGTATTTGTGTGCGAGAGGGGAGGGGAGACTGGACACTCACTACTCTGTTTGCAGTTGGGTGCAGATCCAAAACAGAGGTGTTTTCAAAGGAATACATTAACCCTTTGAGTGCCAGATGGGTACGCAACACCTTGCAAAGCAAGGCGTTGCGCACCCCTCTGGCACTCAAAGGGTTGATATATGATATTTGATTTGTGTCTACTGAATTTAAAATTAATTTCATCTTCTTCCGCACAGACCAGTGGTGGGTAGTCTTCAGTCCAACTCAGCTTTTGTTGGACTACAATTCCCATCAGCCAGCCAACATCAAACTGGGGATGATGGTGAATGATGTCCAATAATAGCTGGAGCGCTGCAGACAGATTGAACACCTAAAAATAATTATGCATACCAGCAGCAAATGCGCACTCATGTTTTGTTTTTGTATTTTTTTTTTATTTGCTAAATCTTTTCTTTATCTTAGATAGGGTAGGGATGTCCAAACTAAGGCACATGAACCATTTGAGGCCCTAGGGTATTGCCAATGTGCATCTTCAAGAAAATTAAGTTAAACAATAAATATAAGCCCTGGTGTAGAACATAACAATCATTGCCTGACCTTTAACAATAATACTGACCTCTAATAAACAGTGTATATACTTTTGTAACAAAAAGTAAAGTGGATTTTTAACTTAGCTATTGAATAAATGTACTAATCGGTATAAATCATCATTTGTGCCTACTTGTCTATCCCATGTTTTGTTAAATATTTCCCCTTTCTTGTATGAGAGGGCAGGGATGTCCAAACAGTGGCCCAAGGTTCATTTGAGGCCTTATGGTATGGCCAGTTTGTTCCTTCAAGCAAATTATAAATTCGTCCTGCTGTAAACGTAATAACCCTTCCTTGGTCTTTTGCAATCAAGTAGACATTAATGTACTTATATAACAAAAATGAAACGTAGTTTTTAGCCTAGATATTGATTGCCTATAATAGTCGCTATAGAATCTAACTTTATGCATACTTGCTTTATGGGTTGTAATTCGTTGCACTCTGCAATGGTCCTTAAAGGGTACATGTCATTGTGGATTTCCATTGTCTTATTATTTTCCATCTGGCCGTGAGAAAAATAGTTAGACACACCTGTGACAGGAGAAATATAATATAGTGCGGGGGGAGTTCTTGACGACTTAACCTTTTAACCTTGGTGGGTGTATGCACTAAAAAGCATTTTTTATTTGCTCACCTCCATTTTGTTCTTCTGTTCTGGAACCACGTCTTAACTTGGGCATCGGTCATTTTGAGAGATTTGGCTAATGCAGCCCTTTCTGCAGAGGCCAGGTATTTCTGACGATGGAAACGCTTTTCCAGTTCGCAGATCTGAACCCTAGAGAAAGACGTGCGCGGTTTCTTGCGCTTGGGGGGTGTGCGGTTCTGATAAGGATGTCCAATTCTGCGGGTAACCGTGAAAGGAGTGAGTGCAGCAGCAGCTAAAGTTCACCAAACGAAACACAGAAGTTCATAAGTTAGATTTAAGGGCCGAATCCGAGCGAAAGATAGCGTCATTGAAATGAAGATCAATGAGGTAGCATTTAGCACCATAAGCAAGAATAAATGAGATTACAAAGGCGTTTAACCACTTGGATGCTAAAGACATATCCAACGCTTTGCTTTGCTGCGAGTCTGAGACCTCTCCAGCATCCAATTTGCATCAGGGACGTCCAAACTAAGGTCAGGGAGGCATATGTGGCCTTCATTCATGGCCAATCTGACCTTCATTCAAATTCGATTTATTATTAAAAATGATATCTGATACAAAATATAATAATCCTTACCTGATATGTAACATGTAGGCAGATATAGAATAGTTAAGCAATAAAGTAAATATGTGCAACTCTTGCGCCAATAACTGTACTATAGGGATCAAATAAAAAATCTCCAAATTTTCATTAATTTAAATTGTTCTTTGTATCCATTGAAAAAGGCCTCCAATGCACTGCGAACTGGTTAAAAGACACCTTTTAATAATTTGTAGTTGTTTTTCCATGATCGCACATCTTTATCTTGCACCTCTTTAGCTTAATAAATGCACCTTACGTTTGTAAAATGATGTGACATAATGCAAGTTAGTTTACAAGCCAAGCTATTGGTTGCATATAATAACCGGTATGAACTCTATTGCATAGTATGTGACCCTAAATTCACTGTTCTTTTCTCAAGCTGGCCCTTGAGGAAAATAAGTTTGGACAACCCTGATTTACAGTATGAAACATGCATTTACAAATATAGATATATAGTACAAAAGTCTGAGTCCATCATCACCAACTGGTTTTATTTGATAATTTATTAAAACGTAGTGCAATATTGTTATCAGTCGATACTTATTATTCAAGAATACATTATTGAACACTGAGACAAATCATTTTTTAATCTACGTGTTAAATCTTTATGTGAAATTGCCATTTATATGAATATCTTCTTAAATATATGTTCAAAACTTTCACTGAGCAGAGGGTGCATGAGAGTCTAACATCAGCGTGTAAAACCTACAGTTAAATATAGTGCAAGGAATACTAAGGTCTGGGGATGCATGGCCTATTCTGGAGTTCCTGGCTTACACAAGATCAGCTACAATTTGACTAAAGAGAAGACCCACTCTCTTCTGCAGAGGCATGCCATCCCTTCTTGCTTAAAGTTGTGTGGAAGAGGATTCAATTTCCAGCATGACAATGATCCTAAAACTCACACTGAAGCTGTTCCAGGTGTATCTGAAGTAAAAGGAAGAGCAAGGAGTGCTAATCTTCACTGCTCTCCCACAGCAATCGCCAAATGTCAACCCCATTGGACATATTTGGGAATGTTTGAAGAGGAAAAAAGGCTAAACACACTGTGACATTCTCTAGAGGCTCTGGGACGCTCTAAAGGAATAATGTGGATTTGTAACATTTTGCAGACACTTGTAGAATCAATGCCTGACATAGCTAAAACAATAATTAAGGCAAATGGTGGTCATACCAAATATTGAGAGTTTTTGATTTTCATTATGTACTAACAAACATATTTTTTACTTTTATTAGTGAAAATGTTTTTTTTTGTTTGAGAAATTCTGTATAATATGTCAACAAATTAGTTTTTTTTAGAAATGCTGAAATAAAAGCAGATTGTGGTAGTGGACTAAGACGTTAGACTATATATATTCAGAGAAGTTTCAAGCATTCAATGTGTTAAAATACCAATTTAATTCGATGGGGATTTGGGTTATGTGTTTCATATGTTGCATTGCATTACTCTAGTTCTAATTAGTATAGCAGCTTCAGTATGGTATGATAGATAGATAGATAGATAGATAGATAGATAGATAGATAGATAGATAGATAGATAGATAGAGGTAAACAGTTTTGCACAGAACAAATTATTCTAAATAAAGATGTATGTTGCATCAAATATATTTTAGAATTGGAAGATTTAATCGGTACTTCACACAGACAGACAGAGAAAGAGATAGATGAAATAGTGATGATTAGTTTGTGTATAGATTACAAATTGAATGTGTCCTGGCAGTGAAAAGGATAGACAGAGATTTTAATCATGTAAACTAAAAAGTGAGAGCGAAGTGGAAGGCACACTTAAGTTCTTAACACTTTGAGTGTCAGATGGGGTGCAATGCATGGCTTAAACGCTGTTTCTTTGTAGAAAGGCCATCTGCACATTGAGTAGAGTGTAATTAGACCTCCAGGCAGACACAAACCATATGGAGTTTTTTTTATTTTTATTATTTAAGTTTGCATTAAAAATAATGATCTCGCTAACTATATATATATATATATATATATATATATATATATATATATATTAGATAGATAGAAACATGGGACAACTACTAAAAAAACGTAAGTGTAGCTATTCTAGAGCAAAACAGCTTCTCCATGGATATCAAATGAAAACTCCACTTTAAAGTAAGAAAGGTTTGGCATGTCCACTACAGCCTGCACCAGTGGACAAATAAAACGTCCCAGTAAGTTAAAATGGGCTTTGCAATGCGTAGTTTACCCCTCTGTCATTGAAAAGCCCTGGAATCCTAGAGTGGTTTCCAAGGTTCCGTACCTCCTTAGCATTTAAGGGGTTAAAATTCTCCTTTTAAATCAATGGAAATATGTGTAGTTTGTATTTGTTCACTCTGGAGCAGCTTATTTATTCAATAATTGACCAACTTTGATTCGATACACAATGCCAATAGAATCCTCATACTAAGCAATTAGATAAAAACATATGGGCCTCGTGTGTACAGACGAAGTAGCTCAATTCTGGGACAAATCAACTGCAGTGTAAGGGAGAAATAAAACTTCCTAAAATCCCCAATGATTTATATGAATACTAGAGAGGTGAATCAATATGTTGTAGACCTCTATAGCATTGAAGAGATTCAAATACCTTTCAAAACCTAATTTAAATCCCTTTACTTATATAAAGCATTCGTGGTATTAAAGCACCATTTAAATCAAGGGAAATAGTTTATCCAAAGTGCATCTGGTTTGCCCCAGAATTGCTGCACTTACTTTTATCAAGGTCCATATCATTTAATAGTAGTTCGGAAACGATTGGACTATCTAGTCTGCCTGTTTTCCCATCTATTGAAAATAAATCCCAGACCTATTTAATCCTTGGAATAGCTGCATATCTGCTTAAAAAAACAGATGTTTTCATTTATAATGGTAGCCCCCCCTCTTAGTCTGGGAGGCTATTCTATGTATGCATCCTTTTAGATTAAGTAGTTTGGGCTGGATTCTATTGCAGGAGATAAATGTTAAAACCCGTTTTATCAAACATTTTCCTATTGAAGTCTATAAAGAAAAATGGATATAAAAGCAGTGATAAAATTAGCACCTGTAATAGAATCTAGCCCTTGATCCTCAAGTTAAAGTTGGAAGCTAACAGACTGCAGTCGGGGGTGATTCCAGTTGCAGTTGATTGAAACAGGGGATGCTTATTCTTTAAATTATAGGTCTCTAGCATTCAGTGGGTTAAAATCCCACTTCAATCAATGAGAATTTGCAGATTTTTATGGGCAGTCGGTTCAGAATTGCTCTGCTTTAGCTTGATAAAAAGGCCCAATGCATTTACAAATTGATTATTGAATTGCTATAGTGCTAAATCGTTGCACAGAAACCACAAAAGCTTTTTCATTATTGTTATATTTATTCTATTATTGTTTTATGTGTATGCCCAATACATATTTAGCAAAATAAAGGGACGTGACATTTCGTGGCACATCTATTATCACCGCATCGCCGTATTAACCATGGAATCACAAGAGGAAAAGAGGGAACAATTATGGAGCAAACCTACTGTGTTATATGGGGCAAATAAAAATATCCATAGCTTTAAAAGAGGCGTTTGAATATTATAGAGTGAGGGAGGCATAGCAATACACTGGCAAACAAAGCGTTAAGTGAGTGATATTTTTCCTTACCTGTAAATCTTTCTTTAACAAATCTTCTACTACTTTCCATCCAAGGAAAGTTGAGGCTGCCAAGGCCGGGGACAGCTGGCATGGCTGGGATGGCACTAGATATGGGAGGTGGGACAGCACCAGGGATAGGTCGGTGAGCTGGCACCCTGATCACTCCCGCTGGAGCCAAACTCAGATTTACACTGTAAGATCCAGAGTCTTCAAACGCTGGTCCAATACCAGGAAAAGAAGCTGGAAGGGATGAATAAGGGGCACTCGGCCGATTTACTGGACTTCCAAGGTAATTTGTGCTCTCTGATCCTCTCGTGGCAGACTGGGAAGAGTTTTCCTGATCAGAACTGCTTAATATCTGATCAATTCCAAAGCTGATGGGCTCGTGTTGATGCTGGGTCTGTGTAGTTGTTGGCTGATCCATACTCTGTCAATAGGATTATTGGCTAAAAACGTAATGTATTCGACTATAATAACAATGTTCTTCCTTTTTCACAGTAGATCCATGTACGTCCTGGTGAAAGGCAGACTGAAACTTTGCCAAGCTTGGACCAGCCCGGCAGGTTCTGTGTCATCATTTTAAAACAAACCTCTAGTTTCTGCTGCTAATTTTTTCCTGGTATTCCGATTGGTGGGAACAAACAAGCCTTTGCTCTGTGATAGGCTCATAGCTTTTCATCGGAGGCTAATTCATGGAAATAGTAGTTTAGGGACTGTTCCGAGGTGACATCATTTTAACAAACGAACAATAGGTCAAATTTATTAGCCAGGATAATGGGCGGTGCATGTTGTATAGCATGTTTTTAAGACACAATAAAATGCATTGTAATTTGTACATTGAACGGAAATGCATATATATATTTAATATATTAAAAGGTGAAAGCTACCCATGTTAACTGATATTTGTTTGATGCTTAACCAGTTGAGTGCTACACAGTCCTTAGTATTAAAATATTAATTTAACAATTTGAGTTTATCTTTTTTTTCTCCGTTTAACATTTCCAATTATGTGCATATTACATTAAATACATACTGTGTTAATAACATAAATCAACGTTTTACGCAAATATACTTTGCTAATAATTAATTTACTTTGAGTTCTTATTTTATTACTACACGATTTATAATTGCTCTCAAGTATATAATATGTTTAATTGTAAGAACATATTTGGAGACATCCCCCTAAGTAGACAAATTCACGGCGTAGAAGTAAATAAGAAACAGGGAATAGAAGGCAAGTGCATTTCATCGTTATTGGTGTATTGTGATTTTTTGGCAGATATTTTGTAATGAAATAAAGTAACACGAAACAAACGCAGAGTCCGATTGTTGCAAGTATATACAGACGAATAACAATGGTCCATATTCAAGCTAACTATGAGCAATCCTGGAGCAAAACAGGCACGCTATAGATTGCGAACATTTAATCGAAATGCTAGAGATGTCTTCAAAGTATTCATTTCAAAGAGTTCTAGGGGTTAAATGCGAATATCACTCCGCCATGGCGTATTTGGTTTGCACCAAAACCGCAGCTCTTGAACTCTAAGGGAAATGAAAATCCTCTATCTCCTCAGCTATTCAAATGGGACTTTTAACCTCCTGAATGCTATAGAGATCTTCAAGGCATTGCGAAGCATTCAAGGGCTTAAATGCCCATTTAACATAATTGAGAAAATTAGTTTGTCCATTGCGAGATAGTTGGTTTCTTCCAGAATTGCTCATTTTGGCTTTCCTAACTAAAGTCCCTAGAGAAAAGAGGATGCTCCAGTTCTCTATTGATTTAAATGGGTGTTTCAACTACTTGTTTACCTCTCTAGTATACAAGGGGTTGAAGGCACCATTGATAGATTTATTAAATATAATGTTATCATTATGGTGCTGTTGGTTTGCACCAGAATTGCTCATTTAGTTGCATGAATAAGGTGTCAGGGACGTTCAATTCAATTGCGAATCAATGTACTGATAACCGCTCTAGCATTCATTGGGTTAAAAACCCAGTTTAATAAACGGATTTGTTTGTTTGTTTCCTATGTTACAGTTGGTTTGCCCTCCTTACTTTCTGAACAACGTCCTGTTATTCACAAAATATATAAGAATTTCTAAAGCAAATCACTGGCACTTGGGGGGGGGGGGGGGGGGTAAATATCCCAAATACTCTTGTTGGTTTATACGGGGATTTAAACCCTTGAATGCTACAGACGTCTCCATCGAATTGCTTTGGAATACGACGAGACCTTTCCATCATGTAAAGGGTTTAAAACCTAACTTGAATCAATGGGACGTTTTACTTGTCCCATACAGTTCAACTGGCTTGCTCAAAAACTGGTCATATTTTCTTTTGTGACTAAGGTCCTGTATGTCTGTCTATTCATGTGTTACTGCGGAGACAATTAGAACATTGGAGGTTAAGCATGTTTACTTTAATTCCAGCTATTATGTATCTGGTGTCTTATACATATCAAACGCTAGAAACTTGCAATATATATATATATATATATATATATAAATATATATATATATATATATATATATATATATATATATATATATATATCATTTAACCATTTGAATGCCATAGACACATCCAACACATTTGAATGCAATACATTGGATACATCTCTGGCATTAAAGAGGTTAATATGAAATATTTGTAAATTCTAAATTGAAACAACTACAGCAAAGAAAATCAGGTGCCATGATGCACACTCCATTGTGAAAATAACGAAGATGATTTACTAAGGAGAAGAAGAGTAATTCTAGAGCAAACCCAATACGCCTTATGCGACACAAAAATCCCCAGATTCCCACTGGTTTAAAACGGCGATATCTCTAGTATTATTTGGGTTTAAAGCACAATTTAGACCAATGGGCATTTGTATTTATAATTTATGGTGCGGCTGGTTTGCCCCACATTACTCCAGTTCCTCTTTTACATATACCTCAATATATAGGACATCTTTACACACACATAATTATGAACAATTACTGACTTCCTGTTTCATACATAATTCCTAAGCAAGATATGTCTTTAAATAATGAATGTGATAACTCAGTGGTCATTAGGAAAGCCAAACTATATTTATTGCAACACTTTTACATATGCAAAGTACGACATTCAAGCAGCACATATCCAAATATTATAAATTCATATTCTATAGGTTGCACATTCATCACGTGTATTTGTAAATGGATTTAATTCAGTGTTTCTCAACCAGAATGCTGTGGCACTTTGGTGTGCTGAAAATATTGATTTTGGGCGTCCTTCGTATTTTTATAAAGTGTTTAACAAAAATGTGAATGCTGAGTTTCAGATGTATGTTTATGTGTATTGTTTACTGATTTCATGCTTACTTTATATTCTGGCTGCTCTGCACTTGAAGTGGGATTTTTAACACGCTTAAAATATAATTCTTAGAACGTGCTTTTATAGTAATGTGCTGGCATATCACACTTTTTATCTACCCCTGTCCGCGATAGGGGTTAATGTAATGTTTGTAGATTAATTAAGGCCTTATTCATGAAAGAAAGCAAGATCAATTCTGGAGCGTACCACCTGCACCACAGGGTAGAAAGAAAACGTACCCAAGCTCTCATTGCTTCAAACTGGTATTTTAACCCCTTGGATGCTAGAAAGGTCTACAACACATTACGAAATAATGATCTGAGACTCTCTAGCATTCAATGGCAAATATTCCTTATCCCCAGCGGTGCAGTTGGTTTGCTCTAGAATTGCTCTGAGGGCAACTGTGGAGCACAATAATTGCAACACAAGTAAAATTTCAGCATATTTACATTATTTACATATATTTAAACAAGGCCTTTAACTCTTTGAATGCGTTTGATAGCTCCCTAGCTTCTACGGACTTAAAGTCCCATTTAAATCAATGGGGTGTTTTAGATCTCATTTATGGAGCATTGGATTTGCGCCAGAATTTCCCATATTCTCTTTTGTGGATAAGGTTCATAGTTGTGTATGGAGCAAGATTATAAAGTATACGACTCCATCATACATTACATGCTGCCTGTAATTTCACAACCCCCAATAATCATATTTAGTTTTATTAAATATTGATGATGTAATTAGAACATGGGTGTATAGATGACATTCGATGTTTCTGCTAAATATAAAAACAAACAAACAAATACAATATATAAATCAGTCGCTCAGATGTATAAAACTCAAAGAGTAGAAAACTAACTATACTTTAGGATTAAATTGCTTTTAAAATCCCATGTAAATCAAACGGAATTTTAGTTCCCCCAAAATGCGCATTTTGGGCTGGATTCTATTTCAGGTGCTAATTGTATCTCTGCTTTTATTTCCAGTTTTGCCCATAGACTTCGATAGGAAAATGTCTGATAAAACGAGTGTTAACATTTATCACCAGCGATAGAATCTAGCCCTTTGTTTTATACAGTAGTCCCAAATTATACCCCCAAGCCAACGTGAGACACATATGTCAATATATCAATAAGTGTATTTATATTGCCAGTTTTCAGTTTGCATATTTCAGCCTTTAAATTACATTTTTTTATTAGCTAAGAAAACGAATAAAACCAGCGGAGACTATACCAGAAAGTGTGAGAATGTGTGATTGATGAAGGAGAACAAGTGTTATTAAGGAGCAAATAAACGAGTATTGCCTTGAAATGGTTTTTAACTTGCTTAAAGCTAATTGGGTCACGCACTGCAAAACTTTTAGGGCTGGATTCAAATTCAGGTGCTAATTTTACCTCTGTTTTATCTCCAGGTTTCCCCGTAGACTTCTACTGGAACATTGTTGATGAAAGGGGAGGTAACATGTATCTCCTGTATTTGAATCCAGCCCTTGGTTAGTTAAAAGCCCAATTTAAATCAATGTAAAGTTTTTATTTCTACCCTGTGGTACAGTCGATTTATTCCAGAATGGTCCAGTTTCTTTTTAATATTGCAGCTTCAGCGAATAACTACCAATATCAATCACATGGATATATTCTACAAAATGTTTAAGGCCATACCACTTTAAAGTGTAGATGCATCAGAACACTATGATTTCAATTGCCGCACATTTATCTGCTCATTAATTTGGAAAAGGTAATTTGTTAAATATCCATAAAATTTAATCTGGTGTCAACTCTTTCAAATGGACTCCATTGACACATTGACTGCGTACTTAGCATTTTTTATATGAAAAGTCATCACACACATAAACACACACCCTCATTCCCACCCACACACCCTACACACACTATTTTTTCACATACATTCTCTCTCTCGCTCTCTCCACAAACACTCACACTCTCCAATCTCTCCCTACACACACTCACACTATGTGTGTCTCTGTCTCTCTCACATACACACACACAAACATTTCCCTCACACATGCTCTCTCTCTCCCTCTCTCTATCACACACACATATTCACACACACCATCTTTCTCTGGAAACACACACAAACACAATATCTACAGACACTCTCTCTTTCGTTCTCCCTTTCTCTCACACACACACTATATCTCTCTCCCTCTCATACCCACACACGCCTTCCCTTCACCCCATCTCACACCCACACACGCCTTTCCTTCACCCTCTCTCACACACACGTACACACACACTCTGTCTCTCCCTCTCTCTCTCTCTCTCTCTCTCTCTCTCATATACACACCCACTATCTCTCGCCCTCTCAAACACGTTCTCTCTAAAATTCTTGGATTTAAAAATTACATTATAAGAATGTGGCTGTTAGAATGTTTTAATTGTCCGCTATTGATTTTGTATACACAACCCTTATAGAGTCAAAGCTAAAACTGTGCATTCCCGAGGCAAAATGATTGCATTGGGTTGTGTATTAAATATAAAATTCTATTTAAAAATATCTGGATGTGACCTATCTGGGGATCCCCCTTTTTTAATGTATTTATTTTATACCCCTCCTCCCAGTTTTCTCTCACATACCAGTATCCCTTCAGATTTTCTTCACATGATCAGTAAGTCCCCACTCAAATCTACTCTAGGACAGCTTCACTTCTGCTTATTCCCTACACTTGGACTCTCTGTTGTCAATAAGGATCTCCTAGTTTTATCGTACTTCAGTTGTGAATTCCGCATTAAAGAACTGGGAAACCAAATCGTTACTGTTTGTTGTTACTTGTTGCTTTGATGTACATCCGATGGACGTTCTCTCCATTATTTAGAATCTACTAATCGTTCTTTATGTTTCTTTTAATTTTCAAACTGTGCTAAATATCATTACATAACTCGAACTAGCAAAATGTCGTATAGTTCTTAAAAAGAAAAAAATATCTGGATGTAAATCAATAGCAATTGGGACATTATTTAGACTCAAAAGGCTTCATTTCAACTTCCTAACTTATTTGCCATTTTTAACACGTTTCTCTGACTTTATCTCAATTTTTCATGCAGGACATAGAACTTGGTATCACAATTCGCATTCATCCGAAATATCTGAAGGTAATGAAAGAAACAGATAGTGATGCTTTAAGAAGAAATAAAACAATTATCGGGTAAATCAACTGTATACATAAAAAAACCCTAACATTCCTAGTTGTCTAGTCCACTGAAGACCAGTGTGTTGTTCAACGCATTCTTTACAACGGGTTGCCCACTCATCTGGTCCTCCAAGGGTTTCATGAAGCTTTTCACCCGTTTCATGCACCTGAGACTTCTCTGACATTTAAGGGGTTAACCGGTCCATTTAAATGGATGGAAATGTTTATTTGCCTTCTATGGTTCAGTTGGCTTGCTTCAGAATTACACCAATTCTTCATAGTGCATCAGTCTCAATGAATGTGTGAGAGAGAGAGATTTCATGGGAGTTAAATAGCACTTTATCTAACATAATGGTTTGAGTTTCACTAAATTCTATTTCACTGTAACAGAGAACATTAGTGTGCTCAGCAGAGATCTACTGCGGAACAAGGCATCTGCTAACAGGCGGCTGTGATAACCTCTAGGCTGTGCACTAATTCCCATGCTATATTTTCAATACGAATATATTCGTGAAGACAAAGAGGTGCAGTCCTTGGGACTTATGCATTAAGGTGCCATAAAGCAGGGAGAAAGTAAAGATGATGTGTCCAGTTATATCACTTCTCCAATTTCAATGTTATTATATGGAGCCAATGAATTAAGATCTCCACCACTGGATATATCTTAGTGCTGGGCTGTCAAAAGTTCAGTCCTCAAGGACCACCAACAATTCAGCATTTTAAGGATTTCCCTGATTAAGCACAGATGAGTTAATGAAAACGAATGAGCCACTGATTAACTCACTTGTGCTTAATCAGGGAAATCCTTAAATCCTGGCCTGGTGGTGACCTTTGAGGACTGAACTTGGACAGCATTGTCTTAGTGCATTGGTTCCATAGAGTAACATAAGACTTTGAGAATTTATATCACTTGAGAAGTCATCTCCCCTTTATCACCTCTTTATCACCCATTAGCAAAATGCAATGCTATATGCCTTATTAAAAATTCTGGAGCAAATTAATGGAGTCATAAAAAGGTTAATGATTTTAAATTAGGCTTTTTACCAACTGAATGCTACACAGGTTACCAATACATTGCTGGAGAACTCTGGAGAATCCAGTGGGTAAAAACCCCGTTAAAATTTGAAGTTCGTCCTAGAATTGCTCCTCTTTGCTGCTTTTTTTGTCTGAATATGTCTCCACCTTTGGGCCTTATTCACAAAAAAATAAAGGAGCAAATTTGGAGCAAATCAACTGCACAATGGGAGACAAATAAAACTTCCCATTGGTTTAAATAGTATTTTTAAATGATTGGTTAAAATTATATTTGGGGGATATTTCATTCTCCCCTATTCTGCAGTTAGCTTGCTACAGAATTGGTCCACCTTTGTTTGTGAATATGGCGTCACACACATAGTTCTGGAGCAAGCAAATTGTAATCAAGATGATAGATACAAAAATCCCCCAGCTACCCATTGTTTTAAATCGGGAGTTTTGTCTACTAGAATGCTAGCTACGTCTCTAAAGTATTGCATCGCAATGTGTTTGAAACCTCTCTAGCATTCAAGGGGTTAAAAACCCAATTTAAAACAATGTGTATTTATATCCTCTCACTTGTGCAGTTGGTTTGCTCCAGAACTGTTTATCTTTATCATTCTGCATAAGCCCCTTAGAGTCCACTTGTAAAATTAATAGAGAAACATTTGCAAAATGACATTCATATTGCCGTGAAGCTATAGAAAATTGTGTGCAATATTTCAGTAGTACTCAAAGTTTTGATGTGGTGGTACCCATTATTCTTAAATTAAATTCCCTTGTAATGCCAGCAATAGAAACGATACCCCTTGTATGCTAGATAAGTTGCCAATATATGTCTTTGCAATGGTGACAGGCCTTTTTCACAGCTATAGTATCAACATCAAATGTATTTGGAGAAAATAAAAAAAACAGAAATTATTAGGCTAAATATAATCAGGATGATTGATGACGATGACCATCATCAGCAATAATATTTTCAGAGGAGGTAGGTTATATTGGATTTTTATTTTACAAAATAATGACACTATTTGATATGTTTCCATTGGTACTTATTAAAGCACCACAAATACCCGCTAAGACTGGTGTACTAAGAGGTACTTGAGCAAATCTGGGACAAACCAACGGCACCACGAGGACAAATAAAAATACCTTCGGTTTTAAGGAGCTTATAGCCCTTAAATGCTAGAGGGATGGACAACATATTACTTTGCAATGCGTTGGAGATCTCTCTACCATTCAATTAGTTAAAATCTCCATTTAAATTAAAAGGAAATGTATATTTCCCTATTGTGCAGTTGGTTTGCTCCAGTTCGGTTTTGCATGTCAGCCTCATTATGACATCCCAGCTTTGTTGCAGTGTTCACCGTTTCTTATAATTTCTCTGTGGAACCAGCTTTGCTTCTTCAGAGAACCCTGGGGTCCCGCCGAACCGAGATACATTTGACTTCAAAGCATCAGTGAAAATATCAAAGTATTCCACAAAATTTGTAAAGCGATATTGCCTCTTTCATGTGTTCAGAATAGAATTTTCAGTAAATCAGCTTTATCGCTTACAAAAAGCATTAGTGATTAGATGACATGATAAAATAGTCAATTTTCGGCAACGATGGAAAACGATTTAGAAAAATAGATTAAGAAAAAAGCTTTCGGATACAGTAGATGTGGAAACCAGTTATGAGTGCCTGTTGTCTCTACAGTATGGGGAAAGTGACACGAAGTTTTACTTAACAGAAATACCCAACAGATTTCAGAAAGCTACTAAATTAGATTTGATTGGATTATTTGAGATGGATCCCAAACATGCACCTTTTCTGCCTTCAGAAACTATAATGATATCTGCAGGTGACTTACTTAGCTGTACATAATTAAAAACCACGTCCATAACAAAATCTACATTAAGGATGAATTTACAACTAATATAATATCAAGAAACTTGTCACGTTTGATCAGCTGATTAATTTTTAAAAATACTTGAGCCTTAAAGTATTTAATATTTTAAAGGTCGTTTATTTGCACGCCTAAAAGCTCAATTATATCTAATAGGTAAAAGTACAGTTGTTATTGGAATAATATGCCTGTCAGTTGAAACTCGCTTCTTTTTGACAATGTAAGTACTTATCAATTACAGAGATACATCTTTACCAGGCTGCATATCAAGGCCAGTCAACATCCACTCCCTTGGGTTTTATTTCTGAGATGGAACAACAATTACTTCAATATCAATAGGCCTTATGTATGAAGGCAAAGTGGAACAATTTAGGGTCGAATGACCTGCACCCTAAGGGACATGTAAAATGTCTTTGATTTAAATGGAGCTTTAACTCCTTTAACGCTAGAGAGACCTATCTAGGATTCAATGGTTTAAAAGCCCAATTTAACTCAATGGACATTAGGGAAAAAGCTATTCGTCCTCCATGAGCTGCTGTTAGTTTGATTCACACTTTGACTTTAAAAATGTATCTTATTCATGGAATTAAAGAGGTGTCCATCGCGGTGTCCATCGCATTGCGATACCTCTCAAGCATTCAAGGGGTTAAAGACCATTTCATTCAATGGGGATTTTTATTTGTCCCCTACGGAGCACAAGGTTTGCTCCAGAATTGCAATTCTTTGGCGTGATGGTAAAGTCTAATATTTCAAAAGCGAAATATGTGACATGTTGATGTTCTCAAAGGTAAATTGCTGAATTTGATGCGTTTTTCTGGATATTTTGACACAGCTTTTTACAGATCTGATTTTAATGGAAACCGAAGCAGATACGTTTTTCTGGATTTTAACTATTTGAGTGCCAGAGCGTTATCTAACCCATGGCACCTAAATTCAACAAATGGGAATTTTATGTGTAATAGGTTTAGCCCAGATACACATTGTTTTCTTTAGTGCATAGGCTTCAAAGGATGTATTTATGAAAGTATACTGCCCATACATATCAGATAAATCGATTTCATCAGGTACACAAATTAAGAATAAAGGGACAATTTCAAAATTAATGCATAGGTAACAAATAACGTTTTTTCCTCTGCTAGTTTGCTTTAATTTTGCAGCTATAGTATACCAGTTCCTAGAGTCACATAGATGCAAGAAACATTTCAAACATCTCAAACGCATTCCTTTGCAATGCGTTGGAGACTAACATACAAGCCCCCAAACCCCTACCCTCAAAACAGACACAACAATCCACACAACTCCATATTTACAAGGTAAAATAACGATATTTTCTTAACGCCAATATTTTTCCACGATGCATTTTAACCCTTTGAATGCCAGTGTAGTACAACGCATTACGTTGCAATGCGTTGGATACCACTCTGATAATCAAAGGGTTACAAAGCTACAGCTTTGTAGCTGCACAATGTTCATAACCAAATGCATCCACAACATACATATTTAACATAACGATATAGGGGAATATTCTTTAATTATGCGATTATAAATATTTCCATCAATTATTATTGATAGCCATGGCAATTATATCAACACATCAATCTCAGATATTATCATTTATTTATAACGTGTCACCGTTTTCTGCAAATCTGTATAGTCTAATAAGAGACAGACACACAAATTAGTTTGACTGAAGAGAATGCAAACATCACAATTCTTTAAAGAAAACAATCATCAGATGGAAATGATAGATATGTTTGTGACCGTTGTGTTTCAGGCTATCCTATGACAAAGTCCATGTGAAATTATAGGTCTATTATTCCGTGATGCTCTAAAAGCAGCCTGGGAGGCTCAAAGAGCCTTAATTTGATTTTTTCCACTTGCACTTGCGTGTCTAAGCTGACTGATCATTAGTTTGAGTTTCTATAGAGTGGAGCTAATTGGATTTACAGGATACCAGCAAGCTGGTGTGCCAGCTTTCAGTAAGGGACATCCCAGCTACTGACAGAGAAAGTGCAAAAGGCAGAGAGAAAAAAGCAGAAAGGGTGGGAGGGGAAGAGTAAAAGAAAAACTCCCAGCGTGGCCCCAAGGCATAATTTCTAAGAGCCTCTAGTCCACTCTACAACTTGATACTTAGTGAATTGTAGGGAAAAATAAAATTATACTCAGTCCTGAACCAGGGAAGGCTTTGTTAGAGAAAATTGCAGCTTGATCTGCATAATAGGGGCTCTGGATGCCCAAGGCTATCTCTTTATTGCATGTGTGTCTGCTGTTATCAATTTTGTGAACAATTTCACAGGGAGCCTGGCAGACTTCAGCTGGAATAATATGCAAAGATGAGCTCTGAATAATGAATGATGTGCTTTTAAACCAATTCCAAAGTGTCTGTGATAGTACAATATGAAAAGGGCTGGTAAGTAATAGTGCATTTAAAAAGCACTAGTATGTTTTTATTACAATATTTAAAAGATATCTATATTATTTTGAAAATGGATAATATATCACAAAGTCTTTGATACTCTACTAAACATTTGTTTACAAAATAATGTAACAATTTGAATACACAAAATCTACTGCAATATTTGCAACTGTTACATTATTAAATATTAACAGCGTTTTAATATAAGCTTTTGAATTTAGTACGTTGACACTGTATATTTTGCTGCAATTAGGAACACCAACAAGCTAATATCCCCAAACATGAAGAAATATAACTGTTTATTCATCAGCTTTCTTTTGGATTATCCATGAGTGCTGGAGCCTTGGATACCTATTTCACACTGAAAGAGTTAAAAGATATGCCAACCTTATATGGCAAGTAATCTATTACTTGTGTAATGACAACTCACAGAACTTTAACTCCCTAAATTAATTTGGTGTTCATGGGGCATTTATAGATTATGCCTATTGTAATTTTTCTACTTATAGTATATTTGTGAGATATAGGAGGTATTAGAATGGATTCTATTTTATAAAGTCGTTATCGCATGCCGTGCTCCAGATTTATCATTGTGTGTGGAAAACAGCATATCTACCGCTAAACGTAACGGTAAACTTTAGGTATTTTTGGACGATTAAATGCCTTATACAGAAAGAAAGAGACGAACAGCTCTGGAGAAACCCGAATGCACCACTGAGTGAGAGGAATAAACATTTTAATTGACCCAATCGGTCTTTCAATCGCTTGGATAATAAAGAATTCTGAAACGTACTGCTCTGTAAAGCGCTGCAGACGTCCCTAGCATGCAAGCAGGGCCGGATTTACATCTCAGGAGCCTGTAGGCACAGAAATCTGAAGTGCCCCCTCCCCCCACTTTGAGACCCAAATCTCTCTTTATTGTTACTGCTGTGCCAGGCTGCCAGGTAGGTCCCAGCCAGGCCAGCTGCAATTTCTGCAAAAAGAGAGCACTGCACCACACTAGCAGTCATCTACCCGGGCAGTGCGAGCACTCAGCACATAGAGAAAGAACCTTTTCCTTCCTCAAATTCAGTCTTCACTCACCTGGGCTGGATGCTGGTGCGCACACTCACCGCTATCTTTCCCAGGAATCCCCAAGAGCTACTGAAGTCTGACATTTTCCTGACAGTCACACACAACATGAGCTACGCAGTTTTGCAGATAGACTGGAGTGAGGGCGGAAGATGCAAAATCTGTACTAGCCATGCATCATAAGGCTAATTAAAAAAACAACAACAATCCCAATGATAGGCACCCCTCTATGGGGTGCGCCTGTAGGTGGATGCCTACTCTGCCTTATTATAAATCCGGCCCTGCATGCAAGTGGTTAAAAGCCGTATTCAAATAATTGTGAGCTTTGGTGTTATCTTAGTTGTGCCCTGTGGTACAGTTGGTATGCTCGTTCAATGCACATACTCTGCATAAGGATCTAGAGGTTCAAGTGTTGGAAGCTGAAACGGTGCAATTCAGGAGCAAGCAAGCTATATCATAGAAGAAAAAAACCATTAATTCAAATTGCGTGTGTGTGTGGAGGGGCTGTTAACAATTTGCTTGCCAGAGGGGTATCCAATACATTGCTGTGCAATGTATTGGATACTCCTCAGGTTATCATGGGGTCAGTCCCCGAAATTCTACAGAGGCCTCAAAAGCATTTCTTTCAGTACACTGGAGACTTCTCTAGCATTCAAGATTTAAAACCCCCATTTAAATCCACAGGAATTTTAGTGACATTTATCTGAGCCCTTTGTTTCATAGTAAATTAGGATGAAAAAAGACAAGTCCATCAAGTTCAACCTTCGCCTTATACCCCAGTAACTGAGAATTTTATAGCTTTCCTGCTACCAATTAAATTAGTCTTTATCAGACCTTCCTGATCAGCCACTGATAAACAGTATAACTCTGTATGCTCCCTTTTGAAAGAAATGTATCTACTCTTCTCTTAAATGTATCCATTGTATCTGCCATAACTACCTCGCTGGGCAATGAATTCCACAATTTAACAGACCTTACCGTAAAAAAACCCTTCCTCTGCTGAAGTTTAAACCTCCTTTGCTCTAATCTCAAGGGGTGTCCCCTGGTCACCTGATCAGGCCTTGGAATAAATAGTTCACCGCAGAGATCCTTGTATTGACCTCTCATATACTTGTACAATGTGATAAGGTCTCCTCTTAGCCGTCTTTTCTCTAGAGTAAATAAACCAAGTTTGTTTAGTCGTTCCTCATATGTCAAGTCCTCCATTCCCTTAATTAATTTTGTTGCTCTCCGCTGTACCCTCTCTAGTTCTAGTATATCCTTTTTCAGAACCGGTGCCCAAAATTGCACTGTTTCAGTTGATTTTCTCTCGAAAGCAGCTCATTAGTAGGGATGGGCGAAAATTTCCGCAGGAAAATGAAATTGTCAAAAATGTCACTTTCAACCTCTTCTCAATTTAATTAGACGCACTCCAGAGATATCAGGGCTATACACCAGGAGACATATATTTAAAGTAGCTGCTTACGCCGATGACGTATTATACTTTCTCTCCAAACCAGAATCTTCTCTTCCGCACCTAATATCAATCTTAGAAGAATATTGTTCTTTGTCCCAAGCTCTCATTAATTACTCAAAATCAGAAATTTTAAATATTAATTTACCTAAAACCAGATACACCTCGCTTAGTAAAACATTGCCCTTTAAATGGTCGTCTCCAAATATTAAATATCTAGGTATATTTCTTTCCCCTCAGATAGATCCCTTACCGGAACTCAATTTCAAACCTCTCATCCAAGAGATAAGTGAAAACTTAACATCTTGGACACATTTACCTTTTTCCTGGTTCGGAAGAAATAACTTAATTAAAATGACAATTCTACCTAAAATTATTTTCCTAATCAATGCCTTGCCCATAGCTATTCCAGTTCATCTTCTAAATTCTATTCAAACCAAAATATCACTCTTCATATGGAGGAATAAGAAACCACGAATTAGACAAGCGATTCTTTCTATGAAATATGACAAAGGGGGAATCGGTATGCCAATAATCTTAAACTATTATAGAGCTTCTGCACTCGCTAAAATATTTGACTTCTCCTCAGTGACTCAAGTTAGATGGGTAGATATACTCTCAGATATACTGGGTCCATTAGATCCCTTACAGATATGTTGGGCTCATCCTAGTAACAGACCAATATCTCTTGCTCCTCACATTATTCTAGATCATATTCTTACACAATGGAAGCTGTTAAATAAATCTCTTGATCTCGCTCCTTACCCCTCACCTCTGGCCTCAGTAGTTGGCAATCCAGAATTTCCTGCTGGTGCATCACATTCATTTTTTCAGACACTCAGGACAGCTTCTCTTGATACATTGAAATCCCTTTCCCCAGATAATACTTTTATCTCTTTGAATCAACTAAAACTAAGTCTTGGGGATCCAAAAATTCCATGGTGGGTATATTTACAAATCAAACACTGGTTTAGTGCAATGACTTCTAACTCATTTCCAGTTCGACAGATGACCCCATTTGAAAAGTCCATAACAACTCCTCATGTGGGAATTAGACCACTTTCTTATTGCCATAAACTCCTATATAAAAAGTCCCCGGCGACTAAATACCATTTCCTAAGAATATGGGAAAAAGAGATTGGCACTGAACTTGAAACAACAGAATGGCATAAAATCTTTTCTCTTCTCCACAATTCTGCTCGAGACTCAAAGACCCGTGAAATGAATTACAAACTAATAACTCGTTGGTACATGACACCTCAACGAATAGCACAATTCTCAATTTCCACATCCCCTTTATGTTGGAGATGCAAATCGGAAATTGGATCTATGTTACATATCTGGTGGAAATGTCCTCTTATTTCCTCTTATTGGTCAGAAATTGCACATCACATTAATGTTATACATAATTTATCTCTCCCTACTGACCCTCTATTGTTCCTCTTTCATTACACTAAACATATTCCTGGTTTCAAAACACCTAGTAAATGGCACTGTATACAAATCCTACTGAATGCTGCAAAAGCACTAATCCCCTTACATCGGGGTGTCCAAACAATACCAACTCAATTAGAATGGATCCGGAATGGAATAGAGTTTGCTAAGTTAGAGTACCTTCATGCAATGAAAGAAGATAGGACAGATAAATATTTAGACTTATGGTCTGATTGGCTTCACTCTCACCCAAATTCCAGTTAATTTCCTTTCCTTTATATAACATTGGAATGCACCTAGTATATCTAATTTCCGAAGACAATAATAATGAGATGGGATTCCTCATTGAGCGTGCTCTTCTCTTCTTCTCTTTTTTTTTTTTACTTAGTAGATCTTAAGATTCATTTGTTCAGACCAGAGTGACCCCCCCTCTGCTCTCTTTTTTTTTTTCTCTCTCTCTCCCTTCTCTCTCTTTCTCTCTTTCTCCTCCCTTCTTCCTCTTCTTTAACACTCTACTCCACAAGTTAAAAGAAGGAGAGAGGGGAATAAAAGAAAAAAAAGAAAAGAAAGAAAAGAGAAAAATTATATCCCCACCATAAACGGAATAAATATAAAGGAGTTTAATATAAGACTCTTGATAAATTATTCTACAAATGTACTTTCTCATTAATTATTGAACACTTTATCACACTGATTTTTTCTTTCTCAAGTCAAACGGAGACCCAGTTAGTAGTCAAAATTAGTTGAGTAATATATATCTCATGAATGTCACCTCATATCATTAATATACAAACATTTATTTTTTGCACAATTTAGATATGATATATAGTTCAATACCACTCGCTAAGCAGTCCTTGCAATGTTTTTTAGTTTTATGTTATGTGATTTCATATGTTATGTTCCTATACTTATATGTACTTATGTATATGTATTTATTGATTGTAACATCACATTTAATTTAAATAAACTTATTAAAAAAAAAAAAAAAATGTCACTTTCCGCTTGGTAGAAAATTTCCTGCCAAAAGTGCCGATTTTCTGCTTTTTTCGCCTAGTTCATTCCATTGAAATCAATGGGAACGTAGAAGTTACACACACACACAACACATAGCAAATATTATTTTATTTCCCAAAGGCATAGAATAAAAGGGGCATGAGGGTGCCTGTGTTGGTGGAGTGTGGGGAAAGAATAATTTGAAAATGGGATTTTTTTTTGGGGGGGTTGTTTACTGGGATTGAGGGGCAGTTAATAAAAAATAAATCCTAAATAAAATAGAAACCATAAGACATGGTATAAAGGGGTCTGAGGAGGGTGCCTGTGTTGGTGAATGAATGAATCATTTGAACATGGAATTTGTTTTGGGGGGTTCTTGATGGCTATTGGGGGAACAGTTAATACAAAATAAACAAAATAAGAAATTTGTATTTAAAGTGATAGAGACAGGAACCCCCTGACATAAGCTGCCACTGGGGTGGACTGATACTTGACTTAAAAGAGTATTTTGTAGAGGATGATTTGTTAGATTTGTTGTTAGAGGCCTTTGTAGGACATAGACTTATTAGAGGCCCAAGCCCTGAAGATTTGTAGGACTTAAGCTTGTTTGGCACAAGCCCTGAGGAAACATTGATTTGTAGGACTTAGGCTTGTTAGAAACAACCCTCAAAAAATTATTTATTTTTTTGTAGGACTGTTTTTTTTTTTTTTTTTTTCAAAGCACAAGCCCTGAGAAATAAATAAAAATGCCCTACTGACCTAATACCAGTAGGTTATGTTGGCCAGTGGCCACTGTCAAATGTCCTCCTGAGTCCTTAGTTGCAACTGCTGTTCGTACTGCTGCTGCTGAGTTGTTTAAGCAGCAGGATGATTAGGCAGCTGAAAGGGAATGGGATCAACAAGAGCAGTAACATGGGTGATGGATGATGAAGGTTCCACTTGCCACCCACAGCTAGCTTCAGTGATGCATCTGAGGCAGTAGCAGCATTATAAGTAGCCCCCAGTCTATATGGAGAAAAGAACAAGTTGGCCATTATATCTTGTCCACCTGCCCCTCCTCCAAAATCATCATGGGTGTGTTGTTATTCGAATATATTTTTTTCCCTTGAGAGCAGGAACAGCAAGTCTTATCAGCAACTGCAATGTGCACAGTGTGTGTGGTAAATAACATCTGGGGGCACAACTGTATCCAAATACCATGACACCCGAAACCAAGTACTGCCGCTGTCACTTTACCCCTTTTCCAGACCTGCTAAGTACACATGACAACTTGCTGATAGTTTAATAGTAATGATGAACCCTCCCTGTCACCATCTTAGCATATTCTGCAGGATGGAATCTCCTCAGATGCTGCATAATCAGGGGAGGGCTGACCTGGGTGGCAGAGGGGCAATTGCCCCCTGGGCTGGTCATGTATCTGGGCCAGTGGGCCACTGCCTCACTCAATCTTCCACTTGCTGCTGTAAATGGAGCTACGCAAGTGATACCACAGAGCTATAATCCAAATGGAGATACACCAGTAGCATGACTTATTTCCCTTGTAAGCTCTATGATATCACTAGTGTAGTTTTACTTAAATTGTGAGATCTCTGGTATCATTAATGTAACTCTCTTTCAATTATAAGCTCTGTGGTATCAATAGTATATCTTCATTTCAATTGTAAGCTCTGTGGTATAACAAGTGTAGCCCCATTTCAGTCGTAAGCTATGTGGTATAACATACATCCACAACATTTATGCAAATTTAAAATTTACAAAACGGGGTGCTGGGACCGTGGACTAGAATGATAATAGAAATTGGCCATTTGATTATATTTCCCTCCTGGGCCACAAGTTGCCAGCCCTCCCCTGTGCATGATGCACTAATTGCGATTCTCCTCCACCACACTGGCATGTGTGGTCAGTGCACCACACAGTCTGCAATGGGTAGAGACGAACTGTCACATCCTAGCATCAACAGAGTGGCTATCATTTGGCGGGGGAGGTAACGATGAATGACGTGGATTGGCAGAAGATGTAGTTGCTTTCCTAGAAGGTGATGGCATGCTAGTTGTTTCACTTGTCATGGAACTTCCAGTCTCTGCCTGGGTTGTTCTTTTCCTCCTCCTCTTTGATCTCCACCTCGTCTCTTGTTGCCTTTCTGGAGAGTCAGGGACAGCAAAAGCGGTGCTTGATTTCTGTGGTGGGTGGTAACTTTAACATGTTTGACATAAATGTCATGGTGCCTGTGTTTCATGTGTGATATCAGGGCACTCGTGCCAAGGTGTATTCCCTCCTTTCCTCTTCTCACTGACTTGTCACAAATTGTGCTGAGTGCTGTTTCTGATGATGGCATTGTGCCTGCCCCAACAGAAAAATAGTCCCACACCCATGATGACTTCTGGGGGAAGGGAATAGATAGAGAAGAATGGCCTCTTTCTTCTTGTCCTCCACATTCCCCTTCATTGTCTGTGGCAGTGGATAATGTTGCTACTGTTGCTGCTACTGCCTCAGATTCAGCACTGCAACTAGGATCAGGAGTATTGCTACTGATGGCAAGTAGAACCTGTCCTAGTCCCGCATCCCTTGTTGACCCCATTCCCATTGTGTCCGCTGTGGTCTGTGGCACACTAGCCTGCTTCTCAGCATCGTGCTGCCCTTGCAACTCAGCAGCAGCAGGAAATACAGTAGTTGCAAATTCTTCTAATTCCACAATCTCACTGCTAGTGGTGGTGTTGGTAATACCCATCCTCATTTCTGTCTCCCATTCCTTCTCAGATTCTGCTAAAAAAGCCATCAATGTCTCTTCTACCCCAGCTTCTCCAGCATCATCAACACCACCACCACTAGTCTCTACATGCTGTTGTTGCTGCTGCTCTATTCCAGACATCTCACTGCTGCTTGGAGGAGGGGACGAGCAATGTGACAGAGGGTCCCCTAATGTCACACTTGCCATTTCCTTTTGACCTGAAGAAGAAGGCAGACTAGCACTAGCAGCAGTAACAGCAGGCTGAGGCAGCTGATCTGTGCTCCTGCTGGTGGTATTAATTCTGAGCTTGCTCTCCCCCAGCACCAGTTCTGGCCTCTTAAGGATCATGTTCAACTTGGACACTGTAGTGAAGGGAAGGGGACTCCCAAAGCCAGTGGAATGGTGTGGGCTCCCTTAACCGCTAGTCTGGATGCTCTCAAATGTTTCCCTTACCACTCCGGCTGCTTCACCATTACTGCTACTACTACTAACACCAACCACATCAAGTTCAACAGCAGAGTCTTCCTCCTCAGTCTCACAGTCACTAGTAATATGAGGATATTGTTGATTACCCCCTCCTTCACTCCTATGTATGTATGTATCTTTATTTATATAGCGCCATACATGTACACAGCTCTTAACAGAGTTTGAAATAATACAACACAAAAATACAGAACAGGGTTAAGAGCATTTAGCTAAAGTGCGATCATTGCATTAGTTTTTGGGGAAAGTGCAGTGTAACGGATCCTACCCATTACTGAGCCCTTGTCTGGACCACAAACTATTTACTTAAAAACTATGGACCTTGTTGCCCTGCTTGGATGTAGCTGTGGGCTCTGGCATACGAACTGGCCAGCTATTGCCAGGAACAAAGACTTTTAGTTATGAACATTGGTTTGTGTATTAAGTTTGGTTTTATATAAATGTTTATGGGAAATGGTAGGCAGACCAGTGATTGATCAAAGTTGGGGCAGGGCATTCAAAATAGTCAATCAAAGACTCCAACCTTGGGCCACTGTCCCTAAGATGTGGATTTTAGCAACTCCGACCCCCTACCATTTCCCATGTTAAGCTAAGGAAGATATTTGCATACCTGGTAGTTGGTGATTGCACAAACCTTCAAATTGGACAAGTACAATTAAACACATACAATATTTGAAAATACATAAAACCAAACTTAATACACAAACCAATGTTCATAACTATAAGTCTTTGTTCCTGGCAATAGCTGGCCAGTTCGTATGCCAGAGCCCACAGCTACATCCAAGCAGGGCAACAAGGTCCATAGTTTTTAAGTAAATAGTTTGTGGTCCAGACAAGGGCTCAGTAACGGGTAGGATCCATTACATTTCTCACCCTTTTTTGTACCAAGCCAGCGGTTGCAGTAGTAAATGCTGGCTTGGAACTCTAGAAGAGCATTACTGTTGTGAGCCGCTTGTCTGGACAGTTCGTTAGTCCCCAGGCCTTGGTCCTAGGCCAGACACAATTGTAGAGCCCCTTGTCCTGGGCCAGTGAAACAATAAACAAGTATGCCCCTTGTCCGGGCTAGGAACAAGAGTTGGGTCCTTTGTCTGACCATGGCAAAACATCAGTCCCTTGTCCGGGCCAGTAAACAGCAAGCAATCTTTTTGTCCGGAGCCAGGAGAAAACGTGAGCCCTTTGTCCGGGTCTGGCAATAGAAAACAAGGCCCTTGTCCTGGGCCAGGGAAGCAATGATCAGACCTTTTGTTCTTAATTCTGGGCCAGGGAAATTGGTGCCTGGTTCTCCTGGCAATCATCAAATTGGGTGGCCTCCCCTGGGCCATGCTCCATGCAGAGCTGGGGTTCAATGTTCCTGGGTCTGGGGCCCGTGGCTCAGGGTCCAGAGCCAATCTATACGGGGAATCTCCCTGGGGCAACTGGGTCTCTGGATCCTGTGCATCAGAATGTGGGGAGAGGGGCATATCTCCTCCTTTTAGTTGGGCCATCGCCCCAGAGGAACAGGAGAGGATGTTTGTCCCACTCCCCTGTGCTGGGGCAATGTTCTGGGGCACATTCCCACCCCCCATGCAGAACTCAGGGAATTTAGGGGCCCCAGTAACATCCCTGTTGAGGACTGTGGTCCCTCTCACCAAGTCAGGGGCCAAAGGGGGACTGGTGGGGAGCGCCTTCTTGGGGCTGCTGGTGCACTTGCTCCCATTCACCAGCATCAGGTCAAAACAAGGGGTGGTGTGCTCACGCCTACACACCATAGCAGGGAATTCACAAGGGTTGATGGGGACCGCATTCCCACCCATCAGTTCATACAATATTTCCTCTGGCGGGCCAGTAGTACTGCTTTCTCCCAGCCTGCTGGGGTCCTCCTCCTGTAGGCCATTACACACAGACCCTTCTTCTGCCTTGAGGGGGACCGCAGTCCCATCCCTCAAGGTGGCATCACTTATAATCCTGGGGAGCACGCACGGTTCCGCTCCCAGCACATCTTCCACCCCCACAAGGGGCAACATCTTGGGGCTGCTGGTGGGCTCTTTCACACCCACTACAGCAGGGGGCTCATGGGGACTGATGGGCTCGCTCCCACCCATCAGTTGGGGCACACAATTGCTGCTGGTGGGGACCTGCGTCTCATCCACCGCAGCTGGGAAAACAGGGTAAGGGGCAATATGCCTATTAGGGGAGACATCCGTCCCATCCCCTGATGCAGAGGCATTCTCTGTCTTGAGGGAGACCGCAGTCCCATCCCTCAAAGCGGCATCATCTGTATCCCCTGGGAGCACACACTGCTCCTGCTCCAGGGCACTGTCCATGACACCATAGGGCCTCTCTCTGGGGCTGCTGGTGAGCTCTTCCCCACTCACCACAGCAAGGGGTTCACAGGGCCTGGTGGGTTCACTCCCATCCACCAGGCCAGGGGTCACATAGGGGCTGGTATCCAAGGCATCAGTGCTGCAAAGGGGCAATCTGCTGATCTCCTTGGCTTCCAGGGCCCCCTCCTCAGGGCCATTTCTTTTCTTTAGCAGGGAGGTACTCCCAATCCTCCTAGCCACTTTACTCAGGTACCTGGAGAACACAATCTTTCCTTTTTCCAGGGCACCAACAACAGGGGACGGACTGGGGCTGCTGGTGGGGACCTGCGTCTCTTCCACCGCAGTAGGGTTTTCCCAGATCCTGGTGAGCTGCCCCCACTCACCAGGTCAGGGTTTACAGGGGGGCTGATGGGGCACTCTTCTCCACCCATCAGTTCATACAACAAATTCACAGGAGGGCCAGCAGCGCTGCTCTCTTCCGGTCTGCTGGGGACCTCCTCTTGTAGGCCATCACTTTCCAGGGCCTTCTCTGCCTTGAGGGAGACCGCAGTCCCATCCCTCAAGGTGGCATCCTCTGTGGCCCTGGAGAGCACATACTGCTCCACTTCCAGGGCATTTTCCAACCCCACAGGGGGCATCATCTTGGGGCTGCTGGTGAGTTCTTCCACACTCACTACAGCAGGGGGGTCATAGGGACTGATGGGCTCTCTCCCACTCATCAGTTGGGACATACAATCGCTGCTGGTGGGGACCTGCATTTCATCCACCGCAGCTGGAAAGACAGGGGAAGGGGCAACATGCCTATCAGGGGAGACATCTGTCCCATCCCCTGATGCAGAGGCATCTTCTTGACTGAGGAGGAACGAATTCCCATTCCTCAGCTCAGGCAACACACAGTCCAGGGGCAAAGGGGTGTCAGGAAGGACGATTTTCCCACTTCCTGATGCAAGGGCAACAACAGGAGCACTGGTGAAGAACGAATTCCCACTCACCAGTGTGGAGTGAACAGGGGTAACACAATCCTGGCCCTCAAAGTCACTGAAGTCCTCCTCAGATGCATTACCCCCCATTCTTCTTCCTCTTTTTGGAATTCCCGGACCTCTTGAATGAACCCAGCATATAGTTGCTCCAGGTCCCATTCGCATCCTGCCAGAATATCCAAATTTCCCTGGCAGTCCGCAGGAATGTATCCACCAAAACGGTCCTCTCTTTTGTCCCGGATCTCCCAGTATCTGCTGGAGTCAGGGCACCCAAAAGTAGAGTCCATGTGGTAGGCGTTCCATACCAGCCCTTGGATGTCCCATCGCAAGTGGGCTGGGCACCAGTCAAAAAGGCCCTCGGATCCATATTCCTGGTCCAGGTATTTAACAAAGTCCCAGTACTCCTCCTGTACTCTGAGCTCCTCTGTAATGCACGCATCCAGCTCTGGAACAAAGTCGTAGATAACATCGCCCAGCCGGGTCCACCACTGTATTCGGATGGCGCTGCAGCGATCCTCGCATGCTCCCAGAGCGTCTGCCAGCACTGCTTCATCTGCCATGCCTCAATTGCTGCACCCGATATGAAGGAGAAATCCCACCGCTGCCACCAATGTAACGGAAGCGGAGAAGGCACCGCGTCGCCTTCCGTCGTCGTTCCTGGGTCTCTCCTTCTCAACGCCAGATAAGCGCCTTCGGATGCACCAGTTGAAGTATGAACAGTCACTGGAAACAGCCGCAGGATCGCTGGAAGCAGGGAAGCAGGGAAGAGTCCACGTCGCCGCCTGACAGTCCACGAAGTTAGGTCGCAGGAAACTGGCAGCAGGCGGTCGGCGATTCAGGATACTTGGCGCAGATGGGTATCAGAGTGGATACTTTAGACCATAAGCAATACAAGACTCCAGGACTCCTTGTTCACTCCAAAACAGAACTCACTTTATTGTCACAAACCACAGATATTTATATACAGTACAGTACATTGGATCACATGGGGAAAGCTGATACAATAGGGAACATGATTAAATCATAACACATCAGACAAAAGGCCAGCAGCAGATGGTAAGGGCTGACACAATGGGAGCATTCACAGAGGTAACCAACTCACAACATATAATACAAAGCGCTGGCAACAGAGTTTCAGGTTATACAATAGGTGACTCACAGACTGAGGGGTGTGAATGGATTAACACACACACAGCAGGGGGTCTCAGGACAGTTCTCACTCTAAGGACTTGAGTGGCTAGAATATACATTCCCTTAACAATGGCCAGGGGTTGAATAATTAAGCAAAAGGCTTGGGAGTCTGCAATACATATTGAAATAATTAACCCCTCACTGCCTATTCCCTTGGAGTAAACCCTCAAACATACCACATACAATAACTAAAACGTTCGCCATACATTAAACATAGTATGTGATCCAAAGTCTATGAATTTAAGTCTTTCTCTTAGGGAATAGCTGGCCAGTTTGTACGCCAAGGCAAAGCACAGAGTCCAAACAGTAATAAATGTCCATAGTCTTTGGATAAATAGTTTGAGGTCCGGACAAGGGGCTCAAGTAACGGGTAGGATCCGTTACATGCAGCAAGGAAACATACACTGGGAAAGGGACCCTGCCCCAAGGAGCTTACAATCTAATCAGAGTTCTAGATTACATACACAGACAGTAGGGGATGATTATAAGTGCAAGTACAAGGTGTGGTGAAGGAATTGCAGAAAGATTCTGATGTCACTATCGTTGTGCAGGGATGAGGATATTGCTATTGAGATGCCTCCTTGAGCAGGTGGGTTTTGAGGAGATGGTTGAAGGTGAGGATTGTGGATGATTGGCGAATGGTGATAGGGAGGGCATTCCAAAGTCGAGGGGCAGCCAGTGAAAAAGCTTGTAGTCGAGAGATTGCTCAAGTTGTGTAGGGAGAGGATAGGAAGAACCCTTGGGAAGACCGTAGAGTACGGGAAGGGTGTAGCAGGAGATAAGAGCAGAAATGTAAGAGGGTGCTGAAGAACACAGAGACTTACAGGAGAGGAGGAGAATTTTGTAAGAAATACGATACATTATAGGTAGCCAATTGAGGGTTTAACGGATCTTATCCATTACTTGGGCCCTTGTCTGGACCTCGAACGTTTTACCTAAAGACTATGGCCCCTTGGCCTCCTTTGACCTCAGATGGTGAGTTTACTATCTTTATGTTAAAAGATTTATGTTTTATGTATTGTCAAATATTGTATGTGTTTAACTGTACTTGTCCCTAGGATGTGTATTGTAGCCACTCCAGCCATTTGACTCAAGACCTTCTGCTGGGTGTTAATCAAGTCATTGTATTGAGAACTGTCCTGAGACCCCCTGCTGTGTGTGTTAATCCATTCACGCCCCTCAGTCTGTGAGTCACCTATTGTATAACCTGAAACTCTGTTGCCAGCCCTTTGTATTATATGTTGTGAGTTGATTACCTCTGTGAATGCTCCCATTGTGTCAGCCCTTACCTGCGGCTGTTTCTAGTGACTGTCAATACTTCAACTGGTGCATCCGACGGCGCTTATCTGCGTCAAGAAGGAGAGACCCAGGAATGACGGCAGAAGGCGAAGAGGTCCCTTCTCAGCTTCCGTTACAGAGGGATTTCAGGAGGAGATGAGAGGGCAGGTATCTGGGAGCAAATGTGGTGATTCTTGCGGCTGAATTGAACAGATTGAAGTGGAGAGAGATGAGAAGCAGGAAGACCAGAGAGTAGAATGTTACAATAGTCAAGTCTGGATAGAATGAGTGCCTGAGATAGAGTTTTTGCAGTTGACATGCAGAGGAAAGGATGTATTTTGGCAATATTTTTTAGGAAGAAGCGACATGTTCTAGTGACAGCTTGGATATGGGGGGAGAAAGTTAATTTTGAATCAAGTATGACTCCAAGACAGCGTGCTTTGGGTACTGAGTGTATGGCATAGTTGTCTATTGTGATGGAGAAGGGGGATGGTGGATGGGTTTTTGGAGGGAACACCACCAGCTCTGTCTTAGCCATATTGAGTTTAAGATGGTGGTGGGCCATCCATGATGAAATAGCTGACAGACATTGAGTAACTCGAGACTGCACAGCTGGAGTGAGGTCAGGAACAGAGAGATAGATTAGAGTGTCATCCACATACAGATGGTAATTAAACCCAAGAGATGAGATGAAGTCACCAAGTGAGAAGGTGTAGAGGGAAAAGAGAAGTGGTCCCAGGACTGATCCCTGAGGAACACCTACTGTGAGGTCGTGGGGAGATGAGAAAGCATTAGCAAAAGAAACACTGAAAGTGCGTTTAGAGAGATAGGAGGAAAACCATTTTAGAGGTGTGTCATGGATGCCAAGGGTGTGCAGTGTGTCCAGTAGGAGTGCATGGTTAACAGTGTCAAAAGCAGCAGATAGATCTAGTAGGATTAGTATACTGAATTGTCCATTGTCCCTTGCTGTGTATAGGTCATTAGTAATTTTTGTTAGGGCTGTCTCAGTGGGATAGTTAGAATGAAAACCTGACTGTAAAGGGTCAAGAAGAGAGTTTGAATTGAGAAAAGAGATTAAGCGAGAGAATACAAGGCTTTCCAATGCTAACAAGCTGCTGGACCTTAGTAACAGTAGTACTAGCACTGGCAGGACTGCATGGGAATGGCAAGTGTGATTTATGATCCCTTGCTGTCACACTTGGCGTCATTTTCTCCCCCCCCCCGAGTACTACAAGAAACACTAGCAGCAGGTAAAGTATTGGTGGCAGCAGGTTCAGCACTAGCAGCATGTTCAGCACTGGCAGCATGTTCAGCACTAGTGGCTGCAGGTACAGAAATGGTGGCACTGGCAGCAGGGACAGCACATCTGGCAGCAGGTACAACACTAGTGGCTGCAGGTACAGCAACGGTGGCACTGGCAGCAGGGGCAGCACGTCTGGCAGCAGGTACAACACTAGTGGCTGCAGGTGCTCCTGTGATCCGATTTCGTTGCTGACTTTGGACTGGCTGTCTAACTCCTTTGTGTACCGAACTGGCTTGGCTGAGTATCTGATTCCCTTACCGACTAGGACTGGCTGACTAACTCCTTGTGTACCGAACTGGCTTAGCTGAGTATCTGATTCCGTTGCTGACTAGGACTGCCTGAGTTACTCCTTGTGTACTGAACTGGCGTGGTTGAGTGTCTGATTCCGTTACTGACTAAGGACTGGATGACGATCCATTATCATCAGTCTGGCTGGGCTAGTGTCTAGTGGTTCTCCTGACTGGCTGTAGTCCGTGTGTGCCTACCTGGTTGTGCTTCCAGCTCAGTTGTTCACGGGACTAGCTTATTATCTCCGTGTACCAATAGGGAGACACTGGTTGTGGACCGGTTACGTTACGTACCTATCTTTCCCGCTTGCTTACCACTCCTATAATCTCCTGGAGCCTGTGGGAGTCCCTGCACTCACCAGTGTCTGTGTTGCCTCCGGTAACCCTATAATATCTGGGTCCAGTCTGTACCACACTTTTGCCTGAATTGCGTCAGTTCACCCTATTGGCTTAGGGTCATTATATTGCCAGTATCTGGTGTCTGTTGCTTCCATTAACCCTAGTGTGCTAGGGCTCCGTCACTGCCAGAACCCTGTTTGTGTTGCCTCTGTTTACCCTAGCGTTCTAGGGTTCAGTCACTACCTGAGCCACAGCCGTGTTGCGTCTGTTAAACCTAGTGTGCTAGGGTCCAGATGCTGCCAGAGTCCATTCAGTGTTGCCTCCGTTAACCCTAGTGTTCTAGGGTCTGCTCGTTGCCAGAGTACTGTCTGTGTTGCCTCGATTAACCCTAGCGTTCTAGGGTTCAGTCACTGCCAGAATCCAGTTTGTGTTGCCTCCGTTTACCCTACTCTCCTAGGGTCAGTCCTCTGCCAGTGTCTTGCCAGAGTTGCCTCCGTTAACCCTAGAAGTCTAGGGCCTAGTGTCCACTTGTACACTATTTGTGCTGCCTTCGTTATCCCTAGACCACTAGGGGATTGCCCTTCAGTTACCCATCGCCTGTGTCACCGATTGCGGTGTGGGGCTGTCGAGGATATTCTTGTCCCTGAACTTTGCAGTGAATCTGCCTACAAGTCAAAGATCATCACACTTATTTTGCTTACTACTACTGTGTGTGTATTTTCGCCCTGACATGCGTCAGATCTGGAAAGTACCTGGTACGGACCTTATCTGGACCTGAGTGGGGCTATTGTGCATTATTTTCAATAAAGCTTTTTAACCTTTCCTAACTGTCTGAGAGTTCTTTAACAAACAGTAACAAACTATGACAACTATATACACAAGTACCAAGCAGAGGGTTACAAGCCAGCGAGCACTGCTATCAGGAATAGTAGGCCGCCAAGCTTGACCACTCTGCTGGAGACTATGCCACAGCCACTGGTAGTCTCTGCAGGAACAGGAGCAGGAACAGGAACACTGGATCTTGATCTGACAAAGCGAGAGTACTGACTCACGCCTGCAGTCAATAGGGAGCAATAGCTGACTCACGCCTGCAGTTAGTATAAGGAAATGGATAATTGACTCACGCTTGCAGTCAGTATATGGAAATGGATAACTGACTCACGCCTGCAGTCAGTATAAGGAAAGGGATATCTGACTCACGCCTGCAGTCAGTATCGGTCTACCAGAGCCCCAGGTCCGCACTAGATTGGGTGTCTGCTATTTACAAGGAACAAATGTAAGAATAGTCAGACAGAGCCACAAGTCAGCACCAGAGGGGGTAGTCAGACAAGCCGGTCATACACAGTTCAGGTAGTCAGCCAGAGCCACAGGTCTGCACCAGGTTGGGTGTCCACCATAGGGATAGACAAAAGAATAGTCAGACAGAGCCACAGGTCATCACCAGGTTGGATGGAAGACTAGCCAGGTCATACACAGAGCCCAAGGTAATAGAACTGCTATTAACAACAATGCAAGGGCAACTGAGTCAGGATTCAGACTGCCCTTTAAACCCCTCCTCAGGAAGTAGATAGGAGGAGCAGCTCAGAGGAAGGAAGTAGGTAAGAGGGGACTACAGGAAGCATGGCACATAAAACAGAGGCCTGCTGCATGCTTGAAGCCTCGCACCTGCAAATTAAGCTGAAAACAAGGTAAGCTGTAACACAGGTACAACACTAGTGGTAGCACATCTGGCAGCAGGTACAACACTAGTGGCTCCAGGTTCAGAAATGGTGGGACTAGCAGCAGGAGCAACACATCTTGCAGCAGGCACAGGCAGCTGACCTGTCCTGCTCTCACTACTACTACCCTTTTCCCCTTCCCTTCTCATTCCCTTTTCTCCCTTCCTTCCCTTTTCTCCCTTCCTTCCCATTCCATTTTCTCCCTCTCTTCTAATTAAATTCCTCAAGATCCCTTGGAGTGATTTAGGGGGACTGGACAGCATTGGTTCACTACTGCTAGTCACTTCCTCCTCCTCCAGACTCAGTGGACACATAAGGGACCTTCCAGCTCCTCCATTGATTATTTTTCACCCTGCTCATAGTGATAGCAGTCACTATGAGCCTTTCCTGCCTCAATTTTTGCAAAATATCACAGCAGAACAGCATAGAACGTCTATCTCGCTCTGTAGCTGCTTCTATTGTGTCTGTCTTCAGCGAAAACGTCAAGTTTTTATAGCGGAAGTGCGAAAACAACGCAAATCAATGGGCGAAAATGTTCTAGCCATTGATAAAATGGTGAAAGATTTTGGCCAAAGGATGAAAGATGCAAAGATTTTAAGTGCTTGTTTTAAAGCGGATTTTCCCCCGAAAAAGCGGATAACAATGTGGTTTTCGTGAAATTTCTTGCAGGAACACAGCGACAACTTTCACCCATCCCTACTCATTAGCTTCCACAACTGTACCTTATAGGTATAGTATTATGTAATATGGAAACATATTTATTGCTAGGTTCATTATGCAGAAAAATAATTATGCAAAAATGATTGTAATCCCACTCTTTAGATAAGTTTTATTCAAAAGGTTATTAACTCTCAAACTTTCATGTTCTTGGATGCAGCACCTCCTTGGCCCACAATTTTATAGTTACACTGCTTATGGAGGGTTATTGCCACTGACAAAAGCCAGAGTAACAGCTCCAACATAACATGTCAGGCCATGGAAAAATGTCCCTTTTAGAGCTAAAACAAAGGGTTATACAATAACATTTTAACTAAAACAAAGGCAGGATTTTTTGTACGACAAGGTTTTCTTAGCCTCCGGACAGGTTGTGTTTGTTCGTAGTGTAGATACTTTCAAAATATTACTGAATCCTTAGGCTCAAAACAATATTACAATACTTAGTGTTATGATAATAAGATTGTTTAGGGTTAAATATATACAATAATAAACATAAGTAAGAACTATAGATATGTTCTCCATAGTATTAAAAACACTCTTCTTTAGGTATATAGTTTCATAAGGACTTAGTTATTTTGAATTTTAAGGAAAACTTTCAATTTCATGTTTCTTGTTATGTGTGTGTTAAATGAGATTTCACTGGTCGATTGTTAAATGTGTGTCCAGGCAAAAAAACTTTTATTCACAGATGATAAGTTTGTTCTGGTAGAATATGCAAATATACAATCTCTCATAAAAATATATCATTATGCAAAACACAAACAAACAAAAAAATAAAATGACATTCAAACATTTCTGCCCCTTATCGTTTGCTTGAAATTAGTTAAATTGAGAACAAGATTGCTAAATAAATCAATCTTGTTCTCTTGTTTACGGTAATACCATTTATGGGTAAAGTTTCATGTATTTTGTTAGATACATGGTTAATGCACTTATTTTATAAATACACTTACTTTATTTTGTTTCTTTGTGTACATGGCTTAATGATGACAAAGTCCAAAATGATTGGAAAATGTTATGGTTACAGGTTACTGTACAAATTAAAAGGTTCTGGCTTGGGAGGTCATATCTGTGCATGGACAGAGAACTGATTAAATGATAGATGGCAGAGAGTTGTTGTAAATGGAACCTTTTCAAGTTTGTATGAAGTGTCACAGGGTTCAGTCCTGGACCCAAATGCTTTTTTTTTTTTTTTTTTTTTTTTTAAATTATTGTAAGCTGTATTTGAAATGTTGCTCATACAAAGTGTGTAATGATATACATTATAATTTGTATATTAAAAGAGACATACAGAACAATTTGTAGATTCTATATAATGGAGAGAATGTCAATTGGATGTACATCAAGGCAACAACTAACAACAAACAGTAAAGATGGGGTCTCCTAGCTCCATATTGCAGAGCTCACAACAAGTACAATAAAGCTAGGAGTTCCTTATTGACAATAGATAGTCCACGTGTAGGGATTAAGCAGAGTGATGCCCTGATAAAGTAGACATGAGTAGGGATTTACTGATCAAGTGAAGGAAATCTGAATGGTAACTGGGATGTGATAGAAAGTTGGGAGGAGGAGTATGAGGGAAAAAAAAGTGTGTGTGGGGGGGGGGGGTAGGGAAGCCCCAGGTAGGTCACAAGTCGCCTGATCCTGTCAATATGAAGAAATATGAAGGATTCGCATCTCGGAGAAAAAAAGATAACAGTTCAAGGCCAAGGGTCCAAGGTTATAAAATCCTAATTTAATAAATATCTGGCAGAAAGAGATGTTTTTGCTACCACAGGGACCAGGATTTCAGAAAGTCAGGAAGAACATTGTTTAATGATGCATGATGTCTTTCCATAGAGAGAAGAATAGATTCCTTGGCAAGCCATTCTGCTATTGGTGGATATTCTGGTTTCTTCCAATAAAGAGGAATCAGCAATTTTGCAGTGTTCAAGAAAAGTGGTATGCACTTCCTTTTAAAGCCAGGGAGAGATAGGGGAGATGATGGGGGGTAAGGGAATAAACAGAGAAACGTGTCCAAAGGGAGGTTGGTGTTTAAAACTTCATTTATATAACTCATCTCATTACCAGGGACCAAAACTTAGAGATAACAGGACAGAACCACCATATATGAGAAGCATTTGCAATGTTTTGTTGACTTCTTCAGCAGACAGGGGAAGAGTTGGAGGAAAAGCGAGAAAGTTTTAAGGGCGTCATGAACCATCCTAAGATGATTGTAAAATTCACTTCACGGGTCCTGGAGTCCCTTGCCTATTTAAAATTAGAATTTAAAATAACCAGCCATTGTTGAGGGGGGTCTAAGGATATGGAAAGCTCATGCTCCCATGCCAAAATATAATAGGGTTTTTTAAATGAGGTTGAGCCACAGATTGTATCATAACAATAGGAGATTGATCTTAGACTCTGAGGAAGGTTGGCACAACTTGTTTCCAATTTTGTTAGAGGCCTCGTGATCATACCTCTATTGCTTTAGAGCTAATCCATTGCCTAATTCGAAGAAGATCCATCCAACAGGTAGATAAATTCTCCAGAGAATTATGATTTCCATCTGCGTTGAGTACAAGTTTATTTTGAGTCAACATTTGAATTGTATCAAGATTTTGCGATTTCCATAACTGAAATCTGGGATTTGTTAAACTAGGAAGAAAATCAGGGTTTCCAACAATGGACTTGAGTAGGGAGGGTGGTGGTGCTAAATGTAAAGTCTCATTAGTTGCAGACCAAATGCTTAAAATGTGTCCTAGGATGGGATGAATCATGCATTGGGGGAATTCCTTAAGTGACAAAGTCCACAAAAGTTGCATTGGATCTAGGGAACGACGTAGACAGCGCAAATAGACTCCTCTGAGTGTAGTATTTTCCAAATTCTTAACCCTTCACCTACACCACGTGCTTCAAATTGGGTACTCACTTGTAATTGAGGTTATGACTGCCTCCCAGTTTTTTTCAGCATCCCTGTTAAACCCAGGTTGGTTATCTTTCTCTGTTCTCTTCTGATATTCTCCACCTCGCATTCACCTCCGCTATTGAGCAGATATCACTATCCCCCTCTATTTAGTTTCAGGATGTAATATGTAAGACACTATTGTCTCTGCACGGGTATAGTGATTAGGTAGGAGATATAAAATATATATATATATTCACAAGTGGTCCCAAAGATAATTTTATCAAAGCACCAGTATGAAGGTTTGGTAAAGAAAAACCATTTAATAAGATAAATGCCAAAAAAATTTCCATATAAAAAATCTCTAAATCCTCAAAGAATATTCATGGATAAAATAATCCTTTAAAACAATAATAAAAAACAATCAGTATAACGCTCGACGGGTTTGTAAGCCTAACTTACTTTCTCAAGAGCTACTAATCAAAGATCAATCTTACCTGCTCCAACTCCTCTTACTTATAAGGAGGATGTTTGTATTATTGTTCTTTGCCGCCAAACATTAGAAAAATTGACTTCCGCTCAAAACCCATAATGATGACGTATGCGTTCCACAAATGGAACGCATCCCGAATACATGCGCAGAGAAAGGAATACACTTCTCGCTCTGCGCATGTCAAAACTCACGGTGCGCCCCAGTGCCGAAACGCACCATCCTCATTATTTCCGCCCTAAGTAGATGGATCATGCGCTCCAGTTACTCTCAAACTGGGCGCAACTTTCTCAGACAGAATGGACATATTCTCCCTAGGAGACAGACTATAGAGCCCGCATCTCATCTCCCATATGAATTATACCTAGCAAAGCCACTCAGTATCCTAAATGTACACCAAGCTGCATCATCAGCATGCTTCCAGGAAGATATATTATCGTGCCCCAAGCAATACTGCATAGGGATTACTCACATAACTGAACTTGAGAATAAAGTTGCTTACCCCAAAAGTAACCTTCATCGCATCTATATAAGATATTTCCACAAGGCAAATAAAACTACCCACCCTCTAAACACACCATATTCATACATCCAATAGTATAAAGGTGCATTCTAGATATGTGAATATATGTAGAATCTACTAGGAATATAAAGATATTTCCCCAATAGAATAATATAATCCTTAGGGATAGTATCCCAATACCCATCCCCCTATTAAAGCAGAGAGCTGTAGCAACTTTCCTATTTTGGTATACAAAAAAGTTTTTTCTGTTTATTAAAGATCTTTATATATTTCATATTGTGCATCTAACGGCATGTAGTATCCTTTCCTATTTTGGTATACAAAAAAGTTTTTTCTGTTTATTAAAGATCTTTATATATTTCATATTGTGCATCTAACGGCATGTAGTATCCTTTTTTGTATACCAAAATAGGAAAGTTGCTACAGCTCTCTGCTTTAATAGGAGGATGGGTATTGGGATACTATCCCTAAGGATTATATTATTCTATTGGGGAAATATCTTTATATTCCTAGTAGATTCTACATATATTCACATATCTAGAATGCACCTTTATACTATTGGATGTATGAATATGGTGTGTTTAGAGCGTGGGTAGTTTTATTTGCCTTGTGGAAATATCTTATATAGATGCGATGAAGGTTACTTTTGGGGTAAGCAACTTTATTCTCAAGTTCAGTTATGTGAGTAATCCCTATGGAGTATTGCTTGGGGCACGATAATATATCTTCCTGGAAGCATGCTGATGATGCAGCTTGGTGTACATTTAGGATACTGAGTGGCTTTGCTAGGTATAATTCATATGGGAGATGAGATGCGGGCTCTATAGTCTGTCTCCTAGGGAGAATATGTCCATTCTGTCTGAGAAAGTTGCGCCCAGTTTGAGAGTAACTGGAGCGCATGATCCATCTACTTAGGGCGGAAATAATGAGGATGGTGCGTTTCGGCACTGGGGCGCACCGTGAGTTTTGACATGCGCAGAGCGAGAAGTGTATTCCTTTCTCTGCGCATGTATTCGGGATGCGTTCCATTTGTGGAACGCATACGTCATCATTATGGGTTTTGAGCGGAAGTCATTTTTTCTAATGTTTGGCGGCAAAGAACAATAATACAAACATCCTCCTTATAAGTAAGAGGAGTTGGAGCAGGTAAGATTGATCTTTGATTAGTAGCTCTTGAGAAAGTAAGTTAGGCTTACGAAACGCGTTGAGCGTTATACTGATTGTTTTTTATTATTGTTTTAAAGGATTATTTTATCCATGAATATTCTGTGAGGATTTAGAGATTTTTTATATGGAAATTTTTTTGGCATTTATCTTATTAAATGGTTTTTCTTTACCAAACCTTCATACTGGTGCTTTGATAAAATTATCTTTGGGACCACTTGTGAATATATATATATTTTATATCTCCTACCTAATCACTATACCCGTGCAGAGACAATAGTGTCTTACATATTACATCCTGAAACTAAATAGAGGGGGATAGTGATATCTGCTCAATAGCGGAGGTGAATGCGAGGTGGAGAATATCAGAAGAGAACAGAGAAAGATAACCAACCTGGGTTTAACAGGGATGCTGAAAAAAACTGGGAGGCAGTCATAACCTCAATTACAAGTGAGTACCCAATTTGAAGCACGTGGTGTAGGTGAAGGGTTAAGAATTTGGAAAATACTACACTCAGAGGAGTCTATTTGCGCTGTCTACTTCTTTCGTCTTCTAGTATCGTTATTGGGAATCCCATACCCATTGTTCAGCAGCATTAGACCGTGAGACCCATCATTGGAGGATCCATATTCACCTTCTTTACGGACTTATTGTGAGATTAGTCATTGTATTGAATCTTTGTCTTTTATCTTGTTTTTGTGGCGTTTCCTAATATATCTCAGGGTTGGCACTTGTTGTAGTTCCATACCGTTGAGATATAAATATATTGTATGTGTGATTTTTTTGGGAAAATAGGATAGCAGCCCAATCACTATCAATATGGTATGTACTGCAGTTTTGTCCAGAGCACAAAGGAAAAGAGAAATAACACAATATTTTGAGCAGGAAAGAAATGTAACACAGACACCTAAAATTAGTAATAAAGAAGAACTAGAAATGAAAAAATGTTTTAATCGATTAGAAAATATTTTAGGAGCAGAGTTGAAACATTGGTGGGATTGTCTGTTATTGCAAAAATGTCTTGAACAAGATATGGTACCTAAAGGTCTGAGATTGTTTAAGCCCTGCCCATTTCAGGACTCCAATTTTCAGGAGACCTGGAATGGAGAATTACATAGGTGCTCAAAGATAATAATGAAGAATATAATTCAATATAGAGAAGAATGTTTAAGTAAAATTGAAGGGGAAATTGAAGAAATTAATAAAACACTGGTGAAATATGAACATACACAGGGTTTTATAGAAATGGACAAAAAAGTACAAACCAATATTAATAAATTAGAAAAAGAATTGAAAGAAAGAAAAGAAGGAAAATTGCATAGAGATATGCTGGAAACTAATGGTAGTAGTAATAATAAAAATTCTTTTAAAAAATTTCATAATAAATATAAATTTTTTGGAGAGGCATATAGAAAAGAAAGAACAGAAGGTAACAATAGAGTAAGAGAAGGAAATAAAATTTCAGAGAAAGTAACAGAAAAGAGAATAGAAAAAGAGAAAATAGATAGTCTTAGACTATCTCAAGAGAAGATTAATATGCCGACCCAAAATAGATTTACGGTTTTAGCAGATATTCATTCAGTTGAAAACAGTCAGGATTTGATCAATAAAACCTGCCAGGAATTAGAAATTGAAATCAATAATCTGGACAAATGTATAAAAGATATAAAAGATCTTAATGGGGAGAATCCTCCCAATACTAACCCAATAGTATCTTTTTTGGAGAGGAATTACAAAAAAGACAAGAAAGAAAAAGAAGAGAAGAAAATACCGAAAAAAAGAGAACTAGAAATAGAGGTAATAGAGGAGGAAAGTCAAATAAAAAAAAGCAAAATATAAATATTCCACCAAGAACGATATTTGAGGGTATATATAATCTTTCAGATGTTACGTTAGAAAGGAATGAAGTTAAACTTCTGAAAAAAGGACTTATGTTTGCTCCAAAAAATAATGTGAATGACTTTGAGTTTTTCTTGGATTTTAATAGATTAATAAGGAAACTCACTCTGAAAAGATTTTTTAATATAAAAGAAAAGAAAAATAATAAAGAACTAGAAGAATTAGATAATCTTATTGGTCTAATAGTTAAAGAAGAAGAAATTAAAGAAGAAGAAAACAAAAGAGAAGTAGGAAAGTATAGTACTACTTCACAATTAAAAAAGAAATCTAACTTTTATCCAACTAGTTATAAGGGGCCCTATATTCAAACATTTTATAAGTTAGTAATGGAAGAATACAATAAAATAATTAAAGAAAAAAAGAAATGTTCAACAACAAAAAAAGACAATCTGAGTAAAGGTGAAAGAGAAGCCCTGTCTAAACTTTCTAAACAGAAGGATATCACAATACGTGAAGCCGATAAAGGGGGTGGTATTGTGGTCCAAAATACAACTGAATATCTTAAAGAAGGGTATAGATTGGTAGAAGATACTAAATTTTATGGGAAATTGCCATCAGACCCTAGTGAAATCTATAATGAACAGTTAAGTCTACTACTTAAAGGGGCTTTAAAGAGAGACATTATAACAAAAGATGAATATGAATATATTGTGGTAAGGTATCCTGAACCAGCATTTTTATACCATAACCCTAAAATTCATAAATCTATTACAAATCCCCCTGGTAGACCAATAGTAGCAGGTATTAATAGTATAACTTCTAACTTATCTAAATATGTGGACCACTTTCTCCAGGAATACGTGCTAGACTTGCCAAGCTATATACGTGACAGTCAGCACGTCCTGGAAAAAATGGAAGATTTAGAATGGCAACCTAATTATGTATGGGTCACCATGGATGTGGTGTCTTTATACACCAACATCCAACATAGTAAAGGCATAGAAGCTGTAGCACATTACTTAGATTTGGATAGAGAAAAAACAATGGCACACAAGGAATTTATTCTTAAGTGTGTGTTGTTTATGTTGGAACATAATTTTTTTGTATTCCAAGGAGATTATTATCTTCAGCGGAGAGGTACGGCCATGGGCACTAAGTTCGCTCCCTCCTATGCTAACCTCTTTATGGGGTATTTTGAGGAAGAATATATATTGAACAATTCAGCATGGAGGGAGGGATTAGTGTACTATGGCCGCTTCATAGATGATATACTCCTTATATGGAAAGAGGATATTACTAAATTAGAAATGTTGTTGCAAAATCTTAATCAGAATACCAAAGGGATTCTATTCACTCATAAGATCAGTACTAAGGATATTGAATTTCTAGATATAGTTCTTGTTGGGAATCAGGATAAAACTATTGGAAGTAGTATATACTACAAGGAGGTAGCCACAAACAAATATTTACATGCGACCAGTGCACATTATTCCAAATGGTTAGATAATATACCATTTGGTCAATTCCATAGATTAAAAAGGAATTGTAGTAACCCACAAGACTTTGAGAACAAAAGTATAGATCTTAAAATGAAATTTATAGAGAGAGGATATAAGGAAGGATTGATAGACCAAGCTTTAAAGAAAGCGAGAACATTAAATAGAAAGGAATTGATAAAGAAAAAGATTAAGAACAAGAGTATAGAAAGTACTCGAAAAAAAGAAGTGAGTTTAATTACTACCTTTAATGCGCAGAGCAAAGAAATCCAACGTCTAATTCAAAAACATTGGAATATAGTCCAATATGATCCGGACTTAAAGGATATAATTCCTAATGAGATAAAGGTCATATATAAGAGAAATAGGAATCTAAGGTCATATATGGCCCCCAGTAGACCTAAAGAAATGAAAGAGACTAATAAAAAGGGGGAGACAAAAGAAGGAAAAACAGGAAATTTTAAATGTGGTAAAAAGAAATGTAAGAACTGTCCATATATGATTTCAGGGGAAAACGAAATTATAAATGATAAAAAAGATTTAAGATTCACTATGAAAGATTATATAGATTGTGACACAGATTATGTGATTTATCTAATTGTGTGCAAATGCGGCATGGAGTATGTAGGAAGGACAACAAGAAAATTGAGAACAAGATTGGGAGAACATAGAAGAAGAATAGAAGGTAGGAAAGATGATCACGGGGTTTCGCGTCACTTTTTAACGTGTGACAAAGGTAGAGGATTAGAAGGATTTAGGGTTATGGGGTTGGAATATATTTCTAGGATGAGACCCAATAGGTTTGCAGCACTTTGCAAACGTGAGGCATATTGGATTTACACCTTGGGAACATTAGGAGAAGGAGGGCTTAATGAGGAGATAGATCTAGGATTTATTTAGCACATAGATAGGCTACTATTATTATTAATTTTTTTTTTTTTTTTTTTTTTTTTTGTGCACAGGATTAGATTTTTATCACTAGGATATATATGTATAAGTGGATATATATATATAGAAAAAGAGATTGCACTAATTTTATTAGCACTATTATGGGGAGAATTATTTATATATTTATAGAAGGATATAGAGTTCTTTGGGAATACAAAGATAGAAAATATCTTGTTGTGGGATATCCAGGATACTACATGCCGTTAGATGCACAATATGAAATATATAAAGATCTTTAATAAACAGAAAAAACTTTTTTGTATACCAAAATAGGAAAGTTGCTACAGCTCTCTGCTTTAATAGGAGGATGGGTATTGGGATACTATCCCTAAGGATTATATTATTCTATTGGGGAAATATCTTTATATTCCTAGTAGATTCTACATATATTCACATATCTAGAATGCACCTTTATACTATTGGATGTATGAATATGGTGTGTTTAGAGGGTGGGTAGTTTTATTTGCCTTGTGGAAATATCTTATATAGATGCGATGAAGGTTACTTTTGGGGTAAGCAACTTTATTCTCAAGTTCAGTTATGTGAGTAATCCCTATGCAGTATTGCTTGGGGCACGATAATATATCTTCCTGGAAGCATGCTGATGATGCAGCTTGGTGTACATTTAGGATACTGAGTGGCTTTGCTAGGTATAATTCATATGGGAGATGAGATGCGGGCTCTATAGTCTGTCTCCTAGGGAGAATATGTCCATTCTGTCTGAGAAAGTTGCGCCCAGTTTGAGAGTAACTGGAGCGCATGATCCATCTACTTAGGGCGGAAATAATGAGGATGGTGCGTTTCGGCACTGGGGCGCACCGTGAGTTTTGACATGCGCAGAGCGAGAAGTGTATTCCTTTCTCTGCGCATGTATTCGGGATGCGTTCCATTTGTGGAACGCATACGTCATCATTATGGGTTTTGAGCGGAAGTCATTTTTTCTAATGTTTGGCGGCAAAGAACAATAATACAAACATCCTCCTTATAAGTAAGAGGAGTTGGAGCAGGTAAGATTGAACTTTGATTAGTAGCTCTTGAGAAAGTAAGTTAGGCTTACGAAACGCGTCGAGCGTTATACTGATTGTTTTTTATTATTGTTTTAAAGGATTATTTTATCCATGAATATTCTTTGAGGATTTAGAGATTTTTTATATGGAAATTTTTTTGGCATTTATCTTATTAAATGGTTTTTCTTTACCAAACCTTCATACTGGTGCTTTGATAAAATTATCTTTGGGACCACTTGTGAATATATATATATATTTTATATCTCCTACCTAATCACTATACCCGTGCAGAGACAATAGTGTCTTACATATTACATCCTGAAACTAAATAGAGGGGGATAGTGATATCTGCTCAATAGCGGAGGTGAATGCGAGGTGGAGAATATCAGAAGAGAACAGAGAAAGATAACCAACCTGGGTTTAACAGGGATGCTGAAAAAAACTGGGAGGCAGTCATAACCTCAATTACAAGTGAGTACCCAATTTGAAGCACGTGGTGTAGGTGAAGGGTTAAGAATTTGGAAAATACTACACTCAGAGGAGTCTATTTGCGCTGTCTACTTCTTTCGTCTTCTAGTATCGTTATTGGGAATCCCATACCCATTGTTCAGCAGCATTAGACCGTGAGACCCATCATTGGAGGATCCATATTCACCTTCTTTACGGACTTATTGTGAGATTAGTCATTGTATTGAATCTTTGTCTTTTATCTTGTTTTTGTGGCGCTTCCTAATATATCTCAGGGTTGGCACTTGTTGTAATTCCATACCGTTGAGATATAAATATATTGTATATTGGATCTAGGGAGCCCAACTCTTCTTCCAGTGTATCTACCCAGCGTAGATGGAGAACAGGATAAAAATCAAAAATCTTAGCCAGCGACGATGCTTTATAGTAAGCACTGAAATACGGTAATGCAAGTCCACCTCAAACAATTCTTTCCTGGAGGAGCGATAATCGAAATCTAGGTATTTTTGGAACCAGATATAAGAGAATATTAAAGAAGTAAGGGTGTCTAGAATTTTTTGAGAGACACGTAGTGGTAAGGCATTAAAAATATAAATGAATTTGGATAGGATCATTATTTTGATAATTCTGATTCTCCCTAAGCAAGATAGGAAAAGAAAAATTAAATTTTTGTAGATCCTGTTTGATAGAGTCAATAAGAGGAGTGAAATTCAGGTTCAGAATATTGGAACTAATGGAAGTGAGAACTATACTTATGTCATGGAAAACACTGGGCCCTTGGCTCCTGGACAGGCCTGGGGGCCAGCCCCCTTCCCACAGACTATGGACCTGGCCCTGAAACAGGGTATAGGTTCCCCCTAAGACTAATCACTGCCCCATTTGCCCCCTGTCATGGAAGGTTCTGTGCCCTGGGCACCTTGAGGGGCCTGGGGCCCAGCCCCCATCCTACTGACTAGCACAGGAACAGGGTAGTGTATTTGTAGAGAGAGAATTATGCTCTGCAATGATGTTTGTCATTCAGTTATGTAATTATGTGTGATGTAATCATGTTTGCTGTTTACAGTCCTTTGACCCCCCCCCCGTGGAGACTCCCATTGTATTCATTGTACTCTATGTTTCTATACTACTGTGTCTTCCCCCACACACTAACCCTTTGTAGATGTGTATTCCCATTGTACTATTGTCCTCCAGTTATGTATAATACATCTCATGTGTTCCCCCACCCATAGGTTCATCACACAGTATGTGTATTCCCATTGTCTGTCTTTTATCTATCCCCATTGTATAGTTAATTCACTCAAGTCTGGCCCCATTGTATCATTGTATCATCCCTACGGCCAGAGTCCATTTGGACTGGGTGGTGGGAGCCTGAGAGGTAGAGGTGGGAGTCATGAAAAACCTCCCTGCAGAAGTTCTATTAGGCAACGACCTAGGTTGCCTGACTTCTTCTTTTCTCATGGATGTACCTCCAGAGATTTGTCCTGTGACCACCAAGCAGCAAGTGCAGAAAGCAGCTCTGTTGCCACTGTCCTGGGGAGTGGGACCAACATCCTCCCCAGTGGCTCTGTCACGCCTGCCCTGGAGAGTGGGAACACTGTCCTCTCCAGTGGCTCTGTCACCTCTGTCCTGGAGAGTGGGAAACCTGTCCTCTTCAGCGCTTCTGTCATCCCTGCTCTGGAGAGTGGGACAATTGTCCTCTCCGGTGTCTCTGTTACCCCTGCCCTGGGTAGTGAGACCGAGGTCCTCCCCAGTGGCTCTGATACCCCTGGCCTGGTGAGAGGGAGTAAGATTCTCACCAGCCCCTCTGGTGCCCCTGCCATGGTGAGTGGGACCAAGGTCCTCACCATTGGCTTTGTTGTTCCTGCCCTGGAGAGTGGGACCAACGTCCTCTCCAGCGGCCCTGTCAGCCAAGCCACCCTGTCTACACTCCAGTGACTGAGAGGACTCCAGTGAGAGCGCACTTGGCACTTCTCCCCAACGGTGGATATGTTCTGTGGGAGAGGCAGAGGTCGGCTGGGTGAGTGCTGCTTTTGCATGGGCAACTGTGGGGAGTTACCGATTTGGGTCTGACATTGGAAGGCCGGATGTACTGACTAACTTCAGAGTCCACCCTTCTGGGGTAGACTCCGGTGTTAGTCTCCTTCCGAAGGGGGAGAAATTTCACAGAAACCACTGGGTCCTTGGCTCCTGGATGGCCCTGGGGGCCAGCCCCCTTCCCACAGAGTATGGACCTGGCCCTGGAACAGGGTATAGCTTCCCCCTAAGACTAATGCCCCATGTGCCCCTTGTCATGGAAGCCTATGTGCCCTGGGCACCTGGAGGGGCCTGGGGCCCAGCCCCCACCCTATAGACTGGAACAGGAACAGAGTATTGTATTTGTAGAGAGAATTATGCTCTGGACTGATATTTGTCATTCAATTATGTAGTGATGTAATTATGTGTGATGTAATCATGTTTGCTTTTTACAGTCCTTTGACCCCCTGTGGAGAGACTCCCATTGTATTTATTGTACTCCATGTTTCTACACTATTGTGTCTTCCCCCACACACTGACCCTTTGTAGATGTGTATTTCCATTGTACTATTATCCTCCAGTTATGTATATCACACCTCCTGTGTTCTCACACCCATGGTTAAAGCTTGCTATATCCAGAGTGTGTTTACCCTACACTGAGTCTTGCCTATGTGACTGGGTGAATGGGCTATGTTCCTGGTTCCTGGCTGGTGGAGTTTGTGAGTGTTGTCCTGGGTTAAGGAAGCACAGTTTTGGTGGAGCTACTCAGTGTGAGTACGGGTATCCGTCACAACTTAGATAAATGATGGAGTGATCTGACCAGTGGAAGTTGTATTGGTTTCTAAGCTGAACTGGAGTCTATTGCTGTAGGTTGATATTCAAAATCTCAGATTTATTGTAATTAATTTGAGCTTGAGGCAGATTGCAATAGGTCTCCAGGATTTGAAGTAATGGAGTAATCGAAAGTTGTGGGGTGGATAGGAAGAAGATAACGTCATCTGCAAAAGCTGTTGTTTTAAAAATAGAACACCCTACTTTTAGTCCTATAATTGACTAGCAACATGGGACGGCGTTGCCCGTCATGTTATGACCATTGGGCGCACGTGTTTGAAATGCAGACACACTGATAAACACAGACATATGCAACATACAGGCAGACACATACCATACATCCCAAGTGTCCCTCTTTGAGGGCCAAAGTTGGGGGCAAGTTGGAGCAGATGTGGGGCAAAGTGGAGATGATGGGGGCAAGTTGGAGCTGTTAGGGGAAAGCTGGAGCTGAGGGGGCATAGTGGAGCTGGTGGGGGCAAGTTGGAGATGATGGGGGCAAGTTGGAGCTGATGAGGGTCAAAGTGGAGCTGATGAGGGTCAAAGTGGAGCTGAGGGGGGGCAAGGTGGAGCTGAGGGGGGGCAAGTGGAGCTGAGAAGGGGCAAAGTGGAGCTGGTGGGGCAAGTTGGAGCTGCTGGGGGCATAGTGGAGCTGATAGTGGAAAGTTGGAGCTGAGAGGGCATAGTGGAGCTGGTGGGGGCAAGTTGGAGCGGATGGGGGGCAAAGTGGAGCTGATGGGGGTAAGTTGGAGAGGATGGGGGGCAAAGTGGAGCTGATGGGGGTAAGTTGGAGCTGAGGGGGCAAAGTGGAGCTGAGGGGGCAAAGTGAAGCTGAGGGGGCAAAATGGAGCTGGTGGGGGCACGTTGGAGCTGATGGGGGCAAGTTGGAGTTGATAGTGGCAAAGTGGAACTGGTGGGCCAAAGTGAAGCTGATAAGGGGCAAGTTGGAGCTGGTGGGGGGCATCTCTTACAGGCATCACCAGAACAGGGGCAGAGTGGCTCAGGGGGCAGAGAGAGGACAATCATGAAAAGAGGTTGGGTATAAGTAGGCGGGGTATAAAGGGGTGGGACACAAGGGGCGGAGCGAAATGGGCAGCAAAATTAGGTTTTGCCTAGGGTGGAAAAATCCTTGCACCAGCCCTGACTGTGTGGTGTGTGTTACTTTGCTCTACAGCAATAAAGCTCATATACATATTTTTGTAAACTTCAGTATATGTGTTTATACATTAGTCTGTGCAAATTAAATACTTTGGTCTTGAACTAAATCATTTATTCAGTTACATAAATAGCCAGTAATAGGTCATGAAATAACCTAAAAATTCTTACTAATGCCCCGCCCACCAGCCACACCCCCAATAATATCACCTAAAACTAACGTGTCCCTCTTTGGCCATGTGAAATGTTGGGAGGTATGCACATACACACAGTGAGCGGCAGAGACATGCAAAACACATGTACACACAGACACACTGGAGATGCACACATGGACACACATATGTAACAGAGATGGACACACAGACACGCAACATATATGAGCAGAAAAACATGTGCTCATGAGTTGTGCACCCCTCTGGCACTCAAAGGGTTAAGGTATAGAGAGGCATGTGAGAGTTACATAGCAGTGGGAAGTGTGTTCATACCTGGGAACATTGACTTGTGAAGTCCCTAGAGGGGACTGATGTGGTGCTGATGTGGAGAGACAAATGGGGCAAGCTGGGTTAAAAGTGGGTGGGGCTTAATCGCGAGTAGGGGGCGGGGCTTAACATAAATGTGAAAAAGTGTTAGTAATAGGCTGGGGAAGGAGGAGAAGTGGGAGGGAAATGCAAGTTTACAGTGTGAGGGGTTTGAACACACTCCCTGAGGGGTAAAACTTGATACAGAACCCTGTGGCAGTCAGTGGGTTAAGTGTGAATCTGATGGCTGTCTGTCCTGTGTCTTGCATGGCAAATGATGACAGTGAAGAAGTAATTCAGCAATGAGGGCCTACCTTAACACTTTGAGTGCCATTTTGTTCCCCTGGTGATGCAGCACCGTTCAGTGGCTTTACTACAGGTCCTGCTGAGGCCACTGGGAGTCAAGGTGAGTGACTGTGTGTCAGCCATATTTCTTTCTGGCTGTGTGTGTGTGGTGGTGCTGTGTGAGTGTGTATGAGTGTGTAATACCTGTGAACTTTGACTTGTGGAGTCCCTCATGTGGTGCTGATGTGGAGAGAGCAATGGGGCAATCTGGGTTAAAAGGGGCGGGGCTTAATCGCGAGTAGGGGCGGGGCTTAACATAAATATGGAAAAGTGTTAGTAATAGGCTGGGGAAGGAGGAGAAGTGGGAGGGAAATGCAAGTTTACAGTGTGAGGGGTTTGAACACACTCCCTGAGGGGTAAAACTTGATACACAACCCTGTGGCAGTCAGTGGGTTAAGTGTGAATCTGATGGCTGTCTGTCCTGTGTCTTGCATGGCAAATGATGACAGTGAAGAAATAATTGAGCAATGAGAACCTACCTTAACCCTTTGAGTGCAATTTTGTTCCTCTGGTGCTGCAGTACAGGTCCTGCTGAGGCCTCTGGGAGTCAGGGTGAGTGACTGTGTGTGTGTATCAGCCATATGTATTTCTGGCTTTGTGTGTGTATGTGGTGCTGTGTGTGTGAGTGGGGGCATGTCTGGTGCTGTGTAAGTGGGGCATGTGTGTGTGTGTGTGTGGTGCTGTGTGAGTGGGGCATGTGTGTGTGGTGGTCTGTGTGTGTGAGTGGGGCATGTGTGTTTGTCTGTGGTGTAGGAGCAAGTGGCGGCCATATTGTTTTTTTCTGACTTTGATAGTGGTGGGCGGGCTGCATAGTGGGGGCGGGCCAACTCCCTGCATGACTGAATCACCCAATAGGAATAGTAACTCCTGCTTTATGCCTCCCCTGGGTGTGTTTTGGCAGGCACAAGTCTTCTTTTATATATATAGATATAGTATTCATATCCTAACCAAATTTAGAAGGAGTTCCAACGTAAGAATACAAATTAGGGGAGAAAGCAGGCATCCCTGACGTGTACCATTAGTTATATTAAAGGGTTTGGATTGAACCCCATTAACGAGTACCGTGGCCATGAATTGGGTGTATAAACTCAAAATGCCTTGGGACATAAAAGGTCTTATTCCAATATTATTAAGTATTCCTGCAATATGTGACCAATGTACTTTATCAAAAGCTTTTTCAGCATCTGTAGCGAAAAAAATTGTTGGGATATTCTTCTTCCTGGCCAGGTGAATGAGGGAGATAGTCAAGGTGGTATTGAATCTGGCCTCTCTGTGAAACCACTTTGACTAGAATGTATGAGATTAGTAAGAAAATGTTTACGGCAGGTAGCTAGAATTTTGGCAAAAATGTTTAAATCAACATTTAGTAGCAAGATGGGACAGTAGTTACTACAGATGGTTGGATCCTTTTTGGGTTTGGTGATGTTAACGACATATGCAGCAAGAGTTTGTTTCGGAAAGGGCTGTCCTGTCAATACTGCATTGAATGCCTTTGTGAGAAAGGGGATCAACAAAGAAGAGAAAGAATTATAATAAAGAAGGGAAAATCCATCCGGACCAGGAATCTTAACAAAAGACATTGACTTAATGGCCATTGAAACTTCTTCTGATATGAGGTTTTTCAGAGAGGCACTTTCTTGAGGTGTAAAAGTGGAACAGTTAGCTTGGGTTAGGAAGTCCTTACATTTTAAGGAATAATCAAATTGCGTGTCATGGTTACCATTTACAAGATTATATAAGGATTGATAAAATTCCCTAAAAGTTTCAGCTATCTGAGGATATTGTTTTGTAAGGGACCCAGATGGAGTACAAATCTGATGAACACTGACAAGCCGACTATGTGACTTAATCAATCTCGCCAAGGATTTGCCGCATGTGTTATTAGAAAGATATGATTGATATTGAAGCCACATGTGTGATTTGACCATTTGATTGTGTGCGCTCACAAACTCAAGTGTGCTCTGGAGTAATTTGAATTGAACAGTTGGACATCCCAGCATTGGAAAAAGTGTTTTTGGTTTACATTCTAACCTGCAGTAAGAAGGTTAAAGGGTTAAAGTTTAAAAGGTTGTGTTTTTCTCTGGGAGTGTGTGTAATTAATTAATTAAGGGAGGGGTTTGTGATCAATCCCCTGTGTAGGCCTGTATAAATCTAGGTACAGGACTCACAGAGCTTGCTCACAAACTGAAGTGTGCTCTGGATTAAGTGAACAGTTGGACATCCCAGCATTGGAAAAAGTGTTTTTGTGTTTACATCCTAACCTGCAGTAAGAAGGTTAAAGGGTTAAAGTTTAAAAGGTTGTGCTTTTCTCTGGGAGTGTGTGTAATTAATTAAGGGAGGGGTTTGTGATCAATCCCCTGTGTAGGCCTGTATAAATCTAGGTACAGGACTCACAGAGCTTGCTCACAAATAGAGTGCTCTTTCCTAAGTGCTCTGAAATAAGTGTACAGTTTGTGAAACACAGCAGTTGGTGAAACAGAGGAGTTAGCGAAACACAGGTAAATTAGTTGCTTACATTTTAGGAACACACACTTGCACCATACATGATGAGCAAGTTTGGAGATCTCACTCAGTGCACATCATGCCATATGTATGCATGCTTGGAACAGCAGTTCCAGGGTCCATACCGCTGTAGCAAATGTGAGCAAGTGGCCCTTGTAGAAGCTCAGATTGGAGCTCTAGAGAGTCATATTGCAACATTGAGAGACATTGACAACCTTGAGAGGAGTCTCTTGCTAACGGAGCAGAGTCTAGCTGGGTCACCTAGCAAAGAGGGAGGAGATCAGCTAGAAGGGAACCAGGCACATAGCTGGGTGACAGTTAGAAGTGGTTGCAGTGGGGGAGGGAAGAGGAAGAGGGCAGCCAGTCCTGAGTTTTTACATCCAAACAAATTTGCTCATTTAAGTGAAGATGTTGGGGAGGCAAACCCAGAAGTGGAATTGCTGGAGAAGACTGTTCTCCCTAACAGCCGGGAGAACAGCTCCTCTAGCACAGAGGGGATCCAGAGGAAAGTGAAGCCTAGGCAGGTTGTGGTGGTAGGGGACTCCATTATTAGGAGAACAGATAGGGTAATCTGTGGCTCTGATCGCAGCAACCAAATGGTTTGCTGTCTCCCGGGTGCCCGGGTTCGGCATGTTGCAGACAGGGTGGACAGATTATTGGGAGGGGCTGGAGAGGATCCAGCTGTCTTGGTGCATATTGGAACCAATGACAAAGTAAGAGGAAGGTGGAGAGTCCTAAAAGGTAATTTTAGGGATTTAGGCAGTAAGATTAGGAACAGGACCTCCAAGGTAGTATTCTCAGAGATACTACCCGTGCCATGCGCTACGCCAGAGAGACAGCGGGAGATTAGGGAGCTCAATGCATGGCTGAAGTCTTGGTGTAAGAAGGAGGGCTTTGGGTTTTTAGAGCACTGGGCTGATTTTGCTTTGGGGTACAATCTCTATAGCAGGGATAGATTGCACCTGAATGCAAGAGGGTCTCAAGTGCTTGGGGAGAGGATTACTAGACGGTTGGAGGAGATTTTAAACTAGGAAGGGGGGGGGAGGGGCCAATAAATACTGGGATAGATAGTATAGAAAGGGAAGGTGATGTAGTTAATAACCAGGTGGGAGGATCTGGGGGCGGGGTTAGTACAGATGATAGGGAGAAGACTATAAGCCACAACAAAATTAAATCACAAATGGAACACAGCAGTGGCATAAATTGTATGCTTGCAAATGCCAGAAGTTTAACTGGTAAAATAGGGGAACTGGAGCTGGTAGCTGAAATTGAAAACTATGACTTGATAGGCATAACAGAAACATGGTGGGATGACACACATGATTGGTCAATCAATTTAGAGGGCTACATGTTATTTAGAAAAGATAGGTCAAGCAAAAGAGGTGGTGGGGTCTGTCTGTATATCAAACCAGCATTATTGCCTCAATTGCGGGAAGATATATGTGATGACAGTAGTGAACATGTGGAATCCCTGTGGGTTGAAATAGTCACTGGGGATAAAACTGCCCAGAAAATATTAGTGGGTATTTGTTATAAACCACCAAACATTGGTGACCTTCAAGAAACACAGCTATTAATGCAAATAGAAAAGGCTTCCCAAATAGGGAGAACTATAATTATGGGGGATTTTAATTATCCAGAAATAGATTGGAAAAATGGAACAGCTAACTCTGCTAAAAGCAGCAAGTTTCTGAACTTGTTGAATGACAATTTTTTGTCACAACTAGTGCAGACCTCAACCAGAGGGAATGCATGTCTGGATTTGGTAATAACTGACCATGAAGAACTTATCTCTAACATCCAAGTAAGGGAGCACTTGGGGAATAGTGACCATAACATGGTATCGTTTGAGATTAATTCAAAAAAACAAGTTGATATGAGTTCCACCAAAACACTGAATTTTAAAAAGGCCAACTTTAGCAGGTTTAATTCATCCCTTGGTCTCGTTGACTGGGATAAAATATTTTCAGGAAAAAATACAGAAGGTAAGTGGAATGCCTTCAAAATAACATTGCAAAAATACACATATAAATTTATCCCTGTTGGAAACAAATACAAAAGAAGCAAATTGAAGCCAATGTGGCTAACCAGTAAAATAATTCATGAAATAAATAACAAGAAAGCGGCATTTAAACACTACAAAGCTGAGGGATCAGCAGAGGCATTTGCAGAATACAAAAATGTCAACAAAACCTGTAAAAAGGCTATTAAATTAGCTAGACTGGAGAATGAAAAAAATATTGCTAAGGAGAGCAAAAGCAACCCAAAAAAATTCTTTAAATACATTAATGGCAAAAAATTAAAGTCTGATAATGTTGGGTCCTTGTTAGCTGAAACGGGTGAGATGGTCAAAGGTGACAGAGAGAAGGCAGATATTTTAAATAATTTCTTTTCTTCTGTTTTTACCAAGCAACACCCATTGGACAAGAATCTGCAAACTACTTTTACAGAACAGTCACAGCAAGCATGGGACTGGCTAACACAAGAAAAAGTGTTAAAACAATTGAATGGTGTCAAGGTAGACAAAGCTCCGGGGCCAGATGGTATACACCCACGGGTACTTAAAGAGCTAAGCCAGACCCTGGCCAGACCGATATATCTGATTTTCAGGGATTCTTTTATTTCTGGTATGGTGCCCATGGATTGGCGTAAAGCAGATGTGGTGCCCATATTTAAAAAGGGATCAAAGTCCCAGCCAGGAAATTACAGACCCGTAAGCTTGACATCTGTGGTAGGGAAGCAGTTTGAAAGGTTGCTAAGGGAATATATTCAAGAATTCTGCTGGAACAGGAATATCATTAGCAATAGCCAACATGGCTTTGTGAAAGATAGGTCTTGTCAAACGAACTTGATCGCATTTTATGAAAAAGTAAGTAATAATATAGATGAGGGAGCGGCGGTTGACGTGATCTATTTAGACTTTGCCAAGGCATTTGATACAGTTCCACACAAGAGGTTACTGTACAAATTAAATGAAATAGGACTAGGGCAAAATGTTTGTGAGTGGATTGGAAATTGGCTGAAAGATAGAATGCAAAGAGTGGTAGTAAATGGCAAGTTCTCCAGTTGGATAAACGTGATAAGTGGAGTGCCTCAGGGATCTGTCATGGGTCCTCTTCTTTTTAATTTGTTTATTAATGACCTCCCAGAGGGCATAGGAAGCCATGTATCAGTGTTTGCTGATGACACAAAATTAAGTAAGGTAATAAAGTCTGAACTGGATGTGTCTTCATTACAAGAGGACTTGGACAAATTGAGTAACTGGGCAGGCAAATGGCAAATGAGATTCAATATAGACAAGTGTAAAGTTATGCATTTTGGGTATAATAATAAAAATGCAACATATAGTTTAAATGGTGTTTCTCTGGGGAAATCTACTAATGAAAAGGATTTAGGAGTAATGGTAGACAATAGACTTTGCAGTAGCATGCAGTGCCAGCTGGCAGCTGCAAAGGCCAATAAGATATTGGCATGTATTAAAAGGGGTATTGACTCAAGGGAGGAAGATATAATTATGCCTCTTTACAGGTCCATGGTAAGACCCCACCTAGAATATGCTGTTCAATTCTGGGTGCCCTTTCTAAAGAAGGACATTATGGAACTAGAGAGAGTGCAGAGGAGGGCTACAAAACTAGTAAGGGGAATGTAATGTTTTAGTTATGAAGAGAGGCTAGAAAAGTTAAACTTGTACACACTAGAGAAATGGCGTCTTAGAGGGGATATGATAACACTATATAAATATGTTCAAGGCCCATATAAAGGGCTTTCAAAAGACCTGTTCATTAACAGAACAGTACACAGGACAAGGGGCCACCCGCTTAGACTTGAGGAAAGGAGATTTAGTCTACAACAGCGGAAGGGTTTCTTTACAGTAAGGACAATAAAGGTATGGAATGCACTTCCGGAGGAGGTGGTGCTATCAAATACATTAGATGCCTTTAAAAGGGGCCTGGATACTTATTTAAAAGAGCATAATATAGAGGGCTATGCACGTTAGTATTGGGATTAATATTTAGTTAGGGCTTGTTGATCCAGGGAGAAATCTGATTGCCATTTGGAGTCAGATGCCTTCTTTTGGGTCAGCGATGGTAAACAGGAATAGGAAAAGGGTTGAACTGGATGGACGCAAGTCTTTTTTCAACCTAAATTACTATGTAGTACTTCGTTAAAGTTAGATTTAGCTTTGTCAAGTCTCAAGAGGTCAGTGGGGGAGAGGGATGCTTTGTGTTGTTAGTCAAGAAGTCTAATTGTGTCTATTAAATCCTGAATGTGTTTGAGTTTATCTTCGCCATGATGGGATCCTACACTAATGAAATGATCATGCATAACACATTTATGTGCTTCCTACAATATTGGGGCTTGGATATCTGGAATGACTTTTAAAGAGAAAAAGTCTTGTAAATTAATTTTGACATTTTCCTGAATCTCATCATCTCGAAGGAGTGATTCATTCACTCTCCACACCTTTGATCTAGAAGATTCAGACGAGAAGAAGAGAAAAATTGAAACTGAGGAATGATCTGACCAGGAAATTGGATCAATGGAGGCAGAAGTGTGTGAGTGAAGCAAAAACTGTGAGATAATGAGGTAATCAATTCTGTTGTACATGGAGTGAGTGTGTGAGAAAAGATATTGTCACACTGGGCCCTTGGCTCCTGGAGGGGGCTGGGGGCCAGCCCCCTCCTTACAGACCATGGATTCTATTCATGCGGAGGATCCTTTACCATCTCCCCAATCCCTTCTTGGGGCTAAGTCACCCTGTGCTTAATGGGGGCGCAGGGTGACTAGGAAACCCAGTGAACACTTTTTTCAACTTTGTCAGAGGATACCAGACCTCCTAAAAGACTAATTACTTTGGAAGATGTAAATGATGTTTCAGCACCTTATCCTATTTTGTGTATTCTGGCCCCTCTGTAACACTTGTACCCAACCCTATTCCTGTGTCCCATTGTTTAGTTAATTCACTCATGTCTGGCCCATTGTATCCTGTTATCACCTACCCATTGTCCCATCACACCGTATGTTTACACTCCCCTTGTATTCATTGTACTCCATTTTTCTACTGAAACCATCCTCCACCCATTGACCCTTTGTAAAGATGTGTATTCCCATTGTACCATAGTGCTCTTTGTATCCTGTGCCCCTCCACCACCAACTCAATATGTGGTTTGCAGTACCTGTGATCTATTGGATCCTACTATGGGTGGATAACTCATTACGTGTGTATATAAACCCTGTATGTTGTACAATAAGTCAGTTCTTATTCTAACCCCAAGACACTGGTGTTGTCTGATGCTTGGGGTAAAGCTTGCTGTATCCATAGTGTGTTCACCCTACACTTGCCTAAGTGAATGGGTGAATGTAGCTATGTTCCTGGTTCTTGGCTGGTGGAGTTCGTGAGTGTTGACTTGGGTTAAGGAAGCAGAGTTTTGGCAGAGCTACTCAGTGTGAGTACGGGTATCCGTCTATCATGGTGCCTGTGCTCTCTGTGCTGCTCTCTGTCAGTCTCTGTTGTGATGCGCTCCTATTGGTTGAGCTATGTTTGGCCTGCCCATTATGGCCTTTATATACTGGGTTCTGGAACCTATCCGGTATCCTTTCGTGGTGTTCCAGTACCAGTGCCTACTTGAGTTGCTTGAATTCCTGTGTACCGACTTGGCCCGTTTGACTACTCTGCCTCTTGTCTCCTGCTCCGTGATTCAACCCGGCCTGGCTGACGTTCCTGCTCCGTGACCTGACCCGGCTTGTCTGACGTTCCTGCTCCGTGATTCGACCCGGCCTGGCTGACGTTCCTGCTCCGTGACCTGATCTGGCTTGTTTGACGTTCCTGATCCGTGATTCGACCCGGCTTTTCTGTTCCTGCATCTCTGTGTTGCTTGGGTGACATTCTGACTTCCGGCGTGCCTGAGTCCTGCCTGGCACAGTATCAGTGTTGCCTCCGTTACTTCTACTGCAGTGTGTCATAGGCTGAGTGCTCCGTTAACCCTTGCTGAGCCTCTGTGTTGCCTCCGTTACTGCTACGGCAGTGTGCCATTGGCTGGGCCTTCCGTTAACTATCGCAGAGCTTCATTGTTGCCTCCGTTACTGCTATGGCAGTGTGCCATTGGCTGGGCCGTCTGTTAACTCTTGCAGAGCTTTTGTGTTGTCTCCGTTACTGCTATGGCAGTGTGCCATTGGCTGGGCCTTCCGTTAACTATCGCAGAGCTTCATTGTTGCCTCCGTTACTGCTATGGCAGTGTGCCATTGGCTGGGCCGTCTGTTAACTCTTGCAGAGCTTCTGTGTTGTCTCCGTTACTGCTGCAGCAGTGTGCCATTGGTTGAGCCTTCCGTTACTCTCGCAGAACTCTGTGTTGCCTCCGTTACTGCTACGGCAGTGTGCCATAGGCCAAACCATCCATTAAGCTCCTTCAGAGTATCATTGCCTCCTCTGTTACTGCTACGGCAGTGTGCCATTGGCTGTACTCCCGATCAGTTCTTGCAGAGTATCATTGTTGCCTCCGTTACTGCTACGGCAGTGTGCCATTGGCTGTACTCCCGTTTGGCTCTTGCAGAGTATCATTGTTGCCTCCGTTACTACCACGGAAGTGGGTTTTAGTCTCAGCTCTGCTCTGGCTGATTACAAGTGCTCTAGTCTCCATTCTTGCACTGCAGTCTCCTACTCGTTGCTATTCCTTCATACTGGGCGTTACTAAGAGAACTCACCACAGACTTCTCTACACAGAGACTGATTACACCTATTGGGACTTTAACTCATGCTGTACTGCTGCTCTGGGTATTCACCCTTTCCTTCCTGACCTGTGTCAGTATAAGACCTCTCTTGATTCCTATTATACTGGGCCTGTGTAGGCATATGCATCATATACCTGTATTATCTCTGTATGTTTCTGCTGAGGTAAAACAAGGCCTGTGAAGGGTACTTGATTATTTGTGTTTTCAATAAAACTGTGTTTTATCCTAAACCACTGTGTCTAAGTGTTGAACAAACAGTTACAGTACAAAAGTGCCATGACCTCAGACAGTAAAGGTGAGGAAAATTCACAAAACATCCACTGGAGGATGGCTGTACATGAGCAGCGTCTGGACCAGTTGGCACTGGCCATTCAAACATTACTTGAGCGTACGGTACACATTGATAAACCAATTCAGAATCCGGTGGTCCCCCCCCAGTCTTGACACCGGAGAGTCATTCCCTGACTACTGTTGCCCCAGCTAAAGGGCTAACGGCGGCTGCTCCACTACCACTCAGATATGACGGTGAACCCACCCTGTGCAGAGGGTTTATTAATCAATTAGAGATATTTCTGGAACTAACTCCTCATGCCTTCCCTAATGACCGTAGCAAGGTTGGGTTCATGATATCATTATTAACGGGCAGAGCCTTGGCATGGGTCAATCCATTGTGGGAAAATGCGAAACCTTGCACTCGGACCTTCAGGGAGTTTGTACAAATGTTTCAGAGAGTATTTGAAGTTCCTGGTAGAGCCGCCTCTGCTGCTAAACGATTGATGGAGGTACAACACGGTAATCGTACCGTGGGTGATTATGCCATAGAATTCCGTACATTGGTAGCAGAGGTAGGAAGGAATAACGAGGCGTTGGTGGCAGCCTTTGCTCAAGGTCTTGCCGACCACATTAAAGATGAAATAGCTGCGAGAGAAGTACCCAATGATTTGGACGAGTACATTGATTATGTTATCCTAATTGACTCCCGTATATGTGAGCGACGTATGGCTAAAGACCGTAGGCCACGGCCTAGAAACTATGGGCAAAGCAGTTTTTTGAACCCACCCATGCCTCCCTCGCCTCCCATGCCTCCTGACCGTTTACATGAGTCTAGCGAACCAATGCAACTCGGGTTCACCAAACTGACTAAGGAGGAACGGGCACACCGCAGGAGGCAGGGCTTATGTTATACTGTGGCAAAGCTGGACATCTATTACGTACCTGTCCTGTACGTCCGGGAAACGAACGCACCTAGGGTACCTTGGGGGACAGGCCCTAGGTGGTGTTCAGCAGTCCCTAGATCCAAGTATACAGAAACCCACTATCCAGGTGGTATTTTCATGGGCAGAACAGCCAGTTGAGGTTCTGGCCCTGGTGGATTCCGACGCAGCCGGTTACTTCATGGATAATTCATTTGCTGCGTTACATAAGATTCCGTTGGTCAAGAGGGATTGTCCCATAGCCATTGAAGCCATTGATGGCAGACCATTAGAACCAGCTCAGATAACTATGGAAAATATCCCTATTTCTATGACTATTGGGGTCCTCCACAAGGAGGAACAATGATTTCAGATAATCCATTCTCCTCATCATGCGGTCATTCTGGGGTTCCCATGGCTACATCTGCACAATCCCCAGTTTGATTGGCAGAAGTGTGAGATCACATCTTGGTCTGAGTATTGCATGGAGCATTGTGTGTCGCACCCGGTTAAGATTTTGTGTGCCTCTCCCTTCGTGCCAGCTGAATACCGCAAATTCAGTGACGTGTTCAGGAAGGGAGAGGCTAGCGCATTTCTCCAGCACAGAACTTACGACTGCGCTATTGATTTGCCTCCAGACACCGTGTCTCCCAGGGGTTGCACGTATCCACTGTCATGCGAAGAGAATAGGGCCATGGAAGAGTACATTGATGACGCCCTTAAAAGAGGGATTATACGCAAGTCTACCTCTCCTGCTGGAGCTGGCTTCTTTTTCGTAAAAAAGAAGAATGGCGAGTTAAGGCCTTGCATTGATTACCGTGGACTGAATAAACTCATGTCCAAGAATGCCTACCCCATACCACTTATTACGGAACTATTTGACAGGTTAAAAGGGTCTTCCATTTTTACGAAACTAGATCTATGGGCCGCCTATAACCTGATCAGAAAAAAAGCTGGGGATGATTGGAAAACGGCATTTAATACCAGATTGGGGCATTATGAATACCTAGTTATGCCATTTGATCTCTGTAATGCAACCGCGGTATTTCAAGAATTTATTAATGATATCCTCCGTGACACGCTTCAGTCCTGTGTAGTAGTCTACCTTGATGACATACTCATACACTCGGCTAACCTATCCCAACACATCAAGGATGTGTCCGAGGTCCTGCTTCGTTTACGAAAAATAAACTATTCTGTAAATTGGAAAAGTGTGAGTTTCACAAGTCCAAAGTGCCTTTCTTGGGTTTCGTGATCTCTAACGATGGTATTGCCATGGACCAGGAGAAACTCACAGCTGTGTTACAATGGCCACGACCCAAGGGGTTAAAAGCTATTCAGCGCTTTCTTGGCTTTGCCAGTTATTACAGGAAGTTTATCCAAAACTTCTCCACGATAGTTAAACCTCTGTCTGACCTTACGCACAAGGGTGCTAATCCATCCCAATGGTCTGATACAGCTGAGTACGCTTTTGAGACATTAAAATCTGCATTCGCATCTGCTCCTGTACTGTCCCACCCCAACCCTGCCTTGCCATTTACACTAGAGGTTGATGCCTCTGAAATTGGGGTAGGGGCAGTACTGTCTCAGTGCCCAGTTGTTGGGGGCACCTTGAGACCATGTGGGTTCTTCTCAAAGAAACTTTCTAGTGCCCAAAGTCATTATGAAATTGGTGACAGAGAGCTCCTGGCTATCATTCTCATCTTAAAAGAATGGCATCACCTACTGGAGGGTACCAGAACTCCTGTATTAATTTTAACTGACCACAAGAATCTGACTTATCTCTCAGAAGCGAAAAGATTGTCCTCTCGTCAGGGCAGATGGGCACTGTTTTTATCTCTCTTTAACTTTGCAGTATCCTACCTGCCGGGCTCAAAGAACATTAGGGCTGATGCCCTGTCTAGACAATTTGGGCCAGAGATGGAGAAGGATGAGCCTCCCGTACCTATCCTTCAACCTGATCGTATTCTGGCTACATTACGTACTAGTATCACTTCGCCACTAGGGGAAGAGATTTTGGTACCCAGGCTACGGCACCCCCAGAAACCCCAGTGGGTTTTGTTGATGAGCCATTTCGTACCCGTTTGCTTGAGACATATCACTTGTCTAAGGCTGCTGGGCATATTGGGAGGGATCAATTAATATGGTCTCTCTCACAAGTATTTTGGTGGCCCTCGCTTAGAGCCGATTGCTCCGCATTCACTGCAGCCTGTACCACCTGTGCTCGTGCCAAAACCCCCAGACACCTCCCAGTGGGCTTACTCCAACCTGTTCCTAATGGTGAATGCCCTTGGTCCCACATATCCATTGATTTCCTGGGAGAACTGCCAGTGTCTAGGGGTTACTCATTTATTCTGATGGTGGTTGACAGATTTTCTAAAATGGCTTATTTCTACCCCTTTCGGCCCTCCCTTCAGCCCAGAAGCTGTCAGTGGTCTTTGCTAGAGAAATGTTCCGGTTGCATGGGGTTCCTAGAGTTGTGGTGTCTGACCGGGGGAGCCAATTCGTGTCCAGATTCTGGAGGGCATTCTGTGGCCAGATGGGCATTCAACTGTCCTTTTCCTACCATCCTCAGACCAATGGGGCCATTGAGTGTGCCAATCAGGGACTGGACCAGTTCCTGCGCTGCTTTGTTACCGATCATCATGACAATTGGGCAGACCTGTTGCCTTGGGCAGAGTTCGCCAGGAACTGTGCAGTTAATTCATCGTCCGGGAGCTACCCGTTTCTCATCAATTACAGGTTCCAGCTAGTGTTGAGCGAGCATGCTCGGCCGAAGCTCGGTTCGGCTCGAGCATCGCTCTGCTCGGCACATGGCGGTACTCGTACGAGTACCGCATGTGCTCGCCCGCCATGTTCGGGTCTCCTCCCCGCACGTTTCGCGGCTGCTGCGCAGCCAATAAACGTGCAGGGAGGCTCTGACATCAGTGTAATGCCAGCAGCCATGTTGGCTGCTGGCATTACACTGATTGGCTGGCCAGAACCCGTGATCGGGTGCTGTATAGCACCTGACCAGCGAGTTTGGCTCAGTCTTAGCCAGGGAGAGATGAGGATAGGAAGGGAAAGTCAGTGTAGGGAGAAGACAAGCAATTGTGAAAAAAAAAAAAGACCCAAAAGTCCTTTTTAGGACTACTGTGTGTGGGGGCAGCAGTTTATTTTGTGTGGGGGAAAAAAAAAAAAAAAAAAAAACTTCATATATTCTGTTTAGTGTGCAAAGTTGCAGATTAGAGCACATTCTGTTTAGTGTGCAAAGTTGCAGATTAGAGCACATTCTGTTCAGTGTGCAAAGTTGCAGATTAGCAGCACATTCTTTTTAGTGTGCAAAGTTGCAGATTAGAGCACATTCTGTTTAGTGTGCAAAGTTGCAGATTAGCAGCACATTCTGTTTACTGTGCAAAGTTTCAGAATAGGAAAACATTCTGTTAAGTCTTCAAACTGTAAAATATCAAAGTCACATATTCCATTCACTGTGCGTCGCCGCAGTTAAGAAGCAAATTCTGTTTACTGTGCACAGTTTCAGAATAGGAAAAAATTCTGTTAAGTGTTCAAACTGTAAAATATCAAAGTCACATATTCCATTCACTGTGCGTCGCCGCAGTTAAGAAGCAAATTCTGTTTACTGTGCACAGTTTCAGAATAGGAAAAAATTCTGTTAAGTGTTCAAACTGTAAAATATCAAAGTCACATATTCCATTCACTGTGCGTCGCCGCAGTTAAGAAGCAAATTCTGTTTACTGTGCACAGTTTCAGAATAGGAAAAAATTCTGTTAAGTCTTCAAACTGTAAAATATCAAAGTCACATATTCCATTCACTGTGCGTCGCCGCAGTTAAGAAGCAAATTCTGTTTACTGTGCACAGTTTCAGAATAGGAAAAAATTCTGTTAAGTCTTCAAACTGTAAAATATCAAAGTCACATATTCCATTCACTGTGCGTCGCCGCAGTTAAGAAGCAAATTCTGTTTACTGTGCACAGTTTCAGAATAGGAAAAAATTCTGTTAAGTCTTCAAACTGTAAAATATCAAAGTCACATATTCCATTCACTGTGCGTCGCCGCAGTTAAGAAGCAAATTCTGTTTACTGTGCACAGTTTCAGAATAGGAAAAAATTCTGTTAAGTGTTCAAACTGTAAAATATCAAAGTCACATATTCCATTCACTGTGCGTCGCCGCAGTTAAGAAGCAAATTCTGTTTACTGTGCACAGTTTCAGAATAGGAAAAAATTCTGTTAAGTGTTCAAACTGTAAAATATCAAAGTCACATATTCCATTCACTGTGCGTCGCCGCAGTTAAGAAGCAAATTCTGTTTACTGTGCACAGTTTCAGAATAGGAAAAAATTCTGTTAAGTGTTCAAACTGTAAAATATCAAAGTCACATATTCCATTCACTGTGCGTAGCCGCAGTTAAGAAGCAAATTCTGTGTACTGTGCAAAGTTGCAGATTTGCAGCACATATTCCGTGTAATATGAAGAAGGCGGGTAAAAAGGGACGGGGAAGTGGACGTGATCCTGATAGTTCAGGGCGCGGGTCAGGACGCGTAGAAACTGCGCCTGCTGCCAGAGCACAAGACAGAAAGACATCCACCATACCTAGCTTCATGTCTCATTTTACAGGGCGTCGCAGGACATCACTCTCGAGGTCCGACCACTGCGAACAGGTGGTCGGTTGGATGTCAGCTGATACTGCTTCCAGTCGGTTAAGCACCACCCTGTCTTCCACCAAGTCCACTCTCAGTAGCCAAGAGTCTGGTCAACATAATCCTCACTCTGATCATCCTTCCTCCCACCATAGAGGATCTGGTCAAAGAAGTGATCCCACACTGGGATATAGTGAGGAGCTCGTCTCATCACCAATCCTTAATTTGAACCTCTCTCCAAGCACGCTTGCAGAGGAACATGACATCTTGTGCCCTGATTCACAACCTCTAGAGGGTACCCAATCACAAGAAGATGACAGAGGTGAACGGCATTTAAGGTCAAAGGAAGTGGATGATGATGATGATGAGACACAGTTGCCATTACATCAACCACTATTACTGTCTCAAGACCTTGATGAGGAGGATGATATACAGTTGTCAATGACTGAGTATGTGGTGGGATCAAGACATGAGGAGGATGATCAGAGTGAGAAAGTGGAGGAGGACTTGGTGGACGATGAGGTGACTGACCCCACCTGGGAAGGTGTAGAGCCGAGCGATGACAGCAATCCTGAGGGTGAGCCATCTGCAGCACCGCAACAGGCTGGAAGAGGCAGTGGTGTGGCTACAGAAAGAAGGCGGACCGCACCAAACCAGCCCGCAAATGTTCCACGGAGCACCCCCTTGCGTAAATCTCCCTTGCCAAGGGGTAGGTGTTCCGCGGTATGGCGTTTTTTTAAGGAAAGTGCGGACGACAAAAGAATTGTAGTTTGCAACCTGTGCCACACCAGAATGAGCCGAGGCATGAACACTAGAAACCTCACCACCACCAGCATGATCCGACACATGGCATCCAAGCACCGTAATAAGTGGGAGGAACGCCTGGATCGCCCATCTGTGTCTGCAGGCCACACCACTGCCTCCTCTTCCCCTGTTTTCGGTGCCGGCCAATCGCCTGTCGAAGGCGCAGGCCCGCATACCTCCCGCCCTGCACCTGTACCATCTGAAGCACCATCAGCGACCACATCCACTTCCCTGTCCCAGCACAGCGTCCAAATGTCGTTACCCCAGGCATTTGAGCGCAAGCGAAAATACCCAGCCACCCACCCACAGGCCATAGCACTAACCTCACACCTTTCCAAATTACTGGCCATCGAAATGCTGCCATTTAGGCTTGTGGAGACTGAGTCCTTCCGCAGCCTGATGGCAGCAGCTGTCCCTCGGTACGCGGTCCCCAGCCGCCACTACTTTTCCCGGTGTGCCATCCCCGCATTACACCACCATGTGTCCCGTAACATCACCCGTGCCCTGACCAACGCAGTTACTGGGAAGGTCCACTTAACGACTGACACATGGACAAGTGCTTGTGGCCAGGGACGCTACATTTCCCTCACGGCACACTGGGTGAATGTCGTGGAGGCTGGGAGCGACTCGGACCCTGGGATGGCACAGGTGCTACCCACGCCGAGGATTGCGGGCCCTACCTCCATCAGGGTTTCCGCCAGCACCTACGTTATTGGCTCCTCCTCCTCCGTTTCCACCTCCGAATTCTCTGCGCGCAGCGCCACTCACCCATCAGCCGGTAGCTGGAAGCAGTGTAGCACTGCAGTGGGGAAGCGTCAACAGGCCGTGCTGAAGCTGATCTGCCTTGGGGACAAACAGCACACGGCCTCAGAGCTGTTGCAGGGGATTAGTCACCAGACCGAGCAGTGGCTCTCGCCACTCAACCTGCAACCAGGCATGGTTGTGTGTGATAATGGGCGTAACTTGGTGGCGGCTTTGGAGCTCGGCAAGCTCACACACGTACCATGCCTAGCGCATGTATTTAATTTAGTGGTTCAGCGATTTCTAAAAACCTACCCCAATTTGCATGATCTCTTGACCAAGGTGCGCCGCGTGTGTGCACATTTCCGTAAGTCATCTACAGCTTCAGCCGGCCTGTTGAAGCTGCAGCAGCGCTTACAATTGCCAGCTCACCGGCTGCTGTGTGACGTGAGCACGCGCTGGAACTCCACCTTCCACATGTTGGCCCGGCTTTGTGAGCAGCAGAGGGCAGTAGTGGAGTACCAGCTGTTACACGGTCGTCGCCTCTCCGTTCAACTTCCTGTAATCAGAAGTGAGGAGTGGGAATGGATGTCAGACCTCTGTGAGGTTTTACGCAATTTTGAGGAATCGACACAGATGGTGAGCGGCGATAACGCTATTATCAGTGTAACCATCCCACTTCTGTGTCTACTGAAACGCTCGCTGCTCACAATTAAAACTGACGCTTTGCATGTGGAAGAGGTGGAAATGCGGGAGGAAGAGCTTACACAAGGTGATAGCCAGAGCACCCTCACTTCGTCTTCTCAGCGACAATTGGAGGAGGCGGAGGAGGAGGAGGAGGAGGAGGAAGACACGGTTGCCTCCGCTACAGAGGGTAGCCATGGAACTTTAGTTCCATCTCTTCAGCGTGGGTGGGCAGAAGAGGAGGAAGAGGATGAGGAGATTGAGAGTCATCCTCCTGGTGAGGACAGCGAAATCTTGACTGTTGGTACTCTGGCACACATGGCTGACTTTATGTTAGGCTGCCTTTCCCGTGATCCACGCGTTATACGCATTTTAGACAACACGGATTACTGGGTGTTCACCCTTCTGGACCCCCGCTACAAAGAGAATTTCTCATCTCTCATTCCTCCGGTGGAGAGGACAAGCAAAATGGTGCAATACCAGAAGGTTCTTGTTGAAAAATTGCTCCAAAATTTTCCATCTGACAACGCTGGCGGCAGAGTACGTGCTACCTTGGCCAACAGAGAAGGGGAGAAAAGGGGAGCACACAGCAGTTCCGACAAAGGCAGGGCAACACTCTCCAAGGCGTGGGACACCTTCATGACACCCCGCCAGCACCCTCACCCTGATGCGCAGCCTAGTGTCACAAGGAGGGAAAAGTTTTGGAAGATGGTGAAGGAGTACGTAGCAGACCGTGTCAGCGTCCTCAATGATCCCTCTGTGCTTTACAACTACTGGGTGTCCAAGCTGGACACGTGGTATGAACTGGCACTCTACGCCTTGGAGGTGCTGGCCTGCCCTGCCGCCAGCGTTCTGTCTGAGCGGGTATTTAGTGCTGCTGGTGGCATCATAACAGATAAGCGTATCCGCCTTTCCACCGAAAATGCTGATAGGTTGACACTTATAAAAATGAACAAGGCCTGGATTTCCCCTGACTTCTCCACTCCACTGGAGGAAAGCCCCGGAGGAACATAAAGTGACTTTATATATGTTATTTACAATGATGGGAATACTCCGGGGGTGCTCGGTCAGAGCACCCGAACACCCGAGCATTGGGGTGCTCGCTCATCACTAGTTCCAGCCATGCCTGCTCTCGGACTCATTCCAGTCACAACAGATTTCAGCTCTGGACGAGCATATCGAGCAACTCCGCTCCACCTGGGCACAGGTTCAGAGGGCCCTCAGTCAGTCATTTCAGCGTCATCAGCGACATGCCAACTGTAGACGGCTGCCAGCGGTCTCCTTTCAGGTTGGGGACAGGGTATGGCTCTCCTCCAGAAATCTTTTTGTGTGTTTTACGGTCAGTCTGTAAAAATGGCGTACTACGGGCGAAAGATCGTTCCCAGCAGCGACGTTGGAGTCCAAGATGCATCCAGACATCCTCCCTATGCTGTCCCTGAACCATTTCTGTGGTGTTTCCATCATTTTCTGCCCTTTTCCTATGGACCAGGCACCCTCCCCTCATCAGAGCAGGGGGTGCCTGGTGTAATGCTCGAGTCCTCCCATTGACTTCAATGGGGCTCGGGTGCTCGGCCGAGCACTCGAGCCTCCGGGGGTGCTCGGTCAGAGCACCCGAACACCCGAGCATTGGGGTGCTCGCTCATCACTAGTTCCAGCCATGCCTGCTCTCGGACTCATTCCAGTCACAACAGATTTCAGCTCTGGACGAGCATATCGAGCAACTCCGCTCCACCTGGGCACAGGTTCAGAGGGCCCTCAGTCAGTCATTTCAGCGTCATCAGCGACATGCCAACTGTAGACGGCTGCCAGCGGTCTCCTTTCAGGTTGGGGACAGGGTATGGCTCTCCTCCAGAAATCTTAATTTGCAAGTTCCATCCAATAAGTTGTCTCCCCAATTCATTGGCCCTTTCAGGGTGATCTGTAAAGTTAATTCTGTCTCATATGCCTTAGAACTTCCGGCATCTATGCTCATACATAATGTGTTCCATGTATCCCTGTTAAAACCTCTGGTATGCAACCGCTACACTACCACTCCGGTGGTGCCTGGTCCTGTGGACGTTCAGGGCCAAGAGGAGTACGAAGTTCAAAGCATAATTGATTCACGAAGATTTAGAGGAAAATTGCAATATTTGGTCCACTGGAAGGGCTATGGCCCTGAAGAGCGTTCATGGGTTGATCAGAAGGACCTTCATGCTCCTAGATTATTGCGCAATTTTCACTCTAAATATCCCCAGAAACCAGGTCCCTCTTCCAGGAGAGGGGGTCTTTGAGAAGGGGGTACTATCACTGTGTGTCACGGTTTATTATGACTCTCAGACACAAGTTTTAGGTAAAAAAAAATCAATTTTATTGAAATAATAATTTGATAACTTAGGATGGCAATAACATACATATATATATATATATATATATACAGAATATAGCACAGACAGAAGGCAGACTCTACCGGTCCTGTCAATATACCGGACAGGACAGTCTTTAGGCTCTACCGGCCTTGCCAATACCGGGTAAGGCAACCTGCAGATGGAATAGCATAACGGTTTTACCGGCCTTACCAAATTACCGGGCAAGGCAGCCTCAATGGATACACAATGTAGGCTCTACCGGCCCTGCCAATACCGGGTAAGGCAACCTCAGATGGAATGTGGCAAAAGGTTCTACCGGCCTTACCAATACCGGGCAGGGCAGCCCAGAGATAATAGCAGCAGTCAGATGAAACTGACAAATAGCAGAATCGTTAAGCAGCAAGGCTTAGGAGCAAACCAGCGTCCGCACGCTGGGACCAACACAGAATTGTATAGCCGATAGGCTTTGGAGCAAACCAGTGACCGCACACTGGTGTAACAAGTGAGTTTGTAAAGCCGCGAGGCTTAGGAGCAAACCAGCGTCCGCACGCTGGGTCCAACACAGATTTGTAGAGCTGATAGGCTTTGGAGCAAACCAGTGACCGCACACTGGTGTAACAAGTGAATTTGTATAGCCGCAAGGCTTAGGAGCAAACCAGCGTCCGCACGCTGGGACCAACACAGATTTGTATAGCTGATAGGCTTTGGAGCAAACCAGTGACCGCACACTGGTGTAACAAGCGAGTTTGTATAGCCGCAAGGCTTAGGAGCAAACCAGCGTCCGTACGCTGGGACCAACACAGATTTGTATAGCTGATAGGCTTTGGAGCAAACCAGTGACCGCACACTGGTGTAACAAGTGAGTTTGTATAGCTGCAAGGCTTAGGAGCAAACCAGCGGCCGCACGCTGGGACCAACACAGATTTGTATAGCTGATAGGCTTTGGAGCAAACCAGTGACCGCACACTGGTGTAACAAGCGAGCTTGTATAGCCGCAAGGCTTAGGAGCAAACCAGCGTCCGCACGCTGGGACCAACACAGATTAGTATAGCTGATAGGCTTTGGAGCAAACCAGTGACCGCACACTGGTGTAACAAGTGAGTTTGTATAGCCGCAAGGCTTAGGAGCAAACCAGCGTCCGCACGCTGGGACCAACACGGAATTGAGCAATGTCACCAACGCGACCAGGCAGAAGGTCGCCAGGATACTGAAGACAGGTGATGAGATGACAGGAACCAGCAACCCTCAGTCAGGTCAGCAAACAGCAGAGAAGGAGTTCAGCAGTAACTGCAACACCAGAGACTAGGCCGGAACCAGGACTGGAGTAACTCAGCATCCAGGAAACACTGGAACAGTAGAGATCAGGAACTCAGGAACACAGGAGATCAGGAACTCAGGAACACTGGAACAGGGGCCCAGCTATCACTAGCATAGTGATAGCAAGAAGGTCAGAAACAACACGAAAGGGCACTCAAAGGGTGCCCAATCCAGGTTTAAATAGGCAATAAGAGGCGGGCTAACTGCAGACAGCCAATAGCAGCCCCCTAGTGGTGACAAACAAGGAACTGCAGCAAATCACGGGCACCGTGATACTGTGCCCGTGCTCTCTGTGCTGCTCTCTGTCAGTCTCTGTTGTGATGCGCTCCTATTGGTTGAGCTATGTTTGGCCCGCCCAGTATGGCCTTTATATACTGGGCTCTGGCACCTATCCGGTGCCCTTTCATGGTGGGATCAAGATCCTCCCCAGTGGCTCAGTTACCGTGGCCCTGGAGAGTGGGATGCCTGTCCTCTCCAGCGGCTCTGTTACCCCGACCCTGGAGAATGGAACACCTGTCCTCTGCAGAGACATTGTTGCCCATGTCCTGGGGAGTGGGATCAAGATCCTCCTCAGTGGCTCTGTTACCCCAGCACTGAAGAGTGGGACAACCATCCTCTTCAATGGCCTTGTTGCCCCTGCCCTGGGAAGTGGTAACAATATCCTCCCGAGTGTCTCTGTTATCCCCGCCCTGGAGAGTGGGACGTCTGTCCTCTCCAGTGGCTCCCTTACTCTGACACTGGAGAGTGGGACAACCGTCCTCTCCAGTGGCCTTGTTGCCCCTGCCCTGGGGAGTGGGATCAAGATCCTCTCCAGCAGCTCTGTTACCTGGTTCTTGAGAGTGGGACACCTGTCCTCTCCAGCAACATTGTTGCCCCTGCCCTGGTGAGTGAGCTCAAGATCCTCCCAGTGTCTCTGTTACCCTGGCCCTGGAGAGTGGGACACCTGTCCTTTCCATCGACTCCATTACTCCATTACTCTCCAGCCCTGGAGAGTGGGACAAACGTCCTCTTCAGTGGCCTTGTTGCCCCTGCCCTGGGGAGTGGGAACAAGATCCTCACCAGTGTCTCTGTCACCCCTGCCCTGGGGAGTGGGATGCCTATGCACCCCAGTGGCTTGGTTACCCCTATCCTTGTGAGTAGGACTGAGGTCCTCAAAAGCCTCCAGTCAGCTGACTAAACAAGTTCCCCCCTCAGAACAGAATACAGTACCAGATGAGTGGGAGACATACCCCAAGTATTGTCCATGATATGTGACTGACTGAGGATCTGACCAACCTATTGGCAGACCGGGGTAAGGTTAGTCTTATTTGGAAGAGGGGGAAATGTAACAGGAACCACCGGGCCCTTGGACCCTGGAGGGGCCTGGGGGCCAGCCCCCTCCTTATAGACCATGGATTCTATTCATGCGGACGATCTTTTCCGGCTCCCCAATTCCCTCTTGGGGCTAAGTCACCCTGTGCTTATTGGGGCACAGGGTGACTATTCCTTTCTCCCATTGTATTGTTAATTCACTCATGTCTGGCCCATTGTATCCTGTTATCACCTATCCATGGTCCCATCACACCATATGTTTACACTCCCCTTGTATTCATTGTACTCCGTGTTTCTACTGAAACCACCCTCCACCCACTGACCCTTTGTAAAGATGTGTATTCTCGTTGTACCATTGTGCCTCTTTGTTAAAGAATGTCCCTTATGGGCAATTCTACCACCTTAGACAGAACTGTACGGAGATGGATGATTACATAAAACAAAGAACAATCCCAACAGATATGTTTGTGGAGAAATGGTACACAAGAAGGGAAGTGGATCAAGCTTTTATAAGAGCATAATGTCTGGAGCAGGACACCATTAGAGGTGGGTGAAAGTTGATGCCGTGTTCCTGTGGGAAATTTCACGAAAACCACGTTGCTATCCACTTTTTTTGCGGGGAAAAGCCGCTTTAAAACTAGAGGTTAAAATTTTTGCATTTTTCGCCCATTGACCAAAATTTTTCGCCATTTTTTCAATGGCTAGAAAGTTTCCTCCCATTGATTTACGTTGTTTTCGCACTTCCACTATAAAAACATGACATTTTCGTTGAAGGCAGACAAAATAGAAGCAGCTACAGAGCGAGATAGACATGCTGGGCTGTTCTCTTGTGATATTTTGCAAAAAGTGAGGCAGGAGAGGCTCATAGTGACTCCTATCACTATGAGCAGGGTAAAAAATAATCAATGGAGGAGTTGGAAGGACCATTATGTGTCAACTGAGTCTGAGGAGGAGGAACCACTACTGTACCAATCCTGTCCAGTCCCCCTAAATCACCCCAAGGGATCTTGGGTAATTTCATGGGAAGGTTGGGAGAAAAGGGAATGAGAAGGAAGGGAGAAAAGAGAATGGGAAGGGAGGGAGAAAAGGGTAGTACTAGTGAGAGCAGGACAGGTCAGCTGCCTGTGCCTGCTGCAAGACGTGCTGCCCCTGCTGCCAGTGCCACCATTGCTGTACCTGCAGCCACTAGCATTGTGCCTGCTGTCAGATGTGCTGCCACTAGTGTTGAACCTGCTGCCAGTGCTGAACCTTCTGCCAGTGCTAAACCTGCTGCCATTGCTGAACTTGCTGCCAGTGCTGATCATGCTGCCACCAATACTTTGCCTGCTGCTAGTGTTTCTTGTAGTACTCGGGGGGAAGGAGAAAATTATGCCATGTGTGACAGCAGGGGACCCTCTGTCACATTGCTTGTCACCTCCTCCAAGCAGCAGTGAGATGTCTGGAATAGAGCAGCAGCAAGTAGGGACTACTGGTGGTGGTGGTGGTGTTGGAGAAGCTGGGGTGGAAGAGACATTGATGGCCTTTTTATCAGAAATTGAGAAGGAATGGGAGACAGGGATGAGGATGGGCATCACCACCACCACTAGCAGTCAGCTTTTGAAATTAGCGGAAATTGCAACTGCTCTAACTTCTGCTGCTGCTGAGATAAAATGGCAGCAGGGTACTGAGGAGCAGGCTAGTGTGCCACAGACCACCATGGACACAGTGGGAATGGGGTCAACAAGTAATGTGGGACTAGGACAGGTTCTACTTGCCAGCAGTTGCAATACACCTCCTAATCCTAGTTGCACTGTTAAATCTGAGGCAGTAGCAGCAACAGCAGCAACATTATCCGCTGTCACAGAAAGTGAAGGGGAATGTGGAGGACAAGAAGAAAGAGGCCATTCTTCTCCATCTGTTCCCTATCCCTCCCCCCAGAAGTCATGGGTGTGGGCCTATTATTCTCTTCCGGCAGGCACAGTGCAGTCTTCATCAACAATGGTACAGTGCAAAATTTGTGACAAGTTAGTGAGAAGGGGAAAGGAGGGAACACACCTTGGCACAACCGCCTTGATAACACACATGAAACACAGACACCATGACATTTACTCCAAACATGTTAAAGCCAATCCCCTGTTACAGAAATCTAGCACCGCTGTTACTGTACTGATGAGCGAAACAACTAGCTTGCCATCAACATCACCTTCTTCCTCTAGGGTAACAAGTACATCTCCTGCCAATCCACCTCATTCATCATTACCTCCCCCGCCAAATGATAGCCACTCTGTTAATGTTAGGATATGGCATTTCATCTCTATCCTTTGCACACTGTATGATGCGCTGACCACACATGCCATTGTGGTGGAGGAAAATCGATACCAAGTCATCAGGTTGCATCTGAGGAGATTCCATCCCGCAGAATATGCTAGGATTCTGGCAGGGAGGGTTCATCATTACTATTAAACCATCAGCAAGTTGTCATGTGTCCTTATCAGGATCTGGACAAGGGGTACATTGACAGCGGCAGTACTTGGTTTCGGGTGTCATGGTGTTTAGATACAGTTGTGCCCCCAGATGTTATTTACCACTGATGGAAGCCTCAGTTCCTGTTCTCAAGGGAAAATATATATATATTCTAATAACAACACACCCATGATGATTTTGGAGGAGGGTCAGGAGGAGTAGATTTAATGGTCAACTTGTTATTTTCTCCACATATACTGATGACTATTTACTCTTTTGTTTATGCCTCAGGCTCATCACTGGAGCCAGTCGTGGCAAGTGTAACCTTAAATATCCATCTTCCATGTTACTGCTATTGTTGATCCCATTCCCTTTCAGCTGCCTAATCATCCGGCTGCTTAAACTTCTCAGCAGCAGTAGTACAAACAGCAGTTGCAACTCAGGAGGACATTTGACAGTGGCCACTGGCATTTTTATTTTTTTCTGCAGGGCTTGTGTTTTGAAAAAAAAAAAAAACTAGTCCTACAAAACAAAAAAATATTTTTGGGGGGTTTGTTTCTAACAAGCCAAAGTCCTACAAATCAATGTTTCCTTAGGGCTTGTGCCAAACTAGCTTAACTCCTACAAATCAATGTTTCTTCAGGGCTTAGGTCTCTAACAAGTCTAAGTCCTACGAAGGCCTCTAACAACAAATCAAACAAATCATCCTCTGCAAAATACTCTATCAAGTCAAGTATCAGTCCACTCCAGTGGCAGCTTATGTCAGGGGTTTCCTGTCTCTGTCACTTTAAATACAAATGTCTTATTTAATTTTATTAATTTATTTTTTTATTAACTGTCCCCCCGATAGTCAAGAAAGCCCTGTTAAAACAAATTCCCTGTTCAAATGATTCATTAATTCACCAACACAGGCACCCTCCTCAGACCCCTTTATGCCATATCTTATGGTTTTTATTTTATTTTATTTTATTTAGGATTTCTTTTTTTTATTAAGTGCCCCCCAATCCCAGTAAACAACCCCACAAAAACACCCCATGTTCAACTGATTCTTTCACCACCACCCTCATGCCCCTTTTATACAATGCCTTTAGTAAATAAAATATTATTTGTAATGTGTTGTGTGTAACGTCTATGTTCCCATTGATTTCAATGGGTGAAAAAGCAGAAAATCTGCACTTTACGCAGGAAATTTTTGCCAAGCGGAAAGTGCAATTTTTCACCGATTTCAGTTTGAGGCAGAAAGTTTCGCCCATGCCTAGACACCATACTAATACCCAGTAAAAAGAAAAAAAATGTAAATTCAAAGCAAACCTTTGAAACTAAAGATGGGAGGGAGTAATTTAAAATAATATATAGAAAAAAACAGGAGATCCTGTCACAGTACCTTGTTTCCAGCTCCACCACTTCAGCGATGCTCGGAGTCTTTCCACGTGTTATCTGCAGGAAAGAGGCTTCAAGCATGCTGCAGGCCTCTGTTTATGTGTGTTTGTTTCCTGTAGTCTCCTCCTACCTACTTCCTCCCTCTATCTGCTCCTCCTACCTATTTCCTGTGGTGGGGTTTAAAGGGCAGACTGAGTCCTGACTCAGTTACCCTTACGTTGGTGTTCAGAGCAGTTCATTATCTAGTATTCCTGATTCCTGTGTATGATCTGGCTTGTCTGTCCATCCATTCTGGTGTTGACCTGTGGCTCTGTCTGACTATCCTTGTGCGTTCTGATTTGGCTCAGATATCCTTTCTGGTGCAAACCTGTGGCTCTGGCTGACTCCCCACTCTGTGTATGACCTAGGCTTGTCAGACTACCCACTCTGGTGATGACTTGGGGCTCTGTCCACTGCGCATCCAGCATTCCATCACTTCAGTGGATATCCTATCTGGTGCAAACCTGTGGATCTGGCTGACTATCCGCTCTGTGTATGACCTAAGCTTGTCTGACTTCCCACTCTGGTGTTGACTTGGGGCTCTGTCCACTGAGCATCCAGCATTCCATCGCTTTAGTGGATATCCTATCTGATGCAAACCTGTGGCTCTGGCTGACTACCCGCTCATCTGACTATCCTGTCTGGTGTTTACTAGAAGGCCCTGTCTGTTCGCTCCTAGGCTTGGTTCCGTTATTCAGACATCCTTCCTAGTATTGACTTGGGGCTAGCAGACTCCCAGCTAATGACTGCAGGCTGAGTCAGTATCACTCTTGGGCGTTACCTTACTGTGAGACTCCAGCAGGCTGAGGCCTAGTCTCGGACAGTGTGGTGGTGATATTGGGAGACTGCTATTCCTGATACAGTACTCACCTTTTTGATCACCCATTGTGTGTATATATTGTATTTCATTACTGTTATTATTCTCATAATAAAGGTTATATTAACTATACCGTCTGACTCCTGGTTCTGCTTGCCAACCGTAACAGATCCTTACGAGAACAAGTGGGGGATCACAAACTCAAAATTATAAAGGGAGATTAAGATCACAGTGTTCCCAGACACTCTGGTAAATGTAAGAATACATAACCTTAAAATTTTGGGTTTGAAGAATATAAGTGGTCAGGCCACCAATAGGTATAGGGATCTCTGCAGGAGAGAGGCCTATCGGATCCTTCACTGGAGTACTCTAACGCCTTTCGGACTCAATGAGGAAATGGAATTGGCCTCTTTCCTGTAGAATTACTCTGTATATTTAGGAACAACTTTCCATTGTTATTAGATCTCTCTCCTTTAGTGGATAGGTTATTATGCACACAGCACATTGTGATATGAGATATGTCTTCATGCATGTTGGAAATGGTGATATATATGAGAAAAAGGTGCATTAGTGTGTGTTTTTTAAACTTTGCAACTACTGATTCAATATATATGAGGCTATGTTTTCACATTCTTTGGGTACTCCAGGAGGACAAGGGAATATTTATGGAGATAAAAGTGATGTAATATTACTTTGAACTATTAATTTAATAGTAGGGTTTTATTATTATTGTTTTTTTATAAAATAGTAAAAGGAATAAAAAAGAAATGTGGTAGATTTCCCTAATAATGAAACACACACATGAATACTTTAGGATTATAATACCAGTATGTGGAAGTATTTAAATACCAGTATATTGAAAGCTTTAAATATAATTTTATAGATGGATTTGATTATCATGTATATTATATATGCCAGCTAGATAACAAGATCCACTATAGAAGACAGATCATTATACATAATGTGCTGTGGATCGACTAGGATAACAATAGTTGGGCCATTAAAAAGGAATAAGAATATGCGTTCCATGAATACTTAGACAGCTTGTGAAGTTTAAAAGTTAGTAAACTAAAGAGAGGCTTGAGAAGCAACTCTCTCTTGGATGGAAGAGCAGGATGTGAACCGTGAGTAAACTGGAAGTGATGTGTTGATTGCAACCGGAGAGTGGTAAGTTCCAGGATAGTCACGAAACATGCTGGCCAGTGTCTTTTAGTAATATACTGTCCAATTTGATACCATTACTGATTTTATTTCAATATATTTTCTATTTATTACAATACTGGAGATTGTCCATACTAGTCCCTTTGTTCCCCCAATAACCTATATCCAATACTGTCTCAGTGCAATACTGATACTAGATGGAAGAAGGGAAACAGTTATCATTGTGAATAATATGGTATACAATTAGAAGAGTGTTTGCATTGTCCCTTTTTGTTTTGAATTTCTTCTGGTCTATACTTCGGTGTGGAGGGTGAATCTAACACCCTATAGGAAGAGCAACAAACTCCTGAGGTGTGAAGATTAAAAGTCACTCATTCTTACCCCAAATTAATTGACATTGATATTGAGTGAGGGGGAAACAGAAAAATGGTGAACTATTACTTATGACATGATAATTCCCAAGTGGACTATTTGTTTTTTTGTATTTTTTCCAATACACGTGTTTTATTTATATCTTTTTCCTTTCTTGGGAATTTTATTGCCATCTATATTGTACTATATTATATTTTGTTTTGGTTATAAGCATTTTCCAAAGTTTGACACAGTATTGGATGCTAAACCTAAAACAATATTGTTATACTGTGATCCACTAAGTGGTGTGATTTTAGGGCGAACAGCGCTGCAATTTGTTGATGTTTTTATAACTGGGGATGGGCGAAAGTATCACATTAACACAAAAATAGTTGAAAAATGGCACTTACAGCCTAGAGGGAAATTTCCCTCAAAAGTGCAGTTGTTAAACTTTTTTGCCTAACTCATTGCATTGAAATCAAAGGGAAGACTGAATTTACATATATCATATTTTAGTTTATTTCCCATAGCTGCTTGGTACCTCTACAGCAGCACCATCCTTGACGTTGTCTACATTGTATTATTTACTTGCTGTTGCCATATCATTGTGTAAGTTGTGTATCTTAATAAAGATTGTGTTACCTACAGTACTGGTCCAGTTCTCGTTCTTACAGTCCATGACAGTCCGAAAGGGCGCTGTCTACGGACAGTACTGGCCTTGCAAACCTTGTTAAACAGTACTGCTCACTTTGACCTCCCTGTCGGACAACCAGTGGCCTCTCCTGCTGCGAACCCGGCACTGGTAGCACCAGTTAACCTTGATGCAGGCATGATCAGGGTTTTTTCTGGGCACACTCCTTTGCCTCAGCGCTGTGATAGGGACCCAGCACTGTGCCGTGGGTTCATAAATCAATTGGGCATATATATGGAAATGGTACCTCAGGCGTTCCCCAATGATCGCAGTAGAGTTGGTTTTCTGATTTCACTATTATCTGGCAAGGTTTTGGCATGGGCCAACCCATTGTGGGAAACAGACAAACCGATTATTTATGACTTTCTGGTGTTTGTGGACTCTTTCCGTAAAGTCTTAGACATGCCCGGTTGTAAAGTCTCTGCCTCCAAACACCTCATGACCATATGCCAAGGTACCCGAACTGTAGCAGAGTACGTGATTAAATTCTGTACTCTGGCAGCAGAGGTTGGGTGGAACAACGAGGCTTTAATAGCAGCATTCTCCCAAAGTCTTTGCAATATGGTCAAGGATGAGATTGCTGCTCGTGACATACCTAAAGACTTGGATGAGTTAATTTCATTTACAATACTGATTGATTCCAGGATCAGGGAGAGACCATCTTTTAGGGAGCTCCTGCGTAGGCCTCCATCTCAACTGGCTCCCAGCTTTACGTACCCACCCATTCCTCCCTTGCCTCCCACGTCTCCTGGGCCTGATTTGGACTGGAGGGAACCCATGCAGTTTGGGACAACTGGCCTTTAGGAGGAGGAGAGAACCTTCTGACTGAGGGAAGGTCTCTGTTTGTACTGTGGCAGATCCGGTCATTAGTTGAAGTCTTGTCCTGTGCGTCCGGGAAACGCCCGTGCCTCAGATCCTGTCGGGGACAGATCTTGGGTGGCATTTCCCAGTCCCCGGAGTTGGTCAAGGGTAAACCCATCCTCGAAGTTATCCTGTAATGAAGCAATTCCTCGAAAGTTGCCACTGCATTACTTGACTCAGGGACGACAGGATACTTTATGGACGCAGACTTCGCTGAAAGTCAAGCTATTCCTTTGCTGTCTCGCGCTTCACCCTTGGCTATTGAGGCCATTGATGGGAGGCCCTTACAACCCTCTCATATCACTCAGGAGACGCTTCCTTTAACCCTGCGAGTTGGAGCCTTGCACACGGAAACCCTGCAATTCCAAATTATTCACTTGCCTCCCTGTGCTATTGTCCTGGTGTTTCCATGGCTTCAGTCACACAACCCCAGGATTGATTGGCACAGTTGTGATATAGTGTCATGGGCACCTAGTTGCGCTAATTCCTGTCTCGCATGTCCTACGAGACTGATGTGTACGCCTTCCTCTATTCTGCCTGAGGTGTACAGGGCTTTCCGTGACGTATTTGACAGAGTCCAAGTCGGTGCGTTGCCTCCTCACAGGTTCTACGACTGTGAGATCAACTTGATCCCTGGTACTACTCCTCCTAGGGGTAGGGTTTATCCACTGTCTATGCAGGAGACGAGGGTGTCACGGTTTATGAAGACTTAAGGTTTGGTAAAATAATTTAACTTTATTAAAAGTTAAAGGCAGTCCCCGTCGGGTAAACATACATAACAATACAACAGTAATAGAACATACAATAGGTTCTACCGGCCTTGCCTAAATAGGCAAGGCAACCCAAGTGACAGCTTTAATGACAGGCTCTACCGGCCTTGCCTATACCGGGTAAGGCAACCGTGAGATGACGTATACCGGTTCTATCGGCCTTACCAATACCGGGCAAGGCAGCCCAATGGAATGCTGAATGTAGGCTCTACCGGCTCTGCCAATACCGGGTAAAGCAACCTTAAAGATGGTGAATACAAGGTTCTACCGGCCTTACCAATACCGGGCAGGGCAGCCCAAAGGAGTACTGTAGTAGGCTCTACCGGCCCTGCCAATACCAGGTGAGACAACCTACAGGATGGATCATCAAGGTTCTACCGGCCTCACCAATACCGGGCAGGGCAGCCTGAGCACGTAGACCAGCTGTCAGGTGACTAAGACAGCAGAGAGCATAAGTATAGAGACCTTAATCAGCAGAAGTCTATTGTCAGGGATAATCAGACAACTGCAAGGAAGTGGACAGCGACTGACCACAGTACTGGATGTTCAGGAGCAAACCAACGTCCGCACGTTGGGACTAATGGTAAATAGCGCCACCAGGTTTAATGGAGCAAACCAGCGACCGCACACTGGAACCAACAATGTATATCGCAACCAGGTTTAGTGGAGCAAACCAGCGTCCGCATGCTGGAACCAACAATGTATATCGCAACCAGGTTTAGTGGCGCAAACCAGCGTCCGCACGCTGGAACCAACAATGTATATCGCAACCAGGTTTAGTGGAGCAAACCAGCGTCCGCACGCTGGAACCAACAATGTATATCGCAACCAGGTTTAGTGGAGCAAACCAGCGTCCGCACGCTGGAACCAAAAATGTGTATCGCAACCAGGTTTAGTGGAGCAAAGCAGCGTCCGCACGCTGGAGCCAACAAGGTATCTCGCAACCAGTTTAGTGGAGTAAACCAGTGTCCGCACGCTGGGACCAACAATGTGTATTGTAACCAGGTTAGTGGAGTAAACCAGCGTCCGCACGCTGGAACCAACAATGTATATTGCAACCAGGTTTAGTGGAGTAAACCAGCATCCGCACGCTGGAACCAACAATGTATATTGCAACCAGGTTTAGTGGAGTAAACCAGCGTCCGCACGCTGGAACCAACAATGTATATTGCAACCAGGTTTAGTGGAGTAAACCAGCGTCCGCACGCTGGAACCAACAATGTATATTGCAACCAGGTTTAGTGGAGTAAACCAGCGTCCGCACGCTGGAACCAACAATGTGTATGCAATAGCGAGGAGAACAATGTCGCCGGAGCGACAGCTGGAGTGCGAGACTCAGGAACTCGTACAGGTTAACCAGCACGGTGCTGGAGCACAGGAACCCCGGAATACAGGCACACAGGAATGCCGGAACACTGGAACACCGGAACGTTAGCATACAGGAACACTGGAACGCTGGAGCTCCGGAACATTAACGTACAGGAACACTGGAACCCTGGAACACCGGAAAGTTAACGTACAGGAACACTGGAACACTGGAACACCAGAACGTAGCATACAGGAACACTGGAAACAGGCCCAGAGATCTGACAAGCAGGTCAGGCAGAGTGGAGTCAGAAACACCACGAAAGGGCAACCTGGAAGTGCTCAACCTGGGTTTTAAAAGGCTGTGTGAGGAGGGCTAATGACAGACAGCCAATCACAAATACTCAGCAAGTGACAGACACAGAGCAGCACGAATCACGGGCACCGTGATAGAGGGTTATGGAGGAGTATGTGACCAATGCTCTCTCCAGAGGAATAATCCACAAATCCTCCTCCCCAGATGGTGCAGAATTCTTTTTTATTAAAAAGAAGAATGGGGAGCTGCAGCCCTGTATTTACTCTCGTGGCCTGAATAAGTTGGTATCTAAGAACACCTACGAGATACCTTTGATCACCTAACTCTTCGACAGACTAAAGGGTTCCAAGTTGTTTACCAAACTTGACTTGAGGGCAGTGTATCTCCTTCTTTGATATGAGTGGAAGACAGCCTTTAATACCCGGAGCAGCCAATATGAGTATTTAGTGATGCCCTTCAGGTTGTGCAATGCGCCTGCTGTCTTCCAGGAATTGATTAATGACGTCTTAAGGGACCTGCTACAAAATTCTGTCGTCGTATATCTGGACAATGTACTAATCCATTCACCCTCTATGGAAACTCACATTGCAGATGTGTCTAGAGTCTTACAACTACTGAGAGAGAATGGTCTTTACTGCAAACTCGAGAAGTGCGAGTTTCATAAATCGCAGGTTCCCTTCCTGGGCTATGTGATTACTGCCTCTGGGTTCGCGATGGACCCGGAAAGCCTATCCTCCATTGTAAAATGGCCTCACCCGGTAGGTCTGAAGGCTCTCCAATGTTTCTTGGGCTTTGCAAATTACTACTGGAAGTTCATTAAAAACTTCTCTTCGGTGGTACAGCCACTTACTGATCTGCCATGTAAATCCTCACTGACCATAAAAATTTGATTTACCTGTCTGAGGCCAAAAGATTGTCTGTTTGCCAAGCCAGATGGGCACTATTCCTGTCTAGGTTCAATTTTGTTGTATCTTACCTTCCTGGCTCCAAAAACATCAAGGTGGATGCTTTATGTCACCAACATTGTCCTGACTCTAGGGATGAATCTCCCCCCACCCCGATCATTCCAGCTGATCGTATACTAGCACATATTCATACTAGTATTACATCCCTGTTGGGAGAGCAGATTTTATCAGCTCAGGCATCCGCACCTGCGGAGGAACCTAGAGGGAGGTGTTTTGTGCCGGTTCAGCTACGCACCAGACTCCTGGAAACATATCATACCTCCAGAACTGCTGGACATAATGGGCAAGATCAATTGATATGGTCTATCTCTCGTTTATTCTGGTGGCCGAGTTTGTGGAAGGATTGTGCTGCCTTCGTAGCAGCTTGCCAGATCTGTGCTCAAAATAAATCTTCACGTAGCTTACCTGTGGGTATCCTCCAACCCATTCCTAATGGGGAGCATCCATGGTCCCATTTGTCCATAGACTTTATGGTGGAACTTCCGGTGTCCTTGGGTTACATGGTTATCCTGATGATAGTGGACAGATTTTCCAAAATGGCACACTTCGTACCTCTTAAAAAGTTGCCCTCTGGCAAAGAGCTAGCCGAGACATTTGCCAAGGAAGTATTCCACCTACATGGCATACCGAAAGTGATTGTTTCGGATAGAGGGAGTCAGTTTGTGTCCAGATTCTGGAGATGTTTCTGCTCATAATTGGGGATCCAGCTGGCCTTTTCTTCAGCTTACCACCCTCAATCTAATGGTGCAGCTGAAAGTTCTAACCAAGCCCTTGAACAATTTCTCCTGTGCTACATAAATAACCACCATGACAACTGGGCTACCCTGTTTCACTGGGAAGAGTTTAATAGAAATTGTGCCATCAATTCCTCTTCTCAGTCTTCACCATTGAGGAGCATTTACGGGCTCTCCGTTCCTCTTGGGTGCAAGTACAGAATACCCTACGTGGTTCTATGCAAAGGCACAAGCGACAGGGTGATCTGTCACCAGCACCTACCTTTCAGGTTGGAGACAGGGTATGGCTGTCATCACGGAATCTCAATCTCCAGGTGCCATGTAGGAAACTGGCTCCTCGCTTCACTGGTCCCTTTTGGGTCATTTGGAGAATCAATCCTGTGGCATATGCTCTAGAACTCCCGGCTACTATGCGCATTCATAACGTTTTCCATGTGTCATTGCTCAAACCATTGACCTGTAACCAGTATACCTCCGCTACTGCTCCCCCAGCCCCCATTAGGGTGGGAGACCATGAGGAGTATGAGGAACAAAGCATCTTGGATTCCTGGAAGTTTAGGGGGAGATTACAGTACTTAGTACACTGGAGAGGTTATGACCCGGAGGAACGCTCTTGGGTCTTCTCGGAAGATATGCATGCTCCCATCCCGAACTGCGGGGAGGGGGTCTTTGAGAGTGCAGTACTGTTAGAGGACATGGTGGCGGCTGCTCGAGCCAACCGTGGCTTCCCGACCGTGGCTTCCCCCACATTGTTACCTGGCAGCTTCAGCCGCACTGCTGTCTCCATGCAAATGAGGTTGTGGCGGTTTGGCCGCTTCCTGGACGCTGGGTTCTGGTGCAGGTCTGTGACAGTTAACGGGTGCATGTCCAAGGGCATGAACGTGCGCTCCATTTAAAGGGGCAGTGGCACTGATGCTGACTCCTCCTCTTCCTGTACCCTAGGCTCAAATACTGCCTGGACACTATGCTTGCCCTTTTGTGGGGTCCAGTGCAGTTGGTTTGAGTTTTGTGCATTACCTGGTTTGTCTGACTACCCGTTCTGGTGGCGACCTCTGGTTTGTCTGACTACCTGCTTTGTGTATGACCCTGGCTTAGTCTAACATCCCTCCTGGTGTGGACCTGCAGCTCTGGTAGACTACCTCCTCTGTGTATGACCTCTGACCTGGCTGACTATCCATTCTGGTGCTGACCTGTGGCTCTGTCCGACTACCCGCTCTGTGTACGACCCTGGCTAGTCAGATAACCAATCTGGTGTAGACCTGTGGCTTTGGTTGACGATTTGCTCCGTGCATGTTTTGGCTTGTCTGACTACCCACTTTGGTGTTACCTGGGGCTGTCCACTGCGTACCCAGCATACCAACACTCCAGTGGATAACCTGTCTGGTGCTCTCAGTGGCTCTGGCAGACTTCTTCTTGTTTCTGTCCGTTTACTGGTGCGTTCAGGTAGCACAGTTAGTCTTATTCAGGAACATGGTTTATACAGGTGCGGACCTGTTTAAGTCTGTACAGGTGCGGACCTGTTGTAGACTGCGCAGATGCAGACCTGAGGCGGCTTATCTCCTCCTTGCCTTCTGGGGTTCAGTCGGTACCTCTACAGCAGCACTATCCTTCCTGATGTTGTCTATATTGTATTATTTACTTGCTGTTGCCATATCATTCTGTATGTTGGGTATCTTAATAAAGATTGTGTTACCTACAGTACTGGTCCAGTTCTCATTTTTACAGTCCATGACAAATAGACACTCTGCGAGGATCTTGTTCAAAGCACGCTAACATGTCATTTACCAGCTGGTGCATGTCTGTGTCCTCATTATGGTAAGAACTCTCAGCCATACTCCTAATTTTTTCTGCTATAAAAATTATCAGTGATAGAATTTCACTTATTCGTGCCCCAATGTGACTTATCAGCATGGTTACATCCTTAAAGGGATTCAGCAGTTCACATATATTGCACATAAGTTGCCATTGGCAAGGGGACAAAGACACTTCCTCTTGTGTACTAATGGTCCTATTATGCTTGTTCAAACTCTTTAGCATTTACATTGTGGAATTCTACCTTGCAAGGACCTCCATTTTCAGCTGGTTATGGGGCAGGTTGTTACACTCTTCTATGGAATATAGAGCGCTGCATGCACTGTAGTAGCAACTAAAATAGGTACAGATTTTGCAGGGTATAGAAAGCATCACTGCTCTAGCTTACTTCAACATCTACAGCTTTGTGGTACGGTTTCTCAAAACTCTGCATGTACAAGGTGGAGTGACAATGGTATCAGCTATCCTGCTGCTGTTGCCTTTTGATCACATTGCCAGAACCAGAAGCACAATTACTGGCTGTCACCTGATGTTGTAAGCTAGTGTTGTCCACTTTTGGTACTGGGAGGGAAACCCAGAGAGCAGTCACAGTCAAATAGTCTGTGCTCTGCCCACTTGTCCACATATCTGTTGTCAGGTGGATTTTCTTGCCATACGCACTTTTCAGCCCTTTGCCCTCCACACTAACTACCTGCTTGTACAATTCAGGCACAGCCATCCTGGAAAAACAACTTCCGCTTGGGATATTCCATTGTGGAGCTACATTCGACATCCGTTTTCGGAAACTAGCCATTCCACAGGTGTACTTTGGTATTGTTTTTGTGAAGTTTTTGACTCCTTCCCAGGAACTCAGTTAGTGTGGTTTGCAAGACATAGCAGAAGAACCCTGGAACATTATTGCTTTAACAACATGACTTGAGGAGGTGGTGGCGGTAGAGGCAGCATGTGTGGGCAGTCTATGACTCTTGCCATTTCTACAGCAAAGCTAGAGCATCATACTCCTCTGTAGCAGGAGCCATAGGTGTTATTTCCAGTGAACTAACTGTTGGCAGTAGTACATTCTCTGACACATAAATAACTTCACTACTTCCCTTTCCTGCCCTAGAGCCCTGGGAACTTTTTAGAGTGCTTCTGCTGCTGCTTGTTGCAGCATCTTTGGCCTTCTGATAGTATGTCTCCCAGTCATACCTGTGGTTGTGCTTCAGTTGGGATCTCATAGAGGAGGTGCCTAGGTGTGAGCTTGCTTTCCCTGTACTCATGTGCTTTTTGCACAGACAACAGATAGCAACATGCTTAGCTTGAGGATCCTGAGTGAAGTATCTCCATACTGTGGATTTAATGGACTGAGGGGTTCCTGAGGTGCTGCTAGATGTTGATGCCACTACTCCTAGGTGTCAAAGGTGCAGAACTTAAAGCAGCAGCAGAGGCACTCGTCATATCTAACATTGTGGATGTTTATAACCTGTGTTGCTGTTGTTGTTGCTACTGCTGGGTGCTCAAATCAGGTGTGTATGGCTGAGTGGGACTTGGACTTTGAAGAGGCGATGATGCTGACTATGACTGATAGGGTGACTGTGTAGTGTTTGACATGTTTGCTTGTCCAGGGTCAGACTTTCCAATGGTTTTCTCAAACAGTTTATAGACAGGAACAGTGGTCTTTTTCAGAGGTAGTAGATTCAGACTTTGCTTTCTGCTAACTTTATTGCCATGTCATCATCCTCACTCTGAACATCATCTGTATCTGAACAAGAAAAAGATGCTGAAGGGATATATTCTAGATCTGCATCATCATCAGTCATCATTAGGTCATTCTCAGCAGCATCTTCATCACCTGCCACTTCTTGCCCACTACCCTTACATTTCTCTAAGCTTTTAGAGGTCTCAAACAATCTCTTTTTACTTTTACTGTAACAAAGTTCGCTATTACTTTGAGGACAGGTGTTTTGGTGCTTGTTTGCCTCACTATCTGATGCAGCAGGCAGTTCAGTTCAGTTCAGCAGTTCAGTTCAGTTCTTATATGTCTTCTTATATGGTTCTTTATTTGTACTGGCACTGGTGGTGCTGGAGGTTTTGCTGGGACCTTGACAAACTGCATCCTTCCTTCATCAAGATGCTGCAGTCAGTTTTTGAACTACTACTTTACACTCAAGTCCCGGCAATGCTCCACCCTTCCTCCTCCCCCTGCCGCTTTGCACTCTGTATGTTTTTACTCTACAGTACACAACACAACTGAAGGAGTATGATGTCTTGCCTTAGCCCAGTAAGCTGTCTGTCACCTAATATATTTAGTGAATATGTTTATTTATATAGCACCACAAGTGTACGCAGTGATTTACAATTTAAGGGTTTAAACAATACAGGGTTACAGGTGCTTTGTAGAGTGAAATATTGGGTGCGAGGTCCCTGCCCGAAAGCTTACAATCTAAAGTGGTAACGGGAGACATACAGAGTACATAAGGGTCAAGTGCTGAATACAGTGCTAGTTCTGATGATGATAGAGGACATCAGAAAAGTAAATAATTTATAAGAGCGTTCATTGTACAACATCAGTGCCTTCTAGCATGTTGAGATTTTATCCATGAGGTGTGTTTTTAAGTGAGATTTTAAGGTTATCAGAGAGGTGCAGTGGCGCAGGTTGGATGGTAGAGCATTCCATAGATACGGAGCAATGAGAGAAAAAGGTTTGATACGGGACAGGGCTGTAGACACAAAAGGAGTTGAGACAATCATTGGCTGAACATAAGTGGTGGGATGGGGTATAATAAGAGATCAGAGTGGAAATGTACGAGGGAGTAGAGGAGAGTAGTGTCTTGAAAGAGAGAAGTAAGATTTTGTAAGATATCCGAAGATTGATAGGCAGCCATTGGAGAGTTTTGAGGAGGAGAAGGGCAGGGACAAACCTAGGTGACAGAAGAGTAATTTGTGCTGCAGCATTCTGTATAGATTGAAGTGGAAGGAGATGGGAAGCAGGAATGCCAGACAGAAAAATGTTGCAATAGTCCATGCGGGAGAGGATGTTTGCATGTATAGGAATTTTAGTTGTGGAGGAGCAGGGGAAGGGATGGATTTTAGCAATGTTACACAAAAGAAAGCGACAGGATTTAGCAATGGCATTAATATGAGGGGAGAATGAGAGAGACTTGTCAATTATCACCCCTAGACACCGGACTTCTGATACTGGATTTATGATAGTGCCATTTACAGTCACCTGGAAGGGCTCTACAGGGCCAGGCCTAGGTGGGATGAGGAGTAGCTCAGTTTTAGACATATTGAGTTTGAGGTGCCTATGAGCCATCCAGTATGAGATAGCTGAGAGGCAATCTGTAACTTTAGCCTGGATATCAGAAGTCAGTCGAGGTGCAGATAAGTAAATCTGGGTGTCATCTGCATAGAGGTGATATTTGAGACCAAATAAGTTTATAAGATCACCAAGTGTTATTGTGTAAAGACAAAACAGAAGCAGTCCTAGAACAGAACCTTGAGGAACCCCAACAGAGAGTTGGACAGGAGAGGATGAAGAAGTGGCAGAGGAGACACTGAAGGATCTGTTAGATAGATAAGAGGAAAGCCAGTCCAGTGCTGTGTAACGGATTCCTAAGGAGTGAAGAATGCAGAGGAGGATAACATGATTAATAGCTGCTGAGAGATCAAGCAGGATAAGTATTGAATAGTGACCTTGAGATTTGGCAATGTGAAGATCATTGAGCACTCTTGTAAGAGCAGTTTCAGTGGCGTGAGCAGTGCGAAATCCAGATTGTAAGGGGTCCAGCAGGTCATATGTGTTAAAGAAGTCAAGCAGGTGTGAGTAGGCTAGGTGTTCCAAGAGTTTAGAGGCAAAAGGCAGAAGAGAAATGGGTCGATAGCTAGTTGGTGTGTTACTGTCAAAAGAATTGTTCTTGAGGATGGATGTTACTAAGGCATGTTTGAAGTCGTCAGGAAAGGTAGCAGTGGCAAAGGAGGAGTTAAAGATTTGTAATAGGATAGGGATTAGTAAGGGGAGAGGGGCTGGATGAGGTGAGAGGGTAGCGGATCAAGTGCGCATGTAGTGGATGGAGCGGAGGATAGCAGGTTAGTCAGTTCCTCCTCCTTGACTAGTGAAAACGAGTCCAGAGTGCAAGGAGAGGAACGAGGGAGGCTAGGAGGAGATATACAAGGTGGTATATTATCCCGGATGGAGTCCATCTTGGCTTTGAAATAGTCAGCAAATATTTTGGCTGTATGGAGTTTGTGGGGAGGCAAATGGAGGGCGGAGAAGGGAGTCAAAGGAAGAGAAAAGGCGTCGGGGGTTGGATTTGTGAATGTTGATTTGTTGTGAAAAGTAAAGTTTTTTGGCAAGGGACAGAGAAGAGTTAAAGCAGGAAAGGAGGAACCTGTAGCGGAGAAAGTCTGCCTGAGAACCAGACTTTCTCCAAAGTTGTTCAGCTGAACGGGTACAGGAGCGGAGGAAGCTGTTGTTTTTATTAAGCTACGGCTGCGGGTTAGTTCTGCGAGTGGATCGGAGAAAGAGAGGCGCATGTAGGTTCAAAGAGAAGGATAGGACTGAGTTGTAAGTTTTGACAAGGCTGTTAGTGTTAGGATTAATGGGAACAGATGAAAGTCCAGTAGCCAGGGAGGATTAGAGACCCGTGAGATTAAGGGATTTGAGGTTACGCGTGAAGCGGGGAGAGGAAGCAGGGATTGCGGAAGGTGTATAAGTAGTGCTGAATGTTAGAAGATGGTGATCAGATAATGGAAGAGGAGAGATATTAAAATCGGAGAGAGCACAGCCTCTAGTAAACACAAGGTCTAGGAAGTGACCATCCTTGTGAGTACTAGCATTCGTCCACTGGGTTAGTCCAAATGCAGATGTCAAAGAGAGAAAACGTGATGCCCAGGAGACAGAGGGATCATCCACATGGCAGTTGAAATCCCCCAGAAGAAGTGAAGGTGTGTATCACGGTCCCCGTGATCCTGTGTGTCACTCTCTACTGTGCTGCTCCCTGATTGGTTGAGCTGTGTTGGCCCGCCCCTGGTTACCTGTCTTATTCTGGCCGCTGGCACATGACAGGTGCCCTTTCGTGGTGTTCCTGAGCCTTGCTGCTTTTTATGTGTTCCTGATTTCCGGTGTACCGATTTGGCCTGTTTGACGATTCTCCTGTGTTCCTGTTGTTGCTGATCTGGCTTGTCTACGAATCTGCTCTGTTACCGACCCGGCCTGGCTGACGTTCCTGCTTGTTGCTGATCCGGCTTGTCTACGAACCCGCTCTGTTACCGATCCTGCCTGGCTGACGTTCCTGCTTGTTGCTGATCCGGCTTGTCTACGAACCCGCTCTGTTACCGACCCGGCCTGGCTGACGTTCCTGCTTGTTGCTGATCCGGCTTGTCTACGATTCTCCACGGTTCCCGGTTCCAGTCTGACTACGTTCCTGCTGCTGTACTACTAGGCGACATTCTGATTCCTGTAGTTGTGCTTGTGCTAGACTGACCTTAACCCTTGGGTCGCTGGGTTGCTTATTACGCTTCTGAGTGTCACGGTTTATTATGACTCTCAGACACAAGTTTTAGGTAAAAATCAATTTTATTGAAATAATAAATTGATAATGTAGGATGGCATTCACATACATACAGATATATACTGAATATAACAAAGACAGAAGGCAGACTCTACCGGTCCTGTCAATATACCGGACAGGACAGTCTGAAGTAATAGAATGTTAGGCTCTACCGGCCTTGCCAATACCGGGTAAGGCAACCTGCAGATGGAATAGCATAACGGTTCTACCGGCCTTACCAATACCAGGCAAGGCAGCCTCAATAGATTTACAATGTAGGCTCTACCGGCCCTGCCAATACCGGGTAAGGCAACCTCAGATGGAATGTGGCAAACGGTTCTACCGGCCTTACCAATACCGGGCAGGGCAGCCCAGAGATAGTAGCAGCAGTCAGATGGTAATGGCAAATTGACAGGATCGTAAGCAACCCAGTGTACACACACTGAGACCAACTGGGGAATCGTAAAGTCACAAGACTTAAAGCAAACCAGCGTCCTCACGCTGGGACAAACACAGAATTGTATAGCTGATAGGCTTAGGAGCAAACCAGTGACCGCACACTGGTGTAACAAGCGAGTTTGTATAGCCGCAAGGCTTTGGAACAAACCAGTGACAGCACACTGGTGTAACAAGCGAGTTTGTATAGCCGCAAGTTTAGGAGCAAACCAGCGTCCGCACGCTGGGACCAACACAGAATTGTATAGCTGATAGGCTTTGGAGCAAACCAGTGACCGCACACTGGTGTAACAAGCAAGTTTGTATAGCCGCAAGGCTTAGGAGCAAACCAGCGTCCGCACGCTGGGACCAACACAGGATTGTATAGCCGATAGGCTTTGGAGCAAACCAGTGACCGCACACTGGTGTAACAAGCAAGTTTGTATAGCCGCAAGGCTTAGGAGCAAACCAGCGTCCGCACGCTGGGACGAACACAGGATTGTATAGCTGATAGGCTTTGGAGCAAACCAGTGACCGCACACTGGCGTAACAAGCAAGTTTGTATAGCCGCAAGGCTTAGGAGCAAACCAGCGTCCGCACGCTGGGACCAACACAGGATTGTATAGCCGACCGACTTTGGAGCAAACCAGTGACCGCACACTGGTGTAACAAGCAAGTTTGTATAGCCGCAAGGCTTAGGAGCAAACCAGCGTCCGCACGCTGGGACCAACACAGGATTGTATAGCCGATAGGCTTTGGAGCAAACCAGTGACCGCACACTGGTGTAACAAGCAAGTTTGTATAGCCGCAAGGCTTAGGAGCAAACCAGCGTCCGCACGCTGGTGTAACAAGCAATGTAGCCGACGCGACCAGGCAGGAGGTCGCCAGGATACAGGAGACAGGCGATGAGAACACAGGAACCAGCAACGATCAGGAACTCAGGAACACATGAGATCAGGAACTCAGGAACACTGGAACAGAGGCCCAGCTGTCACTGGTATAGTGATAGCAAGAAGGTCAGAAACAACACGAAAGGGCCCTCAAAGGGTGCCCAATCCAGGTTTAAATAGGCAATAAGAGGCGGGTTATCTGCAGACAGCCAATAGCAGCCCCCTACTGGTGACAGACAAGGAACTGCAGCAATCACGGGCACTGTGATACTGAGCTGTACTACTAGCTGAGTCTCCTTAAGCTTGCAGAGCTGTACCATCAGGGCGATACTATCACAGTGCCTGTGATTCTTGTCACTCTTACTTGTGGTTCGCTCTGATTTGCTGAGCCAGTTTGGCCCACCCCTGGTGACCTTCTTATGCCTGGCCCAGACACCTGTCAGATGCCCTTTCGTGGTGTTTCTGAGCCAGTAGTGCTGTTGCTGTGTTCCAGTGTTCCGGATTCCTGTGTACCAACTTGGCTTGTCCTGACTACGCTCCAGTGTTCCTGTTTGTGTATGACCCGGCTTGTCTGCGAACCACCTCTGTATCCTGACCTGGCTTGGCTGACGTTCCTGTTCGTGTATGACCCGGCTTGTATGACTACCTCCTGCGTGCTCCGACCCGGCCCGGCTGACTTCCTGCTCCAAAGATCGACTTCTAGCCTGTTCCAGTGACCTCCATTCCAGTTGTCGCCGCCGCGACATTCTCTACCGCTGCTGCCAGCCACCGTGTGACCGCCTTGCCTGGTGTTGCCTTTAATCAGTGCAGTGTACCGCTATACTTGCAGAGCTGTGCTTGCCTTAGTGAGCCTCACTATACTTGCAGAGCCTCGTTGTTTGCAGAGCCTCGTATAAACGTGCATATTAACCCTAGCAGTGCTGCCTTGCTCTCGCTATCTCGATTCCCAGAATAGAGCCTCTTCCGTGGTGCTACGTCTGCTGAGTTGGCCGCTTACCGACGGCGACTCTATCCATTTCGTTGCAGAGTAGTCACTTATTGTGGGCCGGTTGGGCGCCATAGTATCTCCCTTCTCGTTGTTTACTGGGCGATATCTATTAAAGCAGAGTGGCGATAGAGGGAAGGTTTCAGCGCTAGCAGATTCCGTTGTATACGCCCATGGGGGCTATTGGCTCTAGCACTACCACTACTGGGATCCGGTTAAGTCGGAGGAGGCTTAGTCAGCTCTTGCATTGCAGGCCGGTTTCTGTTATGCCCGTGGGGGCTATACACACTTGAACTCGCAGAAGCAGTTTTCCAGTAGGTACGCCCGCGGAGGCTATTTGGATCTCTGTTCTGTTTACTACTCGGTCACTTTGTCTAGGCATCTACGTTTCCAGTGCATTGTGGACTGTCTCTATCAGCACCTCCTTTTAACACTCAGGGCGTGCCAAACCACCACATCTGAGACTGACTGATTTAAGCTCTTAACCCTTTGGGGTAGAGAACACCTTTATCTGCATAGTAATTGTGCATGTCAACTATATTGTGCATTATCTCTTGTACATATCAGTCTTCATTGTGTGTCTATTTCAACCGCCACTAGAGGGCGATCGTTTGCATTATTGTTATTCTAAACAAATTGTGTTTTATTTCACATACTGGTCTGAGTGTCCTAAAAACCGTAACAGTATGAAAGGGCCATGACCTCAGACGGTAAAAGTTAAAGTAATACACAGAACATCCACTGGAGAATGGATGTCCATGAGCAGCGCCTGGACCAATTGGCACTGGCTCTACAGACGTTAGTCGAACGTACGGTACATTTGGACAAGCCTAGTTCTAATCCGGTGGTCCCCTCAGTTCTGACACCGGAGAATCCGCCTGTAATACTAGAGGTTTAACAGCAGCGGCGCCGTTACCGTTAAGATATGATGGCGAACCCTCCCTATGCAGGGGATTCATTAATCAGTTGGAGATATTTTTGGAATTGGCACCCCAGGCATTTCCTAACGACCGTAGTAAGGTCGGTTTTATGATATCTCTGTTGACGGGCAAAGCTTTGGCATGGGCATATCCGTTGTGGGAGAATGCCAGACCCTGCACTCTGAACTTTAGGGAATTTGTGATAAAGTTCCGACGAGTGTTTGAGGTTCCTGGCAGGGCTGCCTCTGCTGCCAAAAGGCTGATGGAAATTCAGCAGGGCGAACGCACATTGGGCGACTATGCTATCGAGTTTCGGACCCTGACAGCAGAGGTGGGCTGGAACAATGAGGCCTTAGTTGCCGCCTTTGCCCAGGGTCTCTCAGAACAGATTAAGGGTGAGATAGCCGCTCGTGATGTACCCAGTGATCTGGATGAATACATCGACTATGTTATGCTAATACACTCCCGCATCCGTGAGAGACGGTTGGCTAAAAGGGCTAAATCAAAAAACTATGGCCAGGGCAGTCTCTTTAGCCCACCCACACCACCCGTTCCTCCTGAACGACCAGCCGATAATACTGAACCTATGCAATTAGGGTTCACTAAGCTCACTAAGGAGGAGAGATTGCATCGTAGGAGACAAGGCTTGTACCTATATTGTGGCAAACCAGGGCACCTATTATGCACTTGTCCAGTGCGGCCGGGAAACGAACGCACCTAGGGTACCTTGGGGGACAGGCCCTAGGTGGTGTAGAACAGTCCCTAGATTCTAGCACTACTAAACCCACCATCCAGGTGGTATTCGCTTGGGCAGACATGGTAATCAAGGTCCTGGCATTGGTGGACTCCGGGGCAGCCGGATACTTCATGAACCAATCCTTTGCCGACTTGCACTGCATTCCATTATGCAAGAAAGATTCTCCTGTGGCAATTGAGGCCATTGATGGCAGACCCCTGGAACCTGCATTTATTACATTTGAGACAATTCCGGTGACAATGACGGTGGGGGGTTTTCACAAGGAACAGATACGGTTTCAGATTATTCGTTCCCCGCACCATGCAGTTATTTTGGGGTTTCCGTGGTTACATGTACATAATCCTCAATTTGACTGGCAGAGATGTGAGGTTAATTCCTGGTCTGAATACTGTACCAAGAATTGTTTTTCCTTACCTGTCAAAATTATTTGTACCTCTCCCGCTGTGCCAACAGAATATGGGCAATTCAGTGACGTATTTAGCAAAGGAGAGGCCAGCGCATTGCCTGAGCATAGACCCTATGATTGTGCCATTGATTTGCCTCCAGGTGCGGTGCCTCCCAGGGGTCGCACTTACCCACTGTCATGTGAGGAGAACAGGGCTATGGAGGAGTATATTGAGGATGCTCTTAAGAGGGGAATCATTCGTAAATCTACGTCCCCGGCTGGTGCCGGATTTTTCTTTGTGAAAAAGAAAAGTGGTGAGCTCAGGCCATGTATTGACTACCGAGGGCTGAATAAGCTGATGCCTAAGAACGCCTATCCTATTCCACTGATTACGGGATTATTTGACAGATTAAAGGGCTCTTCGATCTTTACTAAACTTGACCTGTGAGCCGCCTATAATCTGGTCAGAATTAAAGAAGGTGACGAGTGGAAAACGGCGTTTAATACCAGAACAGGGTACTATGAATATCTGGTGATGCCATTCGGCTTATGCAACGCACCTGCGGTATTTCAGGAATTTATTAATGATATTTTACGTGACATGCTTCAGTCTTGTGTGGTCGTATATCTAGATGATATATTAATTCACTCTGCCAATCTCTCTCAACACATTAAGGATGTCTCAGAGGTCTTGCTCCGACTTCATAAGCACAAGTTATTCTGTAAACTAGAAAACTGCGAATTCCATACATCTCAAGTACCATTCCTGGGGTTCGTAATCTCCAAAAATGGCATTGCCATGGATCAGGAGAAGTTGGCAGCAGTCCTGCAATGGCCTCGTCCTAAGGGGTTAAAGGCCATTCAACGTTTCTTAGGTTTTGCTAACTATTTTAGGAAGTTCATCCAGAACTTTTCCACGATTGTAAAACCATTGTCAGATTTGACTCATAAGGGCGCTTCTCCCTCTCAGTGGTCTGAGGCAGCTGAAAACGTGTTTGTTACCTTGAAATCTGCTCCAGTGCTGTCCCACCCTAATCCCTCCCTGCCATTTACATTGGAGGTTGACGCTTCTGAGGTTGGGGTTGGGGCAGTACTCTCCCAACGCCCTGTGGGAGGTGGCACCTTGAGACCCTGCGGGTTTTTCTCAAAGAAATTGTCCAGTGCTCAGAGCCACTACGAGATTGGCGACAGGGAGCTGTTGGCCATTATCCTAGCCTTGAAGGAATGGCGCCACCTTTTGGAAGGTACTCAGACTCCAGTACTAATCCTTACTGATCATAAGAATTTAACTTATCTCTCTGAAGCCAAAAGATTGTCCTCACGACAAGCTAGGTGGGCGCTTTTTTTGTCTCGATTTAATTTCCTTGTGTCCTATCTTCCGGGCTCTAAGAATATTAAGGCAGATGCGTTGTCACGTCAGTTCGCATCTGACACTGAGAGGGAGGAGGAACCTGTACCTATGATTTAGCCAGATCGCATTCTGGCCACTATTCGTACCACCATAAAATCGCCTCTGGGGGAGGAGATTTTGGCATCACAATCTAGGGCACCTCCTGAGACCCCAGTGGGGAAGTGTTTCGTGGATGAGCCATTCCGTACCCGTCTGTTGGAAACATATCATGCTTCTAAAGCGGCTGGGCATATCAGTAGGGATCAACTTATATGGTCCCTTTCGCAATTATTCTGGTGGCCCACACTGAGAGCCGATTGTTCCGCTTTTACGGCAGCCTGTACCACCTGTGCCCGTGCCAAGACCCCTAGACATCTCCCGGTGGGCTTACTTCAACCAGTGCCCAATGGAGACCGTCCTTGGTCTCATATATCCATTGACTTCTTGGGAGAATTACCAGTCTCTAGGGGTTATACGTTTATTCTTATGGTGGTCGATAGATTCTCTAAAATGGCTCATTTTGTGCCTTTGGCTGGCCATCCATCGGCCCAGGAATTGGCTGTAGTCTTTGCCAGGGAGGTGTTCCGCCTGCACAGGGTACCCAGAGTGATTGTCTCCGACCGTGGGAGTCAGTTCGTATGCAGGTTTTGGAGGGCATTTTGTGGCCAGATGGGCATCCAATTGTCCTTCTCCTCCGCCTACCATCCCCAGACCAATGGGGCCGCTGAGCGTGCCAATCAGGGACTGGAGCAGTTCCTGCGTTGCTTTGTCACCGATCATCATGATAATTGGGCTGACCTGTTGCCATGGGCAGAGTTTACCAGGAATTGTGCAGTTAATTAATCGTCCGGGAGCTCCCCATTTCTCGTTAATTATGGGTTCCAGCCGTGTCTGCTCCCGAACTCATTTCAGGCACAACAGATTCCTGCCCTGGATGAGCATTTGGCACAACTTCGTTCCACTTGGGCACAGGTTCAGAGGTCCCTCAGTCAGTCATTTAGGCGTCATCAGCGGCACGCTAATCGCAGATGACTCCCAGCGATCTCATTTCAAGTAGGGGACAGGGTATGGCTTTCTTCCAGAAACCTCAATTTACAAGTACCCTCCAATAAACTGGCTCCCCGGTTCATTGGTCCCTTTAAGATTATCCGCAAGATTAATCCAGTTTCTTATGCACTGGAACTTCCGCCCTCAATGCATATTCATAATGTGTTCCATGTGTTTCTTCTGAAACCTTTGGTGTGTAATCGTTATACTACTACGCCAGTGATTCCTGGGCCGGTGGATGTCCAGGGCCAAGAGGAGTATGAGGTCCAGAGTATTATTGACTCTAGGAGATTTAGAGGAAAGTTGCAATATTTGGTCCACTGGAAGGGCTATGGCCCTGAGGAACGCTCTTGGGTTAATCAAGGGGACCTCCATGCTCCTAGACTTGTGCGCAACTTTCACTCTAAATATCCTCTGAAACCCAGACCTCCGGCAGGGAGAGGGGGTCTTTGAGAGGGGGGTACTATCACAGTCCCTGTGATTCTTGTCACTCTTACTTGTGGTTCGCTCTGATTTGCTGAGCCAGTTTGGCCCGCCCCTGGTGACCTTCTTATGCCTGGCCCAGACACCTGTCAGATGTCCTTTCGTGGTGTTTCTGAGCCAGTAGTGCTGTTGCTGTGTTCCAGTGTTCCGGATTCCTGTGTACCAACTTGGCTTGTCCTGACTACGCTCCAGTGTTCCTGTTTGTGTATGACCCGGCTTGTCTGCGAACCACCTCTGTATCCTGACCCGGCTTGGCTGATGTTCCTGTTCGTGTATGACCCGGATTGTATGACTACCTGCTGCGTGCTCCGACCCGGCCCGGCTGACTTCCTGCTCCGAAGATCGACTTCCAGCCTGTTCCAGTGACCTCCGTTCCAGTTGTCGCCGCCGCGACATTCTCTACCGCTGCTGCCAGCCACCGTGTGACCGCCTTGCCTGGTGTTGCCTTTAATCAGTGCAGTGTACCGCTATACTTGCAGAGCTGTGCGTGCCTCAGTGAGCCTCACTATACTTGCAGAGCCTCGTTGTTTGCAGAGCCTCGTGTAAACGTGCATATTAACCCTAGCAGTGCTGCCTTGCTCTCGCTATCTCGATTCCCAGAATAGAGCCTCTTCTGTGGTGCTACGTCTGCTGAGTTGGCCGCTTACCGACGGCGACTCTATCCATTCCGTTGCAGAGTAGTCACTTATTGTGGGCCGGTTGGGCGCCATAGGCTCTCCCTTCTCGTTGTTTACTGGGCGATATCTATTAAAGCAGAGTGGCGATAGAGGGAAGGCTTCAGCTCTGGCAGATTCCGTTGTATACGCCCGTGGGGGCTATTGGCTCTAGCACTACCACTACTGGGATCCGGTTAAGTCGGAGGAGGCTTAGTCAGCTCTTGCATTGCAGGCCGGTTTCCGTTATGCCCGTGGGGGCTATACACTCGCAGAAGCAGTTTTCCAGTAGGTACGCCCGCGGGGGCTATTTGGATCTCTGTTCTGTTTACTACTCGGTCACTTTGGCTAGGCATCTACGTTTCCAGTACATTGTGGACTGTCTCTATCAGCACCTCCTTTTAACACCCAGGGCGTGCCAAACCACCACATCTGAGACTGACTGATTTAAGCTCTTAACCCTTTGGGGTAGAGAACACCATTATCTGCATAGTAATTGTGCATGTCAACTATATTGTGCATTATCTCTTGTACATATCAGTCTTCACTGTGTGTCTATTTCAACCGCCACTAGAGGGCGATCGTTTGCATTATTGTTATTCTAAATAAATTGTGTTTTATTTGACATACTGGTCTGAGTGTCCTAAAAACCGTAACAGATACCGATCGCGGAGCTGATTCCTTGCTGTGCCTATCCTCCTACCAGGTGCCATGATTAACCCTTGCAGTGCTACGCTACTACTGCTGAGCCGGCTGCTTGGGCCTGAGAGACGGCGGCTCATACTTTCACCCGGGCAGAGTAGTGGTTCTGGTACCGTACCGATGGTTTATGCCCACGCACTTGCACTGGTGGAGTCGTATAAGCCCGTGGGGGCTATTTGGCACTAGCTATTGGCTTCCGCTTATGCCCGAGGGGGCTAGATTCTTCCACTTGCAGCTTGCAGTCTCCGTTATACGCCCGTGGGGGCTACCGATCCTCGCTCTTGCAGCTTGTAGTCTCCAGTATATGCCCGTGGGGGCTAACGACTCACGCTTCTCTAGTACTGGTGGTATCTGTTACGCCCGTGGGGGCTATCTGTTATTGCTCTAGCGTTCTGGGTCAATTCTGCCGTTAGCAAGTCGCTTACTCACCTACAGACTCTGTATTGAACTCCTCACTTTTATACAAGCCTTATCTACACCTTGGGCGTGCCAACACCACTACAGAGACTGACGAGGACTGTGTTAACTATTGAGTGCTCATCTCAATCGTGTTTGCCCTTTGTATATGTGTGTACACATATTCTACCTTGTCTGTATCCAGTACACTGGCTTGTACGGGTCTTTACTATTATCCCTTGTTATCCATTGTGTGCCTGTAGAGGGCGATCTTGTTCATTATTTTCTGTTAATAAAACTATGTTTTGTCATACCCTCTTTCTGAGTGTCTGAAAACTGTAACAGTACGAAAGGGCCATGACCTCAGACAGCAAGGGAGATACTGGCACACAGAATATCCATTGGCGAATGGATGTTCACGAGCAGCGCCTCGACCAATTGGCACTGGCCTTGCAGACCTTACTTGAGCGAACGGTACACCTAGACAAACCTAATCAGTCTCCGGTGGTCACCCCAGTCTCGACACTGGAGAACCTGCCTGTAGTTCCTACTACGCAGACCAGAGGGTTCACGGCGGCGGCGCCGTTACCGTTAAGATATGATGGCGACCCTAACCAATGCAGAGGCTTTGTCAATCAGTTGGAGATATTCTTTGAACTCACGCCTCAGGCATTCCCTAATGACCGAAGTAAGGTTGGATTCATGATTTCCCTATTAACTGGCAAGGCTTTATCTTGGGCGAATCCTTTGTGGGAGAATGCCAAATCCTGTACCCTGAACTTTAAAGAGTTCATAAGACAGTTCCGCAGAGTATTCGGGGTACCTGGCAGAGCTGCTGCCAAGAGGTTGCTGGAGATACAACAGGGCGAACATACCCTGGGCGATTACGCTATTGAATTTCGTACCTTGGCAGCAGAGGTGGGCTGGAATAATGTGGCGTTGGTCGCAGCGTTTGCCCAGGGCCTATCAGATTCCATTAAAGATGAAATTGCTGCCAGAGACGTGCCTAATGATTTGGATGAGTACATCGATTATGTCATGCTCATTGACTCCTGCATTCGCGAGAGGTGGATGGCTAAGAGGGCGAAATCGAGGAATTATGGGCACGGCAGTCTTTTAAACCCACCCTTGCCACCCAATCCTCCTGAATGTAAAGCTGATACTGGGGAACCAATGTAGCTCGGGTTCACCAGACTAACTAAGGAGGAGAGGGCGCGCCGTAAAAGAATGGGCCTATGCCTATACTGTGGTAAAGCTGGGCACCAGGTACGCACTTGCCCGGTTCGGCCGGGAAACGAACGCACCTAGGGTACCTTGGGGGACAGGCCCTAGGTGGCATACAGCAGTCTCCGAATACTAATACTCTGAGACCCACCATCCAGGTGGTAGTTACATGGGCAGACTCCTCTGTGTCAGTGTTAGCTCTGGTAGACTCCGGAGCAGCTGGCTATTTCATGGATCACTCTTTTGCTGAGTTGCATAAGATTCCAGTAGTCAAAAGGGAGTCCACTCTAGCTCTTGAGGTCATCAATGGCAGGCCGTTAGAACCAGCATTTATCACTATGGAAACAATCCCTCTTGCTATGGCAATTGGGGCCCTCCACAAGGAGGAGGTGTGTTTTCAAATAATTAATTCTCCTCATCACGCAGTCATCCTGGGGTTTCCATGGCTATCATTACACAACCCCCAGTTTGACTGGCAAAAATGTGAAATACTGTCTTGGTCAGAATATTGTGCGGATAACTGCCTCTCACATCCTGTCAGGTTATTGTATACCTCTCCCTCAGTGCCAGCTGAATACCAAGAATTCAGTGACGTATTCAGTAAGGGGGAGGCTGGCGCCCTGCCTCAGCACAGACCTTATGATTGTGCCATTGATCTGCCCCCGGGCACGGTGCCTCCCAGGGGCCGCACTTATCTGTTATCAGTGGAGAAGAATAGGGCAATGGAGGAATATACTGAGGACGCACTCAAGAGGGGAATTATCCGTAAGTCCACTTCACCGGCAGGTGCCGGGTTCTTCTTTGTATAGAAGAAAAATGGCGAACTCAGACCTTGTATCGATTACAGGGGCCTAAATAAATTAATGTCTAGAAGTGCCTACCCCATTCCACTCATTACCGAATTATTCGACAGGTTAAAGGGCTCTTCCATCTTCACTAAACTTGATCTCCAGGCAGCATATAACCTGATCAGAATTAAAGCTGGAGATGAGTGGAAAACGGCATTTAATACCAGATCAGGGCACTATGAATATCTGGTAATGCCATTCAGTCTATGTAATGCTCCTGCGGTATTTCAGGAGTTTATTAATGACGTCCTTCGGGACATGCTCCAGTCCTGTGTTGTGGTATATCTTGGTGACATATTGATTCACTCTAACAATCTTACCCAACACATCAAGGATGTTTCTGAGGTCTTGACTCGACTACGTAAAAATAAATTGTTTTGTAAATTGGAGAAGTGCGAATTTCACAGGTCCCAAGTACCCTTCCTGGGATTCGTGATCTCTAAAGATGGCATTGCTATGGACCAGGAGAAGTTGGCAGCAGTCCTACAGTGGCCTCGTCCCAAACGGTTAAAAGCTATTCAGCGCTTCCTGGGCTTTGCCAACTATTATAGGAAATTTATTCAGAACTTCTCCACCATTGTGAAACCTTTGTCTGATTTAACTCATAAGGGTGCCACTCCTTCTCAATGGTCTGAGGCAGCTGAGAACGCGTTTGAGACACTGAAATCTGCATTTGCTTCTGCTCCAGTGCTGTCCCACCCTAACCCAGCCCTGCCCTTTACCCTAGAAGTTGATGCCTCTGAGGTTGGGGTTGGGGCAGTGCTCTCCCAACGCCCGGTGGAAGGTGGTACATTGAGACCTTGTGGGTTCTTTTCAAAGAAACTGTCCAGCGCCCAAAGCCATTATGAGATTGGTGACAGGGAACTCTTGGCTATCATTCTGGCACTGAAGGAGTGGCGCCACCTATTAGAAGGCACTAAGACTTCAGTACTAATTCTGACTGACCACAAGAATTTGACATATCTTTCAGAGGCCAAGAGACTCTCCTCACGTCAGGCCAGATGGGCGTTCTTTTTGTCCCGGTTCAACTTTGTGGTTTCCTACCTACCGGGTTCTAAGAATGTCAGGGCAGATGCCTTGTCCAGACAGATTGTGTCAGGCATTGAGAAGGAGGAGGAGGAGCCAGTACCCATCATTCAGCCAGATCGTATTCTGGCCACTATCCGCACTAGTATCACTTCGCCACTGGGGGAAGAAATTTTGGCCTCTCAGGCTAGGGCTCCTCCGGAAACCCCAGTAGGCAAGTGTTTTGTCGACGAGCCATTCCGAAACCGTCTCTTAGAAACCTACCACTCATCTAAGGCGGCTGGGCACATCGGGAGGGATCAGCTATGTTGGTCCCTATCCCAGTTATTTTGGTGGCCTTCCCTGAGGGCTGATTGCTCCGCTTTTACTGCAGCCTGTGCCACCTGTGCCCGTGCCAAAACACCCAGGCATCTTCCAGTAGGTTTGCTTCAGCCAGTCCCTAATGGCGACCGCCCATGGTCCCATATTTACATTGATTTTCTGGGAGAGTTGCCAGTGTCCAGAGGGTACACATTTATCCTTATGGTGGTTGATAGGTTCTCTAAGATGGCTCATTTTGTGCCTCTCCCTGGTCTTCCATCGGCTCAGGAGCTGGCTATGATATTTGCCAAGGAAGTGTTCCGGCTGCACGGGGAGCCAAGAGTGGTGGTGTCGGACCGAGGGAGCCAGTTCGTGTCCAGATTCTGGAGGGCATTTTGTGGTCAGATGGGCATCCAGTTGTCCTTTTCTTCTGCCTATCATCCCCAGACCAATGGGGCCGCTGAGCGTGTCAATCAAGGACTGGAACAGTTCTTGCGCTGTTTTGTAACCGATCATCACGACAATTGGGCCAACCTGTTGCCTTGGGCGGAGTTTGCCAGGAATTGTGCAGTTAATTCATCGTCCAGGAGTTCCCCGTTTCTTATTAATTATGGGTTCCAGCCCTGCCTACTCCCGGACTCGTTCCAGGCACAACAGATTCCAGCTCTGGATGAGCATATCGAGCAGCTTCGCTCCACTTGGGCACAGGTGCAGAGGACCCTCAGCCAGTCATTTCAGCGCTACCAGAAGCATGCCAATCGTAGACGGCTACCAGCGGTTTCCTTTCAGGTGGGGGATAGAGTATGGCTTTCCTCCAGAAATCTCAAGTTGCAGGTGGCTTCCAATAAGCTGGCACCTTGGTTCATTGGCCCATTTAAAGTTATCCGCAAGGTGAATCCTGTCTCATATGCATTGGAACTTCCAGCTTCTATGCACATACATAATGTGTTCCATGTATGTCTGTTAAAACCATTGGTGTGCAACTGCTACACCACCACTCCAGTGATTCCTGGGCTGGTGGATGTTCAGGGCCAGGAGGAATATGAGGTACAGAGTATCATTGATTCTAGGAGATTTAGGGGAAGTTGCAATACTTGGTCCACTGGAAGGGCTATGGCCCGGAGGAACGCTCCTGGATAGATCAGAGGGACCTCCACGTGCCCAGGTTGTTGCGCAACTTCCACTCTAAATACCCTCAGAAACCTACACCTCCGGCAGGGAGAGGGGGTCTTTGAGAGGGGGGTACTATCATGGTCCCCGTGATCCTGTGTGTCACTCTCTACTGTACTGCTCCCTGATTGGTTGAGCTGTGTTGGCCCGCCCCTGGTTACCTGTCTTATTCTGGCCGCTGGCACCTGACAGGTGCCCTTTCGTGGTGTTCCTGAGCCTTGCTGCTGTTTATGTGTCCCTGATTTCCGGTGTACCGATTTGGCCTGTTTGGCGATTCTCCTGTGTTCCTGTTGTTGCTGATCCGGCTTGTCTACGAATCCGCTCTGTTACCGACCCGGCCTTGCTGACGTTCCTGCTTGTTGCTGATCCGGCTTGTCTACGAACCCGCTCTGTTACCAACCCGGCCTGGCTGACGTTCCTGCTTGTTGCTGATCCGGCTTGTCTACGAACCCGCTCTGTTACCGACCCGGCCTGGCTGACGTTCCTGCTTGTTGCTGATCCGGCTTGTCTACGATTCTCCACGGTTCCCGGTTCCAGTCTGACTACGTTCCTGCTGCTGTACTACTGGGCAACATTCTGATTCCTGTAGTTGCGCTTGTGCTAGACTGACCTTAACCCTTGGGTCTCTGGGTTGCTTATTACGCTTCTGAGCTGTACTACTAGCTGAGTCTCCTTAAGCTTGCAGAGCTGTACCATCAGGGCGATACCGATCGCGGAGCTGATTCCTTGCTGTGCCTATCCTCCTACCAGGTGCCGTGATTAACCCTTGCAGTGCTACGCTACTACGCCACTTGGGCCTGAGAGACGGCGGCTCATACTTTCACCTGGGCAGAGTAGTGGCTACGGTACCGTACCGATGGTCTATGCCCACGCACTTGCACTGGTGGAGTCGTATACGCCCATGGGGGCTATTTGGCACTAGCTTTTGGCTTCCGCTTATGCCCGAGGGGGCTAGATTCTTCCACTTGCAGCTTGTAGTCTTCGGTATACTCCCGTGGGGGCTAACGACTCACGCTTCTCTAGTACTGGTGGTATCTGTTATGCCCGTGGGGGCTATCCATTATTGCTCTAGCATTCTGGGTCAGTTCTGCAGTTAGCAAGTCGCTTACTCGCCAGAGACTCTGTATTGAACTCCTCACTTTTATACAAGCTTTATCTACACCTTGGGCGTGCCAACACCACTACAGAGACTGACGAGGACTGTGTTAACTATTGAGTGCTCATCTCAATCGTGTTTGCCCTTTGTATATGTGTGTACACATATTCTATCTTGTCTGTATCCAATATGCTGGCCTGTACGGGTCTTTACTATTATCCCTTGTTATTCATTGTGTGCCTGTAGAGGGCGATCTTGTTCATTATTTTCTGTTAATAAAACTATGTTTTATCATAACCTCTGTCTGAGTGTCTGAAAACCATAACAGTGTGTCTGATGAGAGGAAGAAGGAAAGTCATGATTCAAAGTCAGATAGGAAGTCTGAAGGTGTATATGGGGAGGTAGGTGGGCGATAGACGACTGCAACTTGTAGAGAGACTGGAGCAATGATACGGACAGCATGAGAGAAGCAGAGTGAGGAGGGGGACAAAATTAGTTTGTAATGATAATGTTCAGAGAGCAGCAAACCAACACCTCCCCCATGTCCAGTTGAGCGTGGAGTGTGAGAGAAGGAGAGACCACTGTAGGAGATTGCTGCCTCTAAAGCAGTGTCAGACTGAGAGAGCAAAGTTTCAGTAATAGCAAGTAAATTGAGGGAGTGTGAGAAAAAGAGATCATGCACAGTGTTATATTTGTTTGTACATTTAGTTCTTTGTTTATATCTTTATTCTTTGTATTCATTGTTTAGTATTTTTTTATTTATTTTTTTTTAAGTTTTTTTTTAAGTTGTTCGCCCTGTCTTATTACAGTCTGTAAAAAAAATTTAACTGACAAACAAAATCAACAACTTCTTTCCCAAGACTTCCCCACCCAGCACAGAGACAATAACAACAAGATCAGCAAGCAAATAGGTCCCCAGCTGCCTGTGTCTTTCCAGTCAGTCACATGGAATTTTGGGGTATTTGGGGACAACCTCCTTCCTCCTTTCTTCTCCCCAGAGTACCCACTGGCTCTCCTAATACAGACAACAAATGTCCTATCTAAAAGATTCCCTAAACTAAACTTCAATATCCCATCTACTCTAGCTCAGAAAACGTACTGCTCTCTCCTCTCACAAACATAGAATGGCATACTAAGAGAGACTGTCACCCTTTTATATGGCTGTAGAAAAGTAGAGAAAAAATTGGAGAAAATTTTTCTTCCCATTGATTTCAACACACGAGCTTGGTGGAAAAAGCATGAAAAAGCAGAAAAACTGCACTTATCATGGGAAATTATTTGCCAAGCAGGAAGTGCCATTATTCATCAATTTCAATTTGAGAGGAATATTTTCGTCCATCCCTAGTGCTCATGATAATGCTGCTATCTAGTTCTGCCTTCTTCATCACAGGGGATGACATGGGCTCCCTTGACCGCTAGTCTGGCTGCTCATCATCACTTCCCCTTCTGCCTCAGCATTAGGACAATCAACAGTCACGCTAGTCCCACCACCACCACCTGCTTCATCACAATTACCATCACCAGTACCCCTCCCTCATCCCCACCACTCATTAGCTGCTGTGTGGTAGTAATAGGACTGCTTATGGAAGGCAAGTGTGATTTAGGGTCCCCTGCTGTCACACTTACCATCATCTCTTTCTTCTCCTCCTGAGTATGAGAAGGCACACTGACAGCAGCAGTAGCAGGCACAGGCAACTGACATGTGCTGCTCACACTGATACCCAGTTCTGCCTTGGTCACAATTTCCCCCCAGATCCCAAGAGATGATTTAGAGGGACTGGGCATCACTGGGTATGGGTAATCAGGGTTCCCAGACCCTTCATTGCTGGTGGTGGTCACTTCATCCCCCTCATCTAAATCACTGGACACATCACGGTACTTTCAGCTACTCCTTTTCATTTTCATCCAGGTGCTCATAGTGTTAAACACTATGAGCCTCTGCTGTCTTTATTTTGCTAAATAAATAGCTAGAAAATCACCTAGCACTCTCTCTTTTTCTTTTGCTGCTTCGTTTTCTGTTCCACTTCCTGGAAACTTCACGTTTTTGGGTGTGAAAATGCAAAGTACACGTAAGTAAATGGGTGGGAAGTTTGTAGCAAAAACATTTTTGGTGTAGGTGAAAAAGGAGAACATTTTAAGGGGTTTGTTGAGGGTGGATTTTCAAGTTAAAAAGTAGGCAACCGTGTGGTTTTCACAGAATTTCTCGAGGGGACCTTTCTCCCAACCCTAGTCATGGCAGTCTGTTAGTTCTACTTACTGTTGTTGCTTGAACCTGATTAAATGGGAATAGGAGCCAGGGGTGATAGAGGCAACAATCCCTCCGACAACACCAAAAGTTCCAGTTCCAGTTCCAGCTTCTTACCTTGCTATGATCATCATATATGTTGCTGTAGGAAATGGACATACAAAGAGGGTGTCTGTGGGAGAAAATAAGCCAGTCTGCATCTGGAACATTTCAGGCACCCTTTTGTAACTACATGAGCCATATCACTTGCCTGCAGACTCCTTGAGGTTGCCATTGAGGGAGGGGGTGCTAAGAAGGTCTGTTGTACTGATTCATTATATGGGAGGCCCATTGAGGCAGGGAACAACTTATCCAATTAAAAGCCAATGGTTGTTAAAGGGATAACAATGTTTTACAAAAACTGCAGCTCCAATTAATCTTCATAGTATTTGGGCCATGGAGAGTGTTATTTCAAGACTGTCAGAATTGTAGTTCAAGAGTTATTTTTGTGAAACATAACTATTCCTTTAACTATGTGCTATGAGTAAAGCTGGGCTATAGCATGAGGGAATGGAGTCATGATTGTGTTTATTCCTAGAAGTTAAGTTTATTCACCAGCTGGTTTGCTGTATTTGCTTACTGTTTTATTGCTTTATTCACAATATGTAGAATAGAATTGGGTACCTAAGGAGGTGAAAAGAACAGAAGGCAACAGAAATGGACTTAACATCTGTATCTTCAGAGGGGTGAGTAACGTGTGTGTGTGTGTGAGAGTGGGTGTTTGTAAGTGTGCATTAATACTGCGTGCAACAGAAGGACTTCCTTAGATAATTAACAGAGAGCAGCATTGTCCAACTGCAGCATTTCTAAGTGTAGTTAATATTCTGGAGATCTACGGCTTGATTTGATTGTCAGCAGTAAAACTGTTGGTAGGGCAAAAATGGATACCAACGTATCCATTATGCATCCAATTGCCCTTCCAACAGGAACCACGACAACCATTGGGACACAGAACCTGACTTGTGGACCAATGTTTGTTGTAGGTTTTTTGTTCCCAAAACTCCCACTAAATATCGTGAGAAATGGGAACATCAAAGGAAAACAGCTCATGCACAATGTATGACACACTGTCAAACACCACGCATGTGCACAAAAACACAGTCACTACCCCTAACGTTAACAATAATGTGGACCAATACTAGCAATAACACTAGCCTATCACCCATAGTTACAACACATACCTGTCATCCTGATGTCCAGAAAGGTCTTCTGCACCATGCTCCGCTTCTTCAGTCTCCCTCTGTAAGCTTCTGTCATCTTCTTCTTCTATATTCTTCTTCATCTGTCACCCTCTTCTTTTCTTCACCTGTCACCTCCATCTTCATCTGTTATCGTCATCTTCTTCCCTCCTCTGTGCTCCTCTTCGTTCCTCTTCAACTTTAGTGTGGAAACTGTGAAAAAAATAGTTATTAAAACAAATGTCACATTAAACATACGCTGCTGCCACTGCCTACTGAGGTGACTGGAAAAACCAGGAAAAAAAACCTTTGTCATACCTTTTGGGCTGTTTCCCAAAGCCATCTGAGGGAAATTTGAACAGGGACTGCCATTTATATGACTAGTACCTGTTAAAATTTTCCCTATGCTCCCATTGACTTTGAGGTGGGATTGCTGCAGGGCTGTTTCATGCCCTGCGTAAGCTCACTTCCCTTCCAGTAGGAGCACAGGGGCAATTTGAACAGGGACTAGCCATTTAAAAGGCAGTCCCTATTCAAATTTCCATCACTGTGCATTGGGCAGTGACCCAGAAGATGTGGAAGGTGGATTTTTGCAAATGTTTACTGCCGCCAGTGGCAGCAGCATATGTTTAATGTTTTTTTTACAGGTTCTACACTAGGGTTAAAGAAGAAGAATGCAGAGGAGCACAGATAAAGAAAGAAGATGATAAATGAAGACAGAGATGAGTGATGAAGATAACAGATAAAGTAGAAGAAAAAGAAGGAGATAGAAACGTACAGAAGAAGAATTGAAGAAGACCTGGTTGCAGAAGACCCTGCTGGTCATCAGGAATACAGGTGTGTGTTGATTTACTTTTGGTGTTTGCTTTACAATGCATTGCATACCCCTCTGGCACTGAAAGGGTTACTCATTTTATATTACATTCTTGGATATTGACATCTGTAAATGAAATAATAATGGAACTGAAACATCAGTCCACAGAAAGACTACAGAAACTAATAGTCTCTTGAAAGTGGAAAGCCAACACCCTGAACCCCTGAGAATCAGACTATTGTGTAGTACCACTGAGGAATTCAAGGCTGAAGCCAAGAGTCTACAAAAAAGGTTTTTAGAGAGGGGTTATAAAAAGAAAACACTTAAAAAAGTATATAGAAGAGCTTCACTCTCATATAATGAATAATTTCTAAACCATAATCCCAGAAAAGAAGAGATAACATTGATAAGATTGGTGGGTAGCTATAATGCACAACACTGATAAATTACTGATATTATCACAAAGTACTGGAAGGACCTAATACATGACAATGACAATCTGGCTGAGGTACTTCATTTAAAAGCTAATGTCACTGTGACCTACAGAATAAGTAAGAATTTCAAAGATATGATAGTCCAAAATCACTTTCAAAAAGAATCAAAAAGTACTTCGCTTCCATCAACAACAAAAGGAACATATCCGTGTGGCTTTTGTTCAGTCTGCAAATATATTCAGAAAGATATATATTTTTTTTTTGATCTGTGAGACTCTACAGGTCATCAATTGTAATGTAGGATTGTGGTGGTAACTCAAAAGTGATTAAGTTTAAAGGCATCCGACATATCAGAGGTACATCCAGAAATGGTTACGTGGACATTAAGGGCTAGATTTAAAGACAGCCAACTTAAAAAATAGGTGACAGCATTTCTTCAAGCACTGTAAGTGGTTTAAAGACCTGTGTTATGAAGAAATGGCGGCAAAACCCCCCCTGCCAGCCGCTAAATTTAGATGAGTTTTGGCCCATTGAAAATAAAAAAAATGACACAAGTTGCCATTTAATAGAAAGCATTATCCCTAAAGATCTGATAAAGGACTCACTTTAGAGCATACAATTTAAGACCCAGTTTTTTTGGACTTATCGATCCTTTAGTCAGCGACACCACTATTAAAAGGCAAAAACAAACCTAAGTCCCCAGTGGATGTAGTGATATGGGGACCTAAGACCCACAGCAATATAACAAAAGTACCTAAAAAGTGTTCAGTGTTAGTAGAATTAACCCTAAGACTGCCAGTGGGGTATAATTACCCCGCCGGCACTCATAGGATGAATCTAAGTAACAAAGCAACATTCAATTACAAGTAACACTTACCATTAATCCTGATGTCCAGAGGAGTCCTCAGCATGCTGGTCATTGTCTATCCTTTTTTCTTCTCTTCTTTCTTGTATCTTCTCTTCATCCTTCTTTCTTCTAGCTGTAAAAAAATACTATTAATATACGTTTGCAGACAATAATACATTGTTTATCCCATTGAGTGCCAGAGGGGTACATTGCTTTGGAATTTGTTGAGGACCTATCTGGGGCTCAAAGGGGTTAAACGATGTATTGCTGTCTAGTTCCATAGAAATATGCCACCATTATTTTAGGTGCAAAAAAGTCATTATAGTAGGTCAAAGTTAAGCCATTCTATAAGGTTAAAGCTGTGTCTTTATAATATGTCCCAAAATGTAATAATAAAACACTTAGCTTATTAATCTGTCTCCGCCGTTGTGTGTGGCTGCAGAGGTGGCCACAGCCCCCCCCCCGTCCTTTATATATGGGCAGTCTCTGTTCAAATTCCCTCCCAGCCAATCAGATTTGAGCGGCTGTCCTTTAAACTGATTGACTTGGATATGTGTAAGCACATCTCAGCCAATGGCTGTGATGGAATTTGAACATATTATTTTATGTAGACTTTTTGCCAAACATATATGTTACGTTTTAGCGATTCTCTATTGAATATGAATCAAATTGTGCATAGTGAATTCATTGTTCATTATGGCTAACCCCGATATTGGTAGATATGTATTTTTGATAAAATAAACCTGATTACAGGACTAGTAGCAATACTGTCATGGCTTTGCCCGTGCTGTTAATAAAATAAATACCCCCCTCACAAACAAAAAACAAAAATCACTTGCAGTGGTATGCATGACTAAATAAATCTAGAATGTGGTAAGTGTCTGGTGGTAATAGGGTTAAAATATTAAGTGGATTTACATGTAGGACTATTTTACCTGAAAGGTAAATCCAGAAAGGAAACAATGTTCTCAATGACTGGATTGTTGAATGTGTGAGTGTGTTTGTGTATTGCATGTGTGTGTTGTAGGTGTATGTGTTGTGCGTGTGTGTATTCTACATGTGTGTTGTGAGTGTGTGCATTGCATGCATGTGTGTATTGTGTGTATTGCATGTGTGTGATGTGGATGTGTGTGCATTGCATGTGAGTATGTAACGTGCACGTGTATTACATCTGTGTATTATTTGTGTTGTGTGTGTGTGTGCATATTTTGCATGTGTATGTTGTGGTGTGTTGTGTGCGTGTTGTGTATTGTGCATGTGTGTATTGTGTGTGTATGTTTGTGTTTTGTGTGTGTGTGTGTGTATTGCATGTGTGTTTTGTGGGCATGTGTGTTGTGCTTGTGTATTGCATGTATGCATTGTGTGTGTGTGTTGTGCGGGTGTATGTAGGGTGTTTGTATTGTATATATTGTGTTGTGTGTGTATTGTGCAAATACGTATTCCATGTGTGCAATTCTTTGTGTGTTTTTGTGTACGTGTGTTTGCGTTGTGTTTTATGTGTGTATTGCATGTGTGTTATTTTGTGCATGTGTGTATTGCATGTGTGTGTGTATTGTTGGCATGTGTGTTGTGTGCATGTTGTGCATTTTGTAGTGTGTATGTTTTTGTGTTGTGGTGTGTGTATGTTTTTTGTGTTGAGTGTGTGGATGTTTATTTTGTGTGTGTATATTCTCTGTTTATGCTTTGCATGTATATTATGTGTGTGTGTTGTGTGTGTGTGTGGTATAAGTGTGTGTTGTGCATATGTATTGCATGTGTGTTATGTGTTGTGTATGTATTGTGGTGTGTGTGTATTGCATGTGTGTTTTGTTTTATGTGGTGTGTGTGTATTGCGGTGTGTTTATCACATGTTTGTGTATTGCATCGGTGTTTGTGCTGTGTTGTGATGTGTGTGTTGTGTGTTTTTTGAATGCCCCTGCAACTCCTTCCAGAGATTATTACAGGAGTGGCAGGTGGAAAGGGCATGTTTGATTTTTAGAAGCAGAGATAGTGGGGGAGGGCCAGCTCCTTGCAGGGAAATCAGGCCCCCCTGTATGTCCTGGACAGGTAGTATAGAGGAGATTTGAATATCTCCTCCTAATTGACACCCCTGGGTGTGTGTGTGCCAGGCATGCAGGTTTATTCTAATATATATATATTTAGTCCATTTTAACATTGATAACTTTTAGCACACGTTAGAGTATTATCATTAAAACAACTTTAGTGATTTTGTGATATCAATAAGACTATGCATGTGAATTACCTGTGTCCATCATATTCCTGAGGTTAACTGACAGCAAACAACATTTATTGAGTTAAACATAGAAACATAGTAAATTAGGTTGAATAAAGACACAAGTCTATCAAGTTCAACCTTTGCCTCATACCCTAGTGACATGAGAACTGTATACCTTTCCTACTACCAAATAAGTTAGCCTTTATCAGACCTTCTTGATTTGCCTACTAATATACAGTATAACCTTGTATGTTTCCTTTTGAAAGAAATGTATCTAATCTTCTATTACATGTATCCATTGTATCTGCCATAACCAGCTCCTTGGGCAAGGAATTCCACAACTTAAACAGACCTTTTTGTAAAAAACCCTGCCTCTGCTGAAGTCTAAATCTCCTTTCCTCTAATCTCAAGGGGTGTCCCCTGGTCACCTGATCAAGCCTTAGAGTGAATACCTCACCACAGAGATCCTTGTATTGACCTCTCATATACTTGTACAATGTGATAAGATCTCCTCTTAGTCATCTTTTCTCTGAAGTAAATAAACCAAGTTTATCTAGTTGATCCTCATATATCAAGTCCTCTTTGCTCTACCCTATCCACTTCTAGAATCTCCTTTTTCAGAACTGGCGCCCAAAACTGAACTGCATATTCAAGGTGAGGTCTTACCAATTATTTCTACAATGGCAAAATTGTTATCCACTCTTACTTCAATACCCCTTTTTATGCAAGATAGGATTGTGTTTGCTTTTGCTATTTGACACTGGTCACTGTTTCCAAGTTTGTAGTTTACAAGGATACCCAGGTCTTTCTCTAGCAATGAGTCCCCTAAAATAATTCCATTAAGTTCATAAGTAGCCTTGGGATTATTTCCTCCCAAATGCATGACTTTATACTTTCTCACATTAAATTTCTTGCCCAGTCTGCCATCTTATGTAAGCAAATATCCTGTTCTGAATTAATTACCCTGCATAAGTTAGTGTCATCTGCAAATATTGATATTTTGCTTTCTATATCTATTTCAAGGTTATTTATAAACATGTTAAAAAGCAGCGGACCTAATACTGAACCCTGAGGTACTCCACTCTATACTTTAACTGTATTGGAGAATTGTCCATTTACAACCGCACACTGTTCCATATTCTTCAGTCAATTTTGTATACAATTGCAAAGGTTATCCCCTAGCCCCAATTTCCTTATTTTATACCCCAGCCTTCTGTGTGGCAAAGTATCAAATGCCTTTGCAAAATCTAGATATACTACATCAAATGCCTTGCCATTGTCAAGGAAGCTGCTTACCTCCTCATAGAAGCTGAAAAGATTAGTTTGGCATGATCTATTCCTCATAAAACCATGTTGATTCCTGCTAATGATCTTATTTTTTGTGTTGTAATCCTGAATATAGTCCCTTATTATCCCTTCTAACAGTTTTCCCACTACAGAGGTCAAACTCACAGGTCTATAATTCCTGAAGAACCCTTGGATGTATACCATCAGGACCCTGTGCTTTGTCAGTCTTAATTTTGTCCAGTCTTCCCATTACAACTTCTTGAGTAACCCAATATCTGTTAATTGTATTGTTTTATTTGTTACTTGATGAGGTTTTTCTACCATTCCATATTCCCTTGTATATACTGATGCAAAGAAAGTGTTTAGAACATTGGCCTTTTCCTTATCCTCTCTAATCAACTCACCCATCTCATTTCTGAAAGTTCCAATGCTCTCCCTCTTACATTTTTTGCTATCTATATATTTGAAAAAACTTTTTGGATTAATCTTGTTCTCCCTTGCAATTCAAGTTTCATTATCTATTTTTGCTACCCTAATTGCCTTTTTGCAATCCTTGTTGCACTCCATGAATTTTAAGAAATAATGTTTAGTTCCTTCAGACTGAAACAGTTTAAATGTTTTTTTTTCTTCAACCATAGAACCCTTGTAGAGATAGAGGGGTATCAAATGCAATGGCATGCAATGCATTGGATACCACACTGTCATTCCAGGTGTTAAAGGGGTATTGGAGTTAGCATGAGAACAATAGTTTTGCATTGCCTAACGGAGCAGAATAGGGATGATATACTGTGTTAGTGTTGTCCAGCATTGTTTGGTTGGCATGACAACACCCTCTGTTTCATGGTGGTTGGTTCACATAGTAGATGATGTATTACTACAATGTCCCATTCACATTTACATATGGTTGGTTGGTTAGCATCCCCTTGTTCCTATCCCTATGGGTTCTAGGGGGGTAGACAACCCATTGCAAAGCAAATACAAAAGGTTATGGGATAATGATGGTTCATCCTTTCCACAACAGACAGTTAGACAGAGTAATATTTCCACAAGCATCCATGACATAACCCATCATGGAACAGAGGAATGTCCAAGTGTCCATGGTGAAATACTGACTCCACTTTCATGAAGTGCACCTCTTGCTGCTTCCTAGTGCTACTGTTTATTCAATGTAAAACTTGAAGTTACCAACCTCTGCAAAACCTTTCACATTTTCAAAAAGTGCTCAAGTATATGTGTATGAGTTGCCTAAGATCTAACAGCAAAATCTTGTACAATGATACTGCTCTTCTTCAGAGTTAAAAGACCTCTTGGAGAACGTATGAACAGGTCAACTTGGGTGCTTTCAAAGAGTCTTCAGTGCATTTAGGTACAATACAAACATGTTTATGCATTAATGTATTGTTAAACATATTAAAGGAACCCTATCACACTCAAAATATGTCTGTTGAATTTTATGTTGCATTAGCCTTTTCTTCATATAGCAAAACAGTTATGTGTTATATATCCATTATACTTATGAAGGCATGCCTCTTATCTTAGGGGTCTAGGTAATCAAGAGACCTGACTAGTGGCTTTTTTATGCTCCTGTCCTGTAGCCAAACACAACAGTTTTTTCAGTCAATAACCTCAAATTATTAGGTATGTGATGGATTTTTAATAATCAGAGTGTGAATCCCAGCCTATGGTTTTGTTAACCCCTTAAGTACCGGCAATTAAGGAACACAGACCTTTTTTTTTTCTCTTTGCAACAGATTCAGGGATCCTCAAGCCCACATTTGAGTGGTTTGAAATAAATTATACTTTAGAAAACACTTTTTCTAGTATTACTTTTACAGACTTGAGGACATCATTTTTTAATTTACACAAGATACTAGTCATAGGGCTATAGTTGCCATAGCTGTAACTTTGTAGTGAACAAGCATCTAAAAAATGTACTGTAGCTTGCTCATGTTTTTAACACTTTCTACAAATTATTTTCTATTAATATTTACTAATAAAACTATATTTTTAAATATACCTGCAATATACTTTATACTGAATCGGTCTCTTTTTCAGAGCAAAAATGGTAGGATGGTGGAATATTTCCTTGTTCTTTACATTATCCTCTGTTACCCTTCTTTTTTTGTATACAATAGTTTGTATAGTAATGGAGACCTGTAGTATAACAGTACTAAAAAATACCATAGTATGAGATTATGTTTCATATAAAGTAAGATCTACCAGTAGACAAGACTGGGTCCTGATTAGGGGCTCATTTCAATTGCCTCCATTAAAGAAAAAAAATAGGCATCGTAGTTTTGCAAGCACAGTTTGGTATTCTATTACCTGTGTTGTCACCTGCTAACAAACGGTAAAAAAACACTTTCATCTGTAGAACACAGATCAAAGGTTAAAAACGCCTGTCAAACAACAGAAAAAAATAGCTCACACAACAGTTAGGACATATCACAATAAGAACAACTGTAAAAATAACCACTGAAGTGCCAAGAAAATACTCTTAAAATGTGGATTCCATCCACACAAGTCCTGAACAAAAAACATGAGCCCATCAACCCCGTAAGTAAAAAGGGACATTCAAATCAATGTCACCCAATCTGTTGCATTCCCCCGGCAAACCAGGGGTTAACACGTGCCAATATGTGTTTACAGATAAGAAAAATATTCACACCTGTCAATCGCAAAGCAATTTAAGCCTGGGTGTGCAAGATCAGTAGCCAATGGAGAACCAAGCTGCATCGGCATCTTCAGCCACAGTTGACAGGTTAACAGCAATCACATCAAATACACTCAAACATCAACAGCCATACCAACATACACTCACCTGTACAAGATCCACGTTCCAGTTGGGTCCTTTTTACTTGATCGCCATGCCTAGTCAACACCCCATCTCTATCTTAAAGGGACATCCCACCATCCTGGGAACATGATGTGTTTAGAGGGAGTCCACTCAGACAGTGGTTAGGAGCATCATGTTTTCACTGCAATACCTACAAAGGCATCAGAGGAGGGGAAATACGACGGTTATGGAGACCCAGGATCCCCCAAACACACCTTCACATTTGCCAGCTGTTGCAAGGTCGGATGCTCCATCTGGACACACACCCAGAAGGCCATCTTTACGTGGAGGACCACCAAGATCCAGAATATACCACAGAATGGTCATGCTGTTTGGAGAGGCGTAGGCTGAGGTCAGGGACTGCTACAGATTGATGTCACACAGCAGCATCGATCTCTCTAAGGGGATCAAAGATCACATTAACCCCAGATCCAGCACCAATTGTGCCCTATCCGTCATGGAGAAGCTGCTGTGTGCCATACATTTCATGGCTTATTGATCATCCCAGTTCACTGAGGGACATATATCTGGGATGTCCCAGGCTACATGTTCCAGGTTGTTGGGTCAGGTACTAACAGCCCGGAAGAGGAAGGACAGGAGGTACATCAATGTCCCATCTTCCCAGATGGAGTGGGTACATGTCAAGCAGAAGTTCTACACAAGGTTGAGGCATACCCAGGGCCATGGGGGTCACTGACTGCACACATGTGCTCATAAGATCTCCACCAAATGAGGGGACACGTGGTCATCAACAGGAAGCATTTCTACTCCATCAATGCTCAGATGGTGTAGGATAACAACATGAGGATCACACATGTCTGTGGTTTGTATCCTGGCAGTTGTCATAACTCCTACATACTCTGGCACTCCACCATCTACCAGGACTTTGAGAATGAGCCCTTTACAGTAGGATGGCTGTTGCGTGAGTGACTAATGTACACATCAAATCAGATAACATACACAGAGGCACTCACACGGGAAATTAAATCACTAGCTTAGCATGGCCATTAGACACAAGAAGTATGTCCCAATTACACAATATCATCCACATAACCATGTAGTGCATATGCCACAATGTCACTTCTATTCCACAGGGGATGCAGGATATGGCTGCAAGCTGTGGCTTCTTTGTCCTGGACTGTATCCACAGACAGCACAGCTCCACTACAATGAGGCTGTCACGGTTTGTTTTGACTCTCAGACACAGAGTAAGATAAAAATCAAACTTTATTGAAAAGTTTCATAAGAACCCTCACGGGTCCTGAACATACATATATACGACATGCACAAAATTAAGTTCAAACAGTAGCTTTTACAAAGATACAGTATGGTAGGCTCTACCGGTATTGCCAATATACCGGGCAAGGCAACCTAAAGTATGGCACAACAATATGACTAAGGCTCTACCGGCCTTGCCAATATACCAAGCAAGGCAGCCTGGAGGAAGGTATGACAATCTGAATGAGGCTCTACCGGCTTTGCCAATATACCGGGCAAGGCAGCCTAAATGACTGAAGGACAGCTCCACTAGTGCTGTAAGGTTGGAAGCATCAGCATAAGATTGTGCAGTGGAGCAAACCAGTAATCACATATAGGACACCCAGGGAGGCCCAACTGGTGCTGTAATTGGAGGCAGCTATCAACCGGTGAAATGGAGTAAACCAGTACTGCGTACTGGACAACAGGAACACCCTACCGGTGCTGTAATGTAGACAGCTAGCAACCAGTGATGTGGAGTAAACCAGTACCGCGTACTGGATAACAGGAACGCCCTACCGGTGCGATAATGAAGGCAGCATCAACCGGTGATATGGAGTAAACCAGTACAGCGTACTGGACAACAGGAACGCCCTACCGGTGCAATAATGGAGGCAGCAGCAACCGGTGAATTGGAGTAAACCAGTACCGTGTACTGGACAACAGGAACGCCCTACCGGTGCTGTAATGTAGACAGCTAGCAACCGGTGATATGGAGTAAACCAGTACCGCGTACTGGACAACAGGAACTCCCTACCGGTGCAATAATGGAGGCAGCAGCAACCGGTGAATGGAGTAAACCAGTACCGCGTACTGGACAACACGAACGCCCTACCGGTGCTGTAAAGGAGGCAACTAGCAACAGGTGTATGGAGTAACCAGTAGTCAGAATGTCGCCCAGGCGATCAACGTCAAATGGAGGATGACAGTCAGGATCCAGGAGCAGGAACGACAGTCAGGCCAGGACAGGATACTGGAACAGTCGTGACAGCCAACCCAGGTCAGGAACGGGAGCAGGAACGACAGCTACACTGGATCACAAATGGAAGCAGGAACATCAGCCAAACCGGATCAGCAACGAAGCAGGAACCATGCAGGGTGACACTGGCATCTGGGTAAGACACTGACACTGGTATACGGTAGCTAAACAGGCCCAGAGGTACAAGACAAAGGCAGGTAACACTGAAATAGAGACACCACGAAAGGGCAACCAAAGGGTGCCTCAGGCCAGTCTATATAGGCAATACTGGGCAGGCAATAGACAGGCGGCCGATGGAGAGTTTACACACCTGACTGACAGCAAAAGCCAGCAATCACGGGCACCATGATAGAGGCTCACTTGAGGACTATGAATGCTAATAAACGCACCTTTGGCCTCCTCAAAACAAGATTTTGGTGCCTGGTAGTGTTGAGCGAGCATGCTCGGCCGATGCTCGGATCGGCTCGAGCATCGCTCGGATCGGCACATGGCGGTACTCGTCGAGTACCGCCATGTGCTCGCCCGCCATGTTCGGGTGGCGGGGATCTGTGCCGGAGGAGGCACAGATCTGAAGACGCTCCGCTGGACCACCAGGGACTGGAGGTACGGGGGCATTGCGGAGATGAAGGGGGCATTGCGGAGATGAAGGGGGACAGTGTGGAGATGAAGGGGGACATTGTGGAAGAGGGGCATAGAGGAGATGAAGGGGGACATTGTGGAAGAGGGGCATAGCGGAGATGAAGGGGGACATTGTGGAAGAGGGGCATAGCGGAGATGAAGGGGGACATTGTGGAAGAGGGGCATAGCGGAGATGAAGGGGGACATTGTGGAAGAGGGGCATAGCGGAGATGAAGGGGGACATTGTGGAAGAGGGGCATAGCGGAGATGAAGGGGGACATTGTGGAAGAGGGGCATAGCGGAGATGAAGGGGGACATTGTGGAAGAGGGGCATAGCGGAGATGAAGGGGGACATTGTGGAAGAGGGGCATAGCGGAGATGAAGGGGGACATTGTGGAAGAGGGGCATAGAGGAGATGAAGGGGGACATTGTGGAAGAGGGGCATAGAGGAGATGAAGGGGGACATTGTGGAAGAGGGGCATAGCGGAGATGAAGGGGGACATTGCGGAGATGAAGGGGGGCATTGACCAGGCACCCTCCCCTCATCAGAGCAGGGGGTGCCTGGTGTAATGCTCGTGTCGCCCCATTCAATTCAATGGGGCTCGGGTGCTCGGCCGAGCACTCGAGCCTCAGGGGGTGCTCGGTCAGAGCACCCGAGCACCCGAGCATCGGGGTGCTCACTCAACACTAGTGCCTGGATAACTGGTGGAGCTCTACAATACGCCCCACAGAAAATGTACGATATCATACTTGCATGTGCCATACCACACAACATGGCAGTGGACACATGTTTATTAGGTGATGTTGATCCAGAACCCCTTGTGTGAAGGTGCCGGTTCCCCAGCCTGAGAATAAGAAGACCCTGAGAGGGGCTAAACAAGCAGGCTTATCTGGGACTCTTTTACTTGTGAGTACAAAGCAGGAATCAAACACAATGCATGTATGACCATGCTTATGAAAAGGGAATATGCGGAAACAGACTCTCACAATACATGAATGATTGGAATCCACCTAACCCTCCAGTTCTTACCTTAATGATCAGATGCAGATGCCATGCAATGGGTGGTTCCAAGTGACACTGTGAATTCAACTGACATCTTGAATTCCTTAAGTGCATGATGACATTGACACTCACTGAAATGACCCATGCCCCTGTAAACACTGGTACATGTTTAACTCCTGTCATGTCCAACTACAGGCATCCATGACATGACCCATCATGGAACAGAGGCATGTCCAAGTTACCCTAGTGACATGTTGCATCTCCTTCCCTACAGTACTCCTCCTACTGCTTCTTAGAGCTAGTGAATGTTAATACTGTATGGCAAAATGTCATGTCAATGACATGAGCCATATGGTAGGACCTGATGATGGGAACACTTGTTTCTGCACAGTGGAACAAAGGAGAGACATGACAAATCCTCAGTGGCCCTTTGATATGAGTTTGCATTAAAACAAAGTTAGTGTCTCAGAGGTAATCCAAACCATGAAGAGGTTAAGTGACATCATCTGAAATCCACACATGTCCCCTGTTACGAATATTGGACAGCCATGATATGCACCTCCTCATCTCATCGTAATTGTGAAGGAATCCATCCACAGAAAGGACAACAATGAAGTTTGACTGGTTCTTCTGTCATGACAATATATTAATCTTGCAAATGTTCAACTAGCCTGTACTTTGGAATGCCATAGGAGTACACACTGCATATATGTGTGATGCTTTGTGTGCCACACTGGCATTCTAAGAGTCCCATAAGACTTTTCCACCACCCACAAAAAGACCCCTGATGTACACAGACCCTAGAGGATGCACACTTGTTGCTGAAAGGGATATGTTCGTCGTATTGTGAAAGTGGAGTTTTCCTCAGTGTGAACTCTATGCCACAAGCCTGACATAATACCATGTAGAAAGGGGTGTATTGTTGTGCTACTGTCCCTGTGTGTTGACAATGATCCTGTGTGAGACCAGACCTAAATAGTGAAATGTTTTCCAATAGTTGTTGTTGACCTTCAAATCACGTCGTACACAGACAACACATTCCAGTGGATGTGCTATGTTTAGTTACCACTGCTCAAACACTTTCCCAACAAGTAATACGTGTAAGAGTTGTGTTCGATGCATTGTTTTGCATTGGAGATATCTCTGCCAATGACCTAGTTAGATAGTTGAAGGAATCAAAGTCATGATTTGTTTAAAGACATGATTTGTTTAAAACAAAAAAAAAAGAAAAGAAAAAAATTTTGATTGTGAGAACACATGACACACATTTTTATTTTTTTTTGGGTGGTGCAGATGTCAGTGCCCTCACTGACTGTCTAGTGACTCTTGGGTGTCATGGTGTTGTTGAGGGTGTCACACTTGAGGAGGAGGTGGTGTTGTTGACCCCTGTCTCCACCAGCAGCCTCTGGATGTGATTATGTTTGAATATTTCAATGAGAAGCAGGCCAATCAAGTTACTGATTTCAGTCCCTATATGCCATATCTCTGTGTGGAGGATGGCATACCGGAATTCCAGACCACTGACACTAGCTGCAGTTCTCTCCATGGTGTGCAGACACCTCTTGTTGAAGCATCTGATCTCCCTCAGTAGTCTCCTCTGGATGGTGATGTACATCCTGGTGGTGCTAGTAACTGCTGCAGATGATGAGGAAGTGAACGTTGCACTTGGAGGTTCTGCTGATGCCTCTCCTCTGTGCTCTGTGTCTGTCTGTTGACCATTGGTTGCCTCATAGTCTGAGCGTGCCTCTTATGCTGCAGCTGCTGGTGAGGCAAACGTATGCAGAGGTGAGAGGGGGCTAGCATGTTATTCATTCTGCCCCACCACATCTATGATCTCCTCACTGACTGGTGAATCCTGTTTACCTGGTTCTGTGTATGTGATGGTGGTTTGTATTGAGTCTGTGGTTGTGGACTCTGTGGCTCACCTGTGAGGCTGAGATGCTGACCATGGGTCATACTGTGGCCACTGGGATGTGTTCCCTTCCTACGTGGGTTGTGGCTGCAGGCTTCTGTGTTGGCATCCAGCTGTGTGCCTGTGGAGGCAGTGTGTGGCGTGCATCCAGTTATGTACCACTGGTAATGCTGGTGGTGAGGGAATCCAGTACTGGCCAGTTGTTGGTGGCATCCATCTTTTTGTGGAATCCCCTGGTGATACTCCTGTGGCATCCACTTTTGTGCTGGTGTGGGTGGCAGCCAGTGCTGAGACTGCGGTTGTGGCATTCTGCTGGCTCTTGAGGGGCTCTGTCGCTGGGGGTAATTATATGCTCCTCCTCACTTTCCACCTGCTCTGCTGCAGACATGGATGTCTTATGGGGACAATGACATTGTGCAATTAGTAACCTGTTCATTGATAAGAGGGATGCAAGATGATGGCATTCACATATAACCCCTTTAGTAACAGAATGCATTGCATGGGATATTGTAAGAAATTCTATAGCCCCTCTTACCAAGGGTACAATTATTCTTTTGGGGAGATGTGACTAGGAAAAACACACAGATAAGTGATAATAATAAAGATGATTGTATTATGTACAGAATCAAAATGCTGTTAAGGTTTGGATAGTATATACATGAATTAGGAGTCACAGAAATGGGAAAAATGGAATGACAGTGATACCAATAAATAATATGACGACAATCTCCTCACACCCTCCATCACTAATCTTAGTTTCTGGTCTGCTCCTCTGCTGGGCTCACATCAGGACAGAAATCAGGACTTCTGTGCTGCTCACCTCCCAGGCTGCTCTTTCTCTCACATGCTGCTCTTCTCTTGCTGTCCCCTCATGCTATTCTCTCTTACTGCTTTCTGGTTTCACCCAAAAATACTCCTCCTTTATACAATTTTCCTATCAGTCAGGTCTGGTGAAAACAGGTCAGTTCATCATAAAAAGATGCATCTCGACTAACCTTTTCTCATCACACCCACCTGCAATGTCATGATAGCCTCAAAGATAGTAATGATGGGGGGAAGGATCCAGGAAGAGGTTTATCAGATTTGTTTTCATATCTGAACTCTTTGTTAGTTGACAAACAAAGACAGTTTGGCTTCTGTCCTCACTCCTTTTATATTTAACTAAGAAGGACCTTTCTTTAAAGCTATAGTAATACTTCATTTTAACTTTATTTTATTTTGTAGGCATTAAAAAAACATGAAGAATGATATAAGTCTTATCTCTGAAACCTTTATGGTTTAAGAGATATTCACAAACAAAGTATCCCCCCCCTGTTCAACCAGATCAGAAGGGAGATGCCCAGGTAGACTGCAGAGAGGGACAATCTTCAATTAAGATAAGGGAAAAAGCTGAAAAACTTATCAAGGGGGGAAGGGCTTTCATTGTTTTCATACAAAGAAAATTGTCCCCTTCTGTTATCTGTCCTGTCATACAACCAGACTCACATCTGAGAAGAGATGGCTTACACTAGGTAAAAGGGGCGGGGAGGGGAACTTTGCTTGTGTATATCTCATAAACCATAAAGGTTTGAGAGATAAGACTTATATCATTCTTCATGTTTTTTTAATGCCTACAAAATAAAATAAAGTTAAAACGAAGTATTACTATCCCTTTAATTTCTCAAACACCTAACTAAGGAAGGACATCCTGTCAAACCCTTTGAAGCCCCTTTTATTGATTTCATGGTTTGTTTCCCTGGAGTTTGGGAAGGCTGGAATTTCCCCCTGTATCTGTTAAGCCATAATACAGATAATTAATTATACACATGTAATCACAGCTACATATATATATATATATATATATATATATATATATATATATATATATACACACACACACACACACATATATACATGTCTATATCCATATAGATACAAACATGTATGCATACATAAACACACACATATATAACTCCACAGACAAACCCCTGTTATAAATCATATTTGATCCATTTTTACTTTCTAACAATACCTTCCTAGCAATCATTGCTTAAACAGTTTGACAACGTCCTGTACATTTAAGGTAGCGACCTAGGGCTAGATTTAAAGGCAACCGTTAAACCATCCGCTAAGTAAAAAAGGCACATCAGCCACAAAGAACACATGGTTTACGGCAGATTCAAAGGTAAGAGTGCAAGAATAGCTATCGGGCGTAGGCACAACAAAAACACGTAACACAAAAACCAGCGTCGCACCTGATTTCGCATCACCACGCGTCCCAAACACCCGTTAAAACACAACTTAAGTCAAAATGTAACATTAGGGCTGCCGTTGTCTAGCAACCCTGATAGATGCACAAACAAAATTCAAACCTACAGCCAATCCCAAGGCCCCAAAGTATCAAAAATATTCAAATACACCTATATATACCTCAAAAGAACGGTCACACCCTGTCTGTGTTTCGAGTTTCAGCAAGCTAGATCACAGGACCCAGGAGTGGAGGATAGTGTTTAGAGAGAGGGAGATCTGCAGGGCGGAGGGGGACCAGGCCCACAAGAGCAGACACACGCAGGACAGGGACCGAACCTGCAGTGGGATGAGGGGCAGTTCCTGGGGACCACCACACACAGGCAGGGGCAGAGCAGGCAGGACACTCCGGTTCTGACTCCTCGCATGCCGGAGCTGAGGGGGACAGGGTCAGGGATCCCCGATATACCGAGGAAGAAAACATGGCCCTCGTGGAGGCTGTGCTGGAGAGGGAGAGTGTCCTCTTTCCGGGGGAGAGGCTCCCTGGCCTGGCTACGAGGAGGAGAGTTGCCTGGAGCCAAATCTGCAGCCGAGTTAATGTGGTGGCCACCTGCAGACGGGATGTGGACTCAATAAAGAAGAGATGGGGCGACTGCAAAAGGCAGGTGAAGAAGAAGATGGGGGATGCCGCCCTGCACGCCTGAGCCACCGGAGGTGGGCCACCTGTCCCCATCACCTTCAGCGCATGGGAGGAGAGGCTGCGGCAGACCCTGTCATCTACCCTCATTGAGGGGGTCCCTGGAGGATCAGACACTGGGGATGAGAGGAGCCTCCACACCACTGGTAAGTGCATCACCCCAAAACCACGCACCACCTCAAATCACACACCCATCACAAACAAACACACTCACATCCCAACATTTGCCCTTCATTCATCCACACAAATGCACCAACACAGCACCCTGAGGGTTTAAACAGGACGCAAGACAAGGACAAATGTCAAGGTTCAACAAGGCCCAAACCTGTCCAACTCCCTGGTTAACCCTCATGTTGCTGTGCTGATCACACACAATACACACAAACCATGCTCAGAAAAGTGTTGTATGTCAAACATCACAATTGTTGTCACACAATGTTACCCAGGTTCCCACAGGGAATCCAGCACATAACACCATGAGTGCTAGAGGGATTATCAATGCATCGATCAACAATGCTTTGGCAACCCCTCCGGTACTCAAAGGGTTAACCAGACAACAAACACATGTCGATAGGTTAACAATTACATGACACATAGGGGACATTCACTAAGCGGTGAAAAAGAGCTGATGTAGAGAATTTGACACTTACATACCCTCACTTTACCAATTACAATGTTAGTCTATGGAGAATATTCAATAACATGAATCAAGCTGCACAGGCCCCATTGTATGGACTCCATAGAAAACATTGCAGATGGGAAAATGAGATCACTGGAGAAGTCAGCATCATAATCAGTTCATCAGGTCTACTTAACCGCTTACTGAATCACTAAAAGGATGGATCAGGTCACAAATCACAGTGCCACTGAGAATAACTGGTTGTATGTGCAACACACAGGCCAAAAACAATTACACATAACTAAAGGTGAAAAAGTTGGCCTTGGTGTTGTGTATGCAATCATTTACTCTAACTTGAATTTACATATCTCACATTTGATTCACATATGGATCCTCAGGAGTGCTGATGCCATGGATGGATGGTACACCATCCACTATTTGCAGGATACGTATGGGAACCAAGTATGAACCATTGAGGTTTGGTCAATAACAGGCTATGAATTATGGATATCTATGATCGGATCTGGCTGCCTCACACAGAAGGATGGATAGGCTGATCCAGGAAAAAAACAGGTCTCAATCAATGATATCCTTCAATACTGGCTTGATTGTTGCCCCTCAGGATTCAACTTGAACAGACCTCATGGACAGGATCCTGTAATGTACATCAATCCCTGATTGCCACGGTGGTATCCCATGCATCACAATGCAATGCATAGGATACCGTCATGACAACCAGAGAGTGACATGTGAAATCAGACTAAATCCAGCACTGTACGGGATAAACTGATAACATAGGAATGAATACCACTTGAATCACACTGCAGATCAATTACAAAAAGATATGTACAGAAAGAAAAACGACCAGATATGTATGTGGATATGTCCCTTTCAAATGGGTACAAATATGTCCCAACAAGATGTGAACCCAGAGTTTAGTTCAGTATGTGTTATTGTCCTACTGCCCATATATGTGCACCCTTAACAAACTAACTCATACTGATATCATCATCAGAGTACACATACCTAGTATATTACACCTTACTTGGATGGGTATCAGTGGTATCAATGAAAGTTAGTTTGTGATGGCTGCACATATATAGGCAGTAAGACAATCACATGTACTGAACAGATCTTTGGGTTCATATCTATCAAGGATATGTTTGTACCCATATGAAAGGTACATATACACACATATAAGACCATATTCCTCTCTGTGTACTTTGGCATGGCAATGGTTAATATCACCTTGATGTAACATTGTAGGCAGCATAAAGAGATGTTTAGAAAGATGTTGCTGTATGTGACAGCTGGAGATGTCAGTCATTTGACCACACGGAGGCTCTTCAGCAGAACCAAAATTGAACCAATTGGAGATGGAGTCGTAATTGAAATGGTCCACAGAGTATGCCTACAATCCAGGAACGCTTTGTAGACAATGCCAAAGATGTAGTTATCTCCAAATGGGTCAATTTTGAGTCTGCTGAAGATCCTCCGTGTGGTCAAATGACTGACATCTGCAGCTGTCACATACAGCAACATCTTTCTAAACATCTCTTTATGATGCCTACAATGTTACATCAAGGTGAAATTAACCATTGCTATCCCGTTAAAGAGATAGTAATACCTAAAATGTGAAAGGAAAAATATATGTTATAGGATTGATCCACCGGCTAAAGCAAGGGTATTCCCACTGCTGAAGGGTGTTTCATCCTAAGAGTATAACAGCTCAAAGTTGAATATTCCATGCACAATATCACAGTGGCCTGAAAATGTACTATGCCAATGTTGCAAGACCATCCTCTGGCCAGCTTTGGTCCAGGGAGCAGAAATCCACAAAGGATGATGTGGCAACAGTGCAAATGTACAATTTCAGGCCACTGGGATGTGGCACCAAAGGAATTCAACTCTGAGCTGCGATACATGTAGAATAAAACACCCTTCACCAGTAGGAGTACCGTTGTTTCACAGAGGGGGATAAACCCTACAACATATATGTCCCTCTGCCTGCACCACCTCTGGCTGCACCACCTCTGCCTGCACCACCTCTGGCTGCACCACCTCTGGCTGCACCACCTCTGCCTGCACCACCATATTACAGTGACTGGATGCACCCCACCTCCAGCAGCTATTACCCTCCAGCAGCAGCACCACCACCACCACCAGGGAGGCAATGGCTGCTCGGTGATGTGGCCACCACCCAATATGGGCCATACTTGTCCTCGATCGACCTACCCTCCTGGATGGCTCCCCAGCATGGCCCCAGGTATGATCCCAGGTGGGGGCCAAGCACATACCAGTGCCAAGGTTTGACCCTTGGCCACTCGACTACCAACACCTGGGCCTGCTTGGGGAGCCCCAACACCCTATGCAAAGGGACGTGTTTACCCCACCACCTCCACCAGCACAGACATCGGTGGGCAGCAGTGAGTCCATTGATGTGGTGGGCACATACCCATCTGCAGCACATACAGCACCAGCTGAGGAGGACACAGCACCAGCTGAGGAGGACACAGCACCAGCTGAGGGGGAAACAGCACCAGCTGAGGGGGACACAGCAGCAGCAGATTCACCAGGCACAACCATCACCAGCAGTGAACGCCCCACGGTGATGGAAGCAGAGTGTATGGCTCTGCAAAGGAGACTACTCCAGTCAAGCCACTGCACCAATGACAACATCCCCAGGAGCCGTAGGGAATCCCGGAGAAACACTAACAGGATAGAAACAAGGATCCATGCCCTGGAGTCGGAGGTCATGAGGATCAACACTCAACTCCTTCAGCTCCACACGGGGGTGATGGACATGCTTGCACAGGTACTGGTGGAGTTGAGAGAGCTGAACCGCAGGGAGAACTTACGGTTAGAGAGGGAGAACCTGTGTTCCACAGAGGGATCCACTGCCCCCACCACCCCCTCTAATGTGACCCCCGAAGCCACACTTAGGGGTCAAAGGGTGACCAGGAGATCATCCAGGTTATCCACTTCTTCCACACAGTCTAAGCCCCCCCCCCACTAAGAAAAAAAAATAAAATGCCCAACATGTTACATTTCCCCTGAATCAAGGAACATTGTGCTTTTGAATCCTGTCTGATTTGCTTTGTATTTGGTCATAGATTGAGTGGCAGAGTTGTCTCCAATGCATTGCCAAACAATGCAGTGAACACAACTTCTGCCTAGGTAAGATGTTTGTGGGGTGTTACAACATGGGTTCATACACACACACACACACACATACACACACACACACACATACACACACACACACACACACACACACACCGTTGTACAAATTCAACTGGAAATACATCCCTGGAGCCATATTACACAACTGTGTTATATGGGAATGTTGAATGTTGATTTTGAACAACAAAACATACCCCTTAGCACAACAAATGGTACAACATTGAACATTTGTCTACATCAAATGTTGTGTTTAACCCTTTGACAGCCAGAGTGGTAGGCAATGCATTGCAAAGAAATGTGTTGGGTACCACTCTGGCACTCACAGGGTTAAGGGGATAACCAAACAAACAGCTATATGACTTAGCGGTGACATAACAAGCAGGACAGATAAATTGGGACCTGCATCAATATTGTCTTGGATTCAAACACTCATTGTGCAACTGACTTACTGGGGAACCCAATGTTTTTAACCTAGAATTTCAATGTGTAGCACACACATTGATATCCTGGGGTGAGCACTGGGGCCTCCAGTAAGTTGAGTTGTTGTTTTCCTAAGGGTGTAAGAGACTTCACCAGTGATAACACTTGTCCACTTGGTCTGGTTGTTCGTTGATGTAGCCCATGTACTGAGATATGTCAAAGTGGAGCAATATCTCAGAACATTGATTATACTGAGCAACACAGAAACTGTGGACAGGAATTCACCGTGGAAGTATGTCCCTGTATCACCTCTTTATCACTCCAACAACACATTAGTGTATCACTGCCACCATCTGTTTGCATGAATACATCACAGAGTCCACTCACTGGCAAACAAGTGGTGGACTCCTGTGATATGGGTGATGCATTTCCATGTATGGGGGTGTAACGGATCTTATCCGTTACTTGGGCCCTTGTCTGGACCTCAAACGTTTTACCTAAAGACTATGGCCCCTTGGCCTCCTTTGACCTCAGATGGGGGGTTTACTATCTTTATGTTAAAAGATTTATGTTTTATGTATTGTCAAATATTGTATGTGTTTAATTGTACTTGTCCCTAGGATGTGTATTGTAGCCACTCCAGCCATTTGACTCAAGAACTCCTGCTGGGTGTTAATCAAGTCATTGTATTGAGAACTGTCCTGAGACCCCCTGCTGTGTGTGTTAATCCATTCACGCCCCTCATGTCTTTGTTCAATCAAACCCTTTTGTATCTGAAATGTAATCATGTCTGAGTTATTGTATCTGTTAAGACCATCTGCTGCTGGCCTTTTGTCTGATGTGTTATGATTTAATCATGTTCCCTATTGTATCAGGATTCCCCATGTGATCCAATGTACTGTACTGTATATAAATATCTGTGGTTTGTGACAATAAATTGGTTATGTTTTGGAGTGAACAAGGAGTCCTGGAGTCTTGCATTGCTTATGGTCTAAAGTATCCACTCTGATACCCATCTGCGCCAAGTATCCTGAATTGTCGACCGCCTGCTGCCAGTTTCCTGCGACCTAACTTCGTTGACTGTCAGGCGGCGATGTGGACTCTTCCCTGCTTCCCTACTTCCAGTGATCCTGTGACTGTTTCCGGTGACCATCCATACTTCAACCGGTGCATCTGACGGCGCTTATCTTGCATCAAGAAGGAGATACCCAGGAACGACGGTGGAAGGCGACGCGGTCCCTTCTCAGCTTCCATTACAGGGGGATACTCTATCCTGTTTGTGGTTACGCATTAACAAATGTGTAATCCAATATGTCCTCATACAGACACAGATTGAATAGTGATGGTTCATCTTTATTGTGTCTCAAAGTACATTAGAACGTACATGTGTTTTCTGTGTGTATTGCCTATATGCATTGAACACTTGTATGAGATCACTAAATGTATTTTGAAACTAAATCGTACTACTTTGGTAACACTCCTGTCCTGCTCATGTGTTGTCCACAAGGTTTGACAACTCTGTAGATGAGCATCCTAACTGTACAGGTTATTACACTTGTGAATTTGTGTTTTCTTCGTCTGTATGAGAATGTTCCAGTAGAGGTTGCTGTGAACCTCAGGTCAAACATTGTATCACCAATAAAGTCACCAGAAACAGCAAGGGGTGAGCTTCATGAAGGTGTTGTCAAGACATCAATCCAGTCACATGGAAGATCTTCAGTTCAAGAATGGATCATGTTATGGATGCCTGTGGGACAAGAGGACAGGATTTGGAGCAATAGACCTGAACTGATCATCAAGCAACAACAATTTAGTCTTTTTAATCCCCTCAATTGTCACGGTTACAGGTGAGTACACAAACCATTGCTTGGTAATGTGTTGTGTACTCATCTGTAACCAATTATGTGGAGAACTAAGGACATGTGCACCAGCCCTATGGATATGTGCCCCTGACATGAATACACACATCAACAAGTGTTCTGAGAGCTCCATGGAAGTAATGAATTTGGGCTGCCACTGTTAAAGTGACAGTGGCAGCCCAATGTCATTTGTTCCATGGAACTATTAGGACATATTTGTTGATGTGTGTATTCATATCAGGGGCACATATGTCTGCACACTCACAGGTCAGCATGGAGTCCCTGGTAAACTGATCTATGTTTCATGACCTCTACGTTGTGTAACAATACCACTGTACATCCACCCCTCTGCTGCTCTTCTCAGCTCTAGCACAGTACAGGTCCATTATTGAGTCCAATGTCCCTTTAACCCCTGATGTGACAGAGTATTATCCAATGCATAGAACTGGATAATACTCTTTCGCTACAAGGCTAGCATGGTTGCTCAGCCTATGATCATGGCAAATCAAGTTAGTTGCTGTCAATTAAGCCCTGTAAGGCGATGAACATGGGTTATGTGTTGTACCTTGTTTCTCCTGCGGGTGTGCGTGATATCCTTGGGGTCTGTATGTCAATGTGGAGAGGGGAATGGAGGATGGTTTTGGAATTCCCACACACAATATGCCACGTCCATGGTATGGTTGATGTTTGGGGCCATGCTGCTGCCAGTGCAGTGCTGTGTCAATGTTCCTGTGGGGTGAGACAGAACATCATGTGCAGTGTGGTTAGTGTGTTGGCACCAATTCACAGGACTGATGGGGGACTTGCATGGATTGTTTGCATGCCTGTGTTATACTCACATGTAAAGTGTTCCGTGATGAACCTGTCTCTGATCTGCGCCCCTCTCAAGGTCTCCTCAACATGGCCGATGTCCATGGGCACTTCATGTATGGGGGGGTCCTGGATGTGATCCAGCAGCCTGGTGTCCACTGCAATGTTGTGCTGTATTGCGCACGCCACTATTATGTCGCACACCTTTCCAGGTGCATACTGTAGTGCTCCCCCAGAGTGGTCAAGATATCTAAATCTTGACTTGAGGAGGCCAACCGTCCGCTTGTTGGCATTCCTCGTTCTGCCATGAGCCTGGTTGTACTTTTCCTGGGCATGTGTTCGAGGATTGGCCACAGGGGTCAGTAGCCAGGACTTGCAGCCAAAGCCAGCATCACCTGTGTAATGTGAGTGACATGGTGAGACAGGGAGCACATGTTTTGTGAATGATGTTTTGTGTGGTGGACGTACTAGCTGTGAGTCAGGAGCATGCTGAGCAGCGTTGTGTGTACACCTGTGGATGTGGTGTGATTTTATATTGTGAACTCACCCAAAAGCCATCCCCCTGTAAAAGTTCCATTCTCAAAATCTCTGTGGACTGAGGAGTTTTGTAGAATGTAGGAATCATGTGAGCTGCCAGGATACTTTGCACAGACATTCATTATCCTCATATGGCTGTCTCACACCATCTGCACGTTGACGGAGTGGAAGTTCTTCCTGTTGATGAATAGCTATGCGTCACGTGCTGGGGCTTTAATACGGACATGGATGCAATCTATAGCACCCATGACCCTGGGCATGCCTCCCCTTGCGTAAAAGGCCTGCTTGACGTGTATCCATTCCATGTCGGTGGTGGGGAAATGTATATAAGTACTGGCCTTGCTTTTGAGGGCTGGCAAGACCTGGGCCAGCACCCTGGAGAATGTGGCCTGTGACATGCCAGATGCGTAACCCTCAGTGGACTGGAAGGCCCCTCTTGCCATGAAGTGTATGGCACACAGTAGTTTTTTAAGGCCAGATAAGGCATGGTTGTGGATGTAGATGGGATCCACCTGCTCCTTGATGACCTCATACAAGGCAATGATGCTGTCAGGCCTCAACCTGTGGCGATCAATGACCTCATCATCGGTCATTCCAAAGAGGGTGGCCCGTGGGTGGTATACTCTGGGCCTTGGGGGTCGCCTATACATCCTCTTCTGCTGTGGAGCATCCTGTTGCTGCAGCTGTGCATCTGCAGGCAGGTGCTGTCCTCCAAGTGGGGATGGACTCCTGTGTGGCTGCTTAGCCAGAGCCTCCTCACTTGCAACAGGTGAAGGCTGTTGATCAGGCATGTCTGGGGGTTGCTGATGTTCCCTAGCTCTCTCCCTTTCACACCTTCTCCGCAGTCTTTGCAACAATATGTAACCCAACATACTGATTGCGCTCTCTATCTCTCTCTATCTCTCTCTCTCTCCCTCCCTGAGTGGAAAACAACCCACAAGTGAGTGTGGTGAGTTGTCCCTATAAGTACTTGATAGGGCGTTGTGTAGGTGTGGTGATGAGGTGAGTGCTGACCAATGGAGAGTTGTTTTGTCCAGGTAAGTGTTTACAGGTGTGTGTGTGTTATAAGATGTGGTGTGTTGTGCTTGGCATGTGTGTGCCATTTGCGGGGGAGTAGTTGTGGGGTGCAGGTCGTGTGTTGATGTTGCACAGGTGAGCTTGTATTTGCAGGTGTCCGTGTCGTGTGATAACCCCCATTATTCCGTGCCATGTTGTGTAGGTGTTTTTTGGGGGGTCCTTGTCCCTGTGGTGTTGCTTGTTGTTGTGTGTGACAGTGATTTGTGTTGTGTGTCCATGTTTTTGTGTTGCTTTGGCATTGCACAGGTTAATTTTTCCATTTACATGCGTGTGCGGTAAGCATTTTGTGTATTTTCCTGTGTAACGGGTGTTTTGTTTTGCCCGTTAGGTGTCTAACGGCTAAGAGAAGTGGGTCTTCATTTTTTCCCGTCAGTCGTTAACAGTACCGCAAGCCTTTGAATGGCTCTGGGGAATGTTATTCCATGCGTCTCAAGTGTATCGGACGTAAGGATTCTGAAACTGCCGTTAGCTGTTCTTTAGATGGATCTTTGAATTGCTACATGGAACTTAACGCACCCGTTAGTGCTTTTTTTTTTTTTTTACTAACGGCTGCCTTTAAATCTAGCCCCTAGTGTGTTGATCTTTCATTGTCATATGTATTGGGAACACTGGGGATATCAAGGAGGGAGGCATACATGTTGAGGATAGATTATGTGACATAGACAACGCATATTTTTGAAGCCAGGGCTAGTTGCTTTTGGCTACATGGATATTGGAACCACCATTCCCATTTTTTACAATCATGTTCATCTGCTTGGTAAGAGTTGTGTGTTGTGGTTCCCTATGGATATGGTAGTTTGGCTAGCCCTAGTTTTACTGTATGTTCCAGCATCACATTTTGAATGTGTATTCGGGATTGCAATTGTGCTAAGTGAAACATATTCTCCAGCTGCTTGGCTTGATGTGGTCCCCTGTCAATATGTCAAGTCACGCCATGGGGGTAGTGCGTATTAAGAAAGTGTGCTAGACATACACTCAGTTTGTGTTTGTTGAACTATCATGGGTGTGATGACCCCTATTGAACTTTAAAACATGACCCTGGTATACTGTGTTTGTCCAACGTTAAGTGTTAATATTCCTGTGGCAATATGTCTAACATTGATGAAGAACATAACAGATGTTTGTATGACAATGTGATGGCAATCATTGTTTGTGTGAAGTGAGCATGTTTGATCAATGCACCACTGAGGGGATTAACCTTGTGATTCAAAATGAGTTGACCTGCTTACTACATCAGATTTCTGTTTGGCTGTTCACCATTATCCCATTATTTACCCTATCAACTCTATGTTACTCAACTTGGAGGGTTCACTCATGACCATGTGTTCAGCTGGCACCATGTTGTGAGGTTCTAGCTAAAAGGGATTGTGTGGGGGACAGTTAGGTATGATGTTACTTACTGGAAGGCTGGAGGGTGCTGTCATCTCCTGTGTTACAGCTGCCTTGGGTTCCCTTCAACTGTCATGGACAGGTTTTGGCTTAGCATCTCCTCCCAGGTGAAGATGATGGTCACTGGTGGACCACTTATGGTGCCTCTCACATGGAGGGACAGTTCTACCATCTTGTTCCTCACTTTTCATTTGCAGTCTGTTCAGAGCTTCTTGATGGAGTCAGAGTTGTTCTTGTAACTGTACACCGCATTGACTGCATTCTGCAACTGATGCCAGGCTAGCTGCTTCCTTGCTCTTTCAGTGTAGAAGAGTATGTGCTCCCTGTCCAGTATGCTCCGCACCAGGGCCATGTTCTCATCCTGGTAGTATATGGGGTCCCTTAGTCTGTCCTCCTCCACTGCAGTCTGGGAAGTATGCACACTCTGTGTGCTTGTTAGGACCTGCCTGCACTGTCCTTCGTTGTATGTTCTCCTTTGCCACATCCCCTTCACATCTCACTGCCATATCAGTCCCTGGGTGCTGTGTACTGGCTGTTGTTGGGTACCTCTCCATCCACCTGGTCTCCCTCTCCCCCGTCTTCCCTGACCGGGGATCCCCTGCCCTGTTTCCTATTCTCCTGCACCTCTCCCCATCCCTCCAGCCTCAACTCATCTCCCTCCCATCTGACTTGCACTTTCCTAGCTCCCTCACACACCCACTCATATCCAAACACTCACAGAAGCACTCGATCACAATGAAGCATTGAGGTGTTTGGAATTGATGTGATAATTTGAATAGTGTATACCTGTTAGATCCAGATATTGATTGCTAATTAATGCCTTCTGTGTATATAAGTGGGTTTGTAATTAGCTGGACTAATTAATAGCTGACAGCATCATTTGCCAATTTGTCAAGGTTTGGCTGAGCTGCTCTAACTGCTGCTTGATTCTAATGTCTAAGCTTATCCAGTACACTGCTATCCATTACTGCTGCCTTCCCTTTGCTGAATCAGTCTGAATCAGTTGACCTCTCTGTGTTTGCTCACCTAACCGCTATCAGCCAACCCTCCCAGGGTATTTAAAGCAGCTTGGCTTTCTACCTGATTGCCCTTGTGTTTGCTTCTGGCTGCAAGAGTGTTCTACTGTGTTCCTGATTTCCTGTGCATGACCTGGCTTCCTCTGACGTCCCTTCTGGTTTCTGACTCCTGGCTTGTTCTTGATATTGCTTGTCTTCGTATTCATGACCCTGGCTTGGCTGAGTACCTGTCTTGGTTCCTGACCCCTGCTTGTCTTTTGGTTTACTCTTCTGGATTACAATTTTGCTTAATAAAGGTGTTTTTGTGTCTGCCTGGTTCCTGGTCCCTAACACAATTGAAGCAGTTCTAAGTCTTTTAGAGTTATTCTGGAGATAATCTGGAGGTGATCTGTGGTGATTAAAATTTCACTGAAAGGGAAGGTCGATATAGAGGAAGTTAAGAGTCAGATTAATTTTCAATACAAAATGGAGGAAGGTTTTTTTAGGAGTATAAATCAATTAGATAAGTTTAAAGATATATGGGCACCTTGGGAGAAAGTGATTAGAGGGGAGGTATGAGGATTGAGGCGCTATCACCAGTACTGATGAAGGATGACAGAGGAAGAGCCTCCCGTCCGACGGATCACGGGTCTTAGAATGGAGAGAGATTGGGGATGTGAGGAATAGACGGAGGTGGGTGGAGCAAGTCTCCTTTCCCCTGTGATACCTTGTTCAAAATATTTAATTGGGGTCAATAGACATGTTTTTGTCTTATTTCTTTATGTAAAGGGGGAATGGGGATGAGAGGGATGTAAGGAAGTTGAGTAAGTGGTGGATGTGTTATGTTTATAAATGCATATTGTAGTTTCTACATAATATGTTTTTATCTGAGTATTGGATTTGTAATGTGATTGACCTATAAAATTAAAAAAAAAAAATTCACTGAAAAAAATGAAGGTATTGTGCACTTTTGTGTCTGCTGATTACATTAGTGCTGTGAAAATGTCAAACATGTTGCAGTGCAATGGATGTTTTGCTTTTCTCCCCTGGGAAAATTTTTGGAGGTTCAGATACCGTCCAATTTGTCAGCAATTTTACATTTTACATTAATTGATAAATTGTAGACTGAGACCTACATAGGGATGGGCTAAAATTGTCGCCTCAAACATAAATCGGCAAATAATGGCACCGCTTGGTGAATAATTTCGAGTGAAAAGTAACGTCTTTCTGCTTTTTTCGCCTAGCTCTTTCCATTCATATCAATGGGAACACTGAATTTTACACACAGCACATAGCAAATATTATTTTATTTCCCAGAGGCATAGTATACAAGGGACATGAGGGTGACTGTGTTGGTGGGGAGTAGAGAAAGAATCAGTTGAACAGGGAATTTTTTTTTTGGGGGGGGGGTTGTTTAGGCAGCTCAAAGGGATTAGGCAGCTCAAAGGGAATGGGATCAACAACAGCAGTAACATGGGTGATGGATGATGAAGGTTCAGCTTGCCGTGACTAACTCCAGTGATGCACCTGAGGCAGTAGCAGCACCATAACTAGCCCCCAGTATATGTGGAGAAAAGTTGGCCAATTATTCTTCTCCACCTGCCCCTCCTCCAAAATCATGGGTGTGTTGTTATTAGAATATAATTTTTTTTTCATGTTCGACCCCTTGCTGGACTCCTCTGCTGGAAAGTCGCAATATCATCCTTCCTCCCTATCTAAGCTCCAGTCACTGCTTCAGGAGCTACATCTGGTAGACATCTGGTTGCTCAATCCCTCCGCTTGCGATTATACTTACATACTTCTCCTCCAGCCATTGGTCTTATTCCATATTAGACTATTTTCTTTTTGGCCTTCCTCTCACCTGACTAACCCCACTACAGTCCATAATGAACTCTTCTGCAAGACTAATCTACCTCACTCATCACTTCTCTGACACCAAACCCCTCTGTCAGTCCCTACACTGGCTCCCATTAGCATACAGAATTACATTGAAAATTCTGGTGCTTACTTATAGAGCCCTCACTAACACCGCACCACCCTATATTTCACCTCTCATTTCCAAATACACTCCCTCTCGCCATCTCCGCTCTGCACACGACCTTCTGCTCTTCACAGATCTTATCACATCCTCCCACTCCCGCCTGCAAGACTTCTCCCCCGGCTGCACCTCAGCTCTGGAATTCCCTCCCCCGCCCAATCAGACTCTCCCCCAGCCTTCAGATCTTCAGATGCTCCCTGAAAACGCACCTCTTCAGGGAAGTCTATCAACTGCCTCCATAAACATTATCACTAAGAATCACCCCTTGCCTGGACGACTGCACTCAACAGCACTTCTCACTCCCACCCACTGACTGGCAATTCATGTGGCAGGAGGCACTTACACCCAATAGCACTTACTCCTTCTGTGTCAAGCCTACCTTCTTCTAGACTGTAAACTCTCACGAGCAGGGGCCTCTGATCCTTCTGTTATCCACATTTGATTGTACTATTTAATAACTTTGTTTGTCTATTCCCTACTGTAAAGCGCTGCAGAATTTGTTGGTGCTATATAAATAAAGATTAATAATAATAATTAAAGATTAATAATAATTTTAGATAAAGCTCTTTTGCATAATGTTTCCGCAGTTGGGATCGAACCGATGATTCTAAAAAAACACTCCCAGATCACTTTTATTCTCTCTTTCCCTTCTTGCACCTCCGGTGCTCCCACTTGGAAATTGAATGATCAACTTCTAACCGACCCCTCTTCCAAACTGAAACTTGAAAGATCTCTGCTCGATTTCTTTGACCTCGACAACACACCTGATGTGTCTTCAACTGTGGTTTGGGAGGCGCACAAGTGTGTTCTTCAGGGCAAATGTATTAGTCTGGGTTCCCGACGGAAGAAGATGCAGCAGCAATACGCTTCTGATCTCAACTGTGAGATGCAGCAGCTAGAAAGGGCCCATAAGACAGACTATTCTCCAGCTTTGGGGTCCCAGTTGTCCCATTCTTGGTCCAGACTTTTGTCCCACCTCCATGCTGATTTTCTGAAATCTTTTCAATGGCACAAATATCGGTCTTACTTTCATAACAATAAATGTGGTAAGGTTCTGGCGAGACTGGTTAAGATTAAACACTCCCAGAATTTTATTTCAGGGATAAAGGATTCCTCCGGGGCTGTTCGTAGATCCCTTCTGGAGATTGCGGACTTATTCAGGTCTTTTTATAAAGACCTCTACAATATTCCATTATCCCCAACGCAACTGTATAAGGAGGCCTGGCTCTCCAGGGTTCGGGTATTTCTTGACCGCTTTTCTCCATCTAAGCTTTCTCTGTTGTTCTCACAACTTCTGGAATCCCCATTCATGGAGGAAGAGATCTCTGTGGCGATCAAGGATTTGAAACTGGGCAAATGCCCAGGCCCTGATGGCTTTTCTCCACTGTATTATCGGTCCTTTGCCCCTATTTTGATACCCCAGTTTGATGGCTGTCTTTAATTCTATAACTTCTGGTGCTCCCCTGCCTAAGCAAGACTTAGAGGCTCAAAATTTTGATCATCCCAAAACCTGGTAAGGACCCTTTGCTATGTGGCAGTTACAGACCAATTTCTCTCCTATACTTGGATATTAAGCTGATGGCTAAGATTTTGGCGACTAGGCTTTGAAACCAGACTGGTTTTGTTCCGGGACAGGAGGCCCGGGATAATACCTCTAAAGTGGTTGCTCTCATTTATACAGCCTTGCAGAGGAAGATTCTTCATTCTTACTATCTGTTGACACCGAAAAGGCCTTTGATAGACTTGTCTGGCCATATTTGTTTGAGATGCTTGCTCACTTGGGCTTGGGCCCGAGATGTCGGGTAGCCATCATCAGTTTTTATTCTACTCCCTCTGCTAGATTGAGGGTAAATGGTCTCCTGTCTGCCCCGTTTGATGTGTTCAATGGGACGTGGCAGGGATGTCCCTTATCACCGATCCTTTTCATTCTTGCTCTTGAACCCCTCTTGCAGATGATTAGAGCTTTGCCACTAGAACGGGCGACACTAAACTAGCCTGCTTCGCAGATTATATTTTATTTTTCCTCTCGGACCCCGTTTAAGCTCTCTGTCATTTACTGCCCCTTCTCTCTTCTTACAGCTCGCTCTCACATTTTCAAGTAAACCTGACTAAATCAGAGATCTTGAATCTTAATCTGCTTCCAGAGACTGCTGCCCTCCTGAAACACAGGTACGCTTTCAGATGGCCCTCTTCCTGGATTAAGTATTTGGGTGTTGTCCTCATGTTATCCCTCAAGAGCTTGGTTGAGGTTAACCTTAGACCGTTGGGACTCCTTGTTTCTCTCCTGGTTCGGGTGGATAAACCTCTCTAAAATGGTCCTTCTTCATAAAATCCTTTACTTTTTTCACACTCTGCCGGTTCGTATCCCTATACGCCTCCTCCTCTCGCTTCAACACTCACTCAACGCCTTCATATGTCGTTTTTGCAGGCCTCATTTGCCTCTCCCATTTTTGCGTTGCCCTCAGCCTAGAGGCGGTCTTGGTGTACCTGACATCTCCCTGTACTATAAGGCTTCTACCCTTCTAAAGCTTTCTGACGTTACTAGAGTCCACGCCAAGGAGTGGGTAGATTGTGTGGCTTTCTTTGCTGGAGAGACCAACCTTTGGTGTACCTGTTGGCTTGACCCCGACTCCTTTCCCCTCTCCGGTCATTCCCATTGTATTTTGGGCCATCTTCTCTCTTTTTGGTCGTCCTTTAACTCTAGGCATTCCCTTATCCCTTATCTGTCCCACAGAACCCCTCTTTTTTCAAATCCTTCCTTCCCACCTGGTCAGTTGTTTTCTTCTTTGCAGGTGTGGAAGAGGCTGGCTCTAGACACTGTGGGTGCTTTGCTTGATGGGGGCTCCATCCGCTCATTTAAATCCCTGTTAACAGATTTCGGCCTACCGGCTGACCAGTTTTGGCATTACCACCAAGTCAGTCATTTTCTACCTACCCGTTCACATAATGTTCCGTCCTCTTTGCCCTTTCCCAACCCCTTCTCCATTCAAACTTTGCTTACACACCCTTCCATATTTCAGCGTCCTTTAGCCCGATGGTATCAACTTTCCCTTTCACTTTTCCTTCTACGAAGCTATCCTTTCTTCGCGACTGGGAGAGGGAACTTTACATCTTTTTCCCTTTTGAGACCTGGCAAGGGGTTTTGGAAACTGCAGGCTTCTGCCCCGGATGTGGCTTTGCAGGAGTGTAATTATAAACTGCTTATGAGGTGGTACAGTACCCCCAGGTGCTACACTGCTTATACCCGGATACGATTTCTGACTCTTGCTGGTGGTGCTCGTCTGATATTGGTTCTATGCTCCACATCTGGTGGACTTGTCCTCTGATTACTCCCTTCTGGTCAGAGGTACTGTTTCATTCTTAGCATATCCTCGACTCCCCCTGTCCTTTGACCCTCGGTGCTCTTTGCTTACCACTCCCCTAGGAGCCGGGTTCTTTCCACCCCAGCATGGGCCTTATTTCTAGTGCTCATTAATGCTGCTAAATTCTTGACCCCCCTCCTTTGGAAGTCTGAGTCCCCTCATTCGATCTCCTCTTGGGCAGCGCTACTCTGCCCAGACACTCCATGCCAAGGCGACTTCTGGTTGCGCATCAGTGATGTGTGGTGCCCCTGGGAGGCTTATATATGATCCAGTAACCTGCTGTTGTCTGACACTTTGGTGGCTTGAAACTGGTATACTCCCCACCTTCTCCCTCCGAACTGTCTCTCCTTGGTGTGATGTGGAGTTGCGGGCCTGGAACTGTCCCCCACACCCTGTCTAGGTTGTGTCTTTCCTGAGCGACCCTCTCCCTGTTGTCTGAACCTTCCTCACCCTTTTGGTCCTTTGTATTTTCCTAATTCCACTTTCCCCTGGACCTACCTCCCTTGCTCTTTCTCACTTTCTTACAGCCCACTCTTCCCCCTTTCTTTCATTTCTCCACTTTCTTCACTATTCATTTTCTTTTTTTTATTTTTCACTTCCCTTCCTCGTTTGGCTGTTCCTGTACCTTTCTGATGTCTGTCTTTCTGTTCTTGCTTTCTCCTCTCTTTATTAATTCTCTAACTTGGCACTAATTGCACAGCCTGATAAGGTCATATCTCTTTGTTAACCAGTCTGTCCTTACGATCCTTTTGATACAATGTCATTGTACTCGCTATTTTGTCTTTTGTTGCCTCTATCTTCTTTGCTTTATTGCACTTCTTCTATTCTCAATTAAAAGTATTGAACACAAAAATAAAAAAATAAATAGAATATTTTCCCTTGAGAGCAGGAACTGTGCCTCTCATCAGCAACTGCAATGCACAGTGTGTGTGGTAAATAACACCTGGGGACACAACTGTATCCAAACTACATGACACCAGAACCCAAGTACTGCTGCTGTCATTATACCCCTTGTCCACACCCCGCTACGGACACATAACAACTTGTTGACAATTTAATCGTAAGGATGAAACCTCCCTGCCAGCATCTTAGCATATTCTGTGGGAAGGGATCTCCTCAGATGCCACTTGATGCCTTGCTTGTGATTCTCCTCCACCACACTGTCATGTGTCGTCAGTGTACCACACAGTGTGCAAAGGGTAGACACGAACTGCCACATCCTAACATCAACAGAGTGGCTATCATTTGACAGGGGAGGTAACGATGAGTGAGGTGGATTGGCAGAAGATGTAGTTAGCCTAGAGGAAGAAGGTGATGGCGAGCTAGTTGATTCATTTGTCATGGAACTTCCAGTCTCTTCCTGGGTTTCTCTATTCTTCCTCCTCTTTGATCTCTGCCTCGCTTCTTTCTGGGCAGTACAGCAACAACAATGCTTGATTTCTGTGGATTGGTATTTGGCTTTAACATGTTTGACATAAATGTCATAGTGTCTGTGTTTCATATGTGTTATAAGGGCAGTTGTGTCAAGATGTGTTCCCTCGTTTCCTCTTCTCATTGACTCTTCACAAATTGTGCACAGTGCTGTTGGTAATGATTGCACTGTGCCTGCTCCAAGAGAAAAATAGTCCCACACCCATGACTTCAGGGGATAGGGAACAGGTGGAGAAGAATGGCCTCTTTCTGCTTGTTCTTCACATTCTCCTTCACTGTCTAGGACAGAGGATGATGTTGCTGCTGTTGCTACTACTGACTCAGCACTGCAGCTAGGACCAGGAGTATTGCTACTGCTGGCAAGTAGAACCTGTCCTAGTCCCGCATCATTTGTTGACCCCATTCCCACTGTGTCCACAGTGGTCTGTGGCACACTAGATCACTCCTCAGCATCCTGCTGCCCTTGCATCTCAGCAGCAGCAGGAATTAGAGCAGCTGAAAATTCCACGAATTCCAAAAGTTCATTGCTAGTGGTGGTGATGCCCATCCTCATCCTAGTTTCCCATTCCTTCTCAGTTTCTGATAAAAAGGCCATCAATATCTCTTCCACTCCAGCTTCTGCACCATCATCATCATCACCACCACTACTCCCTACGTGCTGTTGCTGCTGCTCTATTACAGACATCTCACTGCTTCTTGGAGGAGATGACAAGCAATTTGACAGAGGGTCCCCTAATGTCACACTTGGCATTTCTTTTTGACCTGAAGAAGGCAGACTGGCAGCAGTAGCAGTAGGCACAGGCAGTTCATCTGTGCTCCTTCTGGTGGTGGTATTAATTCTGGGCCTGCTCTCCCCCAACACCAGTTCTGGCCTCTTCAGGATCATGTTCCACTTGGACACTGTAGTGAAGAGAAGGGGAGGAGGACTCCCAGAGCCAGAGGAATGGTGTGGGCTCCCTTGGCCGCTAGTCTGGACACTCTCAAATGCTTCCCCTCCCACTGCCCTAACACTAGTCCTGTCGGCTGCTTCACCATCACTGTTACTACTACTACTAACACCAACCACATCAAGCTCAGCCCCTGAGCCTTCCTCCTCACAGTCACAGTAACAAGCTGCTAGACCTCCTTAGTAGTAGTAGTACTAGCACTGTTGGCACTTTTTGGGGATGGCAAGTGTAACTGTCACACTTGGCATCATCTTCTCCTCCCCCCCTCCTGAGTATTACAAGACACACTGGCAGCAGGTTTAGCATTGGTGGCAGCAGGTTCAGCACTGACAGCAGGCACAGCACTGGTTGCAGCAGATTCAGCAAGTCTTACAGCAGGCACAGTATTGGTGGTAGCAGGTTCAGCACTGGCAGCAGACACAGCACTGGTTTCAACAGGGGCAGCACGTCTGACAGGTGCAGGCAGCTGACCTGTCATGTTCTCACTACTACTACTCCTACTACTACTACCTTTTTCTCCCTCCCTTCCCATTAAATTCCCCAAGTTGGCCAACAAATAATGCTTCTCCTCCTGCACTCCTCTACATCTTCCTTTAAGAGCAGGAAGGAACTGTGCCTTCATTCAGTCTCAAATGCAATGTGCACAGTGTGTGTGCAGGAAATAGACTAGGAACAATTGACACATCTGCACTCTCATCAAAAAGCAGAGACCTTAATGCTTAGGTCCACAACATCAAATCTCCCTCCAGAAACCAAATACTTCTGCTGTCATTATGCCTCTTTTCCACTCCGCTAAGGACAAGTGACAACTAGAAGGCTTTATAATACTGATGACTCCTCCCTGTCACCATCTTATTGTATTCTATGTGATGGAATTTCCTCAGATGCTGCTTGATTCCATGCTTGTGATTATACTCCAACACATTGCCATGTGTGGGCAGAGCACCTATCATGGTGCCCGTGCTTCCGGTGCTGAGCGGCGACATTATTATTACTGCTGTTCTCTGATTGGCTGGTCTTAATTGCTACCACTAGGGCTTGCCTTTATATACCCTGGGATGTCCTCCCTTAGGCCCCCTTTCGTGTGTACGAGTTCCTGAGTTTGTTCTGTGCCTATGCTGATTCGTGTATGACCTGGCCTGTCTGACTACAATTTAGTTCCAGTATTCCTGTTTCTGCGCTCCGTTGCTGACTGTATCCTGGCTGAGAACCCACTCCGTTGCTGACCATATCTGCTGAGAACCCGCTTCGTTGCTGACCATATCTGGCTGAAGAACCCTCTACGTTGCTGACTATACTGGCTGAGAACCCGCTCCATTGCTGACCTATCTGGATGAAGAACCCGTTCCGTTGCTGACTGTATTCTGGCTGAAGAACCCGCTCCGTTGCTGACTGTATCCTGGCTGAGAACCCGCTCCATTGCTGACCGTATCTGACTGAGTACCCACTCCGTTGCTGACTGTATCTGGCTGAAGAACCTGCTCCGTTGGTGACTGTATCCTGGCTGAGAACCCGCTCCATTGCTGACCGTATCTGGCTGAAGAACCCGTTCCGTTACTGACTGTATTCTGGCTGAAGAACCCGCTCCATTGCTGACCGTATCTGGCTGAAGAACCCGCTCTGTTGCTGACTGTATCCTGGTTGAGAACCTGCTCCGTTGCTAACCGTATCTGGCTGAAGAACCCGTTCCGTTGCTGACTGTATCCTGGCTGAGAACCCGCTCCGTTGCTGACCGTATCTAGCTGAAGAACCCACTCCGTTGCTGACTGTATCCTGGCTGAGAACCCACTCCGTTGCTGACCGTAGTTGGCTGTCTTCCTCGTTGTGGCCGTTGCCAGCCATGGATTCCAATCCACGTGATTACCTCGTATTGTCTGTGCCTCTAGGTGACCTCATGAGGTCACTGGTTTCCAGAGCCTTGCGTTTGTTTCTCGGTGTGCACCACAGGGCGCTGTTTTCTGTCGACCAAAGGCTGAGCATTGTGCTCAAGCTGCTCTACTGCCATCTAGGTGGTGTGTACAATCGAAGTACCGGTGCAGTGTTATTCACGCTGACTGAGTTACTCTGATCACTCTCTGTGTCTGCCTCCCTAGTAGCACTGGGCTCACTCCCTATGGGAGTTGCAGTTACTATCTGGGTGTTGTCATTAACCCTGTATGTACCTGGAGCCTCCAGGTAAAGAGCACTACCGTTTCTCACTGCAGAGTCTTGGGCTCAAGAGCCAGGGTTGCATTTCCACCTTGCAGGTTGAGAGACACTGGTTGCGTTCCTAGTACTTACACTATATCGATCCACCCCTAGCGTTCTAGGGTTTTCCAGTAGCAGCTGCCTAGGTCTCCGTTAACCCTTTCAGGGTTGATCTGCATATACACAGTTGCCTCCTGCCAGCGGTCTAAGGCCTTGGTCAGTGTTGCCTCGCTCCAGTTGGGTCAGTACCCAGGAGTCTGGGTTGTGCCAGTCCTCCACTGTGGGCTCCCTGCCACTGTAGTCCTGTTGCCATTCCTGGACAGTGTACCCGTTACCTTGCCGGTTCTGCCAGAATTCTGAACTGCCAGCCAGGTCCAGTTCATTCCGATTGCCCTTACGGGTTCCAATACCCAGGCATCTAGGTTGTCCTGTCCTATTCGTGGACCTCCTGTGTTGGCACCTAACCATCAGTTCTGGGACTGTACGTTGAACCTCACTGGGTTGCCAGATCCTGTCATATATATATATATATATTATTGCCAGTATCCTGATTGCCAGTCCAGTCCTGTTCACTGTTAACTTTGTATATATTTTCCTGTTCTGTATTGTGGGTCTTAGGGCCTACACTCGTGTATGCACTTTATTCCAATAAAGTTATTTTATCCTTACCGTTCTGTCTGAGTGTTTATCTAAAAACCGTGACAGCACCACACAATGTGCAATGGGTGGACACAAACTGCCACATCCTCACATCTACAGAATCACTATCTGCTGGTGGGAGAGGTACAGATGATAGAAGTGGTTCACCGGAAGAAGTTGCAATGTCTTTCTGCAACTGGACTCAGTTCAAAAAGCTGATGGAGATACAGGTGTTCCGCTCAACATCAAACTTTCCAGGCTCAGGCTGGGTTTCTCTGTTCTTCTTGCTCTTTGATTTATGCCTAGATTCTTGATGGTCTTGGGGAGAGACAGCAGCAGTGGCTCCCAATTTCTTTTGTGGGGGTTTGGTTTTAACATTCTTCTCATAAATGTCTTGGTGCGTGCATTTCATATGTGTTATCAGGGAGGTTATGCCAAGGTGTGTCCCCTCCTTTCCCCTTTTCACTGACTGATCATGTCCAGTGCCGTCACTGATGACTACACTGTGCCTGTCCCAAGAGAAGAATAGTCCCACACCAATAACATCGGGGGGGAGGGGAAAGGTGGAAAAGAATGGACTCTTTCTTCTTCTCCACATTCACCTTCACTGGCTGGGGCAGAGTGTACTTCTGCTGCTCCATCAAAATCAACACTAGAACTAGGGCTAGGATTATTGCTCGTAAGTGGAACCTGTCCTAGACCAGCTTCACTACTGCTGGGCCCCATTCCTACTGTAGCCATGGTTGTCTCAGCAAAATAGCCTGATCGTCATCAGTCTGCTGCTGAAGAGACAGATCAACATCTGGCCCTTCCAACTAAGCAGCGACAAGAATTACAGCAACAAACTCTGCAATATCACTGATGGTAGTGGTGATGATGCCCATTCCCATTTGCATGCTGTCTCCCATTCCTTTTTGCTTTTGCTAAAAAGGCCCTCATTGTCTTTCCATCCCAGCTTCTCCTCCATCACCCTCATCACCACCACCAACACCAATACAGTACTGTTGCTGATCTATGAGAGTTGGGCTGGTTGGCAATGATAACAAATGTGACAGAGGGTCCACTGCTGCCACCCTTGTCAACTATTCTTCTGGTGTAGAAGGGAGAGTGGTAGCACTAGCATCATACACAGGCTGCTGATCTTTGCTGATGCTAATACTACTAGCCAGTTCTGTCTTCTTCATCATCATGTCCCAGAGTCACAATGCTGGGGGAAGGGGAATCACAGGGTTAGAGGGATACTGTGGGCTCCCTTGACTGCTAGTCTGGCCGCTCATCAACACATACACTTTCACCGCAGCATTAGGAGGATCAACACCCATGCTAGTCTGACCACCAACTGCTTCACATTTACCATCACCACCACCCCTCCCTCACCCCACCACTTTCTAGCTGCTGCTTGGTAGTAGTGGAACTGTTTTCAGATGACAAGTGTGACTTAGGGTCCCCTATTGTCACACTTACCATCATCTCCTCCTCTTCCTGAGTATCACAAGGCACACTGGCAGTAGTAGTATCAGGAACAGGCAGCTGACCTATGCTGCTCACACTGCTACCCGTTCCCCCAGATCCCAATGGATGATGTAGGTGGACTGGTATAATTGGATCTGGAGAATCAGGGCTCTCAGACCTTTTCATGCTCTTGGTGGTCTCTTTCTCCTGCTCATCTGACTCCCTAGATTCATCATGGTCCTTCCAGCTCCTCAGTTTTGTTTAATCCGGGTGCTTATAATGTCACTGTGTTATAACACACACTATGAGCCTCTGCTGAATAGCTAGAAAATTGCCTTGTACCCTCTCTAGCTTTCGAGGTGCTTCATTTTATGTTTCACTTCCTGAAAACATCATGTTTTTTGGCATAAAAATGTGAAGTACAGTTGTAGATTATGTTAGCATAGTGTACTTATAATCTTAATTTTAGTAATGACAGGAGGTGAATATATTGCATTACATTCTTTACTTTAAACTCCATAGCAGCACAGATCAAACTAAAACAAACTGACCAATCAGAAACAAGGCTGAGGTAATATAAAGTCCAGCCTGACCAAGCCCCTTCTCTTTCTTTGAATCAACACAAGCATCCCCATAACCAAAAAGAAAACATATAAACATGAATGTACTTCCAGCAAGAAACAAATCCTTCCTCTTGAATCCAGTGGCCAACATCAGCTCTCCTGTCCACCGTTATCCACCCTCCTGGATGATACGCCGATCATACTGAAAGAAAAAGAAGACTAGAGAAAGACACCGGATAATGGTCTGAAATATAAACATGATCACAAACAATGCATCAACAGAGGAAATGTCATATTGCCACAAAATTTGTCCCCCTACCCATTACTTCCTTACCGGAACCAGAATCAAGACAAAAATCACTTTGCACTAAAACTGGGTAGGGAGGGAACGGGAAAATATTCGCCTCCTGTCATTATTAAAATTAAGATTATAAATACACTACACTAACATAATCTACAATTTTACTACACGACAGGAGGCTTCATATTTTGCAATTTTAACTCTGCGGAAGCAAAGAAAAAGCAGAATGAGAAGAAGGACGGAAATAAAACAACCTAAACGTAGTCTAGTGTAACCAATCTACCGCATGTAAAATATCAGACAACGAAGCACCCGCCGATAAAGTGCCCGAAACAGCCGTACCCCTGACCGAATGGACTCCAAAAGTGGTGTCAATGCAAGCCAGAGATAACAACCACTGAAACCATCTCGCCAGCATAGTGGAAGACACTGCCTTATGAGGTTTGACAAATGATACAAGCAATTGACCCGATCGCGAAGCCCTCAAATGTTTCATGAGTTCCACATATTGAAGCAAAGCTGCGACTACGCAAAGTTGAGGTTCATCCAGAAAAAACGGATAACACACCTCAGTGGAGTCACATTTAGTATGTCGCGAAATAGCAGAAGAGACCCCATCAGGTTGAACCGTGAAACCATCAACATCAAAAGCACAAACATCGGAAACCCTCCGAAAGGACACAAGGCAAAGTAGCTACATAAGTTTGGCCGAAAGTTGATGCAAGGACAAAGCCTCATTTGCCGGCCAGTCATGCAAAAACTGAAGCACTAATGCCACGTCCCAGAGACGACTGTACTTCGGACCTGGAGGACGCATCAATCGAATTCCTCTCAACAGGAGATTGTCATGCTGCTCCTGACTGCTCCTCCTACCTATAATCCTATTGGCGGCTGTAGGCTTTATGTACCTGGATCTTCCATCAACCCTTGCTCGATTTTAGCGCCAAAAGTCTGAGAGAAACCTTTGTCGTTGAGTTCCTGTGTTTGCTGATTCCGTGTACCGAACCCTGCTTGAATACCGACCTAGCCTTGTCTTCTGCCAGTGGATCTTGACCCAGCTTTGCCTGACCACGTCTCTGTCTGCCCCTTTGGTTCCTGATTCGATTCCGGCCTGACCCAGTATTCTCGGACTACGCTTCCCATTCGGAACTTTCTGCCTCGCAACGAGAGTCCCTCCAGCTGCTCTCAAGGTTTGGTTCCAATCTACCGTTCCTTCACCTCTGGGGCTCCGACTGGTTTGGGTTGCCATCACCGGCCGCTCCGGTGACTGTCCCAGCCAGTCGAGGGTGTAGGAACTCGTATTCCCCTTACCTGCTTCCAGTTTCCTGGGCCTCGAGTCCAAACTCGATTCAGCAGAGAATAGAGGATTCGTAGTCCATAAACCTCAAACCTTATTGATACCCCAAGACCTCGAACCTGCCTCGAACCTTATCGATACCCCAAGACCTCAAACCTGCCTCGAACCTCATCGATACCCCAAGACCTCGAACCTGCCTCGAACCTTATCTTAACCTCGAGACCTTCGATTAAAGGGAACTCTGTCCTGCAGTCTGACTACGGTCTTGAACCTTCCCGAGCCTCCTAGTACCTGCTGATCCAGTCTCAAACTCAGAGGAACTGTGAACTGGTTAACCTGAGTCCTTTACCTTGCTAATCTCACTTGACCCTACTCAGAGACTGACAGTAAAATCGAGCCAGTAAAATGGATGCTGCTGAGGCTTCCCTCATAGCCTCCAGACAGGAACAACAGGAGCAAGTTCTGTCTACCCATGCAGCACAACTACAAACCCTCAATCATAAGCTGGATGCTATGATGGAAATGATGCGAGCATTCTCTCGATCTACCCCTGCTCAAGCTACACCACAGCCCCCTGGGGCCACAGGGTCTACAGGAGCCACCTCAGGGTACAAGCCACCCAAGATACCCTTACCAGAGAGATACTCTGGCCAACCTGAACATTGTCGTGGATTCTTGAACCAGTGCCAGTTACATTTTCAGACCTTGCCTCATTCGTTTAACTCTCATTCTACTAGGGTGGCATTCATAATCTCTCTATTGACTGACAAGGCCCTCGCTTGGGCTTCCCCTCTGGTGGAGAACAGATCTTCTCTTCTTGATGACTCCAATGCATTTATCGCTGCCTTTAAGACCGTATTTGATCTACCTGGAAGACAGGCATCTGCAGAAGCCAGTATACTGGGTCTAAAGCAGGGCACTCGCACGGTGGCTGAATATGCAGTAGAGTTCAGAACACTTTCCTACGCAACCGACTGGAACAATGGAGCCTTGCGAGCCGCCTTTCGCAGGGGTCTGAGCGAACGCATCAAAGACACTCTAGTTAATCAAGACATACCGGAGGATCTGGAGGGTCTGATATCTACCTGTTTAGAATTAGATCATCGGCAGATCGAGCGACAGCTTGAGAGAGATCGCTTCCGCCGCCATAAATCTGATTTTGTTCCTCGATTATCCTCTCCCACCGAGACATTACAGACCTCTGTTGAGCCTATGGATATTGGGTCTGTGACTAAACTCCTTGAGGAGGAGAAACGCCAGCGAAGAAGTCAGGGACTTTGTTTTTATTGTGGCCTCAAGGGCCATCTCCTACGCCAGTGTCCGACCCGTCCGGGAAACTTCCAAAGTTTAGGGAACCATGGAGACAACTCCCTAGGCATAAAACACAAAATCTCTCCGTCTGACACAAACCGTTTGATGGTTCCTGTTCGGTTAAGTTGGGCGGAGTGCTCAGTCTCCACTAAAGCCTTCTTGGACTCAGGTGCGGCAGGGGTCTTCCTTGACGCTGGATTCGCTTCCAGGCACTCTATACCGCTTGTCCAGAAAACCAAACCCCTGCGGGTCTCTACCGTGGGTGGGGGTCCTCTGGGAAAGGGCCTCTTTACCCATGAAACTCAATTACTACTTCTTCGGACTGGCACCCTTCATTCAGAGACAATTCACCTCGACGTTATAGAGTGTCCTTCCGTTCCAGTGATTTTGGGACTTCCTTGGCTTCGCCGCCACAATCCAGTAATTGACTGGAGCTCTGACCAGTTGACGAATTGGGGTTCTTCCTGCTACTCTAACTGCCTTTCTGAGATACCTGTACCAGGCCTTGTGGGTTGCATAACCACTCCTGAGGAATCTGTTCCTGAAACCTACAGAGACTGTCCTATTGACTTATTACCCGGAACCGTGCCTCCTAGAGGAAAACCACTTCTTCTATCTGAACTGGGACCTAAGAATCTGAAGGTGGATGCCTTGCCTCCTCTCTTCATTACTGAACCAGAACCTCCTCCTGAACCCATAATTCCTCCCGATCATAATGTGGCCTCTCTATCATTGTCCATAATACAGAGGATCAAATTTCTTCAACATCATTTCAGTGGACGATTTCAAGGGAAACCCGGTCATCTGCTATTTGTTCCCAAGAGATTTCGGTCCTCTCTCTTAAAATGGTCGCACCACTCTACTATGGCTGGTCACCCAGACATTACCAAAAATACTGAGTTTCTTCTTAGACGCTTCTGGTGGCCTTCCTTGAAACAAGATGTGGTAGCTTACGTCAAAGCTTGCACGCTTTGTACACAAGTTAAACTATCCAATCAGAGGCCTGTTGGGCTTCTTCAACCTTCGCCAAACCCTCAGACATTGCCCAACCTCCCGGTATCCGATGTTCCCGAAGCTGATAATAGAGTACGAAATCTCCGTCTTCATTGGGCTTCTGTTCATCGCTCTTTGACAGCCGCTTCTTCCAGTTATAAGTCCATGGCGGATAAGAAAAGGCAACCTGCTCCTTCATACCAGACTGGTGACCAGGTCTGGCTCTCCACCCAACACCTTCGCTTGAAGCAGCCCTCTGGTAAATTGGGTCCCAGGTTCATTGGACCTTTTCCTATCAAGACTCAGCTCACTCCTGTCACCTATTCTCTTGATTTACCATCCACCATGAAGGTGGCCAATTCCTTTCATGTCTCACTTCTACGTCCCTTGGTCAAGAACCGTTTCTACCAATCGGCCACTCCTCCTGCTCCTGTTTTGGTGGATGGTCATCCAGAATATGAGGTCAGCAAGATTCTGGATTCTCGGCTATCTCAGGGCCGATTACACTATTTGGTCGACTGGAAGGGCTATGGTCCTGCTGATCGTTCCTGGGTGCCAGCTACTGAGGTCCATGCTCCGGTCCTTGTATGGACCTTTCATCGCCTGCATCCTGATGCTCCAGGCCGTCCGGAGGTCGGCCGTTGAAGGGGGGGCACTGTCATGCTGCTCCTGACTGCTCCTCCTACCTATAATCCTATTGGCGGCTGTAGGCTTTATGTACCTGGATCTTCCATCAACCCTTGCTCGATTTTAGCGCCAAAAGTCTGAGAGAAACCTTTGTCGTTGAGTTCCTGTGTTTGCTGATTCCGTGTACCGAACCCTGCTTGAATACCGACCTAGCCTTGTCTTCTGCCAGTGGATCTTGACCCAGCTTTGCCTGACCACGTCTCTGTCTGCCCCTTTGGTTCCTGATTCGATTCCGGCCTGACCCAGTATTCTCGGACTACGCTTCCCATTCGGAACTTTCTGCCTCGCAACGAGAGTCCCTCCAGCTGCTCTCAAGGTTTGGTTCCAATCTACCGTTCCTTCACCTCTGGGGCTCCGACTGGTTTGGATTGCCATCACCGGCCGCTCTGGTGACTGCCCCGGCCAGTCGAGGGTGTAGGAACTCGTATTCCCCTTACCTGCTTCCAGTTTCCTGGGCCTCGAGTCCAAACTCAATTCAGCAGAGAATAGAGGATTCGTAGTCCATAAACCTCGAACCTTATTGATACCCCAAGACCTCGAACCTGCCTCGAACCTTATCGATACCCCAAGACCTGGAACCTGCCTCGAACCTTATCGATACCCCAAGACCTCGAACCTCATCGATACCCCAAGACCTCGAATCTGCCTCGAACCTTATCTTAACCTCGAGACCTTCGATTAAAGGGAACTCTGTCCTGCAGTCTGACTACGGTCTTGAACCTTCCCGAGCCTCCTAGTACCTGCTGATCCAGTCTCGAACTCAGAGGAACTGTGAACTGGTTAACCTGAGTCCTTTACCTTGCTAATCTCACTTGACCCTACTCAGAGACTGACAGAGATACGCCAACGGGTCCCTACCCACCGAAACACCTGACAAAAGAACATGAGCTGCCGAAATAGCCAAACGCACCACGTTAATGGAACGATACGATCGACCCAAGGAAAACATATGAGATAAAAAATTTTAAATCATCTGAACAGGTGCTGTAAAGGGATCGCCACCTCTCTGCACACACCAGCAAGACCAAGACTGCCAGGAGTCCCACAGAAGGTCTTTAGACACTTGCGATAATCCGTCGACTAACCAAGTATCCTGGAAATCGTCCAGGCCACCAGGTGCAGATGATCTTGTAGAACCATAGGATGTGGGTTGCCCTGAGGATCGGTCAACAGAAGCGGTAAAGACGGCAGTAGAATCGGATCATTGAACAACAATTCCAGAAGTTCCGGGAACCACAGTTGACTCGGCCGTAACGGGGCAATCAGAAGAAGATCCACCTCTTGAACTCAGACCTGATGAAGTATCCGGGACAGCATTGCAAATGGAGGAAACACGTACGCCCCCACTACTGGCCACTGCTGCAAGAAAGCATCCACCGCTTTGCACGACGGGTCCGGCAGCCAACTGTAATAATCCGGAAGTTGATGGTTGGTCCAAGACACAAAAAGATCTATCACCAGGGGGCCTTTGAGAGACAACAGCTGTCGAAAGACATCCTTGTGAAGATTCCAATCGCTGACATCCCTCCAATGCTGAGAGAACCAATTCGCTGTCAAATTGGACACAACTGGAAGATACTCTGTCCGAAGAATGATGTTGTGATGAAAACAAAAATGATAAATCTCCTTTGTGGTTTCTGTCAGGTCTGGAGACCTGGCCCCGCCTAGGCGATTGATGTATTGGACGGCTGAAATATTGTCCATCTGCAAAAGAATACAACAGTTGGACCTGTCTCTGGGGAAACTGCATAAAGCGAAAAAGACCCCGCGATCAACTCCAGGCAGTTGATATGCAACCCAAGCTTTTCTTCGGCCCAAGGTCCGCTAGTGGATGAATCTGCACAATGCACTCCCCAGCCCCAAAGGCTGGCATCCGACGCCACCGCGAAATCTGGAGATGGGCCAAAAATGGCCGTGCCATACCAGGCCTGCATGTGACAGAACCACCAACGTAACTCGGCGCGATCGTTCAGAGAAAGAGAGACGTGATGATCATAAGAGAGAACCATCCGAAGGTACTGGGCCTTCAACCATTGTATCGCCTGATAATGAAGTGTGCCTGGAAAAATCGCCTGAATGGAAAGAAGACCCATGATGCGCGCCAAAAAACCTTACGGCACACGATCGAGATGAAGAACTCAACGTAACTCCTTCCAAATCGTCGCTATTTTGGCCACCGGAATACGGAGCTGATGCTGGACCGAGTCTATCTCGGACCCCAAAAACTGCACCACCTGCGCTGGAACCAGAGCGGATTTTTCCCTGTTGACTATAAAGCCTAACGACTCTAGTAAGCCAATCACAAACTGCATCTGAGATCGCAGACGAGAAATGTTGTTGCAAAAAATAAGAAGATCGTCCAGATAAACAAGACACTGCAGTCTGTGACTCCAGAAATGTGCCACGACCGGTTTCAGCAGTTTCGTGAAGCACCAAGGTGCTGAACTAGACCGAAAGGGAGACACATGAACTGACATGCACTCCCCCGCCAGCAGAACTGTAGAAAAGGTGCCACCGGAACTGACAGATAAGTGTCCTTGAGATCCAGACGCATAAACCAGCCGCCACTGAGTAGAAGGTCTCTCAAATTATGGATCCCCTCCATCTTGAAATGCCGATAAACGACAAACTCATTGAGGCTTCGCAAGTTGATGACCCAACACGACCAAAAGATTATCTTGAGTCACTTTTCAATGCCTATAAGTGGATCCCTGTCCATTCGGGATATGAACAACAAGACATTGGGGTCAAAATCCAGCATCAGAGCCACCTTGTCCGGAAGTAGTGGACGAGGACATTCTAACCTCATGCGACTCCTGAAATCCTTATCAAGCGGCTTCCGTATCCAGTATAGTGAACAAATCTGGCCAAATGTTCCGGCAGACACCATTCCGAAGAGCGAGGATGCTGGATGGACCTGGGGTCAAAAAGCATACTGCCCATAGTGTCATACAAAACTTCATCTTCAACCTGCCCAGATGAACTGGTACCACCTAGAGCGGCATCAGCAGACTCAACCACAGATTCTTTCACTTAACAAGGATCCACCTGCGGAGAACATTTCCAATCATCATCCTCCAAAGCGGTGCCCCCGACTTTCTATTCATCTACCACAGCCAAAGGAGGCGGAAAGGAGTAATCTTCATCATCAGAAGGAAAATTGGTTGGTTTTGGCACTTCCAGGTCTACCCCCATTCTAGGCTGTTTAAGAGGAGCCTTGCCATCTCCACCACTGCCTGCAGAATTGCCTTTCCAATGATGTTTGGGTACGGTGTCAGCAATCCTAGCACTCACTGGAGAACGTTCGTCCACATCCCCCAAGGACTCAGACAGAGAAATGGGAGTATCGCCAGGAGATTGATGAAGAACCCTCATCAGGACCTTCTCCACTGATGCAGTAATGCTGCGTCAATCATTGCCTGAAAATCAGGAGAACGGTGGGGGGAATCACTCATGACTATAGTAGTGTAGAGTCCAGAAAAAACACCTGCAAAAAGGTAGAAATATCCCCATTTAGATTAGGCCCACAAGGGTGAACAATAACCACCCACACAGTACAAACTGACTCACCCAGACAGACATAAATAAGTAAAACAATGTCTGATAACAGAGTGCTTACATAAGTTAGCTTGTCTTATAAGTTTTTTTTTTTGTCAGTAATATGAGTATATCACATTAAATAGGAGCAGTCTGTGAGCAGGGCAACCGGACAAAGGAAGCAGTAGAGAAAAAAGGACATGGGAACCCTACTAATGTGTTAACTAAACTGGGGGCTCACCCCACACCAGGGGATAAAAAGGAGGGCTCACCCCCAAGTAAAAGGTCAGCGCGAGGATGACCAACTATGACAAGTGACAGTGCACCAGCAAATGACAGGGTACAGAGATACCCAAAGGGGGCTCACCCCAAGTGTGTTGCAGGGGCTCACACTCAACAGCTCAATACAGTAAGCACATATATTAGTGAAAACAGTCTGGTATGGGAGGCAAAACTGAAACACAAAAGTTAGTTATCATTTTCCTGGAGCATTACACTTTTAACCAGACTGCTACTGTTAGAAAATCAATAACTGCGTCAGCATCAACTGGTTACTAGCTTCTTTTTATAATATTGCACTTAACAGTTTTTATTTTCAAACTATATCTTATTATATATTTTAAATTAATCCAGCATCTTCTCTAAATTCATACTACTACTATATTATTCATCCTTTTAAGGTTATTCCAGTTCTTTTCAGGTCATTACAAGCTACTCAATATATTCCAAGCAACATTAGTAGGTAAGAATTTATTATAATGCTATTCCCATAAGCAAATCTAGATATTCATGTTCCTATCTATATATTGTAGCTGGTAATCAAGATACTCCAGGAAATAGCCTTAATCATCCTAATCAAGTATTCCAATCAAGACTCTTCCATTCATATTTACTAAAGCATCAAGTTTATTACACTGGGTAAGGTCTACACATTTACATTAATATTCTGCACCTTCACACTTCATAAGTCTAACACTTATAACCTTATTCAGGTTTTTAACTTACTTTGCACAGGTAAGTCTTTTTCATTTCCCTACAGTCACTTCTTTAGCATTTTATATAAAAATTTGATGCTAAATCATGCTCATCTCTTCTCATCTATAAGCCTTCACTTTTTATTCCTTAACTTTACCTCTTCACAGAAAAGATGCAATAAGCCGCCTTCCTCAAACAGGCATAAGGTGCAATACTCAGTCTTTTTCTGTGTAGACGCAAGTTGTCATTTACTTAACATTCATTTTGTGCTGCTAAAGGCATTCTAATTAAAATCAGCTATACTTCACACTTACCACTTCTTACCACATCTTTACAGAAGCCAAAGGTTCACTTACCACCTTACCTCTTCGCAGAGGCTGAATGTTACCTTACCAACCTTACTTCTTCACAGAGGTCGAAGGTTCACTTACCAAACTTACGTCTTTGCAGAGGCCGAAGGTTCACTTAGCAGCCTTACCTCTTTGTAGAGGCTGAAGGTTCACTTAGCAACGCTACCTCTTCGCAGAGGCTGAAGGTTCACTTACCACCTTAACTCTTCGTAGAGGCCGAAAGTTCCCTTACCAACCTTACCTCTTCGTAGAGGCCGAAGGTTCACTTACCAACCTTACCTCTTTGCAGAGGCAGAAGGTTCACTTACCACCTTAGCTCTTCTCAGAGGCCAAAGGTTCACTTACCAAACTTACCTCTTTGCAGAGGTCGAAGGTTCACTTACCAACCTAACCTCTTCGCAGATGCCGATGGTTCACTTAGCAACCTTACCTCTTTGCAAAGACTGAAAGTTCACTTAGCAACCTTAACGCTTCACAGAGGCAGAAGGTTCACTTATCAAACTTACCTCTTCACAGAGGCTGAAGGTTCACTTACCAACCTTACCTCTTCACATAAGCCAAAGGTTCACTTAGCAACCTTACCTCTTTGCAGAGGCCGAAGGTTCACTTAGCAACCTTACCTCTTCATAGAAGCCAAAGGTTCACTTACCAACCTTACCTCTTTGCAGAGGTCGAAGGTTCACTTACCACCTTAGATCTTTGCAGAGGCCGAAGATTCACATACCACCTTGACCCCTACAAGGGCTTAAGGTCAGTTACCTCCCTGCAGAAACTGTAGGTTTTATAAAAAAAAAAAAAAAAATCCCACAATTATATTTAATCGGCCCTATTCCTTTTAAGACCTAGTGTAGTAATTGTCTCTATTTTGTTTTAGTAATATGGAAGGTCACGCTTGCACGTCAGACAATGTTGCTTCAATTCCAGAAATAGATTCTCCAACACCTAGAAGTCCATCAGTCTGGGATTGGACCGTATCTAGACTTATGGCAGAACTGTCTAAGAGGCACATCCCTCTTTTCAAATTACTATACTCCATGCCTCCATGCCAGCCTCACTAGCCATTTCCCAAGACTCCCACTTAAATCATATAACTCATCTTTGTACAGAGCTAGGTTCAGCCGTTTCCAACTTAGTTGCAGCCGTTGGAGATATTCAAACTAGAGTTTCAGTACTCAAAGAAGCATCTTTCCAGGGTCATCAATTAACCCCTTCTTCTATTAGTCAATAGCCAGGTACATCCCAGAACACTACTCCTCATATCTAGCATGGTCACAAAATTCCACAACACATATGTAAAGATATCTGTAACGGATCCTACCCGTTACTGAGCCCTTGTCCGGACCTCAAACTATTTATCCAAAGACTATGGACATTTATTACTGTTTGGACTCTGTTCTGTGCCTTGGCGTACAAACTGGCCAGCTATTCCCTTAGAGAAAGACTTAAATTCATAGACTTTGGATCACATACTATGTTTAATGTATGGTGAACGTTTTAGTTATTGTATGTAGTATTGTTGAGGGTTTAATCCAAGGGAATAGGCAGTGAGGGGTTAATTATTTCAATATGTATTGCAGACTCCCAAGCCTTTTGCTTAATTATTCAACCCCTGGCCATTGTTAAGGAAATGTATATTCTAGCCACTCAAGTCATTGTATTGAGAGCTGTCCTGAGACCCCCTGCTGTGTGTGTTAATCCATTCACACCCCTCAAGTCTTTGTTCAGTCAAACCCTATTGTATCTGAAATGTAATCCTGTCTAAGGCATTGTATCAGCTGGCCTTTTGTCTGATGTGTTATGATTTAATCATATTCCCTATTGTATCAGGTTTCCCCATGTGATCCAATGTACTGTACTGCATATAAATATCTGTAGTTTGTGTCAATAAAGTGAGTTCTGTTTGGAGTGAACAAGGAGTCCTGGAGTCTTGTATTGCTTATGGTCTAAAGTATCCACTCTGATACCCATCTGCGCCAAGTATCCTGAATCGTCAACCGCCTGCTGCCAGTTTCCTGCGACCTAACTTTGTGGACTGTCAGGTGGCAACGTGGACTCTTCCCTGCTTCCCTGCTTCCAGCGATCCTGCGGCTGTTTCCAGTGACTGTCCATACTTCAACTGGTGCATCTGACGGCACTTATCTGCGTCGAGAAGGAGAGGCCCAGGAACGATGGCGGAAGGTGACGCAGTCCCTTCTCTGCTTCCGTTACAATATCATTAAAGGAAAATAAGTCAGTTTAGTTCTCCTACTTATTGTATCTCAGGATCTAGTGGAACACAGCACTGTCAATTGCAGGGATGTAACAGTCACCCTCAAAGCCAAGGACCCCAGGCTGGCCAAAAAGTTATCAATGGCAGAATTTGTCCTTGCATTCAGCATTTATAGAGACATCCTGTGTTCCGCATTTCCTAATAGCTTCAAATTATTAAGGGCTTCAAGGCAACACGTAGACTGGGATACATTATTTAAAGACAAAAATACTGAGGATAAATGGTCAGAATTCAAGTTTGGGTTGCGGAAATGTACCCAACAGTATATACCAATGCACATGTAAAGGAGGAAATGGCAAAGAAAAGAAAACATTAAAAGTATTTAAATCTGCAGGAATTGAACATTTCTTTCTTAAAATAGAGGGAGTGCAACAAAGATTGCAAAAAGGCAATTAGGGTAGCAAAAATAGAAAATGAAACTCGAATTGCAAGGGAAAGTAAGACTAATCCAAAAAAGTTTTCAAATATATAAATAGCAAAAGACTTAAGAGGGAGTGCATTGGACCATTCAAAAGTGAGGTGGGTGAGTTGATTAGTGAGGATAAGGAAAAGGCCGATGTTCTAAACACTTTCTTTGCATCAGTATATACAGGGGAGCAAGGAATTATAGAAGAGCCTCAACAAGTAACTAATAAAACAATACAATTATCAAATATTGGGTTAACTCAAGAAGATGTCAGGGGTAGACGGAACAAAATTAAGACTGACAAAGCACTGGGTCCTGATGGTATACATCCAAGGGTTCTCAAGGAACTCAGTGCAGTGTCGGCAAAACCCCTATAATTACTCTTTAAAGATTCTCTCACCACAGGCTAAGTGCCACAAGATTGGCGAAGAGCCAATGTAGTGCCTCTATTTAAGAAGGAAACTAGAACAGAACCTGGAAACTATAGACCTGTGAGTTTGACCTCTGTAGTGGGAAAACTGCTAGACTGCTAGGGACTATATTCAGGATTACAACACAAAAAATAAGATCATGAAGAATAGATAATGTCAAACTAACCTTTTCAGCTTCTATGAGGAAATAAGCAGCAATCTTGATAATGGCAAGGCAGTTGATGTAGTATATCTATACTTTGCAAAGGCATTTGATACAGTGCCACACAGAAGGCTGGGATATAAAATAAGGAAATCGAGGCTAGGAGATGACCTTTGCAATTGGATACAAAACTGGTTGAAGGATAGGGAACAATGTGTGGTTGTAAATGGACAATTCTCCAATACAGTTAAAGTGGAGAGTAGAGTACCTCAGGGTTCAGTATTAGGTCAGCTGCTTTTTAACATGTTTATAAATGACCTAGAAATAGATATAGAAAGCAAATTATCAATATTTGCAGATGATACTAAATTATGCAGGGTAATTAATTAAAAACAGGATAATTGCTCTCTACTGAGGTTTTTACATAAAATGGCAGATTGGGCAAACAAATGGAATATGAAGTTTAATGTGGGGAAGTGTAAAGTCATGCATTTGGGAGGAAAAAATCCTAAGGCTACTTATAAACTTAATGGAATCATTTTAGGGGACTCGTTGCTAGAGAAAGACCTGCGTGTCCTTGTCAACTACAAACTTGGAAACAGTAACCAGTAATAAAAGATTAGACACATTTCTTTCCAAAGGAAACATACAGAGATATACTGTTTATTATTAGGCAGATCAGGAAGGTCTGATAAAGACTAACTTATTTGAGGAGAAGCTTGAACTTTATTCAACCTAATTTATTATGTTAGTATGTTACTATGTAACTGGACCAATACTTATTCACCATAGTAGACCTAGCTTACAAATATGGAGGTCAAACATTGTATGACTACCATCGCTCTTTTGCTGCAAAAGCAGCAGCTGCGCTGGCCCAATTCAATTTCATGACAGACTGGAGCTTACTAGACAATGAACTATTCTTTTGGCATTTTGCCAATCTTAAAGCTCCAGTCTATCAATATTGTCAGTCAGACAGCCATTCCCAAAGCCCTTGTCCATCAGCCCCTCTCAATCAGCCATCCAGTTCCACACATTCAGCTGGGCTCTTATCATACCAAAGTCCTTCAGCTCCATCTTACTCCAATCCTACACATGACAAATTAGGTTGTCCTATTGTATATCTAGGCAACACCCCTATATGCCATAATTTCAATGCAAAAGGTTGCTATTTTAGTGGCTGCCTTTTACTCCATTTTTGTTCAAAAAGCCTCCAATCACACTCCAGGGCCATTTGTCCACGAAACTCTGTTCCCAATAAAAAAAGTGAACAGTATACTTATGTTCTAAGTGATTTGCTTGTTCCTCACCCTGACAACCATCTAGTTAGCTTTATCATTTCAGGCTTGGAAGATGGCTTCCTAATAGGTACAGTAGCCACACCCTCTACATCTTTAGAATGTTCTAACCTCGCATCTGCTAACAGAGATCCCAAGACCATTTCCTTACTAATAAATAAATAATTAGAAAATAACTTTATTATAGGTCCATTTACTTCCCCCTCATTTCCCATCTGGAGAATAAACCCCATAGGAATAGCCACAAGAAAATTTACTAATTAAAAACATCTTATCATAGACTTCTCAGCCACTCATGCATCTTTAGCTCCCAGCATTAATTCACTTATTCCACTAGAACCATACTCCTTGCAATATGCCAGTATCGATCATGCTAATTCACTAATTTCCCAAGCTGGTCCTGTCTGTTGGTTGTCCAAAACAGATATTTCACATGCTTTCATATTGCTTCCTGGAGACCCTTCCCTGTGGCACCTTCAAGGGATCCAGTGGCAAAAACAATATTACTTCACCACCAGATTATCCTTTGGATGCAAGAGCAACCCTAAAATATTTGACTCCTTTACTGATATATTTGCTGGCTATTTCTTAACTATTGCAAATGCCCAGCTGTTCTTCATTATCTTGAGGACTTCCTTCTTATAGAACCTGCATCTCACATTCTTTCCAGCTTAAACAAGTTACTAACCCTATTCCAGTCCATCAATATTCCAGTAGCAGCAAAGAAAACTCACGGCCCCACAACTTCTATAGAATTCCTTGGTATATTACTAAACAGCATTAATTTAGAGACCAGTATTCCCCAAGACAAACTAAACCATATCACTTCATTAGTTGAATCCTATATCCTCAAAGACTCTATCACCTTGCCAGAATTAGTCACTAATAGGCTACCTTAGCTTTACCATGAAAATTATCCCTTGAGGTAGGTCCTTTATATCTTACCTCCTCAACTTTTTCAGCTACAGTTCCCAGTCCCCTAACAGTAACATTCCATTGGACACCGATGCAAAATCAGATCTCATCATGTAGTCCAGTTTCTTGCATCACTGGAACGGCCACATGATGTTCCCTCCCACTCCTAACACAGCTTCCCTTATAATACAATCAAGTGCTATAGCAGGAGCAGGTTTTTCAGCCACTTTCCAAAACATGGCCCAGAGAAGTACTAGAAATCCCTGAATTTAGCACATCTCCCTTACTCTTAGAACTTTACCCAATAGTAGCAGCCACAGCTCTCTGGGGTCACTTATAGACAGGTGTAGCCATAACCATCCAGACCATCAATTTAGAAACGTCTGTCCTGTTATCAAAAGGTAGATCTCATTCCCAGATCATCATACAATTCCTCAGAAAATTTACTTGGCTGTCTCTGTATCACACATTCTTCATTCACACATCTGTTATTTCAAATCATGCTAACTTATATGCTGACACCTAATCACATTCTATATTACAGGTCTTCCTCAACTCAGAATCAGTCAAGTCTCCATCCCAACCACCAGCATTCAAAGATCTCATAATGCTTTAAGCAACTACTTATCTATTGCATCTGCAGTCATCCAAAAAAAAGTCTAGACCCCAATTCAGTGGGCACTTACAATAAAGCCTGGAATACATGTAAACAAATCATCATACAAACTAAGCCTCTACATCCCTTTTCTTATGACATTATTCTAGCTTTCACAGCCTTTTGCCATTACAAGCTTCATTTAGCCTACACTTCTATCAGGTCATTTCTTGCTGGCATTCAACACCATCTAGCCATTCTATACCCAAACAAAACCTTCCATCTTTTCTCAATATAAACTCAAACTATTTCTTAAAGAAATCAATAAATTACCACATCTCAAAGTTAAGACACGCACACCTATTTCAGGTCAGCTATTTAAAAAGTTGTATGAATTTTTACTTTCCAAACCATTCCAGCAGGACACTAATATTACACTACTTGCAGCCAACAATCTAGCATTTTTTGGTTTTCTTAGGCCGAGTGAATTCCTAGCTCGGTCCAATACATCTCCATTTATCACTAAACAAGAACTCATCTTCTTCAACGATCATATCAAACTTTATTTATCGCATTCCAAAACTGACCAACTCGGCAAAGGAAACCATATACAATATTACCCTACCAATGACCTCTGGTGCCCTTACATAGCCATTACTCTACTAATCAAATTCCTCAAACCACTCAGCAACCATAGCCATTTTCTACCCTTAGGTCATGGCCCACTCACGACAGCCACCTTCACTCACTATCTTAGGACCATGCTATCAAGAATAGGTTTCAATCTGTTAGAATTTTCAGGCCATTCCTTTAGAATTGGTGCAGCCTCTTCAGCTTCACGAAACAAAGTTCCACCACACATTATCCAGAAATTAGGCAGATGGTGATCAGCATGCTACACCCTTACTTCTCTCACTAACTGATTGATGTATCACCTGGGAAGCAACATTGATACCAATTTATTCATTCTTATCACTTGACTGTAAGCCCCAAACACAAATGGAGAAATATACAAGAAACGGGCACTCAACAGTTTATGTTATCCAAATAAATTCTGAACAAATGTAGAAAAGTAGTATACTCACAATTGTATTGGTTAGGTAGAGACATACACCTTCTCCCAACATGATAAGCCCACAGAGAAATCAACCCTGTCTCTGCTCAGGTGCCCAAGGATAGGGAAGGATGGTGCCACTTTAAATCTCCTTATAAGATTATTTTAATATAAAAATACATATGATGCAATATCTAAACAATGTGCTGAAATTTGAACTCTGGGATGAAGTCTTCACTAGAATAAACAGAAGAAAAATATTACTAGATAAATACAAATAATTATACATTTTGGGCAGTTTTATGAGAAAAAACCAGTATACTTTAAAAAAATCCAACATTTATGAAATTATCATAAAAAAATGTTTATCATTCAAAAACAGAAATGAATTAAATTAACTCTTTATGGACCAGTGGGATCTGCATAGCTGTCCAATGCAAAGTACTGGGTATTCCTCTGACACTCAGGGGTAGTTTTAAAGGCAGCCGTTAAACCAGCTGCTAAGTAAAAAAGGAACATTGGCCGCAAATAATACATGATTTATGGTGGATTTTCTACAGGAATAGCTATCGAGCGTAGGCACACAAAAACACTTAACACAAAAACCTGCGTCGCACCTGTTTTCACATCACCGTGCATCCCAAACACCTGTTAAAACACAACTTAAGTCAAAATGTAACATTACGGCTGCCGTTGGCTAGCAACCCTGATAGATGCACAAACAAAATTCAAACCTACAGCCAATCCCAAGGCTCCAAAGTATCAAAAATGTTCAAATACACCTATATATACCCCAAAATAACAGTCACACCCTGTCCGTGTTTCGAGTTTTGGGCCGCTAGATCACAGGATCCAGGAGCGGAAGATAACGTTTAGAGCGAGGGAGCTGACATTTGAGGTAGAAGGAATTTTGATTTTGGAGAGGAGAGATCTGCACTTAAATAAACACATATCACACTTTTGCATATACCACATACACCCATACAAACGCAAACACATACATTCACATAGTCTTTTTTTTGATAACACTTTACACATATCTTAAATTTTATTTTTACATTGTGAATCTATGAGTGAAAGAGTGTGACAGAGTGAGTGGGATCGAGTGCATCTGTGAGGGCCTGTGTGAGTGCCTGGGTGTGAGTGGGTGAATGATGGCCAGGAGAGGAGGACAGGAGAGAGGGATGGGGAGAGTAGTGGAGGAGGAGGAAGGAGAGCAGGACATCTCTGTTGAGAGTAGGGGTGGGAGAGGGAGATCTGCAGGGCAGAGGGGGACCCGACCCAGAACAGTAGGCACACAGAGGGCAGGGACAGGTGTGTCAGTGGGATGAGGGGTACCTGTCACAGAGCACCATGCACAGGCAGGGGCGGAGCAAGGAGGACATTCTGGGCACAGCTCTGACACCTCGCAGGCCAGAGCTGAGGAGGAGAGGCTCAGGGATCCCCGCTACACGGAAAAGGAGAACAGTACTCTTGTGGAGGCTGTTTTAGGGAGAGTGAGTGTCCTCTTTCCAAGGGAGAGGGTTCCTGGCCTGGCTGCGAGGAGGAAGGCTGCCTGTAATCAGATATGCAGCAAGGTGAATGCGGTGGCCAGCTGCAGACGGGATGTGGAGTCTATCAAGAAAAGATGGGGCGACTGCAAGAGGGTGGTCAAAAAAGAAGTTGGCTGAAGTCATCATGCATGCCCGATGCACCGGAGGTGGTCCACCTGTCCCAATCACCTTTAGTGGATGGGAGGAGAGGCTGACCTTGTCATCCACCCTGATTGAGGAGGTCCCTGGAGGATCGGACACTGGGAATGAAAGGAGCCTCCACACTACCGGTAAGTGCATCCTCACATAACCACACACCACATCAACCAAGCTGCACACTCAAACACAGTCACACCTCCACACATGCCCATCATTCATCCACACAACTGCACCAACTCAGCACCCTTGAGGGATCAAACAGGTCACAATACAAGGACAAATGGCAAGGTTCAACCAGGCCCAAACCTGTCCAAGTCCCAGTTCAACCCTCTTGTTACTGTGCTGATCACACACAACTCAAACCATGCTTTTTAAAGTGATGTCTGTTAAACTTCATTACTGTTCCTCCACAATGTCACCCATGTACCCACAGGGAAGTCAGCACGTAACCCCTTGAGTGCTAGATGGATTATCAGTGCATCTCTCAACAATGCTTTCGCAACCCCTCCGGTACTCAAAGGGTTTACAGAAGACAAACACAATTCAACAGGGTGAGGATTACATGCTACACAGTGGACATTCACTAAGCGATGTAAAAGACATGATGGAGTGAATTTAACCCTTCCATACTATAACTTCACCAATTCCCATGTTTGTCTATGGAGACTATTCAAGAAAATGGATAAAGTTACTGAGGGCTCATTGGATACACTACAAAGAAAAACATTGGAAATGGAGAAATGATATAATTGGAGAAGTCATCATTTCCACTTTACCTCCACTCCATAAGGTCTACATCACCGCTCACTGAATCTCAAGAGAGATAGATGAGGATGAACATCACAGTGCCAGTGAGACTAACTGGATGTATGTGCAACACACAGGCCTTGAAACAACCAACACTGTGGAATTAAAGGAGAACCAAGTAGGCCTTTGTATTGTGTATGCAATAATTTCCTCCCACTTGAACTGTCATATCATACATTTGGTTTTCATATGGATCCTTAGGAGTGGTGATGCTATGGATGGATGTTAAACCATCCACTATTTACAGGATCCACATGGAAACCAAAAGTCAAGCACTGTAGGTGGCACACCAGCAGGCCATGATTGATGGATATCCCTGATTAAGCAAGCCTGGGTCACTCACAAAGATGGAGCGAATGATCCAAACAGCAACAGACCTTAATCATAGAAATCCCTCAATACTGACCTGCTTGGTGGCCTGGGAAATTAACGTGGACATACCTCATGTCGCTGTTATTGCCAGGGTGGTATTCCATGCATCGCAACACAATGCATAGGATACCATCATAACAACCAGAGATCCACATGTCAATTAAATAATCTTGCATTCAGTCTGTTATTGTGTACATTACTAATCACACCATTTCATTTCCCCACACAACATACGGGCCTGCAGCACAGCAGGAGGCTGTGGAGGAGGCACCACATCTCCAGAAGAAATTCCTCTTGGGCAGCAAGAGGATGGGACCAGCACATGGTCACCCTACACAGCTGAACCACCACCTCCTGCATCCTCAGCTGCCCCACCACCTCCTGCATTTTATGTTGCACCACCACCTCCAGCATCTTCAGCTGCACCACCACCTACAGCATCTGCTGTCCCACCAGCTGCTTCCCCACATTACCAGGACTGTTTTTATTTTAAGAGGTCCATGCAGCCATCCTCCTCTGAACCTTACCTCCCTGCTGCAGCACCACCACCACCAGAAAGGTCCTGGCTGCCCGGGACTGTGGCCACCCCTACATATGGGCCATATGTCCATTCTCCTGACCTACCCTTCTGGATGGCTCCCCAGCATCGGCCCAGGTATGAACCAAGGTGGGGGCCAAGCAGCTACCAGTGGCCAAGGTATGACCCCTGGCCACTGGAATACGAGCACCTGGGCCTGACTGGGGAGCACATGGATGGAGGGGGAGTGTCTGGAGTTACAAAGGAGGCAACTCAGGGAATCCCAGAGGACCAACACGTACATCAGAATGCTCCAAAGGGATTCCCTGAGAAACACTCAAAGGATACTATCCAGCATCCATGTCCTGGAGGTACAGCTAACACTGATGAACACAGAACTCAGGCAGTACCATGCAGGAATGATGGACATGACGGGGCAGCTGCTGGTGGAGGTCAGAGACCACAACCGCAGGGAGAACCTGCATGTGGAGAGGGAGCAGCGATCAACAGAGGGTTCTGCCGCACCCACCTCTCCCTCCAGTGTGACACCTGAAGCAACCCCAAGCTCGCAAAGGGTGACCAGGCAGTCAGCCAGGCCATCCACATCTGGAACCAAGCCCAAGGTCCCCCCCAAAAAGAAAAAATAAAGAGACAAACGTGTTATTTTCCCACCAAATAAAACACACACATCTGCATTTTAATCCTGTCTGAGAAGGTTTGTGGTTACTGATAGATTAAATGATAAAGATGTCTCCAGTACATCGCAAAGCAATGCAGTGAACACAACTTCTGCCAAGGTTATGATTGTACAATGTTTGAACATGACTTTGCGCACACATTACACACACCTTTGTCCAAATTCAACATGCAATTCACCACTGGAGCCAAATAACATGACAATGTTATGTGACCATGATGTGGGTTGAATTTGAACAACAGATACCCACCCCTTAGCACAACCACTGGTGCAACACTGTGAACATTCATCTGCACCAATTTTTGTGGTTTAAGGGGTAAATCAAACAACTATTTGACTTAGCTGAGAACTAACAGGCAGCATAGATGATAGAACATTCAGCTAAATAGGCTGTGATTTATACCCTGAATGTGACAATGACTTACAGGAGAACCCAATGTTCACCCTAGAATTTGAATGTGCGTGCTACACATTGAAATCATAGGGTGAACATTGGGTTCTCCTGTAAGTCAGTTTCACAATCAGGGTGTAAATCACAGCCTAACTTACTGGATAACCCTATGATCAGGCTAAGATTTCAATGTGTAGCATACACATTGAAACCTTAGGGTGAGCATTGGGATATCCAATAAGTTATGCTGATGTTTTACTAAAGTTGAAACAAGCGATATAACTTCTTCACTTAGTCTGCTTGTTTGTCAATGTAGCCCATGTACTGAGATATGTCAAACCAAAGTAATCTCAGAACATTGATTACATTGATCACCATGTAAACCATGGACATGACATTACTGTGGAAGTAATGTCCCCTGTATCACCTCATTATTACTCACAACACACATTAGTGTATCACACTAACACAGTCAGGGATTCTTTACAGTAAGGGCGGTAAGGCTATGGAATTCTTTGCCTTGGGATGTTGTGCTTGCAGATAATGTAACTGCATTCAAAAAAGCAATGGATGCCTATCTAGCACAGAACAATATTGACAGTTATGACAGATGGCTTCAAAGCAAATAGGATATTGAGCCAAGGAACTATTACACACACACACACACACACACACACACACACACACCTACACTGGAAATTGCTCCAGAGGGTTTTTTTGTTACCTTCCTCTGGATCAACAGGGGTGTTATTGGCATGGGCTGGACTTGATGGACGCATGTCTTTTTTCAGCCTTATCTACTATGTTACTATGTTACTGCCATGATCTCCTTGCATGAATACGTCACAAAATCCACTCATGGTGAAACAAGTAGTGGACTCCTGTGATGTAGGTCATGCCTTCCTATGTATGGGGGATTCTATAGCCTTCAGTATGGTTCCAAATTGAGAGATGTCTAATCCAACATTTATTCATACAGACACATATTGAATAGTGATGGTTCTCCTTTATTGTGTCTTAAACTACATTAAAACAGACGTGTTTTCTGTGTTTATTGCCTATATGCATTGAACACTTGTATGAGCACACAAAAGGTACATTTAAACTGAATATAAATACTTTGGAAACACTACTGAACTGCTCATGTGTTGTCCACAAGGTTTGGTAACTCTGTAGATGAGCATTCTTACTGTACAGGTTTGATACCTTGATGTTAGTACACACATGAATTAGTGTATTCTGTGTATATGTGAACGTTCCAGTAGAGTTTGCTGTGAACATCAGGTCAAACATTGCATCACCAACACAATCACTTGAGACATCAAGGGTTGAGCTTCATGGAAGTGTTGTCAAGGCTTCAGTCCAGTCACATGGAAACGCCTCTGTTCAAGGATGGATCATGCTATGGATGCCTGTGGGATAAGGGGACAGGATTTGAAACAGCAACCTCCAGCTGATAGTATGCAACAGCTTCAACATGATAATCCACTTAGTATTTTCCGTTACAGGGGAGTACACAAACCATTGCTTTGTAATATGTCGTCTACTCGTCTGTAACCCATTGTGGGGAAAACTAAGGGTATGTCAACCAGCCCTAGGGCTATGTGTCCCTGACATGAATACACACATCTACAAATATGTCCTAATAGCTCCATGAAACAAATGTATTTGGGCTGCCACTGTGAGAGTGACAGTGGCAGCCCAAATATATTTGTTTCATGGAGCTATTAGGACATATTTGTAGATGTGTGTAGTCAGGGGCACATATCGCTGCACACACACAGGTAATCATGGTATCCCTGGAGATCTGATCCACATTTCATGACCTCTATGTTGTATAACACACTACCACTGTAGATCCATCGCTCTGGTGCTCTTTTCAGCTCTAACAAACTACAGGTCCCATGTTCACTCTAATGTCCCTTTAATCCCTGATTTGACACAGTGTATCCAATGCATTGCATTGGGTGAGACTCTCTTGCTACAGGGGTACCATGGTTGCTATGGCTCTGATCATAGCAAAACACTTTAGTTCGTGCCTATGGAGCCCTGGCATATGCTGAACATGGCTACAGTGTTGTACCTTGGTTTCCAGGGGCCATGCATGAAATCCTTGAGGTAGCAGTATCAACATGGATGACAGGGTGTCAGATGTCATTGGAATCTCTAGCCCCAATATGAATCATCCATGGAATGGTTAATGTTGGGGATCCATACTGCAACCAGTGTCAGAGCTGCGTCACTGATACTGTAGAGTAAAACAGAACATGTGTGTTGTGTGTATGCATGGATTGTGTGCATACATGTATTATACTCACAGCTGAAGTGTTCCTGATCAATGTGTCTCTTATCCGCATCCCTCTTAGGCCTTCTTCACCCTCGACAATGTCCATAGGGTCATCGGGTATGTGTGGGGGCTGGACATCGTCAACAAGTCTGGTGTACATCGTGATGTTGTGTAATATAGCACATGCCATAACGTTGTTGCAGAGTTTGCCTGGTGCGTACTGCAGTGCTCCCCCCGAGTGATCCAAACACCTGAAGCGGGATTTTAGGAGCCCGAAGGTTAGCTCAATGGCATTCCTTGTTCTGCTAAGAGCTTGGTTGTATCGCTCCTGGGCATCGGTTTGGGGATTCGCCACCGGGGTCATTAGCCATGATCTGCAGCCATAGCCCGAATCACCTGTGGTCAGTGACATAGTTATACAGGAAGGACATGTTGTGTGAATGAGGTGGACGTACTAGCTGTGAGTGAAGAGCATGCTGAGCAGTGTTGTGTGTGTGCATGTGGATGTGGCGTAATTTGGTATTGTTAACTCACCCAGAAGCCATCCCCCTGTATAGGTTCCATTTTTGAAGTCTCTGTGTACAGATGAGTTTCTGAGTATATATGAATCATGACAGCTCCCGGGATATTTTGCACAGATATGCATGATCCTCAAGTTTCTGTCACACACCATCTGCACTTTCATGGAGTGGAAGTTCTTTCTGTTGATGTAGATATGTGCGTCATGTGCTGGAGCTTTAATACGGACATGGGTGCAATCTATTGCACCCATGACCCTGGGCATGCCTCCCCTTGTGTAAAAGCCCTGCTTCAAATGTATCCACTCCATGCTGGTCGTGGGGAAATGTATATAGGTACTGGCCTTGCTTTTGAGGGCTGGCAAGACCTGGGCCAGCACCCTGGAGAATGTGGCCTGTGACATACCAGATGCGTAACCTTCTGTCGACTGGAAGGCGCCACTTTCCAGGAAGTGTATGGCACACAGGAGTTTTTGCAGGTCAGATAGTGCATGGTTGTGGATGTAAATTGGATCCACCTGATCCTTGATGAATTCATACAGGGCAATGATGCTGTGCAGCCTCAACCTGTAGCGATCAATCACCTCGTCATCGGTTATTCCAAGGAGAGTGATCCTTGGGCAGTATACCCTGGGCCTTGGTGGTCATCTATACATCGTATGCTGCTCCAGGGGTCCCTGTGGCAGCTGGGGAGCATCCTTTTGCTGGGGAGTATCCTGTTGCTGCAGCTGTGTATCTGCAGGCAAGTGTTGTCCTACAGGTGGGGATGGGCTCCTGTGTGGATGTTAAGCCAGAGCTTCCTCACTTGCAACAGGTGAAGGCTGTTGATTAGGTGTGCCTGGGGATTTCTGGTGTTCCCTAGCTCTCGCCCTTGCACGCGTTCTCCGCAGTCTTCACATCAATATGTAGGTGAACATACTTTTTGCTTGCTCGCTCTATCTCTCTGTCTCTCTCTCTATTTATCTCTCTATCTCTCTCCCTGAGTGGGAACCAAGCCACAAGTGAGTGTGGTGAGCTGTCCCTTTAACTACGTGATTGGGCGTTGTCTCGGTGTTGTGATGAGGTGAGTGATGACCAATGGAAAGGTGTTTGTTGTCCAGGTAAGTGTTTTAAAATGTGTTGTGTTCTGATTGCTGTGTCTCGGTCAGATGTGGGTGTGAAGTTGTGGGATGCAGGTTGTGTCTGGATCATCTGGTGATATTGAACAGGTGAGCTTGTTTTGGATTGACAGGTATCCGTGTTGTGTGATAACCCCCATTGTTTCGTAACCTATTGTGTTGGTGTTTTATTGGAAGGCCTTATCCCTGTGGTATTGCTTGGTTGTTGTGTTGTGTGACAATGATTTGTGGTGTTTTTGCCATTTATATGCTTGCGCGGTATGCGGATTGTCTTTAACGGTGGTTTCTTTTTTTTTTTTGAAATTTTAAAAGTTTATTGAATAAATTCAATAAGATATTACAGGAGCATATAAAGACATAGCGAGTCAACATTTCTGAAGCACATGGAGAGCAGAATACAAGTAATATGACACATGACTCATAACATGAGAATTAAGACTATACAAATTGAAAAGGAAAATCATATAGTACGAAGAGAAGCGAAAGAATATAAAATAATAAAGAAAAGCAAAAAGAGCAGGAAAGTAAGAAGAATTGAAGGAAAAGGATAAAGAAGGGGAAGTAGGGAAAAGGAAAGGAGCAGGGGGGGGAGGGAGGGTAGGGTAGGCGGAGTAGACTGTTCAGTCATCAGATAACCAAGTAGGCCAATACCAATAGTAACTTGAAAAGGTTTAGTGGAGAAGAATAAGTTGTTCTCTAACCTATGAACTGAATGTTGGACTTACGGAAGCTGCCGGTTGGCACAACACACCTCCCCCACCGTGGCATCGCTCCCAAGGAGACCACGTCTCCTTGAAAGATTGGAAATTATGAACACTGTAAGCGTGAAGCTTCTCCATTGTATAAAATTTATCCATCCGGGCCTGCCACATAGCCAGAGGGGGAACAACATCAGATCTCCAGTGAGAAGCGACAGTCAATCTGGCAGCTGTTAAGAGAAAGTGTAAGAGTTGGAATTTCTTAGGAGGGAATTGTGAATGATGTGAGAGCAGGAAGAGAGCAGGATCTATTGGAATGGAGAAACCTAAGATAAGACTCATCTCATCGGCTATCTTCAACCAAAATTCTGTAACTTTGGGACATGACCACCATATATGAATGAAGGTACCACTATGATCCGAGCATCTCCAACACAAATCAGAAACAGAGGGATCAAATTTCGATATCTGATTCGGAGTCAGGTACCAACGCGACAATAGTTTAAAATAATTTTCTTGAGACGGAGTATCTTTAGGAAGAAACCTAGAGTTTCTAAAAATAGATAGCCAAGTCTCATTATCTGAGAATGCAGGAGAACGCAGGTCCGAAGCCCACGAATTAGTGTAGGGCAGAGGGCCTGTGGAGCAGCAAGTAGTTAGTGCTCGTCTAGCCTTAGATAGTGGCCTAAGTACAGCCCCATGGCTCATTAAGAAGGATTCCATAGCAGAAAGCGGGCAGGTCGGAGATCCTTTGCGGAGAACCTTGGATACATAATGACTGACCTGAAGATGTCTCCACCAGTCACCAGGAGACAAACCGAATTCTTTAACCATATCTCCGAAACGTATCACCCTTCCGTCACGAAGAAGACTTGGAAGAAGTACTAAATTTGATATGGACCAATTTTGAAACGAATTCCCAATCAACCCGGGAGGAAAGGCAGGATTGCCTTGAATGGAGAGCAGCGGCGACGGAAAGGAGGACCAATTTTCAACTTCTCTTTTACTATACCACCAACTTAGAGCAGTGTGTAAAAGCGGGTCGAGGCCAAAGCTACTAGGTAAGTCATTCTTCTGTATAAAGAGAAGTTGTCTGGGTGAGACACCGGGGATATCCGCCGTGGAGATCGGAATCCATGTAGCTGTGTCTGGTTTGTGAACCAGATCTATCAACAAAGTCAGTAGGGCAGCATCATAGTAGGATTCAAAACTTGGAAGACCCAGGCCCCCTTTCAGACGGGGAACTCCCAGGTACCTCATTGAGCATCTCGGGGTCTTATTCCTCCACACAAACTTGGAGACTAAGGATTGGAGTGACCTCAAGAAGAAGCAAGGAATCCGAACAGGAAGAGTCTGAAGCAGGTAAAGAAATTTTGGTAAAATCACCATTTTGATAATATTGATACGACCGAACCATGACAGCTGTGGGAAATCCCAAGATTGGAGATCTATCATAATGACCGATAATAGCGGCGGATAATTAGCTTGGAAAAGATCAGTAGTCATCGGGGTGAGCTGCACCCCCAAGTAGGTGATGGAGGACGAGGGCCAACTAAAGCCATAAGCCATAACGCTCTCTAAGTTGGTGACATCTGCGTTCTGGGAGATTGACATTTAGAATCTCTGACTTAGAGACATTATGCCGGGAGCCCGATAAAGAAGCGTAAGTCGTCAATAGATCTAAAGCAGCGGGGAGAGATGATTCTGGATTAGAGAGAGTCAAAAGAATATCATCAGCGAACGCTGAGACCCTCTGGTCATCGTCAGCTCCAGGGATACCTGAGATAACATCATTGGAACGGATCGCTATGAGTAAGGGTTCGAGAGCAAGAATATATAGCAACGGAGATAAGGGGCATCCGTGGCGAGTCCCGTTGGAGATATTGAAGGCGTCTGAAAGAGTTCCATTAACTATAACATGAGCTGTGGGACCAGAATACAAAGCTTCAATACGTGACAACATGGCCTGACCCAGACCGAGAGAGCGCAAGACTCCAAAGAGAAAGCCCCAGTGGATTCGATCGAAGGCCTTCTCTGAGTCAAGTGAGACCAGTATAGTGGAGAGGGAGAGTCGTGAGGCTCTATGCAGTAGAGAGATAAGTTTGGTGGTATTACCCCTAGCCTGTCGACCTTTAACAAAGCCCACCTGATCTCTGTGTATCAAAGCTGGGAGGAGAGGGCTCAGACGTAGGGCCAAGACCTTGGCATAGAGCTTTAAATCTACATTTAAAAGGGAAATGGGTCTATAGCTGCCACATTGGTTAGGGTCTTTTCAGGTCTTGTGAATGACTGTGATGTGGGCCTCTAAAGTTTGAGGAGGGAACAGAGCAGACTCGTTGATTGCGTTAAAAGATCTAGTCAACCAAGGAAGTATGGACGATTTAAAAGTGGAGTAGTAAGAAACTGGGAAACCGTCCGGACCCGGACATTTATGTTTGGGCATAGTGTGAAGGGCTATTTCAAGCTCATCAGTGGTAAAGTCAGCCTCTAAGACTGATATGGCTGATGACGGCAGAGAAGGCAATTTATATTTGGATAAAAAAGAATTGAGGCGCTCTTCATAGCTAGGACCCGACATATCTGGGGAAGAGCTATGAATATTGTACAAATCGTTATAAAAGGAGCGAAATGCATTCGCAATGTCAGGATATAAGAGACGTGGCCGAGATTGTTCATCTAACACGCTCCGCACATGTCTGGCAACCCGACGCTTGCGTATTAGGCGAGATAATAATTTGCCAGACTTATTGCCTTGTAGATAAGATTGGTATTGAAGCCACTGATAGGATTTCAAAGAGTACGCCTTCAAGTGAGAGGCAATATCTCCTCGTAATGCTAAAACCTCCCTCCCCGTGTCAGCATCTAAGTGACGTTTGTGTTTACTCTCCAACTGAGCCAATTTACTCAGCAATTCATTCAGTTGTTTTGAACGTTCTTTTTTTTGGCGTGCACCTAGCTGAATAAACAGCCCCCGAATCACTGCTTTATGAGCCTCCCATACCGTCGGTTCTGGGACATCACCAGAGGAATTAATAGAAAAATAGTCCTGGATAGCCGAAGAAATCGACTTCACCACGGCAGAATCCCCAAGTAGGAGCTCATTCAATCTCCACGGGGTACGACCTGAGCAGGTATCTGGGAAATGCAATTCAACAAAGACAGGGCTGTGGTCTGACCACTAAATCAGACCTATGGAAGCACGTCGAATAAATTGTAGTGAGTATTGATCGCAAAGGAACATATCAATTCGAGAATTGATTGGAATGGGGGTGTGAGAAAAAGGAAAAGTCTCTGTCAGAGGGTCTCTCTAATCTCCAGACATCAAAGAGCTGTCTACTGGTCAGAATGTCATTACATTTCTGGATAGTCCAGACAGAGTGTGCGGAGGTGGGGGGATTGCAATCAAGTGAAGGACACAATGGGAAGTTCAGGTCGCCTCCTAAAAGAAGAATCCCTTCACTAAAAACGTCTAGTCTGTGTAGTAGTGATGAAAGAAATGACACTTGACCCTCATTAAGAAAGTATACATTAACTAGCGTGATTTTCTTAGAGTAAAGAAGACCCTTGAGAAGTAAGAATCTACCCTCAGGGTCTAGATAACTATCTATGGTTTCCCAGGGTAGGGAGCGGTGTATGAGGGTAGCTACTCCCTTTGTTTTGGTGTCACTGGAGGCGTACCACTGGTGGGGGAAATGGCGAGTACTCAAAGTAGGGTGAGAACCCCGTCTAAAATGAGTTTCTTGGAGAAATAAAATCTGAGTACCATCTTTAATGGCATCTCTGATTGTCATACTACGCTTCTCGGGTACATTCAGTCCATGTACATTAAAGGAACAACATTTAATATTCAAAGGCGCCGTCATTTCCAGACATAAGGGAAAGGTGATCGACAAAGTTTAACAGACAGTAGCAGTCTACTCTCGTAAGGAAAAGAAATGGGATAGGGAGAGATGTTAGGGAAAGAGGGAAGGAAGCAGAAAGAAGACTGAGCAAGGAAGAATGAAGGAAAGGCTATAGAGAAGGGCAGAAGAAAAAAAAGAAAACAATAAATAAAGAAAGAGTTAGTACTGCAAAAGGCAGAAGTGATCTGAGAGGAGTAGGGGGTAACTCCCCTCAGATCAAAACGGGAGGGAATTCCCGCCATGAGACAAAGTAAACAAAACTGGCAATAGCCAACTGAGTCTCACCAGAGATAAATTCACAAGAAAATAGTACATTATGAACTCTTCGGGCACAATAAGGAAACCTAGTGAAACAACGGAACTGACAAGAAAATATGATGAACAGGGCTCTTTGGAAGCAGACGTGAAAAACGCGGCCCCAACCACCTCAACCTGATTTTTGTAGGCTGCAGTATGTCCGAGGTGGGAGCAACTGCCACCCCCCGCTGGAGAAGACCCAGTTAACTTAATATACGTCATGTTCCACAACGGGGAACAACAGGGGGGGGGTAAACACTTCCGGGATGCCGAGGCCCCACACAGAGTGAGGGGTATCACAGCAAACCGGCGGCCCCCCAGAATAAAATAACTCGCAACAGCAGCGGATCCCAACCCAGACAGGACATAAGGCTTATTAGGGCTAGAGGGGTGGCACCAAACCCCCGAGCCCCAAACCCAGGCAACCAAAACAACAAGGTAAAGCCCAGGAGTGAAGCACCAGAGTCCAAATGAAGCCCTCATTAAGACCCTCAACAGTATTAGAGAAATTGTCATAGGTATAGAAAGTATATAATACATATAACAATAAGTGCAACAGTAATCCCCATATTGACTTCAAATGAGGCGGCATCGTAATGAATACTGGGAACAATAATCTGGGGCAACACTGATGTACACTCCCCGGGCGATTCCCCCACAAAGACCGGGGGAGACCCATGAGCGATCAGCAGTTCCCGGCCCAATCCCCCCCACAGAAACCAACCCCCACCCACGACCCACAGGACCACAACATATAAGGTAACAGGTATTGCGCTATGGGGGGGCACACAAAGGATATACACAGGGAGAGGACGGGACGGGGCAGGGAGAGGAAGAGCAGACAAACAAACAAGTCCCAAATGTCACCCGGTTCCTGAGTGGGATCCTGCAGCAGAAAGTCCCTGTGGCACATAAGAGGAGAGATATTCCAAGCGGGGAAATCTCTAGGAGCAGTTCAGGATCTAGTAGGCCAAATTATTAAGTGGCTGCTGAGAGAGAGTCACCAGCTTGATGAGGGCAAATATCAGCTGAAGCTGGTCTTGACTTCTTGACGGTGACCCAAACATCAGAAGCCCTCTGAGTGCGATTCCGACGTTGAGGTAAGGAGGCAGGACGTTGGCTGACTTCTTAACGGACAGCAGAATCCGGGGTGGAGGGCACCGGAGGTATCTGAAGTGCCGCACAAAATGTATCAGCCTCTTCCAGTAAACGAATGAAGGCTGTAGTATCATCTTTCTGAGCCTGTAGGCTAAATGGGAAGCCCCAGCGGTAGCGGATCTGCATTTTAGTGAGGTGGTCCGTGAGGGGCCTCAAGGCCCGACGTTGTTGTAGCGTATAAGGAGATAGATCGTTATATATATCTGAATCTCGGTACCTTCATATAGAACCGGACCCTGATCTCTGCTCCGCCTGAGGATAAGTTCCTTCTCCGAAAAGCGATGAATACAACACACAACGTCCCTCGGTTTCTGGTTAGGTTCAGGTCTGGCTCTGAGGGCTCTATGAGCTCGATCCAGTTGAATTATATAAGAGTCCGGTTTCTGAAGCAGCTTTCGGAATATCAACTGGAGAGCAGCTTCCAAAGATTGACCAGCAACCAGTTCAGGTAAGTTTTTAATATGCAAGTTGTTGCGCCTTCCTCTGTTGTCTAGGTCGTCCAAGCGGTAGAATAAGTTAGTTATGGTGTCTCGTTGTTCTTGCACTACCTGTTCCAATTCTGAAACTCTCTCTGCACAAGATGAACCATCTTCTTCCAGGGAGTTGACTCGTTGGCCTAACTGCGCCACCTCAGACCGAAGGCCCGCCAGGTCCCGGCGAAAAGATGCCTTCATGTCGTCTAACATTTCTTTTAGGTCTGCCTTAGTGGGTAGGCCACCCAAATCGTGATGGAGCTCGGCGTCCATCATGGTACCAGAGTCTATAGCAGTAAGTTTGGGTCGCCTCGAGGAGAAAGACTGGAGAGTTGTTTGCTGCGGTATAGACTGAGTAGCACGTGGGAGTATCGATTCCGTGTGTTGGGATCTTCCCACGGCACCGGATCTGGTTCTACGTCCCCGCTTGGAAGACATATAGTTGGTCAGTCCCAAAAAGCAATTCTGCAGGGCATAAAAGCCCTCTCTGCGTCCAAAAGAGGCTAATATCTCTGGCGAGGTCACGGAGCAGAACTAAAGTGCGGCCATCTTGGACGCCAGTCGGCTCCGCCCCCAACGGTGGTTTCTTTTTGACTGTTATGTGTCTAACGGCTTACAAAACTGGGTCTTAACCTTTCGCAAATAAATGTATCTTTTTTTCTGGTGTTAGCAGTTCCGTGCTCCTTTGAATGGCTCTGGGAAATCTTGTTCCATACATCTCAATGCACGTACATCTATCGGCCGTAAGGATTATTAAACTGCCGTTAGCTGTTCTTAAGACAGACCTTTAAATGGCTTACAACATGTTAATGCCCCCGTTAGTGTTTTTTTTTACTAACGCCTGCCTTTAAATCTACCCCTCAAATAGTTAAAAATCCAATTAAATGCCTTGGATGTTAAAAAGACATCTCCAATGCATTTGTTAAAAAGATATCGCCTTCAAGTTGCTCCTACGTTAGTTGAAGATACCCCTAGTATCCGAGGGGTAAAATCAAAGGGGACAAGGACTTGTATTCTATAGTGGAGTGGTTTTGCTGAAGAATTGTACCACTTCGTCTTTTGTAATTAATTACAGCAACTATATAGATATACCTGACTGCTGTATGATGGGCTCCTACCTAGTTAAGTCTTTCTGTTACATAAGTAAGTATATAGATATACCTGACTAGATTAGTCCTGGTACACACAGTAAATATAGATATAGCTGACTGCTATATGATAGGGGTGGAGAAAAGTGAGAAAAATTTCCTGCATGACTTTTTGCGAAAAAAGGATGATTTTTAGCATTTTTTGCAAACATTTACTCCTTTGCACCAATTTTAGCACATTTTTCCCCTATATTGCTTCTTCTGAGAAAAAATAAGTAGCTGGAAGTCAAAGTTGTGAGTCCTACAGCAACATTTGCCTTGAAAAAATGCGTCAGCATGCAGAGTGCCTTTGTCCTTTGCCCACAACACTTCCTGCTTAAGAGACACTGGCACATATTCAAGATGATGTCAAGAGATTAAAAAAAATATACAAATAAAAAAAGGACAACCTACAATGTGGCAGATGTGCATGGTGGTGGTGATGGGGGACTGGCATGGTGTAATTGATGTGTTTATGTATATATAGTATATATATTCCTACAGCAGTTTTTACCATTATCATGTTTGTTTCAAATGTAAGCAATATTTTGTCTCATATTACTGATATACATTACTGATTGTTCATAGTAGTGGTCCCAAGTGTGGTAGATGGTAGCACCCGACTTCACATCCCTCTTCCTCCCCCACCTTCTCCTCCTCCTCATCTGTGATGCTGTTAATACATTTGATCTGACTTTCTTTGTCATCATGTGTTGTTTCTGCTACCTGATACTCAGATGGTATGAGATGTTGGTTAATTTTTAAGAATGTTAGTCTCCCAACACTGCTGCTTGATAGCAGCATCCTACGGTCACTGAAAATGTAACCATCTTCACTGAAAACTCGTTAACAGGGCCGGCGCTACCATTAAGGCAGCACAGGCAGCTGCCTTAGGGCGCCGCATCGGAGGGGTGCCGGAAAGGGAAAAGATGAGAATTTTTTTTTTTTTAAATATATCTGCCGCGAGGGAGCGCTCATTTACACAACCAAGCGCTCCCTCGCAGCGCAGAGCCGGATCACAGGCAAGGTGCACAAGGCACCTGCCTAGGGCCCGGTCAAATGAGGGAGCCCGGGGGAAACCTCCTTCCTGCTCCCCGTAAGATATTCTGGCCGCTCTCTCACACAGACGGCCGTCATTTAAAGTGCGCATGTGTCAGGACTTCCTATTCTCCTGGCACATGCGCATATGGGGAGGGCTACGCTGCACATGCAGCACTGGTCGCGCGGCGGCGGAGCTATAAACTAAAAGAGCTCCTGCCCGCTGGATATTTTTGGAGGCGACTCTGGGTGGCAGGAACAGCGGCATCAGGGGAATTGGCGCTGAGGCAACTGGCCGCACATGGTAAGGGCCAGACTCTGGCCCATTACTAATATTATGTTTCATAAATAAAAGGAGAAAAAGGCTTAATGGAACTAAATCACCACTATCACGATCCTAAATGCCCTGAATATTAAAAATAGTGTTCACATATAGCCTGAAGAGTTGGTACTTATAATAAGGAGTACTACTATATTTTCTTATTAATGTGTTATTAAAGGTTAAGTCTTAGCAGTTTTCTCAAGCCTTGATTCATTAGTACTGAATGGGTCTATTTAGGCTATATGTGAACACTATTGTTAATATTCAGGAAATTTAGGATCTTGATAGTAGTGATTTCATTCCATTAAGCCTTTTTTTCCTTTTGTTTATGTGTTTCTTCTGATCTGCAGTACAAACATTTTCCATCTAGGTATCTACCGTTTTTTGCATGTAATATTATACAGATAAAGTCTCAAAGCCTGTTGACGGTACATAAACAGTACGTTTAGTGCAAGCCTAAAAAAGTACAGTATACAAGTATAACAGTATGGAGGAAAGTGTAAGAGAAACAAAACCTCCATCTAGTGGGTCCCAATCAATGAGGCACTCTTGTACAGGGGTATACAAATGTACAAAAATAATTTTATTAGAAAGCAACCAAACATAAACGGGTGAATAAAAACATATAAAAACATGAATAGAGGGGGATGCTACACAAGACCTAAAGATACTATAGAAATCTGCCTATATACGCAAATACATAATCTTCAGCCACAAAATAAAAGATATAGCACATAATATAATATAGTGCCAATAAAGTAAAATGGCTAAAGAAAATAAAATTATCACAGTACAAAAATAATCAAAAGTGCAAAAGACATAATCTTACATAAAAGTGCAAAAAATATATATTCCAAAAATAGACACTTAAAGTATCGATCAAATTAAGGTGAGACGTGAACAATATACATAAGCAAATAAAGTGCAGTAATGAAGAAAATATACTTAGCACATGAAAATAACGATAAAGGTCAAGCAGCAAAACCATCTCTAAGCTCAGCCATCCCAACGCTCATCTCTTTAGGTCTTGTGTAGCATCTCTCTCTATTCATGTTTTTAGATGTTTTTATTCACCCATTTATGTTTGATTGCTTTCTAATAAAATTATTTTTGTACATTTGTATACTCCTGTACAAGAGTGCCTCATTGATAGGGACCCAGTACTGTTTGTCTTACACTTTCCTCCATATTGTTATACTTGTAAATGGTTTTTGGTGTTCTCGAGTGCACCACACTATTTTAGTGGTTTAGTATAGGAGCCATCTGCATATACCTGTGCCGGCTCTATCTCTCTTGTATTCAGTAAAAAAGTACAGTAAACCAACAATTAAGATATAGTGATTGTAATAAAATTCAAAGTTACTAATAAGGCTAGCACTGGAATCTCTTATCTGTCAGTGGGCAGTCAGTCTAATACATAACCTTTTAGTTAAACTAGAATAAAACCAAAATCACTTTATCTCATATAATATGAGATAACAAAGTGATGTGGTTTTAGTCTAGTTTAATAAAAAGGTTATGTATTAGACTGATTGCTCATTGACAGATTAGAGATTACAATGCTAGCCTTATTAGTGACTAACTTTGATGTTATGTTACAATCACTATATCTTAATTGTTGGTTTACTGTACTTTTTTGTAGTAGGCTTGCACTAAACATACTGTTTAATTTAATGAAACAGTATGTTTAGTGCAACTTCGCAAGCCTGCTACGGAAATGTACAGTAAACCAACAACTAAGATATAATGATTGTAACATAACATTCAAAATTACTAATAAGACTAGCATTGCGTCAAAGGGTTAAAACCTCTATTTGAATATCAGTTTTAATTTGCTGTTGGTTTGCCCCAGAATTTCACAATTTCTTCATAAATCTGCCTAATTTTCGCATGATTTCGTTGTAAGTGCAGAACAAATTGAATACAACTTTTCGGGTGGGTGAGGTTAGACAACCCTTCCTCAGATATCGTGAACAACTACTGTCTATATATATATTTGGCTAAGATGAAACTTATCTGCATGTCTGTTAATTATTCTATTAAATGTGAAAAGAGGTGGGCAAGGTGGAGGTGGACAATGGGGGCATTGAGGAGGTGGACAATGGGGTTCAATGTGGAAGTGGACAATGGGGGCCAAGGTGGTGGTAGACAATGGGGGACAATGTGGGCAAATCCAGAAAGGATTGTGGGAGGGGGGGCCCCAATTTTGGATTCTGCCTAGGGCCCCATAGAGCCTTAATCCGGCTCTGTCTCGGCTTCTATGGGACGCTCACAATGCAGAGCGACCCAGGCTCTGTAGTAATACAGAGCGCTGGGAGATGAAATCATCTCCCAGCGCTCTGTATTACTGAGAACAGAGCTGGGAGGTTCAGCTCTGTGCTGAAGGAGGCGCAGAGCTCTCTTATGGCTAGACCACCAGGGACTCAAGGTAGGGAGCATTGTGGAGATGAAGGGGCATAAAGGAAGGAGCAATGTGGAGATGAAGGGGCATAAAGGAAGGAGCAATGTGGAGCTGAAGGGGCATTATGGAAAGGGCAGATGAAGGGGCATTATGGAAGGGCAATGTGGAGATGAAGGGGCATAAAGGAAGGAGCAATGTGGAGATGAAGGGAGCATTTTGGAGGTGAATATGTGGGCGGGGGCAGGGGACTGTGGCAAGGTCGGGGGGCAGGTGGATTGTGTCGGGGGGGCATCAAAATGCACCTTAGCCTGTGTATACAAAAATCCTTGCACCGGCCCTGCTCGCTAAGATTCAACGCTTGTTGGAGGGCAACTAAGGGTTTCTACTACAGAACATGTCAATGCTGGCCACACTGATTTGTTTGTCATTAGTCCATGGGATCATTGTTTTTTGCAAACAATAAAAGAGGTGTGCAGTGAGCCCTTGGGAAAACAGTTTTGGAATAGAGCAGGAGAGAGAAGGATGGGGGTAGATTCCAGCCAGGCCATGTAGGCCCAAGAACTGTTCCAGAGCAGAACCTGACCCAGACCTCCAGCATGAATGTATCCAGTTCTCCTGGCCTGCTTTTCCTGCCTTCTGTCCCAGGATTTTTTTAGCTAAGTATCTCTTTATTGTTTCTTTTATACAATATTTCTTGGAAAACACCCTTGTAACCAACTTATAGTATTTCTACTATAATTGTTGCATATGTGTCTTATTTGCACTTCAGTGAATAATTGTCTAGTTAGTATCATTATTTTTTTAGCTAGAATATATTTGATAATATACAGCATATTGTTCTTATTATAATATTATTGTTTGTTATTAAATATTATTGCTTATTGCTACTACTGGGGTATTATTGTGTTAATTGTGGTATTGGTCATTAGAACAAACTTCTCTGGGTATATCCTAAAATTAATGGGTTGGCTTTTGGGTGTTGGCAAATGCATATTGTTTCCAATAACTGTGCTCGTGTTTGTTAGTGTGAGCATACTGTGTGTCGCACTGTTTTGTTCTCAAGCCACTTGTTCTGATGCCATCTTGCTAGGCCTCAACTTATGTCTTTGTTCTCAAGCCACATGGTTGAAGACTCCATTTTGTAGAGAGCTCAAGCCACATGGTCTGCTAGACCCTAACTCTGTGTCTTTGTTCTCAAGCCACATGGTTGAGGACACCATTTTGTAGAAAGCACATGGTATGTGAGTACATTCATTTTAACACAGCTGTTATTGTGAAACCCTTTGCCCCAGATTAATGCACCTACAGCCATGAACTTCAACAACACTATGCAAGAATCGTGTTTTAAGTAACCTAATATGTCCTTTAGCAGCTGGTGCATGTCTGTGTTGTCATTATGTTAAGATTACTCAGCCATGCTCCCTATTTTTCTACAAATATCAGTGGTAGAATTTCACTAATTCCTGCCCTTATTTGACTCACCAGCATGATTGACTCCTCAAAGGGTTTCAGCAGTTCACATACATCGCACATTAGTTGCCATTGGCCAGGTGACAAAGATAAATTTCTAGCATGTACAATGTGGAATTCCACCTGGTAGGGACTTTCATTTTCAGCTGGTGATAGAGCAGGTTATTATACTCTTGGATGGAATATAGAATGTTGCATGCACTGTAGGAACAACTAAAATGGGCACAGATTTTGCGGGAAATAATAATCACCTCTATGAGGGCTCCAGATTCTGCCAGTAATATGGTCACCACCAAATTCAGCACATGGGCAAAGCAGGGCACATGCACCATATCACAGATTCTCAAGGCAGAGATTATGTTGGAGCTGTTATCATTAGATACAAAACCAGGTTTTAAGTAGCAGGGTACAAGCCATTCCTCTATCACCTGCTCTAGCCTACTTAAAACATCTATGGCTTTAGGGACTGACTCTCAAAACTGTGTGTGCACAAGGGGGCATACTGATGGTATGGGCTATCCTACTGCTGCTGCCTTTTAGTCATACTGCCAGAACCAGAGGCATGAATATTGGCTGTCAACTGATGCTATAAGCTAGTGTTGTCCACTGTTAGTGGTGGGATTAAAACCCAGTGAGCAGTCACAGTTATATAGACTATGTTCTGCCCACTTGTCCACATATCTGTTATCAGGTGGATTTTTTTACCATACACACTTTCCAGCCCATTTGCCCACCACACTAACCACCTGATTATACAATTCAGGTACAGATATCCTGGAAACAAAACTGTGGCTTGGGAAATGCCAGCGGGAAGCTAAACAGGCATCAGTTCTCTGAAACCTCAGATTTTTATAAAAAATATGGCAACCTTGCCATTCCACAGGCATACTTTGGGCTTGTTTTTGTGAAGTTTTTCACTCCATCTCAGGAATGTAGCCATCGTGGGTTGGCAGGACATGGCAGAGGAACCCTGTAACTTTATTGCTTTAACAACATGACTAGAGGAGGTGGTGGAGGTAGCGCATGAGAGGGCAGTCTATGAGTCTCGCCACCTACTACAGCAAACCCAGAGTCTTCATACTCCTCTGCAGTGCTTCTACTGCTTCTAGTTGTGCCATTTCTGACCTGCTGATAGTGTGTCTCCCAGTCAGACCTGTGGTTGTGCTTCAGGTGGGATCTCATAGAGGAGGTGCTTAGGTGTGAGCTTGCTTTCCCCCTGCTTACGTGCTTTATGCACAGACAAAAGATGCTTAGCTTTTGCATCCTGAGTGAAGTATCTCCATACTATGGACTTCATGGACTGAGGGGCTAGATGTTGATGCAATTCTATTGCTACTAATACTAGGTGTTAAATGTGCAGCACTTGCAGAAGCAGCAGAGGTACGCGTCATATCTAAGGTTGGAGATTTTAATAACCTGTGTTGCTGTTGTTACTGCTGGTTACTTAGCACGGGAGTGTGTGGCTGAGTGGGACTTAGACTCGGAAAAGGCGATGATGCTGATGATGATGACTGATAGGATGACTGTACTTTTTGCCATCTTTGCTTGTCCACGGTCAGAGTTTCCAATGGTTTTCTCATACAGCTTATAGACAGACACAGTACTCCTTTTCAGTGGTAGAAGATTGAGACTTTTTCTTTCTGCTAACTTTATGGGCATCTCATCCTCTCTCTCACGTTCAACATCATCTGTATCTGAGGAGAATGTTGGAGGGAAATATTCTAGATCTGCATCATCATCATCTGTCATCATTAGGTGATCCACAGCACCAGCATCGTCCACCACTTCTTGCCCACCACCCTTAGAGGAATTTACATTTTTTGAGGTGTCAAACAATTTCTTTTTTTTCTCTACTACTTTAAGACAGGTGTTTTGGTGCTTGCTTTCCTCACTGTCATATGCAGCAGTTGATTCAGCTCCATTATGCCATCATCAACACTAGAATACAACTTTTTATCATCTTCAGTGTTCTTACATGTTTTTTGTTATACTACTGGCGCTGGTGATGGAAATTTTGCTGCAACCTTGACAAACTGCATCCTAACTGGGAGGAGATGGATCATCATCATTTATTGCACACACTACAGCTACCATGGTGGCAGTTAATTTTTGAACTACAACTTTACTCCCACATCTCTGCACTGCTTCACCTCCCGCCGACCCCTGTGCATTTGCTGGACACTACTCAACTACTGAGTGTGCTTTGAGAGAGAAAAAAGAAGAGCAACATCTCAACCAAGACACCTCTAAGTGTAGTATTAATATCAGGAGTATTATATAAAATGTTCACTTCCCCCACTGGGTCTTACTCACATGTTAGAGAGGCTTCCTCTGCTTCTCAGTTAAGATAGACTGTCTGGAATCGCTGAGCATCACTTCAGGATGGTGACTTCTCCACTGGCTCAGAAGTTTATATGTAAATAGGATGTTTCACCACATATAAAAATCCAACATGTAGACCACACTGGGAAACATTTAATCATATAAAAAATATATTAAAACCATTGAGTGTATAACCGTAACATACTAAGGGCTAGATTTAAAGGCTCCCATTAAACCAGCCGCTAAGTGAAAAAGGCACATCGCTCGCAAATAATACAGGAGTTACGGCAGATTCAATAGGTACTCTACAAGAATAGCTATCGAGCGTAGGCACACAAAAAACATGTAACACAAAAGCCGTTGTCGCTCATGTTAATGCACAACGGGCGGCCAAATCACACGATAACTGCGCTCAAAACAACATGTAATATAACGGCTGCCGTTGTCAAGCAACCATGATTGATGCCAAAACAAATTCAAACACACAGCCAATCACAAAGCCCCAATGTATCAAATAACTTCAAATACACCTATATATCCCCAAAAATAACCGTCACACACTGTCTGTTATCGAGTTCTTCAGAGCTAGATATCAGGACCCAGGAGCGGAGGATAGCGATCAGAGAGAGGGAGAAAGGAGCATTCATTGGAGGTAGAAGGAGATTTTTGAGTTTGGAGTTTGGAGAGAGGTGCACTTACTAGACACATATTACACTTTTGCACATATTACATACACACATACAAACACAAACACATACACATACATACACATAGTCCTTTTTTTTCATAATACCTTACACATTTTACTTTTTATTTTGACAGTGTGAATCTGGGAGTGAAAGTGTGTGACAGAGAGTGAGTGGATCGAGTGTGTCTGTGAGGGCCTGTCGGAGTGCCTGGGTGTGACTGGGTGAATGATGGCAAGGAGAGGAGGACAAGAGAGAGGGATGGGGAGAGTAGTGGAGGAGGAGGAAGCTCAGGAGGGGATCCCTCAGCAGAGCAGGGGTGGGAGAGGGAGATCCGCAGGGCGGAGGGGGACCCGGCCCACAAGAGCAGGAACACGCAGGACAGGGACAGAACCTGCAGTGGGATGAGGGGTAGTTGCTGGGGAGCACCCCACACAGTCAGGGTCAGACCAGGCAGGGCACTCCGGCTCTGAGTCATCCCATGCCGGAGGTGACGAGGGCAGGATCAGAGACCCCAAGTATACAGAGGATGAGAACACGGCTCTTGTGGAAGCTGTCCTGGAGAGGCAGAGTGTTCTCCACCCGACAGTGAAGGTCCCTGGCCTGTCAGCGAGGAGGAAGGCAGCCTGGAACCAGATGTGCAGCCGGGTCAACGCGGTGGCTCCATGCAGGCGGGACGTGGAGTCCATCAAAAAGCGATGGGGCGACTGCCGGAGGGTGGTCAAGAACAAGCTCTCAGAACTCGCCAAGCACGCCCGAGGCACTGGAGGTGGCCCACCTGTCCCTATCACCTTCTGCGGCTGGGAGGAGATGGTGCACCAGAATATGTCCCCAACCCTGATCGAGGGGGTTGTTGGAGGAGCTGACACTGAGGATGAGAGGAGCCTCCACACTACCGGTAAGTGCAACACTACGGAACAACACACTACAGCAACCAACACCAGCTGCACACACAGTCACACCTCAACACATGCCCATCATTCATGCACACAACTGCACCAACACAGCACCCTGAGGGTTAAAAACAGGACACAACACAAGGACAAATATCAAGGTCCAACTTGGAACAAACCTGTCCAAGTCCTACTTCAACCCTCCTGTCGCTGTGCTCATCACAGACAATACACAAACCATGCTGTTCAAAATGTCGACTGTCATAGATCATCACTGTTCACACACAATGTCACCCATGTCCCCACTGGGAAGTCAGCACTTAACCCCTTGAGTGCTAGAAGGATCATCAATGCATCGATCAACAATGCTTTGGCAACCCCTCTGGGACTCAAAGGGTTAACCAGACAACAATCAAGTCAATAGGCCAACGATCACATGCTACACAGGGGACATTCACTAAGCGGTGACAAACAGATGGTGGAGAGAAATTCACCCTTACACATCCTCACTTCACCAATACCAGTGTTAGTCTATGGAGAATATGCAATAACATGAATCAAGTTGCTAAGGTCCCATCGTATAGACTCCATAGAAAACACTGGAAATGGGGAAATGAGATCACTGGAGAAGTCAGCATCATGTACACTCCATCATGTCGACAACACCGCTTACTGAATCACAAAAAGGATGGAGCAGGCCACACATCACAGTGTCACTGAGAATAACTGCTTGTATGTGCAACACACAGGCCTCAAACAATACCCCAGAATTAAAGGGGGAAAAAGTAGGCCTTGGTGTTGTGTCTGCAATCATTTACTCTAACTTGAAATGACATATCTCACTTCTGATTCCCACATGGATCCTCAGGGGTGTTGATGCCATGGATGGATGGTACACCAGCCACTATTTGCAGGATACACATGGGAACCAAATATCACCCATTGTACCTTGGTCACCAACAGGCCATGAATGATGGATATCTCGGATTGAGTACGGTTGCCTCACTCAGAAGGATGGATGGGCTCATACTCAAAGAAAAACAGGCCTCAATCAAAGATATCCCTCACTACTGGCGTGATTGTTGCCCTTCAGCATTCAACTGGAACACACGACATGGACAGGATCCTGTCCAGTTCATCAATCTCTGATTGCCAGGGTGGTATCCCATGCCCTACAATGCAATGCATAGGATATGATCCTGACAACCAGAGAGTCACCTGTCAAGTAATGAAAAATTGTGCATTGTACGGGATCAGCTAAGTAGATAGGGTTGAATAACACTTGATTCCCACTGCACATCTGTTCAAAAAAGATATGCACACAAAGGAAAATGGTCAGATATGTACCTTTCAAATGGCTCAAAATATGTCACAACACGATGTGAACCCAGAGATCATCTCACTGCCTGTGATTGTCCTACTGGCCAGATATGTGCATCCATCAGAAACTAACTTACATTGATACCATCCAAATACACATACCTAGTATATCCCACTCTACGTAGATAGGATATACGAGGTATGTTCATATCCATCATATCAATCCAATGTATATTTTGATGGGTGCACATATATAGCCAGTAAGGCAATCACACCTACTGAAATGATCTCTGGCTTCATATCTGGAAAGGATATATTCATATCCATATGAAAGGTACACATCCACATGCATATATGACCATTTCTCCTTCTATGTAACTGTAATGGCATAGCAATTGTTAATTTCACCAACATGTGGATCCATGTTAGTCCTATCCCTCCAACCCTCATGGTTAGACAGATATCGCTCTATTTGACAGCTGGAGATTTCAGTCATTAGACCACACGGAGGCTCTTCAGCAGAGCCTAAATTGCCCCATTCAGAGATGGATACATCTTTGAGATGGTCAACAAAGTGTGCCTGGTTTGCAAGCACACTCTGTTCACCATTCCAATGAAGTTTACATCTATCTCTTACGACGCCTACAATATTACATCATGGTGAAATTAACCATTGCTATTAAAGGGATAGTAATACCTAGCATGTGAAAAGAAAAATATATTGCAGGGTTCATCCCCCGAGCAAAACAAGGGTATTCCCACTGCTGAAAGGTGTTTCATTCAAAAAGTAGCACAGCTCATAGTTGACTATTCCAGGGGCAATATCACAGTGGCCTGGAACTCTACAATGGCGATGTTGCTAGACCATCCTATGGACAGCTTACGTCCAGACGCAATAAATTCCCATAGGATAATGTAGCAACAGTGCCAATGTAGAACTTCAGGCCACCAAAGCAATTCTATTCTGAGCTGGGAGACTTTTTGAACAAAAACCCCCTCCAGCAGTGGGAGTACCCTTGTTTCACTCAGGGTGATAAACCACACAACATATATTTCCCTTTCCGCATTTCATGTATTAGTATCCCATTAATCCCATCATGGCTACGTTTACTAATCACACAATCTCAATTCTCCACACAGTTTATGGGCCTCCATCGCAGCAGGAGCCCGTGGAGGAGCCGACCACACCACCCAGTGAGGAGTATACAGAGGAGGGGACTAGCCAATGGGAACCGTATGCAACCACCACACCTCCTCCCCAACTGGCTGCATCACCACTGGCTGCCTCTCAACTGACTGCCTCTCAACTGCCTGCCTCTCAACTGGCTGCCCCTCAACTGCCTGCCCCTCAACTGCCTGCCCCTCAACTGGCTGCCCCTCAACTGGCTGCCCCTCAACTGCCTGCCCCTCAACTGGCTGCCCCTCAACTGCCTGCCCCACCACAGGATGCTCCACAAATGTACAGCGGCTGGATTCAGGGGGAGAGATGGATGCATCCCACTACCTCTAGGAGCTATTAGCCTCCAGCAGCAGCACCACCACCAACAGGGAGGCAATGGCTGCCCGGGAATGTGGCCACCAGCCAATATGGGCCATATTCCACCGAGATGGATCTACCCTCCTGGATGGCTCCCCAGCATGGCCCCAGGTATGATCCCAGGTGGGGGCCATGCACCTACCACTGGCCAAGGTATGACCCTTGGCCACTTGACTACCAACACCTGGGCCTGATTGGGGAGCCCCAGCGCCCTCAGCCAAAGGACTTGTTCACCCCACCACCTCAACCAGCACAGACATCAGTGGGCAGCAGTGGGTCCCTTGATGTGGTGGGCACCCACACACCGTCTGTGCAAGCCACTCCACCAACACAAACAGCAGTAGCAGCCACAGCACACCCAGTACCAGCAGAGGAGACCGCAGAGGCTGGGGAGATAGAGGCTGAGGAGACAGCTGAAGCTGGGGAAGCAGAGGCTGAGGAGACAGCTGAAGCTGGGGAAACAGAGGCTGAGGAGACAGCTGAAGCTGGGGAAACAGAGGCTGAGAAGACAGCTGAAGCTGGGGAAACAAAGGTTGAGGAGACAGCTGAAGCTGGGGAAACAGCACATGTGTCACCGGGCACTCCCATCTCCAGCAGTCAACGCACCACAGATCTGGAGGCTGAGTGTATGGCCCTTCAAAGAGGACAGCTCCGGGCAACCCACGCCACCAACGACAACCTCACGAGGAACCGGAGGGAATCCCGGAGGAACACGAACAGTTTGGAGACCAGAATCCAAGCTCTGGAGTCAGAGGTTGCCAGGGGGAACACACAGCTCCACCAGATCCATACGGGGATGATGGACATGTTTGCACAGGTGCTCGTGGAGTTGCGAGAGATTAACCGCAGGGAGAACCTGAGGATGGAGAGGGAGAACCTGCGTTCCACAGAGGGGTCCACTGCACCCACCACCCCTTCCAGTGTTACCCCAGAAGCCACACCTAGGGGACAGAGAGTGACAAGGCAATCAGCCAGGGCATCCACCTCTGGCACCAAGTCTAAGGCCCCCCCCCAAAAAAAAAGAAATGAAAGGCCCAACCTGTCATCTGCCCCCTCAATAAATGAAAATTGTGCTTTTGAATCCTGTCTGATCTGCTGTGTATTCAGTTATAGATTGGGTGGCAGGGTTGTCTCCAATGCTTTGCCAAACAATGCAGTGAACTCAACTCCTGCCTGGGGGAAATGTTTGTGTGATGTTACAACATGAGTTCACACACACCCACACCGTTGTCCAAATTCACCTGGCAACCCATGCCTGTAGCCATATAACACGACAGTGTTACATGGCCATGATGTGTGTCAGATTTGATCAGAACATACCCCTTAGCACAACAACTGGTGCAACACTGAACATTCACGTGCATCAATTGTTGTGTTTGAGGGGAAAACCAAACAAACAGCTATGCGACTTAGCAGGGAAATAACAAGCAGGACAGATGGAACATGCATCAATATGGTCTTTAAATCAAAATTCTATTGTGCAGCTGACTTACTGGGGAACACAATGTACACCCTAGGATCTCAATGTGTGTGTTACACATTGTGATCCTTGGGTGAGCATTGTGTTCTCCAGCAAGTCAGTTGCACAACAGGAGTTTGAATCACAGCCTAACTTACTGGATAACCCAATGATCTTCCTAAGATTTCATTGTGTAGCACGCACATTGGAACCTTAGGCTGAGTATTGGCTTATGTATTAAAGGGATAGTAAACCTTGAAAATAAGTTCATTCTATATTGTAGCCCTTAAAAAAACATGTAAAATGATATAAGTCTTATCTCCCAAACCATATATGTTTGGTAGATAAGACTTATATCATTTTTCATGTTTTTTAAAGGGCTACAATGTGAAATAAACTTATTTTCAAGGTTTACTATCCCTTTAAGTTGTGTTGTTGTTTAACTAAGGTTGTAACACACTTCACCAGTGATAACACTTGTCCACATGGTTGTTTGTTGATGTAGCCCATGTACTGAGATATGACAACCTACAGCAATCTCAGGACATTGATTATATTGAGCAACACACAAACCGTGGGCATCACATCACAGTGGAAGTGTGTCCCCTGTATCACCAGCTAATCACTCACAACACACATCAGTGTATCACTGCCATCATGTCATTGCATGTATACATCACAAAGTCCACTCATGGTCAGGCAACTAGTGGACTCCTGTGATGTAAATCATGCCTTCCTTTGTATGAGGGATACTCTAGCCTTGGGTATGGTTCCACATTGACAGGTGTTTGATCCAACATTCATTCACACAGACACGGATTGAGTAGTGATGTTTCTTGTATATTTAGCCAATATGCATTAAACACTTGTATGAGCACAAAACGGTACATCTGAACAAAATAGGAATATATTAGAAATGTTAGTGAACTGCTCATGTGTTGTCCACATAGTTTGGCATCTGTGTATGAGCAGTCTTACTGTACAGGTCTGATACCTGGATGTTAGTACACACATTAATTTGTGTCCATATGTGAATGTTCCAGTAGAGGTTGCTGTTAACATCAGGTCAAACATTGCATCACCAACACAATCACTTGAAACACCAAGGGGTGAGCTTCATGGAAGTGTTGTCCAGACTTCAGTCCAGTCATATGGAAACTCCTCTGTTCAAGGATGGATCGTGCTATGGATGCCTGTGGGACAAGAGGACAGGATTTGGAACATCACCCTCGAAGTGATCGTCATGCAACAGCTACAACATCATGATCCTCTTAATCTTTCCTGTTACATAAGTCTACACAAACCACTGCTTTGTAATGTGTTGTGTACTGGTCTATGAACCATCATGGGGGGAACTAAGGGGATGTTAACCATCCTTAGGGATATTTGCCCCTGACATGGTTACACACATCAACAAATATGTCCTAATAGCTTCCTGACAACAATATATTTGGGCTGCCACTGTCAGAGACAGGCCAAATATGTTTGGTTCATGGAGCTAGTAGGACATATTTGTTAATGTGTGTATTTCTTTCTGGGGCACATATCACTGCACACACACACACACACAGGGCAGCATGGTGTCCATGGAGATGTGATCCACATTTCATGAGCTCCATGTTGTGTAACACACTATTACTGTAGATCCACCCCTCTGCTGCTTTCTTCAGCTGTAGCAAGCTACTGGTCCCATGTCCCCTCGAATGCCCCCTGAACCCCTTATATGACAGAGTGCTATCCGATGCATTGGCTTGGATGAAACTCCCTCGCTACAGGGGTACCATGGTTGCTATGGGTCTGATCCTAGCAGAACACTTTAGTTGGTGCCTAGGGAGCTGTGGGATATGCTGAACAAGGTTAAAGTGTTGTACCTTGGTTTCCAGGGGGGCATGCATGATATCCTTGAGGTAGCAGTATCAACATGGACGACAAGTTGTCAGATGTATTCGGAATCTCTAGGCCCAATCTGACTGGTCCACGGAATAGTTGATGCTGGTGGTCCATAATGCAGCCAGTGTCAGGGCTGTGTCACTGATCCTGTGGGGTGAAACAGAACTTGTGTGTTGTGGTGGGTGTGTATGCATGGATTGTGTGCATACATGTATTATACTCACAGCAGAAGTGATCCCTGATCAATCTGTCCCTTGTCTGCATCCCTGTTGGGGTTTCCTCACACTCAACGATATCCACAGGGTCTTCAGGTCTGGGTGGGGGATGGACATCGTCGATGAGTCTGGTGTCCACCGCGATATTATGTAGGATGGCACATGCCACGATGATGTCGCAGACCTTGCCTGGTGCATACTGCAATGCTCCCCCCGATTGGTCCAGACATGGGAATCGGGACTTGAGGAGGCCGAAGGTCCACTCAATGGCATTCCGTGTTGTGGCATGAGCCTGGTTATATCGTTCCTGGGCATCGTTTTGGGGATTGGCGACCGGGGTGAGTAGCCATGGCTTGCATCCATAGCCAGCATCACCTGTGGAAAGTGAGTGACATGGTGTGACAAGGAGCACATATTGTGTGAATGATGTTTTATGTGGTGAACGTACTAGCACATGTGTATGTGGTGTCATTTGGTGCTGTTAACTCACCCAGAAGCCATCCGCCTGTATAGGTCCCATTTTCGAAATCCCTCTGCACAGATGAATTTCTGAGTATATGTGAATCGTGACAGCTCCCAGGAAATTTCGCACAGACATTCATGATGGCCAGGTTGCTGTCACACACCATCTGCACATTCATGGAGTGGAAGTTTTTGCGGTTCAGGAACATATGTCCCTGACGTGCTGGTGCTTTGATACGGACATGGGTGCAATCTATTGCACCCATGACCCTGGGCATGCCTCCCCTTGCATAGAAGCCCTGCTTCAGATGTGTCCACTCCATATCGGTGATGGAGAAATGTATGTAGGTACTGGCCTTGGCTTTGAGGGCTGGCAAGACCTGGGCCAGCACCCTGGAGAATGTGGCCTGGGACATGCCAGATGCGTAACCCTCTGTCGACTGAAAGGCGCCACTTGCCATGAAGTGTATGGCACACAGGAGTTTTTGAAGGCCAGTTAGAGCATGGTTGTGGGTGCATATGGGATCCACCTGATCCTTGATGACCTCATACAGGGCTATGATGCTGTGTGGCCTCAACCTGTAGCGATCAATAACCTCGTCATCGGTCATTCCAAAGAGAGTGACCCTTGGGCGGTATACCCTGGGCCTTGGTGGTCGTCTATGCATCCTGGGCTGCTGCAGGGGTCCCTGTGGCAGCTGGGGAGCATCCTGTTGCTGCAGCTGTGCATCTGCAGGCAGGTGTCCTCCGGGTGGGGATGGGCTCCTGTGTGGCTGCTGAGCCAGAGCCTCCTCACTTGCAACAGGTGGAGGCTGTTGATCAGGCGTGCTTGGAGGTTGCTGATGTTCCCCAGCTCTCTCCCTTGCACCCCTTCTCCGCAGCCTTCGCAACAATATGTAACCCAACATACTGTTTGCTCTATCTGTCTCTATCTGTCTCTCTCTCTCTCTACCTCTCTCTCTCTCTCTCTCTCTCTATCTCTCTATCTATCTCTCTCTATCTCTCTCTCTCCCTCCCTGAGTGGAAAACAAGCCACAAGTGAGTGTGTTGAGTTGTCCCTTTAAGTACTTGCTAGGGCGTTGTGTAGGTGTGGTGATGAGGTGAGTGCTGACCAATGGTGTGTTGTTTTTGTCCATGTAAGTGTTAGCAGGTGTGTGTGTGTGGTATAAGATGTGGTGTGTTGTGCTTCTTATGTGTGTGCCATTTGCGGGTGTGCATTTGTGAGGTGCAGGTCGCGTGTTGATGTTGCCCAGGTGAGCTTGTATTTGCAGGTGTCCGCTTTGTGTGATAACCCCCATTGTTCCGTGCCATGCTGTGTTGTTGTTTTTTTGTGTGTCGTTTCCCTGTGGTGTTGGTTGTTGTTGTGTGTGGAGTGATTTGTGTTGTGTGTGCATGTTTTTGTGTTGTTTTGGCATTGCACGGGTTAATTTTCCCATTTACATGGTTGTGCGGTAAGCATTTTGTGTGTTTTCCTCTGTAACGGGTGTTTTGTTTTGGCCGTTAAGTGTCTAACGTGTGAGAAAAGTGGGTCTTAACTTTTAGCCGTTAGGTGTGTCTTTTTTTCAGCCGTTATCAGTACCGCAAGCCTTTGAATAGCTCTGGGGTATGTTGTTCCATGCGTCTGAATGCACGTAAGTGTATCGGCCGTTAGGATTCTGCAACTGCCGTTAGCTGTTCTTTAGACGGATCTTTGAATTGCAACATGACACTTAACGCATCTGTTAGTGATTTTTTTTACTAACGGCTGCCTTTAAATCGAGCCCTAAGTGTATGTGGGGGTTATGGGAACATACAAACATACAACATTTTTTTATGTATATAAATGAAAAAAGCACCTCAATGCTTTGGATATCAAATTCCACAACGTTGAAAGAGCTATAATAGCCTATATATCAACTCTTGTTGGGACCAGATTCCAGCTTTCAGATTTAAAAAAACAAGTAATGAGAATAAAAAAGCAATGTATATTACTAAAATTAATCACTTCAAAATTAAATGTATTACCCACAATGGGGAAGAATCTTGCTCTATGCGTTTTGTGGCTCACAACTATGCCACTTCGTCCGGAGTAATAGTAATGTATGCACTAACCTGGGTGCCCATATTTATACAGTACCCATTACACGCCAAATTGCCTGGATCCCCAAACATCCACCATCCGGAGTTCTCACTGCAACCAGACTAGACCTGTAGTGATGTATTGCTTCCGTGTTCCACTTGTGGAGCTCAAGGTTACAGCGTACTTCCTCCGGTCAGTTAAACTGAGCATTCTAATTAACTCAGTATAGCGCATCCATCCACATACTGGCGCCGTCTTATTTGCACTCTCAAAGCATGTTTTCCGCAAGTAGTTTCCTAAGTTGAAACCAGGGGAGAGAAACCACATTTTGGGGCATTATGAAGGTGTATAAATCACATAAATGCCACGAATTTCGAGGCACATACATAAGGGTCACCCTGGTAAATGCAAAAAAATCAATAAAACAGTCCAAGAAAAGAAATCAACACAAAATATTGAAATGCAGAAGACAACAATCTAGCACTAAAACTATATACATATGTCTATAATTTGTGTAAAAAAGATAAGCACGTCCCTGATGAAATGAGAGGTTATACTATACGGGAATATTTATCCCTATTGATCTTAAATATTTTAACATTTAATAGCATATTTGTTTTAATTTGTTACTTTGTCTATATATATATATAAAAGAAGTCTTTGTGCCTGGCAAAACACACCCAGGAGTGGCAGTAAAGAGGACTATTGCTCCATTGGGTGATTCAATGGGGGTGTTATTTTTAGCCCGCCCCCACTATCCAGCCCGCCCACCACTATCTAAGACTGAAAAAAAAGTGGCTGCCACTGACTCCTACACCACAGACACACACACATGCCCCCCACACACTGGCAGACACATACACACATATACACACACTCATACAGAGACACACACGCACGCTGAGCAGCTGAGGATGTTGGGAACTATGTTCAAGCTACAGCTGGAAGGCCATGGTCCAATCTGTATTATGAAGCTTCTTCAGTCCCAGTCTGTGAGCCTGCACAGCACTGCCAATTACTACAAGTGAGCTGATTTCTAAACAGCAGGCAGGATGGTGTTGGGCTGACTTGCTAACACAGAGAAGCTGGGAAAGTGGAACAATGGCAGAGACATGATCAGGCAGTGCAGAGCAGGGCTGCAGCTGAGCTGGTAAGTGGCAGAAACCTGGTTGTGACTGTATTTATATATTGCACAAAGAGAGAGAAAGAGAGCAGATTGTTTGTCAGTCTGTCTGTAAGTAAAGGTGCCAGTTCCTGCAATCATCTCCATGCTGTACATAGCTCGCTGTATAGCATGTATAACAAACTATTTGTATATGGTCTGGCATTGTATAGTATACAGTCTGTGTATAAGGACTGGCACTATACAGTATAGGAGGGACAGTCCCTGTTTGAGACCCAAATCCCTCCCACTTGGTGTATATACAAGTGTATCAGATTGATCCACATCAATGAAACCCACAGTAATGTGGGTATAAACTTCTGTATATATCTGTTAAATTAGTCTGTGTAAAAAAATACTTTAATCTTCTTCTAAATCATTCACTTACAGAAAGAGTAACTTAATAATTTCAATGCCAGAGGGGATGCAATGCATTGCTTACCCCCTGGCACTCAAAGGGTTAAAAATTATCTACAGTGGTTTGGCACTGTATAGCAGTGGTTCTCAACCTGTGCTCTCAGTGGCTATTAGCAGGCCAGGATTTTAGAATTTCCTTTTAAGAGCACAGGTGAGTTAATCAATACAACTGAACCTCTGATAAACACACTTGTGTTCTAGCAGGGAAATTCCTAAGTCCTGGCCTGTTAGTGGCCACTCTGCATGTGTCTGTATATAAGGACTGGCACTATACAGTATAGGAGGGACAGTCCCTGTTTGACACCCAAATCCCTCTGCTCCTCTATATAGGAGATCACACTGTGTGGTGTATATACACCAGTGTATCAGATTGCTCCACAGTAATGTGGGTATAAACTTCTGTATATATCTGTTAAATTAGTCCGTGTAAAAAAATACTTTCATCTTCTTCTAAATCATTCACTTACAGAAAGAGTGACGTAACCATTTCAATACCAGAGGGGTATGCAATGCCTTGCTTACCCCCTGGCACTCAAAGGGTTAAAAATTCTCTAAAATACACCACCAGCCACACCCCCAGTAACACCACCTAAAACACAAGTGTCCCTCTTTCGCCATTTGAAATGTTGGGAGGTATGTTGCTTACACTGCTCACACTGTATGTATGTTCTGATTTCCATCTGTGTGTCACTGTTTGTGTATGTCAGTGCATGTGTGTGTATGTATGTGTGTTGCATGCTTCTCTATCACTGTGTGTCCCCCTGTATATGTGTGTGTTTGCAAATGTGTCTGTGTATCACTGTGTGTACATTTCTGACACGTACACCCTACGCTGTATTTCACTATCATAACATTTATTTAAAAAAAAACAACAAAAAAAAACATTCCTTGCATAATATGACGGGCAACGCCGTCCCAAATTGCTAGTATTAAATATACCTGTTCTTTATGACCACAAGTGATTCCTGGTGCTTCTGTTATATACACATCTCCATCTCTGACACTCCTATATGCTTTAACACCAGCTATATCTGGTAAGTAGTGGAACATTCAAACGCAGGGTATATCTGTTGTTTAACGTTGTTACCCTTAGAGGGCTTTTTGCCTGGCATCTCTGTTTTTGTTTATACTCTAGTCCATCCTCCAGAGGAGTGATCAGATCAACATACAAGGGCGAGAAACAGAAAGATCGATCCAGCAGTAACTGAGGAATCCTAAGCCAGAGTGGAGAAATTTGTAATTTGATATTTTTGAAGGCACGCTTCCTATAGTCATTCTGTGAGTACAAGCACATTGGATGGGGGTAAGGTTTATATAAGTACCTATACAGGTGCTACTCTCAAGTTTTTTGCGCTCTTCTTTTCCTTTTTTTGCACTAACCTAGGTGCCTATATTTATACCATATGCATTAGGCACAAATGGGGAAAATTCTTGCTCTATGCGTTCATGGCTCACGACTATGCCACTTCCTCAGGAGTAATAGTAATGTATGCAGTAACCTAGGTGCCCATATTTATACCATACTTATTACGCGCTAAATTGCCTGGAACCCCAAACATCCACCATCTAAAGAGCTCACTGCAACCAGACTGGACCTGTTGTGGTGTATTACTTCCTCATTCCACTTGTGGAGCACACGCTTACAGCATCCTTCTTCCAGAAGTCAGTTAAACTGAGAATTCTTGTGGCTATTCGTCCTCCTGTGTTCCGCCATTGGAACGTACACTTTCAATGCCGTTCTTCTGGTATCGCTCTAGAGAGAAGGGGGTGAATGAGTGAGCAATGGACAGGATCCCTACCAATGAGTTCAGACGAATTCAGTATAGGGCATCCATCCACATACTGGTGACCCCTTATTTCCACTCTCAAAGCAAATTTTTCTGCAGGTTGATTCCTAAGTTGAAACCAGGGGAGAGAAACCACATTTTTGGGCATGATGAAGGTGTTCACATCACATAAATGCCAGAACTAGTGAGGCACATACATAAGGGTCACCCTGTAAATGCAAACAATCAATAAATCAGTCCAAAAAAGAAATCAAAACAAAAATATTGAAATTCAAAAGACAACAATCTAGCACTAAAAATTATATTTATATATATATATATATATATATATATATATATATATATATATATATATATATATATTGTGTAAAAAAAGATACACACATATATGTGTGTAGATGTGGAGAAAAACAGACTATGCTTGAAGAATACTTTTATATATATATATATATATATATATATATATATATAGTAGAGCAGGAATCAGCACCCTCAGGAAACTTTTACTTGATGCAATAGATGATTTATTCAGAGATCAACATTTCGATCCCAGCAGGGATCTTTATCAAGACCATCTTGATAAAGATCCCTGGTGGGATTGAAATGTTGATCTCTGAATAAATCATCTATTGCATCAAGTAAAAGTTTCCTTAGAGTGGTGATTCCTGCTCTACTATTGATTATACTACCCGGCACTCAGACATTAGCCTAAATTATTGTGAGTGCATCCTTTTCTACAAATATATATATATATATATATATATATGACATATACATATAATGATTGTGATTTTAGACAGGAAGCTGTCTATTTCAGCTTTCTTTCCTCCATGATTCTCATCTTTCCGAAGTATTTTTTCTCTCTGCTCATTAATATGGACTTTAAGTGGTCTAGTTGTTCTTCCTATATACTTGCTACCACAACCACAGAGTAACATATAGATGACATATGGAATGTTGCAATCAATATGCTGTTTAATACTATACCTTTCTGTGTTGTTGAAGTTATTGAAGGTTTTATTGTCATGGGTCATATACTTGCAATTCTTACATTTGAGTAGTTTGCATTGGAAGGTTCTTTTAGGCTTGCACTGAACTTTTTTCATTGTGTTTAGATTCTTAGGTCTTCTGGGTGCTATATGTGATCTTAAGTTCTTATTTTTCCTAAAAGTGACTATAGGATATTCACTAATAGCACCCTTAAGAATAGGGTCTTGTTTAAGAATTCCCCCAATGTTTCTTTAAAATGTTTTTGATTTTGTAGCCTTAAGTATTGAACTGAGTGGTGAATGCTAAGTGACGTTTGTTTTTTTGACATGGTATTTATCTTTTCCTTATTCTTCAAAATTGTATTCCTGTCAAGTTCTTTAGCTCTGTTAAAGGCCGACGACAGCATTTTATCTTTATATCCATTTACTTTTAACTTTTGTATTAGGAATTGTCCTTCCTTTTCAAAGTCCCTGATGTCGTTACATTTGGAACATTTGTTAACCATTTGTGATAGTGACCTCTATCTGATCTAATGTACTATTAGGACGCAACTGGCTTTCTGTAGTTGGTACTGTGTATGTTATGATGTTCTCCAAAGGATAATGTTAAATCAAAAAAATTTTATTTTTTGATAGTGTGTCTGGACTGTAAATGTAATACCTCTATTGTTGTTGTTAAATGATGATATCATGTTGTTGAGTTCCTCCTGATTACATCCCCATATGATCAGGATATCATCGATATAGCGGCCATAGTACTCAAGGCCACCCCCTCCTTTGATCTTCCACTATGCATTATGGGCCTCCCAGTGACCTATAAATACAATTGCATATAAGGGACAATTCGTGTGCCCATGTTAGTACCCCTTATTTGGAGGTACCACCGATCTTGGTAAGAAAAGAAATTGCATGTGAGTATGAATTCAGCACACTGTGGGAGGAATTCCTTCTGTATGGTAGGTATATCTGGGTCCAGACTGAAAAAATAGGCCAAAGCTTCCAGTCCCTTTTGATGTTCAAAGTTAATATACAGATCTTCCATGTCCATCGTAAACCAAAGAAAATTATCATCATACTGGATGTTCTATAATTGTTCAAGGACATGTTGTGTATCCCTTATGTAACTGGGAAGCTTAGTGACATATTTTTGTAAAAAAAATAATCCAGAAAGGCCTACAGATTAGATGTCATGGAATTTACTCCAGCTATAATAGACCTTCCTGGAAGATTGATGGTACTTTTTTTTTTCATTGAAGTTTAAGATGAAGAGTTTACAAACATATGTAATACATTTTTACAATATTATATATCAATAACAAATTAACATAGTACTGAAATATAATAATAGCTATGTAATATTGTCATCTACTATATCTATACAGAATGAATTTGAAGTTTAATTATAGAAGTAAATAAGAAGAGTAGAAGAAGAAAAGATGAGGGAAAGGCAATAAGGGGGGGAGGAGGGGAGGGGGAAAGGTGGAAAAGGTAAAAGGAGGAATTGTGCCTTGGCCCATTAACGCCTTTCTCGAGAAATCGAAATATATTCTATCTCTTAATGGGGTAAAGATACAACCAAGGCTTCCAAGACTGGTGAAAATCACCTAATGTGTTAGTTGCCTTAGCATGGCATTCTTCCATGGTCAAAAAGGAGGATACAGTTGTATGCCAAAGCTCCAGGGAAGGTGAAATCTGTTGACCCCAAAGTAAAGGGATTAGGGATGTAGCTGAATAGAGTAGATGTAAGATAATTTTCTGGAAACCTTTAAAAATATTTTGTTTCGGTTGGTGAGAATAGAAAAAAAGACAAATTAAAGGTTCTAAGATAATATCAATGTGGAAGGAGCTATTTATACAACTAATAATCTGAGACCAATATGAGGTAATTAAAGGGCATGACCACCAAATGTGGAACATCGAACCAGTTTCTAGATTGCATCTCCAACATTTATCAGTTCTGTCTTTTGAGAAGGAGGCTAAACATTGAGGGGTCATGTACCATCTTGTAACCAATTTATAATTCATCTCCTTAGTTTTGTACCACATATCTCCCTTTAATACTAATCCCAATTCTTTTTTCCAGGTTCTAAGAAAATAATGTTTAGCATCTGTATTAGACTTGGATAGAAGATTGTAACAAAATGAGAGGGTTTTTACAGTTAGTGGCTTTTTGATCAAGATGTTTTCGAACGGAGAAAGATTTCTCCTACTCAGGTTCAGATCTATGATAGAATGGATCCAATGTCTAATTTGTAAATAGGCCCACCAGGGTAAACTAATATCTTTCAAACAAGAATTAATGTACTCCAAGGACACCACTCCTACAGAATTATTTAGCGAACCAATAGAATTTATATCTGCGGATTTAAGTGAGGAAAAAATCGGTTGATGGCAACCTGCCGGAAAATCTGGATTACCGCAAATTGAAAGTAAAGGCGAAGGGTATGGTGCTATCAAATGGCTTTCGTTTAGTGTCAACCATTGTGAGAAGACGAGTTGAAGAATTGGATGTTCCTTGTGATGAGAGGAGATTTTTTTTTCAAACAGATCTGAATTGGGTCTAGATCTCCCAAGATTTCCTTGGTAGTACTTGGCCACCTGCAACTCGCCGCTAAAGAAAAGTCAAAAAGCTTAGCTAAAGCAGCAGCTGAGTAATATCATTCCACATCTGGTAAACCAAGTCCACCTTCGTCAAAATTAGAAGCAAGTATCAAATGCCTTATACGAGGAGTCTTACCCTTCCATATAAAGGAAGAACTCATGGCTTGCAAAGAGTGAATTATTTGAGAAGGAATTGGAATAGGCAGTGCGTTAAAGGGATAGTAATACTTCGTTTTAACTTTATTTTATTTTGTAGGCATTAAAAAAACATGAAGAATGATATAAGTCTTATCTCTCAAACCTTTATGGTTTAAGAGATATTCACAAACAAAGTATCCCCCCCCCCGTTCAACCAGATCAGAAGGGAGGTGTCCAGGTAGACTGCAGAGAGGGACAATCTTCAATTAAGATAAGGGAAAAAGCTGAAAAACTTGTCAAGGGGGGAAGGGCTTTCATTGTTTTCATACAAAGAAAATTGTCCCCTTCTGTTATTTGTCTGGTCTTACAACCAGATTCACATCTGAGAAGAGATGGCTTACACTAGGAAAAAGGGGCGGGGAGGGGAACTTTGCTTGTGAATATCTCATAAACCATAAAGGTTTGAGAGATAAGACTTATATCATTCTTCATGTTTTTTTAATGCCTACAAAATAAAATAAAGTTAAAACGAAGTGTTACTATCCCTTTAAACATAAATATAATTTTGGGAAGTATCTTCATTTTGATAATATTAATTCTACCCATCCAAGATATGTAAAGCATATTCCAAGAAGCGAGGTCACATTTTATGGATGAAAGTAGAGGGTTAAAGTTAGTTTCTGCTAGTTTATTCACATCTGGCATTAGTAGTATACCTAGATATTTAATTTTGTCAGAAGTTCATTTGAAATTATATTTGGAAATAAGTATGGATAATCTGGTGTTAGAAAGAGATATATTTAGTATTTCAGATTTGGAGAAGTTAACTTGGGCTTGAGATAGTAAGCAATATTCATTCAGCACTGAGATTAAAGAATGTAGAGAGAGTTCAGGTTTGGTAATAAAGTACAAAACGTCATTAACAAATGCAGCCACCTTGAAGGATTCCTTGCCGATAGTAAATCCCTGAATTTCTGGAGTATTGCGTATTACATTTAATAAAGGTTCCATTGTTAGGGCAAAAATAATTGGGGATAAGGGGCATCCCTGTCAAGTACCATTAGTAATTTTAAAAGGAGGTGATAGAGTGCCATTAACTATGACTTTGGCCGAGGGATTGGAATAGAGGCTAAATATACCTGAGAGCATGTTTGGACCTAAACCAATATTTATCAGAATTTCCTTCATATAATCCCATTTGACCCTATGAAAAGGTTTTTCCATATCCGTAGATAAGAATATAGATGGAATAGCTTTAGAACGAGCTACATTTATCAAGGAGATTGCAGTATAAGTATTATATCTAGCCTCCCTACCTGGCACAAAACCACATTGGTCTGGGTATAGAAGTTTAGGTAAGAATCTTTCAATTTGATTTGTGAGTATCTTGGCAAAAATCTTAATATCAACATTTAATAGTGAGATAGGGCGATAATTTGTGCATAGTTCGGGATCTTTATCTGCCTTAGGAATAACTACTATATGTGCATTCAGGGTCTGATGTGGAAATTTTTTTTCCCTGTAAGGATTGAGTTGAAAGCCAACAACATAAAAGGTATTAAGGTAGCTTGGAATTTTCTATAATATATTAAGGGTAGACCATCTGGTCCTGGGCTTTTTCCCAAAGCCATAGATTTTATGACTTCTGAAATCTCAGTTTCCGAAATAGGGCATTCAAGAGAAGCTGCCTCTATTTCAGTAACTGTAGGTAATTTGGCTTTCAAGAGAAAATAACTTAATTTCTGTTTTATGTAATTAGGGAGAAGATCAGTAGGAGAATTTAAGTTATACAAAGAAGAACAGTATTCCTTGAAGGTCTCAGCTATTTGAGGAAACATACGCCAAATGACACCAGAGGATGAGCGAATTTGTGCAATGGTGAGTGATCTACGTTTGCTATTTATCAAACTGTCTAAAGATTTGCCACATTTATTATTTGCTATATAACGATGATATTTTAACCACATATGTGAACGCACTATATTTTGGTTTAACAAAGAATTGAGCTCTTGTTTAATTGCTATAAGCTTCTGGAGATCTTCCGAAGAAAGACTTTTCTTGTGAGCAGAATCAAAAAAACGAGTCTGATCAGATAGTTCATCTATCTTCTTCCATTTTTCTCTTTTCTTGAGAGCACCTTCTTTTATGAATAAGCCTCTTATTACAGTTTTATGAGCTTCCCATACTATTGGCTCCTGGACTCCACAAGAAGAATTTAAAAGAAAATATTCTTTAAGGTGTTGTGTAAACTTAGAAAGTGTCTCAGGATCATGTAGTAAAGTGTTGTTGAGTCACCAAGACATTTTTGAGTTAGGTATTTCAGGTAACTTTAAGGAAACCGTGACTGATGCGTGATCAGTCCAAGAGATAGGATCAATATTGGAAGATTCAAGATGATGAATGACATTCTGAGATATGAAGATGTAATCAATCCTACTATAAGATGAATGTGGAGAGGAGAAAAAAATGTAGTCTTTGTCAATTGGATGGAGGATCCTCCAAGCATCAATTAAGGAGAGTTCAGAAATTTTAGATTTAATCCTTTTGAGGTGTGAATATTTAAGATGTGATTTGTTGGAAGAGGTGTCCATATTAGGATCCATAGCTATATTCAAATCACCTCCTACTATCATATTATTATCAAAAAATTCATCCAATTTGGGAAGCAATTTCAGTAGAAATGAAATTTGTTTAGAGTTAGGGCAATAAATATTCAAAATTGCATATGGCTTATTAAACAAAAGTCCCGTAAGAAGAAGAAATCTTCCATCAGGATCTGAAGTAATGTAGGTCAATTTCCAAGGCAAAGATACTCTCATAAGGATGGCCACTCCTCTTTTTTTCCGGGAAAGATGCAAAGTAAGAAGTAGGGTAAAGTTTGTTAGAAAATTTAGGGGAAGCTGATGATTTGAAATGAGTTTCCTGGATAAGTACAATATCAGAATGTAATCTATTAAATGCAGTCAGAGCCATGGAATGGTTACCTGGTGAATTAAGTACTCGGGCGTTGAGGGAAGTTATTTTAAGTGTTGGCGTATTGGTGTGTAATGAGTGAGAGCTTCCTGGGACAACGAGGCAAGACAGCAATAAGGGTGTGGATGGGAGGGAAAGGGTTATAGGTGAGAGAAATAGATTGAGAGTTTAGATGGGTGACATTGGAGATAGAATCATTTGAACCACATGCATGTTGATTAAAACATTCTGATATTAAAACTTTGAGATTGATGGTACTTTTTTGAATTTTTGGAGCATGGTATAAGAATGCTGGGTCTGGCTGATCCTCATATATAAATTGAAATTCTTGTGGGGTAATTATCCCCTGAGATTGAGCTGCTTTAAAAATTATTTTAATAATCTGAGGTAAGATTTACTAGGATTTTCTTTAAGGGGCTTGTAAATTCTTGGGACTCAATTCTATTACCAGAGCTAAAACCAGCTCTACATTAAAAACAAGCAACGTGTATTTTGCAAACGTGTTACTCCGGGATACTATTGCAGAACCACATTAAAACAAAACTATTGTAGATAGCACATTTCTACAAACTAACAAAACTGGCACTGTCTACTTCTATTCCAAGGAAGTAGGCAAATGTGCCCCCCTTTGACATACTAATCCCATCTTTGAAATTCGAATTATAGTGCTTTCTTTCACCATTTTAATTCAATATTGTTCTGCTCCAATTTTTTACGACATACCCTCATTGTATTTGTATTTTATAATAATGAGTACCATAGAGGTAGAAATGCATTGCAATGTGTTTGCTACCCCTCTTGTACTCATAGGGTTAATAGGCAAGGTATGCGGCTGCATACCTTGCCTGTATATGTATAATAAATGTTTTTGTTATAATTTAATTGTATTAAAAAATAAATAGGTTAGACCTCAAGGGGGGTATCAGGACTCCTCATGACACCCCCTAGCATAGATCGCCTATCCAGAAGGATAGGTGATCAATGTAGGCAACAATTGCCGGCATTCTTAATAAAGACCATATAACATACAGTTAGGTCTCTAAATATTTGGACACGGACACAATTTGCATAATTTTTCCCTGTATGCCACCACAATGGATTTGAAATGAAACAACTTAGATGCAACTGAAGTGCAGACTTTCAGCTTTAAATCAAGGGGTTGAGCAAAAAAATCATATGAAACATTTAGGAATTGTAACATTTTTCATATACAGTCCCCTTATTTCAGGGGCTCAAATGTAACTGAACAAATAAACACAATCATAAAGAAAATGTTCATTTTTAATATTTTGTCAAGTATCCTTTGCAGGCAATGATTGCTTGAAGTCTGGAATGCATAGACATCACCAAACGCTGGGTTTCCTTCTTTGTGATGTTTTGCCAGGCCTTTATTGCAGCTGTCTTCAGTTGTTTTTCATAAGTCTTTCTGCCTTAAGTTTTTTCTTAGCAGGAGAAATGCATGCTCGATTGGGTTGAGATCAGATGATTGACTCAGCCATTGCAGAATATTCTGCAATATACTTCTTTGTCTTAAAAAATTCCTGGGTTGCTTTCGCAGTATGTTTTGAGTCATTGTCCATCTGTAAAGAGAAGTACTGTCCAATCAGCTTTGCTGAATTTGGCTGAATCTGAGCACACAATATATCTCTATACACTTCAGAATTCATCCGGCTGCTTCTGTCTTCTGTCACATCATCAATAAACACTAGTGACCCACTGACATTGGAAGCCATGCATGCCCATGCCATCACACTTCCTCCACCGTGTTTTACAGGTGATGTGGTAAACTTCAGATCATGAGCCACTCCAAGCCTCATTTTGGTACAGATTGATCTTAGTTTCATCTGTCCAAAGAATGCTGTTCTAGAACTGGGCTTTTTTTAGAGTTTTTTTGGCAAAGTCTAATCTGGACTTTTTATATTTGAGGCTTATGAATGGTTTGCACCTTGTGGTGAACCCTCTGTATTTGCTCTTGTGAAGTATTTTTTATGGTAGACTTGAATAATGCTATACCTACCTTCTGGAGAGTGTTCTTCACTTGGCTGAATGTTGTGAAGGGGTTTTTCTTTATCATGGAAAGGATCCTACAATCATTCACCACTGTTGTCTTCCGTGGACGTCCAGGCCTTTTTGTGTTTCAAAGCTCACCAGTGCGTTCTTTTTTTCTCAGAATGTACCAAACTGTTATTTGGCTACTCCTAATGTTCCTGCTATCTCTCGGATGGATTTTTTTGCAGCCTAAAGATAGCCTGTTTCATTTGCATTGAGAGATCCTTTGATCGCATGTTCTGGGTTCACAGTAACAGCATCCAAATGCGAATGCCACACCTGGACCTGGATCCAGATTCCTTGGTGTATTTTTGGGAGTTATTCCCCCCCGCTGATATCAGATATACATCACTCCGCAGTCCCTTTTTATATTATCTTTGACCTCCCATTCTACCACACTCATTGCGGATACTTTTTGTTCTTAATACTTGTCTTTATATAACCTTCACCAAACCCCTCCTTCCCCCACTTTACATGCACCAGATCTTAGTTTGAATGATTATTTGAAATCTGCCAATCTCCCACAGATTCCTCCTGACCTTATGCAAGGTCTAGAATTGCGAATTTCCGAATTAGAAGTGTACCAAGTGATTAACTTGCTTCCCCTTAATACAAGACTTTTCAGTCTATATTGACCCCTCTGCTTACTAAATCCTTCTCTGCTCTCCCAGAGGCAATTTCTCTACACCTCTCAATGGCACATATCACGGTTCTGCCAAAACCAGATCCTTTTTGTTGTGGTAGTTATCGTCCAATCTCGTTACTCAATCTTGATGTTAAGATTTATGCTAAAGTCCTAGCCAACAGACTACAACCTCTTCTTCTGAAATTAATTCACCCGGATCAAGCAGGCTTTATCCCTCATAGGGAAACTAGAGACAACACCAGAAAACTACTAAACATCATTCATCATATCAATTTGAACAAACTTCAAGCGCTTTTTCTCACTATTGATGCCGAAAAGGCATTTGATAGAATTAATTGGTCCTTTATGTTCTCTACATTACACACCTATGGCTTTAACCCCCACTTTCTTAAGTATATCTCAGCACTCTATACCAACCCCAGGGCTAAGGTTAAAGTGAGTGGATCCCTGACGGATCCCTTTTTAATATCCAATGGGACTCAACAAGGCTGCTCCCTATCTCCCCTTCTATTTGTTCTCATTATGGAAGTTTTTGCGCAGCGGGTCAGGATGAATACTTCTATTCCTGGTATTCCGCTTAATCTTTCAACTTACAAACTGTCATTATTCGCAGATGATGTACTGTTATCTACCTGTGATCCAATCAATGCAATACCAGCCTTTCTTTATGAATTTGACCGCTTTGCATTTTTCTCTAAAATCAATATCCATAAATTTGAAGCTTTATGTTTTAATATACTTCCTGATACACTAGCTATCTTCTCGTCCACCTTCCCTTTCAAATGGTCTACCAAGGTAATCTCTTATTTGGGAATCTACCTCCCGACCACCCTAGGTTCAGTCTTTTCAACTACTTTCCCACATCTTCTGAAAGTAGTTCAAGATGACCTCTCCCGGTGGCATAGACTATATATTTCATGGATAGGCAGATTATATGCACTTAAAATGATGGTTTTACCAAAATTTCTATACCTTTTTCAAAACTTACCAGTCTCTATACCTCACTCCTTCTTTATTAAAATATCTTGCGTCTTATTCTGCTTTGTTTGGGGAGATAAGCATCCTAGGGTTAATCGTACCACCATGGCTAGACACAAAATGGATGGGAGTCTTGGCCTTCCTAATGTAGAAAAATACTATAAAGCAACGATACTGGTAATTATTCCCGACTGGAGGCACCATAGGGATGACAAACTTTGGGTAGGTCTAGAGCGCGATTCTTCTTCACTAGATTCGCTTCACTTGCTGCTTACTGAAGCATGTCCCTTGAATACAGCCTCAATTTCTAACCCTATTATACTAAATGTTTTGTCAAATTGGTATACGGTGAAGAAATCTAAGACGTTGATATCATACCCCTCCGCTTTTTCCAAAATCTTTCTACCGAGGACATCTCTCCACACCCTGCCATCCGGACAGTATCCTGTTTGGTCCTCCATTTCAGCCTTAGAATTTAAGGACTTCTGGGATAAATCGGACTTGAAAGATTTTACCTCCCTGCAATCCCAACATGAATTACCATCTGCTGAACTGTGGAGTTTTCGCTGCATTAAAAACTTTCTATCACATCCTTACTTTAAAGCAAATGTCTTTTGACCTTTAACATCTTTCAAAAGACTTCTAGATCAATCTCAAGCCCCATGCCGGGGATTCTTAGGCAAAATACATAAACTCTTATCTGATTATGAAATCCTGACTAAACCTTCATACGCTCTTGCATGGGAAAATGAATTAGGGACGACATTGTCGACTGCAGATTGGAATAACATCTGGAAAAACACACATAAATCTTCCATCTCCAATCTCTATGTAAAGACTAACTGTAAACTTCTCTTTAGATGGTATTATACTCTTGTCAAACTTCACTCCTTTAATAAAATGCTTCCTCAGCAGTGTTGGTGGTGTAAATCAGATGTTGGTTCTTTTTCACATATTTGGTGGCACTGCCCTATAATATCATCCTTCTGGTCAGCATGTCTTCCATTTATTGAAAAACTTTTTCAATGTTTCTTTATCTAGAGATCCTTGGCAGATCTTTTTGTTTAAAGACCTTCCCTCTACCACTCCGAGTAAAAAACAGTTTCTTTTTACTCTGCTGAATGCAGCCAAAGCTCCTCTCCTCCAGATCTCTTGATGAATAACTGTTATTTATCCATATGTCCTGGCTGCTGTCCCTCAGGGCTATTTCTGAACTAGACCCTTTGTTATCCCATTGGCATTCTTTGAGATCATATGTCATACATACAAAACAATTGGACTTTGGTGTTGGGGTCCAGGTCTACACCTTTCCCCCTATCCTTCCCCCATTCTTTTGCTTCGAGACATCCCTTTTATCTTGAATCCTTTTACTCGCTTTCTCAGTTTCATCTGTCTGCTATTTCATTTTCTTCTACCTCTATCTCTTTCCCTTAATCTAAAGGGAGTTGACCTTTGATAAAAGAAGGATTCTGTTCTCACCGTACCTCTCTCTTGCAAATTTAACTGGTTAATCCTATGAACATATATGCTGTTTTGTCTCACTTCATGCCTTATTGATATATGTCATTCTATTCAATGTCCTGAGATATTTTTGTTATATAACCTCTTCTTATTACTACCCTGTATTTCCGAAATGTTGTGCACTATATTGGTCAATTCTCAATAAAAATTTATTGATTCAAAAGAATGATTCTTGTTAGGTTGTCTTTTTTAGCCTCTGATGAAGTGACCGTGCATTACGAAATGTGTTAGGCTATTATTTTATATGTTTTTATTTATTTTTTTAATGTGAGTTTTTAATAGAACAGTTGTTCAGAGAATATTACTAATTTTGTCGTTTTTGCCAATAACATTTTTTTTTTATATATTTTGTACTTCCTAAATAAAATACTTCAAGAGTACGCCTTTATAAGTGTGGAGTCACTGTCATAATTGTAGCTATATAGTTTTTATGTCCATTGAATATCTAAGGGCTTGGAATAAATCAGGTTTCCTCCGGTGTTGATGCTGGGTAAGGTGCAACCCTTCATCCGGTCGGTGGATTCCACAAACTGTCTGCCATTAAGATACTGGAAATTTGACTGATACCCGATTGGTTGCTGAGATTGACTATAAAGAGCACCATACTGGGATGAAAACCAGTGACTTCTATAACACTGGGAGGCAACTTATAGCCTCCGAAAACTTTCTTGAAGATTGGTTTTGGTGAAGGATCAGACTGATATAAATTTTCTGCACTTAGCAAGATCCTCTGCGCCTCTCTTTTGTTTTTCTTTTTTTTTTGTCAGTTGCTGATATCCAGTTGCTGATATCGAGTGTGGAAATCCCTACTCATGGAAGTGTGCAGCGTGGATCCACTATAATTCTACTCTAAAGTATCTGAGGATTCTGATACTGAATCTACCTGTGGTTTGGACTATAATTTCTTATACGTGTAGTTTGTATTATTATACATATATATAATTATTATTTTGTTTGATCAATTTGTTGTACTGTTAGCAAACTAATATTATTCTTGGGGTTGGGCGCAGTATTTAGAAGAAGCTGTCCATTTTGGGTGGTCTCTTTCTTTTTTCCTTATCCTCATATTATCATATCAATTGCATGGAATGATAAGCGTTGTAATGTACTGGAGTCCTGCACTGCTGCCATTTGTTTATCTGCCACTTCATCCTCTGCCATTTAGAGGCTAATTCAGGTCAAACAGGAAAAGAGACATGAGCAATAGGATCTAATCAATCTATAAGTATCGACTTGAAAGAGACCTCACACCTAGAAGAGTTAGCCCTTCACATATGCCCATAGTTATAGGTCACGTCAGGACAACCTGGAAAATCCTATGTCCTCCACTAAAAACCCACATATAGGAGCTGGGTGCCAGATGTAATAGGAGCAAGTATCAGATTAATTTTTGAATCTGGTACATTTTGCCCATGATGTGCATAAATCTTGCCTAGCAGTCTCGGAGAGATATACTGCCAACAACAGAAGCCCTCAACCTCTAATATAGTATAATAATACACTCTCACTGAGTCTGAGTTATTTTATCTATGTTTAGTCACAAAAATACACAAAGGATTTTTAAGTAATTTCCTAATAACATTTCTAGGTTTTAATATCTATTTACACTTGAAGTTTGCACCTAATGCTAAGGGGGTGTCAGGAGGTGTCCTGATGCACGCCATGGTCTGAACTTTTGTTTTTACATAAAATATACAACTTACAATTACATTTAGTTAACATATACAGGCAAGGTATGCAGCCGCATACCTTGCATATTAACCCTTTGAGTACCATTGCAATGTGTTGCTTCCTCTCTGGTACTAATAGGGTTAATCATGCAATACAAATACAACAAGAACATGTTGAAAAAGATTGGAGAAGAACAATGTTGAATTTAAATGGAGAAAGAAAGTCATGGGAGCACTGTAAGTCAAATTTTGAAGGGGGAGGTTAACATGCTGAATGTGAACAATATTTGTCGAATTAAACTGGTGAAATTAAGCACTATATTTCGAATTTCAAAGGTGGTGGTTAAAATGTCAAAAGGGAGCAATCTATGTTGGATTTCTATGATGTATATTGTGTTCTGCACTGCATTTGCTCGATCAACGATGGTTTTGGAACTGTGGCTTCTGAGGTGCAGGATTACCGACAGAAAATGTAACCACAAAACAGGAGCTACCTGCACATCATTTTTAATTGCTTCTGTAACGGAAGCTAAGAAGGGACCGCGTCGCCTTCCGCCGTCATTCCCGGGTCTCTCCTTTTTGACACCAGATAAGCGCCATCAGATGCACTGGTTGAAGTATGGACTGTCACTGGAAACAGTCACAGGATCGCTGGAAGCAGGGAAGCATGGAAGAGTCCACATCGCCGGCTGACAGTCCACGAAGTTTAGGTCGCAGGAAACTGGCAGCAGGCGGTCAACGATTCAGGATACTTGGCGCAGATGGGTATCAGAGTGGACACTTTAGACCATAAGCAATACAAGACTCCAGGACTCCTTGTTCACTCCAAACATAACTCACTTTATTGACACAAACCACAGATATTTATACACAAATATTTACATTGCAACTGATGGGTGAAACCAGATACAAAAGGGTGTGATCCAATCATAATACATCAGACAAAGGCCAGCAACAGATGGTCGTAACAGATACAATAACTTAGACAGGATTTAATTTCAGATACAAAAGGGTTTGATTGAAAAAGACTTGAGGGGTGTGAATGGATTAACATACAGCAGGGGGTCTCAGGACAGTTCTCAATACAATGACTTGAGTGGCTAGAATTTACATTCCCTTAACAATGGCCAGGGGTTGAATAATTAAGCAAAAGGCTTGGGGGGCTGCAATACATATTGAAAGTAAATATGCCTAAATAATTAACCCTTTGCAGGCCAGAAGAGTTTTCAGCACACAAGCCTTGAATTGCTCTTTCCTCTGGCACAGCTGCCTATCCACATAAGGCTAGCCAAAGTCTCTTAGTCCAGGATAAGGGCTTGAGAGATCGTATGCCCGGGCACAAATGAGTGTCAAAGAGTGTCCAATATCCATAATCCTTGGGCCCAGGGGTGAATAAATGCCATGCCCAGACAAGGCTCTAGTAACTGGTCAGATCCGTTACAGCTTCCTATGGGCTTTTTTTTACTGGCAGTGTGTATAATTACCACTGATTTTGTTTTCACAAGTCGGGTAATAACATACTAAAACCTGACAAAAAACACAATGCCTCTTTTATTTTTTAGTGCTGGTAATAGAATCGAGCCCTTGATATTCTATGAGTCTAGGAGGTAATCAGGAAGAACTAAACAACATGATATCATCATTTAACAACAATAGAGGTATTAAATTTACAGTCCAGACACATTTTTGGATTTGACATTATACTTTGGAGTACACCAAAAACATACATAGTACCATCTACAGAAAGACAGTTGTTTCCAAACAGTTCATTAGATCAGATAGTGGTCACTATCACAAATGGTAAACAAATGTTCCATTTGGACAGCTACATAGTATTAGGTGCAATTGTAACGACATAAGTGTCACGGTTTTTAATGAACGCTCAGACAATTTGGTTAAGGTAAAATAATGAAGCTTTATTAAACAAATAATAATGAACAGAAATGCCCTTCACAGGTCCAGACCCAAGGATAGCTCTTTTGACACAGGTCAGGGTACAATAGCACTAGATATGTACAAAATACAGAAATGCAGAATGAGGACTGGAACAGGAACTGGAACAAAACCTCAGCAGTACTGGTCAGGAGAAGCCCTAGGAGAGGTAAGTACTGCAGGGCAGAAATCCCCAATGGAATAGCGAGAGAATAGGCTCTACCGGCCTTGCCTGTAACCAGGTAAAGGCAGCCTACGTGATGGCTCAAATCACCACACGGAGGAGATGCCCGGAGGCAACCAGAATAGGCACAGTCTGCACGGAGCGCAACCGAAGATAATAGTAAATCAGACTGAGTATAGCGTAACCAAAGGCAATAGAAAGTGCTAGCAGTAAAGCAGCGCACTTGGAGGCAACGGAACGGTACCGGTTGTGGTTGCCAGTTGTGCTACTATACAGCCTGTGTCTTACTGTCACCTCCGGTTGCTCTACTATACAGCCTGTGCCTCACTGCTGCCTCCGTTTGCACTGCTATACAGCCTGTGCCTTAGCGGTCACTAGTCGTTGCACTACCTGTCAGCCTGCGCCTATCCGTTGCCTCCGGTTGCGCTACTATACAGCCTGTCTCTCACTGTCACCTCCACTTGCACCACTATACAGCCTGTGCCTTAGCGGTCACTTGTTGTGCAACCGGAAATACCTGTATGGTACCGGCAGTCCAGAAGTGCAACCGGAGGCAACGAATGGATGCAGACAGATAGGTAGTACAACAACAAGTGACCGCTAAGGCACAGGCTGTATAGTGGTGCAAGTGGAGGTGACAGTGAGAGACAGGCTGTATAGTAGCGCAACCGGAGGCAACGGATAGGCGCAGGCTGACAGGTAGTGCAACGACTAGTGACCGCTAAGGCACAGGCTGTATAGCAGTGCAAACGGAGGCAGCAGTGAGGCACAGGCTGTATAGTAGAGCAACCGGAGGTGACAGTAAGACACAGGCTGTATAGTAGCACAACCGGCAACCGTAAAGCAAAGGCTATCAGACACGAGGCTGGAGGCAACAGATGCACTAGAGGTACGCTAATGCCGGGACGGTACCCAGAGAGCGGAGGAAAACCAATGCCTGGATAGATACGGAGAACAGAGACAGCCACAGCCTGGATCGGTACACCGAGAGCGGTAGTCAGCCAAAGCCTGGATCAGTACACAGAGAGCGGTACTCAGCCAAAGCCTGGATCGGTGCACAAAGAGCGGTAGTCAGCCAAGCCTGAATCAGTACACAGAGAGCGGTAGTCAGCTAAAGCCGGGATCGGTACATAGTGACCAGCAGTAACGGAATCGGTCACAGGATCGTAGTCAGGTAAGCCGGGTCATAAACAAATCGGGCAGTGAAGCCAGGAGCAAGGTCAGACGAAACCGGATCATACACGGAACAAGAACACCGCAACAAACGTCTGGTCAGGAACACCACGAAAGGGCACCGTTATAGTGACAGGAGTGAGTATATAAAGGCAAGCCCTGGGAGGGGTTGAAAACCTAGAGCCAATAAGAAGCAGCCAAAGCAAACCCGGAACTAAGAATGTCGCTCAGGCAGAATCACGGCACCGTGATAATAAGGGACTTTGAAAAGGAAGGACAATTCCTAATACAACAATTCAAAGAAAAAGGATATAAAGAAAATTGCTGTAGTAGGCCTTTAACAGAGCTAAAGAACTGACAGAATACAATTTTGAAGAAGAAGGAAAAGATAAATACCATGTCAAAAAACATCACTTAGAATTCACCACTCAGTTCAATACCTAAGGCTACAAAATCAAAAACATTTTAAAGAAACATTGGGGGATTCTTAAACAAGACCCTATTCTTAAGGGTGCTATTAGTGAATATCCTATAGTTACTTTTAGGAAAAATAAGAACTTAAGATCACATATAGCACCCAGAAGACCTAAGAATCTAAACCCAATTAAAAAAGTTGCAAGCCTAAAGGAACCGTTCAATGCAAACTACCCAAATGTAGGAATTGCAAGTATATGACCCATGACAATAAAACCTTCAATAACTTCAACAACACAGAAAGGTATAGTATTAAACAGCATATTGATTGCAACATTCCATATGTCATCTATATGTTACTCTGTGGTTGTGGTAGCAAGTATGTAGGAAGAACCACTAGACTAAAAGTCCGTATTAATAAACATAGAGGAAAAATACAACAGAAAGATGAGGATCAAAGAGTGCCAAGGCACTTTAATAACTGTGCAAATGGAGGATTAGAGAATTTAAAAGTCATAGAGTTGGAACAGATTCCTGAAAATTCTGGGGGTAGATATAAGAAACTCTGTACAAGAGAAGCATTCTGGATATATACCCTCAATACAATGAATGAATGAGGAATGAACGCTGAAATTGACATAGCTTCCTGTCTATAATCACAATCATTATATATATATATATATATATATATATATATATATATATCAGTATATATATAATTATTCTTCAAGCATAGCCTTACACAAAATATATATATATATATTTTAATGATAGATTGTTCTGCATTTCAATAGTTTGTGTTGTTTTCTTTTTTTGGACTGTTTTATTGTTTTTTTGCATTTACCAGGGTGACCCTTATGTATGTGCCTCACTATTTGTGGCATTTATGTGATTTGTACACCTTCATCATGCCCAAAATTGTGGTTTCTCTCCCTTGGTTTCAACTTAGGAAACAACTTGCGGAAAATTTGCTTTGAGAGTGGAAATAAGGGGACGCCAGTATGTGGATGGATGCCCTATACTGAGTTCATTAGAATGTTCAGTTTAACTGACAGGAAGAAGGATGCTGTAAGCATGAGCTCCACAAGTATAAAGCAGAAGTAATACACCACTACAGGTCCAGTCTGGTTGCAGTGAGCACTCCGGTTGACGGATGTTTGGGGATTCAGGCAATATGACGTGTAATGAGTACGGTATAAATATGGGCAAGAGTTGATATATAGGCTATTATAGCTCTTTCAGTGTTGCGGAATTTGATATCCAAAGCATTGAGGTGCTTTTTTTCATTTATATACTTAATAAAAAAATGTTGTATGTTTGTATATTCCCATAACCCCCACATTCACATATTACGTTAGGATTATACACTCAATGGTTTTAATATATTTTTATATGATTAAATAGTTCCCAGTGTGGATTACATATTGGATCTTTATATGTGGTGAAAAACTGGGAACAACATCCTAATTTTACTACACGACAGGAGGCTTCATATTTTGCTTTACTTCCTTTACTGAGAACTCCAATAGCAGCACAGTAACTCACAAGTAACCACCAATCAGAACAAAGGAAACCAGACCATATAAGTCCTGGAGCAGATAAGCCACTCCTATTTCTTTGCTGCTCCAACTCAGCTGCACAGGTCAGAGTGTCTCTTCTACATTTTCTATTTTACTCTTATATTGTTACGGTTTAAGGTATTATTGTTGTATGTATATGTGCTTAGGCTTTTGTTTTATGTGCTTATGCTATGGTGCTTCTTTACAGTTTTCTCTAATATTTTGCTAAAGTCAGGTTGTGGGGTTTACTTTTGCCTTTTCTACTGTTCATCCGATTCCTGGGTGTGGGTCTAGATATTGGGGTTGCTCAGCACCTTTCTGGGTTTGCCTGCTTACTATCCTGCTCCCCTGGCTTATTGCTAAGCTTGCGCTGCTCCGGTTCATCTAGGATGGCACGGCTGTTTTTTTCACTTTTGCCGGACAGGGTTGTCTGCAGGCCCTCCCACATCTCGCTTATTCCCTTGCAGTTGCGGTCCGCGGACCGTGTGTGGGGCTTGGCGGCCATCTTGAATCTCTTGGTTCCCTGCGGTGGTAGGGTGAGCCCCTACTAGTCTTACACGTGGCTGTGGGGTTTTAGGTGTCTGCATTTAACCCCTTTGCACACGTCCCGGATCAGTCTACCAAAGCTATTTACTGTGTTTACCTTAAATCTGTGTTGTGGGTGAGCCCCTGCTGTTCAACGGGGGTGAGCCCCCTCATGTCGCTGCGGGTTTCTACACAAAGTTTGAATAAAAATTTTCATACCAGTTTCATTATAGTTTTCATACCAAAAGGGTGAGCCCCTAGTTGTTTTGCTTATAGGGTGAGCCCCTCATTGGCTTTTGTGAATAGCCTTATATTGCTGCCTTAGTGCAGTCCTGAATTGTGATGGGGCAGTTTTCCTCAACTGGGTGATCCCCTTTCTATGCCCTAAATAAATAAATAAAAACAAAAGAAAATTTCCCTGTGGACTGTTCTCTGCCTACCATATAGATTGGTTCTATTCTGGGTGAGCCCCAGTTGCTTTGGCAGGTGTTCACCCTCCTGTTTCGGGGGGTTTGGGTATCTTCTTACCCTGCGCTTGTGTTTCTCTACAGATGGCCGATTCCCAGGATTTTCAAGCCTTGATCGACGCGGTGGTTGCCGCTTCAGTTGAAAAAGCCCTGGCTCATGTCTTGTCACGATGTCCTTCGGAGGATTCTTCGGAACGCCCTACATCTGTGCCCCTTAGGGACGACGGTCTTCTTCCAGCCGCGGCTGTCCCGGAAAGCGTGCAAGTCGCAAAAAGGGCATGGATGGACGACGCTCCCTGTGGTTCCAAGGGAAAGACTCAGCTGAAGAAGTCTAGACGGGTGGACGTCATGGATTCTCTATCTTCTCCTCCGTTTCATCATCCAGCGGACGAGTCGTCATCTTCACCGCCTCCACTGGATGTTGTGGACGAATGGCAGGCAGGGGAGTCTGCTTCAGAAGGTGACGGTTGTTGGGACTTTCCTCCAACGTCTTCCTCTCCTTACACCAAAGAGTCGATGCAGTTCCTGAAGTACAGGAGTCTTTTGGCCAGGGTGATGACACTTTTTATGATGATCGAGGTGCTCTGCTGTTTGATCCTCGTTTTCTCCGCCATCCCAGGTCGGCTGAATGGAATTTACCAGAGCACCTGTCTCGTTACGTGCATCAATGGTTGCGGCAGCCTCTGGACCGTGAGGTCAGGAATCACCTAAGAGCGGAGTGTCTGAGACCAGTTATTCCTGACAAGGTGGCAGTAACCCCTGATTTTGATCAGACACCTTAATGTCTTGGTCCGGCCGGGACCCTAGAAAAGGGATCGAGAAAGGCTTGAAGTCTTCCCAGGATAAGTTGCTGGACGTCCTGGGGCCCTTGGCTAAGATTTTGTATTTCTCTGATCAGTCTTTATCTCAAGGGGAACCTCTGGATGTGAATGCTGTCCGCAAATGGGCCCAAAGGGCCATTTCTCTTCTGGGCAATGCCAATGCGGCAGTCTCTACTGAACAAAGAAAAGCAGCTTTGTTGAGGATCGATGCCAAGCTGGCGGACCTAGGAGCCAAGGAATTGGGCCCGGCTGCCAATGGCCTCTTGTTCGGGGAACCTTTTATTGCTGAATTGAAGAGGCATGTGAATTTGTTCACCACATTGAACAAGGTGCAGTCTTCCCTGAAACAAGTTTTTCATCCACCATCATCCAGGGGTGTTTTTGGGAGAGCTGGTCGGCAGAGGGGCCGTGCCACCAGCAGGTTTTGGTCCGCAGGCTCCAGATACAACCCTCCAACTGCCAACTTCTTCCCTGCTACCTCCTACAGAACTACCTCTTTCACCAGAGGCGCTGACAAAGTGCAAACTCAGAGAGGCAGAGGCGCTCCCGTTTTCCAGCCGGTAAGCAGCCTTATTTCACATGCTCCTTTAAACACTGTGTTCACTGCGGGATAAATTGCTTTTCATTTTCAGGCTTGGGAGGCAATTTCCGCGGACGCCTGGGTTCACCAAACTGTTCGAGGTTGTGTGATAGAGTTTCATTCCCCTCCTTTTCAGGTATCTCCTCCTCCGGTGCCGGTGCTTCCAGTAGCAGATCAGGAGCTCATAGACGCTGAGATTCAATCTCTATTTTCCAAAGGCGCAGTTCAGTTCGCGCCAGACGAGACAGGGTTTTTCAGCAACATTTTTCTCGTCCGGAAGAAGACGGGGGATTTTTGCCCCATCATCAATTTGCGGGACCTCAATTTTTTTGTGGTGTATCGGCACTTCAAGATGGGGGCATTCATCTCTTGTGCGATCTTTTAGTACAAGGGGATTGGTTTACCCGTCTCGATCTAAAGGACGCTTATCTGTCCATCCCTATCGTTCTCCACTGTCGCCGTTTTCTTCGCTTCCGTTGGCGGGGTCATCCCTGACAGTTCACTTGTCTTCCATTCGGCCTCAGCTCCGCTCCGTGGTGTTTCACGAAGTTGCTGAAGAGACCCGTTTGAGGTCTCTGGGCATTCGCTGCCTCATTTACCTAGACAATATCTTGCTGTTTTGCAACGATGCCTCCAGGATTCGCTCTCAGACGCGCTTCGTGGTGAGTTTTCTCGAATCTTTGGGGTTCGTGGTCAACAGGGACAAGTCAGCGCTGGAACCGTCACAAGTTGTTCAATTTTTGGGGTTCGAAATAGACTCCGTTCAGTGTCTCCTTCGCCTTCCATCGACCAAGATTGTCGCTATTCACAAGGAGCTTTGGAGGGTTCTGCGTCAGGAACGGGCCCCTTTGCGACTTCTGGCCCGCATCGTGGGTCTACTTTCCTCCTCTATCCAGGCGATCTTTCCAGGTCCACTGCACTACCGGGCTCTCCAGAGACTAAAGGCTCTTCATCTTTGGGCCGGCCATTCTTACGATCACCAGGTGGTGTTATCACAGGAGGCTCGATCGGAAATCCGATGGTGGCTTCTACAAATGCAGGCCTGGAACGGCAGAGCGGTGTTCGGTCCTTCTCCGGACTTTGTGGTGGAATCCGATGGCAGCCTTTGGGGCTGGGGAGCCTACTGTGCCATTTCCTCCACAGGCGGCCCTTGGTCGACAGCTGAAGAGGGTCTTCACATCAACTGTTTGGAGTTGATCTCAGGATCCTTTGCTATTCGCAGTTTCGCCAAGAACAAGTCCAATTGTTGCATTTTATTGAGGATGGACAACATTTCGGCCGTCCGGTACGTCAACAAGTTGGGAGGTGCACGGTCACGAGATATGACGGAAGTGGCAAAGGATCTTTACCAGTTTTGCTTCGATCGCAATATCGCTCTTCGGGCAGAATATTTGCCGGGAACCTCAAATTTCACGGCGGACTGGTTTTCTCGTCATTGGCGGGACAGCAGCGACTGGAAACTGGATGTGACAGTGTTCCAGCGGTTGAGTCTCCTCAGAGGTCCACTGACGGTGGATTTGTTTGCTTCCAGGAACAATCACCAACTACCGGAGTACTTCAGCTGGCTTCCGGATCCGGAGTGCAAGGAGGTTGACACCTTTCTTCAGTCTTGGCCGAGACAATTGGCATACGCTTTTCCACCGTTTGCGATGCTGGCGAGGGTCCTTCATCAAGTGAGGTCTCAGGAAGTGGAACTTCTGTTGGTGGCACCGTTGTGGCCCAGCCAACCATGGTTTCCGGATCTTCTGGAATTGTCCTTCGCGGATCCGCTCCTTCTTCCTCTCTTCCCGTTCCTACTCACGGACCATCAAGGGGGCCCGCATCCTCTTGTTCTGCAGGACAGGCTTCCGCTGGTGGCTTGGTCGATTTCAGGGGTTCCTGGTCGGTCAAGGGCCTATCGCAGGTTCCACAGCTTTGCGTGGTAGAGGCCCTATTACGCTATGTACAGGTTACTTCTTCTTTACGTGCATCTCAGTCGGGACAACTTCTGGTCTCATATGTGACACCCCATAGGCCGGTTTCTTCCACCACTTTGGCTAGGTGGATACGCTGGATCTTATCGTTGGCAGGAGTGGAGCCTGGGTATGGGGCTCACTCGGTATGGGGTGCAGTGGCATCCCAGGCGGCGATGGCTGGAGCATCCATTGCAGACATTTTACACTCTGCGGACTGGTCCAGGGAGGATACTTTCTGGGTTTTTTATTTTCATCTGGTTGCTCATGCATCACACTGTTTGCTATCTCAGTGTTAAAAATGCAAAATATGAAGCCTCCTGTCATGTAGTACAATTGGAGATTATGCTAACGTAGTGTACCGATAATCTTAATTTTAGTAATGACAAGAGGTGAATATTTTCCCTCCCTTCCCTCCCAGGGGTTGTGCCTTTCAGGGTAAGTATTCAGGGGGAATGTTTGATATTAATGCTTCAATGTTGACGTTTCTGGTGTTTTGTGCATTGCTGTATATTGTGATGTCTGACATTGTTGGATGCCTAATACCATTTCAGTGGTCTTTCACTAATTTCTTTTCTTTCAGTGTAATCAATGCTGAGGTACACGGTGGAGGAGGTCTGCAGTCATCGGACGGCGGTCGGGATGAAGGATATTTGTTTCAGTTTTGTTGGACTTTCCTGTTTACTTACTGTTGCTTAAAGAAAGAGGAGTGGCTTATCTACTCCAGGACTTATATGGTCTGTTTTCTTTTGTTCTGATTGGTGGTTACTTGTCAGTTACTGTGCTGCTATTGGAGTTCTCAGTAAAGGAAGTAAAGCAAAACATTTTCCTCCTGTCATTACTAAAATTAAGATTATCTGTACACTACGTTAGCATAATCTCCAATTACATATAAACTTCTGAGCCAGTGAAGAAGTCACCAGCCTTGAGTGATGCTCAGCTATTCCAGGCAGGCCATCGTAACTGAGAGGCAGGGAAAGCCTCTTTACCATGTGAGTAAGACCCAGTGGGGGGAAGGGAACATTTTATATTATACTCATGATATTATTAATACTACATTTAGAGGTGTTTTGGTTGCGCTTTTGTTCTTTTTTTCTCTCAGATTACTCTTACTGTGCTTTGGATTGCAACCTGTGACATCCTACAGTATAAAGCAGCACCCTACACTGTGGTAATTGTATGTGGATTTTACAGACTCCTGACTAGCTCAGTGCATAACATTTTTCCTTTTGAAATACTTTCTACTGTGTGTGCTTTTACTCTACAGTACAGAACACAACTGATGGAGTGTGATGTCTTGCCTTAGCCCTCAACAAAATCCTTAATGTAGTCTGCTATCTATCAAGTCTGCCTCAGCCACACAACTCACCTCAGACTCTGACAGCTGCCTGTCACCTAATACATATATATACATATATATATATATGTATAGAAATAAAGTGAAATACGCACTCACAGTTTAACAAAGATCCCGTTGAGCAGATCGAAATGTTGCTGCTGGTTGTGCTGCTATTTGTCATGGATAGAATATTGAGGTTGTTATAATACAGTTTATACTTTGAAACCTAAACCATGAGTGCGTATTTCACTTTATTTCTATTCATATTATAACAATACAGCACCTGGTGGGTGGAAAGTGGTCCAGATTGAGAGTTAAACATGAGTGCCAATTATATATTTATATATATATATTTATACACAAGGAAAATAGGCACTCCTTATTAGACAAAAATAATAGTATGATGCCTTGGTGATGCATAAAAGGATAGATAATAGATTTGAATTGTATGAGTGGCAACCAAAAAAAAATGAGCTCTCAACAGGACTTTAAAAAGATTATATATTTATTGTTGACTTCCTCAAGACAACCAGACTATTATGTAATGTGACCTTATATACACTTTTGGTAAAGAAAACTCCAGTTTTACACATGGAATGTGGACTCTGACGTCAATGATCATATTTTGTCAGTCAAACCCAATTAGCATAAATAAGAATAATATAATGTAGAGATAACTAAATAAAACATATGTGCAAAATCATGTTACATCTTACCAGAGTCCATGAGACAGTGTAATGATGAAAAAACACAAAAACCAAATGAAGGAACTTAACCCCCCAGATGCCAGAGCAGAGCCTGTCATGGCAACAGTTGTCACAACGTTCACCTTCCAAACACCAAGGGGGTGTTTGTGCTGACCGACGAGCATATAAAGCCCAGTGGTAGGACCAAACATATCCCCAATATCTCCCACATACCCATCTCGTTACTTAATCCCTGGGAACCAAGAGAAATGGAGCACATTCTATACTTGTGAGCAACCTGTCCCCCTGGCGCGCAGCCAGGTCAAAGGGATTCCCACCTGTGAGCTACTAGATCCAACCAAAAATATACATGTAGGAAATAAAGTATCAATAAGATGGCATGTCCTAATCTGTAACTGGTTACAATGTAATAAATGAAGTGAAGAAGATTAGTACCTGTATCTTGACTCCATAACAGGTAATCCACAAAAGGTCTTTGGTTACAAATACAATAAGTCCCTGTCTCTACATGTGCTGTCTTTATGACAGACATCACCGAGCCTGTTATGGGATCCTCGGTAAATTAAATCCTCACAATCCTTATCTTAAATCCATATGGCTGAAACGGAATCCAATGATCCATTGATAAGAAGTCCAAACAGAATGGATAGTACAATGTCCAGTGAGGTCCCTGGCTCTACATGTGTTGTCACTATGGCAGACATCATGGAACGTATAATGGGATCATCAACATTAATTCTTATATTGTAATCAAAATAAATGTGCCAAACAATAGCAGGGCTGGAGGTCCATACACTGGCACAGTATAAGCTGACTATGAAGAATACACAGAAGCTGAGGTAAAATATATACAAGCCACACTGATTAGTAGAGACATAATCCACTGCTTGGCAGCAGTGGTAATGAAATACCATGTAGCTAACATGCAAAGTAATCACATAGTCAGGGTGATAGGCTAGGTGGGCATATTGAAAGAGACCTCCAGGACAAGCATGGCCCCACTGGGCCAATCACCCACTTGCAACACAGGATCACCATATTAACCCCAAATGAGGAGTGTAATAACAGACAATTGAAAAGTGACAACTACACAATAATCTAAGTCCCAAAAACAAGGGAAGAAAGGGGATAAAAGTGACTATGAAAGTAAATGAAAAAAGAATAATAAGGATCACCAAAGATCCAAATAAGACGTTTAAAGCAAAAATAATGGCATGGAAAAAGTGACCTATTTGAATCCTCTGGCACCCAATCGGTATGGAGCATACTCAAAGATGGCGCATCTCGTGTCCCACCAAGTACTCAAGGGGTCAAAAGAATAAGTGAACCAAAAGAGCAGATACATTATTAAAATGTCAAATTTAGGATGTTAAATGCAATTGCATTGTGAAATGGAAACAACTGGTTAGATGATGCATCAGGAATAGCAGTCTCCCAATATCACCACCACACTGTCCGAGACTAGGCCTCAGCCTGCTGGAGTCTCGCGGTACGGTAACGCCCAAGAGTGATACTGACTCAGCCTGCAGTCAGTAGCTGGGAGTCTGATAGCCCCAGGTCAATACTAGGAAGGATGACTGAATAACAGAACCAACCCAAGGAGAGAAGAGACAGGGCCTTCTAGTAAGCACCAGATAGGATAGTCAGAAGAGTCAAAGACATACACGGAGCGGGTAGCCAGCCAGAGCCATGGGTTTGCACCAGACAGGATATCCACTGAATTGATAGAATGCTGGATGCGCAGTGGACAGAGCCCCAGTTCAACACCAGAGTGGGTAGTCAGACAAGCCTAGGTCATACACAGAGCAGGTAGTCAGCCAGAGCCACAGGTTTGCACCAGATAGGCTATCCACTGAAGCGATGGAATGCTGGATGCGCAGTGGACAGAGCCCCAGGTCAACACCAGAGTGGGTAGTCAGACAAGCCTAGGTCATACACAGAGTGGGTAGTCAGCCAGAGCCACAGGTTTGCACCAGAAAGGATATCTGAGCCAAATCGGAACGCACAAGGAGAATAGTCAGACAGAGCCACAGGTCAACACCACAATGGATGGACAGACAAGCCAGATCATACACAGGAATCAGGAATACTAGATAATGAACTGCTCAGAACACCAACGTAAGGGTAACTGATACACAGGTCCATAGAGGTTTATAGGCTGCGCCTATAACAGGTGTCCAGGCAAGTGCCTGATTCAATGCTGCCAGTAACCAGGAACCAGACTAGGCCAAAGGCAGAGGAATGCTGCTAGTGATGCAGGAGCGTCCGTCCAGAACCCTACTCCTGGCTGAACGGCGCAGGTCAAGGTAAGGCACTGTGACACTTTTGGAGGAGAAGAGATGCTGTATTCCCCCCTCCTCCTGAGGATTGGGACACAATCAATCATGATTTATTGCAGTGTGGGTAACTGGTATTCTAGCAAAGTGTACTACAACTGGTTGGTCTTTGATCTTCAATGTGTGTCACTGATTACGGTTTTGTGTGGCCTTGTGTGGCGAACCTATGATTACCCATTCTTTCTTTAAACGTACTAGTGGTTTTTCCCACGTACATTAGACCACATGGCCAGAGGATAATATAAATGACAAATCCTAAGCCCCTTATGTGAGTGCTTGAAAGAAGTCCCTGTGAGTAGATAATTGCAGGAAATGCAAAATATACATTTGTAACATCCTTTGTGTTTTGTTTTCTCCTCCTTGGAATAACATTTATATGGATCAGTCTTCATTAGAATATCTTTCAGATTACACCCCCTTTTGTAACAGAGCACTGGTGGTGTGTGATTAATCCCAGGTAGAGTACCATCTGATGTTACAATGGGTCAATGCCTTTATACACTGTCTTTAATTTTTTTTTAGTCTCCACACTGTATGTGGCCTGTAAAGTCAGACGGTCAGTGTCTCTAGAGTTTTTGCTGACAATGCTGTCTTCCCTTTTTAATTGTGAAACAGATTGCTTCTGATGTTCAATCAAATTCTTATCATATCCCCTTTGGATAATTTATTTTTCATTCTATCTAGTTCTGAAACAAATGTTGTATTGTTGCAATTAATTCTGCTCAGTCTCAGCATCTTGATTTTCCACCAGAACATCTAAAAATGGGATTTCACTATTACTGTGGGATAGTGTTAGCTGTTTATGTGGGTGGATTGAGTTGAGACCACTAACTAGCTTGACCAGGTCATCAGAGGGACCATTCCATAGACTAAACATATCATCTATATAGCATGCATATAAAACAGCATATTGTTAGAACATTATGTGTGGGGTGAGAGGGTCATGTTCGTACATGGACATGTTTCAGGGTCTTCACCCATCCTTCTTTTGCGGCTGCCCCCTCCGTACCATTTGGGCTTGAGGTCCCTGGCCTGATTCCATGCACTCCTGCGAGCCGCTTGACTCGCAGACTTTTGTTCCATTGGTCTGTCCTCTCTGAGCGGTGCAGTCTTGTGAGACTGGTGCGTGGATCTTCACGTTGTTGTGAACTTCTGGGTTGACACACAGCCTTTTACTGCATTCTGGCAAGGTTCTCTGCTCTCTCCACCTACTTGGGGGCTTTATAAGCTGATGCTGGACACACCACCAGTGCTCTAGCGTGGTGTCTGCTTGCCCAGCCTAATGCTGTCCAGTGTATCCATGCTTGTTTCCTGGTGCTGACTCTAGCTTGTCTGACTACCCTCTTGGCTGCTGACTCTGGGCTTGTCTGACTACCCTCTCTGGCTACTGACTCTGGGCTCATATGACTACCTTCACTGGCTACTGATTCTGGGCCTTCTGAGTACCCTCTCCGGTTATTAATGCTGGGCTTGTCTGACTACCCTCTCTGGCTACCAATATTGGGTTTGCCTGACTACCCTCTCTGGCTATCACTCTTGGTTCCTGTTGCTACATCTGGTTCCCAGGGTATTGTCCAATAATTATATATGATTGTACCGTTTATTTTATTGTCTGTGTTTGTTCTTTTGCCTAATATGATATATTGATATTTCTCTACGTCTCCAGTCTGGTTATATGACTCCTGACTAGGGGTGGGCAGGGTCAGCGCCACTGATAGGTGATGTAGGCACCTGCCTAGGGTGTCGCAGAGTAGATCTGCATGCACCTAGTCAGCTGCACGCATCTAGTCAGAGAGAGAGAGAGAGAGAGAGACACCATAATGCTGGAAACATTGGTACCGAATGGTGGACTGGAGTGACAGTTGTGTGCAGCTGGCCTTTTGCCAAGTGCCAACACAACTGTTTCTCACAGTCCTACATGCATTTGTCATTCTAGGACTGCTGATTGGACTGGAAGAGAGGCCGAGTTTAAATTATATAAAGTGCTCCTCAGGTAGCACCTCCAGCCAATTAAAGATGAGTACTGTCATAATATACTCCTCTCTCATTGGATGTATTATGGTTCTGTATGTGATAGTGGTGCTAGAAGCCTAGGACAGTACCTGGTCTGTCTGTGAAATGGTGAAATGTGGTAGCAGTGCAGTAAGTAATCAGCCTGTGGGCAGTTGCACTGCAAACATTCAAGCACCTAGGTTGTCTGCACAACATAACATTACTATATTTATTCCTCAGTGTTTGTGCTATAATTTCCTGTAATTGCATAAAATAGGAACAGCACAGCAACGTTAGGAAGACAGCAGCTGGAATAGCTGCACAGCCATATTAGCCTCATGTTTTCCCTCCTTTGCCGCTGAGGTGTAGATACTGCCCAAGGAAAGGTTACAGCAGGGTGTGTCAGTGGCACTGAAAGCTAGAAGAAGCTGACAGGAGAAGCAGCAACATGACATTTTTTTAGAGTGGGGTTCCCTCTCCTTCATCTAGGTCTGAGAGTACAGGTAACATCCAAATATCTTATTACATTTATTGAATTGTAACATTCTTTCTCAAGGTGGACTGGTTGCTTTGGATAGTTGAATGGTTGCATTTAGTATGCACTGTGTAATGACCAATATTTATAAAAGCAAACAACTTATTTTAGAGAAAACCAACTGCCCCATGGGGACAAAATTAAATTGGGCTTCAATAGAGTTTTTTAATCACTTGAGCACTGGAGAGTTCTCCTATACTTTTCTTTGCAATGCACTGGAGACCTCACTAGCATTCAAGGAGTTAGACATTTGAATGATAGAGAAGTATCCAGTGCAGTGCAAAGAAAAGTAAAGGAGAACTCTCTAACACTCACAGGGTTACAAAAAAAAAAAAAACTCTATTCAAGTGCATGGGAATGTAGACTTCTTTATTTGTCCCCTAAGGTGTAGTTGGTTTATTCCACATTAACTTCATTTTGATTTTGTAGATATGGGCCTATATTCTTTAACTTATTGGATGCTAGACATATCTCCAATGTATTGAAAATTGCACTGGAAACATCTCTGATATTTAATTAATACAGCTGTTGGATTTGGGGGTGTTTGCAGTGCTGCTAATATCCTATTTCTGTGTTCAAGCACATCTTAACTCTTTGAGTGCCAGAGGGGTGTACAAATGCATTGCTCCATAATGAATCCACTCCCCTCTGGTTCACAAAGGGTTGAGGGGCAATAAAATGTTACAAAGAAAATTAAAGGTGATGTTGATCTAGTGTACCTGCTAATGCTTTCCTACTGCCTTACCCTGTGTCTGGGCAGGAGCAATTCAGTGTCACAGTGCTGACTGCAGGGACAGAGAGGTTGGTGCCACTGCCACCATGACAAGGCCTACATTAGTCACCTTTGGCCCATTGGCATTCCTGGACTCAAGGGCCCATATTTATAAAAGCAAACTGGAGTTACTATGGAGTAAGTCAACTGCACTATAGGGGACAAATAAACCTTTCTAAATTCCCACTAACTTGAATAGCGCTTTTTAACCCATTGAATGCTAGAGGTTTCCAGTGCATTGCATTGCAATGCACTTGAGGACTTTCTAGTGTTCAAAACATGAAAATCCCAACCAATGTAATAGTAATTTGTATGTGTTCCTTGTGGTGCAGTTGGTTTATTCCAGAATAACTCTAGTTTGCTTTTATACATATGGGCCTAGATTCTTCCTGGGACCTGGACTAAACTTAAACTTTCCAGGTAGGACACATACACTTTTCCTTAATATGGACAGTACTTTAAAATATCTGCCGATGGAGCAATAAGTTAAATCCTATTGTCTCTTTGATCACAATGTTTACATGAAATTTCGACTTAGTACTCTGATAGTTGAATGAACAGTCACATTATGTTGTGCAATTTAGCTTAATAAAACCAGCTCCTGCCTTTTACTGCTTTAATGGCAGGAGGGCAAATAAAATAACTTAACATCTCTCATCCTCTCCCTGAGGCTGTTATACTGTGTGTAGCTAGGAAGCCAGGGTTAGGGTTATTTTTGCCCTCTCTCTCCCCCTGGTCCAGATAGTCGGACTCTGGAGACTCCTGTAAAATGAATAACCTAATCTAAATAGCCTAATCAGAAAATTAATCCTTTGAATGCTAGCAGCCAAATAGAAGTACACAATGCATTACTTTATGTTGCATTGAAAAGCAATGAGCTGTGTGCATCTCCCTGGCATTCATAGGGTTAATTTTCAGTTTAGGCTCAGTTAGTTATTTTACAGCCTGTAAGTGGGTGTGTTATGAAGGGGCAGAACCCTCAGGGTGGAGTCAAGGGGGCGGCAAACTGAGGTTTTGCCTAAGGTGGCAAAAATCCTTGTACCAGCCCTGGGGGTGGGCAAAAAGTGTGACAAATTTCCTTGCGAAAACGTGCCGATTTTTCGCTTTTCCATGAAAAATTTTGCCTTTTAGTCTATGCAAAAATGTCCTCCTTTTCACCTATTTTAACTAATTTTCCTCCTATGTTAACACATTTTTCTCCTATATTTCCTGTGAAAAATGTGTTAGCATGCAGAATGCATTTGTCCTTTGCCCACAACACTTTCTTGCTTAAGTGACTCTGGCACATAATGATATCAAGTAATAAAAAAAATAAAGTACATCCTACAATGTGGCAGATATGTATTGTAGTGGTGGTGGTGGGGGACAGGTATGGTGTGATTTGTGTATGTATTTTTACCACTGTCATAATCTATCCTCCTTTTCAGATTATTGACAAACATTACTTTTCAGTCATAGCGGTGGTCCCATCTGTCCTCCACCTTCTCATCTGTGCTGCTCTTATTATATTTGTCCTGGCTTTGTCTGTCATGTGTGGTTTCTGCTACTACTACTACTAATGGAGCTAGATGTTGATGTAATTCTACTGCCACTACTACTAGGTGTCAAAGGTGCAGCACTTACAGCAGCAGGACCAGAGGTACTCATATCTAACACTGTGGATGTTAACCTGTGTTGCTGTTGCTGGGTAGTCAAAACAGGTGTGTGTGGCTGAGTGGGACTTGGACTTTGAAGAGGCAATGATGCCGATGATGACTGATAGGGTGACTGTGTGCTTTTTGACATCTGTACTTGTCCAGGGTCAGACTTTCCAATGGCTTTCTCAAACACTTTATAGACAGGCAAAGTGCTCCTTAAAAGTGGTGGAAGATTCAGCCTTTGACTTTCTGCTAATCTTATAGCCTTGTCACCATTCTCACTCTCAACTTCATCTGTATCTGAACAAGAGAAGGATGCTGGAGGGATATATTCTAGATCTGCATCATCATCAGTCATCATTAGGTCATCCTCAGCAGCAGCAGCATCACGTGACAATTCTTGACCACTACCCTTATATTCTTCTAAGATTTTTGAGGTCTCAAACAATTTCTTTTTACTTTAACTGTAACAAAGTTCCCTTCTGTGAGTGTTTTGATGCTTGTTTATCTCACTATCTGATGCAGCAGGCGTTTCAGCTACTATACCTTCCTCTATTATGCTACTGCCAGCATCATCAACACTTGAATGCAACTTGTTGTCGTCTTCAGTGTTCTTCTTATATGGTTCTTTATTTCTGCTGGCGCTGGTGGTGCTGGAACTAGTTTTGCTGGGATCTTGACAAACTGCATCCTCCCTTGGAGTAGAGGGATCATCATCATTGATTGCACACGCTACAGCAACCATTGCTGCAGTCAGTTATTGAACTACTATTTTACTCTCATGTCCCTGCACTGCTCCACCCCTCCCCCGTCCCCTTGTGCATATGCTGGACATTACGCAACTACACTGTGTTTTTTTACTGTACGGTACACAACACAACTGATGCAGCAGTATGATTCCTTGCCTATTTCCAGTCAGCTGTCTGTCACTGTCACCTAAGATATTTAGTTTTTTATTCTTTTTTATTTATTTATTTATTTATTTATTATTGTTTTTAAGTTGTCTACCCTGTTGTCTTATCACAGTCTGTCAAAAAAAATATAAATGTAAAACAAAATCAACACCCAGCACAGAGATAATAACAGCAAGATCAGAAAGAACAGGTCCCTAGCTGCCCGTGGCTTGCCAGTCACATGGAATTTTGGAGTATTTGGGGGTCAACTTCTTTCCTCCCTTCTTATCAACTAGAGTGCCCCCAGACTCCCCTAATACAGAGAACAGATGTCCTACCTAAATGACTCCCTAAACTAAGCTTCAATTCTCCTTTATTTGCCTATCTCTTCTAGCTCAAAAACATGCTTCTCTCTCCTCTCACAAACAAAGAATGGCTGATGAGAGAGCCTGACAGCCTTTTATATGGCTGTAGAAAACTTTTGTGTGGTGTAGAAATATTTTTCTTCCCATTGATTTCAATGGGTGGAAAAGGCTGAAAAAAGTGGAAAAAAGGCACTTTTCGCAGGAAATTTTTCACCAAGCAGAAAGTGCCATTATTCACTAATTTCAGTTTGAGGCGATCATTTTCGCCCATCCCTACTCCTGACATTACGCAAGAGCCATGAATCTAGGTTGGACCTACAAGATCAACACATTGATCAGTTGGCCTTAGCTATGCAGAGTCTCCTTAATCGGACTGCCCATCTAGACCGTCCTCCTCAGCAACCAATGGCCACTGCTGCTCCTGTCCTGGCACCAGTTGCTCCTGCTGTACCTGAACCTTTGGTGACTCGAGGCTTAACAGGGTCGGCACCACTTCCCCAACATTATGGGGACAACTCCTGGTTCTGATTCCTCGGGGGTGGAACCTATGCAGCTGGGGTTCACCCGCCTCTCAGTGGAAGAAAAGGCCTTTCGCAGGAGGAAGGGCCTATGCCTTTATTCCGGCAATAAAGGAGTATGAGAGTATGAGATTTGGAACATTGTTTATTCTTTTGTGTCCAGGGGTCTGTGGCAGTATCTGGTGCATTGGAAGGGTATGGGCTGGAGGAGCAATACTGGGTGCCTTCTCATGATGTCCACGCTCCTGCTCATTTTCCATCCAAAACTGGTCCTCTCTTATGAGGGAGTGGTCATTAAGGGGGGCTACTGTCAGGGTCTTCACCCGTCTGTCTTGCGACTGCCCCCTCCGTATCATTTGGGCTTGAGGTCCCCAGCCTGAATTCATGCCCTCCTGCGAGCCGCTGGACTCGCAGACTTCCACTCCATTGGTATGTCCTCTCGGAGTGGTGCAGTCTCGCAAGCCTGGTGAGCTCATCTTCACGTTGTTGTGAACTTCCAGGTTGATGTATCCACACAACCTTTTACTGGCATTCCGGCAGTGTTCTCTGCTCTCTCTGCCTACTTGGGGGGTTTATAAGCTGACGCTAAGCACACCACCAGTGCTCTAGTGTGGTGTCTGCTCACCCAGCCTATTGCTCTCCAGTGTATCCATACTTGTCACCTTGTGCTGACTCTAGCTTGTCTGACTACTCTCTTGGCTGCTGGCTCTGGGCTTGTCTGACTACCCTCTCTGGCTACCGATATTGGGCTTGTCTGACTACCATCTCTGGCTCCTGACTCTGGCTTATATGAGAACCCTCTCTGGGTTCACATACTGGGCTTGTCTGTCTACCCTCACTGGCTACTGACTCTGGGCTTGTATGACTACCCTCACTGGCTACGGATTCTGGGCCTTCTGAGTACCCTCTCTGGTTATTAATACTGGGCTTGTCTGGCTACCCTCTCTGGCTACCGATATTGGGTTTGTCTGACTACCCTCTCTGGTTATCACTCTCGGTTCGTATTGCTACACCTGGTTCCCAGGGTATTGTACATATATTATATTTGATTGTATCGTTTATTCTATTGTCTGTGTTTGTTCTTTTGCCTAATAAAATATTTTGTTATTTCTCTGTCTCCAGTCTGGTTATATGACACCTGACATTACGCAAGAGCCATGAATCCAGACAGGACTGGGAACCCAACCAAATATTGGCGTATGCTCAGGGCTGGATTTATTGAGAGGCTGACTAGGCATTAGCCTAGGGCACCCAATTTTCTAGGGCACTGGGCAGGGGCCTAGTCACGCCCACTTACTTTTTTTATTTATTTTTTTTGTGCACACTGCGTTGGTATGGTACAAAGGGTGCTGCCTTTTGTAAACTCTGCCAGTGATTTAGAATTAGCGCGGTGACTCTTGTTCCGCACAGTCCTCACCCTGTAACTCAGTCTTTTGTTGCTGGCACACCTGCTCCCCAGTTTCCAGCCACATCTCTCTTACTTTCCCTGCTGTGCTGCAGCTGTGACATATGAAATATATACACTTCTGGGCTGCAGTGGATTCAAAGCAGTCCTGCAGCATGTGTTCTCCAGATATGTCCACCATTAAAGAAGAGCAGTTTAAGCATAAGATTTACAATGCTCTTCTTAGAACAATATTGTTTTTATAACAACTCAGGGGTGTGGGGGTAACCAGTAGCTCTCCAGCAGTCATTGGCCTACAGATCCTATCATCCTCAACTTGCCAAAGATGATGACAGCTGTAGTCCAACAACAAACTGAAATCCGATGGAAAGCATCAAAAATGTATCAATGCCGAACTTGAGCAGTAAGGGCTGTACTCGCCAGTTCAAAGGTTGCACTTACCTTGGCTGTTTCTAGAACAGTTGCTTAGTATGCCTAGGTGAGCTGTAATAAAGCAAGAAGTCATGGCTCACTCTGCCAATCCCAATCCAGTGGAAAGAAGCACTTCCGCCATATTAACGCTAGTACAGGATGTGATGTGGGAAAGTGCATAGATGATCCTGTCAGTGATGGAGGTTGAGTATCTGTGTCACTGAGACTGGTGATGTATTAATCCTTTGAGTGCCAGAGTTGTACGCAATGCATTGCATTTAAAAACCAATTTACTGTTCTCTCTCCCATATGGTGCACTTAAACCTTTGAGTGCTTTGCAATGCATTGCGTACCCCTCTGGCACTCAAAGGGTTAATTTACCCAAGAATAACTCCAGATGCTTTATGCACTCAAATTTCCATGCCATTCTGAAGAGCCCATGCACCAAGATATATCAAGTTTTAGATATCTTAGTGCAAAGGCTTCATAGATTAACACAGAGATTGGATACTTTATCACACTGAAGAAATTGTCACCAGATTTTAGTACATCAGTATCAAAGTCCTGAGCGAGAGTGGGGACAAAATGAGGTATGTTCTGTCCTCACAAACAACTTGTAAATAAAGATCCAGTAAGCAGGAAGAGAGTTTGAAATCTTTACTGAAAATATACTTTTTAATTTGTAAAACTGCAAAACACAAAATTATAAAAATATGTATTAGCAACTTCATACCTCCCAACATTTCAAATTGCCAAAGAGGGACTCTTGTGTTTAGGGGGTGTTTCTGGGGGCATGGCTGGTGGGCAGGGCATTACCAAGAATTTGTAGGCTATTTCTTGACCTACTGACACCTCCTTGTGTAACCTAATAAATGACTTATAACAAGACCAATGTATTTTATTTACACAGACCAATTTATAAACACATATACTGACATTTAAACAAAAAATAATGTGAGTTTTATTGCTGTGGAGCAATGTGATACACTTATATACACACCACACAGTCTGATCTCCTAAAAAGAGGGACATCAGGGTGGGAAAGAGGGACAGAGGGATTAGATTCTAAAAGAGGGACTGTCCCTCCTAAAGAGGGACACTTGGTAGGCATGCAATTTATCTGCTTACAATCACAAAATACAAATCGTGACAGGCATGCTACATTATTGTTAAACAATAGCTAACAGAAAATGAGGCCTAGCTACATAGCTCCTTGACAAGCAGATGCTGCAAACAAACATCAAGCTGTAGCTGACTGCATAAAAACATATACTAATAACTTAAAACTAAAGATAGCCTACTTACAGACTTATCCTTCTAAGGCCAGTGTGAAAGAAAGTGTGGAGTCCATTACATGCTCCTAGGGTTGCCATCCAGCCGTTATTTTACCAGCAGGCTGGTAAAAAATTTACTTCTGTCCAATGTTAAGCCAATGGAGGGAATGCCATGGCTGGTATTTTTTGGAAGAAAAGGTGGCAACCCTACATGCTCCTGTTCTGAAGATGTGATTAAGCAGACTGGCTGATAAAACAGAAAGTGAGTAAAGCACAGTGGCTCAGTGGTTAGCACTGTTGCCTTGCAGCGCTGGGGTCCTGGGTTCAAATCCCACCAAGGACAACATCTGCAATGAGTTTGTATGTTCTCACTGTGTTTGCGTGGGTTTCCTCCAGGTACTCTGGTTTCCTCCCACACTCCAAAAAAAAAAACATACTGATAGGTGAATTTAGATTGTGAGCCCCAATGGGGACAGGAACCAATATGAGTGTAAAGTGCTGCGGAATGTGTGTGCACTATATAAATAAAGGATTATTATTATTATAAAGCCTTGCAGTTCCTGCCAGTAATGGCTGCTAATTTAAAGCAACAACTACTGTTTTTTACAATATACATATGTATATCAGAACACCCCCCACCTGGAATAATAACATTACACCACTATGCTTCTTTTTTGAGGAGTAAGACTACTTCAGAGACAGATCTAAAGTACACAATAGGGACACCCTGTTTCATAACTTTAATCTTTCTAACTTTACTATTACTACTAGATACAGACAATGAGTCCAACAGGCCATTCGATCCTGGGAACCTGAGTGACTTTCAGCAAAAAGACATCTCCAAATTACAGGTTAGGCTTGTCAACTTGCCATTTTCTGTGTGACTGGAGTGTCACGACTCATGGGATACTTTTGTTTCAATCATCTACAGAAGATGTCTGCAAGACTCTGAACTTGCTTCCATTCCTTGGTGTAGAGGGCTTTGAGATCAAAGTCTCCTGGGGGAGCTGATGTTGTTTCAATCTTCTGGGTCAAAAGCATTGCATGTGTCAAGACTGCTGGCATTTCTGGATTTGTAGACACTGGAACCAAAGGTTGAGTGTTCATGATGGCCATGATTTCAGCCATAAGTGTAGTTAGGACTTCATGTGTAAGGCTAGTAGAGCTAGCCTTCAGAAGCATGGCATACAGAATGCGACAAGCAACTCCAATCATCCTTTCCCAAGCTCCTCCCATATGTGATGCATGAGGGGGATTGAAGGCCCAAGTGCATCTTTGATCTTGAAGGTAAGTACTGATCTCAGTATCTTCTGTGATAATCTTCAATTCCTTACAGACTCCAATAAAGTTTGTGCCACTATCTCAGTGAAGTTGCTTCACTGTTCCTCTGATAGAGAATAATCTCCTCAATGCATTGATGAAGCTTGAGGTAGACATAGACTCAATCACTTCAATGTGTACCACTCTAGTACTCATGCAAGAGAACAGAACAGCCCAGAGCTTACTTTCTGCTCTGCCTTCTCTAGTCCTGCGAGAGATGTTCCAGGGACCAAAGATATCCAAGCCAACATGCATGAATGGTGGATCTGAGGCAAGTCTGTCTGCAGGTAAGTCTGACATATTTTGCTCTTCAAGTCTTCCTCTAAGTTTCCTGCAGATTACACATTTATGGATTACACTGGAGACTAGTCGTTTACTTCCAATTATCCACAATCCAGCTGACCCGACTGCACCTTCAGTGAAGTGGGGACCCTGATATGCAACCTACTCGTGATAATGCCTTACCAACAGAAATTAAATGTGATGATTCTTGGGTATGATGAAGGGATGTTTCTCATCCACAGTCATATTAACTGCTGATGTGCATCCTACAATTCTCATTACTTTATCTTCATCAAAGGTAGGGTTCAGTTTTTTGAGTGGACTGTGTTTGGAGATCTCTTCTCTTTTAATAAGGCATTTGATGTCTTCTTTGAAAGCTTCTTGCTGAACACATCTGATGACGGTGATTTTGGCTTGTGTAAGACCATTACTATTGCATTTTTCAGTGCTAGTAGCTCTGCTGAAGTATTTGGTTAGGTGAATAAGCTTTGTTATTGCTCGGATGAGTGACTTCCAGCTGGAGAATCTTTCAAACCTGTGTGAGTCAAGATTGGTAATGAACGCTGTAACTTGTGGCCATAGTTCTTTGTCGTTATCAGGTTCTACAAGTTCAAAAGTCTCTAACTGAGTAGTCTCTTCTGAATCTGATCTAGTCAAAAAGGATGTACCTGAGAACCAGTTAGTGTGTTTGAGGCCAGATGCTGGCACAGGTCTAGTCCCATGGTCGGCTGGATTTTTGTCTGTACTGATGTAGTGCCATTGTTCTTGGCATGTGGACTTTCTTATGTGTGTCACTCTGACATGTACACACAGAACCTTCTGGAAGCATTGTGAATAATCCCTAGCACAATCTTGCTGTCTGTGTAAAAGACAGTAAAAGACAATACCAAATTATCTCATAAGAGCCTTGCCCTGCATGGTAATGGGGGCTAAGAACCATAGGGGGCCCTACAGGCTTCTCTTCTCTGCATACAAGAAATGTGAAAATGTTGGTTTTCAGATCACAACTAAGCCCTAAGCTTCTTTGAAAGGGCAGTGAATCTACTCCTAGATCCAGGTCCTTGAGGTATTTTGCATGGCCCTCTGAGGGAAATGCTTCCATGACTTTGATGCTATTGGAAGCTATCTTGTGCAACCTTATGTTAGACCCTGCTAACATTTCTCTTGTTCTTTTCAGGATGTTGATAGCCTCTTTGTCACTGGAGAAAGAGGTAAGTCCATCATCTACATAAACATTTCTCATGATAAACTGTTTAGCATCTGTGCCATACTCTTCTTCACCCTCCTGGGCTGCTAGCCGCAGGCTGTAGATAGCCACAGCTGGAGAGGGACTGTTCCCAAACACGTTCACCTTCATTCTGTATTCTCTGATATTTTTGTTGAAGTCATTATCTTCATGTCACAGGAACCTCAGGTAATCTCAGTGATCTTCTCGGACAAGGAAGCAGTAGGACATTTGTTGTATATCTGCTGTTACTGCAACACTTTCTTTTTTGTAATCTTAAGAGGTCCACTGAGGAGCACATCGTTAAGGGAGATGCCTTCATGCTTTGCAATGGAGTCAAATACTACTCGTATCTGTCCTGGTTTCTGACGATGATACACTACAAATATTGGTAAGTATCAACATTCTTATTTCTCTTCCAGCAGTGGTGCCTTTCCAGCTTGATCACTGTCAAAGATCTTCTGTATGAAATCATGGAAGTGTTCCTTCATATCTGACTTTCTGTCCTGAGTGTGTCACAATGTGGTGAGGTGCTTCGCTGCTTGTCCTCTGTTGTTTGGAAGGTGACGCCAGGGTGAGCAAAAAGGTAGAGGATCTACCCAGCTGTTCAACTCATCCTTGAAAACTTCTCTATCCATGAGTTCATGGAAAAGGCTATCTTCAACAGATGGTGCTGGTTTGTTATCATCTTGCGTTCTTTCGAACACCTTTTGTCCAAGCTCATCTACATCTTCAGTTGAGACTTTAGCCTCCATGCAACTCTGAACTCTTTGGCCTTGTGTAGAGTTGTCCAGTCTCTCTTTGATCTGTATTCTGTTGGTACAGGGTCTAAGACATGATGTGTGTCCATTTTGCAACAGTTTTGCTGGCTTGTGAGCTCCGTCCAGACATACATTACCGATGATGACCAATCCAAGGTCAAGACTTTGTACAAATGGTGCATTGTGTGGCCCATCTGACCTTGTGCACTCTCAGTATGTCCATTCCTAGTAAAAGGAGGATTGCAGCATCTGGATCGAGTGCTGGAATCTTGTCTGTGATTTGCATCAGATGAGGATGATGACGTGCAATTTCGGATGTAGGGATCTCTGATCTATCATCTGGTATCATATCACATTCCATGAGAGGCGGGACAGTCAGCTGTGTTTTTCCAACTATCAACTCGATGATGTAGTTGTTTGCTCTCCTCCCTTATGTCTTCATTATTCATGACCATGTCTTCAAAGCATATGGAACTGAACATCCTCCCACACTGAAGATATTGAAGAACTCCGTTCTTGCCAAAGACCTGTTACTTTGCTCTTCTAAGACAGCATACATTCTGACTGCCTTCTCTCTGAGGCCTGCAGGATACACCTTGGCTAAACATATCTTGGAGCAAGATCTAGAACTAAATGTCTCTGTGCAGACCTCAATGCACTTTGAGGTTACTGGTGGTGTTGCATTCTCCTTTTGCTCTCCACCATGATCGTCTTGAGTTGATGGATTCTCTTTTCGCCCTGGTGCTGGCCCTGGGTGCAGTGCAGATAGATGCTTATCATTATTACATTCTTTACATTGTATTGCTTTCACACAGTCTTTTGCAAGATGTTGAGTTGAAGCACAGCATCTGAAACAAATGTGCTTGTCCTTAAGATAGGACTTGTGCTTTTCTATTGTTTTGCTCCTGAAACTACACCATTTTCTCAGTGGAAGAGGCTTGTTGTGTAAAGGACACTGCTTGTCTGGGTCCTCAACTTTCATTCCTGAGCTTTTATCCTGGTTGGCTACAGACTCAGATGGCACTTCTGTCTTTCGCACAGACACTGTTGTTCTGTATTATTTATTATGAACTGACAATTTCTTCTCTGTCTTTATGGAGCTTGAGCCTCTCATGTTCAAAAAGGGGAAGCTTGTGTCATTGCATGTTTTGGCTTGATTCACAATAAACTTGGTGAAAAAGGAGAAAGGTGAAAGTGCAACCTGATGGTCTTCCTTGTATTTTGATGCTTGTGTCATCCATTTTTCCTGTAAGTTGCAAGGAAGTTTTCCTATTATGGGGTTGACTCCATATTCTGTATCCAGATATGAGAGGCCTGGCAGGCGTCCAGCAGCTTTTGCTGCCTCCAGCTCTAGAAACAAGTCTCCGAGCTCTCTCAGCTTCTGATTGTCTTTATTATTGTTGGACAAATTTCAATTTTCTTCAGACGGTCATCTTCGATTACTTCTGGTGATCCATAGCAGTCTTCCAATCTCTGCCATACCATTGCAAGCCCTGCTGTTGCATCGTGAACATGCACTACTCTGATTCTCTTGGTTTGCTCAGAAGACTTTGGTCTGAGCCATTTGAAGAGTAGACCTAGCTTTTCTTTGTCTGTCAGATTTAAGTCTTAGGTGCTGCTAAGGAAAGATGGCTTCCAGTCCCAACAGTTTTCTGGATGATTGTCAAACTTTAGGAGACCAGAGCTCACCATCTCATGGCATATCAAGTACCTTGTCACATCTGTAGCTCCTGCTGCGTCAGATGGATATTCTTTAGAGACAGACATGTGGCATGATTGTGGCTTGTAAGACGGCAAGGGTGATCGGTTAGACTATGTCTGGTCATGTGGTCGTTCTATTCCGCTGCAAGTCTCTTCTCTATAGCCCAAATTGGTGATTACATGAGGAGGAATTATGTCACCATTCCTTTGGTTTCCTGAAGGACCAACAGATAGGTCTCTTTGTTTGTAACCACTTCACTGGTTGTATTGGAGCTCTGGTTCAGTCTTGTAGCATCTAGTTATATCCAACTTGTCTGTTGCTGGTAAAACCTTTGAGGATTTTGCTGCTTCATTAGACTGTTGATCGTGTAGTTGTACATACTTACGGGTGTGTTGGATTGCACTGAGCTGTGTCATCAGGGTTTCTATCATAAGGCACGACTCTCCGTACCGAGCGTCAGCAGCTTTTATGACAATCTCAGCTTCAGCTATGGCTGCAGAGGCTGCTTTCTCTTGCTTGAGAATATGTAAAGATGCTTTCACCTCTGCTTATCTTCTAGCTACTTCAGCTTTACTTTAGCGTTACTTCTAGCTGCTTAAGCTACAATCTTATGATGTTCTCCCTCTATGCAGCCCTGTTCACTTATCATTTCAGCTTCACGTATTGCATAAGAAGCCAGTGTGCGTGCAGCTTATGCTTTTGCATGGACTCCGGCGGCTGCAGCACTGGTTGATGACAGGATGGAGCAGCTTGAATGACTAGAACTAGTGTGCTTAGACCTGGAAGCTACAGCACTAGCTGATGTCAGATCCGATTGACTAGAAGCGCTAGAGCTTTTGCACCGTGACCTGGTCCCGCACAGCATGCTATATGTGCTTTCCCCGGTGTCTGGATGCTGAGAAATCACTGGTGTGATATCCTGAACTTCAGTGTGCTGCATGATGAGGCTGGTGACTTTTCTGCAGTGTCTGGACCAAAGAGGTTAACTGATGTGTAGAATGAACCCACTCTTCTTGTGGCTAGGCCCAGTGTTTAGTAAGTATTTTTACTATTCTGCCCTCACAATGTGTCTGTATTACAAGGCTTGGCAGACAGCAAACAACCTCCCAATAAAAACCCTGCAAATAGTGATTGCAATCTTTACTGAAAATATACATTTTTATTTGTAAAACTGCAAAATGATAAATTTTTCTTACCGTTATTCGTATTTCTTCTGTTTCCCTACACGGCATTTACATTGGGACTTAAAAAGCATTGCCCAAGAGAAGGGAGGGAAACAAAATATTAGCAATCGAGGAGATACAGGAATGATACTACCAGATCTATGTTGGGATAACTGCTTCCAGGACCTTCCTTCCATTCCTGGAGTCCAAAGAAGACTGGACATCTAGTTGATAGTGTTTTATAAACGTAGATAAGGAGGACCAAGTGGCCGCTTTACAAAGATCAGCAGGAGAAGCATCAGCCTTCCGGGCCCAGGAAGTGGATATGGCTCTAGTGGAATGGGCTTTAAGGTTTTTTGGAACCTGTAATCCTGCTTCTGAGTAAGCCAACTTAATGGATTCAGTGAGCCATCTGGCAATAGAGGCCTTTGAGGATACTTTTCCCTTTAGTCTGCCCTGAAAATAAATGGAGTCTCTGAAGATCTGAAAGCTTCAGTCCTTTTAAGATAAACGAAAGGTCTCGTACCAGGTCCAAATTATGGAACTGTTTCTCTTTTGCAGCAGCAGGATTGGGGCAGAAGGAAGGCAGAATGGTTATGGGGAAATTCCGAGATTACCTTCCCTCTGAAGGAAGGCTTAGGTTTTAAGACCACCTTATCCTGGTGGAAAACTAGAAACAGACTTTGACAAGATAAGACCTATAACTCATTGACTCTACGAGAGGAAGTTATGGCTGTAAGGAAAACCACCTTGAACGTAAGGAGTTTTAAGGAAATGTCAGTTAAAGGTTCAAAGGCTTGAGATGTAGATAATTGCTCAAGGACTATGTTCAAGTCCCATGGATGATTAATATTGTGAACTGTACGCCTGATCTTAGAGATAGCCTTTAGGAACCGCTTGATCAGATCCTCATCTGCCAAATGCATAGCCATAATAGCGGGTAGGTCAGATACCTGTACTCTAATGGAAGCTGGTCTGAACCCCATTTGAAAACCGTCTTGTAAAAAATCCAATATCCTTGGAATAGTGATGGGAGATTCCTGAGGAAACTTGGACTTGAACCAATTAGAAAAGGTGGACCATACTCTGGAATAAATTTTAGAGATAGATGGTTTCCGTCCAGTGATAATTGTATTAGTCACTGTTTCTGATAATCCTCTACTTTACAACATGAGCCTATCAGTCTCCAGGCCGTCAGATGTAGAAAGGCAGGGTCTGGGTGGCATACTGGTCCTTGCCTCAGAAGCTTGGAAGTTAGAGGAAGCTCCCATGGAGGAGTTATGGACATTGTCACCAGAAAAGAGTACCAAGGTCTCCTGGGCCAATTGGGGTTGATCAGGATGACATCCACTTGGTCTCTCCTGATTTTCCTGATGACAGCCATGATGATTGGAAATGGTGGAAATATGTAAGCTAGGCTGTAATTCCAAGGCAACCTGAAAGCATCATGCCCCACTGAGCCCTGATCTCTCCATCTGGAAAGGTACAGTGGACACTTCGCATTGTCCCTTGAGGCCATCAGGTCTACTTCTGGCTTGCCCCAACATTTTCAGATTTGTTCGAAGACTTGAGGGTCTAGAATCATCACCCATTTTCCTGAAATATGTCTATGTATGTGTTGAATGCAGTACCATACTGCCCTCATCTCCAATATGTTTGCGTGCAACATCTTTTCTGACTGTTTCCATGTGCCCTGAAATAGGACCAATCTCCAAGTTCCTCCCCGGACTGGCATCGGTCGTTAGGATTTCCTAATCGTGGTCTTCTAGACTGGAAAACATCATAAGATTCTTCTTCTGTTGCCACCATATCAACTCCTTCCGTGATGATGGTAAGAGAGGTATTCTTTGTGATGGATTCCCAGAATCTCTGTTCCAATATTTTAAGAAATTGTTTTGGATTGGGCGCATATGTAGTCGTGACCTGGGAACAATCTGAGTAACTGATGTCAGGTTGCCCAATAGTTCCATGAAGTCTTGGGATGTGTGAACTAGAATCTTCTTGAAGAGATTCACCTTCCAGATGATACGCTTGACTCTGTCCTCCTTCAGGCAGACTGTCTTTGCCTGTGAGTTTATATGTAGCCCCAAATAGGTCACTATTGTGGAAGGAACTAGTTGGCTTTTGTCTTTTTTTATCATTCATCCTAGATGATACAGATACTGCAACGTCTGATTGGTGTGTTGTATTGCCCTGGAGTCAGATCTTGCTATGATCAAGATGTCGTCCAGGTATGAGACCACATGTATTCCTTGTTGTCTCGAGGGTTGAAGGGCTGATGCTAAGACCTTTGAAAATACCCTTGAAGCTGTTGATAGCCCGAAGAGTAGGGATCGAAATTGAAAATGATTGTCTCCCACTGCAAACCTCAGAAACTTTCTGTGGGAGGCCCGGATTAGAATATAATGATAGGTGTCCCTGAGATCTAAAGTGGTCATGTAGGCACCCTGAAAAATAGTCTGCACCATGGATGTGGTAGACTCCATCTTGAAGTGAACCACTCTGAGGTGTTTGTTCAATGTTTTCATGTCCAACATAGTCCTGAGTCCCCCAAACACTTGGGCACTATAAATAGTACTGAATAGTTACCAGAACCCTGGGGATGACAGTTAACTGGTTCTATCACCTGTTTTTTTTTAGTAGGCTCTTGATAGATTCGTGAAGACTGTTCTCCTTACTGGACTGGAAGGAATGTTGGACTGGATAAAATCTGTGAGGCCCGCTTGCCTTCATTGGAATTTTTCTTTATTTTAGGGCTTTCTGGAAAACTCCTTTCTGTAGCCCCCTCTTGAACTGTGAGCAAATCTCTGCTTCTTGTTATAATAGGGTCTCCCTTGAAACTTGGGTTGCTCCCCAAAAGAAGTATGCCTAATCTTAGAACTTGAGGGTCTAGGAGATGAGAATCTAGGCCTACGTTCCTGAGGTAAAAAAGGTGCTCTTCCCCCCTGAGGCTCTCTTTATGATATCCTTAAAGTGTGCGCCAAACAGGAATGCAATCAATTTTCCTTTGGAAGAGGTGTCAGCGTTTCAGGATTTAAGCCATAACACTCTTCTGGCACCAACTGAGAGAGCAGATGCTCTCGCGATGAGATGTATATCTAAGGAGGTGTCACAAAAGAAGTTTGTGGCCTCCTTCATGACTGCCGCCTCCTTTAATAACTTTGGCCTAGACACATTGGACTCAATTTTTCTTCTAGGTTGGTCAATCATATACTCATGGCACAGGTTAAACATGCAATGGCTGTAGAGGCCTTAAGGTTTTACCCTAATACAGAAAACTGATGTCTGAGGATCCCATCCAGTTTTCTTTCCATTGGATCCCAGAGTGACGTCCCATCCTGCAGGTGAAGAGTAGTACGTCTAGCAAGTTGGGCAATGGAAGCATCAGTTTTGGGACGGAGTACCCATGGTTTTACCTCCTCTTCTTTGAAGGGGTACATTTTAGAGAAGCACCTGGAGATGTTGGATCTTTTGTCTCTGATGTTCCACTCAGATTTAACTAATAAAAAAAAAATTGATTGGTGAATGGGAAAGGCTGGACCCTCCTTCTTCTTTCCAAGGAAGGCAGTATCTATCACGTTCTGTTCTTGTTTAACTTCTGACAGCCCTAAAGCTTTTCTAACTAAGGGAACCAAGCCATCTATTTTGTCCAGACCAAAGGAACCTGGGTCATCCAGAATTTCACCCTCCTCTTCTGAGGATAAGTGAGATTCAGGGTCAAAAAGGCTATGATCTATATTATATTCCTCCTGATGTTAGGAAGTACCTTCCCCAAGATCCATTCGTGACCACTTACTAGCAGGTTCCCCTTCCTGCATAGCCATGAAGGTATCCTGCATGGATACCTTCATCTAGGATAGGAAATCTGAAAATTGTGAATTCAGATCCACGCCAGCAGACTTTTTCAGGCAGTCTTGGCAAAGCTTCCCATTGTCATTGGATCCTAGCTTAGCCTCACAAGAGAAGCAACTTTTGACTTTTGTAGTGCCTTTATCTTCTTTACAGGGGGCATAAGAGGCCAGCTTCTCCTTTTCCTCATCTTTATCCTTATCCGTATCCTTAATCTTAGGGGTAGACATGATAGCAAAACAACAAATGTATACAGATATTAAATAGATAGAACCAAGTCCAGCCTCAGCCATTTACCTTAAATACCTGTGTAGGTGCTTAGGGCCATCCTCCTCCAGTGGCAGATCTGCTTCTGGAACCACTATGATACTTCCGGTGGCGTGCGTTCCACCCATGGAATGCAAAGACGTCAAAGGTTTCCATGCTACTTCCTGTTTCCCGTTCATCGTCAAACAAGGCCCCGCAGTCACCGAAATTGAGGGAAAACCTGCTTGCCATACTGGAGGGCAAGGAGGCAGTGCCAAACTGGAGGTAAGAGGAAGCCTTGTATATCAGAACTTAAATCCTTATTTTAAAACCCTACTCGCCATCCATGGAGGGCAAGGAAGGGTAGTCAGATGCAACACATGCAGGGAGCGACCGTGTCCTTACTCCACTGCATGCAGGTATGGAGGCAGCACAAAAGGTGACCAAAAGACCCTGTTTTTTTTTGCGGAAGTCCTACCCAGCTGGAGGGCAGAGACAACAACCCAATCTAAATGCCGGGGAGGGACACAGAAGAAACACAAAATTATAAAATATGTATTAGCAAATGATTTGCTTACAACCACAAATTACAAATAGTGACAAGCATGTTACATTACGGTTAAGCAATAGCTAACAGAAAATGAGGCCTAGCTACGTAACTCCATGACAGGCAGATGCTGCAAACAAACATCAAACTGTAGCTGACTGCATAAAAACCATATACTAATAACTTAAAGGGATAGTAATACTTAAAATGTAAAAAAAAATATGTTGTAGAGTTTATCCCCCTGAGTAAAACAAGAGTACTCCCACTGCTGAAAGGTGTTTCATTCAAAAGTTATTAATTTTCAAAGTTGAATTTTTTAGGTGCAATATCACAGTGGCCTGAAATTGTACAGTGGCGCTGTTGCTACACCATCCTATGGAGATTTATGGTCAATTGACCAGAGCTGTCCATAGGATCGTGTAGCAACAGCGCCACTGTACAATTTCAGGCCACTGTGATATTGCACCTAAAAAATTCAGCTTTGAAAATTAATAACTTTTGAATGAAACACCTTTCAGCAGTGGGAGTACCCTTGTTTTACTCAGGGGGATAAACCCTACAACATATATATTTTTACATTTTAAGTATTACTATCCCTTTAAAACTAAAGATAGCCTACTTACAGACTTATCCTTCTAAGGCCAGTGTGAAAGTGTGGAGTCCATTACATGCTCCTTCTCTGAAGATGTGATTAAGCAGACTGGCTGCTAGAACAGGAAGTGAGTAAAGCCCTGCAGTTCCTGCCAGTAATGGCTGCTAGTTTAAAGCAACAACCACTGTTTTTACAATAGACATATGTAAACTTATATAGCTGTCAGAACAAGGTGGGTGAATGGAAGCAATGTCACAGGACCATCAAGTGATGTGACATTGACATTGTGCTTACGCAGCCATGCATTACAGCTGGCTAAGGTACTGGGGACACTGAACCAGCTACGCACGTACAATGTCCAGAAATTAGTGTGACTCAAGTGTTGGTCATTGAATTTTGTCCAAAATATGTAAGTGCATTATTATATGATTTTAGATTGTATATTTTTTCTATGCAATTTTATTGTAGTTTATGTATGAGCTTTTTGATTATTGGATTTAACCTTTTAGGATATAATTTGTTTTATTTCTTGGTGTATATCACTACACATTTATTTTTAAAATATTTTTTATTTAAATATTTTTTTTCTTCAAATAGCCAATGCTGTTTTTATATGCCTCAGAATATTGTGTGCTTTATTATACCTGCAGGCTGGAGGGCAGTAACCAGAGTCAGCGCCAAACCCCATACAATATTTATCTCGTGGTGGATTTGAGGGGAGTGTGTAGACTCCAAAGAGGGTGAAAGGCTGGAAGACAAAAAAAGTTCCCAAGAAAAAAAAGTGTGAAACAAGCTGCATTTGGACTCTTGTCAAGCTTCCTGATAACTTATCAAGTTTAGCTGCTCAAAAGAATTAGCGCCTCAATAATTCTATTGTACTATATTATAATCTTAACTTACTCGGTCGGCAGGAATTGAGGCATTGTCTGCACACCCTGATAATATTGCCCAATTTGCCCAATTTTTTTGCCAAGGCTAGGCTTGCTCCCCATGTTTGATTAGCAATTGGCATGTATGCCCCACAAACCTGCTATTGCTATTCAGAAAGTGATATATATACAGCTGCACTGACACAGCCCCTAATTCCCATTGATTGAATTGTGCCTTTTAATCCCTTAAGTGCTTACTGTGCTTTGCAATGCATTGAAGATCTGAGAACTCTCTGGAGCAGATCTCCAATGTGTTGCAAAGCACAGTAAACACTTAAGGGGTTATAAGGCCCAATTCAATCAATGAAAATCTGGTATTTGATTTTGAGGGCTATGTAACCCATGGTGTTTTGTTCCCTATGTGGCGCACTCCTCCTTGATTGCCCGGTTTGCCCCAGGGGCACTGCTTTCAACCTTTGGTCGGTACATACAGACTTTGTGATCAGTGGCACAACCCCTAATTCCCATTGATTGAATTGGACTTTTAACCCCTTAAGTGCTTACTGTGCTTTGCAACACATTGGAGATTTACTCCAGAGAGATCTCAGATCTCCATTGCATTCAAAGCACAGTAGACACTTAAGGTGCTAAAAGACACAATTCAATCAATGGGAATCATCTCCAAAGCTTTGCAAAGCACAGTAAGCACTTATGGGGTTAAAAGACAAAATTCAGTCAATGGGAACTAGGGGACTTTCACTTTCTGTATATAGCATGGTTGTCGGGCACATATATATTAGTCTCTACAAGGAGCTTTTAGTTGGTACCATTGTCTTTGGGTACTTATATATTTTACTTTTTATCACTGCTAACCATATACTCATTTGCAAAACTGTATTTGCCATTGTTGTACCTATATCTAGTATAATATATCCCATATTATACATAGATGTTGGTAAAACAAGTACTGTGAAGAATAAAAATTGAAAAAAGGGTGTGAACACAAGAGGGTGTGGTTAATGGAAGGGTGTGGCTAAGTGAAGGGCGTGGTTAGGGTGGGGCAAAGGTAGGGCTAGGGGCACCGGAGGGTGTTGTGTCTAGGAGCGCCTGAAATGTAAATCTGGTCTTGTGTATGCTGGCACCGTGCATGCTCCCATGGTTGTACCAGTCTTTTGAACATAAAATTTATCATCAAATCTAAAAGAGTTTATTTTAAGGCAGTATTCCAAAAGTAGTAAAAAAGAATTCTTTTGGTGGACCTTTGTAAAGGTGATTACCTGTGATGATCGTACAAACAGCCTCAATGCCTCCTTCATGTAGAATAACGGTGTATTGAGATTTGACATCCATTGTGCACAAGATGCATGTATCTGTGTTGATATCTAAATTTTGAATTAATTTGAGAAAGCTGGTAGTATCCTTTAAAAAATATGACAATGCTTGGAGACAAAGTGGTAAGTAAAAGTCAGTATATTGACCTATTGGGTGCGTTAGTGAACCAATGTCAGAAATGATCAGTCTGACTGGTAGATGGTGTAGTGATTTGTGTACTTTAGGAAGTGTACAGAGTATGGGTCTGACTGGATGATCAACTGTAAGAAATTGATACGTTTTATCATCTATCCAACCTGACATTAAACCAGTAGTCAACAGGTTGTCTATCACTTTCTTAAATTTGATGGTTGGGTCAAATGTTAAGGGTTCACAAGTGGTGGTGTCATTCAAATGGGATATGACTTCACTTCTATAATCAGAGTAATCTAGCACAACTGAGGACCCTTTGTCTGCCAAGTGTTTTTATGGCTGTCATGGTAACCAGTACAAACAGAAGGTCAGACACAAGTAATTTGAAATAAAACTACCTTTATTAGAATACAAATATCATAGGCAATGTCCCTGTAACACCCAGAACAGTATGTCAAATAAACCATAGTCTACTACCTAGACTGACGCTAGCTAGAATCCTGCGCTACTCGAAGCAGAAGCAGAATGTAGAACTTAGCCTATGGTTCTATCTGTTGGTAGGACCGAATGCCCAGTGAGATGTGCGTCCTACTTTGCTAAATGCAGATAGAGGCAGTTGGAGAAAGGGCAGCACAGCCACAGTATAGTACTACTAATAGCCAGACCGGCGTAGGCCACAAGGAGTGAGTAGTCACACACAGTTCAGTACGGAGAGGATAGTCAGACAACCGGGCAGCAAGGAGCGATTAGTTGGCTAGAGCCACAGGCTGGAACCAAGTGGATAGTCAGACAACTGAGGACAACAAGGAGCGAGTAGTAAGCCATAGCCTCTGGTCAGCAATGGTGGATAGTCAGACAAGCCAGGGTCATACATGGAACGAGTAGTCAGCCAGAGCCACAGCTCAGTACTGATGTGGATAGTCAGACAAGCCGGGGTCATACACAGAGAAAGTAGTAAGCCAGAACCACAGGTCAGTACCAATGTGGATAGTCAGACAAGCCAGGGTCATACACAGAACAAGTAGTCAGCCAGAGCCACAGGTCAGTACCAATGTGGATAATCATATAAGCTGGCGTCATACACGGAGAGGAATCAGCCAGAGCCATAGGTAGTACCGATGTGGATAGTCAGACAAGACGGGGTCATGCAAGGAGCGAGATCGGAGGCCAAGGAGTCACAATGAAATGGAGCAGACAAAGGAGATTAAGTGGAACACCACACAAGGGCAACTGGTACTAGGCCCAGGGGCATTCAAATAGGTACACACAAGGTGGGAACCAATCAGGCAAATAGGCTCCATGCATATAAACAAGCACAATGTCACAGACGCACATCTGCAACCGTGACCACAAGACAGCAATGAGGGGAAGCATAGGGAAGCAGGCAGCATGGCTGCCAAGCACAATGTGATAGTACCCCCCCTTAATGACCTCTCCCCTGCAGAAGAGGACCAGCACCAGAGGAAGTGGAATTCACGGAGAAGGGCAGGTGCATGTAGAGCTTTCTTAGCGACCCAGTAACGCTCCTCAGGCCCATAACCTTTCCAATGAACCAGATATTGAACATGGCCTCTGACTCTGCAAGAGTCCAGAATACTTTGCACCTCATATTCATCATGACCCCCCAACTTGGACAGGTCTAGGACAGACAGGAGCCATAGTATTGCGGTTACAAACCAAGGTTTTAAGTAGAGACACATGGAACACATTCAAAATGCGCATATTGACAGGAAGTTCGAGGGCATAGGCTACAGGGTTCACTCTATGGATTACCCTAAAAGGGCCAGCTTCCAACAAGGCACCTGGAGGTTATGGTTATGAGACAATAGCCACACTCTCCCACCTGGAACACCGGAGCTGGTAGTCGTTTATGGTCTGAACCCATACCCAAGTGGAGTGGAGTGCCCGCAAATGCTTATCCCGAGCTGGAATGTTCTGTGCCTCAAACGGCTCAGGGAGAATCGGAGGTTGAAACCCATAATTTATCATAAACGGGGAATTCTGAGAGGAGGAATTCACGGCACAATTCCTGGCAAGCTCTGCCCACGGTAACAGGTTCACCCAATTGTCATGATGGTCCAAAATTAAGCAATGAAGGAATTGTTCTAACACTTGATTAGACCTCTCAGCAGCACCGTTAGACTGGGGATGATAAGCTAAGGAGAATGAGAGTTAAGTGCCAATCTGTCCGCAAAAGGACCTCCAAAAACGAGACTGGCTTCCATGATCTGAGACCACCACCTTAGGTATACCATGGAGACAAACCACCTCTCTGGCAAGGATCTCGGCCTGCTCCCTTGTGGAGGGAAGTCCCTTAAGAGGTACAAAATGCGCCATTTTGGAAAATCGATCCACTATCATAAGGGTGACTGTGAAGCCCTCTAATACTGGCAGTTCCACCATGAAATCAATAGACAAGTGAGACCAAGGACTTTCCCCATTAGGAATGGGTTGAAGGAGGTGTCTGGGGGTCTTAGTCTGCACACAAGTGGAACATGCGGACACAAACGCAGAACAATTTGTTCTCAGGCTAGGCCATCAGAAGATTCTAGACGTGGACCAAATCAGTTGATCTCTACCAATGTGCCCAGCTGCCTTCGAGGAATAAGTCTCTAATAATCTTGTACATAGAGACTCTGACCCGAAATATCTCCCTCTGGGCTTGTCAACAGGTGCAGAAGCCTGATCAACCAGTATCTCCTCACCCAGAGGAGAGGTAATACTTGTGCGAATAGTAGCCAATATTCAATCAGAGGCAACGATAGGGGTCGGAGGACACTCCTCCTCGGAATCCACCCCAAACTGCCGGGACAGGGCATCTGCCTTAATATTCTTAGTGCCCGTAAGGTAAGAAACCACATAGTTGAACCTGGACAGGAACTAGGCCCATCTGGCCTGATGTGGAGATAACCTCTTGGACTCAGACAGACATATGAGATTCTTGTGGTCCGTCAGAATCAGAATGTGAATACTAGTGCCCTCTAGTAGATGCCACCATTCTTTAAAAGAGAATGATGGCGAGCAGTTCGCAATTGCCCACATCATACAGACTCTCAGTTTTGGACAATTTTTTTTTTAAAATACCTACACGGAAGTAATGGTCTCCCAGGGCCCTTATCATAATAATTACAGTAATAATATATATAAATATACACACAGTGGGTGATTGAAATGACGAGTACTGTCATACACGGCGCGGGCAGTCAGCCAGAGCCACAGGTTTGCACCAGAAATGATATCTGAGTCAAATCAGAACACACAAGGAGAATAGTCAGACAGAGCCACAGGTCAACACCAGAATGGATGGACAGACAAGCTGGATCATACACAGGAATCAGGAATACTAGAAAATTAACTGCTCAGAACAACTTAAGGGTGACTGAGTCAGGACTCAGTCTGCCCTTTAAACCCCTCCATAGGAAGTAAGTAGGAGGAGCAGCTTAGAGGGAGGAAGTAGGTAGGAGGAGACTACAGGAAACAAACACACATAAAACAGAAGCCTGCAGCATGCTCGAAGCCTCGTGCCTGCAGATGACGGATCTGGCATTGATGCATCCAACTGCATGTGGAAATGACGCCAGTGCGTCATAGTGAGCATCGCCAGAAGCTGCTGTGCTATAAGGTACCGTGACAGTTTGGCAACAGGACCAGGAACATCAAAGACCCTTCAGAATGAGTCAACAAATTCTGCGAAATTGTAAATTACGGGTTTGTCTGTCTCCCAAAGAGGATTGGCCCATGCCAATGCCTTACCCGACAGGAGAGAAATCAGGAGTTCCACCTTACTCCTCTTGCTCAGAAATGCATGTGGTACTATCTCTAGGACAATCCCCAGCTGAGCAAGGAACCCGCTAGAAGAGTTTAGGTTGCCCCTCAAAGTGCTAAGGTAAAGGAGCGGGCCCAGATAACCCTCTAGCAACACCAAGTTCAGGGTTAGCAAGAACCGGTTGCCGGGCAAAACAATTAAGGTGTGCTGTGCGGTTTAATAACTTCTGCATGGCCAAGGACAATTGATGAAGGCATTTAGCCTGCGAGTCCATCCTGGACAGGATGCTTGGAGAAGGTGGATTGCCTGTACACTCAGTACTCTTTGGCCCATAAGTACTGACACTGTAACCAGTACAAACAGAAGGTCAAACACAAGTAATTTGAAATAAAACCACCTTTATTAGAATTCAAATATCATAGGCAATGCCCCTGTAACACCCCCGAGCAGTATGACAAATAGATCACAGTCTACTACCCAGACTCACACTAGCTAGAGGCCTGTGCTACTTGAAGCAGAAGCAGAATGTAGAACCTAGCCTATGGTTCTATCTGTTGGTAGGACCGAGTGCCCAGAGATATGTTCGTCTTACCATTACTAAATGCAGATAGTGGGAGTTGGACAAAGGGCAGCACAGCCACAGTACCATACTACGAATAGCCGGACCAGCGTAGGCCACAAGGAGCAAGTAATCAGCCTGTACCACAGTTCAGTACCGAGAGGATAGTTAGACATCCGGTCAACAAGGAGCAAGTAGTTGGCTAGAGCCACAGGCAGGAACCAAGTGGATAGTAAGACAATTGGGGACAACAGGGAACAAGTAGTAAGCCTGAGCCACTGGTCAGCACTGGTGGATAGTCAGACAAGCCGGGGTCATACACTGAGCGAGTAGTCAGCCAGAGCCACAGGTCAGTACCGATGTGGATAGTTAGACAAACCGGGGTCGTACACAAAGAGAAATCAGCCAGAGCCACAGGTAGTACCCACGTGGATAGTCAGACAAGCGGGGGTCATACATGGAGCAGGGATCAGAGGTCACGCAAGAGTCAAAATGAAACAGAGCAGGCAAACGAGACTAACTGGAACACCACGTAAGGTCAACTGGTACTAAGCCCAGGGGCGTTCAAATAGGTACTCACAAGGCGGGAACCAATCATGCAAATAGGCACTATGCGTATAAATAAGTACAACATCACAGACGCTCATCTGCACCCGTGACCATAAGACAGCAACCAGGGGAAGCACAGGGAAGCAGGCAGCGCAGATGCCAAGCACACTGTGATAATGGCATCCCTTTCAATCTTAGTTAAATTGGAATAGTTTTTTGATCATCTTAAATTATTGCTGGGGGCTAAGGTGTCATGTTTGACTAGTTTGTGTAAAGTCTTTATAGAAGCATTGGTGCTCTGTTGATCAAAAGTAGATTTGATTTTGCATGGAGGGCTATTACTAGTAGTATTGCTGTTATTTGAAAGTATTCTTTTAATCGTAATGTTCAGCTGAATCTGTATAAGTCTACCTTCCAATCAAATTTAGAAAAAGGATTTGTGGGGATGAACAAGAGTCCTCTCTGTAATAATCTGTATTCCCCTATGGTTAATGTATGTGATGATAGATTATATACTGGAGTTTTTGAAGTGGGGGTTTGGTCATATCGTATCCTTTTGCCTTTGCCCCTCTCCTCGTCCTCAGCCTCTTGTGCCTCCCCTCAAACCTTCTTGTGATCTGGTGTGACTCCTCTTGTGTGTGCTATATCTTACAGGAGTGCAAAGATGAAAAAACACAAAATCCAATATGACAATTGAAGCCAGAGGCTACGTTCCATGTGTAAAACTGGTGTTTTCTTTACCAAGAGTGTATAAGGTCACATTTCTTTATACTCTGGTTGTCTTAGGGAAGGCCTGGCCAAGGGGCCGAAATGTCAACAATAAATGCTTAGTCTCTTTTAAAGGAATCCTTTTGAATACTCGCACAACCCATATAAATTATCTATCCTTTAATGCAGAACCAAGGCATCATACTATTATTTTGGTCTAGTATATAGGTGACAATTGTTTTAAAAGAAATGCACAGTAAGTCCTTGATTTATAGATTCAACTTGGGAAAAAAGAAAAATAGTAAATTTTTAGGGTCCAATAGCCTGTCACCCAGTACTTATGAACTCCCAGACCTCAAGTATAAGGCGACCTGTTCAGTGCTATTAACTGCTATGTGAGGTATAAAAACAGTTTTATTAAATCATTATTAAAAACTTTTTATTAAAATTTTTTTTAAAGAACCTCAAGAAACCCATAAGTTGTATTGATGTATATCTTTTATATCGAACACAATAAAGATGGATAGATAGACTATGTTATCCTTCATCCTATATGTCAGTTAGACTAGCAGGATTAACAGTTTTTATTTTTTATCTCATTGTATCCGATGTAATAATGATTGCTCTCAATTTTTTATATGTCCTATACTCAGACTTGTTCTTAGTGTTAAATTAACTCCTGCAAACCACATTTCAGATGCTCCTCAGTGGACTTTCCTAACAAATGTATAAGTGTATGGGATTTCGATACAGTTGAAGCAGATAACACAAAGTGAGGAGAACCACTTGATAGATTTATCTCCTGTAAAAACAGCTTCATTACATTGGCTGCATTCCCTAAACAGGGGGTAGTTATCACCTGTGAACCGTCTTAGGAGAAATTGCAGTGGTATAGCATTTGCTGTTGCTAACAAAACAGCAACAGCAAAAATAATGAAATGAAGTCACCTATCTTGATATTTTATGACTTTAAATAATCAATTCCCTTAGAACCTGTTCCATAAATATTGGACTTCCTCTATAAACAGTTGTAATAACCATTTAGGAGCTGTCTGAAATAATTATTTGGATTACATAATACATCCTGGACTTACTACTTTGAATAAAGATAAGATATAGAAGCATTAGCTTCCATTGAGGAGTATACGAAACTTGGTTTGCAGGAGTTAATATAACACTAAGAACAAGTCCGAGGATAGGACATATAAAAATTTGAGAGCAATCATTATTACATTGGATCCAATAGGATAAAAATAAAAACTATTAATCCTGCTAGTCTAAGTTACATATTGGATGAAGATTAATACACTTAATCTATTCATCTTTATTGTGTTCAATATAAAAGATATATAGTTGTAATCAAAATTATTCAACCCCCATTGCAAATCAGGTTTTTTGACAAAATTTACAGACTTGATTTGTTTGCAATGAACAAATCAAACCAAAGCAATTGAAATAGCTCAACACAATAAATGCTTCAACGAATGCTTCAAGGGCTTCATTAGTTGCACAAAATGTGCTTGCGTTGGAACACATGAAATACTTGAACTGGCTAGGGGTTTGTTGAGTGTCACGTTTGACTGCATGTTAGAAATATGGCTAAGTCAAAAGAATGTTCCAAGAAGTTAAGAGAAGAGATCAGTGCCCTTAACAAACAAGGAACAGGATACAAAGGCACTGAATGTTCCTAGAGACACCATTGGAAGCACAGTTCCCCAGTTCAAATTCAAAGGAACAGTGGTTACACTACCTGGATGGGGCAGAAAAAGGAAGCTATCAATGGCTGCAACCAGATTTCTGAGACAGCAGGTTGAGAAAACTCCTTGATTGACTGCAAAAGACCTGCAGCAAGACTTGGTGGCAACAGGCACTGAGGTTTCAGTGAGCACAGTAAGGCACATACTAAACACAGAAGGTTTTCATGCAAGAACTCCAAGATGTACACCACTACTGACCCAAAAGCACAAGAAAAGTCAGCTCCAAAATGCTCAAAATCATATAAATAAGCCTCAGAAGTTTTGAGATTCTGTTCTGTGGAGAAATGAAACAAAACTGGAACTTTTTGGCCCGATGGATCAGCGGTATGTCTGGCGGAAGAAGAATGAAGCATACGCTAATGTCACTGGGTTACTGGCTATTGGACCCTAAAAAAAGACCATTTTACTGTACGGTACACAACACAACTGATGGAGCTGTATGATGCCTTGCCTAAGCCCAGCCAATTGTCTGTCACTGTCGCCTAATATATTTAGTTCTTTATTCTTTTTTATTTGTTTTTTTTATTTTGTATTTTTTTATTTTTTTAAGTTGTCCACCCTGATGTCTTATCACAGTGTGTCCAAAAAAATACTAACTGAAAAATAACATCAACAAAGTCTTTACCCAGACTTCCCCACCCAGAGACAATAACAGCAAGATCAGCAAGCAAATAGATCCCTAGCTGCCTGTGTCTTGCCAGTCAGTCACATGGAATTTTGGAGTATTTGGGGTGAACCTCCTTCCTCCCTTCTTCTCATCAGAGTGCCCCACTGACTCTCCTAACAGAACAAACCTAAAAGATTCCCTAAACCAAACTTCAATTCCCCCCTTTCTGACTTCTCTAGATTAGAAAAACATACTACTCTTTCCTCTCACAAAGATAAAATGGCAAGCTGTGAGAGCCTGACAGCCTTTTACATGGCTCTAGAAAACCTTTCTTCCCATTGATTTCAATGGGCAAAAAAGCGGAAAAACAGCACTTTTCCCGGGAAATTATTCGCCAAGCGGAAAGTGCCATTATTCACCAATTTCAGTTTGAGGCAAAACTTTTCCTCTTTTATACTTTTTTTTACTGTCCCCAATGTCTTATGATTTTTTTTTCTTTATTTTTAACTTTTTAGCTGTTCCCCCCAATTCCAAGCAACAAACTCCCCAAAAAAACTTCTCAGTTCTGCTAATTGTTTCCCGATACTCTGCCAGCACAGTGTAACGGTTTGTTTGACACACAGACACAGTAGGTTTGGATAAAACACAATTTTATTGAACAATAATAATAACAATAACCCTCACGGGTCCTGTAATATATGTGCAATATAGTACAGACACAAGACAGGTTATACAGAGGTAGGCCCACACAGGTCCAGTATATGCAGATAGTCCAGAGATCAATATACGACACAGGTCAGGCAGTTCTTGTGTGAATCTCAGGTGGACAGTACTGAATGGGTTACTATTTGGCTGAGAGTTCTGACAGGTCCTAATAGTGCAAGGCCCTTTAAGGAGCTCAAACAAAGGTGAGAGCACCAAATCGAGTAACGCCCAAAGATAATGGAGACCAGACAACTTGTGGACTGCCGTAGCAGTAACGGAGACTGAGCAACTTGAGCACTGCCATAGCAGTAACAGAGACTGAGCAATGGAGCACTGCTGTAGCAGTAACGGAGACTGAGTAACTCGAGCACTGCCGTAGCAGTAAAGGAGATTGAGCAACTGAGCACTGCCGTAGCAGTAACGGAGACTGAGCAACTTGAGCACTGCCGTAGCAGTAACAGAAACTGAGCAACTTGAGCACTGCCATAGCAGTAACGGGAACTGAGCCACTTGAGCACTGCTGTAGCAGTAACGGAGACTGAGCAACTTGAATACTGCCATAGCAGTAATGGAAACTGAGCAACTTGAGCACTGCTGTAGCAATAACGGAGACTGAGCAACTTGCCCTGAGAGGCACCCAACCGAGGACTGCGGACGCACAGGCAACAAAGACCAGACTGCAGGGAGCTGTCTGGAGACAGCGAAGGTCTAGACACCACCCTAACCGGAGACCAGATAAGGCGGGCAGTGGAGGTACGCCACCACAGTAGCCCAGCTGGGCAGGATCCACACACAGAGCAGGAACATAGGCCAATCCGAGTCTGTACACCATGCAGGAACGTCAGCCAGGCCAGGTCGGTACACAGGGCAGGAACTTCAGCCAATCCAACTCGGTACACAGAGCAGGAACGTCAGCCAGTCCAAGTCGGTACACAGAGCAGGAACGTCTGCCTGGCCGGGTCGATACACGGAGCAGGAACGTCAGCCAATCCAGGTCGGTACACTGGCAGAAGCAAGATGCAGAATAGTCAGACAGTCCAGGTCGGTACACAGGCAGGAACAAGATGCAGAGTCGTCAGGCAGGCCAGGTCGATACACTGAGATCACACAAATAACAGGAACAAGCGCTGGTACTGAAACACCACGAAAGGGCACCGGAGAAGTGCCAGAACCCAGTATTTAAGGATAATACTGGGAAAGACAATAACAGTGCAGCCAAAAGGCATTAGGCAGGAGTGGAAATGTCGCCAAATAGCACGGGCACCGTGATACACAGGCACCCTAATGACCCTTTTATGCAATGCATTTGGGAAATAAATTAACATTTGCTATGTGTTTTGTGTAAATCAATCTTCCCATTGGTTTCAGTGCATTGAGCTAGGTGAAAAAAGTGGAAAAACTGCACTGGACATTTTCTGTTAAGCGGGAAGTGTCATTATTCACCGATTTTGGTGTGAGGCAAAAATTTTCACCATCCCTAGTCAGCATCAACTATTCTCAATTATGTTGGAGCCATTACCAACAGACACAAAGCCAGCCTTCAAGGAGTAGAGTACAATCCATTCCTCTATGATCTGTTCTAATTTAATTAACACATCTTTAGCTTTGTGGGAATGTCTTTCAAAGGTCTGCATTCACAAAGTGACATACCAGTGTTATGGGTAACCCTGATGCTGCCCTTTAATAATATTGCAAGAGGAATAGGCAATACTATCTGCAAGCTGTTGCTGCCCACCGATGGGAAAGAAACGCAGTGAGCAATGAAAGCCTGTATGCCCACTTATCCACATCTGATGAATAATCTTGCAGTATGATCTTTACAGTCCCTACAATTCTGTCACAGCCATCCTTGATAACTGAGGCTTGGGAAATTCCAGCAAAGTGGAACATCAGTTCTTTAAAATCTCTGTTATCTAAAAAAAGAATAAGGCAGCAAGTCTACTGCCAACATATTGGCAACTCTGACACTCCACAGGTGTGCTTTGGGAATATTTTATTGTTGTTGGGTGGCAACAGCAGGTTTCGTCACTCTTTGACTCTTCCATCTCCTTCAACAGACTGAGTCATTCTCCTCTGTGTTTTACATTTGACCATAATCTGCAGGAGCCATAGGTGATATTGTAAATTAAGCAAATATTGGGGCACTCTCTGACACATTTAGAGCACTGATAATATCTTCCCCAGAGCCTGTGAACTTTTAGGACTGCTTCTGCTGCTGCTAATCATGGCACCTTTTGGCATATTGATGGCATGTCTGTCATTCAGAACTGTGGTTTAGCTTAACCCCTTTGTGACCAGACTGCTTTACAAATTGTGTACCTTTAGGGACAATGGCTGTTTTTTGCATTTCTGCAGTGTTTATGTTTAGCTGTAATTTTCCTCTCTCTCATTTATTGTACCCACACATATTATATATTGTTTTTCTTGCTATAAAAAGGACTTTCTTAAGATGTCATTATTTTCAACATATCATGTAATGTATTTAAAAAAAAAATAATAAAATATATTAAAAATTGTAAATAAAAATCACTATTACTGAATTTTACTTAGGTAATTAAAAATGCTCCTAAATATATCCTAATATTTGTTCTGAATTTAGAAATACCCAGTGTTTACATGTTTTCTGCTTTTTTTGCAAGTTATAGGGCAATAAGTACAAGTAGCACTTTGCTATTTCAAAACCATTTTTTTCAAAATTAGCGATCGTGACATTGTAACATTGATATCTGTCATGAATCACTGAATAACCCCCCACATGTTTATATTTTTTTAAAAGTAGACAACCCAAGGTACTAAACATGGGGTATTTTGACTCTTTTCATGTAACCATTTTAACATCAATCTATGTCAAATTTTGAAGAGAAACATTTGTTTGGTGATTTTTTTGACACAGATTGCAATTTAGGAATACATTTACTGAGAATTTAAAATGTTACTGCCAAACAACACCCCAATATGTGTTCAGCAGCATCTCCAGAGTACAGTGATACCACCCATGTATAGGTGGTAGTTTCTGTGGGACAAACCTGGTAAGTCATTTGTCGTGAAGGGGTTAAGGCAGGATCTCAATGAGGCTGTGCCTATATGTGATCCTGCTCCCCTTTGCTCACATGCTTTTTTTTACACAGATAATAGATAGAAGCATGTTTAGGTTTTGGATAATTCGTGAATATCTCAAAACTTCACAGACTGAGATGTTCCTGAGGGGCTACTATTAATATTGTTGATGCTAGATGTTGCAATTGTACTAGCAGTAGGTATCAGTGGTACTGCACTTTCAACAGCAGTTTAAAGCTGTTGATGTTGTTGGCCTGTGTTACTGGTTACTTAAAAGTAGTAGGGGTTGGTATTGTGTATTTGTTAGTATCTTTACTTTGCCAGAATCAAACTATCCAATTCATCCCTCAAACAGTTTATAAACATAGTGATCCTTTTCAGTGGTGGACGACTAAGCCTTTTCTTTTCGACTAGTGTCATCATCTCTCTGACTCTCAGCTTCATCTTTACCGGAAGAAGGGCTGGACACTGGGTTACTCTGACTCACTCCCAGACACAGCAGTTGGTTGAACTGCTACCCCTTCCTCCACTATTCCACCAACTCTACAAAGTGACTTGTTGTCATCTTCAGTGTTTTAAAATGGTTTATTAATTCCACTGGTGGCAGTGGTGGTGACTGAACTGTTTATGTGAGTTTCACAAGCAGCCTGTCAGAGGAGAAGGATCACCATCATTTATTGGACATGCTGCAGCAACCATGCATGCAGTCAGTTTTTGGGATACCACTTTAATTACACTTCCCTCAGGCTTTACTACTCCTACTCCTTTTCTCCTACCCCTGTTTTTGCTGTACATTATCAAAGAAGTCTGGATTTTAACAGTAAAGAACATAGTAAAACAGTTTGCATGTGATGTCTTGCACTTCATAAATGTATTTCTCTGTCTCTAGTATCTGTCACTGTTGACCATCATTACAGCGTCTGTTAGGGTCCCTGCCTGTTTCTGTGACCTATCAGTCAAGAGTTTTTTGTTTTTGTTTTTTTTTAAATATATTTTATTATCAGATTATTATTATTATTATTATTATTCTTTATTTATATAGCGCCAACTAATTCCGCAGCGCTGTACAATTGGGGAATAGACATACAGAGGTATTAAATAGTACAATCAGATGTGTAGAACAGGAGGATCAGAGGGCCCTGCTCGTGAGAGCTTACAGTCTAGAGGAAGGTAGGTTTGATACAGAAGGAGTAAGTGCTATTGCGTTTAAGTGCCTCCTGCCACATGAACTGCCAGTCAGTGGGTGGGAGTGAGAAGTGCCATTGAGTGCAGTACTCCGTGCAAGGGGTGAATCTTGGTGATGATGTTTATGGAGGCAGTTGATAGGCCTCCCTGAAGAGGTGAGTCTTCAGGGAGCGTCTGAAGATTTGAAGGCTGGGGGAGAGTCTGATGGGGCGGGGGAGGGAATTCCACAGCTCAGGTGCAGCACGGGAGAAGTCCTGTAGGCGGGAGTGGGAGGATGTGATGAGAGCTGTGGAGAGCAGAAGGTCATGTGCAGAGCGAAGATGGCGGGCGGGAGTATACTTGGAAATGAGAGATGAAATATAGGGGGGGGGGGCATCTTAATTACAAAAAAAAAAAGGGAACACATATAAAATCGTACAAATACCCAAAAGCATGGAAACAGGTATAGCAATTAAAAGAACACATGCATAGTAATAGGGCGTACAGAGTCTACCTGAGGTTTTTATAATTATTCCAAACCTAACTAAACTGAACTTCTACTATATCCCTCACCCCCAATTCCTCTCTCCTCCGAGCCCACAGCACCCCCCCACACCCATCAGCCAATAATTTCACAGAATCCCTGTACAAATAGGATTCATTCACAGTGTCATGCATCAAGTATATGTCACAACCACCCACATCGCACACAAGAATGATTTCTGTCAGCCATCTCCAAGAAGTTGCACATCATCAGGTGCCACAGGAGCATCCGCCCTACTTGTCCACCAGGTCCGCCACCTTTTCCAGATCTTGTCGAACTTAATCGGAGTGCCCCGTTGCAAGTAAATCAATTTATAATGTGGAACGCCCTATAGGACCAAGTTTAACCATGCTCTACAGTTGGGAGCTCTGCTTGACATCCAGTGCAAGGCCACCACCTTTCTCGCCATCAACAAGAGCTCACTCAAGAGAGTCCTGTCATTTGCATCCTCAATCTCATCAGGGAAAACAAACAGTAAACAGAGCTTTGGCGTCACAGGAACAGGTCTTCCCAACACCAGGGCCACAATGCGCATTACTTCTGTCCAAAACCGCCTGACTCCAGGACATTCCCAGATCATATGCAAGTATGTACCCTGAACAGTATCACACTGAAGACAATGATCAGAGCCAGAGCCTCTCATTTTAAACAGTCTGACCAGTGCGTAATAAATTCTATGTAAAATATTCAACGGAATCATTTGATGTCTAGTCGATGTCGCCACCAGAGCTGGCCCTGCCTTAGCCAGATCCCATTCCCAATTTTCTAGTGGACCCACATCCATTTCCCATTTGTTCTGACAAGGAAACTCCTGATGCCTCATATGAGAATTTAACCACTGGAAGATGAAAGAGAGAGGCCTCGGAGACTCAAGAGTTATCAATCTAGTAAGAAGCGGAAACGTAGAAATCATTGGGACTCGATCACCCCACTGAGCTCTTAGAGCATGTCTGATACATAAATACGAGTAAAAAAGATTATGTGGTATATGATACTTGTCATGTAATTGTTCGAAGGATTTCAATTGGTTATCCCGATATAATTGTCCAAGAGAATTATCCCCAAATCTAGCCCACAAGGGACCAAACTCACTACCGACTAAATGGTGTATCCCTGCAGCTCCCCACAGGGAGGTATCCAGATCCATTGCTATATATCCCAGCAACTTTTTCAACTCCATCCACGCCCCATGCAGGGCTGTTGCTAAAGGAGTTTGAGTTTTAAAAACGGTGGGTCCACCATGTAAAAACTGGGACAGCTTATAAGCAGGCTGCAATAATAATGCATCTATTTGGGTAGTCTGGTAACGAGGTCGGGGAGAGACAAAGTCTATCGCATACCGACATTGTGCTGCCAAGTAGTACCTATAAAAATCAGGCAAGGCAATTCCCCCCTCCCGTTTTGGTCTCATGAGTGTAGTTAGTTTAAGTCTAGCCCGACTTCCCCGCCATATGAATCAAGAAATAATTTTGTCTAGTTGTCGGAAATATTTTTTAGGAATAGGGACTGGCGTATTTTGAAAAATATATAAAAATTTGGGCAAGAAAATAATTTTAATAAGATTTGATCTACCAATAACATTTAAGGGCAGATGAAGCCATGCCATCGTTTTTTCGCTAAAGTATTGAATAGTAGGTACCAAATTCAGCTCCAAAAAGGAGTCCGTCGTTGCTGCCACCCGAATCCCCAGATACGAACACTCAACCACATAAGAAAGCGGGATGTCAGTTGGATGAGAGTCCCGCAGACCTCTGTCAATCGGAATCAAAGAGGACTTAGTCCAATTTATTTGAAACCCAGAGTATGTACCAAAATCATCCACCAACTGCAGCGTGGTCCGCAAGGAATTCCCATCATCACCCAGAAAGATCAAAATGTCATCAGCATACAATGGGAGCTTTTCCTCTCTACCCTCTACACTGAGTCCCCGAATCAGCGGGTTAGCACGAATTAGAACAACCAGGGGTCCTAAGGCCAAGGCAAACAGGCTGGGTGAAAGTGGGCAGCCCTGTCTAGCGCCACGGTGTAAAGAGAATGGCATGCAAAAGAGTATCAAGAGTATCAACAGATCAATAACATTTCAAAACAATGCCCACAATATTAATATGGTGGGGAAGAGAGAAAAAAAAATGAATAATAATAATGACAAGTCTAATAATAATTCCCCCCTCCCCACCCATAAACAGATATACACACTAAAGTATAGATTTATGATGACATTACCAAAGCAGGCATTAAGACAAGTTTGCTGAATCATATCATGACATCTCTCTCTTAACCTCATCACCATATCAGAGATCTCAAAGCGGTTCATCATAAAACGTGAGCCCCGAAGGGGTGGAGTCCAACAACAGCATCGCTCAGCCTCCACAATATACAGGGGCCACGTCATTATGTCCTACCGAGCTCGTTCTCCATCCAACTAGAGCAGCAGGAGAAGGGTCAAGTCAAACGGTCACTATGCCCCTCAGGATCCACCTTGGCGACCAGCAAGAATCAGGGAGAGAGATATATGAAATCTCATGAATTAAAGTCCATGGTAGCAGTGTCAGGAAATGATGAAGGAGCTCTAATGAGTGTCCACCCATTCTCTGGCCTCTGAATCCGATGTAAAGAAGATGGTGTTACCATCATGGATAATTCTCAGCCTAGCAGGAAACAACATAGAATAGGAAATGTTTTTCTCTCGCAGTTTGCGCTTAACCTCCGCAAAACGGCATCTCTGGCATTGGACATCAGCCGAGAAATCCAGATAGAAAGAGATGTGTTGGTTCTCGAAAAGAATTTGGCCTTTCATCCTGGCCATATGAAGGATAGCATCTCGATCTCTGTAATTCAGAAGTTTAATAATCAGCTGACAAGGAGAAGATCCAGGAGGTCTCGGGCCTGTTGGCAGACGATGCGCCCTCTCAACAGTAAAGGATGATGATAGACCCTCTGTGCCAACATGTTCTTTTATCCAGGCCTCCATGAATTGCTCAGGGGCACAGCCCTCACAGTCCTCCGGCAGCCCAATTATACGAACATTGCTGCGTCTAGACCTGTTTTCCAGATCATCCACCTTGGACTGCAGAGAACAAACTTGATTCTTTAACTCATCCACCATGGTAACAACAGGAGGAAGTGTGTCCTCTACAGTAGAGATACGTTGTCAAACATCAGTAATGCTTTCACCTAGATTTTGCTGGTCTGCACGTAAAAGGTTAATCTCCACTTGCACTGTGTCAATTTTGTTAGTCAGGTAGTGATTGCAAACATTATTTCTGTAAATTGGGATTTGGAATCATCTTCCTCGGAAGCTGAGGACTGTGCCGGTGAGGCCACCACAGAAGGGGCCTCCAACGCGGCTGTGACCTCCTCCGCCACCATTGCTCTTCTAGCAAATTGTCACGGTTTGTTACAACTCTCAGACACAGAGGATAGGTAGAAACATAACTTTATTGAAAAGTTAAGAGAACCCTATTGGGTTGAAGGCAAATACAAGATATATTTTATTAGCAGTTACATAGGCAAATACATATGATACATAGGTGGATGCAGACTCTACCAGCCCTGCCAATACCGGGTAAGGCAACCTTAAGTGGCACAAGATGGTAACAGGTTCTACCGGCCTTACCAATATACCGGGCAGGGCAGTCTGAAGACACAAGCAAGGAATACTGAAGGCTCTACCGGCCGTGCCAATATAACGGGCACGGCAGCCTAGGCACTGTAATGTAGGAAATCGGCTCTACCAGCCGTGCCAATATACCGGGCATGGCAGCCACGAGACTGGAGCAGTTGGTATGAGGCTCTGCCGGCCTTGCCAAAACACCGGGCAAGGCAGCCCACCGAGATAGTGAGGTGACCAAGGTGACTGGCTAGGTGGTAGAGACCAGTCACAGAGATGACAAAGTAGGTCACAAGAGAGGATAGCAATAGACTGCCTCTCATGAAGGACAGTGCAATAATACAGTGATGCGAGGAGCAAACCAGTACCTTCTGTACTGGGAGAAACCTTCAAAGAGCCAGGATGTTAGGACAGGACAGCCTCCTAAAGTGGAGCGAACCAGTACCCACATACTGGAGAAACCCAAGACTCTTCCGGTGCAACAGCAACCGGTAACGTACAGCCAACCAGTACCCGCGTACTGGATAACCCAAGGCTCATGTAGGCAATAGCCGCAATCTCTGTGGAGCAAACCAGTACCTGCGTACTGGGGAGATCAATGCAAATCGGTGGCTTGAAGCCAGTTACAATAGAGCGAACCAGTACCCGCGTACTGGAGGAACCAAGAACCACCGGTGCAGCAGCAACCGGTAAAAGTGGAGCGAACCAGTACCTGCGAACTGGAGAAACCCAAGACTCTTCCGGTGCAACAGCAGCCAGTAACGTAAAGCCAACCAGTACCCGTGTACCGGATAACCCAAGGCCCAAGTAGAGCAATAGCCACAATCTCAGTGGAGCGAACCAGTACCCGCGTACTGGATAACCCAAGGCTCAAGTAGTGCTATAGCAGCAATGTCAGTGGAGAGAAGCAGTACCCGTGTACTGGGGGAACCCAAACTAAAAGGTGGCTAGTCGCCAGTACAGTGGAGCGAACCAGTACCCGCGTACTGGGGTAACCTAAGAGTCCTCCGGTGCAACAGCAGCTGGTACCGTGAAGCCAACCAGTACCCACGTACTGGATAAGCTGAGGCTCACATAGTGCAATAGCAACTTGACTCAGTGGAGCGAACCAGTACCCGCGTACTGGAGAAACCTATGAGGAAGTGAAAATGTTGCCCTGACTACTGGGAACAGCAGGCACCTGGTAGTAGAAGTTACAGGAACCCCGCTGAAGGAGAGGATCAGATTAGCAACTGGTAGACCGGATCAGGAACGGAGCAGTAACAACCGCAGGAACAGCAACTCCAACCGGATCAGGAACAGAAGCAGGAACTAGGTCGACTGGCAGGCAGGAACAGGATACTACTGATGATCAGGAACAGCAACAAGGCCCAGGAAGCATAGGAGCAGCATGCAGGAACAACAGCATAGTGACAAATATGAAAGGGCAACCAAAGGGTGCCCAAGCTTAGTTTAAATAGGCAGTCAAAGGCGGGTGTAAGGGAAGCAGCCAATGGAGAGCCCCCTGCAGGTAACTGACATAAGACTGCAGCAATCACGGGAAAAGTGATACAAATTTACTTAATTTCTTCCTATATTCTGAAGGCTTTTTAACCATAGTGGGAGTGAGAAAGCAAGTATAGATCAAACCAATACAGGCCAGACCAGCGTAGAGTGGACAATTGCCGCCAAGGCGGATAGGTGCAGACGGGACCCCTCAAAGCTTAAACAACATGCATATCTTGGCTCATGTCTGCGTGCCCGGTATTCAGCCGTCACATATAGTATGGATCAAAGCAGCACATCTGGCTCACTCAAATATACACGGGGCAGAGGAGGGAGACATATATAGGAGAGAAATAGAACAAACAGGGGGAATCCGTAGCAATATACTGGTTTCAGCAATGAGAAATCTTCCAGGTACTCTTGCAACAGTTGACCCAGAGAACCCTGAAGCATCAAATATAGATCACAAAAATTAAATAGCTTCCAGTAACGTGCATCTAATTATTGAAGGCTGGACACCTCTGTAGCGGTATGACATGTAGGTTGTGATCAAAAATAAACAATAATGATCCTGAGTTCATGGCCTAGGCAGCAAATTATACACGGGGCAGAAGAGGGATACAAATACAGGGAAGGCAACAAACAATGGGGAGCCTGGATTCCAGGGGTCCAGGGCTAAACTGATGAGCCAACTGTGAAGGACAACAAAGTAGAGGCACCTGCATTGAACAAATATAGATAAATAGAGCTTTTGGCAGGGGAAGGGGCACTGGGGAAAAAAACAACAAAATGGAAGGTGCACTAGAGGGCAAAGGAGGGCAGTGCCTGGCAGGGTCTAGGCCTTCAGTGCCAAGGAACAGCACTAGGAACAGCCACCTACTATTCATATGTGGAAGCCCTGAGGCAGATGATTTTTGTCAGCTGGCCTTCCACTTCACCTCCTCGCCGTCTCCCTGCTCAGCCTCCGGTGTATGAGGTGTGCACAGGACTCACCAGGGACCACTAGTGTTGAAAAATGTAAACGCTAAATTAAATCGCTAAAACAATGTCTTCAGCCGCCGCCCGATTCGCCACCGGGCGGAAGCAGTACGCAAGGCCGCGGCTTCAGGCCCAAGTGCACGATTGATGCTGCTGGCTGCGAAAATTTAAAAAAAAAAAAAAAAAAGATTTCTCCAGGCTGCAAAAGTACAGTGAATGCAGCCGAAGTAGTAACGCTACAAAAGAAGAGTTTTGCTGTCCGGATGGCTACAGATATAAAACTTTAGTCACGGAACCACTCCAACTCGCGACCGCTCACCATGGCTGCCAGGCCAAGCCCCCCAGTAAAGAGTTTTTTTAATAATCTGTCCCTATCTATCACTGTCTACAATACTAAAATAACACATACACTCCATGCAAGTGCCACTCCATCTCCCCCTCTTTGCCTGTAGCTAGTGTCAAGAAAATGTCAGCAGCTGATTTCTCTTTCTCCCAATGTCACTGCAGTCTTAATTTTCACAGTATAGAATGAGGATAGATCTTAGTTAATTTGCTTATCACAAAGGCTGAGCAAAAGTTTTCATCTCAAATGAGAACCAGGAGAAAAATGTAACTTTCTGCCTAGCTGCAAAGTTTCTACAAAAATGAACAGTTTTTAAAAATGTTCACCTAATTTCAATGCATTGAAATCAATAGGAAGACTGAATTTCTCCCCACCACATGTCAAGGAGTACCAAATTCACACAGCATGACATTCTGTTTGTTAGCAAGTAAGAAAGTAGAAAATTTTGAAGCTAGAGAAGATGGGCTAGTAAAGTAGAGATGAAGCTTAGATTAGAAAGTCTTGTAGGTAAGACATTTTTTTCTGTATAAGGGACTTTGGGGACACTCTGGGGAACAGGAAGGGAGAAAGGAGGTTTTCCTCAAATACGGCCAACTTTTGTGTCACCAAGTAGACACAGGCAGCTGTTATCCAAGTTCCTTCCTGATCTGTCTGTAATCTATGTGTTAAGAGAATCTGGAGTGTGTGTAAAAGAAAAAAAATGAGATTTATCCCCATTGCCCCAAAATTCTGTCACTGACTGGCAAGATACAGGCAGTCCTAATCAAAGTCCCTTCCCGAGTTGGCTGTTATCTCTGTGTTAGGGAATTTTGGGAGTGTGAGAAGGGAAGAAAGGAGAATAACCCCAAATACTCCCAAATGTTGTGTGACCGAGTAGACACAGGCTGTGATCTAAGTTCCTTCCTGATCTGCTGTTATCTCTGTGTTAGTGGTGTATCGGGAAAGAAGCAGTTGAATAGGGAGTTTTTTGTGATAGTGATAGTGGGGGACAGTAATTAAAAAAATAAAATTAATAAATTAAAAAAAATTGATAGGTGAAAGAAACAGGGGACCCTACCATGAGCTGTGACTGTGGGAGATTGATACTAGATGAGATAGAGTATTTTGTAGTTCATCGACCAAAAATAGAACACTCCAATAGAATGCTATTGGTATCATTACTGGTATAAGGCAACAACCTACTAGAGGGTAGGGTCCTTCAGGCTAGGCAATGGCAATGACCTTAACCGCTGAGGGCATAAAGTAGGTAACATGCAGCAGGAAGGAGACCTACAGAATGGATCCCTAGAACGCTAGGGAGGTAGGCAACAGGCTACTGGAAATGGAATGGTTGACTGGCACGGAGGCCCCTCAGACAACCCTAGAACGCTAGGGAGGAAGGCAACAGGCTACTGGAAACAGAATGGGTGACTGGCAAGGAGCCACCTCGGACAATTCCTAGAACGCTAGGGAGATCAATGGCTAATTGTGACCCAAACACGGTATACCCTAGAACGCTTGGACGAGCAGGCAGACAGAAGTAGTACGTAAGCGAATCTCAGCAAGCAGGGATAGATGATGGAAGCTCTTCGTACAGAAGGATTCCGTAGTCTGAAGTAAATCTATACCATGATCAAAGGACTGAGCCTATGGGTACTACGAGTGGGTAGTCCGCCAAACAGAGATAGCAATGGAGGAGCCGTAAACCAGAGCCGGGTCGGTACACAGAGTGGGTAGGCAGCCAAACTGAGTCAACCACAGGAGGAAACGTAAGCCAGAGCCGGGTCAGTACACAGAGCGGGTAGTCATCCACAACAGGGTCAGAACCAGAACGAGAAACCAGCCAATGCCGACATCAATGGAACACAGCACAGGAACAAGCAGGAATCGGAGTCAGTCTAGCCAAAGGTCATACATGGAACGTACATAGCAACAAAAGATTCACTACACACAGGTACACCACAAAAGGGCAGTAGGAAGTGTGAGAGCTGGGTGAGAGGTGCCAATAGCCGATCTCCAATAAGAGCGTAGTGTAGAATACTGGAAGTGATAATGTTGCCAGCAATACAATCCATATAGGCAGGAATCACGGGCACCGTGATAGTACCTCCCTCTCAAAGACCCTCTCCTCGCGGAGGAGGGCCAGGCGTCTGAGGAAATTTAGCATGGAATCTGTGCAGCAGTATGGGAGCATGCACATTGGAATGGTTAACCCAAGAACGCTCCTCAGGGCCGTAACCCTTCCAATGAACTAAGTATTGGATTTGACCATGGATCCTTCGTGAGCCCAAAATACTCTGTATCTCGTATTCATCATGATCTTCAATGCATACAGGCCCAGGAACCACAGGAGCAGACTTGTATCGGTTACATATCAGCGACTTAAGTAACGACATGTGGAACACATTATGTATGTGCATCCCCGAAGGGAGATCCAAGGCATAAGTGACAGGATTCACTCAACATAGTATCCAGAACAGACCTACAAACCGGGGAGCCAACTTAATGCATGGTACTTGTAGGTTCAGGCTTCTGGAGGACAACCATACCCTATCCCCAACCTGGAAGACTGGAGCAGGCAATCTCCTGTGATCAGCATGCCGCTGTTAGCGCTGTGAAGAGTCACGTAGGGCGTTCTGAGCCATAGCCCATGTGGACTGGAGCTGCCCAATATGCTACTCCAGAGCTGGAATCTGCTATGCCTGGAAGTAATCCGGGAGCAAACATTGTTGGAAACAATAGTTGATGAGAAATGGAGATCTCCCTGAACAGGAATTGATGGCGCAGTTCCTGGCAAACTCTGCCCACGGCAACAAGTCAGCCCAATTGTCATGGTGATCGGAGATGAAACAGGACAAGAATTGCTCCAACCCCTGGTTGCATCCTTCAGCTGCCCCATTAATCTGGGGATGGTATGCAGATGAAAAGGATAGTTATATGCCCATTTGACCACAGAACCAGGACACAAATTGGCTCCCACGATCAAAGACCAGAACTCTTGGCACCCCGTGGAGCTGGAACACTTCTTTGGCAAACACAATCGCCAATTCCTTGGAGGAAGGCAATCCTGGGAGAGGCACAAAATGGGCCATTTTCGAAAAGCGATCGACCACCATCAGGATGACCATGCATCCATTCAACCTTGGGAGTTCCCCCATAAAGTCAATCGAGACATATGACTATGGGCGGTCACCTTTGGGAACAGTCTGTAATTGTCCTACAGGAAGGTGTCTCGGGGACTTTGAGGGAGCACACGTAGTACAGGCTGCAGTGAAAGAGGAGCAGTCAGCCCTTAATGTCGGCCACCAGAATGATCTGGGACAATGACCAAATCAGCTGGTCCGGACCCACGTGACCAGATGCACAGGAAGCATGGTATGTCTCCAGTAACCTGACATGGAATGGTTCATCAACAAAACACTTACCCACAGGTTTCTCGGGAGATGCATTGACCTGTGAAGCCAGGATTGCCTCGCCCAAGGGTGAAGTGATACTTGTGTGCAAAGTGGCTAAGATATGGTCAGGAGGTATGCTAGGCACAGGTACACTCTCGGTCTCCACCTCTGGACTGAATTCCCTGGAAAAGGCTTCAGCCCAGAAATTCTTTGACCCAGTAAGGTATGATACAATTAAGTTAAAACGTGAAGGAAACAATGCCCATCTGGCCTGTCGTGGTGACAGCCTTTTAGCCTCCAATAAGTACATCAGATGTTTATGATCTGTTAGAATCAAAATAGGCGCCCTAGTTCCCTCCAGCAGATGGCGCCACCCACATAAGGCAAGGATGATTGCCAGGAGTTCTCTGTCACTGATATCATACAAACTCTGAGCCCTCATCATTTTCTTCAAAAATAACCCACGTGGCTTAAGGGTTTTTCCTGGACCAGGCCTTTATGACAATACTGTCCCCACACCTGTCTCAGAGGCATCGACCTCCAACGTAAATGGTAAAGCAGGATTGGGATGTGACAACACCGGAGCTACCGAGAATGTGGATTTCAAGGATTCAAATGGTCTGTCGGCCTCTAGGCATCAAATGGAGGCATTAGCCCCCTTATGTGTCATGTCAGCCAAGGGTTTAACAATCATGGAAAAGTCTCCAATAAATTTCCTATAATAATTTGTGAAACCCAAGAATCTTTGTATTCCTTTAAGAACCGTGGGACGTGGCCATTGCAGTACAGCTGAGAGTTTCTCCTTGTCCATAGCAATGCCATCAGAAGAAATAACATACCCCAGGAAAGGCACCATAGATTTGTGAAAGTCACACTTCTTCAATTTACAGAGGCGTTTATTCTCCCTCAACTGCAGTAACACTGTAGCAACATCCCTATGGTGCATCTCAATATTGGAGCAGTGTATGTATATCGTCCAGGTACACCACTACACAGGACTACAACAGATCCCTTAGGATATCTTTTATGAATTCCAGAAATACTGCCGGAGAATTACATAGCCCAAAGGGCATGACCAGATACTCATAATGGCCCATACGAGTATTGAAAGCGGATTTCCACTCATCGCCTTCCTTTATCCTGATCAGGTTATATGCTGCCCTTAAATATAATTTAGTGAAAATTGAAGAGCCCTTCAATCGATTGAACAGTTCAGTTATGAGTGGGATGGGGTACGCATTTTCAGTAATTAGCTTATTAAGGCCTCAATACAGGGCCTAAGCCCCCGACTCTTCTTTTTTACAAAAAAGAATCCAGCCCCCGAGGGTGAGAAAGACTTTCTAATAATACCCCTTGATAGCGCATCGGAAATGTATTCCTCCATAGCTTTGTTTTCCATAATGGACAATGGGTAAGTCCTTCCTTTCGGAGGCATAGCACCAGGCATGAGATTAGTAGCACAGTCATATGACTGATGTCATGGCAAAGTGCTAGCCTCTCCCTTACTGAACACATTACTGAATGATTTGTATTCATGGGGCAAGGAGGGAGATGTACACATTACCTTAGTAGGATGCAGCACACAGTGCTCTTTACAATAATCTGACCATGCCAGAATTTCACAGGACCTCCAGTCCATTCTGGGATTATGTGTATGCAGCCAGGGGAATCCCAGAATGACCGCATAGTGAGGAGATTGAATAATTTGTAAACGCAGGGTCTCCACGTGGAGAGCCCCTATTTAGATGGACAATGGACACATCTCATGGGTAACGTGAGATGGTATTAAAGGTCTGCCATCAATGGCCTCAATAGCCAATGGGGATTCACGTGGTACCAATGGAATATTGTGTTGTTTAGCAAATGCCTCATCCATGAAATACCCAGCTGCACCAGAATCAATCAAGGCAAAATTGGTTTATTCAGTTCAGCATCTGGGGACTGATATACACCACCTAGGACCTGTCCCCCATGGAAACCTAGGTGCGTGAGTTTCCCAGCCGCACCAGACAGTTACGCAAAAGATGTCCAGCTTTACCACAATAGAGGCATAGACTTTGTCTGCGCCGGAAGGACCCCTCCTCCCTTGATAGATGTGTGAAGCCTACCTGCATGGGCTCAATCATTTTACCCATAGTACCAGGAGATATAGGAGGTGAGGGAGGCAAGGGTGAGAGTCCCAAGCTAGGTGACACCCTGGACAAGGACCTCTCCCTACGGTCCCTAAGAGGAGTTCTTTCCCTTATTCAAGTGTCTATCAGGACAGCGAATGCAATAAATTTGTCCAGATTTTCTGGCAAATCACGAGCTGCTGTCTCTTCCTTGATTCTCTGATCGAGACCTTGTGTGAAGGCTGCCACAAGGGCCTTGTTGTTCCACCCAACCTCTGCTGCCATGGTGCAAAATTCAATTGCTTAGTCTGCAACTGTACGGATGCCCTATTGATTATCCAGGAACTTCAAAGTCATTACGGAAAGCACTCACAAATTCAGAGAAATTTGTGGTAATGGGTTTAGCTGTCTCCCACAGTGGGTTAGCCCAGGCCAGCGCTCTGCCTGTCAACAGGTATATCATGAAGCCTACTTTGGTTCTTTCACTCTGGAATGCGTGTGGTACTAATTCCAAAAACATTTCTAGCTGGTTAATGAACCCATGGCACAATGTAGGTTCCCCATCATATCTCAATGGGAGAGGAGTGGTTGCTGACAACCCTCTAAGAGTTGTACCCAGTGCGTGTGTCTATGCTACCGGTGTCAAAACGGAAGAGGCCACCGGTGCTTGCACTGGTTTGTCAAGGTGTGAGGTGTGCTCAAGGATCATCTGCACAACTGGTCCATACATTGCTCATGTAAATCCATTCTCCAATGCATGTTCTGTGAGCTACCTTTACTTGTACTGTCTGAGGTCATGGCCCTTTCTTACTGTCATGGATTTGTAAGAACACTCAGACAATTACAGTTTAGGTAAAAACAAAGTTTTTATTAGGAAAATAAATAGCAAGGAAATATGCACTTCCCTAACCCACAAAGGTGCTGGCCGCGAAGCCAGATGAACTCCTTCGGTTGAGCCGAAGAAGGCCCAGGAGAACGCACTACAGTGAGGACACCCACCACCAACCCCAGGGAAGGTCTATTTCCAAAAATAGTACAGAGACTCACTAAGGCAAGTCCAGAGGCTAGTAGGGTAGAGAGCAGGAAGGCTAGCTGGACAAGATGCTGGAGGCAGCTGGACAAGATGCAAGGAGGCAGCTGGACAAGATGCAGGGAGGCAACTGGCTACAGATGCTGGAAGATGAGATGGATGGCCAGGAGAGGCAGGGGGACACGGCAAGGGGCAGGCAGAACCAGGTGGCCACAGAACTGGAGCAGCAGACAAGGCACAGAGCTACAGGATAGCACTACTGAACGCTATAATCGCGCACCGCTTCTGTGCAGCGAACGGCTATATATATCGCAACCCCGGGAGTGTGGAAAGAGGATGACGTCACCATGCGAACATGGTGACATTGACGAAATCCGGAAGAGAAGGAAGATGGCAGAAACTGCTGTGCGAGCGACGGGGAGTCCCTCCTAGGGCCGCCCCCGGAGACCAGGACGGGGTTTAAGGGGAAAGCACGCATGAAAGCGCCGAAGGAGGGCAGGCGCATGACCATCCGAAGATGGAAGCCAGGAGCGCTTTTTAGGACCGTACCCGAGCCAATTAACAAGATACTGGAGACGGCGATGAACCAGGCGAGAATGAAGGATGGCATCGATGACAAACTCCTCCTGGTCCTTACGAACCACGGGCCTGGGGATCGGGGTCCTGGGATGCGAAGGGTGCCTCGGAGACCACGGTTTCAACAGAGAGACGTGGAACACCGGATGCATACTCAAAGAAGAAGGGAGAGCCAGGCGATATACCACAGGGGAGAGCCAACGGAGCACCCGGAACGGACCTAGAAAACGGGGACAGAGTTTGGCAGATGGCTGACACAAGTGAACATTCCTGGAGGAAAGCCAGACTTTGTCACCGACAGCGAATCTGGGGGCCAAAGAGCGATGACGATACGCCTGGACATTGTGACGTACTTGGGACCCCAACAACGAGAAACGAATACGCTGCCAATGGTCCACCAAGGACTGGACACAGCCCTCGGCAGCGGGCGCCAAAGCAGTACCCGGAGATACCAGCAAGGCTCTGGGGTTGTAACCTAGAGCAGCAAAAAAGGGGGCGAACAGCCCAAAGAGGAGTGGTAGTGAGAGTTCAAGGAGAACTCAGCCAGGGGAAGAAGGCGACACCAATCGTCCTGTTGGTGGTTGCAGTAACTAAGCAAGAAGTGCTCCAAGGACTGGTTCAGCCTCTCCGTTTGACCGTTCGTCTGGAGATGGTAGCCAGACGAGAACTGTAGAGTGAAACCCGGGCGAGCACAAAAGGACTTCCAGAAGGCTGAGATGAACTGAGGACCCCGATCGGATGTTGTATGAAGGGGGATACCATGAATACGGACTATCTCAGAAATGAAAAGGTCAGCAAGATCTGAGGCAGTGGGCAGTTTGGGAAGCGGGACCAAATGGCACTGCTTAGAAAAGCGGTCAATGACCACCCATATAACCGTCATGCCAGAAGAGACCGGGAGGTCAACAATGAAATCCATAGCAAGTTGGGACCAAGGAAGAGCAGGAACAGGCAAGGGGTAAAGAAGCCCTGGTGGTCTGCAGCGGGGTGTCTTCATACGGGCACAGATGGTGCAGGAGGAAACAAAAGAAGCCACTTTGGCTCGAACAGATGCCCACCAGAAATGACAAGACAACAGTTTATAAGTCCTAGATACACCAGCATGACCACCAACAGAGGAATGATGGGCCCATTGAAGACCCTCTGGTCGGTATTGCGAGGGAACATATAGTGCCCCGGCCGAATGTGGGGTTCCAGCAGGGGCTGAGGTCTGAGCATCCCGGATACGTTGCAAGGTCCTGGTAGCCAAGAAGGCTAAGAAACAAGAGGAGGGCAGTATAGTGTCTGGCACAGCAGAGACAACAGATGGCTCTTGGAGGCGTGACAAGGCATCAGCCTTGGTGTTCTTAGTACCCGGAACATAGGAAATAGAGAAATCGAAGCATGAGAAGAATAACGACCACCGGGCCTGTCGGGCATTCAAACGCTTGGCTGTAGCCAGATAAGCCAGGTTCTGGTGGTCAGTGTTTATGGTGATCAGGTGGGGAGAACCCTCAAGAAGGTAGCGCCATTCAGCCAATGCCAATTTAATCACCAGAAGCTCACGATTGCCGGTGTCGTAGTTTCTTTCTGGTGCGGAGAAGCTCCGGGAAAAGAAGGAGCATGGATGAAGAAGTCTAGTGGAGGGGGACCGCTGAGAAAGAACCGCTCCCGCAGCTGATTCGGATGCATCAACCTCAACAATGAAAGGCTGAAGAGGGTCCGGATAGGACAGGATGGGCTGTACAAAACGCCTGCTTTAAGGCGGTGAAGACTGACACGGCCTCTGGGGACCAACAAGAAGGGTTGCCACCCTTGCGAGTAAGGGCTACAATGGGCTGTATGACCTTGGAGAAGCCCTTGATAAAACGCCAATAGTAATTGGCGAATCCAATAAAGCGTTGAACCGCCTTGAGAGTCTGAGGAAGAGGCCAGTCTAGAACGGCAGAGACCTTGACAGGGTCCATGGCCAGGCCTCTAGGTGAAACAACGTAACCCAGCAAAGAGAGACTGGTCTGGTCAAAGAGGCATTTCTCCAATTTGGCATAAAGGTGATTGGCCCGCAACTGCTCCAGGACCTGCCGTACATGGACACAGTGCTCGGAAAGACAGGAGGAATACACCAAAATGTCATCCAAATATACGCAACAAAAGAGGACAAGCGATCCCAGAAAACGTCATTAATGAGGGCTTGGAAGACCGCAGGGGCATTGCATAAGCCAAAGGGCATGACGAGGTATTCACAGTGCCCTGATCGTGTGTTGAATGCAGTCTTCCATTCATCCCCTTCACGCATCCGGGCTAGATTGTAGGCCCCTCGTAGGTCCAGTTTGGTGAAGATGTTGGCACCACGGAGACAAGATGCTGGAGGCAGCTGGACAAGATGCAAGGAGGCAGCTGGACAAGATGCAGGGAGGCAACTGGCTACAGATGCTGGAAGACGAGATGGATGGCCAGGAGAGGCAGGGGGACACGGCAAGGGTCAGGCAGAACCAGGTGGTCACAGAACTGGAGCAGCAGACAAGGCAAAGAGCTACAGGATAGCACTACTGAACGCTATAATCGCTATATATATCGCAACCCCGGAAGTGCGCAACATGGTGACGTTGACGAAATCCGGAAGACAAGGAAGACGGCAGAACCCGCCGCGCGAGCGACGGGGAGGAGGATATGACATAATCCTCTCATTCTCCCTTATCATCATGGCTAATGGCTCAATGGAGAGTGCATGCAACAAAGGGGCCAAGGGACACCCCTGCCTCATACCATTTCTTATATTAAATACCTCCAGTTGAAACATAGGGCCCACAACCTTAGCCTGCGGATCTGAATATAGTGACATTACATGGTCTTTAAATGCACCCAATATTCCAAATTTACAAAACAACCCGTCCAAAAATTTCCATCTAACTCTAGTGCCAAAAGGACCGAACTAGATTTTTGTATATTTATTTGGAAAATTATATTTATAATTCTACAAGTGCTATCAGATGTACTTCTGGCACCAATGAACCCTGACTGGTTAGTATATATCAGACTAGGAATCACTCCCTTCAACCTCTCCGCCAATATTTTCAAGAAAATTTTAACATCTGAGTTAATCAAAGAGATCGGTCTATAATTTTACATTAATGTTGGATCCTTACCCATCTTCAAAATCGGAGTTATTACAGCTTGCAACATCTCTCTTGGGAAAAATTTCTCTTGTGAGATTGTACTAATATGTTTTAGGTAACAGCGGAGTTGTAATACTTTCCAACTTCCTATAGAAAAGAGATGTGAACCCATCAGGACCAGGTGCTGTGCCTGGTTTCAACTTCCCTATCGCATCTTTAATTTCAGTCAGCGAAATCAGTCTATTCCACAACTCCAAATCCACATCTGAGATAGCAGAAATCTGCAGAGTATCCCAAAAATTGTCTTCTTTCTTCTTTCGATATCCCCCTTTGCTGCAAATTATATAAAGATTCATAATACTGTGCAAAAGCCTTTGCTATGCCCTTTGGGGTTAAGTAACTCTTATCTCCAACTTTAATCTTTTTTATCATTTTTTCCCCATATTATACGGTAACTTCCTAGTTAACCCCTAGAGTGCCAAGTGGGTACATTGTACGAGTTTGGACAGATGTACCTGCTGTGCCAAGCTCGTACAACGTACAGCTAAAATGCGGTCACTGCAAAAGCCAGTATAACCGGATTGCAGTGGCAACATTTTAGCTCAAATGCTGCTTGGCACTTCTGGGGGTGCATGAGGATCTCGCGCTGGGAGATCAATAAATCAAGAGGAGAAGCGTAACTTCTCCTTTCCCTTCTCTCCTACCTGAACTTCCTGGTAGGAGTGGGCGGGACCGGGGAAGCCTCCTAACGCCATCAGTGACATAGTCACTGGTGACCTTAGGTGACTTTCCCCAATTGCGATCACTCCTACCGGAGGTAGGAGAGCAGGGCAGGAGAGCTTTTGCTCACATTATTGATCTCCCAGCACAATCGGCTGGGAGATCAATAACTGGGGGGACACCAGGAGGAGTCCTGATGTCCCCCACGAGGTCTGAGAAATTAAAAAAAAAAAAAAAAAATTAAATAAATAAATAAATAAAAGTAACCCTGTGAGTGCCGCAGGGGTCCCTAGCGCATTGATTTGCAATGCGCTGGAGACCCCTGTGGCACTCACAGGGCCACTTATTTTTGGGCCATTTTTTTTACTAATACCTCATTGGGGGGATCAGGAGGGGTCCTGATGCCCTCAATGAGGTCAATAATATAAAAAATAAATAAAATAAAAAATTAACCCTGTGTGTGCCGGGGGGGTCCAAAGCAGACCCCCCTTCTGTGGCACACACAGGGCTTTTATCATTAGTTTGTAATCGGAGATTGTTGGGGGGCCATCAGGAGGGGACCTGGTGGCCCCCCAACAAGCTCTGATTACAAAGTAATGAAAAAAAATTAACCCTCTGAGTGCCACAAGGGTCCAATGCATTGCTTTGCAATGCACTGGAGACCCCTGTGTCACTCACAGGGTCACTTCTTTTGAGAACATTTTTTTTTTACCAAGACCTCATTGGGGAAATCAGGAGGGGTCCTGATGCCCCTCAATGAGGTCTATAATATAAAAAATAAATAAAAGTGCCCTTGTGGCACTCAGAGGGTTATTTTTTTTTTCATTACTTTGTAATCAGAGCTTGTTGGGGGCCATCAGGACCACTCCTGATGGCCCCCCAACAATCTCAGATTACAAGCTAATGATAAAAGCCCTGTGTGTGCCACAGGGGGGTCCAATGCAGACCCCCCCCCCCTTCTGTAGCACACACAGGGCTTTTATCATTAGCTTGTAATCTGAGATTGTTGGGGGGCCATCAGGAGTGGTCCTGATGGCCCCCAACAAGCTCTGATTACAAAGTAATGAAAAAAAAAATAACCCTCTGAGTGCCACAAGGGTCCAATGCATTGCTTTGCAATGCGCTGGAGACCCCTGTGACGCTCACAAGGTCACTTCTTTTCAGGACATTTTTTTTTTTACCAAGACCTCACTGGGGGGGACCAAGAGGGGTCCGGATGCCCCTCAATATGGTCTACAACAAAATCATAAATAACATAAAAAATTAACCCTATGTGTGCCACGGGGAAGGGTTCAATGCAGACCCCCTTCATGTGGCACACACTTTTTAACATTACTTTGTAATCAGAACTTGTTTGGTGGGCATCTGAATACAAAGTAATGATAAATAAATAATTAACCCTTTGTGTGCCACTGGGGTCCAGTGCACTGGACACCCCTGTGGTACACAAAGGATTATTTCTTTTTCTCCCTTTTATTTTTTTATTCAGACCTCATTGTGGGGTTCTGATCTTTTTTTTTAGACCTTGATGGGGGGCACCAGGAGTGTTCCTGATACCGCCTCCCCAACGAAGCATGAATAAACAATAACAAAAAAAAACTCTTTGTGTGCAACAGGGGGTCCAATGCATTGCTTTACAGTGCATTGGGCACCCCTGTGGCATGCACATAAAATGCCTCCAATCCCCCCACCCCCATGTACCTTATCCCCCTGCCTGGTTCCACAGTCCACTGGCAGTCCCATTCCCCAGCCTGACCCCAGCCTGTTTCCACTGCCTACTGGTAGACTCAAAGTACCAGTATGCACGAGATTCAGGCTGGGAATCATCATTGTATGAGGAGGACACACAGTGCACACTGGTAGTCACAGATTCGCCCATATACACTATCGGACACCGACTCCCACCACCATCACCATCCTTGGTCCTCTCCCCGCTAGTAGACATACCCACATACACTGCCTAACCCCTCACCCCCACCCCACACACTTTGTTACACTGGTAGTCACAGGTCCGCACGTACACCGACTGACGCCCTAGCTTCTTACATCTGTTTGCCATAAAATCACACATACGCTGTTTGCTTTCCCATCCCTGTTCTACTAGTAGCCACGCTGCTGTCACCCAAATTGGTTTGTCAACCCACAGCAGTGGGGTACCATTTTTATTAGGCTGGCAAGAGGTCATCCTAGGAAATCCCACGGTGTTTTCCTGTGGCACCACATTCTGGAAATAGTTGTGCAAACTAACTTAGGGGTAAAAAGGCAAGTGACCCCTCATTTGATGCGGCAGGTTATCGTCTTTCCAAAATGGTATGGGTTGTCTACCCTTTCTTCACTTCTGCAGTTGGTATAACCAATATTTTACAGGCATGTCCTGTTTGAGAAAATGTTAGAAAAATCAGATGTTGTAGTAGGTGTAATTTTGTGCTTCTAGCACCGTCTAAGGTATGTCATCTCATAACAATGGGGTGTCATTTGACTGCTAAGAGCGCTAGCTAATGAATTCAGTTGAAATTTCTATGGTTTTCACGGATTTCAATACATTTCCAGGGGAAGAAATGTAAGAAAATGCTATTTTTTTTCATTAGTGCCATCTTCTGGAGGCATTTGTGCACACCAGGCTTGGGGTAAGAAGGCAAGTTACCCCTCATTAAATACAGCAGGTTATCTTCTTTACACAATGGTGTGGTTTCTCTACCTTTCCTGCATATCTATAACGGTTATGACACTTTTTGTGCAGGCGGATAATTTAAAAAAAAAAAAGTGTCAGGTTTAGGTAAGTGTTCCTACCGCCCACATATTATATGTTATCCCACACAAACGGGGTACCATTTTTTTCATGTTGGTAGCAGGTACTGAATACAGTAGGAAATGTTATGGTTTTCAAAGATTTTAGTATCTTTGAAGTGGTGGAAGTGTCAAAAAATATGTATTTATTCCTATAGTACCACTTTTGGAAATAATTGAGCACTTCAGTCAGGGGGTAGAAAGGCAAGTGACCCCTCATGTGATGTGGGAGAATGTCTACTTTCTAAAATGGTATACATTTTATACCTTTCCTTCATGTATCTAAAAGTTATGAACATTTTAGTACAAGCAGCCATTTCCAAGGAAGAAAACAGGTAAGTGTAGTTATGAGCTTCTGGCACCCCTACGGTATGTCAACTCATATCAATGGGGTGCCATTTTTCTCCTAAGTGCACTAGCTAATGAATACATTTGGAAATTCCATGGTTTTCACAGATTTCACAACATTTCAAGGGGCAAAAATGTAAGAAAATGCCTTTTTTTTATAATTAGCGCCACATTCTGGAGGCATTTCTGCACACCAGGCTTGGGATAACAAGGCAAGTTACCCATCATTAGATGCGGCAGGGTGTCTTATTTCCAAAATGGTATGGTTTGTGTACCCTTCCTTCATTTCTGTGGTTGTTATAACCATTTTTGTACAGGCAAGTAATGTTTGAGAAAATGTTCGAAAATTCTGAAGTTGTAGTAAGTGTCGTTTTGCACTTGTAGCGCCCCCTGAGGTATGTAAAATCATACCAATGGGGTGTCATTTTTCTCCTAAGAGCACTAGCTAATGAATACAGTTGGAAATGCCATGGTTTTCACAAAATTCAGTACATTTGAAGGAGCAGAAATGTAAGAAAATGCCTTTTTTTTTTCATTAGCACCACCTTCTGGAGGCATTTGTGCACTCCAGGCTTGGGGTAACATGGCAATTTACCCATCATTAGATGTGGCAGAGGGTCTTCTTTTCAAAATGGTATGGTTTGTGTAGCCTTTCTTCACTTCTGTAGTTGGTATAACCATTTTTGTACAGACAAGTAATGTTTGAGAAAATGTTAGAAAAATTTGAGGTTGCAGTAGGTGTCGTTTTGCACTTCTAGCGCCCTCTGAGGTAGTTAAACTCATACCAATGGGGTGTCATTTTTCTCCTAAGAGCACTAGCTAATGAATACAGTTAGAAATGCCATGGTTTTCACAAATTTCAGTACATTTGAAGGGGCAGAAATGTAAGAAAATTCCTTTTTTTTTCATTAGCGCCACCTTCTGGAGTCATTTCTGCTCTCCAGGCTTGGGGTAACAAGGCAAGTCACCCATCATTAGATGCGGCAGAATGTCTTCTTTTCAAAATGGTATGGTATGTGTAGCCTTTCTTCACTTCTGTAGTTGTTATAACCATTTTTGTACAGACAAGTAATGTTTGAGAAAATGTTAGAAAAATTAGAGGTTGCAATAGGTGTACTTTTGTACTTGTAGCGCCCCCTAAGGTAGGTGAACTCATACCAGTGAGGTGTCATTTTTCTCCTAAGAGCCCTAGCTAATGAATACAATTGAAAATGCCATGGTTTTCATAGATTTCAGTACATTTGAAGGGGCAGAAATGTAAGAAAATGCCTTTTTTTTTCATTAGCGCTGAATTCTGGAGGCATTTGTGCACACCAGGCTTGAGGTAACAAGGTAAGTCACCCATCATTAGATGCGGCAGGGTGTCTTCTTTCCAAAATGGTATGGTTTGTGTACCCTTTCTTTACTTCTGTAGTTGTTATAACCAACCTCAAAATGTTAGAAAATTTTGAGGTTGTAGTAAGTGTCGTTTTGCACTTCTAGCGCCCACTGAGGTAGGTAAACTCACACCAATGGGGTGTCATTTTTCTCCTAAGAGCACTAGCTAATGAATATGGAAATGCCATGGTTTCCACAGCTTTCAATACACCTGAAAGGGCAGAAATGTAAGAAAATGACTTTTTTTTATTAGCGCCACCTTATGGAGGCATTTGTGCACACCAGGCTTGGGGTAACAAGGCAAGTAACCCCTCATTAGATGCAGAAGGTTGTTTACTTTCCAGAAATATATAATTTTGTATAGTTATTCCACTGTTTTAGGGTAGCTTTACCACAAAAACTCTAGAACGGAAGATTCAATAGGTACTGTACGAGAATAGCTATCGAGAGTAGGCACACACAAAACACGTAACACAAAACCCATTGTCGCTCATGTTAATGTACAACGGGCGGCCAAATCACACGATAACATCGCTCAAAACAACATGTAACATAACTGCTGCCGTTGTCTAGCAACCCTGATTGATGCAAAAACAAATTCAAACACACAGCCAATCACAAAGCCCCAATGTATAAAAAAACTTCAAATACACCTATATATACCCAAAAATAACCGTCACACACTGTCTGTTATCAAGTTCTTCAGAGCTATATATCAGGACCCAGGAGCAGAGGATAGTGATCAGAGAGAGGGAGACAGGAGCGTTCATTGGAGGTAGAGGAGTTTTGGAGTTTGGAGTTTGGCGAGCATTGCACATAATTTGACACATATCACACCTTTGCACATATTACATACACACATACAAACACATACACATACATAATACATAGTCCTTTTATTTTATAACACCTTACACATTTTACATTTTATTTTGACAGTGTGAATCTGTGAGTGAAAGTGTGTGACAGAGAGTGAGTGGATCGAGGGTGTCTGTGAGGGCCTGTGGGAGTGCCTGGGTGTGAGTGGGTGAGTGATGGCGAGGAGAGGAGGACAGGAGAGAGAGATGGGGAGAGTAGTGGAGGAGGAGGAAGGTCAGGAGGGTATCCCTCAGCAGAGCAGGGGTGGGAGAGGGAGATCCGCAGGGCGGAGGGGGACCCGGCCAACAAGAACAGGCACACTCAGGACAGGGACAGAACCTGCAGTGGGACGAGGGGTAGTTGCTGGGGAGCACCCCACACAGTCAGGGTCAGAGCAGGCAGGACACTCCGGCTCAGAATCATCCCATGCCGGAGGTGACGAGGGCAGGATCAGGGACCCCAAATACACAGAGGAGGAGAACACGGTTCTCATGGAAGCTGTCCTGGAGAGGCAGAGTGTTCTCCACCTGACGGCGAAGGTCCCTGGCCTGTCAGCGAGGAGGAAGGCAGTCTGGAACCAGATATTCAGCCGGGTGAACGCGGTGGCTACATGCAGGTGGGACGTGGAGTCTGTGAAGAAGAGATGGGTCGACTGCCGGAGGGTGGTCAAGAACAAGATGTCTGACATGGCCAAGCAAGCCCGAGGCACCGGAGGTGGCCCATCTGTCCCCATCACCTTCTGCAGCTGGGAGGAGATGGTGCGGCAGACCATGTCCCTGACCATGATCGAGGGGGTTGTTGCAGGAACTGACACTGGGGATGAGAGGAGCCTCCACACTACCGGTAAGTGCAACACCACATAACAACACACTACATCAACCAAAACCAGCTGCACACACAGTCACACCTCAACACATGCCCATCACTCATCCATACAACTGCACCAACACAGCACCCTGAGGGTTAAAAACAGGATACAACACTAGGACAAATGTCAAGGTCCAACTTGGGACAAACCTGTCAAAGTCCTACTTCAACCCTCCTGTCGCTGTGCTCATCACACACATTACACAAACCGCTATGTTAAAAATGTTGTCTGCTAAATATCATCACTGTTCACACACAGTGTCACCCATGTCCTCACAGGGAAGTCAGCACCTAACCCCTTGATTGCTAGAGGGATCATCAATGCATAGATCAACAATGCGTTGTCAACCCCTCTGGGACTCAAAGGGTTAACCAGACAACAAACAAGTCAATAGGCCAACGATCACATGCTACACAGGGGACATTCACTAAGAGGTGACAAAGAGATGGTGGACACAAAGTAACCCTCACACACCCTCACTTCACCAATACCAGTGTTAGTCTATGGAGAATATGCAAAAACAAGAATCAAGTTCATAGGGTCCCATTGTACAGACGCCATGGAAAACACTGGAAATGGGGAAAGGAGATCACTGGAGAAGTCACCATCATGTTCACTTCATCAGTTCAACATCACCGCTTACTGAATCACAAAAAGGGTGGATCATGTCACACATCACAGTGTCCCAGAGAATAAATGCTTGTATGTGCAACACACAGGCCAAAAACTATTCCACAGAATTAAAGGTGGAAAAAGTAGGCCTTGGTGTTGTGGCTGCAATCATTTACTCTAACTTGAAATGACATATCCCACATCTGCTTCCCACATGGATCCACAGGGGTGCTGATGTCATGGATGGATGGTACACCAGCTGCTGTTTGCAGGATACACATGGGAAACAAATAGCAACCATTGTACCTTGGTCACCAACAGGCCATGACTGATGGATATCTAGGATTGAGTACGATTGCCTCACACAGAAGGATGGATGGGCTCATACACAGGAAAAAACAGGCCTCAATCAAAGATATCCCTCACTACTGGGTTGATTGTTGCCCTTAGGATTAAAATGTTTCTAAATATGTCCCAACACGATGTGAACACAGGGATCAGTTCACTGGATGTGATTGCCTTACTGACCAGATATGTGCACCCATCACAAATCAACCTACATTGCTACCATCCAAATACACATACATAGTATATCACACTCTACGTAGATGGGATATACGAGGTATGTTCATATCAATCCAATGTATTGTTGGATGGGTGCACATTAGTGTTGAGCGAGCATGCTCGGCCGATGCTCGGATCGGCTCGAGCATCGCTCTGCTCGGCACATGGCGGTACTCGTACGAGTACCGCATGTGCTCGCCCGCCATGTTCGGGTCTCCTCCCCGCACGTTTTGCGGCTGCTGCGCAGCCAATAAACGTGCAGGGAGGCTCTGACATCGGTGTAATGCCAGCAGCCATGTTGGCTGCTGGCATTACACTGATTGGCTGGCCAGAACCCGTGGTCGGGTGCTGTATAGCACCTGACCATCGAGTTCGGCTCAGTCTGAGCCAGGGAGAGCTGAGGATAGGAAGGGAAAGGCAGTGTAGGGAGGAAAAAAACAAAAATTGTGAAAAAAAAGAACCAAAAGTCCTTTTTAGGACTACTGTGTGTGGGGGCAGCAGGTTATTTTGTGTGGGGGGAAAAAAACAACAAAAAAAAAAAAAATATTCTGTTTAGTGTGAAAAGTTGCAGATTAGAGCACATTCTGTTTAGTGTGCACAGTTGCAGATTAGAGCACATTCTGTTTAGTGTGCAAAGTTGCAGATTAGAGCACATTCTGTTTAGTGTGCAAAGTTGCAGATTAGAGCAGATTCTGTTTAGTGTGCAAAGTTGCAGATTAGAGCACATTGTGTTAAGTCTTCAAACTAAAATATCAAAGTCACATATTCCATTCAGTGTGCGTCGCCGCAGTTTAGCAGCACATTCTGTGTACTGTGCAGAGTTGCAGAATAGGAAGAAATACTGTTAAGTCTTCAAACTAAAATATCAAAGTCACATATTCCATTCAGTGTGCTTCGCCGCAGTTTAGCAGCACATTCTGTGTACTATGCAGAGTTGCAGAATAGGAAGAAATACTGTTAAGTTTTCAAACTCAAATATTAAAGTCACATATTCCATTCAGTGTGCTTCGCCGCAGTTTAGCAGCACATTCTGTGTACTGTGCAGAGTTGCAGAATAGGAAGAAATACTGTTAAGTTTTCAAACTCAAATATTAAAGTCACATATTCCATTCAGTGTGCTTCGCCGCAGTTTAGCAGCACATTCTGTGTACTCTGCAGAGTTGCAGAATAGTAAGAAATAGTGTTAAGTTTTCAAACTCAAATATCAAAGTCACATATTCCATTCAGTGTGTATCACCGCCGTTTAGCAGCCTATTCTGTGTACTCTGCACAGTTGCAGAATAGTAAGAAATACTGTTAAGTTTTCAAACTCAAATATTAAAGTCACATATTCCATTCAGTGTGTTTCACCGCCGTTTAGCAGCCTATTCTGTGTACTCTGCACAGTTGCAGAATAGTAAGAAATACTGTTAAGTTTTCAAACTCAAATATTAAAGTCACATATTCCATTCAGTGTGTTTCACCGCCGTTTAGCAGCCTATTCTGTGTACTCTGCACAGTTGCAGAATAGTAAGAAATACTGTTAAGTTTTCAAACTCAAATATTAAAGTCACATATTCCATTCAGTGTGTATCACCGCCGTTTAGCAGCCTATTCTGTGTACTCTGCACAGTTGCAGAATAGTAAGAAATAGTGTTAAGTTTTCAAACTCAAATATCAAAGTCACATATTCCATTCAGTGTGTATCACCGCCGTTTAGCAGCCTATTCTGTGTACTCTGCACAGTTGCAGAATAGTAAGAAATAGTGTTAAGTTTTCAAACTCAAATATCAAAGTCACATATTCCATTCAGTGTGTATCACCGCCGTTTAGCAGCCTATTCTGTGTACTCTGCACAGTTGCAGAATAGTAAGAAATACTGTTAAGTTTTCAAACTCAAATATCAAAGTCACATATTCCATTCAGTGTGTATCACCGCCGTTTAGCAGCCTATTCTGTGTACTCTGCAGAGTTGCAGAATAGTAAGAAATAGTGTTAAGTTTTCAAACTCAAATATTAAAGTCACATATTCCATTCAGTGTGTATCACCGCCGTTTAGCAGCCTATTCTGTGTACTCTGCAGAGTTGCAGAATAGTAAGAAATAGTGTTAAGTTTTCAAACTCAAATATCAAAGTCACATATTCCATTCAGTGTGTATCACCGCCGTTTAGCAGCCTATTCTGTGTACTCTGCACAGTTGCAGAATAGTAAGAAATACTGTTAAGTTTTCAAACTCAAATATTAAAGTCACATATTCCATTCAGTGTGTTTCACCGCCGTTTAGCAGCCTATTCTGTGTACTCTGCACAGTTGCAGTATAGTAAGAAATACTGTTAAGTTTTCAAACTCAAATATTAAAGTCACATATTCCATTCAGTGTGTTTCACCGCCGTTTAGCAGCCTATTCTGTGTACTCTGCAGAGTTGCAGAATAGTAAGAAATAGTGTTAAGTTTTCAAACTCAAATATCAAAGTCACATATTCCATTCATTGTGTTTCACCGCCGTTTAGCAGCCTATTCTGTGTACTCTGCACAGTTGCAGAATAGTAAGAAATACTGTTAAGTTTTCAAACTCAAATATTAAAGTCACATATTCCATTCAGTGTGTATCACCGCCGTTTAGCAGCCTATTCTGTGTACTCTGCAGAGTTGCAGAATAGTAAGAAATAGTGTTAAGTTTTCAAACTCAAATATCAAAGTCACATATTCCATTCAGTGTGTATCACCGCCGTTTAGCAGCCTATTCTGTGTACTCTGCACAGTTGCAGAATAGTAAGAAATACTGTTCAGTTTTCAAACTCAAATATTAAAGTCACATATTCCATTCAGTGTGTATCACCGCCGTTTAGCAGCCTATTCTGTGTACTCTGCACAGTTGCAGAACAGTAAGAAATACTGTTAAGTTTTCAAACTCAAATATTAAAGTCACATATTCCATTCAGTGTGTATCACCGCCGTTTAGCAGCCTATTCTTTGTACTCTGCAGAGTTGCAGAATAGTAAGAAATAGTGTTAAGTTTTCAAACTCAAATATTAAAGTCACATATTCCATTCAGTGTGTTTCACCGCCGTTTAGCAGCCTATTCTGTGTACTCTGCACAGTTGCAGAATAGGAAGAAATACTGTTAAGTTTTCAAACTCAAATATTAAAGTCACTTATTCCATTCAGTGTGTGTCACCGCAGTTTAGCAGCCTATTCTGTGTACTCTGCAGAGTTGCAGAATAGGAAGAAATACTGTTAAGTTTTCAAACTCAAATATTAAAGTCACATATTCTGTGTAAGATGAAGAAGGCGGGTAAAAAGGGACGGGGAAGTGGACGTGATCCTGAAAGTTCAGGGCGCGGGTCAGGACGCGGAGAAACTGTGCCTGGTGCCAGAGCACAAGAAAGAAAGACATCCACCATACCTAGCTTCATGTGTAATTTTACAGGGCGTCGCAGGACATCACTCTCGAGGTCCGACCACTGCGAACAGGTGGTCGGTTGGATGACAGCTGATACTGCTTCCAGTCGGTTAAGCACCACCCTGTCTTCCACCAAGTCCACTCTCAGTAGCCAAGAGTCTGGTCAAAATAATCCTCACTCTGATCATCCTTCCTCCCACCATACACGGTCTAGTCAAAGAAGTGATCCCATACTGGGATATAGTGAGGAGCTCGTCTCATCACCAATCCTTCATTTGACCCTCTCTCCAAGCACGCTTGCAGAGGAACATGACATCTTGTGCCCTGATTCACAACCTCTAGAGGCTACTCAATCACAAGAAGATGACAGATGTGAACGGCATTTAAGGTCAAAGGAAGTAGTGGATGATGATGATGATGATGAGACACAGTTGCCATTAAATCAACCACTATTTCCGTCTCAAGACCTTGTTGAGGAGAATGTTATACAGTTGTCAATGACTGAGTATGTGGTGGGATCAAGACTTGAGGAGGATGATCAGAGTGAGGAAGTGGAGGAGGACTTGGTGGACGATGAGGTGACTGACCCCACCTGGGAAGGTGTAGAGCCGAGCGATGTCAGCAGTCCTGAGGGTGAGCCATCTGCAGCACCGCAACAGGCTGGAAGAGGCAGTGGTGTGGCTACAGAAAGAAGGCGGACCGCACCAAACCGGCCCGCAAATGTTCCACGGAGCACCCCCTTGCGTAAATCTACCTTGCCAAAGGGTAGGTGTTCCGCGGTATGGCGTTTTTTTAAGGAAAGTGCGGACGACAAAAGAATTGTAGTTTGCAACCTGTGCCATACCAGAATGAGCCGAGGCATGAACACTAGAAACCTCACCACCACCAGCATGATCCGACACATGGCATCCAAGCACCGTAGTAAGTGGGAGGAACGCCTGGATCGCCCATCTGTGTCTGCAGGCCACAGCACTGCCTCCTCTTCCCCTGTTTTCGGTGCCGGCCAATCGCCTGTCGAAGGCGCAGGCCCGCATACCTCCCGCCCTGCACCTGTACCATCTGAAGCACCATCAGCGACCACATCCACTTCCCTGTCCCAGCACAGCGTCCAAATGTCGTTACCCCAGGCATTTGAGCGCAAGAGAAAGTACCCAGCCACCCACCCACAGGCCATAGCACTAACCTCACACCTTTCAAAATTACTGGCCATCGAAATGCTGCCATTTAGGCTTGTGGACACTGAGTCCTTCCGCAGCCTGATGGCAGCAGCTGTCCCTCGGTACGCGGTCCCCAGCCGCCACTACTTTTCCCGGTGTGCCATCCCCGCATTACACCACCATGTGTCCCGTAACATCACCCGTGCCCTGACCAACGCAGTTACTGGGAAGGTCCACTTAACGACTGACACATGGACAAGTGCTTGTGGCCAGGGACGCTACATTTCCCTGACGGCACACTGGGTGAATGTCGTGGAGGCTGGGAGCGACTCGGACCCTGGGATGGCACGGGTGCTACCCACGCCGAGGATTGCGGGCCCTACCTCCATCAGGGTTTCCACCAGCACCTACGTTATTGGCTCCTCCTCCTCCGTTTCCACCTCCGAATTCTCTACACGCAGCGCCACTCCCCCATCAGCCAGTAGCTGGAAGCAGTGTAGCACTGCAGTGGGGAAGCGTCAACAGGCCGTGCTGAAGCTGATCTGCCTTGGGGACAAACAGCACACGGCCTCAGAGCTGTTGCAGGGGATTAGTCACCAGACCGAGCAGTGGCTCTCGCCACTCAACCTGCAACCAGGCATGGTTGTGTGTGATAATGGGCGTAACTTGGTGGCGGCTTTGGAGCTCGGCAAGCTCACACACGTACCATGCCTAGCGCATGTATTTAATTTAGTGGTGCAGCGATTTCTAAAAACCTACCCCAATGTGCATGATCTCTTGACCAAGGTGCGCCGCGTGTGTGCACATTTCCGTAAGTCATCAACAGCTTCAGCCGGCCTGTTGAAGCTGCAGCAGCGCTTACAATTGCCAGCTCACCGGCTGCTGTGTGACGTGAGCACGCGCTGGAACTCCACCTTCAACATGTTGGCCCGGCTTTGTGAGCAGCAGAGGGCAGTAGTGGAGTACCAGCTGTTACACGGTCGTCGCCTCTCCGTTCAACTTCCTGTAATCAGAAGTGAGGAGTGGGAATGGATGTCAGACCTCTGCGAGGTTTTACGCAATTTTGAGGAATCGACACAGATGGTGAGCGGCGATAACGCTATTATCAGTGTAACCATCCCACTTCTGTGTCTACTGAAACGCTCGCTGCTCACAATTAAAACCGACGCTTTGCATGTGGAAGAGGTGGAAATGGGGGAGGAAGAGCTTACACAAGGTGATAGCCAGAGCACCCTCACTTCGTCTTCTCAGCGACAATTGGAGGAGGCGGAGGAGGAGGAGGAGGAGGAGGAGGAGGAGGAAGACACGGTTGCCTCCGCTACAGAGGGTAGCCATGGAACTTTAGTTCCATCTCTTCAGCGTGGGTGGGCAGAAGAGGAGGAAGAGGATGAGGAGATTGAGAGTCATCCTCCTGGTGAGGACAGCGAAATCTTGACTGTTGGTACTCTGGCACACATGGCTGACTTTATGTTAGGCTGCCTTTCCCGTGACCCACGCGTTATACGCATTTTAAACAACACGGATTACTGGGTGTTCACCCTTCTGGACCCCCGCTACAAAGAGAATTTCTCATCTCTCATTCCTCCGGTGGAGAGGACAAGCAAAATGGTGCAATACCAGAAGGTTCTTGTCGAAAAATTGCTCCAAAATTTTCCATCTGACAACGCTGGCGGCAGAGTACGTGCTACCTTGGCCAACCGAGAAGGGGAGAAAAGGGGAGCACACAGCAGTTCCGAGAAAGGCAGGGCAACACTCTCCAAGGCGTGGGACACCTTCATGACACCCCGCCAGCACCCTCACCCTGATGCGCAGCCTAGTGTCACAAGGAGGGAAAAGTTTTGGAAGATGGTGAAGGAGTACGTAGCAGACCGTGTCAGCGTCCTGAATGATCCCTCTGTGCCTTACAACTACTGGGTGTCCAAGCTGGACACGTGGTATGAACTGGCACTCTACGCCTTGGAGGTGCTGGCCTGCCCTGCCGCCAGCGTTCTGTCTGAGCGGGTATTTAGTGCTGCTGGTGGCATCATAACAGATAAGCGTATCCGCCTTTCCACCGACAATGCTGATAGGTTGACACTTATAAAAATGAACAAGGCCTGGATTTCCCCTGACTTCTCCACTCCACTGGAGGAAAGTCCCGGGGGAACATAAACTCACTTTATATATGTTATTTACAATGATGGGAATACTCTGTATTCCCATTCACCCCTTCCACCCAAAAAACGGGTATATGGTTGACTCTTAATCTTCTCATCCTCCTCCTCCTCTTCCATATGCCCTGTGCTATAATTTTTATATAGGGCCAGCTCACCAGCGGGCCCTGTGATATAATTTTTATATAGGGCCAGCTCACCAGCGGGCCCTGTGATATAATTTTTATATAGGGTCAGCTCACCAGCGGGCCCTGTTTGCCAATTTTTATATAGGTCAGCTCACCAGCGGGCCCTCTCATATAATGTTTTATTGGGTCAGCTCTCTAGCGGGCCCTCTCATATAATGTTTTATAGCGTCAGCTCACTAGCGGGCCTTCGCATATAATGTTTAGGATGGTCAGCTCTGCAGCAGACCCTCACCCATAATGTTTTAGATGGTCAGCTCAGCGCACGTTTCCCTCTTAATCATGGCCTCAGTTCAATAAAATCAAGGAAATTTTTGGGAGAATTTGCCTCTGTGCACGTTTCCCTCTTAATCATGGCCTCAGTTCTGAAAATCAAGGAAATTTTTGGGAGAATTTGCCTCTGTGCACGTTTCCCTCTTAATCATGGCCTCAGTTCTGAAAATCAAGGAAATTTTTGGGAGAATTTGCCTCTGCGCACGTTTCCCTCTTAATCATGGCCTCACTTCCGAAAATCAAGGAAATTTTTGGGATAATTTGCAGATGATATACAAGTAAATATACAGCAAATATTGTTTGGTAACAATTTTTCGCCTAAAGTCGTTTTTATTTTCCTTTTTGTGTGTTTTATGGTCAGTCTGTAAAAATGGCGTACTACGGGCGAAAGATCGTTCCCAGCAGCGATGTTGGAGTCCAAGATGCATCCAGACATCCTCCCTATGCTGTCCCTGAACCATTTCTGTAGTGTTTCCATCTTTTTCTGCCCTTTTCCTATGGACCAGGCACCCTCCCCTCATCAGAGCAGGGGGTGCCTGGTGTAATGCTCGAGTCCTCCCATTGACTTCAATGGGGCTCGGTTGCTCGGCCGAGCACTCGAGCCTCAGGGGGTGCTCGGTCAGAGCACCCGAACACCCGAGCATTGGGGTGCTCGCTCATCACTAGTGCACATATATAGCCAGTAAGGCAATCACACCTACTGAACTGCTCTCTGGCTTCACATCTTGGAAGGATATTACTGTATCCATATGAAGGGTACATATCCACATACATATATGACCATTTCTACTTTTGTGTGACTGTAATGGGATAGCAATGGGTAATGTCACCGTGATGTAATATCCTTGGCATAGTAAAAAGATGTGTCTCGATCTAAGTCCTATCCCTCCAACACTCATGGTTATACAGATATTGCTTTATGTGACAGGTGGAGATATCTGTCATTTGACCACATGGAGGCTCTTCAGCAGAGCCAAAGTCGCAACATTTCAAGATAAATACCTCTTTGGAATGGTCCACAGAGTGTGCTTGCAAACCATGCACACTCTGAACACCATTCCAATTAAGTATTGTTCTCTAAATGGGGCAATTTTGGCTCTGCTGAAGAGCCCTCATGTGGAAAAATTACTGAAATCTACATCTGTCACATAGAGCAATATCTGAACAACCATGAGGGTAGGAGGGATAGGACTAACAGCGAAAAACATATGTTTTCATAATGTCTACATTATGACATCAAGGTGGACTTAACCTTTGCCATCCCCCTGGAGGGATTGCCATCCCTACAAGTTGTGAAGACAAATATATGTTGTTGGATTCACCCCTGAGTTAAACAATGGTATTCCTACTGCTGAAAGGTGTGTTGTTTCAAAAGGTATCACAGCTCAGACATGGATATGTCAGGGGCAATATCCCAGTGGCCTGAAATTGTACAGTGGTGCTGTTACTACACTATCATATGGACAGCTCTGGTACAGGGATCAGATATCTACATGAGAGGGTGTTGCAACAGCCCCACTGTACTATTTCGGGCCACTGTGATATTGCACCTCAAAATGAAACCTTCACCCATAATAATTCAAACAACACCTTTTAGCAGTGGGAGTACCCTTGTTTACCCAGGGGGATTAACCCAAACACATATATTTTTCTTCACCACATATGAAAGTATAACTGTCTCCACAAACATATGGCTAAGGTCACTAATCACAACATCTTATTTCTCCACACAGCTTACGGCCCTCAAGCCCAGCGGGAGCCAGTGGAGGAGGTTATGTCACCCCCCAGTGAGGAGTACACAGAGGAGGGGACCAGCAGGTGGTCACCATACCCACCATCCCCATCCCCTCCAACACACGCTACACCACCACCTTCTGCACCACCACAGGCTGCACCCCTTCAAGCTGGACCACCACAGGCTGCACCCCTTCAAGCTGCACCTCCCCAGTACAGTGGCTGGATGCAACAGGAGGAGAGCTGGACGTATCCAGCCACCTCCACCAGCTACTACCCTCCAGCAGCAGCACCACCACCGCCAGGGAGGCAATGGCTGCCAGGGACAGTGGCTACCGCCCAATATGGGCCATATGCCACCCACATCAACCAACCCTCCTGGATGGCTCCACAGCATGCCCCAAGGTATGATCCGAGGTGGGGTCCGAGCACCTATCAGTGGCCACCATTTGACCCTTGGCCACTGGACTACCCACACCTGGGCCTGATTGGTGAGCCCCAGCGCCCCCTACCCAGAGACATTTTTACACCTCCACCAGCACACACATCACTGGGCAGCTCAGAATCACTTAATGTGGTGAGCATATGCCCATCATCTGCACCAGCCACTCCAACAGCTGTCACAGCAGCCACAGAACCTCCAGCAGCAGCAAAGGAAACAGCACCTCCAGCAGCAGCAGAGGAAACAGCACTCTCAGTAGCAGAAGAAACAGCAGCACCAGGGACATCTGGCACATCCACCTTCAGCACTGCATGCCTCACAGGGATGGAGGCAGAGTGTATGGCCCTTCAGAGGAGACTACTCCGGTCGAGCAGGAATACAGACAGCAACATCACCAGGAGCAGGAGGCAATCCAGGAGGAACAAAGCCCAATTGGAGACCAGAATCCAAGCCCTGGAGTCGGAGGTGGCCAGGGGGAACACACTACTCCACCAGCTCAGGACTGGTCTAATGGACATGTTGACACAGTTACTTGTGGAGTTGAGGGAGATCAACCGCAGGGAGAACCTGAGGATGGAGAGGGAGAACTTGAATTCCACAAAGGGGTCTACTGCAACCACCACCCCCTCCAGTGTTACCCCTGAAGCCACACCTAGGGGGCAGAGGGTTACCAGGCGATCAACAAGGGCATCCACCTCTGGCACCCAGGCTAAGGTCCCCCACCCAAAAAATTAAAAATGAGAGGCCCAACCTGTTAACTTTCCCCTCAATAAAGAAACTTTTTTTTTTTGGATTCCTGTCTGATCTGCTGTGTCTTCAGTTATGGATTGGGTGGCAGGGTTGTCTCCAATGCATTGCCATACAATGCAGTGAACACAACCTCTGCCTGGGTGAAATGTTTCTGGAATGCTACAACATGGGTTCACACACACACACCGTTGTACAAATTCAACTGTAAATACATCCCTGGGGCCATATTACACCACTGTGTTATATGGCGATGTTGTGTGTTGAATTTGAACAACAAAACATACCCCTTAGCACAACAAATGGTACAACATTGAACATTCGTCTACATCATATGTTGTGTTTAACCCTTTGAGTGCCAGAGTGGTAGGCAACGCATTGCCAAGAAATGCATTGGGGACCACTCTGGCACTCAGAGGCTTAATGGGATAACCAAACAAACAGCTATGTGACTTAGCGGGGACATAACAAGCAGGACAGATAAATGGGACATGCATCAATATTGTCTTGGATTCAAACACTCATTGTACAACTGACTTAATGGGGAAGCCAATGTTTTTAACCTAGGATTTCAATGTGTAGCACACACATTGATAGCCTGGGGTGAGCATTGGGGTCTCCAGTAAGTTGAGTTGTTGTTTCCCTAAAGGTGTAACAGACTTCACCAGTGAGAACACATGTCCACTTAGTCTGGTTGTTCGTTGATGTAGCCCATGTACTGAGATATGTCAAAGTGGAGCAAAATCTCAGAACATTGCTTATACTGAGCAACACAGATACTGTGGACAGGAATTCACGGTGGAAGTATGTCCCCTGTATCACCTCTTTATCACTCCCACAACACATTAGTGTATCACTGCCACCATCATCTGTTTGCATGGATACATCACAGAATCCTCTCACTGGCAAACAAGTGGTGGACTCCTGTGATGTGGGTGATGCCTTTCCATGTATGGGGGATACTCTATCCTGGGTGTGGTTACGCATTTACATATGTGTTATCAAATATATCCTCGTACAGACACAGATAGAATGGTGATGGTTCATCTTTATTGTGTCTCAAAGTACAATAGAACGTACATGTGTTTTCTGTGTGTATTGCCTATATGCATTGAACACTTTTATGAGAACACTAAATGTACTTTGAAACAAAATTGTACTACTTTAGTAACACTGCTGCCCTGCTCATGTGTTGTCCACAAGGTTTGACAACTCTGTAGCTGAGCATCATAACTGTACAGGTTATAACATTCAAGAATTAGTGTTTTCTGTGTCTATGTGAGAATGTTCCAGTAGAGGTTTGTGTGAACCTCAGGTCAAACTTTGCATCACCAACAACATCACCATAAACAGCAAGGGGTGATCTTCATGAAGGTGTTGTCAAGACATCAATCCAGTCACATGGAAGATCTTCAGTTCAAGGATAGATCATGTTATGGATGCCTGTGGGACAAGAGGACAGGATTTGGAGCAGTAGACCGGAACTGATCATAAAGCAACAACAATTTCGACTTTTTTATCCCCTCAATTTTCTCAATTACAGGTGAGTACACAAACCATTGCTTGACAATGTGTTGTGTACTCATCTGTAACCAATTATGTGGAGAACTAAGGACATGTGCACCAGCCCTATGGATATGTGCCCCTGACATGTATACACACATCAACAAGTGTTCTGAGAGCTCCATGGAAGTAATGACATTGTGCTGTCACTGTGAAAGTGACAGTGGCAGCCCAATGTCATTTGTTCCATGGAACTATTAGGACATATTTGTTGATGTGTGTATTCATGTCGGGGGCACATATGTCTGCACACTCACAAGTCAGCATGGAGTCCCTGGTAATCTGATCTACATTTCATGACCTCTACGTTGTGTGACAATACCACTGTACATCCACCCCTCTGCTGCTCTTCTCAGCTCTAGCACAGTACAGGTCCCATATTGAGTCCAATGGCCCTTTAACCCCTGATGTGATGGAGTATTATCCAATGCATAGCACTGGATAATACTCTTTTGCTACTGGGCTAGCATGGTTGCTCAGGCTATGATCATGGGATATCCAGTTAGTTGCTGTCAATCAAGCCCTGTAAGGTGATGAACATGGGTTATATGTTGTACCTTGTTTTTCCTGGGGGTGTGCATGATATCCTTGGGGTCTGTATGTCAACGTGGACAGTGGAATGGAGGATGGTTTTTGAATCCACACACACAATTTGCCACGTTCATGGTATGGTTGATGTTTGGGGCTATGCTGCTGCCAGTGCAGTGCTGTGTCAATGTTCCTGTGGGGTGAGACAGAACATAATGTGCAGTGTGGTTAGTGTCACAGGACTGATGGGGGACTTGCATGGATTGTTTGCATGCCTGTGTTATACTCACAGGTGAAGTGTTCCATGATGAGCGTGTCTCTGATCTGTGCCCCTCTCAAGGTCTCCTCCACATGGCCGATGTCCATGGGCACTTCATGTATGGGGGGTCCTGGATGAAATCCAGCAGCCTGGTGTCCACTGAGATGTTATGCAGTATTGCGCACGCCACAATTATGTCGCACACCTTTGCAGGTGCATACTGCAGTGCTCCCCCCGAGTGGTCCAGACATCAAAATCTTGACTTGAGGAGGCCAAAAGTCCACTCAGTGGCATTCCTCGTTCTGGCATGAGCCTGGTTGTACCTTTCCTGGGCATGTGTTTGGGGATTGGCCACAGGGGTCAGTAGCCAGGACTTTCAGCCATAGCCAGTATCACCTTGTAATGTGAGTGACATGGTGAGACAGGGAGCACATGTTGTGTTAATGATGTTTTGTGTGTTGGATGTACTAGCTGTGGGTCAGGTGCATGCTGAACAGCGTTGTGTGCATGCCTGTGTATGTGGTGTGATTTTGTATTGTGAACTCACCCAAAAGCCATCCTCCTGTAAAAGTTCCATTCTCGAAATCTCTGTGGACTGAGGAGTTTTGGAGAATGTATGAATCATGTGAGCTGCCAGGATACTTTGCACAGACATTCATAATCCTCATGCTGCTGTCACACACCATCTGCATGTTGATTGAGTGGAAGTTCTTCCTGTTGATGAATAGCCGTGCGTCACGTGCTGGGGCTTTAATACAGACATGGGTGCAATCTATAGCACCCATGACCCTGGGCATGCCTCCCCTTGTGTAAAAGGCCTGCTTGACGTGTATCCAGTCCATGTCGGTGGTGGGAAAATGTATATAGGTACTGGCCTTGCTTTTGAGGGCTGGCAGGACCTGGGCCAGCACCCTGGAGAATGTGGCCTGTGACATGCCAGATGCGTAACCCTCAGTGGACTGGAAGGCCCCACTTGCCATGAAGTGTATGGCACACAGCAGTTTTTGCAGGCCAGATAAGGCATGGTTGTGGATGTAGATGGGATCCACCTGATCTTTGATGACCTCATACAAGGCAATGATGCTGTTAGGCCTCAACCTGTAGCGATCAATGACCTCATCATCAGTCATTCCATAGAGGGTGACCCTTGGGCGGTATACCCTGGGCCTTGGTGGTCATCTATACATCCTCTGCTGCTGTGGAGCATCCTGTTGCTGCAGCTGTGCATCTGCAGGCAGGTTCTGTCCTCCAGGTGGGGATGGAGTCCCGTGTGGTTGCTGAGCCAGAGCCTCCTCACTTGTAACAGGTGAAGGCTGTTGATCAGGTGTGCCTGGGGGTTGCTGATGTTCCCTAGCTCTCTCCCTTGCACGCCTTCTCCGCAGTCTTCGCAACAATATGTAACCCAACATACTGATTGTGCTCTCTATCTCTCTCTATCTATCTCTATCTCTCTCCTTCCCTGAGTGGAAAACAACCCACAAGTGAGTGTGGTGAGTTGTCCCTTTAAGTACTTGATAGGGCGTTGTGTAGGTGTGGTGATGAGGTGAGTGCTGACCAATGGAGAGTTGTTTTTGTCCAGGTAAGTGTTTGCAGGTGTGTGTGTGTTATAAGATGTGGTGTGTTGTGCTTGGTATGTGTCTGCCATTTGCAGGTGTGCAGTTGTGGGGTGCAGGTCGTGTGTTGATGTTGGACAGGTGAGCTTGTATTTGCAGGTGTCCGCTTTGTGTGATAACCCCCATTATTCCGTGTCATGTTGTGTTGTTTTTTTTGGGGGGTCCTTGTCCCTGTGGTGTTGCTTGTTGTTGTGTGTGACAGTGATTTGTGTTGTGTGTCCATGTTTTTGTGTTGTTTTGGCATTGCACGGGTTAATTTTTCCATTTACATGCTTGTGCAGTAAGCATTTTGTGTATTTTCCTATGGAACAGGTGTTTTGTTTTGCCCGTTAAGTTTCTAACGTCTGAGAAAAGTGGGTCTTAACTTTTTGCCGTTAGGTGTGTCTTTTTATCAGCCGTTAACAGTACCACAAGCCTTTGAATGGCTCTGGGGAATGTTGTTCCATGCGTCTGAATGCACGTAAGTGTATCAACCGTAAGGATTCTGAAACTGCCATTAGCTGTTCTTTAGACGGATCTTTGAATTGCTACATGGAACTTAACGCACCCGTTAGTGATTTTTTTTACTAACGGGTGCCTTTAAATCTAGCCCTGAGAGTCTTGTGCATAAAGCATTTGAGACAAAAAAGATATCAAATTACTAAACCCCTATATTTGTTATCGGTTACTGGTTACTACCTAATTTAAGTACAACATATGTTATCAATTTACTGGTTGCTACCTAAAATAAGTACTGTATTACCTTTCAGCTATACTGCAGTTCCCCGGAAAAAGAGAGAGAAGAGGTAAAGGAAGAGAGAAAAAAAGAACATCCAGGGCCCAGGAGTCTCTTTCAGCCCAACAGCCGCTTATAGGCTACCTGAATCCAAACCCTAATTTACTCCTAATCAAATTCGCCTATAGTTCCTCATCACTCTCTCCATAACCCCAGTAACTTAAACAATAAAAAAATTTTTAAAAAAATCATACATGCTCCCCACCGCCCAACTTTTAAAACTCTTCACTCTTCCTCTAAACCAATCCCCTGATCTAACTAATTTAGGAGGTATAAAGTGCCCCATCAGAAATCAACGAGTATAGATCTCCCTGCTACCCATTCCTCAATCCATCGTCTCCACAGAGCCTTCAAAGACTTCACCCCCCTGACTTAGGAGCCCTTGCAGAGGCGCAACTGTAACACAGAATTCATGGCCACTCTCACATCTTCAATAAGGATACCTATCACGGTGCCCATGCTCTCTGTGCTGCTCTCTGTCAGTTTCTGTTGTGATGCGCTCCTATTGGTTGAGCTATGTTTGGCCCGACAAGTATGGCCTTTATATACTGGGCTCTGGCACCTATCCGGTGCCCTTTTGTGGTGTTCCAGTACCAGTGCCTACTTGAGTTGCTTGAATTCCTGTGTACTGACTTTGACTACTCTGCTTCTTGTCTCCTGCTCTGTGATTCGACCCGGCCTGACTGACGTTCCTGCTCCATGACCTGACCCGGCTTGTCTGACATTCCTGCTATGTGATTCGACCCGGCCTGGATGACTTTCCTGCTCCGTGGCCTGATCCGGCTTGTTTGACGTTCCTGTTCCGTGATTCAACCAGGCTTTCCTGTTCCTGCATTGCTGTGTCGCATGGGCGACATTCTGACTTCCGATGTGCCTGAGTCCCACCTGGCAGAGTATCAATGTTGCCTCCGTTACTGCTACGGCAGTGTGTCATAGGCTGAGTCCTCTGTTAACCCTTGCAGAGCCTCAGTGTCTCCTCTGTTAATGCTACGGCAGTGTGCCATTGGCTGGGCCTTCCGTTAACTCTCGCAGAGCTTCATTGTTGCCTCCGTTACCGCTATGGCAGTGTGCCATTGGCTGGGCCTTCCGTTTACTCTTGCAGAGCTTCTGTGTTGCCTCCGTTACTGCTGTGGCAGTGTGCCATTGGTTGGGCCTTCCGTTACTCTCGCAGAACTCTGTGTTGCCGCTGTTACTGCTACGGCAGTGTGCCATAGGCCAAACCATCTGTTAAGCTCCTGCAGAGTATCACTGGTGCCTCCTCACTGGTGCCTCCGTTACTGCTACGGCAGTGTGCCATTGGCTGTACTCCCGTTCAGCTCTTGCAGAGTATCATTGTTGCCTCCGTTACTGCTATGGCAGTGTGCCATTGGCTGTACTCCCGTTTGGCTCTTGCAGAGTATCATTGTTGCCTCCGATACTACCACGGCACTGGATTTTAGTCTCAGCTCTGCTCTGGCAGATTACAAGTGCTCTAGCCTCCATTCTGGCACTGCAGTCTCCTACTCGTTGCTATTCCATCATACTAGGCGTTACTAAGAGAACTCACCACAGACTTCTCTACACAGAGACTGATTACACCTATTGGGACTTTAACTCATGCTGTACTTCTGCTCTGGGTATTCACCCTTTCCTTCCTGACCTGTGTCAGTATAAGACCTCTCTTGATTCCTATTATACTGGGCCTGTGTAGGCATATGCATCAAATACCTGTATTATCTCTGCATGTTTCTGCTGAGGTACAACAAGGCCTGTGAAGGTACTTGATTATTTGTGTTTTTAATAAAACTGTGTTTTATCCTAAACCACTGTGTCTGAGTGTTGAACAAACTGTTACAGTACGAAAGGGCCATGACCTCAGACAGTAAAGGTGAGTGAAATTCACAAAACATCCACTGGAGGATGGATGTACACGAGCAGCGTCTGGACCAGTTGGCACTGGCCATTCAAACATTACTTGAGTGTATGGTACACCTTGATAAACCAATTCAGAATCTGGTGGTCCCCCCCAGTCTTGACACCGGAGAGTCATTCCCTGACTACTGTTGCCCCAGCTAAAGGGCTAACGGCGGCTGCGCCACTACCACTCAGATATGACGGTGAACCCACCCTGTGTAGAGGGTTTATTAATCAATTAGAGATATTTCTGGAACTAACTCCTCATGCCTTCCCTAATGACTGTAGCAAGGTTGGGTTCATGATATCATTATTAACGGGCAGAGCCTTGGCATGGGCCAATCCATTGTGGGAAAATGCGAAACCTTGCACTCTGGACTTCAGGGAGTTTGTACGAATGTTTCAGAGAGTATTTGAAGTTCCTGGTAGAGCCGTCTCTGCTGCCAAACGATTGATGGAGGTACAACAGGGTAATCGTACCGTGGGTGATTATGCCATAGAATTCCGTACATTGGTAGCAGAGGTAGGAAGGAATCACGAGGCGTTGGTGGCAGCCTTTGCTCAAGGTCTTACCGACCACATTAAAGATGAAATAGCTGCGAGAGAAGTACCCAATGATTTGGACATTGATTATGTTATCCTATTTGACTCCCGTATACGTGAGAGACATATGGCTAAAGACCGTAGGCCATGGCCTAGAAACTATGGGCAAAGCAGTTTTTTGAACCCACCCATGCCTCCCTCGCCTCCCATGCCTCCTGACCGTTTACACGAGTCCAGTGAACCAATGCAACTCGGGTTCACCAAATTGACTAAGGAGGAACGGGCACACCGCAGGAGCAGGGCTTATGTTTACACTGTGGCAAAGCTGGGCATCTATTATGTACCTGTCCTGTACGTCCGGAAAACGAACGCACCTAGGGTACCTTGGGGGACAGGCCCTAGTTGGTGTTCAGCAGTCCCTAGATCCAGGTATACAGAAATCCACTATCCAGGTGGTATTTTCATGGGCAGAACAGCCAGTTGAGGTTCTGGCCCTGGTGGATTCCGACGCAGCCGGTTACTTCATGGATAATTCATTTGCTGCGTTACATAAGATTCCGTTGGTCAAGAGGGATTCTCCCTTAGCCATTAAAGCCATTGATGGCAGACCATTAGAACCAGCTCAGATAACTATGGAAACTATTCCTATTTCTATGACTATTGGGGCCCTCCACAAGGAGGAACAACGATTTCAGATAATCCATTTTCCTCATCATGCGGTCATTCTGGGGTTCCCATGGCTACATCTGCACAATCCACAATTTGATTGGCAGAAGTGTAAGATCACGTCTTGGTCTGAGTATGGCATGGAGCATTGTGTGTCGCACCCTGTTAAGATTTTGTGTGCCTCTCCCTCCGTGCCAGCTGAATACCGCAAATTCAGTGACGTATTCAGTAAGGGAGAGGCTAGCGCATTGACCCAGCACAGAACTTACGACTGCGCTGTTGATTTTCCTCTGGCCGCCGTGCCTCCCAGGGGTCGCACGTACCCACTGTCATGTGACGAGAATAGGGCCATGAAAGAGTACATTGATGACGCCCTTAAAAGAGGGATTATACGCAAGTCTACCTCTCTTGCTGGAGCTGGCTTCTTTTTCATAAAAAAGAAGAATGGCGAGTTAAGGCCTTGCATTGATTACCGCGGACTGAATAAACTCATGTCCAAGAATGCCTACCCCATACCACTTATTACGGAACTATTTGACAAGTTAAAAGGGTCTTCCATTTTTACGAAACTAGATCTACGGGCTGCCTATAACCTGATCAGAATAAAAGCTGGGGATGAGTGGAAAATAGCATTTAATTCCAGATTGGGGCATTATGAATACCTAGTTATGCCATTTGTTCTCTGTAACGCACCCGCGGTATTTCAAGAATTTATTAATGATATCCTCCATTACATGCTTCAGTCCTGTGTAGTAGTCTACCTTGATGACATACTCATACACTAGGCTACCCTATCCCAACACATCAAGGATGTGTCCGAGGTCCTGCTTCGTTTACGGAAAAATAAACTATTCAGTAAATTGGAAAAGTGCGAGTTTCACAAGTTCAAAGTGCCTTTCTTGGGTTTCGTGATCTCTAACGATGGTATGGCCATTGACCACGAGAAACTCGCAGCTGTGTTACAATGGCCACGACCCAAGGGGTTAAAAGCTATTCAGCGCTTTCTTGGCTTTGCCAATTATTACAGGAAGTTTATCCAAAACTTCTCCACGATTGTTAAACCTCTGTCTGACCTTACGCACAAGGGTGCTAATCCATCCCAATGGTCTGATGCAGCTGAGTACGTTTTTGAGACATTAAAATCTGCATTCGCATCTGCTCCTGTACTGTCCCACCCCAACCCTGCCTTGCCATTCACATTAGAGGTTGATGCCGCTGAAATTGGGGTAGGGGCAGTACTGTCTCAGCGCCCAGTTGCGGGGGGCACCTTGAGACCATGTGGGTTCTTCTCAAAGAAACTTTCTAGGGCCCAAAGTCATTATGAAATTGGTAACAGAGAACTCCTGGCTATCATTCTCGCCTTAAAAGAATGGCGTCACCTACTGGAGGGTACCAGAACTCCCGTATTAATTTTAACTGACCACAAGAATCTAACTTATCTCTATGAAGCGAAAAGATTGTCCTCTCGTCAGGGCAGATGGGCACTGTTTTTATCTCTCTTTAACTTTGTAGTATCCTACCTCCCGGGCTCAAAGAACGTTAGGGCTGATGCCCTGTCTAGACAATTTGGGCCAGAGATGGAGAAGGATGAGCCTCCCGTACCTATCATTCAGCCTGATCGTATTCTGGCTACATTACGTACTAGTATCACTTCGCCACTGGGGGAAGAGATTTTAGGTGCCCTTTCGTGTTGTTCCTGAGCCAGTGTTGCTCTTGCTGTGTTCCAGTGCTACTGACCCTGCCATCGTTCTTGCTTCCTGCTGCTTAGTGTCGCTGAAGCAATATTCTGACTTCCGCTGTGCTTGTGGCAGTGTTGATCGTGATTGCCTCCATTAACACTTGCAGAGCCGTGTCTCCATTTGCTGAGTCTCCCTTAACACTTGCAGAGCGGTGCCTACGTTTGTTGAGCCTCCGGTTGTACTTGCAGAGCTGTGTGTCCATTCCTTTAGCTTCCATTAACACATGCACAGTGGTTGTCTCCATTATCTGAGCCTCCTTTTACACTTGCAGAGCCGTTGCTGATCATCTGCTACATCTGCTGAGCCGGTCTCGTTTAGAGCCTTGTTTAGCCGGCGGCTCATCTTGTCATCTTGCAGTGTAGTCGGTCTCCGTTACCGCGCCCAATAGCTATTGGCTCAAGCTATTGCAGTACAGTTTGTCTCCGTTACTATGCCCGTGGGGGCTACTGGCTCAAGCTCTTGCAGTGTAGTTGTCTCCGTTACTACGCCTGTGAGGGCTATTGGCTCAAACTACTCTGCAGTATTCTGGCCTTAGTTCCTGTTCTGCCTAAGCAGCTATCTATGCCTTATCTAACACCACTTGCTGCCTCATTACCACCTTGGGCGTGCCAAACACCACAACAGAGACCGATTGATTACTTATACTTAACAATCGAGTACCCTTACTATTCTGTGCCTGTCCTGTGACTGTATATGTATAGTTCTTCCATTTGTATACTGGGCCTGAGAAGGCATCTGTAAGCCAATATCTCGCTATTATTCTGTGTTGCCTATAGAGGGCGATCTTTCTTATTTATTTTTAATAAAACTGTGTTTTATTCTAACCTGCTGGTCTGAGTGTCTTGAAAAACTGTTACAGGCACCCCCAGAAACTCCAGTGGGCAAGTGTTTTGTTGATGAGCCATTTCGTACACGTTTGCTTGAGAGATATCACTCGTCTAAGGCTGCTGGGCATATTTAATTCAATTCAATTAATATGGTCTCTCTCACAAGTATTTTGGTGGCCCTCCCTTAGAGCCGATTGCGGCACATTCATTGCAGCCTGTACCACCTGTGCTCGTGCCAAAACCCCCAGACACCTCCCAGTGGGCTTACTCCAACCTGTACCTAATGGCAAACTCCCTTGGTCCCATATATCCATTGATTTCCTGGGAAAACTGCCAGTGTATAGGGTTTACTCGTTTATTCTGATGGTGGTTGACAGATTTTCCAAAATGGCTAATTTCGTACCCCTTTCAGGCCTCCCTTTTGCTCAGGAGCTGGCAGTGGTCTTTGCTAGAGAAGTGTTCCGGTTGCATGGGGTTCCTAGAATTGTGGTGTTTGACCGGGGGAGCCAATTCGTGTCCAGATTCTGGAGGGCATTCTGTGGCCAGATGGGCATTCAACTGTCCTTTTCCTCCGCCTACCATCCCCAAACCAATGGGGCCATTGAGCGTGCCAATCAGGAACTGGACCAGTTCCTGCGCTGCTTTGTTACCGATCATCATGACAATTGGGCAGACCTGTTGCCTTGAGCAGAGTTTGCCAGGAACTGTGCAGTTAATTCTTAGTCCGGGAGCTCCCCGTTTCTCATCAATTACGGGTTCCAGCCATGCCTGCTCCTGGACTCATTCCAGTCGCAACAGATTCCAACTCTGGACGAGCATATCGAGTAACTCTGCTCCACCTGGGCACAGGTTCAGAGGGCCCTCAGTCAGTCATTTCAGCGTCATCAGTGACATGCCAACCGTAGACGGCTGCCAGCGGTCTCCTTTCAGGTTGGGGACAGGGTATGGCTCTCCTCCAGAAATCTTAATTTGCAAGTTCCATCCAATAAGTTGGCTCCCCAATTCATTGGCCCTTTCAGGGTGATCCATAAAGTTAATCCTGTCTCATATGCCTTAGAACTTCCGGCATCTCTGCGCATACATAATATGTTCCAAGTATCCCTGTTAAAACCTCTGGTATGCAACTGCTACACTACCACTCTGGTGGTGCCTGGTCCTGTGGGTGTTCAGGACCAAGAGGATTACAAAGTTCAAAGCATAATTGATTCACGAAGATTTAGAAGAAAATTGCAATATTTGGTCCACTGGAAGGGTTATGGCCCTGAAGAGCGTTCAAGGGTTGATCAGAAGGACCTTCATGCTCCTAGATTATTGCGCAATTTTCACTCTAAATATTCCCAGAAACCAGGTCCCTCTTCCAGGAGAGGGGGTCTTTGAGAGGGGGGTACTATCACGGTGCCCGTGCTCTCTGTGCTGCTCTCTGTCAGTTTCTTTTGTGATGCGCTCCTATTGGTTGAGCTATGTTTGGCCCGCCCAGTTGACAAGATGAGCCACCGTCTAAACAAGGCTCTCAACGCGGCCGGTTCAGCAGATGTAGCGGATGATCAACAACGGCTCTGCAAGTGTTAAAGAAGGCTCAGATAATGGAGACAGCAGCTCTGCAAGTGTAAATGAAAGCTCAAGGATCGGACACACAACTCTGCACGTACAACCGGAGGCTCAACAAACGTGGACACCGCTCTGCAAGTGCTACGGGAGGCTCAGTAACAGAAGCACAGCTCTGCAAGTGTTAATGGAGACTCAGCAAATGGAGACACGGCTCTGCAAGTGTTAATGGAGGCTATCACAATCAGCCCTGCCACAAGCACAGCGGAAGTCAGAATGTCGCCTCGGCGACACCAAGCAGCAGGAAGCAGGAACGATGGCAGGGTCAGTAGCAAGCCGGTTCAGATCATGGAGCAGGAAGTCAACCAGGCCGGGTCACATCACGGAGGAGGGTTCTCAGACAAGCCAGATCAGTCACAAGCAGGAACGTCAGCCGGGCCAGGTCAGATCACAGAGCAGGATTCTCAGACAAACCAGATCACTCACAAGCAGGAATGTCAGCCAAGCCGGGTCAGATCAAGGAGCAGGAACTCAGGAGCGTAGTCAAAACATGCAGGATCGGTACACAGGAATCAGGAACACTGGAACACAGCAACAGCAACACTGGATCAGGAACACCACGAAAGGGCACCTGACAGGTGCCAATGGTCAGGCCTAAAAAGGTCACAAGGAGCGGGCCAAACAGGCTCAGCCAATAGGAGTGCACCACCGCAAAGAATGACATAGGAAAATCACGGGCACCGTGATAGTACCCCCCTCTCAAAGACCCCCTCTCCTAGCAGGAGGTCTCGGTTTCTGGGGATATTTAGAGTGGAAATTGCCTAGGCGCATGGAGGTCCTTCTGATCCACCCAGGAACGTTCCTCAGGGCCATAGCCCTTCCAATGGACCAAATATTGCAATTCCCCTCTAAATCTCCTAGAATAAATAATACTCTGGAATTCGTACTCCTCTTGGCCCTGAATGTCCACAGGCCCAGGAACCACCGGAGTGGTAGTGTAGCGGTTGCAAACCAAGGGTTTCAACAGAGATACATGGAACACATTATGTATGCGCATAGAGGCTGGGAGTTCCTATGCGTACGAGACGGGATTCACCTTGCGGATAACTTTGAACAGACCAATGAACCGGGGAGCCAACTTATTGGAAAGCACTTGCAGATTGAGATTTCTGGAGGAGAGCCATAACCTATCCCCAACCTGGAAGTAGACCGCTGGCAGTCGTCTACGATTGGCATTCCGCTGATGTCGCTGAAATGACTGACTGAGGGTCCTCTAAACCTGTGCCCAAGTGGAGTGAAACTGCTCAATATGCTCATCCAGAGCTGGAATTTGTTGCAACTGAAATGAGTCTGGGAGCAGTCACGGCTGGAACCCGTGATTAAGGAGAAACGGGAAGCTCCCGGACGATGAATTAACTGCACAATTCCTGCAAACTCTGCCCACTGCAACAGGTCGGCCCAATTGTCACGATGATCGGTTAGAAAGCAACGCAGGAACTGCTCCAGTCCCTGATTGGCATGCTCAGCAGCCCCATTGGTCTGGGGATGGTAGGCGGAGGAAAAGGACAATTGAATGCCCATCTGGCAACAAAATGCCCTCCAAAATCTGGACACGAACTGGCTCCCACGGTCAGACACCACCACTCTGGGTACCCCGTGCAAGCAAAACACTTCTTTGGCAAAAACTATCACCAATTCCTAGGCCGACGGAAGGCCAGAGAGGGGCACGAAATGAGCCATCTTAGAGAACCTGTCGACCACCATGAGGATAAACGTGTACCCCTTATATACTGGCAGTTCTCCCAGAAAGTCAATCGATATGTGGGACCATGTATGTTCGCCATTAGGCACAGGTTGGAGTAGGCCCACTGGGAGATGTCTGGGGGTCTTGGCACGAGCACAGGTGGCACAGGCTGCAGGCTGTGATAGAGACCATATTAGCTGATCCCTCCTGATATGCCCAGCAGCCTTAGACGAATAGTATGTGTCCAATAGACGGGTACGGAATGGCTCATCCACAAAACACTTGCCAACTGGGGTTTCTGGCGGAGCCCTTGCTTGAGAAGCCAAAATCTCTTCCCCCAGTGATGAAGTGATGCTAGTACATACTGTAGCCAGGATACAATCTGGCTGAATAATAGGTACTGGTTCTTCCTCCCTCTCAATGTCCGGTGCAAACTGTCTGGACAGAGCATCTGCCGTAACATTCTTAGAGCCCGGAAGATAGGACACTACAAAATTGAACCGTGACAGAAAGAGTGTCCACCTAGCTTGTTGTGAGGACAGCCTCTTTACTTCAGAGAGATACATCAAATTCTTGTGGTCACTTAGGATTAATACTTGGGTCCTGGTATCTTCCAATAAGTGACGCCATTCTTTAAGTGTCATAATAATAGCCAGGAGCTCCCTGTCGCCAATCTCATAGTGGCTTTGGGCACTGGAGAGTTTTTTAGAAAAGAACCCACAAGGTCTCAGGGCGCCACCTTCCACAGGACGTTGGGAGAGCACTGCTCCAACCCCAACCTCAGAGGCATCAACTTCCAAGGTGAATGGCAGGGCGGGACTGGGGTGGGACAGCACCGAAGCAGAAGCAAAGGTGGATTTCAGAGTCTCAAAAGCATTTTCAGCTGCCTCGGACCATTGAGAGGGAGTAGCACCCTTATGTATCAAGTCAGACAAAGGTTTCACAATAGTAGAAAAGTTCTGGATAAATTTCCTATAATAGTTGGCGAAGCCCAAAAAGCGCTGAATAGCTTTTAACCCCTTGGGGGCGAGGCCACTGTAGGACTGCTGCCAATTTTTCCTGGTCCATAGCAATGCCATCTTTAGAAATTACGAACCCCAGGAATGGTACTTGGGACCTATGAAATTCGCATTTTTCTAGTTTACAGAACAGTTTATTTTTACGTAATCAAAGCAAAACCTCAGAGACATCCTTAATATGCTGGGTAAGGTTGGCAGAATTAATCAATATATCATCTAGATATACCACCACACAGGACTGAAGCATGTTACGAAGGATGTCATTAATGAATTCCTGGAACACCGCAGGTGCATTGCATAGGCCAAATGGCATCACCAGATATTCATAATGCCCTGATCTGGTATTAAATGCCATCTTCCACTCATCTCCAGCCTTAATTCTGATCAGGTTATATGCGGCCCGTAGAGCAAGTTTAGTAAAGATGGAAGAGCCCTTTAACCTGTCAAATAATTCAGTAATGAGTGGAATGGGGTAGGTATTCTTAGACATCAGCTTATTAAACCCCCGGTAATCAATGCATGGTCTAAGCTCGCCATTTTTCTTTTTCACAAAGAAGAAACCGGCACCAGCCGGAGAAGTAGACTTGCGAATAATCCCTCTTTTGAGAGCGTCCTCAATGTAGTCCTCCATGGCCCTGTTCTCATCACATGACAATGGATAAGTGTGACCCCTCGAGGGCACCACGCCCGGGGGCAGATCAATAGCGCAATCATAGGGTCTGTGCTGAGGTAGTGCGCTAGCCTCCCCCTTGCTGAATACGTCACTGAATTCTTGATATTCAGCTGGCACGGAGGGAGAGGTGCACAAAATCTTGACAGGGTGTGATAAACAGTTTTTAGCACAGTACTCAGACCATGATTTAACCTCACATCTCTGCCAGTCAAACTGGGGATTATGTAATAGTAGCCATGGAAACCCCAGAATGACAGCATGATGAGGAGATCGAATTACTTGGAAACGTACTTCCTCCTTGTGGAGAGCCCCAACAGACATAGTAATAGGAATAATTTCCATGGTGATAAATGCAGGTTCCAACGGTCTGCCATCAATGGTTTCAATAGCCAGGGGAGACTCCCTTTTAACTAACGGAATTTTGTGCAATTCGGCAAAAGCTTGGTCCATGAAGTACCCAGCTGCACCGGAGTCTACCAATGTCATAACCACCACAGACAGGTCTGCCCAAGAGAATACCACCTGTATGGTGGGTTTATGTGTACTTGAATCTAGGGATTGCTGCACGCCACCTAGGGCCTTTCCCCCAAGGTACCCTAGGTGCATCCGTTTCCCGGTTGTACCAGACATGTGCGTAATAAGTGCCCAGCTTTACCACAATATAAGCATAGGCCCTGTCTTCTACGGTGCACCCGCTCTTCCTTAGTAAGTCTGGTAAACTCAAGCTGCATTGGTTCACCAGACTTGGGTGAAAGTTCAGGAGGAATGGGAGGCGAGGGTGGGTTTAAAAGACTGCCATGCCCATAATTTCTGGATCTCGCCCTTTTAGCCAGCCGTCTTTCATGAATGCGGGAGTCAATAAGCATGACATAGTCAATGTACTCATCCAGATCACTGGGTACATCTCTGGCAGCTATTTCATCTTTAATGGATTCAGACAGACCCTGAGCAAAGGCTGCCACTAATGCCTCGTTGTTCCACCCCACCTTTGCTGCCAAGGTCCGAAACTCAATGGCATAGTCGCCCAAGGTATGATCGCCCTGCTGTATCTCCATTAACCTTTTGGCAGCAGAGGCAGCTCTACCAGGAACCTCAAACACTCTGCGTAACAATACATATACTGTCTCAGGACAGGCACAGAATAGTAAGGGTACACAATGGTTAAATACAAATAATCAATCAGTCTCTGTTGTGGTATTTGGCATGCCCAAGGTGGTAATAAGACAGCAATTGGTGTTAGATGATACAACACCTTAAGTCCATAAGGCTGAGATAGCTGCTAGGCAGAACAGGAACTGAGGCCAGAATACTGCAGAGTAGATTTAGCCAGTAGCCCCCACGGGCGTAATAACGGAGACAATTTACACTGCAACCGCTTGAGCCAATAGCCCCCACGGGCGTAATAACGGAGACAACTACACTGCAAGAGCTTGAGCCTAGAGCCCCCACGGGTGTAATAACGGAGACCAACTGTAATGCAATAGCTTGAGCCAATAGCCCCCACGGGCGTATTACCAGAGACAACCTGCACTGCAAGAGCTTGAACCAATAGCCCCCACGGGCGTAGTGACGGAGACTTATGGTACAGCAAGAGCTTGAGCTGATAGCCCCCACAGGCGTAGTAACGAACACAACCTGCTCTGCAAGAGCTTGAGCTAATAGACCCACCGGGCGTGTAACGGAGAATTAACACTGAAAGAGCTAGAGCCAATAGCACCCCCGCGGGCACGGTAACGGAGACCGACTACACTGCATATTGACAAGATGAGCCTCCATCTAAAGAAGGCTCTCAACGCGGCCGGCTCAGCAGATGTAGCGGATGATCAACAACGGCTCTGCAAGTGTTAAAGAAGGCTCAGATAATGGAGACAGCAGCTCTGCAAGTGTAAATGAAAGCTCAAGGATTGGACACAAAGCTCTGCAAGTACAACCGGAGGCTCAACAAACATGGACACCGCTCTGTAAGTGCTACGGGAGACTCAGGAACGGAAGCACAGCTCTGCAAGTGTTAATGGAGACTCAGCAATGGAGACACGGCTCTGCAAGTGTTAATGGAAACAATCACGATCAGCCCTGCCACAAGCACAGCCTCAGCGACACCAAGCAGCAGGAAGCAGGAACGATGGCAGGGTCAGTAGCAAGCCAGCTCAGGTCACGGAGCAGGAAGTCAGCAAGGCCGGGTCAGATCATGGAGGAGGGTTCTCAGACAAGCCAGATCAGTCACAAGCAGGAATGTCAGCCGGGCCGGGTCAGATCACGGAGCACGATTCTCAGAGAAGCCAGATCAGTCACAAGCAGGAACATCAGCCAAGACGGGTCAGATCACGGAGCAGGAACTCAGGAGCGCAGTCAAAACAGGCCAAATCGGTACACAGGAATCAGGAACACTGGAACACAGCAACAACATCACTGGCTCAGGAACACCAGGAAAGGGCACCTGACAGGTGCCAATGGCCAGGCATAAAAAGGTCACAAGGGGCAGGCCAAACAGGCTCAGCCAATAGGAGGCACCCTGATACAGTGCCTACTTGAGTTGCTTGAATTCCTGTGTACCGACTTAGCCCGTTTGACTACTCTGCTTCTTGTCTCCTACTCTGTGATTCGACCCGGCCTGGCTGACGTTCCTGCTCCGTGACCTGACCCGGCTTGTCTGATGTTCCTCTTCCGTGATTCGACCGGGCCTGGCTGACGTTCCTGCTCCGTGACCTGATCCGGCTTGTTTGATGTTCCTGCTCCGTGATTCGACCTGGCTTTCCTGTTCCTGCATCTCTGTGTCGCTTGGTCGACATTCTGACTTCCGTTGTGCCTGAGTCCCGCCTGGCAGAGTATCAGTGTTGCCTCCGTTACTGCTACGGCAGTGTGTCATAGGCCGAGTCCTCGTTCAGCTCTTGCAGAGTATCATTGTTGCCTCCGTTACTGCTACGGCAGTGGGTTTTAGTCTCAGCTCTGCTCTGGCAGATTACAAGTGCTCTAGTCTCCATTCTGGCACTGCAGTCTCCTACTCGTTGCTATTCCATCATACTGGGCGTTACTAAGAGAACTCACCACAGACTTCTCTACACAGAGACTGATTACACCTATTGGGACTTTAACTCATGCTGTACTGCTGCTCTGGGTATTCACCCTTTCCTTCCTGACCTGTGTCAGTATAAGACCTCTCTTGATTCCTATTATACTGGGCCTGTGTAGGCATATGCATCAAATACCTGTATTATCTCTGCATGTTTCTGCTGAGGTACAACAAGGCCTGTGAAGGGTACTTGATTATTTGTGTTTTCAATAAAACTGTGTTTTATCCTAAACCACTGTGTCTGTTGAACAAACCGTTACAATACCCCACAGGACAGCCAATCCAGAGGGGAGACCGACCACGGCCCCTCTTTAATCGGGGAACCACAGTCCCTATATTTTTATCCATTACATCTAATTCTCTGACGATTAAATCGTCAGGGCACCCCTCCAACTCAGTATTTACCCCCCCGAGCACCAGAGGGGCACGGAATGTACCTCTTTGCGATACACTCCATACCCCCCTGGCCCCCAAAGGTCCAACCTCCTCTCCACCCATCCAGGTGGACCCCGCACCTCTAAGGCCGAGGGCTCCTCCAAGATGACTGCACTGATCCAATATTTCCTTCCCCTCTTATGCAAGCCCAAATTACTTTGCCATAGCTAAGACAAATCTAATATATGTTAACATTCTCTTATAAGATTAATGAGTATCAAATAATCATTTTATAGTTAGACATTCTCTTATGCAGTTGTTAACTTCCAAGAAATTATCTTCTCTTTCAGTTTCAATGGATCCTTGATGTAATGTTATGTATCCTCATATTAAACCAATAGTGCTGTAGGAAATGTCCATTTATATCTAACATTATACTTTCTGAGAATTTGAGTTTGTTCTGAGAATGTTCTCTGAGCTTGTCTTGTCACTAATGACATATCTGGAAATATCTTAATATCCTTAAAATCTTCTCCTATCAGTGTTTCTCTTCTTATTTCTTGCATAATGAGATCCTTTATATGGAAGCTTGAAAATCTCACTATAACATTGCGTGGGTATTTAGGGTCAATACCCTTCGGTTTCTGTAATCTATGAAAGCGATCAAAGGTAACCATCAACTTCTCTTCAGTTATATAGCTAGATTAATATTTCCTAAGGTAGCATTCCATTTGTATTTGTTGAACTTATTCAGGTATTCCTCTTATTTTTACATTCTTCCTCATTGAGCGGTGTTCCATATCTGCTACTTTCCCTTCAAGAAACTTAATTTTATTCTCTGTATGTAGACTGCATTGTTGTAAATTTTGATGGTCTTCTTGAATTCTCCCCAAAGTTACTGCTTGATCTTTAATTATATCCGATAATATTTTTCTCTTATAGTATTCTCCAGATCCAATTTTGTTTTGACGTATAAATCTTCAAGCATTTGAGATATCGTTTGCACAGACACTTCCTGGTCCATGGGTACCCTGTACTGTAGCGTGTACGTCAATACATAAAGGACTTGATGTCCCACTGGATCACTGCTTCCCATATATAATGATTTCCTTTGCTTTTCTTGAGCTTGGGTATTGGATTTAGGAGAATAAAAGGAACCAATTGACTTATTTTTGTCTGTATTTCCATGTTTCTCTCTGCCCTAATCTTTTTTGACCGCATTTTGAAATAGATTGAGATTCAATAACTGTAAAGCAGTGAAATGCAAGAAATCTAATATGTACAGTCTACATACTTCAAACCTCAAACATTCAAATAGATCGTTCAACAGGAGTAACAAGTAATCACCAGTAAAAACTGGGTTAACTTTAGTGATGGGCAAAAATGTTCACCTCAAACTTAAATGGGCGAATAATAGACTTGTGCACAGGCAAAATTTTCGATTTAATTTGAATTTGGACTAAATTTTTTTTTTCTAAATCGGATGATCCTAATTTTGCACCAGACTGATTCGATTCGAATGAAATTCTGATCCATTCCGAATTATTTGTCCGAATTTAACATGAGTTAAATTATAGCAGTGAGCCTCCATTCACGCTGCTATCATTCTTTCCAGACAGGGTGTGCATATAGAAAAAGAGCCATCCCAAAAACGGACCTTGTCGCACATTGACAGTCTGAGCATGTCACCTCTACTCCAGCAGGGGATGACGGTCACAATCCAAATTGCACATGTTCGAACATCGACAACCCATGCCTGTCACATTCAATTTAACATATGGTCGAACATTGAAAACCCATGCCTGTCATTCAGTTTAGCACATGTTCAAACATCGACAACCCATGCCTGTTACATTCAATTTAGCATATGGCTGAACATTAAAAACCCATGCCTGTCACATCCTACTCAACATAAGTGGTCGACTCCAACATCGACAAACTATACAGGTGACATTCTATGTTAGTACAAGGGTACCCTACTGTCCCTCTTTGGTACCCAAATTTCTCTCTGTCATTTTCCTTCCCTGATTTCCCCTCATATCATATAAGTCTATGTGTATATACATTAGTGTTTCATGCTACGTCAAGAATAAACACATCAACATTTGCTTAAACTGCAGTATGTGTGTCTAAATTAATTTGTGTATTGAAAATACATTAATCTTAATCAACTCACTTACCCAAAGAGTTATCAATAGTTTATGAAGTTAACTACAAAGTGACCGGAATATCCCACCAATCCCGCCACCAGCAACACGTATATATGATCTCTGTATATCCATCTCCCTTCACCACTTTAGGCTGTAATCTTTCAAGCACAAACCCCACTTTTTAGTGTTTCATTCTCCTAAGCAATCTTCAACCTGTATTTTCCAAACCCTTAGCTGCTTTCACCTTTGAGTGCCAGAGCGGCATCCAACACACTACTTTTCAATGCATTGGATAACTCTCTGAAACTCAAAGAGTTAAGTAATTTGTTCACATACATCAAGGGCTGGCAAGAGTTCAACCAATAGGTCAACAACCATGCTCCATGCACCACTAATTCAAAATAAATTTCCCCCATCTTTGGCCATTTGTTTTCCAGTTAGCTACATGCTCTGATTGTGACTTCCTAGCTATCACTGTAAGTACAGTAATGTTATGTACAGTATACATTGGAGTTGTCGAGTAGTAGTAAAGTTCAAAAGAAACTGAATGCGCCGGGCCTGGAGCACTCAGTTACCTCCCCGGAATGATCTCAGATTGCCACTCATAGTTTGTCGAACATCACGAACATATGTCTGTCACAGTCTAACCTGCAAAGTTTGTCAAACATAACCAAGCCATCCCACCCCGCCTACCCTGCACAGCTTATCGAACAAACCATCTTGTTACTTCCTGTCCCTGCTTAGTTTGCGACATCATGTCGTATCTTCCTCGAATCATATTGGATATATTCAGATGGCATTGTCCATTCCAGCTCCCGCTTTCGAATACTATCGGCCCAAGCTTCGAACTCTTAGGATTCCCATTGCTGGTTGGCCAGGCGCCTTACTAGTAGTGTAAAACAGTTAAAGATGACTCTATGACCTGGAAAAAATAGTGAGGAATACCCCCAAACAAGAACCAGCCCCCAACAGACAGCCACTTTAGAGAGCAGCAGCCACCATATTGCAAGAAAGCAGAGGAAGAGCAGCAATGGCCAGAGAAATACCCTTCAGTATGGAGGAGAATGAGGCACTAGTGGGGACATTGCAGGGCTGTTATTCCCAGCTCTTTGGCTGTGTCACCTATTTATAACATAGCCTAAATAGTTAGGCTACATATCGAAAATTTGTAAAAGGTTATTCATTTTTTTTAAAGTTTAATTTGTTGTAAATTTAACTTAGAAAGTCTGTCTCCTACCTACTTCCGCATAGACTGCTCTGCCTCAGCTCTCCTCCTTCCTCCAATGACGGAGGCTTCAGTCTGGAAGCTCTTATTGGCTAGATATTGATCTCTGCCAATGAGACTACTCCAGCTTGCAGACAGAAACCTCCATCATTAGAGGAAGGAGGAGAGCAGAGGCAGAGTGACGGACTGCGGTTACAGAGCAGGTAACCACAGTCTATACAAAAGTAGGTAGGGGACAGATTTTCAAAGTTAAATTTACAACAAACAAAACTTAAAAATAAAAAAATGAACAATGTTTTAGAAGTATTCGATATGTAGCCTATTTTGGCTATGTTATAAATAGGAGACACATCCACTTCAACACATTTTGTGTGGTGATTCTCAACAATGGTCCTGTTGTCTAGGATGCACAATCATGTCCTCTAACCACCACAAAAGTGCATGTAGTCAGTTGAACACAAGTGAATGTCAATACCGCTTGTGTTTAAGTGAGCACATCCTGACAACATGCACTGTTGGTGTGGTTAGAGGACATGATTGTGCATCCTAGACAACAGGACCATTGCTGAGAATCACCCTGCTAAATGCATCAAACATCTGTGTGCCAGAGAGGTGCTCACTGCTTTGCATTTTTTCTTTCCCCACAGCTGCATCTGATGAAGAACAACAGCAGCAGCCCCCTTCCAGTCAGGTATACGCAGAGGCCCTGGACGTCCTATACGGGATCTCAGCTGACATCAGGGTCTTTCGACGTCACCTGAGAAATGACATACGCCGTCAAGAGGCTCTACTCCAACAAATGGTGGAGCATAACAGACTGATGCTGGGCCTCCCGACAGAGCATGTAGTACGTCCAGGGCTAGCACCCGTCCCCAGCAGCTCCTCATCCGACAGCAGCCTGGCATCATCTGATGCCCTGCCTGCTGCATGTGGTGGTAGGTGCCACCTACCCAGATGGGAGCCTCGCACAAGAGGAGAAAGGAGGCCCCCCCACTGACCCCATTCCCTCCAGATGGGGATTTTTCAAAACATTTTATAAGTTTATTATTATTATTTATATTTTTTATAAAATTTTTCAACTTCAACATTGTTGTTGTCCATTTATTTCAGATACAAACAGGGGGGAGATACACCAAAGTGTTATGAAGAGGTGGTGAAGTGGAAATGACCCTTCCAGTTTGATGAACGATCCTTGCTTCTTCCATCTAGCCAGTGAACCGAGATTTAACCAACCTGTAAGTTCTTAGTACATTGGTTCCCTGGAATAATTCAGGAATCGGAGAGTTTAGCACACTGAAGAAGTTCCATACACCTCATCACCATTTGAAAACACCTTAGTGCATAACCCCACAGACACAGATTTGCATGAAGGGAAGCTGACAGAGGAGGAGGGTGGCAGAGGGACAGAAAGGGAAGGAGACGGATGAACAGAGAGAGAAGGAGGCTGATGGATAGAGAGGGAAGGAGGTGGATGGGATGGACAGAGAGGAAGGAGATTGCTGTTTTTTCTGCCAATGGCATTTTTGGGATGTTAAAGTTAAGAGGTATTTTCATCCATAGGAACTAATGGATATTGAGCCGGGGAACTATTTGACACACTCACACACACACCTACATTGGAAATTGCTCCAGAGGGCTTTTTTGTTGCCTTCCTCTGGATCAACAGGGGTGTTATTGGCATGGGCTGGACTTGATGGACGCATGTCTTTTTTCAGCCTTATCTACTATGTTACTATGTTACTATGTTACTAATGAAAACACCATAAATTGCAATTCAATTGTCTGCGTTAGCTATGAAGATCAGATAAGGGACTCAATTTATCGCAGGAAATTTAAGACCTACTTTTTTTCTGACTTTAGTCCCTTATCGCATCTTCAAACTGCTGACGCCAAAACAGAAAGGAAAATAAAGTTAAAAAAACCAAAGACCCCAGTGAGTGTATTCATATAGGGCCCTAAGCCCCACATCAATACATCAAAGCATTCCAAAACAATGTCAAATGTCAGTAGAATTAACCCAATGAGTGCCAGTGGGGTATAATCACCCTGCTGGCACTCATAGGGTTAACTCAACTAAGTAAAAAAAAAAGTCACATTACAAGTAACACTTACCATTAATCCTGATGTCTAGCAGAGTCCTCAGTATACTGGTCCTCTTCTGTCCTTCTTTCTTCTGTTCTTTCTTCTCCTCTTTCTTCTCTTCTGTCTTCTTTCCTCTTGCTGTAAAAAAACCCCCAGAAAAGTATAACTACAATGCATGAATATCCGGCACACTAATACATACTTTAACCCTACTGAGCTCCAGAGAGATATGCAACACATTGCTTTGCAATGTGTTGTGTAGCCCTCTGGCATTCAAAGGGTTAAAATATGTATTAGTGTGCCAGATATTGCATTGGACATATACTTTTCTGGGTAGTTTTTACAGCAAGAAGACAGAAACTACAAGACAGTAGAGAAGACAGAAGGAGACAGCCAGTGGATGACAGGTAAGTGTAACACTGATTAGTTAATGATCAATGCTTGACAGTATGTCAGGCACCGATCGTCAGCATTTTATCCTTTGAAGTTCCCAATACTGCCACTATTTAGTGGCGTTGAAAATTATTCAAACAAATGACTTACATTTTTAATATTTTACACAGGGACAATAAGGCACCCTGTATGCCTATAGAACTGTCAGACTGGCTGATGTGTCACTCAGAAAAAAAATTATTCAGATAAATGATTCCAAATTTTTTTAATATTGTCTGTTGCATGTGCCATTTCTGTTGCAGAGGTGAAATACAATATAGCATGAGACATCTGTCATTTCCCATCTGTAGCAAATGTAATACATTACACAATATGTAGCATGTGTCATTTACTATATGTAGCAGAAGTGTTATATACAGATGGATGTAGCTAAATTAGAAGGAAGAAGGAAAACTGAGAATGACTGGTGCGGTATCCTTTAGAAACATCAAAAAGAAAAATATTGCACGGCTACAAGCCGATTTAACCATGTTGCAGTGTTTAAAACATGAAAACCTACTGGCCACAACTCCCAGCATCCTTACCTTGCATTGCTCAGCTCTCTTTAAAGCAGAACTACCACCTCTTACAAACATGTCCCCAAATAATTACCCTTCTGGTGACTAGCTGCTCAGAAGCGCTTGTCGCCAGAATTATTACTGCGATAATCATAATTATACACTGCTCCTGGACTGACAGGCAGGAAACCGCGCAGACATCTTTCCATAGTGACATCTGCGAGCCTGCGCTGTCAGTCCCAGCCTGCTCTAGGAGGCATTGCTAGGAGCTTTTGGCTCCACAAGGGACTGACAGCGCAGGCAAGCAGACGTCACTATGGAAAGATGTCTGCGTGGTTTCCTGCCTGTCAGTCCGGGAGCAGTGTATAATTGTCATGAAAGCGGTAATAATTCTGGCGACTAGCTCTACTGAGAAGCTAGTTGCCAGATAGGTAATTATTTGGGTCCATGTTTGTAAGAGGTGGTAGTTCCACTGTAATGCTACAAAGTGTCAAAAGGGAACCGACCGGTAAGAAGCAGACTCAGGATGACAACAGCAACACTGGAGATATAGCCAGAACTGCAGAACACAGGAGCAGGAAGGGCTCAGTCCGTAGATGGATACAGAAGCAACTGAGGAAGACTGGTGCGAGACAGACTCAGGATGACAGCAGCAACACTGGAGATGTTGCCAGAACTTCAGAATGCTGGAGCAGGCAGGACTCAGCCTGTAGATGGATACAGCAACAACTGAGGAAGACTGATGTGAGGCAGACTCAGGATGACAGCAGCAACACTGGAGATGTAGCCAGAACTGCAGAATACTGGAGCAGGCAGGACTCAGTCCATAAATGGATACAATGACTGAGGAAGACTGGCAAGAGGCCGACTCAGGATGACAGCAACATGGATGATTGTAGATGTCTGAAGTCCTTTTTGTTTTTCTAATCTGCATCAAACCTGAGAGCAGGGTAACCCAGCTTTGGCAAGTTGACTTTTAAAAAAGTAATTTGCTCCATGAGCTGGGGGGCCAGTTGAGAGCGCTGGGGGCTAAGTATATTTCCAGTAACGGAAAATACCCGCTTACTCTGGACAGTGGTTGAGGGACAAGAAAGCAACTCTTGGGCTACCAGGGACAATGTAAGCCCCACAGCCCTCTTGTTATCCCAGAAAGTCAAGGGATCTGTACTTGAAGGTTCCTCAAGGTAAGCCTTAACCTCAAACTCAGCACTTTTTCTATCAATGGGGAGCTGTTTGTTTTGTCCGAAGCATAATCTGTCCATTGCCTCAGCATAAAAAGCAACAGCTGCTCCATTTGAACAAGATGAAGTGCTACTGCAGTTGCTACTAATAGGTCCTGGAAGACCACCACACTCCTCCAGCTCATCTTCGGAATCTCCTCCCACCTCCTGTGACTGTATTCTAGTTTTTCTTTGCCTCTCACACACCCTCGCTATCAATTGTTCCCTCCAGGCAGTGAGGGAATTGGAATAAAGTGCCATCTTGCCTTTGATTAGAGGATCGCAAATTGTGGCAAGCATTAACTCGGGACAATTGTCCATGCGCTCTTCCATGCGCCGAGTCAGTTCCTTCTTCAGCCTTGTTAGGAGGGCAGCAACATGGGGAAGTATATTACCCTCAGCACCAGTTTTAAGGAGAGGTGCGTGAAGAGGGGAATTACTTCTGCTAGGCTAGTGTTCTCTTTGCTCAAAGGTTCCGTCAAAGCACGGAAAGGAGTAAGGACTGTCACTGCCTGTTCCATCAGGGCCCAGTCAGCCCTGCTCAGTGTTCTGTTTCTGCCAATTAAATGGTGACATGACATTGCATGAATGGCCTTTTTCTGCTCCAGGATACGCTCTAGCATATCTAAGGTGGAGTTCCACCTCGTCCCAAAATCTTGTTTTAGGTGGTGCTCTGGGAGGTCTGCCTTTTTCTGTTCCTCCCTGAGTATCTGGCTATCTTTGACACTACGATGGCAGTAGCCAGAAATTTGCTGACAACCTTCCAGTGTTAGTGCCATCCTCAAGAGCAGCCTTCACTACTAGATGCAGAACATGCGCTGAGCAGCGCACAAATCTGCCATACTGGAGAGCCTTGATCATGTTAGCTGCACCATCAGTAACCACAAACCCCATTTGCACCTGTGTGCCTGCCTGCTCCCCTAACCAGTGCGCCACCATGTTCTGAAGTGCATTGCAAATGTTATCTGTGGTGTGCTGCTGATCCATTACCTCAGCATGGAGGAGGAAAGAGTGGTGCCCTGTCTGCTTGGCTACTGCACCTGAACTTGTTGTTGCTATCGGTGTGTCTTGCAACACATTGGGCTGCCATCAATGTGCCGTCAATGACAGGAAGCCATGCTGGCCATAAGTCAGTGGTAAAGTGCACTGACTGTCCAGCAGCCTTTCCTAGCAGTTCCTTCAAAAGACCAACGCATGACTGGTACTGTGAGGGCACTAAAGTTCTACTAAATGTGGTGCGGGAGGGAATTTTATAACAGGGTGCAACAGCCTCCATAAGTTGATGGAAGGGCTCCCCGTCCACCAAATTGAAGGTTGCACCCCCAACGTCTATGAGCTGTGCACACGAGGCGTGTAATTTTCCTGGACTGCTCTCTGCACATCCCCTTGAAATGAAACCCATGAAAATCTTCCAGTGTGGCCTATATTGACTTTGGGATGGGCTTTGACTGTCTGCTGCTTTTACTTGGACCAGATGTGGCATGATCTCCCTGCCCTTAATCCTGCCTACTGGTGGTGAGTGTTACACTGGTAAATGTAGTAGTGCCACCATGTTCTGCACTCATCAACACTGACTTGTGATAGTGGTTCAGGTGTTGGTTCATCCCAGTGGTGGATAGATGACCCATCACCCTACCATGGCTGACTTCCCTGCCACACAATTTACATTTCGCTAGCCAGCCATCGCCAAGTGTAACAAAATGGTCCCACGCTTTGGAGCGACGGGTGACATTGGAAGGTGGTGAAGAAGAAACTGAGGTGACACTTTCTTCATCTTCACATGCTAGAGCAACCTCACTATGCTTTTTTTCTACATACCTTTACGGGGGTTCTAGTAGACCCAAAGATGGCAGCAGGGATGTTGGGACTGGGATTGCAGGAGGATGGAGTAACACTGGTGGCAGAGACACTAGCAGCTACTACCTGTCTGGGAGACTCATTTGGAACTAGAGAGGCAGGTGGTGAGTTTTCATCAATAGAAGACAGAATTGTAGCTGGAGAAACAGGAGGAGTACTATGGGCAGCAGTGGAAAAATGAAGCTCAGGAGAATAATCAAGGTCAGTGGAAAAATCAAGCTCAGTGGAAAAATCAAGCTTAGCAGGCCTTGGTCCATCATATTCTTCTTCTACCTTTTGTAGGTTTGGACAGGAAGAAAAATCATCAGCAGCAGATTTTGGGGAGAGCTGATGAATTCCCTCTTCTGCCTGGTGGCTACCGGGAAGTGGTAAATTGTCTCCCTCAATAACCGTTTTTGGAGACGATATGCTCTCAGTGTCAGTAACAGTGGTGGTAGGAGAAATTTTCTCAAAATACTCCAATAATTCAAGTTTGGGCTGCTTACACAGACGTTCACTGTAAAACTCCTGCGTTGCTACTGCCAGCAGTTTTCCACCAGTAGTGTTCATGTTCAACACGCTTGGTGTCCCCAGGTTTATAGAACTGGCTGTAGTGGAGGAGGTGAAAGAACTGGCAGTGGCAATAGTCATTTTGCAGGTGGTTCTGGGGAGATCATCACGAAACAGCTGACGAGAGATGGGTGATGGCCGCTTGGTGGTCTTAGAGGAGGAACTGGACCTCTCTACCCTGCTAGTAGAGGTAGAATGACCTGCAGTTCACTTCTTCTTTCTAGTTTTTGGTTTGGACTGCAGTCTGACGAGTACCACTCAAAGCACTCTTCTTTCCCAGCCTGCTGCTGCTAGCTCTGCTTGAAAGCAAATGCACTGTGGTGGTATTGGTGGTTACTGGGTCACTGCAGCTGGTACCAGGACGAGGAACATCAGGTTGTTCACTAGGACTCAAATCCATTACAGATAGGTAGGTAGTGAATGATTATAGTTTTACAAATTTAAAACCTGCCCACACGACAACTGTGACACTGGCAGTGTGACTCTGAAAATTATTCAAACAAATAACTTGTATTATTATTGAATTTTTTTTTTTTTAATGTGTTTATTAGGTTGTTCAATACAGGTATTGTACAGTGATAATAAAATGACCAATACATCAGTGTAACAGTATTTGTAGGAAATTTTTACATAATAAAATAAAAAGTACATGAGGCTAAACAATTGAAAGCATTAGAGGATCTTTCTAGAATACAGTGGTCTTCAAAGCAAGGGGAAGTATTAGACAACCCTTTTTATCTAGAAATTAAGAGGGGGGGGAGAAAAGAGAAAGGGGAAGAGAAAGGCGGAATGTTGAAGAAGGAAAGAGAAGAGCTGAAATTAAGAGAGGCAAGAATAGGAATCAAAGAGTGTAGGATATGGAAGGAAAGAGAACCAGATATTTGCCGTCGTGTTGGGGAACAGAGGATAGGATAGCGATGATAGAGATGCTGGGACCGAGGACCGCCAAACCATACCCAGTATGTCATAGGGCCTCTAGGAGGGGTTATTTCCAAGTAAAATAGAATTTTTCTCTGCAAACCATTTCAAGAGCCACATTTCTAGTTTTGTAGAATCTTTGTACTTGTGGATCCAAGTTAGTTTTGTAAATATTAGGTGATCATCTACTTTTCCCAGCCATTCTTCAAATGTTGGTGGCACTGTAGACTTCCATTTGCCTGGAATTAGAGCTTTGGCTGCATTAAGCATGGTCAGCAGTAGAATTTTCTTGTGGAAGTGAGGTGGTAGGTAATCTAAAATATAAAAGTATTTCTCTGTCAAGAGTGAAAGTAGATACTTGTTCCATATGTGAGATACATGCAGACCAGTATGATCTGAGCAGTGGGCAGAACCACCAGATGTGGGAGAGTGAACCCCTGTCGTTTTTACATCTCCAGCATGTAGCTGAAAGAGAGGGGTTGAACTGGTGAAGCTTTACTGGGGTGTAATACCATCTTGTAAGGAGTTTCACTTAATTTGGACCATAATAACAGTACAGTGAGAATTACAGGGTGGGTCACTTTGCTAATGTTTTTCTCAGATGGAGGAAGCATGACTTCAACCAGAGGGTTAACCAATTCGTAAAATGATCGTTCTAGTCGGACCCATGATTTGTGGTTAACATTGTTGTGCCAGTCTGGTATGGAAGTTAAAAGAGCAGCATGTAGTATCTCCTAAGATCTGGAACATGTAATCCGCCTAGTGTCTTGTGCCTACACATGATGGTTGCATTCAATCTAGGTTTACTCCAAAGAAAGGACGAAAATAGTTTGTACGTTGAATCAAAGAACGAGTTTGAAAAAGATATCGCGGAAGTATCATCATTTTAAGGGTGTGCATTTTACCAATCCACGAAACGTGGAGTGAGGACAATTTATAAAGGTATTTGCAAACCGCTCATAGAAGTGGTAGATAATTAGTTCGAAATAAAGATTCGACAGTCGTTGTTAAATGTACACCTAAATATTTAATGGAGGTGGTAGACCACTGAAAAGGTAAGTGAGATTTAAGAAGGGCATCAGATTTGTCAAGATTAATTTTAAAATCTGAAAGATTAGAAAATACTTCCAGTTCCGTGAAAAAAGCAGGCAGGCACAGTGAATTGGATCCGAGGTGGTCAGAAGGATATCGTCTGCGAATACTGATAATTTATGGACCTGATCCGCAACTTGAATTCCAACAATATGTGGATTGGCACGGGCGTGTTGTGTGAATGTTTCCAGAACAAGAACAAAAAGGAGGGGAGAGAGGGGACAACCCTGCCTGGTTCACTGGTGATATGTAGTGAAGATGACAGGTGGCCATTAACTCTAATGCGTGCCGAGGGGGCAGAGTAGAGTAATTTAATATAGGAGAGAAAGTGAGGCCGATACTGTAAGGACGGAGAGCGGAAAACATATAGGACCAGTTTACTTTAGTCAAAAGCTTTTTCTGCATTGGTAGTCAAAAAAACTGATGGTGTTTTACGTGTTTCTATATAATGAAGTAGAGATATCAGCTTTCTGGTATTGTCTCTCGCTTCCCTACCTGGGGTGAATCTGGCTTGGTCTAAGTAGAGGAGTGAGGGGAGTGAAGACTTCAATCTGTTTGGTAGAATTTTGACATAAAGTTTGATGTCCAAGTTTAAGAGGGAAATTGGTCTGTAACTGGAACACCGTGCAAGGTTTTTGCCTTCTTTTGGTATCAATGTCACGTGAGCTTCAGTCCGAGAGGAAATAGAGTTAAGTCGATCAGGCATTTCTCGGAAGCATTTAGATAGAATTGGGATTAAAAGATCTTTGTAGATAGTATAGTACAGTTGGGAGAAGCCATCTGGGCCTGGGCTACGTCCAGGGGGAAGCTACTTCGTCTTCCGAGATGGGTTGTTCCATAGATAGTTTCGCTGTTAGATGAAGTTGTGGGAGATTAGCTGCCTTGAGATATTCGTCAATCGCCTCTGATTTTGGCTGAGAAAGGGGGGAGGATGAGCGAAGATTATACAGATTTTCGTAGTATTGTCGGAAAGAATCCACTATCTCCGTCGGTGTATGCTTTAGTAAGCCCGATGAATCTCGAACTAGTGGGATATAAGTGCGTTGCTTCAAAGACCGAAATTGTTTTGCTAACAGTGCACCCGATTTATTCCTGTGTTCGAAAATTTTTTGCCTGGAACGAAGGAATGCTTTTTCCACTTTAGAGATTGGAGTTCTTTCCACATTTGTACAAGACGCAGGAAATGCAAATCATCGAGAGACCTTATGAGTAGATTCTAGTTGTTGAATGTCATGTAAAAGGGTTTCAATTTTTAAGAGGTGTTGTTTTTTCATATATGTAGCTAATTTTATGAATTCTCTCCTAATTACACGTTTGTGAGCATCCCATAGTGACACTGGTGAAATACCGTCTATGTCATTATCAGATATATAATTTGAAATTTGAAATAGATACCTCCCCGCAGGGTCTTTTTTCATGTCAGATAAAGTGAAAGGTATACTTTTATGAACCAGAATAGCTACCCCATTTTTCTTGACTGCCGCAGAGCTCAAATAGGCTTTGGAATAAAATTTATTAGATAATCGCATTTCTTGCGATTGTTTAAAATTAGTTTCCTGAAGTAAGACAATGTTGCCTTTCATTCTATGAAACTCTCCCAGTGCCACCAACCTTTTCTTTAGGGAATTAAGGCCTTTAACATTCTGGGAAATGATTTGTAATGGTTTCATCCTATTAGGAGTGGACATACGGAACAAGAGAGGTTGGGAAGGGTATCAATATTGATAGAGTAGCAACGGCAAACATGTAAAGTAACACTAAATAAGTGTATCCAGCGGTCCTCAGCCCCAGCCTATCAGGTTTCTCCAACAGTAAAGCATAAATGTAAAGGTTCTCAGGTACAGTTGGTGAAAGAGAAGAAAAGAGAGGAGAGAGGAATGGAGGAGCTAGAAGGAGGGGAGTCAAAACTCTGTCTAGACAGCGCCTCGGACCTAGATCCACTGTCTAGAGAAGATAGTACAGCAGAGAAAGAGGGCATGGAGAGGGAGTACAGTAATAGATGTAAGAACATCTGGAAAGGCATAGGAAATATAACAATTGTGTCAGGAGTAGAAAAGCCAGACCCCAAGAGGCTCAAGGAAGCAAATTAGTAAAATAAAATCAGGCATTAGAAAGATCAAAACGTAAGCATGGCAATTGAGCATCAATCAGGGAAAGTGGCATAGGTACTTGGTTGTCAGAGGTTTAATAGAATTACAATAGAATACTAGGGAAAAAGATATTTAAATCTACTAAATTATAACATGGTAACATATATATCAGTGCAAATCGATATAGTCCGTGGACCAATAGAAGGGGTTGGAGAATATAGGTCATGTGACCAATGGGATAGTTGTGTAGCACACCAGGTAGGAGTAAATCTAGTGCTAAAGAGAGGTGCAGAAGCAGTAACAACAGGGCTAGCCAAGGGGTAGAACTAGGGCTTCCCACATAGTGGTGAAGAAGTAGAAGAAAAAGCTATGTGACTAAGGGCCATAAGGAGTCGCACATCTCAGAGAAATCATTGCGGACATAGTTTCACTTCCTTCTGCTTTTTTTTCTTTTTTTTCCTCATTATGAAATAGGGTAGAGAGAGTATTGAGCAGTGCAATATGACACCATGGATTGAAGTAATGATTCTCCTCTAAATGATCACCAGGAGAAGATCAATCAGGGGAGGACCTCAAATCCTCAGATAACATAAGAAACTGTTTAGTGGTTAGAACTATCTGGAGATATAAACATGGAGGCTAAATAATGGAGCAATTTGCACAGGTGAATTAGAGGACAATAGAAAATGGACATGGTAACATCATGCAGAAAAGGAGAAAAGAGCAGAGATTCAAAAAAATGAATAAAATGATAAGATTCATGACAGTAAATTGAAACACCGTATCATATCATCCAGTTAAAGTAGACATCTAAGAGTTGTCATCAGTAGTCCTATTTTTAGCCTGGCAAAGGAATAGATGCAACATACGAGTATCAGGTGAAGTGTGTGAATGTGAGAAGTGGGAAAGCAGTAGTGTGGAATGAATACATGTATAATGTTGGCGTAGCATCGTGAGAGAATGTGAGAGAAGTCAGTAAGTAAATGATATGGTGTGAGGACGATGGAGCTGATGTTCAGTATGAGTGTAGGGAAAAAATGTATTTCATACTATAGTAAGTAAAATGGAGTGTCTGGTGAAAGGGAGTATATTGCTGTATATGCTATCTGGTAAGCAGTATGTGAAAACTAATACAGGTGACTCTCCCTTGCGGTGGCTTATAGGAACCCTGCCTGCCTATACAACTGTGACACTGGCAGTGTGACTCTGAAAATGATTCAAACAAATCACTTGTACTTTTATAATTTTTTTAAGGAACACAGATAACTCTCTCTTGCAGTGGCGAAAAGGCACCCTGCTTGCCTATACCACTGTGACACTGGCAGTGTGACTGAAGATTATTCAAACAAATAACTTGTATTTTGTATATTTTTAATAAAACCAACACAGGTCACTCTCCCTTGCTGTGGCTTAAAGGCACCCTACCTACCTATACAACTGTGACACTGGCAGTGTGACTGAAGATTATTTAAACAAATCACTTGTATTTTGAATATTTTTAATAAAACCAACAAAGGTGACCCTCCCTTGCGGTGGCCTAAAGGCACCCTGCCTGCCTATACAACTGTGACACTGGCAGTGTGACTCTGAAAATTATTCAAACAAATCACTTGTACTTTTTATACTCTCCCTTGTGGTGGCAAAAAATGCACCCTGCCTGCCTATACATCTGTCAGACTGGCTGAAAATTATTCAAAGAAATCCCTAATATTTTTTATATTTTGCACAGGAACAAAGATGAGTCTCCATTGCAGTGGCAATAACTGGTACTAATGCTGGCTGCCTGTCTATGCCTATCATAATGCTACCTTCCTGCCTACACAACTAGGGTGACCACATGTCCCGGAATGCCCGGGATAGTCCCTTAATTTGTCTCTCAGTCCCTCGTCCCACCGGGACAATGAATGGTCCAGGAATTAAGCTGTAGCCTGCAGTTCTCATAAATTATCCCGAATGAGGCCCCACATTTTCCCCATGTTAGGAGGAGCAAGCCAGCAAATGATGTATGAGATCCAGATGGGCTGCCTTCATTTTGTTCCCCCGTGCCGTACTGGCTGCCAGCTTTGTGCTAGATACTGATGCAGAGCTTGCATCAAGTCACCTGTGTCTGCTCTGCACGTAGCAAGTCAGTGTTGGACACCGGGGTGACGTGATGTAAAGGCAAGCAGCTGCGCAGTGTGGGCTGCTTAAAATCTACAGATGAGATATACTACAATGTAAGTAGGTGTTGTGTTATGACCAGTGCTCTTTCTGCCTGCTAGCCTGCCTTACTACGAAGAGGTAATAAATTATGTAAAAAGAAATCCCAAAAATGTTTTCAGAAAAATAAAAGATATTTTAACCCCCCCCCCCCCCCCCCACACACACACACACACACACCACACACTAGACTTAATCCTTTGGGCAGTCAAGGGGTTATGAAGATAATTGTATTAATACAGGTTTAAAGGCAGGGTTAAGTTTTAAATATATGTAATCTGCAGTTTTGAAAAAAGTATCATGTAAAGTTTTGGCTGTCAAAAAGGGAAAAACCTCTTGGTCAGGTTTGGGCAAACATAAGACTTATTTCAGTACTAACCTTATGTTAGTGCAGAAATTAGATTCTTATGATTGCCCAACCCTGACCAAAAATGTTTTTTTCCATTTTACCAAAAAAACATAAGCTTAACATGCTGATTTTGTCAAAACAGATTAAAAGTCAGGGTTACAGTTTTAAAAAGTGCATTTTGCATATATTTAAAGCGTAACCCTGACATTGAACCAGTATTGATAACATTATCATGTAAACCTCATTTTTTTAGTAAAAAGGAAAAAAACAGTGCTGACCAGGGTTGGGCAATCATAAGAATCTGATTTCTGCACTAAGATATACACCATTGTACTGTATATAGGGTTTATATGTTAATTGGTCATGCCAGTACTTGCTGATTTGCACATTATTTTTTTCTGCTGAGGAAAAATAAGATACTCTCTCCTGCTGATGAGTGATGTTTTTTTTCAAAACATATTACAACTCAAACTTGCATTATTTAGGTGCAGCATTTCCAAGGGGGGGAGGATTCTGGCATAGACAAAATACAGGCGCAGGAATTGTAATTGTACAGGCCTGACTTTGCCGTGACTTGTTTATTAAAGGTGTGTCCCTGAATGGCAGAAAGTAAATGTGGTCACCCTATACACAACAAATGGACACTCTCTAATCTCTTCTTCTATCTCTGAGCTCTAACAATGCAATGATGAAATGCCGGCTGTCTGCCTGGGTGACTGTCATTAGTCCAACTCCATCATGAAACAAAGAAAGCTATTGGAATACAGACAAAAGAGAGAAAATAGTGCATGAAACAGAGAATGGAATTGGACTAGAGACATGGAGGTAAAATTATGGAGGGAAAGTAGTTGAGCGCGCGCAGGTAGTACAAAAAAGCTCCGACTCCGAACAGTCCTGTTCGAAAGTAATCAAAACTTTCGGAAATTTGTCGAATGCCGAAACTTCCGATAGTTTCGACAACTTTCAGTCCAGGGCTGCTCGGAGTTGGATCTTTTTTGTCGAATGACCTTTGAGTGTCAGATTTTCCGAATGTCTCAGAATGACCCAATTTTCGACAAAATCTGAATGTCTCCGAATTAATTCTCACAAGTCTAGCGAATAACGGCACTTTCTGCTTGGTGAAAAATTTTCCACAAAAAGTGCTGTTTTTCCACTTTTTTCCCCCTTTTCCGCCCATTGAAATCAATGGGAAGAAAACTATTTCTACATCACACAAAAGTTTTCTACAGCCATATAAAAGGCTGTCAGGCTCTCACAGCAGCCATTCTGTGTTTGTGAGATGAGAGAGCAGCACACTTTTGAGCTAGAGGAGATAGGCAAATAAAGGGGAATTGAAGCTTAGTTTAGGGAGTCATTTAGGTTCTCTGTATTAGGGGAGTCTGGGGCACTCTAGTTGATAAGAAGGGAGGAAGGAGATTGACCTCCAAATACTCCAAAATTCCATGTGACTGACTGGCAAGAAACAATCAGCTAGGGACTTATTTGCTTTCTGATCTTGCTGTTACTGTCTCTGTGCTGGGTGGGGGAGTCTGGGGAAAGACGTTGTTGATTTTGTTTTTCAGTTATAAATTTTTTTGTACAGACTGTAGTAAGACAACAGAAAATAAATAAAAAGAAAATAAAAAAATTAATAAAAAAGAATAAAAAAACTCAATATCTTAGGTGACAGTGACAGACAGATGACTGGGCTTAGCTAAGGCATCATACAGCTGCATCAGTTTTGTTGTGTACCGTACAGTAAAAAAACACAGTGCAGTTGCATAATGCCCACCAAATGCACAAGGGGAAGGGGGAGGGGTGGAGCAGTGCAGGGACATGAGAGTAAAGTAGTAGTTCAAAAACTGACTGCACTTTGATGCAGTTTGTTAAGGTCCCAGCAAAACTAGTTCCAGCACCACCAATACCAGTAGAAAGAGCTGAATGGAACCAGAGCCAACAGCACCCATCCGGTGCGGTAACGGAGTCACAAACACTGCAAGAGCTGAATGGAACCAGAGCCAATAGCACCCTTCTGGTGCGGTAGTGGAGAAGCAACACTGCAAGAGCTAAATGGAATCGCCCAATAGCACCACTCAGTACAAGTGTAACGGAAGGCTCGGTAACGGAGACAACAAGCTCTGCAAGTGTTAACGGACAGGCTCAGTAACGGAGGCAAAAAGCTCTGCAAGTGTTAATGGACAGGCTCAGTATCGGAGGCAACAAGCTCTGCAAGTGTTAACGGACAGGCTCAGTAACGGAGGCAACAGTGCCCAGCAAGTGTTAACAGACAGGCTCAGTATCGGAAGCAACAAGCTCTGCAAGGGTTAACTGGATGATCAGTCTGCACAGCACTGTACTCTACAGTTCAAAATGTCGCCAGGCGACATAGAATCAGGATCTTCGCAGGAACACTCTCAGGATGACAGGATAACTGGAATCAGGTCACGGAGCAGGAATGTCAGCCAAGCCGGGTCAATCACGGAGCAGGAACGTCAGCCAAGCCGGGTCAATCACGGAGCAGGAACGAACAAGAATAGTCAGACGGGCCAAATCAGTACACAGGAATGCAGGAACACAGCAACGGAAGCACTGGTACGGGAACACCACGAAAGGGCACCTGACAGGTGCCAGAGGCTCGGTATATGAAGGCCACACTGGGCGAGCCAGACCAAGCTCCGCCAATGGGAGCTTACCACAGCAGAGAGTGACAGCGGAATCACGGGAACCGTGATAGTACCCCCCTCTCAAAGACCCCCTCCCCTGGTAGAGGGTCTAGGTTTCTGGGGATATTTAGAGTGGAAATTTTGGAATAACCGACCCAAGACCCAGGAACGCTCTTCAGGGCCATAGCCTTTCCAGTGGACCAAATACTGCAATTTCCCTCTAAACCTCCTAGAATCAATAATGCTCTGAACTTCGTACTCCTCTTGGCCTTGAACATCCACCGGCCCAGGAACCACCGGAGTGGTAGTATAGTGGTTGCATACCAAGGGCTTTAACAGAGACACATGGAACACGTTATGAATGCGCATAGATGCTGGGAGTCCCAGTGCGTACGAGACAGGGTTAACCTTGCACATGACTTTGAACGGACCAATGAAACGGGGAGCCAACTTTTTGGACAGTACTTGAAGATTGACATTCCTGGAGGAGAGCCATACCCTGTCCCCAACCTGGAAGGAGACCGCTGGCAGCTGTCTACAGTTGGCATGCCGCTGATGTCGCTGGAATGACTGGCTGAGGGTCCTCTGAACCTGTGCCCAAGTGGAGCGGAGCTGCTCAATATGCTCGTCCAGAGCTGGAATCTGCTGCAACTGAAATGAGCAGGCACTGCTGGAACCCATAATTGATAAGGAACGGGGAGCTCCCGGATGATGAATTAACTGCACAATTCCTGGCAAACGCCGCCCATGGCAACAGGTCAGCCCAACTGTCATGATGATCAGTCACAAAGCAGCGCAGAAACTGCTCCAGTCCCTGATTGGCACGCTCAGCGGCCCCATTGGTCTGGGGATGGTAGGCAGAGGAAAAGGACAATTGTATGCCCATCTGGCTACAGAATGCCCTCCAGAATCTAGACACGAACTGACTCCCTTGGTCTGACACTACCACTCTGGGAACCCCATGCAATCGGAACACCTCTCTGGCAAAAACCATTGCCAATTCCTGGGCCGAAGGAAGACCAGAGAGGGGCACGAGATGAGCCATCTTAGAGAACCTGTCAACCACCTTTAGGATGAATGTATATCCCCTAGACACAGGCAATTCTCCCAGGAAATCAATGGATATGTGGGACCATGGGCGTTCACCATTAGGCACCGGTTGGAGTAAGCCCACTGGGAGGTGTCTGGGGGTCTTGGCACGAGCACAGACGGCACAGGCTGCAATATATGCGGAACAATCGGCTCTAAGGGAGGGCCACCAAAATACTTGTGAAAGAGACCATATTAACTGATCCCTCCCAATGTGCCCAGCCGCCTTAGATGAGTGATAAGTCTTAAGCAGACGGGTACGGAATGGCTCATCCACAAAGCACTGGCCAACTGGGGTTTCTGTTGGTGCCCTCGTCTGGGATGATAAAATCTCTTCCCCCAGTGGCAAAGTGATACTGGTACGCACTGTCGCCAGGATGCGATCTGGCTGAATGATAGGTACAGAGTCTTCATCCCTCTCAATGTCAGGACTAAATTGTCTGGACAGAGCATCTGCCCTAACGTTCTTAGAACCTGGCAGGTAGGACACTATGAAATTAAATTGAGACAGGAACAGTGCCCACCTAGTCTGGCGGGAGGACAACCTTTTTGCTTCTGAGAGATAAGTCAAATTTTTGTGGTCAGTAAGGATTAACACCGGGGTTCTCGTGCCCTCCAATAAATGACGCCATTCTTTCAATGTGAGGATGATGGCCAAGAGTTCTCTGTCACCAATCTCATAATGGCTTTGGGCACTAGAGAGTTTCTTGGAAAAGAACCCACAAGGTCTCAAGGTACCACCTCCGGCAGGATGTTGGGAAAGTACTGCCCCTACCCCGACTTCGGAGGCATCAACCTCCAATGTAAATGGCAGGGTGGGAATGGGGTGGGACAGTATAGGAGCAGATGCAAAAGCGGATTTTAAGGTCTCAAAAGCTTTTTCAGCTGCCTTGGACCATTGAGAGGGATTAGTGCCCTTATGCGTATGGTCAGACAGAGGTTTAACAATTGTATAGAAATTCTGGATAAATTTCCTATAATAATTGGCAAAGCCCAAAAAGCGTTGGATAGCTTTTAACCCCTTAGGACGTGGCCATTGTAGGACTGCTGCCAGTTTCTCTTGGTCCATGGCAATGCCATCCTTAGATATTACGAACCCCAGGAAGTGTACTTTGGACCTGTGAAACTCACATTTTTCTAGTTTACATAACAGTTTATTCTTGCATAAATGGAGCAAAACTTCAGACACATCCTTGATGTGCTGGGATAGGTTAGCAGAGTTTATCAATATATCATCGTGGTATACGACCACACTAGACTGAAGCATTTCACGGAGGATGTCATTGATAAACTCTTGAAATACGGCAGGTGCATTACATAACCCAAATGGCATCACTAAGCATTCATAGTGCCCTGACCTAGTATTGAATGTCGTTTTCCACTCATCCCCGGCCTTAATTCTGATCAGGTTGTACGCGGCCCGAAGATCAAGTTTCATAAAGATAGAAGAGCCCTTCAACCTGTCAAATAACTCCGTAATGAGTGGTATGGGTTAGGCATTCTTGGACATGAGCTTATTCAATCCACGGTAATCAATACACGGTCTTAATTCGCCATTTTTCTTTTTCACAAAAAAGAAACCGGCACCAGCCGGTGAGGTAGACTTGCGTATGAGTCCCCTCTTGAGGGCGTCCTCAATGTAGTCCTCCATGACCTTGTTCTCATCGCAGGACAAAGGGTATGTCCGACCACTGGGAGGCACCACACCCGGAGGCAAATCAATAGCGCAATCATACGGTCTGTGCTGAGGCAATGCGCTAGCCTCTCCCTTACTGAATACGTCACTGAGTTCACGATATTCAGCTGGCACAGAGGGAGAGGTACACAAAATCTTGACCGGGTGCGACAAACAGTGTTTAGTACAATACTCAGACCATGATTTGACCTCACATCTTTGCCAATCAAACTAGGGATTATGCAACAGTAACCATGGGAACCCCAGAATGACAGCATGATGAGGTGAATGAATTATTTGGAAACGTACTCCCTGTGGAGAGCCCCAATAGCCATAGTAATAGGAGTCATTTCCATGGTGATAAATGCCAGCTCTAACAGTCTACCGTCAATGGCTTCAATGGCTAGCGGAGTGTCCCTTTTGACCAAGGGAACTTTGTGCAGTTCGGCAAAAGAACGATCCATGAAGTACCCTGCTGCACCAGAGTCTAACAGAGCAAACATCTCCACAGCCTGATCAGCCCAGGAAAATACCACCTGGATGGTGGGTTTCTGTGTACAGGAGTCTGGGGACTGTTGTACGCCACCTAGGGCCTGTCCCCCAAGGTACCCTAGGTGCGTCCGTTTCCCTGCCGTACCGGACAAGTGCGCAGTAAGTGCCCAGCTTTGCCACAATATAAGCATAAACTCTGCCTTTTACGGTACGCCCGTTCCTCCTTAGTAAGTCTAGTGAACCCGAGTTGCATTGGTTCACCCGGTTCAGATGCTCTATCAGGAGGAATGGGAGGTGAGGGTGGGTTTAAAGGGCTGCTGTGCCCATAGCTTCTGGATTTCGCCCTTCTGGCCAGGCGCCTTTCACGGATACGAGAGTCAATAAGCATGACATAATCGATATATTCATCTAAATCACTGGGAACATCTCTGGCAGCTATTTCATCTTTGATGGAGACAGTCAACCCCTGAGCAAAGGCTGCCACTAGCGCCTCTTTATTCCATCCCACCTCTGCTGCCAATGTCCGAAATTCTATGGCATAATCGCCCACTGTACGATCGCCCATTTGTATCTCCATCAATCTTTTTGCAGCAGAGGCGGCTCTGCCAGGTACCTCAAACACTCTACGGAACTTCCTTATGAACTCGCTGAAGTTCTGAGTGCAGGGTTTAGCGTTCTCCCACAAGGGATTAGCCCACGCCAGAGCTTTGCCCGTTAATAATGATATCATGAACCCAACCTTCCTATGGTCGTTAGGAAAGGAATGAGGCGTCAATTCCAAGAATATCTCTAATTGATTGATAAACCCCCTGCATAGGGTAGGTTCGCCATCGTATCTCAATGGTAATGGCACCACCGTTAGGCCTCTGGGGGGAGCAGCAGGCAATACAGGGTGATTATCCGGTGTTGGACCTGGGGGGACCACCGGATTCTGATTAGGTTTGTCAAGGTGTACCATACTTTCCAGTAACATCTGCAAGGCCAGTGCCAACTGGTCCAAGCGTTGCTCATGCACATCCATCCTCCAATGGAGGTTCTGTGTATTACCTTCACCTTTACTGTCTGAGGTCATGGCCCTTTCGTACTGTGATGGTTTTGTAAGATACTCAGACCAGAGGTTAGAATAAAACACAGTTTTATTGAGAAAAACAAGGAACACTGCCCACTATGGGCTAAAATAGGCAATGACAGGTAACTGGATATAGATAATGGATGCCCTCGCAGGCACAATATAGAGTAGGAGCAATACTGTCACAAAATAAGAAACAGTAGTGGCACAAGGGTTAAAGTCCAATGAAAGTAATCAGTCTCTGTTGTGGTGAGTTTAGACAATGCCCAGTAGATGGTACGAGCAGCAAGAGACTGTGGTGCGAGGTGGAAAAGCACCTTAGCAGTGAGTCAGAGCTGACACACTCCAAGGACAGGTGATAAGCGAGGTATCCAACACTTCTGCAAGAGCTGAATGGAACTAGAGCCAAAAGCACCCTTCCGGTGCGGTAACGGAGTCACAAACACTGCGAGAGCTGAATGGGACCAGAGCCAATAGCACCCTTCTGGTGCAGTAACGGAGTCACAAACACTGCAAGAGCTGAATGGAACCAGAGCCAATAGCACCCATCCGGTGCGGTAACGGAGTCACAAACATTGCAAGAGCTGAACGAAAACAGAGCCAATAGCACCCATCCGGTGCTGTAGCGGAGTAGCAACACTGCAAGAGCTAAATGGAATCGCCCAATAGCACCACTCGGTGCGACAACTGCTATACTGTGCAGGTAAGGTGTAAAGCGGAAGCACAGTTAACGGAGGCCACAAATGCTCTGCAAGTGTAACGGAAGGCTCGGTAATGAAGACAAGCTCTGCAAGTGTTAACGTACAAGCCCAGTAACGGAGGCAACAAGCTCTGCAAATGTTAATGGACAGGAACAGTATCAGAGGCAACAAGCTCTTTAAGTGTTAACGGACAGGCTCAGTATCGGAGGCAACAAGCTCTGCAAGTGTTAACAGACAGGCTCAGTAACGGAGGCAACAGTGCTCAGCAAGTGTTAACAGACAGGCTCAGTATCAGAAGCAACAAGCTCTGCAAGGGTTAACTGGATGATCAGTCTGCACAGTACTGTACTCTACAGTTCAAAATGTTGCCAGGCGACATAGAATCAGGATCTTCGCAGGAACACTCTCAGGATGACAGGATAACCGGAATCAGGTGCACAGGAATGCAGGAACACAGCAACGGAAACACTGGTACGGGAACACCACGAAAGGGCACCTGACAGGTGCCACAGGCCCAGTATATGAAGGCCACACTGGGTGGGCTAAACAAGCTCCGCCAATGGGAGCTCACCACAGCAGAGAGTGACAGCGGAATCACGAAAACCATTATACAGTAGGAGATATTGACAACCTTGAGAGGAGTGTCTTGCTAACTGAGCAGAGTCTAGCTGGGTCACCTAGCAAAGAGGGAGGAGATCAGCTAGGAGGGAACCAGACACATAGTTGGGTGACAGATAGAAGTGGTTGCAGTGGGGGAGGGAAGAGGAAGAGGGCAGCCAGTCCTGAGTTTTTCCCATCCCAACAAGTTTGCTCATTTAAGTGAAGATGTTGGGGAGGCAAACCCAGAAGTGGAATTGCTGGAGAAGACTGTTCTCCCTAACAACTGGGATAACAGCTCCTCTAGCACAGAGGGGATCTAGGGGAAAGTGAAGACTAGACAGGACATGGTGGTAGGGGACTCTGTTCTTAGGAGAACAGATAGGGTAATCTGTGGCTCTGATCGCAGCAACCAAATGGTTTGCTGTCTCCCGGGTGCCAGGGTTTGGCATGTTGCAGACACAGTGGGCAGATTATTGGGAGGGGCTGGAGAGGATCCAGCTGTCTTGGTGCATATTGGTACCAATGACAAAGTAAGAGGAAGGTGGAGAGTCCTAAAAGGTAATTTTAGGGATTTATGGAGTAAGATTAGGAACTGGACCTCCAAGGTAGTATTCTCAGAGATACTACCTGTGCCATGTGCTACGCCAGAGAGACTGGGAGCTCAATGCATGGCTGAAGTCTTAGTGTAAGAAGGAGGGCTTTGGATTTTTAGAGCACTGGGCTCTGGAGTACAATCTCTATAGTAGGGATGTATTGCACCTGAATGCAAGAGGGTCTCAAGTGCTTGGGGAGAGGATGGCTAGACAGTTGGAGGAAATTTTAAACTAAGAAAGGGGGAGGGGCCAATAAATACTGGGCTAGATACTATAGAAAGGGAAGACGATGTAGTTAATAACCAGGTGGGTGAATCTGGGGGCTGGGTTAGTACAGATGATAGGGAGAAGACTGTAAACCACATCAGAATTAAATCACAAATGGAACATAGCAGTGGCATAAATTGTATGCTTGCAAATGCCAGAAGTTTAACTGGTAAAATGGGGAACTGGAGCTGGTAGCTGAAATCGAAAACTATGACTTGATTGACATAACAGAAACATGGGGGGATGACACACATGATTGGTCAATCAATTTGGAGGGCTACATGTTGTTTAGAAAAGATTGGTCAATCAAGAGAGGTGGTGGGGTCTGTCTGTATGTCAAACCAGCATTATTGCCTCATTTGCGGGAAGATATATTTGATGACAGTAGTGAACATGTGGAATCCCTGTGGGTTGAAATAGTCAGTGGGGGTAAAACTGCCCAGAAAATATTAGTGGATATTTGTTATCAACCACCAAATATTGGTGACCTTGAAGAATCACATCTATTAATGCAAATAGAAAAGGCTTCTCAAATAGGGAGAACTAAAATTATGGGGGATTTAAATTATCCAGAAATCGATTGGAAAAATGGAACAACTAATTCTGCTAACAGCAGTAAGTTCCTGAACTTGTTGAATGACAATTTTTTGTCTCAACTGGTGCAGACCTCAACCAGAGGGGATGCGTGTCTGGATCTGGCAATCACTAACAATGAAGAACATACCTCTAACATCCAAGTAAGGGAGCACATGGTGAATAGTGACCATAACATGGTATCATTTAAGATTAATTAAAAAAAGAAATTTGGTATGGGTTCCACCAAAACACTGAATTTTAAAAAGGACAAATTTAGCAGGTTTAATTCATCCCTTGGTCTTGTTGACTGGGATAGAATATTTTCAGGAAAAAACACAGAAGGTAAGTGGAATGCCTTCAAAATTACATTGCAAAAATACACATATAAATGTATCTCTTGGAAACAAATACAAAAGAAGCAAATTAAAACCAATGTGGCTAACCAGTAAAGTAATTCATGAAATAAATAACAACAAAGCAGCATTTAAACATTATAAAGCTGAGGGATCAGCAGAGGCATTTGCAGAATACAAAAATGCCAACAAAACCTGTAAAAAGGTGATTAAATTAGCTAGATTGGAGAATGAAAAATGTATTGCTAAGGAGAGCAAGAGCAACCCAAAAAAATTCTTTAAATACATTAATGGCAAACAAAGTCTGACAATGTTGGGTCCTTGTTATCTGAAATGGGTGAGATGGTCAGTGTGGACAGAGAGAAAGCAGATCATTTAAGTAATTTCTTTTCTTCTCTTTTTACCAAGGAAGACCCAATGGACAAGAATCTGCAAACTACTTTTACAGAACAGTCACAGCAATCATGGGATTGGCTAACACAATAAAAAGTGTTAAAACAATTGAATGGTGTTAAGGTAGACAAAGCCCCGGGGCCTGATGATATACACCCACAGGTACCTAGAGTGCTAAGCCAGGCCCTGGCTAGACCGTTATTTTTGATTTTCAGGGATTCTTTTATTTCAGGTATGGTTCCCACTGATTGGCGTAAAGCAGATGTGGTGCCCATATTTAAAAAGGGATCAAAATCCCAGCCAGGAAATTACAGACCTGTAAGCTTGACATCTGTGGTAGGGAAGCTGTTTGAAGTGTTGCTAAGGGAATATATTCAAGAATTCAGCTTGAACAGGAATATCATTAGCAGGAGCCAACATTGCTTTGTGAAAGACAGGTCTTGTCAAACTAACTTGATTGCATTTTATAAAAAAGTGAATAGAAAATATATATGTGGGAGCAGCGGTTGGTGTGATCTATTTAGACTTTGCCAAGGCATTTGAAACGGTTCCACACAAGAGGTTACTGTACAAATTGAATGAAATAGGCTTAAGGGAAAATGTTTGTGTGTGGATTGGAAATTGGCTGAAAGATAGAATGCAAAGAGTGGTAGTTAATGGCAAGTTCTCCAGTTGGATAAACGTGATATGTGGAGTACCTCAGGGATCTGTCTTGGGTCCTCTTCTTTTTAATTTGTTTTTTAATGACCTCCCAGAGGGCATAGGGAGCCACGTATCAGTGTTTGCCAATGACACAAAATTAAGTAAGGTAATAAAGTCTGAACTGGATGTGTCTTCATTACAAGAGGATTTGGACAAATTGAGTAACTGGGCAGGCAAATGGCAAATGAGATTCAATATAGACAAGTGTAAAGTTATGCATTTTGGGTATAATAATAAAAATGCAACATATAGTTTAAATGGTGTTTCTCTTGGGAAATCTACTAATGAAAAGGATTTGGGAGTAATGGTAGACAGTAGCGTGCAGTGCCAGCTGGCAGATGCAAAGGCTAATAAGATATTGGCATGTATTAAAAGGGGTATTGACTCAAGGGAGGAAGATATTATTATGCTTCTTTACAGGTCCATGGTAAGACCCCACCTAGAATATGCTGTTCAATTCTGGGCGCCATTTCTGAAAAAGGACATTATAGAACTAGAGAAAGTGAAGAGGAGGGCTACAAAACTAGTAAGGTGAATGGAAAGTTTTATTTATGAATAAAGGCTAGAAAAGTTTAACTTGTACACACTAGAGAAATGGCGTCTTAGAAGGTATATGATAACACCATATAAATATGTTTAGGGCCCATACAAAGGGCTCTCCAAAGACCTGTTCATTAACAGAACAGTACAAATGACAAGGGGTCTCCCGCTTAGACTTGAGGAAAGGAGATTTCATCTACAACAGTAGAAGGGTATCCTTACGGTAAGGACAATAAAGGTATGGAATTCACTGCCTGAGGAGTTGGAAGTATCGAAGACATTAGATGCATTTAAAAAGGGCCTGGATACTTATTTAAAAGAGCAGAACATAGAGTGCTATGTAACATAGTAACATAGTAATTTAGGTTGAAAAAAGACTTGCGTCCATCTAGTTCAACCCTTTTCCTATTCCTGTTTACCATCGTTGATCCAAAAGAAGGCAAAACCCCCCCCCCTCAATATAGCAATTTAAAATTCTGTCTTGAATGTGGGGGGTATTCCTTCTTGATTCCAATTGGCAATCAGATTTCTCCCTGGATCAACAAGCCCTAACTAAATATTAATCCCAATAGTAATGTACATAGCCCTCTATGTTATGCTCTTTTAAATAAAACATTAGTATTGGGATTAATATTTAGTTAGTGCTGGTTGATCCATGGAGAAATCTGATTGCCATTTGGAATCAAGAATAATTTTCCCCCCATTCAAGGCAGAATTTGAAATTGCTGTATTGAGGGGTTTTTTTTTGCCTTCTTTTGGATCAACGATGGTAAACAGGAATAGGAAAAGGGTTGAACTAGATGGACGCAAGTCTTTTTTCAACCTAAATTACTATGTTATTATGTTACTATATCCCTCCATCATCCTTCTCTTGTTCAGATACAGATGAATTTGAGAGTGAGGATGGTGACAGAGCTATACGATTAGCAAAGGCTGAATATTCCACTACTTTTTAGGAGCATTGTGCCTGTCTATAAACTGTTTGAGAAAGCCATTGGAAAGTCTGACCCTCGACAAGTACAGATGTCAAAAAGCATACAGTCACCCTATCACAGGAAAAGGACCAATTCCCTGTTTTTGGCAACTCTGGATTATTGTAATTGCTGGGACCTTCTGTTGTTGGCCCTTTGGCTTGTATATTGTGATTATATTATCCCTGTGACTCACCTATTGTATCCTGCGTGCCCATATATTTCAATGTAGGTTTTATGTATAAATATGTGTGGTTTGGTACAATAAAGGCAGTTGTTATTCTACCCCCAAGACACTGGTGTTGTCTGATGCTTGGGGTAAAGCTTGCTGTATCCAGAGTGTGTGCTTGTTACCCTGACACCAGTCTTGCCTGGTGATTGGGGTACTTTGGGGTGTACCAGTGGAGGTTTTTCGTGTTACAGAGCAGAGGAAGCTGTGACTGAAGGAGACACCCAGGCGGGTGTCCACTGGTACCATCACACACCCTATCAGTCATCATCGGCATCATCACCTCTTCAAAGTCCAAGTCTCACTCAGCCACACACACCTGTTTTGAGTACCCAGTAACAGCAACACAGGTTAACATCCACAGTGTTAGATATCATGAGTACCTCTGGTGCTGCTGCTGTAAGTGCTGCACCTTTGACACCTAGTAGTAGTAGCAGTAGAATTACATCAACTTCTAGCTCCAGTAGTAGTAGTAGTAGCAGGAACCACACATGACAGACAAAGCTAGGACAAATATATTAACAGCAGCACAGATGAGGAGGTGGAGGACAGATGGGACCGCTGCTATGACCGATAAGTAATGTGTGTCAATAATCTGAGGATAGAGTAAAAATACATACACAAATCATACCATGCCATTCCCCCACCACTACCACTACAATACATATCTACCACATTGTAGGTTTACTTTATATTTTTTTATTACTTGATATCATCATGAATATGTGCCAGTGTCACTTAAGCAAGAAAGTGTTGTGAGCAAAGGACAAATGTATTCTGCATGCTAACACATTTTTCAATCCATATTAGGACTGTAGGACTCACAACTTTGACTTTCAGCCACTTATTTCTAAACTTCAGCCCTCAGAAGTAATATTACAATGGGAAATGTAGTACCTATAGGAAATATAGGCAAAAAATGTGTTAACATAGGGGGAAAATGTGTTAACATAGGTGGAAAATTTGTTAAAATAGGCGAAAAGGAGGAAAATTTTGCATATGCAGAAAGGCAAAATTTTTTGTGGGAAAATAAAAAAATCGGCATGTTTTCGCGAAATTTTTCACAGGAAGCTTTTCACACTTTTCTCCCACCCCTAGTTACCTTAATCTAAAAGGTTAACCCCTGAACATTTATTCAGAACAGAAATTGTATATTCAAGTTAGAAACTGACACATTTAGGTATGGTATTAGATATTCCTTTATCCCTGCACCAGCATCTTTTATCGTTTCCTTAATGCGGGACTTTTTTCTTCATTTAAGCTCCCAAATTAGCCAAATTAGTCGTTCAAGTATACAGTCCACTTAGCAGTGCTTAAAGCTGCAATAGACTTTTATGCCATATATTCAGTTTTAATTCTATTATCGACCTTCCAACATCAAAAATTATATTCAAAAGAATTTGTACAGTTTTGATCCTATTATCGGTCATCGGGCAACAGTTGTTACTTCCCCAATTTATGATATTTGTACTTCTTACATTGTGCGCCTTCAGGCATTACCACCGCACCCATTCTGAGTTAATATCGATGATGGGTAACTTAGCATTAAAATCAGCCCATAATTAGGCCAGCAGTTAAGCCATAAATCATACCAAGTATAAGTTCTTTCCTCTTCTTATATAATTAGTTTTTCCCCAAACATCATTAAGTGATTAAATATACATATTGTCTTTATACACTTTATACAATCCTTAAAGATAATTCACAAATGCATACTGCACAGTACAAAATTAACAAAGGATCAACTCATGACCCCTTTATGGAGCTTCCAAGGTTGATGATCTGACCACTCCTTTGGCGTCCAACCACCATGTTGAGTTCACTGCCAGATCCACATACTTCAGTACTCCAATGGTTGGTTCTCGCCTTCTTCTGGGAAGAAACAAAACTGTGCCCCCTTCAATCAGTCAAGGCCTCACGTATACTGACACGTATACTTGCTCATGCCTGTTCTTAACCACCAAGCTCACTGCAAGTAGTGTGATAGGATCAGGTCGAAACTTGTCAATCCAGTTCCTTCACTACTAAATTGGGCAGTCAGAACAAAAGTCCCGCAAAAGATTCAGTGTATAATACTCAGATATCCACGCTGGAACAGCTCCCACATCACTGACTCACTCAGACTCACGATCAAACATGTGTCTTACATCATACATCCCCCGGAATCTCTCAAGAATTAAGACCTTGACTTACAATAAAAATTTGAAATAGAGGGAAGAGAAAAACAGAATAATACCAAACTTGTCAGCAGATTCAATGGAGCATTTAAGACAATAGATAATTTCTTCATTAAACATTGGAATGTGTTAAAACTGGACATGGTTTTGAAGGATGAAGTAGAAGCTAAGAGCCGTTTCATATATGGAAGAGCTAAAACATTACAAAACAGTTTAGAACCTAGTAGATTATCTAAAAGTAGATCAAGAGTGGTCAATAAAGAAATTAAGAATAGTCATTTTCTTAGACTTATTGGTAGTGTTAAATGTAGAGTAATGAAATGCAGACTTGTTCATTCATTTCTCACAATGTTTGCAAGTTTAAGTCACATTACACTGGGGAAGAATTTAGTCTTTTTGAAATTGCTTTACTCGTAATGTAGTTTATTTGATTGACTCCGTATGTGGGAGTACAATATGTGGGGAGAAGAACCCAAATATTACGTGAGCGGTTTGGTCAGCACTGTCGCAATGTTCAATAGGGTTTCTCTGAACGTAGAGTATACAGACATTGTGCAATACAGCACAATAAAGAGCCTTCTTGTCTGAAGGTTATTCCCATTGAGGCAGTCCATATACATGATGGTTTAAGCAAATTAAAACATAGAGAGGCGTATTGGATTTTTAGACTTCAGACCATGACCCCATGTGGTCTTAATGAGATTACTGAGAATATTTATAATTTCCTTCTCTCTTTTTTTTATTCTATTAAATATCATCTTCATCACATATATATTCACTCCTGTCTTATTTTAATACTATCAATAACCATATATACTATCATTAACCACAGCTTTCCTCACAACTATTTTACACAATCTAGTTTCCTTCATTCACAAATCTCATTGACAAAGTCACTGCCATCTCATCATTTAATAATCATCACACACATTTGTTTATATATTTATTTCCATATTTTTCTGTATTTTATATATGTATAGAGAAGTGCAGGTTTATTTTGTTTTAGCTTTTTTGCTTTAGGCTTTTGTGTTACAGTTGGGGGCTTGGAGAATCCCTTTATTCCCTGCTGCTATCTATGCTTTATTTATTTGGGTTCTTATATTGCATTTGTAAAGTATATGTTATGGTGAGTTAGCTCTGTGAGTTTCTTTCCAGTTCTTGCTTTTTGCATATCTCCTTTTTTCATTCTTGCTGCTTTTCACTATATTATATTAAATATCATAATTATAAATAATAAAGAATGAAATTTATTTAAAACTATTATTTGCACAGTTTCTGTCACATTTAAGGAGGCTAAGAAAGGCATGGTGTTTTGGCCTTTTGTTTGGCTTGCCCAGCCAACTGTCATTTTGTAGTTCAAGGCAATTGCAAACCCCAAATGAGCTGTGGGAGTGGGAAGAAAAGACCTATAAAGGGGAGTGAGCGTTTTGTTCCTCTTGGGCTTCCACCCACTCACTGCAGGTACTACTCTTTGAAAGTAGGTGAGATCCATCCTAGAGATATATTTTGTGTGTCCATATGTTATATACAAGAATTCATCAGGAGAAATGGTGTTTTTAAAATGTGTCTTAATATATTTAATTAGGTTCTAGGCTTAACGCATTCATAAAAAATCACCAGGAGCATTTTATATATAAAACTGTATTAAAAAAAAAATATATATATATAAAAAAAATAATAATAATGGTAGGTACTCGCCTGGTTTTAGGGTATCGTGATGGGTGAGCTTAGACATACTTTGGCCAAATTATGCAATGAAAGCCTCAAATTTACTAACAAAGTAATATGATATATGCTGTATACAGGGTGCATATTTGGATAATTTGTATAGAGGAGCATGAATTTATTTTGTTTTAGCTTTTTTTTTTGCTTTAGGCTTTGACCTTTGTTTTAGGAGCTTAGAGAATCTCTTTACTCCCTGCTCATATATATGCTTTATTCATTTGGGTACTTGTATTGTATTTGTAAATTATATGCATATGTTCTGGTAATGTGAGTTTCTTTTCACATCTATAAACTGTTTTGAGAAAACAATTGGAAAGTCTGACCCTGGACAAGCAAAAATGCACAAAAATACACAGACAACCTGTCAGTCATCATCAGTATTGTCAATGCTTCCAGGTCCAAGTCCCAATCAGCCACACACATACTGCTATTGTTGAGTAACCAGTAGCAACAACACAGGTTATTAACATCCACATCATTAGCTATGATGAATGCCTCTGATGCTGTTGGAAATAAAGCACCATTGACACCTAGTAGTTATAGTAGTAGTAGTCATAATAGTATTAGTAGCAGTAGTAGCAGTAGTAGTATTAGTAGTAGTATTGCATCAACATCTAGTCCAGTATTAGTAGCATGCCCTCAGGAACCTCTCAGTCAAAGAACTCCACAGTATGGAGATACTTCACTCAAGATTCAAAAGCTAAGCGTGTTGCTATCTGTCTGTCTAAAAATCATGTGAGCAGGGGGAAAGTAGACTCACGCCTAGACACCTCCTCATTGAGATCCCACCTGAAGCTCAACCATGTCTGACTGAGAGATACACCATCAACTGGTCAGAAGTGCTATAACTAGAGGTGCACACCAAAACGTTCCAGATGTTAGTGATGTGTCCTAGAGTGTGCCAATAATAAGTTCATTCCAACTAGCAGCTATAGCTCCTGTTGAAGAGAGTATGAGTGAGTTTGCTGTAGGAGATGGCAAGAGTCACAGACTTCCCACAAATGTTGCATCCACCTCCACCACCTTCTCTAGTCATGTTATTAAAGCAAAGCAATATTCTAAGAAGTCCAGAGAAATAGACTATCGGGAGCTTCAGTCTAATGGCTGTACTATTAAGCTCACTCTTTATTATACATCTGGGAAAAGAGACCCATTCAGTAAGGTGGGTATATATAGCCAAACAGATGGATAGCAAGACTTATGTCAGCCATTAGACAGAAGCTCACAATTGACTATTTCCCAGGACATCTTAGAATATTGCTTATCTTTAGTTTTAGAGCTGCAGTGAAGCAATTGTATTTATAATTCCCCTTTTATATACTATGTTATTAAATCAATTAAGTTCAGGGTTCTTCTGCCATGTACTGACAACCCACACTTACAGAGTTCTTGGGAAGGAGTCAAAAGCTTCACAAAAAACAATCCCAAAGTATGCATGTGGAATGGCAAAGTTGCCAAGATGTTGTCAGTATATATGCTGCAGTATTCTTTTGTTGAAAACAGAGGTTTTAGAGAAATTATTTCATGTTTAGCTCCTCACTGGCATATCCCAAGCTGCAGTTATTTTTCAAGGATGGCTGTGATAGAATTGTACAAACAGGTGGTTAGTATGTTGGGAAAGCTCATTTGGCAAAAAAAAAAATCACCTGTACAGATTGGGACCAACAAAAGGACACAGGACAAGTAAACTTTAATGAGGGCACATAATGACCTGGGTGTTTGTTTTGAAGTGTGTATAATAATAGGGAGAAACAAATTAATACTTAACTTTTATTAAGTAAACAAACAATAAAATTATCATTAAAAACAAAACCCCCGATATTGAAAAGGCTCCATCATAGAGATCAACAAAATTGAGTAATTATACATTGATTATGTGTATATTAGATCTATGAGGCATAAGAGGCTCCAGAAAGTTACATTAATCTTAAAAGTGAAGTGTGGAGATAAGATTAGCTTTAAAAGAGCTTTTGATAGTAACTGCTCATGTACTATCTAAATCTCCAGTATAGGATATTTAGGATCAATTTGAAGATCAGTATTTAGAAGTGGTGGGCAAAAAGTGAGAATAAGTTCCCACATGACTTTTTGTGAAAACTGGGCGATTTTTCTTTTTTTTTTTTTTTATGAAAGATTTCTCCTTTTCTCCAATGCAAAATTGCCTAGATTTCCTATGGATACAACATTTCCCACTGCAATATTACTTCTTATGAGGGCTGTAGTGGAGAAATAAGTACCTGAAGGTCAAAGTTGTGAGTCCTACAGAAACATATTCCTTGAAAAAAGTGTTAGCATACAGAGAGCCTTTGTCCTTTTCCCACAGCACTAACTTCCTTCTTAAGTGACATTGACATGATGATGTCAAGTGATAAAAAAAAGTACAACCTACAATGTGGCAAATGTGTATGGTAGTGGTGGTGGGGGACTGGCATGGTGTAATTGAATTGTGTATGTGATTATATATGGGTGCTGTAGTTGAAAAGAACAGGATCCATGTGTACAACAAAAAAGTTTAAACAACCAGCACTCACAGCAAAATGTAGTGAATAAGTAATTTAATTAAATAGTGTCAATGTTTCAATGCATCTTAAAGCATTTTTATCAGGACAATGAGACCAGACCCCCATCCCCCATTATTTATAGTTTGAAGTTTCTACCCACCAAACAGCTGCAGTGGTTTAATGACATCAGCATTGTTCATGTGTCAAAGTTCAAGTATAGTTTCCAATTTAAAATAATCCACAATGGAGTAAAAATCCTAATTTTACAACATCAGTGTCCAACATCCTCAGTGCTGTGTTATAAATGTTGAGATATAGAAAAAACATATATGTACATATATACATAAAGTACTGCAGTCCAGGACAGCAGAGGTACTAAATTTGTATAGGTACTTAGAGGTCACATCCTCAGCTGAGCTGGCTGCAACCTGCTCAGGGGCTCCCCTGCTTGATTAAACTGGGAAGTCATTCATTCAATAAACAAAATGAATGAGCTACAATTGTATCAAGCCTAGGGATCACAGTGCATGTGCATTCAGACAACATAGTTAGATGATGAGGCTCCAAACCAGGCATTTGTGGTCCAGAGCACGTTGTATATGGTCAACTACACCACGCTTTACAGGCTAAGGTCATCATAACACAGGATGATCATGTCAAGAGCACAAGCAGCAAATAATATGCTGCACACCATGACATTGCAAAGCTATCGGGCATATGTGCAGAAACAAAAGAATATCAGGTGTCACCGTCTGTTTTGGTTTTCCATTCTTTCCCAACCTCCCCTCTCTCTCTCTCACAGCCAGTTGATTGCTCCAGGTTCCGGCGCAGTTTTCCAGCCATGCATGCTCATGCACCCGGTCCAGCGTTCATTGAACTAGCTACCTCCTATCCCACATGGCTCCCAAGGGAGCCCCCTCCTGACCTCTTCTCATTGGACCCCTCCTGTGATTAAATGATTTACCCCAGGCTTGGGGTGCCCATCCCACGAGCTATCCAGACTCTGCGCTTGCTTTTGTTGTGAACCGGCTTGCTCCAGACCATTCACTGTCTTCAGTCCCTGGCTCTGACCTTTGGCTCCGTTCCTGACTATGGCTTGTCTCCAGTCGCTGAACTTTGCCTCTGTTCCTGACTACGGCTTTTCTCCAGTCCCTGACTCTGACCTTTGACTACATTCCTGACTATGGTTTGTCTCCAGTCCCTGGCTCTGACCTTTGGCTACGTTCTTGATTATGACTTGTCTCCAGTCCCTGGCTCTGACTATTGGTTACACTCCTGGCATGGCTTGTCTCCTGTCCTTGGTACCTGTCCTCCAGCTAGTCCGACCACGTTTTGTCCTTGCTCTCTGTAACGGATCTTATCCGTTACTTGAGCCTTGTCTGGACCTCGAAAGTTTTTTTCAAAAGACTATAGCCCTTTGGCCTCATTTGAACTTAGATGGGGGCTTTTACTATCTTTATGTTAAAGGATTTATGCTTTATGTATTGTCGAATGTTGCACGTTTTCTGTATGTCGAACATTGTATGTTACATGTATCTCGAAGGTGTTATATTATGTGCAAGGGATATACGAACACCAAAGCCGGTGGTTCCCCGGTTCCTTTGTTCGAGGCATCAATGCCGCCGCGAACGCGGGAACCGGAGGCAGTGAGTCGACTCCGGATTGGCCAACGTACGACTCACTGTGCACACTGATTGGCCAGGGTTGAAGCCGCATATTCAAAGTAGTGTGTACGTGCTTCAACCCCTGGCCTAGTCCCCTAAATGTGTATTACCTCTAATCAAGCCTTTTGTCCTTGTCTAGAATTAATCAGATCTGTTTGTATTACCCTTAGCAGTATTGTGTTTGTGAGGTCACTTGCCATTGGCCCTTTGTCCTTAAACTGCTATTGGCCCTTTTGTCACCCTCTGCCATTGGCCCTTTGTCTCCAGTTACCATTGGTCTTTTGTTCCCTGTGTAATATGCCTATTGTGTCTGATTGGTCCCTGGGCCAAGTCTGTATTAGAATACCTGGCCCTTCCCATCCCGTTGTGGTATTGTGTTTTACTGCATAAAAGATGTGGTTTTGTTCAATAAAGTGTGTCATGTTTGGAGTGAACCAGAGTCCTGGAGTCTTTTGTGTTCCCATGGTAAAAGTGGCCACTCTGCCGCCCATCTGAACCAGGTTCCTGTAACGTTCGTCAGTCTGCTGCCAGGATCCCGCTACCGGACTTTGTATCCTGTCAGGCGGCAGAGTGGACTCTGCCTTGTGGTTCTCCTGCTTCAGCTCAAACCTGCGATTCGAGCACCGGAGTGCTCGAACATCTTAACTACAGTTACTTTTGGTATCCACAGCCTTCGAGATAGAGTTGGTCATCCCGGGGTTCGACGCCACTTTGAGTCGACTACCGGAATGTTGATTTGTTCGACCGGTACACTCGACCCAGTCCCTTCCTAGCTTCCGTTACACTCTCTCGCTCAGTTTCCAGCTTGTCTTGTCGGCCTGGTTCTCAAAGGTTCACAGGGCACTCCCATCCTGGTGGCACCCTGGCTCAGCTGGAGTGGAACAATCTGGTTTCGCTACCAGCATCTTTATTCAGCTTCAGCTGCAGCAAGGGACAACCTGGCATGCCATAACCGATCTCAAGCCTCACTCCCAAGCATCTTTCTCTCTAGCTATTGAACCAGTGTCGGCATCACACTGGTCCTTATCCACCTCGTGATCACAGTTGGAATGGGCCAGTGCCAGCCATGGATCCAGCTGAGGCATCCCGTTTTACTGCGAGAACGGATCACCAGTAAGAGGTGCTGTCTTCTCATGCCGTGCACCTACAGAGCCTGGAGAGCAAACTGGATGCTGTGTTTGAGATACTGAGCGCCTCTGCGGCACAGACCATGGTTGCTGCTGCTTCTGCTAATGCTGCTGCCCCTGGTGTCTTGAAGACACCCTCTCCAGGATACTTCCTTTTCCACATACCACTGCCAGACAAGTTTTCAGGTCGCCCAGCTGATTTCCAGGGGTACCTCAATCAGTGCCAGTTGCACTTCCGGACCCTACCTCAGACATTCTGCACACATGCTGCACGGGTCTCCTTTATTGTCTCTTCTCAAGGGTGAGGTGTTGGCCTGGACATCTCCTCTAGTGGAACAGCAGTCACCATTGTTAGATGATTCCGACACCTTCATTTCTGTCTTCGACGCACCTGGAAGGAGCGCCTTGGCGGAGTCAGCACACCTGGTCCTACAACAGGGATCCAGGTCTGTCAGCCAGTACGCGGTGAAGTTCAGCACCCTCTCGTATGAAACCAACTGGGACTAGGGAGCCTTGAAGGCTGCATTCTGGCGCGGTCTCAATGAGTGCCTTAAGGATGCCCTGACCTGTTGTGACATCCCTGATGGGTTGGAAGAGTTTATCTCCTTGTGTCTAGACTTAGACAGATGCAGGAAAGACAACTGGAGCATGACCGCAGCAAGAGGCAATTGACACGGCAGCTCCCCTGGCGGAGGTTGACTGATGAAGAAAGGAAGAGACGTCGAACCCTAGGACTATGCCTGTACTGCAGGCAGGTGGGTCACATACTTCAACAGTGTCCTATCTGTCCGGGAAAAGACATGGCTTAGCCGATTCCCAAGGCGGGCAGCTAAGCCCAGTCTGTCAGCCTCCCCTCAGCTCATTCAGGTTGTTCATTCCTGTGACTGTCCATTGGGCTGCCAGAATCATGACCGCTGCTGCTTTTATCGACTCCTGTCCTGTTGGGCTGTTCATAGATTGCACCTGGGTCCGGGCACATGGAGTGCCTTATTGGCTCAAGAAGCAGCCCCTTCTGCTGTCCACATTGGATTGAGGACCCTTGGGTACTGGTAGGATCACTCAGGAATCCTAGAGTCTCGTTCTCACTACCGGGGTTCTACACACTGAAGATGTAGTCTTTGATCTGGTGTACTCTCCTTTCACCCCTGTCGTCCTGGGACTCCCCTGGCTTTCGGCACCATAACCCTGTTTTTGACAGGATGATTGGCGATCTCTATCACGGTGCCCATGTTATAACTGGTGACATTTTGACAGTGCTTCTTCCTGATTCAGTTTTATTGGCTAACGTGGTGTTGCTCCGCGCAGTGATAACTCTAAAATACTGAGCCCTGTCATTTCAGCTTTGCCCTTTCGTGGCGTTCCCATTACTAAGCGCTGTCTCCAGTATTCGTGTGTTTCCCGTGTATGACCCAGACTGCCTGACTACTCTGCCAGTATTGTTCCTATCCTGTGTACCGAACCGGATTAGCTGATGTTCCTGCTTGTGAACCAACTTGGATTGGCTGACGTTCCTGCTCTGTGTACCGACCCAGCCTGGCTGATGTTCCTGGTCTGTGTACCGACTCGGATTTGCTGACGTTCCTGCTCTGTGTACCAAACCGGCCTGGCTGACGTTCCTGCTCTGTGTACCAACCCGGCCTGGCTGTCGCTCCTGTTCTGGGTGCCAACCCAGGTCTGCTTACTGTTCCATCTGGTATTCGGTTAAGGGCCTGTCTCCAATTTCGCTGTTTACAGACAGATCCGTTGTTGCCTCCGTTACTGCTGCGGCAGACTTGTACTGTTACCCGACCAGTATTGTGCCTTGTTATTCATCTGGTGCTCGTAGCACCATTCGGTAGCACCACTGTACGCTTGACCTATACTGCCCTCTCTGAGGTTGCGTTATCTTGGGCACCTCAGGCGTTATCCATTCTGGAAGTCAACTCTGGCAGGTCTGAGCGTTCATTAACCCCTTGTGGGTTGGTGCCTGGCATGTTGGGTACAGTTGTTACAGTTCCTGATTGGTGTTATTCCATGCCTCTGTGGCACTCCTCCGTTGGCAGCTCCGGTAGTCTACAGCTTGTCCAGGGACTCTGTTGCTTTCGTGGCCTTATTCGCCATTGTGTCACTCTCTGCGCAGAGAGTGAACTAAGGGCCATTGCACTATTAGGGCCTATCTGTCCTCCCGGCCTAATAGTAACCACAATTATCTTTCTAAGTTTGGATACAGATGAACTGTGCCTGACCTGTGTCAGTATTGTATTGTGTATTGTATATACGGGACCTGTGTGGGTACTTATAACTGTAACCTGACCTGTGTCAGTAGAGTTCTGTCTTCATACCTACTGGACCCGTGTGGGTTATTCTGTACTGTGATTCTTTAATAAAATTGCATTTTAACCAAAACCTGATGTGTCTGAGTGTCCATAAAACTGTTATGGTACGAAAGGGCCATGACCTCAGAAGGTACAGGTGAGGGCAATGCACAAAGCATCCATTGGAGGATGGATGTTCATGAGCAGTGTTTGGACCAGTTGGCCTTGGCCGTGTAAACTATACTTGAGCGCACTGCTACCTAGACAAACCAGTACAAGCATCGGTGGTCTCCCCCGTTACGACACCGGGAGCTCAATCCATATTGCAACCCGGCTCGAGTAGAGGGTTAACTGCCACCGCTCCATTACCACTAAGATATGATGGAGATTCCGCCCTGTGCAGACGGTTCATTAGCCAATTGGAGATTTTCCTGGAGTTAACTCCTCAAGCCTTTCCTAGTGACCAAAGTATGGTGGGCTTTATGATCTCGTTGCTAACAGGCCGAGCTTTGGCATGGGCCAACCCCTTGTGGGAATCTGCCAAACCATGTACTATGAACTTCAGGGAGTTCTTAAGGGCATTTCATAGAGTGTTTGAGGTCCCTGGAAGAGCCGCCACTGCTGCCAAAGGATTAATGGAGATCCAGCAAGGGTCTTGCACAGTTGCTGACTACTCTATTGAATTCCGTACACTGGCAGCAGAGGTAGGCTGGAACAATGAGGCACTGGTGGGAGTTTTTGCTCAGGGACTGTGTGATCGTATTAAGGATGAGACGGCAGCTAGAGACTTGCCGAGTGATCTAGACGAAATCATTGCTTTTGCCATACTAATTGACTCCCGTATAAGAGAGCGAATGGCGGCCAAGGACCATAGACAAAGGCCAGAAATTTGGGACAGGCAAATCAAAGTCTCCCACCCATGCCTCCCTCACCTCTCGTGCCTCCTGAGCGTAATCAAGAGAGCAGTGAACCGATGAAGTTAGGATTCACTAAGCTAACCAAGGAGGAACGGGCTCATCGCCGCAGACAGGGCCTCTGCTTATATTGTTGCCAAGCTGGGCATTTACTATGCACCTGTCCTGTACAGCCGGGAAACGGGCGCACCTAAGGTACCTTGGGGGACAGGCCCTAGGTGGCATTCAGAAGTCCCTAGATCCAGTGAATCAGAAACCCGCTATCCAGGCTGTAATTTCCTGGGAAGATATCTCTGTGGAGGTTCTGGCTCTGATAGATTCTGGTGCAGCTGGATATTTTATGGACAATTCTTTTGCTGTGTTACACAAGATTCTGCTGGTCGAAAGGGAATCTCCATTGGCCATTGAAGCTATCGATGGCAGACCATTGGTACCAGCATAGATTACTATGGAAACGATACCGCTGTCTATGCATATTGGGGCAATCCACATGGAGAAACAGTGTTTCCAGATTATCCAGTTTCCTCACCACGCGGTCATCCTGGGGTTTTCATGGTTACATCTATACAACCCTAGGTTTGACTGGCAAAATTGTGAGATAATGGCCTGGTCTGAATACTGTATTAAACATTGCATTTCTCACCCTACCAGGATCATGTTTGCCTCTCCCTCTGTGCCAGCTGAATACCATCACTTCAGCAACATTTTTAGTAAGGGGGAGGCTAGAGCTTTACCGCAGCATAGGTCCTACGATTGCACTATTGATTTGCCTCCTGGTGTCGTTCCTCCTCGGGGTCGGACGTGCCCATTGTCATGGGAGGAGGATCGAGCCATGGAGGAGTACATTTCGGATGCCCTGGAGAGGGGTATTATCAGGAAGTCATCCTTCGCCCATGGGGGCTGGTTTCTTCTTTGTTAAAAAGAAAAATGGCGAGTTACGACCCTGCATCGATTATCGTGGCTTGAATAAACTCATGTCTAAAAACGCCTACCCAATACCACTCGTCACGGAACTATTTGACAGGTTGAAGGGCTCCTCTATTTTTACCAAGTTAGACTTACATTTGGAATATAACTTAATCAGGATAAGAGCCGGTGACGAGTGGAAAATGGCGTTCAATACCAGATCTGGACACTATGAGTACCTAGTAATGCCGTTTGGGCTATGTAACTCTCCCACAGTGTTCCAGGAGTTTATCAATGACATCCTCCTTGACATGCTCCAGTCTTGTGTAGTAGTTTATCTCGACGATATATTCATTCATTCGACCAACTTGTCGCAACACATCAAGGATGTGTCCGTAGTTTTGCCTAGACTCCGTGAGAACAAACTTTACTGCAAGTTTGAGAAATGTGAGTTCCACAAGTCCATGGTGCTTTTTCTGAGCTTTGTGATCTCTAAGGATGGCATTGCAATGGACAAAGAGAATCTCGCAGCCATCCTGCAATGGCCACGTCGCAAGGGGCTCAAGGCTATCCAACTCTTTCTTGGCTTTGCCAACTATTATAGGAAATTCATTAAAGATTTTTCCACGATTGTAAAGCCACTGTCTGAACTCACGCACAAGGGTGCTGACCCATCCCAATGGTCTCAGGAAGCAGAACAAGCCTTTGTGACTCTGAAATCTAAATTTGCTTCTGCTCCTATACTGTCCCACCCCAACTCCACCCTTCCATTTACCTTGGAGGTTGATGCTTCTGAGACTGGGGTCGGGGCAGTATTGTCACAGCGCTTGGAACTAGGGAGTATGCTAAAACCTTGTGGCTTCTTCTCAAAGAAATTATCTAGTGTTCAGAGTAATTACGAAATTTGGGACAGAGAACTCTTGGCGATTATTCTGGCGTCACCTACTTGAGGGGACTAGAACTCCGGTGTTGATCTTGACAGATCATTAAAACCTAACCTATCTTTCTGAAGCAAAGAGATTGTCCTCTCGACAGGCCAGATGGGCCTTGTTTCTGTCCCATTTTAATTTTATTGTATCCTACCTGCCTGGGTCCAAGAATGTTAGGGCTGATGCCCTGTCCAGACAATTTGGTCCAGAGTTGGAAAAAGATGAGACTCTGGTACCCATTATTCAGCCAGATCGCATTTTGGCTACTCTGTGAACCAGCATCACTTCACCACTGGGGGAGGAGATTCTTGCTACTCAGTCTGCCGCACCTCCTGAGACCCCAGTGGGCAAATGTTTTGTAGCCAAGCCTTTCCGTACCCGTCTACTCGAAACCTATCATGCATCTTGAGCAGCAGGTCATGTTGGCAGGGATCAATTGATCTGGTCCCTTTCATAGTTGTTCTGGTGGCCTTCCTTACTTGCGGATTGTACCACTTTCACGGCAGCATGCACTACCTGTGCCTGTGCCAAGTCCCCTAGGCATCTCCCTGTTGGCTTGCTTCAACTAGTACCTATTGGCGAGCGTCCTTTGTCCCATGTCTCTATTGATTTCTTGGGAGAATTGCCAGTGTCTAAGGGATATTCATTTATTCTGATGGTGGTCGACAGATTTTCTAAGATGGCACACGTTGTGCCTCTCCCTGGCCTTCCCTATGCCCAGGAGTGGGCCGTTGTCTTTGCCAGAGAGGTGTTTCGGTTGCATGGCGTACCCAGGGTGCTTGTGTTGGACCGAGGGAGCCAATTTGTGTCCTGGTTTTGTAGGGCATTCTGTGATCAGATGGGCATACAGTTATGCTTTTCTTCTGCCTACCATCCAAGACCACCGAGCGTGCCAATCAAGGATTGGAACAATTTCTATGCTGTTTCATGTCCAATCATCATGATAATTGGGCCGACCTGTTGCCGTGGGCAGAGTTCGCCACGAATTGTGCGGTTAATTCATCGTCCGGGAGCTCCCCATTTCTCATCAATTATGGGTTCCAGCCATGTTTGCTCCCGGACTTATTTCAGACACAGCAAATTACAGCTCTGGATGAGCATATCGAGCAACTCCGCTCCACTTGAGCACAGTTACATAGGACCCTCAGTGCTTCATTCCAGCGTTATCAGCGTCACGCTAATCGCAGATGGTTGCCAGCGGTCTCCTTCCAGGTTGGGGACAGGGTATGGCTCTCCTCCAGAAACCTCAACTTGCAAGTTCCATGTAATAAATTGGTTCCTCGGTTTGTCGGTCCCTTTAAAGTTATCTGCAAAATTAACCCTGTCTCGTATGCCTTGGATCTCCCAGCATCCATGTGGATTCATAATGTGTTCTACGTATCCCTTCTGAAGCCATTGGTATGCAACCGTTATACTACCACTCCTGCGGTCCCAGGTCCCATTCAGGTGCAAGGCCAGGGCCAATTTGTGTCCTCGTTTTGGAGGGCATTCTGTGATCAGATGGGCCTACAGTTATCCTTTTCTTCTGCCTACCATCCAAGACCAACGGGCCACCGAGCGTGCCAATCAAGGATTGGAACAATTTCTGTACTGTTTCATGTCCGATCATCATGATAATTGGGACGACCTGTTGCTGTGGGCACAGTTCGCCACGAATTGTGCGGTTAATTCATCGTCCGGGAGCTCCCCATTTCTCATCAATTATGGGTTCCAGCCATGTTTGCGCCCGGACTCATTTCAGACACAGCAAATTCCAGCTCTGGGTGAGCATATCGAGCAACTCCGCTCCACTTGGGCACAGTTACCGAGGACCCTCAGTGCTTCGTTCCAGCGTTATCAGCGTCACGCTAATCGCAGATGGTTGCCGGCGGTCTCCTTCCAGGTTGGGGACAGGGTATGGCTCTCCTCCAGAAACCTCAAGTTGCAAGTTCCATGTAATAAATTGGTTCCTCGGTTTGTCGGTCCCTTTAAAGTTATCCGCAAAATTAACCCTGTCTTGTATGCCTGGGATCTCCCAGCATCCATGTGGATTCATAATGGTTCCACGTATCCCTTCTGAAGCCATTGGTATGCAACCGTTATACTACCACTCCTGCGGTCCCAGGTCCCATTCAGGTGCAAGGCCAGGAGGAGTACGAAGTCCAAAATATTATTGACTCTCGCAGGTTCAGAGGTAAATTACAATATTTGGTCCATTGGAAGGGCTATGGCCCTGAAGAACGTTCCTGGGTTGACAAGAAGGACCTCCATGCTCCCAGGTTGCTGTGTGGATTTCATGCTAAATACCCCCACGTGGGGGGGGTCTTTGAGAGGGGGGTACTATCACGGTGCCCGTGTTATTACTGGCGACATTTTGACAGTGCTTCTTCCTGATTCAGTTTTATTGGCTAACGTGGTGTTGCTCCGCCCAGTAATAACTCTTAAATATTGAGCCCTGTCATTTCAGCTTTGCCCTTTCGTGGTGTTCCCATTACTAAGCGCTGTCTCTAGTATTTGTGTGTTTCCCGTGTATGACCCGGACTGCCTGACTACTCTGCCTGTATTGTTCCTGCTCTGTGTACCGAACCGGATTGGCTGACATTCCTGCTTGTGTACCGACTCGGATTGGCTGATGTTCCTGCTCTGTGTACCGACCCGGCCTGGCTGATGTTCCTGCTCTGTGTACCGACTCGGATTTGCTGATGTTCCTGTCCTATGTACCGACCCGGCCTGGCTGATGTTCCTGCTCTGTGTACCGACTCGGATTGGCTGACATTCCTGCACTGTGTACCGACCCGGCCTGGCTGTCGCTCCTGTTCTGGGTGCCAACCCAGGTCTGCTTACTGTTCCATCCGGTATTCGGTTAAGGGCCTGTCTCCGATTTCTTTGTCTACGGACAGATCCGTTGTTGCCTCCATTACTGCTCTGGCAACCTTGTACTGTTACCCGACCAGTATTATGCCTCGTTATTCATCCGGTGCTCGTAGCACCAATCGGTAGCACCACAGTACGCTTGACCTATACTGCCCTCACTGAGATTGGGTTATCTTGGGCGCCTCAGGCGTTATCCATTCTGGCAGTCACCTCTGGCAGGTCAAAAGAGAATAGGAATATACATAGCGCAAAAAAACAAGACCATAAGGTGGCAGATAAACAATAGTGGCAGATAAACAATAAATAATCTAAAAAGTCTGAAATATCTCACTTTTCTTTGAATTATAAGCAAGTCCTTAGATAAAATTCTTCAGTGTTTATGCACCTTTCTTCCGGGGTGTCCAGTAGTCACCTTTCAGGGCCAAACCCAAATAAAACTTCAAGCTAAAAGAAAGGAGAAGGCGCAAATAGACACATCTGAAAGCAGCATCTGTGTAGTAAATACGCCAAATATTCGTGATTTTACTCACAGGAAAAGAACTCTGGCAGGTCTGAGCGTTCGTTAACCCCTTGTGGGTCGGTGCCTGGCACGTTGGGTACAGTTGTTACAGTTCCTGATTGGCGTTATTCCATGCCTCTGTGGCACTCCTCCGTTGGCAGCTCCGGTAGTCTACAGCTTGTCCAGGGACTCTGTTGCTTTCGTGGCCTTATTCGCCATTGTGTCACTCTCTGCGCAGAGAGTGAACTAAGGGCCATTGCACTATTAGGGCCTATCTGTCCTCCCGGCCTAATAGTAACCACAATTATCTTTCTAAGTTTGGATACAGATGAACTGTGCCTGACCTGTGTCAGTATTGTATTGTGTATTGTATATACGGGACCTGTGTGGGTACTTATAACTGTAACCTGACCTGTGTCAGTAGAGTTCTGTCTTCATACCTACTGGACCCGTGTGGGTTATTCTGTACTGTGATTGTTTAATAAAAAGGCATTTTAACCTAAACCTGACGTGTCTGAGTGTCCATAAAACTGTTATAATCTCACTCGGTGGAGTGAGACTTGTTTCCTGACTTGCCTGCCTAAGAACCCGGTTTCTCAATCCCTGTCTGTCTCTGCTTCCTTCAGTCTTCATGATGCCTTGTCCGCGGTCTATCACACCTTCAGAGACGTCTTCTCCAAAGCCCAAGCCAAACGCCTTCCCCCACATTGGCTCTACGATTGCCTGAATGAGCTCCTGCCCGGGTCCCAGACACCCAGAGTAAGGATGTTCCTACTTTATCCACCTATGATGAAAGCCGTTGCCATCTACATCCAAAAGAATTTGGTCAGAGGCTTCAACCATCCTTCCACCTCACTCGCTTGGGTGTGCTACTTTTTCATGGGCAAGAAAGATGGCTCTCTTTGCCCATGCGTGGACTATGAGGTCTGAACTGCATTATGATTAAGAACAAGTATCCCCTGCCTCTCATTCCTGAGCTATTTGACCTCCCCCGTGAGGTCAGCAGGTTTACTAAATTAGACCTGAAGGGGCCTATAACTTAGTCCGTATTAGACCTGGGGATGAGTGGAAGACTGCCTTTAACACCAGATTCGGGCAATACTAGTACCTTGTTATGCCCTTTGGGCTATGCAATGCACCGGCTGTTTCCAGGCCTTTGTGAATGATGTGTTCCGAGACATGCTCACATCACACGTCGTAGTATACCTGGATGACATACTCTTTTCCACCATGCTTCAACAGCACCGACTACACATGAAGGCTGTGCTTCAATGGCTTTGAGAAAACGGCCTTTACACCAAGCTTGAAAAATGTGAATTTGAGAAGAATCAGCTTCCCTTCCTACGGTACATTGTCTTCAGCTCTGGCCTCGAGGTGGACCCTGGTAAACTCACTGCAGTCACCAAATGGCCTCAACCCATGGATATGAAGACGGTGCAGAGCTTCCTTTGGATTAGCCAACTACTGCAGGAGGTTTATCTGGAAGTACTTGACCCTAGTGGCTTCTATAACCGCTTTAACCAAGAAAGGGGCTACACCCATGCTACTATCAACTGACCCATTCCAGTTCATTCCATTTACATGGCCTTCCTCTTCAAGTGGTGTTAGACAGGGGCAGTCAGTACACCTCACAGTTCTGGAAGGCTGTTGTCACAAATCACTCCAATGCTTTCCCTTCGCTGCTGGTGGGTACAATCCTGCATCGCTCCCACTTTCCTCCTCCGGCATTCCAGCCATGGACAAACACCTGGATGACTTGGAAGCCCACTGGCAACGAAACTGCTCATGGCTATTGACTGCAGCAGCACGGTACAAAAAGGCAGTTGACCTACGGCAGGTACCGGGTTCCATGTTTGCAGTAGGAGATGAGGTGTGGCTCTCCACGAAGAACCTACACCTTTGGCAGCCCTCTGTCAAGTTTGGCCGCTCTATATCGGACCTTTCTGGATCCGTTCCCAGGTCACTCCAGTGATGTTCGTCTTGAACCTACCAACTTCCATGTGGATACCTGATTCATTCCATTTTTCCCTGCTCAAACTTCTGGTACGTACCTGGTGCTCCCCGCAGTCCACCAGCAGCCCTCCTGTTCATATTGATGGAAAAGAGGAGTATGTAGTTCGTAAACTCCTTGATTCCCATGTTGTTTGAGGTTTCCTTCAGTATCTCGTGGACTGGAAGGGCTACAACCCGGAGGAGCGTTCCTGGGTTCTTGTTCATGACCTTCATACCCTGACCCTGTGACAGGCTTTTCATCATGCTTTCCAGTCCAAGTCTGGTCGTGTGGGGGCCTCCCATTGAGGGGGAGGTAGTGTCACCATCTGTTTCAGAGTTCCGTTCCTTTCCAGCCGCCTCTCTCTCTCACGGCAGGTTGGTTGCACCGGGTTCTGGCGCTGCTTTCCAACCACGCATGCGTAGGGTGCTGCTGCCTCCTTCCTTGGCATCTGCGCATGTGCCCGGTCCAGCATTCCATTGGACTAACTACCTCCTATCCCGCACGGGTACTAGGCAAGCCTGTCACAGTTTGTTAAGACTCTCAGACGCAAGGTTAGGTAAAAACACAACTTTATTGAAAAGTTTAAGATAATCCCATAGGATTTTATAGACATACATACAATACATAGAATGGCAAATAGGTAGTGGCAATAGCAAATCAGGCTCTACCGGCCCTGCCAATATACCGGGCAAGGCAGCCTGGGCAAGTAATGAAAAGGTGGCTCTACCGACCCTGCCAATATACCGGGCAAGGCAGCCTATAGATAGTCAAGAGGATACAGGCTCTACCAGCCCTGCCAATATACAGGGCAAGGCAGCCTAACGGATCACCAGCTGATACAGGTTCTACCGGCTCTGCCAATATACCGGGCAGGGCAGCCTAACGGAATACTATAATAGTAGGCTCTACTGGCCTTGCCAATACCAGGTAAGGCAACCTCAGGATGGAATGATTGAAAGGTTCTACCGGCCTTACCAATATACCGGGCAAGGCAGCCCAAGGAGAAGTTGTAACCACAGGGGCCTCAATAACTGTCAGATGACTATGACAGTATAGAGATGGTAGGGAGAGGCTACAAGGTCTAGTGGTAATACCAGGTAGTCTGCACACTCCAGTACCCGTGTACCGAGGGAATAACTAGCTGTCTAGGACTGGACAGCGCACTGGGAACCATCAGACTATATGCATCATGAGGCAGAGGAGTAAATCAGTGCCCTCACGCTAGAACCCAATAGGCTGGATGTTAAGTAGACCTTAAGGTCATAGAGCAAACCAATGCCTGCGCGCTGGGAACCAACAAACTGAGTAAATAGTAGGCCAGAAGGCAATGGAGCGAACCAGTGCCCGCGCACTGGTAACCAACAGACTAGTAGTGTATAGCTGCAAGGCAGTGGAGCGAACCAGCGTCCGCACGCTGGGAACCAACAGATAGCTGTGTATAGAACCGTAAGGCAAAGGAGCGAACCAGCGCCCGTGCACTGGTAACCAACAGACAGTAGTGTAGTAGCCGCAAGGCAGTGGAGCAAACCAGCATCTGCACGCTGGGAACCAACAGGTGAAAATGTCGCTGGAGCGACCGAGGAACAAGGTCGCCACTGATGAAGGAACCGGATGCCGGAGATGAACAGGAACCAGCACAATGATGGTCAACCGGATCAGGAACGGCAATGAAGACTGGCAGCAGGAAACAGCAACCTTGGACGACTTCAACCGTAACAGGCACTGGAACAAGTACAGCAAAACAGGAGACTCAGGAACAGGTCGAACTCAGGAAACCAGAAACACAGCAAAAAAGCCCATCAAGCTTCTGTAGCATAAAGAAAGTGGATGCAGGCTGAGACACCACGAAAGGGCAACCAAAGGGTGCCCAAATTCAGTTTAAATAGGCAGTATGAGGCGGACTAAAGGTAGACAGCCAATGGAAGCCCCCTACACGTGAAAGACACAGAAATGCAGCAATCACGGGCACTGTGATAAAGCCCCCCTCCGGACCTCTTCTCATTGGACCTCTTCTCCGATTTAAATGGGTTACCCCAGGCTAGGGGTGCCTGTTAAACGAGCTATAAAGTGTATCCTCAGACTCTGCTCTAACTTTTGTTGGTAACTAGCTTGCTTCAGACCATTCTCTGTCTTCAGTCCCTGACTCTGACCTTTGACAACATTCCTGACTACGGATAGTCTCCAGGCCCTGACTCTGACCCTTGGCAATGTTCCTGACTATGGCTTGTCTCCAGTCCCTGGCTCTGACCTTTGGCTACATTCCTGACTATGGATAGTCTCCAGGCCCTGGCTCTGACCCTTGGCAATGTTCCTGACTAAAGCTTGTCTCCAGTTCCTGGCTCTGGCCATTGGCTATGCTCTTGACTTGTCTTGTTTCCTGTCCCCGGTACCTGACCTACAGCTAGTCCGACCACGTTTTGTCCTTGCTCTCTCTCTCAGTTTCCAGCTTGTCTCGTCAGCCTGGTTCTCAACAGTTCCCAGGGCACTCCCATCCTGATTGCACCCCGGCTCAACTGGGGTGGAATAATCTGGTTTCACGACCAGTACCTTTATTCAACTTCGGCTGCAGCAAGAGAGTACCTGGCATACTGTCACTGATCTCAAGCATCGCTCCCTAGATACTGAATCAGTGTCAGCACCACACTGGTCCTTACCCACCGGTGGTAACACCAGGATAGGCATCTATTAGGTATCAACACTGAAAGCACACTCCCAAACAAGCATAACTATTTATAAATTGAGAAGAAAGAGGACAGCCTTCACATTATGCGGAGCCCTATATCTCTGCTAAAATGCACAGCTTTCCGGTCATTGCAAAGTAACGTGGATAGCATGGTGGTAATAACTGAGGTTAGAAACCCATAATGGTGGCTCAATTAGAGATTTCTAGCACAACTAGGTGCTGGAAAGATACAGACCCACGCTGAGTAAGGAGGTTATCCCTAAGCACTCGTGGGTGATCCCACCTAAAAAACATTAGTAACGGGGGGCGTGGCCAGAAGCCGGACCGGGTGGACGTCTCCAAGCACAGCTCCGTGAGCCAACTTGCTATCTAATGTAATTTTCCTACTTACTGGACATATTTCTAACCCAAACCAACATTGCTGTGTTCTGCTACCTAATCGGTATTGATTTTGATTTGACCTGCACGAATCACAGGATCGGAGGATTGTTGCTGAGGGAGTGAAGGCGGGCCTCGTGAGCCGCGGCTGCGGCCTTGTCCATTTTAACAGATGCGGGGCTTTTATCGGTGGTTCCCCTGTCCGCACCCGCTAACTTCTCCTTGTATGTGGCGACGGCCTGATCGACTACCTACAGGTCCAGACTGCTACAGATGTGCGCCTCTCGATGCTGTCCATCCATCCGCTGCTACGCTAGCTTGATCTGCTGGGCCTGGGCTGCATGGCGTGTACTGCTTCCGGTCGATTTATATGATCCACGCTTGAATCTACTGGCTGCGGTGGTGAGAATGCGGGACTATTTCTTATGTCAATATACTTGGTCGGGGAAGGTGTAGATTATTGACGGCTGCATATAACGTTATATTGGAGAATCTCCTTGAGACAGTCTGTGCATACTACAGGCCTGGCTTCATTTGCACCTCGCCTCATGCAGCGAGCTTCTACTAATGGGCTGCTTTCCCTTGTGCCCACTCTCTTAGAGCACCGTCCCTTTTTTATTTTTCTGTCCCAGTTCCCCTCCCCACCCCTTAGGCATATAAAATACTCTGTGCTGGTATCCCATCTTCTCTCCTGCCTGCTTACATTCACCTAACATCTTCCTACTGCTCTGTTAAAGTGCCCTTGGCTCTCTGAGGCTTGGCTGGTCTAGCAGTGATTATTGGATGTGAATCATCTTTTCAGTGCTGGGTCTGGTGATTATGCTCTTGGTCCAGGAATACCTATATCATCTCACTGGATCATTTTACACCCTTGTTTGTATTCCTATCCTGTTTATGTATCCCCCCTCTACCCCATCTAAAAATACAGTAAATCACTCAGCTTCCTAGTGCTGTATCCTGCTTCTATGACTGCAGTAAGGGTGCGTGAACCGTAGCTGTCACTACACTGTACTACTTGGCGCTTGCCTACGACCCAGTTTGTCCTTCCTCCTGTATATATGCAACCCCTTCTGTCCCGTGTATACTTCAAGCAGTTTGCAGTTTGCTTCCTGCTCTACCGCTGAGCTACTCTCCCTGTGGAATTTGAATGCAGTTCTGTTCTCTTGGAGTCAATCATCCTGGATGTGTAAAGTGGAGACATTACTTAACTAAGAGCTTCCTGCTGTTGTTCCTATCCTGCAAAGCCTTGCTCATACTACAAGAGCCACTACTGTATGCTTCATCCCTGTCTGTCTCCTCACCCTATTTATGTGACCCCTTCTGCCTCATGTGTAATAGAGATCATTTGGCGCTCTGGTTTTGCTTATACTCATTCTAATCTTCATATCATGTATTTGGACGCTATGGTTCCTATGATATAATTCTCTTTAGATGTCCTGGGGTGTCTGATCCCTTGCTACACGGCCTGGATCCACTACGATATTCTTCCTTGTGTTGCTCTTCACCTGCTCTTTGAAATGATGGGCAAAAAGTCTAAATCAGGTTAAATCAAAAATAGGCTCAGTCATTTCTCCAGGAGGCAGATGGAGGAGGGCGAAGTCCAAGCTATTATGGAACAATCTTCTGCTCCTTCAACATCCTCACACTCAACTGATAATGGCAAAACTTCTGATTCACAGTTTGTGGAATTGATGGCGGCCATCTCTAATTGTCAAAATATCCTGACCACTAAGATCGATTCAGTGCAGATGGAATTAAATTTGCTGTGAGCAGATCAACAAAATATCAGAGAAAAGGTGTTGGACACTCAGAGACGAGTCTCCACCGTGGAGGACTCTCTACCCCCTATCAGTGAATCACTTGAAACTCTGAAGCAGCAGGTCAGGGTGTTACAGAAAAAAGCTGATGATCTTGAAAATAGATCACGTCGCTGCAATATTTGTATTATAGGACTGCCAGAAAACAGTGAGGATCGTAATCCTGAGCAATTCCTGTAGAATTGGGTGAAAGAAAAGTTGGGTGCGGAAGGCCTTTCGGGTTCTTTTGTGGTGGAGAGAGCACATAGAATCCCCTCGGCATGACCGCTCCCAGGGGCAGCTTCCAGAAACCTGATCGCCAAACTCCTCAATTACAGAGACAGGGATGCAATCTTGAGAATGGCTCGCCTCAACAGTACTATTATGTTCGGAGATGCTCGCATTTCCATCTACCCTGATTTCTCAGTGGAGGTTCAGCGCCAAAGAATGAAGTTTCAGGAGGTGAAGCGCAAATTACGAGAGAAGGAGATTAAATACACCATGCTATACCCAGCTAAGCTACGTGTGATCCACAATGGAAGTACATCCTTCTTCACATCCGAAGTTGAGGCTATGAACTGGTTTGAGGCTTTGTAGTTGGGAGCGATATTTATGATTGGCGGCTCGCACTCCATGTTGCTGACGATGTATGATAATACTGCATGAACTATCGCGTAATTTACCCTAAGGTTGAGAGGGGTAGGCGGTATATGAGAGTTATCATAGTGGTGTAATTAGTGAGTAGCTTAGTTGCATGATTGCCAATATATATGGGGATGTGCTGTGACATGTGTGCCCCCTCAGATGGGTGGGTATACATCTCGCGGGGACATATGTGTATCTATTTATGTTATAGTTACTCTGCTTTGGGGATTTGTAGCTTAGTTACATGATTGCCAACATATGTGGGGATGTGCTGTGACATGTGTGCCCTCTCGGATGGGTATACATCTCGCTGAGACATATGTGTATCTATTTATGTTATAGTTACTCTGATTTGGGGATTTGTAGTGATTAAGGTGGGAATGCGGCATGCGGGCCCACTTGAGACAGTATCTGTTCAAATTTGGAGGAGGGGCAGCTACTGATTTATGGATGCACACCTATGATACCTAACCATGTCAGTTTCCGGACTTGTAGTGTGATTACAATTAAATTTATGAGGTACTGTGATGCATCCCCCTGTGCCTTCTGACACGCGGGGATCCTCAGGGGCTGTACGTTGTCCCCAAATTGCATCAGGAACATTTTCATGGTGTTATGTGTTTGGTTGTCATTCGTGCTACCTTACTCATAGGTACTTCGATACTTAACATACCACATGACTGGCAGGTTATCTGTCTTATAATTGGTGGTGGCAGTAGGCTTGCGTGTCTTACTTCTGGCAAGTAATGAAAAGGTGGCTCTACCGACCCTGCCAATATACCGGGCAAGGCAGCCTATAGATAGTCAAGAGGATACAGGCTCTACCGGCCCTTCCAATATACAGGGCAAGGCAGCCTAACGGATCACCAGCTGATACAGGCTCTACCGGCTCTGCCAATATACCGGGCAGGGCAGCCTAACGGAATACCATAATGGTAGGATCTACTGGCCTTGCCAATACCAGGTAAGGCAACCTCAGGATGGAATGATTGAAAGGTTCTACCGGCCTTACCAATATACCGGGCAAGGCAGCCCAAGGAGAAGTTGTAACCACAGGGGCCTCAATAACTGTCAGATGACTATGACAGTATAGAGATGGTAGGGAGAGGCTACAAGGTCTAGTGGTAATAACAGGTAGTCTGCACACTCCAGTACCCGTGTACCGAGGGAATAACTAGCTGTCTAGGACTGGACAGCGCACTGGGAACCATCAGACTATATGCATCATGAGGCAGAGGAGTAAATCAGCGCCCTCACGCTGGAACCCAACAGGCTGGATGTTAAGTAGACCTTAAGGTCATAGAGCAAACCAATGCCCGCTCGCTGGGAACCAACAAACTGAGTAAATAGTAGGCCAGAAGGCAATGGAGCGAACCAGTGTCCGCGCACTGGTAACCAACAGACTAGTAGTGTATAGCTGCAAGGCAGTGGAGCGAACCAGCGTCCGCACGCTGGGAACCAACAGATAGCTGTGTATAGAACCGTAAGGCAAAGGAGCGAACCAGCGCCCGCACACTGGCAACCAACAGACAGTAGTGTAGTAGCCGCAAGGCAGTGGAGCAAACCAGCATCTGCACGCTGGGAACCAACAGGTGAAAATGTCGCCGGAGCGACCGAGGAACAAGGTCGCCACTGATGAAGGAACCGGATGCCGGAGATGAACAGGAACCAGCACAATGATGGTCAACCGGATCAGGAACGGCAACGAAGACTGGCAGCAGGAAACAGCAACCTTGGACGACTTCAACCGTAACAGGAACTGGAACAAGTACAGCAAAACAGGAGACTCAGGAACAGGACGAACTCAGGAAACCAGAAACACAGCAAAAAAGCCCATCAAGCTTCTGTAGCATAAAGAAAGTGGATGCAGGCTGAGACACCACGAAAGGGCAACCAAAGGGTGCCCAAATTCAGTTTAAATAGGCAATATGAGGCGGACTAAAGGTAGACAGCCAATGGAAGCCCCCTACAGGTGATAGACACAGAAATGCAGCAATCACGGGCACTGTGATAAAGCCCCCCTCCTGACCTCTTCTCATTGGACCTCTTCTCCGATTTAAATGGGTTACCCCAGGCTTGGGGTGCCTGTTAAACGAGCTATAAAGTGTATCCTCAGACTCTGCTCTAACTTTTGTTGTGAACCAGCTTGCTTCAGACCATTCTCTGTCTTCAGTCCCTGACTCTGACCTTTGACAACATTCCTGACTACGGATAGTCTCCAGGCCCTGGCTCTGACCCTTGGCAATGTTCCTGACTAAAGCTTGTCTCCAGTTCCTGGCTCTGACCATTGGCTATGCTCTTGACTTGTCTTGTTTCCTGTCCCCGGTACCTGACCTACAGCTAGTCCGACCACATTTTGTCCTTGCTCTCTCTCTCAGTTTCCAGCTTGTCTCGTCAGCCTGGTTCTCAACGGTTCCCAGGGCACTCTCATCCTGATTGCACCCCGGCTCAACTGGGGTGGAACAACCTGGTTTCACGACCAGTACTTTTATTCAACTTCGGCTGCAGCAAGAGAGTACCTGGCATACTGTCACTGATCTCAAGCATCGCTCCCTAGATACTGAATCAGTGTCAGCACCACACTGGTCCTTACCCACCGGTGGTAACACCAGGATAGGCATCTATTAGGTATCAACACTGAAAGCACACTCCCAAACAAGTATAACTATTTATAAATTGAGAAGAAAGAGGACAGCCTTCACATTATGCGGAGCCCTATATCTCTGCTAAAATGCACAGCTTTTTGGTCATTGCAGAGTAACGTGGATAGCATGGTGGTAATAACTGAGGTTAGAAACCCATAATGGTGGCTCAATTAGAGATTTCTAGCACAACTAGGTGCTGGAAAGATACAGACCCACGCTGAGTAAGGAGGTTATCCCTAAGCACTCGTGGGTGATCCCACCTAAAAAACATTAGTAACGGGGGGCGTGGCCAGAAGCCGGACCGGGTGGACGTCTCCAAGCAAAGCTCCGTGAGCCAACTTGCTATCTAATGTAATCTTCCTACTTACTGGCCATATTTCTAACCCAAACCAACATTGCTGTGTTCTGCTACCTAATCGGTATTGATTTTGATTTGATCTGCACGAATCACAGGATCGGAGGATTGTTGCTGAGGGAGTGAAGGCGGGCCTCGTGAGCCGCGACTGTGGCCTTGTCCATTTTAACAGATGCGGGGCTTTTATCGGTGGTTCCCCTGTCCGCACCCGCTAACTTCTCCTTGTATGTGGTGACGGCCTGATCGACTACCTACGGGTAGAGACTGCTACAGATGTGCGCCGCTCGATGCTGTCCATCCATCCGCTGCTACGCTAGCTTGATCTGCTGGGCCTGGGCTGCATGGCGTGTACTGCTTCCGGTCGATTTATATGATCCACGCTTGAATCTACTGGCTGCGGTGGTGAGAATGCGGGACTATTTCTTATGTCAATATACTTGGTCGGGGAAGGTGTAGATTATTGACGGCTGCATATAACGTTATATTGGAGAATCTCCTTGAGACAGTCTGTGCATACTACAGGCCTGGCTTCATTTGCACCTCGCCTCATGCAGCGAGCTTCTACTAATGGGCTGCTTTCCCTTGTGCCCACTCTCTTAGAGCACCGTCCCTTTTTTATTTTTCTGTCCCAGTTCCCCTCCCCACCCCTTAGGCATATAAAATACTCTGTGCTGGTATCCCATCTTCTCTCCTGCCTGTTTACATTCACCTAACATCTTCCTACTGCCCTGTTAAAGTGCCCTTGGCTCTCTGAGGCTTGGCTAGTGTAGCAGTGATTATTGGATGTGAATCATCTTTTCAGTGCTGGGTCTGGTGATTATGCTCTTGGTCCAGGAATGCAGCAAAACAATGTGTGGATGCACGCTTCAAACACTGCCGGATATGAAACATGTAAACAGACGTAAGGAAAGTCCGGTTCATACATGAATCCCGCTTCTCCATACACGGGAAATATCACAGATAAGCAAATTCAAAGAATCATTAGCACACAGAGCAAATAAATACGTGGAGCATTCATGGCATAAAAAACACCAACCTTTATTCTTCGATGTTTAAAAAGCAGAGATGTAAATGCACACACGTAGCAGCGGAGGGATAGGGTGGAGACACACAACAGAGCTTCTGTATGGAAGGTTCACAAACCCGACATTTTTCGCGCTAAACTTGGTCCAGGAATACCTATATCATCTCACTGGATCATTTTACACCCTTGTTTGTATTCCTATCCTGTTTATGTATCCCCCCTCTACCCCATCTAAAAATACAGTAAATCACTCAGCTTCCTAGTGCTGTATCCTGCTTCTATGACTGCAGTAAGGGTGCGTGAACCGTAGCTGTCACTACACTGTACTACTTGGCGCTTGCCTACGACCCAGTTTGTCCTCCCTCCTGTATATGCAACCCCTTCTGTCCCGTGTATACTTCAAGCAATTTGCAGTTTGCTTCCTGCTCCACCGCTGAGCTACTCTCCCTGTGGAATTTGAATGCAGTTCTGTTCTCTTGGAGTCAATCATCCTGGATGTGTAAAGTGGAGACATTACTTAACTAAGAGCTTCCTGCTGTTGTTCCTATCCTGCAAAGCCTTGCTCATACTACAAGAGCCACTACTGTATGCTTCATCCCTGTCTGTCTCCTCACCCTATTTATGTGACCCCTTCTGCCCCATGTGTAATAGAGATCATTTGGCGCTCTGGTTTTGCTTATACTCATTCTAATCTTCATATCATGTATTTGGACGCTATGGTTCCTATGATATAATTCTCTTTAGATGTCCTGGGGTGTCTGATCCCTTGCTACATGGCCTGGATCCACTACGATATTCTTCCTTGTGTTGCTCTTCACCTGCTCTTTGAAATGATGGGCAAAAAGTCTAAATCAGGTGAAATCAAAAATAGGCTCAGTCAATTCTCCAGGAGGCAAATGGAGGAGGGCGAAGTCCAAGCTATTATGGAACAATCTTCTGCTCCGTCATCATCCTCACACTCAACTGATAATGGCAAAACTTCTGATTCACAGTTTGTGGAATTGATGGCGGCCATCTCTAATTGTCAAAATATCCTGACCACTAAGATCGATTCAGTGCAGATGGAATTGAATTTGCTGTGAGCAGATCAACAAAATATCAGAGAAAAGGTGTTGGACACTCAGAGACGAGTCTCCACCGTGAAGGACTCTCTACCCCCTATCAGTGAATCACTTGAAACTCTGAAGCAGCAGGTCAGGGTGTTACAGAAAAAAGCTGATGATCTTGAAAATAGATCACGTCGCTGCAATATTTGTATTATAGGACTGCCAGAAAACAGTGAGGATCGTAATCCTGAGCAATTCCTGTAGAATTGGGTGAAAGAAAAGTTGGGTACGGAAGGCCTTTCGGGTTCTTTTGTGGTGGAGAGAGCACATAGAATCCCCTCGGCATGAGCGCTCCCAGGGGCGGCTCCCAGAAACCTGATCGCCAAACTCCTCAATTACAGAGACAGGAATGCAATCTTGAGAATCGCTCGCCTCAACAGTACTATTATGTTCGGAGATGCTCGCATTTCCATCTACCCTGATTTCTCAGTGGAGGTTCAGCGCCAAAGAATGAAGTTTCAGGAGGTGAAGCGCAAATTACGAGAGAAGGAGATTAAATACACCATGCTATACCCAGCTAAGCTACGTGTGATCCACAATGGAAGTACATCCTTCTTCACATCCGAAGTTGAGGCTATGAACTGGTTTGAGGCTTTGTAGTTGGGAGCGATATTTATGATTGGCGGCTCGCACTCCATGTTGCTGACGATGTATGATAATACTGCATGAACTATCGCGTAATTTACCCTAAGGTTGAGAGGGGTAGGCGGTATATGAGAGTTATCATAGTGGTGTAATTAGTGAGTAGCTTAGTTGCATGATTGCCAATATATATGGGGATGTGCTGTGACATGTGTGCCCCCTCAGACGGGTGGGTATACATCTCGCGGGGACATATGTGTATCTATTTATGTTATAGTTACTCTGCTTTGGGGATTTGTAGCTTAGTTACATGATTGCCAACATATGTGGGGATGTGCTGTGACATGTGTGCCCTCTCGGATGGGTATACATTTCACAGAGAAATATGTGTCCAATATATATGGGGATGTGCTGCGGCATGTGTGCCCCCTCGGATGGGTATACATCTCGCTGAGAAATATGTGTATCTATATATGTTATAGTTACTCTGATTTGGGGATTTGTAGTGATTAAGGTGGGAATGTGGCATGCGGGCCCACTTGAGACAGTATCTGTTCAAATTTGGAGGAGGGGCAGCTACTGATTTATGGATGCACACCTATGATACCTAACCATGTCAGTCTCCGGACTTGTAGTGTGATTACAATTAAATTTATGAGGTACTGTGATGCATCCCCCTGTGCCTTCTGACACGCGGGGATCCTCAGGGGCTGTACATTGTCCCCAAATTGCATCAGGAACATTTTCATGGTGTTATGTGTTTGGTTGTCATTCGTGCTACCTTACTCATAGGTACTTCGATACTTAACATACCACATGACTGGCAGGTTATCTGCCTTATAATTGGTGGCGGCAGTAGGCTTGCGTGTCTTATTCTCACCTAGTTAAATTTGACACTGTTTATGCTTATGTTAGATGTGGGCTCTCTCTCTCTTACTTGACATTGCAGTTTCAGCTATTGATGGCTATGTGCTGTGGGTGCTTGGGCTGGTTGTGTTGCTGGGTCGCCTAGCGGTGCCTGATGGTGCCGAGCGGCATGGCGGCACAGCTGGTGTGAGCCGCCATAGACACCCTTGGGACCATCTTAAATGTTTTGTAACTGTTGTACTTTTCATTTGTTTGGGTTGTGAGGTTTACTATGTGGGGGGCGTCCCGGGTCCGGCATGGGATTTCCCTAGGGGTAATTGTTTGGGTATGGGTCCTCTTCCGGTTGGGGTTGGATGGAGATGGGGAGGGAGGTGTAGTTTTCCTTATGGGATTGGGAGTTAGTATAGGAGATTTTTGTATTGGGTTCTTCCCTTACTTTCTGGGAGATGGGCGTGCATCTTTCATTTACTCTAACGACTATGGCTAATAAAGTGATTACTATTATCTCCTGGAATATCAGGGGACTCAACGACAGCATAAAGCGATCCTTGGTCTTAAATCATTCTATGTATAGGCCAGATATTTTGTTCCTCCAGGAGACTCACTTGCATGAGCACTTAAGAAGTCATGGGTGGGGCTACATTATCATACTACCTTCTCAACCCATGCTAGAGGGGTTTCTATTTTGGTTAATAAGGCCTTGCAATACGAGCTGGTAGATTTGAAGTCTGACCCCCTGGGTCAATACATCTTTTTGGACTGCTTAATCTCCGACATCCTGGATATTCTAATGAATTTCTACATTCCTCCACCTTTTGTGCCTGAGGTTCTACAGGAGACTCTCTTATATGTGTCGGCAAAACCTGGTCGCAGTCTTGTTGTTATGGGAGACTTCAACATGTACATTGACATTGCTTTAGACAAGATGGGTACCGGGTCAAGTGATTCTTTGGCCTCTAGGCTCAAATTTCTACGTTTTGTAGAAGACATGAACCTTACTGATGCATGGAGAACTCTTTATCCTAACGTTAAGGAGAACTCATGTCATTCTGCCACTCACAAATCGCTCTCCAGGACTGATCATGCGTTTATATCCAATCATGCCTGGGATATGGTTGACGACTGTTCTTATTTACCTAGAGTGGCTTCGGATCATTCTTCAATGAACTTACGCCTCTGTGTGGGTAGAGATTTTTCAACTTCTAGCTGGCGACTTCAGCCATATTGGCTATCTGGCGATCATATTGAGGTGGGCCACAGGGCCGCATTGGTAGACCATTTTTTTCACAATGAGGACTCTGTGTCGCAGGGAGTGGTATGGGATGCGACGAAGGCCATGGCACGAAGTTCGCTTAGTTCAGAAAGATTATGCGTTGATAAAGGTGACACCGTCTCATACGACTCTTTCCTACTTGCTTCCTCAGTATATAACGCCGCGTTAATGGAGCAGAATATAGCTTTTAGGATGTTCCAGAAACAGAAACTATTTGAAAATGGGGATAGAGCAGGGAAACGTATGTGTCATCTAGTGGGAGCCAGGGAGGGCAGACGCAATATAACGGCTATATATATATATATTAAAGTGGGTTCCTTATACATGATGAAATGGGCATCAATTATGTCTTTGCAGACTTCTATTCTACTCTGTATAGGACACAAACCAACTCTACCCCTCGACAAGTAGAGGAATATTTGGCAGGAATATCTCTCCCGTCCTTAACGGTTGATCAGCGACGGATGCATGATTCTCCTATCCTGTTGGGTGAGGTTATGGCGGCCATTGCCTCTCTCCGCACGGGTAGATCCCCGGGGGTGATGGGCTGCCGGCTGAATGGTACCAAAGCTGATACACTAGCCCCGCACTTGCTCAACACTTTTTATGAAGCTTTAGATGTAGGCAAGCTCCTGTTGTTTCTTACTGAAGCAACCATAGTAGTATTCCCTAAACCGGGCAAAGACCTGAATAGGTGCGATTCGTATCAACCTATTTCTTTGCTTACATTGGATGCGAAAATTTTGGCCAAGGTGTTGGCAACAAGACTTAACGTAGTGATCTCGGATCTCATTCACTCGGATCAGGCGGGATTTATACCTGGTAAATCAACGTTTCATAATCTAAGGAGACTGTTTTCCCATCTACACACCAATCATGACAATGCAGGTCATAGGGTGGTGGTCTCCCTAGACGCATCCAAGGCATTCGATTCCGTGGAGTGGGGTTATCTTTGATGTACATTGCGTGGGTTTGGATTTGGACTGACCTTCCTAAAATGGGTACAACTTCTGTATACAAACTCAACTGCTGTGGTCTTGACTGGGTCAGTTCGATCGGGGTCTTTCGCACTTGAGAGGGGCACACGACAGGGATGTCCTATCACGGTGCCCCGTGATCCTGTTGCGTAGTGGCGACACTCTTATCCGATGCCGCTGTCTGATTGGCTGGTCTTAATTGCTACTCCTGGCTTGCCTTTATATACCCTGGGATGTCCTCTCTTAGGCGCCCTTTCGTGGTGTACGTTTCTTGCTTTACTCCTGTGCATTCTACTCTGTGTATTACCTGGCCTGTCTGACTACGAGTTGTTCCTGTTTTCCTGTTTTAAGTTCCGTTGCTGACTCGTATTCTGGCTGAAGAACCCACTCCATTGCTGACTCGTATTCTGGCTGAGAACCCGCTCCGTTGCTGACTGTGTTCTGGCTGAAGATCCTGCTCTGTCGCTGACCGTCCTTGGATGAGTACCCGTTTCGTTGCTGACTGTATTCTGGCTGAAGATCCTGCTCCGTCGCTGATCGTTCCTGGAGGAGACCCCGCTCCGTTGCTGATGGTACTCTGGCTGAGAACCACTCCTGTGATGGCTGTATCCTGACTGAAGACCCACTCCGTTGCTGACTGTATTCTGGCATAGAACCACTCCGTTGCCGACCAGTAGGGGCGCTGTTCCGTTCCGTTGCGGTATCCCTATTCCGCTCCGGTGCCTACCGGACCCGCCTGTCTCTGAGCGACCCCTGGTGGCTATTATTTATTCTGGGCATTCGTTACATGCAATGTTGTGCCATGTGGCGCTATTCCTTGTCGACCAAAGGCCTAAGCTTGGGGCTAAGCTGCTCCTTAAGCGCTGCTAACGATGTGTACATTCGAAGTACCAGTACGGGAGTTCTACTCTGACTGTATTACTCTGATCTCCCTCTGTGGCCTTCCTACCTGCTATGCTGTGCTCACTCCCTCTGGGAGTTTCTCTGTTTGGTTGGGCATTACCTGTAACCCTTCGTGTACCTGGGGTGTCCAGGTAGGGCTTACCACTGCCTTGGGAAGTTCCACCGCTAGAGACAGTGTTATACTATCCATATTGCAGGCTAAGGGCCATTAGCTGTTTGACAGCTACCTACTGTTGCCTCGATCCACCCCTAGTGTTCTAGGATCTATAATTAGCAGCTACCTTGGTCTCTATTATCCCTCCTGAGGGGAGACGGTTACTCCACAGTTGCCCGGTATTTGGAGACCGTATTCGGTCCTAGCCTCAACTGTGCCAGTTTCATGTCATACAGTCTGGCCAGAGTTGCCTTGTTCCTCAGGGTTTTGGTACCCAGACGTCTGGGTAGTGCCAGTTCTGTTTCCCGTACTCCTCCTGTGTATGTTTACCTGGTCAGCTTCCCTACGGGTTGCCAGTTACTCCTCTTGTGTACGTCCACCTGGTCAGCTTCCCTACGGGTTGCCAGTACCTATACACGAACTATACATTCAGTTGTGCCAGTCTAGTATTCTATATTGCTTTTCTGCAAGCAACCGTGTATTATCTGTTTCTGTGTGCTCTGCCTTGTGGTCCCTTGGGCCTTGTTCAGTATATGCTCTTTTTCAATAAAGTCTTTTAACCTTACCAATCTGTCTGAGTGTTCATCTAAAACCGTAACAGTATGAAAGGGCCAATGACCTCAGACAAGCCCGGTGAAGGTAGTTCCATTAATATCCATTGGAGGATGGATATGTATGAGCAAAGACTAGATCAACTGTCAGTGGCGGTGCAAACTATGCTGGAGTGGACCGCACACTTGGACAGACCCGCTATATCTTCGGTGGCCACCCCAGTTCAGGCACCGACAGTGGCTAATTCAAATATCAGCACACAATATAAAGGGATATCTGCTACGGCACCGTTACCAGTAAGGTATGATGGAGAACCTTCCCTGTGTAGAGGTTTCCTCAACCAGCTGGAAATTTTTCTCGAATTGGCTCCTCAAGCCTTTCCTACGGAGAGAAGCAAGATTGGCTTCATGATATCTTTATTGACCAGTAGGGCTATAGCATGGGCTAATCCAATTTGAGAGACGGCTAAGCCCATTACCACTAATTTTGGTGAATTTGTGAGGGCCTTTTGAAATGTCTTTGAGATCCCTGGGCGCAATATGTCGGCTGCCAAGCAAATTATGAATATTCGGCAGGGCAACCGTACTGTTGCAGACTACTCCATTGAATTCCGTATCCTGGCAGCCGAATTGGGATGGAATGATGAAGCGCTTGTAGCGGCATTTGCTCAAGGGTTAAATGACCGCATTAAGGATGAGACTGCAGCCTGAGAAGTTCCTGAATCTCTGGACAGATATATTGAGTTTGTCAATCTGATCAATACCCAGATCAGGGAGCGTATGCTAAATAAGGACCGTAAGCCAGGGTCCTCCACTAATCAGTGGCATAAAAATTCTCTCCCACCCATGTCTCCCTCTCGTCCCATGCCTCCTGGTCAAGTCGAAGCTACTGAACCCATGCAAGAAGGCTTTACTAGACTTACAAGGGAGGAACGGTCATTTAGTCGCAAGAATGACCTGTGCCTCTACTGTGGGAGGGGAGGTCATTTGTTGTGTAATTGTCCTACGCGGCCGGGAAACGCACGCACCTAGGTTACCTTAGGGGACAGGTCCTAGGTGGCATCCAGCAGTCCCCAGAGGTTGCGCCTTCCAAACCTGTGGTGGATGTGATCATTTCATCCTCCACCTTGTCCATTTCCATACCTGCTCTTATAGACTCTGGAGCAGCAGGATATTTTATGGACCAAGAGTTTACTGTGTTACACGATATTCCATTGGTTACTTTAGACAATCCGATGCAAATTGAAGCCATTGATGGGCGACCTTTGGTGCCTCCCTAGGTCACCCATGCTACTTGCCCCCTCTCGGTAAAGACCAGGGCATTGCATTTTGAAACCCTGTCCTTTCAAATTATTCAGTCACCCCATTATACAGTTATTTTGGGGTTCCCTTTGTTAAGGACAAATAATCCCAGAATTAACTGGGATTCCTGCAAGATTATGGAGTGGTCCGAGCATTGTACTGTTCACTGCCTGCAACAACCTAAGAGAATATTCTGTACCTCTCCCTCCTTACCGCCTGAGTACCATTCCTTCAGCTATGTGTTTAGTAAAGAAGAGGCTGGCACCGTGCCACTGCACAGGACGTATGACTGTGCCATTAATATTGTGCCTGGTGCTGTCTCTCCTAGAGGCAGAACGTATCCTCTCTCCTGTGAAGAGAATGTGGCCATGGAGGAGTATATCTCGGATGCATTAGAGAGGGGCATTATTCGCAGATCATCCTCGCCCGCGGCGGCTGGATTTTTTTTTTTGTTAAAAAGAAGTCCGGAGAATTAAGGCCATGTACTGATTATAAGGGCCTTAATAAATTGATGCTTAAGAGTGCCTACCCAATTCCACTCATCACCGAACTGTTTGATCACCTAAAGGGGGTGACAATCTTCACTAAATTGGACCTAAGAGCTGCCTATAACCTTATCCGTATCAAGGAGGGTGATGAGTGGAAAACCGCTTTCAATACTCGCAATGGGCATTACAAGTACTTAGTGATGCCATTCGGGTTGTGCAATGCCCCAGCAGTATTCCAGGAACTGATTAATGATGTTCTCTGCGACTTGTTGCAGTCCTGTGTAGTCATCTATTTAGATGACATATTAATTTATTCTCCCAATTTAGAGACCCATCGTTTGCATGTAGCTACCGTACTCCAAAGACTAAGGGAGAATAAATTATTTTTTAAGCTCGACAAATGTGAGTTTCGTAGATCCAGGGTACCATTCCTGGGTTACATTATTTCAAGTCAAGGTATTTCCATGGACAATGAGAAATTGTCCACAGTACTTCATTGGCCGTGTCCTAAGGGCCTAAAAGCTATTCAAAGGTTTATTGACTTTGCCAACTATTATTGTAAATTTATTTGTGACTTATCCAGAATTGTTAAACCACTTACAGACCTGACACGTAAGGGCGCTAAAGCATCTGAATGGTCTAAAGAGGCCAAGGAGGCATTTGAGGCACTCAAATCAGCATTTGCCTCTGCACCAGCCCTGTCGCACCCCAAAGTGGACCTGCCATTTACAGTTGAAGTAGATGCGTCAGATACTGGTGTAGGTACAGTCCTGTCTCGGAGGTCTGGTCCAGGTCAACCACTTAAGCCATGTGGTTTCTTTTCCAAGAAATTATCTAAGGCGCAATCGGTGTATGAGATCGGTGACCGGGAATTTTTGGCAATTATCTTGGCCTTACGTGAATGGCGTCACTTGTTGGAAGGTACCAGGGTACCGATTCTCATCCTAACCGATTACAAGAACTTGTTGTACCTCTCGGAAGCCAAAAGATTGTCTCCTAGACAGGCCAGATGGGCCCTCTTTCTTTCTCGGTTCAATTTCATTGTTTCCTATTTACCTGGTTCTAAGCATGTAAGAGCTGATGCGCTGTCCAGGCAGCATGGTCCTAAATTAGAGTCTGAGGAACTACCCGTACCCATTATTCCTCAAGATCGCATCCTGGCCACGCTACGAGCATCACCTCTCCTTTGGGTCAAGAGATCTTGGCTACACAGACTGAATCTCCCACGGAGAAACCCATGGGCAAATGTTTTGTAGCTGAACCCTTTGGGGCAAGACTCCTCGAAACTTATCATGCTTCAAGGGCAGCTGACCATGTGGACAGAGATCAATTAATTTGGTCATTATCCCGTAATTTCTGGTGGCCCACATTAAGGGCAGATTGTGCTGACTTTACGGCTGCTTGTGCTGTTTATGCCCGTTCCAAAGTTACCAGGCACCTACCAGTGGGCTTATTACAACCTGTTCCTAATGGTGATCACCCATGGTCACATGTCTCTATTGACTTTTTGGGTGAATTACCGGCCTCAAAGGGGTACACGTACATATTGATGGTGGTAGACAGATTCTCTAAAATGGCCCATTTTGTGCCCTTGCCCGGTTTGCTTTCTGCTCAGGAATTGGCTGTTGTGTTCGCTCGTGAGGTATTCAGATTCCATGGAGTACCTCAGGTGTTGGTATCAGACCAGGGCAGCCAATTCATTTCCAGATTTTGGAGGGCATTCTGAGGCCAAATGGGTATCCAGTTGTCATATTTTCCTGCTTACCATCCTCAGACTAATGGAGCTGCTGAACGCTCTAACCAGGGGCTCAAACAATTTATCCGATGCTTTGTATCCAATCATCACGATGATTGGTATAAATTGCTGCCTTGGGCAGAATTTGCCAGAAAATGTGCGATCAATAATCCCTCCGGAAGCTCCCCATTTCTTATCAATTATGGGTACCAACCATCCTTGCTTCCGGATGCATTTCAGTCACAGCAGATGCCAGCCCTTGATGAACACCTCAGACAGCTTCATTCCACTTGGGCACAGGTACAGAACTCATTACGTGAGTCCTTTCAGCGGTACAGGAAGTTGCCAGCTCCGGTATTTCAGGTTGGGGACCATGTGTGGCTTTCATCTAAGAATTTGAAATTACAAACTCCCTGTCAAAGTCCTCAGGAGAGTCAATCCTGTTTCCTATGCTTTGGACCTCCCCGCTAACATGCGGATCCACAATGTTTTTCATGTATCCTCTTTTCTGTAACCGCTATACCTCTGCTCCACTGGTGCCGGCTCCGGTGCACATCCAAGACCATGACGAATATGAGGTTCAAAGCATTGTGGACTCACGCAGGGTGCGTGGGCAACTTCAGTACCTGGTTCATTGAAAAGGGTATGACCCAGAGGAATGTTCATGGGTCAAGCATACTGACATTAACGCTCCAGTTTTGCCACGTCAGTTCCATGCCAAATTTCCCTCGAAGCCTGGTCCTCCTCCGAGGGGAGGGGGTCATTGAGAGGGGGGTACTATCACGGTGCCCTGTGATCCTGTTGCGTAGCATCGACATTATTATCCGATGCCGCTGTCTGATTGGCTGGTCTTAATTGCTACTCCTGGCTTGCCTTTATATACCCTGGGATGTCCTCTCTTAGGCGCCCTTTCGTGGTGTACGTTTCATGTGTTACTCCTGTGCATTCTACTCTGTGTATGACCTGGCCTGCCTGACTACGAGTTGTTCCTGTGTTCCTGTTTTACGCTCCATTGCTGACTAGTATTCTGGCTGAGAACCCGCTCTGTTGCTGACTCATATTCTGGCTGAGAACCCACTCCATTGCTGACTCATATTCTGTCTGAGAACCCGCTCCATTGCTGACTGTCCTTGGATGAGTACCCGCTTCGTTGCTAAATGTATTCTGGCTGAAGATCCTGCTCCGTCACTGATCGTTCCTGGAGGAGACCCCGCTCCGTTGCTGATCGTAATCTGGCTGAGAACCACTCCTGTGCTGGCTGTATCCTGGCTGAAGACCCACTCCATTGCTGACTGTATTCTGGCATAGAACCACTCCGTTGCCGACCAGTAGGGGCGCTGTTCCATTGCGGTATCCCTATTCCGCTTAACGGGCTCCGGTGCCTACCGGACCCGCCTGTCTCTGAGCGACCCCTGGTGGCTATTATTTATTCTGGGCATTCGTTACATGCCGCGTGGCGATATTCCTTGTCGAACAAAGGCCTAAGCTTGGGCTTAAGCTGCTCCTTAAGCACTGTTAGCGGTGTGCACTATCGAAGTACCAGTATCGGAGTTCTACTCTGACTGTGTTACTCTGATCTCCCTCTGTGTCCTTCCTACCTGCTACTCTGTGCTCACTCCCTCTCGGAGTTACTCTGCTTGGTTGGGCATTACCTGTAAACCTTCGTGTACCTGGAGTGTCCAGGTATGGCTTACCACTGCCTTGGGCAGTTCCACCGCTAGAGACAGCTTTATACTATCCATACTGCAGGCTAAGGGCCATTAGCTGTTTGACAGCTACCTACTGTTGCCTCGATCCAACCCTAGCGTTTTAGGGTCTACAATTAGCTGCTACCTTGGTCTCTATTATCCCTCCTGAGGGGAGATGGTTACTCCACAGTTGCCCGGTATTTGGAGACCGTATTCGGTTCTAGCCTCCACTGTGCCAGTTTCGTTCCATACAGTCTGGGTCTGATTTGCCTCGTTCCAGAGTCGTGGTGTCCAGGTGTCTGGACAGTGCCAGTTTCGTGTCATACAGTCTGGCCAGAGTTGCCTCGTTCCTCAGGTTTTTGGTACCCAGGCGTCTGGGTAGTGCCAGTTCTGTTTCCCGTACTCCTCCCATGTACGTTTACCTGGTCAGCTTCCCTACAGGTTGCCAGTTACTCCTCCTGTGTATGTATCACAGTGCCCGTGCTCTGGTCTGTCACTCTCTGTGTGGTGCCCTCCCATTGGCTGAGCTTGGTCTGGCCCGCCCAGTATGGCCTTCTTATACCAGGCCTCTGGCACCTGTCAGGTGCCCTTTCGTGGTGTTCCTGTACCATTGCTACTGTGTTGCTGTGATCCTGCGTTCCTGTGTACCGACTTGGCCCGTTTGACTACTCTTGCTGGTTCCTGCTCCGTGATTCGACCCGGCCTGGCTGACGTTCCTGCTCCGTGACCTACCTGGCTTGTCTGACGTTCCTGCTCCGTGATTCGACCCGGCCTGGCTGACGTTCCTGCGCTGTGTTTCGGCCAGTGATCCTGATCCTGTTCTCCGTGTTGCTTGGGCAAGTGCTGGTCTAGCAGACTGAGTATTGTGGCCTCCTACCCACTGAGCCTTCCGTTAACTCTTGCAGAGCACTGTTGCCTCCGGTATACTGAGCCTTCCGTTACACTTGCAGAGCACTGTTGCCTCTGTTGCACTGAGCCTCCGTTAACACTCGCAGAGCACGGTTGCCTCCGTTAACCCTGAGCCTTCCAGTTACACTTGCAGAGCACTGCTGCTTCCGTTCACTGAGCCTTCCGTTTACACTTGCAGAGCACTGTTGCCTCCGTTACCGCACCGGTTGGGTGCTATTGGCTCTGAGTCTATCAGCTCTTGCAGTGTACAGTGTTCCGTTACGGCACCGGTCGGGTGCTATTGACTCCAAGTCCATCAGCTCTTGCAGTGTACAGTATTTTCGTTACTGCACCGGTCGGGTGCTATTGGCTCTAAGTCCATCAGCTCTTGCAGTGTCAGTGTTCCTGTTACTGCACCGGACAGGTGCTCGTGGCTCACGGTAGTGCTAGCTCTAGCAGAGTATTGTGGTCTCCGTTTCTGCTCAGCACAGGGTAGAGTCTCAGTCCTGCTTTACTACTAGGTGCTTCCACCTTGCACCACAGTCTCTTGCTTCATTTACCATCATACTGGGCGTTGTTTACACACCACATCACCACTTCAGAGACTGATTACTTTCTATGAACTTTAACCCATGTTATACTGAAATAACCTGATATGCCTGTCCTGTGACAGTATTTACTCTCTACATCTGTATACTGGGCCTGAGAAGGCATATGTACATTATTGATATTTTCATGTGATATTCTATAGCCCTTGGTGGGCATTCTATTGTGTCTTTTAATAAAACTGTGTTTTATTCCAGGCTACTGTGTCTGAGTGTCGTACAAACCGTTACAGTACGTCCACCTGGTCAGCTTCCTTACGGGTTGCCAGTACCTATACATGAACTATACATTCATTTGTGCCAGTCTAGTATTCTATATTGCTTTCCTGCAAGCTACAGTGTATTACCTGTTTCTGTGTGCTCTGCCTTGTGGTCCCTTGGGCCTTGTTCAGTATATGCTCTTTTTCAATAAAGTTTTTTAAACTTACCAATTTGTCTGAGTGTTCATCTAAAACCGTAACATGTCCCTTGTCCCCGGGTTTGTTCGCATTGGCCATTGATCCACTGGCCAGGCTAATTGGTAGCGACCCGATGGTGGAGGGATTTGTGATGGGAAGCAGAGAGGAGAAATTGGCGTTATGTGCAGATGATATACTATTGTTTCTGGGTGAGGTTTCCAGATCTCTTCCACAAGTATTAGACTTGGTAAATACCTATGGTAATTATTCAGGATTGCGAATAAATTGGGCTAAATCATCTATTCTCCCTGTTGATCCAATTTTGCATGGGGGGCCCGTATTATCTGCTCCATTATAATATGAAAACTCGGTGTAGTATTTGGGAATTATAGTAACTACCTCCACGGACATTTATGTGAGAGATAATTTGGAGCTGCTAATTAATCAACTTCGATGTAAAACAACATCTTGACTCACGCTACCACTGAATGTTATTGGTCGCTCCAATTTGATTAAAATGGTGTTACTTCCACGATTTTTGTATGTTTTTCAAGGTTCTCCTGTACTTATCCCTAAGCGGTACTTTACCATAATTGACAAAATCATTAGAAACTTTCTCTGGTCGGGCGGCCCATCTAGGATTAAGTTATCTACTCTCAACCGTTCGGTGAGTGAGGGTGGAATAGCCCTCCCTGACTTCTATAATTACTACCTGGCTACACAGGGACAATATGCACTCACATATGTTCTGCCGGATACCCTACACACCTTTCACAGAATTGATGAATCTCTACTCAAACCAGGATATTCTTTGTTGCATATTCCTTTGCTGGGTCCAGGAGTGTTTGGGCCCCCCCATCACTTCTCGGACGACCTGTAATGTATGGTCGACTATTCAATCTATTTCAAATTATGAGGCAAAAGATCCTGACACTCCCCTCTGGGGGTTGGATGGGTTGCTGCATCTTCGACAGTTGGAGTTTGGTCGCTCATGGATGATGCACGGTATTTCTACACTTGGCCATCTGTATCAGGGTAATGTTCTAAAAACTTTTGATCGACTGCGTAAGGAATTTGATATTCCTCCTACCTTTCTATACTCATATCTGCGGCTGAAACACACCTTGAGCGCCATGTGGGGTACTACTACTCCAAATTTAAAGAATTCCCATTAGTTACGTTAGCTAAGAGGAGAGAACCCCTTAAACCTGTATTGTTGATATATACATGGCTTGCTAGGGCTTCTGTTGTGGCAGAGGATGAACTTAGGCTTAAATGGGAAGCCGATGTGGGTGCCTTTGAGGATTGTGAATGGGACATGGATCTGAGGAGTCCTGAATTGGTGGCTTCTACGGCCTGGCACCAGCTGATCCAGCTCAAGATTTTGTACTGATCCTATTACACACCGCTTTCTTGTACCTCCTGTGGGAATGTCCTCCGGTCCATAGATTTTGGGTAGAAGTGTTTCGTACTATATCAGCTGTAGTGCAGTGGGACGTGTCCCTCTTCCCGAAGACATGTGTATTTTCATTCCTCCCCGATCAACTTTACTTAAATTTTCACACTGTGTTGATTAGGGAACTGTTCTTAATGGCACGAAAGGTGGTGGCACAATCGTGGATGACGGAACATTCCCCCAGGCACGTCTAATGGATGAACTTAGTGACTCATCATCTTCGGCATTACAAGGGACTTTACCTGCATAGGGGAACACTGAACAAATTTCACCAAATATGGGGTCTATGGACCTCTTATTGTAATTCTAGAATTCTCTACCAATGAGGGCTACGTGATACCTAACTTTTGCTTTGTGCCCTGTTTGTGATGTTCCTGGAGGTCATGGCTACCTATTACTCTATCTACATGTTTACTTACAAATCGATGCCTATGCTGTTATCTGCTACGTTTATAATTCCTTAATTAAAGATGTGTTCTGCTCATCTCCCGGGGAGGGTGGGTGGGATGAGTTCTTTTAGAGTCTTGGTTAGGGGTGGAGATAGGGGTGGGTAGTTCTGGTTTTGGTTTAGCTTAGCTTCTTAAACTTTAAAAATCCAAATGGGACAGCTGTACCTCTCTGTTATGATATCTTCTTGACTGTATGCATTGTTTCTTTTATTTGACTATTATGTGCATTCTCAGTGAATTTGTAATGTTTTATTACTGTCCTCTCAATAAAAATGTTTAAAAAAACAAAAACAAAACATTAGTAACTCACACCATATCCACCCATCAAAACAATTATACAGGGCAGAATACAGGCAAGGATACATTAAACCAAACATAAAACAATAAAAGAAGTGTAAGTACAGCCATAAACCTAAACATAAGCAGTGTGGTGTCTGTGAAGGCTCAAACTTTGGCATCCTGTATATATGCAGATAAAGCTCAGAGATGATGAAAGTCATCTACACCTGTGCCTAAAGTGACCATATACACACTTTATATGAAACATGCCACAGAAATTGATTCATTGAGTCCTTTAGGTGCAATCGTATCCAGGTGATAGAAACAGTATACCTCAATCTGCAAAAGTTTTCTGTTCCTGTCCCCTCCTCTCCTTAGTGGTGGAACTTGTTCAATGAGTATAGTTTTAATAGTCGATAAGCTATGTCCTTTTTCTAACCAGTGATTCACTACTAGTTTGTCTGACTGTTTTTATTAAGGGCCAACCTGATATAGACCTATGGTTGGCCATTTCTCTCACAAAATGTAGTGGATGTTTTGTCTATATAATATAGGCCACATGGTCACATGATCAAATATATCACATAGTCCCTGGTACAAATACGTCCTTGTTTTATCTTGATTTTCTAGGTGGTATGGAGATGTTGAAAGGTGTCTCCTGCCAGAATAGTATTTCAGGTGGTGCAATTACTGCATCTGATGCACCCCACTGTGGGTTTAGATAGCCATCTGTCCTGTTGTGTCTGTGTCTGTGGTTTGCTCCTAGTCAATCTGGCTATATCTGAAAACACTAGGGTGTCTATTAGTCTTTTACCCCTCCGATAAGCTACATAAGGGGGTGGCATCTTGGTAAATCATAAAGTTGGGCTCTGACGCCAATAGAGGCCAGTTGCGTTTAACTGTTTTGTTGATGTATGAGGCATGTGGAGTGTAGTCACATACGTCACGGTTTGTTATGACTCTCAGACACAGAGTAAGATAAAAATAAAACTTTATTGAAAAGTTTAATGGGAACCCCCACGGGTCTGGTACATACACATATGTCAATACACAATCTGGAAGCAAACAGTAGTAGCAAGATACAGCAGTATAGGCTCTACCGGCCTTGCCAACATACCGGGCAAGGCAGCAAGTAAGATGGTACAACAGAATGTAAATAGGCTCTACCGGCCTTGCCAATATACCGGGCAAGGCAGCCAGTAAGATGGTACGCCAGAATGTAAATAGGCTCTACCAGCCTTGCCAATATACTGGGCAAGGCAGCCAGTAAGATGGTACAGCAGAATGTAAATAGGCTCTGCCGGCCTTGCCAATATACCAGACAAGGCAGCCAGTAAGATGGTACAGCGGAATGTAAATAGGCTCTACCGGCCCTGCCAATATACCGGGCAAGGCAGCCTGTAGGAATATGAGAACAGCTCCACTAAGGCTGTGATGGTAAGGCAACAGCCCAGAGAGGAGAGTGGAGCAAACCGATTACAAGCAATGACAGTGAAATAGCCCAATCGGTTTGCAACGGAATATACAACCGGTGTGTGGAGTAAACCAGTACCACTTACTGGAGTAACTGAATACCCAACCGGTACTATGCAACGGGTCAGCAACCGGCAAGTAGAGTAAACCAGCACCGTGTACTGGAGCAAAGGAACACCCAACCGGTTCATGCAACGGAATCAGTAACCGGTATATGGAGTAAACCAGCACCGCGTACTGGAGCAAATGGAACGCCCAACCGGTTCATGCAATGGAGTGAGCAACCGGTATATGGAGTAAACCGGTACCGCGTACTGGAGCAAAACGGAAGCACAACCGGTTCTAGTGCACCGGGATCAGCAACCGGCATATGGAGTAAACTAGTACAGAGTACTGGAGCAAATGGAACGCCCAACCGGTTCTATGCAATGGAGTTAGCAACCGGCATATGGAGTAAACCAGTACCACGTACTGGGGCAAAACGGAACGCCCAACCGGTTCTAGTTCAACAAGATCAACAACTGGTATACGGAGTAAACCAGTACCGCGTACTGGAGCAAATGGAACGCCCAACCGGTTCTATGCAATGGAGTCAGCAACCGGTATATGGAGTAAACCAGTACCGCGTACTGGAGCGAAACAGAACGCCCAACCGGTTCTAGTGCAACGGGATCAGCAACCGGTATATGGAGTAAATCAGTACCGCGTACTGGAGCAAATGGAACACCCAACCGGTTCTAGTGCATCGGGGTCAGCAACCGGTATCTGGAGTAAACCCCATAATGAAAATGTCGCCCCGGCGACAGGCAGCCAGAAGCAGTGAATCAGGATACAGCTCAGGAACCGGTTGCCCTCCTGGACAACCACGGATCAGGAACAGAAGCAGGAACAACACCAAGACCGGAGCAGAAGCAGGATCAGGAACAATAGACAACCGTATCTGGAACAAGAACAGGAACCATGCAGCTCAGACAGAGGAGAAACGCTGACACTGGTAGCAGATACACAGGCCCAAGGAAATATCAGACAGGTGCAGAGACACCACGAAAGGGCAACCAAAGGGTGCCTCAGTCTGGTTTAAATAGGCAGTGCTAGGCGGGCGTTAAACAGGCGGCCAATGGGGAATGCACACATCTGACTGACAGCAAGGGCGAGCAATCATGGGCACCGTGATACATACAAAGGCAAGACATTACTGTTTATTATTGGGTTTGATGCATTCCTTAGACAATAGAGTTTCTTGGATCAAATCTTTTCATTTGTCCAGCTGGTGTTGCAGTAAAGTGTTATTGTATCCTCAATTCAAGAACTTTGTATGCATCTCCTCCAGTTGATCATCCCTGTTATGGATATTAGAGTTATTGCGAATAACCCTCAGGAATTGGGAATAAAGAATTCCATTGATTTGTGTGGGTGGGTGATCTCTATCTGCCCTCAAAACTGAGTTTTTTTCTGTTGGCTTGCTGTAAAGTATAGACTGCTGTACTTTATGTATATATGTGCATATATGTTTTTTATTTATCTTACCATTTATAACACAGCACTGAGGATGTTGGACACTGATTGTGTTGTCAAATTTTAACTCCACTGTGGACTATTTTAATTGGAACCTATACTTGTAGTTTGACACATGAACTTTGCTGATGTCATTCAGCCACTGCAGCTGTTTGGGGTGTGCAAACTGCACATAATGGGGGATGGGAGTCTGGTCTCATTGTCCTGATGAAAATGTTCTAAGACGCACTGAAACATTGACACTGTTCAATTAAATCACTTATTCACTACATTTTGCTGTGAGTGCTAGTTGTTTCAACTTTTTTGTTGTACACATGGATCCTGTTCTTTTCAACTACAGCACCCAGAGAGACTGATTTAAGTGAGAGTGCTTCCCTTTACTATTTTGGCATCTGTAAGGGTTGGGAACACACCCTGGATAGCACCCACATGAATAACATCCTATAAATTACCATATATCTTGTACCAAGGGCTATATTTTATTGCCGGTCCTAATTTTATCTCTGCTTTTATCTCCGGTTTTCCCCATAACTTCAATAGGAAAATTTTTGATACAACAGATGTTACCATTTAGCACCTGCAATAAAATCTAACCCCAAGTCTCCTATAAAAGTACAGCTTTACCGGTATGGCAGATTTCCAGGATGTTGCTTCCAGAGCATTAGAAGAGGGCAATATTGTGGACTTCTCACAGGAAGAAATCAATTGGATCCTATTTGCTGAGGCTACTGAGACTACCACTGAGAATAAGGTACCATTGAATAATTACTTTGAATTGCTTAAACTAAAAAGCGGAAGGTTGATCTATATCTTCATTGTCTATAACTCTCTGCTTGCTATTAGGGCAAGCAGAAAGACAACCAAGCAGAAGGAGGCATAGGAAAAATAAGCAGACCAAAACTCTTAACTCCATAGATGAGAGTTCCTCCTCTGGTTCAGCGATATAAGGCTCACAGACATAAACTACCCTAGAAAGTACAGAGGGCAGTAGTAACAAAACTGAGCATTTTTTAGGGGTCACAACTCAATCCCAGGTAGGAAAGGATGCCAAAGGCACCACCCCAGGAGGGGCGGCAGGAGGGTTAAAAGAAAAGAAATCCACCAACGCCAAACCCACCAGCATACCCCAAAACATTGTCCATAACATCAGTTCCAGGGTCTTACATCTGACTGAAATCACTGTTCTTAACAAAAGTTTATCTTTTGTCCCTTTAGTTAAACATAATCTTTTTTCTCTCTTCATTGATATTCAGAGATTTCAGTGGACTCTAAAACTTAAGGACTACTTTAATGACAACAACACTGACACCCCAGTTAATACATTTAGGGCCAAAAGCACATTTGTCCCCCCAAACACAAACCCATCAATTAGAACATTCATCAGACAGGTTAGTGAAGGTACTAAGAACCTGAATATCCCCAAGACACATAGAGGGAACATCACAAGAATGGATAGGGTAGCCCTGAAGAGTTTGGTGGAGGACCATGACATTATTATACACCCTGCTGATAAAGGGGGTGCAGTAGTGATCATGGATTTCACCTACTATGATCAGGAACTGCTCTCACAAGTTGCAGATAGTGCCACCTATGAACTACTGCCTAATGACCCTAAACTTAAATATAAGGCCTCCTTTGATGCAAAGCTGATGATTGCAGTTCAGAACCAGTGGATTATAGAAGGAATGTTTAAGTATCTGATTTGTGATTATCCTATCACACCAATTATCTATACTCGCCCAAAGATCCACAAGCATCCGCAGCTTCCACCAGGGAGGACCATCACATCATCCAGGGGTTCATTGACCCAAAAAATGCCACATACCTAGACTCTATTCTCCAGTCCCTTGTGACACGTATGCCTTCATACACAAAAGACACCTCTGACCTCCTTAGAGCTGTGATGGCATTATCTGGTGATATGACTGACACGATCCTGGACACCATGTACGTGAACAATCTGTACACTATTATCCCACACAATTAGAGTATATAAGCAGTTAGGGAGTCTGCTTGAGTTCTCATATGAGGGTATGGCACCCATTGAGTTTATCTGCGACTTGATGCAAGGGACATTAACACATAACTATTTCAGATTTGGGGATAGACATTACCTTCAGCTCATTGGACCAGCCATGGGTTCTAGTGTGGCCCCATCATATGCAAATCTCTATATGTATGCCTATGAGAAGCAATTCCTTGCACAAAGTAACATTGTGTTTTACAGGCGCTATATTGACAACCTGTTTTTTCTATGGAGGGCAGCAAAGAGGAACTCCTTGGGTGGTACAGTGAGCTGAATTGTCTACCCACACCAGTACGGTTTAAAATCAATGATTCCGTATATGAAACTGAGTTCTTGGATGTTAAGATCTAAAAAGACAACCAAACTTTGTGGTCTACACTTTACAGTAAGCCAACAGACAAAAACTTCATTTTTAGGGCAGATAGTGATCACCCACCCTCGCAAAATCAATGCAATACCTTATTCCCAATTCCTGAGGGTTAACTCTAGTATCCATAACAGGAATGATCAACTGGAGGAGATGCATACAAATTTCTTGAATCGAGGATACTATAACACTTTACTGCAACACCAAATGGACAAATACAAAGATTTGACCCAAAAAACTCTATTGTCTCAGGAATACAACAAACCCAATAATAAACAGTAACGTCTTGCCTTTGTATGTGACTACACTCCACATGCCTCATACATCAACAAAACAGTTGAACGCATCTGACCCAACTTTGCCATTTACCCAGATGCCACCCCCCCATGTAGCTTATCGGAGTGGAAAAAGAATAAGAGACACCCTATTGGTTAAGGATATAGCCAAACTGACTAGGAGTAAACCACAGACTCAGACACAACAGAGTAGATGGCTACCTAAACCCAAAGTGGGGTGCATCAGATGCAGTAATTGCACTACCTGCAATACTATGCTGGCAGGAGACACTTTTTTGACATCTCCATACCACCCAGAAAATCAAGATAAAGCAAAGACTTACTTGTACCTGGCACTATGTGATATATTTGATCATATGTCCATGTGGCCTATATTATACAGACAAAATATCCACTACATTTCATGAGAGAATGGCCAACCATAGGTCTAGTATTAGTTGGCCCTTAATAAAAAAACAGTTGGACAAAACGGTAATGAGACACTGGTTAGAAAATGGATATAGCTTATCGGCTATTAAAACTATGCTCAAGTTCCACCACTAAGGAGAGGAGGGACAGGAACAGAAATGTTTGCAGAGGGAGGTATACTGGATCTATCACCTGGGTACGATTGCACCTAAGGGACTCAATTAATCAATTTCTGTGCCATGTTTCATGTAAAGTTTGTATATGGTCCTTTAGGCACAGGTCAGGTGTGGATGACTCTCATCACCTCTGAGCTTTATCTGCATACATACAGGATGCCAAAGTTCGAGCCATCAGAGACACCACACTGCTTATGTTTAGGTTTATGGGCTGTACGTACACTTCTTTTATAGTTTTATGTTTGGTTTAATATATCCTTATCTGTATTCTGCCCTGTATATTTGTTTTGATGGAGACATGGTGTGAGTTAAAAATGATTTTTAGGTCCGATCACCCACGAGTGCTTAGGGATAACCTCCTTACTCAGCGTGGGTCTGTATCTTTCCAGCACCTAGTTGTGCTAGAAATCTCTAATTAAGCCACCATTATGGGTTTCTAATCTCAGTTATTACCACCGTGCTATCCGCCTTACTTGGCAGTGACCGGAATGCTGTGCAAGTTAGCAGAGATATAGGGCTCCGCATAATGTGAAGGCTGTCCTCTTTCTTCTCAATTTATTAATATTTATGCTTGTTTGGGAATGTGCTTTCAGTGTTGATACATAATGGATGCCTATCCTGGTGTTACCACCTGTGGGTAAGGACCTGTGTGGTGCTGACACTGGTTCAGTAGCTAGAGAGCGATGCTTGGGAGCGAGGCTTGAGATCAGTGACAGCATGCCAAGTACTCCCTTGCTGCAGCTGAAGCGAAATAAAGGTGCTGGTTGCGAAACCGGATTGTTCCACTTCTGCAATGACTGGAACACTGTCCGTATTAGCAGAGATATAGGGCTTCTCATAATGTGAAAGCTGTCCTCTTTGTTCTCAATGTATTAATATTTATTCTTGTTTGGGAGTGTGCTTTCAGTGTTGATTCCTAATAGATGCCTGTCTTGGTATTCTTTTGCTTCTGCACATTTACCCAATAGCTTTTCAGTGTCATGGTGTGCAGCATGTTATTTGCTGCTTGTGCTCTCGACATGATCATCCTGTGTTATGATGGACTTAGACTGTACAGAGTGGTGTAGTTGACCATATATGCTGTGCTCTGAACCACAAATACCTGGTTTATAGCCTCATCATCTAACTATGTTGGTTGAATGCACTGTGATCACTAGGCTTGATACAATTGCAGCTCATTCATTTTGTTTATTGAATGAATGACTTCCCAGTTTAATCAAGCGGGGGAGCTCCTGAGCAGATTGTAGGTTGTGACCTCTAATTACCTCTACATATTCAGTACCTCTGTTGTCCTGGACTGCTGTACCTTAGGTATATATGTACATATTTGTTTTTTCTTTACCTCACCATTTATAAAATGGCACTCATGATGTTGGACACTGATGGTGTTGTAAAATTAGGATTTTTACTCCACTGTGGACTGTTTTAAGTTGTAACCTATACTTGAACTTTGACACATGAAATATGCTGATGTAATTCAGTCACTGCAGCTGTTTGGTGGGTGGGAACGTCAAACTGTACATAATGTGGGATGGGGGTCTGGTCTCATTGTCCTGATGAAAATGCTCTAAGATGCATTGAAACATTGACATTATTCAATTAAATCACTTATTCACTACATTTTGCTGTTAGTGCTGGTTGTTTCAAGTTTTTTGTTTGGTGTGTATATATATATATATATATATATATATATATATATATATATATATATATATATGTAGGGGATGTTCAAACTGTGGTAACATTCTGACGGGAAAGCAGTACATGCATCCTCGCACAGGGAAATTGATGGACATTAAGGATTTTATGAACTGTGAAAGCCGTTATGTGGTTTACATTATAAAATGCCAATGTAATTTGATATATGTTGGCAAAACAACTACTATGTTAAAAGAGAGAATAAATACCACAAATCGGCTATTAGAAAAGCAATAGAGGGTAAAATGGATACTAAACACTTTCCATGTCAGCTGGTGGCCAGGCATTTTCAACTGCAACAACATAAATTAACTGACTTTTTGTTTATGCCAATTCATATGGTACCCAAACCATCAAGAGGAGGAGATCGTCATAAATTATTACTGCAACAAGAAGCAAGATTTATCTTTGACTTTGATACTATTCATCCCAAGGGCTTGAACCATGAGTTATCTTTTACGTGCTTTTTGTAAGCAGTATGAGATCGATTGAGTGATGTCAATTCTGGCAACACCTGATAATGGTGTTAGGCACCTAGACATCTGCTTAAATGTTTGGATCACATTCATTATTGATATCATGGATACGTAACCAGGGATGTTGCGGTGGAAAGATGGATGGACCTTATTAAGTACTCCCCCTATTGTGGGTACCTAATGACTAGCATACTAATTGATAATTCAGTGGTATAATCTGGAGGCTCTATGGAACAAGAGCTAGGGCTAGATTTAAAGGCAGCCGTTAAACCAGCCGCTAAGTGAAAAAGGCACATCGCTCGCAAATAATACAGGAGTTACGGCAGAGTCAATAGGTACTCTACAAGAATAGCTATCGAGCGTAGGCACACAAAAAACACGTAACACAAAAGCTGTTGTCGCTCATGTTAATGCACAAAGGGCGGCTAAATCACACGATAAAGAACTCAAAACAACATCTAACATAACAGCTGCCGTTGTCTAGCAACCATGATTGATGCCAAAACAAATTCAAACACACAGCCAATCACAAAGCCCCAATGTATCAAATAACTTCAAATACACCTATATATACCCAAAAATAACCGTCACACACTGTCTGTTATCGAGTTCTTCAGAGCCAGATATCAGGACCCAGGAGCAGAGGATAGTCATTAGAGAGAGGGAGAGAGGTGCGCTCATTGGAGGTAGAGGAGTTTTTGAGTTTGGAGAGAGGAGAGCATTGCACAGAATACGACACATAGCACATCTTTGCACATATTACATACACACATACAAACACAAACACATACATACACATAGTCCTTTTATTTTATAACACCTTACACATTTTACTTTTTATTTTGACAGTGTGAATCTGGGAGTGAAAGTGTGTGACAGAGAGTGAGTGGATCGAGTGTGTCTGTGAGGGCCTGTGGGAGTGCCTGGGTGTGACTGGGTGAGTGATGGCCAGGAGAGGAGGACAGGAGAGAGGGATGGGGAGAGTAGTGGAGGAGGAGGAAGCTCAGGAGGGGATCCCTCAGCAGAGCAGGGGTGGCAGAGGGAGATCTGCAGGGCGGAGGGGGACCGGGCCCACAAGAGCAGGCACACAAAGAAGAGGGACAGAACCTGCAGTGGGACGAGGGGTAGTTGCTGGGGAGCAACACACACAGTCAGGGTCAGACCAGGCAGGGCACTCCGGCTCAGAATCCTCCCATGCCGGAGCTGACGAGGGCAGGATCAGGGACCCCAAATACACAGAGGAGGAGAACACGGCTCTCGTGGAAGCTGTCCTGGAGAGGCAGAGTGTTCTCCACCCAACAGTGAAGGTCCCTGGCCTGTCAGCGAGGAGGAAGGCAGCCTGGAACCAAATATTCAGCCGGGTCAACGCGGTGGCTCCATGCAGGCGGGACGTGGAGTCCATCAAAAAGAGATGGGGCGACTGCCGGAGGGTCGTCAAAAACAAGATGACAGAGCTCGCCAAGCACGCCCGAGGCACTGGAGGTGGACCAGCAGTCCCTATCACCTTCTGCGGCTGGGAGGAGATGGTGCGGCAGACCATGTCCCCGACCCTGATCGAGGAGGTCATTGGAGGAACTGACACTGGGGATGAGAGGAGCCTCCACACTACCGGTAAGTGGAAAACTACAGAACAACACACTACAGCAACCAACACCAGCTGCACACACAGTCACACCTCAACACATGTCCATCACTCAGCCATACAACTGCACCAACACAGCACCATGAGGGTTAAAAAAAGGACACAACACCTGGACAAATGACAACGTCCAACTTGGCACAAACCTGTCAAAGTCCTACTTCAACCCTCCTGTCGCTGTGCTCATCACACATAATACACAAACCGTTATGTTCAAAATGTCGTCTGTTAAATATCATCACTCTTCACACACAATGTCACCCATGTCTCCACCCCCACCCTAACCCCTTGAGTGCTAGAGGGATCATCAATGCATCAATCAACAATGCATTGGCAACCCCTCTGGTACTCAAGGGGTTAACCAGACAATAAGTCAATGAGCCAACGATCACATGCTACACAGGGGACATTCACTAAGCGGTGACAAACAGATGCTGGACACAAAGTAACCCTCACACACCCTCACTTCACCAATACCAGTGTTAGTCCATGGAGAATATGCAAAAACAAGAATCAAGTTTATAAGGTCCCATTGTACAGACTCCATGGAAAACACTGGCAATGGGGAAAGGAGATCACTGGAGAAGTCACCATCATGTTCACCTCATCAGTTCTACATCACTGCTTACTGAATCACAAAAAGGGGGCATCAGGTCATACATCACAGTGTCACACAGAATAAATGCTTGTAGGTGCAACACACAGGCCGAAAACTATTACACAGAATTCAAGCTGGAAAATGTTGGCATTGGTGTTGTGGCTGCAATCATTTACTCAGACTTGAAATTACATATCCCATATCTGATTCCCACATGGATCCACAGGGGTGCTGATGCCATGGATGGATGGTACACCAGCCGCTCTTTGCAGGATACACATGGGAAACAAATAGCAAACATCATTGTACCTTGGTCACCAACAGGCCATGACTGATGGATATCTAGGATTGAGTACTGTTGCCTCACACAGAAGGATGGATGGGCTCATACACAGAAAAAAACAGGCCTCAATCAAACATATCCCTCACTACTGGCTGGATTGTTGCCCTTAGGATTCAAATGTTTGTTACTAAATATGTTCCAATACGATGTGAACACAGATCACTTCACTGGATGTGATTGCCTTACTGGACAGATATGTGCACCCATCACAAATCAACCTACATTGCAAACATCCAAATACACATACATAGTATATCACACTCTATGTAGATGGGATATACGAGGTATGTTCATATCCATCATATCAATACAATGTCTTGTTGGATGGGTGCACATGTATAGCCAGTAAGACAATCACACCTACTGAACTGCTGTCTGGCTTCACATCTTGGAAGGATATTACTCTATCCATATGAAGGGTATATATCCACATACATATATGACCATTTCTACTTGTGTGTCACTGTAGTGGGATAGCAATGGGTAATGTCATCATGATGTCATATCATTGCCATCGTTAACAAATGTGTCTTGATCTAAGTCCCATCCCTCCAACACTCATGGTTATACAGATATTGTGACAGGTGGAGATATCTATTATGTGACCACACGGAGGCTCTTCAGCAGAGCCAAAGTCGCAACATGTCGAGATAAATACCTCTTTGGAATGGTCCACAGAATGTGCTTGCAAAACATGCACACTCTGTACACCATTCCAATTAAGTATTGTTCTCCAAATGGGGCGATTTGGGCTCTGCTGAAGAGCCCTCGTGTGGACAAATGACTGAAATCTACATCTGGCACATAGAGCAATATCTGAACAACCATGAGGGTAGGAGGGATAGGACTGACAGAGAACAACATCTGTTTTCACAATCTCTACAATCTGACATCAAGGTGGACTTAACCTTTGCCATCTCTACAAGTTGTGAAGACAAATATATGTTGTCGGATTTCCCCCCTCCCCTGAGTTAAACAATGATATTCCTAATGCTGAAAGGTGTGTTGATACAAAAGGTATTACAGCTCAGACGTGGATATGTCAGGGGCAATATCCCAGTGGCATGAAATTGTACAGTGGTGCTGTTACTACGCAATCATATGGACAGCTCTGGAACAGGGACCAGATATCTACATGGGAGGGTGTTGCAACAGCCCCACTGTACTATTTCGGCCCACTGTGATATTGCACCTCAAAATTAAACCTTCACCCATAATTACTCAAACAACACCTTTCAGCAGTGGGAGTACCCTTGTTTACCCAGGGGGATTAACCCAAACACATATATTTGTCTTCAACACATATCAAAGTATAACTGTCTCCACAAACATATGGCTAAGGTCACTAATCACAACATCTTATTTCTCCACACAGCTTACGGCCCTCAAGCCCAGCGGGATACAGTGGAGGAGGCTATGTCACCCCCCAGTGAGGAGTACACAGAGGAGGGGACCAGCCGGTGGTCACCTTACCCACCATCACCATCCCCTCCACCACAGGCTGCACCACCACAGGCTGGACCACCACAGGCTGCACCACCACAGGCTGGACCACCACAGGCTGCACCACCACAGGCTGGACCACCACAGGCTGCACCACCCCAGTACAGTGGCTGGATGCCACAGGAGGAGAGGTGGACATATCCATCCACCTCCACCAGCTACTACCCTCCTTCAGCACCACCACCACCGCCAGGGAGGCAATGGCTGCCAGGGACAGTGGCCAACACCCAATATGGGCCATATGCCTCCAACATTAACCCACCCTCCTGGATGGCTCCACAGCATGCCCCAAGGTATGATCCGAGGTGGGGTCCCACCACCTATCAGTGGCCACCATATGACCCTTGGCCACTGGACTACACACACCTGGGCCTGAATGGTGAGCCCCAGCGCCCCCTACCCAGGGACATATTCACACCTCCACCAGCACACACTGGGCAGCTCGGGATCACTTGATGTGGTGGGCATATGCCCATCATCTGCACCAGCCACTCCAACAGCAGCCACAGCACCCTCAGCAGCAGCAGAGGAAACAGCACCTCCAGCAGCAGAGGAAACAGCACCTCCAGCAGCAGAGGAAACAGAACCTCCAGCAGCAGAGGAGGAAACAGCACCTCCAGCAGCAGAGGAGGAAACAGCACCCTCAGCAGCAGAGGAGGAAACAGCAGCACCAGGGACACCGGCCACATCCACCTCCAGCACCGCACGCCTCACAGGGATGGAGGCGGAGTGTATGGCCCTTCAGAGGAGACTACTCCAGTCGAGCAGGAGTACTGAAAGCAACATCACCAGGAGCAGGAGGCAATCCAGGAGGAACATTGGCCAATTGGAGACCATAATCCAAGGCCTGGAGTCGGAGGTGGCCAGGGGGAACACACTACTCCAGCAGCTCAGGACTGGTGTGATGGACATGTTGACCCAGGTCCTTGTGGAGTTGAGGGAGATCAACCGCAGGGAGAACCTGAGGATGGAGAGGGCGAACTTGTGTTCTACCGAGGGGTCTACTACAACCACCACCCCCTCCAGTGTTACCCCTGAAGCCATACTTGGCGGCAGAGGGTTACCAGGAGATCCACAAGGGCTTCCACCTCTGGCACACAGGCTAAGCCTCCCCCCCCAAAAAAAAAAGGAAAAAATGAAAGGCCCAACCTGTCAACTTTCCCCTCAATAAAAAAAACATTTTAGTTTTATTCCTGTCTGATCTGTTGTGTCTTCAGTTATGGATTGTGTGGCAGGGTTGTCTCCAATGCATTGCCATACAATGCAGTGAACACAACCTCTGCCTGGGTGAAATGTTAGTGGTATGCTACAACATGGGTTCACACACACACACACACACCGTTGTACAAATTCAACATGTAATACATCCCTGGAGCCATATGACACCACTGTGTTATATGGCGGTGTTGTGTGTTGAATTTGAACATCAAAACATACCCCTTAGCACAACAAATGGTACAACATTGAACATTCGTCTACATCATATGTTGTGTTTAACCCTTTGAGTGCCAGAGTGGTAGGCAACGCATTGCAAAGAAATGCGCTGGTGACCACTCTTGCACTCAGTGGGTTAATAAGATTAGCAGACAAACAGCTCTGTGATTTAGCGGGGACATTACAAGCAGGACAGCTAAATGGGACATGTGTCCATATTGTCTTGGATTCACACACTCATTGTGCAACTGACTTACTGTGGAAGCTAATGTTTTCAACCTAGGATTTCAATGTGTAGCACACACATTGATATCCTGGGGTGAGCACTGGTGTCTCCAGTAAGTTGAGTTGCTGTTTCCCTAAGGGTGTAACAACAGACTTCACCAGTGATAACACATGTCCACTTAGTCTGTTCGTTGATATAGCCCATGTACTGAGATAGGTCAAAGTGGAGCAAAATCTCAGAACATTGATTATACTGAGCAATACAGAATATGTGGACATGTATTCACTGTGGAAGTATGTTCCCTGTATCACCTCTTTATCACTCCCACAACACATTGGTGCATCATTGCCAACATCACCTGTTTGCATGGATACATCACAGAGTCCACTCACTGGCAAACAAGTGGTGAACTCCTGTGATGTGGGTGATGCCTTTCCATGTATGGAGGATACTCTATCCTGGGTGTGGTTACGCATTGACAAATGTGTTCTCAAATATATCCTCCTACAGACACAGATTGAATGTGGATGGTTCATCTTTATTGTGTCTCAAAGTACATTAGAATGTACAAGTGTTTTCTGTGTATATTGCCTATATGCATTTAACACCTGTATGTGAACACTAAATGTACTTTGAAACAAAATCGTAATACTTCAGTAACACTGCTGCCCTGCTCATGTGTTGTCCACAAGGTTTGACAACTCTGTAGTTGAGCATCCTAACTGTACAGGTAATAACACTCAAGAAATGGTGTTTTCTGTGTCTCTATGAGAATGTTCCAGTAGAGGTTTGTGTGAACCTCAGGTCAAACTTTGCATCACCAACAACATCACCATAAACAGCAAGGGGTGATCTTCATGAAGGTGTTGTCAAGACATCAATCCAGTCACATGGAAGATCTTCAGTTCAAGGATGGATCATGTTACGGATGCCTGCGGGACAAGAGGACAGGATTTGGAGCAGTGGACCTGAACTGATCATCAAGCAACAACAATGTAGTCTTTTTAATCCCCTCAATCTTCTTGATTACAGGTGTGTACACAAACCATTGCTTGACAATGTGTTGTGTACTCATCTGTAACCAATTCTGTGGGGAACTTAGGACATGTGCACCAACCCTATGGATTTGTGCCCCTGACATGTATACACACATTAACAAGTTTTCTGAGAGCTCCATGGAGGTAATGACATTGTGCTGCCACTGTGAAAGTGACAGTGGCAACCCAATGTCATTTGTTCTATGGAACTGTTAGGACATATTTGTTGATGTGTGTATTCATGTCGGGGGCACATTGGTCTGCACACTCACAGGTCAGCATGGGGTCCCTGGTAATCTGATCTACGTCTCATGACCTCTACATTGTGTGCCCATGCCACTGTACATCCACCCCTGTGCTGCTCTTCTCAGCTGTAGCACAGTACAGGTCTCATGTTGAGTCTGATGTCCCTTCTAATGTATATCATTAGATAATACTCTTTCGCTACTGGGCTAGCATGGTTGTTCAGGCTATAATCATGGCATATCCAGTTAGTTGCTGTCAATCAAGCCGTGTAAGGTGATGAACATGGGTAATATGTTGTACCTTGTTTCTCCTGGGGGTGTGCGTGATATCCTTGGGGTCTGTATGTCAACGTGGAGAGTGGAATGGAGGATGGTTGTTGAGTCCACACACACAATTTGCCACGTCCACTGCTAGTGCAGTGCTGTGTCACTGTTCCTGTGGGGTGAGACAGAACAACACGTGCAGTGTGGTTAGTGTCACAGGACTGATGGGGGACTTGCATGGATTGTTTGCATGCATGTGTTATACTCACAGGTGAAGTGTTCCGTGATGAGCCTGTCTCTGATCTGTGCCCCTCTCATGGTCTCCTCCACATGCCCGATGTCCATGGCCACTTCCTGTATGGGGGGGTCCGGGATGTGATCCAGCAGTCTGGTGTCCACTGCGATGTTGTGCAGTATTGCGCACGCCACAATGATGTCACACACCTTAGCCGGTGCATACTGCAGTGCTCCCCCAGAGTGGTCCAGACATCGGAATCTTGACTTGAGAAGCCCAAATGTCCGCTCAATAGCATTCCTCGTTCTGGCATGAGCCTGGTTGTAGCTTTCCTTGGCCATGTGTTTGGGGATTAGCCAGAGGGGTCAGTAGCCAGGACTTGCATCCATAGCCAGCATCACCTGTGTAATGTGAGTGACATGGTGAGACAGGGAGCACATGTTGTGTGAATGATGTTTTGTGTGGTGGACATAGTATCTGTGGGTCAGGTGCATGCTGAGCAGCGTGGTGTGTACGCCTGTGTATGTGGTGTGATTTTGTTTTGTGAACTCACCCACTAGCCATCCCCCTGTAAAGGTTCCATTCTCAAAATCTCTGTGGACTGAGGAGTTTTGTAGAATGTATGCATCATGTGTGCTGCCAGGATATTTTGCACAGACATTCATGATCCTCATGTTGCTGTCACACACCATCTGCACGTTGATGGAGTGGAAGTTCTTCTTGTTGATGAATATCTGTGCGTCACGTGCTGGGGCCTTAATCCGGACATGGGTGCAATCTATAGCACCCATGACCCTGGGCATGCCTCCCTTTGCATAAAAGGCCTGCTTGATGTGTATCCAGTCCATGTCGGTGGTGGGAAAATGTATATAGGTACTGGCCTGCTTTTGAGGGCTGGCAGGACCTGGGCCAGCACTCTGGAGAATGTGGCCTGTGACATGCCAGATGCGTAACCCTCAGTGGACTGGAAGGCCCCGCTTGCCATGATGTGTATGGCACAGAGTAGTTTCTGCAGGCCAGTTAGGGCATGGTTGTGGATGTAGATGGGATCCACCTGCTCCTTGATGACCTCATACAAGGCAATGATGCTGTCAGGCCTCAACCTGTAGTGATCAATGACCTCGTCATCAGTCATTCCAAAGAGGGTGACCCTTGGGCGGTATACCCTGGGCCTTGGTGGTCGTCTATACATCCTGTGCCCTCCAGGTGGGGATGGACTCCTGTGTGGCTGCTGAGCCAGAGCCTCCTCACTTGCAACAGGTGAAGGCTGTTGATGAGGCGTGCTTGGAGGTTGCTGATGTTCCCTAGCTCTCTCCCTTGCACGCCTTCTCCTCAGTCTTCGCAACAATATGTAACCCAACATACTGTTTGCTCTCTCTATCTGTCTCTATCTGTCTCTCTCTCTCTACCTCTCTACCTGTCTCTCTCTCTCTATCTCTCTCTATCTCTCTCTCCCTCCCTGAGTGGAAATCAAGCCACAAGTGAGTGTGTTGAGTTGTCCCTTTAAGTACTTGCTAGGGAGTTGTGTGGGTGTGGTGATGAGGTGAGTGCTGACCAATGGTGAGTTGTTTTTGTCCAGGTAAGTGTTAGCAGGTGTGTGTGTGTTATAAGATGGGGTGTGTTGTGCTTGTTCTGTGTGTGCCATTTGCGGATGTGCAGTTGTGGGGTGCAGGTCGCGTGTTGATGTTGCCTAGGTGAGCTTGTATTTGCAGGTGTCCGCTTTGTGTGATGACCCCCATTGTTCCGTGCCATGTTGTGTTGTTGTTTTTTTGTGTGTTGTTGTCACTGTGGTGTTGGTTGTTGTTGTGTGTGTAGTGATTTGTGTTGTGTTTACATGTTTTTGTGTTGTTTTGGCATTGCACGGGTTAATTTTCCCATTTACATGGTTCTGCGGTATGCCTTTTGTGTGTTTTCCTCTGTAACGGGTGTTTTGTTTTGGCCGTTAAGTGTCTAACGGCTAAGAAAAGTGGGTCTTAACTTTTAGCCGTTAGGTGTGTCTTTTTTTCAGCCGTTATCAGTACCGCAAGCCTTTGAATAGCTCTGGGGTATGTTGTTGAATGCGTCTTAATGCACGTAAGTGTATCGGCTGTTAGGATTGTGCAACTGCCGTTAGCTGTTGTTTAGACGGATCTTTGAATTGCAACATGACACTTAACGCACCCGTTTGTGATTTTTTTTGCTAACGGTTGCCTTTAAATCTAGCCCCTAGGCACCTAACCACTTATCAGCAAGTTTTGTAATAAGGATGGAATTTTGATGATTTCCCTTCGTTATATGAAAGGTGGCTCTGTGGGATATGAGCCAGTTATCTTAAATCTTTATGATTTGTTGTCTGGAGTACCACTGGATTGGCAACATCTGATTTTTCTTCAAGATTTGGTCAAATGTACTGCAACTGGACATCTACCTTGCATTGTATATGCATATATATTTATCATTGACTGTATCAATGAATGCACTAGCAATAAGTGAAATAACGTGTAACAATCCTTTTTTCTGTTGTTTAATTTCTTTATACTATGTACATTCTTTTTGTCTTATTTTGTTTCATGATTATTTTCTTTATGATTTTTGTTTTGGCTCTTAGCTACTCCTTCTCATTAGAACGTCTTTCCTCCTTAGTTTCGCTGCTTCCAGCTCGCAGCGAGGTTCGTTTGTTAAGGATGCCGGTTGCTAGGTTACCGGTCGAATGTTTTTGATGACATCACCATCCCCGTTGCGCGCCGGGGAACGCCACTGTCCGTGCATTCCAGCGGTGGTTTCAGAGGGGATAGGTGAGTCATCTTGTGCTCTTTTGTATATATATGGGTTTACTTTGGAAAATAAGCCATTTGCCCTGATGAAGGTCCAATGAAGTACAGAAAAAGTTTGACTCTGATGTTAATAATCATGTAAATAAAGCAGCGTTTATTTGAAGAACTACTTGATGTGTGCTGTCCCTGTCCACAACCATTCCCTGGCTGAGTACATTATATATATCAATATCTATGGGATGTGCACCATTTATTCTATAATTTGTAACATTTTTTGTGTGTGCCAGTGCCTTTATATTCCTATTTTTATATATATATATATATATATATATATATATATATATATATATATATATATATTCATATAGCAGCTTTTATCATTGTTATGTTTCTGTCAAATGTAAGCTATCCTCAGATTTTTGATACACATTACTTATTGGTCATAGCAGTGGTCTCAGGTGTGGTAGATGGTAGCAATACTTCTTCACATCCCTCCTCCTCATTATCTGTGTTGCTGTTTAACATTTGACCTTGCTTTCGCTGTCATATGTGTGGTTTCTGCTACCTGATACTCAGATTGTATGAGATGTTGGTACATTTTAAGAATGTTAGTCTCCCAACATTGCTGCTTGATAGCCACTTCCTGTAGTCTTTGACAATGTAACCAGCTGCACAAAAACCAGCTCATACTCAACGCATGCTGGATGACAACTAAAGGTTTTCCACTCCAGCACATGTAAATGCTGGCCACACACTGCTTTGTTTGCCACTAGTACAGGGGGTCATTGTTTCTGCCTAGAAGTAGCTATCTGGCAAGTATGCAGAAACCATCTCACATGCAATGAGACCATTTCTAGGAGCTACACTGTGTTCCGGTGTGTCAATTACCAACCCATACTTAGGGAGCAAATTCTAAAGAGATGTGCCACCACCACCAATGTTGAATTTTTGCCACCCCTGCTGAGACCCATAAATTGCCCTGTGTTCAGAATGGGATGTTCTGGTTGATGATGTAGGTGCTTCTGCTGGTTGAAATATTTCACTGCCTTCTTTTTCATTATACTGTCTAGATGCTTTTTGTGCTCTCACTTTCTCCCTCTCATCCTCCACAATGTAACCCTCCACTCCTTCAATAAGCATATCTAGATATTCCTTGACTGAATCCGATTCCTCAAAGAGTTGCAGGAGTTCGTCATGACTCCTTGTTATGACAAACTGCTGATGGCCCTTTGGCAGAAATTCAGAAATGTTGTGTTTAAAGCGGGAGTCCAGCAAAGTGGCAAACATTTATTCCTCATTGCTTTTAATGGACACTATGCAAGGATTTTGTTTAAAGCTTGATAACATGTCCTTTCCCAGATGGTGCATGTCTATGTTGTCATGCTCCTCATTTTTCTGTAATGAAAATATCAGTGGTAGAATTTCTAATTCCTGCCCCTATGTGACTCACCAGCATAGTTGCCTCCTCAAAGGGTTTCAGCAGCTCACATATATCACACATTAGCTGCCATTGGCCAGGCCATAGGGACCTCCATTTTCAGCTGGTGATGGGGCAGATTGTTAGACAATGCAATATAGAGTGTTGAGTGCACTGTAGGAGTGACAAAACCAGGTACAGAATTTGTGGACACTAGTAAGCATCTTACTAAGGGTTTTGGATTCTGCCAGGAATCTGGTCACAACTAAATTTAGCATATGGGCAAATCAGGGCACATGCACCATATCACCTATTCTCAAGGCAGCGATTATGTTGGAGTTGTTATCATAAGACACTAAACCAGTTTTTAAGGTGTGGAGTACAATCCATTCCTCTATCACCTACTCTAGCTTACTTAAAACTTCTACAGCTTTGTGGTATTGTCTCTCAAAACTCTGCATACTCAAGGTGGCATGCCAATGGTATGGGCTATCCTGCTGTTGCAGCCTTTTAATCATACTGCCAGAACCAGAGGCATGATTACTGGCTGTCACCTGATGGTATAAGCTAGTGTTGCACACTGTTTATGGTTGGAAGGAAGTCATATAGTCTGTACTCTGCCAACCTGTGCACATATCTGTTGTCAGGTGGATTTTCTTGCCATATGCACTTTCCAGCCCTTTGCCCACCACACTAACCACCTTCTTCTACAATTTAGGCACAGCCATCCTGGAAAAATAACTGTGACTTGGGATATGCCAGTGTTGAGCTACACATTACATCAGGTCTCTGAAACCTCGCTTTTCTATAAAAGAATACAGCAGCATGTCCACTGCCAACATCTGAGCAACCTTGCCATTCCACAGGCGTACTTTGGGATTCTTTTTGTGAAGTTTTTGACTCCTTCCCAGGAACTCAGTGAGTGTGGGTTGGAAGAACATGGCAGAAGAACCCTGGAACTTTATTGTTTTAACAACATGACTAGAGGAGGTGGTGGAAGTGGAGGAGCATGTGTCGGCAAACCCAGAGTCATCATTCTCCTCTGTAGCAGTAGCCATAGGTGTTATTTGGAATAAACTGTTTGCAGTGCACTCTCTGTGAAACATAAATAACTTAACTACTTATCTTATCTGCTCCAGAGCTCTGGGAACTTTTTGGAGTGATTCTGCTGCTGCTAGTTGTGGCACCTCTGAGCTGCTGATAGTGTGCCTCCCAGCCAGACATGTGGTTGTGCTTCAGGTGGGATCTCATAGAAGAGGTGACTAGGTGTAAGCCTGCTTATCCCCCCCCACACACGTGCTTTTTGCACAGACAACAGATAGCAACATGCTTAGCTTTAGAATACTGAGCGAAGTATCTCCATACTGAGAACTTCATTTACTGAGTGGTCCCTGAGGTGCTGCTACTATTACTGGGGCTAGATGTTGATGCAGTTCTACTGCTACTACTACTACTAGGTGTCAATGGTGCAGAACTTCCGGCAGAAGCAGAGGCGCTCATCATATCTAACATGGTGAATGTTAATAACCTGTGTTGCTGTCGTTGTTGCTGCTGGGTACTCAACACAGGTGTGTGTAGCTGAAGGGGACTTGGACTTGGAAGAGGTGATGATGCTTATAATGACTGATAGGATGACTGTGTACTTTTTGCCATGTTTGCTTTTCCAGGGTCAGACTTTCCAATGGTTTTCTCAAACAGTTTATAGACATACACATTGCTCATTTTCAGATGTGGAAGACTGGTCCTTTGCCTTTCTGCTAACATTCTGATCATGTCATCACCTTGATCACTCTCAAAATTATCTGTATCTGAAAAAGAGGAGGATGCTGGAGGGATATATTCTAGATCTGCATCATCATCATTATCAGTCATCATTAGGTCATACTCAGCATAAGCATCACCTGTCACTTCTTGCCCACTACCTTTCATATTCCTCTAAGCTTTTTGAGGTCTCAATTTCATTTTACTTTTACTTTCACAAAGTTCACTACTATGTTCAGGATAGGTGTTTTGGTGCTCGTTTGTCTCACTCTCTGATACAGCAGATGGTTCAGCTTCTACACATTCCTCCATTATGCTATTGCCATCATCAACACTAGAATGAGACTTGTTATCATCTTCAGTGTTCTTCTTATATGGTTCTTTTTTGTATTATTTATTTATTTTTTTTATTAACTGTCCCCCAAATACCAGTCAACAAACCCACCCCAAAACAAATTCCCTTTTCAGTTATTTCCCCAGACTCCACCCACATTTTATATATTAACTGTACCCTCAATCCCAGCATAACATTTGCTATGTGTTGTGTGTAAATTTAATGTTCCCTTTGATTTCAATGGAATGACCTAGGTGAAAAAATTGAAAAAAGAGCCAAGCGGGAAATGCCATTATTCACTTACATTTTGCAGATAATATCATACTCTTTACCAGTAGTTCTGATGAACTGAAAGAATGCATTGAAGAGCTACAATAGGACAGCAAAAATTTGGTCTGAAGATGAATATCAGCAAAATGCAATTCATGTTTAACAAATGTACCATACCAAGGAAAATCAGAGTACATGGACAAGAACTAGAAGTTGAAAAATATGTTTACCTTGGACAGGAAATGTTAACAGTTGGAAACACCATGATGGAAATTTAGTGACAAATAAAATAGGAATGGCAGGCATTTTGAAAACTTAATAGTATAGTCTTTAAGACAAATTTACCACTCAGTGTCAGCTGTTAGGTTTTTGACCAATGTGTCTTCCGTACGTATGGCTGTGAAACATGGGCACTGAATACAAAAACATAATTTTGGAATGTCCAAGAAGAAGACCAAATACAAGATGTGTAAATTAAATTACCAAATTTGTTGGTATAAAGTGGCAACAAAGGGCACAGAACCAACGTTGTTAGAGGATTGCTGAGAAAGCCTCCATCCTGCAGTGGATGGGCTGTGGCTGAAGATGATGAGAATGATGATATCTACCTATCGATTTAAATATATAGATATATTTAGAAAGATATAAGATATAAAGTACATACAAACCCACACATTAATAACTATCACGGTCCCCGTGATTCCCTATCAATCTCGCTTGGTGTTACCTGTGCATTGGAGGAGGCTGACTGGCCCGCCCAGGATGTGCCTTTATATACTGGGGTCACGGCACCTGTCAGATGCCCTTTCGTGGTGTTCCTGATCCTGCGCCTTGTTGCTGAGTTCCTGCGTTCCTGTGTACCGACCCGGCTCGTCTGACTATTCTGCTGATCCTGCTCGTGATTGACCTGGTTCCGGCTGACGTTCCTGCTTCGTGATTGACCCGGCTCTGTCTGACTACTCTGCTCCGTGATTGACCCGGTTCTGGCTGACGACCCTCCTCCGTGATTGACCCGGTTCTGGCTGAAGACCCTACTCCGTGATTGACCCGGTTCTGGCTGACTACCCTGCTTTGTTGCTTTTTGTTGCTCAGAGTCTGTCGTCATAGCGCTGCTGAGCTGTAGCCTCCAATACCGAACCTGCATTAACCCTTGCTGTGCTTGTAGCCTCCATTTATTGAGCCTATCCTCGTACACTTGCCAAGCCTGTGGGTTTCCGTTCGAGCCATTAACACTTCTTGAGCCTGTGCTGTTAAGACCTAGCCTATCCATTCACACTAGCAGAGCAGTTGTCCGTTCCGGTGCTCGGGCAGAACCGTGGTGGCACCGGTTGGCGTTGGTACCTCCAGTTTGCTCTTGCAGTGTGTGTTCTGTACGGCACCGGAAGGGTGTCCTGGCTCTGGTCTCCAAGTGCTCAATGTGTTACGCTATCCACCGCACTACTAGTGCTCTGGCTCATTAATTGCTTGTGCAGTGTTGCTCTGTTCTGGCACCCAAGGGGTGTTTAGGGTTCTGGTCCCGTTGACACATGCAGGGTTACTTCCGAGTGAGTGTTAAGGGTGATTCAGGTTCTGGTCCCATTTGCTCTGGCAGTAGCTTTCCTCCTGTTATCCCACTAAGGTGGTATTGGCTCAGCTCTGGTCGATCTTGCTGGTCTGTTGGGGCGTTCCATTGCACAGCTTTTGAGAGTGATTCAGTTCAGTCACACAATACACCTTCCTCCACACCATCAAGAGACTGATATTACCTCCTGGGCGTTGGCTAATCAATTTTACTGAGACTGTTCGGTTTCTCTACATTAACCCCTGTATGTCACTTTCCTGATCTGTATATTTCATTATACATACTTGGGCCTGTATATTGTCATTACCATTTATACCTGTCCTGGCCCCCAGGGGCACTGTTCTTTAACCATTATTTCAATAAAACTGTGTTTTTACTTTTTACCGTTGTCTGAGTGTCAGAAAACCGTAACAATAACGCCACACCATTCCACCCCCACCATACATATCTGACAAATGAATTTTAGATTGTAACCTTTTTTTTTCTTTACAAATAATGGCTAGGCAGCATAGCAGCAGGCTTACAAAAAATGAAAAATATTTGTGTGCAGGACTCTGACTAGCCAGAAAAAAAGCACTGAGATAAAATGTTTTGTATAACCTAGGCTTGCTAAACACAATTCCTGAGAAAATTTATTTGCAGGACCTAGGCTTGTTAAACACAAGCCCTGATAAAAAATAGTTTTGCAGGTGTCTGGCTTGCCAAAAACAAGCGCTGAGACAAAAAATGTTGTCCTAGTGGCCTAGTGTTAGCAGTTCATCATATGTTGGTCACTGGCAAATGCCGCTAGTGACATTGTGTCATTTGCTACTGGTGTAATTGCTGTTGCTGAGTTGTCTCAGCAGCAGAAGGATTAGGATACTCCAAGGGACTGTGATTAACAGTAGGGATAAGAGACAGGTGATAGTACAGTGATGGCTCCACTTGCCATCGGCTCCATGATGCTCCTGAGGCAGTAGAAGCACCAAAACTACCTACTGCCACTTCAGATACATCCAGAGAAAATAAATTTGCCAATAATTCTTCTCCTCCTGTGCCTCCACCAAAATCATGGGTGAGTTGGAATACTAATTTGTCACTTGAGAGCAGGAAGGAACTGTGCCTTTCATCAGTAACTGCAATGAACACAGTGAGTGTAAGGAAACATTGTAAAATAGGGGAAGGACTGGGAACAATGAAGACTGTGCTCATATGAAACAAATGGCACAACTGCAACCAAACACCTTTACGCTTTGGTGCACAATGCATCCCCCAAGAAACCAAGCACTGCTGGTACTATGGCCTTTGTCCTCTCCTCTAAGTGCACATAACAACAAGTAGACAGTAATAATTAGTAATAATAATCAATCCTCCCTGCAACCAGTGTATTCTGTGTGATGGAATGTCTACAGATGCTCCCTGATTACACTTCACTACGTTGTCATGTGCACCACACAGTGCGCAGTCAGTAGACATGAACAGCCACATCCTCACATCTACAAAATCACTATCAGCTGGTGGGGGAGGTAACTTTAGCATAGATGGTATGCCAGAGGCAGAGTTAGAGGACCCTGAGGGTACTGGGGCAGGGACAGTTGTTACATCTTTCCATGCCTGGACCCTAGAGCAAGAAACCAATTACGATGTATATGTTACCCTCAAACTTTCAGGCTCAGGCTGGGTTTCTCTGTCCTTTTTCTCTTGGATTTTCATTGACATTCTTTGTGCCCTTGGGGAGGGACAAGGGGTAAAGTAGCAGTGGATCTCGATTTCTTTTGTGGGGCTTTGGCTTTCACATGATTAATTTAAATGTTTGGTTAGGGATTGAAAAGATTTTTTTTTCCTCAAATGAGAAACAGGAGAAAATGACATTTTCACCTAGCAGGAAATGTTCTCACAAAAAGTGCTGTTTTTCTGTTTTTTTTGTCTGGGCCTTTGCATTGAATGACAGAATTTGTCCCCAGCACATAGCAATTTTCTTGTATTTTGTCACAGAAATATAAAAGGGTGTCAGGCTCTGACTGTATACCATCCTGTGTTTGTGAGAGAAGAAAGCAGCACATTTTTGAAATAGAGAAGGCAAGCTAATTAAGTGGATTTGAAGCTTAGTTTAGGGAGTTTTGGAAATTTGTTATCTGTATTAGGGGAGTCTTGGGGACACTAAGGGACAGAAAGGGAGAAAAGTGTTTGACTCCAAATACCCCAAAAATTCAGTGTGACTGACTGGGAAGGCACAGCCAGCTGTGTTACAAGTTTCTTCCTCTTCTGACTGTTATCTTTGTCATATGAGAGTCTAGGGGTGTGAGAAGGAAGCAAAGGTTTTTTATCCCAAATACCCCAAAATTTGATGTGATCGAGTAGACACAAGAAGCTGTGATCCAAGTTTCTTTTTGATCTGGCTGTTATCTCTGTCAGGGGCAATTTTTTTATGACTGGGATGGGGGGGCATTTAATAATCATAATAATAATACTAATAAAAGATTGATAAGGACAGAGACAGGGGCCCAGATGTGATCTGCGACTGAAGCAGCCTGAATACCGGGCAAGGCAGCCTGAAAGATGGCACTGAGGGTATGGAGACAGGCTCTTCCGGCCTTGCCAATATACCGGGCAAGGCAGTCTGAAGAGTAACAATCAATCTGAATATGGCTCTAGCGGCTTTGCCAATATACCGGGCAAGGCAGCCAGGAGGACAGAAGGACAGCTCCACAAATGCTGAATAGATGAAACAGCAGCATAAGATGGAACAGTGGAGCAAACCTATCTCACAACCAGGGAAACCAAACCAGTTAAAAATGTTTTTTGGCCTGCTTAAACTACTGCTACATATCCTTCTACTGCAGCATTATACATTAAAGATATGAAGGTGGCTGAAGAGTCTGCTAATGCTGTACTGGCCTCCAATTGTGGCCAATGCTCCTAGGTCTTATTTATAAGCCTAGCATTACCTTCAGTGGAGCAATTTTCCCCTGTTTGTTGCCTCTCCAATATATGTTTTCCCCTTCTGCCCCATGTATATTTGAGTTTCCATGCTCAAGACTCTGGCAGTTTTTCACTTACTTCAGTTTAAGTGTGAAACCATGAGACAAGTTATGTGTGTCATTTGAACTTTGATGGGTCCTGTCTGCGCCTACCCTCCTTGACAGCAATTATCTGTCCAACAATGAATCTAATCTATGTTGATCTGACCTACACTTGCTTTTACAATCTCACTATGTTTAAAAAGACATCAGAATACAAGAAGAAGTTAAGTAAATTTGCTAGAAGATCTATAGCGGCGGAAGAGGTTACGGCCATGTTGGAGGCCCCTTCTACGGTGGCCTCGCCGGCGCAATCCTCAGCTTCCGAGGAGGATGATTCTAAATCCCAATTTGCAGAAATCATGTTTGCAATCGCTACCTGCCAGGCAGTCGTGACCAACAAAATTGATACAGTGCAGGTGGAAATTAACCTCTTACATGCAGACCAACAAAATCTGCGTGAAAGCATCACTGATGTTCGACAACGTATCTCTACTGTAGAGGACACGCTTCCTCCTGTGGTTACCAAGGTGGATGAGTTAAAGAATCAAGTACGATCTCTACAATCTAAAGTGGTTGATCTTGAAAACAGGTCTAGACGCAGTAATGTTCGTATAATTGGGCTGCCGGAAGGTCAAGAGGGTCGTGCCCCTGAGCAATACATGGAGGTCTGGATAAAAGAACACATTGGCACGGAGGGTCTCTCTCCATCCTTTACTATTGAGAGTGTGCACCGATTGCCGACAGGCCCGAGACCCCCTGGATCCTCTCCTCGTCAGATGATTATTAAACTCCTGAATTACAGGGACCATGATGCCATACTTCGTTTGGCCAGGATGAAAGGTCAAATTCTTTTTGAAAATCAGCAAATCTCCTTTTATCCGGACTTCTCGGCTGCTGTCCAAAGCCAGAGACGCAAGTTTGGGGAGGTGAAGCGCAAACTTCGACAGAAAAATATCTCCTATTCTATGTTGTTTCCTGCTAGATTGAGAGTTGTCCATGACGGCAATACCATCTTCTTTATGTCAGCATCGGAGGCTAGAGAATGGGTGGATACTCACTAAAGCCCTTTCATCATTTCCTCATTTCATGACGCTACTGCCACAGCCCTACATTCCTGAGCTTTCATCTACCTAGTATCACCCTTTATTGCTGACCCCTAAAGCAGATCTCGAGGGGCATGGTGGCCATTTGGACTGGTCCTTCTCCTGCTTGTGCGCTTGGGAGGAATCTGAACTTAGCATGACATGGCAACTGGCTCCTGTGCGATGTGGATGCAAGGCAGTATTGATGCTGAATCCACCCCTCCACTGTACACTTCCTGCGACAGACTGCCCTGAGATCTCTACTGTGGTGATGGGGTTGAGGGAGGGATATCTTGGTATAATTGCCTAGACCTGCCTAAATGCCTGTTCTTATAATGCTACTACCAACATGTATCTAAGTGTGTATGTATATGTATATGTCTATATATACATATCTGTGGGAAATTTTTATTTCTTTTTTTTCCCACCATACTGCTATTGTGGGCTATTGTTCCAAAATGTTATTATTATACTGGTATTGTCTTGCATATCTTGAGCGGTGGTCTGATGCTGTGTTGCCATGATTCGGCTCCTAGATTCCTTGAAGCTGCTGTACTCTGCCCATATATTCTATGATGTCTTCAACCCGCCCGGGATGTACTAAGACGGGGAGAATAAGTGGGAGAGGTATCTGGTTGCTCCGGGGGGATTTGCTCTGCTACTGGGTGGGGGATGTTCTGTTCGGGGGGGGGCTGTGGTGGTACTGTCATTGGGTTTTCTTTCAACATTTGCTATGAAATGATGATGTGTTTACTTTTGCTCTATTCTACTGCTGTGGGAGGCGGGGGGTGTGGGTGGGACTGTACGTGGTCTGCTTGATCACCAGTTAATTGGTTTATGTGTGTTGGGTGGGAGGGAAGGGGAGGATGTTTTGGCTGCCAGGCCGCGGGAATGGGTTTGTTATGGGATAAAATCTCTGTCGGGTTGGGGGTGATAGAGATAGGGTGGGATGTTCGGATAGGGGTTGGGTCAGTAGTTAGCTTAGGGATTCATCTCTCTTCTGGGCCGGGAGCTCCTCGCCCCCAGCAGGCCCCGCCGTATGGCCAGGGATGTAACATATAATATTTACATCTGTAATGTCAATACTAAATGATAAATTCTTGTTGTGGAATGTGTGTAGATTGAATGATGCAGTGAAACGATCCTTAGTCTTAAACCACGTCAGGAAACAAGCTCCAGGGGTGGTCATGTTGCAGGAGACCCATCTTGCTGCGAGCAGAGTTCTGTCTCTTAGAAGGCAATGGATACAAGGTCACTATCATGCCACATATTCCACGTATGCCAGAGGTGTCTCCATTCTCATTACTAAACTAGTTTCATTTGAATTCATTGACCTCAAGACAGATCCACAGGGACGATACCTCTTCTTAACATGTAAATTACAGGGAACTCTGTTTGTTTTACTGAATGTTTATATCCTGCCGCCTTTCGACCCTTCAATCCTTAGAGACATACTCATATATATTTTTGACAAATCACACCACCATATAGTATGTATGGGCGACTTTAATATAGCAACCAATTCTAATTTGGACAGATTAGGTGGGACGGCTGTTGACTCCAAATTGCATAAAGATGCCTTCCTCAGTCTCATAGGTGACATGAGATTTGTATGGAGGATTCTCCATCCGCAGGTTCGGGAGTTCTCATGCCACTCGGCCACTCATAAAACTTTATCTAGCATAGATTATGTGTTCGCTAACCAGATGACTTTGAATTTGTTTACAGACTGTTGTTTTCTGACCAGGGTAGCTTCGGACCACTCCCCGCTATTACTGACGCTACAGCAAGAACAGAGATCTAAATCTAGGGTGTGGAGGCTCAGTCCCGTGTGGTTGACTAATACGCATCTGGTGTCTAAACATAGAGACGATCTATGTGAATATTTTGTCAATAATGTTGACACTGCTGCTCAGGGCATTGCTTGGGAAGCTACAAGGGCTCCTTATTATCTCTTATATCTATGCAAAACAGAGTTAAGACTAGAGGGGTAGAGACATTAGAGTCTGAGGCTGCTGAGGTGGAAAAACAGTTTGTGGAAAAGGGGGATTCGATCTCTTATACTAATTTTGTCTCTTGCTCATTAAGATATTCTATAAAATTGTCTGAATTAAGTGCACAACATGTTTTTTACTTGAAACAAAATGTCTTTGAAAATGGGGATAAGGCAGGGAAGCTAATGGCTCATCTTGTTCGTCAAAACAAAGGGACTCCATTGATTTCTTCACTCCGAGATCCTGGGGATGATCTGGTACTAGATCCACAGATGATTAATTTGCGATTCCAGCGCTTCTATTCTCATCTTTATGAATCTCGACTGAATCGCTCTGAGTCTCAAATTGCTTGTTTTATTGATCAGTGTGAACTTCCACAACTTTCATTCGATCAGAGACAAATGCTGGATGCTCCCATTCTTTTGAGAGAGGCGGTGGAGGCTATTCATAATTTGCCAGCAGGCAAGGCATCGGGTGTAGATGGTCTTCCTGCGGAATGGTTCGTGGATATCCTGGCCCCCCATTTATTAAACACCTTTTATGCTGCTATTGACGATGGACATCTCCCAGATTCTATGAATAATGCTTCCATTATTGTATTGCCCAAACCAGGAAAGGATCCAGAGATTTGCGATTCTTACAGACCCATTTCCTTGTTGACCACGGATGCTAAAATTGTGGTGAAAATCCTGGCTACCAGATTAAATACGGTGCTGGGAACTATAGTACATGAAGATCAAACTGGATTTATTCCAGGTAAATCGAAATCACATAATCATAGAAGGTTATTTATGCATTTACAACTCCCTCATGATACCTTGGGGTCTCGGGTAATAGCATTTCTTGATGCATCTAAGGCCTTCGACTCTGTCGAATGGCCGTATCTTTGGCACGTGTTCCGAGGATTTGGGTTTGGCCCGTCCTTTATTAGCTGGATACATATTTTATAGAGTAATCAGAAGGCTACTGTGGTAATGGGTGGACTGAGCTCACAGTCCTTCTCCTTGCATTGTGGCACTAGACAGGGCTGCACACTCTCACCCGGTCTGTTTGCTTTGGCCCTAGAACCCCTGGCTGTCCTAATTCGTGCAAATCCATTGATTAGGGGACTCAGTATAGACAGTAGAGAGGAAAAACTTGCAATGTATGCTGATGACATCCTGCTTTTTTTAGGTGATGATGGGAATTCCTTGGAGACCCCATTACAGCTTGTGGACAATTTTGGTACATATTCAGGATTTCAGATAAATTGGACTAAGTCCTCTTTGCTTCCAATTGATAGTAATCTACGAGAATCTCATCCAACTGACATCCCGCTCTCGTATGTGAACGAGTGTACAAACTTGGGGATTAGGGTGGTAGCAACAACGGACTCCTTTTTGGAGATGAATTTACTACCTAATATTGAATACTTTAACGACAAAACAATTGCATGGCTTCATTTACCCTTAAATGTTATCGGTAGATCAAATCTTATTAAAATTATTTTTCTACCTAAATTTTTGTACGTTTTTCAAAACACGCCAGTCCCTATTCCTAAAAAATATTTTCAACAAATAGACAAAATTATTACACATTTTATATGGCGGGGGGGTCGGGCTACAATCCAGCTAACTACTCTCATGAGACCCAAAAGTGAGGGGAAAATTGCTTTGCCCAATTTTTATAGGTACTACTTAGCGGCACAATGTCGATATGTGTTAGATTTTGTTTCTCCCCAACCTCGCGACGAGCACCATATACCGCATAATCTCTTCTACTCATATTTATGTATTAGGCATGCTCTTCGTGCTCAGTGGGGTGATCAAGCCCCAATGATTTCTACATTCCCACTTCTTACTAGACTGATGCTTCTTGAGCCTTTGAGATCACTTTCTTTCATTTACCAGTGGCTGGAATCTCACATGGTGTACCAGGAGATCCCTTCACGGAACAAATGGGAAATGGACGTGGGTCCATTAGAGAATTGGGAGTGGGATTTGGCTAAGGCGGGACCAGCACTGGTGGCGACGTCGACTAGACACCAGATGATACAGTTGAATTGTTACGGTTCAGTACACTCAGAAACGGAAGGTGTTGGTAAAAATACAATTTTATTTGCACACAATGAATAACAGTAACCCTCGCGGGTCCAGCACACAGACAAATGGTAACTGACACAGGACAGGTTACACAGGAATGATTAACCCACATGGGTCCAGTATGTAGAGCAAAATACAATACTGACACAGGTCAGGTAAATCACAATTGATACAATGTAATTATGACAAGAGACACCAGTGGAGCCAATGACTGAGTCGGCCCTGATGTATGGAAGGCCCAATGTGATACTCTAGGCTGAGAGTAATAACAGCGACTGACAGTATGCAACAGATATGCCAGCAGGTGTCTGGCAAAGCAACCAGCATGGAAGGCTGCTACAGTGGACGCCCACCGGAGACTACCAACAACGTGAGTCAGTGCTAGTGCCAAGGAGACGTACGCCCAACGAAGACTACAACCGCAATATGTATGCCCAGCACCGCCCCCGAAGGGGTTAATGAACGCTAAGGTCTGTAACGGGAAAGTAACTTGAGGCGCTCAACTGAACCCAAGAGCGGCAGACCAAGCGATCATGGTGCTTATAGGAATGCTCTGAGGATAACACTGGCACTATGATTGAGTGGATCACGGACTGGACTACCAAGCGGTATAAGAGTACCGGAGCTCTGTCGGATAACAGAAGCGTGAGCAACTGTGAGTGTGAGGGATCAGCAAGCAGGAACAGAACAGGAACTTCACCCAGCTAGTTCAGTACACGGTGCAGGAACGTCAGCCAAGCCGATTCGGTACACGGTGCAGGATCTCCAATCTTGCCGGTTCGGTACACGGAACAGAAACGCCAGACAAGCCGAGTCGGTACACAGAGCAGGAACGTCAGCCAGGCCAGTTCAGAACAGGAATCAGGAACGTCAGCCAGTCTGGGTCGGTACACAGAGCAGGAACTGTAACAGGCAGAGTAGTCAATCAGTCCGGGTCATACACTGGTATCAATTGAGAACGGAACTAGCGATTAGGCAATGGATACATCATAAAAGGGCAACCCATAAGTGACAGCCCAAGGTATATAAAGGCTGTCACTGGGAGGAGCTATACAGCACAACCAATAAAAAGGCACCAGGAAGTAAACATGTCAAAATGTGGCTGGAATCACGGGCACCGTGATATGAATATTCTACATAGAATTTACTATACGCCGGACAGACTGTACAGGATGGGGAGTTCTAATACCGACTGTTGTCTTCGATGTGATAATGTTCAGGGCACATATTTACATATGATCTGGGAATGTCCTGGAGTCAGGGTGTTCTGGAGAGAAGTAATGCGTATTGTGGCCCTAGTGTTGGAGAGACCTGTTCCTATGACTCCAAAGATTTGTTTGTTGTCTGTTTTTCCCGATGAGTGTCGGCATCGGGCGTCGCTTCCTGTCCACGGTGCCGGGTTGTCGGGCGGGTGTCTCTCGCACGGCATAGCATTGCTAAGTTACCATGCCGCCAGCGTCTTGTGCTGCCGTCGTAACGTCATCCTCCAGCTCTCTGACCTCTCCTCTGCTACTTTATCCTGGACATCGGCCTGGACTGTGTCTACCTCTGCTCTGCTTCCCTGGAACCTCGGCCTGGACCTAGTCTTCCTTGGTCTACTGCCCTGAACCTTGGGCTGGACGGGACTCCTATGTATGCCTGCCTTGGGACTTTGGCCTGGACTCTGTATTCTCTCCTGTGCCAGCCCTCCTAGTCCTCTGTCCGGTGTTCCTGTCCCTCCTGCCTGGTGCCTGGACGTCTCCCTTTTCCTGGGTATTGTCAGGTACACATTTATATACATATATCTCTGTAATATATACAGATATATCTTGTGACCTCTTTATCCTTCTAATGGTATTCTTCACTCTTGCTTAGTGGGGGTGTGTCATCTGTTTATGAATGAACTTTTTTCATTCCTCCGCTCCCTATCACCACCATCTCCTTCTACCCCTGCAAAAAAGCCCCACTGCTTCAAATCTCACTCTCACCTTATGTCCCTGTCCCTTCTCCTCCTACTTGCTGCAGGTGACATCTCACCTAACCCAGGCCCCCCTTCCATTCTCTCTTGGACCACAGAACCCACTCACACACGCAACACTCACAATCTAATAACCGTACCCCGTCACCTAACCTCCTCCCCCCCCTTTTGTTTTGGTCTCTGGAATGCCCGCTCTGTGTGTAACAAACTAACAGCTGTTCATGATCTGTTCATTTCTCATTCCCTAAACCTCCTTGCCATCACTGAAACTTGGCTCACATCATCAGACACTGCCTCCACTGCCGCACTCTCATATGGAGGCCTTCAATTCACACACACACCGAGGCCTGGCAACAGGCAGGGAGGGGGAGTAGGCATCCTGCTGCCCCCTAACCATATATTTCAGGTACTCCCCACTGTTCCCTCTCTTTCCTTCCCTACATTTGAAGCTCACACACTTCGCCTCTTCTCTCCCCTCCCCCTGCGTGTCGCTGTCATATACAGGCCACCTGGTCCCACTGCACAATTCCTTGATCACTTCACCTCCTGGCTCCCTCACTTCATGTCCTCTGATGTCCCTACTCTCATCATGGGTGACTTCAACATCCCTATAGATAATCACAACACCCCCCCTGCCCTCAAACTCCTCTCCTTAACAACCTCCTTAGGCTTATCGCAGTGGACCAGCTTTCCCACACACAGTGATGGTCACACCCTCGACTTGATCTTCACTAACCTCTGCTCGGTCTCCAACTTCTCTAATGTCCCCTTTCCCCTCTCTGACCACCACCTCCTCACCGGTAACCTCATCATACCACGCAAACCCATCACCCCCGCCACAATCAAGCGCATGCGGAGAAATCTACATTCTCTTGATAAGCAACAATTTTCCACCTCCCTGCAGCCTATCCTCAACCCCATCCTCACACTTACTTGCCCAGACAAAACTACTGCTCTCTACAACAGCACTCTCACTTCAGCCCTTGACATCGCTGCACCTGCAACTCCACGCCACCCACGCACAACCCCACTACAACCCTGGCACACAAGACTAACGCGATACCTCCAAAGGTGCTCACGCACTGCTGAAAGGCACTGGAGGAAATCGCGCTCCACAGCCGACTTCACACACTACAAATTCATTCTCCGTTCGTATAGCTCTGCCCTCTCCCTGGCTAAACAGTCATTCTTCTCCTCTCTAATTTCTAATCTTTCCTCCAACCCCAAACGCCTTTTCTCAACCTTCACATCTCTTCTAAACCCACCAACACAAACACCTTCCACTAACTTCTCTGCCCAAGATCTCGCCAACCACTTCAAGAACAAGATTGAATCTATCAGACATGACATTTCATCACTACCACCCTCACCCAGCCAGCCCAGCCCTGTCGCCTCTCCCACATACACACTAAGCTCCTTCCCACCTGTCACTGAGGATGAAGTCTCCCTTCTCCTCACTCGCTCAAACCTAACCACATGCCCTCTCGACCCAATCCCATCTCAGCTCACCCAAGAACTCTCCCCTCTACTAACTCCAATCCTTACTCACTTATTCAACCTCTCTTTGTCAACCGGCACCTTCCCATCCTCTTTCAAACATGCACTGATCACTCCCATCCTAAAAAAACCCTCCCTAGACCCAAACTCATTGTCAAATTACCGGCCAATTTCCCTACTCCCGTTTGCCTCCAAGCTTCTCGAGCGCCTTGCATATAACCGGCTCACTAAATTCCTCTGCTCCCATTCCCTGCTAGATCCCTTGCAATCCGGATTCCGCCCTCATCACTCCACTGAGACTGCCCTCACTAAAGTGGCCAATGACTTGCTCTCAGCCAAGTCTAAAGGCCACTACTCCCTACTCATTCTTTTGGACCTGTCAGCCGCATTTGACACAGTCGATCACCCACTCCTCCTCCAAGCCCTCCACTCCCTAGGCCTCTGCGACACTGCACTCTCCTGGTTCTCATCTTATCTCTGCAACCGCTCCTTCAGTGTTTCATACTCCGGCTCCACTTCCCCACCCCTCCCACTGTCTGTTGGTGTGCCCCAAGGATCAGTACTGGGACCCTTGCTCTTCTCAATCTACACTGCTTCCCTTGGAAAACTAATAAACTCCTTTGGGTTTCACCATCATCTCTATGCTGATGACACCCAAATATATCTTTCCTCCCCAGACCTCTCTCCTTCCCTCCTGTCCCGAGTGTCTGACTGTCTGTCTGCTGTGTCTTCCTGGATGTCCTCCCATCAACTCAAACTTAACCTTAGCAAAACTGAACTAATTCTCTTCCCTCCATCTGCAACCAGCCTTATCCCAAACATTACCCTCACCGTTAACAACACTTCCATCACACCAACCCCTACAGCACGCTGCCTGGGGGTCACATTTGACTCTGCCCTATCCTTCATTCCTCACATCCAGTCAATCTCCAACTCATGCCGCCTCCACCTCCGCAACATCTCTAGAATCCGACCCTTTCTCACAGAAGACACTACCAAAATTCTAATCCAAACACTCATCATGTCCCGTCTTGACTACTGTAACTCTTTACTAATTGGCCTGCCTCTCACCCGAATAACCCCGCTACAGTCCATAATGAACTCTGCTGCAAGACTAATCTACCTCACTCATCGCTTCTCTAACACCACACCCCTCTGTCAGTCCCTACACTGGCTCCCGTTAGCATACAGAGTCAAATTCAAAACTCTGGTGCTAACTTATAGAGCCCTCACTAACACTGCACCCCCCTATATTTCATCTCTCATTTCCAAATATACTCCCGCCCGCCATCTTCGCTCTGCACATGACCTTCTGCTCTCCACAGCTCTTATTACATCCTCCCACTCCCGCCTACAGGACTTCTCCCGTGCTGCACCTGAGCTGTGGAATTCCCTCCCCCGCCCCATTAGACTCTCCCCCAGCCTTCAAATCTTCAGACGCTCCCTGAAGACTCACCTCTTCAGGGAGGCCTATCAACTGCCTCCATAAACATCATCACCAAGATTCACCCCTTGCACGGACTACTGCACTCAATGGCACTTCTCACTCCCACCCACTGACTGGCAGTTCATGTGGCAGGAGGCACTTAAACACAATAGCACTTACTCCTTCTGTATCAAACCTACCTTCCTCTAGACTGTAAGCTCTCACGAGCAGGGCCCTCTGATCCTCCTGTTCTACACATCTGATTGTACTATTTAATACCACTGTATGTCTATTCCCCAATTGTACAGCGCTGCGGAATTAGTTGGCGCTATATAAATAAAGAATAATAATAATAATATCATAACTGGCTGTATGCTTGTTCTTTACGTGGCTTTCTCTGCTTAGAGTTTTGTTTCACGCAGCGTACATACCCACGTTTACTGGGGTCCTCATAGTTACACTGAGCCATAAGTAATTTTATGGATACCGCAGGCTTAGTTGACGCCCTTTCTGCCTTGGGCAACCAAACTTCCACATTAGCAGCGACTGTCCAAGATTTACAGACCAATCAAGCTGCATTACGGCATCGTCTACGGGAACTACAGGCCAGCCCTTGTTCTGGTCATCCTTCTGCTGTTTCTAGTTCGGATCCAGAACCTAGAGTCCCCTTGCCAGACAAATTCAATGGGGATTGTGAGCGATACAAGGGATTTATCACAGCATGTGATCTCCTGTTTTCTTTGCAACCTCACACGTATTCCACGGACTTCATTAGGACCCGCACTGTGATCACCCTACTCACAGGAGAACCTCAGGCGTGGGCACACCATCTTCTATAGACCCATAGCCCTCTTCTAGCTTTCTGGCCGGATTTTTGACAGGCAATGGACACCCTTTATGAAGACCCACTCCGCAGCTCCTCTGCGCAATCCGCCCTGCGGCTTCTACGGCAATGCCGTCGCCCAGTAGAGGACTACATTGCGGAGTTCCGGCGGTTGTCCATCAAGACAGGATGGAACAAGGCTGCTTTCCTGGGCCAATATCGCCTGGGGCTTTCAGATCTCTTGAAGGATGAGTTGGCCCAGGTGGGTCTACCTGCCTCCTTGGAGGAACTCATCACCCTTACCATACAAATTGACAGACGGTTGCGCGAGAGGCGTCGGGAGTGTTCTGGCACGGATCGTCGTCTGTCTCCCCCTGCTACGTCTCCATCAGCAGCTTCGTTGGATGGGTCTTCAGAGGAACCCATGCAATTGGGGTTAGTTCGTGGCCAGTTATCCGACTCAGAGCGTCGACGTTGTCGGCAGCTTAACCTCTGCCTGTATTGTGGAGGATCCGACCACTAGCTGCGCACCTGCGCCCGTAGATCAGGTCCGTCGGTCCTTCCTCGTGAGTCAGGGGGTAAGATTTTTTCTCCTCTTGTAGTGGGTTCCTCATGGGGAGTTTCCTCGGTTCAATTAACCTTGTCTGTTTCTTTGCAGTGGAGTAATCAGTCTCACGCTCTGTCTGCCATAATCGATTCTGGTGCTAGCAGCTGTTTCTTGGATTCTGATCTAGCCTCCTCTTTATCTGTTCCCACACAACAGAAGACTCAACCTCTCGGGGTCCATATGGCGGACGGACGGACGCATCATCTGGGTCCAGTGGTGCTCGAGACCAGTCCTATCCATCTACTGTGTGGTATGGGTCATACTGAACAGATTCAGTTTAACATCATTCCTTCACCTTTGTTTCCCGTGATCTTGGGCCTGCCATGGTTGTGGTTACATGATCCGAAGATAACCTGGTCAGGTGGTACCGTGTCATTCTCCTCCCCGTACTGCCAACATGGCTTACCTGTTGACCATTTGTCTGTCTGTGTTGCTGTTCCATTATCCTTGTCTACACTACCTGCACATTATCATGGTTTCAAGGACGTCTTCGATGAAAAGGGGGCTGATTCGCTGCCTCCTCATCGCCCGTACGATTGTCCCATTGACCTTCTCCCCGGGGCTCCCATTCCGTATGGTCGTATTTTTCCATTGTCCGGACCTGAACTGACTCATCTTCAAATGTATTTGACCGACAGCCTGGCTAAAGGGTTTATACATCCGTCTACTTCACCAGCTGGCGCAGGCATCTTCTTCATAGAAAAGAAAGACGGGGCCTACGCCCCTGCGTGGATTATCGAGACCTAAACAAGATAACGATCAAAAACCGGCACCCTTTACCACTCATACCAGAGATGATGGAAATCCTGGCTGCTGCCAGTATATTTTCTAATATCGACTTACGTGGGGCCTACAACCTGGTGCGGATAAGACAGGGCGATGAGTGGAAAACCGCCTTTTGTACCAGGTATGGCCATTTTGAGTATTTGGTTATGCCATTTGGGCTTTGTAACACCCCTGCCACTTTCCAGTATTTCATCAACGGCGTCTTCCGGGACTTATTCGACCTCTTCGTCATCATCTACTTGGATGACATTCTCGTATTTTCCTTCTCTCCTTCAGAACACCAATCCCATGTGTGCCAGGTCCTCCAGCGCCTCCGTTGTCATTCATTATATGATAAGTTGGAGAAATGTAAATTCAACACTACGGAAATTGAATTTCTTGGATTCCTAATCTCTCCCGGGAAAGTGGCTATGGCCCCCCACAAGATCTCTGCAGTTATTGACTGGCCAATCCCTACTAATGTTAAAGAAGTCCAGCTCTTTGTGGGTTTTGCAAATTTCTATAGGAGATTTATCCGTGGCATCTCAAAAGTGGTGGCTCCTCTCACGGCCCTTACGAGTAGCAAAAGACGTTTCCAGTGGTCCCCTTTAGCACAAACCGCCTTTGAGCATCTGAAGACACTCTTCACCTCGGCTTCCATTCTGGTTCAACCGGATCCTTTGAAGGCTTTCTTTGTGGAAGTGGATGCCTCCGATATCGCTGTTGGGGCTATCTTATCTCAATGCTTCGGGGCCAAGGACCTCTTGCACCTGGTCGCCTACTATTCACGCTGCCTCATTGCCGCGGAAAGGAATTACGACAGGGAAATTCTAGCCATCAAATGTGCCCTGGAGGAATGGAGGCACCTCCTGGAGGGAGCTCTACACCCTGTTACTCTCTTCACTGATCATAGGAACTTAGAATATCTGCGCTCCGCAAAACGTCTCCGCCCATGCCAAGCCAGGTGGGCACTCTTCTTTGCTCGATTTGCCCTACACATAACTTATCGTCCAGGTTCTAGGAGTAAGAAAGCGGATGCCCTATCCCGGAGGTATTCTGTACCCTCGCTGGAGTCCTCTGCTACTTACACTGTCCTACAACCAGCTCAGTTCCTTCTGTTGCACAATAGCCTTCGCCAGGATATCGTCCAGCACTCTGTTTCCACTGATCCCTCTTTTAGGACACGTTATTCACTGATACCTCATGAGGGTCTCCTATTACATCGCAACCAGATCTACGTCCCTTCACCACTTCGTGACACAGTTATCCGTCTTTGTCACGACACTCTCCCGGCCGGCCATGGAGGAGTTCATCAGACCACTGAGCTGGTGCAGCGACAATTTTGGTGGCCAAAGCTATCCACAGATGTACATCACTATGTCACCTCTTGTGATGTGTACTCCAGAGCCAAGGATCGCGACACACGGATAGCAGGCTTACTGTGTCCTCTTCCCACGCCTACCGCCCCATGGACTTCTCTCTCGGTTGACTTTATTGTGGACTTACCCATTTCAGAAAGACACAACCCCATAATGGTTGTTGTAGACCGTTTCACTAAAATGGCACACTTCCTGCCCGTCTCTAGGCTGCCCACGTCTGAGACCACTGCCTTCCTCTTCATTAAAGAAGTATTTCGACTTCATGAAGTACCCACTTCCATTGTGTCCGACAGAGGTCCACAGTTTACGTCCAAGTTCTGGAGGGCGTTCTGTCACAATCTGGGCATCGACCGGGCCCTCTCCTCTGGGTACCATCCACAGTGTAACGGACAAACGGAGAGGATCAACCAAATCCTTGAGCAGCATCTCCGCTGTTACTTGACCTATTTACAGGACAATTGGGTTTCACTCCTTCCATTGGCTGAATTTGCATATAATAACCACTACCACCGCTCCATAAAGACCTCTCCATTCTACACCAACTATGGATATCATCCTCATCATTTCCTCGGCTGTTACAGGACCTGTCAGTCCCAGCAGCAACCCAACGTATCCGGAATCTCCATTCTTCCCATGCCCTCCTTAGAAATACATTACACCGCTCTCAGTGCTCCTACAAGGCTCAAGCTGATAAGTACTGTTTGCCGGTCCCGGTTTATCAGGTCGGGGACAAAGTCTGGCTGTCCTCCTCCCATCTCCGCCTGCACTGTCCGTCCAAGAAATTGTTGCCACGTTTCCTGGGCCCTTTTCCGATCCTTCAGATTATGAGTCCTGTTGCAGTCCATCTTCAGTTACCATGCAGTTGGCGCATCCACCCGACCTTCCACGTCTCCCAGCTCAAACCGTGGAAACCTAGCACCTCTCCGTCTCCGCCTCTTTCTCACCCTCCTCCCATTTTGGTGGATGGTTCTGGTGAATATGAAGTGGAAGCTATCCTGGACTCACGTCGTCGTTGGGGGCGTCTTGAGTATTTGGTTGACTAGTTGGGTTATGGGCCTGAGGAGCGGTCCTTGGAACCACTCACGAATATCCATGCTCTGCGGCTTCTGCACGCCAATTGCACCCGAACCGTCCTGGTCCTCATCGCGTCCAGCGGCCGCGCGTCAGGGGGGGACTCTGTCGCTTCCTGTCCACGGTGCCGGGTTGTCGGGCAGGTGTCTCTCCACACGACGTGGCGTTGCTAAGTTACCACGCCGCCGGTGTTGTGTGCTGCCATCGTGACGTTATCCTCCAGCTCTTTAAATAGTAAGGGCCCGCTACGGCTGGCGCTCAGTGTATTGTTGAGCTCTATAGAGTTCAGTCCTTCTCCTGTCCTAGAACTTGGCCTGGATGCTGACCTCTCCTCTGCTCCTTTATCCTGGACATTGGCCTGGACTGTGTCTACCTCTGCTCTGCTTCCCTGGAACCTCGGCCTGGACCTAGTCTTCCTTGCTGTACTGCCCTGAACCTTGGGCTGGACGGGACTCCTCCTATGTATGCCTGCCTTGGGACTTTGGTCTGGACTCTGTATTCTCTCCTGTGCCAGCCCTCCTGGTCCTCTGTACGGTGTTCCTGTCCCTCCTGCCTGGTGCCTGGACGTCTCCCTTTTCCTGGGTATTGTCAGGTACACAGTTATATACATATATCCCTGTAATATATATAGATATATCTTGTGACCTCTTTATCCTTCTAATGGTATCCTTCACCCTTGCTTAGTGGGGGTGTGTCATCTGTTTATATAATAACTGGCTGCATGCTTGTTCTCTACGCGGCTTTCTTTGCTTAGAGTTTTGTTTCACGCAGCATACATCCCCATGTTTACTGGGGCCTCATAATGAGATTGAGGATGCAACTGACAGATCTCTACTGAGTGAGCTCTTGGTGATGACGAGAAAGGTGGTGGCCTTGAACTGGATGTCAAATAGAGTCCCTAATTGTAGGGCATTGATAAACCTAGTTTTACAATGCATTCCACACTATAAATTGGTTTACTTACACCGGGGTAGCCCAAATAAGTTTGAAAAAATCTGGGGTAGATGGCAGAACTGGTGGATGAATAGAGCAGATGCTATTGTGGCACCTGATGATGTACATCTTACTGGTGATGTTTGATTGAGGTCACATCTGCTTGCTGAATGGATGGTTGCGATGCATAATTGATGAAGTAAAAAAAAAAGGACACATGTATGAACCCTGTCCATGCTGGGACCTAGTGAAATTGCTGGCTGTTGGGTGGATGGGGGGATGGGGGTTCTGCGGGTTCGGGAGAGAGAGGAATCTGGGAACGGGGGTATAGTGAAATTTAGGTTAGGTTAGATTTTAGGAGTTTGGGTTATTGGAGGTTAAAATAATAATAAAAACCTCAGGTTGGCTCTGTGCGCCCTATTGATATGCATATGTTGTTTTCATTGTTACAAATGTCTACATACTTTTGCTGTACTTGAACGATTATACATGTACCTTTCTGTATTTGAGATGTGTATGGAGCAATATGATAATAAAATCTATTTAAAAAAAAAAATCGTTGATTTTTCTAGAAAAGTCCATCTGGAAAATGTTCTGACTTTTCATCCACCCCTAGTTGTGATGCCTGTATTGCATTTGTTTTATGAGGGCAGCTGTGTCAAGGTATGTCCTTTCCTTTTCCCTTTGCACTAACTTGTCACACAGAGTGCACAGTGCAGTTGATAATGACTGTCCTGTGTCTGCCCCAGGAGAAAAATATTCCCATACCCATGATTTCAGGGAGCGGTCAGGTGGAGAAGAATGGCCTTCTTTTTCTTCTCCCAATCCGCTTCACTGGCTAGGGCAGATTATGCTGCTTCTGCCTCAGAATCAGCACTAGAACTAGGACCATATCACTACTGGAGGAACCCAGTTCCATGGTGACCATGGTTGTCTGTGGCACACTATCCTTCTCATCATCATCCTGCTGACACAGATGAACATCTGGCCCTGGTGACTCAGCAACAGGTATTACAGCAGCTACTCCACAATGTCACTGCTGGTGGTGATTATGCCCATCCCCATTTGCATCTCTGTCTCCCATTACTTACTCTAATCACCACCACCACCAGTCCCTTGCTGATGCTGTATGAGAGTGGGACTGGTTAGTGGTGACAAATGTGACAGAGTGTCCCCTATTGCCACACTTGCCGTCTCTTCAGAGCAAAAATGCACACTGGCAACAGTAGCAGCAGGAACAGGCAGCTGGCATTTGCTGCTGCTCTTACTTCTAGCCAGTTCTGTTCTTTGTCATAATTCCCTAGGGGGACAATGCCTGAGAATGTGAATCAAAGGGTCAGGGGTATGTGGGATTCCTAGGCCACTAGTCTGGCTGCTGCCTTCCCCTTCCACCACCAAAGCAGAATCACAGTTCATTCACCTATTCCCAGCAGCTGCTCCACCACCCCAACCCTCACTCCCATCAGCCTTTTGCTGCATTGTAGTAGTGGGACTGCTTGGGGTTGACAAATGTGCCTAAGGGTCCCCTGCTGTCCCACTTGCTACCTCCTCCTCCTCTGAATAAGAAGGCACAATGACAGCAGTACCAGCAGGTACAGACAGCTGACCTGTGCTGCTTACACTGCTACCCACACTGCCTTATTCACAATATTCCACCAAATGCCAAGTGATAAGGTTGGGGAAATAAGCATCACTGGGTCTTGGGAATGTGGGCTACCAGTCCATTTCTCGCTGGTGGTGGTCATTACTTCCTCCTTCTCCTCTGTGTCACCGGAAGCTTCAGAGTCCTGCCAGCTCCTCTTGTTTTTTTATTAATGGTGCTCAGTGTCAGTCAGCAGTATGAGTCTGTAATACCCTTATTTTCCTATAGAAATTGCTTTAAAATCACTTTTTTGCCCCCCCCCCATCTCTCTCTCTCTATCTTCTTCCACTCCATTTTATTTACCATTTAAATCATGCTTTTTGGAGTGAACATACAAGGTATTTATAGTATGTGGGCAGAAAGTTTCTTTCCATTGAAAAGAATAGGCAAAAAATGGAACCAGTCGTGAAATATTTTCTAAAGTCTAAAGGAAATGGAAAAAAATATTGGTTTTGCTATAGAAGCCATTTTTCTTGAAAAAGTGAAGCAATATGGTTTCCATGAACAGGACTTTTTCTCCCATCCCTACTGGTCACTTCTCTTCCAGTTGGTATAGGCGATAACAGTCAGTGTTAGAGGTACTATCATGTCTTTTGAGTGTCAGTCTATAATTTATTCTGTTAGTCACAGAGGCTCACCCATCTCAGGAAGGAACTTGGATCACCTGCCTGTATCTTCTCAGTCAAACAAGATTAAGATACTAAGGGCTAGATTTAAAGGCAGCCGTTAGCAAAAAAAATCACTAACGGGTGCGTTAAGTGTCATGTTGCAATTCAAAGACCCGTCTAAACAACAGCTAACGGCAGTTGCAGAATCCTTACGGCCGATACATTTGCGTGCATTCAGACGCATAGAACAACATACCCCAGAGCTATTCAAAGGCTTGCGGTACTGATAACGGCTGAAAAAAAGACACACCTAACGGCTAAAAGTTAAGACCCACTTTTCACACACGTTAGACACTTAACGGCCAAAACTAAACACCCGTTACAGAGGAAAAGACACAAAAGGCTTACCGCACAACCATGTAAATGGGAAAATTAACCCATGCAATGCCAAAACAACACAAAAACATGCACACACAACACAAATCACTACACACACAACAACAACCAACAACACAGGAACAATGACACACAAAAAAACAACAACACAACATGGCACGGAACAATGGGGGTCATCACACAAAGCGGACCCTGCAAATACAAGCTCACCTGGGCAACATCAACACGCGACCTGCACCCCACAACTGCACGCCCGCAAATGGCACACACAGAACAAGCACAACACACCACATCTTATAACACACACACACCTGCTAACACTTACCTGGACACAAACAACTCACCATTGGTCAGCACTCACCTCATCACCACACCTACACAACGCCCTAGCAAGTACTTAAAGGGACAACTCAACACACTCACTTGTGGCTTGTTTTCCACTCAGGGAGGGAGAGAGAGAGATAGACAGAGAGAGAGAGAGAGAGAGAGACAGATAGATAGATACAGATAGATAGAGACAGATAGAGAGAGCAAACAGTATGTTGGGTTACATATTGTTGCGAAGACTGCGGAGAAGGCGTGCAAGGGAGAGAGCTAGGGAACATCAGCAAACTCCAAGCACGCCTCATCAACAGCCTTCACCTGTTGCAAGTGAGGAGGCTCTGGCTCAGCAGCCACACAGGAGTCCATCTCCACCTGGAGGGCACAGGATGTATAGACGACCACCAAGGCCCAGGGTATACCGCCCAAGGGTCACACTCTTTGGAATGGCTGATGACGAGGTCATTGATCGCTACAGGTTGAGGCCTGACAGCATCATTGCCTTGTATGAGGTCATCAAGGAGCAGGTGGATCCCATCTACATCCACAACCATGCCCTAACTGGCCTGCAGAAACTACTCTGTGCCATACACTTCATGGCAAGCGGGGCCTTCCAGTCCACTGAGGGTTACGCATCTGGCATGTCACAGGCCACATTCTCCAGAGTGCTGGCCCAGGTCCTGCCAGCCCTCAAAAGCAATGCCAGTACCTATATACATTTTCCCACCACCGACATGGACTGGATACACGTCAAGCAGGCCTTTTACGCAAAGGGAGGCATGCCCAGGGTCATGGGTGCTATACATTGCACCCATGTCCGGATTAAGGCCCCAGCACGTGATGCACAGATATTCATCAACAGGAAGAACTTCCACTCCATCAACGTGCAGATGGTGTGTGACAGCAACATGAGGATCATGAATGTCTGTGCAAAATATCCTGGCAGCACACATGATGCATACATTCTACAAAACTCCTCAGTCCACAGAGATTTTGAGAATGGAACCTTTACAGGGGGATGGCTAGTGGGTGAGTTCACAAAACAAAATCACACCACATACACAGACGTACACACCACTCAGCTCAGCATGCACCTGACCCACAGCTACTACGTCCACCACACAAAACATCATTCACACAACATGTGCTCCCTGTTTCACCATGTCACTCACATTACACAGGTGATGCTGGCTATGGATGCAAGTCCTGGCTACTGACCCCTCTGGCCAATCCCCAGGAAAGCTACAACCAGGCTCATGCCAGAACGAGGAATGCTATTGAGCGGACATTTGGACTCCTCAAATCAAGATTCCGATGTCTGGACCACTCTGGGGGAGCACTGCAGTATGCACCGGCTAAGGTGTGTGACATCATTGTGGCGTGCGCAATACTGCACAACATCGCAGTGGACACCAGGCTGCTGGAGCACTTCCCGGACCCCCCCATACAGGAAGTGCCCATGGACATCGGGCATGTGGAGGAGACCATGAGAGGGGCACAGATCAGAGACAGGCTCATCACGGAATACTTCACCTGTGAGTATAACACATGCATGCAAACAATCCATGCAAGTCCCCCATCAGTCCTGTGACACTAACCACACTGCACATTTTGTTCTGTCTCACCCCACAGGAACAGTGACACAGCACTGCACTGGCAGTGGACGTGGAAAATTGTGTGTGTGGACTCAACAACCATCCTCCATTCCACTCTCCACGTTGACATACAGACCCCAAGGATATCACGCACACCCCCAGGAGAAACAAGGTACAACATATTACCCATGTTCATCACCTTACATGGCTTGATTGACAGCAACTAACTGGATATACCATGATTATAGCCTGAACAACCATGCTAGCCCAGTAGCGAAAGAGTATTATCTAATGATATGCATTAGAAGGGACATCAGACTCAATATGGGACCTGTACTGTGCTACAGCTGAGAAGAGCAGCACAGGGGTGGATGTACAGTGGTATGGGCACACAATGTAGAGGTCATGAGACGTAGATCAGATTACCACGGACTCCATGCAGACCTGTGAGTGTGCAGACATATGTGCCCCTGACATGAATACACACATCAACAAATGTGTCCTAACAGTTCCATGGAACAAATGACATTGGGCTGCCACTGTCACTTTCACAGTGGCAGCACAATGTCATTACTTCCATGGAGCTCTCAGAACACTTGTTAATGTGTGTATACATGTCAGGGGCACATATCCCTAGGACTGATGCACATGTCCTTAGTTACCCACAGAATTGGTTACAGATGAGTACACAACACATTGTCAAGCAATGGTTTGTGCACTCACCTGTAACTGTGAAAACTGAGGGGATGAAAAAGACTAAATTGTTGTTGCTTGATGATCAGTTCAGGTCTACTGCTCCAAATCCTGTCCTCTTGTCCCGCAGGCATCCGTAACATGATCCATCCTTGAACTGAAGATCTTCCATGTGACTGGATTGATGTCTTGACAACACCTTCATGAAGATCACCCCTTGCTGTTTATGGTGATGTTGTTGGTGATGCAAAGTTTGAACTGAGGTTCAAACAAACCTCTACTGGAACATTCTCATATAGACACAGAAATCACTAATTCTTGAGTGTTATAACCTGTACAGTTAGGATGCTCAGCTACAGAGTTGTCAAACCTCATGGACAACACATGAGCAGGGCAGCAGTGTTACAGAAGTATTAAGATTTAGTCTCAAAGTACATTTAATGTTCTCATACAGGTGTTCAATGCATATAGGCAATACACACACAAAACACATGTACATTCTAATGTACTTTGAGACACAATAAAGATGAACCATCACCATTCTATCTGTGTCTGTAGGAGGATATATTTGAGAACACATATGTCAATGTGTTACCACACCCAGGGTAGAGTATGCCCCATACATGGAAAGGCATCACCCACATCACAGGAGTCCACCACTTGTTTGCCAGTGACTGGACTCTGTGATGTATCCATGCAAACAGATGATGGTGGCAGTGATGCACCAATGTGTTGTGGGAGTGATGAAGAGGTGATACAGGGGACATACTTCCACAGTGAATACCTGTCCACAGTATCTGTATTGCTCAGTATAATCCATGTTCTGAGATTTTGCTCCACTGTGACATATCTCAGTACATGGGCTAACGAACAACCAGACTAAGTGGACATGTGTTATCAGTGGTGAAGTCTGTTACACCCTTAGGGAAACAGCAACTCAACTTACAGGAGACCCCAATGCTCAGCCCAGGATATCAATGTGTGTGCTACAGATTGAAATCCGAGGTTACAAACATTGGCTTACCCAGTAAGTCAGTTGCACAATGAGTGTGTGAATCCAAGACAACATGGATACATGTCCCATTTATCTTTCCTGCTTATAATGTCCCTGCTAAGTCACAGAGCTGTTTGTCTGATTATCCCATTAACCCACTGAGTGCAAGAGTGGTCCCCAACGCATTTCTTTACAATGCGTTGTCTACCACTCTGGCACTCAAAGGGTTAAACACAACATATGATGTAGACAAATGTTCAGTGTTGTACAATTTGTTGTGCTAAGGGGTATGTTTTGTTGTTCAAATTCAACAAACAACACTGCCATATAACACAGTGGTGTAATATGGCTCCAGGGATGTATTACAAGTTGAATTTGTACAACGGTGTGTGTGTGTGTGTGAACCCATGTTGTAGCATCCCACTAACATTTCACCCAGGCAGAGGTTGTGTTCACTGCATTGTATGGCAATGCATTGGAGACAACCCTGCCACCCAATCCATAACTGAAGACACAACAGATCAGACAGGAATACAAAAAAAAGTTTTTTTTATTGAGGGGAAAGTTGACAGGTTGGGCCTTTCATTTTTTCCTTTTTGGGTGGGGGGCCTTAGCCTGGGTGCCAGAGGTGGATGCCCTTGTTGAACTCCTGGTAATCCTCTGCCCCCTAGGTGTGGCTTCAGGGGTAACACTAGATGGGATGGTGGTTGCAGTAGACCCCTCAGTGGAACGCAAGTTCTCCCTCTCCATCCTCAGGTTCTCCCTGCGGTTTATCTCCCTCAGCTCCACAAGGACCTGTGTTAACATGTCCATCACACCAGTCCTGAGCTGCTGGAGTAGTGTATTCCCCCTGGACACCTCCGACTCCAAACCTTGGATCCTGCTCTCCAATTGGCCAATGTTCCTCCTGGATTGCCTCCTGCTCCTGGTGATATTGCTGTCAGTACTCCTGCTCGACCGGAGTAGTCTCCTCTGAAGGGCCATACACTCCGCCTCCATCCCTGTGAGGCGTGCGGTGCTGGAGGTGGATGTGGCCGGTGTCCCTGGTGCTGCTGTTTCTTCCTCTGCTGCTGAGGGTGCTGTTTCTTCCTCTGCTGCTGAGGGTGCTGTTTCCTCCTCTGCTGGAGGTGCTGTTTCCTCTGCTGCTGGAGGTGCTGTTTCCTCTGCTGCTGGAGGTGCTGTTTCCTCTGCTGCTGCTGAGGGTGCTGTGGCTGCTGTTGGAGTGGCTGGTGCAGATGATGGGCATATGCCCACCACATCAAGTGATCCCGAGCTGCCCAAAGATGTGTGTGCTGGTGGAGGTGTGAATATGTCCCTGGGTAGGGGGCGCTGGGGCTCACCAATCAGGCCCAGGTGTGTGTAGTCCAGTGGCCAAGGGTCATATGGTGGCCACTGATAGGTGGTGGGACCCCACCTCGGATCATACCTTGGGGCATGCTGTGGAGCCATCCAGGAGGGTGGGTTGATGTTGGAGGCATATGGCCCATATTGGGTGTTGGCCACTGTCCCTGGCAGCCATTACCTCCCTGGCGGTGGTGGTGCTGCTGAAGGAGGGTAGTAGCTGGTGGAGATGGATGGATATGTCCACCTCTCCTCCTGTGGCATCCAGCCACTGTACTGGGGTGGTGCAGCCTGTGGTGGTGCAGCCTGTGGTGGTGCAGCCTGTGGTGGTGCAGCCTGTGGTGGAGGTGATGGTGATGGTGGGTAAGGTGACCACCGGCTGGTCCCCTCCTCTGTGTACTCCTCACTGGGGGGTGACATAGCCTCCTCCACTGTCTCCCGCTGGGCTTGAGGGCCATGAGCTGTGTGGAGAAATAAGATGTTGTGATTAGTGACCTTAGCCATATGTTTGTGGAGACAGTTATACTTTGATATGTGTTGAAGACAAATATATGTGTTTGGGTTAATCCCCCTGGGTAAACAAGGGTACTCCCACTGCTGAAAGGTGTTGTTTGAGTTATTATGGGTGAAGCTTTAATTTTGAGGTGCAATATCACAGTGGGCCGAAATAGTACAGTGGGGCTGTTGCAACACCCTCCCATGTAGATATCTGGTCCCTGTTCCAGAGCTGTCCATATGATTGTGTAGTAACAGCACCACAGTACAATATCAGGCCACTGGGATATTGCCCCTGACATATCCACGTCTGAGCTGTGATACCTTTTGTATCAACACACCTTTCAGCAGTAGGAATACCATTGTTTAACTCGGGGGAGGGGGGATATCCGACAACATATATTTGTCTTCACAACTTGTAGAGATGGCAAAGGTTAAGTCCACCTTGATGTCAGATTGTAGAGATTGTGAAAACAGATGTTGTTCTCTGTTAGTCCTATCCCTCCTACCCTCATGGTTGTTCAGATATTGCTCTATGTGCCAGATGTAGATTTCAGTCATTTGTCCACACGAGGGCTCTTCAGCAGAGCCCAAATCGCCCCATTTGGAGGACAATACTTAATTGGAATGGTGTACAGAGTGTGCATGTTTTGCAAGCACATTCTGTGGACCATTCCAAAGAGGTATTTATCTCGACATGTTGCGACTTTGGCTCTGCTGAAGAGCCTCCGTGTGATCACATGATAGATATCTCCACCTGTCACAATATCTGTATATTGTGTATCTGTGTTGGAGGGATGGGACTTAGATCAAGACACATTTGTTAACGATGGCAATGATATGACATCATGTTGACATTACCCATTGCTATCCCATTACAGTGACACACAAGTATAAATGGTCATATATGTATGTGGATATGTACCCTTCATATGGATAGAATAATATCCTTCCAAGATGTGAAGCCAGAGAGCAGTTCAGTAGGTGTGATTGTCTTACTGGCTATACATGTGCACCCATCCAACAAGACATTGTATTGATATGATGGATATGAACATACCTCGTATATCCCATCTACATAGAGTGTGATATACTATGTATGTGTATTTGGATGTTTGCAATGTAGGTTGATTTGTGATGGGTGCACATATCTGGCCAGTAAGTCAATCACACCCAGTGAAGTGATCTGTGTTCACATCGTGTTGGAACATATTTAGTAACAAACATTTGAATCCTAAGGGCAACAATCCAGCCAGTAGTGAGGGATATGTTTGATTGAGGCCTGTTTTTTTCTGTGTATGAGCCCATCCATCCTTCTGTGTGAGGCAACAGTACTCAATCCTAGATATCCATCAGTCATGGCCTGTTGGTGACCAAGGTACAATGATGTTTGCTATTTGTTTCCCATGTGTATCCTGCAAAGAGCGGCTGGTGTACCATCCATCCATGGCATCAGCACCCCTGTGGATCCATGTGGGAATCAGATACGGGATATGTAATTTCAAGTCCGAGTAAATGATTGCAGCCACAACACCAATGCCTACATTTTCCAGCTTGAATTCTGTGTAATAGTTTTCGGCCTGTGTGTTGCACCTACAAGCATTTATTCTGTGTGACACTGTGATGTATGACCTGATGCCCCCTTTTTGTGATTCAGTAAGCGGTGATGTAGAACTGATGAAGTGAACATGATGGTGACTTCTCCAGTGATCTCCTTTCCCCATTGCCAGTGTTTTCCATGGAGTGTGTACAATGGGACCTTATAAACTTGATTCTTGTTTTTGCATATTCTCCATGAACTAACACTGGTATTGGTGAAGTGAGGGTGTGTGAGGGTTACTTTGTGTCCACCATCTGTTTGTCACCGCTTAGTGAATGTCCCCTGTGTAGCATGTGATCGTTGGCCTATTGACTTGTTGTCTGGTTAACCCCTTGAGTACCAGAGGCGTTGCCAATGCATTGTTGATTGATGCATTGATGATCCCTCTAGCACTCAAGGGGTTAGGGTGGGGGTGGAGACATGGGTGACATTGTGTGTGAAGAGTGATGATATTTAACAGACGACATTTTGAACATAACGGTTTGTGTATTGTGTGTGATGAGCACAGCGACAGGAGGGTTGAAGTAGGACTTTAACAGGTTTGTGCCAAGTTGGACGTTGTCATTTGTCCAGGTGTTGTGTCCTTTTTTTAACCCTCATGGTGCTGTGTTGGTGCAGTTGTATGGCTGAGTGATGGACATGTGTTGAGGTGTGACTGTGTGTGCAGCTGGTGTTGGTTGCTGTAGTGTGTTGTTCTGTAGTGTTGCACTTACCGGTAGTGTGGAGGCTCCTCTCATCCCCAGTGTCAGTTCCTCCAATGACCCCCTCGATCAGGGTCGGGGACATGGTCTGCCGCACCATCTCCTCCCAGCCGCAGAAGGTGATAGGGACTGCTGGTCCACCTCCAGTGCCTCGGGCGTGCTTGGCGAGCTCTGTCATCTTGTTTTTGACGACCCTCCGGCAGTCGCCCCATCTCTTTTTGATGGACTCCACGTCCCGTCTGCATGGAGCCACCGCGTTGACCCGGCTGAATATTTGGTTCCAGGCTGCCTTCCTCCTCGCTGACAGGCCAGGGACCTTCGCTGTTGGGTGGAGAACACTCTGCCTCTCCAGGACAGCTTCCACGAGAGCCGTGTTCTCCTCCTCTGTGTATTTGGGGTCCCTGGTCCTGCCCTCGTCAGCTCCGGCATGGGAGGATTCTGAGCCGGAGTGCCCTGCCTGGTCTGACCCTGACTGTGTGGGGTGCTCCCCAGCAACTACCCCTCGTCCCACTGCAGGTTCTGTCCCTCTTCTTTGTGTGCCTGCTCTTGTGGGCCGGGTCCCCCTCCGCCCTGCAGATCTCCCTCTGCCACCCCTTCTCTGCTGAGGGATGCCCTCCTGAGCTTCCTCCTCCTCCACTACTCTCCCCATCCCTCTCTTCTGTCCTCCTCTCCTGGCCATCACTCACCCAGTCACACCTAGGCACTCCCACAGGCCCTCACAGACACACTCGATCCAGTCACTCTCTGTCACACACTTTCACTCACAGATTCACACTGTCAAAATAAAAAGTAAAATGTGTAAGGTGTTATAAAATAAAAGGACTATGTGTATGTATGTGTTTGTGTTTGTATGTGTGTATGTAATATGTGCAAAGATGTGCTATGTGTCGTATTCTGTGCAATGCTCTCCTCTCTCCAAACTCAAAAACTCCTCTACCTCCAATGAACGCGCCTCTCTCCCTCTCTCTAATAACTATCCTCCGCTCCTGGGTCCTGATATCTGGCTCTGAAAAACTTGATAACAGACAGTGTGTGCCGGTTATTTTGGGTATATATAGGTGTATTTGAAGTTATTTGATACATTGGGCCTTTGTGTTTGGCTGTGTGTTTGAATTTGTTTTGGCATCAATCATGGTTGCTTGACAACGGCAGCCGTTATGTTAGAAGTTGTTTTGAGCTCAGTTATCGTGTGATTTGGCCGCCCGTTGTGCATTAACATGAGCGACAACGGCTTTTGAGTTACGTGTTTTTTGTGTGCCTACGCTCGATAGCTATTCTCGTAGAGTAGCTATTGAATCTGCCGTAACTCCTGTATTATTTGCGAGCGATGTGCCTTTTTCACTTAGCGGCTGGTTTAACGGCTGCCTTTAAATCTAGCCCTAAGTGTAGTGATTTATCCAATAGTATAAAAACTAAAAGGAAAGGTAATACACTCACATTTGCCCTGTTTGGACTTTATGCATGTCAAAGGGCCCTTTCCCTGGTAGCCAATGATCTGCATGCTCCTCTACTCCTGTCAAACTATGCGTGTGTGCAATGGTCCTTGGAGGTGATGTTGCAATTGCCCCGGGGGAAGCACAGCATACTTTGTAAAAATGTATTGTCTAGTCTATAGCCTGTCTTGAATGTGGTCCAAGATGATATGTGCAATGACTGAAGGTTTGGAAGATTATATAGTGGGAACACAAACAGATCAGGAAGAGGGAAAATCAGGGGAACTGGGAGTGTGCACTGTGGAACATTTTAGAATTGTATTTCCTTACTGAAAATAACTGATATGCTTGCTGACTAACATTAATGCTATAGGTAATTTATATGCATTAAGTCACCATTTGTTCACTAACCTTTTGTGTAACAATGTTGATGAACAATTAATTGAGCAAAGGTGTAGCAATTTAGGTGGAAACCAGTTGCATCACTGGGAACAAATTAACATTTTCTTTGACTGATTATTGAATGTTTAAATGTTTTCCTTTCACAGAGTTCTCCAATGAAGTATTGTAGAGGCCTTTCTAGTGTAAATGGGCTTCACATTAAAAGTAGTGTTCAATGGATGTGTATCAGAATGTCCCCACTTGTGCCTTTGCACACTTTGTGTTATTAACTAAAAAGAAAATAGTGAAAGAAATGAAAATTAGCAATTCATAAAATTGATAAAAACATTAACCTTAGGGACATATATATAACAATAAATAAAAAATAGAGTATCTACAAAAAGATTAAAGCATATATCTTAAAGACATCAAAGGCATTTTTGTTCTGAAAAATCTACTGAATACAGCCTCTTTAGTGTCATTTTGATATATACAGCCCTATACATTTGGCAATCTCAAATGAGTTTTCTTTGAAATTCAGCGAGTTTGTAACGCTTTAAGGAGATGACATATGCATGAAGCACTGCTTTGTATGTCCATGTACTCTATAAAGGGTTAACATTTCTTTTTAAGAAAATTACATATAGGTACTTTACTGCTGGTATTAAACAATTTTGTATTTCTATAATAGCTTTTAGTTACACATCTATCTATCTATCTATCTATCTATCTATCTATCTATCTATCTATCTATCTATCCTGTAAACAAGTGTTTTTTCTCTTTAAATACAATTTCTAAATGGTCAGTATTGTTCTACTGGTGAATATTAACATTTTCATGCTGCATTTCTGAAGTTCAATCCACTTAAAATTAATTACAAGGTATAGTAAATGCAATTAAAAGATTGGCATATTAAAAAAGCATAGCAATTGTTGAAATTGATACCTAATAAACAGAAGTTAATAAAACTGATTAATCAAAATGTCCCTCTAAGCAAGCAATGATTTTGAACAACTGTCTCTTTGACCTTTAACCATCTTGCTGTGTACCAGTAGCAGGTGTCAGTTACACTAAAAAGATGGCTGATGTGTTTTAATGCAGTCTTTTTTCCCTTCTCCTTTGACCAGCAGCTGACCTGATAGAGGCAATTGTTTCTATTCTGGCCTAAAGGCTACATAAAACAGCAAGGAATAAACAAGAGCTTGTATCTACCAGCTGCCTAGCTTTAGGGTATATTTATGTGATACCTTCAGCATGATAGCCTGTAAGACTTTAATTTCTGTTTAGCTCTACATATATTTCAACTATCTGAAAATGGCATACATATATTTCTATTTAAGATGACAATATGAAATATTGTCCTTGACAAGTGATATCACTGCTGGTTTTATCTACCAGATTCAAAATGGAGTCTATGGAGAAATCTTTGTAGATAGAACACTTTATAAAACCCTATATCAACTGGAGTTTAATCTAGACCATTATTTTCCTCTGCAAATTAAAAGTTACTTCACTGATATTATATATAATATTGTGATTTATTGCTTAATTGTATTATGACATTATAGTTTTGACATATAGAAAATGAACATCTGAATTGTTTGGAAACTCACAGTGCTTTAGGCATTATGCTGACAGGCGGGCATACACAAAACCATTTAATGGCAATTTTTACAGACACAATACCTAATGTGACCAGTTCTTCCTTTTATTTCAGTATGATTATAAAAAAAAAGTCCAGTATGGATTTGTTGCAGCTCTGAAGCATGATATTTTCCTAAATCACTTGCATTAAGGTGCTCTGGTCACCTTAATGATAGCAGTGTTTAGAGTGCTATATTTAAATAAAATGCACAGTAAATTCCATAAGTATGTGAAGTTAACCAACAAGTTATGTGGGATCATTATTCATGCGTGGTAAGTTGAAAAAATTAATAAAGGAAACACAAAACATATACTGGGGTGAATGAATGAATATGATTCCAAGCTAAATCAGGTGTTTGAATTAACCGTCTAGCCTACACCTGCCTAAGTTACTTACTCTTCACGTGCATGCTATGTAACTATGATGTACTATGATGGAGTACGTCTTCTGTTAGGCACTACAAAGAACATACGCTGAAGTACAGTTAATGGTGTTGGATGAGAACTCCAATGGAGCTATTTGTGCATCACCTCAATGAGTAGCATGGAATTCATGTTTTACATAGCAATATATGGATAGGGGATCCATGCTAGGGGAGGTGTTAGGAAGGGTCCAGATGCCCCCCTCGAGGTCTGAGCAATTTTTTTAAAATAAAAATAACAATAAAAAGAAGAAGAAAACCCGTATAACATATGTTACACATATGTTATATGGGCTTTAACAGAAAATTCCTGCAATTGTCACCTGCATTGATCCCCTATCCTACTGGACAGGTGGTCAATGCTAGGGGGTGTCAGGATGCCCGCCTTGAGGTCTGAACTTTCTTTTTACAAACAATTAAAAACATAGTAAAAATAACATTTATTACACACATACAGGCAAAATTTGCTGCCACATACCTTACCTATTAACCCTTTGAGTACCAGAGGGGTAACAAACACATTGCAATGCTTTGCTACCTCTCTGGTTCTCATAGGGTTAACCATGCAATGCAACTACAACAAGAAAATTTAAAAAAAAAAGTGAAGAAAGAATGTTGAATTTAAATGGAGAAAGAAAGTCATGAGAGCACTATAAGTCAAATTTCAAAGGGGGGGTTAAAATGTCAAATGCAAACAATATTTATCGAAATTAAAATAGTGAAAGAAAACTGTCAAATTTCAAAGGGGGGCTTATATGTTGTAGGGGGCACTCTGTGTCAGATTTCTATAATGTGGAGAACACACCAATGCTAAACTTGATCTTTCTGTCGTCAACGTACACCTATTTCCCTGGACTTTGACATTTGGCGTGTTTTTAGGCGGTAGTTGAATAGAAGCAGACAGCTCCATTTTTGTCAGTATGTCTAAATGTACTGTCTACGCCAGTTTTGTTTTACCGTGGTTCTGCAATCGAATGCCAGCAAAGCACGTTTCAATATATTTGTTGCTTGTTTTTAATGTAACGCCTGTTTTAGCACTGGTAATAATATTGAGCCCTTGATCTTCTCTTAAAAGTATCCATTGTATTTGCCATAACCACATCCTTAGGAAAGGGATTCCATAATTTAACAGACCTTACTGTAAACTCTTTCCTCTGCTAAAGTTGAAACCTCATTTCCTCTAATCTCAAGTAGGAATGGGTGAAAATTTTCACGTCAAACTGAAATCTGGAAAAAATGGCACTTCCCGCTTGGTGAATAATTTCCCGTGAAAAGTGCAGATTTTCTGCTTTTTCTCGCCTTTTTCGTCTAGCCCATTCCATTGAAATCAATGGGAACATTGAAGCTACACACGACATAAAACAAATATTATTTAATTTCCCTAAGGCATAGTACAAAAGGGGCATGAGTGTGGGTGGAGTGTGGGGAACAAATCAGTTGAACAAGGAATTTTTTTGGGGGGGTTATTTACTGGAATTGGGGGGCAGTTAATACAAAATAAATCCTAAATACAATTAACAAAACCCCCATAAGACATGGTATAAAAGGGGTCTGAAGAGGGTGCCTGTGTTGGTGAATGAATGAATCAGTTGAACAGGGAATTTGTTTTGGGGGGACAGTTAATAAAAAAAAAATCAAATACATATTTTTGTAAATCGATAGAGACAGGAACGCCCTGGCATAAGCTGCCACTGGGGTGTACTGATACTTGACTTGATAGTGTATTTTGTAGAGGATGATTTGTTGTTAGAGGCCGAAGCCCTGAGGAAACATTGATTTGTAGGACTTAGACTTGCTTAGCACAAGCCCGAAGGAAACATTGATTTGTAGGACTTGTTAGAAACAAACCCCCAATATTTTTTTTTCGTAGGACTATGTTGTTGTTTTTTTTTTTTTTTCCAAAGCACAAGCCCTGAGAAGAAAAAATGTCCTACTGGCCTAGTGCCAGCAGGTCATGTTGTACAGTGGCCATTGTCAAATGTCCTCCTCCTGAGTCTGAGTCCATAATTGTGGGATTTGCAACTGCTGCTGCTGCTGCTGCTGCTGCTGAGATGTTTAAGCAGCAAGATGATGAGGCAGCTGAAGGGGAATGGAATCAGCAATCGTAGTAACATGGGTGATGGATGATGAAGGTTCCAGTTGACACGACTATCTCCAATGATGTGTCTGAGGCAGTAGCAGCACAATAAGTAACCCCCAGTCTATGTGGAGAAAAGAAGAAGATGGTCACTAATTCTTCTCCACCTGCCCCTCCTCCAAAATCATGGGTGTGTTGTTATTAGAATATACATTTTTCCCTTGAGAGCAGGATCTGTGGCTCTCATCAGGAACAGCGATATGCACATTGTATGTGGTAAATAACATCTGGGGGCACAACTGTATCCAAACACCATGACACCAGAACACAAGTACTGCCGCTGTCACTTTTCCCCTTGTCCAGACCCCACTAAGGCACATGACAACTTTCTGATAGTTTAATAGTAATGATGAACCCTCCCTGCCAGCATCTTAGCATATTCTGTGGGATGGAATCTCCTTAGATGCCACTTGATGCACTGCTTGCAATTCTCCTCCACCACACTAGCATATGTGGTCAGTGCACCACACAGAGTGCAATGGGTAGAAACAAACTTCCAGATCCTAACATCAACAGAGTGGTTATCATTTGGTGGGGAGGTAACAGTGAACAAGATGGAATGGCAGAAGATGTAGTTACCCTAGAAGGTGATGACGAGCTAGTTGTTTCACTCGTCATGGAACTTCCAGTCTCTGCCTGGGTTTCTCTGTTCTTCCTCCTCTTTGATCCCTGCCTCACCTCTTGTTGCCTTTCTGGAGAGTCAGGAGGTATAGCAACAGTGGTGCTTGATTTCTGTGTTGAGTTTTTGGCTTTAACATGTTTGACATAAATGTCATGGTGTCTGTGTTTCATGTGTGATATCAGGGCGCTTGTGCCAAGGTGTGTTCCCTCCTTTCCTCTTCTCACTGACTTGTCAGAAATTGTGCACAGTACCCTTGGTGATGTCTGCACTGTGCCTGCCTCAAAGAGAAAAATAGTCCCACACCCATGACTTCAGGAGGAGGGAACAGATGGAGAAGAATGGCCTCTTTCTTCTTGTCTGCCACATTCTCCTTCACTGTCTGTAGTAGAGGATGATGTTGCTGCTGTTGCTGCTGCTGCCTCAGATTCAGCACTGCAACTAGGACCAGGAGTATTTCTGGTACTGGCAAATGGAACCTGTCCTAGTCCTGCATCAATTGTTGACCCCATTCCCACTGTGTCCACGGTGGTCTGTGGCACACTAGCTTGCTCCTCAGCATCCTGCTGCACTTGCATCTCAACAGCAGCATTAGGAATTAGAACAGTTGCAAATTCCTCAAGTTCCAAAAGCTCATTGATAGTGGTGGTGGTGATGTCCATCCTCATCCCTGTCTCCCATTCCGTCTCAGTTTCTGCTAAAAAGGCCATCAATGTCTCTTCCACCCCAGCTTTTCCAGCATCATCACCACCTCCACTTTTTTGCTACATGCTGCTGCTGCTGATCTATTACAGACATCTCACTGCTGCTTGGAGGAGGTGACGAGCAATGTGACAGAGGATCCCCTAATGTCACAGTCGCCATTTCCTTTTGACATGACGAAGGCACACTGGCAGCAGTAGCAGCAGGCACAGGCAGCTGATCTGTGCTCCTACTGGTAGTGGTGGTATTAATTGTGTACCTGCTCTCCCCTATCAACAGTTCTGGCCTCTTAGTCTTCAGGATCTTGTTCCACTTGGACACTTTAGTGAAGGGAAGGGGAGGACTCCCAGGGTCAGAGGAATGGTGTGGGCTCCCTTGACCACTAGTCTGAATGCTCTCAAATGTTTCCCCTACCATTCCAGCTGCTTCATCATTACTGCTACTACTACCAACACCAACCACATCAAGTACAACAGCAGAGTATTCCTCCTCAGTCTCACAGTCACTAGTAATATGGGGATATTGTTGTTGATTACTCCCTCCTACACTCCTAACACTAACAAGCTGTTGGATATTAGTAGTAGTACTAGCACTGGCGGGGCTGCTTGGGAATGGCAAGTGTGACTTAGGGTTCCATGCTGTCACACTTGAGTACTACAAGACACACTAGAGTCAGGCAAAGTATTGGTGGCAGCAGGCTCAGCACTGGGAGCAGGTACAGCACTGGTGGCAGCAGGGGCAGCACATCTGACAGCAGGTACATCAATGGTGGTAGCAGTAGCATGGGCAGCACATCTGGCATCAGGTACAGCACTATTGGCAGCAGGGGCAGCACTTGTGGCAGCAGGTACATCACTAACGGCTATAGGGGCAGCAATGGTGGCAGCAGGTACAGCAATGTTGGCACTGGCAGCAGGGGCATCACATCTTGCAGCAGGCACAGGCATCTGACCTGTCCTGCTCTCACTAGTACTACCCTACTCTTCCTCCTTACCCATTAATTTCCCCAAGCTCCCTCTGGGTGATTTAAGGGGACTGGACAGCATTGATTCAGTATTGCTCACTTCCTCCTCAGACTGAGTGGACACATAATAAGGGTTTTTCCAGTTCCTCCTTTTACTGCTTTAGTGATAGCAGTCACTATGAGCCTCTCTTGCCTCAGTTTAACAAACAATTCACAGCAGAACTGCACAGCACGTCTACCTTGCTCTGTAGCTGCTTCTATTGTGTTTCACTTCCAGGAATACATCACTTTTTTATAGCGAAAAATCAAAAGCAATGTAAGTCAATGGGTGAAAAATTTTCTAGCCATTGAAAAATTGGCTGGGAATTTTGGGCAATGGACAAAAATGTGGAAATTTTACTCACTGTTTTAAAAGCTGATTTTTCTCCAAAAAAGCAGAAAATAATGTGGTTTTCTTTGGATTTCTCGCTGTAACACGGAGACAACTTTCGCCCATCCTTAATCTCAAGTAGTATCCCCTGGTTATTTGATCAAGCCTTGGAATGAAATGCTTACCAGAAAGATCCTTGTATTGACCTCTCCTATACTTGTACATTGTGACAAGCTCTCCTCTTAGTCTTCTTTTTGCTTAAGTAGTTTTGTTGCTCTGCCCTATACTCTCTCCACTTCTACTGTAGAATATCCTTTTTCAGAACTGGTGCCCAAAACTGCACTGTTTTAACCTAATGGATTCTAGAGATATCGTCAATATAGTTCTTCTTCAATCCAAGATGTTAAAGAACTCCATTATACAGTCAGCTGGATTGTATATGGTTAACATTATCACTGCTTTTATTTCACAGATTCCTATAGTAACATAGTAACATCGTAGATAAGGCTGAAAAAAGACATGCGTCCATCAAGTCCAGCCCATGCCAATAACACCCCTATTGATCCAGAGGAAGGCAACAAAAAAGCCCTCTGGAGCAATTTCCAGTGTAGGTGTGTGTGTGTGTGTGTGTGTGTGTGTGTGTGTATCAAATAGTTCCCCGGCTCAATATCTTATTTGCTTTGAAGCCATCTGTCATAACTGTCAATATTGTTCTGTGCTAGATAGGCATCCATTGCTTTTTTGAATGCAGTTACATTATCTGCAAGCACAACATCCCGAGGCAAAGAATTCCATAGCCTTACCGCCCTTACTGTAAAGAATCCCTGCCTGTGTTTTAGTCGAAAGCGCCTTTCCTCAAGTCTTAATGGATGACCTCTTGTTCTTAGTTCAGCTCTTTGCATAAATAATTCATTGGATAGTTCTTTGTATTGACCTTGAATGTATTTGTAAATGGTAATCATATCACCCCTTAGACGTCTCTTTTCTAATGTAAACAAGCCCAGTTTGGCTAGTCTCTCTTTGTAACTCAGATCCTCCAATCCCTTTATCAGTTTTGTTGCACGTCTCTGCACCTTTTCCAGTTCAGTAATGTCTTTTTTTAGAACAGGCGCCCAAAATTGTACTTCATATTCTAGATGAGGCCTAACCAAGGATTTATACAGAGGTAGGATAATATTAGCATCCCTTGCTTCTACACCTCTTTTTATGCAGGCTAGTACTCTATTTGCTGTTGCAGCAGCTGAGTGACTCTGCACACTGCTGTGAAGACTATTGTCTATCAGTACACCTAAATCTTTCTCTAATGAGGATTTCCCAAGTTGTTTCCCATTTAGAGTATATGTAGTAAGTTTGTTTCTACAACCCAAATGCATAACCTTACATTTATCTACATTAAATGACATCTGCCACTTTTCTGCCCATTCACTTAGTTTATCTAAATCCTTCTGTAGGGAAAAAACATCGAGCTCTGTATGTATTTCCTTACATAGCTTAGTGTCATCAGCAAAGATAGAGATGCTACTTTCAATTCCCACTTCTAGATCATTAATAAACAAATTAAAAAGCACTGGACTGAACCCTGCGGCACCCCACTTATAACCCTAGACCAATTTGAAAAAGTTCCATTTACAACAACTCTCTGCCATCTATCATTTAACCAGTTCTCAATCCATGTACAGATAACACCACCCAAACCGAAGCCTTTTAATTTATGCAGTAACCTGTTGTGAGGCACTGTGTCAAAGGCTTTTGCAAAATCCAAGTATACTACATCAACAGCAATTCCCCTGTCCAAATTACTACTCACTCTTTCATAAAATGCAAGTAAATTAGTCTGACATGATCTGTTCTTCATGAAACCATGCTGATTCCTACTAATGATATTGTTTGTCTTCGCATAGTTCTGAATACTGTCAGTTAATAACCCTTCTAGTATATTACCCACTATGGAAGTCAAGCTCACAGGTCTATGGAGAAACTGGAGCTAAAACAAGTAATATTGATTTGAAATTTAGGTCATATTTATGTAGAAAAAGGGTGGAATTCTGGGGCAAATCAATTGCAGCATTAAAATGACTATTCCTAATTATTTAAAAGGGTTTTTAACCCCTTGAATGCTAGAGAGGTCCTCAAAGCATTGAAAAGCATTGTGCTTTAGACTTTTCTAACATTCATGGCGTTAGAAGCCCCTTTAAATGAACGAGAATTTGTATGTATCCCCTATGAAGCAGTTGGTAATTCAAACACAATGGAATATTTCAACTACCCTGAAACTGACTGGAGAAATGTGACTTCCAGTATAGGGTGACTATTTTATAAGCACAGTTAAAGACAATTTCTTGTGCCAACTAGTAGAGGTGCCAACTACAAAGGAGGCTTTATTGTCCCTAGTGGTCTCAAACAATTCTGAAGAGGTATATAGGTAAAGGAACATTTAGGCAGGAGTGAACACAATATGGTATCCTTTGAAATTTGTTATGAGGAGGGGTTTAACTAAAATATTCAACTTTAAAAAGGCTAATTTTATAATGGTAAAAGCAGTTTTAACTTTATCAGTGCCTGAGGTTTGGGGAATTTTGTTCTCAGAGGAGGCTATATATATATATATATATATATATATATAAAGAAATGGTATAAAACCATGGAATCAGTGCACACACAGGACTTAATAAACTAATTAATTATTTTCCACAAGTCCTGTGTGTGCACTGATTCCATGGTTTTATACCATTTCTTTGTATATAAATTAATTATTTGAATAGCACCCAGGCAGTAGTCATTTGTTTGATATAATTAGGAGTGCCCTAACTTCACTGTTTTGGCACCCAAAGGGTCAAAATGGTGTGAACAAAAACCAAAAACAAAATAACATCATATAATGTATATCTAAAACATTTATCTTGGTGGTGAACGTTTCAATTATTTTTAAAAGCCCTGCACAGGACCTTCTTCTCTCAGCATCTGTTAATACAGCCTCCCATTCCTGCCTACATGACTTCTCCCGTGCTGTACCAGAGCTCTGAAATTCCCTCCCCCCATCCCATCAGACTCTCCCCCAACCTTCAGATCTTCAGACGCTCCCCAAAAACTCACCTCTTCCTGGAAGTCTATCTACTAACTACCTACATTACCATTATGAGCAAAGGCAGCTCAACAGAGAGTCCATCATCTGGTCACTCTCATTTCCTTATAAAATCACTCTCCCAACTACAACCCATCATGACCTGAAAGTTCTCAGTGTTTTTCTCCTAAACAGACCTACTACTTGCCTGGACCTAGGGATGAGCGAAAATTTCACTTCAAACCAAAGTAGGTGAAAAACATTCCCACAGTTTTTCTGATTCTTTTCAGCTAGCTCATTGCAATAGGAAGATTACATCTATGCACAACACATAGCAAATTGTATTTTATTTGTAGTTTATTTCCCACAGGCATAGTATAAAAGGGGTCTAAGGGTGCCTATGTTGGTTAAGTTTAGGAAAAGAATCAGCTGAACGGGGAATTTTTTTGGGGGGATTTGTTGACTTTGAAAATTAAAGCGGAACTACCACCCCTTACAGGCATGGCCCCAAATAATTACCCATCTGGTGACTAGCTGCTCAGTAGCGATAGTCGCCAGAATTATTACAGCGTTAATGAGAATTATACACTACTCCTGGACTGACAGACATCTTTCCATAGTGTCGTCTGCACGCCTGCGCTTTCAGTCCCAGCCTGCTCTAGGAGGTGTTGCTAGGAGCTGTTTGGCTCCAAAAGCAACTGACAGCACAGGCAAGCAGATGTCACTATGGAAGGGTGTCTGTGCAGTTTCCTGCCTGTCAGTCCGGGAGCAGTGTATAATGCTCATTAACGCCAGTAGCACTAGTCGCCAGATGGGTAATTATTTGGGGCCATGTTTGTAAGAGGTGGTAGTTCCGCTTTAAATAAAAATAAAAAAAAAAATTGGTATGGAACTTGACATAGACAGGGACTTGAGGATGATTTGTAGGAATATGAGTTGTTGTTAGAAATCCAAGCCCTGAGGAATCATTGATTTGTAGGCCTTAGACTTGTAAGGTCCAAGCTCAGATGAAACATTGATTTGTAGGAATTACACTTGTTTCGCACAAGCCCTGAGGAAACACTAATTTGTAGGTTTAGTGACTACCGTTTTTGTTGCTGCTGTAGGGGTGGGAGAAAGGTCCTGTTGTGTTCCTGCAAAAAAAGCCATGAAAACCACATGGTTGTCCACCTTTTCATGGGAAAATCCTCTTTAATTAAAGTGATTAAAATGTTCTCCGTTTTTGCCCTTTGGCAAAAATTCTTTGCTATTTTTTTCAGTGGCTAGAAAGTTTTTGCCCATCACTATGAGCAAGTTTAATAACAATAAAAGGAGGACCTGGAAGGACTATTATGCATCCAGTGAGTCTGAGGAAGAGGAAGTGACCACTACCACCAACATGAAAGGGCCTGGATGCCCTGCTTCTCCAGATCCAATGCTGGCCAGTCCCCCTTACACCAAGCTTAGGGATCTTGGGAAAATTTGTGTCATGGGCAGAGGAAGAAGAGGGTAGTAAAGTGAGCAGGACAGGTTAGCTACCTGTGTCTGCTGCCAGTGCTGCCTTTGCTTCCACCAGTGCTGCACATGCTGCCAGTGCTGAATCTGTTGCCATTGCTCAACTTGCTGCCAGTGTGTATGGTAATTCTCAGGAGGGGGGAGGAGGAGATGATGCCAATTGTGACAGCAGGGGACCCTAAGTCACACTTGCCATCCCCAAGTAGTCCTGACACTAGTACTACTACTAATAAAGTACAGAGTATTAGGAGTGAAGGAGGGGGTGATCATCATATTGCTAATGAGAAGGAAGACTACGGGACTTAAATTGATGTGGTTGGTGTTAGTAGGAACAACAGTGATGACGAAGCAGCTGGTGGGACTAGATTTGGGGAGTGGTATGGGAAATAATGCGGAGCATCCAGACTAGTGGTCAAGAGATCCACAATATTCCCCTGACCTTGGAAGTCCCCTTTCCCCTCACTGCATTGTCCAGGCAAAACATGATCCTGAGAAGCCAGAATCGTTGCCTGACAGCAATAATACTACCACCATGAGGTGCACAGATCAGCTGCCTGTGCTTGCTGCTAGTGCTGCCAGTCTGCCTTCTTCATGTCAACAAGAAATGGCAAGTGTGACATTAGGGGTACCTTTGTCACATTTCTCATCACCTCTTCCAAGTGGAGAGATGTCTATAATAGAGCAGCAGCAGCAGCAAGCAGGGACTGGTGGTGGTGGTGGTGGTGGTGGTGGTGATGATGATGGTGGAATCTGATTGGCTGGGATGTGCATAAGCATATCTCAGCCAGTGGCTGTGAAGGAATTGGATCAGAGACTGCCTGTATATAAAGGCAGTCTCTGTTCAAATTCCCTCATTGCGGATCAGACATCGGCCTGGGAGAGAGAGGAGGGGAACCCATGGCACATGCCACCGCCTCTCCAGCTGCACACAGCATTGGAGACAGTTAATAAAGCTAAGCATAATATTATTATATATATTTTTGTTTTACATATCTTATTGGCGCAGGTTTATTGGTATGATGGCTTATTTTCAGACACGTAATGTTGGCATATTTATTTATTCCTGGGCACTGAATACATTGTTTAACCCTTTGCAATTGCTTTGCAATGCATTGCGTACCCCTCTGCCACTCATGGGGTTAAGCGATGTAATAGTTTATTCCTTCTATTAATACTTGTTTTTTATATTTATAGCAAAGAAGAAAGAAGACTGAAGAGAGGAAAGAAGAGAAGAATGAAGAGAAGGCTGAAATGAAGACAGGAGAAGGACAGTGGATGACAGGTAAGTTTAACACAGATTAGTTAACGATTGGTGCTTGACAGCATGTCAGGCACAGATCATTAGCTTTTTTTCCTTTGAAGTTCCCAATATTGCCGCTATTTAGTGGCGTTTTGTGAACTTAACGCACAAAAAGGACGTTTGGCCACAAGACCATTTTTGTGGCCTACCATCTGTTGTGCTTAAAGCCGGTAGGACATTTGGATACTGACCAAGACATTTTCTTTTGTCCGGCAGTATCCATTTTGCACTGCTGCCATTTTTATCTCCAACATTTGGATCGAGCCCATAATATCAATATTTGAATGCAGCAGCATAGCAAGGGTTAATTGTTCCTTACAAGTAATGATAATACAGTTGGCTGCAGTGTATATGAATACCTGCCCCAAAACCTGTGAAAGCTTTGCTAATTAACCCCTAGAGTGCCAGGTGGGTACAATGTACGAGTGGACACAGCTGTACCTGCTGTGCCACATTCGTACACTGTACAGCTAAAATGCCGTCACTGCATAAGCCGGTATAACCGGCTTGCAGTGGCCGCATTTCAGCTGAAATGCAGCCTGGCACTCTTGGGAGGACATGAGGATCACTCCTCATGTCCTCCCAGGTATTGATCTCCCAGACGATCGCGCTGGGAGATCAATATCGCCAAGGGAGAAGCTCTGAGACACAGAGCTACTCCCTCCTCCGGTCTCCTACCCGAACTTTCAGGTAGGAGTGGGCGGGACCGGGGGAAGCCTCCCAACGTCATTGGTGGCATAATCACCGATGACGTTAGGGAAGTTTCCCTTACCTGATTCACTCCTACTGGTGGTAGGAGTGAAAGGCAGGAGAGCTTTTGCTCTCCTGCGGTCGCCATATTGATCTCCCAGTCGATCGGCTGGGAGATCAATAACTGGGGGGACACCAGGAGGGGTCCTGATGTCCCGCACGAGGTATGAAATAAATAAAAAATAAAATAAAAAAATGTCTAAGTAACCCTGTGAGTGCCTCAGGGGTTCCCAGCACATTGCTTTGCAATGTGCTGGAGACCCCTGAGGCACTCACAGGGTCACTTCTTGTGGGGGGGATTTTTTTTTTCAAGACCTCATTGGGGGGATCAGAGGGGGTCCTGATGCCCCTCAATGAGGTCTATGGTTTAAAAAAAAAAAAAAATAACCCTGTGTGTGCCACAGGAGGGGTCCAATGCACCCCCCTCCTATGGCACACACAGGTCTTTTATCATTCCTTTGTTACCAGAGATTGTTGTGGGGCCATCAGGACTGATTACAAAGTAATAATAAAAAAAAAAATAACCCTCTGAGTGCCACAAGGGTCCAATGCATTGCTTTGCAATGCGCTGGAGACCCCTGTGGCACTCACAGGGACATGTATTTATTTATTTTTTGTAAGACCTCATTGGTGGGAATCAGAGGGGTCCTGATACCCCCCAATGAGGTCTATAATAAAAAAAAATGTAGATAAAAAAAAATTAACCCTGTGTGTGCCACGGGGGGGGGGCAATGCAGCCCCCCTTCTGCAGCACACACAGGGCTTTTATCATTACTTTGTTACCAGAGATTGTTGGGGGGCCATCAGGATTGGGAGGGTGGGTTCAATGCAGACCCCCTTCCTGTGGCACACACAGGACTTTTTATCATTACTTTGTGATCAGAGCTTGTTTGGTGGCCATCTGAATACAAAGTAACGATTAAAAAAATTAACCCTTTGTGTGCCACAGGGGCCCAAATGCATTGCTTTGCAATCCACTGGACACCCCTGTGGCACACAAAGGATTTTTTTTTTCTCCCTTTATTTTTTATTTAGACCTCATTGTATGGGTTCTGATGCCCCCAACGAGGTCTACACAAAAATATTGGGGGACAAGCCCCATAAAATGCACGTGCCACAGGTCCAACGCAGTGCTTTGTATGAGGGGACATACAGTGCACACTGGTAGTCACAGATCTCCCATACACACTATCAGACACTGCCCCACCATCACCACCATCCTTGCTCCTCTGCTCATATCCACACACACTGCCTAATCCCTCACCCTCCCACACACTTTGTGACACTTGCAGTCACAGGTCCGCACATACACCAGCTGACACCCTAGCTTCTTTCATCTGTTAGCCATAAAATCACACATACACTGTTTGCTTTCCCATTTCTGTTTCACTGGTAGCTACGCTCCTGTAGCATAAATTGGTATGTCAACCCACAGCAGTGGGGTACCATTTTTCTTAGGCTGGCAAGAAGTCCTCCTAGGAAATCCCACGCCATTGAACCATTTTAGTATCTTTGAAGTGACTGATGTGTAAAACAAATGTTTTTTTTTTTTCCTGTAGCACCACATTCTGGAAATAGTTGTGCCAACTAACTTAGGGGTAATAAGGCAAGTGACCCCACATTAGAAGTGGCAGGTTGTCTTCTTTCCAAAATGGTATGGTTTATCTACCTTTTCTTCAATTCTGAAGGTGTTATAGCCATTTTCGTACAGGCAAGTCAGGTTTGAGAAAATGTTAGAAACATCAGAGTTTGTAGTAGGTGTAGTTTTCTACTTCTAGCACCCCCTAAGGTAGTTCAACTCATACCAATGGGGTGTCGTTTGACTCCTAAGAGCACTAGAAATGAAATGCAGTTGAAAATTCCATGGTTTTCACAGAGCTCCATACATTTGAAGGGGTAGAAATGTAAGAAAATGCCTTTTTATTCATTAGCACCACCTCCTGGAAGCATTTGCGCATACCAGCCTTTGGGTAAGAAGGTAAGTGACCCCTCATTAGATGCGGCAGGTTGTTTTCTTTCCAAAATGGCATTGTTTCTCTACCTTTCCTGCATATCTATTCTGGTTATAACCATTTTAGTGCAAGCAGATAATTAAAAAAACAAAAGTGTCAGGTTTACGTACATGTTCCTAGCTGTAACGGAAGCTGAGAAGGGACCGTGTCACCTTCCGCCATCGTTCCTGGGTCTCTCCTTCTTGACGCCAGATAAGCACCGTCAGATGCACCGGTTGAAGTATGGAAACAGTCGCAGAATCGCTGGAAGCAGGGAAGCATGGAAGAGTCCACGTCGCCGCCTGACAGTCCACGAAGTTAGGTCGCAGGAAACTGGCAGCAGGTGGTCAACGATTCAGAATACTTGGCGCAGATGGGTATCAGAGTGGATACTTTAGACCATAAGCAATACAAGACTCCAGGACTCCTTGTTCACTCCAAACAGAACTCACTTTATTGACACAAACCACAGATATTTATACACAAATCTTTACATTGCAATTGATGGGTGAAACCAGATACAAAAGGGAGTGATCCAATCATAATACATCAGACAAAGGCCAGCAACAGATGGTCTTAACAGATACAATAACTCAGACATGATTACATTTCAGATACAAAAGGGTTTGATTGAACCCACACAAATGGGCTACCATTTTTCTCATGTTGGTAGCAGGTACTGAATACAGCAGGAAATGTTATGGTTTTCAAAGATTTTAGTATCTTTGAAGTGGTGGAAATGTAAAAAAAACACGTATTTATTCTCATAGTGCCACTTTTAGGAAATATTTGTGCACTTCAGCCTAGGGGGTAGAAAGGCAAGTGACCCCTCACTTCATGTGGGAGAATGTCTTCTTTCCAAAATGGTATACCTTTTATACCTTTCCTTCATGTCTCTAACAGTTATGAACATTTTAGTACAAGTAGCCATTTTCGAAGAAACAAACAGGTAGGTGTAGTTATATGGTTCTGGCACCCCTAAGGTAGGTCGACTCATTCCAATGGGGTGTCATTTTTCTCCTAAGAGCACTAGCTAATGAACACAGTTGGAAAATCCATGGTTTTCACAGATTTCCATAAAGATTAGGGGGCAGAAATGTAAGAAAATTCAATTTTTTTCCTATAGTGCCACCTTCTGGAAGCATTTGGGCACAACAGGCTTGGGGTAATAAGGAAATTCACCCCTCATTAGATGCGGCAGGTTGTCTTCTTTCCAAAATGGTATAGTTTGTGTAGTCTTTCTTCACTTCTCTAGTTGTTATAACCATTTTTGTACAGACAAGTAATGTTTGAGAAAATGTTAGCAAAATTAGAGGTTGCAATAGGTGTAGTTTGGTACTTGTAGGGCCCCCTGAGGTAGGTGAACGCATACCAATGGGGTGTTATTTTTCTCCTAAGAGCACTAGCTAATGAATGCAGTTGGAAATGCCATGGTGTTCACAAATTTCAGTACATTTGAAGGGGCAGAAATGTAAGAAAATGCCTTTTTTTTTCATTAGCACCACCTTCTGGAGGCATTTGTGCTCTCCAGGCTTGGGGTAACATGGCAAGTCATGCATCATTAGATGCGGCAGCATGTCTTCTTTACAAAATGGTATGGTTTGTGTAGCCTTTCTTCACTTCTGTAATTGTTATAACCATTTTTGTACAGACAAGTAATGTTTGAAAAAATGTTAGCAAAATTAGAGGTTGCAATAGGTGTAGTTTAGTACTTGTAGTGCCCCCTGAGGTAGGTGAACGCATACCAATGGGGTGTCATTTTTCTCCTAAGAGCTCTAGCTAATGAATACAGTTGGAAATGCCATGGTTTTCACAGATTTCCATACAGAGTAAGGGGCAGAAATGTTAGAAAATGCCATTTATTTTCCTATAGTGCCACCTTCTGGAAGGATTTGGGCACAACAGGCTTAGGGTAATAAGGAAATTCACCTCTCATTAGATGCAGCAGGTTGTCTTCTTTTCAAAATGGTATGGTTTGTGTACCTTTTCTTCACTTCTGTAATTATTATAACCATTTTTGTACAGACAAGTAATGTTTCAGAAAATGTTAGCAAAATTAGAGGTTGCAATAGATGTAGTTTGGTACTTGTAGCGCCCCCTAAGATAGGTGAACACATACCAATGAGGTATCATTTTTCTCCTAAGAGCACTACCTAATGAATACAGTTGAAAATTCCATGGTTTTCACAGATTTCCATACAGAGTAAGGGGCAGAAATGTTAGAAAATGCCATTTTTTTCCTATAGTGCCACCTTCTGGAAGCATTTGGGCACAACAGGCTTGGGGTAACAAGGCAAGTCACCCATCATTAGATGCGGCAGGTTGTCTTCTTTCCAAAATGGTATGGTTTGTGTACCCTTTCTTCACTTCTGTAGTTGTTATAACCATTTGTGTACAGACAAGTAATGTGTGAGAAAATGTTAGAAAAATTTGAGGTTGTAGTAGGTGTCGTTTTGCACTTCTAGCGCCCCCTGAGGTAGTTAAACTCATACCAATGGGGTGTCATTTTTCTCCTAAGAGCACTAGCTAATGAATGCAGTTGGAAATGCCATGGTGTTCACAAATTTCAGTACATTTGAAGGGGCAGAAATGTAAGAAAATGCCTTTTTTTTTCATTAGCACCACCTTCTGGAGGCATTTGTGCTCTCCAGGCTTGGGGTAACATGGCAAGTCATGCATCATTAGATGCGGCAGGGTGTCTTCTTTACAAAATGGTATGGTTTGTGTAGCCTTTCTTCCCTTCTGTAATTGTTATAACCATTTTTGTACAGACAAGTAATGTTTGAGAAAATGTTAGCAAAATTAGAGGCTGCAATAGGTGTAGTTTAGTACTTGTAGCGCCCCCTGAGGTAGGTGAACGCATACCAATGGGGTGTCATTTTTCTCCTAAGAGCTCTAGCTAATGAATACAGTTGGAAATGCCATGGTTTTCACACATTTCAGTACATTTGAAGGGGCAGAAATGTAAGAAAATGCCATTTTTTTTCCTATAGTGCCAACTTCTGGAAGCATTTGGGCACAACAGGCTTGGGGTAATAAGGAAATTCACCCCTCATTAGATGCGGCAGGTTGTCTTCTTTCCAAAATGGTATAGTTTGTGTAGCCTTTCTTCACTTCTCTAGGTGTTATAGCCATTTTTGTACAGACAAGTAATGTTTGAGAAAATGTTAGCAAAATTAGAGGTTGCAATAGGTGTAATTTAGTTCTTGTAGCGCCCCCTGAGGTAGTTGAAATCATACCAATGGGGTGTCATTTTTCTCCTAAGAGCTCTAGCTAATGAATACAGTTGGAAATGCCATGGTTTTCACACATTTCAGTACATTTGAAGGGGCAGAAATGTAAGAAAATGCCTTTTTTTTTTCATTAGCGCCATCTTTTGGAAGCATTTCTGCACACCAGGCTTGGGGTAACAAGGCAAGTCACCCCTTATTAGATGCAGCAGGTTGTCTATTTTCCAGAAATGTATAGTTTTATATAGTTATTAGTGATGATCGAGCACCCCAATGCTCGGGTGTTCGGGTGCTCTGGCCGAGCACCCCCGGAGGCTCGAGTGCTCGGCCGAGCACCCGAGCCCCATTGAAGTCAATGGGAGGACTCGAGCATTACACCAGGCACCCCCTGCTCTGATGAGGGGAGGGTGCCTGGTCCATAGGAAAAGAGCAGAAAATGATGGAAACACCACAGAAATGGTTCAGGGACAGAAAAGGGAGGATGTCTGGATGCATCTTGGACTCCAACGTCGCTGCTGGGAACGATGTTTCGCCCGTAGTACGCCATTTTTACAGACTGACCGTAAAACACACAAAAAGGAAGATAAAAACGACTTTAGGCGAAAAATTGTTACCAAACAGTATTTGCTGTATATTTACTTGTATATCATCTGCAAATTCTGCAAAAAATTTCATCGATTTTTCGGAACTGGGGCCATGATTAAGAGGGAAACGTGCGCAGAGGCAAATTCTGCAAAAAATTTCATCAATTTTTCTGAACTGGGGCCATGATTAATTGGGAAACGTGCGCAGAGGCAAATTCTGCAAAAAATTTCCTCGATTTTTCTGAACTGGGGCCATGATTAAGAGGGAAACGTGCGCTGAGCCGATCATCTAAAACATTATGGGTGAGGGTCTGCTGCGGAGCTGACCATCCTAAACATTATATGCGAAGGCCCGCTAGTGAGCTGACGCTATAAAACATTATATGAGAGGGCCCGCTAGAGAGCTGACCCAATAAAACATTATATGAGAAGGCCCGCTGGTGAGCTGACCTATACAAAAATTGTCAAACAGCGCCCGCTGGTGAGCTGGCCCTATATAAAAATTATATCACAGGGCCTGCTGGTGAGCTGGCCCTATATAAAAATTATATCCCAGGGTATATGGAAGAGAGTCAACCATATACCCATTTTTTGGGTGGAAGGGGTGAATGGGAATACAGAGTATTCCCATCATTGTAAAAAAACATATCTAAAGTGACTTTATGTTCCCCCGGGGCTTTCCTCCAGTGGAGTGGAGAAGTCAGGGGAAATCCAGGCCTTGTTCATTTTTATAAGTGTCAACCTATCAGCATTGTCGGTGGAAAGGCGGATACGCTTATCTGTTATGATGCCACCAGCAGCACTAAATACCCGCTCAGACAGAACGCTGGCGGCAGGGCAGGCCAGCACCTCCAAGGCATAGAGTGTCAGTTCATACCACGTGTCCAGCTTGGACACCCAGTAGTTGTAAGGCACAGAGGGATCATTGAGGACGCTGACACGGTCTGCTATGTACTCCTTCACCATCTTCCAAAACTTTTCCCTCCTTGTGACACTAGGCTGCGCATCAGGGTGAGGGTGCTGGCGGGGTGTCATGAAGGTGTCCCACGCCTTGGAGAGAGTTGCCCTGCCTTTGTCGGAACTGCTGTGTGCTCCCCTTTTCTCCCCTTCTCGGTTGGCCAAGGTAGCACGTACTCTGCCGCCAGCGTTGTCAGATGGAAAATTTTGGAGCAATTTTTCGACAAGAACCTTCTGGTATTGCACCATTTTGCTTGTCCTCTCCACCGGAGGAATGAGAGATGAGAAATTCTCTTTGTAGCGGGGGTCCAGAAGGGTGAACACCCAGTAATCCGTGTTGTCTAAAATGCGTATAACGCGTGGGTCACGGCAAAAGGCAGCCTAACATAAAGTCAGCCATGTGTGCCAGAGTACCAACAGGCAAGATTTCGCTGTCCTCACCAGGAGGATGACTCTCAATCTCCTCATCCTCTTCCTCCTCTTCTGCCCACCCACGCTGAAGAGATGGAACTAAAGTTCCATGGCTACCCTCTGTAGCGGAGGCAACCGTGTCTTCCTCCTCCTCCTCCTCCTCCTCCGCCTCCTCCAATTGTCGCTGAGAAGACGAAGTGAGGGTGCTCTGGCTATCACCTTGTGTAAGCTCTTCCTCCCGCATTTCCACCTCTTCCACATGCAAAGCGTCGGTTTTAATTGTGAGCAGCGAGCGTTTCAGTAGACACAGAAGTGGGATGGTTACACTGATAATAGCGTTATCGCCGCTCACCATCTGTGTCGATTCCTCAAAATTGCGTAAAACCTCACAGAGGTCTGACATCCCTTCCCACTCCTCACTTCTGATTAGAGGAAGTTGAACGGAGAGGCGACGACCGTGTAACAGCTGGTACTCCACTACTGCCCTCTGCTGCTCACAAAGCTGGGCCAACATGTGGAAGGTGGAGTTCCAGCGCGTGCTCACGTCACACAGCAGCCGGTGAGCTGGCAATTGTAAGCGCTGCTGCAGCTTCAACAGGCCGGCTGAAGCTGTTGATGACTTACGGAAATGTGCACACACGCGGCGCACCTTGGTCAAGAGATCATGCAAATTGGGGTAGGTTTTTAGAAATCGCTGAACCACTAAATTAAATACATGCGCTAGGCATGGTACGTGTGTGAGCTTGCCGAACTCCAAAGCCGCCACCAAGTTACGCCCATTATCACACACAACCATGCCTGGTTGCAGGTTGAGTGGCGAGAGCCACTGCTCGGTCTGGTGACTAATCCCCTGCAACAGCTCTGAGGCCGTGTGCTGTTTGTCCCCAAGGCAGATCAGCTTCAGCACGGCCTGTTGACGCTTCCCCACTGCAGTGCTACACTGCTTCCAGCTACCGGCTGATGGGTGAGAGGAGCCAATAACGTAGGTGCTGGCGGAAACCCTGATGGAGGTAGGGCCCGCAATCCTCGGCGTGGGTAGCACCTGTGCCATCCCAGGGTCCGAGTCGCTCCCAGCCTCCACGACATTCACCCAGTGTGCCGTCAGGGAAATGTAGCGTCCCTGGCCACAAGCACTTGTCCATGTGTCAGTCGTTAAGTGGACCTTCCCAGTAACTGCGTTGGTCAGGGCACGGGTGATGTTACGGGACACATGGTGGTGTAAGGCGGGGACGGCACACCGGGAAAAGTAGTGGCGGCTGGGGACTGCGTACCGAGGGACAGCTGCTGCCATCAGGCTACGGAAGGACTCAGTCTCCACAAGCCTACATGGCAGCATTTCGATGGCCAGTAATTTGGAAAGGTGTGAGGTTAGTGCTATGGCCTGTGGGTGGGTGGCTGGGTATTTTCGCTTGCGCTCAAATGCCTGGGGTAACGACATTTGGACGCTGCGCTGGGACAGGGAAGTGGATGTGGTCGCTGATGGTGCTTCAGATGGTACAGGTGCAGGGCGGGAGGTATGCGGGCCTGCGCCTTCGACAGGCGATTGGCCGGCACCGAAAACAGGGGAAGAGGAGGCAGTGGTGGGGCCTGCAGACACAGATTGGCGATCCGGGCGTTCCTCCCACTTATTACGGTGCTTGGATGCCATGTGTCGGATCATGCTGGTGGTGGTGAGGTTTCTAGTGTTCATGCCTCGGCTCATTCTGGTGTGGCACAGGTTGCAAACTACAATTTTTTTGTCGTCCGCACTTTCCTTAAAAAAACGCCATACCGCGGAACACCTAGCCCTTGGCAAGGGAGATTTACGCAAGGGGGTGCTCCGTGGAACATTTGCGGGCCGGTTTGGTGCGGTCCGACTTCTTTCTTTAGATGGCTCACCCTCAGGACTGCTGTCATCGCTCGGCTCTCCACCTTCCCAGGTGGGGTCAGTCACCTCATCGTTCACCAAGTCCTCCTCCACTTCCTCACTCTGATCATCCTCCTCATTTCTTGATCCCACCACATACTCAGTCATTGACAACTGTGTATCATCCTCCTCATCAAGGTCTTGAGACAGTAATAGTGGTTGATTTGCTGGCAACTGTGTCTCATCATCATCATCCACTTCCTTTGACCTTAAATGCCGTTCCCCTCTGTCATCTTCTTGTGATTGGGTACCCTCTAGAGGTTGTGAATCAGGGCACAAGATGTCATGTTCCTCTGCAAGCGTGCTTGGAGAGAGGTTCAAATGAATGATTGGTGATGAGACGAGCTCCTCACTATATCCCAGTGTGTGATCACTTCTTTGGCCAGACCCTCTATGGTGGGAGGAAGGATGATCAGGGTGAGGATTATGTTGACCAGACTCTTGGCTACTGAGAGTGGACTTGGTGGAAGACAGGGTGGTGCTTAACCGACTGGAAGCAGTATCAGCTGAAATCCAACCGACCACCTGTTCGCAGTGGTCTGATCTCGAGAGTGATGTCCTGCGACGCCCTGTAAACTGAGACATGAAGCTAGGTATGGTGGATGTCTTTCTTTCTTGTGCTCTGGCACCAGGCACAGTTTCTACGCGTCCTGACCCGCGCCCTGAACTATCAGGATCACGTCCACTTCCCCGTCCCTTTTTACCCGCCTTCTTCATATTACACGGAATATGTGCTGCTAATCTGCAACTTTGCACACTAAACAGAATGTGCTTCTTATCTGCGGCTAGGCACAGTGAATGGAATATGTGACTTTTATTTTTTACACTTTGCACACTAAACAGAATGTCCTGCTAATCTGCAACTTTGCACACTAAACAGAATGTGCTGCTTATCTGCGGCTAGGCACAGTGAATGGAATATGTGACTTTTATTTTTTACACTTTGCACACTAAACAGAATGTGCTGCTAATCTGCAACTTTGCACACTAAACAGAATGTGCTGCTAATCTGTAACTTTGCACACTAAACAGAATGTGCTGCTTATCTGCGGCTATTCACAGTGAACGGAATAAGTGACTTTTATTTTTTACACTTTGCACACTAAACAGAATGTCCTGCTAATCTGCAACTTTGCACACTAAACAGAATGTGCTGCTTATCTGCGGCTAGGCACAGTGAACGGAATAAGTGACTTTTATTTTTTACACTTTGCACACTAAACAGAATGTCCTGCTAATCTGCAACTTTCCACACTAAACAGAATGTGCTGCTAATCTGAAACTTTGCACACTAAACAGAATGTGCTGCTTATCTGCGGCTAGGCACAGTGAACGGAATAAGTGACTTTTATATTTTACACTTTGCACACTAAACAGAATGTGCTGCTAATCTGCAACTTTCCACACTAAACAGAATGTGCTGCTAATCTGCAACTTTGCACACTAAACAGAATGTGCTGCTTATCTGCGGCTAGGCACAGTGAACGGAATAAGTGACTTTTATTTTTTACACTTTGCACACTAAACAGAATGTGCTTCTAATCTGCAACTTTGCACACTAAACAGAATGTGCTGCTTATCTGCGGCTAGGCACAGTGAACGGAATAAGTGACTTTTATTTTTTACACTTTGCACACTAAACAGAATGTGCTGCTAATCTGCAACTTTGCACACTAAAAAGAATGTGCTGCTAATCTGCAACTTTGCACACTAAACAGAATGTGCTGCTTATCTGCGGCTAGGCACAGTGAATGGAATATGTGACTTTTATTTTTTACACTTTGCACACTAAACAGAATGTGCTGCTAATCTGCAACTTTCCACACTAAACAGAATGTGCTGCTAATCTGCAACTTTGCACACTAAACAGAATGTGCTGCTTATCTGCGGCTAGGCACAGTGAACGGAATAAGTGACTTTTATTATTTTACACTTTGCAGACTAAACAGAATGTGCTGATAATCTGCAACTTTGCACACTAAACAGAATGTGCTGCTTATCTGCGGCTAGGCACAGTGAATGGAATATGTGACTTTTATTTTTTACACTTTGCACACTAAACAGAATGTTCTGCTAATCTGCAACTTTGCACACTAAACAGAATGTGCTGCTTATCTGCGTCTAGGCACAGTGAATGGAATATGTGACTTTTATTTTTTACACTTTGCACACTAAACAGAATGTGCTGCTAATCTACAACTTTCCACACTAAACAGAATGTGCTGCTAATCTGCAACTTTGCACACTAAACAGAATGTGCTGCTTATCTGCGGCTAGGCACAGTGAACGGAATAAGTGACTTATTTTTTACACTTTGCACACTAAACAGAATGTGCTGCTAATCTGCAACTTTGCACACTAAACAGAATGTGCTGCTTATCTGCGGCTAGGCACAGTGAACGGAATATGTGACTTTTATTTTTTACACTTTGCACACTAAACAGAATGTGCTGCTAATCTGCAACTTTCCACACTAAACAGAATGTGCTGCTAATCTGCAACTTTGCACACTAAAGAGAATGTGCTGCTTATCTGCGGCTATGCACAGTGAACGGAATAAGTGACTTATTTTTTACACTTTGCACACTAAACAGAATGTGCTGCTAATCTGCAACTTTGCACACTAAACAGAATGTGCTGCTTATCTGCGGCTAGGCACAGTGAATGGAATATGTGACTTACTTTTTACACTTTGCACACTAAACAGAATGTGCTGCTAATCTGCAACTTTCCACACTAAACAGAATGTGCTGCTAATCTGCAACTTTGCACACTAAACAGAATGTGCTGCTTATCTGCGGCTAGGCACAGTGAATGGAATATGTGACTTTTATTTTTTAGACTTTGCACACTAAACAGAATGTGCTGCTAATCTGCAACTTTCCACACTAAACAGAATGTGCTGCTAATCTGCAACTTTGCACACTAAACAGAATGTGCTGCTTATCTGCGGCTAGTCACAGTGAACGGAATAAGTGACTTTTATTTTTTACACTTTGCACACTAAACAGAATGTGCTGCTAATCTGCAACTTTGCACACTAAACAGAATGTGCTGCTTATCTGCGGCTAGGCACAGTGAACGGAATATGTGACTTTTATTTTTTACACTTTGCACACTAAACAGAATGTGCTGCTAATCTGCAACTTTGCACACTAAAAAGAATGTGCTGCTAATCTGCAACTTTGCACACCAAACAGAATGTGCTGCTAATCTGCAACTTTGCACACTAAAAAGAATGTGCTGCTAATCTGCAACTTTGCACACTAAACAGAATGTGCTGCTAATCTGCAACTTTGCACACTAAACAGAATGTGCTGCTAATCTGCGGCTAGGCACAGTGAACAGTATATGTGACGTTTTTTTTTTAAACTCTGCCCCCCAAAACAAAATATATCTGCTGCCCCCACACACAATAGTCCTAAAAAGGACTTTTGGGTCTTTTTGTTGTTCAAACGCACTTTTTTTCTGCCTACACTGACTTTCCCTTCCTATCCTCATCTCTCCCTGGCTACGACTGAGCCGAACTCGCTGGTCAGGTGCTATACAGCACCCGATCACGGGTTCTGGCCAGCCAATCAGTGTAATGCCAGCAGCCAACATGGCTGCTGGCATTACACTGATGTCAGAGCCTCCCCGCACGTTTATTGGCTGCGCAGCAGCCGCGAAACGTGCGGGGAGGAGACCCGAACATGGCGGGCGAGCACATGCGGTACTCGTACGAGTACCGCCATGTGCTGAGCAGAGAGATGCTCGAGCCGAACCGAGCTTCGGCCGAGCATGCTCGCTCATCACTAATAGTTGTTCCACTGTTTTAGGGTAGATTTACCACAAAAACCCTAGAATGCGAATATTAGCTCATAAAGTTGAAAATGTCATTTTGCGCTTCTGGTGATTAGGGCTCTACGCTAGCCATGGTCTTAGGTAAAACCATACAAATTAGGTATTTTTTTACTATGTGGACTTGGGGCTTTTTCAAATAATTGAAACTTTTTCAATCAAGGTTTTTTGATACATAGTATGTGATTTTAGCAAAATGAGTACATTTTCACTTTTTTTGTCCTTATGACATCATAGCTTTTTGCACGATGTAAAATTCTCTTCATGTAAGGTACCACGGGAAAGATCAATTTATTCTGAAAAAAACAATATATAGTTTTCCCTATGTAACTAAAAATCTCCAGAGGAAATCAAGCCTAAACAGAAGGATAGCAAAAATGTTGAAAAAGTGTCTGGCCTGCAGGGTACAGGAAATGGCCCGAGCCTTTGGCACTGAAGGGGTTAAGGTAGAAGGGATTTTGCCATGTGAGTTGGGCCTAATTTAATCACACATTTTATAACAAATTATTTTACCACAGACAAAATAATTCATAATTTAGAAACTAGTCTGGAAGACAAGTGTCCCAAATCAAATAAATAGTATTTTAACTATTTATCTACTGTTTTGAATATTGCATACCTTCTGCATAAGATATAAAATTGTATATACCTTATTGTCAATAACAGATTATATATACAATATAATCCTAAACAAATCCAATATTAAAACATTGCTTACATATACTATAAAAATGACTATGGAAATATCGTATTTACTACACCATACAACACTGCAAGGGTTAACCAGAGATTATGGGTAGGGATAGAGAACATTTTCGCCTGAAAATGAAATCTATGAATAATGGCACTTCCCTCTTGGATAATAATTTCCAGTGAATAATGTTGTTTTTCTGCTTTTTCTGCCTATCTCATTCCATTGAAATCAATGGGAACTTTGAATTATTTTATTTCCCAAAGGCATAGTATAAAAGGGGCATGAGGGTGCCTGTTTTGGTGGAGTGTGGGGAAAGAATCAGTTGAACAGGAAATGTTTTTTGGGGGTTGTTTACTGGGTCTGGGGGGCAGTTAACAAAAAAATAAATCCTAAATACAAATAAAAATGCTCCATAAAACATGGTATAAAAGGGGTCTGAGGAGGGTGCCTGTGTTGGAGGGTGGACTCTGGGGAAAGCAACAGTTGAACAGGGTATTTGTTTGGGGGGGGTTGTTGAATGGTATTGGGGGATAGTTAATAAAAAATAAATAAATATAATAAAATAAGAAATTTGTGTGTGACGTGATAGAGACAGGGACACCCTGATGTAAGCTGCCACTGGGGTAGACTGATACTTGACATGAGAGAAAATTTTGTAGCGGGTGATTTGTATTTTTTGTTGTTAGAGGTCCAAGCCCTGAGGAAGCTTCATTTGTAGGACTTATACTTGATTGGTACAATCCCTAAGGAAGCATTGATTTGTAGGACTTAGGCTTGTTAGAAACAAACCCGCAAAGACTGTTTATATTTTTGTAGGCCTATATCTTGTTTTTTGTTGTTGTTTTTTTTTTTTTAAGCACAAGCCCAGAGAAAAAAAAATACCATACTAGCCTAGTGCCAGAAGGTCATATAATGTTGGTCAGTGGCCATTGTCCATTGTCAAATGCCCTTGTGTAATTGCTGAATTTGCGACTGCTGTTCTTGCTGCTGCTTCTGCGTTGTTTAAACAGCAGGATGATTTGCCAGCTCATATATATGCATATGTGGAGAAAATAAGAAGTTGGCTAATAATTTTTCTCCACCTGCCCCTCCTCCAAAATCATGGGTGTGTTGTTACTAGAATATAATTTTTGCCATTGAGAGCAGGAACTGTGTCTCACATCAGCAACTGCAATGTGCACAGTGTGTGTGGTAAATAACACCTGGCACAACTCTATCAAACACCATGGCACCAGAAACCAAGCGCTGTTACTTTCACTACATCCCTTGTCTACACCCCGCTAAGGACACATGACAACTTGCTGACAGTTTAATAGTAATGATTATTGGTGGGCAAAAGCTCTCACCGTTTTCCAGTGAAAAATTCTGAGAAAGCCAGGTTTTTGTCAGCTTTTCCGTCCATTGATTTACGTGTTTTTTGCTTTTTTGCTATAAAAACGTGATTTATTTGTGGAAGTCAAACACAATAGAAGCAGCAACAGAGGCTCATATTGACTGCTATCATGCAGAATAAGCAGGTTTAAAACTAATAAAAGGAGGAACTGGAAGGACACTTATGTGTCCACTGAGTCTGATGAGGAGGAGGAAGTGAGCACAACTGAAACAATGCTGTACAGTCCCACTAAATCACCCCTAGGGATCTTGGGAAATTTAATGGGAAGGGAGGGAGAAAAGAGTAGTACTCATGAGAGCAGGACACGTCAGCTGCATGTGCCTGCTGCCAGACGTGCTGCCACCATTGCTGCCCCTGCTGCCACTAGTACTGTGTCTGTTGTCAGACGTGCTGCCCCTGCTGCAACCAGTGCTGTGCCTGCTGCCACTGCTGAACCTGCTGACACAAATACTCTGCCTGCTGTCAGATGTTCTGCCCCTGATTCAACCAGTGCTGTGCCTGCTGCCAGTGCTGAAGCTGCTGCTTGTGTATCTTGTAATACTCAGAAGGGAGGAAGGAGAAGATGATGCAAAGTGTGACAGCAGGGGACCCTAAGTCACACTTGCCTTCCCCAATGAGGGGGTAATCATCATATTACTAGTGACTGTGAGGATGAACTTGATGTGTGTTGTGTTAGTAGTAGTAGCAATAATGATGAAGCAGTTGGTGGGACTAGTATTAGGTGAGTGGCAGGGGAAGTATTTGAGAGTATCCAGACTAGCGTTCAAGGGCATCCACATCGTTCCTCTGGCACTGGGAGTCCTATCATTCCCATCACTACAGTGTTCAAGTGGAACATGATCCTGAAGAGGCCAGAACTGGTGCTGGGGGAGAGCAGGCGCTGAATTAATATCACCACCACCAACAGGAGCACAGGTCAGCTTCCTGTGCCTGCTGCTACTGCTGCCAGACTGCCTTCTTCAGGTAAAAAGAAATGCCAAGTGTGACATTAGAGGACTCTCTGTCACACTGCTCGTCACCTCCTCCAAGCAGCTGTGAGATGCCTGTAGTAGAGCAGCACAGCAGCACGTAATGACTAGTGGTGGTGATGATGATGGTAGAGATGCTGGGGTGGAAGAGACATTGATGGTCTTTTTATCAGAAACTGAGAAGGAATGGGAGACAGGGATGAGGATGGGTATCACCATCACCATCACTAGCAATGAGCTTTTGGAATTTGCAACTGCTTTAATTCCTGCTGCTGCTGAGTTGCAAAGGCTGCAGGATGCTGAGGAGCAAGCTAGTGTGCCATAGACCACCCTGGACACAGTAGGAATGGGGTCAACACGTGATGCGGGTTGCCAGCAGCAGCAATACTCCAAGTCCTTGTCCTAGATGCAGCGCTGATTCTAAGGGAGAAGCAGCAACAGCAGCAACATCATCCGCTGCCACAGACAGTGAAGGAGAATGTGGAGAACAAGAAGATAGAGAACATTTTTCTCCACCTGTTCCCTATCCCTATCCCCTGAAGTAATGGGTGTGGGAGTATTTTTATCTTGGGGCAGGCACAGTGCATTCATCACCAATAGCACTGTGCACAATTTGTGACAAGTCACTGAGAAGAGGAAAGGAGGGAATGCACCTTGGTACAACCACCCTGATATCACACATGAAAAACAGACACCATGACATCTATGTCAAACATGTTAAAAACAAGAAAGCACCACAGAAATCAAGCATCTCTGTTACTGTACCCCCTGACTATCCAGAAAGGCAACAAGAGGCAGAAGAATAGGGAGACCCAGGTAGAGACTGGATGTTCCATGATAAGTGAAATAACTATCTCGCCATCACCATCACCTTCTTCCTCAAGGGTAAATACATCTTTTGCCAATACACCTCGTTCATCGTTACCTTCCCCATCACTCTGTTGATGTTAGGATGTGGCAGTTCATCTCCGCCCATTGCACACTGTGTGGTGCACTGAACATGCTATTGTTGTGGAGGAGAATTGCAAGCAGGGCATCAAGCGGCATCCGAGAAGATTCCATCCCGCAGAATATACTAAGGTGCTGGCAGGGAGGGTTCATCATTACTATTAAACTATTAGCAAAGTGTCATGTGTCCTTAACACGGTCTAGACAAGGTGTATAGTGACAGAGACAGAACTTGGGTTTTGGTGTCATGGTGTTTGGATACAGTTGTGCCCCCAGATGTTATTTACCACACACACTTTGCACATTGCAGTTGCTGATGAGAGGCACAGTTCCTGCTCTCAAGGTAAAATTTCCATTCTAATAACAACACACCCATGATTTTAGAGGAGGGGCAGTTGGAGAAAAAATATTGGCCAACTTCTTTTCTCCACATAGACTGAGGTTTATGTATTGTGTTGCTACTGCCTCAGGTGCATCACTGGAGCTAGTTGTGGCAAGTGGAACCTTCATCATCCATCAACCATGTTTCTGCTGTTTTGACCCCTTTCCCTTTGAGCTGCCTAATCATTCTGCTGTTTAAATAACTCAGCAGCAGCAAGAACAGCAGTTGCAAATTCCACATCTACATCAGGGCATTTGATAAAGGCCATCACCTGCTGGTACTAGGCAGTAGGGCATTTTTTTCTCTGGTCTTGTGTTTTAAAAAAAAACAAAAAAAAAAAAAAAAAAAACACCAAAACGTTCGGGGATCGAACTCTCCTAATAAGCGCTCACTGGTCCTGAGGTAAATGCATAGACTGAAAAGGGATGTAGTCATGTTGCAAGAGTCCCACTTTAAGAGATCTGAACACCTGCAATTGCGCAGCAGATTCTTTCCTGTATCATACTTCATTACTAATTCGACCAAGAAAATGGAATAGCAATTTTTTTTCACAAAAACCTTGCTTTTCAACACGTATCCACTCTTATGGATAAAGAAGGCAGATTCTTATTCATAAAGGGTACCGTGGACGGTTGTCTATACACTTTTGCTTCTCTATATGCCCCTAATGTCAATCAGGTCCCTTTTATTCTCAATACTCCTGAATCCCTATCTTCTTTTCAAGAGGGAGTACTGATATTGGGAGGAGACTTTAATCTCCCTCTAGTCCCGTCAATGGACTGCTCATCGGGCACATCCTCCTACGCCCAATCCATTATTAGACGTTTTGCAAAATCCTTACATTCTTTTCATCTTGTAGATGCTTGGCGTCTCCTTAACCCTACGACGAACGACTATACATTCTACTCTCACTCTCACGACCAATATTCCAGAATTGACTATATCTTCGCTGGTCATTCTATTATCCCATCTATTTTGGAAGCTAAATTAGGCGAGATTACGTGGTCAGACCATGCCCCTGTACTAGTGTCTCTACATAGGCACTCTCCAACTAAACCCTTTACTCTTTGGAGGCTAGACAAATTTTTATTACAACATCCGGAATCCGTGGTGCACTTGACCAATTCTCTGAAGCATTATAGGGCTGAGAATTGCACAGAGGAAGTCTCCTCTCTTATAGCATGGGAAGCTCATAAGTGTGTCATGCATGGGGAACTAATTAAACTTGCTTCTGCTAGGAAGAAAGTGACAAATCAGGAAGTAGAGGCATTGATTAAAGAGATACAATCCCTGGAGGCACCTCACAAAGCTTCACAAGTGGCAGCCTCTCTACCCACATTGTCATTGCTTTACTCTAAACTGACCACAATCTTGCAAACGAAAGTTGAGCGTGCCTTTTTTAGAGTTCGACAGGCCCACTTTGAACATGGCAATAAGCCTGGACATCTCCTGGCACGACAACTGAGAGCACGAATTCAGACCCATTATATCCCCTCTATTAGAACTTCTGATGACACAATAGTACACTCTTCTTAGGATATAGCGACTTCCTTTCGATCTTTTTATGCCTCACTATATAACATTGCAGCCTCCTCTCCTCATACCTTAGATCACCCTCAATTGGTCTAGCAGTATCTTAGAGAGGCACATCTTCACTCTCTCAAGAGGGAAGTGCATCAATCTTTAGAAGCTACTATCACCAAACAAGAAGTGCTGGCGACCATCCACCTCCTGCCGGTGGGCAAGAGTCCGGGGCCAGATGGCTTCTCTCAGGCATATTATAAGACTTTTGATAAGATACTGGCCCCCTCTTGACAAAGGCTGTCTCCTCATTAACAGATACTATAACATCACACCCACTGATGGCCAAAGCACACATTACTGTCTTAACCAAACCGGGTAAGGACCCTCTCCTTCGCCAAAACCATCACCCTATATCTCTTTTGAATCTGGACTTAAAAACTTTTGCAAAAATCTTAGCAAACAGACTGAAAGTTTTTCTACCAGAGCTTATCCACCTTGACTCTTAAACTCTTAAATGTCATCCATCACATTGACTCTCACAAAATCCAGGCTCTCTTATTGACAGTCGATGCAGAGAAGGCTTTCACTTGTGTGAATTGGCATTTTATGACTAGAACACTACACCATTTTGGATTTGGCCCTAAATTTATGGCCTATGTTAGTGCTTTATATTTGAATCCAACAGCCAAGGTGAAAGTTAACGGTCTTCTCTCCCAATCATTCCCCATAATGAATGGCACTCGATAGGGGTGCCCACTATCCTCTCTCCTGTTTGTTATCACGATGGAGGCACTAGCTCAACACATTCGCAACAATTCTCAAATCACGGGAATTCTGAGGTCTTCCTCCCCCAATCCTGTTAAACTTTCCATGTTTGCAGATGACGTGCTTCTCTCCACGGCGGATCCGCTGACAGCCCTCCCTGCTTTCTTGACAGAACTTCATAAATTCTCCACCGTTTCCGATTTCAAAATAAATGTGTCTAAATCCAGTGCCCTGGTCTTGAACCTCCTGATATGCAAAATGTATATCCCCTACAATGGTCCAAAAAAATCGATTGAATATCTGGGGGTTGTGCTCACTCCCTCTCTCGCTCAAGTGTTTCCCTCAAATCATCCCAAGTTATTAAGATCTATTCGGTCAGATTTTGCTAAGTGGAGACCTCTCTTTATCTCCTGGGTTGGGAAAATTAATGTGCTCAAAATGAGTGTTCTCCCAAGATTTTTGTACCTCTTTCAGACTCCTTTGCATTATCAGTAACTGAGAATTTATAGCTTTCCTGCTACCAATTAAATTAGTCTTTGTCAGACCTTCCTGATCAGCCTACTGATAAACAGTATAACTCTGTATGTTCCCTTTTGAAAGAAATGTATCTAATCTTCTCTTAAATGTATCCATTGTATCTGCCATAACTACCTACCTGGGCAATGAATTCCACAATTTGACAGACCTTACCGTAAAAAAACCCTTCCTCTGCTGAAGTCTAAACCTCCTTTCCTCTAATCTCAAGGGGTGTCCCCTGGTCACCTGATCAGGCCTTGGAATAAATAGCTCACCACAGAGATCCTTGTATTGACCTCTCATATACTTGTACAATGTGATAAGGTCTCCACTTAGTCGTCTTTTCTCTATAGTAAATAAACCAAGTGTGTTTAGTCGTTCCTCATATGTCAAGTCCTCCAATCCCTTAATTAATTTTGTTGTTCTCCGCTGTACCCTCTCTAGTTCTAGTATATCCTTTTTCAGAACCGGTGCCCAAAATTGCACTACATACTCAAGGTGAGGTCTTACCAATGATTTGTGTAATGGCAAAATAATGTTATCCAATCTTGCTTTGATACCTCTTTTTATGCAAGACAGGACTTTGTTTGCCTTTGCTACTGCTGTTTGACACTGGTCACTGTTTCCAAGTTTGTAGTTGACAAGGACACCCAGGTCTTTTTCTAGCAACGAGTCACCTAAAATTATTCCATTAAGTTTATAAGTAGCCTTGGGATTGTTTCCTCCCAAATGCATGACTTTACACTTCCCCACATTAAACTTCATATTCCACATGTTTGCCCAATCTGACATTGTATGTAAGTCCCTCTGTAGAGAGAAAATATCCTGTTCTGAATTAATGACTTTGCATAATTTAGTATCATCTGCAAATATTGATATTTTCCTTTCTATATCTATTTCCAGGTCATTTATAAACATGTTAAAAAGCAGCGGACCCAATACTGAATCCTGAGGTACTCCACTCTCCACTTTAACTGTACTGGAGAATTTTCAATTTACAACCACACACTGTTCCCTATCTTTCAGCCAGTTTTGTATCCAATTGCAAAGGTTATCTCCTAGCCCCTATACACCAGCCTTCTGTGTGGCACTGTATCAAATGCCTTTGCAAAGTCTAGATATACTACATCTACTGCCTTGCCATTGTCAAGGTTGCTGCTTACCACCTAATAGAAGCTGAAAAGATTCGTTTGGCATAATCTATTCTTCATAAAACCATGTTGATTCATGCTAATGATTTATTTTTTGTGTTGTAATCCTGAATATAGTCCCTTCCATGTATTGACTCCTATCTTAAGGACAGTAGGGATGTAATTGAAGTGTTTGAGAATTTGGATTGGGAGGAGGGTGATATATTAGTTACAAGTGATATTAGCGCCCTCTATACCAACATAGGTCATTCCGAGGGTATTAAAGCCTTGGAAAGGTCTTTTGAAAAGTATGGTTTTCTGGAAGGACCTCAAAGGAAATTTATATTCGATAGTGTCTCCTTTATATTAAATACCAATTATTTTGTGTTTAATAAGACATTTTATTTGCAAACTAGGGGCACAGAGATGGGGACCCGCTTTGCCCCTAGTTTTGCTAATTTATTTCTTGGTATATGGGAGGATGACACAATTTGGTCCCCCAATCGTTTTATTCCCCACATCAAACTTTATAAGAGATACAGCGACGATATTGTAATGATATGGCATGGGACTGTTAAACTCCTGGAAGAGTTTTTTCTTTTCTTAATGATAATGATTTAAATCTTAAATTTACCTATACATTCAGTATTAAGGATATTGAGTTCTTGGATCTATGGAGATCGTATTTTGACTAAAACTCATTTTAAAACTGTAGATCAGAATAGTTTTATACCATATTCAAGTATGCATAAAATAATTTGGCTGGACAATATTCCGAAAAGCCAGTTCATACGCATACAAAGAAATTTTTCTTTGACTAGCCATAATTGGGATCAAGGGATCAGACTTATGAAGAGATTTTTGGAACGAGGGTGTGGTCTCAAAAATGTTTGTTAAGCCTTTTAAGAGGAATTGAAGTTAAATAGAGGGGATTTGATTAAGACACAGAATGGAATAGTGACAACAACAAAAAATTCTGTTTGTGAGTTAAGTGAACGGAATTATAATTTTACTCAATTTATTCATATTTTAGAAACATATTATGATATCAGTCAAGATATTTTGGACATAAGGCACAGAAATTGCAAATATAAGGAAGTTAACAAACAGATAGTGATGAATAAAGGTGAGCATGTTGGTAGGAAGTAGTGATGAGCGAGCATGCTCGGCCGAAGCTCGGTTCGGCTCGGCTCGAGCATCGCTCTGCTCGGCACATGGCGGTACTCGTACGAGTACCGCATGTGCTCGCCCGCCATGTTCGGGTCTCCTCCCCGCACGTTTCGCGGCTGCTGCGCAGCCAATAAACGTGCGGGGAGGCTCTGACATCAGTGTAATGCCAGCAGCCATGTTGGCTGCTGGCATTACACTGATTGGCTGGCCAGAACCCGTGATCGGGTGCTGTATAGCACCTGACCAGCGAGTTCGGCTCAGTCTTAGCCAGGGAGAGATGAGGATAGGAAGGGAAAGTCAGTGTAGGGAGAAGAAAAGTGCGTTTGAACAACAAAAAGACCCAAAAGTCCTTTTTAGGACTATTGTGTGTGGGGGCAGCAGATATATTTTGTTTTGGGGGGCAGAGTTTAAAAAAAAAATGTCACATATTCCGTTCACTGTGCCTAGCCGCAGATTAGCAGCACATTCTGTTTAGTGTGCAAAGTTGCAGATTAGCAGCACATTCTGTTTAGTGTGCAAAGTTGCAGATTAGCAGCACATTCTTTTTAGTGTGCAAAGTTGCAGATTAGCAGCACATTCTGTTTAGTGTGCAAAGTTGCAGATTAGCAGCACATTCTTTTTAGTGTGCAAAGTGTTAAAAATAAAAGTCACATATTCTGTTCACTGTGCCTAGCCGCAGATAAGCAGCACATTCTGTTTAGTGTGCAAAGTTGCAGATTAGCAGCACATTCTTTTTAGTGTGCAAAGTGTTAAAAATAAAAGTCACATATTCTGTTCACTGTGCCTAGCCGCAGATAAGCAGCACATTCTGTTCAGTGTGCAAAGTTGCAGATTAGCAGCACATTCTGTTTAGTGTGGAAAGTTGCAGATTAGCAGCACATTCTGTTGAGTGTGCAAAGTGTAAAAAATAAAAGTCACTTATTCCGTTCACTGTGCCTAGCCGCAGATAAGCAGCACATTCTGTTTAGTGTGCAAAGTTGCAGACTAGCAGCACATATTCCGTGTAATATGAAGAAGGCGGGTAAAAAGGGACGGGGAAGTGGACGTGATCCTGATAGTTCAGGGCGCGGGTAAGGACGCGTAGAAACTGTGCCTGGTGCCAGAGCACAAGAAAGAAAGACATCCACCATACCTAGCTTCATGTCTCAGTTTACAGGGCGTCGCAGGACATCACTCTCGAGGTCAGACCACTGCGAACAGGTGGTCGGTTGGATTTCAGGTGATACTGCTTCCAGTCGGTTAAGCACCACCCTGTCTTCCACCAAGTCCACTCTCAGTAGCCAAGAGTCTGGTCAACATAATCCTCACCCTGATCATCCTTCCTCCCATCATAGAAGGTCTGGTCAAAGAAGTGATCCCACACTGGGATATAGTGAGGAGCTCGTCTCATCACCAATCCTTCATTTGAACCTCTCTCCAAGCACGCTTGCAGAGGAACATGAAATCTTGTGCCCTGATTCACAACCTCTAGAGGGTACCCAATCACAAGAAGATGACAGAGGGGAACGGCATTTAAGGTCAAAGGAAGTGGATGATGACGATGATGAGACACAGTTGCCATCAAATCAACCACTATTACTGTCTCAAGACCTTGATGAGGAGGATGATATACAGTTGTCAATGACTGAGTATGTGGTGGGATCAAGAAATGAGGAGGATGATCAGAGTGAGGAAGTGGAGGAGGACTTGGTGAACGATGAGGTGACTGACCCCACCTGGGAAGGTGGAGAGCCGAGCGATGACAGCAGTCCTGAGGGTGAGCCATCTGCAGCACCGCAACAGGCTGGAAGAGGCAGTGGTGTGGCTACGGAAAGAAGGCGGACCGCACCAAACCGGCCCGCAAATGTTCCACGGAGCACCCCCTTGCGTAAATCTCCCTTGCTAAGGGCTAGGTGTTCCGCGGTATGGCGTTTTTTTAAGGAAAGTGCGGACGACAAAAAAATTGTAGTTTGCAACCTGTGCCACACCAGAATGAGCCGAGGCATGAACACTAGAAACCTCACCACCACCAGCATGATCCGACACATGGCATCCAAGCACCGTAATAAGTGGGAGGAACGCCAGGATCGCCAATCTGTGTCTGCAGGCCACACCACTGCCTCCTCTTCCCCTGTTTTCGGTGCCGGCCAATCGCCTGTCGAAGGCGCAGGCCCGCATACCTCCCGCCCTGCACCTGTACCATCTGAAGCACCATCAGCGACCACATCCACTTCCCTGTCCCAGCGCAGCGTCCAAATGTAGTTACCCCAGGCATTTGAGCGCAAGCGAAAATACCCAGCCACCCACCCACAGGCCATAGCACTAACCTCACACCTTTCCAAATTACTGGCCATCGAAATGCTGCCATTTAGGCTTGTGGAGACTGAGTCCTTCCGCAGCCTGATGGCAGCAGCTGTCCCTCGGTACGCAGTCCCCAGCCGCCAATACTTTTCCCGGTGTGCCGTCCCCGCCTTACACCACCATGTGTCCCTTAACATCACCCGTGCCCTGACCAACGCAGTTACTGGGAAGGTCCACTTAACGACTGACACATGGACAAGTGCTTGTGGCCAGGGACGCTACATTTCCCTGACGGCACACTGGGTGAATGTCGTGGAGGCTGGGAGCGACTCGGACCCTGGGATGGCACAGGTGCTACCCACGCCGAGGATTGCGGGCCCTACCTCCATCAGGGTTTCCGCCAGCACCTACGTTATTGGCTCCTCCTCCTCCGTTTCCACCTCCGAATTCTCTGCGCGCAGCGCCACTCACCCATCAGCCGGTAGCTGGAAGCAGTGTAGCACTGCAGTGGGGAAGCGTCAACAGGCCGTGCTGAAGTTGATCTGCCTTGGGGACAAACAGCACACGGCCTCAGAGCTGTTGCAGGGGATTAGTCACTTGACCGAGCAGTGGCTCTCGCTAGTGTTGAGCGAGCATGCTCGGCCGATGCTCGGATCGGCTCGAGCATCGCTCTGCTCGGCACATGGCGGTACTCGTACGAGTACCGCATGTGCTCGCCCGCCATATTCGGGTCTCCTCCCCGCACGTTTCGCGGCTGCTGCGCAGCCAATAAACGTGCAGGTAGGCTCTGACATCAGTGTAATGCCAGCAGCCATGTTGGCTGCTGGCATTACACTGATTGGCTGGCCAGAACCCGTGGTCGGGTGCTGTATAGCACCTGACCAGCGAGTTCGGCTCAGTCTTAGCCAGGGAGAGATGAGGATAGGAAGGGAAAGTCAGTGAAGGGAAAAGACAAGCAAATTTGTTAAAAAAAAGACCCAAAAGTCCTTTTTAGGACTACTGTGTGTGGGGGCAGCAGTTTATTTTGTGTGGGGGGAAAAAAACAAAAAAAAAATTCATATATTCTGTTTAGTGTGCAAAGTTGCAGATTAGAGCACATTCTGTTTAGTGTGCAAAGTTGCAGATTAGAGCACATTCTGTTTAGTTTGCAAAGTTGCAGATTAAAGCACATTCTGTTTAGTGTGCAAAGTTGCAGATTAGAGCACATTCTGTTTAGTGTGCAAAGTTGCAGATTAGAGCACATTCTGTTTAGTGTGCAAAGTTGCAGATTAGAGCACATTCTGTTAAGTCTTCAAACTAAAATATCAAAGTCACATATTCCATTCAGTGTGCGTCGCCGCAGTTTAGCAGCACATTCTGTGTACTGTGCAGAGTTGCAGAATAGGAAGAAATACTGTTAAGTCTTCAAACTAAAATATCAAAGTCACATATTCCATTCATTGTGCGTCACCGCAGTTTAGCAGCACATTCTGTGTACTGTGCAGAGTTGCAGAATAGGAAGAAATACTGTTAAGTCTTCAAACTAAAATATCAAAGTCACATATTCCATTCAGTGTGCTTCGCCGCAGTTTAGCAGCATATTCTGTGTACTGTGCACAGTTGCAGAATAGGAAGAAATACTGTTAAGTCTTCAAACTAAAATATCAAAGTCACATATTCCATTCAGTGTGCTTCGCCGCAGTTTAGCAGCATATTCTGTGTCCTCTGCACAGTTGCAGAATAGGAAGAAATACTGTTAAGTCTTCAAACTAAAATATCAAAGTCACATATTCCATTCAGTGTGCGTCACCGCAGTTTAGCAGCACATTCTGTGTACTCTGCACAGTTGCAGAATAGGAAGAAATACTGTTAAGTCTTCAAACTAAAATATCAAAGTCACATATTCCATTCAGTGTGCGTCACCGCAGTTTAGCAGCACATTCTGTGTACTCTGCACAGTTGCAGAATAGGAAGAAATACTGTTAAGTCTTCAAACTAAAATATCAAAGTCACATATTCCATTCAGTGTGCCTCGCCGCAGTTTAGCAGCATATTCTGTGTACTCTGCACAGTTGCAGAATAGGAAGAAATACTGTTAAGTCTTCAAACTAAAATATCAAAGTCACATATTCCATTCAGTGTACGTCACCGCAGTTTAGCAGCACATTCTGTGTACTGTGCAGAGTTGCAGAATAGGAAGAAATACTGTTAAGTCTTCAAACTAAAATATCAAAGTCACATATTCCATTCAGTGTGCGTCACCGCAGTTTAGCAGCACATTCTGTGTACTGTGCAGAGTTGCAGAATAGGAAGAAATACTGTTAAGTCTTCAAACTAAAATATCAAAGTCACATATTCCATTCAGTGTGCTTCACCGCAGTTTAGCAGCACATTCTGTGTACTGTGCACAGTTGCAGAATAGGAAGAAATACTGTTAAGTCTTCAAACTAAAATATCAAAGTCACATATTCCATTCAGTGTGCGTCACCGCAGTTTAGCAGCACATTCTGTGTACTCTGCACAGTTGCAGAATAGGAAGGAATACTGTTAAGTCTTCAAACTAAAATATCAAAGTCACATATTCCATTCAGTGTGCTTCGCCGCAGTTTAGCAGCACATTCTGTGTACTCTGCACAGTTGCAGAATAGGAAGAAATACTGTTAAGTCTTCAAACTAAAATATCAAAGTCACATATTCCATTCAGTGTGCTTCGCCGCAGTTTAGCAGCATATTCTGTGTACTGTGCACAGTTGCAGAATAGGAAGAAATACTGTTAAGTCTTCAAACTAAAATATCAAAGTCACATATTCCATTCAGTGTGCTTCGCCGCAGTTTAGCAGCATATTCTGTGTACTCTGCACAGTTGCAGATTTGCAGCACATATTCCGTGTAATATGAAGAAGGCGGGTAAAAAGGGACGGGGAAGTGGACGTGATCCTGATAGTTCAGGGCGCGGGTCAGGACGCGGAGAAACTGTGCCTGGTGCCAGAGCACAAGAAAGAAAGACATCCACCATACCTAGCTTCATGTCTCATTTTACAGGGCGTCGCAGGACATCACTCTCGAGGTCCGACCACTGTGAACAGGTGGTCGGTTGGATGTCAGCTGATACTGCTTCCAGTCGGTTAAGCACCACCCTGTCTTCCACCAAGTCCACTCTCAGTAGCCAAGAGTCTGGTCAACATAATCCTCACTCTGATCATCCTTCCTCCCACCATAGACGGTCTGGTCAAAGAAGTGATCCCACACTGGGATATAGTGAGGAGCTCGTCTCATCACTAGGGATGAGCGAGCACCCCGATGCTCGGGTGCTCGGGTGCTCTGACCGAGCACCCCCTGATGCTCGAGTGCTCGGCCGAGCACCCGAGCCCCATTCAAATGAATGGGAGCACTCGAGCATTAAACCAGGCACCCCCTGCTCTGATGAGCGGAGGGTGCCTGGTCAATGTCCCCCTTCATCTCCGCTATGCCCCTCTTCCACAATGTCCCCCTTCATCTCCTATGCCATAGCGGAGATGAAGGGGGACATTGTGGAAGAGGGGCATAGCGGAGATGAAGGGGCACATTGTGGAAGAGGGGCATAGAGTCTATGCCCCTCTTCCACAATGTCCCCCTTCATCTCCGCTATGCCCCTCTTCCACAATGTCCCCCTTCATCTCCTCTATGGTATAGGAGATGAAGGGGGACATTGTGGAAGAGGGGCATAGCGGAGATGAAGGGGCACATTGTGGAAGACGGGCATAGCGGAGATGAAGGGGGACATTGTGGAAGAGGGGCATAGAGTCTATGCCCCTCTTCCACAATGTCCCACTTCATCTCTGCAATGCCCCTTCATCTCCGCAATGCCCCCGTACCTCCATTCCCTGGTGGTCCAGCGGAGCGTCTTCGGATCTGTGCCTCTTCCGGCACAGATCCTCTTCACCCGAACATGTCGGGCGAGCACATGGCGGTACTCGTACGAGTACCGCCATGTGCAGAGCAGAGCGATGCTCGAGCCGATCCGAGCATCGGCCGAGCACGCTCGCTCAACACTACTCATCACCAATCCTTCATTTGACCCTCTCTCCAAGCACGCTTGCAGAGGAACATGACATCTTATGCCCTGATTCACAACCTCTAGAGGGTACCCAATCACAAGAAGATGACAGATGTGAACGGCATTTAAGGTCAAAGGAAGTAGTGGATGATGATGATGATGAGACACAGTTGCCATTAAATCAACCACTATTACTGTCTCAAGACCTTGTTGAGGAGGATGATATACAGTTGTCAATGACTGAGTATGTGGTGGGATCAAGACATGAGGAGGATGATCAGAGTGAGGAAGTGGAGGAGGACTTGGTGGACGATGAGGTGACTGACCCCACCTGGGAAGGTGTAGAGCCGAGCGATGACAGCAGTCCTGAGGGTGAGCCATCTGCAGCACCGCAACAGGCTGGAAGAGGCAGTGGTGTGGCTACAGAAAGATGGCGGACCGCACCAAACCGGCCCGCAAATGTTCCACGGAGCACCCCCTTGCGTAAATCTACCTTGCCAAGGGGTAGGTGTTCCGCGGTATGGCGTTTTTTTAAGGAAAGTGCGGACGACAAAAGAATTGTAGTTTGCAACCTGTGCCACACCAGAATGAGCCGAGGCATGAACACTAGAAACCTCACCACCACCAGCATGATCCGACACATGGCATCCAAGCACCGTAATAAGTGGGAGGAACGCCTGGATCGCCCATCTGTGTCTGCAGGCCACACCACTGCCTCCTCTTCCCCTGTTTTCGGTGCCGGCCAATCGCCTGTCGAAGGCGCAGGCCCGCATACCTCCCGCCCTGCACCTGTACCATCTGAAGCACCATCAGCGACCACATCCACTTCCCTGTCCCAGCGCAGCGTCCAAATGTCGTTACCCCAGGCATTTGAGCGCAAGCGAAAATACCCAGCCACCCACCCACAGGCCATAGCACTAACCTCACACCTTTCCAAATTACTGGCCATCGAAATGCTGCCATTTAGGCTTGTGGAGACTGAGTCCTTCCGCAGCCTGATGGCAGCAGCTGTCCCTCGGTACGCGGTCCCCAGCCGCCACTACTTTTCCCGGTGTGCCATCCCCGCATTACACCACCATGTGTCCCGTAACATCACCCGTGCCCTGACCAACGCAGTTACTGGGAAGGTCCACTTAACGACTGACACATGGACAAGTGCTTGTGGCCAGGGACGCTACATTTCCCTGACGGCACACTGGGTGAATGTCGTGGAGGCTGGGAGCGACTCGGACCCTGGGATGGCACGGGTGCTACCCACGCCGAGGATTGCGGGCCCTACCTCCATCAGGGTTTCCGCCAGCACCTACGTTATTGGCTCCTCCTCCTCCGTTTCCACCTCCGAATTCTCTGCACGCAGCGCCACTCCCCCATCAGCCGGTAGCTGGAAGCAGTGTAGCACTGCAGTGGGGAAGCGTCAACAGGCCGTGCTGAAGCTGATCTGCCTTGGGGACAAACAGCACACGGCCTCAGAGCTGTTGCAGGGGATTAGTCACCAGACCGAGCAGTGGCTCTCGCCACTCAACCTGCAACCAGGCATGGTTGTGTGTGATAATGGGCGTAACTTGGTGGCGGCTTTGGAGCTCGGCAAGCTAGCGCATGTATTTAATTTAGTGGTTCAGCGATTTCTAAAAACCTACCCCAATGTGCATGATCTCTTGACCAAGGTGCGCCGCGTGTGTGCACATTTCCGTAAGTCATCTACAGCTTCAGCCGGCCTGTTGAAGCTGCAGCAGCGCTTACAATTGCCAGCTCACCGGCTGCTGTGTGACGTGAGCACGCGCTGGAACTCCACCTTCCACATGTTGGCCCGGCTTTGTGAGCAGCAGAGGGCAGTAGTGGAGTACCAGCTGTTACACGGTCGTCGCCTCTCCGTTCAACTTCCTGTAATCAGAAGTGAGGAGTGGGAATGGATGTCAGACCTCTGTGAGGTTTTACGCAATTTTGAGGAATCGACACAGATGGTGAGCGGCGATAACGCTATTATCAGTGTAACCATCCTACTTCTGTGTCTACTGAAACGCTCGCTGCTCACAATTAAAACTGACGCTTTGCATGTGGAAGAGGTGGAAATGCGGGAGGAAGAGCTTACACAAGGTGATAGCCAGAGCACCCTCACTTCGTCTTCTCAGCGACAATTGGAGGAGGCGGAGGAGGAGGAGGAGGAGGAGGAAGACACGGTTGCCTCTGCTACAGAGGGTAGCCATGGAACTTTAGTTCCATCTCTTCAGCGTGGGTGGGCAGAAGAGGAGGAAGAGGATGAGGAGATTGAGAGTCATCCTCCTGGTGAGGACAGCAAAATCTTGACTGTTGGTACTCTGGCACACATGGCTGACTTTATGTTAGGCTGCCTTTCCCGTGACCCACGCGTTATACGCATTTTAGACAACACGGATTACTGGGTGTTGACCCTTCTGGACCCCCGCTACAAAGAGAATTTCTCATCTCTCATTCCTCCGGTGGAGAGGACAAGCAAAATGGTGAAATACCAGAAGGTTCTTGTTGAAAAATTGCTCCAAAATTTTCCATCTGACAACGCTGGCGGCAGAGTACGTGCTACCTTGGCCAACAGAGAAGGGGAGAAAAGGGGAGCACACAGCAGTTCCGACAAAGGCAGGGCAACACTCTCCAAGGCGTGGGACACCTTCATGACACCCCGCCAGCACCCTCACCCTGATGCGCAGCCTAGAGTCACAAGGAGGGAAAAGTTTTGGAAGATGGTGAAGGAGTACGTAGCAGACCGTGTCAGCGTCCTCAATGATCCCTCTGTGCCTTACAACTACTGGGTGTCCAAGCTGGACACGTGGTATGAACTGGCACTCTACGCCTTGGAGGTGCTGGCCTGCCCTGCCGCCAGCGTTCTGTCTGAGCGGGTATTTAGTGCTGCTGGTGGCATCATAACAGATAAGCGTATCCGCCTTTCCACCGACAATGCTGATAGGTTGACACTTATAAAAATGAACAAGGCCTGGATTTCCCCTGACTTCTCCACTCCACTGGAGGAAAGCCCTGGGGGAACATAAACTCACTTTACATATGTTATTTACAATGATGGGAATACTCTGTATTCCCATTCACCCCTTCCACCCAAAAAACGGGTATATGGTTGACTCTTAATCTTCTCATCCTCCTCCTCCTCTTCCATATGCCCTGTGATATAATTTTTATATAGGGCCAGCTCACCAGCGGGCCCTGTGATATAATTTTTATATAGGGCCAGCTCACCAGCGGGCGCTGTTTGACAATTTTTTTATAGGTCAGCTCACCAGCGGGCCTTCTCATACAATGTTTTATTGGGTCAGCTCTCTAGCGGGCCCTCTCATATAATGTTTTATAGCGTCAGCTCACTAGCGGGCCTTCGCATATAATGTTTAGGATGGTCAGCTCCGCAGCAGACCCTCACCCATAAGGTTTTAGATGGTCGGCTCAGCGCACGTTTCCCTCTTAATCATGGCCCCAGTTCAGAAAAATCGAGGAAATTTTTGGGAGAATTTGCCTCTGCGCACGTTTCCCTCTTAATCATGGCCTCAGTTCAGAAAAATCGAGGAAATTTTTGGGAGAATTTGCAGATGATACACAAGTAAATATACAGCAAATACTGTTTGGTAACAATTTTTCGCCTAAAGTCGTTTTTATTTTTATTTTTGTGTGTTTTACGGTCAGTCTGTAAAAATGGCGTACTACGGGCGAAAGATCGTTCCCAGCAGCGATGTTGGAGTCCAAGATGCATCCAGACATCCTCCCTATGCTGTCCCTGAACCATTTCTGTGGTGTTTCCATCATTTTCTGCCCTTTTCCTATGGACCAGGCACCCTCCCCTCATCAGAGCAGGGGGTGCCTGGTGTAATGCTCGAGTCCTCCCATTGACTTCAATGGGGCTCGGGTGCTCGGCCGAGCACTCGAGCCTCCGGGGGTGCTCGGTCAGAGCACCCGAACACCCGAGCATTGGGGTGCTCGCTCATCACTAGCTCTCGCCACTCAACCTGCAACCAGGCATGGTTGTGTGTGATAATGGGCGTAACTTGGTGGCGGCTTTGGAGCTCGGCAAGCTCACACACGTACCATGCCTAGCGCATGTATTTAATTTAGTGGTTCAGCGATTTCTAAAAACCTACCCCAATTTGCATGATCTCTTGACCAAGGTGCGCCGCGTGTGTGCACATTTCCGTAAGTCATCAACAGCTTCAGCCGGCCTGTTGAAGCTGCAGCAGCGCTTACAATTGCCAGCTCACCGGCTGCTGTGTAACGTGAGCACGCGCTGGAACTCCACCTTCCACATGTTGGCCCGGCTTTGTGAGCAGCAGAGGGCAGTAGTGGAGTACCAGCTGTTACACGGTCGTCGCCTCTCCGTTCAACTTCCTGTAATCAGAAGTGAGGAGTGGGAATGGATGTCAGACCTCTGTGAGGTTTTACGCAATTTTGAGGAATCGACACAGATGGTGAGCGGCGATAACGCTATTATCAGTGTAACCATCCCACTTCTGTGCCTACTGAAACGCTCGCTGCTCACAATTAAAACTGACGCTTTGCATGTGGAAGAGGTGGAAATGCGGGAGGAAGAGCTTACACAAGGTGATAGCCAGAGCACCCTCACTACGTCTTCTCAGCGACAATTGGAGGAGGCGGAGGAGGAGGAGGAGGAGGAGGAAGACACGGTTGCCTCCGCTACAGAGGGTAGCCATGGAACTTTATTTCCATCTCTTCAGCGTGGGTGGGCAGAAGAGGAGGAAGAGGATGAGGAGATTGAGAGTCATCCTCCTGGTGAGGACAGCGAAATCTTGCCTGTTGGTACTCTGGCACACATGGCTGACTTTATGTTAGGCTGCCTTTCCCGTGACCCACGCGTTATACGCATTTTAGACAACACGGATTACTGGGTGTTCACCCTTCTGGACCCCCGCTACAAAGAGAATTTCTCATCTCTCATTCCTCCGGTGGAGAGGACAAGCAAAATGGTGCAATACCAGAAGGTTCTTGTTGAAAAATTGCTCCAAAATTTTCCATCTGACAACGCTGGCGGCAGAGTACGTGCTACCTTGGCCAACCGAGAAGGGGAGAAAAGGGGAGCACACAGCAGTTCCGACAAAGGCAGGGCAACACTCTCCAAGGCGTGGGACACCTTCATGACACCCCGCCAGCACCCTCACCCTGATGCGCAGCCTAGTGTCACAAGGAGGGAAAAGTTTTGGAAGATGGTGAAGGAGTACGTAGCAGACCGTGTCAGCGTCCTCAATGATCCCTCTGTGCCTTACAACTACTGGGTGTCCAAGCTGGACACGTGGTATGAACTGGCACTCTACGCCTTGGAGGTGCTGGCCTGCCCTGCCGCCAGCGTTCTGTCTGAGCGGGTATTTAGTGCTGCTGGTGGCATCATAACAGATAAGCGTATCCGCCTTTCCACCGAAAATGCTGATAGGTTGACACTTATAAAAATGAACAAGGCCTGGATTTCCCCTGACTTCTCCACTCCACTGGAGGAAAGCCCCGGGGGAACATAAAGTCACTTTAGATATGTTATTTACAATGATGGGAATACTCTGTATTCCCATTCACCCCTTCCACCCAAAAAATGGGTATATGGTTGACTCTCCTCCATATACCCTGGGATATAATTTTTATATAGGGCCAGCTCACCAGCGGGCCATGTGATATAATTTTTATATAGGGCCAGCTCACCAGCGGGCCCTGTGATATAATTTTTATATAGGGCCAGCTCACCAGCGGGCGCTGTTTGACAATTTTTGTATAGGTCAGCTCACCAGCGGGCCTTCTCATATAATGTTTTATTGGGTCAGCTCTCTAGCGGGCCCTCTCATATAATGTTTTATAGCGTCAGCTCACTAGCGGGCCTTCGCATATAATGTTTAGGATGGTCAGCTCCGCAGCAGACCCTCACCCATAATGTTTTAGATGGTCGGCTCAGCGCATGTTTCCCTCTTAATCATGGCCCCAGTTCAGAAAAATCGAGGAAATTTTTTGCAGAATTTGCCTCTGCGCACGTTTCCCTCTTAATCATGGCCCCAGTTCAGAAAAATCGAGGAAATTTTTTGCAGAATTTGCCTCTGCGCACGTTTCCCTCTTAATCATGGCCCCAGTTCAGAAAAATCGAGGAAATTTTTTGCAGAATTTGCCTCTGCGTACGTTTCCCTCTTAATCATGGCCCCAGTTCCGAAAAATCAATGAAATTTTTTGCAGAATTTGCAGATGATATACAAGTAAATATACAGCAAATACTGTTTGGTAACAATTTTTCGCCTAAAGTCATTTTTATCTGCCTTTTTGTGTGTTTTACGGTCAGTCTGTAAAAATGGCGTACTACGGGCGAAACATCGTTCCCAGCAGCGACGTTGGAGTCCAAGATGCATCCAGACATCCTCCCTATGCTGTCCCTGAACCATTTCTGTGGTGTTTCCATCATTTTCTGCCCTTTTCCTATGGACCAGGCACCCTCCCCTCATCAGAGCAGGGGGTGCCTGGTGTAATGCTCGAGTCCTCCCATTGACTTCAATGGGGCTCGGGTGCTCGGCCGAGCACTCGAGCCTCCGGGGGCGCTCGGTCAGAGCACCCGAACACCCGAGCATTGGGGTGCTCGATCATCACTAGTAGGAAGCCATCTGCTATATATGAACTAATGGTTAAACCTAATAAAGATCGACAAAAAAAGTATAAGATTTATAAGGTTAATAATGTTTAATGGGAGGAGACAGTAGATAAAAATAAAGATAAATATGATGTAGCATTGGTAACTGCTTATACAAGGGATCTTCATAAAATATGAAGGATCTTGGATAAATTCTGGCCCATAGTTCTTGAGGACAAAGTCCTCAGGAATTTGGTTCCAGAAAAAATCCATATTATCTGTAAGAAAAATTTGAGCCTTAAAAATATATTGGCACCAACTGTATTGAGGGCTCATAGGAATATAAATATAATAGGAATGTTTAAGGACAAACAGGGGAGCGAGAGAAATCCCCTCACCATGTTACCGGTGATGGGTTGGCACAGATGTGGTAAATGTACCGACTGTGCTAACTGCCCTAGGAAGTTGGAAATTTTTAAAGATCCTAAAAGTAAAAGAGAGGTTCCTATTAAGCAATTTTTAAATTGTGACAGTGTAGGAGTAATTTATGTGCTTAAATGTCCTTGTGATCTGCTTTATATAGGAATAACTAAAAGAGCTTTTAAAAGAAGACTTTATGAGCATAAGAAAAACATTGAAAAAAGAGTTATTACCCATTCTGTGTCACATCATTTTCTCGAAGTAGACAATAGTGATCCTAAATTATTAATGGGGTTTGCGTTAGAGAGTGTAAGGTTGGATTTTAGAAAAGTTAGTTTGGTCAATGTATTAAATAGACGAGAAGCAGCAAGGATATTTAAGTTAAACATTCTATACCCTGATGGGTTAAATGAAAATATCGAATTTGCTTCTTTTCTGTGAATGTGGGCATAAATATATGTATGAATAAATGTAATTGTTTTGCATATTTTAAGTTGTTGTTCAAATCGTCCTTGTCTGCTCAAATATGGCAATATATTTTTGGGAACTGTGGTATGTTTTTTATTATATTTGGGTATAAAGCTATAATACAGTGGGGGACACGGGATACATTAGTTTATGATGTGCAATGTATCACTCCGGTATGTGGAGGGTTTAATTATAGTTTTACTCTTTGTATTCATGGAAGAGTTTGTTACATTGTACTCCTGAGGTATCCGTAGTTGGGAATGTGTTTGTCGGCCAATCACTTTGTTTAAGAGAAAGGTTTAAATAGCCGATTATGCTGGGAGTAGGTTTACTTTACATTTGCTTGATAAAGCACAGCGATAGGTGTGAAACGCATTGCAGAGATTGCTTGTGGTACGAGTTGTACTGTTTCCTGGCAGAGTGTATAGCTTTGGACTATCCTTTGCATTATCAGCTATTCAGGTAAGTGTTCTGGCTGGTTTTAACGCATAGCACTTTTGTGTTTATATCATTGCACTGATATATATTTTTGGCTATTGTATGTTTTATAGTTTAACTAGCAGTTTGAGACGGCGTTGCCCGTCATGTTATGCAGGAAATGTTTCTTTTTTTTTAAATAAATGTTATGATAGTGAATTATAGCGTAGGGTGTACGTGTCAGAAAGGTACACACAGTGATAGACAGAGACACATGCAACACACACATATACACACACATGCACTGACAACACAAACAGTGACACACAGCTGCAAATCAGAACATAAATACATACAGTGTGAGCAGTGTAAGTAACATACCTCCCAACATTTCATATGGCCAAAGAGGGACACTTGTGTTTTCGGTGGTGTTACTGGGGGCGTGGCTGGTTGTGTATTTTAGAGAATTTTTAACCCTTTGAGTGCCAGGGGGTAAGCAATGCATTGCATCCCCTCTGGCATTGAAATGGTTAAGTTACTCTTTCTGTAAGTGAATGATTTAGAAGAAGGTGAAAGTATTTTTTTTACACAGACTAATTTAACAGATATATACAGAAGTTTATTCCCACATTACTGTGGATTTTATTGATGTGGAGCAATCTGATACACTGGTATATACACCACACAATGTGATCTCCTAAATAGAGGAGCAGAGGGATTTGGGTGTCAAACAGGGACTGTCCCTCCTATACTGTATAGTGCCAGTCCTTATACACAGACACATGCAGACTGTATACTATACAGCGGAGGTTCTCAGCCCATGCCCTCAGTGGCCACTAACAGGCCAGGACTTAGGAATTTCACTGCTAGAACACAAGTGTGTTGATCAGAGGCTCAGTCATATTGATTAACTCACCTGTGCTCTTAAAAGGAAATTCTAAAATCCTGGCCTGTTAATAGCCACTGAGGGCACAGATTGAGAACCACTGCTATACAGTGCCAGACCATTGTAGAGAATTTTTAACCCTTTGAGTGCCAGGGGGTAAGCAATGCATTGCATCTCCTCTGGCACTGAAATGGTTAAGTTACTCTTTCTGTAAGTGAATGATTTAGAAGAAGATGAAAGTATTTTTTTTACACAGACTAATTTAACAGATATATACAGAAGTTTATACCCACATTACCGTGGGTTTTACTGATGTGGAGCAATCTGATACACTTGTACATTAGGCTGACCAGACCTCACCTTTAACCAGTGACACATATGAAAAATGCATACTGCAGGGCTGCTTTGATTTTGGTGCACTCCTGAAATATGCTTATTTCCTATGTGTCCCCGGTTAAAGGTGAGGTCTGGTCAGCCTACTGTATATACACCACACCGTGTGATCTCCTAAATAGAGGAGCAGAGGGATTTGGGTGTCAAACAGGGACTGTCCCTCCTATACTGTATAGTGCCAGTCCTTATACACAGACTGTATACTATACAATGCCAGACCATATATAAATAGTTTGTCATACATGCTATACAGTGAGCTATGTACAGCATGGAGATGATTGCAGGAACTGGCACCTCTACTTACAGACAGACTGACAAACAACCTGCTCTCTTTCTCTCTCTTTGTGCAATATATAAATACAGTCACATCCATGTCTCTGCCATTTACCAGCTCAGCTGAAGCCTTGCTCTGCACTGCCTGATCACCTCTCTGCCGTTGTTTCCACTTTCTCAGCAAGCCAGTATCCTCCTGCTGATTGTTTAGAAATCAGCTCACTTGTAGTAATTAGCAGAGCTGTGTAGGCTCAAAGACAGGGAATGAAGAAGCTGCATAATACAGATTGGACCATGGCCTTCCAGCTGTAGCTTGAACATTGTTCCCATCATCCTCAGCGTGCGTGTGTGTATATGTGTGTATGTGTCTGCTAGTGTGTGTGTGTGTGGGAGGGCATGTGCATGTGTCTGTGGTGTAGGAGTGTGTGGCAGCCATTTTTTTTTCAGCCTTAGATAGTGGTGGGCGGGCTGGATAGTGGGGGCAGGCCAAAAATCACACTCCCACAGAATCACCCAATGGCAGCAGTAATCCTTTTTACTGCCGCCCCTGGGTGTGTTTTGCCAGGCACAAAGTCTTCTTTTATATATATAGATTTGTTTGTTTTTATTACTGTGACCTGACCGTTTAGGTGCTGGGTTTGCTCCGAGTTGTTTCATATGATTAATTAATCATCTGCAGGGAGATACTTTGTAACCCTGTTACCTCGTTTTGCTAGAAATTCAGTGTTTCCCAGCTTTTGGTGGATCACAGATTTTTATTCAATAAATATTAGTTTCATTTTTTAGGGGTCAAGTGGGGTAAGGATACAGCTCATAGTTCAGTTTTGTCAACTCCTCCGGTATTTGGATTGCAACTACTGTTTTGGAGATCTGACCTGTGTCCATTTCCAACTTGCTTCTTAACCCTTTTATATCTGTAGGATTTTTTATTTCGTTATTGGTCGTATATATTCACTTTTGGTTTTCTGTTAAATTATTGACGGATACTTTTATATACATCTGCCATTGTGTGTATATTACTGTCAATTGCTACATTTTATAACGGTACATGTTTACACTAATTGGATTGATTTTTTTGAGATTCTTCCCAATTTAAGATATTAGACCTATATACATGTGGTTTTAAATAAAATTAGATTCTTTTCAAGATTGAGATACTGTGTGTTTATTTATTTTTTGGTTATAGGGCTGCGGGGAGTTCACAAGTGCCACACTCAGATTTTAAAGTTATAATATACAGTTTTGTTTGTGGCGCGAGAACATCGTAGCGGTTGCAACACCCTGGGAGTTGGAGGTGCCAGTGAATTCCCTGGGAAATATCTTATACTTGGATTTCTGTTGATTTAAGCTCTTGTAATAAGAGATATTTGAAAATACAGTACCATCCTGCGCCTTTTCCAAAAAGTATATTTCTATAGCCTTCTCTTAAACTTTCTGTGGGGGGATAAACGAAATAGGATTAGTCTCCGTACCCTTTGTAGACGGTACGAGAAGGGCGGGTTGAGGCTTCCCGACCTCCGCCATTATTATCTTGCTTCTATCTTATCATCTTTACCTGACTGGAATTTTCACCAAGCTAATAAATTATGGGTCTCTGTGGAACGCAGACAAGTCCCTGTATCTGACCCCTTATGGGAATATTTGTTACCTAGAGAAGCAAGCATTAATTCACTCTTGTTTAATCCGATCGTGCGAAATGTTCTGTCGTGCTGGGCTGTTGGACCTACTGTACCCCGTCTGCTTCCTTTTCCATCTCCCTGCTCCCCTTTCTTTCATACTCGCAAAACTATCTATACGCTCCCGGCATCCCAATTCCCTAACTGGACGAAATCTAGGGAACTACGGAAAATATGCAATTATCTCAGAATCAAAGGTTTTTTATCATCACCCGGGCTACGACATAAACTCGATAGACCTCTAACCCCTTTCGAGGAACTTATGATGGCTCTTCCTGGACATAAAGCTTTCTTGGGCACTATATATCAACTTCTCTCTGACTCTGATCAACATTCTAAACCCAACTATGCTCTGGCATGGGAGATTGATTTGGGACTTTCATTGTCCTTAGAAGAATGGAGGAAGATTGTCACGGTTTTCAAGACACTCAGACCTGTAGGTGAAATAAAACAGTTTTATTAAGAACAAAATGAATGACAAAAATCGCCCCCTATAGGCAGCACTGCGAAGCAGCAAGAAGGCAATAGTATGACCAATATACAGGTATTGATTTAAACAGCACAGGCAAATAGCATATACTGAGTACAGAGATACAAGGGTTAACACAGTAATCAGTCCGTCTCAGTTGTGGTGTTTGGTACGCCCAAGGTGATAATAGGCAGTAAATGGTGGAGAGAACTCAACACCAATTGTTCATAATACTGAGATAACTGTCCAGCAAAGATGAACCTGCAACCCAGAACCTGCTGCACTTGAACAGTAGCCCCCACGGGCGTAATAACGGAGCAAGTAGACTGCCAGAGCTTGAGCCAATAGCCCCCACGGGCGTGATAACGGAAGCAACTGGATTGCAAGAGCTTGAGCCAATAGCCCCCACGGGCGTGATAACGGAGCAACTGGATTGCAAGAGCTTGAGCCAATAGCCCCCACGGGTGTGATAATGGAAGCAACCGGATTGCAAGAGCTTGAGCCAATAGCCCCCACGGGCGTAATAACAGAGGCTTGCACAGTAGCAGCTAAAGCCGTAGCGCCTACCGGGCGCGGTAACAAACTTTACTATACTGCAAGGAGTGATATGAACTGTCGCCTACAAGGCCTACTGGACTGGCTCAGCAGTAATAGTGGTATGAGAGAAACGGCTCAGCACAATAGCAATGCTCTGTACCAGACTGGAGGATCAGAACCGGGAACACAGCTCTGCACGGGTTAACGGCTCGATAGTTGGAACACAGCTCTGCACGGGTCAACGGCTCGATAGTTGGAACACAGCTCTGCATGGGTTAACGGCTCGATAGTTGGAACACAGCTCTGCACGGGTTAACGGCTCGTAAGAGGAGTACAGCTCAGCAGGGAACAGCTCAGTAGCAGGATCTCAGCTCAGCACGTGTTAACAACTGCAGCCATAGAAGGACAGTAGTGGGAGGAAGTCAAAATGTCGCCTCGGTGACAGTGGGAAGCTGGAACGTAGTCTGGGCAGATGTAACCGGTGCAGGTCACGGAGCTGGAACGTCATACAAGCCGGGTCGAATCACGGAGCAGGTTCTCAGACAAGCCAGATCAGGATACGAGCAGGAACGTCAGCCAGGCCGGGTCAAATCACGGAGCAGGTTCTCAGACAAGCCAGATCAGGATACGAGCAGGAACGTCAGCCAGGCCGGGTCAAATCATGGGGCAGGAACACAGGAACGTAGTCAGAGCAAGCCAAGTTGGTACACCGGAAATCAGGAACGCAGGAACACAGCACAGCAAAACTGTCTCAGGAACACCACAAAAGGGCACCTGACAGGTGTCAATGGCCCAGTATAAAAAGGTCACCAGGGGCGGGCCAAACAAGCTCAACCAATCGGAGCGCAGCACAAGTGAGAGTGACATGAGGGGAAACACTGCATCATGATAAAGATATGGCGTAGGGCTCAAAGATCTTCTATTTCTGCATGAATGGTCGAGATGAACTATAAACTGCTTTTTCGGTGGTATTATACATCTCACAGACTTCATGATTTTAACTCCATCATCTCTAATGTCTGCTGGAGATGTGTAACACATGTGGGGACCCTGCTGCACATTTGGAGGACATGCCCTGCTATTTCTAACCTCTGGAATACTTGCTTCCAGCTCATTAATAAAAGTCTAGAGATCTCTCTCCCTCATGATCCTTGGTTACTATTGTTGTACAGAGACATGCCGGTGGTATCCAAGGTGAAGAAATTGTTCCTATACGCTATGTTGAATGCAGCCAAAGCACTCATCCTTCTTCATTGGAAGTCGGATGTCCCTCCATCAGTGAGCGCCTGGTTTAACAAGGTTGAAGACCAAATTCTTTTTATAAAAATATCCTGGAGATGTAAGAAGTTGGACCTTGATCAATTCCACAGATGGCTATCAGCCTTTCTAAATGTTGAGATCCAGTAGATGCTCGGTACATCCAGTCTGGGCCACACTATTCCCACATCTTTTACGGGCCTAGGCTCGCATCCATCTTTCACTTCAATCTGATCCTTACCTTCTTTATTCTTCCTTCTTATTCTACTTCACCCCCCTTGTTCTTTTTCCTCCCTCCCTCCTTTTTTTTCATCATACTTTCCTTTTCTATTCTGTTCTATATTATATCCCCTGCTGTCCAGGGTTTGCATCTGTCTCCTCCTTGCAGGAATTGAGTATGCATCTCTTCTACATGCCTCAGACCTTTTCGGACTTCTTTTCTCCATTTTCTTTTTCTCCTCTTTTCTATCTTCATACTACAAAATTGGATCTTTTATAGGCTTATTGCCTCCCTTTCCTATTTTGGTGATACATATGTACACATTGTATTCTCTTTGAAGTCATGTTCCTTTTAAATGTATTTACCGAATTTTCTGTAATTCGATATATGTCTTGTGAAGATCAATAAAAATTTTCTAATACAAAAAAACAAAAAACACATATAGTTCTACCAAAAAAAATAATCATTTTTTGGGGGTTTGTTTCTAAAAAGCCTAAGTCCTACAAATCAATGTTTCCTTAGGGCTTGTGCCAAACAAGCTTAATTCCTACAAATCACTGTTTCCTCAGGGCTTGGGCCTCAAACAACAAATCTAATAAATCATCCTCTACAAAATACTCTATCAAGTCAAGTATTAGCAATTAGTGGCAACTTATGTCAGGGGGTTCCTGTCTCCATCACTTTACATACACATTTCTTAATTTATTTTGTTAATTTTTTTATTAATTGCCCCCACAATACCAGTCAAGAACCCTCCCCAAAACAAATTCCTTGTTCAACTGATTCATTCCCCAGACTCCACCCACCAACACAGGCACCTTCCTCAGACCCCTTTTATACCACGTCTTATGGGGTTTTTTATTTGTATAAAGTATTTATTTTGTATTAACTGCCCCCCAATCCCAGTAAACAACCCCCCACAAAAAAAAACATTCCCTGTTCAACTGATACTTTCCCCACATTTTCCGGCAGAGGCACACTGCCCCTTTTATATTGTTCCTTTGGGAAATAAAAAATATTTGCTATGTGTTGTGTGTAAATTCAATGTTCCCATTGATTTCAAAGGAATGAGGTAGGTAGATAAAAAAGTGGAAAATCAGCACTTTTTAGCAGGAAATTATTTAGCTAAGTGGTAAGTGCCATTATTTGCCGATTTTATTTTGAGGCGAAAAGGTTTTGCCCATCACTGCCCCCAGCTTGGCATATTCTATGGGATGGAATCTCCTCAGATGCCTCTTGATGCCCTGCTTGCGATTCGTCTCACAACACTGCCATGTGTGGTCAGTGCACCACACAGGGTACAGTGGGTGGACACAAAATGACACATCCTAACATCTACAGAGTTGAAGTAGAGGAAGAAGGTGATGTCGAGCTAATTGTATCACGGTGCCTGTGATTGGTGCTGTTCAGTGTCAGTCACTTGCTGAGTTCATGATTGGCTGTCTGTGATTAGCCCTCCTCACACAGCCTTTTTAAACCCAGGCTGAGCACTTCCAGGTTGCCCTTTCGTGGTGTTTCTGACTCCACTCTGGAGTTTCTGGGCCTGTTCCTGCTGTACTTGCTGATCCTGTGTTCCAGTGTTCCTGTATGCTAGTGTTCCTGTGTTCCAGAGTTCCACTGTTCCTGTGTTCCAGCACCTCGCGGGTTAATCTTACTGAGTTCCAGTGTTCCTGTGTTCCAGCACCTCGCGGGTTAATCTTACTGAGTTCCTGAATCTCCTGCTCCAGCCGTCGCTCTGGCAACATTGTTCTTCTCGCTGCTGATCATACTTTGTTGGTTTACTCCACTAAACCTGGTTGCGATATACATTGTTGATCCCAGCGTGCGGACGCTGGTTTACTCCACTAAACCTGGTTGCGATATACATTGTTGGTCTCAGCGTGCGGACGCTGGTTTACTCCACTAAACCTGGTTGCGATATACATTGTTGGTCTCAGCGTGCGGACGCTGGTTTACTCCACTAAACCTGGTTGCGATATACATTGTTGGTCTCAGCGTGCGGACGCTGGGTTACTCCACTAAACCTGGTGGCGATATACATTGTTGGTCCCAGCGTGCGGACGCTGGTTTACTCTACTAAACTGGTTGTGAGATACATTATTGGCTCCAGCGTGCGGACGCTGGTTTGCTCCACTAAACCTGGTTGCGATATACGTTGTTGGTCCCAGCGTGCGGACGCTGGTTTACTCCACTAAACCTGGTTGCGATATACTTTGTTGGTTCCAGCGTGCGGTCGCTGGTTTGCTCCATTAAACCTGGTGGCGCTATTACCATTAGTCCCAACGTGCGGACGTTGGTTTGCTCCTGAACATCCAGTACTGTGGTCAGTCGCTGTCCACTTCCTTGCAGTTGTCTGAGTATCCCTGGCAATAGACTCCTGCTGAGTAAGACCCCTATACTTATGCTCTATGCTGTCTTAGTCACCTGACAGCTGGTCTACTCGCTCAGGCTGCCCTGCCCGGTATTGGTGAGGCCGGTAGAACCTTGATGATACCATCCTGTAGGTTGCCTCACCCGGTATTGGCAGGGCCGGTAGAGCCTACTCCAGTACTCCTTTGGGCTGCCCTGCCCGGTATTGGTAAGGCCGGTAGAACCTTGTAATTCACCATCTTTAAGGTTGCCTTACCCGGTATTGGCAGGGCCGGTAGAGCCTACATTCAGCATTCTGTGGGGGCTGCCTTGCCCGGTATTGGTAAGGCCGGTAGAACCGGTATATGTCATCTCACGGTTGCCTTACCCGGTATAGGCAAGGCCGGTAGAGCCTGTCATTAAAACTATCACTTGGGTTGCCTTGCCCGGTATTTAGGCAAGGCCGGTAGAACCTATTATATGTTATATTACTGTTGTATTGTTATGTATGTTTACCCTACGGGGACTGCCTTTAACTTTTAATAAAGTTAAGTTATTTTACCAAACCTTAAGTCTGAGAGTCTTCAAATCTGTGACAGTACGAAAAGGGCCATGACCTCAGACACTAAGAGTGACGGTAACGCACAGAATATCCATTGGAGGATGGATATGCACGAGCAACGTTTGGATCAGCTAGCGGTTGCTATCCAAACTATTCTTGAACGCATGGTACTTGCGGATAAGTCCGGTGCTAACCCGGTGGTCCCGCCAATTCTGACACCGGAGAATGAGTCTAAGCCCTCAGGGGCCGCAGTCAAAGGGTTAACGGCTTCTGCACCCTTGCCACTGAGATATGACGGGGACCCTCAATTATGCAGAGGGTTTATTAATCAACTTGAAATATTTATGGAATTGACGGCACATGCATTTCCTAGTGATCGCAGCAAGGTTGGGTTCATGATATCCCTGCTGACTGGCAGAGCATTGGCCTGGGCAAACCCACTTTGGGAAAACGCTAAACCTTGCACAAAGAATTTCTGTGATTTTGTGCAATCCTTTCGGAGAGTATTTGAGCCTCCTGGTAGAACTACCTCTGCTGCTAAATGTCTCATGGAGATACAACAGGGCAGGCGCACGGTTGGCGATTTTGCCATTGAATTCCGCACCTTGGCAGCAGAGGTAGGGTGGAATAACGAGGCCCTGTTGGCAGCCTTTGCTCAAGGATTAATTGACCAGATTAAAGATGAGATTGCAGCAAAAGAGTTACCTACTGACCTAGACGATTATATCGAATACGTGATTCTAATTGACTCCAGAATACGTGAAAGATTAACCGCCAGAGAGCGACGAGTACGGTTAAAGAATAATGGGTCCAGTAGCATATTTTGCCCACCCAACCCTCCCTCTGCATCCAAACCTAGTGAACCTATTTCGGAACCAAGTGAACCTATGCAGGTGGGTTTCACTAGGTTAACTAAGGAGCAGAGAAGGTATCGCAAGACACAAGGATTATGTCTGTACTGCGGTAAAGATGGTCACCTGTTAAGATCTTGTCCGGTACGTCCGGGAAATGAACACACCTAGGGTACCTTGGGGGACAGGCCCTAGGTGGTGTCCAGTCGTCCCCATTGTTGGACACACTTAAACCCACCCATACAGGTGGTATTGTCATGGGCACAATGCTCGGTTGAGGTTTTGGCCTTGGTTGATTCTGGTGCTGCTGGGTATTTTATGGACAATACCTTTGCTGAATTGCATGGGGTACCACGGATTCAGAGAGAAACCCCTCTTGCTATTGAAGCAATTGATGGCAGACCTTTGGAACCCGCCCAAGTTACTTTTGAAACGATGCCCTTGTCCATGACTGTTGGGGCTCTTCACAAAGAAGAGCAGCAGTTCCAATTGATTAATTCTCCTCACCATGCCGTGATTTTGGGCTTTCCTTGGTTACAGTTGCACAACCCACAATTTGATTGGCAGAAATGTGAGATTGCTGCTTGGTCTCAGTTCTGTATGGATAAGTGCGTTACCCATCCTGTTAAGGTCTTGTGCACCTCCCCTTCACTACCTGATGCCTACCAGCAGTTTAGCGACGTTTTCAGTAAGGGAGAGGCTGGCACCCTACCTCAGCACAGACCATACGATTGTCGCATAGAACTGAGTCCTGGAGCAGTACCACCGAGGGGACGCACGTATCCATTGTCTTGTGAGGACAACCAAGCTATGGAGGAATACATAGCAGATGCCCTCAGTAGAGGGATCATAAGGAAATCTACTTCTCCGGCCGGTGCCGGGTTCTTTTTTGTTAAGAAAAAAAGTGGCGAACTGGACCTTGCATAAACTATCGTGGGCTGAATAAGCTGATGGCAAAACATGCCTACCCAATACCACTCATCACCGAGCTGTTTGATAGACTTAAGGGGTCCTCGATTTTCACCAAATTGGACCTAAGGGCAGCCTACAATTTGATATGTATCAGAGTCGGTGATGAGTGGAAAACTGCCTTCAATACGAGATCTGGGCATTATGAATACCTAGTCATACCATTTGGTCTATGTAATGCTCCTGCAGTATTTCAAGAACTGATCAATGACGTTCTTAGAGATATGTTACAATCTTGTGTTGTAGTCTATCTTGACGACATACTTATCCACTCCAAAGACCTGTCACAACACATCAAGGATGTGTCTGAAGTCTTGCTGCGCTTACGAAAAAATAAATTATTCTGTAAACTGGAGAAATGCGAGTTCCACAAAACCAGTGTACCGTTTCTGGGGTTTATAATTGGCAAAGACGGCATTGCCATGGATAAAGAGAAATTGACGGCAGTCTTACAATGGCCTAAACCCAAGAGCCTCAAAGCCATCCAACGATTTCTGGGCTTCGCCAATTATTACAGGAAGTTTATTAAAAACTTCTCCTCTAGCGTGAAACCTCTGTCTGACCTCACGCACAAGGGCGCTAACCCATCCCTCTGGCCGGTGGCTGCTGAAGAGGCCTTTGAGAAGTTGAAGGTAGCCTTTGCTGAAGCGCCTGTGTTGTCCCACCCTAATCCAATACTCCCCTTTACTTTGGAAGTTGATGCCTCAGATATTGAGGTCGGGGAGGTGCTCTCTCAGCGACAGGTTAAAGGTGGTACACTCAGACCCTGTGGATTCTTCTAAAAAAAACTGTCTAGTGCTTAAAGTCATTATGAGATTGGTGATCGAGAATTACTGGCCATTAGAGTATGGCTGTCCTCCAAGAATCTAAAGCTCAAGGTCCCATCTAATAAGCTGGCACCTCAGTTCATTGGTCCGTACAAGATCATTCGCAAAATTAACCCTGTTTCCTATGCCTTGGAATTACCTGCTTCTATGCGCATTCATAATGTATTCCATGTGTCTCTCCTTAAACAACTGGTTTGTAACCGTTATACTACCACACCTGTGAGGCCAGGTCCTGTTGAAGTCGAGGGGCAGGAGGAGTATGAAGTACAAAACATTATTGATTCCCGCAGAGGTAGAGGAGGGGTACAGTATCTGGTGCATTGGAAAGGTTATGGTCCTGAGGATCGTTCCTGGGTAGACAGTAAGGACCTTCATGCACCCAAGTTACTACGAATATTTCATGCCAAATACCCTCAGAAGCCTAGACCCTACTCTGGGAGAGGGGGTCTTTGAAAGGGGGGTACTATCACGGTGCCCGTGATTGGTTCTGTTCAGTGTCAGTCACTTGCTGAGTATCATGTTTGGCTGTCTGTGATTAGCCCTCCTCACACAGCCTTTTTAAACCCAGGCTTAGCACTTCCAGGTTGCCCTTTCGTGGTGTTTCTGACTCCACTCTGCCTGACCTGCTTGTCAGGCTTCTGGGCCTGTTCCTACTGTACTTGCTGATCCTGTGTTCCAGTGTTCCTGTATGCTAGTGTTCCTGTGTTCCAGAGTTCCACTGTTCCTGTGTTCCAGCACCTCGCGGGTTAATCTTACTGAGTTCCAGTGTTCCTGTGTTCCAGCACCTCGCGGGTTAATCTTACCGAGTTCCTGAATCTCCTGCTCCAGCCGTCGCTCTGGCAACATTGTTCTTCTCGCTGCTGATCATACTTTGTTGGTTTACTCCACTAAACCTGGTTGCGATATACATTGTTGATCCCAGCGTGCGGACGCTGGTTTACTCCACTAAACCTGGTTGCAATATACATTGTTGGTCTCAGCGTGGAGATGCTGGTTTACTCCACTAAACCTGGTTGCAATATACATTGTTGGTCTCAGCGTGCGGGCGCTGGTTTACTCCACTAAACCTGGTTGCGATATACATTGTTGGTCTCAGCGTGCGGACGCTGGTTTACTCCACTAAACCTGGTTGCGATATACATTGTTGGTCTCAGCGTGCGGACGCTGGGTTACTCCACTAAACCTGGTGGCGATATACATTGTTGGTCCCAGCGTGCGGACGCTGGTTTACTCTACTAAACCTGGTTGCTATATACATTGTTGGTCCCAGCGTGCGGACGCTGGTTTACTCCACTAAACTGGTTGTGAGATACATTATTGGCTCCAGCGTGCGGACGCTGGTTTGCTCCACTAAACCTGGTTGCGATATACGTTGTTGGTCCCAGTGTGCGGACGCTGGTTTACTCCACTAAACCTGGTTGCGATATACTTTGTTGGTTCCAGCGTGCGGTCACTGGTTTGCTCCATTAAACCTGGTGGCGCTATTACCATTAGTCCCAACGTGCGGACGTTGGTTTGCTCCTGAACATCCAGTACTGTGGTCAGTCGCTGTCCACTTCCTTGCAGTTGTCTGAGTATCCCTGGCAATAGACTCCTGCTGAGTAAGACCCCTATACTTATGCTCTATGCTGTCTTAGTCACCTGACAGCTGGTCTACTCGCTCAGGCTGCCCTGCCCGGTATTGGTGAGGCCGGTAGGACCTTGACAATACCATCCTGTAGGTTGCCTCACCCGGTATTGGCAGGGCTGGTAGAGCCTACTCCAGTTCTCCTTTGGGCTGCCCTGCCCGGTATTGGTAAGGCCGGTAGAACCTCGTAATTAACCATCTTTAAGGTTGCCTTACCCGGTATTGGCAGGGCCGGTAGAGCCTACATTCAGCATTCCGTGGGAGCTGCCTTGCCCGGTATTGGTAAGGCCGGTAGAACCGGTATATGTCATCTCACGATTGCCTTACCCGGTATAGGCAAGGCCGGTAGAGCCTGTCATTAAATCTATCACTTGGGTTGCCTTGCCCGGTATTTAGGCAAGGCCGGTAGAACCTATTATATGTTATATTACAGTTGTATTGTTATGTATGTTTACCCTACGGGGACTGCCTTTAACTTTTCATAAAGTTAAGTTATTTTACCAAACCTTAAGTCTGAGAGTCTTCAAATCCGTGACAAATTGTTTTGCTCATCATTAAACTTCCAGCCTCTGCCTGGGTTTTTCTATTCTTCCTCCTCTTTGATCTCCTCCTACCCTCTTGTTGCCTTTCTTGAGAGTCGGGGGGTACAGCAACTGTGGTGCTCGATATCTGTGGTGGGTGTTTGGCTTTAACATGTTTGACATAAATATAAAGGTGTCTGTTTTTCATGTGTGTTATCAGGGCAGTTGTGCCAAGATGTGTTTCCAACTTTCCCCTTCTCCCTGACTTGTCACAAACTGTGCACTATGCAGTTGTTGATGACTGCACTGTATCTGCCCCAAGAGAAAATTAGACCCACACCCATGACTTCAGGGGGGAGGGAAAAGGTGGAGAAGAATTTCTTCTTCTCATCCACATTCCTCTTCACTGTCTGTGGCAGAGAATGATGTTGCTGCTGTTGCTGCTACTATCTCAGAATCACCACTGCAACTAGGACCGCATCGCTTGTTAACCCCATTTCCACAGTGTCCATGGTGGTCTCAAGCACATTAGCCAACTAGTTGATGCAAGCTTGTGAAACTTGACAATATTCTTCAAGGTTGGATAGAAGGTGTAGAAGAGAAATATCAGGGTTAGAGAAAAAATAAAGAACATCATCTGCGTAAGCCGCAATTTTAAACTCTCCTTTGGCTGTACAGACCAGTAATAAGAGAGTATTGTCTGATAATGTTGAGGAGCGGTTCAAAAGTTAGGATAAAAATAAGTGGAGAAAGCGAACATCTCTGCCTGGTGCCATTAGTTATTTGAAAGGACTGGGATAGTGTGCCATTAACTAAGACTCTAAATTAGAGGTTACTATAGAGACTCATAATGCCAGTTAAGAATTGCGGATCAATCCCAACCCGCTGCAACACTTCATGTATATAAGACAAGTGGACTCTGTCGAATGTCTTTTTGGCATCTTTGGATTTAATTTTCTTCTCAATTTTTAAAAATAAGAGGGAAATTGTGGTTGTGGTATTGTGTCTTGCCTTTCTTCCTGGTATAAAACCGCTTTGGTCTGGATGTATTAAGTGTGTCAAGAGAAGTCTCAACTGATTTGCTAATATCTTTGCAAATATTTTTGGTGGGTGTTTGGTTTTAACATGTTTCACATAGATGTCATGGTGTCTGAGTTTCATGTGTGTTATCAGGGTGGTTGTGCCAAGGTGTATTACCTCCTTTTCACTGACTTGTCAAAAACTGTGTACAGTGACATCGTTGATGACTGCACTGTGCCTGCCACAAGAGAAAAATTGTTCCACATCCATGACTTCAGAGGGGAGGGGGAAAAGTGGAGACGAATGGCCTCTTTCTTCTTTTCCTCCTCATTCCCTTTCACTGGCTGGGGCAAGGATTATGTTGCTGCTGTTTCTGCTACTGGCTCAGAATCAGCACTGCAACTAAGACCAGGAGTATTGCTGTTGGCTAGTGGAACCTGTTCTAGTCCCGCATCACTTGTTGACACAATTCCCACTGTGTCCATGATGGTCTGTGGCGCACTAGCCTTCTCCTCAGCATCCTGCTGTGCTTGCAACTCAGAAGCAGCAGGAATTAGAGCAGTTGCAAAGTCTGCAAATTCCAAAAGCTCACTGCTGGTGGTGATGCCTATCCCCATCCCTGTCTCCCATTGCTTATCAGTTTGGGCTAAAAAGGCCATTAATGTCTCTTCGACCCCAGCTTCTCCACCATCATCATCACCACCACCAGTCCATCCTTGCTGCTGCTGCTCTATTACAGACATTTCACCAGTTGGAGGAGGTGATGAGAAATGTGGCAGAGGGTCCCCTAATGTCACACTTGCATTTCTTATTAACTCGAAGAAGGCAGACTGGAAGCACTAGCCACAGGCAAAGGCAGCTGATCTGTGCTCCTGGTGGTGGTGGTTTGTTGCTGCTAGGCAACAATTCTGCCTTCTTCAGGATCATGTTCCACCTTGACAATACCATTGGGGTAGGGGACTCCCAGGGTCAGAGGAATGTTGTGGTCTCCCTTGACCACTAGTCTGGATGCTCTGCATTACTTCCCCTACCACTCCCCTAACGCTAGTCCTGGATACAGGCAGACTAATCATTGGTTGGTTATGGTTTTTATTCAGAGCATTCCCAGCCAAGCATTGCTAATTGCCAGTATTGCTCACATCCAGATTGTTCTTCTGGTTAATGACTTCCTGCTTTCCAGACCTTGCTTTGACTCTGTTTTGTTGGTTCCTGATCTGGCTTAGACTACTGAATCTGATTCGGATATCTGTCTCTGCTGCACACCGGCTCTGACTGATCTTCTGGTTTCTTATCCAGCTGACACTTCTGACCATGATTCTGATTCTATCCCCTGGCATGTGCACCGGCTCCTGTTGATCTCTGGTTCCTGATCCGGCTAGTTCCTGACTATGATATTGTTTCTCCCTTTGGTTCTGCACTTCAGCCCTGACTGATCTTATGACCTGGCTGCACTGCCTCCTCCTCCTGTTGCTGTGTTGGTCCTGGGTTCCGGCCTAAAGTCCTGCTGCCTTCTGACCTCTACCTAGCCATCCTCCTGTGTATGGTTCAATTATTCCAGGTAGCTTATTTTTATATGTTAAGAGTGTCTGCTATTGCCTTGATCCATACCTGTCTGCCTGCTACACTGCATAGTTCCTTCTTACTATATTACAGTGTTTGTGATCTGTGTTCTTTATACTCCACTCTACTTATCTACTGTCTTCTCTACAGCATCTTCCTGCTTCTGGAGGTTCTGAGTTATCCACAGCTATCCTTCTGTGTTTACTATTCCAGTTACCATCCTCACAGCTTCTGCTGGCAGTCTTGGGGTAAGATATGTTTTTAGCAGCTGTCTACCTTTATTTAATAACTTGTTCTGTCCTCTGCAGTGTTTTTCTTCTTATTTATCTAAATATTAGTAGAATCTGTTGCTATTTGTCTTAATCATTTGCCAGAAGTTCCTCTTAACATTTATCCTTCCTCAGGGTTACCCTTGTACCTACCTTCTTGCTATGGCTTGTAAAGGATATTTTTCATTTACTTGTTGGCTACCTGCACATATATGTTTTTAGAGACTCTACTATTAGCACCCAACCCTAGTTTGCTCGGTGCCTTCAAGCCTTGAGTTATTAAGAGTGCTTATCCTTGGCTCGGCCCTGGCTCAGCTGGAGTCAGACATCTGGCTTCACCGACAGCAACTTTATCCACCTTTGGCTGCTGCACAAGCACTTCTAAGGATTCAGCATACCTGAGCCACACACCCTATACTCCGCTCTCTAGCATGTATCTTGAGGGCATAGATTCCACATATGATAAGACATGATAAGTCCCACCAGCTGCTTCACTATCACTGTTACTTCTACTAACACCAACCTGTAATGGTTTTATCAGACACTCAGACCAGAGGTAAAAAATAAAACACAGTTTTATTGAGAACAAATGAGGAACACGGCCCCGTAAGGGCAGAAATAGGAAATGACACGTAACTTAAGGCAAATATGGTAGTATAGCAGACACAGTATGGATAAGGAGCAATACTGTACAATGCAATGGAAACAGAGTATAGCAAGGGTTAAAGTCCAATGCAAGTAATTAGTCTCTGATGTGGTGTGTAAGACAACGCCCAGTAGAGGACAAGAGCAGCCACAGACTGTGGTGCGAGGTGGAGAGCACCTAGTAGTGAGTCCAAACAGTAGTCCTCTAAGACTGGCAATATGCAAGACCAACCACTTGTGCTAGAGCTAAATGGTACAAGAGCCAAGAGCACTCTGCCGTGCGTAATGGGCTTAACCACACTGTGTGAGCTGAATGGGACCAGAGCCAACGGCACCCTTCCGGTGCTGAACGGGTTAATGACACTGCGAGAGCTGAATGGAACCAGAGCCAGTAACACTCCTTGGTGCGTCAACGGATACACACACTGCAAGAGCTTAATGGGACCAGAGCCAGTAGCACCCCTTGGTGCGTAAACGGATACACAACACTGTCAGAGCTGAGTAGGACCAGAGCCAGTAGCACCCTTCCGGTGCGTAAATGGAGCGAGTATATTGCAAGAGCTATCAGTATACAGTTAACGGAAACCCCAACTGCTCTGCAAGTATAACGGAGAGGCTTGGTAATGAAGGCAATAAGCTCAGCAAGTGTTAATGGAGAGGCTCGGTATTGGATGCAACAAGCCCTGCAAGTGTTAACGGACAGGCTTGGTAACAGAGGCAACAAGCTCTGCAAGTGTTAATGGAGGCCCAGTATCTGAGGCAACCAGCACTGCAAGTGTTAACAGACAGGCTCGGAAACGGAGGCAACAAGCTCAGCAAGTGGGAGGTCAGCATATATATCACAAGATAACAATTCACAATGTCGCCAAGCAACATAGACAAGAACTTGATGGAACTGGATCACAGGAAACTGGACACGAAGCAGGAACTTCAGCCAGGCCGGGTCATACACGGAGCAGGAGCGTCAGACAAGCCGGATCAATCACGGAGCAGGAACGTCAGCCAGGCCGGGTCATACATGGAGCAGGAACCAGTAGAATAGTCAGACAAGCCAAATCGGTACACAGGAATGCAGGAACACAGCAACGGAAGCACCGGTACTGGAACACCACGAAAGGGCACCTGACAGGTGTCAGAGGCCCAGTATAAGAAGGCCACACTGGGCGGGCATAGCCAAGCTCCACCAATAGGAACACACCACAGCAGAGAGTGACAGAAAATCACGTGAACCGTGATAGTACCCCCCTCTCAAAGACCCCCTCCCCTGGTAGAGGGTCTAGGTTTCTGGGGATATTTAGAGTGGAAATTGAGCAATAATCTCGAGGCATGAAGGTCCCCATGGTTGACCCAAGAGCGTTCTTCAGGGCCATAGCCTTTTCAGTGGACCAAATATTGCAACTTCCCTCTAAATCTCCTGGAATCAATAATCCTCTGAACTTCCTACTCCTCTTGGCCTTGAACATCCACCGGCCCAGGAATCACCTGGGTGGTAGTATAACGGTTGCAAACCAAGGGCTTTAACATGGACACATGGAACACATTATGAATGCGTATGGAGGGTGGGAGTTCCAGTGTGTACGAGACAGCGTTAACCTTACGGATGACTTTAAATGGACCAATGAACCGGGGAGCCAACTTATTAGATAGTACTTGTAAGTTGAGATTCCTGGAGGAGAGCCATACCCTGTCCCCAACCTGGAAAGAGACCGCTGGGAGCCGTCTACGGTTGTGTAACGGTTTTCTGACACTCAGACCAGGGTATGAAGTAAAAACACAGTTTTATTGAAAATAAAACAATGCCCCTAAGGGCCAGCACAGGAATAGCAGTAATGGCAATACTGACAAAATGAATGCACACAATGGTAGAGATAGGTGCTATGTATGGATAGGGAATATTCCCCCAAAGGGTTAACAGGTGCAATGTATGGATAGGGAATATTCCCCCAAAGGGTTAACAGGTGCAATAGGAGAGATATAAACAAGATTGGCCAACGCCCGGGATAAATAGCAGTCTCTGGAACACAGTCTCTCAATAGCTGGATGGAAGTAAGTGACGGCACTGAATACACTCTCAAGATGGTATAGAAGGCGCCACAATGTCCAGAGCTGAGCCGATACCACCACCGTGGGCTACAAAGGAATGCTATTGCCAACGCTAAAATGATCAGAACCAGAATCCCCCTCAACTGGGAAAAGTAGTAACCCTGCGTGTGCCAATTGGATTGTGCCCTGACACCCCTTGGGTGCTATTTCTGACGGTTACTGCACAAGCTGTAATAGAGCCGGCGCCCTCTGAAGTGCAATTGGAAATATAACTTCTAGCGTATGTGGGCCGGAGATCGAACACCCTTCTGGTGCCGTTCCAAATGATCACTGTGGGAGCGAACAGGCTACCAGAATACGAGCACGGAGCAGACAGGGCTCGGAGGGTGGCGGAGAGACACACAGAAGCACTCAGAGTAAAGGCTTAAGTCAGTAAGCGTATGCTTGGCAAGATATATCGGAGGCACTAGACCTGAGACTACAGGCACTGCAAGGGTTAAGTGGTTCTGCACAGGAGCGAGCACCTTGGCAACCAGCAGAAGGCAAAGCAACCTCAGGCTTCAGCTATTGACTAATGAGAGGAACAGTGAGTCGCTTAAACAGTTCAGAATGTCGCCAGAGCGACCGGAATGATGCAGGAACACCGGAACAACAGGCATGGCCGGAACTGCAACTGGAACAGCAGGCAGGACCAGAACGGCAACCGAAACAACAGGCAGGACCGGAACGACAACTGGAACAGCAGGCAGGGCCGGAACGGCAACCGGAACAGCAGGCAGGACCGGAACAATAACTGGAACAGCAGCCAGGACCGGAACGAATCACGGAGCAGGGTCGTCAGCCAGAACCGGGTCAAATCACGGAGCAGGGTCGTCAGCCAGAACCGGGTCAGATCACAGAGCAGGGTCGTCAGTCAGAACCGGGTCAGATCACGGAGCAGGGTCGTCAGCCAGAGCCAGGTTAAATCACGGAGCAGAAGCAGGAGAAGAGTCAGACTAACCGGGTAGGTACACAGGAGACACTGGAATACATCAACAAGGCGCAGCAACAGGAACACCACGAAAGGGCAACTGACAAGTGCCCAACCTCCATCATATAAAGGCACATCCTGGACGGGCCAATCAGTCTCCTCCAATGCACGGGCAAATCAGACCAGATTGACAGAAAATCACGGGGACTGTGATAGGCTGGCATGCCGCTGATGTCGCTGAAATGACTGGCTGAGGGTCCTCTGAACCTGTGTCCAAGTGTAGCGGAGCTGCTCCATATGCTCGTCCAGAGCTGGAATCTGCTGCAACTGAAATGAGTCCGGGAGCAGGCATGGCTGAAATCCATAGTTAATAAGGGACGGAGAGCTCCCAGACGATGAGTTAACTGCACAATTTCTGGCAAACTCTGCCCACAGCAACAGGTCGGCCCAATTGTCATGATGATCGGTCAGAAAGCAGAGCAGGAACTGTTCCAGTACCTGATTGGCACGCTCAGCGGTCCCATTGGTCTGGGGATGGTAGGCAGAGGAAAAGGACAACTGGATGCCCATCTGGCTACAGATTGCCCTCCAGAATCTAGACACGAACTGGCTCCCTCAGTCCGACACCACCACTCTGGGAACCCCGTGCAAGCGGAATACCTCTCTAGCGAAAACCACCGCCAATTCCTGAGCCGATGGAAGACCAGAGAGGGGCACGAAATGAGCCATCTTAGAAAACCTGTCAACCACCATTAGGATGAAAGAGTACCCCCTGGACACCGGCAACTCTCCCAGGAAATCAATAGATATATGGGACCATGGGCGTTCCCCATTAGGAACCGGATGTAGTAAGCCCACTGGGAGGTGTCTGGGGGTTTTGGCATGGGCACAGGTGGCATAGGCTGCCGTGTAAGTGGAACAATCGGCTCTAAGAGAGGGCCACCAAAAGACTTGAGACAGTGACCATATTAATTGATCCCTCCCTATGTGCCCAGCCACCTTAGATGAGTGGTACGTTTCCAGGAGACGGGTACGGAATGGCTCGTCCACAAAACACTTGCCCTCTGGGGTCTCGGGAGGTGCCCAAGCTTGGGATGCCAAAATCACCTCCCCCAGCGGCGAAGTGGTACTAGTACGCACTGTAGCCAGGATGCGATCTGGCTGAATAATAGGTACAGGGTCTTCATCCCTCTCAATGTCAGGACTGAATTGTCTGGATAGAGCATCCGCTCTAACGTTCTTAGAGCCTGGCAGGTAGGACACTACAAAATTAAATCGAGACAAGAACAGTGCCCACCTAGCCTGGCGAGAGGACAGCCTTTTGGCCTCTGAGAGATAAGTCAAATTTTTGTGATCAGTAAGGATTAACATTGGGGTTCTTGTGCCTTCCAATAGATGGTGCCATTCTTTCAATGCGAGGATAATGGCCAAGAGTTCTCTGTCGCCAATCTCATAATGGCTTTGGGCATTAGAGAGCTTCTTAGAAAAGAAACACAAGGTCTCAGGGTACCACCACCAGCAGGGCATTGGGAAAGTACTGCCCCTACCCCAACCTCGGAGGCATCAACCTCCAATGTAAATGGCAGGGCTGGGTTAGGGTGGGACAGTACAGAAGCGGATGCAAAAGCAGATTTTAAAGTCTCAAAAGCTTTTCCAGCTGCCTCAGACCATTGAGAGGGATTAGAGCCTTTATGCTTAAGGTCAGACAGGGGTTTCACAATGGTAGAGAAATTCTGGATAAATTCTCTATAATAATTGGCAAAGCCCAAAAAGCGTTGGATAGCTTTTAACCCTTTAGGAGGTGGCCATTGTAGGACTGCTGCCAGTATCTCTTGGTCCATGGCAATGTCATCTTTGGAAATTACAAACCCCAGGAAGGGTACTTGGGATCTGTGAAACTCACATTTTCAAGTTTACAGAACAATTTATTCTTTCGTAAATGGAGTAAAACTTCAGACACATCCTTAATGTGTTGGGTTAGATTAGCAGAGTGAATTAATATGTCATCAAGGTATACAACCACACAGGACTGAAGCATATCACAAAGGATGTCATTGATAAGCTCCCGGAATACGGCAGGAGCATTACATAACCCAAATGGCATCACTAAATATTCGTAATGCCCTGACCTAGTATTGAATGCCTTCTTCCACTCATCCCCGGCCTTAATTCTGATCAGGTTGTATGCGGCCTGGAGATCAAGCTTCGTAAAGATAGAGGACCCATTCAACCTGTCAAATAGCTCCGTAATGAGTGGGATAGGGTAGGCATTCTTAGACATGAGTTTATTTAACACCCGGTAATCTATACATGGTCTTAGTTCGCCACTTTTCTTTTTCACAAAAAAGAAACCGGCACCAGCCGGTGAGGTAGACTTGCGTATGATTCCCCTCCTGAGGGCATCCTCAATGTAGTCCCCCATGGCCTTGTTCTCCTCGCAGGACAAAGGGTATGTCCGGCCCCTGGGAGGCACCACACCTGGAGGCAAATCAATAGCGCAATCATACGGTCTATGCTGTGGCAATGCGCTAGCCTCTCTCTTACTGAACACGTCACTGAATTCCCGATATTCAGCTGGCACTGAGGGAGAGGTACACAAAATCTTGACCGGGTGCGACAGACAATGTTTAGTACAATACTCAGACCAAGATTTAACCTCACATCTCTGCCAATCAAACTGGGGATAATGCAATAGTAACCATGGGAAACCCAGAATGATCGCATGATGGGGTGAATGAATTATTTGGAAACGTACTTTCTCCCTGTGGAGAGCCCCAATAGTCATATTGATAGGAGTCGTTTCCAAGGTGATAAATGCCGGCTCCAGGGGTCACCCGTCAATGGCTTCAATGGCTAGTGGAGTGTCCCTCTTGACCAAGGGAATTTTGTGCAGTTTGGCAAAAGACTGATCCATGAAGTACCCTGCCGCACCAAAGTCTACCAGAGCAAACACCTCCACAGCCTAATCAGCCCTGGAAAATCCCACCTGGATGGTGGGTTTCTGTGTACAAGTGTCTGGGGACTGTTGTACTCCACCTAGAGCCTGTCCTCCAAGGTACCCTAGGTGCGTCCATTTCCCGGCCGTACCGGACAAGTGCGTAAAAGGTGCCCAGCCTTCCCACAATATAAGCATAACCCTTGCCTCTTACAGTGTGCCCGTTCCTTCTTAGTAAGTCTAGTGAATCCGAGCTGCATGGGTTCACTCGGTTCAGGTGTTCGATCAGGAGGAATGGGAGGCGAGGGTGGGTTTAAAGGACTGCCGTGCCCATAACCTCTGGCTCTTGCCCTTTTAGCCAGGCGCCTCTCATGGATACGAGAGTCAATAAGCATGACATAATCGTTATATTCATCTAAATCACTGGGTACATCTCTGGCAGCTATTTCCTCCTTAATAGCATCAGACAACCCCTGAGCAAAGGCTGCCACTAGCGCTTCGTTATTCCATCCTACCTCTGCTGCCAATGTCCGAAATTCTATGGCATAATCACCCACACTACGATCGCCCCTTTGTATCTCCATCAATTTATTGGCAGCAGAGGCGGCTCTACCAGATACCTCAAACACTCTACGGAACTTCCTTATGAACTCGCTGAAGTTTCGAGTTCAGGGTTTAGCATTCTCCCACAAGGGATTAGCCCATTCCAGTGCTTTGCCCATTAGCAATGAAATCGTAAACCCAACCTTGTTACGGTCATTGGGAAAAGCATGAGGTGTGAGTTCCAGGAATACAGTATCTCTAACTGATTGATAAACCCCCTGCATAGGGTAGGTTCGCCATCGTATCTTAATGGTAACGGCGCCGCCGCAGCAGGCAACCCAGAAGGATTATCCGGTGTCAGAACTGGGGGGACCACCGGATTCAGGTTCGGTTTGTCAAGGTGTACCGTGCGTTCAAGTAATGTCTGCATAGCCAGTGCCAACTGGTCCAAGCGTTGCTCATGCACATCCATCCTCCAATGGAGGTTTTGTGTATTACCTTCACCTTTGCTGTCTGAGGTCATGGCTCTTTCGTACTGTAACGGTTTTATCAGACACTCAGACCAGAGGTAAAAAACACAGTTTTATTGAGAACAAATGAGGAACACGGTCCCCTAAGGGCAGAAATAGGTAATGACACGTAACTGAAGGCAAATATGGTAGTATAGCAGACACAATATGGATAAGGAGCAATGCTGTACAATGCAATGGAAACAGAGTATAGCAATGGTTAAAGTCCAATGCAAGTAATCAGTCTCCGATGTGGTGTGTAAGACAACGCCCAGTAGAGGACAAGAGCAGCCACAGACTGTGGTGTGAGGTGGAGAGCACCTAGTAGTGAGTCCAAACAGTAGTCCTCTAAGACTGGCAATATGCAAGACCAACCACTTGTGCTAGAGCTAAATGGTACAAGAGCCAAGAGCACTCTGCCGTGTGTAACAGGATTAACCACATTGCGTGAGCTGAATGGGACCAGAGCCAATGGCACCCTTCCGGTGCTGAATGGGTTAATGACACTGCGAGAGCTGAATGGGACCAGAGCCAGTAGCACCCCTTGGTGCGTAAACGGATACACAACACTGCCAGAGCTGAGTGTATTGCAAGAGCTATCGGTATACAGTTAACGGAAACCCCAACTGCTCCGCAAGAATAACGGAGAGGCTCGGTAATGAAGGCAATAAGCTCAGCAAGTGTTAACGGAGAGGCTCGGTATTGGATGCAACAAGCCCTGCAAGTGTTAACGGACAGGCTCGGTAACGGAGGCAACAAGCTCAGAAAGTGTTAACGGATGGTCCAGTATCTGAGGCAACCAGCACTGCAAGTGTTAACAGACAGGCTCGGAAATGGAGGCAACAAGCTCAGCAAGTGGGAGGTCAGCATATATATCACAAGATAACAGTTCACAATGTCGCCAAGCGACATAGACGAGAACTTGCTGGAACTGGATCACAGAAAACCGAACACGAAGCAGGAATGTCAGCCAGGCCGGGTCATACATGGAGCAGGAGCGTCAGACAAGCCGGATCAATCACGGAGCAGGAACGTCAGCCAGACAGGGTCATACACGGAGCAGGAGCATCAGACAAGCCGGATCAATCACGGAGCAGGAACGTCAGCCAGACCGGGTCATACACGGAGCAGGAGCGTCAGACAAGCCGGATCAATCACGGAGCAGGAACATCAGCCAGGCTGGGTCATACACGGAGCAGGAATCAGTAGAATAGTCACACAAGCCAAATCGGTACACAGGAACGCAGGAACACAGCAATGGAAGCACTGGTACTGGAACACCACGAAAGGGCACCTGACAGGTGTCAGAGGTCCGGTATAAGAAGGCCACACTGGGTGGGCATAACCAAGCTCCACCAATTGGAACACACCACAGCAGAGAGTGACAGAAAATCACGTGAACTGTGATACAACCACATCAATTTCGGTCCCTGAGACTTCCTCCTCATTAGTAATATGATCACCCCCTCCTTCACTCCTAACACTCTGTACAAGCTGCTGGACCATCTTAGTAGTAGTACTAGTGGCGGGACTGCTTAGGGATGGCAAGTGGCAAGGGTTCCCTGCTGTCACACTTGGCATCATCTCCTCTCCCCTCCTACTGAGGATTACAAAACACACTGGCAGCAGGCGCAGCACTGACAGCAGATGCAGCATTGGCAGCAGGGGCCCCACTGGCAGCAGGGGAACCACTGGCAGCAGGTGCAGCACTGGCAGCAGGCACAGGTAGATAACCTGTACTGCTCACTCTACTACCATCTTCTTCCTCTGCCCTTCACAAATATTTCCCTAAGATGCCTAGGGGTGATATAAGGGGATTTGCCAGCATTGGGTCTGGGGAACCAGGGCATCCAGACCATTTCATTTTGCTGGTAGTGGTCACTTCCTCCGGCTCAGACTCACTAACCACATAATGGTCCTTCCAGGTCTCCTTTTATTGTAATTAAACTTGCTCAGTGATAGCAGTCACTATAATCCTCTCTTGCCTCAGTTTTGCTATTAAATCATAGCACAACAGCATAGCATGCTTGTATTGGCACGTTTTATAGAGAAAAGGTGAAAAACATGTGAAGGGATCAAAACTTTCTAGCCATTGAAAAAAGAGGCAAGGATTTTAATCACTTTATCTAAAGTGGATTTTCCTGCGAAAAAGTTGAAAACCATGTGGTTTTCCTTGATTTTCTCACGGGAACATGACGGGACCTTTCACACACCCCTACTCACAAGCCTTCAAGACTATGCAAGAAGCTCACTAGGACTTGTGTCCTGCACCCAGGATGCAATATATTTTAGCTCATAAGTGCATATACAAAGAAGAAATATTCTGAAGCATATCATACTGGTCTGCCCAAATGATAGTCCAGCCATGAAATGCCAGACAATTCCTTTTTGAAGGAGTGAAGCAATGGGTTCACATCTGTATTACCCAATTACTCAGGGTAATCAACCTCAAGAGCAATTTGCATATAGACTCAACTAGGCTCACAAGCCTGCAAGGGTATGCAAGAAGCTTGCGAGGACTGGTGTCCTGCGTCCATGGTGCAATCTCTTTTAGCTCACAAGTGTCGTACACAGAGAAGAAATATTCTGAAGCATATCATACTAGTCCTGCCCAAATGACAGTCCAGTCACGAAATGACAGACTGGAGAAACAAGCCTACCACTTAATCTAAAGATGAATACACACAATCTTTTGAGAATTACCAAAAAACAAAGAACCAAATCCAAATTGGTCATGGTTTCACCCTGGGAAACCACTCCATTCAAAACCTTAAAATAAAAATACTCAACGATGCACAGGAGAGAAATATATTTGAAATTAAGACACATAATGACTTGGGATTCCTTGCACATTACCAAAACTTTATTTAATAGTTCCTTCTATATTTTTTGTTTTAGTATGTTTACTCATCTTTCTCATTCTGTATTTTTTTGTTTTACTACATGTTCAATCTTGTTCACATTACTTTTCTATTTATTCCTACATACTAAGGATCTGTCTGTCTGTCTATCTGTCTATCTGTCTCTTTCTCTCTTACTCCCCCTTCCCCCTCCATTACTACTGTATGTTGAGAACTTCAGGTAACATTACTTATTAGTATGCTTTCTTCAGCATGGCTTTTAATGTATATGTTTCAAGTTTTAAAACCAGTATGCTTCAGACTTGAAAAAGAGAGTGTCAGTCCCGAAAGCTTGTCCCTGAAATTAAATGATAGTCCAGTAAAAAGGGTATTATTACATCCTGTGATGCTCATTTATTTGGAATATATATACATGAATGGATGCCTTGACAAAGTGCCAGTGAGGTACGAAACAGTTGTCTGCTTTTTTTTTTTTTTTTTTTTTTCTGTTGTGTGGGAATGCCAGCTACCCCAGTAATCACCTTGCTGTGATTGCAAACAAACCCAATAAAAGGTTCATTTCATATGGATGAGTGCCATCTCATAATTATTTTTCTTGTAATTTTTTAACCAATAACATGCACTGAGAAAAATGTGTTTGTAGGGTTCAGGCTTGTCAAAAAATAAAACAAATAAAAACAGCGCAAAAGAACTCCTCTGAGTGTAGTAAGTGTGTACTTACGAAACGCGTCGAGCGTATTTCTGATATTGCATACAACATTGTTGTAATTTTATTTGAATTTTTATATACTTTTTAATAAATATATTCATTTTTGTATTACCCTTCTGGTGCTCTTCAAATATTTTGGATTACTCAGTGGTGATATTTATACCCATACTCCCGATCCTAATATCTACTACGAATAAGACCTATAGTGTCTTATATACTATTAGATCCCTGTAAGGGATAAATAGTGATATTTATATAGTGGCTGTGGAAGCTGAGACGTGAAGAACAAGTGAAAGGAACGGAGAGTTGGAAACCATCCTGGGGTTAAAACCAGGAATGCTGGTATATACTGAGAGGCAGTGACAACCTCAGTCTAAGTGAGTACCCAATTTGGAGCACGTGGTGAAGGTGAAGGGAAAATAATTTGGAGATACTACACTCAGAGGAGTTCTTTTGCGCTGTTTTTATTTGTTTTATTTTGCAGTTGTACGATTGGGAGTCCCAAACCCATTATACAGCAAGCATTGGACTCTGAAGATCCACCATTGGATGATTGATTTACCCAACTTACGAACTTTTGTGAGATTATCACGGTGCCCGTGATTTGCTGCAGTTACTTGTCTGTCACCAGTAGGGGGCTTCTATTGGCTGTCTGCAGATAGCCCGCCTCTTATTGACTATTTAAACCTGGATTGGGCACCCTTTGAGTGCCCTTTCGTGTTGTTTCTGACCTTCTTGCTATCACTATGCTAGTGATAGCTGGGCCTCTGTTCCAGTGTTCCTGAGTTCCTGATCTCATGTGTTCCTGAGTTCCTGATCTCTACTGTTCCAGTGTTTCCTGCATGCTGAAGTACTTCCAGTCCTGGTTCCGGCCTAGTCTCTGGTGTTGCAGTTCCTGCTGAACTTCTCTGCTGTTTTCTGACCTGACTGATCGTTGCTGGTTCCTGTCATCTCATCACCTGTCTTCAGTATCCTGGCGACCTTCTGCCTGGTCGCGTTGGTGACATTGCTACAATTCCGTGTTGGTCCCAGCGTGCGGACGCTGGTTTGCTCCCAAGCCTTGCGGCTATACTAACTCTCTTGTTACACCAGTGTGCGGTCACTGGTTTGCTCCAAAGCCTATCAGCTATACAAATCTGTGTTGGTCCCAGCGTGCGGACGCTGGTTTGCTCCTAAGCCTTGCGGCTATACAAACTCGCTTGTTACACCAGTGTGCGGTCACTGGTTTGCTCCAAAGCCTATCAGCTATACAAATCTGTGTTGGTCCCAGCGTGCGGACGCTGGTTTGCTCCTAAGCCTTGCGGCTATACAAACTCGCTTGTTACACCAGTGTGCGGTCACTGGTTTGCTCCAAAGCCTATCAGCTATACAAATCTGTGTTGGTCCCAGCGTGCGGACGCTGGTTTGCTCCTAAGCCTTGCGGCTATACAAACTCGCTTGTTACACCAGTGTGCGGTCACTGGTTTGCTCCAAAGCCTATCAGCTATACAATTCTGTGTTGGTCCCAGCGTGCGGATGCTGGTTTGCTCCTAAGCCTTGCGGCTATACAAACTCACTTGTTACACCAGTGTGCGGTCACTGGTTTGCTCCAAAGCCTTTCAGCTATACAAATCTGTGTTGGTCCCAGCGTGCGGACGCTGGTTTGCTCCTAGCCTTGCGGCTATACTACTCGCTTGTTACTCCAGTGTGCGGTCACTGGTTTGCTCGCTAAGCCTAACGGCTATACTATTCAGTGTTGTTTCCAGCGTGCGGACGCTGGTTTGCTCCAAAGCCTTGCTGCTTAACGATTCTGCTAATTTGCCAGTTCCATCTGACTGCTGCTATCATCTCTGGGCTGCCCTGCCCGGTATTGGTAAGGCCGGTAGAACCTTTTACCACATTCCATCTGAGGTTGCCTTACCCGGTATTGGCAGGGCCGGTAGAGCCTACATTGTGTATCTATTGAGGCTGCCTTGCCCGGTAATTTGGTAAGGCCGGTAAAACCGTTATGCTATTCCATCTGCAGGTTGCCTTACCCGGTATTGGCAAGGCCGGTAGAGCCTAAAGACTGTCCTGTCCGGTATATTGACAGCACCGGTAGAGTCTGCCTTCTGTCTGTGCTATATTCTGTATATATATATATGTATGTTATTGCCATCCTAAGTTATCATTTATTATTTCAATAAAATTGATTTTTTTTTACCTAAAACTTGTGTCTGAGAGTCATAATAAACCGTGACAGTACGAAAGGGCCATGACCTCAGACAGCAAGGGTCAAGGTAACGCACAGAATATCCATTGGAGGATGGATGTGCTCGAGCAACGTTTGGATCAGTTGGCAGTTGCAATTCAAACGATCCTTGAACGCACGATACCTGCTGACCAATCTAGCTCTAGCCCGGTGGTCTCGCCAAGTCAGACACCGGAAAGTGATACCAGACCCCTAGGGGGTACTGTTAAAGGGTTAACGGCTTCTGCACCCTTGCCGCTAAGATATGATGGTGACCCTAGTCTCTGCAGAGGGTTCATCAATCAACTCGAAATCTTTATGGAATTGACGGCACACGCATTTCCCAATGATCGTAGTAAAGTGGGGTTCACGATATCACTGCTCACTGGCAGAGCATTGGCCTGGGCTAACCCCTTGTGGGAGAATGCTAAACCTTGTACTAAGAACTTTAGTGAATTTGTGCGTTCCTTTCGAAGAGTGTTTGAGCCTCCTGGTAGAACCACCTCTGCTGCCAAACGCCTTATGGAGATACAACAGGGCAGGCGTACAGTGGGCGACTATGCCATCGAATTCCGCACATTGGCAGCAGAGGTAGGTTGGAATAACGAGGCATTATTGGCAGCCTTCTCTCAAGGCCTGAATGACCACATTAAAGACGAAATCGCTGCTAAAGATCTACCTATTGATCTAGATGATTACATTGAGTATGTTATGATAATTGACTCCAGAATACGTGAGAGATCAATTGCCAGAGATCGTAAGTTACGGTCAAAAAATAATGAGCCTAGTAGCATGTTTTGCCCACCCATCCCTCCCTTGGCATTGAAGTCTAGTGAACCAGTACGGGAAACAAGTGAACCTATGGAAATAGGCTTCACTAGACTATCCAAGGCAGAGAGACTATATCGCAAAAAACAAGGGTTATGTTTATACTGCGGTAAAAAAGGGCACTTGCTAAATTCCTGTCCGGTACGTCCGGGAAACGCACACACCTAGGGTATCTTGGGGGACAGGCCCTAGGTGGTGTACAATCGTCCCCAGTGTCGGGCATAATGAAACCCACCATACAGGTGGTATTGTCTTGGGCACAACGCTCTGTGGAGGTTTTGGCCTTGGATGACTCCGGTGCAGCAGGGTATTTTATGGATAATACCTTTGCTGAATTGCACGGAGTTCCACGCATTGAAAGAGAAAACCCCTTGACTATTGAAGCGATTGATGGTAGACCCTTAGAACCGCCTCAGGTTATATTTGAAACTATGCCATTGTCTATGACTATTGGGGCACTTCACAGAGAAGAGCAGCAGTTTCAACTGATTAATTCCCCGCACCATGCGGTGATATTGGGATTTCCGTGGTTACAGTTACATAACCCACAATTCGATTGGAAAAAGTGTGAAATTGCTGCTTGGTCCCAGTTTTGTATGGACAAGTGCGTCATCCAGCCTATTAAGGTCATGTGCACCTCCTCTGCTATGCCGGATGTGTACCAACAGTTTGGCGATGTTTTTAGCAAAGGAGAGGCTAGTATGCTACCCCAGCATAGACCTTATGATTGTTGCATTGAATTGCAGCCTGGTGCAGTACCTCCGAAAGGACGCACTTATCCATTATCTTGTGATGAAAATAAGGCTATGGAGGATTACATTTCTGATGCCCTTGCTAGAGGGATCATACGTAAATCTACCTCTCCAGCTGGGGCTGGGTTCTTTTTTGTAAAAAAGAAAAATGGCGAATTAAGACCATGCATTGACTACCGGGGCTTGAATAAACTAATGGCAAAAAACGCATACCCAATACCACTCATCACCGAGCTTTTTGACAGGCTTAAGGGCGCTTCGATATTTACCAAGTTGGACCTACGGGCCGCTTACAATCTGGTTCGCATTCGAGCAGGTGATGAGTGGAAAACTGCCTTTAATACTCGAGCTGGGCACTACGAGTATCTAGTAATGCCTTTTGGGCTGTGTAATGCACCCGCAGTTTTCCAGGAACTGATAAATGATGTTCTGAGAGATATGTTACAGACATGTGTTGTGGTGTACCTCGACGATATACTGATTTACTCCCAAAACATGGCACAGCACATCAAAGATGTATCCGCAGTATTGCTACGACTCCGTGAGAACAAATTATTTTGTAAAATGGAAAAATGTGAGTTTCATAGAACCAGTGTGCCATTCTTGGGGTTCATAATTGGCAATGATGGCATTGCCATGGACAAAGAAAAGTTGTCAGCTGTCCTACAATGGCCAAAACCCAAGGGTCTTAAAGCCATACAGCGTTTCCTGGGTTTCGCTAATTATTATAGGAGGTTTATTAAGAACTTTTCTTCCATTGTCAAACCTCTGTCCGATCTTACGCACAAGGGTGCTAATCCTTCTTGTTGGCCGGTATCTGCTGAGAAAGCCTTTGAGAATTTGAAGCTGGCTGCGGCTCCTGTGTTATCCCATCCCAATCCTTTACTTCCATTTACGTTAGAGGTTGATGCCTCAGATATTGGGGTCGGGGCAGTACTTTCGCAGCGACACGAGAAAGGTGGAACTCTCAGACCTTGTGGGTTTTTCTCTAAAAAGTTGACTGTCACTCAAAGCCACTATGAGATAGGTGACAGAGAATTATTGGCCATTATCCTTGCTCTTAAGGAATGGCGTCATTTGCTTGAAGGTACTAAGAATCCTGTCTTAATCCTAACAGATCATAAGAATCTGACCTATCTCTCGGAGGCCAAGAGATTGTCCTCTCGTCAGGCCAGGTGGGCACTGTTCCTGTCTCGATTTAATTTCATTGTATCATATTTGCCAGGGTCAAAAAATATCAGGGCTGATGCACTGTCAAGACAATTTGAGGCCGACAGTGACAGAGTGGAAGCACCAGCTCCTATCATCCAACCTGATAGAATACTGGCTACTATACGCACGAGTATCACTTCTCCTCTAGGGGAGGAGATCCTGGCCTCTCAGGGGTCCGCTCCCCATGAAACCCCAGTGGGCAAATGTTTTGTCGCTGAATCATTTCGTACTAGGCTGCTCGAAACCTACCATTCCTCTAAGGCTGCGGGACATATTGGTAGAGACCAATTGTTATGGTCCCTTTCTCAGTTATTTTGGTGGCCTTCCATGAGAAACGATTGTGCCGAATTTACGAATGCCTGTGCCACCTGCGCCCGCGCTAAGACCCCGAGACATCTCCCTGTGGGCTTGCTTCAACCGGTGCCTAATGGCGAACGCCCCTGGTCTCATGTTTCCATTGATTTTATGGGAGAGTTGCCTATGTCGAAGGGGTACTCCTTTATATTCATGGTGGTGGACAGGTTTTCTAAAATGGCTCATTTCGTGCCCCTCCGTGGTCTTCCTTCAGCGAAGGAATTGGCTATGGTGTTCGCCAGAGAAGTATTCCGGTTGCATGGAGTGCCTAGGGTACTGGTGTCTGACAGGGGGAGCCAGTTTGTGTCTAGATTTTGGAGGGCATTTTGCCAACAGATGGGCATACAGCTGTCCTTCTCCTCTGCCTACCATCCCCAGACCAATGGAGCCGCTGAACGAGCTAATCAGGGCTTGGAACAATTTCTCCGTTGTTTCGTTACTGACCATCATGATAATTGGTCCGACTTGTTGCCTTGGGCAGAGTTCGCCAGGAACTGTGCGGTCAATTCTTCATCTGGGAGCTCTCCGTTTCTGATTAATTATGGGTTCCAGCCCTGTTTGCTTCCAGACTCATTTCAGACGCAACAGATTCCAGCTCTGGATGAGCATATCGAGCAACTCCGTTCCACATGGGCACAAGTTCAGAGGGCACTTGGTCAGTCATTTCAGCGTCATCAGCGCCATGCTAATCGCAGAAGGCTTCCAGCGGTTTCCTTTCAGGTTGGGGATAGAGTATGGCTTTCCTCCAGAAATCTCAAGCTGCAGGTTCCGTCTAATAAGTTGGCTCCTCGGTTTATTGGTCCATACAGAGTTATTCGCAAAATTAACCCTGTCTCCTATGCACTAGACCTACCTGCATCCATGCGTATCCATAATGTGTTCCATGTGTCCCTTCTTAAGCCTCTGGTTTGCAATCGCTATACTACCACACCTGTGGTGCCAGGACCTGTTGAGGTCGAGGGCCAGGAGGAGTACGAGGTTCAGAGCATTATTGATTCCCGTAGGCTTAGAGGAAGGGTACAGTACCTGGTACATTGGAAAGGGTATGGTCCTGAGGATCGGTCATGGGTGGATAGTACGGACCTTCATGCACCTAGGTTAACTAGGGCCTTTCATGCCAATTACCCGCAGAAACCTAAACCCTATTCTAGGAGAGGGGGTCTTTGAAAGGGGGGTACTATCACGGTGCCCGTGATTTGCTGCAGTTACTTGTCTGTCACCAGTAGGGGGCTTCTATTGGCTGTCTGCAGATAGCCCGCCTCTTATTGACTATTTAAACCTGGATTGGGCACCCTTTGAGTGCCCTTTCGTGTTGTTTCTGACCTTCTTGCTATCACTATGCTAGTGATAGCTGGGCCTCTGTTCCAGTGTTCCTGAGTTCCTGATCTCATGTGTTCCTGAGTTCCTGATCTCTACTGTTCCAGTGTTTCCTGCATGCTGAAGTACTTCCAGTCCTGGTTCCGGCCTAGTCTCTGGTGTTGCAGTTCCTGCTGAACTTCTCTGCTGTTTTCTGACCTGACTGATCGTTGCTGGTTCCTGTCATCTCATCACCTGTCTTCAGTATCCTGGCGACCTTCTGCCTGGTCGCGTTGGTGACATTGCTACAATTCCGTGTTGGTCCCAGCGTGCGGACGCTGGTTTGCTCCCAAGCCTTGCGGCTATACTAACTCGCTTGTTACACCAGTGTGCGGTCACTGGTTTGCTCCAAAGCCTATCAGCTATACAAATCTGTGTTGGTCCCAGCGTGCGGACGCTGGTTTGCTCCTAAGCCTTGCGGCTATACAAACTCGCTTGTTACACCAGTGTGCGGTCACTGGTTTGCTCCAAAGCCTATCAGCTATACAAATCTGTGTTGGTCCCAGCGTGCGGACGCTGGTTTGCTCCTAAGCCTTGCGGCTATACAAACTCGCTTGTTACACCAGTGTGCGGTCACTGGTTTGCTCCAAAGCCTATCAGCTATACAATTCTGTGTTGGTCCCAGCGTGCGGATGCTGGTTTGCTCCTAAGCCTTGCGGCTATACAAACTCACTTGTTACACCAGTGTGCGGTCACTGGTTTGCTCCAAAGCCTTTCAGCTATACAAATCTGTGTTGGTCCCAGCGTGCGGACGCTGGTTTGACCTAGCCTTGCGGCTATACTACTCGCTTGTTACTCCAGTGTGCGGTCACTGGTTTGCTCGCTAAGCCTAACGGCTATACTATTCAGTGTTGTTTCCAGCGTGCGGACGCTGGTTTGCTCCAAAGCCTTGCTGCTTAACGATTCTGCTAATTTGCCAGTTCCATCTGACTGCTGCTATCATCTCTGGGCTGCCCTGCCCGGTATTGGTAAGGCCGGTAGAACCTTTTACCACATTCCATCTGAGGTTGCCTTACCCGGTATTGGCAGGGCCGGTAGAGCCTACATTGTGTATCTATTGAGGCTGCCTTGCCCGGTAATTTGGTAAGGCCGGTAAAACCGTTATGCTATTCCATCTGCAGGTTGCCTTACCCGGTATTGGCAAGGCCGGTAGAGCCTAAAGACTGTCCTGTCCGGTATATTGACAGCACCGGTAGAGTCTGCCTTCTGTCTGTGCTATATTCTGTATATATATATATATGTATGTTATTGCCATCCTAAGTTATCATTTATTATTTCAATAAAATTGATTTTTTTTTACCTAAAACTTGTGTCTGAGAGTCATAATAAACCGTGACAGAGATTTATTGTATTTGGTACTATATTTAATCTTGTCGCTTCCTGATATATCCTAAGGACGGAACTTGTAGTAGCTTCGTATCTTGGGTATATACTTACATACGTGTATTGTCAAAAAATAAACCCTGAGGAAAATTTGTTTGTCAGCCTCAGGCTTATATAAAAACAATCCCTGAAAAAAATTGAATGCCCTACTGGCCTAGTGCCAGCAGTGCTACCTGGTGATGGCAAATGCCACTTATGAAATTCTGGCATTCGTTATAGCTGTAATTACTGCCACTGAGTTGTATAAGCAGCAGGAGGATTAGGCTGCGTCATGGGACTGGGATAATCATCACTGATATAAAACAGGCAGTGGTATCAGGATGCTTCTACTTACTACTGTCCCTAGTGTTTTTGATGTAGCAGCAACACCACAACAAGCCCCTACATCACTTCAGGTGCATCTGGATAGATGCACCAGTTAATCTTCTGCTTTTGCACCTCATCTAAAATCATATGTGGTCATCATCAGAAGTCCAGGCTGGGTTTCTCATGTCTTCCTCTGGGATTTTTACCCCTGTACTTTGTGCCCTTGGAAGGGACAGAAGGTTTAGAGACAGCAGCTCTCAATTTCTTTTTTTGGGGTTTGGCTTTTGCATTCTTAACATAAATAGAAGGCTGGGCCTGCATTTGTGGGAGGGCCTGCGGGCCTTAAATACCATCTGCAGGCTCTCCCACGGGGCGCACCGTCTTTGTGCCTTACATCATAAGTGAGTGTCTGTCAGCAAATCGTCTATCATTTCCGGGTCATGTCCAAACATGATCTTTCTGCATCAGTCTTGTGCTCCATCCAAGCTACCAAGTAAGTCCCAATTGGTGTGTCAGTAGTCTGAACTGTTACATTAGCATTCTGAGGTAACGTGCTTATTCGTTACATGGGCCACATTCGGATCATAAGCTCCACTGGAGACATACCATTGTGTTACCATTACTGACACGACACAGTCAACTAGCCCCCAGCACATACATCCAATGAATTCCGCTTCTCAGACAGCAAGCCGCTAAAAGGGCTCTCATGTTCACGTCAGTAATTCATTAATCAGGCCAATTCAAACCCCAGTTCAGTGCTACGCTGTCCCCATCATTCCTTATGGGCTTTTATCGTTCACGGCACATTCTTTCTCATGTCATCCATATAGAACCTTGTTGTTTCCTCCAATACACCCTATCTACAGTATCTATATATATGTTTTTTGCCTGCACCTTCAGTACATCATGTAGCTCAATAAGTACATTCAGATTTACAGCACGTATCCAAACAGTTCTGGTAATACCCTAATAGAGTCAAGATCCTATACAATATATTCCATGTTATTAAACTGTTATTACCAATGCATGTTATGTACTCATATTTATGCGTGTCTGCAATTACATACCCATTTACATGCCTTCATTCCCTTTAGGAATTCTCAGTTCCAGGAGCATCAGGACCTGCCTATCTGGTCCTCCCTATAAGCACTATAATCACATTAAGGAAATTCACTTTTCCAATTATCCTCACAATTCACACCAGCTCTGGATCAGCATAGCAGTGCAGAGCTCTTTCCTAGAGCCACAAGCCAGGGGGGATTTCCCCTAATGCTCCAGTCCTGCTCCAGACACCCCATTTTTCAACCCTGCCCTAGTTGTATACCTCAGGGACTACTTCACCTCAGATCAGCAAGCCTTTACCACTCAAGGAAGCATCATTTTAATCACCCTCCAGAAGTAGCAGGTCACTTCTATCTCACATGCACCTCTTCGGGAGGCCATGTTGGCCTCCAGTCCTTCACCTCTAGTCAGTCGCCACCAACACCCTGCATGTATACCACACTGGCTTCCCAGTAGCAAACCTTACCTCCTTATAGAGGCCAAAGGTCACCCCCTATTTCAAACCTCTTCATAGAGCTTGAAGGTTTCTCTGGTATCGAACCTTACCTCTTCATAGAGGCTGAAACTGGTGACTGAGCTAACCCGCCAACATATTCCCTTTACAGCATCGGCCAGGAAAGCCGAGCAATTCAGGATCTTCCTCCTCCTCCTCTCCAGCTCAAATACCTCCTCCCTCCCCATCCCTTCCCCCCTCCTCCTGTCACCTCAGTCTCCAAGCAGTTCACCCATATTGCACACCTTTTGACCGAGATGGGATCCGCATTGGCCTACATACAAACCAAAGTCTCATCTCTGGAACACTCATCTTGCCCGATCTCACCAGCAATCATGATGACCAATTAAGCTCATACAGGTACATCCCACGCAGGGGCACCTAGAGTATCACTAGCCTTTATGATTCCCCCTAACATTCGCAGAGACATAGTGGAAGGGAAAGATGTTAATCTCATCACTTTATTAATAGCTTCCCAAGATCTGGCCGAGAGTAAGAACATCAACTGCGACGAGGTGTTGGTCATGCTTCGGTCCAATGATCCTAGACTCAATAAGAAATTGTTGGTCACGGAATTTGTCTTAGCTTTTGGCGTCTATCGGGATAATGTCTGCTCCAAGAGCAGGATGATTATTTACACCTTGTAGTGGATCTAGCGCACAAATACAGTGGTAGTACATTTATGACTCCCACCGGTCCTTCACTGCCAAAGCCTCAGCCCCGCTGACTCAGTTTAATTTTGTAACCGACTGGAGCTACTTGGACATGAAGCTCTTCTGCTGGCACTTCACCGGTCTCAAGGCACCCGTGTGCCAAAATTGGCAGTCATCCTATCATACCACTAATCTCTACCATTCCACCCCTCCAGTGGCCAGCCCATCTGGCCTCCAAGCAGCTTCTCCACTACCTCAGTCTGTACCACACAGTAGTGATTTTTTCCCTCCTACCTGCGACAAACTTGGCAGGACCATACATTATTTAGGGAACACCCCAATTTGCAATAATTTTAATTCAAGAGGATGTTTCTTTAGTGGATGTAGGCTGCTACGCATTTGTTCAAATTGCAGGAATTCCCATTCCAGAGCCAATTGTCTCAGGCTTAGTTCCTTCAATAAAAAATCAGGTGGAATCTATGTTGCCAGGCTATATTCTCTGCTTATTCCACATCACGACAGTACACTGACTAATTACATAATAGGCCTTTACAAAGGCTTTCATACTGGTATCGTCGCCTGTCCATCTTCATCACTAGCATGCCCTAACCTGGCTTCAGCTCAAGCTAAAGAAGTCGAAAAGGAATTTATCATAGTCCCCTTCCCCACCACATTGGTCTGGAAATTTTCAGACAAGAAACAGATAATTATTGACCTTTCAGCTCCCCACTCCACATGTACACCTAGGGCTAGATTTAAAGGCAGCTGTTAAACCAGCCGCTAAGTGAAAAAGGCACATCGCTCGCATATAATACAGGAGTTACGGCAGATTCAATAGCTACTCTACGAGAATAGCCATCGAGCGTAGGCAAACAAAAAACACGTAACACAAAAGCCGTTGTCGCTCATGTTAATGCACAACGGGCAGCCAAATAACACGATAACTGCGCTCAAAACAACATCTAACATAACGGCTGCCGTTGTCTAGCAACCATGATTGATGCCAAAACAAATTCAAACACACAGCCAATCACAAAGCCCCAATGTATCAAATAACTTCAAATACACCTATATATACCCAAAAATAACCGTCACACACTGTCTGTTATCGAGTTCTTCAGAGCCAGATATCAGGACTCAGGAGCGGAGGATAGTGATTTGAGAGAGGGAGACAGGCGCGTTCATTGGAGGTACACATACACATACATACACATAGTCATTTTATTTTATAACACCTTACAAATTTTACTTTTTATTTTGACAGTGTGAATCTGTGAGTGAAAGTGTGTGACAGAGAGTGAGTGGATCGAGTGTATCTGTGAGGGCCTGTGGGAGTGCCTGGGTGTGACTGGGTGAGTGATGGCCAGGAGAGGAGGACAGGAGAGAGGGATGGGGAGAGTAGTGGAGGAGGAGGAAGCTCATGAGGGGATCCCTCAGCAGAGCAGGGGCAGGAGAGGGAGATCCGCAGGGCGGAGGGGGACCCGGCCCACAAGAGCAGGCACACAAAGAAGAGGGACAGAACCTGCAGTGGGACGAGGGGTAATTCCTGGGGACCACCACACACAGGCAGGGTCAGACCAGGCAAGGCACTCCAGCTCTGAATCCTCCCATGCCGGAGCTGATGAGGGCAGGATCAGGGATCCCAGATATACTGAGGAGGAGAACACGGCTCTCATGGAAGCTGTCCTGGAAAGGCAGAGTGCTCTCCACCCGACGGCAAAGGTCCCTGGCCTGACAGCGAGGAGGAAGGCAGCCTGGAATCAGATCTGCAGCCGGGTGAACGCGGTGGCTACATGCAGGCGGGACGTGGAGTCTGTGAAGAAGAGATGGGTCGACTGCCGGAGGGTGGTCAAGAACAAAATGTCTGACATGGCCAAGCAAGCCCAAGGCACCGGAGGTGGCCCACCTGTGCCCATCACATTCTGCGGCTGGGAGGAGATGGTGCGGCAGAACATGTCCCCGACCATGATCGAGGGGGTCGTGGGAGGAACTGACACTGGGGATGAGAGGAGCCTCCACTCTACCGGTAAGTGCAACACTACAGCAACCACACACTACAGCAACCAACACCAGCTGCACACACAGTCATACCTCAACACATGTCCATCACTCAGCCATACAACTGCACCAACACAGCACCATGAGGGTTAAAAAAAGGACACAACACCTGGACAAATGGCAACGTCCAACTTGGGACAAACCTGTCAAAGTCCTACTTCAACCCTCCTGTCACTGTGCTCATTACACACAATACACAAACCATCATGTTCAAAATGTCGACTGTCATAGATCATCACTGTTCACACACAATGTCACCCATGTCCCCACCCTAACCCCTTGAGTGCTAGAGGGATCATCAATGCATCGATCAACAATGCATTGGCAACCCCTCTGGGACACAAGGGGTTAACCTTACAACAAACAAGTCAATAGGACAACTATCACATGCTACACAGGGGACATTCACTAAGTGGTGACAAACAGATGGTGGACACAAAGTACCCCTCACACACCCTCACTTCACCAGTACCAGTGTTAGTCCATGGAGAATATGCCAAAACAAGAATCAAGTTCATAGGGTCCCATTGTACAGACTCCATGGAAAACACTGGAAATGGGGAAAGGAGATCACTGGAGAAGTCACCATCATGTTCACTTCATCAGTTCTACATCACCGCTTACTGAATCACAAAAAGGGGGCATCAGGTCACACATCACAGTGTCACACAGAATAAATGCTTGTAGGTGCAACACACAGGCCGAAAACTATTACACAGAATTCAAGCTGGAAAAAGTAGGCATTGGTGTTGTGGCTGCAATCATTTACTCTGACTTGAAATTACATATCCCATATCTGATTCCCACATGGATCCACAGGGGTGCTGATGCCATGGATGGATGGTACACCAGCATCTGTATGCAGGATACACATGGGAAACAAATAGCAAACATTGTACCTTGGTCACCAACAGGCCATGACGGATGGATATCTAGGACTGAGTACGGTTGCCTCATACAGAAGGATGGATGGGCTCATACACAGAGAAAAAAACAGGCCTCAATCAAAGATATCCCTCACTACTGGCTGGATTGTTGCCCTTAGGATTCAAATGTTACTAAATATGTTCCAACATGATGTGAACACAGAGATCACTTCACTGGATGTGATTGCCTTACTGGCCAGATATGTGCACCCATCACAAATCAACCTACATTGCTACCATCCAAATACACATACATAGTATATCACACTCTACATAGATGGGATATACGAGGTATGTTCATATCCATCATATCAATACAATGTCTTGTTGGATGGGTGCACATATATAGCCAGTAAGGCAATCACACCTAATGAAATGCTCTCTGGCATCATATCTTGGAAGGATATTACTGTATCCATATGAAGGGTACATATCCACATACATATATGACCATTTCTACTTGTGTGTGACTGTAATGGGATAGCAATGGGTAATGTCATCATGATGTCATATCATTGCCATCGTTAAAAGATGTGTCCCATCCCTCCAACACTCATGGTTATACAGATATTGCTCTATGTGACAGGTGAAGATATCCATCATTTGACCTCACGGAGGCTCTTCAGCAGAGCCAAAGTCGCAGCATATCGAGAGAAATACCTCTTTGGAATGGTCCACAGAGTGTGCTTGTAAACCATGCACACCCTGTACACCATTCCAATTAAGTATTGTTCTCTAAATGGGGCGATTTTGGCTCTGCTGAAAAGCCCTCGTGTGGACAAATGACTGAAATCTCCATCTGTCACATAGAGCAATATCTGAACAACCATGAGGGTAGGAGGGATAGGACTAACAGAGAACAACATCTGTTCCCACAATGTCTACAATCTGACATCAAGGTGGACTTAATCTTTGCCAACCCCCTGGAGGGATAGCCATCCCTACAAGTTGTGAAGACAAATATATGTTGTTGGATCCCCCCCCCCCAGTTAAACAATGGTATTCCTACTGCTGAAAGGTGTGTTGATTCAAAAGGTATCACAGCTCAGTCATGGATATGTCAAGGGCAATATCCCAGTGGCCTGATATTGTACAGTGGTGTTGTTACTACACAATCATATGGACAGCTCTGGTACAGGGACCAGATATCTACATGGGAGGGTGTAGCAACAGCCCCACTGTACTATTTCTGGACACTGTGATATTGCACCTTAAAATGAAACCTTCACCCGTAATAACTCAAACAACACCTTTCAGCAGTGGGAGTTTACCCAGGGGGATTAACACAAACATATATTTTTCTTCAACACATATCAAAGTATAACTGTCTCCACAAACATATGGCTAAGGTCACTAATCACAACATCTCCTTCCTCCACACAGCTTACGGCTGTCAAGCCCAGCGGGAGACAGTGGAGGAGGCTATGTCACCCCCAGTGAGGAGGACACAGAGGAGGGGACCAGCCGGTGGTCACCTTACCCACCATCACCATCCCCTCCAACACAGGTTGCACCACCACCTACTGAACCCCTTCAAGCTGCACCACCACAGGCTGCACCACCCCTTCAAGCTGCACCACCACAGGCTGCACCACCCCTTCAAGCTGCACCACCACAGGCTGCACCACCCCTTCAAGCTGCACCTCCCCAGTACAGTGGCTGGATGCCACAGGAGGAGAGGTGGACATATCCATCCACCTCCACCAGCTACTACCCTCCATCAGCAGCACCACCACCACCAGGGAGACAATGGCTGCCAGGGACAGTGGCCACCAACCAATATGGGCCATATTCCTCACACATCAACCCACCCTCCTCTATGGCTCCACAACATGCCCCAAGGTATGATCCCAGGTGGGGTCCCAGCACCTATCAGTGGCCACCATATGAGCCTTGGCCACTGGACTACCCACACCTGGGACTGATTGGTGAGCCCCAGCGCCCCCTACCCAGGGACATTTTCACACCTCCACCAGCACACACATCTTTGGGCAGCTCTGCATCACTTGATGTGGTGGGCATATGCCCATCATCTGCACCAGCCACTCCAACAGCAGCCACAGCACCCTCAACAGCAGAAGAGGAGGAAAGAGCACCCTCAACAGCAGCAGAGGAGGAAAGAGCACCCTCAACAGCAGAGGAGGAAAGAGCACCCTCAACAGCAGCAGAGGAAACAGCAGCACCAGGGACACCGGGCACATCCACCTCAAGCACCGCACGCCTCACAGGCATGCAGGTGGAGTGTATGGCCCTTCAAAGAAAACTACTCCGGTCAAGCAGAAGTACAGACAGCAACATCACCAGGAGCAGGAGGCAATCCAGGAGGAACATTGCCCAATTGGAGACCAGAATCCAAGCCCTGGAGTTGGAGGTGACCAGGGGGAACACACTACTCCAGCAGCTCAGGACTGGTCTCATGGACATGTTGACACAGGTCCTTGTGGAGTTAAGGGAGATCAAACGCAGGGAGAACCTGAGGATGGAGAGGGCGAACTTGCGTTCCACCGAGGGGCCTACTGCAACCACCACCCCCTCCAGTGTTACCCCTGAAGCAACACCTAGAGGGCAGAGGGTTACCAGGAGATCCACAAGGGCATCCACCACTGGCACCCGGGCTAAGGCCCCCCACCCAAAGAAGAAAAAATGAAAGGCCCAACCTGTTAAGTTTCCCCTCAATAAAGAAACCATTTTTTTTTTATTCCAGTCTGATCTGTTGTGTCTTCAGTTATGGATTGGGTGGCAGGGTTGTCTCCAATGCATTGCCATACAATGCAGTGAACACAACCTCTGCTTGGGTGAAATGTTTGTGGGATGCTACAGCATGGGTTCACACACACACACACACACACACCATTGTATAAATTCAACTGGAAATACATACCTGGAGCCATATAACACCACTGTGTTATATGGCGATGTTGTGTGTTGAATTTGAATAACAAAACATACCCCTTAGAACAAGAAATGGTACAACATTGAACATTCATCTACATCATATGTTGTGTTTAACCCTTAGAGTGCAAGAGTGGTAGGCAACGCATTGCAAAGAAATGCGTTGGGGACCACTCTTGCACTCAGTGGGTTAATGGGATAACCAGACAAACAGCTCTGTGACTTAGCAGGGACATTACAAGCAGGACAGATAAATGGGACATGTATCCATATTGTCTTGGATTCACACACTCATTGTGCAACTGACTTACTGGGGAAGCCAATGTTTTTAACCTAGGATTTCAATGTGTAGCACACACATTGATATCCTGGGGTGAGCATTGGGGTCTCCAGTAAGTTGAGTTGATGTTTCCCTAAGGGTGTAACAGACTTCACCAGTGATAACACATGTCCACTTAGTCTGTTTGTTCGTTGATATAGCCCATGTACTGAGATATGTCAAAGTGGAGCTAAATCTCAGAACATGGATTATACTGAGCAATACAGATACTGTGGACAGGTATTCACTGTGGAAGTATGTCCCCTGTATCACCTCTTTATTAGTGATGAGCGAGCACCCCAATGATCGGGTGTTCGGGTGCTCTGACCGGGCACCCCCTGAGGCTCGAGTGCTCGGCCGAGCACCCGAGCCCCATTGAAGTCAATGGGAGGACTCGAGCATTACACCAGGCACCCCCTGCTCTGATGAGGGGAGGGTGCCTGGTCCATAGGAAAAGGGCAGAAAAGGATGGAAACACCACAGAAATGGTTCAGGGACAGCATAGGGAGGATGTCTGGATGCATCTTGGACTCCAATATCGCTGCTGGGAACGATCTTTCGCCCGTAGTACGCCATTTTTACAGACTGACCGTAAAACACACAAAAAGGAAAATAAAAACGACTTTAGGCGAAAAATTGTTACCAAACAGTATTTGCTGTATATTTACTTGTATATCATCTGCAAATTCTCCCAAAAATTTCCTCGATTTTTCTGAACTGAGGCCATGATTAAGAGGGAAACGTGCACAGAAGCAAATTCTCCCAAAAATTTCCTTGATTTTCAGAACTGAGGCCATGATTAAGAGGAAAACGTGCGCAGAGGCAAATTCTCCCAAAAATTTCCATGATTTTCAGAACTGAGGCCATGATTAAGAGGGAAACGTGCGCAGAGGCAAATTCTCCCAAAAATTTCCTTGATTTTCAGAATTGAGGCCATGATTAAGAGGGAAACGTGCGCAGAGGCAAATTCTCCCAAAAATTTCCTTGATTTTCAGAACTGAGGCCATGATTAAGAGGGAAACGTGCGCAGAGGCAAATTCTCCCAAAAATTTCCTTGATTTTCAGAAGTGAGGCCATGATTAAGAGGGAAACGTGCGCAGAGGCAAATTCTCCCAAAAATTTCCTTGATTTTCAGAACTGAGGCCATGATTAAGAGGGAAACGTGCGCAGAGGCAAATTCTCCCAAAAATTTCCTTGATTTTCAGAACTGAGGCCATGATTAAGAGGGAAACGTGCGCAGAGGCAAATTCTCCCAAAAATTTCCTTGATTTTCAGAATTGAGGCCATGATTAAGAGGGAAACGTGCGCAGAGGCAAATTCTCCCAAAAATTTCCTTGATTTTCAGAATTGAGGCCATGATTAAGAGGGAAACGTGCGCAGAGGCAAATTCTCCCAAAAATTTCCTTGATTTTATTGAACTGAGGCCATGATTAAGAGGGAAACGTGCGCTGAGCTGACCATCTAAAACATTATGGGTGAGGGTCTGCTGCAGAGCTGACCATCCTAAACATTATATGCGAAGGCCCGCTAGTGAGCTGACGCTATAAAACATTATATGAGAGGGCCCGCTAGAGAGCTGACCCAATAAAACATTATATAAGATGGCCCGCTGGTGAGCTGACCTATATAAAAATTGTCAAACAGGGCCCGCTGGTGAGCTGGCCCTATATAAAAATTATATCACAGGGCCCGCTGGTGAGCTGGCCCTATATAAAAATTATAGCACAGGGCATATGGAAGAGGAGGAGGAGGATGAGAAGATTAAGAGTCAACCATATACCCGTTTTTTGGGTGGAAGGGGTGAATGGGAATACAGAGTATTCCCATCATTGTAAATAACATATATAAAGTGAGTTTATGTTCCCCCGGGGCTTTCCTCCAGTGGAGTGGAGAAGTCAGGGGAAATCCAGGCCTTGTTCATTTTTATAAGTGTCAACCTATCAGCATTGTCGGTGGAAAGGCGGATACGCTTATCTGTTATGATGCCACCAGCAGCACTAAATACCCGCTCAGACAGAACGCTGGCGGCAGGGCAGGCCAGCACCTCCAAGGCGTAGAGTGCCAGTTCATACCACGTGTCCAGCTTGGACACCCAGTAGTTGTAAGGCACAGAGGGATCATTGAGGACGCTGACACGGTCTGCTACGTACTCCTTCACCATCTTCCAAAACTTTTCCCTCCTTGTGACACTAGGCTGCGCATCAGGGTGAGGGTGCTGGTGGGGTGTCATGAAGGTGTCCCACGCCTTGGAGAGTGTTGCCCTGCCTTTGTCGGAACTGCTGTGTGCTCCCCTTTTCTCCCCTTCTCTGTTGGCCAAGGTAGCACGTACTCTGCCGCCAGCGTTGTCAGATGGAAAATTTTGGAGCAATTTTTCAACAAGAACCTTCTGGTATTGCACCATTTTGCTTGTCCTCTCCACCGGAGGAATGAGAGATGAGAAATTCTCTTTGTAGCGGGGGTCCAGAAGGGTGAACACCCAGTAATCCGTGTTGTTTAAAATGCGTATAACGCGTGGGTCACGGGAAAGGCAGCCTAACATAAAGTCAGCCATGTGTGCCAGAGTACCAACAGTCAAGATTTCGCTGTCCTCACCAGGAGGATGACTCTCAATATCCTCATCCTCTTCCTCCTCTTCTGCCCACCCACGCTGAAGAGATGGAACTAAAGTTCCATGGCTACCCTCTGTAGCGGAGGCAACCGTGTCTTCCTCCTCCTCCTCCACCTCCTCCTCCTCCGCCTCCTCCAATTGTCGCTGAGAAGACGAAGTGAGGGTGCTCTGGCTATCACCTTGTGTAAGCTCTTCCTCCCCCATTTCCACCTCTTCCACATGCAAAGCGTCGGTTTTAATTGTGAGCAGCGAGCGTTTCAGTAGACACAGAAGTGGGATGGTTACACTGATAATAGCGTTATCGCCGCTCACCATCTGTGTCGATTCCTCAAAATTGCGTAAAACCTCGCAGAGGTCTGACATCCATTCCCACTCCTCACTTCTGATTACAGTAAGTTGAACGGAGAGGCGACGACCGTGTAACAGCTGGTACTCCACTACTGCCCTCTGCTGCTCACAAAGACGGGCCAACATGTGGAAGGTGGAGTTCCAGCGCGTGCTCACGTCACACAGCAGCCGGTGAGCTGGCAATTGTAAGCGCTGCTGCAGCTTCAACAGGCCGGCCGAAGCTGTAGATGACTTACGGAAATGTGCACACACGCGGCGCACCTTGGTCAAGAGATCATGCACATTGGGGTAGGTTTTTAGAAATCGCTGCACCACTAAATTAAATACATGCGCTAGGCATGGTACGTGTGTGAGCTTGCCGAGCTCCAAAGCCGCCACCAAGTTACGCCCATTATCACACACAACCATGCCTGGTTGCAGGTTGAGTGGCGAGAGCCACTGCTCGGTCTGGTGACTAATCCCCTGCAACAGCTCTGAGGCCGTGTGCTGTTTGTCCCCAAGGCAGATCAGCTTCAGCACGGCCTGTTGATGCTTCCCCACTGCAGTGCTACACTGCTTCCAGCTACTGGCTGATGGGGGAGTGGCGCTGCGTGTAGAGAATTCGGAGGTGGAAACGGAGGAGGAGGAGTCAATAACGTAGGTGCTGGTGGAAACCCTGATGGAGGTAGGGCCCGCAATCCTCGGCGTGGGTAGCACCCGTGCCATCCCAGGGTCCGAGTCGCTCCCAGCCTCCACGACATTCACCCAGTGTGCCGTCAGGGAAATGTAGCGTCCCTGGTCACAAGCACTTGTCCATGTGTCAGTCGTTAAGTGGACCTTCCCAGTAACTGCGTTGGTCAGGGCACGGGTGATGTTACGGGACACATGGTGGTGTAATGCGGGGATGGCACACCGGGAAAAGTAGTGGCGGCTGGGGACCGCGTACCGAGGGACAGCTGCTGACATCAGGCTGCGGAAGGACTCAGTGTCCACAAGCCTAAATGGCAGCATTTCGATGGCCAGTAATTTTGAAAGGTGTGAGGTTAGTGCTATGGCCTGTGGGTGGGTGGCTGGGTACTTTCTCTTGCGCTCAAATGCCTGGGGTAACGACATTTGGACGCTGTGCTGGGACAGGGAAGTGGATGTGGTCGCTGATGGTGCTTCAGATGGTACAGGTGCAGGGCGGGAGGTATGCGGGCCTGCGCCTTCGACAGGCGATTGGCCGGCACCGAAAACAGGGGAAGAGGAGGCAGTGGTGTGGCCTGCAGACACAGATGGGCGATCCAGGCGTTCCTCCCACTTACTACGGTGCTTGGATGCCATGTGTCGGATCATGCTGGTGGTGGTGAGGTTTCTAGTGTTCATGCCTCGGCTCATTCTGGTGTGGCACAGGTTGCAAACTACAATTCTTTTGTCGTCCGCACTTTCCTTAAAAAAACGCCATACCGCGGAACACCTACCCTTTGGCAAGGTAGATTTACGCAAGGGGGTGCTCCGTGGAACATTTGCGGGCCGGTTTGGTGCGGTCCGCCTTCTTTCTGTAGCCACACCACTGCCTCTTCCAGCCTGTTGCGGTGCTGCAGATGGCTCACCCTCAGGACTGCTGTCATCGCTCGGCTCTACACCTTCCCAGGTGGGGTCAGTCACCTCATCGTCCACCAAGTCCTCCTCCACTTCCTCACTCTGATCATCCTCCTCAAGTCTTGATCCCACCACATACTCAGTCATTGACAACTGTATAACATTCTCCTCAACAAGGTCTTGAGACGGAAATAGTGGTTGATTTAATGGCAACTGTGTCTCATCATCATCATCATCATCCACTACTTCCTTTGACCTTAAATGCCGTTCACATCTGTCATCTTCTTGTGATTGGGTAGCCTCTAGAGGTTGTGAATCAGGGCACAAGATGTCATGTTCCTCTGCAAGCGTGCTTGGAGAGAGGGTCAAATGAAGGATTGGTGATAAGACGAGCTCCTCACTATATCCCAGTGTGGGATCACTTCTTTGACCAGACCGTCTATGGTGGGAGGAAGGATCAGAGTGAGGATTATGTTGACCAGACTCTTGGCTACTGAGAGTGGACTTGGTGGAAGACAGGGTGGTGCTTAACCGACTGGAAGCAGTATCAGCTGTCATCCAACCGACCACCTGTTCGCAGTGGTCGGACCTCGAGAGTGATGTCCTGCGACGCCCTGTAAAATTAGACATGAAGCTAGGTATGGTGGATGTCTTTCTTTCTTGTGCTCTGGCACCAGGCACAGTTTCTCCGCGTCCTGACCCGCGCCCTGAACTATCAGGATCACGTCCACTTCCCCGTCCCTTTTTACCCGCCTTCTTCATCTTACACGGAATATGTGACTTTAATATTTGAGTTTGAAAACTTAACAGTATTTCTTCCTAGTCTGCAACTGTGCAGAGTACACAGAATAGGCTGCTAAACGGCGGTGACACACACTGAATGGAAAATGTGACTTTAATATTTGAGTTTGAAAACTTAACAGTATTTCTTACTATTCTGCAACTGTGCAGAGTACACAGAATAGGCTGCTAAACGGCGGTGACACACACTGAATGGAATATGTGACTTTAATATTTGAGTTTGAAAACTTAACAGTATTTCTTCCTAGTCTGCAACTGTGCAGAGTACACAGAATAGGCTGCTAAACGGCGGTGACACACACTGAATGGAAAATGTGACTTTAATATTTGAGTTTGAAAACTTAACAGTATTTCTTCCTAGTCTGCAACTGTGCAGAGTACACAGAATAGGCTGCTAAACGGCGGTGACACACACTGAATGGAAAATGTGACTTTAATATTTGAGTTTGAAAACTTAACAGTATTTCTTACTATTCTGCAACTGTGCAGAGTACACAGAATAGGCTGCTAAACGGCGGTGACACACACTGAATGGAATATGTGACTTTAATATTTGAGTTTGAAAACTTAACAGTATTTCTTCCTATTCTGCAACTGTGCAGAGTACACAGAATAGGCTGCTAAACGGCGGTGACACACACTGAATGGAATATGTGACTTTAATATTTGAGTTTGAAAACTTAACAGTATTTCTTCCTATTCTGCAACTGTGCAGAGTACACAGAATAGGCTGCTAAACGGCGGTGACACACACTGAATGGAATATGTGACTTTAATATTTGAGTTTGAAGACTTAACAGTATTTCTTCCTATTCTGCAACTCTGCACAGTACACAGAATGTGCTGCTAAACTGCGGCGAAGCACACTGAATGGAATATGTGACTTTGATATTTTAGTTTGAAGACTTAACAGTATTTCTTCCTATTCTGCAACTCTGCACAGTACACAGAATGTGCTGCTAAACTGCGGCGACGCACACTGAATGGAATATGTGACTTTGATATTTTAGTTTGAAGACTTAACAGAATGTGCTCTAATCTGCAACTTTGCACACTAAACAGAATGTGCTCTAATCTGCAACTTTGCACACTAAACAGAATGTGCTCTAATCTGCAACTTTGCACACTAAACAGAATGTGCTCTAATCTGCAACTGTGCACACTAAACAGAATGTGCTCTAATCTGCAACTTTTCACACTAAACAGAATATTTTTTTTTTTTTTTTTTTGTTTTTTTCCCCCCACACAAAATAACCTGCTGCCCCCACACACAGTAGTCCTAAAAAGGACTTTTGGTTCTTTTTTTTCACAATTTTGGTTTTTTTCCTCCCTACACTGCCTTTCCCTTCCTATCCTCAGCTCTCCCTGGCTAAGACTGAGCCGAACTCGATGGTCAGGTGCTATACAGCACCCGACCACGGGTTCTGGCCAGCCAATCAGTGTAATGCCAGCAGCCAACATGGCTGCTGGCATTACACCGATGTCAGAGCCTCCCTGCACGTTTATTGGCTGCGCAGCAGCCGCAAAACGTGCGGGGAGGAGACCCGAACATGGCGGGCGAGCACATGCGGTACTCGTACGAGTACCGCCATGTGCCGAGCAGAGCGATGCTCGAGCCGATCCGAGCATCGGCCGAGCATGCTCGCTCAACACTACTCTTTATCACTTCCACTACACATTGGTGCATCACTGCCACCATCATCTGTTTGCATGGATACATCACAGAGTCCACTCACTGGCAAACAAGTGGTGGACTCCTGTGATGTGGGTGATTCCTTTCCATGTATGGGGGATACTCTACCCTGGGTGTGGTTACGCATTGACAAATGTGTTCTCAAATATATCCTCCTACAGACACAGATAGAATGGTGATGGTTCATCTTTATTGTGTCTCAAAGTACATTAGAATGTACATGTGTTTTCTGTGTGTATTGCCTATATGCATTGAAAACCTGTATGAGAACACTAAATGTACTTTGAAACTAAATCGTACTACTTCAGTAACACTGCTGCCCTGCTCATGTGTTGTCCACAAGGTTTGACAACTCTGTAGCTGAGCATCCTAACTGTACAGGTTATAACACTCAAGAATTAGTGTTTTCTGTGTCTATGTGAGAATGTTCCAGTAGAGGTTTGTGTGAACCTCAGGTCAAACTTTGCATCACCAACAACATCACCATAAACAGCAAGGGGTGATCTTCATGAAGGTGTTGTCAAGACATCAATCCAGTCACATGGAAGATCTTCAGTTCAAGGATGTATCATGTTACGGATGCCTGTGGGAGAAGAGGACAGGATTTGGAGCAGTAGACCTGAACTGATCATCAAGCAACAACAATTTAGTCTTTTTAATCCCCTCAATTTTCACAGTTACAGGTGAGTACACAAACCATTGCTTGACAATGTGTTGTGTACTCATCTGTAACCAATTCTGTGGGGAACTAAGGACATGTGCACCAGCCCTATGGATATGTGCCCCTGACATGTATACACACATTAACAAGTGTTCTGAGAGCTCCATGGAAGTAATGACATTGTGCTGCCACTGTGAAAGTGACAGTGGCAGCCCAATGTCATTTGTTCCATGCAACTGTTAGGACATATTTGTTGATGTGTGTATTCATGTCAGGGGCACATATGTCTGCACAGTCACAGGTCAGCATGGAGTCCCTGGTAATCTGATCTACGTCTCATGACCTCTACATTGTGTGACAATACCACTGTACATCCACCCCTCTGCTGCTCTTCTCAGCTCTAGCACAGTACAGGTCCCATATTGAGTCTAATGTCCCTTTAACCCCTGATGTGCCTGAGTATTATCCAATGGATATCATTAGATAATACTCTTTCGCTACTGGGCTAGCATGGTTGTTCAGGCTATAATCATGGCATATCCAGTTAGTTGCTGTCAATCAAGCCGTGATGAACATGGGTAATATGTGGTACCTTGTTTCTCCTGGGGGTGTGTGTGATATCCTTGGGGTCTGTATGTCAACGTGGAAGGTGGAATGGAGGATGGTTTTTGAGTCCACACACACAATTTGCCACGTCCACTGCTAGTGCAGTGCTGTGTCACTGTTCCTGTGGGGTGAGACAGAACAAAATGTGCAGTGTGGTTAGTGTCACAGGACTGATGGGGGACTTGCATGGATTGTTTGCATGCGTGTGTTATACTCACAGGTGAAGTGTTCCGTGATGAGCCTGTCTCTGATCTGTGCCCCTCTCATGGTCTCCTCCACATGCCCGATGTCCATGGCCACTTCCTGTATGGGGGGGTCCGGGATGTGCTCCAGCAGGCTGGTGTCCACTTCGATGTTGTGCAGTATTGCGCACGCCACAATGATGTCACACACCTTAGCCGGTGCATACTGCAGTGCTCCCCCAGAGTGGTCCAGACATCGGAATCTTGACTTGAGGAGCCCAAATGTTCACTCAATAGCATTCCTCGTTCTGGCATTAGCCTGGTTGTACCTTTCCTGGGCATGTGTTTGGGGATTGGCCAGAGGGGTCAGTAGCCAGGACTTGCATCCATAGCCAGCATCACCTGTGTAATGTGAGTGACATGGTGAGACAGGGAGCACATGTTGTGTGAATGATGTTTTGTGTGGTGGACGTAGTAGCTGTGGGTCAGGTGCATGCTGAGCAGCGTGGTGTGTACGCCTGTGTATGTGGTGTGATTTTGTTTTGTGAACTCACCCACTAGCCATCCCCCTGTAAAGGTTCCATTCTCAAAATCTCTGTGGACTGAGGAGTTTTGTAGAATGTATGCATCATGTGAGATGCCAGGATATTTTGCACAGACATTCCTGATCCTCATGTTGCTGTCACACACCATCTGCACGTTGATGGAGTGGAAGTTCTTCCTGTTGATGAATAGCTGTGCGTCACGTGCTGGGGCCTTAATCCGGACATGGGTGCAATCTATAGCACCCATGACCCTGGGCATACCTCCCCTTGCGTAAAAGGCCTGCTTGACATGTATCCAGTCCATGTCGGTGGTGGGAAAATGTATATAGGTACTGGCCTTGCTTTTGAGGGCTGGCAGGACCTGGGCCAGCACCCTGGAGAATGTGGCCTGTGACATGCCAGATGCGTAACCCTCAGTGAACTGGAAGGCCCCACTTGCCATGAAGTGTATGGCACACAGTAGTTTCTGCAGGCCAGTTAGGGCATGGTTGTGGATGTAGATGGGATCCACCTGCTCCTTGATGACCTCATACAAGGCAATGATTCTGTCAGGCCTCAACCTGTAGCGATCAATGACCTCATCATCAGTCATTCCAAAGAAGGTGGCCCTTGGGCAGTATACCCTGGGCCTTAGTGGTCGTCTATACATCCTGTGCCCTCCAGGTGGGGATGGACTCCTGTGTGGCTGCTGAGCCAGAGCCTCCTCACTTGCAACAGGTGAAGGCTGTTGATGAGGCGTGCTTGGAGGTTGCTGATGTTCCCTAGCTCTCTCCCTTGCACGCCTTCGCCACAGTCTTCGCAACAATATGTAACCCAACATACTGTTTGCTGTCTCTATCTGTCTCTATCTATCTGTCTCTCTCTCTCTATATATCTCTCTCTCTCCCTCCCTGAGTGGAAAACAAGCCACAAGTGAGTGTGTTGAGTTGTCCCTTTAAGTACTTGCTAGGGCGTTGTGTAGGTGTGGTGGTGAGGTGAGTGCTGACCAATGGTGAGTTGTTTTTGTCCAGGTAAGTGTTTGCAGGTATGTGTGTGTTATAAGATGTGGTGTGCTGTGCTTGTTCTGTGTGTGCCATTTGCGGGTGTGCAGTTGTGGGGTGTAGGTCGCGTGTTGATATTGCCCATGTGAGCTTATATTTGCAGGTGTCCGCTTTGTGTGATAACCCCCATTGTTCCGTGCCATGTTGTGCTGGTGTTTTTTTGTGTGTCGTTTTCCCTGTGGTGTTGGTTGTTGTGTGTGGAGTGATTTGTGCTGTGTGTGCATGTTTTTGTGCTGTTTTGGCATTGCACGGGTTAATTTTCCCATTTACATGGTTGTGCGGTAAGCATTTTGTGTATTTTCCTATGTAACAGGTGTTTTGTTTTGCCCGTTTAGTGTCTAACGTGTGAGAAAAGTGGGTCTTAACTTTCAGCCGTTAGGTGTGTCTTTTTTTCAGCCGTTATCAGTACAGCAAGCCTTTGAATAGCTCTGGGGTATGTTGTTCCATGCGTCTGAATGCACGTAAGTGTATCGGCCGTAAGGATTCTGCAACTGCCGTTAGCTGTTCTTTATACGAATCTTTGAATTGCAACATGACTCTTAACGCACCCGTTAGTGATTTTTTTTTACTAACTGCTGCCTTTAAATCGAGCCCCTAGTATAAATTCCTTAATTGCTTCCAAATCATACTCCCTCCAATACACCATTATTGACAACACCATATGCCTCATTCTACAAACATTACCTGACTGCTGAGAAAAACAATCCTGCGCTACTCTATATAGATAACTAATATATGCCCTGTAATGAGCATTTATAATAATTCTTAAGTGAAATAAGTGAAATTCTGTGTCACAGATTGGCCAAGTTGTGGGTAAGCTTGCCACCAACGTCAAGGTATTTCACTTTCGGCAAGTCCTACTCTAACAAACCTAAAATCCCTATCTAAAAATTAAAATCTTGATAACCTAATAAAGATGTTATTATAAACGCGTAGCTATTGTAGGAACCTTTAAATATACTCTTTCCTTCTATGTGAGTCAAAGTGTAATGCAATTAAAAACAAACATACAAATCATAAAAAGGCTTGTATGAGAAACTTACCTGATACACCCTACCCCTAAAAAGGGGGGGGGGGATTACATTATGTAGAAATAGGAGGACTGTTAATCCAACAGAACTCTCCTTAAGTAACCTTTAACCAACTACCCACAAATCATGTGTAGTAGTTGATTTCAAACAAAGGAGCATGCTCACCATGACAGGCTTAAAGGCCTAGTCTTAAAGGGCCAGAATAAAGAAAAAAAGTTGTGTAATATATGTGAAGTTATTTAGATGCTTACATAATTAACTAGGATAGGTGAAAGGCTGCTAAAAGTGAGAAAAGGAGAAGTGCACAACCAAAAAAAGAAAGAAAACTCACTGCGCCAACTCACCTAAATATATCCTTACAATAAATACAATTTTTAAGAAACTTATAAAGATAGATATATAGAAAGCAGCAAGGAATGAGGGGGTATCCCCAAACCCCCAAACATTAGGCTAGAAACCCAAAGTGAAAAGACAAACGAGAAAAACAATCCTGCGCTACTCTATATAGATAACTAATATATGCCCTGTAATGAGCATTTATAATAATTCTTAAGTGAAATAAGTGAAATTCTGTGTCACAGATTGGCCAAGTTGTGGGTAAGCTTGCCACCAACGTCAAGGTATTTCACTTTCGGCAAGTCCTACTCTAACAAACCTAAAATCCCTATCTAAAAATTAAAATCTTGATAACCTAATAAAGATGTTATTATAAACGCGTAGCTATTGTAGGAACCTTTAAATATACTCTTTCCTTCTATGTGAGTCAAAGTGTAATGCAATTAAAAACAAACATACAAATCATAAAAAGGCTTGTATGAGAAACTTACCTGATACACCCTACCCCTAAAAAAGGGGGGGGGGATTACATTATGTAGAAATAGGAGGACTGTTAATCCAACAGAACTCTCCTTAAGTAACCTTTAACCAACTACCCACAAATCATGTGTAGTAGTTGATTTCAAACAAAGGAGCATGCTCACCATGACAGGCTTAAAGGCCTAGTCTTAAAGGGCCAGAATAAAGAAAAAAAGTTGTGTAATATATGTGAAGTTATTTAGATGCTTACATAATTAACTAGGATAGGTGAAAGGCTGCTAAAAGTGAGAAAAGGAGAAGTGCACAACCAAAAAAAGAAAGAAAACTCACTGCGCCAACTCACCTAAATATATCCTTACAATAAATACAATTTTTAAGAAACTTATAAAGATAGATATATAGAAAGCAGCAAGGAATGAGGGGGTATCCCCAAACCCCCAAACATTAGGCTAGAAACCCAAAGTGAAAAGACAAACAAGAAAAACAATCCTGCGCTACTCTATATAGATAACTAATATATGCCCTGTAATGAGCATTTATAATAATTCTTAAGTGAAATAAGTGAAATTCTGTGTCACAGATTAACCTTTATTAGGTTATCAAGATTTTAATTTTTAGATAGGGATTTTAGGTTTGTTAGAGTAGGACTTGCCGAAAGTGAAATACCTTGACGTTGGTGGCAAACCAACGTCAAGGTATTTCACTTTCGGCAAGTCCTACTCTAACAAACCTAAAATCCCTATCTAAAAATTAAAATCTTGATAACCTAATAAAGATGTTATTATAAACGCGTAGCTATTGTAGGAACCTTTAAATATACTCTTTCCTTCTATGTGAGTCAATAAATACAATAAATTGTATTTATTGTAAGGATATACTTAGGTGAGTTGGCGCAGTGAGTTTTCTTTCTTTTTTTGATTACCTGACTGCTAGCTTTCTAAAACAGATAGGGCATCAAATGGTCTGGTCTGTATTACTTCACCACAACGCTCACTTTTGGTTCATATAGCAGCCCCAAGATTTTCGACAATGTCTAGGTATCATACTTGACACTAATCACTTGGAAGCCAGAATCCTTCAAAATAAACTTGATAGGATGATTCCCCTGGTGACAGAAAGCTCTCATAAGTCTTCAATAACTAAACACGAACTACAGGCTTTAATAGGGTATTTAAGCTTCTCATTGAGAATCTTTCCCAAAGGCCAGACATTCCTTTCACACCTTCTTACCCTCCTTTTGTTAGCCCCCATCTCCATTCCACTATTCTCCTTACTGATTCGACTAAATCCGAACTGCGTATATGGGCCAACTTCTTTTCCCAGTGGAATGGCAGAACCATGTTCCCTCCCTCCCCCTCCCCTACCAGCCCCACTGTGTTCACTGACGCTACTGCTGACTCTGGCTTCGAAGCAGTTAATGGCCTTCAATGGTTAGCTGAACCATGGCCAATCAAAGTCAGTTCCTCAGGTGACCTCCTCTCCACATCAGGTTTCATAGAGATCTACCCCATGGTGGCCGCAGCCACTTCATGGGCTGACCAATGGGAAGGGCAGGCAGTGATATTGCACTCCACTTCCACCTACATCATAAATCTCATGCAAAAAGGTAGATACCTGTCCACAGTCATCACAACAATTTTAAATAAGCTCCTCTGGTTATCTCTAATACACAGATTCATTATTCACCCCTCACATATTGCAATTTCCGATAACAGAGCCACTAACTATCTCTCCCAATTTCAATTTCAGGACTCCATCAATTCCCACCCAGAAGCAGCCACTCCTCCCTCATTCATAGAGCTGACATCAGTATAGACTACTTGTTTTCTGAAGCTTCTGCAGTAATCCAGTAAGCCTTAGCCCCTAATACTAGGAGGTTGTATGATAGAGCTTGGAGTTCCTTCCAAACCTTTTTAGCTAGTACCAGAACACCTCTCACTTTTTCTCAGTCCACCACACTAGCTTTCGCTTCTCAGTGTCACTTAGGTCTTAAGCTCTCACCCCCCACCATCAAAACCTATCTAGCCAGTATTCAACACCATCACACGTTAATTCACCCTTTCTCTCTATCTATTCTCACTATGTACAGAGTTAAACTCTTCTAAAAGGCCTAGTCCATCTGCAACATACAACACCACACACTAGACTGCCGCAACTGCAGCAAGAGCCAATGCCCCTACAGGGGTGAGCAACGAGGAGAGATACTGCCTGAGCCAATGGAGCCAGAATAAGAAGCACCCCTGGTGTGGTAGAAGTGAACACTGTGAGTGCCAAAGGGACCTGAGCCTAGCACCCTTTAGGTGTTTTAACGGAGGAAGCACTGCCCAAGCTGAATACTAGAGCCAACGCACAACCAAGTGCGGATGGATGGAATCACACAGTGAGCGAGAAGGACCTGAGCCAAAGCATCCTTCCGGTGCTGACAAGGAGCTTACACTGCCAGAGTATCGGAATGCCCTTTGCACCACACGACGCAACACACAGGAGAACGGCACCAAACAGATATACAACTCTGCAATGTAAAGCTAGGCTTGGTATGCTGGTAATAGCTCAACAGGTGTAAAAGAGGCTCAGTAATGGAGGCAACAAGCTTGGCAGGCGTATTTAACGGCTCGGTATAACGGAGGCAACCGGCGCAGCAAGTGTTAAGACAGGCACAGACACAACGGCCAGCTCGGCAGTAATCTCTCACAGGCTCAGTAAACGGAGGTAACCAACAGGCTCAGAAACGGAGGCCACAGAGTAACGAAAGTGTGATCAGATGGTGCTAGCTGCGAGCAAGCTCAGAATGTTGCCAGGCTGAAGCCGGAACGCAGAACTGGAAGGATCATGAAGCAGGAACGTCAGCCAGTGTCGGTCGATCATGGAGCAGGAACGTCAGCCGGAACGGGTCAATCATGGAGCAGGAACTTCAGTCAGAGCCGGGTCAATCATGGAGCATGAAGTCAGCCATGACCGGGTCAATCATGGAGCAGGAGCATCAGCCAGAGCCGGGTCAATCACGGAGCAGGAAGTAGAGTAGTCAGACGAGCCGAGTCGGTACACAGGAATACAGGATCACAGCAACAATAGCGCAGGCACAGGAACACCACGAAAGGGCACCTGACAGGTGCCATAAAGCCCAGTATAAAGGAACACCCTGGGCGGGCCAATCAGCCTTCTCCAATGGATGAGCCCCAGCACAGAGAGTGACAGGAAAGCACGGGCACGTGATAATATCATTCAACGTCTCGGCAGGTGGCAATCCTCTTGCTTTTTCTCGTTACATCCCTAATCCTACTGATGAGATTCTCAAAGCTCTTACCGACTTAGCCAAATAATGTAATCTTTTCCAAGTTCAATAAACAATTGAATCAAACTGTCTTTTGCCTCTGTTCAGGCCTACCACTTTGATAGACACCCAAGCTTCCGGTAAGCTCAGGGACATGGCACACCTCACACATAACTGGAAGCCCAGCCCACAAATAGAAATCTGGGCTTGCTTTTGTGGGAGGGGATTCAGGCCTTAAATACCGCCTGCAGCATCTCCCACTGGGTGCATCGTCTTTGTGCCCCTTCCCTTCATCACCCCTTTCTTTTCATATTTTATACTAAGGTGGCCCTCTATTCAGGCCTACCTCGTCAATCGACACCCGAGCTTCCGGTAAGCTCAGGGTTATGGCACACCTCACACATGACCATTCGCTGGAAGCCCAGACCATATATTGCATGTGCTTTATGAGGGAAGATATGCCAAGGTGTGTCCCCTCCTTTTCTGTTTTCACTAGCTTGTAATACGTAGTGCACAATGCAGTTACTGATGACTGCATGCCTGCCCAAGGGAAAAATATTCCCACAACCATGACTTTTAGTTAGACGTGAGGTGAAAAAGAATAGACTTCTTCCTCTTCTCCAGAATTACCTTTACTGGCTATGCCAGGTGATGCTGTTGCTGCTGCTATCTAACAATCAGCCCTAGAGCCAGGGCCAGGAGTGTTGTTGGCAAGTGGAGCTTGTCCTAGTCCCATATTACTTCTTGAAGATCCAAGAACCATGGGGCCACTGTGGCACACTAGCCTGCTCATCATCATCCTGCTGCTGTTACAGATGAACATTGTTACATAGTTACATAGTAGTTTAGGTTGAAAAAAGACTTGCTTACATCAAGTTCAACCCTTTTCCTATTCCTGTTTACTTTTGTTGATCCAAAAGATGGCAAAAAAACCCCTCAAGATAGCAATTTCAAATTCTACTTTGAATGGGAGGAAAAATTCCTTCTTGATCCCAAATGGCAATCAGATTTCTCCTTGGATCAACAAGCACTAAATAAATATTAATCCCAATACTAACATACATAGCCCTCTATGTTCTGCTCTTTTAAAAAAGTATCCAGGCCCTTTTTAAAGGCATCTAATGTATTCGATAGCACCACCTCCTCAGGCAGTGAATTCCATACCTTTATTGTCCTTACTTTAAAGAATCCCTTCTGCTGTTGTAGATGAAATCTCCTTTCCTCAAATCTAAGAGGGTGACCCCTTGTCCTTTGTACTGTTCTGTTAATGATCAGGTCTTTGGAGAGCCCTTTGTATGGGTCATGCTGCCCCTCTCCAGTGCGCTGTGTGACCTTTGGGAGCTTTTGTTATTTCTTGTGCTTTCCTTCCCATCCTCAACACACTCTCTAGAGGTGACCATGTCCGGCCCAAACTTCTGGTTTGAGCCTTTATAGAGCATGAGCCGGTTGTCTTGGAGCACAAGTATAGCGTTCCACATTGTGAGCATAGAGTTACTGTGTGAGCCTTATTTGACCCTGCCTGTCCCTGGATACTGAGCCTGCCAGCCAATTTTGTATTGCTTTAGCCAGCCTGATACTGGCCCTGCCTGTCCCTGGATACTGAGCCTGCCAGACGATTTTGTACTTTTACACTCTGACCCTGCCTGTCCCTGGATTCTGATACTGTCTGACCTATTCTGCTCCATTTGATCCTGGCCTTACTGTTCCAATCATCTCCTGGACTCCCTGTGCCCCTTCTGGGTGTGTTACTCCAGCTACTCTCCTCTGTTGGGTCCCTGTCTGCCAGAGACTCTGGAGCTTCATCTGGGGAGTTCTATATTCTTTATGTATTGTTATAGACTCTCCCTGGGGATTGTTGGTGTTAGTCCTCACTGAGGTCTATTATCCTGGGCCATCTTCAGCTCAACTGAAGGGGGTCATCTGGCTTTGCTGCCAGCAACTTTACATGGCTGTGACTGCAGCACAATACACCTCAGGTGGCCTGAGTATTCCAGCAACAAACTAGCCTCACTCTCCAGCCTTCACCTACCAGCTCTTGTTGGAGGAATCTCGTTATCATGTCTGTCTTGCCCTTACTCTGAGCAGGGCTGCTTACTTTCTTAGTGTAGGTGACAGTATGGACCCTGAACATATTTATATAATGTTATCATATCCCCTCTAAGGCACCATTTCTCTAGTGTGTGCAAGTTTAACTTTTCTAGCCTTTCTTCATAACTAAAACTTTCCACTCCCCTTATTAGTTTTGTAGCCCTCCTTTGCACTTTTAGTTCCATAATGTCCTTTTTCAGAAAAGGCGCCCAGAATTGAACAGCTTATTCAAGGTGGGGTCTTACCATGGAGTTTGTTGCTAGCTCCTGAATGTCACTCATGGTGGGGGCAATGATGCTCAACTCCATTTGCATCTCTCTCTAATTCCATATCACTTTCTGGCAAAAACACTTTTATTCTCTCCTCCATACCAGCTGCTCCACAATCACCCTAATTAGCATCACCACCAGCAGTTTCTTGCTGGTCTTATGCTGTCATACTTACCATCTCCTCAGAAGAAGGTATACTGGCAGCAGTATCTGTAGGCACAGGCATATATTGTTAGCTAGTTCCGCTTTCCTCAACATGCTTTCCCAGAGGGACAATGCCAGGGGAATGGAAATCATTGGGTCAGAAGTATGTGGACCTCCTTTACTGTTACTGACTTTCTCCTCCACCTCTGTATCAGCAGAGTTCATACAGCCTCTTTTGTTGGTCATATTGGTAGCCAGTACTTAAAACAATTTTTTTTGGTAATTTTAACTTTTATTTGTTTATTTGTTTCTCTCTCTTTCTCTCTCTCTCTGTCTGCTTCTAGTCTCTTTATCTCCTAAACAACACAACACTGTATGGAGGGAGTTCTGTGTTTCTATAGTATGGAAGTAGGAAGTTTTGCCACGATTGGAAAACATAGGAGGAAAGTGGAAAAGTTCTGTGGTGTTAGTGAAATGTAGGAAAATATATATGTCTCTCTGTTTGTGGAAATTCCCACTAGAAAATCATGTTTTTTTCACAAAAATCCCTGCTGGAAGAAAACGGGACTTTCCCCCCATCTTTAACAACAGTGGGTGCCAGGACTATATCCCAGTGGAACAAAGTTGGGAAGCAGACTTTGTGTATTTGTTTGTTTGATTCTTTTTCTACCAATATTACAAGGCTGGAGTGTCAGAGTAATATGTGGTTCTGTGGCTACCAGTGGAACAAGGTGTATGTGGGGATCTGTTGCTACCAGTTGGCAGGGGAACAAAGCTGGTGCAGGGTCAGACAGTGTATGTGGGTATCTGAGTCTAGTAGTGGACAGATGTTCAAGACTAGGAGTCAGACAGTGAATGTGAGAGTTTGTAGTTTCCAGTGTGCAGGAGAACGAAGCTGTGTGTGTAACAAGTCTTGGGGCATCAGACAGTGTATATGGGAGTCTGTGGCTATCAGTGTGTAGGGTAACAAAGCTGTGGGAGGGCAAATAGTATATGTGGGATCGGTGGCTACCAGAGGGCAGGGAAAAAGGCAATGTTTGTGTGTGTGTGTGTGTGTGTGTGTGTGTGTGGAGGGAGTTTGTGGCTACTAGTTTGCCAGGATACAGGGCTGGGGTCAGACAGTTTATGTGGGGATCTGTGGTTAAAAATGGGCAAGGAAATAATGCTTAGGGTCTACACTGTATATGTTTGGATCTGTGGCTGTCTGTGAACAGGTGAACAAGGTTAGGGGGCTCAAAATGTGGAGATCTCACCTATGAGGCTTGCCTTGGCGCGGCAGTTGAGCTTACATTCAAATGGACATTGGAGTGAAACTAAAAGCCTCCAATTATTTAAATGTGCATAGGGATTTGGGACACAGCGCAGGTAACTCTTTTTGTTTTTGTACTATGTATTTTGGGCTGATATACTATAGCCATTGCTGCTGCCCAGGAGTATTGGGAGTTTGAGCGCAGGGCTTCATTTTATGTGTTTGTTGTATATTCATTTGTATCACACAGCCATGTTACATTTTTGCCACTCACCCCATATTTGTCCTATTAAGGGTTAATAATTGTGTAGGGGTTTATAAAATACCCCTTCCTGTCTCATTAGAGATTTAATATTATTATTAATTTAGTTTAATGTATTTTTTTATTTTTATTTGTTTAATTTCAATTTTTTATTGAATATTTTTTTTTTAATTCGGCTGAATAATTTGGACTATTGCCGAATTTCGTCCGAGTCGAACAGGTCTGGTCTGAAATTCGGATCCTCTGAATGGGGAAAACAATATTTGTCTGAAATCGAATTTTACCGAAAATTTTTGCTGTGCACAAGTCTATTTCACACCCACAATTATTTACAGAATAAAAAAAAAATATACCGCGGTATATTAACCCCATACACCTGGAGTACCATGTTAAAAACAACTTCCCTTCTTTTAAATGTTGGTAACACCTATAGCTAGGAGTGGGCAAAAGCTCTTGCTGTGTTCCTGGGAGAAATTCCACAAAAACCACTTTTGTTGTCCGCTTTTTCTCGGGAAAATCAGCTTTAAAACAATTATTAAAATCCTTGCATTTTTTTGCCTATTGGCCAAAATCCTTCGCCATGTTTTCATTGTCTAGAAAGTTTCTGCCCACTTATTTATGTGGTTTTCGCCTTTTCACTATAAAAACGTTACCTATTCCAGGAAATGGAACACAATAGATGCAGCTACAGAGCGAGGTAGATGTGCTGTGCTGTTATGCTGTGATTTGTTTGGAAAATTGAGGCAGAAGAGGCACATAGTGACTGCTATCACTATGAGAAAGTTTAAAAATAATAAAAGGAAAAACTGGAAGGACCCTTATGTGTCCACTGAGTCTGAGGAGGAGGAAGTGAGCACAACAGAACCAATGCTGTCCAGCCCCCCTAAATCATCTCTAGGGATCTTGGGGAAATTAATGCCAAGTGAGGGAAAAAAAGGGTAGTAGTGAGAGCAGGACAGGTCAGCTGTCTGTGCCTGATGTCAGACGTGCTGCCCCTGCTGTCACCATTGCTGTTCCTGCTGCCAGACTTGCTGCCCCTGCTATTGCTACCACTATTGCTGGGCCTGCTGTCAGACGAGCTACCCCTGCTGCCACCAGTGATGCCCCTGCTGCTAGTGATGCCCCTGCGCCACCAATGCTGTGCCTACTGCCAGTGCTAAATCTGCTGCTACCAGTACTGTACCTGCTGTCAGACATGCTGCCCTTGCTGCTACCAGTAATGTTCCTGCTGCCAGTGTTGAATTTACTGCCACTAGAGCTGAACCTGCTACTAGTGTGTCTTGTAATACTCAGAATGGGGGAAGGAGAATATGCCAAGTGTGAGAGCAGGGTACCCTAAGTCACACTTGCCATTCCCAAGCAGTCCAGCCAGTGCTAGTACTACTACTACTAAGAAGGTCCAACACCTTTTTAGCATTAGGAGTAAAGGAGGGGGTAATCAATATCCTCATATTACTAGTGACTGCAAGGAAGAAGATTCTGGGGCTGAACTTAATGTGGTTGGTGTTAGTAGTAGTAACAGTAATGGTGAAGCAGCCAGTGGGACTAGTGTTAGAGGAGTGATAGGGGAAGCATTTGAGAGCGTCTAGTGGTCAAGGGAGCCCACACCATTCCACTGGCCCTGGGAGTCCCCTTCCCTTCACGACAGTGGAACATGATCCCGAAGAAGCCAGAACTGGTGGTGGATAGCAGGCACAGCAATAATACCACCACCACCACCACCAGGAGCACAGATTAGCTGCCTGTGCCTGCTGCTACTGCTGCCAGTCTGCCTTCTTCACATCACCAAGAAATGGCAAGTGTGATATTATGGGACCCTCTGTCACATTGGTCGTCATCTCCTCCTACCTGCAGTGGGATGTCTGTAATAGACCAGCAGCAGCATGTATGGACTAGTGGTGGTGGTTATGGTGATGAAGGAGAAACTAAGGTGGAAGAGACATTGATGGCCTTTTTAGCCCAAACTGAGAAGGAATGGGAGACAGGGATGATAATGGGCATCACTACCAGCAGTGAGCTTTTGGAATTTACAACTGCTCTAATTCCTGCTGTCGCTGAGTTGCAAGGGCAGCAGGATGCTGAGAACCAGGCTAGTGTGCCACAGACCACCATGGATACAGTGGGAATTGGGTCAACAAGTGATGCGGTACTATGACATCTTACACTTGCCAGCAGCAGCAATACACCTGGTCCTAGCTGCAGTGCTGATTCTGAGGAAGTAGCAGCAACAGGAGCAACAGGCCATTCTTCTCAACCTGTTCTCTATCCCTATGCCCTGGGTGTCGGTGTGGGGCTATTTTTCTCTTGGGGCAGGCACAGTCCAGTCATCACCAATGGCACTGTGCACAATTTGTGACAAGTCAATGAGAATAGGAAAGGAGGGAACGCACCTTGGTACAACCGCCCTGATAACACATATGAAACACAGACACCATGACATTTATGTCAAACATGTTAAAACCAAATACCCACCACAGAAATCAGGCACTGATGTTGCAGTAACCCCTGACTCTCCAGAAGGGCAACAAGAGGCAAGGAGGAGATCAAAGAGGAGGAAGAATAGAATAACCCAGACAGAGACTGGAAGTTCCATGATGAGTGAAACAATTAGCTCGCCATCACCTTCTTCCTCTAGGGTAACTACATATTCTGTCAATCCACCTTATTCATCATTACCTCCCCTGTCAAATGATAGCAACTCTGTATATGTTAGGATGTGGCAGTTTGTGTCAACCCATTACACACTGTGTGGCGCACTGACCACTCATGGCAGTATGGTGGAGGAGAATTGCAAGCAGGGCATCAAGCAGCATCTGAGGAGATTCCATCCCACAGAATATGCTAAAATGGTGGCAGGGAAGGTTCATCATTACTATTAAACTGTCAGCAAGTTGTCATATGTCCTTAACAGGGTGTAGACAAGAGTATAGTGACAGCGGCAGTATTTGGTTTCTGGTGTCATGGTGTTTGGATACAGTTGTGCCCCCAGATGTTATTTACCACGCACACTTTGCACATTTCAGTTGCTGATGAGAGGCATAGTTCCTGCTCTCAAGGAAAACATTTCTATTCTAATAACAACATACCCATGATTGTTTGTCTTCCCTTGGGGAGGGACAGGGAGCACAGTGATAGTAGCTCTTGATTTCTTTTTGGGACTTTATCTTTCACCGCTTAAAGTAAACTTTGTGGTGTCTTTGCTACATGCATTATGAGGGTGGTTGTGCAAAGGTGTGTGGCCTCCTTTCTTCTTTTCACAACTGGGGTATAAATAGTGCACAGTGCAGATGCTGATAACTGTATTTTGCCTCCCCCAAGAGAAAAATATTCCCACACCTATGATTTTGATGAGGGGACAGGTGGAGAAGAATGGCCTTCTTCTTATTCTCCAGAATCCCTTTCACTAGCTGGGGCAGGCCATGCTGCTGCTACCTCAGAATCAGCACTAGAACTTGGAGGCAAGCAGAACCTGTTGTAGTTCCTATTTGCTACTGGAGGATCTCAGTCTCCTGATGGCCATGGAGGTCTATGGCGCACTAACCTGCTAATCATCATTCTGGGCTGTAGAAACAACCATGCTACATATACTATAAATGGGAAACAACTTGGGAAATCCTCATTATTGAAGTAGGAGTACTGATAGAATATATATTTCATAGCAGTCTGCAGAGTCACTCAGCTGCTGCAAAAGAAAATAGGGTACCAGCCTGCATAAAACGAGGTGTAGATGCAACGGATGATATATTATCCTACCTTTATATATTTCCTTGAGCTTTGATTAAAACAAAGGCAGGGATTTTTTTTAAAAAATCATTTTTATTGAGAGGACAGAAATAAAACATTACAAAATCATAGATAATGCACATACAGTAGTAATCAAATAAGAGATACAGTGTAAATAGTCAAGTAGGTATCATAACATGGAGGTACAGCTGTCCCATTTTAATTTTTATATTTGAAAAACTAAACTAAACCAAAACCAAAACTCTCCCCCATCTCCAACCCTAACCAAATCCCTAACAGGACTCATCCCTCCCACCCTCCCCGGGAGACGAGCGCAGCCCCTCTTTCATTAATTATTATTAAATGTAGCAGATAACAGCATAGGCATCAATTAGCAGATATACATGTAAATAGATAAGTAAATAAGTAGCCAGATTCCCCAGGAAAATATGAAAAAAATATGCTACACACCATAATATAGAAAACTGAAAAAATGGTACCTCCCAATGTAGTTAATAATATTCAAATATCCAAATAAACGGGAACCACTAGAGATTGGTGCAAAAAGCCGTCCGGTACTCCGTCTCCGGGCAAAAGATACTTGTATAATATAAAGATTCGGCTGCACACAAAATGTTAGAAAAATAATAATGATGTAAAAATAAAATCTTCTTTATTGATATCCAATAAAATCAACACAACATACATGGAGCCATATGGAATGGGAACAGGATACAGACGGGAAAAAGAGAAAAGTGCTATGCATCTGACATGTTTTGCGCCATCTTAGCGCTTACTCATAGACTAAAGGTAACACCCCACCCCCTTGATAATATAACCTGTTTCCAAGGGTGAAAGGTTAAAACATATAAAAACAAAAGCACCTCTAATCCCTGTAACTGGCAAAATATTGTCCAGTAAGTTGTAACAATGTAGCGGAGTTCAACCCAAAACAGTAACTCAGCTAGATACGGGACACAATACCAAATCATATATATAGTATGACAATACTTTAAATACACTCAGATTAACACTGAAATGATACAGATGTAATGAAATAATATAATAATAATATTATAATATAATGTGAATATATATATAAATAATTCTCTTTGAGATATTTGTTGAGGTGGTCCCATTTATGTGTCTCACGATAGTGTGGATTGGGATATTTTATATGTCTGGTTTATATATATTCTGACCATGTATATTGTGATGGTGGTATCAATCATGTAGTATACATCGAGTGAGAGGCTGTTTGATATTTTTATAATTATTGATAAATATATTCACATTATATCATCCGCATTTAATGCCACCATCTCCTCCCTACTGCCCATCACAAACCCCTCCACCATCGGGTCATTGCGGATCAAGCTGGCTAGCGGTTTGATGGCCAGTGCAAATAAACCCGGAGACAAGGGACATCCCTGTCATGTGGCTCTTTCAAGCGCGAATGACCCTGACCGGACTGACCCAGTCAGGACCGTAGCAGTTGGGTTTGCATAAAGAAGTTGTACCCATTTCAGAAAAGTCGGCCCAAATCCAAACCCATGTAGTGTACACCAAAGATAACCCCATTCCACGGAGTCGAATGCCTTAGATGCATCCAGTGAGACCACCACTCTATGACCAGCGTTTTTTGTATGTTTTGTATGCAGATGAGAAAATAGACTCCTTAAATTGTGAAACATTGATTTCCCAGGCATACATCCCGCCTGATCCGGATGAATGAGGTCTGAGATCACTACATTAAGTCTAGTTGCCAACACCTTGGCCAAAATGTTAGCATCCGATGTAAGCAAAGAGATAGGTCGATACGAGTAACACCTAGTTAAGTCCTTGCCCGGCTTAGGGAGCACTACTATTGTTGCTTCATAAGGGACAGTGGAAGCCTACCCACCCCCAAAGCTTCATACAAAGTGTTGAGTAAGTGCGGAGCCAATGTGTCGGCATATCTCTTGTACCACTCAGCTGGTAGTCCATCACACCCAGGGGACCTACCCATGGGAAGGGAGGCAATGTACGCCATAACCTCACCCAGCAGAATGAGAGAATCAAGCATCCTTCTCTGGTCAACAGACAAAGACGGAAGAGAAATTCCTGCCAGATAATCCTCCACCCGCCGAGAGGCATAGTCGACTTGTGTCTTATATAGAGTAGAATAAAAATCTGCAAACACATCATTGACACCCATTTCAGCAAGGTAGGGATTTTTTACAGTAAGAGCTCTAAAGCTATGGAATTCTTTGCCTTGGGATGTTATACTTGCAGCTAAAGTAACTGTTTTCAAAAATCAATGGATGCCTAGCTAGCACAGAACAATATTGGAAATTATGACAGATGGCATCAATGAAGATAGGTTGTTGATCCAGGGAACTATCTGACTGCCATTTGTAATCAGGAAGTAACTTTTTTACCCACTTGGGGCTAAATTGGAAATGGCTTTAGGTTTTTTTTTCCACTGGATCAACAGGGGTGTTTTGGCATGGGCTGGACTTGATGGATGCATATCTTTTTTCAGCAGCAGGAATTACAACAGTAGCAAACACCTGAACGTCAGTGGTGGTGGTAGTGGTGGAGGTAATGCCCATTCCTGTTTTCATATTTTTCTCCCATTCCCTATTGCTTTCAGCTAAAACAACCCTAATTCTCTCCTCCACAACAGCTGCTCCATTATCACCCTCACTCTCATGGGAGTGGGACTGTTTGGTGATGACAAATATGGGTCTCCATCTCTTCAAATGAAAAAGACACACTGGAAGCAGTAGCAGCAAGCAGAGGCACCTGACATGTGCTGCTGCTCATACTACATGCCAGTTCTGCCTTCATCAACATAATTCCCCAGAGGGACAAAGCCAGGGGATTTGAAATCCCAAGGTCATGGGTATTTAGGATCCCTTGACAGATGATCTGGCTGCTGACTACCCCTTCCACCTCAGCAGCATCAGGGTCCATCCAGCTAGTCCCAGCAGTTGTTCCAGCACCACATTCAAACCTATTGGTCTCTAGCTGCTGTGCGGAACTGGGACTGTTTTTGTAATTGAGGGTCCGTTTCTGCAACCCTTGCCATCTCCTCCTCAGAAAAGACACACCGGCAGCAGTAGCAGCAGGTACAGGCAGCTGACTTGTGCTGCTCACAGTACTAGCCAGTTCTGCCTTGTCTAATATTTCTCCACAGAATCCAAGGATAATCTCAGGGAACTGGGCATCACTGGGTCACTGGTGGTGATTTCCTCCTCCTCCTGTGTGTCACTGGGTGCACCAGGGCCCTACCAGCTTCTCTTTTTTAATTACTGGTGCTCATATTGTAAGCTGGCACTATGAACCTGTAATAACCTTTTTAAAAATGTGCTTTGAATTAATTAATTTTGCTCTGTCTCTCTATCTGCCTCTCTTTTACTGCCTATTATACACTATGCTACATGGCAAGATAAATAGTGTGTGCACAGGAAGTTTAGCCCCATTGAAAGGCATAGGTGAAAAATGTTACAATTTTCACGACTTTTTTTTGTCTTATTGAAAAGGTGGGAAATCTAATGGTTTTGCAATGTGTTTTTCTAGAAATTTGCCCCTGGAACAAAACAGGACTTTAGACCACCCATAGAGAGGGAGTGGGTAGAAAAGGTGACAGAAATGCCCATACAGGGCCTCGTACTCTGGGGAAGAAGTAGTTGAAGAAGAAAACTATTGAACATCACATAGCTGATTACAACATGTCTCTGTAAAGCTATGAAGGATGAAATATAAAAATGGGAGAAAGAAAACAATGGAATGAGGGAGGAGAGGGAGAACTCCAGGCAGAATAATAGGCAGAAAAGGAGTGGTGGGGGTAGGTAGTGTGGCCTGCATATAGAGAGCTTCCTTGGGTGTCAGTGCTGCAGTAGAAAGACACAATCATGAGCAGAGGTGTAAAAAGAGAGAGAGAAGGATGTGCAGGACAGCAGGGGGCATCGATAGGGGGGTGTAGGAGGTGATGGGGCAAAGTGCGAGAGACATGCTGAAAATGGCTTAGGCCCTGATGCTGCAGTACATTGTAGCTACCAGTTCATACTGAGTGGAGTGGGAACCAAGAGCAGGTAGTTTAGCAGGATTTGGGATGCCTGAAAAGAGCACAAAAGTGGGAAGGGTGGAAAAGGAACAAGGGGAGTATGATGGCAGGAAGAAGTGGAGACAAACAGTGGAGTAGGAATCAAAGGCATTTAGTTGAAAACAGTTGATACATTTAGGTTCATAGAGTTAAAGTTAACAGAGAGGGCCTGGACTACAGGGTTTATAAAAGTTTCCAGCCCCTCCAACAAATACAGGAAATGCCTTATACTTGATATCATCTATTATTCATTAAAGGGATAGTAATACTTAAATATTACTAATCCCCATATTGTAGCCATGGTAAAAATAATTTAATTGTCCCCAGTGACATCTCTCAAACCTTTATGGTTTGAGAGATAACCGTATGTAAATTTCCCCCTCCCTCCCCCTTCCTTGAAGTCAGCGTTGTAGCTGACTGCAGGGGAAGCCTGTTGTACGACAGGCTTGCAGCTCTGCAGCAGAATCGAGATTGCGTTAGTAAAAAAGAATTATTTCACTGAAACAGTCTTCTACGTGTGCTTGGTTTGCAAGCACATGTAGAAGACCATTTCAGTGAAATAATTATTTTTTACTAACGCAATCTTGGCTCTGCTGCAGAGACCTGCCTGATGCAAATAAGACCGGATATCCCTGCAGTCAGCTACATCTCTGACTTCAGGGAAGGCGGTGGGAGGGGTAACTTTGTGTGCGGATATCTCTCAAACCATAAAGTTTTGAGAGAAGACACTGGGGACAATTAAATTCTTTTTAACATGGCTACAATATGGGGATTGGTAATATTTAAGTATTACTATCCCTTTAAGCCACCCTGTCTCTTACTAGTAATTTTGTTGTCAACTTGTCATCACATTGTCCTGAATACTGCTTGTAAGAAATCCTACTAATATTGTACTCACAAATCTGCTTACTAGTTCTGTAGGATCTTAGTAACAAAATGAATGTTTGTGTCATTATACTCTATGCTGCTACAGCTTCATAATGTTACAGCAGCAGTAAACTTTTTATGAAAGAATATATATTGTAGGGCTTTTCCTGTTGTGTAAAATAAGGGTAGTCCCACTGCTGACACATGCTTATTTCCAGAGTTATTACAGTTTCAACGTGTGTTTTTTTACATTAGCAAAGCCCTCTAGTGGTCAAATTCCAATGAGTTATTCTGTTACATTCTAATGAAGAGTAGTCAGTGACATACCGTTCCCCATAGAAGGTGATAGAAATGAGACATTTCTTGTCAGAACTTTCAGAAAGTAAACACACAGTAAATTCACTTCTTGATTATTTGAACTGTTATAAATTTTGAATAGAACAACTGGCAGCAGTGGGAGTACCCTTGTTTACTCAGCAGGAAAAGCTCTATAAAATATAAGTTTTTATAAAAAAAAGGTTTACTGCTCCTTTAACCTTGTCACTTTTTTATGGAAGTATTTTACCAGGAAGGATACATAAAGATTGTCTTCGACATTCAAGTATGTCCTGGGTACTCATTTTACCTATCTCATAAGGATGAAAGGCTGAGTTGACCCTACCAGGACTAGAACCTGCAACCCATAGATTTTACAGCGGCTGCCTTAACTAACAGAGCTATCTCACTTGTGATTTATTAATATACATTTCTTGTGCTTTAGGGGTTTATATTGTGTTTTCACTTTCTTACAGTGGCTAGTAATCTAGGAGTTATTTTTTGTAGGTCAAAATATTTTGATAATTGTAGTAATTTGATTTGAGTCTTTTGTTTTGTACTATTTACTTATTGTATCATGTATATTTGTTTTACTTCAATGGATATACATTAATTTTATGATATGGATACAATTTCTTTGAACCAGAGTGGGGTGCAAAATATTCCTCTGCAATGTGTTTCACGTGCTTTGGGTACTTAAGGGGTTAAAATGTTAAGCTTCTCTTTGTTCTTGTGCAGTTTAGATGTTTTATTGGTATTTTCTTTTTTTCCAGATTACATTTAGTCAGGGCTGGATTTACATTTCAGGTGCCCATAGGCAAGGCACTCTAGGAATCCTTAGCTCCACACATGCCCACACCTCCATTCTTCACATGACCTCACCCTCAGTCCCATCCACTATTTTCTGACAAAGAAAATACCCTTGGCATATAACAAGAACAAAACAATAACTTTAACCCCTTGGTTGCTAGAGAGAACTCCAAAGCATTTAGATCTGTAGCATCCAAGGGGTTAAATAATGGCCTGTAAAGGGGTATAAAACTGGTACGCAAACATTGAGATTACTTTGGCCACACCCACGATTCAGAATCAGGGTGTGGCCAGCACAACTGAGATGCCCCACAAAATTTGGATCTCTAGTCAGTTGCCTACTCTACCTATTGGGAAATCTAGCACTGCATTTAGCACAATTAATTTTCATATAGATTACCACACAATTTCCACAGTAATTCATATTTTTACGTAGAAAAACAATTTGTTGTTGTTCAATAATTACCTGGTAAGAAAGAAGCAAAGAAAACCCAAATAAGCAAAACACCACCTTAATTCTAGAATCATTGACTCAGTTGATTTTAAATAACTGACAAAATCTATTTAACCTAAAGTCCAATTAGTCAGCAGAGTCATTTTCTAATCTCCAAAGCAATTGTTTCCCATTTCTTTTAATAGGATTAAGCATTACTTAACTGACACATATGCCTTGGAAACTGAAACCTTTTGTTTTAAAGCAGAAACCTGGTTCATTATAATGCCTGATAGACAAAATGTCTATAAATACAGTATTTAATGGGAAACCGATGAACAATCAATGGCTCACTTTTCATCTGAGTGTGAAAATGAGAATAATTTAATGCAACTGTCCCTCTGGAAAGACTCATAGCCTTGGGTTCTGTTTCTATTCAAGGTTGATTTATAAGGCAACAGAAACCTAATGTAAACATATGATCAATGAGCACTAGCTTTGTTGATAATAACCCCCCACTGGTCCACTCCCTCAGTCTAAATTGCTATCCCTCCAGGCTATTAGCTACCAACAGCTAAATATTCATACTATTGCTCTTTGCTGATTTACTCTGGCCATCCATTCCAACCAGCAGACTTAGTAGTAATTTTATACACAGCAGAGAGCGGGTGGAATTGATTTTTCACTCAGCACTCTGTTCCCATCTGAATAATTATCAATTTTACTGCCTCATAAAGGGAAGAGTCAAAATTTCAAATCAATTCAAAAGAGCTTTTGAAAGCACAGAAACTATACAGAAGGAGAAAGGTCAAAATTATCAGCGACCTAGGGAGATGATGTCAGATAGTACTATGCTGAAAAACTGACATCAGAAGCACTCAATGAATTTGACTAGTACTAATGCAAATCATATTTATGCTGACTACAAGAGACAATTCATTAATATTTAAAACAATATCTAAAAGCCTACATTTAAAATAAATACAGTGTATTCATCTGGTAATGAAGTTAATAAAGACAAATCACTACTTATTCATATGCCATAAAACTGAAGGATTACAAAGTATGTTAAAATAAAACACTGGAATTAATGTTTTAGATATTGTATCATAGAGACTGCTGCTAATATAAATACCAACAGTGGTACAATAAAAGAACAGTTGTAGTTTGTCTTGATATAAAGTGTTGCATATTTTATAACAACAAAAAGTATACTAATACATAACTAAAAACTAACTAATGAAAGTATAGATATGAAAAATGTAAGTATTATTTTGCCTCTGAAATATATTAAGAAGATATCTATTAAAGCAATGGGTTAAAATTACTAACAAGCAATATATTTTCAGAAAATAAAAGAAAATGGTGCTAAAACAGAATGTGCAAAAGTTATTGCTTCCTATTATATTGGGTTGGAAGAAGGATAAAAGCAGGCAAGACGAAGGGGAAAGCTTAAAAAACTGCATTTTATGGGGTAGATTTAAAGGCAGGTGTTAAGCTAAAAAAAAACACCAACAGGTGTTTTAACGTGTAGTAAGCCATCCAAAGGGCCATGTAATGAAATGATAATGACAGTTCATCTAGTATTACGACCACTACACTAACGTGTGTTTTGGCCCATTGAAAACAAAAAAAATGCTCCAGTTTGCCATTCAAAGCACTGCGTTAGCTGAAAAAGATCTACTAAGGGACTCACCGCACAAAACTTAAGACCCAGTTTTGTTAGCCGTCAAGCCCCTTATTGGATCTTTTGCCAGCCAATGCAGCTGTTAAATGGCAAAAAGACCCACATCAATACATCCAAAGTGCCTACATTGTGCCCAAAGTTAGTAGAATTAACCTTATGAGTGCCAATGGGGTATAATGACCCCTCCGGCATTCATAGGGTTAACCCGACTAAGTAAAGCAACATTGCATTAACACTTACCATTAATCCTGATGTCCAGCGGAGTCCACACCTCTGTCTTCTCATCCTTCTGTCTTCTTTCTTCTATCTTCCACCTTCTCTTCAATCTTCTTATCACGGTGCCCGTGATCTTCCTATGTCACTCTCTGAGGTGGTGCGCTCCCATTGGCTGAGCTTGTCTGGCGCGCCCATTATGGTCTTTTTATACCTGGCCTTTGGCACCTGTCAGGTGCCCTTTCGTGGTGTTCCTGAGCCAATGTTGCTGTTGCTGTGTTCCAGTGTTCCTGCTTCCTGTGTACCAACTAGGCCTGTCTGACTACGCTCCTTGTCTCCTGCTCCGTGATCCGATCCGGCCTGGCTGACATTCCTGTTTCGTGACCTGACCCGGCTTGTCTGAGAATCCTGCTCCGTGACTGACCTGGCCTGGCTGACGTTCCTGCTTCGTGACCTGACCCGGCTTGTCTGAGTGTCCTGCTCCGTGATTGACCCGGCCTGGCTGACTTCCTGCTCCGTGACCTGAACCGGCTCGTTACTGACCCTGCCTCTGTTCCTGCCGTTTGCTGCTTTGTGTCGCCTAGGCGACATTCTGACTTCCGCTGTGCTGTGGCAGGGCTGATCGTGTCATTGCCTCCTGTGTCAGGGCCTCTCCATTTCCTCTGCTGAGCCTGCTTACTCCGTTTACTCCTCTGAGCACTGTGCAGTACGTTAACCTTTGCAGAGCCGTGCCTCTGTTCACTGAGCCTCCACTACACTTGCAGAGCTGTTATCTCCATTCCCTGAGCCTCCGTTCACACTTGCAGAGCCGTTGTCTCCATTCACCGAGCCTCCATTAACACTTGCAGAGCCGTTACCCTGAGTCATCCGCTACACTTGCTGAGCCTAGGTTATCTTGCAGCGCCTATGTAGGTGGCTGTGGCTCTCTCTGTTTGCATTGCAGTGTAGTCGGTCACTGTTACCGCGCCCGCGGGAGGTGCCATTGGCTCTAAATCTTACAGTGTTATTAGTCTCCGTTACTACACCCATGGGAGCTATTGGCTCTAGCTCTTGCAGTGATTTGTCTCCGTTTCTACACCCGTGGGGGCTATTGGCTTGGCTCTTGCAGTGATTATTTCCCATTACTACGCCCATGGGGGCTATTGGCTTTAGCTCTTGCAGTGTAAGTCGTCTCCGTTACAACACCAGTGGGGGCTTGTGGCTCTGGTATTACTCGCTCGTGCAGTGCACTTGCTCTCCGTTTATGCACCAATTAGGGTGCCAGCGGCTCTAGCTCATCTACTATAGCAGAGTATTTGGCCTCAGTTCCTGTGCAGCATAAGCAGTAGTCTCTGTTCTATAGACTGCAGGTGTTTTCTCATCTAGCACCACTTACTGCTCCTTTACCACCTTATGGGTGTGTGAAACACACCACAACAGAGTGATTGATTTACATGTACTTTAACCATTGTATACCCTGATGTTACTATACGCCACTGTTCTTTCCTTTAATCTGTATTGCCTATAGAGGGCGGTCTTTCTTGTTTTATTAGTAAAATTGTGTTTTATTCTAACCTGCTGGTGTTAGTGTCCTACAAAACTGTTACACGTCTTTCTTCTCTTTCTTCTCTTTCTTCTCTCTGTACAATAAAATAAAATAATTAATACCAAGCATGAACGAAGACATTGTTGAATTCTTTGAGTGGCAGAGGGGTACACAACACATTGCAAAGTAATGCGGTGTGTACCTCACTGGCACTCAAAGGGTTCAATAGTATTCTGTCATAAATATTCCCATATTACGTGCCTCCATGTAATGCCCAAAAGTATAAACATTCCAAGAAATAATATGATCCATATAGACATAAATAAATGTCATTCATTAATGCAAAGTAAGAGAACTTAGCTCAATTGTTCATGTCTCCGTTGTTTGGAGTGGCCTCGAGGGCGGCGGCAGTGGAGACACAAATGTCCAAAGTGGCTCCCCTTCAGCTCTATACGGGCCGATGCCTGTAACACACTGAGGGCATTGGAAGTGAGCCCTCCTTTATATATGGCAGGCTCACTTCAATTTCCATCACAGTCATTGGCTGGGATGTTCTTCACATCCCAGCCAATCAGATCTGAGCGGCTGTTCTTTAAAATGTTTAGCTGGGATGTTAAGTTCCTTGTCAGAGTAATGCTGAACAGAGGCCTTAGCTGGATGAGAGTAAGGGTTTTTTTTCTGGGTTGGGATAGATTGAGCTGTATTGGCTAGGTAGAGAGTAGGGATGGGTGAAACCTTTCGCCTTAAAACTGAAAAAGAAAAAAAAATAATACTTCCCGTCAAGCTGGAATATTTTGGCAAAAAGTACAGATTTTCTGCTTTTTACCACCCAGCTCATTGCATTGTAAACAATATTAAGACTAAACATGTCAAGATTTCCTTCTTCCATAGGGATAGTAAGAAAGGGTGTCAGGTTCCTCCAGTGTGTCTCTCAATATTTTTTAACAAACAGAAAAAGCAGGACAATTTTGAACTAGTAAGGATAGGCAAATAATGAAAATTTGGAGTGTAGTTTATGGAATCTTGTTGAAAGGCACTTTTTTAGGGGAGTCTGGGAAACTCTGAGGGAGTGTGAAAGGAAAAAGGAGATTGACCCAAAAGTCCCCCAAATGTTGGTTTCCTGAGAGTCAGGGATGCGTGAGAAAGGAGCAAAGGAAAATTAGCCCAAATGCCCCCAAATTTTGTGTGGTTGACTGGGAGGACACAGGCAGCCATGATCCAAGTTCATTCCTGATCTGGCTATTATATCTGTGCTAGGAAGTCTGGGGGTGTGAGAAGGGAGCAAAGGAGATTTACCCCAAATACCCAAAATCATGTGTGACTGATTGGGAAAACACAGGCGGCCATAATCCAAGTTCCTTCCTGATCTGTTGTTATCTCTTTTTAGGGGAGTCTGGGGTGTGTGAAAGGAACAAATGAGATTTACCCCTATTATCTCCAAATATTGTGTGTGACTAAGAAGACATAGGCAGCTGTGATCCAAGTTCCTTCCAACTGTCTGTACTCTGTGCTAGGGGAGTCTGGGGGAAGAGTGTGAAGGGAGCAAAGGAAATTTTCCTCAAATACCCCAACATTCTGTGTGATGGAAGGGAACACAAAGGCAGTGGTAGTGCATGTTTCTTCCTGATCTGACTGTCATTAGGCGAGTTTTGCGAAAGAAGCAGTTGCACAGGGAGCAGGTATAGGGACAGTTAAAGGGATAGTAATAATAGGTAAAAAAATATATATACCGTCTTGTTTATCCCCCTGAGTAAAACAAGGGTCCTGCCACTGCTGAAAGGTACTTTATTCAAAAGTTATTACTGTTCAGAATTAAAAAATGTAGGTGCATTATCACAGTGGTCTGAAACTGTACAGTGGCATTGTTGCTAAATTATTGTATGGAGATTTATAATCAACTGACCAGAGCTGTCCATAGGATGGTGGAAGGTATAGAAGTTCAACTAAGTGCTACGCCTGACAGCCTTCAAAGTAGCAGCACTGAGGAGGAGGGTTAAACTTGCTACCATATACCACTGTTGGGACAATGGCTAATGAACAATACAGTAATAATGGAATGTTAAATAGGATGTTGATCTGCAGGGACACATCCAACTGCCATTTGGAGTAAGTTACAGAATTTTTGGACCATGTGGGGCTTCTTTGGAAGTGGTTTTAAAGATTTGTATTTTATCTTCCTCTGGCTCAACATGGGTGTTATGGCCTATGGATATATGTGCCATAGGTAAACTATGTTTTTATTTGTCTCTCCATAATTTTTTTCATTTTTTTACATTCAGCACATTAATTGCTTATATTATGTCATGTGTAATTTGTGGGCACTTCAAACATATTTACATGTACCGGTATTATTATTATTCTTGTTTTATTGATAGGAATAGGAGGGTGCAAGACAATTATAAATTATGAAAATTGTGACTGAGATTTTTGCCTGACTCACAATAGCCAAAATAATTTCCCAATTAAAATTAGTAACACACTAACATAGTTGATGAGGCTGAAAAAATATATGCTTCCATCGAGTCCAGCCCATGCCAGATCACTCCTGTTGATGCAGAGGAAAAGCCATTTCCAATTAAGCCCTAAGTGGGTAAAAAATCCCTTCATTACTTCAAATGGCAATCAGATAGTTTCCTGGATCAATGCCCTATCTGCTTTGAAGTCAACTGTCATAATTCTCAATATTGGTCTATGCTAGATAGATATCCATTACTTTTTAAAAAAGAATGTACAGTATTTGCAAGCACAACCTCCTGAGGCAAATAATTCCATAACTTTATAGAGGAAACTTTGTTTTGTAGGACTTAGGCTTGTTGTATGAACAAGCCCTGAGGAAACAGTGATTTGTAGGACTGTGACTTGTTAGAGCCACAAGCCCTGAGGGAAAAGGGATTTTTAGGACTTAGTCTTGTTAAAGGCCAAAGCCCTGAGGAAACTTTGATTTGTGTGACTTAGGCTTTTAGAGACACAAGCCCTGAAGAAACCGTCATTTGTAGGACTTTGGCTTGTTAGAAGCACCATCCCTGAGGAAACAGTGATTTGCATGACTTTGACTTGTTAGAGGCACAAGCCCTGAGGAAACAGTGATTTGTAGAACTTTGACTTGTTAGAGGCACAAGCTTTAAGGAAACAGAGATTTGTAGGACTTACATATGTTAAAAACAAGCCCAAAAAATTGCTTTTTTTTATAGGTCTCCTGTTTGCAAAGAACAAGCCCTGAGACAAAAAAAAAATATTAAAAACATGCCCTACTGGCCTAGTGCCAGCAAGTAATTTTATGGTGGTCAGTGGCCACTAGCAAATGCTGTGGTGATATAGCGCTTTTGCAACTGCTGTTATTGCTGGTGATGCTGAGTTGTCTAAGTAGCAGGACAGTTATTTGGCTCCAAGGGAATGGGATCAACAGCAGTAATATGAGACAGACGATTATTGTTCCACCTGCCACTAGCTCCAGGGACGCACCGGTGGCAGTAGCGGCACTCCAACTATCCCCCTCCACCACGCCAGGTATATCTTGGAGAAAAGACTGGCCAATAATGCTTTTCCTCCTACATCTCCTCCACAATTATGCGTGTGATGTTGGAATATAATTTTTTCCCTTTGAAAAGGAAGGAGCTCTGCATTTATCACCAACTGCAATGTCCAAAGTGTGTAGGAAAGTTGTGAAAAAGGGGAAGGACTGGGAACAATGGATATATCTGCAGTCACATCAAACAACTGTCACTTGACACTTAGGTGTACAATGTCAAATCATCTCCCAGAAACCAAGTTCTGCTTTCAGTATGCCACTTGTCCACTGTGATAAGGACACATGCTACCTAGCAGACTTAATAACCCTTCCTGCCATGAGCCTAGCATATTCTGTGGACTAGAATTTCCTCAGATGCTGCTTGATTCCATGCTTGTGATTTTACACCACAGTATTGCCATGTACCACACATGGCAATATAGTGGTGTAAAATGGCAAATGAAGCACAAAATGTGCAATGGGTGGAAACGAACTGTCACACCTTTGCATCTACAGGATTGTTATCAGCTGGCGGGGAGGTAACAATGATGTAGTGGTTCACCAAAAGACATTACTACGTCTTCCCACACCTGAACCCTAATGCAAGAAGCTGATGAGTAGGCAGGTGTTTCTCTCACCATAGACCTTTCAGGGTCACACTGGGTTTCTCTATTCTTCTTTCTCTTAGATTTCTACCTACATTCTTGGTGCCCTTGGGGACTCTGGTGAGAGACAGGGGTACAGCATTAGTGGCTCACAAATTCCTTTAAGATGTTTCAAATAAATATAATGGTGTCTGTATTTCATGTGTGTTATCAGGGTGGTTGTGCCAAGGTATGCCCCCTCCTTTCCCCTTTTCATTGACTTGTCACATAGAGTGCCCAAGGCCATCACAGATGACTGCACTTGGCCTTCCCCAAGAGAAGAATAGTCTGACACCCATGACCTCCGGGTGCGGAGAGAAGTGGAGGAGAATGACCTCTTTCTTCTTCTCCACACTCCCCTTCATTGGCTGGGGCAGAGGATGATGCTGCTTTTCTGTCAGAATCAGAACTAGAACTAGGAACAGGATTGTTGCTGGCATTTGCAAGTGGAACCTGCCCTAGTCCTGCATCATTACTGCTGGAACCCATTCCCACTTTGGCCGCGGTGGTCTGTGGTACACTAGCCTTCTCATCATCAGCCTGCTACTGCTGAAGTAGATCAACATCTGGTCCTTGAACCTCAGCAGCAAGAATTACAGCAGCAGAAAACTCATCAATATCACTGCTGGTGATGTCCATCCTTATTTGCATATCTGTATCCCATTCCTCTTGGTTTTCTGCTAAAAAAGACCCTTATTTTCTTCTCCACTCCAGCTGGTCCACCATCACCCTCAGAGTCATCACCACCACCACCACTAGTCCTTTGCTGCTCTGTGAGAGTTGGACTGGTTGGCAATGTCGACGACTGTGAAAGGATCCCCTACGCTTACACTTGCCATCTCTTCTTCAGGTGAAGGCACACTGGCAGCAATAGCAGCAGGCACAGGCAGCTGATGTCTGCTGATGCTAATACTGCTACCCAGTCCTGCCATCTTCATCAGTATGTCCCAGAGGGAAAATATGGGGGAAATAAGAATCACGGGGTCAGGAGGATGTTGTGGGCACTAGTCTGACTGCTCATCACTTCCCCTTCCACCTCAACATTAGGAGGATCAACAATCAAACTAGTCCCAAAATATACTTCAGAGTCACCCTCACCCCCACCATCTCCCCCACCACTCTTTAGCTGCTGTGTGGTAGTAGTGGGATTGCTTGTGATAACAATACTTCGGGTTCCCTGATGTCATACTTGTCATAATCTCCTCCTTCTCCTGAGTATCAGAAGCCACACTGGCAACAGTAGCAGTAAGCACAAGCAGCTGACCTGTCCTGCTCTCACTGCTACCCACTTCTTCCTGTGCCTTTGTTGTAGATGACACTATTTTCCCCCCAGATCACAAGGGATGAAGTAGGTGGACAGGGCATCATTGGTTCTAAGGAATCAGGGCTCCCAGTCCCTTCCATGCTGGTAGTGGTCACTTACTCCTCTGACTCATTGGATACATCACAGTCCTTCCAGCTTTTCTTTTTCATAAGGGGGCTCATAGTGTTAGCCAACAGTATGAGCCTCTGCTGCCCATATTTAGCTCACTGTGGGGTAAATATAAAGGCAGACGTTAGCAAAAAAAGCACTAACGAGTGTGTTAACGTGTTGTAAGCCATTTAAAGGTCTGTCTTAAGAACAGCTAACGGCAGTTCACAAATCCTTACGACCTAAATACTGACATGCATTGAGACACATAGATCAAGATTCCCCAGAGCCATTTAAAGGAGTGTGGTACTGCTAACGGCTGAAAAAAAGATACACTTAACGGCTAAAACTTAAGACCCAGTTTTGTTAGCCTTTAGACACATAACGGTCAAAAAGAAACCACCGCACAAGCATGTAAATGGCAAAATTAACCCATGCAATGCCAAAAGAACACAAAAACATGGACAGACACCACAAATCACTGTCACACACAACAACAAGCAACACTACAGGGACATGAATCGCCAAAAAACACCAACACAACATGACACGGAACAATGGGGGTTATCACAAAACACGGACACCTGCCAATACAAAGTGAGCTCACCTGTGCAACATCACCACATGATCTAGATGCAACCTGCACCCCACAACTTCACATCTTCAACTAACAGAGACACAGCAATCAGAACACACCACATTTTAAAACACAGGCACACCTGCAAACACTTACCTGGACAACAAACACCTTCCCACTAGTCAGCACTCACCTCATCACCATACCTACACAATGCCCTACCAGGTACTTAAAGGGACAGCTCACCACACTCACTTGTGGCTTGATTTCCTCTCAGGGAGAGAGAGAGAGAGAGAGAACAATAAGTATGCTGGGATACTTATTGATGAGAAGACTTCGGAGAAGGTGTGCAAGGGCGAGATCTAGGGAACACCAGCAAGCCCCAGGCACACCTGATCAGCACCCTTCACTAGTTGCAAGTGAGGAGGCTCTGGCTCAACAGACACACAGGAGCCCATCACCGCCTGGAGAGAAGCACCTACCTGCAGATGCACAGCTGCAGCAACAGTATGCTCCACAGCAACAGGACAGTCCCCAGCTGCCACAGGGACCCCTGGATCAGCAGCAGAGGATGTATAGACAAACAACAAGGCCCAGGGTATACCGCCCAAGGGTCACCATCTTTGGAATGACCGATGACGAGGTGATTGATCGCTACAGTTTGAGGCCACACAACATCATTGCCTTGTATGAGGTCATCAAACATCAGATGGATCCCATCTATATCCACAACCATGCCCTATCTGCGTGCAAAAATTCCTCTGTGCCATACACTTCATGGCAAGTGGCGCATTTCAGTCCACTGAGGGTTATGCATCTGGCATGTCACAGGCCACATTCTCCAGAGTGCTGGCCCAGGTCTTGCCTGCCCTCAAAAGCAAGGCCAGTACCTACATACATTTCCCCACCACCGACATGGACTGGATACATCTTAAGCAGAGCTTTCACGCAAGGGGAGGCATGCCCAGGGACATGTGTGCTATAGATTGAACCCATGTCCTTATCAAAGCCCCAGCATGTGATGCACATCTCTTCATCAACAGGAAGAACCTCCACTCCATGAACGTGTAGATGGCGTGTGACAGCAACATGAGGATTATGAATGTCTGTGCAAAATATCCTGGCAGCTCTCATGATTCCTACATTCTCCAAAACACCTCAGTACATAGAGACTTCGAGAATGGAACTTATACAGGGGGATGGCTTCTAGGTGAGTTAACAATACTAAATCACACCACATCCACAGGTGTACACACAACAGTGCTCACCATGCGCCTGACCCACAACTAGTATGTCCACCACACAAAACATCATCTACACATGTGCTCCCTGTCTCACCATGTCACTCGCATTAAACAGGTGATGCTGGCTATGGATGCAAATCCTGGCTACTGACCCTGGTCGCCAATCCCCAAACAGATGCCCAGGAATGATACAACCAGGCTCATGGCAGAATGAGGAATGCCATTGAGTGGACCTTTGGCCTCCTGAAGTCTCGATTCTGATTTCTGGAGCACTCGGGTGGAGCACTGCAGTATGCACCTGGAAAAGTGTGTGAATGAATGAATATGTTTATTTATATAGCGCCAGAAGTGTATGCAGCGCTTTGCAATTTAAGGGTTTAGACAATAGAGGGTTATAAGTGCTCTGCAAAATGAAACACTGGAAGTGAGGTCCCTGCCCAAAAGCTTACAATCTAAAGTATTGTGTGACATCATATTGGCATGTGCGATACTGCACAACATTGCAGTGGACACCAGGCTGGTGGATGATATCCAGGCCTCCCCATACCTGAAGTGCCCATGGACAACGGTCATGTTGAGGAGACCCTGAGAGGGGCGCAGATCCGAGACAGGCTCATCACGGACCACTTTAGCTGTGAGTATAACACAGGCATCCAAACAATCCATGTAAGTCCTCCATCAGTCCTTTGAATTGGTGCCAACACACTAACCACACCGCACATGATGTTCTGTTCCACCCCACAGGATCATTGACACAGCACTGCACTGGCAGCAGCATGGCCACAAACATCAACCATACCATGGACGTGGCATATTGTGTGTGGGAATTCCAAAACCATCCTCCATTCCCTTCTCCACATTGACATTGATACCTCAAGGATATCATGCACACCCCCTGGAGAAACAAGGTACAACACATAACCCATGTTCAGCATCTGACAGGGCTTGATTGACAGCAACTAACTTGATTTGCCATGATCATAGCCAGAGCAACCATGGTAGCCTTGTAGCGAAAGAGTGTTATCCTATGCAATGCACAACACATTACACATTACAAAGCAATGGTTTGTGTACTCACCTGTAAAGAAAAAGATTGAGGGGATTAGGAAGTTGAAGTTGTTGCATGATGATCATTTCAAGGGTGCTGCTCCAAATTCTGTCATCTTGTCCCACAGGAATCCATAGCATGATCCATCCTTGGACAGAAGATCTTCCATGTGGAATGCCCGGGGTAGCCTCCTCTGTAGGGACATGCACTCCGCCTCCATCCCCGTGGGTTGTGCAATGCTAGAGGTGGATGTACCTGGTGACTCTGCTGATGGGGTTCCTGCTGCTGCTGTGTCCTGAGCTGCTGCTGTGTCCTGAGCTGCTGCTGTGTCCTGAGCTGCTGCTGTGTCCTGAGCTGCTGTGTCCCCAGCTTCTGTGTCCTGAGCTGCTGCTGTGTCCTCAGCTGCTGTGTGTGATGTGGCTGCTTCTGCTGTGACAGCTGTTGTAGTGGCTGGTGCAGATGATGGGCATATGCCCACCACATCAACTGACTCACTGCTGCCCAATGATGTTTGTCCTGGTGGTGTCCTGGGGATCCCCAATCAGGCCCAGGGGTTGGTAGTCGAGTGGCCAAGATGGCTGTATTCTCTGGGGGACAAACTGGGGGAATTTCATTCCTACAGCTCTACACCACCAGGCGTTGCACATTTTACATGAAGGTCATCAGGCATCGTGTATTTGAAACAACGTGCCCATTCTAGTGTGTGGTGGCCATCCCTAGATGAAGAAATTGAGACATGGGTCTCTGCTTGTCTTGGATGCAATCAAACCAGGAAAGACCCACCATAGGCCCCATTTCAGCTCTGGGCCTGGCCAGATAATCCATGGGAACGCCTGCATTTCGACTTTGCAGGACTGATCCGGGGTAAGACATACTTAGTCTTGGTGGATGCATAGTCAAAATGGCCAGCTGGAGCCACCATCCAAGTCTTACAACGGATCTTTGCCACCTACAGATTTCCATGACTCTTGGTCACGGATAATGGGCCACAATTTGCTTCTCAAGTCTTTCATCAGTACCTGTTGTCCATTGGAGTCAAGCATCACACAACCACCCTGTACCACCCAGTGACTAATGGGCAAGCTAAGTGGTTTGTGCATACTCTGAAAGGCGCTTTCACAGCCCTCCACTTAATGGTGGATCGTCAGAAATCTGTGGCTACTTTTTACTGTCTTACAGTAATACACCGAATGCTGCCACAGGAGTGGCTCCAGCAGTTCTAATTTTTAGACGCATTCTGAGCACAAAGTTGGATGTCTTGCATCCCTTGTAAGAGACTGTATCCCCTGTCAATACAGGGCTATCTACAGCTACAGGTGATACCTGCCTCTATGTTGCTGGTGACAGAGTCTGGGTTGCTGTGTTGCCGACATCTGGATGAAATGCAACCGGGTCCCTGCAGCCCATACCGCAAGTCGAGGGACAGGAGGAAGAGATGCTGACAATTCCCATACCACCACAACATGGGAGCTATTCAAGAGACTTTACCAGGGACACCCAAGGTAACGCCAATAGAACAGACACCTACAGAACCACGCCTGACTTCTTTGACTCCGGGCAACAGTGAGAGGATACATCCAGAGTTGAATCCCAGCAGACTGATTCGGTTGAGACGACCTCCTGAGCATTGGGAACCAGAGGTGGTGTTATGTTCCTGGAGGAAAGATTGATCTGGCAGCTGTATCTACCCTCCCCATCTCTCTATGTTGTTTGCGTGTGTTTTGTTATTTTATGAAAAGGAGGAGGTGTGGCAGAGGTTTTAGTCCGGCGGGTCTGGAAACTGCAAGTGGTTACACAGTAACCAACCATCTGAAGAGACTGGAGACTGTCAGGAGATAATGGTAAGATGCATGCAGCAGTGGTGCATAAGCAAGTGAAGCTTGAGTTAGTGGCAGTGCCCGCCACCCGTGATAGCTGCATTCCTAGGAACACAGCCAGTGCAGTGATCTCGCTCAAAGAGACTTTGAATGTTTGAATAAACAGAGCACACCTGTTGCTGCTCCACTACTGAGACCCTGGCTGCCGTGTGATCACTCCATTAAAGGACATAACACATGCAATACAAACATGCACAACACACACTCACAATACACACACATGCATAACATACACAATACACACACTCAGCACACAAACACACACACATGCAAAATACACACGTACAACACACGTGCAAAACACACAAACGCACAAAACACAAGCACACAATAGACATACACTTAACAGACACACAAAAACACACACAACACATGCCCACAACACCTACACAATAGACACACAAATAATATATACACACAATCGTAATACACATACATAATACACATACACAATACACACATGTACAACACACATGCAATACACACAAACTACAACACCCACAAAACAAATACAATACACACACGCACAACACACACAATGCACACATGCAATACACCCACACCCACAAGAGACACACAAACAAAACACATAATACACCCACATGCAAAACACACATATGCACAATACACACAAGCACAAAACACACAATACACAACAAATACACAAATGCAATACACACACAATACACATTCACAAAAAACATACACACACAATGCACAAACATATTACACCGCAACAAACAAGCAATCAACACAAGTGTAACACACATGCCTCAAACAACCACATGCGCAATACACATTAACCACACACACACAAACACCCAGAACACACACACGTACATGCAATACACACATGCACAACACATAATGCACACATGCAATACACCAACGACACACATGAAACAAAAACACAACACACACAATACATTTGTACAGCACACATTTGCACAACACACACAATACACACGCAAAACTCACACAATACACTCACACAACACACACTCAATACACACACATACACGATACACAAATACAACATACATACATGCAACACATCAAACACAATACATACACGGGGGGAGTGGCCTGGCAGCCATACTAGACGGACGCATAGTGGAGGAGCTCCGTCCTTAATTTTTAATATCTTTTGCCATCCGCAGAAAATCGAAAGATTTTTAAGCATCTTATGATACTCATACTTTGCTGCTGTCTGCGGGGCTGACTGGAGGTATCTGTGTCCGACTCGCCAATACCTGTCTGCACCACCGGACATTTGGGCCTCAGCTTGCGGCCGGGAGTGCTGTCTCGATCAGGGAGGCGGCGATCCGGTTCATCGGATGCGCCCTGTTTCCACATATCAATTCACAGGCTGTGGGTATTTGCTGTGGTGGGGCTGTGAGGACGGACGGAAGACAATACCAGATTACTTTGCTGCGGTCAGAGTGAGTCGGACGCTCTGTCTCTTTACCACGCGGCTACTGGTGGGTCGCCAATGTGCCTCTCTGCATAGAGCCGCTGTACAGTGAGTGCTTTGCTTGGGTGCCTGGCCCGGCTTGGTCTTCATTGGTATCTGCCACTGATACACATTTTGCCCCATTTATATATACCACCTTCCATTTTCTCACCTTAGTGAGCCATCTTGTTTGTTGTTTTTCTCCCAGTGCCCCTCTCCTCCCCAATAGGCCTCCCTACATATTATATTGATCTGTGCCAGTTTTTCCACTGTTTCCTTCTGTGGCTACCCTTGTTTGTGCTCTTCCCCATATATGTTCTCCCCCTCTGCCCCGTGTATATTGTACAGTGGGTTGCTGTTGCACTCCCATCTGCATATTGGATACTAAGTCAAGCCGTGAGTTGAGCTTCCTGGGGATACTTACATCTACATATCTGACGCGAGGCTTGTCTCCGGGTTCATTACTCTATTATTCTGATGTTTCATACCCTGGATACAGGAGCAGCTGAAAGGCCTACTATTGCTGCATCATCTTCCATCTATGGCAAGCTGCTGATTACCTTGTTCGTCTCCTCTCCTGTAAATGTTTTCCCCTCCTGCCCCGTGTATTTTTTGGAATTGATGAGTTTCACTTAAATTTTGGGAAGATTTCTCGATGCCACACCACCCCTTGGCCACAGGCATTGAATTGCTGTGGATTCCCCCTGTCTGTTTAATATCTTTCCTATATATGTTTCCCTCCTCTGCCCCGTATATATTTGAACGAGCCAAGTGAGATGCCTTGTTCCATGCTTTGTGTGGCACTTTAATACCTGAAGTGAGGACATGTGACAAGAAATGCGTGTTATTTGAATTTTGAATGGTCCTGTCTGCACCTACCCGCGGCGGCAGCTACTGTCCACCCTGCGTTGAATTTGGTCTGTGTTGATCTGACCTATACTTGCTTTCTCAATCTCACTATGGTTAAAAAGTCATCAGAATACAGGAAGAAATTGAGTAAATTTGCTAGAAGGGCAATGGCGGCGGAGGAGGTCACGGCCGTGTTGGAGGTCCCCTCTGCGGCAGCTTCACCGGCACAGTCCTCTGCTTCCAAAGAAGATGATTCCAAATCTCAATTTACAGAAATTATGTCTGCAATTGCTACCTGTCAGGCAGTCCTGACTAACAAAATCGACACAGTGCAAGTGGAGATTAACCTTTTACGCGCGGACCAGCAGAATTTACGTGAAAGCATTACGGATGTTCGACAACGTATCTCTACTGTAGAAGACACACTTCCCCCTGTTTGAAACTTCGGTGGATGAGTTGAAAAATCAAGTTCGTTCTCTGCAGTCCAAGGTGGATGATCTGGAAAACAGATCCAGATGCAGCAACGTTCGTATAATTGGGCTGCCGGAGGACTGTGAGGGCCGTGCCCCTGAGCAATTCATGGAGGCCTGGATAAAGGAGCATGTTGGCACAGAAGGTCTCTCACCGTCCTTTACTATCGAGAGGGCGCATCGTTTGCCAGTGGGCCCGAGACCTCCTGAATCTTCTCCTCAACAGCTAATTATTAAGCTTTTGAATTATAGAGATCGAGATGCAATCCTTCGTATGGCCAGGGTGAAAGGTAAGATCTTGTTTGAGAACCAACGTATCTCTTTCTATCCGGATTTCTCAGCTGATGTCCAACATCAGAGACGCCGCTTTATGGAGGTTAAGCGTAAACTTTGAGAGAAGAACATTTTCTATTCCATGTTGTTTCCTGCTAGGCTGAGAATTATCCATGATGGTAACATCATCTTCTTCATATCGGAGTCAGAGGCCGAAGAATGGGTGGACACTCATTAGGGCTCCCTCATCAGCCCCTGTTATTGCTATTATGGACCTTACTACGTGTGATCTTGCATGGTTCTTCCCCTGAACTTTGCTGGATGCCAAAATGATTCCTGAGGGACATGGTGACTGCCTGACACGACCCCTATTCCGCTGTTTTACTTCAATGGTGTACATGCCCAATAGGACAGACTGTTATTGCCCTCATATATTGTGGGGGCTTGAGAGATGAACAGCTTCAAGATTTCTGATACGGTGATGTAGTAACCCAGGAGATGTTGTGTTATGGCTCAGAGCACTAGTCTTAATGCCCTCTGTGTAAATGCTATTGCAGATGTATGCTTTGGTGTGTATATCTATTTATTTATGGGGGAGAGAGTGATTATTATTAGTTTGTGTTTTTTTTTTTTTCTTCTCTCTCTCACTCATCACATTGATCTTATAGGTACTGCCATGCAATGCTTGCACACCTCGGGCGGTGGCTGGATGTTGTTTTTGCCGTAATTCGGCACTTAAATCTCACAAAGTTGTTTGCTTCGGCCTATAATTTTATGACGCCTATCCTCCGCCCGGGGGGTGCTGGGATGAGATGCAACATGGGAGGCATATTTAATGTCTCTGGGGGGCCTCATCTTTCTTCTGAGTTGTAGTACTGTTATTAAAGTGATTTACCTACTTATGCTTATATAAATAATCCGAGAAATGTTGTGTTATGGCTCGGAGCTCTAGTCTTAATGCCCTATTTGTAAATGCTATTGCAGATGTATACTTTGGTGCGTATATCTATCTATTCAGGGGGGAGAGAGAGATTACTATTAGTTTTTTTTGTTTTTTTTTCTCTCTCACCCACCACATTGATCTTATAGTAACTGTTATGCAAGGTTAATGCTATACTGGTACTTGCTTGCATACCTCGGGCGGTGGCTGGATGTTGTTTTTGCCGTAATTCGGCACTTAAATCTCATGAAGTCGTTTGCTTCGGCTTATGATTTTATGACGCCTCTGCTCCGCCCGGGGGGTGCTGGGATGAGATGCAAGAATGAGAGGCATACTTAGTGTCTCTGGGGGGCCTTATCTTGCTTCTGAATTGTAGTACTGTTATTAAAGTGATTTACCTACTTGTGCTTATATAAATCTATGTGTTTATCTAGGGGGATGTAGATTGTTGCTCCGTGGTGCTCCTATTCGGCTGATGTCCTTTCGCTCGCCTTGGACGGTGGTGTGATGCTAAGTTACAGTGCTTTGGCACTTTGATCCCTTACACTCGTTGGGATCTGATCATTTAATTTTGCCTCCGGACCGTCTGAGGGGTATTGGGGGGTGGAGGCTGAGTGGGGGCACTTTCTGGCTGCAATCAGGGGTTTGTTTTTATTGCCAGGTGGGAGGTGTTCACATCTGGGGTTAGCTGCGGTGAGGTGATCATTGGGCTATTTCTCTACAACTGATGTGGACCGATGTTGTGTTTAAATTTGACATACCTTGCCGCTGTTGGGGGTGGGGGGATGTGGATGAGACTGTTTGTGACTTGTCTACATACTAGTTATCTGTTTTTTGGGTGTTGGGCAGGAGGGTTGGGGAATTGGTTGTGGCTGCCAGGCCACGTGAATGGGTTGGTTCGGGGATAAAATCTCTATCGGGTTGGGGGTGATGGAGATAGGGTGGGATGTTCTGTTAGGGGTTGGGTTGGATGTTTACTTTGAGTTTCCTCTCTCTTCTGGGCCGGGCGCTCCTTGCTCCCAGCTATTCCTGCCATGTGGCCAGGGGTGTCGCTTTCATATCTCTCTTTGTAATGACACCACTAACCTGTAAGTTCCTCTCATGGAATGTGCGCGGATTGAATGATGCCATAAAACGCTCTTTAGTTTTAAATCATATTAAGAAACAGACTCCGGGGGTTGTTATGTTGCAGGAGACCCATCTTACTGCAAGTAGAGTTTTATCCCTTAGAAGACAATGGTTGCAGAGTCATTATCATGCCAATTATTCCACATATGCCAGAGGTGTTTCTATTCTTATCTCTAAACTAGTTTCCTTCGAACTCATTGAACTTAAGACTGACCCCCAGGGACACTACCTTTTTTTGACATGTAAACTACAGGGAGCTCTGTTTGTCTTGATGAATGTCTACATACCACCACCTTTTGACCCCTCCATTCTTAGAGATATGCTTATTTATGTCTCTGACAAGTCACAACACCATATATGTATGGGTGATTTTAATACGGCTACTAATCCTGACTTAGACAGATTGGGTGGTTCAGCGGTTGATTCCAAATTACATAGAGATGCCTTCCTCAGTCTCATCGGCGACCTGGGTTTTATAGACGTATGGCGGACTCTTCATCCGCAGGATTGGGGGTTCTCGTGCCACTCGGCTACGCATAAAACATTATCTAGGATTGATTATGTGTTTACTAACCAAATGACCTTGAATTGGGTATCGGATTGCTGTTATGACTAGGGTGGCTTCTGACCACTCCCCATTATTGTTGACCCTGCAGCCTGACCGCAGACCTCGATCTGGAGTTTGGAGATTTAATCCCATATGGTTGACCAATGTGTCTTTGGTGTCTAAACATAGAGAGGATCTTGGTGAATATTTTGTCAATAATCTCAGCTCGGCTGCTCAGGGTGTAGTTTGGGAAGCTGCCAAGGCGGCAGCAAGGGCCTCCTTGATCTCTCTCATATCTATGCAAAATAGACTTAGATCTAGGGAGGTGGAATTATTTGAATCTGATGCAGCAGAGGCGGAGAGACAGTTTATGGAGGGGGGGACGAGGCCTCTTATGCTAAGTTCGTCTCTTGCTCGCTTCGGTATTCTACGAAATTAACTGAACTGAATGCTCGTTGTGTCTTTTATTTGAAACAGAATATTTTTGAAAATGGAGATAAGGCAGGCAAGCTAATGGCTCATCCTGTCAATCAGCACAGGGGGACTCCGTCGGTTCCTGGGGACGTAATGATTCTTGATCCGCAGGTGATCAACTCGCGATTTCAGCTCTTCTACTCTGATTTATATGAATCTCGACTTGCCCACTCTGAGGCACAGATTTCCTCCTTTATTGATCATTGCGATCTTCTGCAAATTTCTATTGAACATAAGCAAATGTTAGACGCTCCTATACTTCTTAGAGAGGTGGTGGAGGCAATTCGTGGATTGCCGACAGGCAAGGCGTCGGGGGTGGATGGTCTTCCAGCGGACTGGTATAAGGAATTTGCGGATGTCTTGGCCCCCCATCTTTTGAATACCTTTTATGCTGCTATTGATGATGGTTTTCTACCGGATTCAATGAATAATGCTTCCATTATTGTATTGCCTAAACCAGGAAAGGATCCGGGGATTTGTGACTCTATAGGCCCATTTCCTTATTGACTACAGATGCAAAGATTGTGGCGAAAATTTTGGCCACCAGACTGAATAAGATACTAGGGTCCGTCATTCATGAGGATCAGACTGGATTTATTCCTGGTAAATCGACGTCACATAATCTTAGACGATTGTTTATGCACCTTCAACTTCCTCATGATAACACCGGAAATTGGGTGATAGCATCTCTTGATGCATCAAAGGCTTTTGACTCCGTTGAGTGGCCATACCTTTGGCACGTTCTTCGGGGGTTTGGGTTCGGTCCCTCCTTTATTAAATGGATTCATATCCTATATAGTAGGCCTAAGGCCTCTGTGGTGACGAATGGACTGAGCTCACCCCCATTCTCTTTGCACCGTGGCACTAGACAGAGCTGCCCACTTTCGCCTGGCCTGTTTGCCCTGGCCTTGGAACCCCTGGCTGTTTTAATTCATGCTAACCCGCTGATCCAGGGGCTCAGGATAGAGGGTAGAGAGGAAAAGCTTGCATTGTATGCCGATGACATCTTACTCTTTTTGGGTGATGGAGGGGACTCCTTGTGGACTATGTTGCAGTTGGTAGATGATTTTGGCACGTACTCTGGGTTTCAAATAGATTGGACTAAGTCCTCTTAGATTCCGATTGACGGTGGTCTGCGGGACTCTCCTCCACCTGACATCCTGCTCTCTTGCGTGACTGAGTGTTTATATTTGGGGATTCGGGTGACGGGTGCGACGGACTCCTTTTTGGAGCTGAATTTGGTACCTACTATCCAATACTTTAGCGAAAAAACTATGGCATGGCTTCAATTACCTTTAAATGTTATTGGAAGATCAAATCTTATTAAAATGATTTTTTTGCCCAAATTTTTGTATATTTTTCAAAATACACCAATTCCTATTCCTAAAAAATATTTCCGACAGATAGACAAAATAATTTCGCGATTTATATGGCGGGGGAATTGGGCTAGTCTCAAACGAACTACACTCGTGAGATCAAAACGGGAGGGAGGAATCGCCTTGCCTAATTTTTATAGGTACTACTTGGCAGCGCAATCTCGTTATGCGATTGATTCTGTCTCTCCCCGACCTCGTTACCAGACTACTCAAGTAGATGCACTTCTACTACAGCCTGCCTATAGACTATCCCAGTTTCTACATGGTGGACCTGCTGTTTTTAAGACTCAAATTCCTCTGGCAACAGCCCTATACAGGGCGTGGATGGAGCTGAAACAGTTGCTGGGATATGTAGCCATGGATCCGGATACTCCCCTGTGGGGTGATGCAGGGATACACCATCTACTCGGTAGTGAGTTTGGCCCCTTGTGGGCTAGATTTGGGGTTGATTCTCTTGGACAATTATATCGGGATAACCAATTGAAATCTTTCGAACAATTACATGAGGAATATCATATACCACATAATCTTTTTTATTCGTATTTATGTATTAGGCATGCTCTAAGAGCTCAGTGGGGTGACCGTGTTCCAACAATATCTATGTTTCCGCTTCTTACTAGGTTGATGGCTCTAGAACTGCAGAGACCTCTTTTTTCATTTATCAGTGGTTAGATTCTCATATAGGGCGTCAGGAGTTTCCTTCCAGGACTAAATGGGAAAAGGATGTGGGTCCGCTGGAGGATTGGGAATGGGATCTGGCTAAGGCGGGGCCAGCCCTGGTGGCGACGTCAACTAGACATCAAATGATTCAGCTGAACATTTTACATAGAATCTATTACACACCAGTCAGATTGTTTAAAATGAGAGGTTCTGGATCCGATCGTTGTCTTCGGTGTGATACTGCTCAAGGTACATACTTGCATATGATTTGGGAATGCCCTGGAGTCAGGGGGTTTTGGAATGCTGTGGTGCGCATTGTGGCCTTGGTATTGGGAAAACCGGTTCCTGTGACCCCAAAGATATGTCTGCTGTCTATTTTTCCCGATGAGATTGAGGATGCAATTGACAGGACTCTTTTGAGTGAGCTCCTGGTGATGGCGAGGAAGGTGGTGGCCCTACACTGGATGTCAAACAGGGCTCCCAATTGTAAAGCGTGGATAAACCTAGTCTCACAGTGCTTTTCACATTATAAATTGGTTTACTTACACCGAGGTACTCCGGCTAGGTTTGATAGGATTTGGGGGCGATGGCAGGCTTGGTGGGCAGCTAGAGCAGATGCTGCTGACACTCCTGACGATGTGCAATCTATTGGAGCTGATTGATTGTGATCATATTAGTTTGTTGTGTGGATGGCAGTGACGTGTATTTGTTGTGTACCTTTGTGTGTTACTCCTGTACATATCAGGTCTTTGTGGACTTGTTGGCTGGTGGGTGGGGTTGAGGGGTGCTGCGGGCTCGGGGGAGAGAAGAACTGGGATTGGGGGTTATAGTTTAGCTTAGATAGATTAGATATTTGGAGTTTGGGTTGAATTATTATAAAAACCTCAGGTCGGAACATCTTGTTCATATGCATCTGTTCTTTTTATTGTTATGCATGCTTGCATACTTTTACTGTATTTGAAAGTTATTCCATGTACCTCTTTATCTGTATATGTATGGAGTGATCTGATAATAAAATATATTAAAAAAAAAAAAAAACACAATACATACACAAAACACATACAACAAACACAATACACACACTATACACAATAAACATACATGCACAAAACACGCACATCACAAACAATACACACATATATACACACACACACACACACAATACACATACACACAAACACAGTATACAGACACACACAACATAAAAAACATGCACACAATACACGCAACACATACAATAACAAAACACTATATGCAAAATGTTATCAGCAAAACCTTTTCATGCAAAAACACTATATGCAAACACCGTTGTGCACAACAGCTATATGCAAAATACAAAATGATGTGCGCAACCTGTATGCACAATATGCTATACACAAATTACTATAAGCAAAACACTATACGAAAAAACATATATGCAAATAGCAACACGCAAACAGCTATATTTATTTAGAAAATGTTTTACCAGGAAGAATACGTTAAGATTTCTCTCGTTTGCAAGTATGTTCTGTAGTATTTACAGCAAGAGTTGCGTATTTTCACAAATACAGAGACACAATACATATATATATATATACACACACACATATACTAAAAATGTTATATACAGTTGCATATTGCGGAGGTTATAGTTAGTATGGAGAGCAGGAGTGAGCATACTGCTCAGGTAGTCTGGTAGTTTTCTAGAGAAGTTGTTATGAATCATAGAAACATAGAATTTGAATGCAGATAAGAACCATTCGGCCCATCTAGTCTTCCCATTTTCCTACTGTAAAAACCTAAAACCTTTTTTGGTCCTTGGTCTTTTCTTACGTTAAGGACAGCCTTATGCCTATTCCATGCATGCTTAAATTCTGTCACTGTATTAACTTCTGCCACTTCTGCTGGTAGGCTATTCCACTTATCTACTACCCTCTCAGTGAAGTAAAACTTTCTTACATTACATCTAAACCTATGTCCCTCTAGTTTTAGACTATGGTCTCTTGTCCTAACATTTTTACTCCTTTGAAATATACTTCCATCCTGCACTTTGTTGAATCCCTTCATGTATTTGAATGTTTCAATCATATCCCCTCTCTCTTTTCTCTCCTCCAAGCTATACATGGTCAGATCCTTTAGTCTATCCTGATATTTCTTTTCCTGTAAACCAGTCACCATTTTAGTAGCCCTTCTTTGAATTTTCTCTAGAGTATCTATAGCCTTCTGGAGATGGGGTCTCCAGTACAGCACACAATACTCCCTTTTTCTGCTACTAATACCCCTAGCTATACAACCCAGCACCCTGCTTGCATTCCCCACCGCTTTATTACATTGCCTGCCTACCTTTAAGTCATTAGAAATAATTACTCCCAAATCCCTTTCCTCTGTTGCCTCTGACAGCACAGTACCCTTAATAGTATATGAACCATGCAAGAGAGGTGAAGTGCACATCTAGATTCGAGTGTTAGCCAATTCAGTTCTTCATACATATCACAATGATGGGTTGTTTAATTACATTGTAGGATAAAGCAGCATCATGAGTTATACAGAGGGTCAAATTTAGCAAGATGTATTTGTGGTGCTGGAGCATATACTGCTTCCCCATAGTCTATAATTGGCATTATCATCTGTTGTATAATATGTCTTCTTACCAGGGGATTTAAACAGGATTTGTTTCTAAACAGAGCACCTATTTTAGGATAAAGTTTGGACATTAGTTTATTAATATGAAGACCAAAAGTGAGGTTGGAGTCAGGCCACATACCAAGATATTTGTAGGAGTCCATTTTGGCATTTTGGAAAATGCATTATGAGCAAGTGGGACATATTGTAACGGAGGCATATTTATATTGGCCTGGGCACTAATGCATGGTTTAACCCTATGAACCCCAGGGAGGTACACAACACATCATTTTGCAAAGTGTTGCATACCCCTCTGGCATGCAAGGAGTTTAACTTTGTATTATTGTCTGGGATATTTCAGCAAACATGTATTCATAGTCTTATGTTTTTTTACAGCTAGAAGAAAGAAGACAGAAGAGACAAGACAGAAGAAGGAAGAGAAGAAAGAAGAACAGAAGATGACCAGAATGCTGAGGAATCTGCTGGACATCAGGATTAATGGTAAGTGTTACTTTTAATTGGATGTTCCTTTGTAACTTTGTTGGGTTAACCCTATGAATACCAGTGGAGTAATTATACCCCATTGGCAATCATAGGGTTAATTCTACCAACTTTGGACACATTTAGGTACTTTGGATGTATTGATATGGGGTTTAGGGCCCCATATCAATGCATCCACCGGGGACTTAGGTATTGATATGCATTTCAATAACTGTGTTGGCTGACTGAAGGTCCAATAAGGTACTTTATTAAAAAAAAAACTAGGTCTTACGTTTTATGTGCTAAAATTAGTCCATTATCAGATCTTTAGGGCTAACGCAGTCAAATAAATTGCAACTTGTGGCTTTTTTTATTTTCAGTTGGCCAAAACTCATCTAAATGTAATGGCTGTCAGGGTTTGTTTTTTTCCAAAATTTTTTCAAAGCACAGGTCATTAAATTGCTTACCATGCTTGAAATAATGCCATTACCTGTTTTTTTTGTGGTGTTGGCTGCCTTTGAATCGAGCCCATAGTCTGGTGTATAATTAAACAATTATACCTAGGAGGTGCTAATGATCATCCATTTAATATGTACGTTGAAACACAATCATTATCTGAAACAGAAACAACTGTGTAGGAGGAATAAAATTGGGTGAGGAACAGCTATTCTCAGCTAACAAGGTGAGGTTGCTGAAGACAGTTTAATGTCAAAAGTCATACAGTCATGGCAAGACTGAGCACAGCAACAAGACACAAGGTTGTTATACTGCATCAGCAAGGTCTCTCCTAGGCAGAAATGTCAAGGCATACAGCGGTTTCAGATGTGCTGTCCAAGCTCTTTTGAAGAAGCACAAAGAATCTGGTAACGTTGAGGACTGTAGATGCAGTGGACGTACAAGGAAACTTAGTGCAGCAGATAAAAGACACATCATGTTTACTACCCTTCACATTCGGAAGATGTTCAGCAGTTCCATCAGCTCAGAATTGGCAGACAACAGTGGGACCCTGGTACACCAGCTACTGCTCAAAGAAGTCTGGTCAGAAGTGGTCTTCATGGAAGACTTGTGGCCATCCATCCGACAAAGAAACAAGGCCATGAGACCCAACTATGCAGAAAAACACATGAACTGGGGTTGCAGTAAAATAGCAGCAAGTACTCTGGACTGATGAGTGAAAATGTTAAATTTTTGTCTGTAGCATAAGGCAGTTTGTTCGCTGAAGGGCTGGAGAGCAGTACAAGAATGAGTGTCTGCAGGCAAATGTGAAGCATGGTGGGGGTTCCTTGCAAGTTTGGGCTACATTTCTGCAAATGGAGTTGGGGATTTGGTCGGAATTAATGGTCTCCTCAATGCTGAGATGTACAGGCTGATACTTATCCATCATGCAATACCATAAGAGAGGCATCTGACTGGCCCCAAATTTATTCTGCAGCATGACAACAACCCCAAACATACAGCCTAAGTCATTAAGAACTATCTTCAGTGTAAAGAAGAACAAGGAGTCCTGGAAGTGATGGTATGGCCCCCCACAGAGCCCTGATCTCAACATCATCAACTCTGGGATTACATGAAGAGATAGAAGCAACTGAGGCTGCCTATATGGTTATTTCTCCTACAAGATGTTTGGAACAATGTACCAGCCGAGCTCCTTAATAAAACGTGTGCAAATGTACCTGGAAAAATGTATGCTGTTTTGAAGGCAAAGGGTAGTCACGCCATATATTGATTTGATTTAAATTTTTCTTCTGTGCACTCACTATGCATTTTGTAAACTGATAAATATAAATTATTAACATGTCTGTTTTTGAAAGCATTCTTACTTTAAACATTTTTTCACACCTCCCTAAAACTTTTGCAGATTACTGTATAAACATATATAGCACTCACAAAATAAGAGTACATGCCTGGGTGCCATATAAAGTACTTAGCATACTGGGATGGAATCAGCACTCTCAGGAACCTTTCTTAGGTGCATAAATATTTTATTGGTGGATCATCATTTCGATCCCAGCAGGGATCTTTATCAAGATCCATACTGACAGGTGAATTGATTAGTGAGGATAAGGCTATGGCTGACACGTCAAACACATTCTTTTCTTCTTTATATAAAAAGGAAGCAACAATAACAGGTTATGTACAAACAGATGTAACCAGGGTTAGGAAGATCTTTCAGATACAATTACTGGACCCCAGGAGCAGGAAACCGAGAAGACTGTGGCATACAGAAAAAATCTTCTGAAGTCTGGAACAGTCTTGGAACCCAGGAGGAAAATAAGTGAAACTGGGAGCAGGAATCACCTGTAGCATAACTGGCATGTCTGTAGGATTAGTTGAAGGTGTGGCGCCCAGGGAGTCAGTAGAAGAGGTGAGGTAAACGAACTGCAACTCCTTGGGGACCATCTGAAAGTAGAGATGGATCAAAGACCTGTCAGGGCGACAGGAGTTTGTAGTAGATGTTCACCATCACTCCAGGGTTCGACAGGTGGTTGAGGTAGACACCCGGAGGTTAGAATGAAGTCAGGGGTTGATGAGCTATGGCAACAAGCTGTTCAACTGGAGGTTGAGGTCGATGTGCTACAATTCCCTGATGTTTGACTGAACGTTGGGGTCAATGAACAGCAAAAGATCAACATGGCAGAAAAGGCTGGAATCAATCCCACAGGCCTAGGTGGCTGAAGGGCTTTCAGGAGATCAACCTGCCATTCACAGCACCAAGATCAATCCAACTCACTGGTAGATGGAAGCAAGCTGAGTTGGAGATCAACTAGTGGAGCGAGTAAAGTAGTTGGGTTTGAGTGTCAAGGTCAAGCTTGGAGGACAGTAGAGAAAGCAGGGTTGGTAACAAGCTGTGTTGTAACAGTAGATCAGATCAACTTGAGGATCAGGTAGAGACAGTAGTCAGTAGCTGAATAACACAAAAGAAAATCACCTGAAATACAGGATCGCTCTAAGATCAGGTACGGGAAGCCAGAAAGTGAAAGTTCTTAAAGAGGAATCTCCCAATCATGAGAGAGATGGGTGAAGAACCACGTGGCGACAGTGCCTCCCTCCCTCAATGGGAGCCCTCTAGTGACCAGGCTTCCTGGGGAATCTTCAATTAAAGGCACGGACCAGAGCGGGCATGTTTATCTCAGAGGCTGGGGTCCAAGAACGGTCTTCAGCTCCACAACCTTTACAATTGAATAAATACTGGAGACAACCCCGTACCAGATGAGTCGATGATCTTCAAATTCCTGGTGGTAGTCAATCTGGAATGGAGATGGTGGATGAGAGTCCTTGAAGTACCTGTTACACACTATGGTTTCAGCAGTAAGACATGGAACACTGGTGGGATTCTTATGGAGCGGGGTAGGTCAAGCACAGAGACAGCCGCTTCTTGATACGGAATGGACCAATGAAGCATGGTACAAACTTGGCTGAGGGCTGACAAAGGCATAAGTGCTTGGTGGATAACCACACCCTATCTCTGTGTACTAGAACTGGTGAAGGTTTGCAGCGCTTATCTGCCAAGCGTTTAAAGCATAAAGCTGAGTACTACAGATTTTTCTCGATAGAAGGCCAATAGACACTAAAATTGTCCACCATAGCATCTGCAGCTGGTACTCCAGAAGAGGAAGTAAGTGGCAATGAACGTGGAGGATACCCCAGGGCTGCATAGAAGGGTGAACACTGTATGGACTCATGATACAGGTTGTTAAATATAAATTTGGCCTGGAGAAGATAATCTGACCAGTTGTACTGGTGTGCATCCACATAATGTCAGAGATAGTACTCCAGGGACTGGTTGGTGTGCTCTGTTGGTGCAGGACCCAACTGCTTCACCCCAGGAGCAGAAAACTGAGAAAACTGTGGAGTACAGGAATAGTCTACTAAAGTCTGGAACAGTCTTGGACCCCAAGAGGAAGATAGGTGAAACTGAGAGCAGAAATCACCTCTAGGCTAACTGTCAAGTCTGCAGGATTAGTGAATGGAGCCAAGGGAGGTGGTAGAAGAGTTGAGGTAAATTAACTACGATTCCAAGGGGACCAGCTGAAAGTAAAAAAGGATCAATAACCCCTTGGGTCTGAGAGTAGGTCAAAGTAGAAGTTCATTGTCACTCTGGGGTTCAACACAGCAAACAGAGTGGCTGAAATCAATCCTGCAGGAGTTGTTGTGGTTGGATGCCAAGGTCAAGCTGGGAGGACGGTAGAAAAAGGAGGGTCGGTAACAAGCCAGGCAGAGATGGTAGTCTGGAGCAGACCAAGGTGAGTAGCTGGATAACACAAAAGAAAGTCACCGGGGAATGCTGGAATGCAGGATAGCTTGAAGATCAGGGTTTGGAAGGCAGAAAGTGGAAGTTCTTAAAGGGGAATCTCCCAATCAAGAGCGAGAGGGGCAGAGAACCACAGACATGGTGACAACAGACAAAACCACAGAATTTCCTCTATAATGTACATAGCTTTTTAAAGGGATAGTAATACTTAAAATGTAAAAAAAATATGTTGTAGGGTTTATCCCCCTGAGTAAAACAAGAGTACTCCCACTGCTGAAAGGTGTTTCATTCAAAAGTTATTAATTTTCAAAGTTGAATTTTTTAGGTGCAATATCACAGTGGCCTGAAATTGTACAGTGGCGCTGTTGCTACACGATCCTATGGACAGCTCTGGTCAATTGACCATAAATCTCCATAGGATGTTGTAGCAACAGCGCCACTGTACAATTTCAGGCCACTGTGATATTGCACCTAAAAAATTCAACTTTGAAAATTAATAACTTTTAAATGAAACACCTTTCAGCAGTGGGAGTACTCTTGTTTTACTCAGGGGGATAAACCCTACAACATAATTTTTTTTACATTTTAAGTATTACTATCCCTTTAAAGACAAAGTCCAAAAGAGACTGGAAAATGTTATGGTGAATAAAGCACCTGACCTGATGGTATACAACCAATGTTATTTAATGAACTTCGTTCAGTAAGAGCAAGACCATTATTCTTAATATTTATTGATTCAGTTTAATCAGGTATAGTTTCCTGTGAGTGGAGGAAAGCTGATGTAATACCATTCTTCAAAAAGGGGGCAATATTCAAACCAGAAAATTATAGACCAGTGAGCTTGACTTCCTTAGTAGGTAAGATATTAGAATGGTTACTAACTGACAGTATTCAGAACTATGTAAAGACAAACAATATTATTAGGAGCCAGCATGATTTTATGAAGAATAGATCATGCCATACTAATTTACTTGCATTTTACGAAAGAATAACTAGTAATTTGTAGTGTATTTGGATTCTGCAAAAGCCTTTTAATTTATGTAGTAACCTGTTGTGAGGCACTGTATCAAACGCTTCAGTTTTGGAGGTTCGGTCCTGGGCCCAATGCTTTTTAATGTTTTATTAATGATCTAGGAATGGGAATTGAAAGTTGTGTCTCAATCTTTGCTGATTACACTAAGCTGTGTACATACAAAGCTGGATGTTTTTTCTCTGCAGAAGGATTTAGATAAACTGAGTGAATGGGCAGAAAAGTGGCAGATGTTAAGAGCTCGATTTAAAGGCAGCAGTTAGTAAAAAAAAAATCACAAACGGGTGCGTTAAGTGTTATGTTGCAATTCAAAGATCCGTCTAAAGAACAGCTAACGGCAGTTGCAGAAACCTAACAGCCGATACACTTACTTGCATTCAGACGCATGGAACAAAATACCCCAGAGCTATTCAAAGGCTTGCGGTACTGGTAACGGCTGACAAAAAGACACACCTAACGGCAAAAAGTTAAGACCCACTTTTCTTAACCGTTAGACACTTAACGGGCAAAACAAAACACCCGTTACATAGGAAAATACACAAAATGCTTACCGCACAACCATGTAAATGGAAAAATTAACCCGTGCAATGCCAAAACAACACAAAAACATGGACACACAACACAAATCACTCCACACACAACAACAACCAACACCACAGGGACAACGACACACAAAAAAACAACAACACAACATGGCACGGAACAATGGGGGTTATCACACAAAGCGGACACCTGCAAATATAAGCTCACCTGTGCAACATCAACACGCGACCTGCACCCCACAACTGCACACCCGCAAATGGCACACACAGAACAAGCACAACACACCACATCTTATAACACACACACACCTGCAAACACACCTGGGCAAAAACAACTCTCCATTGGTCAGCACTCACCTCATCACCACACCTACACAACGCCCTATGAAGTACTTAAAGGGACAACTCAACACACTCACTTGTGGCTTGTTTTCCACTCGGGGAGGGAGAGAGAGAGAGATAGAGAGAGATAGATAGAGAGAGAGAGAGAGAGAGATAGAGAGAGCAATCAGTATGTTGGTTTACATATTGTTCCGAAGACTGTGGAGAAGGCGTGCAAGGGAGAGAGCTAGGGAACATCAGCAACCTCCAAGCATGCCTGATCAACAGCCTTCACCTGTTGCAAGTGAGGAGGCTCTGGCTCAGCAGCCACACAGGAGTCCATCCCCACCTGGAGGGCAGCACCTGCCTGCAGTTGCAAAGCTGCAGCAACAGGATGCTCCACAGCAGCAGAGGATGTATAGACGACCACCAAGGCCCAGGGTATACCGCCCAAGGGTCACCCTCTTTGGAATGACCGATGATGAGGTAATTGATCGCTACAGGTTGAGGCCTGACAGCATCATTGCCTTGTATGAGGTCATCAAGGAGCAGGTGGATTCCATCTACATCCACAACCATGCCCTAACTGGCCTGCAGAAACTACTGTGTGCCATACACTTCATGGCAAGTGGGGCCTTCCAGTCCACTGAGGGTTACGCATCTGGGATGTCACAGGCCACATTCTCCAGGGTGCTGGCCCAGGTCCTGCCAGCCCTCAAAAGCAGGCCAGTACCTATATACATTTTCCCACCACCGACATGGACTGGAAACACGTCAAGCAGGCCTTTTACGAAAGGGGAGGCATGCCCAGGGTCATGGGTGCTATAGATTGCACCCATGTCCGTATTAAAGCCCCAGCACGTGACGCACAGCTATTCATCAACAGGAAGAACTTTCACTCCATCAATGTGCAGATGGTGTGTGACAGCCATATGAGGATAATGAATGTCTGTGCAAAGTATCCTGGCAGCTCACATGATTCATACATTCTCCAAAACTCCTCAGTCCACAGAGATTTCGAGAATGGAACTTTTACAGGGGGATAGCTTTTGGGTGAGTTCACAATACAAAATCACACCACATACACAGGCGTACACACCACGCTGCTCAGCATGCACCTGACCCACAGCTACTACGTCCACCACACAAAACATAATTCACACAACATGTGCTCCCTATCTCACCATGTGACTCACATTACACAGGTGATGCTGGCTATGGATGCAAGTCCTAGCTACTGACCCCTGTGGCCAATCCTCGAACACAAGCCCAGGAAAGGTACAACCAGGCTCATGGCAGAACGAGGAATGCCATTGAGCGGACCTTTGGCCTCCTCAAGTCAAGATTTCGATGTCTGGACCACTCAGGGGGAGCACTGCAGTATGCACCTGGAAAGGTGTGCGACATAATTGTGGCATGCACAATGCTGCACAACTTCGCAGTGGACACCAGGCTGCTGGATCACATCCAGGACCCCCCATACATGAAGTGCCCATGGACATCGGCCATGTTGAGGAGACCCTGAGAGGGACACAGATCAGAGACAGGCTCATCACGGAACACTTTACATGTGAGTATAACACTGGCATGCAAACAATCCATGCAAGTCCCCCATCAGTCCTGTGACACTAACCATACTGCACATTATGTTCTGTCTCACCCCACAGGAACATTGACACAGCACTGCACTGGCAGCAGCATGGCCACAAACATCAACCATACCATGGACGTGGCATATTGTGTGTGGGGATTCAGAAACCATCCTCCATTCCCCTCTACACGTTGACATACAGACCCCAAGGATATCACGCACACCCTCAGGAGAAACAAGGTACAACACATAACCCATGTTCATTGCCTTACAGGGCTTGATTGACAGCAACTAACTTGATTTGCCATGATCATAGCCAGAGCAACCATGGTAGCCTTGTAGCGAAAGAGTGTTATCCAGTGCTATGTATTGGATAATACTCCGTCACATCAGGGGTTGAAGGGCCATTGGACTCAATATGGGACCTATACTGTGCTAGAGCTGAGAAGAGCAGCAGAGGGGTGGATGTACAGTGGTATTGTTACACAACGTAGAGGTCATGAAACGTAGATCAGATTACCAGGGACTCCATGCTGACCTGTGAGTGTGTAGACATATGTGCCCATGATATGAATACACACATCAACAAACATGTCCCAATAGCTCCAGGGAACAAATGACATTGGGCTGCCACTGTCACTTTCACAGTGGCAGCTCAAATTCATTACTTCCATGGAGCTCTCAGAACACTTGTTGATGTGTGTATTCATGTCAGGGGCACATATCCATAGAGCTGGGGCACATGTCCTTAGTTCTCCACATCATTGGTTACAGATGAGTACACAACACATTGTCAAGCAATGGTTTGTGTACTCACCTGTAATTAAGAAGATTGAGGGGATTATAAAGTCGAAATTGTTGTTTCTTGATGATCAGTTCAGGTCTATTGCTCCAAATCCTGTCCTCTTGTCCCACAGGCATCCATAACATGATCCATCCTTGAACTGAAGATCTTCCATGTGACTGGATTGATGTCTTGACAACACCTTCATAAAGATCACCCCTTGCTATTTCTGGTGATGTTGTTAGTGATGCAATATTTGACCTGAGGTTCACACAAACCTCTACTGGAACATTCTCATATAGACACAGAAAACACAAATTCACATGTGTAATAACCTGTACAGTTAGGATGCTCATCTACAGAGTTGTCAAACCTTGTGGACAACACATGAGCAGGACAGCAGTGTTACTCAAATAGTATGATTTAGTTTCAAAGTACATTTAGTGTTCTCATAAAAGTGTTCAATGCATATAGGCAATACACACAGAAACCACATGTACGTTCTAATGTACTTTGAGACACAATAAAGATGAACCATCACTAGTCAATCACCTGTGTCTGTATGAGGATATATTGGATTACACATTTGTTTGTTAATGCGTAACCACACTCAGGATAGAGTATCCCCCATACATGGAAAGGCATCACCCATATCACAGGAGTCCACCACTTGTTTGCAAGTGGGTGGTCTCTGTGATGTATTCACATATCACAGTACATGGGCTACATCAACGAACAACCAGACCAAGTGGACAAGTGTTTTCACTGGTGAAGTCTGTTACACCCTTAGGAAAAACAACAACTCAACTTACTGGAGACCCCAATGCTCACCCCAGGATATCAATGTGTGTGCTACACATTGAAATCCTAGGTTGAAAACATTGGGTTCCCCGGTAAGTCAGTTGCACAATGAGTGTTTGAGTCCAAGACAACATTGATGCAGGTCCCATTTATCTTTCCTGCTTGTTATGTCATCGCTGTCATCGCAGCTCAGAGTTGAATTCCTTTGGTGCCACATCCCAGTGGCCTGAAATTGTACATTTGCGCTGTTGCCACATCATCCTTTGTGGATTTATGCTCCCTGGACCAAAGCTGGCCAGAGTATGGTCTTGCAACATTGGCATAGTACATTTTCAGGCCACAGTGATATTGTCCATGGAATATTCAACTTTGAGCTGTTATACTCTTGGGATGAAACACCTTTCAGCAGTGGGAATACCCTTGCTTTACCCGGTGGATCAGTCCTATGACATATATTTTTCCTTTCACATTTTAGGTATTACTATCTCTTTAACGGGATAGCAAAGGTTAATTTCACCTTGATGTAACATTGTAGGCATTATTAAGAGATGTTTAGAAAGATGTTGCTGTATGTGACAGCTGGAGATGTCAGTCATTTGACCACACGGAGGCTCTTCAGTGGACTCAAAATTGACCCATTTGGAGATAACTACATCTTTGCCATTGTCTACAAAGTGTTCCTGGTTTGTAAGCACGCTCCTTGGACCATGTCAATGATGGATCCATCTCCAATTGGTTAAATTTTGGGTCCGCTGAAGAGCCTCCATGTGGTCATATGACTGACATCTCCAGCTGTCACATACAGCAACATCTTTCTAAACATCTCTTCATGATGACTGCAATGTTACATCATGGTGAAATTAACCATTGCCAAGCCAAGGTACACAGTGAGGAATATGGTCTGTTATGTGTGTATATGTACCTTTCATATGGGTACAAACATATCCTTGATAGATATGAACCCAGAGATCTGTTCAGTACATGTGATTTTCTTACTGCCTATATATGTACAGCCATCACAAACTAACTTTCATTGATACCACTGATACCCATCCAAGAAAGGTGTAATATACTAGGTATGTGTACTCTGATGATGATATCAATATGAGTTATTTTGAGGGTGCACATATATGGGTAGTAGGACAATCACATGTACTGAACCGAACTCTGGGTTCACATCTTGTTGGGACATATTTGTACCCATTTGAAAGGGACATATCCACATACATATCTGGTCGTTTTTCTTTCTGTACATATCTTTTTGTAATTGATCTGCAGTGTGATTCAGATAGTATTCATCCCTATGTTATCAGTTCATCCCGTACAGTGCTGGATTTTGTCAGATTTGACATGTCACTCTCTGGTTGTCATGATGGTATCCTATGCACTGCATTGTGATGCATGGGATACCACCGTGGCAATCAGGGATTGATGTACATTACAGGATTCTGTCCATGAGGTCTGTTCAAGTTGAATCCTGAGGGGCAACAATCAAGCCAGTATTGAAGGATATCATTGATTGAGGCCTTTTTTTTCCTGGATCAGCCCATCCAGCCTTCTGTGCGAGGCAGCCAGACCCGATCATAGATATCCATAATTCATGGCCTGTTATTGACCAAACCTCAATGGTTCATACTTGGTTCCCATACGTATCCTGCAAATAGTGTCTCGTGTACCATCCATCCATGGCATCAGCACTCCTGAGGATCTATATGTGAATCAAATGTGAGATATGTAAATTCAAGTTAGTGTAAATGATTGCATACACAACACCAAGGCCAACTTTTTCACCTTTAGTTATGTGTAATTGTTTTTGGCCTGTGTGTTGCACATACAAGCAGTTATTCTCAGTGGCACTGTGATTTGTGACCTGATCCATCCTGTTGGTTAAATGGACCTGATGAACTGATTATGATGCTGACTTCTCTGCTGACCTCATTTCCCCATCTGCAATGTTTTCTATGGAGTCCATACAATGGGGCCTGTGCAGCTTGAATCATGTTATTGGATATTCTCCATAGACTAACATTGTAATTGGTAAAGTGAGGGTATGTAAGTAAGTGTAAAATTCTCTACATCAGCTCTTTTTCACCGCTTAGTGAATGTCCCCTATGTGTCATGTAATTGTTAACCTATCAACATGTGTTTGTTGTCTGGTTAACCCTTTGAGTACCGGAGGGGTTGCCAAAGCCTTGTTGATCGATGCATTGATGATCCCTCTAGCACTCATGGGGTTATGTGCTAGATTCCCTGTGGGAACATGGGTAACACTGTGTGACAACAATTGTGATGTTTGACATACAACACTTTTCTGAGCATGGTTTGTGTGTGTTGTGTGTGATCAGCACAGCAACATGAGGGTTAACCAGGGAGTTGGACAGGTTTTGGCCTTGTTGAACCTTGACATTTGTCCTTGTCTTGCGTCCTGTTTAAACCCTCAGGGTGCTGTGTTGGTGCAGTTGTGTGGATGAATGAAGGGCAGATGTGGGGATGTGAGTGTGTTTGTTTGTGATGGGTGTGTGATTTGAGGTGGTGTGTGGTTTTGGGGTGATGCACTTACCAGTGGTGTGGAGGCTCCTCTCATCCCCAGTGTCTGATCCTCCAGGGACCCCCTCAATGAGGGTAGATGACAGTGTCTGCCGCAGCCTCTCCTCCCATGCGCTGAAGGTGATCGGGACAGGTGGTCCACCTCCGGTGGCTCGGGCGTGCAGGGCAGCATCCCTAAGTGTAAGGTTAAGCATTTAGGGCTAGATTTAAAGGCAGCCACTAAACCATCCGCTAAGTAAAAAAGGCACATTGGCCGCAAAGAGCACATGGTTTACGGCAGATTTAAAGGTAAGAGTACAAGAATAACAGCTCAAAGTTGAATATTCCAAGGACAATATCACTGTGGCCTGAAAATGTACTATGCCAATGTTGCAAGACCATACTCTGGCCAGCTTTGGTCCAGGGAGCATAAATCCACAAAGGATGATGTGGCAACAGTGCAAATGTACAATTTCAGGCCACTGGGATGTGGCACCAAAGGAATTCAACTCTGAGCTGCGATACATGTAGAATAAAACACCCTTCACCAGTAGGAGTACCGTTGTTTCACACAGGGGGATAAACCCTACAACATATATGTCCCTTTCCACATTTCAAGTATTAATATCAAACTGACACCATCATGGCTAAGTTTACTGATCACACAGTCTCAATCCTCCACACAGGTTATGTGCCTCCAGCACTCCAGGAGCCCATGGAGGAGGCCACCTCACCACCCAGTGAGGAGTATACGGAGGAGGGGACCAGCCAGTGGGCACCATACCCAACTACATCCACACCTCTTGGCCAACTGGATGCCCCACCTCTGGCTGCACCACCTCTGCCTGCCCCACCTCTGCCTGCCCCACCTCTGCCTGCCCCACCTCTGGCTGCACCACCTCTGCCTGCACCACCTCTGGCTGCACCACCTCTGGCTACACCACCTCTGGCTGCACCACCATATTACACTGACTGGATGCACCCCACCACCTCCTGGAGCTATTACCCTCCAGCAGCAGCAGCAGCACCATCACCACCAGGGAGGCAATGGCTGCCCGGTGATGTGGCCACCACCCAATACAGGCCATACTCATCACAGATTGACCTACCCTCCTGGATGGCTCCCCAGCATGGCCCCAGGTATGATCCCAGGTGGGGGCCAAGCACATACCAGTGGCCAAGGTTTGACCATTGGCCACTCGACTACCAACACCTGGGCCTGGTTGGGGAGCCCCAACACCCTATGCGAAGGGACGTGTTTACCCCACCACCTCCACCAGCACAGACATCGGTGGGCAGCAGTGGGTCCATTGATGTGGTGGGCACATACCCATCTGCAGCACATACAACAGCAGCTGAGGAGGACACAGCAGCTGAGGAGGACACAGCAGCAGCTAAGGAGGACACAGCAGCAGCTGAGGAGGACACAGCAGCAGCTGAGGAGGACACAGCAGCAGCTGAGGAGGACACAGCAGCAGCTGAGGTGGACACAGAACCAGCTGAGGAGGACACAGAACCAGCTGAGGAGGACACAGCACCAGCTGAGGAGGACACAGCACCAGCTGAGGAGGACACAGGAGCAGCAGATTCACCAGGCACAAGCATCACCAGCAGTGAACGCCCCATGGGGATGGAAGCAGAGTGTATGGCTCTGAAAAGGAGACTACTCCGGTCAAGACTCTGCACCATTGACAACATCACCAGGAGCCGTAGGGAATCCCGGAGAAACACTAACAGGGTAGAGGAAAGGATCCATGCCCTGGAGTCGGAGGTCATGAGGATCAACACTCAACTCCATCAGCTCCACACGGGGGTGATGGACATGCTTGCACAGGTACTGGTGGAGTTGAGAGAGCTGAACCGCAGGGAGAACTTATGGTTAGAGAGGGAGAACCTGCGCTCCACAGAGGGATCCACTGCCCCCACCACCCCCTCTAATGTGACCCCTGAAGCCACACCTAGGGGGCAAAGGGTGACCAGGAGATCATCCAGGTTATCCACTTCTGCCACACAGTCTAAGCCCCCCCCCCAAGAAAAAAAAATGCAGAACATGTTACATTTCCCCTGAATAAAGGAACATTGTGCTTTTGAATCATGTCTGATCTGCTTTGTATTTGGTCATAGATTGGGTGGCAGAGTTGTCTCCAATGCATTGCCAAACAATTCAGTGAACAAAACTTCTGCCTAGGTAAGATGTTTGTGGGATGTTACAACATGGGTTCACACACACACACACCGTTGTACAAATTCAACTGGAAATACATCCCTGGAGCCATATTATACAACTGTGATATATGGCGATGTTGTGTGTTGATTTTGAACAACAAAACATACCCCTTAGCACAACAATTGGTACAGCATTGAACATTCGTCTACATCAAATGTTGTGTTTAACCCTTTGATAGCCAGAGTGGTAAGCAACGCATTGCAAAGAAATGCGTTGGGTACCACTCTGGCACTCAGAGGGTTAAGGGGATAACCAAACAAACGGCTATGTGACTTAGTGGTGACATAACAAGCAGGACAGATAAATGGGACCTGCATCAATGTTGTCTTGGACTCAAACACTTATTGTGCAACTGACTTACTGGGGAACCCAATGTTTTTAACCTAGGATTTCAATGTGTAGCACACACATTGATATGCTGGGGTGAGCATTGGGGCCTCCAGTAAGTTGAGTTGTTGTTTTTCCTAAGGGTGTAACAGAGTTCACCAGTGAAAACACTTGTCCACTTGGCCTGGTTGTTCGTTGATGTAGCCCATGTACTGTGATATGTCAAAGTGGAGCAATATCACAGAACATTGATTATACTGAGCAACACAGAAACTGTGGAAAGGAATTCACTGTGGAAGTATGTCCCCTGTATCACCTCTTTATCACTCCCACAACACATTAGTGTATCACTGCCACCATCTGTTTGCGTGAATACATCACAGAGTCCACCCACTTGCAAACAAGTGGTGGACTCCTGTGATATGGGTGATGCCTTTCCATGTATGGGGGATACTCTATCCTGAGTGTGGTTACGCATTAACAAACAAATGTGTAATCCAATATATCCTCATACAGACACAGGTGATTGACTAGTGATGGTTCATCTTTATTGTGTCTCAAAGTACATTAGAACGTACATGTGGTTTCTGTGTGTATTGCCTATATGCATTGAACACTTTTATGAGAACACTAAATGTACTTTGAAACTAAATCATACTATTTGAGTAACACTGCTGTCCTGCTCATGTGCTGTCCACAAGGTTTGACAACTCTGTAGATGAGCATCCTAACTGTACAGGTTATTACACATGTGAATTTGTGTTTTCTGTGTCTATATGAGAATGTTCCAGTAGAGGTTTGTGTGAACCTCAGGTCAAATATTGCATCACTAACAACATCACCAGAAATAGCAAGCGGTGATCTTTATGAAGGTGTTGTCAAAACATCAATCCAGTCACATGGAAGATCTTCAGTTCAAGGATGGATCATGTTATGGATGCCTGTGGGACAAGAGGACAGGATTTGGAGCAATAGACCTGAACTGATCATCAAGAAAAAACAATTTCGACTTTATAATCCCCTCAATCTTCTTAATTACAGGTGAGTATCAAACCATTGCTTGACAATGTGTTGTGTACTCATCTGTAACCAATGATGTGGAGAACTAAGGACATGTGCCCCAGCTCTATGGATATGTGCACCTGACATGAATACACACATCAACAAGTGTTCTGAGAGCTCCATGGAAGTAATGAATTTGGGCTGCCACTGTGAAAGTGACAGTGGCAGCCCAATGTCATTTGTTCCCTGGAGCTATTGGGACATGTTTGTTGATGTGTGTATTCATATCATGGGCACATGTGTCTACACACTCACAGGTCAGCATGGAGTCCCTGGTAATCTGATCTACGTTTCATGACCTCTACGTTGTGTAACAATACCACTGTACATCCACCCCTCTGCTGCTCTTCTCAGCTCTAGCACAGTATAGGTCCCATATTGAGTCCAATGGCCCTTCAACCCCTGATGTGACGGAGTATTATCCAATGCATAGCATTGGATAACACTCTTTCGCTACTGGGCTAGCATGGTTGCTCTGGCTATGATCATGGCAAATCAAGTTAGTTGCTGTCAATCAAGCCCTGTAAGGCAATGAACATGGGTTATGTGTTGTACCTTGTTTCTCCTGAGGGTGTGCGTGATATCCTTGGGGTCTGTATGTCAATATGTAGAGGGGAATGGAGGATGGTTTCTGAATCCCCACACACTATATGCCACGTCCATGGTATGGTTGATGTTTGTGGCCATGCTGCTGCCAGTGCAGTGCTGTGTCAATGTTCCTGTGGGGTGAGACAGAACATAATGTGCAGTGTGGTTAGTGTCACAGGACTGATGGTGGACTTGCATGGATTGTTTGCATGCCTGTGTTATACTCACATGTAAAGTGTTCCGTGATGAGCCTGTCTCTAATCTGTGTCCCTCTCAGGGTCTCCTCAACATGGCTGATGTCCATGGGCACTTCATGTATGGGGGGGTCCTGGTGTCCACTGCGATGTTGTGCAGTATTGTGCACACCACAATTATGTTGCACACCTTTCCAGGTGCATACTGCAGTGCTCCCCCCGAGTGGTCCAGACATCGAAATCTTGACTTGAGGAGGCCAAAGGTCCGCTCAATGGCATTCCTCGTTCTGCCATGAGCCTGGTTGTATCTTTCCTGGGCATGTGTTCGATGATTGGCCACAGGGGTCAGTAGCCAGGACTTGCATCCATAACCAGTATCACCTGTGTAATGTGAGTGACATGGTGAGACAGGGAGCACATGTTGTGTGAATGATGTTTTGTGTGGTGGACATACTAGCTGTGGGTCAGGAGCATGCTGAGCAGCCTTGTGTGTACACCTGTGCATGTGGTGTGATTTTGTATTGTGAACTCACCCAAAAGCCATCCCCCTGTAAAAGTTCCATTCTCGAAATCTCTGTGGACTGAGGAGTTTTGGAGAATGTATGAATCATGTGAGCTGCCAGGATACTTTGCACAGACATTCATTATCCTCATATGGCTGTCACACACCATCTGCACGTTGATGGAGTGAAAGTTCTTCCTGTTGATAAATAGCTGTGCGTCACGTGCTGGGGCCTTAATCCGGACATGGGTGCAATCTATAGCACCCATGACCCTGGGCATGCCTCCCCTTGCGTAAAAGGCCTGCTTGACGTGTATCCAGTCCATGTCGGTGGTGGGAAAATGTATATAGGTACTGGCCTTGCTTTTGAGGGCTGGCAGGACCTGGGCCAGCACCCTGGAGAATGTGGCCTGTGACATGCCAGATGCGTAACCCTCAGTGGACTGGAAGGCCCCACTTGCTATGAAGTGTATGGCACACAGTAGTTTCTGCAGGCCAGTTAGGGCATGGTTGTGGATGTAAATGGAATCCACCTGCTCCTTGATGACCTCATACAAGGCAATGATGCTGTCAGGCCTCAACCTGTAGCGATCAATTACCTCATCATCGGTCATTCCAAAGAGGGTGACCCTTGGGCAGTATACCCTGGGCCTTGGTGGTCGTCTATACATCCTCTGCTGCTGTGGAGCATCCTGTCGCTGCAGCTTTGCATCTGCAGGCAGGTGCTGCCCTCCAGGTGGGGATGGACTCCTGTGTGGCTGCTGAGCCAGAGCCTCCTCACTTGCAACAGGTGAAGGCTGTTGATCAGGCATGCTTGGAGGTTGCTGATGTTCCCTAGCTCTCTCTCTTGCACGCCTTCTCCACAGTCTTCGCAACAATATGGAACCCAACATACTGATTGCTCTCTCTATTTCTCTCTCTATCTCTCTCTCTCACTCTCTATATCTCTCTCTCCCTCCCTGAGTGGAAAACAAGCCACAAGTGAGTGTTTTGAGTTGTCCCTTTAAGTACTTGATAGGGCTTTGTGTAGGTGTGGTGATGAGGTGAGTGCTGACCAATGGAGAGTTGTTTATGCCCAGGTAAGTGTTTGCAGGTGTGTGTGTGTTATAAGATGTGGTGTGTTGTGCTTGTTATGTGTGTGCCATTTGCGGGTGTGCAGTTGTGGGGTGCAGGTCGCGTGTTGATGTTGCACAAGTGAGCTTATATTTGCAGGTGTTCGCTTTGTGTGATAACCCCCATTGTTCCGTGCCATGTTGTGTTGTTTTTTTGTGTGTCGTTGTCCCTGTGGTGTTGCTTGTTGTTGTGTGTGGAGTGATTTGTGTTGTGTGTCCATGTTTTTGTGTTGTTTTGGAATTGCACGGGTTACTTTTTCCATTTACATGGTTGTGCAGTAAGCATTTTGTGTATTTTCCTATGTAACGGGTGTTTTGTTTTGCCCGTTAAGTGTCTAACAGCTAAGAAAAGTGGGTCTTAACTTTTTGCCGTTAGGTGTGTCTTTTTTCAGCCGTTACCAGTACCGCAAGCCTTTGAATAGCTCTGGGGTATGTTGTTCCATGCGTCTGAATGCACGTAAGTTTATCGGCCGTTAGGATTCTGCAACTGCCGTTAGCTGTTCTTTAGACGGATCTTTGAATTGCAACATGACACTTAACGCACCCGTTAGTGATTTTTTTTACTAAAGGCTGCCTTTAAATCGAGCCCTTAGACTGTAGAAACAAACATGCTACATATACACTAAATGGGAAACCCCTTGGGGAATCCTCATTACAGAAAGATTTAGGAGAACTGATAGACTATAGACTTTACAGCAGTATGCAGAGTCACTCAGCGGTTGCAAGAGCATATAGAGTACTGTCCTGTATAAAAAGAGGTATAATACCTACATATAAATATTTGGTAAGGTCTCATCTAGAATACGGAGTACAGTTTTGGGCACTAGTTCTTAAAAAAATACATTATTGAGCTTGAAAAACTGTAGATATGTGCAGCATAACTGATAAAGGAATTGGAGGATCCGAGTCATAAAGAGAGACTAGCCAAACTGAGTTTGTTTATTTACTGAAAGAACTGAGCTAAGATTGAGATGCCATCCAATTAGACTAGAGGATAGGTGCTTTCTACTAAAACAAGGCAAGGTTTTCTTTTTTACAGAAAGCAGGGTAGGCTATGGAATTCTTTGCCTTGGGATGTTGTGCTTGCAGATACTGTAACTGCTTTCAAAAAAGCAATGGATACCTATATAGCACAGAACAATATTGAGAATTATGATAGTTGCTTTCAGAGCAGATAAGTTTTTGATCCAGGTAACTATCTGACTGCCATTTGGAGTCAGGAACAATTTTTTGTACCCACTTGGGGCTTAATTGGAACTGGCTTCAACTGTTTTTTTCCTTCCCCTGGATCAACAGTGTTGATTTGTCATTGGCTGGACTTGTTGGACTTGTGTTTTTCAGTCTCGTCAACTATGTTACTATGCTACTCTGTATTTGAAAAACATTTTGGATTAATCTTATTCTACCTTGCAATTCTTGCTTTATTTTCTATTTTTGCTAGCCTAATTGCCTTTTTGAAATCTTTGTTGCACTCTCTGTATTTCAGGAAATAGTTATCTGTTCCTTCAGACTTAAATAGTTTAAATGCATTTTTTCTTGCCATTTCCTTTTTTACATTTGCATTTACCCACATTGGTTGTTATCCACTTCTTTGGCATTTGTACCTCAGGGGGTGTATTCTGTTGAACACATTCCTGCAACCTAGATTTAAATTCTGACACTTTTTTCTCAGTATTTTTTCATTTTAATAATTTATCCCAGTCTGTGTTGCATTGATGCAGTTAACATTTTGAAGATAGCCTTTTTAAATTAAGAGTTTTGGTTGTACTTTTTCATACTGATCTCAAATGAAACCATGTGATCACTGTTTCCCAAATGTTCATCTGCTTTAACACTGGACACGATATCTATGTAATTTGATATCAGTAGGCCCAATACAATGATATTTATTTTCAGCTCTTTCCCTATTTGTGTGATGTAGCTATCTCTAAGCATGCTCATGAACCAGCTTCCCTTAGTACTCTGACGTCTTATTTCTCCAGTTTATATCTGAATAGTTAAAATCTCCCATAATTATTGTATGCCCACCTTATTTCATCTTCAGTGACAGTTGGGCCTCAACTTTCTCATCAATAATTGGTGGTTTGTAGCATATGCCCACCAACACTTTTTTTTTTATTAAAGGGATAGTAATGTTTCAAAAACAAAGCAGCTCCAATTAATCTTCATAGTATTTGGGCCATGGAAAGTGTAAATTTCAGTACTGTCAGAGATGTAGTTCAAGAGTAACTGGATGATAAAATATCCCCCTCTCACCCATTTTACTGATTTAACACTGCTCACCTCAGAACAGAAAGGTGGTGTCCAGACTGATCGCAGAGAGGGACAATCTTCAATTAGCATAAGGGAAAAACCTGAAAAACCTGTCAAGGGGGGGCAGTGAGTTCATTGTTCTCACAATAAAAAGAGTGTCCCTTGCTGTGAGCTGTCTGGTCTTAAGACCAGATTCCAAATCTGAGGGGAGGTGGCTTACACTAGGTAAAAGAGCAGGAGGGGGATACTTTATCATTCAATTACTTTTGAACTACAGCTCTGACAGTATTTAAATAACACTCTCCATGGCCCAAATACTATGAAGATTAATTGGAGATGATTTGTTTTTTAAACATTACTATCCCTTTAACTTTTATCTCAGAGTTATCTTCAATTTATACCCACAAGGATTCCACATTATCTACAGTTTCCTCACAAATATATTTCCTTAGATATTGCAAATATGGACACACACCTCCCTTTCTTTTGTTAATTATGTCCCTCCTAAACGGGGAATGTGTATCATCCCACCATGTTTTGGTTATACCAATTGTGTCCAAACACTCATTAACTACCAGTAATTTCAGCTCACCAATTTTTCCTACCATACTTCTTGCATTCACCCACATTCAATTAATTTTGTCATCATTATGTATTTTACCCACTATTTGTCTTTTTTACTACATCTGAATTTAATAGGAGTTCCCCCCGTAAGCTATAGTTATCCTCATCCCTTCTCCAACCCCATGATCCTTTTCATGTGCCCAGTTCCCAGCTACATTATCTACACCATTTTAGTAGCTTTACCCTCTCCTCTTTCCTAGTTTAAACATTCCTCCAGAATCCTAAGCATTATGTTCCCTAGCACAGCAGTTCTCTTTTCATTTAGGCACAATCCATCACTACCATACAGATTGTACCCAAGAGCAAAGTCAGCCCAGTGCTCCAATACCACCTTCCTTCACCAATACTTATGTCATGCATCAAGCTTCCTGAGCTGCCTACCTGCACTGGAGGTCCTTCCCTTGAGTTTGCACCCTAGATCTCCAAAATCCTTTTTAGGGACCTCTATTTTCTTCTAACTTTGCATTTTTCCAAGATTGCCGCATTCTTTCCAGCTCCTCCCAATAATCTATCTGTTGTGTTTGCAATATGCCAAACCCAAGCACCTCGTAGACAAAATACTATTTGGCATTCACATTCCTGGCATCAGATTACCTTATCTACTTTCCTTGGTTGCTGACTATTCCACATCTGTTATCCCCTCACCAGAAGGGATGGGTGAACATTTTCGCCTGAAACTGAAATTGGCAAATAATGGCACTTTCCGCTTAGCAAATAATTTCCAGCTTTTTCCCGCCTTATCCGCCCTTTGAAATCAATGGGAAGAAAAGTTTTCTACAGCCATATAAAAGGCTGTCAGGCTCTCACCGCTTACCTTTTTGTGTTTGTGAGTGGAGAGAGCAGCACCTTGTTTGAGCTAGGGAAGACAGAGAGGGGAATTGAAGTTTAATTTAGGGAATCAATTAGTAGGACATTTGTTCTGTGTAAGTGTTTATTAGGAGAATCAGTGAGGCACTCTGGGGAGAAAAAGGTAGAAAGGAGGGTGACCCCAAATACTCCAAAATTCCATGTGACTGACTGGCAAGACACAGGCAGCTAGGGATCTATTTGCTTGCTGATCTTGCTGTAATTGTCTCTGTGCTGGGTGGGGAAGTCTGGGGAAAGACGTTGTTGATTTTGTTTTTCAGTTATAATTTGTTTCTGGACACACTGTGATAAGACAACAGGGTGGACAACTTAATAAAAATTAAAAAAAAATAAAAAAATAAAAAAAAAAGAATAAAGAACTAAATATATTAAGTGACAATGACAGACAGCTGACTGGGCTTAGGCAAGGCATCATATAGCTCCATCATTTGTGTTGTGTATCCGTACAGTAAAAAAACATTTAATGTCCAGCAAAAGCACAAGGGGAAGAGGGAGGGGTGGAGCACTGCAGGGACATGAGATTAAAGTAGTAGTTCAAAAACTGACTGCAGCAATGGTTGCTGAAGCATATGCAATCAGTGATGATGATGATGATGATCCCTCTACTCCAAGGGAGGATGCAGTTTGTCAAGGTCTCAGCAAAACTAGTTCCAGCACCACCAGTGGCAGTAGAAATAAAGAAGCAAATAAGAAGAACAAGTTGCATTCAAGTGTTGCTGGCAATAGCATAATAGAGGAAGGTGTAGCAGCTGAAGCACCTGCTGCATCAAATAGTGAGACAAACAAGCACCATCTTCAAAGTAGTAGTACTAGTGAACTTTGTAACAGTAAAAGTAAAAAGAAATTGTTTGAGACCTCCAAAAGCTTAGGGGAATATAAGGGTAGTAGAGGGCAAACTGGGCAAGAAGTGGCAGGTGATGCTGATGCTGATGAGGATGACCTAATGATGACTGATGATGATGATGCAGATCTAGAATATATCCCTCCAGCATCCTTGTCTTGTTCAGATACGGATGAAGTTGAGAGTGAGGATGACGACAGGGCAATAAGGTTAGCAGAAAGTCAAAGTCTGAATCTTCCACCACTTTTAAGGAGCACTGTGCTTGTCTATAAACTGTTTAAGAAAGCCATTGGAAGGTCTGACCCTGGACAAGCACAGATGTCAAAAAGCACACAGTCACCCTATCAGTTATCATCAGCATCATCGCCTCTTCAAAGTCCAAGTCCCACTCAGCCACACACACCTGTTTTGAGTACTCAGCAACAACAACACAGGTTAACATTCACAATGTTAGATATGACGAGTGTCTCTGCTACTGCTGTAAGTGCTGCACCTTTGACACCTAGTAGTAGTAGTAGCAGCAGCACCATCTCAGGAACCCCTCATTCCATGAAGTCCACAGTATGGAGATACTTCACTCAGGATCTTCAACTAAGCATGTTGCCATCTGTTGTCTATGCAAAAAGCCTGTGAGCAAGGGGAAAGCAGGCTCACACCTAGGCACCTCCTCTATGATATTCCACCTGAAGCACAACCACAGGTTTAACTGGGAGACACACTATCAGCAGGCCAAAGGTGCCACAACTAGCAGCAACAGAAGCACTTTAAAATGTTCCCAGGGCTCTAGGGCAGAAAAAAGGAGTGGTGAAGTTATTTATGTGTCAGAGAGTGTGCTACTGCCAGTGCCAACAGTTAGTTAAGTCCAATAACACCTATGGCTCCTGCTGCAGAGGAGAATGATGACTCTGGATTTGCTGTAGAAGATGGCAAGAGTCATAGACTGCCCCCACATGCTGCATCTACCGTCGCCACCTCCTCTAGTAATGTTAATGCAATAAAATTTCAGGGTTCTTCTGCCATGTCCTGCCAATCCACACTGACTGAGTTCCTGGGAAGGAGATAAAAAAGTCACAAAAACAATCCCAAAGTATGCCTTTGGAATGGCAAGGTTGCCAGGATGTTAGCAATGGACATGCTGCCGTATTCTTTTGCAGAAAACTGAAGTTTCAGAGAACTGATGTCATGTGTAGCTCCACGCTGGAATATCCCAAGCTGCAGTTATTTTTCCAGGACAGCTGTGCCTGAATTGTACAAGCAGGTGGTTAGTGTGGTGGGCAAAGGCCTTAAAAGTGCATATGGCAAGAAAATCCAGCTGACAACAGATATGTGGACAATTGGGCAGAGCACAGACTATATGACTATGACTGCTCACTGGGTGTCACGGGATGTAAGAACGAGAACTGGACCAGTACTTAGGTAACACAATATTTATTAAGATACACAATGTAAAGAAATACTCTGCAACAGTAGGTACACAAAACAATCTTCGCCAACTTCAGGAAGGACGGATCTACTTCTTTGGGGTACAGAACAGGACCCTATCTGCAATAGGGAGGAAATAGGAAGCCACAGGTCCGCACCTGAACAGTCTACAACAGGTTCGCACCTGAGCAGTCAAAGGCAGGTCCGCACCTGAACAGTCAACGTTCCTGGATGAAGGGCTAACTGTGCCACAGGTCCGCACCTGAAGGCACCAGTTAAAGGACGGTAGCAACGGAGAAGTCTGCCAGAGCCACTGATCAGCACCAGAAAGGATATCCACTGAAGCGTTTGTGTGCTGGGTATGCAGTGGACAGAGCCCCAGGTAACACCAAAGTGGGTAGTCAGACAAGCCGGGTCATACATGGAACAGATAGTCAACCAGAGCCACAGGTCTGCACCAGATTGGTTATCGGACTAGCCAGGGTCATACACAGAGCGGGTAGTCAGACAGAGACACAGGTCAGCACCAGAATGGATAGTCAGCCAGGCCAGATGTAATACACAGAGGAGGTAATCTACCAGAGCCGCAGGTCCACACCAGAAGGGGTCATACACAAGGCGAATAGTCAGAGAGAGCCAGAGGTCAGCACCAGAATGGTTAGTCAGACAAACCAGGTAATATACTATGCTCAAGCCAAACTGCACAGGACACCACAAAAGGGCGACTGAGCATTGTGTCCAGGCAGTATAAGTACCCAAAAGCCAGGAAGAGGATGCACCATCAACTGCACAGCTGCCCCTTTAAATTGAGCACACGTGTACCCATTATGACATCATCAGGCTATGGCAGAGGGGGAAGGCACTGGAGCCTAGAACAGGAAGCGGCTGAGCCACATAAGCAACATGCTCGAGCAGCCACCGCGGAGGTACTATTACAGTACCCCCCCTCAAATAACTCTCCCCCGTGGATCGGGTCATGGTTTGCCAGGAAAGCGGGAGTGAAACCTACAAAACAGGGTGGGGGCATGCATATCTTCAAAGGAGACCCATGAGCATTCCTCATGGCCATAACCTTTCCAGTGTACCAAGTACTGTAATCTCCCCCTAACCTTTCGGGAATTAAAAATGTTTTGTATTTCATACTCATCATGATCTCCCAACATAATGGGGGCTGGGGAAACAGTAGTGGATGTATACCGGTTACAGGTTAATGGTTTGAGCAATGACACATGAAAGACATTATGAATGCGCATCGTAGCCAGGAGCTCCAGAGCGTATGCCACAGGGTTGATTCTCCGAATGATCCACAAGCGACCAATGAAACTAGGGGCCAGTTTCCTACATCAAATCTGGAGATTGAGATTCTGGGATGACAGCCATGCCCTGTCTCCAACATGAAAGGTAGGTGCTGGTAGTCACCTACGGTCAGCCTGTTGCTTGTGCCTTTGCATAGAACCATGTAGGGTATTCTGTACTTGCACCCAGGAGGAATGGAGAGCCTGTAAATGCTCATCCAGAGCCGGAATCGTTAGTGCCTCGAAAGTCTCAGGAAGAGCGGAGGGCTGAAACCCATAATTTATCAGAAACGGGGAAAACTGAGATGAGGAATTGATGGCACAATTTCTGGCAAACTCCACCCAGGGTAACAAAGTAGCCCAGTTGTCGTGGTGGTTATTTATGTAGCACCGGAGAAATTATTCGAGGGCTTGGTTGCACCATTAGATTGCGGGTGTTATGCTGAAGAAAAGACCAGCTGGATCCCCAATTGTGCACAGAAAAATATCCAGAATCTGGACACAAACTGACTCCCTCTATCAGAGACAATCACTTTCGGTATGCCATGTAGGCGGAATAGTTCCTTGGCAAATATCTCGTCCAGCTCTTTGGCAGAAGGCAACTTTTTAAGAAGTACGAAATATGCCATTTTGGAAAATCTGTCCACTACCATAAGGATTACAGTGTAACCCAAGGACACTGGAAGCTCCACCATAAAGTCTATGGACAAATGGGACCATGAATGCTCCCCATTTGGAATTGTAGGCAAGCTACATGGAGATTAACTTTGAGCGCAGGTCTGGCAAGCTGCCACAAAGGCAGCACAATCCTTCCTCAAACTCGGCCACCAGAATAATCGAGAGATTGACCATATCAATTGATCACGCCCATTATGGCCAGCAGTTCTGGAGGTGTGATATGTTTCCAGGAGTCTGGTACAGAGCTGAACCGGCACAAAACACCTCCCTCTTGGTTTTTCTGCAGGTGCAGAAGTTTGAGCTGTTAAAATCTCCTCTCCCAATGGAGATGTAATACTAGTATGAATATGCGCTAGTATACGATCAGCTGGAATGATCGGGTGGGGGGTGATTCTTCCCTAGAGTCATCACAATGTTGGCGAGATACTGCATCCACCCTGATGTTTTTGGAGCCGGGGAGGTAGGACACAACAAAGTTGAACCTAGACAGGAATAGTGCCCATCTGGCTTGGCAAGTGACAATCTTTTGGCCTCAGACAGGTAAATTAAAGTTTTATGGTCTGTGAGGATCAGGATCAGGGCACTGGTTCCTTCAAGTAGGTAACACCACTTCTTTAATGCCAAAATGATAGTCAGCAATTCTCTGTCACCAATATCGTACACCTTTTCAGCCTTAGACAATTTCTTAGAGAAATAGCCACATGGAAGCAGATTTTCCCCAGGAGCCGAGTGCTGAGACAGGAGGGCGCCTACTCCCGTCTCAGACGTGTAAACCTCCAACTTGAAGGGTAGGGCAGGGTTGGGATGTACTAGTATAGGTGCCTTAGCAAATGCAGCCTTAAGACTTTCGAACTTCCCAATAGCACTGGAAGACCACTTTGAGGTATCCAACCCTTTGCAAGTCAGGTCAGTAAGTGGATTTACTAACAAAGAAAAGGTTTAATGAACTTCTGGTAGTAGTTTGTGAAGCCCAAGAAACATTGAAGTGCCTTAAGACCCACCGGATGAGGCCACTGTATTATGGAGGACAGTTTTTGAGGGTCCATTGCGAACCCACAGGCAGATATCACGTAACCCAAGAAGGTAACCTGTGATTTATGAAACTCACTTTTCTCAAGTTTACAGTAAAGACCATTCTTTCTCAGTCGTTGTAAGACTCTAGACATGTCTGAGATGCGTGTTTCCATAGCGGCTGAATGGATAAGTATATCATTCAGATATATGACCACAGAGTTTTGCAGTTGGTCCCTTAAGACATCATTGATCAGTTCCTGGAAGACAGCAGGAGCATTGCACAGCCCGAGGAGCATCACTAAATACTCATAGTGGCCGCTCCGGGTATTAAAGGCTGTCTTCCATTCATCTCCTTCTTTGATACGAACAAGGTTATACGCTGCCTTCAAGTCAAGTTTGGGAAAAACCTTGGAACCCTTTAGTCTGTTGAAAAAGTTTGGTGATCAAGGGTATAGGGTAGGCATTCTTGGTTACCAACTTATTCAGACCACGATAGTCAATACAGGGACGCAGCTCCCCATCTTCCTTTTTGACAAAAAAGAAACCTGCGTCAGCCAGTGAATTGTATTTGCGGACTATCCCCCTGGAAATGTGGCATCGGCCACATACTCCTCCATGACCTTCGTTTCCTGCATAGAAAGTGGATAAACACGGCCCCTAGCAGGGGTATTTCCAGGGATTAAGTTGATCTGACAATCATAGGAAGTGTGGGGAGGCAAGGCACCAGCTTGGATTTTGTCAAATACGTCCCGGAAGACCCTGTATTCATCTGGCAGGATAGAGGAGGTCGTACACATTAGTCTTGTAGGACGTGCGAGACAGGAAGTTGTGCAACTAGGAGCCCACGACACTATATGACAACTGTTCCAATCGATGCTGGGGTTGTGTATCTGTAGCCATGGAAACTCCAGAACAATAGCATAGCGTGGCGAGTGAATTACTTGGAATTGCAGGGTTTCCATGTGCAGGACTCCAACTCTCAGGGTTAAGGGAAGCATCTCCTGGGTGATATGAGAGGGTTGTAGGGGCCTCCCATCAATGGCTTCAATAGCCAGGGGTGAAGCGCAAGACTGCAATGGGATAGCATGTCTTTCAGCGAAGTCTGTGTCCATAAAGTATCCTGCTGCCCCTGAATCAAGTAACGCAGCAGCAACTGTAGAGGAGTTGCCCCAAGACAGGATAACTTCAAGGATAGGTTTACCGTTGACCACCTCAGAGGACTGGGGAATGCCACCCAAGATCTGTCCCCAACAGGATCTTAGGTGCTGGCGTTTCCCAGACACACAGGGCAAGACTTCAACAATTGACCGGATCCACCACAATACAAACAGAGACCTTCCCTCCCTTGGAAGGCTCTCTCCTCCCCTGAAAGGCGAGTTGCCCCCAACTGCATGGGTTCACTGCCATCAGAGACAAGCCCAGGAGGCGTGGGAGGCGAGGGTGGAATGGGTGGGTAAGTAAAGCTGGGAGCCAGGCGAGATGAAGGCCTATGCAGGCTGGTCTCTTCCTGATCCTGGAATCGATCAGTATCGTAAATGAAATTAACTCATCCAAGTCTTTGGGTATGTCACGAGCAGCGATCTCATCCTTGACCATGTCGCAAGCACCCTGGGAGAATGCTGCTACTAAAGCCTCATTGTTCCAACCAACCTCCTCCGCCAGAGTAAGGAATTCATTTGCGTAGTCTGCTACAGTTCGAGTACCTTGGCGTCATAAAGTCATAAATAATGGATCTGTCCATCTCCCACAATGGGTTGGCCCATGCCAAAGTCTTGCCAGATAATAGTGAAAACAGAAAACCAACTCTTCTGCGATCATTGCGGAACGCTTGTGGTACCATTTCCATACATATACCCAATTGATTTATGAACCCACAGCACAGCGCTGGGACCCCTTCACAGCTCAGAGGCATAGGAGCGTGCCCATAAAGCCCCCTGATCATGCCTGCATCAGGGTTAGCTGGTGCTACCGGAGCTGGGTTCGCAACGGGAGAGGCCACCGGTTGACCGACAGGGCGGTCAAGGTGAGCAGTACGGTTTAACAAGGTTTGCAAGGCCATCGCAAAGGAGAAGTCTGCCAGAGCCACTGATCAGCACCAGAAAGGATATCCACTGAAGCATTGGTATGCTGGGTATGCAGTGGACAGAGCCCCAGGTAACACCAAAGTGGGTAGTCAGACAAGCCAGGTCATACACGGAACAGATAGTCAACCAGAGCCGCAGGTAAGCACCAGAATGGATAGTCAGCCAGATTGGTTATCAGACTAGCCAGGGTCATACACAGAGCAGGTAGTCAGACAGAGCCACAGGTAAGCACCAGAATGGATAGTCAGCCAGGCCAGAGGTCATACACTGAGGAGGTAGTCTACCAGAACCACAGGTCCACACCAGAAGGGATATCAGACTAAGCCAGGGTCATACACAAGGCTAATAATCAGACAGAGTGTCACGGTTTGTTACGACTCTCAGACAAAAGGTTAGGTAAAAACATAACTTTATTGAGAAAATTTAAAATAATCCCATAGGAATTCATACACGTACATACAACACATAAATAGCAAGGTAGAATGGTAATATGGAATCAGACTCTACCGGCCCTTGCCAATATACCGGGCAGGGCAGCCTGGGAACGCAGTGGAAAGGTGACTCTACTGGCCTTGCCAATATACCGGGCAAGGCAGCCAGACAATAAAAAGGGTGATACAGGCTCTACCGGCCCTGCCAATATACCGGGCAGGGCAGCCTAATAGATACCCAACTAAATAGACTCTACCGACCCTGCCAATGTACCGGGCAAGGTAGTCTAAAGGAGCACAAGGGACTAGGTTCTACCGGCCCTGCCAATACCGGGTAAGGCAGCCAATAAATGGAAATGCAATAGGCTCTACCGGCCTTACCAACATACCGGGCAGGGCAACCTAAGGAAGAGGTGTCAACCCAAGTCGCCCTAATACTGTCAGAAGGTAAAGACAGTGAAAGTTGTAAATAATAGTGAGGCCAATACTGCAAATCAATATTACCCCAGGATAGGGTATGGATGGAATAACAGCAGTCTAGACTGGAAGGCACTCTAGGTACCAACAATATGAAAGTAGCGAGTTTTATATGGTACAGCCGCAAGTCTTTGGAGCGAACCAGCGTCCGCACGCTGGGAACCAACTGAGTATTGTATAATACAGCCGCAAGGCTTTGGAGCGAACTAGCGTCCGCACGCTGGAAACCAACAGAGTTTTGTGTAGTACAGCTGCAAGGCTTTGGAGCGAACCAGCGTCCGCACGCTGGAAACCAACAGAGTTTTGTGTAGTACAGCTGCAAGGCTTTGGAGCGAACCAGCGTCCGCACGCTGGGAACCAACAGGGTTTTGTATTATACAGCTGCAAGGCTTTTGAGCGAACCAGCGTCCGCATGCTGGGAACCAACAGAGTATTGTATAATACAGCCGCAAGGCTTTGGAGCGAACTAGCATCCGCACGCTGGAAACCAACAGAGTTTTGTGTAGTACAGCTGCAAGGCTTTGGAGCGAACCAGCGTCCGCACGCTGGGAACTAGCAGACTATTGTATTATACAGCCGCAAGGCTTTGGAGTGAACCAGCGTCCGCACGCTGGGAACCAACAGAGTATTGTATAACACAGCAGCAAGGCTTGGAGTGAACCAGCGTCCACACGCTGGGAACCAACAGAGTATTGTATAACACAGACGCAAGGCTTGGAGCAAACCAGCGTCCACACGCTGGGGACCAACAGAGTACCAAAGGCTTGGTGTCGTGAGACAGTGAAGCAAACCAGCACCCGCGCGCTGGAACCAACTGACTGGAATGTCGCCACGCGACCGATGAACGATGTCGCCACAGCTGAGGAAACAGACTCAGGAACAAAAGGAACAGCGTCGTCATCCAACCGGATCAGGAACGGTAACGGAGATCAGAGGCAGGAAGCAGCACTACAGGAGACTCAACCGGAACAGGACTGGAACAAGCACAGCAGGCCACAACACTGGAACAGCACGAACTCAGGAACAAAGGTACTCAGGAGCAGCAGAATGGCCAATGAAGCTTTCTGTAGCATGGTGGAAACTAAACACTCAGAGACACCACGAAAGGGCAACTAAAGGGTGCCCAGGCTAGGTTTAAATAGGCAATATGAGGCAGGCCAAAGGCGCACAGCCAATGGGAGCCCCCCTACAGGTGACAGACATAGCAAAGCAACAATCACAGGCACCGTGATACAGAGCCAGAAGTCGGCATCAGAACGGGTAGTCAGACAAACCAGGTAATACACTATGCTCAAGCCAAACTGCACAGGGCATCACAAAAGGGCGACTGAGCATTGTGTCCAGGCAGTATAAGTACCCTAAAGCCAGGAAGAGGAGGACCCATCAACTGCACAGCTGCCCCTTTAAATGGAGCACACATCCATGCTCTTGGATGTACGGCCATTATGACATCATCAGGCTCTGGCAGAGGAGGAAAGCACCAGAGCCCAGAACAGCATAAGCAGCATGCAGTTGGAGCCGCCAGACCAAAGATGCAGCCGGAGCCTCCGGATGAAAGCTGCGGTCGGCTCAAGCAGCCGCCGCAGAGATACTATGACACTGGGTTTCCCTTCCAGCACCAACAATGGACAACACTTGTATACAGCAACAGGTGAAAACCAGTAATGGTATTTCTGGTTGTGGCAGTGTGATTAAAAGGCGGCAGCAGCAGCAGCAGCAGAATAGCCCATTCCATCGTCACGCCACCTTGAGCATGCAGAGTTTTGAGAGACAATCCCACAAAAGCTGTAGATGTTTTAGTTGCTCCTACAGTGCAAGCAACGCTCTATATTCCATACAAGAGCGTAATAACCTGCCCCATCACCAGCTAAAAATGGAGGTCCCTACCAGGTGGAATTCCACCACAAGCGCATTAGGGAACACATTAGTAATGTGAACTGTGGGGACTATAGAACAGGTGTAGCCCAACATTTTTGCTCCAGACATGATTCGCAGTTAGAATATTTCTCTGTGGTAGCTATACAAAGCATCAAGTTGCCAGTAAGAGGAGGAAATTTAGAGAGACTGTTATCTCAGAGAGAGGCAATTTGGATTTTTACTTTGTCTACAAGGATGCCACTTGGTATGAATAAAGTGTTTGATGTGACACTGTTTTTTATAATAAGATGTGTTTCACTTTAAACATAACTTTCCCATTCCTTCTAATGTTACAGTCTTGTATGCTGCTGGAAACATTATGTTGCCATCGACAGTTACACTTTGGTTACAAACATTCATATTGCAATATTGAGCATTAGTGTTGAGCGAGCACCCCGATGCTCGGGTGCTCGGGTGCTCTGACCGAGCACCCCCTGAGGCTCGAGTGCTCGGCCGAGCACCCGAGCCCCATTGAAATGAATGGGGCAACACCAGGCACCCCCTGCTCTGATGAGGGGAGGGTGCCTGGTCAATGCCCCCTTCATCTCCGCTATGCCCCCTTCATCTCAGAATGCCCCCTTCAGCTCCGCAATGTCCCCCTTCAGCTCCGCTATGCCCCTCTTCCACAATGTGCCCCTTCATCTCCGCTATGCCCCTCTTCCACAATGTGCCCCTTCATCTCCGCTATGCCCCTCTTCCACAATGTCCCCCTTCATCTCCTCTATGCCATAGAGGAGATGAAGGGGGACATTGTGGAAGAGGGGCATAGCGGAGATGAAGGGGCACATTGTGGAAGAGGGGCATAGCGGAGATGAAGGGGCACATTGTGGAAGACGGGCATAGCGGAGATGAAGGGGGACATTGTGGAAGAGGGGCATAGAGTCTATGCCCCTCTTCCACAATGTCCCCCTTCATCTCCGCAATGCCCCCTTCATCTCCGCAATGCCCCCGTACCTCCAGTCCCTGGTGGTCCAGCGGAGCGTCTTCGGATCTGTGCCTCTTCCGGCACAGATCCCCGCCACCCGAACATGGCGGGAGAGCACATGGCGGTACTCGACGAGTACCGCCATGTGCCGAGCAGAGCGATGCTCGAGCCGATCCGAGCATCGGCCGAGCACGCTCGCTCATCACTATTGAGCATTTTATATTGCTTTGCTAGTCTGATACAACTGACATCTCTCTGTATCTCTTTGTCATAAATATGGTTTTATTTGTATGTTTTTTTTCAAGTTTATGATATGTATTATCAGTGGGGTTGCTGTTTCCCTTGTTCCATGAGTTTCCAATTAGGACCATTCCAGTTGGTTGTTATATCCACGGAGGATCAGTGTATCTACAGCGATCCATGTGGATTAAGGTGATGAACCGCCTCTCTGGGGGTTGGACATCGCTTCTGGGAGGGGCTGGCTGAGATTCTTAAAGACGGGAAACAGAGTAATACCTTAGTCTATGATTAAGCACCTTGTGCGAAATGCATGAGACTTTACAACAAGTACAGCGTCTAATTTGGATACTTTCTAATAAAGCTGATTTTGGTTTGATTTATATTGCTGGAGTGTGGTTTTAATGTCATTGGAATTCCACCACATACATGCTAGAGTGTTTGTACAAGCAGAATAATGCGATTAGCGAGTATACCATGCAAAACTGGAAGGCTTTGGATGGAGCCTCTTTGTCACCTTGCTAATGGCATGATGTATGTGAGCTGCTGAAACCCGTTGAGGAGGCAACCATGCTGGTGAGTCACACTGGTACAGGAATTAGTGAAATTCTACCACTGATATTATTATTGCAGATGAAAATGAGGAGCATGGTTGAGGATTCTTACCAGAATGACAACACAGACATGCACCAGCTAGTAAAGGACATGTTAGCGTGCTTTGAACAAAATCCTCACATAATGTCTATAAAAAACAATGAGGAATACATTCTTGCCACTTTGCTGGACTCCCACTTTAAACACAAAATTTCAGAATTTCTGCCAAAGGGCCATCAGCAGTTTGTCACAACAAGGAGTCTTGGTGACAAGCAGCATCTCTCTGAGGAATCAGATTCTGTCAAGGAATATCGTGACATGCTTATTGATCGAGTGGAGGGTTGCATTGTGGAGGATGAGAGGGAAAAAGTGAGGGCACAACAAACATCTAGGCAGTATAGTGAAAAGGAAGACAGCAAAGCATTTGAACCAGCAGAAATGGCTACATCATCAACCAGAATATCCCATTCAGAGCACAGGGCAATTCATGAGTCTCATCAGAGGCAGCAAAACCCAGCATTGGTAGTGGTGGTGGTGGCAGCTCATCTCTTTGGGACTTGCTCCCTGAGTATGGGTTGGTAACTGACACACAGGAACAAGATGTAGCTCCTAGAAGTGGTCCCAATGCATGTGAGATGGTTTCTACATATTTGCAGGATAGCTATGTTTTACACAGAAACAATGACCCCATGGATTACTGGCAAACAAAGCAGTATGTGTGGCCAGCATTGACACGTACTGCAGTGGAAAGCCTCAGTTGTCCTCCAGTAAGCGTTGAGTCTGAGATAGTTTTCAGTGTGCCTGGTTATATTGTCAATGACCTCAGGACACGGCTATTAAACAGCAATGTTGGGAGGCTAACATTCTTAAAAATGAACCAACATCTCATACCATCTATCAGGTAGCAGAAACCACATATGATGACAGACAAAGCCAGGACAAATATATTAATAGCAGCACAGATGAGGGGGTGAACAAGGGATGTGAAGAAGGATTGCCGCTAATTTCCACACTTGGGACCAGTCCACTGCTATGACCGATAAGTTATGTGTGTCAATAATCTGAGAAGGAGGATAGCATGTGACAAAGGTAAAAATACATACACAAATCACACCATGCCAGTCCCCCACCATCACTACCATACACATCTGCCACTTTGTAGGTTGTATTTTATTTATTTTTTATTACTTGACATCATGAATATGTGCCATTGTTACTTAAGCAGGAAGTTAGTGTTGTGGGCAAAGGACAAATGCATTCTGCATGCTAACATATTTTTCAAGGCATATGTTGCTGTAGGACTGACAACTTTGACTTTCAGCCACTTATTTCTAAACTTCAGCCCTCACAAGAAGTAATATTACAGTAGAAATTCCAATACCTATTGGAAATATAGGTGAAAAATGTGTTAAAATAAGCCGAAAATTTGTTAAAATAGGCGAAAAGCGAAAAATCGGCACGGTTTTGCAAAATTTTTCGCGGGAAAATTTTCACGCTTTTCGTCCACCCCTACTCACTAGTACCACAAGAGGGAACACTGAATGAAACCTAAGATACAGACTTCAAAATACAAACCTGTCAATAACCAACCTAACTATAGAGAAAGAAGAGCGTATATATATATATATATATATATATATATATATATATATATATGGTGCACATAAAGAAAGAAAGGATATATGTAAACAAAGCAATAAAAAGAATGAAATATATATATATGTATAAAATGTGGCAGGCCAAGCACAACAAGGGAACAGGACAGACTAGAGAGGGCAGAAGTCCAGATCCACAGGTCAAGACAGGCTGGAGAGTAGCAATGGTCAGTGTACAGTTCCAAAGGTCAGGGCAGACTGAAGAGTTGCAGTTTTTAAAGTACTATTCCAAGGTCAGGGCAGGCTGAAGAGATGCAGTGGTCATAAAACCAAGGGTCAAAATCCAGAGGTAGACAGAGGTATCAAAATGAGATGCTGAATGCCGCAGGTACAGAACTCAGATCTACTCTGAACGCCTGTAAGGAAAGGTGCTGTGACGTCAACGTTAACACATGCCTACGTGTACTACGTTGGAACGTTGACACATGTGCAGGAGAGCAGGGGAAGCTAGGAGTGGCAAGAGAAGCCTCCACGCACAGTGCTTGGAAGTGGGGAGAAAACAACAACATCCCATCTAAACTGGAAGTAGAACTTCGCCTGGTTGCTAGAGGAAACATCCCGCTCCAGTATTGTTAATTTTGAGTTATCACCATCAACTTCTTCAACCAGTCTCGCAAAATCTGTTTGTTTGACTCAGCTCAGAGATTGTCTTCGTTTTCTTCGGCCCACTTCTTCCTCTCCTTACTGTTATCCAGAAGCCTATCTGATGTTCCTAATATACAACTATACCTTCTTCACCACTAGCCCCACATACTACATGCTCTGTGAACTCCAAGCTCCTTTCCAGGTGTACCATATCACACAATGTTGCAATATTTATTTCCAGATCTGTTATATTAGATTCCAAAGAGATAATATTCCCACACTTGCTAGAGAAGTATGTCCCCTTTAAATTACTGCTGAAACGTGTGCAAAGATGTGCACTTCAAGACACTATCCAACCTGCTACCTCTCAAGCTTAGAGTTTTACAATTTAACTGGTATTACAGCATCCACTAACTCAACTCTTACAGCAAATATACCAGGTTTAAATATGTGTCCAGTAAATTTGCTTTCTAAACTGCTTACAAAACACAACCTGAATGAAATTCCTATCTGCAATCACCAATCCAATTCTCTTGAAATTTCCTGAACTACAGTGATCTAAAAATTTCAAACTCCTGCTTCAGTTTTAATTCCTGATTCTTTCAAAGTCTACTTGTCTGTTAGCCACTACTCTGAAAGCCAAAAGAGCTCACAAAATAGGTGGTCACTTAAAAACTTATGTCTAGGGTGACATGCAGGCATTTAGGGGATATTTCTACCCCTACTCATATCTGCGGTGGGGTCAAAACTTTTACCCAAAAAGAGAAAAACATGAATTTTTGCCTTGTGTGGGAATTCCAGAAGGAATGTGCAGTTTCTCTTCTGCAACCTCCAGTCGTTCCACTTCACTAGACCCACATATACTGACCCATAGCTATGTACCACAATAGCCATAGAACCACACATACTGACCACCCAGACTTGTCCTAAGTGGCGATGCACAAAGTTGTGATAACGAGGTAACGAAGTGAAGATGACTTTTTCAATGTGAAACTCTCCAGGTCCTATGTTATTGTATGGATCCAGTTCACTAAGATTATTTAAGTGGTGGAGATCTTAGTCCATGGGCTCCATACAATAATATAGAAATTAGAGAAGTGAAATAACAGGAGAAGTCATCTTCATCGTATCACACCTTCATGCATAAAAATCTTGTTGTTTGGTAGCTATGAACAGCAAAATGAGGTCCCTCATCTGCTGCCAGACTACAGCTTCTATGATCCCTGATAGGCAATGACTGGTGGGGAATGATGGGGAGTTGTAGTGTTGCATCAGGAGGGCCTCTCATTGCCTGTTAATGCTGTTACTGTCTGCCTTCTCCCATGGTAACTATAGAATCACACATACTGACTACACAGCCTCATCCCACAGTAGCTATAGACCCACAGATACTACCTCCCAGGCATTGCCCAGTTAGCCATAGAACCACATATATACCTCAACCACAGCCTTAGCCCATAGTAGCTATAGGACCACATACATAGACCTCCAGGACTCCCAGCCATATCTCAGCCACTGGTAGAATTATGCATAATGACCTCCAGCCTTGCTCTGGTAATAACAGAACAATGCAAAACAACTTCCAACCTTGTCTTACTGCACTGATATAGCCAAAAGCACATATACTGAGTCTCCCCCCCAGGGGAACATACAGAGTTCCAACAGGAAATTTCTTGAGGTTAGTGAAAAGGAATACATTTGGGGTAATTTCTATATGGGGTGATTTTAATGGATAAAATAGGAAATTACTGGTTCTCCATGAATATTCCCACTGGGAATTCACATTCCTTCTCAGATCTACAAAGGATTTTTTAGATCAGTTACTCCCTCGATGGACCAAATTTACTCTCCTCATAAGTGTTGTTCAGGATACTCAAATGCAAAAAAGGAAGAAAATTAGTTCTATATAAGAGCAAAAATGTATAACAATACACAGTTTACTAAATTTGGTTCACCAACTGATGGGATCATGTACTTGCACTTATGATCCTTCTCCTACTGTCTCTGTATGTTGTCATCATTACTAATTTGACTGTAAGCTCTGTGGGGCAGGGTCCCTTTCCCATTGTGTGATTCCTTTTGCTGCACTTTCTCTCCTGCTAATAATGCAATGATCACACTTAAGCTTTTAACCCAGTATTTTTGTATTGTACTAATACTATTTCTGTAAAGCGCTGTGTGTATGTATGGCACTATATAAATAAAGATACATACATACATACATGTACAACTGCATATTGTATACAGCAGGGGTATTGAATTTCTAGACCTCCCACTAGTAGGGTCTTCAACTAGGGATTTTGGCTGGTTGGGGATGAATGTAGCTGTTTCCCAAAACTGGAGGTCTGACAAATGACTACACTTTGCTTACAGGGATAAATATAATTAGGCCCTTCTCAGGTTCCTCTCTGCAGTACTCAAAAACGCCCTTACCTATTTAGATATTTATGATTGACAGAGCAAAGCAGAGCAAAAAAAGTGCACACATACAACTGTTTCTCCATGTGGACAAAGTAAGATAGCACAGAACACCCAACAGCTTAAAGGGATAGTAATGTTTCATAATAAAAGCAGCTCTAATAAATCATCATAGTATTTGGACCTTGGAGAGTGTTATTTAAATTCTGTCAGAGTTGTAGTTCAAGAGTAATTGAATGTTTCACAAAAACAGCAGCTCCAATTAATCTTCATAGTATTTGAGCCATAGAGAGAGTTATTTCAGTATTGTCCGAGTTGTGGTTCAAGAGTAATTGAATTATAAATATTTTGTACATTGGCCAAAATTGTTCGCTATTTTTTCAAAGGCTAGAAAGTTTCCACCCATTGTTTTACGTGTTTTTCACCATTTCGTTATAAAAACGTGATGTATTTGCAGCAGTTAAACACAATAGAAGCAGCTACAGAGAGAGGTAGACATGCTGTGATATTCTGCTGTGATGTTTTTTTAAAATTGAGCAGGAGAGGCTCATAGTGAGTGCTATCACTTTGAGCAGGTTTCAGAATATTAAAAGGAGGAACTGTAAGGATCCTTATGTGTCCACTGAGTCTGAGGAGGAGGAGGAGGAGACGGAAGTGAGCACTACTGAACCAATGCTGTCCAGTCCCCCTAAATCACCCCCAGGGATCTTGGGGAATTTAATGGGAAGGTAGGGAGAAAAGGGTAGTACTAGTGAGAGCAGGACAAGTCAACAGCCTGCGCCTGCCGGTAGACGTGCTGCTGCTACTGCCACCATTGCTGCACCTGCTGCCACTAGTGCTGTGCCTACTGTCAGTTGTGCTGCCCCTGTTGCAAACAGTGCTGTGCCAGCTGCCAGTGCTGAACCTGCTGTCACCAATACTGTGCCTGCTGTCAGACCTGCTGCCTCTGCTGTAACAAGTGCTGTGCCTGCTGCCAGTTCTGTAGCTGCTGCCACCAGTGCTGAAGCTGCTGCTAGTGTGTCTTGTAATACTTAGGATGGGGGTAAAGGAGTGACAGCAGGGGACCCTAAGTCACACTTGCCATCCCCAAGCAGTCCCACCAGTGCTAGTATTAAGAAGGTCCTGAAGCATGTTAGCAGTGAAGGAGGAGGTAAGCAATATCCACATATTACTAGTGACTGTGACTTAATGTGGTTTGTGTTAGTAGTAGAAGCAGTAAAGGTGAAGCAACCTAATGTTAGGAGAGTGGTAGGGGAAGAATTTGAGAGTGTCCAGGCTAACGGTCAAGGGATCCCACACCATTTCTCTGGCTCTGTGAGTCCTCCCCTTCCCTTCACTACAGTGTCCAAGTGGAACATGATCCTGAAGAGGCCAGAACTGGTGTTGGGGGAGAGCAGGCACCAAATTAATACCACTACCACCAGCAGGAGCACAGATCAGCTGCGTGTGCCTACTGCTACTGCTACAAGTCTGCCTTCTTCAGATCAAAAATAAATGACAAGTGTGAGATTAGGGGACCCTCTGTTACATTGCTCATCACCTATTCCAATCAGCAGTGAGATTTATGTAAGAGAGCAGCTGATGATGATGCTGGAGAAGCTAGGGTGGATGAGACATTTGATGGCCTTTTTAGCAGAAACTGAGAAGGAATGGGAGACAGGGATTAGGATGGGCATCACCACCACCACCACCATTAGCAATAAGCTTATGGAATTTGCAGAATTTGCAACTGCTCTAATTCTTTCTGCTGCTGAATTGAAAGGGCAACAGGATGCTGAGGAGCAAGCTAGTGTGCCACAGACCACTGTGGACACAATGGGAATAGGGTCAACAAGTGATGCGGGACCAGGACAGGTTCCACTTGCCAGGAGTAGCAATAATCCTGGTCCTAGCTGCAGTGCTGATTCTGAGGCAGTAGCAACAACAACAGCAACAACAGCAAGATCATACACTGTCAGCACAGACAGTGAAGGGGAATGTGGAGGACAAGAAGAAAGAGGCCATTCTTCTCCATCTGTTCCCTATCCCCTATAGTAAGGGGTGTGGGGCTATTTTTCCCTTGGGTCAGGCACAGTGCAGTTATCATCAACGGCACTGTGTACACTTTGTGACAAGTCAGTGAGAAGGGGAAAGAAGGGAGCACGCCTTGGCACAACCACCCTGATAACACACATGAAAAACAGACACCATAACATTTATGTCAAACATGTTAAAGACAAACACCCACCACAGAAATTGAACACCACTGTTCCTGTACCCCCTGACTCTCCAGAAAGGCAACAAGAGATGAGGTGGAGATCAAAGAGCAGGAAGAATGGAGAAACCCAGAAAGAGACTGGAATTCCCATGACAAGCAAAACAACTAGCTCGCCATCACCTTCTTCCTCTAGAGAAACTACATCTTCTGCCAATCCACCTCCCCCAACAAATGATAGCCACTCTGTTGATGTTAGGTTGTGGAAATACCTTTCCAAACATTGCACACTGTGTGGTGCACTGACCACGCATGCCAGCGTGGTGGAGGAGAATCACGAGCAGGGCAACAAGCGGCATCTGAGGAGATTCCATCCCACAGAATATGCTAAGATGCTGGCAGTGAGGGTTCATCATTACTATTAAACTGTCAGCAAGTTGTCATGTGTTCTTAGCGGTTTCTGGACAAGAGGTAAACTGACAATGGCAGTATTTAGGTTTTGGTGTCATGGTGTTTGGATACCATTGTGCCTCCAGTTTTTATTTACCACACACACTGTGCACATTGCAGTTTCTGATGAGAGGCACAGCTCTTGCTCTCAAGGGAAACATTTCTATTCTAATAACACACCCAGGGGAGGAGGGGCAGGTGGAGAACAATTATTGGCCAACTTTTCTTCTTTTCTCCACATATACTGGGGGCTACTTATTGTGCTGCTACTGCCTCAAACTCATCACTGGAGTGTCACGGTTTCGTAAGAACACTCAGGCAATTAGGTAAGGTTAAGATCAGCTTTATTGAGAATAATAAATCAGCAAGTAAGAATCACCCTACTCAGGTCCAGATAAGGACAGTACCGTGGTACCTCCCAAATCTGACACAGGTCAAATTGAACAGAAATGATAGGCAAGCAAAATATACAGTAAGAACTAAGTAGGCTTGATCCGTCGACTGGTAACTGGAACAGAGTAAACCACAGCAGTACCAAACCGCAATAAGGCCCTCCTATTCTGGCAGCAGGTAGCTGCAGGGCAATTCCCTAGGAGACTAGGGGTAGCAGAGGCAACACAGAAAGGTCACTGGAAAGTGACAGAGTCCCTAGCACGCTAGGGATAGCGGAGGCAACCTAGAATAGTACACTGGCAAGTGACAGAGTCCCTAGAACACTAGGGATAATGGAGGCAATACAGATAGGACACTGGCAAGTGACCAAGTCCCTAGAACACTAGGGATAGAGGAGGCAGCACAGATAAGACACTAGCAAGTGACCTAGTCCCTAGAACGCTATTGTCTAAGGCCATGGCCCTTTCGTACTGTCATAGTTTAGTAAGAACACTCAGACAATTAGGTAAGGTTAAGATCTGCTTTATTGTGAATAATAAATCCGCAAGTAAGCAAGTGACCGAGTCCCTAGAATGCTAGGGATAGCAGAGGCAGCACAGATAGGATACTGGCAAGTGACCAGAGCTACTCACAACACAGTCTCCCAGGTGACCTAGGGAGTGACAAGCCAAGCAGGCGCTATAGCGGATGTTGCTGCGTAGAGAAAGCAAGAGTAACAGAGCACAGGGTATGCACCCAGACTGGTCAGAAACCAGAATGCCAGATTGGTACACACTGATGTAGTAGCCAGTCCTAGTCAGCAATGGAATCGGATACTCAGCCAAGGCCAGGTCAGTACACACGGAGATAGTCAGCCAGTCCTAGTCAGCTACAAAATGGGTTCTCAGCCAAAGCCAGATCGGTACACATGGAGGTAGTCAGCCAGTCCTAGCCAGAAAAGGAGTGGGTTCTCAACCAAAGCCAGATCAGTACACACGGAGGTAGTCAGCCAGTCCTAGTCAGCAACGGAAAGCAATAACACAGGAGCGACAGGAGCGAAGTCAGGCGAGCCGGGTCATACATGGAGCAGGAACAAGCAGCAACTCAAAAGCTAGGTACAGGTACACCACGAAAGGGTGCTGTAAAGATGACAGGAGTGAGTTTAAAAAGGCTAGCCCTGGGTGTAGTCAGAGCCCAATGGCCAATAAGAACCCTGCAAGGAGAAACCTGGAAGTAACAATGTCGCCCTGCCGCTAGGATCACGGGCACCATGATAGTACTCCCCTCTCAATGACCCCCAACCCTTGAAGGAGGACCAGCCTTCAGTGGGAATTTAGCATGGAATCTGTGCAACAGGAGCGGAGCATGGATGACAGAGTGGTTCACCCATGAGTGTTCCTCTGGGCCATATCCCTTCCAGTGGATTTGCCCATGGAATCTACGTGAATCCAGGATACTCTGCACCTAGTATTCATCATGGTCTTGAATACGAACCGGGCCAGGGACTGCAGGAGTGGATGTGTATCGATTACATACCAAAGGTTTGAGTAGAGATACGTGGAACACATTGTGTATACACATAGATGCAGGCAATTCTAAAGCATAGGAAACAGGGTTGACTCTACAGAGTACCTGGAATGGACCCACAAATTGGGGAGCCAACTTATTGTATGGAACTTGCAACTTAAGGTACCTGGAGGATAACCATACCTGGTCTCCCACCTGGTGTACAGGGGCAGGCAACCTTCTATTATTGGCATGCCGCTGATATCGTTGAAAGGAGTCACGTAGAGAATTCTGAACTTGTGCCCAAGTGGATCAAAGTTGCCTAATGTGCTCATCCAGAGCTGGAATCTGCTGTGTTTGAAAAGTATCCTGGAGCAAGCATGCTTGAAACCCATAGTTGATAAGAAAGGGTGAGCTCCCGGAAGAAGTGTTAACAGCGCAGTGCCTGGCAAACTCTGCCCATGGCAACAAGTCAGCCCAGTTGTCATGATGATTGGAAATGAAACAACGTAGAAATTGCTCCAATCCCTGACTGGAGGGTTCATCGGCCCCGTTGGTCTGGGGATGGTAAGCAGATGAGAACGACAATTGAATACCCATTTGGTCACAGAACGCCCTCCAGAACCTGGACACGAATTGGCTCCTGCGATCAGAGACTAGGACCTTGGGGACTCCATGGAGTTGATACACCTCCTTCATGAACACCATGGCCAATACCTTAGCCGATGGAAAGCCAGGGAGTGGCACATAGTGGGCCATTTTCAAAAATCTATCAGCCACCATAAATATAACTTTGTAGCCATTAGAGACAGGCAGTTCTCCCATGAAATCAATAGATACATGTGACCATGGGCAGTCACCATTGGGAACAGCTTGTAATAGCCCAACTGGAAGGTGCCTTGGGGACTTGGAGAGAGCACAAGTAGCACAAGCTGCAGTAAATGGGGCACAGTCCACCCTCAACGTAGGCCACCAGAACATTCGGGACAAGGACCAAATCAATTGATTTTTACCCACATGACCGGCCGCACAAGAGGTATGATAAGTCTCCATTAACCTGACCCGGAATGGTTCAGCTATGAAACACTTTCCCATGGGTTTGTCTGGAGGAGCATTGGCCTGGGATGCCAAGATCTCCTCGCCCAATGGGGATGTGATCCTAGTATGCAGTGTGGCTAGGATACGATCCGGAGGTATAATTGGTACAGGTGCAGTTTCGGAATCCTGGTCAGGACCAAATTGTCTGGGCAGGGTGTCAGCCCTCACATTCTTGGTTCCAGGTAAGTAAGAAACAATGAAATTGAAACGAGAAAGGAATAGAGTCCATCTGGCTTGTCTGGGAGACAGTCTTTTTGCCTCAGAGAGGTATGTAAGATTCTTATGGTCAGTAAGAATCAAAATTGAAGCCCTGGTACCTTCCAGCAAATAGCTCCACTCACGTAGTGCCAAAATGATCGCCAGTAGTTCACAATCTCCAATGTCATAGACACTTTTGGCCTTAGTCATGTTTCTCGAGAAAAATCCGCATGGCATTAGTGTCTTCCCGGGTGCAGGCCTTTGGGACAGCACTGCCCCTACACCTGTCTCTGAAGCGTCAACCTCCAAGGTAAATGGCAAACCAGGTATCTGGAAAATGCAGATTTTAAAGATTCAAATGCCCTCTCTGCCTCTGGAGACTACACAGAGGCATTGGCCCCTTTATGAGTCATGTCTGTTAGCGATTTAGCAATCATGGAATAGACACAAATACATTTCCTATAATAATTTGCAAAGCCCAAGAAATGCTGTAAGAGTTTGAGACCAATGGGACACAGCCATTGCAACACTGCAGAGAATTTGTCTTTGTCCATCACAATGCCTTCATTGGAAATAACATAGCCCAGGAACGGCACCCTGGACTTATGATATTCACATACTCTAGCTTGCAGAATAATGTATTCTCTGTCAACCTCTGCAACACCATGGTGACATGCTTAAGGTGCATCTCCAAATCAGGAGAATAAATCAAAATGTCGTCCAGGCACACCACTACACAGGACTGTAACATGTCCCTAAGAACATAATTTATAAACTCCTGAAATACTGCCGGAGCATTGCATAGCCCAAAGGGCATCAATAAATACTTGTAGTGACCCATCCGAGTACTGAAAGCGGATTTCCACTCATCACCCTCTTTAATCCTTATTAGGTTATAAGCTGCCCTTAAATCCAATTTGGTGAAAATGGAAGCGCCCTTCAGTCGATCAAACAACTCAGTAATGAGTGGGATGGGGTAAGCATTTTTATTCATTATCTTATTCAGACCCCTATAATCGATAAGGGGTCTGAGTTCCCCATTTTTTCTTTTTGACAGAAAAGAATCCAGGCGAGGAAAACTTGTGAATTATACCAGGAGCCAGAGCATCAGAGATGTACTCCTCCATTGCCCGATTCTCCTCACAAGACAATGGATAGGTTCTGCCCTTAGGAGGCATGGTGCCAGGCACAATATTAATAGCACAATCATATGTCCGATGTTGTGGCAAAGTGCTAGCCTCTCCCTTACTGAACACATCGCTGAATTATTGGTATTCAAGCGGCAATGAGGGAGAGGTACACAAAATCTTGATAGGCTGCCGTAAGCAATGTTCCATACAGTAATCAGACCAAGCCAGAATCTCTCAGGACCTCCAGTTCATTCTGGGATTATGTGAATGCAGCCATGGAAATCCCAGAATGACAGCATAGTGTAACAGATAGGCGGGGAGGCACCCGTCTGCCTTCCGTCTTAGTTCCCGGGTCTCTCCTTCTCGACGCCGGACTGGCGCCGTCGAGTGCAACCGGAGGTTGACTCAAAGTGGCGTTGAACCTCGGGAAGACCGACTCTGCTCCGAAAGATGCGGCTACCGGAGGGGTCATGGCACTCGAACACCGTCGAACAAGCACAGGAACGAATCATGCAAAGTGTAGCAGGAACCAAAGACTGTATCCCCAGCCGTTCGAGCACTCCGGTGCTCGACTCGAAGGTTGAAGCTTTAGGCAGAAGAACCACAGGGCAGAGTCCACGTTGCCGCCTGACAGGATACAAAGTTCGGTAGCGGGATCCTGGCAGCAGACGGACGAACGTACAGGAACCTGGTTCAAATGGGCGGCAGAGTGGCCACTTTTACCATGGGAACAAACAGACTCCAGGACTCTGGTTCACTCCAAAAGTAACACACTTTATTGAACACACAACACATCTTTTATACAGGTACAACATGATACCACAGTAGGGAGGGGAAGGGCCAGGCATTCTAATGCAGGCTTGGCCCAGGGACCAATCCGACACAATGGGCATATGACACGGGGCACAATAGACCAATGGTGACGGGGACAATGGACCAATGGCAGAGGGAACACAAGGACCAATGGTAGCTAAGGGAAATGGACCAATGACAGATGAGCAACTGAACACAATATTGACAATGTTAGCATTAACCTGATTAATTACTGTCTGGACAAAGACAATGGGTTGATCAGAGGGAATACACATCTGAGAACGGGGCCAGGGGTTGAAGCACGTACACACTAGTTTGAATATGCGGCTTCAACCCTGGCCAATCAGTGTGCGCAGTGAGTCGTACGTCGGCCAATCCGGCGTCGACTCACTGCCTCCGGTTTCCCGCGTTCGAGACGGCATTGATGCCTCGAACAAAGGAACCGGGGAACCACCGGCTTCGGTGTTCGTGTATCCCTCGTACCTTATACCATACAATACATTAAACCTTCGACTTTCGACAATATACAAAACGTACAACATTCGACATAAAATCTGTTAACATAATGATAGTAGAAACCCCTATCACAGTTCAAATAAGGCCACAGGGCCATAGTCTTTGAGAAAACTGTTCGCGGTCCAGACAAGGGCCCAAGTAACGGATAGCATCCGTTACAATCTGGAACCTCAAAGTCTCTGTGTGAAGTGCTCCAATATGGATCAACAACGGACATGTCTCCTGAGTATCCTGGGGAGGCACCAAAGGTCTTCTGTCAATGGCCTCAATGTCCAGCGGGGATTCCCGATCGACCAATGGAATATTATGCAGGACAGCAAACTCCTTGTCCATAAAATAGCCGGCCGCAGTAAATGCTATGTTCTGTCCCTGCAGTAAATGCTATGTCGGCAAAACGAGTAGACCCTTCAAAATGAGGATGAGGAAGCACAGATGTCACGGTTTGTTACTGTTTGTAAAAGAACACTCAGACAGTTAGGTAAGGTTAAAAGCTTTATTGAAAATAATGTTCAATAACCCCACTCAGGTCCAGATAAGGTCCGTACCAAGTACTTTCCAGATCTGACGCAGGTCAGGGAAATACTATAAACACTGAAATAGTCAGAAAACAAGTATAGTGATCTTGGACTTGTAGGCAGATTCTCAGCAAGGTACAGGAACAATAATATCCTCAACAGTCCCACAATGCAATAGGTGGCACAGGCGATCGGTGACTGAAGGGCAATCCCTAGTGGACTAGGGTTCACGTGGGTAACACTGACAAAGAACTGACCCTAGGATAGTAGGGTAGACTGAGGCAACACGGGCAGGACTCTGGCAGTAACAGGACCCTAAAACGCTAGGGTTAACTGAGGCAACACAGGCAGTACTCTGGCAACGACAAAGCCCTAAAGCATAAGGGTTAACGGAGGCAACACCGCATGGACTCAGGCATCGACTAGGCCCTAGCACGCTAGAGTTAATGGAGGCAATACGGCAGTGGTACGTATAGTGACTGAACCCTAGTACACTAGGGTGAGCGGAAGTAACGCAGACCGGACTCGTGCAATGATGGGACCCTAGCATGCTTGGGTTAACTGAGACAACAGACACCAGATGCTGGCGATGTAATGACCCTAGGTCACTAGGGTTAACTGAGGCAACACAGGCAACAGTGTGGCATTGGCTGGATCCAGGTATTAAAGGGTTACTGGACGCTACACAGACACTGGTGAGTACAGGAACTCCCACACACTCCCGGAGACAGCAGGAGAGGCAAGCGAGTGGGAGAATTGCACGTAATGTAACTGGTCCTGGACCAGTGTTTCCCCGTATAGTAGATGGAGGTAATAGATTAGTCCAGTAAGTGATGGAACTAGCAGCACTACCAGGTTGGCACACACGGACTTCACAGCCAGTCAGGAGGACCACCAACACTAGCCCAGCCAGATCGGTGTAACGAGTAGTCAGCCAGTCCTAGTCAGAAATGGAATCAGATACTCAGCCAATCCGGTTCGGTACACAAGGGGTTAGTCAGCCACTCCAGTCAGAAACGGAATCAGATACTCAGCCAAGCCAGATCGGTACACAAGGAGTTAGTCAGCCAGTCCTAGTCGGTAACGGAATCGGATACTCAGCCAGGCCAGTTCGGTACACAAGGAGTTAGTCAGCCAGTCCAAGTCAGCAACGGGCTCGGATCACAGGAGCATCAGGCACAAGTGTAGTCAGACGGGCCGGGTCATACACGGAAACAGGAAACAATAACACCTAGTCACTAGATACGGGTACACCACGAAAGGGCACTGTTATAGTGACAGGAGGGCGTATTTAAAGGCAAGCCCTGGGAGGATCACTAACCCAAAGCCAATAAGAGTGCAGCCAGTGTAAACCAGGAAGTAAGAATGTCACTCAAGGATCACTGGCACAGTGAGAGTACTCCCCTCTCAACGACCCCCCCCCACCCCGTCTTGAGGGAGGTCTGGGTTTAGCTGGGAACTTAGCATGGAATCTGTGCAATAATAGTGGAGCATGGATGTCAGAGTGGTTTATCCATGAGCGTTCCTCTGGGCCATATCCCTTCCAGTGTACCAGGTACTGGATCTGTCCACGGAATCTACGTGAGTCTAAAATGCTCTGCACTTCATATTCATCGCGATCCTTAATACGCACTGGAGCTGGAACTGCCTGAGTGGTGGTATAGCAGTTACACACCAGGGGCTTGAGAAGGGATACATTTAAAACGTTATGAATTCTCATAGAGGCAGGCAACTCTAAGGCATAGGCCACAGGGTTAACTCTACGGAGCACCCGGAAGAGACCCACAAATCGGGGGCCCAACTTGCCACATGGAACTTGTAATTTTAAATTCTTGGAGGACAACCATACCCGGTCCCGCACTTGGAACACAGGAGCCGCCAGATGTCTATTGTTGGAATGCCGCTGAACTCTTTGAAGTGAGTCCCTGAGAGAACTCTGGACTTGTGCCCAAATGGCTTGGAGTTGCCTAATATGTTCATCTAGGGCTGGCATCTGCTGTACTTGAAACGTGTCTGGGAGCAAGCACGGTTGGAACACATAGCTGATGAGAATGGGTGAGCTCCCAGAGGCAGAGCACACGGCACAATTTCTGGAGAACTCAGCCCATGGCAACAAATCTGCCCAGTTATCGTGATGGTTGGAGATAAAGCATTGTAAAAACTGCTCCAACCCCTGGTTGGAGCGTTCAGCGGCCCCATTCGTCTGGGGGTGGTAGACGCTCGTCATTAGGAACAGCTTGCAGGAGCCCCACTGGGAGGTGCCTTGGAGACTTGGAGTGGTTACACACTGTACAAGTTGCCGTGAACGCTGCACAATCCGCCCTTAGCGTAGGCCACCAGAACATTCGGGACAATGACCATATTCATTGGTTCTTGCCTACATGGCCGGCAGCACGGGATGCGTGATAAGTCTCCATTAACTTAACCCACATCTACAAAGCATTTCCCCATGGGTTTCTCAAGAGGGGCATTGGCCTGGGCTGCCAAAACCTCTTGACCCAATGGGGATGTGATGGTTGTACGTAGAGTGGCAAGGATGCGATCCGGAGGTATAATAGGCACTGGCGCCGACTCTGGATCTGTACCAAATTGTCTGGATAAGGCGTCTGCCTTAATATTGTTAGTCCCCGGTAAATATGATACTATGAAATTGAAACGGGACAAGAACAAGGTCCATCTGGCTTGTCTAGGGGATAACCTTTTGGCCTCCGAAAGATAGGTAAGGTTTTTGTGGTCTGTAAGGATCAGGATCGGCGCCTTAGTGCCCTCTAACAGATGGCGCCACTCACGAAGTGCCAAAATAATTGCCAGTAATTTGCGATCCCCAATGTCGTAGACACTCTGGGCCTTAGTCATTTTCTTAGAAAAGAATCCACTGGAGTCAGAATAGAAACATTCCAAAATGTTCCTCACATTAGTGGCCAAGAAAATATGTTGAACACGAGGCATACCAAGTCCACCCTTAGTGAGATTGAAGTTGAGTCTATCCAGGTTTAAAAAGAAATATACATGGAGAGCGCTAGTGATCATACAAATGTAAAAAAAAACCTATACAGCCCCTATAACTACTATTATGTAGATACAATAACTCGGAGTGGAGTTCAAATGTTTAATGAACAAGTATAAAAATATACATACATATATTATCAATAGAAATATATATCAAATGTGAAAATAAAAATAAACATAATTATAATAAGTGGTACCACTTGTATAAAAAAATGTCTCTATGTGCACCCCGTGCTATAATAAATGCGGAGTTTAAAGAGGACTGTCCAATCTTTACCTCTCCAGATGGTTGATAGCTGTTTCTACCCCCACACAGATAGGGGTCCATACATTGAATCTTTTTATAATATGATATTGACTGATTTTAAGAGTTACTTTGGCCAGAATAGAAAAGGTATTTTCCATAGAATTTAAATAAACATGAATTAAGGTAGCTTAAGAACCTAAAGCGAAACCCTCTTATACATATAACTGAAGCAGACAAGGGGGAGGGCAGTGGTCATTCTTAATAGGATGGAGTACGAGGAAGAAGCCAATAGACTGTTGGCGGATACTAGTACATATATAAGGTTGGAGAAGGATCCAACAGAGGAGTACCTTGGGGACCTGGTGGAGATGGAGGATAGGGCATTCGGGGAACCTGTTATAAATCAGAAAGAAAAACTGTTCCTGGTGGTGAGATATCCGAGTGTACCCCACTTCTACCAGGTCCCCAAGGTGCATAAAACTTTACAGAAACCTCCAGGACGGCCCATAACAGCGGTAATAGGGAGTGTCACATCCAATTTATCTAGATATTTGGATACGTTTCTGCAAAAATATGTGAAAAAGTTGAGATCATATATAAAGGATACAAATACATACTTTATCATAATTATTTTCTTTTTGAGGGTTTATTTTATAAACAAGTGAGAGGTGCTGCAGTGGGGGCCAGTTTTGCCCCCAGCTATTCCAACCTATACATGGGCTTCTGGGTAGAGGCTTATGTGTGAGGGGCGGGCTGGGGGCGAGACTGGCCTTCTACGGAAGGTATATCGATGATTTGATTGTAATTTGGGATGGTCTGGAATCAGTGCTGAAGGATTTTCTAACTAGTTTGGACTAACAATATGGGCCTTAGATTCACTTATCAAATGGATTGAACTAGTGTTAACTATCTGGATCTGACCTTATCCCATAGGGAGATGAGAGTTGTCACAGAAACACATATAAAGGAAACAAGTGTTAATAGTTACCTTAACTATACAAGTTGTCGTAAACAAGGCTGGCTTCAAAATATCCCTAGTGGTCAATTCCAGAGAGTGGGGAGGAATTGCTCTGATTATGAGCATTTCCAAAAACATTTTCTGGATTTAAAACAGAGATTTATAGAGAAGCAATACCCCATAGAGGTGATAGAGAGCGCTTTAAAGGAAGTAGAATCCATGAATCAAGAATATCTTCTGAGAGCGAGAGAGGAATGTTGTGGATAAAAGATATGGGAACAATCCGGCATTTGTTACCACATATAATGTGGCACACAATAAAATCAGAAGTATTTTAAATAAACATTGACCATTGCTGAGTGCAGACCCTCTTCTGAATGGTGAAATCTCTAGCAAACCACAAGTAAAGGAAATAAGAGAAATAAGAGTTTGAAAAATATTCTTAGTAAGAACAAACCAACAAGAGATCACCAGGAAAAAGATGTAGTACAGAAGGGGGTTTTTAGATGCAATTCTAGACGATGCATTACTTGTAATTATTTAGCACATCATACTGAGACATTTAGAGAGAGAAAAGGGAATAGTTGTGATATTAAAGTGTTAGTAATGTCTAAAAAAAACGTTTCTGCATTTAGAAGAGCTCAAAAAGCTGATCTAAATGCAAAAAACCGTATCTCTCAAACCGCTATGTTTTAAGAGATACGGGCGTTTGAAGTTTGATTTCTCCTACTGACAGCTGTAAAGCTGTCAGCAGGAGATCCGTGTCGGTCGACACTGTGGCGCTTGAGAAGTGCCGGGATCTCGTTACTTACACGGAATCCCTTCAATGGAATGGTCTAAAACATGTGCCTAGTGTTCCTTTACAGCTGTCAGTAGGAGAAATCAAACTTCAAACGCCCGTATCTCTTAAACCATAGCGGTTTGAGAGATATGTTTTTTTGCATTTAGATCAGCTTTTTGAGCTCTTCTAAATGCAAAAAAGTTTTTTTTAGACATTACTATCACTTTAATAGTCGTATCACATGTAATACTACATATGTGGTGTATTGTATCTCCTGTCCTTGTGGACAACGCTACATAGCTAGAACTAAGAGACGTTTAAAAGATAGGTTTTTGGAGCATAGGAGGAGTATAGTGAGGGGAGAAGTTAAGTACCCATTGAGTAAACACTATAGGGATACACACAATCAGGAATTGGGGTCCACTATGATCCTGCCCATGAAACACATACCTCCAAATATTCTGGGAGGAGATAGATTGAGGACATTGTGTAACAGGGAGTCTTATTGGATATATAGGTGTGATACCTTGAAACCCAATGGGCATAATGATAAATTGGATACCCACACTTTTATTTAGCATTGGTCATGTAGTTAATGGGGGTTTTGGGAGTATAATATAGGATTAGGGGCAATGTGTGAAGCTAGTGCACCATTATGTAGAATTAGTTATACATTATGGCCCCATCTCCTTTAAGGCAACAGTCACAATATATTGTGGGGACCTCCATATGGAGCAGGGGGAGGTAATCTGTTGTTTTGGGGGAGACCGGGAACATATGGGGAAGGAGTGGAGTATTAATGCTATGAACTAGTGTGAATGCTGTATTTTAACATCTTCAACACAATAGGATGTGTATACATTTGATGGAAGGGTTAACAATTTAGCCCATCACAGCAGGTTTGAATTGATTCATTCACTAGGAATTGTGGATTGGACTATTTAAACAAGGAATTCTGGGTGGAATAGTTATCCCTGATGAAGTGCCCAGGAGGCAGGAAACACGTTGGATGTTAGCCACTTGTCTCATTATTATTATATACAGAGATCCAGGAGGTGGAGACAGCTGTTTTGAGTGAAAAAGAACGGAGCCTAGAAGTAGAAACAACATTTGAATACATAGATGAGCTGAGATCCAATCATTGTTAATTATCGAGAAACGAAGTTCTATTGCGCTCTGCCCGCATTAACACACACTCTCACTGAACAGAATAAGCCCTAGAATCTAACACCCGGTGAGTATGGCAGTGGTGCAGTATTTATCGTAAGCAGTGGCCACCGTCAGAGGGGAACCCTATCAAATAAGAACTGTTGAGGTAATCCTGAGAGAGGTAGTCCTAGGATATATAGGCAGTACTGCAGGTTAATCCTGAGCAGCAGCCGCCGCTGGACGGGCACCACACAGAGCTAGACAGAGCAAAGCTGTTCTATACCATCTGGAGAGCAGGTCTGTGTAATTAGTCGGGGGAGCCAGGATTGGAGGTAACAGCTATCATTTATTTTAGGTTGGCGCAAACAGCTATCATCCATCTGGAGAGGTAAAGATTAGACAGTCCTCTTTAAACTCCGCTTTTATTATAGCACGGGGTGCACATAGAGACATTTTTTATACAAGTGGTACCACTTATTATTATTATATTTATTTTTATTTTCACATTTGAAATATATTTGTATTGATAATATATGTATGTATATTTTTATACTGGTTCATTAAACATTTGAACTCCACTCCGAGTTATTGTATCTACAAAATAGTAGTAATAGGGGCTGTATAGGTTTTTTTTAACGTTTGTATGATCACTAGCACTCTCCTTATATATTTCTTTTTTCTTAGATTAGATTGTTTACACACCAGTCTAGGGATTGTAGCAGCTGAGATAGGGCATTTCTCCTGTTTAGAATATATAGCCATTAGTTTACGGGTGTTTACTATACTTTTGGGTGCCGTAATTTTTATCAACAATATTCTATTGTATCTATCCAGGTTTATTCGAGGCGTTTTGTCCGCCCACACAAAAGAGGTAAGAGTAGATTGCAAGTTGTTGAGGAACGAATGACAAAACCAGAGGAGGACCCACTTAAAGACATATTGAATTTTCAGCATAGCAATAATTTTCAGGAGGTTAATTCTACCAAATCAAGAAACTGGCAGAGATCTCCACAATTTCAAGTCTTCTGTAACAGTGGACATCAGGGAGGCTGCATTGCGGTCTGAAATCTTGGAAAGGTCAGTGGCTATCCATGATATTTAATGAAGTCAGTGGACCATATGAAAGGAAGAGGTTCAGATTCGGGATGGACGAAAAGTGTGGAAAATTTCCTGCATGACTTTTCGCAAAAGCTTATCGATTTTTCGCTTTTCCGCAAAAAATTTCACTTTTCTGCCTATGAAAAAATGTCCTCCTTTTCACCAATTTTAACAATTTTTTTGCCTATTTTAACACATTTTTCACCTACATTTCCTATAGGTACTACATTTCCTACTGTAAAATTACTTCTTGTGAGGGCTGAAGTTTAGAAATAAGTGATTGATAGTCAAAGTTGTGAGTCCTACAGCAACATATGCATTGAAAAATGTGTTAGCATGTAGAATGCATTTGTCCTTTGCCCACAACACTAACATCCTGCTGTGGCACTGGCACATATTCATAATGATGTTATCACGGTGTCCCCGTGATTGCTGCCTTTCTCTGTCAGTTACATGAAGGGGCTTTCCATTTGCTGCCTGCCTACAGCCTGCCCTGTATTGCCTATTTAGACTGAGCTTGGGCACCCTTTGGTTGCCCTTTCATGTTGTCTCTATGTCGCCTGCACCTGCATTGTGATCCTGAGCTTCCTGGGCCGTGTTACCTTTTTGCACTCCTGTGATCGCCTGAGTTCCTTCCTGACAGCGTCCTCGGTTCCAGCTTCCGTTTCTGATCGGGTTGGGGTTGCTGTTCCTGCTGCTGTTCCTGCTGCCATTCCTGATCCGGTTGCCTGCCATGGTGATTCAGTTCCTGTCCTGATCGGCTGTGTTCCTGCTCCTGGATTGCCTGCAGAGCGTCTCTATCTCCTCCTGTCGCTGGGGAGACATTTTCACTCTTTTGTATGTTATTCCAGTACGCGGGTACTGGTTTACTCCATCTACAACCGGCTGCTTATTGCACCGGTAGAGGTCATGTCACTCCAGTACGCGGGTACTGGTTCGCTCCATTTTGAACCGGCTGCTTGTTCAGTCCTAGACAACAATGGTGGTGTTGGTGACTCTCCAGTCCACGGGTACTGGTTCGCTCCTAGTACACTGGATGCTTATTGCACCGGTAGAGGTTGTCACTCCCGTACGTCGGTACTGGTTCGCTCCTTGGTTGCATTGGGAGCTTATTACAGCTTGACAGCCCAGCAGGCCTCTGTTGTCCATCATATGCTACTGGTTGTTACATCTTTGGCCAGACACTGAGGTCAGCTTTGCCTAGGTTCCAGTCTCTCAGCCCAAGGCTGCCTTGCCCGATATATTGGTAAGGCTGGTAGAACCTATCCTGTCCTGTGCTATTTAAGGTTGCCTTACCCGGTATTGGCAAGGCCGGTAGAGCCTCTATACTCTTATCCAGTGTTTAGGCTGCCTTGCCTCGTATATTGGCAGGGCCCGTAGAGCCTCACTATTCGGTGTACTAGTCTCAAGGCTGTCCTGCCCGGTAAATTGGCAGGACCGGTAGAGCCTTCTCTCTTCGTGATACAAGCTTCCCAGGCTGCCTTGCCTGGTATATTGTTAAGGCCGGTAGAACCTATTCCATCCTGTACCAACCTATGGTTGCCTTACCCAGTATTGGCAAGGCCGGTAGAGCCTGTCCTACATTCTGCTACCACTACGCTCTATTATTGTGTATTGTGTTTAAATGTTGAATGTAAATGCTACCCACAAGGCTTCCCTTTAAACTTTTCAATAAAGTTGTGTTTTTATCTTAACTCTGTGTCTAAGAGTCATAACAAACCGTGACAGATGTCAAGTAATAAAAAAAAAAAAAGTACAACCTAAAATGTGGTAGATGTGTAGGTGGTGGGGGACTGGCATGGTGTGATTTGTGTATGTATATTGTTTTTACCATTGTCATACGCTGTCCTCCTTCTCAGGTTATTGACACACATTACTTATCTGTCATAGCAGTGGCCCCAAGTGTGGTATATGGTGGCAACCCTTCTTCACATCCCTCCTCCACCTCCTCCTCCTCATCTGCACTGCTGTTAATATATTTGTTCTGGCTTTGTCTGTCTTGTGTGGTTAACTTTCTGCTACTACTACTGGGGCTAGGTGTCAAAGGTGCAGCACTTACAGCAGCAGCAGAGGCACTTATCATATTTAACATTGTGGATGTTAACCTGTGTTGCTGTTGCTGGGTACTCAAAACAGGTGTGTGTGCTTGGCTGAGTTGGACTTGAATGCGACTTGTTGTCATCTTCAGTGGTGTTCTTATTTACTTCTTTATTTCTACTGGCACTGGTGTTGCTGGAACTAGTTTTGCTGGGACCTTGACAAACTGCATCCTCCCTTGGAGTAGAGGGATCATCATCATTGATTGCAAACGCTGCAGCAACCATTGTAACCATTTTTGAACTACTACTTTACTCGCATGTCCCTGCACTGCTCCACCCCTCCCCCTTCCCCTTGTGTGTTTGCTGGACATTACTCAACTACACTGTGTTTTATTACTGTACGGTACACAACACAACTGATAGAGCTTGCCTAAGCCCAGTCAGCTGTCTGTCACTGTCACCAAATATATTTAGTACCTTATTCTTTTTTTTTTTTTTTTTTTTTTTTAAGATGTCCACCCTGTTGTCTTATCACAGTCTGTCCAAAAAAAAATGATAACTGAAAAACAAAATCAACAATGTCTTTCCCCAGACTTCCCCACCCAGCACAGAGACAATAACAGCAAGATCAGCAGGCAAATAGGTCCCTAGCTGCCTGCGTCTTACCAGTCAGTCACATAGAATTTTGGAGTATTTGGGGTCAACCTCCTTCTTCCCTTCTTCCCAGAGTGCCCCACTGATTCTAGTAACAGAACAAATGTCCTACTTAAACTAAACTTCAATTCCCCTCTCTGTCTTCTCTAGCTCAAACAATCTACTGATCTCTCCTCTCACAAACATGCTGTAAGAGACTGACAGCCTTTTATATGGCTGTAGAAAAGTCTTCTGTGGTGGAGAAATATTTGTCTTCCCACTGATCGCAATGGGAGGAAAAGGCGGGAAAAAGCAGGAAAACCGCACTTTTCTCAGGAAATTATTTGCCAAGAGGAAAGTGCCATTATTCCCTGATTTCAGTTTGAGGCGAACATTTTCTCCCATCCCTAGTTCTGAATCATGTTAAAAGAGACTGCTGTAAACAGATAGGTAATATCTCCGATTTTGAGAAATTAATCTTAAATTGTGATAAAACACTATAACGATCCAAAGCTTTAACCAAAGTCAGTAAAGAGGATTGTGGTTTGAAGATAGAAAATATCATATCCTCTGTGAAACAAGTAATCTTAGTGTATCCAAAGAAAACAAAGGCTCCAATGCTAAAATAAAGATAATTGGGGACAGAGGGCACCCTTGTCTCATGCTGTTTGAAATAGAGAAAGGCTTGGACAATGAGCCGTTGACCAGTACTCTTGCAGAAGGGGTGGAGTAGAGACCCAGAATCAAACAAAGATCTTTGTGGCTGAGACCTAAAAAGGTCAATAGTTCTTTAAGATAAGTCCAACTGAGGAGATCAAAGGTCTATTCGGCATCAACCGAGAAAAGCAGAGCAGGTAGGCATTTACGATGAGCTGTATGGATAAGAGAAATAATTTTGGTGGTCTTGTCCTTGGTCTCACATCCAGGGACAAACCCAAATTGGTTAGGGTGAATATACAAGGACAAACAGGGCTTGATACAATTAGCGAGGATTTTAGTATACAGTTTCAAATCAACGTTCAGTAAAGATATTGAACGGTAATCACCACATAAAGTGGGATCTTTCCCCGGCTTCAGTATTATAGAAATATGGGCTCCTAAGGCTTGTGGTGGAAAAAGTAAGACAGACACAACTGAAATGAATGTCCAAAAACATATATGGCATAAGTAAGTCCTGAAAGGTAGAGTAATAAGAGATCGGGAAACCACCAGGACATTTGGCCCTGGGGTAGTTTTAATAGCTCTAGTCAGTTCCTCCATGGTGAACGAGGACTCCAAAAGGGTCGAGCATAGATTGTGGCATAGGGGATACACCGGAAGAAAGTAAAAAGGATCTAATATCATAAACTGGGGGCGGAGGTAAAGTTCCGCTGTTGTCTGTCGAGGACAAGTTATATAATGAGCTGTAAAAGGAGCGACAAACTTCTGCCATAGCCAGGAATGATTTGTGGGAGATACCACCAGAGTCTTTAATCTGGTGAATAAAACCTTTATTTTGCTTGATACGCACCATCCCGGCTAACAGCTTCCCATATTTATTGTCTTGAAGATAGTGCCGAAAATGTTGCTAGTGGAAAGATTTATGAATTATTTGTGCAAGGTGACAACCTCAGACTGTGCAGCCAATAGCCGTTGCAAGACATCGTCCGAGCCCGAGCACTGCTGACGACACTCTAAATCCGTTACTTCGTTGAGAGGGTCCAGGAGGCAAGCCCAGCTCTCCTTCTTCCTCCTCGACCCCCATTTAATAAAAACACCTTGTAGTACACACTTGTGGGCTTCCCACACCAAGGTGTTGGAGACATCCCCTGTCCCATTGACATTATAGTATTCCTTTAACTGAGCTTGGATGTCCTGAAGTACATCTGCATCTCTTAGCAAATTATCATTCAACTTCCAAGTCAGTGCATTATGATCAACTAGCTGCACTGCCAATGAGATCCAAATTGGGGCATGATCGGACCATGTAATGGTTTCTGTGTCTTCCGAAAGCAGCGAGTGGAGGAGGAACTGATCGATGAAGAAATAATCAATGGGAGTATTTCTCATGGACCGCCGAGTAGAAATTATATTGACGGGCACCTGGATATAAATATCTCTAGGAATCAATCAAAAGGTAGTCTCTAAAAAGAGTGCATAAATGGTGCAGAACCGCATATCAAACAGAACAATGCCTGTCAGAACAGTCCTGGTCAGGGTGAAGTGAAATATTGAAATCAGCATCTAGGATAAGGCGGCCAGATTTGAAAGAAGTGAGACGTTCAAGGAAATGAGAAAAGAAAGGGACATGTCCTTCATTCGGGGCATAGACATTAGCAAATGTATAGTGTATCCCAAAAAATAAGCCCTTGAGAAAGATAAAGCGGCCCTCAGGGTCAATTAAACGTTCCTCAAGCACCCAAGGCACCTTAGCATCAAACAAGATGGCCACACCACATTTCTTCACAGGTGCAGATGCAAACCACACATGGAGAAATTTGTTAGAAGTGAGAGAGAGAGGCTGAATATATGTAGGATGTGTGTCCTGAAGGAAGACCACATCCGCACCCTTACACGCAAAGTCACGCAGGGCCATAGAGTGTTTCTCTGAGACTTTCAGGCCTTTAACATTCATAGATAGTAACTTAATGGAGTTCTGAAGAACCACACAAAACTAAACGGAGCCATAAGAAGGATGTGCCCAGTGAAGCCACCAATAACTAAGTCCAGCGGAATGTGAGCCATAAGGGAGGGAAGCGCCAGGAAGGGATGTGGGGAGGAAGAAGGGCAAGAGAAAAGGAGAGGAGGAAGGAAGAAGAAAAATACCAGAAGGAGGAGGGACAGAGGAGGAAGAAAAGGATAGGAGATGTCAGGAAAAGAAAAGCAGGCCAGGGAAGAACAGAGAAGATAATGGAAAGGTGAAAACAAGAGAAGAAAACAAGAAGAGATGGGCCAGGAGGGCCCAGAGTTTCTGCCATAAATATCACAGAGTGGCCATATGGCCTTGGGAGGAGTTAAATTCCATAATGGAAAACAGAAACTCAACCAGATGTAGTGGTCCAGGTGCCAAATACACAAAAATAGTAGAAAACTGCTGAACAACAGTAATATGAAACATGAAGGGAGTGCATGGTTGATATCAACATCATTTCAGTAGCAACAAATACTATGCACAGACAGGAAACCAGAAATAACTTAAAAACATAAAGGAATATTCAAGCAATACATAGCCTGAGAGGTTAATCAGGGCAAAGCAGACAGCTAGCAATCCTTAAACAGCAGGTACAGCTAGGGATCTCCTGGATGGAAAGGGAGTAGACAGGGTGAAGGGAAAAGAGGACATAGGCATAGGGCTTCCGTCAGAAACGGAAACAGAGAAAGGGGTAGGAAGAAACCCAAGGGGATTGGATGCAGTATAAGGAGCCTCAGATCACCTGCGATTAGATAAATTACAGCAGCGTGCCACCTGTAAAAGGCCATAGAAGCCAGAACAAAGACCTTACAATAATAGTACATGACCTGTATGAGACCTCAATTGTGGCATATAGGGAAGTCCGGATAGGGAGGTAGCATAGGTTGAAAAGTCAAGAGTACTAATCACAGAGTCCGACAGCACAACCTCAGGCGTCCCGGGGGTGAATCAGAGAAAACGCAGCTCCGGGCAAAGGAACTGCGAAAATTCCCATGGAATACTGTGGAGCCACAAAGGTTCCTCATTGACACAATCCTCTCGATACATAGGCCTTTTAATGAAGGAGGACGAGGCAGGGATCCAGCGATCACAACATTCCATAGGTCCAGGGATACCCTCAGGGGTAGCTCCAGTTGTAATAGCTGCCGGCAGAAGATTAGATATTCATAAGGGGAGTGAAGAAAGCAGCTCTGCCCCTGGTGTGTAACCTGCAGAGAGAAGGGGAATCCCCATTTATGCGAATTTGTAAATTCCTCAGGTGGTCCATTAGAAGCTTTAGTGCCTGTCATTGTTGGAGCATGTGAGGAGCCAAGTCCCGAAAAAACTGCAGTGTTACACCGGCATAACGGATTTCTCCCATATCCCTACTGCGTTGCATAATGAGTTCCTTGTCAGCATAATGAGAGAGGCAGCACAAAATGTCCCATGGAAGGTCACCAAGGTTACCACAATGGCGCACGGCATGGTGGGCCCGTTCCAGAGAGGCGCGATGGTCTACAGGGATCCCCAGGACATCATGAAAAATCGCTGCTATGGTGACATCAAGGTCTTTACTGGGCACAGATTCTGGCAGGCCTCTAATACGGAGTTTACAGCACCTACCTCTGTTACCAAAGTCATCTACCTTGTTCAGTAACAACTCAACTGCTTCATCGTGTTGGCCAAGAATGCACTCAGAATTTGATTGTTGAGTTAGGTACTCTTCCCAGTCTTGCTCAAGAATAGATATCCTCTGCCCCAAGGATCCTAGATCCTTAAGGAGGTCCTTGATCTCGTCATGGACAGCGGAATGCACCTCCTGTATCAGGGACTTGATATCCGCCTTCGTGGGTAGGAGGGTAATATAGGTCTTAGTAAAAGACTGGTCTGCCAACTCCGATAAAGGGGAGTTTGTGCAGGATATGTTGATAGGGGATATCGGGCTGGAGGAGCAGATGGGTTCCGACCCAGTTTCCTTTCTATCATCCGTCATAGAGAAAAGCAGTAATGGCTGCCACTGCAGGTTGTAGCGTAGGCAGAAACTCAATAATTTTTGGAGTATTTCTAACCTTCTTGGATTTATTCTGTTTAATTTGTGACATCAGGACAACACCTTGAGTGAAAACCACCAAAAAGGGTATTATAAAGAGTTCAGCAGCTATAAAACAAGCAATATTGGCATCCCAGACCACGGAGCTAGCCTAGCATGAATCCATTCACTTTGGCGGTTGCTCCATCCCCCTTCGGACCCCTTTTATACCATGTCTTATGGGTTTTTTTTATTTTATTTAGGATTTATTTTTTATTAACTGCCCCCCAATCCCAGTAAACAACCCCCCAAAATCATTCCCTGTTGAACCAGCCCCTTTTAGACTATATCTTTGGTAAATAAAATAATATTTGCTATTTGTTGTGTGTAAATTCAGTGTTCCCATTGATTTTAATGGAATGAGCTAGGTGAAAAAAATAGGAAAAAAGCAGAAAATCTTCACTTGAAATTATTTGCCAAGTGGAACGTGCCATTTTTCCCCAATTTCAGTTTGAGGCTAAAATTTTCGCCCATCCCTACTAAAAACCTAATTCCATCAGAAGCTTACTCTCTTCAATATGCTAAAATCGAGGATGCTATAACTAGGGATGGGAAAAAATTTTTGCTTCAAACTGAAAGGCTGTCAGGCTCTCACAGCATGCCATTCTGTGTTTGTGAAAAGGAGAGAGCAGCATGTTTTTTGAGCTAGAGAAGATAGGCAAATAAAGGGGAATTGAAGCTTAGTTTTAGGGAGTCATTTAGGTAGGACATTTGCTCTCAGTAGTAGGGGAGTCTAGGGGCACAATGGGGAGAAGAAAGTAGGAAGGAGGTTGACCAAAAATACCCCACAATTTGGTGTGACTGACTGGCAAGACACAGGCAGCTTGGGTCCAAATTGATGCTGATTTTACTTTTATTGTCTCTGTGCTGGGGAAGTCTAGGGAAAGAAGTTGTTGATTATGTTTTTTAGTTATATAATATTTTTTTGGGACTAACTGTGCTAATATATGGTGGACAACTTAAAAATAAATAAATAAAACATAAAAAACATAAATAATTGGGGTGTGTGGCCTGACAGCTGAAGTGAATGGCAGCTTGATTGTGTTGCTCTCTCCCCAGCGTGTGCTTAAATGTGCTATTTAGCTAAATTAGAGAATCCACCCAACTTGCATTACATCTCTAACATTGCCCGCGATGTCTAGCAAAAACAGATCGAAGAAAGATAAGGATGTACAGGAGTATTTTGCTAAAGAACAAGACAGTACACTGCAGCGACCTCCTCCCAATATGGCGGAGAAGTCGACTCACCGTACGGAACCTCCGGCAGCTTCCCAACCCATCATTGACTCCTGTAGTGAATCTGAGGAAGAAGATGGAGTGTGTGTCTGGATGCACCGACTACCAGAAAAGATCTACATAATCTTTTGGCGGACCTTAAACTTTTCATTTAAGGTGAAATGACTGCCTTAAAGGGGGAAGTTTCCCAGTTAGGCGGGAGGGTGGAGGCCCTGGAAGAAGACTGAGATAAGTGGTCTAACTTTCAAGCTGAAACCATTGCCAGGACAATCGCACTCCACAAATGCCAACTTGACATTTTGCTAAAACTTGATGATCTAGAGAATAGGCAGGGGAGGTGCAACGCTAGGATCCACAGCATCCCCAAAACCATTGGGCCTGAAGCACTACCTGATTATCTGGAAGGCCTCTTTGCATTCCTCTTGGAATCTGTTATGACCATGTCTATACTTCTTGATCGGGCCCACAGATCCTTAAAGCCGAAATCGGCAGCAAATGAATGGCCACGGGATGTCATTATAAAATTCCATTACTACAGTGACAAGGAGAATGTTGCTAGAGGGGTGCGGAAGCTGGCACCTATTGTTTTTGAAGGCTCCAACTTGTCTGTATTCGGAGATGTCTCTCCTCTGACCATGCAATGCAGACTACATATACGTCCTATTACCCAAGAGCTGAGAGCCCGTCACATAAAATATAGATGGGGGTTCCCTATGATGCTAATAGCCACCCACGATGGGATTAATCATATCCTCTAGTACCAAAGTGATTACAAGACATTTATTGATATACTGAAGCTACGAGCTTCAGATGACTTTTCCTTTCCAACTGATGCCTCTGGCACTCTTCATTGGAATGAAGATATGGAGACTCAAGATTCCTGGGCGACTGTCAAAAAGCAATGCCGCACTCCACGATCTCCACCTTCTCTATCGATGGCGGCCAAATATGCCCTCCAATCTGCTGGCTGACTTTGGACTTGCAGATCGTTCTGTGTTTGCCTGAGAGAGACCTGTCCCAGACAGGTAAGGGGACTCCATTTATGCAGTGTTCCACTATGTAACAGATTGGTGTTATTAATGTTGTGCCCGCAACATTGTACATTACAGATTAGGTCATATATTGCTGCATCAACAGGTTTTAAACATTTCTCAAAATGTCATGCTATGCTTAATTTAATGGAGTTTTAATGTCTTTTTTATGCTTGGTTTGATTCTGCCTCCCATCTACTTGGGCTTATATGAAAGTACGTTTTGTGGTTTTTCTAATAGTGTTGTCTTTTACGACTCTTATCTTTTGAATTAAGGGATTCGATATTTACGGCCCACAGTATCTCTCATAGCTCACTACAGTGTTCACAGTGCGTGTCACTTGTTCTGCATTACTATACGTCTTGACACATATGCAAGTGTATCAATTTTTTTTTAAAATGATTTTGCTCCAGATGCTGCAAGGGGTAGCACTTCTTTCCAAGATAATTTGCGACATATGACCATGCCCCTCCTTGCCCAACTTGCAAAGCTGCGGAGTAAGCTTTTCCTCCCTATAGCATAGATGGTCTCACTGATAGTTTCTATCCTGTACAATCATTAGCCTATAGATATAAGGTTGTCCCCTTGTACTACCTATCACCCAATATGGAAATATTTCCTGTAGCTGCATGGCTACAGTACGGTTCTTCCTGCTTATTCACAGTCACTTGGAACAAGGTCCTATTAGCCTATGAACGTTCCTGCTATGACTCTAGAGTTCTGCCCCTCTGCTTGGCTTTCACAGAGGAATAGACCTCATATCTGCTGTAACTATTCTAGATCTCCTAGAATTTGGCGTCTAGATGACTATTTACTACAAAGATGAAGAAAATCAACGCCTGATCAGGCAATCGCTGTGGCAGTATATAGAAGAGAATGATACTTCCTCTATCTCCCCAGTACTTTTGTGGGAAGCGCACAAATGCGTTGTAAGAGGGGACCTTGCTTCTATTTTTAGGAAATGTAGACTCTAAAGAATCGATGATCTTATTGGGGAGATAGACGGGATTGAATTTTTCTATAAGTCTAATCTAGATTCAGCAGACCTTGCTAAACATACACTCCTGCATCGGGAATTAACAGAATTGTTGCACATTAGATTAGAACGTGCCTTTTTACATTCTAAACATTTGTTCTTTGAACATGGAAACAAACCTGTGACTTTACTGGCTAGGCAATTAAGGGCTCAGCATCTAAAAACGTATGTGCCCTCAATAAAGACACCTTCTGGCGAATTAGTGCATGCATCGGATAAAATAGTTGATCAGTTTTGCAGTTACTATGAATCATTATACAATCTAAAGACTCAACCCTCATACGTTCCTCCCATCTCTTCAGAGATCTAATCTTATTGATGAGAAATCACAACGTACTCTTGACCTTCCCATCTCTGAATTGGAAATCTCTCAGGTTTTTCGATCTTTGCCATCAGGGAAATGCCTGGGCCCAGATGGCTTTTCTCAAAAATATTACAAACTTTTCTCCAATATTCTGACTTCCCTTCTAGCTCAATCTTTTAACTCTCTGCCAGTGGAAATTCAGACCTTTCCTGCAGTGATGGAGGCTCATATAACTGTCCTTCCCAAGCCAGATAAAGACTCCCTTTCCTGTTCCAACTATAGGTTTATTTCATTGCTGAACTTAGATGCTAAGATTTATGCCAACATTTTGACTAATAGACTTAAGGTTCTTTTACCATCCCTGATTCATCAGGATCAGGCTGGTTTTACCCCTAAATGGGAAACTAGGGACAATACTCGTAAAATAATATCCTTGCTCTATTGTATTGAAACATGTGGGATTCCAGTTGTTTTCTTAACGACAGACACAGAAAAGGCATTTGACCGCATCAATTGGACCTTTATATTCTCTACCTTGAAGTCATTTGGCTTTGGGGGCGGTTTTCTTTCATTCGTCAAGACCCTATACTCTAATCCCAGTGCAAAGGTTAAAGTCAATGATTACTTATCCCAGTCCTTTAATATCACTAATGGCACCAGGCAAGGATGCCGACTATCCCCTCTATTATTTGTATTAACTATGGAAGCCCTGGCGCAGCATGTCAGGGCCAATCCTAATATCTCAGGCATAACTGTGGGTAAACATACATACAAACTCTCCACTTTTGCAGATGACGTCCTACTCACTTCTTTGGATACTGAAAACTCTATTCCAGCTTTCTTACAAGAACTTAACAGATTTTCTCACCTTTCACATTTCAAAATTAATCGAGTCCCTCTTCTGTTTATGCTTTATCAATCAGATATCCGTTGGTCTGGTCTCCACATTCCATTAAGTATTTGGGGATCCATATCTCTCCAAACATTGTATCCATATTCTCTATAAACTTTCCCCCATTGCTCCAAGATATCCGATGGGATCTATCCAAATGGAACTCTTTGTTCATATTGTGGATGGGCAGCATTCATACTTTAAAAATGCACCCAATCCTATTGCCGAATTCTTTCTTCCGGGAAGCTGACAAGATCCTATTCAATTTCCTTTGGGGTAACAAGAGACCGAGACTTAATAGGGCCACACTCTACAGACGGACACTTAGAGGGGACTTAGGGGTCCCTAGTTTGCATAAATATCAAGCGGCTGTTCTAACATCTATTTTGTATTGGCAGCATAATGACAAACACAAACTTTGGGTTCAATTGGAACGTACGTGATTCCCTTATTATGACCCGAACAATACTTATATCGTTTGGAATATTCGCTCCCTCCAGGGGAAATTTGGTGATTCTTACGGATTAAACATTTTCTGTCACAAGATTACTTTAATCTAAGCTTTTCGAGACTTAGCTCTGAGTTTGAACTCCTCTTCAGAAGGTCCTTAGGGAGTAGAGATGGCTTCCTTGGCAAAATATATAAGATCCTCCTTCTACATAGGGCTCCGGACAAACCTCCATACTCACTTGCTTGGGAATGGGAACTGGGGTCGACAGTCTCGACGACAGCTTGGACTGAAATCTGGGAAAACACCTTTCATTCTTTGTTATCCACTCAAATTATCGAGATGAACTATAAACTTTTGTCCCGATGGTACCTTACTCCAGCTAGGCTACACACTATATCTCCTCTGGTGTCTTCTACTTGTTGGAGATGTAAAAAACATAAAGGTATACTGTCTCATATATGGTGGTAATGCCCAGGTATAATTGGGTTTTGGGAAAGCTGTATCTCTCATATGGACCTTGTGCTACAGATTTCTCTGCCCCGAGATCCCTGGACCATTCTCCTTTATAGAAATCTGCCACAAATCTCCCCATCCCAAAAGATTATTTTGCTCTCCATGCTGAATGCAGCTGAAGCCCTCATCGCCATGCGGTGGAAGTCTATATGTCCACCCATGATGTCAGATTGGATATCGAAGGTGGAGGAACGCAGAGGATTAGACCCTAATACATTATCAATATGGACAGATCTCTGGTTTACTTCCAAAAGTGCTCTTTCTTCTAGATAATAGAACTTCCTACCCCATCTGATTCGACTCTGGCTCTGGTTTGAGGTGCCACACTCTGCCACTTTCCTCTCCACTATTCTACTCTCTTTTCTACTTTCTCTATTCTCATACTTCTTTTCTGTTCTACTCCTTCTCTCTCTTCTCACTGTTCTTTTTTTTTATTATTGACCTTTCGAAGTGTTCCAGATACATGTAGAGTCGCTAGTTGAAGTTGGAAAAAGACCAGCCTCTTATCTGAAGAGTATTGCGACAACACAGTGCTTATTAAAAACAGAAGTTGATTATTACAATATGGATGTTGCTGGTTGCTGACTTATAGTCCTTTGGAGTATCTGATATTATACATGTTCCATACTATATCCTCTACTGCACTTTGACTTTGTATATGTAACGCATGTATCTGTAATATTTATTTCTTCTGCAATAAAAACGATTTTGAAAGAAAAAAACTAAATAATTAAACAAATAAATATATTAGACAGCTGACTGAGAGCTCTGTGACTGAGGCAGACTTGATAGACAGCAGACACAATTGAGAATTTTGTTGAGGGCCAAGGCAAGACATCACACTCCATCAGTTGTGTACTGTAGAGAGTAAAAACACACACAGTAGTTGAGTAATGTCTAGCAAATGCACAAGTGGAAGGGGGAAAGGTGGAGCAGTGCAGGTTCGTGGGAGTAAAGTGGTAGTGCAAAAAAAAACTGCAGAAATCATTGCTGCAGAATGTGCAATAAATTATGATGATCCCTCTCTTCCCAGTGTGGATGCAGTTTGTCAAGGTTCCACCAATCACACCAAGTCAGTCCTCCACCACTACTACCATACACATCTGCCACATTGTAGGTTGTACTTTATTTTTTTTAATCACTTGATATCATCATGAATACGTGCCAGTGTCACTTAAGCAGGAAGTAAGTTTTGTGGGCAAAGGACAGAGGCACTCTGTATGCTAACACAATTTTCAAGGTATACTGTATGTTGCTGTAGGACTCACAACTTTAACTTCCAGCTACTTATTTCTCCACAACAGCCCTCAGAAGAAGTAATATTGTGTTGGGAAATGTTGCACCATAATAAATATAGTAACAAAATGTGTTGGAATAGGAAAAAATGTGTTGGAATAGGAGAAAAATGTGTTTGAATGTGTTAGACTTTGCAAAAAATGTGTATGAATAGGAGAATATGTTGGAATAGGCAAAAGATTTTCTGGCATAGGTGAAAAGGAGGAAAATTTTGCACTGGAGTTAAAGAGAAAACTTTTGTGAAAAAAGCAAAAAAGAACGGCTGTTTTTCGCGAAAAGTCATGCAGGAAATTTTTCTCGCTTTTCGCACACCCCTAGCTATAACACTGAATTAAGCAAGCTCAGCCAGGATGTCTATTATCTAAAAGAGATTTCATCAACACCTTTAAGTTACTAACCATTCACAAATCCTTATGGCACCTACAAGGTATCAAATGGGAAGAACATTACTATTTTTACAATAGACTTACGTTCGACTCTAAGAGCAGTCTCAAATTGTTCGACTGATTCACCAACATAATATGCTGGATATTCATGAATGAATACCATGGCCACTTCGTCCTGCACTACCTCGATGACTTCCTGCTAGTAGAACCATTTACAGAATCACCAACTGGTTTGCAGAAACTTGGCTACAAGAAATATCAGATATCTCTCAGTTCTCAGTATCCTCCCAATTATTTGAATTGTACTCAACAGTGGCGGCAGACGCTCTTTGGGGTCACCTCTGCTCTGGTACATTTATCACTGATAACGCTCATATAATAATGCTCCTACGAAAACTGACATGGTTATCCTTGTGCTACAAATTTTTTGTTTATTCCAGATTTTTTCCTGCTAGCTCTAATGAAGCAGCTGATGCATTATCCGGCTTTAAATTTCAGGATTTCTTCAGGATAAGTCCATCAGCAGACCTGCATCCATCCCATCCCCCACCCTACAAAGAGCAAATCCTGCGTTAGACCATTTTACTCACATAGCACACTCAATTATTCAACAAGCACTAGCACCCAGCACGACAAGTGCATACACCAAAGCATGGTCCACTTTTTATACTTTCATTTCCTGGACAATTCCTCCAAACTCTTTCTCCACTATGGTTGTATTAGTCTTTGCGGCCTAATGCTACACCTCACTCAAATTATCCTCCTTCACCATTAAATCATATTTGGCTGGTATTCAACACCACTTTGTTTTCCTTTTCCCTCACTGTCCATCACTGTTTTCTAACTTTCAAATTAAACTATTTCTTAAAGGTTTATTCAAACTCGACACTTAACAATCACGTCCTAGATAACCCATCATTGATTCCATTTTCAGGCAGTTGTATGAACCCCTCAACTCAAAGCCTTTCAGATCCCATTTCTCATTAATTAGTCACTCAGCTATATGCATGGCTTTTTGGCTTCTTAAGGCTGGGAGAATTCACTTCATGGTCACATACGTCACCCTTCATCTGTAAATCTCAACTCACCTTTCAGCCGGATCATTGCTCACCGTTTCTAACACGCTCCAAAACTGATTACATAAGTTTACTTCATATTACCCTACTCACGACTGTGAGTGCCTTACACTACTCTTCAACACCTTTCGCATTTAATAAAAGATGCCCCAGAAGACAGCCCTCTATTACCCATGACAGAAGGACCTCTCACATCTGTAGAGTTCTCTAAATACCTTCATGACCTTCTGACTCATCAAGGAGTGGAAGGAACTCAGTATTCTGGCCACTTATTTAGGATCAGAGTGGCATCTTCCACCTCTAAAAACCATGTCCCAGCTAATTTTATTCAGAGGCTGAGGAGGTGGCATTCCAACTGCTTCACAAAATGTATCTATGAACCCAACCCAACTTAGGTCTGACATCTTTTTCTCAATAAACACTTGTAAGTTCTGAATAAACTTGTGCAGTTAGTTTACCTTCCTTTTTGACCTCTAATCAGGCTTTCCTCCTATCACCCTATGTGTGTTGAGTCATCTCAGGAGGCCCCAAAATAAAGTTACAATGTTCTTATGCTTCAGTCCCTGGAAGCCAGGAGCACAAATGGAAGGTTTTGTCTTAATTTGTGGGAGGGGCTGCAAGACTTAATAATCAGCTGCAGCGTCACCCACTGGGCACTTACTGTCAGTGAGCCTCCCCATCCCATGACTTTCCCTTCAATTACAAAGTCCTATAAGGTTAGCCCTCTAATCAGGTGTTCCACTTCATATCATACCTATGGGTGTTGAGTCACCTCAGTGGACCCCAAGATAAGGTTACAATATTCTAATGCTTCAGTCCCTGGAAGCCAGGAGCAAAAGTATGTTTTAATGTAGTGTAAGAGACATTAAAGGAGAACCATCACTATTCAATGTGTGTCTCTTAAATTAAATGTTGGACTAGCCCCTTAAGGTCCAGCCGCGCACGCACGTGGTGGTCATTTAAGGACCACAAAGCATTTTTTTGTAAATATGATTCCGGACTCCCTGAACGGTGGGCAGCCAAGGAGCTTGGAATTCCATGACGGTCCTGGTACGTCATCGGTCCTTAAAGCAAATCCAGCCATGATGTACCAGGACCGTCAAGGGTCCTTAAGGGATTAGACATATCTCAGTGTGGAACCATACTCATCGCTAAAGTATCCCTCATACATAGGAAGGCATGACCACGTTGGACTTTGGGATGTATTCATGCAAGGATATGATGGCAGTGATACACTAATGTGTGTTGTGAGTGATAAGGAGTTGATACAGGGGGCATTACTTCCCCAGTGATCTGATGTCCACAGTGCCCATGTTTCTCAGTGTAACCAATGTTCTGTGATTGCTTTGGTTTGACATATCTCAGTACATAGGCTACATTAACAAACTGATTAAGTGGAGAAGTGATATCACTGGAGAAGTCTGTTTCGACCTTAGTAAAACATTAACACAACTTAATGGATAACCCAATGATCACTCTAAGATTTCAATGTGTAGCACCCACATTGAAATATTAGGGTGAACATTGGGTTATCCAGTAATTTAGTTTCACAGTCAGAGTATGAATCACAGCCTGTTTGGCTTCATGTTCTATCTATCCTGCCTGTTACTTAGCTAAGTCAAATTGCTGTTTGGATAACCCCTATAAACCACAACAATGGATGCAATGTAATGTTCACAGTCTTGCACCTGTTGTTATGCTAAAGGGTAGATGTCTGTTGTTCAAATTCAACCCACATCATGGTCATACAACACTGTCGTGTTGTTTGGCTCCAGTGGTGGATTGCAAGTTGGATTTAGACAACTTTGTGCGTGGTGTGTATGCTAACCCATGTTAAAACATTCTACAACCATTTAACCTAGGCAGAAGTTGCTTTGCAATGCATTGGAGACATCCTTGACACTTAATCTATCAGTAACCACAAACCTTCTCAGACAGGATTGAAATGCAAATTTTTTTAAATATTTTTTTGTGAAATTAACAATTTTGGCTCTTTATTTTATTTTTATTTGTTTTGGGTGGGCAGACTTTGGTCTTGCTGCCAGAAATGGATGGCCTTCTACTTGGAGCAGGGGTCACACTGGAGGGAGAGGTGGGTGCAGTGTACCCGTCTTTTGACTGATGCTCCCTCTCCATACACAGGTTTTCCCTGCAGTTGTGCTCTCTGACTTCCACCAGCAGCTGCTCCATGCCCCATCAGGTCCATCATTCCAGTTCTGTGCTGGGGCAGCTCGCTGGTCAGGACTGTGTGCTGGGTTTCCAGGGCATAGAGGGTGTCTGCATTCTTCAGGGAATCCCTTTGGAGTTTCCTGAGGTACCTGTTTGTCTTCTGGATTCCCTGAGCTGCCTCATCTGTAGCACCAGGCACTCAGTCTCCATCCCCCTGCAGTGTGCAGTGCTGGAGGAGGATGTGCCTGGTGATGCTGACTCACCCACGTCCTCCTGTTCTGATGGAGAAGCTAGTGCTGGTGGTGTGACTGCTGTTGGTGGAGAGCCTGCCGCTGGTGCTGATGGGGAGCCTGCTGCTGGTGCTGGTGGGGAGACTGCTGCTGGTGCTGGTGGGGTTGCTTGTGCTTGTGGAGAGGTTGCTGCGGATGAAGGCTGCATTCCCACCACATCCAGGGATCCAGAGCTTGCCACTGATCTCTCTGCTGGTGTGGTGTTGGGGTGAACTCGTCCTTTGGTTGAGGGTGCCGTGGCTCCCCAATCAGGCCCAGGTGTTTGTAATCCAGTGGCCAGAGGTCATACTTTGGCCACTGGTAGCTGCTTGACCCCCACCTTGGATCATACCTTGGCCCATGTTGGGGAGCCATCCAGGAGGTTAAGTCCATCCACTGACCATATGCCCCATATTGATGGGTGGGCACTGTCCCAGGCATCCAGTGCCTTCCTGGTGGTGGTGGTGCCGGTGGTGCAGCGTAATACTGTCCCGAGGTGGATGGCTGCATCCACCTCTCCTTGTACATCCAGTCTCCATAGGGGCTCTGTAGTCCAGTGGAGCTGGTGCAGTGGGTGGGACAGGTGGAGCAGGTGGTGCAGCTGCTGAAGCAGGTGGGGCAGTTGGTGGAGATGGTGGAGATGTTGGGGGTGGTGACCACCTGCTGGTCCCCTCCTGGTCCTGGTCCCCTCCTTTCCAAGTGGAAATTCCTCATTGGGGGATGACTCTGCCTCCTCCTCCATGGCCTCCTGCTGTGCTGTAAGCCTGTATGCTGTGTGTGGAAATTACATGGAGTGATTAGTAATGTAAGCAATGACAGAATGAATTCAAGATGACATAACTGACATGTGAATCTCTGAGTGTCATGATGGTATCATATGAATTGTGTTGCTATGCATGGGATACCACCCTGGCAATCACAGATTGATGAACTTGACAGGATCCTGTACATGAGGTCTCTCCAAGTTCAGTCCTCAAGGCCATCAATCAGGTCAGTAGTGAAGCATTTCTCTGATTAAGGCCTGTTGGTGTTTGGATCATTCGCTCCATCCTTCTGAGTGACCCAGCCATGCTTAATCAGAGATATCCATCAATCATGGCCTGTTGGTGAGCCACCTAGAGTGGTTAATATTTGGTTCCCATGTGTGTCCTGAAAATAGTAGATGCTATTACATCCATCCATGTCATCACCACTCCTGAGGATCCATGTGAAAACCAAATGCATGATATGACAGTTCAAGTGAGAGCAAATGATTGCATGCACAACACAAAGGCCTATTTGGTTATCCTTTAACTCAGGAGTGTTGGTTATTTTGAGGCCTGGGGACATACACCCAGTTAGTTTCAGTGGCACTGTGATGTGTGACCTGATCCATCTTTTTTGTGATTCATTGAACGATGATGAAGACCTGATGAAGTGGAGGTGAAGTGGAAATGATGATGATGACTTCTCGAGTGATGATATATTTTCTCCATTTCCAGTGTTTTTCTATGCAGTCTATACAATGAAACCTCAAAACCTTGAAACATTATTGAATTGTCTCCATGGATTAACATGGGAATAGGTGAAGTGATGGCATGGAAGGGTTACCTTCACTCCATCATCTCTTTTTCACAGTTTAGTGAATGTCCCCTGTGTAGCATTTAATCGTAATCCTGTCAACTTGTGTTTGTTGTTGGTTAAGCCTTTGAGTACCGGAGGGGTTGCCAAAGCATTGTTGAGCGATGAATTGATGATCCCTCTAGCACAAGGGATTACATGCTAACTTCCCTGTGGGTACATGGGTGACATTGTGGTGGAACAGCGATGGTCTTTAACAGACAACATTTTATGAAGCATGTTTTGTGTGGATTGTGTCTCATCAGAACAGTAACAAGAGGGTTGTACTGGGACTTTGTGTCATGGTTTGTTTGACTCACAGACACAGAGATAAGATAAAAACACAGCTTTATTGAAAAAAATAATAACGAACCCTCACAGGTCCTGAACATCACATATATATTACACACACACAACAGGTTCAAGTGATATAGCATACAATGTATACATATATAGGCTCTACCGGCCTCACCAAAATACCGGGTAAGGCAGCCTAGAAGATGGTGCAATAGGACTGAGGAGGCTTTACCGACCTTACCAATATACCGGACAAGGCAGCCTAAACTGGTACAACAAGGAACTGAGGAGGCTCTACCGGCCTTACCAATATACCAGGTAAGGCAGCCTCTAACTATCGGTACTATAACGGAGGTAGTGAAGCAGCCGGTTAGATGGAGTGGAGCAACCAACTACTGTGTACCAGCGCATTCACTGAGGCAACACATGCGACTGGAGGTTCAGAGTAGAGCTAACCAGTGCCATAAACTGAGCAACACGGAGGCCCTACCCGTGCTATAACGGAGGCAGCACTAGCAACCGGTGTCAGAGTGGAGCAAACCAATTACTGTATACCAGCGCACTCAAGGAAGCAACACTTGCGACTGGAAGGACAGAGTGGAGCAAGCCAGTACCACGTACTGGACAAACACGGAGGCCCTACCGGTGCTATAACGGAGGCAACACTAGCAACCGGTGTCTGAGTGGGGCAAACCAATTACTGTATACCAGCGCAATCATGGAGGCAACACTTGCGACTGGAAGGGCAGAGTGGAGCGAACCAGTAGCACATACTGGACAAATACGGAGGCCCTACCGGTGCTATAACGGAGGCAGCACTAGCAACCGGTGTCTGAGGGAAGTAAACCAACTTCTGAATACCAGCACAATTACAGAGGCAACTCTTGTGACTGGAAGGTCAGAGTGGAGCTAACCAGTACCACGTACTGGATAAACACGAAGGCCCACCCGGTGCTATAACGGAGGCAGCACTAGCAACCGGTGACTGAGTGGAGCAAACCAACTACTGAATACCAGTGCAATCTCGGAGGCAGCTCTTGCGACTGGAAGGTCAGAGTGGAGCTAACCAGTACCACGTACTGGATAAACATGAAGGCCCTACCGGTGCTATAACGGATGCAGCACTAGCAACCGGTGACTGAGTGGAGCAAACCAATTACTGAATACCAGTGCAATCTCGGAGGCAAGACAAGCCTGTGGGCAGCGGTGCCAAACCAGGAGGACACCGGAAGTCAGAATGTTGCAGAGGCGACCAGAGTCGAAGCAGAACACAGCCAAGTCGGGATCCAGGAACAGGAATGTCAGCCAGGCCGGGTCAGGATACCGGAGCAGGAACGTCAGCCAAACTGGGTTGGATACAGGAGCAGGAACGTCAGCCAGGCCAGAACGGTACACAGGAACAATACTGGAGAGTAGTCAGGCGATCCGGGTCAGTACACAGGTGCAGGAACAGGAAGTACACTGGAATCCACAGACAGGCATTTCATTGGCATAGAAACACCACGAAAGGGCAGTGAAAGGGTACAGGAGCCCAGTCTATATAAGCGATACTGGGCGGGCTAACCACAGGCACCAATGGGAAGTACCCATTGCTATCTGACAGGAAAAACAAGCAATCACGGGCACCAGGTTTGGACCTGGTCGAACCTTGCCATTTGTGCTTGTATTGTGTCCTGGTTTTAGCCCTCAAGGTGCTGTGTTGGTTCAGTTTTGTGGATCAATGATTGGCATGTGTTGAGTTGTGACTGTGTTTGTGTGTGATAGTTGTGTCGGTTGATGTGGTGTGTGGTTATATTATGATGCACTTACTAGCAGTGTGGAGGCTCCTCTCTTCCCCAGTTTCTGATCATTCAGGGACCCCCTCAACAGCCGTGGCCGACATATTCTGTCACAGCATCTCCTCCCAGCTGCTGATGGTGATGTGGTGCTTCAGGCATACAAGGCAACTTCCCCCATCTTCTTCTTCCCCACCGTCTTACAGTTGCCCCATCTCTTCTTGATGGACTCCAAGGTCCGTCTGCAGATGGCCACCATGTTGACCCTGCTGCAGACTTGACTACAGGCAGCCTTCCTCCTTGCACTCAGTCCAGGGACCCTCTCTCTCAGTAGAGGATGCTCTCCCTCTCCAGGATAGCTTCCATGAGGGCCCTGTTCTCCTTGTCAGTGTAGCGAGGATCTCTGAGCCTCTACTCCTTAGTTCCAGCCTGCGAAGTTTCAGAGCTGTGGCCGGTATGTTCTGCCTGCGCTGCCCCTGAATGTGTAGGGTGCTCACTGACAGATACCCCCTCATCCCACTGTCATCATCCTGCCCCTGAATGTGTAGGCTGCTCACTGACAGATACCCCCTCATCCTGTCCCTGCCCTACGTGTGCCTGTTTTAGGCCAGCTCCCCCTCCAACCTGCGAATCTCCCTCTCCCACTCTTGCTCTCAACAGGGATGCCCTCCCGACCTTCCTCCTCTTCCACTACTCTCCCCATCCCTTTCTCCTGTCCTCCTCTCCTCTCCATCACTCACCCACTCATACCCAGTTACTCACACAGGCCCTCACAGACATACTCGATCCCACTCACTCTCTGTAACACTCTGTCACTCATTGATTCACACTGTCAAAATAAAGGGTAAAAAATGTGTAAAAAAGACTATGTGTGTGTTTGTGTTTGTATGGGTGTATGTAGTATGTGCAAAACTGTAAAATGTGTATATTTAAGTGCAGTTCACTCCTCTCCAAATGCCAAACTCCTACCTCAAGTGTACGCGCCTCTCTCTATCTCTCACTCTATCACTAGCCTCCATTCCTGGGTCCTGTGCTTTAGCTCGCCAAAACTCGAAACACAGACCAGGTGGGACCATTATTTTTGGGTATATATAGGTGTATTTGAACATATTTGATACTTTGGGGTCTTGGGATTTGGCTGGGGGTTTGAATTTGTTTGTGCTTCATTCAGGGTTGCTAGCCAATGTTAGCCGTTATGTTACAATGTGACTTAAGACATGTTTTATAGGTGATTAGGGCGAGCGGTGATGTGAAAAAAAGCGTGACATAGGTTTTTGTGTTACGTGTTTTTGTTGTGCCTATACTCGGTAGCTATTCTTGTAGACTACCTGTAGAATTCAACATAAATCATTTATTATTTGCGGGCGATGTGCCTTTTTCACTTGGTGACTGTTTTTGCACAAACCTTTAAATCTGGCCCCAGGAGAGAGGGCATAGTTATTTTTTTCCTCTGGATACTGCTTTATTTTTCCTCTTCTCCACTTTGTATAGAGGGTCTTCTTCTGCCCCATTGGGACTAGCCATAGATAGACGGCTTCTGGATTCCTCCAGTATCCATTCAGGAAGCATATCCTTTTTCCTCTGTGGGGCCATCAATCTACCCCACTCTTTGAGCTTCTTCTGCATTTTTTCCCTGTGGACCTAACCCTAGTCTGATGGCAGGAAGCAGGTCCAGTTTTCTTTACAGGCACTACGGTGCTGAGGAGTCAGGGTACTAGAGGGTTCAAAACTGACATTAGTGGGTATTCATGTCTGAGACCACAGCATTTTATTGATCAAACTCTAGGATCTACCTCCACTCTCAGTGCCACTCTTGTCCCTCTGGCTGCATGGTGGTATTTTTGTTCCAGCTCTAGTCAGCATTGAGGGTCCTTCCTCTTTTGATACTGGTCTCCTAATTATATGTCTGAGGAGTATCTATCCTGGCCCTGGCACCAGCTCAACTGGGGTCAGACATCTGGCTTTGTGACTAGCACCTTTACCTCAGCCTTGGTTGCTGCAAGGATATACCAATAGGTCCCTGAGTACCCAAGCATTGCTTTCTAGCACCGTGCACTAGCATCTATTATTGGCCAGTAACAGAATCTCCTCTTTTTCTCTCCTTTCAATTAAAAGGAGCTGAGAAGCAGCCAGGGAAACAGTCCTCCTTCCAGGGGAAGCAGAGTAGGCAGAAACCAAGGCAGGTGGTGCTAACAGGGGACTCTGTTATTAGGAGGGTAGATAGGGTAATCTGCCAACAAGAAGATGAATGGGGGACAGTATGTTGTCTACTGGGTACTAGGGATCGGCATATCGTGGACAGGGCTGACAGATTATTAGAAGGGACTGGAATGATCCAGCTGTCTTGGTACATATTGGTACCATTGACAAAGTTGGTGGTCCCTGAAGAATGATTTCAGGGTTTTACGGTGCAAGCTCAAGGCAAGGACCTCTAAGGTATTGTTTTACTACTTGTGCCATGCATCAGTGCAGATAGGCAGAGGGAGCTCAAGGAGCTTAATGTATGGCTCAAGCATTGGTGTAGAAAGGAGGGTTTGGGATTTTAGAGCACTGGGCTGACTTTGCTCTTGTGTACAATCTATATGGAAGTGATGGATTGCACCTAAATGGTAGGGGAGCCACCTGTTAGGACACCTTTATTAAAATAACAAAAGCAAATCAAGCGAAATCGTGATCCAGAAGAGTAAACCAAAAGACAAGCCGGGATCAGAAACCAAGACAGGTACTCAGCCAAGCCGGGGTCAGGAATACGGAGATCACCGATATCAGGAGTCAGGAGTCAGAAGGGACATCAGAGGAAGCCAAGTCATGTACAGTTAATCAGGAAATCAGGAGAATGCTCTTGCAGCCGGAAGCAGACACAAGGGCAAGGAGGAAGTGAGGCAAGCTGCTTTAAATACTCTGTGAGGGTTGGCTGATAACAGTCAGGTGAGTAATCACAGTCAGCTGATTCAGCCTGACCCAGGAAAGGGAAGGCAGCAGTAATCAACAGCAGAGCATTAGATTAGCTTAGGCAGCAAAATCAACAGCAGAGTTAGAGCAGCTCAGCCAAACATTGACAGTACTTCCCCCTCAATAACCCCCCCCCCCGCTGAGCAGGACCAGGTTTGAGGGGTAAGAATGCATGGAAGGCACAAAGGAGGGCAGGGGCATGCACATCCGAGGCTGGAACCCATGAGCGCTCCTCAGGACCGTACCCCTTCCAGTGGACCAAATACTGAAGCCTCCCACGTAACCTATGAGAGTCAACTATGCAGCGGACCTCAAACTCCTCATGGTCATCAACAGGCACCAAATGGGGTTGAGGAGTAACTTTAGTAAAACGATTACAAACCAGAGGTTTCAGCAGCAAGACATGGAACACATTGTCTATCCACATATTGGGAGGCAGGTCTAGGGCATAGGCACAGGGTTCACCCGTTGCAGGATACGGAAAGGCCCCACAAAACGGGGAGCCAGTTTCTGAGAGGGCACTCGGAGGTGGAGATTTCTGGAGGACAACTAGACCCTCTCCCTGACCTGGTAGGAGGGTGTGGGTAGGCTTCTACGATTAGCCTTGAGCTCCTGGGATTGTTGCAAGCTTCGCAGTGACTCTTGGACCTGCACCCATGTGGAACAGATCTGCGGGAGATGATCCTCCACTGCCGGAATCCCCTGGGGAGTTAACGAATCTGGAATCATGGAAGGTTGATACCAGTAATTCACCATGAAGTGGGGAGAGCTGGGTAGAAGCTGAGACAGCACTGCTATGAGCAAACTCCACCCAAGGTAGCAGGTCCGACCACTTATTCTGATGGTCCGATATGTAGCACCACAGGAATTACTCCAAGGCCTGATTAGCCCTTTCCACAGCCCCATTCAATTGCAGGTGGTATGCTAAGGAAAAGGAGAATTAGATACCAAGTTGTGCACAGAAGGCCCTCCAAAATCTCGAGACAAATTGGCTACCCTGGTCTGAAATTATGACTTTGGGAACCCTGTGTAGCTGATAGACCTCTTTGATAAAGACCGTAGTCAACTGTTTAGGGGATGGGAGTTTTTTGAATGGTATGCATTGGATCATCTTAAAGAATAGGTTAAAAACCATGAGGATGACTGTGTTACCGTTAGACAGCGGGAGGTCGACAAAGAAGTCAATGGCAAGGTGTGACCATGGCTTCTCCCCATTGGGTATGAGTTGAAGAAGGCCCACTGGAAGGTGATGGGGTGATCTGGTCTGCGCACAGACTGGACAGGCAGCGACAAAGGCAAAAATATCACTGTTAAGTTCTGGCCACCAGAAGAGAAGGGAAACTGAACAGAGAAGCTGGCTCTTTTCGGGATGCCCTGCTGACTTCTTATTATGGTTGGTTGAAAGTACCTTTGTACAGAGGTTAACAGGTATAAAACAGCACCCAGAGTGTCTCAGCAGGTGCATCTGCTTGGGCGGCCTGTATTCTCTCCCCAAGTAGAGATGTTATACTGGTGCATATGGTGGCCACTGCTAGGTTTGGAGGAATAATAGGACTAGGAGGGCTCTCCTCCTCAGCGCCCGAGAACTGTCTAGATAGGCCGTCAGCCCAGACTTTTTTGGTTCCTGGCAGGTATGAGACCACATAAATGAAATGAGACAAAAATAAGGCCTATCGGGCCTGCTTTGGAGACAAGTGCTTAGCCTCAGACAGGCATGTGAGGTTTTTATGATCCATGAGGATTAGTATTGGCATGGAAGTTCCCTCAAGCAAATACCTCCATTCTTTGAGAGCAGGTATTATCGCCAGCAACTTATGGTTACCAATTTCATAGTTGCACTCTGCAGGACTTTTTTGAAAAAATACCCACACGGATGCAACTGGCTCTCAGGAGTAGGATGTTCATACAGGAGGGCGCCTACTCCTGTCTCAGACTCATTAACCTCAGGTTCGAATGGAAGCTCAGGTTTCGGGAGTGCCAAAATGGGTGCTGCAGCTAAATGTGTATTCCCGCCCTCGAGTCTTTGTGTCTTTTGTCTAAAGTTAATCAACCTTTTTTATTTGAAACATCATCATGTCTGAGTCATTATATTGGTTAGACCATCTGCTGTTGGTCTTTTATCTCCTGTACTGTGATTGGATTATGTCCCTATTATATCTGGTTGGCCCATGTATTACAATGTGGGATTCGTGTTCCTGGTGTCTTATGTTTCTATGGTATAAAGCGGCCACTCTAACACGCATCTGAACTGAGTATCCTGTATCTTCAACCTCCTGCTGCTAGCTTCCTTTGATCAGACTTTGTATGTTGTCAGGCGGCGACATGGACTCCATCTTCCCCTTCTTCGAGTTCCTGCGACCATCAGACTCGAGCTTACAGCGTGCTCAAATCTGCTCGACAACAGCTACCCAGTTCCTGTGACACTTTCCCTGTTCGCCGTTCGGCCGGGAGTCGAGGCCTCACTCTCGACTGCCCGGAGTCTAGCCTGCGACACTTGACTGCTCGGGAGTCCAGTCCACCCCTCCTCGACCCTCATCCTTCGACACAGAGTGGACTACACCGGGGTTCGACACCTCGTCGAGTCGACAGCCAGACCGTCATCTGCTTGACCGGTTCATCTGACGGAGCTAGTCCGACGTCGAGAAGGAGAGACCTGGGAACGACGATGGAAGGCGACATGGTCCATTCTACCTTCCTTTACACTGGTGGCGAGCGGTGGGATTTCTCCTTCTTTTCATCGGTTGCATCGAGTGAGACATTGCGGATACTTGGGGACCCATGGATGCTGACGAGCCCAACTGGAGCCGCCTAGGGGACCTGTTAGAGCTGCGCTGGCTTATCCTGGGAAGGACCCCTCTACCTGAGTGGGAAGAGAGTATGTACCGATTCGTGGAGGTGGAGAGTGACCTACAGGACCAGTATACCTCCCTTCACCAGGAAGCGGAGAGGAGGTACAGCAGTCGAATTCGCCATAAGTGTTTTCCAGCGCACTATGTATACAGCGGCCCAGTAATAGAGTGGGAGGCTTTTGACTATGCTCTTGATTTTGGAAGCCAGGAGGAGAGGCGCTTCTGGGAGATCCGTGATGCTCGTGAAGTGATGCTGGGTTTCCAGGACATCCCCGAGCTAAGAGGTGAACTAGACGACCTGGTTGAACAGGAGTGGCATCTGGAGAGGGCATACACGGGCTTCTTCCGGAGGATCAGAATATGTGTAGAGGAAGAACGGCCACAAGACATCCTCCATGATGATGTTGTTGCCCCTGAATATGGGGACCCCAGCGGACTTAAGGGAAACAGTGCTTCTGACCCTTTTGTTGACCCTGTGGACTGCGAACTGTGAACTGGTGGGTGGGAGCGAGCCCAACAGCCCCTATGGGGCCCCTGGCCTGGTGAGTGAGAGCGAGCTCACCAGGGACTGAGAAACCCCTGCTGTGGTGGAAGAGACGCAGGTCCCCACTAGCAGCCCCTGTGCTTTTCCTGTGGATGCTGCCCTGGAGAAAGAGAAATGTGTGCCCTCCATGGGCACAGATGTTACAGCCCTGAGGAATGGGACTGTGGTCTTCCTCAAGGCAGAGAATAGCCCTGAAGTTTGTGGCCTGGAAGAAGAGGACCCAAGCAGACTGAAGGAGAACAATGCTGCTGACCCTCGTTCTGTCCCTATGGACTGTGAACTGGTGGGTGGGAGCGAGCCCACCAGCCCCTATGCGACCCCTGGTCTGGTGGATGGGAGCGAGTCCACCAGGCCCTGTGAAACCCTGGCTGTGATGAGTGGGACAACAGTCCTCATCAACAGTCCAAAGCCTGTTGCCCCTTTTCCTTTTACCCCAGCCTTGGTAAGTGTGACCACGGTCCTCACCAGGGATTCCCTTGTTGCCCCTGGATCTACTGACCCCAGCCTGGTGGATGGGAAGTCATACTCCACCAGGCCAACCGTTGATGCAGCCAGAGGGAGTGGGACCACCGTCCTCCCTAAGGAAGTTGGGATTTGCCCCAGTTTTGTCAGCAGCACAAAATCTGTTTGCCCTTGATTGGTGAGTGGGAGTGCACTCCTCACCGGTCCTCTGGATGCCCCTACCCTGGGCAAACAAGTCCCCAGCATTGCCAGCGGCCCTTTGAATGTTGCCTCAGCCCTGGAGAGTGGAAGCAGCATTATCTCCTGTCCCTGTGGGGTACTTGCCCAACCAAAAGGGGAAGATGTCCCCAACTCCCTACAAGTTGATTTCCAGGCCATTGAGAGCCAAGGGATCCAGTTGCCACAAGGAGATCCACCTTATGGACTGGCTATGGACCCTGAGCCACTGTCCCCAGACCAAGGAGGGCCTGACACCAGCTCTGCCTGGAGCATGGCCCAGAAGAGGCTGCCCAACTTGGTGCTAGCCAGGACCAAGAGGCACCAGTTCCCATGGCCCAGGACCAAGAACCCCAGTTTTACTCCTGGCCCAGGACAAGGGGTACATCTGTTGTTTCCTGGCCCGGACAAGGGGCTAATGTTTTCTTCTGACCCAGACAAGTGGTTAATGTTTTCTCCTGGCCCGGACATGGGGCTCAAGTCTTTTCCTGGCCCGGAAAAGGGGCTCAAGTCTTTCCATGACCCAGGACAAGGGTTCAAGTTGGGCTCTCAGCTCCAGACAAGGGGCTCAACACAGCATGGCTCGCCCATAGTCCCAAGCCAGCAATTGCTCCAGCAACTGCTGGCTTGGTACAAAAAAGGGGGAGAAATGTAACAGAGCTTAGCCCGTTACTGGAGCCCTTGTCTGAGCCTGGATCTGCTAGCCAAAGAACCCCAGAGACTGTGGACATTTTGGCTCTGTTTGGACTCTGTGCTGTGCCATGTTGTACGACCTGGCCGGCCTTTAACCTGGATAAAAAGATGTGGGTTATGCTCTATGTGAACAGCCAGTAGAGTCGGACAGAACTTTGTGCACAGAACTGCCCTGTGCTAGGTGAGTCAAACTCCTGCATAAGAGACTGGCTAAAGCCCTGGGTTCATGAACTGTGTGTAATGTCGGACAGTCTAGTTTAACGTCTATGGTATATTCGAGGGTTTACACATTCACAGACTACGAGTCGGAGGTTCCTGGTTTGGTGGTCGACATCGAGTCGAGCATGAGGAGTTGAGAGCAGTGAGTCTATGCCAGATTGGTCGAATCCCTGAGCAGGAGGTTTAAAGGTCTCCCATAGACTTAACATGGGGAAAAGTAGGCGGCTTGGGGATTGGTCGACCAGCAGACTCACTGTACTCCTTGATTGGCCAGGGTTGAAACCGAATATTCAAACTAGTTGTGTACATACTTCAACCCCTGGCCATTGTCCCTCGAATGTGTATTCCCACCCTCAAGTCTTTGTGTCTTTTGACTAAAGTTAATCGTCATCATGTCTGAGTCAGTGTATTGGTTAAACCATCTGCTGTTGGTCTATATCTCCTGTACTGTGATTGGATTATGTCCCTATTGTATCTGGCTGGTTCATGTATTCCAATGTGGAGTTATTTAGTCTTCTGAGTGAACAACGGAGTCCTGGGGTCTTATGTTTCTATGGTATAAAGCAGCCACTCTGACGCCCATCTGAACTGAGTATCCTGTATCGTCGACCGCCTGCTGCCAGCTTCCTTCGACCGGACTTTGAATGCTGTCAGGTGGCTACGTGGACTCCATCTTCCCCTTCGAGTTCCTGCGACCATCAGACTCAAGCTTACAGCGTGCTCAAATCTGCTCGGCAACAGCTACCTGGTTTCTGTGACACTTTCCCTGGTCACCGTTCGGCCGGGAGTCAAGGCCTCACTCTCGACTGCCCGGAGTCCAGCCTGCGAAACCCGACTGCTCGGGAGCCCTACTACACCGGGACTACACCGGGGTTCGAAGCCTCTTCGAGTCGACAGCCAGACCATCATCTGCTCGACCGGTGCATCCGATGGCGCCAGTCTGGTGTTGAGAAGGAGAGACCCGGGAATGATGGCAAAAGGCGACGGGGTCCCTTCTTGCTTCTGTTACAAAGTGGAATATGGTAGGAGTTTTTAATCGTTATACGGTTGAGCCCCCTGTAATCAATACAGGGTCTCAGTTCTCCACTCTTTTTCTTCACAAAGAAGAATCCGGCCCCAGCGGGAGTGGAGGACTTGCAGATGAACCCCCGGGACAGCGCATCGGCAACATAATCCTCCATGACCTTATTCTCCATGACAGAAAAGGGTAGACTCGACCTCAAGGAAGTATGTCACCCGGTTGCAGTTCAATGGTACAATCATATGGGCAGTGAGGTGGGAGCTCACCAGCCCGGCCCTTATCAAATACATCTCAAGGCTCTTGGTATTCTTCAGACAACAAAGAGACTGGGATAGGTTTATCACCTTCACCACTTTTACTAGGCAGTCTTGGAACAGTTGGGTGACCATGCCATGACTTCAGCTCTTACCAAATCGAGCGTGGGATTGTGTTTGTGCAACCATGGTTAACCCAGGACCACAGGATAGTGAGGAGAGTGTATCAGCTGAAATTGTAAGATTTTGTGATGGAGAGCCTCTACAGCCATAGTCAAAGGAGTGGTTTTGTGGGTGACCTGCGGCGAATGTAGGGGTCTGCCATTAATCGCCTCAATGGTAAGTGGAGTTGTGAGGAGCTGCAATGGAATGGAGTGCTTCTGGGCGAAGGCACTGTCGATAAAGAGGCCCACTGCTCTGGAGTCAATAAGTGGCTCTGTAATAATGGAAATCTCACCCCAGGAGAGCCCAATGGAGACTAGTGGTTTATCATTCTGGATAGCCGGGGATGCTGAGACACCACCTAGGGTCTGTCCCCTATAGAACCTTAGGTGCGGGCATTTCTGGGACGCTTAGGGCAAGTTATCAGCAGATGCCCTGCCTTACTGCAGTAAAGGCACAGGCCCTTCCTCCTCCTGAAGGCCTTTTCTGCCACTGAAAGGTGAGTTAACTCAAGCTGCATGGACTCCACATCGCCTGAGGTCTCAAAACTAGGAGGAGCGGGAGGAGAGGAAAGCACGGGTGGGGATGAAAAGCTTGGGGCTAAGCGGATGGGATACCTCCACAGGTGCTCCCTAATGGAAGGTCTCTCACAGATTCAGGAGAGAATCAGGATGCAATATGAAACCAGTTCCTCAGAATCTCTGGGGAGGTCTCGGGCTGCAATCTCATCTTTAACCATATCCGAGAGCCCATTAGTGAAAGCGGCCATGAGAGCCTCATTATTCCAACCAACCTCGACTGCCAGGGTAAGAAACTCTATAGCATAATCTGAAACCGTCGTTGTACCCTGCCGGATGAACATAAGTCGCTTGGTACTATTGATTTCTGTGTCTCCCAAAGGGCATTAGCCCATGCCAAGGCCCTGTCAGAGAGTAAGGAAATCACGAGGCCCACCTTACTCCTATTAGACAGGAAAGTCTGTAGTACCATCTCCAGATAGATACCGACCTGGATCAGGAAACCTCTGCACTGTTTATGGTTGCCCCCATAATGCTGGGGAAGCGGGGCGGACCCAGTCACCCCTCTCGCAACATTGGAATCATCATTGCAAATTGGAGCAGGGGAGGCAACAGCTATAGAGACAGACTGCACCGGGGGCTGCTGAGGCAGTGGAGCCAGATGCACAGTACAGAGCAACAGAGTCTGAAGTGTTAACGCAAACTGGTCGATGCGCTGGTCTACCTTGTCCAGCATGGAAAAAACGTTTGGTGGCCCTTGTGTACTGTTAGGGACCAAGAACCAGACAGGCACAAAAATGTGAAATGCAAAACACCTTTATTAAAATAACAAAAGCAAATTAAGCAAAATTGTGATCCAGGAGCATAAGCCAAAAGACAAGCCAGGGTCAGGAACCAAGACAGGTACTCAGACAAGCCAAGGTCAGGAATATGGAGATCAGGGATGTCAGGAACAAGCCAGGAGTCAGGAGCCAGAAGGAACGTCAGAAGAAGCCAGGTCATGCACAGGTAATCAGGAACTCAGTAGAATGTTCTTGCAGCCAGAAGCAGACAAGAGGGCAAGGAGGAAGGGAGCCAAGCTGCTTTAAATACCCTGAGAGGGTTGGCTGATAACAGTCAGGTGAGTAATCACAGAGAGGTCAGCTGATTCACCCTGACCCAGGAAAGGGAAGGCAGCAGCAATCAACAGCAGATCACTAGATCAGCTCAGGCAGCAGAATCAACAGCAGAGTTAGAACAGCTCAGTCAAACCTTGACACCACCGTGCTAAAGGAGAGAATGCTAAGTAGGTTGGAGGAGCTTTTAAACTAGGAAAGGGGGGTATAGACAGCAAAAATTTGGTAGATAGGAACTGGGTCCAAGTAAATGATCATGGGGGTGGGGATAAATGTAGTCATTAGGGAGGAATACCTAATAAAAGAAGATGTAGAGGAAAGGCATGTAAGGGGTAAAAAGACTTCAAAACTAATTGTATGCTAGCAAATGCGATACCGTAGATAAAATAGAAGTAGAATTGCTGGCGATTAATGAGTATTTGGCTATAACTGGTATAACAGAAACTTGGTGGAAAGATATACATGACTGGGCTGTAAATATAGAGGGCTATTCCCTGTTTATGAGAGACAGGATTAATAGAATATGGGGAGGTGTCCCCTCCCTTTATTTTTTTCTCAGTTGTTACTGCCCTGGTCGGGTCCGGACACATTAGCCTCTAAAGTTGTTTCTTATGTCTTCAATTAAAATAGTCTCATTGAACACCGGGGGTCTGAATTCTCCTGAAAAAAGATCAATAGCATTAAGAAATTTTGAGAGAATGTAGGCTGATGTAATTTTAGTTCAAGAAACACATTTTCTTGCACATGTCCACCCCAAATTCTGTAATCGCACATTCCCTACTTCTTATTTTACATGTGCTCCAGAGAAGAAAAGGAGGGTTGGTATTCTATTCAGATCCTCTATTCCTTGGATACTACATTCAGAATTATCTGATCCTGAAGGTCGCTTTCTCTTATTAAAGGGCTCTTTATATAACAAATCAATAGCCATTCTTAACATTTATGGTCCGAATGTTAATCAAGTCTCATATCTCAGGAAAATTTTAGCTATCATTGATGAAGAATGCGAGGGAGGGGTCATTTTGGGAGGCGACTTCAATATATTGATCCTGACCTTAACTCCTCCACAAACAAAACCTCCATCAGACTTCCTCATCTTAAAGGAATACAACAGTACCAGCCTGATAGACATTTTGTTGATACCTGGAGACTTCTTCACCCTATGTCAGGGATTACATTCACTATTCATATCCCCACAATACTTACAGCAGTTTCTTTCCCAGATCTTTTTACACTCCTTGAAAGACTCTAGAATCGAATCAGTTTCATGGTCAGACCACTCCCCTGTTTCGGCCTCCATTGATCTTACGGAATTAGGTAACATCAGTCACACTTGGAGACTTAATGAAACACTTCTCAACCTACCAGAGGACAGGAATGCAATACAAAACACATATCTGAATATTTTCAACTCAATAACACTGGGAAACTGTCCAACCCAATAGTATGGGAAGCACATAAATGTATTATAATGGGACATCTAATCAAACTACGGTCACGAAAAACAGGGATAAGCTGGCAATAATTGACTCACTGCTTACCAAACTTCGCTCTTTGGAATCAAAGCGCAGAGCATCATTCTCAGAAATTGACAGGGAAAGTCTTACATCGACACAAGATGAATTGTCTTCACTCCTTCAAGATAATGCCATCAAATCATTAATGTGGCTAAAATACCACAGATATATAGCAGGAGATAAGTGTGGCAAATCATTATCACGGTTAATACGAATATGTCGGTGAACTTTTGCAGTTGCCCGCATTTGCAACCCAGATGGTCACACTGCCATAGCTTAGCCAGATATCACAGAGTCATTTAAACCGTACTATGCATCCTTATACAATCTGTCCAGATCAACTCCTTCAGACCTCACTACTCCTCATAGATCTCACCAGTCTTTCCGTGATGATGCTAAGGTACATAAACTATCAGCTGAAGAGATTTGGAACAACTGGTCTTGGAAGAGGAAATTGGTACAGCTTTAAAATCTATGGCAACAGGGAAGAGTACTGGCCCGGACGGCTTCTCCCTGAAATACTCTAAAATATTCCAGTCTCTGTTGACACCACAGTTACAATCAGCTTTCAATGTGGTCCTCTCCGGTGCACCCTTTCCCAAGCAGGCACTGGAGGCTCATATAGTGGTCCTCCTGAAACCTAATAAAGATCCGAAGATATGCAGCAGCTACCACCCAATTTCACTTCTCAATGTAGATATTAAGTTATTTTGGCCAATCGCCTGAAGCCTCATCTCCATAATCTCATACATTTGGACCAATGTGGCTTAGTACCTGGCAGAGAGACACGTCATAACACATCCACCACTATATCAATCGGGTTTATATCCAAATCCAGGCAAATTCCCTTGATAGTCCAATCAACAGACACCGAGAAGGCGTTCAACCGAGTTAGCTGGTCATATCTCAAAGAAACCTGTAACAGATCTTACCCGTTACTTGAGCAGTTGCCTGGCCCTAAGACTGTTTACCCAAAAACTGTGGACATTTTTCCCTGATTGTGCACTAAAAATAGTTTGTATATGCTTTATGTGAATGGGAAAATGGACTGTATTACTGCCCTGTGATAGACTGGTGGCTTGCTTCCAAGGGAATAGGCAGTGAGGGGTTAATTATTCCAACGTGTATTGCAGTGCCTCAAGCCAGTGACTATGTGTACTGTAGCAAGACCTCCTGCTGGGTGTTAATTAAGCCATTGTGAACTGCAGTCAGACCCCCTGCCGTGTGGTAACTAGTTCAAGCCCTCAAGTCTTTGTATCTTGTGTCTGCATTAATCAACCCCTTTTGTATTTTAAATGTAATCACATCTGGCTCATTGTATTTGTTAGGCCATGTGCTGTTGGCCTTTTGTCTCCTGTAACATGATTGGATTAAGCCCTATTGTATCTGGTTTCCCCCATCAGTTTCAATGTAACAGTTCTGTATAAATATCTGTGGTCTTTGTCAATAAAGTGAGTTATGTTTTGGAGTGAACCAGAGTCCTGGAGTCTTGTGTTCTTATGGTATTAAAGTGGCCCCTCTGCCGCCCATCTGAGCCCAGGTTCCTTCATTGTTCATCCGTCTGCTGCCAGTATCCTGCTACCCATCTTCGGATCCAGTCAGGCTGCAATGTGGACTCTGCCTTTCTTCTTCCAAGTTCCTGTAGAACCCTCGGTTCGAGCACAGGAGTGCTCGAACGGCTTGGCAACCGCTACCTTTGTTCCTGCAACACTTTCCCTGTTCCTCGTAGCCTGGGAGTATAGGCTTCACTCTCTACTGCCCATGTTTCCCTGCTTCCAGCGATCCTGCGACTGTTTCAGTGACTGTTCATACTTCAACCGGTGCATCTGATGGTGCTTATCTGGCGTAGTGAGTGAGAGACCCGGGAACAACGGCGGAAGGCGACGCAGTCCCTTCATAGCTTCCGTTACACTGGTGGTATAGAGGTGGGATTTCTCCTTCTTTTATCAGGTGCATCGAGTGAGACATTGCAGATGAAGCAGTGCTGGAGGACACTCTGGGAGCATACGAGGACCACTACAGCACCATCCGAGTACAGTGGTGGACCCAGCTGGACGATGTTATCTACGACTTCGTTCCAGAGTTGGATGCGTGCATTACAGAGGAGCTCAGAGTACAGGAGGAGTACTGGGACTTTGTTAAATTCCTGGACCAGGATTATGGATCCAAGGGCCTTTACGACTGGTTCCCAGCCCGCTTGCGATGGGACATCCAAGGTCTGGTATGGAAGGCCTACCACATGGACTCTACTTTTGGGTGCCCTGACTCCAGCAGATACTGGGAGATCCAAAAAGAGAGAGGACCGTTTTGGGGGATACATTCCTGCGGACTGCCAGGGAAATATGGACATGCTGGCAGGATGTGAATGAGACCTGGAGCAAATATATGCTGGGTTCATTCGAGAGGTTCGGGAATTACAAAGAGAGGAAGAGGAAGACTGGGGGGTGTTACTCATCTAAGGAGGAACTCAGCGGAGCTGAGGACTAGGATGGAGTTTTCCCTGTTCACTCCACACTGGTGAGTGGGAATGCGCTCCTCACCAGTGCCCCTTGTGTTTTCCCCACATTAGGGAGTGGGACAACGGTCCTCCCTGATAACCCTTTGCCCCTGGATAATGTTTTGCCTGAGCTGAGGAGTGGGAATGCGTTCCTCCTCAGCCAAGAGGATGCCTCTGCATCAGGGGATGGGACAGGCGTCTCCCCTGATAGGCATGTTGCCCCTTCCCCTGCTTCCCCAGCTGCGGTGGATGAGACGCAGGTCCCCACCAGCAGCAATTGTATGCCCCAACTGATGGGTAGGAGAGAGCCCATCAGTCCCTGTGAATCCCCTGCTGTGGTGAGTGAGGAAGAGCTCACCAGCAGCCCCAAAGAGATGCCCCATGTTGTGTTGGGAAATGCCCTGGGAGAGGAGCAGTGTGTGCTCCCCAGGGCCGCGGATGATGCCGCCTTGAGGGATGGGACCGCGGTCTTACTCAAGGCAGAGAAGGGCCTTGCGAGTGATGGCCTACAAGAGGAGGACCCCCGCGGGCTGGAAGAAAGCAGTGCTGCTGGCCCTCCTGTGGATATGTTTTGTGAACTGGTGGGTGAAAAGGAGTGCCCCACCAGCCCCCCTGTGAACCCTGGCCTGGTGAGTAGGAGTGAGCTCACCAGGGCCTGGGAAACCCCTGCTGCAGTGGAAGAGATGCAGGTCCCCACCAGCAGCTCCAGTCCGTTCCCTGTGGTTGTTGCCTTGGAGAAGGGGAAGGTTGTGTTCTCCAGGTGCTTGGATAAAATTGCTAGGAGGATTAGGAGTACCTTCCTTCTAAAGAAAAGAAGTGGCCCTGATGCGGGGGCCCAGGAAGACAAGGAGATCAGCAGATTGCCCCTTTGTAGTGCTGATGCCTTTGATACCAGCCCCTACGTGACCCCTGGCCTGGTGGATGGGAGCAAACTCACCAGGCCCGGTGAATCCCTGGCTGGGGTGAGTGGAACAACAGTCCTCACTCCCAGCCCAACGGTTGTCTCCCCTTTTCCCTGTGAACCCCTGGCTGGGGTGAGTGGGACCACAGTCCTCACTTCCAGCCCAACAGTGATTTCCCCTTTTCCGGTGACTCCTGGCCTGGTGAGTGGGACCACAGTCCTCACCAGGGATGTTGCTGTGTCCCCTGGATTAATTGATCTCAGCCTGGTGGGTGGGAATTCAGTCCCCATCAGGCCAACTGTTGACCCAGACAGAGGGAGTGGGACCACTGTCCTCCCTAAAGAAGTTGAGTCTGGGCCCAGGTCTGTTCAGTTCCCAGAATCTGTTTGCCCTGGGTTGGTGAGTGGGAGTGCACTCCTCACCGGCCCTTTGGAAACCCCTGCCCTGGCCAAAAAAGTGCACAGTGGTACTGCCAGTGCTCTGAGCATTGCCCCAGCCCAGGAGAGTGGTAATAACATCCTCTCCTATCCCTCTGGGGCACTTGCCCAACAAAAAGGGGGAGATGTGCTCATTCCCCCACAACTGGATTCTCAGGCCATGGAGGGCCCAAAGACACTGTTATCCCAAAAAGATCCCCCCTATAGACTGGCTTTGGACCCTGAACCACTGGCCCCAGACCCAGGAAAGTCTGACCCCAGCTCTACATGGAGTCTGGCCCAAGAGGGGCCTCCCAATTTGGTGCTAGCAAGTACCAGAAGGCACCTATTTCCCTGGCCCAGGATCAAGGACCAAAGTTGTACCCCTGGCCCAGGACAAGGGGCTTGCTTACTATTTCCAGGCCCGGACAAGGGGCTCACATTTTCTCCTGGCCCAGGACAAGGGGCTTGCTTATTGTTTCCCTGGCCCAGGACAAGGGGCTCCACAATTGTTTCTGGCCTAGGACCAAGGCCTCTGGACTAACGAACTGTCCAGACAAGTGGCTCACAACAGTAAGACTCTCTAGAGTCCCAAGCCAGCACTTACTACCGCAATCGCAGTAGTTACTTGAGCCCTTGTCTGGCCCTAAGACTGTTTACCCAAAAACTGTGGACATTTTTCCCTGGTTGTGCACTAAAAATAGTTTGTATATGCTTTATGTGAATGGGAAAATGAACTGTATTACTGCCCTGTGGTAGACTGGTGGCTTGCTTCCAAGGGAGTAGGCAGTGAGGGGATAATTATTCCAATGTGTATTGCAGTGCCTCAAGCCAGTGACTATGTGTACTGTAGCAAGACCTCCTGCTGGGTGTTAATTAAGCCATTGTGAACTGCAGTCACACCCCCTGCTGTGTGGTAACTAGTTCAAGCCCTCAAGTCTTTGTATCTCGTGTCTGCATTAATCAATCCCTTTTGTATTTTAAATGTAATCACATCTGGCTCATTGTATTTGTTAGGCCATGTGCTGTTGGCCTTTTGTTTCCTGTAACATGATTGGATTAAGCCCTATTGTATCTGGTTTCCCCATCAGTTTCAATGTAACAGTTCTGTATAAATATCTGTGGTCTTTGTCAATAAAGTGAGTTATGTTTTGGAGTGAACCAGAGTCCTGGAGTCTTGTGTTCTTATGGTATTAAAGTGGCCCCTCTGCCGCCCATCTGAGCCCAGGTTCCTTCATTGTTCATCCGTCTGCTGCCAGTATCCTGCTACCCATCTTCGGATCCAGTCAAGCAGCAATGTGGACTCTGCCTTGCTTCTTCCAAGTTCCTGTAGAACCCTTGGTTCGAGCACCGGAGTGCTCGAACAGCTTGGCAACAGCTATCTTTGTTCCTGCAACACTTTCCCTGTTCCTTGTAGCCCGGGAGTAGAGACTTTACTCTCTACTGCCTGTGTTTCCCTGCTTCCAGCGATCCTGCGACTGTTTCAGTGACCGTCCATACTTCAACCGGTGCATCCGACGGCGCTTATCTGGCGTCAAGAGGGAGAGACCCGGGAACAATGGCGGAAGGCGATGCGGTCCCTTCATAACTTCCATTACAAAACCCTTCTAAACATTGGATTGAGACAAGGTATAATGGCACTATACTCTGATCCCTCGGCTTTGGTCATGGTAAATGGTACTCTCTCTGACCCCTTCATGATCGGTAAAGGCACCATACAGGGATGTCATTTTCCCCTATCTTATTAATCATCACTTTAGAACCTTTGTATTTTTATTTATTTCCAACCCTACCATATCACTGCCTCATCTTATTGATCTCATCAATGAATACTCTGTTCTTTCACAAGCCAAAATAAATCATTCTAAATCCGAGATCCTGAATATTAATTTAGATGTGCGCTCGGCCAGCAAATTACAACTCTTATATCCAATCAAATGGTCCTTTTCATCCATTCCATATCTAGATATACAATTAACTGCAGACCCTTTACTTCTTCCTGAAAAGAATTTTGTCCCTCTCATTGAATTTATAACTTCTGACATCAGTAAATGGCATCCTCTCCTTATTTCATGGAAAGGTAGAGCTAATCTCATAAAAATTTTGGTCCTTCCAAAAATATTGTATTTATTTAATGTTCTCCCCATTGCTAATCCATCCAAATATCTGAACAATATACACTCATTAATATGTTACTTCATGTGGGCCGATAAACCCCTTCATCTTAGTTACTCCTTATTATCCACTGACATCACAAAAGGAGGTATGAATTTCCCTGACATTCATAGATACTACCATGCATTGGCTATAGCTAAAATCTTTGATTTTCTGCCTAACACTAACGTCAGATGGGTTGAAACCCTTGCTCACACCCTTGGCCACCTTTCACTAATTCAATTACTTTGGTCCACCACCAAATCTGTCCAAGCGGTATGTAAAGAACACATCATCCTTGGGCATATCTTGAATACATGGTCCACTCTAAACAAATCTCTTAATCTTGCACCAATCCCGTATCCTCTTCAATCACTTACAGGAAACCCAGATTTCCAACCAAGTATTTTTAATAAGATATTTAACATGTTGGATGAGAAACACCATTCCTCCCAATTATCTTTATCCTGTAGGGGCAACATGGTCTCCTTTGATTATTTGAGAAATGCACTTGGTGCACAAAATACTCCTTGGTGGTCTTTACTGCAAGTGAGACATAGGTTTGCTTCTGAGAAAATAAGAGGATACTTTGATAGGGACCTGACCCACTTTGAAAGTGTTCTACACACTCCCAATTGACTTTGCCCATTGTCCTTCTGTTATTCCCTACTCCAAGATTACACAGCATCCACCAAACCATAATTTCTATCCACGTGAGAGCAACAATTATCTTCTCTTTTGATATAGCTCAATGGTCATACATTCTATGCAGCAACTTATCCAATGCACGCAATATCTCCCACTCGCTATTTAAATTACAAAGTTATCTCATGCTGGTATATGACTCCAGTTAGAGTCCAACAATGTATACCTTCGACATCTGGCTTATGTTGGAGGGGTGATACACATAGGGGATCAATGCCCACATCTGGTGGTCTTGCCCGATAATAATTCCTTTCTAGACTGCACTTCTTCAATGCACAAACTGCATGCTGGGCGTTAAATTCCAGTTGATCCATTGTTGTGTCTCTTCTCCTACACGGGCCACATACAACTAAAAGTTCCTTCACACCTCTGGTCCGCAACTTGCTCACTCATTTCCTTAGCAAAATCTCTCATTCTTTACATCTCCAGTATGTAGGAATCTCCACCCCTCTCCCTCTGGTTTTCAAAAATTGATTCTTTATACTCACTTGAAAACCTCCATGCCTTCAAAACAAACTTGTTGTCTAGATTTACAGCTCAATGTTCTATTGGACAGAACACAAATCAGCCTCTACATCTAACATACAGTTTGCTCTGAGCCCTTAGTGTTCATCTCTTGCTTAATCTTGATAGATTTCAATGAGATATGTTCTGGCTCATGCCCAGGTATGCTTCATCCTTGAGAAATTTTTCCCCTTCCCTTAAATGTTTTCTTTTCTCCCCTCCTCCTTCCTTATCTTTCTTCCTTCTCCTCTCATTACCCATGTTACAGATGCAGGGGAGGGACAGGGAACTAGGATCAGACTTGCAGACAAATATCATCTGTTGGAAATGTAACTGCTAACATTCTGTACTGTTTGTTTTTTGCAGTTAAATATTGAACTCTCTATTTTTATATTGAGTATGTGCATTCAACATTTTATATTCCTGTTCTACCCTGTATGCTGTATTTATATAAATGTCAATAAACTTAATTGAAATTGAAAAAAGAAAAAGAAACAAAAAAAGAAAACGGGGAGGTGTGTGCTTATATTTGAAACCAGAGCTAAATCCAATTTTAAAGTGATAGTAATACTTAAAATGTAAAAAAAAATATGTTGTAGGGTTTATCCCCCTGAGTAAAACAAGAGTACTCCCACTGCTGAAAGGTGTTTCATTCAAAAGTTATTAATTTTCAAAGTTGAATTTTTTAGGTGCAATATCACAGTGGCCTGAAATTGTACAGTGGCGCTGTTGCTACACCATCCTATGGAGATTTATGGTCAATTGACCAGAGCTGTCCATAGGATCGTGTAGCAACAGCGCCACTGTACAATTTCAGGCCACTGTGATATTGCACCTAAAAAATTCAACTTTGAAAATTAATAACTTTTGAATGAAACACCTTTCAGCAGTGGGAGTACTCTTGTTTTACTCAGGGGGATAAACCCTACAACATATATTTTTTTACATTTTAAGTATTACTATCCCTTTAAGGGGTGATATTAGTGAGAAAAATATCCATAATGTGGAGTCCTTGTGGGAAGAAATTGAGTAGAAATTGTGGGTAGACGATAGACAAGAAAACCACCGTCGGGTGTTTTGTATATGCAGTAAGTCATTTAAAGGTACGTCTTATGAACAGCTAACGGCAGTTGTCTAATCCTTACGGCTGGTAATCTTACATGCATTGAGACCTATAGAAAAGACTTTCCAAAGCCATTTAAAGGAGTTACTGCTAACGGCAGAAAAAACAATACATTTAAAGAGCAAAACTTTTGTTAGCCGTAAGACACATAATGGCAAAAAGAAACCACCGTTGGAGAAAATAAAACAGAGAAACAACATATAACACAAGCAAACCAATGGCAAAATTAACCCTTGTAATGCCAAAATAACACACAAACCATGCTCATGCCCACAAATTACTGTCAGACAGAACACAACAACCTAGCAACACCACAGGGACAAGGTCTTCAAAAAGCACACCGACACAACACATCACAACATAGCATGGAACAATGGAGGTTAACACGCAACACGGACAGGTGTCAATACAAAACAAGCTCACCTGTGCAACAGCCAATAGAGACTCAACCTGCACCTCACAACATCACACTCGCAAGTGACAGTGACACACCAATCAAAACACAACAGATTTTAAAACACAAACACATTGGCAAACACTTACCTGGACAACAAATACCCTCCCATTGGTCATCACTCACCTCATGACCACACCTGGACAACGCCCCAACATGGTCTTAAAGGGACAGCCCATCAATTGGCTCCAAAAGGGACTGACAGCGCAGGCGCACGGACGTCACTGTGACAAGATGTCCGTGCTTCCTGCTCCTGTGACCCTCGGAAAAACTGCAAAATCTTTGGAACCAGGTAATATTTCTGGCGACTAGCGCTACTAAGCAGCTAGTCGCCAGATGAAGACTGAATACATGTAAAGTTATTGCAGGGTGGTAGCTCCCCTTTAACTTTTACACATTAAATGTATAATTTTTTTTTTCGCTAGCAGTAGGGGTGGGCGAAATCTCTCACCATGTTCCCTCGAGAAATTCCACAAAAACTTTAAAAAAGGAATGGGAATGGAGGGAGAAAAGGGTAGTAGTGAGAGAAGGACAGGTCAGCTGCCTGCGCATGCTGCTAGACGTGCTGCCCCTGCTGCCACCATTGCTGCCCTTGCTGCGACTAGTGCTGTGCCTGCTGTCAGACATACTGACCCTGCTGTAACCAGTGCTGTGCCTGCTGCCAGTGCTGAACCTGCTTCCATCTATCTGATGGGGATACATGTTCTGGATGTCCGTAGCCATTGCCTGTTGGGTAGTGTGACGTAATTTGCATGGTCGTATTCTGATTGGCTGTTTTGAAGATCCGGTCAACCGTTATATATGGGAGTACACGTGGCGTTCCACTTGTGGATTACTTCGAGTTAGACAACTTGATAAAGCTGTGTAACACCTCAAAATGCGTAGTCTTTGTTACTATTACATTTTTTTTTTAATATATATATTTTATATGTTTTATTGGAATATTAGCATTGTTAATTTTTATTCATAAACCTTTTTGGACATCAGACGTGTGAAACTACTTGGAAGGGATTGTGAGTGGAGCAGCTGGCCATGTGACAAAGAGAAGGCATGGTGGGAGATCCCTACCTGTGTGATTGTCAGCTCTGGTGATATCCTTTGCTGACCATAAATAAATGTGAGTACAATAATTTTTTGAATTTACAGTATTGAGATATCTATAGCAATATTTCACTACTGGCACTATCCTGTGTGGTTTTTTTTTTGCTGTCAGACATGTTGCCCTGATTGCAACCAGTGTTGTGCCTGATGCCAGTACTGAACCTACCGTCACCAATACTGGGCCTGCTGTCATATGTGTTGCCCCTGTTGCCAGTGCCACCCATGCTGTGCCTGCTGCCAGTGGTGAACCTGCTGCCACTAGTGCTGTGCCTTTGTTGATGTTAGGATGTGGCAGTTTGTATCCTCCCATTGCACACTGTGTGGTGCACTGACCACACATGGCAGTGTGGTGGAGGAGTATTGCAAGCAGGGCATCAATTGGCATCTAAGGAGATTTCATCCCTCAGAATATGCTAAGATGGCGGCAGGTAGGGTTCATCATTACTATTAAACTGTCAACAAGTTGTCATGTGTCCTTAGCAGGGTCTGGACAAGGGGTATAGTGACAGCGGCAGTGTTTGGGTTCTGGTGTCATGGTGTTTGGATACAGTTGTGCCCCAGGTGTTATTTTGCACACACATACTGTGCACATTGCAGTTGCTGATGAGAGGCACAGTTCCTGCTTTCAAGGGGAAAAATGTTATTCTAATAACAAAACACCCATGATTTTGGAGGAGGGACAGGTGGAGAAGAATTATTGGCCAACTTCTTTTCTCCACATATACTGGAGGCTACTTACTGTGCTGCTATTTCCTCAGATGCATCAATGGAGCTAGTCGTGACAAGTGGAACCTTCATCATCCATCGGCCATGTTACTGCTGTTGTTGATCCCATTCCCTTTCAGCTGCCTAAACATCCTGCTGCTTAAACAACTCAGCAGCAGCAAGAACAACAGTTGCAAATTCCACATCTACATCAGGTCATTTGACAATGGCCAGTGGCCACTGGCCAACAGGACATCACCTGCTGGCACTAGGCCATTAGGGAATTTTTTTTCCTTAGGGCTTCTGCCAAACAAGCTTAAGTCCTACAAATCAATGTTTCTTCAGGGATTGTGCCTCTAACAACAAATAAATCATCCTCTACAAAATATTCTATCAAGTCAAGTATCAGTCCATCCCAGTGGCAGCTTATGTCAGGGGGTTCCTGTCTTTATCACTTTACATACAAAATTCTTATTTTATTGATTTATTTTTTATTAACTGTCCCACCAATACCAGTCAAGAACCCCCCAAAACAAGTTCCCTAGTTCAACTAATTCATTTCCCCAGACTCCACACACCAACACAGGCACCCGCCTCAGACCCCTTTTATACCATGTCTTATAGGTTTTTGTATTTGTTTTTAGGATTTATTTTGTATTAACTGACCCCCAATTACAGTAAAGAACCCCCCAAAAAAATACATTCCCTGTTCAACTGATTATTTCCCCACATTCCACCAACAAAGGCACCCTGAATTTACACACAACACATAGCAAATATTATTTTATTTCCAAAGGACCATAGTATAAATGAGGCATGAGGGTGCCTGTGTTGGTGGTGTGTGGGGAAAGAATCAGGTGAACGGGGAATGTTTTTTGGGGTGGTTGTTTACTGGGATTGGGGGCAGTTAATAAAAAATAAGTCCTAAATACAAATCAAATGCCACATATTATTATTATTATTATTATTATTATTCTTTATTTATATAGCGCCAACTAAATCTACAGAGCTGTACAGCTGGGAATAGACATACAGAGGTATTAAATAGTACAATCAAATGTTGAGAACAGAAGGATCAGAAGACATGATATAAAAAGGATCTGATGAGGGTAACTGTGTTCGTGGGTGGAGTCTGGGGAATGACTCAAGTTGACCAGGGGATTTGTTTTGGGGGGGGGTCCTGACTGCTATTGGGGGGACAGTTAATGAAAAAAAAATAATACATTTGTATGTAAAGTGATAGAGACAGGAACGCCAAGCTGCCACTGGGGTGCACTGATACTTGACTTTATAGAGTATTTTGTAGAGAATGATTTGTTAGAGGCACAAGTCCAAAGGACACATTAATTTGTATGACTTAGGCTTGTTAGAAACTATGACTATGTTTTTTTATTTATTTATTTATTTATTTATTTTTCCTCAAAGCACAAGACCTGAGAAAAAATGCCTGCAGGTCATGTTGGCCAGTGGCCACTGGCCATTGTCAAATGTCCTCCTGAGTCCATAATTGCGGAATTTGCAAATGCTGTTCTTGCTGCTGCTGCTGAGTTGTTTAAGCAGAAGAATGATTAGGAAGCTGAAAGGGAATGGGATCAACATTAGCAGTAACATGGGTGATGGATGATGAAGGTTCCACTTGCCACGACTAGCTCCAGTGATGCGCCTGAGACAGTAGCATCACAATAAGTAGCCCCTAGTCCATGTGGAGAAAAGTAGAAGTTGGCCAATAATTCTTATCCAGCTGCCCCTCTCCAAAATCCTGGGTGAGTTGTTATTAGAATATCATTTTATCCCTTGAGAGCAGAAACTGTGCCTCTCACCAGCAACTGCAATGTGCACAGTGTGTGTGTGTGTGTGTATGTATGTGTGGGTGTGTATGTGTGTGTGTGTATGTGTGTGTGTGTATGTGTGTGTGTGTATGTGTGTGTGTGTATGTGTGTGTGTGTGTATGTGTGTGTATGTATGTATGTGTGTGTGTGTGTGTGTGTGTGTGTGTGTGTGTGTGGTAAATAACACCTGGGGCCATAACTGTATCCAAACACCATGGCACCAGAACCCAAATACTTCAGCTGTCACTATACCCCTTATCCGGACCCCCCTAAGGACACATGACAACTTGCTGACAGTTTAATAGTAATGATGAACCCTCCCTGCCATCAGCTTAGCATATTCTGTGGGGTGAAATCTCCTCAGATGCTGCTTGATGCCCTGCTTGCGATACTCCTCCACCACACTGCAATGTTTGGTCAGTGTACCACAGAGTGTGCAATTGGTAGAGACGAACTGCCAAATTCTAACATCAACAGAGTGGCTATCATTTGGCGGGGGAGGTAATGATGAAAGAGGTGGATTGGCAGAAGATGTAGTTACCCTAGAAGAAGAAGGTGATGGCGAGCTAGTTGTTTTGCTCGTCATGGAACTTCCAGTCTCTGCATGGTTTCTCTGTTCTTCCACCTCTTTGATCTCCGTCTCACCTCTTGTTGCCTTTCTGGAGAGTCAGGGGGTAAAGTAACAGCAGTGCTTGATTTCTGTGATGGATGTTTGGCATTAACACATTTGATATAAATGTCACGGTGTCCGTGTTTCATGTATGATACCAGGGAGGTTGTGCCAAGGTGTGTTCCCTCCTTTCCTCTTCTCACTGACTTTTCACAATTTGTGCACAGTACCGTTGGTGATGACTGCACTGTGCCTGCCCCAAGAGAAAAATAGTCCCACACCCATGACTTCAGAGGATAGGGGTAGGGAACAGGTGGAGAAGAATGGTCTCTTTCTTCTTCTCCTCCACATTCCCCTTCACTGTCTGTGCTGACAGCTGATGAAGTTTCTGTTGTTGCTGCTACTGCCTCAGATTCAGCACTGCAAATAGGACCAGAAGTATTGCTGCTGCTGGCAAGTGGGACCTGTCCTAATCCTGCATCACTTTGCAACTCAGCAACAGCAGGAATTACAGCAGTTGCAAATTCCAAAAGCTCACTTATGGTGGTGGTGATGCCAGTCCTCATCCCTGTCTCTCATTCCTTCTCAGTTCAGCTGCCTGTGCCTGCTGCTATTGCTGCCAGTCTGCCTTCTTCACCAAGCAACAGCAAGTGTGACTTTAGGGGACCCTCTGTCAAGTTCAGCCGCAGAGCCTTCCTCCTCATAGTCACTAGTAATATGAGGATATTGATTACCCCCTCCTTCACTCCTAACACTAACAAGCTCCTGGACCCTCTTAGTACTAGTACTGGTTGGACTGCTTGGGGAGTGCAAGTGTGTCTTTGGACCCCCTGCTTTAACACTTGGCATCATCTTCTCCTGACCCCCTCCTGAGTATTACAAGACACACTAGCAGTTTCAGCACTGGTGGCAGCAGCTTCAGCACTGGCAGCAGACACAGCACTGATAGCACTGGAAACAGGGGCAGCACGTCTGATAGCAGGCACTGTATTGGTGGCAGCAGGTTCAGTACTAGCAGCAGGCACAGCACTGGGGTAAGCAGGTTCAGCACTGGCAGCAGGGACAGCACTTTTGAAAGCAGGCACAGCACTAGTTGCAGCATGGGCAACAATTTTGGCAGCAGGGACAGCATGACTGGTAGTAGGCACAGGCAACTGACCTGTCCTGCTCTCACTAGTACTACCCTTTTCTCCCTCTCTCCCTTCGCATTCCCTTTCTCCCTCCCTTCCCATGAAATTCCCCAACATCCTTTGGGGTGATTTAGAGGGGCTGGACAGCATTGGTTTAGTAGTGCTCACTTCCTCTTCCTCAGACTCAGTGAACACATAAGGGTCCTTCCAGTTCCTGGATCTGCAACAATTTTCCACATCCCTGCAACCTTTTCTCAACCCCATCCTCACACTTACTTGCGCAGAAAAAACTACTGCTCTCTACAACAACACTCTCACAACAGTCTACGCCACCCACGCACAACCCCACTACGACCTTGATACACCAGACAAACACAATCCCTCCAAAGGTGCTCATGCACTGCCAAAAGGCACTGGAGAAAATTGCGCTCCACAACTGGTGTCATACACTACAAATTAATTCTCCATTCTTATAGCTTTCCTCTAACCTGAAACACCTTTTCTCAACCTTCAAATTTCTACTCCCACCAATACAAACACCTTCCACTAACTTAACCCAAGATCTCGCCACCCACTTCAAGGACAAGATCGACTCCATCAGACATGAAATCTCATCACTTCCACACCCATCCATCCAGCTTAGCCCTGCCACCTCTCCTACATGCACACTAACCTCCTTCTCACCCATCATCGAGGATGAAGTTTCTCTTCTCCTCACTCGCTCAAACCTATCCACATGACCTCTTGACCCAATCCCATCTCAGCTCATTCAAGAACTTTCACCTCTACTAACTTATTCAGGCTCTCTCTGTCAACAGGCACCTTCCATCCTTCAAACATGCAATAATCACACCCATCCTAAATAAACCCTCACTGTCAAACTACCTACCCATTTCTCTACTCCCATTCTCCTACAAGCTCCTTGAGAGTCTCGTATATAACCGGGTCACTAAATTCCCCTGCTCCCATTCCCTGCTAGATCCCTTGCAACCTAGATTCCACCCTCATCACTCAACTGAGACTGCCCTCAGTAAAGTGGCCAATGACTTGCTCTCCACTAAGTCAAAAGGCCACTATTCCCTACTCATTCTCCTGGACCTGTCAACTGCCTTTGACACAGTAGATCACCCACTCCTCCTCTAAGCCCTCCACTCCCTAGGTCTCTGTGACACAGCTCTCTCTTGTTTTTCATCATATCTCTGCAACCGCTCCTTCAGTGTGTCCTACTCTGGCTCCACTTCCACACCACTCCCACTGTCTGTCAGAGTGCCTCAAGGATCAATCCTGGGCCCCTTGCTCTTTTCAATTTACACCGCATCCCTTGGCAAACTAATAAGCTCCTTTGGGTTTCACCATCATCTCTATGCTGATGACACTCAAATCTGTCTATCATCCCCTGACCTCTCCCTGTGTGGTCACATTTGACTCAGCTCTATCCTTCATTTCTCACATCCAGTCAATCTCCAACTCATCTCGCCTCCACCTCCGCAACATCTCTAGAATCCAACCCTTCCTCACCCAAGACACTGCAAAAATTACTAATCATGTCCCACCTTGACTACTGTAACTCAAAACTAACTGGCCTTCCTCTCACCCAACTAACCTCACTGCCGTCCATAATGAACTCTGCTGCACGACTAATCTACCTCACTCATTGCTTCTCCAACATCAATTTAATTCCAGAATAAAATTAAAAATTCTGGTGCTAACTTACAGAGCCCTTACTAACACCATACCCTCCTATATTTTATCTCTCATTTCCAAATACATTCCCACTCGCAATCTTCTCTCTACACACAACCTTTTCCTCTCCACAGCTCTTATTACATCCTCCCATTCCCTTCTACAGGACTTCTCCCATGCTGCACCAGAGCTCTGGAATTCCCTCACCCACCCCATCAGACTCTCCCCCAGCATTCAGATCTTCAGAAGCTCCCTGAAAACTCATCTATTCGGGGAAGCCTATTAACTACCTCCATAAACATTATCACCAAAAAACACCCCTTCCCTGGACCACTGCACTGTAAGCCCCAGGCTTTTAGGCCTACAGTATTTGAGTCACGACAAATCAAAAAGTGTTTTGTCACTGATGTTAATTGCTTACCAACAATGCATGACTCCTGTGGGGCTACCTGTGGCATGTTCTATTGCTCTTATTTTTATCTTTCTCTTTGTCTTCCCCACATACCGCATACCACATGGTCATTCTAAACAGTATACCACTGCCTTGGTTTGGCATGTAATAAAGTCTGTGATGGTGTGGTATTCACCAAATCTGTCATATATGCCCTTTGTGGTGACAATGTGTTGACATGCTACACAGTGGAAGCAAGGGTTGGAGCCTGAGACAACAGGTTTATTTTTACTCTGTAATTGACTGTGCACCAGTCTATCTCTCAGATTGCATGCTCTCTTACAGAACATAGAAACTCAATCTCCTAAGGTGGCTTTCAAGTCTTCATCACACATCAGTATGTGCCAATGGTTGTTCAGAATTTTCTTTAGTTGCTCCCAATGACAATTGTATGTGGATACAAAGTGTATCTTCTGTTCTCCTGTGGGTGTCTTTTGGTGATATGTCTTGTAAGAGATCACCCAATTTGAGAGAGAGACTGGTGCACATTTACAGAGTAAAAGTAAATCAGTTGACTCAGGCTTCCACCCTTGCGGCCAATGTGTAGTATGTCAACACATGGTCACCACAAAAGGCATATATGACAAATATGGTAAATACCACACCACCACAAACTTCATTACATGCCCAAACCAAGGCAGTGGTATATAATGGTGGGTGAAAGCTCTCCGTCTTCCTGTGAGAAATCCTGCAAAAACCACATTGTTGTTGGCTTTTTCGTGGGAAAATCTGCTTTAAAACCAACAATTAAAATCTTCTTATTTTTCGCCCATTGGCCAAAATTCTTCGCCATGGCTAGAAAGTTTCTGCCTATTGATTTATTTGTTTTTTGCCTTTCCACTATAAAAAAGTGACATATTCAAGGAAGTGAAACACAATAGAAGCAGCTACAGAGCAAGGTAGATGTGCTGTGCGGTTTTGCTGTTATCTTTTTGGAAAACTGAAGCAAGAGAGGCTCATAGTGAACCTGCTGTGACCAATACTGTACCTGCTGTCAGACGTGCTGCCCCTGCTGCCACCAGTGCTGTGCCTGCTTCCAGTGCTGAAACTGCTGCCACCAGTGCTGAACCTGCTTCTAGTGTGTCTTGTAAAATTCAGTAGGGGTGAAAGGAGAAGATGATGCCAAGTGTGACAGTAGGGGACCCTAAGTCACACTTGCCATCTCCAAGCAGTACCACCAGTGCTAGTACTACTACTACTTAGAAGGTCCAACAGTTTGTTAGTGTTAGGAGTGAATGAGGGGGTAATCAATATCTTCATATTAATAGTGACTGTGAGAAGGAAGACTCTAGGGCTGAACTTGATATGGTTGGTGTTAGTAGTCGTAGAAGTAATGGTGAAGCAGCTGGTGGGGCTAATGTTAGGGGAGTGGTAGGTGAAGCATTTAAGAGCATCCAGGCTAGCGGTCAAGGGAGCCCACACTCTCCCTCTGCCTTGGGAGTCCCTTCCCTTCACTAGAGTGTGCAATTGGAACATGATCTTGAAGAGGCCATAACTGTTGGTGGATAGCATGAGCAGAAATAATACCACCAGCATGAGCACAGATATCACGTGCTGTGATAGAGCAGCAGCAGCACGTAGGGACTAGTGGTGGTGGTGTTGGAGAAGCTGAGGTGGAAGAGACATTGGTGCCCTTTTTAGCAGAAATTGAGAAGGAATGGGAGACAGGGATGAAGATGGGCATCACCACCATCAGCAGTGAGCTTTTGGGATTTGCGACTGCTCTAATTCCTGCTGCTGATGAGTTGCAAGTGCAGCAGGATGCTGAGGAGCAAGCTAGTGTGCCACAGACCACTGTGGACACAGTGGGAATGTGGTCAACAAGTGATGTGGACTAAGACAGGCTCCATTGTCAGAGGCAGCAAAACTCCTGGTCCTAGTTGCAGTGCTGATTCTGAGGCAGTAGCAGCAACAACATAAATATCATCTGCTGCCACAGACAGTGAAAGGAAGGAGAATGTGGAGGACAAGAAGAAAGATTAAATTCTTCTCCACCTGTTTCCTATCCTTATCACTTGAAGTCATGGGGTTGGGACTATTTTTCTCTTGGGGCAGGCACAGTGCAGTCATCACCAATGGCACTGTGCACAATTTGTGACAAGTCAGTGAGAAGAGGAAAGGAGGGAAAACACCTTGGCACAACCACCCTGATAACACACATGAAACACAGACACCTTGACATTTATTTGAAACATGTTAAAGCCAAACACCCACCACAGAAATCGAGCACCACTGTTGCTGTACCCCCTGACTCTCCAGAAAGGCAACAAGTGGTGAGGCGGAGATCAAATAGACGGAAAAACAGAGAAACCCAGGCAGAGGCTGGAAGTTCAATGACAAGAGAAACAACTAGCTCGCCATCACCTTCTTGCTCTAGGGTGACTACATCTTCTGCCAATCAACCTCATTCATCGTTACCTCCCCCGCCAAATGATAGCCACGCTGTAGATGTTAGGATGTGGCGGTTCATGTCCACCCATTGCACACTGTGTGGTGCATTGATCACACATGTTAGTGTGGTGGAGGAGAATCACAAATAGGGCATCAAGAAGCATCTGAGGAGATTCCATCCCACAGAATATGTTGAGCTGGTGGCATGGAGGGTTCATCATTAATATCAAATGGTCTGTAAGTTGTGATGTGTCCTTTAGCGGGATGTGGCACAACCACCCCGAAAACACACATGAAGAACAGACACCACATTTATGTCAAACATGTTAAAGCCAAAAACACAACAGAAATTAAGCACCACTGTTGCTATACCCCCTGACTCTCCATAAAGGCAACAAGGGATGAGGCAGAGATCAAAGAGGAGGAAGAATAGAGAAGCCCAGGCAGAGACGGGAAGTTCCATGACGATCAAAACAACTAGCTTGCCATCACCTTCTTCCTCTAGGGTAACTACATTTTCTGTCATTCCACCTTGTTCATCATTTCCTCCCCTGCCAACTGATAGCCATTCTGTTGATGTTAGGATGTTTTAGTTCATGTCCACCCATTGCACACTGTGTGGTGGAGGAGAATAGCAAGCAGGGCATCAAGCGGCATCTGAGGAGATTCCATCCCACAGAACATGCTAGGATGGTGGCAGGAAGGGATGATCATTACTATTAAGCTGTCAATAAGTTGTCATGTGTCCTTAGTGGGGTGTGGACAAGGGATATAGTGACAACAGAAGTACTTGTGTTCTGGTGTCATGGTGTTTGGATACACTTGTGCACCCATATGTTATTTACCACACACTGTGCATATTGTAATTATGTCACGGTTTGTTAAGACTCTCAGACACAGAGTTAGGTAAAAACACAACTTTATTGAAACGTTTAAAGGAAACCCTATTGGGTAGCATACACATATATATGAAGCAATTTACATAGTAGCATAAGCAATGGTAATGAGTGGGACACAAGCTCTACCGGCCTTGCCAATACCGGGTAAGGCAACCTAGGTGGTACAATATGGAACAGGTTCTATCAGTCTTACCAATATACCGGGCAAGGCAGCCTGGAGGTTGGTAAACTAAATAGTATAGGCTCTACCGGCCCTGCCAATATACCGGGCAAGGCAGCCTGGAAACTGGTTCAAGGAAACGTATGGGCTCTATCGGCCTTGCCAATATACCGAGCAAGGCAGCCTGGAGACTGGTACAGAGAATAGTATAGGCTCTACAGACCTTGCCAATATACCGGGCAAGGCAGCCTGGAGACTGGTCAAATGAAATAATGTTGGCTCTACTGACCTTCCCAATGTACCGGGCAAGGCAGCCTGGAGAATGAGACAGCAAGTATGGAGGCTTTACCGGCCTTGCCAATACCGGGTAAGGCAACCGAAGATGGTATAGAGAGGAATAGGTTCTACCGGCCTTACCAATATACCAGGCAAGGCAGCCTGCACAGTTAAGCAGAATGGCAGCAGCTAAGACCTCGATGACTGGCTAGATGGATAGACCAGTCACATAGTATGACAGACTGAGGCCTAATGGATCCTCAGTATAGCACAGTCAGCGAGAAGAGCAGAAGCAAACCAGTAATCGTGCAGCTGAGACACAATCTCTACCGGTGCTAACAGATCTTGCAACACGCAACCGGTGTATATATATATAGGGAGCAAACCAGTACCCGCATACTGGAGAAAACCACCAATCTTCCAGTGCTGTCTAGGACTGAACAGCGACTGGTACAACAAGGAGCGAACCAGTACCCGCGTACTGGAGAGACAAGTGGACAACCGAAGTTGTCTAGACTAAACAGCAACCGGCCAAACAAGGAGCGAACCAGTACCCACGTACTGGGATAACCAAATCACTACCGGTGCAACAGCAGCCGGTTGGCAGTGGAGCGAACCAGTACACTCGTACTGGGAGAACCAACGATTCTACCAATGCAACAGCAATCGGTTGTATGTGGAGCGAACCAGTACCCGCGTACTGGGATAACCAATAACTCTATCGGTGCAACAGCAGCCAGTTAGTAGTGGAGCGAACCAGTACCCGCGTACTGGGATAACCAATACTCTATCGGTGCAACAGCAGCCGGTTGGCAGTGGAGCGAACCAGTATCCGCGTACTAGGAGAACCAATGACTCTACTGATGCAACAGCAATCTGTTGTAAGTGGAGCGAACCAGTACCCGCGTACTGGGATAACCAATAACTCTATTGGTGCAACAGCAGCCAGTTAGTAGAGGAGCAAACCAGTACCCGCGTACTGGCATAACCAATACTCTATCGGTGCAACAGCAGCCGGTTGGCAGCGTATTAGGAGAACCTACGACTCTACCGATGCAACAGCAATCTGTTGTAAGTGGAGCGAACCAGTACCCGAGTACTGGGATAACCAATAACTCTATTGGTGCAACAGCAGACAGTTAGTAGTGGAGCGAACCAGTACCCGCGTACTGGGATAACCAATACCAACAGCAGCCGGTTGGCAGTGGAGAGAACAGTACCTGCGTACTGGAGGAAGCAACATGAAAATGTCGCCAGAGTGACTGGAGAAGGCCGGCACACTGCAGGCGACCCAGGAGTAGGAAACCAGCCGAGGATGGACAGGAAACAGCACTGCGGGCAATCAGCCGGATCAGGAACAGCAGGAAACGGCAGCAGGACAGCAACCTCAACCGGATCAGGAACGGATGCAGGAACCAGGGCAACTGGTGGGCAGGAACTAGATGATCTCAAACAAGCAGGAACGCAGATAAGGCACAGGAAGCTCAGGAACTTAATGCAGGAACGAGCAGCATAGAGACAACACGAAAGGGCAACCAAAGGGTGCCCAAGCTCAGTCTAAATAGGCAATGCAGGGCGGGCTGAAGGCAGACAGCCAATGGAGAGCCCCCTTCAGGTAACTGACAAAGAAAAGCAGCAATCACGGGCACCGTGATAGTACCCCCCTCTCAAAGACCCCCTCTCCTAAAAGTGGGTCTCGGTTTCTGAGGGTACTTAGAATGGAAATTTCTCAGTAATTTGGGAACATGAAGGTCCTTACTATCTACCCATGATCTTTCTTCAGGACCGTAACCTTTCCAATGTACCAAATACTGCACTTTTCCTCTAAGCCTGTGGGAATCAATAATATTCTGAACTTCATACTCCTCCTGACCTTCGACCTCTATAGGCCCTGGCACCACAGGGTTGGTAGTATAATGGTTGCATACAAGAGGTTTGAGGAGAGAGACATGGAACACATTATGAATACGCATGGAGGCAGGAATGTCCAAAGCATAAGAGACAGGGTTGATTTTGCGAATCACCCTATAAGGACCAATGAATCGAGGAGCCAATTTATTAGACGGGACTTGAAGTTTAAGATTTCTGGAGGAAAGCCACACTCTGTCCCCAACCTGGAAGGAAACCGCTGGTAATCATCTGCGATTAGCATGGCGCTGATGGCGCTGGAAGGACTGACCGAGTGCCCTCTGAACCTGTGCCCATGTGGAGTGGAGTTGCTCGATATGCGCATCCAGAGCTGGACTCTGCTGTGACTGAAAGGAATCCGGGAGCAAACAAGGCTGGAACCCATAATTAATCAGAAACGGGGAGCTCCCGGATGAGGAGTTAACCGCACAGTCCCTGGCGAACTCTGTCCAGGGCAACAGGTCGGCCCAATTATCATGATGGTCATTAATGAAACAGCGCAAGAATTGCTCCAATCCTTGATTGGCACGCTCAGCAGCCCCATTGGTCTGGGGATGGTAGGCGGAGGAAAAGGACAATTGTATGCCCATCTGTTCACAAAATGCCCTCCAAAATCTGGATACAAACTGGCTTCCCCGGTCGGGTACTCTGGGTACTCCATGCAACCGAAATACTTCCTTAGCGAAAACCACCGCTAATTCTTTAGCAAAGGGAAGGCCACGGAGGGGCACAAAATGAGCCATTTTAGAAAACCTGTCCACAACCATCAGTATAAAAGAATACCCTCTAGACACCGGCATTTCTCCCATGAAATCAATGGAAACGTGGGACCAGGGACGTTCACCATTAGGTACCGGCTGAAGTAGGCCCACCGGGAGGTGTCTAGTGGTCTTAGCATGGGCACAGGTGGCACAGGCATTCGTAAAACTTGAGAGAGAGATCATAACAATTGATCTCTTCCAATATGTCCTGCAGCTTTAGAGGAATGATATGTCTCAAGCAATCGAGTGCGGAATGGCTCATCAACAAAACATTTGCCCACTGGGGTTTCTGGGGAGCGGAAGCATGGGAGGCCAAAATCTCTTCCCCTAGTGGTGAAGTGATACTAGTATGTAGTGTAGCCAATATCCGATCAGGCTGAATAATAGGTGCTGGTACCTCGTCTCTGTCAGTTTCAGACTCAAGTTGTCTTGACAGGGCGTCAGCTCTAACATTCTTAGACCCCGGAAAGTAAGAAACAATAAAATTGAAACGAGAAAGGAACAGTGCCCACCTGGCCTGGGGTGAGGACAATCTTTTAGCCTCAGAGAGATAGGTCAAGTTTTTGTGGTCAGTCAGAATTAAGACTGGATTTTTTGTGCCCTCTAGTAGGTGGTGCCATTCCTTCAGGGCAAGAATAATGGCCAGTAATTCTCTGTCACCTATCTCGCAATTGCTTTGAGCCCCAGACAACTTTTTAGAGAAAAACCCACAAGGTCTGAGAATTCCTCCTTTAACAGGTCGTTGAGAAAATACTGCCCCAACCCCAATATCTGAGGCATCAACCTCCAATGTGAACGGGAGAGATGGGTTGGGGTGGGATAACACAGGAGCATTAACAAAAAGCGGATTTAAATTTCTCAAAGGCATCTTCCGCAGCCACCGACCATTGAGATGGGTTAGCACCCTTGTGCGTAAGGTCAGACAATGGTTTAACAATAGTAGAGAAGTTCTTAATAAACTTCCTATAATAATTAGCGAAACCCAGAAATCGCTGAATAGCTTTTAGACCCTTAGGCCGTGGCCACCGCAGAACTGCTGCTAGTTTTTCCTTATCCATGGCAATGCCTGCTTTGCCAATTACAAACCCCAAGAATGGCACACTGGTTTTTTGAAACTCACATTTTTCCAATTTGCTAAATAATTTGTTTTTACGTAGGCAGAGCAACACCTCAGACACATCTTTAATGTGTTGTGACATATTTTTAGAATGAATGAGTATGTCGTCCAGGTAGACAACCACACAGGACTGCAACATATCCCTGAGGATATCATTGATTAATTCTTGAAATACTGCGGGTGCGTTACAAAGACCAAACGGCATGACTAGATATTCATAGTGCCCAGATCTAGTGTTAAAGACAGTTTTCCACTCATCACCAGCTCTGATCCGAATCAAGTTATAAGCAGCACGCAAGTCCAATTTGGTAAAGATTGAGGAACCTTTTAGCCTGTCAAATAGCTCAGTGATGAGTGGTATCGGATAAGCATTTTTAGACATTAGCTTGTTTAGGCCACGGTAATCAATGCAAGGTCTCAGTTCGCCAATTTTCTCTTCTACAAAAAAGAATCCAGCCCCGGCTGGAGAGGTGGATTTCCTTATAATCCCTCTATTAAGGGCATCAGAAATATATTCCTCCATAGCTTGGTTCTCATCACATGACAATGGATACAACAGTGGAAGGGTTTCTTTACAGTAAGGACAATAAAGGTATGGAATTCACTTCCTGAGGGGCTGGTGCTATCAAATACATTAGATGCCTTTAAAAGGAGCCTGGATACCTATTTAAAAGAGTATAACATAGAGGGCTATGTACATTAGTATTGGGATTAATATTTAGTTAGAGCTTGTTGATCCAGGGAGAAATCTGATTGCCATTTGGAATCAAGAAGGAATTCCCCCCACCCCCCCATTCAAGGCAGAATTTTAAATTGCTATATTGGGGGGGGGGTTGCCTTCTTTTGGATCAATGATGGTAAACAGGAAATGGAAAAGGGTTGAACTGGATGGACGCAAGTCTTTTTTCAACCTAAATTGCTATGTTGCTATGCTATGTTGCTATGAAACGTGCATCCCCTAGGGGGCACCACCCCCGGAGGCAAATCCATACTGCAGTCATAAGATCTGTGCTGGGGTAGGGTGCCAGCCTCTCCCTTACTGAATACATCACTAAATTGTTGATACTCATCTGGAAGTGAAGCGGAGGTACACAAGATCTTAACCTGGTGGGATACTCAATTCTCCATACAAAACTGAGACCAAGCAGAGATTTCACACTTTTGCCAATCAAACTGCGGGTTATGAAGCTGTAACCAAGGAAATCCCAAAATTACTGCATAGTGTGGAGAACTGATAAGTTGGAACTGCTGTTCCTCCTTGTGAAGTGCCCCAATAGTCATAGATAATGGCATTGTTTCAAAGGTAACCTGTGCAGGTTCTAAGGTTCTGCCGTCAATAGCTTCAATGGCGAAAGGGGATTATCTCTCAATCCGCGGAACCCCATGCAATTTAGCAAAGGTATTATCCATAAAATATCCAGCTGCGCCAGAATCAACCAGAGCCAAAACCTCCACTGAGCATTTTGCCCATGAAAGTACCACCTGTATGGTGGGCTTCAGTGTGCCCAAACCTGGGGACGATTGAACACCACCTAGAGCCTGTCCCCCAAGGTACCCTAGGTGTATTCGTTTCCCGGACGTACGGGACAGGATCTTAGCAGGTGCCCACTTTTGCCACAGTACAAACACAATCCCTGCTTTCTGCGATACGTTCTATCCTCCCTGGTTAGTCTGGTGAAACCCAATTGCATAGGTTCACCTAATTACATAACTGTTCATTGGGCTTAGATGCCAAGGAAGGGATGGGTGGCAAACTGTACTGCTAGATCCGTTATTTTTTTACCTTAGCCTTCGATCTTTAGCTATCATTCTTTCACAGATCCGGGTATCAATTAGGATAACATACTCAATATAATCATCTAGGTCCATAGGCAGTTCTTTAGCTGCGATTTCGTCTTTAATCTGGTCGCTAAAACCTTGAGCGAAGGCTGCCAACAACGCCTTGTTGTTCCAACCTACCTCTGCTGCCAAGGTGCGGAATTCAATGGCATAATCGCCCACCGTACGCCTGCCCTGCTGTATCTCCATGAGGCATTTAGCAGCAGAGGGGGTTCTACCAGGAAGCTCAAACACTCTCCAAAATGACTGCACAAATTCCCTGAAATTCTTTGTGCAGGGTTTGGCACTTGCCCACAAGGGATTGGCCCATACCATTGCTCTACCAGTCAGCAGAGATATCATAAACCCAACTTTACTGCGGTCACTGGGAAAGGCATGCGCCGTCAATTCCATAAATATTTCAAGTTGGTTGATAAACCCTCTGCACAGGTTAGGATCACCATCATATCTGAGCAGCAAAGGGGCGGAAGCGGTTAACCCCTTAACTGCAGCCCCTGAGGGCATATTATTGTTCTCCGGTGTCTGACCTGGGGAGACCACCGGACTTGGGACAGACTTGTCTGAGAGTACTGTGCGTTCAAGAATGGTTTGGATCGCTATCGCTAGCTGATCCAGGTGTTGCTTATATACATCCATCCTCCAATGGATGTTCTGTGTATTACCATCACTCAGACACAGAGTTAGGTAAAAACACAACTTTATTGAAAAGTTTAAAGGAAACCCTATTGGGTAGCATACACATATATAGAAAGCAATTTACATAGTAGCATAAGCAATGGTAATGAGTGGGACACAGGCTCTACCGGCCTTGCCAATACTGGGTAAGGCAACCTAGGTGGTACAATATGGAACAGGTTCTACCGGCCTTACCAATATACCGGGCAAGGCAGCCTGGAGGCTGGTAAACTGAATAGTGTAGGCTCTACCGGCCCTGCCACTATACCGGGCAAGGCAGCCTGGAAACTGGTTCAAGGAAACGTATGGGCTCTATCGGCCTTGCCAATATAACGAGCAAGGCAGCCTGGAGACTGGTACAGAGAATAGTATAGGCTCTACCGACCTTGCCAATATACCGGGCAAGGCAGCCTGGAGACTGGTCAAATGAAATAATGTTGGCTCTACTGACCTTGCCAATGTACCGGGCAAGGCAGCCTGGAGATTAAGACAGCAAGTATGGAGGCTTTACCGGCCTTGCCAATACTGGGTAAGGCAACCGAAGATGGTATAGAGAGGAATAGGTTCTACCTGCCTTACCAATATACCGGGCAAGGCAGCCTGCACAGTTAAGCAGAATGGCAGCAGCTAAGACCTCGATGACTGGCTAGATGGATAGACCAGTCACATAGTATGACAGACTGAGGCCTAATGGATCTTCAGTATAGCATAGTCAGAGAGAAGAGCAGAAGCAAACCAGTAATTGTGCAGCTGAGACACAGTCTTTACCGGTGCTACCAGATCTTGCAACACGCAACCGGTATATATATATATATATATATATATATATATATATATAGGGCGCAAACCAGTACCCGCATACTGGAGAAAACCACCAATCTTCCGGTGCTGTCTAGGACTGAACAGCGACCGGTACAACAAGGAGCGAACCAGTACCCACGTACTGGAGAGACAAGCGGACAACCGGAGTTGTCTAGATTAAACAGCAACCAGCCAAACAAGGAGCGAATCAATATCCGCATACTGGGATAACCAAATCACTACCGGTGCAATAGCAGCCGGTTGGCAGTGGAGCGAACCAGTACCCGCGTAATGGGAGAACCAACAACTCTACCGATGCAAGAGCAATCGTTTGTATGTGGAGTGAACCAGTACCCGCGTACTGGGATAACCAATACTCTATCAGTGCAACAGCAGCCGGTTGGCAGTGGAGCGAACCAGTACCCGTGTACTGGAGGAAGCAACAAGTAGATGAAAATGTCACCAGAGCAACTGGAGAAGGCCGGCACACTGCAGGCGACCCAGGAGTAGGAACCCAGCCGAGGATGGACAGGAAACAGCACTGCGGGCAGTCAACTGGATCAGTAACAGCAGGAAATGGCAGCAGGACAGCAACCTCAACCGGATCAGGAACGGATGCAGGAACCAGGGCAACTGGTGGGCAGGAACTAGATGATCTCAAACAAGCAGGAACGCAGATAAGGCACAGGAAGCTCAGGAACTTAATGCAGGAACGAGAAGCATAGAGACAACACGAAAGGGCAACCAAAGGGTGCCCAAGCTCAGTCTAAATAGGCAATGCAGGGCGGGCTGAAGGCAGACAGCCAGTGGAGAGCCCCCTTCAGGTAACTGACAAAGAAAAGCAGCAATCACGGGCACAGTGATAAGTTACTGATGAGAGGAACAGTTCTTGCTCTCAAAGGAAACATTTCTATTATAAAAGCAACACACCAATGATTTTGGAGGCGGGGCAGGTGAAGAAGAATCATTAGCCAACATTTTCTTTTCTCCATAGATAGTAGAGGGCTACTTATTGAGCTGCTACTGCCTCAGGCACATCACTGGACCTAGTTGTGGCAAGTGGAACCTTCATCACCCATTACCCGTTACTGATATTGTTGATTCCATTCCCTTTCAACTGCCTAATGTGGAATATGAAGTTTAATGTGGGGAAGTGTAAAGTCATGCATTTGGGAGGAAACAATCCCAAGGCTACTTATAAACTTAATGGAATAATTTTAGGTGACTCGTTGCTAGAAAAAGACCTGGGTATCCTTGTCAACTACAAACTTGGAAACAGTGACCAGTGTCAACCAGCAGTAGCAAAGGCAAACAAAGTCCTGTCTTGCATAAAAAGAGGTATTGAAGCAAGAGTGGATAACATTATTTTGCCATTATACAAATCATTGGTAAGACCTCACCTTGAGTATGCAGTGCAATTTTGGGCACCGGTTCTGAAAAAGGATATACTAGAACTAGAGAGGGTACAGAGGAGAGCAACAAAATTAATTAAGGGAATGGAGGACTTGACATATGAGGAACGACTAAACAAACTTGGTTTATTTACGCTAGAGAAAAGACGACTAAGAGGAGACCTTATCACATTGTACAAGTATATGAGAGGTCAATACAAGGATCTCTGCGGTGAGCTATTTATTCCAAGGCCTGATCAGGTGACCAGGGGACACCCCTTGAGATTAGAGGAAAGGAGGTTTAAACTTCAGCAGAGGAAGGGTTTTTTACGGTAAGGTCTGTCAAATTGTGGAATTCATTGCCCAGGGAGGTAGTTATGGCAGATACAATGGATACATTTAAGAGAAGATTAGATACATTTCTTTCAAAAGGGAACATACAGAGTTATACTGTTTATCAGGAGGCTGATCAGGAAGGTCTGATAAAGACTAATTTAATTGGTAGCAGGAAAGCTATAAAATTCTCAGTTACTGAGGTATGAAGCGAAGGTTGAACTTGATGGACTTGTGTCTTTTTTCAACCTAATTTACTATGTTACTATGTTACTATGTAATCATCCTGCTGCTTAAACAACTCAGCAGCAGGAGCAAGGACAGCAGTTGTAAATTCCCCAATTATGGACTCAGAAGGATATTTGACACCAGGCCAGTAGGACATTTTTCTTTTTATCAGGGTTTGTGCTTAAAAAACAAAAACAAACAAAACATAGTCCTACAAAAAAAGATATTGTGGGGGAGGGGTTTGTTTCTAGCAAGCCTAAGTCCTACAAATTAACCCCTTCAGAGCCAGAGGCTCGGACCATTTCCTGTACCCTGCAGGCCAGACACTTTTTCAGCATTTTTGCTATCCTTCTGTTCAAGCTTGATTTCCTCTGGGGATTTTTAGTTACTTATGGAAAACTATATATTGTTTTTTTTTTCAGAACGAATTGAGCTATGATGTCATAATACAAAAAAAGGGAAAATTTACTCATTTTGCTAAAATCACATACTATGTATCAAAAACATTTACCTTGATTGAAAAAGTTTAAATTATTTGAAAAATCCCTGAGTCCCCGAGTAAAAAAAATATCAAATTTGTATAGTTTTACCTATGTCCATGGTTAGCGTAGAGCCCTAATCACCAGCAGCGCAAAATTACATTTTCAACTTTATAAACTAATATGCGCATTCTAGGGTTTTTGTGGTAAAGCTACCCTAACACAGTGGAATAAAACTATATATTTCTGAAAAGTAGACAACCTTTTGCATCTAATGAGGGGTAACTTGCCTTGTTACCCCAAGCCTGATGTGCACAAATGCCTCCAGAAGGTAGCTTTAATTAAAAAACAAAAGGCATTTTGTTACATTTCTGCCCTTCAAATATACTGAAATCTATAAAAAACATGGCATTTCAAACTTAATTCATTAGCTAGGGCTCTTAGGAGAAAAATGACACCTCATTGGTATGAGTTCACCTACCTCAGGGTGCACTACAAGTACAAAACTACACCTATTGCACCTCTAATTTTTCTAACATTTTCTGAAACATTAATTGTCTGTACAAAAATGGTTATAACAACTACAGAAGAGAAGAAAGGCTACACAAACCATACCATTTTGGAAAGAAGATACCCTGCTGCATCAAATGATGGTTCACTTACCTTGTTACCCCAAGCCTGGAGTGCACAAATGCCTCCAGAAAGTGGCGCTAATGAAAAAAAAGGCATTTTCTTACATTTCTGCCCCTTCAAATATACTGAAATTTGTGAAAACCATGGCATTTCCAACTGTATTCATTAGCTAGTGCTCTTAGAAGAAAAATGACACCCCATTGGTATAAGTTTACCTACCTCAGGGGGCACTAGAAGTGCAAAACGACACCTATTACAACCTCAAATTTCTCGAACATTTTCTCAAACATTTATTGTCTGTACAAAAATGATTATAACAACTACAGAAGAATGGAAAGGCTACACAAACCATACCATTTTGGAAAGAAGACACCCTGCCGCATCTAATGAGGAGTGACTTGCCTTGTTACCCCAAGCCTGATGTGCACAAATGCCTCCAGAAAATGGCGCTAATGAAAAAAATGGCATTTTCTTGCATTTCTGCCCCTTCAAATGTACTGAAATCTGTGAATACCATGGAATTTCAAACTGTATTCATTAGCTAGGGCTCTTAGCAGAAAAATTACACCTCACTGGATTGAGTTCACCTTCCTCAGGGGGAGCTACAAGTACAAAACTACACCCATTTCAACCTCTAATTTTTCTAACAATTTCTCAAACATTACTTGTCTGTACAAAAAATGGTTATAACAGCTACAGAAGAGAAGAAAGGGTACACAGACCAGACCATTTTGGAAAGAAGACACCCTGCTGCATCTAATGAGGGGTGACTTGCCTTGTTATCCCAAGCCTGATGTGCACAAATGCCTCCAGAAGATGGCGTTAATTAAAAAAAAAAGCCATTTGCTTACACTTCTGCCCCTTCAAATGTACTGAAATCTGTGAAAGCCATGGCATTTCCATCTGTATTCATTAGCTAGAGCTCTTAGGAGAAGAAAGACACCTCACTGGTATGAGTTCACGTACCTCAGGTGGCGCAACAAGTAGAAAACTCACCTACTACAAAGGGTAGACATATCATACTATTTTGGAAATAAGATTACCTGCCGCATCTAATGAGGGGTCACGTGCCTTGTTATACCAAGCCTGATGTGCACAAATGTTTCCAGTGGTTTACGCAAAAGGTTAAAAAAAAATGTCATTTTCTTACAATTCTGTCCCTTGAAATGTATTGAGATCTGTGAAAACCATAGACATTGCAACTGTATTTGTTAGCTAGTTCTCTTAAAAGTCAAATGACACCCTATTGGTATGAGTTGAAATGCCTTAGACAGTGCTAGAAGCACAAAACTACACCTACTACAACATCTGCTTTTTGTAACATTTTCTCAAACAGGACTTGCCTGTACAAAAATGGTTATAACAGGTACAGAACTGAAAAAAGGGTAGACATATCATACTATTTTGGAAATAAGATTACCTGGCGCATCTAATGAGGGGTCACTTGCCTTGTTACACAAGGCCTGATGTACACAAATGTTTCCAAAGGTTTGCGCTAATGGGAAAAAATGTGCATTCTTACATTTCTGTTTCTTGAAATGTACTGAAATCTGTGAAAACCATAGACATTTCAACTGTATTTGATAACTAGTGCTTGTAGGAGTCAAATGACACTCCATTGGTATGAGTTGACATACCTTAGACAGTGCTAGAAGCACAAAACTATACCTACTACAACTTCTGATATTTCTACCATTTTCTCAAACAGGACTTGCCTGTAAAAAATTGTTATAACAGATACAGAAGTGAAGAAAGGGTAAACATACCATATTATTTTTGAAAGAAGATAACCTGCCGAATCTAATGAGGGGTCACTTGCCTTGTTACCCCAAGCCTGATGTGAACAAAAATTTTCCAGAGGTTTGCGGTTAAGGGAAAAAATGGCAGTTTCTTACATTTCTGACCCTTGAAATGTTTTGAAATCTGTGAAAACCATAGAAATTTCAACTGTATTCATTAGCGTGTGCTCTTAGGAGTCAAATGACACCCCACTGGTATGAGTTGACATAACTTAGACGGTGCTAGAATAACAAAACTACACCTACAACAACATTTGATTTTTCTAACATTTTCTCAAACAGGACTTGCCTGTACAAAAATGGTTATAACAGCTACAGAAGTGAAGAACTGGTAGACATATCATACTATTTTGGAAATAAGATTACCTGCCACATTTAACCCCTTAGTGACGGCCGCGTGCAGACGCGGCCGTCACTTAACGCCCGTCTAACATTTTTTTTTTTTTTTCTAAAAGAATCCGGAGTCCCCGAACGGCGTGCAGCCGCGCGGGGAGCCGGATTTACGGGACGTACATGTACGTCCTCTGTCACTAAGTGACAGCCACACAGGACGTACATGTACGTCCTGTGTCGCGAAGGGGTTAATGAGGGGTCACTTGTCTTGTTACACCAAGCCTGATGTGCACAAATGTTTCCGGAGGTTTGCTCTAATGGGAAATAAATTGAATTTTCTTACATTTCTTTCCCTTGAAATGTATTGAAATCTGTGAAAACCATAGACATTTCAACTGTATTTGTTAGCTAGTGCTCTTAGGAATCAAATGACAACCCAATGGTATGAATTGATATGCCTTAGACAGTGCTAGAAGCAAAAAAACTACACATACTACAACATTTGATATTTCTAACATTTTCTGAAACAGGACTTGCCTGTACAAAAATTGTTATAACAGCTACAGAAGTGAAGAAAGGGTAGACATACCATACTATTTTGGAAAGAAGATTACCTGTCGCATCTAATGAGGGATCACTTGCCTTGTTACCCAAGCCTGATGTGCACAAATCTTTCCAGAGGTGTGCGCAACAGGGAAAAAATGGCATTTTCTTACATTTCTGTCCCTTGAAATGTATTGAAATCTGTAAAAACCATAGACATTTCAACTGTATTTGTTAGCTAGTGCTCCTAGGAGTCAAATGACACCCCATTGGTATGATTTGATATGCCTTAGAAAAATCAGATGTTGTAGTAGGTGTAGTTTTGTGCTTCTAGCACTGTCTAACATTTTCTTAAATAGGACTTGCCTGTCCAAAAATGGTTATAACAGCTACAGAAGTGAAGAAAGGGTAGACATATCATACCATTTTGAAAAGAAGATTACCTGCCACATCTAATGAGGGGTCACTTGCCTTGTTACACCAAGCCTGATGTGCATAAATGTTTCAAGAGGTTTGCACTAATGGGAAAGAAATTGAATTTTCTTACATTTCTGCCCCTTGAAATATATTGAAATCTGTGAAAACCATAGACATTTGTACTGTATTTGTTAGCTAGTGCTCTTAGGAGTCAAATGTCACACAATTGGTATGACTTGATATGCCTTAGACAGTGCTAGAAGCACAAAACTACACCTACTACAACATTTGATATTTCTAACATTTTCTCAAACATGACTTGCCTGTACAAAAATGGTTATAAAAGCTACAGAAGTGAAGAACGGATAGACATACCATGCTATTTTGGAAAGAAGATTACCTGCCGCATCTAATGAGGGGTCACTTGCCTTGTTACCCAAGCCTGATGTGCAGAAACATTTTCCGGAGGTTTTCGCTTAAGGGAAAAAATGGCAGTTTCTTACATTTCTGCCCCTTGAAATGTATTGAAATATGTGAAAACCATAGAAATTTCAACTGTATTCGTTAGCTTGTGCTCTTAGGAGTCAAATGACTCCCACTGGTATGAGTTCACATACCTTAGACGGTGCTAGGAACACAAAACTACACGTACTACAACATCTGATACACTAACATTTTCTCCAACAGGACTTGCCTGTACAAAAATGGTTATAACATCTACAGAAGTGAAGAACGGATAGACATATCATACTATTTTGGAATTAAGATTACCTACCGCATCTAATGAGGAGTCACTTGCCTTGTTACACCAAGCCTGATGTGCATACATTTTTCAAGAGGTTTGCTCTAATGGGAAAGAAATTGAATTTTCTTACATTTCTGCCCCTTGAAATGGACTGAAATCTGTGAAAACCATAGACATTTCAACTGTATTTGTTAGCTTGTGCTCTTAGGAGTCAAATGACACCCCATTGGTATGATTTGACATAACTTAGATGTTGCTAGATGCTCAAACTACACCTACTACAACATCTGATTTCTCTATCATTTTCTGAAACAGGACTTGCCTGTACAAAAATGGTTATAACAGCTACAGAAGTGAAGAACGGGTAGACATATCATACCATTTTGAAAAGAAGATTACCTGCCGCATCTAATGAGGGGTCACTTGCCTTGTTACACCAAGCCTGATGTGCATAAATGTTTCAAGAGATTTGCACTAATGGGAAAGAAATTGAATTTTCTTACATTTCTGCCCCTTCAAATGTACTGAAATCTGTGAAAACCATAGACAATTCAACTGTATTTGTTAGCCTGTACTCTTAGGAGTCAAATGACACCCAACTGGTATGAGCTGACATACCTTACACGGTGCTAGAAGCAAAACTACACCTCCAACAACATCTGATTTTTCTAACATTTTCTCAAACAGGACTTGCCTGTACAAAAATGGTTATAACAGCTACAGAAGTGAAGAACGGGTAGACATATCATACTTTTTTGAAAATAAGATTACCTGCCGCATCTAATGAGGTGTCACTTGCCTTGTTACACCAAGTCTGACGTGCACATATGTTTCCAGAGGTTTACGCAAAAGGTTAAAAAAATGTCATTTTCTTACATTGCTGTCCCTTAAAATGTTTTGAAATCTGTGAAAACCATCGAAATTTCAACTGTATTTGTTAGCTAGTGCTCTTAGGAGTCAAATGACACCCCACTGGTATGAACTGACATACCTTAGATGGTGCTAGAAGCACAAAACTACACCTACTTCAAGATCTGATTTTTCTAACATTTTCTCAAGTAGGACTTGCCTTTACAAAGATGGTTATAACAGCTACAGAAGTGAAGAACGGGAAGACATATCATACTATTTTGAAAATAAGATTACCTGCCACATCTAATGAGGTGTCACTTGCCTTGTTACACCAAGTCTGACGTGCACATATGTTTCCAGAGGTTTACGCAAAAGGTTAAAAAAAATGTCATTTTCTTACATTGCTGTCCCTTAAAATGTTTTGAAATCTGTGAAAACCATCGAAATTTCAACTGTATTTGTTAGCTAGTGCTCTTAGGAGTCAAATGACACCCCACTGGTATGAGCTGACATACCTTAGATGGTGCTAGAAGCACAAAACTACACCTACTTCAAGATCTGATTTTTCTAACATTTTCTCAAGTAGGACTTGCCTGTACAAAGATGGTTATAACAGCTACAGAAGTGAAGAACGGGAAGACATATCATACTATTTTGAAAATAAGATTACCTGCCACATCTAATGAGGGGTCACTTGCTTTGTTACACCAAACCTGATGTGCACAAATGTTTCGAGAGGTTTACGCAAAAGGTTAAAAAAATGTCATTTTCTTACATTTCTGTCCTTTGAAATGTTTTGAAGTCTGTGAAAACCATAGACATTTCGACTGTATTTGATAGCTAGTGCTCTTAGGAATCAAATGACACCCCATTGGTATAAGCTGATCTGCCTTAGACAGTACTAGAAGCACAAAACTACACCTACTACAACATCTGAAACATTTTCTCAAACAGGACTTGCTAGTACAAAAATGGTTATAACAGCTACAGAAGTGAAGAAAGGGTAGACATACCATATTATTTTGGAAATAAGATTACCTGCCGCATCTACTGATGGATCACTTGCCTTGTTACCCCAAGCCTAATGTGCACAAATGTTTCCAGAGGTTTGCGCTTAAGGGAAAAAATGGCAGTTTCTTACATTTCTGTCCCTTGAAATGCATGGAAATCTATGAAAACCATAGACATTTCAACTGTATTTGTTAGCTAGTGCTCTTAGGAGTCAAATGACCACCCAATGGTATGAATAGATATGCCTTAGACAGTGCTAGTAGCACAAAAGTACACCTACTACAACATTTGATATTTCTAACATTTTCTGAAACAGGACTTGCCTGTACAAAAATGGTTATAACAGCTACAGAAGTGAAGAACGGGTAGACATATCATACTGTTTTGAAAATAAGATTACCTGCCGCATCTATTGAGGGGTCATTTGTCTTGTTACCCCAACCCTGATGTGCACAAATGTTTCCAGAGGTTTGCTCAAAAGGGAAAAAAAATGGCATTTTTTTACATTTCTGTCCCTTGAAATGTATTGAAATCTGTAAAAATCATAGACATTTCAACTGTATTCATTAGATAGTGCTCAAAGGAGTCAAATGACACCCCATTGGTATGAGTTGACATACCTTAAACAGTGCTAGAAGCACAAACTACACCTAATACAACATCTGATTTCTCTAACTTTTTTTTCAAACATGACTTGGCTGTACAAAAATGGTTAAAACAGCTACAGAAGTAAAGAAAGGATAGACATTCCATACTATTATGGAAAGAAGATTACCTGCCGCATCTAATAAGGGGTCACTTGCCTTGTTACCCAAGCCTGATGTTCACAAACATTTTCCAGAGGTTTTCACCTAAGGGAAAAAATGGCAGTTTCTTACATTTCTGCCCCTTGAAATGTGTTGAAATCTGTGAAAACCATAGAAATTTCAACTGTATTCATTAGCTTGTGCTCTTAGGAGTCAAATGACACCCAACTGGTATGAGTTGACATACCTTAGACGGTGCTAGAAGTACAAAACTACACCTACTACAACATCTGATATACTAACGTTTTCTCAAACAGTACTTGCCTGTACAAAAATGGTTATAACAGCTACAGAAGTGAAGAAAGGGTAAACATATCTTACTATTTTGAAAAGAAGATTACCTGCTGCATCTAATGAGGGGTCACTTGCCTTGTTACACCAAGCCTGATGTGCACAAATGTTTTTAGAGGTTTACACTACAGGGTAAAAATTGAATTTTCTTACATTTCTGCCCCTTGAAATGTACTGAAATCTGTGAAAACCATAGATATTTCAGCTGTATTTGTTAGCTTGTGCTCTTAGGAGTCAAATGACACCCAACTGGTATGAGTTGACATACCTTAGATGGTGCTAGAAGCACAAAACTACACCTCCAACAACATCTGATTTTTCTAACATTTTCTCAAACAGGACTTGCCTGTACAAAAATGGTTATAACAGCTACAGAAGTGAAGAACGGGTAGACATAATATACTGTTTTGAAAATAAGATTACCTGCCGAATCTAATGAGGTGTCACTTGCCTTTTTTCACCAAGCCTGATGTGCACAAATGTTTCCAAAGGTTTAGGCAAAGGATTAAAAAAATGTCATTTTCTTACATTTCTGTCCCTTGAAATGATTTGAAATCTGTAAAAACCATAGACATTTCAACTGTATTTGTTAGCTAGTGCTCTTAGGAGTCAAACAACACCCCAATGGTATAACTGATATGCCTTAAACAGTAGTAGAAGCACAAAACTACACCTACTACAACATCTGAAATTTCTAACATTTTCTCAAACAGGACTTGCTAGTACAAAAATGGTTATAACAGCTACTGAAGTGAATAAAGGGTAGACATACCATACTATTTTGGAAATAAGATTACCTGCCGCATCTATTGATAGATCACTTGCCTTGTTACCTCAAGCCTAATGTGCACAAATGTTTCCAGAGCTTTGCGTTAAGGGAAAAAATGGCATTTTCTTACATTTTTGCCCCTTGAAATGTATTGAAATCTGTGAAAACCACAGAAATTTCAACTGTATTCGTTAGCTTGTGCTCTTAGGAGTCAAATGACACCCTACTGGTATTAGTTGACATACCTTAGATGGTGCTAGTAGCACAAAAGTACACCTACTACAACATCTGATTTTTCTAACATTTTCTACAACAGGACTTGCCTGTACAAAAATGGTTATAACAGGTACGGAAGTGAAAAACGGGTAGACATATCATACAATTTTGGAAATAAGATTACCTGCCGCATCTAATGAGGGGTCACTTGCCATGTTACACTAAGCCTGATGTGCATAAATGTTTCAAGAGTTTTGCACTAATGGGAAAGAAATTGAACTTTCTTGCATTTCTGCCCTTTGAAATGTATTGAAATCTGTGAAAACCATAGACATTTCAACTGTATTTGTTAGCTTGTGCTCTTAGGAGTCAAATGACACCCAACTGGTATGAGTTGACATACCTTAGATGGTGCTAGAAGCACAAAACTACACCTACTACAAGATCTGATTTTTCTAACATTTTCTCAAACAGTACTTGCCTGTAGAAAAATGGTTATACCAGCTACAGAAGTGAAGAACGGGTAGACATATCATACTATTTTGGAAATAAGATTACCTACCGCATCTATTGAGGGGTCACTTGTCTTGATACCCCAAGCCTGATGCACACAAATGTTTCCAGAGGATTGCGCAGCAGGGAAAAAAATGGCATTTTATTACATTTCTGTCCCTTGAAATGTTTTGAAATCTGTAAAAATCATAGACATTTCAACTGTATTCGTTAGCTAGTGCTCATAGAGTCAAATGACACCCCATTGGTATGAGTTGACAAACCTTAAACTGTGCTTGAAGCACCAAAATTCACCTACTACAACATCTGATTTCTCTAACTTTTTTCAAACATGACTTGCCTGTCCAAAAATGGATATAACAGCTACAGAAGTAAAGAAAGGATAGACATTCCATACTATTTTGGAAAGAAGATTACCTGCCACATCTAATGAGGGGTCACTTGGCTTGTTAACCAAGCCTGATGTGCACAAATATTTCTAGATGTTTTCGCTTAAGGGAAAAAATGGCATTTTCTTACATTTCTGCCCCTTGAAATGTGTTGAAATCTGTGAAAACCATAGAAATTTCAACTGTATTCGTTAGCTTGTGCTCTTAGGAGACAAATGACACCCCACTGGTATGAGTTGACATACCTTAGACGGTGCTAGTAGCACAAAAGTACACCTACTACAACATCTGATTTTTCTAACATTTTCTCAAATAGGACTTGCCAGTACAAAAATGGTTATAACAGCTACAGAAGTGAAGAACGGGTAGACATACCATACTACTTTGGAAATAAGATTACCTGCAGCATCTAATGAGGGGTCACTTGCCTTGTTATTCCAAGCCTGATGCGCACAAAAATTTTCCAGAGATTTGCTCTTAAGGGATAAAATGGCAGTTTTCTTACATTTCTGTCCCTTGAAATGTTTTGAAATCTGTGAAAACCATAGACATTTCTGCTGTATTTGTTAGCTAGTGCTCTTGGGAATCAAATTACACCACAATGGTATAACTGATATGCCTTAGACAGTAGTAGAAGCACAAAACTACACCTACTACAACATCTGAAATTTCTAACATTTTCTCAAGCAGGACTTGCTAGTTCAAAAATGGTTATAACAGCTACAGAAGTGAATAAGGGGTAGACATACCATACTATTTTGGAAATAAGATTACCTGCCGCATCTATTGATAGATCACTTGCCTTGTTATCCCAAGCCTAATGTGCACAAATGTTTCCAGAGGTTTGCGCTTAAGGGAAAAAATGGCAGTTTCTTACATTTTTGCCCATTGAAATGTATTGAAATTTGTGAAAACCATAGAAATTTCAACTGTATTTGTTAGTTTGTGCTCTTAGGAGTCAAATGACACCCCACTGGTATGAGTTGACATACCTTAGATGGTGCTAGTAGCACAAAAGTACACCTACTACAACATCTGATTTTTCTAACATTTTCTACAACAGGACTTGCCTGTATAAAAATGGTTATAACAGGTACAGAAGTGAAGAACGGGCAGATATATCATACTATTTTGGAAATATGATTACCTGCCGCATCTAATGAGTGGTCAGTTGCCTTGTTACACCAAGCCTGATGTGCACAAATGTTTCCGGAGGTTTGCGCTAATGGGAAATAAATTGCATTTTCTTACATATCTGTCCCTTGAAATGACTTTTCAACTGTATTTGTTAGCTAGTGCTCTTAGGAGTCAAATGACCAGCAAATGGTATGAACTGATATGCCTTAGACAGTGCTAGAAGCACAAAACTACACCTACTACAACATTTGATATTTCTAACATTTTCTGAAACAGGACTTGCCTGTACAAAAATGGTTATAACAGGTACAGAAGTGAAGAACGGGTAGACATATCATACTCTTTTGGAAATAAGATTACCTGCCGCATCTAATGAGGGGTCACTTGCCTTGTTACACCAAGCCTGTTGTGCACAAATGTTTCAAGAGTTTTGCACTAATGGGAAATAAATTGAATTTTCTTGCATTTCTGCCCTTTGAAATGTATTGAAATCTGTGAAAACCATAGACATTTCAACTGTTTTTGTTAGCTTGTGCTCTTAGGAGTCAAATGACACCCAACTGGTATGAGCTGACATACCTTAGACGGTGCTAGTAGCACAAAAGTACACCTACTACAACATCTGATTTTTCTAACATTTTCTACAACAGGACTTGCCTGTACAAAAATGGTTATAACAGCTACAGAAGTGAAGAAAGGGTAGACATACCATATTATTTTGAAAAGAAGATTACCTGCCGCATCTAACGAGGGGTCACTTGCCTTGTTACGCTAAGCCTGATGTGCATAAATGTTTCAAGAGTTTTGCACTAATGGGAAAGAAATTGAATTTTCTGGCATTTCTGCCCTTTGAAATGTATTGAAATCTGTGAAAACCATAGACATTTCAACTGTATTTGTTAGCTTGTGCTCTTAGGAGTCAAATGACACCCAACTGGTATGAGCTGACATACCTTAGACGGTGCTAGAAGCACAAAACTACACCTACAACAACATCTGATTTTTCTAACATTTTCTCAAACAGTACTTGCCTGTACAAAAATGGTTATACCAGCTAGAGAAGTGAAGAACGGGTAGACATATCATACTATTTTGGAAATAAGATTACCTGACGCATCTATTGAGGGGTCACTTGTGTTGTTACCCCAAGCCTGATGCAGACAAATGTTTCCAGAGGATTGCGCAGCAGGGAAAAAAATGGCATTTTCTTACATTTCTGTCCCCTGAAATGTTTTGAAATCTGTAAAAATCATTGACATTTTAACTGTATTCGTTAGCTAGTGCTCATAGGAGTCAAATGACACCCCATTGGTATGAGCTGACATACCTTAAACTGTGCTAGAAGCACAAAACTACACCTACTACAAGATCTAATTTCTCTAACTTTTTTCAAACATGACTTGCCTGTCCAAAAATGGTTATAAAAGCTACAGAAGTAAAGAAAGGATAGACATTCCATACTATTTTGGAAAGAAGATTATCTGCCACATCTAATGAGGGGTCACTTGGCTTGTTAACCAAGCCTGATGTGCACAAATGTTTCTAGATGTTTTCGCTTACGGGAAAAAAAGGCAGTTTCTTACATTTCTGCCCCTTGAAATGTGTTGAAATCTGTGAAAACCATAGAAATTTCAACTGTATTCGTTAACTTGTGCTCCTCGGAGTCAAATGACACCCACTGGTATGAGTTGACATACCTTAGACGGTGCTAGAAGCACAAAACTACACCTACTACAACATCTGATTTTTCTAACATTTTCTGAAACAGGACTTGCCAGTACAAAAATAGTTATAATAGCTACAGAAGTGAAGAACGGGTAGACATACCATACTACTTTGGAAATAAGATTACCTGCCGCATCTAATGAGGGGTCACTTGCTTTGTTATCCCAAGCCTGATGTGCACAAAAATTTTCCAGAGGTTTGCTCTTAAGGGAAAAAATGGCAGTTTCTAACGTTTTTGCCACTTGAAATGTATTGAAATCTGTGAAAACCATAGAAATTTCAACTGTATTCGTTAGCTACTGCTCTTAGGAGTCAAATGACACCCCACTGGTATGAGTTGACATACCTTAGACGGTGCTAGAAGCACAAAATTACACCTACTACAAGATCTGATTTTCTAACATTTTCTCAAACAGGACTTGCCTGTACAAAAATGGTTATAACAGCTACAGAATTGAAGAAAGGTTAGACATAGCATACTATTTTGAAAATAAGATTACCTGCCACATCAAATGAGGGGTCACTTGCTTTGTTAAATCAAGACTGATGTGCACAAATGTTTCCAGAGGTTTATGCAAAAGGTTAAAAAAATGTCATTTTCTTACATTTCTGTCCCTTGAAATGTTTTGAAATCTGTGAAAACCATAGACATTTCAACTGTATTTGTTAGCTAGTGCTCTTGGGAATCAAATTACACCCCAATGGTATAACTGATATGCCTTAGACAGCAGTAGAAGCACAAAACTACACCTACTACAACATCTGAAAATTCTAACATTTTCTCAAACAGGACTTGCTAGTACAAAAATGGTTATAACAGCAACAGAAGTGAATAAAGGGTAGACATACCATACTATTTTGGAAATAAGATTACCTGCCGCATCTATTGATAGATCACTTGCCTTGTTACCCCAAGCCTAATGTGCACAAATGTTTCCAGAGGTTTGCACTTAAGGGAAAAAATGTCAGTTTCTTACATTTTTGCCCCTTGAAATGTATTGAAATTTGTGAAAACCATAGAATTTTCAACTGTATTCGTTAGCTTGTGCTCTTAGGAGTCAAATGACACCCCACTGGTATGAGCTGACATACCTTAGATGGTGCTAGAAGCATAAAACTACACCTACTACAAGATCTGATTTTTCTAACATTTTCTCAAACAGTACTTGCCTGTAGAAAAATGGTTATACCAGCTACAGAAGTGAAGAACGGGTAGACATATCATACTATTTTGGAAATAAGATTACCTACCGCATCTATTGAGGGGTCACTTGTCTTGATACCCCAAGCCTGATGCACACAAATGTTTCCAGAGGATTGCGCAGCAGGGAAAAAAATGGCATTTTATTACATTTCTGTCCCTTGAAATGTTTTGAAATCTGTAAAAATCATAGACATTTCAACTGTATTCGTTAGCTAGTGCTCATAGAGTCAAATGACACCCCATTGGTATGAGTTGACAAACCTTAAACTGTGCTTGAAGCACCAAAATTCACCTACTACAACATCTGATTTCTCTAACTTTTTTCAAACATGACTTGCCTGTCCAAAAATGGATATAACAGCTACAGAAGTAAAGAAAGGATAGACATTCCATACTATTTTGGAAAGAAGATTACCTGCCACATCTAATGAGGGGTCACTTGGCTTGTTAACCAAGCCTGATGTGCACAAATATTTCTAGATGTTTTCGCTTAAGGGAAAAAATGGCATTTTCTTACATTTCTGCCCCTTGAAATGTGTTGAAATCTGTGAAAACCATAGAAATTTCAACTGTATTCGTTAGCTTGTGCTCTTAGGAGACAAATGACACCCCACTGGTATGAGTTGACATACCTTAGACGGTGCTAGTAGCACAAAAGTACACCTACTACAACATCTGATTTTTCTAACATTTTCTCAAATAGGACTTGCCAGTACAAAAATGGTTATAACAGCTACAGAAGTGAAGAACGGGTAGACATACCATACTACTTTGGAAATAAGATTATCTGCAGCATCTAATGAGGGGTCACTTGCCTTGTTATTCCAAGCCTGATGCGCACAAAAATTTTCCAGAGATTTGCTCTTAAGGGATAAAATGGCAGTTTTCTTACATTTCTGTCCCTTGAAATGTTTTGAAATCTGTGAAAACCATAGACATTTCTGCTGTATTTGTTAGCTAGTGCTCTTGGGAATCAAATTACACCACAATGGTATAACTGATATGCCTTAGACAGTAGTAGAAGCACAAAACTACACCTACTACAACATCTGAAATTTCTAACATTTTCTCAAACAGGACTTGCTAGTTCAAAAATGGTTATAACAGCTACAGAAGTGAATAAGGGGTAGACATACCATACTATTTTGGAAATAAGATTACCTGCCGCATCTATTGATAGATCACTTGCCTTGTTATCCCAAGCCTAATGTGCACAAATGTTTCCAGAGGTTTGCGCTTAAGGGAAAAAATGGCAGTTTCTTACATTTTTGCCCATTGAAATGTATTGAAATTTGTGAAAACCATAGAAATTTCAACTGTATTTGTTAGTTTGTGCTCTTAGGAGTCAAATCACACCCCACTGGTATGAGTTGACATACCTTAGATGGTGCTAGTAGCACAAAAGTACACCTACTACAACATCTGATTTTTCTAACATTTTCTACAACAGGACTTGCCTGTATAAAAATGGTTATAACAGGTACAGAAGTGAAGAACGGGCAGATATATCATACTATTTTGGAAATATGATTACCTGCCGCATCTAATGAGTGGTCAGTTGCCTTGTTACACCAAGCCTGATGTGCACAAATGTTTCCGGAGGTTTGCGCTAATGGGAAATAAATTGCATTTTCTTACATATCTGTCCCTTGAAATGACTTTTCAACTGTATTTGTTAGCTAGTGCTCTTAGGAGTCAAATGACCAGCAAATGGTATGAACTGATATGCCTTAGACAGTGCTAGAAGCACAAAACTACACCTACTACAACATTTGATATTTCTAACATTTTCTGAAACAGGACTTGCCTGTACAAAAATGGTTATAACAGGTACAGAAGTGAAGAACGGGTAGACATATCATACTCTTTTGGAAATAAGATTACCTGCCGCATCTAATGAGGGGTCACTTGCCTTGTTACACCAAGCCTGTTGTGCACAAATGTTTCAAGAGTTTTGCACTAATGGGAAATAAATTGAATTTTCTTGCATTTCTGCCCTTTGAAATGTATTGAAATCTGTGAAAACCATAGACATTTCAACTGTTTTTGTTAGCTTGTGCTCTTAGGAGTCAAATGACACCCAACTGGTATGAGTTGACATACCTTAGACGGTGCTAGTAGCACAAAAGTACACCTACTACAACATCTGATTTTTCTAACATTTTCTACAACAGGACTTGCCTGTACAAAAATGGTTATAACAGCTACAGAAGTGAAGAAAGGGTAGACATACCATATTATTTTGAAAAGAAGATTACCTGCCGCATCTAACGAGGGGTCACTTGCCTTGTTACGCTAAGCTTGATGTGCATAAATGTTTCAAGAGTTTTGCACTAATGGGAAAGAAATTGAATTTTCTGGCATTTCTGCCCTTTGAAATGTATTGAAATCTGTGAAAACCATAGACATTTCAACTGTATTTGTTAGCTTGTGCTCTTAGGAGTCAAATGACACCCAACTGGTATGAGCTGACATACCTTAGACGGTGCTAGAAGCACAAAACTACACCTACAACAACATCTGATTTTTCTAACATTTTCTCAAACAGTACTTGCCTGTACAAAAATGGTTATACCAGCTAGAGAATTGAAGAACGGGTAGACATATCATACTATTTTGGAAATAAGATTACCTGCCACATCAAATGAGGGGTCACTTGCTTTGTTAAATCAAGACTGATGTGCACAAATGTTTCCAGAGGTTTATGCAAAAGGTTAAAAAAATGTCATTTTCTTACATTTCTGTCCCTTGAAATGTTTTGAAATCTGTGAAAACCATAGACATTTCAACTGTATTTGTTAGCTTGTGTTCTTAGGAGTCAAATGACACCCAACTGGTATGAGTTGACATAACTTAGAAGGTGCTAGAAACACAAAACTACACCTACAACAACATCTGATTTTTCTAACATTTTCTCAAACAGTACTTGCCTGTACAAAAATGGTTATACCAGCTAGAGAAGTGAAGAACGGGTAGACATATCATACTATTTTGGAAATAAGATTACCTGACGCATCTATTGAGGGGTCACTTGTGTTGTTACCCCAAGCCTGATGCAGACAAATGTTTCCAGAGGATTGCGCAGCAGGGAAAAAAATGGCATTTTATTACATTTCTGTCCCCTGAAATGTTTTGAAATCTGTAAAAATCATTGACATTTTAACTGTATTCGTTAGCTAGTGCTCATAGGAGTCAAATGACACCCCATTGGTATGAGCTGACATACCTTAAACTGTGCTAGAAGCACAAAACTACACCTACTACAAGATCTGATTTCTCTAACTTTTTTCAAACATGACTTGCATGTCCAAAAATGGTTATAACAGCTACAGAAGTAAAGAAAGGATAGACATTCCATACTATTTTGGAAAGAAGATTACCTGCCACATCTAATGAGGGGTCACTTGGCTTGTTAACCAAGCCTGATGTGCACAAATGTTTCTAGATGTTTTCGCTTACGGGAAAAAAAGGCAGTTTCTTACATTTCTGCCCCTTGAAATGTGTTGAAATCTGTGAAAACCATAGAAATTTCAACTGTATTCGTTAACTTGTGCTCCTAGGAGTCAAATGACACCCACTGGTATGAGTTGACATACCTTAGACGGTGCTAGAAGCACAAAACTACACCTACTACAACATCTGATTTTTCTAACATTTTCTGAAACAGGACTTGCCAGTACAAAAATAGTTATAATAGCTACAGAAGTGAAGAACGGGTAGACATACCATACTACTTTGGAAATAAGATTACCTGCCGCATCTAATGAGGGGTCACTTGCTTTGTTATCCCAAGCCTGATGTGCACAAAAATTTTCCAGAGGTTTGCTCTTAAGGGAAAAAATGGCAGTTTCTAACGTTTTTGCCACTTGAAATGTATTGAAATCTGTGAAAACCATAGAAATTTCAACTGTATTCGTTAGCTACTGCTCTTAGGAGTCAAATGACACCCCACTGGTATGAGTTGACATACCTTAGACGGTGCTAGAAGCACAAAATTACACCTACTACAAGATCTGATTTTCTAACATTTTCTCAAACAGGACTTGCCTGTACAAAAATGGTTATAACAGCTACAGAATTGAAGAAAGGTTAGACATAGCATACTATTTTGAAAATAAGATTACCTGCCACATCAAATGAGGGGTCACTTGCTTTGTTAAATCAAGACTGATGTGCACAAATGTTTCCAGAGGTTTATGCAAAAGGTTAAAAAAATGTCATTTTCTTACATTTCTGTCCCTTGAAATGTTTTGAAATCTGTGAAAACCATAGACATTTCAACTGTATTTGTTAGCTAGTGCTCTTGGGAATCAAATTACACCCCAATGGTATAACTGATATGCCTTAGACAGCAGTAGAAGCACAAAACTACACCTACTACAACATCTGAAAATTCTAACATTTTCTCAAACAGGACTTGCTAGTACAAAAATGGTTATAACAGCAACAGAAGTGAATAAAGGGTAGACATACCATACTATTTTGGAAATAAGATTACCTGCCGCATCTATTGATAGATCACTTGCCTTGTTACCCCAAGCCTAATGTGCACAAATGTTTCCAGAGGTTTGCACTTAAGGGAAAAAATGTCAGTTTCTTACATTTTTGCCCCTTGAAATGTATTGAAATTTGTGAAAACCATAGAATTTTCAACTGTATTCGTTAGCTTGTGCTCTTAGGAGTCAAATGACACCCCACTGGTATGAGCTGACATACCTTAGATGGTGCTAGAAGCATAAAACTACACCTACTACAAGATCTGATTTTTCTAACATTTTCTCAAACAGTACTTGCCTGTAGAAAAATGGTTATACCAGCTACAGAAGTGAAGAACGGGTAGACATATCATACTATTTTGGAAATAAGATTACCTACCGCATCTATTGAGGGGTCACTTGTCTTGATACCCCAAGCCTGATGCACACAAATGTTTCCAGAGGATTGCGCAGCAGGGAAAAAAATGGCATTTTATTACATTTCTGTCCCTTGAAATGTTTTGAAATCTGTAAAAATCATAGACATTTCAACTGTATTCGTTAGCTAGTGCTCATAGAGTCAAATGACACCCCATTGGTATGAGTTGACAAACCTTAAACTGTGCTTGAGGCACCAAAATTCACCTACTACAACATCTGATTTCTCTAACTTTTTTCAAACATGACTTGCCTGTCCAAAAATGGATATAACAGCTACAGAAGTAAAGAAAGGATAGACATTCCATACTATTTTGGAAAGAAGATTACCTGCCACATCTAATGAGGGGTCACTTGGCTTGTTAACCAAGCCTGATGTGCACAAATATTTCTAGATGTTTTCGCTTAAGGGAAAAAATGGCATTTTCTTACATTTCTGCCCCTTGAAATGTGTTGAAATCTGTGAAAACCATAGAAATTTCAACTGTATTCGTTAGCTTGTGCTCTTAGGAGACAAATGACACCCCACTGGTATGAGTTGACATACCTTAGACGGTGCTAGTAGCACAAAAGTACACCTACTACAACATCTGATTTTTCTAACATTTTCTCAAATAGGACTTGCCAGTACAAAAATGGTTATAACAGCTACAGAAGTGAAGAACGGGTAGACATACCATACTACTTTGGAAATAAGATTATCTGCAGCATCTAATGAGGGGTCACTTGCCTTGTTATTCCAAGCCTGATGCGCACAAAAATTTTCCAGAGATTTGCTCTTAAGGGATAAAATGGCAGTTTTCTTACATTTCTGTCCCTTGAAATGTTTTGAAATCTGTGAAAACCATAGACATTTCTGCTGTATTTGTTAGCTAGTGCTCTTGGGAATCAAATTACACCACAATGGTATAACTGATATGCCTTAGACAGTAGTAGAAGCACAAAACTACACCTACTACAACATCTGAAATTTCTAACATTTTCTCAAACAGGACTTGCTAGTTCAAAAATGGTTATAACAGCTACAGAAGTGAATAAGGGGTAGACATACCATACTATTTTGGAAATAAGATTACCTGCCGCATCTATTGATAGATCACTTGCCTTGTTATCCCAAGCCTAATGTGCACAAATGTTTCCAGAGGTTTGCGCTTAAGGGAAAAAATGGCAGTTTCTTACATTTTTGCCCATTGAAATGTATTGAAATTTGTGAAAACCATAGAAATTTCAACTGTATTTGTTAGTTTGTGCTCTTAGGAGTCAAATCACACCCCACTGGTATGAGTTGACATACCTTAGATGGTGCTAGTAGCACAAAAGTACACCTACTACAACATCTGATTTTTCTAACATTTTCTACAACAGGACTTGCCTGTATAAAAATGGTTATAACAGGTACAGAAGTGAAGAACGGGCAGATATATCATACTATTTTGGAAATATGATTACCTGCCGCATCTAATGAGTGGTCAGTTGCCTTGTTACACCAAGCCTGATGTGCACAAATGTTTCCGGAGGTTTGCGCTAATGGGAAATAAATTGCATTTTCTTACATATCTGTCCCTTGAAATGACTTTTCAACTGTATTTGTTAGCTAGTGCTCTTAGGAGTCAAATGACCAGCAAATGGTATGAACTGATATGCCTTAGACAGTGCTAGAAGCACAAAACTACACCTACTACAACATTTGATATTTCTAACATTTTCTGAAACAGGACTTGCCTGTACAAAAATGGTTATAACAGGTACAGAAGTGAAGAACGGGTAGACATATCATACTCTTTTGGAAATAAGATTACCTGCCGCATCTAATGAGGGGTCACTTGCCTTGTTACACCAAGCCTGTTGTGCACAAATGTTTCAAGAGTTTTGCACTAATGGGAAATAAATTGAATTTTCTTGCATTTCTGCCCTTTGAAATGTATTGAAATCTGTGAAAACCATAGACATTTCAACTGTTTTTGTTAGCTTGTGCTCTTAGGAGTCAAATGACACCCAACTGGTATGAGTTGACATACCTTAGACGGTGCTAGTAGCACAAAAGTACACCTACTACAACATCTGATTTTTCTAACATTTTCTACAACAGGACTTGCCTGTACAAAAATGGTTATAACAGCTACAGAAGTGAAGAAAGGGTAGACATACCATATTATTTTGAAAAGAAGATTACCTGCCGCATCTAACGAGGGGTCACTTGCCTTGTTACGCTAAGCTTGATGTGCATAAATGTTTCAAGAGTTTTGCACTAATGGGAAAGAAATTGAATTTTCTGGCATTTCTGCCCTTTGAAATGTATTGAAATCTGTGAAAACCATAGACATTTCAACTGTATTTGTTAGCTTGTGCTCTTAGGAGTCAAATGACACCCAACTGGTATGAGCTGACATACCTTAGACGGTGCTAGAAGCACAAAACTACACCTACAACAACATCTGATTTTTCTAACATTTTCTCAAACAGTACTTGCCTGTACAAAAATGGTTATACCAGCTAGAGAATTGAAGAACGGGTAGACATATCATACTATTTTGGAAATAAGATTACCTGCCACATCAAATGAGGGGTCACTTGCTTTGTTAAATCAAGACTGATGTGCACAAATGTTTCCAGAGGTTTATGCAAAAGGTTAAAAAAATGTCATTTTCTTACATTTCTGTCCCTTGAAATGTTTTGAAATCTGTGAAAACCATAGACATTTCAACTGTATTTGTTAGCTTGTGTTCTTAGGAGTCAAATGACACCCAACTGGTATGAGTTGACATAACTTAGAAGGTGCTAGAAACACAAAACTACACCTACAACAACATCTGATTTTTCTAACATTTTCTCAAACAGTACTTGCCTGTACAAAAATGGTTATACCAGCTAGAGAAGTGAAGAACGGGTAGACATATCATACTATTTTGGAAATAAGATTACCTGACGCATCTATTGAGGGGTCACTTGTGTTGTTACCCCAAGCCTGATGCAGACAAATGTTTCCAGAGGATTGCGCAGCAGGGAAAAAAATGGCATTTTATTACATTTCTGTCCCCTGAAATGTTTTGAAATCTGTAAAAATCATTGACATTTTAACTGTATTCGTTAGCTAGTGCTCATAGGAGTCAAATGACACCCCATTGGTATGAGCTGACATACCTTAAACTGTGCTAGAAGCACAAAACTACACCTACTACAAGATCTGATTTCTCTAACTTTTTTCAAACATGACTTGCATGTCCAAAAATGGTTATAACAGCTACAGAAGTAAAGAAAGGATAGACATTCCATACTATTTTGGAAAGAAGATTACCTGCCACATCTAATGAGGGGTCACTTGGCTTGTTAACCAAGCCTGATGTGCACAAATGTTTCTAGATGTTTTCGCTTACGGGAAAAAAAGGCAGTTTCTTACATTTCTGCCCCTTGAAATGTGTTGAAATCTGTGAAAACCATAGAAATTTCAACTGTATTCGTTAACTTGTGCTCCTAGGAGTCAAATGACACCCACTGGTATGAGTTGACATACCTTAGACGGTGCTAGAAGCACAAAACTACACCTACTACAACATCTGATTTTTCTAACATTTTCTGAAACAGGACTTGCCAGTACAAAAATAGTTATAATAGCTACAGAAGTGAAGAACGGGTAGACATACCATACTACTTTGGAAATAAGATTACCTGCCGCATCTAATGAAGGGTCACTTGCTTTGTTATCCCAAGCCTGATGTGCACAAAAATTTTCCAGAGGTTTGCTCTTAAGGTAAAAAATGGCAGTTTCTAACGTTTTTGCCACTTGAAATGTATTGAAATCTGTGAAAACCATAGAAATTTCAACTGTATTCGTTAGCTACTGCTCTTAGGAGTCAAATGACACCCCACTGGTATGAGTTGACATACCTTAGACGGTGCTAGAAGCACAAAATTACACCTACTACAAGATCTGATTTTCTAACATTTTCTCAAACAGGACTTGCCTGTACAAAAATAGTTATAACAGCTACAGAATTGAAGAAAGGTTAGACATAGCATACTATTTTGAAAATAAGATTACCTGCCACATCAAATGAGGGGTCACTTGCTTTGTTAAATCAAGACTGATGTGCACAAATGTTTCCAGAGGTTTATGCAAAAGGTTAAAAAAATGTCATTTTCTTACATTTCTGTCCCTTGAAATGTTTTGAAATCTGTGAAAACCATAGACATTTCAACTGTATTTGTTAGCTAGTGCTCTTGGGAATCAAATTACACCCCAATGGTATAACTGATATGCCTTAGACAGTAGTAGAAGCACAAAACTACACCTACTACAACATCTGAAAATTCTAACATTTTCTCAAACAGGACTTGCTAGTACAAAAATGGTTATAACAGCAACAGAAGTGAATAAAAGGTAGACATACCATACTATTTTGGAAATAAGATTACCTGCCGCATCTATTGATAGATCACTTGCCTTGTTACCCCAAGCCTAATGTGCACAAATGTTTCCAGAGGTTTGCACTTAAGGGAAAAAATGTCAGTTTCTTACATTTTTGCCCCTTGAAATGTATTGAAATTTGTGAAAACCATAGAATTTTCAACTGTATTCGTTAGCTTGTGCTCTTAGGAGTCAAATGACACCCCACTGGTATGAGCTGACATACCTTAGACGGTGCTAGTAGCACAAAAGTACACCTACTACAACATCTGATTTTTCTAACATTTTCTACAACAGGACATGCCTGTAAAAAAGTGGTTATAACAGGTACAGAAGTGAAGAACTGGTAGACATATCATACTATTTTGGAAATAAGATTACCTGCCGAATCTAATGAGTGGTCACTTGCCTTGTTACACCAAGCCTGATGTGCACAAATGTTTCCGGAGGTTTGCGCTAATGGGAAATAAATTGCATTTTCTTACATTTCTGTCCCTTGAAATGACATTTCAACTGTATTTGTTAGCTAGTGCTCTTAGGAGTCAAATGACCACCAAATGGTATGAATTGATATGCCTTAGACAGTGCTAGAAGCACAAAACTACACCTACTACAACATTTGATATTTCTAACATTTTCTGAAACAGTACTTGCCTGTACAAAAATGGTTATAACAGCTACAGAAGTGAAGAAAGGGTAGACATACCATACTATTTTGAAAAGAAGATTACCTGCCGCATCTAATGAGGGGTCACTTGCCTTGTTACACTAAGCCTGATGTGCATAAATGTTTCAAGAGTTTTGCACTAATGGGAAAGAAATTGAATTTTCTTGCATTTCTGCCCTTTGAAATGTGTTGAAATCTGTGAAAACCATAGACATTTCAACTGTATTTGTTAGCTTGTGCTCTTAGGAGTCAAATGACACCCAACTGGTATGAGTTGACATACCTTAGATGGTGCTAGAAGCACAAAACTACACCTTCAACAACATCTGATTTTTCTAACATTTTCTCAAACAGTACTTGCCTGTACAAAAATGGTTATACCAGCTACAGAAGTGAAGAACGGGTAGACATATCATACTTTTTTGGAAATAAGATTACCTGCCGCATCTATTGAGGGGTCACTTGTCTTGTTACCCCAAGCCTGATGCACACAAATGTTTCCAGAGGATTGCGCAGCATGGAAAAAAATGGCATTTTATTACATTTCTGTCCCTTGAAATGTTTTGAAATCTGTAAAAATCATAGACATTTCAACTGTATTCGTAAGCTAGTGCTCATAGGAGTTAAATGACACCCCATTGGTATGAGTTGACAAACCTTAAACTGTGCTAGAAGCACAAAACTACACCTACTAAAATATCTGATTTCGCTAACTTTTTTAAACATGACTTGCTTGTCCAAAAATGGTTATAACAGCTACAGAAGTAAAGAAAGGATAGACATTCCATACTATTTTGGAAAGAAGATTACCTGCCACATCTAATGAGGGGTCACTTGGCTTGTTAACCAAGCCTGATGTGCACAAATGTTTCTAGATGTTTTCGCTTAAGGTGAAAAATGGCAGTTTCTTACATTTCTGCCCCTTGAAATGTGTGGAAATCTGTGAAAACCATAGACATTTCAACTGTATTTGTTAGCTAGTGCTCTTGGGAATCAAATGACACACCAATGGTATAACTGATATGCCTTAGACGGTAGTAGAAGCACACCTACACCTACTACAACATCTGAAATTTCTAACATTTTCTCAAGCAGGACTTGCTAGTAGTGATGAGTGAGCATGCTCGGCCGAAGCTCGGTTCGGCTCGAGCATCGCTCTGCTCGGCACATGGCGGTACTCGTACGAGTACCGCATGTGCTCGCCCGCCATGTTCGGGTCTCCTCCCCGCACGTTTCGCGGCTGCTGCGCAGCCAATAAACGTGCGGGGAGGCTCTGACATCAGTGTAATGCCAGCAGCCATGTTGGCTGCTGGCATTACACTGATTGGCTGGCCAGAACCCGTTCACTGTGTTCAAGCCGCAGATTAGCGTCACATTCTGTTTCGTGTGCCTAGCCGCAGATTAGCGTCACATATTGTTTAGTGTGCAAATTCACAAATTAACGTCACATATTGTTTAGTGTGCAAATTCACAAATTAACGTCACATATTCCGTTCACTGTGCCTAGCCGCAGATTAGCGTCACATTCTGTTTAGTGTGCCTAGCCGCAGATTAGAGTCACATTCTGTTTCGTGTGCCTAACCGCAGATTAGCGTCACATATTGTTTAGTGTGCAAATTCACAAATTAACGTCACATATTGTTTAGTGTGCAAATTCACAAATTAACGTCACATATTCCGTTCACTGTGCTTAGCCGCAGATTAGCGTCACATTCTGTTTCGTGTGCCTAGCCGCAGATTACCGGCATATATTCCGTTTAATATGAAGAAGGCGGGTAAAAAGGGAGGGGGAAGTGGACGTGATCCTGATAGTTCAGGGCGCGGGTCAGGACGCGTAGAAACTGTGCCTGGTGCCAGAGCACAAGACAGAAAGACATCCACCATACCTAGCTTCATGTCTCAGTTTACAGGGCGTCGCAGGACATCACTCTCGAGGTCAGACCACTGCGAACAGGTGGTCGGTTGGATTTCAGCTGATACTGTTTCCAGTCGGTTAAGCACCACCCTGTCTTCCACCAAGTCCACTCTCAGTAGCCAAGAGTCTGGTCAACATAATCCTCACCCTGATCATCCTTCCTCCCACCATAGAGGGTCTGGCCAAAGAAGTGATCCCACACTGGGATATAGTGAGGAGCTCGTCTCATCACCAATCCTTGATTTGAACCTCTCTCCAAGCACGCTTGCAGAGGAACATGAGATCTTGTGCCCTGATTCACAACCTCTAGAGGGTACCCAATCACAAGAAGATGACAGAGGGGAACGGCATTTAAGGTCAAAGGAAGTGGATGATGATGATGAGACACAGTTGCCATCAAATCAACCACAATTACTGTCTCAAGACCTTGATGAGGAGGATGATACACAGTTGTCAATGACTGAGGATGTGGTGGGATCAAGAAATGAGGAGGATGATCAGAGTGAGGAAGTGGAGGAGGACTTGGTGGACGATGAGGTCACTGACCCCACCTGGGAAGGTGGAGAGCCAAGCGATGACAGCAGTCCTGAGGGTGAGCCATCTGCAGCACCGCAACAGGCTGGAAGAGGCAGTGGTGTGGCTAAAGAAAGAAGGCGGACTGCACCAAACCGGCCCGCAAATGTTCCACGGAGTACCCCCTTGCGTAAATCTTCCTTGTCAAGGGCTAGGTGTTCCGCGGTATGGCGTTTTTTTAAGGAAAGTGCGGACGACAAAAAAATTGTAGTTTGCAACCTGTGGCACACCAGAATGAGCCGAGGCATGAACACTAGAAACCTCACCACCACCAGCATGATCCGACACATGGCATCCAAGCACCGTAATAAGTGGGAGGAACGCCAGGATCGCCAATCTGTGTCTGCAGGCCACACCACTGCCTCCTCTTCCCCTGTTTTCGGTGCCGGCCAATCGCCTGTCGAAGGCGCAGGCCCGCATACCTCCCGCCCTGCACCTGTACCATCTGAAGCACCATCAGCGACCACATCCACTTCCCTGTCCCAGCGCAGCGTCCAAATGTCGTTACCCCAGGCATTTGAGCGCAAGCGAAAATACCCAGCCACCCACCCACAGGCCATAGCACTAACCTCACACCTTTCCAAATTACTGGCCATCGAAATGCTGCCATTTAGGCTTGTGGACACTGAGTCCTTCCGCAGCCTGATGGCAGCAGCTGTCCCTCGGTACGCAGTCCCCAGCCGCCACTACTTTTCCCGGTGTGCCGTCCCCGCCTTACACCACCATGTGTCCCTTAACATCACCCGTGCCCTGACCAACGCAGTTACTGGGAAGGTCCACTTAACGACTGACACATGGACAAGTGCTTGTGGCCAGGGACGCTACATTTCCCTGACGGCACACTGGGTGAATGTCGTGGAGGCTGGGAGCGACTCGGACCCTGGGATGGCACAGGTGCTACCCACGCCGAGGATTGCGGGCCCTACCTCCATCAGGGTTTCAGCCAGCACCTACGTTATTGGCTCCTCCTCCTCCTCCTCCGTTTCCACCTCCGAATTCTCTGCGCGCAGCGCCACTCACCCATCAGCCGGTAGCTGGAAGCAGTGTAGCACTGCAGTGGGGAAGCGTCAACAGGCCGTGCTGAAGCTGTTCTGCCTTGGGGACAAACAGCACACGGCCTCAGAGCTGTTGCAGGGGATTAGTCACCAGACCGAGCAGTGGCTCTCGCCACTCAACCTGCAACCAGGCATGGTTGTGTGTGATAATGGGCGTAACTTGGTGGCGGCTTTGGAGCTCGGCAAGCTCACATACGTACCATGCCTAGCGCATGTATTTAATTTAGTGGTTCAGCGATTTCTAAAAACCTACCCCAATTTGCATGATCTCTTGACGAAGGTGCGCCGCGTGTGTGCACATTTCCGTAAGTCATCTACAGCTTCAGCCGGCCTGTTGAAGCTGCAGCAGCGCTTACAATTGCCAGCTCACCGGCTGCTGTGTGACGTGAGCACGCGCTGGAACTCCACCTTCCACATGTTGGCCCGGCTTTGTGAGCAGCAGAGGGCAGTAGTGGAGTACCAGCTGTTACACGGTCGTCGCCTCTCCGTTCAACTTCCTCTAATCAGAAGTGAGGAGTGGGAATGGATGTCAGACCTCTGTGAGGTTTTACGCAATTTTGAGGAATCAACACAGATGGTGAGCGGCGATAACGCTATTATCAGTGTAACCATCCCACTTCTGTGTCTACTGAAACACTCGCTGCTCACAATTAAAACCGACGCTTTGCATGTGGAAGAGGTGGAAATGGGGGAGGAAGAGCTTACACAAGGTGATAGCCAGAGCACCCTCACTTCGTCTTCTCAGCAACAATTGGAGGAGGCGGAGGAGGAGGAGGAGGAGGAAGACACGGTTGCCTCCACTACAGAGGGTAGCCATGGAACTTTATTTCCATCTCTTCAGCGTGGGTGGGCAGAAGAGGAGGAAGAGGATGAGGAGATTGAGAGTCATCCTCCTGGTGAGGACAGCGAAATCTTGCTCTTGGTACTCTGGCACACATGGCTGACTTTATGTTAGGCTGCCTTTCCCGTGACCCACGCGTTATACGCATTTTAGACAACACGGGTTACTGGGTGTTCACCCTTCTGGACCCCCGCTACAAAGAGAATTTCTCATCTCTCATTCCTCCGGTGGAGAGGACAAGCAAAATGGTGCAATACCAGAAGGTTCTTGTTGAAAAATTGCTCCAAAATTTTCCATCTGACAACGCTGGCGGCAGAGTACGTGCTACCTTGGCCAACCGAGAAGGGGAGAAAAGGGGAGCACACAGCAGTTCCGACAAAGGCAGGGCAACACTCTCCAAGGCGTGGGACACCTTCATGACACCCCGCCAGCACCCTCACCCTGATGCGCAGCCTAGTGTCACAAGGAGGGAAAAGTTTTGGAAGATGGTGAAGGAGTACGTAGCAGACCGTGTCAGCGTCCTCAATGATCCCTCTGTGCCTTACAAATACTGGGTGTCCAAGCTGGACACGTGGTATGAACTGGCACTCTACGCCTTGGAGGTGCTGGCCTGCCCTGCCGCCAGCGTTCTGTCTGAGCGGGTATTTAGTGCTGCTGGTGGCATCATAACAGATAAGCGTATCCGCCTTTCCACCGAAAATGCTGATAGGCTGACACTTAAAAACACATAAAAATGAACAAGGCCTGGATTTCCCCTGACTTCTCCACTCCACTGGAGGAAAGCCCCGGGTGAACATAAAGTCACTTTAGATATGTTATTTACAATGATGGGAATACTCTGTATTACCATTCACCCCTTCCACCCAAAAAACGGGTATATGGTTGACTCTTAATCTTCTCATCCTCCTCCTCCTCTTCCATATGCCCTGTGATATAATTTTTATATAGGGCCAGCTCACCAGCGGGCCCTGTGATATAATTTTTATATAGGGCCAGCTCACCAGCGGGCCCTGTTTGACAATTTTTGTATAGGTCAGCTCACCAGCGGGCCTTCTCATATAATGTTTTATTGGGTCAGCTCTCTAGCGGGCCCTCTCATATAATGTTTTATAGCGTCAGCTCACTAGCTGGCCTTCGTATATAATGTTTAGGATGGTCAGCTCCGCAGCAGACCCTCACCCATAATGTTTTAGATGGTCGGCTCAGCAGCAGACCCTCATTCCTAATGTTTTAGATGGTCAGCTTAGCGGCATGCCCTCACCCCTAATGTTTTAGAGGGTCACCAGCAGGCCATTAATCCTAATTTTTCAAGGCTGTGTATGATGCCCTCCTTTATATGTAATAAAGGGTGTATTGGAGTGACATTTCAGTCTAATTTTTGGCAGCCCTTTCACTTAGTGCATTGGCTTTATGAGTGTTGGACCACTACCTGAACTATTGTACCACAATGTGAATGAGGCCCTCCATTTTGTGATATACAGGTTGTATCGGAGTGCCTCAGGTCCTCCCATTGAATTAAATAGGGCTGGGGTGTTCGACAGAGCAGAAGGTAGTTCTTGGCTTCATCCACTAAGTCACTTCGTCACTTTTACTCAATGGATCAGACCCCACTGTTCCGACTATAAATTTTGGACTTAACAAGGGCAAACGGACATGTTGTAAAACCTGTGGTAGCTGCGGCCTCCGTTCCTGAATGCTGTACCTTACCCGGGCCATAACCACGTTGAACACCTGCTTTACGCTGCGCACGTTTCCCTCTTAATCATGGCCCCAGTTCCGAAAAATCGATGACATTTTTTGCAGAATTTGCAGATGATATACAAGTAAATATACAGCAAATACTGTTTGGTAACAATTTTTCGCCTACAATCGTTTTTATCTTCCTTTTTGTGTGTTTTACGGTCAGTCTGTAAAAATGGCGTACTACGGGCGAAACATCGTTCCCAGCAGCGACGTTGGAGTCCAAGATGCATCCAGACATCCTCCCTATGCTGTCCCTGAACCATTTCTGTGGTGTTTCCATCATTTTCTGACCTTTTCCTATGAACCAGGCACCCTCCCCTCATCAGAGCAGGGGGTGCCTGGTGTAATGCTCGAGTCCTCCCATTGACTTCAATGGGGCTCGGGTGCTCGCCGAGCACTCGAGCCTCCGGGGGCGCTCGGCCAGAGCACCCGAACACCCGAGCATCGGGGTGCTCGATCATCACTACTTGCTAGTACAAAAATGGTTATAACAGCTACTGAAGTGAATAAAGGGTAGACATACCATACTATTTTGGAAATAAGATTACCTGCCGCATCTATTGATAGATCACTTGCCTTGTTCTCCCAAGCCTGATGTGCACAAATGTTTCCAGAGGTTTGATCTTAAGGGAAAAAAATCGCATTATCTTACATTTCTGTCCCTTGAAATGTATTGAAATATGTAAAAATCATAGACATTTCAACTGTATTTGTTAGCTAGTGCTCATAGGAGTCAAATGACACCCCATTGGTATGAGTTGACATACCTTAAACAGTGCTAGAAGCACAAAACTACACCTACTACAACATCTGATTTCTCTAACTTTTTTTTCAAACATGACTTGCCTGTCCAAAAATGGTTATAACAGCTACAGAAGTGAAGAAAGGATAGACATTCCATACTATTATGGAAAGAAGATTACCTGCCACATCTAATGAGGGGTCACTTGCCTTGTTACCCAAGCCTGATGTGCACAAACATTTTCCAGAGGTTTTCGCTTAAGGGAAAAAATGGCAGTTTCTTACATTTCTGCCCCTTGAAATGTTTTGAAATCTGTGAAAACCATAGAAATGTCATCTGTATTTGTTAACTTGTGCTCTTAGGAGTAAAATGACACCCCACTGGTATGAGTTCACATACCTTAGACGGTGCTAGAAGCACAAAACTACACCTACAACAACATCTGATTTTTTTAACATTTTCTCAAACAGGACTTGCCTGTACAACAATGGTTATAACATCTACAGAATTGAAGAACGGGTAGACATATCATACTATTTTGGAAAACAGATTACCTGCCTCATCTAATGAAGGGTCACATGCCTTGTTACTCCAAGCCTGATGTGCACAAATGTTTCTAGAGGTTTACTCTACAGGGTAAAAAAATGTAATTTTCTTACATTTCTGTGCCTTGAAATGTATTGAAATCTGTGAAAACCATAGACATTTAAACTGTATTTGTTAGCTAGTGCTCTTAGAAGTCAAATGACACCCCATTGGTATGATTTGATATGCCTTAGACAGTGCTAGAAGCACAAAACTACACCTACTACAACATCTGATTTTTCTATAATTTTCTCAAACAGGACTTGCCTGTACAAAAATGGTTATAACAGCTACAGAAGTGAAGAAAGGATAGACATTCCATACTATTATGGAAAGAAGATTACCTGCCACATCTAATGAGGGGTCACTTGCCTTGTTACCCAAGCCTGATGTGCACAAACATTTTCCAGAGGTTTTCGCTTAAGGGAAAAAATGGCAGTTTCTTACATTTCTGCCCCTTGAAATGTTTTGAAATCTGTGAAAACCATAGAAATGTCATCTGTATTTGTTAACTTGTGCTCTTAGGAGTAAAATGACACCCCACTGGTATGAGTTCACATACCTTAGACGGTGCTAGAAGCACAAAACTACACCTACAACAACATCTGATTTTTTTAACATTTTCTCAAACAGGACTTGCCTGTACAACAATGGTTATAACATCTACAGAATTGAAGAACGGGTAGACATATCATACTATTTTGGAAAACAGATTACCTGCCTCATCTAATGAAGGGTCACATGCCTTGTTACTCCAAGCCTGATGTGCACAAATGTTTCTAGAGGTTTACTCTACAGGGTAAAAAAATGTAATTTTCTTACATTTCTGTGCCTTGAAATGTATTGAAATCTGTGAAAACCATAGACATTTAAACTGTATTTGTTAGCTAGTGCTCTTAGAAGTCAAATGACACCCCATTGGTATGATTTGATATGCCTTAGACAGTGCTAGAAGCACAAAACTACACCTACTACAACATCTGATTTTTCTATAATTTTCTCAAACAGGACTTGCCTGTACAAAAATGGTTATAACAGCTACAGAAGTGAAGAAAGGTTAGACATAGCATACTGTTTTGAAAATAAGATTACCTGCCGCATCTCTTGATGGGTCACTAGCCTTGTTACACCAAGCCTGATGTGCATAAATATTTCAAGCGGTTTGCACTAATTGGATAGAAATTGAATTTTCTTACATTTCTGCCTCTTGAAATATATAGAAATCTGTGAAAACCCTAGACATTTCAACTGTATTTGTTAGCTTGTGCCGTTAGGAGTCAAATGACACCCACCTGCTATGAGTTGACATACCTTAGATGGTGCTAGAAACACAAAACTACACCAACAACAACATCTGATTTTTCTAACATTTTCTCAAACAGGACTTGCCTATACAAAAATGGTTATAACAGCTACAGAAGTGAAGAAAGGTTAGACATATCATACTATTTTGAAAATAAGTTTACCTGCCGCATCTCTTGATGGGTCACTTTCCTTTTTAAACCAACCCTGATCTGCACAAATGTTTCCAGCGGTTTACGAAAAAAGTTAATAAAATGTCATTTTCTTACATTTCTGTACCTAAAAATGTTTTGAAATCTGTGAAAACCATAGACATTTAAACTGTATTTGTTAGCTAGTGCTCTTAGGAGTCAAATGACACCCCATTGGTATGAGTTGATATGCCTTAGACAGTGCTAGAAGCACAAAACTACACCTACTACAACATTTGATATTTCTAACATTTTCTCAAACAGGAATTGCATGTATAAAAATGGTTATAACAGCTACAGCGCCTCCGGGGGCGCTCGGCCAGAGCACCCGAACACCCGAGCATCGGGGTGCTCGATCATCACTACTTGCTAGTACAAAAATGGTTATAACAGCTACTGAAGTGAATAAAGGGTAGACATACCATACTATTTTGGAAATAAGATTACCTGCCGCATCTAATGAGGGGTCACTTGCCTTGTTCTCCCAAGCCTGATGTGCTTCAAAAATTTTCCAGAGGTTTGTGGTTAAGGGAAAAAATGGCAGTTTCTTACATTTCTGCCCCTTGAAATGTATTGAAATCTGTGAAAACCATATACATTTCAACTGTATTTGTTAGCTAGTGCTCGTAGGAGTCAAATGACACCCCATTGGTATGAGTTGACATACCTTAAACAGTGCTAGAAGCACAAAACTACACCTACTACAACATCTGATTTCTCTAACTTTTTTTTCAAACATGACATGCCTGTCCAAAAATGGTTATAACAGCTACAGAAGTGAAGAAAGAATAGACATTCCATACTATTATGGAAAGAAGATTACCTGCCGCATCTAATGAGGGGTCACTTGCCTTGTTACCCAAGCCTGATGTGCACAAACATTTTCCAGAGGTTTTCGCTTAAGGGAAAAAATGGCAGTTTCTTACATTTCTGCCCCTTGAAATGTGTTGAAATCTGTGAAAACCATAGAAATGTCATCTGTATTCGTTAACTTGTGCTCTTAGGAGTCAAATGACACCCCACTGATATGAGTTCACATACCTTAGACGGTGCTAGAAGCACAAAACTACACCTACAACATCTGATTTTTTTAACATTTTCTCAAACAGGACTTGCCTGTACAACAATGGTTATAACATCTACAGAATTGAAGAACGGGTAGACATTTCACACTATTATGGAAAGAAGATTACCTGCCGCATCTAATGAGGGGTCACTTGCCTTGTTACCCAAGCCTGATGTGCACAAACATTTTCCAGAGGTTTTCGCTTAAGGGAAAAAAATGGCAGTTTCTTACATTTCTGCCCCTTGAAATGTGTTGAAATCTGTGAAAACCATAGAAATGTCATCTGTATTCGTTAACTTATGCTCTTAGGAGTCAAATGACACCCCACTGGTATGAGTTCACATACCTTAGATGGTGCTAGAAGCACAAAACTACACCTACAACAACATCTGATTTTTCTAACATTTTCTCAAACAGGACTTGCCTGTACAACAAGTAGGCAGGCTACGCCTGCATTTGTGGGAGGGGCGGGAGGAGCCCTCAAATTTGACCACGGGCGCTCCCTTACCTGGCGTCCGTTGTGTTCATCCGGCGCACGCCAGGTAGCTCTCGCGGGTCTTCCCCTTCTCGGGCACCATCGTCACTTCCGGATTGCCGCTTCAAACAAACTCAACGTCAAGTCTGGCCAGTCCCTCCCCACTGAACGATCACATCTCGCTGTCGGGCGCCTCTTCACCGCGTCCTCTCCTCTCTCCTCCCAGTACGCCAGTCTTCCCCCTCCCCTCACATTGCCTTGCCCCCCCCTCTTATCTATTATCCCCCTCCTATCCATTATATCTAGCTTTGTAGAAATTCAGCTGTTCCTCCACTTATATGGCATGGGCAATGGCTCGTCAGCCTATCCAAGCCCTATGCCTTCCATAAAAAAAAAAAAAAAAAATGTGTTTCAGTTTACTCTGGATATGTATGCTTAGGCTTTACACACATGGGTATTTTATTCATCTGTGGTTGGGCCTCTGGAGTACATGTAAGTCATTCAGGATGGGGTATTTTCCTTTCCTCATTCGCAAGTTTTACTTCATCAACCGGTGACCTTTTAATCTTGTCCACATCTTTTCTCGGTTCTAACCATTTATCCTTATCTTGGTCGACTTAGGTGCTCCTTCCATGTTCCAGACTATTAAAATTCTCTTTCTATCAGCCCAGTAAGTCAAATCCTTTTTCTCCAGGATTACTTCTCAGGTAAGTGTCAGTCATTTTCAGTCAGTCTATCCTCTCATCTCATGCACACAGCAATCTTTAATTTATTTCGTCTTTTCAGAAATCCGTCCAGTTGGGCTCTGTCATCAATCAGCCCCTCGCAAGTCCCTGACTCATCCCTCCTCTCAAGCTATGGACTCCAATCAAGGTAAGTAGTGTCTCCTCTCCCTCCTCATTTCCCCCTGTCTAACCGGTAGTCAGGTTCCTGTTTCGCTCTAGGTTCCTCCCGTCAGAGGTTCCTCAAGCTCTCTTTCTCAGGTCAGTCTCCCGTCAGAGACCCGGAATCTTTATTTCTTCCAGGCGGTCTCCCGTCAGAGACTTCGGCCTAGTCTGTTCTTTAGTTGCCTCCCGTCAGAGGTATCCTTTTCCCTTAGTGACCCACTCTTCTTTAATTCCGCTCCTCTTTAGCAGCTTCCCACTAAAACACCTTCATTTCACGGTTCCTTCCTTGGTTAGCTATATCCCCTTGCCTCTCCCTCACAGTCTCTCTTCACTCCCGCCGCCTCCCAGCGTTGATGTCTTAATCTTCCTGTTGGTGACCAGGCAGATGGGATATCCTCGGCAGAGGTCATTCTTCCCTTGACTCTATCTTCATGGTACGCTTTGGATTACCAGTCTTCTCCTTCACCCTTGCCTCCTCAGACAAGTTCGTCTGCCGAGTCTTCAGGGGCAGGGGCTTGAGTAGTCCAGCTCGTCAAGCAAGTCTTCCCCCCCTTTTTTCCCTATTTCTCTCGCCTCAGGCATTTCCCCTCAACTAATTATCCCACGCTCTCCCTTTAGCCTTGGAAGACGGATCTCCCAGATCCAACGTCAATCAAGCGTCCCCTCAAAGAGATCCCACTGCCAATCCAGGATTTAGTGGACAGACCTACAGAGAATGGACTATTCCACGCATTACAGCGGAACTTTCACGGCGGAATATTCCATTCCCCTCTTCTGCTAGGAAACCCGAGCTTTTTAGGCTCCTATTCCCCGCTCATCCTCCTTCCTCTTCCCATTCCCCTCAGATCCAACTCACCCCCTCCTCCTCTCCCAGTCATCCCTCAGCTCCAGAAGCCCACTCCTCCCAGTTAGACAACATTACTCAAATGCTCACTTCTATGTCATCTGCTATGGCCGACATGCAGGCCCGGATAATTTCCCTAGAATCCATCTCCAGATCCTCTAATCAAGCGGCCGCATCTTTATCTCCTCAGTCATCCCAAGGTAATCCTTCATCTTCCCTCAGCCCTCAAATTACCCCCGCCCACATGGTTCCAGCCCATCTTCGCAAGGATATTTTGGAGGGGAGGGATGTGAACTTAGAGTCTCTGATAATTGCGACCCAGGATCTAGCAGAAAACCGCACTATTCAATGCGGCGACATAGCAGTAACCCTCAAAGCTAAAGATCCTCGGCTCGCCAAGAAATTGACTATTCCAGAATTTGTCTTGGCATTTAGCATTTTCAGAGACATTCTGTGTTCATCTTTCCCCTCTCGTAGAAAAGAGCTCGACCATTATATGTATATCCTTGTGGACTTGGGCTATCGCTATGGTGGCTTCAGTTTTTACGATTATCATTTAGCATTTTCTGCCAAAGCAGCTGCCGCTCTAGAACAATTCGGCTATGTGTCAGACTGGGGTGCTTTGGACCAAGAATTGTTTTGCAGATATTTTGCAGGTTTAAAGACCCCGGTCTGCCCTTCTTGCCAGTCAGCCAATCACAACCTGAGCTTATGCCCTGCTGCTTGGCCCAGCACGTCAGCCAATACAAACCCCACGCCAGCCCAATCTGGATCCACCTCAGACGCCTCAACCCTCAAGTCTCGCCCCACGGTAGATAAACTAGGCCGTACCATTCATTACATGGGTTCCTCTCCAATATGCAATAATTTCAATGACCAAGGCTGTTTTTTCCACAATTGCCGCATGCTCCATATGTGCTCTTGTTGTCACCAATCTCACGCCCGTTCCATTTGTCCACGTTATTCCCGTTCCAATAAATAACTAGGTAGCATTAATTCAAGTCTCCTGGAATTACTGCTGTCAAACCACCAAGACAAAACTTTCATCTCATTTCTCTCTAACGGCTTCCGCAACGGCTTCCTCCTAGGTATCCTTGCCCTCCCCGCCAATTCCCTGGACTGCCCCAACCTCCAATCAGCACTAGCTGATCCGCTTACAGTCGACCTCCTCATTACCAAAGAAGTCGACAAAGGCTTCATGCAAGGCCCCTTTCAGAACCCCCCCTTTCCTGTCTGGCGCTCCAACCCCGTTGGCATCGCCTACAGGAAATTCTCCTCAAAAGTCAGGCTCATCATAGATTTTTCTGCCCCTCACTCCTCGCCTATTCCTAGCTTAAATTCCCTCATTCCTTCCTCTGAATTTGCCTTGGAGTACCACAGCATAGAGGACGCTATCTCCCTTATCCAACAGGCCGGTCCTAACTGCTGGCTGTCCAAGGTAGATATAGAAGACGCTTTTAAATTGTTGCCGGTTCATCCTTTCCACTGGCATCTGCAGGGCATCAGATGGCGAGACAAATTTTATTTCTCTACTCGCTTAGTGTTCGGCTCTAAAAGCAGTCCCAAATTATTTAACTATTTTGCCGAAGCTCTCGCTTGGCTACTTCTGAACTCCTGCAGATGTCCAATGGTACTTCACTATTTAGACGACTTCTTACTGATTGAACAAGCCCAGCCCCACCCTTCAGCTCTCAAGTCCCTCCTTCAATTATTTCAAGAGCTCAATATCCCCGTCTCTGCCAAGAAAACCGTTGGTCCCACTACCGAACTAGAATTTCTAGGTATTACCCTGGATTCCCGCAATATGGAAGCCCGCCTCCCACCAGACAAAGTTTCCCGCATCCAAACTATCGTCCAAGACTTCTCATCAAAAGTTTCCTGTTCAAGATTAGACCTTCAATCACTTTTAGGCTACCTCAACTTCGCTACCCGCATCATTCCTCAAGGCCGTGCTTTTATCTCATATCTCCTTTCTCTACTCTCAGGGAGTTCAGATTCCTCATCAATCACCATATGCGATTCAGCCCGGTCTGACTTAGCCATGTGGTCCGAATTCCTCCATTCATGGAATGGGAAGTCATTAATCCCTAAATCACCCTCCTCTCCTAGTATCGAAGTCTTTTCTATCACCTCAAATACTGGCTTCGCAGCTTCATGTAGTGAATATTGGTTAGTCGAAACATGGCCCTCAGAGACCTCGGCTATCCCTCACTTCTTCAGCTCTCGCGGCTGCATGGAATTAGTTCCCATCGTCGCAGCCGCCAGTTGTTGGGGCAGTGGGTGGTCGCTGAGATCTGTGGTGTTCTTTACCCCTGACTTAGACTCCTCTCAGGCAGTCAACAAAGGCAGGTCTTCATCCTCCCTCATTATGCCCTTCTTAAGGAGGCTTACCTGGCTTTCCCTGCAATTTAAGTTTTCCTTCTCAGCTTCTCATCTTCCGTCATTCGACTCCCATCCAGTTAACACTCTTCTTCTCTCCAATTTGCAGTCTTTTCACAAACTCAACCCTCTCGCTCAAGACCATCCTTCCAAGCCTCCGCCTTTCCATCTTCTCGCATTACAGTGACCAGTAGTTCCTCAGCTGAAGACATCATTAATCTAGCCCTCGCCCCGCGCACTAAAAGAAACTACGCCAGAGCATGGGCCTCGTTTTCGAAGTTTCTCCAAATGTGCAAAACTCCTCAAGATTATTCGACAGCCAGCATTTTAAAGTTTGCAGCCCATTGCCACCATGCCCTCCACCTTTCTCCTCGCTCCATCAAACTTTATCTGGCAGGTATTCGTCATTACCTCGCTTTTATTCAACCTAACCCCCCTTCCATATTTTCAGTTTACCAGACTAAACTCTTTTTTAAAGGCCTTGAAAAAATCTCTAATTCCCAACCCAAGATAAGATTGCCAATCTCGGGCCATCTCTTCCGCAAGCTTTACAAAATTATCTCATCCAACATTTTTGAAGCTGAAACCAGTTGTGTTCTGTTAGCCGCAATCTGTATGGGTTTCTATGGCTTCCTAAGACCCGGCGAATTCCTTAAAACATCTTATTCTCCAGCCTTCCCTATCAAAGCAGACCTGCTCTCCCAGCCGAACAGTTTTAAGTTTTTCCTCCGTAACTCCAAGACCGACCAAACAGGAAAGGGGGCCTGGATCCCGTTCTACCCTACTCTAGACTCATGTTGCCCGGTACTTGCTCTTTCTAAACTACGCCTGCATTTGTGGGAGGGGCGGGAGGAGCCCTCAAATTTGACCACGGGCGCTCCCTTACCTGGCGTCCGTTGCGTTCATACTCCTACCCACCCTTAAGCAATTTCTTTTCATTCCTAGCAGACCCTCTAATCAGGCCGGCTCTTCGTCATCGGGCCTGGGTCCATTAGGGACCGAGGTTTTGCCAATTTTATCTAGTCAGGCGCTTAGGTCATCTCGGCTCAGCCGGTTTGGGGTCTCCGTTAGCCCCTCCCACAATGGTTATAACATCTACAGAATTGAAGAACGGGTAGACATATCATACTATTTTGGAAATAAGATTACCTGCCTCATCTAATGAAGGGTCACTTGCCTTGTTACTCCAAGCCTGATGTGCACAAATGTTTCTAGAGGTTTACTCTACAGGGTAAAAAAATTTAATTTTCTTACATTTCTGTCCCTTGAAATGTATTGAAATCTGTGAAAACCATAGACATTTAAACTGTATTTGTTAGCTAGTGCTCTTAGAAGTCAAATGACACCCCATTGGTATGATTTGATATGCCTTAGACAGTGCTAGAAGCACAAAACTACACCTACTACAACATCTGATTTTTCTATAATTTTCTCAAACAGGACTTGCCTGTACAAAAATGGTTATAACAGCTACAGAAGTGAAGAAAGGTTAGACATAGCATACTATTTTGAAAATAAGATTACCTGCCGCATCTCTTGATGGGTCACTTGCCTTGTTACACCAAGCCTGATGTGCATAAATATTTCAAGCGGTTTGCACTAATTGGATAGAAATTGAATTTTCTTACATTTCTGCCTCTGGAAATATATAGAAATCTGTGAAAACCCTAGACATTTCAACTGTATTTGTTAGCTTGTGCCGTTAGGAGTCAAATGACACCCACCTGCTATGAGTTGACATACCTTAGATGGTGCTAGAAACACAAAACTACACCAACAACAACATCTGATTTTTCTAACATTTTCTCAAACAGGACTTGCCTATACAAAAATGGTTATAACAGCTACAGAAGTGAAGAAAGGTTAGACATATCATACTATTTTGAAAATAAGATTACCTGCCGCATCTCTTGATGGGTCACTTGCCTTTTTACACCAAGCCTGATGTGAACAAATGTTTCCAGCGGTTTACGAAAAAGGTTAATAAAATGTCATTTTCTTACATTTCTGTACCTAAAAATGTTTTGAAATCTGTGAAAACCATAGACATTTAAACTGTATTTGTTAGCTAGTGCTCTTAGGAGTCAAATGACACCCCATTGGTATGAGTTGATATGCCTTAGACAGTGCTAGAAGCACAAAACTACACCTACTACAACATTTTATATTTCTAACATTTTCTCAAACAGGAATTGCATGTATAAAAATGGTTATAACAGCTACAGAAGTGAAGAAAGGGTAGACATACCATACTATTTTGGAAATAAGATTACCTGCCGCATCTAATGAGGGGTCACTTGCCCTGTTCTCCCAAGCCTGATGTGCTTCAAAAATTTTCCAGAGTTTTGTGGTTAAGGGAAAAAATGGCAGTTTCTTACATTTCTGCCCCTTGAAATGTATTGAAATCTGTGAAAACCATAGACATTTCAAATGTATTTGTTAGCTTGTGCTCTTAGGAGTCAAATGACACCCAACTGGTATGAGTTGACATACCTTAGACGTTGCTAGAAACACAAAACTACACATACAACATCTGATTTTTCTTACATTTTCGCAAACAGTACTTGCCTATACAAAAATGGTTATAACAGCTACAGAAGTGAAGAACGGGTAGACATATCATGCTATTTTGGAAATAAGATTACCTGCCGCATTTAATGAGGGTCACTTGCCTTGTTACACCAAGCCTGATGTGCACAAATGTTTCTAGAGGTTTACGCTACAGGGTAAAAAAATTAAATTTTCTTACATTTCTGTACCTTGAAATGTTTTGAAATCTGTGAAAACCATAGACATTTCAACTGTATTTGTTAGCTAGTGCTCTTAGGAGTCAAACAACACCCCATTGGTATGATTTGATATGCCTTAGACAGTGCTAGAAGCACAAAACTACACCTACTACAACATCTGATTTTTCTAACATATTCTTAAATAGGACTTGCCTGTACAACAATGGTTATAACAGCTACAGAAGTGAAGAAAGGGTAGACATATCATACTATTTTGAAAAGAAGATTACCTGCCGCATCTAATGAGGGGTCACTTGCCTTGTTACACCAAGCCTGATGTGCACAAATGTTTATAGAGGTTTACACTACAGGGTAAAAAAATGTAATTTTCTTACATTTCTGTCCCATGAAATGTATAGAAATCTGTGAAAACCATAGACATTTCAACTGTATCTGTTAGCTAGTACTCTTAGGAGTCAAATGACACCCCATTGGTATGAGTTGATATGCCTTAGACAGTGCTAGAAGCACAAAACTACACCTACTACTACATTTGATATTTCTAACATTTTCTCAAACAGGACTTGCATGTATAAAAATGGTTATAACAGGTACAGAATTGAAGAAAGGGTAGACATACCGTTCTGTTTTGGAAATAAGATTATCTGCCGCATCTAATAAGGGGTCACTTGCCTTGTTTCACCAAGACTGATGTGCACAAATGTTTCCAGAGGTTTACGCAAAAGGTTAAAAAAAATGGCAGTTTCTTACATTTCTGCCCCTTGAAATGTGTTGAAATCTGTGAAAACCATATACATTTCAACTGTATTTGTTAGGGGTCACTTGCCTTGTTATCCCAAGCCTTATGTGCACAAAAATTTTCCAGAGGTTTGCGCAAAGGGAAAAATTGGCAGTTTCTTACATTTCTACCCCTTGAAATGTATAGAAATCTGTGAAAACCGTAGAAATTTCAACTGTATTCGTTAGCTAGTGGTCTTAGGAGTTAAATGACACACCACTGGTATGAGTTGACATACGTTAGACGATGGTAGAAGCACAAAATTACACCTACTACGACATCTGATTTTTCTAACATTTTCTCAAATAGGACTTGCCTGTAAAAAAATGGTTATAACAGCTACAGAAGTGAAGAACGGGTAGACATATCATAGTATTTTGAAAATAAGATTACCTGCCGCATCGAATGAGGGCTCACTTGCCTTGTTACACCAAGCCTGATGTGCACAAATGTTTCCAGAAGTTTGCGCTCTTTGGAAAAAAATGGCATTTTCTTACATTTCTTACGTGCTGTTTTGGAAATAAGATTATCTGCCGCATCTAATAAGGGGTCACTTGCCTTGTTTCACCAAGACTGATGTGCACAAATGTTTCCAGAGGTTTACGCAAAAGGTTAAAAAAAATGGCAGTTTCTTACATTTCTGCCCCTTGAAATGTGTTGAAATCTGTGAAAACCATATACATTTCAACTGTATTTGTTAGGGGTCACTTGCCTTGTTATCCCAAGCCTTATGTGCCAAAAATTTTCCAGAGGTTTGCGCAAAGGGAAAAATTGGCAGTTTCTTACATTTCTACCCCTTGAAATGTATTGAAATCTATGAAAACCATAGACATTTCAACTGTGTTCGTTAGCTAGTGCTCTTTGGAGTCAAATGACACCCCATTGGTATGATTTGATATGCCTTAGACAGTGCTAGAAGCACAAAACTACACCTACTACAACATCTGATTTTTCTATCATTTTCTGAAACAGGACTTGCCTGTACAAAAATGGTTATAACAGCTACAGAAGTGAAGAAAGGGTAGACATACCATACTATTTTGGAAAGATGATTACCTTCCGCATCTAATGAGGTGTCACTTGCCTTGTTACCCCAAGCCTGATGTGCACAAAAATTTTCCATAGGTTTTCATTTAAGGGAAAAAATGGTAGTTTCTTACATTTCTGCCCCTTGAAATGTATTGAAATCTGAGAAAACCATAGAAATTTCAACTGTATTGATTAGCTTGTGCTCTTAGGAGTCTAAAGACACCCAACTGGTATGAGTTCACATACCTTAGACGGTGCTAGAAGCACAAAACTACACCTACTACATCATCTAATATGCTAACATTTTCTCAAACAGGACTTGCCTGTACAAAAATGGTTGTAACAGCTACATAAGTGAAGAAAGGGTAGACATATCATACTATTTTGAAAAGAAGATTACCTGCCGCATCTAATGAGAGGTCATTTGCCTTATTTTCCCAAGCTTAATGTGCCCAAATGTTTCCAGAGGTTTGCGCTTAAGCGAAAAAATGGTAGTTTTTTTACATTTCTGACCCTTGAAATGTATTGAAATCTGTGAAAACCATAGAAATTTCAACTGTATTCGTTAGCTTGTGCTCTTAGGAGTCTAAAGACACCCCAGTGGTATGATCTGACATACCTTAGATTGTGCTAGAAGCACAAAACTACACCTAGTACAACATCTGATATTTCTAACATTTTCTCAAACAGGACTTGCCTGTACAAAAATGGTTATAACAGCTACAGAAGTGAAGAACGGGTAGACATATCATACTATTTTGGAAATAAGATTACCTGCCGCATCTAATGAGTGGTCACTTGCCTTGTTACACCAAGCCTGATGTGCACAAATGTTTCCTGAGGTTTGTGCTAATGGGAAATAAATTGCATTTTCTCACATTTCTGTCCCTTAAAATGTATTGAAATCTGTGAAAACCATAAACATTTCAACTGTATTTGTTATCTAGTGCTCTTAGGAGTCAAATGACACCCCAATGGTATGAACTGATATGCCTTAGACAGTGCTAGAAGCACAAAACCACACCTACTACAACATCTGATATTTCTAACATTTTCTCAAACAGGACTTGCCTGTACAAAAATGGTTATAACAGCTACAGAAGTGAAGAACGGGTAGACATATCATACTATTTTGGAAATAAGATTACCTGCCGCATCTATTGAGGCATCTCTTGTCTTATTACCCCATGCCTGATGTGCACAAATATTTCCATAGGTTGGCGCAAAAGGGAAAACAATGGTAGTTTCTTACATTTCTGTCCCTTGAAATGTATTGAAATCTGTGAAAACCCTAGACATTTCAACTGTATTCATTAGCTAATGTTCATAGGAGTCAAATGACACCCCATTGGTATGAGTTGACATACCCTAGACTGTGCTAGAAGTACAAAACTACACCTACTACAACATCTGATTTTTCTAACATTTTCTTAAACATGACTTGACTGTACAAAAATAGTTATAACATTTACAGAAGTGAAGAAAGACAACCCATACCATTTTGGAAAGAAAATAACCTGCCGCATCGAACGAGGGGTCACTTGCCTTTTAACCCCTAAGTTAGTTTGCACAACTATTTCCAGAATGTGGTGCTTCAGGAAAACGCTGTGGGATTTCCTAGGATGACCTCTTGCCAGCCTAATAAAAATGTTACCCCACTGCTATGGGTTGACAAACCAATTTGGGTGAGACGAGTGTGGCTACCAGTAGAACAGGGATGGGAACTCAAACAGTGAAAGTGTGATTTTCTTTGGCTAACAGATGTAAGATGCTAGGGCATCAGCCGGTGTATGTGCGGACCTGTGACTACCAGTGTAACAAAGTGTTTGTGGGGGGTGAGGGGTTAGACAATGTATGTGGGTATGTCTACTAGTGGGGACAGACCAAGGATGGTGGTGGGGGGGCAGTGTCCGATAGTGTATATGGGGGAATCTGTGACTACCAGTGTGCACTTTATGTCCCCCCTCATACAATGTTTGATTCACGGAATTAATCTAGTGCATACTAGTACATTGAGTCTACCAGTAGGCAGTGAAAACAGGCTGGGGTCAGGCTGGGGAATGGGACTGCCAGTGGACTGTGAAACAAGGCAGGGGGATATGGTACGTGGAGGTGAGGGGATTGGAGGCATTTTGTGTGCATGCAACAGGGGTGCCCAATGTAATGTAAAGCAATGCATTGGACCCCCTGTTGCACACAAAGGGTTATTTTTTTTGTTATTTTTTATTTATACCTCGTTGGGGAGGCGGTATCAGTAACACTCCTGGTGCCCTCCATCAAGTCTAAAAAAAAACAAATGAAATAAAAGTGTGTGTGTATGTGTCACAGGGGGTTCAACGCATTGCAAAGCACTGCGTTGGACCCCCCACACACACGTGGCACATGCAGATTTTTGGGGCTTTATTCCCCCAATATTTTTGTATAGACCTCATTGGGGACATCAGAACCCCACAAGGAGTTCTGAATAAAAAAATAAAAGGGGGAAAAATAAATAATCCTTTGTTTGCCACAGCGGTGTCCAGTGTGTTGGACCGCTGTGGCATACAAAGGGTTAATTTTTTTTTTATCATTACTTTGTATTCAGATGCCCACCAAACAAGCTCTGATTATAAAGTAATGATAAAAAGTGTATGCCACAGGAAGGGGGTCTGCATTGTACCCCCCGTGGCACACACAGGGTTAGTATTTTATTTATGTTTTTATTGTAGACCTCATTGAGGGGCATCAGGACCCTTCCTGATGTCCACAAATTAAGTCTTAGTAAAAAAATATGTCCCAAAAGAATTGACCCTGTGAGTGTCACAGGGATCTCCAGCTCACTGCAAAGAAATGTCCTCCCAACAAACTCTGATTACAGGTCTGCAGTAAACCCCCTCCCCTGTGGCACACACAGGGTTAATTGCACTGGGGAACTCTCACTGGGGGACGTCAGGACCCCTCCTGATGTGACCCCAGTTATTGATCTCCCAGCCGATTGGGCTGGGAGATCAATGTGGAGACTGAAGGAGAGCAAAAGCTCTCCTTCCCTTCTCTCCTACCTCCCGTAGGAGTGATCTCGATCGGGCTAAGCTTGCTAACGTCATGGGTGAATATGTCACCGATGACATTAGGAGGCTTCCCCTGGTCCCGCCCACTCCTACCTTGAAGTTCGGGTAGGTGAGAGGGGAAAGGAGACATATTGATCTCCCAGCATGATCGGCTGGGAGACCAATACCTGGGGGGGCATGAGGAGTGATCCTCATGCCCCCCCTTGAGTGCCTGGCTACTTTTCATCTAAAATGTTATACTGGCATTTGCACTGACCGCATTTTAGATGTACAGCGTACGAGCTTGGCACAGCAGGTACAGCTGTCCATTCTCGTACGCTGTAAGTAGCTGGCACTCTAGGGGTTAATTGTTTATTAGGGCTTGTGCCATACAAGCTTAAAGGGATAGTAACACTTCGTTTTAACTTTATTTTATTTTGTAGGCATTAAAAAAACATGAAGAATGATATAAGTCTTATCTCTCAAACCTTTATGGTTTATGAGATATTCACAAGCAAAGTTCCCCTCCCCGCCCCTTTTTCCTAGTGTAAGCCATCTCTTCTCAGATGTCAGTCTGGTTGTATGACAGTACAGATAACAGAAGGGGACAATCTTCTTTGTATTAAAACAATGAAAGCCCTTCCCCCCCCTTGACAAGTTTTTCAGCTTTTTCCATTATCTTAATTGAAGATTGTCCCTCTCTGCAGTCCACCTGGGCATCTCCCTTCTTATCTGGCTGAACAGGGGGGGGATACTTTGTTTGCGAATATCTCTTAAACCATAAAGGTTTCAGAGATAAGACTTATATCATTCTTCATGTTTTTTTAATGCCTACAAAATAAAATAAAGTTAAAATGAAGTATTACTATCCCTTTAAGTCCTACAAATCAATGTTTCTTCAGGGCTTGGCCTCTAATAAGTCTAAGTCCAACAAATCAATGTTTCCTCAGGACTTGGGCCTCTAACAACAAATCTAACAAATCATCCTCTACAAAATACTCTATCAAGTCAAGTATCAGTTCACCCAAGTGGCAGCTTATGTCAGGTGGCTCCTGTCTCTATCACTTTACATACAAATTTCTTAATTTATTTTAATTATTTTTTTTGTTTTAACTGTCCTCTCAATACCAGTCAACAACCCCCCAAAACAAATTCCCTGTTCAACTTTACCCACCAACAAAGGCACCCTCCTCAGACCCCTTTTATAACATGTTTTATGGAGTTTTTTAATTGTATTTAGGATTTATTTTTTTTATCAACTGCCCACAATACCAGTAAACAACCCCCCCACAAAAAACTTTCCCTGTTCAACTGATTCTTTCTCTACACCATACCAACACAGGCACCCTCATGCCCCTTTTATACTATGCCTTTGGGAAATAAAATACTATTTTCCACGTGTTGTGTCTAAATTCAATGATCTCATTGGTTCAGTGAAATAAGGTAGGTGAAAAACTGTACTTTTTATGGGAAAAGTTCATTATTCACCTATTTCAGTTTGAGGTGAACATTTTCACCCATCCCTCGTAGTATACTGTTTGGAAGGTCCATGTGGTAGGCAGTATGTGGGGAAAACAACGAGAAAGCTAAAAATAAGGGTAAGAGAACAGGCCACCAGTATCCTGAGGGCCTCAAAGAAGTCATGCATTATTGGTAAACAATTAACATCAGTGGCAAAACACTTTTTGAATTGTTATGACTCAAATCCAGCAGGCCTAAAAGCCTGTGGCTTACAGTAAATTAAATTAGGTATACATGGTGGTGACTACAATCTTGTTCTTCTTAAAAACGAGAACCTTTGGATTTTTCTCTTAAATTGTATGACACCAGTTGGTCTCAATGAAGAATGGACATTAAGTGTCCAGCTGTCACGGTTTGTAAAGAACGCTCAGACAGTTAGGTAAGGTTAAAAGCTTTATTAACTCAGGTCCAGATGATGTCCGTACCAAGTACTTTCCAAATCTGACTCAGGTCAGGGTGAGAACACACACAGTAGTAATAATACAAGATAAATGCAGAGAACTTGGACTTGCAGGCAGAACTTGTTGATACATACAGGTACAAGAATATCCTCAATAGCCGCACTAGGGTTAACGAAGGCAACAGACACCAGATACTGGCAATAAACGGACCCTAGACCACTAGGGTGAGAATAGGCAACACAGGCAGAAGTCTGGTTTAAACTGGACCCTACTAATAAAGGGTTACCAGAGGCAACAGACACTGGTGAGTAATAGGACTCCCACAGGCTCCAGGAGACTGTTGGAGTGGTTAGGCCTAACAGGCCCTATGTGGTCAGCGAGTGGGAGAGGAAGGTACATAACGTAACCGGTCCGTAACCAGTGTCGCCCTGATCACTGAGGTAATCAGCCAGTCCCGTGAGCAATGGAACCAGAAGTTCAACCAGGTCGGCACGCACGGAATACGCAGCCAGACAGATGGACCACCAGACACTAGCCCAGCCAGATTGGTGCAACAGAGTAGTCAGCCAGTCCTTAGTCGGTAACGGAATCAGATATTCAGCCAAACCAGTTCGGTACACAAGGAGTTAGTGAGCCAGTCCTTAGTCGGTAACAGAATCAGATACTCTTCCAAACCAGTTCGGTACACAAGAAGTTAGTCCACCAGTCCTTAGTTGGTAACGGAATCAGATACTCAGCCTAGCCAGTTCGGTACACAGGGAGTTAGTCAGCCAGTCCAAGGTCAGCAACGGAAGCAGATCACAGGAGAGTCAGGAACTAATCGTATTCAGGCGATCCAGGTCATACACGGAAACAGGAACAAGAGCTACTAGTCGCAAGATACGGGTACACCACGAAAGGGCACCGGTAAAATGACAGGAGGGCATATTTAAAGGCAAGCCCTGGGAGGAGTTAACAACACAGAGCCAATAAGAATGCAGCCAGGGTAAACCCGGAAGTAACAATGTCGCTCAGGCAGAATCATGGGCACCGTGATAACAACTTTATTATTGGCTATGCTGTGCTTCTACACTCTGTACAGAATCTATATACAACAGAGTGATTCAGATTCTATTTTAGTGTACCCCTTTTCTCCTTTGTTTGACATACTGTTCTATTTGTCTCTTTTTTTGAGACAAATATTTTGCACCATGTTGGTCAATGTGACAATTTTTACACAATACTTTTAATTATAGATGAAATGTTATTTTCTGTATAATCTCTCTTCCACAGAGAGCATTATTTTGAACCATTTAAAATGACCTCTCCTGATTTTGGATCAAATGACAAGTTTGTATTTAATATTAGGATGGGTCAGCTATCATTATAGTATTACTTTCCATGTTGATTTTAGCACATACTGTGGTTTGTAAACTACCAAGGTCTGTTAATGATCAATTTAATCATTCTGTGCAGAATATACAAACATCTATAATTCTAGCACTTTACATGTGTAAAAACATTTATACTCAGATGCACCATAATTGATTCTATTAGGTGAGACATAAGAACGATAGGATGTGAATGTGTTTTGTTGAAATCCTTTACTTTTGATTTATTTTTTATCTCTTTAGGTGATTTTATTGAGCATCTATAATATGACATTGATGCCTGATTTGGAGACAATCATGTCGTTTTAATACAGAGGAACAGGATTTTAGGGCATTTGGATGCAGTGGCTGATCATGATTTTTCGATCTTTTAGTCTTTTGAACAAATAATCATCTTTGTATAAGACATCACCTAGTGAATCTACATTAATACAATATGTGACCATCCTTTCTTTGAAAATTACCCATTGTAGAATTATTCATTATGATTCTTCTTATGATTTTCTATATTACTATAAAGCATCTGTCTTCTGATTAACATTCCTTATTGCCAATGATAATTAAATACGTTATTACTCTTGGATTGATTGGCTTCACTTTGAGAGTCAATCATCATTCACTCACACACTGTCATAGAGCTTCTATGTTCGCAACGCTGCCCAGAAGAAGTGCCAACAAAATGTGCTTCGGCTAGTGTTACTTACCTGCTTGCCTTTCTCTTTCTAGGGGCTCGATTCTATTAACAGCGCTAAAAATAAAACAGCCATTTTTTTTCACGTCAATTTTTGCTATCCTATTACCCGACTTGTGAAAGCAATACCAGCGGTAATTATACTTACCGCCAGTCTGAAAAAAGCCCATAGGAAACAACTAAAAACAAAGTGCAATTAGTATCCTATTACCCACGCTCAGTATTACCACCTGTTTTGTGGTTAAATTTAAGTCACAAATACATAGTAACATAGTAACATAGTAGATAAGGCTGAAAAAAGACATGCGTCCATCAAGTCCAGCCCATGCCAATAACACTCCTGTTGATCCAGAGGAAGGCAACAAAAAGCCCTCTGGAGCAATTTCCAGTGTAGGTGTGTGTGTGTGTGTGTCAAATAGTTCCCGGCTCAATATCCTATTTGCTTTGAAGCCATCTGTCATAACTGTCAATATTGTTCTGTGCTAGATAGGCATCCATTGCTTTTTTGAATGCAGTTACATTATCTGCAAGCACAACATCCCGAGGCAAAGAATTCCATAGCCTTACCGCCCTTACTGTAAAGAATCCCTGCCTGTGTTTTAGTCGAAAGCGCCTTTCCTCAAGTCTTAATGGATGACCTCTTGTTCTTAGCTCAGCTCTTTGCATAAATAATTCATTGGATAGTTCTTTGTATTGACCTTGAATGTATTTGTAAATGGTAATCATATCACCCCTTAGACGTCTCTTTTCTAATGTAAACAAACCCAGTTTGGCTAGTCTCTCTTTGTAACTCAGATCCTCCAATCCCTTTATCAGTTTTGTTGCACGTCTCTGCACCTTTTCCAGTTCAGCATTGTCTTTTTTTAGAACAGGCGCCCAAAATTGTACTCCATATTCTAGATGAGGCCTAACCAAGGATTTATACAGAGGTAGGATAATATTAGCATCCCTTGCTTCTACACCTCTTTTTATGCAGGCTAGTACTCTATTTGCTCTTGCAGCAGCTGAGTGACTCTGCACACTGCTGTGAAGACTATTGTCTATCAGTACACCTAAATCTCTCTAATGAGGATTTCCCAAGTTGTTTCCCATTTAGAGTATATGCAGCAAGTTTGTTTCTACAACCCAAATGCATAACATTTATCTACATTAAATTACATCTGCCACTTTTCTGCCCATTCACTTAGTTTATCTAAATCCTTCTGTAGGGAAAAATCATCGAGCTATGTATGTATTTCCTTACATAGCTTAGTGTCATCAGCAAAGATTGAGATGCTACTTTCAATTCCCACTTCTAGATCATTAATAAACAAATTAAAAAGCATTGGGCCCAGGACTGAACCCTGCGGCACCCCACTTATAACCCTAGACCAATTTGAAAAAGTTCCATTTACAACAATTCTCTGCCATCTATCATTTAACCAGTTCTCAATCCATGTACAGATAACACCACCCAAACCGAAGCCTTTTAATTTATGCAGTAATCTGTTGTGAGGCACTGTGTCAAAGGCTTTTGCAAAATCCAAGTATACTACATCAACAGCAATTCCCCTGTCCAAATTACTACTCACTCTTTCATAAAATGCAAGTAAATTAGTCTGACATGATCTGTTCTTCATGAAACCATGCTGATTCCTACTAATGATATTGTTTGTCTTCACATAGTTCTGAATACTGTCAGTTAATAACCCTTCTAGTATCTTACCCACTATGGAAGTCAAGCTCACAGGTCTATAATTTCCTGGTTTGGATCTTGCTCCCTTTTTAAACAATGGAACTACATCAGCTTTCCTCCAATCACAGGGCACTATGCCTGATGAAAGCAAATCAATAAATATTAAGTATAATGGTTTTGCTATTACTGAACTAAGTTCCTTAAGTACCCTTGGGTGTATACCGTCCGGTCCAGGCCCTTTATTCACTATAACCCTTTCCAGTCTCATTTGGACCTTGTCCTCAGTAAGCCATGTAGATGTTGGAGGAAATTCCATGGTTTTGTCTGTTTGCCCACAGCTTGTCATTTCTGCTTCCTTTGTATATACTGAAGCAAAGAACGTATTTAGGGTGTCAGCCATAGCTTTATCCTCACTAATCAATTCACCTGTTTCAGTCTTAAGAGGACCAATATCAACCTTAACTTTTTTGTTGTTAATATACTTGTAGAATTGTTTAGGGTTTTTCTTGCTCTCATTTGCAATGTTTCGCTCATTTTCTATTTTAGCTAGCTTAATTGCTTGTTTGCAGATTTTATTACATTCTTTATATTTTTTAAATGATGCATCTGACCCATTTGACTTAAACACCTTAAAAGCCTGCTTTTTATTTCTCATTTCCCTGCTAACCACATTATTAATCCACATTGGTTTTGCTTTACTTCTCTTGTGCTTATTCCCCAATGGTATATATTGACGTGTATATTTGCCCAAGAGCATTTTAAATACATTCCATGACTCTTGTGCATTTTTATCTTTGAAAATTACATCCCACTGGATATCCTTTACAGCTTCTTTTACCTTTGTAAAATTAGCCTTTTTGAAATTGAATGTTTTGGTTAAACTCTTGCTATTGGGTTTCTCATAACAAACTTCAAAGGATACAATATTGTGGTCACTGCTGCCCAAATGTTCCCTTACCTGCACATTGTTTACAATGTCAGAATCGTTTGAGAGCACTAGGTCAAGCAAGGCCTCTTTTCTAGTTGGCTCCTCTACTAGTTGAGACATAAAATTATCATTTATCATACTTAGAAAAATATTTCCCTTTGTTGTGCCTGAAGTCATATTGCTCCAGTCAATTTCAGGGTAGTTGAAATCTCCCATTATAATTACCTTTGCTGACCTAGCAGCCTTTTCCATTTGCAGTAAAAGTTGGGCTTCCTCCAACTCCCCAACATTAGGTGGCTTGTAGCAAACCCCCACCAATATCTTTTTATTATGTGTGCCCCCAGTGTGTATTTCAACCCACAAGGCCTCTACCTTTTCATTGGACCCTTCATTTATATCTTCCCTTAAACTAGGTTTTAAGGCCTGCTTTACATATAGGCATACCCCTCCTCCCCTTTTATTAACCCTGTCCCTCCTAAAAAGTGAATAACCCTCTAGATTGACTGCCAAGTCATACGTATCATCTAACCAGGTTTCAGACACTCCAATCAGATCATACTGCTCATGTACTGCAATCATTTCTAGCTCCCCCATCTTACCAGCCAGACTGCGAGCATTTGCATGCATACATTTTATCTTTTTGCCATTCTTAAACATTTCTTTCTTTTTCAGATGTATTTGTCTTTTATCAGGCTGTAACAATGGCAACTCCCTATTAGATGAACTAGCCCATTCCCCCTCTCCATCCCCATGACCCTTCTCTAATCCCATTCCCTCAATTATACTATCTTCCCCAGCCTGTGTTGCAGCTCCCTCCCCCCCCCTTTCTAGTTTAAAGTCTCCTCCAGCCTTCTAACCATCCTATCACCCAGCACCGTGGCCCCCCTTCCACTAAGGTGCAATCCATCACTACTATAAAGATTGCGCCCAAGGGAAAAGACTGACCAGTGCTCTAGGAACCCAAACCCCTCCTGCTTACACCAAGTCTTTATCCACGCATTTAACTCCCTAATCTCCCGATGCCTTTCTAATGTAGCGCGTGGCACAGGTAGAATTTCAGAAAATACTACCTTAGAGGTCCTCTGCTTAAGCTTATATCCTAGGTCCCTGAAATCCTTCTTAACGGACCTCCATTTTCCACTGACTTTGTCATTAGTACCAACATGTACCATGACAGCCGGGTCATGCCCAGCCCCTCCCAACAATCTATCAACCCGATCAGCCACATGTCGAACCCGAGCTCCCGGGAGACAGCAAACTGTACGACTGTGGCGATCTTGGCGACAGATTACCCTGTCTGTCTTCCTAATAATAGAATCCCCTATCACCAGCATCTGTCTAGGTCTGCCTGAGTCCTGGATCCCATCCGTGCTAGAGGGGCTGTTCACTCGGCTGTTAGAGAGAACAGTCCTCTCCAGCAAAGACATTCCTGTGTCAGCATCCCCAACATCATTACTTAATGTAGCAAATCTGTTAGGATTAGTAAACACAGGAGTGTCCTCCCTATTTCTCTGTCTACCCCCCTTGCTATGTCTAACTGTAACCCATCTGGCTACCTGCTCTTTCTTTGTGCAGTCTCCACCCCCAGAACTACCTACCACCGCTTCCTGCTGCTCAGTCAGCAGAACCCTCTCAAGATTGTCCGTCTTTCTCAATGTTGCAACCTGCCCCTCCAGATCTCTAATACGAGCTTCCAGAGAGACCACTTGCTCACATCTGCCACAGAGGTATGCACCCTGGAACGGTTGTTCCAGGTGTGCAAACATATGGCAGTTTGTGCACTGAGTTAAATGGACAATCATGCTACCACTCATATGTGCGAGTTACCACAAGATAAAAAGGCAGGCAGGCAAAAATAGCTGCACAATAAGTTTGATAAATGTGTTCCCCTGTGTAATCGCCTGTCTTTGAATTCCCCCTGTTTTAAATTCCCACACTTACCACCCTTCTGCACTTGAATTCCCCCTGTTTTAAATTACCACACTTACCAGTCTTCTGCACTTGAATTCCCCCTGTTTTAAATTCCCACAATTACCACCCTTCTGCACTTACACACTGAGGCAAGATTCACACGTTCAAGTATTCATTATGTATCTGCTATTTAAGCTAGGAATCCACCAATTACAAACACAGCAATTAGTCACTCCCACCACACCAGACTTCAATTATTTATCACAGCAAAGAGGGAAAACAAAACTCAGAGAGATTTGTTTTTAACCTCTTCCTTACCACACCACACAATATTCTTATGCTATTATTCCAGCAAGTATCCAATCTCAGTCTTTCAGGGCACAGGTCACTGATTAACTTACAGAGCTCTCTCACTCCTTGCTATATAAGCCAGGAATCCACCAATTACAAACACAGCAATTAGTCACTCCCACCACACCAGACTTCAATTATTTATCACAGCAAAGAGGGAAAACAAAACTCAGAGAGATTTGTTTTTAACCTCTTCCTTACCACACCACACAATATTCTTATGCTATTATTCCAGCAAGTATCCAATCTCAGTCTTTCAGGGCACAGGGCACTGATGAACTTACAGAGCTCTCTCACTCCTTGCTATATAAGCCAGGAATCCACCAATTACAAACACAGCAATTAGTCACTCCCACCACACCAGACTTCAATTATTTATCACAGCAAATGTGTGTGATTAATGTGGTGAAAGAAAGCACTGTAAGTCGACTTTGGAAGGGGAAGGGTTAATTGTCGACTATGAACAATATTTCTGGGATTAATGTGGTGAAAGAAAGCACTGTAAGTCGACTTTGAAAGGGGAAGAATTAATTGTCGACTATGAACAATATTTGTCAGATTAATATGGTGAAAGAAAGCACTGTAAGTCGAACACATCTAACACTGAACTTGATCTTTCTGTCATCAAATGTACGCCTATTTCCTTGGACTTTGACATTTTGCGTGTTTTTTGTAGGCGGTAGTTGGAAAAAAAAAATGTGACTTAGCGCACCTTCACCCTTAAAGTAAAAAAAGTGATGCTTTAACCCCTTCAGTGCCAGAGGCTTGGGCCATTGCCTGTACCCTGCAGGCCAGACACTTTTTCAGCATTTTTGCTATCCTTCCGTTTAGGCTTGATTTCCTCTGGGGATTTTTAGTTAAATATGGAAAACTATATATTGTTTTTTTCAGAACGAATTGAGCTTTCTTGTGATACCTTACATGAAGAGAATTGTACATCGTGCAAAAAGCTATGATGTCATAATGACAAAAAAAAGTGAAAATTTACTCATTTTGCTAAAATCACATACTATGTATCAAAAACATTTACCTTGATGGAAAAAGTTTTAATTATTTGAAAAAGCCCCGAGTCCCCCGAGTAAAAAAATACCAAATTTGTATAGTTTTACCTATGTCCATGGCTAGCGTAGAGCCCTAATCACCAGCAGCGCAAAATGACATTTTCAACTTTATAAACTAAAATGCGCATTCTAGGGTTTTTGTGGTAAATCTACCCTAAATCAGTGGAATAACTATATAAAAGTATATATTTCTGGAAAGTAGACAACCTACTGCATCTAATGAAGGGTGACTTTCCTTGTTACCCCAAGCCTGGTGTGCACAAATGCCTCCAGAAGATGGCGCTAATGAAAAAAAGGCATTTTCTTACATTTCTGCCCCTTCAAATGTACTAAAATGTGTGAAAACCATGGCATTTCCAACTGTATTCATTAGCTAGAGCTCTTAGGAGAAAAATGACACCCCATTGGTATGAGTTCACCTACCTCAGGGGGTGCTACAAGTACAAAACTACACCTATTGCAACCTCTAATTTTTCTAACATTTTCTCAAACATTACTTGTCTGTACAAAAATGGTTATAACAATTACACAAGTGAAGAAAGGGTACACAAACCATACCATTTTGAAAAGAAGACACCCTGCCGCATCTAATGATGGGTGATTTGTCTTGTTACCCAAAGCCTGGAGTGCACAAATGCCTCCAGAAAGTGGCGCTAATGAAAAAAAAAGGCATTTTCTTACATTTCTGCCCCTTCAAATGTACTGAAATTTGTGAAAGCCATGGCATTTCCAACTGTATTCATTAGCTAGTGCTCTTAGGAGAAAAATGACACCCCATTGGTATGAGTTCACCTACCTCAGGGGGCGCTACAAGTACAAAACTACACCTATTGCAACCTCTAATTTTTCTAACATTTTCTCAAACATTACTTGTCTGTACAAAAATGGTTATAACAATTACAGAAGTGAAAAAAGGCTGCACAAACCATACCATTTTGAAAAGAAGACACCCTGCCGCATCTAATGATGGGTGATTTGTCTTGTTACCCAAAGCCTGGAGTGCACAAATGCCTCCAGAATGTGGCGCTAATGAAAAAAAAGGCATTTTCTTACATTTCTGCCCCTTCAAATGTACTGAAATTTGTGAAAGCCATGGCATTTCCAACTGTATTCATTAGCTAGTGCTCTTAGGAGAAAAATGACACCCCATTGGTATGAGTTCACCTACCTCAGGGGGCGCTACAAGTACAAAACTACACCTATTGCAACCTCTAATTTTTCTAACATTTTCTCAAACATTACTTGTCTGTACAAAAATGGTTATAACAATTACAGAAATGAAGAAAGGCTACACAAACCATACCATTTTGAAAAGAAGACACCCTGCCGCATCTAATGATGGGTGATTTGTCTTGTTACCCAAAGCCTGGAGTGCACAAATGCCTCCAGAATGTGGCGCTAATGAAAAAAAAGGCATTTTCTTACATTTCTGCCCCTTCAAATGTACTGAAATTTGTGAAAGCCATGGCATTTCCAACTGTATTCATTAGCTAGTGCTCTTAGGAGAAAAATTACACCCCATTGGTATGAGTTCACCTACCTCAGGGGGCGCTACAAGTACAAAACTACACCTATTGCAACCTCTAATTTTTCTAACATTTTCTCAAACATTACTTGTCTGTACAAAAATGGTTATAACAACTAGAGAAGTGAAGAAAGGCTACACAAACTATACCATTTTGGAAAGAAGACAACCTACCGCATCTAATGAGGGGTGAATTTCCTTATTACCCCAAGCCTGTTGTGCCCAAATTCTTCCAGAAGGTGGCACTTTAGGAAAAAATGTCATTTTCTTACATTTCTGCTCCTTCATCTGTATGTAAATCTGTGAAAACCATGGAATTTCCAACTGTATTCATTAGCTAGTGCCCTTAGGAGAAAAATGACACCCAATTGGAATGAGTCGACCTACCTTAGGGGTGCCAGAAGCACATAACTACACCTCCCTGTTTGCTTCTTCGAAAATGGCTGCTTGTACTAAAATGTTCATAACTGTTAGAGACATGAAGGAAAGGTATAAAAGGTATACCATTTTGGAAAGTAAACATTCTCCCGCATCAAGTGAGGGGTCACTTGCCTTTCTAACCCCTGGGCTGAAGTGCACAAATATTTCCAAAAGGTGGCGCTATGGGAATAAATACATGTTTTTTTTACATTTCCACCACTTAAAACATACTAAAATCTTTGAAAACCATAACATTTCCTGCTGTATTCAGTACCTGCTACCAACATGAGAAAAATGGTAGCCCATTTGTGTGGGTTAACATACAATATGTGGGTGCTAGGAACACGTACGTAAACGTGACACTTTTGTTTTTTAAATTATCTGCTTGCACTAAAATGGTTATAACCATAATAGATATGCAGGAAAGGTAGAGAAACAATGCCATTTTGGAAAGAAAACAACCTGCCGCATCTAATGAGGGGTCACTTGCCTTCTTACCCAAAGGCTAGTATGCACAAATGCTTCCAGGAGGTGGCGCTAGTGAAAAAAAAGGCATTTTCTTACATTTCAGCCCCTTCAAATGTATGTCTCTCTGTAAAAACCTTGGAATTTTCAACTGCATTCCTTAGCTAGTGCTCTTAGGAGTCAAACGACACCCCATTGGTATGAGTTGACCTACCTTAGGGGGTGCTAGAAGTAGAAAACTACGCCTTCTACAACCTATGATGTTTCTAACATTTTCTCAAACCTGACTTGCCTGTACGAAAATGGCTATAACGCCTTCAGAATTGAAGAAAATGTAGATAAACCATACCATTTTGGAAAGAAGACATCCTGCTGCATCTAATAAGGGGTCACTTGCCTTCTTACCCCAATACTGGTGTGCATAAATGTTTCCAGAAAGAGGCGCTAATGAAAAAAAAAAGGCATTTTTTTACATTTCTGCCCCTTCAAATGTATGGAGCTCTGTGAAAACCATGGAATTTTCAACTGCATTTGTTTGCTAGTGCTCTTAGGAGTCAAACGACACCCCATTGATATGAGTTGAACTACCTTAGGGGGTGCTAGAAGTAGAAAACTACACCAACTACAAACTCTGATGTTTCAAACATTTTCTCATACCTGACTTGCCTGAACAAAAATGGCTATAACACCTTCAGAATTGAAGAAAAGGTAGATAAACCATACCATTTTGGAAAGAAGACAACCTGCCGCATCTAATGAGGGGTCACTTGCCTTTTTACCCCTAAGTTAGTTGGCACAAGTATTTCCAGAATGTGGTGCTACAGGAAAGAAAAACAAACATTTGTTTTACACATCAGTCACTTCAAAGATACTAAAATGGTTCAATGGCGTGGGATTTCCTAGGAGGACTTCTTGCCAGCCAAAAAAAAATGGTACCCCACTGCTCTGGGTTGACATACCAATTTACGCTACAGGAGCGTAGCTACCAGTGAAACAGAAATGGGAAAGCAAACAGTGTATGTGTGATTTTATGGCTAACAGATGAAAGAAGCTAGGACGTCAGCCGGTGTACGGCGGACCTGTGACTACAAGTCTAACAAAATGTGTGAGAGGGTGAGGGATTAGGCAGTGTGTGTGGTTATGACCAGAGGAGCAAGGATGGTGGTGATGGTGGGGCAGTGTCTGATAGTGTGTATGGGAGATCTCTGACTACCATTGTTCACTGTATGTCCCCTCATACAAAGCACTGCATTGGACCCCCTTCCTGTTGCAGGTGCATTTTTTGGGGCTTTTTCCCCCAATATTTTTGTGTAGACCTCGTTGGGGGCATCAGAACCCATACAATGAGGTCTAAATAAAAAATAAAGGGGAAAAAAATCCTTTATGTGCCACAGGGGTGTCCAGCACACAAAGGGTTAATTTTTTTTATCGTTACTTTGTATTCAGATGGCCCCCAAACAAGCTCTGATCACAAAGTAATGATAAAAAGTCCTGTGTGTACCACAGGAAGGGGGTCTGCATTGAACCCCCCTCCCAGTGGCACACACAGGGTTAATTTTTGATTTAATTTTTCTTTTATTATATACCTCATTGAGGGGCATCAGGACCCCCTGATCCCTCCCCAATGAGGTCTTAGTAAAAAAATATATATGTCCACAAACAGAGTGACCCTGTGAGTGCCACAGGGGTCTCCAGGGCATTGAAAAGCAATGCATTGGATCCTTGTGGCTCTCAGAGGGTTATTTTTTTTTTTTTCATTATTTTGTAATCAGAGCTTGTTGGGGGGCCATTAGGACCAATCCTGATGACCCCCAACAATCTCTGATAACAAAGTAATGATAAAAGCCCTGTGTGTGCCCCAGAAAGGGGGCTGCATTGGCCCCCCCAGTGGCACACACAGGGTTAATTTTTTTTTTTTAATTTACTTTTTTTTATTATAGACCTCATTGAGGGGTATCAGGACCCCCCTGATCCCCCCAATGAGGTCTTACCAAATAAAAAAAAGAAACCAAAATAAATGTCCCTGTGAGTGCCACAGGGGTATCCAGCGCATTGCAAAGCAATGCATTGGACCCTTGTGGCACTCAGAGGGTTAATTTTTTTTTGATCATTACTTTGTAATCAGAGCTTGTTGGGGGGCCAACAGGACCAATCCTGATGGCCCCCCAACAATCTCTGGTAACAAAGTAATGATAAAAGCCCCGTGTGTGCCACAGGAGGGGGGGTGCATTGGACCCCCCCTGTGGCACACACAGGGTTACATTTTTTTTTATATTTTTTTTTTAATTATAGACCTCATTGAGGGGCATCAGGACCCCCCCTGATCCCCCCAATGAGGTCTTTAGAAAAAAAAAATACCCCCCAAAGGAAGTGACCCTGTGAGTGCTTTGCAATGTGCTGGGGTCCCTGTGGCACTCACAGGGTTACTTTTATTATTTTTATTTATTTTATTTTATTTTATTTTTTTTAACTCTTCAGACCTCGTGGGGGACATCAGGACCCCTCCTGGTGTCCCCTCAGTCATTGATCTCCCAGCTGATAGGCTGGGAGATCAATGAGGCGACCGCAGGAGAGCAAAAGCTCTCCTGCCCTTCTCTCCTACCACGGGTAGGAGTGGGCGGGACCGGGGAAACTTCCCTAATGTCATCGGTGACCATGTCACCGATAACGTTGGGAGGCTTCCCCTGGTCCCGCCCACTCCTACCCGGAAGTTCGGGTAGGAGAGAGGGGGAAGGAGAAACTCCATTTCTACTTTGTGTTTATTGATCTCTCAGCACGATTGGCTGGGAGATCAATAACTGGGGAGGCATGAGGAGTGATCCTCATGCCTCCCCACGAGTGCCACGCTTTTTTTTTTTTAAATGCGGCCACTGCATGCCGGTTATACCAGCTCATGCAGTGACCGCATTCCACTCTTACGCCGTACTAGCGTGGCACAGCAGGTACAGCTGTGTCCACTCGTACGGCGTAAGTGCTTGGGACTCTAGGGGTTATCTTAAATCACTAACGTGAACAATATCACTCCAAGTGAAAGTATGCTGCTCATACACCTCACACGTGAACAACCAAAACTAACAAAAAAAGTATGGCGCAATACTTATAACTCAGTGAAGATCATTCCGTAAAAACATGAAAAACAAAAATATATAATGTAATACGTCAATATTATACATGATGTTATCCAAATGTGTGCCAAATGGCCACTCACTTATTACTCCTCTTGTATGCGAACCTTCAAATAATCTCTCATCAATAATGTAATCCCTTAAAACAATAAGAAATAAAAAACATATGGGACAGTATCATCTCATATAAAACAATGTATTTTAAAAAACCGCACTCACAAATATAGCCAGATAGAGCATATAAAAACAAAGGGACATCTCCCCCTGCATTATCCCTGTAGATTGAGTCCCAAGTCTCTAGGCTTCTCCCGTCAACACAGCTCGAAGTTCCTTCCGACTTGTTTCCATTACTGCATATTATTCCATTATTTGCGTATTTAAATATACATATACATAAATAAAATTATACCAAATATACGATCATATATCTAAAAAAATCATCATTTTATTCCTGCATGATTTGTATTCTCATATAAAAAACACAAAACATACACAAAAATACACAAAAGTATATATAAAACATATATATATAAAAATATATATATGTATATATTTGTGCTTAAACAATACATGAGACACAGGAATCAAAGCTATAAAAAACTCCACAGATCTATATCTATATTCATACCTTATGGATCTAAAGTACCAATTTCAAATATCCAAAAATTTTCTCTGTGTGATAATTTATCATTTAAATCTCCTCCTCTTTCATCTTTATATACTCTTTCTATTCCCATACATTTTATATCTTCTGGATTGCTATTTCGGCAATATTTAAAAATGACTGGGCACACTATGATTGTCATGATTCCCATGATTCCCATTCCCATGATTATAAAGGCTAGGAGCTTTATTTTCAGTTCATTATAATGAGGAGAATGCACAGCTATACTTGATCTTAAAGGGATAGTAATACTTCGTTTTAACTTTATTTTATTTTGTAGGCATTAAAAAAACATGAAGAATGATATAAGTCTTATCTCTCAAACCTTTATGGTTTAAGAGATATTCACAAACAAAGTATCCCCCCCGTTCAACCAGATCAGAAGGGAGGTGCCCAGGTAGACTGCAGAGAGGGACAATCTTCAATTAAGATAAGGGAAAAACCTGAAAAACTTGTCAAGGGGGGAAGGGCTTTCATTGTTTTCATACAAAGAAAATTGGCCCCTTCTGTTATCTGTCTGGTCATACAACCTGATCCACATCTGAGAAGAGATGGCTTACACTAGGTAAAAGGGGCGGGAGGGGAACTTTGCTTGTGAGTATCTCATAAACCATAAAGGATTGAGAGATAAGACTTATATAATTATTCATGTTTTTTTAATGCCTACAAAATGAAATAAAGTTAAAACGAAGTATTACTATCCCTTTAAGGAAGATCTTTGCTGCTGCTGCTGACCACTGGCAGTGGTGAGGATCACAGCAGCTGGTCTTTTACTACATATGCTATTAGAATCTTCTTGCATGTTATTATGACAAAAATTGTGACCTAGTTGAAAAAGTTTTATTTTAAGGGGAATTTACTTGATCAAATATTGCATACTATTTTTGATCAAAGCAGTATGTACTGATTCATAAAAAACATTTTATGTAGGCTTTCAATTCATCTTGTTACTCTAGTAAGAATGATATTACTGCTATTACTGTATCTATCACAACTTCTGTTTGAAAAGTGCTAAAAATAATCATTGATGACCATGTCTGATTCAGCTGCAGAAACAGCAAGGTCTGAATCTTCACATTTAAACTCATCATCCACTATAAGTATAATGTTAAAATTGTCAGTCATCAGCACAAGGACTGATTACTTAAACACTGACATTCCAATTAAATACCTCTCCACTCTCTCTACAGTCAATAAAATAATTTGTATTGCCAGACATATTTTCTCTCTCAGTGTTCTCAGTTGCTCGTTCTGCATATTTTGGCTCTCCATCACTGCTAGGTCAAGCCCCTTGTCAAGTCAAGTCCCTCATTTCCTAATACTTTCTACACTGATCTACATCTCAATTGACCTCTTGTAAACTCCATGCACTCATGACTACAAGGCCTCCCCTGAATTACTCCCCCATTTGTTCAACTCACTACAATACTTCATTAGACTTTCTTAAGCGTTAGGGCTCTCGGATGGTCCTTATAACTCACTTAATCCTGACCTCACATGCTCGAACATGAATTAATAAGACACACACAGCTGGTGGGAGGAGTGTCAAAATTGTGAAATTGAAGATATTCAAGACCCATAGCAACTAAAAGTGGAGTCTGGATAAATATAATTATTTATAATGTAAGCACGATAATGTACGAGTGGACTGTGAAATGCACTGAAGTGTGTAAAAATAAACAAACCATGTATAAGGGTTGATGCCCCACTTAAACTGCAAGTACAAAATATATAAATACTTGTTCTATAACTGAATTAATTATTATGGTTGTTCAAATGCTTGTGAAATATACTGTTATATTTTTGTTCATGAAAAGTGAATCAAAGTAGTCAAGAGTATGGAAACAGAGTATAGATTTATCTTACAAACACCTGTGTATGACAGATTGATGCTCCCCAGTTACGATTATCGCTAGGGCTAAGGGTTTAAAAGGGAGGTTTGTTTTCTCCACTGTTATCCTGACGAAGGCTGCCATGAGGCACCCAAAACATTGATGAAATAAACACACAGTTTTGTCACTGGATTTACATCAAAGACCTGTGTGTGCTTCTGTTCTTTCCTGCTATACATTATTGCCATAACATGAGCACCCAGACTGATACCTAAGTTTAAATGCGAGTGCCTCCTTCCTGGTATATATATATATATATATATATATATATATATATATATAGAGAGAGAGAGAGAGAGAGAGAGAGAGAGAGAAGGAGGGCAGCACCTGGGGGTCTTTTTAAATGTCATTTTATTAGTGTGTAATGGTCAAAAACAAATGGTCGACTGACTGCAAGTGTTGACATCACCTATACAGTAACCAATGAGCATGTAGTAAATAAAATAAAATAAAACCAACTATGTCCATATAACTGAAATGCTATGTGGAATGTCATAGAGATAGAATAAAAATAAAAAAATAATATATGTGTGAAAGCTGTAAAGGAAACATAATAAGGAATAAAAATCTACTGTGTATCTGTACCTACGAGTTGGTACGGAACAAAATCAAAAAGTGACCATAAATACATAAAGTTATATCAAAAAGTAATAATGAGGTTAAATCTAAAATTGTATTTGACAAGTTATATGAATATATATGTTGTGTTGAAGTCCTACACAGGTGGAGAGTGTAGTGTTATAGAGACAAAGGCAGATCGGGACACCCTCACATGCACAGCAAATAAATGTACATAACATAGGAAAATTAAAGTGATGAAAAGCTGAATCTTAACAGGAGACATGTGAAGGTTACATGAGAATCAGAGCCGCAGATAGGGAAATCCCTGTGTGTGACTCTGAAGCTGCATGTCTATAATGGGCTGTGGGGCACCCTCTTGATAAATGCAATATCAGATTGCTTTGATTGGGGAAGGCTTCACCTCATAAGCAGGTCATGGAAAGAGCACTACCAAGCGATATATGTCTATAGAGAGATGGAACATGGTGCAGGATGCCTGCACATTGCACAGCAAATAGATATACATAATATAGAGGCAAATAGAAGCAACTAAAGGCTGTAGTTTAACAGGAGACACGTGTCTTGCAGAAACTTTCAAATATTATACAGTGAAAACATTATGAAAGCTACATGGGGGATCAGAGCCACACACAGGGAGATCACAGTGTGTAACTTTAATGCCGCATGTCCATAATAAGCTGTGAGGAGCCCTCTTGATCAATACAATTGGAATAAGCTATCCGATTGTTTTGATTGGGGAAAGCGTCACCTCGTAAGCAGGTCATTGAGAGAACACAACCAAGAGTTTTATGCCTACAAAATAGAACTGAATAAAGCCTAATGATATAGCCACTGTATGGATTAAAGAAGAATAACACTGATAGTGTCACAAACATATACCAACTTAGTAAGCAGGTGTATACTGTGAAATTAACGCGTGAATCATAGCACAGAATGCAGTGAGACAGTTGCAGTAGACATAAAAGCCTGGTGAAAATCATGAAACTATACATTTAAGAAAAAATAATAATAAATAATGCAATGAAATATGGTGGAACTGGAACATAGAGACCACCGGTGGTATAGACCTAGGGCTAGATTTAAAGGCAGCCGTTAGACCAGCCGCTAAGTGAAAAAGGCACATCGCTCGCAAATAATACATGAGTTACGGCAGATTCAATAGGTACTCTACGAGAATAGCTATCGAGCGTAGGCACACACAAAACACGTAACACAAAACCCGTTGTCGCTCATGTTAATGCACAACGGGTGGCCAAATCACACGATAACAGCGCTCAAAACAACATGTAACATAACGGCTGCCGTTGTCTAGTAACCATGATTGATGCAAAAACAAATTCAAACACACAGCCAATCACAAAGCCCCAATGTATCAAATAACTTCAAATACACCTATATATACCCAAAAATAAACATCACACACTGTCTGTTATCGAGTTCTTCAGAGCCAGATATCAGGACCCAGGAGCAGAGGATAGTGATTAGAGAGAGGGAGACAGGAGCGTACATTGGAGGTAGAGGAGTTTTGGATTTTGGAGAGAGGAGAGAGGTGCACTAAATATACACATATCACACTTTTGCACATATTACATACACAGATACAAACACAAACACATACACATACATACACATAGTCCTTTTATTTTATAACACCTTACACATTTTACTTTTTATTTTGACAGTGTGAATCTGTGAGTGAAAGTGTGTGACAGAGAGTGAGTGGATCGAGTGTGTCTGTGAGGGCCTGTGGGAGTGCCTGGGTGTGAGTGGGTGAATGATGGCAAGGAGAGGAGGACAGGAGAGAGGGATGGGGAGAGTAGTGGAGGAGGAGGAAGGTCAAGAGGGTATCCCACAGCAGAGCAGGGGTGGGAGAGGGAGATCTGCAGGGAGGAGGGGGACCTGGCCAAAGAGAGCAGGCACACGCAGGACAGGGACAGAACCTGCAGTGGGACGAGGGGTAGTTGCTGGGGAGCACCCCACACAGTCAGGGTCAGACCAGGCAGGGCACTCCGGCTCTGAGACATCCCATGCCGGAGGTGACGAGGGCAGGATCAGGGACCCCAAATACACAGAGGAGGAGAACACGGCTCTTGTGGAAGCTGTCCTGGAGAGGCAGAGTGTTCTCCATCCGACGGCAAATGTCCCTGGCCTGTCAGCGAGGAGGAAGGCAGTCTGGAACCAGATATGCAGCCAGGTGAACGCGGTGGCTACATGCAGGCGGGATGTGGAGTCTGTGAAGAAGAGATGGGTCGACTGCCGGAAGGTGGTCAAGAACAAGATGTCTGACATGGCCAAGCAAGCCCGAGGCACCGGAGGTGGCCCATCTGTCCCCATCACCTTCTGAGGCTGGGAGGAGATGGTGCGGCAGACCATGTCCCTGACCCTGATCGAGGGGGTCGTTGGAGGAACTGACACTGGGGATGAGAGGAGCCTCTACACTACCGGTAAGTGCAACACTACAGAACAACACACTACAGCAACCAACACCAGCTGCACACACAGTCACACCTCAACACATGTCCATCACTCAGCCATACAACTGCACCAACACAGCACCTTGAGGGTTCGAAAAGGACACAACACCAGGACAAATGGCAAGGTCCAACTTGGGACAAACCTGTCAAAGTCCTACTTCAACCCTCCTGTTGCTGTGCCCATCACATACAATACACAAACCGTTATGTTCAAAATGTCGTCTGTTAAATATCATCACTGTTCACACACAGTGTCACCCATGTCCCCACAGGGAAGTCAGCACCTAACCCCTTGAGTGCTAGAGGGATCATCAATGCATCGATCAACAATGCGTTGGCAACACCTCTGGGACTCAAAGGGTTAAACAGACAACAAACAAGTCAATAGGCCAGCGATCACATGCTACACAGGGGACATTCACTAAGCGGTGACAAACAGATGGTGGACACAAAGTAACCCTTACACACCCTCACTTCACCAATACCAGTGTTAGTCCATGGAGAATATGCCTAAACAAGAATCAAGTTCATAAAGTCCCATTGTACAGACTCCATGGAAAACACTGGCAATGGGGAAAGGAGATCACTGGAGAAGTCACCATCATGTTCACTTCATCAGTTCAACATCACCGCTTACTGAATCACAAAAAGGGGGCATCAGGTCACACATCACAGTGTCCCACAGAATAAATGCTTGTATGTGCAACACACAGGCCGAAAACTATTCCACAGAATTCAAACTGGAAAAAGTAGGCATTGGTGTTGTGGCTGCAATCATTTACTCTGACTTGAAATTACATATCCCATATCTGATTCCCACATGGATCCACAGGGGTGCTGATGCCATGGATGGATGGTACACCAGCCGCTCTTTGCAGGATACACATGGGAAACAAATAGCAAACATTGTACCATGGTCACCAACAGGCCATGACTGATGGATAGCTAGGATTGAGTACGGTTGCCTCATACAGAAGGATGGATGGGCTCATACACAGAGGAAAAAACAGGCCTCAATCAAAGATATCCCACACTACTGGCTGGATTGTTGCCCTTAGGATTCAAATGTTACTAAATATGTTCCAACACGATGTGAACACAGAGATCAGTTCACTGGATGTGATTGCCTCATTGGCCAGATATGTGCACCCATCACAAATCAACCTACATTGCTACCATCCAAATACACATACATAGTATATCACACTCTATATAGATGGGATATACGAGGTATGTTCATATCCATCATATCAATCCAATGTATTGTTGGACGGGTGCACATATATAGCCAGTAAGGCAATCACACCTAATGAACTGCTCTTTGGCTTCACATCTTGGAAGGATATTACTGTATACATATGAAGGGTACATATCCACAAACATATATGACCATTTCTACTTGTGTGTGACTGTAATGGGATAGCAATGGGTAATGTCATCATGATGTCATATCATTGCCATCGTTAAAAGATGTGTCCCATCCCTCCAACACTCATGGTTATACAGATATTGCTCTATGTGACAGGTGAAGATATCCATCATTTGACCACACGGAGGCTCTTCAGCAGAGCCAAAGTCGCAACATATCGAGAGAAATACCTCTTTGGAATGGTCCACAGAGTGTGCTTGTAAACCATGCACACCCTGTACACCATTCCAATTAAGTATTGTTCTCTAAATGGGGCGATTTTGGCTCTGCTGAAAAGCCCTCGTGTGGACAAATGACTGAAATCTCCATCTGTCACATAGAGCAATATCTGAACAACCATGAGGGTAGGAGGGATAGGACTAACAGAGAACAACATCTGTTCCCACAATGTCTACAATCTGACATCAAGGTGGACTTAATCTTTGCCATCCCCCTGGAGGGATAGCCATCCCTACAAGTTGTGAAGACAAATATATGTTGTTGGATCCCCACCCCCCCAGTTAAACAATGATATTCCTACTGCTGAAAGGTGTGTTGATTCAAAAGGTATCACAGCTCAGACATGGATTTGACAGGAGCAATATCCCAGTGGCCTGAAATTGTACAGTGGTGCTGTTACTACACTATCATATGGACAGCTCTGGTACAGGGACCAGATATTTACATTGGAGGGTGTTGCAACAGCCCCACTGTACTATTTCGGGCCACTGTGATATTGCACCTCAAAATCAAACCTTCACCCATAATAACTCAAACAACACCTTTCAGCAGTGGGAGTAGCCTTGTTTACCCAGGGGGATTAACCCAAACACATATATTTTACTTCACCACATATCAAAGTATAACTGTCTCCACAAACATATGGCTAAGGTCACTAATCACATCTTATTTCTCCACACAGCTTATGGCCCTCAAGTCCAGCGGGAGACAGTGGAGGAGGCAATGTCACCCCCCAGTGAGGAGTACACAGAGGAGGGGACCAGCCGGTGGTCACCTTACCCACCATCACCATCCCCTCCAACACAGGCTGCACCACCACCTACTGCACCACCACAGGCTGCACCCCTTCAAGCTGGACCACCACAGGCTGCACCACCCCTTCAAGCTGAACCACCACAGGCTGCACCACCCTTCAAGCTGGATCACCACAGGCTGCACCACCCCTTCAAGTTGCACCACCACAGGCTGCACCACCACAAGCTGCACCTCCCCAGTACAGTGGCTGGATGCCACAGGAGGAGAGGTGGACATATCCATCCACCTCCACCAGCTACTACCCTCCATCAGCAGCACCACCACCGCCAGGGAGGCAATGGCTGCCAGGGACAGTAGCCACCACCCAATATGGGCCATATGCCTCACACAACACACCCTCCTGGATGGCTCCACAGCATGCCCCAAGGTATGATCCGAGGTGGGGTCCCAGCATCTATCAGTGGCCACCATATGACCCTTGGCCACTGGACTACCCATACCTGGGCCTGATTGGTGAGCCCCAGCGCCCCCTACCCAGGGACATATTCACACCTCCACCAGCACACACATCTTTAGGCAGCTCTGGATTACTTGATGTGGTGGGCATATGCCCATCATCTGCACCAGCCACTTCAACAGCAGCCACAGCACCCTCAGCAGCAGCAGAGGAGGAAAGAGCACCCTCAACAGCAGCAGAGGAGGAAAGAGTACCCTCAGCAGCAGCAGAGGAAACAGCATCCTCAGCAGCAGAAGAATCAGCACCCTCAGCAGCAGAGGAAACAGCACTCTCAGCAGCAGAGGAAACAGCAGCACCAGGAACACCAGGCACATCCACCTCAAGCACCGCACGCCTCACAGGAATGGAGGTGGAGTGTATAGCCCTTCAGAGAAGACTACTCGGGTCGAGCAGAAGTACAGACAGCAACATCACCAGGAGCAGGAGGCAATCCAGGAGGAACATTGCCCAATTGGAGACCAGAATCCAAGCTCTGGAGTCGGAGGTGGCCAGGGGGAACACACTACTCCACCAGCTCAGGACTGGTCTCATGGACATGTTGACACAGGTCCTTGTGGAGTTAAGGGAGATCAACCGCAGAGAGAACCTGAGGATGGAGAGGGAGACCACAGAGGGGTCTACTGCAACCACCACCCTCTCCAGTGTTACCCCTGAAGCAACACCTAGGGGGCAGAGGGTTACCAGGAGATCAACAAGGGCATCCACCTCTGGCACCCAGGCTAAGGCCCCCCACCCAAAAAGGAAAAAATGAAAGGCCCAACCTGTTAACTTTCCCCTCAGTAACGAAACCTTTTTTTTGGATTCCAGTCTGATCTGTTGTGTCTTCAGTTATGGATTGGGTGGCAGGGTTGTCTCCAATGCATTGCCATACAATGCAGTGAACACAACCTCTGCCTGGGTGAAATGTTAGTGGGATGCTACAACAATGGTTCACACACACACCGTTGTACAGATTCAACTTGTAATACATCCCTGGAGCCATATTACACCACTGTGTTATATGGCGATGTTGTATGTTGAATTTGAACAACAAAACATACCCCTTAGCACAACAAATGGTACAACATTGAACATTCGTCTACATCATATGAAATGTGTTGGGGACCACTCTTGCACTCAGTGGGTTAATGGGATAACCAGACAAACAGCTCTGTGACTTAGCGGGGACATTACAAGCAGGACAGATAAATGGGACATGTATCAATATTGTCTTGGATTCACACACTCATTGTGCAACTGACTTACTGGGGAAGCCAATGTTTTTAACCTAGGATTTCAATGTGTAGCACACACATTGATATCCTGGGGTGAGCATTGGGGTCTCCAGTAAGTTGATTTGCTGTTTCCCTAAGGGTGTAACAGACTTCACCAGTGATAACACATGTCCACTTAGTCTGTTTGTTCGTTGATATAGCCCATGTACTGAGATATGTCAAAGTGGAGCAAAATCTCAGAACATTGATTATACTGAGCAATGCAGATACTGTGGACAGGTATTCACTGTGGAAGTATGTCCCCTGTATCACCTCTTTATCACTCCCATAACACATTGGTGCATCACTGCCACCATCATCTGTTTGCATGGATACATCACAGAGTCCACTCACTGGCAAACAAGTGGTGAACTCCTGTGATGTGGTTGATGCCTTTCCATGTATAGGGGATACTCTATCCTGGGTGTGGTTACGCATTGACAGATGTGTTCTCAAATATATCCTCATACAGACACAGATAGAATGGTGATGGTTCATCTTTATTGTGTCTCAAAGTACATTAGAATGTACATGTGTTTTCTGTGTGTATTGCCTATATGCATTTAACACCTGTATGAGAACACTAAATGTACTTTGAAACTAAATCGTACTACTTCAGTAACACTGCTGCCCTGCTCATGTGTTGTCCACAAGGTTTGACAACTCTGTAACTGAGCATCCTAACTGTACAGGTTATAACACTCAAGAATTAGTGTTTTCTGTGTCTATGTGAGAATGTTCCAGTAGAGGTTTGTGTGAACCTCAGGTCAAACATTGCATCACCAACAACATCAACATAAACAGCAAGGGGTGATCATCATGAAGGCGTTGTCAAGACATCAATCCAGTCCCATGGAAGATATTCAGTTCAATGATGGATCATGTTACGGATGCCTGTGGGACAAGAGGACAGGATTTGGAGCAGTAGACCTGAACTGATCATCAAGCAACAACAATTTAGTCTTTTTAATCCCCTCAATTGTCACGGTTACAGGTGAGTACACAAACCATTGCTTGACAATGTGTTGTGTACTCATCTGTAACCAATTCTGTGGGGAACTAAGGACATGTGCACCAGCCCTATGGATATGTGCCCCTGACATGTATACACACATTAACAAGTGTTCTGAGAGCTCCATGGAGGTAATGACATTGTGCTGCCACTGTGAAAGTGACAGTGGCAGCCCAATGTCATTTGTTCCATGGAACTGTTAGGACATATTTGTTGATGTGTGTATTCATGTCGGGGGCACATTTGTCTGCACACTCACAGGTCAGCATGGAGTCCCTGGTAATCTGATCTATGTCTCATGACCTCTACATTGTGTGACCATACCACTGTACATCCACCCCTGTGCTGCTCTTCTCAGCTCTAGCACAGTACAGGTCCCATATTGAATCCAATGTCCCTTTAACCCCTGATGTGCCTGAGTATTATCCAATGCATATCATTAGATAATACTCTTTTGCTACTGGGCTAGCATTGTTGCTCAGGCTATGATCATGGCATATCCAGTTAGATGCTGTAAATCAAGCCCTGTAAGGTGATGAACATGGGTAATATGTTGTACCTTGTTTCTCCTGGGTGTGTGCGTGATATCCTTGGGGTCTGTATGTCAACGTGGAGAGTGGAATGGAGGATGGTTTTTGAGTCCACACACACAATTTGCCACGTCCACTGCCAGTGTAGTGCTGTGTCACTGTTCCTGTGAGGTGAGACAGAACAAAATGTGCAGTGTGGTTAGTGTCACAGGACTGATGGGGGACTTGCATGGATTGTTTGCATGCGTGTGTTATACTCACAGGTGAAGTGTTCCGTGATGAGCCTGTCTCTGATCTGTGCCCCTCTCATGGTCTCCTCCACATGCCCGATGTCCATGGCCACTTCCTGTATTGGGGGGTCCGGGATGTGATCCAGCAGCCTGGTGTTCACTGTGATGTTGTGCAGTATTGCACACGCCACAAGGATGTCACACACCTTAGCAGGTGCATACTGCAGTGCTCCCCCAGAGTGGTCCAGACATCGGAATCTTGACTTGAGGAGCCCAAATGTCCGCTCAATGGCATTCCTCATTCTGCCATGAGCCTGGTTGTACCTTTCCTGGGCATGTGTTTGGGGATTGGCCAGAGGGGTCAGTAGCCAGGACTTGCATCCATAGCCAGCATCACCTGTGTAATGTGAGTGACATGGTGAGACAGGGAGCACATGTTGTGTGAATGATGTTTTGTGTGGTGGACGTAGTAGCTGTGGGTCAGGTGCATGCTGAGCAGCATGGTGTGTACGCCTGTGTATGTGGTGTGATTTTGTTTTGTGAACTCACCCAATAGCTATCCCCCTGTAAAGGTTCCATTCTCAAAATCTCTGTGGACTGATTCGTTTTGGAGAATGTATGCATCATGTGAGCTGCCAGGATATTTTGGACAGACATTCATTATCCTCATGTTGCTGTCACACACCATCCGCACGTTGATGGAGTGGAAGTTCTTCCTGTTGATGAATAGCTGTGCGTCACGTGCTGGGGCCTTAATCCAGACATGGGTGCAATCTATAGCACCCATGACCCTGGGCATGCCTCCCCTGGCGTAAAAGGCCTGCTTGATGTGTATCCAGTCCATGTCGGTGGTGGGAAAATGTATATAGGTACTGGCCTTGCTTTTGAGGGCTGGCAGGACCTGGGCCAGCACCCTGGAGAATGTGGCCTGTGACATGCCAGATGCATAACCCTCAGTAGATTGGAAGGCCCCACTTGCCATGAAGTGTATGGCACAGAGTAGTTTCTGCAGGCCAGTTAGGGCATGGTTGTGGATGTAGATGGGATCCACCTGATCTTTGATGACCTCATAAAAGGCAATGATGCTGTCAGACCTCAACCTGTAGCGATCAATGACCTCATCATCAGTCATTCCAAAGAGGGTGACCCTAGGGCGGTATACCCTGGGCCTTGGTGGTCGTCTATACATCCTCTGCCCTCCAGGTGGGGATGGACTCCTGTGTGGCTGCTGAGCCAGAGCCTCCTCACTTGCAACAGGTGAAGGCTGTTGATCAGGCGTGCCTGGACGTTGCTGATGTTCCCTAGCTCTCTCCCTTGCATGCCTTCTCCACAGTCTTCGCAACAATATGTAACCCAACATACTGTTTGCTCTCTCTATCTGTCCCTCTCTGTCTCTCGCTACCTCTCTCTCTCTCTCTATCTCTCTCCCTCCCTGAGTGGAAATCAAGCCACAAGTGAGTGTGGTAAGTTGTCCCTTTAAGTACTTGAAAGGGCGTTGTGTAGGTGTGGTGATGAGGTGAGTGCTGACCAATGGAGAGTTGTTTTTGCCCAGGTAAGTGTTTGCAGGTGTGTGTGTGTTATAAGATGTGGTGTGTTTTGCTTGTTATGTGTGTGCCATTTGCGGGTGTGCAGTTGTAGGGTGCAGGTCGCGTGTTGATGTTGCCCAGGTGAGCTTATATTTGCAGGTGTCCGCTTTGTGTGATAACCCCCATTGTTCCGTGCCATGTTGTGTTGTTGTTTTTTTGTGTGTCGTTGTCCCTGTGGTGTTGGTTGTTGTTGTGTGTGGAGTGATTTGTGTTGTGTGTCCATGTTTTTGTGTTGTTTTGGCATTGCACGGGTTAATTTTTCCATTTACATGGTTGTGCGGTAAGCATTTTGTGTATTTTCCTATGTAACGGGTGTTTTGTTTTGGCCGTTAAGTGTCTAATGGCTAAGAAAAGTGGGTCTTAACTTTTTGCCGTTAGGTGTGTCTTTTTTTCAGCTGTTACCAGTACCGCAAGCCTTTGAATAGCTCTGGGGTATGTTGTTCCATGCGTCTGAATGCACGTAAGTTTATCGGCCGTTAGGATTCTGCAACTGCCGTTAGCTGTTCTTTAGACGGATCTTTGAATTGCTACATGACACTTAACACACCCGTTAGTGATTTTTTTTTACTAACGGCTGCCTTTAAATCTAGCCCCTAGTCTCTTATATGAATTAAAGCTTAAGTATATAGCAATCATAAAACTTACATGTATTAAGTAAAGGTAAAGCACAAAAAAAATGCTCAGAGATTAAACAGAAGGATCGATTAATAAATCCATTGAAAACAACATTTACAGATTTTGTTCAGTGACACTGGTTGATTTATCAGTTTACATATAGACTAATATGTTTTTTAATTATCAGTTGTTTTAAAATAATATTTACTTTGTAAAAACTTATACTTTTAATTAGTCCTAATGGAAAACTGTTTTCCTCTATTATGACTAGAGTAGAACACTGAAGTATCTATAAAGTGTTTACCTGGCCTTTTAACAGCTGAGTCAGACAACTTGACTCTTTTAATGGATTTTGCATTATACCTTATCCATTATGTCTCTAAAACTGGCTAGTGTTCTCATGATTAATAACCTATTCTCATTGATAGAGGAATGTATAACAATGCCTTACTTCTCCCAATCTGTGCCTTTTAAGCTACATCATGGCTGTCGAAGTTCAGTCCTCAAGGGCACCAATGGGTCAGAATGTAAGGATTTCCTGATTAAGCACAGGTGAGTTAATTAATGGCTAATTCATTTTGATTGGCTCACCTGTGCTTAATCAGGGAAATCTTTAAATCCAGGCCTGCTAGTAACCCTTGAAGAATGATCTTGGACAGCACTGATCCACATATTTTATTAGTTTATTTGACTTGGAAAAGTTTATATGTAACATTTCTTATGCTTTACAGACATGGGTTAATTTTCTGTTTCTTTTCTTCGTTGCTCATTGCTTTGAAATCAATGGTAAGACTGAATTTCATCACCACATTCAAAGTTGTACTTCTTTTCCCACTGGAATGGGATAAAAGGGGTGTCAGGTTGCCACAGCATAACATCCTGTGTTTATGAGAGAGAGAGAAAGCAGCACAATTCCAAGTTAGAGAAGAAAAGCAAAGAAAGTGGAGTTAGAGTTAAGGGAGTCTTTTATGCAGGACATTTGTTTTCTGTGTTAGGGGACTCTGAGGCCTCTGGGGGGTGAAAGAAGAAAGGAAATTTGTTTTCAAGTACCTCAAAAATTTTTTGACTGAGAAGATACGACAAAACATGTGCCAAGTTTTTTGTTGAGCTGGCTGAGCCTCAGTGACCAACTTAGTAACAGAATAATTTGCAAAGTTCAATTGAAGAAGCAGTTGCACAGGAAGTATATCTTTTTTGTAATTGGTGAATAAAAATAAAAATATATATCAAAAATAGTTTGACTAACAGGTTACAGAGACCCTGATATGAGCTGTAACATAAAAGACAGAGTCTTACTGTATGGGATGAAGTATTTTGTAAAGGGCAAGAAAACGTCACATGCAATCAGTTCTGTTGTGCACATTACTATTAAAATCCATAGTACATTGATAATGCCCAGCAAGTGTACTAGGTGCAGGGATAGGGTGAGGAGTAGGAGAAGTGCATGGACATATAAGTAAAGTTGTAGTCCAAAAACTGACTGCAGTCATGGTTGCTGCAGCGTGTGCAATAAACTATTCATCTAGTCTGTAAGCTCTCACAAGCAGCGCCCTATAATCCTTTTGTTTTCCATATTCAGTTTGTACTATTTAATATATCTATATGTCTATTCCCTATTGTATAGCACTGCGGAATAAGCTGGTGCTCTATTAATAAAGAATATAATAATAGTGATGATCCTTCTCCTCCTGAGGAAGCTTTTTGTGATAACGACACAAGTTCCTCCACCAACTCCACCAGTATTAATAAACCATTTGAAAATGCTGAAATCAAGCTGCATTCTAGTGCTTATGGCTGAATGGTGAAAGGTATAGCAGTTCAACCACTGCTGCATCTGACAGTGAGAGTAACAAGTTGTGTGCTTTAAGTAGTAGTGAACATTCTGAAAATCCCTCTAAGGTGAAAAATGAAAAATAAATAGTTTGAGACTTCAAAAAGTCTATATGAACATAAAAGTAATGGGTAAGAAGCAGTGGGTAATGCCAGGAATGAACCAATTATTGATTATTATGATGTTAATTTAGAATATATCCCTTCAGCATCCTCCTCTACTTCAGATACAGATGAAGTTGAGAGGCTAAGTGATGATGGCATGGTCATAAAACTAGCAGAGAGGAAAATGCTTAATCTTCCATCACTTAAAATGAGTACTGTGTTGTTTATAAACTGTTTGAGAGAGTAATTGGAGAGTCTGACTCTGAACAAGTAAATATACATAAAAAATACACAAATATGCTGTCAGCCATTATCAGCATTAGTCACCGTTTCCAAGTCCTTCCCCAATCCAGCCACATACACTACTGTTCAGTAAGCAGCAGCACAGATCATCATCAGTATCCACATTCCTAACTATGATGAGTGCTTTTGATGCTGTTGGAAGTGCAGAACCTTTGACACCTACTAGCCCCAATAGTAGTAGTAGAAGCCCATCTGGAACCACTCAGACCATGTATGGAGATGCTTCACTCATTATCCAAAAGCTAAACATGTTGTTCCCTGTTGACTGTGTAAAAACATGTGAGAGTATTTTGTGGAGGGCCAAGGCAAGACATCACACACAATCAGTTTTATTGAGTACTTTATAGTAAAAACACTTAAGGTAGTTGATTAATATACAGCAAAAGCACATGATGAAAGTACTAGTAGTGGTACAGGCATGTGTGAGCAAAGCTGTAGCCCAAAAACTGATTGCAGCCATGGGTGCGGAGGATGCAGTTTGTCAAAGTCCACCAAAAGTTTCACCATGACCAGCACCAGTACTATTAATGAAACATGTAAAAACACTGAAGATGACATTGAGTGTCATTCCAGTACTGATGGTATAGTGCAAAAAGGTGTAGCAGCTCAACCAATTACTGCATCTGACAGTGAGACAAACAAGCACAAACAACTGTCCTGAAAGTGGTAGTAACACAGTAACATAGTAAATGAGGTTGAAAAAAAGGCATATCCATCAAGTTCAACCTTTACCTCATCAACCCAGAGCAATGAAAATTGTTTATGCTTTCCTGCTACCAAATAAGTTTGGCTTTATCTGATCTTCCTGATTTGCCTACTAATACACAGTATTACTCTGTTCCCTCTTGAAAGAAATGTATCTAATCTTCTCTTAAATGTATCCATTTATCTGCCATTACCACATCATTGGTCAAGGAATTCCACAGTTTAACATACCTTATTGTTAAAAACGTCCTCTACTGAAGTTGGAACCTCTTTTCTTCTAATCTCAAGGGGTGGCCCCTGGTAATTTGATTAGGATTTGGAATGAAAATCTCACCAGAGGGATCCTTGTATTGACCCATCATATACTTGTACATTGTGATAAGATCTCCTCTTCGTCATCTTTTCTCCAAAGTAAATAAACTAAAATTATCGAGATGTTCCTTATACGTCAGGTTTTCCATTACCTCTCCAGTTCAGAATATTCTTTTTTTCAGAACTGGTGCCCAAAACTGCACTGCATATTCAAGGTGAGGTCTTACCAATGATCTGTACAGTGGCAAAATGATGTTATTCACTCTTGCTTCAATGCCCCTTTTAATAAAAGACTTTGTTTTCTTTTGCTACTGCTATTTGACACTAGTCACTGCTTCCAAGTTTGTAGTTTACAAGGATCCCAGGTCTCTCTCTAGCAACGGGTCACCTATAATGATTTCATTAGGTTTATAAGTAGCACTGAGATTTTTTCTTCCAAATGCATGACTGTAGAGAACCGATATCCTGTCCTGAATTTAATACCTTGCATAATTTAGAGTCATCTGCAAATATTGATATTTTACTTTCTATATCTAATTCCAGGTAATTTATAAACATGTTAAAACCAGTAGGTCTCTCATTGGTCCAGTGATCAGAGCTTGGCAAACCACTCAACATAACCAACATCTCCGTTTCCTGGCCAATCCAGATTTTCAAAATGGTACCAAGGACCCTAGGTTTCAACTCCGGGCATCGAAACATCTTGATCAAATTGGAGAACTAGTGGACCCTGATACAAACACCATTTCCTTCCAGGACCTTAAATCCAAATATAGAAAATAGGCAGGGTGAAAGAAATCAGAGGCGCCCCTTGTGTTGAATCAAATGTCTAACCAACCTTCACCTTTCCACCATAGTGAGTTTTACTCACAGATATAATTGCTGTTGATCCACATATGTGGTAAACACCAAAATCCGTTTCTGGGGATTATTCAGGCTGCCCCAAACTCAGCCATACCACACTGTCATAGAATGTCAAACTGGGCAGCACTTCCAAACTCCATTCTCCCAAAAAAGTTCAACCAAATGTAGTAAAAATAAGAGAAAATACCCAAATAATTGATCAAATCAAAACAAATATAGCTGAGTACTCACATGAATGGTCTTCAGTAAAGATTTCAACTGACAAATGTGCTTTCAGAGAATTATCACGTCTTTTGTTCAGAGGGTAACTGTGGTTCCAAAGCAGCTCCAAGGGAATGGCAAGGAATGTTTTTTGAGATATCCATTTGGAAGCCCTTAGATATATTGAGGAGAAATACTTTGTTGCTTTTGTTTTGATTTCTCAACCTATATGATCCAAGTAATGCTTGTTTATTAATTGTGCAGGGAACAGGATATGTGTATATGGAGGGGGTGTGCTATATTTATACTTTACACAGTTTTGTTTTCTGTTTTATTTCTTTTTCTGTATAGTCACTGTATCATCAATGTCAGTTCCATCAATGGTCGAGCATTGTTCCAATGCATGTGTTTTGTTTACTTGTGCTGCTGACACAGTGCTCTATGACGGAAGGCTCACCATTTGTTTTTGTCCAGTGTTTGGTCTTGATAATTGTGTAATGGAATGTGAGAAAATCTTGAGTAGGTTGATATTTTCAAACCTCAGATTTTTTATTGATGGGAAAATTATGGTAATTTGAATTGTATTCAGTCTGTTTATTTGGTATAGGCATTGCGCTGACTCACTTGACACTTCCCCCATTCAGTTAGAGCTTGGTTTATAATTATCACGGTCATGTCATGCCTGCATGGTAGAGAGTGCATATGACCTACTTTTTTTTTCCCGATGAGATTTGACTGTGACTCCAAGCCTTGCTTTCATTGCCCTATGCTTTGTCCATTTGATATATTTAAACCTGTTCGTTTGACGGTTCCCTTTTCTTTTTTGAACCCAGTTGTCATCTTTGAAGAAGCTGTGATGTACACTGTCAAATGCGTTGGATTTGCTGGGCCACTATTACCTTTTATTGGTTTATACTAATTATATGTGTTCTAAATCAAATCTTTTTTTATATTTGGATCCGTTTTTTGAACATCACTTGCCATTGCCTTCGAGCTGCTTTGGAGCTGAACCACAGTTACCCCAGAATGGAGATGGGATAATTCTCTGAAAGTGCATTTGTCAGTGGGCCACAATTACCTTTTATTGGTTTACTAGTTGAACAGCCCGTTACACGGGCCACAGTGCCTCTGGCAGCCGGTCGCGGGTCTCCCGCGCCTCGGCTGATACAGAGCCTCTGGCAGCCGGTCGCGGGGCAGTCACACGCAGTGTAGACTGCCCGCGCCTCGGCTGATACAGAGCCTCTGGCAGCCGGTCGCGGGGCAGTCACACGCAGTGTAGACTGCCCGCGCCTCGGCTGATACAGAGCTGAGCCGCGGCGCGGGTACTCTCTACTGCGTGTGACTGCCGCACGCGCAGCAGTGTCTACTGCGCATGTCGGGCGTTACACACAACTTGGCAAATTATTATATAGGATACAAATTATATGTGCTCTAAATCAAATCTTTTTTATATTTGGAGCTGTTTTTTGAACATCACTTGCCATTGTCTTTGAGCTGCTTTAGAGCTGAACCACAGTTACCCCAGAATGGAGATGGGATAATTCTCTGAAAGTACATTTGTCAGTTGAAATCTTCAATGCCCACCATTTATGTGAGTATCCATCTATATTTGTTTTGATTTGATCCTTTATTTGGTGATACTGTACTGAGTGCCTTATCTTGTTTTTCTACATATTAAAACCAAATATGACCTTTCTAACTCCCATCTTTTCTTATATCGATAGGCACGTCACTACACCAGGGGTATTCTATTATGCAGGACCCCTCCCAATGTGTTAGACAGATATACTGACTCCTCCACTCAAATTTCATGTAAAATGTCTCATTTATACAGACTCATACTAACTTTCCTGTACTTGACAGGCTCCCCTTTGTTTGAAACCTCTAAATGCCTAAAAGAATATAAAAGTAGTATAAAGAAGCAGCAGGAGATGCTGAGAATGATCTAATTACTGATGATGATAATGATGATAAAGCTCTAGAATATCCCTCCAGCATCCTTGAGAGTGAGAGACATGATGACATGGCCAGAAAGTTAGCTGAAAGGCAAAGGCTCAGTCTTCCACCACTGAAAAAGAGCACTGTGCCTGTCTATAAACTATTTGAGAAAACAATTAGGAAGTCTGGCACTTGACAAACAAAGATGGTAAAAAATACAAAATCATCCTGTCAGTTATCATCAGCATCATCACCGACACTTCAAAGTCGAAGTTCTACTCAGCCACACAAACTAATAGTGTTGAGAAACCAGCAACAACACAGCTTATCAACAGACACATCCTTAGTTATGATAAGTGTCTCTCCTGCTGTTAGATGTGCTGCACCCTTGACACCTAGTAGTAGTGCAATTGCAGCAACATCCAGCCCCAGTAATAGTAGCAGCCCCTCAGGAACCCACAGTCTATGAAGTCCACAGAACGGAGATTCTTTAGTGAAGATCCAAAAGCTAAGCATGTTGTTGTCTGTTGTCTATGTAAGAAGCATGCGAGCAGGGGGAAAGCAAGCTCACACCTAGGCATTTCCTCAATAAGATCCCTCCTGAAGCACAACCACAGGTCTGACTAGGATACACACCATTGACAGGTCAGCGGTACCATAACTAGCAGCAGCAGAAGTACTCCTTAAATTTTCCAGGCTTTGGGGTACATTATAAAAGTGCTTTTGAATGTGTCAGAGAGTGTGCCAATATTTTCTGGTCCTGCTGCAGAGTAGTATGACTCTGAGTTTGTTTTTGGAGATGAGAAGAGCCCACTCATATCACCACCACCCCCACCATCTTAAAAAGTACTGGCATCAAAATAATAAAGTTACACAGTTATTCCATTATTTACTGCATCCTACACTAAGTTCTTAGAAGGAAGTCAAAACCTGCTCAAAAATAATGCAAAAGTAAGCCTGTGGAAAAGTAAGCTTGCCAAAATGTAGAAGCTGACATGCTGCCCTCTTCTTTTGTTGAAAACAGACTCTTTAAATAACTGATGTCATGTGTTACACCCTGATGGAATATCTCAAGTTGCAGTTATTTTTCAAGAATGGCTGTGCTAGTTTTACTTAAACATGAAGTCAGTGTTGTCGGCAAGCCCTCACAAGGAGTAATATTTCTGTGTGAAATCTTCCAGTCATAGAAAACACATGTGGAAAAATGTAAATGTTTTAACGGGAAATGTATTGGCAGTGTCAAAAATGCTGAAATTTTCTATGCTTTCTATGGCTGAAAAAAATGGACATTTTGACTTTTTCCCCATACCTAGTCATAGAGAGGAGGTATTCTTTTAAATGGTCGCACACAAAAGAGTGTGCGACCATGTGAAATAGTTAACATGTTGCCTATCACGGTCCCCGTGATTCCCTGTCAATCTATGGCTGTATTACCTTTGCATTGGAGGAGGCTGATTGGCCCTCCCAGGATGTTCCTTTTTATACTGGCTCTTGGGCACTTGTCAGTTGCCCTTTCGTGGTGTTCCCGTTCCTGCGTCTCGTTGCTGAGTTCCAAAGTCTCCTGTATACCGATCCGGCTTGACTGACTCTTCTTCTGTTCCTGCTCCGTGATTGACCCGGTTCTGGCTGACGACCCTGCTCCGTGATTGACCCGGTTCTGGCTGACGATCCTGCTCCGTGATTGACCCGGTTCTGGCTGACGACCCTGCTCCGTGATTGACCCGGTTCTGGCTGACGACCCTGCTCCGTGATTGACCCGGTTCTGGCTGATGACCCTGCTCCGTGATTGACCCGTTCTCCGGTGGCGTTCCTGCGGCTGTTTCCATCCGGTTCTGGTTATCGCTCCTGTCCGGTTGCAGTTCCAGTGTCCTCCAGTCGCTCCGGCGACACTCTGAACTGTTTTCGCTGATCCTCTTTCGCTCTTTCAGCTGTAGCCTGAGGGTGCCTGCCATCTGCTTGCTGAGCAGTGCTATTCTGTATGTACCAGATTAACCCGTGCAGTGCCTGTAGTCTCCGGTTTACTTGCCACTTGTTTAGCTTGCCAAGCCTCTGATGGTCCGTTGAGCCGTTACACTCTGAGTCGCCTATTGACGCCCTACTATTCCTTGCAGAGCTCCGCCTGTCCGGTGTTCGGGGTGCACCGTGACCACGCCGGTTAGCGCCGGTAGTCTGTTCGCTCTTGCTATAGGATTCTGTGCATCACCGGAAGGGTGTCTTGGCTCCGTTTCTCATTCACTCAGAGTGTACATTTCCACCCGCACTGCCTAGTGCATCGGCTCCTTGTAGCTTGTGCAGCAACCATCTATTGTGGCATCCCAAGGGTGTCATGGCACAATCCAGTTGGCATACGCCGGGTCATTTACTAGTCACATTGTGGGCGATTCCTATTCTGGTTACTTCAGTCCTGGCAGTAGCATTCCTCCTAGCCCACGGTGGTGGTAGTGGCTCAGCTCAGCGCAACAGGGGCGCTCCCCGTTTCTACCTAGAGAGTGATTCAGTGCTGATACTGTGCTCTTTGCTCTACATTTTAGAGACTGTTCTCCAGAGACTGATATCTATCCTGGGCATTGGCCAATCTAGCCTGAGCTTCTCCAGTTGCTCCTGTTAACCCTTTGGGGTGTCTCCAGCCTTTATCTGTACTATACTCCTGTTTGTATTACACATACCTTGTCTGTATTTGTCAATACTGTTCTTACCTGTGCTGGCCCCTAGGGACACTGTTTATCATTCTGATTCAATAAAACTGTGTTTTTACTTTATAACCTGGTCTGAGTGTCAGAAAACCGTAACAGTACAAAAGGGCCATGACCTCAGACGGGAAAGGTGACAGTAATACACAGAATCTCCACTGGAGGATGGATGTTCACGAGCAAGGCTTAGACCAGCTGGCATTGGCCATGCAAACCTTGCTTGAACGTACGGTACACCTTGATAAACCGAATCAAAATCCGGTGGTTTCCCCAGTTATGACACCAGATAACTCTACTGGGCAATGGTTGGCTCCCCCGAGAAGTTTAACGGCGGCGGCGCCGTTACCGCTAAGATATGATGGCGAACCCACACTATGCAGAGGTTTCTTTAACCAGTTAGAGATATTCCTAGAGCTCACACCCCATGCCTTTCCGAATGACCGTAGCAAGGTGGGGTTCATGGTATCTCTTTTAACTGGCAAAGCCCTGGCTTGGGTTAATCCTTTATGGGGGCAGGCTAAACCTTGCACGCTGTGCTTTAAAGAATTTGTCAAACAGTTCCGTAGAGTGTTCGAGACACCTGGGCGAGCTACCTCTGCAGCCAAAAAACTGTTGGTAATTCAGATGGGCGATCGTACTGTGGCTGACTATGCTATAGAATTTCGGATTCTAGCTGCAGAGGTGGCATGGAATAATGAGGCACTCCTGGCAGCATTTGCCCAAGGGCTTTCGGATGCTATCAAAGATGAAATAGCTGCCAGGGAGGTACCTACTGATTTGGATGAGTACATCGATTATGTGATACTCATTGATACTCGCATGCGCGAGAGGCGCTTGGCAAAAAGGGCGAGTTCCAAAACCCATGGGCACGAGAAGTCGTTTAACCCACCCTCTCCTCCCATTCCTCTTGACCGGGTACCTGATACTGGGGAGCCTATGCAAATTGGTTTCACTAGATTGTCCAAGGAGGAGAGGGCATATCGCAGAAGACAAGGATTATGCCTATATTGTGGCAAAGGTGGGCATTTATTGCGCGCATGTCCGGTGCGCCCAGGAAACGCACGCACCTAGGGTACCTTGGGGGACAGGCCCTAGGTGGTGTACAGTCGTCCCCAGATCCTTGCTCCATGAAACCCACCATACCGGTGAGTTTTCTCCTAGGTGATCAAGCGGTGGAGGTACTAGCCCTGGTAGATTCTGGCGCAGCAGGCTATTTCATGGACCGGGCATTTGCTGAAAAACACAATATTCCTCTGTCTAAAAGAGATACTCCGCTTGCCATTGAGGCTATTGATGGCAGACCTCTAGAACCAGCACTTATCAAAATGGAGACTACTCTCTTTACTATGGCAGTGGGGGCCCTCCACAAGGAGGAGGTTTGTTTCCAGATTATACACTCACCACATCATGCGGTCATTCTGGGGTTCCCTTGGTTGACGTTGCACAATCCCCAGTTTGACTGGCAGACATGTGAAATTAAGTCATGGTCTGAGTACTGCGCTGGTCACTGTCTATCTCGGCCAGTTAAGATTATGTGTACCTCTCTTTCTGTGCCAGCTGAATACAGCAAGTTCAGCGACGTATTCAGTAAAGGGGAGGCTAGCACACTGCCGCAACATCGGCCATATGATTGCGCTATTGATTTGCCCCCGGGAGTGGTGCCACCGAGGGGTAGGACGTACCCATTGTCCTGTGATGAGACTAAGGCCATGGAGGAATACATTGAGGATGCTCTCAAACGAGGGATTATTCGCAAATCATCCTCTCCGGCAGGTGCAGGGTTCTTTTTTGTGAAAAAGAAAAGTGGCGAATTACGACCTTGTATTGACTACCGTAGACTCAATAAGATTATGTCCAAAAATGCGTACCCCAGTCCGCTCATCACAGAGTTATTTGATAGGTTGAAAGGCTCCTCTATCTTCATGAAACTCGATTTACGGGCCGCCTACAACTTAATAAGGATAAGGGCCGGTGATGAGTGGAAGACAGCATTCAATACAAGGTCAGGGCACTACAAATATCTAGTTATGCCATTTGGGTTGTGTAATGCACCTGCCGTATTTCAGGAGTTCATCAACGATATCTTCCGCGATATGCTACAGTCTTGTGTAGTGGTATATCTGGACGATATATTGATTCACTCAGCTAATTTAACCCAGCACATCCAGGATGCTTCTGAGGTATTGCTTCATTTGCGCAAGAACAAATTGTTCTGCAAATTAGAAAAATGCGAATTTCACTGTTCTCAAGTACCCTTTTTGAGTTTTGTTATATCTAACGATGGCATAGCTATGGACCAAGAGAAGTTGGCTGCAGTCCTACAATGGCCAAGACCCAAGGGGTTAAAAGCTATCCAAAGATTCCTGGGCTTTGCCAACTATTACAGAAAATTTATTCAGAACTTTTCCACCATTACTAAACCTCTCTCTGACTTGACGTATAAGGGTGCAAATCCCTCTCAATGGTCTGAGGCAGCTGAGCAGGCCTTCGAGACCCTCAAGAAGGCATTCGCATCTGCTCCTATTCTATCCCACCCTAATCCCACCCTGCCTTTTACACTAGAAGTTGATGCCTCCGAGGTTGGGGTAGGGGCAGTCCTCTCCCAACGCCCCAAGGAAGGGGGTAACCTAAGGCCGTGCGGTTTCTTTTCCAAGAAGCTTTCTAGTGCCCAAAGCCATTCCGAAATTGGGGATAGGGAATTGTTGGCTATCATCTTGGCATTGAAAGAATGGCGACATCTTCTGGAGGGCACTAGAACCCCAGTCTTAATCCTCACTGACCATAAAAACCTGATATACTTATCTGAGGCCAAAAGGATGTCATCTCGCCAGGCTCGTTGGGCTCCCTTTTTGTCTAGATTTAATTTCATAGTCTCCTACTTGCCTGGGTCCAAAAATATTAGGGCAGATGCTCTTTCCAGACAATTCTGCACAGACATTGAGAGGGATGAAGCTCCGGTGCCTATAATTCAGCCGGATAGGATTCTGGCTACTATTCGTACCAGCATCACTTCGCCACTGGGAGAACAAATCATGGCTTCACAAGCTCGGGCACCTCCTGAAACCCCAGTTGGCAGGTGTTTTGTGGACGAACCTTTCCGTACCCGGTTACTCGAGACCTATCACTCATCTAAGGCAGCCGGGAACATTGGCAGGGATCAGTTGGCATGGTCATTGTCACGAACATTCTGGTGGCCTTCCCTGAAAGCTGACTGCTCCGCATTTACTGCTGCTTGTGCCACCTGTGCCTGTGCTAAAACTCCCAGACATCTCCCCGTGGGGCTACTCCAACCAGTGCCCAATGGTGATCGACCTTGATCTCATATTTCTATTGATTTCTTGGGAGAACTGCCTTTATCCAAGGGCTATACGTTTATTCTGATGGTGGTAGATAGGTTCTCTAAGATGGCTCATTTCGTGCCCCTCTCTGGTCTTCCTTTGGCCCAGGAATTGGCAGTGATTTTTGCCAGGGAGGTATTCCGCTTGCACGGGGTTCCCAGAGTGATAGTGTTGGACCGGGGAAGCCAATTCGTGTCTAGATTCTGGAAGGTATTCTGTGGCCAGATGGCCATTCAATTGTCATTTTCCTCTGCCTACCATCCCCAGACCAACGGGGCTGCTAAGCGTGCCAATCAGGGACTGGAGCAGTTTTTGCGCTGCTTTGTGACTGATCATCATGAAAACTGGGCCGACCTTTTGCCGTGGGCGGAGTTCGCCAGGAACTGTGCAGTTAATTCATCGTCTGGGAGCTCTCCGTTCCTGGTTAATTATGGGTTCCAACCCTGTCTACTCCCAGACTCATTTCAGTCCCAACAGATTCCGGCTCTGGATGAGCACATGGAGCAGCTCCGCTCCACTTGGGCACAGGTACAACGGTCCCTCAGTCAATCCTTCCTTAGACATCAGCGGCAGGCTAATCGCAGATGGCTACCAGCAGTTTCCTTCCAGGTTGGGGACAGGGTATGACTTTCCTCCAGGAATCTTAACCTGCAAGTGCCTTAAACAAACTGGCTCCCTGGTTCATTGGGCCTTTTAAGATTATTCGCAAAGTCAACCCCGTGTCATATGCATTGGAGCTCCCTAAAACTATGCGTATTAATAACGTGTTCCATGTGTCGCTATTAAAGCCCCTGGTTTGCAACCGCTATACTACCACTCCGGTGGTTCCTGGGCCGGTGGATGTACAAGGCCAAGAGGAGTACGACGTTCAGAGCATTATTGACTCCAGGAGATTTAGAGGCAAGTTGCAATATTTGGTCCACTGGAAAGGCTATGGGCCTGAGGAGCGCTCTTGGGTGGATCATAAGGATCTTCATGCTCCACGACTGATGCGCAACTTTCATTCTAAATATCCTCTGAAACCAAGACCCTCTGTCAGGGGAGGGGGTCTTTGAGAGGGGGGTACTATCACGGTCCCCGTGATTCCCTGTCAATCTATGGCTGTATTACCTTTGCATTGGAGGAGGCTGATTGGCCCTCCGAGGATGTTCTTTTTTATACTGGCTCTTGGGCACTTGTCAGTTGCCCTTTTGTGGTGTTCCCGTTCCTGCATCTCGTTGCTGAGTTACAGTGTCTCCTGTGTACCGATCCGGCTTGACTGACTCCTCTTCTGTTCCTGTTCCGTGATTGACCCGATTCTGGCTGACGACCCTGCTCCGTGATTGACCCGGTTCTGGCTGATGACCCTGCTCCGTGATTGACCCGGTTCTGGCTGACGATCCTGCTCCATGATTGACCCGGTTCTGGCTGACGACCCTGCTCCATGATTGACACAGTTCTGGCTGACGACCCTGCTCTGTGATTGACCCGGTTCTGGCTGATGACCCTGCTCCGTGATTGACCCGTTCTCCGGTGGCGTTCCTGCGGCTGTTTCCATCCGGTTCCGGTTATCGCTCCTGTCCGGTTGCAGTTCCAGTGTCCTCCGGTCGCTCCGGCAACATTCTGAACTGTTTTCGCTGATCCTCTCTCGCTCTTTCAGCTGTAGCCTGAGGGTGCCTGCCATCTGCTTGCTGAGCAGTGCTATTCTGTATGTACCAGATTAACCCGTGCAGTGCCTGTAGTCTCCGGTTTACTTGCCACTTGTTTAGCTTGCCAAGCCTCTGTTGGTCCGTTGAGCCGTTACACTCTGAGTCGCCTATTGATGCCCTACTATTCCACGGTGGTGGTAGTGGCTCAGCTCAGCGCAAAAGGGGCGCTCCCCGTTTCTACCTAGAAAGTGATTCAGTGCTGATACTGTGCTCCTTGCTCTACATTTTAGAGACTGTTCTCCAGAGACTGATATCTATCCTGGGCATTGGCCAATCTAGCCTGAGCTTCTCCAGTTGCTCCTGTTAACCCTTTGGGGTGTCTCTAGCCTTTATCTGTACTATACTTCTGTTTGTATTACACATACCTTGTCTGTATTTGTCAATACTGTTCTTACCTGTACTGGCCCCTAGGGGCACTGTTTATCATTCTGATTCAATAAAACTGTGTTTTTACTTTATAACCTGGTCTGAGTGTCAGAAAACCGTAACATTGCCTTACTGAAAAATGTCGACCTGAGAATCTCGCACTGCATGACAGCTCGAGATTCTCATGTCAAATAGTAAAGGGTTGCATGCTGCCCCGGCTGTATCACATCATGCTGCACCGGAGCTGTAATAATGTTACGTCATGTTCCGTGCTGCCCCGAAGCTGTAATAATGTTACAATGTCATTTTCTTGAGCTCCGTGCTGCCCTGGAGCTGTAATAATGTTACAAATGTCATTTTCTTGTGCTCCGTGCTGCCCCAGAATGTAATGGAACAATATTAATACAGCTCCAGGGCAGCAATGAGAACAGGAAAATGACACGATAATATTATTACAGCTCCAGGGCAGCACGGAACACAAAAACAATTACATTGTAACATTATTTCAGCTCCGGGGCAGCACAGAGCACAAGAAAATTACATTGTAACATTATTACAGCTTCAGTGCAGCATGATGTGATACAGCCGGGGCAGCATGCAACCTTTTCCTTTTTGACGTGAGAATCTCACTGTCATGCAGTGCGAGATACTCATGTCGACATTTTTAGTATGACAACATGGTAACTGTTTCATTTGGTTGGACGCTCTCTTGCATGCGACCATTTAAAAGTAAACCAAGAGAGAGGTCACACCTGCTGTCATGACCACTACTACCACGACATAATGTAACCAATTTTTTTTCCATCAAGTTCCCTATTTTGAAATGTAATGGTCCAATGAAGCTTTGTCTGATACAATATCTTTTCCTTTAGCTGTTTATGAATAATAGGGATGGATTGAACCAAACATTTAGCATGCATGTGAGGGCCAGCATTATTATTAAATTCAATGATTGGATTTGTAATTTGGTGTGTTTGGTGTCAAAAATATATAGACCTAGAATAAAAAATACATCAGGTATTTGTAGGTTAATGTGTAAGTAATCCCTAATGTAAGTTAGTACCTTGTTCCAGAAATGCTGGATGTGGGAATAAGTATAAAGCATATGCAGAGATAGCCTTAGGTGTGCTAAGTTTACAACAAAGATAATTTCTTCTCAGGCCTACCAGCTTCTCTCAGTTCAGTAATAGGTGTTATGAGAGTTCCTGAAAATAAGATGCTTGTGAACTGTGTCCTTCTGAAAAAAGCCAGGAGTAGGTCAAAGAGGGGGACACCTGCAAGGACAGTTAGCCATTTTTGAGGGCCAGATCCAATTGATTAAAATCGAACGGCGTTAGTAGAAACTTATACTACAGGGCTGTAGTAAGATGAGGGGACATGGTTTGTCCAAAATATTTTCGAATGGGTTATGTACAAATGCCCCCAGCTGAACTAATTTACTGCAGGTAGTGTTTGGCTTGCATATAAGGAAATAAATGATTGGGTAGAAGATCGAATGTACGTCAAAAGTGTAGAGAGGTTCAGGTAGTACTATCAATGGATTGTTGATATATAAAAGAATATCATAGGGGAAAGTTGTGATTTTTTGTTCCAAGATTCCCAGAACATATCCCTTTTGACCCGCCATCACTTTGATGTGCCTGATGAGAGGTCTAGAGTTAGATTAAGAGGAGAGGTGACAATGGGAAGCCATGTCTAGTACCTTTAAGCAAATCACACTTTTGAGAGTTAAAGTTTATTGTGAGAAAGGCTGTTGGGGTAGAATACATTAGTGTGATGTACAATATGAAGTTTGGACCAAAGGTTTGAAAATGAAGTAGTCGGTAAATGTGGATCTATGACATTCTATCAAATGCTTTCGTCGCCTCTAAATGGATTAATAGATTCTAGTTCCCATGAGGGTTCCTAGAGTTTAATATGGCAGCAATAGCTGTTCTAATTTTTAATACAGAAAATATTCCTTGGACAAAACCAGTTTGTTCTGATATGATCAAAGTCAGTAAGGTTTTGTTCAGCTGAGCTGCCATAGCTTTACTGATTTATAGTCCATATTCAAAAGAGGAATTTGCTGATATGATGAATCTAGGGATTTTTACCTGGTTAGGTAATACATTTGTTCTGGCATGGTAAAAGTTATCTAGTAAAACTCAGGTGATTATATAAGGAGGTTAGTGGAAGAGTGATATGTTCCTTTAATATTTTGTAAAATCATTGGGTAAGCAATCAGGACTAGGGATTGGCAAAACTTTTCACCTCAAAAGAGAAACAGGAGAAAAATTGCACTTCCCACATAACAGGAACATTTTTGTGAAAACTTCAGTTTTTCTGCAATTCTCTCCTAACTCATTGCATTGAAATCAATGGGAAAACTCTCTTTTTACACACCACATGGCAAATGTATTTTCCCGCAGACATAGCATAAAAGGGGTCTCAGGGTCCCAGGGCATGCCATTCTGTGTTTGTGACAGGAAGAGAGAGCATCACATTTGTCAGCTTGTAAAAAGGAGTTGAAGTGATTGGGGGGGGTGACCGGAAGCCGGACCGGGTGGACGTCTCCAAGCGCTGCTCCGTGAGAAATACTATCATCCACTGAAATCTACCCACTACCTGACTCTATTGTCCCGCCATAACGGCATCATTGTGCTCAGCTAATTAGTGGGTACTGTTCTATACTGCTATTGTGTGGATTGAGGGGCTGGTGTGGCGGAGGCGGACGGAGTAGTGGAAGCGGGCCTGGTAGGCCGTGGCTGCGACCTTATGTGTCATCGGAACTGCACGGACTCACCCATTCTGGTAGTAGCGGCCACTTTGTTGAGCACACGCCCGGTCTGCTGCGGGTTGCGAAGTGAGCTGCGAGTTGATGTAGGTGTGTGCAGTTTCAGCCCGACTGGCCTTGGATGCATGGCGCATGGTGTCCGTGGTGAATTGTGTGAACGCTCCGGTCCGCTGAGGAGGTGAGATGGAGGACTTCATTAGGGCACCGGAGTGTTGGGCTGGGAGTGCTGTGGTCTGCTGGTGGATGCATGCAACGGCCGCACTAGTTGTGCTGTTCTGACCAGGCTCCATTTATGACTTGCCTCTATCGGTGTCCCACTTCTTCAAGGCATCATTCCATATTGAAAAGCTGAACTGGAGGACTCTCCTGGATCAGGCTGAGCATACCACAGACCTGACTTTATATGTATACACGTAGTTGGCTTCTCTCTATTGGCTGCTCTCCCCAGTGCCCCCTCTCTTAGTGCACCTTCCTTTTTGTTATTTTTTATCCCAGTTCCCCTCCCTACCCATTAGGTATATGTAACATTCTGTGCTGGTATCCCATCTTTCTTCTACCTGCTTGGACTCACCTGCCATCTGTCTACTACTCTATTCCAGAACATCTAGCTCTCTGAGGCTTAGATGGGCTCACAGTAATCATTGGATGGGAGCTATCTATTCAGTGCTGGGCCTGGTGACTGTGCTCTCATCTAATTGGATCACTTTATACTCCTGTTTGTCTTCTTACCCTGTTTCTGTATCCCTCCTTTACCCCGTGTAATATTACAGTTGCTTGGTGCCCTGGTACTGCTCCTCTTTCTCTGACAAGCCTGGGAGTACAGATACTGATCATTATAATATACTGCTTGATGCCCACCGGAGACCCTGTTTGTCATCTTTCCTTATATGTTGCCTCATCTACCCCGTGTAAGGTTTCAGTTATCTGTTAGCTGCTTACTGCCTCACTGGCGAATGAGGTGTAGATCTTTTGTTTATTGAAGAGCTCAGCAACAAGATTCCTAGCTTACAAGCCTGTACTACAGGGACTATTGTTGGAAGCTCCATCCCCTATTTGTTCTCTGATGCTTCTGCAGTAATATTCTGCGTATGTCCCAGGGTGTCTAATTTCCCACTGCACGGCCTCGATTCAATATAATTCTTACCTTGGTGCCGCTGTACTCCTACTACTTGCTATGATGGGCAAAAAGTCTAAATCAGGGAACATTAAGAACAGGCTTAGCCAATTTGCCAGGAGGCAGATGGTTGAGGGAGAGGTTCAAGCCATCATGGAACAGACTTCAGCCCCGTCTTCACCTGCTCACTCGTCTGATGCTGGAGAGGCCTCTGATACACACTTTGTAGAGCTAATGGCGGCTATTTCTAATTGTCAAAATGTCCTAACCACTAAAATTGATTCGGTACAGATGGAGTTGAACTTGTTATGAGCTGATCAACAAAACATGAGAGAAAAGGTGCTGGATACACAGAGAAGAATTTCTACAGTGGAGGACTCTTTGCCCCCTATTAGTGAGTCGCTTGAAGAATTGAAGCAACAGGTCAAGACGCTACAGAAAAAAGCTGATGATCTTGAAAACAGATCATGACGTTGCAATATCCGAATAATTGGATTACCGGAAAATAGCGAAGATTGTAATCCTGAGCAATTCTTGGAGGGCTGGGTGAGAGAGAAGCTGGGAGCGGAGGGTCTTTCGGGCTCATTTGTGGTGGAGAGGGCTCACAGAATCCCCTCAATGTGCCCAACCCCAGGGTTGGCTCCAAGGCCGTTGATTGCCAAGCTTCTCAACTATAGGGACAGAGATGCAGTATTGAAATTTTCTCGTCTAAATGCCCCTATTATGCATGGTAATGCATATATTTCCATTTACCCTGATTTTTCGATGGAAGTTCAGCATCAGAGACTGAAGTTTCAGGAGGTGAAGTGTAAGCTGCGTGAGAAAGAAATCTCATATGCCATGCTATACCCGGCTAGACTTCGTGTAACTTACAATGGTGCTACATCCTTCTTCTGAGGAGGAAGCTATGAGCTGGATCGAGGCTTTGTAGATGGGGGTCATACACATGATTGGCGGCTCATTACTCACGGCACTACTGTATATTTGCTGTTGTCTCATGGACTTTTGAAAATTATGCCTTCTGGTTACTACTATACTAGCTATTAAGGGGCGGGTGGAGTGGAGAGCATTATAATAATATACTGTGTATGTAATTTCAATACGTGGGCACTGATGTATGTCCGAGCATGTTCTATAATATTTGCCCCATGGAGATTGAGATGTGTCTTACGATGTTATATATATCTCAGTTTTAGGTATCCTGATTGGGGATCTGGGATGATTGGCGTGGGGAGGTAACATGTGGGCCCACTCGATGTGCATCTCTTAATATATGGAGGAAGAGTGTTTCTGAAGTAGTGGGATTGCATGTTATATTATCTCCTCCAGTGATGTGTCTTATCTGAGTGGGCTGGACATGAGTTCCTTTATCCCCCCCCTTCCCCTCCCCCCTTCTTTCTTTTTTTTTTTTTCTTTCAAGCTATTGACATATAAGTGCTGTGGGTACTTGTGCTGGCTGCGTTGCTGGACCGCCTGATGGTATCAGGTGGTGTGGTAGTGTGGTTGGTATGAGTCGCCATAGATGCCCATGGGACTGTTTCATTGTTTAGTACTTGTTAAACCTGTATTAGTACTCCAACTGTTTATGTTTTGTGGTTCACTATGAGGGGGGCATCTCGGGTCTGGCTTGGGATTTCCCTAGGGGTTATTGTTAGGGTATGGGTCCTTTTCCGGTTGGGGTTGGATGGGGACAGGAAGGGGGGTTTAGTTACTTCTTTAGGAAATGGAGTTAGGTTAGGAGGTTTTTCTAAGGGGTTTCGCCTTGGCTCTCTGGGAGACGGGCATGCATCTTACACTTCTTATCCAGGAGATATAAACCAGATATTTTACCTCTCCAGGAGACTCACCTCTACGGTGGCAAAATACTAGCTCTCAAGAAGGCATGGGTAGGGCGTCATTACCACGCAACCATATCATCCCATGCGAGAGGGGTTTCTATTTTAGTTGGTAAGTCCTTACAATTTGAGCTGGTTGATTTAAAGACCGACCCATTGGGTAGGTACATCTTTCTGGACTGCCTGGCTTTTGACATCCCAGTTATCTTAGTGAATATTTACATCCCCCCACCTTTTGTGCCTGAGGTTCTACAGGAGGCTCTCCTATATATATCTGCAAAGCCTGGTCGTTGTCTTGTTGTTATGGGGAACTTCAACATGTACACTGACACTGATTTGACTAGAATGGGTACTAGATCCGGTAACTCTTTAGCCCCTATACTTAAATTTCTAAGTTTTCTAGAGGATTTGAATCTCTTTGACGCCTGGAGAACTCTTCATCCTGATGTCAGGGAATATTCATATCACTCTGCCACTCATAAGTCGTTGTCTAGAATTGATCATGCGTTTGTTTCCGGCCACTCCTGGCATATGGTTGATGATTGTTCTTACTTACCTAGGGTTGCCTCGGATCATTCTCCAATGCATTTATGTCTTCATATAGGCAGAGATTTTTCTACTCATTAACAATATGTTTGAAGACTTTTACTCTACTTTATACAAGACGCAAACCAACTCTACCTCTCGTCAGGTGGGGGAGTATCTGGTGGGTATCCTTCTCCTGACCTTGTCTGTCGACCAGTGCCGGATGCTTTATTCTCCCATTATGCTGGGCAAGGTTGTGGCGGTCATTGATTCTCTCCCCACGGGCAAATCACCCGGGGGCGATGGACTACCGGCTGAATGGTACAAGAGATACACTGACACATTGGCAGAACAGCTGCTCAACACTCTGTACGAAGCTTTGGAGGTGGGTAGGCATCCATTGTCCCTTACTGAGGCTACAATAGTGGTGCTCCCTAAGCCGGGCAAGGACTTAGCTAAGTGTGACTCGTATCGACCAATCTCTTTGCTTATTCCAGATGCTAAAATTTTGGCCAAGGTCTTGGCATCTAGACTAAATCTAGTGATTTCAGATCTTATTCATCCAGATCAGGCTGGATTTATGCCTGGGAAATTGACATTTCACAACCTAAGGAGACTTTTCTCTCATCTACATACAAAGCACAATAACATTGCCCATAGAGTAGTGGTGTCACTCGATGCATCTAAGGCATTTGATTCTGTGGAGTGGGGTTATCTTTGATGTACACTATGGGGGTTTGGCTTTGGGTCGACTTTTCTGAAATGGGTACAACTTCTCTATGCGAAACCAACTGCTAGGGTCTTGACCGGGTCAGTCAGGTCGGGATCATTTGCACTGGAGAGGGGTATGCGGCAGGGATGCCCCTTGTCACCAGGGTTGTTTGCATTGGCTATTGAACCACTAGCCAGCTTGATCCGACATGATCAACTAGTGGAGGGGTTTGTGTTGGGCAACATAGAGGAGAACTTGGCACTATATGCGGATGATATACTGTTGTTTTTTGGGGGGCGTCTTCTATCTCTCTTCCACGTGTTTTAGATTTAGTAATCACCTATGGCGATTATTTGGGATTGCGAATACACTGGACCAAATCATCTATCCTCCCTATAGACCCCATTCTCAATGGGGGTCCTGTGCTGTCCGCTCCGTTACAATACAAACATTTGGTAAAGTATCTAGGGCTCCTGGTGGCTACATCCGCAGACAGTTATATAACAGACAACTTGGAACCACTAATTGAACAATTTCAATATAAAACTAGTTCTTGGCTCTCATTGCCGCTGAATGTCATTGGTCACTCCATCCTGATTAAAATGGTGTTTCTCCCACGCTTTCTGTATGTCTTTCAGGGCTCTCCTGTGCCGGTCCCTAAATGTTATTTTTTTGTAATTGACAAGATAATTAGGAACTTTCTTTGGTCAGGTGGTCCATTTAGGATTAAACTTTCCACTCTGAAGCATCCAACAAGTGAAGGCGGAATAGCCCTTCCTGATTTTTATACATATTATCTAGCTTCACAGGGGCAATTTGCACTCGCATATGCTTTACCTGATACCTTGCACACCTTTCATAAAATAGATGAATCTCTGCTCAAGCTGGGTTATTCTCTGTTGCACATTCCTCTGCTGGGTCCGGGTGTGCTTAGGGATCCCCCTTTCACCTCTCGGACGGCCTGTAGTGTGTGGTCAAGTATCCTATCTAATTCAAACTTTGAGGCAAGGGACCCTAGTGTTCCTCTCTGGGGGTCGGAGGGATTGATACACCTTCGGCATCTGGAGTTTGGTCAATTATGATCGACATATGGCATTTCCACACTTGGTCATATGTATCAGGGCAATGTCTTAAAAACTGTTAATCAGTTGCGTGAGGAATTCAATGTTCCTACTACCTTTTTTATATTTATGGCTGAAACATGCTTTGAACGCCTTGTGGGATGCTAACACTCCTTCCATACAAGAATTTACACTGGTCACATTGGCTAAAAAGAGACAGTCCCTTAGACCTGTCTCGTTAATTTATACGTGGTTAGATAAGGCTTCTATGGGGGAGGAAGATGGAGTCAGACTTAAACAGGAGACTGATGTGGGTGCCTTTGAGGATTGTGAATGGGAAACAGCTTTGAGGATCCCTGACTTGGTGGCAACTACGGCCAGACATCAACTGATCCAAGTCAAAATCTTATACAGATCCTATGACACTCCTGTACTTCTTTTTAAGATGGGCAGGATTGATAGCGATCACTGCAGGCGTGAGGGGGCAGGAGCCACCTTCTTGCACCTTCTGTGGGAGTGTCCCCCGGTTTGTGGGTTTTGGATGGCTATGCTCCGTACTGTGTCGGCGGTAGTGCAGTGGGATGTGTCATTTACTCCAAAGTTGTGTATATTCTCTATTCTCCCTGATCAGCTCCATTCAAACTTTCATATTGTATTAATTAGAGAACTGTTAATTATGGCACGAAAGGTGGTGGCACAATCATGGATGTCAGAACACCCTCCCAGGCATGACCAATGGATTGCCTTAGTGGCCCATAATATTCCTCACTATAAGGGATTTTACTTGCATTGGGGTACTCCGAACAAATTCCATCAAATATGGGGTCTATGGACTTTTTACCACAAATCTCTATCAATGAGGGCTATGTGTTGCATATTTAATTGTTAAATATTACTTTATGCTCCATTTGTGTTATTCCTGGAGATTATAGTTACTTCTTAATTTATATAGATATTCATTTATAATTTGATGTAAAAGCAGTTATCTGCTACGTTTTTACATACTATACAGAGGGGGTGTTGTGCTGGTCTCCCGGCCAGTGAGGGAGAGTGGGTGGGATGAGTCCTTTTAGGGTCTTAGTTAAGGTACGAGATGGGGGGCTACACTTGGTTTGGTATTGGTTGGTTTTCTTAATTAAAAAAAAAATGAAATGGGACAGTTTTACCTTCCTGTTGTGATACTTCCTTGCCTCTATGAAGTGTTTCTTTTATTTGATTGATATGTGCATTATCATCAAGTTTGTACTATTTTATCACTGTCCTCTCAATAAAAAAGTTAAAAAAAAAAAAAAAAAAGGAGTTGAAGTGAGCTGTCACGGTTAGTTAAGACTCTCAGACTTAAGGTTTAGGTAAAAAACATAACTATTGAAAAGTTAAGGCAATCCCATTGGTTATCATACACATACAAACAATACAAATAAGCAAATGACCATATGAATAGGTTCTACCGGCCTTGCCAATAATACCGGGCAAGGCAACTCAGGCGACTAGACGAAATAGCAGTAGCAGGCTCTACCGGCCTTGCCAATACCGGGTAAGGCAACCGTGAGGTGGTAACGTACCGGTTCTACCGGCCTTACCAATACCGGGCAAGGCAGCCTGAGGGAATACTGTGAGTAGGCTCTACCGGCCCTGCCAATACTGGGTAAGGCAACCTAAAGGATTGCAACGTGAATAGATTCTATCGGCCTTACCAATACCGGGGAGGGCAGCCCAAGAGAGGAGACCTTCCTGGAACCAACTGACCGTCAGGTGACAATGACAGTAGGATGGAAGAGGTAGCAACTAGGATAAGCAGTCTCACTCAAGCAGAAGTCTCATGCCAGAGAACTACAAGACAACTGCATAGGGACTGGACAGCAACTCGGACCTCACAGCACCTGACTACAGTCAGGGAGCAAACCAGCGTCCGCACACTGGGACCAACTGACAGGAATGTGAACCGCAAGGCGTACTGGAGTAAACCAACAGGAATAATGGTACAAGGTTAATGGAGTAAACCAGCATCTGCACGCTGGGACCAACAGTAGTATGAGCCACCAGGTTTAATGGAGTAAACCAGCGTTCGCACGCTGGGACCAACAGTAGTATGAGCCACCAGGTTGAATGGAGTAAACCAGCGTCCGTACGCTGGAATCAACAGTGTAAAGGCCACAAGGTTTAATGGAGTAAACCAGCGTCCGCACACTGGAACCAACAGTAGTATAAGCCACCAGGTTAAATGGCGTAAACCAGTGTCTGCACGCTGGAACCAGCAGTAATATAAGCCACCAGGTATAATGGAGTAAACCAGCGTCCACACACTGGAACCAACAGTAGTATGCACCTCCAAGTTTAATGGAGTAAACCATCGTCCGCACGCTGGAACCAACAATAGTATAGGCCACCAGGTTTAATGGAGTAAACCAGCGTCCGCACGCTGGAGCCTACAGTAGGAATATCGCTGGAGCGAAATGAGAGCAATGTCGCCTCAGCGACTGCAGACAGGGAACAACTGAGACCAGGCAGAGGATCAACCGGAACGAGCACCGCCAAACTGACAGGCGACTGGAACATCAGCAACCACGGAGAACAACCTGAACCGACTGGAACGACAAGCAGGCAGGTACACAGGAACAGGTAGACCCAGGAACCCAGGAACTCTGAAACACTGGAACACTGGAACTCTGGTACTCTGGAACTCAGGCCCAATCAGCATGGCAGGCAGGACAGAAAAGATACTGTCAGAGACACCACGAAAGGGCAACCAAAGGGTGCCCAGACTGAGTTTAAAAAGGCAGTGTGAGGCGGGCTGACAGCAGGCAGCCAATGGGAGCCCCCTGCAGGTGATAGACACTGGATAGCACCAATCACGGGCACCGTGATATGAGCATTAGAGGACAATATAAACCTATTTGAATTGCAAAACCAGGCATAAGTGATAGCAGGTTAGACAATCTCACACAGTACACATCTTGTCACATGTTTGAACACTTGGAGTAATTGCTCCAGGGGTCATACCGCTCTGCCAAGTGTGAGCATATTTTCCTTTTAGAGTCTAAGATATTGGATTTGGAAAGAAACATTGCAACATTGTGTGACATTGGAAACCTGGAAAGGTGTTTAGAACTCACAGAGCAAGTAGTATGTGGGGGTTAGTGGTGAAGAGGGTGGAGTTGCAGATGAGGAGCAACAGGGAGGCAGCTGGGTAACAGTAAGGAGGGGAGGTAGTGGGCAGCGGAAGAGGAAGGCCAGTTCTGAGTTGACTCAGTCCAACAGATTTGCAATATTGTGTGAAGATGTTGATGTGGATAGCTCAAAATTGCCAGAGGAGGGCTGATTGCAGCCAGGGGGACAGTCCTCCTTCCAGTTTAGAATGGATACAGAGTAGACAGTAACCAAGGCAGGTGGTGGCAATAGGGACTCTATTATTAGGAGGGTAGATAGGGTAATCTGCTGCCAGGAACATGAATGCAGAACAGTATGCTGTCTCCCGGGTGCTCGGGTTTGGCAGATTGCGGACAGGGCTGACAGGTTATTGGGAGGGGCTGTAAGTGATCCAGCTGTCTTGGTACATATTGGTACCAATGACAAAGTAGGAGGAAGATGGAGGTCCCGAAATAATGATTTCAGGGATTTAGGGTGCAAACTCAAGGCAAGGATCTCTAAGGTAGTGTTATCTGAAATACTACCTGTGCCATGCTCCAATGCAGGTAGGCAGAGGGAACTCAGGGAGTTTAATACATGGCTCAAGCATTGGTGTAGTAAGTAGGGTTTGGGGTTTTTAGAGCACTGGATTGACTTTGCTCTTGGGTACAATCTTAATGGAAGTGATGGACTGCACCTAAATGGTAAGGGATGCATCATGTTAGGGGAGAGAAGGGGAAGAAGGTTGGAGGCACTTTTAAACTAGGAAAGGGGGGAGGGTATAGATAGCAAAAATTGGATAGATAGAGTAGATAGGAACTGGGTCCAAGTAAATGATCATGGAGGTGGAGAAGGGGTGGGGATAGATGTAGGCAATATGGAGAAACACCTATTAAATGAAGATGTAGAAAAAAGGCACGTAGGGGTAAAACATATAAAGACTTCAAAATTAATTGTATGCTAGCAAATGCAAGAAGTATGGTAGATAAAATAGGAGAACTAGAATTGCTGGTGGTTAATGAGCATTTGGACATAACAGAAACATGGTGGAATGACACACATGATTGGGTTGTAAATATAGAGGGCTATTCCCTGTTTAGGAGAGAAAGGATTAATAGAAAAGGGGGAGGTGTGTGTTTATATTTGAAACCAGAGCTAAATCCAGTTTTAAGGGGTGATATAAGTGAGGAAACTGGTCATAATGTGGAGTCCTTGTGGATAGAAATTGAGATTAAATGTGGTATAAAAGATAAAAAGAAGGTGTTATTGGGTATATGCTACAAACCACCAAATATTGATGAGAATGTTGAAGCCCAACTGCTATTGCAAATGAGGAAAGTTGCCTAGCTTGGGCATACTATCATTATGGGAGATTTTAACTATCCAAATACCAACTGGAATAATGAGACCTGTCAGAGTGCTAAGGGAAGCAGGTTTGTGAGCAGGCTTCAGGGAAAGCTACATGTCACAAATTGTGGAAGTGCTGACAAGAAATAACAATGAGATCAGTTTGGCAAAGCAAAACTGTATGGGTTCGACCAAAACTTTAAACTGTTTAAGTCTGAAGAAATTGAACATTTTTTCTTAAACTACAGGGAGTGCAACAAAGATTGCAAAAAAGCAAATAGGTTAACGAAAATAGATAATTATACAAGGGAGAGAAAGACTAAACCAAAAAAGTTTCTCAAATATATAAATAGCAAAAAACTTAAAGGGATACTAATGTTTCCCAAAAATAGCAGCTCCAATTAATCTTCATAGTATTTGAGCAATAGAGAGTGTTATTTCAATACTGTCAGAGTTGTAGTTCAAGAGTAATTGAATGATAAAGTTTCCCCCTCCCGCCCCTTTTACCTAGTGCCCCCTCTCCTCAGATGTGGGATCTGGTCCATAGACCAGGTAGTCACAGCAAGGAACAATCTTCTTTCTGTGAGAACAATGAAAACCCTGCCCCCTTTTTACAGGTTTTTCATCTTTTTCCTTTATCTTAATTGAAGATCGTCCCTCTCTGCAATCTACCTGGACACACCCTGCTGCTCTGATCTGAGCAGTGTTATATCAGTAAAAGGGGCAGGAGGGGGATACTTTATCATTCAATTACTCTTGAACTACAACTCTGATATAATTGAAATAACACTCTCCAAGGCCCAAATACTATGATGATTAATTAGAGCTTCTTTTATTATGAAACATTACTATCCCTTTAAGAGAGAGCGCATTAGACATTTCAAAAATGAGGTGGGTGAGTTAATTAGATAGGATAAGGAAAAGGCTGATGTTCTAAATATTTTCTTTGCATCAGTATAAACAAAGGAACATGGAATGGTAGAAAAGCCTCATCAAGTAACAAAACAATACATTTATCATATATAGGGTTAACATAAGAAAGGTCATGGGAAGATTGAACAAAATTAAGACTAACAAAGCACAGGGTCCTGATGGAACACATACAAGGGTTCTTCAGGAATCAGTGCAGTGCTAGCAAGAACCCTATTATTACTCTTTAAAGATTCTCTTCCCACAGGCCAAGTGCCACAAGATTGGCATAGAGCCTCTATTTAAAAAGGGAACTAAAACAGATCCTGGGAATTATGTACCTGTGCGTTTGACATCTGTAGTGGGAAAACTGCTAGAAGGGATAATAAGGGATTGTATTCAGGATTACGACACAAAAAAATAAGATCATTATCAGGAATCAACATGGCTTTATGAGGAATAGATAATGTCAAACAAATCTTTTCAGCTTCTAAGAAGAAGTAAGTAGCAACCTAGATAACGGTAAGGCAGTTGATGTAGGATACAGTGAAGAGAAACAAAATGAATTAAGGGTTGACGTATGAGGAACGACTAGACAAACTTGGTTTATTCATTCTAGAGAAAAAGATGACTAAGTGATCTTATCACAATGTACACGTATATGAGAGGTCAATACAAGGATCTCTGTGGTAGGCTATTCATTCCAAGGCCTGATCAAATCACTAGGGGACACCCCTTGAGATTAGAGAAAAGGAGGTTTAGACTTTAGCAGAGGAAGGGGCTTTTTAATAAAGGTCTGTTAAATTATGGAATTACTTGCCCAAGGATGGGGTTATGGTCCGATACAATGGGTACATTTAAGAGAAGATACATTTATTTCAAAAGGGAACACACAGGGTTATACTGAATATTAGTAGGCAAATCAGGAAGATCTAATAAATTACTAACTTATTTGCTAGCAGGAAAGCTATATAATATGAGGCAAAGGTTGAACTTGATGCAATTGTGTCTTTTTTCAACCTTATTTACTATGTTAATATGTAAGCCTAGCTTGGGGCACCTTGTACGCAGTGTAATTGTTCTCTGCATCCGGGTAGTGTGGGGGCACTATGGGAGACAGGAAGGGAGAAAAGATATTGACATCAAATACCCCTAAATCTTGAATGGCTGTCTGGGAAGACAGCTATGATCCAAGATCCTTCCTGATCTGGCTGTTATCTCTGTGTCAGGGGCAGGGAAGTCTGGGGGTTTGAGAAGGGAGCAAATGAGAATTACCCCAACATTCTGTGTGACTGACTGGGAAGACACAGGCAGCCATGATCCAAGTTTCATACCGATATGGCAGTTATCTCTTTTTTGAGTCTAGGGAAAGAATCAGTTGAACAGGAAATGTGTCTTTTTTTGTTTATTCTGTTTTGATGACTAGGATAGTGGGTAGGGATGGGTGAAAATATTCACCTAAAACCAAAATCGGCAGATAATGCCAATGCCCGCTTGTCGAATAATATCCAACGGAAAGTGCAGTTTTTCTGCTTTTTTTGCCTAGCTCATTCCATTGAAATCAATGGGAACATTTAATTTACGCGCAACACATAGCAAACGTTATTTTATTCCCCAAAGGTATAGTATAAAAGTGGCATGAGGGTGCTTGTGTTGGTGTAATGTTGGGAAAGAATCAGTTGAACAGGGAATGTTTTTAAGGGGGGTTGTTTACTGGGATTGGGGGGGACTGATAATAAATAAATAAAAACTAAATTCAATTAAACAAAACCCTAAGACATGGTATAAAAGGGGTCTGAAGAGGGTGTCTGTGTTAGTTGGATAGAGTCTGCTGAAAGAATCTGTTGAACAGGGAATTTTTTTGGGGGGGTTGTTGACTGGTGTTAGGGGGACTGTTAATAAAAAAAATAAAAATAAAAATAACATAAAATAAGAAATTGGTATATAATGTGACAGAGACAGGGACACCTGACGTAAGCTGCGAATTGGGAAGACTGATACTTGATGGGATAGAGAATTTTGTAGAGGAAGATTTATAGCACTTAGAATTGTGTTAGGCCCAAACCCAGAGGAAACATTGATTAGTTGTAGAAAATAAGACTTGTGTTAGGCCCAAGCCCTGAGGAAACATTGATCTGTAGGACTCTGACTTGTTTGGCACAAGCCCTAAGGAAACATTGATTTGGGCTTGTTAGAAACGGGTAATGTTGTGCTGGCCATTGGCAATTTTCTGGGTGTAATTGTGGAATGTTTGACTGCAGTTCTTGCTGCTTCTGAGTTTTTTAAACAGCAGGATAATTAGGCAGTCAAAGAGGATGGGATCAACAACAGAAGTGATATGGGTGATTATGATCATGGTTCCACTTGACACTGCTAGTTCCAGTGATGTGCCTAAGGCAGTAGCAGCGCCACAACTAGCTCCCACCACTTCAGGTATATGTGGAGAAAAGAAGAAGTTGGCCAATAATTCTTCTCCACCTGTCTCTCCTCCAATATCGTGGGTACGTTGTTTCCCTTGAGAGCAGGAACTGTACCTCTCCTCGGCATCTGCGATGTGTACAGTGTGTATGATAAATAACACCTAGCACAACTCTATACAAACTCCATGACAAAAGAAACCAAGTACTGCTGCTGTCACTATGCCCCTTGTCCACTTCCTGCAAAGAACACATGACAACTTTCAGGCAGTTTAATAGTAATGACAAACCCTCCCTGCCACCAGATTAGCCATGTGTGTGGTCAGTGCACCACACAGTGTTCAATAGGTGGACATGAACTGCCTCATCCTGACATCTACAGAATGGCTATCTCTTGGCGAGGGAGGTAATGATGAACAAGGTGGATTGCTAGATGTAGTTACTTTAGAGCAATAAGGTGACAGTGAGCCAGGTGTTTTGCTTGTCATTGAACTTTAAGCCTCTGGCTGGGTTTCTCTATTCTTCCTCCTCTTTGATCTCCTTCTCAACTCTTGTTTCCAATCTGGAGAGTCATGGGGTACAGCAACAACGATTCCTGATTTCTTTGATGGGTGTTTGGCTTTAACATGTTTCACATAAATGTCATGGTGTCTGTGCTTCATGTGTGTTATTAGAGTGGTTGTGCCAAGGTGTGTTCCCTCTTTTACCCTTTTCACTGACTTGTCACAAACTGAGCACAGTGCTGTCACTGATGAATGCATTTTGTCGGCCCCAAGAGAAAAATAAACCCACAACCAGGACTTCAGGGTGAGGGGAAAGGTGGAGAAGAAAGGCCTTTTTCTTCTCCTCCTGCACATTCCCCTTCACTGGCTGGGGCAGTGGATGATGTTGCTGATTTTGCTGCTACTGCCACAGAATTAGCACTGCATCTAGTACCAGGACTATTGTTGCTGGCCAATGGAACCTGTCCTAGTCCTGCATCACTGTTGACCCCATTCCCACTGTGTCCACAGTGGTTTGTGGGACACTAGCCTGCTCCTCAGCTTCCTGCTGCCCTTGCAACTCAGCAGCAGCAGAAATTAGAGCCGTAGCAAATTCTGAAAACTCCATTAGCTCACTGCTGGTGGTGGTGGTGATGCCCATCCCCATCTCTGTCTCCCATTCCTTCTCAGTTTGAGCTAAAAAGGCAATTAATGTATCTTCCACCCCAGCTTCTCCACCATCATCATCACCACCACCAGTCCCTCTGTGCTTCTGCTTTATTACAGACATCTCAACGGTTGGAGGAGGTGACGAGAACTGTGACAGAGGGTTCCCTAATGTCACACTTGCCATTTCTCATTGACCTGAAGAAGGCAGACTGGCAGCACTTGCAGCAGGCACAGGCAGCTGATCTGTGCTAGGCAACAATTCTGCCTTCTTCATTATTATGTACACCTGGACAATGCCGTGGGGGGAAGTGAACTCCCAAGGTCAGGGTTGAATGGTGTGGCTCCCTTGACCCCTAGTCTGGGTGTTCTGCATTGCTTTCCCTACCACTCCCCTAACACTATTCCCACCAGCTGCTTCACCATCACTATTACTACTAACCTCAACCACATCAATTTCAGACCCTGAGTCTTCCTCCTCATTAGTAATATGATGATCATCTTCTCCTTCACTCCTAATACTCCAGACAAGCTGCTTGGCCTTATTAGTAGTAGTGCTAGTGTCCTGACTGCTTGGGGTTGGCAAGTGTGGCTTAGGGTCCCCTGCAGTCACACGTCGCATCATCTCCTTCTCCCTCCCTAAGAAAATACAAGACACACTGATAGCAGTTTCAGCATTGGCAGCAGGTTCAGCAGTGGCAAAAGGCACTGCCATAGTGGCAGCACTGGCAGCAGGGGCAGAACTGGCAGCAGGCATAGGTAGCTGTCACAGACTCAAGAATGAGAACTGGACCAGTACTGAAGGTAATACAATCTTTATTAAGGTACACAATGTACAGAGCAATGGTAACAGCAAGAACACCAGGCAAACTAGAGGACATCAGGAAGGATAGTGCTGCTGTAGTGGTACTGACTTAGTTCCAGAAGGCAAGAGGAGGGTAACTGTCTCAGGTCCGCACCTGAGGATCACTACAGGTCCGCACCAGAACAGACAAGATCTTGAGTAGGTATTGCGCTACAGGTCCGCACCTGTTTAGACAATGTACCAGGGTAGGCAACTGCACTACAAGTCCGCACCTGTATAGACAAGGTTCCCAAGGAGGCCAACTGCGCTACAGGTCCGCACCTGAATGCCACAGATAAGTACAGAAACGAGAAGCAGTCTGCCAGAGCCACCAAGGGCGCTCCACTGGAGCGCTGGTATGCTGGTTGAGCAGTGGACAACCCCAGGCAACGCCAAGGTGGGTAGTCAGACAAGCTAGAATGGGACAGAGTGAAATGTAACCCAGACCCACAGGTTTGCACCAGATTGGATGTCAGACAAGCCAAGGATCATACACGGAGTGGATAGTCAGACAGAGCCACAGGTCGACACCAGATCGGGTACTCAGACAAGCCTAAGGTCATATACGGACTGGTTAGTCAGCCAGAGCCTCAGGTTTGCACCAGATTGGATATCAGACAAGCCAAGGGTCATACATGGAGCGGGTAGTAAGACAGAGCCACAGGTCAACACCAGATCGGGTACTCAGACAAGCCTAAAGTCATACACGGAATGGTTAGTCAGCCAGAGCCGCAGGTTTGCACCAGATTGGATGTCATACAAGCCAAGGGTCATACACGGAGTGGGTAGTCAGACAGAGCCACAGGTCAACACCAGAACGGATAGTCAGACAAAACCGATAAATACACAGAGCAACAAAGCACAACTGCACTGGAACACCACAAAAGGGCAACTGAAGTGGTGTCCAGGCAGTTTATAAACAAATTGCTCCAACCCAAGAGGTGGAGCAAAAAATGTGATGTCCCTTTAAGAACCGGGTCACAATGTCATCAGGGAATCCCTGTGATGCGCGCCCGAGTTCTGATGTGGCTGGAGCCGCCAGGGGACCCAACAAGGAGACCGGTCGCCTGGAAGGACACCAGGGCACGCCGGCACTCCTGACAAGCACGGCAAGCCGCGAATACACAGAAGCCAGATGCCTACAGGGTTTGGCAGCTGGCTGCAAGGTAAGCAACTGCTTACAGTAGCTAACCTGTCCTGCTTACGCTACTACCCTCTTCTTCCTCTGTTCTTGACAAAAAATTCTACAAGATCCCTAGGAGTGATGTACGGTAGTTGCCATCAATGGGTCTGGGGAACCAGGGCATCCAGACCCTTTCATATTGGTGGCAGTGGTCTCTTCATCCTCCTCATGCTCATTGGACACAAAATGGTCCTCCCAGCTCCTCTTTTTATTGTTATTAAACTTGCTCATAGTGATAGAAGTCACTATGAGCATCTCCTGCCTCAATTTGCCATTAAATCACAGCAAAACAGCCTATCACCTCTTTTTCAGTCTTTAGCTGCTTGTATTGTGCTTCACTTCTGTAAAATGGCATGGTTCTATAGCAAAAATGTGAAAAACCATTGAAATAATAGTGACACATTTTTGCCAATTTGCAAAAACGGCAAAGATTTTAATTTTTTTATTTAAAGTGGATTTTTTGCGGGATCACAATGGGACCTTTCGTCCACCCTTATATACAAATAACTTAAGAGGGAGTGCATAGGACTATTCAAAAATTAGATGGGTGAGTTGATTAGTAGGGGTGGGCGAAATCTCATGCTGTGTTCCAGTGAGAAATTCCACGAAAACCACATTGTTGTCCTCTTTTTCGCAGGAAAATCCACTTTAAAACTAGCAACTAAAATGTTCGCATTTTTCACCCATTGGCCAAAATTTGTTGCCATTTTTTCAATAGCTAGAAAGTTTCCACTCATTGATTGAAGTGGTTTTCACCTTTTCGCTATAAAAATGTGCCGGATTTGTAGAAGTCAAACACAATAGAAGCAGTTACAGAGCTAGGTAGATGTGCTGTGCTATTCTACTGTGATCTTGAGGAAAATTTGAGACAGGAGAGGCTCATAGTGATTGCTATCACTATGAGCAGGTTTCAAAATATTAAAAAGAGGAACTGGAAGGACCCCTATGTGTCCACTGAGTCTGAGGAAGAAGAGGAAGTGAGCACTACTGAATCAATACTGTCCAGTTCCCCTAAGTCGCCACAAGGGATCTTGGGGAATTTAATGGGAAGGGAGGGAGAAAAAGGAATGGAAAGGGAGGGAGAAAAGAGTAGTACTAGTGAGAGCAGGACCAGTCAGTTGTCTTTGCCTGCTGCTAGACGTGCTGCCTCTGCTGCCGCCATTGCTGCCCCTGCTGCCACTAGTGCTGTGCCTGCTGTCAGGTATGCTGCCCCTGTTGAAACCAGTGCTGTGCCTGCTGCCACCACTACTGTGCCTGCTGTCAGATGTGCTGCCCCTGTTGCCAGTGCCACCAGTGCTGTGTCTGCTGCCAGTGCTGAAGCTGTTGCCAACAGTGCTGAAGCTGCTAGTGTGTCTTGTAAATACTCAGGATGGAGAGAAGGAGAAGATGATGCCAAGTGTGACAGTAAGGGTCCCTAAGTCACACTTGCCATCCCCAAGCAGTCCTGCCAGTGCTAGTACTACTACTACTAAGAAGGTCCAGCAGCTTGTCATTGTTAGGAGTGAAGGAGGAGGAGGTAATCAGATTCATCATATTACTAATGACTGTGAAGAGTAAGACTCTGTGGCTGAACTTGATGTGCGTGGTGTTAGTAGTAGGGATGGGAAAAAATTTTCGCCTCAAACTGAAATCGGTGAAAAAATGGCACTTTCCATTTGCTGAAAAATTTCCTGCAAAAAGTGCTTATTTTCTACTTTTTCCAGCATTTTTCGCCTAGCTCATTCCATTGAAATCAATGGGAACATTGACGTTACACACAACACATAGCAAATATTATTGTATCTCCCAAAGGCACAGTATAAAAGGGTCATGAGGGTGCCTGTGTTGGTGGGGTGTGGGGAAAGAATTAGTTGAACAGGGAATGTTTTTTTGGCGAGTTGTATACTGGGATTGGGGGCAGATAATACAAAATAAATCAGAAAATATATATGTATAGAGCGCTCATTAGTATATCAGGGATGTGGGCACAGATCTAAGTGGATAAATGTATGATGGACAGTCGTGTCAAAAAACACATGAAACATGAAATATTAATCTGTGGCAAAAAAAAGTGATATTCATACATTGATATAGCTGAAAAACATAATACTAAATCAATGTCACTAAAAGAAAAAAATGATACTGTAACAGTGAAAACAGAATGACACAGCCAGATGTATAAACGTGACCAGCTCTAGTTGAATATGAGATACACGTGTAACTGAGATAAATATATGAATGAATAAATAAACGGTAATGTAGCAATATTAACAGAAGCACAGTCAAATATACATAGGTGATCAACTCCAATAAAAAGTAAAAAGTCATACCATAAAATAGGCAGTCTTTATCTATATACTGTTCATAATACCTCAATTACTGAAGTATAACAAAAAGTCAGTTCATGAATGGAGATGGAGCAGTTCATAAGAATGAATGATGACTAGATTATAATGTAGTATGATGAAGATGATGAATGAATGGATGAATAGGTCACCAGTCCAAAGCGTTTCTTGGGTCCCTAGATCTTACTGTGCTGCTTGTCAGAGGCTCGGAGTCCACTCGAGAACATACATAAAACAGAGGAAGAAGAGAGAGACAGCGCACCAGTAGTCTACGTGTAGTAGGTGAAGAAGCGTGACCAATATATACAAATGCAATAAAAAAGAGAATAAAAAATAAAAAATGTGGAGCGGAGCACCAGATAAGAAAATATAATATTTATTAAATATAAATTATAATAATCAGTGATATATAAAACCAAACATTATATGATAAAAATCCAGAATATCAATATTGCATGATGTACAGCTTCTAGATGGATACAAGTAAGACAAAAACTTCAAAGCAGTATGCAGGGGTGCACAGGTGACTGGTTGCTGGATTAGTATTGTGCTGGAAAAATGTATATTACTAGAAAATCAGTAATTCATATGCGCTCACCAGAAGCATAAAGTAATAGGATAGTAAACACAGATACAATTGCCTGCTCACCAGATCTCCCCTGGAAGACTTGCTTATCATTTAGTACAGGATCACTGTAGATCACCGTAGATCTCCTTGCAGTCTGTCACGGGCTTCTGTTCCTCTCTGTGTACCACTCGTGCGGTCCGAATCCAGCAGTCCACAGCTGGGTCAGAGGTGTATTGGTTTCTGCTTCTTCAGTATCGTTATGATTGCTTGTTCCGATCAGCCGGCATCATGCAGTTCAAGTGACAAAGAACAAAAACAGATATATCCTTGTAAAAGTTCTTCAACACGTTTCTGGTCTATCAGCCCCTTTGTCAGGATAGTACAGGAATATCGTGAAAGTTACAAGCTGCCAATATGGCGGGATAACAGTATTTAAATTCTTGCGGTCCAATCATTGGTTGGAATTCTCGATCAAGAGTACAAAGTGTAACTTTTAGATACAACATTAAGGGTATGACTACAGTATTAAAAATGACTGATGAATGCGTATCCAACATACATAATACAAAGTAACAACATGTTATTCATATAAATTTTAAATGTATAACATTTTTGTTTCATAGTTGCAGGTAAAATCAAATAGTAGTCCTTATTCAGGAAAAGAAACTAGGTAATTTCGTATGGCGTGGGGAACACTAAAAGGCCCCTGTAGACTTCACACAAATATGTTTACTAATAATATAAAGATTATTGGGACAAATGAACATTATAATAGTGCCTGTTCTGGACACAATGGAAAATGTCTAACTTGCCACATTTTCCACGGCAGATACACCGCCAGTGATATAGAGATATATTTGGGATACCTCAAAAGAACATTGCATAGAGATTACGTAAAGATGTGATTATAATGCGGTATTCAATATAGAAAAATTAGTTAGTTCCATGTGAACTATTTGATTGATCAGTTTGAGCAAATGAATATTTAGTATAGGATTAATTGCATTTTCTACATTTTTAATTGGAGGGATTGGATCTTTACTGTTTTTTGGTGTTGCTCCTTGTTTTATATATTCTTCTTCCTTTTTGTTGATATTGATGTTATTTCCCGAACAGCTCTGTCCCAGGTCTTGCTGTTGTCTGTAATTTGTATTGATAAGACCATGATCCCTGGTTGTCTGTTTCAAGTGTCTTATGTGGCCCATAGTATAATCCTTGTCATCTCTTAGGAATTTTTTATTTTTGCGTTCAATTAAAATATTTTCAAATTTCTCAACTCTTTCATTGGTCTGTTTGTCCAGTTTAGGGAATTCCTGATCATCTTTGAACGGTTCTACTTTTTAATTATTTTTTTCTATTAATTCTAAGGTCTCATTCAATTTTGATTCCTTAAATTTAATAATTAAATGCATCAATTCGTAGGAGCATTTATCCAATGTATGATTCCATGTATTGAAAAATTCAGATTCTTTTTTGTCCAAAAGCGGGTTCCTTAATGATGCATAATCCTCTAGGAATCTGTTGTTCTGCTTCTGGCCAAATAGAAAAGATCATTAAGAGGAACTGGAGAATACTAGAAGGAGATAAAATCCTGAGGAATATAATACCCAAGAGACCAAGGTTTATATACAGAAAAGCAGCAGACTTGAAAACAAAACTAGCACCTACAGCAATAAGATGTAAAAAACAATAGAAAACACTCAGTGTCCAAGCATTGTAATGATTGCCCTCTTTTTAAGAATATTAAGGATATTAAAATCATGGGCATAGAGAACATCTGCCCCACAAAAAGAGGAGGAGATAGGTATAAATTACTCTCTAAACGAGAGAGCTACTGGATCTTTAAATTGCATACACTGCAACCGGAGGGGCTCAATGAGGAACTGGACTTATGGTGCCTCTAACCTCGACTATGGGTTTAACTGGAGTAGCCCTATTTCATGACCATACCATCTTTCATTATTATGCGCTGACTCTCTCTCCCTTACTAAGTCAATACGTAATCGATCTACCACTTATTAAAGGGAGATTTATATCCCTCCAATTAAAAATGTAGAAAATGCAATTAATCCTATACTAAATATTCATTTGCTCAAACTGATCAATCAAATAGTTCACACAGAACTAATTTTTCTATATTGAATACCGCATTACAGTCACGTCTTTACATAATCTCTATGCAATGTTCTATTGAGGTATCCCAAATATATCTCTATATCACTGGCGTTGTATCTGCTGTGGAGAATGTGGCAAGTTAGACATTTTCCATTGTGTCCAGAACAGGCACTATTATAATGTTCATTTGTCCCAATAATCTTTATATTATTAGTAAACATATTTGTGTGAAGTCTATAGGGAACTTTTAGTGTTCCCCACGCCATACAAAATTACCTAGTTTCTTTTCCTGAATAAGGACTACTATTTGATTTTACTTGCAACTATGAAACAAAAATGTTATACATTTCAAATTTATATGAATAACATATTGTTACTATGTATATGTATGTTGGATACGCATTCTTCACTCATTTTTAATACTGTAGTCATACCCTATCACAGTACCCGTGCTCCCCTTGTTTTGTTTTCCTGTCAGTCTACACTGTGATTGCTCCCATTGGCTGTCCTGTGTTTGTCCCGCCCAGTATGGCCTCTATATACTGGGCTCTGGCACCCATCCGGTGCCCTTTCGTGGTGTTCCTGTACCGGTGCTAGTTTCTGCTCATTGATTCCCAGTGTACCGACTTGGCCTGACTGACTACTCTGCATCTTGTCTCCTGCTCCTGTGTACCGACCCGGATTGCCTAACTATTCTTCTGCGCCTGCTCCTGTGTACCGACCCGGGTTGGCTGACGTTCCTGCTCCTGTGTACCGACCCGGCTTGGCTGACGTTCCTGCTCCATGATTCAACCCAGCTTGGTTGGCGTTCCTGATCTGACGGCATATTGTCGCCTTGACGACATTCTGATTCTACAGGCAATTCAGTCCCTGTTTCTGGTTCAGCAGAGTGCGAGAGCTAGTGAGCCACAGACCACCATGGACACATTGGGAATGCGGTCAACAAGTGATGAGGGACTAGATCAGGTTCCACTTGCCAGCAGTAGCAATACTCCTGGTCCTAGCTGCAGTGCTGATTCTGAGGCAGTAGCAGCAACAGCACATCATCCTCTGCCACAGATAGTGAAGGGGAATGTGGAGGAGACGAATAAAGAGACCATTCTTCTCTACCTGTTCCCTATCCTTATCCCCTGAAGTCATGGGTGTCGGACTATTTTTCTCTTTGGGCAGGCACAGCACAGTCATCGCCAATGGCAAGGCGCACAATTTGTGACAGTGAGAAGGGGAAAGGAGGGAATGTGCCTTGGCACAACTGCCATGATATCACACATGAAAAATAGACACCATGACATTTATGTCAAACATGTTAGAAAGACAAACTCCCAACCACAGAAATCAAGCACCACCGTTACTGTACCCCCTGGCTCTCCAGACAGGCAACAAGAGGTGAGGGGGAGATCAAAGGAAAGGAAGAATTGAGAAACCCAGGCAGAGACTAAAAGTTCCATGATGAGTGAAACAACTAGCTCGCAATCACCACCTTCTTCACCTAGGGTAACTACATTTTCTGCCAATCCACTTCATTCATTGTTACCTCCCCCGCTAAATGATAGCTACTCTGTTGATGTTAGGTTGTGGTAGTTTGTCTCGACACATTGCACACTGTGTGGTGCACTGATCACACATTCCAGTGTGGTGGCAGAGAATCGCAAGCAGTACATCAATTGGCATCTGAGGAGATTCCATACCGCAGAATATGCTAAGATGCTGGCAGGGAGGGTTCTTCATTACTACTGAACTGTCAGCAAGTTGTCATGTGTCTTTAGCGGGGTGTGGACAAGGGGTATAGTGACAGCGGCAGTATTTGGGTTCTGGTATCCTGGTGTTTGGATACAACTGTTTACCACACACACTGTGCACATTGCAGTTGCTGATGAGAGGCACAGTTCCTGCTCTCAAGGGAAACATTCATATTCAACACACCCATGTTAATGGTGGAGGGTGCAGATAGAGAGGAATTATTGACCAACATCTGCTTTTTGCCACATATACTGAAGGCTACTTATTGTGCTGCTACTGCCTCAGGTACATCACTGGTGGAAGTCTTGGCAAGTGGAACCTTCATCATCCAACAACCATGTTACTGCTGTTGTTGATCCCATAACCTTTCAGCTGCCTAATCATCCTGCTCAGCAGCAGCAGCAAGAACAGCAGTCACAAATTCCACATCTACATCAGGCATTTGACAATGGCCACTGGCCAACAGGACATCACCTGCTGGCACTAGGCCAGTAGATCATTATTTTTTTCTCAGATCATAGTACGTCATGGGTCGATCTGAGTTAACGACCCATGATGTACTATGACCGTCATGGAATTCCGGGCTTCCCCCGTGGCTGCACGCCATTATGGGAGTCCGGAATAGAAATTAAAAAAAAAAGTTAAGCTCTGTGGTTCTTTAGTGACCGCCGCGTGCCTGTGCAGCCGGTCGTTAAAGGGTTAAAAAAATAAACCAAACAACACAGTCCTACAAAAAAAAAAAAATGTTGGGAGTTTGTTTCTAACAAGTGTAAGTCCTACAAATCAATGTTTCCTCAGGGTTTGGGCCTCAAAAACAAATCTAACAAATCATCCAACATACAAAATATCAAGTCAAGTATCAGTTCACCCCAGTGACAGCTTTTATCAGGGGGTTCCTGTATCTATCACATTACAAATACAAATTTCTTATTTTATTTATTTATTTATTTATTTATTTATTTTTATTAACTGTCCCCCCAATACCCATCAGGAACCCCCCCAAAACAAATTCCCTGTTCAACTGATTCATTTCTCAGACTCCACCCACCAACACAGTATCACGGTTACCCAGAGAAGTTCAGGAGTCAGTACGGTTTAGTTAATGCAGTTTATTAACAAATGACATAAAGAGGATTTGTACAATATATATACAATAGGAATAAGAACAGGGTAATAGCCAGCAAGCCTGCTACCAGAAATAATAGGTTGCAATGCTAAACCACTGTGCTGGAGACTAGGCCTTAGCCACTGGAAGTCTCAGCTGGAACCAAGAACAGAAACTGAAACAGGAACCCAGGATCTTGATCGGATGAGGAATGAGGTCTGACTCAGCCTGCAGTCAGAAGGAAATATCACTGATTCACACCTGGAGCCAGTAATGGTGAAAACTGATTCACGCCTGCAGTCAGCTATGCAAGTCTACCAGAGCCCCAGGCCCGCTCTATATTGGGTGTCTGATCACCAGGGGAAAAGACAAAAGAATAGTCAGACAGAGCCACAAGTCAGCACCAGAGGGGGTAGTCAGACAAGCCGTGTCATACACAGTTCAGGTAGTCAGCCAGAGCCACAAGTTTGCACCAGATTGGATGTCCACTATTAGGGGTTAGACAAAAGAATAGTCAGACAGAGCCACAGGTCAGCAATAGAATGGATGGAAGACGGTACGGGTCATACACAGAGCCCAAGTAAACAGAACTGTTATGAACAACAACGCAAGGGCAACTGAGTCAGGCCTCAGTCTGCCCTTTAAACCCTTCCACAGGAAGTAGGAGGAGCAGCTCAGAGGGAGGAAGTAGGAAGTTGGTAGGAGGAGACAACATCAAACAGATAAAACAGAGGCCTGCAGCATGTTTGAAGCCTCGTGCCTGCAGATGATGCTGAAGTCAAAGTAAGCTGTAACACACAGGCACCCTCCTCAGACCCCTTTTATACTATGTCTTATGGGGTTTATTATTTGCATTTAGGATTTATTTTGTATGAACTGACCCCCAATCCCAGTAAACAAACCCCCCCAAAAAGACATTCCCTTTTTAAACTGATTCTTTCCCCACATCCCACCAACACAGACACACTCATGCCCCTTTTATACTATGCCTTTGGGAAATAAAAATACATTTTCTGTGCTGTGCATAAATTCAATGTTCCCATTTCAATCGAATAAGCTAGGCAAAAAAAAGAGGAAAACTGGCACTTTTCGTGGGAAATTGTTCACCAAGTGGGAAGTGCCATTATTCTCCAATTTCAGTTTGAGGCAAAAATTATCTCTCATCCCTAGTTGTGAGGCAAAGGTTGAACTTGATGGACTTTTGTCTTTTTTCAACCTAATCTCCTATGTTACTGTTTTACTATTTTGTTATGTTACTATGTTTCTTTACAGTTTTTTTCTCAAACTGTTTACGGACGACACAGAATATTATGCAGATAAGTAGCTTATTGGCTGGCTAAGCCAGCCAATGAGCAAAAGTTGCAATGTGTACCTGTAGAAACAGTAACCAGAGAAAGTGAACTGTAATGTAAAATAGAAGTGACTTAAAAATGGAGTATTAAATGAAAATAATCTAGAAGAGGGAAACCAAGCAGAGCACGCCATTTGAGGCCCACCGGGAAGTAATAGCTGGGAGGTAAAAGCTGATACACTTCCATTGGCAAGGGCTTGGGTGAATTCTGCTCAGACAAAGGAGTGCACAAATGCCCTGAACATCTCTTCAGGCTTCATTGGAGCCTTGGGTTAATACAGATTATTAGTAGCAGTAGCGCTCCACTGGGATTGATATTAATACAGTCAATATCAGCGTATTATAAAAAATGCCGTAAACTGACTGATATTGAACCAATAACACTCTTTACACAACCACCATATATAGAGTTGGTGGCAATAAACCACAGATCAAAAGGATAAATCACACTGTGTTCTCATAAAGTTCACATACAGTTACAATCTAAGTCCTCAAATGAAGTTACCAGTACAATGGAAATGTGATGATATTCATAGAATTAATATTGATGAAATGGATGAGATGGTGATGATAAATTGATGAAGATGAAAAGAGATGGAATGATGGAGATGATGAACAGTTTGATGAATAATGTTAATCGTGCTTTGTTTGGTAGCTGTCTGGTTCCCGGAGTCCTCTCGGGTATTCAGAATATGTAAACTAGAAAATGAAAAACAGCGCACAAACATCTAAGTGCAGATTTATTGGGAAAATATAAAAAATATATATAAAGCTCACATAAATGTGTTAAAACATACATAAAAGTGAATAAAAAATAAATGAGATAAAAGAATGTCTAATAGGATCACTAGATGTAAATAAATCAAGAACCGATTAATCAGATACAAGAGTAGGCTATAGCGGGACCTATTGTAGGATATGTGCAGAATAGGCAATAAAAGTTCTTGTTGGTATTAGATAGTGCTTTTATAGGTTCTGCTCACCGGATAGTTACTTGTATTTGGGCCCATCAAGTGTATCTCTGGTGATCGGTAAAGTACTTCCTTATCCCACCGCACACTCCCTGGTTCTCCGCTTGCCGTCCCCTCGTGATCCGGTTCTGCTGATGATCCGTTAGTCTCCTTCTCTTAATTGAATTCCCAGCTTATCGGTTATCCAATTGTATCTCTTTTTTTTATATACAAATCAATCCAATATCGACGCGTTTCGGGAATGAGTGTTCCCTTTTTCAAGATACATTGATTGTATGCAATTTTGTTGCGATGTACGTTAGTGTTCTTAAACAATGTTCACCCAATCACCTCACGGTTCATAATGACAGAGGTCAAATGTGGTGAACTATGACCCTGTTTTAGTATGGAAAAAGTCCAATTTTTATATAATATATGTAAAACTCCAAAATATATCAACCTTAAAATAATTATCCATATGGTTTAATACACAAGATAAAGCTGCCTGTCTAGCACTTCATAATTCTAAATGACAATACTTTCTTTTTTTAAGAAATAAACATTATGCATAGAGTCACTTCCCCTTTACCGGGCCAGTATCTGTATATACTCTGCAATATTAGATATACGGTATGTTTCTATTCAGCCTTACCGGACAACTAGACAAAAATGTGTAGACCAAAATCGCTAGATTAAGCATGCTTCGCGATGTGCCGGAGTGAGTGAATCGGAACCCCGCAGATTGAATAAATCGTCAATGAATAGAAATCAATTGAATATAAGAATCATAATATGCAGAGAAAGGGCAGAAGATAGAGGCTTGCCCAATCATATATACTTCAATAGACTTCTAAATCAATAATGGTCATAAAAATATGATGGTCATAACAATCTAATGGTACTTAATAGACCTGGCTCATATTAAGTTTTCTTTTGTCTTCTATATTTTGTTCCCTTAATATTTTTATTGAAACAATTATTTTTATTTTTGTAAATCCTTCAAAGTAACCCTTTTTTAACTAATTTGTACGTGTATCTTTCTCTTTATAGACACCAGAGGTCTAACTCCTCATTTAGACCCATAGGAGATAGTGTTTGGAGTTTATAGATCCAATAGCTTTCTTGCTTAGAAAGTTTCGTGTACCGGTTTCCTCCCCTTGCTGTTAATGGGATATGTTCTATTCCTAGGATTTTTATATCAGAGAAATTTGTAAAATAGGTGCAATTAAGGCAATGTCTAGAGACTGAATGTTTTTTATTGCCCTTAAGGATGTTATTCCTGTGTTCCAGAAATCTCAATTTCAATGATCTTATTGTCCGACCAACATACTGGGCTCCACATGCACATTCCAAAAGATAAACCACATATTCTGTTGAACAGTTTATGAATTGTTGGATTTGAAATATTTCACCTGTACTCTTAGAGGTGAACGACTTGCATTTATTTTTTATGTGGTCACAAGTTATGCATCTAGTGTGGCCACATTTATATGTTCCTACCACTGGAATTCCTGTAAGATCTTTTTGGGTGGATCCGTTTTCTGAAATACAGGATATCATAGATGGAGCTAATTTACTTTTCAGATCCCGTGATTTCTTATATATGAATCTGGGTTTTGTAGGTAAAATTTTTTGAAGGTATTTGTCATGTCCTAATACATTCCAATACTTGCGTATGATTTTTTCTATCTTTTTAGTAGAGGAAGTGTATCTAGTTATGAAAGGTAACTCCGTTTTTTTTGATTTTGACATGGTCTTAGTCTTATTAACTTTATCTCTCTTGTCCGTCAGAAGGGGTTCTCTTGGTTTATTTAAAGCCTTCTCAAGTGCCTTTTGGATGTTAGTTTCTTGATAGCCCTTTTCTAGAAATCTGTGTTTAAGTGTTTCTGCCTCCACCAAGAAATTCTCTGTTTTTGAACAATTCCATCTCAATCTAAGAAATTGGCTATAGGGCACACTCTGGAGCCATTTCTGATGATGATTACTTGTTGCTCCTATAAATCCATTTACGTCTACCGGTTTATGGTGGGTATATGTATGAATGTTACCATTTGAGTCTGTTTCTATTTGAAGATCTAGAAAAGTGGCCTTAAGGGGACTGCTTGTATATGTAAAATGAAGACCCGACTGATTTTGATTAATAAATTCAATAAAGTTATTTAACTTCTCCTCTCCTTTCTTCCAAATAAAGATGATGTCATCAATGTACCTCCCGTACATGGCCATGTTTGCAATATTGTCCTTCCATATAATTTCCTCTTCCCAGACAGCTAGGAATAGGTTTGCAAAGCTAGGCGCAAACCGAGTTCCCATCGCTGTACCTCTTGTTTGACGGAAATGATCTCCTTCAAACATGAAGTGATTGTGTTGAAGTATGAAGGCAATCCCATCTAATACAAAATCTACTTGCTCACTTGGTAATTGTCTATCTCTACGGAGTATCTTCTCTATTGCTTTTATGCCTTCCTGATGTTCTATAATAGTATATAATGATGTTATATCGCATGTTACCCATAGATACCCCTCCTCCCATTGAATTGTTTTTAATTTTCTCAGACATGCGATGAATCTTTGATATAAGAAGGCATTTTTTGTACATAGGGGTGTAATATATGATCTATATATTCAGACAGATTACTTGTTAAAGACTGAATGCCGGAAATAATAGGACGACCAGGGGGGTTTTGTATATCTTTATGGATTTTGGGGATATGATAAAATATAGGTATAACTGGATATGGTACTGTTAGGAACACAGATTCTTGTTTGTTTAGAATGCCCAACTGGAATGCTCGTGAAATTAAATGATCATATTCCATTTTATAGCTGGAGATGGGATTTTGAGTCAATGTTTCATAAAACTCTGGATCTTCTAATATTCTTCTGGATTCTTTGACATAATCCGTTCTATCTTGTATCACAATTCCGCCCCCTTTATCTGCCTCTCTAAATACAAAATTTTTATCTTTTTTAAGTTTTTCAAGGCTCAGTTGTTCATTCTTTGAAATATTAGGGGAACAAAATATAGAAGACAAAAGAAAACTTAATATGAGCCAGGTCTATTAAGTACCATTAGATTGTTATGACCATCATATTTTTATGACCATTATTGATTTAGAAGTCTATTGAAGTATATATGATTGGGCAAGCCTCTATCTTCTGCCTATTCTCTGCATATTATGATTCTTATATTCAATTGATTTCTATTCATTGACGATTTATTCAATCTGCGGGGTTCCAATTCACTCACTCCGGCACATCGCGAAGCATGCTTAATCTAGCGATTTTGGTCTACACATTTTTGTCTAGTTGTCCGGTGAGGCTGAATAGAAACATACCGTATATCTAATATTGCAGAGTATATACAGATACTGGCCCGGTAAAGGGGAAGTGACTCTATGCATAATGTTTATTTCTTAAAAAAAGAAAGTATTGTCTTTTAGAATTATGAAGTGCTAGACAGGCAGCTTTATCTTGTGTATTAAACCATATGGATAATTATTTTAAGGTTGATATATTTTGGAGTTTTACATATATTATATAAAAATTGGACTTTTTCCATACTAAAACAGGGTCATCGTTCACCACATTTGACCTCTGTCATTATGAACCGTGAGGTGATTGGATGAACATTGTTTAAGAACACTAACGTACATCGCAACAAAATTGCATACAATCAATGTATCTTGAAAAAGGGAACACTCATTCCCGAAACGCGTCGATATTGGATTGATTTGTATATAAAAAAAAAGAGATACAATTGGATAACCGATAAGCTGGGAATTCAATTAAGAGAAGGAGACTAACGGATCATCAGCAGAACCGGATCACGAGCGGACGGCAAGCGGAGAACCAGGGAGTGTGCGGTGGGATAAGGAAGTACTTTACCGATCACCAGAGATACACTTGATGGGCCCAAATACAAGTAACTATCCGGTGAGCAGAACCTATAAAAGCACTATCTAATACCAACAAGAACTTTTATTGCCTATTTTGCACATATCCTACAATAGGTCCCGCTATAGCTTACTCTTGTATCTGATTAATCGGTTCTTGATTTATTTACATCTAGTGATCCTATTAGACATTCTTTTATCTCATTTATTTTTTATTCACTTTTATGTATGTTTTAACACATTTATGTGAGCTTTATATATATTTTTTATATTTTCCCAATAAATCTGCACTTAGATGTTTGTGCGCTGTTTTTCATTTTCTAGTTTACATATTCTGAATACCCGAGAGGACTCCGGGAACTAGACAGCTACCAAACAAAGCACGATTAACATTATTCATCAAACTGTTCATCATCTCCATCATTCCATCTCTTTTCATCTTCATCAATCTATCATCACCATCTCATCCATTTCATCAATATTAATTCTATGAATATCATCACATTTCCATTGTACTGGTAACTTCATTTGAGGACTTAGATTGTAACTGTATGTGAACTTTATGAGAACACAGTGTGATTTATCCTTTTGATCTGTGGTTTATTGCCACCAACGCTATATATGGTGGTTGTGTAAAGAGTGTTATTGGTTCAATATCAGTCAGTTTACGGCATTTTTTATAATACGCTGATATTGACTGTATTAATATCAATCCCAGTGGAGCACTACTGCTACTAATAATCTGTATTAACCCTTTTGCTATAAAGGAAGTCCTTTTCACAGTAGCAGTCTCCTGGGATCGATTATACTCCATATCAATACTATTTTAACAACTAGTGGATTTGTTCCAATATGTTTAATTGCCTTAATAGGAAGAATAGAAGGGACCATCTAGCAGCTAGCTTCTTTGGTCAAAGACAAGAACAGGTTCAACCTAAAAGCCTAAAAAATAATGGGGATTTAAAGAAACAGTTCTTAGAGCTAGAAAAACAATTAAAGATAGAAATGTCACAGTGGTGGGAAATCTTAACCCTCCAAAAATATATAGACAAACAACAAATACCAAGAGGTCTTAGATTGATAAAGGAACCATCCTTTGGTAAAAATGAATTGGAATTCCTAACACAGTGGAATAAAGCTTTGGATCAATGTTCATATACACTTATGACCTTGACTATCTCAAATAAAGAGAAAAAATTAGAGGATACTATTAACAAAATAGAAACTATTAAAAAAACATTGGAGGTCTATAAAGATGATTCCACTTTTAACCTATTGGATACACAAACCAATGATAGAGTGATCAAATACGAAAAAGAAATAATAGAAAGAAAACAAAGAAAATTGAATAGAGACGAAAAGGATTACAACTCAGGTCACATACGGAACTGGAAAAGGAACGTTATAAGATCCCAAAATCAGACACATTATCAACATAAATATAATAGAAATAAAGACCAATTCCCAATAGTAGAAACTACAAATACAGTAATACACCATTATGAAACAAATAGTAATATAAATAAAGTAAGACAAAGGGATCTAATTACGATCAAAGAAAAAGAACTACCAACAGTGACAATAAAAAATCCACCTGGCGTTTTGGGAAACGAACAACAAAAAACAAAAATAGCAGGAACATCTAAATTGGGGAAGAATTGCCCAAAGAGTAATAACGAAAAACAAAATGAGACCATGGGTAACGAAAAAGATCCACAACTGACACCAACTGGAAGTAGTGCCAAATCTATTCTCATCCAGAATCATGATTTAAAGGAAAATAATAGACCAAAAGGATCCACTCCCACCCAAAATCAGTGCCTAAAGGAAAACAGAAAATTAAAAGAACAATGCTCACCCCCTACAAAAGCCTCTATGAATACACTCAAAGGTCTAGGATCTACCACAATACAAAATGGGGAAAAGAAGAACAAAATGGAACAACAACAACAACAAAAAAGAAAAAAAGAAACAAAGTTACAAAAAAACAACATAACTTCAAAAAAAGAAGATCAGGGATCTACTAACTATAATTTATTAGGGGCAAGACCTAGAGCTAGTAGTAGAACAAGTACACCTAAAATACAGGATCCAAAACCTCATTTTTTGTCCATGAATTCACCAACCCCGATAGAAGCTTGGGTAAGACAAGAATGGAATCGGGAGAGAAATGGCTCAATCAGGACACCAAAGAGGAAAAAAAGAACGGAAGGTGTAGACGGGGAACCAGAGGAGGGAAGAGAGAACAAAAGAAGAAATCAAGAAGCGAACACAACCATGTAGGTGGGATCTTTAACCTATCCTCTTATACCCTGACAAAGGATGATATATCTTTACTCAATAAAGGCTTTAAATTTGCTCCACATAGCAAACCAAAAGAATTCGAATTGTTCATTGATTTACATAAATTTGTCAGAAAACTGACACTTAAAAGACATTTCATCAAAAAAGAAGAGGAAAGATTACCACAACCAATAGATCAGACAATGGTGGAAGACATCCATGAGGAGGAAGTTTTGGAGACCCTTTTAGATCTATGGATTGAGAATAAAAACAACCAAAACACCACTCAGGCAGAAGATATGGAAATATGCCCCCAATTTAGACATTCTACATTAAAACCGGTTTCCAAATTTTATCCCACTCAATTAAGAGGCCGCCATATAGAAACCTTTTTGGAATTAGTTATCCAAGAAATTAGGAAGATGTTCCAGACGCCAATAAAAATCAAATATAATCTTTCAAAGAATGAACAACTGAGCCTTGAAAAACTTAAAAAAGATAAAAATTTTGTATTTAGAGAGGCAGATAAAGGGGGCGGAATTGTGATACAAGATAGAACGGATTATGTCAAAGAATCCAGAAGAATATTAGAAGATCCAGAGTTTTATGAAACATTGACTCAAAATCCCATCTCCAGCTATAAAATGGAATATGATCATTTAATTTCACGAGCATTCCAGTTGGGCATTCTAAACAAACAAGAATCTGTGTTCCTAACAGTACCATATCCAGTTATACCTATATTTTATCATATCCCCAAAATCCATAAAGATATACAAAACCCCCCTGGTCGTCCTATTATTTCCGGCATTCAGTCTTTAACAAGTAATCTGTCTGAATATATAGATCATATATTACACCCCTATGTACAAAAAATGCCTTCTTATATCAAAGATTCATCGCATGTCTGAGAAAATTAAAAACAATTCAATGGGAGGAGGGGTATCTATGGGTAACATGCGATATAACATCATTATATACTATTATAGAACATCAGGAAGGCATAAAAGCAATAGAGAAGATACTCCGTAGAGATAGACAATTACCAAGTGAGCAAGTAGATTTTGTATTAGATGGGATTGCCTTCATACTTCAACACAATCACTTCATGTTTGAAGGAGATCATTTCCGTCAAACAAGAGGTACAGCGATGGGAACTCGGTTTGCGCCTAGCTTTGCAAACCTATTCCTAGCTGTCTGGGAAGAGGAAATTATATGGAAGGACAATATTGCAAACATGGCCATGTACGGGAGGTACATTGATGACATCATCTTTATTTGGAAGAAAGGAGAGGAGAAGTTAAATAACTTTATTGAATTTATTAATCAAAATCAGTCGGGTCTTCATTTTACATATACAAGCAGTCCCCTTAAGGCCACTTTTCTAGATCTTCAAATAGAAACAGACTCAAATGGTAACATTCATACATATACCCACCATAAACCGGTAGACGTAAATGGATTTATAGGAGCAACAAGTAATCATCATCAGAAATGGCTCCAGAGTGTGTCCTATAGCCAATTTCTTAGATTGAGACGGAATTGTTCAAAAACAGAGAATTTCTTGGTGGAGGCAGAAACACTTAAACACAGATTTCTAGAAAAGGGCTATCAAGAAACTAACATCCAAAAGGCACTTGAGAAGGCTTTAAATAAACCAAGAGAACCCCTTCTGATGGACAAGAGAGATAAAGTTAATAAGACTGAGACCATGTCAAAATAAAAAAAAACGGAGTTACCTTTCATAACTAGATACACTTCCTCTACTAAAAAGATAGAAAAAATCATACGCAAGTATTGGAATGTATTAGGACATGACAAATACCTTCAAAAAATTTTACCTACAAAACCCAGATTCATATATAAGAAATCACGGGATCTGAAAAGTAAATTAGCTCCATCTATGATATCCTGTATTTCAGAAAACGGATCCACCCAAAAAGATCTTACAGGAATTCCAGTGGTAGGAACATATAAATGTGGCCACACTAGATGCATAACTTGTGACCACATAAAAAATAAATGCAAGTCGTTCACCTCTAAGAGTACAGGTGAAATATTTCAAATCCAACAATTCATAAACTGTTCCACAGAATATGTGGTTTATCTTTTGGAATGTGCATGTGGAGCCCAGTATGTTGGTCGGACAATAAGATCATTGAAATTGAGATTTCTGGAACACAGGAATAACATCCTTAAGGGCAATAAAAAACATTCAGTCTCTTGACATTGCCTTAATTGCACCTATTTTACAAATATTTCTGATATAAAAATCCTAGGAATAGAACATATCCCATTAACAGCAAGGGGAGGAAACCGGTACACGAAACTTTCTAAGCAAGAAAGCTATTGGATCTATAAACTCCAAACACTATCTCCTATGGGTCTAAATGAGGAGTTAGACCTCTGGTGTCTATAAAGAGAAAGATACACGTACAAATTAGTTAAAAAAGGGTTACTTTGAAGGATTTACAAAAATAAAAATAATTGTTTCAATAAAAATATTAGGGGAACAAAATATAGAAGACAAAAGAAAACTTAATATGAGCCAGGTCTATTAAGTACCATTAGATTGTTATGACCATCATATTTTTATGACCATTATTGATTTAGAAGTCTATTGAAGTATATATGATTGGGCAAGCCTCTATCTTCTGCCTATTCTCTGCATATTATGATTCTTATATTCAATTGATTTCTATTCATTGACGATTTATTCAATCTGCGGGGTTCCGATTCACTCACTCCGGCACATCGCGAAGCATGCTTAATCTAGCGATTTTGGTCTACACATTTTTGTCTAGTTGTCCGGTGAGGCTGAATAGAAACATACCGTATATCTAATATTGCAGAGTATATACAGATACTGGCCCGGTAAAGGGGAAGTGACTCTATGCATCATGTTTATTTCTTAAAAAAAGAAAGTATTGTCATTTAGAATTATGAAGTGCTAGACAGGCAGCTTTATCTTGTGTATTAAACCACATGGATAATTATTTTAAGGTTGATATATTTTGGAGTTTTACATATATTATATAAAAATTGGACTTTTTCCATACTAAAACAGGGTCATAGTTCACCACATTTGACCTCTGTCATTATGAACCGTGAGGTGATTGGATGAACATTGTTTAAGAACACTAACGTACATCGCAACAAAATTGCATACAATCAATGTATCTTGAAAAAGGGAACACTCATTCCCGAAACGCGTCGATATTGGATTGATTTGTATATAAAAAAAAAGAGATACAATTGGATAACCGATAAGCTGGGAATTCAATTAAGAGAAGGAGACTAACGGATCATCAGCAGAACCGGATCACGAGCGGACGGCAAGCGGAGAACCAGGGAGTGTGCGGTGGGATAAGGAAGTACTTTACCGATCACCAGAGATACACTTGATGGGCCCAAATACAAGTAACTATCCGGTGAGCAGAACCTATAAAAGCACTATCTAATACCAACAAGAACTTTTATTGCCTATTTTGCACATATCCTACAATAGGTCCCGCTATAGCCTACTCTTGTATCTGATTAATCGGTTCTTGATTTATTTACATCTAGTGATCCTATTAGACATTCTTTTATCTCATTTATTTTTTATTCACTTTTATGTATGTTTTAACACATTTATGTGAACTTTATATATATTTTTTATATTTTCCCAATAAATCTGCACTTAGATGTTTGTGCGCTGTTTTTCATTTTCTATTTTACATATTCATTGGAGCCTTCCCTGCAAGCACCTGCTTCTTGGTCACATAGAAGGACATATTAGCTTGTGCCAAGAGCTGGTTTATGAGGAGCTCCTCAACCCTACAGTCCCGGGACACCGTGGGCCCAAGAATGAAGAGGTGAGGGGAGAATTGCAGCCAGAACCACAGGAGGAGGCCCCACAGAAATGACAAGAGGGGCTGCATATGGCTGCAGGTGAAATACATTTGGAAAATGGACTGCCCCTTGCTACAGAATGGACAGGTGGCTGGGGAGTCTGTGAAATGGGCCAGGTATTCCCTAGTGCTCAGTGCACCATGGAGCACTCTCCAAATCAAGTTCACAAATGGTCTGGGCACCAAGGTGGAGTAGCGAGCCCTCCAATGAGGCCTCTAGCCCCAGTTAAACACTCACCTACAGATGGTGTCTAGTCAGCTGGCGAGGGCAAGGAAGTGCAATGTATGGAGCACAAAGAAATGCAGCCTCTTCCTCAACATGCCATCGATACATGCTGAGGGTATCTCCCCCAACAGGCTTAAGTTGTGGGTAGGAGGAGCTGAGGGGGATTGACCAGGCTTTGGATATATGCATACAGCAGGAGGGAAGGGTAGACATGGCTCTCAGGCCTGTAAGGCCTCATTAATGAAGGTGCGTGAGTCTGGGTGGATGACAAGCTTGATTCTCCTGGATCAAATGGTGCAGAACTCTCGGACTTCTGAGACCAATATGGTTCATTAGCACATCGGTCTCCACCCAGTCCGACCGTCCAGAGTTCAGGACATCCCCAACCATTCAAAGTTCAGGAGATCCCCGACTCATTTAGAATGTCTGCCCCCTGCACTGTGCCCTGCCTTGACACAGAGACCATTCTCCAGGCATTGAGGGTTTCCAGTTAGTATGCTGCTGGTCACTCCCAAACCCCTCATGCATGATGAAGTATAATTGCCGGTTATACTACATATTGAGCAACTGGTGATAGAAGCTGGAGGCCAGTGTGCACCACAGTTGAGAAGGGTCTGAGTACAGGTATCTCTGCAGCTTCTGGTGGTGGAAGGTATGCATCTGAGGGCATATGCACAATTGTCCCTGACCTCCCACTGCTAGTGCAAGACAGGTAACACCCACAGAGACCCAATGCTTTCCCATCCAGAGAAAGTCTAGCAGCATTCTCTGGATCTTGCTGATGAAATCAGGGGTTGGACTAAGCAGATCAGCCGTGCCATAGCTGGGAGGTCACCAACTGGTTGATAGCCAGAGCCCTCCCCCTTAGGGAAAGCAGTTTCACTAAACCCCTTCACAGTTCCATACAAGAGAGGACCCTGCCCTCTAGTTCTTTCCTGTTCACAGGGATTTGAGATCCGCAGCAGACAGGTAGACAGGTAGAAAAAAATTAGCTAAAATTTCATTTTGGACACATTTATTTTTTCATTCGGAGGATCCTCATTTTGAACCAGACCTGTTCGACTCAGATGAATTCAGCAATAGTGAGAATTATTTGGCCAAATTTAAAATACATTAAAATATACAGTAAAAAAAAATTAATTGAATAAATAAAAATAAATTGAACCACTTCCAGGGTCTAAATGAAGATGGTGGAACAGGGTAAGGTGGAGCTTTAGACCTATGGTACTATGGATCAAGTAGATGAAGTATGGATGTAGTTAGCTAGCTAGCTACAAGCACAAATGAACAAATAAATGAAATTCCAAGGAATGGGCTCAGGATGACTGGAACACTGTAGATGTAGCCAGCAGCAAACTTCAGAACACTGGAGCAGGCAGGACTCAGTAGATAGATACCACAGACTTTTGTTAGAAGAGATTACAAAACTGAGGATGACTGGTGCAGAGTGGACTCAGGAGGACAGGAACACTGCAGATGTACCCAGCAGCAAACTGCAGAACACTGGTGCAGGACTCAGTAGATAGATAAAGCAGACTTTTTTTAGAAGAGACTACAAAATTGAGGATGACTGGTGCAGGGTAGACTCATGATGACAGGAACACTGTAGATGTAGCCAGCAGCAAACTGCAGAACACTGGAGCAGGCAGGACTCAGTAGATAGATACAGCAGACTTTTTTCAGAAGAGACTACAAACCTGAGGATGACTGGTGCAGGGCAGAATCAGGATGACAGGAACACTGTAGATGTAACCAGCAGCAAACTGCATAACACTGGAGCAGGCAGGACTCAGCAGACTTTTTTAGAAGAGACTACAAAACTGAGGATGACTGGTGCAGGGTGGAGTCAGGATGTCAGCAACACTGTAGATGTATCCAGCAGCAAACTGCAGAACACTGGTGCAGGACTCAGTAGATAGATACCGCAGACTTTTTTAGAAGAGATGAAAAACAATAGAACAAGACTGAACAACCTGTATAGTTTGACAACAGTGTAGACTTTAATTCCTCCCTGTGTCCCACCAAGTCAGTGGGGCTGTCCTCTGCCCAACCTACCATGGTCTAGAGCTGGGTAAGCTGGACCGCTCAGCGTATTATGGTACTATGGATGATTATAGATGATCTTTTTTTTTTTTCAATCTGCATCAAACCTGAGAGGGTTACCCAGCTTTGGAAGTTTGACTTTTAAAAAAGTAATTTGCTCAATGAGCTGGGGGGACAAGTGAGAGCACTGGGGCCTAAGTATATTTCCTGTTACAGAAAATACCCTCTCACTCTGGGCAGTGGTTGGGGGGCAAGAAAGCAACTCCTGGGCTACCAGGGACAAAGTAGGCCACACAGCCCTCTTGTTATCCCAGAAACTCAAGGGATCTGTACTTGGGGGCAAAGAAGATTCCGCAAGGTAAGCCTTAAACTCAAATTTAGCACTTTTTCTATTTATGGGGAGCTCTTTATTTTGTCTGAAGCATAATCTGTCCATTGTCTCAGCATAAAAAGCAGCAGGTGCTCCACTGGAACAAGATGAAGTGCTACTGGCGCTGCTACTGATAGGTCCCGGAAGACCACCACACTCCTCCAGCTCATCTGCGGAATGTTCTCCCGCCTCCTGTGACTGCATTCTGTTTTTTTCTTTGCCTCTCATGCACCCTTACTATCAATTGTTCCCTCCAGGCAGTGAGGGAATTGGAACTAAGTGCCATCTTGCCTTTGAGTCGAGGATTGCAAATTGAGGCAAGCATTGACTCGGGACAATTGTCCATACACTCTTCCATGCTCTGAGTCAGTTCCTGTTTCAGCTCCTTTAGAAGGGCAGCAACATAAGAATTATATTATTCTCAGCACCAGGCAAGCGTTCCCTACAGGCAAGGAAACTGTCAATTTTTAAGGAAAGGTGTGTGAAGAGGGGAATGACTTCGGCCAGGCTAGTGTTCTCTTTGCTTAAAATTTCCATCAAAGCTTGGAAAGGCATGAGGACTGTCACTATCTGTTCCATCAGGGCCCGGTTAGCCCTGCCCAGTGTTCTGTTACTGCCAATGAAATGGTGACATGACATTGCATGAATTGTCTTTTTCTGTTCCAGGATACGCTCTAGCATATCTAAGGTGAAGTTCCACCTGGTCCCAACATCTTGTTTGAGGCAGTGCTCTGGGAGGACTGCCTTTTTCGGTTCCTCCCTGAGGAGCTGGCTATCCTTGACGCTACAACGGAAGTGGCCAGCAATTTGTCGGCAGGACTCCAGAAATGCCTTCCACTGTTATTGCCATCCTCAAGCAGAGGGCCTGAGCAGAGCCGGATGTCTATTTGTCAGTCACCATGCATTGCAAGTAAAGTGTGCAGCTGCCTATTTGCAGCTTACAACAGTGTCATAATGTCATTAGTTGAAGCCAGGAGACAGGAGCAACAGACTGAGCAGGGCCGGCCTGTCCGGATATGATTTCATGTTCTCAGTGCGGGCCATGCCGCATGAAGTCTAATTCACTATCCTGATGTGATATGCAATAGAAACACTGGACACTGCAGGTAGTGTCTCAGTGTTCCATTGGATGATGGGCTCATGGGCTGACTGACTTCATGCCAAGGGCAGAGGCATGAGTGCCTGCTACATCAGTGATCAGTCACAGTCTGTGTCAGGAGCTGTTTGGGGGCTGGACTGGTGCTGAAAGTCTGAGACTGTTGAGTGGCAAGCCAGCTCAGTGCGCACAATTTATCTGCTGTTGGCAAGCAAATAAGAACATATCATTTAATGATATCCACAACAAACCCCTATATAATATTGATTCAACAGTGGCCCTGGCCTGAACCTCAGAACATGCAATTTTTACATACGTATATAATTCATTACATATAGAAAAGATACTCTACATAAGAGAATACAGTTTGACCCGTTAATGCAATTCAGATTTAAATCTGAATTGCATTAACGGGTCAAACTGTATTCTCTTAAAAGTAGAGTAATCTCTGTTTTGTATGTAATGATTATGAATTATTTATGTAAGTAAAGAAATTGCATGCTCCGAGGTTCAGGGCCTCTGTTGAATGTAGGTTTTATATGTATGATTATTTCTTAATACAAGATGATATGTGTATAAAAACAAATGTGGAGCAATTCTTATGCAAAACATTGATTCAAAATACCCAAAAATCTAAAACAGGATCTTAACTCCTCGCCCTGCAGTGTGTTTATTATCAATGCAGTATGCGCAGACAACATTGTTTTTAAAGTACAAGGTTCACATACTCAGTGCTGATAATCATCATTTTAATTTAAAGTGTTCGTTATCAATATGGCTATTTGCCATTATAAAGCATCAGTTCATAGATAAGAACTATAAAGTGCAACATGCAGTGTATTCTTCATCAGTGCACATATGCTCTCAGAATATTATTATACAGTGTAGTTGTATTAATCATCAGTGTACAGATAGGGTACAATGTGTTCATTATCACCTCCCACGGAAACCTGATAATACTGAATCCATGAGAGAATTATGCTGCCTTGCTGCAGATTTTCTTTGCTACCTCTGTCAAAAAGCATACCTCCCAAGTGTCCCTCTTTAGGAGACCCAAATCCCTCTGTCCCTCTTTCCAACCCTGATGTCCCTCCTTTTAGGAGATCAGAATGTGTGGTGTGTATAGAAGTGTATCACATTGTTCTACAGCAATAAAACTCACATTAATGTTTGTGTAAACTTCAATATATGTGTTTATAATGTATTCTACGTAAATAAAATACTTTGCCCTTGTCCTAAATCATTTATTCAGTTACATAAAAAAGGTGTCAATAGGTCATGAAATAGCTTAAAAATTCTTGATAATTCCCTGCCCACCAGTCACACCCCAAGAAGCATCACCTAAAATAGAAGTGTCCCTCTTTGGCCATTTGAAATGTTGGGAGGTATGAAAAAGTAAAGTGACAAAGGTCTAGCACAAAGCAACTCTTGTATCCAAACTCAAAGTTAAAAATTTAGAGTATTTGTGCACTGATAATTAATAAAACTACACTGTATAATAATGATGCTGAGAGCATATGTACACAGATGAAGAATACACTGCATGTTGCCCTTTATATTTCTTATCTATGAACTGATGCTTTATAATACTGATGAATAACCATACTGATAATGAACACTAGAAAGAATAGAGACAGGGCAATAAATGCCTCTAAGAGTAATCTCTTTTGTAAACCAGTTCCAGTTCAAATAAATTAACCCCTTCATGGTGGATACTCACTAGAACATGAGGCTTAACTAGCCTCTGGGTTGGATCACCTGCAATATACACTCTTTATCCTCCTCTATTAGGTATGGTGTTAATCTCTGGTACCTGGATCCTTTCTTTCCAGCTCCAATTCCTCTCCAAGGTATAGTATATAAAAAATGAACACTGCTGCCTGGGCTATTTTTTTTTTTTAAATATATTTTATTATCGGATCACTCCATACACCTACAAAGAAGAAAGGTACATGTAATATCTGTCAAGTACAGCAAGAATATGCAAACATTTATAACAGATAAAAGGAACATATGTATAATAATAGGGCGTAACCCGAGGTTTTTATGAAAATTTAACCCAAACTCCAAACATCTAACCAAACTAAGCTAAATCTACACCCCTCAATCCCAATTCCTCTCTCCCCCGAGCCCGCAGCACCCCCCAACCCTCACCCACCAGCCAGTGTCACCACAAGATCCCTTCATAGATAGGGGCCATACACAAAGGTGTACAACAAGTATATGCCACATACATCCATACGGCAAGTAGGCATGAATCCATTTGATCTGCTCCAAAATGTTATACATCACTGGAAGCTACAATAGTATTTGTTCTAGCTGTCCACCAGGTCTGCCACCATCCCCAGATCTTATCAAACTTAGCCGGAGTACCTCAGTGTAAGTAAACCAATTTATAATGTGGAAAACACTGTGAAACCAGGTCTATCCACGTTCTACAATTGGGAGCCCTGTTTGACATCCAGTTCAAGGCCACTACCTTTCTCGCCATCACCAAGAGTTCACGTAGGAGAGATTTGTCATTAGCATCCTCAATCTCATCAGGGAAGATAGACAATAAGCAAATCTTTGGAGTCGCAGGAACAGGTCTCCCCAACACCAGGGTCACAATACGCATTATCTCTGACCAAAACCTCCCAGCCTCAGGACACTCCGAAATCATATGCAAATACGTGCCTCGAACATTGTTACATCGATGGCAATGGTCAGTACCAGAATTCCCCATTTTAAACAGTCTAATTGGTGTATAATAAATTCTATGCAGAATATTCAGCTGTATCATTTGATGCCTAGTCGATGTCGCCATTTGGGCTGGCACCTCCTTAGCCATGTTCCACTCCCAGTCCTCCAATGGGCCCAAATCCAGTTCCCATTTATTCTGTGAGGGAAATTCCTGATATCCCATGTGGGATTCCAACCACTGATAAATAAAAGAGAGAGGTCTCAGAGGCTCAAGGGTTATCAATCTAGTGAGAAGAGGGAATGTAGCAATCATCGGTGCTCTATCACCCCACTGGGCTCTAAGAGCATGTCTGGTACATAAATAAGAATAGAAAAGATTGTGTGGCAGGCTGTATTCATCATGTATCTGTGCAAAGGATTTCAACTGGTTATCATGATACAATTGTCCTAGAGTATTAATCCCAAATCTAGTCCACAGAGGACCAAACTCACTACCAAGTAAGTGATGTAACCCCGCAGCACCCCACAGGGGGGTGTCCGGGTCCATGGCCACATATCCCAGCAGCCTCTTCAGCTTCCCCCAAACCTCATATAAAGTTACAACTAATGTAGTCTGAATTTTAAAAACTGCGGGGCCACCATGCAAGAACTGGGGTAGCTCATAAGCAGGTTGCAATAACAGTGCGTCTACCTGAGTAGTTTGATAGCGAGGCCTGGGGGAAACAAAATCAAGTGCATAGCGACATTGCGCTGCCAAGTAATACCTGTAAAAGTTGGGCAAGGCAATTCCCCCCTCCCGCTTCCGTCTCATAAGAGTAGTCAACTTTAGTCTAGCCCGACACCCCCGCCATATGAAATGTGAAATAATTTTGTCTATTTGTCGGAAGTATTTGCTGCCTGGGCTATTTTAACTTAAAGACTCTATTGGCAGTAGTACAAATTTTTCTCAATACATATATCAATATAAACAATATTTCTTAAAAACATTAATAACACATATAATTGTCCCTACGCGTTTCGTCACACGTCTGTAAGTTCATCTGGGGTAACTTTCTCTGTGTTTTTAAACTCTTCTTTATACCTTTTTTTAGAAAGAATCCCGATCTTATTTTCTCCGGATGGTGGGCCTCATGCCGCTACATCTGTTCTTCTGGTTTTTGCGTTGCACCCGACCGAACTTCCTGTCTGTGGAACACTTGACGTCATTTTCTATTCATGCGTTATCTCATATGTCCATCTCATAACTCTCTTAATGTGAACACTTTAGAATGATGAGTATAAGCACTGATTATGAACACTGTACTTTAAAACAATGTTGTCTGCGCATTGATAACACACTCCACTTTACTATGATGATCATCTGTGCACTGATAATGAATATACTGCACTTTATTATGATGCTGAGTATTTGTGCACTGATTATTAACACACTTTATTTTATGATGATTAACACACTTCACTTTAAAGTTAATTAACAAACTGTACTTTTACATGGGAAGAACCATCCAAATTCATTCATCACATCAGCTCCTTTGACAAGTGTCAGTAATTCTGGACTAATCCAAGTTGGTCTTATGGGACAAGTAAAATGTCCTCAAATTTCCATTGATTTAAATGGAAATTTAACCCCAAAGGAATTTGTTGAAGACCTCTTTAGCATCCAAGGGGTTAAAAGCCACTTTTAAAGCAACTAAAATGTTTCTCTCTCCCCTATGGGGAACTTGGTTTACTCCAGAATTACTCCAGTTCTTCTTAGTACATCAGCCTCATTGTGTAGTGATGGCAGTGCCGCTGTTCGCCGCCCTCCTTCTCAGTGCACTGTACATATAATTGCAGCTCTTGTGTCATTAATCTGGGGACACTGACAGACTGTGTTATTTGTCTTTTTCTGTTAAAAGAATATTTCAGAGATATCATTTAGTGATGAGCGAACATGCTCGGCCGAAGCTCGGTTCGGCTCGAGCATCGCTCTGCTCGGCACATGGCGGTACTTGTACGAGTACCGCATGTGCTCGCCCGCCATGTTCAGGTCTCCTCCCCGCACGTTTTGCGGCTGCTGTGCAGCCAATAAACGTGCGGGGAGGCTCTGACATCAGTGTAATGCCAGCAGCCATGTTGGCTGCTGGCATTACACTGACTGGCTGGCCAGAACCCGTGATCGGGTGCTGTATAGCACCCGACTCGCGAGTTCTGCTCATTCTCAGCCAGGGAGAGATGCGATCAGGCAGGGAAAGTCAGTGTAGGGAGAATAAAAGTGTTGGTACTCTTTCAAGACCCAAAAGTCCTTTTTAGGACTGTTGTGTGTGGGGGCAGCATTTATATTTTGTTTGGGGGGGCACAATTTCATTTTTTTTTGATGGTGGGATATTAGTAAGGTGACATTGTACTAGGTGCACAGGGACAAATATTGTACAACGCAGCGACAAAAAGGGCCATTTTAAACGTGTGCCTAGCCATAGATTATTGACACATTCTGTTTAGTGTGCAAATTCACAAATTAACGTTACATATTCCGTTCACTGTGCCTAGCCGCAGATTAGCGTCAAATTCTGTTTCGTGTGCCGAGCCGCAGATTAGCGTCACATATTGTTTAGTGTGCAAATTCACAAATTAACATCACATATTCCGTTCACTGTGCCTAGCTGCAGATTAGCGTCACATTCTGTTTCGTGTGCCTAGCCGCAGATTAGCGTCACATTCTGTTTCGTGTGCCTAGCCGCAGATTAGCGTCACATATTGTTTAGTGTGCAAATTCACAAATTAACGTCACATATTGTTTAGTGTGCAAATTCACAAATAAACGTCACATATTCCGTTCACTGTGCCTAGCCGCAGATTAGCGTCACATTCTGTTTCGTGTGCCTAGCCGCAGATTAGCGTCACATTCTGTTTCGTGTGCCTAGCCGCAGATTAGCGTCACATATGGTTTAGTGTGCAAATTCACAAATTAACGTCACATATTCCGTTCACTGTGCCTAGCCGCAGATTAGCGTCACATTCTGTTTCGTGTGCCTAGCCGCAGATTAGCGTCACATTCTGTTTTGTGTGCCTAGCCGCAGATTAGCGTCTCATATTGTTTAGTGTGCAAATTCACAAATTAACGTCACATATTGTTTAGTGTGCAAATTCACAAATTAACGTCACATATTCCATTCACTGTGCCTAGCCGCAGATTAGCGTCACATCCTGTTTAGTGTGCCTAGCCGCAGATTAGCGTCACATTCTGTTTCGTGTGCCTAGCCGCAGATTAGCGTCACATATTGTTTAGTGTGCAAATTCACAAATTAACGTCACATATTCCGTTCACTGTGCCTAGCCGCAGATTAGCGTCACATTCTGTTTAGTGTGCCTAGCCGCAGATTAGCGTCACATTCTGTTTCATGTGCCTAGCCGCAGATTAGCGTCACATATTGTTTAGTGTGCAAATTCACAAATTAACGTCACATATTCCGTTCACTGTGCCTAGCTGCAGATTAGCGTCACATTCTGTTTCGTGTGACTAGCCGCAGATTACCGGCATATATTCCGTTTAATATGAAGAAGGCGGGTAAAAAGGGACGGGGAAGTGGACGTGATCCTGATAGTTCAGGGCGCGGGTCAGGACGCGTAGAAACTGTGCCTGGTGCCAGAGCACAAGACAGAAAGACATCCACCATACCTAGCTTCATGTCTCAGTTTACAGGGCGTCGCAGGACATCACTCTCGAGGTCAGACCACTGCGAACAGGTGGTCGGTTGGATTTCAGCTGATACTGTTTCAAGTCGGTTAAGCACCACCCTGTCTTCCACCAAGTCCACTCTCAGTAGCCAAGAGTCTGGTCAACATAATCCTCACCCTGATCATCCTTCCTCCCACCATAGAGGGTCTGGCCAAAGAAGTGATCCCACACTGGGATATAGTGAGGAGCTCGTCTCATCACCAATCCTTGATTTGAACCTCTCTCCAAGCACGCTTGCAGAGGAACATGAGATCTTGTGCCCTGATTCACAACCTCTAGAGGGTACCCAATCACAAGAAGATGACAGAGGGGAACGGCATTTAAGGTCAAAGGAAGTGGATGATGATGATGAGACACAGTTGCCATCAAATCAACCACAATTACTGTCTCAAGACCTTGATGAGGAGGATGATACACAGTTGTCAATGAATGAGGATGTGGTGGGATCAAGAAATGAGGAGGATGATCAGAGTGAGGAGGTGGAGGAGGACTTGGTGGACGATGAGGTCACTGACCCCACCTGGGAAGGTGGAGAGCCGAGCGATGACAGCAGTCCTGAGGGTGAGCCATCTGCAGCACCGCAACAGGCTGGAAGAGGCAGTGGTGTGGCTAAAGAAAGAAGGCGGACCGCACCAAACCGGCCCGCAAATGTTCCACGGAGCACCCCCTTGCGTAAATCTCCCTTGCCAAGGGCTAGGTGTTCCGCGGTATGGCGTTTTTTTAAGGAAAGTGCGGACGACAAAAAAATTGTAGTTTGCAACCTGTGCCACACCAGAATGAGCCGAGGCATGAACACTAGAAACATCACCACCACCAGCATGATCCGACACATGGCATCCAAGCACCGTAATAAGTGGGAGGAACGCCCGGATCGCCAATCTGTGTCTGCAGGCCACACCACTGCCTCCTCTTCCCCTGTTTTCGGTGCCGGCCAATCGCCTGTCGAAGGCGCAGGCCCGCATACCTTCCGCCCTGCACCTGTACCATCTGAAGCACCATCAGCGACCACATCCACTTCCCTGTCCCAGCGCAGCGTCCAAATGTCGTTACCCCAGGCATTTGAGCGCAAGCGAAAATACCCAGCCACCCACCCACAGGCCATAGCACAAACCTCACACCTTTCCAAATCACTGGCCATCGAAATGCTGCCATTTAGGCTTGTGGACACTGAGTCCTTCCGCAGCATGATGGCAGCAGCTGTCCCTCGGTACGCAGTCCCCAGCCGCCACTACTTTTCCCGGTGTGCCGTCCCCGCCTTACACCACCATGTGTCCCTTAACATCACCCGTGCCCTGACCAACGCAGTTACTGGGAAGGTCCACTTAACGACTGACACATGGACAAGTGCTTGTGGCCAGGGACGCTACATTTCCCTGACGGCACACTGGGTGAATGTCGTGGAGGCTGGGAGCGACTCGGACCCTGGGATGGCACAGGTGCTACCCACGCCGAGGATTGCGGACCCTACCTCCATCAGGGTTTCAGCCAGCACCTACGTTATTGGCTCCTCCTCCGTTTCCACCTCCGAATTCTCTGCGCGCAGCGCCACTCACCCATCAGCCGGTAGCTGGAAGCAGTGTAGCACTGCAGTGGGGAAGCGTCAACAGGCCGTGCTGAAGCTGATCTGCCTTGGGGACAAACAGCACACGGCCTCAGAGCTGTTGCAGGGGATTAGTCACCAGACCGAGCAGTGGCTCTCGCCACTCAACCTGCAACCAGGCATGGTTGTGTGTGATAATGGGCGTAACTTGGTGGCGGCTTTGGAGCTCGGCAAGCTCACATACGTACCATGCCTAGCGCATGTATTTAATTTAGTGGTTCAGCGATTTCTAAAAACCTACCCCAATTTGCATGATCTCTTGACCAAGGTGCGCCGCGTGTGTGCACATTTCCGTAAGTCATCTACAGCTTCAGCCGGCCTGTTGAAGACTGCAGCAGCGCTTACAATTGCCAGCTCACCGGCTGCTGTGTGACGTGAGCACGCGCTGGAACTCCACCTTCCACATGTTGGCCCGGCTTTGTGAGCAGCAGAGGGCAGTAGTGGAGTACCAGCTGTCGTCGCCTCTCCGTTCAACTTCCTCTAATCAGAAGTGAGGAGTGGGAATGGATGTCAGACCTCTGTGAGGTTTTACGCAATTTTGAGGAATCGACACAGATGGTGAGCGGCGATAATGCTATTATCAGTGTAACCATCCCACTTCTGTGTCTACTGAAACGCTCGCTGCTCACAATTAAAACCGACGCTTTGCATGTGGAAGAGGTGGAAATGGGGGAGGAAGAGCTTACACAAGGTGATAGCCAGAGCACCCTCACTTCGTCTTCTCAGCGACAATTGGAGGAGGCGGAGGAGGAGGAGGAGGAGGAAGACACGGTTGCCTCCACTACAGAGGGTAGCCATGGAACTTTATTTCCATCTCTTCAGCGTGGGTGGGCAGAAGAGGAGGAAGAGGATGAGGAGATTGAGAGTCATCCTCCTGGTGAGGACAGCGAAATCTTGCCTGTTGGTACTCTGGCACACATGGCTGACTTTATGTTAGGCTGCCTTTCCCGTGACCCACGCGTTATACGCATTTTAGACAACACGGATTACTGGGTGTTCACCCTTCTGGACCCCCGCTACAAAGAGAATTTCTCATCTCTCATTCCTCCGGTGGAGAGGACAAGCAAAATGGTGCAATACCAGAAGGTTCTTGTTGAAAAATTGCTCCAAAATTTTCCATCTGACAACGCTGGCGGCAGAGTACGCGCTACCTTGGCCAACCGAGAAGGGGAGAAAAGGAGAGCACACAGCAGTTCCGACAATGGCAGAGCAACACTCTCCAAGGCGTGGGACACCTTCATGACACCCCGCCAGCACCCTCACCCTGATGCGCAGCCTAGTGTCACAAGGAGGGAAAAGTTTTGGAAGATGGTGAAGGAGTACGTAGCAGACCGTGTCAGCGTCCTCAATGATCCCTCTGTGCCTTACAACTACTGGGTGTCCAAGCTGGACACGTGGTATGAACTGGCACTCTACGCCTTGGAGGTGCTGGCCTGCCCTGCCGCCAGCGTTCTGTCTGAGCGGGTATTTAGTGCTGCTGGTGGCATCATAACAGATAAGCGTATCCGCCTTTCCACCGAAAATGCTGATAGGTTGACACTTATAAAAATGAACAAGGTCTGGATTTCCCCTGACTTCTCCACTTTACTGGAGGAAAGCCCCGGGTGAACATAAAGTCACTTTAGATATGTTATTTACAATGATGGGAATACAAAAAACGGGTATATGGTTGACTCTTAATCTTCTCATCCTCCTCCTCCTCTTCCATATACCCAGTGATATAATTTTTATATAGGGCCAGCTCACCAGCGGGCCCTGTGATATAATTTTTATACAGGGCCAGCTCACCAGCGGGCCCTATTTGACAATTTTTGTATAGGTCAGCTCACCAGCGGGCCTTCTCATATAATGTTTTATTGGGTCAGCTCTCTAGCGGGCCCTCTCATATAATGTTTTATAGCGTCAGCTCACTAGCGGGCCTTCGCATATAATGTTTAGGATGGTCAGCTCCGCAGCAGACCCTCACCCATAATGTTTTAGATGGTCGGCTCAGCAGCAGACCCTCATTCCTAATGTTTTAGATGGTCAGCTTAGCGGCATGCCCTCGCCCCTAATGTTTTAGAGGGTCACCAGCAGACCATTAATCCTAATTTTTCAAGGCTGTGTATGATGCCCTCCTTTATGTGTAATAAAGGGTGTATTGGAGTGACATTTCAGTCTAATTTTTGGCAGCCCTTTCACTTAGTGCATAGGCTTTATGAGTGTTGGACCACTACCTGAACTATTGTACCACAATGTGAATGAGGCCCTCCATTTTGTGATATACAGGTTGTATCGGAGTGCCTCAGGTCCTCCCATTGAATTAAATAGGGCTGGGGTGTTCGACAGAGCAGAAGGTAGTTCTTGGCTTCATCCACTAAGTCACTTCGTCACTTTTACTCAATGGATCAGACCCCACTGTTCCGACTATAAATTTTGGACTTAACAAGGGCAAACGGACATGTTGTAAAACCTGTGGTAGCTGCGGCCTCCGTTCCTGAATGCTGTACCTTACCCGGGCCATAACCACGTTGAACACCTGCTTTACGCTGCGCACGTTTCCCTCTTAATCATGGCCCCAGTTCCGAAAAATCGATGAAATTTTTTGCAGAATTTGCAGATGATATACAAGTAAATATACAGCAAATACTGTTTGGTAACAATGTTTCGCCTACAATCGTTTTTATCTTCCTTTTTGTGTGTTTTACGGTCAGTCTGTAAAAATGGCGTACTACGGGCGAAACATCGTTCCCAGCAGCGACGTTGGAGTCCAAGATGCATCCAGACATCCTCCCTATGCGGTCCCTGAACCATTTCTGTGGTGTTTCCATCATTTTCTTTTCCTATGAACCAGGCACCCTCCCCTCATCAGAGCAGGGGGTGCCTGGAGTAATGCTCGAGTCCTCCCATTGACTTCAATGGGGCTCGGGTGCTCGGCCGAGCACTCGAGCCTCCGGGGGCGCTCGGCCAAAGCACCCGAACACCCGAGCATCGGGGTGCTCGATCATCACTAATATCATTGTCAGGTAATTTTTAGTGTTGAGCGAGCGTGCTCGGCCGATGCTCGGATCGGCTCGAGCATCGCTCTGCTCGGCACATGGCGGTACTCGTCGAGTACCGCCATGTGCTCACCCGCCATGTTCGGGTGGCGGGGATCTGTGCCGGAAGAGGCACAGATCTGAAGACGCTCCGCTGGACCACCAGGGACTGGAGGTACGGGGGCATTGTGGAGATGAAGGGGGCATTGCGGAGATGAAGGGGGACATTGTGGAAGAGGGGCATAGACTCTATGCCCCTCTTCCACAATGTCCCCCTTCATCTCCGCTATGCCCGTCTTCCACAATGTCCCCCTTCATCTCCGCTATGCCCCTCTTCCACAATGTGCCCCTTCATCTCCGCTATGCCCCTCTTCCACAATGTCCCCCTTCATCTCCTCTATGCCATAATTCCTTGCTAGCTTGATACATTGTGTTTGGGCATAAGCCCACTTCACAACCATCACTTTTGTGAGTATATTATTTGTATCCTTACACTGAATACATTTAAGGGTAACAGGCACGACTGGGCACCCTTTCTTTGTTTTTCTTGCATACAAGTGACTACCTACTGGTTGGAAAAAGGAATGGCCCAAGGGTTTCCTGAGTTACTAAAAGAATATGCTGTTTGAAAGGCAGTTTATTATAGCCCTTGAGCTATTATTTCAGTGAATAAGTATTACATTGAACATTTTATATTGTCAGTATTATTCTTACAGTGGTGAAGGGTCGTGTGAAATATTGTAATTATGTTAATACACCAGGAGCACCCTCTTGGTCTCTTGTTTTCACAGTCAGACTGGCTGTGTCACTCTGAATTATTATTTACACATGTTCCTAATATTTTTCAAAAGGAACAAAAATTACTTGCAGTGGCAATATGGCACTAATGCTGGATGCCTGCCTGCCTACACAACTGTCAGACTAGGTGAAAATTTTTCTTTTCAACAGTAATAAAGATGACTTGTAGCGGCAATGAGGCACTAATGCTGGATGCCTGCTTGCCTACACAACTGTCGGACTGGCTGTGTCACTATGAAAATTATTATTTACACAAATTCCTAATTTTTTCTTTTCAACAGGAACAACTAGACTGTCACTAGACTGGCTAAAAAGGCACTAGACTGGCTATAAGGAACTAGACTGGAACTAGAATGGCTAATAAGGCAGTAGACTGGCTAATAAAGCACTTTTTCTGGACACTGTCTCCTCCTTCTCTCTCTCTGAGCTCCAAAAACAACAAGTAGGAAATGCAGGCTGTCTGGGTGTATGTGTCATCAGTCCAACCCCCATCATGAAAAGAAGAAGCTAACTGGACTAGAGAGGACCCCAGTCATGAAACAAAAAAGCTAAGTGGACTAGAGAGGGGGGGAAATTAGCGTGCGTGTGCGGGAAGCCATCATTCCTGACCTCGGCTGTGTTTGACCTGCTTCCTGATTTTGTTTTGGCTTCTGATGTTCTCGAACCCTTGGCTTTGCCCAACCATCCTTTGAGCTCCTTGCTCCTGGTGATTTTTGGCCTGTCCTCCATTGATTCTTGATCCCTCTCTGATATTCCTGGTTGCCCCTGATACTCTGGCTGGTCTGACTCTCCTCGGTGCTCCGGTGTCTGTTTAGTTCACCTCTGTTGCTTCCACTTTGCTCGCCACATCGGGTGCCTTCTTCCCTGTGTGTCTCCGCCTTCTGTTGTCCTCCGCTTTGGGAGCGACCTGTCTGAGCCCTGTTTGTCAGCCACATTCCGACCTGGTCTCAGCCCCTTGTGTTTCTGCCTCTATCCTCTCTCTGTGACTTATCTAGGTGGACTCGCCCTCTTCTGGTGGCCTAGGCTGCATTCCGCCGTGGGCTATTCCCCGCCGGGGGTGGATGAGCTCCGTTGCGCTTCTGTGGCACCCCTCGCTAGGTAGGCTGATGGTCTGGGTGGTCTCCTGTGAGATTGGGTTAGTTCTTGCTCAGCAGAGTGGTGAGGTCCTTTGTCTGCTCCGTTGTTGGGCCGAGGTATCCCTTTAGTCTGGCTATTGCTCTGACGTTGATGGTGGCAGTTCCTTGGCGTATTCGTCTGCTCATCCCCAGTTTGGATGGTGGCTGGAGACACTCCTACCATTAGCGGTCCTAGTCTGCTGGCATCCGTTCGGCAGTGTATTTCCTAGTTGGGGTTGTTGCTCTTCCTCCAGGGGCTGGGTGGTATTCTTTATGCTCCTCTGGATCATCAGAGGTGGGAGGAGACGATACGGGGTCGGCCATCCCTTATGTACTTGGGAGCCTCCCTTCCCTCCTGGGTGCTCTGTCTGGGAACTTCGGAGGGTGACAGGACTTTGGTCGGGGTTAGTCTCCGGGTGGTTGGTGGTTCTCTTCCACCACAGTTTGGCCATTGTTTTCAATCAGAGCCTGATGCTTTCGGTTACGCAGGTAGGGCTTTTCCTACTCTTGGTTTTAACCCCATTGTTCCTGGCTTCCAGGGTCTACTCTCCTGTCTCTGTCAGTTTTGAAGCTGCTTCGTTCTCTTGGGCTCCTGACACCCTATACTTACCACCCAAAGGATTCACTCAGCCCAGAAGGTCTAGATCTTCACACAGTTTCCCCTTGCCTCCATTCTGGTCAGGGTCCCGTCTCAACTGGGATCGGACATCTGGCTTCATGGCCAGCATCTTTAATCCAGCTATGGCAGCAGCAAAGAGACAAGGGTAACTGTCACCACTCCCAAGCAACGCTCTCTAGCTTCAAGCCTAGGCCTTCCTCCATAAGTTCCTGTCACCCAGGGACTGGACAGCATTGATTCTGTAGTGCTCACTTCTTCCTCCTTCTCAGACTCAGTGGACACATAAGGGTCCTTCCTAGGGGTGGGCGAAAGTTGTCGCTGTGTTCCTGCGAGAAATTTGGTGAAAACCACGTTGTCCTCCGCTTTTTTGCAGGGAAATCCTCTTTAAAACTAGCAATGAAAATTTTCGCATTTTTCACCCATTAGCCAAAATTTCTCACCATTTTTTCAATGGCTAGAAAGTTTCTGCCCATTGATTTACGCTGTTTTCCCTTTTCGCTATAAAAACGTGACATATTTGCGCAAATCAAACACAATAGAAGCAGTTACAGAGTGAGGTAGATGTGCTGTGCTGTTCTGCTGTGATATGGCAAAATTGAGGTAGGAGAGGCTCATAGTGACTGCTATTACTATAAGCAGGGTGAAAAATAATAAATGCTGACTCAATGTGCCCACTGAGTTTGAGGAGGAGGAAGAAGTGAGCACTACTGAACCAGTGCTATCTCATCCCCCTAAATCACCCCAGGGGATCTTGGGGATTATAATGGAAAAGGATAGAGAAAAGGGAATGGGAAGGGAGGGAGAAAATGGTAGTACTAGTGAGAGTCAGCTGCCTGTGCCTGCTGGTAGACATGCTGCCTCTGCTGCCACCATTGCTGCCCCTGTTGAAACCAGTGCTGTGCCTGCTGCCAGTGCCGAATCTGCTGCCACCAGTGCTGAAGCTACTAGTATGTCTTGTAATAATCAGGAGGGGAGGAGGGGACGATGACAGCAGGGGACCCAAGGTCACACTTTCCATTCCCAAGAAGTCCCACCAGTTCTAGTACTAAGGGCGTCAAGAAGCTTGTTAGTGTTACGAGTGAAGGAGGGTGTAATCAATATATTACTAGTGACTGTAATAGGAGACTCTGGGGCTGAACTGGATGTGTGTGGTGTTAGTAGTAGTAGTAAGAGTAATGGTGAAGTGGCCGGTGGGACTAGTGTTAAGGGAGTGGTAGGGGAAGCATTTGAGAGCTTTCAGACTAGTGGTCAAGGGAGCCCAAACCATTCCTCTGGCTCTCTGAGTCCCCTTCCATTCACTACAGTGTCCAAGTTGAGCATGATCCTTAAGAGGCAGAACTGTTGTTGGGGGAGATCAGGTTTAGAATTAAAACCACCACCACCAGCAGGAGCACAGATGCCTGTACCTGCTGTTAGTGCTTCCAGTCTGCCTTCTTCACATAAAAAAAATGACAAGTGTGACATTAGGGGACCCTCTGTCACATTACTCATCACCTCCTCCAAGCAGCAGTGCTGAGTGAGCAGCAGCACGTAGGGACTAGCGGTGGTGGTGATGATGTTGTTGGAGAAGCTGGGGTGGAAGAGACATTGATGGTCTTTTTAGCAGAAACTGAGAAGGAATGGGAGACAGGGATGAGGATGGTCATCACCACCACAACTAGCAATAAGGTTTTGGAATTTGCAACTAGTCTAATTCCTGCTGCTGCTGAGGTAAAAGGGCAGCAGGGTGCTGATGAGCAGGCTAGTGTGCCACAGTGGGAATGGGGTCAACAAGTGATGCGGGACTAGAACAGGTTCCATTTGCCAGTTCCAGCAATACTCATGGTCCTAGTTGCAGTGCTGAATCTGAGACAGTAGCAACAACATTATCTACTGCCACAGAAAGTGAAGGGGAATATGGAAGACAAGAAGAAAGAGGCCATTCTTCTCCACCTGTTCCCTAACCCTTCCCCCAGAAGCCATGGGTGTGGGACTATTTTTCTCTTCTGCCAGGCACAGTGCAGTCATCATCAACAACGGTACAGTGCAAAATTTGTGACAAGGTAGTGAGAAGGGGAAAGAAGGGAACACACTTTGGCACAACTTCCCTGATAACACACATGAAACACAGACACCATGACATTTATGTCAAACATGTTAAAGCCAAACACCCACTACAGAAATCTAGCACCATTGTTACTGTACCCCCTGACTCTCAAGAAAGGCACCAAGAGGTGAGGTAGAGATCAAAGAGGAGGAAGAATGAAGAAACCCAGACAGACACCGGAAGTTCCATGAGGAGCGATATTTTGTACATCCCCCTCTATACCAGTCGGTCAGTGAGATATTCAGTAAGGGGGGGGCTAGCACTCTGCTGCAGTATAGGGCATATGACTGTGCTATTAATTTGACGCCAGGCACGATACCTCCTAAGGGATGCACCTACCCTTTGTCGGTAGAAAAGAACCGGGCCATGGAGGAGTACATTACTGATGCCCTTGGCCAGAGGAATTATAAGGAAATCTTCCTCAACCGCAGGGGCAGGATTTTTTTTGTAAAGAAAAACAGATGGGGAACTTAGATCTTGTATTGACTATAGAGGTCTAAACAAGCCGATGGTTAAAAATGCATACTCCATTCCATTGATAACTGAGTTATTCGGCCACTTGAAGGGCTCCTCAGTTTTCGCAAAGCTTGATTTGTGGGCAGCCTACAACCTAGTTAGAATCAAGGCGGGCGATGAGTGGAAATCTGCATTTAACACTCATAGTGGCCATTATGAGTACCTGGTCATGGTCTTTGGACTGTGCAATGCTCCAGCAGTTTTCCAAGAATTTATCAATGATGTACTGAGAGACCTCCTCTAGTGTAGTAGTTTACTTGGACGATATCCTGATACACTCTCCTAATACTGAGGCACACCGGAGGGATGTTGCTACCGTGCTGCTGCAAAAATTGAGAGAAAACAAACTGTATTGTAAATTGGAAAAGTGCAAATTCCATAAAGATAGAGTGCCATTTCTGGGCTATGTAATCTCTGCTGACGGTATTGCCATGGATACAGAGAAACTCTCGGCGGTTCTTCAATGGCCGCATCCGGTGGGCTTGAAGTCCATGCCGAGATTCTTAGGATTAGCAAACTATTATAGGAAATTCATACGAAATTTCTCTACGGTAGTCAAAACTTTGACTGGCTTGACTCATAAAGGGGCTAATCCCTTGGCTTGGTCTCCTGAGGCCAGCAGGGCTTTTGAAGCATTGAAGTCTGCTTTTGCTGAGGCTTCAGTAATGTCGCATTCCAACCCTGCCTTGCCTTTTACCCTGGAGGTGGATGCATCAGAGACAGGAGTGGAGTCAGTCCTGTTGCAGCGATCTCGGCCCGGCAAGACCTTCATGCCTTGTGGGTTCTTTTCTAAAAAGATGACTAAAGCCCAGAGCCTATACGACATAGGCGATCGTGAGTTATTAGCCATTATTCTCGCTCTCCATGAGTGGCGTCTCCTTCTGGAGGGGATGAATGCTCCAATCCTGATATGACATATATGTCTGTGGCCAAAAGACTGTCACCACGGCAGGCCAGATGGGCACTGTTCCTGTCCAGATTTAATTTAGTTGTCTCATATCTTCCGGGGTCCAAGAATGTCCGAGCCAACGCACTGTCTAGGCAATCTGGGCTGGACTGCGAGATTGAAAGTATGCCTGTGCCTATCTTTCCTGCAGATTGCATATTGGCCACCATACGCACTTGTATCACATCTTCTCTGGGCGAAGAGATTTTGGCTTCCCAGGGCAATGCTCCAGCAGAGAAACCTAGCGGTAAATGTTTTGTAGCTGAACCTCAGATTACTGAAAACATACCACTCCTCAAGGGCAGCTAGACACATTGGTAGTGACCAACTGATTTGGTCAGTCTCTCAGCTCTTTTGGTGGCTTAGCCTAAAAGCAAATTGTGCTGCATTTGTGGAGGCCTGTTCCATTTGTGCTTGTGCTAAAACCTCGAGACACCTTCCACTGGGGTTGCTCCAGATGGTTCCTAATGGCGAGCGCCCATGGTCACACGTGTTCAGAGACTTTATGGAGCTTCCAGTATCAAAAGGGTGTACGGTCATACTGATAATATTAGACCTCTTTTCCAAGATGGCTCATTTTGTCCCTTTCCAGGGACTGCCTTCCTCCAGAGAATTGACTGAGGTGTTTGCTAGAGAGGTATTTCGACTATACGGAGTACCCAAGATTCTGGTCTCTGATCGTGGGAGTCAGTTCATGTCACTGTTCTGGAGAGCCTTTTGTGACCAGATGGGTATTCAATTGTCATTTTTCTCTGCCTACCGTCCCCAGACTAATGGTGTTGCTGAGAGATCCAACTAGAGGTTGGAACAATTTTTATCTCTGACCATCTCTTTATCTCTGACCATCATGATAATTGGGCTGACCTGTTGCCGTGGCCTGAGTTTGCCAGGAATTGCGCCATAAACTCTTCCTCTGGGAGCTCTCCCTTCCTGATCAACTATGGGTTCCACCCATCCCTGTATCACAATGCCCGTGATTGCTGCCTTTACATGTCAGTTACCTGTAGGGGGCTCTCCATTGGCTGCTTGCCTTCAGCCCGCCTTGCACTGTCTATTTAAACTGAGCTTGGGCACCCTTTGGCTGCCCTTTAGTGTTGTCTATATGCTGCTGTTCCTGCATTGAATTTCAGTGCTTCCTGGGCCTTGTCGCTGTTCCAGATTGCCAGTGGTATCCTGTTCTTGACTCCTAGTCGCCTGGTTCCTGCTTCTATTCCTGATCCGGTTGGAGTTGCTGTTCCTGTCGTTGTTTCCTGCTGCTGTTCCAGATCCGGTTGACCATCTGCAGTGCTGATCCTCTTCATACTCTGCTGGGTTCCTGTTTCATCATCTACCGGGTGCTTGTCGTTCCCGGTGCTTTGGCCAACATTATTATTCCTTCCTTGGTTGTTCCAGTACTGGTTGGCTCCACTGTAACCGGCTGCTGTTGCACCGGTAGTATCGTTAGTTTCTCTGGTACTCGGGTACAGGTTCGCTCCACTGTAACCGGCTACTGTCGCACCGGTAGAGTCATTGGTTACTCCAGTACGCGGGTACTGGTTCGCTCCACTGAGACTGGCTGCTATTGCACTTATATGAGATATTGGTTATTCCAGTACACGGGTACTGGTTCGCTCCACTGTAACCGGTTGTTGTTGCACCGGAAGAGTCAGAGGTTATTCCGGTACGCGGGTACTGGTTTGCTCCACTGTAACCGGTTGCTGTTGAACCGGAAGAGTCATAGGTTATTCCAGTACGCGGGTACTGGTTCGCTCCACTGTACTGGCTGCTAAAGCACCAAATGGGCCTTTGGTTATTCCAATACGTGGGTACTGGTTCGCTCCACTGTAACCAGCTGCTGTCGCACCGGTAGAGTCACTGGTTACTCCAGTACGTGGGTACTGGTTCGCTCCAGAGATTGAGGCTGTTCTGTCCTAGACAGCCTGATAGATTGTGGTTTCTCCAAGTACACGGGTACTGGTTTGCTCCTCGGCTAACCGGTGACTAGTTGCTCTCCCAGACTACACCGGTGGTGACTGTGGTACACTGCTCATTATTGTTCCAACCTTTAATGAGTGGCAGTCTAGTGCAATCTATATATCCTGTGGCCTCGCTTGTTATCATTGGTGACTGGTTGTCTCCACCTAGCCAGTTACCTCGGCCACCTTTGCTGCCCTCATTACCAGCAGTGGGCTAACTTGCCCGGTATCGGTAAGGCCAGTAGAACCTGGTTGTGTCTATTCCTTTTATGGGTTGCCTTACCCTGTATTGACAAGGCAGGTAGAGCCTCATTATCTACAGTCCCTGTGTCTTGGCTGCCTTGCCCGGTATATTGGCAAGGCCGGTAGAGCCTCATTACCTCAGTCTCAGTATTTTGGCTGCCTTGCCCGGTATATTGGCAAGGCCAGTAGACCCTCATTACCTCAGTCCCAGTGTCTTGGCTGCCTTGCCCAGTATATTGGCAAGGCCGGTAGAGCCTTCAGTATTCCTTGCATGAGTCTCCAGGCTGCGCTGCCCGGTATATTGGTAAGACCGGTAGAACCTGTTACCATCTTGTGCCATCTAAGGTTGCCTTACCCAGGATTGGCAGGGCCGGTAGAGCCTGTATCCCATTTTATGTATCATTACTATGCTCCTATGTAAATTGCTCTATATATATATCTTGTATGTGTATACTACCCAATAGGGTTCTCTTTAACTTTTCAATAAAGTTATGTTTTTACTTATCTCTGTGTGTGAGAGTCATAACAAACCGTGACAGTATGAAAGGGCCATGACCTCAGATAACAAGAGCGATGGTAATATCTGAACATCCATTGGAAGATGGATGTACATGAGCAACGCCTGGATCAGCTAGCGGTAGCGATCCAAACCATTCTTGAACGCACTGTACTCTCAGATAAGTCTGTTTTTAGTCCGTTGGTCTCCCCAGGCCAGACACCGGAGAATGATACCGGCAGGGATTGCAGTTAAAGGGTTAACTGCTACGGCTCCATTGCCACTCCGATATGATGGTGATCCAAACCTGTGAAGAGGGTTCATCAACCAACTTGAAATATTTATGGAACTGACTTCCATTCATTTCCCAGTGACCGCATTAAAGTTGGGTTTATGATATCTCTGCTGACTGGTAGAGCCCTGGCATGGGCCAATCCCTTATGGGAAAGCACAAAGCCTTGCACAAAAAGTTTCAGGGAATTTGTGCAGTCTTTTTGGAGAGTGTTTGAACCTCCTGGTAGAACCACCTCTGCTGCTACACGCCTCATGGAAATACGGCAGGGCAGGAGTATGGTTGTCAACTATGCCATTGAATTCCTCACCTTGGCAGCAGAGGTAGGTTGGAACAATGAGGCGTTGTTGGCAGCCTTTGCCCAAGGTCTGAGTGACCAGATTAAAGATGAAATTGCAGCTAAAGACATGCCTATAGAGCTAGATGATTATATTGAGTATGTTATCCTAATTGATACCCGGATCCATGAAAGACTGATGGCAAAAGTGCGAAGGCTATGGTAAAAAAATAATGGGACTAGCAGTACAGTTTGCCCACCCATCCCTCCCTTGGCATCTAAACCTACTGAACAGTTTCTGGAATCTGGTGAACCTATGCAATTGTGCTTCACCAGACTAACCAGGGAACAGAGAACGTATCGCAGAAAGCAGGGATTGTGCTTATACTGTGGCAAGAGTGGGCACCTGCTAAGATCCTGTCCTGTACGGCCGGGAAACGAACACACCGAGGGTACCTTGGGGGACAGGCCCTAGGTGTTGTTGAATCGTCCCCAGGTTTGAGCATATTGAAACCCACCATACAGGTGGTACTGTCTTGGGCAAAACGCTCAGTGGAGGTGTTGGACCTGGTGGATTTCGGCACAGCTGGATACTTTATGGATAATACCTTTGCTGAACTGCATGGGGTCCCACGTATTGAGAGAGAATCCCCTCTCGCTATTGAAGCCATTGACGGCAGACCCTTAGAACCTGCACAGGTTACCTTTGAAACAATGCCATTATCTATGACCATTGGGGCAATTCACAAGGAGGAACAGCAGTTCCAACTTATCAGTTCTCCACACTACACAGTCATTCTGGGTTTTCCTTGGTAGCAGCTTCATAATCCACAGTTTGATTGGCAAAAGTGTGAAATTTCGGCTTGGTCTCAGTACTGTCTGGAGCATTGCGTATCCCATTGGTGAAGATCTTGTGTACCTCCCCGTCACTTCTAGATGAGTATCAACAGTTCAGTGACATATTCAGTAAGGGAGAGGCTGGCACCCTACCCCAGCACAGATCTTATGACTGTAGTATTGATTTGCCTCCTGGGGTGGTGCCCCCTAGGGGAAGCACGTATCAATTGTCTTGTGATGAGAACCAAGCTATGGAGTAATATATTTCCGATGCCCTTAAAAGAGGGATTATAAGAAAGTCCACCTCACCAGCAGGGGCTGGATTCTTTTTTGTAAAAAAGAAAAATGGCGAATTGAGACCATGCATTGATTAACGTGGCCTAAATAAGCTTATGTCTAAGAATGCTTATCCAATATCACTCATCACCGAGCTATTTGAAAGGCTTAAGGGCTCCTCAATCTTTACTAAATTGGACTTGCAAGCTGCTTATAACTTGATCCGGATCAGAGCTGGTGATGAGTGGAAAACTGCCTTTAACACGAGATCGGGGCACTATGAATATTTAGTCATGCCATTTGGTCTTTGTAATGCTCCCGCAGTATTTCAAGAACTAATCAATGATATCCTCAGGGATATGTTGCAGTCCTGTGTGGTTGTCTACCTGGACGACATACTCATTCATTCTGAAAATATGTCACAACACATTAAAGATGTGTCTGAAGTGTTTCTCCGTCTACGTAAAAACAAATTATATTGTAAACTGGAGAAGTGCGAGTTTCACAAAACCAGTGTGCCATTCTTGGGTTTTGTAATCGGCAAAGAAGGCATTGCCATGGATAAAGAGAAACTAGCGGCCGTTCTGCAATGGCCACGGCCTAAGGGCCTAAAAGTCATCCAGCGATTTCTGGGTTTTGCTAACTATTATAGAAAGTTCATTAACAATTTCTCGACAATTGTAAAACCTTTGACCTTACGCAAAAGGGTGCTAATCCATCTCAATGGTCAGTGGCTGCGGAGGAAGCCTTTGAGAAATTGACCTACCTTTCTGAGGCTAAAATATTGTCATCACGCCAGGCCAGGTGGACACTGTTCCTTTCTCGATTCAATTTCATTGTATCCTACTTGCCGGGGTCCAAGAATGTTAGAGATGATGCTCTGTCAAGACACTTTGAGCCCGAAAATGACAGAGATGAGGTGCCAGCACCTATTATTCAGCCTGATCGGATATTGGCTACACTACGTACTAGTATCACTTCACCACTAGGGGAAGAGATTTTGGCCTCACAGGCATCAGCTCCCCCAGAAACCCCAGTGGGCAAGTGTTTTGTTGATGAGCCATTCCGCACTCGTTTGCTTGAAACATATCATTCCTCTAAAGCTGCGGGACATATTAGCAGAGATCAATTGTTATGGTCCCTTTCACAAGTTTTTTGGTGGCCTTCTATGAGAGCTGACTGTGCTAATTTTACGAATGCCTGTGCCACCTGTGCCCGTGCTAAGACCCCTATAAACCTCCCGGTGGGCCTACTCCAGCCACTACCCAATGGTGAATGCGCTTGGTCCCACATTTCCATTGACCTTATGGGAGAACTGCCAGTGTCTACAGGGTATACCTTTATACTGATGGTGGTGGACAGGTTTTCTAAAATGGCCCATTTCGTGCCCCTCCGTGGCCTTACCTCTGCTAAAGAATTAGCGGTAGTTTTTGCTAAAGAAGTATTTCGGTTGCATGGAGTACCCAGAGTGCTGGTGTCCGACCGGGGGAGCCAGTTTGTATCTAGATTTTGGAGGGCATTCTGTGAACAGATGGGCATACAATTGTCCTTTTCCTCAGCCTACCATCCCCAGACCAATGGGGCCACTGAGCGTGCCAATCAGGGATTGGAACAGTTCTTGCGCTGTTTTATTACTGACCATCATAATAACTGGGCCGACCTGTTGCCCTGGGCAGAGTTCGCCAGGAACTGTGCAGTTAACTCTTCATCCGGGAGCTCCCCGTTCCTGATTAATTATGGGTTCCAGCCTTGTTTGCTCCCGGATTCATTTCATTCACAGCAGATTCCAGCTCTGGATGAGCATATCGAGCAGCTCCGCTCCACATGGGCACAGGTTCAGAGGGCACTTGGTCAGTCCTTCCAGCGCCATCAGTGACATGCTAATCGCAGAAGACTGCCAGAGGTTTCTTTTCAGGTTGGGGATAGAGTGTGGCTTTCCTCCAGAAATCTTAAACTTCAAGTCCCACCTAATAAGTTGGCTCCTCGATTCATTGGTCCTTATAGGGTGATTCGCAAGATCAACCCCGTCTTGTATGCGTTGGACATTCCTGCGTCCATGCGTATTCATAATGTCTTCCATGTCTCTGTCCTCAAGCCTCTTGTATGCAACCATTATACTACCAACCCTGTGGTGCCAGGGCCTATAGAGGTCGAAGGTCAGGAGGAGTATGAAGTTCAGAATATTATTGATTCCCACAGGCTTAGAGGAAAAGTTCAGTATTTGATGCATTGGAAAGGTTACGGTCCTGAAGAAAGATAATGGGTAAGGACCTTCATGTTCCCAAATTACTGCAAATTTTCCATTCTAAGTACCCTCAGAAACCGAGACCCACTTTTAGGAGAGGGGGTCTTTGAGAGAGGGGTACTATCACGGTGCCCGAGATTGCTACCTTTAGATATCAGTTACCTGTAGGGTCTCTCCATTGGCTTCTTGCCTTCAGCCCGCCTTGCACTGCCTATTTAAAATGAGCTTGGGCACCCTTTGGTTGCCCTTTCGTGTTGTCTCTATGCTGCTGTGCCTGCCTTGTCGCTGTTCCTGATTGCCAGTGGTATCCTGTTCTTGCCTACTAGTCGCCTGGTTCCTGCTTCTATTCCTGATCCGGTTGGAGTTGCTGTTCCTCTCGTTGTTTCCTGCTGCCGTTCCAGATCCGGTTGACCGTCTGCAGTGCTGATCCTCTTCATACTCTGCTGGGTTCGTGTTTCATCATCTACCGGGTGATTGTCGTTCCCGGTGCTTTGGGCAACATTATTATTCCTTCCTTGGTTGTTCCAGTACGCGGGTACTGGTTCGCTCCACCGTAACCGGCTGCTGTTGCACCGGTAGTATCGTTGGTTTCTCCGGTACACGGGTACTGGTTCGCTCCACTGTAACCGGCTACTGTCGCACCGGTAGAGTCATTGGTTACTCGCTCCACTGAGACTGGCTGCTATTGCAATTATATGAGCCATTGGTTATTCCAGTATGCGGGTACTTGTTAGCTCCACAATAACCGGCTGTTGTCGCACCGGTAGAGTCATTGGTTACTCCAGTACGCGGGTACTGGCTCGCTCCACTGAGACTGGCTGCTATTGCACTTATATAAGTTATTGGTTATTCCAGTACGCGGGTACTGGTTCACTCCACTGTAACCGGTTGTTGTTGCACCGGAAGAGTCAGAGGTTATCCCGGTACGCGGGTACTGGTTTGCTCCACTGTAACCGGTTGCTGTTGAACCGGAAGAGTCATAGGTTATTCCAGTACGCGGGTACTGGTTCCCTCCACTGTACTGGCTGCCAAAGCACCTAATGGGCCTTTGGTTACTCCAGTACGCGGTTACTGGTTCGCTCCACTGTAACCGGTTGTTGTTGCACCGGTAGAGTAATTGGTTACTCCAGTATGTGGGTACTGGTTCGCTCCAGAGATTGAAGCTGTTCTGTCCTAGACAGCCTGATAGATTGTGGTTTCTCCCAGTACACGGGTACTGGTTTGCTCCTCGGCTAACCGGTGGCTAGTTGCTCTCCCAGACTACACCGGTGGTGACTGTGGTACACCGCTCATTATCGTTCCAACCTTTTATGAGTGGCAGTCTAGTGCAATCTATATATCCTGTGGCCTCACTTGTCATCATTGGTGACTGGTTGTCTCCACCTAGCCAGTTACCTCGGCCACCTTTTCTGCCCTCATTACCAGCAGTGGGCTGCCTTGCCCGTTATTGGTAAGGCCGGTAGAACCTGGTTGTGTCTATTCCTTTTATGGGTTGCCTTACCCGGTATTGGAAAGGCCGGTAGAGCCTCATTATCTACAGTCCCTGTGTCTTGGCTGCCTTGCCCGGTATATTGGCAAGGCCGGTAGAGCCTCATTACCTCAGTCCCAGTGTCTTGGCTGCCTTGCCCGGTATATTGGCAAGGCTGGTAGAGCCTTCAGTATTCCTTGCATGAGTCTCCAGGCTGCGCTGCCCGGTATATTGGTAAGGCCAGTAGAACCTGTTACCATCTTGTGCCATCTAAGGTTGCCTTTACCGGTATTGGCAGAGCCGGTAGAGCCTGTATCCCATTTCATGTATTATTACTATGCTCCTATGTAAATTGCTCTCTATATATATCTTGCATGTGTATACTACCCAATAGGGTTCTCTTTAACTTTTCAATAAAGTTATGTTTTTACCTATCTCTGTGTCTGAGAGTCATAACAAACCGTGACACCGTGCTCCCAGACCCCTTTTGGGCTCAAGACATTTCAGCTCTGGATGAGCATATTAGGCAGCTCCACTCCACATGGGCACAGGTTCAGAATGCCTTACAAAGGTCCTCACAGCGCTATCAGAGACATGCACACCACAGGAGGCGTCCTGCTCTTGTTTCCCAGGTTGAGGATAGACTGTGGCTGTCTTCCAGGAGCCTGAATCTTCAAGTACCCTGCAATAATCTGGCTCCTCATTTTGTAGGTCCATTCTGGGTACTTCTCAGAGTGAACCCTTTCACTTATGCCTTGGACCTTCCTATGAGTATGCACATTCATAGCGTGTTCCATGTATCCTTATTGAAGCCTTTAGATTGTAACCTCTACACTTCTACTCCAGTGGTGCCAGAACCTGTGCGCATTCAAGACCATGAGGCGTATGAGATTCAAAGCATTCTGGACTCCCATAGAGTCCGTGAGCACATTCAATATTTAGTTCATTGAAAGGGTTATGGCCCAGAGGAACGTTCCTGGGTAGATCAGTCTGATATTCACTCTTCTGTTTTGTTGCGCACATTTCATGCTAAATTCCTGAATAAAGTTGGGCCTCTTCTGCGGGGCAGAGATCGTTGGGGGGTGGTTACTATCACAGTGCCTGTGATTGCCCTCCGGAAGCTCTGTTGCTATTTGCAGGTGACATTATACTACCACTTCCTCAGTGTTGAGCTGATGCACGTTCGCTATTCTATTAGGCTTGTGGTAATTGCCAGAGTCAGTCTCCACCTACTTGCTAGGCCTTATAGACCTCATTCTGCCAGTACTCCTTTGTCCTTTCGTGGTGTACCTATGCTCTAGCTCTTTTGATTATTTCCTATGCGCTGATCCGTGTATGACCTCTGGCTACGTTTGACTCTGGCTACGTTCGATCCCTGACTTGTTGCCTTCCGCTCCGGTCTGACCCATGGCTCATTCTGCCCGCTCTGTGCTGACCCTGGCTATGGCTGACTATCTGATACAGTAATGACCTTGGCTTGGCTGACTAACCAGACTGTGCTGACCCCGGCTCTGGCTGACTATCCGATACATTTCCAACCCTTGGCCTGACTGACTCCACTCCTACACTAGACCGTGTTCTAGCTGATCTCTAGATCAGCTAGATCTCTAACTGTGCTCAGTATCCTCCCGCTGCGCCGGACTTTGTCTCTGGCTATCCTACACTGCTTGATACAGACAGTTAGTGCCTTTAGGTGCACCATAGCATACTAGAGATTTGAGCCACTGTTGCCCGTAGCTACCCTACTGTTCTGGGGAATTCTAGTCACCATTTCCTGTAGGTTTACCCTAGCATTCTAGGGTATCCGAGTCTATTAACTTGGTGTACCCTAGCGTTCTAGGGGAGAAATTCTCATTTTTGTGGTTCTGCTTTACCTGCACTAGTAGTTACTGCTATCATTGCTACCTTCCCATTCTGTAGTCAGATTGGGATCAATTCATGTTCTATCAGTGGATTGTGTGCTGTCTCCACACCTGGTCCTGTGAGGATTGGGAAAGTGCTTGTGCACTGTGTCCACACCTGGTCCTGTGGGGGTTGGAGAAGTGCTTTCGGTATTTATTTTTTTGATCTTATTTTAATAAAGATATTGATTTTACTGTATCTGTACTTGTCAGTGTCGTTATTTCATAGTCACTCCATGACATAGGTTTGGGTCAGTGGATGAAGTCAAAGGAGTGATCTCCGAGGTTCGAGCAGTCCTCTCCATGATATTAATCGGAGGGACTGCTTGGTCTCCCTCCTCCATTATCACTTCCTCTGTTGCATCATCTTCCCCTGAATGGGCATTATACTTAAGTCAATCACCTCCAGGAGCGGCATATCCTGGGTATTTGATATTACTTGAGTGTCTCCACTGGAAAGTGAGCCTGGAAGGAGAGGCTGACTGTGGTCCCAGCACTAACTACCCATTCAACAGGGGCTTTATTGGGTATCCCTTCATACTTCAGGGGGAAGACAAGCTGCATAGCTAGAGGCTGGCTATCTGCCCCATCTCCTCAGTGAGACCCTTATTCCCCTGCACATTTCCCAGACGCTTTGTCACATTATCCCCTTGCTAGATCTGGAGGGGGAGGTGTGTGGTCTGTCCCTGGCTGGCTGAGATCAATAGCCAAGTCAGACAATGCTATCACTTGAGCGGGCGATGGATGGCTCCTCTTTTTAACTTTGGAGGGACAGGAGATAAGCTCCTCCCATTCCTCTGGTCTCCCCCTATTTGTTTTAAATTTCCTCTTCCTTTGGGCTTCTTTCTAAGAAGAGGAGATGTTGCTGCTACCAGTGCCTTCTTTAGAGGGCTTGGGTGTTTCATTTGTCCCCCCATCCCCTACACTTGTAGAAGTGTTTATACTTTGGGGTGGGGGTGATGTTACGGGGGCAGCGGCTGCACAGGGGGTTGTGGTGGCATTCTTCTCCTCCTTCCCATTTTCTACAGCCTTAGAGGTAGCTGCAGCTTTTGATGTTGCTGGTGGGGAAGACAAAGGTGTGGAGGCTGCAGGGGTGGAGCTTGAAACAGCCTCCTTATGGATCCCTTAAGGGGGGGTTTCCCTTTTAAAGACCCTGCCATGGTGGTCTTAACAGGACTAAGTGCTGCTTGTGAGGTGCTTGGCATTGGAACTGGTGTTTTAGATCACTGCCCTTGGGGCAACTCTGGCATGTGTGCCCCTACTCCTTGCACAAGAAACACCTCACTTCCTCTGTGCTGTAAATATTCGGTACAGCACTCCCTCAAAATAAACCCAAAGTACCCCTCAGCACTATCTGCACCCCTAGGCAGGAGTACTTGTACCTGCCTCTTAAAAGAGAGCACATGCTTTAGTGCTCTCTCTTTGCAGCCCAGGGGAATCTTAGTGATGTTGGATTTTAACTCCCCTAGGTATTGCAAGTGGGAGCACAGTAAAGGGTCCTGTAGGAAAGGGGGCACATTAGACAGTACTATTCGTGTGCCCATCCCTTCCAGGGGTTCCACAGGGATACAAGCCCCCCCCCCCACTGTTAGCCCCCTCTGCACAAAAGAATCTGCAGCAGCCAGAGTGCGTACAAAGGAAACAGCTTTCCTATACATTTTGCTGGCTGGTACAACTGCAGAGGGGTTCACAACATCAGCTGCACCCGTTACATATGCCCCAGTGCCAAGAACCCCAGGCATAATACACCTGACTCCATACCTCCTAGTTAGCTGCTCTTCCCCAGAGCTGAAGTGACTTGGGCTGGCACCACCTGTGCAAATGACCTAGTAGGTGCAACACGGGCTTTGACAGTAGGAGCAGACAGAGTGGAGGCAGAGGGAGCCTGAAGTCTGCGGCTTGTCTGGGACACAACAGGGGTGCAGACAGTATTTCCAGGGTCCCTTATTCCAACTTTGGGATCCCAAGGCCTCTTAATTCCCTTCCTCATTTTAATCAAACTAAATGTAAGAAAATAAAGAGGTAAGGACTGTTTTATATTTTATTTTTATTAGAGAGAGGGAGAGATGCATTGCTATGCACTGGCACTGGGAGGTTTAACTGAAAAAAGGTTTTAAAATTCTGTCCCTCCCAGCTGCTTTTGTCTCTCTCTCAGCACACGTAAGTCAGAAATAAACTTAAAGAAACATAAAAAAATTATTACCACCAAAAAGAGTTTAGAAAAGGAATTGCAAATTAATCAAGAAAACAACCAGGAGTGGGGTATGGGTCAGGGGAGTGTGCAGGGGAAGGAAACCCACATTAAGTGAGCCCTCCTGTCTGAGAAGCTTCCTGGGGCTTAACCTTTTGAGTGCCAGAGGGGTACGCAACTCACTGCAAAACAATGTGTTGCGTACCCCTCTGGCACTCAAAGGGTTAAAATTAAATTGTAAAATAAAATAAAAAAGAAAAAACTAAATCAGAAAAAATAGTATTATTATTATTATTATTAAAGAAAGAGAGAGAGAGAGATAAAAAGAGGCAGAGATTCACTGGGAGGGTTAACAGTGAAAAATATTTTAAATTCTGTCCCGCCCAGCTGCTTTCTTCTCTCCCTCAAAAATTAAATTAATTCAAAAATGAACTTAACCTAACATAAAATTAAGCATTCCCACCAACCAGTAAATAAAAATAATCACATTAAATTAAAGATAAAAATAGTCCCAGTAGTGGAAGATGGGTCAGGGGAGTGAGCTGGAAAAAGGAGCCCACAGGAAGTGGGCCCTTGTGGGCAAGAAGCTCAAGCTTCCTGGGGCTCAACTTAAAAAGTGAAAAAATCAAATTAAAATTCCCCCAAATTCCACAAAAAAGAAATACAAGGACAACTAAAGACTCTTAAACAAAATTAACTCAAAATAAGTTAAAAAAGAAAGATTAAAACCCCTTATAAGAGGCCTCTTCTAAAAACTTTCTTTCACACAACCGCTCTCCTACACACTCTCAAGCACAGTATATTGTACCTCAGGGAGGTGCCTTATAGGCTGGCAAGGCCAGCCAATCAGCAGATGGTACAATTTAAACCATTATGAAAAAGTGAACTGTAACGGAAAGTGAATTCAATAAAGATGGTCAAATGAAGAGTCCAGATAGGGGGAAAACCGAGCAGAGCACACCATTTGAGGTCCACTAGGAGGTATGTAACGGAAGCTGGGAAGGGACCGCGTCGCCTTCCGCCGTCGTTCCTGGGTCTCTCCTTCTCGGCACAGATAAGCGCCGTTGGATGCACCAGTTGAAGTATGGACAGTCACTGGAAACAGACGCAGGATCGCTGGAAGCAGGGAAGCATGGGAGAGTCCACGTCGCCGCCTGACAGTCCACAAAGTTAGGTCGCAGGAAACTGGCAACAGGCAGTCGGCGATTCAGGATACCTAGAGCAGATGGGTATCAGAGTGGATACTTTAGACCATAAGCAATACAAGACTCCAGGACTCCTTGTTCACTCCAAAACAGAACTCATTTTATTGACACAAACTACAGATATTTATATACAGTACAGTGCATTGGATCACATGGGGGAACTGATACAATAGGGAACATGATTAAATCAGACAAAAGCCAGCAACAGCTGGTCTTAACAGATACAATGACTCAGACAGGGTTACATTTCAGATACACAGGGGTTTGATTGAACAAAGACTTGAGGGCGTGAACTAATTACCACATGGCAGGGGGTCAACATAGTGAATGGCTGGAGTTGCTGTAATCCACATCCTAGGGACAGTGGCCCAAGATTGGAGCCTTTGATTGACTATTTTCACTGCCCTGCCCCAACTTTGATCAATCACTGGTCTGCCTACCATTTCCCAGGTTAAGCTAAGGAAGATATTTGCATACCTGGTAGTTGGTGATAGCACAAACCTTCAAATTGGACAAGTACAATTAACACATACAATATTTGAAAATACATAAAACCAAACTTAATACACAAACCAAAGTTCTTAACTATAAGTCTTTGTTCCTGGCAATAGCTGGCCAGTTCGTATGCCAGAGCCCACAGCTACACCAAGCAGGGCAACAAGGTCCATAGTTTTTAAGTAAATAGTTTGTGGTCCAGACAAGGGCTCAGTAACGGGTAGGATCCGTTACATTTCTCCCCTTTTTTTGTACCAAGCCAGCGGTTGCGGTAGTAAATGCTGGCTTGGGACTTAAGGAGAGCCTTGCTGCTGTGAGCCGCTTGTCTGGACAGTTCGTTAGTCCAGTGGCCTTGGTCCTAGTCCACTCACAAGTGTGGAGCCCCTTGTCCTGGACCAGGGAAACAACAAGCAAGCCCCTTGTCTTGGGCCAGGAGAAAATGGGAGCCCCTTGTCCGGGCCAGGAAAGAATAGCTGCGCCCCTTGTCCTGGGCCAGGAGAAAACATGAGCCCCTTGTCCGAGCCTGGCAGTAGAGAACAAGGCCCTTGTCCTGGGCCAGGGAAGAAAATGCAAGACCCTTTGTCCTTAATGCTGGGCCAGGGGAACTGATGCCTGTTTGTCCTGGCAGTCAACAAATGGGGTGGCCTTCCCTGGGCCCGGCTCCATGCAGAGCTGGGGTTCAATGTTCCTGGGTCTGGGGCCAGGGGCTCAGGGTCCAAAGCCAGTCTATAAGGGGGATCTTCCTGGGGCAATTGTGTCTCTGGCTTCTGTGCATCAGAGTGTGGGGAGAGAGGCATACCTCCCCCTTTTAGTTGGGCCACTGCCCCAGAGGAACAGGAGAGGATGTTTGTCCCACTCTCCTGGGCTGAGGCAACGTTCTGGGACACATTCCCACCCCCAAGGCAGAGCTCAGGAAATTCAGGGGCCCCAGCAACATCCCTAGTGAGGACTGTCTCCTCCCTCACCAGCTCAGGGTTCCCTTGACCACCAGGAAAGCTTGTAATCCCACTTCCCCTGCCAAGAACATTTGTGTCCCTGAGTCGTAAACACTCTTGTTCCAGGGCAATCTCCATGGGGATCACCTCCGTGGGGCTGCTGGTGAGCTTACTTCCCTTCACCAGAGTCAGGGCAAAACAAGGGGTGGTGTGCTCACTCCTACACACCACAACAGAGGGTTCACAGGACTCGGTGGATTCACTCCCCTCCACCAAGCCAGGAGTCACAGAGAGGTGGATATCCAAGGAATCAGCGCTGCAAAGGGGCAATCGGCTGATCTCCTTGGCGTTCGGGGCCTCCTCCTCAGGGCCACTTCTTTTCTTCAGCAGGGAGGCACTCCCAAACCTCCCAGCAATTTTACTCAGGCACCTGGAGAACACCATCTTCCCTTTCTCCATGGCACTAACAACAGGGGGCAGACTAGGGCTGCTGGTGGGGACCTGCGTCTCCTTCACCACAGCAGGGGTAATAACAGGCTCCTTAATGAAGACCGTGGCCCCACTCACTAGGCCAGGGGTCTCAGGGAAACTGATGGGGCACTCTTCCCCACCCATCAGGTCATATGACACATCCGCAGGAGGTCCAGCAGCACTATTCTCTTCCAGTCCGCTGGGGTCCTCCTCCTGTAGGCCATTGCACACAGGCCCTTCTTCTGCCTTGAGGGAGACCGCAGTCCCATCCCTCAAGGCGGCATCACTTATAATCCTGGGGAGCACGCACGGTTCCGCTCCCAGCACATCTTCCAACCCCACAGGGGGCAACATCTTGGGGCTGCTGGTGGGCTCTTTCACACCCACTACAGCAGGGGGCTCATGGGGACTGATGGGCTCGCTCCCACCCATCAGTTGGGGCACACAATTGCTGCTGGTGGGGACCTGCGTCTCGTCCACCGCAGCTGGGAAGGCAGGGTAAGGGGCAACATTCGTATCAGGGGAGACGTCTGTCCCATCCCCTGATGCCAAGGCATCTTCTTCACTGAGGAGGAACGCATTCCCACTCCTCAGCTCAGGGAAAATACAGTTCAGGGGCAAAGGGGTATCAGGAAGGACGATTTTCCCACTTCCTACTGCAGGGGCAACAACAGGGGCACTGGTGAGGAACGAATTCCCGCTCACCAGTGTGGAGTGAACAGGGGTAACACAATCCTGGCCCTCAAAGTCGCTGAAGTCCTCCTCAGATGCGTTACCCCCCCATTCTTCTTCCTCTCTTTGTATCTCCTGGGCTTCCTCTATCCAGCCCATGTACATTAACTCCAAGTTCCATTCCTCCTCGACTAAACGATCAAGGTTCCCCTCCAGGTCTGGAGGAAAGTAGCTTCCAAACATGGCCTTTCTTTTATCCCAAATCTCCCAGTAGCGGCTGTAATTCCTCTGGCCGAAAGTAGCATCCTCCTGAAAGGCCATCCACACCAGTTGTTGGAGTTTGAGGCGCATGTTGAACGGGAAAAAGTCGACCATAACTCCTGTATACTCCTTGTGAAGGCACTTGATCATTTCCCAGTATCCATCCTGGACTCGGAGCTCCTCTGTGATGCAGGTGGTGACCTCCCGGTAAAACTCCTCGGCTAAATCACCTAGGAAGGTCTCCCATTGACATCCGATGTAGTGGTACCGCATGTCATACACTCCTATGGCCTCTGGTAGCCGCGCTTTCGCCGCCATCTCTTAGCTGGTACACCCGATAAAAGAAGGAGAAATCCCACCGCTATGCCACCAATGTAACGGAAGCTGGGAAGGGACCGCGTCGCCTTCCGCCGTCGTTCCTGGGTCTCTCCTTCTCGGCACAGATAAGCGCCGTCGGATGCACCAGTTGAAGTATGGACAGTCACTGGAAACAGACGCAGGATCGCTGGAAGCAGGGAAGCATGGGAGAGTCCACGTCGCCGCCTGACAGTCCACAAAGTTAGGTCGCAGGAAACTGGCACCAGGCAGTCGGCGATTCAGGATACTTGGAGCAGATGGGTATCAGAGTGGATACTTTAGACCATAAGCAATACAAGACTCCAGGACTCCTTGTTCACTCCAAAACAGAACTCATTTTATTGACACAAACTACAGATATTTATATACAGTACAGTGCATTGGATCACATGGGGGAACTGATACAATAGGGAACATGATTAAATCAGACAAAAGCCAGCAACAGCTGGTCTTAACAGATACAATGACTCAGACAGGGTTACATTTCAGATACACAGGGGTTTGATTGAACAAAGACTTGAGGGCGTGAACTAATTACCACATGGCAGGGGGTCAACATAGTGAATGGCTGGAGTTGCTGTAATCCACATCCTAGGGACAGTGGCCCAAGATTGGAGCCTTTGATTGACTATTTTCACTGCCCTGCCCCAACTTTGATCAATCACTGGTCTGCCTACCATTTCCCAGGTTAAGCTAAGGAAGATATTTGCATACCTGGTAGTTGGTGATAGCACAAACCTTCAAATTGGACAAGTACAATTAAACACATACAATATTTGAAAATACATAAAACCAAACTTAATACACAAACCAATGTTCTTAACTATAAGTCTTTGTTCCTGGCAATAGCTGGCCAGTTCGTATGCCAGAGCCCACAGCTACATCCAAGCAGGGCAACAAGGTCCATAGTTTTTAAGTAAATAGTTTGTGGTCCAGACAAGGGCTCAGTAACGGGTAGGATCCGTTACAAGGTAAAATCTGACACACTCCCAGTTGCAAGGGCTTGGGTGCACTCTGCTCGGATACGGAGCACAAATGCCCGGAACAACTCTTAAGGCTTCATTGGAGCCTCCTCTGCCAGCATCTGCTTCCTGTTTAAATAGCTGGTCATCTTAGCTTGTGCCAGGAACAGGTTTATGAGGAGGTGGACGAAAGTTGTTGCAGTGTTCCAGCAAGAAATCCTGTAAAAACCAAGTTATTGTCCGCTTTTTAAAGGGAAAATACACTTTTAAAACAGCGATTAAAATCATAGTAGTTTTACCCTTTGGCCAAAATTCTCCACCAATTTTTCAATGGCTAGAAAGTTTCTGCCCATTGATTTACGTGGTTTTAACCTTTTCGCTATAAAACGTAAATAGAAGAGGCTACAGAGTGAGGTAGACATGCTGTGCTTTTCTGCTGTTATTTGTTTTCAAAATTGAGCCAGGAGAGGCTCATAGTGACTGCTAGCACTATGATCAGTTTTATAAATAGTTAAAGGAGGAACTGGAAGGACGCTTATGTGTCCACTGAGTCTGAGGAGGAAGAGGAAGTGAGCACTACTGAACCAATGCCATCCAGTCCCCCCAAATTACCCCTAGGGATTGTGGGGAAATTAATGTCAAGGGAGGAAGATAAGGGTAGTACTAGTGAGAGTAGTAGAACAGGGGTAACACAATCCTGGCCCTCAAAGTCGCTGAAGTCCTCCTCAGATGCGTTACCCCCCCATTCTTCTTCCTCTCTTTGTATCTCCTGGGCTTCCTCTATCCAGCCCATGTACATTAACTCCAAGTTCCATTCCTCCTCGACTAAACGATCAAGGTTCCCCTCCAGGTCTGGAGGAAAGTAGCTTCCAAACATGGCCTTTCTTTTATCCCAAATCTCCCAGTAGCGGCTGTAATTCCTCTGGCCGAAAGTAGCATCCTCCTGAAAGGCCATCCACACCAGTTGTTGGAGTTTGAGGCGCATGTTGAACGGGAAAAAGTCGACCATAACTCCTGTATACTCCTTGTGAAGGCACTTGATCATTTCCCAGTATCCATCCTGGACTCGGAGCTCCTCTGTGATGCAGGTGGTGACCTCCCGGTAAAACTCCTCGGCTAAATCACCTAGGAAGGTCTCCCATTGACATCCGATGTAGTGGTACCGCATGTCATACACTCCTATGGCCTCTGGTAGCCGCGCTTTCGCCGCCATCTCTTAGCTGGTACACCCGATAAAAGAAGGAGAAATCCCACCGCTATGCCACCAATGTAACGGAAGCTGGGAAGGGACCGCGTCGCCTTCCGCCGTCGTTCCTGGGTCTCTCCTTCTCGGCACAGATAAGCGCCGTCGGATGCACCAGTTGAAGTATGGACAGTCACTGGAAACAGACGCAGGATCGCTGGAAGCAGGGAAGCATGGGAGAGTCCACGTCGCCGCCTGACAGTCCACAAAGTTAGGTCGCAGGAAACTGGCACCAGGCAGTCGGCGATTCAGGATACTTGGAGCAGATGGGTATCAGAGTGGATACTTTAGACCATAAGCAATACAAGACTCCAGGACTCCTTGTTCACTCCAAAACAGAACTCATTTTATTGACACAAACTACAGATATTTATATACAGTACAGTGCATTGGATCACATGGGGGAACTGATACAATAGGGAACATGATTAAATCAGACAAAAGCCAGCAACAGCTGGTCTTAACAGATACAATGACTCAGACAGGGTTACATTTCAGATACACAGGGGTTTGATTGAACAAAGACTTGAGGGCGTGAACTAATTACCACATGGCAGGGGGTCAACATAGTGAATGGCTGGAGTTGCTGTAATCCACATCCTAGGGACAGTGGCCCAAGATTGGAGCCTTTGATTGACTATTTTCACTGCCCTGCCCCAACTTTGATCAATCACTGGTCTGCCTACCATTTCCCAGGTTAAGCTAAGGAAGATATTTGCATACCTGGTAGTTGGTGATAGCACAAACCTTCAAATTGGACAAGTACAATTAAACACATACAATATTTGAAAATACATAAAACCAAACTTAATACACAAACCAATGTTCTTAACTATAAGTCTTTGTTCCTGGCAATAGCTGGCCAGTTCGTATGCCAGAGCCCACAGCTACATCCAAGCAGGGCAACAAGGTCCATAGTTTTTAAGTAAATAGTTTGTGGTCCAGACAAGGGCTCAGTAACGGGTAGGATCCGTTACAAGGTAAAATCTGACACACTCCCAGTTGCAAGGGCTTGGGTGCACTCTGCTCGGATACGGAGCACAAATGCCCGGAACAACTCTTAAGGCTTCATTGGAGCCTCCTCTGCCAGCATCTGCTTCCTGTTTAAATAGCTGGTCATCTTAGCTTGTGCCAGGAACAGGTTTATGAGGAGGTGGACGAAAGTTGTTGCAGTGTTCCAGCAAGAAATCCTGTAAAAACCAAGTTATTGTCCGCTTTTTAAAGGGAAAATACACTTTTAAAACAGCGATTAAAATCATAGTAGTTTTACCCTTTGGCCAAAATTCTCCACCAATTTTTCAATGGCTAGAAAGTTTCTGCCCATTGATTTACGTGGTTTTAACCTTTTCGCTATAAAACGTAAATAGAAGAGGCTACAGAGTGAGGTAGACATGCTGTGCTTTTCTGCTGTTATTTGTTTTCAAAATTGAGCCAGGAGAGGCTCATAGTGACTGCTAGCACTATGATCAGTTTTATAAATAGTTAAAGGAGGAACTGGAAGGACGCTTATGTGTCCACTGAGTCTGAGGAGGAAGAGGAAGTGAGCACTACTGAACCAATGCCATCCAGTCCCCCCAAATTACCCCTAGGGATTGTGGGGAAATTAATGTCAAGGGAGGAAGATAAGGGTAGTACTAGTGAGAGCAGGGCAGGTCAGCTGCCTGTGCTGCTGCAACATGTGCTGCCCCTGCTGCCACCAGTGCTGTAAAAGTACACCGAACAGCAGGAGCAGAAGATCCTGTGCGTGCAGTAGTTAATTAATCTTACTCTTGATCCGTCACCTTTCACCTTTGTGCTGGTCATAATTGGATACTCACATTTTTCTGAAGTCTTAGTTCTGCCTCTAAGATTATATCACCTTCCTGGTATACACCCCAGGACCGTATTCTTGTCATCCAGTCTCCTCAGGCCTCAGGTCACCTCTGGGTATCTAGAGAACTTATATGGTCTTACCTTACAGATATTCACTCCAAAGTGCTGACCACAATAGCCCTTTTTCACCTCTGTGAACTGACACTGACTTATAGGACTTCAAAAGGAACCAAATAACCAATAGATAAGAGTGCAGTGACAGAAAATATAAGAGCATTTATTAGCACAAATCAGCTCTCATTATAGCTCAAAAAGTACAAAATACTAATACACTAAAGATAAAAATAGTTGCAATAGGCAATAATAAAAAAATTAAAATTGAAACAATAAATCACTCTACGAGTTTCATGGAGCCTCAGGCCAATGTTTCAAGAGTAAACATTTTGATTTTCTCTGGGAAGGGAAGACAGGATTTGAAACTGCAGTCTGTCTGTCATGCACAGGATGAAGCATCATTATCACATTAACCTGTTGCGTTCTGGAGGAGTAGACAACTCATTGCATTTTTATCCCTATGGAACCCATGTGGTTATCAACAAAGGTATGCCAATTAGCATTATGTATGTGTGACAGGGACATTGAAGCAACACATCTTTAGTATGTGAACAAAGCTCCAGGAAGCAGTTGGTATTGATATGGCAATGTTATTGTGCTACACACACAGGCACACACACGAACAGGACAGCATGATGCGCCCTGCAAGCTGACTCACATATAATTACTCCAAGAAATTATATCAATCCCTATTCTAACACATTTTTCTCCTATTCCAACACATATTTCCCTTTTCCAACACATTTATTTTCCTATGTTTAACATGGTGCAACATTTCCCAGCATCTGAGAATCTGAGGGCTGTAGTGGAGAAATAAATAGCTGGAAGTCAAAATTGTGAGTTCTACAGCAAAATATACCTTGAAATGTTTTAGCATATAGAATGCCTTTGTCCTTTGCCCACAACACTTATTTCCTGCTGATACTGGCATGTATTCATGATAAAGTCAAGTGATTAAAAAAAAATAAAGTACAACCTACAATGTGACAGGTGTGTATGGTAGTGGTGGTGGGGGACTGGCATGGCATAATTCGTGGCACCTTGACAAACTGCATCCACTCTGGGAGGAGAGGGATAATCATAATTTACTGCACATGCTGCAGCAATGATTGCTGCAGTCAGTTTTTGTACTACCAGTTTACTCCCACAACCCTACACTACTCTTCCTTTCCCCTTTTGCTTGTGCATTTGCTATACATACTCAATTATTGTGTGTGTTTTTACTCTCTACCATACACAAGTAATGGAGTGTGATGTCTTGCCTTGGCCCTCAACAAAATTCTCAATGTCATCTGTTGTCTATCAAGTCTGCCTCAGTCACAGAGCTCCCAGTCAGCTGTCTAATATATTTATTTGTTTAATTATCTTTTTTTATTTTATTTTTTAAGTTGTCTTATCACAGTTAGTCCCAAAAAATATATATATAAATAAAAAACAAAATACGTCTTTCCCCAGACTTCCCCAGCACAGAGACCATAAAAGTAAAATCAGCAAGCAATTTGAACCTCAGCTGCCTGCATCTTGCCAGTCAGTCGCACCAAATTTGGGGGTATTTTGGATCAACCTCTTTCCTCTCTTAATTTCCCCATTGTGCCCCCAGACTGCCCTACTACAGAGAACAAATGCCCTACCTAAATGACTCCCAAAAGATAAGTTTCAATTCCCCTTTATTTGCATATTTTCTCTAGCTCAACAACATTCTGCTCTCATCTCTCACAAACACAGAATGGTATGCTGTGAAAGCTGCCTGGAACTAGTTTTGCTGGGACCTTGACAAACTGCAGCCTCCCTTGGAGTAGAGGGATCATCATCATTGACTGCACACCCTGCAGCAACCATTGCTGCAGTCAGTTTTTGAACTACTAGTTTACTCTCATGTTCCTGCAATGCTCCACCCCTCCCCTTCCCCTTGTGTGTTTGCTGGACATTACTCAATTACACTTGTTTTTTTACTGTATGGTACACACCATATATATATATATATACATATATATATCATCTTCCATCAACCCATCTTTTCTTTGATCTTCTTCTTGGGCAATTAGTATCAAAGGGAAATTATTCCAGAATTTGCTTGGTCCATCTACCATCAGGTCTCCTTGCTATGTGGCCTGCCTAGTTCCATTTTAGGAGCTTTACTCTTTCAAAGATGTCATAAACCTTTGTTTGCTGACAAATCCATGCACGCATTTTTGGTCTTTTTTGGTTATGTTCAGAATTCGATGTTTCATACTTCACTGTGTCACCTTAAGTTTATGTACATTGTCCATGTTTCACAGCCATATGACTTTCATTCAAAACAAAAAAGAGAGAGGGCACCTCATAGGGTAATAACGTTCAAAATACATGGGAGCCCCTATATTGGTACTCACATTTAAAAAAAAAAAAAACAAGAGGCCATCCATTAAGACTAGAAGAAAGGCTTTTTGGACTAAAACAAGGTAGGGTTTTTTTACAGTAAGGGAAGTAAAGCAATGGAATTCTTTACCTTGGGATGTTGTGCTTGCAGATAATGCAACTGCTTTCAAAAAAAGCAATGGATGCCTATCTAGCACAGAACAATATTAGAAATTATGACAGATGGCTTCAAAGCAGATAGAATGTTGATCCAGGGAACTATCTGACTGCCATTTTTCCAACTTGGGGCTAGATTGGAAATGGCTCCAGAGGGCTTTTGTTTTTGCCTTCTTCTGGATCAACAGGGGTGTTAATGGCATGGGCTGGACTTGATGGACGCATGTCTTTTTTCAGCCTCATCAACTATGTTACTATGTAATTTACTTTCCTTAGAGTTATATTTCTTATTCTTAATCACTCTTGGTGCTATAGCATTTTACATCGTAAGGGCTCTTTTAAAGATTACTTTAGGTCTAGGTCCAATACTATCTTTCAAGTTTGGATCTAAGGTCAATATTGACCAGTTCGTATTTAGGATTTGAAATATACGATCATGTGCATTATTGTATCTAGTAACAAACAGAGAAATATTATCAAAGTTCTTGTTCTTGTATGGTTGTTATCTATTACAGCTCGACCCTACTTCCATGCATGCTCTTACACAGGGATTTGTTATTTGAATGATATGTGATTTTAAATAGAATTGTTTTTGTAATAGGCGTGTGCAGAAGGAGTAAGACCGAACCTTAAAGCCAATATATTAATGTTTAGTTTAGTTTGTACGAGATTTGCATTGTATTTAACATCAAATTGAGGCTTTGTTTTGGCTGAACCAAGCCTCGTTTTCATATCTGGAATTCCAATATCAGTATATGCAGTTTGCATCACTTGATGTGTTGCATCATTTTCCTTTGCATCTGTGGAAAAGACCAGATCAATCTTGGCTTAAAACGGACAAGCCTTAATATTATTATTTGGTGGTAAGGATATTGGATTTGACCTCATTTGGAGGGAATAATATCTGAATTTGATAGGAGGTTTGGAAGTTTGGCCTTAATAAAAATAAAAAAAAAACATTACATGGTATAAAAGGGGTTTGAGAAGGGTGCTTGTGCTGGTGGGAGGAATTTGGAGAATAAATCAGTTGAATAGGGAATTTGTTAGGGGATTTCTTGACTGGTATTGGGGGTACAGTTAATAATAAGAAAATCAATAAAACAAAATAAGACATTTGTATTAAAGTGATAGAGACAGGAACCCCCTGACATAAGCTGCAACTGGGGTGGACTGATAATTGATTTGATAGATTATTTTGTAGAGGATGATTTGGGGAAACCCTGTGCCAGCAGGTGATGTCCTGTTTGCCTTTGTCAAATGCCCTGATGTAGATGCGGAATTTGTGACTGCTGTTCTTGCTGCTTATGCTGAGTTGTTTAAGCAGCAAGACGATTAGGCAGCTGAAAGGGAATGGGATCAAGCAACAGCAGTAACATAGGGGATAGATGATGAAGATTCCACTTGCCACAACTAGCTCACTATCATGGTGCCTGTGATCCTAGTGGCAGAGTGACATTGTTACTTCTGTGTTTCTCCTTGCACAGTTCTTATTGGTCATTGGGCTCTGGCTCCGCCCAGGGCTAGCCTTTTTAAACTCACTCCTGTCATCTTTTCAGAGCCCTTTCGTGGTGTACCTGTACCTAGCGTTTGAGTTGCTGCTTGTTCCTGCTCCGTGTATGACCCGGCTCACCTGACTTCGCTCCTGTCACTCCTGCTTTCCATTGCTGACTAGGACTGGCTGACTACCTCCGTGTGTACCGATCTGGCTTTGGCTAAGTAACCGATTCTGTTGCTGACTAGGAATGGCTACTACATCCATGTGTACCAATCTGGCAATCTGGCTTCCGAACCATCTGGGTGCGTACTGCTCCGTTACTCTTACTCTCGCTACACAGCAACTTCCGCTACAGTGCCTGCTTGGCCTGTCACTCCCTAGGTCACCTGGGAGACTGTGTTGCGAGTAGCTCCAGTCGCTGCCAGTATCCTGTGTTGCCTCCACTGTCCCTAGGATTCATGATATTCTTGTTGACAGGCAGAGCGCTGGCCTGGGCTAATCTGATCTGGGAGATGGCCAAACCAATTACCACAAACTTTGCCGAGTTTGTAAGTGCCTTCCATAGTGTATTTGAGGTTCCTGGGAGCGCCACCTCTGCAGCAAAATGATTAATGAGAATCCAACAGGGCACACGTATGGTTGCTGACTATGCAATTGAATTTTGCACGCTTGCAGCAGAGGTTGGTTGGAACAATGAGGCACTTGTGGCAGCCTTAGCGCAAGGCCTCGATGATAAAATAAAAGATGAAGTTGCAGCTCGTGAATTTCCGGAGGAGCTGGACAGATTCACAGAATTTGCTACCCTGATTGACACTCGTATAAGGGAAAGGAACCTTTATAAAGACAGTAGGCAGAGCTCTTCAACTGGGTCATTGCCCAGTGCTGGTTTCCCACCGGTGCCTCCCTCACCTCCCATGCCTCCTGGTGCCACAAGCAGTAGCATTGAGCCTATGCAGCTGGTTTTACACGATTGTCTAAGGAAGAGAGATCCTTCTGTCGCAGACAAGGCTCGTGTCTGTACTGTGGGAAAGCTGGACACTTTATACCATGTTTTATGGTTTTTATTTTATTTAGGATTTCTTTTTTATTAAGTGCCCCCAATCCCAGTAAACAACCCCCAAAACATTTTCCTAGATTTTGCCAAGGCCTTTGACACAGTAGACCATAATATTCTTATAAATAAACTCCAAATATCAGGACTGGGTAATAATTCTCTAAACTGGTTCCGATCCTATTTATCAGACAGAATGCAGTATGTGTCAGCTGCTGGCAATGACTCCCTTCAGCTCAAAGTAACAAGTGGAGTTCCTCAAGGCTCCTTTCTTGGCCCTCTTCTATTTTCTCTTTTTATAAATGATCTGCCCAAGGTTTGCAAATCATCTTCAGTACACATGTATGCAGCCGGCACCATTCTCTATACTAAAAACTCAAACATATCACACCTTGAGGCCATATTTCAACATGATTTCTGAGAGGTTGAAAGATGGATAGCAAGGAACAAATTGTTCTTAAACACAGACAAAACTGTCACAATGACATTTGGCACAAAGCACAAACTGCGTAATCTTGGCAATACCCACCTATCCATTGTAACGGGGTCTAATTGTAAATTGGCCCCAGTGGACTCCTACAAATATCTTGGTATGTGGCTAGACCCCAACCTCTCTTTTGGACATCATATTGACAAGTTAACCTCCAAGCTTTATCCCAAAATCAGTACTCTTTTTAGACACAAAACATGTTTAAGTCCCCTGGTTAAAAAATGTATTGTGCAACAGATTTTGCTGCCTGTCATAGACTATGGTGATGTAGTTTATGCTCCAGTGCCAGAAATCCATCTTAGTAAACTTGACACCCTGTATAATTCAATATGCTGCTTTAGCCTCCAATGTAATTACACTACTCATCGCTGTGATATGTTAAAAGAACTAAATTGGTTAACACTCAAATCTAGATGTGCCCTTCACCTTTCTTGCTTAGTACACAACCACTTCTCTGGAAAACTACCACACTACCTGAGCAGTTTGCTCACTCCTGCTCTCCATACTAAGTATAACCTCTGCTCCACCGCAAACAACTCGCTAAGTATACCACAATACAAGAAAAAGCAGGAAAATCTGCCTTCTCTTTCAGAGCGCCAAAGGCCTGGAACAATCTGCCTGAAATAATCAAATCTGCTCCCAGTCTAAAATCCTTAAAAGTAAATGCTTCTCTATATCTAAAAACAGAGTGTAACTGTTTATAATTTTAAAATTTCCATATGTATGTATATTCGTATGTATATTTAATAACATGTAATATATAATGTTTCTCAATTTGTGTAAATATGCAACCCTCTACTGAAAACTGTCCAGGACATACTTGAAGACGAGAGAAATCTCAATGTATTCTTCCTGGTAAAACATTTTCTAAATAAAAAATAAAAATAAATAAATAATAAAAATAAAAAAATCATCCCCTGTTCAACTGATTCTTTCCCACACCCAGCCAACACAGGCACCCTCATTCTCCCTTTTATGCTGTGCCTTTGGGAAATAAAATATTATTTGTAATGTGTTGTGTGTAACTTCTATGTTCCCATTGATTTCAATGGGCAAAAAAAGCGTAAAAAAGCAGAAAATCTGTACTTTTCGCTGGAAATTTTTTGCCAAGCTGAAAGTGCCATTTTTCACCAATTTCAGTTTGAGGTGGAAAGTTTCACCCATCCCTAATTTTGGCAAGTTTGCGTTTCCATTAGCAAACTTTTACAATATTTTTTTGTGCAGGTATTGACTTAATCTAGAGGGTTATTTGCTTTTAGGAGGGATAGGGTTAATAAAAGGGGAGGAGGGATATGACTATTTGTAAAGCATGCCTTAAAACCTAGTATAAGAGAAGATATAAATGAAGGGTCCAATGAAAAGGTAGAGGCCCTGTGGGCTGAAATACACACTGGGGGCGCACATAATAAAAAGGTGTTAGTGGGGATTTGTTACAAGCCACGTAATATTGGGGAGCTGGAGGAAGCCCAACTTTTACTGCAAATGGAAAAGACTTCTAGGTCAGGAAAGGTAATTATAATGGGAAATTTCAGCTATCCTAAAATTGACTGGAGCAATATGACTTTCTGCACAACAAAGGGAAACATTTTTTAAGTATGATAAATGATAATTTTATGTCCCAACTAGTAGAGGAGCCAACTAGGAAAGAGGACTTGCTTGACCTAGTGCTCTCAAACAATTCTGACATGATAAACAATGTAGAAGTCAGGGAATATTTGGGCAGCAGTGACCACAATATGGTATCCCTTGAAATTTATGAGAAACCCAATAGCAAGGGTTTAACCAAAACACTACATTTTAAAAAGGCTAATTTTACAAAGCTAAAAGAAGTATTAAAGGATATTCAGTGGGATGTAAATTTCAAAGATAAAAATGGACAAGAATCATGGAATGTGTTTAACACCTTAAGGACCGGCGCGCACAGGTTTTTTTTTTTTCACTTCCGGCTCAGGGCTCCCAGAGCGGCGTGCACCGCGCCAGGAACCCTGAACTCCATCATGTGCTGCCTTGACGGTCTTGGCAAGTCAGTGAACGAGAAGGAGTTAAAATGCTCTTAGACAAATATACGTGTCAATATATACCATTGGAATAAGTACGAGAGGAGTAAAGTGGAACCAACGTGGAGTAATAATGAGGTTTGCACGGAAATGAGAAATAAGAAGCAGGCTTTTAAATTGTTTAAGTCAAATGGGTCAGATGCATCATTTAAAAGATACAAAGAATGTAATACAATCTGCAAACAAGCAATTAAGCTAGCAAACATTGAAAATGAGAGAAATATTGCAAATGAAAACAAGAAAAACCCAAACAATTCTACAAGTATATTAATAACAAAAAGTTAAGGTTGATATTGGTTCTCTTAGAACTGAGGCAGGTGAATTGATTAGTGAGGATAAGGCTATGACTGACACCCTAAATACATTATTTGCTTCAGTACAAAGGAAGCAGCAATGACAGACTATGGGCAAACAGACAGAACCACAGAGTTTCCTCCATCATGTACATGGCTCACTGAGGACAAGGTCCAAAAGAGATTGGAAAAGGTTATGGTGAATAAAGCACCTGAACCTGACGGTATACACCCAAGACCATTATACTTAATATTTATTGATTCACTTTCATCAGGCACAGTGCCCCGTGATTGGAGGAAAGCTGATGTAGTTCCATTGTTTAAAAAGGGGGTACGATTCAAACCAGGAAACGATAGACCTGTGAGCTTGACTTCCATAGTGGGTAAGATACTAAAAGGATTACTAACTGACAGTATTCAGAATTATGTGAAGACAAACAATATTATTAGTAGGAATCAGCATGATTTTATGATTTTATGATCATGTCAGACTAATTTACTTGCATTTTATGAAAGATTAAGTAGTAAATTGGACATAAAAGTTGCTGTTGCAAGGGAATTGCTGTTGATGTAGTATACTTGGATTTTGCAAAAGCCTTTGATGCAGTGACTCACAACAGGTTACAGCATAAATTAAAAGGCTTTGGTTTGGATGTTATTATCTGTACATGGATTGAGAAATGGTTAAATAATAGATGGCAGATATTTGTTGTAAATTGAACCTTTTCAATAATTGGTCTAAATTTATAAGTGGGGTGCCACAGGGTTCAGTCCTGGGCCCAATGCTTTTTAATTTGTTTATCAGTGATCTAGAAGTAAGAACTGAAAGTAACATCTCAATCTTTGCTGATGCCACTAAGCTATGTAAGGAAATACATACAAAATTGGATTTTTTTTTCTCTGCAGAAGGATTTAGATGGGCAGAAAAGTGGCAGATTACATGTAACCCCTTTAGTTCCAGAGGCTTGGGCCGTTTCCTGTACCCTGTAGGCCAGACACTTTTTCAGCATTTTTGCTATCCTTCCGTTTAGACTTGATTTACTCTGGGAATGTCTACTTACATATGGAAAACTATATATTTTTTTTTTCAGAACAAATTGAGCTTTCTTGTGGTACCTTATATGAAGAGAATATTACATCGTGCAAAAAGCTATGATATCATAATGACAAAAAAGTGAAAATTTACTAATGTTGCTAAAATCACATACTATGTATCAAAAACATTTACCTTGATTGAAAAAGTTTCAGTTATTTGAAAAAGACACGATTACCCTGAGTAAAAAAATACCAAATTTGTATAGTTTTACCTACGTTAATGGCTAATGTAGAGCCCTAATCACCAGCAGAGCAAAATTACATTTTCAACTTTATAAACTAATATGCGCATTCTAGGGTTTTTGTGGTAAAGCTACCCTAAAACAGTGGAATAACGATATAAAACTATATATTTCTGAAAAGTAGACAACCTGCCACATCTAATGAGGGGTAACTTGCCTTCTTGCCCCAAGCCTGTTGTGCGCAAATGCTTCCAGAAATGGCACTACAGGAAAAAAATGGCATTTTCTTACATTTCTGCCCCTTCATCTGTACTGAAATCTGTGAAAACCATGGACTTTCCAACTGTATTCATTAGCTACTGCTCTTTGGAGAAAAATGACACCTCATTGGTATGAGTTGACCTACCTCAGGGGGCGCTAGAAGTGCAAAACAATACCTACTACAACCTCTACATTTTCTAAAATTTTCTCAAATATTACTTGTCTATGGAAAAATGGTTATAACAACTAGAGAAGTGAAGAAGTGAAGAAAGGATAGACAAACCAAAATATTTCCAAAAGATGGTGCTATAGGAATAAATACATGTTTTTTTTTACATTTCCACCACTTAAAACATACTAAAATCTTTGAAAACCATAACATTTCCTGCTGTATTCAGTATCTTCTACCAACATGAGAAAAATGGTAGCCCACTTGTGTGGGTTAACATACAATATGTGGGTGCTAGGAACACATATGTAAACCTGATATGTTTGTTTTTGAAATTATCTGCTTGCACTAAAATGGTTATAACCACAATAGATATGAAGGAATGGAAGAGAAACAATACCATTTTGGAAATAAAACAACCTGCCGCATCTAATGAGGGGTCACTTGCCTTCTTTCCCAAAGGCTGGTGTGCACAAATGCTTCCAGGAGGTGACACTAATGAAAAACAAAGGCATTTTTTTATATTTCTGCCCCTTCAAATGTATGGAACTCTGTGAAAGCCATGCAATTTCAACTGCATTCATTAGATACTGGCCTTAGGAGTCAAATGACACCCCATTGGTATGAGCTGACCTACCTTAGGGGGTGCTAGAAGTAGAAAATTACACCTACTACAACCTCTGATGTTCCTAACTTTTTCTCAAACCTGACTTGCCTGTACGGAAATGGCTATAACACCTTCAGAAGTGAAGAAAGGGTAGACAAACTATAGCATTTTGGAAAGAAGACAATCTGCCGCATCTATTGAGGTGTGAATTGCCTTCTTACCCCAAGCCTGTTGTGACCAAATGCTTCCAGAAAATGGCATTATAGTAAAAAAAATGCCATTTTCTTACATTTCTGCCCCTTCAACTGTACTGATATCTGTGAAAACCATGGAATTTCCAACTATATTCATTAGCTAGTTCTCTTAGGAGAAAAATGACACCCCATTGGTATGAGTTGACCTACCTCAGGGGGTGCTAGAAGTGGAAAACGACAACTACTACAACCTCTACATTTTCTAAGATTTTCTCAAACATTACTCGTCTATACAAAAATGGTTATAACAACTAGAGAAGTGAAGAAAGGGTAGACAAACCATACCATTTTGGAAAAAAGACAACCTGCCGCATCTAATGAGTGGTGAATTGCCTTCTTTTCCCAAGCCTGTTGTGCCCAAATGCTTCCAGAAGGTAGCATTATAGGAAAAACTGTCATTTTCTAACATTTCTGCCCCTTCAACTGTATGGAAATCTTTGAAAACCATGGAATTTCCAACTGTATTCATTAGCTAGTGCTCTTAGGAGAAAAATGACACCTCCTTGGTATGAGTTCACCTACCTTAGGGGGCGCTACAAGTATAAAACTACATGAATTGCAACCTCTAATTTTTCAAACATTTTCTCAAACATTACTTGTCTTTACAAAAATGGTTATAACAACTACAGAAGTGAAGAATGGCTACACAGACCATACCATTTTGGACAAAAGACAACCTGCTGCATCTAATGAGGGGTTAATTGCCTTCTTACCCCAAGCCTGATGTGCACAAATGCTTCCAGAATGTGTCAGTATAGGAAAAAAATTGCATTTTCTTACATTTTTACCCTTCGACTGTACTGAAATCTGTGAAAACCATGGAATTTCCAACTATATTCATTAGCTAGTGCTCTTAGGAGAAAAATGACACCCCATTGGTATGAGTTGACCTACCTCAGGGGGCGCTAGAAGTGGAAAATGACAACTTCTACAACCTCTAAATTTTCAAACATTTTCTCAAACATTACTTGTCTATACAAAAATGGTTATAACAACTAGAGAAGTGAAGAAAGGGTAGACAAACCATACAATTTTTGGAAAGAAGACAACCTGCCGCATCTAATGAGGGGTGAATTGCCTTCTTACCCTAAGCTTGTTGTGTCCAAATGCTTCCAGAATGTGGCACTATAGGAAAAAAATTGCATTTTCTTACATTTCTGCCCCTTCAGCTGTACTGAAATCTGTGAAAACCATGGAATTTCCTACTGTGTTCATTAGCTAGTGCTCTTAGGAGACAAATGACACCCCACTGGAATGAGTCAACCTACCTTAGGGGTGACAGAGCACATAACTACACCTACCTGTTTGCTTCCTCGAAAATGGCTGCTTGTACTAAAATGTTCATAATTGTTAGAGACATGAAGGAAAGGTATAAAAGGTATACCATTTTGGAAAGTAGACATTCTCCTGCATCAAATGAGGGGTCACTTGCCTTTCTATTTCTGGGCTGAAGTGCAAAATATTTCCAAAAGATGGCGCTATAGGAATAAATACATGTTTTTTTTACATTTCCACCACTTAAAACATACTAAAATCTTTGAAAACCATAACATTTCCTGCTGTATTCAGTATCTTCTACCAACATGAGAAAAATGGTAGCCCACTTGTGTGGGTTAACATACAATATGTGGGTGCTAGGAACACATATGTAAACCTGATACGTTTGTTTTTGAAAATATCTGCTTGCACTAAAATGGTTATAACCACAATAGATATGAAGGAATGGTAGAGAAACAGTACCATTTTGGAAATAAAACAACCTGCCGCATCTAATGAGGGGTCACTTGCCTTCTTTCCCAAAGGCTGGTGTGCACAAATGCTTCCAGGAGGTGACACTAATGAAAAACAAAGGCATTTTTTTATATTTCTGCCCCTTCAAATGTATGGAACTCTGTGAAAGCCATGCAATTTCAACTGCATTCATTAGATACTGGCCTTAGGAGTCAAATGACACCCCATTGGTATGAGCTGACCTACCTTAGGGGGTGCTAGAAGTAGAAAATTACACCTACTACAACCTCTGATGTTCCTAACTTTTTCTCAAACCTGACTTGCCTGTACGGAAATGGCTATAACACCTTCAGAAGTGAAGAAAGGGTAGACAAACTATAGCATTTTGGAAAGAAGACAATCTGCCGCATCTATTGAGGTGTGAATTGCCTTCTTACCCCAAGCCTGTTGTGACCAAATGCTTCCAGAAAATGGCATTATAGTAAAAAAAATGCCATTTTCTTACATTTCTGCCCCTTCAACTGTACTGATATCTGTGAAAACCATGGAATTTCCAACTATATTCATTAGCTAGTTCTCTTAGGAGAAAAATGACACCCCATTGGTATGAGTTGACCTACCTCAGGGGGTGCTAGAAGTGGAAAACGACAACTACTACAACCTCTACATTTTCTAAGATTTTCTCAAACATTACTCGTCTATACAAAAATGGTTATAACAACTAGAGAAGTGAAGAAAGGGTAGACAAACCATACCATTTTGGAAAAAAGACAACCTGCCGCATCTAATGAGTGGTGAATTGCCTTCTTTTCCCAAGCCTGTTGTGCCCAAATGCTTCCAGAAGGTGGCATTATAGGAAAAACTGTCATTTTCTAACATTTCTGCCCCTTCATCTGTATGGAAATCTTTGAAAACCATGGAATTTCCAACTGTATTCATTAGCTAGTGCTCTTAGGAGAAAAATGACACCTCATTGGTATGAGTTCACCTACCTTAGGGGGCGCTACAAGTATAAAACTACATGAATTGCAACCTCTAATTTTTCAAACATTTTCTCAAACATTACTTGTCTTTACAAAAATGGTTATAACAACTACAGAAGTGAAGAATGGCTACACAGACCATACCATTTTGGACAAAAGACAACCTGCTGCATCTAATGAGGGGTTAATTGCCTTCTTACCCCAAGCCTGATGTGCACAAATGCTTCCAGAATGTGTCACTATAGGAAAAAAATTGCATTTTCTTACATTTTTACCCTTCGACTGTACTGAAATCTGTGAAAACCATGGAATTTCCAACTATATTCATTAGCTAGTGCTCTTAGGAGAAAAATTACACCCCATTGGTATGAGTTGACCTACCTCAGGGGGCGCTAGAAGTGGAAAATGACAACTTCTACAACCTCTAAATTTTCAAACATTTTCTCAAACATTACTTGTCTATACAAAAATGGTTATAACAACTAGAGAAGTGAAGAAAGGGTAGACAAACCATACAATTTTTGGAAAGAAGACAACCTGCCGCATCTACTGAGGGGTGAATTGCCTTCTTACCCCAAGCTTGTTGTGTCCAAATGCTTCCAGAATGTGGCACTATAGGAAAAAAATTGCATTTTCTTACATTTCTGCCCCTTCAGCTATACTGAAATCTGTGAAAACCATGGAATTTCCTACTGTGTTCATTAGCTAGTGCTCTTAGGAGACAAATGACACCCCACTGGAATGAGTCAACCTACCTTAGGGGTGACAGAGCACATAACTACACCTACCTGTTTGCTTCCTCGAAAATGGCTGCTTGTACTAAAATGTTCATAATTGTTAGAGACATGAAGGAAAGGTATAAAAGGTATACCATTTTGGAAAGTAGACATTCTCCTGCATCAAATGAGGGGTCACTTGCCTTTCTATTTCTGGGCTGAAGTGCAAAATATTTCCAAAAGATGGCGCTATAGGAATAAATACATGTTTTTTTTACATTTCCACCACTTAAAACATACTAAAATCTTTGAAAACCATAACATTTACTGCTGTATTCAGTATCTTCTACCAACATGAGAAAAATGGTAGCCCACTTGTGTGGGTTAACATACAATATGTGGGTGCTAGGAACACATATGTAAACCTGATACGTTTGTTTTTGAAAATATCTGCTTGCACTAAAATGGTTATAACCACAATAGATATGAAGGAATGGTAGAGAAACAGAACCATTTTGGAAATAAAACAACCTGCCGCATCTAATGAGGGGTCACTTGCCTTCTTTCCCAAAGGCTGGTGTGCACAAATGCTTCCAGGAGGTGACACTAATGAAAAACAAAGGCATTTTTTTATATTTCTGCCCCTTCAAATGTATGGAACTCTGTGAAAGCCATGTAATTTCAACTGCATTCATTAGCTACTGGCCTTAGGAGTCAAATGACACCCCATTGGTATGAGTTGACCTACCTTAGGGGGTGCTAGAAGTAGAAAATTACACCTACTACAACCTCTGATGTTCCTAACTTTTTCTCAAACCTGACTTGCCTGTACGGAAATGGCTATAACACCTTCAGAAGTGAAGAAAGGGTAGACAAACTATAGCATTTTGGAAAGAAGACAATCTGCCGCATCTATTGAGGTGTGAATTGCCTTCTTACCCCAAGCCTGTTGTGACCAAATGCTTCCAGAAAGTGGCACTATAGTAAAAAAAATGCCATTTTCTTACATTTCTGCCCCTTCAACTGTAGTGATATCTGTGAAAACCATGGAATTTCCAACTATATTCATTAGCTAGTTCTCTTAGGAGAAAAATGACACCCCATTGGTATGAGTTGACCCACCTCAGGGGGTGCTAGAAGTGGAAAACGACAACTACTACAACCTCTACATTTTCTAAGATTTTCTCAAACATTACTTGTCTATACAAAAATGGTTATAACAACTAGAGAAGTGAAGAAAGAGCAGACAAACCATACCATTTTGGAAAAAAGACAACCTGCCGCATCTAATGAGTGGTGAATTGCCTTCTTTTCCCAAGCCTGTTGTGCCCAAATGCTTCCAGAAGGTGGCATTATAGGAAAAACTGTCATTTTCTAACATTTCTGCCCCTTCAACTGTATGGAAATCTTTGAAAACCATGGAATTTCCAACTGTATTCATTAGCTAGTGCTCTTAGGAGAAAAATGACACCTCATTGGTATGAGTTGACCTACCTCAGGGGGCATTAGAAGTGGAATATGACAACTTCTACAACCTCTAAATTTTCAAACATTTTCTCAAACATTACTTCTCTATACAAAAATGGTTATAACAACTAGAGAAGTGAAGAAAGGGTAGACAAACCATACAATTTTTGGAAAGAAGACAACCTGCCGCATCTACTGAGGGGTGAATTGCCTTCTTACCCCAAGCTTGTTGTGTCCAAATGCTTCCAGAATGTGGCACTATAGGAAAAAAATTGTATTTTCTTACATTTCTGCCCCTTCAGCTGTACTGAAATCTGTGAAAACCATGGAATTTCCTACTGTGTTCATTAGCTAGTGCTCTTAGGAGACAAATGACACCCTACAGGAATGAGTCAACCTACCTTAGGGGTGACAGAGCACATAACTACACCTACCTGTTTGCTTCCTCGAAAATGGCTGCTGGTACTAAAATGTTCATAATTGTTAGAGACATGAAGGAAAGGTATAAAAGGTATACCATTTTGGAAAATAGACATTCTCCCGCATCAAATGAGGGGTCACTTGCCTTTCTACTCCTGGGCTGAAGTGCAAAATATTTCCAAAAGATGGCGCTATAGGAATAAATACATGTTTTTTTTACATTTCCACCACTTAAAACATACTAAAATCTTTGAAAACCATAACATTTCCTGCTGTATTCAGTATCTTCTACCAACATGAGAAAAATGGTAGACCACTTGTGTGGGTTAACATACAATATGTGGGTGCTAGGAACACATATGTAAACCTGATATGTTTATTTTTGAAATTATCTGCTTGCACTAAAATGATTATAACCACAATAGATATGAAGGAATGGTAGAGAAACAATACCATTTTGGAAATAAAACAACCTGCCGCATCTAATGAGGGGTCACTTGCCTTCTTTCCCAAAGGCTGGTGTGCACAAATGCTTCCAGGAGGTGACACTAATGAAAAACAAAGGCATTTTTTTATATTTCTGCACCTTCAAATGTATGGAACTCTGTGAAAGCCATGCAATTTCAACTGCATTCATTAGCTACTGGCCTTAGGAGTCAAATGACACCCCATTGGTATGAGCTGACCTACCTTAGGGGGTGCTAGAAGTAGAAAATTACATCTACTACAACCTCTGATGTTCCTAACTTTTTCTCAAACCTGACTTGCCTGTACGGAAATGGCTATAACACCTTCAGACGTGAAGAAAGGGTAGACAAACAATAGCATTTTGGAAAGAAGACAATCTGCCGCATCTATTGAGGTGTGAATTGCCTTCTCACCCCAAGCCTGTTGTGACCAAATGCTTCCAGAAAGTGGCACTATAGTAAAAAAAATGTCATTTTCTTACATTTCTGCCCCTTCAACTGTACTGATATCTGTGAAAACCATGGAATTTCCAACTATATTCATTAGCTAGTTCTCTTAGGAGAAAAATGACACCCCATTGGTATGAGTTGACCTACCTCAGAGGTGGCTAGAAGTGGAAAATGACAACTACTACAACCTCTACATTTTCTAAGATTTTCTCAAACATTACTTGTCTATACAAAAATGGTTATAACAACTAGAGAAGTGAAGAAAGAGCAGACAAACCATACCATTTTGGAAAAAAGACAACCTGCCGCATCTAATGAGTGGTGAATTGTCTTCTTTTCCCAAGCCTGTTGTGCCCAAATGCTTCCAGAAGGTGGCACTATAGGAAAAACTGTCATTTTCTAACATTTCTGCCCCTTCAACTGTATGGAAATCTTTGAAAACCATGGAATTTCCAACTATATTCATTAGCTAGTGCTCTTGGGAGAAAAATGACACCTCATTGGTATGAGTTCACCTACCTTAGGGGGTGCTACAAGTATAAAACTACACGAATTGCAACCTCTAATTTTTCGAACATTTTCTCAAACATTACTTGTCTTTACAAAAATGGTTATAACACTACAGAAGTGGAGAAAGGCTAAACAAACCATACCATTTTGGACAGAAGACAACCTGCTGCATCTAATGAGGGGTGAATTGCCTTCTTACCCCAAACCTGTTGTGCCCAAATGCTTCCAGAATGTGGCACTATAGGAAAAAAATTGTATTTTCTTACATTTCTGCCCCTTCAGCTGTACTGAAATCTGTGAAAACCATGGAATTTCCTACTGTGTTCATTAGCTAGTGCTCTTAGGAGACAAATGACACCCTACAGGAATGAGTCAACCTACCTTAGGGGTGACAGAGCACATAACTACACCTACCTGTTTGCTTCCTCGAAAATGGCTGCTTGTACTAAAATGTTCATAATTGTTAGAGACATGAAGGAAAGGTATAAAAGGTATACCATTTTGGAAAGTAGACATTCTCCTGCATCAAATGAGGGGTCACTTGCCTTTCTATTCCTGGGCTGAAGTGCAAAATATTTCCAAAAGATGGCGCTATAGGAATAAATACATGTTTTTTTTACATTTTCACCACTTAAAACATACTAAAATCTTTGAAAACCATAACATTTCCTGCTGTATTCAGTATCTTCTACCAACATGAGAAAAATGGTAGCCCACTTGTGTGGGTTAACATACAATATGTGGGTGCTAGGAACACATATGTAAACCTGATATGTTTGTTTTTGAAATTATCTGCTTGCACTAAAATGGTTATAACCACAATAGATATGAAGGAATGGTAGAGAAACAATACCATTTTGGAAATAAAACAACCTGCCGCATCTAATGAGGGGTCACTTGCCTTCTTTCCCAAAGGCTGGTGTGCACAAATGCTTCCAGGAGGTGACACTAATGAAAAACAAAGGCATTTTTTTTATATTTCTGCACCTTCAAATGTATGGAACTCTGTGAAAGCCATGCAATTTCAACTGCATTCATTAGCTACTGGCCTTAGGAGTCAAATGACACCCCATTGGTATGAGCTAACCTACCTTAGGGGGTGCTAGAAGTAGAAAATTACACCTACTACAACCTCTGATGTTCCTAACTTTTTCTCAAATCTGACTTGCCTGTACGGAAATGGCTATAACACCTTCAGACGTGAAGAAAGGGTAGACAAACTATAGCATTTTGGAAAGAAGACAATCTGCCGCATCTATTGAGGTGTGAATTGACTTCTTACCCCAAGCCTGTTGTGACCAAATGCTTGCAGAAAGTGGCACTATAGTAAAAAAAATGCCATTTTCTTACATTTCTGCCCCTTCAACTGTACTGATATCTGTGAAAACCATGGAATTTCCAACTATATTCATTAGCTAGTTCACTTAGGAGAAAAATGACACCCCATTGGTATGAGTTGACCTACCTCAGGGGGTGCTAGAAGTGGAAAACGACAACTACTACATCCTCTACATTTCTAAGATTTTCTCAAACATTACTTGTCTATACAAAAATGGTTATAACAACTAGAGAAGTGAAGAAAGGTAGACAAACCATACCATTTTGGAAAAAAGACAACCTGCCGCATCTAATGAGTGGTGAATTGTCTTCTTTTCCCAAGCCTGTTGTGCCCAAATGCTTCCAGAAGGTGGCACTATAGGAAAAACTGTCATTTTCTAACATTTCTGCCCCTTCAACTGTATGGAAATCTTTGAAAACCATGGAATTTCCAACTATACTCATTAGCTAGTGCTCTTGGGAGAAAAATGACACCTCATTGGTATGAGTTCACCTACCTTAGGGGGTGCTACAAGTATAAAACTACACGAATTGCAACCTCTAATTTTTCGAACATTTTCTCAAACATTACTTGTCTTTACAAAAATGGTTATAACAACTACAGAAGTGGAGAAAGGCTAAACAAACCATACCATTTTGGACAGAAGACAACCTGCTGCATCTAATGAGGGGTGAATTGCCTTCTTACCCCAAACCTGTTGTGCCCAAATGCTTCCAGAATGTGGCACTAAAGGAAAAAAATTGCATTTTCTTACATTTCTGCCCCTTCAGCTGTACTGAAATCTGTGAAAACCATGGAATTTCCAACTGTGTTCATTAGCTAGTGCTCTTAGGAGACAAATGACACCCTACTGGAATGACTCAACCTATCTTAGGGGTGACAGAAGCACATAACTACACTTACCTGTTTGCTTCCTCGAAAATGGCTGCTTGTACTAAAATGTTCATAATTGTTAGACATGAAGGAAAGGTATAAAAGGTATACCATTTTGGAAAGTAGACATTCTCCCACATCAAATGAGGGGTCACTTGCCTTTTCATCCCTGGGCTGAAGTGCAAAGTATTTCGAAAAGATGGCGCTATAGGAATAAATACATGTTTTTTTACATTTCCACCACTTAAAAGATACTAAAATCTTTGAAAACCATAACATTTCCTGCTGTATTCAGTATCTTCTACCAACATGATAAAAATGGTAGCCCACTTGTGTGGGTTAATATACAATGTGTGGGTGCTGGCAACACATACGTAAACCTGACATGTTTGTTTTTGAAATTATCTGCTTGCACTTAAATGGTTATAACCATAATATATATATGAAGGAATGGTAGAGAAACAATGCCATTTTGGAAAGAAAACAACCTGCTGCATCTAATGAGGGGTCACTTGCCTTCTTTCCCAAAGGCTGGTGTGCACAAATGCTTCCAGGAGGTGGCACTAATGAAAAACAAAGGCATTTTTTTTATATTTCTGCCCCTTCAAATGTATGGAACCCTGTGAAAGCCATGGAATTTTAAACTGCATTCATTAGCTACTGGCCTTAGGAGTCAAATGACACCCCATTGGTATGAGTTGACCTACCTTAGGGGCTGCTAGAAGTAGCAAGTTACACCTACTACAACTTCTGATGTTTCTAACATTTTCTCAAACCTGACTTACTTGTACAGAAATGGCTATAACACCTTCAGAAGTGAAGAAAGGGTAGACAAACTATAGCATTTTGGAAAGAAGACAATCTGCCGCATCTATTGAGGTGTGAATTGCCTTCTTACCCCAAGCCTGTTGTGTCCAAATGCTTCCAGAAGGTGGCACTTCAAGAAAAAAAGGCATTTTCTTACATTTCTGCCCCTTCAACTGTTCTGAAATCTTTGAAAACCATGGGATTTCCAACTGTATTCATTAACTAGTGCTCTTAGGAGAAAAATGACAAGCCATTGGTATGAGTTGACCTACTTCAGGGTGCGCTAGAAGTGGAAAACGACAACTACTACAGCCTCTACATTTTCTAACATTTTCTCAAACATTACTTGTCTATACAAAAATGGTTATAGGGGGTCCCTGGAGGATTGGACGCTGGGTGAGAAAGAAGGCTCCACACTTCTGAAAAGTGCCTCCTCACATAACCACACACCACACCAACCTACACAACCATCACACACAAACACATCACACCTTAACACATGGCCATCATTGATCCACACAACTGCACCAACACAGCACCCTGAGGGTTCAAACAAGGACACAATACAAGCACAAATGGGAAGTTTCAATCAGGTCCAATTGTGTCTAGGTCCCAGTTAAACCCTCTTGTTGCTGTGCTGAACAGACACAATCCACACCAACCATGCTTCACAATGCATTGGCAACCCCTTCGGTACTTAAAGGGTTAACTGACAGCAAAGACAAGTTGACAGGTTTACAAATAAATGATCCACAGGGGACATTCCCTAAGTAGTGATAAAGAGATGATGAAGTGAAGGTAACTCTTCCATATCATCTCCAATTCCCTTGTTAGTCTATGTTGAAATTTAAATAGTGTCTCGAGTTATTGAGATTGAGGAAGTGGAGAAATAATATGACTGGAGAAGTCATCATCTCCACTTCACCTCCACATCATCAACTTTTCATCACCGTTCATGGAATCTCTATAAAGATGGATCAGGTCATACATCATGCCACTGAGACTAACTGGGTGTATGTGCAACACACAGGCCTCAAAATAACCATCACTGTTGAATTAAATGATAACCAGGTAGACCTTTGTGTTGTGTATGTAATCATTTGCGCTCACTTGAACTGTCATATCATACATTTGGTTGTCACATGGATCCTCAGGAGTGGTGATGCTATAGATCAGTTCTCAGTTCTAGCAGCAGCAGCCTCCCAACCAGCAATAGCAGCAGCCTCCCCCCAAGCACCAACAGCAGGCACCCCACCAGCAGCAGCCTCTTCACCAGCAGAAGCCTCACCAGAACAACAGGAGGATGGAAGTGAGGCAGCATCACCTGGGACATCCTCCTCTACCAGTGTACGCAGCATGCGAATGGAGAAGGAGTGCCTGGTGATCCAGAGGAGGCAACTCAGAGAATCCTAGAGGACAAACAGATAACTCATGATGTTGCAATGGGGTTCCCTGAGGAACACAGGCACCCTTCATGCCCTGGAGGCACAACACACTGTGCTGACTACTGAGTTACGCCAGTACCGAACTGGCATGATGGATATGATGGGGCAGCTGCTGGTAGAACTCAGGGAACTGAACCGCAGGGAAAACCTGTGAATGTAGAGGGACCAACCATTTACAGAGGGGTCCACTGCACCCACCTCCCCCTCCAGTGTGACCAACAGAAAGGGTTACAAGGGTGACCAGGCAGTCAAAGAGGGCATCTACTTCTGGAATCCATTCCAAAGTGACCAACTTGTTATTTTTCTCCCAAAAATAAAAAAAATCAATTCTGCATTTTATTCCTGTCTGAAAAGGTTGTGATTAATGATAGATTACTTGGCAAGGATGTCTCCTATGGATTGCAAAGCAATGCAGTGAACACAACTCCTGCCCAGGTTACTTGGTTGTGGAATGTTTTAACAGGTTTACTTTTGAAATAGTGCATTTTTTATATTGTGTTGCTTTTTGCCGTATTCTGTAGGTCACCATTTTCAAAAGGGTGGCATGACAATCTCCCATTGCATATCAACGCGAGATTGTCATGTTGCTTCTTTAAAGAGCACGATCGGCAGTACAACGGTGGTATCTAGGTTCTGGTTTGACCGATGAGCACCCTCTGGTTTGAGTGATTAGCTATTACAAAATACAGAACGCGGCAAAATGCAGCGAGATACAAAAAATGTGATTTTTCAAAAGGACACTGTTTTAACATGGTTAGCACACAACATTGTCTAATTCCAACTCATAATCCACAACTGGAACCAAACAACATGACAGTGTTGTATGGCCATGATGTGGGTTTAATTTGAACAGCTGATACCTACCCCTTAGCATAACAACTGGTGCCACACTGAGTATTCAGTTGCATCAATTGTTGTGATTTATAGGGTTTATCCAAACAACTATTTGACTTAGCTAAGTAACAGAAAAGATAGAACATCCAACCAAATAGTCTGCAATTCATACTCTGATCTTTAAACTAACAGAACACACATTGAAATGTTAGGCTGATCATTAGGTTATCAAGTAAGTTGTGTTAAGTTGTGTTGATAAGGTGGAAACTGACTTCTCCAGTGATATCATTTCAACAGTTAGTCTGTTTGTCAATGTATCCTATGTACTGAGATATATTAAACTAGAGCAATCAAAGAACATTGGTTACATTGACCAACATGGGAACTGTGGACATGAGATCACTGGGGAAGTTATGTCCCCTGTGCCACCTCTTTATCACTCATAACACACCTTAGTGTATCACTGTCATCATCTCCTTGCATGAATACATCACAAAGTCCAATCATGGTCAAACAACTAGTGGACTCTTGTTATGAAGGCCATGCATTCCTATGTATGCAAGAAAAGAAACACACAAAAGGGCACCCAATAGTGCCTGTTAACATGATAGACACCAACAGAGAAAAATGAAAATATACTCACAATGGAAAATGCTGGTAACGTTTGTATCAAAACCAGATATATTGCTCGTAGGGAACTTAAACCTGCCCCAACTCAGGTGACTCCATTATAGATCCACAAAATTGCAGGTATCAAGTATCCGAAGAATCTTCAATAACACAGCTGCTCCAATGAAGTCTTTTAACAGTGTATAAAATACATAAAAAATTAACCAACTGAGAATCTAATGCAACATGTTACGCCATATACACCACTTTATCAAACCAATCAGCTATAAAATAAAACAAAAGACAAACAGAGCAGATGAACATGCATTCAAATACCCTACCCTTCATCCCCATTGGATAACCCCAAGAGGAAATGTGAAAGTGTACATCAAATAACAATCTTAATTGAACTACAGTATTCCCAAAGCATTTTCAACCAGTCCAAATACAAATGATAGTATTATCATATCCTATAAAATAATTTGATCTAATCATCTAAAAAAGACCTAAATCAAACCATTCAATCAATTAGTAAACTGTAAGTGAAAAGTCACCATGTATAGAGAAAAAATAACTCTTTTTCGATCTTAAACATCCCACGCAGAATTCTCTACCATATCTGATACTCATAGTAAATGTTTAAAAGTTTAAATGTTAACTATTCTAAATGAAATAACTTTGTTTACTATTAATAGCCAACAGCAAGCATATTTCTTTAAACTGGATGCAATAATCTACCGGAAGTTATGTTTGCGTTCCACCGTGGTCACGTTTCCTATGTATGAGGGATACTCACGCCATGAGTATGCCACATTGCAATAAGTCTCATCCAAAATGTAATTTAACAGACACGTTGAATAATGATGGTACTCCATTAATTTGTCTAACACTACATTAAAACATACATGTGTTTGTATATTGCCTATATGCATTGAACACTTGTATGATCACCCAAAAGGTACATATAAACTAAGAAAAAGGATACTGTAGAAACACAACTGAACTGCTTAAGGTATTGTAACTCTGAGGATAAGCATTCTTACTGTACAAGTTTGATACACAGATGTCAACACATATATTTGGGTCTTCTGTGGATATGTGAATGTTCCGGTAGAGGTTGCTGTGAACATCAGGTTAAACATTGCATCACCAACACAAGCACTTGAAAGCATGAAGATGTGAGCTTCATGGAAGTGTTGTCAAGGCTTCAGTAGAGTCAGAGAGATAATCCTCTATTCCAAGATGGGTCATGCTATGGATTCCTGTGGAACTGGATGACAGGATTTGTAACAGCATCCTCAAACTGATTGTCATTCAACAGCTACAACATCATTATCCCATTAATCTTTGCCTTTACAGGGGAGTGCACAAACCATTGCTTTATAATGTGTTGTCTACTCATCTGTAACCCATTATGAGAAAAACAAGGGGATGCCAACCAGCCATATGGATATGTGCCTATGACATAAATCAACACATCATCAAGTATGTCATTAGAGCTCCATGAAACAAAGGATTTTGTGCTTACAATGTCAGAGTGCTGCACACATACACACGCACACAAAGATCAACATGGTGTCCCTTGAGACCTGATACACATTTCTTGACCTCTATGCTGTAACACACTACCACTGTAGATCCATCCCTCTGCTGCTCATTTCAGCTATACCAAACTACAGTTCCCATGTTCACTCCAATGGCCCTTTAACCCCTGATGTGACAGAGTGTTATCCTATGCATTGCACTGGATAACGCTCTTTCGCTACACGGATACCATGGTTGTTATGGCTATGATCATGGCAATTCATGTTAGTTGCTGTCAATTGAACCCTGGAATATGATGAACATGGGTACGTCAGAGACTCTGCCATGACTGGAAGGAAATGGTTACATTTTTGGAAACCAGTATGATTTTCTAAAATACTTCTTCAATCCTTTTGTGTAAATTATCTTATTTTCAAGTTGGGGGTGGAAATATTTTAGTGAACTGTATGGAAATTTACATCTAAGTTGCAGACAAAAAGTCTGGAAGAAGTTTACTATCTGATGTCAGATTCTTGAAAGGGTGACATTTTGACATGACATATGGTACTTCCTAAATACCTCAATGGTTAGAAATCATTGATTCCAGCTTCCAATATGTGCAATTTTTAATATGGTGTTGCTGCACCATCTTCAGAGATAATAGAATTATTGCTAGAAGAATTACCAAAAATATTGACCAATCAGAAAAGTGCAGATAATTTAATCTGACACCATAGTATAATGATATGACTAACCACCCAATCGAGAGGAGGTTGGGATGTGGCTTCTGATAAAGAGATGTTTATTTTATAAGTTAAGGTTTTTCTAGAGATCTCTCTCTTGCTGCTGGCTTCCATTGAAGTAACATCCAAAGAAATTATAGGAACCTACACTCTGATTGTCTGGTAATTATATTCTTTATTTTATAGAGACTGCCCAACCACAGGCCGGTGCAGACATTCTCAAGCAGTGAGTGACAGAGAGAGCGGCAAACACCGGGACCATCCAGACCAACAGAACCACGAGCTGACTGTCGGGTATCTGAGGTGCAACTACACAAGCAAGGATCTGGTGAGCAGATTACCATACTATTATACGCTGTAACTCAAGTATTGCTCTGGTGAGCATTTCATTTCAGGGGGAGTTCACATCCCCGGACTTTACTGATCTTTATACTTTGTTGCCATTTCCGATTTCGGTTTACACTCGCAACATATCCTTCAGTTTCACACTCAGTAGTCCCTTTCTGTATATACACCAGACTAATCCGTGTGTCTACTAGGACTCTAGATCACTCATTATTTACGGATCACTCTTGTATTAACACCTTCTACTTTATCTGTCATACAGATCCTGACAGTCCATTTACTATATGATGTTATTTCTTTTTTGATTCTGTATTGGTCATACTCTGTCAATCATTTTATTTGATACATATTTTTTACCTATTTTAATTTCTTTTATTAAAGATATTGGCAAATTACTGCTTGAATCTATTTTATTCATTTATGTAACGGACTACTCTTAGATTTCTGGGGCGCTGTCTTCCCTTCCTTTTTTCTGTTTCTACATGTACTGGCTCGAGGAGACTCCGAGCATCTGACAGCAGCAGGGAAGATTAGAGAGGTCACAGCCATACGAGAATACACCATCCATTCATTATTGTCATCCTTCATTCCATTGTCTCCACACTCATCTTCATCTCTACTCATACCATCATCCATCATTGATCATCCCCATTGGAACTGTCTTTTTCATATGAACTATTTTCTGAACAGGTCACGTTTCCTTCTCCTGCGAATCATCCTTATTGGAACTGTTTGATCTGTATGAACTATCTTACCTACCAGGTTCCATCCTTTACCTTTTCCCTCACTTTATGTTGGTATATTTATTGATTGTGTTATATTACATGCTTTATTCTGCCATCCACCGTCTGTTCAGGATTATATAGTTATATTTTTTTACCAATAACCACGGGTGTTTTATCTTTTATCCATACCTAATAGTGCCTCTACACAGTGAGCGCTCCCTTTTATTTCTATTATTTTTTCCTATATACTACACTAGTCAAGTGGGAGTTCTCTTACTGGTAGCAGTCTCCTGTGTTTTGGGCTAATAGGTATCCATTTACCAAATACCCACATCTGTTTATCCAACCACCTTTTTATCTATAACTCATACGAGTAACACATACACGACATGCTACACTGTTTAAATAGAAAAGACCGAAGAGAGGAACTAGTAACCTTCTTTAAAGAAAAACCCTTAACATCTCAAAAAGACATCGGTATTGGAGGTCCTCATAGAAACAATCCTGATAAAGATATGAAAAAATTATTTTTCGAATTGGAAAAATTACTGAACACTGAAATGGCGCAGTGGTGGGAGATTGTAACACTACAAAAATATATTGACGAAAAACAAATACCAAGAGGATTACGTATAATTAAGGAACCAGCTTTTGGACATAAAAATTCTGAGTTCTATGGGAATTGGAACAGTATACTAGATAAATGTTCATTTGACCTCATGAAACTAATTATTAATTTTAAAGAAATTCAATTAAATAATACTATGGACAAAATCGAAACAGCACGAACTAACTTGGAATCCCATAGGACAAATACCCACTTCAACAACTTGGATAAACACACTAATGAAGGGTTATGAAATTTGAACAAGATCTGATCGATAGAAAACAGCGAAAATTGGATAGAGACAATAACAATTATTCCACGGGTCACATCCGCCAATGGAGATCTAACAACAATAATAATAAGGACTCTAATACCTATAGGACCTCTATCCGTGATCATGGAGTACAACATCATCCACGACATAATCAATTAGGGTCCAGAAGGGACCCTTCCAAACATAATTTTAGAAATACTTATATCCCAAACCCCAACCAGCAAGCTTCTAGTAGAAACAACCAAAATATCACTAACATTCCCATTAAGAGTAAGAGCTGTATTAATGGACCTGAGACTAATGATCCCCTTAGGGATGCAACTAACACTAATAATGAAGAAGCAACATCAAACTCAGTGACAAATGATAATAATACAAGAAGTGAAAATCAAGTAACAGCAAATACCATAGGAGCTGCACCAAACAAAATTCCTCCCATACCCAAACCCAGGAAACTGATGGGAATAAAGCCATCAGAGACGTATGCCTGCAAGTCTCCTATTCCAAACCAAGATGCACTTAGGATGAAAGAAAATAGGGACAAACAGAAAGAAACACCATATACAAGACAAGGTGCGAGACCTAAGGACAATACTATACAGTATCAACCACATTTTTTATGCCAGAGACAGAAAACACCCCTACAAACTTGGTTGAGAAAAGAATGGAACAAAGAGGAGAACCATCTACAGAGAAATTCACAAAGACGCAAAAGGTCCGACGAGGTAGAAGAGGTGGACTTAGAAACAAGAGAAAAGAAAAGGAGGATCCAGAGCCAGACGGAAATAGAACCATAGGAATATTCAACTTATCCTCATATGTCCTGTCTACGAATGATATCTCACTTCTTAAAAAAGGTTTGAAATTTGCACCCAGCTCAGTTCCAAACGAATTTGATCTTTTTGTGGATACCCAGAAATTTGTAAGAAAACTAACTTAAAAGAAATTTTATGAAAAAGAAAAAGCAGATTTGAAACAAGAATATAATAAAGATGAGGATCTCCTAGAAATATTAATAGAATTAAGTGAAGATAATTCTCAGTCTACAATCTGTGATACTACTATCTCCACAGTACCGATATTTAAACATACAAATTTAAAACCTCCATCAAAATTTAATCCCTTACACATCAGAGGTCCACATATCGAGGCTTTCTCAGATACAGTGACTAGAGATATCCGTAAGCTGTTTGAAAAACCCATTAAGATTAAACAGAATTTAACACGACAAGAGAAAAGTAGTTTAAAATCCCTTATGGAGAACAATTCTCTTGTTTTTAGGGAGGCGGATAAGGGAGGGGGTTTGGTTATTCAAAATAAGGAAGACTACATCAAAGAGGCCAACAGAATCTTGGGAGATGGTACCTTCTACAAGACTTTATCCTATAACCCTGTCCATCAGTTTCACGAAGAATATAATGAACTCATTTTGGGAGCACATAAATGTGGTATCCTCAATAATAAAGAATTTCAATTTCTCACTGTCCAACACCCAGTCATCCCTATCTTCTATCATTTACCTAAAATTCATAAGGATCTTAATAACCCACCTGGTCGTCCCATTATTTCGGGAATAAACTCACTGACCAGCAATTTATCACAATATATCGATCAATTTTTACAACCCTATGTACAATGTCTCCCATCATATAGTAAAGATTCCACTGACATCCTTAGAAAATTAGGAGATATACAATGGGAATCCACTTGCATATGGTTTAGTTGTGATGTAACCTCATTGTACACCATCATTCAACGTCAATCTGGATTACAAGCGGTCGAAACAATTCTCAGAAGGGACAAAGAAGTGAGGGAGGAACAGATCATATTTATTCTTAATAGTATTGATTTTATATTACAGCACAATCATTTCATGTTTGGAAATATTCATTATTTACAGACAAGGGGGACTGCAATGGGGACTCGCTTTGCTCCATCCTATGCCAATATCTTTATGGGTGTTTAGGAGGAAACCCACATCTGGAAAAACCATCAACAAGATATCATCTTATATGCTCGTTATATAGATGATCTGTTACTTATTTGGAAAAGTGGACCATCCAAACTACAAGAATTTTTTACTAATATTAATAACAATGACTTAGGACTCATCTTCATATACACTGCTAGTCCAACATCTGTTATTTTTCTTGACCTAGAAATTACATGTGGATCAGAAGGGAAGATCTGTACTCGTACATACCAAAAGCCAGTAGATGTAAATGGTTACATTGAGGCTACTAGTGGGCATCACCCCACATGGTTATCGAATATTCCGTACGGACAGTTCCTACGTCTCAAAAGGAACTGCACGGAAGAACATGATTTCTTTTCTCAAGCAGCCTTATTAGAAGAACGCTTTCATACTAAAGGCTATAACAAGACAAATATCTGTAGAGCATTAGAACGAGCTAAAAAGGTGCCCAGGAAGAAATTACTATCCCCCCAAAAAAAGAAAGAAGGGACATCCTTACAAGAATGTACTATAGCTTCCCAAGAATTCAATATAGCTTTCATCACCAGATATTCCGCCATTTCCAGAAAAATTTAAAATATTATTAAACAAAATTGGAAAATACTAGAAGGAGACAAAACAATCAGAAACATTCTCCCAAAACAACCTAAATTTATTTACCGAAAAGCACCAGATTTGAAAACAAAACTAGCACCTTCAACAATCAATAACTCTCACAAAATAGGAGATATTATCATCCACCCCAGTAATGGAGATCAGATAAAAGGAAATTTTAGATGTGGCCATTCCCTATGTACCACATGTAACTTTATCCAAAATAATACTATGACTTTTAAGTCCTATACTACTGGCGAAACATTTCCTGTCAAGCAATTCATCAACTGCAATAGTAATTACGTAATCTATCTCTTAGAATGTATATGTGGTATACAATACATAGGGAGAACAATTAGACATATGAAGAAGAGATTCCTTGAACATAAAAATAATATCATGAAGAACAACCGAAAACATTCAGTTTCCAGACACTGTAATGACTGTCCGTCATTTAAATCAACTGAGGATATCAGAATTATGGGTATAGAAAAAATCAACCCCACCTATAGAGGAGGGGATAGATTTAAACAACTGGCCCGACAAGAAAGTTACTGGATCTTCAAAATACATACCCTTGCACCTGAGGGACTTAACGAAGAATTGGATCTATGGTGCCTCTAATGCTTTTTTATTTTAAATATAATTGCCAGTCATTGCTTAGATCCACAGTCCCATCTGGTACTACATACATTTATATTCATATATATTTTTTTTAGTTTATCCAGTTTGGCTTACATATAATGTCTGTACCTTCATTCCTTTTTTTGAACATCTCAATTGGGGACTATAGTTAGCAATATACATATATATGGAAATACATCGAGATATCTGGTGATGTGTGGGAATGTATATACACTAATATATTCCTTATGTCTACCACCAATATGTGTCTGCATTTCCACTCATCCCCAGATTTGTATTTATTTCTATTTTTCTTGCGAGACTCCCTCTCTTTTGGGTGTCCAGTTTTGATTCCCGCAAATCTAGATAACATATATCTCTTTCTCCGAATGTCCTTTTATCAATGTCTATGTCTTTTATGTCATTATGATAATTTATTTCTGTTCATTTAATTTTATGTTTCATCAGACTTATTTAAATTGAGGGTCATTGACCTACTGACCCCCTTTCCAATTGGTCATTTTCAGTTTAAATAACGGACGCGCTTTCTTGGAGCTTTTTCAGTACTATATACATATATATATATTTTTTTTTCTTCCTGATGAAGGAGCGGTTAGCTCCGAAACGCGTTGAAGTACTAACTATTCCCTAAGACCGAACCGTACCCCCAGATCACCAAACTGACGGAAAGACTGTGTGTCTCAAGATTTTTTATACACCCTGTTCCTGATATTTGAACGAACGCAGTGAGTGACAGAGAGAGCGGCAAACACCGGGAACGTCCAGACCAACAGAACCACGAGCTGACTGTCGGGTATCTGAGGTGCAACTACACAAGCAAGGATCTGGTGAGCAGATTACCATACTATTATACGCTGTAACTCAAGTATTGCTCTGGTGAGCATTTCATTTCAGGGGAAGTTCACATCCCCGGACTTTACTGATCTTTATACTTTGTTGCCATTTCCGATTTCGGTTTACACTTGCAACATATCCTTCAGTTTCACACTCAGTAGTCCCTTTCTGTATATACACCAGACTAATCCGTGTGTCTAGTAGGACTCTAGATCACTTATTATTTACGGATCACTCTTGTATTAACACCTTCTACTTTATCTGTCATACAGATCCTGACAGTCCATTTACTATATGATGTCATTTCTTTTTTGATTCTGCATTGGTCATACTCTGTCAATCATTTTATTTGATACATATTTTTTACCTATTTTAATTTCTTTTATTAAAGATATTGGCAAATTACTGCTTGAATCTATTTTATTCTTTTATGTAACGGACTACTCTTAGATTTCTGGGGCGCTGTCTTCCCTTCATTTTTTCTGTTTCTTCAAGTAGAGACTGTCAGAACGCCGATGTTTGTGTGATGCAGTCATGTGCAGTAGACACGAACGCACAGAATGCTGGGAGGTGTAGTTCTGCAGTTTTACACACTTTGGCCAGTGTACACAGGCTTTTACACTAGTATAGTATATTTTACTTAAATTATATATATTTTTGCACAAATATGAGTAATTGATTAAAGTTCTTAAATTAATTTAATATAATTATTTTATCTATTTATGTGAAGATATACAACCTAATTGGGTCTCCTGTTTAACCCTTTCCTGTATATTCTCAAAAGGTAATGTGTTGTATCTTGGTTCACATGGGGGTATGCATTATATCCTTGAAGTCAACATGGACGAAAGAATGGAAGATGTTATTGAAATCCCTGCCACAATAAGACACGTTCATGGAATGAATGATGCTTGGGTTCCATACTGCTGCCAGTGTCATGGCTATGAGTGCCATTGATCCTGTGGGGTGAAACAGAACATCATGTGTGGTGTGCTTAGTGTGTTTGCACAAATTTACAGGGCTGATCATGGACATACATGGATTGTGTGAATGCCTGTGTTATACTCATAGCTGAAGTGATCCCTGATCAGACTTTCTCGTATCTGCACCCCTCTTAGGGTCTCCTCATCCCGGACTCTGTCCACAGGTACATCAACCATTGGTGGGGGCTGTATGTCATCCAATAGTCTTGTGTCCATGGTGATATTATGTAGTATTGCACATGCCAGGATGATGTCGCAAGCCTTGCTTGGGTCATATTGTAGTGCCCCCCCTGAGTGATCCAGACATCTGAATCTGGATTTTAGGAGGCCAAAAGTGTGCTCAATGGTATGTCTTGTTCTCGCATGAGCCACATTGTAGTACTCCTGGACATAATTTTTTGGGATTTCCGACTGGTGTTAGGAGCAAATCCCGACTGGTGTTAGGAGCCAAGATTTACACCCATAGCCAGAATCACCTGTGTAAAGTGAGTGACAGGGTGAGACAGGGACCAAATGTTAAGTGGATGATGTTGAATGAGGTCGACATACTACATGTGAATCATGAGCATGTTGAGCAGTGTTATATGTACACTATCACGGTGCCCGTGTTCCTGCTCTGACGGCGACATTGTTATTTTGCCTAATTTAAATGCCGTCCTCTTATTGGCCTGATATTCTTGCTCCACCCAGGGCTTGCCTTTATATACCCTGTCATGTCTATACCAAGGTGCCCTTTCATGGTGTATCTGTTCCTGACATTTGTTACTAAGTTGCTGTTATCATGTATGACCCGGCCTACCTGATGACGTCCCTGTGCTTCCTGTGTTACTGCTCTATTACAGACTGATCTGGCTGAGAACACGCTCCTTTGCTGAACTGATCTGGCTGAGAACCTGCTCCGTTACCGACTGATCTGGCTGAGAACCCGCTCCGTTGCTGAACTGTTCTGGCTGAGAACCTGCTCCGTTACCGACTGATCTGGCTGAGAACCCACTCCGTTGCTGAACTGATCTGGCTGAGAACCTGCTCTGTTACCGACTGATCTGGCTGAGAACCCGCTCTGTTGCTGAACTGATCTGGCTGAGAACCTGCTCCGTTACCGACTGATCTGGCTGAGAACCCGCTCCATTGCTGAACTGATCTGGCTGAGAACCCGCTCCGTTACCGACTGATCTGGCTGAGAACCCGCTCCATTGCTGAACTGATCTGGCTGAGAACCTGCTCTGTTGCTGAACTGATCTGACCGAGAACCCACTCCATGGCTGACCTGTCTGGCTATTGAACCTGTTCCGTTGCTCCTGACCAGGCTGTGCTTCCGTTACGCTTGTAACCATTCCTGGCTGAGCAGGGCTGGATTTACATCTCAGGAGCCTGTAGGCACAGATATCTGAAGCACCCCCCACCTGCCATCTCCACAGTGCTCCAAATCACCATATTGCCCTCACATTGCCCCCCATCACCTTCACATTGCCCCCATCAGCTCCACATTGCCCCCACATTGACCCCCATCAGCTCCACATTGACCCCATCACCTCCACATTGACCCCATCACCATCAGCTCCACATTGACCCCCATCAGCTCCACCTTGACCCCATCACCTCCACATTGACCCCCATCAGCTCCACCTTGACCCCATCACCTCCACATTGACCCCATCACCATCAGCTCCAAATTGACCCTCATCAGCTCCACATTGACCCCATCACCATCAGTTCCACATTGACCCCCATCAGCTCCACACTGACCCCATCACCATCAGCTCCACATTGACCCCCATCAACTCCACATTGACCCCATCACCATCAGCTCCACATTGACCCCCATCAGCTCCACATGGACACCATCACCATCAGCTCCACATTGACCCCATCAGCTCCACATTGCCCTCACATTGCCCCCCATCAGCTCCACATTGACCCCCATCAGCTCCACATTGACCCCATCACCATCAGCTCCACATTGACCCCATCATCATCAGCTCCACATTGACCCCATCAGCTCCACATTGCCCCCCATCAGCTCCACATTGCTTTCCCCCCATCATCCCCACTTTGACCTCACATTGCTCCCATTATCTCCAAATTAACCCTTTGAGTGTCAGAGTGGTACACAACGTATTGCTTTGCAATGCGTTGCGTACCACTCTGGCTCTCAAAGGGTTAAGCCTCATTCTCTCCCCCCACATCTGTTTCCTACCTCCCTGGTGGTCCAGCAGCTGGAGAGATCTGTGCTTCTGCACAGACTTTGCAACTGCTTGGAGCTCCCACGTGACCTTCCCTTTAGTAATGCAGAGCGCTGGGAGATTTTTTTCTCCCAGCGCTCTGCATTGCTAAAGAGCCGGGAGAGCTCACAGCTTACAAGGCAGCGGCTGGCGGCTCGGCGCGGCATGGCAAGCCGCGCCAAGTAAAAAAAAAAAATCAATTGTGGTGGCAGGCGCCCCTCTGTAGGGTGTGCCTGTAGGCAGATGCCTACTCTGCCTTTACGGGAAATCCGGCCCTGTGGCTGAGCATTTGTTCCGTTGCCATCCGTGCATGGCTGTATTCCTCCATTGTCCTAGTCTGGCCAGCGTTACAAGCAGGGGATTCCCAGTTGTCTTGTTGGTGGTGCGCCACGTGGCGCTATTCTTATCTTGTCGACCGTAGGCTTGGCATTCGTGTTATAGCTACTTACTCTAACACGCGAAGTACCGGTACAGTGCTATCAAGTGCTGACTGAGTTACTCAGATCTATCTGTGTCTTCCTCTGCACTATTGCTGGGCTCACTCCCTGTGGGAGTGTCTGTATTTCTCTGGGCATCTCCAGTTAACCCTTTTCGTGCCTAGACTGTCTAGGGTTAGCCTGTGCTCCTTCGCTGTTGCAATGAAACATAGAAACATAGAAACATAGAAGATTGACGGCAGAAAAAGACCACCTGGTCCATCTAGTCTGCCCTTTAGTATTCCTTTATTGTTATCTTAGGATAGATACATGTTTATCCCAGGCATGTTTAAACTGTGTTACTGTGGATTTATCAACCACCTCTGCTGGAAGTTTGTTCCAAGTTTCTACTACTCTTTCAGTGAAATAATATTTTCTAATGTTTTTCTTGATTTTTCCTCCAACTAGCCTCAGATTGTGCCCCCTTGTTCTTGTATTCAGATTCTTATTAATCACACTTCCCTCCTGAACCTTGTTCAGTCCTTTAACATATTTAAAGGTTTCAATCATGTCCCCCCTTTCTCTTCTTTCCTCCAGACTATACATATTTAGATCTCTGAGTCGTTCTTGATAAGTTCTATGCTTTAGACCTTCCACCATTTTTGTAGCTCTTCTTTGAACCCGCTCAATTTTAGTTATATCCTTTTGCAGATGAGGCCTCCAGAACTGTACACAGTATTCCAGATGTGGTCTCACTAGAGCTCTATACAGAGGGATCACAATCTCCCTCTTCCTGCTTGTTATACCTCTAGCTATGCAGCCAAGCATACGATTTGCTTTCCCCACCGCCTGGTTGCATTGGTTACTCATCTTGAGGCTGTCAGAGATGACCACCCCCAAATCCTTCTCTTCTGAAGTCTTTGCTACCACAGAACTGCCAATACGATAGTCAGATTGAGGGTTTCTTGTCCCCAAGTGCATTATTTTGCATTTGGAAACATTGAACTGAAGTTTCCATTGTTTTGACCACTTATCTAATAGTGCCAAATCATTCTCCATATTACAGACACCTCCTGGAACATCAACCCTATTACACACTTTTGTGTCATCAGCAAACAAGCAAACCTTCCCTGCCAAGCCTTCCCTTATGTCACTTACAAACATGTTGAACAGAACAGGGCCCAGAACAGATCCTTGTGGCACTCCACTTGTAACCAGTCTCTGCTCAGAATACACTCCATTAACAACAACCCTCTGGTTTCTGTCCTTCAGCCAACTGCAGATCCACTGAACTATCCAGGGGTTAAGTCCAATTCTTGATAATTTATCTATCAGCTCTTTATGGGGAACTGTATCGAAAGCTTTACTGAAATCCAGGTAGGCGATATCCACAGCACCACCTTCATCCAGCACTTTAGTTACATAGTCAAAGAAATCAATGAGATTAGTCTGACAGGATCGGCCCTCAGTGAAGCCATGCTGGTTTGGGTCCATCAGGTTGTTTTTTGTTAGATGGTCAATTATCTTCTTCTTTAGAAGAGTCTCCATCATTTTTACCACTACAGATGTCAGGCTGACTGGCCTGTAGTTACTAGCTTCTTCTTTACTACCCTTCTTGTGAATGGGTACAACATTGGCCATTCTCCAATCATCAGGAACTTCTCCCGTAAGAAGGGACTGGTTATACAGATTAGTCAGGGGGCCAACTATGACAGATCGGAGTTCTTTAAGAACTCTAGGGTGGATTCCATCCGGACCCATCGCTTTATTTGACTTTAGCCGGACAAGTTCCTCTAGAACATCGGCCTCTGAAAACACTGGGGCTAAAATTATACAACTAGAGGCAATGCTGTGTTCAGCCATTTTCTGATTATGAGGGCCGCCGTCTGAAAAAACTGAGCAGAAGTAGTTATTCAGATGGTCAGCGACCGCCTTTTCCTCTTCTATATACTGATTTTTTCCGTTGTTAATTTTTGTAATCCCGCAGTTTTTCTTCTTCCTGTCACTGATATATCTGAAGAAGGTTTTATTCCCCTTCTTAACAGATTTGGCCATTTCTTCCTCTTTTGAGGCTTTAGCAGCATTTATCATCTGTTTAGTCTTCTTCTGTATAGTTTTATACCCTTCTCTGTCCGCTTCACTTCCAGTCTCTTTATATCTCTTATAGGCAGACTTTTTATCTTTCACTATAGCTCTTAACTCTCTAGTAAACCATAGTGGATTTCTCTTTCTTTTCCTCTTGCTAATTTGTCTAACATGTAATCTTGTTGCCTTTAAGAGGACTTCTTTGAGTGTCTTCCACTGAGTACTCACTCTCGGTGTTTTATCCCACCCTTTTAATTCTTTCTTTACATATTCTCCCATATCCTCAAACTTCGTCTTCCTAAAGTCCAATACTTTGGTTGCAGAATGGGATTTCTCGTAGTCAGTCTGGATTCCGAACCACAAACATTGGTGGTCACTGGAACCTAGATTTTCTCCCACCTTCACCTCAGATACCAGGTCTCCATTTGTGAATACTAAGTCTAGGATATTGTCCCCTCTAGTTGGCGCCTTCACCAGCTGTTTTAGGGACATCCCCGTCAGGGCTTCTACGATGCTCCTACTTCTACATGTGGACGCACAAGGGATATTCCAATCAACATCAGGCATGTTGAAGTCTCCCATAACTACTATATCTCCCTTTACTGCCATTTGGGTAATCTCGTCCACTAGCATGTTGTCTTGCTCTTCAGATTGCCCCGGAGGCCTGTAGACTGCACCTATTCTTGTAACTGATCCCTTTTTATTCTGCAGACAGATCCAGAGAGTCTCCAACTCTTTACATGAATTCTGGATCGCTGTGGATTTTATGCTATCTTTAACATAAATGGCTACCCCACCCCCTCTTCTCTCAGTCCTATCTTTCCTATACAACGTGTATCCCGGAATGGCTATTTCCCAGTCATTACAGTCCCTGAACCATGTCTCTGTTATTACAATCAAGTCCAAGTCATCTCTACAAACTATTGATATTAGCTCGCTGAGCTTGTTGCCTAAGCTGCGAGCATTAGTACACATTACACGAAGAACATTACATTTATCACCAACAACAACTCTATCTACCGCACCATCATCTACCTCACCAACATCTGTATGTAAAGCACCAGCAACTTCCTGTGCACTAACATCTGTATCTATCACACTAACAAACTCAGAACCCTGGTTCACCAAAACTGTTCGGGGACAGAAATCAATCTTCTCAATGAAATTCCTGCCCCCTCCATCTAGTTTAAATGCCTCTCCAAGAAACACCTGAACTCTTCTCCAAGTACCTCAGTTCCTCTGTGTGACGGGTGCAGACCATCTCTCTTGAACATTTCTTTACAACTCCACCTTCTAACACTGTGACTGACAAATCCAAAACCTTCTTCTTTACACCACTGTCTTAGCCAACCATTGAACTCCAGGATACGAAGTCTCTTACTATTTTCAGAGCGGACTGGCAAAATCTCTGAAAAAGTGATAGAGTCTGTCATTCTGCTCAGCTCCAGGCTGAGACTTTGAAATTCCATTTTCACCTCTTCAACACTTTTCTGGGACAAATCGTTTGTACCGAGATGAATGATCAGATCAACTTCAGTCTCCTTTGTTGCAGCCTTGACAATATTTGAGATGCGTCTTTTATCCCTGCTTGCAGTAGCACCAGGAAGACATCTCACCTCCTTCAGTCCATCCTCATTCTGCCCTAAAGCAACACCTCTAACAATCGAGTCACCAACAAGGAGATGCTTTCTCTTCTTTTTAAGTCCATTTTCTGCTCCTGACTGCTTGTTACAATTCTCTCCTTTGGGACTCACAACATCCTGTACCTGAGTATCTGTGCTTTTATCTTCTGAAATCTCACTTTCCAATTCAGACAGGACACCAAAGGGATTACACACCGAAATACCAACAGTGTTGTGCTTCTGCTCCACAACTCTCAACCTCCCGGAACCAACTGTCTTCCACACAGCCCTTCTCTTCATGGGCCGTTGGGGCTGCGGTGGTGGATTACATGGTTGCTTGACTTCACACTCTAGCTGGGAAAGATTCACTTCTTTTGATTGCAGATAACACACCAAAGACTGCAGCCTGGAAATTTCACCATACAATGTGGACAGATGCAAACATACTGGACAACACCCCAAACTCCAGAGAGTACTGCGGAACACAACAGCCAGACAAGTGTTACACTGCACCAAACCAGACATCTTAGAATTAAAGCAGTTACTCACCAAACTGACAAAACCAATGCCTTCACCAAACTCCTGCCGTTTTCAAACTACTGCAGTTTTTGAAACTACACACTTCTGTCTGTCTGCTGCACTTGTGTCTGGCTGCAAACTACTTACAGAGTAAACTCACAGAGTTGAAACCTCCTATAAATACACCTACTGCAGTTGATACGCTAACGAAGCGAGCCAAGCCTTTTCTTATGCTAATCTAATGAAACCAGTTACCAGCTACACCCAAATAGACACCTATGCACACTATGCAGAAACCAAAACAAGCCAAATACAAACTTAAGCACTAATGATCCAAATTAACCAAAGTAAATAAACACACAATTCAAACTAAATACTAAATGCAACACAATTCCAAGTACTACAACATAAGCAGTATTAAAGAATGATAGTAAGATTTTTTATTTTTTTTTTTAAGTTTTTTGTCTACAATAGAAAAGAAGAGAGAAGTAAGAGTGAAGTAATAGTAATAGCCTGAGCTTACCTCAAGCTTGACTTAAGTACTGCAGTTTTTGAAACTACACACTTCTGTCTGTCTGCTGCACTTGTGTCTGGCTGCAAACTACTTACAGAGTAAACTCACAGAGTTGAAACCTCCTATAAATACACCTACTGCAGTTGATACGCTAACGAAGCGAGCCAAGCCTTTTCTTATGCTAATCTAATGAAACCAGTTACCAGCTACACCCAAATAGACACCTATGCACACTATGCAGAAACCAAAACAAGCCAAATACAAACTTAAGCACTAATGATCCAAATTAACCAAAGTAAATAAACACACAATTCAAACTAAATACTAAATGCAACACAATTCCAAGTACTACAACATAAGCAGTATTAAAGAATGATAGTAAGATTTTTTATTTTTTTTTTTTAAGTTTTTTGTCTACAATAGAAAAGAAGAGAGAAGTAAGAGTGAAGTAATAGTAATAGCCTGAGCTTACCTCAAGCTTGACTTAAGTACTGCAGTTTTTGAAACTACACACTTCTGTCTGTCTGCTGCACTTGTGTCTGGCTGCAAACTACTTACAGAGTAAACTCACAGAGTTGAAACCTCCTATAAATACACCTACTGCAGTTGATACGCTAACGAAGCGAGCCAAGCCTTTTCTTATGCTAATCTAATGAAACCAGTTACCAGCTACACCCAAATAGACACCTATGCACACTATGCAGAAACCAAAACAAGCCAAATACAAACTTAAGCACTAATGATCCAAATTAACCAAAGTAAATAAACACACAATTCAAACTAAATACTAAATGCAACACAATTCCAAGTACTACAACATAAGCAGTATTAAAGAATGATAGTAAGATTTTTTATTTTTTTTTTAAAGTTTTTTGTCTACAATAGAAAAGAAGAGAGAAGTAAGAGTGAAGTAATAGTAATAGCCTGAGCTTACCTCAAGCTTGACTTAAGTACTGCAGTTTTTGAAACTACACACTTCTGTCTGTCTGCTGCACTTGTGTCTGGCTGCAAACTACTTACAGAGTAAACTCACAGAGTTGAAACCTCCTATAAATACACCTACTGCAGTTGATACGCTAACGAAGCGAGCCAAGCCTTTTCTTATGCTAATCTAATGAAACCAGTTACCAGCTACACCCAAATAGACACCTATGCACACTATGCAGAAACCAAAACAAGCCAAATACAAACTTAAGCACTAATGATCCAAATTAACCAAAGTAAATAAACACACAATTCAAACTAAATACTAAATGCAACACAATTCCAAGTACTACAACATAAGCAGTATTAAAGAATGATAGTAAGATTTTTTATTTTTTTTTTTAAGTTTTTTGTCTACAATAGAAAAGAAGAGAGAAGTAAGAGTGAAGTAATAGTAATAGCCTGAGCTTACCTCAAGCTTGACTTAAGTACTGCAGTTTTTGAAACTACACACTTCTGTCTGTCTGCTGCACTTGTGTCTGGCTGCAAACTACTTACAGAGTACCCATGTCAGTGATGGGAAAGTGGATGTAACTGTCGGCCTTGTTTTTAAGGTCTGGCAACACCTGAGTCAGTACCTTGGAAAATGTGGACTGTGACATGCCTGATGCGTAACCTTCTGTTAACTGGAAGGCTCCACTTGCCATAAAATGTATTGCACACATGAGATTCTACAAGCCAGATAGGGCATGGTTGTGGATGTATATGGGATCGACCTCATTTCTGATGACCTCATATAGGGCAATGATGTTGTGCAGCATCAACCTGTAGTGGTCTATCACCTCATCATCTGTCACTCCCAGGAGCGTGACCCTTGGGTGATTTACCCTGGGCCTTGGTGGTCATCTGTGAACCCTATGCTGCTCCAGGGGTCCCTGTGGCAGCTGGTGAGCATCCTGTTGCGGCAGCTGTGGATCTGTAAGTACTAGCTGGACAGCACAGCAATTGAAAGTGAGCAATTGTAAGTGTACAAGGAGATATTCTGGAGATCTATTTTGTATCAATTTTGATGATATTTATTCCTCTCTTTCACAGGTAAGAATTGTCTGAATCTATTCCTAAGTAATGTAGACAACTGAGGGTTGATTAGGCACTTGGTAAGGAATAAGAACACTGAGTTATTAAGGTGGTTGGGATTGATGACCGGTTAGATCTAGTTACATAGTGTTTTGCTAATTATTTGGAGTTGCTTTCAGTGTATAAAAGTAGGTTTGTTATTAGCTGGGCTAATTACTAGCTGGGCAGCATAGCAATTGAAAGTGAGCAATTGTAAGTGTACAAGGAGATATTCTGGATATAATCTGGAGGTGATCTGCCGCGATTAAAGTCAGAAAACAACTGCAAAATCTGAAGGTATTTTCCTTTTTGTCCCTTGATTACATTAGTGCTGTGAACATGTCAGGCATGTTGCAGTGCAATGGATGTTTTGCTTTTCTCCCCCAGGAAACCTTTTGGAGGTTCAGAAGTTGCCTAATTTGTCAACAATTTTCTGTTTTACAACAGGAGATTGATAATTTGAAGGCTGAAATCTACAAGATGTATGTGAGCTCCACACAGATACAAAAGAAACAAGTGCCACTGCCTCCTAGACCTCCAAGAAATGGCAGATGGACTACAGTTGGTTCTGGAAGGGTAAGAGTTGTGGACAAGAGGCATGTCCCACAGTCTTTGACTTATAATTCCTTTGATGCACTTTCAGAACACTGCCTTAATATTGGAACAACTATGGAAACAGAGACTACTGGTTCACCAGCCTGTAATCCACAGGTAAATCAGACTGCAACCACTGACAAACTGACAAAGGTAAGAAGTGAAAACTGCTTTGGGAGAAAGCAACTATTATTGGGGGATTCCATATTAAGAGGCGTGACTCTGGAGGATAGTCATGGTACTGACAAAGAAGTCAGTTGTCTTCCTGGTGCTACAGCTCACAGAGATAGAAGACACATTTTAAAAATTGTTAAGCAAGCAAGACAGAATGGAGAGCTGGATGTCATAGTCCATTTAGGGACAAAAAATTTGGCTTGTAATGAGGTGAGCATGGTAAAATATGTTTTTAAGAAGCTATGTAAGGATCTGCGGCAAGTTGCTTCCACTGTATCTGTTTCAGAGGTTCTGCCAGTTTATAAGGAAGATGATGGTAGGATGCAGCGAATTAGAGACTTTAATTCATGGCTAGGGAAGTGGGGCCAAAAACATGGATTTGGCTTTGTTTCTCACACCAACCCCATTTGGTGTAACAAGGAATTGTACAAAAAGGATGACTTGCATCTTTCTCAAAAGGGAACAGAGATTCTCAGCAAGCAATTCAGAGGTTTGTTAACAGGTATTTAAACTAGTAGAGGGGGGCAATTGAATGATACAGGATAAAACCAATTGCCCCCCACAGCATTGCACAGATGAATTTGATCAAGGTTTGTCTGAGGCACATAGGTCAAAAACCAGTAGACTTTGTGTACAAATGCCTGCAGTTTAGAGAATAAGATCCCTGAACTCACTGCAATAATAACTCATGAAGATGTGGACTTAGTGGGGATTACCGAGACCTGGTACAATGAAAAAAATGACTGGGACTTGATTACGGTGAAAGGTGGTGGAATTTTGTTTGAAGATATTACACCAGGAGCGCATCCTGTTTTTATTTTTTCTTTTGCAGAAATACCAGGGTACTCTCTATTTAGAAAAGACAGGAAAGGCAGAAAAGGAGGATTTATGTCAAAAATAGCTTAAATGTTAATCTTATATAAGGTATGGGGGGACACAGAGGCTGCCTGGATAACTTTAGAATATGGGAATAAGATGGTCACTCATATAAGTGTGATCTATAGACCCCCAGGACAAGCTGGGGAGTTGGATAAACTGCTGGTCAAGGAAGTAACTAAGATGACTGTGAAAGGTGAGGTTATTATTATGGGGGACTTAAACCTTTCTGATGTGGACTAGAAAAACCAAGTAGCAGGTTCAGCCAGGAGTAGAGATATCCTAAGTTCTTTACAAGGATTAGCTTTTAGTCAATTAGTAGAAGAACCAACTAGGAAGGAAGCCACACTAGATTTCTTATTTACTAATGGAGACATGGTATCAGATGTAGCTGTAGGAGAGTGTTTGGAATCCAGTGATAATCAATCTATGGTTTAATATAAAAACAGAGGTGGCATTGCGCCACACAAAAACAAAGGTTCTAGACTTAAGAAAGACTGATTTTTCTAAAATGGAAACATTTTTATGTCAGTCTTTAACAACTTGGAGATCTTTAGATGGAGTCCAGGAGAAATGGGATTATCTGAAATGTGTTTTACTAAACGCAACAGAGCATTGCATTATGCATGTCAGCAAGAGTAAAAGAAAAAGAAAATCACTGTGGTACTCCGCAGAAGTAGCAAATATAGTAGCGGAGAAAAAAGAAGCATTTAAGAAATATAAGCAGATGCAGAAGGAAGAAGATAGGTATCGGTATAAGACTAGGCTGATGGAGGCCAAATGCATTATTAGATGTGCCAAAGCACACAAAGAGTTTTTATCAGAAACTGAGAAGGAATGGGAGACAGGGATGAGGATGGGTAACACCACCACCACCACTAGCAATCAGCTTTTGGAATTTGCGGAATTTGCAACTGCTCTAACTCCTGCTGCTGCTGAGATGCAAGGGCAGCAGGATGCTGAGGAGCAAGCTAGTGTGCCACAGACCACCGTGGACACAGTGGGAATGGGGTCAACAAGTGATGCAGGACTAGTTGTTACGGTTTTCTGACACTCAGACCAAGGTTAGAAATAAAACACAGTTTTATTAAAATGAAATAAGGAACAGCGCCCCTGAGGACCAGAATCGGTATTACAGTAATGAATAATATACAGGCTCAGTATAGCTGGAGCAGGTAGCATATAGCATAAACACAGGTAAGGGTTAATACTCAATCTGGTTGTCAGTCTCTGTGGTGGTGATTAGCCAACGCCCAGTGCGTGAACTGTCCCAGTAATAGTAGTGCAGCTAGCGAGCTCAAGCAGTGTGACTGAACTGAATCACAACCAGAAAACAGTATGGAAATGCCCAAGAGTATCGAATGCCCAACTGTGGCTGGAGCCAATACCCCTACTGGGGTGTAGAAATGGAGAAGAGATACACCAGAGCCAATGGAGCCAGATATGGAAGCACCCCCGGTGTGGTAGAGGAGGAACACTGCGTGTGCCAATGGGACCTGAGCCAAGCACCCCTTAGGTGCTGTAACAGAGAAGACACTGCCCAAGCAAAATACTAGAGCCAACGCACTACCAGGTGCGGGTGGATGTAAGAACACCGTGAGAAAGAATGGACCAGAGCCAAAGCACCCTTCCGGTGCCGAAACAGACCACACACTGCCAGAGTATCGGAATGCCCTTAGCACCACACAGTGATACAACTCCTGGAAATCAAGCACCTAACGAGAGGTACAGCTCTGCAGTGGTAACGGCTAGGCTTGGTATAGTAGGCAACAGCTCAACGAGTGTTAATGTGGCTCAGTATGGGAGGCAACAAGCTTGGCAGGCATATGCAAACGGGCTCGGTAACGGAGGCAACCGGCACAGCAGGTGTCCTAGACAGACTCTGAAACAACAGCCACAGCTCGGTAGTATTGTCACGGTTTGTTAAGATTCACAGACGCAGAGTTTGGTAAAAACTTAACTTTATTGAAAGTTAATGCAGCCCCGTGGGGTAGAATACACATATATTTCTTTATTAGACAGGAATACAATGCAAATGATTGCAATGACGGCTCTACCGGCCTTGCCAAAATACCGGGCAAGGCAGCCAGGAGATTAGAACTGAGGAGATGAGGCTCTACCGGTCTTGCCAATACCGGGTAAGGCAACCCAGGAAACAGAACAGGTTCTACCGGCCTTACCGTTACCAGGCAAGACAGCCGATTACAAGTGACTACACAGGCTTTACCGGTCTTGCCAATACCGGGCAAGGCAACCCAAGGAAAAAGGACAGGTTCTACCGGCCTTACCGTTACCGGGCAAGACAGACGATTTACAGGATCGAATTAGACCAACCGACAGTGACTGACTGGTGGTGAAACAGTCACTAAGATGGTAAAGAGGCAAGTCAGTGAGCAAGCCGCCAGCAGCAGAGATAATGGCACTCAGTAATGCTCTACACAAACGGAACGCCCTTCTACCATAGAGCAAGCAAATATTCATGGAGCAAACCAGTACCCCACATGTGGAACGCACCAGATATATACTGAGACAGCTGGGCGGCTTGTGGAGCGAACCAGTACCCTGTACGTGGAGCGCTATAACACTGATACAGCCGGGTGGCTGGTGGAGCGAACCAGTACCCTGGACGTGGGGTGCTAAGACACTTAGACAGCCGGGTGGCTTATAGAGCGAACCAGTACCCTGTGTGTGGAACGCTATAACACTTATACAGCCGGGTGGCTGGAGGAGCGAACCAGTACCCTGTATGTGGAACACTATAACACTTATACAGCCGGATGGCTTGCGGAGCGAACCAGAACCCTGTATGTGAAACGCAGGACACTTAGACAGCCGGGTGGCTTCTGGAGCGAACCAGTACCTCGTACGTGGAACGCTATAACACTTATACAGCCGGATGGCTTGCAGAGCGAACCAGAACCCTGTATGTGGAACGCAGGACACTTAGACAGCCGGGTGGCTGGTGGAGCGAACCAGTACCCTGTACGTGGATGCTATAACACTTATACAGCCGGGTGGCAGGTGGAGCGAACCAGTACCCTGTACGCGGAACGCTATAACACTTATACAGCCGGGTGGCTGGTGGAGCGAACCAGTACCCTGTACGTGGAATGCTATAACACTTATACAGCCTGGTGGCTGGTGGAGCGAACCAGTACCCTGTACGTGGAACGCTATAACATTGATACAGCCGGGTGGCTGGTGGAGCGAACCAGTGCCCTGGATGTGGGACACTAAGACACAGACAGCCAGGTGGCTTGGGGTGCGAACCAGTACCTCGTACGTGGAACGCTATAACATTGATACAGCCGGGTGGCTGGTGGAGCAAACCAGTGCCCTGGATGTGGGACGCTAAGACACTAGACAGCCGGGTGGCTTGAGGTGAGAACCAGTACCTCGTACGTGGAACGCTATAACACTACACAGCCGGGGTGGCTGGTGGAGCGAACCAGTACCTCGTACGTGGAACGCTATAACACTTATACAGCCGGGTGGCTGGTGGAGCGAACCAGTGCCCTGGATGTGGGACGTAAAGACACTAGACAGCCGGGTGGCTTGTAGTGCGCGCCGGTACACGCACAGTAACCGGGAAGATGACAATGTCGCCAAGGTGACTCAGGAACATCTGAAGGCAGGAAACAGTGAATGGAGGCAGGAACCAGCATGCAGACGGTCAACCGGAATCATTGCGGAGACTGGCGGCAGGAAGCGGAGACGACATCCGGAACAGCAGGAGGCAGGAACTCTTCAAAGGGAAACACTGGAACGTCTCAAATACAGGTAGCTGGAACACAGCAGAGGCCCAGGATACTCAGGAACAGGCTCAAATGCAACAGCATAGAGACAACACGAAAAGGCAACCAAAGGGTGCCCTGACTAGGTTTAAATAGCCTATACAGGGCAGGCTGACAGCAACCAGCCAATGGAGAGCCCCCTACTGGTGATAGACAAACAAAGAGAGCAATCACGGGCACCGTGATAAGTATTCTCTCACAGGATCAATAACGGAGGCAACCAACAGGTTCAGGAACGGAGGCCACAGAACATAGGAGGCGTGATCAAACAGTGCAAGCTGCGAGCAGGCTCAGAATGTCGCCAGGCAGAGATGAGAGCAGGAACCGGATGAATCACGGAGCAGGAACATCAGCCAGAACTGGTCAATCATGGAGCAGGAGTCGTCAGCAGGAACCGGGTCAATCACGGAGCAGGAACATCAGCCAGAACTGGGTCAATCACGGAGCAGGAAATCAGCCAGAACCGGGTCAATCACGGAGCAGGAACAGCAGAGTAGTCAGACGAGCCGAATCGGTACACATGAATACAGGATCACAGCAACAATAGCGCAGGAACTGGAACACCACGAAAGGGCACCTGAAAGGTGCCAGAGGCCCAGCATATAAAGAGACAACCTGGGCGGGCTAATCAACCTCCTCCAATGGACGAGCACCAACACAGAGAGTGACAGGGAATCACGGGGACCGTAATACTAGGACAGGTTCCACTTGCCAGTGCCAGCAATACTCCTGGTCCTAGATGCAGTGCCTAATCTGAGACAGTAGCAGCAACATTATCCGCTGCCAGAGAAAGAGAAGGGGAATGTGGAGGACAAGAAGAAAGAGGCCATTCTTTTCCACCTGTTCCCTATCCCTCCCCCCAGAAGTCATGGGTGTGGGACTATTTTTCTTGTTCAGGAAGGCACAGCGCAGTCATCATCAACAACTGTACAGTGCAAAATTTGTGACAAGTTAGTAAAAAGGGGAAAGGAGGGAACACACCTTGGCACAACCTCCCTGATAACACACTTGAAACACAGACACCATAACATTTACGTCAAACATGTTAAAGCCAAACACCCATTACAGGAATCTAGCACCGTTGTTACTGTACCCCCTGACTCTCCAGAAAAGTAGAGATCAAAGAGGAGGAAGAATAAAGAAACCCAGACAGACGCTGGGAGTTCCATGACGAGTAAAACAACCAGCTCGCCATCAACATCACCTTCTTCCTCTAACAAGTACATCTCCTGCCAATCCACCTTGTTTATTGTTACATCTGTTAATGCTAGGATATGGCAGTTCATCTCTGCCCATTGTACATTGTGTGGTGCACTGACCACACATGCCAGTGTGGTGGAGGAGAAATATCTGTCTCTGTAATCTATATATTTTTTAAATGTTATTTATTTATTTTAATTAACTATCCGACTTCTTTCTCCATACTCCCCTAGGACAGAGGTAAGAATAATATCAGGAAGAAACTTAGATCACAGTTGAATGTGTCTTCCCAGTTAGTGACACAGACTTCTTGGGTATTTGGGTAATTCTCCTTTGCTCTCTTCTCACACCCCTAGACTCCACTAGCACAGAAATAACATTCAGAACAGGAACAAATTTGTGCCACAAAATTATGAGGTATTTGGGGGCAATCATTTGCTCCCTTTATACACCTCCAGACTCCCTTAGGACAGAGATAACAGCCAAATCAGTAAGAAACTTGGAACATGGCTGCCTGTGTCTTCCCAGTCAGTCACAATGACTTGGAACATGGCTGCCTGTGGGAAAAGGAGGGAAAAAATTCCCATTGATTTCATTCATTGAAATGAGCTACGTGAAAAATGTGAAAAACTGCTCTTTTTGCAAAATACTTCCCGCTTGGATAAAAGTGCCATTTATTTCCTGTTTCTCTTGTGAGGTGAAATATTTCACACATCCCTATTCTATAGCATACTGCATGAGGGGAAGTTCTGAAGTTTTATACTATGGGAGCATGAAGTTTCACTGTTGTTGAAATACATAGGTGGAAAATGGAACCGATCTTGCAGGACATTCTATGGTCTTAGCAAAATGGAGGAAAATGAATGCGTTTCTATATGGGTGGGAATTCCTGTGGGAAATCATGCTGTATTCCCGAAAATCCTACGGTAACAAAATAGGAAAATAGGAAGTTCTGGTAAGCAGACAATTATCTATTTTGGGTGGGGCCTTGGAAAGGTTTATATAATTCTCATAATCTGGGTTATACTTTGTCAAGGGTTGAATTTGATGGACTTGTATTTTTTCTCCACCTATTTTAAAGTAAGTACCACTGATTGTCCTCATCACTCAGGGCAAAAAAAAAACATGTCTCCCAAGCTGTTACCAGCATTCAAGGGGTTAATTCAATGTTATAACATTTGCATTAGATGTATTATATGATTGCTTCTTGCTTTGCAAAACAAAAGGGTGGAACATTTTATTTAAACTTTTTTTAATATTAACTCATTAGATGGCAGGAATGTTTCCAACACATTGTATCTACAAGGCTTTGTAGATCTCGCTAGCATCCATGAGGTTAAAAGAATTGCTGAAATGGAAATATTTTTTGAACAGAAATATAGAGAAAATTCAAATTTCTTTTTACTGTTGCTAAAATAACAGTAAATTATTTTGTGCTGCTTTCGATAACCCCACTGTTGACCTTAGACAATAACTGCTAAGGCTTCTGAACGATAAGCCAAAATTAAAAACTTACATCAAAGTGCATCATGACAGAATGTAGATAAATAAGCAGGTTATATTGAAAGTATAATTCTGTGCCAGCATATATACTGGAGAACAAAAAAAAATTTAACTAAACTGTGAATAATGATACAGAATGATACAGAAATACCTGTATTAATGGAAAGCATATTTTTAAACATACTTTTTTAAAAACACTTTGTTTTTTTCTACGTTTTCTAGTCTTACTACTGTAGGTTACTGTGAATGGCATTAATATTTTAAAAGCTGTTTTCTAAGAGTTTAACAGTGACTAATTAATCTTTTACATAAAAGTTGCAGTGACTAATTAATATGTCATTTGACTGTTTAAGGGTTATTTGTAATCCTCATAAGACTGGCAAATTTGGTACAATTCATTTGTTAAAATAAATAAACAAATAACTAAATAGTCTGGAATATTTGAATCTAAAGCTATTTGTAACTCAACCTTATCAAGCTCATCCAATTATTAAAGAACTATCACATAAGTCTATCTCAAAAAACAGTAACATATGCCTAATTAATTATAATATGACATAGTAACACAGTAAATTAAGTTGAAAATGATTCAAGTCCAAAATACTTTATATTCTCAACTCTTTCCCTGTTAAAATTCCTATGATATATATTACTGCTCTGCAATGCAGTCTTAGTTTATCTAGAAATTGAAATGTCCTAGTTTACCCTTCTGCCTTCTAAAATTACCTCTTAACAGAGGAGGTATTTCAGCAGCTCCTGATAGCCTCTCTTACTACAGAGTGGCTACTTTATCCAAACTTACGGATTGTTCCAAAACATCCATTGAAGCATGGGTAGACATTGTGGCGCTGTTTGCCTTGGGGGGGTTCTCACTTCTGAGAACATGCTAGTTTGACCCTCATAGTTTCCCAACAGAATGTCGAGACCATGTTATACTGGGGCACCTTCTAATAATCTGGGCCTCCATTAACTCTTCACTAGCTCTCTTGCAATACCCCTTCCCTAAAATTCCTTTATTAGGCAACTCAGTGTTCTCCCCAGGACTGTCATGTGGGCTATTAACTTCCTGGAACCATCTTAAGGTACATAACTTAGGTGATGTCATATCTGAGTCGGTAGCCTCTCTTTTGAATTCTTGGTTAGAGATAAAGGAGTCCTTGCTACATATTTCTGTCAGTACCATCAACTCAGGAATTTCCTTCATTCAGTTCTACCAAAGGATTTTTTGCAATTGAGAAATACACCCTTTGAGCTTTTGTGCTCATCTTCTTCAATCCATAAATGTTCTCTGACACAGTGGTATAATTTCCTACAATCTAGGGAATCCCCTGACAAAACACAATATTTATTAGACTGGGAAAAAGAGCTGACTTTATTTCTCCCACTGACTGAATGGCTTAAACTGCTCAGGATTCTCCTTGACTCTTCTCCTGATATAGCCACAAAAGATTGTAACTACATTGTAACTTATTCACTCTCTGGTATAGAACCCCTCAGCTACTGCATAAATTCTATCCAGCAACATCCTCAACTTGGATTCAGTGCTCCATATTTGGTGGAATTGCCCACTAATAATTTCATTCTGGGAATCACTTCTCATCCAGATAAGCCACATCCTTCAGATTAGTATTGATTGCCCCTCTGTGCTGCTCCTATTTAGTCGTGACTTGCCCAAGTTGATAGCTACAAAAAAAAAACTTAAAATACTGTTTCATTTCCTAGGAAATGCCGCAAAGTGATTGATCCCATTGAAATGGCAATTGACAACTGCCCTGGGGATGATCGAGTGGAGACAGAAGGTTTCAACACACTTATGAATGCAATGTTTAGGGTTCTTTGATAAGGTTGTATTTGACCTCTTCTCAACGTATTGGATACCCCTCCCTCAGAATAGCTCTCAGTCAATCTCACTCTGGACTTACAAGCTGAATTGGAATGAACCTGACTGTTGGTATTTTTGATGTACCCCCCCCACCCTTTCCTTCTTTCCTCAGTTTTTTTTATGACTTTCAGTGCTACCTTATGCCTGAAGCTCTTACTCTAGATGGGGACATATTTTATGCCCCCACATCATCTACATATTCCAACTGATTTTGGTTTATGTCATGTTAACTTTTTGCTTCTGATTAGACTGCTTATTAATTCCCATCCTTGGTACTGTATTGTTCCTTGTATTGTATTTATATACTTTTATTTTAGACCCTGTCTAAATTACGTTACATTTGTATGTACCTTTTTGAATATACAAATAAAGTTTTTACAAAGAAAAGAAAAAATATCAGGGTCAATATTCTCTTCACAACCCATAAAAATGAGAATCTTATAAACCTTCCTTCCACTAAAATGAATATTAGTCTAATTTTTAGCTCTTTCCTCTTTAATACACAGTATTTATTCCCTCTTTAAAGAAATGCATTTATCTTTTAAATATATCAGTTGTATCAGCAATTACCACACCCTGGGGTAAATAATTAAATAATTTTGCATACCAGTCTGTATGAAAAACCTTCCTCTGCTGAAGTTGAAACCTCCTTTCCTCTAATCTTAAAGGGATAGTATTACTTCAAAATTACTATCCCTCATATTGTAGCCCTTAATAAACTGAGTTAAATGACACCAGCGGCATCTCTCAAACCTTTATGGTTTAAGAGATAGCCGCTTTCAAAGTTTCCTCTCCACTGCTGTCAGCGTTCTGCTGCCAGCAGGGGAATCAGGTCCCGGGACAAGCAGAAGCTCTTAAACAGAGCTGATATCTCGTTATGGAAGGAAAATGATTAATTGAAACAGTCTTCTACGTGTGCTTGGTAACCAATTTCAATTAATAATTTTTCCTTCCATAACGAGATATCGGCTCTGCTGAAGAGCCTCCGCTTGATTCAGAGACCGGATTTTCCTGCTGGCAGCAGAATGCTGACATCAGGGGAGAGGAAACTTTGAAAGCGGCTATCTCTTAAACCATAAAGGTTTGAGAGATGCCGCTGGTGTCATTTAACTCAGTTTATTAAGGGCTACAATATGAGGGATAGTAATTTTGAAGTAATACTATCCCTTTAAGGGATGGCTTCAAGTTATTTGATCAGACATTGGAATGAAAAGCTACTTCTAACATTATGTAGGTTGCTACTACATAGAAGCAGAAAAAGATAATTTTGGCAAGATCTGTTCCTCATAAAACCATGGTGATTCCTCCTAATAAGCTTATTTTCCTCTGTATAATCCTGAATAAATCCCTTATTATCACCTCTGCAATTTTATCACTACAGAGTTCAAACTCAGAGGTCTATAATTCCCAGGTACTCTTTTAGTTCCCTTCATAAATAAAGTCAGTACACTGGCTTTATGCCAAACTTGTGGCACTGAGCCTGTGGTGATAGAGGCTTTAAAAAATAAAAAGAGCTGCCTTGCTAACTATGCACTAAGTTCCCATAGAACTCTTGGATTTATACTTATATTTATATATCAGGACTACATGCTTTGTTAGTCTTAATTTTGTCCAGTCTTCCTTTAACCTCTTCTGGTTTTAACCCAATATCTGATAACTAGTGTAAAAGCCTGTGTACACAGGCTAAGATCCAATGACCTAAAGAAGCCGGTCCTACTCTGCGTACTGCTGCCGACTTACTGGAGGTGCACCCAATGCAGTCTTGGGCAGTAGAGAGCATTCTGTGTGTTCGGGCAGTCTCTACTGTGTATGACTGCATCGAACAAACATTCTGGCCTTTGATATTATAGGATGGTATGGTTTTATTTGTTTTATTATATATATTATATATACAGTAATGTGCAAAAGTTTTAGGTGTGAAAAAATGCTGTCAATAGTTTATATTTGTCAATTAACAAAATGCATAGTGAGTGAAACAAAGAAAAATCTAAATAAAATCAATATTTGACATGGTCAAAAAACAGCATCAATTCATCTAGGTACACTTGCACAAAGTCAGGGATTTTGTAGGCATATAGTCAGGTGTACGATTAAACAATTATACCAAACAGGTGCTAATGATCATCAATGCAATACGTGTGTCAAAACACAATCATTAACTGAAACAGAAACATCTGTGCAGGAGGAATACATCTGGGTGAGGAACAGCCAAACTCAGCTAACAAGGTGTCAAAAGTCATACACCATAGCAAGACTGAGCACAGCAACAAGGCACAAGGTAGTTACACTGCATCAGCAAGGTCTCTAAGCAGATATTTCAAGGTAGACAGGGGTTTCCAGATGTGCTGTCCAAGCTCTTTTGAAGAAGCACAAAGAAATGGGCAACACTGAGGACCGTAGACTCAGTGGTTGGCTAAGGAAACTAAGTGCAGCAAATAAAAGACACATCATGTTTACTTCCTTTCACAATCGGAAGATGACAATCAGTGGCATCTACTCAGGATTGGCAGAAAACCTTGGGACCCTGGTACTCCCATCTACTATCCAAAGAAGTCTGGTCAGAAGTGGTCTTCATGGAAGACTTGCCTCCAAAAAGCCGTACCTCTGACGTGAAAACAAGGCCAAGCAACTATGCATGAAAACACAGGAAATGAGGTGCAGAAAAATGGCAGCAGGTGCTCTGGATTGATGAGTCAAAATTGTAAATATTTGGCTGTAGCAGAAGCCTGTTTGTTTGCCGAAGGCTGGAGAGCGGTACAAGATTGAATGCAGGCAACAGTGAAGCATGTTGGAGGTTCCTTACAAGTGTGGGGCTGCAATTCTGCAAATGGAGTTGAGGACAGAATTAATGGTCTCCTCAATGCTGAGAAGTACAGGAAGATGCTTATTCATCATGCAATACCATCAGGGAGGCATCTGATTGGCCCCCAATTTATTCTGCAGCATGACAATGACCCCAAACATACAGCCAAAGTCATTAAGAACTATCTTCAGCATAAATAAGAATGAGGAATCCTGGAAGTGATGGTGTGGCCCCCACAGAGACCAGATCTACACATCATCAAGTCTGTCTGGAATTACATGAAGAGAGAGAAGGAACTGAGGCTGCCTAAATCCACAGAACAACTGTGGTTAGTTCTCCAAGATGTTTGGAACAACCTACATGCTGAGTTCCTTAAAAACTGTGTACAACTGTACCTAGAAGAGTTGATGCTGTTTTGAAGGTGAAGGGTAGTCACTAGTGATGATCGAGCACCCCGATGCTCGGGTGATCGGGTGCTCTGGCCGAGCGCCCCCGGAGGCTCGAGTGCTCGGCCGAGCACCCGAGCCCCATTGAAGTCAATGGGAGGACTCGAGCATTACACCAGGCACCCCCTGCTCTGATGAGGGGAGGGTGCCTGGTTCATAGGAAAAGGTCAGAAAATGATGGAAACACCACAGAAATGGTTCAGGGACAGCATAGGGAGGATGTCTGGATGCATCTTGGACTCCAACGTCGCTGCTGGGAACGATGTTTTGCCCATAGTACGCCATTTTTACAGACTGACCGTAAAACACACAAAAAGGAAGATAAAAACGATTTTAGGTGAAAAATTGTTACCAAACAGTATTTGCTGTATATTTACTTGTATATCATCTGCAAATTCTGCAAAAAATTTCATCGATTTTTCGGAACTGGGGCCATGATTAAGAGGGAAACGTGCGCAGCGTAAAGCAGGTGTTCAACGTGGTTATGGCCCGGGTAAGGTACAGCATTCAGGAACGGAGGCCGCAGCTACCACAGGTTTTACAACATGTCCGTTTGCCCTTGTTAAGTCCAAAATTTATAGTCGGAACAGTGGGGTCTGATCCATTGAGTAAAAGTGACGAAGTGACTTAGTGGATGAAGCCAAGAACTACCTTCTGCTCTGTCGAACACCCCAGCCCTATTTAATTCAATGGGAGGACCTGAGGCACTCCGATACAACCTGTATATGACAAAATGGAGGGCCTCATTCACATTGTGGTACAATAGTTCAGGTAGTGGTCCAACACTCATAAAGCCTATGCACTAAGTGAAAGGGCTGCCAAAGATTAGACTGAAATGTCACTCCAATACACCCTTTATTACATATAAAGGAGGGCATCATACACAGCCTTGAAAAATTAGGATTAATGGCCTGCTGGTGACCCTCTAAAACATTAGGGGCGAGGGCATGCCGCTAAGCTGACCATCTAAAACATTAGGAATGAGGGTCTGCTGCTGAGCCGACCATCTAAAACATTATGGGTGAGGGTCTGCTGCGGAGCTGACCATCCTAAACATTATATGCGAAGGCCCGCTAGTGAGCTGACGCTATAAAACATTATATGAGAGGGCCCGCTAGAGAGCTGACCCAATAAAACATTATATGAGAAGGCACGCTGGTGAGCTGACCTATACAAAAATTGTCAAACAGGGCCCACTGGTGAGCTGGCCCTATATAAAAATTATATCACAGGGCCCGCTGGTGAGCTGGCCCTATATAAAAATTATATCACAGGGCATATGGAAGAGGAGGAGGAGGATGAGAAGATTAAGAGTCAACCATATACCCGTTTTTTGGGTGGAAGGGGTGAATGGGAATACAGAGTATTCCCATCATTGTAAATAACATATCTAAAGTGACTTTATGTTCACCCGGGGCTTTCCTCCAGTGGAGTGGAGAAGTCAGGGGAAATCCAGGCCTTGTTCATTTTTATAAGTGTCAACCTATCAGCATTTTCGGTGGAAAGGCGGATACGCTTATCTGTTATGATGCCACCAGCAGCACTAAATACCCGCTCAGACAGAACGCTGGCGGCAGGGCAGGCCAGCACCTCCAAGGCGTAGAGTGCCAGTTCATACCACGTGTCCAGCTTGGACACCCAGTAGTTGTAAGGCACAGAGGGATCAGTGAGGACGCTGACACGGTCTGCTACGTACTCCTTCACCATCTTCCAAAACTTTTCCCTCCTTGTGACACTAGGCCGCGCATCAGGGTGAGGGTGCTGGTGGGGTGTCATGAAGGTGTCCCACGCCTTGGAGAGTGTTGCCCTGCCTTTGTCGGAACTGCTGTGTGCTCCCCTTTTCTCCCCTTCTCGGTTGGCCAAGGTAGCACGTACTCTGCCGCCAGCGTTGTCAGATGGAAAATTTTGGAGCAATTTTTCGACAAGAACCTTCTGGTATTGCACCATTTTGCTTGTCCTCTCCACCGGAGGAATGAGAGATGAGAAATTCTCTTTGTAGCGGGGGTCCAGAAGGGTGAACACCCAGTAATCCGTGTTGTCTAATATGCGTATAACGCGTGGGTCACGGGAAAGGCAGCCTAACATAAAGTCAGCCATGTGTGCCAGAGTACCAACAGGCAAGATTTCGCTGTCCTCACCAGGAGGATGACTCTCAATCTCCTCATCCTCTTCCTCCTCTTCTGCCCACCCACGCTGAAGAGATGGAAATAAAGTTCCATGGCTACCCTCTGTAGCGGAGGCAACCGTGTCTTCCTCCTCCTCCTCCTCCTCCGCCTCCTCCAATTGTCGCTGAGAAGACGAAGTGAGGGTGCTCTGGCTATCACCTTGTGTAAGCTCTTCCTCCCCCATTTCCACCTCTTCCACATGCAAAGCGTCGGTTTTAATTGTGAGCAGCGAGCGTTTCAGTAGACACAGAAGTGGGATGGTTACACTGATAATAGCGTTATCGCCGCTCACCATCTGTGTCGATTCCTCAAAATTGCGTAAAACCTCACAGAGGTCTGACATCCATTCCCACTCCTCACTTCTGATTAGAGGAAGTTGAACGGAGAGGCGACGACCGTGTAACAGCTGGTACTCCACTACTGCCCTCTGCTGCTCACAAAGCCGGGCCAACATGTGGAAGGTGGAGTTCCAGCGCGTGCTCACGTCACACAGCAGCCGGTGAGCTGGCAATTGTAAGCGCTGCTGCAGCGTCAACAGGCCGGCTGAAGCTGTAGATGACTTACGGAAATGTGCACACACGCGGCGCACCTTGGTCAAGAGATCATGCAAATTGGGGTAGGTTTTTAGAAATCGCTGAACCACTAAATTAAATACATGCGCTAGGCATGGTACGTGTGTGAGCTTGCCGAGCTCCAAAGCCGCCACCAAGTTACGCCCATTATCACACACAACCATGCCTGGTTGCAGGTTGAGTGGCGAGAGCCACTGCTCGGTCTGGTGACTAATCCCCTGCAACAGCTCTGAGGCCGTGTGCTGTTTGTCCCCAAGGCAGATCAGCTTCAGCACGGCCTGTTGACGCTTCCCCACTGCAGTGCTACACTGCTTCCAGCTACCGGCTGATGGGTGAGTGGCGCTGCGCGCAGAGAATTCGGTGGTGGAAACGGAGGAGGAGGAGGAGGAGCCAATAACGTAGGTGCTGGCGGAAACCCTGATGGAGGTAGGGCCCGCAATCCTCGGCGTGGGTAGCACCTGTGCCATCCCAGGGTCCGAGTCGCTCCCAGCCTCCACGACATTCACCCAGTGTGCCGTCAGGGAAATGTAGCGTCCCTGGCCACAAGCACTTGTCCATGTGTCAGTCGTTAAGTGGACCTTCCCAGTAACTGCGTTGGTCAGGGCACGGGTGATGTTAAGGGACACATGGTGGTGTAAGGCGGGGACGGCACACCGGGAAAAGTAGTGGCGGCTGGGGACTGCGTACCGAGGGACAGCTGCTGCCATCAGGCTGCGGAAGGACTCAGTGTCCACAAGCCTAAATGGCAGCATTTCGATGGCCAGTAATTTGGAAAGGTGTGAGGTTAGTGCTATGGCCTGTGGGTGGGTGGCTGGGTATTTTCGCTTGCGCTCAAATGCCTGGGGTAACGACATTTGGACGCTGCGCTGGGACAGGGAAGTGGATGTGGTCGCTGATGGTGCTTCAGATGGTACAGGTGCAGGGCGGGAGGTATGCGGGCCTGCGCCTTCGACAGGCGATTGGCCGGCACCGAAAACAGGGGAAGAGGAGGCAGTGGTGTGGCCTGCAGACACAGATTGGCGATCCGGGCGTTCCTCCCACTTATTACGGTGCTTGGATGCCATGTGTCGGATCATGCTGGTGGTGGTGAGGTTGCTAGTGTTCATGCCTCGGCTCATTCTGGTATGGCACAGGTTGCAAACTAAAATTCTTTTGTCGTCCGCACTTTCCTTAAAAAAACGCCATACCGCGGAACACCTAGCCCTAGGCAAGGGAGATTTACGCAAGGTGGTGCTCCGTGGAACATTTGCGGGCCGGTTTGGTGCGGTCCGCCTTCTTTCTTTAGCCACACCACTGCCTCTTCCAGCCTGTTGCGGTGCTGCAGATGGCTCACCCTCAGGACTGCTGTCATCGCTCGGCTTTCCACCTTCCCAGGTGGGGTCAGTGACCTCATCGTCCACCAAGTCCTCCTCCACTTCCTCACTCTGATCATCCTCCTCATTTCTTGATCCCACCACATCCTCAGTCATTGACATCTGTGTATCATCCTCCTCATCAAGGTCTTGAGACAGTTATTGTGGTTGATTTGATGGCAACTGTGTCTCATCATCATCATCCACTTCCTTTGACCTTAAATGCCGTTCCCCTCTGTCATCTTCTTGTGATTGGGTACCCTCTAGAGGTTGTGAATCAGGGCACAAGATCTCATGTTCCTCTGCAAGCGTGCTTGGAGAGAGGTTCAAATCAAGGATTGGTGATGAGAAGACCTCCTCACTATATCCCAGTGTGGGATCACTTCTTTGGCCAGACCCTCTATGGTGGGAGGAAGGATGATCAGGGTGAGGATTATGTTGACCAGACTCTTGGCTACTGAGAGTGGACTTGGTGGAAGACAGGGTGGTGCTTAACCGACTGGAAGCAGTATCAGCTGAAATCCAACCGACCACCTGTTCGCAGTGGTCTGACCTCGAGAGTGATGTCCTGCGACGCCCTGTAAACTGAGACATGAAGCTAGGTATGGTGGATGTCTTTCTTTCTTGTGCTCTGGCACCAGGCACAGTTTCTCCGCGTCCTGACCCGCGCCCTGAACTATCAGGATCACGTCCACTTCCCCGTCCCTTTTTACCCGCCTTCTTCATATTAAACGGAATATATGCCGGTAATCTGCGGCTAGGCACACGAAACAGAATGTGACGCTAATCTGTGGCTAGGCACACTAAACAATATGTGACGCTAATCTGCGGCTAGGCACACTAAACAATATGTGACGTTAATCTGCGGCTAGGCACACTAAACAATATGTGACGCTAATCTGCGGCTAGGCACACGAAACAGAATGTGACGCTAATCTGCGGCTAGGCACACGAAACAGAATGTGACACTAATCTGCGGCTAGGCACAGTGAACGGAATATGTGACGTTAATTTGTGAATTTGCACACTAAACAGAATGTGACAATAATCTATGACTAGGCACACGTTTAAAATGGCCCTTTTTGTCGCTGCGTTGTAAAATCATTGGCCCTGTGCACCTAACAGAATATGTCAGCTTGTCACTGCACTGTGAAATATTTGTCCCTGTGCACCTAGTACAATGTCACCTTAGAACATGTCCCCCCCCCACAAAAAAATGAAATTCTGCTACCCCCAAAAAAAATTAAATGCTGCCCCCACACACAACAGTCCTAAAAAGGACTTTTGGGTCTTGAAAGAGTTTCAACAATTTTATTCTCCCTACACTGACTTCCTGTGAATCTAGTATTATATGTCACCTTTCAAATATCCCCCCCACAAAAAAAAGGAAATTGTGCCCCCCCAAACAAAATATAAATGCTGCCCCCACACACAACAGTCCTAAAAAGGACTTTTGGGTCTTGAAAGAGTTTCAACAATTTTATTCTCCCTACACTGACTTCCTGTGCATCTAGTATTATATGTCACCTTTCAAATATCCCCCCCACAAAAAAAAGGAAATTGTGCCCCCCCAAACAAAATATAAATGCTGCCCCCACACACAACAGTCCTAAAAAGGAATTTTTGGGTCTTGAAAGAGTTTCAACAATTTTATTCTCCCTACACTGACTTCCTGTGCATCTAGTATTATATGTCACCTTTCAAATATCCCCCCCACAAAAAAAAGGAAATTGTGCCCCCCCAAACAAAATATAAATGCTGCCCCCACACACAACAGTCCTAAAAAGGACTTTTGGGTCTTGAAAGAGTTTCAACAATTTTATTCTCCCTACACTGACTTCCTGTGCATCTAGTATTATATGTCACCTTTCAAATATCCCCCCCCACAAAAAAAAGGAAACTGTGCCCCCCCAAACAAAATATAAATGCTGCCCCCACACACAACGGTCCTAAAAAGGACTTTTGGGTCTTGAAAGAGTTTCAACAATTTTATTCTCCCTACACTGACTTTCCCTGCCTAAGCGCATCTCTCCCTGGCTAAGAATGAGCCGAACTCGCACGTCGGGTGCTATACAGCACCCGATCACGGGTTCTGGCCAGCCAATCAGTGTAATGCCAGCAGCCAACATGGCTGCTGGCATTACACTGATGTCAGAGCCTCCCCGCACGTTTATTGGCTGCGCAGCAGCTGCGAAACGTACGGGGAGGAGACCCGAACATGGCGGGCGAGCACATGCGGTACTCGTACGAGTACCGCCATGTGCCGAGCAGAGCGATGCTCGAGCCGAACCGAGCTTTGGCCGAGCATGCTCGCTCATCACTAGTAGTCACACCAAATATTGATTTGATTTAGATTATTCATTAATTTTGTTAATTGATAAATATAACTATTAACATGTCTATTTTTGAAAGCATTCTTACTTTACAGCATTTTTTTCACACCTGCCTAAAACGTTTGTATATTTTTACATACATATATTGATGCAAATAAAGTGTTCAGAACATCAGTCTTTCCCTTATTCTACATAATCAACTGATCTATCTAATTTTTGAAAGGTTCCAGTGTATTCCCAATTAAGTATTTTGCTGTTTATGTATTTTATAAACTTCTTTTGCATTAGACTTGCTCTGTTTTGCAATTTGAGCTTCATTATGTATTTTTGCTAACCTAAATTCCCTTTTGCAATCTTTGTTGCTCTACCTGTATTTCAGTAAATAACTTTCTGTTGCTTCAGACTTAAAGGGATAGTAATGTTTCATAATAAAAGCAGCTCTAATTAATCATCATAGTATTTGGACCTTGGAGAGTGTTAGTTCAATTCTGTCACAGTTGTAGTTCAAGAGTAATTGAATGATAAAGTAACCCCTGCCCCTTTTACTGATGTATCACTGCTCAGCCAGAGCAGAAGGGACAATCTTCAATTAAGATAAGGGAAAAAACCTGAAAAACTTGTCAAGGGGGGCAGGGCTTTTATTGTTCTCACAGGAAGAATATTGTCCCCTGCTGTTATCTGTCTGGTCTAGCAACCAGATTCCACACTGAGAAGAGATGGCTTATACTAGGTAAAAGGGGCGGGATTCAATTACTCTTGAACCACAACTCTGACATTATTGAAATAACACTCTCTGTGGCTCAAATACTATGAAGATTAATTGGAGCTGCTTTTTTTGTGAAACATTACTATCCCTTTAAATAATTCAAAAGCCTTTATGTTTAACTTTCCATTTTGTACTTTCCATTTACATTTAACCACCAGGGATGGGAGAAACTTTTCGCCTCAAAAGTGAAACAGAAGAAAAATGGCACTTCCTGCAGAGTAGGACATTTTTTGCAAAAAGTGCAGTTATCCACTTTGATCCAAGTTCTTTTGTGATCTGCCTGTTATCTCTTTGCTAGACGAATCTGTGGGGGTGAGAAGGGAGCAAATGAGATTTACCCTGATTACCTCAACATTTGTGTTACTGAGTCACAGCCAGCCGCGATCCTTGTTTCTTCTTGATCTGGCTGTTATCTCTGTGTTAGAAGAGTCCTGAGAAAGAAGCAGTTGAATAGGGAGTGTGTTTTTTGGTTTTGGTTTTGTTGACTGTGATTGGGATGGGGGGGCAGTTTATTAAACAAACAAACAAACAAAAAAAAAAAATATATATATATATATATATAATTTTGGGAAGAGAGAATGGGATCCTGATGTGAGCTGTGACTGAGGCAGACTAAAATTAGAAGAGAAAGTATTTTGCAAAGGGCAAAATATCACACACAATCAGTTCTATTGTGTACTTCACTATAAAAATAAACACAGTAGTTGAATAACGTCCAGCAAATGCACAAGGAGCAGATGGATAGTGAGAGGAGTAAGTGAAGGCTGTGTCTGAATTTGTGGGAGGGGCTGCAAGCTCTTAAGTACCGGGCTGCAGCCTCCCCCACCAGGCTCAGCATCCTCGAGATTGTGTGATTATTACGTCATCTGACTCATTCAGTCAAGCAATCTCTTGCTCATACGCTTAAGCTTACAGCAGCCATAGCGTTCAAAGAGTCGGAGTTACAGCATTCCACGTGTCAGCAAGACAGCAAGCAAACGATAGTAAGCCCCTGACCATAAATATTTTATCGCTCCAGTACCCTATCGCAATACATTGCTGTTTCAATGTAATCTTATTGTTAACTGATTAGGCTTTAACATTATGCTACAGTTCCCTCTCAAATCCTTTTAAACATTATACATACATGCAAGCCGGTTAAGCTATAAATAATTGTATTCTATATTTTTATAATGAATTACGTATTCTGATTGTCACATTAGCAATGTCTGCAAATAGTTACTTATCACAGCATGTTTTATCTTAAGCAATTTCAACGAAGTCCTATTGCAGATGCTTATTATGTAGCCTTCAGTCATGTTCTACTCTCGCTTTAGTGGGGAGTATCTAACCTTAAGTCTTATAACAAACGGTCTATTGATTCAATCATCCATTGCAACACCCTATATAGTATTAGGATCAACATCACTTACATATTTCATGTGTATTAGTTCATTAAGTTCACATTTTCTCATACTGCTATGCATACATTAGTTATAATATTCTAATTATCAAGCATTTAAGTTCAAGCCAATTCCCAGAGTTGCATTTTCCATTTCCAGAGTCCAGTATAGTCCTTACCTAATTTTAGCCTTTTCAGTCTATGTTTAAGCAACATGATAGAGGCTAAGTAGCTTCAATCCCCCTGACACATTTATAATCATTCACTGTTTTTATGGTATATTCACCATAAAAACAAAAACAGCTGCAGTCAAGTTGTCAGAATATTAGCTATTTACCAAATTAAGTCTCATATTATCATACTTCCTTTTATGATTAATGCATACTTTAATGTCATGATTCTTATATATGCTTATCATCCTGCTTTAATTACATTTATTAGTAAGTAATTACCATGCTAGGATGTTCACTCTATACTATGCTATTGTAAATCTGAAGGGTAAAAAAAGTCTAATTATTAACCTCTCCAATCCATTCCCCAAGGTGTGCCTTTTTGTAATATAGGTTTTGTTGGAGCTATGAATAAACCTTTTTCAATTATCTGGTAAGAACAGCTTACTGAATAGTACTGAATTTTTATTGAATAGTATACACCCAACTATTAGTAAGCCTTCATCTTCCGATACTTATGTACTCTAATTTTTTCCAAGTGTGACCTTATTTTTCCTCTTATATATTATTACAGAGGATAATTAAAACACCTTCACTCTCCAGTTCTTTGCTCTCCAGTTAATCAACTACATTGGTTCATTAACCACTATTCAGGTAGGTCTTTTTGCACTCTATAATTAAGAACCCATCCTTCTCAATACTCCAGACTTAATGTCACATAATTTTCTTCAGGCCTAATTTTTTCAGTTCAGGTAAGTAATGTTTTATTATTCCATTCCACTGCTATCTAAAATTTGGCATCACACTAAATTATTTTAATGACTTGCATCCACTCAGAGAAAGAGATGAAATCAGCCATCATACTTCATCCAGAAGCCTCGTGCAATAAGCTGCCTTATTTCTCTTCACAGGACAGCAAGCCCCCATTATTAGTTCCGCCTTTCTTCCTCATGGAGAACTCACTTCCATCTTCCCCTTCACTGAAGCCACGCCCTCCCCCCCTTCTTCTTCACGGTGGCCAAAGGTTTTCCCCTTTTACCTCTTTGCAGAGGTCCAAGGCTTATTATTGACCTTACCTCTCTGCAGTGGCTAAAGGTTAATTTTCTGCATTACCTCTTCGCAGAGGCTGAAGGCTCACTCACCCTCCTTACCTCTTTGCAGAGGCTAAAGGCTCACTCACCCTCCTTACATCTTCCCAGAGGCCGAAGGCTCACTCCCACGCCTTACCTATTTGCAGATGCCAAAGGCTCACCCACCTGCTTTAATTCTTCGCAGAGGCCAAAGGCTCACTAACCTGCCTTACCTCTTCACAATGGCTGAAGGCTCACTAACCCTACTTACATCTTCTCAGAGGACGAAGACTCACTAAACCACCTTACCTCTTCGCAGAGGTCGAAGGCTCACTAACCCACCTTACCTCTTTGCAGAGGCCGAAGGCTCACTAACCCACCTTACCTCTTCACAGAGACTGAAGGTCAACCAACCCGCCTTACCTCTTCACAGAGGCCAAAGGCTCACTAACCGTCTTACCTCTTTGCAGAAGCAAAAGGCTCACTAATCCACGTTACCTCTTAGCAGAGGCAGAAGGCTCCCTAACCAGCCTCTCCTTTTCTCAGAGTCCGAAGGCTCACTTCAAGCCTTCTTCTTTGGAAAAAGAAATAACAGATTTCAATCTGTCAGTCTACAAGTATCATTTCCAAGTCATTTCATTTTCCATTTTATTATATTTCCCTATTATGAGTACTCAAGAACAAGAAAACACATCTGAAAATGGCACTCCAGTTGCTGAAACGGCATCTCCATCAACAAGAAGCCCACGTCTTTAAGACTGGACAGTAGCCAAACTAATGACTTAGCTAACATAAAGACATATTCCATACACGGTATCAGCTAGGAAAGCCGAACTGTTTAAATTGCTATTTAATTGTATCTCCGGTCAATTCCCAAGATACACAACATAGCCATATTACTCAACTGCTTACTGAAATAGGCTCTGCTGTATCTAATCTTGGATCGACAGTCGCAGATGTACAGAATAGAGTTGCCGTCCTTGAAGAATGTTCTATACAAGGTCATAATTCCACACCTTCGTCCGTTAGTCCACAGCTAAATACATCTCATACCGCATCTCCTAGAATTATTCATGCCCAAATGATTCCCCAACACATTCAAAGGTATATTATTGAAGGTAAAGAGGTCAACCTGGTTCTCCTGCACATTGAGTCTCACGACTTAGCGAACACAGGACTTTCAAATGCGGAGACCTTTCTGTCACTCTTAAGGCCAAGGATCCCCGTCTATCTAAAAACTATCCTTGGCCGACTTCATCTTAGCCTTCAGTAATTATAGATACATCCTGTGTTCCACTTTTCCTGATAGACATCAAGACTTGGACCAATACCTTTTCATTATAGTAGATCTGGCTTACAGGAATGGAGGTCATTCATTTTAAAACTATCACCATTTCTTTGCAGCGAAAGCTGCAGAGGCACTGGCTCAGTTCAACTTTACCACAAACAGGAGCTTGCTAGATAATTAATTATTTTATAGACATTTTGGCAGTCTGAAAGCTCCAGTCTGCCAGTATTGCCAGTCGGCATACCACTCTCCTAACTTATGCCTATCAACTCCTCCTACGCAACATCTCAATTCTCCTCAGTTAGACGGTCCCTCCACTTTTCAACCATATTCTTCCAGTTCAGTATCAACTCAACCAAGAGACAACCTATTTTTTAATTTTATTCTTAGGTAATATTCCAATTTGAAATAATTTCAATTAAAAGGGTTGTTTTTTAGTGGGTGCCGTTTATTATACATTTGTAAAATTTGCCATATAGCTCACTCAAGAAGTATCTGTCCACACAATGCTAGTGATCTGTACATTCCAGTTCTCAGTGATTTACTTGCATCACACCCAGACCAGAATCTAGTTCAATTTATCATCTCAGTGTTAGAACAAGGCTTCTTAACTGGTATAGTAGCTATGTCTTCTATATCCTTGGAATGCCCTACCTTAGCCTCAGCAAACAAAGAGCCTCTTAAGCAAAGAATATGAAGCAGGCTTTCTAATAGGTCCATTCCCTTCCCCTCTATTTCCTATTTATAGGATTAACCCCATAGGCATAGCTACTAAAAGACTTCTCAGCCCCTCACAATTCTTTTGCCCCAGTATCATCTCTCTTATTCCCTCAGAACCTTGCAATATGCTAATATAGACAATGCCATCACCCTCATATCACAAGCATGTCCAGCTTGTTGGCTGTCCAAAACTAATATATCCAATACCTTCAAATTACTTCCAGTTAACCCGTCACTTTAGCACTTGCAAATCAAATGGCAGGGCCAATTTTACTTTGAAACCAGACTATCATTCAGATCTAGAAGCAGCCCCAACATATTTGATTAATTTGCTGATATCTTGGATCTTACTCAATCATTGCAAATGTTCCGCAGTTTTACATTGTTTAGATGATTTCCTGTTAATTGAGCCAGCTTCTTCCAATCCTACCAGCTTAGACAAACTACTTACACTTTTTCATCCCATTAACATTCCAGTAGCTGTAGACAAAACAATAGGCCCTTCTACTTCACTTGAATTTTTAGGTATTTCATTAAATTCCACTGTTCAAGAAATAAGCATTCCTCAGGTTAAGCTCTACAGAATTATATCAATTGTAAATTCATATAGTATCAAGGTATCATGGTGCCCGTGATCCCTTTGCTGTCATTCTCGCTTCTGGTGCTCTCTGATTGGCTGAGCAGGTTTGGCCCGCCCCCGGTGACCTTTTTATACTCAACCTTTGACATCTGTCACTCGCCCTTTCGTGGTGTTCCTGAGCCAGTGTTGCTCTCTTCCGTTGATCCTGATTCCTGTGTACCGAATTGGCCTGTCCTGACTACGCTCCTGTGTTCCTGTTCTGTGATCCGACCCGGCCTGGCTGACGTTCCTGTTTGAGACTGATCTGGCTTGTCTGAGAACCACCTCTGTGTACCGACCTGGCCTAGCTGACGTTCCTGCTTGTAACTGATCCGGTTTGTCTGAGAACCACCTCCGTGTACCGATCCGGCCTGGCTGACTTCCTTCTACGTGTTCTGAATCGGCTTGTTCCAGTGACCTCTGTGGACTGTTTCCTGCGCTGTTGTCGCCGTGGCGACATTCTGACTTCCGCCAAGGCCCAGCACCAGACAGATTGTCGACTGCCATAGTGCTTCCGATGTGTAGTGCTTACTGTGCTGAGTCTCCGTTACAGATTGCTGAGCTGTGTTATCGTTCTGAGCCTTCCTGCTACTTGCTGAGCATTGCACTGTTCACTAAGCCTTGCTGTACGAGCTGCTTAACGTGTTCTATGCTGGTATCTTCCGTGTGTGCCTTCACGTTATTGCTGAGGTCACTCCTGTCTACTGCTACTTCTGCCAAGCTGGCCGCTTGTATAGTTGCTTTGGTCGGCAGCTCAAACACCCATCTAGCAGAGTAGTCGGTATTATCTTCCGCGCCCGGTGTGGCGCTATTGGCTCTAGCATTGTCTCCGGTATATGCCCGTGGGGGCTATTGGCTCACCCCTCCTACAGCTCTGAGTGGTCTCCGGTGTACGCCCGTGGGGATATTGACCATTTCTATGGTTACAGCAGTCTCGGAATTACGCACGTGGGGGCTATTGGCTAAGCTCTTGCAGGTTTCTCCGGTATACGCCCGTGGGGGTTACACGCTCAAGTCACCGGATCGCCGCTTATCATTCCTAATGCCTGTGTGGGCCAAAGGAGAGCTCTTGCATGCTAGCAGTCTCTGTGTGACCCCCGTGGGGGCTACCGACTCAAGCACTAACAGATATTGTTCCGTTATTCCTACGCCCATGGGGGCTACCGATTCAAGCACTTGCAGATATTGTGGTCCTCATTGCTACACCCGTGGGGGCTATGCACCGAGATAATTCAAGGCAGTACTGACTGTGTATTCAGCCTCCTGTGCTCTGACATATACAGCTTTATTCACCACCTTGGGCGTGCCAAACTCCACAAATGCAAGTTAACCCTTGATTAGCCTGGCTATAGTGGCCTTCACTGTGATATGCTATAGTGTTCATTGTACTCAATTGCTTACCTGTATAGCTACTCTGATTGTATTAATTATCGCTATTATCGCCTATAGAGGGCGCTTCTTTTTTTTTTTTTTTCAATAAAACTGTGTTTTACTTCACCAACTGGTCTGAGTGTCTTGAAAACCGTAACACAAGGATTCCCTGTCCCTTCTCCAGCTCCAATCCCTCATAGGCTACCTAAGCTTCACTATGAAAGTAATTCCTCAAGGCAGACCATTCATTTCTCACCTTCTTAACCTGTTAAGCATCTTCTCCCAGAATCCTTCAGCAGCAATCCCTCTAAATTCAGCAGCTAAATCAGATCTATCAATGTAACTAAATTTCCTGCAGAACTGGAACGGTCACATGATGTTCTCCCAAAGCATCATCCCCCATCAGACCATCAGATGCAGCCTCATGATCAGGTTTTTCAGCTATATTTGGCTAACAATGGTTTGCAGAACCGTGGCTTAAAGAAATCAGAGATTTAATGCATTCACACTCCTTCCATTTCTATTAGAGATCTACCCCATGGTAGTGGTGGCAGCCCTGTAGGGTCACCTATGGATGGGTCAAGTGGTGACCTTTCAAACCACCAATTTAGCCACATCTGCACTACTAACAAGGGGTAGATCTCATTCAGCCCAAGTTTCAATGTTACTAACTGACTTGGTTTTATTTACACAACAAATTCTTCATACATTCCTCCTTCATTTCCTACCACCAGAAAGGATCAGCTAATGCTTTATCAAATTTTAATTTTCATGTTTTCTTCAATAGCAACAAAGAAGCAAACATATCTCCTTCTCATCCTCCATGTTTTCAAGAACTAATCCTGCCATAAATACTTACCTGAACTTTGCTTCATCAATCATTAACAAAGCACTAGCCCCCAATACATTAAGAATATACAACAAAGCCTGGAGTATATTTAAGAAATTCATAATTCAGACCAAGCCATATGACCCACTCTGCTCAGCCTCAGTTTTAGTTTTCCCAGCATTTTGTCATACCAACCTTCATTTAGCTCTCCCATCTATCAGATCATACTTAGCAGGCATACAGCACAAATTTGCCCTCTTTTCAACAAGTAAACATTCCATATTTCAGATTATAAACTTAAGCTGTTTCTTAAATGTCTTAAAAAATTACCAAATTCTAAACCTAGAACCAGAAAACCCATCTCAGGTCCAATTTTTAAAAAATTAAAGGACCTTCTTAATTCAGGCCCATTCCAGCCGCAAACTAATACAACCCGACTGGCCAACATTTGCATGGCCTTTGGCTTTCTCAGACCTAGTGAATTCCTGGCCAGATCTAATTCATCACCTTTTCCTACAAAATAACAACTGATTCAGTTCAAAGACCATACGAAACTCCATCTTATACACTCCAAAACAGATCAGTACAGCGTAGGCAGTCAGATTCCATTATATCCCACTAAAGATCCCTGGTGTCTCTTTACAGCACTTAAGCAGCTATCCATACTCTTAGAACCCAATAGCAATCTTAGTCCTTTACTACCCATAGGATCAGGTCCATTAACTATTTCAATGTTTACCCAGAATCTCAGACCCATGCTTTCTCGTCTAGGATATAACCCTCTAGAATTTTACAGTCATTCATTTAGAATAGGTGCAGCATCATCAGCTTCAAAAAAATCAAGTTCCACCCCACATTATACAGAAATTAGGTAGATGGCAGTCCTCATGCTATAACAGTATATTCAAAATCCATCTGTTGAAATCCATAAAGCTCTTACCTCTCTTACCAAATGATTTATGTAATATTTTGCCCAAGTAATAAACCTGTTTTTGACTGTTTGACTGTCTTTTGGCCTCTAATTTGGCTCACCTCATCAAATTCCTCACATGGGATATGTAGCACCCAGGTAGTCCACTTAATACTACCACTTCTTACAGTATCAAGCGCAGCTGTAATCCCTGACCACAAGTGCAAGGACATGCCTGTATTTGTGAGAGGGGCTGCAAGCCCGTAAGTACCTGGCTGCAGCCTCCCCCACCTGGCTCAGCATCCTCGAGCCCCCCAGTCCTCTTCCTTCTATCCAATAATTCTAGGTGGCCCTCTAATTTGTCTCACCATGTCAAATTCCTCACTTGAGTTTATGTAGCAGTAAGGTAATCCATTTAATACTTCCCCTACTTACAGCATCAAGCACAGCAGTAAGCCCAGACCACAAGTGAAATAAAGTGAAAGTCAAAAAACTGACTGTAGCCATATTTGCTGCAGTGTGTACAATGGATGGCGGTTATCCATCTCCACTACCACCAGCACAAGTACAATTAATAAACTATGTAAAAAACTGAAGACAATAGCGAGTTGCGTTCTAGTGTTGATGGCATAGGTGTAAAAGTGCAACCAGCTGCAGCATTTGACAGTGAGATAAGCACAAAAACATCTTTCCTGAAACTAGTAGCAAACTTTGTAAACATTCCTCAAATGGGAAATGTAAAAGAAATAGTTTGTGACCTCTAAAAGACTAGATGAATATTAAAGTAGTGTGGGAGAAGCAGAGGGTGATGCAGAGACTGACCTTATGATTGATGATAATAATGATGTACATTTAGAATTCTCTCATGAGCATAATAGTCGTCTTTATATACAGATAAAATTGAGAATGAGTGAGATGATGGCCAGAAAGTTAGCTGAAAGGCAAAGTCTCATTCTTCAACCATACAAAAGTAGCACTCAACCATACAAAAGTAGCACTGTGACTGTCTATAAACTGTCTGAGAAACAATTGGAAACTCTAACTTTGGACAAGCAAAGATGCCAAAATTTTCACAGTCATCCTGGCAGTCATCATCAGCATAATCACCACTTCCAAGACCAAGCCCCTCTGATCCACACACACCACTGATGGGTAACCAGTAGCAAAACCACAGGTTATCAACATTCACAAAGCTAGATATAATGAGTGCCTCTGCTGCTGTTAGAAATGCAGCACCTTTGACACCTAAGTATAATTGTAGCAACATTTGGTCCCAGTAATTGCAGTAGTAGCCCCTCAGGAACACTTTGTTCTATGAAGTCAACATATGCAGACACTTCACTCCCAATTACGGATGTGCAAAAAATTTTGCTTCAAATGGAAAATGGCGAATAATGGTACTTCCCGCATTGCGAATAATTTCCAGCAAAAAAGTACAGATTTGCAGCTTTTTTCACCTACCTCATTCCACTGAAATCAATGGGAGCACTGAATGGGGGCAGTTAATAAAAAAAATCCTAAATACAATTAAAAAAACCCTATAAGCCATGGTATAAAAGGTTTCTGAGGAGGGTGAGTGTGTTGTTGGGTGGAGTCTGGAGAATGAATCAGTTGAACTGGGAATTTGTTTGGGGGGTTTCTTGACTGGTATTGGGGGAACAGTTAAAGAAAATAAATCAATAAACTAAAATAAGAAATTTGTATGTAAAGTGATAGCGATAGCTGCTATTGGGGTGAACTGATACTTGACTTGATAGATTATTTTGTATAGGATGATTTGTTAGATTTGTTGTTAGAGGCCCAAGCCCTGAGGAAACATTGATTTGTAAGACTTAGACTTATTAGAGGCACAAACCCTGAAGAAGCATTGATTTGTTGGACTTAGATTGTTTGGCACAAGCCCTGAGGAAACATTGATTTATAGGACTTAGGCTTGTTAGAAACAAACCCCCAGAAATAAGTTTATTTTTAGTAGGACTATGTTTTTATTTTTTAAAGCACAAGCCCTGAGAAATAAAAAATGTCCTACTGGCCTAGTGCCAGCAGGTCATGTTGGCCAGTGGCCACTGGCCATTATCAAATGTACTTGAGTCTGAGTCCATAATTGTTGAATTTGCAACTGTTGTTCTTGCTGCTGCTGAGTTGTTTAAGCAGCAGAATGATTAGAAAGCTCAAATGGAATGGGATCAACAATAGCAGTAACATGGGTGATGGATGATGAAGGTTCCATTTGTCACAACTAGCTCCAGTGATGCACTTTAGGCAGTAGCAGCACAATAAGTAGCCCCCAGTGCTATATGGAGAAAAAAAGATGTTGGCCAATAATTCTTCTCCACCTGCCCCTCCTCCAAAATCATAACAACTTGCTAGCAGTTTAATATTAATGATGAACCCTCCCTGCCAGCATCTTACTATATTCTCTGGGATGGAATCTCCTCAGATCCCGCTTGATGCTGTGCTTGCGATTCTCCTCCACTACACTGCCATGTGTGATCAGTGCACCACACAGTGTGCAATGGGTAGACACAAACTGCCACATCCTAGCATCAACAGAGTGGTGTCACGACTAGCCTAACACCGAAGCTCAGAAGAAGGAAAGAGATACTCCTCCAACAAAGGTGATTGGGGCTAGAGGCTAGAGAATGTCGCTAGAGGGCGACGCTGGAGTGCGTAGGCCAACCCTAGGGGGGTGTGCTGCGGCCAAAGCCGTCTAAAGGTGCTAGCCGCAAGGCTAGATAGCCCTCTTCGGTTGAGCCTCCGGGGGCTCAGGATACCCCACTACGGTTGGACTATACCCCAATCACCTCAGGGAGAAACTGCCTCCAAGAAGATGGAATAGTAGGACACTAGGACTCGTCACAGGATACTGGACACAGGACTGACCGGAGCAGGACACGGGACTGACCACAGCAGGACACAGGAAACTGGACACAGGACTGACCTAGGCAGGACACACAGGACTGACCAGAGCAGGATACAGGATACAGGACACAGGACTGACCAGAGCAGGATACAGGACTGACCAGAGCAGGACACAGGACTGACCAGAGCAGGATACAGGATACAGGACACTGGACTGACCAAGGCAGGACACACAGGACTGACCAGAGCAAGATACAGGATACAGGACACAGGACTGACCAGAGCAGGATACAGGAGTGCAGACTGACCAGAGCAGGATACAGGACACAGGACTGACCAGAGCTGGATACAGGAGTGCATGGACTGACCACAGCAGGACTGGAGACTGGACACTGGCTGCAGGCAACCGGAACACAGACAGCAGGACTGGGCACTGGGAACTGCAGCAGGACACAAGAAAACTGGACTAGAGGAAGGTGAACGAGGCTCTACTAGCCCTGTTCACCCGAATGGACGCTCAGACAACGCGTCCGTTGCAGGGAGAGGGCGCCCTAAATAGTGAAGCCCAACCAGCTTCATGAGGAGGACTGCGCATGCGCGTGTCCGAACCCGGAACCGGAAGCAACCGAGCGACAGAAGCACCGCCGGGAGTCGGCACGGCGGTGACACTCCCCTACCCCTACGGAGGACGTCAGGAGGGCTTGGTGGGAAACAGGCGGTGGAAGCGGCGCACCAACACAGGAGCATGGACATCCATGGTGGGAACCCAGGACTTGTCCTCAGGACCGTATCCCTGCCAATCCAAGAGATACTGCAAACTGCCGCGCACTCGCCTGGAGTCAAGTATGGCACTCACCATGAATTCCTCTTGCCCAGCCACAGTAACAGGTGCCGGAACAACCGGAGCAGGATGAGAAAACCGAGAGGATATCCATGGCTTCAGCAACGAGACATGGAAGACTGGGTGTATATGGAGGGAGGCTGGCAAGGCCAACCGATACACTACAGGAGACAAACGTTGAAGAACTCTGTAAGGACCCAAGTAGTGTGTACCAAGCTTACGAGAAGGCTGCCGAAGGTTGATGTTCTTGGCAGATAACCAGACCTTGTCACCAGGAGAATAGAGAGGAGCCAAGGAACGACGATGGTCAGCTGCGCTCTTGTGGCGTATTTGGGAGGCGAGCAAGGAACGGACCCGGACCTCGGCCGAGGGCACCAAGGCTGAGCCCGGATGTAGAAGCAGGACTCGGGGGTTAAAACCCAAGGCTGCAAAGAAAGGTGAACAGCCAAGGGAAGAGTGATGCAGGGAATTGTAGGAAAATTCTGCCAAGGGAAGCAAGCGAACCCAGTCGTTATGGTGCCTGTTACAGTAAGTCCTAAGATATTGCTCCAAGGACTGGTTGACCCGTTCAGTCTGGCCGTTGGTCTGCGGGTGGTAACCGGAGGAGAAGTGCAGACGGATGCCCAGACGATCACAAAATGCCCTCCAGAACCTGGAAACGAACTGTGATCCGCGGTCAGACGTGATATTCAGGGGCACACCATGAAGCCGCACGATGTCAGTAATGAAAGAATCGGCCTGTAGAGAGGCAGTGGGAACAGCAGGAAAGGCTCGGAAATGGGCTTGTTTGGTGAACCGGTCCACCACCACCCAAATAGTTGTCATACCAGCGGACCTGGGGAGCTCCACGATGAAATCCATGGACAACTGCCTCCAAGGCAAGGTCGGTACAGGTAGAGGCTGCAACAACCCGGCGGGTTTCAGGCGGGGTGTTTTCATACGTGCGCACGCAGAACAAGAAGCAACAAAGTCTGCGACATCAGTACGACAGTTCGGCCACCAGAAGTATCTGGACAGAAGCTCGAAGGTACGCGAAGCCCCCGGGTGACCCGAAACAGAAGAATAATGGGCCCAATGAAGAACCTCGTTGCGGTGACATTGAGGAACAGACAACAGGTCCCCAGGAGGCGACTCGGTAGAAGGCAGCCCATTCTGAGCCTGACGTATAGCCTGTAAGGTGCGAGTGGATAAGGCTGCCAGAACGCGAGCGGAGGGTACCACTGGCTCGGACTCCCTCGGTTCAGTAGGGCTGGGTTCGAACTGCCGGGACAAGGCATCGGCCTTCACATTCCGGGTTCCAGGTAGGTATGTAATCACATAGCGGAAACGGGCAAAGAACAGGGACCATCTAGCCTGGCGAGCATTCAGGCGTTTGGCCGAGGCCAGATAGGCCAGATTCTGGTGGTCGGTGTAAATGGTCACGACATGAGGAGACCCTTCCAAGAGGTACCGACACTCCACAAGGGCTAGCTTAATGGCTAGCAATTCCCTATTACCCGTATCATAATTCCGTTCCGAGTCTGTAAATTTACGGGAAAAAAAAGAACAGGGATGCATGAGCCCTGTACTAGAAGAGAGCTGAGACAGAACAGCGCCCGCAGCAGTCTCAGAGGCGTCGACTTCCAAGAAGAAAGCCCGCATAGGATCAGGATAGACCAGAACTGGGGCGGAAGTGAAGGCAGCTTTAAGCTTGTTGAATGCCTCCAAGGCATCAGATGGCCACAGTTTCGAATCAGCTCCCTTACGGGTGAGAGCTACAATAGGACGGATAACATCCGAGAAATTCCAGATAAACCTCCGGTAATAGTTAGAAAAGCCAATAAACCGTTGGGTAGCCTTAAGACCCTGTGGCAAGGGCCAGTTCTGGAAAGCGGAGAGTTTCTCAGGATCCATAGCTAGACCTGAAGAGGACACAATATACCCAAGAAAGGGCAAGTTGGTTTGTTCGAACTGGCACTTCTCGAGTTTGGCATACAAGTTGTGTATTCGAAGCCGCTCCAGAACTTGGCAGACGTGGCCACGGTGTTCCGTAAGAGATTTGGAAAAAATCAGAATGTCGTCCAAATAGACGACCACGGAGGACATAAGAAGATCCCGGAAGACATCATTGACGAATGCCTGAAACACTGCTGGAGCATTCCGAAGTCCGAAGGGCATGACCTGGTATTCATAGTGCCCGAATCTGGTATTCGCCAGCGCGAACACGGACCAGGTTATACGCCCCCCGGAGGTCGAGTTTGGAAAAAACAGTAGCGCCACGAAGACGATCCAAAAGTTCAGGAATTAATGGCAAGGGGTAGCAGTTCCGACGTGTGATGGCATTTAAGCCCCTGTAATCAATGCAAGGCCGAAGAGAACCGTCCTTCTTGGAAACGAAAAAGAAGCCTGCCCCAGCTGGAGAAGTGGAAGGCCGTATGAAACCACGCGCGAGGCTATCAGCAATATAGTCTTCCAGGGCATGAGTTTCAGGCACCGAAAGTGGGTAAGTGCGTCCCCTGGGTGGTACAGCCCCAGGAAGGAGATCAATAGCTATATCATAAGGCCTATGAGGCGGAAGGATCCCCGCATGACGCTTGCAAAACACGTCGGAAAAGTCCTGATAAGGGCCCGACACCTCAGGGTTGATAACAACAAAAGGAAGAGGAGGATTGATAGAGGAAATTGCCACGGAGGAAGGAAAGGTGATGATGCCGAGAAGCCAGTCAATGGAAGGGCTGGTAGCCTGCAACCAGGGGTAGCCCAGGATGACGGGAGTCCCAGGGATGTCAATAATCTCAAAGGAAAGAGTCTCCTTGGGACCCCCCAGTACTTCACAGGACAAGGGTTGAGTAACCCATGTGATAAAACCTGTGCCCAAGGGAGAACCGTCAACAGCAACGATGGGCACAGGCGGATCACGTCGCCTTAACGGAACACCGCGAGAGCGGGCAAAGGACGAATCCATGAAGATCCCTGCTGCTCCGGAATCCACAAAGGCCTGAAGGGACGTGAACCCTCCAAACCAGGAGAGGGAAAGTGATAGGGTCAAGTGTTGATCCCTACCAGGGGAACAAAACACGGCCTGACTTAGAGAGGACCCCCTACTCCCTAAGTCCGGGAGTTTCCCGATTTTAAGGGGCAGGTGCGAGCCACATGGCCCGCCTGACCACAATAAAGACACAGACCCAAGGTGCGTCTGCGTGTCTTCTCCTCCTCGGTGAGGTGGTATACCCGACCGATCTCCATCGGCTCAGGTACTTGTGTTGTTGTGATGGGTGTCTGAAACCGAGGAGCCAGGCGTGAAACCGGACGTGGCTGGGGACGGTGAGAGCGGTCCCGATCCTTCTCAACACGTCTCTCCAGGATGCGATGCTCTAGAGAGGAACAAAGAGCTATGAGTCCCTCCAAGGATGGTGGAATGGTACGAGTCGTTAGCTCGTCTTTGAGGCGGTCCGAGAGGCCCCGTCTAAAAGCGGCCTTTAAGGCACTCTCACCCCAGTCCGTATCATATGCCAGGGTGCGGAACTCAACAGCGTAGTGCGAGACCGAACGCGACCCTTGTTGGATCTCCAACAGACCGGATTCAGCATGAGACTGCCGGCCATGCGCATCGAAAACCGAACGGAACGCTGCTAAAAAGGAGTCCAAATCATCCAGCAATGGAGACTGATGATCGATAAGAGGAGACACCCAGGCCAAAGCAGGACCACGAAGCAAGGAAATGATGAAAGTGGTATTCGCCTGATGGGAGGAATATACATCGGGCTGACAACGAAAATGAAGGAGGCATTGGTTAAGAAACCCCCGAACATCGGACGAAGTACCGTCGAAACGATCTGGCAGGGGCATACGGAGAGCTAGGGAAGCAGCTGGGCTGCCAGAAGGAACAGAGGACACCGCAGGATGCGGCGTCGGAGGCCAAGGTGCCTCTAGACGCTGCTGCATCCGTTGAAGAAGACCAGTGATAGAGTCTAACTTCTGGTCCAAATGCTGAATCTGGGTGGCGTGCTGCTCCAAGACCGCACCCTGTTGCACAACAGCTTGGGTGAGATCCGCTGGGTCCGTGGACATGCTGGGAGTGTGGCGTTGTCTGTAATGTCATGACTAGCCTAACACCGAAGCTCAGAAGAAGGAAAGAGATACTCCTCCAACAAAGGTGATTGGGGCTAGAGGCTAGAGAACGTTGCTAGAGGGCGACGCTGGAGTGCGTAGGCCAACCGTAGGGGGGTGTGCTGCGGCCAAAGCCGTCTAAAGGTGCTAGCCGCAAGGCTAGATAGCCCCCTTCGGTTGAGCCTCCGGGGGCTCAGGATACCCCACTACGGTTGGACTATACCCCAATCACCTCAGGGAGAAACTGCCTCCAAGAAGATGGAATAGTAGGACACTAGGACTCGTCACAGGATACTGGACACAGGACTGACCGGAGCAGGACACGGGACTGACCACAGCAGGACACAGGAAACTGGACACAGGACTGACCTAGGCAGGACACACAGGACTGACCAGAGCAGGATACAGGATACAGGACACAGGACTGACCAGAGCAGGATACAGGACTGACCAGAGCAGGACACAGGACTGGCCAGAGCAGGATACAGGATACAGGACACTGGACTGACCAAGGCAGGACACACAGGACTGACCAGAGCAAGATACAGGATACAGGACACAGGACTGACCAGAGCAGGATACAGGAGTGCAGACTGACCAGAGCAGGATACAGGACACAGGACTGACCAGAGCTGGATACAGGAGTGCATGGACTGACCACAGCAGGACTGGAGACTGGACACTGGCTGGGAACACAGACAGCAGGACTGGGCACTGGGAACTGCAGCAGGACACAAGAAAACTGGACTAGAGGAAGGTGAACGAGGCTCTACTAGCCCTGTTCACCCGAATGGACGCTCAGACAACGCGTCCGTTGCAGGGAGAGGGCGCCCTAAATAGTGAAGCCCAACCGGCTTCATGAGGAGGACTGCGCATGCGCGCGTCCGAACCCGGAAGCGGAAGCAACCGAGCGACAGAAGCACCGCCGGGAGTCGGCACGGCGGTGACAAGTGGCTATCATTTGGCAGGAGAAGTAACGATGAACAAGGTGGATTGGCAGAAGCTAGTTTTTTAACTTGTCATGGATCTTCCAGTCTCTGCCTGGGTTTCTCTACACTTCCTTCTCTTTGATCTTTGCCTCACCTCTTGTTGCCTGGAGAATCAGGGGGTACAGCAACAGCAGTGCTTGATTTCTGTGGTGGGAGTTTGGCTTTAACATGTTTGACATAAATGCCATGGTGTCTGTGTTTCATGTGTGATATCAGGGAGCTTGTGTCAAGGTGTGTTCCCTCCTTTCCTTTTCTCACTGATTTGTCTCAAATTGTGCCCAGTACCATTGGTGATTACTGCACTGTGCCTGCCCCCAAAAGAACAATAGTCCCACACCCATGACTTCAGGGGGGAGGGAACAGGTGGAGAAAAATGGCATCTTTCTTCTTGCCCTCCACATTCCCCTTCACTGTTTGTGGCAAGGGATAATGTTGCTGCTGTTGATGCTACTGGCTCAGATTCAGCAATGCAACTAGGACCAGGAGTATTGCTGGCACTGGCAAGTGGAACCTGTCCTAGTCCTGCATCACTTGTTGACCCTATTACCACTGCATTCACGGTGGTCTGTGGCACAATAGCTTGCTCCTCAGCATCCTGTTTCCCTTGCATCTCTGCAGCAGCAGGAATTCCAAAATCTCACTGCTAGTGGTGGTGGCGATGCCCATCCTCATCCCTGTCTCCCATTCCTTCTCACCACCACCACCACCACTAATCCCTACATGCTGCTGCTTTATTAAAGACATCTCTCTGCTGATTGGAGGAGGTCACAAGCATTGGCATTTCTTTTTAACCTGAAGAAGGCAGACTGGCAGCAGTAGCAGGCACATGCCGCTGATCTGTGCTCCTTCTGGTAGTGGTGGTATTAATTCTGCACCTGCTCTCGCACAACAACAGTTCTGACCTCTTATCCTTCAGGATCCTGTTCCACTTGGACACTTTAGTAAAGGGAAATGGATGACTCCCAGAGTTAGAGGAATGGTGTGGGCTCCCTTGACTGCTAGTCTAGATGCTCTCAAATGTTTCCCCTACCACTACAGCTGCTTTACCATTACTGCTACTACTACTAACACCAACCACATTAAGTTTAGCCGCAGAGCCTTTCTCTTCACAGTCACTAATAATATGAGGATATTGTTGATTATGTCCTCCTTCACTCCTAACACTAACAAGCTACTGGAAATTAGTAGTAGTACTTGCACTGGTGGGACTGTTTGGGGATGGCAAGTGTGATTTAGGGTCCCTTGCTGTCACACTTGGCATCATCTTCTCCCCCCCCTTCCCCGAGTATTACAAGACACACTAGCGGCAGGTTGAGCACTGGTGGCAGCAGTGGCAGCACATCTGACAGCAAGCACAGCACTAGTTGAAGCAGAGTCAGCACATCTGACAGCAGGCACAGTACTGGTGGCAGCAGGCTGACCACTGGCATCAGGCAAAGCATTGATGACAGCAGGGGAAGCATGTCTGACAGCAGGCACAGCAATGGTGGTGGCAGTAGCATGGGCAGCGCGTCTGACAGTAGGCATAGCACTATTGGCAGCGGGGGCAGCACGTCTGGCAGTAGGGTCAGCACATCTGACAGCAGGTACAGAACATCTGACAGCAGGTACAGCACTAGTGGCAGCAGGGGCAGCATGTCTGGCAGAAAGTAAACAATGGTGGCAGCAGGTACAGAAATGGTATCAGCAGGGGCAGAACATCTTGCAGCATGCACAGACAGCTAACCTGTCCTGCTCTCACTTGTACTATGCTTCTCTTACTCCCTTGCCATTAATTTCCCCAAGATCCCTAGGGGTGATTTAGGGGGACTGAACATCATTGGTTTTGTAATGCTCACTTCAGCTGCCTCCTTCTCAGACTCAGTGGACACATAAGGTCCTCTCAGTTCTTCCTTCTATTAGCTTTTATCACAGTCTCACTTAGAGGCTAAGTTTTCCTGTGCTTCTTACCTCTGTATGGCCGCCGGCCGGCATGGCCTTCAGTCACTTCCTCATTGCTGACAACAGGTAACAGGCACTAGCACGGACGCCTGTTTATGGGCCTATTCTGGGTGTCCTAATTGGGTCCCGCCTCCTTCTGCTGTTTTAGAAACCTCCTTGGGCTTGGGAGTCATTGCCCTTACGTGGTGTTCCTGCTCGTTACTCTTGCTCTCAGTTGTGACCCGTGTTTGCCTGAGAATCTCACTCTGTGTATGACCCAGGCTTGTCTGACTACCCACATTGGTTCTGACTTGTGGCTCTGGCTGACTACTCGCTCTGTGTATTACCCCGGCTTGTCTGACTACCCCCATCGGTTCTGACCTGTGGCTCTAGCTGACTACTCGCTCTGTGTATGACCCCGGCTTGCCTGACCAGTGGCCCTGGCTACTACCCACTCATTGTAGCCTCTGGTTGCCTTTCCTATGGGCCTGGTTACATTCGCTCCTTGTAGTCGTCAGTTTGCCTGACCAGTGGCCCTGGCTCCTACTCTCTCAGCATAGTCTCCGGTTGCCTGACCAGTGCTTGGTTACACTTTGTGTAGTCTCCAGCTTGTCTGACCTGTGACTTTAGCTGTCTACTCACTCTCTACACTACCTGCTTGCCTGACCTGTAGTCTTGATGTCTCCTGGCTCTGGTCTACTCTCTCTCTCTGTTGCCTCTGTTCGCAGACCAAGTGTCCCACTTGAGCCGCCTCCCTAGTCTTGAGATCTTGAGTAGTGCAGTGCTCAGCACAGTGTGCAGCTCCAGAGGGATCTTGGGTTCTATTTGCATATGTCTGGGGTTCTGTGTGGGCTCTACCATTATTGCTATTATAATAAATAAAGGTGGTTACATTTTATCTTTGTGACGGTCCTTCTTTGCCTGATTACTGTGACAGTTTTAATCCTGCTCATAGTGATAGCAGTCACTATGAGCCTCTCCTGCCTCAATTTTCAAAATATCTAACAACATAGCAGCACAGCATGTCTGCCTCATTCTGTAGCTTCTTCTAATGTGTTTCACTTCCACAAATATGTCACATTTTTATAGCGAAAAGGCGAAAACCACGTAAATCACTGGGCGGAAACTTTCTAGCCACTGAAAAATTGGCAGGGTGAAAAACACAAAGATTTTAATCAATGTTTTAAAAGTGGATTTTCCCAGGAAAAAGTGTACAATAACATGTTTTTGCAGGATTTCTCGAGGGAACACGGCAAGAACTTTTGCCCATCCCTGCTCACGATCCAAAATATAAACATGTCATTTGCTGTTGTTTATTAGTGTTGAGCGAGCACCCCGATGCTCGGGTGCTCGGGTGCTCTGACCGAGCACCCCCTGAGGCTCGAGTGCTCAGCCGAGCACCCGAGCCCCATTGAAAAGCATGGGGCGACACGAGCATTTCACCAGGCACCCCCTGCTCTGATGAGGGGAGGGTGCCTGGTCAATGCCCCCCTTCATCTCCGCTATGCCCCCTTCATCTCTGAATGCCCCCTTCATCTCCGCAATGTCCCCCTTCATCTCCGCAATGTCCCCCTTCATCTCCGCTATGCCCCTCTTCCACAATGTCCCCCTTCATCTCCGCTATGCCCCTCTTCCACAATGTCCCCCTTCATCTCCGCTATGCCCCTCTTCCACAATGTCCCCCTTCATCTCCTCTATGCCATAGAGGAGATGAAGGGGGACATTGTGGAAGAGGGGCATAGCGGAGATGAAGGGGGACATTGTGGAAGAGGGGCATAGCGGAGATGAAGGGGAACATTGTGGAAGAGGGGCATAGCGGAGATGAAGGGGGACATTGTGGAAGAGGGGCATAGAGTCTATGCCCCTCTTCCACAATGTCCCCCTTCATCTCCGCTATGCCCCCTTCATCTCCGCAATGCCCCCGTACCTCCAGTCCCTGGTGGTCCAGCGGAGCGTCTTCTGATCTGTGCCTCTTCCGGCACAGATCCCCGCCACCCGAACATGGTGGGAGAGCACATGGCGGTACTCGACGAGTACCGCCATGTGCCGAGCAGAGCGATGCTCGAGCCGATCCGAGCATCGGCCGAGCACGCTCGCTCAACACTATTGTTTATCTAAAAAGCATGTGAACAAGGGGAAATCAGAGTCAAACCTCTCTGAGATCCCACCTTAAGCACAACCACAGATCTGACTGGGAGAAACTCCATCAACAGGTCAGAGGTGCCACAACTAGCAGCAGCAGAAGCACTCCTTTTCCAACTAGATTTCCTATAGGTACTACATTTCCCACTGTAATATTACTTCTTCTGAAGGCTGCAGTTTAGAAATAAGTGGCTGAAAGTCAAAGTTGTGAGTACTACAGCAACATATGGCTTGAAAAATGTGTTAGCATGCAGAATGCATTTGTCCTTTGCCCACAACACTAACTTCCTGCTTAAGTGACACTGGCACATATTCATGATGATATCAAGTAATAAAAAAAAAAAAAGTACAACCTACAATGTGACAGATGTGTATGGTGGTGGTGGAGGACTGGCGTGGTGTGATTTGTGTATGTATATTGTTTTTACCATTGTCATACGTTATCCTCCTTCTAAGATTATTGAAACACATTAATTATCGGTCATAGCAGTGGTCCCAAGTGGGGTAGATGTGCTGTTGTTAATATATTTGTCCTGGCTTCGTCTGTCATGTGTTGTTTCTGCTACCTGATATTCAGATGGTATGAGATGTTGCTTCATTTTTAAAAATGATTGTCTCCCAGTATTGCTGCTTGATAGCCGTGTCCTGCAGTTATTGACAATATAACCAATTGCACTGAAAACCCTCTCAGACTCAACACTTGCTGGAGGACAGCTAAGGGTTTCCACTGCAGTATGTGTCAATGATGGCCACACAAACTGCTTTGTTTGCCAGTATTCCATGGGGTCATTGTTTCTGCCTAAAATATAGCTGTCCTGCAAGTATGCAGAAACCATCTCACATGAAGCAGACCCACTTCTAGGAGCTATACTGTGTTCCTGTGTGTCAGTTACCAACACATACTAAGGGAGCAAGTCCCAAAGAGATGTGCCACCACCACCACCCCTACCAGTGTTGGGTTTTTTCTGTCCCTGCTGAGACCCATGATGAATTGCCCTGTGTTCCAAATGGGATATTCTGGTTGATGATGCAGCTGCTTCTGTTGAAATGCTTTGCTGCCTTCCTTTTCACTATACTGCCTAGATGTTTGTTGTGCCCTCACTTTCTCCCTCTCATCCTACACAATGCAACCCTCCACTTGATCAATAAGCATGTCTCGATATACCTTGACAGAATCCTATTTGTTGTTGCTTATAGCCAAGACTCCTTGTTGTGACAAACTGCTGATGGCCCTTTGGAGAAATTCTGAAATTTTGTGTTTAAAGCGGGAATCCAGCAAAGTGGCAAGAATGTATTCCTCATTGGTTTTAATGGACATTATGTGAGGATCATGTTTAAAGCACGCTAACATGTCCTTTACTAGCTGGTGCATGTCTGTGTTGTCATTCTGATAAGAATTCTCAACCATGCTGCTCATTTTTTTCTGCAATAATAATATCAGTGGTAGAATTTCACTAATTACTGCCCTAATATGACTCACCAGCATGGTTGTCTCCTCAAACGGTTTCAGCAGCTCACATACATCATGCCAATAGCAAGGTGACAAAGAAGCTCCATCCAAAGCCTTCCATTTTTGCATGGTATACTCGCTAATGGCATTATTCTGCTTGTACAAACACTCTAGTATGTACATGGTGGAATTTCACCTGGTAGGGACCTCCATTTTCATCTGGTGATGGGGCAGGTTGTTATGCTCTTGTATGGAATATAGAGCGTTGCTTTCGCTGTAGGAGCGACTAAAACATCTACAGCTTTTGTGGGATTGTCTCTCAAAACTCTGCATGCACAAGGTGGCGTGACTATGGTATGGGCTATCCTGCTGCTGCTTCTGCTGCTGCCGCCTTTTAATCACACTGACACAACCAGAAGTACCATTACTGGCTTTCACCTGACGCAGACTAGCAGAAGCTTGCGTTATACTTATTAATATATACATGCCACAACCTTTCTCTTCACAGGTTTTTTGGAAGAAAAATGCATAGTAATATAGTAACATAGTTGATGTGGCTGAAAACAGACATAAGTACATCAAGTCCAGCCCATGTCAAATGAATCCTGCTGATTCAGAGGAAAGGAAAAAAAAACATTAAAAACATTTCCACTAAAGACCCAAATGGGAAAAAACATTCCTTCCTGACTCCAAATGCAGTCAGATATTTCCCTGGGTCAACATTCTATCTGCTTTCAAACTGTCATAATACTCAATATTGTTCTGTGCTGCGATGGCTCAATTGGTTAAAGCACCAGCTTTAGAATCCTGAAAGTCACAGGTTCTAGTCCCAGCAGGCTCAACTCAGCCTTTCATCCTTCTGAGGTAAATAAAATGAGTACCATTAAATTGAGTAATAATATCTCTACCCCCAGGGCAAACTTGAAAATGAGAAACAATCTCAATGTATCCTTCCTGGTAAAATACTTTATTATTATTAAATAGGTAGCCATTATTTTTTTAAAGCAGTTACAGTATCTGCTATCATAGTCCCAACTTTCCTGAGACAAAGAATTCTATAACTTTACTGCCGTCACTATTAAAAAACGCTGCCTTTGTTTTAGTTGAAAGTACCTTTCATCTAGTCTTAGTGGATAACCTCTTGTTAGTAAATAGCTCATTGGAGAGTTATTTGTATTGATCTCAAATATACTTCTTCTCTAATGTAAACAAATCCAATTTGGCTAGTCTCACTTTATTATTCAGATACTCCAATCCCTTTATCAGTTTTGTTGCACATATCTGCGCTTTTCCAGTTAACCCTTTGAGTGTCAGAGGAGTACGGAATACATTGTAGGGGTGGGTGAAAGGTTCCACCGTGTTGCTGTGAAAAAATCAGCAAAAACCACATTGTTCTCCTCTTTTTTGCAGGAAAATCCACTTTAAAAACAGAGATTAAAATCTTCGCATTTTTCACCCATTGGCCAAAATTCTTTTTCAATTTTTTTGGTGGCTAAAAAGTTTCTGCCAATTCATTTACGTGTTTTTTGCCTTTTCGTTATAAAAACATGACACAATCGATGAAGTAAAACACAATCAAAGCAAATACAGAGTGAGGTAGATGTGCTGTTCTGTTCTGCTGCTACTTTTTGAAAAATTGAGGCAGGAGAGGCTCATAGTGACTGCTGTCACTATGAGAAAGTTTAAAAGTAATAAAAATAGGAACTGGAAGGACCTTTATGTGTCCACTGTGAGAGGAGGAAGTGAGCACTACAGAAGCAATGGTGGCCAGTCCACTAAATCACCCCTAGGGATCTTGGGAAATTAATGTCCAGGGAGGAAGAAAAAGGGTAGTAGTGAGAGCAGGACAGGTCAGCTGACTGTGCCTGCTGCCAGACATGCTGCGTCTGCTGCTAAACATGATGCATCTGCTGTAAAATGAGCTGTGACTGCTGTCAGATGTGCTGCCCCTGCTACCACCACAGAGATCAAGCACCACTGTTGTTGTAACCCCTGACTCTCCATAAAGGCAACAAGAGGTGAGGCAGAGATCAAAGAGGAGGAAGAATAGAGAAAATCAGCCAGAAACTAGAAGTTCCATGACGAGTGAAACAACTAGCTCACCATCATCTTCTCCCTCTAGGGTAACTACATCTTCTGACGATCCACCTTGATCATTGTTACCTCCCCCACCAAATGATAGTCACTCTGTTCATGTTAGGATGTGGCAGTTCATGTCCACCTATTGAACTCTGTGTGGTGCACTGACCACACATGGCAGTGTGGTGGAGGAGAATCGCATGCAGGTCATCAAGTGGCATCTGAGGAGATTCCATCCCACAGAATTTGCTAAGATGCTGGCAGGGAGGGTTCATCATTACTACTAAACTGTTGACATGTGTCCTTAGCGGGGTCTGGACAAGGGGTATAGTGACAGCGGCAGTATTTGGGTTCTGTGTCATGGTTTTTGGATACAGTTGTGCCCCCGGATGTTATTTACCACTAGGGGTGGGCGAAAGCTCTCACTGTGTTCCTGAGAGAAATCCTGCGAAAACCATGTTGTTCTCCGCTTTTTCGCAGGAAAATCTGATTTAAAACCAGTGATTAAAATCGTTGCATTTTTTGCCAAAATTCTTCTCCATTTATTCAATGGTTAGAAAGTTTTCGCCCATTGATTTATGTGTTTTTTGCCTTTTCACTATAAAAATGTGATGTAAAGCAGGAAGTGAAACACAATAGATGCAGTTAAAGAGTGAGGTTGACGTGCTGTGCTGTTCTCCTGTGATCTTTTAGCAAGATTTAGGCAAGAAAGGCGCATAGTGACTGCTATCACTAAGAGAAAGTTTTTAAATAGTAAAAGGAGGAATTGTAATGACCCTTAAGTGCCCACTGAGTCTGAGGAGGAGAAGGGAGTGAGCACTACAGAACCAACACTGTCCAGTCCCCCTAAATCACCTCTAGGGATCTTGGGGAATTTAATGGGAAGAGATGAAGAAGAGGGTAGTAGTGAGAGCAGGACAGGTCAGCTGCTTGTGCCTGCTGCCAGACGTGCTGACCCTGCTGCCACCATCACTGTACCTGCTGCCAGACGTGCTTCCCCTGTTTCCACTAGTGGTGTACCAGCTGTCAGACATGCTGCCCCTGCTACTGCTACCACCATTGCTATGTCTGCTGTCAGATGTGCTGCCCCTGCTGCCGCCAGTACTGTGCATGCTGTCAAGTGTGCTGCCCCTGCTTTCACCAGTTCTTGTGCCTACTGCCAGTGCTAAACCTGCTACCATCAATATTGTGCTTGCTGTCAGATGTGCTTCCTCTGCTGCAACATCTGTACAGTGCCTGCTGCCAGGGTTGAAGCTGCTGCTAGTGTGTCTTGTAATACTCAGGAGGGGGGGAGATGATGCCAAGTGTGACAGTAGGGGACTCTTAAGTCACACTTGCCATCCCAAGCAGTTCCACCAGTGCTAGTACTACTACTACAACTAAGAAGGTCCAGCAGCTTGTTAGTGTTAGGAGTGAAGGAGGGGTAATCATCATATTACTAGTGGCTCTGAGGAGGAAGACTCTGGGGCTTAACTTGATGTGGTTGGTGTTAGTAGAACTAGCAGTAATGGTGAAGCAGCCTGTGGGACTAGTGTTAGGGGAGAAGTAGGGAAAGCATTTGAGGGCATCCATACTAGTTGTCAAGGGAGCCCACACTATTTCTCTGGCCCTGGGAGTCCCCTGCCCTTGACTACAGTGTCCAAGTGGAACATGATCCTGAAGAGGCCAGAATTGTTGGGGGATAGAAGGCACAGAAATAATAATACCACCACCAACACCAGGAGCCCAAATCAGCTGTCTGTGCCTGTTACTACTTTTGCCATTCTGCCTTCTTCACATCACCAAGAAATGGCAAGTGTGACATTAGGGGACCCTCTGTCACATTGCTCATCACCTCCTCCAACCAGCAGTGAGATGTCTGTAATAGAACAGCAGCATGTAGGGACTGGTGTTGGTGGTGATGATGATGATGGTGGAGAAGCTGGGGTGGAAGAGACATTGATTGCCTTTTTAGCAGAAACTGAGAAGGAATGGGAGACAGGGAAGAGGATGGGTACCACCACCACCACCACCACCAGCAGTGAGCTTTTGGCATTTTCAACTGCTCTAATTCCTGCTGCTGCTGAGTTGCAAGGGCAGCAGGATGCTGAGGAGCAAGCTGTTGTGCTACAGACCACTGTGGACACAGTGGGAATGGGGTCAACAAGTGATGTGGGACTAGGACAGGTTACAATTGTCATTGGCAGCAATACTCCTGGTCCTAACTGCAGTGCAGATTCGGAGGCAGTACCATCAACAACAGCAACATCATCCACTGTCACAGACAGTGAAGGGGAATGTGGAGGAGAAGAAGAAAGAGGCCATTCTTCTCCACCTGTTCCCTATCCCTAACCCCTGAAGTCATGGGTGTGGGACTATGTTTTTCTTGGGGCAGGCAAAGTGCAGTCATCACCAACAGCACTGTGCACAATTTGTGATAAGTCAGTGAGAAGAGGAAAGGAGGGAACACACAATGGCACAACCACCCTGATAACACACATGAAACACAGACACCATTGCATTTATGTCAAACATATTAAAGCCAAACGCCCATCACAGAAATGAAGTCCCACTGTTGCTGTGCCCCCTGATTCTTCAGAAAGGCAACAAAAGGTAAGGCGGAGATCAAAGAAGAGGAAGAATAGAGAAACCCAGACAGAGACTGGAAGTTCCATGACGAGTGAAACAACTAGCTCTCCATCACTTTCTTTCTCAAGGGTAACTACATGTTCTGCCAATCCACCTCATTCATCATTACCTCCCCCACCAAATGATAGCCACTCTGTTGTATGTATTGTAGTATGTGGCAGTTCGTGTCCACCCATTGCACACATGGCAGTGTGGTGGAGGATCGCAAGCAGTGCATCAAGCGGCATCTGAGGAGATTCCATCCCACAGAATATGCTAAAATGGTGGCAGTGAGGGTTCATCATTACTATTAAACTGTCAGCAAGTTGTCATGTGTCCTTAGCGGGGTGTGGAAAAGTGGTATAGCAATGAGAATTTCTATGCGGTGTGTGTAAATTACATTTTCCTATTGATTTTGATGGAATGAGCTATGCGAAAAAAGTAGAAAAACAGCACGTTTCATGGGAAATTATTCATCAAGAGGGATGTGGCATTATTCACCGATTTTGGTTTGAGGTGAAAATTTTAACCCATCCCTACTAATGATGACTGATGATGATCTAGAATATATCTCTCCAGCATGCTCCTTTTCTTTAGATACAGATGAAGTTGAGAGTGAGAGAGATGAGTGGCCAGTAGGTTACCAAAAAGTCAATGGCTCTGTCTTCCAACACTTAAAAAGGTCATTGTGTCTGTCTATAAACTGTTTGAGAAAACCATTGGAAACTCTGATCCTGGACAAGCAAAGATGGCAAGAAGTACATAGTCATCCTGTCAGTCATCATCATCATAATCACCGCTTCCAAGTCCAAGTCCCACTCAGCAACACACAATTGTGCTGAGTAATCAGCAGCAACAACAAAAACACAGGTTATTAACCCCTTAAGGACCATCCGCGCACCACACGGAGGTCACTTAAGGACCACAGAGCATTTGCAGCCATGCAAAGAGCCTGGAATTCCATGATGGTCTTGGTACATCATCCAGGACCTTCAAGGGTCCTATAACTTTAGCTATGCAAATGCCTCTGCTGCTGCTGGAAATTCTGCACCTAGTTGTAGTAGCAGTAGAATTGCATCAACATCTAGCCCCAGTAGTAATAACAGCTTCTTGGGAACCCCTCAGTCCATGAAGTACACAGTATGAAGATACTTCACTCAGGATACAAAAGCTAAGCATGTTGCAATCTGTTTTCTAGGGGTGGGCAAAAAGTAAGAACATTTTCCTGCATGACTTTTCGCAAAAAAACAGACTATTTTTATCCTTTTTCACTAAAGTTTTCTCCCTTTCGTCAATGCAAAATGTTGTTCCTTTTTGACTATGCTAACACAGTTTTGCCTATGTTTCCTGTGCTGCAACATTTCAAGCACAATATTACTTCTTCTGAAGGCTGTAATGCAGAAATAAGTAGCTGAAAGTCAAAGTTGTGAGTCCTACAGCAACACATAACTTGAAAAATTGTTAGTATGCAGAGTGCATTTGTCCTTTGCCCACAACACTAAATTCATGCTTAAATGGCACTGGCACATATTCATGATGAGGTGAAGTGATAAAAAATTAAAGTACAACCTACAATGTGGCAGATATGTATGGTATTGGTGGTGGGGACTGGCATGGTGTAATTGGTGGGACCTTAACAAACTTCCTCCATCCCGGGAGGAGAAGGAGTCAGTTTTTAAACCACCACTTTACTCCCATATCCCTGCACTGCTCCACCCTTCCCCCTCCCCTTCCCTTTGTGCTTTTGCTGGACATATCATGGTACCTAATTTCCAGCAGAGCGTTCTTGACGGCGAATAACCCAGTTCCTGTTTGCTGTGGGTGTTCATCCATTGCGAGCGTTCTGCTGGGTTCCTGGCCATGTTGTCAAGGTGTTCATGTGACGTCCATGTCCGCATGAGGGGCTGTAGTACTGGAGCAGCATGGCGCTGGGCTTTTGAAAGATATACTTACATTGTTTCTGCATCGTTCTCTATATCGACTTCTGAAAGTTAACCCTGCCCTGCTGCTTCCGGCTGTGTAGACTTCTTATGCCTGGCTCACTGGTTTCCAAGTCGCCCTTGCGTTGGTGTAGTCTGAGCTCACTCGGTACCTGCTACCCAGCCGTATTACTTCTGCTAAGCGTTCTGTGTATAACCCGGTTTTAGCTGCAAACCCCAATTGTGTATGACCCGATCTTGGCTGCGAACCCGATTGTGTATGACCCAGGTTTTTGGCTGTCGACCCAATTGTGTATGACCCGGTTTTGTTGCGATTCCGATTTACTATCAAAAGGTACTGGTTACGATCCCTCAGTGTATGACCCGATATTGGATGCGCTTCTGTACTAAGCATTACCAAGGTTTGGCTTGTTCCTTCCCTATTGATGACCCGGCCTGACTTGCGTGTCAGCTCCGATCTTGCTCTGATTTGCCTCGCACCTATATATGCGACTCTGCCTTTGCCTTTACTCCTGTCTCGGTCACTGGCTATCCTGACCTTACCTGTGGGCATATTCATTCCATTTACCAAGCTGCTCAGTGTTGCATTCCGCTATCCGTTTTCCTACTGATGACATAATTGAGAGCTTGAGTGTGTGTTGCTTGATGTTTACCAATAAGGCCTGCTGAACTGCTGACGTGCGTTCAGTATAAGGAGTGGCATTGCTCTTGGAGCTTGAGTCCGCTATTGACGACTGTGGTGCTGGTCTAGATTCCATATAGCAAGTCTTCAGACCTTGTGGGTCTATCGTTGGTTCAGTGTTGTGTCTGGTTTGCTTATTTACCTGAGGCTGGGTTACCTTCCATACCTTACCTGTGGTCTTTTCCATAGAAAGATCCTTGTTATATGGGTTCTGGCCATTCTCTTGGATTTTCCTCTGTTCCAGTAGCCTACTTCCCTCCTGACGTCTTCATTTCCTGAGTTCCTGTGCCAGTACTTTGGATCAAGTTTATTGTTTCATATTGTGTATATCTATTGCTGAGTTTTCACGTTTTGTTTAACTTGCTGTCTTCAATAAACTTAAACTTAACTGAACCGACTCAGAGTATTCTGGTGCCTGTTGCAGGACATTACTCAACTACTGTGTGTGTTTATACTCTCTATAGTACACAAATGATGGAGTGTGATTGTAACGGAAGCAAGAAGGGACCACGTCGCATTCCACCGTCGTTCCCAGGTTTCTCCCTCTTGACGCCGGACCGGCTCCGTTGGATGCACTGGTTGAGCAGATGGACGGTCTGGCTGTCAACTTGACAAGACGTTGAACCCCGGTATAGTCAACTCTATGTCAAAGGATGTGGGTCGAGGAGGGGCCGACAGAGCTACCGAGCAGTCGTGTGTCGCAGGCTGGAACCCCAGGCAGTCGAGAGTGAGGTCTCAACTCCTGGTTGAATGGCAAACAGGGAAAGTGTCACAGGAACCAGGTAGCTGTTGTCGAGCAGATCCGAGCACACGGTAAGCTCGAGTCGGACGTTCTCAGGAACTCGAAGAAGGGGAAGACGGAGTCCACATTGCCGCCTGGCAGCATACGAAGTCCAGTTGCAGGAAGCTGGCAGCAGGGGGTCAACGATGCAGGATACTCAGCTCAGATGGGCGTCAGAGTGGCTGCTTTAACTATAAGAACATAAGACATCAGGACTCCATTGTTCACTCAGAAGACTAACTCTTTATTGGTACAAAATCTTGGCATAACAGTTCCAGGCCCAGACAAGGGGTCCAGTAATGGACTATGCTCTGTTACAGTGATGTCTTGCCTTAGCCCTCAACAAAATTGTCAGTGTCGTCTGATGATAGACAGAATTTTATTGAGGGATGAGGCAAGACATCACACGCATTTGAGTACTGTAGAGATTAAAAACACACACAGCCACAGAGCTCACATTAGTCTCCCAGTCAGCTGTCTGACACCTAATATATGTATTTGTTTAATTTTCATGCATATGCATTCATTTTTTTTAATTAATGTATTTATTTATTTATTTTTATTTTTTTTTTTAGTTGTCCACCCTATCTTATCACAGTCAGTCCAAAAAAATATAACTCAAAAACAAAATCAACAACTTCTTTCCACAGACTTCACAAGCACAGAGACAATAAAAGCAAAATCAGCAAGCAAACTGGACCCTAGTTGCCTGTGTCTTGCCAGTCAGTCACACTGAATTTTGGGGTATTTGGGGTCAACCTCTTTCCTCCCTCCCCCTCCCCTCAGTGTGCACACAGACTCCCCTAATACAGAGAACAAATTCCCTACCTAAATGACCCCTTAAAACTAAGTTTAAATTCCCATTTATTTTCCTATCTTCTCTAGCTCAAAAATATACTGCTCTCTCCACTTACAAACACACAATATCATGCTGTGAGAGCCTGACACCCTTTTATATGGCTGTAGAAAAGTAGAGAAATGTTCATGTGATAGTGCAAAATTTTTCTTTGCTTTGATTTCAATGCAATGAAGCAGGCTAAAAAAACAGGAAAATGGCACTTTTCATGGGAAATTATTCACGAGGGGAGAAGTGTCATAATTCACTGATTTTGGTTTGAGGAGAACATTTTTGACCATTCCTACTGTGCAAAAAGCATATGATCAGGGAGAAAGCAGACTCACACCTAGGCAGTGGCAACTCCTTTATGAGACCCCACCTGAAGCACAACCACAGGTCTGCCTGAGAGACACACTATCACCAGGTCATAGGGGCCACAACTAGCAGCAGCAGAAACACTCCAACAGTTACCAGGGTGCTAGGGCAGATAAGGGAAGTAGTGATGTTATTTTTGTGGCAGAGAATGTGCAACTGTGCAAATAATACCTTTGACTCCTGCTGCAGAGGAGTATGATTACTCTGGGTATACTGTAGGAAATGGCAAGAGTCATAGACTTAGGGATAGGGGAGAGACAGTGCATAGAATATGTAAGTGTGATATTAATTTTAATAAACATTGAGATAAAAAAACATGTTTAAAGACATTGTAGGTAAAATGCAAATAGATACTTATAATAAAATCAAATAATATAAGATACACTTGAGAACAGACTTGTGGAGTATCATTAGGTACAAACGGGGTTAAAAAGTGCTCAGCTCCAACGTACCCAGTGAATCTTTTTATATACAAAGTAAGTGCTATTACTGGAGGGGTGGAGCAAACGAGCGTATGGAGCTGCTTGGGGGATATACATTGGCAATGTATATGCCAAGATTGAGGGAATTTTACGTAAAGTAAAGATGGCCTCTTATTGGAGAGTTAGCTAGATAAACATGCTACAATATAAATAACGTAGAGCTCAGCTTGTGCTCCTCAAACCAGTATTGATGGTCTCCCAAAACAGTCTCAAAAGAGCCTTGCCTCTTTGCCTTTTCCTCCGTCCCTCCTCGCTGCATCCCGGTCCCTCTGTGTTTGCTTGCGAAGTGGACTGGCGTTCCTTGTCACAAGTGGCAGGAGAGTATTCAACGTTTTCTTCTGGAAATGTCTGAAGTGGATCATACACTCTCCCTAACTCTCCCTAACCAATCAGAATGATTAAAATCTTTGCATTTTTTGCCCATTGGTCAAAATTTTTCATAATGTTTTCAGTGGCTAGAAAGTTTCCATCAATTGATTTACGTGTTGTTTCATCTATTTGGTATAAAAACATGACGTATTTGAGGAAATGAAAAACAATACAAGCAGCTGCAGAGTGAGGTAGATGTGTTGTGCTGTTCTGTGATTTTTTTGCAAAATTGAGGCGGGAGAGGCTCATAGAGACTGCTTTCACTATGAGAAAGTTTAAAACAAATAAAAGGAGGACCTGGAAGGACCCTTAAGTGTCTACTGAGTCAGGAGGAGGAGGAGGAAGTGAGCACCACAGAACCAATGCTGGCCAGTCCCCCTAAATCACCACTATTGCTGTGTCTGCTGTAAGATGTGCTGCCCCTGCTGCCACCAGTGCTGTGCCTGATGTCAGTGTTGCCCCTGCTGCCACCAGTGCTGTGTCTGCTGCCAGTGCTGAACTTGCTGCCACCAGTACTGTGCCTGCTGTCAGATATGCTGCTTCTTCTGCCACTAGTGCTGAACCTGCTGCCAGTGTGTCTTGTAATACTCGGGGGGAAGGGAGAGGAGCAGATGATGTCAAGTGTGATAGCAGGGGACCATAAGTCACACTTATCATCCCCAAGCAGTACCACTAGTGCTACTATTACTAAGAACGTCAAGCCGCTTGTTAGTGTTAGCTGTGAAGGAGGGGGTAATCATCATATTACTAGCAAATGTGAGGAGGAAGACTCAGAGGCTGACATTTATGCTGTTGGTGTTAGTAGTAGTAAAAGTAATGGTGAAGCAGTTGGTGTGAGTAGCGTTAGGGGAGTGGTAGGGGAAGCAATTGAGAGCATCCAGGCTAGCAGTCAAGGGAACCCACACCATTCCCCTGTTCTTGAGAATCCCCTTCCACCTACAGCATTGTCCAGGTGAAACATGATCCTGAAGAAGCCAAAACTGGTGGTTAGCAGGTGCAGCAACAATACCACCACCATCAGGAGCACAGATCAGTTGCCTGTGCCTGCTGCTAGTGCTACCAGTCTGCCTTCTTCACATTACCAAGAAATGGCAAATGTGGCATTAGGGGATCCTCATATTTCTCTTCGCCTCCTCCAACCAGCAGTGAGATGCCTGTAATAGAGCAGCAGCAGCAAGGAGGGACTAGTGGTGGTGGTGATGTTGATGGTGGAGAAGCTGGGGTGGAACAGACATTGATGGTCTTTATAGCCCAAATTGCAAAGGAATGGGAGACAGGGATTGTGATAGGCACCACCAACAACAGCAGTGAGATTTTAGAATTTGCAACTGCTCTAGTTCCTGCTGCTGCAGAGTTGCAAGGGTAGCAGGATGCTGAGGAGCAGATTAGTGTGCCACAGACCACAGTGGAAACATTGGGAATGGGGTCAACAAGTAATGCGGGACAAGGACATGTTTCTCTTACCAGCAACAGTAGTACTCCTGGTCCTAGTTACAGTGCTGATTATCTGGCAGTTGCAGCTACAGCAGCAACATCATCTTCTGCCCCAGCCAGTGAAGAGGAATGTGGAGGAGAAGAAGAAAGAGGCCATTCTCCTCCACCTGTTCCATAACCCCTGATGTCATGGGTGTGGGACTATTTTATTTTAGAATGTGGCAGTTCATGTCCATCCGTTGCACACTGTGTGGTGCACTGACCACTCATCCTGCAGAATATGCTAAGATAATGGCAGGGAGGGTTCATCATTACTATTAAACTATCAGCAAGTTGTCATGTGTCATTAGTGGGGTGTGGACAAAGGGTTTAGTGACAGCAGCAGTAGCTTTCTGGTGTCATGGTGTTTGGATATAGTTGTGCCCCCAGGTGTTATTTAGCACACACACTGTGCTCATTGAGGTTGCTGATGAGAGTCACAGTTCCTGCTCTCAAGGGAAAAATGTACATTCTATTAACAACATACCCATGATTTTGGAGGGGGCAAGTGGTGAAGAATTATTGGCCAACTTCTTCTTTTCTCCACATATACTGGGGGCTACTTATTGTGCTGCTACTGTCTCAGGTGCATCAGTGGAGCTAGTGGTGGCAAGTGGAACCTTCATCATCCATCAACCATGTTACTCCTGTTGATAATCCCATTCCCTTTGAGCTGCTTAATCATCCTGCTGCTTAAACAACTCAGCAGCAGTAGCAAGAACAGCAGTCGCAAATTCTGCATCTACATCAGGGCAATTGACAATGGTCACTGGCCAACAGGACATAACCTGCTGGCACAAGGCCAGTAGAGCATTTTTTTCCTAAGGGCTTGTACGTTAAAGAAAAGAATACAAAGAAATTATTTAAAAAAAAAACAGTCTTAAAAAAAAAAAAAAACATTTTGAGGGATTTGTTTCTAACAAGTTTAAGGTCTACAGATCAATGTTTCCTTAGGGCTTGTGGCAAACAAACCTAAGTCCTACTATTCAATGTTTCTTCAGGGCTTGGGCCTCTAACAACAGATCTAACAATAATAAATCATCCTCTACAAAATACTCTATCACGTCAAATTTCAGTCTACCCCAGTGGCAGCTTATGTCAGGGGGTCCCTGTCTCTATTACTTTACATATATATGTCTTATTTAATTTTATTTATTTATTTTTTATTAACTGTCCCCCCAACACCAGTCAATAAACCTCCAAAAACATATTCCCTGTTCAACTGATTCATTTCCCAGACTCCACCCACAAACACAGTCACCCCTTTTATACCATGTCTTTTGGAGGGGTTTTATTTTATTTAGGGATTTTTTTTTATTAACTGCCCCCAATCCCAATAAACAACCAAAAAGAACCATTCTCTGTTCATCTGATTCTTTCTCCACACCCCACCAAACAGGCACCCTCATGCCCCTTTTACACTGTGCCTTTGGGAAATAAAATAATACTTGTTGTGTGTAAATTCAGTGTTCCCATGATTTCAATGGAATGAGCTAGGCAAAAACAGCAGAAAAAATTGCACTTTTCACTGGAAAATATTCACCAAGCGTTAAGTGTGATTATTTGCCAATTTCAGTTTGAGGCATTTATGAGTTTCTGTGTCTCATACTCCTATGGTGAGTATTTGTAAAACACCAGTCCATATTGTGGTAAAAAATATAACTCCACACAGTATTACCCTATAGAAAGGAACTGTTATAGTTTATGCACTGGATTCAGAATCAAGTAATTGGTCTACTGCCTGATAACTATCTGTCCGAAGAGCAAATGGTTGAACAAATGTTTTACTCCCACCCAGAGGGGCTGTTATAGTTCTAATACATTTACATGTAGGACTGAAGAATCTTCTTTGGTATTTGAACATCGGCTAGATGAGCAAGAGTTCAAAGAATATTAGGAGGCTGTGGATAAGGCAAGTTCAAGCACGCACGATTTATCCACACAACTTTAGGAAACCTATGAAATAGGTAAGCCCAAAGTCTTTCAATTGTTCAATGGACTAATAGAGGAGAAAATCTCTCTAGCAGATGTATGCTCATATGAATCTGAACGCCAACAACTAAGGAAAACAAAACAATTCCAAGATCTGGTTGCTAAGTATTCAAATGATTGCGGGTTAACTAACATACAGGTCACCCACTGACTTAAGGCAGCTCAACAAACGTGTATATATCAAGAAAAGAAAAAAGGAAAGCTCACAATGCTAACTCAACATAGAATATCCAAATAATAAATATAATTTAAATGTACATGTAAAGATTAATACATAGATGTCAGCAAGGAATGAGAGGGTTCTCCAGTCCACCAGACATTAGTATCTGTAAACACGAAAAAAATAAAAGACACAACGCAGACTCTCTGAGCGTAGTAGTTTGGACAAATGCAATGGCCCCCTCTTCACTTCCCCCTTGGACATGCACTCACGTGTCTCTGAGGTTGCAACTGCCTCCCAGTTTTCAACACCTTCACCTGTTGGAGTTTCGTCCAACTCAATTCACACTCCTTGGTCAAACACCTTCTTTCTTCTATATAGAAGTGTTGTTCCTCATACACATCACAACTCGCATACTAATAAATGCTAGTTGTGGCATTAGCCCTCTTATGTGGCCCCAAGGAACTACTACTGGTGTGAATGCTAGCTCAAGAGCCACCAGAATAAAATCAGATAAAAGATGGCTAAAAGTAATGGAAGGCAGGAGCAATATATCTTATTGCAAAAAAACTATTTATTAATATAAAGAGAATGGGGCATATTACTATATGCCAATCTATTAAAATATTTCAAAATAGCACCATAAATATACCAGCATAGTATATACAATATTAATATAAAACTAAAAATCCTAATCCAAAAATTGCTCCCTTTAAAAAAGTTAATTCAATTAGCTCAACGCGTTTCGTGACTATCACTTCTATGTCACTTTTTCAAGAGCAGTGTAATATATAAAAATATAATTCGAAAGTAAATGCAGAAAAAACAAACAAAACAAACAAACAAAACAAAGTTGATTTTGTTTTTTCTGCATTTACTTTCGAATTATATTTTTATATATTACACTGCTCTTGAAAAAGTGACATAGAAGTGATAGTCACGAAACGCGTTGTGCTAATTGAATTAACTTTTTTAAAGGAAGCAATTTTTGGATTAGGATTTTTAGTTTTATATTAATATTGTATATACTATGCTGGTATATTTATGGTGCTATTTTGAAATATTTTAATAGATTGGCATATAGTAATATGCCCCATTCTCTTTATATTAATAAATAGTTTTTTTGCAATAAGATATATTGCTCCTGCCTTCCATTACTTTTAGCCATCTTTTATCTGATTTTTTTCTGGTGGCTCTTGAGCTAGCATTCACACCAGTAGTAGTTCCTTGGGGCCACATAAGAGGGCTAATTCCACAACTAGCATTGATTAGTATGCGAGTTGTGATGTGTATGAGGAACAACACTTCTATATAGAAGAAAGAAGGTGTTTGACCAAGGAGTGTGAATTGAGTTGGACGAAACTCCAACAGGTGAAGGTGTTGAAAACTGGGAGGCAGTTGCAACCTCAGAGACACGTGAGTGCATGTCCAAGGGGGAAGTGAAGAGGGGGCCATTGCATTTGTCCAAACTACTACGCTCAGAGAGTCTGCTTTGTGTCTTTTATTTTTTTCGTGTTTACAGATACTTGTGTCTGGGATTCCGTGTGGTGATGTCCCTTTAAGAACTGCTGCGACTTCTTGTGAGGATTAGACTCCTTTGAAATCAGAGACTCTCTTTTTATTAAGGTTACATATAGAGCACTGTTACTTGCTACACCAGACATTAGACCAGACACAGACAAGAAAGACAAAGTTGCGATCCGCTATATAAAAAAAACATATGTGCCCTGTATTGGGCATATATACAATACTTCTTATTAAATAAGTGAGATTTTAGTCTCATGAATTGGCCAACCCCCTCCAAGGTATCTCACTTTAAGGCAAATTCTACTCTAATACACCTATGGAAGCTATATTAAAAATTCTCTATGGAACTCTATTAACCCTTTGAGTGCCAGAGGGGTACGGAACACATTGCAAAGCAATGTGTTCCATACCCCTCTGGCACTCAAAGGGTTAAAAATTCTCTTATGAAGGATGTTATAGTAAACGCATTAGAAGGGGACCCTTTAAATAGTGTTTAGATGTTTTTTAATGCTTGTGGGTACCAGTGTATTGCAATTAAAAACAAAAGACATAAAATATAACTAAAAAGGAGTAGATGGAGGATGTAACGGAAGCTAAGAAGGGACTGCGTCGCCTTCTGCAGTCGTTCCTGGGTCTCTCCCTCTCGACGCCAGATAAGCGCCGTTGGATGCACCAGTTGAAGTATGGACGTTCACTGAAACAGTCGCAGGATCACTGGAAGCAGGGAAACATGGGCAGTAGAGAGTGAAGCCTCTAATTCCGGGCTACATGGAACAGGGAAAATGTCGCAGGAACAAAGGATAACGGTTGCCAAGGTGTTCGAGCACTCCGGTGCTCGCATCGAAGGTTCTACTGGAACTTGGAAGAAGCAAGGCAGAGTCCACGTTGCCACCTGACAGGATCCGGAGATGGGTAGCAGGATACTGGCAGCAGACGGACGAACGATGCAGGAACCTGGGCTCAGATGGGCGGCAGAGTGGCCACTTTAATACCATAGGAACACACAAGACTGCAGGACTCTGGTTCACTCCAAACATAACTCACTTTATTGACACAAACTACAGATATTTATACACAAATCTTTACATTGAACTTTATGGGAGAAACCAGATACAATAGGGCGTGAGCCAATCATAATACATCAGACAAAGGCCAGCAACAGATGGTCTTAACAGACACAATAACTCAGACATGATTACATTTCAGATACAAAAGGGTTTGATTAAACAAAGACTTGAGGGTTTGAACTAATTACCACATGGCAGGGGGTCTGACTGCAGTACACAATGGCTTAATTAACACACAGTAGGGGGTCTAGCTACAGTACACATAGTCAAAAGGCTGGAGTGGCTGCAATACACATCTTAGGCTATGGAAGATATTTGCATGCCTACTCCAGGGTTTTGAGTGACCCATGTTTCACCTCTTGCCCCCACCTCCGAACATTCGATCCGGTGGCACTGATCGCACACCGCACCATTCCCCGCCGACTGGTAATCGTTGAGTGTGTAAACCCTCGAACATACTACATACAATAACTAAAATGTTCAACATACATTAAACATAATATATGATCCAAAGTCTATGAATTTAAGTCTTTGCTCTCGGGTAATAGCTGGACAGTTCGTACGACACGGCCCAGCATAGAGTCCAAACGGTAATAAATGTCCATAGTCTTTGGATAAATAGTTTGAGGTCCAGACAAGGGCTCAAGTAATGGGTAGGATCCGTTACAGAGGACTTACCTGGTGCAGGGCTCATATGGGCCTGCATTGTAAATCCTTCCCCACAAATCATGTGGGGGATAATTGATACCAAATAGATAGGGTGCATGCAAGCTGAGACAGGCTGAAAACCTTGTCCTTAAAGGCCAAGTGTGAGGAAGAGAAAATTAAATAGTGCAATGAAAAATTGTGATTAAATAGGATAAAATGAGAAGCTGCTAGAATGAGCAAAGGAGGATTGTGTAACATAGTAACATAGTAAATTAGGTTGAATAAAGACACAAGTCCATCAAGTTCAACCTTTGCCTCACACCACAGAAACTGAGAATTATATAACTTTCCTGCTACCAAATAAGTTAGTCTTTATCAGGCTTTCCTGATTTGCCTACTAATATACAGTATAACACTGTAACATATTAACATAGTAAATTAGGTTGAATAAACACGCAAGTTCATCAAGTTCAACCTTCTCCTCAAACCCCAGTAACTGAGAAATTTATAGCTTTCCTGCTATCAATTAAATTAGTCTTTATCAGACCTTCCTGATCAGCCTACTGATAAACAGTATAACTCTATACGTTCCCTTTTGAAAAAAATGTATCTAATCTTCTCTTAAACGTAGCCATTGTATCTGCTATAACCATCACCTTGGGTAAGAAATTCCACAATTTAACAGACCTTACTGTTAAAAAAAACCTTCCTCTGCTGTAGTCTAAACCTCCTTTCCTCTAATCTCAAGGGGTGTCCCCTGGTCACCTGATCAGGCCTTGGAATGAATAGCTCACCGCAGAGATCCTTGCATTGACCTGTCATATAATTGTACAATGTGATAAGATCTCCTCTTAGTCGTCTTTTCTCTAGCGTAAATAAACCAAGTTTGTCTAGTTATTCCTCATACGTCAAGTCCTCCATTCCCTTAATTAATTTTGTTGATCTTTGCTGTACCCTATCTAGTTCTAGTACTGCATACTCAAGGTGAGGTCTTACCAATGATTTGTATAATGGCAAAATAATGTTATCTACTCTTGCTTCAATACCTCTTTTGATACAAGACAGGATTTTGTTTTCTTTTGCTGCTGCTGTTTGACACTGGTCACTGTTTCCAAGTTTGTAGTTTACAAGGATACCCAGGTCTTTCTCTAGCAACGAGTCCCCTAAAATGATTCCATTAAGTTCATAAATAGCCTTGGGATTATTTCCTCCCAAATGCATAACTTTACATTTCCCCACATTTAACTTCATATTCCATTTGTTTGCCCAATCTGTCATTTTATGTAAATCCATCTGTAGAGAGCAAATATCCTTTTCTGAATTAATTTCCCTGCATAATTTAGTGACATCTGCAAATAGTGATATTTTGCTTTCTATTTCTATTTCCAGGTCATTTATAAACATGTTAAAAAGCAGCGGACCTAATACTGAACCCTTAGGTACTCCACTTTAACTGTATTGGATAATTGTCCATTTACAACACACACTGTTCCCTATCCTTCAACCAGTTTTGTATCCAATTGCAGAGGTTATCTCCTAGCTCCAATTTCCTTATTTTATACTCCAGCTTTCTGTGTGGCACTGTATCAAATGCCTTTGCAAAATCTAAATATATTACATCAACTGCCTTACCATTATCTAGGTTGCCGCTTACTTCCTCATAGAAGCTGAAAAGATTAGTATGACATGATCTATTCCTCATAAAACCATGTTGATTCCTGCTTATGATCTTATTTTTGTGTTGTAATCCTGAATATAGTCCGTTATTGTCCCTTCACAGGTCTATAATTCCCAGGTTTTGTTTTAGTTCCCTTCTTAAATAGAGGCACTACATTGGCTCTTTGCCAATCTTTTGGCACTGAGCCTGTGGTGAGAGAATCTTTAAAGAGTACATATAGGGGTCTTGCTAATACTGCACTGAGTTCCTGAAGAACCCTTGGATGTATACTATCAGGACCCGATGCTTTGTCAGTCTTAATTTTGTTCAGTCGTCCCATGACATCTTCTTGAGTTAACCCAATATCAGATAATTGTATTGTTTTATTTGTTACTTGTTGAGATTAATTCTACCATTCCTTGTTCCCTTGTATATACTGATGCAAAGAAAGTATTTAAAACATTGTCCTTTTTCTTATCCTCACTAATCAACTCACCCATCTCATTTTTGAAAGGTCCAATACACTCCATCTTAAGTTTTTTGCTGTTTATACATTTGAAAAACCTTTTTAGATTAGTCTTTCTTTCCCTTGCAATTCGAGTTTCATCTATTTTTGCTACCCTAATTGCCGTTTTGCAAATTTATTTTAAGAAAGTATGTTCAGTTCCTTAAGACTTAAATAGTTTGAATGTTTTTTTTTTCCTTGCCATTTCCTTCTTTACATGTGGAGTTAACCACAATGGCTGTGATTTACTTCTTTTGCATTTGTTCCCCATTGGGATATACAGCAAGAAAAGAAAAAAAGAAAGCTCACAGCGCTAATTCACTGTAAAATAGCCATATAATAAATATAATTTTAATGTAAATGTAAAATATTGAAGTATTATATATGCCCAATACAAGGCACACATGTTTTTTTATATATGGCTGGTACCATATATAGATCAATGTTTGGTTCAGATGCAAGGGTCTAAGATCTTTACAGTGATTCACTTTGTCCAAGGGTATTGGACTATGAAAGTAAGTGAAGAAGACAAACTAGCTTCACCTTTGCACCTACTTCAGGCCAAAGTGGAGATAAAATTATGTATGAGATTCTCAGTGATTATGTATATTGGCCTCATATGATTAAGGAAGTTCAAACCTATTGTCAAGGTTGTTTGGTGTTTTCTCAGTTCCAACCATGTGGCCCCGCTCATTGTATCTTTAGGAAACATAAGTTTAGTTTCTCTAGAAATGGATTTTTGAGACTTTCAGACAATAAATATCCTTGAAAAGGGGCCCATCTCGCCTTGAACAGGAATTTTATGTAACTGCACCTGATATTTTTATGTAGGGATATGTAGTTTGACATTCTTAAGAGAGGATGTGTGTTGAAACTCATTTAATTAGTTTCCTCATTATTTTTTTATTGGCAGTTAGGGTCTTTCCTGAAGATTCCTGGTAGTAGACGTGTAGCGACATGGTAGATTTATTTCTTCATGTTGTATGTATATGGTATTTACGAAACAGAAAACTTGATGAAAATGTAAATTCTAATTCTCTAAGGAGTGACCTATGAGGAAGAATGGATGTACCTTTCTGTTAAGGGGGGTTTAGGTAGTATAAGCAGTTTACAGGGGGAAATAGGGGATTTTTTTTAACCAAATTTCCTAATTGCTGTACCTGAATTAAGCTGAATCTTACTGTGCCAGAGACCACACGCTGTTATAGGACTGGTAAAGTATAATTAAAGTTTATTTACATAACACTGTATACACTTCCAAAATTATTATAACCGAGTCTATTCTGGGGTAATTTTATTCTAATATTTCCTAGTGTATCTGGCCAACCTACTGAGAACTATTATACAGTAGCCATTTGGCTGTAAAGTTAGAATAATCTTTGAAAGTCATCCAGTCCAATCACAGAAATTATAGGATGAGATCAGATTGATAGCAATTTTATATCATTGAGAGTTATAGTCAGCTAGCATTGCAGACACCTGCAGAATTGCTTATTGTGTGTGTGAAAGTCTGCATATGAATGCTGTGGGGTGTTTTGGAATCCTACTACAAGCATGTGCAGATAATCCACAAATATGTTGTTCTGAGATGGTTATTGCACTCCATTGATCTGGTGTTCTAAATTAACACTTGAATTGCTGTCTGACAAGTTTTCCTTCTGTTTCTCTTTGTCTGTGGTTCTGGTACTGTCTGTTGGTTCTGTTTAAAAATTGCATTGTCTGAGTGGTGATATCAGTGTATGGTCTTGATCTGTTGGAATAGTCACATTTGTTAAAATCCTGACAGAACAAAGCAGCATCCGCCACTTTGGACTGAATAATTGGCTGGTCCTTACTGCCAAAGGTTCTATTAACCCCTGCTGCTGAGTAGTGTGCAGACATGATTTTGTCATTATAATCTTTATGGTATATGTTTTACTCATATATTTATATTATCCTTGTGTTTCTATATCCATACATTATCATTATTGCTTGGGATTATAATGTGGTAATGAAATTTTTTACTGTTAAATGTATTTCATTATTCTGTGTTACATCCAGAGGTGTTCATATTGAAAACAGTAGATCAATAGTTAAATTCTATATTTAGCAGATCTGGACCTTATGTCTTCCAGATAGGTTATTACTTCTCACAATATTGTGCAAGTAGTTATAAAAGGGTTGTTAAGTGACCTTAGTCTAAGACTTGGTTGCATTAAGATATATTACTGAGTCTATTTTGCATACATTTATGTCCCAATTCACTGATTATTATTGTATTTTATATATCACATTTAATTTATCCTTAAATAAAATTACATATATTGTTTCACAAATTTGAGTAACTGTTTCTTTTTAATCAATTCTGTTTACTGTGAAAAAGTGCGTGTCCAAGTGGACCAGCCTATAGGGGATGGTGACATGTGGGTTCTTGAGGCCCAAATAATCAGTGCAGTCCATGAAGTGATTGTATTGGGACAGAGGTCTTGACACATTTTGACCAGATGTGGCATCTATAGAGTTTTTATTTCAGAGCCCTTAAAAACTGTCTGGACACTGGGTCCACAAAGGAATTAGATACTAATTTAATCTCCCTTGTGCCCAGACTGCTACATCTTCTGGCCTGCTGTAAAACTAAGTTAGATGAAGGCCAGAAAGAAATTAATACGGTGATGCTGGCACTTAATTCTAATTCTAAAGTAACTGAGTTAGAAACAAAGGTGCAGAGATTTCAGAACGTGGGTTCTTTAAGTCCTGAAAGGGTTAACTCTTTCCAGCAGAAAATTGAGGAGCTAGAAAGAGATGTCAAAGATACTGAGAGTAAATTGAAAAATGCTGTGAAAATGATGCTACCCTCAAAACTGAGTTTTCAAATGTGCATCCAAAGAAATAATCAGATTGTCGCCCAGTCTAAAATCCTAAAAAGTAAATGCTTTTTCATATCTAAAACAGAGTGTAACTGTATATAATTGTAATATTTTATATGTATGTATATTTATATGAGAATGTATGTAATAAATAACGTTTCTCGATTTGTGTAAATATGTAAAATTTTACTGAAAACTATCCAGGACATACTTGAAAACTACAGAAATCTCAATGTATTCTCAATGGTAAAACATTTTCTAAATAAATAAGAATGTAGATTTGCATGCCCAGGTTGATACAGTCCAAACCCATCATGCAGAGTGGGCCCAGAGATATAGTCGGCTTCAGAAGAAATTATCTGATTCCCAGGTCACCTGTAGTGTTCCTGAGGATGATAGATCAGCTGATCAGAGAATGCTTGATATTCTATCCAAACAGATACAGGAACTGTCAAAAAGAGTACAGGCTATTGCTTTCTCTCAGGTTGGCAACCCTACATCTCTGCCTGGACAGGCCATTGATCCGAGCAGGAATGTACAGGCCCAGTCTACTGATGATTAGTGATGATCGAGCACCCCAATGCTCGGGTGTTCAGGTGCTCTGACCGAGCGCCCCCGGAGGCTCGAGTGCTCTGCTGAGCACCCGAGCCCCATTGAAGTCAATGGGAGGACTCGAGCATTACACCAGGCACCCCCTGCTCTGATGAGGGGAGGGTGCCTGGTCCATAGGAAAAGGGCAGAAAATGATGGAAACACCACAGAAATGGTTCAGGGACAGCATAGGGAGGATGTCTGGATGCATCTTGGACTCCAACATCGCTGCTGGGAACGATGTTTCGCCCGTAGTACGCCATTTTTACAGACTGACCGTAAAACACACAAAAAGGAAGATAAAAACGACTTTAGGCGAAAAATTGTTACCAAACAGTATTTGCTGTATATTTACTTGTATATCATCTGCAAATTCTGCAAAAAATTTCCTCGATTTTTCGGAACTGGGGCCATGATTAAGAGGGAAACGTGCGCAGAGGCAAATTCTGCAAAAAATTTCCTCGATTTTTCTGAACTGGGGCCATGATTAAGAGGGAAACGTGCGCAGAGGAAAATTCTGCAAAAAATTTCCTCGATTTTTCTGAACTGGGGCCATGATTAAGAGGGAAACGTGCGCTGAGCCGACCATCTAAAACATTATGGGTGAGGGTCTGCTGCGGAGCTGACCATCCTAAACATTATATGCGAAGGCCCGCTAGTGAGCTGACGCTATAAAACATTATATGAGAGGGCCCGCTAGAGAGCTGACCCAATAAAACATTATATGAGAAGGCCCGCTGGTGAGCTGACCTATACAAAAATTGTCAAACAGGGCCCGCTGGTCAGCTGGCCCTATATAAAAATTATATTACAGGGCCCGCTGGTGAGCTGGCCCTATATAAAAATTATATCACAGGGCATATGGAAGAGGAGGAGGAGGATGAGAAGATTAAGAGTCAACCATATACCCGTTTTTTGGGTGGAAGGGGTGAATGGGAATACAGAGTATTCCCATCATTGTAAATAACATATCTAAAGTGACTTTATGTTCCCCCGGGGCTTTCCTCCAGTGGAGTGGAGAAGTCAGGGGAAATCCAGGCCTTGTTCATTTTTATAAGTGTCAACCTATCAGCATTTTCGGTGGAAAGGCGGATACGCTTATCTGTTATGATGCCACCAGCAGCACTAAATACCCGCTCAGACAGAACGCTGGCGGCAGGGCAGGCCAGCACCTCCAAGGCGTAGAGTGCCAGTTCATACCACGTGTCCAGCTTGGACACCCAGTAGTTGTAAGGCACAGAGGGATCATTGAGGACGCTGACACGGTCTGCTACGTACTCCTTCACCATCTTCCAAAACTTTTCCCTCCTTGTGACACTAGGCTGCGCATCAGGGTGAGGATGCTGGCGGGGTGTCATGAAGGTGTCCCACGCCTTGGAGAGTGTTGCCCTGCCTTTGTCGGAACTGCTGTGTGCTCCCCTTTTCTCCCCTTCTCGGTTGGCCAAGGTAGCACGTACTCTGCCGCCAGCGTTGTCAGATGGAAAATTTTGGAGCAATTTTTCAACAAGAACCTTCTGGTATTGCACCATTTTGCTTGTCCTCTCCACCGGAGGAATGAGAGATGAGAAATTCTCTTTGTAGCGGGGGTCCAGAAGGGTGAACACCCAGTAATCCGTGTTGTCTAAAATGCGTATAACGCGTGGGTCACGGGAAAGGCAGCCTAACATAAAGTCAGCCATGTGTGCCAGAGTACCAACAGGCAAGATTTCGCTGTCCTCACCAGGAGGATGACTCTCAATCTCCTCATCCTCTTCCTCCTCTTCTGCCCACCCACGCTGAAGAGATGGAACTACAGTTCCATGGCTACCCTCTGTAGCGGAGGCAACCGTGTCTTCCTCCTCCTCCTCCTCCTCCTCCGCCTCCTCCAATTGTCGCTGAGAAGACGAAGTGAGGGTGCTCTGGCTATCACCTTGTGTAAGCTCTTCCTCCCGCATTTCCACCTCTTCCACATGCAAAGCGTCGGTTTTAATTGTGAGCAGCGAGCGTTTCAGTAGACACAGAAGTGGGATGGTTACACTGATAATAGCGTTATCGCCGCTCACCATCTGTGTCGATTCCTCAAAATTGCGTAAAACCTCACAGAGGTCTGACATCCATTCCCACTCCTCACTTCTGATTACAGGAAGTTGAACGGAGAGGCGACGACCGTGTAACAGCTGGTACTCCACTACTGCCCTCTGCTGCTCACAAAGCCGGGCCAACATGTGGAAGGTGGAGTTCCAGCGCGTGCTCACGTCACACAGCAGCCGGTGAGCTGGCAATTGTAAGCGCTGCTGCAGCTTCAACAGGCCGGCTGAAGCTGTTGATGACTTACGGAAATGTGCACACACGCGGCGCACCTTGGTCAAGAGATCATGCAAATTGGGGTAGGTTTTTAGAAATCGCTGAACCACTAAATTAAATACATGCGCTAGGCATGGTACGTGTGTGAGCTTGCCGAGCTCCAAAGCCGCCACCAAGTTACGCCCATTATCACACACAACCATGCCTGGTTGCAGGTTGAGTGGCGAGAGCCACTGCTCGGTCTGGTGACTAATCCCCTGCAACAGCTCTGAGGCCGTGTGCTGTTTGTCCCCAAGGCAGATCAGCTTCAGCACGGCCTGTTGACGCTTCCCCACTGCAGTGCTACACTGCTTCCAGCTACCGGCTGATGGGTGAGTGGCACTGCGCGCAGAGAATTCGGTGGTGGAAATGGAGGAGAAGGAGCCAATAACGTAGGTGCTGGCGGAAACCCTGATGGAGGTAGGGCCCGCAATCCTCGGCGTGGGTAGCACCTGTGCCATCCCAGGGTCCGAGTCGCTCCCGACATTCACCCAGTGTGCCGTCAGGGAAATGTAGCGTCCCTGGCCACAAGCACTTGTCCATGTGTCAGTCGTTAAGTGGACCTTCCCAGTAACTGCGTTGGTCAGGGCGCGGGTGATGTTACGGGACACATGGTGGTGTAAGGCGGGGACGGCACACCGGGAAAAGTAGTGGCGGCTGGGGACTGCGTACCGAGGGACAGCTGCTGCCATCAGGCTGCGGAAGGACTCAGTGTCCACAAGCCTAAGTGGCAGCATTTCGATGGCCAGTAATTTGGAAAGGTGTGAGGTTACTGCTATGGCCTGTGGGTGGGTGGCTGGGTATTTTCGCTTGCGCTCAAATGCCTGGGGTAACGACATTTGGACGCTGCGCTGGGACAGGGAAGTGGATGTGGTCGCTGATGGTGCTTCAGATGGTACAGGTGCAGGGCGGGAGATATGCGGGCCTGCGCCTTCGACAGGCGATTGGCCGGCACCGAAAACAGGGGAAGAGGAGGCAGTGGTGTGGCCTGCAGACACAGATTGGCGATCCTGGCGTTCCTCCCACTTATTACGGTGCTTGGATGCCATGTGTCGGATCATGCTGGTGGTGGTGAGGTTTCTAGTGTTCATGCCTCGGCTCATTCTGGTGTGGCACAGGTTGCAAACTACAATTCTTTTGTCGTCCGCACTTTCCTTAAAAAAACGCCATACCGCGGAACACCTAGCCCTTGGCAAGGGAGATTTACGCAAGGTGGTGCTCCGTGGAACATTTGCGGGCCGGTTTGGTGCGGTCCGCCTTCTTTCTGTAGCCACACCACTGCCTCTTCCAGCCTGTTGCGGTGCTGCAGATGGCTCACCCTCAGGACTGCTGTCATCGCTCGGCTCTCCACCTTCCCAGGTGGGGTCAGTTACCTCATCGTCCACCAAGTCCTCCTCCACTTCCTCACTCTGATCATCCTCCTCATTTCTTGATCCCACCACATACTCAGTCATTGACAACTGTATATCATCCTCCTCATCAAGGTCTTGAGACAGTAATAGTGGTTGATTTGATGGCAACTGTGTCTCATCATCATCATCATCCACTTCCTTTGACCTTAAATTCCGTTCACCTCTGTCATCTTCTTGTGATTGGGTACCCTCTAGAGGTTGTGAATCAGGGCACAAGATTTCATGTTCCTCTGCAAGCGTGCTTGGAGAGAGGTTCAAATTAAGGATTGGTGATGAGACGAGCTCCTCACTATATCCCAGTGTGGGATCACTTCTTTGACCAGACCCTCTATGGTGGGAGGAAGGATGATCAGGGTGAGGATTATGTTGACCAGACTCTTGGCTACTGAGAGTGGACTTGGTGGAAGACAGGGTGGTGCTTAACCGACTGGAAGCAGTATCACCTGAAATCCAACCGACTACCTGTTCGCAGTGGTCTGACCTCGAGAGTGATGTCCTGCGACGCCCTGTAAACTGAGACATGAAGCTAGGTATGGTGGATGTCTTTCTTTCTTGTGCTCTGGCACCAGGCACAGTTTCTACGCGTCCTGACCCGCGCCCTGAATTATCAGGATCACGTCCACTTCCCCGTCCCTTTTTACCCGCCTTCTTCATATTACACGGAATATGTGCTGCAAATATGCAACTTTGCACACTAAACATAATGTGCTGCTTATCTGCGGCTAGGCACAGTGAACAGAATATGTGACTTTTATTTTTAACACTTTGCACACTAAACAGAATGTGCTGCTTATCTGCGGCTAGGCACAGTGAACAGAATATGTGACTTTTATTTTTAACACTTTGCACACTAAACAGAATGTGCTGCTTATCTGCGGCTAGGCACAGTGAACAGAATATGTGACTTTTATTTTTAACACTTTGCACACTAAACAGAATGTGCTGCTTATCTGCGGCTAGGCACAGTGAACCGAATATGTGACTTTTATTTTTTACACTTTGCACACTAAACAGAATGTGCTGCTTATCTGCGGCTAGGCACAGTGAACAGAATATGTGACTTTTATTTTTAACACTTTGCACACTAAACAGAATGTGCTGCAAATCTGCAACTTTGCACACTAAACAGAATGTGCTGCTTATCTGCGGCTAGGCACAGTGAACGGAATAAGTGACTTTTATTTTTTACACTTTGCACACTAAACAGAATGTGCTGATAATCTGCAACTTTGCACACTAAACAGAATGTGCTGCTTATCTGCGGCTAGGCACAGTGAACGGAATATGTGACTTTTATTTTTTACACTTTGCACACTAAACAGAATGTTCTACTAATCTGCAACTTTGCACACTAAACAGAATGTGCTGCTTATCTGCGTCTAGGCACAGTGAATGGAATATGTGATTTTTATTTTTTACACTTTGCACACTAAACAGAATGTTCTGCTAATCTGCAACTTTGCACACTAAACAGAATGTGCTGCTTATCTGCGGCTAGGCACAGTGAATGGAATATGTGACTTTTATTTTTTACACTTTGCACACTAAACAGAATGTTCTGCTAATCTGCAACTTTGCACACTAAACAGAATGTTCTGCTTATCTGCGGCTAGGCACAGTGAATGGAATATGTGACTTTTATTTTTTACACTTTGCACACTAAACAGAATGTTCTGCTAATCTGCAACTTTGCACACTAAACAGAATGTGCTGCTTATCTGCGGCTAGGCACAGTGAATGGAATATGTGACTTTTATTTTTTACACTTTGCACACTAAACAGAATGTTCTGCTAATCTGCAACTTTGCACACTAAACAGAATGTGCTGCTTATCTGCGGCTAGGCACAGTGAATGGAATATGTGACTTTTATTTTTTACACTTTGCACACTAAACAGAATGTTCTGCTAATCTGCAACTTTGCACACTAAACAGAATGTGCTGCTTATCTGCGGCTAGGCACAGTGAATGGAATATGTGACTTTTATTTTTTACACTTTGCACACTAAACAGAATGTGCTGCTAATCTGCAACTTTGCACACTAAAAAGAATGTGCTGCTAATCTGCAACTTTGCACACTGAACAGAATGTGCTGCTAATCTGCAACTTTGCACACTAAACAGAATGTGCTGCTAATCTGCAACTTTGCACACTAAAAAGAATGTGCTGCTAATCTGCAACTTTGCACACTAAACAGAATGTGCTGCTAATCTGCAACTTTGCACACTAAAAAGAATGTGCTGCTAATCTCCAACTTTGCACACTAAACAGAATGTGCTGCTAATCTGAAACTTTGCACACTAAACAGAATGTGCTGCTAATCTGCGGCTAGGCACAGTGAACGGAATATGTGACTTTTTTTTTTAAACTCTGCCCCCCAAAAGAAAATATATCTGCTGCCCCCACACACAATAGTCCTAAAAAGGACTTTTGGGTCTTTTTGTTGTTCAAACGCACTTTTTTTCTGCCTACACTGACTTTCCCTTCCTATCCTCATCTCTCCCTGGCTAAGACTGAGCCGAACTCGCTGGTCAGGTGCTATACAGCACCCGATCACGGGTTCTGGCCAGCCAATCAGTGTAATGCCAGCAGCCAACATGGCTGCTGGCATTACACTGATGTCAGAGCCTCCCCGCACGTTTATTGGCTGCGCAGCAGCCGCGAAACGTGCGGGGAGGAGACCTGAACATGGCGGGCGAGCACATGTGGTACTCGTACGAGTACCGCCATGTGCCGAGCAGAGCGATGCTCGAGCCGAACCGAGCTTCGGCCGAGCATGCTCGCTCATCACTACTGATGATGATTGTAGTTCTGATCACTCAGATGGGGAGGAGAGTGTAGTGGCACCTCAAGAGTCACAATTCATGTTGAAATGTGATGATTAGGACATCTTCCAGGGACATGTGTCACATAGTCCACCTCAGAAATTACTATCATGTAACAGGTTACACTCACACAGGAAGCCACTGGTTTATCTTAGCAAGAGGACTAGGCCCGTTCTAGGTAGGCCTGAGCAGGTAGATAGATCATCCCAAGTGTGTGTTCCAAAAATTCATGAGATTCCTTAGGGAGACTGTTCTAGCATTTAATAGTCTAATGTGTTAGTGGTTAATCATTTAGAAAATTACGTGGAGGCCCTGGAGTCTGTAAGTCTTAATACTGACAGAGGTAAGACGTACTATGTGTGTCACGGTTTGTTAAGACTCTCAGACACGGAGTTAGGTAAAAACACAACTTTATTGAAAAGTTTAAGAAAACCCTATAGGGTAACATACACGTACATATATATTGCAATGACTTTGAGCATAAGCAATGGTAATCATAATGATCAGGCTCTACCGGCCTTACCAATATACCAGGCAAGGCAGCCAGGAGGCTGGTACAAGGAATAGATAGGCTCTACCAGCCCTGCCAATATACCGGGCAAGGCAGCCAGGAGACTGGTACGAAGAATGTGATAGGCTCTACCGGCCCTGCCAATATACCGGGCAAGGCAGCCTGGAGACTGGTACAAGGAATTTAATAGGCTCTACCGGCTCTGCCAATATACCGGGCAAGGCAGCCTTGAGGCTGAGACAACAAGTACAGAGGCTCTACCGACCTTGCCAATACTGGGTAAGGCAACCCAAGATGGCAAAGAGAGGATAGGTTCTACCGGCCCTGCCAATATACCGGGCAAGGCAGCCTGGCGACTGGTATAACGAAATAGAGAAGGCTCTACCGGCCCTGCCAATAAACCAGGCAAGGCAGCCTTGAGGCTGAGACAACAAGTACAGAGGCTCTACCGACCTTGCCAATACTGGGTAAGGCAACCCAAGATGGCAAAGAGAGGATAGGTTCTACCGGCCCTGCCAATATACCGGGCAAGGCAGCCTGGCGACTGGTATAACGAAATAGAGAAGGCTCTACCGGCCCTGCCAATAAACCAGGCAAGGCAGCCTTGAGGCTGAGACAACAAGTACAGAGGCTCTACCGGCCTTGCCAATTCTTGGGTAAGGCAACCCAATATGGTAAAGAGAGGATAGGTTCTATCGGCCTTCCCAATATACCGGGCAAGGCAGCCTGGACACAGAAAAGAGAAAAATAGACAATGCGCTCAAACGGAATCGGTTAACTCCGTGGGTGGGATGGGACAGGGACAAGATCTCTAGTACATAGTATCTAGATTGGATGGCACAATCTTTCTGTTATAAAAAAGAGAGAACAATATTTGCAACAATAAAATTATAATAAATGTGATTGAGATCAAAATTTCCTATCCTATGCAGCATGTCCTTAGTTTCCAGTCACGTGGGTCCAATTCTCATTGAAGGTCCATAGTGCACATGAAAAAGAAGAAAAAAATAGATGGGGGGAGGACAGCGCAAATAGTCTCCTCTAAGTGTAGTAGTAAATTGTAATGCATATGATGAATGAATATTGCTTAAATCAGATAACTGTGATATATATATAATAATATGACAAAATATCAATATAATGAAGTTGATAAGTAATACACCTTTAATATTAACCCCTTAGCGACAATGGACGTACATGTACGTCCTCTGTGGCTGTCACTTAGTGACAGAGGACATACATGTACGTCCAGGAAATCCAGATCCCCGCGCGGCTGCACGCCGTTCGGGGACTCCGGATTCTTTTGAAAAAAAAAAAAAATGTTAGACGGGCGTTAAGTGACGGCCGTGTCTGCACGCGGCCGTCACTAAGGGGTTAATCATTCGATGAAATAAAATGGAAATGACATAAAAACAAAATCGAGATCTGGTATATATAATGACCACATAAATTAATTTGAATGGTATCGTTATGTGAGCCGATCTATTGAAAATAGATCCCCCAAACTAGTGGTTCTATTTAGATTTTGAGGATCTATGGGTAGTCTGTATTGTCTGGAGGTGAGGAGTTGGATGTATATGTAAAAAAACAGGTGTCAGAAGTAACGATGTACCAATTATATAGATCGGAGGCTTACTAGAACACAGTGAGTTAAGGCAATGTGTATAACATTCTGAAGCCCACAGATGTCTGCTTACTAGTGATGAGCGAGCATGCTCGGTCGAAGCTCGGTTCGGCTCGAGCATCGCTCTGCTCGGCACATGGCGGTACTCGTACGAGTACCGCATGTGCTCGCCCGCCATGTTCGGGTCTCCTCCCCGCACGTTTCGCGGCTGCTGCGCAGCCAATAAACGTGCGGGGAGGCTCTGACATCAGTGTAATACCAGCAGCCATGTTGGCTGCTGGCATTACACTGATTGGCTGGCCAGAACCCGTGATCGGGTGCTGTATAGCACCTGACCAGCGAGTTCGGCTCAGTCTTAGCCAGAGAGAGATGAGGATAGGAAGGGAAAGTCAGTGTAGGGAGAAGAAAAGTGTTGGAACAACATATAAAGACCCAAAAGTCCTTTTTAGGACTGTTGTGTGTGGGGGCAGCAGTTATATTTTGTTTGGGGGGGCACAGATTTAAAAAAAAAAAACGTCACATATTCCGTTCACTGTGCCTAGCCGCAGATTAGCAGCACATTCTGTTTAGTGTGCAAAGTTGCAGATTAGCAGCACATTCTGTTTAGTGTGCAAAGTTGCAGATTAGCAGCACATTCTTTTTAGTGTGCAAAGTTGCAGATTAGCAGCACATTCTGTTTAGTGTGCAAAGTTGCAGATTAGCAGCACATTCTGTTTAGTGTGGAAAGTGTAAAAAATAAACGTCACATATTCCTTTCACTGTGCCTAGCCGCAGATTAGCAGCACATTCTGTTTAGTGTGCAAAGTTTAAAAAATAAACGTCACATATTCCGTTCACTGTGCCTAGCCGCAGATTAGCAGCACATTCTGTTTAGTGTGCAAAGTTGCAGATTAGCAGCACATTCTGTTTAGTGTGCAAAGTTGCAGATTAGCAGCACATTCTGTTTAGTGTGGAAAGTGTAAAAAATAAACGTCACATATTCCGTTCACTGTGCCTAGCCGCAGATTAGCAGCACATTCTGTTTAGTGTGCAAAGTTGCAGATTAGCAGCACATTCTGTTTAGTGTGGAAAGTGTAAAAAATAAACGTCACATATTCCTTTCACTGTGCCTAGCCACAGATTAGCAGCACATTCTGTTTAGTGTGCAAAGTTGCAGATTAGCAGCACATTCTGTTTAGTGTGCAAAGTGTAAAAAATAAACGTCACATATTCCGTTCACTGTGCCTAGCCGCAGATTAGCAGCACATTCTGTTTAGTGTGCAAAGTTGCAGATTAGCAGCACATTCTGTTTAGTGTGGAAAGTGTAAAAAATAAACGTCACATATTCCGTTCACTGTGCCTAGCCGCAGATTAGCAGCACATTCTGTTTAGTGTGCAAAGTTGCAGATTAGCAGCACATTCTGTTTAGTGTGGAAAGTGTAAAAAATAAACGTCACATATTCCTTTCACTGTGCCTAGCCGCAGATTAGCAGCACATTCTGTTTAGTGTGCAAAGTTGCAGATTAGCAGCACATTCTGTTTAGTGTGCAAAGTGTAAAAAATAAACGTCACATATTCCATTCACTGTGCCTAGCCGCAGATTAGCAGCACATTCTGTTTAGTGTGCAAAGTTGCAGATTAGCAGCACATTCTGTTTAGTGTGTAAAGTGTAAAAAATAAACGTCACATATTCCTTTCACTGTGCCTAGCCGCAGATTAGCAGCACATTCTGTTTAGTGTGCAAAGTGTAAAAAATAAACGTCACATATTCCTTTCACTGTGTCTAGCCGCAGATTAGCAGCACATTCTGTTTAATGTGCAAAGTTGCAGATTAGCAGCACATTCTGTTTAGTGTGCAAAGTGTAAAAAATAAACGTCACATATTCCTTTCACTGTGCCTAGCCGCAGATTAGCAGCACATTCTGTTTAGTGTGCAAAGTTGCAGATTAGCAGCACATTCTGTTTAGTGTGCAAAGTGTAAAAAATAAACGTCACATATTCCTTTCACTGTGCCTAGACGCAGATTAGCAGCACATTCTGTTTAGTGTGCAAAGTTGCAGATTAGCAGCACATTCTGTTTAGTGTGCAAAGTTGCAGATTAGCAGCACATATTCCGTGTAATATGAAGAAGGCGGGTAAAAAGGGACGGGGAAGTGGACGTGATCCTGATAGTTCAGGGCGCGGGTCAGGACGCGTAGAAACTGTGCCTGGTGCCAGAGCACAAGAAAGAAAGACATCCACCATACCTAGCTTCATGTCTCAGTTTACAGGGCGTCGCAGGACATCACTCTCGAGGTCAGACCACTGCGAACAGGTGGTCGGTTGGATTTCAGCTGATACTGCTTCCAGTCGGTTAAGCACCACCCTGTCTTCCACCAAGTCCACTCTCAGTAGCCAAGAGTCTGGTCAACATAATCCTCACCCTGATCATCCTTCCTCCCACCATAGAGGGTCTGGCCAAAGAAGTGATCCCACACTGGGATATAGTGAGGAGCTCGTCTCATCACCAATCCTTCATTTGAACCTCTCTCCAAGCACGCTTGCAGAGGAACATGAAATCTTGTTCCCTGATTCACAACCTCTAGAGGGTACCCAATCACAAGAAGATGACAGAGGTGAACGGCATTTAAGGTCAAAGGAAGTGGATGATGATGATGAGACACAGTTGCCAGCAAATCAACCACTATTACTGTCTCAAGACCTTGATGAGGAGGATGATACACAGATGTCAATGACTGAGTATGTGGTGGGATCAAGAAATGAGGAGGATGATCAGAGTGAGGAAGTGGAGGAGGACTTGGTGGACGATGAGGTGACTGACCCCACCTGGGAAGGTGGAGAGCCGAGCGATGACAGCAGTCCTGAGGGTGAGCCATCTGCAGCACCGCAACAGGCTGGAAGAGGCAGTGGTGTGGCTAAAGAAAGAAGGCGGACCGCACCAAACCGGCCCGCAAATGTTCCACGGAGCACCCCCTTGCGTAAATCTCCCTTAACAAGGGCTAGGTGTTCCGCGGTATGGCGTTTTTTTAAGGAAAGTGCGGACGACAAAAGAATTGTAGTTTGCAACCTGTGCCACACCAGAATGAGCCGAGGCATGAACACTAGCAACCTCACCACCACCAGCATGATCCGACACATGGCATCCAAGCACCGTAATAAGTGGGAGGAACGCCCGGATCGCCAATCTGTGTCTGCAGGACACACCACTGCCTCCTCTTCCCCTGTTTTCGGTGCCGGCCAATCGCCTGTCAAAGGCGCAGGCCCGCATACCTCCCGCCCTGCACCTGTACCATCTGAAGCACCATCAGTGACCACATCCACTTCCCTGTCCCTGCACAGCGTCCAAATGTTGTTACCCCAGGCATTTGAGCGCAAGCGAAAATACCCAGCCACCCACCCACAGGCCATAGCACTAACCTCACACCTTTCCAAATTACTGGCCATCGAAATGCTGCCATTTAGGCTTGTGGACACTGAGTCCTTCCGCAGCCTGATGGCAGCAGCTGTCCCTCGGTACGCAGTCCCCAGCCGCCACTACTTTTCCCGGTGTGCCGTCCCCGCCTTACACCACCATGTGTCCCTTAACATCACCCGTGCCCTGACCAACGCAGTTACTGGGAAGGTCCACTTAACGACTGACACATGGACAAGTGCTTGTGGCCAGGGACGCTACATTTCCCTGACGGCACACTGGGTGAATGTCGTGGAGGCTGGGAGCGACTCGGACCCTGGGATGGCACAGGTGCTACCCACGCCAAGGATTGCGGGCCCTACCTCCATCAGGGTTTCCGCCAGCACCTACGTTATTGGCTCCTCCTCCTCCGTTTCCACCTCCGAATTCTCTGCGCGCAGCGCCACTCACCCATCAGCCGGTAGCTGGAAGCAGTGTAGCACTGCAGTGGGGAAGCGTCAACAGGTCGTGCTGAAGCTGATCTGCCTTGGGGACAAACAGCACACGGCCTCAGAGCTGTTGCAGGGGATTAGTCACCAGACCGAGCAGTGGCTCTCGCCACTCAACCTGCAACCAGGCATGGTTGTGTGTGATAATGGGCGTAACTTGGTGGCGGCTTTGGAGCTCGGCAAGCTCACACACGTACCATGCCTAGCGCATGTATTTAATTTAGTGGTTCAGCGATTTCTAAAAACCTACCCCAATTTGCATGATCTCTTGACCAAGGTGCGCCGCGTGTGTGCACATTTCCGTAAGTCATCAACAGCTTCAGCCGGCCTGTTGAAGCTGCAGCAGCGCTTACAATTGCCAGCTCACCGGCTGCTGTGTGACGTGAGCACGCGCTGGAACTCCACCTTCCACATGTTGGCCCGGCTTTGTGAGCAGCAGAGGGCAGTAGTGGAGTACCAGCTGTTACACGGTCGTCACCTCTCCGTTCAACTTCCTGTAATCAGAAGTGAGGAGTGGGAATGGATGTCAGACCTCTGTGAGGTTTTACGCAATTTTGAGGAATCGACACAGATGGTGAGCGGCGATAACGCTATTATCAGTGTAACCATCCCACTTCTGTGTCTACTGAAACGCTCGCTGCTCACAATTAAAACCGACGCTTTGCATGTGGAAGAGGTGGAAATGCGGGAGGAAGAGCTTACACAAGGTGATAGCCAGAGCACCCTCACTTCGTCTTCTCAGCGACAATTGGAGGAGGCGGAGGAGGAGGAGGAGGAGGAGGAGGAGGAAGACACGGTTGCCTCCGCTACAGAGGGTAGCCATGGAACTTTAGTTCCATCTCTTCAGCGTGGGTGGGCAGAAGAGGAGGAAGAGGATGAGGAGATTGAGAGTCATCCTCCTGGTGAGGACAGCGAAATCTTGCCTGTTGGTACTCTGGCACACATGGCTGACTTTATGTTAGGCTGCCTTTCCCGTGACCCACGCGTTATACGCATTTTAGACAACACGGATTACTGGGTGTTCACCCTTCTGGACCCCCGCTACAAAGAGAATTTCTCATGTCTCATTCCTCCGGTGGAGAGGACAAGCAAAATGGTGCAATACCAGAAGGTTCTTATTGAAAAATTGCTCCAAAATTTTCCATCTGACAACGCTGGCGGCAGAGTACGTGCTACCTTGGCCAACCGAGAAGGGGAGAAAAGGGGAGCACACAGCAGTTCCGACAAAGGCAGGGCAACACTCTCCAAGGCGTGGGACACCTTCATGACACCCCGCCAGCACCCTCACCCTGATGCGCAGCCTAGTGTCACAAGGAGGGAAAAGTTTTGGAAGATGGTGAAGGAGTACGTAGCAGACCGTGTCAGCGTCCTCAATGATCCCTCTGTGCCTTACACTACTGGGTGTCCAAGCTGGACACGTGGTATGAACTGGTACTCTACGCCTTGGAGGTGCTGGCCTGCCCTGCCGCCAGCGTTCTGTCTGAGCGGGTATTTAGTGCTGCTGGTGGCATCATAACAGATAAGCGTATCCGCCTTTCCACCGAAAATGCTGATAGGTTGACACTTATAAAAATGAACAAGGCCTGGATTTCCCCTGACTTCTCCAATCCACTGGAGGAAAGCCCCGGGTGAACATAAAGTGACTTTATATATGTTATTTACAATGATGGGAATACTCTGTATTCCCATTCACCCCTTCCACCCAAAAAACGGGTATATGGTTGACTCTCTTCCATATACCCTGTGATATAATTTTTATATAGGGCCAGCTCACCAGCGGGCCCTGTGATATAATTTTTATATAGGGCCAGCTCACCAGCGGGCCCTGTTTGACAACTTTTTGTATAGGTCAGCTCACCAGCGGGCCTTCTTATATAATGTTTTATTGGGTCAGCTCTCTAGCGGGCCCTCTCATATAATGTTTTATAGCGTCAGCTCACTCTCTGGCCTTCGCATATAATGTTTAGGATGGTCAGCTCCGCAGCAGACCCTCACCCATAATGTTTTAGATGGTCGGCTCAGCGCACGTTTCCCTCTTAATCATGGCCCCAGTTCGGAAAAATCGAGGAAATTTTTTGCAGAATTTGCCTCTGCGCACGTTTCCCTCTTAATCATGGCCACAGTTCAGAAAAATCGAGGAAATTTTTTGCAGAATTTGCCTCTGCGCACGTTTCCCTCTTAATCATGGCCCCAGTTCAGAAAAATCGAGGAAATTTTTGGCAGAATTTGCCTCTGCGCACGTTTCCCTCTTAATCATGGCCCCAGTTCAGAAAAATCGAGGAAATTTTTTGCAGAATTTGCCTCTGCGCACGTTTCCCTCTTAATCATGGCCCCAGTTCAGAAAAATCGAGGACATTTTTTGCAGAATTTGCAGATGATATACAAGTAAATATACAGCAAATACTGTGTGGTAACAATTTTTCGCCTAAAGTCGTTTTTATATACCTTTTTGTGTGTTTTACGGTCAATCTGTAAAAATGGCATACTACGGGCGAAACATCGTTCCCAGCAGCGACGTTGGAGTCCAAGATGCATCCAGACATCCTCCCTATGCTGTCCCTGAACCATTTCTGTGGTGTTTCCATCATTTTCTGCCCTTTTCCTATGGACCAGGCACCCTCCCCTCATCAGAGCAGGGGGTGCCTGGTGTAATGCTCGAGTCCTCCCATTGACTTCAATGGGGCTCGGGTGCTCGGCCGAGCACTCGAGCCTCCGGGGGTGCTCGGCCAGAGCACCCGAACACCCGAGCATTGGGGTGCTTGATCATCACTACTGCTTACTAGACCTCCGATGTACGTTAGCGTCAATACAGCCTTAGTGCTCAATCCGTGTCCTCGCCTTCTGTACTCGTCGCCCGACACAGCTAGGCTGGTATCAACTCCTCCCAACTCCTCCGAGTCTTCTTTTAGTCCCGGACTCGCAGACTCCCTCCTCCTTTTCTCCAAAGTTGATCGCAATGTTGGATTTGTTTGTAGTCTCAGAAAGATGTCAACCTTGGCGTCTCTTCTCAATACGTCTCTGCTTACGCATTTCGGCGCTAAACTGCGCCTTCTTCTCGAGCTATGGCGGCCACTAGTGACACTCTAATTTGTAACCTGTCCTACCAATCAGGTTACAGTATCATTTATTTTGTATTAAAGTGATTTAAAATAAAGATGTTAAAGGGATACAAAGAAAAGATTTGTTTCCCCCGTGTATATTGGATACAAAACAAAGAGGCTCAAAGGGATACATATATCGTGTTGGTTATAGCGTTCACTGCTACATTGTTACTACAACTCACTAGTCTAGCTTGGGCTGAAGATGAATAAAACGTAGCATATTCTATAAGGTGATACAGTTGGAAAAAATCAAGATATATGTGTGTGTGTATATTGGATCTTATATAAAGGATTGTACATAAAAAACCATACTTGTGGGTGTGTAGTTTATCATGAATATAATCCGGTGTGTTAGATAAGTATTAACTAGGTGATGTTGCCCAGTGAATATAGCAGGGTATATGCAAACTATTAAAGATATGCAGAATTGGTGGGAGTGTATTAATGAAAAAATAAATATCAAAGTACACATTTCGTTTCTTAGCCCATACACCATAAATCAAGTTCCTCATTAAAGCCATCTGGAACTAATGTTTGTAATTTAAATATCCAGAAGGATTCCCTCTGCGCTAATTTGGTAAAACGGTCACCCTCACGTGGTTGGGGTGGAATTCCTTCCAAAATATATAAACTGATGCTTGTAGGGTCTTGGGCGTGATGTTTAAAATAGTGTTTAGCAACACAATGTTTGTGGTTGCCTTTCATGATATTATTGAGATGCTCCAGAAAGCGCTCCTTGATGGGCCTAGTTGTTCTTCCCACATATAACAGATCACATGGACATACTAATAAGTATATCACATAGTCTGATGTGCAATTCAGTAAATCTTTGCATTGGAAAATTTCTCCTGTTTTAGGGCACTGAAACTCTTTAGTCTTGTGTTTGATATGTTTGCACGTAATACATTGTCTGTGCCCAAATTTATAATTGCCCTGTATAAGGGAACCATCAGTAATGCTTCGGAAACCATCCTTATTCTGTTGTTTTTGTCTTTTTCGGTTCCAATCGCTTGGTGCCAGCTTATTCTTGAGGTTTTGTGATTTGCGGTAGATTATCTCCGGTCTTTTGGGAAGAAAGTCACGTAGGTATTTATCTCCATTTAACACATTCCAATGTTTTTGAAGAATTTGCTCTATATGTTGTCTTGCACTATTGTTCCTTGTTATAAAAGGTATCTTTGGGATCTTGTTGTTTCTTCTTCTGGTTCTGTTTTTTTGCAATAATTGTACTCTAGGTGTATTTTTTTTATTTTAGTGAGTGCCCTTTCAATATTCTCTTCCTTATATCCTTTTTGTAGGAATTTCTTCTTTAATTCACTTGCTTGTTGAAGAAATGTAGCTTCCTCAGTACAGTTCCTACGAATTCGGTAGAATTGACTAAGGGGTATACTATTAAGCCAGTTGGAGTGATGGGCACTAGTGGCTTGGATGTAACTATTTGAATCCACCTCTTTGTAGTGAGTTCTCGAAATAATTTCTTCATTCTTATTGGTCTCCAGAACCAAGTCCAAGAAAACTATAGATTCTTTGCTATGCAGAAAGGTGTATTGTATTCCTAATTCATTTTTATTTACTTCTTCTTGGAATGTGTATAATTCTTCCTCTTGTCCTTTCCAAATGATGAGAAGGTCATCTATGTATCTGGCATAGAGAACGATGTTCGCCCCATATTGATGGTACAGGTGATGTTCCTCCCAATATCCCATAAAGAGATTGGCGTAACTGGGGGCGAACTTCGTTCCCATTGCTGTCCCACAGATTTGTAGGAAATGTTGATCTTGAAACATAAAGTTATTGTGCGTAAGTATGAAATGGATAGCCTGTAAAATGAATTTCCTCTGTATTTCTGGCATCATAGTATCCTGACTCAAATAATAGGATACCGCTTGGACACCTAAATCATGTCTGATGTTGGTATATAAGGAGCTGACATCACGAGTTAACCAAATATAGTTCTTTTGCCATTGTATATTCTGAAGTTTCTCAATGATGTGCATAGAGTCTCTTGTATATGATTGTAATGATTGTACATATTTTTGTAGGTAATAGTCTATAAACTGTGATAAGTTGCTAGTAAGTGATTGGATTCCTGAGATGATTGGTCTACCTGGAGGATTCTCTTTATTTTTGTGGCTCTTGGGTAGATGGTAATAAATAGCTGTATGCGGATATTTGATATTAAGAAATTTAAATTCTTGTTGATTTAGTATTGACATATCTTTTGCCCATTCAATTAATTTAAGATATTGCTTCTGGAGACTCTCTGTGGGATTATGGGTTAATTTCTGATAGAAGTTGACATCACCTAATAGGCGATTAGCTTCCTTGACATAATCCGCTGTTGTCTGGATCACAATACCCCCTCCTTTTTCTGTCTCTCTTATAACGATGTCCTCGTTGTTCATCAATAATTTGAGGCTTTCTCTTTCTTTCTTAGTAAGATTTGATTTGAATTTCCAAGTAATTTGAAAAAATTCATGAATATCTTTTAATACTAACTCTGTATAGGCCTCAATGAATGGTCCTTTGGAATTATGGGGATAAAATATCGATCTGGGTTTAAAGTTGGAGTGTTGTATCGATAGTTCATTACAAACAGCGTCTTCTTTCGTATTTTCTTGTAATAATTCCTCTAAGGTTCCCAATGTTGCCTGATGTTCTCCTTTTCTTCCTGTATGGAATAATGGTGCTTCAGTATAAGTCTCCTTATAAATTTATGGAAATCTGTGAAAATTTCAAAATGATCTGGTCCAGTCATGGGAGCAAATTTGAGTCCACGAGAGAGTAATTGAATTTCTTGTGGATTTAAATGATAATCGGAGAGGTTGAAGATATCTTTGAGTCCTTGGGTACAGTTATTGTTTGACATTTTCGTTTTGTGGATCTTTCTTCCTCCTCTTCTTCCTCTCCGACTTCGTTTGTTCTTTTTCTTCTGTTTATCGTTTTGTTCTGATGGTTCTTCCATTCTTGTCTCACCCAGTTGTGAATGGGCTTGCGTGTACCTTGGCCTAAAAAATGGTTCTGTTGTGTAGTCTTTGGTCTTGCACCCAAGTAAGACTTGGTATCAGTAAGGGGATTACCTGATGAATTATATCTCATCTCCATTCCATTATTAGTACTTCCAATCTTGGATTTCTTCTCCTCTTTCTTTTTGGTGTGTATGATGTGTTGGTCTAAATTCTTACCTCAGTGGAATTGAGGTAGTTAATACCCAACATCAAAAAAAGCAAAAAAATGATACAACGACACAACAGAAGGAGATAGCAAATATTCTGACACCTTTGAATACTACTAACAATCCATCCGCTACTGTTGGGAACCATATACTCACACCTATAGCTACCCGACAAGAATCAGACACTCCACCTGTCCACTCTACACACGTATACCCTAGATATCCCCTCTAATACTAGTAATACAACAGAAAGGAATACAGGATTTGTACCTAAGGAAACCCAGAAAAACAATACTCAAAAAACCACATTACCTCTATTAGATAAGAATTTAGACCAACACATCATACACACCAAAAAGAAAGAGGAGAAGAAATCCAAGATTGGAAGTACTAATAATGGAATGGAGATGAGATATAATTCATCAGGTAATCCCCTTACTGATACCAAGTCTTACTTGGGTGCAAGACCAAAGACTACACAACAGAACCATTTTTTAGGCCAAGGTAAACGCAAGCCCATTCACAACTGGGTGAGACAAGAATGGAAGAACCATCAGAACAAAACGATAAACAGAAGAAAAAGAACAAACGAAGTCGGAGAGGAAGAAGAGGAGGAAGAAAGATCCACAAAACGAAAATGTCAAACAATAACTGTACCCAAGGACTCAAAGATATCTTCAACCTCTCCGATTATCATTTAAATCCACAAGAAATTCAATTACTCTCTCGTGGACTCAAATTTGCTCCCACGAATGGACCAGATCATTTTGAAATTTTCACTGATTTCCATAAATTTATAAGGAGACTTACACTGAAGCGCCATTATTCCATACAGGAAGAAAAGGAGAAGTTGTTAATGGAAATGGAAAAGAATGTAGGTCTAGATCAGGAAACATTGGGAACCTTAGAGGAATTATTACAAGAAAATACGACAGAAGACGCTGTTTGTAATGAACCATCGATACAACACTCCAACTTTAAACCCAGATCGATATTTTATCCCCATAATTCCAAAGGACAATTCATTGAGGCCTATACAGATTTAGTATTAAAAGATATTCATGAATTTTTTCAAATTACTTGGAAATTCAAATCAAATCTTACTAAGAAAGAAAGAGAAAGCCTCAAATTATTGATGAACAACGAGGACATCGTTATAAGAGAGGCAGATAAAGGAGGGGGTATTGTGATCCAGACAACAGCGGATTATGTCAAGGAAGCTAATCGCCTATTAGGTGATGTCAACTTCTATCAGAAATTAACCCATAATCCCACAGAGAGTTTCCAGAAGCAATATCTTAAATTAATTGAATGGGCAAAAGATATGTCAATACTAAATCAACAAGAATTTAAATTTCTTAATATCAAATATCCGCATACAGCTATTTATTACCATCTACCCAAGATCCACAAAAATAAAGAGAATCCTCCAGGTAGACCAATCATCTCAGGAATCCAATCACTTACTAGCAACTTATCACAGTTTATAGACTATTACCTACAAAAATATGTACAATCATTACAATCATATACAAGAGACTCTATGCACATCATTGAGAAACTTCAGAATATACAATGGCAAAAGAACTATATTTGGTTAACTTGTGATGTCAGCTCTTTATATACCAACATCAGACATGATTTAGGTGTCCAAGCGGTATCCTATTATTTGAGTCAGGATACTATGATGCCAGAAATACAGAGGTAATTCATTTTACAGGCTATCCATTTCATACTTACGCACAATAACTTTATGTTTCAAGATCAACATTTCCTACAAATCTGTGGGACAGAAATGGGAACGAAGTTCGCCCCCAGTTACGCCAATCTCTTTATGGGATATTGGGAGGAACATCACCTGTACCATCAATATGGGGCGAACATCGTTCTCTATGCCAGATACATAGATGACCTTCTCATCATTTGGAAAGGACAAGAGGAAGAATTATACACATTCCAAGAAGAAGTAAATAAAATGAATTAGGAATACAATACACCTTTCTGCATAGCAAAGAATCTATAGTTTTCTTGGACTTGGTTCTGGAGACCAATAAGAATGAAGAAATTATTTCGAGAACTCACTACAAAGAGGTGGATTCAAATAGTTACATCCAAGCCACTAGTGCCCATCACTCCAACTGGCTTAATAGTATACCCCTTAGTCAATTCTACCGAATTCGTAGGAAGTATACTGAGGAAGCTACATTTCTTCAACAAGCAAGTGAATTAAAGAAGAAATTCCTACAAAAAGGATATAAGGAAGAGAATATTGAAAGAGCACTCACTAAAGTAAAAAATACACCTAGAGTACAATTATTGCAAAAAAACAGAGCCAGAAGAAGAAACAACAAGATCCCAAAGATACCTTTTATAACAAGGTACAATAGTGCAAGACAACATATAGAGCAAATTCTTCAAAAACATTGGAATGTGTTAAATGGAGATAAATACCTACGTGACTTTCTTCCCAAAAGACCGGAGATAATCTACCGCAAATCACAAAACCTCAAGAATAAGCTGGCACCAAGCGATTGGAACCGAAAAAGACAAAAACAACAGAATAAGGATGGTTTCCGAAGCATTACTGATGGTTCCCTTATACAGGGCAATTATAAATGTGGGCACAGACAATGTATTACATGCAAACATATCAAACACAAGACTAAAGAGTTTTAGTGCCCCAAAACAGGAGAAATTTTCCAATGCAAAGATTTACTGAATTGCACATCAGACTATGTGATATACTTATTAGTATGTCCATGTGATCTGTTATATGTGGGAAGAACAACTAGGCCCATCAAGGAGCGCTTTCTGGAGCATCTCAATAATATCAAGAAAGGCAACCACAAACATAGTGTTGCTAAACACTATTTTAAACATCATGCCCAAGACCCTACAAGCATCAGTTTATATATTTTGGAAAGAATTCCACCCCAACCATGTGGGGGTGACCGTTTTACCAAATTAGCTCAGAGGGAATCCTTCTGGATATTTAAATTACAAACATTAGTTCCAGATGGCTTTAATGAGGAACTTGATTTATGGTGTATGGGCTAAGAAACGAAATGTGTACTTTCATATTTATTTTTTCATTAATACACTCCCACCAATTCTGCATATCTTTAATAGTTTGCATATACCCTGCTATATTCACTGGGTAACATCACCTAGTTAATACTTATCTAACACACCGGATTATATTCATGATAAACTACACACTCACAAGTATGGTTTTTTATGTACAATCCTTTATATAAGATCCAATATACACACACACATATATCTTGATTTTTTCCAACTGTATCACCTTATAGAATATGCTACGTTTTATTCATCTTCAGCCCAAGCTAGACTAGTGAGTTGTAGTAACAATGTAGCAGTGAACGCTATAACCAACACGATATATGTATCCCTTTGAGCCTCTTTGTTTTGTATCCAATATACACGGGGGAAACAAATCTTTTCCTTGTATCCCTTTAACATCTTTATTTTAAATCACTTTAATACAAAATAAATGATACTGTAACCTGATTGGTGGGACAGGTTACAAATTAGAGTGTCACTAGTGGCCGCCATAGCTCGAGAAGAAGGCGCAGTTTAGCGCCAAAACGCGTAAGCAGAGACGTATTGAGAAGAGACGCCAAGGTTGACATCTTTCTGAGACTACAAACAAATCCAACATTGCGATCAACTTTGGAGAAAAGGAGGAGGGAGTCTGCGAGTCCGGGACTAAAAGAAGACTCGGAGGAGTTGGGAGGAGTTGATACCAGCCTAGCTGTGTCGGGCGACGAGTACAGAAGGCGAGGACACGGATCGAGCACTAAGGCTGTATTGACGCTAACGTACATCGGAGGTCTAGTAAGCAGACATCTATGGGCTTCAGAATGTTATACACATTGCTTTGTCTCACTGTGTTCTAGTAAGCCTCCGATCTATATAATTGGTACATCGTTACTTCTGACACCTGTTTTTTTACATATACATCCAACTCCTCACCTCCAGACAATACAGACTACCCATAGATCCTCAAAATCTAAATAGAACCACTAGTTTGGGGGATCTATTTTCAATAGATCGGCTCACATAACGATACCATTCAAATTAATTTATGTGGTCATTATATATATACCAGATCTCGATTTTGTTTTTATGTCATTTCCATTTTATTTCATCGAATGATTAATATTAAAGGTGTATTACTTATCAACTTAATTATATTGATATTTTGTCATATTATTATATGTATCACAGTTATCTGATTTAAGCAATATTCATTCATCATATGCATTACAATTTACTGCTACACTTAGAGGAGACTATTTGCGCTATCAGCCTGGACACAGAACAGGATGGTAAACACTATGCCTCTGTGACTGACTAGGTGGAACAATCAGTCACATAGAATGAATGCGTAGGCAAAAGGTATTAAATGTGGCTAGCCAGCAAGCAGTACAGGAGCCAATCAGTACACGTGTACTGGGTAACCAATGGACCACCGGAGCTGTCTAGGACATGACAGCAATGTAAGGCATGGAGCGAACTAGTATCCACGTACTGGAGAAACCAATCTCTCTACCGGTGCAACAGCAGCCTGTAGTAAGTGGAGCAAACCAGTACCTGCGTACTGGGAAAACAACTTCTCTTACGGTGCAACAGCAACCGTGTTAGTGGAGCGAACCAATAGCAGCGTAATGGGAAGAGAGAGGAGAGAGACATGGAAGACATTATGAATATGCATGGACGCAGGAATGTCCAACGCATACGAGACGGGGTTGATCTTGCGAATCACCCTATAAGGACCAATGAATCGAGGAGCCAACTTATTAGGTGGGACTTGAAGTTTAAGATTTCTGGAGGAAAGCCACACTCTATCCCCAACCTGAAAGGAAACCTCTGGCAGTCTTCTGCGATTAGCATGGCGCTGATGGCGCTGGAAGGACTGACCAAGTGCCCTCTGAACCTGTGCACATGTGGAGCGGAGTTGCTCGATATGCTCATCCAGAGTTGGAATCTGCTGTGACTGAAATGAATCCGGGAGCAAACAAACCTGGAACCCATAATTAATCAGAAACGGGGAGCTCCCAGATGAGGAGTTAACCGCACAATTCCTGGCGAACTCTGCCCAGGGTAACAGGTCGGCCCAATTGTCATGATGGTCAGTAATGAAACAGTGCAAGAACTGCTCCAATCCTTCATTGGCACACTCAGCGGCCCCATTGGTCTGGGGATGGTAGGCGGAGGAAAAGGACAATTGTATGCCCTCCAAAATCTGGACACGAACTGGCTCCCCCGGTCGGACACCAGCACTCTGGGTACTCCATGCAACCAAAATACTTCCTTAGCAAAAACCACCGCTAATTCTTTAGCAGAGGGAAGGCCACGGAGGGGCACAAAGTGAGCCATTTTTGAAAACCTGTCCACCACCATCAGTATAAAGGAATACCCTCTAGATACTGGTAATTCTCTCATAAAATCAATGGAATCGTGGGACCAGGGATGTTCACCATTAGGTACCGGCTGTAGTAGGCCCACCGGGAGGTGTCTAGGGGTCTTGACACAGGCACAAGTGGCACAGGCATTCATAAAATCAGCACAATCTGCCCTCATGGAAGGCCACCAAAAGACTTGAGAGAGGGACCATAATAATTGGTCTCTGCCAATATGTCCTGCAGCTTTAGAGGAATGATATGTCTCAAGCAATCGAGTGCGGAATGGCACATCAACAAAACACTTGCCCACTGGGGTTTCTGGTGGGGCAGAAGCCTGGGAGGCCAAAATTTCTTCCCCCAGTGGTGAAGTGATACTAGTACGTAGTGTAGCCAATATCCGGTCAGGCTGAATAATAGGTGCTGGCGCCTCATCTCTGTCAATTTTGGACTCAAATTGTTTTGACAATGCGTCAGCCCTAACATTCTTAGACCCCGGCAAGTAAGACACAATAACATTGAATCGAGAAAGGAACAGTGCCCACCTGGCCTGGCGTGAGGACAATCTTTTAGCCTCAGAGAGATAGGTCAAGTTTTTGTGATCAGTCAAAATTAAGACTGGGTTTTTTGTGCCCTCTAATAGGTGGCGCCATTCCTTCAGGGCAAGGATAATGGCCAGTAATTCTCTGTCACCTATCTCGTAATGGCTTTGAGCCCCGGTCAATTTTTTAGAGAAAAACCCACAAGGTCTGAGAATTCCTCCTTTAATAAGTTGTTGAGAAAGTACTGCCCCAACCCCAATCTCTGAGGCATCAATCTCTAATGTAAACGGAAGAGATAGGTTGGGGTGGGCTAACACAGGAGCATTAACAAAAGCAGATTTCAATTTCTCAAAGGCATCTTCCGCAGCCACCGACCATTGAGATGGGTTAGCACCCTTGTGCGTAAGGTCAGACAATGGTTTAATAATAGTAGAGAAGTTCTTAATAAACTTCCTATAATAATTAGCGAAGCCCAAAAATCACTGGATAGCTTTTAGACCCTTGGGCCATGGCCATTGTAGAACTGCTGCTAGTTTCTCTTTATCCATGGCAATACCGTCTTTGCCAATTACAAACCCCAAGAATTGCACACTGGTTTTGTGAAACTCGCATTTTTCCAATTTGCAATATAGTTTGTTTTTATGTAGGCGGAGCAACACTTCAGACACATCTTTAATGTGTTGTGACATATTTTCGGAATGAATGAGTATGTCGTCCAGGTAGACAACCACACAAGACTGCAGCATATCCCTGAGGATGTCATTGATTAACTCTTGAAATTCTGCGGGTGCGTTACAAAGACCAAACGGCATCACCAGATACTCATAGTGCCCAGATCTAGTGTTAAAGGCAGTTTTCCACTCATCACCAGCTCTGATCCGAATCAAGTTATAAGCAGCTCGCAAGTCTAATTTGGTAAAGATTGAAGAACCTTTAAGCCTGTCAAACAGCTCGGTGATGAGTGGTATCGGATAAGCATTTTTGGACATCAGCTTGTTTAGGCCACAGTAATCAATGCATGGTCTTAGCTCCCCAATTTTCTTTTTTACAAAAAAGAATCCAGCCCCTGCAGGAGAGGTGGATTTCCTTATGATCCCTCTCTTAAGGGCATCAGAAATATATTCTTCCATAGCTTGATTCTCATCACAAGACCACCCCTGGAGGCAATTCAATAGTACAGTCATAAGATCTGTCCTGGGGTAGGGTGCCAGCTTCTCCCTTACTGAATACATCACTGAACTGTTGGTATTCATCTGGAAGTGAAGGGGAGGTACACAAGAACCGGGTGGAATACTCAATTCTCCATACAAAACTGAGACCAAGCAGAGATTTCACACTTTTGCCAATCAAACTGCGGGTTATGAAGCTGTAACCAAGGAAATCCCAAAATTACTGAGTAGTGTGGAGAACTGATAAGTTGGAACTGCTGTTCCTCCTTGTGAAGTGCCCCAATAGTCATAGATAATGGCATTGTTTCAAAGGTAACCTGTGCAGGTTCTAAGGTTCTGCCATCAATAGCTTCAATGGCGAAAGGGGATTCTCTCTCAATCCGCAGAACCCCATGCAATTCAGCAAAGGTATTATCCATAAAATACTCAGCTGCGCCGGAATCAACCAGGGCCAAAACCTCCACTGAGCATTTTGCCCATGAAAGTACTACCTGTGTGGTGGGTTTCAGTGTGCCCAAACCTGGGGACGATTGAACACCTGTAACGGTTTTCTGACATTCAGACCAGGGTATAAAGTAAAAACACAGTTTATTGAATCAAGGAGTAATACAATGCCCCTAGGGGCCAGCACAGGAATAACAGTAATAGCAAACACGGACAAAGTGAATGCAATACAGCAATAGAATAATGGGCAATGAATAGATGGGGAATAACCCCAAAGGGTTAACAAGTGCAAGAGGAGAAACTCAGTCCTAGTTTGGCCAACGCCCAGGATATATAGCAGTCTCTGGAACACAGTTCTTGAGTAACAAAGCTGGAGCAAAGTGTCTGCACTGAATTCACTCTCAAGTAGGATAGGAAGGCACAAAGTGCCAGAGCTGAGTTAATACCACCGCCGTGGGCTATAGAGAAGTGCTATTGCCAAGCTGAAGTACAAGAACCAGAATCGCCCTTCACTGAGAATCGAAGTTAACCCTGCGTGCGCCCAATGGATAATGCCCTGACACCCCTTGGATGTCAATACTGATAGCGGCTGCACAAGCACAAAGAGCCGAAGCACTGGATAGTGCAAATGGATAGCGTACCCTCTGAACGTATGTTAGGCCGGAGCCAGGACACCGCTCCGGTGCCGTACGTAACTCTCCCAGCAAGAGCGAATGGATACCAGTGCCAACAGGCGCGGTCACGGTGCACACCGAACACCGGACAGGCAATGCTCTGCAGAAGGTAGTGAGGCGTATCAGAGGTACTAGAGTAGCGGCTCTAACGGATAACCATATGCTTGGCAAGATAACGGAGGCACAAGACCGGAGACTACAAGGCACTGCAGGAGTTAACAGGTTCTGCACAGAGAGACAGCAGCAACCAACGGATGGCAAAGCAACCTCAATCTCAGCTAGGGCAGTGAGAGGCACAGTGAGTCACCAAGTGATCAGAATGTCGCGGAAGTGACCGGAGCAATGCAGGAACACCGGAACAGCAGGCTGGAACTGGGCGATAACTGGAACCGGAGCACAGCAGGAACAACAGTCGAAGAACAGGATCAATCACGGAGCAGGGTGGTCTACCAGAGCCGGGTGATACACGGAGCAGGATCATCAGCCAGAACCGGGTCAATCACGGAGCAGAGTCGTCAACCAGAGCCGGGTCATACACGGAGCAGGATCATCAGCCAGAACCGGGTCAATCACGGAGCAGAGTCGTCAGCCAGAGCCGGGTCATACACGGAGCAGGATCAGCAGAAGAGTCAGACAAGCCGGGTCGGTACACAGGAGAACTGGAACACAGCAACAAGGCGCAGATACTGGAACACCACGAAAGGGCAAATCACAAGTGCGCAAGCTCCAGTGTATAAAGGCACATCCTGGGCGGGCCAATCAGCATCCTCCAATGCACAGGTAATTCAGTCAAGATTGACAGCATAGCACGGGAACCGTGATAACACCACCTAGGGCCTGTCCCCCAAGGTACCCTAGGTGTGTTCGTTTCCCAGACGCACGGGACAGGATCAGCAATGTAAGGCATGGAGCGAACTAGTACCCACGTACTGGAGAAACCAATCTCTCTACAGGCATGGAGCTAACCAGTACCTGCGTACTGGGAAACCAATTTCTCTTACGGTGCAACAGTAACCGGGTTAGTGGAGCGAACCAATACCAGCGTAATGGGAAACCAATCTCTCTACCGGTGCAACAGCAGCCGGTTATAGTGGAGCGAACCAGTACCCGCGTACTGGAGAAACCAATTTCTCTTACGGTGCAACAGCAACTGGATTAGTGGAGTCAACCAATACCAGCGTAATGGGAAACCAATCTTACTACCGGTGCAACAGCAGCCGGTTATAGTGGAGCGAACCAGTACCCGCGTACTGGAGAAACCAATCTCTCTACCGATGCAACAGCAGCCGGTTACTAAAGGAGCAAACCAGTACCCGCGTACTGGAGGCACAACCGAGGAATAGAAATGTCGCCGGAGCGACTATGGAGGACTAGCGCACTACAGGCAACTGAGGAGGACAGGAACCAGCACATGGTTCAACCGGATCAGGAACGGCAGCAGGGAATGCAGCAGGAAACAGCGACAAGACAGCAATCTCAACTGGATCAGTTACAGATACAGGAACCAGGGTGACTGGTGAGCAGGAACTAGGCGATCTTATACAAGCAGGAACACAGCCAAGGCCCAAGAAGTGCAGCAATTCCATGGAGATGCAAGCAGCATAGAGACAACACGAAAGGGCAACCAAAGGGTGTCCAGGCTCAGTCTAAATAGACAATGCAGGGCGGGCTAAAGACAGACAGCCAATGGAGAGCCCCTATAGGTAACTGAAACAGAAAGGCAGCAATCACGGGCACCGTGATAATGTGCCTTGGGTCTTTGCTGTAAGAGAAGGATATTTCTTCTGCTCACTAAAAAATATGGAAATAACCACATGGGAGCAGACTGTTGATGAAATAGTCTTAGCATTTGGGCCCTATAAAACCCACCATGAGGCTATATGTGTGATATATGCACTCAAATGGAAGCCAAACCAGGACCCCAGGCTATTCTTGTCAGTGTGCATACTTCCTAGCTGATAAGGATGCTGACTTTCAGTCTTCTGAATTTAGGGAGTTATTCTTTAATGCTTTGCCTAGGTATATGAGAACCAATCTGGCTGGAGATTATTCATCCAGGTTGCCATTAGATTGTTTCCTCTCACAAGCGTTAAAACAATATAATGCCCAGCAGAGTGAGAGATACCCAGCTAGGAACAAGAAACCTTCCTGACAGTGTGTAGTGGAGACTAAAATTGAGAAAAACTTGCCATTTGAATCTGGCATGAGAACCTATGCAGAGGTGTTAAAATCTCCCCATGTTTATGATCAGGCACCAGTTAACCCTGCGCCTGCCTTTATTAGCTTCCAAAGGTCCACAGAAGCAAAAGGCCAGAAGCCTTTTTTTAAGAAGAACCAGGGTTATAACAAATATCAGAATAACTGAATAAATCTTCCATGAGGTTTAAGAAAAATAAACCCTCTAATAATCAAGGGTACAAATCCCAGCAGCCTCAGCAACCCACCAGTTCTGACTCTGGAAACAGAGATCAGAAAAAGGTACGCCTTAGGTCTCAGGTTGACAACCTTACAGACATGATGGCTAAACTGATGAATAACATGGGACAGTCAGGTCAAAGCCCCGTTTCTGCTACACAACAGAGATCTAATCCTTTTTCAGGGACATCTCCTGGAGCCACCCAATAGCAGCACAACAGGTTAATGGAAGTCCTACAATTACTGATGATGTTTTAAATCATGCAAATGCTAACACCCTTTCTTTACAGGATGTAAATGTTGTAACTGAAATTAAACGCTCTTCTTTATCTTCCACATAGCTAGTTACACACAAGTCTGTCCCTGATGACTTCATCGTTTTTCACAGCACTTCTTCAAAGCCACTTGGAGGAGGAGGGGGGTTGAAGGGGGATCTGTACAGAGCATGGAGACAACATCTGCAGCCACAGGAGTTAGCCCTTGCAAGTGGTGGAGGAATCATAAAATTATTTTACATCATAATTATTTATGCAAAATGCATGAAATTGAAGGGAGATATTTGATCGATTTCATTCTACAAGATCTTGATGATATGACTCTTAAGGCTCTTATAGTCTCCGGGTCACAAGCATCAATTCTCTTAAGCTCTGACTTTCATTATATTGTGGGATGTGCTAAGTTCAAGCCAGTCTTAAAAGCATTTGATGGGTCCCTAATAAGAGTAGGAGGTAATCCCTTAAACACATTGGTAAACACTTGGTTAAAATTCAGAACTGTTAATAAATCATTCATACACAAAGTCACAGTGGTTGAGGTCCCCTATAACAGGTTAATTACAGGTGCTGATCTGCTAAGGCGATTAAGCCCTGTTACAGACTGTGTGAATAATGTTATCTGGTTACAGGTTAATACCCCAATCATATATGAGAGGGCATTGCCACAACCTCATAGGAATGACCATGTGGTAGAGCAAACCAGGGATCCTATTGAGATTAATTTTATCAGTGGTCAGACCTCCAACCTCATTGTTTTACAGGTGTGTGATACAAATGCTGAAAATATGGAAGGTGACCTCTCCATCAAGGTGTTACCAGAACAAATCCAGAATGTGAAGCTAGAAGGCGATGTTCTAACAATTTCTCTTCACAGATCACCCTATGAGCCAGCAGACCCAGAGAATCATTCTCAGTTTCTGATGCAAATTCACAGCGTAGGTGATGAGTTGTTTGTTCTCTTACAGGTTAAAGTCTTGAGGAGAATCAAACAAGCCAAGCTGAATTTGAAACTTGAACACAGTTACATCAGTAATCAATTATTTGTGCAGGTAAGAGATCCCGTGCATATTAAGTATCTTATGCCACATGATAATTGGGTACATTACCTGGATGATGATAACACAATTCACAACATTGTTGCTAGATGTATGTTATCCATATCAATAGGTGACAGGTCTGCAAAACATGTGTTTCTTGTAGGGAGGAGCCCCAACATCAGATTTATAAGGGCAATGATTTAAGACATTGTTTTGCTGCCCAGATAGATCTGTTAAATTATAACCTGTGGACTAGGTTTGAGGGTAACCCCCATGAGTTTCAGGGTGAATTTAAGACCCTGAAAACATGTCAGTCCCTCCCAGAGGAATTGTTATCTGTACAATCTGTGTATCCATATAGTCCTAATACAGGTACATGCAGAACTGAATAATCATCTCTGGTATTTGAACATCAACTGGATGAACAAGAGTCCAGAGAATATCAGGAGACTATGGATAAGGCTACTGCAAACACTTTTGATTTAGCCACACAAATTGAGGAAATGTATGAGATAGGTAGGCCTGAAGTATTTCTAGGGTTCAATGAACTGGTAGAGGAACAAATCTCTCTAGCAGATGTGTGCTCTGAAGACTCTGAATGCCAACATCTAAGGGAAATCCTAATGGAATTCCAAGATCTGTTTGCTAAGGATTCTTATGATTGTGGGCTACCTAACCTACATGTCACTCGCTTACAAACTGACCCTAAGTTACCTCCTGTTTATGTCAAACAGTACCATCTTCCACTTGCTTCTTATGACTCATTGGCAGATTTAATAAGGAACCTCAAAGAGAGGGGCATTATTAGGGAGTTGCACAGCTCTAATAACCCCATCTTAGGAATCCTTATGCCCAATTGTCAATGGCGTCTGTGTGCTGACTTAAAGCAGTTCAACAAACGTGTATATATGTCCGGCTGGCCAGTACCATATATAGAACAATGTTTAGTTTAGATACAAGGGTCTAAAATCTTTTTAGCAGTCGATTGCGCCCAAGGGTACTGGACCATCAAGGTAAGTGAAGAAGACCAATATAAACTGGCTTTTACCTTTGGAGGAGTACCGTATACCTGGGTTAGAATGCCTTTTGGTTATATTAACTCAGGTCATGAATTTGCCTTCTCATGCATAATGCCATGCATGATGCCATAGAATGGGGGATGCTCTCCTATGTGGATGATGTCCTGCTAAAAAGTACTACCTTCCAAAAATATATCACAGAGATTAAACTTGTTTAATCAGTTAAAGGAAGCAGGTGTTAAAATGTCGCTCAAAAAGGCACAGATGTGCCACACTAAAGTTAACTTCCCTGTGCCCTGAAAGACTGAGATTGGATATTTGCTGGAATAATAGCATAAGAATATTGTGTGGTGTAGTGTGGTAAGGGAGAGGTTAAAAGCAAATCTCTCTGAGTTTTGTTTTCCCTCTCTTTGCTGTGATACAAGTAAATAATTGAAGTCTGGTGTGGTGGGAGTGACTAATTGCTGTGTTTGTAATTGGTGGATTCCTGGCTTATATAGCAAGGAGTGAGAGAGCTCTGTAAGTTCATCAGTGCCCTGTGCCCTGAAAGACTGAGACTGGATACTTGCTGGAATAATAGCATAAGAATATTGTGTGGTGTAGTGTGGTAAGGGAGAGGTTAAAAACAAATCTCTCTGAGTTTTGTTTTCCCACTTTTTGCTGTGATAAATAATTGAAGTCTGGTGTGGTGGGAGTGACTAATTGCTGTGTTTGTAATTGGTGGTTCCTGGCTTAAATAGCAGGTACATAGTGAATACTTGAACGTGTGAATCTTGCATCAGTGTGTAAGTGCAGAAGTGTGGTAAGTGTGGGAATTTAAAACAGGGGAATTCAAGTGCAGAAGTGTGGGAATTTAAAACATACAGGGTATTACACAGGGGAACACATTTATCAAACTTATTGTGCAGCTATTTTTGCCTGCCTGCCTTTTTATCTTGTGGTAACTGGCACATATGAGTGGTAGCATGATTTTCCATTTAACTCAGTGCACAAACTGCCATATGTTTGGATACCTCTGTGGCAGATGTGAGCAAGTGATCTCTCTGGAATCTCGTATTAGAGATCTGGAGGGGCAGGTTGCAACATTGAGAAAGAAGGACAATCTTGAGAGGGGTCTGCTGACTGAGCAGCAGGAAGCGGTGGTAGGTAGTTCTGGGGGTGGAGACTGCACAAAGAAAGAGCAGGTAGCCAGATGGGTTACAGTTAGACATAGCAAGGGGGGTGGACAGAGAAATAGGGAAGACACTCCTGTGTTTACTAATCCTAACAGATTTGCTACATTAAGTAATGATGTTGGGGATGCTGACACAGGAATGTCTTTGCTGGAGAGGACTGTTCTCTCTAACAGCCGAGTGAACAGCCCCTCTAGCACGGATGGGATCCAGGACTCAGGCAGACCTAGACAGATGATGGTGGTAGGGGATTCTATTATTAGGAAGACAGACAGGGTAATCTGTCACCAAGATCTCCACAATCGTGCAGTTTGCTGTCTCCCGGGAGCTCGGGGTCGACATGTGGCTGATCGGGTTGATAGATTGTTGGGAGGGGCTGGGCATGACCCAGCTGTCATGGTACATGTTGGCACTAATGACAAAGTCAGTGGAAAATGGAGGTCCGTTAAGAAGGATTTCAGGGACCTAGGATATAAGCTTAAGCAGAGGACCTCTAAGGTAGTATTTTCTGAAATTCTACCTGTGCCACTCGCTACATTAGAAAGGCAACGGGAGATTAGGGAGTTAAATGCGTGGATAAAGACTTGGTGTAAGCAGGAGGGGTTTGGGTTCCTAGAGCACTGGTCAGTCTTTTCCCTTGGGCGCAATCTTTATAGTAGTGATGGATTGCACCTTAGTGGAAGGGGGGCCACAGTGCTGGGCGATAGGATGGTTAGTAGGCTGAAGGAGACTTTAAACTAGAAAGGTGGGGGAGCTGCAACAAAGGCTGGGGAAGGTAGCATAATTGAGGAAATGGGATTAGAGAAGGGTCATGGGGGTGGAGAGGGGGAATGGACTACTTCATCTAATAGGGAGTTGCCATTGTTACAGCCTGATAAAAGACAAATACATCTGAAAAAGAACGAAATCTTTAAGAATGGCAAAAAGATAAAATGTATGCATGCAAATGCTCGCAGTCTGGCTGGTAAGATGGGGGAACTACAAATGATTGCAGTACATGAGCAGTATGATCTGATTGGAGTGTCTGAAACCTGGTTAGATGATACGTATGACTTGGTAGTCAATCTAGAGGGTTATTCACTTTTTAGGAGGGACAGGGTTAATAAAAGGGGAGGAGGGGTATGCCTATATGTAAAGCGGGCCTTAAAACCTAGTTTAAGGGAAGATATAAATGAAGGGTCCAATGAAAAGGTAGAGGCCTTGTGGGTTGCAATACACATTGGGGGCACACATAATAAAAAGATATTGGTGGGGATTTGCTACAAGCCACCTAATGTTGGGGAGTTGGAGGAAGCCCATCTTTTACTGCAAATGGAAAAGGCTGCTAGGTCAGCAAAGGTAATTATAATGGGAGATTTCAACTACCCTGAAATTGACTGGAGCAATATGACTTCAGGCACAACAAAGGGAAATATTTTTCTAAGTATGATAAATGATAATTTTATGTCCCAACTAGTAGAGGAGCCAACGAGAAAAGAGGCCTTGCTTGACCTAGTGCTCTCAAACGATTCTGACATTGTAAACAATGTGCAGGTAAGGGAACATTTGGGCAGCAGTGACCACAATATTGTATCCTTTGAAGTTTGTTATGAGAAACCCAATAGCAAGAGTTTAACCAAAACATTCAATTTCAAAAAGGCTAATTTTACAAAGTTAAAAGAAGCTTTAAAGGATATCCAGTGGGATGTAATTTTCAAAGATAAAAATGCACAAGAATCATGGAATGTATTTAAAATGCTCTTGGGCAAATATACACGTCAATATATACCATTGGGGAATAAGCACAAGAGAAGTAAAGCAAAACCAGTGTGGATTAATAATGTGGTTAGCAGGGAAATGAGAAATAAAAAGCAGGCTTTTAAGGTGTTTAAGTCAAACGGGTCAGATGCATCATTTAAAAAGTATAAAGAATGTAATAAAATCTGCAAACAAGCAATTAAGCTAGCTAAAATAGAAAATGAGCGAAACATTGCAAATAAGAGCAAGAAAAACCCTAAACAATTCTACAAGTATATTAACAACAAAAAAGTTAAGGTTGATATTGGTCTTCTTAGGACTGAAACAGGTGAATTGATTAGTGAGGATAAAGCTATGGCTGACACCCTAAATACGTTCTTTGCTTCAGTATATACAAAGGAAGCAGCAATGACAAGCTGTGGGCAAACAGACAAAACCATGTAATTTCCTCCAACATCTACATGGCTTACTGAAGACAAGGTCCAAAAAAGACTGGAGAGGGTTATAGTGAATAAAGTGCCTGGACCGGAAGGTATACACCCAAGGGTACTTAAGGAACTTAGTTCAGTAATAGCAAAACCATTATACTTAATATTTATTGATTCACTTTCATCAGGCATAGTGCCCTGTGATTGGAGGAAAGCTGATGTAGTTACATTGTTTAAAAAGGGAGCAAGATCCAAACCAGGAAATTATAGACCTGTGAGGTTGACTTCCATAGTGGGTAAGATACTAGAAGGTTTATTAACTGACAGTATTCAGAACTATGTGAAGACAAATAATATAATTAGTAGGAATCAGCATGGTTTCATGAAGAACAGATCATGTCAGACTAATTTACTTGCATTTTATGAAAGAGTGAGTAGTAATTTGGACAGGGGAATTGCTGTTGATGTAGTATACTTGGATTTTGCAAAAGCCTTTGACACAGTGCCTCACAACAGGTTACTGCATAAATTAAAAGGCTTCGGTTTCGGTGGTGTTTTCTGTACATGGATTGAGAACTGGTTAAATGATAGATGGCAGAGAGTTGTTGAAAAATGGAACTTTTTCAAATTGGTCTAGGGTTATAAGTGGGGTGCCGCAGGGTTCAGTCCTGGGCCCAATGCTTTTTAATTTGTTTATTAATGATCTAGAAGTGGGAATTGAAAGTAGCATCTCAATCTTTCCTGATGACACTAAGCTATGTAAGGAAATACACACAGAGCTGGATGTTTTTTCCCTACAGAAGGATTTAGATAAAGTAAGTGAATGGGTAGAAAAGTGGCAGATGTCATTTAATGTAGATAAATGTAAGGTTATGCATTTGGGTTGTAGAAACAAACTTGCTACATATACTCTAAATGGGAAACAACTTGGGAAATCCTCATTAGAGAAAGATTTAGGCGTACTGATAGACAATAGACTTCACAGCAGTGTGCAGAGTCACTCAGCTGCTGCAAGAGCAAATAGAGTACTAGCCTGCATAAAAAGAGGTGTAGAAGCAAGGGATGCTAATATTATCCTACCTCTGTATAAATCCTTGGTTAGGCCTCATCTAGAATATGGAGTACAATTTTGGGCGCCTGTTCTAAAAAAAGACATTACTGAACTGGAAAAGGTGCAGAGACGTGCAACAAAACTGATAAAGGGATTGGAGGATCTGAGTTACAAAGAGATACTAGCCAAACTGTTTTTTTTTACATTAGAAAAGAGACGCCTAAGAGGTGATATGGTTACCATTTACAAATACATTCAAGGTCAATACAAAGAACTATCCAATGAATTATTTATGCAAAGAGCTGAGCTAAGAACAAGAGGTCATCCATTAAGACTTGAAGAAAGGCACTTTTGACTAAAACACAGGCAGGGATTCTTTACAGTAAGGGCGGTAAGGCTATGGAATTCTTTGCCTCGGGATGTTGTGCTTGCAGATAATGTAACTGCATTCAAAAAAGCAATGGATGCCTATCTAGCACAGAACAATATTGACAGTTATGACAGATGGCTTCAAAGCAAATAGGATATTGATCCAGGGAACTATTTGACACACACACACACACACACCTACATTGGAAATTGCTCCAGAGGACTTTTTTGTTGCCTTCCTCTGGATCAACAGAGGTGTTATTGGCATGGGCTGGACTTGATGGACGCATGTCTTTTTTCAGCCTTAGCTGCTATGTTAACTTTCTTTGTCATGAGGTGACCACTGAAGGGTTAAACCCTCAGAGTAATTAGGTTGAAGCAATAGTTAAATCAAGAACACCTACAATCAGTAGCGTAACAATAGCAGCAACTCCGTTTGTAGCTTAGCTGATCTCCCACTACGGCCACCGGCGCACGTTCTAGTAATACAGAGCACTGGGAGATGATATCATCTCCCTGCCTCTGCATTAGTAGAACGGTGTGCGGGAGCTTCAGTTATAGAGATCTGTGCCGAAGGAGGCACAGATCTGTCAAGCCACTCCGCTAGACCACCATGGACTGGAGGTAGGGGTATTGTGGAAGGAGCAATGTGGAGATGAAGGGGCATTGTGAAAGGGGAAATGTGGAGATGAAGGGGTGATGTGGAGATGGGGGCATTGTGTAAGGGGAAATGTGGAGATGAAGGGTGCATTGTGGAAGGGGCAATGTGGAGATGAAGGGGCATTGTGGAAGGGGAAATGTGGAGATGAAGGGGCAATGTGGAGATGGGGGCATTGTGGAAGGGGAAATGTGGATATGGGGGCATTGTGGAAGGGGCATTGTTGAGATTAAGGGGGCATTGTGGAGATGAAGGGGCAATGTGGAGATGGGGGCATTGTGGAAGGGGAAATGTGGAGATGAAGGGGCAATGTGGAGATGGGGGCATTGTGGAAGGGGAAATGTGGAGATGAAGGGTGCATTGTGGAAGGGGCAATGTGGAGATGAAGGGGCATTGTGGAAGGGGAAATGTGAAGATGAAGGGGCAATGTGGAGATGGGGGCATTGTGGAAGGGGAAATGTGGATATGGGGGCATTGTGGAAGGGGCATTGTTGAGATTAAGGGGGAATTGTGGAGATGAAGGAGCAATGTGGAGATGGGGGCATTGTGGAAGGGGAAATGTGGAGATGGGGGCATTGTGGAAGGGACATTGTGGAGATGAAGGGGGCATTGTGGAAGGGGCAATGTGGAGATGAAGAGGGCATTGTGGAGATGAAGGAGCATTGTGGAAGGGGCAATGTGGAGATGAAGGGGGCAATGTTGAGATGAAGGGGCAATTTGGAGATTGGGGGGCAATGGGGAGGTGGCCAATGTGGTTGAGAGGGCCAATGTGGTTGGGGGGGGCCCATGGCAATTCTTGCACCAGGGCCTGGTGGCTTCTAGTTACGCCTCTGCCTACAATTCTCAAGGAACTGAAATCCTTCCTAGGGATGATAAATTATTCCCGGGAGTTCATTGATAACTATGATGAAATAACAAAACCATTGTTGTTGTTATTACAGAAGGATCAGCCTTGGATCTGGGATGAAGGTCAGGATTAAGCTGTGTCTGAGCTCAAGAGGAAACTCCCCCAGGCTCTTGTCTAGCCTATCCAGAGGAAGTTAAGCCATTCTACCTTGAGATAGAATTCACCAATCTTAGTCTGAGTGGGGATTTGTATCAGAAGCATGATACCCTAAATAAGGTCATTGCTTATGCCAATAAATCCCTATCGTCCATGGAAATGAAATTCAGTGATTGTGAGAAAGCTTTATTAGCTACTGTTTAGGCATTAAAACATTTCCGTAATTTCATACAAGGTGAGAAGATCATCATTGAAACTGCACATCAGTCTTTGCAATATTTGCAAAGTGATAAAATAAGGGAAGGACTCCTTTCCAATAGTAGGATCATGGTATGGACCTTATCTCTACAGGGAAGAGTCCTGTAGCTCAAGGATTAGCTGAGCTCCATGACTGTTCAGTGGCTCCTTTGGAGACTGCTATAGATGTAGATGACTACCTTAAGAAACAACTGCTTTCCCCTTATAAGGCATTTGACGAGACTTATTGTCTAAATTTGCCAACTGCATACATTGAAGGTTGTTCATATCATGTTGTAACTGGTTCCGAAAGGAAAATGGTAGCAGGTATAGGGATTGCCTGAACAGTTGAATGCTCTATTATATCTAATGGATATAGCCTAGGATCTCAGAGTAGCCAAGTGGCAGAACTTTGTGCAGTCTATAAGAAGGTCCAGTTAGCCACTGAACATGAAATAAATGAATTGTTGATCATAACTGATTCCAGTAATGTTCACAATAGTTTTGTTGAATATCTCCCAGGTTGGAAAAGGAGCCATATGCTCCAATCCAATAATAAACCAGTAAAACATGGTAAGTTGTTTTGCGAGATTGATAACCTTGTGACCTCAATTGACATTACTATTTTTTGTAAAACGACCAAGGGTCATTCCAAAGTCATAGACCCTGAAAAACAGGCAAATGATCTAGCCGATTTATTGGCTAAGGAAGGTGCCCTAAAAGGGGAAGCCTTAGACATTCCACACTTATTCAGGTAGATGTTGTTACCAGGCAACAGGCCCGTAACAAAGCAGACACCCCAGTAGTTCAGTGGATTCAAGACTCACCTAGACAGAAGGGGGATCCTATCATTGGTCTTTTCTATAAACACATAGAAGATCCCCAAAACCACCCAATCTCTGATGACGATTGTGTAGGTAAAGAAGACTTGAGGATCTTGATGAGATCCAGAGCCCAATTCCAGATACAATTAATCAGAACCTCTAAAAATGGAATACAGCAATGGGTTGTACCCACTGCATTCAGGGGTCTTATGCTTCAACATGCTCATGATGCACCTACCTCAGGTCATCCTGGAGACAAAATCACTATGAAATTCTCAGTGACTATGCATATTGGCCTCATATGCTTAAAGATGTACAAACCTATTATCAAGGTTTTTTGGTGTGTTCTCAGTTCCAGCCACATGGCCCCACTCATCATGCTCCACTGCAAAAGAGGGGGATGTCATTACTGTGGTCGGATATTCAAATAGATTTTGTAGGACCGGTCACCAGAACAGCAAGGGTGAACAAGTATATGTTAGCTGTTACTTGTTTTACACAAAATGGGCTGAATACTTACCCGCTAACAATAATACAGCAGGAACCGCAGCTGCATTGTAAATTAACCATGCATTCTCCAGGTTTGGCCTACCACAGTGGATTGAATCTGAAAGAGGGGGCCATTTCACCGGTGAAGTGATGAGTATACTCTGGAAAATATTAGAAGTAAAAAGAAAGTTACATATTGCCTACTGTCCTGCCTCAAGTGGTGGGGTGGAGCAGTATAATCAATCCATTGTTAACATTCTTAAAAAGTTTGTTAAGGAATCCAGTAAGGACTGGGACATTAAGCTACCCTTAGTCCTCATGGCTATTTGGGCTACACCTAGTGCAGCAACAAAAAATTGCCATTTGAGTTGATGACAGGTAGAAAGAAGATCCTACCCCAACACTTGCTATAACGCACATCTGATCAGAATCTAATACATGCCTCCACAACAACAATGCATAGATAACCTGCGCAAACATTTACAACATGCATTTACATTTTCCCAGAAAAATCAGGAGAAGGCAGCAGTAAGTACTAAGATTTTCTATGATCTAAAGAGCACCGAAAAGGAATATGAGGTAAATTATCATATTTTTCTGTATAATTTTGCTAAAAACCAGGTGAAAGACAAGAAATTCTTACTGTCATGGAGAAGACCATATATCATAACTGATAAAATATCTCCAGTTGCCTATAAGGTTTCTATCCCTACTAATGGTGAGACTTTAGAAAAGTGGGCTCATATCAACCAGTTGCATGCTTGTCACCCTAAATCTCAGTTACAGGTCATAGAGGGAGAAACTGAAGAAGAACAAGGATCCTAATTCAATCATTGGATGGATGAGTATTCATTGATTGTCCAAGTGACATTGCCATGTCCAGACCTATTGTCTTCTTTGTGTTTCTGTGAAACGTCTCTCTTTTCTGTCTGTCATTGTTGCATGTATGTTCCCCACTAACATGTCTAACACCGCTTTGCCAAATGAAATGTTGCTCAATGAAATTCTCAGAATTGTATTTTATGCTAATCATATTTTTCTCCCAACAAGGTTTTGGTTTAAAGCATAAATCTGAGGTTGCTTCTCCTTTGTGTAATAGGGAAGAGCAAATTTTGGAAGTGTTATGTTTTCTAGCTCAGTTTGGAGGCAAAAAATGCCGCAAGCAGACTAGTTAGGAATAGGCATTTATCCTAATATTGCCAATGTTATAGGAATATGTACTGAAAGAGCACAACCAAGGGACAATTTTGTTCACACCATAAAACAATTAAGCTCATCTGCACCTCTGAACCCCTGAGTCTGGGTGGGGGAAGGTTGAAGCAGGCTTCCATGACAATCCCTATCTATTCTCTCTATACCATTCAGTATTAGTGTCCACATGATCCCCAGCTAAGGGGAGGAGAGGCTCCGCCTCTTGCGTAGTATGACCTGTGACAGTCCTGTTCGTCACACTTCTCCCCCACCAAAGAAAGTCCTGCTGTCAGGCTGGGACCCTACTCTCCGAGTCACAGGCTGCAGGAGGACAGGGCTATCTCTCAATTCTCCTGGACAGTCCATCCCTGTTGCCGTGTGACTGAATGGTAAAATTATACTGTTGAAGTGCCAAGCTCCACCTCAGCAGTCGCCCATTGCCATCTGTCATCCAGGTTAGCCAGCAGAGGGGATTGTGGTCAGTTACCAAAGTGAACTCTCGGCCATAGAGATAGGTTTGTAGTTTCCTGAGGGCCCAGGCTACAGCAAGGGACTCTTTCTCTATGGCTGCATAACTGACCTCATGAGCCAGTAGCTTCTGAGTGAGAAAAGCCACTGGATTTTCATCCCCCTGCAAATTCACCTGACTTAGAACGTCCCAATGACATAAGTAGAGGTATCTGTTTGCACTATGAATCGTTTTGTGGAATCATGGGTGACTAATACCTGGTGGGAGCTTAGGAGTCCAAGTGGCCAGTCTGGGCTCATTCTTTTTTGTCTAGTCTGTCAGGGTCTTGGCGATGGTGCTGTACTGGGGTACAAGTTTTCTATAGTACCCTGCGGTACCCAAGAAGGCTAGGACTTGCTTCTTAGTCTGGGTAACGGGCCACTGACTAATGGCTTCTCCTTTGTCAGGGTCTGGAATCAATTGCCCTCCCCCTACCCAGTAGTCTAGATACTGGACCTCCCCCATAGCATGGTTGCACTTATTTGGCTTGATGGTTGGCCCTGCTCTCCCTATCCTGTCAAGCACAACTGCCACTTGGCGTACATGATCCATCCACGATGTGCTAAAAATAGTGACATTGTCCAGGTGTGCACTCTCAAAGTCATGGATATCCTAGAGGAGCTGGTCAACCAACCACTGGAAGGTGACGGTCCATTCTCCATTCCGAATGGCATTACTGAAAACTGGTAAATGCTGAGAGTAATGAAGGTAGACTCCTTCGCCTCCTCTTCCAGAGGAATTTGCCAGTAGCCCCTGGCCAGATCTGATGTCATCAAGTACTTAGCCCTCAACAATCAGTCCAGTACGGGGTGTTGGGTAGATGTCTGTCACCGTCTTCTCGTTCAGTTGCCTATACTTTCTTTCTTGGAGACCAGCACTACAGGCGATGCCCAGTGGCTCTGAGAGGCATCAATCATGCCCAGGGACAACATCTTGTCTATCTCATAGCGAATTAATCCCCTCACAGACTCAGGTACTCTATAAGCCGTCTGCCTCAGCGGCACCCTGGGATTAGCACTTGGGGCATGGAGCCCAGCTTCTCTGAGAACAAGTGCCACCTCAGCACCAACTCCTGCCTGAGCTGCTGATCCTGGTCCTTAGTTAAGTACTTGCTAACAGTGACAGGGGGCACTTGGGGTAGTATGTTGTCTTTGGTAGCAAGTCGGGAACCACGTGCTCCTCTCCTGGGTAGTCCACAGGCAAACAGATTGCTAGGAACTCAACATCTCTCTCCTGGTACCCCTTCAGCATATTAACATAGACCATGTATTGGACATGCCTGTAACAAGCACCAGAATACTCTGAGTCGGTTCAGTTAAGTGAGGATAGTTTATTGAAGACAGCAAGTTAAACAAAATGTGAAAACTCAGCAATAGATATACACAATATGGAGCAATAATCTTGATCCGAAGTACTGGCACAGGAACTCAGGAACTGAAGACGTCAGGAGGACAGCAGGCTACTGGAACAGAGGAAAATCCAAGAGAATGGCCAGAACACATATAACAAGGATCTTACTATGGAAAAGACCACAGGTAAGGTATGGAAGGTAACCCAGCCTCAGGTAAATGAGCACACCAGACGCAACACTGAACCAACGATAGACCCACAAGGCCTGAAGACTTGCTATATGGAATCTAGACCAGCACCACAGTCGTCAATAGCAGACTCAAGCTCCAACAGCAATGCCACTCCTTATACTGAACGCACGTCAGCAGTTCAGCAGGCCTTATTGGCAAACGTCAAGCAACACACACTCAAGCTCTCAATTATGTCACCAGTAGGAAAGCGGCTAGCGGAATACGACACTGAGCAGCTTGTTAAATGGAATGAATATGCCCACAGGTAAGGTCAGGATAGCCAGTGACCGAGACAGGAGTAAAGGCAAAGGCAGAGTCGCATATATAGGTGCGCAGCAAATCAGAGCAAGATCGTACCTGACACGCAAGTCAGGTGGGGTCATCAACAGGGAAGGCACAAGCCAAACCTTGGAAATGCTTAGAACGGAAGAGCATCCAATACTGGGTCATACACTGAGGAGGGATCGCAACCAGTACCTTTTGATAGTAAATCGTAATTGCAACAAAACCGGGTCATACACAATCAGGTTCGCAGCCAAAACCTGGGTCATACACAATCGGGTTTGCAGCCAAAACCTGGGTCATACACAATCGGGTTCGCAGCCAAGATCGGGTCATACACAATTGGGGTTTGCAGCCAAAACCGGGTCATACACGGAACGCTTAGCAGAAGTAATACGGCCGGATAGCAGGTACTGAGCGAGCTCAGACTACACCAACACAAGGGTGACTTGGAAACCAGTGAGCCAGGCTTAAGAAGTCTACACAGCTGGAAGCAGCAGGGCGGAGTTAACTTTCAGTAGTCGATATAGAGAACAATGCAGAAATGAGGTAAGTATATCTTTCAAAAGCCCAGCGCCATGCTGCTCCAGTACTACAGCCCCTCACGCGGACATGGACGCCACAGGAACACCGTGACAACACTGCCAGGAACCCAGCAGAACGCTCGCAACGGACGAACACCCACAGCAAACAGGAACTTGGTAATTCGCCGTCAAGAACGCTGTGCTGGAAATTAAGTACCATGGCAATGCCGTCTCTGGTCCATGGCGACAACATAATTGGTGTCGCTATACTTCCTTACAATCATGTGCAGACCATACCAAGCAGTCTGCACTTGTTTGCTTGGAAGGATACCAGGATAAGGATTTTCTGCCCCGGGGGAAAAAACCATAGTCCGAGTCCTGCGATCATACCATACCTTCTGTTTGGTCTGAGTGAAGGACAGGTTCTGCTGGACTAGCCCGGTGAGAGCATCCAACCTTTCCAACCTCAATTCTAACACACAGGGGACTACAGACACCTTCTCGTGGTTGTAATCCCCCTTCCAGAATTCCCTCAGCAGGTCCAGGGGCCCCCACACCCACCGACCAAACAAGAGCTCAAATGGTGGGAGCCCTGTGGACTTTTGCGTAACCTCACGGTATGCAAACAATAAAAAACGGGAGCAACTGCTCCCAGTTTGGTTCACCATCCACAAAGCTCTAGACCATGGCATTTAAAGTACCATTAAATTGCTCGCAGAGTCCATTGGCCTGCGGGTGGTAAGGAGCGGACATGATGCATCAGCTCTGACATAAATTGAGTGCCCTGGTCGGATAGAATTTTGCTAGGGAGCCCACCGCAGGTGAACACAGTCACCAAGGCTTCCACCACTGTGACCACAGTAATCCGGGACAGAGCTTCAACCTCAGGGTATCTAGTGGTATAGTCCACAACCTTGAGGATGAATCTCTTGCTCGACTTACTCGGGCAGGCCAAGGGCCCCACAATGTCTACCGCAACCCATTGAAAGGGAACCCGCACTATGGGCATAGATTGGAGCGGTGCCTTCCCCTGTCCCTTCCCTTGTCCCTTCCCTTTGCAGATCCTCTGGCAAGCATCATAGGAGTTGCAGAACTGAGAAACTGCCTGTGAGGCATGTGACAAGTTGAAAGCCTTAGTCAGCCTGGCCCTGGACTCCCATGTGGCCCACCAGGGGGACCTCATGGGCCATGGTCATTAAATGGGTTTGGTAATACGAGGGGAGAATGAGTTGGCGGGTCACCTTCAACTCCTGTCCTGTCTTCCTCACACTGTTCTCCTTGTACAGTAGTCCTCCATCCCAGAAAATCCTCTCCCCGTGGCCCTACCTCTCTACCATTTTACTCATCCCAGCCAAGCTAGGGTCTACCAGGGTCTCCTGTCTCAGTACAGTAGGTTCAGTCCAGGCAGTCTTGGTCAGGTCAGGGGTTCTCGACTGCAAGAAAGAAAGAAAGAAAATGATCACGTAAACAAATGTGAAGATCCGCATTAGCCAGCAAAAATCACAGACATGTTCGATTCACATTGTCCAGTTGCTTTAATGTGCTGCAAGACCTTCCAGACATAGAACTTTCAACCTACTTTGAAAAAGTTATTGAGACTATTAGTGTCACGGTTCTCTCAGCCAGGCAAGGAACAGGAGAATGAGGATGATAACTCACAGACTACGATGAAGAGTCGGAACCCTACTGCAGAAGGCCAGGAGTCGGAGAGCAGAGAGCAAAAGTCTTTAAGTTAGCTGACAGTAAACTTATGCTGCTAGTCGACTAAAAGGCTGCAGTGGCAGATACTGGACAGTCGAAGAAAAGCTGGAGTTGACTAGAAGTTGAGCAGAATTGATTTCGACTAAACAGGGTCGTAGACAGGCTGGGAGTTGAAGGTAGCCGGGTCCAGTACACAGATAGTCGATACCTTGGGTGAATCAAGAAGCGGAGAGTCGTAGTCGAGCCGGAGTCGGTACACAAGGAGCCAAACAAACTGGAGATATGCAGAGAGTGGTCACACTAGCCGGACTGGTACACAAAGGGTCGAACAGAAGACTGGAGCAAACAGTTGGATCTCAGGAACAAGAAGAGAGGTCACAGATAAAGCCAAGGTCAGGAATGCAGATATTAGGATACACGGAGCTTAGGCAATGGGAATAAGGAATCACAGGTAAGCTTGAAACACAGGTACTAGGATTCTGAGCACAGACCACCCGAGGGCAGGGATAGAAGGAAAGTCCGGGGCATAAGTAGGCTACGGACAGGTGTATGAGTTCTGTAATCAGGAGTGAGACTGCCTTGAGGGAGGAGGAGCGGACGGGTTTGTGACACATAGACACTGCCTATGCCATTGCACCTATCATGAAACAAGAAAATCCAAACAGAATATGAAAAGAAACAGTTTCCACAATGACAAAAGTATAACCCAGGGAGAGTTATTTGTGTTCAAGGGTAGTTGGGATGGAATATTCAAGGAGAAATCTGAACCAGCACTCCATCCCACCTCAGTGTGGGAAAGTTTCTCAGCGCAAAAAAATATATATAGTGATATATGCCATGTTTTGTGTCACCTATAAAATTTTAATATAGCGTAATGGCGCCATCTGCAGCCTTTATATTGTCAAATACTCATAATTGGGATATTTTTTCTTTGATTAGCATAAGATATGAGTATCCAATCAGGTCTGACTGATGATGTCACGATATATTGAGATGGATCTTTGTCCAATCACTAGAAAGAGGTGGGGATTACTGATAAGGTTAAGCTCTTAGTTCCTGGCAAAATTAGGCTCTTGGCTGCTGATTAAATTCCTGACAACACCTGATAACTTCAAGAATCCACACTGATTGACCTGGTAATTATATTTTATTTATTCTAATTCTGCCTAATTTCAAAATAAATATATTTCCTCGATATTTGAGGAAAATTATATATATATATTTGCCCATAGAAGCCTGGCCAGTTTTATGGAAAATATTATAATCAGCTATATTTAGCATAATAATTAAGAAATTACGCAGAATTAATTAATTTATTGTTATAAATTGCCAGAGAGATCATAAAATAAAGATAGAAGGGAGATATATTTATCCTTGTGTGTATTGGTTAATATAATTTTTGTTATGTCTAGAATATTGTGTTTCTGGTAAAATTATAATAGCTGATATTTAATCAAGGGAGTTCTTGGAATTCATTTATTAACTCTCTAACTGCTGTTTGTCTATTTATTTGTGGTGTGTGCATTCTAAAGTCCTTTATTAGGGTACTAGGCTTATATTTTGTAAATTGGAGGTATTCCCTTCTAATAGACAAAATAACTTCTGGGTGTGGCACCTATTTTAAACGAGTGGATTAACCATTGGAGTGCCTATAGGTTTTATATATGTTGCTGTAGTCAAAATTATGATATATGTTACATGAAGTTAGTATACTTACTAGACATATGTTATTGGATTAATTTTAGGTAGATTATTTGTATAATCTTTGATGGACTATATTAATTGCAATTTATATATTTTATTCAGAGTTAAGCAATATTGAATTCAGTATATAAATTATAGTGATTTAAATCTGGGATTCTATTCCAGTTATTCCCTAAATTTGATTATTATTGAAATATGATACAAGGAAGTGTTAAAGGAATTATTTAATTCATCTCACAATACCCCTTACATCATAATTAGCATAGTCTATACAGTTTCGGGGGCAGAAGTATTCATAGACACTGCCGGCAACTGTATTATAATTAATTGTTAGAATCAATTAACCTTTTCTATACTACTGAATGCAAGTATTGTTATTCAGTACCTCTGAATATACCTATGTGTGGTTAACCTTTTTACCGCTGGTAATCCTCATGGTTATAAGTGTGGTCTGGTTTTCTACGTACCTATTATAATTGCTAATTACTTATATCTTTCATTGTTACTGATACTTGTTATATATATAGTATATTGTATTTTAATAAAATAAATATTTTTGCACAAATATGAGGGATTGATTATTACTCTGATCAATTCGTTACTGTGAAGTAGCGTGTCAATACATAATAAAGATAAAGATCTCAAATTATTTTATATTGTCATTTGCCTATTTAAGTGAAGAAATCCAACCTGAGTGGTTCTCTGTTTTAACCCTTTGGATACCTTCATATAAATAGTCCGACAGTCGGGAGGCAGAGTAGCTGGGGTATGCTGTCTGGTTTGGCTGCAGGATGTTCCCAGGGCCTGCCGGTTGGGTTGGAGCAGCTGAATGTGGTGCTGTCACAGTCCGCGGTGCAGGTATGATCCGTGGGACTGTAGGGGTCTTGGGTAGTGGAAAGATACCGGGACCCCGTCCGCTGGTCTTGCACAAGTGTTGCTCCAACTCCACTACTGCTGCGGCTGTGGTGGGATGGCGATCTTGGGTCTACTGTCACATCTCTGAGGGCAGGACGGCATACAGTTGCTTCAACATCACCACCTGCTTGCAATCTTCCTGGAGGTGCACCTCAGTCCCTGACCACCACCCCTCCAGTGCATGTCCAATCTTCTGGGATGGTGCCATCTGGGATGGGGCATATCTCTTGGAACTTGAGCCTATAGGACTCAGGGATAATCTAGAATCTTTCCAGCACAGCTCACTTCATGACCTGATAGTCCCCCTATTCCTCATGGGGAATTGGCCAGAAAGCCTCAAACGCACGTCCCGTCAGCCTCCCAACCAGGAGGGGTAACCAGTCCTCGGGCAGTAGGCGATTCAATGCACATTGCTGCTCGAAGTCCTGCAGGAATCTATCAATGTTGCCTTTCTCTTCGTCAAACTTGGAGAAGGTATGGACGGAGACCATGAGGCAGGATTCGCTGGTTGGATGGATGGATGGGGATGCCACCATAGGGGAGGACTCTTGTTGTTCTCGACCCTCTCGGGCAAGGGTAGCATCTGCTTTCTCGATCAGGTCCAGCTCATTCAGTCGTCCTCCCGTCGCCTCTCTGTACTCTTGGACCTTGAGGGGCAGCCAGGCCTCTCAGGATAGGGATGTAATGGCGGACCCGGAGGACTTCGGTTTAGGCTTAGCCATGGCTCGTTCCTCGGCAGCGATCTGTGCTCTATTGTGCATCACGGGTCATCTTAGGATCTGGGGGTCACTGTAATGCAGGTTATCGCACCACTTCCACCACTTTGTGACTATAAGGCCCTGGCATCTCTGTGAAGGAAGGTATAGCAGTTCAGGCACATTATCATCCGTGGGTTTCTTTCACTAACCTGCACAGCTAACCACTATACTAAGCACTATGACCTGAATATACTGCACTGATAGCTACAGTTCATATAATATGTTCTATCTATTAAGTTCCCTGGCACTTCTCTATGAGTAACTGCTCTATAGTGGACAACGAACAGCAATATACCTGGATAACTCAGGGAGAGACAAACAAGCTCCTTCTTGGTAAATCACAAACTACTTTATTTTCAACCAACACAACATTTAATACAGTTCAGAGAAAGGGGCAGTCATCACATGGACAAAGAAATGACACACTGGGTTTAACATCAGACAAAGGAGGGAGGTGGACACAAGTTTTTGCCTATCCTTACTTATGATGAGTTTAACACATTAATGTGCACATTTATTCTTTTAAGTGCTTCCTTATGGTTTTGTACATTTCTACATTTTCTACCCAGTTTCTAATATTGCTGTTTTGCTTCATTTCTTGTTGCTTTTTCATCACAGCAACTGTTTCTTTTTATATTCTAACTAGGCTAAATTGACAAAATATCTACCAACCCGCACAGCACGAGCATCACAGATTATGGTCCATTGCCTCAACATGGCTTCACAAAAAAATAAATGGCCCACATTCCCTGGAGTTTGGCAAGCTACTACCCACAGAAGCAGAAAGTCAAGCTCAATGGCAGAGGGTGATACAAATCATTGTGTTCTCTCAGTCTTCCTTTAGAGTTATGACGCTGGAATGCATAACAGTCTATGAAAATTGTTCCATGCTTAGAACAACTAGCACAAAATCCGAATAACATAAATTGGGACATTATCGAGTGATGTGAGAATCATAAAAAAGTTGAAGATTTGGTCAAATATTAGATGGGAACTGACTATAGCATGAAGGAGCCAATGATGGATGATGTAGAGGAATTGAATATTTGATTAATAAAAGACTAACAGATTCAGTCATAAGAGCAGAAAGAATTTCTAAAAGAAATAGTTCCTGTGTGATCAAACTAAACAGTCACTATCTTCTTAAATTCCTTAAAGTTTAGTCTCCTACAAGTAGACCCATTGATGAAGTTGAAAAATGTTATGATGATTTATTACACCTCTACAAACAAGATAATTACCACACAACATATTTATAACGGGAGATTTCAATGCTAGAACTGGTAAGATTCAAAATGCTGAAAAATTGATCGGACATATGGAAATGGGAAAAAGAGATAATGAATGCAACCAGCTGCATTTGCAGAAGAACAAAATGTGTACTACAGGAAAAAGACACACAGTAAATGGACATGGAAAAGCCCTAATGGCAATACAAGTGAAATCAACTTCTTACTTGCAAATAATAAAACAATATTCATAGATTTCTCATTCTTAAATAATTTTAACATTGGAAGTGACCATCATCGACTGAGAGCAAAAAATTAAAATTGACTGCAAGAAAGAAAGAAAGAAAATATTCACGTAAACAAATGTGAAGATCCGCATTAGCCAGCAAAAATCACAGACATGTTCGATTCACATTGTCCAGTTGCTTTAATGTGCTGCAAGACCTTCCAGACATAGAACTTTCAACCTACTTTGAAAAAGTTATTGAGACTATTAGTGTCACGGTTCTCTCAGCCAGGCAAGGAACAGGAGAATGAGGATGATAACTCACAGACTACGATGAAGAGTCGGAACCCTACTGCAGAAGGCCAGGAGTCGGAGAGCAGAGAGCAAAAGTCTTTAAGTTAGCTGACAGTAAACTTATGCTGCTAGTCGACTAAAAGGCTGCAGTGGCAGATACTGGACAGTCGAAGAAAAGCTGGAGTTGACTAGAAGTTGAGCAGAATTGATTTCGACTACACAGGGTCGTAGACAGGCTGGGAGTTGAAGGTAGCCGGGTCCGGTACACAGATAGTCGATACCTTGGGTGAATCGAGAAGTGGAGAGTCGTAGTCGAGCCGGAGTCGGTACACAAGGAGCCAAACAAACTGGAGATATGCAGAGAGTGGTCACACTAGCCGGACTGGTACACAAAGGGTTGAACAGAAGACTGGAGCAAACAGTTGGATCTCAGGAACAAGAAGAGAGGTCACAGATAAAGCCAAGGTCAGGAATGCAGATATTAGGATACACGGAGCTTAGGCAATGGGAATAAGGAATCACAGGTAAGCTTGAAACACAGGTACTAGGATTCTGAGCACAGACCAACCGAGGGCAGGGATAGAAGGTAAGTCCGGGGCATAAGTAGGCTACGGACAGGTGTATGAGTTCTGTAATCAGGAGTGAGACCGCCTTGAGGGAGGAGGAGCGGACGGGTTTGTGACACATAGACACTGCCTATGCCATTGCACCTACCATGAAACAAGAAAATCCAAACAGAATATGAAAAGAAACAGTTTCCACAATGACAAAAGTATAACCCAGGGAGAGTTATTTGTGTTCAAGGGTAGTTGGGATGGAATATTCAAGGAGAAATCTGAACCAACACTCCATCCCACCGTAAGTGTGGGAAAGTTTCTCAGTGCAAAAAAATATATATAGTGAGCACAAGAAAAATTTACCATGGTAGGTAACTGTGTGTGTCCCAAACAGGGTGCCAGGAAGATCATAATATACACATATAAAAGAAAAAAAATGATCAAAAATCAGCACTCAAACTTCTCCAAATTTATTAGAAAAATAGTACAAAAAAAGTTATCACAAATATATAAAAAAAAATCAAATATATATGTAACATGAAACACACATGACTCATGTGCCCATCCAAGCACAAAGACCACCCACCTCCCTCCCTATATATCCCTTCACATATAAAAACAGTAAACAAACCACATACTCCAAGATCTCTAATCTATAAGTAGTATAACTAGCTGGACCCAGCACTGAAAGAGTTAATAAGCTTGCAAGCAGAAAATAAGTAGATGTAGCCAGGCTAAGAACAGCATATAAGTTCCATGTTAGTAAAGCATAAGATAATTCCAGCCAGTAAATAATGCCACAAAGAATCTTATGTTTAGTAGCAACAACATTTGATAGTAGCGTCCAGTTAAAACACATCAGCAGACCGTGGATACATGGAGTATATAGACCTCAAACTTCTGCCAGACTATAACCAACATAGCCCATGATCACATTGGTACCAAGACTCTAATAATCAAATGGTATTAGCGGGGAAATAAATAGCAGATGTAAACCTCACCGCTCTAATGTCTTCCTTATAATCATAAAGATGACTCTTCATATATTAATAGATTACAACAGTCACTTCTCTCCCGCATCTCTTGTGGATGCTGAAGGTGAATGAGAATCCCAGTTCATGTACTTTGGAAGGTATTACCTGCCTGGAAAATATATAGTAAAAACAGCGCAAATAGACTCTTCTAAGCGTAGTATTTTCAATTTTACTTTTCCTTCACCTTCACCACGTGCTCCAGACTGGCACTCACCTTGTAGGGAGGTTAGAAACTGCCTCCCAGTATATTAAATGATCCTGGTTCACCCCCAGGTAGGTTGCCACTGTTCAGCTTGCCTTGGGTCTCCTTCCAGTGTATGATTTCTTATCCTGGATCGCCACTTCTTTATCCACAATATGAGTGTAGATACACTTCAAGTGTATATTATTACTCTATATGTGGGGTTTAACCACTAAGGCAGAATTAAAGTGCTGGAGACACTATATGGTAGTGTTAAAAGTGATTTATTGGCCAAATAAAAAAATGTATATTAAGAACATAAAATAAAGATAAAATTATTATTCATATAGCAATAGGAATATCAGAAAACGCTCAACGCGTTTCGTAAGACCTTCTTACTTTCTCAAGAGCTTCTGATAATATTACCTGTTTATTTTCGTTCACATATATATATAGAGAGGACCCGGTCGTGCTCTCCGCCATCACTCATTCCACTTCCGTCCGCTACAGTGAATAGACTTCCGGTTTGTCTAGACTTCCGGTTTGTCCATTCACTAACACGTCATGCGTTCCATTATTGGAACGCACTCTGTGTGGGCACTTCCCCAAGTTGCGCCGCAAACGCAACACAGGCTATTATACCTCCCTCCATCCCCTCGGCCTCCTTCCTAATGGCTTACGTACAATGGGATCGAGATAAGTAATGGGAACAAACCCCCCATCCCGATACCACTGTACTTCGCCCTCCATCTTCCCTGTGAAGCGTAACCACGGAGCACGACCCGTTACCTCTCTCTCATGCTGGATGTTTTTCTTTTTCTTACTCCTCTCCCCCATCCATAGCAGACACATCAAACAAATCAGACGAAAAAAAGGAAAACAAGGGGGGAGAGCAAGAACAAGATATAGTCACATTGTATACAGTGTCATCTACATTCTATATAGACCCTTTGTTTATAAGTAAACCGTGTATATCAAAAATATACGTAAATCACCTGATCCTATTGAAATTATATAAATGTATCCCTTTATCTTATATTTTTTTTAAAAATCGTGATATATGAAACTATATAATATAATCATATGTTGTACACTATTCTTAATTCTTATTTTTTCTTTTTTCTTTCATATAATATTTTATCTTCCTCCTATTTATTAAAATATTAATTTGTGTATTTTTTTTTTTTTTTTTTTTTTTTTTTTTTTTTTTTTTTTTTTTTATTATATTATATTAAATTGTGTTTGTATTCCATGTGTTGTTATTTTAAATAAAGCCCAAATCAATCTCTTCATTTAAACCTTCTTCTCCCATAGTGTTCAGTGTGTAGATCCAGTAGGCCTCGCGCTTACATAAAGCTATAAATCTACTGGGTCTGTTTGCCGGTATGTGTTCCAATCCCATCACACGAAAACCCCCTAACCCTCCCTTCTGACAATTAGTAAAGTGAATAGATACCCCATGGTCTAATCTCCTGTTCTTTATTCTCCTCCTATGCTCCCCCAATCTAGTCCTTAATTTTCTGGTCGTTCTGCCTATATATTCCATACCACATCCACAAATTATAAGATAAATTACATACTCTGTATCACAATTTATATAATCTTTCATTTTGTATTTTATATCTTTAGTAGCATTTGTATATTCCTTCATCCCTGATAACATATATGGGCAGTTTTTACATTTCTTCTTGCCACATCTATAATTGCCAATTGATTCTCTCCTATCACCTATTTCTCTAATTTCCTTGGGCCTACTAGGAGCAATATATGACCGTAGGTTCCTGTTTTTCCTATATGTTATTTTTGGTTTCTCTGAGACCACATTCTTTAGGTCCGGGTCATATCTCACTATATCCCAATATTTATTGATGAGGTTTTTGATTTTTCTACTTTGCGCATTATAAGTTGTTACTAGACTAACTTGTTGTTGTTGATTATTCTCTCTATTAATATTTTTTACTTTTTTCTTTATTATCTTTTTCCTATCCAATATCCTTGCTTTATTCCATGCTTGATTAATTAGGTCTTCATTATATCCTCTTTCTATAAAATCTTTTTTGAGGATTTTACTTTTATCCTCAAAATCCTGTGTATTGCTGCAATTTCGCTTTAATCTATGAAATTGGCCAAAAGGTATATTATTTAGCCACTTGGAGTAATGAGCACTGGTAGCATGTAAATATTTATTAGTATTTACTTCTTTTTGGTAAATACTACTACTGATGGTATAATCTAAATTCCCAGTAAGAATGATGTCTAAAAACTCAATTTTTCTCTCATTAATCTTATAGGTAAACGAAGGATTTCTATGAGAAATTACCATCAGACCCTAGTCTAATGTATAGTGAGCAACTAAATTTATTGTTGAAGGGGGCTTTGAAAAGAGAAATTATCACCAAAGAAGAACTTGAATATATTGTGGTCAAACATCATGAACCAGCGTTCTTATACCATAGCCCTAAAATACATAAATCTGTTGTGTGCCCCCCAGGGAGACCAATAGTGGCAGGGATGAATAGTATGACTACCAATCTGTCCCAATATGTGGACCACTTTCTCCAGGAATATGTTCTTGACTTACCTAGCTATATCCGTGATAGTCAGCATGTCCTGGAGAAAATGGAGGACATAAAGTGGTATCCTAATTACAAGTGGGTCACTTTAGATGTTGTATCACTGTACACAAACATTCAACATGAATGGGGAATACAAGCAGTAGCTCATTATTTAGATTTGGATAAAGAAAAAACTTTGATACATAAAGAATTTCTACTTAGGTGTGTGTTGTTTATGTTAGAACACAATTTCTTTGTATTCCAAGGAGATTACTATCGCCAACGTAGAGGAACGGCCATGGGCACTAAGTTTGCTCCCTCCTATGCCAACCTATTCATGGGCCTCTTTGAGGAGGAACACATTTTAGGTAGGGCGGCGTGGAGGGAGGGACTAGTGTACTATGGCCGTTTCATAGACGACATCCTTCTAGTATGGAAGGGAGATGCTAATATGTTGGAAAATCTACTGCAAGATCTTAATCATAATGATAAAGAAATTTCGTTTACCTATAAGATTAATGAGAGAAAAATTGAGTTTTTAGACATCATTCTTACTGGGAATTTAGATTATACCATCAGTAGTAGTATTTACCAAAAAGAAGTAAATACTAATAAATATTTACATGCTACCAGTGCTCATTACTCCAAGTGGCTAAATAATATACCTTTTGGCCAATTTCATAGATTAAAGCGAAATTGCAGCAATACACAGGATTTTGAGGATAAAAGTAAAATCCTCAAAAAAGATTTTATAGAAAGAGGATATAATGAAGACCTAATTAATCAAGCATGGAATAAAGCAAGGATATTGGATAGGAAAAAGATAATAAAGAAAAAAGTAAAAAATATTAATAGAGAGAATAATCAACAACAACAAGTTAGTCTAGTAACAACTTATAATGCGCAAAGTAGAAAAATCAAAAACCTCATCAATAAATATTGGGATATAGTGAGATATGACCCGGACCTAAAGAATGTGGTCTCAGAGAAACCAAAAATAACATATAGGAAAAACAGGAACCTACGGTCATATATTGCTCCTAGTAGGCCCAAGGAAATTAGAGAAATAGGTGATAGGAGAGAATCAATTGGCAATTATAGATGTGGCAAGAAGAAATGTAAAAACTGCCCATATATGTTATCAGGGATGAAGGAATATACAAATGCTACTAAAGATATAAAATACAAAATGAAAGATTATATAAATTGTGATACAGAGTATGTAATTTATCTTATAATTTGTGGATGTGGTATGGAATATATAGGCAGAACGACCAGAAAATTAAGGACTAGATTGGGGGAGCATAGGAGGAGAATAAAGAACAGGAGATTAGACCATGGGGTATCTATTCACTTTACTAATTGTCAGAAGGGAGGGTTAGGGGGTTTTCGTGTGATGGGATTGGAACACATACCGGCAAACAGACCCAGTAGATTTATAGCTTTATGTAAGCGCGAGGCCTACTGGATCTACACACTGAACACTATGGGAGAAGAAGGTTTAAATGAAGAGATTGATTTGGGCTTTATTTAAAATAACAACACATGGAATACAAACACAATTTAATATAATATAATAAAAAAAAAAAAAAAAAAAAAAAAAAAAAAAAAAAAATACACAAATAAATATTTTAATAAATAGGAGGAAGATAAAATATTATATGAAAGAAAAAAGAAAAAATAAGAATTAAGAATAGTGTACAACATATGATTATATTATATAGTTTCATATATCACGATTTTTAAAAAAAATATAAGATAAAGGGATACATTTATATAATTTCAATAGGATCAGGTGATTTACGTATATTTTTGATATACACGGTTTACTTATAAACAAAGGGTCTATATAGAATGTAGATGACACTGTATACAATGTGACTATATCTTGTTCTTGCTCTCCCCCCTTGTTTTCCTTTTTTTCGTCTGATTTGTTTGATGTGTCTGCTATGGATGGGGGAGAGGAGTAAGAAAAAGAAAAACATCCAGCATGAGAGAGAGGTAACGGGTCGTGCTCCGTGGTTACGCTTCACAGGGAAGATGGAGGGCGAAGTACAGTGGTATCGGGATGGGGGGTTTGTTCCCATTACTTATCTCGATCCCATTGTACGTAAGCCATTAGGAAGGAGGCCGAGGGGATGGAGGGAGGTATAATAGCCTGTGTTGCGTTTGCGGCGCAACTTGGGGAAGTGCCCACACAGAGTGCGTTCCAATAATGGAACGCATGACGTGTTAGTGAATGGACAAACCGGAAGTCTAGACAAACCGGAAGTCTATTCACTGTAGCGGACGGAAGTGGAATGAGTGATGGCGGAGAGCACGACCGGGTCCTCTCTATATATATATGTGAACGAAAATAAACAGGTAATATTATCAGAAGCTCTTGAGAAAGTAAGAAGGTCTTACGAAACGCGTTGAGCGTTTTCTGATATTCCTATTGCTATATGAATAATAATTTTATCTTTATTTTATGTTCTTAATATACATTTTTTTATTTGGCCAATAAATCACTTTTAACACTACCATATAGTGTCTCCAGCACTTTAATTCTGCCTTAGTGGTTAAACCCCACATATAGAGTAATAATATACACTTGAAGTGTATCTACACTCATATTGTGGATAAAGAAGTGGCGATCCAGGATAAGAAATCATACACTGGAAGGAGACCCAAGGCAAGCTGAACAGTGGCAACCTACCTGGGGGTGAACCAGGATCATTTAATATACTGGGAGGCAGTTTCTAACCTCCCTACAAGGTGAGTGCCAGTCTGGAGCACGTGGTGAAGGTGAAGGAAAAGTAAAATTGAAAATACTACGCTTAGAAGAGTCTATTTGCGCTGTTTTTACTATATATTTTTTAGCATTGCTGTTGGAGACCCCTACCTATATTCAGCTGCATAGGACTCTGGAGGAATCTTTGGAACTTACTCTCTAGTAGCAGCACTGTGGACTATATGTAAGAAAGGAATTGTATGATATACATTCTGTATTTTGTGTGTCCTTATTCATTGTTTACTACCAATAGTTTTTTCTTTGGCGCTTTCTGATATATCTTGAGGTGTAGGTTTATCCTTGACCTACACCTTGTAGATAGTTTTTTCTGGTGGAGATATATTACCTGCCTGGAAGCTGTGTGAGTGCTGTCTCGGGGAGGTTTTCCAAAGCCTTTCCTAGCTGTGTCTGGCAGAGTGGATTATATAGTGGGTGCTTTAGGCTTGTCAGGCAGGGCCAGCACATATAGGCCATTGAAGGCTACAATGGCTTTTGTTTTATGATTTGATTTTTGCGGGATTTGATTTATTAGTATACAGACAAATTATACTCCATTATGCAAACAAGACTGTGTTCCAATGCCTTATTTCCCTAGAAGACCATGAAAAATATAAACACACAGTTACATACAGGACCTCTATATAGATAAGCTCCATAGATAAGTGAATATCAAATCCAGTCAGAAATAAACACTAGTGGTTCATCATAATACACATAAAACATAGTAACATAACAACATAGTTGAAAAAAAGACATGGTTCCAGCCCATACCCTAACAACCCTGTTGAATCAGAGGAAGGAAAAAAGAGAGAAACTTTAAAGAAATGTCCAGAGAAGCCCAAAATTTGCCAACAAATTCCTTCCCTCACTTTTTTCAGGTTAGCCTTGTTTGAGGCCCGCAACAAATTATTTTCAATTTCAAGGCCAGCTTGCAGTAATATTTTGAAATTTTCTAGTGCTGGTCCCTGCCCCACAATCCCAGCTAGTTTGTTCTCCCTGCTCGCCTGCCTAGTACCCCTCTCACCCACTCTAGCAACTAATTTTTACCATTACCAGTAGGACATTTAAGAACCATTCTTATTAGCAATAAGAAGCACTTGGATTACACATGGCCAGTAGGGATGGGTAAAAGTTGTTGCCATGTTCCCACGAGAAATTCTGTGAAAACCATGTTATTGTCTGTTTTTTTTCACAGGAAAATCTGCTTTTAAAACAGCAATAAAATTATTTGCAATTTTCACCCATTGTCCAACATTCCCTGGAAATTTTTCAATGGCTAGAAAGTTTCTGCATATTGATTTACGTGGTTTTCACATTTCGCTATAAAAACGTGACATATTTGCGGACGTGGAACACAATAGAGGCAGCTACAGAGCAAGGTATATGTGCTGTGTTCTGTTTGAAAAATTGAAGCAGGAGAGGCATATGAGCAGGTTTAAAAATAGTAAAAGGAGGAACAAGAGGACCCTTATGTGTTCATTGAGTCTGAGGAGGAGGAGTAAGTGAGCACTACTGAACCAATGCTGTCCAGTCCCCCTAAATCACCCTTAGAGATCTTGGGGAAATTAATGGCAAGAGAGGAAGAGGAGGGTAGTACTAGTGAGAGCAGGAAATGCCAGCTGCCTGTGCCTGCTGCAAGATTTGCTGCCCCTGTTGACACCATTGCTGTTCCTGCTGCCACCATTGCTTTCTCTGCTGCCACCAGTGCTGCGCCTGCTGCCAGTGCGGAACCTGCATCCAGCAGTGCAGTGGCTGCTGTCAGACGTGCTGCCCATTGCCACCAGTGTTTTGCCTGCTGCCAGCACTGCCACTGCTGCCACCTTTGCTGTTCCTGTTGCCACCATTGCTGTACCTGCTGCCAGACATACTGTCACTGTTGCCACCAATACTTTGCCTGATGCTAGTGTATCTTGTAATACTCAGGAAGAGGGGAGGAGAAGATGATGCCAAGTGTGACAGTAAGTGACCCTAAGTTACACATTTCCATTCCCAAGCAGTCCCGCCAGTGCTAATACTACTACTACCAAGGTCCAGCAGCTTGTTAGTATTAGGAGTGAAGGAGGGGTAACCTACAATATCCTCATATTACTATTGAATGTAAGGAGTAAAACTCTGCGGCTGAACTTGATGTGGTTGTTGTTAGTAGTAGTAGTATTTGTGAAGCAGCCGGAGTTGTAGGGGAAACATTTGAGAGCGTCCATAGTGGTGGTCAAGGGAGCCCACACCATTCCTCTGACCCTGGGAATCCTCCCCTTCCCTTCACTAAAGTGTTCAAGTGGAACATGGTCCTGAAGACTAAAAGGACAGAACTGGTGTTGGGGGACAGCAGGTGCACAATTAATAACACCAACACCAGCAGGAGCACAGATCATCTGTCTGTGCCTGCTGCTACTGCTGCCAGTCTGCCATCTTCAGGTCAAAAGGAAATGCCAAGTGTGACATTAGGGGACCCTCTGTCACATTGCTCGTCACCTCATCCAAGTAACAGTGAGCAGTGGCACGTAGGGATTAGTGGTGGTGGTGATGATGCTGGAGAAGCTGGGTAGAAGAGACATTGATGGACTTTTTAGCAGAAACTGAGAAGGAATGGGAGTCAGGCATGAGGATGGGCATCACCACCACCACTAGCAGTGACATTTTGGAATTTGCAACCACTCTAATTAATCCTGCTGCTGTTGCAAGGGCAGAAGGATGCTGAGGAGCAAGCTAGTGTGCCACAGACCACTGTGAACACAGTGGGAATGGGGTCAACAAGTGATGCAGGACTAAGACAGGTTCCACTTGCCAGCAGCAGCAATACTCCTTGTCCTAGTTGCAGTGCTGAATCTGAGGCAGTAACAACAACAGCAGCAACATTATGCACTGCCACAGACAGTGAAGGGGAATGTGGAAGACAAGAAGAAAGAGGCCATTTTCTCTACCTGTTTCTTGCCCCCTGAAGTCATGGTTGTAGGACTATTTTCCTCTTGGGGCAGGCACAGTGCAGTCATCACCAATGGACTGTGCACAATATGTGACAAGTCAGTGAAAAGAGGAAAGGAGGGAACACACCATGGCACAAGCTCCCTGATATCACACATGAAACACAGACACCATGACATTTATGTCAAACATGTTAAAGCCAAACACCCACCACAGAAATCAAGCACGGCTGTTGCTGTACCCCCTGACTCTCCAGAAAGGTAACAAGAAGTGAGGCGGAAATCAAAGAGGAAGAAGAATAGAAAAACCCAGGCAGAGTCTAGAAGTTCCATGATAAGTGAAACAACTAGCTGCCATCACCCTCACCATCACCTTCTAGGGTAACTACTGTAGCATGGAACAATGGGGGTTAACACAAAACAGGTACACCTACCAAAACAAATCAAGCTCACCTGTGCAACATCACCAGCTGATCAAGACACAACCTGCATCCCCCCAATGTCACACTCACACCTGACAGTGGCACAGCAATCAGAACACAGCAGATTTTAAACCACAAACACACCAGCAAACACTTACCTGGACAACAAACACCTTCCCATTGGTAATCACTGTCATCATGACCATGCCTGGACAATGCCCCAACACTGTCTTAAAGGGACAACTCAGCATACTCACTTTTGGCTTGTTTACACTGAGACCTCTCAGGGAGAGAGAGAGAGAGAGAGAGAGACAGAATGAAAGAGACAGAGAGAGACAGAGAGAGACAGAGAGAAAGAGGACAACAAGTATGTTCTCATACTTATTGATGCGAAGACTGCGGAGAAGGTGTGCAAGGGCTAGGGAACACCAGCAACTCCCAAGCACAGCTGTTCAACAGCCTTCACCTGCTGCAAGTGAGGAGGCTCTGGATGAAGAACCACACAGGAGCCCATCCCCACCTGGAGGACAACACCTGTCTGCAGATCCACAGCTACAGCAACACGATGCTCCCCAGCTGCCAAGGGACCCCTGGAGTAGCATAGGGTTCACAGATGACCACCGAGGCCCAGGGTATACTGCACAAGGGTCACGCTCCTGGCAATGACCGATGATGAGGTGATAGACCACCACAGGTTCACGCCGCATAGCATCATTGCACTATATGAGGTAATCAGAGATGATATCAATCCCATATACATCCACAACCATGCCCTATCTGGGTTGCAGAAACTCATGTGTGCAATACATTTTATGGCAAGTGGAGCCTTCCAGTCAACAGAAGGTTACGCATCAGGTGTCACAACCCACATTTTCCAAGGTACTGGCTCAGGTGTTGCCAGCCCTCATAAGCAAGGACAGCAGATATATCTACTTTCTCACCACCGACATGGAGTGGACACATGTAAAACAGGACTTTTACACAAGGGGAGGCATGCCCAGGGTCATGGGTGCAATAGATTGCACACGTACGTATCAAAGCTCCAACACATGAGGGACATCTCTTTATAAACAGGAAGAACCTCTACTCCATGAACTTACAGATGGTGTGTGACTCCAACATGAGGATCACTAATGTCTATGCAAAATATCATGGGAGCTGTCATGATTCCTTCATCCTCCAACACTCATCTGTACACAGATATTTCGAGAATGGAACGTATACAGGGGGATTGCTTGTGGGGGAGTTAACAATACAAAATCACACCACATAACAGGTGTACACACAACACTGCTCAAAATGCTCATGACTCGTATGTAATACATCCAACTCATACAACATCATTCACACAACAAGTGTCCCCTGTCACCTTGTCACTCATTTTCCACATGTGATTCTGACTATGGGTGTAAATCTTGTCTTCTCACACCAGTTGGAAATCCAGAAAACGATGCTCTTGAGCACTACAATGTGGCTCATGCAAGAACGAGGAATGCCACTGAGCACACTTTTGGCCTTCTAAAATCCATATTCATATGTCTGGATCACTCAGGGGGAGCACTACAATATGTCCCAGACAAAGCTTGCAACATCACCCTGGCATGTGCAATACTACATAGTATCGCTGTGTACACAACACTATTGTATAGACTTGTGCACGGCATACATTTTCAGTAAAATTCAATTTCAGACAATTTTTTTTTTTTACCATTCTGAGGATCCGAACTTCGGACCGGACCTGTTCGACTAGGACGAAATTATACAATAGTCCAAATTATTCTGCCAAATTTTAAAAAAATTTAAAATAGTCAATAAAAATTTAAAATGAAGCAACTAAAAATAGCAAAATACATTAAACTAAATGAATAATAATATTAAATCTCTAATGAGACAGGAAGGGATATTTTATAAACCCCAACACACTCATATGTATATGTCACATCAAATTAAAGCCCTTTCTGCCCTTTAAAAAATGGTATATAATATGTGTTTGTGCAATAAATGAGAAAGATAGGAATTATGGTTGAACACTGTAACGGATCTTATCAGTTATTTGGGCCCTTGTCTGGACCTCGAACATTTTACCTAAAGACTATGGCCCCTTGGCCTCCTTTGACCTCAGATGGTGGGTTTACTATCTTTATGTTAAAAGATTTATGTTATATGTATTGTCAAATATTGTATGTGTTTAATTGTACTTGTCCCTAGGATGTGTATTGTAGCCACTCCAGCCATTTGACTCAAGACCTCCTGCTGGGTGTTAATCAAGTCATTGTATTGAGGACTGTCCTGCTGTGTGCTGTGTGTGTTAATCCATTCACGCCCCTAAAGTCTTTGTTCAAACAAATCCTGTTGTATCTGAAATGTAATCATGTCTGAGTTATTGTGTTTGTTAGGCCATCTTCTGTTGCCCTTTTGTCTACTGTGATATGATTGGATTAAGCCCTATTGTACCTGGTTTCCCCATAAGAGGCAATGCAAGATTTCTGTATAAATATCTGTAGTTTGTGTCAATAAAGTGAGTTATGTTTTGGAGTGAACAAGGAGTCCTGGAGTCTTGTATTGCTTACAGTCTAAAGTGTCCACTCTGATACCCATCTGCACCAAGTATCCTGAATCATCGACCGCCTGCTGCCAGCTTCTTGCGACCCAACTTCGTGGACTGTCAGACGGCGACGTGGACTCTTTCCTGCTTCCCTGCTTCCAGTGATCCTGCGGCTGTTTCCACTGACCGTCCATATTTCAAACGGTGCATCTGACGGCGCTTATCTAGCGTCGAGAAGGAGAGACCCAGGAACGTCAGCGGAAGGCGATGCGGTCCCTTCTCAGCTTCCGTTACAAACACACACATAGCAAAAATGCCAAAATTGCTTGTGTCCTTATGTGGTTAATATCTGCACTTTGCATGAACTGTAAATATCCTGTTTTACCAGATCTATTTTAGCAGCATGTAGCAATATTGTAATAGTTTCAGGCGGGAAAGCGCCTTGCAGTCTATTTTTAGTAGCGTGTAGCAACATTGTAATAGTTTCAGATGGGAAAGCTCCGTCCAAATTTCCGAAATTTACACTGAAATTTAGGACTAGGTCCGTTTTGGATTCTGATTTTTTTTTGTGGGCGGACCTTGGCTTTTGGAAGGTCCGAATGATGCCAAATACGCCTTATTCGTCCGAATTCTGAAATTTGCCAAACCTAATCACACAAGTCTACTATTGGATGATATACAGCCACCACCCAAGTACCTGTGGACAGAGTCCAGGATGAGGAGACCCTAAGAGGGGAGCAGATACGAGACAGTCTGATCAGGGACCACTTCAGCTGTGAGTATAACACAGGCATTCATACAATCCATGTATGTCCATGGTCAGCCCTGTGAATTTGTGCAAACACACTAACCACACTACACATGATATTCTGTTTTACCCCACAGGATCGATGACACTCACAGCCCTGATGTCTACAGCAGTATGGTACCCAAGCATCACCCATTCCATGGACGTGTCATATTGTGGAAGGGGCTTCCAATAACATCTTCCAGTCTTTCGTCCATGTTGACATTGATAATTTAAGGATATCATGAATACCCCCATGTGAACCAAAGTACAATACATTACCCATGATCATCATATTCCAGTGTTCAATTGATAGCAACTAACATGAATTGCCATGATCATAGCCATAGCAACCATGGTACCATTGTAATGAAAGAGTGTTATCCAGTGCAATGCATCGGATAACACTCTGTCACATCAGGGGTTAAAGGGCCATTGTAGTGAACATGGGAACTGTAGTTTGGTATAGCTGAAATGAGCAGCAGAGGGATGGTTCTACAGTCGTAGTGTGTTACACAGCATAGAGGTCAATAAATGTGGATCAGGTCTCAAGGGACACCATACTGACCTGTGTGTGGTAGTGTGTGTCAGACCAAAATCCTTTGTTTCATGGTGCTCTAATGACATACTTAGTAACATAGTAACATAGTAAATTAGGTTGAATAAAGACACAAGTACATCAAGTTCAACCTTCTCCTCATACCCCAGTGACTGAGAATTTTATAGCTTTCCTGCTACCAAATAAGTTAGTCTTTATCAGACCTTCCTGATCTGCCTACTAAAAAACAGTATAACTCTGTATGTTCCCTTTTGAAAGAAATGTATCTAATCTTCTCTTAAATGTATCCATTGTATCTATCACAACCACCTCCTTGGGCAAGGAATTCCACAATTTAACAGACCTTACTGTAAAAAACCCCTTCCTCTGCTGAAGTCTAAACCTCCTTTCCTCTAATCTCAAGGGGTGTCCCCTGGTCACCTCATCAGATCTTGGAATAAATAGCTCACCACAGAGATCCTTGTATTGACCTCTCATATTCTTGTACAATGTGATAAGGTCTCCTCTTAGTCATCTTTTCTCTAGAGTAAATAAACCAAGTTTGTCTAGTCGTTCCTCACACGTTAAGTCCTCCATTCCCTTAATTAATTTTCACTGTACCCGCTCTAGTTCTAGTATATCCTTTTTCAGAACTGGTGCCCAAAGTAAACTGCATACTCAAGGTGAGGTCTTACCAATGATTTGTATAATGGCAAAATAATGTTAACCACTCTTGCTTCAATACCTCTTTTTATGCAAGACATAATTTTGTTTGCTTTTGCTACTGCTGTTTGACACTGGTCACTGTTTCCAAGTTTGTAATTTACAAGGATACCCAGGACTTTCTCTAGCAACGAGTCCCCTAAATGATTCCATTAAGTTCATAAGTAGCCTTGGGATTATTTCTTCCCAAATGCATGACTTTACATTTCCCCACATTTAACTTCATATTCCATTTGTTTGGCCAATCTGCCATTTTATGTAAATCCCTCTGTAGAGAGCAAATATCCTGTTCTGAATTAATTACCTTGCATAATTTAGTGTCATCTGCAAATATTGATATTTTGCTTTCTATATCTTTCTATATCTGTTTCCAGGTCATTTATAAACAAGTTAAAAAACAGCAGACCTAATACTGAACCCTGAGCTACTCCACTCTCCACTTTAACAACCACACACTCTTCTCTATCCTTCAACCAGTTTTGTATCAAAAGGTTAACTCCTAGACACCAGCCTTCTCTGTGGCACTGTATCAAATGCCTTTGCAAAGTCTAGATAAACTACATCTACTGCCTTGCCATTATCAAGATTGCTGGTTACTTCCTCATAGAAGATGAAAAGGTTAGTTTGGCATAATCTATTCTTCATAAAACCATGTTGATTTGTCCTAATGATCTTATTTTTTGTGTTGCAATCCTGAATATAGTCCCTTCTAGCAGTTTTCCTACTACAGAGGTCAAATTCACAGGTCTATAATTCCAAGGTTCTGTTTTAGTTCCCTTCTAGTGTTGCAATCCTGAATATAGTCCCTTCTAGCAGTTTTCCTACTACAGAGGTCAAATTCACAGGTCTATAATTCCAAGGTTCTGTTTTAGTTCCCTTCTTAAATAGAGGCACTACGTTAGCTCTTTGCCAATCCTGTGGCACTGAACCTGTGGTGACAGAATCTTTAAAGAGTAAATATAGTGGTTTTGCTAACACTGCACTAAGTTCTTGAAGAACCCTTGGATGTATACCATGAGGACGTGGTACTTTGTCAGTCTTCCCATGATATCTTCTTGAGTTAACCCAATATCTGATAATTGTATTGTTTTATTTGTTACTTGTTGAGGTGCTTCTACCATTCCTTGCTCCCTTGTATATACTGATGCAAATAAAGTGTTTAATACACTGACCTTTTGTTTATCCTCACTAATCAACTCACTCATCTCATTTTTGAAAGGTCCAATGCACTTTCTCTTAAGTTTTTTGCTATTTATATACCTGAAAAACTTTTTTGGATTATTCTTGCTTTCCCTTGCAATTCAAGTTTCATTATCTATTTTTCTACCCTAATTGCCTTTTTGCACTCCCTGTATTTTAAGAAAGATTGTTCAGTTCCTTTAGACTTAAATAATTTGAATGCTTTTTTTTCCTTGCCATTTCCTTCTTTCATGTGCTGTTAACCACACTGGCTGTGACTTACTTCTTTTGCATTTGTTCCCCATTGGTATATACTTTTGGGTACATTATGCAACCTAAATTTGAATTCTGTTAATTTTTCCTCAGTATTTTTGCCTTTAAATAAAATATCCCAGTCTATGAGTTGCACTGGAGCCCTTAAAGAGATAGTAATGTCAGAAAAAAGTATTAACTATATGGTAGATACAATTAAAAGATAATACTTGCACTTATTTGTATCTCTCAAACCTTTATGGTTTGAGAGATATAGGAAAATAAAGTTCTCCTCTCCCTCCCCTTTCTGCCTTGATGATCTGTAAAGCTGTCAGAAGCAGATTTGGGTCGCTTGACCAGATGCGGCTCTTCAGCCGCAGTGATATAACAATATCTAAAGATAAATACTTCATCAGAATGTTCTACAACGTGTGCTTGCAAACCAGGCACACGTTGTAGACTGTTCCGATTAAGTATTTATTTTTAGGTATCGGTATGTTGGCGTTGCTGAGTGGCCGCCGTCTGATCCAGGAATCAGAATCTATTTCTGACAGCTTTACAGCTTGTCATGAAGAAAGGGGAGGGACCGGAGAACTTTATTTTCCTATATCTCTCAAACCATAACAGTTTGAGAGATACAAATAAGTACAAGTACTCTCTTTTAATTGTATCTACCATATAGTTCATACTTTTTTTTCTGACATTACTATTCCTTTAACAATTTGAAGTTATCTTTTTAAAATTAAAAGTTTTGGTTGAACCTATACAGTTTTGCTTTGCTAGACTAATAAATGTAACCATGTTGTGATCACTGTTTCCAAAATGTTCTCAAACCATAATATTAGATACCATTTTGTATGTTATTCGTTATTACTAATGTCCTATACATTGTTATTTCTTGTCGGCACTTCCACCATTTGTGACATGTAGTTTTCCCGAAGCATGCTCACAAACTTGCTTCCCTTAGCACTCTGACAGGTCTAATTTTTCCAGTTGATATCTGGATAATTAAAATCTCCCATAATTATAGTATGCCAAAGCTGGGCAACTTTCCTCATTTACAATAGCATTTGGCCGTCAACATTGTCATCAGTATTTGGTGGTTTGTAGCATATACCCACCAACACCTTTTTTTACCTTTTACACCACATTTAGTCTCAATTTCTACCCACAAGGACTCCACAGTCTGGCGAGTTTCCTTACTAATATCATCCCGCAAAACTGGATTTAGCTCTGGTTTCAAATATAAGCTCACACCTCTCCCTTTTATATTAATCCTGTTCTCCTAAACAGGGAAGAGCCCTCTATATTTACTACCCAGTCATATGCATCATTCCACCATGTTTCTGTTATACTAATTATGTCCAATTGCTCATTAACCACGAGCAATTCTAGTTCTTCTATTTTATCTACCAAACTTCTTGCATTTGCTAGCATACAATTAATATTGAAGTCTTTACATATATTACTCCCTACATGTCTTTTTTCTACATCTTCATTTACTATGAGTTCCTCCCTATTGACTAAAGTTATCCCCACCCTTACTCCACCCTCCTTATCATTTACTTTGACCCGGTTCCTATCTGCTCTATCTGATCCATTTTTGCTATCTGTACCCTCTCCCCTTTCCTAGTTTAAAAGCTCTGCCAAGCTTCTTAGCATTCTCTCCCCTAGCACAGAGGCTCCTCTACAATTTAGGTGTAATCCATCACTTCCATATAGATTGTACCCAAGAGCAAAGACAGTCCAGTGTTCTAAAAACACAAAACCCTCCTTCCTACACCATTGCTTGAGCCATGCATTAAGCTCCCTGAGCTCCCTCTGCCTACCTGCACTGGCAGTATTTCAGAAAACTCTACCTTAGAGGTCCTTGCCTTGAGCTTGCAACCTAAATCCCTGAAATCAAGACAGCTGGATCGCTTCCAGCCCCTCTGCAATATGCCAAACCCGACCACCTGGGAGACAACATTCTATTTGGCATTCACGTTCCTGGTGGCAGTTTACCCTATCTACCCTCCTAATAATACAGTCCCCAATTACTACCACCTGCCTTGGTTTCTGCCTACTCTGCATCCCTTGTAGCCTGGAAGGAGGAGGACTGTTCACCTGACTGCTAGAGGAATTAGCACTCTCCAGTGTTGCCAATTCTGAGCTATCCTCATCAATATCTTCACATAATCTTGCAAATCTGTTGGACTGACTCAACTCAGAACTGACCTTCCTCTTCCTCTGCCCTCTACCTCCCCTTCTTACTATTACCCAGCTGCCTACCTGTCGCTCCTCATCTACAACTCCACCCTCTTCACCACTAACCCCACAAAGTACCTGCTCAGTGAGTTCTAAACCCCTTTCCAGGTTTCCAATGTCCCGCAATGTTGCAATATTTCTTTCCAAATCCAATATCTTAGACTCTAAAAAGAAAATATGCTCACACTTGGCACAGCGGTATGACCCCTGGAAGAATTGTTCCAAGTGTTCAAACATGTGCCCTGCATGAGATTGTCTAACCTGCTATCACTCATGCTTGGTTTTAAAATTCAAATAGATTTATATTGACCTCTAATGCTCACTCTAAGGTAAGTAACCAACTTTAAATCTGAATGTAGTAAATCCATTTAAATTACCATCAACTCAGAGTTCTGCTGATTTCCAACTCCTGTTTCTATTCTAACTCCAGCTTCCTTCTAACTCTTCACTTGAATGCAGTCACTTGAATGCAGTCTCAATGAGCACGCTCCAATGAGCCTTGGGACTGTATTTATAGTAACACTGCACCCAGGTGACTTCCCTTAGTAATCACCCCTAATCACACAGCCCAGAGAAACTCTTGCAATACCCACACAAATTTTTTTTAAAACCTTAATAAAACACCAATAAAACACCAAACACACTCTAACATACTTAACCAGATTCCTTCTAACTCTTCACTTGATGCAGTCACTTAAATGCAGTCTCAATGAGCACTTGGGACCTGTACTGTGCTAGAGCTGAGAAGAGCAGCAGAGGGGTGGATGTAAAGTGGTATTGTTACACAACGTAGAGGTCATGAAACGTAGATCAGATTACCAGGGACTCCATGCTGACCTGTGAGTGTGCAGACATATATTCCCCTGACATGAATATACACATCAACAAATATGTCCTAATAGTTCCATGGAACAAATGACATTGGGCTGCCACTGTCACTTTCACAGTGGCAGCCTAAATTCATTACTTCCATGGAGCTCTCAGAACACTTGTTGATGTGTGTATTCATGTCAAGGGCACATATCCATAGGGCTGGTGCACATGTCCTTAGTTCTCCACATAATTGGTTACAGATGAGTACACAACACATTACCAAGCAATGGTTTGTGTACTCACCTGTAATTAGGAAAATTTAGGGGATTATAAAGTCGAAATTGTTGTTGCTTGATGGTCAGTTCCGGTCTACTGCTCAAAATCCTGTCCTCTTGTCCCACAGGCATCCATAACATGATCCATCCTTGAACTGAAGATCTTCCATGTGACTGGATTGATGTCTTGACAGCAACTTCATGAAGCTCACCCCTTGCTGTTTCTGTTGATTTTGTTGGTGATGCAATGTTTGACCTGAGGTTCACATTAACCTCTACTGGAACATTCTCATATAGACACAGAAAACACAAATTCACGAGTTTAATAACCTGTACAGTTAGGATGCTCATCTACAGAGTTGTCAAACCTTGTGGACAATACATGAGCAGGACAGCAGTGTTACTACAGTAGTACGATTTAGTTTCAAAGTACATTAAGTGTTCTCATACAAGTGTTCAATGCATATAGGCAATACACACAGAAAACACATGTACGTTCTAATGTACTTTGAGACACAATAAAGAAGAACCATCACATTCAATGTGTCTGTATGAGGATATATTGGATTACACATTTGTCAATGCGTAACCACACTCAGGATAGAGTATCCCACATACATGGAAAGGCATCACCCACATCACAGGAGTCCACCACTTGTTTGCCAGTGAGTGGACTCTGTGATGTATTCATGCAAACAGATGGTGGCAGTGATACTCTAATATGTTGTGGGAGTGATAAAGAGGTGATACAGGGGACATACATCCACAGTGAATTCCTGTCCACAGTTTCTGTGTTGCTCAGTATAATCAATGTTCTGAGATATTGCTCCACTCTGACATATCTCAGTACATGGGCTACATCAATGAACAACCAGATTAAGTGGACAAGTGTTATCACTGGTGAAGTCTTTGCAATGCATTGCCTACCACTCTGGCTAACAAAGGGGTTAAACACAACATTTTATGTAGACAAATGTTCAATGTTGTACCATTTGTTGTGCTAAGGGGTATGTTTTGTTGTTCAAATTCAACACACAACACTGCCATATAACACAGTTGTGTAATATGGCTCCAGGGATGTATTTCCAGTTGAATTTGTACAATGGTGTGTGTGTGTGTGTGTGTGTGTGTGTGTGTGTGTGTGTGTGTGTGTGAACCCGTGTTGTAACATCCACAAACATCTTACCTAGGCAGAAGTTGTGTTCACTGCATTGTTTGGCAATGCATTGGAGACAACTCTGCCACCCAATCTATGACCAAATACAAAGCAGATCAGACAGGATTCAAAAGCACAATGTTCCTTTATTCAGGGGAAATGGAACATGTTGGGCATTTTATTTTTGTTTCTTAGTGGGGGGGCATTAGACTGTGTGGCATAAGTGGATAACCTGGATGATCTCCTGGTCACCCTTTGCCCCCTAGGTGTGGGTTCAGGGGTCACATTGCAGGGGGTGGTGGGTGCAGTGGATCCCTCTGTGGAATGCAGGTTCTCCCTCTCTAACCGTAAGTTCTCCCTGTGGTTCAGCTCTCTCAACTCCACCAGTACCTGTGCAAGCATGTCCATCACCCCCGTGTGGAGCTGATGGAGTTTAGTGTTGATCCTTATGACCTCCGACTCCAGGGCATGGATCCTTGCCTCAATCCTGTTTGTGTTTCTCAGGGATTCCCTACGGCTCCTGGTGATGTTGTCATTGGTGCAGTGGCTTGACCGGAGTAGTGTCCTTTGCAGAGCCATACACTCTGCTTCCATCCCTGTGGGGCGTTTACTGCTGGTGATGGTTGTGCCTGGTGAATCTGCTGCTGCTCTGTCCCCCTCAGCTGGTGCTGTGTCCTCCTCAGCTGGTGCTGTGTCCTCCTCAGCTGCTGCTGTGTCCTCCTCAGCTGCTGCTGTGTCCTCTTCAGCTGATGCTGTATGTGCTGCAGATGGGTATGTGCCCACCACATCAATGGACTCACTGCTGCCCACTGATGTCTGTGCTGGTGGAGGTGGTGGGGTAAACACGTCCCTTTGCATAGGGTGTTGGGGCTTCCCAAGAAGGCCCAGGTGTTGGTAGTCGAGTGGCCAAGGGTCAAACCTTGGCCACTGGTATGTGCTTGGCCCCCACCTGGGATCATACCTGGGGCCATGCTGGGGAGTCATCCAGGAAGGTAGGTCGATCGGGGACGAGTATGGCCCGTATTGGGTTGTTGCCACATCACCGGGCAGCCATTGCCTCCTAGAGGTGGTGGGGTGCATCCAGTCACTGTATGTAACGGATGCTGAGAAGGGACCGCGTCGCCTTCCGCCGTCGTTCCTGGGTCTCTCCTTCTCGACGCAGATAAGCGCTGTCGGATGCACCAGTTGCAGTATGGACGGTCACTGGAAACAGCCACAGGATCACTGGAAGCAGGGAAGCAGGGAAGAGTCCACGTCGCCGCCTGACAGCATATGAAGTTGGGGCGCAGGAAGCTGGCAGCAGGTGGTCGGCGATTCAGGATACTTGGCGCAGATGGGTATCAGAGTGGATACTTTAGACCATAAGCAATACAAGACTCCAGGACTCCTTGTTCACTCCAAAACAGAACTCTCTTTATTGAACCAAAGCACACATATTTATACAGTTTCAAACCACACTAACTTGGAGCACAGTACAGGAGACTTAATTCAATCACAGTTCATCAATAGGACACAGCAAATGGTAGGGCAGAATACAATGGAGTAGTCACAGGGATAATTCAGTCACCACAAAGGGTCCAAGAACCAACAACAAATGATTCAGGGAAACATAATAGGGCAGACATGATTGGATTAATCACACAGCAGGGGGCCACAAGACAGTGCTCAATACAATGACTTGAGTAATTAAGCAAAAGGCTTGGGGGACTACAAAACATATTGAAAGTAAATATGCTCAAACTCAAATGATTAACCCTTTGCAGGTCAGAAGAGTTTGCAGCACCCAAGCCTTGAATTGTTCTTTCCTCTGGTACAGCTGCCTATCCACATAAGGCTAGCCAAAGTCTCTTAGTCCAGGATAAGGGCTTGAGAGATCGTATGCCAGGGCACAAAGGAGTGTCCAATATCCATAATCCTTGGGCCCAGGGGTGAATAAATGCCATGCCCAGACAAGAGCTCCCAGTAACGGGTAGGATCCGTTACATTTCTCCCCCTTTTGGTTCCAAGCCAGCGGGTGCGGTGGTAAACGCTGGCTGGGAGCTGTAGGAGGGCATGGAGGTGGTGAGGCACTTGTCTGGACAGTGCACTAGTCCGAAGGCCTTGGTCCTAGGCCAGTTTCTACTGAGGTGCCCCTTGTCCTGGGCCAGTGGTTAAAGTAGTCTTTTTGTCCTGGGCCAGGGGAAAACAGGAGCCCTTTGTCTGGGCCTGGTAGTGGTGCACAAGGCCCTGCTCCTGGGCCAGTGAAGAGAATGCCAGTTCCTTTGTCCTTAGTCCTGGGCCAGGGGAACTGGTACTGGGTTACCCTGACCAATAGCAGATTAGGGGGCCTCTCCTGGGCCCTTCTCCAGGCAGGGCTACAGTCAAATCCTTCTGGGTCTGGGGCCAGTGGCTCAGGGTCCAGAGCCAGTCTATAAGGGGGATCTCCCTGGGGCAATTGTGACTCTGGCTTCTGGACGTCAGAGTTTGGGGAGAGAGGCACATCTCCCCCTTTTAGTTGGGCCAGGGCCCCAGAGGCACAGGAGAGGATGTTTGTCCCACTCCCCTGTGCTGGGGCAACGTTCTGGGGCACATTCCCACCCCCCATGCAGAACTCAGGGAATTCAGGGGGCACAATCGTTGGGCTGGGGATGAGGACTGTTGTCCCATTCATCCCAGCCAGAGTTTCACAGGGCCTGGTGCGCTCGCTCCCACGCCCCACGCCAGGGGTTACAAGGGTGCTGATGGGGAACACATTCCCACCCATCAGTTCACAGTTCAAATCCACAGGAGGAAATGGGGTCTTGGGGCAACATCCAGGGTCTTCCGGGGCAGTAGCAGCACTGCAGTGAGGCAGTGTGTTGGACCCTTCTTCTTTCTGGCCCCTCACATCAGGGCCATCTCTTCTCTTGGGGAGGAGGGCACTCTCAATCCTTCTAGCCATCTTATCCATGTACCTGGAGAATACATTCTTCCCCTTCTCCAGGGCAACAGCCACAGGGGACGGACTGGGGCTGTTGGTGGGGACCTGCATCTCCTTCATCACAGCAGGGGTTTCCCAGACCCTGGTGAGCTCGCTCCCACTCACCAGGTCAGGGTTTACAGGGGGGCTGATGGGGCACTCTTCTCCACCCATCAGTTCACACAACATATCCTCAGGAGGGCCAGCAGCACTGCTCTCTTCCAGTCCGCTGGGGTCCTCCTCTTGTAGGCCATCACTTTCCAGGGCCTTCTCTGCCTTGAGGGAGACCGCAGTCCCAACCCTCAAGGCGGCATCCTCTGTGGCCCTGGAGAGCACATACCGCTCCACTTCCAGGGCGTTTTCCAACCCCACAGGGGGCATCATCTTGGGGCTGCTGGTGAGCTCTTCCACACTCACTACAGCAGGGGGGTCATAGGGACTGATGGGCTCTCTCCCACCCATCAGCTGGGACATACAATCGCTGCTGGTGGGGACCTGCATCTCATCCACCGCAGCTGGAAAGACAGGGGAAGGGGCAACATGCCTATCAGGGGAGACGTCTGTCCCATCCCTTGATGCCGAGGCATCTTCTTCACTGAGGAGGAACGCATTCCCACTCCTCAGCTCAGGCAACAAACAGTCCAGGGGCAAAGGGGTATCAGGCAGGGCAACAGGGGCACTGGTGAGGAACGCATTCCCACTCACCAGTGTGGAGTGAACAGGGGCAGCTTCATCTAAGTCCTCAGCTCCACTGAAATCCTCCTCAGATGAGTAACCCCCCCAGTCTTTTTCCTCTCTTTGTATCTCCTGGGCTTCCTCTATCCAGCCCATGTACATTAGCTCCAAGTTCCATTCCTGCTCGACTAAACGGTCTAGGTTCCCCTCCAGGTCTGGAGGAAAGTAACTTCCAAACATGGTCTTTCTTTTCTCCCAAATCTCCCAGTAGCGGCTGTACTTCCTCTGGCCGAAAGTAGCATCCTCCTGAAAGGCCATCCATACCAGTTGTTGGAGTTTCAGGCGCAAGTTGAATGGGAAAAAGTTGACCATAACTCCTGTATAATCCTTGTGAAGGCACTTGATCATTTCCCAGTATCCGTCCTGGACTCGGAGCTCCTCTGTGATGCAGGTGGTGACCTCCCGGTAAAACTCCTCGGCTAAATCACCTAGGAAGGTCTCCCATTGACATCCGATGTAGTGGTACCGCATGTCATACACTCCTATGGCCTCCGGTAGCCGCGCTTTCGCCGCCATCTCTTAGCTGGTACACCCAATAAAAGAAGGAGAAATCCCACCGCTGCCACCAATGTAACGGAAGCTGAGAAGGGACCGCGTCGCCTTCCGCCGTCGTTCCTGGGTCTCTCCTTCTCGACGCAGATAAGCGCTGTCGGATGCACCAGTTGCAGTATGGACGGTCACTGGAAACAGCCACAGGATCACTGGAAGCAGGGAAGCAGGGAAGAGTCCACGTCGCCGCCTGACAGCATATGAAGTTGGGGCGCAGGAAGCTGGCAGCAGGTGGTCGGCGATTCAGGATACTTGGCGCAGATGGGTATCAGAGTGGATACTTTAGACCATAAGCAATACAAGACTCCAGGACTCCTTGTTCACTCCAAAACAGAACTCTCTTTATTGAACCAAAGCACACATATTTATACAGTTTCAAACCACACTAACTTGGAGCACAGTACAGGAGACTTAATTCAATCACAGTTCATCAATAGGACACAGCAAATGGTAGGGCAGAATACAATGGAGTAGTCACAGGGATAATTCAGTCACCACAAAGGGTCCAAGAACCAACAACAAATGATTCAGGGAAACATAATAGGGCAGACATGATTGGATTAATCACACAGCAGGGGGCCACAAGACAGTGCTCAATACAATGACTTGAGTAATTAAGCAAAAGGCTTGGGGGACTACAAAACATATTGAAAGTAAATATGCTCAAACTCAAATGATTAACCCTTTGCAGGTCAGAAGAGTTTGCAGCACCCAAGCCTTGAATTGTTCTTTCCTCTGGTACAGCTGCCTATCCACATAAGGCTAGCCAAAGTCTCTTAGTCCAGGATAAGGGCTTGAGAGATCGTATGCCAGGGCACAAAGGAGTGTCCAATATCCATAATCCTTGGGCCCAGGGGTGAATAAATGCCATGCCCAGACAAGAGCTCCCAGTAACGGGTAGGATCCGTTACACTGTAATATGGTGGAGCAGCAAGAGGTGTTGCAGCCAGAGGTGGTGTAGCCAGAGGTGGTGCAGGCAGAGGTGGTGCAGCCAGATGTGGGGTAGACTGAGGTTGTGCAGCCAAAGGTGATGCAGGCAGAGGTGGTGCAGCCAGAGGTGGGGCAGCCAGTTGGGCAAGAGGTGTGGATGTTGTTGGGTACGGTGCCCACTGGCTGGTCCCCTCCTCCGTATACTCCTCACTGGGTGGTGAGGTGGCCTCCTCCACGGGCTCCTGGAGTGCTGGAGGCACATAAGCTGTGTGGAGAATTGAGATTGTGTGATCAGTAAACTTAGCCATGATGGTTTCAAATTGATATTAACCCTTTGAGTGCCAGAGGGGTACATAACGCATTGCAGAGCAATACGTTGCGTACCCCTCTGGCACTCAAAGGGGTAATACTTGAAATGTGGAAAGGGAAATATATGTTGTAGGGTTTATCCCCCTGTGTGAAACAACGGTACTCCTACTGGTGAAGGGTGTTTTATTCTACATGTATCGCACCTCAGAGTTGAATTCCTTTGGTGCCACATCCCAGTGGCCTGAAATTGTACATTTCCGCTGTTGCCACATCATCCTTTGTGGATTTATGCTCCCTGGACCAAAGCTGGCCAGAGGATGGTCTTGCAACATTGGCATAGTACATTTTCAGGCCACTGTGATATTGTCCATGGAATATTCAACTTTTAGCTGTTATACTCTAGGGATGAAACACCTTTCAACAGTGGGAATACCCTTGCTTTACCCGGTGGATCAATCCTATAGCATATATTTTTCCTTTCACATTTTAGGTATTATTATCTCTTTAACGGGATAGCACTGGTTAATTTCACCTTGATGTAACATTGTAGGCATCATAAAGAGATGTTTAGACAGATGTTGCTGTATGTGACAGCTGGAGATGTCAGTCATTTGACCACACGGAGGCTCTTCAGCAGACCCAAAATTGAACCATTTGGAGATGGATCCGTCATTGAAATGGTCCACAGAGTGTGCTTACAAACCAGGCAGACTTTGTAGACAATGCCAGAGATGTAGTTATCTCCAAATGGGTCAATTTTGAGTCTGCTGAAGAGCCTCCACAGAGCCTCTGCCTAGGTAAGATGTTTGTGGGATGTTACAACATGGGTTACTGGGGAACCCAATGTTTTTAACCTAGGATTTCAATGTGTAGCACACACACTGATATCCTGGGGTGAGCATTGGGGTCTCCAGTAAGTTGAGTTGTTGTTTTCCTAAGGGTGTAACAGACTTCACCAGTGATAACACTTGTCCACTTAATCTGGTTGTTCGTTGATGTAGCCCATGTACTGAGATATGTCAAAGTGGAGCAATATCTCAGAACATTGATTATACTGAGCAACACAGAAACTGTGGACAGGAATTCACTGTGGAAGTATGTCCCCTGTATCACCTCTTTATCACTCCCACAACACATTAGTGTATCACTGCCACCATCTGTTTGCATGAATACATCACAGAGTCCACTCACTGGCAAACAAGTGGTGGACTCCTGTGATGTGGGTGATGCCTTTCCATGTATGTGGGATACTCTATCCTGAGTGTGGTAATGCACTGACAAATGTGTAATCCAATATATCCTCATACAGACACAGATTGAATAGTGACGGTTCTTCTTTATTGTGTCTCAAAGTACATTAGAACATACATGTGTTTTCTGTGTGTATTGCCTATATGCATTAAACACTTGTATGAGAACACTAAATGTACATTGAAACTAAATCGTACTACTTTCGTAACACTGCTGTCCTGCTCATGTGTTGTCCACAAGGTTTGACAACTCTGTAGATGAGCATCCTAACTGTACAGGTTATTACACTTGTGAATTTGTGTTTTCTGTGTCTATATGAGAATGTTCCAGCAGAGGTTGCTGTGAACCTCAGGTCAAACATTGCATCACCAACAAAATCAACAGAAACAGCAAGGAGTGAGCTTCATGAAGGTGTTGTCAAGACATCAGTCCAGTCACATGGAAGATCTTCAGTTCAAGGATGGATCATGTTATGGATGCCTGTGGGACAAGAGGACAGGATTTTGAGCAATAGTCCGGAAATGATCAAGCAACAACAATTATGTGGAGAACTAAGGACATGTGCACCAGCCCTATGGATATGTGCCCCTGACATGAATACACACATCAACAAGGGTTCTGAGAGCTCCATGGAAGTAATGAATTTAGGCTGCCACTGTGAAAGTGACAGTGGCAGCCCAATGTCATTGGTCCATGGAACTATTAGGACATATTTGTTGATGTGTGTATTCATGTCAGGGGCACATATGTCTGCATACTCACAGGTCAGCATGGAGTCCCTGGTAATCTGATCTACATTTCATGACCTCTATGTTGTGTAACAATACCACTGTACATCCACCCCTCTGCTGCTCTTCTCAGCTCTAGCACAGTACAGGTCCCATATTGAGTCCAATGGCCCTTTAATCCCTGGTGTGATGGAGTATTATCCAATGCATAGCATTGGATAATACTCTTTTGCTACAAGGCTAGCATGGTTGCTCAGGCTTTGATCATGGCAAATCAAGTTAGGTGCTGTCAATCAAGCCCTGTAAGGTGATGAACATGGGTTATGTGTTGTACCTTGTTTCTCCTGGGGGTGTGCGTAATATCCTTGGGGTCTGTATGTCAATGTGGAGAGGGGAATGGAGGATGGTTTTGGAATCACCACACACAATATGCCACGTCCTTTGTGTGGTTGATGTTTGGGGCCATGCTTCTGCCAGTGCAGTGCTGTGTCAATGTCCCTGTGGGGTGAGACAGAACATCATGTGCAGTGTGGTTAGTGTGTTGGCAACAATTCACAGGACTGATGGGGGATTTGCATGGATTGTTTGCATGCCTGTGTTATACTCACATGTAAAGTGGTCCGTGATGAGCCTGTCTCTGATCTGTGTCCCTCTCAGGGTCTCCTCAACATGCCCGATGTCCATGGGCACTTCATGTATGGGGGGGTCCTGGATGTGATCCAGCAGCCTGGTGTCCACTGCGATGTTGTGCAGTATTGCGCATGCCACAATTATGTTGCACACCTTTCCAGGTGCATACTGCAGTGCTCCCCCCGAGTGGTCCAGACATCGAAATCGTGACTTGAGGAGGCCAAAGGTCCACTCAATGGCATTCCTCGTTCTGACATGAGCCTGGTTGTACCTTTCCTGGGCATGTGTTTGAGGATTGGCCACAGGGGTCAGTAGCCAGGAAATGCAGCCATAGCCAGCATCACCTGTGTAATGTGAGTGACATGGTGAGACAGGGAGCACATGTTGTGTGAATGATGTTTTGTGTGGTGGACATACTAGCTGTGGGTCAGGAGCATGCTGAGCAGCGTTGTGTGTACACCTGTGTATGTGGTGTGATTTTGTATTGTGAACTCACCAAAAAGCCATCCCCCTGTAAAAGTTCCATTCTCGAAATCTCTGTGGACTGAGGAGTTTTGGAGAATGTAGGAATCATGTGAGCTGCCAGGATACTTTGCACAGACATTCATATTGCTGTCACACACCATCTGCACGTTCATGGAGTGGAAGTTCTTCCTGTTGTTGAATAGCAGTGCGTCAAGTGCTGGGGCTTTAATACGGACATGGGTGCAATCTATAGCACCCATGAACCTGGGCATGCCTCCCCTTGCGTAAAAGACCTGCTTGAGGTGTATCCAGTCCATGTCGGTGGTGGGGAAATGTATGTAAGTACTGGCCTTTCTTTTAAGGGCTGGCAAGACCTGGGCCAGCACCCTGGAGAATGTGGCCTGTGACATGCCAGATGCATAACTCAGTGGACTGGAAGGCCCCACTTGCCGTGAAGTGTATGGCTGTCACGGGCACCCAGGAATGCTCAGAACTCAGTACGGTAATGTAATGCAAAATATTTTTTAGAATAAATCACAGCAATAAATATGTAGCACAAAAAGCAAGGGGTTACTAGCTGGCGACATTACTACCAGAAATAGTAGGCCTCTCGCTAGACCACAATGCTGGAGACTGGGCCGAAACCACTGTGAGTCTCAGCAGGAAACAGGAACGCCAGCTCTTGAGCCGTCGACTGGAACACTGGAACAGGCAACCACTTGCTCAGTAATCTTGATCCGATGAACAGGAACACAAGGACTGCTGGACTGGAGAACTGACCCACGCCTACAATCACCACTAAGAGACCCTGTGACTCACGCCTGCAGTCCCTATATCGAGACCCTGTGACTCACGCTTGCAGTCACCAATCAGACTCTCTGTCCACAACAGTGGTCTGTCTTAGGCCAATAGCACAAATTGATCACAGTAAGAGGTACTCATGATCACTGGGTCATACACAGAGAGGGTTCTCATACTTAGCTGGGTCATACACAGAGAGAGGGTTCTCGTACGTATCTGGGTCATACACAGAGAGGGTTCTCTTACTTAGCCGGGTCATACACAGTGCGGGTTCTCATAAATAGCCAGGTCATACACAGAGTGGGTTTTCGTAGATAGTCAGGTCACACACAGAGCCCAAGTACTTCACCTAAGAACAACAATGCAAGGGCATCTGAGTCAGGCCTCAGTCTGCCTTTTAAAGTCCTCCACAGGAAGTAGGAGCAGCAGCTCAGAGGTAGGAAGTAGGAAGTAGGTAGGAGGAGACTACAGTAAGCAAACAGATAAACCGGAGGCCTGCAGCCTGCTTGAAGCCTCGCGTCTGTAATCATGCTGGAGTCAAGGTAAGATGTGACAATGGCACACAGTAGTTTTTGCAGGCCAGATAAGGAATGGTTGTGGATGTAGATGGGATCCACCTGATCCTTGATGACCTCATACAAGGCAATGATGGACTCCTGTGTGGCTGCTGAGCCAGAGCCTCCTCACTTGCAACAGGTGAAAGCTGTTGATCAGGTGTGCCTGGGGGTTGCTGGTGTTCCCTAGCTCTCTCCCTTGCATGCCTTCTCTGCAGTCTTCGCAACAATATGTAACCCAACATACTGATTGTGCTCTCTCTCTATATATATCTCTCTCTATCTCTCCCTCCCTGAGTGGAAAACAAGCCACAGGTGAGTGTTGTGAGTTGTCCCTTTAAGTACTTGATAGGGTGTTGTGTAGGTGTGGTGATGAGGTGAGTGCTGACCAATGGAAAGTTGTTCTTGTCCAGGTAAGTGTTTACAGGTGTTTGTGTGTTATAAGATGTGTTGTGTTGTGCTTAGTATGTGTCTGCCATTTGCGGGTGTGTAGTTGTGGGGTGCAGGTTGCGTGTGCATCGCGTGTTGATGTTGCACAGGTGAGCTTGTATTTGCAGGTGTCCGTGTCATGTGATAACCCCCATTGTTCCATGCCATGTTGTGTTGGTGTTTTGGGGGGGGTCCTTGTCCCTGTGGTGTTGCTTGTTGTTGTGTGTGGACTGATTTGTGGTGTCTGTCCATGTTTTTGTTTTGTTTTGGCATTGCACGGGTTAATTTTTCCATTTACATGCTTGTGCGGTAAGCATTGTGTGTATTTTCCTATGTAAAGGGTGTTTGGTTTTGACCGTTAAGTGTTTTATGGCTAAGAAAAGTGGGTCTTAACTTTTTCCCATTAGGTGTCTCTATTTTTCAGCCGTTAACAGTACCGCAAGCCTTTGAATGGCTCTGGGGAATCTTGTTCCATGTGTCTCAATGCATGTAAGTATATCAGCCGTAAGGATTCTCAAACTGCCGTTAGCTGTTCTTTAGACGGATCTTTGAATTGCTACATGAAACTTAACGCACCCGTTAGTGCTTTTTTTTTTTACTAACGGCTGCCTTTAAATCTAGCCCTTAATATTGGAGAGTTGGAGGAAGCCCAACTTTTACTGCAAATGGAAAAGGCTTCTAGGTCAGCAGCGGTAATTATAATGGGAGATTTCAACTATCCTGAAATTGACTGGAGCAATATGACTTCCGACACAACAAAGGGAAATCATTTTTAAGTATGATAAATGATAATTTTATGTCCCAACTTGTAGAGGAGCCAAGCAGAAAAGAGGCCTTGCTTGACCTAGTGCTCTAAAACAATTCTGACACGATAAACAATGCACAGGTAAGGGAACATTTGGGTAGCAGTGACCACAGTATGGTATCCTTTGAAATTTGTTATGAGAAACCCAATAGCAAAGGTTTAACTAAAACATTCAATTTTAAAAAGGCTAATTTTTCAAAGCTAAAAGAAGTATTAAAGGATAATCAGTGGGATTTAATTTTCAAAGATAAAAATGCACAAGAACCATGGAATGTATTTAAAATGCTCTTAGACAAATATACATATCAATATATACCTTTGAGGAATAAACACAAGAGAAGTAAAGGGAAAGCAATGTGGCTTTAATGATGGGGGCTGCAGAAAAAAGAGAAATAAAAACAGGCTTTAAAAGTGTTTATGTCAAATAGGTCAGATGCATCATTTAAAAAATATAAAGAATGTAATAAAATCTGCAAAAAAGCAATTCAGCTAGCTAAAATTGAAAATGAGAGAAATATTGCTAATGAGAGCAAGAAAAACCCTAAACAATTCTATAAGTATATTAATAACAAAAAAGTTAAAGTTGATATTGGTCCTCTTAGGACTGAGACAGGTGAATTGATTCATGAGGATAAGGCTATGGCTGACACCCTAAATACATTCTTTGCTTCAGTATATACAAAGGAAACAGTAATGACGGGCTATGGGCAAACAGACACAACAACATAATTTCCTCCATTATTTGCATGGCTTAATGAGGACAAGGTCCAAAAGAGACTGGAGAGGGTTATGGTGAATTAAGCAACTGGACCAGATGGTATACACCCAAGGGTACTTAAGGAATTTAGTTCAGTAATAGCAAGACCATTATACTTAATATTTATTGATTCACTTTGTCAGAGACATTGCCATGATGAGGAGGAAATGGTTAATTTTTATTTTAAACCAAATTCTCTGAAAGTCTGTTTTTAAGATGTAAATGATCTCATGTTAAAACAATGGCCCTTTGCTTCACGGTAGGGGGTGAAAATAACTGAGTGTCATTTATGGGGATATACGATTATGTGCTAGACACCAAGTCTAAAGGAAGATATACTCCCATATGGTAAAGTCTGGTAGGGTGACATATTTATGTCAAGTCTAATGACCTCGTGGCCATTCTTATCTGTTGAGATAAGACAAATACAGGTATCATATGTAAAATTTTAATGTGGAGTAAGAGTGCCTTCATGAGAGTGCATAGCGTTATTACTAGTGCTTTGGAATTTTTTCCATTATAATTTGTGTGATGTCATAGAGAAATTAGGGATCAAGAGTATCCAATCAGAAAATACTGATGATGTCACTGGAGAATGAGATGGATCTCTATTCAATCAGAGAAGATTCTGATAAGGGTAATTATACATTATAAATATGTAAGTTTTGAGAGAGAGGGGGCTTTTTCCCTCTTGGTTTCCTGGCTCTTGATTTCCTGAAGTTTACCTGGCTGGCTGATAAAGAGATACTAGGAATCACTTATTGGACTGGTAACTATATATTTTCTTATTTTAATTCTGCAAAATTCAGAATTAAATATATATTTAGAAGAAATATAATTTTTCTTATAATTTGTCTTAATCGGACTGACCACCCAATTGTGACCAATTATAAGGTTATTATAGGTAATATTTGATCTGGGGGGATTTTTTTAATTCTTTTATTAACCCTTCAACTGCTATTTGTCTATTTAATTTGTGGTGTTTCTTTGGATTTCTTTGTGTGTGTTTTTGGTCTAAACTTTTGTACAGTGAGAAGTTTATTTAAACATCACACTAGACAAAGTCGCCATCTTGGGTGTGGCATCTTATATTCCTAAATGGATTAACCCTTGGAGTACCCTATAGGTTTTACATAGGATTGCTATGGTCATGTGTATGATATATGTTGCATGAAGTTTGGTATACTGTCTAGACATATATTATTAGATTGATTCTGAGTATATTCTTGGTATAATCTATTATTGAATATATTAAATGCAATTTATATGTTTTATTTAGAAGGTATACAATATTTGGAATCGGTAGATAATTACATTATAGTGATTTAAATCTGGGATTTTATTCCAGTTAGTCTCTAAATTTGGTTATTATATGTGGTTGTCACAGTTTTTAAAGACTCTCAGACGTAAGGTTTGGTAAAAACGTAACTTTATTGAATAGTTAAGGCAATCCCCATAGGGAAACATACATAACAATACAACAATAATAGTCCAACAGCAGGTTCTACTGGCCTTGCCTAAAATACCGGGCAAGGCAACCCAAGTGACAGTAGCAATAAAAGGCTCTACCGACCTTGCCTATACTGGGTAAGGCAACCGTGAGATGACATATACCGGTTCTACAGGCCTTACCAATACCGGGCAAGGCAGCCCAAAGGAGTACTGAGTGTAGGCTCTACCGGCCCTGCCGATACCGGGTAAGGCAACCTTAAAGATGGTAATGCACAAGGTTCTACCGGCCTTACCAATACCGGGCAGGGCAGCCTGAGGAACACTGTAGTAGGCTCTACTGGCCCTGTCAATACCAGGTAAGGCAACCTTAAGGATGGTCACGACAAAGGTTCTACCGGCCTTACCAATACCGGGCAGGGCAGCCTGAGCGAGTAGACCAGCTGTCAGATGACTATGACAGCAGAGAGGAATAGGAACAAAGGTCTTACTCAGCAGAAGTCTATTGCCAGGGAAAATCGGACGACTGCATAGGAGTGGACAGCGACCTAGCCTCAGTACTGGATAGATCAGGAGCAAACCAACGTCCGCACGTTGGGACCTACAATAAATATCGCCACCAGGTTAATGGAGTAAACCAGCGTCCGCACACTGGGACCAAAAGAGAATCGCAACCAGGTTTAATGGAGTAAACCAGCGTCCGCACGCTGAGACCAACAGAGTATATCGCAACCAGGTTTAATGGAGTAAACCAGCGTCCTCACGCTGGGACCAACAGTAAGTATCGCCACCAGGTTTTAATGGAGTAAACCAGCATCCTCACGCTGGGACCAACAGTAAATGTCGCCACCAGGTTTTAATGGAGTAAACCAGCGTCCGCGCGCTGGGACCAACAGTAAATGTCGCCACCAGGTTTTAATGGAGTAGACCAGCGTCCACACGCTGGAACCAACAGTGTATATCACCACCAGGTTTAATTGAGTAAACCAGCGTCCGCACGCTGGAACCAACAGTGTATATTGCAACCAGGTTTAATGGAGTAAACCAGCGTCCTCACGCTAGGACCAACAGTAAATGTCGCCACCAGGTTTTAATGGAGTAGACCAGCGTCCGCACGCTGGAACCAACAGTGTATATCGCAACCAGGTTTAATGGAGTAAACCAGCGTCCGCACGCTGGAACACCGGAACGCAGGGTCAGCAGGATCAGCAGGCCCAGAAGCCTGACATGCAGATCAGGCCAAGTGGAGTCAGAAACACCACGAAAGGGCAACCTGGAAGTGCTCAACCTGGGTTTAAAAAGGCTGTGTGAGGAGGGCTAAAAGCAGACAGCCAGTCAGGAATACTCAGCAAGTGACAGACACAGAACAGCACGAATCACGGGCACCGTGATAGTACCCCCCTTTCAAAGACCCCCTCTCCTAGAGTGGAGTCTGGGCTTCTGAGGGTATTTGGTATGAAATATTCGTAGTAACTTGGGTGCATGAAGGTCCTTACTGTCTACCCAGGAACGATCCTCAGGACCATAACCTTTCCAATGCACCAGATACTGTACCCCTCCTCTATGCCTACGGGAATCAATAATATTTTGTACTTCATACTCCTCCTGCCCTTCGACTTCAACAGGACCTGGCATCACAGGTGTGGTAGTATAACGGTTACAGACCAGAGGTTTAAGGAGAGACACATGGAATACATTATGAATGCGCATAGAAGCAGGTAATTCCAAGGCATAGGAAACGGGGTTAATTTTGCGAATTACCTTGTACGGACCAATGAACCGAGGTGCCAGCTTATTAGATGGGACCTTGAGCGTCAGATTCTTAGAGGACAGCCATACTCTATCCCCGACTTGAAAGGAAACCGCTGGAAGCCTTCTGCGATTGGCATGAAGCTGATGTCGCTGAAAAGACTGACCCAATGCCCTCTGAACTTGTGCCCATGTGGAACAGAGTTGCTCTATATGCTCATGCATCATAGAAGGCCACCAGAATAGTTGAGAGAGGGACCAAAACAATTGATCTCTACCAATATGTCCCACAGTCTTAGAGGAGTGGTAGGTTTCAAGTAGTCGAGTACGGAATGGCTCAGAGACAAAACATTTGCCCGCTGGAGTTTCATGGGGAGCAGAGGCTTGAGATGACAAAATCTCCTCCCCTAGTGGTGAAGTAATACTAATACATATGGTAGCCAATATTCGATCAGGTTGAATGATAGGTGCTGGTACTTCTTCTCTGTCAACCTCCGCCTCAAATTGTCTAGACAGAGCATCAGCCCTAACATTTTTTGAACCAGGCAAGTATGATACAACGAAATTGAATCGGGATAGAAACAGTGCCCATCTGGCCTGGCGAGAAGACAATCTCTTGGCCTCAGAGAGATAACTCAGATTCTTGTGATCAGTTAGAATCAAAACGGGGTTTTTTGTGCCTTCAAGTAAATGACGCCATTCTTTGAGAGCAAGGATAATGGCCAGTAATTCTCAATCACCAATCTCGTAATGACTTTGGGCACTGGTTAATTTTTTAGAAAAGAATCCACAGGGTCTGAGTGTACCACCTTTAACCTGTCGCTGAGAAAGCACCGCCCCGACCCCAATATCTGAGGCATCAACCTCTAAAGTAAAGGGAAGTAGTGGATTGGGGTGGGACAACACAGGCGCTTCAGCAAAGGCTACCTTCAATTTCTCAAAGGCCTCTTCAGCAGCCACCGGCCAGAGAGATGGATTAGCGCCCTTATGCGTAAGGTCAGACAGAGGTTTCACGATAGAGGAGAAGTTTTTAATAAACTTCCTGTAATAATTGGCGAAGCCCAGAAATCGTTGGATGGCTTTAAGACTCTTGGGTTTAGGCCACTGTAAGACTGCAGTCAATTTCTCTTTATCTATGGCAATGCCGTCTTTGACAATTATAAACCCCAGGAACGGTACACTGGTTTTGTGGAACTCGCATTTCTCCAGTTTACAAAATAATCTATTTTTGCGTAAGCGCAGCAACACTTCAGACACATCCTTGATGTGTTGTGACAGGTCTTTGGAGTGGATAAGTATGTCGTCAAGATAGACTACAACACATGATTGTAGCATATCTCTAAGAAAGTCATTGATCAGTTCTTGAAATACTGCAGGAGCATTACATAGACCAAATGGCATGACTAGGTATTCATAATGCCCTGATCTCGTATTGAAGGCAGTTTTCCACTCATCACCGGCTCTGATACATATCAAATTGTAGGCTGCCCTTAGGTCCAATTTGGTGAAAATCAAGGACCCCTTAAGTCTATCAAACAGCTCAATGATGAGTGGTATCGGGTAGGCATTCTTTGCCATCAGCTTATTCAGCCCACGATAGTCTATGCATGGTCGCAGTTCGCCACTTTTTTTCTTAACAAAATAGAACGGAGAAGTAGATTTCCTTATGATCCCTCTACTGAGGGCATCCGCTATGTATTCCTCCATAGCTTGGTTCTCCTCACAAGACAATGGGTACGTGCGTCCCCTTGGTGGTACTGCTCCAGGACTTAGTTCTATATGACAATCATATGGTCTGTGCTGAGGTAGGGCGCCAGCCTCTCCCTTACTGAAAACGTCGCTGAACTGCTGGTAGACATCAGGTAGTGAAGGGGAGGTGCACAAGACCTTAACAGGATGAGTAACGCACTTATCCATACAGAACTGAGACCAAGCAGCAATCTCACATTTCTGCTAATCAAATTGTGGGTTGTGCAACTGTAACTAAGGAAAGCCCAAGATCACGGCATGGTGAGGAGAATTAATCAATTGGAACTGTTGCTCTTCCTTGTGAAGAGCCCCAATAGTCATGGACAAGGGCATCATTTCAAAGGTAACTTGGGCGGGTTCCAAAGGTCTGCCATCAATTGCTTCAATAGCAAGAGGGGTTTCTCTCTGAATCCGTGGTACCCCATGCAATTCAGCAAAGGTATTGTCCATAAAATACCCAGCTGCACCAGAATCAACCAGGGCCAAAACCTCAACTGAGCGTTGTGCCCATGACAATACCACCTGTATGGTGGGTTTAAGTGTGCCCAACACTGGGGACGATTGGACACCACCTAGGGCCTTTCCCCCAAGGTACCCTAGGTGTGTTCGTTTCCCGGACGTACCGGACAAGATCTTAACAGGTGACCATTTTTACCGCAGTACCAACATAATCCCTGTATCTTGCGATACCTACTCTGTTCCTTGGTTAACCTAGTGAAACCCACCTGCATAGGTTCACCTAGTTCATTAATTGGTTCACTAGGTTTGGATGCCAAGGGAGGGTTGGGTGGGCAAAATGTGCTACTGGACTCATTATATTTTAGCCGTACACGTCGCTCTCTGGCGGTTAATCTTTCTCGTATTCTGGATTCAATTAGAATCACGTATTCGATATAATCATCTAGGTCAGTAGGTAAATCTTTTGCTGCAATCTCATCTTTAATCTGGTCACTCAAGCCTTGGGCAAAGGCTGCCAACAGGGCCTCGTTATTCCATCCTACCTCTGCTGCCAGGGTGCGGAATTCAATGGCATAATCGCCAATCGTGTGCCTGCCCTGTTGTATCTCTATAAGACGTTTAGCAGCAAAGGTGGTTCTACCAGGAGGCTCGAAAACTCCCCGAAAGGATTGTACAAAATCATAAAAATTTTTAGTACAAGGTTTAACGTTTTCCCAAAGTGGGTTAGCCCAGGCCAATGCTCTACCAGTCAGTAGGGATATCATGAACCCAACCTTGCTGCGGTCACTAGGAAATGCGTGTGCCGTCAATTCCATAAATATTTCAACTTGATTAATAAACCCTCTACATAGTTGAGGGTCACCGTCATATCTCAGCGGCAAGGGTGCAGAAGCCGTTAACCCTTTGACTGCGGTCCCTGGGCACCTAGACTCATTCTCCGGTGTCTGAATTGGCTAGACCACCGGGCTAGAACCGGACTTATCAGCAAGTACCATGCGTTCAAGAATAGTTTGAATAGCAACCGCCAGCTGATCCAAACGTTGCTCATGCATATCCATCCTCCAATGGATATTTTGTGTGTTACCATCACTCTTATTGTCTGAGGTCATGGCCCTTTCGTACTGTCACGGTTTTTAAAGACTATCAGACATAAGGTTTGGTAAAAACGTAACTTTATTGAAAAGTTAAGGCAATCCCCATAGGGAAACATACATAACAATACAACAATAATAGTCCAACAATAGGTTCTACCGGCCTTGCCTAAAATACCAGGCAAGGCAACCCAAGTGACAGTAGCAATAACAGGCTCTACCGACCTTGCCTATACCGGGTAAGGCAACCGTGAGATGACATATACCGGTTCTACAGGCCTTACCAATACCGGGCAAGGCAGCCCAAAGGAGTACTGAGTGTAGGCTCTATTGGCCCTGCCAATACCGGGTAAGGCAACCTTAAAGATGGTAATGCACAAGGTTCTACCGGCCTTACCAATACCGGGCAGGGCAGCCTGAGGAACACTGTAGTAGGCTCTACCGGCCCTGCCAATACCAGGTAAGGCAACCTTAAGGATGGTCACGACAAAGGTTCTACCGGCCTTACCAATACCGGACAGGGCAGCCTGAGCGAGTAGACCAGCTGTCAGATGACTATGACAGCAGAGAGGAATAGGAACAAAGGTCTTACTCAGCAGAAGTCTATTGCCAGGGAAAATCAGACGACTGCATAGGAGTGGACAGCAACCTAACCTCAGTACTGGATAGATCAGGAGCAAACCAACGTCCGCACGTTGGGACCTACAATAAATATCGTCACCAGGTTAATGGAGTAAACCAGCGTCCGCATGCTGGAACCAACAGAGAATCGCAACCAGGTTTAATGGAGTAAACCAGCGTCCGCACGCTGAGATCAACAGAGTATATCGCAACCAGGTTTAATGGAGTAAACCAGCGTCCTCACGCTGGGACAAACAGTAAGTATCGCCACCAGGTTTTAATGGAGTAAACCAGCGTCCTCACGCTGGGACCAACAGTAAATGTCGCCACCAGGTTTTAATGGAGTAAACCAGCGTCCGCGCGCTGGGACCAACAGTAAATGTCGCCACCAGGTTTTAATGGAGTAGACCAGCGTCCGTACGCTGGAACCAACAGTGTATATCACCACCAGGTTTAATTGAGTAAACCAGCGTCCGCACGCTGGAACCAACAGTGTATATCGCAACCAGGTTTAATGGAGTAAACCAGCGTCCTCACGCTGGGACCAACAGTAAATGTCGCCACCAGGTTTAATGGAGTAGACCAGCGTCCGCACACTGGAACCAACAGTGAATATCGCAACCAGGTTTAATGGAGTAAACCAGCGTCCGCACCCTGGAACCAACAGTGCATATTGCAACCAGGTTTACTGGAGTAAACAGCAGCGAAAAGAACAAAGTCGCCGGAGCGACGGGGCTAGAGCAGGAGCCCTACACTCCAACGGGGAGTCCACCGGGGCGAGACTGATGCACTGACAGATGACTGGAACCACCGGAACCGCCGGTGCAAAGCAGACTGGCTGGAGAAGCGCCAGGCAGGAGACTCAGGAACTCAGTAATATTAACCCGCTAGGTGCTGGAACACAGGAACACCGGAACACTAGCATACAGGAACATTGGAACACTGGAACACCGGAACGCAGGGTCAGCAGGATCAGCAGGCCCAGAAGCCTGACATGCAGATCAGGCCAAGTGGAGTCAGAAACACCACGAAAGGGCAACCTGGAAGTGCTCAACCTGGGTTTAAAAAGGCTGTGTGAGGAGGGCTAAAAGCAGACAGCCAATCAGGAATACTCAGCAAGTGACAGACACAGAACAGCATGAATCACGGGCACCGTGATAGTGGTATAAGGAAATTGTCAGAGGACCTGGCTTAATATTAAAGCTGACTCACCTGACAACATACCTTAAACCTCAATTAGCATAGTTTATACAGTTTCTGGGGCAGAGGTATTCATATATGCTGCTGCCAACTGTATTTTAATTAATTGTAAGGCTCAATTATCCTTTTCTATGCTGCTGAGTTCAATTATTTTTATTTTATATCTCTGAATATTCCTATGTGTGGTTAACCCTTTAATGCTGGTAATGCTAATGGTGATAATTGTGGTTTGGGTTACTGTATATCTATTGTAATTGCTGGTCACTCATTTATATCATTGTTGTTTGCACTTTATATATATATATATATATATATATATTATATTTTACTTAAATACATTATGGGCTCGATTTAAAGGCAGCCGTTAGCAAAAAAAATCACTAACGGGTGCGTTAAGTGTCATGTTGCAATTCAAAGATCCATCTAAACAACAGCTAACGGCAGTTGCACAATCCTTACGGCCGATACACTTACGTGCATTCAGACGCATGGAACAACATACCCCAGAGCTATTCAAAGGCTTGCGGTACTGATAACGGCTGAAAAAAAGACACACCTAACGGCTAAAAGTTAAGACCCACTTCTCACACACGTTAGACACTTAACGGCCAAAACAAAACACCCGTTACAGAGGAAAACACACCAAATGCTTACCGCACAACCATGTAAATGGGAAAATTAACCCGTGCAATGCCAAAACAACACAAAAACATGCACACACAACACAAATCACTACACAAACAACAACAACCAACACCACAGGGACAACAACACACAAAAACAACAACACAACATGGCACGGAACAATGGGGGTCATCACACAAAGCGGACACCTGCAAATACAAGCTCACCTGGGCAACATCAACACGCCACCTGCACCCCACAACTGCACGTCCGCAAATGGCACACACAGAACAAGCACAACACACCACATCTTATAACACACACACACCTGCAAACACTTACCTGGACAAAAACAACTCACCATTGGTCAGCACTCACCTCATCAACACACCTACACAACGCCCTAGCAAGTACTTAAAGGGACAACTCAACACACTCACTTGTGGCTTGTTTTCCACTCAGGGAGGGAGAGAGAGATAGAGAGAGATAGAGAGAGAGAGACAGATAGAGACAGATAGAGAGAGCAAACAGTATGTTGGGTTACATATTGTTGCGAAGGCTGCGGAGAAGGCGTGCAAGGGAGAGAGCTGGGGAACATCAGCAACCTCCAAGCACGCCTCATCAACAGCCTCCACCTGTTGCAAGTGAGGAGGCTCTGGCTCAGCAGCCACACAGGAGCCCATCCCCACCCGGAGGACACCTGCCTGCAGATGCACAGCTGCAGCAACAGGATGCTCCCCAGCTGCCACAGGGACCCCTGCAGCAGCCCAGGATGCATAGACGACCACCAAGGCCCAGGGTATACCGTCCAAGGGTCACTCTCTTTGGAATGACCGATGACGAGGTTATTGATCGCTACAGGTTGAGGCCACACAGCATCATAGCCCTGTATGAGGTCATCAAGGAGCAGGTGGATCCCATATGCACCCATAACCATGCTCTAACTGGCCTTCAAAAACTCCTGTGTGCCATACACTTCATGGCAAGTGGTGCCTTTCAGTCGACAGAGGGTTACGCATCTGGCATGTCCCAGGCCACATTCTCCAGGGTGCTGGCCCAGGTCTTGCCAGCCCTCAAAGCCAAGGCCAGTACCTACATACGTTTCCCCATCACCGATATGGAGTGGACACATCTGAAGCAGGGCTTCTATGCAAGGGGAGGCATGCCCAGGGTCATGGGTGCAATAGATTGCACCCATGTCCGTATCAAAGCACCAGCACGTCAGGGACATATGTTCCTGAACCGCAAAAACTTCCACTCCATGAATGTGCAGATGGTGTGTGACAGCAACCTGGCCATAATGAATGTCTGTGCGAAATTTCCCGGGAGCTGTCACGATTCACATATACTCAGAAATTCATCTGTGCAGAGGGATTTCGAAAATGGGACCTATACAGGCGGATGGCTTCTGGGTGAGTTAACAGCACCAAATGACACCACATACACATGTGCTAGTACGTTCACCACAGAAAACAACATTTACACAATATGTGCTCCTTGTCACACCATGTCACTCACTTTCCACAGGTGATGCTGGCTATGGATGCAAGCCATGGCTCCTCACCCCGGTCGCCATACCCAAAACGATGCCCAGGAACGATATAACCAGGCTCATGCCAGAACACGGAATGCCATTGAGCGGACCTTCGGCCTCCTCAAGTCCCGATTCCGATGTCTGGACCACTCGGGGGGAGCATTGCAGTATGCACCAGGCAAGGTCTGCGACATCATCGTGGCATGTGCCATCCTACATAATATCGCGGTGGACACCAGACTCATCGACGATGTCCATCCCCCACCCAGACCTGAAGACCCTGTGGACATCGTTGAGTGTGAGGAAACCCCAACAGGGATGCAGACAAGGGACAGATTGATCAGGGATCACTTCTGCTGTGAGTATAATACATGTATGCACACAATCCATGCATACACACCCACCACAACACACATCTTCTGTTTCACCCCACAGGATCAGTGACACAGCCCTGTCACTGGCTGCAGTATGGACCACCAGCATCAACTATTCCGTGGACCAGTCAGATTGGGCCTAGAGATTCCGAATACACCTGACAACCTGTCGTCCATGTTGATACTGCTACCTCAAGGATATCATGCATGCCCCCCCTGGAAACCAAGGTACAACACTTTAACCTTGTTCAGCATATCCCACAGCTCCCTAGGCACCAACTAAAGTGTTCTGCTAGGATCAGACCCATAGCAACCATGGTACCCCTGTAGCAAGGGAGTCTCATCCAAGCCAATGCATCGGATAGAACTCTGTCACATAAGGGGTTCAGGGGGCATTCGTGGGGACATGGGACCAGTAGCTTGCTACAGTTGAATAAAGCAGCAGAGGGGTGGATCGACAGTAATAGTGTGTTACACAACATGGAGCTCATGAAATGTGGATCACATCTCCATGGACACCATGGTGCCCTGTGTGTGTGTATGTGTGTGCAGTGATATGTGCCCCAGAAAGAAATACACACATTAACAAATATGTCCTACTAGCTCCATGAACCAAACATATTTGGCCTGTCTCTGACAGTGGCAGCCCAAATATATTGTTGTCAGGAAGCTATTAGGACATATTTGTTGATGTGTGTAACCATGTCAGGGGCAAATATCCCTAAGGATGGTTAACATCCCCTTAGTTCCCCCCATGATGGTTCATAGACCAGTACACAACACATTACAAAGCAGTGGTTTGTGTAGACTTATGTAACGGGAAAGATTAAGAGGATCATGATGTTGTAGCTGTTGCATGACGATCACTTCGAGGGTGATGTTCCAAATCCTGTCCTCTTGTCCCACAGGCATCCATAGCACGATCCATCCTTGAACAGAGGAGTTTCCATATGACTGGACTGAAGTCTGGACAACACTTCCATGAAGCTCACCCCTTGGCGTTCCAAGTGATTGTGTTGGTGATGCAATGTTTGACCTGATGTTCACAGCAACCTCTACTGGAACATTCACATATGGACACAAATTTATGTGTGTACTAACATCCAGGTATCAGACCTGTACAGTAAGACTGCTCATACACAGATGCCAAACGATGTAGACAACACATGAGCAGTTCACTAGCATTTCTAATGTATTCCTATTTAGTTCAGATGTACCTTTTTGTGCTCATACAAGTGTTTAATGCATATTGGCTACATACACAAGAAACATCACTACTCAATCCGTGTCTGTATGAATGAATGTTGGATCAAACACCTGTCAATGTGGAACCGTACCCAAGGCTAGAGTATCCCTCATACAAAGGAAGGCATGATTTACATCACAGGAGTCCACTAGTTGCCTGACCATGAGTGGACTTTGTGATGTATACATGCAATGACATGATGGCAGTGATACACTGATGTGTGTTGTGAGTGATTAGCTGGTGATACAGGGGACACACTTCCATTGTGATGTGATGTCCATGGTTTGTGTGTTGCTCAATATAATCAATGTCCTGAGATTGCTGTAGGTTGTCATATCTCAGTACATGGGCTACATCAACAAAAACAACCATGTGGACAAGTGTTATTACTGGTGAAGTGTGTTATAACCTTAGTTAAACAACAACACAACTTAAAGGGATAGTAAACCCTGAAAATAAGTTTATTTCACATTGTAGCCCTTTAAAAACCATGAAAAATGATATCAGTCTTATCTACCAAACATATATGATTTGGGATATAAGACTTATATCATTTTACATGTTTTTTTAAGGGCTACAATATAGAATGAACTTATTTTCAAGGTTTACTATCCCTTTAATACATAAGCCAATGCTCAGCCTAAGGTTCCAATGTGCGTGCTACACAATGAAATCTTAGGAAGATTTTTGGGTTATGCAGTGAGTTAGGCTGTGATTCAAACTCCTGTTGTGCAACTGACTTGCTGGAGAACAGAATGCTCACCCTAGGATCACAATGTGTAACACACACATTGAGATCCTAGGGTGTACATTGTGTTCCCCAGTATGTCAGCTGCACAATAGAATTTTGATTTAAAGACCATATTGATGCATGTTCAATCTGTCCTGCTTGTTATTTCCCTGCTAAGTCGCATAGCTGTTAGTTTGGTTTTCCCCTCAAACACAACAATTGATGCAGACGAATGTTCAGTGTTGCACCAGTTGTTGTGCTAAGGGGTATGTTCTGATCAAATCTGACACACATCATGGCCATGTAACACTGTTGTGTTATATGGCTACAGGGATGGGTTGCCAGGTGAATTTGGACAACGGTGTGGGTGTGTGTGAACCCATGTTGTAACATCACACAAACATTTCCCCCAGGCAGGAGTTGAGTTCACTGCATTGTTTGGCAATGCATTGGAGACAACCCTGCCACCCAATCTATAAGTGATTACACAGCAGATCAGACAGGATTCAAAAGCACAATTTTCATTTATTGAGGGGGCAGATGACAGGTTGGGCCTTTCATTTCTTTTTTTTTTGGGGGGGGGGCCTTAGACTTGGTGCCAGAGGTGGATGCCCTGGCTGATTGCCTTGTCACCCTCTGTCCCCTAGGTGTGGCTTCTGGGGTAACACTGGAAGGGGTGGTGGGTGCAGTGGACCCCTCTGTGGAACGCAGGTTCTCCCTCTCCATCCTCAGGTTCTCCCTGCGGTTAATCTCTCGCAACTCCACGAGCACCTGTGCAAACATGTCCATCATCCCCGTATGTATCTGGTGGAGTTGTGTGTTCCCCCTGGCAACCTCTGACTCCAGAGCTTGGATTCTGGTCTCCAACCTGTTCGTGTTCCTCCGGGATTCCCTCCGGTTCCTCGTGAGGTTGTCGTTGGTGGCGTGGGTTGCCCTGAGCTGTCCTCTTTGAAGGGCCATGCACTCAGCCTCCAGATCTGGGGTGCGTTGACTGCTGGAGATGGGAGTGGCCGGTGACACATGTGCTGTTTCCCCAGCTTCAGCTGTCTCCTCAGCCTCTGTTTCCCCAGCTTCAGCTGTCTCCTCAGCCTCTGTTTCCCCAGCTTCAGCTGTCTCCTCAGCCTCTGTTTCCCCAGCTTCAGCTGTCTCCTCAGCCTCTGCTTCCACAGGTTCAGCTGTCTCCTCAGCCTCTATCTCAATAGCCTCTGCTGTCTCCTCTGCTGGTACTGGGTGTGCTGTGGCTGCTACTGCTGTTTGTGTCGGTGGAGTGGCTTGCACAGACGGTGTGTGGGTGCCCACCACATCAAGGGACCCACTGCTGCCCACTGATGTCTGTGCTGGTTGAGGTGGTGGGGTGAACAAGTCCCTTGGCTGAGGGCGCTGGGGCTCCCCAATCAGGCCCAGGTGTTGGTAGTCAAGTGGCCAAGGGTCATACCTTGGCCAGTGGTAGGTGCTTGGCCCCCACCTGGGATCATACCTGGGGCCATGCTGGGGAGCCATCCAGGAGGGTAGATCCATCTCGGTGGAATATGGCCCATATTGGCTGGTGGCCACATTCCCGGGCAGCCATTGCCTCCCTGGTGGTGGTGGTGCTGCTGCTGGAGGGTAATAGCTCCCGGTGCTAGTGGGATGCATCCATCTCTCCCCCTGAATCCAGCCGCTGTACATTTGTCGAGCATCCTGTGGTGGGGCAGGCAGTTGAGAGGCAGGCAGTTGAGAGGCAGGCAGTTGAGAGACAGCCAGTTGAGAGGCAGGCAGTTGAGAGGCAGGCAGTTGAGAGACAGCCAGTTGAGAGGCAGGCAGTTGAGAGGCAGGCAGTTGAGAGGCAGGCAGTTGAGAGGCAGGCAGTGGTGATGCAGCCAGTTGGGGAGGAGGTGTGGTGGTTGTAGACGCTTCCCAGTGGCTAGTCCCCTCCTCTGTATCCTCCTCACTGGGTGGTGTGGTCGGCTCCTCCACGGGCTCCTGCTGCGATGGAGGCCCATAAGCTGTGTGGAGAATTGAGATTGTGTGATTAGTAAACGTAGCCATGATGGGATTAATGGGATACTAATACATGAAATGCAGAAAGGGAAATATATGTTTTGTGGTTTATCACCCTGAGTGAAACAAGGGTACTCCCACTGCTGGAGGAGGTTTTTGTTCAAAAAGTCTCCCAGCTCAGAGTAAAATTGCTTTGGTGCTATATCCCAGTGGCCTGAAGTTGTACATTGGCACTGTTGCTACATTATCCTATGAGTTTATTGCGTCTGGACGTAAGCTGTCCATAGGATGGTCTTGCAACATCGCCATTTTAGAGTTCCAGGCCACTGTGATATTGCCGCTGGAGTAGTCAACTATGAGCTGTGCTACATTTTGAATGAAACACCTTTGAGCAGTGGGAATACCCTTGTTTTGCTCGGGGGATGAACCCTGCAATATATTTTTCTTTTCACATGTTAGGTATTACTATCCCTTTAACGGAATAGCAATGGTTAATTTCACCATGATGTAATATTGTAGGCATTGTAAGAGATAGATGTGGATCGATGTTAGTCCTATCCCTCCAACCCACATGGTTAGACAGATATTGCTCTATTTGACAGTCATTTTGACATGTTTGACAGTCATTTCACCACACAGAGGCTCTTCAGCAGAGCCTAAATTGCCCCATTCAGAGATGTAAACCTCATTGGAATGGTGAACAGAGTGTGCTTGCAAACCTGGCACACTTTGTTGACCATCTCAAAGATGTCTCCATCTCTGAATGGGGCAATTTAGGCTCTGCTGAAGAGCCTCCGTGTGTTCTAATGACTGGAATCTCCAGCTGTCAAATAGAGCGATATCTGTCTAACCATGAGGTTTGGCAGGATAGGACTAACATGGATCCACATGTTGGTGAAATTAACAATTGCTATGCTATTACAGTTACATACAAGGATAAATGGTCATATATGCATGTGGATGTGTACCTTTCATATGGATATGAATATATCCTTTCCAGATATGAAGCCAGAGATCATTTCAGTAGGTGTGATTGCCTTACTGGCTATATATGTGCACCCATCAAAATATACATTGGATTGATATGATGGATATGAGCATACCTCGTATATCCCATCTACGTAGAGTGGGATATACTAGGTATGTGTATTTGGATGGTATCAATGTAAGTTAGTTTCTGATGGATGCACATATCTGGCCAGTAGGGCAATCACAGGCAGTGAGATGATCTCTGGGTTCACATCGTGTTGGGACATATTTTGAGCCATTTGAAAGGTACATATCTGACCATTTTCCTTTGTGTGCATATCTTTGTTTGAACAGATATGCAGTGGGAATCAAGTGTTATTCAACCCTATCTTCTTAGCTGATCCCGTCCAATTCACAATTTTTCATTACTTGACAGGTGACTCTCTGGTTGTCAGGATCATATCCTATGCATTTCATTGTAGGGCATGGGATACCACCCTGGCAATCAGAGATTGATGAACTGGACAGGATCCTGTCCATGTCGTGTGTTCCAGTTGAATCCTGAAGGGCAACAATCACGCCAGTAGTGAGGGATATCTCTGATTGAGGCCTGTTTTTCTTTGAGTATGAGCCCATCCATCCTTCTGAGTGAGGCAACCGTACTCAATCCGAGATATCTATCATTCATGGCCTGTTGGTGACCAAGGTACAATGGATGATATTTGGTTCCCATGTGTATCCTGCAAACAGTGTCTGGTGTACCATCCATCCATGGTATCAGCACCCCTGAGGATCCATGTGGGAATCAGATGTGAGATATGTCATTTGAAGTTAGGGTAAATGATTGCAGACACAACACCAAGGCCTACTTTTTCCCCCTTTAATTATGGGGTATTGTTTGAGGCCTGTGTGTTGCACATACAAGCAGTTATTCTCAGTGCCACTGTGATGTGTGACCTGCTCCATCCTTTTTGTGATTCAGTAAGCGGTGTTGTTGACATGATGGAGTTTACATAATGCTGACTTCTCCAGTGATCTCATTTCCCCATTTCCAGTGTTTTCTATGGAGTGTATACGATGGGACCTTAGCAACTTGATTCATGTTATTGCATATTCTCCATAGGCTAACACTGGTATTGGTGAAATGAGGATGTGTGAGGGTGAATTTCTCTCCACCATGTGTTTGTCACCGCTTAGTGAATGTCCCCTGTGTAGCATGTGATCGTTGGCCTATTGACTTGATTGTTGTCTGGTTAACCCTTTGAGTCCCAGAGGGGTTGCCAAAGCATTGTTGATCGATGCATTGATGATCCCTCTAGCACTCAAGGGGTTAAGTGCTGACATCCCAGCGGGGACATGGGTGACATTGTGTGTGAACAGTGATGACAGTCGACATTTGGAACTGCATGGTTTGTGTATTGTGTGTGATGAGCACAGCGACAGGAGGGTTGAAGTAGGACTTGGACAGGTTTGTTCCAAGTTGGACCTTGATATTTGTCTTTGTGTTGTGTCCTGTTTTTAACCCTCAGGGTGCTGTGTTGGTGCAGTTGTGTGCATGAATGATGGACATGTGTTGAGGTGTGAGTGTGTGTGCAGCTGGTGTTGGTTGCTGTAGTGTGTTGTTCTGTAGTGTTGCACTTACCGGTAGTGTGGAGGGTCCTCTCATCCCCAGTGTCAGCTCCTCCAACAACCCCCTCGATCAGGGTTGGGGACATATTCTGGCGCACCATCTCCTCCCAGCCGCAGAAGGTGATAGGGACAGGTGGGCCACCTCCAGTGCCTCGGGCGTGCTTGGCGAGTTCGGAGAGCTTGGTCTTGACCACCCTCCGGCAGTCGCCCCATCGCTTCTTGATGGACTCCACGTCCCGTCTGCATGGAGCCACCGCGTTGACCCGGCTGCAGATCTGGTTCCAGGCTGCTTTCCTCCTCGCTGACAGGCCAGGGACCTTCGCTGTCGGGTGGAGAACACTCTGCCTCTCCAGGACAGCTTCCACAAGAGCCGTGTTCTCCTCCTCTGTATACTTTGGGTCTCTGATCCTGGCCTCATCAGCTCCGGCATGGGATGACTCAGAGCCGGAGTGCCCTGCCTGGTCTGACCCTGACTGTGTGGGGTGCTCCCCAGCAACTACCCCTCGTCCCACTGCAGGTTCTGTCCCTGTCCTGCGTGTTCCTGCTCTTGTGGGCCGGGTCCCCCTCCGCCCTGCGGATCTCCCTCTCCCACCCCTGCTCTGCTGAGGGATCCCCTCCTGATCTTCCTCCTCCTCCACTACTCTCCCCATCCCTCTCTCCTGTCCTCCTCTCCTCGCCATCATTCACCCAGTCACACCCAGGCACTCCCACAGGCCCTCACAGACACACTCGATCCAGTCACTCTCTGTCACACACTTTCACTCCCAGATTCACACTGTCAAAAATAAAAGTAAAATGTGTGAGGTGTTATAAAATAAAAGGACTATGTGTATGTATGTGTATGTGTTTGTATGTGTGTATGTAATATGTGCAAAGGTGTGCTATGTGTCGTATTCTGTGCAACGCTCTCCTCTCTCCAAACTCCAAAACTCCTCTACCTCCAATGAACGCTCCTGTCTCCCTCTCTCTGATCACTATCCTCCGCTCCTGGGTCCTGATATCTGGCTCTGAAGAACTCGATAACAGACAGTGTGTGGCGGTTATTTTTGGGTATATATAGGTGTATTTGAAGTTATTTGATACATTGGGGCTTTGGGATTGGATGTGTGTTTGAATTTGTTTTGGCATCAATCATGGTTGCTTGACAACGGCAGCCGTTATGTTACATGTTGTTTGGAGCTCAGTTATCGTGTGATTTGTCCGCCCGTTGTGCATTAACATGAGCGACAACGGGTTTTGTGTTACGTGTTTTTTGTGTGCCTACGCTCGATAGCTATTCTCGTAGAGTAGTTATTGAATCTGCCGTAACTCATGTATTATTTGCGAGCGATGTGCCTTTTTCACTTAGCGGCTGGTTTAACGGTTGCCTTTAAATCTAGGCCTATATATATTTTTGCACAAATATGTGGGATTATTTTAATCAATTTGTTACTGTGAAGTAGTGTGTCAATACTATATTAGGTAAAGTTCTCAAATTTAATTTTATCTATTTATGTGAAGATATTCATCCTAATTGGTTATTCTGTTAACCCTTGAATATCTTCTACATTTTGGAGGCAATGCATAAACATGTCTTGGTCAAGTTCTTCTGTGTCTGATCCAGTGGAACAGATCTCAGGAGAAGACATGAAATGGTCTGTAGAAGGTAGGTTAATTTATGCAATCCATTTACGCCTAAAAATTAAAAGTGATACTCAGCAATGGAGTGATGATATAGAGTTAAGGGTAGAATCCCAATTTGATAAAATTTGGCAACCCGATAGCTTCTATTATAGAGCTTTAAATAAATGTATAGGACAAACCAAGCCAAAGGAGTTGGATATACAGATTTTATTAATCGTGCCCGAATTGTTAAATATTATAGCATTCCAGAGAAACAAATTAGAGGATAAGCAAGAAGATATGGAGCCAATAAATGAACACTGAAGGTTAAGACTGATACAATCTCTGAGTTAGAGAAAGATATGTGTGACTACCATAAATTTGTAAAAAAACACAGGAAGAGGAAATTCAGTCTCTCCAGCACCAGGTAAATGGGCTAGAGAGATGGTGTAAAGATAATCTGGCGAATGTGTGGTCTGCAAAAGAACAGCATTCTTTCCTCAGTGCTGATATATTTAATTTAACATGTGAGAATCACAACCTGAAAGAACAAGTTAACCCTTTGAGTACCAGAGGGGTATACAACGCATTGCTTTGCAATGCGTTGTGTACTCCTCTGTCACTCAAAGGGTTAAGCATCTCCAATGCCATATAGACAGGTGGGCTCATGAGAATGCCAAACTTCAGGAGCAAATGTTGGTATACCAGTCCATTGATAGTGCCCCTAAAGGGGATATGTCAATGGATCAAGGGACGTTGGATATCTTGTCCAGGCAGATAAAGGAATTGTGTTGGACTATTTATATGAAGGTATCCAAAGTGTTAAAACAAGAGAACCAATCAGGTTGGATATCTTCACTTAAATAGGCAAATGACAATATAAAATAATTTTGAGAACTTTTTACTTTATTAGGTATTGACACACTACTTCATGGTAAAAAAAAATTGATAAAAATAATCAATCCTGCATATTTGTGCAAAATATATATAATTTATTAAAATACAATATACTATATATATATATATATAACAAGTATCAGCAACAATGAAATAAATGAGTGATTAGCAATTACAATAGATACATAGGAAACCAAACCACACTTATTACCATGAGGATTACCAGCGGTGAAAGGGTTAACCACACATAGGTATATTCAGAGGTATTAAATAACAATAATTGCATTCAGTAGCATAGAAATGGTTAATTGATCCTACAATTAATAAATACATTTGGCAGCAGTGTATATGAATACCCTCTGCCGCAAAACTGTATAGACTATGCTAATTATGGTTTAAGGTATATTTTCATTTGAATTGACTTTAAAATAAAGCCAGGTCCTATGATAATTATCCTTGTACCATATGTATAATAATAATAATCAAATTTAGGGAATAACTGGAATAGAATCCCAGATTTAAATCACTATAATTTAATTATCTACTGATTTCAACTATTGCATACCTTCTGAATAAACATATAAATTGCAATTAATCTAGTTAATGAAAGATTATGCCAATAATCTACATAGAATTAATCCAAGAATATATGTCTAGTAAGTATACCAACTTCATGCAACATATATAAAACCTATAGGTACTCCAAGGGTTAATCCAAATAAAAAAAATAAATAAAATAAGTGCCACACCCAGAAGTGTTTCTTTTGTCTATTGAAAGTGAATACTTCCAATTTACAAAAGACAAGTCTGGTACCTGCACAAAGAATTCCAAAGAAAACACCACTAACAACAAACAAATAGTGGTTAAAGGGATAATAACTGGATTCAAAGGATTTCCTAAATCAAATATTAGCTATTATAATATTCCCAGAACCACAAAACATTATTCTAAGAATACTAAGACTTATATTAACTGATATATAACCCACGCTATATAACTGTATTACACTGATTTGGCAAAATATAACAATTTCCCAATAAATATATATAGATTCTGTTAATTCCAGAAATCTAGAGCTAATATAGCTTATTATAACTGATCCCAAATGGTTGGCCAGTCCACTTAAGACAATTATAAGACAATCCAAGTTTCTTCAAACAGAAGAAAAGCTATGTAAATCTGGATCTAAATGAATCTATATGAAAAATTATATAGTTACCAATCCAAGTTTCTTTGTCTTTCTCTGTTAGGTACCAGGACCAGGATCAGATGTTGTTAGGAGTTCAATCAGGAAGTCAAGCCTTTCTTCAACCAGGAACCAAAAGCGTGAAATTACCTTCTCTTGGCATTATATTAGGCACATTTTTACCTTATCAGTGATCTCTACCCTTCCCAATGATTGGACAGAGATCCATCTCATTATACAGTGACATCACTAGTATGCCCTGATTGGATACTTATATTATCCCTAATTATTCAAGGAATGTGAATAATTCAGTCATGACGCTATCAAAACTATAGATGGCACTCTTACTCTACCTTAAAATTCACACCTAAAATGATAACTTGGTGTGTTATTTTTCAAACTCAGGAATTTAAGCTTTGACCTTATGTCATATAAAGATGTCACGTTTCAAAGAGGACGAATTCTCTGTTTAAAACTTGCAGATTCTCCCATAAGATAAAGCTATTACTGCTTGGCACCATAGTTGTCTGAAATCCCCTATTCATCAACATTAGTGTCATTTAGTTGTTTTCCTCCCTACCTTTGACCAATGGGACATTGTTCAAACATGAGATCATTTTAAACACAGCATCTCAGTTGATTTTTCTTTACAATTAACCCTCTATGTTCCACCCTCTATGTCAGATAGGATGCAGGCCTTTACTGCCTCTCACCCTGACAATCCTCCTTCTGAGCAGGAACCAGGTATTAGTCCTGACAGGAAAGTCAGTCATCAGGATCACTCACCTGTGGAGGGAGGGGCTGCTGATCTTCATGATTCACACTTCATGCTGAGGAGGGAGGATGAGGGTAGCATCCCAGAGCAATTCACACACCATACACCTAAGAGCATCTTAACAGGTCACAGATTAACCCTTAACAGGAAGCCAGTGCTCAAACATCACAGAAGGACAACGTCCACACTGAATAGGTTTGAACAAGAGGAAAGGTCACCCTTAGTGAATGATAAAACCAAAATAATAAGGTTTATTAAGGACACTGTGCCAGTTTTTCAAAGAAAATCTAAAGTGTCTGTTGTTAACCATCTAGAGCGTTATACTGAAACACTTGTATTTCTAGGCCTTCATTCTGACCATCATAAAATGTATTATGTGCCTTGGGTTTTTGATATTTCAGAGGATTTCGTTTTCAGATCCTTGAGTGATATGGATATCACCACATGGGAAGAAACTGTTGAAGAAATAATCCTAGCTTTTGGGCCCTATAAAACCTACCATGAGGCTAAATGTGCTATCTATGCACTGAAATGTAGGCCAGAACAGGACCCCAGGCAATTCTTGTTAGAGCTTAAATGTGCATATTTCCTTGCTGAAAATGATGCAGATTTTCAATCATATGAGTTTAGGGAACTATTCTTTAATACTCTGCCTAGGTATATGAAAACTAATCTAGTTAGGGATTATTCTCCCATGTTGTCACTAGATTGGGTACTCACTCAAGCTATTAAGCTGTATAATGCCCAGCAGAGTGAGAATACCCCAGCTAGGGACAAGAAGCATGCCCCCCAGTGTGTAGCAGAGACATTGGTTGAGGAAGGCTTGCCATTTGAATCTGGCAAGAGAACTTATGCAGAGGTGTGAAAATCTCCACAGGTTCATAACCAGGCACCAGGACAGAAGGGGCCTGCCTCTGTTAGTTCCCAAGGGTCTAATAACTCAAATGGTAAGAAACCATTTTTCAAAAAGTCCCAGGGATACAATAAAAACCAAAATAAATCCAAGTTTCCCAAGAGGTTCCAAAAGGGTAAAAACTCTAACAAGCAGGGGTCCAAGTCCCAGCAAAATCAGCAAACCAATAAGTCTGATTCTGGGAACCAAGGTCAGAAGCAGGTAAGTCAGACATGACAGCCAAAATGATGGCTAATGTGGCACAGCTAGGCCAAAACCCTAGTTCACGGCAGGGATCTAATTATTTTTTAGGGACGGCTCCAGGAGTGGCAGCTGCCACCCAGTAACAGGAGTGGTTGCTGCCACTCAGTAACAGAACAGAGTAATGGTAAGTAGAGTAATGGTAAGCAGGCCTTAGGAGAAAAGAATACCGTTGTTTTGCCCTATGTAAGTCCTACAATAACCGATCAAATTTTAGACAACAGTAATGCTAACACCTTTTCTTTAGGATGTAAATGCTTTGGTTAACTCTAACATTTCTTCCTTATCTCATCCACAGACAGGTACACATAAGTCCATCCCTGATGATGTCACTTTTTTCCCTGCATTACTTCAGAACAGGTTGAAGAAGGAGGAGGAGTGAAGGGGGATGCTGCTGCTGTACAACCTGACCAAGTGGTCAGCAAGTTTGCTCCTGTAAACTCAGGAATTAACCTTTGTAGGCAGTGGAAGGATTCTAAGATGATTTTATATTGCAGTTATTTATATGAAATGCATGAATATGAAGGGAGATATTTCATTGATGTTACATTGCAAGAACTTGATGACTTAATTATTTCCAGCCTCCTGGATACAGGGTCACAAGCTACCATATTGTCTAGCTCCAATTATTCTCAAATTATGGAGGATGCTACTGTAAAGCCAGTGTTGAAAGCATTTGATGGATCCCTAATAAGCGTATGAGTTAACCCCTTAAACGTATTGGGAACCACATGGTTAAAATTTAAAATCGGTAATAAATCATTCAGACATAGAGTCATAGTAGTTGAAGTTCCCTATAACAGGTTAATTATAGGTGCCAATCTGCTACAGCGATTAAGTCCCATCATAGACTGTGTGAATAATGCCATCTGGTTACAGGTTAAAACCCCAATCAGATATGAGCGGGCATTGCAACGCTCCCATAGAAATGATCATGTGGTAGAGGAAACTAGGGATACTATTGAAATCCATTTTGTCGAAAGCCAGAACCCTAACCTCACTGTTTTACAGATGCCTGATACCAATGCTGAAAACATGGAAGGTGACCTCTCCATTAAGGCATTACCAGAACAGATTCAGAATGTAAAGCTAGAAGGCGATGTCCAAACCATATCTCTTCACAGATCACCCTCTGAACCAACAGATCCAGAGAATCATTCTCAATATCTGACATTCATTGACAACACAGGGGTGAGTTGTTTGTTTCCTTACAGGTTAAAGACTTGGGGAGGATCAAACAGGCCAAACTGAATCTGAAACTGGAACACAGTTACATTAGTAACAGCCTACTGATGGAGGTAAGAGATCTTATCCATATTAAGTATCTGGCACCATATGATAATTTGGTACAGGACCTAGATAACTATACTACTAGTTATAATGTTACTGCTAGATGTCTGTTATCTATATCACTAGGTGACTGGTTTGCAACACATGTTTTTCTTGTAGTGGAGGAACCCCAACACCAGATCTATATAGGCAATTATTTAAAATACATCAATTTGTCACCCAGATTGATCTGGTGAATAATAACCTGTGGACTAGGTTAGAAGGGAACCCCAGTGGATTTCAGGATGACTTAAAAGCCCTGAAGTCATGCCAACTGTTGTATTGTATTGTATTGTATTGTATATTTATTTATTTATTTAGAAAATGTTTTACCAGGAAGAATACATTGAGATTTCTCTCGTTTTCAAGTATGTCCTGGACAGTTTTCAGTAGAGGGTTGCATATTTACAAATTGAGAAACATTATATATTACATGTTATTAAATATACATACGAATATACATGCAAAATGGAAATTTTAAAATTATAAACAGTTACACTCTGTTTTTAGATATAGAGAAGCATTTACTTTTAAGGATTTTAGACTGGGAGCAGATCTGATTTCTTGTATTGTGGTATACGTAGCGAGTTGTTTGCGCTAGAGCAGAGGTTATACTTAGTATGGAGAGCAGAAGTGAGCATACTGCTCAGGTAGTGTGGTAGTTTTCCAGAGAAGTGGTTGCGTACTAAGCAAGAAAGGTGAAGGGCATGTCTAGATTTGAGTGTTAACCAATTTAGTTCTTTTAACATATCACAGCGATGAGTAGTGTAATTACATTGGAGGCTAAAGCAGCATATTGAATTATACAGGGTGTCAAATTTACTAAGATGGATTTCTGGTACTGGAGCATAAACTACATCACCATAGTCTATGACAGGCAGCAACATCTGTTGCACAATACGTTTTCTAACCAGGGGACTTAAACATGATTTGTGTTTAAAAAGAGTACTGATTTTGGGATAAAGCTTGGAGGTTAACTTGTCAATATGATGTCCAAAAGTGAGGTTGGGGTCAGGCTACATACCAAGATATTTGTAGGAGTCCACTGGGGCCAATTTACGATTAGACTCCATTACAATGTATAGGTGGGTATTGCCGAGATTACGCAGTTCGTGCTTTGTGCCAAATATTATTGTGACAGTTTTGTCTGTGTTTAAGATCAATTTGTTCCTTGCTATCCATCTTTCAACCTCGTAGAAATCATGTTGTAATATGGCCTCAAGGTGTGATATGTTTGAGTTTTTAGTATAGAGAATGGTGCCGGCTGCATACATGTGTACTGAAGAAGATTTGCAAACCTTGGGCAGATCATTTCTAAAAAGAGAAAATAGTAGAGGGCCAAGAATGGAGCCTTGAGGAACTCCACTTGTTACTTTGAGCGGAAGGGAGTAATTGCCAGCAACTGACACATACTGCATTCTGTCTGATAAATAGGATCGGAACCAGTTTAGAGAATTATTACCCAGTCCTGATCTTTGGAGTTTATTTATAAGAATATTATGGTCTACTGTGTCAAAAGCCTTGGCAAAATCTAGGAAAATGGCTCCTGTGAGGTCACCATTTTCCATGCCCGTCTGGATATTGTTGGTTACTTTTAGGAGGGCCGTGACTGTTGAGTGATTTGGTCGAAAGCCTGATTGAAGTGGGGTGAAAAAACTGGTCTGTTGGTAATATTTATTTAGTTGCACGTGTACACATTTCTCTAGGATTTTGGATAAAGTGGGGAGTAGGGATATTGGTCTGTAGTTTGATACTACATTTTTATCCCCAGTTTTGTGGATAGGCACAACTCTAGCCACCTTCCAGGATTTGGGCATGTACCCTGTTGCCAAAGAGGTATTAATTAAAGATGCAATCGGTTTGGCCATTACCATAGCACTGAGCTTTAATAGCATTGCTGGTAGTTTGTCAGGGCTAGATTGGCATTTCATTTTTGGATTGAGGAGGTGATCATATATTTTGCTTTCATTTACTGGCATGAAATTTAATTCATTTTCAGAAATGGACCGGGCAACAGGTGCCAGTGAATGTTCTGTAGATGGCTGAACTTCCGAGTTATCATTGTTTTGTGTAATCAGGGTGGTGGCACATCCAACAAAGTAGCTGTTGAATGCATTGGCTATGGCTATGGGGCACTGTATTGTTTCATTATCTACGATTATAGTTGATGGGTGAGTATGATTAGGAGGGTTATAGAGGTTTTTAATGACCTTCCAAAAGTTGTCTGGCTTTGAAATGTTACTGTTTAAGTTGTCAGTAAAATATTGTGCTTTTGCTAATTTTGTTTGTTTTGTATATGTATTCTTAATTGTCTGTATGCAGTGTGATCATATGCGGAGCTGGTTTGTTTAAATTTTGTCCATAAGGCATCTCTGAGACTGTATAATTGAATCAAGTCAGCTGAGACCCAGGGTAGATGTGCCCCCCTAACCCTGACTTTCCTTAGTGGGGCATGTGTATTACAGAGCTGTAAGAATTCAGAGTTAAAGAATTCTATCTCTGAGTCTAGGTCTGGTATTTGGAACATGACTTGACTGGTTTTATTTTGCGGACACAGTAAACTATGGAGTGATCGCTAAACACATTTGCTAGTACACCTGAATCTTGGATTCTGCTTGTGCAGGATGAAAGGATCCAGTCTACAGAGTATGGTTGGATGTTTTAAGATTTATGCGAGTAGGGGAGGATATTAGTTGCGATAAGTTAAATGTTTTAAACAATGAACAACATTTTTCATTCCTGGAGTCTAGACAATTAATATTAAAGTCTCCAAGAACCATCAGCTTGCTTTTCTTGTTTTGAGTGGCAATCTCCTTAAGTGTTGCGCTATGTCTGAAAGGGTATGTGCTGGGGAATTTGGCAGTCTGTAGATGCCAACAATTATGATTTGTTTTGAATATGGAAGACAAATTTTGCCAGCAATGTATTCATAAGAATCAGTGTTGTGAGAGTCATTTAGAAGTGTAAAGTTTACTGATTCCTGTATGTATATGATTACCCCTCCTCCTCGCTTTGCACGGTCTTTTCTAAAGCATGAGTATCCATCTATGGCAACAGCAGTATCAGGTATTTTTGGGGATAACCAGGATTCAGTAAGAATAAGAATTTTAGGTTTGTATGCGTAACACCATGCTTCTAGTTCATCCATTTTGGGCAGTATACTGTGTATGTTGCAGTGCACAAATGACAGACCCTTTTTAAAGGGGAGGTTGCCATTTATTGCTATTTGAGGGCCAGGGTTGGTTTCTATGTCATTTGCCAAGGCAAGTAATAGAATGCATAAAAATTTAGTGATTTGTTTTCTGTGAGTATATAGTGAGAGGGTGCGTCTGTTGCTATAATTACTGGGGGAGGGTGAGCTTGTTTTTATACTCTCCACCAGCATTCAGAGGGAAGTGCACATGTATGCAGAAGTCCATGGTGTATTAATATGGTGCTGTGCATGGTTGCAGGGATAAGAGGAAATCTGTATTAATAGTGGAATGGTTAGTACACATAGAAGTAATATGTTCATGTTGGCATGCATATGACAAGGCTCGCAGGGTGCATACAGATAGACAAACCAGCTGAGATTAAAAAATTAAATTAATATTACAAGTATAAAATTATCTATTTTCTCCAATTCCACTTTATTCACTTGCCTGTATTAATCAGTAGGTGTGCTGCAGCTGCTGTGTTTCTTTCCTGTCCACTCTCCTGTCCAACAGGACAGCAGTATGGAGACTGGAAAAAGGGCTAATTGTTAGTACATACCATAGGGGGTTAAACTTGTACAGGGAGATTGCATGGGATTTGAAGTTCCAGTTTAAAATAGCCCTGGTTAGTACGTACCACACAAAGGATTAAAATTTTTATTTATATTAAAATTAAAATTTTTATTTATATAGCGCCAACCGGTGTACTTGGCACTTTATAGATTACATTTAATATAGAAAAATTAAAATTTTTATTTATATAGCGCCAACCGGTGTACTTGGCACTTTATAGATTACATTTAATATAGAAGGGGTACAATAAGTGCAGTGATTAAGTGCTTACATAGGCAGTCATAAGGGGAACAACAGGTGAGTATACATTAGGATAAGAGGTCCCTGCCCCGTAGAGCTTACAGTCTAAGTATAGGATGGGTGACATACAGATACAAGTGCAGTGTTTGGCTTATGATGATAATGTTTGATAATGTTTCCATATTATGCTGTTGCTAGAGATAAAAGGTGCTCTTGTAGCATTGATTTAAAGTTGCTGAGGGTTGAGGCTTGGTGAATACTGGGTGGTAGGGAGTTCCACAGGTAGGGGGCCGCAAGTGAGAAAACGTTCAATCGTGAAACAGCGATAGTGGTTAAAGGGGCAGAGAGTCAGGGGCAGAGAGGTTAAAGGGGCAGAGAGTCGTCCACCATGTGTGCTGCGTAGTGGACGTGCAATATATAGCAGGGACAAGTGATGGAGAGCCTTGAAGGTAATGAGGAGGATTTTGAATGTGATACGCTGCTTTATGGGAAGCCATGACAGTGATTTTAAGAGTGGTGGGGTGAGTACTGTTCTGGAGGAGAGGAAGAGTATTCTGGTGGCTGAATTAAGAACTGATTGAAGAGGAGCGAAGTGGTTAGTAGGAAGACCAATAAGTAAAGAGTTGAAGTAGTCCAGGTGAGAAAGGATAAGAGCATGCATGTTGTAGAGTTGTAGAGTGAGAGAGGAATGGTCGGATTTTTGCTATAATCCCAAGAAAGAAACAACAGGTTTTGGTAACATTGTTAATGTGGGTGGAGAAGGAAAGAGAAGAGTCCAAAGTTACCCCAAGGCAGTGGGCCTTGTCTACAGGGTAAATTGTGGAGCCTTCGACAGTTATAGAAAATGGAGGTGTTGTGCAGGATTTAGGAGAGAAGATAAGGAGCTCAGTCTTGGACATGTTAAGTTTTAAGCGACAATGAGTCATCCAGGAAGAGACAGCATTAAGGCAATCTGAGACCCGCTGCTGTATTTTAGGTGATATTGAGGGTGCAGAGAGATATATTTGCGTATCATCTACATAGAGATGGTAGTTAAAGCCAAAGGATTTTATCAGTTACCCCAGACATATGCAGTGAAGACACGGGTAGCTAATGAGGTCACTATACCTAGTGGGGCAAGTCAGGTCCCCATATCATTGCAGGTTCGTAGTGGTCAGAACATTGAGAATCCTGATGCATTAATATGCCTCTCAAATAGGATTCAACAATTAGGAATTTCCGTGTCACACACCCCTATGGTGAGTATTCATAGACCACCAGTCCACATCGTGGTAAATAACATAACCCCACACAGTATTACCTTAGAGAAGGGAACTGTAATAGGTTATGCACTGGATTCAGAATACTATACATTTGGGTTTCAGAATCAAGTAATTGGTCTACTGCATGATAATTATCTGTCTGAGGAAAAACTAGTTGAGCAAATGTATTACTCCCTCCCAGAGGGACTGTTTCCCGTTCAATCGATGTATCCATATAGCCCTGATACAAGTACATGCCAGATTGAAGAATCCTCTCTCGTATTTGAACACCAGATGGAGGAACAAGAGTCCGGAGAATATCAGGAGGCTGTGGATAAGGTAAGAATAAATGCTCATGATTTATCTACACAGCTTGAGGAAACCTATGAGTTCGGTAGGCCAGAAGCATTTCCAGGTTTCAATGAGCTAGTAGAGGAACAAATCATTCTAGCCGATGCATGCTCTGATGACTCTGAACGCTAACAGCTAAGGGAAATACTCATGGAATTCCAAGAGCTGTTTGCCAAGGATTCATATGATTGTGGTCTAACCAATATACATGTCGCCCTCATACAGAATGATCCTAAATTGCCTTCTGTATATGTCAAACAGTACCGTCTTCCACTTGCATCCTATGACTCATTGAGAGGGGCATTATACGGCCAGTGCACAGCTCATATAATAATCCTTAAACCCAATGGTCAATGGCGTCTGTGTGCTGACTTAAGGCAAATGAACAAACGTCTATATATGTCCGGCTGGCCGGTGCCGTATATATAGACCAATGTTTAGTTCAGATGCAGGGGTCTAAGTTCTTTATGGCGATTGACTGTGCCCAGGGTTACTGGACCATTAAAGTTAGTGAGGAAGAGCAATATAAGCTAGTTTTCACCTTTAGAGGAGTACAATAAGCCTGGATTAGAATGCCTTTTGGGTATATCAACTCAGGTCATGAATTTTCCATATTCATGCACAAGGCTATGCCTGATGCTATGGCTAGGGAGACTCTCTGCTATGTAGATGATGTCCTAATTAAAAGTACTACCTTCCAAAAGCATTTAACAGAGATTAAATATGTATTTAATCAACTAAAGAAAGCTGGTGTTAAACTACCGCTTAAAAAGGCACAGATGTGCTGCACCAAAGTTAACTTTTTTGGTCAGGAATTGACCACTGAAGGGTTAAACCCTCAAAGAAAGAAAGTGGAAGCGATAGTCAAATCCAAAACACCCACTAATCTCAATAAATTAAGATCCTTCATAGGCATGATGAATTATTCCCGGAAGTTTATTGATAATTATTCAGAAATAACCAAACCATTGTTGTTATTATTGAAGAAACATCAGCTGTGGATCTGGGGTGTAGCCCAGGAACAAGCTGTGTCTGAACTCAAGAATGAACTCACCCAGGCCTGTCTGGCCTATCCAGAGGGAGGTAAGCCATTTTTACTTGAGACAGAATTCACTAATCTTAGTCTCAGTGGGGTTTTATATCAAAAGTAGGACAACCTGAATAAGGTTATTGCTTATGCCAGTAAAACCCTGTCTTCTGCGGAAATCAAATTCAATGACTGTGAGAAAGCTTTATTGGCTACTCTTTGGGCATTACAGAATTTTTGTAGTTTTATTCAGGGTGAGAAAATCATCACTGAAACCGCAAAGTTATAGGATAAAGGAAGGACACTTCTCCAATAGTAGGATCACCGCTTGGACTTTATCCCTACAGGGATGGCCACTGGAGATTAGGTATAAGCAAAACAGGAAGAATCCTGTAGCTCAAGGACTAGCCGAGCTCCATGATTGTTCAGCACCTCCCATGGAGACTGCTACCAGTGGAGACAACTACCTTGAGGAACAATTGCTTTCCCCCTATAAGGCATTTGACGAGAATTATTGTACAACCTTGCCAACCACGTACATTGACGGTTGCTCCTACCATGTCATGACTGGTACTGAAAGGAAACTGGTGGCAGGTATAGGGATTACCTGGACAGGTGAGTGCCCTATTATATCTAAAGGGTATAGCTTGGGACGGCAGAGTAGCCATTTGGCAGAACTCTGTGCAGTTCTATTAGCTGTTGAGCATAACATTAAGGAATTTGTCATTATAACTGATTCTAATTATGTTCGCCATAGCTTTGTAGAATACTTCCCAGGTTGGAAAAGGAGCCGTATGCTCCAATCCAGTGAAACATGGTAAATTGTTTTGCTAGGTCGACAATCTCGTGACATCAAATGGACTTACCATCTACTGGTGGTCCTAGGCCCTGAAAAACAGGGAAATGATCTAGCCGATCCATTGGCTAAAGAAGGCGCCCTTAAGGGGGAAGCCTTAGATATATCACATCTATTGGGTCCTATACAGGTAAATCCTGTTACTAGACAACAAGTCCGTAACAAAGCAGACACCCCGGTATCACAGTGTATTCAAGACTCACCTAGTGAGCATTTGATTACAAGTCATAAGGGGGACCCAATCATAGTGCAATTCTATAAACATATAGAAGACCCCCTCAACCACCCAATCTCCGAGGAGGACAGTGTAGGAAAGTAATACTTGAGGATCTTGATGAGATCCAAGGCCCAGTTCCATATACAAGATGGTCTGTTAATCAGAAACTCTAAAAATGGAATACAGCAATGGGTTGTACCAACTGCATTTAGAGGTTTAATGCTCCAACATGCTCATGATGCACCTACTTCAGGTAATCATCGAGACAAAATCACTCATGAGATTATCTGTGATTATGCATATTGGCCTCATATGCTTAAAGATGTACAAACCTATTGTCATGGTTGTTTGGTGTGTTCCCAATTCCAACCATTTGGCCCCAATCATTGTGCACCACTACAGAAGAGGGGGATGTCATTACTGCAGTCGGATATTCAAATAGATTTTATAGGACCAGTTATCCGGACAGCAAGGGGGAACAAGTATATGCTAACCGTTACTTGTTTGTTCACCAAATGGGTTTAGTGTTTACCCGCGAACAATAATACGGCAGAAATCGCTGCTGCATTGTTAATTAACCATGGGTTCTCTAGGCTTGGCCTACCACAGTGGATTGAATCTGATAGAGGTAGCCATTTCACCAGCGAAGTGATGAGCAAACTATGGAAACTATTGGGGGTAAAACGTAAATTACATATTGCTTACCATCCTGCGTCAAGTGGGGGGGAGCGATAATCAATCCATTGTTAACATTCTCAAGAAGTTGGTTAAGGAATCATGTAAGGATTGGGATCTTAAACTACCCCTAGTTCTTATGGCTATTCGAGCTACTCCTAGTGCAGCCACGAAAATGTCACCATTTGAATTAATGACAAGTAGAAAGATGGTCCTACCCCAGCACTTGCTATACCGTACGTCTGATCAAAATCTAATTAATGCCTCCACAACACACACACACATACATAGACCAGTTACTCAAGCATTTACAACATGCCTTTGCATTTGCACAGAAAAATCTGGAGAAAGCAGTGGTAAGTAATAAGACTTACTATTACCTAAAGACCACCAAAAGGGAGTATGAGGTAAATGATCATGTTTATCTGCACAATTTTGCAAGATAAGAAGACATTCTTACCCTCAAGGAGAGGGCCATATATCATAACTAATAAATTATCTCCAGTTACCTATAATGTTTCTATCCCTAATAATGGTGAAACTTTAGAAAAGCGGATTCATATAAACCAACTGCGTGCTTGTCAACCTAAATCTCAGTTACAGATCATAGAAGGAGAAGCTGAAGAAGAACAAGATCCTAATTCAATCATTGGATGGATGAGTAGTTTTGATTGTCCAGATGACATTATCATGTTCAGTTCTATTGTCTTCTTTTGTTTCAGTGAAACGTTGCTTTCTCTTTTGTCTGTCTGTGTGGCATGCATGTTCTCCACTAACATGCTAACATATCTCGTCAACAAATTAATTGCTGCTCAATGATTCTCTGAAAATGTTATGCTAATTTTATTTTTCCTTTTGATAAGGTTTTGTTTTTAGCATACAGCTGAGGGTCATTCCTCTGTGAAAGGGGGAAGAGTAGAGACAGAGAGTGTTAGATTATCATACTTTAGCTTAAGGCTAATGAGGGCCACAAGCAGACTAGTGCAAAAATAAATGTACAGTAATCTTAACAGTACCAAAATCATAGGGATACTGGTTGAAACTGTATTGTATGTATGCATGCAAAATTGTTTCAATGAGATCACTCATGTGTCATTTCTTTTAGACCACAGAGTTCTTAAAAGATTGAGGTTGATTGACAGATGCCATTGTTATGGACGTCAAGACCAAGGAGTTCCAGCCAAAGCCAAGCCATGATGTGGCTCATCCTTCTTCTGTGACAGGAGTTCCGGACGAAGACAAGCGTGGTTCCAGTGCCTTTATCAAGAACCATTGGGCAAGAGATGCCGGAATTCATCCTAACAGAGAAGAATTTCTATCGCAGAGGAGTTTTGTCAACAAGTTCCCATGATTACCATCAAAAGGAAATTGATATTTCTCTCACCACCATTCTCTAAAACTGGGAGTCTGATTTGATATGTGTGCCTTGTTAGCTCAAGCCAAAACTAAGGAGATCCTTGAGTAGGCCAAGCAACTATTCATATTAGATACAACGTCTCACTATCAACCAATTTGGTCTATTGGTTTCATATTTGGAGATATTGTTTCATCTATTGAAGAGAACAAGTACTTCAAATTTTGGAAATAAGCCTGTGCCATTTTCTAGTTGATGGACTAAAGCGAACTGTGATAATTTCAGGGATGATGCCAGTCACGGGAAGAAGATGACAATAGTCTCTTCCAGTTTTAGCAATAATATTTTAGAACTTTAATCAAGTTAGAAAAATTTTGCTAAAAAGAGGTATTATGTCAGAGACATTGCCATGATGGGGAGGAAATGGTTAATTTTTATTTAAACCAAATTCTCTGAAAGTCTGTTTTTAAGATGTGTGTAAATGATCTCATGTTAAAACAATGGCCCTTTGCTTCAAGGTAGGGGATGAAATTAACTGAGTGTCATTTATGGGGATATACTATTATGTGCTAGACACCAAGTCTAAAGGAAGATATTCTCCCATATGGTAAAGTACGGAAGGGTGACATATTTATGTCAAGTCTAATGACCTTGTGGCCATTCTTATCTGTTGCTATAAGACAGATACAGGTATCATATGTAAAATTTTAATGTGGAGTAAGAGCGCCATCATGAGAGTGCATAGCTTTATTACTAGTGTTTTGGAATTTTTTCCATAATAATATGCGTGATGTCATAGGGAAATTAGGGATTAAGAGTATCCAATCAGATAATACTGATTATGTCACTGCATAATGAGATGGATCTCTATCCAATCAGAGAAGATTCCGATAAGGGTAATTTTATATTATAAATATGTACGTTTTTAGAGAGAGGGGCTTTTTCCCTCTTGGTTTCCTGGCTCTTGATTTCCTGAAGTGTACCTGGCTGGCTGGTAAAGAGATACTAAGAAACACTTATCGGACTGGCAAGTATATATATTTCCTTATTTTAATTCTGCAAAATTCAGAATCAAATATATATTTCTTCTATATTTGAAGAAACATAATTTTTCTTACAATTTGTCTTAATTGGACTGGCCATCCAATTGTGAGCAATTATAATAAGCTGCATTGGCTCTATTAATTCTGAAATAAGCAGAATTCATTAATTAATTGGTAAATTGTTATATTCTGCTAGATAGATAATAAAATAGTGATAGCAGTGAGATCTATTTATCCTTGTTTATATATTAGTTAATATAATCATTGACATTTTTAGAATATATTGTGTTTTTAGAAAGGTTATTATTGCTAATATTTGATCTGGGGGAATTCTTTGAGTTCGGTTATTAACTCTTCAACTGCTATTTATCTATTTAATTTGTGGTGTTTCTTTGGATTTCTTTGTGTGTGTTTTGGGTCTAAACTTTTGTACAGTGAGAAGTTTATTTAAACATCACACTAGACAAACAAAGTCGCCATCTTGGGTGTGGCATCTTATATTCCTAAGTGGATTAACCCTTGGAGTACCCTATAGGTTTTACATAGGATTGCTATGGTCATGTGTATGATATATGTTGCATGAAGTTTGGTATACTGTCTAGACATATATTATTAGATTGATTCTGAGTATATTCTTGGTATAATCTATTATTGACTATATTAAATGCAATTTATATGTTTTATTCATAAGGTATGCAAAATTTGAAATCTATAGTGATTTAAATGGGATTTTATTCCAGTTAGTCTCTAAATTTGGTTATTATATATGGTATAAGGAAATTGTCAGAGGACCTGGCTTAATATTAAAGCTGACTCACCTGACAACATATCTTAAACCTCAATTAGCATAGTTTATACAGTTTCTGGGGCAGAAGTATTCATATATGCTGCTGCCAACTGTAATTTAATTAATTGTAAGGGTCAATTATCCTTTTCTATGCTGCTGAGTTCAATTATTGTTATTTTATATCTCTGAATATACCTATGTGTGGTTAACCCTTTAATTGCTGGTAATGCTAATGGTGATAATTGTGGTTTGGGTTACTGTATATCTATTGTAATTGTTGGTCACTCATTTATATCATTGTTGTTTACACTTTATATATATTATATTTTACTTAAACAAATTATATATATATTTTTGCACAAATATGTGGGATTCATTATTTTTTTTTTTTTTATTAAATTTTTATTGAGAAGTAAGTAGAATTAAACAGAGCAAGAAGGAATATTTGACATGACATACAAAAAACAGTACATGTAACTTATCAAAGCCACAAGATTAAAGCAGAAGCAAAAGTTGCATTTGCGATATGTCATGTTTAGCATCACTGAACGAAATCAGCTAAGATATCATATAATCCTCAAGAAGAACGAGAAATGCAGAGATTTAGAAATCATAGAGAAGTAAGAAAGGGAAGAGATAGGGAGAAAAGAGAGAGAGAAAAAAAAAAAAAAAGAGGGGTGAAAGGTGGAGGGAGATAAACAGGCGTGCAGGACCAGAGTCGGACCATCCTTGGCATCTACAAGTCGGGCACTAATACCTGATAGACATCAGAAAGGGCAGGTAAGAAAGAATTTGTCAATAACTTCTGGGTCTCTCCCTTTAGAGATGATATGAACCCGGAGAAGGGAAATTTGTAATCGCACTTTAGCCACCCATTCCTCTATTGAAGGTGGGACAGTATCTTTCCAATGGCCCGTTATCAGGGTTTTAGCCGCCAGAAGCAACGCATATAATAAGCACCTTTTCACAAAAGACAGTCGTGGAAGTCCCAGGAAAAATAATGTCTGCCAAATGTCCCCTGAAAGTGTTACTCCCAATCCTTCAGTAATTAGTTGTAAACATTCCGTTCAAAAGGAACGAATTCTAGGACAATCCCACCAGATATGAGAAAAAATGCGCCTGCACCCACACCACAACGCCAGCATAAGGGAGCAGTGGAAGGAGCGAATTTGTGAATTCGCACAGGTGTGAGGTACCATCTAGAGTGGAATTTATAATGTGATTCCAACATGGAGGAGGAGATCAATGCCTTCGAGGCCACCTTCCAAATTTCTGCCCATTCAGCTGTCGATAGTGTGCATCCTAACTCCCTCTCCCAATCAGATGCATATTTCGGTGTAGAGTCAAAGAGGGATTCTGATAAAATGCGATAAACCTCACTTAGCCGCCTAGAAGGCGCTTTAGTAGCGAGTAATAAACTCTCAAATTTGGTCGGATGCGAAGTCCAAGCCGACTTAACAAGAGGTTGTTCAAGAAAGTGTTTGATTCGAAGATATCTCCACATCTCAGATGGAGAGAGAGAGAAGGATTGTTGAATATCCTCAAAAGGCTTGATCTGTCCATTCGCAGCAAGATCCGCAATCCTCCAGTACGATACAGTCACCCAGCCAGGAACGGGATTTATTATTTTAATCAATTTGTTACTGTGAAGTAGCATGTCAATACCTAATATAGTGTAAAGTTCTCAAATTTAATTTTATCTATTTATGTGAAGATATCCAACCTAATTGGTTCTCCTGTTAACCCTTGGATATCTTCTACAAATTTCATCAGGCATAGTGCCCTGTGATTGGAGGAAAGATGATGTAGCTCCATTGTTTAAAAAGGGAGCAAGATCCAAACCAGGAAATTATAGACCTGTGAGCTTGACTTCCATAGTGGGTAAGATACTAGAAGGGTTAATAACTGACACTATTCAGAACTATGTGAAGACAGACAATATTATTAGTAGGAATCAGGATGGTTTCACGAAGAATAGATCATGTCAGACTAATTTACTTGCATTTTATGAAAGAGAAAGTAGTCATTTGGACAGGGGAATTGCTGTAGATGTAGTATATTTGGATTTTGTGAAAGCCTTTGATACAGTGCTTCTCAACAGGTTATTTGCATAAATTAAAAGGCTTCGGTTTGGGTGGTGTGATCTGTAAATGGATTGAGAACTGGTTAAATGATAGATGGCAGAGAGTTATTGTAAATGGAACCTTTTCAAATTGGTCTAAAGATATAAGTGGGGTTCAGTCCTGGGCCCAATGCTTTTTAATTTTATTAATGATCTAGAAGTGGGAATTGAAAGTAGCATCTCAATCTTTGCTGATGACACTAAGCTATGTAAGGAAATATGCACTGAGCTGGATGTTTTTTTCTCTGCAGAAGGATTTAGATAAACTGAGTGAATGGGTAGAAAAGTGGCAGATGACATTTAATGTAGATAAAAGTAAGGTTAAGAATTTGGGCTGTAGAAACAAAAATGGTACTAGCCTGCATAAAAAAAGGTGTAGATGCAAGTGATGCTAATATTATCCTACCTCTGTATAAATCCTTGGTTAGGCCTCGTCTAGAATAAGGAGTACAATTTTGGGCGCCAGTTCTTAAAAAACACATTGTTGAACTGGAAAAGGTGCAGAGACGTGCAGCAAAACTGATAAAGGGATTGGAGGATCTTAGTTATAAAGAGAGACTAGCCAAACTGGGTTTGTTTACATTAGAGAAGATACATCTAAGGAGGGAAATGATTACCATTTACAAATATATTCAAGGTCAATACAAAGAACTAGCCAATTAATTATGCAAAGAGCTGAGCTAAGAACAAGAGGTCATCCATTAAGTCTAGAGGAAAGGCTCTTTCGACTAAAACAATGGCAGGGATTCTTTACAGTAAGGGTGGTAAAGCTATGGAATTCTTTGCCTCGGCATGTTGTACTTGCAGATAATGCAACTGCTTTCAAAAAAGCAATGAATGCGTATCTAGCACAGAACAATATTGAAAATTATGACAGATGGTTTCAAAACAGATGGGATGTTGATCCAGGGAAATATCTTAATGGCATTTGTAGTTAGGAAGGATTTTTTTTTACCCACTTGGGGCTAAATTAGTAATTGCTCCAGAGGGTTTTGTTTTTGCCTTCCTCTGGTTCAACAGGGGTGTTTTTGGCATGGGCTGTACTTGATGGACACATGTCTCTGCCTCATCATCTATGTTACTATGTTTGTTGTGAGTGATAAAGAGGTGATACAGGGGACATAACTTCCCCAGTGATTTCATGTCCACAGTCCCCATGTTGTTCAATGTAACCAATGTTCTGTGATTGCTCTGGTTTGATAAATCTCAGTGCATAGGCTGCATTGACAAACAGACTAGCACATTAACACAACTTACTGGATAACCCAATGATCAACCTAACATTTCAATCTTTGTGCTGTGAGTTTCATCAGAGTGTGAATCACAGCCTTTCTGGCTGGATGTTCTGTCTTTCCTCTTACTTAGCTAAGTCAAATATCTGTTTGGATAACCCTTATAAACCACAACAATTGATGCAACTGAATATTAACAGTGTAGCACCTGTTGTTATGCTAAGGGGTAGGTGTCAGTTATTCAAATTCAGCCCACATCATGGCCTTACAACACTGACATGTTGTTTGGCTCCAGTAGTGGATTGCGAGTTGGATTTGGACAATGTTGTGTGTGGTGTGTGTGCTAACCCATGTATAAAACACTCTTCAACCAAGTAAGCTGGGGCAGGAGTTGCATTCACTGCCTTGCTTTGCAATGCATTGGATACATCATTGCCACGTAATCTATCAGTAACCACAAACCATCTCAGACAGGATTAAAATGCAGAAGTGCTTTTATATTTCTTGGGGGGAAATAAGTTGGGCTCTTTATTTTATTTTTGTGGGAGACTTTGGACTTGATGGCAGAAGTGATTGCCCTAGTTGACTGTCTGGCCACCCTTGTAACCCTTGCTGATGGTGTAGGGGTCACACTGGAGGGGGAGGTGGTTGCAGTGGACTCCTCTGTAGACTGATGCTCCCTCTCCATTCACAGGTTTTCCCTGTGGTTCAGTTCCCTGAGTTCCACCAGCAGCTGCCCCATCATATTCATCATACCGGTTCTGTACTGGCACAGCTCAGCAATCAGCACCCTGTGTTGTGCCTCCAGGGCATGAAGGGTGACTGTGTTCCTCAGAGAATCCCATTGCAACCTCCTGAGGTACCTGTTTTTTCTCTGAGATTCCCTGAGCTGCCACCTCTGGATGACCAGGCACTCCCTCTCCATCCCTATGCTGTTTACACTGGTAGAGGAGGGTGTGCCTGATGATGCTGTCTCATCTATGTCTTCCTCCTGTTGCTCTGGTGAGGTTGCTGCTGGTGCTTGTGGTGAAGCTGCTGCTGGTGCTGGTGGGGAGGCTGCTGCTGAGGATAGCTGCTCCTGTGTCCCAGCAGATGAAGAGCCAGACATTGGCTGTGCCCCCACCACATCCAGGGATTACGAATTATGCACTGATGTTTTGGCCTCCTGTTGTGAATATGGTGGGGGTATGTGAAGTCCTCCTGTTGTTGGGGACACTGGGGTTCCCCAATCAGACCCAAATGTTCATAATCCAGTAGCCACTGGTCATACCGTGGTCACTGGTAACTGAGACCCTCAGGGGGCCATGCTGGGGAGCCATCCAGGACAGCAGCTATTGTCTGCTGGCAGAACCATATGTTCCATACTGTGGTGTGGGCACTGTTTCAGGCATCCAGCACCTTCCTGGTGGAGGTGGTGGTGCTGTGTAGTTCAGTCCAGAGGTGGATGGCTGCATCCACCTTTCCTGATGCATCCACTCACTATAGGGGGTGGGTGGATGCCTGTATTCTTGTGGAGCTGATGGTGCTGGTGCAGCTAGGGTAGCCAGTTCAGCTGGTGGAGCTGGTGGGGATAGTGAAATTGGTGGGTATGGTGACTGCCCGCTGGTCCCCTTGTCTTGCTCCACAAGTGGAAACTCACTGGGTGATGAGTCTGCCTTCTCCTCCTCCATGGCCTCTTGCTGTACTGCAGACATGTATGCTGTGAGGGGAAAGTTCATGGTGTGATTAGTAATGTAAGCAATGACAGAATGAATGCAAGATGAAGTAACTGGCATGAGATTCTCTGAGTGTCATAATGGTATCCTATGCATTGTGTTGCAATGCATGGGATACCACCCTGGTAATCACAGATTGCTGAACTTGACAGGATCCTGTACATGATGTCTGTCCAAGTTCAGTCCTCAAGGCCACCAAACAGGTCAGTAGTGAAGGATTTCTCTGAGTAAGGCCTGTTGTTGTGTTGAACGGTAGCTCCATCTTTTTGAGTGACCCAGCCGTGCTTAATCAGAGACATCCCTCAATTATCCCTGTTGGTGAGCAACCTACAGTAGTTATTGATTGGTTCCCATATGTGTCCTAACAATAGTGCATGGTCTAAAATCCATCCATGCCATCACCACTCCTGAGAATCCATGTGACAACCAAATGTATGATATGACAGTTCAAGTGAGAGGAAATGATTGTATACACAACACAAAAGCCTACTTGGTTGTCATTTAATTCAACAGTGTTGATTATTTTGAGGCCTGTGTGTTGCACATACACCCAGTTAGTCTTAGTGGCACTGTGATGTGTTACCTGATCCATCTTTATTGAGATTCAATGAGCTATGATGAAGGGTTGATGATGTGGAGGTGAAGTAAAGATGATGACTTCTTCAGTGAAATAATTTCTCCATTTCCTATGTTTTTCTAGGGAGTCTATGCATTGAGATCTCAATAACTTGAAACACGTTATTGAATTTTCACCATAGACTAATATGTGAATTGGTGAAGTGATAATATGGAAGTGTTAACATCTTGATCTCTTTATCATCGCTTAGTGAATGTTTCCTGTGGAACATTAAATTGTAACCCTGTTGACTTGTTTTTTTTGTTTTGAGCACTGGAGGGGTTGCCAATGCATTGATGAGCAATGTGTTGATGATCCCTCTAGCACTCAAGAGGTTAGGTGCTGATTTCCCTGTGGGTACATGGGTGACATTATGGAGGAACAGTAACGATCTTTAACAGAAAACATTTTGTGAAGCATGGTTTGTGTGGATTGTGTCTGATCAGCACAGCAAGAAGAGGGTTGAACTGGCACTTGGACATGATTGAACATTGTTGAACCTTCCCATTTGTGCTTGTATTGTGTCCTTGTTTTAACCCTCAGAGTGCTGTGTTGGTGCAATTGTGTGGATCAATGATGGCCATGTGTTGAGGTGTGTATATTTTATACATATCAAATTAGCTCTCTACCACTTCTTGTGGGTTGCCTCCCTTCAAGGTGTTCTCAGGCTGCTTACATTGGGCTCTCCGGTATAGAGTCTGACATATTGATTGTGCTGCACAGATCTCCCAAACGGATTCCAAACTAAACTCTATTGCAGCCATGCTACAGCAGATGCAGCTGCATTTTGACACAGATGCGCCTCCAGTTTGAGATCCAGCTACCACACTTCCTGCTCCTCCACCTACCAGCTATCCATCATGCAGGAAGCCATTACCAGATCCGTTCAACTGATCCTATATCCGACCTTAGAGGGTTTCTGAACCAGTGTTACCTACACTTTCAGAACCAACCGGAGATTGCTCCCTATTACAATATGTGGTGGAATTCTGCACCTGGGCCAACGATATGGAGTGGGATGAATGGGCCTTGAAGGCAGTATTCAGTAGAAGTCTATCAGATCGCCTAAAAGACAATCCCACCACTCACCTTATTCCCAATACCCTTGAGGGTGTGATAACCCTGTGCTCCACTCTAGAGCACCTTATTCAGGAAACGCCCAGACTTAGGGTTTGGTGAGGGAACTAACCTAAGTCTGTTTTCTGTTTCCTCTAAAGAGGACAAAAAAATGCATGTTCCAGTCATCATTTCCCATGCACATAAGACCATACAGACCTCTGTCTTCATAGATTCTGGAGAGGCAGGTCTTTTTATGGATGCTGCCGTTGCCACTCTCCATGTCATTCCATCTGTGCAAAAAACCCATCCGGATTGTGACCGTTGACGGTTCTCCTTTAGGAGCTGGCTTTATCACTTGTGCTTCAGCCCCTTTTGTCTTGCAGATGGGTCTCTCTCACACAGAAACCTTGACATTTGACATAATCTCATGACCTACTTTCCCGATCATACTGGGTTATCCCTGGCTTCGAGGGAATAAACCCAGCATCAATTGGGTTTCTAATACCCCCTCATTCCCAGAGTCCAGCTCTTATTGTCCACTCTGGACACCATTCTATCCTTTCTTCTGAGCCAATACCTAACCTTTACTGATCTGTTCTGCAAGACTAAGGCTGGGACCTTTCCCCCTCATCGTCCCTATGATTGTCCCATTGATCCCGAGGCAGAGTCTACCCACCCTCGGTCCCTAAAACTAAAATCCTTGAGGACTATATCAAGGATAGTTTGGCCAGTGGGTTTATCCGCCCTTCTACATCTCCTGCAGGGGCCGGTATAATTTTTTGTTTCTAAAAAAGACAGTGGTCTCCGTCCTTACGTGGACTACAGAGGGTTGAACCTTGTTACTCACAAGAACTGTTACCCTCTTCCCCTTATTCCAGAACTTTTAGACCATCTCCAGGGTGCTAGCTACTTTACCAAGCTCAATCTGTGAGGCGCCTACAACTTGGTACTGATGAAAAAGGGCAATTAGTGGAAAATGGCTTTTAATACCAGGTTTAGGCGTTACAAGTATCTAGTTATGCCCTTTGGTCTCCGTAATGCCCCTGCCATTTTCCAAAGCTTTGTCAATTACATATTAGGGACCTCTTCTTAACCTTTGTAGTGGTATATCTTGACAATATTCTGGTGTTCTCTCCCACCTTAGAAGAACACCGTAATCATATGACCCAGGTGTTGACCCGATTAAGGGAGAACCAATTATTACGGGATTATTAAGGGATTTTCGGCACTCTTAGCCCCTATCCCGGCCATGACCCGAAAGGTGGCCAATCCTTACCAGTGGTCTCCTGCAGCCCTCTTGGCTTTTGAAGAACTAAAGAAGACCTTCTCTTCTGCACCTATCCTTAAGTACCCCGACCCTCTGACTCCTTTTACTCTTGAGGTTGATGCCTCTGAGACCATTGCTGGAGCAGTCCTTTCCCAGAAAGCCCCAAATACAGGCATACTCCACCCATGTTTTTTCTTCTCCTTCTGCCTGCTTAGTTTGTACTGTGTTGCTAGGCTGGTTTTGACCCTGGCTTGTCCGACTATCCCTTTGTCTCATCCTAGGTACTGTCTTTGCCCACCTGTTGCTGACCCGGATTGTCAACCACCCTTCTTTCAACTTCGAAAGGCCCTCAGTGCCCAGTGTGTCGTGTTCGATGTTGTCGACTATCCTGTCGGGTTCGACCCATTCGACCTCTTCATATTCGACCCCCAGTCACACAGTAAACCTTATGACCCCCAGTCGCACAGTAATCTTGCAACCTCCAGTGCTACTTGACCAGTATCCAACAGAAACAGCCATACTGCTGGTAGGTTTATAACACTGATTCCTGACCTGGTGAGTAGCTGTCTGTATCCTAGGTGGTTATCCAGCTATCAGGCTTTGCGGCCTGCTCCACCCCCTGGCTCCGGCCGAAGCAAACCCTCCTGAGAACAGCCACCGTCTGCAAGCAACGCTCCCAACTCTTCAAACCCCTGCTTCTTGCTCACAGGGGCCTACTGAGTAAGTATTCAGTATTGTTATCTGTCTGTTATAAATTTTATACATATCATATTTTCTGTCTGCCACTTCTTGTGGGGTTGCCTCCCTTCAAGGTGCTCACGAACTTGGGGCATCTTGGCCAAAGGATCTGCACATTAGAAGATGACAAGGAGGCATTGTGGTCGCAAATGCAAGTTCTTGAGCAAACCTTGACATGCCATGAGAATACAATTCACTACCTCTTTTCAACACTGGAAGACCTGGAAAATAGGGGAAGAAGATGTAACATTAGGATCAAGGATTTTCACAAATCTGTGCCCGCAAAAGATCTTTTGACAGCACTTCAGGGCCTCTTTAATGAGATAATGTGAAGCCTGGATTCCAAGGTCATTAAGATAGAGAAAGCACATGTCCTTAAAACCGAAAGGTCCGCCATGTTCCAGTTCTCATGACATCATCTGCTGTCTACACAATTATGGGGAAAAAGAGAAGATTGTCTCAAAGTCGTGAGATTTGGAGTAAGAAAGTGTTGGCTAAGTGCATAGATGGTGATATTGGATGTAATTCCCTACCTACATTGTCGACTATCCTGTCGGGTTCGACCCATTCGACCTCTTCATATTTGACCCCCAGTCACACAGTAAACCTTACGACCCCCAGTCGCACAGTAATCTTGCAACCTCCAGTGCTACTTGACCAGTATCCGACAGAAACAACCATACTGCTGGTAGGTTTATAACTCTGATTCCTGACCTGGAGAGTAGCTGTCTGTATCCTAGGTGGTTATCCAGCTATCAGGCTTTGTGGCCTGCTCCACCCCCTGGCTCCGGCCAAAGCAAACCCTCCTGAGAACAGCCACCGTCTGCAAGCAACGCTCCCAGCTCTTCAAACCCCAGCTTCTTGCTCACTGGGGCCTACTAAGAAAGTATTCAGTATTGTTATCTGTCTGTTAAAAATTTTATACATATCAAATTTTCTGTCTGCCACTTCTTGTGGGGTTGCCTCCCTTCAAGGTGTTCACGAACTTGGGGCATCTTGGCCAAAGGATCCGCACATTAGAAGATGACAAGGAGGCATTGTGGTCGCAAATGCAAGTTCTTGAGCAAACCTTGACATGCCATGAGAATACAATTCACTACCTCTTTTCAACACTGGAAGACCTGGAAAAGAAGATGTAACATTAGGATCAAGGATTTTCACAAATCTGTGCCCGCAAAAGATCTTTTGACAGCACTTCAGGGCCTCTTTAATGAGATAATGTGAAGCCTGGATTCCAAGGTCATTAAGATAGAGAGAGCACATAAGTCCTTAAAACCAAAAGGTCCGCCATGTTCCAGTTCTCATGACATCATCTGCTGTCTACACAATTATGGGGAAAAAGAAAAGATTGTCTCAAAGTCATGAGATTTGGAGTAAGGAAGTGTTGGCTAAGTGCATAGATGGTGATATTGGATGTAATTCCGTACCTACATTCAATGGGACTCTTTGGATTCTGTGGTACCTGGGGAATGTTTTGACTTGCTTTATTTGTCTTATATTTCTCTGGCATGGGTTTTATGGCGTTTGGGCTCCTGTCTCACAATGTGCCTTGTCAGTGATGCAAGAGCTTAAATGCTATTAGTTATTGTACGGGATGGGTGGTATTGGCTGTCATTGTGTTCTGAAGGAAGTTTTATAACGGGCTTGACAGCACTGCCTCCTGGCTGCCGACATTCATGGTATGGGGTGCTGGCCCCGGGTGCCAGCGTCTATGGAGCAGTGGACATCCTTAAGCTTCTGATACTGTAAGCCAGATATAAGCTCAGACACATATTGTCTACGTGCCTGTGCTTTGAGTCCCCGTCACCCTTCAGAGGTATTGCAATAAGCCCGAATGGCTCCGGAAGAGATTGCCGGCGCAGGCGCATAGGCTGCACTTACCTGGTCATCAGTCTCGGAATATTACTGATAACTTTACTCAGGGGCACTTTTAAGAGGTAAAATAACAATTATTAAGCTAGTCACCACCTGCCTAAGTATTGCAGGGCGACTTTAGTTGATGTGGTAGTTCTGCTTTAAGGGCCTTATGTTCAAATGAAAAATGGAGTCATTCCGTAACAAACCAACTGCTCCTGGTCTGCTTCTCCTTACACCTGTGTGCTTCCATTGAGGCTGATGGCCACAGCATAGGGAATTCCCGTTCGTTCAGGGGACTGGTTGGGATGGGCTGTATGGGCTTGTGTCAGGGATGCTGGCCCTGTTCCCAAGCTATTGCATTCATCTTCTTTCTCCACCTCCATAGGCTCTTGCTTTGGTGTCGGAGGTGGTTGTGTGGCCGGGTCATCATGTGCCCATCCCCCCCGCCCCCACTGGATGAGCGGTCTTCCCTTTCTGTGGAGGCCATATAAATGAGTACTTGGGGGGGGTGAGAACAAGTACAAGAGAGTCAGTCACCCAGTACTTTTGCTGTAGGGATATCTCTTTCACCTGATATTGGTCTTCCTAGACCTGTTACCATGAGCATTTTGTTTACTTTTACCGACATTCGTCCTAAGCAATCTTTGGCCTTATTATTAGCAATTGTGGTGCTGTGCCTCAACCCTTTGGGGTTGTATTAAGCCCTTATTGGTGTTGTGGCCAAGCATCATAGGGGCAGGAATTTATTAGCCATTTAGGCTTCCTCTCAGGGACTTTTAGGGGGAGGGCTGAGTGGAGAGCCGGTGAGTTTTGTTGAGCACAGTTCACGGGCCTGTTGTTTATTGTATAGTAGTGCCTTAATATGTTAAGCATATCTTTAAGGGTTCCTGTTGCTTGCACCAAGCGTATGAGTGGGAAAACACATTACATGCATTTACTATAGGACCCTCCCTAGTCCCTAAGCATCCCTCCACATGTAACTACCTATCCAGACCTAGGGATTAAGCTCCATTATGTCAACTTGCAACTGTCTCCCAACTACCCTGCTGCTGGGGCACGGAATGGTGGATTTGTGTGGATGGACATGACACTACTTGCTCATATACTGTCTTTTCATTTGCCTACATCTAATAATTCCAATGTGGCTCCCATGAGGTACAGTTGGTCCCTGTTCTTCCTTCCCTCTCCCTTTCTTCCTGTCCCATTGCTGCATTCTGCACCCCCCATACTAAGCTTTCTGTCTTAATAATTTTTTTTCTATTTGACCCCCCATTTGATGTTATCCATGTTACATTCCAGTGGATGGGACCACTATACAGGCCCAGGGCCCATATTGATGGGAAGACTTACTGTATATTTGGTAAATAAATATTTACTGATTGTCCTCTTCCCCACCCCACAGAACCTTCTGTGATTTTGGCTTCTTCTGGGTGGCTTAGGCTCCCATATCAATCACACCGTATTGGTGTCAGACACAATTTGCTGAGTGTTAGTATCTCTTTCCTCTTCTTCTGTTAACTCCCCTATTTCCCTCTACTCCCTCTCCCCCTGCCTTACCTTTCTCTAACCCTCACTCTCTCCAAATCTCTCCTTCCCCTCATTCCTTCTTATCTGTTTCCCCTCCTAGACACAGTGGGTGGAATACCTATAGTGTCCCATTGGGGCTCCAAGTAATATAGAAAATAACCCACCACTCGACTCTGATGTCTCCAACAGAAATTTTGACATGGCCACTTTGACCCTAACTTCCCTGAATATTAAAGGACTGAACAGCCCTGGAAAGAGATCCTCCCTGATAACGAATATATTGTTTGTACAAGAGACCCATTTTGCAGCACCCAACCTTCCATCACTAATGACTATTATCCTTTGGAGTGGTATACTTCTGCACCGATAAAAAAGAAAGGTGGGGCCATCCTAATAGATTGGCTGATCACGTGGGGCGGCACGCTGAACGGGGGACTGATAGAGATCGCTCCGGTCTTGGAGCAATCAGCTTCAGTCCCCGGTATTACTCACCGCGCTCCTACAGGAGTGTGGTGAGTAAAAGTATGTGACGTGCCAGGACCGCCACTGGTCCTTAAGTGCCAGACCAGCTTGACGGTCCTGGGGTTTTTCAATGATAAAAATGCACAAGAATCATGGAATGTATTTAAAATGCTTTTAGACAAATATACGTCAATATATACCATTGGGGAATAAGCACAAGAGGAGTAAAGGAAAACCAATGTGGTTTAATAATGAGGTTTGCAGGGAAATGAGAAATAAAAAACAGGCTTTAAAGTGTTTAAGTCAAACAGGTCAGATGCATCATTTAAAAAATATAAAGAATGTAATTAAATCTGCAAACAAGCAATTAAGCTAGCTAAAATTGAAAATGTGAGAAGTATTGCTAATGAGAGCAAGAAAAGCCCTAAACAATTCTACAAGTATATTAATAAAAAAGTTTAAGTTGATATTGGTCCTCTTAGGACTGAGACAGGTGAATTGGTTAGTGAGGATAAGGCTATGGCTGACACCCTAAATACATTCCTTGCTTCAGTATATACAAAGGAGACAGCAATGACAGGCTATGGGCAAACAGACACAACAACAGAATTTCCTCCATTATTTGCATGACTTACTGAGGACAAGGTCCAAGAGAGACTGGAGAGAGTTATGGCGAATAAAGCACCTGGACCAGATGGTATACACCCAAGGGTACTTAAGGAACTTAGTTCAGTTATAGCAAGACCATTATACTTAATATTTATTGATTCACTTTCATCAGGCATAGTGCCCTGTGATTGGAGGAAAGATGGTGTAGTTCCACTGTTTAAAAAGAGAGCAAGATCCAAACCAAGAAATTATAGACCTGTGAGCTTGACTTCCATAGTGGGTAAGATACTAGAAGGATTACTAACTGACACTATTCAGAACTATGTGAAAACAAACAATATTATTAGAAGAAATCAGCATGGTTTCATGAAGAATAGATCATGTCAGACTAATTTACTTGCATTTTATGAAAGAGTAAGTAGTAATTTGGACAGGGGAATTGCTGTAGATGTAGCATACTTGGATTTTGCAAAAGCCTGGTTAAATGATAGATGGCAGAGAGCTGTTGTAAATGGAACCTTTTCAAATTGGTCTAAAGTTATAAGTCGGGTGCCACAGGGTTCAGTCCTGGGCCCAATGCTTTTTAATTTGTTTATTAATGATCTAGAAGTGGAAATTGAAAGTAGCATCTCAATCTTTGCTGATGACACTAAGCTATGTAAGGAAATACATACAGAGCTGGATGTTTTTTCTCTGCAAAAGGATTTAGATAAACTGAATGAATGGGCAGTAAGGTGGCAGATGACATTTAATGTAGATATATGTAAGGTTAATCATTTGGGCTGTAGAAACAAACTTGCTACATATACTCTAAATGGGAAACAAATTGGGGAATCCTCATTAGAGAAAGATTTAGGCGTGCTGATAGACGATAGACTTTACAGCAGTGTGCAGAGTCACTCAGCTGCTGCAAGAGCAAATAGGGTACTAACCTGCATAAAAGAGGTGTAGATGCAAAGGATGCTAATATTATTGGTTAGGCCTCTTCTAGAATATGGATTACAATTTTGGGCTCCAGTTCTTAAAAAACACACTGTTGAACTGGAAAAGGTGCAGAGACGTGCAACAAAACTGATAAAGGGATTGGAGGATCTGAGTTATAAAGAGAGACTAGCCAAACTGAGTTTGTTTACATTAGAGAAGAGACATCTAAGGAGTGATATGATTACCATTTACAAATATATATCAAGGTCAATACAAAGAACTAGCCAATTAATTACGCAAAAAGCTGAGCTATGAACAAGAGGTCATCCATTAAGTCAAGAGGAAAAGTGCTTTCGATTAAAACAAATGCAGGGATTCTTTACAGTAAGGGCAGTTAAGCTATGGAATTCTTTGCCTCGGCATGTTGTATTTGCAGATAATGCTTTCAAAAAAGCAATAGATGCCAATCTAGCATGGAACAATATTGAAAATTATGACAGATGGGTTCAAATCAGATAGGATGTTGATCCAGGGAAATATCTGACAACCATTTGGAGTGAGGAAGGAATTTTTTTTAGCCACTTGCGGATAAATTAGAAATTGCTCCAGAGTGTTTTTTTTTTGCCTTCCTCTGGATCAACAAGGATGTTTTTGGCATGGGCTGGACTTGATGGACACATCTTTTTTTCACCCCTCATAAACTACGTTACTATTTTACTATGTAATAAATGCGGCAAGACTTTCACCTGGTTAGTTAAGATCAAACACTCCCATACTTTCAAAGCAGGGGCCAAAGACCACTCAGGCAGGATGAAGAGATCATTTCCTGACAAGGCACTGCTTTTAGAGAATTTTACCAGGATCTCTATAATCTTCCTCAATCCCCCCACACACTCTGAACATGGAGAATTAGAGAATTCCTGAAGAAACCAGGTCTCCCTTGACTATATCCTACCAAAATACAAGAACTTGAGATGCCCTTCTCTGATGATGAGATTAGAAGGGTTATTCAGTTGGGGAAAAGTCCCGGTCCGGATGGACTAACATCTGTATATTATCGTACCTTTTCCAAAATGCTACTTCCACATTCAGCATCCACATTCAGTAGTATTGTATCCGTCATCTCTTGGATCAAGCAAGCCCTTGAGGTTGATATCGCTGTAATATCTAAGCCAGGAAATGATCCTTTGATATTTGGAAGCATCAGACCAATTTCTCTCTTGAATGTGGAGGTCAAACTGTTGGCAAAATTGGTAGCCATCTGATTGAAGAGGTTTCTTCCACCACTGATTCACCCGAACCAATCTGGTTTCGTGCCAGGACTGGAGGCTTATGATAACCTTTGACTGCATAGATTGGTCATACCTTTTGGGAGTTCTTGATAACTTAGGTCTAGGTCCCATATGTCTTGCAGATGTCCTGCGTTTCTATTACTGCCCTACAGCCAGAGTATAGGTCAACGGTATTCTATAGGAACCTCTTTCGATTTCAAATGGGACAAGGCAAAGGTATCACTTTCACCCATTTTATTTGCATTTTCAGTGATTCATCTAAGATACAGAGCCTTCTCACATCTTCCTCTTCTATGAAACTGGCCTGCTTCTTGGACAACATCCTCCTTTTCCTTTATGATATGAAACAATCTCCTTGTCACCTCGTTCCCATCCTTTAAGGTGAATCTCTCTGAATCAGAAATTCTAAACATAACTCTGCCTTCCAGGTGTTGCTGCAGAGTTACGGTGTATATACCCATTCCGGTGGCCTACTCAAGGCCTAAAATACCTGGGTATTATCCTAAATACATCATCCAGAGACTTAGTGAAAATCAGTCTTCCGCCTCTCATAGCGTCTCTAAAACAAGACACAGAACTTGTATATCTCATGGTTTGGGAGGGTAAATCTTGCGAAGATGATACTCCTACCCAAAATACTTTAATTAATGCACTTCTGGTTAATATTCCTCTTCATCACCTCAGAACCTTATAGAACTTGCTTTGTGCCTTTATATGGAAGTACAAGAAACACAGATTCGCATTCATGACACTTCATGCACAGGAACGTCAGCCAAGCCGGTTCGGTACACGGAGCAGGAACGTCAGTCTTGCCGGGTCGGTACACGTAGCAGGAGCGTCAACCAGGCTGGGTCAGAACAGGAAGCAGGAACGTCAGCCAATCCAAATTGGTACACAGGATCAGGAACGGAGACAATGGCATGGTCAGGCAGTCTGGGGTCATACACTGGTATCAGGATAGCAAAACTAGTGCTAGGCATCAGGTACACCACGAAAGGGCAACTGCAAAGTGACAGCCCAGGGTATAAGAAGGCTGTCACTGGGAGGAGCAGTACAGCGCAGCCAATAGGACAGCAGCAACACAAGATAGACAGAATGTTGCCTGATCACGGGTGCCGTGATAGTACCCTCCTCTCAAAGACCCCCCTCCGAGAAGAGGGACCTGGCTTACGGGGATACTTGGCATGGAAATTGCTCTGTAATCTGGGGGCATGAAGGTCCTTAGAATCTACCCACGAACGCTCCTCAGGACCATAGCCCTTCCAGTGGACCAAGTACTGCAATTTCCCTCTGAATCTGCGTGAATCAATAATATTTTGCACCTCATATTCCTCCTGGCCTTGAACTTGAACAGGCCCTGGTGCCACAGGAGTAGTAGTATAACGATTACAGATCAGAGGTTTCAATAATGATATGAGGAACACATTATGAATACTCATAGATGCTGGAAGGTCCAGAGCATAAGACACAGGGTTAATTTTACAAATAACTTTGAACGGCCCAATGAACCGGGGAGCCAACTTGTTGCAAGGGGTCTGAAGGTTAAGATTCTTTGAGGAGAACCAGACCCTGTCCCCAACCTGGAAAGAGACCGCCGGCAGCCGTCTGCGATTAGCTTGGCGCTGATACCGCTGGAACGAGGTATTGAGGGTCCTCTGTACCTGTGCCCACATGGAACGGAGTTGCTCCATATGCTCATTCAGAGATGGAATTTGCTGCATCTGAAAAGAGTCCGGGAGCAGACAAGGTTGAAACCTGTAATTGATGAGAAACGGGGAGCTCCCAGATGATGAATTAACCGCACAATTCCTGGCAAACTCCGCCCAAGGCAACAGGTTGGCCCAATTATCATGATGGTCAGACACAAAACAGCGCAGAAATTGCTCCAAGCCCTGATTGGCACACTCAGCGGCTCCGTTGGTCTGGGGATGATATGTAGAAGAAAAAGATAACTGAATGCCCGTCTGTGCACAGAATGCCTTCCAGAATCTTGACACAAATTGGCTTCCACGGTCGGATACCAATACACTGGGTACCCCATGCAATCAGAACACTTCCTTGGCAAACACCCTTGCCAACAAAATGTGCCATTTTGGAAAATCTATCAACTATCATCAGAATAAATGAATATCCTCTAGACACTGGTAGTTCCCCCAAAAAGTCGATAGAGACATGAGACCACGGACATTCTCCATTGGGTACTGGTTGTAGCAAACCCACCGGAAGGTGTCTAGGGGACTTGGCATGGGCACAAGTAGAACAAGCTGCAGTAAATGCTGTGCAGTCAGCGCGCAAAGGCCACCAGAACAACTGCGAGAGTGACCAGATCAATTGATTTCTACCAACATTCCCAGCAGCCTTGGAAGCGTGATAAGTCTCAAGGAGACGGGTACGGAGAGGCTCGGCCACGAAACATTTACCCACTGGGGTCTCAGGAGGAGCATTAGATTGACTAGCAAGAATCTCCACCCCCAGGGGAGAAGTAATACTGGTTCGCAATGTAGCAAGTATACGATCCAGCTGGATAATCGGTACCGGAACCGCTTCCTTCTCAGTGTCAGGGTTAAATTGCCAGGACAGCGCATCTGCCCTGACATTCTTGGACCCAGGCAGATAAGACACAATAAAGTTAAAACGTGACAGAAATAAGGCCCACCTAGCCTGACGTGAGGACAATCTCTTGGTCTCAGAAAGGTACGTAAGATTATTATGATCAGTCAGGATTAGCACTGGAGTTCGGGTACCCTCTAGCAGATGCTGCCATTCCTTGAGGGCCAAAATGATTGCCAACAATTCCCTGTCACCAATCTCATAGTGACTTTGTACACTAGTCAACTTTTTGGAGAAGAAACCACAGGGCCTTAACACACTCCCAGGGTCCAGGTGCTGTGACAGTACTGCCCCTACCCCAGATTCTGAGGCGTCGACCTCCAAGGTAAACGGTAGGGAGGGTTTAGGGTGGGACAGCACAGGAGCAGAGGCAAATGCATGACTTTAGAGTCAAGAAGGCTTGTTCGGCTTCTTGGGACCACTGAGAGGGATCAGCAACCTTTTGTGTTAAATCAGACAGGGGTTTTACAATAGTAGAAAAGTTTCTGATAAACTTCCTATAATAATTAGCAAAACCGAGAAAGCGCTGGATAGCCTTGAGCCCCTTGGGACGTGGCCACTGAAGGACTGCTGCCAACTTGTCCCTATCCATAGTGATGCCATCCTTGGAAATAACAAAACCCAGGAATGGTACCGAGGTCTTGTGGAATTCGCACTTGTCGATTTTACAGAAGAGTTTATTCTCATGGAGCTTAAGCAAAACGGCAGTGACATCCTTAAAGTGTTGCGACAGGCTAGACGAATGAATGAGAATATCGTCAAGGTAAACAACTACACAGGACTGTAACATGTTGCAAAGGATGTCATTAATAAACTCTTGAAATACTGCTGGTGCGTTACACAGCCCAAACGGCATTACCAGATATTCATAATGGCCTGACCTGGTATTGAATGCTGTTTTTCACTCATCACCGGCCCTTATCCTTACCAAATTATAGGAGGCCCGTAAATCAAGTTTAGTAAAGATAGAGGAACCCTTCAAACGATCAAACAGCTTGGTGATGAGTGGTATCGGATAAGTGTTCTTAGGCATAACTTTATTCAAAACCCTATAATCAATACACAGGCGTAGTTCACCACTTTTCTTCTTTACGAAAAAGAATCCTGCCCCCGCAGGTGAGAACGACTTTCTGATAATGCCCCTATTCAGGGCATCAGCAATGTACTCTTCCATAGCCTGATTCTCCTCGCAAGACAACGGGTAAGCACGACCCCGAGGAGGAACGGCACCAGGAGGCAGATGAACAACACAGTCACAAGCCCTGTGAGGTGGCAAAGCACTGGCCTCTCCCTTACTGAACACGTCACTGAATTGACTATATTCAACTGGCACCGAGGGAGAGGTACACATGATCCTCGTAGGGTGGGAGATACAATGTTCATTGCAAAACTCTGACCAGACCGTAATTTCACAAGTTTGCCAATTAAACCTGGGGATGTGCATATGCAACCAAGGAAACCCCAATATGAGAGCATGGTGTGGAGAACGAATAATCTGAAAACTTTGCGACTCAGAATGCAAAGCCCCAATACGCAAATTTAAGGGGATTGTTTCCATAGTAATCTGGGCAGGTACCAAACGTCTCCCATCAATGGCTTCAATAGTTAAAGGAGAGTCTTTCACCACAAGAGGAATATTATGAGAGGCAGCAAATGACTCGTCCATAAAATATCTGGCCGCACTGAAATCAACAAGTGCCAAGGTTTCCACGGCTAGGTCGGCTCAGGCAACTACAACATGTATGATGGGCTTTTGACTAGTTGGGTCCAGGGACTGCTGAATGCCACCTAAGGCCTGTCCCCCAAGGTACCCTAGGTGTGTTCGTTTCCCGGCAGGGTCGGGCAAGAACGCAGCAAATGACCAGCTTGGCCACAATATAAGCAAAGACCTTGTCTGCGGCGATGTGCCCTCTCCTCTTTAGACAACCTAGTGAATCCCAGTTGCATTGGTTCACTATTCTCACCATCTTCAGCCGGAGGTATGGGAGGTGAGGGAGGTATGGGTGGAAAACTTGATCTTGCAGAACCCATTTCTCTGGCCCTCTGCTTCCAGTCTTTGGTTGCCATACGCTCCCTAATATGGGAATCTATCAAACTTGAAAAGTCAATAAATTCATGGAGATCCGTTGGCAGTTCCCGTGCTGCTGTCTCGTCCTTCAATTGTTTGCAGAGGCCCTGTGCAAATGCTGCCACCAGCGATTCATTGTTCCAGCCCACCTCTGCTGCTAGGGTGCGAAATTCAATAGCATAATCAGCAACTGTGCGCGACCCTTGTTGGAATTCATCAGTTTTTTTTGCAGCAGAGGCAGCTCTCCCAGGAACCTCAAAGACTCTATGAAACACCCTTACAAACTCAGAGAAATTCTGAGTACATGGTTTAGTGGTCTCCCACAAAGGGTTTGCCCATGCCAGGGCTCTGCCCGTCAGCAAGGAAATCATAAACCCCACTTTGCTGCGATCACTGGGAAATGCATGAGGGGTTAATTCTAGGAAGATTTCCAACTGATTAATGAACCCTCTACACAGGGTAGGTTCGCCATCGTATCTGAGGGGTAATGGAGCGGTAGCCGTCAGCACTCTGTTAGCGTTAGTCAGCGTACCAGACTGCGCTCCCAGTGTCAGAACGGAGGGGACCACCGGGGCCGGAACTGGTTTGTCCAAGTGTGCTGTGCACTCAAGAATCGTTTGAACAGCCAGAGCCAGCTGATCTAATCGCTGTTCATGGAGATCCATCCTCCAATGGATACTCTGTACATTACCGTCACCGTTACCATCTGAGGTCATGGCCCTTTCGTACTGTTACGGTTCAGTACACTCAGACACGGTAGGTGTTAGTAAAACACAATTTTATTGAAACACACAAGGAATAATGTAACCCTCACGGGTCCAGTAAATAGCAGCAAAACTGACACAGGACAGGTTACAAACAGGTTAACCCACACGGGTCCAGTATTGTACACAAACACAATACTGACACAGGTCAGGTAATTAACTTGATACAGTGTATGAGTGTCCAATATGTACAGTGTAGCCACTGGCTGCGTGGCCAGAAATAGCAGAGGCCCAATGTCGCCGAAGGCAGTAGGAGGCGACAATGACAGGACTGCAACGGCGGACAGGCAAGAATCACCTGCAAGGGGATACAATGGTGGACGCCCACTGTGGACTACACAAGGCTGGTCAGAGCTCGTGCCAAACTGGAAGCCCTATGGAGCTGTCAACACCAAGGCTCTTGCTACCCACAAAGGGTTAATGTGTGTCTAGATAAAATGGATGGCAACCGGAAGCGCCCAACGGACCTATGGGATTGGTACGCACAGAATAACGGAACCAAACCACACTGGTGTAGCAAGTCGGTAACGAGGCACCACCCCCGAAGGGGTTAATGATCGCAAGGGTCTGGATAACGGCAGCCACGGGATGCGCCCAACTGAACCCAAGTGAAGACCAAGCGATCACAGCATGGTGTGAAGGAAACTGGCACACTGAGACTCTGAACCACCTGACAGGATTGAGCAAGGTACCGGAGTACCGGAGCAATAAGACACAGTATTGAGAGAACCGTGCAAGTAGTAAGCAGCAGGAACTGCCCGGGAATTGCCCAGCCGGGCACACAGAGAGCAGGAACCACCGCCAAGCCGATTCGGTACACAGCACAAGAACGTCAGCCAAGCCGGGTTGGTACACAGAGCAGGAACGTCAGTCTCACCGGGTCGGTACACGGAGCAGGAACGTCGTTCTCGGTGGGTCAGTACACGTAGCAGGAGCGTCAGCCAGGCCAGGACAGAACAGGAAGCAGGAATGTCAGCCAATCCGAATCAGTACACAGAATCAGGAAAGGAGACAATGGCATGGTCAGGCAGTCCGGGGTCATACACTGGTATCAGGATAGCAAAACTAGCGCTATGCAACAGGTACACCACGAAAGGGCAACTGCAAAGTGACAGCCCAGGGTATAAGAAGGCTGTCACTGGGAGGAGCAGTACAGCGCAGCCAATAGGACAGCAGCAACACAAGATAGACCGAATGTCACCTGATCACTGGGGCCGTGATATCGTCTTCCCCATTCAAGAGGTGGATTGGGGGTATTTGACATCAGAACCTATTACCACGCATCTACTCTTGTGAAAATTGTGGATCTTTCTGGCAGCACCTCTAAAGAATGGGTGATTTTGCATAGCTGTTTGTGCCAGGTGTCAACCCGAGTAGTTTCTGTTGGTTTAATCCCAAATCCTTCCCGCCCTCATGTTGGAGCCATAACATCTTGGGCCAGCTTCAGACTTTTCATTCCAAACTAAATGAGAAACAGGCCCTTCTACCTTACCCCTCTTGATGTACCTTGTTGTTTTTGAACCCAGCTATCCCTCCAGGTCAGTCATTAGCCTCCTCTAGACAGGGGTGTACTGTACCCCTGGAGGCCAGGAATAGTAAAGGTGAGGTACAGGCCCAAATGAGTATAGCAGACTTATACAGCTCAGGTAAGCAAATATACAGGGTTAAATGTGGAGAAATAGACTGTTTAGTAAACTGATTGGCCAACGCCCAGAAGTTGATATCAGTCTCTTGATGGTGCAGAGAAGGGTTTATTGTGTGACTGAACTAATCACTCTCAGATACCTTTGCACATGAACGCCCAGATTGACCAGCGAATGCCCAGGGCTGAGCCTATACCACCTTAGTGGAATAATCTGGAGAAAAGCCACTGCAAGAGAAAAAGGACCAGAACCTGAATCGTCCTCAATATTGTCACGGATATAACCCTGCGTGTGCCAACGGGAGAAGAGCTGTACACACCCCTTGGGTGCCAGAGCAGAGCAATCACTGCACAAGCGATAATGAGCCAAAGTAAATGGTGATACGGAATATGGCTAACACATTGAGCACTTAGTGACCGGAACCGGAACACCCCTCCGGTGTCATGCGGAGCACATACAGCAAGAGCCAATGGAGGTACCAACGCCAACCGGCGTGGTCGCGGCGCTTAATGAGCATCGGAGAGGACAACAGCTCTGCTAGTGCAAATAGGTAGGCAAGGTCGGAAAGGCACAGGCTCACAAGTGTTAACAGGCTCAAACGGAATACACTGTTTTGGCAAGTGAAAGAGAACAGGCTCAGATATCGGAGGCAACGGGCACAGCAAGGGTTAATACAGGTTCGGTAAGGAGTCTACAGCTCAGCAGTGCTATGGAACAGGCTCAGGCAACGGCCCAGTAAACTGAGAGAGGATTAGCCAGAGCAACACAAACACAGTTCAGAATGTCGCCAGCCGGCGACCAGGATCACACAGGAACAATCACAGCACAGGACTCCAACCGGAACCGGGTCAGTACTCAGAGCAGGAACGTCAGCCAGAGCCGGATCAATCACGGAGCAGGAACACCAGCCAGAGCCGGGTCAATCACTGAGCAGGAACGTCAGCCAGAGTCGGGTCAATCACGGATCCGGAACAACGGAGTGGTCAGACTAGCCGAGTCGGTACACAGGAATGCAGAAACACAGCAACTAGGCGCAGGCTCAGGAACACCACGAAAGGGCAACTGACAAGTGCACAAAACCCAGTGTATAAAGGAACATCCTGGGCGGCCCAATCAGCTTCCTCCAATGCACAGGTAACACAGCAAAGATTGACAGGGAATCACGGGGACCGTGATAGTTAGACAGGATAGAGGACCTATTCGATAGAAAAGGGATTCTCTCTTTTGACCACCTGGTCTCGGATTTCCATCTCCTGGCAGAATGCTTCTGGCAATATAACCAGGTTAGAGATTTTCTGAAAAGTCTATCCAAGGGACCTTGCTCCCATGCCCTGCCTACTCCATTTGAATCTCTAATGTCCAACCCTAAGACTAAGTACCACTCCCTGACTAAGTGGTACAAATACCTCATCTCTCACCCTCCGAGTCTTGACACCAAACCTGGATTCTTTTGTGCGTGGGAGACTGAACTGTCTATATTCCTTCACCTGGAAATCTGTTTGGGGATAACACATAGACTCCTGCATTCTACACAGGTGTTGCTACTCAAGATTGTAACTATAAGTTTTTGACTAGGTGGTACCGAACCACACAGACGTTGCATTTTTGTTTCCAGAATCAGTCTCTGACTCTTGTTGGAGATTATCACGGTGCCCGTGATTCCAGCAACATTTTGACATATTTATTTCCTGGTGCCTTTTCATTCGCTGCTCTGTATAAACCCTCCTAGTGACAGCCTTTATATACCTTGGGCTGTCACTTAGAGTTCGCCCGTGTATCCGTTGCCTAGCGCTAGTTCTGTTTACTATTTTGATACCAGTGTATGACCCGGACTGTTTGACTACTCTGCCTGTTCATCGTTCCTGCTCTGTGTACTGACCCTGATTGGCTGATGTTCCTGTTCCTGTATTGACCCGGCCTGGCTGACGTTCCTGCTCCATGTACCGACTCGGCTTGTCTGGTGAACCCGCTCCGTGTACCGACCCAGCGTGATTGGCGATCCTGCTCCGTGTATCGAATCCGCTTGGCTGACTTTCCTGTTCCGTGTACCGACCCGGCTGGGTTGAAGATCCTGCTCCAGTTCCATTTCTGCTCGCTAGCCTCTCCACTTACGCTGTTGTTTAAGTTCAGTGGTCTTGCCAGAGCCCCGGTGATCCGGTTTCGCATAGTAGTCCAGTTCTCTATCCGTTTGCACACTGTGCCCTGTGTGACCTTCCGGTATTCCGATTAGCACCACGAACGCTTGGTCTGCTTTTCCATTACTGAGGTTGGGCACATTTGGGCGCCTCAGGTTACCACCTCAATACAGACCGGAGCATACGTTAACCCCTTCAGGGGCGGTGCTGGGCCTTTGTGTTTGAGTCTGAAGTCTCAGGTGGGTGTTTATTATCCTGCTGCATGTAACACTGCATTCACTCTGCAGCAGTCCTCCTTGTTGCCTTAGCCAGACCTGCACTGGCTTAACCCGTTGCATACGTGTCAGTCACTGTTGTGACTCCCTGCATAGAGAGTTACATTGGGCCTTCCTACATTAAAGTCTATCCAGTCCTTGGCCTTACTTGCTTCTCTTGGTCATTCTTACACTGTATCACCTGTGATTTACCTGTGTCAGTACTGTAATTTTGTTCTACATATTGGACCTGTGTGGGTTAATCATACAATTGTAACCTGTCTTGTGTCAGCTTAACATATTTCTGTATGCTGGACCCGTGAGGGTTACTATTATTCATTGTGTTTCAATAAAATTGTGTTTTTACCTAAACCTCCCGTTTTTGAGTGTACTGAACCGTAACAGAGATGTGAGTCGGCGCCAGGATCATTGATACATATATGGTGGTCATGCCCTAAGATCTCTTCTTTCTGGTCTTATATATTATAGCACTCCTCCAGGATAATGGGAGTTCACCTGGTCAGCGACCCCTAAGTCATACGCTTTTCATGCACCGCTGGATGGGTTGCAGAAGTGTCCATCATTGTTTAAACTTTCTCTTCAATTGACCAATGCTGCCAATCTTATCCCCCGACAATGGAAGTCTATACTCACTCCTACCCTTTCCTCTTGGGTTGAATAAGTCCAAGTGTATTACTTTATGAACAGAATGCTTGTGATGGTCACTCATAGATTGTCTAAAATTAGGACCGTTTGGGATCCATGGGAAAAATACTTTAGCCTGCACTTTGTTTCTGGTACATAGGAGATGGCTCACCAGTGGAGCATAACACCTGGTCGGTCCACACATTTCCATATTTCTCCGTTTCCTATTCCCTACTTCCCTTTTCCCCACTAGGACACTCTGCCTGGTCCGCTTTATATCTTTAATTTCTTCGCTCTTCCCCTTCCCCCCTTTTGTTCTCCCTCTAATAATTTCCTTGCTTATCTTCACCTGATTCGTTTTTGCTCCCTCAGCCTTCAATTCAGACTGCTCTGTGCTACCTCAAGGTGAAGTAAGTGGTTTATTTATCAGTGATACGTTAAGATTTTACATACATTTTTTCTCCTTTTTATAATGTTCTCAATTTGATATTTTCTAATGGTCTATTGGGTTACAGTCAGATGCCCATTCAAACTTTTTACTGTATTTACCTTCTCCATCTTTAACAGTGCGTGAATGTAATATATTATGTCCAATAAGTCATGTATAACTGATGGTGTGCACCATTGGTCCTTTGTTTACTTTCTTGTATGCCTTTTATCTTCCAATAAAGCTTTTAAAATAATAAAAATCACTTGATGGACATATGGATGCCAGAAATTATACATGGCAACCAGTTGCCAGACATTTTGAGTTAAGTAAGCACTCAGTTGCTGATTTTCTATTTATGCCGCTTCATATAGTGTCAAAACCAAAGAGACAAGGAGATCACCATCAGATTCTTCTGCAACAAGATACTAGATATATTTTTGATTTTGAGACAATTCCCCCAAAGAGCCTTAATCATGAACAATGCCTTTTTAGCTTTCTATAAAATCTATATGTGTTTTCATGTGCTACATTTTCTTCTTTTGTGTGACTTTTTATATTTCTGTGACTTTTATTATATGTGTCTTTGTTTCCCCACGTTTTTTATTTTTCTTGAGCATAAGTTTAGTATCGCTATATTTTGTCCTCGGATGTGTGCCTTCAGCTAGCAGCATCTTTCTGGTTGTAGCTGTGAGTGGGTACCTGTTGCTTAGCAATGACCTGAGTGATGTCTCCGCATTGCAGACCTCTGGCAGACACTGACTTTTCACGATTGATCTTAGGTGCTCCACATTAGGATTGGGTGACACGATACAACTTAAGTATTTATTTGTAACTTCCTTTCCCTTTTCCCCCCATAACCCTGAGGAATGTCTGCTAGAGGACCGAAAACGTGTGGCTAGTCAATCAGCTACAATAATGCTACAATAAAGAATAAGATATTGGATTTCCTACAATGTGTGCTGTTTCTCTGCCAACATCAGTTTTTACCATTATCATGTTTGTGTCAAATATAACCTATTCTTCTTATCAGATTGCTGATACACATTTCTTATTGGTCATATCAGTGGTTCCAAGTGTGGTAGATTATAGTAACTCTTCTTCACATCTCCCCTCCTCATCATCTGTGCTGCTGTTAATACATTTGGTCTGGCTTTCTGTCATGTGTGGTTTCTGCTACCTGATACTCAGATGGTATGTTGATACATTTTTAAGTAAGTTAGTCTCTCAACATTGTTGCTTGAAAGTCTCATCTTGCTGTCATTCACAATGTAAACACCTGCACTGAAAACCTGCTCAGACTCCATGTTTGCTGGAGGGCAGCTAAGGGTTTCTACTAGAATAGGTGTCAATGCTGACCACACTGCTTTGTTTGTCAGTAGTCCATTGGGTCATCTCATATGCAGTAGGACCACTCATAGGAGCTACACAGTGTTTCTATGTGTCAGTTACAAACCCATACTCAGGAAGCAAGTACCAAAGAGATGTCCCACCATCAGTGCTGCCACCACCACCACCAATGTTGACTTTTTCTGGTCCCATCTGAGACCAGTGAATTGCCCTATGTTCAGAATTGGATATTCTGCTTGATAAAGTAGGTGATACTGCTGCTGTTTATAGCTCTATATTCTTTGACAGAATCTGATTTCTCAGAGAGATGCTACTGATGATTGTGTCTTCTTCTTGTGATAAACTGCTGATGGCAGTTTGGCAGAAAATCTGAAATTTTGTGTATAAAGTGGGGGTCTAGCAAAGTGGCAAGAGTGTATTCCTCTTTGCTTTTAATGGACAAAAGGATCTTCTTCAAAGAACTCTAACATGTCCTTTACCAGCTGGTGCATGTCTTTGTTTTTATTATGGTAAGATTCCTCAGCCATGCACCTCATTTTTTTCTGCAATAAATATATCAGTAGTAGATTTTCACTAATTCCTGCTCCTATGTAACTCACCAAGTGTCAAACTATTTCTTTTTACTTTACTTCATTGTAGTCTTAAGTGTTACTGTTACATGTCTTTGTTTTTGTACTTGTGCTGGTAGTGGAACTTTTGGCGGGACCTTGACAAACTGCGACCTCTGGGAAGAGGGACTCATCATCATTAATTGCACATGCTGCAGCAACCATTGCTGCAGTTGGGTTTTGAACTACCACTTTATTACCATGTTTCTACACTGTCCCACCTTTCCCCCTCCCTCTACCCCTTATGCGTTGATGGAGATTACTCAACTACTCTGTGTGTTTCACTCTAAAGTACACAACACTGCTGATGGAGTGTGATGTCTTGCCTTGGCCCCCAAAAAATTCTCAATCTCACTGCTATCTATTAAGTCTGCCTCAGTCATACAGCTCACATCAGGGTTCCAGTCAGCTGTCTTTCACCTAATACATTTATTCATTTATTTTTTTTAAGTTGTCCATCCTTTTCTAAAACCAAAAAATTATATAACTAAAAAAAAAACCAACAACTTCCCCAGCACCAAGACAATAACAGCAAGATCAACTTGGACCGCAGCTGCCTTTGTCTTTCAAATCAAATCAGTCAGACAGAATGTTAGGGTATTTCGGGTCATACCTCCAGACTTTCCCATCACAGAGATAATAACAATCTTATCCGGAAGGAGTTTGGGCACGGCTGCTTATGTCTTGTCAGTCACACTAAATTTTGAGGTATTTGGGGCCAACCTCCTTTCTCTCTTCTTACCCCCAGAGTACCCTTATTCTTCCCTGATACAGACAGTAAATGTCCTGCATAAAAGACTCCCTAAACTAATTTTCAACTTCACTTTATTTGTCCATCTTCTCTAGCTTAAAATTTGCTGCTCCCTCTCCATCTCTATCACGGTCCCCATGATTCCCTGTCACTCTCTGTGTTGGTGCTCGTCCATTGGAGGAGGTTGATTGGCCCGCCCAGGTTGTCTCTTTATATGCTGGGCCTCTGGCACCTGTCAGGTTCCCTTTCGTGGTGTTCCAGTTCCTGCGCTATTGTTGCTGTGATCCTGTATTCCTGTGTACCGAATCGGCTCGTCTGACTACTCTGCTGTTCCTGCTCCGTGATTGACCCAGTTCTGACTTCCCGCTCAGTGATTGACCCAGTTCTGGCTGACTTCCTGCTCTGTGATTGACCCGGTTCTGGATGATGTTCCTGCTCCGTGATTGACCCGGTTCCTGCTGATGATTCCTGCTCCGTGATTGACCGGTTCTGGCTGACATTCCTGCTCCGTGATTCATCCGGTTCCTGCTCTTGTCTCTGCCTGGCGACATTCTGAGCCTGCTCGCAGCTTGCACTGTTTGATCACGCCTCCTATGTTCTGTGGCCTCCGTTACTGAGCCTGTTGGTTGCCCCCATTATTGAGCCTGTGAGAGAATACTACCAAGCTGTGGCTGTTGTTTCAGAGTCTGTCTAGGACACCTGCTGTGCCGGTTGCCTCCGTTACCGAGCCCATTTACATACGCCTGCCAAGCTTGTTGCCTCCCATACTGAGCCACATTAACACTTGTTGAGCTGATGCTTACTATACCGAGCCTAGCCGTTACCACTGCAGAGCTGTACCGCTCGTTAGGTGCTCGATTTCCAGGAGTTGTCGCACCGCGTGATGCTAAGGGCATTCCGATATGGCAGTGTGTGCTCTGTTTCAGCACCGGAAGGGTGTCTTGGCTCTGGTCCATTCTCGCTCACGGTGTTGTTCCATCCACCCGCACCTGGTAGTGCGTTGGCTGTAGTATTTCGCTTGGGCAGTGTCTTCTCCGTTACAGAGCCTACGGGGTGCTTGGCTCAGGTCCCATTGGCACACGCAGTGTTCCTCCTCTACCGCACCGGGGGTGCTTCCATATCTGGCCCCATTGGCTCTGATGGTATCTCTCCTCCATTTCTACACCCCAGTAGGGGTATTGGCTCCAGCCACAGTTGGGCATTCGATACTCTTGGGCATTTCCACATGTTTTTTGGTTGTGATTCGGTTCAGTCGCACTTCTTGAGCTCGCTAGCTGCACTACTATTACTGGGACTGTTCATACACCGGGTGTTGGCTAATCACCACCACAGAGACTGACAACCAGCTTGAGTATTAACCCTTACCTGTGTTTATGCTATATGCTACCTGCTCCAGCTATACTGAGCCTGAATATTATTCATTACTGTAATACCGATTCTGACCCTCAGGGGCGCTGTTCCTTTTTTCATTTTAATAAAACTGTGTTTTATTTCTAACCTTGGTTTGAGTGTCAGAAAACCGTAACAGTATGAAAGGGCCATGACCTCAGACAGTAAGGGTGATGGTAATACACAGAACCTCCATTGGAGGATGGATGTCCATGAGCAACGCTTGGACCAGTTGGCACTGACCATGCAGACATTACTGGAACAAACGGAACACCTCGATAAACCTAACCAAAATCCGGTGGTCCCCGCCAGATCCGACACCGGACAATCATGCTGGGCAATGTGCTGCACCTTCCAGAAGTTTAACGGTGGTGGCGCCGTTACTGTTAAGATACAATGGCGAACCCACACTGTGCAGGGGGTTTATCAACCAATTAGAGATATTCTTAGAACTTACACCTCATGCCTTCCCGAATGACCGTAGCAAGGTGGGGTTCAAGATATCTCTATTAACAGGTAAGGCCCTGGCGTGGGCCAACCCCTTATGGGAGAATGCCAACCCATGTACTCTGAACTTCAATGAGTTTTGGAGAGTATTCAAGTTACCTGGGAGAGCCGCCTCTGCTGCCAAGAGATTGATGGAGATACAAATGGGCGATCGTATGGTAGGCGATTACGCCATAGAGTTTCGGATACTGGCAGCAGAGGTAGGCTGGAATAATGAGGCTCTGGTGGCAGCCTTTGCCCAGTGGTTGTCGGATTCTATTAAAAATGAGATTGTGGCCAGAGATGTACCTAATGACTTAGACGAGTATATCGACTATGTTATGCTCATTGACTCTCGCATTTGCGAGAGGCGCTTGGCCAAAAGGGCAAAATCCAGAAGCTATGGGCACGGTAGTCCTTTGAACCCAACCTCGCCTCCCAATCCTCCTGACCGAGTATCCAAACCAAGTGAGCCTATGCAACTCGGGTTCACCAGACTTTATAAGGAGGAGCGGGCACACCGCAAAAGGCAGGGTTTATGCTTATATTGTGGCAAAGATGGGCACATACTACGCACATGCCCGGTACGGCCGGGAAATGCACGCACCTAGGGTACCTTGGGGGACAGGCCCTAGGTGGTGTACAATCGTCCCCAGACTCCTGTACTCAGAAACCCACCATCCAGGTGAGTTTTTTCTGAGTGATCAAGCTGTAGAGGTACTAGCTCTGGTAGATTCTGGCGCAGCAGGTTATTTCATGGACCGTGCTTTCGCTGAACGGCATAATATTCCTTTGTCTAAAAAAGATACTCCGCTAGCCATTGAGGCCATCGATGGCAGACCTCTAAAACCAGCTTTCACCACTATGGAAACAACTCCTATCACTATGTCAATTGAGGCTCTCCACAGGGAGGAGGTTTGTTTCCAGATCATACACTCACCCCATCATGCGGTCTTTCTGGGGTTCCCATGGTTATTGCTCCACAACCCCCAGTTTGATTGGCAAAGATGCGAGGTTAAGTCTTGGTCTGAATACTGCACTAGTCACTGCTTGTCACATCCGGTCAAGATCATGTGTACCTCTCCCTCCGTGCCAACTGAATATAGCAAGTTCAGTGACGTATTTGTCAGGCGCAAGATCCAAAGGACCAGGAAGCTAGGAATCAGATCCCGACTACGCTGTCCACAGAAGGAACTGCTTCCAGTAAAGGGATGTGCCAATCCACCAGCGGCAGCCACCTCAAGGAGGAGGATGCCGGAGGAGGAGAGGCAGTGAAATAGCCACCGAGGAGCGGGAGGCCCACCTTGTTCTATGCAGGAGGGAGTAAGGAAAACCACACCACAGTGGAGATTCGAGGGCCCTCCTCCAGTCAAACAGTGCCAGGAACGGATGAACCAGAATGGAAGCTAGGAAGGACTGGGAAGGCCAGGCAACTGACCCCAGTGCCAGACTAAGGGAGCAAGATTTGCATAGGAAAGCCCAAATCCTCCCTAGCCCTAGGAGGTCCCCAGGGAAAACTAGGGTAGACGGAACGGTCAATGCCTGACCAACGCAGCTCCAGGGTCCACCTGACAAACCACCTCCTGTCCCCAGCTCAGAGAGGACCGCGACAGCAACCACCACTCCAAAAGAGAACAAAGTTCCCAGAATAAACTTCCCAAGGGAAAAAAGGGTTACCAGGAACCCTGCAAGAGGGGAACCAAGTCGGCCACAGGGCCCGGCCCCAATGTCACCCGAATGCCCACAATGATATAGAATACCGGCGGGCCCAAACCCACTGCCGCAGGAACCGCCCAACCCCCCACAGCACGAATGCCCAGGGAGAACGTGAGGCGTTGCTCAAAGAGCGGCGTCCAGCTCAGCAGCCCACTGCGGGAGAGGAGAGTCCAGCAGTAAGCCAGCAGGGCAACCGGAATACGCCGGAACCGAGCGCCAACGAAGGGGGCGCCAGCGGAGAACCACCCCGTACACCAAACCCCACAACACCACCAGGAAGGAGGGAACCACCGGGGAGGCCCTTCTAAAAAGGCCCAATCCTTCCACCACCGCCCGGATTGCACCCGAGCGCAAGGCACAGCCGAGCCAAGCTGCGGGTAGCACCAGAGGGCGAGGCGGCCCGGAACGGAAGGGAGCGAACTGGCGGGCAGAGGGAACAAAGCAAGGGTAAGAACACAAGGAGAGGTGGGAGCGCTGAACCCCGCAGAGCGGGCAGGAACCGTGATGACAGGAGACCCGGAACAGGAACTACTTGAACAGCCGAAGGAAACAAACACTGACGCCGTCAGCAAGCAAGCTCAATAATCGGGCACCGGGGAAACAGCTGAGAGGTCCTAAAAACCCTGGTCAGCCAATGAGGAAGCCCGTGGGGGGAGGTACAAGCATCCAAACCCAAAAGGCACGAACAGGTTAGTGCCGAGGGCTGACACTACCCCCCTCTCCCAGAGGAGCCCTCCGGGCGACCAGGTTTGTCGGGATGCGTTCTATGAAACTCGTCTACCAAAGCAGGAGCATGCACATCACGGGCTGGAACCCAGGATCGGTCTTCCAGGCCGTAACCTTTCCAGTCGATAAGATACTGGATAGAGCGTCTGACCTTTCGGAGTCCAAGATTTGATTAACCTCAAATTCAGGCTCACCATTAAGCATAATAGGTGGGGGTGGCTTGGTATTAGCAGAAAATCGATTTTTAACTACTTTCTTCAGGAGAGATACATGGAAAGTATTGGGAATACGCCAAGTGCGAGGTAATTCCAACTGAAAAGTCACTGGGGAAATCCTCTTAGTGATCTTATATGGACCCACAAAGCGAGGACCTAGCTTCAGAGAAGGCATCCGTAATTGTACGTTTTTAGTGGATAACCAAACTTCATCCCCAACTTGAAGAATAGGAGCAGGAGTCCGGCGTTTATCTGCGGCCCGTTTGTGACCCTCAATAGCCTTTGATAATTGAGAACGGACAGACGACCATAGGTCGTATAAGTTGTCCACCATCCGATCAGCAGCTGGAACTCCCTGCGGAAATCCTAAAGGTAGAGTATGAGGATTGTATCCAAGAGCAGCAAAAAATGGAGAACATTTGAGGGAGCTATGGAGGCGGTTATTGAATGAAAATTCCGCAAAGGGAAGAAGATCCACCCAGTCAGACTGCGTGGGACTGACATATTGTCGAATGAAGAGTTCCAATGACTGGTTGGTACGTTCAGTCTGTCCATTAGACTGCGGATGATAGGCAGTGGAAAAATGCAGAGTGATCCCTAACCTGGAGCAGAAAGCCTTCCAGAAGCGTGAGACAAACTGGGAGCCCCTATCAGAGATGATGTGAGCAGGAGTACCATGGAGACGAAAAATTTCTTTAAGAAAGATATCCACTAGTTCCGTAGCTGAAGGAATCTTTTGCAAAGGTAAGAAATGAGCCATCCTAGAGAAACGATCCACTACCACCAAAATAGTAGTATGGCCCTTGGATGGTGGGAGATCCACAATAAAGTCCATAGCTACATGAGTCCATGGGGAAGTAGGGATCGGAAGAGGACACAACAATCCTGATGGTCTCTGGTGCGAGGCCTTGTTTCTAGCACAAGTAGAGCAAGCAGCAACATAATCAGTCACGTCCTCCCGGATGGTTGGCCACCAAAATTGCCTGGATACCAAGTCCAAGGTTTTCTGAACCCCAGGATGTCCTGAGACCTTAGACCAGTGAGACCACAGTAATATATCAAGTCGAAATTGAGGTGGGACAAACAGAGAGTTCCTCGGTTGGGAAGGAATGGGAGGGCCTTGCAGAAGCTGAATCCATTCCAGAACATCCGAGGAAAGAGCCGAAAGTATTTTGTCAGCAGGGATAATGGGTTCCGGGGCAGGTGGAGGGCCCAGCTCAAATAATCTAGCCTTAACATTTTTGGATCCCGGACGATAGGTAATGATGAAATTGAATCTGGTAAAAAATAACGCCCACCTAGCCTGGCGAGGATTCAATCGTTTGGCCGCTTCCAAGAATTGCAAGTTCTTATGATCAGTCCAAATCAATACTGGGAGAGGAGAACCCTCCAACAAATGCCTCCATTCTTCTAATGCCATCTTGATAGCCAGTATTTCTCGGATGCCCACGTCATAATTTTTTTCTGTAGTCGAAAAACGCCTAGAAAAATAGGAGCAGGGGTGGAGTTTGGAAGTGGAGGGATCTCTTTGAGATAGAACAGCTCCGGCCTCCAATTCAGAAGCGTCAACCTCCATAATGAATTGCGTAGAAGGATCCGCAAATGGGTGCAGTGGTAAAGGCAAGTTTCAGGGTCTCAAAGGCCTTTAAAGCTTCAGAAGGCCAATTCTTGGGATCCGAGTTAGTCTTAGTTAATGCAGTAATAGGTGCGATGAGTTTAGAAAAATCTTTAATACATTTTCTGTAATAATTAGCAAATCCGATGAAGCGTTGGATAGACCTCACCTCACGCGGAATAGGCCAATTAGTAACTGCCAGGACCTTAGCCGGATCCATCTCCAATCCAGATTGTGACACAATATATCCCAAAAACTGGAGGCGGGAACGATGGAATTCGCACTTAAGTGGGTTCACAAATAATAAGTTTTCCCTAAGACGTTGCAGAACAGCCTTGACATGAATATGATGGACTTCCAATGAGGCGGAATGGATCAAGATATCGTCAAGATAGACAATCACATGGGAGAGTAACATATCCTGAAAAATCTCATTCACGAATCCCTGGAAAACAGCCGGGCCGTTGCACAACCCAAATGCCCATACCTAGTATTGAAGGCGGTTTTGTAACGACTGAGACCCAGAAGAAGGGATACCTACTAGTAGCCGCCCCTAACCAGAGCAAGAGTGAGGAAGGTCAGACTCCTCCAACAAGGGATAGAGGAGCAAGCAGCTGGGGAACGACGCTGGGGTGCGTAGCTTGCGAACGGTGGTTGTCAGAAGGGTGACGTGCTGCGGACACGGCCGAATAAAGGTGCTAGACGCAAGGCTAGATTGGACCCCTTCGGTTGAGCCAAAGAGGTCCCGTGATGCCCCCCTCCTGACAATCTATACTACCGCTATCCCCAGGGAGAAAACTCCAACAGGAACAGTACTCACTCAGATGGTCAGAAGGACTAAGAGGAGGTCCCTCCACGAGTCCGAAGAATGGTCAGCAAAACCGGGTCATACACAGGAGCAACAGGAACACCGCCGGAGCCGCAGGCACTGGACGCAGACGGGCATCAACCAGGACACACACGGAGGCCTACAGGAGACAGAAGATGACACAGGATCAGGACTGGCAGGAACGCAGAAGAAGAGGAGCAGATTGAACAACAGACAGCACAACACTGCTAGAGGACGCTATAACAACGCGTCCATACAAAAAACTCACCCCCTAATAAGCAGCAGAGACAGGAAGGGGCAGGGCTGGAGGTCCACACACTAGGCACAGCAAATGCGCACGCGCCCAGTACAGCAGGAGAGAAGAGAACGACGCATGTGCTAGGATAGCCGGAACCGGCTACTGCACATGCGCACAAGGAGATGCGGCCCTGGGAAGGGAAGACGCCGAACGGGAACGCGCAAGATGCGGCGCGATCCCCTACAGCCGGTACGACACTACCCTCGACCCAAGGGCCGCCACCGGAGGCCCCTAGGCAGGCCTATCAGGACGACGGCGGTGGAAACGACGACGTAGGACAAAGGCGTGAACGTCCCGAACAGGCACCCAAGAACGCTCTTCCGGACCGTAGCCCTTCCAGTTCACCAGATATTGCAGACCACCCCGGACTCGGCGAGAATCCAAAATATCATCGATGACATACTCATCCTGCCAATGTACGGAAACAGGAGCCGGGGCAGACACACGAGGATGAGGAAACCGAGCAGGAACCCACGGCTTAAGGCGGGATAAATGAAAAATGGGGTGGATCTGTAGGGTACGAGGTAAGTCTAAACGGTACACAACCGGGGATAGGCGTTGAAGGACTCGGAAGGGGCCTAAAAACCGAGGACCCAGCTTAGTAGAAGGCTGCCGGAGACGAGTGTCGCAAACAGATAACCACACCCGGTCCCCAGTCCTAAAGGTAGGAGCCACAGAACATCTACGATCGGTGGATTCCTTCTGGCACCTTTGAGCAGCCAGAAGGGAAGTCCGAAGAGACCGCCAATGATCCACTAAGGAACGAACACGGGATTCCGCCGATGGTACAAGAGCTGCGCCAGGAGCCAGCATGAGTACTCGCGGATTGTAACCGAGGGTGGCAAAAAAGGGAGAACAACCCAAGGAGGTCTGTAGAAGGGAATTATAGGACAGTTCAGCCAAAGGAAGGAGGGACACCCAATCGTCCTGTCGGTTGTTACAATGAGTACGAAGATAGGTCTCAAGCGATTGGTTCAGATGTTCGGTCTGACCGTTTGCCTGAGGATGGTACCCAGAAGAGAACTGTAACTGGATACCCAAACGAGAACAAAAAGCCCTCCAAAATCTAGAGATGAATTGGGATCCACGATCAGATGTGATGTGTAAGGGAATGCCGTGGAGACGAACCACATGCTGCAAAAAGAGATCAACCAAGACCGAAGAAGAAGGCAACCGTGGTAAAGGGACAAAGTGACCTTGCTTCGTGAAGCGGTCAACGACCACCCAAATCACAGACATCCCAAAGGAAAGAGGAAGGTCCACAATGAAGTCCATGGCGATCTCGGTCCATGGTAAGGCAGGCCCTGGAAGTGGCTGTAAGAGTCCAAAGGGTCTACTGCGTGGACTCTTCATTCGGGCACAAATCGGGCAAGAAGAAACATAAGCCAATACATCAGCTCGGCAACCCGACCACCAAAAGTGCCGGGTGAGAAGATCCAGAGTACGAGCACCGCCAGGGTGACCGGCTATAGCAGAGTGATGGGCCCAATGCAAGACCTCGGTCCGATACCGAGGGGGCACAAAAAGAGCCGAACCGACACGAGAAGACGTATTTGCAGGAGCAAGATGTTGGGAAGCAGTTATGGCCTGAAGGGTACCGAAGGAAATAGCGGCCAGGAGACAAGCAGGATGCAAGATAGTGTCAGGGACGGGGGGAGGAGACTGAACTGACTCGGTGAGGCGGGACAAAGCGTCGGCCTTAGTGTTCTTGCTTCCCGGAATATAAGAGATTTTAAAATTGAACCTGGCAAAGAACAGGGACCAATGGGCCTGCCGGGCGTTCAGTCTTTTAGCGGAGGCCAGATAGGCGAGATTTTGGTGGTCCGTGAGGATGGTTACAACATGTGGCGATCCCTCCAGGAGGTACCGCCATTCCTCTAGCGCCAACTTAATGGCCAGGAGTTCCCTATTACCAGTGTCATAATTCCTTTCTGCTGTGGAAAAACGCCTGGAGAAGTAAGAGCAGGGATGAGACACCCCGGTCTTAGGGCAGCGCTGTGACAGGACTGCCCCAGCAGCTGTTTCAGAAGCGTCAACCTCCAGGGTAAAAGCACGGTGCGGATCAGGGTATCTGAGAACGGGGGTGGAAGTAAAGGCTTTCTTCAATTGCTCAAAAGCTCTGAGCGCAGCCGGAGACCATTGACTAGGGACTGCGCCCTTCCTGGTGAATAATGCTATGGGGAGGATTATGCCGGAGAAGCCCCGTATAAATTTGCGGTAATAATTCACAAAACCGATAAAGCGCTGGACTGCTTTCAGAGTTAGTGGTATAGGCCACTCGGTGACTGCAGAGACCTTGGTAGGATCCATACAGATACCCGCGGAGGAAACCACATAACCCAAAAACGGCAGAGAGGATTCCTCGAAGGAACATTTCTCAAGCTTGGCATACAAATGGTTAGCCCGGAGACGTTCCAACACGGTGGAGACATGTACCCTGTGCTCACTGAGTGTCTTGGAAAAGATCAGAATATCATCCAGATAGACCAATACAAAGGACAACAATAGGTCCCTAAACACGTCGTCGATAAATGCCTGGAACACCGCCGGGGCGTTCCGGAGACCAAAAGGCATTACTAGGTACTCATAATGCCCAAACCTGGTGCTGAAGGCAGTCTTCCACTCCTCACCCTCACGCATCCGCACCAGATTGTAAGCACCCCGCAGGTCTAATTTGGTGAAGACCGTAGAACCCCGTAAACGGTCCAACAACTCGGGGATGAGCGGAAGAGGGTAACTATTCCTACGGGTAACGGCATTCAAACCCCGGTAGTCAATACAGGGACGTAACGAACAGTCCTTCTTGGAAACAAAGAAGAATCCCGCACCAGCAGGAGACGTGGACGGACGGATAAATCCACGCGACAAGTTATCCTTAATATATTCCTCCAGAGCAGCTGTCTCAGGAATGGACAGTGGATAAGTACGACCCCTGGGTGACACAGCCCCAGGGACTAGGTCAATAACGCAATCGTAAGGGCGATGCGGAGGCAAGATACCTGCTCTAACTTTACAAAAGACGTCTGCGTAAGAACTATACGGTGCAGGAATAGAAACAGGAACGGAAGGAACACCAGCACTCTTCTCCAGAACAGTAGGGGCCACCACTGTGACATCCGGAAAGGATATGGAACCCGAAGACCAATTGATAACCGGATTGTTCTTGCACAACCAGGGGTACCCGAGGATGACAGGCGTAAGGGGGGAAGAAATGACATCAAAGACCACCATCTCAGGAGTATGATTAGCTACTTCCATGCGCAGAGGTATAGTAGTGGAGGTGATACGACCAGTACCAAGAGGGGATCCATCCATGGCTACAACCCGTAAAGGGGTATTCCGGGTTAGGAGAGGAATTCCCTGCCTCTTAGCAAATCCGGAATCCAGAAACAAACCAGCAGCCCCGGAGTCCACAAAGGCAGGCACTAGAAGAGAGGAAGAAGTGCAAGACAGAGAGACAAGAACAGTAAGGCGTTGGGTAGAGGGAACACGAACAGGGGTTTGGCTTAGCGGAGGACCAGTACCTGCGGAATCCTGGGGGCTTCCGGCCTTATTAGGACACAAACGAGCGATGTGTCCCAGGGCCCCACAGTACAGGCAGAGACCCTGTCTTCGTCGCCTGCTTTTTTCTTCCTCGGAGAGCCGAAACACCCGGCCAACATCCATGGGCTCAGGACCAGACTCGGAGTGTCCCACGGGAGACTGGAACCTAGGTGCTAAACGAACCAAAGGGCGCGGTGGAGGCGGATGACGTCCCTTGTCGCGCTCCCTCTCGAGACGTCTCTCGGACATGCGTGCTCCAAAGAAGAGCATAGCACTATAAGGTCCTCCAAAGAAGGTGGGCTAGGACATGTGGTCAATTCATCTTTTAGTCGGTCGTTTAGTCCACGACGAAAAGCCGCCTTTAAAGCACTGTCCCCCCAGTCAGTGTCATAGGCGTAGGTGCGAAATTCCACCGCATACTGACTCAAGGGGAGGTGCCCTTGTTGTATTTCAAGGATGGCAGCCTCCGCCTGAGCCCGACGTCCAGGAACGTCAAACACAGACCTGAAGGCCGAGAGGAAGTCGTCGAGGTCATCCAAGATGGGCGACTGGCGATCCAGTAATGGAGACACCCAAGCCAGAGCCTGACCGCGAAGTAAGGATATGATGAAAGTAATTCGGGTCTGATGCGTAGAAAACACCTCAGGCTGACAACGGAAGTGCAGAAGGCACTGATTCAGGAAGCCTCTCATTTCTTTGGGATTACCATCGAAACGTTCCGGCAGAGGCAGACGAGGAACTACGGACGTCATGGGAGGATCAGGAGGAACCGCAGGTCTGGAAACAGATGGTCTGGGAACTTCAAGGCTTTGCTGTAAATGCTGCAGCATATCAGAGATGGAGTCCAACTTACGGTCCAGATTTTGAATCTGAGCAGCGTGATGTTCCAGTACTGCGCCTTGCTGTACCACCGCAGCAGACAGCTCCTTCGGGTCGGTAGCCATAGGAAGAGGGTGGCGTTGTTATAATGTAACGACTGAGACCCAGAAGAAGGGATACCTACTAGTAGCTGCCCCTAACCAGAGCAAGAGTGAGGAAGGTCAGACTCCTCCAACAAGGGATAGAGGAGCAAGTAGCTGGGGAACGACGCTGGGGTGCGTAGCTTGCGAACGGTGGTTGTCAGAAGGGCAACGTGCTGTGGCCACGGCCGAATAAAGGTGCTAGCCGCAAGGCTAGATTGGACCCCTTCGGTTGAGCCAAAGAGGTCCCGTGATGCCCCCCTCCTGACAATCTATACTACCGCTATCCCCAGGGAGAAAACAAACTCCAACAGGAACAGTACTCACTCAGATGGTCAGAAGGACTAAGAGGAGGTCCCTCCACGAGTCCGAAGAATGGTCAGCAAAGCCGGGTCATACACAGGAGCAACAGGAACACCGCCGGAGCCGCAGGCACTGGACGCAGACGGGCATCAACCAGGACACACACGGAGGCCTACAGGAGACAGAAGATGACACAGGATCCGGACTGACAGGAACGCAGAAGAGGAGCAGATTGAACAACAGACAGCACAACACTGCTAGAGGACGCTATAACAACGCGTCCATACAAAAAACTCACCCCCTAATAAGCAGCAGAGACAGGAAGGGGCAGGGCTGGAGGTCCACACACTAGGCACAGCAAATGCGCATGCGCCCAGTACAGCAGGAGAGAAGAGAACGGCGTATGCGCTAGAATAGCCGGAACCAGCTACTGCACATGCGTACAAGAAGATGCAGCCCCGGGAAGGGAAGACGCCGAACGGGAACGCGCAAGATGCGGCGCGATCCCCTACAGCCGGTACGACAGGTTTCACCTTTCTTAATTCGGATGAGATTGTAAGCATTCTGAAGGTCCAAACGGGTAAAAATAGTAGATCCTTTAAGTTGCTCAAAAAGTTCCACAATCAATGGAAGAGGATAACAATTCTTCACGGTAACTTTATCAAGGGCCCTGTAATCAATACAAGGACGCAGGGATCCGTCCTTCTTTTTTACAAAAAAGAACCCAGCACCCGCAGGAGATGAGGATTTCCGAATGAACCCCTTAGCCAATTGTTCTTGAATGTAGTCAACCAGGGCTTGATTTTCCACCAGAGACAATAGGAAGGTATGGCCCTTAGGGGGCCGTGCACCTGGAATCAAGTCAATAGCACAGTCGCAGCTCCTATGGGGAGGAAGACTATTGGATCTCTGCTTGGAGAATACATCACCGAACTCTGCATATTGAACCGGAATAATATCGGAATCCAAACTGGAATGTAGACTGGTATTGGCCAAGATCGGAAAGCTGGAGGCCAAGCAGTCCTCAGAACAAAAAGAACTCCAACCAGTAATCTCACCCAAGCGCCAATTGATCGTAGGATTGTGGGTACGCAGCCAGGGTAATCCTAAGATGATCGGAGTCAAAGGAGCCGTGATGGCATCCAAGGTAATCATCTCATGATGGAGTAGTCCAATATTAAGTCTCAAGGAGATCGTCTCGAACAGTACCAATCCAGAACCTAGGGGGGTGCCATCGATAGCAGAGACCAACAATGGAGGCTGCTTGGCCCTGAGCGGAATGCCCTGGGATTTAGCCCATTCCAAATCGATAAACATACCAGCAGCTCCTGAATCAATGAAGGCTGCGGTGGAGATAGTCTTGTCAGCAAGAGAAAGTGATACTGGAATCATCATACGGGAGGACTGGGAGGAAAAACTAGGAATCTTGCACAGGGATTTACCTCCCCAAAACCCTAAGCGGTGGAGTTTCCCGGCCTAGTCGGTCATTGTCTCAAGTAGTGTCCTTTCATACCACAATAGAGGCATAATCCTAAGGACCTACGCCGGTTCTTCTCCGCGTCAGATAGCCTTGTGACATCCCTGATCTCCATGGGCTGTTCCTGGCTTGCCATCCCCTGTTGAACAGGGTGGGGGGGCGGGAAGTTCTTGAGCCTACCCCCCTCTCGTTCGATCTGTCTTTCTGACATTTGTCGGTCTAATTCTAGACAGACCTTAATAAGGTCTTCCAATGCTTCCGGTAACTCCCTACAAGTCAAGGCGTCTTTTAACTTATCGTTGAGTCCCTTACGAAAGGCCGCCTTAAGTGCTCCCTGGTTCCAGTCTGTCTCGTAGGCCAGGGTACGGAATTCAATAGCATACTGACTAACCGATCTGGAACCCTGGCGAATCTCCAACAAGGATTTCTCGGCGGAGGATCTTCCGTTGTAAACGTTGTTAAAAAGGCATCCGTATCCCTCAGAAGTGGGGAGTTTTGTTCCACCAAAGGGGATGCCCATTCCAAAGCCTTCTCTGACAGTAGCGAAATGATGAAAGATACTCTTGCGGTGTGTGAGCTAAACCCCTGGGGATTGGTGTTAAAGTGCAATAGACATTGATTAATAAATCCTCTGCAGTTCTCCGCCTTGCCATTAAATCTTAAATTAAGTCTAGGTGATCTGTCTCTTTCAGTGAAGTTACTGGCCTCTACCTCAACCCCGGTCTCTGAGGGTAGTGGCGAAGGGGATGTAGCAGTACCAGTGGTGGAAGTAATGCCTCTTAGTAATTCCAGTACCGCGTCCATCTTTTGTTCCAATTTTTGCAGATGACTCTCATGGGATGAGAGAACTTGCTCTTGGTGCTCTTGCCTAGCCATAATTCTTGCTAGATCAGTCGGGTCCATAATTCCTTCAACTTCTTCTTCTCGGCCCGATTATTCTGTCAGGCGCAAGATCCAAAGGACCAGGAAGCTAGGAATCAGATCCCGACTACGCTGTCCACAGAAGGAACTGCTTCCAGTAAAGGGATGTGCCAATCCACCTGCGGCAGCCCCCTCAAGGAGGAGGATGCCGGAGGAGGAGAGGCAGTGAAATAGCCACCGAGGAGCGGGAGGCCCACCTTGTTCTATGCAGGAGGTTGTAAGGAAAACCACACCACAGTGGAGATCCGAGGGCCCTCCTCCAGTCAAACAGTGCCAGGAACGGATGAACCAGAAGGGAAGCTAGGAAGGACTGGGAAGGCCAGGCAACTGACCCCAGTGCCAGACTAAGGGAGCAAGACTTGCCTAGGAAAGCCCAAATCCTCCCTAGCCCTAGGAGGACCCCAGGGAAAACTAGGGTAGACGGAACGGTCAATGCCTGACCAACGCAGCTCCAGGGTCCACCTGACAAACCACCTCCTGTCCCCAGCTCAGAGAGGACCGCGACAGCAACCACCACTCCAAAAGAGAACAAAGGGCTCGATTCAAATGTTGGAGTTAAAACTAGCGTGAAGAAATAAACTGGCTTCGCGAGTTAAACCAAACTGGGTAACGTGAGATTCAAATGTTCCATACCCAAAAGAGTTAACGCGCGACGGCCTACAAAACACACGAAGACTACAAAACTGGAGTCGCCAAATATTTGACCTCATCGTCGACGCCAAACACGCGAGAAACGCGAGAAACGTCTCCAAAAGCAAAAAACAAGCGAAACGTCCAACGTTACCAAGCGCTCCAGCCAATCACAGCACCCCAAAGTATCAAGTTCAGTCGAAAAAACTATAAATAGACCCAAAATCACCTACGCACCTTTGTCTGTTATCGAGTTCCCAAGAGCTAGATATCAGGACCCAAGGAGTGGAGGTTAGTTTTACAGAGTGAGAGGTAGAGAGGAGCACAGCACACAGATAGGAGTTGGAGAGCATTGTGACACCATAATAATACACATAAAACACTTTTGCACATATCCATCACACACATCCAAACACAAACACACATACACACACATAGCTCATTTTTATTTTGATAACACATCACACCTTTATTTTTTTTTTGACAGTGTGAGTCTGTGAGTGCAAGTGAGTGACAGAGAGTGAGTGAGTGAGTGAGTGTGTGAGGGCCTGAGTGAGTGCCTGGGTGTGAGTGTGTGAGAGCAATGGAGAGGAGAGGAGAGGAGTGGAGAGAGGGGTGGGGAGTGTAGGAGGAGAGGAGGAGGAGATGCAGTGGGGCATCCCTGGTCAGGGTAGGGGAGGGAGAAGGAGATCTCTGGGGCGGAGGGGCAGCCACCTGAGAGCAGGCACATCCAGTGCAGGGGCAGAGACAGTGGGACGACGGGTAGACCCCCTGCACCACACACAGCCAGGGCCAGTGCAGGCAGGGCTGGAGAGCCACAGCCAAGGCTCTCAACAAACTGTTGGTGGTGAGGAGGAGGAAAGGGCGAGAGAGCCCAGTTTCCCTGAGGAGGAGAACCTTGTCCTCTGTGAGGCTGTTGTTGCAAGGGAGAGGGTCCTGTTCTCCAAAGGGCCCCTTGCTGGTTTGAGCTCCAGGAGGAAGGCAGCCTGGAAGGAGGTCGTGGCTGCGGTTAATGCTGTATCTAGCCGCAGCCGGTCAGTGGAGTCCGTGAAAAAAAGGTGGACAGACTGCAAGGCCAAGGTAAGATAGTAACATAGTAACACAGTGATTCATGTTGAGAATAGACTTGTGTACATCTAGTTCAACCCTTTTCCCATTTCTGTCTCCCATTGTGAAGGTGAAGAGGAAGATGGGTGAACAGGCCTTGCATGCTGCTGGTACAGGAGGTGGTCCGCCCTTGCGTGTGGAATATACCCAGTGGGAGGAGGCTGTACGCAGGACAATCTCCGCCATCACGGTCCATGGTGTTCCTGGATGGAGCGACACTGGGGATGAAAGGAGCCTCCAGTCCACTGGTACGTGCATCAAGGCCCACACACATCACACAAAACTGACACCTAACAGACAGAGGCCAACACAGTGACACCTGAACACATGGACACCATTCCACACCACAATCCAGCCACACAGCTTGGAGGGATGTCAAACAAGGACAGAATACTTGACTAACCCAGCCAGAATGGTAATGCTCAAGTCCCTATTGAACCCTCTTCATTCTGTCCAAAACAACATCATGCAGAGCACAAATCCAATGCACACTGTCATGTGTCAGTCACAGATCTAAATGTTCTGTGTATCACAATGTCATACATAGAGTGACAAAGAGGTCAGCACACAACCCCTTGAGTGCCACAGGGATAAGCAATGCATTGTTCAACAAAACACTGTCTAGTCCCCTGGCACCCAAAAGGTTATCAGAGAATAGCAAGGAGGGGAATTGGTGTGTTTCATATTGTATTGTTACTGCATGTCAGAGCTAGGTGTTGAACATGTAGGTAGTTAGTACAAGTGGAAGTTTCAGCATTCTGAATCATATGTAGACTGCAGGGTGTGGCTGGACAGGGGACATTCCCCACCATCACCACTCTGCAGGACATATGTGATTCACAAGGCTAAATCCTGATGGGGGGGGCATTCACTAGGGTGTCAGAAAGAGGTGGCAATGTTTACATGACAACAACAGTGTAATCACACCTGCAATCCCTGTGTTATCCTTGGGAGCCAATGCACTGAGATCTAAACAACATGTGATACACCAGTGCTTAGGCTCAACATCATGACATAGGAAAACAAAGAAGTAACCCCTAATAGTACAGCATAACCATGCACATGTTTGCTGTGTGTTATGATTATGTCTGTCCTGGGTTGTGTTTGTGTGTCCTCCAGCTGATTAGGTTGTTGGGTACCACAGATCATGTTGCTTGTTGTGCTTGGTGTGTTCATGTTGCTGACACCATTGGTTGGACTCTGTAGTCATCGTTCACCACTGGTGCATTGTTGTGTTAAGAGGTAACAGTGTTTCTGTTGTTGAAGCTAAGTGTATGACATGCAATAGGTTTGTGTCACTCAAGGTGTTATGTTTTATTTTTGGTCACCACATGTATTATGATGAATGGGGATAGCAAGGAGGTATATGCCTTGCCATCCACACTGCTCAGGATACACATGATGACCAAATCTACAACACTGTAGGTTAGAAGAATCAATGTATGGGATAACATCAAGCTAAGCAATGTGTGTCAGGATGGTAACCAATGCATTGCAAAGCTATGCAATGGATACTATCCTGCTACTCAACGGTTCACATGTAATTGTAACAGTAGTGCAGCACTCCTGTCACGGCTCAAATCACTAATTCCATCATGTCATTTGCCCCCACAGCTTACCAATCATCCAGAGCAGAGGAGTCCGGGGAAACCTCCTGTGAGGAGGCCACCACCTCAGGAGTGCTGCCACCACCACCACAGCAGCAACCACAGCAGCAGCGGCCCCAGCAAGGCCCCCAGCAGCAGCAGCAGTGGCCCCAGCAAGGCCCCCAGCAGCAGCAGCAGTGGACCCAGCAAGGCCCCCAGCAGCAGCAGCAGTGGCCCCAGCAAGGCCCCCAGCAGTGGCCCCAGCAAGGCCCCCAGCAGTGGCCCCAGCATAATCCTGGCGTCCATGTGTCTCCACTACTGCAGCCTATGGCGAGGCACAGAATGCCACAGGCTGTCCAGATGCCAGGACATGCAGAGTCCAGCATGTGGGCTAGGCCTCAGCCCCCCCTGAGGAGATCCAGAAGCAGTAACAGAGGGTAGTGAGGGGTCCGGGGATCGGTTCTCCACTTCCCCCCACAGCCTCCATGTTGCAGTCTCTCCTGAGGCACCCCATGGTCGTCCGCTCCCACCACCACCTCTGCCAGCCTCCATGCCCACCACTCCTGTGTCACCTGCGCCCACAGCAGCCCTCGACGTGGCATGTGTGGCTGTCCAGGGGGAGCAGGTCACAGTGTTACGGAGGTGTGCCCGATCCCTGCTTAGGATCGAGCTGAATATAGGGAGGATCATGGGGTGCCTCCGGGCCATGGAGGCACAACAGGTAGTCGCCAACACACAGCAGGCGCAATTTAACACCGGCATGATGGAGGTGCTGGGACACATGCTGGTGGAGATGCGAGAAACAAACAGGCGGGAAAACCAGCGCCACAACATGGGCCAGCTATCACAACAGGGGTCCAGTAATGCATCTCCAGCCAGCAGTGATCCACCACCACCACCACCATCCACCAGACACCCACGGGTAACCCGCCGCAGTCAGAGGCAATCCACCTCTGCAGCCCCCCCCTTACCCTCCCAAGAAAAAGAAGTAAGGCCAACCTTCTTCAGGCCCGTTCAATAAATGTTTGCACTTTTTCATTACATCTGTGTCCATGCATGTTTCTCATCCAATATGTGGTTTGTTTGGCCGAGTTGTGTCCAATGCATTGCAAAGCTATGCAGTGAACACAACTCATTCACATCTAACATGGGTGTCAGGGAATGAGTCGTCTCCAATGCATTGCAAAGCTATGCAGTGAACACAACTCATTCACATCTAACATGGGTGTCAGGGAATGAGTTGTCTCCAATGCATTGCAAAGCTATGCAGTGAACACAACTCATGCACGATGAATGGAGTCACAAGCTTTTACAGCAGGGGTGAACACACACATCACATACACACGTTTGTCCAAGTTCAAATCACAGACATTTGAAAGTCAAACAACATCAGGATGTTGCTCCATGATGTGACTTGAACTTGAACAACATGAACACATTACATACATCAACAACATGATCGCAATTAAGGGGATAGTAATGCTTGGAATGTGTCATGACATATGTAGTTGGGATCACCACCCTGATTGGAACAAGGGAACTCCCACTGCTGAAAGGTGTCTCTTTCCAAGGTTATCCGAGCTCAGAGCTTGAAGTCATGGATCAAATATTACATTGTCCTGAAGGTGTCAAATGGCGCTGTTGCTACTTCATCCTATGGGGATTCATGGTGCAGGGACCGGAGCTGTCCATAAGATGTTGTATCAACAGCGCCATATGACACATTCAGGCCACTGTGATATTGGATCTATGAATGTAAACTTTGAGCTGTAACCACTTTGGAATAAAACACCTGTCAGCAAGGAAGTTCACTTGTTTTACTCAGGGTGATAAACCCTACTACATGGATTTTCAAACATTACAAGTATCACTATCATCTATCTGTTTGAAACCCTGATGGGAAAGGTAATCAGTGACACAAGATAGATAGTCATATCACATGTTTTATTGACATCAACACGAACAGATGATCCTCATGGACGTCGAGTCAACATGTCACCGGAACAAACTGCTGGACCATGAGGAATCATGCCATAGATGCCTGCAGAGAGTGAAAACGAGATTTGTAGATGCACTATCAACACAACAGTCATGCTATTGCTTTACCACCATCATGCCCTTGAGGTACACAACACATTGATCAACAATGCTTTTGAGACCTTACTGGCACTCCACGGTAACAGCTTTGTTATGTGACAGAGTGAACAATCCATTTGTTGTCAAGGTGTTGTGTAGCCATCATGACCTTATTTTTTTTGCATCAAGGGGTTGGCTAGCAGACATATGTATATGTGTGTGGACACACACATCATATCGTAAACCAAGCCCCCTGGAACAGGTGAACTATTTCATGGATCTCGATCTACATACTGATAAGGTGTGTGTGCTCAGGGTCCGTGTCACATACATACATATGTCTGCTTGCCATCCCCTTGATGAACACCTCATATGGTCATAACACATGGACAACACACATTGTCAAACAATGGAGTGGAATATTCATTGTGCTATATACACACACAAAAACAAGTCAGCATGGCAGGCCTTGCAACCTGACTAACGGATCATTACTGCCATACCTTAGCCAACACCACACACAACCACCATCCCCATTCAGCTACATTGGGCATTGCTCACATTCTAGCTAAGTCTGATCCATTATCCCCTGAACCAATCGAGTGACAGAGGGGTACACAACTGATTGCCTTGTAATGTTTTGTGTGCACCTATGGCCCTCAAGGGGTTAAAACATGGTATTGCTATGTGGCATCCATTGCATGTCATTGCATTGGGTATTCCTCTGTGACTCACAGGGTTCAACATGTGTCATGGCTTTGTTCAACTTGGTAGATGTAGTTTCACATCAGTACAACTCAGTATGTGATGTACATGGACCATATGGTTTACCTTTGATGCGAGGATGAAGGATGATGTCCTGGACATGGTAGGACTATGTTGTTGGGTCATCCTGTGGAGTGGAACAGATAATCATTGTTGGTTTACATGTTTGCATGCATTCCACAAGCACATCCACAATCACACATGCATGGTACTCACAGGTGAAGTAGTCCCTGATGAGCCTGTTTCGCATCTGTGTCCCTGTCAACAGATCCTCCCCTCCATCAGTGGGAACAGGGACCTCCACAGGCTGGTGTGGCTGCACATCCTCCACGAGACGTGTGTCCACAGCTATGTTATGCAACAAGGCACATGCCTGGACGATGTCACATACCTTAGCAGGTGTATACTGCAGAGCGCCCCCAGACTGATCCAGGCAACGGAACCTGAATTTGAGCTGGCCAAATGTGCACTCAATTACATTCCTGGTCCGGACATGTGCCTCATTGTAGCGCTCCTCAGCAGGTGTCTGTGGATTGGTGATTGGTGTGAGCAGCCAACACTTGCACCCATAGCCAGCATCACCTGTAGATGAGTAGTAATATGGTGTCATGTTACATGGATGATGTATTCATGGGGGGGGGAGTCACAAAGCAGTGATGTAGAGGTGAAGTGATGGAGATGACTTCTCTGGTCCATCACTTCTCCAAATTCCATGTTATTCTATGGAGCCTATGCACAGAGATGTCCACAGTTGAAGGGACGTGGGCACATGACCAACATGTCATTACATGGAAGGTGCAGACGTGATGACATGGTAGAGTCATCTGATCTTCATCACCTCTTCATCAACACTTGGTGTCCCCCCCCCCCCCCCTTTGTGTCATGCACATACTGAAATGGGTGTGTACATGCGTCATGTGTGTGTGTTCTCTGTTGACTCACCCAACAGCCATCCTCCTGTATGTGTACCATTCTCAAAATCCCTGTGTACAGAGTAGTTGGTGAGGATGTGTGAGTCGTGACAACTCCCAGGGAATTTTGCACACACATTGGTAATCCTCATCCCAGCATCACACACCATCTGTACATTGATTGAGTGGTAACTCTTCCTGTTGACATAGAGATGTGGATGATGTGCAGGGGCTCTTAATCGGATGTGTGTGCAATCAATGGCCCCCATGACCCTGGGCATTCCTCCCCTGGCGTAGAAGGCCTGCTTAACCCGTGCCCACTCCATGTTTGTTGTAGGGAAGTGGACGTAGGCACTTGCCTTCCTCTTCAGTGCTGTCAACACCTGTGTCAGTGCCCTGGAGCAGGTGGACTGGGACATTCCAGACACATATCCCTCTGTGGATTGGAATGATCCACTTGCCATGAAGTGGATGGAACACATAAGTTTCTGCAGTCCTGTCAGGGCACGGTTTGCACAGTAAACAGGGTCTATGTCATCTTTAATCACCTGATACAGGTTTAGCAGGCTCTCGGATGTCAGCCTGTATCTGTCCCTGACTTCTTTCTCAGTCATTCCCAGCAGTGTTACCCTGGTGCGATATATCCGGGGCCTGGACATTTGTCTGCCAGCCCTCTGCTGCTCCACAGGTCCCTGTGGCAGCTGGGGGGCATCCTGTCGTTGCAGCTGGGGTGCTGCTGGTAGGTGCTGTCCTCCAGGTGGGGATGGCTCTTCAGCTGGAGCATGAACAGCTGCAGGAGGTGACGGCTGTTGCACAGGGGTGCTTGGAGGGGGATGGGGAGCACTAGCCCTCTCACGCCTTCGCCTCCGCTGTTGCCTCAGGTAAAGGTATGTATACATACTGTTGTTCTGTTCTGTTCTCTTCTGTTGTGTTGTTGTTTTTTTTTCTCTCTCTCTGCATCTGAGAAGGGTGGGCTGTAACTTTTAACCCCTTAGGGACCCTTGACGTACCAGGACCGTCAAGGGTAAATTTGCTCGAACGACCCTTGACGGTCCTGGTACGTCACGTACTTTTTACTTACAGCGCTCTACCGGGAGCGCTGTAAGTAAAAATAGGGCATGAAATAGACCGCTCCAAGATCGGAGCGATCTGTTTCAAGCCCCATAGTGACGTGCCGATACACGTGACAGGTCACGTGTACCGGCTCGTCAAAGTGCCCCTAAGCGGACGTTATGGGATGGAAATGTCCCATAAACTCCGGTCCTTAAGGGGTTAAACAGCAGTAGGGTGTTGTCAATGAGCAGTCATGTGGTTATAATGGACTAATGATAAGGTGTGTGTGTTATCCAGGTAATTGTTTTCTGGTGTGTCTGTGGTTAGTGGTGTGATTATTTGTAATTGGTATGTAGCTGTCAGGTGTGTGTTTTGTCTCCATGTACTGCTAAGGTTACATTGGTGAGTTGATTTGATGTTGGAGTGACAGGTGTGCATGTGGTGTTGTGTGTTAACCCCTGTAGGTCCAAGGTGTTTTGGGATGTCTTATGTTGTGCTGCTTTGTGTTCCCCTTGTCCCTGTGGAGTTGCTAGATTGTTATTGTTTGTCTGTGACTTGTTTGTATGGTGTAGGCCAGTGGTTCACAAGCAGGGTGTCATGTGATGTTGGTGTGCCATGTGTACCAGCTCAGGGTGCGTCACTTTTCCCATGTTGTTCTGTTCTGCATTGGTGTTTGATGATATTGATTTTACACATTTTTGGGTAGATGTGCATATGTGACATTTGAGGCACCATTTCTCCATATTGTCATTGACACAGTGGGACCTGATGTTGGGCATATGTTATTTTTATTTGGGTATTCCCTTGTGCCCTCAGGGGATCCCCTGGAATATCCAGATTGCATGTTAGGTGTGTCTTGGGTGGAGGGGTTGTGTAGCACTGTTGTGGGCCTTGTTGTTGTATTTGCTAGGCATTGCAGGGGTTAATATTGACTTCTGTATGCTTGGCTTCTGTCCTTGAATGACCTGCTTCTCTCTTTTATTTTCAGCGACGGTGGTTTTCTAGTCTGAGTTGTGTGTTTTTCTCCAAAAAAAATAGGCGTTAGATTTCTGGAGAGAAATGTTATAATTTAATGCGCGTAAGCCCTAACTCCAACATTTGAATCGCTTTTGGCGTCGCTTGTACATTATCCTCTATGGGTGAGATCTTGTTCTGGCGACGGGCGACGTGTGTTTCAGAACTGGCATCGCTTGTTACTAGTGGAACATTTGCATTGCTCAGTTGATGTTAAAACCAGCGTCGCCAGTTTTTTCTGGCGACGCCAACATTTGAATTGAGCCCAAAGTTCCCAGAATAAACTTCCCAAGGGAAAAAAGGGTTACCAGGAACCCTGTAAGAGGGGAACCAAGTCGGCCACAGGGCCCGGCCCCAATGTCACCCGAATGCCCACAATGATATAGAATACCGGCGGGCCCAAACCCACTGCCGCAGGAACCGCCCAACCCCCCACAGCACGAATGCCCAGGGAGAACGTGAGGCGTCGCTCAAAGAGCGGCGTCCAGCTCAGCAGCCCACTGCGGGAGAGGAGAGTTCAGCGGCAAGCCAGCAGGGCAACCGAAATAGGCCGGAACTGAGCACCAACGAAGGGGGCGCCAGCGGTGAACCACCCCGTACACCAAACCCCTCAACACCACCAGGAAGGAGGAAACCAACGGGGAGGCCCTTCTAAAAAGGCCCAATCCCGCCACCACCGCCCGGATTGCACCCGAGCGCAAGGCACAGCCGAGCCAAACTGCGGGTAGCACCAGAGGGCGAGGCGGCCCGGAACGGAAGGGAGCGAACTGGTGGGCAGAGGGAACAAAGCGAGGGTAAGAACACAAGGAGAGGTGGGAGCGCTGAACCCCGCAGAGCGGGCAGGAACCGTGACGACAGGAGACCCGGAACAGGAACTACTTGAACAGCCGAAGGAAACAAACACTGACGCCGTCAGCAAGAAAGCTCAATAATCGGCCACCAGGGAAACAGCTGAGAGGTCCTAAAAACCCTGGTCAGCCAATAAGGAAGCCCGTGGGGGGAGGTACAAGCATCCAAACCCAAAAGGCACAAACAGGTTAGTGCCGAGGGCTGACAGTATTCAGTAAGGGAGAGGCTAGCGCATTACCGCAACATAGGCCTTATGCTATTGATTTGCCCCCGGGGGTGGTGCCACCGAGGGGCAGGACATACCCTTTGTCCTGTGAGGAGAACAAGGCCATGAAGGAATACATTGAGGATGCCCTCAAAAGGGGAATCATTCGCAAATCATCCTCTCCGGCAGGTGCAGGGTTCTTTTTTGTGAAAAAGAAAAATGGCGAATTACAACCATGTATTGATTACTGGGGACTAAATAAGCTCATGTCCAAGAATGCGTACCCCATACCACTCATTACCGAGTTGTTTGACAGGTTGAAGGGCTCTTCCATATTTACTAAACTCGATTTACGGGCCGCCGACAACCTGATAAGGATCAGGGCCGGAGATGAGTGGAAAACGGTATTCAATACTAGGTCAGGACACTATGAATATTTAGTGATGCCTTTTGGATTATGTAATGCACCTGCCATATTTCAAGAGTTCATCAATGATATCCTCCGCGACATGCTACAATCCTGTGTAGTCGTATACCTTGACGATATATTGATTCACTCTGCTAATCTAACCCAGCACATCCAGGATGTGTCAGAGGTTCTGCTCCGTTTACGCAAGAACAAATTGTTCTATAAATTAGAAAAATGTGAATTTCACAGTTCCAAAGTAATCTTCCTGGGTTTTGTGATATCTAAGGATGTGTCACAGTTTGTTAAGACTCTCAGACATAAGGTTTAGGTAAAAACATAACTTTATTGAAAAGTTAAAGGCAATCCCATAGGGTTTTCATACACATACAAACAATGATAATGACAATAGGAAATAGGCTGTACCGGCCTTGCCAATATACCGGGCAAAGCAACCCAGGCGAGTCTGTAAGAAGAGGCTCTACCGGCCCAGCAATATACCGGGCTGGGCAGCCTAACGGGATACCAGTGTAGTAGACTCTACCGGCCTTGCCAATACCGGGTGAGGCAACCTTAAGATGGAATAGTATGCGGTTCTACCGGCCTTACCAATATACCAGGCAAGGCAGCCTGACGGAATACCAATAAGTAGGCTCTACCGGCCTTGCCAATACCGGGTAAGGCAACCTTAAGGTGGCAAAGTGAAAGGTTCTACCGGCCTTACCTATATACCGGGCAAGGCAGCCCAAAGGAAGGTAATGACTGTCAGATGATAATGACAGTAAGATGGAATATAGAGGTTACCAGGTCAAGTAGTTTCACAGTAATCAGAACTCTCCTGCCCAATACTGTAGGAATCAATGCTGTTAGGACTGGACAGCGCACTCGGAACCATCAAGAACCTGACTGCAAGTCAGGGAGTAAACCAGCGCCCTACATTAGGAACATACAGGCAGAATGAGAGCCGCAAGGCTTAGTGGAGCAAACCAGCGTCCGCACGCTGGGACCAACAGACTGAATGTGAGCAGCAAGGCTAATGGAGCAAACCAGCGTCCGCACGCTGGGACCAACAGACTATAATGTGAGCCGCAAGGCTAATGGAGCGAACCAGCATCCAAACGCTGGGACCAAGCAGACTGTAATGTGAGCCGCAGGGCTAATGGAGCAAACCAGCGTCCGCACACTGGAACCAACAGACTGTAATGAGAGCCGCAATGCTAATGGAGCGAACCAGCATCCGCACGCTGGAACCAACAGACTGTAATGAGAGCCGCAAGGCTAATGGAGTAAACCAGCGTCCACACTCTGGAACCAACAGACTGTAATGTGAGCTGCAAGGCAAATGGAGAAAACCAGCATCTGCACGCTGGAACCAACAGACTGTAATGTGAGCCGCAAGGCAAATGGAGCAAACCAGCGTCCTCACGCTGGGACCAACAGACTGTAATGAAAGCCGCAAGGCTAATGGAGCAAACCAGCGTCTGCACGCTGGAACCAACAGGCTGAATGTGAGCCGCAAGGCTTAGTGAAGCAAACCAGCGTCCACACGCTGGAAACCAACAGGAGGAAATGTCGCCGAAGCGAATGAAGAACAATGTCGCCACAGATGCAGGAACTGGAAGCAGGAAACAACAGGAACCAGCAGAGAACATCAACTGGATCAAGTGCGGCCAAGCAGACTGGCAACAGGAGCATCAGCTACTGATGAGAACAACCGGAACCAGACTGGAACTGACAAAGCAGGCAAGAACTCAGGAACAGGTTGACTCAGGAACTCAGCAACAGGCCCAATTAGCTACTGCAGCAAGGAGGAAGTGGATGCTGTCAAAGACACCACAAAAGGTCAACCAGAGGGTGCCCAGACTGAGTTTAAAAAGGCAATGTGAGGCGGGCTGAAGGCAGACAGCCAATGGGAGCCCCCTACAGGTGATAGACACTGAATTGCAGCAATCACGGGCACCGTGATAGGATGGCATTGCCATGGACCAAGAAAAATTGGCTGCAGTCCTACAATGGCCACGGCCCAAAGGGTTAAAAGCTATCCAATGGTTCTTGGGCTTTGCCAATTATTACAGAAAATTTATTCAGAATTTTTCTACCATTGTAAAACCCCTGTCTGACCTCACGCACAAGGGCGCTAATCCCTCTCAATTGACTGAGGCAGCTGAGATGGCCTTTGAGACTCTTAAATCTGCTTTTGCCTCCGCTCCTATACTGTCCCACCCCAATCCCACCCTGCCGTTTACGTTAGAGGTCGATGTCTCTGAAGTTGGGGTAGTGGCAGTTCTTTCTCAACGCCCCAAGGAGGGTGGCAACCTGAGACCTTGTGGGTTCTTTTCCAAGAAGCTATCTAGTGCCCAAAGCCATTACGAGATTGGTGATAGAGAATTGTTGGCTATCATCCTGGCATTAAAGGAATGGCAAAATTTATTGGAAGGCACAAGAACTCCGGTGTTAATTCTTACGGACCATAAAAATCTGATTTATCTCTCAGAGGCTAAAAGGCTGTCCTCCCGTCAGGCTAGGTGGGCCCTATTTCTGTCATGGTTCAACTTCATAGTGTCCTACTTGCCTGGTTCTAAGAACATTAGGGCAGACGCCCTATCAAGACAGTTTAGCTCTGACATTGAGAGGGATGAAGCCCCGGTACCTATTATTCAGCAGGATAGGATTCTGGCAACAGTTCGCACCAGTATCACTTCACCACTGGGGGAGCAAATTTTGGCATCTCAAGCACAGGCACCTCCAGAGACCCCAGTTGGCAAGTGCTTTGTGGCTGAGCCTTTCCGTATCCATTTGCTCGAGACCTACCACTCATCTAAGGCAGCTGGGCATATTGGGAGGAATCAGTTGATATGGTCTCTCTCACAAGTGTTTTGGTGGCCCTCCCTTAAAGCTGATTGTTCCACATTTATGGCTGCCTGTGCCACCTGTGCCCACGCTAAGACCCCCAGACATCTCCCAGTGGGTCTACTCCAGCCAGTGCCTAATGGTGAACGCCCATGGTCCCATATATCCATTGATTTTTTGGGAGAATTGCCGGTATCTAAGGGCTATATGTTTATCCTGATGGTGGTAGACAGGTTCTCTAAGATGGCTCACTTCGTGCCCCTCTCTGGTCTTCCTTCAGCCAAGGAGCTGGCTGTAGTTTTTGCCAGAGAAGTGTTTCGCTTGCACGGGGTTCCCAGAGTGATCGTGTCAGACCAAAGGAGTCAGTTCGTGTTGAGATTCTGGAGGGCATTCTGTAGCCAAATGGGCATACAACTATCCTTCTCCTCCGCCTACCATCCCCAGACCAACGGGGCCGCTGAGTGTGCCAATCAGGGACTGAAGCAGTTTCTGCGCTGCTTTGTGACTGATCATCATGATAATTGGGCCGACCTGCTGCCGTGGGCAGAGTTTGACAGGAAATGTGCAGTTAATTCATCATCTGGGAACTTCCCATTTCTCGTTAATTATGGGTTCCAGCCATGTCTGCTCCCGAACTCTGGACGAGCATATTGAGCAGCTCCGCTCCACTTGGGCACAGGTGCAGAGGTCCCTCATCCAGTCCTTCCAGCGACATCAGCGGCATGCCAATCGCAGACGGCTGCCAGCGGTATCCTTCCAGGGACAGGGTATGGCTCTCCTCCAGAAATCTTAATCTGCAAGTGCCATCCAACAAATTGGCTCCCTGGTTCATTGGTTCATTCAAAATTATCTGTAAGGTTAACCCCGTGGCCTACGCACTGGAACTCCCAGCATCTATGCACATTCACAATGTGTTCCATGTGTCACTATTGAAGCCCTTGGTGTGCAACTGCTATACTAGCACTCCGGTGGTTCCTGGGCTGGTGTTTGTTCAAGGCTAGGAGTAGTACGAAGTACAGAGTATTATTGACTCCAGGAGGTTTAGAGGCAAATTGCAATATTTGGTCCACTGGAAGGGTTATGGGCCTGAAGAGCGTTCTTGGGTCGACCAGAGGGACCTTCATGCTCCAAGATTAATGCACAATTTTCACTCTAAATATCCTCAGAAACCCAGACCCTCTGCCAGGGGAGGGAGTCTTTGAGAGGGGGGTACTATCACGGTCCCAGTGATTCCCTGTCACTCTCTGTGTTGGTGCTCGTCCATTGGAGGAGGTTGATTGGCCCGCCCAGGTGTCTCGTTATATGCTGGGCCTCTGGCACCTGTCAGGTGCCCTTTCGTGGTGTTCCAGTTTCTGCGCTATTGTTGCTGTGATCCTGTATTTCTGTGTACCGACTCGGCTCGTCTTACTACTCTGCTGTTCCTGCTCTGTGATTGACCCGCTTCTGGCTGACTTCTCTCTCTGTGATTGACCCGGTTCTGGCTGACTTCCTGCTCCGTGATTGACCCGGTTCTGGCTGACGTTTCTGCTCCGTGATTGACCCAGTTCTGGCTGATGTTCCTGCTCCGTGATTGACCCGGTTCCTGCTGACGATTCCTGCTCTGTGATTGACCAGTTCTGGCTGATGTTCCTGCTCCGTGATTCATCCGGTTCCTGCTCTCGTCTCTGCCTGGTGACATTCTGAGCCTGCTCGCAGCTTGCACTGTCTGATCACGCCTCCTATGTTCTGTGGCCTCCGTTACTGAGCCTGTTGGTTGCCTCTGTTATTGAGCCTGTAAGAGAATACTACCGAGCTGTGGCCGTTGTTTCAGAGTCTGTCTAGGACACCTGCTGTGCCGGTTGCCTCTGTTACCAAGCCCGTTTGCATACACCTGCCATGCTTGTTGCCTCCCATACTGAGCCACATTAACACTCGTTGAGCTGTTGCCTACTATACCGAGCCTAGCCATTACCACTGCAGAGCTGTACCTCTCGTTAGGTGCTCGATTTCCAGGAGTTGTCGCACCGCATGGTGCTGAGGGCATTCCGATACTCTGACAGTGTGTGCACCGGAAGGGTGTCTTGGCTCTGGTCCATTCTCGCTCATGGTGTTGTTCCATCCACCCACACCTGGTAGTGCGTTGGCTCTAGTATTTCGCTTGGGCAGTGTCTTCTCTGTTACAGCACCTAAGGGGTGCTTGGCTCAGGTCCCATTGGCACACGCAGTGTTCCTCCTCTACCACACCGGGGGTGCTTCCATATCTGGCCCCATTGGCTCTGGTGGTATCTCTCCTCCGCTTCTACACCCCAGTAGGGGTATTGGCTCCAGCCACAGTTGGGCATTCGATACTCCATACTGTTTTCTGGTTGTGATTCAGTTCAGTCGCACTGCTTGAGCTCGCTAGCTGCACTACTATTACTGGGACTGTTCATGCACCGGCCGTTGGCTAATCACCACCACAGAGACTGACAACCAGCTTGAGTATTAACCCTTACCTGTGTTTATGCTATATGCTACCTGCTCCAGCTATACTGAGCCTGTATATTATTCATTACTGTAATACCAATTCTGGCCCTCAGGGGCGCTGTTCCTTATTTAATTTTAATAAAACTGTGTTTTATTTCTAACCTTGGTCTGAGTGTCAGAAAACCGTAACAATCTCATGCTGTGAGATCCTTTGATATGACTGCAGGAATAGGATGCATAACTGCCATGTGGTAGGTAGAAATTCAGTCTTTCCATTGAATTCAATGCAATGAGCTAGGAGAAAAAAACAGGATAACCATTTCTCACTGATTTTGGTTTCAGGGGAAAATATTAGCCCATCCTTACTGTTGATCCCATTCCCTTGGAGCTTCCTAATCGGCCTGCTGCTTTAACATCTCAGCAGCATCAAGAACATCAGTCACAAATGCTGCAATGATACAGTGGCATTTGCAAATGGCCAGTGGCTGCCCTGACATGACCTGCTGGCACTTGACTAGATCAAGACTACTCAGCAGCCTTATCTGCTAAGCTGAGGTGATTTGCTTCCTGCTGCAAGTTGGTCTACCAAAATGGTTGCATATTTGCTCTCCTGTATCCAGCAAGATTATGAATCCAAATGGATGATGGTTCCTAACTGCTGCTTGACTTGCTGCTATGCCCTTCTGAGTCCTCTCTTGTCTCTCAGCCTGGGCCCTTCTAGTCTGGCGAAGTGACCCGTTGGTGACTTCCATCTACACTTTCTGGTGTCCCTGGTCCCACATCAGGGGGACCTCTCTTTCAGGCCCACCTAGCCTACACACGTAAAGATTGACATCTTTCGGAGCGATAGCCGGAGTTCCTGATGCTCATTGCAGCTGACACTTTGACTTCCACAGCTTCCTGGGATTCAACTGTCTCCATCCTTATAATCCAGCTGTGACTTCTGCATATGTGATATATTTAATTTTTTACTTAAGTTACTATTGGTGCAGCTCAAGGTAACACTCTTCCTGCGATTTGGCAGAGGCCTGCTACTTCTCATTGACCTGGGTGGTATGCTTCTGACTGTGGTGCCCCCGGGGCCTGGGCTTTGTGTGGTGGATCCATGCAGTCTGCCTGAGTGGTGAGCTGGGTGGCCCGGCCTGCAGGGAGTGGGTCCCCTATGTCAGTTTTCGGTAGGCGTTGGGCTGGGGCCCTGGGCACTGAGCTTAGTATTTATGCTTTAACAGCTGTTTTTGATTACCTCTTCCTTCCTTTCCTTTCCTGGGAACAGAGAGCCACCACCTTACTCATCTAGTTATCACTGCTGTGATACCTGTTTAGCCACCATCTTCTCATATTTCCAACACACAAATTCTTCCTGGTATTGTCCCATGGTCCTATTATGGAGCTCACTGTTTTTTGTATATAGTTCTGCCCCTTTCCTTTACCTCCCCCCAATCGCCTGCCTGGTAGTTTTAGTAGCTGGGTGGGCTACTGCAAACAATTTTTACACCCTCCTCTATATCTCCAAGACATATTCTCACTCAGAGTTACCCTCTTTCTGGGAAGGGAAACTCTGACTTCCTGCATGTTTCAGCTATTCCTATACTCCTTACATCCACTGACACCCACCATAGACTCCTCCCTTACTATATTTGTCTCCTATAATGTGGCAAACATTAACAGCCCTATAAAGAGGAAACAGATTTTATCACACTTCAAGCACCTCCATTGCTGTGTGGCCTTCTTAAAAGAAACCCACTTAACTCTACCGAAACTGGAAAAGCTCAGACGTGACTGGGTGGGTGAGGTGGTTGCTGCTCCTTATGTTGGTCATGAGAAGAGAAGAGGTATGGCTATCTTATTCTGTAAAATTTTGTAGTAGAAAATCTTATCCACTGTTGTTGATCCTGAAGGCTGCTATGTTATCTTATGTTGAGAGCTGGGATGTAAATAGTTTACCGGGACTAACATTTATGCTCCTAACCAACCTAACTTTTTCTTTTTTCTCTCTTTGTATCAGAACCATCTGGATGCAGACGGCTCAGAGATTCTCTTGGGGGCCAACATGGTGGCCAACCCAGCTATGGATCATTCCGATACTGCTGTCACACCCAGACCTGATAACCATCCGTTCACCTTGTTTACAGCAACACCTACAGTTGACTGACATATGGAGACTTTTACACCTAACCGACAGGGTCTACACCTTTCAGTCCCACAACTCCTTTGCCTGCCTTCATTACTTCCTTCTTTCTTAGTTGGTACTGACACAGATGCTCACATTCACAATATTGTCATTCCCCATTGAAATTTTCTTGGACATAGAATCCCAGCCTACATGCACTGATAATTGGAGGTTACCGCACTTCTTGACTAAAGACAAAAATACGACAGGAATTTGATTAGACGTGCTTGGCAATTATACCTAGCTGACAACCAGATACACCTCTCAAATCCCTCCCTTTTTTGGTCTGCCTCTAAAGCAGTCCTTCGTGGTCACATCATTACATACACAACTGAGTAATGCAAAGCCCTTAATCAAAAACTGCTTATGTTGCATTGCCAACTGACTTTGGCTTACAATACTTATAAAAGCTCACTCACTAATGCCCACAAATGAACCTATATCTCATCTAAACAGTTATATGATTTGCTTGTCTTTGAAAAGGCTCAAATGTCCCTCAGTAACATCAACAGCAAATATTTCAAGGAGGCCAACAGATCCGATTGTCTTTTGGCTTCTATCATTAAGGCTTATAGAGGTACCAAATAAATCTCTTCTAATACCGACAAACAAAGTCACACACACCTCCCTGACTGTCATACTTCAGGGGTTCTTGTGATGACCCCCAAGCATGTGCCAATTTCTTTCAAGATGTATGGCTTCAGTCCCTCTCCCTCACCCAGAAGGAACAACTTAATGCTAAGGTTTCCTCAGAGAAAATCCATTGTGTCATTAAAGATCTTAAAAACCTCAAATCCCCCAGCCTTATCTCAGAATATTATAACATTTTAGAGGACCTGATCATGCTACATCTTTTGTCCCTTTATAACAACATCCTGACTACCAACTCCATGCCTTCAGATTCTAACCTTGTTAGGTTAATCCTGCTTCCAAATATGTTGAATCCCACAGAACTATATCTCTGCTAAACAACAACTTTAAAATTCTCTCCAAAGTAATGGCAAATCATCTTAAAATCATCCTTCCCTCTCTCATCTCCCCAGAACAGACTGGCTTTTTACAAAACAGACACTCAGTGAAAATTAAACGGGCTGCAGTAGCTGCACTCCTATCATCCCAGGATTCCCCAGCCTGCCCACCAGATGATAGTTAAACTTGATAACAAGAAGGCTTTTGCTCAAATAGACTGTCTCCACCTATTCCATGTATTAGAATGCCAATACTTTGTAGATCTCATCTTGAACTTTATCCACACTATATACCGTAACCCCCAGACCTACCTCACCATCAACGGGACTAATACTAGCAACATACAACTAGGACGTGGGAATAGACAGGGATGCCCCCTTTCCCCTCTACTCTTTAATCTGGTGCTACGCACATTCTTATGGAAACTTTCTTCATTGCCATCATTTCAGGGAATCCCTGCCTGTCCCTCTTCACCCAAGCTTGCGGCATCCCTGCCATCACTCCCTTTGACGTGGCACATATTTAATTTCTAGGTACCATGCTCCCTAAAACTCTGACCTCGCAATACACAGCCAATTATTCTGTCAAAATTACTCGCATTATTTCAGACCTCCGTAAATGGGCCCCCTTACCACTTTCCTTTACGGGCAGATGCAACTTCATAAAAATGGTAATTTTCCCTCATTTGCTATACTGCATTCAAATGCTGCCCATGCTAATTCAAAGCGCTGACTTGACTAGATTCAACACTGCTTTTACAACATTTATTTGTCAGGGTCGCAAACAGCAGATTAGCCTATAATACTTGCACCTTCCCCCCCTCTTCAATTTTGGCGAAGAACCTCTATAATTTTGGCAAGTCTGCTATGTCTCACAATAGACTGGATCCTGACACACCTTCTTCACCTGTGCTTCCTATTATATGCTTGCCCATTCTACCTCTTACACTTCATGAAGAACAACCCTCTCATTGGACCGGTGTGTCAGGCATGGCTGCTAGCACAACACAAACTTTATAATGAATTACTCCCCCTATCTCCCCTTTCTGAGGAACTCAGATTTCCAACGTGGTACCTGTGACCCACGTTTTTCCCAACGTCTGTTTCCATGACAAAAGATGTGATTGACCCGACCACTGACAGCCCATACACCTTTCAAGACCTCAGATCTAAACATAACCTCCCTCATACGCATTTCTGCTTATACTTGCAAGCTCAGCACTATGTAATGGACGTACATTCCCACAACCCAGGAATCTTCACTCCCACAACTTTAAACAGATACATCTCTGCATCAGCCCACATACCACATAGGACCTCCCATCTTTACCAACTTTTACTTACTGAACTATACATCGACAGACACCCCCAATTACCTCCAGACTGAAGCTCTGGGTTGATTTGATACCGGGGACCACATTGGAGTCTCTCCACAGTGGCCTTTGTCACAGACTACGGGCTAATTCCTCTGCATACTTCCATGACATGGTCTACAAATTGCATCATTACTCTTATATCCCCCTCTGTGAGAGCTGTCTCAACGGGAATTTTGTAAAATAATTTGGATGCTGTACTGTACCTTTGAATTTTATTTCAGTGCTCATATCTATTTTTTTTATGAAAACCTATCACGGTGCCCGTGATCTTTTTCTGTCACTCTCGCTTGTGTTGCGCTCCTATTGGCTGAGCCTGTTTGGCCCGCCCATTGTGACCTTTTTATGCCTGGCCATTGGCACCTGTCAGGTGCCCTTTCGTGGTGTTCCTGAGCCAGTGTTGCTGTTGCTGTGTTCCAGTGTTCCTGATTCCTGTGTACCGATTTGGCCTGTTTTGACTACGCTCCTGAGTTCCTGCTTCGTGATCTGACCCGGCTTGGCTGACATTTCTGCTTGTGACCTGATCTGGCTTGTCTGAGAATCCTGCTCCGTGATCTGACCCGGCCCGGCTGACGTTCCTGCTTGTGACTTGATCTGGCTTGTCTGAGAACCCTGCTCCGTGATCTGACCCGGCCTGGCTGACTTCCTGCTCCGTGACCTGAACCGGCTTGCTACTGACCCTGCCATCATTCCTGCTTCCCGCTGCTTGGTGTCGCCGAGGCAACATTCTGACTTCCGCTGTGCTTGTGGCAGGGCTGATCGTGATTGCCTCCATTAACACTTGCAGAGCCATGTCTCCATTTGCTGAGTCTCCATTAACACTTGGAGAGCTGTGCTTCCGTTTACTGAGTCTCCCTTAACACTTGCAGAGCGGTGCCAATGTTTGTTGAGTCTCCGGTTGCACTTCCAGAGCTGTGTGTCTGTTCCTTGAGCTTCCATTAACACTTGCAGAGCAGTTGTCTCCATTATCTGAGCCTCCTTTAACACTTGCAGAGCCGTTGCTGATCATCCGCTACATCTGCTGAGCCAGTCTTGTTTAGAGCCTTGTTTAGGCGGCGGCTCATCTTGTCATCTTGCAGTGTAGTCGGTCTCCGTTCCCGCGCCTGCGGGAGGTGCTATTGGCTCTACCTAGTTCAGTGTTAACTCTCCGTTACACGCCCGGTGGGGCTATTGGCTCAAGCTCTTGCAGTGCAGTTTGTCTCCATTACTACGCCCGTGGGGGCTATTAGCTCAAGCTCTTGCAGTACCATTAGTCTCCGTTACTACGCCCGTGGGGGCTATTGGCTCAAGCTCTTGCAGTGCAGTTTGTCTCCGGTACTACGCCTGTGGAGGCTACTGCTCAAGCTCTTGCAGTGTAGTTGCCTCCGTTACTACGCCCGTGAGGGCTATTGGCTCAAGCTCTTGCAGTGTAATCTGTCTCCATTACTACTCTGCAGTATTCTGGCCTCAGTTCCTGTCCTGCCTAAGCAGCTATCTATGCCTTATGGACTTAAGGTGTTGTATCATCTAACACCACTTGCTGCCTCATTACCACCTTGGGCGTGCCAAACACCACAACAGAGACTGATTGATTACTTGTACTTAACCATTGAGTACCCTTACTATTCTGTGCCTGTCCTGTGACATTATACGTATAGTTCTTCCATCTGTATACTGGGCCTGAGAAGGCATCTTTAAGCCAATATCTCGCTATTATTCTGTGTTGCCTATAGAGGGAGATCTTTATTATTTATTTTAAAATAACTGTGTTTTATTCTAACCTGCTGGTCTGAGTGTCTTGAATAACCGTTACAGTACAAAAGGGCCATGACCTCAGACAGTAAAGGTGAAAGTAATACACAAAACATTCACTGGAGAATGGATGTTCATGAGCAGCGCTTAGACCAGTTGGCACTGGCCTTACAAACTTCCTAGTCAATAAAGCCCTGGTTAACTGATTCTTTCTCCAGAATCCACCAGCACAGATACCCTCCGACCCCTTTCATACTATACCTGTGAGAAATACACTAAAATTTGCTATGTGTTGTGTGTAAATTCAGTATTCCCATTTATGTCAGCATTGTACCTGGTTGTTATTCTGATTCCTCTACCTTCCAACTTGTGTACAATGGGAGACTTGAGACTACCTTTCGTATATATTATATCTGGGTATTCTTTATTATTAATTTTATCATATATTTATCTCCTCTTTTAAGTATTAGGAATTTGAATGATCCCATCATTTGTTTTTTTTTTTTAAATTGTCATACTATTTGCTTATGATTGGATGTAATATACTGATTCCTTGAGTACTGGGATTTCTCTTATTGATAAATGTTTATTGCACACTACTTGAGTAGGGATGTTCTTGTCCTGGCTGAGTTTATCAGTATTTGATGTATATTGTTTCCATTTTTTACTGTATATGCTACAAATATGCTGAAACCATCTATGCAGTGGAACCAGTCCTAGGAGCTACATGGTGTTCCTGTGTATCAATTACCAAACCAATACTCTGGGAGCAAGTACCATAAAAATGTGCGACCACTACCAACACCACTACAAATGTTTGATTGCCATCCCAGAGATGCACTCATTATTTTATGTGATTATGATGAAGTGTTCAGAAATATGTTGGGAATGGAATGTTCTTGTTTATGTTCTTGCTGTTCCTACTGCTGCTAGTATCAACCCTTTGCTGACATACCTTTTGCTACGCTTTCTAGCAGGTTTTTTGACCCTAACGTTTTCTCTCTCATCCTCCACAATGCAACACTTCCCTCTATCTATAAGCATACTTTATTTTCTTTTACATAATTTGGTTCTTCAGAGAGATGCTGCTGATAATCAAGACTTGCAACAAACTGATCACTCTTTGGCAGAAATTTTATGTTTAAAGTGGTGGGCCAGCAACTTGGCAATAATCTATTCCTCATTGCTTTTAATGGATGCTATGTGAGGATCTTGCTCAAAGCATGTTAACATGTCCGTGACTAGATGGTGCATGTCTCTGTTGTCATTAAGGTAAAATTCCTCAGTTCTTCTGGAATAAATACATCAGTGGAATAATTCATGCCCCAAAATGACTAACCAGAATTTGTGCCTCTTCAAAAGGATTCAGTAGCTCACATAAATAATACATTGCTTGCCATTGCCCAGGTGAGAAAGAGGTTCCCTCCAAAGCCTTCCAGGTTTGCATTGTGTACTGGCTAATGGCCTTAGTCTGCTTGAACAAACACTCTATCATGTACAAAGGGGACTTCCACCTGGTAGTTTCCTCCATTTTCAGCTGGTGATGAGGCAGGTTTTACATGCTTGTATGGCATATAATGAGTTGCATGCACTGTAGGAGCAGTTAAAATGGGCAAAGATTTTGAGGGCGATATTAAGGATCTCTCTCCGGGTTTTAGATTCTGCAAGGATTCTGGTCAGAACTCAATTTAGGAAAATTTGGGCAAAGCAGGGTGCAAGCACCATATCACCTATTCTCAAGGCAGCGATTATGGTGGAGCCATTATGAGCAGACAAAAAACAGCTTTTAAGGAGCAGGTTACAAACCACCAACTGTTCTAGCTTATTTAATACATCTATGGCTTTGTTTGGCTGTCTCTGAAAACTCCGCATAAACAAAGTGATGTATCGATGGTACGGGCTACCATGCCACTGTTTTTTAATCATACTGCCAGGACCAAAGGCTACTTGCTGTCACCTGCAAGTTAGTGTTGCCTACTAGTGGTGGGAGGGAAACCTAGTGAGCAGTGACAGTCATATAGTCTGTGCTCTGCCCACTTCTCCACATGTGTTGTCGGGTGGATGTTCTTACTGTTTGAGGTTTCCAACACTTTGCGCACCACATTATCCCCCTGCTTGTACAATTCTGCCACCGCTCTCCTTGAAAAATATTTGTGGTTTGGGATATGCCAGCGAGGAGCTACACATGATTAGGTATGGGCACAAGTTTTTGTCTCAAAAGCAAAAAAAGAAAAATGGCACTTTTCTCTGAGCGGTACATTTCTAGCGAAAAGTGTAATTATCAAGTTATTTAGTCTAGCTCATTGCATTGAAATTGAAATCCGTCATCCCAGTGCTGGAAGCTGATTGGCTGGGAGGTGCATAAGCACACATTCCAGCCAATTGTAGATTGGGAACCATTTGAACAGAGACTGGCCATATAAAAGCCAGTCTCTGTTCAATTTTCCCACAGTAAGACTTGGGCAATGGCCAGAAAGGTAACAAGGTAGGGGGTTTCAGCCTGCCTCTATTACCACTTCTAATGACTCGATATATTAAATATTTAAATTCACAGCACATTTTTTTTATTTGGACTTTAATAATATCTAGAGAAACTTATTGGAGAATATGTTTTTGATTTAGAGAATAATCAGTTTTTATTCACTTGGAATGCCTACATAAATTTAAACCCTCTGACTGCCAGTGCACTAAATGCATTGCGTACCCCTCCAGCATTCAGAGAGTTAATAACTCATGTTTTTATGCATATTTAATGTTGTTGTTTGTTCTTCTTTTTAGGTACATCATTGTTACAAAGACAAAGATCAGAAGATAAGAAGACAGAAGATCAGAAGATGAAGAGGAAGAAGAAGCAGGAAGATAGAAGATGACAGATGAAGATGGACAGCTGATGACAGGTAAGTGTTATACAGCTATGGATGTTAGGCTAGTGTTAGGGCTGGTATTGGTGCACTTCACTGTTAGGAGTATTGTAAGGTTAGTGTTTGGGAGGTTGACTAATTGTTGAGCTTGTTAGCCATTTTGCTTTGATGTTCCAGTGGAACTTAATTTTAAGTCTGTTTCATATTATAGGCATAAAAAATGACAAACGATGTAAGGCTTGTGATTGCAAACCAGGCACATTTTGTATATCATTCCAATGAATCATTAAGATTCAGATTGTGCGTTTTCGGGTCTCTGCTGAAGAGCCTCCATCCGGTCAAATGACTGGATTCTGTAGCTGTCAGCTAAGCACTGACTTTGTTCAAACAGGCAAGGAAAGGTTTGAGAGATAAGCCTTACATAATTTTCCATGAGTTTTTTTTATGCGTATAATATGAAACAGACTTAAAATTAAGTATTACTATCCCTTTAATAACATTTTCATTATGGGTTGAAATGTCTGTGTCTTGAAGGAATTAGACAGAGATAACTCAATATTCTTATTATTTTTCAATAGCTGGCTAGTATGATTTTCATCTTTATTGACTTGATAATTCTTCTTTCTTTATATTTTGCAGTTAATTTTGATTTTTTTCTCTCACTAGACGATGGTCACTTACAATGTTAACACAATTTAAAACTGAGCAGTCCATGAATATAGTTGTAAGTTTTAAGTCTATTTCATTTGTAATACCATTAGAGCTTTTCCACACCCATTTTTTCTGGGCCTTTTTCCTGTAGAATTAAATCTTGATGTTCAAATTTTGTTCTTCTCCAAAGCTGATCAAGTTGGTTGCCTCTATCATCTTTTTTCCAGTTCCATGTGGTCCGACCAAGTTTTCACCATTTTTGATCTTACCAATTCTCTTATTGAAATCTCCCATTATAAATTTATAGTGGTATATGTCCTGTTTGTAGAGGCGTAATAAATCATCATAAAATTCTTCAACTTCATCATCGTGGTGTCTACTTTTAGGGTCATAAACTTGAATGATTTGAAGAACATAGTGACTGCTTAGTTTGATAGCACAGGAAGCAGTTCTTTCTGAAATACTTTCTACTTTTAACTTTAAGTCTGTCAGTCTTTTGCTAATCAAGAATCTAATTCCTCCACATCAGCCATATTTGGTTCCTTTATAGTATAGACAGTGTCCATCTTCTAATTTTACTAAATGTTTGTCTTTTTTATGAGTCTTACATAAGCCGATAATGTCCCAATTGATGTTACATAGTTCTTATACCTCTAGTCGTGAAACTACACTCATAGTTTGACTGTTAAGCATTCAAATGTCAAAAGAACAAAGGCAGCCTGATAGAGCCCAGTAATTCTTAGCACCCTCTGCCATCGAGCTGGTCATCCCACTGCTGTAGGAAGTATCTTTTAAGCCTTCTGGGAATGAGGGCCATTGTTTTTGTTGTGAAGCAATGCTGAAGGAATGGGCCATAATCTGCCAGTGCCACGCTGATCCAGTGAGGGTTGGCAGATTTTGGATCGATTTAGTCTGGCATCTTAGTTTTGATCTTTCCACCTTTGTTGACCGTGTTAGGACTATATGTTCCCAATGGTGCAGTTCTCGGCTTCTTTGACATACTCAAACACTCCAATCATGATAAGTCATCGACCCATGGGGGTTACATATATAATGGCAACAAAAGCACAGGACTGAAGTTGTTGGAGGCTTTCTGAGGAGACCTACAGTTGACTGACAATGGCTGAAGATTGTGATGACTTTATATATGTATTTAAATATATAATCAAAGCACACCAGTCCACCACCACCATATACATCTGCCACATTGCAGGTTGTACCCTGTTTTAAAAAGAAATCTTTTAAAATAATGGTTAGCCAGCATAGCAGCAAGTATACACACAGAACAGCCAGGTCAGCCAGACAAAAAACCTTAAGTAAATAATTATTTGCAGGTCTCAGGCTTGACAGGTATACAAGGCTAGAGGATTTTTTTTTTAATCAAGGGCTTGATCTGTGTTAACTTGGTTTGTCCCCATTTTTCCTTTTTCACAACCTTCTGAAACTCACAAAGAGTTCATAGTACAGAGGCTGATGAAAGCACTGTGAAATATTCACATACCCATGATTTCAGTGAGGGAAGAGGTAGAGAAGAATGGCCTTTTTCCATAATTACCCCCATCACTGGGGTAGGTGATGTTGCTGCTGCCTCAACATCATCACTGAAGCTAGCACCAGGATTATTGGTGTCAAGTGAAGCAGGCACTGGTCCTATATTGTTGCTTGAAGAAGCCAGTCCCATGGTTGCCATGGAAGTAAGACTATGGCACACATGCCCTCTCATTGCTATCCTGCTGATTTGGAAGATTAAACAAATTTGTTGCCCCTAGATCACAAGACAGGGATCATGTTGGGGGACTTTTCCTCATTGGACCTGGGGAAAGTGGGCTCCCAGTCCCTTTATTGGTGGTGCCACTACTAGTGTTAGCATCATGTCTCCTCAGAGACTGAGTCAGTAGCCTCAGGGCTCCTCCAGCTTTTCTTTTTTTTTAAACACTGGTAGTGGTCTGGGGAATATGGGCTCTATGTCCCTTTAGCAATGGTGGTGCCACGGCTAATGTTAGTAAAAGTGACACACTTCTACTTAGTGAGTCACTAGCCTCCAGGGCCATCCAGCTTCTTTTTTTCTTTTTCAACAGTGGTGGTGGTCATTTACCACTAAGTAATCACTTTATTTGCTTTATCCTATAATATAAATGGTCAGATGTATGTTTGCCCGATTCAGTCATGCACAGTAGAGATTTCCCGAAACCAGGCCGATGCAGTCATGCGCAGTAGAGACTGCCCAAATGCAGATTTTTGTCCGATGGAGTCATGCGCAGTAGACACTGCCCGAATCCACAGAATTCTGGGAGGTGTAGTTCTGCGGTTTTACACACTTTGGCCTGTGTACATGGGCTTTTACACTAGTTTTGTTAATATTTGATTTCAATTTATTTCTTCATTCTCTCTCTCTCTGTCTCATTCCACTCTACTTTCCTCTTAAAATACACTACACTGGAAAGCAGGAGATTATGTTTAAGAGCATTGTGTAACATAGGAGTAAAACAGAAGACATTTTGTGAATGTGTCTGTGTTCTTAACAAAGGCTGTAAATCTACATGTTTCTATATGGGCTAAACTTCCAGCTGGAAAGCAAAAAAAAACATGCTTTTTTGAGAAATTTCCCATGGAAACACAATGGGACTTTTTGCCCATCCCTACATATGACATAAGTTCTCTAAAAGCTTGGTTTTAAACTAAATAAAATGGCAGCATGTCAACTGCCAACATCTTGGCAACTTTGTTATTACACTGGCTTAGCAACATGTTTAGCTTTTGGATTATGAGTGAAGTAGCTACATACTGTGGACTTAGTTGACCGAGGGGTTGATACTACTAGCGGGGCTATATGTTGATGCAGTTGTACTACTACTACTAAGTGTCAAAGGTGCTGCACTTTCAACTTCAGAAGAGTCACTCAATAAAGTTAGGTTTGTGGATAACTTGTGGTGTTGCTGATTATTCAACACTAGTGTGTGTGGGTTAGTGGGGCTTAGATTTAGAAACAGTGACAATGCTGATGATGTCTAACAGGATTATTGTGCATTTTTTATGCACCTTTTCCTGTCCAGAGTCAGACTTTCCAATTGTTTTCTCAAACAACGGTGGAAGATTGAGCCTTTGTCTTTCATCTAATTTTCTGGCCATGTCATAATCTCTCTCACATACTTAAGCTGTATCTGAAGAAGAGGAGGAAGCCTGAGGGATAAATTCTGTCTCTACATCATCATCATCATCAGCATCAGTAACTAAGAAATCCTCAGCATAACTGTCTGTTGCTTCTTCCTTATTAATTTTATATTCTTCTATACTTTCAGAGGATTTTCAGAATATCCGCTACCACTTTCAGGTGTTGTGCTTGTTTGTCTCACTGTAAGATGCAGCAGATTTTTTTAAATGGTTAATAGTACTGGTGCTGGGGGTAGTGGAAATTTTTGTAACATAGTAAATTAGGTAAAAAGACACAGGTCCATCAAGTTCAACCTTTGCCTCATAACCCAGATACATGACAATTATATAGCTTTCCTTTTGCCAAATAAGTTAGTCTTTATCAGACTTTCCTGTTTTGCCTTCTAATACACAGTATAACCCTGTATGTTCCCTTTTGAAATAAATGGGTTCACTATCAAAATGTTGCACACATTTGTGCAAGCAAATAAATGGAGCATTAAGCATATTGCCGGGATGAAAAGGGCAACATGAGAATCTTGCCCGCATCAAGAGGGCGAGATTGTCATGTCGCATTGTTAAGCGTAACTCATTTGAGTGCCCGCATGAAAATAAACATAACTTACATATCAGCTGATGCCAAAAATGTAATTGAATGGAGGCAGGAAGAATGTTAAAAATGCAACATTGGGTAACTTATCCCATAGCTGGGAGCAGGAACTTTTCCTCCTCCTCCTTGTCTGTGAAGATCTGCAGCAGTGGAACCAGGCTTAACACTTTGAGTGTCAGATGACTACACAATGCATAGTAGAGCAATGCATACCCTTCTGGCAGTCAAAGGGCTAACACAGAGCAAGCCCAGGGCCTGATCGGCATCCTGGGGAGGTGATGGGTATGTGCAGATTTTGACCGGTTACAGCTTTCTCTGAGAAAGCTTTCCTCTGACTACACCTGGGTTTGGGCAGCACTTTGATATGCACATCCTGTGACAGGTGCAGCTATACGCCGTTTCCATAAGGCTTCCTGTTACATTGGCATTAGCTGATATTTAAGTTATGTTTATTTTCATGCGGGCACTCAAATGAGCACCGATTAACAACGCTGCAAGACAATCTTGCCCTTTTGATGCTGGCAAGATTCCCATGTCACCCTTTTCATCCTAGAGACTTGCTTAATGCACCATTTAGTTCCTCCCATAAATGTGTGCGACATTTCAAAAGGATACCAAATAAATGCAGCTAATCTTCTCTGCCATTACCCCAACCTTGGGCAAGAAATTTCATAATTTAACAGACCTTACTGTAAAAAAACATTTTCCTCTGCTGAAGTTGAAACCTCCTTTCCTCTAATCTCAAGGGGTGGCCCCTGGTTATTTGATCAGGCCTTGGAATGGATAGCTGCCCAGAGCGATCCTTGTAGTGACCTCTCATATACTTGCACATTGTGATAAGATCTCCTCTTAGTCTTATTAGCCTTCTTTTATCTAGAGTAAATAAACCAAGTTTGTCTAGTCGTTCCTCACAAGTCAAGTCCTCCATTCCCTTAATTAATTTTGTTTTTCTTCACTATACTCTTTCCAGTTCTAGAATATCCTTTTTCTGAATTGGTGCCCAAAACTGTACTGCATATTCGCGATGAGGTCTTGCCAACGAATTGTACAATAGCAAAATTATGTTATCCACTCTTGCTTCAATACCTCTTTTTATGCAAGACAGGACTTTGTTTGCTTTTGCTACTGCTATTTGACATTGGTCACTGTTTCCAAGTTTGTAGTTTACAAGGATTCCCATGTCTTTGACTAGCAACAAGTCCCCTAAAATAATTCCATTAAATTCAAAGTAGCAATGGGATTTTTTCTTCCCAAATGCATGACTTTATACTTTCCCACATTAAATTTTATATTCCATTTGTTTGTCCAATCTGCCATTTTATGTAAATCCCTCTGTAGAGAGCAAATATCTTGTTCTGAATTTATTACTCTGTATAATTTAGTGTAATCTGCAAATATTAATATTTTGCTTTCCATATCTATTTCCAGGTCATGTTAAAAAGCAGTGGACCAAGTACTGAACCCTGAGGTACTCCACTCTAAACTTTAACTGTATTGGAGAATTGTCCATTTACAACCACACACTGTTCCCTATCCTTCAACCAGTTTTCTATCCAACTGCAAAGGTTATTCCCTAGTCCTAATATGCTTATTTTATACCCCAGCCTCCTGTGCGAAACTGTGTCAAATGCTTTTGCAAAATGTAGATTTATTACATCTACTGCCTTACCATTATCTAGGTTTCTACTTACTTAGTTTGGCGTGATCTATTCCTAATAAAACCTTGTTGATTCCTCCTAATCCTTTTTTGCAGTGTAATTCTGAATATAATCTCTTATTATCCCTTCTAGCTGTTTTCCACTACAGATGTCAAACTCACAGGTTTTAAATTCCTGGGTTCTGTTTTAGTTCCTTTCTTAAACAGAGGCACTACATTGGCTTTATGCTAATCTTGTGACACTGAGCCTGTGGTGAGAGAATATTAAAAGAGTAAAAGAGTAAAAGGAGGGGTCTTGCTAACACTGCACTGAGTTCCTGAATGTATACCATTAAAACCTGGCGCTTTGTCAGTCTTAATTTTAAGTCTTTCCATGGCCCCTTCTTGTGTTAACCAAATGTATGATAATGCTATCATTTTATTTCTACCATTCTTTGTTTCCTTGTAAATACTGATGCAAAGAAAGTGTTTAGAACATCAGCCTTTTACTTATCTCTCTAATCAATATATCCATCTCATTTTTGAAAGGTCTAATGCCCTCCATCTTACGTTTTTTGCTATTGATGGATTTGAAAAGCATTTTTTGGATTAGTCTTGCTCTCCCTTGTAATTCAAGTTTCATTATCCATTTTTGCTAACCTAATTGCCTATTTGCTATCTTTGTTGCACTCCCTGTATTTCAAGAAAGAATGTTCTTTTCCTTCAGATGTAAATAGTTTAAATGCCTTTTTTTCCTTGCCATTTCTTTCTTTACGTTTGCAAACCACATTGGCTGTGATCTAGTTCTTTGCATTTATTCCCCACTGGTATATACTGTTGAATACATTTCTGCAACCTAAATTTAAATTCTGACCATTTTCCCTCAGTATTTTTGCATTTAAATAATTTATCTCAGTCCAAGTGTTGCATTGATACTCTTAACAATTTGAAGTTAGCTTTTTTTTAATTAAGAATTTCTATTTAATTATCTATCCCTATCACTGTTAAAAAAAAAACACTCCCTGTTCAACTGCTTCTTTTTCCCAAGACTCCCTTAGCACAGAGATAAAAGCCATGTCAGGGTGAAACTTGGATCAGTCAGTCAAACAGAATTGGATTATTTGGGGGTTAATCTCATTTTCTCCCTTCTCACATCCTCAGTCTCCCCTAGCACAGAGATAACAGTTCAGCAATTAACTTGGATCATGACTGCCTGTGACTTACCAGTCAGGCATACATAATTTTGGGGTATTTGTAGTAATTATCCTTTGTTCCCTTCTTAAATCCTCAATCTCCCCTAGCACAGAGATAATAGCCAGTCAAGCAATGAACCTGGATAATGACTGCCTGTGTCTTATCAATCAGTCACAAAGAATTTTGGGGTAGTTTGGGTCTCACACTTCCAGACTCCACAGCACAGAGATAACAGCCAAATCAGGAAGGAACTTAGATCATGGCTGCGTGTATCTTCCAAAAGTCACACAAAGTGCTAAGGTATTTGGCATAGATCTCCTTTGCTCCCTTCTCACACCCACAGACTCTCCTAGCACAAACATAACAACCAGATCAGGAAGAAACTGGATCATGGCTGCTTGTCTCAGTCAACCAAGATTATGGGGTATTTTTGAGTCAACCTCCTTTTGTCTTTCCTCTTTCAGATAGTCTTGCAGACTTCCCAAACACAAAGAACATATTTCCTATCTACAAGACTCCTTAATTTACACAGCTATTTTTATTTATTTGCCTATCCTAACTAGCGCAAAATGTTGCTGCTTTCTCTTTTTGCTAACAAATACAGTAATGGCATGCTGTCTGTTGGACACATGGTAATGTAAATTCAGTCTTACCATTAATTTCAATGCAATGTATTAGGCACGAAAAAGCTGAAAATCATAACTCTTCTCAAACAGTTTCCTGCTTGGCGGGAAGTGCCATTTTCTACCGGTTTCTCTTTTAAAGTGAAAAAGCTTCATCCATCCCTTATCAGTGGCCCCAACTAAGGTAGATGGAAGCAATCCTTCAAATCCCCTTTATCCTCCTCGGTGCAGCTGTTAATAGTACATTTGCTGTGGGTTTCCCTGCTTTGTGTGGTTTTGTCCACATCTGCTTCCTTCTATTCAGATGGTATTAGATCTTGCTTTCATTTTCAGATATGTATTTTTCCCAAAACTGATGCTTCATAGCTGTGTCCTATAGTCATCCTATGTAATAATTCACTAATGTGTGTTTGTCAGAAGATGCCATGCACATTACAGACTGCTGCGTGAGCACTGCAGACATTCACAGTAGAGACTGCCCACACCATGGCTGCACAGAGACGACTACGGTATGAATTCGGAAAAACCCCGCTCTGTTATCAAACGCTGCAGGCAGTCTCTACTGTGCATGACAATACCGCAGCCGTTGGTGTCTGGCACTGTGGCCCGTGTTCAAGGGCTGTTCAACTAGTTAACAATATAATTGTTCAATGAAACCCCATTAAGACTGCATGCAACTGTGGGCAACCAAGGATTTCCACAATTATTGTTTCGGCCTAGAACATAGCTATCCTTCAATTATGCTGTAAATTTCTCACATGCACTGGGATTAGTCTTAGGATTGTTTGTGTGCATCAATTACCAACCAATTCTCTGGGAACAAGTGACATAGAGATGTGCTATCACTGAGACACATTAATTACTTTCTATGTTGATGATGATGACAGGTGTTCTAAAACATTTGGGGTTTTCTTGCTCATGTTGCTGATGTATAAACCCTTTGCTTACATCTTTTTCACTATGCTTTCGTTTTTTTTTTACTCCACTAAATTTATCAGCATATTTTTATATTTTCACAGAAGCCAGTTCCACAGAGAAATGTTGCTGATCAAATCTTGGCAGAAATTCAGAAATGTTATTTTTAAAGTGAGGGTACAGCAAAGTAGTTTGAATTCAAACTGAGCAGTAAGCAGACAGCCTGCTGAATTGTCAGGCGTGGGAAGGAAGAAACAACAAGGGAACAACAAAAGGATTCTAGGTAACCCGTATAAGAATGTGGTGTTAAGCGTTAACAGCCTGTGAATTGGTCAAGTGTAAGGAGCGCCAGATCACAGAACTCTAAACTAATAGTATTTAAGGTCATCCTGTTATGAAAGAGTAAGGCTGGTTATAATCGAAAAATAACTATATGAACTGGATGTTGGTATACAGAGATCTTAAAAGCATATTTAGATGCATGAAGTTCCCATAAAACCATTGAAATTGTGACACATATATGAATATATTTTATGCCTGTGTTGTACCATCACACAAGCTTGCTAAACATCTGTCTTGTTTGGAGATTCATGGAATACAAGAACATAATTGTGAGAGTTTTTGTATACGGACTGTGGGATAAATATATATATTTTTTCTGCAGTAGAGAGAGTACACTCGAATAGGTACCTTTAGAGGGTTATAGTGACATTATTTTCCCAGAAAGGACTGGTGATCCATGACTGGATTATTAGTTATCCATCACTACGGGCTTTGAATTGATGATCAGCCTGATTTATAATACAGAGGTGATCATTAATGCAGGTGTTTCATATATGTTATATTGAATTGTGGAAATACATATTCTCATATGTGTCTTATATCTGGACTAGTTGAACAGCCCGTTACACGGGCCACAGTGCCTGTGGCAGCCGGTCGCGGGGCAGTCACACACAGTGGAGACTACCCGCGCCACGGCTGATACAGAGCTGGACGCTCCTTCGGAGCGCCCAGCTCTGTATCAGCCGTGGCGCGGGCAGTCTCTACTGTGTATGACTGCCGCACGCGCAGCAGTGTCTACTGCGCATGTCGGGCGTTACACACAACTTGGTGAATTATTATATAGGATGTTCCTTATATCCGCTATATTATAGGACCAGTTCCTTGTGGCAGAAGGTACGGTCTTGTAATATATAGGATACAGTGCCCACTTATTAGGTTTGAATTGTTGATTGATTTGGTATTGCTTGCTCAACCAGACTGCTCGAACAATGGCATGCTCAAAATGGTATATCCACTGAACAAAGGAATTTTTCATATGTTGTATATTTTTATATATTAGTGACGCTTTACCTGAGGGGGAGATTTGGAGTTTTTGTTCCGGTGAGGTAAGATTCCACGTGGGAGAGTCATAGGTGGGTGCACCCTGGCAGGCACGTGGATTCTTTCAGTGGTATTAATGAAGGATCATACTTGGAAACTGGGCTGAGCACGGACAGGAATCCAAAGGGGAGTTGTTTGCTTCATCGGAGCAATTAGACTTCTTGTTTTCTTCTCGGGAGAGTTTTAATAAATAGATTTTTTATTGATTTATTTCTTCTTTCTTTGTAACTGGCCTATACATACGAGTGAGGAGGGACGAAGATGTTCAGTGTGCGATTCAATGTCGACGAGTGAGGAGGGGAGAGAGAGAGGAAGCGGACGGCAAATACAAGCTTACCACCCTGCTTCCTCTAATGCCTCTCTCCCCTCCACCCGCTACCTCCAATGCTTCGCTCACCTCCACTCGCTTCCTCCAGTGCTTCTATTAACCCTTTGAGTTCCAGAGAGGTATCCACACATTGCAATGCAGTGCGTTGGATACCTCTGTAACTCAAATAGTTACTCATTTGACGCCGACAGGGTTAAAGAGCATATAACCTATGTTTCACATAGGTTATATGCTCTTTAATTAACCCTTTGAGTGCCAGAGGGGTACGGAACATTGCAAAGCAATGCATTCCGTACCCCTCTGACACTCAAAGCATTAATAAAGGGGGCAATTGTAGCCCCCATGCTAAGGTGGTGTCATGAGGGGTCATGATACCCCTCTTGAGGTCTGAAGTACTTTTGTAATAAAAATTACATATAAAATTTAGTAAAAGAAAATTGTTGTTACACATCGAAACACATTACAATACCTCTCTGGTACTCATAGGGTTATTATTGCAATACAAAATACGAGGGCATGTTGAGTATAGTAGGAGAAGAAAAATGTAGGATGAAAATGGTAAAAAAATCATGGGAGCACTGTAGTTGACTTTTCAAGGGGGAGGGGGGCTTAAAATGTCGGATGTGCAATATTCGTCGAATTAATGTGGTGAAAGAAAGCACTGTAAGTTGACTTTGGAAGGGGAAGGGATAATTGTCGACCATGAACAATATTTGTTGGATTAATGTAGTGGAAGAAAGCACTGTAAGTCGACTTTTAGAAGGGGTGGTTAATATGTAGAGGGAGGGCACTTTATGTCAGATTTCTATGCTCTATACTGTATTATACACTGCTTTTGTTCAAACAACGATGGTTTTGAAACTGTCGTTATGGCTTCTATGTCTCAACCTCTGAGGCGCAAGATTTCTGACTTAAATGTTTACACAAAAGAGGCAGTAATACCGAGTATGGGTAATAGGATACTAATTGCACGTTGTTTTTAGTTGTTTCCTATGGGCTTTTTTTAGACTGGCGGTAAGTATAATTACCGCTGATTTTGCTTTCACAAGTTGGGTAATAGGATATCAAAAACTGACTTAAAAAAAACAACACCTGTTTTATTTTTAGCGCTGGTAAAAGAATCGAGTCCTATATCATTTAATGTATTAGTGACATTAAAGATTATATAGTCTAACTTTTACACTATCTGGACCAATTATTAGGTATTTGACAATCAACCAATCAGGATAATTGGAGGGGTATTTAAAAATAAATTGTCTGATGCTGCTTTGTTTCGTGTTTTGGCTTATGCTGAATCAGATGAAGTAATCAGGGGACTATGAAACATTGTTTAGCTAGCCTTTGTTTTTATCTTTATGTAGTAGATATTTTATATATATTTTATTGTGTTAAACACAGTATAAGTAAAAAAAACTTTTTTTGGGAAACCATCAGCATCCTGTGGACTTCATTACTCCAAACTCTGGTCACCTGAACAGAGACAGGTTAATATCTCTGTTAGCCTGGTTTGTTGTAGTTGGGTATGGTAGGGTATAAGCCCTTCCACAACCATCACACTTGTGAGTATTTATCTGCTTATCATTATAATCTTGGTTATAAAAGATAACAAGCACTATTGATCACCCTCTTGTGTGTTTTCTCCACATATTTACTTCTGGAAAGTTGTTTTGAGGAGCTGCCTGTGAGATTTGGATATCCATACTGTTGTGGGGACAGTGGCAACACCCCTAAAGCGAGATTATCAGCTGACACATAGGTGTTAAGTTTATTACAATACTCTGTGAGTACATTTCTTAAACTGGTGATGGGTTGGTGTAAAAACAACTTCATTAAGATGTTATTACACCAGAAGTGCCTTCCTTCTTCCTTTTTGTCTTGTGTACAAATGTGTTGTTTTGTGTTAACTTCTTTTGTTCCAGGGTGTGGTATGGTAAATTGTGATGGGTAGCTTTGTCGACCCCTTGTCCCTTGGGGAGTTAATAGGTTTTTGTTGGTTGTCTGTGACTTATTGTAAGGCGTGTTCATTTACCTTGTGGTTGCTTTGTTTTGCAGGGGTTAATTTTGCAATTGCTGTGATTGTGCTATGTCCTGAGTATTGTGTGACTTGATGTTTCCCTGCTTTATTTTTTCTGCACATGATTGAATGGTTCCTGGGTATAGCTGTTCCATTGTTATCAATGGGCAAGATCTTAATGTCTTTTGTGATTTTAAAACTGCAGTTACCTACTCTTAACGCATGAGAAAAAGTTAGAACTGCACTGTCAGATTTAATTTTATATTAAAGGATAGCTATCACCTTAATTATTAATATAGGAGGAGTAAATATACTTCCCTATTATGTCTGAAGGGGAACTACTAGTTCACTATAGGTTGAAACTTATCCTAAGGTGCTACCTCAACACACTGTTATATACAGAGAATAAACCAAGAAAAAGAGATGTTGACTATGTGCACTCTTTTAGAGATTGAATGATGATATGTGTTAAAATAAAACAAAAAAACTTTATTAAGACAAATCAAATAACACTAAACCACAATACATTTAAAATAACTCGCTACTGCTTTAGTTGGGGATTTCAATAAGTAAGTATGGTGTTTCAGCTTATCCAAACTTCCTCTTGGTCTGTATTCTTTCGACTTACACCACCCAAGATGGTAGTGTATTAGTCACGTATAACAGACAATATGGAGTAACTAATATGTGCTAATCTGAATAGACCATACACTGCCCAACAAACGGGGATATCTCTATCAAATAAAGAGAAATCTGCACATTACCGATCGGGATACCTGGAGACCCAAAGTCAGAATTATCTCATCAAATTGCTATATAAAGTAGTTAATTCAGTTATATGTCTTGTGTTTGGGTGCATTAAAACAACAGGAAGTGTCCAGTGAGTGCCTCTAGTTGTTATAGTCTCTCCTGCCCATAATCACCTCAGGCATTGCGGGTCTCCATGACATCCCAAAGCTTCTTTCTTATTGCTTAATTGAGCATACACAGAAAGGTAATAGTGTGGAGAGTCAGTACTTAAGAATTACGATCCCTGAACAGTCTGAATAGATTGTATATATATATATATATAGCAAAAATGGGATAGATAGAGCATATAGGAACTGGGTACAAGTAAATGAGAAGGGGGAGGAGAAAGGGTGGGGAAAAATTTAGTTAATAAAGAGGAACTCCTAGTAAATGAAGGTGTAGAAAAAAGGCATGTAGGGTTTAATATATGTAAAGACTTCAAAATTAATTGTATGCTAGCAAATGCAAGAAGTATGGTAGATAAAATAGGAGAACTAGAATTGCTGGCGGTTAATGAGCAATTGGACATAACTGGAATAACAGAAACATGGTGGAACGATGTACATGACTGGACTGTAAATATAGAGGGTTATTCCCCGTTTAGAAGAGACAGAATTAATAGAAAAGGGGGAGATGTGTGCTTATATTTGAAAACAGAGCTAAATCCAGTTTTGCGAGGTGATATTAGTGAGGAAACTGGCCAAACTGTGGAGTCCATGTGGGTAGAAATCTTGACTAAATGTGGTGTAAAAGGTAAAAAAAAGTTGTTGGTGGGCATATGCTATAAATCACCAAATATCGATGACAATGATGAGGCCCAACTGCTATTGCAAATGAGGAAAGCTGCCCAGTTTGGGCATACTATAATTATGGGACATTTTAATTATTCAGATATCAACTGGAAAAATGAGATCTGTCAGAGTGCTAAGGGTAGCAGGTTTTTGAACACACTTTGTGAAAGCTACATGTCACAAATGGTGGAAGCGCCAACAAGAAATAACAATGTATTGGACCTAGTGCTCACTTATAACACAGAAATCGTATCCAATATTAAGGTAAGAGAACATTTGGGAAACAGTGATCACAACATGGTTACATTTGAGATCAGTCTGGCAAAGCAAAAATGTATAGGTTCAACCAAAACTCTTAATTTTAAATAAGCTAACTTCAAATTGTTAAGGGCTTCAATGCAACACATAGACTGGGATATTTTATTTAAAGGCAAAAATACTGAGGAAAAATGGTCAGAATTCAAATTTAGGGCTCGATTCAAATGTTGGCGTTAAAATAAAAAAACTGGCTTCGCGAGTTAAACAAGACTGGGTAATGTGAGATTCAAATCTTCCTTACCCAGAAGAGTTAACGCGCGATGGCCTACAAAACACACGAAGACTACAAAACTGGAGTCGCCAAATATTTGACCTCATCGTCGACGCCAAACACCATAAACGCGAGAAACGTCTCCAAAAAAACAAACAAACAAACACGCGAAACGTCCAACATGACCCAGTCCCAGCCAATCACAGCACCCCAAAGTATCAAGTTGAGTCGAATAAACTATAAATAGACCCAAAATCATCTACGCACCTTTGTCTGTTATTGAGTTCCCAAGAGCTAGATATCAGGACCCAAGGAGCGGAGGTTAGTTTTCAGAGAAAGGGAGTTTAGGCGGCACACACACAGACAGGTAGGAGAGTTTGGCAGCACACAAAGCGACACAATACACTTTTGAACATACAAATACACGCATCCAAAAACACATACACACATACACATAGCCCATATTTTTTTTTGTAAAACACACACACACTTTTTATCTTTATTTTGACAGTGTATGTCTGTGAGTGCAAGTGAGTGACAGAGAGTGAGTGAGTGAGTGGGTGAGAGAGATGGAGAGGTGAGGAGAGAAGAGAGGGGTGGGGAGTGTAGGAAGAGAGGAGGAGGAGATTCAGGGGGGCATCCCTGGTCAGGGTAGGGGAGGGAGAGGGAGATCTCTGGGGCGGAGGGGCAGCCACCCAATACCAGGCACATCCAGTGCAGGGGCAGAGAGAGTGGGACGAGGGGTAGTCCCCCTGCACCACACACAGCCAGGGCCAGTGCAGGCAGGGCTGGAGAGCCACAGCCAGGGCTCTCAACCAATCTCTGGGGGTGAGGAGGAGGAGAGGTCAAGAGAGCCCAAGTTCACAGAGGAGGAAAACCTGGTCCCCCAAGGGGCCTAAAGCTGGCCTGTCATCTAAGAGGCAGGCAGCCTGGAAGGAGGTTGTGGCTGCTGTGAATCCAATTTCCAGCCGCAGCCGGTCTATGGAGTCTGTGAAGAAAAGGTGGACAGACTGCAAGGCTAAGGTAAGACAGTAACATAGTAACACAGTAATCAATGTTGAGAAAAGACCTGTATACATCTAGTTCAACCCTTTTCCCATTTTTGTCTACCATTATGAAGGTGAAGAAGAAGATGGGCGAGCAGGCCTTGCACGCTGCTGGCACAGGGGGTGGTCCTCCCCTGCGGGTGGAATACAGCCAGTGGGAGGAGGCTGTGCGTAGGACTATCTCCTCCATCATGGTGTGTGGGATCCCTGGATGGAGTGACACTGGGGATGAAAGTAGCCTCCAGTCCACTGGTAAGTGCATCAAGGCGCACACACATATCACATCAATCCTGATACCCACCAGACAGAGGCCAACAAACACAGTGACACCTGAACACATGGACAGCATTCCACACCACAATTCAGCCACACAGCTTGGAGGGATGTCAAACAAGGACAGAATACATGACCAACCCAGCCTGAATGGTAATGGTCAAGTCCCTGTTGAACCCCCTTCATGCTGTCCAAAACAACATAATGCACAGCACAAAAACAATGCACACTGTCATGTGTCAGTCACAGATCCAACTGTTATGTGTATCACAATGTCATACACAGAGTGACAAAGAGGTCAGCACACAACCCCTTGAATGCCACAGATATAAGTAACGCATTGGTTGACAATACATTGGCTAGTCCCTTGGCACCCAAAGGGTTATCAGAGAATAGCAAGGAGGGGAATTGGTGTGTTTCCTATTGTATTGTTACTGCATGTCAGGGCTAGGCGTTGTACATGTAGGTAGTTAGTCTAAGTGGAATAGTCAAGGATCAGCTTTCTGCATCATATGTAGCCTGCAGAGTGGGGATGGCCAGGGGGCATTCCCCGCCATCCCCACTCTGCAGGACATATGTGATCCACAGGACTCAACCATGATGGGGGGGCATTCACTAGGGTGTCAGAAAGAGGTGACAATGTGTACATGACAACTGTAGTGTCATCACACCTGCAATCCCTGTGTTGTTCTGTGGAGCCAGTGCACTGAGATCTAAACAACACGTGACATACCAGTGCTTAGGCTCCATAGCATAACATGTGAAAAGGTAGAAACAACCTCCAATAGTACATTCTAACAATGCACATGTTTGCTGTGTGTTAGGATTTTAGCTGTCCTGGGGTGTGTTTGTGTGTCCTTCAGCTGTTTAGGTTGCTGGGTTCCACAGATCATGTTGGTTGGCGTGCTTGGTGTGGTTATTACTGCTGCCGACATCATTGATTGATTGGCCTCTGTAGTCATAGGTCCTCACTGGTGCATTGCTGTGTTTAGAGGTCCTGGTGTGTTTGCTGTTGAGGCCTAGGTGTAGAACGTGCAGTGGGTTTGTGTCACTCAAGGTGTGATAGTTCAGTGTTGCTCACCACATGGATCCTGATGAATGGGGATAGCAAGGAGGTATATGCCTTGCCATCCCCACTGCTCAGGATATACATGATGACCAAATCCACACCACTGCAGGTTAGTGTAATCAATGTATGTGATCACGTCAAACCTAGCAATGTGTGTTAGGATGGTAACCAATGCATTTCAAAGCAATGCAATGGATACCATCCTGCCACTCAACGGTTCGCGTGTCAATGTAATAGACTTGCAGCACTCCTGTCATAGCTCACATCACTGATTACATCATGTCATTTCCCCACACAGCACACCAGTCAGCAGGAGTGGAGGACACAGGAGGTTCCTCCTCTGAGGAGGCCAGCACCTCCAGTGCGCTACCACCACCACCAACACAGCAGCAGCCGCAGCAGCAGCAATGGCCATCTTATGGCCCCCAGGGCCCACCGCCCCACCAGCAACAGCAGCCGCAGCAGCAGCAGTGGCGATCTTATGGCCCCCAGGGCCCACCGCTCCACCAGCAACAGCAGCCGCAGCAGCAGCAGTGGCCATCTCATGGCCCCCAGGGCCCATCGCCCCACCAGCAACAGCAGCCGCAGCAGCAGCAGTGGCCATCTCATGGCCCCCAGGGCCCACCGCCACAGCAGCAGCAGTGGCCATACCATCGTGGGGATGCCACAGCATGGGCCACTGCAGGCAGCCACCAGGCCACAGCCACGGGAGAGTAGCCAGTGGCCAATGGACTATGAGCACTTTGGCCTCATTGGCCAGCCACAACAGCCACAGGCCCTGGTGGTGGTCACCACACCATCACCGCCCCAACACACAACACCCCCACAAACCATGTTAGCCACACATATGGCGGATGTGACATCCCCAGGAGGTCACTCATCTGGGGATGCAGTGATGGGCTCCCCATGCTCCCTCCACATCCGGACCTATGAGTCCACCCCATCTCCCCCACCACCTGTGGTGGAGCCACAGGACAGCCAGAGGGCATCCCCACCACTGTCCCGTTCCCACTGTCCAGGAAGTGTGCGCAGTCCCTCAACAGGCTGGAGCAGCATATGGCACACCTCCTGGACAGCATGAGGGCACTGGAGGCCCATCAAGTTACTCTCAGCAACCACCTGGTCACCCACACCAACAGGATGACAGCTTCAATTGACCAGGTGGTTGCTGAGCTCCGTGAAAGTAACAGGCTGGAGACCATCCACCAGGCCCAGGCCTCCAGTTCCAGTGCCACAACCCCTGCCCAGCCTCCAGAACCACTAGGGCCTCACGGCATCAAGTGCAGGAAGCCACCCCTACAGCCCCGCCCAAAGCACCCCCCAAAAAAAGGAAATAAATGTGCAGTTGTTGCTTCAGAACATATCCATGTCTGTGTTTTTTTCAGATGATACAGTTAGAGGGGCAGAGTTGTCTCCAATGCATTGCAAAGCTATGCAGTGAACACAACTCATACACATCTAACATGGGTGTCAAGTAATGAGTTGTCTCCAATGCATTGCAAAGCTATGCAGTGAACACAACTTATACACATCTAACATGGGTGTCAAGTAATGAGTTGTCTCCAATGCATTGCAAAGCTATGCAGTGAACACAACTCATGCACGCTGAGTGGCGTCACAAGCTTTTACAGCAGGGGTGAACACACACACAGCACATACAGACATGTTTGTCCAAGTTCAACTCACAGACATCTGAAAGCCAAACAACATCAGGGTGTTGTTCCATGATGTGACTTGAACTTAAACAACATGAACACATTAGAAATCTCAACAGATCAACCACATGATCACAATTAAGGGGATAGTAATGCTTAGGATGTGTCAAGACATATGTAGTTGGGTTCACCCCCCTGATTGGAACAAGGGAACTACCACTGCTGAAAGGTGTTTCATTCCAAGGTTATCCCAGCTCAAAGCTTGAAGTCATATATCAAATATCACAGTGGCCTGAAGGTGTCAAATGGCACTGTGGCTACATCATCCTATGGGGATCCATGGTGCAGGGACCGGAGCTGTCCATAGGATGGTGTAGTAACAGCGCCATTTGACACTTTCAGGCCACTGTGATATTCAATCTATGAATGTAAACTTTGAGCTGGAACAACTTTGGAATGAAACACCTGTCAGCAGTGGGAGTTCACTTGTTTCACTCAGGGTGATAAACTCTACTGCATGGATTTTCAAACATTCAATGTATTACTATCATCTTTTCAAAAACATGAAGAGGGAGAAGAAGTAATCAATGACACAAGATAGATAGTCATATACGATCATATGTTTTATTGATATCAACACAAACAAACAGATGATCCTCATGGACGTGGAGTAAACATGTCACTGGAACAAACTTCTGGACCATGATAAATCATGCCATGGATGCCTGCAGAGAGTGGAAACAAGATTGAAGGTGCACTATGAACACAACAGTCATGCTATTGCTTTACCATCATCATGCCCTTGATGTACACAACACATTGCTCAACAATGCTTTGGAAACCTTACTGGCACTCCACAGGGACAGCTTTGTTATGTGACAGAGTGAACAATCCGTTGCTTGTCAAGGTGTTGTCTAGCCATCATGACCTTATGGTTTTAGTATCTGCCATCCCTCTGAAGCTCCACAGGTCCCTGTGGCAGCTGGGGGCGTCCTGTTGTTGCAGCTGGGGTGCTGCTAGCAGGTGCTGTCCTCCAGGTGGGGATGGCTCTTCAACTGGAGCATGAACAGTTGCAGGAGGTGATGGCTGTTGGACAGAGGTGCTTGGCAGAGGATGGTGAGCCCCAGGCCTCTCACGCCTTTGCCTCCTCTGGTGTTGGTCTTCTCTCTCTCTCTCTCTCTTTCTCTCTCGTGGGCTGTCACTTTTGAACAGCAATGGGGTGTTGTCCATGAATGGGGTGTTGTCCAGTCATGTGGATTAAGATGGACTAATGATAAGGTGTGTGTTATCCAGGTAATTATTTTCTGGTGTGTGTGGTTAGTGGTGTGATGTGTTGTTATTGGTATGTACCTGCCAGGTGTGTGTTTTGTCTCCATGGACTGCTGAGGTTACATAGGTGAGCTTGATTTGTTGTTGAAGTGACAGGTGTGCATGTGGTGTTGTGTGTTAACCCCTGTTGGTCAGAGGTGTTTTGGGATGGCTTATGTTGTGCTGCTTTGTGTTCCCCTTGTCCCTGTGGGGTTGCTTGATTTTTATCGTTTGTCTGTGTAGGCCGGTGGTTCCCAACCAGGGTGTCATGTGATGTTGGTGCCCCATGTGCACCAGCTCAGGGTGCATCACTTTTCCCATGTTGCTATGTTCTGCATTGGTGATTGATTTTAAACATTTTTTGGGGGATGTGCGTATGGGACATTTGAAGCACTATTCCTCCTCATTGCCATTGACACAGTGGTACCTGATGCTGGCCATATGTTATTTTTATTTGGGTATTCCCTTGTGCCCTCAGGGGGTGCCCTGGAAGCAGGTGGCAGGCTTGTATTTGCTGCCCGCTTCCTCCGATACCTCTCCTCTCCTCACACGTTGGCATTGTGCCCACGCGTCAGCGAATTGTAGAATGCGCAACACCAGGCAAGGGACAATGCCGATGCGTGGACACAATGCCAACGAGTTGGTGAATTGTAGAATGCGAAACGCCAGGCAGGGGACAATGCCAACGCGTGGGCACAATGCCAACGCGTTGGTGAATTGTAGAATGCGCGACGCCAGGCAGGGGACAATGCCGACGTGTGGGCACAATGCCAACGCGTGAGGAGAGGAGAGGTATTGGAGGAAGCGGGCAGCAAATACAAACCTGCCACCCGCTTCCTCCGATGTCTCTATCCCCTCCTCCCGCTTCCTCCAATGCCTCACTTGTCCCCAGCCTTTTTTATGCTGCGGGCTTCACAGCCACCCGCAGCAATGGCACTTTTATGAATGAAGGGAAGCGCTGCAGTCAGAGTGCAGCCTGCTCCCTCAATTGTATTTTAACCCTTTGAGTGCCAGAATGGAATGCAGCACACTGCTTTGCAAAGCGTTGCGTACCACTCTGGCACTCAAAGGGTTAATAATGTCCTACTTACTGTGTCCCACTGTTATTAGTGTTTTTGCTCCACTCTCCATTGGAAGGAGAGTGGAGCAAAAATAATGATTGCAATGGGACACAGGAGGTAGGGCATTACAAATGAATGAATCTAAGTCAATATACGTTTCATAATAGTATTTTAATAATGAAATGTATAAAACACACCCACTCACACACATACAGGCATACCTTGCCTATTAACCCTTTGGGTACCAGAGGGCTAGGAGACATGCTAAGCAATGCTTTCCTACCTCTCTGGTACTCAAAGGGTTAATTGTGGAATAATAGACAGATTTGTCCACTACATGGAAGTCCATGAGGTGGATGTGGATGGGGTTAGTATGTCCCATATATGCAATATATGTGACATATTAAGGGGGGATGTGGAAGGGGGCGTTGTGTAGTGCTTTGTGTACTAGTTTTCTTTATTGTAACCCTTTGAATGCCACAGTGGTGAGCAGTGCACATCCCTATGGCATTCAAAGCAGTCTATGGTGCTGAATGCCATCTCTGTGTTCCCCTAGTAGCTGGGTAGGGAAAAGTACAGAGAATGCTGTTCATAACTGGCGACGGTGTTTTTTTTTTACACTGCCTCCTGTACTATTCTCCAAAAAAAATAGGCGTTAGATTTCTGGAGTGAAATGTTGCAATTTAACGCGCGTTAGCCCTAATTCCAACATTTGAATCGCTTTTGGCGTCGCTTGTACATTATCCTCTATGGGTGGGATTTTGCTGTTCTGGCGACGGGCGACGTGTGTTTCAGAACTGGCGTCGCTTGTTTCTAGTGGAACATTTGCATTGCTCAGTTGACGTTAAAAGCAGCGTTGCCAGTTTTTTCTGGCGACGCCAACATTTGAATCGAGCCCTTAGGTTGCAGAAATGTACCCAACAGTATTTACCAATGGGGAACAAATGCAAAAGAAGTAAGTCACAGCCAATGTGGTTAACTGCACATGTAAAGAAGGAAATGGCAAGGAAAAAAAACGCATTCAAATTATTTATGTCTAAAGGAACTGAACAATCTTTCTTAAAATACAGGGAGTGCAACAAAGATTGCAAAAAGGCAGTTAGGGTAGCAAAAATAGATAATGAAACTCGAATTGCAAGGGAAAGCAAGACTAATTCAAAAAAGTTTTTAAAATATATAAATAGCAAAAAATTTAAGAGGGAGTGCATTGGACCATTCAAAAATGAGATGGGTGAGTTGGTTAGTGAGGATAAGGAAAAGGCCGATGTTTTAAACACTTTCTTTGCATCAGTATATACAAGGGAGCAAGGAATGGTAGAAGAGCCTCCGAAAGTAACAAATAAAACAATGCAATTAATAGATATAGGGTTAACTCAAGAAGATGTCATGGGAAGACTGAACAAAATTAAGACCGACAAAGCACCAGGTCCTGATGGTATACATCCATGGGTTCTTCAGGAACTTAGTGCAGTGTTAGCAAAACCCCTATATTTACTCTTTAAAGATTCTATTACCACAGGCTCAGTGCCACAGGATTGGCAAAGAGCTAACATAGTGCCTCTATTTAAGAAGGGAACTAAAACAGAAGCTGGGAATTATAGACCAGTGAGTTTGACCTCTGTAGTGGGAAAACTGTTAAAAGGGATAATAAGGGACTATATTCAGGATTACAACACAAAAAATAAAATCATTAGCACAAATCAACATTGTTTTATGAAGAATAGATCATGCCAAACTAATCTTTTCAGCTTCTATGAGGAGGTAAGCAGCAACCTTGACAATGGCAAGGCAGTAGATGTAGTATATCTAGACTTTGCAAAGGCATTTGATACAGTGCCACACACAAGGCTGGTGTATAAAATAAGGAAATTGGGGCTAGGAGATAACCTTTGCAATTGGATACAAAACTGGCTGAAGGATAGGGAACAGTGTGTAGTTGTAAATGGAAAATTCTCCAGTACAGTTAAAGTGGAGAGTGGAGTACCTCAGGGTTCAGTATTAGGTCTGCTGCTTTTTAACATGTTTATAAATGACCTGGAAATAGATATAGAAAGCAAAATATCAATATTTGCAGATGATACTAAATTATGCAAAGTCATTAATTCAGAACAGGATATTTTCTCTCTACAGAGGGACTTACATACAATGTCAGCTTGGGCAAACATGTATAATATGAAGTTTAATGTGGGGAAGTGTAAAGTCATGCATTTGGGAGGAAACAATCCCAAGGCTACTTATGAACTTAATGGAATAATCTTAGGTGACTCATTGCTAGAAAAAGACCTGGGTATCCTTGTCAACTACAGACTTGGAAACAGTGACCAGTGTCAAACAGCAGTAGCAAAGGCAAAGTCCTGTCTTGCATAAAAAGAGGTATTGAAGCAAGAGTGGATAACATTATTTTGCCATTATTCAAATCATTGGTAAGACCTCACCTTGAGTATGCAGTTCAATTTTGGGCACCGGTTCTGAAAAAGGATATACTAGAACTAGAGAGGGTACAGCGGAGAGCAACAAAATTAATTAAGGGAATGGAGGACTTGACATATGAGGAACGACTAAACAAACTTGGTTTATATACTCTAGAGAAAAGACGAGTAAGAGGAGACCTTATCACATTGTACAAGTATAGGAGAGGTCAATACAAGGATCTCTGCGGTGAGCTATTTATTCCAAGGCCTGATCAGGTGACCAGGGGACATCCCTTGAGATTAGAGGAAAGGAGGTTTAAACTTCAGCAGAGGAAGGGTTTTTTTACGGTAAGGTCTGTTAAATTGCGGAATTAATTGCCCAGGGAGGTAGTTATGGCAAATACAATGGATAAATTTAAGAGAAGATCAGATACATTTCTTTCAAAAGGGAACATACAGAGCTATACTGTTTATCAGTAGGCTGATCACGAAGGTCTGATAAAGACTACTTTAATTGGTAGCAGGAAAGCTATAAAATTCTCAGTTCTGAGGTATGAGGTGAAGGTTGAACTTGATGGACTTGTGTCTTTTTTCAACCTAATTTACTATGTTACTAAATATCAGGACCCTAAGCAGATCATCCTAGTCCTTCAGCCATAAAATATCTAATCAATCATAAGTTCCTATGAAGTGCCGTTTGATGACACAAGCACAGGGTTGTATATAGAAATCAGAACCTGCAACTAATAATCTATCGGCAAATCAAGTAATTTAGTGGATTACAAACCTAGTCGCATGGTTATTGACACGGACGCCATTGCCAGCATTTCACAATGTAATGAAAAATTCCAAACAGACTGTCCTCGAAATACTAACTAATACTAATTAATTTATTAGTTTTAACATGTTTCTCTGACCAGATTCAACTAGGAGATTAAGAGATATTTAAATATATTTTTGTAATATTCCTTTATCCCTTCTGGGAATGGCTATTTGGGGACTTGATTGTAATTAGAGAGGGTGTTAGTAGTATTTCGAGGACAGTCTGTTTAGAATTCTTCATCACATCGTGAAATGCTGGCAATGGCACCCGTATCAGTAACCATGCAACTAGGTTTGTAATCCTCTAAATTACTTGATTTGCCAATAGATTATTAGTTGCAGGTTATGATTTCTATATACAACCCTGTGTTCACGTCATCAAAGGGCACTTCATAGGATCTTATGATTGATATCTTATGGCTGAAGGATTAGGACAATCTGCTTAGGGTCCTGATATATACATATATACAATCTATTCAGACTGTTCAGGGATCGTAATTCTTAATTACTGCTCTCTGCACTATTGCCGTTCTGTGTATGCTCAATTAAGCAATAAGAATGAATCTTTGGGATGTCATGGAGACCCTCAATATCCAAGGTGATTATGGGCAGGAGAGCCTATAACCACTAGAGGCGCTCACTGGACACTTCCTGTTTTAATGCGTCCAAACAGAAGACATATAACTGAATTAAATACTTTATGTAACATAGTAACATAGTAAAATTATGTTGAATAAAGATACAAGTCCATCAAGTTCAACCATCTCCTCATACCCCAGTAACTGAGAATTTTATAGCTTTCCTGCTACCAATTAAGTTAGTCTTTATCAGACCTTCCTGATCTGCCTACTGAAAAACAGTATAACTCTGTACGTTCCCTTTTGAAAGAAATGTGTCTTAAATGTAACCATTATATCTGCCACAACCACCTCCTCGGGCAAAGAATTCCACAATTTAACAGACCTCACTGTAAAAAAAACCCTTCCTCTGCTGAAGTCTAAACCTCCTTTCCTCTAATCTCAAGGGGTGTCCCCTGGTCATCTGATCAGGCCTTGGAATAAATAGCTCACCGCATAGATTTTTAAATTGCACACTGTGATAAGGTCTTCTCTTAGTCGTCTTTTCTCTAGAGTAAATAAACCAAGTTTGTCTAGTCGTTCCTCATACATTAAGTCTTCCATTCCCTTAATTAATTTTGTTGCTCTTCACTGTGCCCGCTCTAGTTCTAGTATATACTTTTTCAGAACTGGGGCCCAAACTAAACTGCATACTCCAGGTGAGGTCTTACCAATGATTTGTACAATGGCAAAATAATGTTATCCACTCTTGCTTCAATACCTCTTTTTATGCAAGACAGGATTTTGTTTGCCTTTGCTACTGCTGTTTGACACTGGTCACTGTTACCAAGTTTGTAGTTGACAAGGATACCAAGGTCTTTCTCTAGTAACGAGTCCCCTAAAATGATTCCATTAAGTTTATAAGTAGCCTTGGGATTATTTCCTCCCAAATGCATGACATTACACTAAACTTCATATTCCATTTGTTTGCCCAATCTGCCATTTTATATAAATCCCTCTGTGTAGAGCAATTATTCTTTTCTGAATTAATTACCCTGCATAATTCAGTATCATCTGCACAAATTGATAATTTGCTTTCTATATCTATTTCTAGGTTATTTATAAACATGTTAAAAAGCAGCGGACCTAATTGTTACTGTTTTCAGACACTCAGACACTGATGGTGTAGTAAAATGCAGTTTTATTAAACAAAGAATAAGTACTGTAGTACACACAGAATAGCAGTAAATGTAAATGCAATACAAGTCACAGATACAAGAACAAAAGCATAGGCAGTAAAGGTACTCCTGTAGTGACCCAGGATCTGGACTAGTACAGCAGCAGGGAGAATCTGGTCCTGAGACTGAGAGTACAACTGGGTGTAGCAGGAACGACAGGAGGAGGCAAAACTGGAAAGGCAACAAGATCCCTAGAGCGCTAGGGAGGTCAGCAAGATTGACGGAAGCTGGGGCAACAGAATCCCTAGAACGCTAGGGAGGTCAGCAGGACTGACTGGAACTGAGGCAACAGAACACCTAGGAATCTAGGTGTGTAATGATACTGACAGTAATATGGCAAGGCAAACAAACCCCTAGTATGCTAGGTGGTGTAGCAATACTGACAGTAATATGGCAAGGCAACCGACCCCTAGTACGCTAGGTGGTGTAACAATACTGACAGAAATATGGCAAGACAACCGAACCCCTAGTACACTAGGTGGTATGGTAATACTGGCAGCAATATGGCAAGGCAACTGAACCCCTAGTATGCTAGGTGGTATAGCAATACTGACAGCAATATGGTAAGGCAACCGAGCCCCCTAGTATGGTAGGTGGTATAGCAATACTGACAGCGAATGGTGAGGTAATCGAACCAACCGAAGGAATGAAGGCCACAAGCTCGTGACCGGAGTCACTTTACCCACACACCAGCCCACACTCAGGCAATGGACATTTCAGACCCCAGACAGGCCTTAAGGCTGCACAGACAGAGACTAACGAGGCGCACAAGAAGCGACAGCCAACCTCATAGTGATGGAACGAAAAACTGTGCTGGGTCAAGCGTCACATAGGTGCGGGTACACCAGAAGGAGAAACACACCATGCCGGACAGGCACTGTTGGAGCAGGGCAGGCAGATAGCCGAGTAGGACCTCAGACTGGATAGGCAGCCAAGCCGGGTCAGTACACAGAGCAGGAGAGTCAGCCAAGCCAGGTCGGTACACAGAGCAGGAGAGTCAGCCAAGCCGGGTCTGTACACAGAGCAGGAGTGTCAGACAAGCCGGGTCACAATGGAAGTCAGGTGCTGGTGATCGAGCAGAAACGTAGTCAGTCAAGCCGGGTCATACACAGAATACTAGGAACCACAGGAACAAATGCTAGATACTGGAACACCACGAAAGGGTGCCGCCATAATGACAGTGCTAGAATATAAAGGCAATCAGCAGGAGGAGTCAGCGTTGATCACCAATAAGAATGCTGTAAGGGAAAAACCAGGAAGTGGCAATGTCGCAAACAGAGGAATCACGGGCACCGTGATACTAATACTGAACCCTGAGGTACTCCACTTTCCACTTTAACTGTATTGGAGAATTGTCCATTTACAACCAGACACTGTTCCCTATCCTTCAACCAGTTTTGTATCCAATTGCAACGTTCATCTCCTAGCCCCGATTTCCTTATTTTATACCCCAGCCATATGTGTGGCACTGTATCAAATGCCTTTGCAAAGTCTAGATATACTACATCAACTACCTTGCCATTATCAAGGTTGCTGCTTACTTCCTCATAGAAGCCTAAAAGGTTAGTCTGGCATGATCTATTCTTCATAAAACCATGTTGATTCGTGCTAATGATCTTATTTTTTGTGTTGTAATCCTGAATAAAGTCCCTTATTATCCCTTCTAGCAATTTTCCCACTACAGAGGTCAAACTCACAGGTCTATAGTTTCCAGGTTCTGTTTTAAATTTGTTTAGTGTTTGATATGTCTTAATAAAGTTTTTTTTATCATCATTCCATCCAGTGCACCTGGTCAACATCTCTTTTTGTTAGTTTATTCTCTGTAGTTAGCTGCTCTTACGCTGGCTAACTTAATGGCTTAATGAATCCTTTTGATATGTAGCCCCCTAGTTGGCGTCCATCAAAACAGCGAGATCAGAACGTTGTCTGCACCACTTGGGCGAGAGCAGAATCTTTCCCACAAGAAAAGGGTGATATTCTCATGTTGCCATTTTCATGTTCGCATCACCTGACTACAACTTCCCCTCATCTGCTTCCATACATCTACAAGGACTGTGCTGCCCCACAGATTCCTTGCTGAACTCTGCCAGTCATTGGCATCTGTTTGGCTGCTTTGTGGAGCCTGATAATAGGTGAAGGGAACGTCGCTCGAATGAGAGTGTTCTCCAATACATAATTATAATGTACCATGTCAAGTTCCGCCACTTATATTAGACAATGAATTGTCACACAAACACACATGTTGTAATCCAAACTCAGACATATTCTCTCACACATACAGACAGACCAAACAACTTTTTTTGGGAAGGAGCGAAAAGTGGAAATCTGACTTCATTGACATGATGAAATTACTAACGCTGTCTCCAGCCCTACCTCCAAGCAGTCTCCCCTCCCTTTCTCTCTCTATCTCCCAAAAAGCCTTTGTGCAATACAAGGCATGGATTGCTGAGCCCTGACAAGAATGTGTTGCAGTCTCTGCTGACAGAGCTTTGTTAGTTTCCCCAGGCAGGCTGAATTATAACCCCCTTTTCACAACAAGCCACAGTCTATCCCTCTAGCTGCCAGCCAGTTGGTGAATTCAGTGTACAGTTTAACCATTGACTGTTAAAGATAATATTTTCTAGAAAAAGGTATAATTATGGAGCAAACCAAGTGAACCACAGGGGACAAATACAAATTACTCCACTTTTCTTTTGAAAAACCTGACCACATAACCCTTTATGTGTCAGAAAGCTAGCCAACACATTGCACTCTGTACCTCATGTCCTCCTTTATACTCTTGTCCCTGAACTGGATGACTTACACACTGAGGAGGACGTGAGGTAAATAGTGCAGGGGAGAAAGATGATGTGCTGGGAGAGCCAGTAATGGGATGATGTAGTGAACTAGCATACTGGAAAATGAGGAACAAGCAAGAAAAGAAAACAGACTTAATGTTACCTTTAAGCGGGCGACATGAGAATGTGGCTCTTTTGATTTAGGCAACATTCTCATGTCACTCTTTTGATTCAGGCATCATTTAATGCGCCATTTTCATGGTCACCAAAGACATGGCAAAATTTCCATAGTGAACCTTAAAAAACTGCCGTCAGCTGATTTTTTTTTTTTGGCTTCTGAGGCAATTTAATAGATATTTAAATGTATGTAAAATTTTACAGTGCACCAATCTTTTGTTTTAACCTTAAACTGAAAATCAAATTGGAACACGTATGAATGTTTACTACATACTGTCTCCCCCCCAAAAAAAACAAAACAACAAAACAAGATAGAATTCCCCAGATTTCTACTTTTGTAATAATCATTGACAGAATGACATGACAATATTTCATGAAAAATAAATGTTTCTAGTATTCTTGCTTTATCTTTTAACTTATTTATCATTAATGTGAAATATGTAGCAGAAAGCTTGTGCTATGACAAAAAAAACTATGTAAAACTATTTTGAAGGGTTTTAATAAAGCTTTCTGCAACATAAAACGATAACATTTTTAAAAGATTTTACTATTTTTGAAGATATTCTTTCTTTATGCCTTGCCCAGAGGAAAACAATAAATCTTGTCTCAGTTGAATGAACACCATTTATCATATTCATTTTCTTGTCAATATAATTATGAAAAGCCTTTGGCTCTTTTCCAAGGAACCTGATTTGCAGAAGAAATCCAATTAGGATAAGCAAGCTTGCTATCAAATGCTGCTACAGTCTTTCAGTTGGAAATCCAACAAGGTTCTCAGCAAAAATGACACCTCACCTCTGATCCCAAAGCCTAATAAGTGTTTATCTGCTAAAAATTGATGGGATCTGAAAATCAAATGACAATTAAGTCTACTACCTACTGTACTAAACATTTTCAGAAATGTATTGTATAATTTAAATTAAAAGAAGTAATTTAATGGAAAACACACAGTTATATTTAGCACCAAATGCTAATTTACATTGCTTTTAATTAAACCCAATTTATTTTTAAAATAATTGAAGTATACTCTGAACAGAAATTGTAGAGATGTTTGGCTTAAACAATGTGTCTAGTATGGCCTTTAATTTATGAAACTATTCCATATCTGCTTAGAATTAATTTATTTTTCACACTTTTTTTAAGAGATAATGGGGATAGAAAGTGGTGAATGGGACAGAGGTGGGGGGGGCAGAGTGGTGAACTGGTAGAGGATGGGTGGAAGGTGAAAGGGACAGAGGAGAAGTGGAAGAGTGTTGAGCATTTGCGAAATGTTATATGCTTTTAATTTCTTTGCCAACCTATGAGCTTGTTTTAGTTTTTACTTGTACTTGTTGATGTAATTATAAGGCTATGCCTGAATTTGTGGGAGGGGCTGCAAGCCTATAAATATCAGACAGCAACCCCTCCCACTGGGCTCACTACATCACAAGCCTCTGTCACGCACTAACCTCATGCCAGATTCGAAATTATTTCAGCATTCAACTTTGTTTGGCGTCCTTATCTTGTTGCTTCAGTCCCCTCATGCAGGCTACTACCGATCACTTCACCCCATTCAACATGTCAACCGTGTTCTAATCGCTTCACCTCTCCCCTCTCTCTATTTCAGCAGACCGTCATTGTTCATTTAAGGGGCTCACTACATCACGAGTGAACCCGTGCTAAAATTCAATATAGTGTACCCCTCCGATCGCTTCATACATTACATAGATTAATTCCAAGTTCTGAACCACTCTGTCTTTCACTGCAGACTTCTACCTTCCATCATATCGGCCATCACCCCTCCAAGCGACCGCTGTAAGTCACCCCTTATATATAAAAAAAACCCACTTGCCTCTTCATCCACTCACTCCCTCCTTATATGTCTTACCCAGCATCTGCTCTATAGCCGCGCGTTAAAACAGCCTGCACCTGCGGGTCATGTGGCCCTCAACGTGTCTTTATCAGACTTCTGCTTCAACCACGCTTGTTGAAGCTGTAAGCTTAAGTCACATAACATACATAAAGTTTTTTCCTTTCCCCTTAATTCATATTGTTTAATTCTACCTCTCCTCTCTTAGCAGCCCAGCCGAATACTTTCACACCAAGCGTCTGTACTCTGCCAACATTCAGATGCCGTAAGTATCTTGCACCACAGTTTTTCTGTATTTCACACTCTCTAATCTCCTCCCCCATCTACTTTATCCTTTGATCCCTTCCCTAGTCCATTGCCCTAGTCACCTCAGTAAGTTTCCCTACCACCCTTAGTGGCTAAAAACTATCAGTAAGTATATATACACACACACATACTCCATTTCAGCATAAAACTACTCCCCCCCCCGTAAGCATCCAGTTCATAATATAACATACATTCATATTAGACATACACCAAATATTCCACCACTCAACCACAACTAGTCCCTCCCACCAACATCTACCGCCCTCTATCGGCACAGAACCACTTCTACAGTTCCATCTTCCACATATACCCCCTTCTGATACTTTCCTCTTTCGTCTCTTTCATTACGTTTCCTGCCTAAACTATTCCATACTGTTTAAAAAAACAAACAAAAAAAACCCCATCCAGCCAGGCAGTCATTCTGTCTTCAGAACGCCCCTTATCATTCAATACAGCCACAGAAAATCCATATCGCATCCTTGTCTTTGTTATCTCACAGTATCTTGTAGTTCATCAGTTAAATCACTGCTCCAATTTGCATACACATATCATAAAGGATATTACTATGCACTTTACATGCTATTACCAAGCCCTGGTTACTATTAATTATGCACTTGTGTGTGTGTTTATGCACATGTTTAAACCTGCTTCATCCAGGCCCCCTCTAACTAATACGTTCTTTTTCTTTGCAGACCTCCAAAACCGTAAGCAGTCCCCCATGTCCATTATCAGCAGATTCTCCTTGACCTCAGCCATCATCACACACATTTAACCAGTAAGTTCCTGTTTCAGTTCGTGGCTTTGGGTGAATTAATTTGGCACAACAGGGTTCACAATAACAACGGCGTTAAAATCAATGTAGTTGTGATTTAACTGCAAACTCACATACCATGTGCTTTGTACAAAATGGAGTACTAAACCATGTGGTTTGAGAACAAAGACACAGAGTTAGGGCCTAGAAAATGTTCACACTACACAGACACCAACACAGTTATTGGAAGCAATATGAATTTGCAAACACCCAAAACGCCAACCCATTAATTATAGGATATACCCAGAGAAGTTTGTTCTAATGACCAATACCACAATTAACATAACACCCCAGTACCAGCAATAAGCAATAATATTTAATAACAAACAATAATATAAAAATACACTGTATATTATCAAATATATTCTAGCTAAATACCTAATCATATTAACTGTACAATTACCTACTGCAGTGCAAATAAGACACATAATACAACAATCATAGTAGAAAACACTATACGTTGGTTACTTGGAGTATTTTTCCTATAAAACAAAAGAGGCATTCTTAGCGGAAATAAAATCCTGGGACAGGAGGCAGGAAAAGTAGGCCTGGGGAACTGGATAAAGTCATGCTGGAGGTCTGGCAAAGGTTCTCCTCATGGACCCCCATCCATCGCTCTCTGGCTCTATTTCCAACTGCTTCCCTCCAAGACTGCCTCCTCAAGGGCTCACTGCACACCTCTTTTATTGTTTGCAAGCCCTGCCCATCACCAGCCCACTTTACCTGACTGACACACCCCTCTCCCTCCCCCTTTTCCAGCCCAAACAGACCAGGAGAAAACAAAGGAAAATGGTGAAGGCCTGTAAAAACAAAAATGGTTCTAGAAACTAAGTGTGACTAGGACAGGGGAACATAACCATGTAATTGCCACAAATTATGCTGCAACCTACCTGTGTTCATAGCAGTTCCACTTTCAGTTTTAGCTCAAGCAGTGATCCACTTAAGTCCCTCCACTGTCATATCGCCAGCACCATTCTGCTATCCAACATACTCTAAGGTATTTTAATTTTTCTTTTCCCCTCATTTTTTTCCAATCACAGAGACCGACAGCTCACTCACACTTACTCACATTACAGTATTCCCTACACGCCTTACCTCTTAACAGAGGCCAAAGGTATTCCCTACAGGCCTTAACTCTTCACTGAGGTCAAAGGTACTCCCTACACACAGTATTCCCAACACGCCTTACTTCTTAGCAGAGGCCGAAGGTATTCCCAACACACCTTACCTCTTCATGGAAGATGAAGGTATTCCCTACATGACTTACTACTTCGCAGAGGCCGAAGGTATTCCCTACACACCTTAGCTCTTCATGAAGACCAAAGGTATTCCCTACATGCCTTACCTCTCTGCAGAGGCCAAAGGTATTATCTACACGCCTTACCTCTTAGCAGAGGCCAAAGGAATTACCTACACGCCTTACTTCTTCCCAGAGGCCAAAGGTATTGCCTACATGCCTTACCTCTTCGCAGAGGCCAAAGGTATTGCCTACATACCTTACCTCTTCTCAGAGGCCAAAGGTATTGCCTACATGCCCTACCTCTTCACAGAGGCTAAAGGTATTCCCTAATCACCTTACCTCTTTGCAGAAACCAAAGTATTCCCTACACATCTTGGCTCTTCACAGAGGCTGAAGGTATTCCCTAAACACCTTACCTCTTTGCAGAAGCTAAAGTATTCCCTACATGGCTTGGCTCTTCGCAGAGGCTGAAGGTATTCCCTAAATGCCTTCCCTCTTCCCAGAAGCCAAAGTATTCCCTTTGCAGAGGCCGAAGGAATTACATACACCTTACCTCTTCACAGAGGCCAAAGGTATTCCCTACATGCCTTACCTCTTTGAAGAGATCAAAAGTATTCCCTACATGCCTTACCTCTTTGCAGAGGCTGAAGGTATTCCTTACAAGACTTACCTCTTTGCAGAGACTTAAGGTATTCCCTTCATGTCTTACCTCCTGGCAGAGGCTGAAGATATTTCTTATACCTCTTAGCAGAGACTGAAGGTATTCCCTATACGCTTGTACCTCTTCATAGAAGCCGAAGATATCCCCTACACATTACCCCTTGTAGAGGCTGAAGGTATTCCCTTCACGCCCTATCCCTTTGTAGAGGTCAAGGGCATTCCCTACAAGCCTTACCTCTCATAGAGGCCAAGAGTTTTCCCTACATCCTAGACTTCCCTAAACCTCACCATTCAGAGGTCGAAAGTCTAGCCTTTCCTCTTTAGAATCTGAAGTCTACTATCATATGCTCTCACTCTTCACAGAAGCATTTGGGTCCATGTAGCCCCTACCATTTAACCATTCACCAATACCCTATGTGGCGTAGCAAGTATATCCTTCATATCCATCGTCCTTCTTAAACAATGTCAGGTCTATACAATAGCTGACAATAGCTGCAGAATCTCATTGCCACCAATTAGCCTGGATTTTTGGTTTTCTGGAGACCAGGCTAATTGCCTGTCACTCCTTGTAGTTCCTCCTGCACATCTCAAGTTCCACTGTTTCCATGGTACCTTACTCCTTCTTTATTCATAACAAGACAAACTGGTCTACATTCCAATGTTCCACAGATGGTACCCATTTTTTTCAAATCTTCAGCACCTAGCCTCACTATCACGGTTCCAGTGATCTTTTTCTGTCACTCTTTGCTGTAGGGCGCTTCCATTGGCTGAGCTTGTTTGGCCCGCCCAGTAAGGGCTTTTTATACCCGGCCTTTGGCGCCTGTCAGGTGCCCTTTCGTGGTGTTCCTGAGCCAGTGGTGCTGTGTAGCTGTGTTCCAGTGTTCCTGCGTTCCTGTGTACCGACTTGGCCCGTCTGACTATGCTCCTTAGTTCCTGCTCCGTGATTCGACCCGGCCTGGCTGACGTTCCTGCTCCGTGATCTGACCCGGCTACGTTAACGACCCTGCCTGTGTTCCTGCTGTGTTCCTGCTCCAGTGTCACCTGGGCGACATTCTGACTTCCGCTGTGCTGTTTGCAGGGCTGACAGAGTTGTTGCCTCCTTGTATTGGGCCTTCCCGTTTACTCTTGCTGAGCACTATTGCCTCCGTTACTCTGGGCCTCCATTAACACTTGCAGAGCCGTTGCCTCCGTTCACTGAGCCTCCGTTAACACTTGCAGAGCCGTTGCCTCTGCTACCCTGAGCCTTCCGCTTACACTTGCAGAGCCTGGTAGTCTCCGTTACCAAGAGCCTCCCATTAACACTTGCAGAGCATGGTGGCCTCCGATTTGCCTTGCGCATCCAGTTACACTTGTTGGGCGCAGTAGTCTCCTTAATGCACCGGTTGGGTGCGATTGGCTCCATACACCTCAGCTCTTGCAGTGTAGTTGGTCTCCGTTACAAACCAGAGAGGTGCTATTGGCTCTATACAGCTAAGCTCTTGCAGTGTAGTTGGTCTCCTTTACAGCGCCAGTTAGGTGCTATTGGCTCTATACTCCTCAGCTCTCGCAGAGTATTTGGCCTTCGTTAATGCACCGGGGGGTGCTATTGGCTCTTTACATTAAAGCTCTTGCAGTGCACTTGCTCTCCATTTATGCACCGGTTGGGTGCTAGTGGCTCCAAGCTCCTAAAGCTCTTGCAGAGTATTTTGGCCTCAGTTCCCTGCTCAGCATAAGCAGTAGTCTCTGTTCTGTTCTATTTACTGGTGTTCTCACATCTAGCACCATTGTATCTCTCCTTTACCAGCTTATGGGCGTGTCAAACACACCACAACAGAGACTGATTTGATTTCTATGAACTTTAACCCTTGAATTACCCTGTATGTTAACTTATGCCTGTCCTGTGACAGTATATATTAATTTCCCTGTATACTGGGCCTGAGAGGGCATCTGTACATTATTGTCTATTTCCAGTCATACTATATTGCCTGTAGGAGGCAGTCTTTCATGTCTTTTAATAAAACTGTGTTTTATTCTGCCTACTGGTCTGAGTGTCTTACAAAACCGTTACAGTACGAAAGGGCCATGACCTCAGACAGCAAAGGTGAAAGTAATACACAGAACATCCATTGGAGGATGGATGTGCATGAGCAGCTCCTGGACCAGTTGGCACTGGGCTTGCAGACATTACTTGAGTGTACGGTACACCTTGACAAACCTAATCAGAATCCGGTGGTCCCCCCAGTATTGACACCGGACAATCATTCTGTGGGTCCTGCTGCACCAACCAGAGGCTTAACGGCGGCGGCACCGTTACCATTGAGATATGATGGCGAACCTACCCTATGCAGGGGGTTTATTAATCAATCAGAGATATTTTTGGAACTGACGCCTCATGCATTTCCTAACGACCGGAGCAAGATCGGGTTTATGATATCCTTGTTAACGGGCAAAGCTCTGGCATGGGCCAATCCCCTATGGGAAAATGCCAAACCCTGCATTCAGAACTTCAGTGAGTTCGTAAGAAAGTTCCACAGAGTGTTTGAGGTTTCTGGTAGAGCTGCCTCTGCTGCCAAAAGGTTGATGGAGATACAACAGGGTGACTGTACTCTGGGCGATTATGCCATTGAATTTCGGACACTGGCAGCAGAGGTGGGATGGAATAACGAAGCATTAGTGGCAGCTTTTGCTCAAGGGTTGTCTGACTCCATCTCATCTCCTCCTGAAATCCCTCAATTGGCTACCTATAAAGTATCGTATTTCTTACAAGATTCTCCTCCTCTCCTGTAAGTCACTCTGTTCTTCAGCACCCTCTTACATTTCTGCCCTTATCTCCCGCAACACCCCTTCCCATCCCCTACGGTCTTCTCAAGGGTTCTTCCTGTCCTCTCCCTACACAACTCGAGCTATCTCTCGACTACAATCTTTCTCACTGGCTGCTCCTCGACTCTGGAATGCCCTCCCCATCACCGTTCGCCAATCATCCACAATCATCACTTTCAAGCAACTCCTCAAAACCCACCTGCTCAGGGAGGCATCTCAATAGCAATGTCCTCCTTCTGCACACTGACAGTCACATTAGAATCCTTCTGCACTTCTTTCACCACACCTTGTACCTGCACTTATAATACTCCTCCTACTGTCTCTGTTTGTCAATATGAATTCAGCCTAGATTGTAAGCTCCTTGGGGCAGGGTCCCTTTCCTAGTGTATGATTCCCTTGCTGCACTTTCCCTCACAAATAATGTAATGATTGTACTTAACCTTAATGCTCTTAACCCCAGTTCTGTCATTTTTTGTATTGTATTATTTCAACTTCTGTTAAGCGCTGTGTACATGTATGGCACTATATAAATAAAGATACATACACATATAGATACAAAGATGAAATAGCTGCCAGAGATGTACCCGGTGATCTGGATGAATACATTGATTATGTCATGCTTATTGACTCCCGCATTCGTGAAAGGCGTCTGGCTAAAAGGGCGAGATCCAGAAATTATGGGCATGGCAGCCTTTTAAACCCACCCTCGCCTCCCATTCCTCCTAAACGTTCACCCGAACCTGGTGAACCAATGCATCTCGGGTTCACCAGACTCACAAAGGAGGAACGGGCACACTGTAAAAGGCAGGGCCTATGTTTATATTGTGACAAAGCTGGGCACTTATTACGCACATGTCCGGTACGGCTGGGAAACAGACGCATCTAGGGTACCTTGAGGGACAGGCCCTAGGTGGCGTACAGCAGTCCCTAGACTCAAGTACACAGAAACCCACCATCCAGGTGGTATTCTCCTGGGCTGATCAGTCTGTGGAGGTGATGGCCCTGGTAGACTCTGGTGCAGCCGGGTACTTCATGGATCGCTCTTTTGCCGAATTGCACAAAATTCCGTTGGTCAAAAGAGACACTCCCTTAGCCATTGAAGCTATTGACGGTAGACTTTTGGAACCTGCATTTATCACTATGGAAACGATTCCTATTATGTCTATTGGGGCTTTCCTCAAGGAGGAATTACGTTTCCAAATAAATCGTTCCCCTCATCATGCAGTCATTCTGGGGTTCCCATGGCTGCTATCACATAATCCCCAGTTTGACTGGCAGAGATGTGAGGTCAGATCATGGTCTGAATATTGTATGAAAAAGTGTTTGTCACACCCTGTCAAGATTTTATGTACCTCTCCCTCCGAGCCAGCTGAATATCATGAATTCAGTGATGTATTCAGTAAGGGGGAGGCTAGCACATTGCCTCAGCACAGACCGTATGATTGCGCTATTGATTTGCCTCCGGGCGTGGTGCCTCCTAGGGGCCGCACTTACCCATTGTCCTGCGATGAGAACAAGGCTATGGAGGACTACATTGAGGACATCCTCAAAAGAGGAATCATACGCAAGTCTACTTCCCCGGCTGGTGCCGGTTTCTTCTTTGTAAAAAAGAAAAGTGGTGAACTAAGACCATGTATTGATTACCGTTGACTGAATAAGCGTATGTCTAAGAATGCCTACCCCATACCACTTATTACGGAGTTATTTGACAGGTTGAAGGGCTCTTCCATTTTTACAAAACTTGATCTGCGGGCCGCTTATAACCTGATCAGAATTAAGGCTGGGGATGAGTGGAAGACGACATTTAATATCAGGTCAGGGCATTATGAATTTCTAGTGATGCCATTTGGTCTATGTAATGCACCTGCTATATTTCAAGAGTTCATTAATGACATCCTCTGTGACATGCTTCAGTCTTGTGTGGTCGTATACCTCGATGATATATTGATTCACTCTGCTAACCTAACCCTCCATATTAAGGATGTCTCTGAGGTTTTGCTTTGCTTATGCAAAAATAAACTGTTCTATAAATTAGAAAAATGCAAGTTTCACAAGTCCCAAGTACCCTTCCTGGGGTTTGTAATATCTAGAGATGGCATTGCTATGGACCAGGAGAAACTAGCAGCAGTCCTACAATGGCCTCGCCCTAAGGGGTTAAAAGCTATACAGCGCTTTTTGGGCTTTGCTAATTATTATAGAAAGGTTATCCAGAACTTTTCTACTATCGTTAAACCTCTATCTGACCTCATGCATAAGGAATCTAATCCCTCTCAATGGTCCGAGGCAGCTGAAAACGCTTTTGAGACTCTGAAATCCACCTTTGCTTCTGCTCCTATACTGTTCCACCCCAATCCCGCCCTGCCATTTACATTGGAGGTTGATGCCTCCGAAGTCGGGGTAGGGGCAGTACTTTCCCAGCATCCTGTGGGAGGTGGCACCCTGAGACCTTGTGGGTTCTTTTCAAAAAAACTCTCTAGTGCCCAAAGCCATTATGAAATTGGTGACAGAGAACTTCTGGCTATTATTCTTGCATTAAAAGAATGGCGTCACCTACTAGAGGGCATCAGAACCCCGGTGTTAATCCTAACTGACTATAAAAATTTGACTTATCTCTCTGAAGCAAAAAGGCTGTCCTCCCAACAGGCTAGATGGGCACTTTTTCTGTCTCGATTCAATTTTGTAGTGTCCTATCTACCAGGCTCAAAGAACGTTAGGGCGGATGCCCTGTCCAGACAGTTTGCATCGGACATTGAGAGGGATGAAGAACCAGTACCTATTATTCAGCCAGATCGTATCCTGGCCACTGTGCTTACTAACATCACTTTGCCACTGGGGGAGGAGATTTTGGAATCTCAGGCAAGGGCTCCCCCAGAAACCCCAGTTGGCAAGTGTTTTGTGGATGAGCCATTCCGTACTCGTCTGCTGGAGACATACCACTCTTCTAAGGCTGCTGGGCACATCGGGAGGGATCAGTTAATATGGTCTCTATCACAAGTATTTTGGTGGCCCTCCCTTAGAGCCGATTGCTCCGCTTTTACTGCAGCCTGTGCCACTTGTGCTCATGCCAAGGCCCCCAGACACATCCCAGTGGGCCTACTCCAACCTGTGCCTAATGGCGAACGTCCATGGTCCCACATATCTATTGACTTCCTGGGAGAACTGCCAGTGTCAAGGGGGTACACGTTTATCCTAATGGTGGTTGACAGGTTCTCCAAGATGGCTCATTTCATGCCCCTCTCTGGCCTTCCTACGGCCCAGGAATTGGCAATAGTTTTCGCCAAAGAAGTGTTTCGCTTGCACGGTGTACCCAGAGTGGTGGTGTCTGACCGTGGGAGTCAGTTCATGTCCAGATTCTGGAGGGCATTCTGTAGCCATAATGACATTCAATTGTCCTTTTCCTCCCCTTACCATCCCCAGACCAATGGGGCCGCTGAGTGTGCCAATCAGGGACTGGAGCAGTTTGTGCGCTGCTTTGTGACCAATCATCATAACAATTGGGCTGACCTGTTGCCGTGGGCAGAGTTCACCAGGAATTGTGCAGTTAATTCATCGTCCAGGAGCTCCTCGTTTCTCATCAATTACGGGTTTCAGCCGTGCCTGCTCCCGGATTCATTTCAGTCGCAGCAGATTCCAGCTCTGGACAAGCATATTGATCAGCTTCGCTCCACTTGGGCACAGGTTCAGAGGAACCTCAGTCAGTCATTCCAGCGACAGCAGTGGCAGGCCAATCATAGATGGCTGCCAGTGGTCTCCTTCCAGGTTGAGGACAGGGTATGGCTCTACTCCAGAAATCTTAATTTGCAAGTACCATCCAATAAGTTGGCTCCCCGGTTCATTGGTCCGTTCAAAGTAATCCGCAAGATTAACCCTGTCTCGTATGCATTGGAACTCCCAGCTTCTATGCGCATACATAATGTGTTCCACGTGTCTCTGTTAAAACCCTTGGTATGCAACCGCTACACTACCAATCAAGTGATCCCTGGGCCGGTGGACGTTCAAGGCCAAGAGGAGTACAAAGTTCAGAGTATTATTGATTCTAGGAGATTTAGAGGGAAATTGCAATATTTGGTCCATTGGAAGGGCTATGGCCCTGAAGAACGTTCTTGGGTCAATCAGGAGGACATTCATGCTCCTAGATTGTTGCGCAATTTCCACCCTAAATATCCCCAGAAACCTAGACCCTCTGCTAGGAGAGGGGTTCTTTGAGAGGGGGGTACTATCACGGTTCCCGTGATCTTTTTCTGTCACTCTTTGCTGTGGTGCGCTCCCATTGGCTGAGCTTGTTTGGCCTGTCCAGTATGGCCTTTTTATACCCGGTCTTTGGCACCTGTCAGTTGCCCTTTCGTGGTGTTCCTGAGCCACTGTTGCTGTGTAGCTGTGTTCCAGTGTTCCTGCGTTCCTGTGTACCGACTTGGCCCGTCTGACTACGCTCCTTAGTTCCTGCTCCGTGATTTGACCTGGCCTGGCTGATGTTCCTGCTCCGTGATCTGACCCGGCTACGTTAACGACCCTGCCTGTGTTCCTGCTGTGTTCCTGCTCCAGTGTTACCTGGGCGACATTCTGACTTCCGCTGTGCTGTTTGCAGGGCTGACAGAGTTGTTGCCTCCTTGTACTGGGCCTTCCCATTTAGTCTTGCTGAGCACTGTTGCCTCCGTTACTCTGGGCCTCCGTTAACCCTTATAGAGCATTGAGCCTTCCATTGCACTTACAGAGCACTGTTGCCTCCGTTCACTGAGCCTCCGTTAACACTTGCAGAGCTGTTGCCTCCATTCACTGAGCCTCCATTTACACTTGCAAAGCCTTTGCCTCCGCTACCCTGAGCCTTCCGTTTACACTCTCTGAGCCTGGTAGTCTCCGTTACTAAGAGCCTCCCGTTACAACTTGCAGAGCATGGTGGCCTCCGATTTGCCTTGCGCATCTGGTTACACTTGTTGGGCGCAGTAGTCTCTTTAACGCACCGGTTGGGTGCGATTGGCTCCATACACCTCAGCTCTTGCAGTGTAGTTGGTCTCTGTTACAAACCAGAGAGGTGCTATTGGCTCTATACAGTTAAGCTCTTGCAGTGTAGTTGGTCTTCGTTACAGCGCCAGTTAGGTGCTATTGGCTCTATACTCCTCAGCTCTCGCAGAGTATTTGGCCTCCGTTAACGCACCGGGGGGTGCTATTGGCTCTTTACATTAAAGCTCTTGCAGTGCACTTGCTCTCCATTTATGCACCGGTTGGGTGCTAGTGGCTCCAAGCTCCTAAAGCTCTTTATTTTGGCCTCAGTTCCCTGCTCAGCATAAGCAGTAGTCTCTGTCTTGTTCTATTTACTGGTGTTCTCACATCTAGCACCATTGTATCTCTCCTTTACCAGCTTATGGGCGTGTCAAACACACCACAACAGAGACTGATTTGATTTCTATGAACTTTAACCCTTGAATTACCCTGTATGTTAACTTATGCCTGTCCTGTGACAGTATATATTTATTTCCCTGTATACTGGGCCTGAGAGGGCATCTGTACTTTACTGTCTATTTCAGTCATTCTGTATTGCCTATAGAGGGCAGTCTTTCTTGTCTTTTAATAAAACTGTGTTTTATTCTAATCTGCTGGTCTGAGTGTCCTACAAAACCTTTACACTCACTCACACACAGAAATCCAGTATACTGCCTCTACTCTCGAACCCAGTAGGACCCCTCTCCACAGACTTTTTTACACTACATTCATTCTGTCATTCCTAGCCAGTCCAATCTTACCAACGCAATTACGCACATTATGCAAGAGCTCGGAATAGCACTTCTCACATTTTCCACTACATTTAATATCTTTCCAACGTCATCCGAAAGCCCTTGCCTCACTAGCCATTAACATATTAATTTGTTCACTCATGAATACTCAATGCAATCTAATTTTGTCTCCTTTTTTAGCCCTCTAATCTGGTCTACCTCGTCGACTCTGCCCCGGGGCTCAAGTACCCGGGGGCTCCACACCTTTACCACCACTCACCTCTATCCTCACTTACTATGCTGGAAGCCCCGATCACAATTATAAGACTATGCCTGAATTTGTGGGAGGGGCTGCAAGCCTATAAATATCAGGCAGTAGCCCCTCCCACTGGGGTCACTACATCATCAGCCCCCCTCAGCTCCTCCCCCACGTTTTCAGATCATTCCATTATTAGGTTGGCCCTCTAATCTGGCCTACCTTGTCCACTCTGCCCTGGGACCCGAGTTCTCAGGGGTCCACCCCTTTACCATCACTCATCTCTATCCTCACTTCCTAAGCTAGAAGCCCCAACCATAAATAAAATTCAGACACTGTTTAGCTGTACCTGGAAATAACACACCAGAGGTTTCCTTGAGCCACTGGATTTCAAATGAGCATTAATGGGTGCTGTAAAACACTGTCACTTGGGGGGGCTCAATTCAATAGCTGTTGCTTTCAAGCACACCTAACAGCAGCAGGCGGCTAAAGAAGAGGACTGTCATTAGTACTAGTACAAGTAGTCAATGTCATAGTCAGACTCAGCAGCATCACTCCAAACCAAAAAACAGAAATAAGAAGGGAACTGCAGATCGTTCTACCTTTACTAGCAGGGTAGAGAGATCCAGGTCCTCCTCTGAGAACACAAAGCAGCCGGCATCTGTTTCTCGTCAGCTGTTTCATGATGATCCGCCCAGAACCACCTGCACAATGATTAATGCCACTGACAGTTTAATCACCACCTCCACTACAGCCACTTCTATAAACCTGGGGACACCTAGCGTGTTTAACTCTACTGGTCAAAAACTACAGGCAGTATCAACACGGGATTTTTATAGCGAACTTCAGTATAAGCAGCCCAAATGGGAATTATTGCAGTATTTGGAGAAAATTTCTCCTGCCACCACTGTCACTGCAACTGAGAGCCTATCTTCTCCAAAAAAGGTTATTGAAAGAGATTGTTTACCATTTCCCGGTAGCCACCAGGCAGAAGAGGGAATTCAGCTGGTCTCCCCAAAATCTGCTGCTGATGATTTTTCTTCCTGTCCTCTACCTTCCATTTCAACTGGCAGAGTCATCCGTTGCTCCAAAGCGTGGGAACATTTTGTGACACTTGGCAATGTCTGTGTAGCAAAATGTAAATTGTGTGGCAGGGAAGTCAGCCATGGGAGGGTGTTGGGTCATCTAACCACCTCCGGGATAAACCAACATCTGAATATCTACCACAAATCAATACTGCTAAGTGCAGAAAGTGGCACTACTACATATTCCAGTGTCACTCTCCCTACCAGTAGGCAGGAGAAAAGGCATGGGGATCATGCATGTCTTACTGTCATTAAAGGAGCCTTGGTGGCAGCCCAGTGTGTTGCAAGACACATTATTACTGATACCAACAACAAGTTCAGGTGCAGCAGCCATGCAGGGGCACCGCTCTTTCTTCCTCCATATTGAGGTAATGGATCAGCAGCACACCTCAAATAACATTTGCAAACCACTGCAAAACATGGTGGTGCAGTGCCTAGGGGAACAGGCAGGCACACAGGCACAAATGGTATTTGTGGTTACTGATGGTGCAGCTAACATGACAAAATCTCTCTGGGATGGCAGATTTGTAAGTGTGTGCTGCTCAGTGCATGTCCTGCATCTGGTAGTTAAGGCTGCTCTCGATGAAGGCAATTTACATTGGAAGGTTGTCAGCACTTCTGGAGTCGTGCTGACAAATTGCTGGCCTCTTCCATCGTAGCATCAAAAATAGCCAGCTCCTCAGGGAGGAACAGAAAGACAGACCTCCCAGAACACCACCTCAAACAAGATGTTGGGACCAGGTAGAACTCCACCTTAGATATGCTAGAGCATATCCTGGAACAGAAAAAGCCAGTTCACGCAATGTCATGTCACCATTTCATTTGCAGTAACAGAACACTAGACAGGGCTGACTGGGCCCTGATGGAACAGGTAGTGACAACCCTCACACCTTTCCATGCTTTGATGGAAATTTTAAGCAAAGAGAATGCTAGCCTGGCCGAAGTCATTGCCCTCTTCACACACCTCTCCTTAAAAATTGACGATTTCCTTGCCCATAGAGAACACTTGCCTGGTGCTGAGGGTAATATAATTCCTGATGTTGCTGCCCTTCTAATTAGCCTGAAAAAGGAACAGACTTGGTGCATGGAAGAGTGCATGGACAATTGTGATCCACGAATCAAAAGCAAGATGGCACTTAGTTCCAATTCCCTCACTGACTGGAGGGAGCAATTAATAGCAAGGGTGGGAGAGAGGCAAAGAAAGGAGAGGAGGTGGGAGAAGATTACACATATGAGCTGGAGGAGTGTGGTGGTCTTCCGGGACCTATCAGTAGCAGTGCCAGTAGCACTTCATCTTGTACCAGTGGAGCAGCTGCTGCTTTTTATGCAGAGGCAATGGGCAGATTATGCATTGGACAAAAGAAACCGCTCCCCATAAATAGAAAAAGTGCTGAGTTTGAGGTTAAGGCTTGCAGAACCTTTTTTGCCCCCAATTACAGATCCCTTGAGTTTCTGGGATAACAAGAGGGCTGTGTGGCCTACTTTGTCCCTGGTAGCTCAAGAGTTGATTTCTTGCCCCCCAACCACCATCCAGAGAGCATGTATTTTCCGTAAAAGGAAATATACTTAGCCCCCAGCGCTCTCAATTGGCCTCCCTGCTAATATAGCAAATTACTTTTTTAAAAGTAATTCTGCCAAAGCTGGGTTATCCTGCTCTCAGGTTCGATCCAGATTAGAAAAAAATAAGGACTTCATCTACAATCATCCATAGTACCATAAAAAGCTCAGAGCTCCAGCTTACCCAGCTCTAGAACCATGGTAGGTTGGGCTGCTGGCTACATCTACAGTATTCCTGTCATCCTGAGACTGCCCTGCACCAGTCATCCTCAGTTTTGTAGTCTCTTCTAAAATAGTCTTCTGTACCTATCTACTGAGTCCTGCTCCAGTGTTCTGCAGTTTGCTGCTGGCTACATCTACAGTGGTCCTGTCATCCGAGTCCTCCCTGCACCACTCATCCTCAGTTTTGTAGCCTCTTCTAAAAAAGTCTGCTGTATATATCTTCTCAGTCCTGCACCAGTGTTCTGCATTTTGCTGCAGGCTACATCTACAGTGGTCCTGTCATCCTGAGTCCACCCAGCACCAGGCATCCTCAGTTTTGTAGTCTCTTCTAAAAAAAACTCTGTGGTATCTATCTACTGAGTCCTGCTCAAGTGTTCTGCATTTTGCTGCTGGCTACATCTACAGTGTTCATGTCATCCCTTTCCTCCCTGAACCAGTCATCCTCAGTTTTGTAGTCTCTTGTAAAAAAGTCTGTGGTATCTATCTACTGAGTCCTGCTCCAGTGTTCTGCAGTTTGCTGCTGGCTACATCTACAGTTTTCCTGTCATCCTGAGTCCTCCCTGCACGAGTCATCCTCAGTTTTTTAGTCTCTTATAAAAAAAAGTCTGCAGTACCTATCTACTGAGTCCTGCTCCAGTGTTCTGCTGTTTGCTGCTGTCTACATCTACAGTGGTCCTGTCATCCTGAGTCCACCCAGCACCAGGCATCCTCAGTTTTGTAGCCTCTTCTAAAAAAAACTCTGTGGTATCTATCTACTGAGTCCTGCTCCAGTGTTCTGCATTTTACTGCTGGCTACATCGACAGTGTTCCTGTCATCCTGAGTCCACCCTGCACCAGTCATCCTCAGTTTTGTAGTCTCTTCTAAAAAAGTCTGCTGTATCTAGTTTCCTAGTCCTGCACCAGTGTTCTGCAGTTTGCTGCTGGCTACCTCTACAGTGTTCCATTCAGCCTGAGTCCACCCTGCACCAGTCATCCACAGTCTTTCTTCTTCCTTTAAATTGTATTTATTTGTTCATTTGTGCTTGTAGCTAGCTAGCTACATCCACACTTCATCTACTTCATCCATAGTACCATAAGACCTGGAAATGGTTCCATTTATTTCTATTAATTTAATTGCCGAATTCCATCCAAGTCAAACAGGTCCGGTCCGAAATGCGGATTCTCCAAATGGATATAAACAAAATTTCATCTTAAATTGAATTTTACCAAATTTTTTTTGCTGTGCACAAGTCTACCAGAAAGTCACAGCTCTGACTCTTCTCAGGCTGGGACTGAGGATGAGAGGATGCATGACCCTTGGTACACCTATGAGAACAGGGCCCTCTTCCAAGGTATCCTAGAGAGGGAGAAGATCCTTTATATGAGGTAAAGGGTCCCTGGCCTGGCTGCTAAGAAGGCTTCATGGAGTCAAGTCCTTGTGAGGGTCAACGCAGTCACCATCTGCAAGCAGACAGTTGAGTACATCAAAAAATCCTGGGGTGGGGGCAAAGTCGACCACGGACTAAGATTGCCAAGAAATTCTTGAGCTCCTGAGACTCCCGGGTTTTATTATTCTCTCAATACCCTTTACTGGTATGAAGGAGTACAAAGGACAGGCCAGCAGATGGCCAGGGATGAAAAAAATCTCAGACTTTCTTCCTGCCTCAGGGAGGTCATCTGGGACTCAGGCCTCAACTCCGAAGAGCCTCAACAAAGCCTGTACTTGGGTAAGTCCTTGTCATCACCGGACAACTCATACATCTCCACTCTTGGTCCTGAGATCATGCCCACAGACGTGGTTTCTCTTACTTGGGATGGTTTAGCTTCTTTTCTGACCAAAGAAGATATGTGCGCGTTTATGGCGGACATAAAAGCAGAAATCAAACTCACGATCAAATCTGAGATTTCTGATCTAAAAAATGATTTGTCACAGCTTGGGCAACATATTCAACTTATGGAGGATGACAAGGAAGCTTCTTGGACACAAATGCAAAATATGGAACAAACTTTACTTCAACAAGAAGATACTATATACAATCTAACCTCTAAACGCGATGATTTGGAGAACCACACAAGTTGCTGCAATATTAAAATTAAAGACTTCCCCAAAAGTGTTCCTGCGAAGGACCTCATACCATCCCTACAAGGTCTGTTTGTGGATTTATTGGGCCTACCTCCTGAGCAACTGGTGAAGATTGATCGAGCACACTGAACCCTTAAACCCAGAGGTCCCCCAGACTCCAAACCTCGGGACATAATCTGTTGCATGCACAGCTATGCTAATAAAGACCGCATCATGTCCTGTAGCAGGGATCTGAAGAAAGTTAAGTATGCTGGTTGTCTTATACATCTGTTCATTGACCTACCCCTGCAGAAAAGATGGGCCTTATGACCACTAACGGATCATCTAATTAACCTGAGTATAAGATATAGATGAGGCTTCCCCTTCCATCTTACTGCTACTCATGGGGGAACTTCAGGTGAGATATGAGAACCCGCTGAGATCACTGACTTCTGTCGGTCCTTGGGCCTGCAGCCACCGGCAATACTGTCCTTTTCTCCTTCCACCCTGCAATAACCTTCTCAACCTAAGGAAAGGAGAGATCATTGGAGGGTGACAGAGGACCTGGAGACGAAGAAGTCGAGGCAACATTCTACCTCTGAGATGAGACCACCTTCTACTACTGAGATGAGACCCCCTTCTAGAGACTGGGACTAGTTTATGGAGTTGATCTTGAACGTTCCTGTCCCATATCAAGTTATCTAATCTTACTTCGGATAGAGTTCGTGGATACCATCCCTGGCTGCCTATTCATACAGCTGATGACTATATCTGCTATAGTTTATGTTCTGTTTTAGCCTGGCTATTGCCCCCTTGGTACATCACGGGCCTCTCAGTTGTCCTGATAGGAAACTGATACTTTTCCCCTTCTTATTGTTAGGTATGGATGCCCGTAGATGCTTATCTCCCCCACATGGCCTGCATAGACACTTTTGTTCCCTATCATCAACCTATGCTCTACGCCTTTGCTCATACACCCACCTTATTTAAACAATATACATGGACTGAGGGATACTTTTTTGATATTTCACGATAGTGTACTATGTTGTGCTATTCTCTACTGTATCTATAACCTACCTTTAATTGGGTATGTTCTCATGCCCTGTGTTTGGACTGGGGGGTGTGTGGCTGGTGGTTAAACCCTTTGTTTTTGCACTTAATGCCACTACTGGCCTCCGTGCTCTGAACCCTGCAGTACCATTCATGACCTTGACTCATAGCATCTCATAATTGCGATTGCTTTCACTACAGTAACAACTGTTTTTTTTTTTTTTTTTTTACGTTACTGGGTTGAGTGAGTTCGGAGTGTATTTTCTGATGCACAGTTCTTCATTCCCCCTTTCATTTTTTGCCATACCATGGCCCCAACCATTTATTTAGTACATAGCACCTTATTATTCTTTATGTGTTCTTATTATCTTGGATAGAGACTGATTCTTCTTCACTCTCTCTTATATGCTTACATATTGAGCCCTTAGTACCTGCCTTCTTAGCAAGGCTGGTATCTTGCTATGGATTCATGCTACATACCCTTCGGTTAGTCTCTCTGGCCCCTACACGATTCATATATAACTATGGGTGTTTGCCTATACTGGTGCTCCCTCATCCCAAAGATCCTTCTCCGTTCCTCCTGACAGTCACTCCTGGCACAGTCTCCCTGCTATTATGCACTTACTGTATTCTCTTAAAAAATTGTTTTATGTTGTTGTAATCTTTTCTTCTGTCTATACTGATGCTGTTTCATGTGCTGGTGACTGTTACAATTTGCACTGGTGCTTGGGTCTAGGGTCCCTAGTGGACTGCCCTGAAATCCGAAGCAACCTTGTATCCATGCCCAGATGTTCCTGGTTATTTAGGTATCAAGTCTTATTAGGTATTGTTGGTTCTTGTGTATATGTTTTCATGCATGATTATGCTGTTATTTGACATGCTGTTTACTGCTTCTGGACCCTCCACACCTCACGTCTGACCTGGGGGTTGTAGCCCTGATGGTTTACTTATTGACTGCTGACTCTGATTGCTATTGTCTTCTGTCTGGTTCCATACCCTCACACATCAAGTATGTTTTAATAGACCTCATGCCATTTTATCTTTGCCACTTTACATTGATTGGACCTTAGTTGGCCACTATGATCATACTACTCTCTTGTCGGACTCCTCAGAAACCCTCTCTGAAGGTCCGTCTCTTTCCCTTCTCTCTTGCTCATGCATAAATTCACAACCTTCCTCCTTCTATGTTGAGACACTATATATGTTCTCTTTTCTTCACCCGGGAGGCTCTGGAGGACTGCCTCTCCACTCTTTCCCTTCACTGCCCATTCTTATTACTCTTATTTCTCCTCTACTCACCCATTCTTGGGGGTCTTGGGTCTTTGCCCTCCTTTGACGTTATAGTCGTTTTCCTTCTCCTGTTCTATTCTACTCACTGTCTGACTTGACCAGTCTATACATCTTCACACAGTACTATCTGCTCTCTTTCAATTTCATCCCTTTTCTATTCCTCCATTTTCGCTACATTCCCTTCCCTTCTGCTCATCCTCTCTTCCCTCCCTGGGAGAGAAGACCAATGCCTTCTCGATCTTACTCCTCATCATCACCAACCCAATACCAGACTCTCATTATGTCTAATTTGTGAACAAACAGCATGACGATATATCTTACCTCTTTAAATGTCAGGGGACGGAATATACCTGAATAAAGATCTCAAGTCATACAGGAGGTTGTCCACCTTCATATCAATGTGTTATTTTTACAGGAGACCCATTTTGTCTCATCTACTCCACCTTTTTTTCGTTCCTCCCCTTTCTCTGGGACTTGGCATGCTTCTTCAGATTCAAAACGTTGTGGTGTAGCTATACTCAGACTCCTGCACCCCTTGGATTCAGGAGGAGGTACTGGTTGACCCGGGAGGTAGATTTCTATTCCTTAAGGGGAAATTTTTAGATATCCTAATGACACTAGCTAACGTTTATGCCCCTAACTCTGGCACTGTCAACTTTCTGCTGAAAACTCTCACTTTACTGGACGAGTAACCCTGGGGGAGATTTGAATTTGACTTTTGACCCCTCTCTGGATACCACTTCCAGACTATTTCAATGTTTATCTTCCTCCATTAAGCTTTTAACTTCCAAACTCCGCAAAGTACATCTTGTGGATGTGAGGAGACTGCTAAACCCCACCACTAAAGATTATACTTTTTTATCTACTCCGCACAACTACTTGCGTCTGGATCACCTTTTCCTGAATCAATCTTTGCTGCACAATGTTTCCCGCTCCACTATTAAACCTGTGACAGTGTCTGACCACGCTCCGGTATGCCTACATCTTTTTTTCACTCTTCCACACTTAGATAGACCCCCGTGGAGATTAAATGTTACCCTCTTAAACAATGACTCTGATGTGTCACAGCTTTCTAACAAATTGGATGAATACTTCCGAATGAATGTTACCCCTGACATACCTGTCCTCACAATTTAGGAGGCATATAAGTGCTTTATATGAGGTGAATTAATGAAATTGGGTGCCTGGAAACAAAAAATCTTTAGGACTGAGGTAGAGAGGCTTCTTGCATTGATCCGTAGCCCATAAATCATCTTTATCCTCTGACTCCCTATCTGAGCTACTTAGTGCCAGGAAAGAACTTGCCACTATGTTACGCAGCCGACAATTGAAATCCTATCAATGGAATAAATATAGCTCCTACATGCATGGTAACAAGTGTGGAAAGACTTTAGCCTGCTTGGTTAAGAAAAAGCAAAACTCCATATACATCGCTAGGATCAAAGATTCTCACAGTACCTCACATACGTCATTTTTCTCCATGGTGTCTGTATTACGGGACTTTTATTGATCACTCTATCATTTGCCCTTGACTCCGGGCCAACAGGGCTCTGCATCTTGGTACACTGATATCAGGAACTTCCTGGTTGCTTCTAATATGAATAATTTACCTAAACGGTCCACTGATATGTTAGAGTCACCTATTACTGTAGATGAAGGACAGAAAGCTTTAAAGAACACCCCCGTGGGGAAAAACTGGGGCCTGATGACTTTACGGTGGCTTACTACCACAAATTTAGCTCCATCTTACTCCTTAATCTGACATGCTCTTTCAAAGATATTGCCATGGGGCAACGATTCCCCCCACATTCTCCTGAGGCCCATATTACTGTTCTAGCGAAACCGGATAAAGACCCATCCTTGTGCCCCAGTTACCGCCCAATATTCCTGCTGAAATTTGTATATTAAACTGTTTGCTTCCGTAATAGCGAATCGCTTGAAACCACTCTTGCTTTCGGTGGTCCGCACTGACCAGGCGGGATTCATGCCTGGTCTTGAAACATGAGCTAACACTACCAAAGCAATAGCTCTCATACATACGGTTTTGCGGCAGAGTCTCGGTGGACGCCGAAAAAGCATTTGATCAGGTGGGCTGGCCATACCTCTTTTCAGTCTTATCTTACCTAGGCCTTGGACCTCGTTGCATTTCAGCCATCCAACGTTTATACTCAGGCCCCACTGCTAGGGTTAAGGTAAACGGGTTTCTCTCTGACTCATTTGAGATATATAGTGGTACAAGACAGGGCTATCCCCTATACTCTTTATTCTGGTCTTTGAGCCCCTTCTTAACACAATTTGGCTTTCCAAAGCTATCTCTGGCAAGTCTGTTGGTTCGTCACAATTCAAATTGGCATGTTATGCCAATGATATTTTGCATTTCCTTTCTTGCACATCCTCTTCTCTTTTATGTCTTGATCCACTTCTCTCTCATTTTGGACACCTCTGCCATTTTAAAGTAAATTTTACCAAATCCAAAATCCTTCCCCTCAACATCCCTGCCATGTAAATGGACTTCCTCTCACACAAAATATTTAGAGGTCTTACTCCCAAGGGACATTCATTCTATAGCACGACTGAACATTGACTCCCTTCTCCAAACTATAAACTTGTACATTAACAAATGGAAACACTTATTTCTATCATGGATGGGCCACATTAATCTGGTAATGATGATAATCTTACCACATATTCTCTATCTGTTTAATTCCTTGCATGTAAGGATTCCATCTACTCTTATCCGCAATTTACAATGTTCAATTAATCATTTCATCTGGCATTTTCATAAGTCTAGACTTTCTCTGTCTAAGATCTGCCTCCCACTCAAAGAAGGTGGCCTGGGAGATCCAGACCTCATTTCTTACTACAGGGCTGCTTCTCTTTCCAGACTCACTGATCTATATAAACTCCCTCCAAAGACTGGATCCATTGCCTTATTCCTTATGTCGAGAATGTCTCATTGCGACATATTTGCTGGTTAGATCCATCCAAATTTTTTCCTTTGAGTAAAGACCATGCAGTGTTGGAACATCTGCTATCTTTCTGGCAATCACTCAATTTGTCCTTAACTCTTCTTCATTATCTAATCCCCTGCATGCCAATTCTGGGTAATTTGGCTTCCCCCTGGGTCAGCTGGACAGAACATTCCTCTCTTGGTCCCTTGGAGGCCTGAACTAGCTAGACAAATTTGTTGTACTGGGTTGTACTGGGATCTATGCATTACTACTTTTGACTTGGCCACTCATTATTGACAGTTGAAACAACACTTGCAACACTACTTGCAACATCTGTTGTCTGATGGATAACAACAGATTGAGCATACACCATTCGAACAGCTAGTCTGTTCACAGACTATACTGAGACGCACTCTGACGCATTGGTATCAGTTCCTCTTGCATAGCTCCCCCCTTCTATATTGTCATACTATAGGGCTTGGGAGATAGACCTGAAAATCTTTCTCCCTTTACCTGTTTGGATTTCCATCCACAACTTTCTCATTCGCTCAGCTGCAGATATGCCTACTATGCAATGTAACTATAAGTTGATACCTCGGTGGTATCGTACCCACTTATTTTTGCATTCCCTCTATCCTTCTGTCTCTGTTATGTTGGCACTGTGACTCACACATCGGATCACTAATCCACATATGGTGGGAATGCCCGCTGATACAGTGCTACTGGGATGACATTACTGCTCTTCTCAGTGTGATTTTTCAGGTACTTCTCATCCCCGACCCCCTGCTTTGCCTATTTGCCTTTAATCTCCCAGGTGCTATTGAATGAGACCCCCTCAAATGATTTTTACTCTCTCAGCTTCCTAACATGACTAGAAGTGGATACCAACCCTGTGGCAAACCACCACTTCACCCTCGATAGCGCTGTGGTACACTTGAGTTGTTTTCTTCAAATATATGCTACACTAACACGCTCTTTCTACTGCTTCTCTCCCTCTATTTCTCTCTAGATGGCAGCCCTGGATAAACTATCTCCCACAGCTATGGAGGATACTTGCTTCGTGATCTGTTACTTTCATACTTGGGTGTCGGCGGCTCTCCCCCTCTTCCCACCATCTTCTCCCCCCTCACTCTTCTCTTTGTTTCCCCTACCTTTCCAACTCGACATACCCACTTACCTTTGCTTCTCTTCGTTCCTCTCTCTCTCTCTCCTCCCATCACCCTTTATAATTACTTTTAACATCTCTATGATTTCTCTGGATCTAAAGCATTATGGCTCAGTTGGTGAATTGTTGTGGGTAGAGGCTATAGTCTTGTTCCTCCATAGGCCTGTGTGTTATGTATGCACTTGTTTGTTTGCATGGGAACTGTGATGGTTACATTTTTGTTAGCAAATGTTATCCACACCTGTCAGCACATATGATGACTAAAACTCAACAAACTGATGTTGTTCACATCAATGAAATTAGGGCTGTCAAATGTATGCCATCAAGACCCCGCTACAGGCCATGATTGAAGGTTATTCCTGATTCAGCACAAGTGGGTCAGTACAAACAAAATAGCTACTGATCAACTCACCATTGCTGAATCTGGGACATCCATTGCTTCTTAACTGTTGCAGGCCCTGACCCCTCAAACCTTGACAGACATGATGTACAAGATCATAGCAAGATGATTAATCCTTGATTTCCCATGCATCACAAAACAATGCATTAGATACCATCCTGACACTCAGGAATTCACATGTCAATGTTTAATCACACTATGTCATTTCTCCACACAGTATACAGACCTGCAGCACTGCAGGAGTAAATTGAGGAGGTGGCGAAGGATGATCACCCCCTTGTGGAGCAGAATGAGGGCACCAGCAGGTGGTAACAATTATCACCACCCCTGCCATCACCACCACCTCTGGCTTCAGCACAAGTTCCACCAGCACCACCAACTCCACCCTGTACCACAGTCACCATCCTTATGGTGAATAGATGCCTCCAGGGACGTGGATAGGTCCATCTACCACGGTGCAATATTATATGGCCCCACCACCACCACCAGGGAGGCACTGGATGCCTGGGACAGTGCCCACCTCTCAATATGGGGCATATTGTCCTACAACAAGGACACAGTTACCCTCCTGGATGGCTCTCCAGCATGGGCCCAGGTGTGACACAAGATGGGATAGTAGCAGCTACCAGAGGCCAAGGTATGACCTATGGCTAATGGATTGCGAACACCTGGGACTGATTGGGGAGTCCCAGCACCCTCAACCAAGGGATGACTTTACACCACCACCAAAGAGATCTGGGGCCAGCTTGGAATCCTTGGATGTGGTGGGGACACAGTCAATGGATGAGACATCCCCACCACCACCCCAGCAGCCGCAGCACCAGCAGCAGCAGCCGCCAACTCAGCATCAGCCTCACCACCAGATGAACAGGATGATGGACTTTGGGAGCCAACAACTCCACACACCTCAAAATCCAGCATGGGGATGGAGAGATAGTGGCTACTGGTACAGAGGAAACTACAAAACAGGTAATAGAACCCCTTATGGGAAAAAGAAAGAGAAAATCCCCCCGGAGTAACTATAAACAGTAACTCTTTCAGAGAGGCACTCAGTAGTAGACACATATAATCAATTACAAAAAAATAAATAGTCTTTTATTTGGATACAGAAAGAAAACAATTACATAAAATCATTTAAAACAAAAAGTCCCTAATAGTGTATATAGAAAATAAGCCCTCAAGTTATTAAATACTGCATGCTATCCAATACATAAGACATGTATAAATAAATATTAGATCCAATGATGCAGTGTCTACTACACATCAAAACAGACACAGCATCATAGGTTTCCACTGAATCCCCAGACTCTAATAATGACAAGTGCAACATCAAAATATAATTAACATGTCATGAAAAAAATGTACTTATCTTGCAGGTAGATAAAACAAAACATCGCTCAGGGCATCTACACCGGGACTCAGATAAACTGGGTTCTATCCAAACCGCTAACCTTGACTCAAAATCATGAATAGAATACACATCAACAGTGTATACATTAACACTCTATTTAGATGAAGTATTGTCTTGAGTGAAAACACAACAACCAGAGGGGGAGCAATCCAGAAAATCAATATGCAAAAGGAGCTTGAGATAATACTCACAGGATATGTCCCACCAGCTAATCTTTTTAAAGCCGATAATGATAGCACGCAGGAATAAACTATTTGCCTGCTCTGAGTTCCACCTCCAGTGAAGAAGAAAGACTATAGTCCGCTCTTCCACATATACTTAAAATATTTAATATTGAAATATAAACATTTACAATGTAGACAATAAATGTACCAGAAACGCTCAACACATTTCAAAGCTGCTGCTTCTTTATCAAGAGCTACTGGACTACTGTAAATATATCAATCAAAAGATCCTAACTGTTAGCATCCCGCATTAAATAGCTCTAGTACAGCATAAACTCAGAAGAAATCGGAACAAGTTCATGCATGCGCACAAGGATGACAGCGTAATAAACTACGTCTACCAATAAGACTCAATTGCACATGCACAAAACGCTGATTCCGACGGAAAGGACCCCAAAGAGAACCTCCTGCACTAACGCACAAGATAAAAGATCCACAACAGCCGGATAGCCTAAAGTAAAAGTAGGTTAACATCTCTGATGGACATAATAATTAGCAGCATCTCTGCAAAACATGCACAAATGAGGCAACCATCAAATACAGCTACAGTGGACCTACACGTCCCTGGATGCCAGAAACTACATAAATAAAATGATAAAATGGGGACACCAAAAAGCCAGATACTTCTGAAAATTAAAAAACACAAAAATTAAGATAAAGATAAAGACGAGCGGACTACATAAAACATGTATACATGACATCAATAAAAAAGATAATAATAACAAATATACACATATAACAAATAATAAATTCTCAATAAATTAAAAAAATATTAATAAAAATAAATAATCTTATATCATAGGGGTATTAATATACCTCAATATCTAAAGTGCTAAGTGACATCATATATAATAATTTGCTAGGATGTTTGTCAGAAGCTGTCATGTGCAGTAGAGGCTGTCCGAACGCACAGAATGTTGGGAGCAATAACAATAGTAATTTGTGTGCTATAATGTAACAAAAAAAAATTAATACTAATAAATATTCACTGTACTCTCATTCAGGCCACATAGAGTCATTGTTTGTAGCCTAAAAATCCAATAGGCCTCCCTGTGGTTTAGCCTATTGAGTATCCCTCTACTTCCTAGCCACTCAATGGTTATGACTGTCCAAAAACTTGGATCACAATTATGCACTAACAAACAATGGCAGGATACACTATGCCGAGAGAACCCACATTCAATATTGCGTCTATGTTGACCAAAACGGTCCCGCAACATCTGTGTGGTCCTCCCAACATACTGCAGCTCGCACCTGCAATTAATCAAATAAACTACATGAGTTGAAACACACTTCATAAAAGAACCAATATTAAATTCCTCCTCACTATAACTAGATTTAAATTTAGTGGTTCTATTCAGTATATAGGGGCATGTGGCACACCTCGAAATACCACACTTAAAGCTGCCTACCTGTTGTAAAAAAAATTATTCTTATTAATCTTATTCCTATTAATGTCCCTACCTGTTCTTAACTTACTGGGTGCTAGTCTACTCTTCAACGTCTTGGCTATTTTATAAGTGAACTTAGGTTTAACATCTATAGAATTCCTCAAAAAGGGGTCCAATTACAAAATATTCCAATGAGTCCTAAATATAACCTCTAAATCCCTATATGAGTCATTAAATCTAGTTACAAATCTAACATTACTATAACTAAACATTTTCTTTTTATGATAATGGTTAGTAGTGTTCTTATTCTTCAAAGTAGAAGCTCTTGATAAGTTCCTCTTCTTTTCGTTTGTATTGTCTCGAGTGGTATTTCAGCAGGGTTAACTCTTCCCTATATGAGATATTTATAATTCAATTTCCCCTGTAGCACCCAGACACTTCTTCATCTGGTTTAGCAGTGATAGTGAATTCATAGTGTGCTTTGCAGTGTGCATTAGGTTCCTCCTACATATTATCCTTTGACCTTTACACAGCTAAAGTTCTGATGTGAACTGATAAAAAAACTTTCAGCCGTATAGTGACAGAGTTGTATCTGATGCATTGCATGGGATATCCCCCTCTCTACCATGGAGACATGGATGATATGACTATGGCCACTACATAATATTGTTTGCTATCATCAGTTGAACACAACAATGTAAGGAACATGTGCAGTGTGTTGTACCTTTGTTGGCATGGAGGATGCATGATATCCTTGAAGTAACACAGTGAACATGGACGAAGTAATAGCTGATGTCATTTGAAATCACAACCTCAATATGACACGTCCATGGAATGGATGATGCATGGGATCCTTACTGCTGGCAATGTCAGGCCTGTGACTCTCATTGATCTGTGGGGTGAAACAGAACATCATGTGTAGTGTGGTATCACGGTGCCCGTGATTGGTGCTACACACTGTCTATCACCTGCAGGGGGCTCCCATTGGCTGCCTATTGTCTGCCCGCCTCTCATTGCCTATTTATACTCAGCTCAGGCACCCTTTGGTTGCCCTTTCGTGGTGTCTCTGACAGTACCTTTTTGTTCTTCGTGTCATGCTGTTTGGGCCTGTTCCAGCGTTCCAGAGTCCAGAGCTACAGAGTCCTGAGTTCCAGTCTGTCATGCTGTTTGGGCCTGTTCCAGCTTTCCAGAGTCCAGAGCTACAGATTCTTGAGTTCCAGTGTTCCAGAGCTTAGAGTTCCAGAGTTCCTGATTCTCCTGTTCCTGTTACCAGTCTGTTTGCCACTCCAGTTGGTTCCCTCCGTGACGGCTGACGCTCCGGTTGTTCCGTCCGGCTTAGTTCCGGTTGCCTGTCTGTTCAGCGTTGCTCGCTGTGCTCCACCTCCACTTGGTCTCAGTATTCCCATCCGGTAGTCGCTTGGCGACATTGCTCTCTCTATCGCTCCGGCGATATTTTCACTGTGTTGTTCCAGCGTGCGGACGCTGGTTTACTCCATTAACCTGGTGGCTGCAGATACTGTTGGTCTCAGCGTGGCATCCGGTAGTCGCTTGGCGACATTGCTCTCTCTATCGCTCCGGCGATATTTTCACTGTGTCGTTCGAGCGTGCGGCATGGCATATTCTACTGTTGGTCCTAGCGTGCGGATGCTGGTTAACTCTATTAAACCTGGTGGGATATTATACTGTTGGTCCCAGGGTGCGGACGCTGGTTAACTCCATTAAACCTGGTGGCATACTATACTGTTGGTCCCAGCGTGTGGACGCTGGTTAACTCCATTAAACCTGGTGGCATATTATACTGTTGGTCCCAGCGTATTAGGACGCTGGTTAACTCCATTAAACTTGGTGGCATATTATCTGTTGGTCCCAGCGTGCGGACGCTGGTTAACTCCATTTAACCTGGTGGCATTTTATACTGTTGGTCCCAGCGTGCGGACACTGGTTAACCCCATTAACCTGGTGGCATATTATACTGTTGGTCCCAGCGTGTGGGCGCTGGTTAATTCCATTAAACCTGGTGATATTCTATACTGTTGGTCCCAGCGTGCGGACGCTGGTTTACTCCATTAACCTGGTGGCTTACTATACTGTTAGTTCCAGCGTGCGGACGCTGGTTTGCTCCATACTACAGTCAAGTGCTGTTGGTTCGAGTTCCTGTCATTTTCTCTTGACAACCATTGGCACTTGTTGGTCTCCTCCTTTGGGGCTGTCCTGCCCGGTATTGGTGAGGCCGGTAGAACCGGTACATTCCATCTCACGGTTGCCTTACCAGGTATTGGCAGGACCGGTAGAGCCTCTTCACAGTGTTCCTTAAGGCTGCCTTGCCCGGTATTGGTAGGGCCGGTAGAACCGGTACATTCCATCTCACGGTTGCCTTACCAGGTATTGGCAGGGCCGGTAGAGCCTACCCACAGCATTTCCTGAGGCTGCCTTGCCCGGTATTGGTAAGGCCGGTAGAACCGGTATATTCCATCTCACGGTTGCCTTACCCGGTATTGGCATGGCCGGTAGAGCCTGCTATTGCTATCCCTTATAGCCTCCTGGGTTGCCTTGCCCGGTATTACTGGCAAGGCCGGTAGAACCTGTTCTTTTTCTCTATTGCTATTATATTGTATGTATATGTATGTGAACCCTATGGGGATTGCCTTAACTTTTCAATAAAGTTATGCTTTTACCTAAATCTTTTGTCTGAGCGTCTTAACAAACCGTGACAGTACGAAAGGGCCATGACCTCAGACACTAAGAGTGATGGTAATACGCAGAATATCCATTGGAGGATGGATATGCAGGAGCAACGTTTGGATCAGTTGGCAGTTGCTATCCAAACTATTCTTGAACGCACGGTACTTGCTGATAAGTACGGTTCCAACCCGGTGGTCTCGGCCAGTCAGACACCGGAGAATGATACTAGGGCCCTTGGGGCCGCAATAAAAGGGTTAAAGGCTTCTGCATCCTTGCCGCTAAGATATGATGGGGACCCCCAACTCTGCAGAGGGTTCATCAATCAGCTGGAAATTTTTATGGAATTGACGGCACATTCATTTCATAATGATCGCAGCAAGGTTGGGTTCATGATATCCTTGCTGACTGGTAGAGCATTGGCTTGGGCTAACCCACTGTGGGAAAATGCTAAACCGTGCACTAAGAATTTCTGTGAATTTGTGCAATCCTTTCGGAGAGTATTTGAGCCTCCTGGTAGAACTACCTCTGTTGCTAAACGTCTTATGGAGATACAACAGGGCAGGCGCACGGTGGGCGATTATGCCATCGAATTTCGCACCTTTGCAGCAGAGGTAGGGTGGAATAACGAGGCTCTGTTGGCAGCATTTGCCCAAGGCTTGAATGACCAGATTAAAGATGAAATTGCAGCAAAAGATTTTCCTACCGATCTTGATGATTATATTGAATTTGTTATTCTAGTTGATTCCAGAATACGGGAGAGAGTAACTGCCAGAGATCATAAAATACGATCTAAGAATAATGGGTCTAGTAACACATTTTTCCCACCCATCTCTCCCTTGGCATCTAAACCTAGTGTACCAGTACAGGAACCAGGGGAACCTATACAAGTGGGTTTCACTAGGTTAACCAAGGAGGAAAGAACATATCGCAGGAAACAAGGGTTGTGTTTATACTGCAGTAAAAATGGGCACCTGTTAAGATCTTGTCCGGTACGTCCGGGAAACGAACACACCTAGGGTACCTTGGGGGACAGGCCCTAGGTGGTGTGCAATCGTTCCCAATGATTGGCGCACTTAAACCCACCATACAGGTGGTATTGTCTTGGGCACAGCACTCTGTGGAGGTTTTGGCCCTAGTCGATTTTGGTGCAGCTGGGTATTTTATGGATAATACCTTTGCTGAATTGCATGGGGTGCCACGCATTGAAAGAGAAACCCCTCTTGCTGTTGAAGCGATTGACGGCAGACCCCTGGTACCCGCTCAGGTTATGTTTGAAACTATGCCATTATCCATGACTACTGGGGCTCTCCACAAGGAGGAGCAGCAGTTTCAGTTAATTAACTCTCCTCACCATGCTGTGATATTGGGGTTTCCTTGGTTACAGTTGCATAATCCACAATTCGATTGGCAAAAATGCGAGATTTCTGCTTGGTCTCAGTTCTGTATGGAGAATTGTGTCACCCATCCTGTTAAGGTCTTGTGCACCTCCCCTTCACTACCTGATGCCTATTAGCAATTTAGCGATGTTTTCAGTAAGGGAGAGGCTGGCGCCTTACCTCAGCACAGACCATATGACTGTCGCATCGAATTAACACCTGGAACGGTGCCACCTAGGGGACGCACGTACCCATTGTCTTGCGAGGAGAACCAAGCTATGGAAGAATATATTTCTGATGCCCTCAATAGAGGGATCATTAGGAAACCTACCTCTCCGGCTGGGGCCGGGTTCTTTTTTGTTAAAAAGAAAAATGGCGAATTGCGACCTTGCATTGACTATCGTGGGCTAAATAAGCTGATGGCAAAGAATGCTTACCCGATACCACTCATCACCGAGCTGTTTGATAGACTTAAGGGGTTCTCGATTTTCACCAAATTGGACCTAAGGGCAGCCTACAATTTGATATGTATCAGAGCCGGTGATGAGTGGAAAACTGCCTTCAATACGAGATCAGGGCATTATGAATATCTAGTCATGCCATTTGGTCTGTGTAATGCCCCCGCAGTTTGTCAAGAACTAATTAATGACGTCCTCAGAGATATGTTACAGTCATGTGTCGTAGTCTACCTTGACAACATACTTATCCACTCCAAAGACTTGTCACAACACATCAAGGATGTGTCTGAAGTACTGCGGCGATTACGAAAAAATAAGTTATTCTGTAAAGTGGAGAAATGTGAGTTCCACAAAACCAGTGTACCGTTTTTGGGGTTTATAATTGGCAAAGACGGTATTGCCATGGACAAGGAAATGAGTGGAAAACTGCCTTCAATACGAGATCAGGGCATTATGAATATCTAGTCATGCTATTTGGTCTGTGTAATGCCCCCGCAGTTTGTCAAGAACTAATTAATGACGTCCTCAGAGATATGTTACAGTCATGTGTCGTAGTCTACCTTGACAACATACTTATCCACTCCAAAGACTTGTCACAACACATCAAGGATGTGTCTGAAGTACTGCGGCGATTACGAAAAAATAAGTTATTCTGTAAAGTGGAGAAATGTGAGTTCCACAAAACCAGTGTACCGTTTTTGGGGTTTATAATTGGCAAAGACGGTATTGCCATGGACAAGGAAAAATTGACGACAGTCCTACAGTGGCCTAAACCTAAGAGTCTGAAAGCCATCCAACGATTTCTAGGTTTTGCCAATTATTATAGGAAGTTTATTAAGAATTTCTCTTACATTGTTAAACCCCTGACTGACCTCATGCATAAGGGCGTTAACCCAGCTCTTTGGCCGGTGGCTGCGGAAGAGGCCTTTGAGAAACTGAAGGTAGCCTTTGCTAACACTTCTGTGTTATCCCACCCCAATCCATTACTTCCGTTCACCTTAGAGGTTGACGCCTCAGATATTGGGGTTGGGGCAGTACTCTCTCAACGACAAGTCAAAGATGGAACACTCAGACCCTGTGGGTTTTTTTCAAAGAAATTAACGGGAGTCCAAAGCCATTATGAGATTGGTGATAGAGAGTTACTGGCCATTATCCTAGCTCTCAAGGAATGGCGTCATTTACTTGAAGGCACAAAAAATCCTGTTTTGATTCTGACTGATCATAAGAATCTGACATATCTCTCTGAGGCCAAATGATTGTCCTCTCGCCAGGCGAGATGGGCATTATTCCTATCTCGATTCAATTTCATTGTATCGTACTTGCCGGGATCAAAGAATATTAGGGCTGATGCTCTGTCAAGACAATTCGAGGCTGAAATTGACAGAGAAGAAGCACCAGCACCTATCATCCAACCTGACCGTATATTGGCCACCATACGTACTAGTATCACTTCTCCACTTGGGGATGAGATTTTGGCCTCCCAGGCCTCCGCTCCCTATGAAACTCCAGTGGGCAAATGTTTTGTCGCTGAACCTTTCCGTACTCGATTACTTGAAACCTACCATTCTTCTAAGGCTGCGGGACATATTGGTAGAGACCAATTGTTATGGTCCCTCTCTCAATTATTTTGGTGTCCTTCTATGAGTTCTGATTGTGCCGATTTTACCAATGCCTGTGCCACCTGTGCTCGGGCCAAAACCCCTAGACATCTCCCAGTGGGACTGCTCCAGCCAGTGCCTAATGGCGAACATCCTTGGCCTCATGTCTCTATCGATTTTATGGGAGAATTGCCCAGGTCTAGAGGGTAGTCCTTTATATTGATGGTGGTAGACAGGTTTTCTAAAATGGCTCACTTCATACCTCTCCATGGCCTTCCTTCAGCTAAAGAACTGGCAATGGTGTTTGTTAATGGAGGACTAAGCCCAAGGCACACTGCTGGAGCAGTAACAGAGGCAGACACTGGCAACCTGCAGGAGCAGTAACGGAGGACAGGCCAATGGCGACTACCGGAGCAATAACGGAGGCAGAGACTTGCAACTGGTATGAGTAGTAATGGAGGACTAAGCCCAAGGCACACTGCTGGAGCAGTAACAGAGGCAGACACTGGCAACCTGCAGGAGCAGTAACGGAGGACAGGCCAATGACGACTACCGGAGCAATAACGGAGGCAGACACTTGCAACCGGTATGAGCAGTAATGGAGGACTAGGCCAAAGGCACACTGCCGGAGCAGTAACGGAGGCACACACTAGCAACCTGCAGGAGCAGTAGTGGAGGACAAGCCAATGGCGACTACTGGAGCAATCACAGAGGCAGACACTTGCAACCGGTATGAGCAGTAATGGAGGACTAGGCCAAAGGTGCACAGTCGGAGCAGTAACGAAGGCAAACACTGACAACCTGCAGGAGCAGTAACGGAGGACAAGCCAATGGCGACTACCGGAGTAATCACGGAGGCAGACACTTGCAACCGGTATGAGCAGTATGGAGGACTAAGCCCAAAGCACACTGCTGGAGCAGTAACAGAGGCAGACACTGGCAACCTGCAGGAGCAGTAACGGAGGACAAGCCAATGGCGACTACCAGAGCAATAACGGAGGCAGACACTTGCAACCGGTATGAGCAGTAACGGAGAACTAGGCCAAAGGCACTCTGCCAGAGCAGTAACGGAGGCACACACTGGCAACCTGCAGGAGCAGTAACTGAGGACAAGCCAATGGTGACTACCGGAGCAATAACGGAGGCAGACATTTGCAACCGGTATGAGCAGTAATGGAGGACTAGGCCAAAGGCACACTGCCGGAGCAGTAATGGAGGCACACACTAGCAACCTGCAGGAGCAGTAGTGGAGGACAAGCCAATGGCGACTACCGGAGCAATCACAGAGGCAGACACTTGCAACCGGTATGAGCAGTAATGGAGGACTAGGCCAAAGGTGCACTGTCGGAGCAGTAACGGAGGCAAACACTGACAACCTGCAGGAGCAGTAATGGAGGAAAGGCCAATGGCGACTACCGGAGCAATAACGGAGGCAGACACTTGCAACCGGTATGAGCAGTAACGGAGGACTAGGCCAAAGGCACTTTGCCGGAGCAGTAACGGAGGCACACACTGGCAACCTGCAGGAGCAGTAACGGAGGACAGGCCAATGGCGACTACCGGAGCAATAACGGAGGCAGACACTTGCAACCGATATGAGCAGTAACGGGGGACTAGGCCAAAGGCACACTGCCGGAGCAGTAACTGTCAGGAGGGTTCTTGTTCTGGAGCCCAGGAGCAGGGATGAGCACACCCGTGTACGTGCGCCACTAACCAGGAGGCTGGAGGAACAGACCTGCTGGTGTGTGGGCCACAACACAAGGGCTACTGAAGGTGGAAGAGGAGTAGATGGCCAGTCGTGGCTTGAGAGGCTAGTCTTTTGAAGATTCTGGTGTCCAGAGGTAGGAGGTGAGATAGCCAGATGATAGTTTCAGATTCTGGTGTCCAGAGGTAGGAGGTGAGATAGCCAGATGATAGTTTCAGGTAGCCCTTGGACAGAGTAAGTCAGGTAGCCAGGCAGAGGTCAGGGAGGCCAGAGTTCAGGGTAGTCAGGTAGCCAAGCAGAGGTCAGGGATGCCAGAGACCAGGATAGTCAGGTAGCCAAGCAGAGGTCCGGAATGCCAGAGATCAGGATAGTCAGGTAGCCAAACAGGGGTCAGGGATGCCAGAGATCAGGATAGTCAGGTAGCCAAGCAGAGGTCAGGGATGCCAGAGATCAGGATAGTCAGGTAGCCAAGCAGAGGTCTGGGATGCCAGAGGTCAGAATAGTCAGGTAGCCAAGCAGAGGTCTGGGATGCCAGAGGTCAGGAGTAACCAGGAGGTCAAGCGAGGAATCAAAGGAATCAGGAGCTCAGAGACTAGTCCAGGTATGGGCAACAACAACTGAGCCACGAGTAAGGGGCATATCAGGTTTATATAGGGGCCTGTCCAGTACTCACCAGGAGTAGCGCCGCCCCCACACTCACCTGTGTTCCAGCGTGGATGTCCTGGAACGCCGGTACGCAGCCATCCCCAGTTCCGGGTCGGCCGCCGATGACGTCACCCGAGGTGCACACGCCGCTTCTCATTGTGCGGCCGTACGCACACTCGTTGCCAGGGCAGCCAGCCGCGTCACCCCTGGCAACCGGAGGACTGAGGACAGCGTGACGCGGCTGAACACACGGGAGGTGAGCGGCTTTCTCCCTGTGGTTCTGACAGGACCCCCCCCCTTAGATGCACCCTCCGGGGGCATGGAGGTGCTGGGCGTGAAGGATGAAGACGGTGAAAGGCTCGGATTCTAGCGGGAGCATGAACGCCTGCAGCAGCCTCCCAGGACTGCTCCTCAGGTCCATAGCCCTTCCAATGGATCAGGTATTCCAGTCGTCCCCTCCGCAGACGGGAATCCAAGATCTCCTGCACCTCGTATTCCTCTTGGCCATTAACGAGTACAGGAGCCGGAGGAGATGAGTGTTGGTCCGGAAAATGATTACCTTGCCATGGTTTGACTAAGGAAACATGGAAGACTGGGTGAACATGCATGTTTTCTGGTAGTATCAGACGTACTGCGGAAGGGTTTATCATGCGATCTACCTCAAAGGGTCCTACAAATCGAGGCCCCAATTTCTTGGAAGGGCAGGATAGGCGGAGATGAGTGGTGGAGAGCCATACTTTATCCCCGGGACTGAAGCTTGGGGCCACTGAACGATGTTTATCGGAATAATACTTGAATCTTTTCTGGGCGTCCGACAAAGAATTCTTAATGATAGAGTAGGTCTGGCGTATAGACTGTAGATGTGTGGAAACACTGGGGACAGAGCAGGGTACTGGAGAATTGGGGAGAAGAACAGGGTGTATACCGTAATTCGCAAAAAACGGTGTCATGTTGATGGATCTATGGATCTGGTTATTGTAGGCAAAATCTGCTAAGGGGAGTAAACGAATCCAATCGTCCTGTAGGTGAGTGGTGTAGCATCTAAGATATTGCTCCAACGATTGATTGGTCCGTTCTGCCTGTCCGTTGGACTGAGGGTGGTAGGCAGAAGAGAGGGAACAATTGACGTGTAGGCCACTGCAGAAGGCTGACCAGAAGCGTGATGTGAATTGTGACCCTCGGTCGGATATTATTGTTTCGGGGAGTCCATGGAGATGGAAGACTGTATTTATGAAAAGTTGAGCAGTTTCTGAAGCTGAAGGGAGGCCTTTGGAGGGAACAAAATGTGCCATCTTTGAGAACCTGTCAACTACCACCATTATACAGGTATGTCCTAGTGAAAGAGGAAGGTCTGTGATGAAGTCCATGGAGATGCTAGACCAAGGACGATTCGGGACAGGCAGAGGCTGAAGTAATCCAGAAGGTTTAACGTGAAGGCTTTTGGAACGAGCACAGGTTTGACAGGAGGCTACGTATCTCTCAATATCTTTACGTACTTCTGGCCACCAGAATGTTCTTAGAACAAGTTCTTCTGTTTTCTTTTTACCACCATGCCCAGCTATGGGTGCGTCATGTAATAGCTGTAGGACCTCTAAACGAGCTGGCTGGGGTACAAAGATTTGGTTCTTGTGCATAAGGAATCCATCCCGCAGAGTAAGATGTCTGGAAACAGAGAGCGAACAGCTGTTGGAAGACTCTTTGATCCGGTCCCAGATGGAAGAGGACAAGGCTAAGAAGTGTCCCTGCTGTAAAATGGTCTCTGTTTGCTTGGGTGGCTCAGTTGTAATGTCAGGAGGGTTCTTGTTCTGGAGCCCAGGAGCAGGGATGAGCACACCCGTGTACGTGCGCCACTAACCAGGAGGCTGGAGGAACAGACCTGCTGGAGTGTGGGCCACAACACAAGGGCTACTGAAGGTGGAAGAGGAGTAGATGGCCAGCTGTGGCTTGAGAAGCTAGTCTTTTGAAGATTCTGGTGTCCAGAGGTAGGAGGTGAGATAGCCAGATGATAGTTTCAGATTCTGGTGTCCAGAGGTAGGAGGTGAGATAGCCAGATGATAGTTTCAGGTAGCCCTTGGACAGAGTAAGTCAGGTAGCCAGGCAGAGGTCAGGGAGGCCAGAGTTCAGGGTAGTCAGGTAGCCAAGCAGAGGTCAGGGATGCCAGAGACCAGGATAGTCAGGTAGCCAAGCAGAGGTCCGGAATGCCAGAGATCAGGATAGTCAGGTAGCCAAACAGGGGTCAGGGATGCCAGAGATCAGGATAGTCAGGTAGCCAAGCAGAGGTCAGGGATGCCAGAGATCAGGATAGTCAGGTAGCCAAGCAGAGGTCAGGGATGCCAGAGGTCAGAATAGTCAGGTAGCCAAGCAGAGGTCTGGGATGCCAGAGGTCAGGAGTAACCAGGAGGTCAAGCGAGGAATCAAAGGAATCAGGAGCTCAGAGACTAGTCCAGGTGTGGGCAACAACAACTGAGCCACGAGTAAGGGGCATATCAGGTTTATATAGGGGCCTGTCCAGTACTCACCAGGAGTAGCGCCGCCCCCACACTCACCTGTGTTCCAGCGTGGATGTCCTGGAACGCCGGTACGCAGCCATCCCCAGTTCCGGGTCGGCCGCCGATGACGTCACCCGAGGTGCGCACGCCGCTTCTCATTGTGCGGCCGTACGCACACTCGTTGCCAGGGCAGCACTGAGGACAGCACGACGCGGCTGAACACACGGGAGGTGAGCGGCTTTCTCCCTGTGGTTCTGACAGTAACTGAGGCACACACAAGCAACCTGCAGGAGCAGTAGTGGAGGACAAGCCAATGGCGACTACCGGAGTAATCACGGAGGCAGACACTTGCAACCGGTATGAGCAGTAACGGAGGACTAGGCCAAAGGCGTACTGCTGGAGCAGTAACGGAGGCAAACACTGACAACCTGCAGGAGCAGTAACGGAAGTGACTCAAGTGTTAGTAAGCAAGTGCAACCGGATTGCCTGCAGAGTAAGAATGTTGCCGAGGCGACAACTAGCTGAAGAAGCAGGAACGTCAATCAAGCCGGGTCGGTACACAGGAACAGGAACATCAGTCAGGCTGGGTCAGTACACAGGAGCAGGAACGTCAGCCAGGCCGGGTCGGTACACGGAAGCAGGAACGTCAGCCAGGCCGGGTCAATACACAGGAGCAGGCATTTGAGGAGAAGTCAGGTAATCCGGGTCGGTACACAGGAGCTGGAAACTGAAGAGTAGTCAGGCAGGACAAGTCGGTACACTGGGAAACACTGAGCAGTAAGCTAGCATTGGTTCAGGAACACCACGAAAGGGCACCGTGTGGGTGCAGGATCCCAGTATATAAAGTCCATACTGGGCGGGTTCAACACAGGACAGCCAATGGGAGCACTACACAGGATGACTGACAGGAAAACAAAAACAAGGGAGCACGGGCACCGTGATAATCGGCCCAGATAAAGGATAGAAAGAGGGAATGTATAGCATTCTGACGATCTAAAAGAATAGCTATTGGGAGGGCATTAAGGAGATAGAGTACCTTAGGGAGAATTACCATTTTCAGTAGGTTGGCTCTGCCTAACCATGAGATGTATAACCAACGCTTTCTATCTGTGTCAAATTGAATAGAGTGAAAGAGTGGCGTGAGATTATGTTCGATCAGATTTTTCTAATCCGCAGTAAGAGATAAACCAAGGTAGGTAATGAATGAAGCTGACAATCGAAATGGATACAGGTATGTAATTTTGTAGAAGTATCATCCTTCAGGGAGACATTCAATATTTCTGATTTAGTATAAGCTGATCTTAGCTTGAGAAATGTCAGAGTAATTGTTTGATGATGGATAAGACAGGGAAGGGATAATTCTGAGTTAGTGAGACAGAATAGGATATCATCCACATACGCCGATATCTTAAATATGTGAGAACCAACCTTCAGGCCCTGAACATTGTCATCTGCCCTGACAGTAGCCAGTAAGGGCTCTTAAGCTATAATGAATAGAAGAGGGGAAAGAGGGCAGCCTTGTCGGGTACCTTTATGTATCGAAAAGGGAACAGACAGTGAGCCATTGACTATTATCCTGGCAGACGGATTTGAATATAGGGCCATAATACCCTTTAGCATGACCAGACCCACCCCTATGTTCTCCACCTTTGCCCGTAAGTATGTCCAGTTAACCCGGTCAAACGCCTTTTCTGCATCCATTGATAGAAAAAGCAAGGGGGTGCCATGTTTCTCCAAAAATTGGAGCAAAAATATAGCATTTGATGTGTTATGATGCGCTTCCCTGCTGGGAATGAAGCCGTTCTGGTCTGGATGAATGAGAGAAGGCATGAGAGGGTGTAAACCGTTCGATATAATTTTTGCAAATAATTTCACATCCACATTTAGGAGTGATATGGGTTGATAGCTTTAACATGCTGCCGGGTCTTTATTCGGTTTTGGTAAGACTACTATGTGGGCCTCCAAAGACTGTTTGGGAAAAGGCACTCCCTACATGACTGCATTAAAGGACCTTAGTAAGTATGAGTAAAGAGAGGATTGGAAAGCTTTATAGTATTTGAGCGTTAACCCATCTGGGCCAGGACTCTTTCCACTAACCAAAGAACTCAAGGCGGTCTCAAGCTCCTCTGCAGACAGTGGGAGATCCAAGTCCCTCGCAGGCTCCGGAGGCAATGTTGGGAGGTTTGCCTTGGCTAAAAAGGAACAGATGGCATCCTGGTGTGAAAGAGCATCCGGATATAGAGATTCATAAAAAGTTTTAAAAGCCTCAGCTATGTCCGGCAATGAGGTCACAACATCATCTTTAGTTACTCTAATTCTACCCACCGCAATTGCCCACCTTTTAATCTGTATGAGCCAAGTGAGGGAATTGCCACATTTATCCTCTGATATGTATGTCCATTATTTCTGCCACATGAAGGATTTGATAGTATGGCTACGGAAATGGTCAGTAGTTCATTCCTGGCCGCCTCAAGTTCCTCCCTACCTTAGGGTAATAACAATGATTTTGCCAAAGTTCTAGAGAGTGAATGATATCATGAAGATGATTGATACATGCTCTTTTAGCATTTTGTTTTTTGGATTCCAGCTCTATAAGCTTTCCCCTGACAGCACCCATAAGATGGGTTGTGGTTAGTGTTGAGCGAGCATGCTCGGCCGATGCTCGGTTCGGCTCGAGCATCGCTCTGCTCGGCACATGGCGGTACTCGTACGAGTACCGCATGTGCTCGCCCGCCATGTTCGGGTCTCCTCCCCGCACGTTTTGCGGCTGCTGCGCAGCCAATAAACGTGCACGGAGGTTCTGACATCAGTGTAATGCCAGCAGCCATGTTGGCTGCTGGCATTACACTGATTGGCTGGCCAGAACCCGTGATCGGGTGCTGTATAGCACCTGACCAGCGAGTTCGGCTCAGTCTTAGCCAGGGAGAGATGAGGATAGGAAGGGAAAGTCAGTGTAGGGAGAAGAAAAGCAAATTTGTTAAAAAAAAGACCCAAAAGTCCTTTTTAGGACTACTGTGTGTGGGGGCAGCAGTTTATTTTGTGTGTGGGGAAAAAAAACAAAAAAAAAAAAACTTCATATATTCTGTTTAGTGTGCAAAGTTGCAGATTAGAGCACATTCTGTTCAGTGTGCAAAGTTGCAGATTAGCAGCACATTCTTTTTAGTGTGCAAAGTTGCAGATTAGAGCACATTCTGTTTAGTGTGCAAAGTTGCAGATTAGAGCACATTCTGTTTAGTGTGCAAAGTTGCAGATTAGAGCACATTCTGTTAAGTCTTCAAACTGTAAAATATCAAAGTCACATATTCCATTCAGTGTGCGTTGCCGCAGTTTAGCAGCACATTCTGTGTACTGTGCACAGTTTCAGAATAGGAAAAAATACTGTTAAGTCTTCAAACTGTAAAATATCAAAGTCACATATTCCATTCACTGTGCGTAGCCGCAGTTTAGCAGCACATTCTGTGTACTGTGCACAGTTTCAGAATAGGAAAAAATACTGTTAAGTCTTCAAACTGTAAAATATCAAAGTCACATATTCCATTCAGTGTGCGTCGCCGCAGTTTAGCAGCACATTCTGTGTACTGTGCACAGTTTCAGAATAGGAAAAAATACTGTTAAGTCTTCAAACTGTAAAATATCAAAGTCACATATTCCATTCATTGTGCGTAGCCGCAGTTTAGCAGCACATTCTGTGTACTGTGCACAGTTTCAGAATAGGAAAAAATACTGTTAAGTCTTCAAACTGTAAAATATCAAAGTCACATATTCCATTCAGTGTGCGTTGCCGCAGTTTAGCAGCACATTCTGTGTACTGTGCACAGTTTCAGAATAGGAAAAAATACTGTTAAGTCTTCAAACTGTAAAATATCAAAGTCACATATTCCATTCAGTGTGCGTCGCCGCAGTTTAGCAGCACATTCTGTGTACTGTGCACAGTTTCAGAATAGGAAAAAATACTGTTAAGTCTTCAAACTGTAAAATATCAAAGTCACATATTCCATTCAGTGTGCATCGCCGCAGTTTAGCAGCACATTCTGTGTACTGTGCACAGTTTCAGAATAGGAAAAAATACTGTTAAGTCTTCAAACTGTAAAATATCAAAGTCACATATTCCATTCACTGTGCATAGCCGCAGTTTAGCAGCACATTCTGTGTACTGTGCACAGTTTCAGAATAGGAAAAAATACTGTTAAGTCTTCAAACTGTAAAATATCAAAGTCACATATTCCATTCACTGTGCGTAGCCGCAGTTTAGCAGCACATTCTGTGTACTGTGCACAGTTTCAGAATAGGAAAAAATACTGTTAAGTCTTCAAACTGTAAAATATCAAAGTCACATATTCCATTCACTGTGCGTAGCCGCAGTTTAGCAGCACATTCTGTGTACTGTGCACAGTTTCAGAATAGGAAAAAATACTGTTAAGTCTTCAAACTGTAAAATATCAAAGTCACATATTCCATTCACTGTGCGTAGCCGCAGTTTAGCAGCACATTTTGTGTACTGTGCACAGTTTCAGAATAGGAAAAAATACTGTTAAGTCTTCAAACTGTAAAATATCAAAGTCACATATTCCATTCACTGTGCGTCGCCGCAGTTTAGCAGCACATTCTGTGTACTGTGCACAGTTTCAGAATAGGAAAAAATACTGTTAAGTCTTCAAACTGTAAAATATCAAAGTCACATATTCCATTCAGCGTGCGTTGCCGCAGTTTAGCAGCACATTCTGTGTACTGTGCACAGTTTCAGAATAGGAAAAAATACTGTTAAGTCTTCAAACTGTAAAATATCAAAGTCACATATTCCATTCACTGTGCGTCGCCACAGTTTAGCAGCACATTCTGTGTACTGTGCACAGTTTCAGAATAGGAAAAAATACTGTTAAGTCTTCAAACTGTAAAATATCAAAGTCACATATTCCATTCAGTGTGCGTCGCCGCAGTTTAGCAGCACATTCTGTGTACTGTGCACAGTTTCAGAATAGGAAAAAATACTGTTAAGTCTTCAAACTGTAAAATATCAAAGTCACATATTCCATTCAGTGTGCGTCGACGCAGTTTAGCAGCACATTCTGTGTACTGTGCACAGTTTCAGAATAGGAAAAAATACTGTTAAGTCTTCAAACTGTAAAATATCAAAGTCACATATTCCATTCAGTGTGCGTCGCCGCAGTTTAGCAGCACATTCTGTGTACTGTGCACAGTTTCAGAATAGGAAAAAATACTGTTAAGTCTTCAAACTGTAAAATATCAAAGTCACATATTCCATTCAGTGTGCGTCGCCGCAGTTTAGCAGCACATTCTGTGTACTGTGCACAGTTTCAGAATAGGAAAAAATACTGTTAAGTCTTCAAACTGTAAAATATCAAAGTCACATATTCCATTCAGTGTGCGTCGCCGCAGTTTAGCAGCACATTCTGTGTACTGTGCAAAGTTGCAGATTTGCAGCACATATTCCGTGTAATATGAAGAAGGCGGATAAAAAGGGACGGGGAAGTGGACGTGATCCTGATAGTTCAGGGCGCGGGTCAGGACGCGTAGAAACTGCGCCTGGTGCCAGAGCACAAGACAGAAAGACATCCACCATACCTAGCTTCATGTCTCATTTTACAGGGCGTCGCAGGACATCACTCTCGAGGTCCGACCACTGCGAACAGGTGGTCGGTTGGATGTCAGCTGATACTGCTTCCAGTCGGTTAAGCACCACCCTGTCTTCCACCAAGTCCACTCTCAGTAGCCAAGAGTCTGGTCAACATAATCCTCACTCTGATCATCCTTCCTCCCACCATAGAGGGTCTGGTCAAAGAAGTGATCCCACACTGGGATATAGTGAGGAGCTCGTCTCATCACCAATCCTTCATTTGACCCTCTCTCCAAGCACGCTTGCAGAGGAACATGACATCTTGTGCCCTGATTCACAACCTCTAGAGGCTACCCAATCACAAGAAGATGACAGATGTGAACGGCATTTAAAGTCAAAGGAAGTAGTGGATGATGATGATGATGAGACACAGTTGCCATTAAATCAACCACTATTACTGTCTCAAGACCTTGATGAGGAGGATGATATACAGTTGTCAATGACTGAGTATGTGGTGGGATCAAGACATGAGGAGGATGATCAGAGTGAGGAAGTGGAGGAGGACTTGGTGGACGATGAGGTGACTGACCCCACCTGGGAAGGTGTAGAGCCGAGCGATGACAGCAGTCCTGAGGGTGAGCCATCTGCAGCACCGCAACAGGCTGGAAGAGGCAGTGGTGTGGCTACAGAAAGAAGGCGGACCGCACCAAACCGGCCCGCAAATGTTCCACGGAGCACCCCCTTGCGTAAATCTCCCTTGCCAAGGGCTAGGTGTTCCGCGGTATGGCGTTTTTTTAAGGAAAGTGCGGACGACAAAAGAATTGTAGTTTGCAACCTGTGCCACACCAGAATGAGCCAAGGCATGAACACTAGAAACCTCACCACCACCAGCATGATCCGACACATGGCATCCAAGCACCGTAATAAGTGGGAGGAACGCCTGGATCGCCCATCTGTGTCTGCAGGCCACACCACTGCCTCCTCTTCCCCTGTTTTCGGTGCCGGCCAATCGCCTGTCGAAGGCGCAGGCCCGCATACCTCCCGCCCTGCACCTGTACCATCTGAAGCACCATCAGCGACCACATCCACTTCCCTGTCCCAGCACAGCGTCCAAATGTCGTTACCCCAGGCATTTGAGCGCAAGCGAAAATACCCAGCCACCCACCCACAGGCCATAGCACTAACCTCACACCTTTCCAAATTACTGGCCATCGAAATGCTGCCATTTAGGCTTGTGGAGACTGAGTCCTTCCGCAGCCTGATGGCAGCAGCTGTCCCTCGGTACGCAGTCCCCAGCCGCCACTACTTTTCCCGGTGTGCCGTCCCCACCTTACACCACCATGTGTCCCGTAACATCACCCGTGCCCTGACCAACGCAGTTACTGGGAAGGTCCACTTAACGACTGACACATGGACAAGTGCTTGTGGCCAGGGACGCTACATTTCCCTGACGGCACACTGGGTGAATGTCGTGGAGGCTGGGAGCGACTCGGACCCTGGGATGGCACAGGTGCTACCCACGCCGAGGATTGCGGGCCCTACCTCCATCAGGGTTTCCTCCAGCACCTACGTTATTGGCTCCTCCTCCTCCGTTTCCACCTCCGAATTCTCTGCACGCAGCGCCACTCACCCATCAGCCGGTAGCTGGAAGCAGTGTAGCACTGCAGTGGGGAAGCGTCAACAGGCCGTGCTGAAGCTGATCTGCCTTGGGGACAAACAGCACACGGCCTCAGAGCTGTTGCAGGGGATTAGTCACCAGACCGAGCAGTGGCTCTCGCCACTCAACCTGCACCAGGCATGGTTGTGTGTGATAATGGCCGTAACTTGGTGGCGGCTTTGGAGCTCGGCAAGCTCACACACGTACCATGCCTAGCGCATGTATTTAATTTAGTGGTTCAGCGATTTCTAAAAACCTACCCCAATTTGCATGATCTCTTGACCAAGGTGCGCCGCGTGTGTGCACATTTCCGTAAGTCATCTACAGCTTCAGCCGGCCTGTTGAAGCTGCAGCAGCGCTTACAATTGCCAGCTCACCGGCTGCTGTGTGACGTGAGCACGCGCTGGAACTCCACCTTCCACATGTTGGCCCGGCTTTGTGAGCAGCAGAGGTCAGTAGTGGAGTACCAGCTGTTACACGGTCATCGCCTCTCCGTTCAACTTCCTGTAATCAGAAGTGAGGAGTGGGAATGGATGTCAGACCTCTGTGAGGTTTTACGCAATTTTGAGGAATCGACACAGATGGTGAGCGGCGATAACGCTATTATCAGTGTAACCATCCCACTTCTGTGTCTACTGAAACGCTCGCTGCTCACAATTAAAACCGACGCTTTGCATGTGGAAGAGGTGGAAATGCGGGAGGAAGAGCTTACACAAGGTGATAGCCAGAGCACCCTCACTTCGTCTTCTCAGCGACAATTGGAGGAGGAGGAGGACACGGTTGCCTCCGCTACAGAGGGTAGCCATGGAACTTTAGTTCCATCTCTTCAGCGTGGGTGGGCAGAAGAGGAGGAAGAGGATGATGAGATTGAGAGTCATCCTCCTGGTGAGGACAGCGAAATCTTGCCTGTTGGTACTCTGGCACACATGGCTGACTTTATGTTAGGCTGCCTTTCCCGTGACCCATGCGTTATACGCATTTTAGACAACACGGATTACTGGGTGTTCACCCTTCTGGACCCCCGCTACAAAGAGAATTTCTCATCTCTCATTCCTCTGGTGGAGAGGACAAGCAAAATGGTGCAATACCAGAAGGTTCTTGTCGAAAAATTGCTCCAAAATTTTCCATCTGACAACGCTGGCGGCAGAGTACGTGCTACCTTGGCCAACCGAGAAGGGGAGAAAAGGGGAGCACACAGCAGTTCCGACAAAGGCAGGGCAACACTCTCCAAGGCGTGGGACACCTTCATGACACCCCGCCAGCACCCTCACCCTGATGCGCAGCCTAGTGTCACAAGGAGGGAAAAGTTTTGGAAGATGGTGAAGGAGTACGTAGCAGACCGTGTCAGCGTCCTCAATGATCCCTCTGTGCCTTACAACTACTGGGTGTCCAAGCTGGACACGTGGTATGAACTGGCACTCTACGCCTTGGAGGTGCTGGCCTGCCCTGCCGCCAGCGTTCTGTCTGAGCGGGTATTTAGTGCTGCTGGTGGCATCATAACAGATAAGCGTATCCGCCTTTCCACCGACAATGCTGATAGGTTGACACTTATAAAAATGAACAAGGCCTGGATTTCCCCTGACTTCTCCACTCCACTGGAGGAAAGCCCCGGGGGAACATAAACTCACTTTATATATGTTATTTACAATGATGGGAATACTCTGTATTCCCATTCACCCCTTCCACCCAAAAAACGGGTATATGGTTGACTCTCTTCCATATACCCTGGGATATAATTTTTATATAGGGCCAGCTCACCAGCGGGCCCTGTGATATAATTTTTATATAGGGCCAGCTCACCAGCGGGCGCAGTTTGACAATTTTTCTATAGGTCAGCTCACCAGCGGGCCTTCTCATATAATGTTTTATTGGGTCAGCTCTCTAGCGGGCCCTCTCATATAATGTTTTATAGCGTCAGCTCACTAGCGGGCCTTCGCATATAATGTTTAGGATGGTCAGCTCCGCAGCAGACCCTCACCCATAATGTTTTAGATGGTCGGCTCAGCGCACGTTTCCCTCTTAATCATGGCCTCAGTTCAGAAAAATCAAGGAAATTTTTGGGAGAATTTGCCTCTGCGCACGTTTCCCTCTTAATCATGGCCTCAGTTCAGAAAAATCGAGGAAATTTTTGGGAGAATTTGCAGATGATATACAAGTAAATATACAGCAAATACTGTTTGGTAACAATTTTTCGCCTAAAGTCGTTTTTATCTGCCTTTTTGTGTGTTTTACGGTCAGTCTGTAAAAATGGCGTACTACGGGCGAAAGATCGTTCCCAGCAGCGATGTTGGAGTCCAAGATGCATCCAGACATCCTCCCTATGCTGTCCCTGAACCATTTCTGTGGTGTTTCCATCCTTTTCTGCCCTTTTCCTATGGACCAGGCACCCTCCCCTCATCAGAGCAGGGGGTGCCTGGTGTAATGCTCGAGTCCTCCCATTGACTTCAATGGGGCTCGGGTGCTCGGCCGAGCACTCGAGCCTCCGGGGGTGCTCGGTCAGAGCACCCGAACACCCGAGCATTGGGGTGCTCGCTCATCACTAGTTGTGGTACATCCATCAAAGAGTTGAGATCAAAGTATTCATCGATGTAAGACAGAATTTCCTCACACTCCTTACGGTCATTCAGCAGGGATTCATTGAGTCTCCACAGGCGGAAGGAGTGTGGACCTGAGTCAACAACAAAGGAGGTCGAAACCAGGAAATGATTTGTCCAGGCGACAGATTCAATGGTTGCCTTGGTGTTGGAATGTAGGAACCCTTGTGAAACGAATAAGTAGTTGATTTTGCTGTATGATTTTGGGGAAAGGAATAATAGGTGTAATCTCGGTCATGAGGGTGAAGAGTGCGCCAAATATCAACAAGTTGCCTATCAGCTATTTTCTTCCTAAGCCTGAGCAAATGCATGAGTTTAGCAGGGATTTATTAGAGGACATGTCCATGGCAGGTTCCACAGCAAGATTTAAATCACTCACCAAGGTAATCCTATTATCTCAATCCTGATCTAGAATAGGGATAAGCTTCCGCAAATAGTGAACTTGGTGCGAATTAGAGCAATAAACATTCAAAATAGTAAGAGGTTTGTTATAGAGAAGTCCTTTCAGTAAAAGGAAACAACCATCCAGGTCCGAGGTTTTTTTCAAGGAGTATCCAAGGGAGCGAAGACCAGAAAAGAATCCCCATACCCCTCTTCTTAACCGAAGCCAAAGTGAAATAGGAAACAGGAGAGCATTTTTCAGGAGAATTCGGCCCTCCAACGTTCAAAGTGACCACCTTAATGTGCTGCATTGAGAAGGCTCAAGAAACACAAGACAGAGATCAGATGCCACTCTCGGGGGTGGGGATATGGGGAAGAAAAAGGGAGGAGGGAATAGGAAAAGTATACCATATAGAAAATTGAACCAAGAGGGTATGAAGTAGAAAAAGGAGAAAAAAGAGAAAGAAAAATATATGGATTGTGCCAGATGGCATTGGGGTGTACCGTCTGACAAGAGTGTGGAAGGAAGGCTCAGTGGGAAGCCAGCAAAAGGTGTGAGGCAGAAAAACAGAATGAGAAGTCTGGTGATTAGTAAGGAACAGCCAAGGCCATGACACCCAGAGTAATAATGTTCAAAATAACTTAGCCCATAACGCATTTGTTCTGTTGCAGTATGGAGTGTATAGAGAAGCAGGGAACCGTGTTTACAAATGGAAGAGTATCACATCATTAACTTCCTGTACAGGGGGATATGAAGAATCACAGCAGAGGGGAAGAGCTAAACCGGGGAAAGGGAGCAGGGGTTGGACACGTAGAGTAAATTGGAGATAATTATAAGAAGGGTGATTTGAAAGGGTCACTATGGGTAAGCCAATTAATCAGACCCTTGAGTACTGGCAGCGAGATCCCTAACTTCATGTTTAAGAATCTGCAATGGGTTAGATTCCACAGTCAAGATCTCTACAAGATCTGAACTTGTTGAATGACAATTTTTTGTCACAACTAGTTGAATGACAATTTTTTGTCACAACTAGTGCAGACCTCAACCAGAGGGAATGCATGTCTGGATTTGGTAATAACTGACCATGAAGAACTTATCTCTAACATCCAAGTAAGGGAGCACTTGGGGAATAGTGACCATAACATGGTATCGTTTGAGATTAATTCAAAAAAACAAGTTGATATGAGTTCCACCAAAACACTGAATTTTAAAAAGGCCAACTTTAGCAGGTTTAATTCATCCCTTGGTCTCGTTGACTGGGATAAAATATTTTCAGGAAAAAACACAGAAGGTAAGTGGAATGCCTTTAAAATAACATTGCAAAAATACACATATAAATTTATCCCTGTTGGAAACAAATACAAAAGAAGCAAATTGAAACCAATGTGGCTAACCAGTAAAGTAATTCATGAAATAAATAACAAGAAAGCGGCATTTAAACATTACAAAGCTGAGGGATCAGCAGAGGCATTTGCAGAATACAAAAATGTCAACAAAACCTGTAAAAAGGCTATTAAATTAGCAAGACTGGAGAATGAAAAAAATATTGCTAAGGAGAGCAAAAGCAACCCAAAAAAATTCTTTAAATACATTAATGGCAAAAAATTAAAGTCTGATAATGTTGGGTCCTTGTTAGCTGAAACGGGTGAGATGGTCAAAGGTGACAGAGAGAAGGCAGATATTTTAAATAATTTCTTTTCTTCTGTTTTTACCAAGGAAGACCCATTGGACAAGAATCTGCAAACTACTTTTACAGAACAGTCACAGCAAGCATGGGACTGGCTAACACAAGAAAAAGTGTTAAAACAATTGAATGGTGTCAAGGTAGACAAAGCTCCGGGGCCAGATGGTATACACCCACGGGTACTTAAAGAGCTAAGCCAGACCCTGGCCAGACCGATATATCTGATTTTCAGGGATTCTTTTATTTCTGGTATGGTGCCCATGGATTGGCGTAAAGTAGATGTGGTGCCCATATTTAAAAAGGGATCAAAGTCCCAGCCAGGAAATTACAGACCCGTAAGCTTGACATCTGTGGTAGGGAAGCTGTTTGAAAGGTTGCTAAGGGAATATATTCAAGAATTCTGCTGGAACAGGAATATCATTAGCAATAGCCAACATGGCTTTGTGAAAGATAGGTCTTGTCAAACGAACTTGATCGCATTTTATGAAAAAGTAAGTAATAATATAGATGAGGGAGAGGCGGTTGACGTGATCTATTTAGACTTTGCCAAGGCATTTGATACGGTTCCACACAAGAGGTTACTGTACAAATTGAATGAAATAGGACTAGGGCAAAATGTTTGTGAGTGGATTGGAAATTGGCTGAAAGATAGAATGCAAAGAGTGGTAGTAAATGGCAAGTTCTCCAGTTGGATAAACGTGATAAGTGGAGTGCCTCAGGGATCTGTCCTGGGTCCTCTTCTTTTTAATTTGTTTATTAATGACCTCCCAGAGGGCATAGGAAGCCATGTATCAGTGTTTGCCGATGACACAAAATTAAGCAAGGTAATAAAGTCTGAACTGGATGTGTCTTCATTACAAGAGGACTTGGACAAATTGAGTAACTGGGCAGGCAAATGGCAAATGAGATTCAATATAGACAAGTGTAAAGTTATGCACTTTGGGTATAATAATAAAAATGCAACATATAGTTTAAATGGTGTTTCTCTGGGGAAATCTACTAATGAAAAGGATTTAGGAGTAATGGTAGACAATAGACTTTGCAGTAGCATGCAGTGCCAGCTGGCAGCTGCAAAGGCCAATAAGATATTGGCATGTATTAAAAGGGGTATTGACTCAAGGGAGGAAGATATAATTATGCCTCTTTACAGGTCCATGGTAAGACCCCACCTAGAATATGCTGTTCAATTCTGGGCGCCCTTTCTGAAGAAGGACATTATGGAACTAGAGAGAGTGCAGAGGAGGGCTACAAAACTAGTAAGGGGAATGGAATGTTTTAGTTATGAAGAGAGGCTAGAAAAGTTAAACTTGTACACACTAGAGAAACGGCGTCTTAGAGGGGATATGATAACACTATATAAATATGTTCAAGGCCCATATAAAGGGCTTTCAAAAGACCTGTTCATTAACAGAACAGTACACAGGACAAGGGGCCACCCGCTTAGACTTGAGGAAAGGAGATTTAGTCTACAACAGCGGAAGGGTTTCTTTACAGTAAGGACAATAAAGGTATGGAATGCACTTCCGGAGGAGGTGGTGCTATCAAATACATTAGATGCCTTTAAAAGGGGCCTAGATACTTATTTAAAAGAGCATAATATAGAGGGCTATGCACGTTAGTATTGGGATTAATATTTAGTTAGGGCTTGTTGATCCAGGGAGAAATCTGATTGCCATTTGGAGTCAGATGCCTTCTTTTGGGTCAGCGATGGTAAACAGGAATAGGAAAAGGGTTGAACTGGATGGACGCAAGTCTTTTTTCAACCTAAATTACTATGTAACTATGTAACTATGTATACAATTGGATAGAAATGAAAATACTATCAATTAAATCTAGCAGATCCAATGAGCCTCAAACAGACACTGGGGGGCTGCGAAGGGTGGTATGTATGTATGCATCAACGGCTTGTGTGTGAAAACGAGAATCCCCATTACACAAATGAATCTCACCATCAGGGCAATAAGAAACATGTGAAGGCATCTAAAATTTGCAGCAATTCACGCTTCTTAGTACGTCCCATGGGTTACCCCCCCCCCACTAATCCAGACAAGGTTACAGTGTACTAGGGCTATTACTAACAACTGGGGATATATAGACACACACATCTCTCACAGGAGAGCCCCTCCCAATGGTAAAGAGGATCTACTCTCAAACACAAGTTAGAAATAATATTATGAAATAAAAACATTAAGTAACCATCAAGAAAGGAAAAATTAAATCTGACAGAACAGTCTAAATTGCAATGTGTAGATATAAATAAGCGACACTCTGGCGTTGCAGAGAACATGGTGGGACCCATTTCAATGGAGATGGACAGTCCATCTAAAATAGTACGTAAGATCTCACTTTATTTCTGATGGTCAGAACTCAAGACTGATGTTTCTAGGTTTGTCCAATCCTGTCCAGTTTGTGCTCAGATGAAGACACCCAGGTGCCGGCCTGTTGATATACTGCAACTGCTTCCTGTCCCTGATTTGCCCTGGATACAGATTTCCATGGACTTATGGACAATATTCCTCTCTCTAAGGTTAATACTGTGATTTAGGTAGTTCTATATTGATACATTTCATACCGATGTGCAAATTTCCCTCCTCCATGGAATTGGTGCCTTTGTTCATCTGGTAGAACTATAGCATCCATGTGATTCCCCAACATATCACCTCAGACCTCAGACCACAATTCATATGTAAGTTCTAGAGGGCCTTCTGCTTCATGTTGGGCATCCACCTCTAGCATCCTCCTGCGTACCATCTGCAGGACAAAGGACAGACAGAGAGGCTCAGTCAAACTCTCAAGCATTACCTTCTCAAACAAGCTATTTGCCAGAACTTCCTATTCAATCCACCAACACAGAGTATAACTGACTACTCTACAGCTTGCTGTTCCTGTACCTCACTTCCATTGTGTCACTCTGTTGCTGACTCTGACTCTCCTATTTAACTATTCTTCAGCCTGCCAATTCTGTACCTTTTCTGCTCTCCAGTTGCCGACCCTGCTTGTCTGACCATTCACATCCCTGGCTCCTCCTCAGTTGGAGTCCAACTCTTTCAACTTACAAATGGCTCATCTCTCCAATGCAGATGGTGTTCGACTCCTTTGACCATCAGTCAATCCATTGTTCCGGTTAGGCTGGTGCTCGACTTTCAGACATCATTAGATTCCAATTCCTTTCAGTCAGTGTACGACTCATTCAACTGTCAGACATGAAATAGTTCCATGCTAAAACTGGTGTTACAAGAGATGGGTTAGCGCCCATATGCATGAGGTCAGACAGCGGTTTAACAATGGAAGAGAAGTTCTTAATAAACTTCCTATAGTAATTAGCAAAGCCCAAAAATCGCTCGATAGCTTTAAGGCTCTTAGGCCGTGGCCATTGTAAGACTGCTGTTAACTTCTCTTTGTCCATGGCAATGCCTTCTTTGCCAATTACGAAACCCAAGAATGGCACACTAGTTCTGTGAAACTCACATTTCTCCAATTTGCAAAATAACTTATTTTTACGCAAACGGAGCAATTCTTCAGACACATCTTTATTGTGTTGTGACATATCTTTGGAATGAATAAGTATATTGTCAAGATAAACAATGACACATGACTGTAGCATATCTCTGAAGATGTCATTGATCAATTCCTGAAATACTGCAGGTGCATTACAAAGACCAAATGGCATGACTAGATATTCATAGTGCCCAGATCTAGTGTTAAAGGCAGTTTTCCACTCATCACCGGCTCTGATCCGAATCAAATTATATGCAGCCCGCAGGTCCAATTTGGTGAAGACAGAGGAACCTTAGAGTCTGTCAAATAGTCGGTGATGAGTGGTATCGGATAAGCGTTCTTTGCCATTAGCTTATTTAACCCACGGTAATCGATGCATGGTCTCAGTTCGCCATTTTTCTTTTTTACAAAAAAGAATCCGGCCCCAGCCGTAGAGGTAGATTTCCTTATTATCCCGCTTTTAAGGGCATCAGAAATATATTCCTTCATAGCTTGGTTCTCCTCACAAGACAATGGATACGTGCATCCCCTAGGGGGCACCACTCCAGGAGGCAGCTCAATACTACAATCATATGGTCTGTGCTGAGGTAATGTGCCAGCCTCTCCCTTACTGAATACATAACCAAACTGCTGGTATACGTCTGGTAGTGAAGGGGAGGTGCACAAGACCTTAACTGGATGAGTAACGCACTTTTCCATACAAAACTGAGACCAAGCGGAGATTTTGCACTTTTGCCAATCAAACTGTGGATTATGCAACTGTAACCAAGGAAATCCCAATATTACAGCATGGTGAGGAGAACTGATAAGTTAGAACTGCTGCTGTTCTCTATGGAGAGCCCCAATAGTCATGGATAATGGCATAGTTTCAAAGGTAACTTGAGCAGGTTCTAAGGGTCTGCCATCGATTGCTTCAATAGCAAGAGGGGTTTCTCTTTCAATTCGTGGGACCCCATGCAATTCAGCAAAGGTATTATCCATAAAATACCCAGCTGCACCAGAATCAACCAGGGCCAAAACCTCCACTGAGACTTCTGCCCAAGAAAGTACCACCTGTAAGGTAGGTTTCAGTGTGCCCAACACTGGGGATGATTGAACACCACCTAGGGCCTGTCCCCCAAGGCACCCTAGATGTGCTCGTTTCCCGGACGTACCGGACAAGATCTTAGCAAGTGCCCATTCTTACCGCAGTATAAACACAGCCCTTGTTTTGTGCTGTGTAATCTCTCCTCCTTGGTTAGCCTAGTGAAACCTAATTGCATCGGTTCACCTGGTTCCCGTAATAGTTCACTGGGCTTAGATGCCACGGGAGAGATGGGTGGGCAAAATGTACTGCTAGCCTCATTGTTTTTAGACCGTATCCTGAAATCTCTAGCAGTTAATCTTTCACATATCCGGGTGTCAATTAGTATGACATACTCAATATAGTCATCTAGATCAGTAGGCAATTCTTTTGCTGCAATCTCATCTTTAATCTAGTCACTCAGGCCCTAAGCAAAGGCTGCCAATAATGCCTCATTATTCCACCCTACCTCTGCTGCCAAGGTGCGAAATTCAATGGCATAGTCGCCCACAGAGCGTCTGCCCTGTTGTATCTCCATAAGGCGTTTAGCAGAAGAGGTGGTTCTACCAGGAGGCTCAAACACTCTCCGAAAGGATTGCACAAATTCTCTGAAATTCTTATTGCAAGGTTTTGCATTTTCCCATAATGGGGTGGCCCATGCCAATGCTCTGCCAGTCAGCAGGGATATCATGAACCCGATCTTACTACAATCATTGGGGAACACATGTGCTGTCAATTCCATAAATATTTCAAGTTGGTTGATAAACCCTCTGCAGAGATTAGGGTCACCGTCATATCTGAGTGGCAAAGGTGCAGAAGCAGTTAACCCTTTAACTGCAGCCCCTGAGGGCATCGTGTCATTTTCCAGTGTCTGACTTGGATAGATCACCGGGCTAGACCCAGATTTGTCAGCAAGCACAGTGCGTTCAAGAATTGTTTGGATTGCAACCACTAGCTGATCCAAACGCTGCTCATGAATATCCATCCTCCAATGGATATTCTGTGTGTTACCATCACTCTTATTGTCTGAGGTCATGGCCCTTTCGTACTGTCATGGTTTGTTAAGACTCTCAGACGCAAAGTTAGGTAAGAACATAACTTTATTGAAAAGTTTAAGATAATCCCATAGGATTTCATACACATACATATAATACATAGAAATGACAGGTAGGTAATGATATAGCAAGTAAGGTTCTACCGGACCTGCCAATATACTGGGCAAGGCAGCCTGGGCAAGCAATGGAAAGGTGGCTCTACCGACCCTGCCAATATACCGGGCAAGGAAGCCTATCGGATAACAAGGAGAACCAGGCTCTACCGACCTTGCCAATATACCGGGCAAAGCAGCCTATAGGACAACCAGGAGTATACAGGCTCTACCGGCCCTGCCAATATACCAGGTAAGGCAGCCTAATGGATCACCATATGATTCAGGCTCTACCGGCCTCGCCAATATACCGGGCAAGGCAGCATAAAGGAACACCATAGATGTAGGCTCTATCGGCCCTGCCAATACAGGGTAAGGCAACCTCAAAAATGGAAACGACTAGAAGGTTCTACCGGCCTTACCACTATATAAGGGGCAAGGCAGCCTTAAAGGAAATGGTGCCAACCACTAGCACCTCAATGACTGTCAGATGACAATGACAGTATGGAGATGGTATGTAGAGGCTACGAGAGCTAGTGGTAATACCAGGTAGTCCGCACACATCAGTACCTGTGTACTGAGAGAGAAACAGCTGTCTAGGATGGGACAGTGCACTGGGAACCAACAGACTAATGAATAGTAAACCATGAGGCAGTGGAGCGATCCAGCGCCCACGCACTGGGAACCAACAGACTAAATGTACAGTAGGCCTTAAGGCAAAGGAGCGAATCAGCGCCCGCGCGCTGGGAACCAACACTCTAATTACAAGTAGGCCGTAAGGCAGTGGAGCGAACCAGTGCCCACGCACTGGGGACCAACAGATTCAATGATAGTAAGCAGTCAGGCAGTGGAGCGAACCAGCGCCAGTGCGCTGGGAACCAACAGACTGAATGAATAGTAAGCCGGAAGGCAATGGAGCTAACCAGCACCCACGCGCTGGGAACCAACAGCTAAGTATATATAGTAAGCAGTGAGGTAGTGGTGCGAACCAGCATCCGCACGCTGGGAACCAACAACTAAATGTATAGTAAGCTGTGAGGTAGAGAAGCGAGACAGCGTCAGCGCGCTGGTAACCAACAGATTAGATGTATAGTAAGCTGTAAGGCAGGGGAGCGAACCAGCGCCCGCGCACTGGAAACCAACAGACTAGATGTATAGTAAGCCGTAAGGCAGTGGAGCAAACCAGCATCTGCACGCTGGGAACAAGCAGGATGGAAATGTCGCCTGAATGACCGAGGAACAAGGTCACCACAGATGAAGGAAACTGGACGCAGGAGATGAACAGGAACCAGCACAACGATGAACAACCGGATCAGGAACGGCAACGAGGACTGGCAGCAGGAAACAGCAACATCAGACGACTCCAACCGGAACAGGCACTGAAACAGGTACGGCTGAGCAGGAGACTCAGGAACTAGACGAACACAGCTAAAGGCCCATGACTTCTTCAGTAACATAATGAAAGTGGAGGCAGCCAGAGACACCACGAAAGGGCAACCAAAGGGTGCCCAAACTCAGTTTAAATAGGCAAGGTGAGGCGGGCTAAAGGCAGACAGCCAATGGGAGCCCCCTACAGGTGATAGACACAAAAAGGCAGCAATCACGGGCACCGTGATAGTTTGCTAATTACTACAGGAAATTTATCTGCAATTTTTCCTTGATTGTAAAACCCCTCACCTACATGACCAAAAAAGACGGTAACCCCACTCACTGGTCTCCGGAGGCCATCGAAACATTTGAGGCATTATAAGTCTCCTTTGCCACAGCACCCATTTTGGCACACCCGAAACCTGAGCTTCCATTCATATTTGAGGTTGACGCATCTGAGACAGGAGTTGGCGCTAAACTCTCCATTTCCTGGATCATCCCATGGAGCCATTGCACGAAAAACTTACAGGTTGGTTAAATATCGGTTCACTGGCTAGATGGAAGTAGCAAGGATCGTTCATCACACTGGAAGGGTCATCTCCACTTCATCACTTTGGTGTATCTCCCCCCTGTTTGTATCTGAAATAAATGTACAACAACAATGTTGAAGTTGAAAAATTTAATAACAAATATAAATAATAATAATAATAAACCTAAAATAAACCTAAGCCTGCATATCACTACTATATTGCCTAAGGTAGGAGAGGTTCAGCTCATAAGACAAAGCATATTAAGGTTAGGTACTTGCCAAAATGAGGTACCTTGGCGTTGGTGGCAAGCTTAGCATTCTATGGCCATATAATGTAACTAAATCCTCATCTTTAATATAGTAGTGATATGCAGGCACAATGCCGCAGAGAAAAGGGTTAATGTTGATGAAAATTTGGATGTGCACCAATACTTTATGTATTTGCTTTTAGCTATTTTGGTCAAAATTGGTTGCACTCCAGCAATTTTAAATGTGTTTTTTCCTTTGTGTGCTTACCAAAACCTGGACTGGAATTGCTGCTGTTGTTGGTCATCAGATACAGCTGTGGGGAAAGAAGAAATGGAAAGCAGCGAGCACCTCTCTGGCACACAGACGTTTGATGCATTTAGCAGAGTGATTCTCAGCAATGCTCCTGTTGTCTAGGATGCACAATCATGTCCTCTAACCACACCAACAGTGCATGTTGTCAGGATGTGCTCACTTAAACACAAGCTGTATTCACATTCACTTGTGTTCAACTGACAACATGCACTTTTGTGGTGGTTAGAGGACTTGATTGTGCGTCCTACACAACAGGGCCATTGATGAGAATCATCACACAAAATGTGTTAAAGTGGAAGTGTCTCCTATTTATAACATAGCCTAAATAGGATACATATCAAATACTTCTAAAACGTTGTTCATGTTTTATTTTTAAGTTTTATTTGTTGTAAATTTAACTTTGAGAATCTGTCCCCTACCTACTTCCGTAAAGACTGCAGTTACCTGCTCTGTAACAGCAGTCCGTCACTGCTTCTGTTCTCCAATGATGGAGGCTTCTGTCTGCAAGCTGGAGTGGTCTCATTGGTAGAGATCGATATCTAGCCAATGAGAGTGCTCCAGCTTCCACACTGAAGCCTCCGTCATTGGAGGAGGGTGGAGAGCAGTCTATGGGGAAGTAGGTAGGGGACAGAATTTCTAAGTTAAATTTACAACAAATTAAACTCGATCTGTAGCCTAACTATTTAGGCTATGTTATAAATAGGTGACACATCCACTTTAATTTGAGGGGAAGCAGCAAACATGTAACATTGTTGTGGCCAGAGAACAGGTTTGACCATCCCTGCTATGAACAAACTGACAGGTCAGGTTTGCCCTTTAGCCTTGATTGGACATAGGTGGATCATCACTGTCATTGTGATTGATCCACCAACACTCAATTAGTGCTAGCCTGCAAACGGAAACTGTAGGTGTGTGCTATGGCCTGGAGCCAAGCATACGTGTGTGACAAGATCATGGCATGAACAAAAATCACATAATGATATTTGTTCATGCCATGATACTGTCACAGGTATGTGTGACAAGAACACAGATCACTACAGGGAATTTGGGGTCTTTGTAAGGGAAGGGGAGACAGGTGAAACACAAATGGGACAGTAGATTTAGGATTTTACTTACCGTGCGCTTCCCCTTCCAAAGCCTCAGAAGCAGAGGCAGACACCCCCAGAGGTGGTTCCTCATCCTCCTCCCCAGACACAGCCTGTGATGACCCTGAGGAGATACAGGACATTTTCACAACGGTGAGATAATTGTATGGAGCCTTAACCCATTTCAGTGCCAGAGGAGTGCACAACAATTTTGAGACTGCATTGAGTACCCCTCTGCCATTGAAATGGTTACAACAACCAGAAACACAAAACTCAGAACCCTTTCCACAAACATAAACCATCAACACACAACAAAAGAGGTATTAGACATTGAACGGATGTACATGTTTTTGCTGGAGGACATATTGCAATTTACTATCCTCACCTGCCCTTTCCACGTGGTGGTCCCCAGGTGCACCAATGGGGGCCTGCACGCTACCATCTTCCTGCTCCGCCTCCTCCAGCATGTCAGCTGGACCTATTTTGGATATTAAGGGAATTAACGTGTGATGAGAAACACTGACTTCATTAAATGCTTCAGTTGTGTAAGCATTCAGGTTCACAACAACTGCACCAAGGTGGGTTAACCTAGTTATCAGGATTTACTCAACAACAGAGAGGCAAATTTGGCCTACGAAGAATCACTGTTATGCATGTCAGGGCTTCAGCATACTGAGATCCACCATGGTGCATTAGCTTGTGTCCATTATGCCTACAATGTCATCATAAGAATGGCAGGAGCATGACAAACATTTCTTACATGTGATCATATGTGCATTAGTGGGATATTTAACCCTTGGAGCAGGGCTGGACTGGGAATAAAAACCAGCCCTGGAAAAAATTGCTTACCAGCCCCATACCATTGCGGTGCAACCGACCCGGTGTGCAGACGCAGTGCTCTTCTTCACATTGCATCTGACATCACTGTGTGACCTCCATATTGCCCTCAGTCTCCACATTGCCCCTCAGTCTCCACATTGTCCTCATTCTCCACATTGCCCCCCATCTCCACATTGCCCTCAGTCTCCACATTGCCCCCCAAATCTCCATATCCCCCCCCCGTTGCTTTTTGATTTTTGAAGCAGCCCCAGGGCAGTCCAGTGCAGGTGATCTACCAGGAATTTTCCCGGTATCCCGGTAGGCCAGTCTGGCCCTGCCTTGGAGTGCCAGAAGGGTGAGCAGAGCATAGCTTAGCAATGCGCTGCTGCTCACCCCTGTGGCAATGCAATAGTTAAATAAACTAGATATGGCTAAAGCAAGCTGGGGTTGTTAATACACATATGGAACAATTTAACATGATTAAAAACACATTTTTATGTGAGGGAGACATCTTAAAAACAACTTACCAGCAGCCAACTCTTCCTCCACACTGGCAGGAGCAGTGGCAGTGACCGGCTCCAGAAAGAGTGTGATGACTTCTTCTTCCCCCTCACTGCCAGAGCTAGGTACTCCATCAGGTTCATCTGTAATGAGAAGAGTACACCATGTTACAGTACACACACACGCATTGACATTGTATAACAAACTACTAAATTACATTACACACACGAATGGACATTGCATAACAAAGTACTAAATTACATTATACACACGCATGGACATTGCATAACAAACTGTACTACATTACAGTACACACACGCATGGACATTGCATAACAAAGTACATTACATTAAACACACACATGGACATTGCATAACAAAATAGTACATTGCAGTACACACACGTGGACATTGCATTACAAAGGATTAAGTTACACAGAGCAGATATGTGTGATTTGCAGTGTTTTACCATACATTGCACACTTATCTGCTCAGTGGTAGATATTTATCCCTTTGAGTGCCAGAGGGTTACACAACACATGCAATGCATTGTGTACCCCTCTAGCACTCAAAGGGTTAATAATATTACATGAACACATGCAGATATGTGTGATTTGCAGTGTTTTACCATACATTGCACACTTATCTGCTCAGTGGTAGATATTTATCCCTTTGAGTGCCAGAGGGTTACACAACACATGCAATGCATTGTGTACCCCTCTAGCACTCAAAGGGTTAATAATATTACATGAACACATGCATCAGAATACAAGTACTTACCAGAATACACGCCAGCATGGTCTGACATCTCAGCTGCTGAGAATTCTGGCGCTGGAGTACCCAACTCTGAGGCATGCAGGGAGGGGGCATCACTGCACCTGGCAGAACTCATGCAAATCATGAGACCACAAGCTCCCTCCAGCTGATGGAGAATGGGCACGTACATCAACAGGAACAGGAGCTGGCACCTGGACAGGGAAGACAGGTGCTGTAGGGGCAGGGGAAGATGCTGCAATGAGGCCATTCAGGACCTGTTTATAATGATGGAATAGAACAGGTCTACTGGAGGCCCCAGAAGAACGAGTTACCTCTATCCTCACCCTTTTCCGCAGCACCTGCCTTATAATGTCATATACCCGCTTCCTGCACCTGATTGATGTGTGTGGGGACACTGCCACCTCATTGACAGCTTCCACCACAGTATCCCACATTTCGCTTCTATCCACTACTGCGGTGGAAGCTGCCAATGGCCCAAAGAGCTGGGAATAACAGCCCTGCAGTGCCCCCACTAGTGCCTCATTCTCCTCCATGCTGAAGGGTGTTTCTGTTCCTCTGGCCATTGCTGATCTTTCTCTTTTTTCTTGTAAGGTGGCTGCTGATCTCTAAATTGGCTGTCTGTTAGGGGCTGGTTCTTGTTTGGGGTATTCCCCACCTTTTTGTCCAGGTCATAGAGTCATCTTTAATTTTTTTGCATTGCTATTAAGGCACCTGGCAAATCAGCAATGTGAATCCTAAGAGTTTAAAACTTGGGCCAATAGTATTCGAAAGCAGGAGCTGGAATGGGCAATACCATCTCAATCTATCCAATACGATTAGAGGAAGATATGATATGATGTCACACACTAAGCAGGGGCAGGAAGTGACAAGATGGTTTGTTCGACAAGCTGTGCAGAGTAGGCGGGGTCGGACGGCTTGGTTATGTTCGACAAACTATGAATGTTAGACTGTAACAGACATATGTTCGTGATGTTCAACAAACTATGCATGGCAATCTCAGATCATTCTGGGGAGGCAACTTAGTGCTCCAGGCCCGGCGCATTCAGTTTCTTTTGATCAACATCGACAACTCCAATGTATACTGTACATAACATAACTGTACTTACAGTAATAGCTAGAAACATATAAGCAGAGCATGGAGCTAACTGGAAAATAAATGGCCAAATGTATTTTGAATTAGTGGTGCATGGGGCATGGTTGTCGACCTATTGATTGAACTCTTGCCAGGCCTTGGTGTATGTGAACAAATTAATTAACTCTTTGAGTGTCAGAGAGTTATCCACTGCATTGAAAAGCAGTGTGTTGGATAATTCAGAATGGATCAGAATTTCATTTGAATCAAATAGGTCCGGTCCGAAATTAGGATAATTCTATTTAGAAAAAAAAAATTTGGCCAAATTCAAATTAAATCAAAAATTTTGCCCGTGCACAAGTCTAGAGGAAACAGCAAAAAAAGAAAGGGTGCCCAATGGTACAGTATAATCTGACACACAATAATCAATAAAAAAAATGTGTATATACTCACAAGAATAGATGTCAGTCGAAGTATAAACTGACCAGCACGCATTCAGGGAGAATAAACCTGTCCCCGCTCAGGGTGGCAGTGATAGAAACATAGAAACATAGAATTTGATGGCAGATAAGAACCATTCGGCCCATCTAGTCTGCCCAATTTCCTACTGTGTAAAAAAAAAAACAAAAAAAAAAAAACCTCAAACCTTTTTTGGTCCTTGGTCTTTTCTTATGTTAAGGACCGCCTTATGCCTATCCCATGCATGCTTAAATTCTGTCACTGTATTGACATCTACCACTTCTGCTGGTAGGCTATTCCACTTGTCTACTACCCTCTCAGTGAAGTAAAACTTTCTTACATTACATCTAAACCTGTGTCCCTCTAGTTTTAGACTATGGCCTCTTGTCCTAACGTTTTTACTCTTTTGAAATATACTTCCATCCTGTACTTTGTTGAATCCCTTCATGTATTTGAATGTTTCTATCATATCCCCTCTCTCTCTTCTCTCCTCCAAGCTATACATATTCAGATCCTTTAGTCTATCCTGATATTTCTTTTCCTGTAGACCAGTCACCATTTTAGTAGCCCTTCTTTGAATTTTCTCTAGAGTATCAATATCCTTCTGGAGATGGGGTCTCCAGTACTGTACACAATACTCTAGGTGAGGTCTAACTAGAGATCTGTAGAGTCACATGACTACTTCCCTTTTTCTGCTACTAATGCCCCTAGCTATACAACCCAGTGCCCTGCTTGCAATCCCCACCGCTTTATTACATTGCCTGCTTACCTTTAAGTCATTAGAAATAATTACTCCCAAATCCCTTTCCTCTGTTGTCTCTGACAGCACATCAGTGCCCTGTGCCCTGTGAGACTGAGATTTGATACTTGCTGGAATAATAGCATAAGAATATTGTGTGGTGTGGTAAGGGAGAGGTTAAAAGCAAATCTCTCTGAGTTTTGTTTTCCCTCTTTGCTGTGATAAATAATTGAAGTCTGGTGTGGTGGGAGTGACTAATTGCTGTGTTTGTAATTGGTGGATTCCTGGCTTATATAGCAAGGAGTGAGAGAGCTCTGTAAGTTCATCAGTGCCCTGTGAGACTGAGATTGGATACTTGCTGGAATAATAGCATAAGAATATTGTGTGGTGTGGTAAGGGAGAGGTTAAAAGCAAATCTCTCTGAGTTTTGTTTTCCCTCTTTGCTGTGATAAATAATTGAAGTCTGGTGTGGTGGGAGTGACTAATTGCTGTGTTTGTAATTGGTGGATTCCTGGCTTATATAGCAAGGAGTGAGAGAGCTCTGTAAGTTCATCAGTGCCCTGTGCGACTGAGATTGGATACTTGCTGGAATAATAGCATAAGAATATTGTGTGGTGTGGTAAGGGAGAGGTTAAAAGCAAATCTCTCTGAGTTTTGTTTTCCCTCTTTGCTGTGATAAATAATTGAAGTCTGGTGTGGTGGGAGTGACTAATTGCTGTGTTTGTAATTGGTGGATTCCTGGCTTATATAGCAAGGAGTGAGAGAGCTCTGTAAGTTCATCAGTGCCCTGTGCCCTGTGAGACTGAGATTGGATACTTGCTGGAATAATAGCATAAGAATATTGTGTGGTGTGGTAAGGGAGAGGTTAAAAGCAAATCTCTCTGAGTTTTGTTTTCCCTCTTTGCTGTGATAAATAATTGAAGTCTGGTGTGGTGGGAGTGACTAATTGCTGTGTTTGTAATTGGTGGATTCCTGGCTTATATAGCAGATACATAGTGAATACTTGAACGTGTGAATCTTGCCTCAGTGTGTAAGTGCAGAGGTGTGGTAAGTGTGGGAATTTAAAACAGGGGAATTCAAGTGCAGAAGTGTGGTAAGTGTGGGAATTTAAAACAGGGGAATTCAAGTGCAGAGGTGTGGTAAGTGTGGGAATTTAAAACAGGGGAATTCAAGTGCAGAAGTGTGGTAAGTGTGGGAATTTAAAACAGGGGAATTCACATACAGGGGAACACATTATCAAACTTATTGTGCAGCTATTTTTGCCTGCCTGCCTTTTTATCTTGTGGTAACTGGCACATATGAGTGGTAGCATGATTGTCCATTTAACTCAGTGCACAAACTGCCATAGGTTTGCACACCTGCAACAACCGTTCCAGGGTGCATACCTCTGTGGCAGATGTGAGCAAGTGGTCTCTCTGGAAGCTCGTATTAGAGATCTGGAGGGGCAGGTTGCAACATTGAGAAAGACGGACAATCTTGAGAGGGGTCTGCTGACTGAGCAGCAGGAAGCGGTGGTAGGTAGTTCTGGGGGTGGAGACTGCACAAAGAAAGAGCAGGTAGCCAGATGGGTTACAGTTAGACATAGCAAGGGGGGTGGACAGAGAAATAGGGAGAACACTCCTGTGTTTACTAATCCTAACAGATTTTCTACATTAAGTAATGATGTTGGGGATGCTGACACAGGAAGGTCTTTGCTGGAGAGGACTGTTCTCTCTAACAGCCGAGTGAACAGCCCCTCTAGCACGGATGGGATCCAGGACTCAGGCAGACCTAGACAGATGGTGGTGGTAGGGGATTCTATTATTAGGAAGACAGACAGGTAATCTGTCGCCAAGATCGCCACAATCGTACAGTTTGCTGTCTCCCGGGAGCTCGGGTTCGACATGTGGCTGATCGGGTTGATAGATTGTTGGGAGGGGCTGGGCATGACCCGGCTGTCATGGTACATGTTGGTACTAATGACAAAGTCAGTGGAAAATGGAGGTCCGTTAAGAATGATTTCAGGAACCTAGGATATAAGCTTAAGCAGAGGACCTCTAAGGTAGTATTTTCTGAAATTCTACCTGTGCCACGCGCTACATTAGAAAGGCAACGGGAGATTAGGGAGTTAAATGCGTGGATAAAGACTTGGTGTAAGCAGGAGGGGTTTGGGTTCCTAGAGCACTGGTCAGTCTTTTCCCTTGGGAGCAATCTTTATAGTAGTGATGGATTGCACCTTAGTGGAAGGGGGGCCACGGTGCTGGGTGATAGGATGGTTAGAAGGCTGGAGGAGACTTTAAACTAGAAAGGGGGGGGGGAGGGAGCTGCAACACAGGCTGGGGAAGATAGTATAATTGAGGGAATGGGATTAGAGAAGGGTCATGGGGGTGGAGAGGGGGAATGGGCTAGTTCAGCTAATAGGGAGTTGCCATTGTTACAGCCTGATAAAAGACAAATACATCTGAAAAAGAATGAAATCTTTAAGAATGGCAAAAAGATAAAATGTATGCATGCAAATGCTCGCAGTCTGGCTGGTAAGATGGGGGAACTAGAAATGATAGCAGTACATGAGCAGTATGATCTGATTGGAGTGTCTGAAACCTGGTTAGATGATACGTATGACTTGGCAGTCAATCTAGAGGGTTATTCACTTTTTAGGAGGGACAGGGTTAATAAAAGGGGAGGAGGGGTATGCCTATATGTAAAGCAGGCCTTAAAACCTAGTTTAAGGGAAGATATAAATGAAGGGTCCAATGAAAAGGTAGAGGCCTTGTGGGTTGAAATACACACTGGGGGCACACATAATAAAAAGATATTGGTGGGGGTTTGCTACAAGCCACCTAATGTTGGGGAGTTGGAGGAAGCCCAGCTTTTACTGCAAATGGAAAAGGCTGCTAGGTCAGCAAAGGTAATTATAATGGGAGATTTCAACTACCCTGAAATTGACTGGAGCAATATGACTTCAGGCACAACAAAGGGAAATATTTTTCTAAGTATGATAAATGATAATTTTATGTCCCAACTAGTAGAGGAGCCAACTAGAAAAGAGGCCTTGCTTGACCTAGTGCTCTCAAACGATTCTGACATTGTAAACAGTGTGCAGGTAAGGGAACATTTGGGCAGCAGTGACCATAATATTGTATCCTTTGAAGTTTGTTATGAGAAACCCAATAGCAAGAGTTTAACCAAAACATTCAATTTCAAAAAGGCTAATTTTACAAAGTTAAAAGAAGCTTTAAAGGATATCCAGTGGGATGTAATTTTCAAAGATAAAAATGCACAAGAGTCATGGAATGTATTTAAAATGCTCTTGGGCAAATATACACGTCAATATATACCATTGGGGAATAAGCACAAGAGAAGTAAAGCAAAACCAATGTGGATTAATAATGTGGTTAGCAGGGAAATGAGAAATAAAAAGCAGGCTTTTAAGGTGTTTAAGTCAAATGGGTCAGATGCATCATTTAAAAAATATAAAGAATGTAATAAAATCTGCAAACAAGCAATTAAGCTAGCTAAAATAGAAAATGAGCGAAACATTGCAAACGAGAGCAAGAAAAACCCTAAACAATTCTACAAGTATATTAACAACAAAAAAGTTAAGGTTGATATTGGTCCTCTTAGGACTGAAACAGGTGAATTGATTAGTGAGGATAAAGCTATGGCTGAGACCCTAAATACGTTCTTTGCTTCAGTATATACAAAGGAAGCAGAAATGACAAGCTATGGGCAAACAGACAAAACCATGGAATTTCCTCCAACATCTACATGGCTTACTGAGGACAAGGTCCAAAAGAGACTGGAAAGGGTTATAGTGAATAAAGCGCCTGGACCGGACGGTATACACCCAAGGGTACTTAAGGAACTTAGTTCAGTAATAGCAAAACCATTATACTTAATATTTATTGATTCAATTTCATCAGGCATAGTGCCCTGTGATTGGAGGAAAGCTGATGTAGTTCCATTGTTTAAAAAGGGAGCAAGATCCAAACCAGGAAATTATAGACCTGTGAGCTTGACTTCCATAGTGGGTAAGATACTAGAAGGGTTATTAACTGATAGTATTCAGAACTATGTGAAGACAAACAATATCATTAGTAGGAATCAGCATTAGTGATGAGCGAGCACCCCAATGCTCGGATGTTCGGGTGCTCTGACCGAGCACCCCCTGAGGCTCGAGTGCTCGGCCGAGCATCCGAGCCCCATTGAAGTCAATGGGAGGACTCGAGCATTACACCAGGCACCCCCTGCTCTGATGAGGGGAGGGTGCCTGGTCCATAGGAAAAGGGCAGAAAAAGATGGAAACACTACAGAAATGGTTCAGGGACAGCATAGGGAGGATGTCTGGATGCATCTTGGACTCCAACATCGCTGCTGGGAACGATCTTTCGCCCGTAGTACGCCATTTTTACAGACTGACCGTAAAACACACAAAAAGGAAAATAAAAACGACTTTAGGCGAAAAATTGTTACCAAACAGTATTTGCTGTATATTTACTTGTATATCATCTGCAAATTCTCCCAAAAATTTCATCGATTTTCTGAAGTGAGGCCATGATTAAGAGGGAAACGTGCGCAGAGGCAAATTATCCCAAAAATTTCCTTGATTTTCAGAACTGAGGCCATGATTAAGAGGGAAACGTGCGCAGAGGCAAATTCTCCCAAAAATTTCCTTGATTTTCAGAACTGAGGCCATGATTAAGAGGGAAACGTGCGCAGAGGCAAATTCTCCCAAAAATTTCCTTGATTTTCAGAACTGAGGCCATGATTAAGAGGGAAACGTGCGCAGAGGCAAATTCTCCCAAAAATTTCCTTGATTTTCAGAACTGAGGCCATGATTAAGAGGGAAACGTGCGCTGAGCTGACCATCTAAAACATTATGGGTGAGGGTCTGCTGCAGAGCTGACCATCCTAAACATTATATGCGAAGGCCCGCTAGTGAGCTGACGCTATAAAACATTATATGAGAGGGCCCGCTAGAGAGCTGACCCAATAAAACATTATATGAGAAGGCCCGCTGGTGAGCTGACCTATATAAAAATTGGCAAACAGGGCCCGCTGGTGAGCTGGCCCTATATAAAAATTATATCACAGGGCCCGCTGGTGAGCTGGCCCTATATAAAAATTATATCCCAGGGCACGCTGGTGAGCTGGCCCTATATAAAAATTATATCCCAGGGCATATGGAAGAGGAGGAGGAGGATGAGAACATTAAGAGTCAACCATATACCCGTTTTTGGGGTGGAAGGGGTGAATGGGAATACAGAGTATTCCCATCATTGTAAATAACATATATAAAGTGAGTTTATGTTCCCCCGGGGCTTTCCTCCAGTGGAGTGGAGAAGTCAGGGGAAATCCAGGCCTTGTTCATTTTTATAAGTGTCAACCTATCAGCATTGTCGGTGGAAAGGCGGATACGCTTATCTGTTATGATGCCACCAGCAGCACTAAATACCCGCTCAGACAGAACGCTGGCGGCAGGGCAGGCCAGCACCTCCAAGGCGTAGAGTGCCAGTTCATACCACGTGTCCAGCTTGGACACCCAGTAGTTGTAAGGCACAGAGGGATCATTGAGGACGCTGACACGGTCTGCTACGTACTCCTTCACCATCTTCCAAAACTTTTCCCTCCTTGTGACACTAGGCTGCGCATCAGGGTGAGGGTGCTGGCGGGGTGTCATGAAGGTGTCCCACGCCTTGGAGAGTGTTGCCCTGCCTTTGTCGGAACTGCTGTGTGCTCCCCTTTTCTCCCCTTCTCGGTTGGCCAAGGTAGCACGTACTCTGCCGCCAGCGTTGTCAGATGGAAAATTTTGGAGCAATTTTTCAACAAGAACCTTCTGGTATTGCACCATTTTGCTTGTCCTCTCCACCGGAGGAATGAGAGATGAGAAATTCTCTTTGTAGCGGGGGTCCAGAAGGGTGAACACCCAGTAATCCGTGTTGTCTAAAATGCGTACAACGCGTGGGTCACGGGAAAGGCAGCCTAACATAAAGTCAGCCATGTGTGCCAGAGTACCAACAGTCAAGATTTCGCTGTCCTCACCAGGAGGCTGACTCTCAATATCCTCATCCTCTTCCTCCTCTTCTGCCCACCCACGCTGAAGAGATGGAACTAAAGTTCCATGGCTACCCTCTGTAGCGGAGGCAACCGTGTCTTCCTCCTCCTCCTCCTCCTCCTCCTCCTCCTCCGCCTCCTCCAATTGTCGCTGAGAAGACGAAGTGAGGGTGCTCTGGCTATCACCTTGTGTAAGCTCTTCCTCCCCCATTTCCACCTCTTCCACATGCAAAGCGTCGGTTTTAATTGTGAGCAGCGAGCGTTTCAGTAGACACAGAAGTGGGATGGTTACACTGATAATAGCGTTATCGCCGCTCACCATCTGTGTCGATTCCTCAAAATTGCGTAAAACCTCGCAGAGGTCTGACATCCATTCCCACTCCTCACTTCTGATTACAGGAAGTTGAACGGAGAGGCGACGACCGTGTAACAGCTGGTACTCCACTACTGCCCTCTGCTGCTCACAAAGCCGGGCCAACATGTGGAAGGTGGAGTTCCAGCGCGTGCTCACGTCACACAGCAGCCGGTGAGCTGGCAATTGTAAGCGCTGCTGCAGCTTCAACAGGCCGGCCGAAGCTGTAGATGACTTACGGAAATGTGCACACACGCGGCGCACCTTGGTCAAGAGATCATGCACATTGGGGTAGGTTTTTAGAAATCGCTGCACCACTAAATTAAATACATGCGCTAGGCATGGTACGTGTGTGAGCTTGCCGAGCTCCAAAGCCGCCACCAAGTTACGCCCATTATCACACACAACCATGCCTGGTTGCAGGTTGAGTGGCGAGAGCCACTGCTCGGTCTGGTGACTAATCCCCTGCAACAGCTCTGAGGCCGTGTGCTGTTTGTCCCCAAGGCAGATCAGCTTCAGCACGGCCTGTTGACGCTTCCCCACTGCAGTGCTACACTGCTTCCAGCTACTGGCTGATGGGGGAGTGGCGGTGTGTGTAGAGAATTCGGAGGTGGAAACGGAGGAGGAGGAGCCAATAACGTAGGTGCTGGTGGAAACCCTGATGGAGGTAGGGCCCGCAATCCTCGGCGTGGGTAGCACCCGTGCCATCCCAGGGTCCGAGTCGCTCCCAGCCTCCACGACATTCACCCAGTGTGCCGTCAGGGAAATGTAGCGTCCCTGGCCACAAGCACTTGTCCATGTGTCAGTCGTTAAGTGGACCTTCCCAGTAACTGCGTTGGTCAGGGCACGGGTGATGTTACGGGACACATGGTGGTGTAATGCGGGGATGGCACACCGGGAAAAGTAGTGGCGGCTGGGGACGGCGTACCGAGGGACAGCTGCTGCCATCAGGCTGCGGAAGGACTCAGTGTCCACAAGCCTAAATGGCAGCATTTCGATGGCCAGTAATTTTGAAAGGTGTGAGGTTAGTGCTATGGCCTGTGGGTGGGTGGCTGGGTACTTTCTCTTGCGCTCAAATGCCTGGGGTAACGACATTTGGACGCTGTGCTGGGACAGGGAAGTGGATGTGGTCGCTGATGGTGCTTCAGATGGTACAGGTGCAGGGCGGGAGGTATGCGGGCCTGCGCCTTCGACAGGCGATTGGCCGGCACCGAAAACAGGGGAAGAGGAGGCAGTGGTGTGGCCTGCAGACACAGATGGGCGATCCAGGCGTTCCTCCCACTTACTACGGTGCTTGGATGCCATGTGTCGGATCATGCTGGTGGTGGTGAGGTTTCTAGTGTTCATGCCTCGGCTCATTCTGGTGTGGCACAGGTTGCAAACTACAAATCTTTTGTCGTCCGCACTTTCCTTAAAAAAACGCCATACCGCGGAACACCTACCCCTTGGCAAGGTAGATTTACGCAAGGGGGTGCTCCGTGGAACATTTGCGGGCCGGTTTGGTGCGGTCCGCCTTCTTTCTGTAGCCACACCACTGCCTCTTCCAGCCTGTTGCGGTGCTGCAGATGGCTCACCCTCAGGACTGCTGTCATCGCTCGGCTCTACACCTTCCCAGGTGGGGTCAGTCACCTCATCGTCCACCAAGTCCTCCTCCACTTCCTCACTCTGATCATCCTCCTCAAGTCTTGATCCCACCACATACTCGGTCATTGACAACTGTATAACATTCTCCTCAACAAGGTCTTGAGAAGGAAATAGTGGTTGATTTAATGGCAACTGTGTCTCATCATCATCATCATCATCCACTACTTCCTTTGACCTTAAATGCCGTTCACATCTGTCATCTTCTTGTGATTGGGTAGCCTCTAGAGGTTGTGAATCAGGGCACAAGATGTCATGTTCCTCTGCAAGCGTGCTTGGAGAGAGGGTCAAATGAAGGATTGGTGATGAGACGAGCTCATCACTATATCCCAGTGTGGGATCACTTCTTTGACCAGACCGTGTATGGTGGGAGGAAGGATGATCAGAGTGAGGATTATGTTGACCAGACTCTTGGCTACTGAGAGTGGACTTGGTGGAAGACAGGGTGGTGCTTAACCGACTGGAAGCAGTATCAGCTGTCATCCAACCGACCACCTGTTCGCACTGGTCGGACCTCGAGAGTGATGTCCTGCGACGCCCTGTGAAATCAGACATGAAGCTAGGTATGGTGGATGTCTTTCTTTCTTGTGCTCTGGCACCAGGCACAGTTTCTCCGCGTCCTGACCCGCGCCCTGAACTTTCAGGATCACGTCCACTTCCCCGTCCCTTTTTACCCGCCTTCTTCATCTTACACGATATATATGACTTTAATATATATGAGTTTGAAAAATTAACAGTATTTCTTACTATTCTGCAACTCTGCAGAGTACACAGAATAGGCTGCTAAACTGCGGTGACACACACTGAATGGAATATGTGACTTTAATATTTGAGTTTGAAAACTTAACAGTATTTCTTACTATTCTGCAACTCTGCAGAGTACACAGAATAGGCTGCTAAACTGCGGTGACACACACTGAATGGAATAAGTGACTTTAATATTTGAGTTTGAAAAATTAACAGTATTTCTTACTATTCTGCAACTCTGCAGAGTACACAGAATAGGCTGCTAAACTGCGGTGACACACACTGAATGGAATAAGTGACTTTAATATTTGAGTTTGAAAAATTTACAGTATTTCTTACTATTCTGCAACTCTGCAGAGTACACAGAATAGGCTGCTAAACTGCGGTGACACACACTGAATGGAATATGTGACTTTAATATTTGAGTTTGAAAACTTAACAGTATTTCTTACTATTCTGCAACTCTGCAGAGTACACAGAATAGGCTGCTAAACTGCGGTGACACACACTGAATGGAATAAGTGACTTTAATATTTGAGTTTGAAAAATTAACAGTATTTCTTACTATTCTGCAACTCTGCAGAGTACACAGAATAGGCTGCTAAACTGCGGTGACACACACTGAATGGAATATGTGACTTTAATATTTGAGTTTGAAAACTTAACAGTATTTCTTACTATTCTGCAACTCTGCAGAGTACACAGAATAGGCTGCTAAACTGCGGTGACACACACTGAATGGAATAAGTGACTTTAATATTTGAGTTTGAAAAATTAACAGTATTTCTTACTATTCTGCAACTCTGCAGAGTACACAGAATAGGCTGCTAAACTGCGGTGACACACACTGAATGGAATAAGTGACTTTAATATTTGAGTTTGAAAAATTTACAGTATTTCTTACTATTCTGCAACTCTGCAGAGTACACAGAATAGGCTGCTAAACTGCGGTGACACACACTGAATGGAATATGTGACTTTAATATTTGAGTTTGAAAACTTAACAGTATTTCTTACTATTCTGCAACTCTGCAGAGTACACAGAATAGGCTGCTAAACTGCGGTGACACACACTGAATGGAATAAGTGACTTTAATATTTGAGTTTGAAAAATTAACAGTATTTCTTACTATTCTGCAACTCTGCAGAGTACACAGAATAGGCTGCTAAACTGCGGTGACACACACTGAATGGAATAAGTGACTTTAATATTTGAGTTTGAAAACTTAACAGTATTTCTTACTATTCTGCAACTCTGCAGAGTACACAGAATAGGCTGCTAAACTGCGGTGACACACACTGAATGGAATAAGTGACTTTAATATTTGAGTTTGAAAAATTAACAGTATTTCTTACTATTCTGCAACTCTGCAGAGTACACAGAATAGGCTGTTAAACGGCGTTGAAACACACTGAATGGAATATGTGACTTTAATATTTGAGTTTGAAAACTTAACAGTATTTCTTATAATTCTGGAACTGTACAGAGTACACAGAATAGGCTGTTAAACGGCGGTGAAAGACACTGAATGGAATATGTGACTTTAATATTTGAGTTTGAAAACTTAACAGTATTTCTTACTATTCTGCAACTCTGCAGAGTACACAGAATAGGCTGTTAAACGGCGTTGAAACACACTGAATGGAATATGTGACTTTAATATTTGAGTTTGAAAACTTAACAGTATTTCTTATAATTCTGGAACTGTACAGAGTACACAGAATAGGCTGTTAAACGGCGGTGAAAGACACTGAATGGAATATGTGACTTTAATATTTGAGTTTGAAAACTTAACAGTATTTCTTATAATTCTGCAACTGTACAGAGTACACAGAATAGGCTGTTAAACGGCGGTGAAAGACACTGAATGGAATATGTGACTTTAATATTTGAGTTTGAAAACTTAACAGTATTTCTTATAATTCTGCAACTCTGCAGAGTACACAGAATAGGCTGTTAAACGGCGGTGAAAGACACTGAATGGAATATGTGACTTTAATATTTGAGTTTGAAAACTTAACAGTATTTCTTTATTTCTTATAATTCTGCAACTCTGCAGAGTACACAGAATAGGCTGTTAAACGGCGGTGAAAGACACTGAATGGAATATGTGACTTTAATATTTGAGTTTGAAAACTTAACAGTATTTCTTACTATTCTGCAACTCTGCAGAGTACACAGAATAGGCTGTTAAACGGCGTTGAAACACACTGAATGGAATATGTGACTTTAATATTTGAGTTTGAAAACTTAACAGTATTTCTTATAATTCTGGAACTGTACAGAGTACACAGAATAGGCTGTTAAACGGCGGTGAAAGACACTGAATGGAATATGTGACTTTAATATTTGAGTTTGAAAACTTAACAGTATTTCTTATAATTCTGGAACTGTACAGAGTACACAGAATAGGCTGTTAAACGGCGGTGAAAGACACTGAATGGAATATGTGACTTTAATATTTGAGTTTGAAAACTTAACAGTATTTCTTATAATTCTGCAACTGTACAGAGTACACAGAATAGGCTGTTAAACGGCGGTGAAAGACACTGAATGGAATATGTGACTTTAATATTTGAGTTTGAAAACTTAACAGTATTTCTTATAATTCTGCAACTCTGCAGAGTACACAGAATAGGCTGTTAAACGGCGGTGAAAGACACTGAATGGAATATGTGACTTTGATATTTTAGTTTGAAGACTTAACAGTATTTCTTCCTATTCTGCAACTCTGCACAGTACACAGAATGTGCTGCTACACTGCGGCGAAGCACACTGAATGGAATATGTGACTTAGATATTTTAGTTTGAAGACTTAACAGTATTTCTTCCTATTCTGCAACTCTGCACAGTACACAGAATGTGCTGCTAAACTGCGGCGAAGCACACTGAATGGAATATGTGACTTTGATATTTTAGTTTGAAGACTTAACAGTATTTCTTCCTATTCTGCAACTCTGCACAGTACACAGAATGTGCTGCTAAACTGCGGCGAAGCACACTGAATGGAATATGTGACTTTGATATTTTAGTTTGAAGACTTAACAGTATTTCTTCCTATTCTGCAACTCTGCACAGTACTCAGAATGTGCTGCTAAACTGCGGCGACGCACACTGAATGGAATACGTGACTTTGATATTTTAGTTTGAAGACTTAACAGAATGTGCTCTAATCTGCAACTTTGCACACTAAACAGAATGTGCTCTAATCTGCAACTTTGCACACTAAACAGAATGTGCTCTAATCTGCAACTTTGCACACTAAACAGAATGTGCTCTAATCTGCAACTGTGCACACTAAACAGAATGTGCTCTAATCTGCAACTTTGCACACTAAACAGAATATATATATATATTTTTTTTTTTTTTTGTTTTTTTCCCCCCACACCAAATAACCTGCTGCCCCCACACACAGTAGTCCTAAAAAGGACTTTTGGTTCTTTTTTTTTCACAATTTTTGTTTTTTTCCTCCCTACACTGCCTTTCCCTTCCTATCCTCAGCTCTCCCTGGCTCAGACTGAGCCGAACTCGATGGTCAGGTGCTATACAGCACCTGACCACGGGTTCTGGCCAGCCAATCAGTGTAATGCCAGCAGCCAACATGGCTGCTGGCATTACACCGATGTCAGAGCCTCCCTGCACGTTTATTGGCTGCGCAGCAGCCGCAAAACGTGCGGGGAGGAGACCCGAACATGGCGGGCGAGCACATGCGGTACTCGTACGAGTACCGCCATGTGCCGAGCAGAGCGATGCTCGAGCCGATCCGAGCATCGGCCGAGCATGCTCGCTCAACACTAATCAGCATGGTTTCATGAAGAACAGATCATGTCAGACTAATTTACTTGCATTTTATGAAAGAGTGAGTAGTAATTTGGACAGGGGAATTGCTGTTGATGTAGTATACTTGGATTTTGCAAAAGCCTTTGACACAGTGCCTCACAACAGGTTACTGCATAAATTAAAAGGCTTCGGTTTGGGTGGTGGTATCTGTACATGGATTGAGAACTGGTTAAATGATAGATGGCAGAGAGTTGTTGTAAATGGAACTTTTTCAAATTGGTCTAGGGTTATAAGTGGGGTACCGCAGGGTTCAGTCCTGGGCCCAATGCTTTTTAATTTGTTTATTAATGATCTAGAAGTGGGAATTGAAAGTAGCATCTCAATCTTTGCTGATGACACTAAGCTATGTAAGGAAATACATACAGAGCTCGATGTTTTTTCCCTACAGAAGGATTTAGATAAACTAAGTGAATGGGCAGAAAAGTGGCAGATGTCATTTAATGTAGATAAATGTAAGGTTATGCATTTGGGTTGTAGAAACAAACTTGCTACATATACTCTAAATGGGAAACAACTTGGGAAATCCTCATTAGAGAAAGATTTAGGTGTACTGATAGACAATAGTCTTCACAGCAGTGTGCAGAGTCACTCAGCTGCTGCAAGAGCAAATAGAGTACTAGCCTGCATAAAAAGAGGTGTAGAAGCAAGGGATGCTAATATTATCCTACCTCTGTATAAATCCTTGGTTAGGCCTCATCTAGAATATGGAGTACAATTTTGGGCGCCTGTTCTAAAAAAAGACATTACTGAACTGGAAAAGGTGCAGAGACGTGCAACAAAACTGATAAAGGGATTGGAGGATCTGAGTTACAAAGAGAGACTAGCCAAACTGGGTTTGTTTACATTAGAAAAGAGACGTCTAAGGGGTGATATGATTACCATTTACAAATACATTCAAGGCCAATACAAAGAACTATCCAATGAATTATTTATGCAAAGAGCTGAGCTAAGAACAAGAGGTCATCCATTAAGACTTGAGGAAAGGCGCTTTCGACTAAAACACAGGCAGGGATTCTTTACAGTAAGGGCGGTAAGGCTATGGAATTCTTTGCCTCGGGATGCTGTGCTTGCAGATAATGTAACTGCATTCAAAAAAGCAATGGATGCCTATCTAGCACAGAACAATATTGACAGTTATGACAGATGGCTTCAAAGCAAATAGGATATTGAGCCGGGGAACTATTTGAGACACTCACACACACACACCTACATTGGAAATTGCTCCAGAGGGCTTTTTTGTTGCCTTCCTCTGGATCAACAGGGGTGTTATTGGCATGGGCTGGACTTGATGGACGCATGTCTTTTTTCAGCCTTATCTACTATGTTACTATCTACTATGTTACTATGTACCCTTAATGGTATATTTTTCCTTTGGATTTTTATGTCCCAAGTGCATTATTTTACATTTATCAACGTTAAAGTGCATCTGCCACACTCTTGACCATTCTTCTAATTTACCTAAATCATTCGCCATTTGGCTTTTTCCCCCTGGAATGTCTACCCTATTGCAGATCTTTGCATCATCTGCAAAAAGGCATACCTTTCCTTGAAGACCTTTTGCAATATCACTAATAAAAATATTAAAAAGAATGGGCCCCAGTACAGATCCCTGAGGTACTCCACTAGTAACACTCCTTTCGTCCGAATATTCTCCATTGACTACCACCTTCTGTCTCCTGTCACTCAGCCATTGCCTTATCCATTTCACTATTTTTACATCTAGACCCAAACACTGCAATTTATTTATGAGTCTTCTATGAGGGACAGTGTCAAATGCTTTACTGAAATCTAGATAAGCTCTATCTACTGCTCCCCCTTGATCTATTATTTTAGTTACCCAGTCAAAGAAATCTATGAGGTTAGTTTGACAAGATCTCACTGCTGTAAACCCATGCTGTTTGGTATCTTGCAAGCTATTTATATTCAGATATTCAACAATTCTTTCCTTTAACATAGTCTCCATTAATTTTCCCACTACTGATGTAAGACTTACTGGTCTGTAGTTACCAGACTCTTCCCTGCTACCTTTTTTGTGAAGCGGTACTACATTTGCTACCTTCCAATCTTCTGGAACAATTCCTGTTGCTAGTGACTGATTGAATAAATCTGTTAAAGGTTTTGCCAGAACACACTTAAGTTCTTTTAATAACTTTGGGTGTATCCCATCTGGACCCATTGATTTATCTGTTTTTACATTAGAAAGTTGAATTAGAACTTCTTCTTCTGTAAACATGCATGTTTCCCGTGTCTTGCCATTTCTTTTTTCTAACAGAGGTCCCTTCCCTTCATCTTCCTGTGGAAAAACTGAACAGAAATATTCATTGAGACAGTCAGCTAGCCCTTTATTCTCATTTACATAGTTTCCATCTTTTGTTTTTAGTCTAACTATTCCTTGTTTCGTTTTCCTCCTTTCACTTATATATCTAAAAAATGTTTTATCCCCCTTTTATATTGACTGGGCAATTTTTTCCTCTGTGTGTGCTTTGGCACATCTAATAATACATTTGGCCTCCTTCAACCTAGTTTTGTACCGATACCTATCTTCTTCCTTCTGCGTCTGCTTATATTTCTTAAATGCTTCTTTTTCCTCTTTTACTATATTTGCCACTTCTGCTGAGTACCACAGTGGTTTTCTCTTTCTTTTACCCTTGCTGACATGTCTAATGCAATGCTCTGTTGCGTTTAGTAAAACACATTTCAGATAATCCCATTTCTCCTGGACTCCATCTAAAGATCTCCAAGTTGTTAAAGACTGACATAAAAATGTTTCCATTTTAGAAAAATCAGCCTTTCTAAAGTCTAGAACCTTTGTTTTTGTGTGGTGCAACTCAGCCTCTGTTTTAATATTAAACCAAACAGAATGATGATCACTGGAGCCCAAACACTCTCCTACAGCTACATCTGATACCAAGTCTCCATTAGTAAATAATAAATCTAGTGTGGCTTCCTTCCTAGTCGGCTCTTCTACTAATTGACTAAGAGTAGTGTTGAGCGAGCATGCTCGGCCGATGCTCGGATCGGCTCGAGCATCGCTCTGCTCGGCACATGGCGGTACTCGTACGAGTACCGCATGTGCTCGCCCGCCATGTTCGGGTCTCCTCCCCGCACGTTTTGCGGCTGCTGCGCAGCCAATAAACGTGCATGGAGGCTCTGACATCGGTGTAATGCCAGCAGCCATGTTGGCTGCTGGCATTACACTGATTGGCTGGCCAGAACCCGTGGTCGGGTGCTGTATAGCACCTGACCAGCGAGTTCGGCTCAGTCTTAGCCAGGGAGAGCTGAGGATAGGAAGGGAAAGTCAGTGTAGGGAGGAAAAAAAGCAAAATTGTTAAAAAAAAAAGAACCAAAAGTCCTTTTTAGGACTACTGTGTGTGGGGGCAGCAGGTTATTTTGTGTGGGGGGAAAAAAAAAAAAAAAAAAAAAATATATATATTCTGTTTAGTGTGCAAAGTTGCAGATTAGAGCACATTCTGTTTAGTGTGTACAGTTGCAGATTAGAGCACATTCTGTTTAGTGTGCAAAGTTGCAGATTAGAGCACATTCTGTTTAGTGTGCAAAGTTGCAGATTAGAGCACATTCTGTTTAGTGTGCAAAGTTGCAGATTAGAGCACATTCTGTTAAGTCTTCAAACTAAAATATCAAAGTCACATATTCCATTCAGTGTGCTTCGCCGCAGTTTAGCAGCACATTCTGTGTACTGTGCAGAGTTGCAGAATAGGAAGAAATACTGTTAAGTCTTCAAACTAAAATATCAAAGTCACATATTCCATTCAGTGTGCTTCGCCGCAGTTTAGCAGCACATTCTGTGTACTGTGCAGAGTTGCAGAATAGGAAGAAATACTGTTAAGTCTTCAAACTAAAATATCAAAGTCACATATTCCATTCAGTGTGCTTCGCCGCAGTGTAGCAGCACATTCTGTGTACTGTGCAGAGTTGCAGAATAGGAAGAAATACTGTTAAGTCTTCAAACTAAAATATCAAAGTCACATATTCCATTCAGTGTGCTTCGCCGCAGTGTAGCAGCACATTCTGTGTACTGTGCAGAGTTGCAGAATAGGAAGAAATACTGTTAAGTTTTCAAACTCAAATATTAAAGTCACTTATTCCATTCAGTGTGTGTCACCGCAGTTTAACAGCCTATTCTGTGTACTCTGCACAGTTGCAGAATAGGAAGAAATACTGTTAAGTTTTCAAACTCAAATATTAAAGTCACATATTCCATTCAGTGTGTGTCACCGCCGTTTAGCAGCCTATTCTGTGTACTCTGCACAGTTGCAGAATAGTAAGAAATACTGTTAAGTTTTCAAACTCAAATATTAAAGTCACATATTCCATTCTGTGTTCGTCATCGCAGTTTAGCAGCCTATTCTGTGTACTCTGCACAGTTGCAGAATAGGAAGAAATACTGTTAAGTTTTCAAACTCAAATATTAAAGTCACATTTTCCATTCAGTGTGTGTCACCGCCGTTTAGCAGCCTATTCTGTGTACTCTGCACAGTTGCAGAATAGTAAGAAATACTGTTAAGTTTTCAAACTCAAATATTAAAGTCACATATTCCATTCTGTGTTCGTCACCGCAGTTTAGCAGCCTATTCTGTGTACTCTGCACAGTTGCAGAATAGGAAGAAATACTGTTAAGTTTTCAAACTCAAATATTAAAGTCACTTATTCCATTCAGTGTGTGTCACCGCAGTTTAGCAGCACATTCTGTGTACTATGCACAGTTGCAGAATAGGAAGAAATACTGTTAAGTTTTCAAACTCAAATATTAAAGTCACATATTCCATTCAGTGTGTGTCACCGCAGTTTAGCAGCCTATTCTGTGTACTCTGCACAGTTGCAGAATAGGAAGAAATACTGTTAAGTTTTCAAACTCAAATATTAAAGTCACATATTCCATTCAGTGTGTGTCACCGCCGTTTAGCAGCCTATTCTGTGTACTCTGCACAGTTGCAGAATAGTAAGAAATACTGTTAAGTTTTCAAACTCAAATATTAAAGTCACATATTCCATTCTGTCTTCGTCACCGCAGTTTAGCAGCCTATTCTGTGTACTCTGCACAGTTGCAGAATAGGAAGAAATACTGTTAAGTTTTCAAACTCAAATATTAAAGTCACATATTCCATTCAGTGTGTGTCACCGCAGTTTAGCAGCCTATTCTGTGTACTCTGCACAGTTGCAGAATAGGAAGAAATACTGTTAAGTTTTCAAACTCAAATATTAAAGTCACTTATTCCATTCAGTGTGTGTCACCGCAGTTTAGCAGCCTATTCTGTGTACTCTGCACAGTTGCAGAATAGTAAGAAATACTGTTAAGTTTTCAAACTCAAATATTAAAGTCACTTATTCCATTCAGTGTGTGTCACCGCAGTTTAGCAGCCTATTCTGTGTACTCTGCACAGTTGCAGAATAGGAAGAAATACTGTTAAGTTTTCAAACTCAAATATTAAAGTCACATATTCCATTCAGTGTGTGTCACCGCAGTTTAGCAGCCTATTCTGTGTACTCTGCACAGTTGCAGTATAGGAAGAAATACTGTTAAGTTTTCAAACTCAAATATTAAAGTCACATATTCCGTGTAAGATGAAGAAGGCGGGTAAAAAGGGACGGGGAAGTGGACGTGATCCTGATAGTTCAGGGCGCGGGTCAGGACGCGTAGAAACTGTGCCTGGTGCCAGAGCACAAGAAAGAAAGACATCCACCATACCTAGCTTCATGTCTAATTTTACAGGGCGTCGCAGGACATCACTCTCGAGGTCCGACCACTGCGAACAGGTGGTCGGTTGGATGACAGCTGATACTGCTTCCAGTCGGTTAAGCACCACCCTGTCTTCCACCAAGTCCACTCTCAGTAGCCAAGAGTCTGGTCAACATAATCCTCACTCTGATCATCCTTCCTCCCACCATACACGGTCTGGTCAAAGAAGTGATCCCACACTGGGATATAGTGAGGAGCTCGTCTCATCACCAATCCTTCATTTGAACCTCTCTCCAAGCACGCTTGCAGAGGAACATGACATCTTGTGCCCTGATTCACAACCTCTAGAGGCTACCCAATCACAAGAAGATGACAGATGTGAACGGCATTTAAGGTCAAAGGAAGTAGTGGATGATGATGATGATGATGAGACACAGTTGCCATTAAATCAACCACTATTTCCGTCTCAAGACCTTGTTGAGGAGAATGTTATACAGTTGCCAATGACTGAGTATGTGGTGGGATCAAGACATGAGGAGGATGATCAGAGTGAGGAAGTGGAGGAGGACTTGGTGGACGATGAGGTGACTGACCCCACCTGGGAAGGTGTAGAGCCGAGCGATGACAGCAGTCCTGAGGGTGAGCCATCTGCAGCACCGCAACAGGCTGGAAGAGGCAGTGGTGTGGCTACAGAAAGAAGGCGGACCGCACCAAACCGGCCCGCAAATGTTCCACGGAGCACCCCCTTGCGTAAATCTACCTTGCCAAAGGGTAGGTGTTCCGCGGTATGGCGTTTTTTTAAGGAAAGTGCGGACGACAAAAGAATTGTAGTTTGCAACCTGTGCCACACCAGAATGAGCCGAGGCATGAACACTAGAAACCTCACCACCACCAGCATGATCCGACACATGGCATCCAAGCACCGTAATAAGTGGGAGGAACGCCTGGATCGCCCATCTGTGTCTGCAGGCCACACCACTGCCTCCTCTTCCCCTGTTTTCGGTGCCGGCCAATCGCCTGTCGAAGGCGCAGGCCCGCATACCTCCCGCCCTGCACCTGTACCATCTGAAGCACCATCAGCGACCACATCCACTTCCCTGTCCCAGCACAGCGTCCAAATGTCGTTACCCCAGGCATTTGAGCGCAAGAGAAAATACCCAGCCACCCACCCACAGGCCATAGCACTAACCTCACACCTTTCCAAATTACTGGCCATCGAAATGCTGCCATTTAGGCTTGTGGACACTGAGTCCTTCCGCAGCCTGATGGCAGCAGCTGTCCCTCGGTACGCGGTCCCCAGCCGCCACTACTTTTCCCGGTGTGCCATCCCCGCATTACACCACCATGTGTCCCGTAACATCACCCGTGCCCTGACCAACGCAGTTACTGGGAAGGTCCACTTAACGACTGACACATGGACAAGTGCTTGTGGCCAGGGACGCTACATTTCCCTGACGGCACACTGGGTGAATGTCGTGGAGGCTGGGAGCGACTCGGACCCTGGGATGGCACGGGTGCTACCCACGCCGAGGATTGCGGGCCCTACCTCCATCAGGGTTTCCACCAGCACCTACGTTATTGGCTCCTCCTCCTCCGTTTCCACCTCCGAATTCTCTACACGCAGCGCCACTCCCCCATCAGCCAGTAGCTGGAAGCAGTGTAGCACTGCAGTGGGGAAGCGTCAACAGGCCGTGCTGAAGCTGATCTGCCTTGGGGACAAACAGCACATGGCCTCAGAGCTGTTGCAGGGGATTAGTCACCAGACCGAGCAGTGGCTCTCGCCACTCAACCTGCAACCAGGCATGGTTGTGTGTGATAATGGGCGTAACTTGGTGGCGGCTTTGGAGCTCGGCAAGCTCACACACGTACCATGCCTAGCGCATGTATTTAATTTAGTGGTGCAGCGATTTCTAAAAACCTACCCCAATGTGCATGATCTCTTGACCAAGGTGCGCTGCGTGTGTGCACATTTCCGTAAGTCATCTACAGCTTCGGCCGGCCTGTTGAAGCTGCAGCAGCGCTTACAATTGCCAGCTCACCGGCTGCTGTGTGACGTGAGCACGCGCTGGAACTCCACCTTCCACATGTTGGCCCGGCTTTGTGAGCAGCAGAGGGCAGTAGTGGAGTACCAGCTGTTACACGGTCGTCGCCTCTCCGTTCAACTTCCTGTAATCAGAAGTGAGGAGTGGGAATGGATGTCAGACCTCTGCGAGGTTTTACGCAATTTTGAGGAATCGACACAGATGGTGAGCGGCGATAACGCTATTATCAGTGTAACCATCCCACTTCTGTGTCTACTGAAACGCTCGCTGCTCACAATTAAAACCGACGCTTTGCATGTGGAAGAGGTGGAAATGGGGGAGGAAGAGCTTACACAAGGTGATAGCCAGAGCACCCTCACTTCGTCTTCTCAGCGACAATTGGAGGAGGCGGAGGAGGAGGAGGAGGAGGAGGAGGAGGAAGACACGGTTGCCTCCGCTACAGAGGGTAGCCATGGAACTTTAGTTCCATCTCTTCAGCGTGGGTGGGCAGAAGAGGAGGAAGAGGATGAGGATATTGAGAGTCATCCTCCTGGTGAGGACAGCGAAATCTTGACTGTTGGTACTCTGGCACACATGGCTGACTTTATGTTAGGCTGCCTTTCCCGTGACCCACGCGTTATACGCATTTTAAACAACACGGATTACTGGGTGTTCACCCTTCTGGACCCCCGCTACAAAGAGAATTTCTCATCTCTCATTCCTCCGGTGGAGAGGACAAGCAAAATGGTGCAATACCAGAAGGTTCTTGTTGAAAAATTGCTCCAAAATTTTCCATCTGACAACGCTGGCGGCAGAGTACGTGCTACCTTGGCCAACCGAGAAGGGGAGAAAAGGGGAGCACACAGCAGTTCCGAGAAAGGCAGGGCAACACTCTCCAAGGCGTGGGACACCTTCATGACACCCCGCCAGCACCCTCACCCTGATGCGCAGCCTAGTGTCACAAGGAGGGAAAAGTTTTGGAAGATGGTGAAGGAGTACGTAGCAGACCGTGTCAGCGTCCTCAATGATCCCTCTGTGCCTTACAACTACTGGGTGTCCAAGCTGGACACGTGGTATGAACTGGCACTCTACGCCTTGGAGGTGCTGGCCTGCCCTGCCGCCAGCGTTCTGTCTGAGCGGGTATTTAGTGCTGCTGGTGGCATCATAACAGATAAGCGTATCCGCCTTTCCACCGACAATGCTGATAGGTTGACACTTATAAAAATGAACAAGGCCTGGATTTCCCCTGACTTCTCCACTCCACTGGAGGAAAGCCCCGGGGGAACAAAAACTCACTTTATATATGTTATTTACAATGATGGGAATACTCTGTATTCCCATTCACCCCTTCCACCCAAAAAACGGGTATATGGTTGACTCTTAATCTTCTCATCCTCCTCCTCCTCTTCCATATGCCCTGTGCTATAATTTTTATATAGGGCCAGCTCACCAGCGGGCCCTGTGCTATAATTTTTATATAGGGCCAGCTCACCAGCGGGCCGTGTGATATAATTTTTATATAGGGCCAGCTCACCAGCGGGCCCTGTTTGACAATTTTTATATAGGTCAGCTCACCAGCGGGCCTTCTCATATAATGTTTTATTGGGTCAGCTCTCTAGCGGGCCCTCTCATATAATGTTTTATAGCGTCAGCTCACTAGCGGGCCTTCGCATATAATGTTTAGGATGGTCAGCTCTGCAGCAGACCCTCACCCATAATGTTTTAGATGGTCAGCTCAGCGCACGTTTCCCTCTTAATCATGGCCTCAGTTCTGAAAATCAAGGAAATTTTTGGGAGAATTTGCCTCTGCGCACGTTTCCCTCTTAATCATGGCCCCAGTTCAGAAAATCAAGGAAATTTTTGGGATAATTTGCCTCTGCGCACGTTTCCCTCTTAATCATGGCCTCAGTTCTGAAAATCAAGGAAATTTTTGGGAGAATTTGCCTCTGCGCACGTTTCCCTCTTAATCATGGCCCCAGTTCAGAAAATCAAGGAAATTTTTGGGATAATTTGCCTCTGCGCACGTTTCCCTCTTAATCATGGCCTCAGTTCTGAAAATCAAGGAAATTTTTGGGAGAATTTGCCTCTGCGCACGTTTCCCTCTTAATCATGGCCTCACTTCAGAAAATCAAGGAAATTTTTGGGAGAATTTGCAGATGATATACAAGTAAATATACAGCAAATATTGTTTGGTAACAATTTTTCGCCTAAAGTCGTTTTTATTTTCCTTTTTGTGTGTTTTATGGTCAGTCTGTAAAAATGGCGTACTACGGGCGAAAGATCGTTCCCACCAGCGATGTTGGAGTCCAAGATGCATCCAGACATCCTCCCTATGCTGTCCCTGAACCATTTCTGTGGTGTTTCCATCCTTTTCTGCCCTTTTCCTATGGACCAGACACCCTCCCCTCATCAGAGCAGGGGGTGCCTGGTGTAATGCTCGAGTCCTCCCATTGACTTCAATGGGGCTCGGGTGCTCGGCCGAGCACTCGAGCCTCAGGGGGTGCTCGGTCAGAGCACCCGAACACCCGAGCATTGGGGTGCTCGCTCATCACTAACTAAGAGCTAATCCTTGTAAAGAATTTAGGATATCTCTACTCCTGGCTGAACCTGCTACTTGGTTTTTCCAGTCCACATCTGGAAGATTAAAGTCCCCCATAATTATAACCTCACCTTTCACAGTCATCTTAGTTAGTTCCTTGACCAACAGTTGATCCAACTCCTCTGTTTGTCCTGGGGGTCTATAGATCACACCTATACGAGTGACCATCTTATTCCCATATTCTAAAGTTATCCAAACAGTCTCTGTGTTGTCCTCCATACCCTGTATAAGATTAACCTTTAAGCTATTTTTGACATAAATGGCAACCCCTCCTCCTTTTCTGCCTTTCCTGTCTTTTCTGAATAGAGAGTAACCCGGTATTTCTACATCCCAGTCATTTTTATCATTGTACCAGGTCTCGGTAATTGCCACTAAGTCCACATCTTCCCTGGTTATTATTGCAATGAGTTCAGGGATCTTGTTCCCTAAACTGCGTGCATTTGTACACATGGCTCGAAGTCTACTGTTTTTTGACCTATGTGCCACAGACATACCTTGATCAAATTCATCTGTGCAATGCTGTGGGGGACAATTGATTATCTCCTGTATCATTCCATTGCCCCCCTCTACTAGTTTAAATACCTGTTAACAAAACTTCTGAATTGCTTGCTGAGAACCTCTGTTCCCTTTTGAGAAAGATGCAAGCCATCCTTTTTGTACAATTCCTTGTTACACCAAATAGGTTTGGTGTGAGAAACAAAGCCAAATCCATGTTTTTGGCCCCATTTCCCTAGCCATGAATTAAAATCTCTTATTCGCTGCATCCTACCATCATCTTCCTTATACACTGGCAGAACTTCTGAAACGGATACAGTGGAAGCAACTTGCTGCAGATCCTTACATAGCTTCTTAAAAACATCTTTTACCACACTTACCTCATTACAAGCCAAATCATTTGTCCCTAAATGGACTATGACATCCAACTCTCCATTCTGTCTTGCTTCCTTAACAATTTTTAAAATGCGTTTTCTGTCTCTGTGAGCTGTAGCACCAGGAAGACATCTGACTTCTTTGCCATCACCATGACTATCCTCCAGAGTCACTCCTCTTAATATAGAATCCCCCAATAAGAGTTGCTTCCTCTTAAAGTTGTTCTTACTTCTTACCTTTATCAGTTTGTCAATGGTTGCAGTCTGGTTTACCTGTGGATTACAGGCTGGTGAACCAGTAGACTCTGCTTCTGGAGTTGTTTCAATATTAAGGCAGTGTTCTGAAAGTGCAGCAAAGGAATTTTGAAGAGGCACAGACTGTGGGACATGCCTCCTGTCCACAACTCTTACCCTTCCAGAGCCAACTGTAGTCCATCTGCCATTTCTTGGAAGTCTCTGAGGCAGTGGCACTTGTTTCATTTGTATCTTTGTGGAGCTCACAGACATCTTGTAGATTTCAGCCTTCAAATTTTCAATCTCCTCTTGTAAAACAGAAAACTGCTGACAAATTGGACAACTTCTGAACCTCCAAAAGGTTTCCTTGGGGAGAAAAGCAAAACATCCATTGCACTGCAACATGCCTGACATGTTCACAGCACTAACGTAATCAGGAGACAGGAAAAAAAAATACCTTCAGATTTTGTTTTCTGAGCTCCTTGCAGCTGCAGACCTCCAAATATACTAGAAGTGAGAACAAAAATACTTTGCACGGCTCCAAAAAAAGTATGTATTATAAATGTATTAAAATAGAAAATCTCTTATATGATATAAGATAAAACCAATAAACATTCTATGAAGAAGCAATCTAACGCGTTTCGTGGCTCTGTATGCCACTTTATCAAAGATACAATTACAGCTTCCGAAAAAGAAAAGCTGTAATTGTATCTTTGATAAAGTGGCATACAGAGCCACGAAAAGCGTTAGATTGCTTCTGCATAGAATGTTTATTGGTTTTATCTTATATCATATAAGAGATTTTCTATTTTAATAAATTTATAATACATACTTTTTTTGTGAGCTGTGCAAAGTATTTTTGTTCTCACTTCTAGTATGTTTGGAGGTCTGCAGCTGCAAGGAGCTTCAGTATCACTGCCACCCTGAGCGGGGACAGGTTTATTCTCCTCGAATGCGTGCTGGTCAGTTTATACTTTGACTGACATCTATTCTTGTGAGTATATACACATTTTTTATTGATTATTGTGTGTCAGATTATACTGTACCATTGGGGGCCCTTTCTTTTTTTGCTGTTTTCTATGGTTTATCGTCTTGGGAGTACGACTTGGATAGGAGCAGCCCTTTGGTTCAAGTGATCTATTTGGGGTAATAACATATCCCTCCAAGCGCTGTGGCTGTTTCTCACATAGGTGTTGGAGCAGCATTTTATTTTGTGAGTACCACACATCAGGGTGATTGGTGGTGGCACTTTGTTCATTGAGGTTCAACACAAGGGGCGCCTCTTCCCTTCTTCTCCCCCCTCTTTCTGTTTTATATATACAAGTCTAGAGGACATGTCGAAAAAAATTGTAGAAGAACAATGTCAAATTTACACGGAGAAAGAAAGTCATGTGAGCACTATAAGTCGAATTATAAGGGGGGGTTAAAATGTTGAATGTAAACAATATTTGTTGAATTAAAATGGTGAAAGTAAACACTATAATTCAAATTTCAAAGGGGGGGTTAAACTGTCGAAGGGGGGCACTCTATGTCGGATTTCTATGATGTATACTGTATTTTGTACTGCTTTTGTTCAGACAACAATGGTTTTGAAACCGTCATTGTGGCTTCTACGCCTCAACTCTTAGGAACAGGATTACCGACAGAAAATGTAACCACAAAACAGGCAGTAATACTGAGCATGGGTAATAGATGCTACTTGCACGTTGTTTTTAGTTGTTTCCTATGGGCTTTTTTTTGACTGGCGGAGCGTATAATTACCGCTGATTTTGTTTTCACAAGTCGGGTAATAAGATACTAAAACCTGACTTAACCCCTTAAGGACCCTTGACGTACCAGGACCGTCACGGTCCTTGAAATACTCAAGGACCGATGACGGTCATAGTACGTCAAGTACTTTTTACTTACAGCGCTCTACCGGGAGCGCTGTAAGTAAAAATAGGGCCTGAAATTGACCGCTCCAAGATCGGAGCGATCTCTATCAGGCCCCATAATGACGCGCCGATACACGCGACAGGTCACGTGTACCGGCGCGTACAAGTGCGCCTATGCGGTCATTATGGGACGGAAATGTCCCAGGACCACCGGTCCTTAAGGGGTTAAAAAACATGCCTGTTTTTTTTTTTATTGCTGGTAATAGAATTGAGCCCCTAGTATCAGTCTGCTGCAGCCACAGCTCACATCAGGATTCCTGTCACCTATCAGTCAAACTTTTTTTTTTCATATATATATATATATATATATATATATATATATATATATATTTTTTTTTTTTTTTTTCCTATTTTAAGTTGAAAGTGTTTCACCTGTATTTGTGGGAGGGGCTGCAAGCCCATAAATACGGGCAGCAGCCTTTCCCACTGGAGCTCAATTCATGTTGAGCTCCATCCGAAAGTTGGATGCCGTTTCCATCCGCAGCATTCTAGCTTTTCATTGTTGGTTCGTTGCACCATTCATGTAAGTTTCCTATGTTACAGTTTCATGTTTCTCCTTTCCTCGTATCCCCAGCTTAGCTACTCGGTTCCAGTTGCTGCCCACCCCATCCTGTCTCGGTATCCGGTTCTCAGTCCTTGACCGGTTACTCCCCTTCACATTCAACATCTCTGCTCTTTCATCAATCATTGACCCTGTCCCTGCCACCACCCGCGTCACCATCCTTCACCGTTCCCTCTTACCTTCGCTCTTTTCAGCGCCCGTCAGCCACACCAGTCCTCTCTCTCCTCTCTCCGCTACCTCCTGCATCACGGTCCGTCACCCACCAGGTAGGTGTTTCTCTTACGACAGTCACTCGGTCTGATCTGTCTCATCACGGGTGATCATTTCTCTGTCATGCGACTGCTCCTTTCCCCCCTCCTCTGCACACTTCATTTCTGATCCCAAGCACTGCCCATGTCAGCATTTCACAGCCATATCCATCTTCCCATCTTCTAGCATCTCTCCTCCTTCCACCTTGTACATTTCCCCTTACCCTCGCACAACCAGCTCACGGTAGCATATTCCTGTCTTTCACCACGTCCATTCCCCCTTCCCCCCTCCCCTCGCACAACCGGCTCACGGTAGCATCTCCCTGTCATCCATCACGTTCCATTCCCCCTTTTCCCCTCCCCTTCGCACAACCAGCTCAAGATAGTATCTCTCCGTCTTCCACTACGTCCTATTCCCCCTTCCCCTTTCCCCCTCACACAACCAGCTCACGGTAGCTGCCAGCATACTACCCGTCTCCATTATAGCTGGTAAATGCTTAAAAAGAAAACAAAAAAGAAAAAAAGAGAGAGAGGAAGGAATATGAGAGGGAGATCAGAGAGTATAATTATAAGAAGGAGGGGGGAAGCAGCAGGGGGGAAGAGGGCAACTATCACGGTGCCCGTGATTGCTGCCTTTCTCTGTCAGTTACATGAAGGGGCTTTCCATTGGCTGCCTGCCTACAGCCCGCCCTGTATTGCCTATTTAAACTGAGCTTGGGCACCCTTTGGTTGCCCTTTCTTGTTGTCTCTGTGTCACCTGCACCTGCATTGTGATCCTGAGCTTCCTGGGCCGTGTTACCTTTTTGCTCTCCTGTGATCGCCTGAGTTCCTGCCTGACAGCTTCCTCGGTTCCAGCTTCCGTTCCTGATCCAGTTGGGGTTGCTGTTCTGCTGTTCCTGATCTGGTTGCCTGCCGTGGTGATTCAGTTCCTGTCCTGATCAGTTGTGTTCCTGCTCCTGTATTGCCTGCAGAGCGTCTCTATCTCCTCCTGTCGCTGGGGTGACATTTTCACTCTTTTGTATGTTACTCCTGTAAGCGGGTACTGGTTCGCTCCATCTACAACCGGCTGCTTATTGCAACTGTAGAGGTCATGTTACTCCAGTACGCGGTTACTGGTTCGCTCCTCATTAACCGGCTGCTTGCTCAGTCCTATACAGCACCGGTAGAGATTGTGTCACTCCAGTACGCGGGTACTGGTTCGCTCCACATTACCGACTGCCTGCTCAGTCCTAAATAGCCCCGGTAGAGATTGTATCACTTCAGTACACGGGTACAGGTTCGCTCCACATTAACCGGCTGCTTGCTCAGTCCTAAACAGCACCAGTAGAGTTTTTGTCATTCCAGTATGCGGGTACTGGTTTGCTCCACGTTAACCGGCTGCTTACTCAGACCTTAACAGCACCGGTAGAGATTGTTTTACTCCAGTACGCGGGTACTGGTTCGCTCCACGTTAACCGACTGCTTGTTCAGTCCTAGACAGCACAGTAGTGTTTGTGTCTCCCCAGTACGCAGGTACTGGTTCGCTCCATGTACGACCGGCTGCTGTTTGCACCGGTAGAGGTTATGTCACTCCAGTACGCGGGTACTGGTTCGCACCACGTAAACCAGCTGCTTGTTCAATCCTAGTCAGCACCGGTAGAGATATTCTGTCACTCCAGTACGTGGGTACTGCTTCGCTCCATTTTGGACTGGCTGCTTGTTCAGTCCTAGACAGCAACGGTGGTGTTGGTGACTCTCCAGCAAGCGGGTACTGGTTCGCTCCTAGTACACTGGCTGCTTATTGCACCGGTAGAGTTTGTCACTCTCGTACGTTGGTACTGGTTCGCTCCTTGTTTGCATTGGGAGCTTATTACAGCTTGACAGCCCAGTAGGCCTCTATTGTCCATCATATGCTACTGGTTGTTACATCTTTGGCCGGTCACTGAGGTCAGCTTTGCCTAGGTTCCAGTCTCTCAGCCCAAGGCTGCCTTGCCCGGTATACTGGTAAGGCCGGTAGAACCTATCCTGTCCTGTGCTATTTAAGGTTGCCTTACCCGGTATTGGCAAGGCCGGTAGAGCCTCTTTACTCGTTATCCAGTGTTTAGGCTGCCTTGCCCGGTATATTGGCATGGCCGGTAGAGCCTCACTATTCGGTGTACTAGTCTCAAAGCTGTCCTGCCCGGTATATTGGCAGGACCGGTAGAGCCTTTTCTCCTCGTGATACTAGCCTCCCAGGCTGCCTTGCCCGGTATATTGATAAGGCCGGTAGAACCTATTCCATCCTGTACCAACCTATGGTTGCCTTACCCGGTATTGGCAAGGCCGGTAGAGCCTGTCCTACATTCTGCTACCACTACGCTCTATTATTGTGTATTGTCTTTAAATGTTGAATGTAAATGCTACCCGCAAGGGTTCCCTTTAAACTTTTCAATAAAGTTGTGTTTTTATCTTAACTCTGTGTCTGAGAGTCATAACAAACCGTGACTGTACGAAAGGGCCATGACCTCAGATAATAAGAGTGATGGTAATACACAGAACATCTATTGGAGGATGGATGTACATGAGCAACGCCTGGATCCAAACCATTCTTGAATGTACATTACTCACGGATAAGTCCATCCCGAGTCCAGTGGTCTCCCCAGGTTCGACACCAGAGAACGATACCACGCCCTCAGGGGCTGCAGTCAAGGGGTTAACTGCTTCTGCCGCTTTACCTCTCAGATATGATGGTGATCCCAGCTTTTGCAGAGGGTTTATCATCCAACTTGAAATATTTATGGAACTAACTTCGCATGTCTTTCTTAGTGACCGCACTAAAGTTGGGTTTATGATATCCCTGCTGACTGGCAGAGCCCTGGCATGGGCCAATCCCTTATGGGAGAGTGCGAGGCCTTGCACAAAGAATTTCAGGGAATTTGTACAGTCATTTCGGAGAGTATTTGAGCTTCCTGGTAGAACCGCCTCTGCTGCTAAACGCCTTATGGAGATACAGGCGTACCGTTGGCGATTACACCATTGAATTCCGCACGTTGGCAGCAGAGGTAGACTGGAACAATGAGGCGTTGCTGGCAGCTTTTGCTCAGGGTCTGAGCGAGCAGATAAAGGATGAAATTGCTGCCAAGGAATTGCCTACTGATCTGGATGATTATATCGAGTATGTTATCCTAATTGATACCCGGATCCGTGAGAGATCGATGGCTAAGGACCGCAGGCTACAGCCTAAAAATACTGGTGCTACCAGTACATTTTGCCCACCCATCCCTCCCTTGGCATCTAAGCCTAATGAACAGTTACGGGAATCAGGTGAACCTATGCAATTAGGCTTCACCAGGCTAACCAAGGAGGAGAGAACATATCGCAGAATGCAGTGGTTGTGCTTATACTGTGGCAAAAATGGGCACCAGTTAAGATCTTGTCCAGTACGTCCGGGAAACGAACACACCTAGGGTACCTTGGGGGACAGGCCCTAGGTGGTGTTTAACCATCCCCAGGTTTGGTCACACTGAAACCCACCATACAGGTGGTACTTTCATGGGCAGAACGCTCAGTGGAGGTTCTGGCCCTGGTTGATTCCGGCACGGCTGGATATTTTACGGACAATACCTTTGCTGAACTAAATGGGATTCCGCGGATTGAGAGAGAATCCCCTCTCGCTATTGAAGCTATTGACGGCAGACCCCTAGAACCTGCGCAGGTTACCTTTGAAACAATGCCATTATCTATGACCATTGAGGCACTTCATAAAGAGGAACAGCAGTTCCAGATTATCAATTCTCCACACTACACAGTCATTCTGGGATCTCCATGGTTACAGCTTCATAATCCACAGTTTGATTGGCAAAAGTGTGAAATCTCTGCTTGGTCTCAGTATTGTATGGAGCATTGTGTGTGCCACCCAGTTAAGATCTTGTGTACCTCCCCTTCACTCCCAGATGAGTATCAACAGTTCAGTGATGTATTCAGTAAGGGAGAGGCCGGCACCCTACCCCAGCACAGATCCTATGACTGCACTATTGATTTGCCTCCGGGGGTGGTGCCCCCTAGGGGACGCACATATCCATTGTCTTGTGATGAGAACCAAGCTATGGAGGAATACATTTCTGATGCCCTTAAGAGAGGGATCATAAGGAAATCCACCTCTCTAGCCGGGGCTGGATTCTCTTTTGTAAAAAAGAAAAATGGTGAACTGAGACATGCATTGATTACCGTGGCCTAAACAAGTTAATGTCTAAAAATGCTTATCCGATACCACTCATCACCGAGCTATTTGACAGGTTAAAAGTTTCCTCAATCTTCACCAAACTGGACCTACGAGCTGCTTATAACCTGATTCAGATCAGAGCTGGTGATGAGTGGAAAACTGCCTTTAACACTAGATCTGGGCACTATGAGTATCTGGTGATGCCGTTTGATCTTTGTAACGCACCCGCAGTATTTCAAGAGTTAATCAATGACATCCTCAGGGATATGCTGCAGTCCTGCGTGGTTGTCTACTTGGACGACATACTCATTCATTCTGAAAATATGTCACAACACATTAAAGATGTATCAGAAGTGTTGCTCCGCCTACGCAAAAACAAATTGTATTGCAAATTGGAAAAATGTGAGTTTCACAAATCCAGTGTGCCATTCTTGGGATTTGTGATTGGCAAAGAAGGCATTGCCATGGATAAGGAGAAATTGGCGGCAGTGTTGCAATGACTGCGGCCTAAGGGCCTGAAAGCTATCCAGCGATTTCTGGGTTTCGCTAATTATTATAGGAAATTTATTAAGAACTTTTCCACAATTGTTAAACCATTGTCTGACCTTACGCACAAGGGTGCTAATCCAGCCCAGTGGTCGGTGGCTGCAGAGGATGCGTTTGAGAGATTGAAATCCGCTTTTGTTAACGCTGCTGTGTTATCCCACCCCAACCCATCTCTCCCATTTTCATTGGAGGTTGATGCCTCAGAGAATGGGGTCGGGGCAGTACTTTCTCAATGACCTGTTAAAGGAGGAATTCTCAGACGATGTGGGTTTTTCTCCAAAAAATTGTCTGTGGCCCAGAGTCATTATGAAATAGGTAACAGAGAATTGCTGGCCATCATTCTTGCTCTGAAGGAATTGCGTCATCTATTAGAAGGTACAAAAAATCCAGTATTAATTCTGACTGACCACAAGAATTTGACCTATCTCTCTGAGGCTAAAAGATTATCCTCATGCCAGGCCAGGTGGGCACTGTTCCTCTCTCGATTCAATTTCATTGTATCATACCTGCCAGGGTCCAAGAATGTTAGGGCTGATGCTCTGTCTAGACAAATTGAGCCTGATGCTGACAAAGACAAGGTTCCAGCACCGATTATACAGCCTGATCGTATATTGGCTACATTGCGCACAAGTATCACTTCACCACTTGGGGAAGAGATTTTGGCCTCTCAGGCTACTGCTCCTCCTGAAACCCCAGTGGGTAAGTGTTTTATTGCCGAACCATTTCGCACCCTGCTGGGCATATTCGTAGAGACCAATTAGTTTGGTCTCTCACAAGTCTTTTGGTGGCCCTCCTTGAGGGCAGATTGTGCTGCGTTTACTCATGCCTGTGCCACCTTTGCCTGTGCCAAGACCCCTAGACACCTCCCTGTGGGCCTACTCCAGCCGGTACATAATGGCGAACGTCTCTGGTCCCACGTGTCCATTGATTTCATGGGAGAATTGCCGGATTCTAGAGTGTATTCCTTCATACTGATGGTGGTGGACAGGTTTTCTAAAATGGCTCATTTTGTGCCCCCCATGGCCTTCCTTCTGCCAAAGAATTAGCGGTGGTTTTTGCTAAAGAGGTATTTCAGTTGCATGGAGTACCCAGAGTGCTGGTATCTGACCTTGGGACCCAGTTTGTATCCAGATTTTGGAGGGCATTTTGTGAACAAATGAGCATCCAATTGTCTTTTTCCTCTGCCTACCATCCCCAGACTAATGGGGCCGCTGAGCGTGCCAGTCAGAGACTGGAGCAGTTCCTGTGCTGTTTCGTGACTGACCATCATGATAATTGGGCTGACCTGTTGCCCTGGGCAGAGTTCGCCAGGAACTGTGCGGTTAACTCTTCTTCCAGAAGCTCCCCGTTTTTGATTAATTATGGGTTCCAGCACTGTTTGCTCCCGGATTCGTTCCAGTCGCAGCAGATTCCAGCTTTGGATGAGCATATCGAGCAGCTCTGCTCCACATGGGCACAGCTTCAGAGGGCACTCAGTCAGTCCTTCCAGCTCCATCAGCGTCATGCCAATTGTAGACAGCTGCCAGCGGTTTCCTTCCAGGTTAGGGGCAGAGTGTAGCTTTCCTCCAGAAACCTCAAACTACGAGTCCCGTCTAATAAATTGGCTCCTAGATTTATTGGTCCTTATGCTTTGGACATTCCGGCTTCCATGCGTATTCATAATGTGTTCCATGTGTCCCTCCTCAAACCTCTTGCATGCAGCCGTTATACTACCAACCCTGTGGTGCCAGGGCCGATAGAGGTGGAAGGTCAGGAGTAGTACGAAGTTCAGAGTATCAATGATTCCCGCAGACTTAGAGGAAAAGTGCAGTATTTGGTACATTGGAAAGGTTATGGTCCAGAAGAACGATCCTGGGGGGATAGTAAGGACCTTCACGCTCACAAATTACTGCGTATTTTCCATTCCAAATACCCTCAGAAACCAGGGCCCTCTTCTAGGAGAGGGGGTCTTTGAGAGGGGGGTACTATCATGGTGCCCGTGATTGCTGCCTTTCTCTGTCAGTTACATGAAGGGGCTTTCCATTGGCTGGCTGCCTACAGCCCGCCCTGTATTGCCTATTTAGACTGAGCTTGGGCACCCTTTGGTTGCCCTTTCGTGTTGTCTCTATATCGCCTGCACCTGCATTGTGATCCTGAGCTTCCTGGGCCGTGTTACCTTTTTGCTCTCCTGTGATCGCCTGAGTTCCTGCCTGACAGCTTCCTCGGTTCCAGCTTCCGTTCCTGATCCGGTTGGGGTTGCTGTTCCTGCTGCTGTTCCTGTGTTACGGTTTTCTGACACTCAGACAACAGTAAAAAGTAAAAACACAGTTTTATTGAAATAATGGTTAAAGAACAGTGCCCCTGGGGGCCAGGACAGGTATAAATGGTAATGACAAAATACAGGCCCAAGTGTGTATAATGAAATATACAGATCAGGAAAGTGACATACAGGGGTTAATGTAGAGAAACCGAACAGTCTCAGTAAAATTGATTAGCCAACGCCCAGGAGGTAATATCAGTCTCTTGATGGTGTGGAGGAAGGTGTATTGTGTGACTGAACTGAATCACTCTCAGAAGCTGTGCAACGGAACGCCCCAACAGACCAGCAAGATCGACCAGAGCTGAGCCAATACCACCTTAGTGGGATAACAGGAGGAAAGCTACTGCCAGAGCAAATGGGACCAGAACCTGAATCGCCCTTAACACTCACTCGGAAGTAACCCTGCGTGTGCCAACGGGACCAGAGCCCTAAACACCCCTTGGGTGCCAGAACGGAGCAACACTGTACAAGCAATTAACGAGCCAGAGCACTAGTAGTGCGGTGGATAGTGTAACACATTGAGCACTTGGAGACCAGAGCCGGGACACCCTTCCGGTGCCGTACAGAACACACACTGCAAGAGCAAACTGGAGGTACCAACGTCAACCGGCGCCACCACGGTGCTGCCCGAGCACCAGAACAGACAACTGCTCTGCTAGTGTGAATAGATAGGCTAGGTCTTAACAGCACAGGCTCAGGAAGTGTTAATGGCTCGAACGGAAACCCACAGGCTTGGCAAGTGTACGAGGATAGGCTCAATAAACGGAGGCTACAAGCACAGCAAGGGTTAAGGCAGGTTTGGTATTGGAGGCTACAGCTCAGCAGCGATATGAAGACAGACTCTGAGCGACAAAAGGCAACAGCTCGGTATATAGAGAGATGATTAGTCAGAGCTACACAAATACAGTTCAGAATGTCGCCGGAAGGCGACCGGAATCACACTGGAATACAGGATCAGATCACTGAGCAGGAACGGGTCAATCACGGAGCAGGGTAGTCAGCCAGAACCGGGTCAATCACGGAGCAGGGTCGTCAGCCAGAACCGGGTCAATCACGGAGCAGGGTCGTCAGCCAGAACCAGGTCAATCACGAAGCAGGAACATCAGTCGGAACCAGGTCAATCACGAGCAGGATTAGCAGAATAGTCAGACGAGCCGGGTCGGTACACAGGAACGCAGGAACACAGCAACAAGGCGCAGGATCAGGAACACCAAGAAAGGGCATCTGACAGGTGCTGTGACCCCAGTATATAAAGGCACATCCTGGGCGGGCCAATCAGCCTCCTCCACTGCACAGGTAACACCAAGCGAGATTGACAGGGAATCACGGGGACCGTGATATCCTGCTGCCGTTCCTGATCCGGTTGCCTGCCGTGGTGATTCAGTTCCTGTCCTGATTGGCTGTGTTCCTGCTCCTGGATTGCCTGCAGAGCATCTCTATCTCCTCCTGTCACTGGGGTGACATTTTCACTCTTTTGTATGTTACTCCTGTAAGCGGGTACTGGATTGCTCCATCTACAACTGGCTGCTTATTGCACCGGTAGAGGTCATGTTAGCTCAGTCCTATACAGCACCGGTAGAGATTGTGTCACTCCAGTATCTGGGTACTGGTTCGCTCCACGTTAACCGGCTGCTTGTTCAGTCCTATACAGCACCGGTAGTGTTTGTGTCTCCCCAGTATGCGGGTACTGGTTCGCTCCATGTACGACCGGCTGCTGTTTGCACCGGTAGAGCTTATGTCACTCCAGTACGCGGGTACTGGTTCGCACCACGTAAACCAGCTGCTTGTTCAATCCTAGTCAGCACCGGTAGAGATATTCTGTCACTCCAATACTCGGGTACTGGTTAGCTCCACATTAACCGGCTGCTTGTTCAGTCCTAGACAGCACCGGTGGTGTTGGTGACTCTCCAGTACGCGGGTACTGGTTCGCTCCTAGTACACTGGCTGCTTATTGCACCGGTAGAGGTTGTCACTCCCGTACGTTGGTACTGGTTCGCTCCTTGGTTGCAATGGGAGCTTATTACAGCTTGACAGCCCAGAAGGCCTCTGTTGTCCATCATATGCTACTGGTTGTTACATCTTTGGCCAGTCACTGAGGCCAGCTTTGCCTAGGTTCCAGTCTCTCAGCCCAAGGCTGCCTTGCCCGGTATACTGGTAAGGCCGGCAGAACCTATCCTGTCCTGTGCTATTTAAGGTTGCCTTACCCGGTATTGGCAAGGCCGGTAGAGCCTCTATACTCGTCATCCAGTGTTTAGGCTGCCTTGCCCGGTATATTGGCAGGGCCGGTAGAGCCTCACTATTCGGTGTACTAGTCTCAAAGCTGTCCTGCCCGGTATATTGGCAGGACCGGTAGAGCCTTTTCTCCTCGTGATACTAGCCTCCCAGGCTGCCTTGCCCGGTATATTGATAAGGCCGGTAGAACCTATTCCATCCTGTACCAACCTATGGTTGCCTTACCCGGTATTGGCAAGGCTGGTAGAGCCTGTCCTACATTCTGCTACCACTATGCTCTATTGTTGTGTATTGTGTTTAAATGTTGAATGTAAATGCTACCCGCAAGGGTTCCCTTTAAACTTTTCAATAAAGTTGTGTTCTTATCTTAACTCTGTGTCTGAGAGTCATAGCAAATTGTGACAGCAACATTAAGAGAGAAGAAAAAAAATGGATGTGTATGTATAGATATATATATGTGTATATATATATATATATGTGTACATAGGTATATATGTGTACGTATAGAAAGGGACTAAGTCTTCTGTTTTCTCCTCAGCACTACCACCCGCCAGGATTCACCATCATTACCAGGCTCCATTTCTGGTTATATCAGCCAGCCTTTCAGGGCCACTCAGGTAATTCAGGCCCCCGCTCGTCAATCCCAGCCACTTTACTTTCTTTCCTCATACCATGGTTTCCTTTCTCTAGACATTCTACTTGCACCGGGCCTCCAGTCATCTTTCATTCCAGGAGCTCTCGAGGCATTCAGCTCTAATCCGCCCAGGTATTCAGCACCACTCAGGGGTTGTGTTGGTGGGGTGTGTTTTTTTTTTCCTCACACCGCTTGTCTTCTTTCGTAGATATCAATTATCAGATCTCTCATCCGGTATGTACCCCAGTTCCCCCTACTGTCCGTCCCTTCAGCACTCCACCCCGACCACCACAATGTCACGGATTTGAAGACTCTCAGACTAAGGTTTGGTAAAAACTTAACTTTATTAAAAGTTAAAGGCAGTCCCCGTAGGGTAAACATACATAACAATACAGCAGTAATAGCAGATATAATAGGTTCTACCGGCCTTGCCTAAATACCGGGCAAGGCAACCCAAGTGACAGTAATAATGACAGGCTCTACCGACCTTGCCTATACCGGGTAAGGCAACCGTGAGATGGCATATACCGGTTCTACCGGCCTTATCAATACCGGGCAAGGCAGCCCAAGGAATGCTGAATGGAGGCTCTACCGGCCCTGCCAATACCGGGTAAGGCAACCTTCAAGATGGTGATGTACAAGGTTCTACGGGCCTTACCAATACCGGGCAAGGCAGCCCAAAGGAGTACGGTAGTAGGCTCTTCCGGCCCTGCCAATACCGGGTAAGGCAACCTTAAGGATGGTAACATACAAGGTTCTACCGGCCTTACCAATACCGGGCAGAGCAGCCTGAGCGAGTAGACCAGCTGTCAGATGACTAAGACAGCAGAGAGAAATAGGAATTATGGTCTTACTCAGCAGAAGTCTATTGCCAGGGATAATCAGACGACTGCATAGGAGTGGACAGAGACCTGGCCAAAGTACTGGATCATTCAGGAGCAAACCAACGTCCGCACGTTGGGACCAACAGTAAATAACGCCACCAGGTTAATGGAGTAAACCAGCGTCCGCACGCTAGGACCAACAGTAAATGTCACCACCAAGTTTAATGGAGTAAACCAGCGTCCACACACTGGAACCAACAGTGTATCTCGCAACCAGGTTTAATGTAGCGAACCAGCGTCCGCACGCTGGAACCAACAATGTATATCGCAACCAAGTGTAGGGGAGAAAAACAGCGTCCGCATGCTGGAACCAACAATGTAATCACAACCAGGTATAGTGGAGTAAACCAGCATCCGCACGCTGGAACCAACAATGTAATCGCAACCAGGTTTAGAGGAGTAAACCAGCGTCCGCACGCTGGAACCAACAATGTATTCGCAACCAGGTTTAGTGGAGTAAACCAGCGTCCGCACGCTGGAACCAACAATGTATATCGCAACCAGGTTTAGTGGAGTAAACCAGCGTCCACACGCTAGAACCAACAATGTATATTGCAACCAGGTTTTAGTGGAGTAAACCAGCGTCCGCACGCTGGAACCAACAATGTAATCGCAACCAGGTTTAGTGGAGTAAACCAGCGTCCGCACGCTGGAGCCAACAATGTATGATCAGCAGCGAGAAGAACAATGTCGCCAGATCGACGGCTGGAGAAGGAGATTCAGGAACTCAGTAACATTAACCCGCGAGGTGCTGGAACACAGGAACACTAGAATACAGGCACCCAGGAACACTGGAACACCGGAACACTAGCATACAGGAACACTGGAACACTGGAACACAGGAACGCTAGCATACAGGAACACTGGAACACTGGAACACAGGATCAGCAAGTACAGCAGGAACAGCAGGAACAGGCCCAGAAGCCTGACCAGCAGGTCAGGCAGAATGAAGTCAGAAACACCACGAAAGGGCAACCTGGAAGTGCTCAGCCTGGGTTTAAAAAGGCTGTGTGAGGAGGGTTAATCACAGACAGCCAATCATGATTACTCAGCAAGTGACAGACACTGAACAGCACGAATCACGGGCACCGTGATACGCGATCACTCTCACCCGTCCCCTCTCACTCCCTCCCCCTGTCCTCCCCAACTGGGGGGGGGGCGGCATTCATAGGAGAAGAGGATGGGGGGATAGTAAAAAAAAAAAGGAAAGTTATGTACTAGCTCTCACCTCTTCTTACACGTCACGCCTCCTTACTACCGTCACCTTGCCTCCTCAAGGAGGCCGAAGGTCAATGGCTCACTACCATACGTCTTCAGGAAGGCTCTGATCGTGTTACCTATTCCCAGACCGAAGTATTTCTCTTCCCCCACACCTCTGCTCGCCCCTCACTTCTAAGAGGCCGAAGGTCATTGACTGCCCTTACCTCCTCAGAGGTCGAAGGTGCAGTTACACTCTTACCCCTCCACTGAGGTCTTGAAGTTCACGTATCCTTACCTTAGCACAGAGGCCGAAGGCTCCCCACCTACCCTCAGAGGCCGAGGCTTACCTTACCTCTTCAGAAAAGGGGACGAGGGTCCCTCCTTACCTCGTCACAGAGGACGAAGTTTGTTTCCTCACCTCCTTAGAGGCTGAAGGTTCCTACCTCCTCACGAAGTTGCACCGTCCTTACCTCCTCACAGAGGCCGAAGGCTCTGCAACCCCCACCGCACTGACCTCACTCATCTATGGTAAGTCGCCACTATCATGCACAACCTCACGCTATCCATATTTGGCACTACTACCTTTATTGTTCCCACCTTACTGGGTTAAATTTCATTCCTTTTAGACTTCCATCCTCTCACTATGGCGGACACTGCTCAACAGGAACAATCAGGATCCCAAGACCAGGATGCTCCCGATACTCTCCGCCAACGGGGTCCAAACCTCAGGGACTGGACTATCCCAACACTCCTCGAAGAATTGGCCAGAATAAACATTCCTCATTCCTCGACGGCTAGGAAAGCGGAACTGTTTAGACTATTGTTTCCATCTACTCCCTCCTCTTACACCCCTCACCTCCGTCGCCATCCCCCTACATCCCCTGCCTCCACCCACTCATCTAGCCTTCATCCACAGTTGGATCACATCACCAAGCTCCTCACTGACCTCAGTTCCTCCATGACAGACATGCAAGGGAAAATGGTGGTGGTCGAGTCTGTCATCAGCAACAGCGTTTCTATCCCACCTCCAGAAGGTAATCCCACCGCTAGCATTTCAGAAGGCCCTTCCCCTAGGGTCACCCCGGCCCATATGATTCCTCAACATCGCAACACTGTGCACATTGCAGTTGCTGATGAGATCCGCTGTTCCTGCTCTCAAAGAAAAAGATATATTCTAATAACAACACACCCATGATGATTTTGGAGGAGGAGCAGGTGGAGAAGATTTAATGGCCAACTTGTTCATTTCTCAACATATACTGGGGGCTTTTTATTCTGCTGCTACTGCCTCAGGTGCATCACTGGAGCCATTCATGGCAAGTGGAACCTTCAGCATCCATCACCCATGTTACTGCTGTTGTTGATCCCACTCCCTTTCAGCTGCCTAATCATCCTGCTTCTTAAACACCAACAGTAAGAACAGCAGTTGCAAATTCCACAATTATGGACTCAGGAGGACTTTTGACAATGGCCAGTGGCCACTGGACAAAATTACCTGCTGGCACTAGGCTTGTCATGTGTTCTTAGCGGAGTCTGGACAGCAGCAGTACTTGGTTTTGGGTGTCATGGTGTTTGGAAACAATTGTGCCCCAGATGTTATTTACCACACACACACTCTGCACATTGCAGTTGCTGATTAGAGCGACAGTTCCTGCTCTCAAGGGAAAAAAATATTTTCTAATAACAACACACCCATGATTTTGAAGGAGGGGTGTCACGGTTTCCCAAGAATAATTCAGGAGTCAGACCGGTATAGTAAAAATGACAATATTTATTAAACAATACAAACAGAATATAACAATAAATAGAAGTAATCACAGGCAATAGACACAAGGATCAGGTCCCGCTCGAGGTCAGCAACTCTATCAGGAATAGGAGTCTGTTAGTCAGCCAGATCCACAGGTCTGCACCAGATTGGGTGTCCGCTATACACAAGGAGTAGGCAGGAGAATAGTCAGACAGAGCCACAGGTCAGCACCAGGATGGGTGGTCAGACAAGCCAGGTCATACACAGAGCCCAAGGAAACCCATCTGTGTAGAACAACAATGCAAAGGCAACTGAGAATTGGCTCAGTTCCCTGTTAAAGCCCAGCCCAGGAAGTGGATGAGAGGAGATTACAGCCAAGCAGTACAAAACAGGGGTCTGCGCCATTCTGCCGATTCGCGCCCGTAAATGACGCATACTGCCGCTATGCGTCAAACCAGCGGCCCGCACCTGCATTAAAAAAAGCGTCAAACCCAGCTGGCAAGAGGACATGGGCAGCCAATGACGCTGCCAGGCGAGCTCAAACCAGGCATAGTCAGCGACATCTGGGAGGAAGCAACCGTGACATATTGACGCCTCATGCATCCTCGTCGGCAGTGTTGCTGGAACTAGGTAACTGTCAAAAGGGGCAGGTGGAGAAGATTTAATGGCGAACTTATTTTTTTCTCCACATAGACTGGGGGCTACTTATTGTGCTGCTACTGCCTCAGGCGCATCACTGGAGCCATTAGTGGCAAGTGGAACTTTCATCATCCATCACCCATGTTACTGCTATTGTTGATCCCACTCCCTTTCAGCTGCCTAATCATCCTGCTTCTTAAACAACAGCAGTAAGAACAGCAGTTGCAAATTCCACAATTATGGACTCAGGAGGACTTTTGACAATGGCCATTGGCCACTAGCCAACATGACCTGCTGACACTAGGCCAGTAGGCCATTTTTATTTTTTTCTCAGGACTTCTGTTTTGAAAAAAAAATTAAAAAAATAAATAAATAAAACATAGTCCTACGAATAAAATAAACAATTTTGGGGGGTTTGTTTATAACAAGTCTAAGTCCTAAAAATCAATGTTTCTTCAGGGATTGGGCCTCTAATAAGTCTAAGTCCTACAAATCAATGTTTCCTCAGGACTTGGGCATCTAACAACAAATCTAACAAATCATTCTCTACAAAATACTCTATCAAGTCAAGTATCAGTCCACCCCAGTGGCAGCTTATGTTCCTGTCTCTATAATTTTACATACATATTTCTTATTTTATTTATTTTTTTATTAACTGCCCCCCCCAATAGCAATCAAGAAACCCTCCAAAACAAATGTCCTGATTCAATAAATGACTGCTCTTGATATTTCAGCACCTTACACTTGTTTTTCTGTCTGCTGTTTTACCTTTTTAATGTTTCTTGCACTAGCATTTGTCTTGCCAATTTGCAGTGCTGTCTCTTACACTTTTTCTGGTCTGTCCTGCTTTGTATGTCTCTTGTCTACTCTCTTGACTTCAACATGCTTTCAGAACTCTTTGGGGGAGATGCACTAAGGAGTGATAAAGAGATGATAATGCGGAGATAGCGTCTCCAGTGATATAATTTCTCCAGTTTCTATGTTATTCTATTGAGCCAATGCGCTAAAATGTATCCAGCTTTGGAGATCATAGCGCACAGACTCTATAGAGTGTCATAGGAACTGGAGAAGTGATATCACAGGAGAAGTTATCTTCACTTCATCACCTGTTTATCACACCATATATCATAACCATCTTTATCTCCTTCCTTACATTTTTACCCTCACTCCCTCCCAGCTGTCTTCTAAACTTCCTCTTATAATATCTGTTTCAGAAATGTATATCTCTGTTTTGTTTTTCCAGCTCTACTAACTGATTTTAACAATATTAAATTATAAATGGTAAATAGTCACGTGTTGTAGTTTGGAGTATCTAGTTTTTGATATTTGCACATATAAAAGTGAACTGACAGCCAAGCCACTAAATAAAGAATTGGAGAACTAGCACCACCTATGGAAACAATAGTGAAATGGAGAGACTAGTATTAGTAAAAATATTGAACCAAAATATAACATAATATACAATTTAGCATAGAGAAAAATAGTAGGTACCACAGATGGAGATCAAAAGTACTTCAAACTCTATATAACAATGGAGAAGAAAAACATAGATAAATATAATATGTGCAAAACACTATAACCATATGAAGATAATAGAAATCCACAAAGAACAATAACTAGAAGTTAAAACACAAACACAAATACATTGGAGGAGATTCACTAAGCGGTGATAAAGAGGTGATAAAGTGGAGATGACTTCTCCAGTTTATCACTTCTCTAGTTCCAATGTTATCCTATGGAGCCTATTCACTAAGATCTCCAAAGCTGAAGAAATCTTAGTGCATTAGCTCCATAGAATAACATCTCCCCCTTTGTGTTTGAATCTATGAGACTGAAGTAGTGAGTAAAATGGTGTAAAATGTATTTGAGGAATGCAAACTGCATGTATTTTATTATGAGGTAAATAGATGAAAGAGATTAGTTGGACAATGAGATTAAGGATTCTACATACGGTAAAGGCAAGTTTGTTGATATATGCAGAGAAAAATAGTGTGGGTTGCTTGAATGGTAATTATGTTTTTGTTATTAAGATGGTGTCGTTATATAATTTCTATTGTAACATAAACAGAGATCTACTGATATGTCTAAGAACAGATCTGTATACTGAAGATCCAAAAGCATAATTCGTAAAATACAAATGCACACATTTTCATATTTAACAAAAACAATTTTTAATTAAATATGAATTAAAATAAACATCAAATCATGCAAAGTAATGTAAACCCAATTATAATGTGTTTGATGGACTTTTGACGTAATACAATAGTAACATTAAAAAATATATAGTTAAGACTTGTGGTAGCTTTACTAAGCAGTGGAAAATCAATGCATAACGTTTTTGCTATATTTAATATTATTTTGATAAACAAAACAAACCAATGATCAGATTGCTTTACCTGTACTTTATATATGTGTGTATACTGGGAACAGAAATATAGTGCAACTTGATAGGGGAGATTTACTAAGATGTGATAAAGAGGTGATAAAGTGGAGATGTCCAGTGATATCACTTCTCCAATTCCTATGTTATTCTATGCAGTCAATGCCAACTTTGGAGACTGTAGTGAATAGATTCTATAGAATAACATAGGAACTGGGGTAGTGATGTCACTGGAGAAGTCTTCTCCGCTTTATCAACTCTTTATCACACCTTAGGGCATAACCCCCGATGTGTTTTAAGTCCTGATATCAGCTTTTTATAAACATATGAATGTATGTTTGCTCCCATTAACTAAAATATGATACATCATGCTCTACATATTGTATAATTGTTGTGCATTTAAGTAAAGTATTCTTATATGGATCATTGGTAAATGAGTGAATACAAGCTGATACTCATGAACTGATAAATAAGTATATCGTAATTATGGAATTCAGTATTTTATTTTCTTGCATATTCCCAAATCAACCCTTCAATGAATCTATCCTTTGTCTTTTCTCTAACCATCACTTCTGTTAAGTGATGATACATAAAATTATAAATGTTTCAAGGCAAGTGGCATCTGCATAGTCAATGTTTATTTTCTTGTATATACAATCCCTATGATTCAACAGCAATTGATCTTTCAGCACATAATGTCAAATGGAGTTTTTAAGGTTAACTGAACTGTTGTATTTATGATACAAGGCTTAGCTGTTTAAATATTAGCTACTTTAGCTTTGATTCTTCTTCCTCATGTTGATTTGGCATTAATATATGGATAGTGACCTGGTATCCCTTGCTTCAAAGACTGGTATTGTCACCTTGTAATAAGAATACATCAAGTCAAACAGCATGACTACTTTGTGTTTAGTGCAAAAACAAACCCGCAAAGATTTCTTGTCAGCCTGATCAGTGTATGATGTCAGTTGGAAAAAGACACAATAATTGATTTTCATGTCACCACCAGCCAGATGGTCTAATAGCTAGCCAGTTTAATTTTATGACAGTAAAGTTTGTGTGGAAAAATATTTGCAATTCAATTTCAAAAAGAAAATATACTCTTGGTTGCAAATTCAAATGAACAATTTACTGAAGTATTTGTTAGATATTTTAGAAAAAGAAGCAAACCCACAATGGAAAAGTGAAGATGAAGAAAATAAGATGAAATATCCAAAAAGAAACATACTGCTAAAAAAAAAACCTGTTTTCAAAATCTATTTATATTGTGCAGAATGAATGAATCTGCCTTTCTGTTGTAAAGCGCGTTTATGTGACAATATTAATGATACTGTTATTTTGGTCAGTCTCACACAGATATTATCCTCATATTTCTACTATATAATAACAGCAGAGAAACAAAGGTGAAGGGTCATTGTGCTTTGTCTTTAGAATTAAGACGGCTGTCTTCATCCTTACAGCACAAGCTTAATTCTGGAGACATGTCTTAATAACTTCTAAATAGTTCCAACAAAAGAGCCATGTCAGAGGAATGAGCAGGCCCCAAGGTGTTTCAACTGTAGTGTTTTCATCTGCTTTTATTGCTCTATCCCTCTCCAGAATTAAGGCAATAACCTGCAATAAATTATTCAAGGTTTGCTACAGGGATCAAAGGGAAATCATTCTGTTAAAGTGCTGTTTGCAACATTTGGCACTTAGAGCAAAAACTTTTAATGTGTTCTGACATTTTAAATAATTTAAAATGAATGAGTTTTTATGAACCAACTATAGATAGCAAGTGGAGACTTAACCATGGTAAAACCATTTAGTACTTTGAAACCTCCTCCTTATGAATAATGTTGTAACTCAGAGTAATTAGGGGATGGAAATCTTTTCATGCTGTTATTTCCAGAATGTAAGTTAATCATAATATACACAGTTTTATTTAGAATGTATTGTATGTATGTATTTATTTAGTTAGCTCTATACATGTACACAGAGCTTTACAGAAACAGGACAAAAAATACAATACAAAAAAAAACACAGGACATGATAAGAGAATCATACATTCAGAAGGGAGACCCTGAACCAAAGAGCTTACTTTCTAATTATTGTAGAATTGTATTATAATATTGTTTAAATATTTTTGAAAAGACCTAAATAACAGGATGTTATTCTTCAATAATTGTACTATGCCTAATATGTTATGTATATAAGAGGAAAACAATTCTGGGTATACAGATCAGTGTATAAACCACTTGCTGTAAATGTAGTTTAATCTTAAATGTTCCAAATACCACTTTCATCCACCCAGCACCATATAACATTTAAAATTGTCTTAACTAACATAAATTTAATGCATTTCTGAGTATTAAGTTATCATTCTTCTGATATTCTGTTAGCCTCATTTGCCTGTGGATTTTAATATAAAATATATTATCAAAGACCAGCATAAAACAGACTATGTCCCTAACACTTTTGATGAAGATTTTCCTGTTATATCAATCATGATAAAATATCAAGATACTAAACTTAAATAGAAATTGGTTGAAAAGCTTCTGTTGATGATACAGCAAATTATTTAGTCATTTAGTCGGTAACTTAAAGTACCATGTTGGCATTATACAAATTAGACAGATGGTGCTTACAGTAGAGTTTACTAAAGGTCTGTCACAACAAATGCATCCAAGATGCATATTTAATCACTGAAGAACCATGTCTACCTGCAGCTGCCAACTGCTAATCCAATTTTCCTGATAAATGTGGCAAGAGACATGATCAGCAATAAAGAGCATCTAACTCCATTTTCCTGCAGGGCGTCTTTTGATGAACATTTAGGAGGGAGGAACAGAGAGCACTCTATGGTTCAGGCTTGTGGCAGCTGTTTGCATTGTGAAGGCACAGTTCTCAGGTTACTCACTTAATTCTGTCACTATCATTATGTTGCTATTGATCTCCGTTGTTGTCTACACAGCATTACTCTAGATGAAGCTGAACCAGGCAGTTATCATGCATCAAACTTGCTTAAAAGCCTGGAGATTTTCCTTTAATTACTTGTGATTTTATTTGTAAATACTATTAAAGTGTAATCAAGCAGTCACTTTTCAAGATCGTTAAAAAACTTGCTGATAAGAAATACATTACAGCATATAAAAAGTTATAAGGAACTGGTATTATCTATTTGTCTAAAGTTTTATCAAAGGAATTGTGATTTAATAAATTCGACTTGTAATATGTGTTTCAGCCAATTTTACTCTACGGGAATGCTTCTAGTTAGAAAAAAGAAGAATTTACAAAGGTTTAACATCTGGGTATATTTAGGGCAGTCTATGAATAAAATAAAAAATGTGTTACCTACATTTTTGATGACTTAAAATATCTTTTGTATCTATAAAATGCTTTTGTCTATTGCTTTACTTTTTAATTTTCTATCAATTTATTTTTTTTCCAAGAAAAAAATTGTGGTCGATACATAGAAATGTCTTCTGGTAAACTTGGGTCAAATAACAATGTAACCAAGTATATGTAACTTCACATGGGAAAAAGGACAGCGGCTGCAATGGGGTTCGTACTTCTTAGGTCACCATTCCCTACAACTTATGATGAGAATTGCAACACCTAGTTTTTTATTTTTATTTTATTTTTTTTGTAGCTTGCTTTTATTAGAAATGTTAACACATGTATAGTTCAGATTTCCAACAGTATTGCAGTATGATTGCACAGTCAGGTTTGTCAGAGCCTGTATGGTATCATATTTGAGTTACATAAAAACATAAAAGGTCTGCTGTTTAAGAAGCCTAATACCTTATATCACAAAAGAAAATAAGAGAATAGAAAAAAAAGGAAACCAAGAAGAGAGAGAAAAAAGAGGAGGAGGATAGAATAAAGAGAGTATGCCCTTGGAGGGACCCCACTTAACCAAGCCTATACCAGAAGTAAGAATTTCAAATTGTCATTCAGTCTATATGTCAAGGTTCCTGCTTACATAAGAATAAAATTACATAAGAATACTATTGTGCCAGGGCAGGATATATCCAATGGTTTCCATTGCTTAGCCAGGCATGTTTTGTGACACTTTAAGATGTGGTCAGTGATTAACCCTTCGAGTGCCAGAGGGGTACGGAACGCATTGCAAAGTGATTAACCCTTTGAGTGCCAGAGGGGTACGGAACGCATTGCAAAGCAATGCTTTCCGTACTCCTCTGGCACTCAAAGGGTTAATGAGTCAAGAAGACTGCACTTAATTACAAGAATTACTAGGCTTATTTCAGAGAAGCATGTGGTCCAGTGCGGGTGAACTAGTTGGCAGGCCCACCAGATGTGGAACATCCCAAATTTCCAACAACCACTGTTAGAACCCGGGGAAAATTGTAGTTAGTGTGATATCATCACAAAGCTAATTTCACTGCTGCTTCTTATAATTTGTACATTTAGATATTTTAGTAGGTAACGCAAATGTCTCAAACCAATCTCGTTTGTCAAATTATGATCAGCCTATATCATGCTCCCATTTTTTTGTGCAATGATTCTTAAAGATATTATCGATTATAGATATTTACATGTAAAGAGTGTGTGTGCTGGAATATGGACTCAAATGCTGTAGATAATCCTTGGGGAGGGTTAATGATCCCCTTGTGCTATTGCGAAAAAATCTGCTAAAAACCACATGGTTGTCTACTTTTTCACGTAAAAATCCACTTTAAATAAAGTAATTAAAATCTTGCTGTTTTCGCCCATTGCCAAAAAATGTTTGCTATTTTTTCAATGTCTAGAAAGTTTTTGACTGTTTAATTACATGTTTTTTAACCTTTTCTCTATAAAAATGTGATGCTTTCCAGGAAGTGAAACACAATACAAGCAGAGAGGGCGCAAGGCTGTTGTGCTGATATTTTAGTAGCAAAATAGAGGCAGGAGAGGCTCATCATGACTGCTATCATTATGAGCAAGTGGAATACTAATAAAAGCTAGAAGGACTGTTATGCATCCAGTGAGTCTGAGGAGGAAGAAATGACCACTACCAACATGAAAGGGTCTGGATGCCCTGATTCCCCAGAACCAATGATGGCTGATCCCCCTACATCACCCCTAGGTATCTTGGGGAAATTTCTGTCAAGGACAGATGAAGAAGAGGATAGTAGTGTGAGTAGGAAAAGTCAGCTGCCTGCTGCCATTGCTGTGACTGCTGCCAGTGCTGCACCTGCTAGGGTGTCTTGTGAATCTCAGGAGGGGGAGAAGGAGGAGATGATACCAAGTGTGACCCTAAGTCACACTTGTCATCCCCAAAGCAGTCCTGCCACTACTAATAGAACTAAGAATGTCCAGCAGCTACATACTCAGACTGTTAGGAGTGACTGAGCGGGTGATCATACTATTAGTGAGGAGGATGACTCAGAGACTGAAATTGATGTGGTTGGCGTTAGTAGTAGTAACAGTGATGGTGAAGCAGCTGGTGGGACTAGTGTTGCCACAGAAGATTCTCCTACTGATGCTGAGGTGGTAGGAGAAGTACTGCCGAGTGGCCAGACTAGCATTCCAGGGAGCACACAACATTCCCCTGACCCTGGGAGTCCCCTTACCCCCATGGCATTGTCCAGATGTAACATTATCCTGAAGAAGGCAGAATTGTTACTTACCAGCAATAATACCATCACCACCAGGAGCACAGATCAGCTGCCTGTGCCTGCTGCTACTGATGCCAGTCTGCCTTCTTCAGCTCAACAAGAGATGTTAAGTGTAGCAGTAGGGGACCCTCTGTCACATTTCTCATCACCTCCTCCAACTGGTGAGACATCTGTAATAGAGCAGCAGCAGCAAGGACATTCTGGTGGTGGTGATGATGATGGTGGAAAAGCTGGGATGAAAGAGACATTAATGTTCTTTTTAGCCCAAACAGAGAAGGAATGGGGATGAAAGATGAATGTTGGTACTGTGTTAGCCATAGAAATATAGGAGGCAATTATAGTCAATTTGATACCGTTATTGGCTAACTAAGCAGATTTTGGATGCAAGATTTCAAAACCTATTAGGTCTTTTCCTCAAGTAACATGCCTGAGGAAGAGACCTAAGAGGTCTTGAAAGCTTGCATCCTAAATCTGCTTGCTTAGCCAATAAAGGTATCAACTTGACTTTAATTGTCTCCAGGGATGGGATGGGCATCACCACTACCACTAGCTGTAAGCTTTTGGAATTTGCAGAGTTTGCTGCTGTTGTAATTCCTATTCTGAGTTGCAAGGGCAGCAGAATGCTGAGGCGCAATCTACAGTGACACAGACAACTGTGGACACTGGGGGAATGGGGTCCACTGATTCAGGACTAGGACAGGTTACACTTGAAAGCAGCAATATACCTGGTCCTAGTTGCAGTGCAGATTCTGAGGCAGTAGCAGCAAAAGCAGCAACATCATCTTCTGCCCCAGCCAGTGAAGGGGAATATGGAGGAGAAGAAGAAGAAAGAGGCCATTCTTCTCAACCTTCCCTCTCTCTCTGCTGAAGTACAGGGTGTGGGACTATTATTTTCTTGGAGCAGACACAGTGCACAATTTGTGATAAATCAGTGAAAAGGGTAAAGGTAGGAATGCACATTGACACAAATGCCCTGATAACACACATGAAACACAGACACCATGACATTTATGTGAAACATGTTAAATCCAAAACCCCACCAAAGAAATCAGGTACCGCTGTTGCTGTACCCACTGTCTTTTCCCAAAGGCAACAAGAGGTGAGAGTGAAATCAAAAAGAAGGAAGAATAGCGAAACCCAGTCAGAGTCCAAAAATTTGATGATGAATGAAACACCTGGCTTACCATCACCTTCCTGCTCTAGGGTCCGGCAAATGAAGATCATGTAACTACATCTTTTGTGATCCACCACTTTCATCTTTACCTGTAGATGTTAGGATTTGGCAGTTTGTATCCACCCATTGCACACTGTGTGGTGCACTGACCAGACATGGAAGTGTGGTGGAGGAGAATCGCAAGCAGGGCATCAAGTGGCATATGAGGAGATTCCATCCTACAGAATACACTAAGCTGGTGGCAGGGAGAGTTCACCATTATTATACTGTCTGCAAGTTGTCACATGTCCTTAGCGGCGAGTTTACAAGGGGTATAGTGACAGCAGCAGTACTTGGTTTCTGGTGGGATGATCTCACATTGTGCAGATGTGAGTGCAGATGTGCTCATTGTTTCCAAGTCCTTCCCTTATTAACCACACATACAATATCCACATTGCAGTTGTTGATGAGAGACACAGTTCCTGCTCTCAAGTGAAAAATGTATATTCTAGTAACAACACACCAATGATTTTGGAGTAGGAGCAGGTGGAGAAGCATTATTGGCCAAATTCTTCTTTTAAGCACATTTACCTGAAGTGGTGGGGCTATTGTGGTGCTGCTACTACCTCAGGCATATCACTTCAGCTGGTAGGGGCAATTGGAACCATCAACATCCATCACCCTTGTTACTGCTGTTGTTGATCCCATTCCTTTTGAGATGCCTAATTATCCTGCTGCTTAAACAATTCAGGAGCAGCAGCAAGAACAGCAGTCGCATATTCTGCAATACTGGGGCATTTGACAATGGCTAGTGGCACTAGGCACTAGGCCAGTAGGGCATTTTTTTCCATCAAGGCTTGTTATTTAAAAAACAAACAAACACAGAGGTCTACAAAAAAAAAATTTTTTTTGGGGGGGCGCTTGTTTCTGACAAGCCTAAGTCCTACAAATCACTGATTCCTCAGGGCTTGTGCTAATCAAGTTTAAATCCTACATATCAATGTTTCCTCAGGACTTGGGCCAAACACAAGTCTACATTGTACAACAAATCAATGTTTTCTTAGGACTTGTGCCAAACAAGTCTAAGTCCTACAAATCAATGTTTCCTCAAGGCTTGTGCCCCTAATAAGTCTTAGTCCTACTAATTAGCGGTGGACGAAAAGTTTCCCACATGACATTTTGCAAAAACTGACATTTTATCTCTTTTTTTGAGAATGTTTTCTCCTTTTCCTTAATGCAAAATTCTCCTCCATTTTGCATATTCCAGCAAATTGTTTGACTATTTCAGCACTTTTTACTATTCTAGCATATTTTTCTCCTATTCCAACACATTTTTCTCCTGTTACCTATGGTGCAACATTTCCCAGCACAATATTACTTCTTCTGAGGGCTGTAGTGGAGAAAAGTAGATGAAAGTCAAATGCAGGATGTTGAGTCCTACAGCAATATATATACCTTGAAAAATTGGTTAGCATGCAAAGTGCGTTTGTTCTTTGCACAAAACACTAACTGCTTAAGTGACACTGGCATATATTCATGATGTCAAATGATAAAAAAAATAAAATACAACCTACAATGTGACAGATCTGTATGGTAGTGGTGGTGGGAGAACTGGCGTGGTGTGATTAGTGGGACCTTGACATACTGCATCCAACCCGGGAAGAGAGGGATTATCATCACTTACTGCACTTGCTGCAGCAACCGTTCCTGCAGTCAGTTTTTGAGCTACCACTTTACATGTCCCTGCCCTGCTCCACCTTTCCCCCTTGTGCTTTTGCTGGATATTACTCAACTACTACACATCTGATGGAGTGTCTTAGTCCTCAACAAAATTCTCAATGTTGTCTGCTGTCTACCAAGTCTGCCTCAGTCAACTGTCTGTCACCTAATATATTTATTTATCTATTATTTTATTATTTAATTTTTTTGTATTTATGTATTTATTTTTTCCTGTTTTCCACACTCTCTAATCACAGGCTGTCCAAAAAAAATAAAAGCCAAAATCAAAATTTATTTTCCCACATTTCCCCAGCACAGAGACAATAATAGCAAGATCAGCAAGCAAGATCCCAGATGCTGTCTTACCATACAATCACAATTAATTGTGGGGTATTTTAGGTAAACCTCCTTCCTCCCTTCTTCTCCTCCAGAGTGCCCCCAGACTCCCCTAACAGAGAGAACAAATGTCCTACCTAAAACACTATGTAAACTAAGCTTCAATTCCCTCTTTTGTGCCTATCTTCTCTATCTCAAAAACATGTTGCTTTCTCCTCTCACAAACAAGGCATGCTGTGAGAGCCTGACACCATTTATATGGCTGTAGAACATTTTTTTGTGGTGGGGAAAAAAATTCTTATTGAAATTTTGGATTTCAGCAGCTCTAACTCCAGTATAGATCAGATGTATTCTTTTCAAAGAGTATTATTCCAGAAAATGCAGTGTAACATTTAATTTAATACCATACATAGTGCACACGTTACCACTGCATATATATTGAAAATCCAGTTGATATTTTAAGGCATGAAGGAAGAGTTCAATGCTAGATGGGTGCAATCAGGGAGTGCCCCTACAGACTCCCAAAAATACAGCATATGGACAAAAAAATTCATGCATCACCATCATAAACACAAAGAACTACAAATAAAAACATCAATCTTTATTAAAGCATTAAAATATACCTGTGTCTTCAGACCATATACAGAGACAAGGAGAGACTCGAATGAGGTATAACATACACAGCTAGATGTAAGGCAGCATGTTCAAATAGATCCCATAGATTTCAATGCAATGATGTTGGTGAAAAAAACAGGAAAATGGCAGTTTTTGTGGGAATTATTTGCCAAGCAGGAGGGAAGTGGCATATTTCACCAGTTTTGGTTTGAAGCAAAAGTTTTCGCCCATCCCTACTACTGTCCCCAAATACTAGTCAACAAACCGCCCCAAAAAAATTCCCTGTTCAACTGATTCTTTCCCCAGACTCCACCCACCAACACATGCACCCTCCTCAGACCCCTTTTATACCATGTCTTATGTTCTGTTTTTAATTGTATTTATTTTTTATTCACTGTCTCCCCAGTCCCAGTAAACAACCCCCACAAAACATTCCCTGTTATAGCTGATTCTTTCCCCACACTCCACCAATACAGACACTCTCATGTCCCTTTTATACTATGCCGTTGTGATATAAAATAACATAAAATAACATTTGTAACATCTGTTGTGTGTAAATTCAATGTTCCGATTGATTTCAATGGAATGAGCAGGGTGAAAAAAGTTGAAAAATTAGTCGCCAATCCGGAAGTGCCATTATTCACTGATTCTGGTTTGAGGTGAAAAATCCTGTCTGAGAGACTGGGTTGGCATGCATTACCACTACATGTATTCCTCATATGCCGGGGGGGTTCCATACTGATCAGGAAAATACACAATTTTAGCTGAGTGACCTCAAAGAAGAGCAGAAGAGAAAAAAACATTTAGGAAGCAGAGGACACTAACATCGGTGTCAGAATAGGGACTAGAATGCCTTGTAGCTCAGGGCCAAATGCCTAACAAATCTCTAGTAACAAAAAAGAACTGTGCTTTTTAACAGAGACAAAGGAGAGAAAGGAATAGAGATGGGGAAAAGATGGGAAAAAATTGTATATACTCAAATAGCAAAACCACATAACTGCGTAATTGCCCAGGAGTCAGCAAAAGACATGTCTACTCCAGCACAAATGTCCACAAGGGAGCAAATTCTGCCTCAAATAAAGCTAGGCCACCATTAGAGAGGTAAAAAAAATCTTTCCATATCCGCCAAGGTGCGTATGCATGATGCTGGGATCCAGTGCCATTTCAGCATGAGTTTGTATGATGTCGCTTTTATTGGAATATTAGACAGGAGTTTTGAATGCAAGCATATTGCAGTCATCCATTGGGAGTCTGAAATTTCAACATCCAAGTCCCTTGCCAATGCACCTTTCTGTGGAAGAAGAGCTGGGAATGCAAGGAAGGTCAACAAATAATACATGATGGATAAAGCACTTTGTCCAGGATGTGGTCTAAACAGAAGTGACTCAAAAAAAGTAAGACAACATGATCTAAAAACATGAAATGTTGAGGAACATAACAAATGTCTGACCTGACAATAGTGTCAAAATTCCACTTCAGGAAGATCATGGGTAGAGCAGAAATCCGCAAAGGAGGGAAAGACGCCTTGGGGCATAAGATGATCAAGATCCCCATGTCCTCACTGAGACCATCGAGCAAACGTGTCTGGTCGGAGACCAGGGAGAAATTCAGATTCCTCAGTATAGAGTAGATGGGAGATGGAGAGGGCGATAGAGAAAAATGCATCTTACATAGATGCCATGATCTAATCAGAGCGTTGGATAGATAATAAACAAAAAAATCAGGTACTCCCAAACATCTGGCAAGGATGGGTTTTGATAAAATACTGAAGCTTACCCAAGGTCTTTTAACTTTCCAAACAAAGTCCAAGACAAGGAGTAAGCTTAACCTCCCGTCCACCAACTGTGATGCCAAATATGCTCTCTGACGTTCAACAACGGCTCAAGAGTGAGGATAAATATGAAAGGGGATAACGGGCACCCCACCTGGTCCCATTGGAGATTGCAAAGGGCCAGGAGAGAACAGCATTTGCCCTCAACAAGCAGATTGAAAAGAGTATAGTGACAAGATCGCTGCCAAAGCCCCAGACCCCAAAACAACCCACCTTAGAATTGCTGCCATATAGGACCAGTGGACTCTATCAAAAGCCTTCTCCACATCCAGGCAGTGAAGGACGGAAGGTTAAGTCAAGTCTGATGTGGCATAAATTAAGGTAATTGCTTTAATAGTGTTATCTCGTGTTTCTAGCTGAGGTCTGAAACCCGCCTGATCTATGCCCATCTATCACGGTTCCTGTGATCTTTTTCTGTCACTCTATGCTGTGGTGCGCACTCATTAGCTGAGCTTGTTTGGCCTGCCCAGTATGGCCATTTTATACCCGGCCTTTGGCACCTGTCAGGTGCCCTTTCGTGGTGTTCCTGAGCCAGTGGTGCTGTGTAGCTGTGTTCCAGTGTTCCTGCATTCCTGTGTACCGAGTTGGCCCATCTGACTACGCTCCTCAGTTCCTGCTCCGTGATTCGACCTGGCCTGGCTGACGTTCCTGCTCCGTGATCTGACCCGGCTTGTCTGACGATCCTGCTCCGTGATTTGACCCGGCCTGGCTGACGTTCCTGTTCCGTGACCTGACCCGGCTACGTTAACCACCCTGCCTGTGTTCCTGCTGTGTTCCTGCTCCAGTGTCACCTGGGCGACATTCTGAATTCCGATGTGCTGTTTGCAGGGCTGACAGAGTTGTTGCCTCCTTGTACTGGGCCTTCCCGTTTACTCTTGCTGAGCACTGTTGCCTCCGTTACTCTGGGCCTCTGTTAACCCTTACAGAGCATTGAGCCTTCCGTTGCACTTACAGAGCACTGTTGCCTCCATTCACTGAGCCTCCGTTAACACTTGCAGAGCAGTTGCCTCCTCTACCCTGAGCCTTCCACTTACACTCACAGAGCCTTGTAGTCTCCGTTACTAAGAGCATCCCGTTAACACTTGCATAGCATGGTGGCCTCCGATTTGCCTTGCACATCCGGTTACACTTGTTGGATGCAGTAGTCTCGTTAACGCACTTGTTGGGTGCGATTGGCTCCATACACCTCAGCTCTTGCAGTGTAGTTGGTCTCCGTTACAAACTGGAGAGGTGCTATTGGCTCTATACAGCTAAGTTCTTGCAGTGTAGTTGGTCTCCGTTACAGTGCCAGTTGGGTGCTATTGGCTCTTTACATTAAAGCTCTTGCAGTGCACTTGCTCTCCATTTAAGCACCAGTTGGGTGCTAGTGGCTCCAAGCTCCTAAAGCTCTTGCAAAGTATTTTTGCCTCAGTTCCCTGCTCAGCATAAGCAGTAGTCTCTGTCCTGTTCTATTTACTGGTGTTCTCACATCTAGCACCATTGTATAGCTCCTTTACCAGCTAATGGGCGTGTCAAACACACCACAACAGAGACTGATTTGATTTCTATGAACTTTAACCCTTGATTTACCCTGTATGTTAATTCATGCCTATCCTGTGACAGTATATATTTATTTCTCTGTATACTGGGCCTGAGAGGGCATCTGTACTTTACTGTCTATTTAAGTCATTCTGTATTGCCTATAGAGGGCAGTCTTTCTTGTCTTTTAATAAAACTGTGTTTTATTCTAACATGCTGGTCTGAGTGTCCTACAAAACCGTTACACTATTAGACATCGAAGATGTTTTTTAAGAGATATTCAAAGATCTAAGCAAATATTTTGAGGTCATTATTCAGTAGTGATATGGTTCTGTAACTACCATACAAGGACAGAATGACAGAGATGTGAGCTGAGAGAGATTGAGGGGGCCATGCATGACCCAATATTATGGCATTAAATGTAGCTGTAAGGTGAGGGAGTAAGGTGTCCTGGAATCGTCTATAATAAACAAAAGGTAGGCCATCAGGGCCCGGGCATTAGCCTACAGAATATTGTTTGATGCCCGTGAGTATCTCTGTGGGAGACACAGGAGAGTCCAAAAAGTCAACGGCCTCCTGCGGGAGCCAGGGCATGCCTGACCTCCGCAGTTAGGTCTGAAATATCGTTTCCAAATCCCCCGCAGTCAATCAATCTTCGACCTTCAGATTATATAAAGATTGATAGTATTTGCAAAAGGCATCAGCAATCACGTCATAGGTGAAAGATGTAGTTCCAGAAGGCCGCACAATTTGACAAATGTGGGAAGAAGTCTGAGCCTTTTTTATCTATGTGGCCAGATTCTTACCACATTTGTCCCCTTGAAGGTATCTCTTGTACTTAAACCACATGACGGACCAGAGCATCTGGCTCTTAAGGATCGCCAAGAGATCTGCCCTGGTTCAAGTGAGCTCCCAAAGGTCATCCGAGTCAGAGTAGCTTTGTGGCGTGCCTGCAATCTAGAAATAGTATCCATCAGACAATCCAAGTGCTTCTGTTTTTGCTTCTGCTTCCAAGACCCTAAAGAGATGAACACTCCTCAAATAAAGCATTTGTGTGCTTCCCATAGTGTGAGAAATGAGATGTTGAAGGAGGTATTATGGGTAAAATATTCAGAAAGTTTGGAGTTCACCCTTTCCGTGGAGGCTGTGTCCTCTAGCAGGGTAATGTTGAGTTGCCAAGAAGGCGCGGGTTTGGGAAAGTCTGGAAGAGAAAGAGAAAGGGAAATCTGGGCATGATCTGAGAAAGTGGTTGGCAATATAGCTGTGGCTCAAAAACATATAGTCTAAGCATGAGTAACTGTTGTGTGGTCGTGAAAAGAAAGTGTAGTCTCGCGAGGAAATGTGGGAAGTCCACCATACATCCACAACTTGCACGGAATAAAGACGATTAGAAACCCATCTCACTCCACCGTGGGTGTGAGGAGGTCTGGGAGCGAAGTGGTCAATATGAGGCTGGAGGGCCAAATTAAAGTCCCCACCCAGGACCAGCAAACCCTCCACAAAGATGAATAGTGAGTCAAGGGAGGAATGAAAGAAGGCAAATTGAGAGGTATTAGGAGCATTTATAGAGACAAAGGTGACCTTAAGACCAGCATGCCCTTCACAAAAAGGAAGCGGCCCTGAGGGTCCGCCAGAGTGTCCAAATGCAACCAAGGCAGAGATTTATGTATCAATATGACCACTCCTTGTTTCTTTTCTGAAGTGGAGGCCATCCAGACACCAGTGAACTAAAGAGAAATGAGAGAGGACTGCACATATGTCTTAAAGTGTGTCTTCTGGATGAAAGCCACATCTTCCCCCAATCCCAGCAGCTCCATGGAGAACATGGAACACTTTTCTGGGCTATTAAGTAGGTGTGGGTGAAAGGTCCCACTGTGTTCCCGCTAAAACAATCAGTGAAACCCACATTATTTTCTGCTTTTTCACAGGAAAATCTGTTTTAAAAATAGCAATTAAAATTTAAAAATGAAATCTGGAAGGACCCTTATGTGTCCACTGAGTCTGAGTCTGAGGAGGAAGTGAGTACTACAGAAGCAATGCTGGTCAGTCCTCCTAAATCACCCATAGAGTTCTTGGGGAAATTAATGTCAAGGGAGGAACAAAAGGGTAGTAGCAGTGAGAGGAGGACAGGTCAGCTGTCCGTGCCTGCTGCCAGATGTGCTGCACCTGCTGTAAGCTCTGCTGCTCTAATTCCTGCTGAGCTGCAAAGGCAGCAGGATATTGAGGAGCAGGCTAGTGTGGTGGAGGAGAATTGCAAGTAAGGCATCAAGCAGCATCTGAGGAGGATCCATCCCACAGAATATGCTAAGATGGTGGCAGGGATTTTTCATCATTACTATTAAACTTCTAACAAGTTGTCATGTGTCCTTATAGGGGTGTGGAAAATGGGTATAGTGACAGCAGCAGTAGTTGCTTCTGGTGTCATGGTGTGTGGATACACTGTGCACATTGCAGTTGCTGATGAGAGGCACAGTTCCTGCTCTCAATGGGAAGATTTCTATTCTAATAGTAATAACAACACACCCATGATTTTGCAGGAGGGCAGGTGGAGAAGAATTATTGGCCAACTTCTTCTTTTTTCCACATATACTGGGGGCTACTTATTGTGCTGCTACTGTATCATACGTATCACTGGAGCTAGTTGTGGCAAGTGGAACCTTCACCATCCATCTCCCATGTTAGTACTATTGTTGGTCCTAATCCCTTTCAGCTGCCTATTCATCCTGTTGCTTAAACAACTCAGAAGAAGAAAGAACAGCAGTTGCAAATTAGACAATTATGGTCTCAGGACTGGACAACATTTGACAATGGCCAGTGGCCACTTGCCAACATGACCTGCTGGCACTAGGCCAGTAGAGCATTTTTTTTCTCAGGGTTTGTGCTTTAAAAAAAAAAATACAAAAAAGAAATAATAAAAAAAATATAGTGCCAAACTACAAATCAATGTTCCTTCAGGGCTTGGGCCTCTAACAACAAATCTAACAAATCATCCTCTACAAAATACTCTGTCAAGTCAAGTATCAGTCCACCCCAGTGGCAGCTTATGTCAGGGGGTTCCTGTCTCTATCACTTTACATACACATTTCTTATTTTATTGTTTTTTTTTTATTAACTGTCCCCCTAATACCAGTCAAGAAACCCACCAAAACAAATTCCCCCAAACTCCACCCACCAACACAAGCACCCTCCTCAGACCCCTTTTATATCATGTCTTAAGTTTTCTTTAATTGTATTTAGGATTTGTTTTTTTATTAACTGCCTCCCAATCCCAGTAAACAAAACCCCCAAAACAAATTTCCTGGTCAAATGATTCATTCATTCACCAACACAGGCACCCTCCTCAGACCCTTTTTTTTTTTTTTTTTTTTTTTGTATTTAGGATTTATTTTATATTAACTACATCCCCCCAATCCCAGTAAACAAACCCCCAAAAACCATCCCCTGTTCAACTGATTCTTTCCCCATACTCCACCAACACAGACACCCTCATGCCCCTTTTGTACTATGCCTTTGGGAAATAAAAAACTATTTGCTATGTGTTGTGTGTAAATTCAGTGTTCCCATTGATATCAATGGAAAGAGCTAGGTGAAAAAAGCAGAAAAACTGGCGAGAAATTATTCACCAAGCGGGGAGTGCCATTATTCACCGATTTCCATTTGAGGCAAAAATGATTGCACATGCCTACTATTAATCGCTGTAACACTGTATGAAATAATCTTAACAAGGGGTAAAGGCTTGAATAATTAAAAGGAGGATGTGCGGGGGCATGGCCTAACTGCAGATGGAGAGAAACGTGTGATCCCTTGGCTCCGACTTTGACCAAGTTTCACAAAGCTTTTCAGGGTTTCAAATAGCATTTTATTTCATTATTCCACACAGATTGCACAATACTTCCTGATACCATTGGATGACAGGGAGGAAGAAAAAAACGAGCTGTGCAGCATCATACATTTCCCGATACTTCGAGGCCAAGGCCCCAAGAGATATACTGCTGTCTACACAAGGAAATGCTGTGACTCACTTCTCTTTAAGAGAATCTGCTACTTCAATCAGCTCTTCAGAAGTAGAAAGCCTTATGGATTCATACCCTGACGACATCCCAGGGGAATCCTCCTCCTCTCCTACTATGTCAATGGCACTTTTTAAGGAAGATTTAGCAGCTATTAAGGCTGGCATCACTACAAAAGACATCCATAGAATCATGGAGGAAATGAAAATAGCGATAATGGCAGACCTCATCATTTTCAAAGACGATTTCAAACAGCTTGCCCAGAAAGTTTCATTCCTAGAGGAAGCTCGTGCTGTAGTAGAAGAACATACTAAGCATTTGGAAAATGTGATAGCCCAACAGCAAGATACTATATCGAACCTCACCTTAAAGCTAGATGACCTGGAAAACCGTACCAGGAGGTCTAATCTTCAGATTAAAAGTCTACCTGAGTCTGCTCACCCATCTAAACTCAGGGAAACCATGCAAAGATATTTTGCCAACTTACTGTCAATGGATCACTCTTCCCCGATTTTACTGGAGAGAATCCACCGGGCCTTAAAACAGAGAGATGATGGATTGCCTTGGGATGTGGTTATATGCTTCAATCGATATGAAATTAAAGAACAACTCTTGAAAAGGAGCATAAAAGGCAACCTTCCTCTTTATGAAGGTGCGCAAATCCAAATTTACCAAGATTTGTCACCACATACGCTCTTTCTTAGATGGTCTCTGAAACCACTCATGGAATATCTCCGTCATCTACAAATAAAATACAGATGGAGCTTTCTTTAAGTTACCCACAACGGTACCACTCAAACAATCCGCTACCCCGAGGAAACGCCGGCCTTTTGTATGTCGATTGGTATCCCTCCTCCACCTCTACCTCCCTCAGCTGTGCAAATGCCTTCAGCAAAAACCCAGAGAAGATTGGAGTGGTCACCTGGATCGCCGGAAAACAAGAAACAGCGCAGATCTGCACCCAAAGCAGATGAAGTTGCCTCAACCTCTTCTACTTGGACCTGAACTCTGTTTCACCTCAAGTAGCAGCTGTCTTCATTGTTCATGACAGAACAGTTTTTTCCGATTATCTCCAAACTCTTAAGGGACACTACTTCAACTTTCTGAAACCTCACTTTACACTACCGTAAGACTAACAAATGTTTTATAGGTTCTCTATAGCTCACTTCGCTGTCACCTGTGTACGCTGCATTTTTGTGATTTCTTTTGGGCTGTCGAATGTTGGGCTTCAGATCCTGACCCGTCAGCTATAGCTGTGGGCTTAGATTCGGGATCACAGGGTTCGGGCGGCTGCTCTTCTTTTTTCCCTTTCTCTCTGTCTCCTGGAGATTACTCTTGAGGAAATTGTAACTGTCCATGTTGTATTTATATTGATGTTTTTCCGCCTTGATGGTTCTGTTCCTATACATCTATGGGAGCCATGAATAACATATACTATTGCCTACAACATATTGAGAATTGTGGTGGGAGTTGAATATGTTACCAGATTCCAGCTCTCTAATGGGGTCGTTCCTATGTAAAACAATATAGTATTAATCTGTGTTGGAGACATCTGTTATTATAGACATGTATCATCCTTCATTGTATAGTTGCTTAATTGCCCCCTCGTTCTTACCCTACCTTTGTCTTATAGCCCTTTGCCCTGGCAAAGATATTTCTGGTGTCATATGTCATGTGGACTTGCTTTTCCGTGGCACATATAGGGTCTGGCTCGTATAAGACTCAGCACATTTCTTTGCTCTGGGCATTTCCATGTTACATCTGGGTCCATTCAGTCACACGATGTGTCGCATTCAGTTGTGTAGTGCGCCTTGTGACTTTATGAGTTCAGACACTATGTGTTAAATTCTCTCTAATTACCTTTAATGTGATATTCATGGATGTCTCCATATTCCTTTTCATATACTAGGGCTTACATCTATATATATGTATATCCATTTTCTCTTTAGTTATTTTCAAAACATTGCTACACTAAAATCAGAGAGTATGTAACACAGATGCCATTATCATAATCTTATATGCTGAATGCTGGTTCCCTTTTCTTATATCGCTATCCTGACACACTAGTCCATACCCATAAGCTCTCGGAGAATCTTACTGTTGTTTTTCATTCTATGTCCTACAATAAATACATAGTGATATACCCCTTCAATTAATGCTCTCGTGTAACCACGTTCCATCCTGGTTACACATTAGTTAATCCGATGCTAATCTAATGTATAGAATTAGATCGATTGCTTTTTCTGTCCTCTATATTTTAACTTCATTGATATATGCTCCTTTTTAAGCGCCAATGCCACTTTATTATTTTCCGTTAAGTATGGTCGTTAGTCCAGCCTTGACAACCACTTTGCTGCCTCAGCAATGTATGAGGTTTATTGATACCCCTTTCCAACACCTCTGTTCTAGTTGATTACGTATTCAAACACCTGGTCCTCTGTCTTAACATATAATTTCCTACCTACCCGAAATGACCTCATGACCAGGATCACCTTAGGAGGGCATACCTCAATATATTACCACCCGCACATGGAAGACTCTACCTTCCGTCATATACCCAAACGTGGTACAACCTTTCCTTAGCATATAACACCTATCTGACTTTTCTGCCCATTTTCTTATGGATACTTGGTCTTGGAGCTCATGGGACATCTGTCCATCCCTTATTTCGTACTACGGCTGACTCCAATAGCCTAAGTGCACCTTCCATACTCAACATTTTTCATCTCTATTTTATACTGCCTGTCTTCTTTCTTAGATGGCACTATTTCTTCCGCCTGCTTTTTCGTTTCTTTGATACTCTAGCAACCCTTTACTGTGTTTTGTTTTGTTTTTTCCGCAGATGGGTCCTCCTCCTTCCTTTGATCTTGGGAGATCTGGTAACTTACTCTAAATATGTCTAGACTTAACATTACCACACCCAATACAAATGGTCTCAATTCGCCAGAAAAACGCTCTATTGCTCTGAGAGAACTTGATATAGCTCTAATTCAAGAAACTCACTTCTCACAATCTAACTCGCCAAAATTTAGTAATCGAAAATATCCCACCACCTACTGGGCCTCCGCTACAGAAAAGAAAAGAGGGGTGCGGATTCTAATTCGTGCTTCTATCTCATACTTCTATCTCATACTTCAGATCCTGATGGGAGATTTATCCTTCTTAAATGTCTACTATACAACAAACCTTACACTATTTTGCACATATACACGCCGAATGCTAACCAGCTAACCTTCCTATCCAGAATTCTTTCCCTGCTTGACCAAGACATAAACAGTAGACTAATAGTTGGTGGTGACTGAAACGTAACTATGGACCCCTCATTGGACTCCTCTTCAGGTAAATCCTCTTTCAAACTTTCACATCTTAAACGTTTACACATTAAATTAAGTAACCTTCAGATCCGAGATGCTTGGAGAGTCCATAACCCTTCTTGCAGAGACTTTACCTTTTATTCCCATCCTCATCAATCCTACAGTAGGATAGACCATATCTTTCTTTCTTCTTTTCTGATCCAATCTTTATCGACTGCTTCCATACATTCCTTATCATGGTCCAACCATTCGGCAGTTATGGTTTCCTTAGCCTGTACTGACGTCCCTCTACCAAGTTACACTTGGAGACTGAACGAATCACTTCTATCGGATAAGGAAACTATTACTTCTATAGAGAAAGATATTGCGGATTATTTTTCCTTCAATTCTACCCCTGATGTCTCAGACCCCATTATTTGGGAAGCACACAAAAGTGTGATCCGGGGCTCTTTAATTAAACATGGCTCCATTCAGGCTAGGAAAAGGCGACTCCGTATTGATTCGCTTTTGAAGGAAATCAACGCAAAGCAACTACTACATAAACAAGCCCCTACCCCTTTAATTCTTGACGAATTGTCCCGTCTTCGTAATGATCTAAATTCTCTTTTAAGTGAAACCGTTCTTAAAACACATATGTGGTACAAATACCGCCATTATTTTGAAGGAAACAAATGTGGCAAAACACTCTCTTGTCTTATTAAACAGAAGCGCACATCCAATTTAGTTAATCGCATCAACACACAGACGGGAGCTTCAGTCACCTCTTTTTCGGCCATAGCCTCTACTTTCCATGACTTCTATGAAAAATTGTATAATATTTCACGTGATTCTGGCTCACTTCCAGCGGACTGGCCCACCAGTCACTTTCCATGACTTCTATGCAAAATTGTATAATATTTCACGTGATTCTGGCTCACTTCCAGCAGACTGGCCCACCAGACTCCGCTCCTTTCTCACTAAAGCACAACCCCGAACTTTATCCTCTGAGGAATCCCAATCACTTGAAATTCCCATTACAAAGCTAGAAGTTGAAAAAGCTATTCATTCCATGAAACTTGGGAAAAGCCCGGGCCCGGACGGATTCACTCTTTCATATTATAGAAAATTTCTCCCTTCACTTCTTCCATACATGGTTAAATCTTTCAACACAATTCTGAGAGGGACACCTATTCCCCATCATATGTTAGAAGCTAATGTGGTAGTTATACCAAAGCCAGGTAAGGATCACTCTATATGTGCTAACTATAGGCCCATCTCTTTATTGAATTTAGATCTGAAAATATTTGCGAAAATACTTGCCTCGCGATTACGTAGTGTTCTCCCTTCACTCAAACACCTTGACCAATGTGGTTTTATGCCCCAACAGACAAACTAGACACAATACTATGACTGCCACTTCTCTGGCCTACTTAGTGATGAAGAACAATATTCCTTCTAACTTTCTATCGACAGATGCTGGAAAGTCCTTTGACAGAGTACATTGGGACTATATCAAGGAAATACTAAAACATACAGATTTGGGACAAATGATGCTAGCAGGAATACTGAGTTTATATTCTTCACCCGGTGCACGAGTGCTAGTGAATGGTATTCTGTCAGAGGTGTTTCCCATTACAAATGGGAGAAGACAAGGCTGCCCGTTATCCCCTTTAATTTTTATTTTGGCATTGGAACCCCTTCTGAACTTAGATCTTTCCCATTTATAACTGGTTTTCAAGTCCGCTCTCAATCCTATAAGGTGGCAGCATATGCCGATGATGTCTTATTCTTTATCTCAAATCCATCCAACTCTTTCCCCCACTTACTTGATGCTTTGGAAGAATATTGCTATTTATCGCAAGCGTCCATCAATAATAGCAAGTCAGAGAAGCTTAACATTGGATTGCCGGTTTCTATGACTTCAAAATTTACAGATAAATATAAATTTAAAAGTTCCGATACCGCCATTCTATATCTAGGAATTTATATTGCGACTACTCATGAGCTCCTATTCTCCTTGAACTATACACCTTTAATGGAGATTATCAAAAAAGAACTAGAATCTTGGCAATCCCTCCAAATATCTTGTCTGGGAAGAATCTAATAAAGATGATTATCCTTCCTAAGCTACTGTATGTATTTAACACACTACCCATTACCCTTCCCAAGCACTTCCTAGATTCTCACAGATCATTGATTCTATCCTTTCTCTGGCCTAAACACAATTCCAGAATAAACCACTCTATTCTTTCACAACCGCTATGCAAAGGTGGACTTGGCCTACCAGACTTTGACAGATATTATAGAGCCTCAGCTGTCGCAAGACTGTTTGACTTTATGATGTCTCCTAAATAGTGATGAGCGAGCACCCCAATGCTCGGATGTTCGGGTGCTCTGACCGAGCACCCCCTGAGGCTCGAGTGCTCGGCCGAGCATCCGAGCCCCATTGAAGTCAATGGGAGGACTCGAGCATTACACCAGGCACCCCCTGCTCTGATGAGGGGAGGGTGCCTGGTCCATAGGAAAAGGGCAGAAAAAGATGGAAACACTACAGAAATGGTTCAGGGACAGCATAGGGAGGATGTCTGGATGCACCTTGGACTCCAACATCGCTGCTGGGAACGATCTTTCGCCCGTAGTACGCCATTTTTACAGACTGACCATAAAACACACAAAAAGGAAAATAAAAACGACTTTAGGCGAAAAATTGTTACCAAACAATATTTGCTGTATATTTACTTGTATATCATCTGCAAATTCTCCCAAAAATTTCCTTGATTTTCAGAACTGAGGCCATGATTAAGAGGGAAACGTGCGCAGAGGCAAATTCTCCCAAAAATTTCCTTGATTTTCAGAACTGAGGCCATGATTAAGAGGGAAACGTGCGCTGAGCTGACCATCTAAAACATTATGGGTGAGGGTCTGCTGCAGAGCTGACCATCCTAAACATTATATGCGAAGGCCCGCTAGTGAGCTGACGCTATAAAACATTATATGAGAGGGCCCGCTAGAGAGCTGACCCAATAAAACATTATATGAGAAGGCCCGCTGGTGAGCTGACCTATATAAAAATTGGCAAACAGGGCCCGCTGGTGAGCTGGCCCTATATAAAAATTATATCACAGGGCCCGCTGGTGAGCTGGCCCTATATAAAAATTATATCCCAGGGCACGCTGGTGAGCTGGCCCTATATAAAAATTATATCCCAGGGCATATGGAAGAGGAGGAGGAGGATGAGAAGATTAAGAGTCAACCATATACCCGTTTTTTGGGTGGAAGGGGTGAATGGGAATACAGAGTATTCCCATCATTGTAAATAACATATATAAAGTGAGTTTATGTTCCCCCGGGGCTTTCCTCCAGTGGAGTGGAGAAGTCAGGGGAAATCCAGGCCTTGTTAATTTTTATAAGTGTCAACCTATCAGCATTGTCGGTGGAAAGGCGGATACGCTTATCTGTTATGATGCCACCAGCAGCACTAAATACCCGCTCAGACAGAACGCTGGCGGCAGGGCAGGCCAGCACCTCCAAGGCGTAGAGTGCCAGTTCATACCACGTGTCCAGCTTGGACACCCAGTAGTTGTAAGGCACAGAGGGATCATTGAGGACGCTGACACGGTCTGCTACGTACTCCTTCACCATCTTCCAAAACTTTTCCCTCCTTGTGACACTAGGCTGCGCATCAGGGTGAGGGTGCTGCCGGGGTGTCATGAAGGTGTCCCACGCCTTGGAGAGTGTTGCCCTGCCTTTCTCGGAACTGCTGTGTGCTCCCCTTTTCTCCCCTTCTCGGTTGGCCAAGGTAGCACGTACTCTGCCGCCAGCGTTGTCAGATGGAAAATTTTGGAGCAATTTTTCAACAAGAACCTTCTGGTATTGCACCATTTTGCTTGTCCTCTCCACCGGAGGAATGAGAGATGAGAAATTCTCTTTGTAGCGGGGGTCCAGAAGGGTGAACACCCAGTAATCCGTGTTGTCTAAAATGCGTACAACGCGTGGGTCACGGGAAAGGCAGCCTAACATAAAGTCAGCCATGTGTGCCAGAGTACCAACAGTCAAGATTTCGCTGTCCTCACCAGGAGGCTGACTCTCAATATCCTCATCCTCTTCCTCCTCTTCTGCCCACCCACGCTGAAGAGATGGAACTAAAGTTCCATGGCTACCCTCTGTAGCGGAGGCAACCGTGTCTTCCTCCTCCTCCTCCTCCTCCTCCTCCGCCTCCTCCAATTGTCGCTGAGAAGACGAAGTGAGGGTGCTCTGGCTATCACCTTGTGTAAGCTCTTCCTCCCCCATTTCCACCTCTTCCACATGCAAAGCGTCGGTTTTAATTGTGAGCAGCGAGCGTTTCAGTAGACACAGAAGTGGGATGGTTACACTGATAATAGCGTTATCGCCGCTCACCATCTGTGTCGATTCCTCAAAATTGCGTAAAACCTCGCAGAGGTCTGACATCCATTCCCACTCCTCACTTCTGATTACAGGAAGTTGAACGGAGAGGCGACGACCGTGTAACAGCTGGTACTCCACTACTGCCCTCTGCTGCTCACAAAGCCGGGCCAACATGTGGAAGGTGGAGTTCCAGCGCGTGCTCACGTCACACAGCAGCCGGTGAGCTGGCAATTGTAAGCGCTGCTGCAGCTTCAACAGGCCGGCCGAAGCTGTTGATGACTTACGGAAATGTGCACACACGCGGCGCACCTTGGTCAAGAGATCATGCACATTGGGGTAGGTTTTTAGAAATCGCTGCACCACTAAATTAAATACATGCGCTAGGCATGGTACGTGTGTGAGCTTGCCGAGCTCCAAAGCCGCCACCAAGTTACGCCCATTATCACACACAACCATGCCTGCTTGCAGGTTGAGTGGCGAGAGCCACTGCTCGGTCTGGTGACTAATCCCCTGCAACAGCTCTGAGGCCGTGTGCTGTTTGTCCCCAAGGCAGATCAGCTTCAGCACGGCCTGTTGACGCTTCCCCACTGCAGTGCTACACTGCTTCCAGCTACTGGCTGATGGGGGAGTGGCGGTGTGTGTAGAGAATTCGGAGGTGGAAACGGAGGAGGAGGAGCCAATAACGTAGGTGCTGGTGGAAACCCTGATGGAGGTAGGGCCCGCAATCCTCGGCGTGGGTAGCACCCGTGCCATCCCAGGGTCCGAGTCGCTCCCAGCCTCCACGACATTCACCCAGTGTGCCGTCAGGGAAATGTAGCGTCCCTGGCCACAAGCACTTGTCCATGTGTCAGTCGTTAAGTGGACCTTCCCAGTAACTGCGTTGGTCAGGGCACGGGTGATGTTACGGGACACATGGTGGTGTAATGCGGGGATGGCACACCGGGAAAAGTAGTGGCGGCTGGGGACCGCGTACCGAGGGACAGCTGCTGCCATCAGGCTGCGGAAGGACTCAGTGTCCACAAGCCTAAATGGCAGCATTTCGATGGCCAGTAATTTTGAAAGGTGTGAGGTTAGTGCTATGGCCTGTGGGTGGGTGGCTGGGTACTTTCTCTTGCGCTCAAATGCCTGGGGTAACGACATTTGGACGCTGTGCTGGGACAGGGAAGTGGATGTGGTCGCTGATGGTGCTTCAGATGGTACAGGTGCAGGGCGGGAGGTATGCGGGCCTGCGCCTTCGACAGGCGATTGGCCGGCACCGAAAACAGGGGAAGAGGAGGCAGTGGTGTGGCCTGCAGACACAGGTGGGCGATCCAGGCGTTCCTCCCACTTACTACGGTGCTTGGATGCCATGTGTCGGATCATGCTGGTGGTGGTGAGGTTTCTAGTGTTCATGCCTCGGCTCATTCTGGTGTGGTACAGGTTGCAAACTACAATTCTTTTGTCGTCCGCACTTTCCTTAAAAAAACGCCATACCGCGGAACACCTACCCTTTGGCAAGGTAGATTTACGCAAGGGGGTGCTCCGTGGAACATTTGCGGGCCGGTTTGGTGCGGTCCGCCTTCTTTCTGTAGCCACACCACTGCCTCTTCCAGCCTGTTGCGGTGCTGCAGATGGCTCACCCTCAGGACTGCTGTCATCGCTCGGCTCTACACCTTCCCAGGTGGGGTCAGTCACCTCATCGTCCACCAAGTCCTCCTCCACTTCCTCACTCTGATCATCCTCCTCAAGTCTTGATCCCACCACATACTCAGTCATTGACAACTGTATAACATTCTCCTCAACAAGGTCTTGAGACGGAAATAGTGGTTGATTTAATGGCAACTGTGTCTCATCATCATCATCATCATCATCCACTACTTCCTTTGACCTTAAATGCCGTTCACATCTGTCATCTTCTTGTGATTGGGTAGCCTCTAGAGGTTGTGAATCAGGGCACAAGATGTCATGTTCCTCTGCAAGCGTGCTTGGAGAGAGGGTCAAATGAAGGATTGGTGATGAGACGAGCTCATCACTATATCCCAGTGTGGGATCACTTCTTTGACCAGACCGTGTATGGTGGGAGGAAGGATGATCAGAGTGAGGATTATGTTGACCAGACTCTTGGCTACTGAGAGTGGACTTGGTGGAAGACAGGGTGGTGCTTAACCGACTGGAAGCAGTATCAGCTGTCATCCAACCGACCACCTGTTCGCAGTGGTCGGACCTCGAGAGTGATGTCCTGCGACGCCCTGTGAAATCAGACATGAAGCTAGGTATGGTGGATGTCTTTCTTTCTTGTGCTCTGGCACCAGGCACAGTTTCTCCGCGTCCTGACCCGCGCCCTGAACTTTCAGGATCACGTCCACTTCCCCGTCCCTTTTTACCCGCCTTCTTCATCTTACACAGAATATGTGACTTTAATATTTGAGTTTGAAAACTTAACAGTATTTCTTATAATTCTGCAACTGTACAGAGTACACAGAATAGGCTGTTAAACGGCGTTGAAACACACTGAATGGAATATGTGACTTTAATATTTGAGTTTGAAAACTTAACAGTATTTCTTATAATTCTGCAACTCTGCAGAGTACACAGAATAGGCTGTTAAACGGCGGTGAAAGACACTGAATGGAATATGTGACTTTAATATTTGAGTTTGAAAACTAACAGTATTTCTTATAATTCTGCAACTGTACAGAGTACACAGAATAGGCTGTTAAACGGCGTTGAAACACACTGAATGGAATATGTGACTTTAATATTTGAGTTTGAAAACTTAACAGTATTTCTTATAATTCTGCAACTGTACAGAGTACACAGAATAGGCTGTTAAACGGCGTTGAAACACACTGAATGGAATATGTGACTTTGATATTTTAGTTTGAAGAATTAACAGTATTTCTTCCTATTCTGCAACTCTGCACAGTACACAGAATAGGCTGTTAAACGGCGTTGAAACACACTGAATGGAATATGTGACTTTAATATTTGAGTTTGAAAACTTAACAGTATTTCTTATAATTCTGCAACTGTACAGAGTACACAGAATAGGCTGTTAAACGGCGTTGAAACACACTGAATGGAATATGTGACTTTAATATTTGAGTTTGAAAACTTAACAGTATTTCTTATAATTCTGCAACTGTACAGAGTACACAGAATAGGCTGTTAAACGGCGTTGAAACACACTGAATGGAATATGTGACTTTAATATTTGAGTTTGAAAACTTAACAGTATTTCTTATAATTCTGCAACTCTGCAGAGTACACAGAATAGGCTGTTAAACGGCGGTGAAAGACACTGAATGGAATATGTGACTTTAATATTTGAGTTTGAAAACTAACAGTATTTCTTATAATTCTGCAACTGTACAGAGTACACAGAATAGGCTGTTAAACGGCGTTGAAACACACTGAATGGAATATGTGACTTTAATATTTGAGTTTGAAAACTTAACAGTATTTCTTATAATTCTGCAACTGTACAGAGTACACAGAATAGGCTGTTAAACGGCGTTGAAACACACTGAATGGAATATGTGACTTTGATATTTTAGTTTGAAGACTTAACAGTATTTCTTCCTATTCTGCAACTCTGCACAGTACACAGAATAGGCTGTTAAACGGCGTTGAAACACACTGAATGGAATATGTGACTTTAATATTTGAGTTTGAAAACTTAACAGTATTTCTTATAATTCTGCAACTGTACAGAGTACACAGAATAGGCTGTTAAACGGCGTTGAAACACACTGAATGGAATATGTGACTTTAATATTTGAGTTTGAAAACTTAACAGTATTTCTTATAATTCTGCAACTGTACAGAGTACACAGAATAGGCTGTTAAACGGCGTTGAAACACACTGAATGGAATATGTGACTTTAATATTTGAGTTTGAAAACTTAACAGTATTTCTTATAATTCTGCAACTGTACAGAGTACACAGAATAGGCTGTTAAACGGCGTTGAAACACACTGAATGGAATATGTGACTTTAATATTTGAGTTTGAAAACTTAACAGTATTTCTTATAATTCTGCAACTCTGCAGAGTACACAGAATAGGCTGTTAAACGGCGGTGAAAGACACTGAATGGAATATGTGACTTTAATATTTGAGTTTGAAAACTTAACAGTATTTCTTTATTTCTTATAATTCTGCAACTCTGCAGAGTACACAGAATAGGCTGTTAAACGGCGGTGAAAGACACTGAATGGAATATGTGACTTTAATATTTGAGTTTGAAAACTTAACAGTATTTCTTATAATTCTGCAACTGTACAGAGTACACAGAATAGGCTGTTAAACGGCGGTGAAAGACACTGAATGGAATATGTGACTTTAATATTTGAGTTTGAAAACTTAACAGTATTTCTTATAATTTTGCAACTCTGCAGAGTACACAGAATAGGCTGTTAAACGGCGGTGAAAGACACTGAATGGAATATGTGACTTTGATATTTTAGTTTGAAAACTTAACAGTATTTCTTATAATTCTGCAACTGTACAGAGTACACAGAATAGGCTGTTAAACGGCGGTGAAAGACACTGAATGGAATATGTGACTTTAATATTTGAGTTTGAAAACTTAACAGTATTTCTTATAATTTTGCAACTCTGCAGAGTACACAGAATAGGCTGTTAAACGGCGGTGAAAGACACTGAATGGAATATGTGACTTTGATATTTTAGTTTGAAGACTTAACAGTATTTCTTCCTATTCTGCAACTCTGCACAGTACACAGAATGTGCTGCTACACTGCGGCGAAGCACACTGAATGGAATATGTGACTTTGATATTTTAGTTTGAAGACTTAACAGTATTTCTTCCTATTCTGCAACTCTGCACAGTACACAGAATGTGCTGCTACACTGCGGCGAAGCACACTGAATGAAATATGTGACTTTGATATTTTAGTTTGAAGACTTAACAGTATTTCTTCCTATTCTGCAACTCTGCACAGTACACAGAATGTGCTGCTACACTGCGGCGAAGCACACTGAATGGAATATGTGACTTTGATATTTTAGTTTGAAGACTTAACAGTATTTCTTCCTATTCTGCAACTCTGCACAGTACACAGAATGTGCTGCTACACTGCGGCGAAGCACACTGAATGGAATATGTGACTTTGATATTTTAGTTTGAAGACTTAACAGTATTTCTTCCTATTCTGCAACTCTGCACAGTACACAGAATGTGCTGCTACACTGCGGCGAAGCACACTGAATGGAATATGTGACTTTGATATTTTAGTTTGAAGACTTAACAGTATTTCTTCCTATTCTGCAACTCTGCACAGTACTCAGAATGTGCTGCTAAACTGCGGCGACGCACACTGAATGGAATACGTGACTTTGATATTTTAGTTTGAAGACTAAACAGAATGTGCTCTAATCTGCAACTTTGCACACTAAACAGAATGTGCTCTAATCTGCAACTTTGCACACTAAACAGAATGTGCTCTAATCTGCAACTTTGCACACTAAACAGAATGTGCTCTAATCTGCAACTGTGCACACTAAACACAATGTGCTCTAATCTGCAACTTTGCACACTAAACAGAATATATATATATTTTTTTTTTTTTTTTGTTTTTTTCCCCCCACACCAAATAACCTGCTGCCCCCACACACAGTAGTCCTAAAAAGGACTTTTGGGTCTTTTTTTTTCACAATTTTTGTTTTTTTCCTCCCTACACTGCCTTTCCCTTCCTATCCTCAGCTCTCCCTGGCTCAGACTGAGCCGAACTCGCTGGTCAGGTACTATACAGCACCTGACCACGGGTTCTGGCCAGCCAATCAGTGTAATGCCAGCAGCCAACATGGCTGCTGGCATTACACCGATGTCAGAGCCTCCCTGCACGTTTATTGGCTGCGCAGCAGCCGCAAAACGTGCGGGGAGGAGACCCGAACATGGCGGGCGAGCACATGCGGTACTCGTACGAGTACCGACATGTGCCGAGCAGAGCGATGCTCGAGCCGATCCGAGCATCGGCCGAGCATGCTCGCTCAACACTACTCCTAAACCTAGATGGATTGGTACCCTGGAGGACACCTTAGGTCCTCTAGATCCTTTACAACTTTGCTCGTGTACTCCATCCTCTATTCCTACCACCTGTTTTGATCATGTTATTCTTGCACATATCCTACATTCTTGGCATTTTCTCAATAAACGTCATCACTTCTCACCTCATCCCTCCCCTTTGACATCACTTGTTGGCAACCCAGACTTCAGTCCAGGGTGGAGTAATCCACTATTTGTGTCTCTCCAACAGCAAGGTTTCAATACTCTAAATTCTTTGTCCCATGTTGATCTATTACACCCCTCCTCTCTTCCTCAGAACGCTACAGTTTTACAATCCATCCCATGGTGGAATTCCCTTCAAATAACAGCTTGGAAGAGATCTTCTTTATAGAAATCTCAGAAATCTAACATTTTTTGAATCTCATCTGATTTTCCATCCTACCAACCTCAGATCACTTTCATTTTGTTACTCTCAGATTTTTGCATCATCTTCATCTGTTAAATATTATTTTCTCAGGCAATGGAAAAATGAACTATCAGTGTGCTTAAGTGTCTCAGTGTGGCACCAACTTATTGACAGGCTGCTTCGATCCTCTAGAGACTCGTGTACCTCTCTGATGAATTATAAACTTGTAACACAATGGTATATGAATCCTTTTAAAAATGCTAAGTTTGCACCTCACAAATCGCCTCTCTTCTGGCGATGTCAGGACGACATTGGCAATATGTCTCACATTTGGTGGTTTTGTCCACACATTCAGGCATTTTGGAAGTTGATTGTTCGTCGGATCCAAGTCGTTTATAAAGTTTCTTTTCTCTGTGATCCTTTTCTCTGCCTCTTTTTTTTCACAGATCTGCAGAACTCCCATAATTTCCTCTTTCCACTTGGAAATGCATTAAGGTTCTTCTCAATGCAGCCAAAGCGAACATTCCATCATGTTGGAGGACCACTGAGACCCCCACACTTACTTCTTGGTCAGCAAGAGTTAATCAAGTTCTAACCATGGAACGTTGTCATGCTGTAAGTCAAGGTACATTATATACTTATTCAGAAACATGGAGTTCATGGGTTAACTTCAAACCCAACTCTCTTGATTGAGATCGCATTGAGTGTTTATTGTTCTGATGTTGCACTGATTTATCAAACTCTTCCAGGTGTCGGTTGGTGGGAGTACCCATTCTGCAAAACCTTTTGTTCTAATCTTTGTTTTTGCTCTGTATCAAATTACTTTTTTTTTTCCTCCCTTCCATTCTGATTTTACTTACCTGTTGAATGTTCTTCACATACTCTTCGGTATATAAATATGTACATCTCATGTCAGGCGGAATTTATGTTACATTCTATATGATACTATGATTGCGTTTGTTCACTTGTACTTTGTCATGTTGTACAATTTCAATAGGTATGTCTGTATTTGGACTTCATTGTATTGCTCTGTTGACTAATAAACATTTAAAAAAAGGAGGATGTGCAAAAGTACCATTTGGACATCCCCCGGGCAAGAACACAGAGAAAAAAGGGGGGGAATACATGACAGCAAAATAACAGATAGGTAGGAAACGAAGGATCCCAAAAAAAGAAAAAAAGAGAGAAAGAGAAGAAGGAATGTCTTCAGGCTAAAAGGTCAGGGGAACATGCAACCAAAAGATGCAGTAATTGATTTGTGGTCTGCAAGGATACCCTCACTGGCCAGGAACCAAAATAAGTTTTGGGGAGTAGAGAAAATGGCACATTCACAGCACGGACAACAATATGAATCCAGTAAACCCAATGTTTATTGAAATATTACTATACGTGACCCCTGGGCTAGGCAAGAGTGACATATTTTGTAAAGCTCTATATCCTATTAAAGGAAATCCCCCAGCTTAGATGGGCAAATCCCACAGGTAATCAAAACATAAAAGAACCAGTATAAAAGAGGAGAAGGACAGGTCTCTGATACCAGCAATACAATATCCTTGGTCTACCCTCAGACCCTCCTCCATCCCGCCCCATGATCCCTAGGTTAGCATCTCCCACCCCTCCTTTGTAAGCCTAACGAAAGTCTCAAGTAGTGCAAAAGATCCCAGTGAAACACATATCAGCAAGAACGAGCAGTAAAAGACCCAGACTACCAAAAAAATACCCCAAATGTTTAGCTACACTTCCCAACCCCTTTCCCAAATCCCTGAAAATGCAGGTCTACCCCTCCACTGACAATAGCAGCATCTGATGTCTTGGGGGAAGGAGCCGCCCAACAACGGTCACGGAAGGGAGGATCAGCCATCACCCCCAGCGCACCCATTACAAACAGTTTTACAGCTCAAAATTAGTACTGCCCTCTGCCCCAGGATGAGGCCAGTGACTACCAGGCCTCATCACTTTGAGGGCAGGCTCGTTCCTAGTTGAGCATCTCTGACTAGCTCTTTTGCATATGCAAATTGCCCTTGGGACTAGTCATCCTAAGGGTAACAGGGTAATCCAGACGTGGACCCCTTGCTCACAGTGCCTAGAGAGATCAGCTGCACCTCACTGACGAGGCCCAACAAGGCCGAAACGTACGTCTGAGGTTGGCTGCGTCTCTTGTTCAGAGAGGAATTGCCTGGCACTTCGTGGCTGGACTACCTGTTGGTAGGATCAGTATGATGTGCTTCAGGATATTTCCTCTCTGTGAAAGGCACTAGTGAGCTAAAAGAGATTGCACCCTGGGTAGGATACTTATCCTATAGAGCCTCATCACTTTGAGGGCAGGCTCGTTCCTAGTTGAGCATCTCTGACTAGCTCTTTTGCAAGTGACTACCAGGCTCCCAGAGTCATTAAAGAGTCAGTATTGATGAGCAAAATCCCAACTATATCACATACAATTTGGACCAGTACAACAACCCAAACACCCTCTTCAATCCTCTAAAACCACTAGTGGGTTATCGACCCCCTGTGCATTAGTCAAACGGTCAACACTTTAGAGCCTAGTACATCAATCATTAATCACGGCAGGGAGGAACACCAGCTCCCAATTCCCATCCCTCCCAAGCAGTCCCTCAAGTCTCAACCTGGGTAGTTCTGCACCCCAGGCCAAGACCAGAGGTAGCCAGATGCCAAGAAGTATAGAAAAAGAAAATGGTGAAGGGGAACCTAAAGAGAAACAATGCCCCAATAAAGTAACATACACTTTGGCCCAGCATACCTGCCCAGATCTACCATAGTCCCAGATCCCAAGTCAAACCTAAATCCAGGAGCAATTTTTGTCCATCATGTATGGATAGCACTGTCTCAGGTACATCTCCCAGAGAGGGGTGCTAACAGGAAAGCGCAATGAATGTCCCATGTCCAAGGCTATCTAAGGCTCAGAGGGCCACTAGTACAGCCAAACAGTCAATCCATGGTCAGAGTGGAGGCCCAGGAGCCAGGGTTGGTTAGCAGCATCAGTCCCAGAGTCACGGGAAGCTTGTTTCCTTTTGCTCAAGGGGGATGGTATTAAGACGCCATTGGAGACTCTGGTTCTTCTCCAAAATCATGCCTTCTGTTTTCCTCAAGTCAGGCTATGGAGCAGGAGTAGAAACCTCTAGGGCCTCACAGAAGGTCGGAATCTCTTACAAGGCCCGCACAGAAACAAAGTGACCTCCATGTGAAGCAGAGAGATAAAAGGGAAAACCCCACTTGTTTTTAATAGAAAACTTGTGAAGATTGTCTGTTAGTGGTCTCAGCTGATGCCTTAAATAAAGAGTACGTGGGTATGGATCTTGAAAGATCTGGATTTCCAAGCCAGCATAAGAGATTTTGTCCAGATTGCGACAGGTGGAAGCAATTGCCTCTCTAGGCTTATCTGCAAATGCTCCCCTAGGCCTCATGGCACAATGGGCTCAATCTAAAAAGATAGAGGATGGTTCTGGTATACCCGGGAGATAGGCAAAAAAGTTTTTGCAGAAAGATGTGGAAGTCCTTTTGAGCTGTAGATTCAGGGATATTGCGAATTCTCAGGTTGTTTCTTCACCTACGATTATCAATTTCGACCAACCTGAAGGTGAAGGAGTCCAGCGACTTTTGTTGGGTCATTAGGCACTGTTACAAATCTTGAACCCGGTCAGCCATTCCACAGAATCAATGCATTCGGCCAGTTGTTGCACATCGTGGCACAGGTCCTGTATCTCCGCATGCAGGGCTACCTTAATATTTATAGCCACCAAGTCAATATTAGTTTTTGTCAGGAAAAAGGACAAAAATGCCACTGTCACCATGGCAGGGCCATCCCCATTCCCTGAAGGTGTCAGTGGGGAAATGTTGGAAGGAGAGGAGTCCTCCGAATTGCTCTCCATAGTAGCAGCTGGAGTCACTACTTCAGCCGACTGGAAGGACAGCACAAGTGAGAGCTGAGTGGGTTCAAAGCCTGGGAGGAGCTCTTCTTCATGCCAGATTTCTTTTTGTGTGGCATATGGGCAATGAGAAGTGTCTTCCAATGTGAGGGAGGTCACATAAGTGGAATAAAAACAGAGTTAAGCCATATAAAGCAGTGCATTGTCCAGGAGCTACCCTAACATGTGGCCATCTTGTACAATGGTTAGCACCGCCCCTGCCACTCCACATCCTCCTTTAAAAGAGAGAGGAGATCCCAGGTCTCTGTTCTTGAGCAGAAGGCCCAGGAGGTTGAGCAGACATTTGTTGACCAGACAACTGTCACGGTTTCCCAGGAACAAACCAGGAGTCAGTACGGTATAGTAAAACAGTCTTTATTGAATAAATATAAGTACAGTAAATCACAGAACAATGAGTAAGTAAATCACAGAACAATGAGTAAAGGTCCTTCTAGTGGCCAATGACTCTATCAGAAATAGGAGTCTGCCAAAAGTTGGAGCGCTTTTACAGAGACCGGCAGAAGCCTCTGGAGTCTCTATATAAAGAAGGCCCAGCAGGAATACCAGTAAGAGACTAACTGACTCACACCTACAGTCAGCAGGTAGATCTAGGGATCTCCTTAAAGGTGATACGGTAAGGGAGAAGTACTGACTAGTGATGAGCGAGCATCCCAATGCTCGGGTGTTCGGGTGCTCTGACCGAGCACCCCCGGAGGCTCGAGTGCTCGGCCGAGCACCCGAGCCCCATTGAAGTCAATGGGAGGACTCGAGCACTACACCAGGCACCCCCTGCTCTGATGAGGGGAGGGTGCCTGGTCCATAGGAAAAGGGCAGAAAAGGAAGGAAACACCACAGAAATGGTTCAGGGACAGCATAGGGAGGATGTCTGGATGCATCTTGGACTCCAACATCGCTGCTGGGAACGATCTTTCGCCCGTAGTACGCCATTTTTACAGACTGACCGTAAAACACACAAAAAGGCAGATAAAAACGACTTTAGGCGAAAAATTGTTACCAAACAGTATTTGCTGTATATTTACTTGTATATCATCTGCAAATTCTCCCAAAAATTTCCTCGATTTTTCTGAACTGAGGCCAGATTAAGAGGGAAACGTGCGCAGAGGCAAATTCTCCCAAAAATTTCCTTGATTTTTCTGAACTGAGGCCATGATTAAGAGGGAAACGTGCGCTGAGCCGACCATCTAAAACATTATGGGTGAGGGTCTGCTGCGGAGCTGACCATCCTAAACATTATATGCGAAGGCCCGCTAGTGAGCTGACGCTATAAAACATTATATGAGAGGGCCCGCTAGAGAGCTGACCCAATAAAACATTATATGAGAAGGCCCGCTGGTGAGCTGACCTATAGAAAAATTGTCAAACTGCGCCCGCTGGTGAGCTGGCCCTATATAAAAAATATATCACAGGGCCCGCTGGTGAGCTGGCCCTATATAAAAATTATATCCCAGGGTATATGGAAGAGAGTCAACCATATACCCATTTTTTGGGTGGAAGGGGTGAATGGGAATACAGAGTATTCCCATCATTGTAAATAACATATATAAAGTGAGTTTATGTTCCCCCGGGGCTTTCCTCCAGTGGAGTGGAGAAGTCAGGGGAAATCCAGGCCTTGTTCATTTTTATAAGTGTCAACCTATCAGCATTGTCGGTGGAAAGGCGGATACGCTTATCTGTTATGATGCCACCAGCAGCACTAAATACCCGCTCAGACAGAACGCTGGCGGCAGGGCAGGCCAGCACCTCCAAGGCGTAGAGTGCCAGATCATACCACGTGTCCAGCTTGGACACCCAGTAGTTGTAAGGCACAGAGGGATCATTGAGGACGCTGACACGGTCTGCTACGTACTCCTTCACCATCTTCCAAAACTTTTCCCTCCTTGTGACACTAGGCTGCGCATCAGGGTGAGGGTGCTGGCGGGGTGTCATGAAGGTGTCCCACGCCTTGGAGAGTGTTGCCCTGCCTTTGTCGGAACTGCTGTGTGCTCCCCTTTTCTCCCCTTCTCGGTTGGCCAAGGTAGCACGTACTCTGCCGCCAGCGTTGTCAGATGGAAAATTTTGGAGCAATTTTTCAACAAGAACCTTCTGGTATTGCACCATTTTGCTTGTCCTCTCCACCAGAGGAATGAGAGATGAGAAATTCTCTTTGTAGCAGGGGTCCAGAAGGGTGAACACCCAGTAATCTGTGTTGTCTAAAATGCGTATAACGCGTGGGTCACGGGAAAGGCAGCCTAACATAAAGTCAGCCATGTGTGCCAGAGTACCAACAGGCAAGATTTCGCTGTCCTCACCAGGAGGATGACTCTCAATCTCCTCATCCTCTTCCTCCTCTTCTGCCCACCCACGCTGAAGAGATGGAACTAAAGTTCCATGGCTACCCTCTGTAGTGGAGGCAACCGTGTCTTCCTCCTCCTCCTCCTCCGCCTCCTCCAATTGTCGCTGAGAAGATGAAGTGAGGGTGCTCTGGCTATCACCTTGTGTAAGCTCTTCCTCCCTCATTTCCACCTCTTCCACATGCAAAGCGTCAGTTTTAATTGTGAGCAGCGAGCGTTTCAGTAGACACAGAAGTGGGATGGTTACACTGATAATAGCGTTATCGCCGCTCACCATCTGTGTCGATTCCTCAAAATTGCGTAAAACCTCACAGAGGTCTGACATCCATTCCCACTCCTCACTTCTGATTACAGGAAGTTGAACGGAGAGGCGACGACCGTGTAACAGCTGGTACTCCACTACTGCCCTCTGCTGCTCACAAAGCCGGGCCAACATGTGGAAGGTGGAGTTCCAGCACGTGCTCACGTCACACAGCAGCCGGTGAGCTGGCAATTGTAAGCGCTGCTGCAGCTTCAACAGGCCGGCTGAAGCTGTAGATGACTTACGTAAATGTGCACACACGCGGCGCACCTTGGTCAAGAGATCATGCAAATTGGGGTAGGTTTTTAGAAATCGCTGAACCACTAAATTAAATACATGCGCTGGGCATGGTACGTGTGTGAGCTTGCCGAGCTCCAAAGCCGCCACCAAGTTACGCCCATTATCACACACAACCATGCCTGGTTGCAGGTTGAGTGGCGAGAGCCACTGCTCGGTCTGGTGACTAATCCCCTGCAACAGCTCTGAGGCCGTGTGCTGTTTGTCCCCAAGGCAGATCAGCTTCAGCACGGCCTGTTGACGCTTCCCCACTGCAGTGCTACACTGCTTCCAGCTACCGGCTGATGGGTGAGTGGCGCTGCGCGCAGAGAATTCGGAGGTGGAAACGGAGGAGGAGGAGCCAATAACGTAGGTGCTGGCGGAAACCCTGATGGAGGTAGGGCCCGCAATCCTCGGCGTGGGTAGCACCTGTGCCATCCCAGGGTCCGAGTCGCTCCCAGCCTCCACGACATTCACCCAGTGTGCCGTCAGGGATATGTAGCATCCCTGGCCACAAGCACTTGTCCATGTGTCAGTCGTTAAGTGGACCTTCCCAGTAACTGCGTTGGTCAGGGCACGGGTGATGTTACGGGACACATGGTGGTGTAAGGCGGGGACGGCACACCGGGAAAAGTAGTGGCGGCTGGGGACTGCGTACCGAGGGACAGCTGCTGCCATCAGGCTGCGGAAGGACTCAGTCTTTTCGATGGCCAGTAATTTTGAAAGGTGTGAGGTTAGTGCTATGGCCTGTGGGTGGGTGGCTGGGTATTCGCTTGCGCTCAAATGCCTGGGGTAACGACATTTGGACGCTGTGCTGGGACAGGGAAGTGGATGTGGTCGCTGATGGTGCTTCAGATGGTACAGGTGCAGGGCGGGAGGTATGCGGGCCTGCGCCTTCGACAGGCGATTGGCCGGCACCGAAAACAGGGGAAGAGGAGGCAGTGGTGTGGCCTGCAGACACAGATTGGCGATCCGGGCGTTCCTCCCACTTATTACGGTGCTTGGATGCCATGTGTCGGATCATGCTGGTGGTGGTGAGGTTTCTAGTGTTCATGCCTCGGCTCATTCTGGTGTTGCACAGGTTGCAAACTACAATTCTTTTGTCGTCCGCACTTTCCTTAAAAAAACGCCATACCGTGGAACACCTACCCCTTGGCAAGGGAGATTTACGCAAGGGGGTGCTCCATGGAACATTTGCGGGCCGGTTTGGTGCGGTCCGCCTTCTTTCTGTAGCCACACCACTGCCTCTTCCAGCCTGTTGCGGTGCTGCAGATGGCTCACCCTCAGGACTGCTGTCATCGCTCGGCTCTACACCTTCCCAGGTGGGGTCAGTCACCTCATCGTCCACCAAGTCCTCCTCCACTTCCTCACTCTGATCATCCTCCTCATGTCTTGATCCCACCACATACTCAGTCATTGACAACTGTATATCATCCTCCTCATCAAGGTCTTGAGACAGTAATAGTGGTTGATTTAATGGCAACTGTGTCTCATCATCATCATCATCCACTTCCTTTGACCTTAAATGCCGTTCACCTCTGTCATCTTCTTGTGATTGGGTACCCTCTAGAGGTTGTGAATCAGGGCACAAGATGTCATGTTCCTCTGCAAGCGTGCTTGGAGAGAGGTTCAAATTAAGGATTGGTGATGAGACGAGCTCCTCACTATATCCCAGTGTGGGATCACTTCTTTGACCAGATCCTCTATGGTGGGAGGAAGGATGATCAGGGTGAGGATTATGTTGACCAGACTCTTGGCTACTGAGAGTGGACTTGGTGGAAGACAGGGTGGTGCTTAACCGACTGGAAGCAGTATCAGCTGACATCCAACCGACCACCTGTTTGCAGTGGTCGGACCTCGAGAGTGATGTCCTGCGACGCCCTGTAAACTGAGACATGAAGCTAGGTATGGTGGATGTCTTTCTTTCTTGTGCTCTGGCACCAGGCACAGTTTCTACGCGTCCTGACCCGCGCCCTGAACTATCAGGATCACGTCCACTTCCCCGTCCCTTTTTACCCGCCTTCTTCATATTACACGGAATATGTGCTGCAAATCTGCAACTTTGCACAGTAAAAAGAATGTTCTTCTTAACTGCGGCTACGCATAGTGAATGGAATATGTGACTTTGATATTTTACAGTTTGCACAGTTAACAGAATGTTCTCCTAATATGCAACTTTGCACAGTAAACAGAATGTTCTTCTTAACTGCGGCTACGCACAGTGAATGGAATATGTGACTTTGATATTTTACAGTTTGAACACTTAACAGAATGTTCTCCTAATCTGAAACTTTGCACAGTAAACAGAATGTTCTTCTTAACTGCGGCTACGCACAGTGAATGGAATATGTGACTTTGATATTTTACAGTTTGCACAGTTAATAGAATGTTCTCCTAATATGCAACTTTGCACAGTAAACAGAATGTTCTTCTTAACTGCGGCTACGCACAGTGAATGGAATATGTGAGTTTGATATTTTACAGTTTGCACAGTTAACAGAATGTTCTCCTAATATGCAACTTTGCACAGTAAACAGAATGTTCTTCTTAATTGCGGCTACGCACAGTGAATGGAATATGTGACTTTGATATTTTACAGTTTGAAGACTTAACAGAATGTTCTCCTAATCTGAAACTTTGCACAGTAAACAGAATTTTCTTCTTAACTGCGGCTACGCACAGTGAATGGAATATGTGACTTTGATATTTTACAGTTTGAACACTTAACAGAATGTTCTCCTAATCTGAAACTTTGCACAGTAAACAGAATGTTCTTCTTAACTGCGGCTACGCACGGTGAATGGAATATGTGACTTTGATATTTTACAGTTTGAACACTTAACAGAATGTTCTCCTAATCTGAAACTTTGCACAGTAAACAGAATGTTCTTCTTAACTGCGGCTACGCACAGTGAATGGAATATGTGACTTTGATATTTTACAGTTTAAACACTTCACAGAATGTTCTCCTAATCTGAAACTTTGCACAGTAAACAGAATGTTCTTCTTAACTGCGGCTACGCACAGTGAATGGAATATGTGACTTTGATATTTTACAGTTTGAACACTTAACAGAATGTTCTCCTAATCTGAAACTTTGCACAGTAAACAGAATGTTCTTCTTAACTGCGGCTACGCACAGTGAATGGAATATGTGACTTTGATATTTTACAGTTTGAACACTTAACAGAATGTTCTCCTAATCTGAAACTTTGCACAGTAAACAGAATTTTCTTCTTAACTGCGGCTACGCACAGTGAATGGAATATGTGAGTTTGATATTTTACAGTTTGCACAGTTAACAGAATGTTCTCCTAATATGCAACTTTGCACAGTAAACAGAATGTTCTTCTTAATTGCGGCTACGCACAGTGAATGGAATATGTGACTTTGATATTTTACAGTTTGAAGACTTAACAGAATGTTCTCCTAATCTGAAACTTTGCACAGTAAACAGAATGTTCTTCTTAACTGCGGCTACGCACAGTGAATGGAATATGTGACTTTGATATTTTACAGTTTGAACACTTAACAGAATGTTCTCCTAATCTGAAACTTTGCACAGTAAACAGAATGTTCTTCTTAACTGCGGCTACGCACAGTGAATGGAATATGTGACTTTGATATTTTACAGTTTGAACACTTAACAGAATGTTCTCCTAATCTGAAACTTTGCACAGTAAACAGAATGTTCTTCTTAACTGCGGCTACGCACAGTGAATGGAATATGTGACTTTGATATTTTACAGTTTAAACACTTCACAGAATGTTCTCCTAATCTGAAACTTTGCACAGTAAACAGAATGTTCTTCTTAACTGCGGCTACGCACAGTGAATGGAATATGTGACTTTGATATTTTACAGTTTGAACACTTAACAGAATGTTCTCCTAATCTGAAACTTTGCACAGTAAACAGAATGTTCTTCTTAACTGCGGCTACGCACAGTGAATGGAATATGTGACTTTGATATTTTACAGTTTGAACACTTAACAGAATGTTCTCCTAATCTGAAACTTTGCACAGTAAACAGAATTTTCTTCTTAACTGCGGCTACGCACAGTGAATGGAATATGTGACTTTGATATTTTACAGTTTGAACACTTAACAGAATGTTCTCCTAATCTGCAACTTTGCACAGTAAACAGAATGTTCTTCTTAACTGCGGCTACGCACAGTGAATGGAATATGTGACTTTGATATTTTACAGTTTGAACACTTAACAGAATGTTCTCCTAATCTGCAACTTTGCACACTAAAAAGAATGTGCTGCTAATCTGCAACTTTGCACACTGAACAGAATGTGCTCTAATCTTCAACTTTGCACACTAAACAGAATGTGCTGCTAATCTGCGGCTAGGCACAGTGAACAGAATATGTGAAGTTTTTTTTTTTATATCTCTGCCCCCCCACACAAAATAAACTGCTGCCCCCACACACAGTAGTCCTAAAAAGGACTTTTGGGTCTTTTTTTTTTAACAAACTCGCTTTTCTTCTCCCTACACTGACTTTCCCTTCCTATCCTTATCTCTCCCTGGCTAAGACTGAGCCGAACTCGCTGGTCAGGTGCTATACAGCACCCGATCACGGGTTCTGGCCAGCCAATCAGTGTAATGCCAGCAGCCAACATGGCTGCTGGCATTACACTGATGTCAGAGCCTCCCTGCACGTTTATTGGCTGCGCAGCAGCCGCGAAACGTGCGGGGAGGAGACCCGAACATGGCGGGCGAGCACATGCGGTACTCGTACGAGTACCGCCATGTGCCGAGCAGAGCGATGCTCGAGCCGAACCGAGCTTCGGCCGAGCATGCTCGCTCATCACTAGTGAATATGTTTTCATTTAACTTTTATGCCAATTTTTTTTTATGTAATACATTATATTTTTTAAACTGAAATTGATTACAAATTACAATAGAGTAAAACATTTGATAACTTTGTTGTTGCATTTGGTCTATCATTATTATTTTAACTCTATACCCATTGAATTACATTATTTACATTTGCATGATTATACTTGAATGTTTTCCAGAACTTTCTTTTATCTAGTGAGAAAACACTAGAAAAGGAACATCCATGCGCTTCAAGTAATGAATGTGTTCCTGCAACACCACCGGCATCACATATCCCTTCAGGTAAATAACCAGCATTTTTTATTTTTCGTATAGCTCTAGAGTTGAAAATAAATATGCATTTTCAAAGGTTGAATGAGATTTAAAAAAATCTAATCACCTATGAGGGTCGAGTGCATACTATCCGAAAGGCTGAAGATGTACAAGACTTTTGCAAAGTACTGGATTTTACCCCGGTCACTGAGCTGCATGATCCTCATCGCCCTGTCTTTGCACATGGTGTCTCCTTACCTCAAAGAGAGCAGTGGATTCCAGTACAACAGAAGCAGTTGCGGATGACTGCTGAATCATCTGCGGGCAACTCCACTACCTGACTCAGTGCAGCTAAGCCTCCTCAAGGAGCCAGGTGATCTAATTATAGTTCTCCTGCTGTTAGGATTGTTTTTTGGGACTGTTCCTCCAAAGCTGTTTTTTGTTTTTCACTTTTTGGGACTATAATACTGAATGTTACCTTTTTGCTCTTGCGATGCCTACGATTGCACCCTTTACGGGTCTGGGCTGTAGTGCTATGTCGTCTTTAAGTACCATATTGCTTCCACCTTGTACATTTTAATGTTTTGTATTAGGTACATATAGTTCTCTGTGTCTTCATGATATGTTCTGGCCGATGTGGGAATACGGGCCTCCACTTGGGGCTGGTGTTCTTACTCAATCAGTTGTGCCTGGTTGATCTGCTGGAGCTCAGCTATGCCCAGCAGGGCGATATGATTACTCTGCCTGCTGGCTTGGGGGTTTGCATCTTTGCTCGCAGGGCGCCTCGGTTGGGTGTCCCGGGCCTCACCCCATCTGATGTGCCTTCAGTTTTGGCTGGGCGCCTGTTGTTCTCCCATAGATTTTTTCTTTTCCCCACCATTGAGGTAATTCCATTCCGACCCCACCTGCCCTTATTGCATGGGCTTATTGTATACAGTTTTTTTTTTTTTTTTATTATTGCTCCTAATAGGGCCGATCCTGAATGCTTCCTCAGCATTACTTACCCCCTACCTTACTGCCTTAAGTTATTTGATATGTTTCCTATATTACACTGTGTAGTTTTCTTTATTGGTTATTGTTCTTGTGCAATTCACAGGCCTGTTCTGTCTGGCCTGATACTCCTGCTTCTTTTTTTCTCTCTTTCTTCTTTCCCCTCTTCCTCTTTCCTCATTTCTTCTTTGGTTTCCCATCCTCCCTCCCTACCCCCTGGGCTGCCTGTGCTCTTACTGGGTGCTGGATGGGGCACTTTTCTGAGTTTCTCTGCAACTCAATTTAATTGTGGTGTACAGATTTAAAGCCATTTCTATAAATGCTAAGGGGCTCAATACACCTCAGAAGCGGTCCCTCCTTTATAGAGAATGCTCCCACATGGGAGGCAAGGTTTGCTTTGTTCAGGAGACTCAATACACCTTGGCTAAATTACCTAAACTGTTTCATCGCTTATACCCATATCAGTTCTATAGTTCTGCTTCCTCCAGGCGCAGCGGAGTTGCCATATTACTCCATAAGAGTTTTCATTTTACTTTATCTGATACTTTGAGCAATTCCGAGGGCAGATACATATTCATCAAGGGGAAGGTGGGGTCATTAACATGTACATTTGCTGCTCTTTATGCACCAAATGCCTTGCAACTCCCATTCCTGACATCCACCCTCTCTTCGCTTTCTGCTTTTGTGGAAGGTTTTCTTCTCCTGGGTAGGGACTTTAACAGAGTTCTCAATCCCTCCTTGGATTGTTCGCAGGGCCGATCCTCTCTGCCAACCTCACTTTACTCTAACTTGCGGTCCTTGCTGGCCTCTCATTCTTTGATCGATATTTGGAGACTTCTTAATCCTTCTGATCTCGCCTATTCCTTCTACTCCTCTACTCACTCCACTTATTCCCGTATTGATCTCTTTCTTGTTCCTCAGGCGTATGCTCACTTTATTACTACAGCTACTATACAATCCATTACATGGTCCGACCATGCCCCTGTGGTGGTGGAGGTCTCACTACCCCTGCTTCTCTCCCCTTCTGGAAGTTGGAGACTTGATGACTCCTTACTAACTGACTCGCTCTCTGTGTCTCAGTTACGAACTGCTATTGTGGAATATTTTCAATTTAATGCTAATTTAGATGTGTTACCTACCATTGTGTGGGAAGCACTAAAATGTGTTATGCCTGGTGAGTGTATCCGACTGCGCTCTGCACATAAACGTAGAGCCCGTCAGGAGCTTGATGACTTAATTAATAGCAGTTCCTCCTTGGAGAAAAAGCACCAAGAGTCAGGTGAAGATGTTGTTCTGCAGGACCTACTTCATCATAGACAGCAAGCACGTTCCTTGATTTTGTCACTGGTTAATAAATCGTTTGTGAGGGTGAAACACTTTAATTATGAACAAGGAAACAAGTGCGGTAAGTGGCTCTCACGTCAGCTAACCCCTATTGCTCCCCGGTTCGGATTCATTCTATCAAGTCATCCTCAGGGTGACAGGTCAGTGATCTTCCTTCCATCTCTGAGCTTTTCAGAGATTTTTACTCTGCTCTTTATAATTTACCTGTTCCTGACATGCCGCATCTTTTGGACATTCAGTCTTGTTATATTAGGGAGGCACATCTCCCTTCACTGTCACCCACCCAGTCCCTCCTTCTGGACGAACCCATTATGGAAGCAGAGGTCTACTTGGCAGTGAAGCAGATGAAGGTTGGTAAAAGCCCAGGACCTGATGGCTTCTCTTTATGCTTTTACCGGGTGTTCTTGGACTTGCTTGTTCCCCATTTGACTGAGACCTTCAACCAGCTGCCTTTGGTTGTGTCTGCCCACTCTCTTTTGACAGAGGCCCATATCACGGAACTTCCCAAACCAGGGAAGGACCCTACCCTTTGCTCCAGTTACCGTCCGATCTCGCTACTGAATATAGATGCTAAAATCTATGTTAAAGTCTTAGCGAATCGCCTCAGTCCACATCTTCCAGGCCTAGTGCACCCCAATCAGTCGGGTTTTGTACCGGGTAGAGAGGCTAGGGATAATACCATCTGTCTCATATCTCTGTTAGATCAGGCTGGGGTAACTTAGTCTTCTGCCTTGTTCCTTTCTGTTGACGCAGAGAAGGCTTTTGAATTGGGATTTCATTAAACTAGTACTCCGTGGCTTTGGTTTGGGAGATCGCTTCCTCTCTTATGTTACAGCTCTCTATACCAGTCCCTCTGCGAAGATTTGGATTCATAGTTCCCTTTCGACCCCCTTCTATCTTCACAATGGTACTCGGCAAGAATACCCCCTCTCCCAGCTCATCTTTATTTTAGTTATGGAGACTTTAGCGTGCAGGGTTTGGAGCTCACCCCTGATTAAGGGTATGGCTCAGGCTAATAGGGAACACAAACTTGCCCTCTTTGCCGATGATCTTATCTTCCTCCTTGCAGATCCTATTGTATCTCTTCCTGCAGTGATGCAAGAGTTGCACCAGTTTGGTGTGGTTAGCAACTTTAAGGCTAATTTACAAAAATCTGAGATCCTAAATATTTCTGTTCCGCAACACTTGATTTCTGAGTTGCAAGTGAAAGTTCCCTTCCACTGGGCTGGTTCTTCGATTCCCTATCTTGGAATTCGTCTTACTCCCCAGACTACTTTATTATTACAGGCTAATTTCCTTCCCTTATTGTCTCGTATTGACAGGGATCTGAGATCTCTGAGGACCTGTTTTCTCTCCTGGTCGGGGCGTATTAATGTTTTGAAATCTGTTTTCCTCCCTAAAGTGTTGTATCTCTTGCAGACCATCCCCATTTCCCTATCTAACTCCAACCTTAAGTCTCTCCAACGGTCTTTAATGCATTTGCATGGAATTATAAACCTGCTAGGATTAGATTTGCTATACTCACCAAGCCCAGGGGGGAGGGTGGCCTGGGAGCTTCTTCTTTGCGTCGTTACTACCTTGCTGTGCAACTATACTCCATCTTGCATTGGTATCATTCATCTGCAAATAAACCGTGAATTCCTATCCTTCAGTCCCTATCTCTGACCGATTCCCTGCTTTATTTGCTGGGGGTCCCTGTGATTTCTTGTCCCAAGGCCCTGCTTCATTCTGCCCTGCTTCGCCCAATTTTTGCTACGTGGGACTCAGTTGCTTCTTCTCTCTCTAGTGTCCCTTCTCCCCTCACAACTCTTTCAAATCCTGCTTTACCTTCGGGTCTCTGTTCTTCGTCCTTTCTGCGGTGGCGTTCTGGAGGATTATTGCTGGTAGCTGATCTCTTAGACAAAGGGTCATTGCTAGATTTCTCTGATATACAAACTCGGTATAATTTACAATTCCAGGACTATTGGGGGTATCGCCAGATCTCCCATTTTCTTTCCTCACATCCCTTGAAAACTGACCTATTGCGGGATTTGACTCCTTTTGAACCTTTATGCCGTCAGAGATCAAGCTCTCTAATTCATTCTCCCTTGTCCCACTACATTTCAAAATTATATAGGCCATTAGAGGATAAGGATGTGTCTTTTTTGCCTTACAAATTGGCCTGGGAGTCGGAATTGGGTGTACCGATTCTGGATAATGCCTGGGGCCATGCATTAAAGGGTGTTCTCCGTTCCTCCAGAAATTTGACTGCAGTTGAGACTAATTATAAATGTCTTTTACCCTGGTATAGGACTCTGGAGGTTATCCATTCTTTTTATCCTTCAGTTTCTCGCTCCTGTTGGTGCTGTAATGTAGGTACGGGAGATATGGCACACATTTGGTGGACATGTCCAATGATCATGGGGTATTGGGCAAGCATTTTGACTACCATTAAAGGGATAGTAATACTTCGTTTTAACTTTATTTTATTTTGTAGGCATTAAAAAAACATTAAGAATGATATAAGTCTTATCTCTCAATCCTTTATGGTTTAGGAGATATTCACAAGCAAAGTTCCCCTCCCCGCCCTTTTTACCTAGTGTAAGACATCTCTTCTCAGATGTGGATCAGGTTGTATGACAGGACAGATAACAGAAGGGGACAATTTTCTTTGTATGAAAACAATGAAAGCCCTTCCCCCCTTGACAAGTTTTTCAGCTTTTTCCATTATCTTAATTGAAGATTGTCCATCTCTGCAGTCTACCTGGGCACCTTCCTTCTGATCTGGTTGAACAGGGGGGGGGGATACTTTGTTTGTGAATATCTCTTAAACCATAAAGGTTTGAGAGATAAGACTTATATCATTCTTCGTGTTTTTTTAATGCCTACAAAATAAAATAAATTTAAAACGAAGTATTACTATCCCTTTAACTCTGTTATGGCTCTGTCTCTGCCCTCAGATCCTACACTCCTTCTGTTTTCAATAGAAGTGGAGACCTTGATTAGATGTAAACACAAAAGAACTTTATTACTTCATCTTCTCAATGCTGCTCGAATGTGTATCCCACTCTGTTGGAGGAGCTTGCTCCCCCTACTCTTCAGATGTGGCGAACTAGAGTTAATGATATTGCGGTATATGAGAAACTCTTTCACCTTTCACAGAGATGTGGTGTGTCGTTTTCTGAGGTGTGGGGGCCATGGCTGGAGTCCACTGCCCATCCCTCACTACATGCCCCGTCTGGTTCCAGTGTTTGATATCTGGCAGTTTTCCTTCCCGTAGTACCCTCCCTTCCCGTCTTCCTGTTACCCTTTCTTCTCTTTTTCGTCTCTCTCTCTCTCTTCTCCTCCTATCTATTCTTTCTACTGCTTCATCTCTATGTTAACATTGGTACCCTGAGCTGCCCATTTATCCATCTTTCAACACGTATGTGCTTGCAGTGTTTTTAATTCTGTATTTGGCAATGGGCATTGCTCAGGTTTTTTCCTTTATGTCACTTGTTTTTTTTCAATTTGGGTCAATGCATATCTTTCTTATGACTAAATACTGATTCATCTTGATACCCCTTTGTACTCATGTATTTTCTTCTTCTCAATAAAATAAAAAAAAAAAAAAAAAATCTAATCAAGGGAGTAAGACACACTCAGTTAAGGTCCTAACGAACACATACACTGCAGGAACAGGGTTTAAACACACACATAAATACACTGTCTGGATGGGGTTTAGTGTGCTACATACCATGTCAAATATCAAATGTGCTTAACTGGATATAGCAGTAGAAACATCATCTCACTTCTGAATGACCAATTCTTAACCTGACATTACTATTTAGTCGGATCAAATTTTATTGCACTTTCAATTTCTGAGGGAAAATGTGAGACTTTGTTCAAGAAAGAGAGAATTGCATGTAAATCAGTAGGGAGTTTCAAACTGAAGGCCAATTATTGGCTATTATGTTTTATTAATTTTTAATACAGCATTTCAGGAACATATCAGTACTTCATCAAGACGGAGCACAAATATTGAAAACAATAATCAAAAATATTGTTTAATTTTTTTATTACTAATTCTTTTACACTGTCCACCATGGTCAGCTGTCCCTTCATGGCCTATGCATGTTTTAGATTAAGTGGTGTCGATTTAAGTAGAGTGATCATAAATTAAAATCCAGCATGGTGAGTCTAAATTGCGCTCATGAGGGGGTTCATACGTACATTAGTTAACCCCTCATAAGTGCTGTTTAGATTGACCATGCTGTGCTCTCATGCATGTTGCATTCAATAACCCCAGGATGTTTGTCATGTGCCTTCTTAGTGATGTACAATATTTAGGATTTAAAACAATATATATATATATATATATATATATATATATATATATAATTTTTGTGTTTGTCAACACATACAGGTGCAGAAACATCTGTATCCAAAAATTAACTCCTCACAAGTAAGAATTAGTTTTGCCATGTGGAAGTATTCCACATGGTAAAACAAATGTAATCATCACCACTAACTTGTGTTGTCCTTCATATAGCATATTTAATGCCAGTAATTGAAATGTTTCAATTCCCCTACAATCATCCTCCTGTTGAACTGACCCCATGATATCACATTTGGATTGCATATTTGTGAAAAACGTAGCGCGTTAGTCATTAAACATGGAATTCAAATGGAATTTTAAGAGAATTCAAAATTGAGGTAGTAGTTGCAGATTTGTTAAAGGAGATTAATTGTAGAATGCTTTTCAGCTCATCTATTTTGGCCAGTACTTAGTAATTGTCTTGCAATTCTCTGTTTAGTGATACTTTTTGAAATGTATGAAAAAAACACTGAAAGCTAACAGCTTATAAACTATTACATTTTTTCTTGGGTGGTTAATCTTTTATTTGTAATCATATTTAAGCTGATTTATTTATGTATTATATCACAGAATATATGCCTCGTGTACCGTATGTTGAAGAACACCTAATTAAATACAACACAGACCTATCCATCGGAAGTGGCTCATTTGGAACTGTATTTATTGGCTCCTACCAGGGAACACCAGCAGCAGTGAAAAAAATTGTAATTACCGAGGAGTGCACCAACATCATGCATGAAATTCTTGTATGTTTGTAAGTATTTTAGTGCATGCTTTCTTGTCACCTATGTGACAATACTGTGTTGTGTTATTTTTACTAATATTTTTCAATGTTAAGTATAACACTTTCTATAATTTACATTGTATGTATGTGCAGAAGGCTCTCTCATCCAAATATTGTCCGATTCATGGCTGTAGCTAAAACAGAATCCTGTGTTTTAATTGCAAATGAATATATTCATGGTGCAAGCTTGCATACTGTTCTTCATTGCAAAGACAATCCATTAAAGGTAAAGTATCATTTTTTGTTTGTATTATTTATTTTAAAGTTATTATTTGAGTTTAAGTATGTGATGTTTTCTACTGAAGTAATAATTCAACAATTATGTGGTTGTGTAAAAATACCCTAGCTATTACACAGAAAAACATTACATTTTATAATGTTAATTTATATAATGTAATTTATTCCCTTAATGACCTTACAGCTGGATGATGAAGACAAATGTTATGTGGCTCTTGAGGTTTCCATGGCTGTGGAATACATCCACTCAAAAAATGTTATTCACCAGGATTTGAAGCCCGCTAACATTTTGGTAAGTTATGGATAAAGTTCACTGAATTGTATTTGTAATTAGTTGAATTAGTTAATATGATTTTAATTTAGGAGGTTTATAAAGAAAACGAAGGAGCACTATGTCAAAGTGTTTATGTAATAAGATAATTATTGAAACATAGATGTAGCTTCACTTATACTAGTTATGTAGCAAGCCTTTTTATAGCAAATTTTGAGTTAAGCTACAAACGAGTATGCCAGACAAGCTTATCTGAGGACACAGCACTGTTCTATGGATACTGAACACTCAGGAGTGTCTCACACATATTTCTGATTGCTTGAACCATTACAATTGGAACTATCCATGAGCATATGAGGCTAATAATGTTTAAAAAGGTGTTCTATATCTATAATGCTTGTCTCTGCTGTCTTTGTCTCCACACAGCTTAAAAGGGCCATCTCTGTCCCAAAATAGTTTTCCAAGTGCCATGTTTGTGCACAAACAGCTTTTTTTTTTTATAATAAATTACATTACATGGACAAAATACTGGTATGTAAAGAAAGCACTTTGTATCCACGAAAAAAAAATACATAATTTGTGTGGGTAGTATAAATGAGAAATAGTAAAATGACATATAAACACAAATACTACAAAAGTGTTAAAACACCCACGGTCCTTAACGTACAACACAGCCAAAACAGTTTGGTCGTAGAAGGGGTTAATTCTTTGTGCTATTTGTTGATGACAATACACATGTGCTGTGAGTTGATGATGTAATGAGTTGTTTGTGAAATATAGTATTAGAAATTAATATGACATAATTACAGTCTGTCACACCATTACAAAACTCCTAACATTAAATCATGAGGATTTTGCAACAATATGTTTTGAATTAAGACTACCAGCTATGGAGGGATCATGAAAAATAAAATTTGTTAAATAATATTTATGATAATGCTTTGCATATGACTTTGCACCCTATATTATATTACACAGATTGAAGAAACCAGAAAAAAAGCATTCCTGACGGACTGGGGTCTTGCCAATATACGTGACTCAGTCTTATTGAAACGTGGAAGCAAGATTGCTGGAGCCATAAGTGGACCACTAGGTGGAACTGCCATTTATATGGCTCCTGAGAGCTTACTAACTTATAGCAACTGCACACTACAGTCAGACATATGGTCACTTGGAATGACATTCCTTGAACTATTTACAAATCTTTCACCATGGAATGCTAAGAATTGTAAGGAACTATGTCATCTTATGGCAAAGGAAACTATGCCTCATGCTCTTGAACACCTTGACACGTTGTATTTTGATCTAATATCAAATTGTTTAAAATATACACCAAACTCACGCCTTTCTGCAAGTGACCTAGTGAATCTGTTGAAGTCCGCAGACTACATAGATCTAAAAAAACATTATGGATTTCAGTGGTAATAAAACTGATTTCACTGTTTACAAGAAATAATGTTAGTGACAATAGAAAAAAAGTTGTGAAAAAAAAGTTAACTACCAATAACTTTTGTAGTTTTGTTTTACTATTGGTAGTTGTTGCTGTAACAAAAAATAAAAAAGACTGCGGTAAAATTATTCAACATATATGAATATGAAGTATACACATATGTGTTTAAAACACAATACACTCCAATATAACTGAACATGTGGCTCCTCCCCCTTCATTTACACCAAAGATTGCAGCAATTTTTTTCTTTATACTGGTCTGCATTTTTGTTAAAGGAGAACTACTATCCCCCAGACAAGTTTAGGGCAAAGTTGTTTAATAATGTTTAGATTGTAAAATCGCAAATAAATCTATATACTATTAAATAAATCTAGTTTAATGGTTCACCCCCCCGCGACACTGTAATAGTGCCGCACTAGCCTACCTAATTGCAGCCCCAGGGCTGCCTCCTCCGGCTGACACCCCCTTCTGTTGTGTGACATCACAATGTTTTATGAACGTCGTATCACGCTCCGGCAGAAAGAACCGTCCAGGGACAGCACTTAGGTAGGCTAGTGTGGCACTATTACAGTCCCGCGGGGGGAGGGGGACAGCAATAAAGTAGATTTATTTAATAGCATATACATTTACTAGCGATTTCACTAGCAAATTTATACATTATTAAAGGTGAACAACACTTTGCTCTAAAGTTGTTTGGAGCATGGTATGTTCAATTTAAATTTATTTGATTTTTTGTTGGTAATTTTATATCACCTCACTTTTATTTTTATTATTCTTGCACTGTACTGAGCGTTATTTTTTACAATAACATTACTATTACTATGTTAATTATTTAATATACAGTATTTATAATATTGGCTTGTGAAACTGTCTTGATAGTGCAGTGGCCCTATATCTGCACATGAGACTTGTGTGTGCTTTGATGTTCATTAAACGATATTGAATAAAGTGTACGATATTTCATCTCTTGTCCTTCATTATCTTTTCATCCTTCTCTTCTTTACTTTTTTACTCCAACTAAATTCCTAAAAAAAGATATAATTGTACTCCATTGCATCTATCCAACTAAATTAAACACACTCATTTTTATGTATATATCCACCACCATCTTGATAGTTTAAATTTCAATATTTTTATTAAAGGAAACGTAATAATGCATTGTAAATTGTTGTACAGCACTACAACTTGCTTTCCAGGTCAGAGCATTTTTTTGGACCCAAGACCCATTTTGGTAGTTGTCCCATTTTTGGAACAATGTGGTAAAATTCAGTATGCAAGCTACATCTACACAACTTACTTAATCATTTTTTTTAAAGCTTTAAAATCTCAACTACATGACAGTTTTCTCATTAGTACATGCAGCAAACACATGATTATATATTGCACAAGCTTCTAAAAACGTCTTGGGCAGATCTAAATGCTGTGTGTTGATCTTATCTCCAATGTTATTGGAGATAAGTAGGTATGCAGACATTGCTTCCTTTAAAGATGAAATCTTGTGTTGACCAGCCTGTTTCAGAAGAGTTGAGCAGTGTTTTCTAAATTATATATTGGCAACCTCCATCCAGCCCCTTTCTTGCAGGCTATTGTCTCGGCATAATGTTGAAGGTCTTGGTCCACTGGAAGTAATTGATTCTGAGTCCCTTAAATAAAAAAAAAATCATGACTCAAAAGGACATAATTTATTAACACACATAAACAAATCATGAAAAAATATAGACATTTGTAATAGAAAATCATCACATCATTTTAATTTAATTTATGATGAGATATATTGTAACAAAGCAAGTATAATTATGGGGATAAAACAATGCATTTTATAGTAGTGTTGTAAAAATAATAAATATTGCTCGGACTGATTATTATTTATTTAACATTAGCAGGGAAAGTTCAATACAGCTAAATAAAAATACATTCAAATACTTCCACATGTGTCTATGTTAACTACCTTGAGGGGGAGCATAAAACAGGAAATCGGGTTTTCTAAAGTGGCCATCAGTATGCGCTTGCTTCCGTATTTTATGGTTATTCCATTCAATACGCTCACGGTCAAGCTCTTTAGCAATAATTGGCAAAAAACAAAATTGGAGGCAATGTCTTTAAAATAACAAAAATACTGTAGTTAATATATTATACAAAATAAGCAATCACATTTAAAAACAGGTTTCATGATTACACTTGCAAAATACAAGCATATTGCTGGCATAAAAAATATTATTGTATGCCTTTATTAGTATAATTTTAAAAGTTATGATACCTACATGTGGATGGGATTTGAAAGTTCCAAAATATCTGCCTCCAACATTGCCTGGGTTTTTAATGAAGAGAAAAATTCGAATTGACCTATGTATTAATTGCATTTAACAAATTATATTAGATGGTACATTTTAACTTGTAATCATTATTTTATTGCGATTAAAATAAACTGTAAAAAGAGTTAAAACTCATTACCTCAAAATGTCTCTGCCACATGCAAATCCACGATTTTTTGAGGTGTCCATTAAAGCACTCTGCACGCTTTATGCAGCCAAGAAATTATAGAAAGATTGCATTTTTTTACATTTAATCATTAGCATACATAGTAAGTCATCATACATAACATAAAAATATAAGTAGATAGAGGATTTAGGCTAATTTGTTTACAAGGTAGAAAGTAAGATAATATGATGATCGATAGCTTTATAACTTGTAAATTATTTGGAAACTTTCACATTAAAACACCAAAGTCTCAATGTTTATTTTTTCCTTATTACATGTCATTATTTTAATATTTTTTCAAAGAAAATATAGAAACTAAATGTGCATAAATTTCACAAAACTTGACTTACTTGATTATGTACAGACTTCCCATATCTAAAACTGTTAGGGCCAGATAAACTGTCATTGTGACGATATCTGAAGGACTTCTGTATTACAGCAACAGACACATTCTCTTTTCCTCTGTCTGCTCTCACTAAATGAGGACAACCTAAAATAAAAATGAAAGTGTAATCAAGAATGTTTATGTAAATATAACAGAATTAGTATTGTATGTGATAATGAAAATCTAATATTACCATTTTCCCTAACCACTGCATCAATGAAATAACGTGCAATAAATTCTGGTTTACGATTTGATGTTCCTGCATGAAGCCAGAGAACACGTCTTGAAAATCTATTGAAAAGAACATTCAGTTTCATTTTTCTTTTTTTTAGTTATCTTTTGATAGTATAAGAAACAATTAAATAATTTTTTCTTTAATCATAAACAATGGGACAAAAACAACATCTTTCACTCAGACAACAGAGCAAAATGTGGCTAAAACAAAAGTACATAAGCATTGTTGTTTTGCATGTTAAGGGGAAAAAAAATTGTCATATTTTTGGCCCATGCACCTTTCCTGACATATCCTCAATTAATTACAAATAAATCAATACAATTTGCATCACTTCATGCTCAACATACCCATCAATACCAAGATGTATCCATATTCCATAAAAACGTAATTTATCATTACCTGTAAAATATAAAATTAAATATATGAGTGATGTGTGTAAAATTGTTTACAAAGAGGGTTTTAGCATTGTAAAAAGTGAAATGTATCAGGTGTTACTTTTTTTAATAAAATGAAAAAAATATATATTTTTTTTTTTGTTTAAATCTAAAGTGTGAGCATTATAATGTACTTTCTTACTGAAAGTGTCAAACTTCCTTTTTCACTTGTGCATCTAATGTAGAAGCACAAATAAGAGTGTGCCTAGTATGAGGATAAATTCATATGTAGTTAATACGGTTCCTGTCAGTTTATTATCTGACTGGCAGCCATGGTGCTTCCTTAGGAAACATCAGGGCTCTGGCTGTCACCAACAAGTGCCCTCGTTTGGTGGCATGTTAAAAGAAAGGTCTATCTAGGTAATATCAGAGACAGCGTAGCAATCCCAACAGACTCCGATCAAACGCACAAGGCGTGCCCCCTTGCTGATTGGCTGAGTCCATAATAATAGTGCCACTGTGTGCACCAGCATCAGAAGAGCTCTGTCTCTGCTGGGAGGCAGAATTCAGAGTAAACACACTTATCTGCAAGATGCTATGACAACCATCTCTGTCAGTGACAATACACAATTCCCCTAGCTTACAAAAATATGCAGGAGGAACGATAAGGGTCATTTCCCCAACGGTGCCTTGTGCATGGTTTTGATCTGCTTTGAAGTAAACTAGGTCATCTTGGGGTAAAAAAAAGGAAACCTTACAGGTTTTTAGAGATGTTTTGTTAATATCTATAGGTTGAAAATTTTGTAGCAAGTGTATTTTTTTCACATTGCAATTAAATCTTTATTTGGTGCTTGAATAGCAAAATGGCTTAAAAATGAAATACAGTATGTTTTTAGTTTATTTTAAATGCCAGGGTATTAAGAATGTGGCTCACTGATCGCAGAGAAACCTGTGTAAATGTATACCATCTATGTGCCAAGTATCATTTGGCCCCTTTGTTGAATATACTCGTCTTGGTATTTTGCAGTGTCCTGGTCGACGTCTCAACAGTCCATCTTTGTCAAGTTGCCTCATTATTTCATGAACATCATTTCTAAATGTAAAGTTTTAAAAAACCTCACTTCAATTTTCAAATTCAGGCTAATTAAAATATATATATTTTGGTTAGCAATACAGAATTTCTAATTGTGAAAATGAAAAAATACCTATAGCAAGGCTGAAGTCCTCTGACATCTCTAATACGCTTGTGCATTGCTCTTATGCCTTTCAATGGTGACCAGTTTTGAAGCTCACCCTGAAATAAAATGTTTACAAGTAAAAAAATAATGCTACTTAATTTCAGTATTTGATAGTCCAATGAATAAAATCTGACAACCTGAACAGCTTCAAAAATTGCTTCAAAAGGTCGGTCAGCGCATCTTCTCCTTAATCCAAGACATTTCAAAATTCTCCTTAAGTGACGATCTCTATCAAAATTAATTAGAAAAGCATTCATAATTTGGGTTTTAAAAATATGATTGGTGTACATACTCCATTTTTGTAGCAGAAGAGTGATGCAGAACATTATACTTACGAAATCTTTATTTTACAAATTTTGTCAAGCATTGTTAACATCTCCTTTTGAGTGTATCCTTGTTCAAATAAAGCTCTTATTACAAAATCTCCTATTTGATAAAATAAACAACAAAGTATTAACCCCTTCGTGACACAGGACGTACATGTACGTCCTGTGTGGCTGTCACTTAGTGACAGAGGACGTACATGTACGTCCCGGAAATCCGGCTCCCCGTGCGGCTGCACGCCGTTCGGGGACTCCGGATTGTTTTTAAAAAAAAAAAAAATGTTAGACGGGCGTTAAGTGACGGCCGCGTCTGCACGCGGCCGTCACTAAGGGGTTAAATAAGTTATTGCATAGGCATTGAAATGGTTTTCTTTGGTTGTTTATATAACATTTCTAATCTGTATGTGTGCTCATTGGTGGGTTTTCATATATGTTTTTTTATTTAAATGCATTGTCAATACCCATAACCAAGCTACTTCAACAGTCTAAATGCCTGTCAGGTCTCACACACTTGCAATACCTGCAATTATCACATTTCCTATTCTCCTTCATGGACAAACACCTGCTCAAAAGAGCAAAGACACATTTTGAGTCCCTATGCACTAACCAAAAGGCTCACAGTTACCTTGTGTCAACTTTATATACACTACTTAACTCAACCCCAGCTGATTGGCTACCAGCATACACCAAAGCATGGGAAATAGACCTTACACTTAAAGGGATAGTAATACTTAAGTATTACTAATCCCTATAGTAAAGCCCTACTAAAAAAAGACATATTGCCCCCAGTGACATCTCTCAAACTTTTATGGTTTGAGAGATGAACGCTTCTAAAGTTGCCCTCTCCCTCCCCCTTCCCCGAAGTCAGCTTTGTAGCTGACTGAAGGGAAATGCGGTCATCAGGCGGCTCTGCAACAGAGCCGCGATCGCATTAAATTAAAAAAACTTTCACTAAAACGGTCTTCTACATGTGTTTGCAAACCAAGGACACGTAGAAGACCATTTCAGTAAAAGTTTTCTTTTTTAGTAACGCAATCCGGCTGTGCTGGAGAGCCGCCTGAAAGTCGTACGACTCTCTTTCCTGCAGTCAGCTAAAATGCTGACTACGGGGAAGGGGGAGGGAGAGGGAAACTTTAGGAGGGATTATCTCTCAAACCATAAAGGTTTGAGAGATGACACTGGGGGCAATACGTTTTTTTTTTAGTAGGGCTTTACTATAGGGATTAGTAATACTTAAGTATTACTATCCCTTTAAGTTATTGGTCAAGCAATGGTCCTCTATTTTCATTAATACTGCCACATGCTCGAACAGTAACAGGACAAAAGAATTATCCTATCAACTGTTAATGAGTTGGTATCGTGCACCAGAATGGCTCCACAAAATGTTTAGATCATTCACAAACATTTGCTGGAGATGTATGCAGGCTCTGTGTTCAATCATCCCCATTTGGGTCAGACCCTTCTGGCATCATCTCCAAGGTGTCAGGATGCAAACTCCTTTTCTCTGCAGTTGCATTACTCCTATACATCACAATTCTGTCCCTCCAAAGCGCTACAAACACACAATACTGGTACATTTGCTAGATGCCGCAAAATACGTTATACACCAACTTTGGCAACAAACAATGACCCACACATTGAAAATAATTTAATTAACCCCTATTAATATTTCACCTGCCAACACTCACTCTTTTCTTCTTCCTTTAAAATAGTTTACTCAAACATGACGAATTTTAAACTTTCACAGAAAATGGCAGCATTGTTAAATGTGTATGTAATGCAATGCTCAGGCCAGTCAGTATTAAAGCTGCTGATTAGAATAAAAACAAGATTAAATACTTCAAAGCGGTCACAGTTTAAAAGTTATGACATAATACGGATTCTGTAAACCAATGGGTGATTTTAACATTTGCCTGTCTGCATAATAAGCATAATATAATATGCAGGCAATTTGTTTTGAAGTACAAATTGTGTGTTTGCAATGCACATGTACTCCTTTCCATCAAGACATTAAGTGCTATGACATAGAATTCTATTCACTAGCTAATTTGTTACCATTTATAAAAAACTCTATTATTGTGAAACTTAAAGTAATTTGTGGTGCTATACAAATACCTTTGCATTTAGTCATTGCTGATGTAGTTGGCAACTCCTCCAATAGATTTTTCAGTTTGCTGTGAAAGCCTTTTTCAGTCAAAATCCCTAAAAAAGTGATGGGAAAATAAAAAGTATAAATATATATTAAATTGTTTTCCAGTTGATAAGCATAGAAAGGATTAAATCTAGCATTAAATAAAGCATAATGATACATGATGAACAAACCACATTTTTCAGTCAAAATCCCTACCAAAGGCATTGTAAATGCCTAAATTTACCCCTAGAGCTGTGGACATATGTCCAAAATAAATAAATAAATAATAGAAGAAAAAATACTTATTTCAGTGGTTCCCAGACTTTTTAGGTTCATGGTTCCCTTAGTGTGTCAGACTTTTTCCGAGGCTCCCCAAAGTCACAACATATTCCTATCTAACAGTTGCAGCGCGCAGTTAGGTCAGTTAAATTAAAGAAATAAATGAATAAATGTCACTTGTTCCTTTATAATTCCCAATTCAATCCCTTGTCCCCCCTTTTTTCTCCCCATCAATCACTTGTACCCCTCTTCTCTCCCTCACTTGTACCATCACTCAATTTTACCCTTCTTCTCCCTCCTTCAGCCACTTGTCCCCCTCTTGTATATCCTTCTGCGACTTGTCCCCCTCCTTCAGCCACTTGTCCCCCTCTTGTATATCCTTCTGCCACTTGTCCCCCTCTTCTATATCTATCTTCCACTTGTCCCCCTCCTTCAGCCACTTGTCCCCCTCTTGTATATCCTTCTGCCACTTGTCCCCCTCTTCTATATCTATCTTCCACTTGTCCCCCTCCTTCAGCCACTTGTCCCCCTCTTGTATATCCTTCTGCCACTTGTCCCCCTCTTCTATATCTATCTTCCACTTGTCCCCCTCCTTCTGCCACTTTCCCCCTCTTGTATATCCTTCTGCCACTGGTCCCCCTCCTTCCGCCACTTGTTCCCTCTTCTGTCCACTTACCTGTTCTCCTCTTCTCTCTCTCCCCTTCTAATAAGCATCCATGGTGGGGACGTCTGCAGCCAGCCGGAGGCACAGGAGGTCGTGCGGGGTTATGATGACGCCAATGTCATCTCTGCGTGCTCTCCTGTAACTCGTCCGGCTGCCTGCTGTGCAAAGAGGAGAAGCTTCTCCCCCCCAGAGGTGTTGCGTGAGAAGGAGAGCGCTATTCTCCTTCTTGCCGAGCACCCCTGCTGCTGTACCACCACCGTTCCATTCGAGCCCTGGACAGCTGCCGCATTTTCGTTCCTTTGCTGTGTGGCCGCGGCACCCTTTGAAACTAGCCAGGGCGTACAAAGACGTTGCGCCGCACAGTTTGGGAACCACTGACCTATTGTATATTATCCCAAGATCAATGTCTGATGCTAAAAATAGCTAAAAGTACGGTAATCATTCCCTTGGGGCAATGGGGAAATGTGGTGGTCTTCTTTTCTAATAGAACCCCACAATAATTCCAGAAGCTGTCATAGGACGAGATATTAGCACAGGCAGGCAGTGGTTGCAGGCACTGCTTGCACAGCTCCATGGACGTTAGTGATTAGTGGCTGTACAGCAGATCATATTGCTCGGAAGACTCTTGCAGGAGACGTTCCAAGTGCAGAGTTAATATTGCTTTTGTTTATGGACTGGCTGACGTCAAGGAGTTAAGCAATAAACTCATCCCCATATATATTGTTATTAAGTTCAATATGCAATGCTAACTTTAAGGCTATGTTGTTAGGAAAAAAATGATATAGTACCATCTTGCATATCTTTCCTTAATTTTTCATATTCTTCTACAACCTTTTTTTGCTCAGCCATATCTAAAATATTACAGAAAAACAAAGAATACATTTCATTAATTTAAAGCCACATCATGATGGAACATTAAGATATGTTTAAAAAAAAGTTCAAACAATGTATGAAAGTGTTAGAAGGTGCAAACCTTTCAGTTCTGATAGAATACATCCCTATGCTGATTGAAATTTTCATAATCTTAAAGGAACACTATAGTGTCCGGCATACAAACGTCTATTACAGACACTATGGGGTCCTTTTTACAGGTTGGGTGCCCCCTCTCCTCCCGGGGTTTGGTTTTGGGGCCTGTTGGAATCTGAAGCACTAGAGGCATCTCTTTTCATTTGTGACTCATGTCATTTTACTCTGCATGGGGTTTGCAGTGATATACCAGGACAATTTGTAGGTGCCTGCAAGGCTATTTTGGTCACAATAGTGATATGACATTTGTGAACCCCTGAATTTGTATGTGTGTGTGTATATATATGTATATATATATATATATATATATACACACACTTATACAGATATACGTACATTAGTTAAACATTTACTAATACTACTCACTCACATAATAAAATCATCTTTTATATATATAATACAAGATCCAGCACACTCATTCTTTCACTAAATGGCTATTTTAAAGCTCACACAATGTAATCATTTTTTTTATTTTTACAAACACCTAAGCTAGGAAAAAACAATGGGGGTTTAGTCACAGTATATGATCATACATTGCTTAAAGGGATAGTAATACTTCAAAAAATTACAATCCCTCATATTGAAGCCCTTGTAAAACTGAATTAAATGTCACCAGCTGCATCTCTGAAACCTTTATGGTTTGCGAGATAACCACTTTTAAACTTAGATCCCCCCTGCCTCTCTGCTGACATCAGTGTTCTTGCTGCAGAAGGGAAATCCCTTCTTTGAATCAAGCGGAGGCTCTTCAGCAGAGCCAGATCTCGTTATAGAAGAAACAAACCTTCACTGAAACGGTCTTCTACGTGTGCTTGGTAACCAATGTCATTGCCATTGTAACCCTAGCAAACTAATGCCTGCTCCTATTAGATTAATCCACCTACTTGGGAAATATAATGTGACATATACATATATGTAGACACATACAAATGATAACAAGAGAAGTGCTTTAGCAAACATGGATAAATTAAAGTTTATGGGGGAGGGGGAGACAGTAGGATTTATCAGACCTTTGTTCTGATTCTCTGACAAGGCTGTCACACATACAAGCAGCATTCTCTCTGTCACAAAAAGCAGGAGGACTTTCACACATAGAGTGAAGCTGTGCTGAATGAAAGTCCTGTATTGTTTGGGTCACAGGGTATCACATGTGTCAGTGTCTTTGCATTAGTCTCTTCACTTCAGCTCATATTCCCCCTGTGTTAAAATGGCTGCAGTGCTTTACTTGCTGGTATATAACATGATCTAACCCTTCCTTATCTCTCAGTCATTTAAACATTGCCCAGTCTCACCTTTTTATTTCTTCTGGCTCAAACACCAGCAGTCTGTAAAGCTGCAATACTTTTCCTCTCTGAGTTGGGTGGGGCACTTATTTCCTTCTCTCTATGTTTTTTTTTTTTTTTGGCTGGTAGATTACCTACAATGTAACAACTTGATGTGTGTGTGAGGAGGGGGGGGGGAGCATGGCAGAAAAATAACTCCTGACTCCTGATAACTGACAACTGATGTCTGACTCCTGATACCTGACAACTGATGCCTGATGTCTGACTCCTGATACCTGACAACTGATGCCTGACGTCTGACTCCTGATTCCTGACAACTGATGCCTGATGTCTGACTCCTGATACCTGACAACTGATGCCTGATGTCTGACTCCTGATACCTGACAACTGATGCCTGATGTCTGACTCCTGATACCTGACAACTGATGCCAGATGTCTGACTCCTGATTCCTGACAACTGATGCCTGATGTCTGACTCCTGATACCTGACAACTGATGCCTGATGTCTGACTCCTGATTCCTGACAACTGATGCCTGATGTCTGACTCCTGATACCTGACAACTGATGCCTGATGTCTGACTCCTGATACCTGACAACTGATGCCTGATGTCTGATACCTGACAACTGATGCCTGATGTCTGACTCCTGATACCTGACAACTGATACCTGATGTCTGACTCCTGATTCCTGACAACTGATGCCTGATGTCTGACTCATGATACCTGACAACTGATGCCTGATGTCTGACTCCTGACAACTGATGCCTGATGTCTGACTCCTGTTTTAAGGGAGGGAGGAGGGATGAGAGAGTTTTGGAGGAGGGTGGAGGGAGTTTAGGAGGAGGGAGGAGGGTTGACAGAGTTTTGGAGGAGAGAGGAGGGAGTTTTGGAGGAGGGAGGAGGGAGTTTAGGAGGAGGGAGGATGGTTGACAGAGTTTTAAAGGATGGAAGAGAGAGTTTTAGGGGATGAAGGACAGATGTCCTAAAATGGACACCATACATTCTGTACCACTCTGGCACTCAACGGGTTAAATGAGGGGTCACTTGCCTTTCTATCCCTGGGCTGAAGTGCAAAATATTTCAAAAGTTGGCGCTATATGAATAAATACATGTTTTTTTACATTTCCACCACTTCAAAGATACTAAAATCTTTGAAAACCATAACATTTCCTGCTGTATTCAGTACCTGCTACCAACATGAGAAAAATGGTAACCCATATGTGTGGGTTAACATACAATATGTGGGTGCTAGGAACACGTACATAAACCTGACACTTTTGTTTTTGAAATTATCTGCTTCCACTAAAATAACCATAATAGATATGCAGGAAAGGTAGAGAAACAATGCCATTTTGGAAAGAAAAAAACCTGCCACATCTAATGAGGGGTCACTTGCCGTCTTACCCAAAAGCTGGTGTGCACAAATGCTTCTAAGAGGTGGCACTAATGAAAAAAAGACATTTTCGTACATTTCTGCCCCTTCAAATGTGTTGAACTTTGTGAAAACCATGGGATTTTCAACTTCATTCATTAGCTAGGGCTCTTAGGAGTCAAATGACATGCCATTGGTTTGAGTTGACCTACCTTAGGGGGTGCTAGAAGTAGAAAACTACACCTACTACAACCTCTGATGTTTCTAACATTTTCTCAAACCTGACTTGTCTGTACGAAAATGGCTATAACACATTCAGAAGTGATAAAAAGGTAGATAAACTATACCATTTTGGAAAGAAGACAACATGCTGCATCTAATGAGGGGTCACTTGCCTTCTTACCCCAAGCCTGTTGTGCCCAAATGCTTCCAGAAGGTGGAGCTATAGGAAAAAAATTGCATTTTTTTACATTTCTGCCCCTTCAACTGTATGGAGTTCTGTGAAAACCATGCAATTTTCAACTGCATTCACTAGCTAGTGCTCTTAGGAGTCAAATGACACCCCATTGGTATGAGCTGACTTACCGTAGGGGGTGCTAGAAGTGCAAAACGACACCTACCACAACCTCTGATTTTTCTAATATTTTCTTGTCAGCCCTTTGGCAGACTGGCACTGCTGGTGGATCACTTGTTCGCCGCGGGCTTCGGCACTCTTACCTCCTCCCACCGGTTTCCTTATTGGCTGACCAAGGTTTTTAGGGCGATTCAGCCCTAACTCCTGTGCCCAGTTATTGAGCTCGCTCTGTTGCTAGGCTAGCGTCTGTTGTTCCTGTTTCCTCGGAGCCGTCTCGTGGTTCCGGTCCCGTGATCTTTGGTCCTGTCTGACTCTGTTCCTGTTCCTCCCCGTGGTGCTCGGTGCTCCTGTCTTCCCTGCTTGTCCGGATCTCGAGCTGTAGTTCTGGTTGCCTTGCCTTGCCCTTACCTTCCCTCTAGCCTCGCGTTCCTGTGACTGTTCTCTGCTGACCTCCCCTCTGGCTTTCGCTCGAAGCTCCGTTTCATTCCGAGTGGAGTCGGGGCGGCTGGAGTGGCTGGAAGTCGCTCTCAGGTGAGTTCCCTGGGGTTCTCTCCTCCCCTCTCTGGGCAGGATAGATTGGGGAGGTTTCTCCTGCAGATTTTCCCTCCGCTACTCTTGGCCCTGATCGGTCGCAGCGGCCCTGCTGGCGGTTTGCCAAACGACCTATTCTCCTCCTCCGGGGATCCAGGAGCTGGACGCCACTTGTATAAGCCTCGTCACCCTCCCTACTGGGCGTTCATTGCCAGGCCGGGCATCAGACTGCCTTGGGGCTCAGGAAGAGGGCTGGCAGGCACGCTGGCCCCTCTCGTTTTGAACCGCCTACCCTTGGTTGGATAGGCGGCTCCGGGGCTTGTGGCTTCTGGCCAGTATTCCCCCCTTACGTTTTCTGGGTTCCGGGTAACCCTCTTTCTTCAGAGGGGAATTAGGGGGGGGGTCTACTTTGGCTCCTTTCTGGGCGTGGACAGGAGTCGCTGCTTCTCCCGGAATTGGGGATTAGGCTCCGTCAGTGAGTTGGGGCTCTGGGTCGCGCTGTTTTCCGGGCTCAGGGCTCCTCCAGCTACCAAAGTTTCTCCTGGGGTGGCAGAGGGCTGGTGTGGTGTTCGAGCCCCCCCAAGCGGGCCTGGCTTCTCTGGTCTGGGTGCAGGGCTTGCCGTTAGATTCCTCCCTTCCTGTCCTTCCCTGCTTACCTGTCTCGTGACGGTTGGCCTCCTTACTCTCGCTCTTCTCTTTGAGGGGGGCTTCTTGGAATTCCACTGTAGTGTGGCTCTCCACTTGCCCACTCCTCAATAGAATAAGGTGGGCCTCCCGCGCCTCGGTGGCTTTCTCACTGCCTTTCTACTCCCGGCATCCGTCTTCCTCAGGTGGTTGCTGCGGGGGGATTGGCACATCTCTTTCAGTAGTAGCACCTCCAGTAGCTTTCTTCGCGGTCTGGATAACAGGGACTGCCATTTGTGGCGACCTCATTTGGTGACTGGGTGCCAGTGTTGTCCTGAGATTTCTCAAATAATACTTACCTGTACAAAAATGGTTATATCAACTACAGAAGTGAAGAAAGGGTATAGAAACCATGAAGTTTTGGAAAGAAGATAACCTGCCACATCTAATGAGGAGTCACTTGCTTTTCTACCCCTAAGTTAGATTGCACAACTATTTCCAGAATGTGGTGCTACAGAAAAAAAAAATTGTTTTTCTTACAAATCAGTCACTTCAAAGATATGGAAATGTTTCAACACCATGGGATTTCCTAGGAGGACCTCCTGCCAGCCTACAAAAAATGGTGCCCCACTGCTGTGGGTTGACATACCATATTGTGTGATTCTATTGCTACCAGTGGTCAGTCAATGTAAGTGAGGACTTGTGTCTGCCAGTGAAACCACGTCGGGGAAGTGACGAGGGGTCAGGCTATGTAAGTGGATGTATCTGCCAGTGGTCAGTGAGCAAGTGTGGCGATGGTGATGGTGGGGAGGTAAGTGCATATGGGGGATTTGTGGTTACCAGTGTGCACTGTAAGTCCCCTCATACACTGTTTGATTCCCAGTCTGGATCCAGTGCGTACTGGCACTTGTGTCTACCAGTAGGCAGTGGAATCAGGCTGGGGGGTCAGACTGGGGGAATGGGACTGCCAGTAGGCTGTGGAACTAGGCTGGTGGATAGGGTATGTGGTGGGGGGGATTGGAGGCATTTTGTGTGCATGCCACAGGGGTGTACTATGCACTGAAAAGCAATGCACTGGACACCCTGTTGCACACAAAGAGTTAATTTTTTTTAGCTATTATTTTTTTATTCATACCTCATTGGGGGGGGCATCAGTACCACTTCTCATGCCCACCAAGGATGTCTGAATAAAAAATAATGGGAAAAAAATGTGTGTGCCACAGGGGGTCCAGTGCATTGCAAACCACTTGTGTTCGACCCACCTGTAACACATGCAGGTTTTTTGGTGTTTTTTCCAAAAAATATATATATATGTGTAGACCTCATTGGAAGGCATTATAACTGATGCCCCACAATGAGATCTGAATGAAAATTAATGAGGGGGAAAAAAAGAAAAATCCTTTGTCCGCCACAGGAGTGTACAATGCATTCCAAAACAATGCATTGGACCCCCTGTGGCACGCAGAGGGTTAATTTTTTTTCTTTTATTATTTGTTATTCATACCCTGATGGGGGATCAGGTCTACTTCCGATGACCCCCCAACAATGGCAGAATAAAAAATAAATAAATGTGTGTGCCAGAGGGGGGTCCAACGCATTGCAAAGCACTGCGTTGGACTCCCCTGTGGGGCACGCATTGTTTTCCTTTTTTTTTTTTTTTTTACACCTTGTTGGGGGAGTTCAGGACCCCTGATGTCTCCCAATGAGGTCTAAATAAAGTAAAAATTAAGGAAAAAAAAAAACACTTTGTCTTCTACAGGGGTGTCCAATGCATTGCAAAGCAATGCATTGGACCCCCTGTGGCACACAGAGGGTTAATTTTTTTTTTTTTTACTATTTTTTATTCATAGCTTGTTGGGGGACATCAGGGCCCCCCCAACAAGCTTTGAAAAAAAGAAACTCAAACCGAAGTCCTGTGTGTGCCACAGGAGGGGGGGTCTGCATTGGACCCCCCCTGTGGCACACACAGGGTTATTTATTATTTTTTTTTTTTTATAGACCTCATTGGGGGTCATCAGGACCTCTCCTGACCTCCCCAATGAGGTCTTAGTTAAAAAAAATGTGCTACAGCACAACTGACCCTGTGAGTGCCAAAGGGGTCTCCAGTGCATTGCAAAGCAATGCGCTGGACGTCCCCGCGGCACTCATAGGGTTCATTTTTTTTTTTATTTCATTGCAGACCTCGTGGGGGGACATCAGGACACCTTCTGATGTCCCCCCAGTTATTGATCTCCCAGCCGATTGTGCTGGAAGATCAATCTGGTGACTTTAGGAGAGTAAAGGCTCTCCTGCCTTTCACTCCTACCACCGGTAGTAGTGAATCAGGTCAGGGAAACTTCCCTAACGTCATCGGGGATCATGTCACCGATGACGTTAGGAGGCTTCCCCTGGTCCTGCCTACTGCTACCAGGAAGTTTGGGTAGGAGAGTAGAGAAAGGAGAAGCTCTGCTTCTTCCTTGGCGAAATTGATCTCCCAGCACGATCGGCTGGGAGATCAATACCTGGGAGGACATGAGGAGTTATCCTCATGTCCTCCCAAGAGTGCCAGGCTGCATTTCAGCCGAAATGCGGCCACTGCAAGCCAGTTATACCAGCTTATGCAGTGACAGCATTTTAGCTGTACATTGTACGAGCTTGGCGCAGCAGGTACAGCTGTCCAAACTCATACAATGTACCCACCTGGCACTCTAGGGGTTAAGATACAAAACAAAATTAAGACATCCAGTAGGTAGGTAAATCAAGGGCCGCAATTTCATCTTTCATGCAATCGTTAATCCCCTGGAAGAAGGCAGCTCCCAGAGCCTCGTTATTCCAGCCTACTTAAGCTGCCTGAGTGCAAAACTCAATGGCGTAGTCTGTCAAACCTCTAAAACCATATTATTGTCTGAGATAATCCACTTTTAAAACAGCAATTAAAATTTCTCCAGTTTTTGAACATTGGCCAAAATTTCCCACCAATGTTTCAGTGGCTAGAAGTGGCTAGAAAGTTTCTGCCCATTGATTTACATGGTGTTCTCTTTTTTGTATAAAAACGTGTTGCATTTGCGGACGTGAAACATAACAGAAGCACCTACAGAGTGAGGTAGACATGTCATGCTGTTCTGCTGTGAATTGTTTGCAAAATTGAGGCAAGAGAGGCTCATGGTGACTGCTATCACTATAAGCAGGCTTAAAACTAAATGTAAATGAGCACAACTGAACCAGTGCTGTCCAGTCCCCCTAAATCACCCCTAGGGATCTTGGGGAAATTATTGTCAAGGGAGGAAAAGAAGGGTAGTACTAGTGAGAGCAGGAAAGGTTAGCTGCCTGTGCCTGCTGCAAGATGTGCTGCCCCTGCTGCCACCATTGCTGTACCTGCTGCCAGACCTGATGCCCCTGCTGCCACTAGTGTTGTACCTGCTGCCAGAAGTGCTGCCCCTGCTGCCACTAGTGCTGTACCTGCTGCCAGATGCGCTGCCCCTTCTGCCACTAGTGCTGTGCCATTTGCCAGATGTGCTACCCCTGCTGCCACTAATGATGTGCCTGCTGTCAGACTTGCTGCCGATCCTACTGATACCACCATTGCTGTGCCTGCTGCCAGACATGTTACCCCTGCTGCTACCAGTGCTGAACCTGCTGCTAGTGTGTCTTGTGATACTCAGGAGGTGATGCTAAGTGTGACAGCAAGGGACCCTAATTCACACTTGCATCCCCAAGCAGTCCCACCAGTGCTAATACTACTACTACTAAGATCCATCAGCTTGTTAGCATTAGGAGTGAAATAGGGGGTAATCAACAATATCCTCATATTACTAGTGACTGTGAAGAGGAAGACTCTGTGGCTGAACTTAATGTGGCTGGTGTTAGTAGTAGTAGTAGTAGTAGTAGTAATTGTGAAGCAACAGCAGTGGTAGGGGAAACATTTTAGAGCATCCAGACTAACAGTCAAGGGAGCCCACACCATTCCTCTGACCCTGGGGGTTCTCACCTTCCCTTCACTAAAGTGTCCAAGTGCAACAGGACCTTGAAGAATAAGAGGCCAGAACTGTTGTTGGGAGAGAGCAGGTGCAGAATTAATACCACCACCACCACCAGCAGGACAGTAGATCAGCTGCCTGTGCCTGCTGCTAGTCTGCCTTCTTCAGGTCAAAAAGAAATTCCAAGTGTGACATTATGGGACCCTCTGTCACACTGATTGTCACCTCCAAGCAGCAGTGAGATGTCTGTAATAGAGGAGCAGCAGCAACATGTAGGGACTAGTAGTGGTGGTGATGATGATGTTGGAGACGCCTGGGTGGAAGAGACACTGATGGCCTTTTTAGCAGAAACTGAGATGGAATAGGAGACAGGGATGAGGATGGGCATCACCACCAACACTAGCAGTGAGATTTTGGAATTTCAGTAATTTGCAACTGCTCTAATTCCTGCTGCTGCTGAGATGCAAGGTCAGCAGGACGCACCTGTTCCCTACACCCTGAAGTCATGGGTGTGGGACTATTTTTCTCTTGGAGCAAGCACAGTGCAGTCATCACCAGCGGCACTGTGCACAATTTGTGACAAGTCAGTGGGAAGGAGGTAACACACCTTGGCACAAGTGCCCTGATATCACACATGAAACACAGACACCATGACCTTTATATCAAACATGGTAAAGCCAAACACTCACCACAGAAATCAAGCACTGCTGTTGCCAGAAAGGCAACAAGAGACGAGGCAAAGATCAAAGAGGAGGAAGAGTAGAGTAAGCCAGGCAGAGACTGGAAGTTCCATAACGAGTGAAACAACTAGCTCACCATCACCTTCTAAGGTAACTACATCTTCTGCCAATCCACCTTGTTCATCGTTACCTCCCCCGCCAAATGATAGCCACTCTGTTGATGTTAGGATGTGGCAGCTCGTCTCTACTAGGCCAGAAGGGCATTTTTTTTCTCAGGGCTTGTAAAATAAAAGCATAATCCTGCAAAAAAATGAACAATTTTGGTGGTTTGTTTCTAACAATCCTGTCCTACAAATGAATGTTTCCTTGTGCCTCTAATAAGTCTAAGTCCTACAAATCAATGTTTCCTCAGGGCTTCGGCCTCTAACAACAAATCTACAAATCATCCTCTACAAAATACTCTATCAGGTCAAGTATCAATCCACTCCAGTGGCAGCTTATATCAGGAGATTCCTGTCTCTTTAACTTTACATACACATTTCTTATTTTTTATTAACTGTCCCCCCATATCAATGAAGAACCCCCCAAACAAATTTCCTGTTCAACTAATTATTTCCCCAGACTCCACCTACCAACACAGAGGCACCCTCCTCTGACCCACTTTATACCATATCTTATGGGGGGGCTTAAATGTATATAGATTTATTTTTTTATTAACTGCCCCCAACCCAGGAAAACAAATCCCACCCCCAAAAAAATTCACTGTTCAACTGATTCTTTCCCCACACCCACCGACACAGGCACCCTCATGCCCCTTTTATACTATGCCTTTGGGAAATAAAATACTATTTATTATGTGTTGTGTGTAAATTCAAAGTTGCCATTGATTATAATGGAATGAGCTAGGTGAAAGAAACGGAAAATCGGCAGTTTTCTAGGGAAATTATTCTCCAAGTGGGAAGTGCCATTATTCTCCAATTTCAGTTTGTGGCTAAATATTTCAACCATCCCTAGTAAATACTAATTTGGCACCAGTAAATCTTACATAATTTTCATTTCTCCGAGTTATGAGGCAAAGATTAACCTTCATGTCTTTTTTCAACCTAAATTACTTTGTTACATGGCTCCCAAACCTAAATTATGTCATATATCTGTAGCCACATACAGTGTGGCCCATATATATCTACCTACACACCACACCAAAATATGTTTGAAATACTTATTATATGAAGGCAGTTCAACTACAAATTTTTGGAAAATATAATCTATGAAGGCTGATACAGCAGGTTTGATATAAATGCATTGATACAGGAGGAGAATGGATGGCCAGGAGGGTCCACTGTAGATGTGTGTAATTTGGACATAATAGGATGTGTAATAATTATATATCAATACAGTATAAAATCCCCTCCTTGAAAGCTCTATCCATCGGGCCAAATTTCTCTCATATTCTCTCATATTCTCTCAGGATTCCCTTCCAATTTTCCCAAAACCTTTATATGTTTAAATAATCTATTAACTTTTTGAAAGTATCTTATTATATCCTTATTTCAGCTGCCGATTTGGTTAATTCCGAGAGCGTGCGCTGAAAGCGCTTTGAGTCCCACTGGGAGAAAGGCGCTATATAAATACTAGTTATTATTATTATTATTATTATTATCCTTAATAACTATGGACTACCTGTATTCAATTTTTGTACTGTCATATCGCTATTTTTAGATAACAATATCATTGCTTTCCTGTCTTGTCTGGTCCTATTAAGGTTTCTACATTTCTTATTTGTAATCTATTAAAATCTTTTAATATTAATTTGTATAATGTCTCCACAAATGGCCCTTTATAAGCTGTAGGATAAAAACTTGATTTAGCTCTTAAATTGGTTCTACATAATGACTGAAAGTTCTATTCAATTTTGGTCTTCAATCCCAGATTCCACTGGTATATCTACATTTTCCCACAGATCCTCCAAGAATTTAAAGGGATTGTAATGTTTCACAAAAACAGCAGCTCCGATTAATCTTCATAGTATTTGAGCCATAGAGTGTGTTATTTCAAGACTGTCAGAGTTGTAGTTCAAGAGTAATTGAATGATAAGGTATCCCCCTCCCGCCCCTTTTACCTAGTGTAACACTGTTCACCTCAGATGTGGAATCTGGTTGCTTGACCAGACAGATAACAGCAAGGGACAAACTTCTTACTATGAGAACTATTAAAACCCTGCCCCCATTGACAGATTTTTCAGCCTTTTCCCTTGTCTTAATTGAAGCTTGTCCCTCTCTGCAATCTACCTGGGCACCTCCCTGCTGCTCTGAGCTGAGCAGTGTTATATCAGTAAAAGGGGCGGGAGGGGGATAGTTTATTATTCAGTTTCTCCTGAACTACAACTCTGACAGAACTGAAATAAAACTCTCCAAGGCCCAAATTATATGATGATTAATTAGAGCTGCTTTTATTATGAAACATTACTGTCCCTTTAAGGCTATCCTCATCATGTGCACCTAACATTATAGGTAAATATTCTTCCTTAGCATATTTAGATGACTTCACTGGCTCATTGTAAACTCCTAAAGTACCTGCTTAATGCTAACCTTCTTATAAAGTGTTGTTGATCTTTAAAAGGTTAAAAACATTAGCTATTTAGATAGGAGACAAATTTTTCACAGAAAATCAAGAAGAATTTATATTTACTTTAGTTAGATTATAGATTCCCCCTTAATTTTTTGTTCTTTACACCTCCTTGTTTCTAAGATGTCCTCACTTTACTCTTCTTAACTGTTCTTCTTCATTCTCTATGAATTACAGCAAATGCCAGTGACAGACACATGCATTCATTGAAGCTGGTTTCTGATTCTGGCATATTTATATGGATGATTTGTGGGATTTTCTCTTGTGCATAAAGCTATATAATAAAATAGTAACAAGATGGGGATAGAAAAAGACTTGACCATCAAGTTCAGCCCATGCCATATCATCTGTTGCGGGGTGTGTAAGATAATGGTAGCTACCTGTGCCACTTTGTTGTGGGTATTGTACAGTTGCTGAAATTCTTTGCGCTGGAATTGGTGCAAAGGCACACTTTACAACTGTTGCTTTACACTTATGATTGAACATACATCATAAATGGATGCAGGCAGTCTCGAATAAATAGAACACAATAGCAAGCATGTGGCAGGCTTGCGCACCAAAACAACATCACATGAGCTTTAGGGTCAATTGTAATGTGAATGGACGCAATCAGTGTTCACACAAAACAGCTAAATCAAGGAACCCAAGAATGACCCCTTCTAGCTTATGGCTATTTAAATGCATGTACCACGCTTGCTTACGTGCCAAAACTGTGACTAAACAATAGCAACAACAGCAAAATGTGAAACGTAGCTAAAGCTAAGTTAACGCAAACACACTTACACTCACAATAAGTTGTTTATATGTGCAAAAGTCCACACGTTTGCTGCCAAAATGGCACTTATGCGACAAGTGGCTGTCGCTCAAAGGTATACCTAGAGAAGTTTGTTCTAATGACCATTACCACAATGGACACAGTAATACCCAAGTACTAGCGTTAAGCAATACTATTTAATAAAAACAATAATATTATAATATGAATAATACACTGTATAATATCAAATATAATCAGGCTAAACACCTTATAATACTAACTAGACAATTACTTACTGCAGTGCAAATAAAACACAACATGCAGCAATTATAGTAGAAACACTATAAGTTGGTTATTTAGGTGGTTTCCTTGAATTATGGTACAAAAGAGCAGAAAGTGATACAGTTTTATACTTAGCTATCCTGTGACAATCTTACAATGACAGTGTGTCAGGAAAGGACGCAGACGAGGAAATCTGGTTGCATGGCGTGATGCACTGGGCATCCTAGGCTCTGGCTTCTGTAACAGTTCTCCCCAGCTCTCCCAGACTGCGTCTTTTATTGTTGCAAGTGCTGCCCCTCACCATCCCACTTTACCTGCCCTGAACAGTCCTTTTCCCTTCCTCCTAGCAGCAAAAGAAAGAAAGGGAACTGGTCTTTTCTGGTCTTTTACATGCCAAAACAGACAAAGAAACCAGGGAAAGGGTCTGTAAAATGGTTACCTGGTAGTCTGTAACCTAGGGGGAGATTCACTAACCGGTGTTAAAGAGGTGATAAAGTGGAGATAACTTCTCCAGTTTATCACTCCTCCAATTCCTGTGAATGGCGAGTGAAAATTCAGCCCCGGCGAGTAGAAATTCAGCCCTGGTGGTTATGTTATGGCTTGCAGTGGAGAGTAACTTTTCAGGCCTGGCTTGTAGCAAAGGACTTCCAATTTTAAGCCCTGTATATATATATAATCATTATCATCTTCAGCCAATGTCAATTCACTGCAGGATGAATACCTCCTCAGCAAGCCTTCAATAACTTCTGCCATGTGATTTTTGTTACCACTTGTCTTTGGTCTTTCAGGTGTTTTACTCGTTCAATTATTTCATAAACCTTTGTTTGCTGATGATTAAGAATCCATGCACATGTTTTTCATTCTGTTGTTGTTTAGAATTCACTACTCCATACTCTGTGTAACCTTAACTTTTTGTACGGATTTGGCATTCGGTGTCCATGTCTCATTTTTTCCCATGAGGGGAAAAATTATTTGATCCCCTGCTGATTTTTTATTATTGCCCCCTGACAAAGAAATGATCAATCTATAATTTTAATGGTAGGTTTATCTGAACAGTGAGAGACAGAATAACAACAAACAAATCCTGAAAAACGCATTTCAAAAAAGTTATACATTGAATTGCATTTTACTGAGTGAAATAAGTATTTGACCCCTATCAATCAGCAAGATTTCTGGCTCCTAGGTGTCTTTTATACTGGTAACAAGCTGAGATTAGGATCACTCTCTTAAAGAGAGTGCTTCTAATCTCAGCTTGTTACTTGTATAAAAGACACCTGTCCACAAAAGCAATCAATCAATCAGATTCCAAACTCTCCACCATGGCCAAGACCAAAGAGCTGTCCAAGGATGTCAGGGACAAGACTGTAGACTTACACAAGGCTGGAATGGGCTACAAGACCATTGCCAAGCAGCTTGGTGAGAAAGTGACAACAGTTGCTGTGATTATTCGCAAATGGAAGAAACACAAAATAACTGTCAATGTCCCTCAGTCTGGGGCTCCATGCAAGAACTCACCTCGTGGAGTTTCAATGATCATGAGAACACTGAGGAATCAGCCCAGAACTACACATGAGGATCTTGTCAATGATCTCAAGACAGCCTGGACCATAGTCACCAAGAAAACAATTGGTAACACACTATGACATGAAGGACTGAAATCCTGCAGCACCCGCAAGGTCCCCCTGCTCAAGAAAGCACATGTACAGGCCTGTCTAAAGTTTGCCAATGAACATCTGAATGATTTAGAGGAGAACTGGGTGAAAGTGTTGTGGTCAGATGAGACCAAAATCAAACTCTTTGGCATCAACTCGTCGTGTTTGGAGGAGGAGGAATGCTGCCAATGACCCCAAGAACACCATCCCCACCTTCAAACATGGAGGTGGAAACATTATTCTTTGGGGGTGTTTTTCTGCTAAGGGGACAGGACAACTTCACCGCATCAAAGGGACGATGGACGTGGCCATGTACCATCAAATCTTGGGTGAAAACCTCCTTCCCTCAGCCAGGGCATTGAAAACGGGTCGTGGATGGGTATTCCAGCATGACAATGACCCAAAACACATGGCCAATGCAACAAAGGAGTGGCTCAAGAAGAAGCACATTAAGGTCCTGGAGTGGTCTAGCCAGTCTCCAAACCTTAATCCCATAGAATATCTGTGGACAAAATCCCTCCTGAGATGTGTGCAAACCTGGTGGCCAACTACAAGAAATGTCTGACCTCTGTGATTGCCAACAAGGGTTTTGCCACCAAGTACTAGGTCAAGTTTTGCAAAGGGGTCAAATACTTATTTCACTCAGTAAAATGCAAAGGCAGAATGTTAAATTTGTCTTAAAGGGTAATTTTCACCCCCAAGACACTTTATGTTATTTGATGCGTCTATAGATTGTTCACGCTTCCCTTCATTTTGATGCGCACATATAATGGAATAGCAAGTTCCCGTGCAACTAAATTTCTGTCTCACATAATAAAATCAAAATGTATTTACCAAGCTTTAGTTCCAAGCGTGCTTGAATGAAGAATGTATTACATTTTGCTTTCATTATGTGAGACTGGAATGTCATTGTAGTGGAGCATGCTGTTCCTTTATATGCGCACATCAATAGTCCATTTATTAGACAATACAAGAATACTGGCAGACCTGATGCTTGTGGTAATCTGTTGAATGAGGCAGCCAGTTTTGAGACTCCAGCGTATTGCACAGCACCGGCATTAATAACAATAAAGTTGAGGTTGATAAAGGTCCTCTTAGGACTGAGATAGGTGAAATGGTTAATGAGGATAAGGCTATGGCTGACACCCTAAATACATTCCTTGCTTCAGTATATACAAAGGAAGCAGCAATGACAGGTTATGGGCAAACAGACAAAAACACAGAATTTCCTCCATCATGTACATGGCTTACTGAGGCCAAGGTCCAAAAGAGACTGGAAAGGGTTATGGTGAATAAAGCGCCTGGACCTGATGGTATACACCCAAGGGTACTTAAGGAACTTAGTTCAATAATAACAATACCATTATACTTAATATTTATTTATTCACTTTCATCAGGCATGTGATTGGGGGAAAGCTGATGTAGTTCCATTGTTTAAAAAGGGAACAAGATCCAAACCAGGAAATTACAGACCCGTGAGCTTGACTTCTATAGTCAGTAAGATACTAGACGAGTTACTAACTGACACTATTCAGAACTATGTGAAGACAAACAATATTATTAGCAGGAATCAGCATAGTTTCATGAAGAAAAGATAATTTCAGACAATTTACTTGCATTTTATGAAAGAGTAATTAGTAATTTGGACAGGTGACTTGCTGTAGATGTAGTATACTTGGATTTTGCAAAAGCCTGTGATACAGTGCCTCACAATAGGTTACTGCATAAATTAAAAGGCTTTGATTTGGGCTATGTTATCTGTACATGGATTGAGAACTGGTTAACTGATAGATGGCAGAGTTGTTGTAAATGGAGCTTTTTCAGATTGGTTCTGCAGGGTTCTATCTTGGGCCCAATGCTTTTTAATTTGTTTATTAATGATCTAGAAGTGGGAATTGAAATTAGCATCTCAATCTTTGCTAATGACACTAAGCTATGCAAGGAAATACATACAGAGCTTGATGTTTTTTTCTCTGCAGAAGGATTTAGGTAAACTGAGTAAATGGGCAGAAAAGTGGCAGATGACATTTAATGTAGATAAAATGTAAGGTTAATCATTTGGGCTGTAGAAACAATTTTTCTACATATATTCTTAATGGGAAACAACTTGGGGAATCCTCATTAGAGAAAGATTTAGGAGTACTGATAAACAATAGACTTCACAGCAATGTGCGGAATCACTCATCTGCTGCAAGAGCAAATAGGGTACTAGCCTGCATAAAAAGAGGTGTAGATGCAAGGGATGCTAATATTTTCCTACCTTTGTATAAATCCTTGGTTAGACCTCATCTAGAATATGGAGTACAAGTTTGGGGGCCAGTTCTCAAAAAATAGATTTTCAAATGAAAAAGGTGCAGAGATGCGCAACAAAACTGATAAAAGGATTGGAGGATCTGAGTTATAAAGAGAGACTACCCAAGCTGGGTTTGTTTACATTAGAGAAGAGACATCTAAGGGGTGATATGATTACCATTTACAAATACATTCAAAGTCAATACAAATAACTAGTCAATTAATTATTTATGCAAAGAGTAGAGCTAAGACAAAAAGGTCATCCATTAACACTAGAGGAAAGGTGCTTTCAAATAAAACAGTCAGGACAGTAAAGCTATGGAATTCTTTGGCTCAGGATGTTGCACTTGCAGATAATGCAACTGCTTTTTAAAAAAAAGGATACCTATCCATCACAGAACAATATTGAAAATTATGACAGATGGCTTCAAAGCAGATAGGATGTTGAACCAGGGAACCATCTGACTGCCATTTGGAGTCAGGAAGGAATTTTTTTTACCCACTTGGGGCCAAATTGGAAATTGCTCCAGAGGGCTTTTTTTGTCTTCCTCTGGATCAACAGGGGTGTTTTTGGCATGGGCTAGACTTGATGAACAGATGTCTTTTTTTCAGCCTAACTATTCTACTGTGTTACTATGTTAAACAGATTATCCAGGGTCCAAATGGTTCTCATGAGTATACTGGATGAACTGAGGTTGGCTGTTAGCTGTCCACACTGAATAAATAATGGTGGAAAAACTGCTATGTAATCCATTAGAGTCTCATGGATGACGCTCAAGAATTCTTGATTCAGTTCAGTCAATATCCTCATGAAAACCGTTGGACCCTGAATAATCTGTTTATTCTGGTGCTGTGCAATGCAATGGTGTCCCAAAGTTGGATGCCTAATTTAACAGATTACCACATGCATTAAGTCTTCCAGTATTCTCGTGTGGACCGTATAGATGCTGAGTGAGATGTTCTTTCTGTTGCTCTGCAATGCACTGATGCAATTCTGCATTTTTTTCAAGGATCTAAAGGTCTTATTAAGTTAATCCTGCTATTTAGGGATGGTTGAAATTTTTTGTCTCAAACTGAAATTGGCGAATGGGAACATTGAATTTACACACAATACATAGCAAATTTTATTTTATTTCTCAAAAGCATTGAATAAAAAGAGCAGGAGAGTGGGGAAATAATCTGTTGATGAGGGAAAGTTATTTTGTTTTTTTTACTGAGATTGATGGGCAGTTAATGAAAAATAAATCCTAATACAATAAAAAATACCATAAAGCATGGTATAAAAGGGGTCTGAGGAGGGTACCTGCGTTGGTGAGTGAAGTATGGGGAAAGAATCAGTTGAACAAGGAATTTGTTTTGGGTGGTTCTTGACTGGTATTGGGAGGATAGTTAATAACAAAATAAATAAATCATATAAAATAAGAAATTTGTATGTAACGTGATAGAGACAGGGACCCTCTGACATAAGCTGCCACTGTTGTAAACTGATACTTGACCTGACAGAGTATTTTGTAGTGGATGATTTCTAAGATTTGTTGTGAGAGGCCCAAGCCATGAGGAAACATTGATTTGTAGGACTTAGGCTTGTTAGAAACAAACCCCCAAAAGTTGTTTATTTTTTTGTATGCCTATTTGTTTTTATTTTATTTTTATTTATTATTTCAAACCACAAGCCCTGAGAAATAAAAAAAGCCCTACTGGCCTAGTGCCAGCAGGTCATGTTGTATTGGCCAGTGACCACTGGCCATTTTCAAATATCCTGATGTATATGCAGTATTTGCTACTGCTGTTCTTGCTACTACTGCTACTGCTGAGTTGTTTAAGCAGCAAGATGCTTAGGTAGCTCAAAGGGAATGGGATCAACAACAGCAGTAACATGGGTGATGGATGATGAAGGTTCCATTTGCCATGACAAGCTCCAGTGATGCACCTGAGGTAGTAGCAGCACCATAACTAGCCCGCACCACTTCAGGTATATGTGAAGAAAAGGAGAAGTTGGCTAATAATTCTTCTACACCTGCCCTCCTCCAAGATCATGTGTGTGGTTTTACTAGAAAAAAACATTTTTCTTTAAGAGCAGGAACAGTGCCTCTCACCAGCAACTGCAATGTGCACAGTGTGTGTGTGGTACATAACACCTGGCACAACTCTATCCAAACACCATGGCACCAAAAAACAAGTATTGCTGATGTCACTATTCCCCTTGTTCACACCCCTCTAAGGACACATGACAACTTGCTGTCAGTTTAATAGTAATGATGAACACTCCCTGCACACCACCTTAGCATTATCTGTGGGATGGAATCTCCTCAGATACCGCTTGATGCCCTGCTTGCGATTCTCCTCCATGACACTGCCATGTGTGGTCAGTGCACCACACAGTGTGTAATGGGTGGACATAAACTGCCACTACAGAGTGGCTATCATTTGACAGGTAAAGTAATGATGAATGAAGTGGATTGGCAAAAGATGTAGTTATCCTAGAAGACGAAGGTGATGGTGAGCTAGTTGTTTTGCTCATCATCGAACATCTAGACTCTGCCTGGGTTTCTCTATTCTTCCTCCTCTTTGATCTCTACCTCACATCTTGTTGCCTTTCTGGAGAGTCAGATGGTACAGCAACAGCAGTGCTTGATTTCTGTGGTGGGTGTTTCGCTTTAACATGTTTGACATAAATGTCATGGTGTCTGTGTTTCATGTGTGTTATCAAGGCGGTTGTGCCAATGTGTGTTCCCTCCTTCCCTTTTCTCACTGATTTGTCACAAATTGTGCACAGTGCCATTGGTGATGACTGCACTGTGCCTGCCCCAAGAAAAAAATAGTCCCACGCTCATGACTTCAGGAGATAGGAGTAGGGATCAGGTGGAGAAGAATGGCTTCTTTCTTCTTGTCCTCTACATTCCCCTTCACTGTCTGGGGCAGAAGATGATGTTGCTTCTGTTACTACTGCTTCAGAATCAGCACTGCAACTAGAACCAGGAGTATTGCCTCTGATGGCAACTGTCCTAGTCCCACATCACTTGTTGACCCTATTCCCACTGTATCCACGGTGGTCTGTGGCACAATAGCCTGCTCCTCAGAATCCTGCTGCTCTTGCAACTCAGAAGCAGCAGGAATTACATCAGTTTCAAACTCTGCAAATTCCAAATGCTCACTGTTGGCGATGGTGATTCCCCTCCTCATCCCTGTCTCCTATTCCTTCTCAGTTTGAGCTAAAAAGGCTATCACTGTATCTTCCACCATCAATGTCTATCCCCTAGGGGTGATTTTGGGGAGACTGGGCAGCATTGGTTCTGTACTGCTCACTTCCTCCTCCTCCTCCTCAGACTCAGTGGACACAAAAGGGTTCTTCCAGTTCTTCCTTTTGTTTTACATTTTCTCATAGTGCTAGTAGTCACTATGAGCCACTCCTGCCTCAGTTTTGCAAAAAGATCACAGCAGAACAGCACAGCACATCTTCCTCGCTCTGTAGCTGCTTCTGTTGTGTTTCACTTCCTTGAATATATCATGTTTTTATTTTGATAGGCAAAAAATGCATAAATCAGTAGGTGGAAACTTTGTAACCGTAGAAAAAATGGCAAAGAATTTTTGCCAATGGTCGAAAAATGCAAAGATTTTAGTCACTGGCTTTAAAGCAGACAACAACATGTTTTTCGCAGATTTTTTCACAGGAACATGATGGGACCTTTCACCACCCCTACTTCTATTAGCATTGTTTTGTTTCATCCAGTCATTTGTGGTGGTTTTGCATATGCTTTACATAGTAACATAGTAAATTAGGCTGAATAAAGACACAATTCCATCAAGTTCAACCTTCTCCTAATTCCCCAGTAACTAAGAATTTTATAGCTTTCCTGCTACCAATTAAGTTAGTCTTTATCAGACCTTCCTGATCTGCCTACTGATAAACAGTATTACTCTGTATGTTCCTTTTGAAAGAAATGTATCTAATCTTCTCTTAAATGCATCCATTGTATCTGTCATTACCACCTCCTTGGGCAATGAATTCCACAATGTAACAAACCTTACTGTAAAAAAACCTTTCGCTGCTGAAGTCTAAACCTCCTTTTCTCAAGGGGTGTCCCCTGGTCACCTGATCAGGCCTTGGAATAAATAGCTCACTGCAGAAATCCTTGTATTGACCTCTCATATACTTGTACAATGTGATAAGGTCTCCTTTTAGTCGTCTTTTCTCTAGAGTAAATAAACCAAGTTTGTCTAGTTTTTCCTCATACGTCAAGTCCTCCATTCCCTTAATTAATTTTGTTGCTCTTTGCTGTACCCTCTCTAGTTCTAGTATATCTTTTTTCAGAACCTGTGCCCAAAATTTCACTGCATACTCAAGGTGAGGTCTTACCAATGATTTGTATAATGGCAAAATAATATTACACATTCTTGCTTCGATACCTCTTTTTATGCAAGAGAGGATTTTGTTTGCGTTTGCTACTGCTGTTTGACACTGGTCATTGTTTCCAAGTTTGTAGTTGACAAGGATACCCAGGTCTTTCTCTAGCAATGAGTCCCCTAAAATTAAAGATTACATTACTAAAGATTACATTACTGTTACGGTTTTCTGGCACTCAGACAACGGTAAAAAGTACAAACACAGTTTTATTGAAATAATGGTTAAAGAACAGCGCCCCTGGGGGCCAGGACAGGTGATGCTGGCCGCTGCAGGGGGTTTTGGTTAAGGGTTAGTTGGGTTGTTATTAGGTTGACTTACTAAAATGTTGGAGGCTTTTGGGTCAATTGATATGTGTATCCTGAATATAAGCTTGTTCGATACTTCTGTGACATAATGTTGTTACTACTATGTGACAGCTTTGTATTACTCTATTTTGCCTCTAAAAATAAAACACTTTTACATTAAATGGTAATGACAATATACAGGCCCAAGTATGTATAATTAAATATACAGATCAGGAAAGTGACATACAGGGGTTAATGTAGAGAAACCGAACAGTCTCAGTAAAATTGATTAGCCAACGCCCAGGAGGTAATATCAGTCTCTTGATGGTGTGGAGGAAGGTGTATTGTGTGACTGAACTGAATCACTCTCAGAAGCTGTGCAATGGAACACTCCAACAGACCAGCAAGATCGACCAGAGCTGAGCCAATACCATCTTAGTGGGATAACAGGAGGAAAGCTACTGCCAGAGCAAATTGGACCAGAACCTGAATCGCCCTTAACACTCACTCGGAAGTAACCCTGCGTGTGCCAACGGGACCAGAGCCCTAAACTCCCCTTGGGTGCCAGAACGGAGCAACACTGCACAAGCAATTAACGAGCCAGAGCAATAGTAGTGCGGTGGATAGCGTAACACATTGAGCACTTGGAGACCAGAGCCGGGACACCCTTCCGGTGCCGTACAGAACACACACTGCAAGAGCAAACTGGAGGTACCAACACCAACCGGCGCCACCACGGTGCTGTCCGAGTACCGGAACGGACAACTGCTCTGCTAGTGTGAATGGATAGGCTAGGTGTTAACAGCACAAGCTCAGGAAGTGTTAATGGCTCGAACGGAAACCCACAGGCTTGGCAAGTGTACGAGTATAGGCTCAATAAACGGAGGCTACAAGCACAGCAAGGGTTAATTCAGGTTCGGTATTGGAGGCTACAGCTCAGCAGCGCTATGAAGACAGACTCTGAGCAACAAAAGGCAACAGCTCGGTATATAGAGAGATGATTAGTCAGAGCGACACAAACACAGTTCAGAATCTCGCCAGAAGGCGACCGGAATCACACTGGAACACAGGATCAGATCACTGAGAAGGAACGTCAGCCGGAGCCTGGTCATTCACAGAGCAGGGTAGTCAGCCAGAACCGGGTCAATCACGGAGCAGGGCCGTCAGCCAGAACCGGGTCAATCACGGAGCAGGGCCGTCAGCCAGAACCGGGTCAATCACAGAGCAGGGTCATCAGCCAGCACCGGGTCAATCACGGAGCAGAGTAGTCAGAGAGAGCCGGGTCAATCACGGAGCAGAGTAGTCAGACAGAGCCGGGTCAATTATGAAGCAGGAATGTCAGCCGGAACCGGGTCAATCACGAGCAGGATCAGCAGAATAGTCAGACGAGCCGGGTCGGTACACAGGAACGCAGGAACACAGCAACAAGGCGCAGGATCAGGAACACCACGAAAGGGCACCTGACAGGTGCCATGACCCCAGTATATATAAGGCACATCCTGGGCGGGCCAATCAGCCTCCTCCAATGCACAGGTAACACCAAGAGAGATTGACAGGGAATCACGGGGACCATGAAAATTACATAAGTAGCCTTGAGATTGTTTCCTCCCAAATGCACGATTTTACACTTCCCCACATTAAACTTCATATTCCATTTGTTTGCCCAATCTGACATTGTATGTAAGTCCCTCTGTAGAGAGAAAATATCCTGTTCTGAATTAATGACCTTGCATAATTTAGTCTCATCTGCAAATATTGTTATTTTGCTTTCTATATCTATTTCCAGGTCATTTATAAACATGTTAAAAAGCAGCAGACCTAATACTGAACCCTGAGGTACTCCACTTTCCACTTTAACTGTATTGGAGAATTTTCCATTTACAATGACACACTGTTCCGTATCCTTCAACCAGTTTTGTATCCAAATGCAAAGGTTATCTCCTAGCCCAAATTTCCTTATTTTATACACCATCCTTTTGTGTGGCACTGTATCAAATGCCTTTGCAAAGTCTAGATATACTACATCTACTGCCTTGCCATTGTCAAGATGCTGCTTACTTCCTCATAGAAGCTGAAAGGATTAGTTTGGCATGATCCATTCTTCATAAAACCATGTTGATTCATGCTAATGATCTTATTTTTTGTGTTGTAATCCTGAATATAGTCCCTTATTATCCTTTCTAGCAGTTTTCCCTCTACAGAGGTCAAACTCACAGGTCTATAATTCCTAGGTTCTGTTTTAGTTCCCTTCTTAAATAGAGGCATTATGTTAGCTCTTTGCCAATCCTGTGGTGTAAATATAGGGGTTTTGCTAACACTGCACTAAGTTTCTGAAGAACGCTTGGATGCATACCATCAAGACCCGGTGATTTGTCGGTCTTAATTTTGTTCAGTCTTCCCATGACATCTTCTTGAGTTAACCCAATATCTGATAATTGTATTGTTTTATTTGTTACTTGTGGAGGCTCTTCTACCATTCCTTGCTCCCTTGTATATACTGATGAAAAGAAAGTGTTTAAAACATCGGCCTTTTCCTTATCCTCACTAATCAACTCACCCATCTCATTTTTGAATGGTCCAATGCACTCCCTCTAAAGTTTTTTGCTATTTATATATTTGAAAAACTTTTTTGGATTAGTCTTGCTTTCCCTTGCAGTTTGAGTTTCTTTATCTATTTTTGCTACCCTAATTGCCTTTTTGCAATCTTTATTGCACTCCCTGTATTTTAAGAAAGATTGTTCAGTTCCTTCAGACTTAAATAATTTGAATGCGTTTTTTTTTCCCTTGCCATTTCCTTCTTTACATGTGCAGTTAACCACATTGGCTGTGACTTAGTTCTTTTGCATTTGTTCCCCATTGGTATATACTGTTGGGTACATTTCTGCAACCTAAATTTGAATTCTGACCATTTTTCCACAGTATTTTTGCCTTTAAATAAAATATCCCAGTCTATGTGTTGCATTGAAGCCCTTAACAATTTGAAGTTAGCTTTTTTAAAATTAAGAGTTTTGTTTGAACCTATACAGTTTTGCTTTGCCAGACTAATCTCAAATTTACTTCTTATCTGAGAAGTTATTCTTACTCTACTTTATTCTTTCTGCTTGGTTTTGGTTTATCCATCACTGCTTTATATATTTATTTTTCATATGCTTGCTTCCATTAAGTTAGTACACATGATTGCTCTGCACCCCATTGCTTTCTATTATTCATACTTCTGTGTTATAAAACATTGATTACTTCTGCTGCTTCAGTGCATGAACGTGCACAGCTTCTGGGTCCCAATAAGCACATTGACTGATACTGATCAGAATAGCAATTTGTGACAGATCTATGTGAAGATTGTGGCAGACATGCTTGGACTGGAGCTGAGCAAGTTAACCATTAGACCAAGGAAGTGAATCTGGGGGACAATGTGAGCATGACAGCAAGAGAGACTACAGATTTTCAATGGCTCCTGCTGAAATGACCCCCCCCCCAAAAAAAAACAGGTAGAAGTCAACCCTATGGGTGCCAGAGGGGTATTAACCCTCTGTCATCAAAGGGTTAAATTTGACACACTTTTATGCATATCAGTGGGAGCCACATGGCAGCAATCATCATGATACCTGTGTTTCTTTTCTTTTTGGCCTTCTTTCTCTCTCTGCAGTGCACGGAAACCCTAGGAGCAGGCTTAGACAGGTGGTGGGTCCTCAGAGGGAGAGATCACTGTCAATCATTTGGCAATGCCAATCTCGTTCTCTTTACTGGAGAGAAGAAAGGTAGATATTCATCTTAGGAGAATCAGTAATTCACATTAAATTTTTTTTTTTTTAAGCTTAGTTGGGCGATATAAATCAATTGTGGTGAGGGAGTTGGAACATGATAGTTCTACTTTAAAGACAGTACTAAGGCCAGCATTCATCAAGAGGTGATACTTCCAGAGTACGCAGACACATACAAAAATGCAAATCATTGCATGTATCTAAAATGGAAAACATGCAAATTGACAGCTTGCATTTATGGTCACATCTTCCAGCATAGAGCTGATGATAAGTCTGCTGATGATATGTAAATAAGTGTGCTGAATTTTCCTGACTCTGAACAGTCTGAAAACTGTGAACGTAAGGTCAACCTGAAATGAGGGTTCACCATATAAAAACCATGTATGTGAAGTATGTAAAAAAAAAGGGGGGGAAGCCTAGGTGGGGAATAACCCATGATGCATCGAGGAGGCCTATGGGAGGAAGCTAGGGTTTAAATAGACCTCCAGCTCCTCCCACAAATACAGACAATTGCCTTAGACTTAAGGTCAGAGTAGAGCTGATAATATGTGATGATATGTGTGCTGATGATATGTAAAAAAGTGTGTACAAATATATTCCGGCACTTCCTCCAGTGAGTTTATAGACAAGAGCAAGTATTTTCCAATGGAGTACATGTATGCAGTAGAATGAGAAATTCCCTGATGAAGGGGTTTGGTTGATCCTGAAATGCGTTGGAAGTCCGTTTCAAATAGTGTGTTGTTGGGATCCACAGTCTAACTGTGGACGCTAATACCTGTAGTCCATTTCATGTGAAGTTGAAAAAATTCCATCTGGGTGGGAAAATCAGAAGATAAAGGACGCTGAAAAAAGACTTCGGTTTGAAACAGAAAGAACGTATAATTCAAACAGACACCAAAACCGTGACTTACCGGCAGATGCTGAAGTGTATATTAATAACCTCAAAAGGAGCCGTGGAATGGTTAAAAATATAAATATCCATAAGCGAATGAGGTTGGAAATTAAGGAATTGAAGTAAACGGTGGTGTTGTTGTTCTTGACAGATTTGAGATAAAGGAAGTCCTGATATTGACTACTGTGGTACCAATAGTCCAAAGAAAGAGTAAAAATCGTGGAAAGAGAATATCTATGTGGATCACATGGAAGAGATATACATAATATATATGTGATAAGATTGTGTTACAACAAACACACACATTATAGGAGTTGGAGAACATTGAAGCTGACTGTTAAAGTTAAAATTAACGTTCAGTTAAAAGAGAAGAATATTGGGACTTTTTTGCAAATAATTTTTTGGATTTTTATATTTTATTTTTTATTATTTTTTTTATTTTTATGAACAATCATTTTTGTTTTATCACTTTAATATTGCTGAGAGATAGGAATTTGGGTGGTTCATTATGAGTTGTGAACATTGTATATTTGTGTTTCAACTGGTGGACATTCATGTCGGATAAAGGTAATGTATATTTTTTATGTATTCTTTTTTGTGTTTAGCTCTTAAATCATTTCTTTTTTGCTACTGTCCAGGAGACAAGGAGGCAGTTCAGGTCGTATGTACAACATTGTATTTTTTATGTTCAATCATTGAGGGTGTTAGTCAGAGGCTGATTCTGATTAAAGGCAAAGTGTTGTATTGGGACCCGGAGGGTGTAATAACTGGGTGGTTTGGCATTGTCAGGTGTCAGAAAGCAGCTTCTGCCAATTTAACCCTCTGAAGAACAAGACAGACTAGTTGTCAGCATGCACTGCACACCACTGTGATTCCCGGTAGGTAAATGCACGGAGGCAAGATATTATTTAGGGTTTTTTAATAATAAACTTAATGTGTTTGTTTTTTAAAATTTAGGAGGAAGATTTCATTTTGAATTATATACATATTTGTAGTTAGATCCTCTTGGGAGTTGGTGATAGTAATTACCATTCAGATTATACACTGGATAAAACAAGCTTCACTACTGTTATAAGAGTTTTGATGAAGTTGCTTTGAATTCCAACACTTGCAGGATGAATAGAATTTTAACGTTGTGATTTATATGATTGATTTGTTCGGGTTATGAACACATGACCTGAAGAGCTGGTTAAGTTAAAATAAAACATTTGTATTTTTTAATTGAAAGAAAAGATTGGAAAATACTTGATCTTGTCTATAAACTCACTGGAAGAAGCACCGGAATATATTTGTACATTGTATTTTTATTTAAGATCCAGGAGCAACCATTAAGTGAGGAAAAAGGCTGTACCCATATAGCGCCACCATTTGTATATTATATGTAAATAAGTGTGCTGAAATTTCCCGACTCTGAACAGTCGGAAAACCATGAATATAAGGTCAACCTGAAATGAGGCAAAAATATCAAGAAGTAATTGATTATTGTAGCATTGATTGAAAAGAGTACATGAAATGGATCAGTTGGAAAGAGAACACTTAGAAATTCTCATTTCGTCTGCTGGCTTATGAACATAATGAGAAAAACAATTAGATTTTCATCTGTCTAACAACTGGATTATGTGGAGTGGTACCTGTTGTTGAGATGCGATGGTTGCCGCTCCAATCCTAAAAGAATGACCCGAGTATTGACTAGCATTTAGGCTCAGCCAGGATAACAAGATGTGGATGTGTTGGGTGAAAATTGAAGTACTTAAAGGTTTGCCTGAGAGTGGAAGGAGTGGATAAGTGCTTTGTTTGGTGCCTAACAGTGAAGTCAGGTTACAAAAGGCTTGGACTGGACACCATCTGACTTGTGTAGCGTGGTAAGTGATGTGATTGCCCTGTGTCAACTGATCTGTCTTTGATTGTGGGAGAAAAAGAGAGAAGGATGCAGTGCCAAAAGTAACGTGGGCCAGTGTGAGATAGGGTGAATGAGATTTTGATATGGTGAATTTGCTAGGTCTGAGAAAGCCGTAAAAAGCTAAGTGTATTGCTGTTAAACTGATGTGGTTTGTAGTAAAATCTAAAGGTTGAGTGAAAATGAGGTTGACTAATCTTTTAAATAGAAGCCCATCTATGGGAAGATGTGTGTGTGGAACATGTGATTGTGATTTATAAAGACCCTTAAGAAATATCTTGACCTCATATGATGAAAAGAGTGAGTTGTGATTGGGAAAGAGGATGCCTAGATGATGCTGGATCCCGGCTAGGTATAATTTTATACTGGAGTGTGAAAGATGGAGATCTGAGACACGGTAGACTGCAAAGGCTAGAATAGTAGTACTACTGTAGGGTTCCTGAGCTGTGAAGGTGGATATGAAAAGCTGATACGCTGTCCAGGCTCTATGATAATTTCATCTGGTATTGTTGGCAAAGACACTGTGAATGATGGCGTTTGATAGTGCTACGTGCTGATTTAGGTCATGATAAGTTCTTGTAACCGGGGTGGTGAACACGGATGAAGGTCTGCTTGTGGTTGTAATTGAAAACATTTCTGAAATTGGAAACGTGAGAGTGAGTCTGTTGCTTTATTTTGGGATGCTGGCAGAAATCGGCAGATAATTTGAAAATTTAATTGAAGGGCTGTGTATGTGTCACGGTTTGTTAAAGAACTCTCAGACAGTTAGGTAATGTTAAAAGCTTTATTGAAAATAATGCACAATAGCCCCACTCAGGTCCAGATGAGGTCCGTACCAAGTACTTTCCAAATCTGACGCGGGTCAGGGCAAGAACACACACAGTAGTAATAATGCAATAAATGCAAAATTTATAGACAGTATGAGGAACAGAATATCCTCAACAGCCCCGCACCGCAATAGGTGACACAAGCGGAGGCAGACTGAAGAGCAATCCCCTAGAGGACTAGGGATATCGGAGGCAGCACAACTAGTGTACAGGAAGACTCTAGACCCTAGGCATCTAGGGTTAATGGAGACAGTACTGGCAAGGCTCTGGCAGAGAACTGATCCTAGTAGTAAGGTAAATGGATGCAACACGGACAGGACTCTGGCAGTGACTGAATCCTAGAACACTAGGGTTAACTGAGGCAACACAGAATGACTATTTGACATTGCCAGTGGGTTCACTATAACGTTATAAGATAAATATTTGTCTACACCTTTGGGCACTTTATTTAAATGCTTGTATTTTTTTGCACTTTATATATGTACAATTTTTAGCTTTGTCTCGCTATAGTTGAGACATTATAGGGCACATTTATATTGTAGACATATCCTTTTCTTTTATTCTATTTTTCATTATTTAAGGCTGGGCATGTATATTATTTGCCTCATACTGATTGTTTTTAATTGGTTTTTATCTTTCTGTGTATTACTGTGCTTATTTTTTCAATAAAGCTCTGTATTTGTTTATTACTTGCCTTTTTGAGTGCCTCATTTAAATAGGCTTCTTTGTTAGGGATTTGTACCCTTTGGTGTCTTTACCTTGGGTGCTTCCCTTTTGGTTGTTGTATCATGTGTTTCTGCCTATGAGTGCACCATGCATATTTATGCTTATTGCAGGTTCTTGTGATTATTTGGCATGTGCAGCAATTTTTCTTTTGTTTTTTGATTCTACTCACAGGACAAAGGGTAGGTTCTACCCTTAGGCAGCATTGAACCGGGCACAATATTAATAGCACAGTCATATGGGCGATGCTGTGGCAAAGTGCTAGCCTCTCCCTTACTGAATACATCTCTGAATGATCGGTATTCAAGCGGTAAGGAGGGAGAGGTACACAGAATCTTGGTAGGTTGGTGTAAACAGTGTGTCGTACAGAACTCAGACCAGGCCAGAATCTCGCAGGATCTCCAATCTATTCTGGGGTTGTGTGTTTGCAGCTATGGGAGGCCCAGAATAATTGCATAGTGTGGAGACTGAATGATCTGGAACTTCAGGTTCTTGGTGTGGAGGGCTCCAATGCAAATAACCAAGGCACAGGTCTCCTGGGTGACCTGGGGAGGCACCAAAGATCTCCCATCAATGGCCTCAATTTTTAGTGGAGATTCCATCTCAACCAAAGGTATAGTCTGACGGATAGCGAAGTCTTTATCCATAGAATAACCGGCCGCGCTGGAATCAATCAAGGCGGAGGCAACAAAGGACGATCCAGCCCAAGATGCCAGGACCTCCACCACAGGTTTATTCTGGGTGCCCTCTGGGGACTGGTATACTCCACCTAGGATCTGTCCCCTACAAGATCCTAGGTGCTTTTGTTTCCCGGCCGTATTGGACAAGAGCGTAAAATGTGGCCACAATACAGGCACAAGCCCTGTCTGCGTCAGAATAGTCATTTCCCTTTGGATAGACGGGTGAACCCCAACTGCATAGGTTCACTACTACAGTTCATGGTGCCCGGAGGTGTGGGAGGGGAGGGAGGTATGGGTGGGCAATTAAGGTTATATGGGTATCAATTAGTGTGGTACATTCAATTAATCTGTCCAGCCCATCTGGTAATTCACATGCGGCTACCTCATCATTTATTTTGTCATCGAGGCCTTGTGCAAACTCTGCCACAAATGCCTAATGCATAATCCACAACCGTTCGTGCCCCCAGCTGGATTCTTATTAATCGTTTTGCTGCAGAGGTGGCACGGCCAGGAACCTCGAATACATTACGGAAGGCCCTTATGACGTCATTAAAGTTTGCTGTAATAGGTTTGCCCATTTCCCATATTGGGTTCGCCCAGGCTAGCGCTCGAACAGTCAACAACGAAATCATGAATCCCACCTTACTTCTCTCGCTCAGAAAAGCCTGGGGTACTAGTTCCAAAAAAATTTCTAGCTGATTTAAGAACCCCCAGAATAAGGTGGGATCCCCATCATATCTCAATGGAAGGGAAGCAGTGGCTGACAACCCTCTATTCGGCATACTGGGGGTCAAAGTCTGTGACATTGGTGCCAAAACTGGGGTGGCCACCGATGCCTGCATAGGTTTGTCTAGGTGAGCGGTACGCTCCAGGATAATTTGTACAGACTTCGACAACTGATCCAAACATTGCTCATGCGCATCTATTCTCCAGTGGATGTTCTGAGAGCTACCTTCACTTGAATTGTCTGAGGTCATTGGCCCTTTTGTACTGTCATGGTTTGTTAAAGAACTCTCAGACAGTTAGGTAAGGTTAAAAGCTTTATTGAAAATAATGCACAATAGCCCCACTCAGGTCCAGATGAGGTCCGTACCAAGTACTTTCCAAATCTGACGCGGGTCAGGGCAAGAACACACACAGTAGTAATAATGCAATAATAGGTGTGATGATATGGACTTGCAGGAAAATTCATAGACAGTATGAGAAACAGAATATCCTCAACAGCCCCACACCGCAATAGGTGACACAAGCGGAGGCAGACTGAAGAGCAATCCCCTAGAGGACTAGGGATATCGGAGGCAGCACAACTAGTGTACAGGAAGACTCTAGACCCTAGGCATCTAGGGTTAATGGAGACAGTACTGGCAAGGCTCTGGCAGAGAACTGATCCTAGTAGTAGGGTAAATGGATGCAACACGGACAGGACTCTGGCAGTGACTGAATCCTAGAACACTAGGGTTAACTGAGGCAACACAGACAGTACTCTGGCAGTGGCTTGACCCTAGAATGCTAGGGTTAACGGAGGCAACACGGACAGGACTATGGCAGCGACTGGGCCCTAGCACTCTAGGGTTAACTGAGGCAACACAGACAGTACCTGGCAGCAGCTTGACCCTAAAACGCTAGGGTTAACGGAGGCAACACGAACAGAACTATGACAGCGACTGGGCCATAGCACGCTAGGGTTAACGGAGGCAACAGACACCAGATACTGGCAGTATAGTGACCCTAGACCACTAGGGTGAATGTGGGCAACACGGGCAGAAGTCTGGTATAGACTGGACTCTACTATAGGGTTACTTGAGGCAACACAGGCACTAGTGAGTGATGGGACTCCCACGGGCTCCAAGAGACTATAGGAGCGGTTAGGCCTATTAGGTGAAAGGCGGAAAGTGAGAGGGAGTGAGAAGGGTATGTAATGTAACCGGTCAGCAACCGGTGTCACCCTGATCGGTACATGGAGGTGAATAGCCAGTCCCATGAGTGACAGAACAAGAAACTCAACCAGGTCGGCACACACGGAATACACAGCCAGTCAGATGGACCACCAGACACTAGCCCAGCCAGATCGGTACAAACAGAGTAGTCAGCCAGTCCTAGTCAGTAACGGAATCAGATACGCAGCCAAGCCAGTTCGGTACACAGGGAGTTAGTCAGCCAGTCCTTTGTCGGTAACGGAATCTGGTACTCAGCCAAGCCAGTTCGGTACACAAGGAGTTAGTCAGCCAGTCCAAGGACAGCAATGGAATCAGATCACAGGAACGTCAGGAGCTAAGCGTAGTCAGGCGAGCCGGGTCGTACACGGAAACAGGAACAAGAGCTACTAGTCGCTAGATATGGTACTCCACGAAAGGGCACTGGTATAGTGACAGGAGGGCGTATATAGAGGCAAGCCCTGGGAGGAGTTATCAAACCAGAACCAATAAGAATGCAGCCAAGGTAAACCCGGAAGTAAGAATGTCACTCAGGCAGAATCACGGGAACCATGATAGTATGTCAGTTTCCTTAAAAACTGCATGATCTGCATGTTGGATGATCTGCCTTTTTGGATGCATGATGACAAAGCCTGATTATCTGTATGAAATGTAACTGCCTGTCCTACTCATGAATGGCCCCATAAAACTGCGGCTGCGACAACAGGATAGACCTGGAAGAGGGAAGATGACGAGAAAAACTGTAGCAGGGATGCAACCTCAACTGGCCAGGATTCTGTGAAGCACTGGGAATTGCAGATTGCCTCAAAACCCCGGCCAGATACGGCATCTGTGAACACCTGTGGGGACAACGTTGAAGGCATGGATGTAAAGATGGAACAGCCATTCTAATGTTCTAAAAATAAATCCCACATTGCTAAATCTGACCTAGCTGCATCATCTATATGGATTTTTTCAGTGTTGGATGTATCTGATAGCATAAGTAGGAGGTATAATATGAATGATGTATCCTGTGGTAAAATTCTGGTCGCAAAGTTGAGGTTGCCCAGTAGTGACTGAAGTTTGTGGAGTTAATGGAATTGTTTGTGGGTGAAGTTGTGGATGAAAGTTCTGATTCTGTCTAATCTGACTTGTGGCAGCCTAGCTTCCATGTTTGCTGAATCTAAAATGATCTCCAACATTTCTACTGAGGTGGCAGGGCCTAATGTTTTGTGACATGTTGTTGGTATGTTTAGTTGGGTGAACATACCTAACACTTTGTTTAGACTACTTGTGCTTGCTGGGGTGGTTAGATGAATAGAAAATCATCCAAGTAATGGATAACAGTAGGGCAATGGACACGATTCTGTAGTAGCCAGCTAATGGTGTCCTCAAAGTCATCGAAGATCTTCGGATTACTCTTTGAACCGAAAGCCAAGCAAACAGCAAAAAAGTACTGGTTTCGCCAACGGGCGCCATGCATGTGCCATAGGGATATATGGATGGGGAGTAATTTGAAAGCATCCGATATATCAATTTTTGATAACCAGCACTTTTAGCCATGTTTCTGTATGTGAAAAATGCATCCTCAATTAGATAGTAGTCCAAAGATACCTCTGTGGATGGAATAAGTGAATTAATGCTAGGTTGTATGGAGCAGTGAGGTGCCGAAAAATCGATGATCAAACTTTTTATGTTTGAATCAGACTTCTTGGACACCACACCCAAGGGACTAACCCTCCAAATGGGGAATGATGGGTATAAAAATGTGCCTATGATGAATCCCTTCTCAATTTCTGAAGCTAAAAGCTGATCTACTGAACTTGGGTCTGTGATAACTGATTGCAGGTTTGGACACTCTACTGAGGAGGAGAGTGATGTTATAATACCAGTGTGGAACCCAGTGATGAAACCAGACACAAGATTCTGCCCAGAGTGTATTTGGGTGAGATAAAAGAAGAGATTTCAGGGCCGTGAGATTGATGGATATTAGTAATTTAATATAAAACTATTTTACACGGGTCACACTGGCAGCACTGCAGTCATGTGCAGTACTGACTGCCCGAATGCGTCGTGGCTGATACAGAGCGGGGCACTCCAAATTCAGACTGTGGTCCTCTCTGTGCACCTTCCTGGGAACTCCGGTCTGAATTCAGAATGCCCCGCTACGTATCAGCCGTGGCATGGGCAGTCTCTAGTGCGCATGACTGCACCGTGCGCAGCTGTCTCTACTGCGCATGACGGCTTCTGACAAACATCCTAACAAATTATAATATAGGATTGAAAGGGGAAAATTGCCCTGAAATGTGATTTATGACATAAGGAACACATATGTAACATTCTACATGCTCTGTAGAAACACCCTTTGTTGTTGAAGTGGTTGCAAATGGGTGAGTTCCCAAGGTAGTGAATCGGTCTACCCAATTTATCTTTAGGGGGGAGAATGAGAAGAGATGATGTGGAGGGGAATGACTGGGCTCCTGTAGATAAGCCGCTGTCTGTGCCAACTGCTGATGTGACTGTTGGACATAAATGGGATGGGTGAGTAGTGGCTTGACAGTGGAGGCATGTGGGAACCTTGAGCCCAGCAAAATGCTGGCAAAAAATTTGTTGCCTAATGAACTCCAGTCTAGTGTGAAATTGAACTAGGCCAGGGCCGCTGCCGCCTTTGCGGCAAAAGACTGATGATAGTCATAGAATGTTGTGTCCCCATACCTATAGCCCAGATCTACAAGGAGAAACAGATAGTGATCAAGCTCCTGTCTACGGGAGGGGAAAGAAGTACATAAAATATCCCTGTATACGCTGAAGGCAAGGACAAACTCTGGAACTCTGCAAGATCATGATGTCCTTTGCCTTCAATGTCACGGAAACCTCCCACAATGTACCGTCTTGTTTTCTGTGATATCCCGGGAGGCAAACAGGAGGGAGACCAAATTCACCTCCCTGCCCTCCAAAATGCAAATGCTTCAGCACCATGTGGGTGGGAGTGATGCATGGAGGTGTTGTCTGTATACCTGTTTGCGGGAATGGTGACCAGCTTAGGAGCTGCTGGCGTCATGTGAACTTGTTCCAGATTTGTGAGTCTAGCTTGGACGTTTGTCATCGCTGAAGTTAGATCTGTCAGCAGATGAGTGATGTGGTTGAGCTGATCTGGCTGGAGGGGAACCGGGGCTGGGGAAGGGGCAGGGAAAAGGAGTGGAGAAGAAGGGAGTGAGGGAGCTGGTGATGGTGGCATTGAAGGTGTATTCAGTGGGAATAATAAGCGGTATAGTTTCGCTTTTCTAGCAGAAGCTGGGTATGGGATTATCACGGTGCCCATGATTGCTACTTTTGTGTGTCTATCACCTGTAGGGGGCTCCCATTGGCTGTCTGCCTTCAGCCCGCCTCACTTTGTCTATTTAAACTGAGTTTGGGTACCCTTTGGTTGCCCTTTCGTGGTGTCTCTGGCTGTCTCCACTTTCATTATGTCACACTGCAAAAACCAAAGGCCATTTCTCTCTTCTTATCCTCCTAGACCTTTCGGCAGCATTCAACACAGTCGACCATACCCTTCTATCCCAGATTCTCAAATCACTTGGAATCTGCGGCCTGGCACATTCCTGGCTTCTATCCTATCTCTCTCAATGGTCTTTCTCTGTGACATACGCCAACACGTCCTCACCTCCGACCCCCCTCTCAGTAGGCGTACCCCAAGGCTCTGTTCTGGGACCTCTTCTCTTTTCTCTGTATACACTCTCCCTGGGGCAACTGATAAAATCTTTGGCTTTAACTACCATCTCTATGCAGACGATACACAAATATATCTCTCAGCACCCTCAATATCACCAGAAATACAGCAGCGGGTCTCAGATTGCCATAACGCTGTCTCTTCCTGGATGGCTCATTGTCGCTTAAAACGTAACTTATCCAAGACCGAGCTCCTTATCTTCCCTCCTAAATCCTGCACAACACCTCCATTCTCTATAATTGTCGAAGGCTCCACAATTTACCCTGTAGACAAGGCCCGCTGCCTCGGGGTAACTTTGGACTCGTCGCTTTCCTTCTCCATCCACATTAACAACATTACCAAAACCTGTCGCTTCTTTCTTCGGAATATAGCAAAAATCCAGCCATTCCTCTCTCACTCTACAACAGAAACCCTCATGCATGCTCTTATCCTTTCTCGCCTGGACTACTGCAACTCTTTACTTACTGGTCTTCCTACTAACCATATCGCTCCTCTTCAATCAGTTCTTAATTCAGCCACCAGAATACTCTTCCTCACCTCCAGAACAGTACTCACCCCACCACTCCTAAAATCACTGTCATGGCTTCCCATAAAGCAGCGTATCACATTAAAAATCCTCCTCATCACCTTCAAGGCTCTCCATCACTTGTCCCCGCCTTATATCTCATCTTTGATATCCCACCATATTCCTGCACGTCCACTATGCAGCACACATGCTGGACGACTCACTGCCCCTTTAACCACTATCGCTGTTTCACGATTGAAAGCTTTCGCACATGCTGCCCCCTACCTCTGGAACTCCTTACCACCCAGCATTCGCCAAGCCTCAACCCTCAACAATTTTAAATCTAAACTAAAAGATCACCTTTTATCTCTAGCAATAGCATAATATGGAAACATTATCATTATTATCATAAGCCAAACACTGCACTTTCTCCTCTACCAGCTTGTATCTGTATGTCACCCATCCTATACTTAGATTGTAAGCTCTACGGGGCAGGGACATCTTATCCTAATGTATACTCACCTGTCGTTCCCCTTATGACTGCCTATATAAGCACTTAATCACTGCACTTATTGTACCCCTGCTGTAATAAATGTAATCTGTAAAGTGCCAAGTACACCAGTTGGCGCTATATAAATAAAAAATATACAATACAAATATACAATACTAAAGCTTAATGGGCCTTTAGCTGTGTTCCTGTTCCTGAGTGCGTCTAGTTCCTGAGTCTCCTGATCAGCTGTGCCTGTTCCCATGCCTGTTCCGGTTGGAGTCGCCCGACGTTGCTGCTTCCTGCTACCAGTCTTCGTTGCCGTCCCTGATCTGGTGGTCCATCGTAGTGCTGGTTCCTGTTCATCTTCATCATCCAGTTTCCATTCAGCTATGGCGACTTTGATCTTCGGTCGCTTAGGTGACATTCCTACCATACATTTAGTCTGTTGGTTTCCAGCGCGCGGGCGCTGGTTCGCTCCACTGCCTCACGGCTTGCTATACATTCAGTCTGTTGGTTCCCAGCTCACGGACGCTGGTTCGCTCCACTGCCTCATGGCTTACTATACATTCAGTTTGTTGGTTCCCAGAGCGCGGGCGCTGGTTCGCTCCACTGCCTTACGACTTACTATACATCTAGTCTGTTGGTTTACAGCGCGCGGGCGCTGGTTTGCTCCACTGCCTCACGGTTTACTATACATTTAGTTTGTTGGTTCCTAGCGCTATGGCGTTGGTTCGCTCCTTTGCCTCACGACTACATTATTAGACTGACGGTCCCTGGATGTGGACATTGGTTCACTGCACTCTGTCCAGTCCTAGACAGCTAGTTATTCTCCCAGTACATGGGTGCTGGTATGTGCAGAATACCTGGTACTACCACTAGCTCTCATAGCCTCTATATACCATTTCCATACTGTCATTGTCATCTGACAGGCATTGAGGCCATAGTGGTTGGCACCTTCTCCTCTAGGCTGCCTTGCCCGGTATATTGGTAAGGCTGGTAGAACCTTTCAGTCATTTCCACTTTGGGGTTGCCTTACCCGGCGGGGCCGGTAGAGCCTGTATACTCCTGATAGTCTAATAGGCTGCCTTGCCCGGTATATTGGCAAGGCCGGGAGAGCCAGTGCCTCCTGGTAATCTGATAGGCTACCTTGCCCGGTATATTGGCAGGGTCGGTAGAGCCACCTTTCCTTTGTTTGCCCAGGCTGCCTTGCCCGGTATATTGGCAAGGCCGGTAGAGCCTTACTCGCTATTATTACTACTTTCCTGTCATAGTTACATATGTGTATGTATATGTATGAGATCCTATGGGATTATTTTAAACCTTTCAATAAAGTTGTGTTTTTACCTAACTTTGCGTCTGAGAGTCTTAACAAACTGTGACAGGGATATCCCTTCTGGTTAACACTGCCATTAGTTTGGCTACAGTCCAGGCTTTTAGGTTGGACCCAACTCCACCAGTTGAGTGTGATATATTTATTGCTGGAACTAAACCAGATGGCTCTGATTCTGAAAAGGCTTGAGCTGGTGATTCTTCCATTTTTTGTAGAGGTATATCTGAGGAAGGAATGATAGCATGAGTTTCTCAGAAAATAACCGGACTGACTGACTTGGAACGAAATTGTGGACAAGGTGCGATTTGTTGGCTACATGACGAGAGCCAAGGAATTGATGTAGCATGTTTTTTTTTTGTGCTCTTAGTGAATGATTAATTTACTAATTGATATACTTAATTTAGTGTGTCACCCTTTGGTAAACCCAGGTTCTGGAACCAATCATAAAAAATACCCCAAATTACCTTCTTGAAAATGGGCAGACTAGATGGTCCAAATGGTTCTTATCTGCCATCAAATTCTATGTTTCTATGTTTCTCATCATAAAAAATCCATATAATAAATATAAATTAAACATAAGTATATAGATAAGAATATAGATAGACGCAAGGAATGAGAGGGATCTCCATTCCCACTGACATTAGGCCTAAACCCAAAATTAGAATCACATACAAAAAGACAGACCTGCGCTACTCTATATGCTGTGAACATGGGTGCCCTGTATTGGGCATATATAATAATTCTTAGTAAATCTAAGTAAAATAAGTGAGAATTTTGTCCCACAAATTGGCCAATTAGTGTGTAAGCTTACCACTTCGCCAAGGTATCTCACTTTGCGGTAAGTCCTACTCTAATACACCTGCAAAATCCCTATCTCAATCAAAAATTCACTGATGAAATGGGGACAAAGTTTGTGGTGCATTGTGATCCAGTGAATTTTTATGATGTGTGGAAAAAGCAAAAGCAATATTTAAGATGCAGTGTGGAGAAACTGTAATGCTGTCCTAAATAAAATTAGAAGCAACAACTTAAAATGCAATTATATAACTTATTTATGGCCATATATATATGAATAAAGTGGAGGGATTCTGTGAATGAATCACTGCCTCATGGTTTCATACCTAATTTTTTCTAAAGTGCTGTGGAGTTGTTCAAGGCAATGAGCTGAGGACCCTGAGACACAGCCTGCATTATTAACATAGTATTCTGATTAAAACTGATAACAATGATGTGGTAAATGTAACAATATCTATGCCTTAGGGTTTTAAGACATACCAGCCGGCTGAGTCTACAGTGAGTCACTTATTGGTGACATCACGTCCGGTCATGCTGGAATGCGGGGATTAATATGAAAGTAAAAGGAAGTGAAGAGGTAAGGTAGTGATGCATAAAATAACTTCCCCAGTTATAACCAATACCACAAAACATATCTTGCTAAAGGAGTCATTATTACTGACGCATGAATATACACAGCATATAATTATGGAACCAATACACCTTGCTTACCATCGTCCTGCTTGTTTGGCACCCAGTGCTGTCAATATGACGATGTGAAATAACTTGATGAGATTTTTAACGAGAGTTGTTGAAGGCGACTGCCTAGTAGCTTTGTGGCTACAGAATGACCCACTATACATCGAGGAGGCCTATGGAAGGAAGCTGGGGTTTAAATAGACCTCCAGCACCTCCCACAAATACAAACAATTTCCTTAGACTTGTCACTGTTGAATGTTTCCTAGTTGATGAGGCTGAAAAAAGGCATGCATCCATAAAGTCCAGCCCATGCCAAAAACACCCCTCTTGATCCAGAGGAGGGCAAAAAAAAAAAAAAAACCCTGAAGCCTTTTCCAATTTAGATCCAAGTGGGTAAAAAAATTCCTTCCTGACTCCAAATGGCAGTCACATAGTCCCCTGGATAAACAACCTATCTTCATTGATGCCACCTGTCATAATTATCATATTTTCTATGATGCGGAGAAATGATATTCTCTTGCAAGTTCATATCTTATACATTTTGTGTGTATAGTAACGAGTGTACAAATAAACACAATAAAAATGGACATTAATGTATTTTTGGTAAATGCAAAAAACTGAATGGGGGTTAAGGCATAGTAAACAGGTGATACAGTGGATATGACGTCTCCAGTGATATCACTTCTCCAGTTCCTATGTTATTATGTTGAGTCTATGCATTAAGATCACCAAAGTTGAAGAAATCTTAGTGTGTTAGCTCCATAGAATAACATTGGACTTGGAGATGTCCAGTGCCTCCTGGTAATCTGATAGGCTACCTTGCCCGGTATATTGGCAGGGTCGGTAGAGCCACCTTTCCTTTGTTTGCCCAGGCTGCCTTGCCCGGTATATTGGCAAGGCCGGTAGAGCCTTACTCGCTATTATTACTACTTTCCTGTCATAGTTACAAATGTGTATGTATATGTATGAGATCCTATGGGATTATTTTAAACCTTTCAATAAAGTTGTGTTTTTACCTAACTTTGCGTCTGAGAGTCTTAACAAACTGTGACAGGGATATCCCTTCTGGTTAACACTGCCATTAGTTTGGCTACAGTCCAGGCTTTTAGGTTGGACCCAACTCCACCAGTTGAGTGTGATATATTTATTGCTGGAACTAAACCAGATGGCTCTGATTCTGAAAAGGCTTGAGCTGGTGATTCTTCCATTTTTTGTAGAGGTATATCTGAGGAAGGAATGATAGCATGAGTTTCTCAGAAAATAACCGGACTGACTGACTTGGAACGAAATTGTGGACAAGGTGCGATTTGTTGGCTACATGACGAGAGCCAAGGAATTGATGTAGCATGTTTTTTTTTTGTGCTCTTAGTGAATGATTAATTTACTAATTGATATACTTAATTTAGTGTGTCACCCTTTGGTAAACCCAGGTTCTGGAACCAATCATAAAAAATACCCCAAATTACCTTCTTGAAAATGGGCAGACTAGATGGTCCAAATGGTTCTTATCTGCCATCAAATTCTATGTTTCTATGTTTCTCATCATAAAAAATCCATATAATAAATATAAATTAAACATAAGTATATAGATAAGAATATAGATAGACGCAAGGAATGAGAGGGATCTCCATTCCCACTGACATTAGGCCTAAACCCAAAATTAGAATCACATACAAAAAGACAGACCTGCGCTACTCTATATGCTGTGAACATGGGTGCCCTGTATTGGGCATATATAATAATTCTTAGTAAATCTAAGTAAAATAAGTGAGAATTTTGTCCCACAAATTGGCCAATTAGTGTGTAAGCTTACCACTTCGCCAAGGTATCTCACTTTGCGGTAAGTCCTACTCTAATACACCTGCAAAATCCCTATCTCAATCAAAAATTCACTGATGAAATGGGGACAAAGTTTGTGGTGCATTGTGATCCAGTGAATTTTTATGATGTGTGGAAAAAGCAAAAGCAATATTTAAGATGCAGTGTGGAGAAACTGTAATGCTGTCCTAAATAAAATTAGAAGCAACAACTTAAAATGCAATTATATAACTTATTTATGGCCATATATATATGAATAAAGTGGAGGGATTCTGTGAATGAATCACTGCCTCATGGTTTCATACCTAATTTTTTCTAAAGTGCTGTGGAGTTGTTCAAGGCAATGAGCTGAGGACCCTGAGACACAGCCTGCATTATTAACATAGTATTCTGATTAAAACTGATAACAATGATGTGGTAAATGTAACAATATCTATGCCTTAGGGTTTTAAGACATACCAGCCGGCTGAGTCTACAGTGAGTCACTTATTGGTGACATCACGTCCGGTCATGCTGGAATGCGGGGATTAATATGAAAGTAAAAGGAAGTGAAGAGGTAAGGTAGTGATGCATAAAATAACTTCCCCAGTTATAACCAATACCACAAAACATATCTTGCTAAAGGAGTCATTATTACTGACGCATGAATATACACAGCATATAATTATGGAACCAATACACCTTGCTTACCATCGTCCTGCTTGTTTGGCACCCAGTGCTGTCAATATGACGATGTGAAATAACTTGATGAGATTTTTAACGAGAGTTGTTGAAGGCGACTGCCTAGTAGCTTTGTGGCTACAGAATGACCCACTATACATCGAGGAGGCCTATGGAAGGAAGCTGGGGTTTAAATAGACCTCCAGCACCTCCCACAAATACAAACAATTTCCTTAGACTTGTCACTGTTGAATGTTTCCTAGTTGATGAGGCTGAAAAAAGGCATGCATCCATAAAGTCCAGCCCATGCCAAAAACACCCCTCTTGATCCAGAGGAGGGCAAAAAAAAAAAAAAAACCCTGAAGCCTTTTCCAATTTAGATCCAAGTGGGTAAAAAAATTCCTTCCTGACTCCAAATGGCAGTCACATAGTCCCCTGGATAAACAACCTATCTTCATTGATGCCACCTGTCATAATTATCATATTTTCTATGATGCGGAGAAATGATATTCTCTTGCAAGTTCATATCTTATACATTTTGTGTGTATAGTAACGAGTGTACAAATAAACACAATTAAAATGGACATTAATGTATTTTTGGTAAATGCAAAAAACTGAATGGGGGTTAAGGCATAGTAAACAGGTGATACAGTGGATATGACGTCTCCAGTGATATCACTTCTCCAGTTCCTATGTTATTATGTTGAGTCTATGCATTAAGATCACCAAAGTTGAAGAAATCTTAGTGTGTTAGCTCCATAGAATAACATTGGACTTGGAGATGTGATATCACTGGAGAAGTCATCTGCACTTTATTACCTCTTTATCAAGCCTTAGTGCATCTCCCCCAATGTATTTTAGGAAGGAAGGTGATTTTTCTAAAATTGGGCACAATAGCAATTTTTCATAGGAGCAAAACTGTGCCCTCATCAACAAAATTGTTACATACTATGATTTCATGTTTGGAGTGCATGCACCTAAAATACCAATGGCACGTAAAAGAGCAGTTTGGAGAAAAATTTGCCATGTTGTAAATGCAGTAGGTTCCTACCCTCGAACGACTGACAACTGCAGGTAGGTTTGCAATTACATTGATTGACAGAAGATTGTTGAAGAAATAATGACACTTGAATCTCGCAATTCAAGAGCAACAGGAGGTGGGAGACCAATTGAAATACAGTTTTTAGAAAATGAGGAGGAATTAAAAAAGTGATTGGGCCTGAAATGGTTGACTATATTGAATAACATAGATTTGGACTGTACTTATGGTGAGTACAAATGACGATTATATAACATTCCTTTGGAGATGAATATATTTTTTTTGTAGTTTGTAGTCACCTCCAACACAATGTAAAGCATAGGTTTGCTATCTGGGATGCCAGGGGATAATATAAATATGAGTGTATTTGATTAGCAATTTGTATTTCCTTATATTGCAGTATTAAATCAAACTTGTAGATCTGATTCCAATGTGCCTCCAAATGCCACTGTGCCAACAGACACAATTCAGATAAAACGATTCCTTAGTGACATGGATGGATGGATCTGTTGTTCATGATGCTTTTTTAACAATACAGATATTTACCAATGACAATACTCAAAGTTTACCATAAAGGGCAAATCAACATCATATTATATATTGATTTTTGCAAATTCACATCTGGTTTTTAACTCTAGAGGCTAGAGAAAACTGCAATATATTTTGTATAAGGAATGTCACTTACATCTTAGGAGTTGAAAGCTTTAATTAAATCAAGGTGATTTGTACATTTCACAAATGATATAGCAGGTTTGCATGTGACTTGTTCTTAAAGTGTGTTGGTTTATTTTGCAGATTCTCCTCCAATTAAGCAAAATATTATTGATGAGGCAATATAGTATATCTGGAATAAATGACACCTATGAACAATGAATTTTCCTACACACAAAAGTGTAGCCTAAATCTTTTTAATTTTTTCAATGAAATGCAAAGTTTTTCAATTATTTCACTTTGGACAAGACACCCTTGGAGAAATATGCACAGGATACTGTCGGACTTTGCTTGGGCATGGTTTTCGTTGAGCAATCAAATGAAAATGAACATCATGAAGTTCATGCAGTAGATAAAATTGTAACTGATACAGCTGTTGCTGCAGCATTACACAGCTTCAAAGAAACATCTAATGTTGTGAAGTGGCAAAACAAGAAGAAATGTAGATTGATAAAAAAAGGTAATGCACATAGGCATGTGCATATTAATATATATGAAAGAAGAAAACTACATATCTGCCACACACACACCCAGGGGTGGCAGTAAGGAGTAGATATTCAGATCTTCTCCATACTTTCTGTCCTGGAGATACGGGGTGTGTGATTTTGTCAAAATCTCTGCAAGAAATTTCCACACCCTCAACATCATCACTTTATTCTGTGTCCCTCTGGTAAAGTGCACTTACTTGAAATCACTTGTATTCAGACTTATAATAATTGCCTCTCACTGCTCTGCAAATGTGATGATCTACTCCCCTCCAGCAGAAGGCAAGAAATTGAGCACCTACATGGGTTGCAACAGATCAGCATTCTCCATGGAGGAAGGATCACTGGCAGCCACTTATTATGATCCCGAATACAAGGGTTTTCAAGTAAATGCATATTATAGCACATGGACACAAAATAAATTCCCATGTTTACTTTCCTGATCAACAAGCTCTGCCACCCAGCCATGCTTAAACCTTTGAATTCCACTGGGGTAAGCAACAGATTGGTATGCAATACGCATACACTGTATGCACTGTAAGGCTTAATGTGTGTGTAGGGAGCCAAAATGATGCATTTCACTCCATTTTCACTCTATTTCACTTTCACTGCCAGTGCGATACGCAACACATTGCTTTGCAATACATTCATAACCCTCTGCCATTCAAAGGGTTAATGTGTCACCGTCCAGCGCATTGACACATAAACACTCATATTATGCCCTACCTCCGTTTCCTTTCAGGAGTGCCTCTACCCAGGAAAGGTCATGCACTCATCACAGCAGCCATCTAAGGGCTTAGAGAATGAAGGTGCCAGTACAAATACCAAAAGATATAGAGCTCTAGAACTATAGTTTCACAAGAACAATGAACCTCAGTACTGTCAGAAGTATATTGGTGTTCAGAATCACGTGCAGGGAGTTTTAAATCGCTTGTCCCTGTTCAAGCCAGATATAGATGTTTTTCTTCTAAAATGCTCACAAACAATGTGATTCAATGGGTTCACAGTGCCATTAGTGATAAATTATCTGTTTGAATGAAGAGTTAAGAGTGCGTGTGGAGGGTATACTAACTAAATCAGAGAGAGACTTTTTGCTTGCTAAGCCCCCTAAGTGTGCTATTTATTACCATCTTCCAAAAATGCACACGTCCCACTCCAATACCCCAGGAAGACCCATCATTTTGGGGATTGATAGTCTCACTTCCAACTCATCGCAGTACATAGATTTTTGGTTGTAGAGGTTTGTGTTGGAACTGGACTCATACCTAAAGAATACAGAGCATTTGCATAGTATTTTGGATGATTTTAATTGGAAAGATGATTGCAACTGGGCCACTCTTGATGTCATTGCTCTTTATTCAAGTATCCCAAATGGAGCTGGAAATGTATAAGTCCAACATTTCCTTAACATGGATATGTTTATGCCGGTTAAGCTGTGGGAGTTGATTACTGATTCCATTATGTTTATGCTGGAACATAACTATTTCATGTTTCTAGATACTTTCTACAGGATGATTCAGGGAGCGGCAATGGGATCAAGATTTGCACCGAGTTATGTTGGTGTCGGTTATGTCTTGTTCTCTCTCTCCGCTTCATAGATGATCTGCTTGTGGTTTGGAGGGGAGATTTGGAGTCTTTCGTATTGTATATGGAATACCTGAATAATAATCATTGGATGGTCCATTTTACTTCCACTTTTCATCCTCAACATTTTTTGGGGAGGATTTAGAGCTTAACATGGATTATCACAATAATATCATTTGCGGTACTCATTTTAAGACTGTAGACACAAACAGTTTTTTTTTATTATAATAGTTCCCACCATAGACAGTGGCTAAATAATATTCCTTATAGCCAGTTTTTGAGAATAAGGGAGAATTGCCATATTATTGAAGATTATAAAAATCAAAGACACATTTTGATGGTAAGGTTTAAAGAAAAAGTCTATCCCAATAAGCTGATTAAAAGTTCCTTTCTAAACAGCTTCAAAAGGGGAAATGTTAAGTAAACAGAACAGAGAGGAGAGCATTCTTCCTAAAAAGAAAAATAGGAAAGGTAATTAAACAAATTAACTTTTATTACTCAATATAATGTGGCACTTGGAGATTACAGGCAATTTTAGAGAAACACTGGCCCATTTTGCTTAATGATTCACTTTTAAAAAACACACTCCCCAAAAAAACAAGGATTATATATAGGAGGGCTAAAACTTTGAGAAATAACATTGCCCCTAGTAAGCTCAAAAAAACAACAAAGTGGGAGTAAAAGTAAAAGAGAAATTCCTTTAAGTATCTGTGGATCATTGAAGTGTGGGCATTATAAGTGTATGACTAGTAAAAACATTGGTGACAACATTTATTTTTTTACTTCACACTCCATGGGAGAAGGATGTGAGATAAAACACACCATGACATGTGACAATTCAGGTGTACAATTTATCTAATACATTGTGCTTGTGGCCTACAATATATTGGTAGGACTACAAATAAACTGCACACAAGATTCGGACAGCATAGGAAAAATATGTAAAAGGGTTACCAATTCCACAATGTATCAAGACACTGTGAGATGGTACATAATAAGAATCCGTCAGTTTTGCAAATAAGTCCAATTGAATAGAAAGGAAATTCATTTAATTATAATAGAGTACAGAGACTGATTAACTGTGGATATTTAAAATGGACACTTTAACGCCATTAGATTTTAACAAATCATTAGAAAGTACTAAATAAAGGGTATATTGGATACATATGTTCCCAGATGAGTAAGTGATGAAAGGGTTACTAGTAGGGATGGGAGAAAGTTGCTGGCGTTTTCCCACGAGAAATTTTGCAAAAACCACGTAGTTATCTGATTTTTCATGGGAAAATCCGATTTAAAACTAGCGCTTAAAATTTTCACATCTTTCGCCCATTGGCCAAAATCTTTCACCATTTTTTCAATGGCTAGAAAGTTTCTGGCCATTGATTTATGTTGTTTTTACACTTCCACTATAAAAACGTGACGTTTTCGTTGAAGGCAGACACAATAGAAGCAGCTACAGAGCGAGATAGATGTGCTGTGCTGTTCTGCTGTGATATTTTGTAAAAATTGAGGCAGGAGAGGCTCATAGTGACTCCTATCTTGGGGAATTTAATGAGAAGGGCGGGAGAAAAGGGAATGGGAATGAAGGGAGAAAAGGGAATGGGAAGGGAGGGAGAAAAGGGTAGTAACAGTGAGAGCAGGACAGATCAGCTGCCTGTGCCTGCTGCAAGACATTCTGCCCTGGCTGCTAGTGCCACCATTGCTGTTCCTGCAGCCACTAGTGTTGTACCTGCTGCCAGACGTGCTGCCACTAGTGTTGTACCTGCTGCCAGACGTGCTGCCACTAGTGTTGTACATGCTGCCCCTGCCACCTTTGCTGTACCTGTAGCCACTAGTGTTGTACCTGCTGCCAGATGTGCTGCCCCTGCTGCCAGTGCCACTTTTGCTGTACCTGCAGCCACTAGTGTTGTACCTGCTGCCAGTGCTGAACCTGCTGCTAGTGCTGTTGCCACCAGTGCTTTGCCTGATGCTAGTGTTTCTTGTAGCACTAAGTGGGGGGGAGGAGAAGATGATGCCAAGTGTGACAGCAAGGGACCCTAAATTGCACTTGCCATTCCCAAGCAGTTCTGTCAGTGCTAGTACTACTGCTACTAAGGTCCAGCAGCTTGTTAGCATTAGGAGTGAAGGAGGGGGTAATCAACAATATCCTGATATTACTAGTGACCGTAAGACTGAGGAGGAAGACTCTGTGGCTGAACTTGATGTGGTTGGTGTTAATAATAGTAGCAGTAATGGTAAAGCAGCCAGAGTGGTAGGGGAAACATTTGACATCATCAAGACTAGCGGTCAAGGGAGCCCACACCATTCCTCTGACCCTGGGACTGGGAGTCCTTCCCTTCCCTTCACTACAGTGTCCAGATGTAACATGATCCTGAAGAGGCCAGAACTGGTGTTGAGGGAGGAGAGCAGGCTCAGAATTAATACCACCACCAGCAGCAGGAGCACAGATCAGCTGCCTGTGCCTTCTGCTACTGCTGCTAGTGCTAGTCTGCCTTCTTCTTCAGGTCCAAAGGAAATGGCAGTGTGACATTAGGGGACCCTCTGTCACATTGCTTGTCACCTCCTCCAAGTAGCAGTGAGATGTCTGGAATAGAGCAGCAGCAACAACAGCATGTAGGGACTAGTGGTGGTGGTGATGATGATGCTGGAGAAGCTGGGGTGGAAGAGACATTAATGGCCTTTTTAGAAGAAACTGAGAAGGAATGGGAAACAGGGAGGAGGATGGGCATCACCACCACCATTAGCAATAATATTTTGGAATTAGAGGAATTTGCAACTCCTCTAATTCCTTCTGCTGTGATGCAAGGGCAGCAGGATGCTGAGGAGCAGGCTAGTGTGCCACAGACCACCGTGGACACAGTGGGAATGGGGTCAACAAGTGATGCGGGACTAGGACAGGTTCCACTTGCCAGCAGTAGCAATACTCCTGATCCTAGTTGCAGTGCTGAATCTGAAGCAGTAGCAGCAACAGCAGCAACATTATCCGCTGCCACAGACAATGAAGGGGAATGTGGTGGACAAGAAGAAAGAGGGCATTCTTCTCCATCTGTTTCCTTCCCCCTGAAGTCATCATGGGTGTGGGACTATTTTTCTGTTGGGGCAGGCAAAGTGCAGTCATAAGCAACAGCACTGTGCACAATTTGTGAAAAGAGCAAAGGAGGGAACACATTGGCACAAGTGCCCTGATATCACACATGAAACACAGACACCATGAAATTTACTCCAAATATGTTAAAGACAAACACCCACCACAGAAATCAAGCACCACTTTTGTGGTCCATGACTCTCCAGAAAGGCAACAAGAGGCGATTTGGAGATCAAAGAGGAGGAGGAATAGAACAACCCAGGCAGGGACTGGAAGTCCCAGGACGAGTGAAACAACTAGCTCACCATCACCTTCTAGGGTAACTTCATCTTCTCATGAGAAACAAAGCCGAGCACGCTCTGTCTGTATAGTTTTAAAACTTTACTTTTATTTAAAACATGTTAAAATAGCATAACATTTCAGTCCACTGTGGGACTTTCTTCAGGGACTAACACCTTACAGGACACTATACTGAGTGTATTTTTATAGTTTCTTTGTTGAACTTGGTGCCAGGAAGTAGCGCCCCTGGTCGTCATGGCAACCTTGAACGACAACCTGGCATCTGTTCAAACACTTAAAAACAAACATGATATCACACTGATGGTCTCTATTAGACTTAATTAAACCCAACTATAAGACATCGCTTTCCAGATTATCTCGGTCACCTCGAGCACTGTCACCTCTTACTTTGAGAGATGATTACATGTATTCACCAACACTACGCATAATGTATCAGACTACAGTGCTCATTCAAACCCCGTGGTGATATGGTTTGTAAAGTGTAAATCCAATACATTTCCCTTTTAGATAACTTGAATACCCTGTCACCCCCCCCATAGTGTCTGCTTCACCTTTGACACAATGTTTCTCTTTAACAAAATGTCTACTAATGAGAGATCTTTTCAATTGCTCATCAGTCAAAGTATCATTCAAACCCCTCATTAGTAGAGATTGATGTTCCTGTATACGTTCCCTGAAAGGGAAAGTTGTTTTACCCACATAAGCCTTCTGATAGGGGCAGAGCAATAAATAAATCATGTATGCTGTTGTACATGTGATGTCGTCTTTCACTCTAACTTAAAAATTACTATGATGCACCATAAGATTTTTTCCAGTTATCATATGTGTACATATTACGCAGTTGTTACATTTGTATACTCCTTTCTTTACTCTCTGCACCGTGTCCTTATATTTACTAATTGGATCTGCACATACAAGTTCATCTCTTAAGCTCATGCCCCTTTTGAGGCCAAACAGTGGGTGTTGCTGGAACATATGACCCACCTCAGGATCCCTTGCTAAGAGATGCCAATTGTTCTTGATGGTATCTTTGAATTGTTGAGATACATCTGTAAATGTGTTGGAAATGATAAAATGATTCTGGACTGTGTTATCCCTTTTATGTGTATTCTGTAATAACAAATCCATGCCTGCGACTTGCTGTATATTTGTTGCAATTTCATTGCTATTGTACCCTCTAAGGATGAATTTTTGACCCATCTCATTCAATTTAATATTCAATTCTTAGCATGCATGGACCAGGAATTGTTGATGTTAGGATATGGTAGTTAGTTTCTACCCACTGCACACTGTGTGGTGCACTGACCACACATGCCAGAGTGGTGGAGGAGAATCACAATCAGTACATCAGGCGGCATCTGAGGAGATTCCATCCAGCATAATATGCTAAGATAGTGGCAAAGAGTGTTCATCATTACTATTAAACTGTCAGCAAGTTGTCATATGTCCTTAACAGGTCTGGAAAAGGGGTACAGTGACCGCGGTAGTACTTGGTTTTGGGTGTCATGGCGTTTCGATAGAGTTGTGCCCCCAGATGTTATTTACCACCCACACACACACACACACACTGTGCACATTGCAGTTGCTGATGAGATCCGCTGTTCCTGCTCTCAAAGGAAAAGATATATTCTAATAACAACACACCCATGATGATTTTGGAGGAGGAGCAGGTGGAGAAGATTTAATGGCCAACTTGTTCATTTCTCGACATATACTGGGGGCTACTTATTCTGCTGCTACTGCCTCAGGCGCATCACTGGAGCCAGTCATGGCAAGTGGAACCTTCATCATCGATCTTCCATGTTACTGCTTCTGTTGATTCCATTCCCTTTCAGCTTCCTAATCATACTGCTGCTTACTCAGCATACTCAGCAGCAGCAGTACAAACAGCAGTTGCAACCCAGGACTCAGGAGGACATTTGGCCAGTAGGATATTTTTATTTTGTTTTTCTGGGCTTGTGTTTTGAAAAAATATAAATAAATAAAAATTTTAAAAAATCTAGTCCTACAAAAAAATAAACAATTTTTTGTGGGTTTGTTTCTAACAAGCCTAAGTTCTGCAAATCAATGTTTCCTTAGGGTTTGTGCCAAACAAGTTTAAGTTCTACAAAATCAAAGTTTTATCAGGGCTTGGGACTCTAATAAGTTTGAGTCCAACAAAGTCCTCTAACAACAAATCAAACAAATCATCCTCTCCAAAATACTCTATCAAGTCAAGTATCAGTCCACCCCAGTGGCAGCTTATATCAGGGGTTCCTGTCTCTATCGCTTTACATACAAATGTCTTCTTTTATTTTATTGATTTATTTATTTATTAACTGTCCCCCCAATAGCAGTCAAGGAATCTCCCAAAACAAATTCCCTGTTCAAATGATTCATTCATTCACCAACACAGGCACCCTCCTCAGACCCCTTTATACCATGTCTTTTGGTTTCTATTTTATTTTACTTTATTTTATTTAGGATTTTTTTTTCATTAAGTGCCCCCCAATCCCAGTAAACAACCCCCCAAAAATCATCCCCTGTTCAACTGATTCCTTCCCCACACCCCACCAACACAGACACCCTCATGCCGTTTTTATACTATGCCTTTGTGAAATTAAATAATATTTATTTTATATTGTGTGTAACTTCAATGTTTCCATTGATTTTAATGGAATAGGCTAGGCAAAAAAAGCAGAAAATCGGTACTTTTCGCAAAGCAAAAAGTGACATTTTTCGCCAATTTCAGTTTGAGGAGGAAATTTTCATCCATCCCTAGTTACTAGGTTAATGTGTCTCTGGAAGCACAATGGCTGGAGGTATTAGCAAAGTATTGATGAACATCTGATTGATTTGTTGGATAGTTCATTATAGTTTGATAACGTGGCGGTGTTAACTCCACAAAACGACTTACATTCATGAATATCTTTTTTATGTTTTGGAATACATAAGTATTATATACTTTTGATGAATTTTTTAATAAATTTTGTATTTTTTTAGCAAGCTTAACTATTCATTCAAACAGCTAATATAACACTAATGCCGCTAATGCCGTTATGAGCCCGTTGACTCACATTGTTCTGACCCCTTTGGAAGAAAATCATCTATATGGGTTGTGGCTAGTTCCTATCCAGTAGAAGGACCCTGTCCATTCTGAGGATAGGAAATAGCTTTCTCAGTTTGAGATATTTCCTATCCTGCTAAAGGACCTTTTTGCCCCCTAGTGGTCAGGTCCTGTATAGGGATTGGAACTAGCCAGCTCACACTGAGAGAGCTAGTTCCTATCCTGCTAAAGGACCTTTTTTTTGCGTCCAGTAAGAAGGTATTGGACGGCATACGTCTAACTCTTTGAGTGCCAGAGGGGGCTTACCCCTCTTCCACTCAAAGGGCTAATGTTGTCCGTACCTTGCTACAAGCTACAAATATTATAAAGCTGAAATTTTAGATGTCTAGCTATGCTAGAAAATACATAATGGTTTCAACCATGATAAGAACAGCCTGAACCAGGGACAAGCGGACAGCCACGGATCCTTTCAGTCAGGTGACAATAACACTCTTAAGGGTTAAATGGGACTCTAAGGGTTAAATCCTTCACCAGCAAGGTATTTAAATATTGACATTCGTCTTTTAATACACGACATGAGAATCTCGCTTTGTGAAGCAGCGAGATATATTCATGTTGAGATTTAGATTCCAGCTAATTTGATATATTACATTGCAAACCTTCAATTTCAATGCTATTTTGTAAAATAATATGTTTTGAAAAATTAAAACTTCCATTCAATTGGATTTCGATCTTTAGTTCTCTGCACCATGTGAACAGTCACATGGTCTGCTGACATCACCAGGGTCCTTCTGCTGGATAGGAACTAGCCACTACCCATCTATATGTGGCTTGAACAGGGACAAGCAATCCAAAACTCCCTGCATGAGATTTCTGAACACCAGTATACTTCTGGCACCAGTGCAACTAGCTCCATGAGTATCAGTTCTAGTGCTCTATAGAGTTTTGTATCGGTACTGGCACCTTCTTTCTTTTGTTTTTTTGGTCCATCTGGTGAGAAACATCATGGAACATTGGTTGGACATCTATGAGCAGCTGAACGATCTGAGCACACAAAGAACAAATCCAAGTGGGAGTGGGAAATCCTAAATATCTTACATCTGTACTCCTTGTCTATCTTGCATATTTGTGAGTACCCTCCTGGGAGGGACTGTTAGTGGGTAGAATTACCACATTGTTGTATACTACTCTGTGAGGCACCCCTTTGTTGTTCCCCTCCATTTTTTTGTTCATCTGAGGGCGTAACCCTTTGAGTGGCACTGGGGTATGCAACGGATTGCGAAGCAATTGCATACCCCTCTGCCACTCAAAGGGTTTATAAGTCACTAACATTACTTAACTTACATGTTATACATAAGAGGAGAGGCTAAGGAGTTCCCCATTAAACACAATTTTTATAGAAGAAAAGAAAAACAGCTCTACAATTAAAGCTTCATCTTCTCATATATCAAAATTTACTACAACTAAATAATACATATGTATTACTAAATAACATGATGGGCAACGCCGTCCCAGATTGCTAGTCACATGTAAAAATAAAAGGAATGAAAAATAATTTGGAAAACATAGATAAACTGAATAAACAAAGCGAGAGCTAAAAAGAATATCTAAAGAGAGGCAGATACAGAGCACAGAAATTAAAATTTCTGAAACAAAAAACTATTTAATTATACAGCAGAATCGTTTGGAGGTTCTTTCTCAGAGCACTGGAAACAGGTAGATTTGGAGTGGGGAGAGGAGAGAATTACATTTTAAATATAAACATAATGCTCTTTGGCACATACATATACACATCTTTTGTTTTTGGAAACAGAACACATTTTTATTTCATACAGTGTCAAAAATAAGATGAGAGTCCTGGCCCTGCGTACGAGAGGTACCAGAGGTGGTCCACCAATGAATATCACCTTCATTGCTTGCAACTCAATGCTCAGTCAAAACTTATCACTTACTCTGTTGAAGGGATGCAAGTAGGGGTGGGCGAAAAGTGTGAAAAATTTCCCGTGAAAAATTTTGCGAAAATGTGCAAATTTTTCACTTTTCCTGCTAAAAAGTTTGTCTTTCCGCCTATGCAAAAATGTCCTCCTTTTCGCCTATTTTAACAAATTTTTCGCCTATGTTAACACATTTTTTTGCCTATTTTAACACATTTTTTGCCTTTATTTTGTATAGGTACTACATTTCCCACTGTAATATTACTTCTTCTGAGTGCTGAAGTTTAGAAATAAGTGGATGAAATTCAAAGTTGTGAGTCCTACAGCAAAATATGGCTTGCAAAATGTGTTAGCATGCAGAATGCATTTGCCCTTTGCCCACAACACTTTCTTGCTTAAGTGATACTGGCACATATTAATGATGATATCAAGTAATAAAAAAAATAAAGTACAACCAATGTGGCAGATATGTATCGCAGTGGTGGTGGTGGGGGACTGGCATGTTGTGATTTGTGTATGTATTTTTACCATTGTCATACTCTGTCCTCCTTCTCAGATTATTGACACACATTACTTATCGGTCATAGCAGTGGTCCCATCTATTCTCCACCTCCTCATCAGTGTTGCTGTTAATGTATTTGTCCTGGCTTTGTCTGTCATGTGTAGTTTCTGCTACTAATACTACTGGAGGTAGATGTTGATGTAATTCTACTGCCACTACTACTAGGTGTCAAAGGTGCAGCACTTACAGCAGCAGCACCAGAGGTAGTTGTCATATCTAACACTGTGAATGTTAACCTGTTTTGCTGTTGCTTGGTACTCAAAACAGGTGTGTGGCTGAGTGGGACTTGGACTTTGAAGAGGCGATGATGCCGATGATGATTGATAGGGCAACTGTGTGCTTTCTGACATCTGTGCTTGTCCAAGGTCAGACTTTCCAATGGCTTTCTCAAACAGTTTATAGACAGGCAGTGTTCCTTAAAAGTGGTGGAAGATTCAGCCTTTGATTTTCTGCTAATCTTATAGCCCTGTCACCATCCTCACTCTCAACTTCATCTATAGATATATTCTAGATCTGCATCATCATCAGTCATCATTAGGTCATCTTCAGCAGCATCAGCAGCACCTGACAGTTCTTGTCCATTACTACCCTTGTGTTCCTCTAAGCTTTTGGAGGTCTCAAACTATTTCTTTTTACTTTTACTGTAACAAAGTTCCCTACTAGTTTGAGGATGGGTGTTTTGGTGCTTGTTTGTCTCACTATTGTTACAGTTCCCTAATTCCAGGGCCGCTGTCGACGAAGACGCAAGAGGCATCGATATGTCTATGTCGCTTCCTCCCAGGCTTTGCTGATGGTGCCAGGTTTGGGTGCACTTGGCAGCGTTATAGGCCGTCCGTGTCCTCTTGCCAGCTGGTATTGGCACTCAAATTGACACAGGTGCAGGCTGCTAGTTTGACACATTGCAACGAGATGCGTCATTCACAGGCGCGAATCGATAGAATGACGCAGGTCCTTGTTTTATGCTGTATAACTGATATCTCCTCCCATCTACTTCCTGGGCTGGGCTTTAAAGGGGAACTGAGCCAATTCTCAGTTTCCCTTGAGTTGTTGTTCAACACCGTTCTATTCCCTTGGGCTCTGTGTATGACCTGGCTTGTCTGACCATCCATCCTGGTGCTGACCTGTGGCTCTGGCTGACTATTCTCCTGCCTACTCTCTGTGTATAGCAGACACCCAATCTGGTGCAGACCTGTGGCTCTGGCTGACTACCTGTACTGTGTATGACCCGGCTTGCCTGATCATCCATCATGGTTCTGACTATTCTCCTGCCTACTCCCTGTGTATAGTGGACACCCAGTCTGGTGCAGACCAGTGGCTCTGGCTAACTACCTGTACTGTGTATGACTCTGCTTGTCTGACCATCCAACCTGGTGCTGACCTGTGGCTCTGTCTGACTATTCTCCTGCTGACTCACTGTATATAGTAGACACCCAATCTGGTGCGGACCTGTGACTCTGGTTAAGACTTACATTTTGGTTTCACGGATTGAGACTGGGATCTGTTCCCATTGCATTCCCTAGGGGAGTTTTCCGTCTTCGGACTGAAGGCAGGCTTGTGTCAGTATTATCTCCCTATCCGCTACCACCTTTGGGAGATTCCTCAGCCTACCCCCTAACTGCAGGCGTGAGTCAGGTTGTCTCTTGCTGAGTGTCCTGCTTGCCTTCCAGTATACAGAGACTACAGGGGTGTGTGCCTGTCTCTGGTAGAGGCTCCCTCATTTAGGTAGACTCCTATTCCTGATAGAGTTGCTGACCTCTAGTGGGACCTCTACTGCTTCTCTGTGATTATTGCCTGTTTGTTATTCCTAGTTACTGTGATTACTCTTATTGTACTCATTTAATAAATTGTTACCTTTTAGCACATCGTTCTGAATCCTGAGTTATTCTTGGGAAACCGTGACAAATATCTGATGCAGCAGGTGCTTCAGCTGCTACACTTTCCTCTATTATGCTACTGCCAGCATCATCAACACTTGAATGCGACTTGCTGTCGTCTTCAGTGTTTTTCTTATATGGTTCTTTATGCTGGCACTGGTGGTGCTGGAACTAGTTTTGCTGGGACCTTGACAAACTGCACCCTCCCTTGGAGTAGAGGGATCATCATCATTGATTTCACAGGCTGCATGTTACGGTTGGCAAGCAGAACCAGGAGACAGAAGGTATAGTTAATATAACCTTTATTATGAGAATAATACAATAATGCAATATAATATATACACACAGTGGGTGATTGAAAAGGCGAGTACTGTATCAGGAATAGCAGTCTCCCAATATCACCATCACACTGTTCGAGACTAGGCCTCAGCCTGCTGGAGTCTCGCTGTACGGTAACGCCCAAGAGTGATACTGACTCAGCCTGCAGTCAGTAGCTGGGAGTCTGATAGCTCCAGGTCAATACTAGGAAGGATGTCTGAATAACGGAACCAACCCTAGGAGCAAACAGACAGGGCCTTCTAGTAAGCACCAGATAGGATAGTCAGACGAGCCAAAGTCATACACGGAGCGGGTAGTCAGCCGAGGCATGGGTTTGCACCAGATAGGATATCCACTGAAGCAATGGAATGCTGGATGTGCAGTGGACAGAGCCCCAGGTCAACACCAGAGTGGTTAGTCAGACAAGCCTAGGTCATACACAGAGCGGGTAGTCAGCCAGAGCCACTGGTTTGCACCAGAAAGGATATCTGAGCCAAATCGGAACGCACAAGGAGAATAGTCAGACAGAGCCACAGGTCAACACCAGAATGGATGGACAGACAAGCCGGATCATACACAGGAATCAGGAATACTAGATAATGAACTGCTCAGAACACCAACGTAAGGGTAACTGATACACAGGCACATAGAGGTTTATAAAGGTGTAGGAGAAGGCGGGACCAATTAGGTTACCCAGGCTGGGCCTATAACAGGCGTCCAGGCAAGTGCCTGATTCAGTGCTGCCTGTAACCAGGAACCAGACTAGGCCACAGGCAGAGGAATGCTGCTAGTGATGCAGGAGTATCCGTCCAGAACTCTACTCCTGGCTGAACGGCGCAGGCCGAGGCAAGACACTGTGACACTGCAGCAACCATTGCTGCAATCAGTTTTTGAACTACTACTTTACTCTCACATCCCTGCACTGCTCTACCCCTCCCCCTTCACCTTGTGCATTTGCTGGACATTACTCAACTACACTGTGTTCTTTTACTGTACGGTACACAACACAACTGATGCAGCTGTATGATGACTTGCCTAAACCCAATCAGATGTCTGACACCTAAGATATTTAGTTTTTTATTCTTTTATTTATTTTTTTTCTTTTTATTTCTTTTTCATTGTTTTTTTTTTAAGTTGTCCACCGTGTTGTCTTATCACAGACTGTCCAAAAAAATGTATAACTGAAAAACAAAATCAACTTCTTTTTCCCAGACTTTCCCACACAGCAGATGTGCATTGACTCTACCTTAGACAGGATGAGAACTGGGTCAAGTGACTCTTTGGCCTCTAGGCTAAAATTTCTCAGCTTTGTAGAAGACATGAGCCTTACTCCACCCTATCGTTAAGGAGTATTTGTGTCATTCTGCCACTTACAAATCATTGTCTAGGATTGATATTACGTTTATATCTAATCATTCCTGGTATATGGTTAATGAACGTTCTTATTTACCTAGAGTGGCTTTGGATCACTCTCCAATGCACCTGCGCGTCTGTGTGGGTAGGGATTTTTCAACTCCTAGTTGGCAACTTCAGCCATACTGGTTATCTGTCGATCATATTGTGTTGGGCCACGGGGCCGTGTTGGCAAATTATTTTTGTCACAATGTGGGTTCCGCGCCGCAGGGCGTGGCATGGGATGCGGCGAAAGCTGTGGCGCGTGGTTCACTTGGCTCATTAATCGCTACACATTAGAAACACACAAGGGATAAGATCAATCAATTGGAGAAGGAAGCTACCGCGGCAGAGAGACTACACATTGATAAGGGCGACCCCATATCATACGACTCATTCTTACTTGCTTCGTCTGAATACAACTCCACGTTAATGGAACAGAATGTAGCTTTTAGGATGTTGCAGAAGCAGAAACTATTTGAAAATGGTGATCGAGCAGGGAAGCTTATGTCCCATTTAGTAGGTGTCAGGGAGGGCGGTTGCAGTATAACATCTATATATAATAAAGATGGGGTCTTTATACATGGTGAGATGAGCGTCAATCATGCCTTTGCAGACTTTTACGCTACTCTCTATAAGACACAAAACAACTCTACCTCTCGGCAGGTGGAGGAATACTTGGCAGGAATATCAGTCCCGTCCTTATCAATTGACCAGCGACGGATGCACGATTCTCCTATTCTGTTGGGTGAGGTTGTGGTGGCTATTGCCTCTCTCCCTGCGGGTAAATCCCCGGGGGGTGATGGGCTGCCAGCTGAATGTTACAAAAGATATACTGGTATGTTAGCCCCACACTTGCTCAACACTTTTTATGATGCATTAGATGTAGGTATACTTCCGTCATCTCTTACTGAAGCGATCATTGTAGTACTCCCTAAACCGGGTAAGGACCTGAATAGATGCGATTCGTACCGACCTATTTCTTTGCTTACATCGGATGCAAACATTTTGGCCAAGGTGTTGGCAATGAGGCAACGCAGTGATCTCGGATCTCATACACTCAGATCAGGTGGGTTTTATACCTGGTAAATCAACGTTTCATAATCTGCAGAGACTATTCTCCCATTTACACACCAATCATGATAACGCAGGTCATAGGGTGGTGGTCTCACTAGATGCATCTAAGGCGTTTGATTCTGTGGAGTGGTGTTATCTCTGGTGTACATTACACGGATTTGGATTTGGGCCGACCTTTCTAAGATAGGTGCAACTTTTATATACAAGTCCTACTGCTGCCCTTTTGATTGGGTCGGTTTGATCGGGGTCTTTCACGCTTGAGAGGGGCAAGCGGCAGGGTTGTCCCTTGTCTCCAGGGTTGTTCGCATTGGCCATTGAGCCACTGGCCAGGCTAATTCGCAGCAACCCTTTGGTGGAGGAATTTGTGTTGGGTGGCAGAGAGGAGAAGTTTGCGCTGTGTGCGGACAATATCCTACTTTTTCTGGTGAGGTTTCCAGATCTCTCCCACGAGTCTTAGATTTTGTGAATACCTATGATAATTACTGAAGATTGCGAATCAATTGGGCTAAATCATCTATTCTCCCTGTTGATCCGCTTCCGCATGGGGGGCCTGTACTATCTGCTCCTTCAAATTATGAAAGCTCGGTGAAATATCTGGGACTTATGGTAACTGCTTCTGTGGACAATTATGTGAGAGAGCCTCTAATTAATCAATTTTGATGTAAAACTACTGAAAGGATTGTATAACATATAGAAGGGTTAAATATTCTTAGGGTTAAATTGTTTGTGTAACAAGTCATTCCATATTTGTCAAACAGGCCATGTTAACATTATAAAGGGAGTCTGGTTATCAAACTGCTGCTCTGTTGCTGTGCATATCACGCCCGTAACTCCCCTGCCAATCCGTATGCCCCTTACTATCCCGCCGCCCTACCCCTCCCACCCCTTGCTATGATGATATCCATGGCCCAGTGTAACCCCCAGAACTTAGTTTGGTGAATCAGTTTAGTACTGATTCAAAGAAGGGATTGAAGGGTACAGGAAGGAGGTGTGTAATACTTGTGTTCGGTACCTATAGGGTTAATAGTTACATTTGACTGCCTTGCAGAAATCCATGTACTAAACTTATGTTCGGCACCTATAGGGTTAATAGTTACATTTGATTGCTTTGAAAAAATCCATGTACTAGGGAGGAAATCACTAGGCTGGTTTGTTCCAGTTTCTTATCTGTGTGCTGCAAAAGATTGTTAGAATATGTTCAAAGCTGCTATGCTAAAATGAGCAGAGTTTCCAGACCCCCCCACGGGGGAGGAGATGGGTTACTGAAGAAACTGTTATCTGCATTCTCTCCCCTTCCCCCCCCTTCCTGTGAACAAGTTTTGCCTTTCTGTCTTTTTTTTATAATTTCTGTTCTATGCTGAAACTGTGAAGCTGTGCACCGCCCCCCCTCCCTGTAGGGGAAGGGGGGCTGTATAGGGCTATAAATGCTATGTATGATAAGAATAAAGAGAGAGCTTGTATTGTATACGCTGTTGTATGTGTGTTTCTTTGCGAACTTTACAGCCTCCTGGTACCAGTATTGACATAGACTTCACAGACTGACCATAAGAGTGTGACAGGTGCCCTCTCAGGCAGCGATCCAGGTAAAGATTCCCCAACAGTTTTTGGTGGAGAATGCGGGCAATGTGCATCCATGGGTAAGTGACTATATGTTGTCGCCGTCCCAGGGATGACATTGCCTTGTTCAAGGGTTGAGTAAGATAGGGAGTGAGTCTCTGTTAGTCTAATATATAAGCGCGCTATAGAAATAAGGTTCGAGGCACAGGGATAGTGTCTCCGGGAACTAGAATAGATACAGTTCGAGTCCAGGTGCTCCAGAACTGCAGTCCGAGTCCCCTGAATGGTGGACTTCGGGACTGGGGTTTGAGCAAGTAAGTTAAGGATTCAGGAACTACTGTAGTCCGGAATGACCACTTGATTCGGCCCTTGGTGGTCTCCTTAAAGAGATTGACCGAAAAATTTGTGGATTCGGCCCTTGGTGGTCTCGAAGGTCACCGTGGATGACTTTCCGGGAGACTTCCCGAAAAATTAGTGGCATTTGACTACCGGTTATTAGGCAACAGAACACTCATTATCTATAGAATCTATAGGGTCCCTCTGTGAGTCTATGTCAATAATCTACTGTTCTGTCCTTTCTTGTCTGTCAAATTGTTTCGTGATACTATATGGTTATTATTAGTGATGAGCGAGCATGCTCGGCCGAAGCTCGGTTCGGCTCGAGCATCGCTCTGCTCGGCACATGGCGGTACTCGTACGAGTACCACATGTGCTTGCCCGCCATGTTCGGGTCTCCTCCCCGCACGTTTCGCGGCTGCTGCGCAGCCAATAAACGTGCGGGGAGGCTCTGACATCAGTGTAATGCCAGCAGCCATGTTGGCTGCTGGCATTACACTGATTGGCTGGCCAGAACCCGTGATCGGGTGCTGTATAGCACCCGACTCGTGAGTTCTGCTCATTCTCAGCCAGGGAGAGATGCGATCAGGCAGGGAAAGTCAGTGTAGGGAGAATAAAAGTGTTGGTACTCTTTCAAGACCCAAAAGTCCTTTTTAGGACTGTTGTGTGTGGGGGCAGCATTTATATTTTGTTTGGGGGGCCACAATTTCATTTTTTTTTGTGGGGGGGATATTAGTAAGGTGACATTGTACTAGGTGCACAGGGACAAATATTGTACAACGCAGCGACAAAAAGGGCCATTTTAAACGTGTGCCTAGCCATAGATTATTGTCACATTCTGTTTAGTGTGCAAATTCACAAATTAACGTCACATATTCCGTTCACTGTGCCTAGCCGCAGATTAGCGTCACATTCTGTTTCGTGTGCCTAGCCGCAGATTAGCGTCACATTCTGTTTCGTGTGCCTAGCGCAGATTAGCGTCACATTCTGTTTCGTGTGCCTAGCCGCAGATTAGCGTCACATATTGTTTAGTGTGCCTAGCCGCAGATTAAAGTCACATATTGTTTAGTGTGCCTAGCCGCAGATTAGCGTCACATATTGTTTAGTGTGCCTAGCCGCAGATTAGCGTCACATTCTGTTTCGTGTGCCTAGCCGCAGATTACCGGCATATATTCCGTTTAATATGAAGAAGGCGGGTAAAAAGGGACGGGGAAGTGGACGTGATCCTGATTGTTCAGGGTGCAGGTCAGGACGCGTAGAAACTGTGCCTGGTGCCAGAGCACAAGACAGAAAGACATCCACCATACCTAGCTTAATGTCTCAGTTTACAGGGCGTCGCAGGATATCACTCTCTAGGTCAGACCACTGCGAACAGGTGGTCGGTTGGATTTCAGCTGATACTGCTTCCAGTCGGTTAAGCACCACCCTGTCTTCCACCAAGTCCACTCTCTGTAGCCAAGAGTCTGGTCAACATAATCCTCACCCTGATCATCCTTCCTCCCACCATAGAGGGTCTGGCCAAAGAAGTGATCCCACACTGGGATATAGTGAGGAGCTCGTCTCATCACCAATCCTTGATTTGAACCTCTCTCCAAGCACGCTTGCAGAGGAACATGAGATCTTGTGCCCTGATTCACAACCTCTAGAGGGTACCCAATCACAAGAAGATGACAGAGGGGAACGGCATTTAAGGTCAAAGGAAGTGGATGATGATGATGAGACACAGTTGCCATCAAATCAACCACAATTACTGTCTCAAGACCTTGATGAGGAGGATGATACACAGTTGTCAATGACTGAGGATGTGGTGGGATCAAGAAATGAGGAGGATGATCAGAGTGAGGAAGTGGAGGAGGACTTGGTGGACGATGAGGTCACTGACCCCACCTGGGAAGGTGGAAAGCCGAGCTATGACAGCAGTCCTGAGGGTGAGCCATCTGCAGCACCGCAACAGGCTGGAAGAGGCAGTGGTGTGGCTAAAGAAAGAAGGCGGACCGCACCAAACCGGCCCGCAAATGTTCCACGGAGCACCCCCTTGCGTAAATCTCCCTTGCCAAGGGCTAGGTGTTCCGCGGTATGGCGTTTTTTTAAAGAAAGTGCGGACGACAAAAGAATTTTAGTTTGCAACCTGTGCCACACCAGAATGAGCCGAGGCATGAACACTAGCAACCTCACCACCACCAGCATGATCCGACACATGGCATCCAAGCACCGTAATAAGTGGGAGGAACGCCCGGATCGCCAATCTGTGTCTGCAGGCCACACCACTGCCTCCTCTTCCCCTGTTATCGGTGCCGGCCAATCGCCTGTCGAAGGCGCAGGCCCGCATACCTCCCGCCCTGCACCTGTACCATCTGAAGCACCATCAGCGACCACATCCACTTCCCTGTCCCAGCGCAGCGTCCAAATGTCGTTACCCCAGGCATTTGAGCGCAAGCGAAAATACCCAGCCACCCACCCACAGGCCATAGCACTAACCTCACACCTTTCCAAATTACTGGCCATCGAAATGCTGCCATTTAGGCTTGTGGACACTGAGTCCTTCCGCAGCCTGATGGCAGCAGCTGTCCCTCGGTACGCAGTCCCCAGCCGCCACTACTTTTCCCGGTTTGCCGTCCCCGCCTTACACCACCATGTGTCCCTTAACATCACCCGTGCCCTGACCAACGCAGTTACTGGGAAGGTCCACTTAACGACTGACACATGGACAAGTGCTTGTGGCCAGGGACGCTACATTTCCCTGACGGCACACTGGGTGAATGTCGTGGAGGCTAGGAGCGACTCGGACCCTGGGATGGCACAGGTGCTACCCACGCCGAGGATTGCGGGCCCTACCTCCATCAGGGTTTCCGCCAGCACCTACGTTATTGGCTCCTCCTCCTCCTCCTCCTTTTACACCTCCGAATTCTCTGCGCGCAGCGCCACTCACCCATCAGCCGGTAGCTGGAAGCAGTGTAGCACTGCAGTGGGGAAGCGTCAACAGGCCGTGCTGAAGCTGATCTGCCTTGGGGACAAACAGCACACGGCCTCAGAGCTGTTGCAGGGGATTAGTCACCAGACCGAGCAGTGGCTCTCGCCACTCAACCTGCAACCAGGCATGGTTGTGTGTGATAATGGGCGTAACTTGGTGGCGGCTTTGGAGCTCGGCAAGCTCACACACGTACCATGCCTAGCGCATGTATTTAATTTAGTGGTTCAGCGATTTCTAAAAACCTACCCCAATTTGCATGATCTCTTGACGAAGGTGCGCCGCGTGTGTGCACATTTCCGTAAGTCATCTACAGCTTCAGCCGGCCTGTTGACGCTGCAGCAGCGCTTACAATTGCCAGCTCACCGGCTGCTGTGTGACGTGAGCACGCGCTGGAACTCCACCTTCCACATGTTGGCCCGGCTTTGTGAGCAGCAGAGGGCAGTAGTGGAGTACCAGCTGTTACACGGTCGTCGCCTCTCCGTTCAACTTCCTCTAATCAGAAGTGAGGAGTGGGAATGGATGTCAGACCTCTGTGAGGTTTTACGCAATTTTGAGGAATCGACACAGATGGTGAGCGGCGATAACGCTATTATCAGTGTAACCATCCCACTTCTGTGTCTACTGAAACGCTCGCTGCTCACAATTAAAACCAACGCTTTGCATGTGGAAGAGGTGGAAATGGGGGAGGAAGAGCTTACACAAGGTGATAGCCAGAGCACCCTCACTTCGTCTTCTCAGCGACAATTGGAGGAGGCGGAGGAGGAGGAGGAGGAAGACACGGTTGCCTCCGCTACAGAGGGTAGCCATGGAACTTTATTTCCATCTCTTCAGCGTGGGTGGGCAGAAGAGGAGGAAGAGGATGAGGAGATTGAGAGTCATCCTCCTGGTGAGGACAGCGAAATCTTGCCTGTTGGTACTCTGGCACACATGGCTGACTTTATGTTAGGCTGCCTTTCCCGTGACCCACGCGTTATACGCATTTTAGACAACACGGATTACTGGGTGTTCACCCTTCTGGACCCCAGCTACAAAGAGAATTTCTCATCTCTCATTCCTCCGGTGGAGAGGACAAGCAAAATGGTGCAATACCAGAAGGTTCTTGTCGAAAAATTGCTCCAAAATTTTCCATCTGACAACGCTGGCGGCAGAGTACGTGCTACCTTGGCCAACCGAGAAGGGGAGAAAAGGGGAGCACACAGCAGTTCCGACAAAGGCAGGGCAACACTCTCCAAGGCGTGGGACACCTTCATGACACCCCGCCAGCACCCTCACCCTGATGCGCGGCCTAGTGTCACAAGGAGGGAAAAGTTTTGGAAGATGGTGAAGGAGTACGTAGCAGACCGTGTCAGCGTCCTCAATGATCCCTCTGTGCCTTACAACTACTGGGTGTCCAAGCTGGACACGTGGTATGAACTGGCACTCTACGCCTTGGAGGTGCTGGCCTGCCCTGCCGCCAGCGTTCTGTCTGAGCGGGTATTTAGTGCTGCTGGTGGCATCATAACAGATAAGCGTATCCGCCTTTCCACCGAAAATGCTGATAGGTTGACACTTATAAAAATGAACAAGGCCTGGATTTCCCCTGACTTCTCCACTCCACTGGAGGAAAGCCCCGGGTGAACATAAAGTCACTTTAGATATGTTATTTACAATGATGGGAATACTCTGTATTCCCATTCACCCCTTCCACCCAAAAAACGGGTATATGGTTGACTCTTAATCTTCTCATCCTCCTCCTCCTCTTCCATATGCCCTGTGATATAATTTTTATATAGGGCCAGCTCACCAGCGGGCCCTGTGATATAATTTTTATATAGGGCCAGCTCACCAGCGGGCCCTGTTTGACAATTTTTGTATAGGTCAGCTCATCATCGGGCCTTCTCATATAATGTTTTATTGGGTCAGCTCTCTAGCGGGCCCTCTCATATAATGTTTTATAGCGTCAGCTCACTAGCGGGCCTTCGCATATAATGTTTAGGATGGTCAGCTCCGCAGCAGACCCTCACCCATAATGTTTTAGATGGTCGGCTCAGCAGCAGACCCTCATTCCTAATGTTTTAGATGGTCAGCTTAGCGGCATGCCCTCGCCCCCAATGTTTTAGAGGGTCACCAGCAGGCCATTAATCCTAATTTTTCAAGGGTGTGTATGATGCCCTCCTTTATGTGTAATAAAGGGTGTATTGGAGTGACATTTCAGTCTAATTTTTGGCAGCCCTTTCACTTAGTGCATAGGCTTTATGAGTGTTGGACCACTACCTGAACTATTGTACCACAATGTGAATGAGGCCCTCCATTTTGTGATATACAGGTTGTATCGGAGTGCCTCAAGTCCTCTCATTGAATTAAATAGGGCTGGGGTGTTTGACAGAGCAGAAGGTAGTTCTTGGCTTCATCCACTAAGTCACTTCGTCACTTTTACTCAATGGATCAGACCCCACTGTTCCGACTATAAATTTTGGAGTTAACAAGGGCAAACGGACATGTTGTAAAACCTGTGGTAGCTGCGGCCTCTGTTCCTGAATGCTGTACCTTACCCGGGCCATAACCACGTTGAACACCTGCTTTACGCTGCGCACGTTTCTCTCTTAATCATGGCCCCAGTTCCTAAAAATCGATGAAATTTTTTGCAGAATTTGCAGATGATATACAAGTAAATATACAGCAAATTCTGTTTGGTAACAATTTTTCGCCTAAAATCGTTTTTATCTTCCCTTTTGTGTGTTTTACGGTCAGTCTGTAAAAATGGCGTACTACGGGCGAAACATCGTTCCCAGCAGCGACGTTGGAGTCCAAGATGCATCCAGACATCCTCCCTATGCTGTCCCTGAACCATTTCTGTGGTGTTTCCATCATTTTCTGACCTTTTCCTATGAACCAGGCACCCTCCCCTCATCAGAGCAGGGGGTGCCTGGTGTAATGCTCGAGTCCTCCCATTGACTTCAATGGGGCTCGGGTGCTCGGCCGAGCACTCGAGCCTCCGGGGGCGCTCGGCCAGAGCACCCGAACACCCGAGCATCGGGGTGCTCGATCATCACTAGTTGTGACGTATACTTGCTGCATGACCCTGTGTACAGATCTTGTCCATGCAGGGATTCTGTAAAATCACTGGCTGGCGGGTGGGGGGGTGCTGCGGGCTCGGAGGTGAGAGGAATTGGGGTTGAGGGGTATAGTAGGAGTTATGTTGGATTTTAGAAGTTCGGGTTATTGAAGGTTGTAATAAACCTCAGGTCGACTCTGTACGCCCTACCACTATGCATATGTTCTTTTCATTGCTATAAATGTTTTCATACTTTTGTGTATTTGAACGATTTTACATGTATTCCACTTTTTTCTTTTGTATTTAAGATGTGTATGGAGTGATCTGATAATAAAAAAAAAAAATATTCATTAAAATGACCGGGCTGCCAGATATCAAGCAGTCCAAGAAGATGTATCTACCCAATGGGTCAGACTTCAAATCAACTAACTCATATTGTAAGGACTTACCAACCAAAATAGAGACCCCCCCTCGCATGAGTTGAAAAGGTTGCATGATAATGTCGCCCCACCTATGCTTTCTTAAGAGCTAGTATTTTGCAGCCGTGTAGGTAGGTCTCCTGGAGAAGCAAAATATCTGGTTTATATCTCCTGGAATGATTCAGGATCAAAGATCGTTGAGACCCCTAACGTTCCAGGAGATGATAGTAATCACTTTGTTAGCCATAGTCCTTAAAAGAAGTGCAAGGTGCATGCCCACCTCCCAGAGAGCAGGGGTATAACCCACTGAAAAAAAACTCCCAACCTAACACCCTTTCCTATAGAAAAAAACTAAACCCCCCTCCCTGTCCCCATCCAACCCCAACCGGAAGAGGACCCTTGCCCTAACATTAACCCCTAGGGAAATCCCAAGCCGGACCCGGGACGCCCCCTTCATAGTTAACCGCAAAACTTAAACAGTTGTAATGATAAATGTATAACAATTACCAAACATTGAACCAATCACATGGGTGTCCATGGCGACTCACACCAACCCCACTGCCACACCACCCGGCACCATCAGGCACCACTAGGTGATCCAACAGCGTAGCCGGTACAAGCACCCATAGCACATATATGTCAACAACAAGAATTGCAATGCCCCCAAAAAAAGGGGAGGAGAGGGGGGAGGGGCAGAGGAACCCACGTCCAGCATAATCAAGTAAGACAGATTACTGGAGGAGATAATAGAACATGCAAACCCACTACCTTCACAGATCATTAGACAGACAATCCTCCAATCGTGTAATATAGTATATTGTTAAGTAAACATATCACGGATGACGGCGGAGCCTGTGGTCCCATCAAGATGTCTCAGGAGCAACCGGAGCACCCAACCGCTCCAGAGAAGATCCCCCCGTTACAGAGCTTAGGAAGATCTAGAAGAACTTCCCATAGATTTCCCTATAACCACAGTACTTGCCCCAAGACTTACACAATTAAAGTTCACATCCGTGCATCTATAATCAGAATCTTTCTTTCCCCATATATTAACAGGTGCAGTGTTGAGTGGGTTCACATATTACATCTCCACGCCTATTATCACAGACCCCCGAATCAGGGTAACTAAAACTTATAGACAGACACATATAACTCTGTGATATATATCCCCATCTCCATGAGACACACACCACAGAGCACATATCAAACATAAATCAGCGTCCATGTATTGAGGTTATGCACTTAATGCACCAATGTAGTGGCCCCCACGCAACCCACCCCTCATCAGCTAGTTCAGTGGTAACCATAGGGGATAATTCTGGAAAGTCCATGGAGCATCAGCAGATATATAGTAGTGTTGTGAATAGTGGGCCGCCAATCACAGATATTACCCCCATCTACAAAGCCTCGATCCAACTCATAGCCTCAACCTCAGGTGTGAAAAAGGATGTAGTTCCGTTGTGAGTTACATGAAGTTTGGCTGGGTATAACATGGCGTATGAAAATTTCCTCTCACGTAGCTTACGCTTCACCTCCTGAAACTTCATTCTCTGACACTGAACATCCATTGAGAAGTCAGGATAAATGGAAATACGGGCATTGCCATGCATAATAGGGCCGTTCAGGCGAGCCATTCTCAGTACTGCATCTCTGTCCCTGTAATTGAGAAGCCTGACAATCAGGGTTCTTGGAGCCGCCCCTGGGGGAGGTCGCTCCAAGGGAATTCTGTGTGCCCTCTCCACCACAAAAGAACCAGAGAGACCCTCCGCACCCAACTTCTCTCTCACCCAGTCCTCCAGGAATCACTCAGGATTGAGGTCCTCACTGTTTTTTGGTAATCCAATAATACGAATATTGCAGTGGCGTGACCTGTTTTCAAGGTCATCAGCCTTTTTCTGTAGCACCCTAACCTGTTGTCTCAGTGATTCAAGTGATTCACTAATAGGGGGTAGGGAATCCTCCACCGTGGAAACCCTTCTCTGAGTATCCAGCACTTTCTCCCTCATATTTTGCTGATCAGCTTGGAGCAAATTCAATTCCATCTGTACAGAATCAATTTTAGTGGTTAGAACGTTTTGACAATTAGAAATGGCCGCCATCAGTTCTGTGAAATGCGAATCTCAGCATCAGACGAGTGAGCAGGTGCAGACGGGGCTGAAGATTGTTCCATAATGGCCTGAACCTCACCTTCCTCCATCTGTCTCCTAGCAAATTGGCTAAGCCTGTTTTAATATCCCCTGATTTAGGCTTTTTGTCCATCATATCAATCAACAGGAACAGAGCAACACTATGTTAAGTATCGTAGTAGATCAAGGCCGTGCAGTGGGAGATTAGACACCCTGGGACATCTGTGGAGTACTACTTCATAGGAATCAGAGTGTCCAGAGCCATGGTATGAATATAAGAACAAGTAAAGGTAATACCAGGGTGGTGAGTAACCTCAGTTATACATGGGATAGAAGGGGGTCACATAAATTGGGTAGAAAGACAGAAAGGTATTGGTGCATGTAATAATGTCCTTGTATTACAGACAAACACTTGCAGGTTAGAAGTATTGGCACTAGGCTCCTCGGTGAACAAAGGCTCCACTTCTCACATCCAGAATATTCAATATCACGAGAAGAAAGTAGCGTTGGCTCAGTTGCACTCCACAAAGCCAGCAGGTCGTTGGTGAAGCAGTAAGCTGAGCTTGAATCTTACATGGGAGAGGCAGGGTCACATATAAAGGAAAGAGGACAAACAGGGTCTCCGGTGGGCACCAAGCAAAGTAATATAATGTCCACTACAGTTCCTGTACTTTCAGACTTGTCAGAGAAATAGGAGCAATACCAGGATGCTGAGTAGCTGCAATTTTACACGGGGCAGGAGGGGTCACATAAGCAGGGTAGTAAGACAGACAGGGGTTTAAAGACGGCCCAAATAGATCAAGCAGATACTCTTGGACCAATAGTATGGGCACCAGGCTCAACACTGAGCAAGTTTTCCACATCCAAGATGCAATGTCAGCCCAGTTATTTTGCAGAGAACCAGAGGCATATTGATAGGGCGACAAAGAATTATGGAGTATGAAGCAAGACATTTTCAATTACTGCTGAGTAGACATTAATAATGACGGAGTTGCAGAGGATTTTAACTGTACATGGGAGAGGTAGGGATCACATATATAGGACAGAATGACAAACAGGGTATCAGCTAAAGATGATCAGTGTGATATCCTCAACAGTCCGTGTTGTAGGACCTAATGCAGCAGATCAAGTGCTGAAGAGTCATACACCAAGGTCCCAGGGCAAACACTGCAGTCAGGATACATTTTAAAGATGGCCAGATATGTTATATATGGTGATGTGGCATAGACTTAAACCATCCTCAAGGATTAACGATAATAAGCCTAAGGGGAAGGGAGGGGGGACTGGGTTAGAAAACAAAAAACAGGAAGGTGCGCGAAGGGGAGCCTCAGGGGGAGCTGAGCAGTGGCCAGGAGCCCTCCGCAGCAAGAGAAGCACCAGCAGCCTCAAGTTTCCCCAATGCTACTCAGGGATATGTTGTCTGTAATGTGCCCCAGCGTGTCAGTTTCCTCAGCCACGTCAGGTCTCAGTGTCACCTCACCTCCGTCTCAGATGCCCGGACACAATGCCCACCATGCGACATAAGCCACCACTGGGTCAATTATTATTGTAGTGGAGGACACTCCGGTAGCACTCCAAATAGCCAGACATCAAGTGAGAATCCACAGGGAGGCATCCACGCCAGGGCGATTCACCTCGGAGCTCAGTTTCGTGCCGTTACTCCTCAGGCCTGCACTCGCGGCCTACCAGGCCCGCGTCCAGCAGTTCACAGCAACCCGGTCACAGGTCCCTCGAGGCATACAATACTGGTATCAAACGGCGATGTTTTTCAAGTAGAGCACCGTGATACCTCTTGATAGTATAACAGAAAAGATACAGCAAGTAGATTTGCCCAGATTATTCTCCGAATCACGGAGCAATGAAGGGACACGCCCTCCCGATCCAGCTTCTGGCCACAGCCCCCGACAGGTTGACTTTTAAAAATAGTAATTTGCTCCATGAGCTAGGGGGCCAAGTGATAGTGCTGGGCACTAAGTATATTTCCTGTTATGGAGAATACCCACTCACTCTGGAGGTTGGGAGGCAAGAAAGCATCTCCTGGGCTACCAGGGGCAAAGTAGGCCACACAGTCCTCTTGTTATCCCAGAAACTCAAGGGATCTGTACTTGGGGGCAGAGAAGGTTCCGCAAGGTAAACCTTAACCTCAAACTTAGCACTTTTTCTATTTATGGGGAGCTCTTTCTTTTGTCCGAAGCATAATCTGTCCATTGCCTCAGCATAAAAAGCACCAGCTGTTCCACTGGAACAAGATGAAGTGCTACTGGTGCTACTGATAGGTCCTGGAAGACCACGCACTCATCCAGCTCAATCTTCTCCTGCCTCCTGTGACTGCATTCTGTTTTTTCTTTGCCTCTCACACACCCTCGCTATCAATTGTTACCTCCATGCAGTTAGGGAGTAAAAATAAATGCCATCTTGCCTTTGATTCAAGGATCGCAAATTATGGCAAGTATTAACTTGGGACAATTGTCCATGCACTCTTCCATGCACTGAGTCAGTTCCCTTTTCAGCCTCGTTAGAACTGCAGCAACATCAGGAATTATATTACCCTCAGCACCAGGCAAGCATTCCCTATGGGCAAGGAAATTGTCAATATTTAACAAAAGGTGTATGAAGAGGGGAATTACTTCGGCCAGACTAGCATTCTCTTTGCTTAAAATTTCCATCAAAGCACGGAGAGGCGTGAGGACTGTCACTACCCGTTCCATCAAGGCCCAGTCAGCCCTGCCCAGTGTTCTGTTATTGTCAATGATATGGTGACATGACATTGCGTGAATTGCCTTTTTCTGTTCCAGGATATGCTCTAGCATATTTAAGGTGGAGTTCTACCTGCTCCCAACATCTTATCTGAGGCGGTGCTCTGGGAGGTCTGCCTTTTTTTGTTACTCTCTGAGGAGCTGGCTATCTTTGATGATCCAATGGAAGTGGCCAGCAATTTGTAAGCACAACTCCAAAGTGCTGACAATCTTCCAGTGTACCATCCTCGAGAGCAGCCATCACTACCAGATGCAGGACATGCACTGAGCAGCGCACACCCACAAAACTGCCATCTCAGAAAGCCTTTATCATGTTAGCTGCACCATCATTAACCACAAGCCCCATTTGTGCCTGTGTGCCTGCCTGCTCCCCTAGCCACTGAGCTACCATGTTCTGCAGTGCTTTGTAAATGTTATCTGAGGTGTGCTGCTGATCCATTACCTCAGTATGGAGGAGGAAAAAGCGGTGCCCCTGCTTAGTTACTGCACCTGAAGTTGTTGTCAGTAATGATGTCTCTTGCAAAACATTGGGCTGCCACCAATGTGCTGTCAATGACAGGAAGCTATGGTGGCCTCTTGGAGCATTCCATAAGTCAGTGGTAAAGTGCACTGACTGGCCACCAGCCTTTCCTAGTAGGTCCTTCAAAAGCCCAATGCATGACCAGTACAGTGAGGGCACTATAGTTCTACTGAATGTGATGTGGGATGGAATTTTATATCGTGTACGACAGCCTCCATAAATTGCTGGAAGGGCTCCCCGTCCACCAAATTAAAAGTAGAACCACCAATGGCTATGAGCTGTGCAATGATTTGTGTGATTTTTCTGGACTGCTGTCTGCACACCCCCTTTGAATGAAACCCACCAAAATCTTCCAGTGTGGCCTGTAGTGATTTTGGCATGGGCTGTGACTGTCTTCTCTTAGGATCAGATGTGGCATGATCCCCCTGCCCTTTCTCCTGCCTACTGGTGGTGTGTGTGACACTGGTATATGTAGCAGTGACACTTGCTGCACTTATCAACACTGACTTGTGGTATATCACGGTTCCTGTGATCTATCTGTCACTCCGTGTTGTGGTGCGCTCCCATTGGCTGAGTGTTGTTTGGCCTACCCAGTATGACCTTCATATACTGGGCCTCTGGCACCTGTCAGGTGCCCTTTCGTGGTGTTCCTGTACCAGTATTACTGTGTTGCTGTGTTCCTGCGTTCCTGTGTACCGACTTGGCCCGTCTGACTACTCTCATTGGTTCCTGCTCTGTGATTCGACCCGGCCTGGCTGACGTTCCTGCTCCGTGATCTGACCCAGCTTGTCTGACGTTCCTGCTTCGTGACTTGACCCGGCCTGGCTGACGTCCCTGCTCCGTGACCTGACCCGGCTTTCCTGACAACCCTGCTGTGTTCCAGCTGTTATCCTGATCCAGTGTCGCTTGGGAGACATTCTGACTTCCGCTGTGCCGATATAGAGCAGTCCGTGTTGTTGCCTCCGATTCACTGGGCCTTCCCGTTAACTCTTGCAGAGCAGTGTTGCCTTCTTTATACTGAGCCTCCATTAACACTTGCAGAGCACTGTTGTCTCAGTAACATTGAACCTTCCGTTAGCACTTGCAGAGCACTGTTGCCTTCGTTACACTGAGCCTTCGTTAACACTTGCAGAGCACTGTTGCCTCCGTTATACCGAGCCTCCATTAACACTTGCAAAGCACTGTTGTCTCAGTACCCTGAGCCTTCCTCTTACACTTGAAGAGCATTGTAGTCTCTGTTACAGAGAGCCTTCCGTTAACACTTGCAGAGCATTGTGGCCTCTGTTAACACTGTGCTTATGTTACCCTTGCTGTTCACAGTGAACTCGTTACCGCACCGTCTGGTGCTATTAGGCGATTCCATCAGCTCTTGCAGTGTACTTGGTCTCCGTTACTGCATTATTGACTGGTGCTCTTACATCTTGCACCACAGTTTCGCTCCTTTACCAGCTTATGGGTGTTGTCAAACACACCACAATAGAGACTGATTGCTTTCCATGAACTTTAACCCATGCTGTACCTGTGATGCTTGTTTATGCCTTCCTGTGACAGTATATATTAATTTCCCTGTATACTGGGCCTGAGAGGGCATCTGTACATTATTGTCTATTTCCAGTCATACTATATTGCCTGTAGGAGGCAGTCTTTCATGTCTTTTAATAAAACTGTGTTTTATTCTGCCTACTGGTCTGAGTGTCTTACAAAACCGTTACAGTACGAAAGGGCCATGACCTCAGACAGCAAAGGTGAAAGTAATACACAGAACATCCATTGGAGGATGGATGTGCATGAGCAGCTCCTGGACCAGTTGGCACTGGGCTTGCAGACATTACTTAAGTGTACGGTACACCTTGACAAACCTAATCAGAATCCGGTGGTCCCCCCAGTACTGACACCGGACAATCATTCTGTGGGTCCTGCTGCACCAACCAGAGGCTTAATGGTGGCGGCACCGTTACCATTGAGATATGATGGCGAACCTACCCTATGCAGGGGGTTTATTAATCAATTAGAAATATTCCTGGAACTGACGCCTCATGCTTTTCCTAACGACCAGAGCAAGGTCGGGTTCATGATATCCTTGTTAACGAGCAAAGCCCTGGCATGGGCTAATCCTCTATGGGAAAATGCCAAACCCTGAACTCAGAATTTCAGTGAATTCGTAAGAAAGTTCCGCAGATTGTTTGAGGCTCCCGGTAGAGCCGCCTCTGCTGCCAAAAGATTGATGGAACTACAACAGGGTGATCGTACCGTGGGTGATTATGCCATAGAATTTTGAATCATTGGCAGCAGAGGTGGGATGGAATAACGAGGCGTTAGTGGCAGCTTTTGCTCAAGGGTTGACTGACTCCATCAAAGATGAAATAGCTGCCAGAGATGTACCCAGTGACTTGGACGAATACATTGATTATGTAATGCTTATTGACTCCCGCATTCGTGAAAGACGCCTGGCTAAAAGGGCAAAATCCAGAAGCTATGGGCATGGCAGTCTTTTAAACCCACCCTCGTCTCCCATTCCTCCTGACCGTTCACCCGAACCTAGTGTACCAATGCAGCTCGGGTTCACCAGGCTCACGATGGAGGAACGGGCACACCGTAAATGGCAGGGTTTATGCTTATATTGTGGCAAAGCAGGGCACTTATTACGCACTTGTCCGGTGTGGCCGGGAAACGGACGCACCTAGGGTACCTTGGGGGACAGGCCCTAGGTGGCGTACAGCAGTCCCTATACTCAAGTACACAGAAACCCACCATCCTAGTGGTATTTTCCTGGGCTGATCAGCCTGTGGAGGTGCTGGCCCTGGTAGATTCTGGTGCAGCCGGTTACTTCATGGATTGTTCTTTTGCCGAATTGCACAAAATTCCTTTGGTCAAAAGGGACACCCCCTTAGCCACTGAAGCTATTGACGGTAGACCTTTGGAACCTGCATTTATCACTATGGAAACGATTCCTATTATTATGTCTATTGGGGCTCTCCACAAGGAGGAATTACGTTTCCAAATAATTCGATCTCCTCATCATGCAGTCATTCTGGGGTTCCCATGGCCGCTATTACATAATCCCCAGTTTGATTGGCAAAGATGTGAGGTCAGATCATGGTCCGAATACTGTACTAATCACTGTTTGTCTCACCCTGTCAAGATTTTATGTACCTCGCCCTCCGTGCCAGCTGAATACTGTGAATTCAGTAACGTATTCAGTAAGGGAGAGGCTTGCTCATTGCCTCAGCACAGACCGTATGATTGCGCTATTGATTTGCCTCCGGGGCGTGGTGCCTCCTAGGGGTCGCACGTACCCACTGTCCTGCAATGACAACAAGGCTATGGAGGACTACATTGAGGATGCCCTGAAAAAAGGAATCATACGCAAGTCTACTTCCCCGGCTGGTGCCGTTTGTTCTTTGTAAAAAAGAGAAGTGGCGAACTAAGTCCATGTATTGATTACCGTGGACTGAATAAGCTCATGTCTAAGAATGCCTACCCCATACTACTTATTACTGAATTATTTGACAGGTTGAAGGGCTCTTCTATCTTTAAAAAACTTGATCTGCGGGCCGCTTATAGCCTGATCAGAATTAAGACTGGGGATGAGTGGAAAACGGCATTTAATACTAGGTCGGGGCATTATGAATACCTAGTGATGCCATTTGTTCTATGTAATGCACCTGCAGTATTTCAAGAGTTTATCAATGACATCCTCCGTGATATGCTTCAGTCTTGTGTGGTCATATACCTCGATGATATATTGATACACTCTGCTAACCTAACCCAGCACATCAAGGATGTGTCTGAAGCTTTGCTTCGCTTACGCAAAAATAAACTGTCCTGTAAATTAGAAAAATGCGAGTTTCACAGGTCCAAAGTGCCCTTCCTGGGGTTTGTGATATCTAATGATGGCATTGCCATGGACCAGGAGAAACTGGTAGCAGTCCTACAATGGCCACGTCCCAAAGGATTAAAAGCTATCCAACGCTTTTTGGGCTTTGCCAATTATTATAGGAAATTTATCCAGAACTTTTTTACTATCATTAAACCTCTATCTGACCTCACGCATAAGGGCTCTAATCCCTCTCAATGGTCCGAGGCAGCTGAAAACGCTTTTGAGACATTAAAGTCTGCTTTTGCATCTGCTCCTATACTGTCCCACCCCAATCATGCCCTGCCATTTATCTTGGAAGTCGATGCCTCCGAAATCGGGGTAGGGGCAGTACTTTCCCAGCGCCCTGTTAGGGGTGGCACCCTGAGACCTTCTGGGTTCTTTTCTAAAAACTCTCTAGTGCCCAAAGCCATTATGAAATTGGTGACAGAGAACTTCTGCCTATTATTCTCGCATTGAAAGAATGGCGTCACCTACTGGAGGGCACCATAACCCCGGTGTTAGTCCTAAATGTCCATAAAAATTTGACCTATCTCTCTGAAGCGAAAAGGCTGTCCTCCCTCCAGGCTAGGTGGGCACTGTTTCTTTCCTGATTCAATTTTGTAGTATCCTATCTACCAGGCTCAAAGAACGTTAGGGCAGATGCCCTGTCCAGACAATTCGGGCCAGAAATTAAGAGGGATGAGGAACCCGTACCGATTATTCAGCCAAATAATATCCTGGCTACCGTGCGTATTAGTATCACTTCGCCACAGGGGGAAGAGATTTTGACATCTCAGGCGAGGGCTCCACCAGAAACCCCAGTTGGCAAGCGTTTTGTGGATGAGCCATTCCGTACCCGTCTACTTGAGACATACCACTCATCTAAGGCTGCTGGGCATATCGGGAGGGATCAATTAATATGGTCTCTTTCACAAGTATTTTGGTGGCCCTCCCTTAGAGCCGATTGCTCCGCTTTCACTGCAGCCTGTGCCACCTGTGCTCGTGCCAAGACCCCTAGACACCTCTATCAAGGTGCCCATGATTCGTGCTGCTCTGTGTCTGTCACTTGCTGAGTATTCGTGATTGGCTGTCTGTCATTAGCCCTCCTCACACAGCCTTTTTAAACCCAGGTTGAGCACTTCCAGGTTGCCCTTTCGTGGTGTTTCTGACTCCACTCTGCCTGACCTGCTTGACAGATCTCTGGGCCTGTTTCCAGTGTTCCTGTATGCTACGTTCCGGTGTTCCAGTGTTCCTGTACGTTTACGTTCCGGTGTTCCAGTGTTCCAGTGTTCCTGTACGTTAATGTTCCGGTGCTTCAGCGTTCCAGTGTTCCTGTATGCTAACGTTCCGGTGTTCCAGTGTTCCAGCTTTCCTGTGTGCCTGTATTCCGGGGTTCCTGTGCTCCAGCACCATGCGGGTTAACCTGTACGAGTTCCTGAGTCTCGCGCTCCAGCTGTCGCTCCAGCGACATTGTTCTCCTCGCTATTGCATACACATTGTTGGTTCCAGCGTGCGGACACTGGTTTGCTCCACTAAACCTGGTTGCAATACACATTGTTGGTTCCAGCGTGCGGACGCTGGTTTGCTCCACTAAACCCGGTTGCAATACACATTGTTGGTTCCAGCGTGCGGACGCTGGTTTACTCCACTAACCTGGTTGCGATATACATTGTTGGTTCCAGCGTGCGGACGCTGGTTTACTCCACTAAACCTGGTTGCAATATACATTGTTGGTCCCAGCGTGCGGACGCTAGTTTACTCAACTAAACTGGTTGCGAAATACTTTGTTGGCTACAGCGTGCGGCACTGGTTTGCTCCACTAAACCTGGTTGCAATATACATTGTTGGTCCCAGCGTGCGGACGCTGGTTTACTCCACTAAACTGGTTGCGAGATACTTTGTTGGCTCCAGCGTGCGGACGCTGGTTTGCACCACTAAACCTGGTTGCGATATACATTGTTGGTTCCAGCGTGCGGTTGCTGGTTTGCTCCATTTAACCTGGTGGCGCTATTTACCATTAGTCCCAACGTGCGGACGTTGGTTTGCTCCTGAACATCCAGTACTGTGGTCAGTCGCTGTCCACTTCCTTGCAGTTGTCTGATTATCCCTGGCTATAGACTTCTGCTGATTAAGGTCTCTATACTTATGCTCTCTGCTGTCTTAGTCACCTGACAGCTAGTCTACTTGTTCAGGCTGCCCTGTCCGGTATTGGTGAGGCCGATAGAACCTTGACGATACCATCCTGTAGGTTGCCTCACCCGGTATTGGTAAAGCCTACTACAGTACTCCTTTGGGCTGCCCTGCCCGGTATTGGTAAGGTCGGTAGAACCTTGTAATTCACCATCTTTAAGGTTGCCTTACATTCAGCATTCCATTGGGCTGCCTTGCCCGGTATTGGTAAGGCCGGTAGAACCGGTATACGTCATCTCACGGTTGCCTTACCCGGTATAGGCAAGGCCGGTAGAGCCTGTCATTAAAACTGTCACTTGGGTTGCCTTGCCCGGTATTTAGGCAAGGCCGGTAGAACCTATTATATGTTATATTACAGTTGTATTGTTATGTATGTTTACCCTACGGGGACTGCCTTTAACTTTTAATAAAGTTAAGTTATTTTATCAAACCTTAAGTCTGAGAGTCTTCAAAAACCGTGACAGTACGAAAGGGCCATGACCTCAGACACTAAGAGTAACGATAACGCACAGAATATCCATTGGAGGATGGACATGCACGAGCAACGTTTGGATCAGCTAGCGGTTGCTATCCAAACTATTCTTGAACGCACGGTACTTGTGGAAAAGTCTGGTGCTAACCCGGTGGTCCCGACAATTCCGACACCGGAGAATGAGTCTAAGCCCTCAGGGGCCGCAGTCAAAGGGTTAATGGCTTCTGCACCCTTGCCGCTGAGATATGACGGTGACCCTCAATTATGCAGAGGGTTTATTAATCAACCTGAAATATTTATGGAATTGACAGCACACGCATTTCCTAGTGATCGCAGCAAGGTTGGGTTCATGATATCCTTGCTGACTGGCAGAGCATTGGCTTGGGCCAACCCACTTTAGGAAAACGCTAAACCTTGCACAAAGAATTTTGGTGATTTTGTGCAATCCTTTCGGAGAGTATTTGAGCCTCCTGGTAGAACTAACTCTGCTGCTAAACGTCTCATGGAGATACAACAGGGCAGGCGCACGGTTGGCGATTATGCCATTGAATTCCGCACCTTGGCAGCAGAGGTAGGATGGAATAACGAGGCCCTGTTGGCAGTCTTTGCTCAAGGATTGAGTGACCAGATTAAAGATGAGATCGCAGCAAAAGATTTACCTACTGACCTAGATGATTATATAGAATACGTGATTCTAATTGACTCCAGAATACGTGAAAGATTAACTGCCAGAGCGCGACGAGTACGGTTAAAGAATAATGGGTCCAGTAGCATATTTTGCCCACCCAACCCTCCCTCTGCATCCAAACCTAGTGAACCTATTTCGGTACCAAGTGAACCTATGCAGGTGGGGTTCATTAGGTTAACTAAGGAGCAGAGAAGGTATTGCAAGACACAAGGATTATGTCTGTACTGTGGTAAAGATGGTCACCTGTTAAGATCTTGTCCGGTACGTCCGGGAAACGAACACACCTAGGGTACCTTGGGGGACAGGCCCTAGGTGGTGTCCAATCGTCCCCATTGTTGGACACACTTAAACCCACCATACAGGTGGTATTGTCATGGGCACAACGCTCGGTTGAGGTTTTGGCCTTGGTTGATTCTGGTGCAGCTGGGTATTTTATGGACAATACCTTTGCTGAATTGCATGGGGTACCACGGATTCAGAGAGAAACCCCTCTTGCTATTGAAGCAATTGATGGCAGACCTTTGGAACCCGCCCAAGTTACTTTTGAAACGATGCCCTTGTCCATGACTATTGGGGCTCTTCACAAGGAAGAGCAGCAGTTCCAATTGATTAATTCTCCTCACCATGCCATGATTTTGGGCTTTCCTTGGTTACAGTTGCACAACCCACAATCTGATTGGCAGAAATGTGAGATTGCTGCTTGGTCTCAGTTCTGTATGGATAATTGCGTTACCCATCCTGTTAAGGTCTTATGCACCTCCCCTTCACTACCTGATGCCTACCAGCAGTTTAGCGACGTTTTCAGTAAGGGAGAGGCTGGCATCCTACCTCAGCACAGACCATACGATTGTCGCATAGAACTGAGTCCTGGAGCAGTACCACCGAGGGGGACGCACATATCAATTGTCTTGTGAGGAGAACCAAGCTATGGAGGAATACATAGCAGATGCCCTCAGTAGAGGGATCATAATGAAATCTACTTCTCTGGCCGGTGCCGGGTTCTTTTTTGTTAAGAAAAAAAGTTGCGAACTGCGACCTTGCATAGACTATTGTGGGCTGAATAAGCTGATGGCAAAAAATGCCTACCCAATACCACTCATCACCGAGCTGTTTGATAGACTTAAGGGGTCCTCAATTTTCACCAAATTGGACCTAAGGGGAGCCTACAATTTGATACATATCAGAGCCGGTGATGAGTGGAAAACTGCCTTCAATACGAGATCTGGGCATTATGAATACCTAGTCATGCCATTTGGTCTATGTAATGCTCCTGCAGTATTTCAAGAACTGATCAATGACGTTCTTAGAGATATGTTACAATCTTTTGTTGTAGTGTATCTGGACGACATACTTATCCACTCCAAAGACCTGTCACAACACATCAAGGATGTGTCTGAAGTCTTGCTGCGCTTACGAAAAAATAAATTATTCTGTAAACTGGAGAAATGCGAGTTCCACAAAACCAGTCTACCGTTTCTGGGGTTTATAATTGGCAAAGACGGCATTGCCATGGATAAAGAGAAATTGACGGCAGTCTTACAATGGCCTAAACCCAAGAGCCTCAAAGCCATCCAACGATTTCTGGGCTTCACCAATTATTACAGGAAGTTTATTAAAAACTTCTCCTCTATTGTGAAACCTCTGTCTGACCTCACACATAAGGGTGCTAACCCATCCCTCTGGCCGGTGGCTGCTGAAGAGACCTTTGAGAAGTTGAAGGTAGCCTTTGCTGAAGCGCCTGTGTTGTCCCACCCTAATCCAATACGCCACTTTACTTTGAAAGTTGATGCCTCAGATATTGGGGTCGGGGCGGTGCTCTCTCAGCTACAGGTTAAAGGCGGTACACTCAGACCCTGTGGATTCTTCTCAAAAAAATTGACTAGTGCTCAAAGTCATTACGAGATTGGTGATAGAGAATTACTGGCCATTATCCTCGCTCTCAAAGAATGGCGTCATTTACTTGAAGGCACAAAAATCCCCGTTTTGATTCTAACTGATCACAAGAATCTGACGTATCTTTCTGTGGCCAAGAGACTATCTTCTCGCCAGGCCAGATGGGCACTGTTTCTATCCCGATTCAATTTTGTTGTATCATACCTGCCAGGATCAAAGAATGTTAGGGCTGATGCTCTGTCTAGACAATTTGAAGCAGAGGTTGACAGAGAAGAGGTACCAGCACCTATCATTCAACCTGATCAAATATTGGCTACCATACGTACTAGTATTACTTCACCACTAGGGGAGGAGATTTTGGCATCCCAAGCCTCTGCTCCTCATGAGACTCCAGGGGGTAAATGTTTTGTCGCTGAGCCATTCCGTACTCGATTACTTGAGACCTACCACTCCTCTAAGGCTGCGGGACATATTGGTAGGGATCAATTGTTCTGGTCTCTCTCTCAGCTATTTTGGTGGACTTCTATGAGAGCAGATTGTGCCAATTTTACGAATGCCTGTGTCACCTGTGCCCGTGCTAAAACCCCTAAACATCTCCCTGTGGGCTTGCTTCAGCCGGTGCCTAATGGTGAACGCCCTTGGTCTCACGTCTCTATCGACTTTATGGGAGAATTGCCCAGGTCTAGAGGGTACTCCTTCATATTGATGGTGGTAGACAGGTTCTCTAAAATGGCACACTTCGTACCCCTCCGTGGCCTTCCTTCGGCCAAGGAACTGGCAATGGTATTCGCTCGAGAAGTATTTCGGTTACATGGAGTACCCAGGGTGCTGGTGTCTGACAGGGGGAGCCAGTTTGTGTCCAGATTCTGGAGGGCATTTTGCGAACAGATGGGCATACAGCTATCATTTTCCTCGGCATTTCATCCCCAGACTAACGGGGCCGCTGAGAGGGCCAATCAAGGATTGGAACAGTTTCTGCGATGTTTTGTGACTGACCATCATGATAATTGGGCCGACTTGTTGCCTTGGGCAGAGTTCTCCAGGAACTGCGCAGTTAATTCTTCCTCCGGGAGCTCTCCGTTTTTGATCATTTATGGGTTTTAACCCTGTTTGCTCCCGGATTCCTTTCAATCACAGCAGATTCCAGCTCTGGATGAGCATATAGAGCAACTCCGTTCCACATGGGCACAAGTTCAGAGGGCATTAGGCCAGTCTTTTCAGCGACATCAGCATCATGCCAATCGCAGAAGGCTTCCAGCGGTTTCCTTCCAAGTCGGGGATAGACTATGGCTGTCCTCCAAGAATCTAAAGCTCAAGGTCCCATCTAATAAGCTGGCACCTCGGTTCATTGGTCCGTACAAGATCATTCGCAAAATTAACCCTGTTTCTTATGCCTTGGAATTGCCTGCTTCTATGCGCATTCATAATGTATTCCATGTGTCTCTCCTTAAACCTCTGGTTTGTAACCATTATACTACCACACGTGTGAGGCCAGGTCCTGTTGAAGTCGAGGGGCAGGAGGAGTATGAAGTACAAAACATTATTGATTCCCGCAGACGTAGAGGAGGGGTACAGTATCTGGTGCATTGGAAAGGTTATGGTCCTGAGGATCGTTCCTGGGTTGACAATAAGGACCTTCATGCAACCAAGTTACTATGAGTATTTCATGCCAAATACCCTCAGAAGCCTGGACCCTACTCTAGGAGAGGGGGTCTTTGAAAGGGAGGTACTATCACGGTGCCCGTGATTCATGCTGCTCTGTGTCTGTCACTTGCTGAGTATTCGTGATTGGCTGTCTGTCATTAGCCCTCCTCACACAGCCTTTTTAAACCCAGGTTGAGCACTTCCAGGTTGCCCTTTCGTGGTGTTTCTGACTCCACTCTGCCTGACCTGCTTGTCAGATCTCTGGGCCTGTTTCCAGTGTTCCTGTATGCTACGTTCCGGTGTTCCAGTGTTCCTGTACGTTTACATTCCGGTGTTCCAGTGTTCCAGTGTTCCTGTACGTTAATGTTCCGGTGCTTCAGCGTTCCAGTGTTCCTGTATGCTAACGTTCCGGTGTTCCAGTGTTCCAGCTTTCCTGTGTGCCTGTATTCCGGGGTTCCTGTGCTCCAGGACCGTGCGGGTTAACCTGTACGAGTTCCTGAGTCTCGCGCTCCAGCTGTTGTTCCGGCGACATTATTCTCCTCGCTATTGCATACACATTGTTGGTTCCAGCATGCAGACGCTGGTTTACTCCACTAAACCTGGTTGTAATATACATTGTTGGTTCCAGCGTGCGGACGCTGGTTTGCTCCACTAAACCCGGTTGCAATACACATTGTTGGTTCCAGCGTGCGGACGCTGGTTTACCCCACTAACCTGGTTGCGATATACATTGTTGGTTCCAGCGTGCGGATGCTGGTTTGCTCCACTAAACCTGGTTGCGATATACATTGTTGGTCCCAGCGTGCGGACGCTGGTTTACTCCACTAAACTGGTTGCGAGATACTTTGTTGGCTCCAGCGTGCGGACGCTGGTTTGATCCACTAAACCTGGTTGCGATATACATTGTTGGTCCCAGCGTGCGGACGCTGGTTTACTCCACTAAACTGATTGTGAGATACTTTGTTGGCTCCAGCGTGTGGACGCTGGTTTGCTCCACTAAACCTGGTTGCGATATACATTGTTGGTTCCAGCGTGTGGACACTGGTTTGCCCCACTAAACCTGGTTGCGATATACTTTGTTGGTTCCAGCGTGCGGTCGCTGGTTTGCTCCATTTAACCTGGTGGCGCTATTTACCATTAGTCCCAACGTGCGGACGTTGGTTTGCTCCTGAACATCCAGTACTGTGGTCAGTCGCTGTCCACTTCCTTGCAGTTGTCTGATTATCCCGGCTATAGACTTCTGCTGATTAAGTTCTCTATACTTATGCTCTCTGCTGTCTTAGTCACCTGACAGCTAGTCTACTTGCTCAGGCTGCCCTGCCCGGTATTGGTGAGGCCAGTAAAACCTTGACGATACCATCCTGTAGGTTGCCTCACCCGGTATTGGCAGGGCCGGTAAAGCCTACTACAGTACTCCTTTGTGCTGCCCTGCCCGGTATTGGTAAGGCCGGTAGAACCTTGTAATTCACCATCTTTAAGGTTGCCTTACCCGGTATTGGCAGAGCCGGTAGAGCCTACATTCAGCATTCCATTGGGCTGCCTTGCCCGGTATTGGTATGGCCGGTAGAACCGGTATACGTCATCTCACGGTTGCCTTACCCGGTATAGGCAAGGCCGGTAGAGCCTGTCATTAAAACTGTCACTTGGGTTGCTTTGCGTGGTATTTAGGCAAGGCCGGTAGAACCTTTTGTATGTTCTATTACTGTTATATTGTTATGTATGTTTACCCTACGGGGACTGACTTTAACTTTTAATAAAGTTAAGTTATTTTACCAAATCTTAGGTCTGAGAGTCTTCAAAAACCGTGACAACCTCCCAGTGGGCTTACTCCAACCTGTGCCTAATGGCGAACATGGTCCCACATATCTATTGATTTCAGGGGAGAATTGCCAGTGTCTAGGGGGTACACTTTTATCTTAATGGTGGTCGACAGGTTCTCCAAGATGGCTCATTTCATGTCCCTCTCTGGCCTTCCTTCGGCCCAGGATTGGCAGTGGTTTTTGCCAGAGAAGTGTTCCGTTTGCATGGTGTTCCCAGAGTGAGAGTGTCTGACCGAGGGAGTCAGTTCGTGTCCAGATTCTGGAGGGCATTCTGTATCCAGATGGGCATTCATTTGTCCTTTTCCTCCGCCTACCATCCCCAGACTAATGGGCCCTCTGAGTGTGCCAATTAGGGACTGGAGCAGTTCCTGTGCTGCTTTGTGACCGATCATCATGACAATTGGGCCGACCTGTTGCCGTGGGCAGAGTTCGCCAGGAATTGTGCAGTTAATTCATCATCCGGGAGCTCCCCGTTTCTTATCAATTACGGGTTTCAGCCGTGCCTGCTCCCGGATTCATTTCAGTCGCAGCAGATTCCAGCTCTGGACGAGCATATTGAGCAGCTTCGCTCCACTTGGGCACAGGTTCAGAGGACCCTCAGTCAGTCATTCCAACGACATCAGCGGCATGCCAATTGTAGATGGCGGCCAGCGGTCTCCTTCCAGGTTGGGGACAGGGTATGGCTTTCCTCCAGAAATCTTAATCTGCAAGTACCATCTAATAAGTTGGCTCCTCGGTTCATTGGTCCATTCAAAGTTATCTGCAAGGTTAACCCAGTTACGTATGCATTGGAACTCCCAGCATCTATGCGCATACATAATGTGTTCCATGTGTCCCTATTGAAACCCTTGGTATGCAACCGCTATACGACCACTCCGGTGGTTCCTGGGCCGGTGTACGTTCAAGGCCAAGAGGAGTACGAAGTTCAGAGTATTATTGATTCTAGGAGATTTAGAGGGAAATTGCAATATTTGGTCCATTGGAAGGGCTATGGCCCTGAAGAACGTTCTTGGGTCGATCAGAAGGACCTTCATGCCTCTAGACTGTTGCGCAATTTACACTCTAAATATTCCCAGAAACCAAGACCTTCTGCTAGGGGAGGGGGTCTTTGAGAGGGGAGTATTATCACGGTTCCCGTGATCTATCTGTCACTCCTTGTTGTGGTGCGCTCCCATTGGCTGAGCGTTGTTTGGCCCACCCAGTATGGCCTTCATATACTGGGCCTCCAGCACCTGTTAGGTGCCCTTTCGTGGTGTTCCTGTACCAGTGTTACTGTGTTGCTGTGTTCCTGCGTTCCTGTGTACTGACTTGGCCCGTCTGACTACTCTCATTGGTTCCTGCTCTGTGATTCGACCCGGCCTGGCTGATGTTCCTGCTCCGTGATCTGACCCAGCTTGTCTGACGTTCCTGCTCCGTGACTTGTCCCGGCCTGGCTGACGTTCCTGCTCCGTGACCTGACCCGGCTATCCTGACGACCCTGCAGTGTTCCAGCTGTTATCCTGATCCAGTGTCGCTTGGGTGACATTCTGACTTCCGCTGTACTGATATAGAGCAGTCTGTGTTGTTGCCTCCGATTCACTGGGCCTTCCCGTTAACTCGTGCAGAGCACTGTTGCCTCCGTTATACTGAGCCTCCGTTAACACTTGCAGAGCATTGTTGTCTCAGTAACACTGAGCCTTCCGTTAGCACTTGCAGAGCACTGTTGCCTCTGTTATACTGAGCCTCCATTAACACTTGCAGAGCACTGTTTCCTCAGTACCCTGAGCCTTCCGCTTACACTTGCAGAGCATTGTAGTCTCCGTTATAGAGAGCCTTCCGTTAACACTTGCAGAGCATGGTGACCTCCGTTAACACTGCCCTTCCGTTACCCTTGCTGTTCGCAGTGAACTCGTTACCGCACCGTCTGGTGTTATTACCCGATTCCATCAGCTCTTGCAGTGTACTTGGTCTCCGTTACCGCACCGGTTGGGTGCTATTGGCTCTAACACCTCAGCTCTTACAGTGTACTTGATCTCCGTTACCGCATCGATTGGGTGCTATTGGCTCTAAAATACATCATCTCTTGCAGTGTACTTGGTCTCCCTTACCGCACCGCTTGGGTGCTATTGGCTCTATACACCTTAGCTCTTGCAGTGTACATAGTCTCCGTTTACCGCACCGGTCGGGTGCTCACGGCTCAATGTGTGCTAGCTCTTGCAGAGTATTGTGACCTCAGTTCCCTGCTCAGCACAAGTAGTAGTCTCAGTTCTGCATTATTGACTGGTACTCTTACATCTTGCACCACAGTTTCGCTCCTTTACCATCTTATGGGCGTTGTCAAACACACCACAACAGAGACTGATTGCTTTCCATGAACTTTAACCCATGCTGTACCTGTAATGCTTGTTTATGCCTGTCCTGTGACAGTATATATTAATTTCCCTGTATACTGGACCTGAGAGGGCATCTGTACATTATTGTCTATTTCCAGTCATACTATATTGTCTGTAGGCAGTCTTTCGTGTCTTTTAATAAAACTGTTTTTTATTCGACCTACTGGTCTGAGTGTCTTACAAAACCGTTACATGGTAGTTGTTAAGGCATTGGTTCATCCGGGAGGTGGTTAGATGATCGAACACCCTCCCACGGCTGGCTTCCCTGCCACACAATTTCAATTTCGCTAGCCAGCCATCACCAAGTGTCACAAAATGCTCCCACGCTTTGGAGTGATGGATGACTCTGCCAGTTGACATTGAAGGTGGTGGAGAAGAAGAAACTGAGATGACACTTTCTTCATCTTCACATGTTGGAGCATCCTCACTATGCTTTTTGCTTCTCCGTACCTTTACAAGGATACTAGTAGAACTAGACATGGCAGCAGGGATGTTGGGACTGGGATTGGAGGAGGATTGTGGAGTAACAGTGTTGGCGGAGACACTAGCAGCTACTACCTGCCTGGGAGACTCAACTGGAACTTGAGAAGCAGGTGTCGAGTTCTCAATAGAAGAGACAATTGTAGCTGGAAAAACAGGAAGAGTGCTATGTGTAGCAGGGGAAAAGTCAAGCCGTGGGGAAAAATTAAGCTCAGTGGAAAAATCAAGCTCAGGAGGCCTTGGTCCCTCATATTCTTCTTCTACCTCTTGTAAGTTTTGACAGGAAGAAAAATCATCAGCAGCAGATTTTGGGGAGACCTACTGAATTGCCTCTTCTGCATGTTGGCTACCGGGAAATGGTAAACAACTATCTCCCTCACCCTCAATAACATTTTTTGGAGAAAATATGCTCTCAGTGACTGTGACAGTGGTGGCAGGAGAAATTTGCTCCAAATATTGCAATAATTCCTGTTTGGGCTGCTTATTCAGACATTCGCTGTAAAAATCCCTCATTGATACTGCCCGCAGTTTCCAACCAGTAGTGTTAAACATGCTAGGTGACCCCAGGTTTATAGAACTGGCTGTAGTGGAGGTGGCACTAGTCATTGTGCAGGTGGTTCTGGGGGGATCATCACAAAATAGCTGATGATGAGAAACAGATGCCGGCTGCTTCATGGTCTCAGAGGAGGACCTGTACCTCTCTACCCTGCTAGTAGAGGTAGAATGACCTGCAGTTCCCTTCTTATTTTTTGGTTTGGCGTGCTGCTGCTGAGTCTGACTATGACATTGACTACTAGTAGTATTAGTACTACTGACAGTCCTCTTCTTTAGCCATCTGCTTCTGCTAGCTCTGCCTGAAAACAACAGCACTGTGGTGGTGTTGGGTCACTGCAGCTGATAGCAGGACGAGCAACATCAGGTTGTTCACTAGGACTCAAATCCATTACAGATAGGTCGGTAGTGTACTACAATAGTTTTAAAATTTTAAAACCTGGCCACACGACAACTGTCACACTGGCTGTGTCACTCTGAATTATTATTTACACAAATTCCTAATATTTTTCAACAGGAACAAAGATGACTTGCGGTGGCAATATGGCACTTCTGCTGGATGTCTGCCTGCCTACCTACACAAATGGCACATTGGTTGTGTCTCTCTGAATTATTATTTACACAAATCCCTAATATTTTACTTTTACACAGGAACAAAGATGACAATAAGGCACTTGTGCTGGATGCCTTCCTGCCTACACAAATGTCACACTGACTGTGTTACTCTGGAAATTATTTACATAAATTCCTAATATTCTTCTTTTAAACAGGAACAAAGTTGACTTGCAGTAGCAATAACACACTAATACTTGGAAGCCTGCCTAAACAACAACTGTCAGACTGGCTGTGTAACTTAAAAAAAAAAAAAAAGCTCCTGTCAGTGACAATAAATCAGTAGACTGGGACTAGACTGGTTAATAAGGCACTAGACTGACTAGTAAAACAGCTTATCTCTGGACATTCTCTCTCCTTCTCTCTCTGAGCTCTAACAATGGACTAACAGTAAATGCAGGCTGTCTGTGTAATTAGTCCAACCCCCATCATGAAACAAAGAAGCTAATTGGACTAGAGAGGACCCCATCATGAAATGAAGAAGCTAATTGGACTACAGAGGGAGGGAAAGTAGCTCGCGGGAAGCCGTCGTCCGAACTTCCGAAATTTCGGACCATGGCTGTTCGGATTCGGGTATTTTTTTACGAATGGCCCTTGACTTTCGCTGGCCCGAATGACGCCAAATTACCCTTATTCGTCCGAATTCTGAATTTGGACAAACCAATTCCCACAAGTCTAGTGCACAATTTGTGACAAGTCAGTGAGAAGGGGAAAGGAGGGAATGCACCTTAACACAACCGCCCTGATAACACACATGAAAAACAGACGCCATGACATTTATGTCAAACATGTTAAAGACAAACACCCACCACTGAAATCAAGCACCACGTTTGCTGTACCTCCTGACTCTCCAGAAAGGCAACAAGAGGAGAGGTGGAGATCAAAGAAGAGTAAGAATAGAGAAACACAGGCAGAGACTGGAAGTTCAATGACGAGCGAAACAACTAGCTCACCATCACCTTCTTCCTCTAGGGTAACTACATCTTCTGCCAATACACCTCATTCATCGTTATCTCCCCCGCCAATGTTAGGATGTGGCAGTTTGTCTCTACCCATTGCACACTGTGTGGGGCACTGATCACACATGCCAGAGTGGTGGAGGAGAATCACAAGCAGGGCATCAAGTGGCATCTGAGGAGATTTCATCCCGCATAATATGCTAAGATGGATGCAGGGAGGGTTCATTATTACCATTAAACTGTTGTTGTCATGTGTTCTTAGCGGGGTCTGGATAAGGGGTATAGTGACAGTGGTAGTACTTGGTTTCTGGTTTCATGGTGTTTGGATACAGTTGTGCCCCCAGATGTTATTTTCCACTCACACACACATTGTGCACATTGCAGTTACTGATCAGAGGCACCGTTCCTGCTCTAAAGGGAGATTCTAATAACACACCCATGATTTTGGAGGAGGGGCAGGTGGAGAAGAATTATTGGCCAACTACTTATTTTCTCCACATAGACTGGGGGCTATTTATTGTGCTGCTACTGCCTCATACATCACTGGAGCTACCATGTTACTGCTGTTGTTGATCCCATTCCTTTTCAGCTGCCTAATCATCCTGTTGCTTAAACAACTCAGCAGCATCTAGCGTCACCTGCTAGCATTAGGCCAGTAGGGCATTTTCTTTATCGTCAGTGCTTGTGCTTTAAAAAAAAAACAAAAAAACACATAGTCCTACAAAAAAAGAAACAAATTTTGGTGGTTTGTTTCTAACAAGCCTACTTCCCACAAATCAATGTTTCCTTAGGGCTTGTGCCAAACAAGCTTAAAGGGATAGTAATACTTCGTTTTAACTTTATTTTATTTTGTAGGCATTAAAAAAACATGAAGAATTATATAAGTCTTATCTCTCAATCCTTTATGGTTTATGAGATATTCACAAGCAAAGTTCCCCTCCCCGTCCCTTTACCTAGTGTAAGCCATCTCTTCTCAGATGTGGATCAGGTTGTATGACCAGACAGATAACAGAAGGGGACAATTTTCTTTGTATGAAAACAATGAAAGCCCTTCCCCCCTTGACAAGCTTTTCAGCTTTTTCCCTTATCTTAATTGAAGATTGTCCCTCTCTGCAGTCTATCTGGGCACCTCCCTTCTGATCTGGTTGAACGGGGGGGGATACTTTGTTTGTGAATATCTCTTAAACCATAAAGGTTTGAGAGATAAGACATATCATTCTTCATGTTTTTTTAATGCCTACAAAATAAAATAAAGTTAAAACGAAGTATTACTATCCCTTTAAAGGGGTAGTAATACTTTGTTTTAACTTTATTTTATTTTGTAGGCATTAAAAAACATGAAGAATGATATAAGTCTTATCTCTCAAACTTTTATGATTTAAGAGATATTCACAAGCAAAGTTTCCCCCTCCCGCCCCTTTTTCCTAGTGTAAGCCATCTCTTCTCAGATGTGTATCTGGTTGTAAGACCAGACAGATAACAGCAGGAGACAATCTTCTTTGTATGAAAAGAATGAAAGCCCTTCCCCCCTTGACAAGTTTTTCAACTTTTTCCCTTTTCTTAATTGAAGATTGTCCCTCTCTGCAGTCTACCTGGGCACCTCCCTTCTGATCTGGTTGAACAGGGGGGGGATACTTTGCTTGTGAATATCTCTTAAACCATAAAGGATTGAGAGATAAGACTTATATCGTTCTTCATGTTTTTTTAATGCCTACAAAATAAAATAAAGCTAAAACGAAGTATTACTATCCCTTTAAGTCCTATAAATCAAAGTTTCTTCAGGCTTGGGCCTCTTGTAAGTCTAAGTCCTACAAATCAATGTTTCCTCAGGGCTTGGGCCTCTAATAACAAATCTAACAAATTGTCATCTATAAAATACTCTATTAAGTCAAGTATCAGTCCACTCCAGTGACAGCTTATGTCAGGGGTTCCTGTTTCTATCACTTTATATACAAATTTCGTATTTTATTTTATTTTTTTATTAACTGTCCCCCATTACCAGTCAAGAACCCCCTCAAAACAAATTCCCTGTCCAACTGATTCATTCCCCAGATTTATTTAGTATTAACTGCCTGTCACAGGAACCACCGGGCCCTTGTTTTTTGGCGGGGCCTGGGGGCCAGCCCCTTCCTACAGACTCTGTGGACTGTTTTAACCAGTCTTAAGACTATTGGAGTTAATATTGCTATGTAGAACTTTTGGACGTTATATTGGCGGACAACTATGCCAAAAGGACTAAAAACAATAACCTGCTTTCAGGGGACGGGGCCGTTGGGGTTAATTATTTGAGTTTATCTAAAGTTACTTGCAATGTGTATTGTAGTCACTCAAGCCAGTGTATTGTGAACTGTACTGAGACCCCCTGCTGTGTGTTAATTCATTCAAGCCCCTCAAGTATTTGTGTCCACTGTCTGAGTTCAGCAACCCTTTTGTGTGTGAAATGTAATCATGTCTAAGTCATTGTACTCTTGTTAGACCATCTGTTTACTGTATGGTGATTGGATTATGTCCCTATTTTATCTGCTTTGTCCAGGTATTTGAATGTAAGGTTTGAATATAAATATGTGTGGTTTGTTTCAATAAAGAGAGTTCTTGTCTTAACCTACACTTGTGTTGTCTGGTGAGGTTAAGTTTGCTGTATGCAGAGTGTGTGCTGATTACCCTGATACTAGTTTTGCCTAGTTTTGGGGTATATTGCGGTATGCTGTTGGATGTCCATCTGGATCATAGCGGAAGAAGTGACTATTGACGGGGACACCAAGGCTGGGTGTCCGCTGGTACCAACACACTGCCCACCTATCCCAGTAAACAACCCCCCCACAAACATTCCCTGTTCAAATTATTCTTGCCTTACATTCCACCAACACTGGCGAAAAAAGCAGAAAATCGGCACTGTTCATGGGAAATTATTTGCAAAGCAGGAAGTACCATTATTAAAATTAAATTTAAAAACAAATTAAAATTTTCAACCATCCCTACTCTTAAGTTATTTTAATAACTTTGAGTGCATCCCATCTAGTCCCATCCATTTATTTGTGTTTACCTTAGCGAGTTGAAGTAGAACTTCTTGGGGTTAAACAGGAGCAAAGATGACTTGCAGTGGCAGTAAGGCACTTCTGCTGGATGCCTGCCTGCCTGCCTACACAAATGTCACACTGATTGTGGATATAGGGTTAATAGGATGAGTCATGATTGTGGGAGGGAACATCTAGTTCTAATTGACTTGAAAAATGGCGCTAAATTATAATGACACTAATTAATAAAACTTGGCAAAATTTAGTGCCAAGTTTTATTAATTATTTAGAACCCTCCAAACCATATTTTAAAAAGTATCTAAAAGGATTTTATAAATGTGGAAAATGCTTTGCATTCAGGTCCAGTAAAGACACAAGATGTACCATACATACTTTTAAATCAAACCAGACGGGAGAAAGTTTTACAATTGAAAAGTTTATTAATTGTAAAAGCAAAAATGTTATATATCTGGTTGAGTGCCCATGTGGTAGACAATATGTTGGCAGGACGATAAGACAGTTAAATATAAGAATCAGCGAACACATGCGGAATATAGAAAAAGGTATGGAATCACATAGTATTCCTGAACATTTTAAAGCTTGTCACAATAAGAATGCATCAGGGATAACATTTATTGGAACTGATATTGTAGAATCATACTGGAGAGGAGAAGACATTATAAATAATGTCTCTAAAAGGTAGACATCATGGATCTATAAATTAAAGACTTTGTTTCCTAAGGGTCTGAATATTGCAATAGACCTTAATTGTTTTTTGAAAGAGTAAGAAATTATTAAACTAATGTTTTAGAGTTGTGATTTTAAAATAATATATCTGTTGCACATTATGAATAGTATGATAATGTGTTCAGCGAAGGAAGGGTTAAAAATGCTTAAATGTTCTTAATGTGTAAAATTCACAATATTGCGGAAAAAAATGGGATAATTGATAATCATTTTATATAATATAGAAGATGTGAATTAACATAACTAATGTAATCAATATGATATATGTTAAAGATGTAAACATTTTAAAAGTGCTAAGAAAAGATAATGTATTTGGTATTAACATAGAAGAAGATGGATTGTGGATATAAGGTTAATAGAATGAGTCATGATTGTGGGAGGGAACATCTAGTTCTAATTGAGTTGAAAAATGGCGCTAAAAAAGCACATATAAACTTTCTGTTTAGATGTACACTATTGATACCCCTGATGAAGTGCAACTACTAGCACGAAACGTGTTGGAAAAAAGGAGACTATTTTGTATCAACCATATGCCCTAGTATACAAGTGCTTAAAATCGGTGCCATTCCAGATCTTGATCGAGTTTGGAACTGGCATATAGGGTTGCTGACGCGGGTCAGTGCAATAAACTGGTGGAGTGCACTCAGTAACGGGAGGAATTAGATTTTCTTTTCTATTCTATATTTAGTAGCTTAATATTTTATTGACGAGTATTTAATTAAACATGTATGAACTATTAACCCTTTGATGTCCATCCATTCATTTCTGTCTATTAAGAAGCTCTATATGGAGCAGTGACTTTCAAGGCAAATCTATCTACACCAAAGATATGCATCACCGAGTTGGGGTGAGACAGCAGATCGACCACAGGTAAGTGTAAGATATTTTCTACACTGGTGAAATACCTTACTGTGTTAAAGGGAAATGTTGTGTTCTCTCCTATACTGACAGGAAAAGAACAGAAGGATTCAACCTATACTTGCAGGACTGAGATACCTGAAGGAGAGAAAGACTCGATACTCCCGTAGCTGGAGGAGCGGATCCACGCTTACTTACATGTAAGTGTGATGTTGTTTAATTGGTGTATTATACTGGCTATTGAATCAATCTATTTGATCTTCTGCTTTCTTACATACTGTGGAATACAAGTCGGGAAGAATCCTATGATATCTGTAAGGAGAATCGTATGTGTACTGAATGCTACATGACCTCTGATTGAACATTGGAAAATAGGTTCTGACATTATTTGGACTTTGATATAACGCATGATAATGATTGATAATGTGAGGTTAATGTGATATGGAGAAAATGAAGAACAATAATTTATAATTTGTGGCAATAGATACTGTGATATAATATAATTTCACAGTACATCAATATATTGGCGCACCGAGGGTGTATAACTTTTTCTCTCTTTTTCATCTGTGATAGCAGATTATTATACATGGCTGTGTCAACTGTATTGAAAGAAGTGGTATATTTTTAAAGTGTGCTGAGGATTCCCCCCAATTATAGCATTTATAGTTTAAAGGGGCCTGAGGGTTCCTTTGTTGGTGGAATGTGGGGAAAGAATCAGTTGAACAGGGAATTTTTTGTGGGGGTTGTTTACTGGGATTGGGAGGGGGCAGTTAATACAAAATAAATCCTAAATACTACCATAAGACATGGTATAAAAGGGGTCTGAGGAGAGTGCCTGTGCTGTTGGGTGGAGTGGAATGAATCAGTTCAACAAAGAATTTGTTTTTGAGGGTTTCTTGACTGGTATTAGGGGGACAGTGAATAAAAAATAAATAAAATAACAAATTTGTATGTAAATGAGAGAGACAGGAACCTCCTGACATAAGCTGCCACTGGGGTAGACTGATACTTGACCTGATAAAGTATTTTGTAGAGGATGATTTGTTAGATTTGTTGTTAGAGGCCCAAACCCTTAAGAAACATTGATTTGTAGGACTTTCGCTTGTTTGGCACAAGCCCTAAGGAAACATTGATTTGTAGGAAGTAAGCTTGTTAGAAACAAACCTCCCCCAATTTTTTTTTTTATAGGGCTATGTTTGTTTGTTTTGTTTTGTTTTGTTTTTTTTCAAAAGCACAAGATCTGAGAAAAAAAAAGCCCTATTGGCCTAGTGCCAAGCAGGTGATGTCCTGTTGGCCAATGGCCACTGTCATTGTCAAGTGTCCTGATGTATATGGGGAATTTGCAACTGCTGTTCTTGCTGCTGCTGCTGCTTAGTTATTTAAGCAGCAGGATGATTAGGCAACTCAAAATGAATGGGACCAACAACAACAGTAACATGGGTGATGGATGATGAAGGTTCCACTTGCCACGACTAGCTCCAGCAATGTGCCTGAGGCAGTAGCAGCACAATAAGTAGCCCCCAGTCTATGTGGAGAAAAGAAGACGTTGGCCAATAATTCTTCCTCACCTGCCTCCCCCCTCCAAAATCATGGGTGTGTTATTAGAATATGCATTTTTCCCTTGAGAGCAGGAACTGTGCCTCACATCAGCAACTGCACAGTGTGTGTGGTAAATAACCCAAGTACTGTCGCTGTCACTATACCCCTTGTCAAGACCCTGCTATGGACACTTGCTGACAGTTTATTAGTAATGATGAACCCTCCCTTCCAGCATCATAGCATATTCTGTGGAATGGAATCTCTTCAGATGCCGACTGATGCACTTCTTGTGATTCTTCTCCACCACACTGGCATGTGTGGTCAGTGCACCAGACGGTGTGCAATGGATGGAGATGAACTGCCACATCCTAACATCAACAGAGTGGCTATCATTTGGCAGGGGAGATAACAGTGAAGAGGTGAATTGGCAGACAATGTAATTACCCTAGAGGAAGAAGGTGATGGGGATGCGAGCTAGTTGTTTCGCTCGTCATGGAACTTCCAGTCTCTGCTTGGGTTTCTCTATTCTTCCTCTTTGATCTCCACCTCACCTCTTGTTGGAGAGTCAGGGGGTACAGTAACAGTGGTGCTTGATTTATGTGGTGGAAGTTTGTCTTTAACATGTTTGTCATAAATATCATGGTGTCTGGTTTTCATGTGTGATATCAGGCAGGTTGTGCCAAGACACGTTCCCTCCATTCCCCTTCTCACTGACTTGTCACTTATTGTGCACAGTACCGTTGGTGATGACTGCACTGTGCCTTCTCCAAAAGAAAAATAGTCCCACACCCATGACTTCAGGGGATAGGAATAGGAAAAAGGTGGAGAAGAATGGCCTCTTTCTTCTTGTCCTCCACATTCCCCTTCATTGTCTGTGCTGGCAGCGGATGATGCTGCTGCTGCCTTATAATCAGCACTGCAACTAGGACCAGGAGTATTGCTACTGCTGGCAATTGGAACCTGTCCTAGTCCCACATCACTTGTTGACCCCATTTCCACTGTGTCCACAGTGGTCTGTGGCACACTAGCTTACTCCTCAGTATCCTACTGCCCTTGCAACTCAGCAGCAGAAGTTGCAAATTCCAAAAGGTAATTGCTAGTGGTTGTGGTGGTGATGGTGGTGATGCACATCCTCATCCCTGTCTTCCATTCCTTCTCAGTTTCTGTTAAAAAAGTCATCAATGTCTCTTCCTCCCCAGCTTTTCCAGCATCATCATCACTGCCACCACTAGTCCCTACGTGCTGCTGCTGCTCTATAACAGACATCTCACTACTGCTTGGAGGAGGTGATAAGCGATGTGACAGAGGGTCCCCTAATGTCACACTTGGCATTTCTTTTTGACCTGAAGAAGGCAGACTGGCAGCAGTAGCAGCAGGGATAGGCAGCTGATCTGTGCTCATGCTGGTGATATTAATTCTGAACCTGCTTTCCCCCAAAAAATGTTCTGGCCTCTTCAGGATCATGGGAAGGGGACTCCCTGTCAGGGTTTTCACCCTTCCTACCAGTAGGCCGTTGCAGTGTGTCTCGGTGATCCCTGCTTCTCGAGGAGCCACTTGACGGTCCAATTGTGCCTTCGTCTTCTCTCTCGCTGGACCTGCCTCCTCAGTTCCAGCAGTCTCACAAGAGTGTGCACGTCCTTCCATTACTCGGGACTCCCCTTAGATGCGTGCAAACACAGCCTTTTATTGATGTTGAGGCGGGGTTTACATTCTCCCCGCTCACATATAGGCCCTTATATGCTCGTTTCAGGCACTTCACCTTTTCCCTTATGTGGTGCCTGTACGCTCTCTCCACTTCTTGAGTTGATACATTATCCTGACATGGTTTCTGTTCCTCTGGCTACTAATTTGGGCTTGTTTGACTACCTCCTCTGGTTACCGATTTGGGCTAGTCTGGCTGCCTCCTCTGGCTACCGATTTGGGCTTGTCTGACTACCTCTGCTGGCTAATGTTCTAGGATAGTCTGACTGCCTACTCTGGCTACTTTTTGGGCCAGTCTGACTACCTCCTCTGGCTACCGATTTGGGCTTGCCTGACTACCTTTTGGTGACTGGTTTAGGCGCAATATTATCCTCATTACCTACTGATGTATTTTTGTATCTTTTCATTAATAAAGATATTATCTTTACTTCCCAGTCTGGTTCATTGACTCCTGACATTACGCAAGGGCTATGAATCCAGATGGGACCAGCACCCACAGGTAAACCCACCTGTACAGAGCATCCTGACAAGGATGAATGTACAAGATCAACTCACAGACCAATTGGCTTTAGCAATGCAGGCCCTCCTTAACCGGACAGCCCATCTGGACAGACCTCCTCAGCATATGGCCACTGCCACTCCTGTTCCAGTACCCATTGGTCCTGTTGCACCTGAACCCTTGGTGACTTGATGCCTAGCCGGGTCGGCACCACTTCCCCAACATTATGAGGGCAACCCAGCTCAGTGCCGAGGTTTCCTTAACCAGGACAATATTTTTTTTAATTGGTCCCTCAGTTATTTCCTAATGACAGAAGCAAGGTTGGGTTTCTTATTTATCTCCTATCTGACAGGGCTCTGTCCTGGGTGAATCCTTTGTGTTAGACTGAGAAGCCTATTATTTTTAATTATGTGGAATTTGTGGCCTCCTTCAATAGAGTTTTTTATATTCCAGCTTGGTCCAACTCTGCGGCCAAGCAACTCATGATAATCTGACAGGGCAATAAAACGGTGGCCGTGTACGCTATTGAGTTTCAAACCCTGGCAGCAGAGGTGGGATGGAACAATGAGGCATTGGTAGCCGTCTTCTCTCAGGGGCTATGTGTATCACGGTCCCCGTGCTTCCTGGCGACATTCTGTCAGTCACTCACAGCTAACTCTTATTGGTTGCAGTACCTTGTCCCTCCCAGTATTTGTCCTTAAATACTGGGTCCTGTCACTTCGCTGTTGCCCTTTCGTGGTGTTTACGTTGCCAGCACTTGTTCCAGTTGTTCGTGTGATCTCTGTGTACCGACCCAGACTGCCTGACTACTCTGCTGCATCTGTTCCTGCCTGTGTACCGACTCGGACCGCCTGACTACGCTGCTGTATCCGTTCCTTCTCCGTGTACTGACCCGGCCCGGCTGACATTCCTGCTCTGTGTACCGACTCGGATTGGCTGACATTCCTGCTCTGTGTACCGACCAGGCCCGGCTGACGTTCCTGCTCTGTGTACCGACTAGGATTGGCTCGTTCCTGCTCTGTATACCGGCCCGGTAGGGCTACGGCTTCTGGTATTGGTGCAACCTGTGGTCCCATTCAGGTCCTCGGTTTGGGGTTTTGCTTCCAAGCTCCGGTCTCCGGACTATCCTTTTGAGCTTCAGTGCCACTTGTGCAGTCTATTCTCGATATGGTCAGTGTCGCGCGGGCGACATTCCGGTGTCTATTCCATCAGTGCACCACGGTACGCTTGACCCTCCTTCCTGTCTTTAGCTGAGGTTGGTGTTTTGTTGGGCTGTGCTTCTATCAGGCAGACATTGCTGGTCTTGGCGTTCGTTACCCTTCGGGGAAGGTGTCACTGGTCACCGGTTATTCAGTGCAGTCTCCATTGGGCACCCATCCGGGCATACTGTCTCAGTTCTCCGTTACTGCTAAGGCAGATCTAAGTTATCCTGGGCCTCCGTTGTCTACTGGGCGTTTCTCGCTATTTAAGCACTCCCTGTGCAGAGTGGGAGTCTCAAGGGCCTCGCACTATTAGGGCCTGCTCGCTGTATTGGCCTAATAGTAAGCCATTCCTGGCTGCCTCGGTTTGAGTTCACACAAACATAACCTGACCTGTGTCAGTATATTGTAAAGCCTGTTTTGTACATATACTGGACCCATGTGGATATACATTGTATTTTGCCATAACCTGTCCTGTGTCAGTATTGTATGGTGTTACCTTTACTGCTGGACCTGTGAGGGTTATATTCGCTAACCTGTTGAATAAAACTGTGTTTTATTTCATCTACTGAGTCTGTGTGTCATTAAAAACCATAACAATGTGATACTCTCAAGGATGACATTGCAGCTTGAGATTTGTCTAGTGATCTTGAGGAACTAGTGTCCTTTGCCATCCTCATTGACACTAGGATCTGAAAGAGACCCTCTTTTTGGGAGCACCTGCATATGCCTCCACCTAGACTGGCTCCAAGCTTTGCTCACCCTCCCGTGCCTCCCTCGCCTCCATTGCCTCCTAGTTCTGATTCCTCTGGGGTAGAACCAATGCAGTTTGGGTTCGCCTGCCTTTCTGTGGAAGAAAGGGTCTTTCGGAGGAGGGAGGGCCTTTGTATTTATTGCGATAAACAAGGGCACCTGCTGAGATCCTGTCCTGTCCGGCCGTGAAATGCAAGCACCTAGGATCGTTTTGGGGACTAACCTTGGGTGGACTCTCTCAGTCCCCAGAAATCCATGAGGAGAAGTTGCTTATTTCTGTGATTATTTCCTACGCCGAATCCTCCGTGTTGACACAAGCCTTGGTAGATTCTGATGCAGCTGGCTATTTTGCGAATGTCACCTTTATTTCCAATCATTCTATTCCGGTATTGTTCCGGCCCTCTCCTTTAGCAGTCGAGGCTATTGATGACAGACCCCTACAACCAGCTCACATTGCCCATGAAACCTTTCCGGTATCCATTGCAGTGGGGGATCTTCCCCACGAACCTCTTCAGTTTCAGGTCATCCAGTCGCCTCACTACCCTGTAGTTCTCAATTATCCATGGTTATGAAAACATAATGCCATCTTCAATTGGTGCATGTTTAACATTTTATCTTGATCTTCTCAGTGCGGGGATAACTGCCTTCTTAGGCCAACCAAACTACTGTGCACGTCTTCAGGTCCCTCCTTGCTGGAGGATTATCAGGAATACAGTGACATATTCAATGAGGGGCAGGCTGGCACCTTAGCCCCACATAGGCCTTACGATTGTACTATTGACTTACTACCTGGCGCAGTTCCTCCAAAGGGTCAAGTATACCCCCTATCTATGGCAGAGACTAAGGCCATGAAGGAATATGTGGCAGATGCCTTGTCTTGGGGTATTATTCATAGGTCCATGTCTCCCGCAGGAGCAGGATTTTTTTTGTTAACCCTTTGAGTTCCAGAGGGGTATGGAACACATTGCTTTGCAATGCGTTTCAAAAAGGATGGCAACTTGAGACCCTGTATAGACTACAGAGGCCTGGACTGGCTGATGGTTAAGAACATCTATCCTATTCCACTAATCACTGAACTTTTTGATCGTCTCCAGGGTGTTAGAATTTTCACCAAACTAGATCTGAGGCCCACATACAAGCTTGTATATATTAAGGCCAGCCACGAATGGAAAACTAGAAAAGTGCGAATTCCACAAGCCGCAGGTAACCTTCCTAGGGTACATATTTTCAGCTAATGGTTTCGCTATGGATCCACAGAAGTTATACACAGTTCTCCAATGGCCCCGCCCGGTAGGTTTCAGCTCCATCCAAAGGTTCTTGGGGTTTGCCAATTACTATTGGAAATGTATACAAAATTTCTCATCTGTGGTCAAACTTATCACTGATATGACCCTTAAAGGGAATAATCCTACTGAATGGTCTCCATTGGCTCTTCAGGCTTTTGAGACATTAAAGTCTGCCTTTGCTAAAGCTCCTATTTTGGTTCACCCCAATCATAAGTTGCCATTCATACTGGAGGTTGATGCGTCTGAGGCAGGAATAGGCGCCCTTCTGTCTCAGCTTCCGATTCCAGGGGGGCCTTTACATCCTTGGGGGTTTTTGCCAAAAAATTATCCCCAGTGGTAAGTCATTATGAAATTGTGAACCAGGAATTATTAGCCATCATCCTTGCCCTCTGCGAATGGAGACATTTACTTGAAGGTACCAGTGTTCTTCTGCAATCCAGGTGGTCCATGTTTTTGTCCTGGTTTAATTACATAGTCTCCTACCTTCCGGGCACCAAAAGCATCAAAGCAGATGCCCTGTCTCACCACTTCACAACTTTGTCTAAGGAGGAAATTACTCCCACACTAATTGTACCTCTGGATTGGATCCTGGCTACCATACGGACTAGCATTACCTCTCCTTTAGGAGAGGAAATCATGGCGGCACAACATGGCTGCCCCGCCTGAGAGGACGAATGGTAAAGGTTTGGTACTGGACCATCTTTGGGTCTGACTGCTACAAACCTACCATAATAAGCAGATGGACACCCGGGAAAAAAACAAACAATATGGTCCATCTCTTGCCTCTTCTGGTGGCCCAAACTTAGAAGAGATGTCAGAGCCTTTGTAGCGGCATGCCATATTTGCAGGCAAAATAAGTCACCGCGGCACTTACCTGTGGGACTTCTCCAACCCTTATCTATTGGCAACTGTCCTTGGACACACCTTTCAATTGATTTCATGGTAGATCTTACTAGATCTCAAGGCCACATGGTCCTCCTCATGGTTGTTGATCGTTTCTCGAAGATGGCCCATTTTGTTTCACTCAAAAGACTACCTTCTGCCCAGGAGTTAGTGATCTTTGCCTGGGAGGTCTTTCGTCTCCACGGTTTACCTATGGTGATAGTCTCTGATCACCGGAGTCAGTTAGTTTCTCGTTTTTGGCGTTCCTTTTGTGGTCAAATGGGATTTCAGCTCTCCTTCTCTTCTGCCTACCATCCACAGTTCAACGGGGCTGCTGAATGGTCTAACCAAGCATTGGAGCAGTTTCTGTGTTGTTATATTTTGGATCACCATGACAATTGGGCGAACCTGTTACCCTGGGCAGAGTTTGCATGTAACTGTGCCATCAACTCTTCCTCCCAGTTTATGGCTAACTATGGGTTTCACCCCTCACTATGTCCAGAATCATTTGGGATTCAGAGCATTCCAGTACTGGAAGAGAATCTCAGGGAACTCCGTTCCATGTGGGTACAGGTTCAGAGAAACCTACAAAGGTACATGCAACAACAAAAGCTTCAGGCAGACCGGAGACGTCTTACTGCTCCATTCAACCAAGTAGGGCAGAGGGTCTGGCTGTCCTCTCGTAACCTTAATCTCAGCATACCTGCAAAAAAAACTGGCTCCTTGCTATATCGGACCTTATCGGATTATCTGCAAGGTAAACTTTGTTGCTTACGCTCTAAACCTTCCACCTACTATGCATATTTCTAATGTCTTTCATGTCTCGCTCGCCTCAAACCCCTAATGTGCAATTGATTTACTACTTGGTTTAACCGGCAACATCCTCTTCTTATGGACAATCATGAGGAATATGAGATTTGGAACATTGTTGATTCTCGTGTGTCCAGGGGTCAGTTGCAATAATTTGTACATCGGAAGGGGTACGGACCTGATTTTTGGTGCCTTCTCATAATGTCCACACTCCAGCTCTCCTTCGGACCTTCCACTCCCTCTTTCCATCCAAACCCAGGCCCCTCATGCTGGGGAGGGGTCGTTAAGGGGTGGGTACTGTCAGGGTTTTCACCCTTCCTACCCGTAGGCCATTGCAGTGTGTCTTGGTAATCCCCGCTTCTCGGGGAGTTGCTTGACGGTTCCATTGTGACTCCGCCTTCTGTCTCGTTGGCCTGCATGCTCAGTCCTGTCAGTCTCGTGAGCATATATTCGAGTCCTCCAGTTATTCAGGACTCCCGTTAAACTCGAACACACAGCCTTTTAATGACATTGCAGCAGGGTGTACGCCTTTATATGCTCATTTCAGACACTTCACCGTTGCCCTTGCGTGGTGCCTGTACGGTCTTGCCGCTCCTTGAGTCTGTGTTCATACATTATCCTGACCTAGTTTGTGTTCCTCTGTCTACAGGTTTGGGCTTGTCTGACTACCTCCTCTGGTTACCGATTTGGGCTTGTCTGACTACCTCCCCTGGCTACCGATTTGGACTTGTCTGACTACCTCCTCTGGCTACTGATTTGGGCTTGTCTGACTGCCTCCTTTGGCTAATCTTCTAGTCTTCCTGCCTCCACTGGTTACTATTTGGGCCTGTCTGACTACCTCCTTTGGCTACCGATTTAGGCTTGCCTGACTACCTTTTGGTGTCTGGTTTGGGACGCACTATTATCCTCATTACCTACTGATGTACTGCCATTTCTGCATTTATTGCATCCTTGTTCTATTTTATTTTTGTATCTTTTAATTACTAAAGTTATTATCTTTACTTCCCAGTCTGGATCATTGGCTCCTGACACTCCCAGGGCCAGAGGTATGGTGTGGGCTTCTTTGACTGCTAGTCTGGATGCTCTCAAATGCTTCCCCTACCACTCCCCTAACACTAGACCCACCGACTACTTCACCATTACTGTTACTACTACTACTAACACCACGCACATCAAGTTCAGCCCCAGAGTCATCCCCCTCACAGTCAATAGTAATATAATGATTACCCCCTCCTCCCTCTTTCACTCCTAACACTAACAAGCTGCTGGACCTTCTTAGTAGTAGCAGTAGTACTATCACTGGCTTCACTGCTTGGGGATAACAAGTGTCACTTAGGGTCCCCTGCTGTCACACTTGGCATCATCTTCTCCCCCCCCTCCTGAGTATTACAAGAGTCACTAGAAGCAGGTTCAGCACTGGCAGCAGGCACAGCACTGGTTGTAGCAGGGGCAGCACATCAGACACAGTATTGGTGGCAGCAGGTTCAACACTGGCAGCAGACACAGAACTGGTTGCAGCAGGGTCAGCACGTTTGACAGCAAGCACATCACTAGTGGCAGCAGGGGCAGCAATGGTGGTAGCAGAAGCAGCACATCTGGCAGCATACACAGGCACCTGACCTGTCCTGTTCTCAATAGTACTACCCTTTTTTCCCTTTCTTCCCATTAAATTCCCCAAGATCCCTAGGGATGATTAGGGGGACTGGACAGCATTGGTTCAGTTGTGTTCACTTCCTCTTCCTCCTCAGACTCGGTGGTCACATAAGGGTCCTTCCAGTTCCTCCTTTTATTAGTTTTAAACCTGCTCATTGTGATAGCAGTCAGTAAGAGCCTCTCCTGGCTCACTTTTTCCAAAAGATCACAGCAGAACTGCATAGCATGTGTACCTTGCTCTGTAGCTGCTTCTATTGTGTTTGACCTCAGCAGATATGTTACATTTTTATAGAGAAAAGGCAAAAACCATGTAAATCAATGGGCAGAAACTTTCTAGCCATTGAAAAAATGGTGAAAAATGTTGCCCAATGGGTGTAAAATGTGAAGATTTTAATTGCTGGTTTTAAAGCGGATTTTCATTTAAGAGAATATTAGATAAAATTCTTTCAAAAGAACATACAGGGTTATACTGTGTATTATGAGGCAAAACAGGAAGGTCTGTTAAAGACGAACTTATTTGGCAGAATTTCTCTGGGTTATGAGACAAAGATTGAACTTGATGGACATGTATCTTTTTTTCAACCAAATTTACTTTGTACTACGTTAGCATGTTGGAATCGGCCTTCCCTTTTTGGTGGTGTTTAGGGGTGGGCGAAAGGTCTCGCCGTGTTCCCGCGAAAAAGTGAGCGAAATCCATGTTGTCCGCTTTTTCATGGGAACATGCAGAGATCTTTTGCCCACCCCTAAACACCACGAAAAAGGGACAGCCGATTCCAACATACTAACATAGTGACATAGTAAATTTGGTAGAAAAAAGACACAAGTCCACTAAGTTCAAGATAAGAACTTCAATCAGTTCTTATCAAAGGAGTAAAAAGTGCATGGGATAGCAATATAATTCTGCCAATGTATAAATGCTTGGTAAGACCTTATCTGGATTATGGTTTACTGTTTTGGGCAAAAGTTCTTTAAAAATACATTATTGAACTAGAAAAGTACAAAGACAAACTATTAATGGGATTGGAAGATTCTCGTTATGAAGAAAGCCTAGCCAAACTAGGTTACGTTAGAGAAGCATTGTCTAAGGGTGGGGAGGGCATGATTGCAATTTACAAATATGTTCAAAGACAGTAAAAGAAAATCCCTGGTGATCTCTTTAATAAAAATGCTGGGCAAAAAATAAGGAAATATCCTTTAAGGCTAGGGGAAGGTATGAGCTGTTTACAGTACAGACAGTAAAGATGTTGAATTCTTTGCCTGGGAAGTTGTGTTTTCAGATACTATAAATAATTTAAAAATATAGAGAATTATGTACATATAGGATGTTGATCCAGATAAATATCTTATGAAATTAGGAAGGAAACCTTTTACCTACATAGGGTATAATTGGAAATGGGTTCAAATGTTTTTTATGCCTTCCTCCAACGAAGTTAATACACAAAGGATGAACATAATTGGCATGTTCTTTTTCAACATAACATTTTAATGAGGCAATATTTTATTGTTAAAATATGTCCATATGATGACCATTGCATATTATCTATAATAGACAGTTTTATGAAATATAGCACAATTACATTTTTAAAATTCCAGATTTTGTTATGGGTACTTTTAAAAATTAAAAAAACCCTGTGCAGTCTAGTCATCACTAAAAACTCCTAAACAGACATGCAGGAACACTATGGCTGCTTCCCAGTAAAAGGCAGCACTCACCATATCCCATTATGCTAATGAATTCAAAGAAATTTTGTGACTTATCAGCTAGAAGGGACATAATGATTTATAATTCAAATAAATAAGCATTAAAGTCAAATTGAGATACTATATTTCCAAATATGCAAACCTAGAATAATTGTAAAAATTACTTAGAGCAGCTCACTTAAACAAATCATATATAATCTTTTATTGTTAAAATTCTATATTCTTTTTTAGCATAAAGTGATGCTATTTATAGTTATTTTTTATGGTATATATCATGTTTATCATATTCTGTTATATTTTCAAAACCATGGTCTAGGAGAGAACAATAGAAAGGATAGTTTTACATCAAAAAATTAAAATGTTAACAATTGAACTCTAGAAAGTAAGGTTTAGAGTAATCGCAATAATATAATGCTGTGCTAAAGCAACTACTTTAGTAAAACACTAAGTTCAAATTCTATTTTTTAAATGATAAAATACATATTTTAAAGATAGGATGCACACATTAGCAATTTAATAGTTAAGTAAACAATAATGTATTAGCAAAGTTGAATTGTTATTTGAAAAACAAATGAAACTATAAAGAATGGTGGTGATAGTGTTGGGGAAGGAGTTTGTTTAATAGAAAAGTATCTTGAAAAACCCACAATGACCAACAAAACTGGATTGTGCATCATTTACTAGCTAAAAGGGAAGAGCTTTCTTGACAGGTGTAATTTTTCATTTTTTCTGACTTAATATCTAGGAAATATATTAAAATAATAAAAAGAATCTTGAAATCCTCAGAATTTGTAGTGATAAATAACCCTCTCTGCCTTTATTTCATTATACCTACTAACAGAAATATTGCACAGTGAATTTTGCCAGACAAGGACGATTATTTTCCAATAAAAAGTTGCATATTAAATTCCAGCACAAAAGTGGGTGTCTAATACTTTTGAAATCTTTCAAAGGTTTGTCCAGGAGCACAATTTTAACTAATATAAAACCTTTTCTGCATCGAAGCAGCATCAAGGCTTATTTGTTTTTACTCCCTTAACTAAATAACAAAGGTGATAGCGTCACATATTTCCTGTTTACCTTGAAGCATTTTTAACATACTGTTTTCCCACATTATTCATATAATGCTTGCTTCATTTATTCTAGTAGCTAAAAGTAATTAATTAAATTTAATAACCATGAATTATGATATCAGGCAATCAATGTTCTTTGTTACATATTACTATATTTCATAGTTTAATATGAAAAAAATACACAAGTCTATCAAGTTCTATCTAAGCTAGATTACCTGTGTTGTTTCGGAGAGAGAATAAAAAAATCTGACACTAAATGAATTTCCAATTTTATTGTAAGTGAATAAAATGCTTCTTGAGTACAAAATGGCAATCACATTCACTCTGGATCAACATCCTAATTGAAACCAATTATTATGAAACAGTTTCAGTGATCTTTAAAACTAAAATGTTCCTTTTCTTTATAAACTTTGTTGCAAGGATCTTTTATCTATTTAGTTAAATAATATCTGTTTCTTCAGGGTCTTTTGGTAGAACACATTGAGAGAGAAAGTTGTAAATGACCTCTCACCCCCTCCATGCCCAGTCTTTTCTTCCTTCCTTAAATCATCTCTATTCTTTACATGAACACACTAGTTTCTAGTTTTTATCTGAAGCATGAACAAGAGCTTCTCCGGGTTTGCCAGTTTGAAAATAGGATCTTGTCATAGTGAAGAACAAAGCTCTTTTGAGCCCTAGAAAGCTTAAATTCGTTGTGTGTTTCACAGGCCTAGATTCAGGATGCAGCCATACTGTTCAGAATGGTGGGCATCCCTCCATTCACCACAGATGAAGGAGCCATCATTTACCCACATAGAGCTTGTCTGTTCTGTGCCATGACCCCCCCCCCAATGGGCAATGTGTTTTCTTCATCTTCTCATGAGGCTCTCTCTTTTGGTTCCAGCTGGTCTACTTGTAAGTATAGAATTATAGGAAATAGAAGTAGCACACCTAAATCTCTCAGGGAGTAGTCTGTATTGATTAAATACAGGGTGCCATAGAATCTAAAAGCACAACTAATATGAATCCCCAAAGACAAAGTAGATTACTTACAGGCACTCCATTCATCAAAATGAAACCCTCTTTATTCCAAAATTAACACAAAAGTAATATCTAAAAGTCACACATCTATTGAACCAAAGAAACATTCCAAAATGTACATGTGATGATCTTTGTTGAAGTAAATTCCCCTAGTTACTAAAAATTATTACAATATTGTGTTAAAAACAAAGACACATATCAGATCCTACCTCCCACACACTAACTGCCAGCATCTAACTTGGGACACTCAAATTATAATCCGAAAGTCCCAAGTTAGTGAATGAGAACTACACAGATTAGGATGTCTAGACTCCATAAACAACTTCCATATAAAGTAACTTAAAGAAATCTCCAGTATCCAAAAATGAATCATGATATTCCTATTTGATTCAAAATTTGCCGTTCCAACTTATAGCACCAGTCTGCATATAGAAGGCACCTTCTCATATCATATCCAGTGACTTATTAACTTAAGACATCATTGCGGTTCCATCCATTTCGCAAGTTCATATATCAAACTATTTTTATACATATATTCAGCCTTTATGTTATTCACACTGGGATCATGAACTTCATAAGTGTCTACAATGTATCTGCAAATATGAACGATCTCACCCTCTCACAGTGATCTGCTCCAATGCAATGTATCAACGAACCACCAGTTGTGTGTGATCCGTGCATTTCCATACACGTCTACGATATCAGGCTGTTGTGTGGAAGCTTATCACAAAGTTTTCATCAATCAGAATTTCATTCCATCATCTTGTATTGCCACAATGTGTCTCATCTTATAGTAACTTTAGCCTTCTATTAACGTACTTCTCTGTGTCCTCCTATGCCTCGGATACAGTTAGTTTGAACTAGACATTAGGCATCCATCTCCTCCATGCATCCGGACAGGTAGTCATCAGGGTCAAACCACCTACACGTTTTGTCTATTACTAGGACTTTTTCAAGGTAAATACTTCTTTTACCCATAGTACACTACTTAAATGCTATCCTATGGGAATTCTCAGAATTTTCCTCCAATCACTTTAAATATTTGAGTGGTCAGTCAGCATTTAACAATAACTTTCATCTAATTAACCCACAATATTATCAAAACAAGGATGTGTTATGTGAGTCATCATCTATATTCACAGAAACGTGGGATCCCTTGGGGTCAGTTCCTGCGCCTGAGAAGAAATTGTACCAAAGCTGAGGACTTTAAACAACAGGCACAGGAACTGATAATAAGATTTCTAGGGAGAGGGTATCCCAAAAACACATCTTATGCAAAAAAAGAGCATTAAAATGCAGTAGAGAAAGTCTGTTATTTCAGAAAAATAAGAGAAAAACTGAATCCTTAAATGATAATGTTAGATTCATAGCGACTTATGGAAATCAATGGGAAATGTTGAGGAAACTCCTATCAAAACATTGGCATGTCCTAACCAATGACCCTAAAATTGGGGAAATTGTTGGTGAAAGACCATCTATGGTGGCAAGACGTTCTTCAAATTTGAGGGACTATTTGGTTCGATCAGAACAAGACACAAAAGGAGACAAAAAATTGGTTAAACAAATCGGAAATACATGGTATGTTTAGATGTGGAGGAGTTGTGAGGAGTTGATCAGTGACCTGTGCCCTGGAAGACTGAGTTTGGATACCTGCTGCAAAAATACAATAAGTATATTGTGTGTGGTGTAGTGTGGTAAGGAAGAGGTTAAAAACAAATCTTTGTGTTTTGTTTTCCCTCTCTTTACTGTGAGAGAAGCAAATAATTGAAGTCTGGTGTGGTGGGAGTGACTAATTGCTGTGTTTGTAATTGGTGGATCCCTGGATTAAATAGCAAGGAGTGAGAGAGCTCTGTAAGTTGATCAGTGACCTGTGCCCTGGAAGACTGAGTTTGGATACCTGCTGCAAAAATACAATAAGTATATTGTGTGTGGTGTAGTGTGGTAAGGAAGAGGTTAAAAACAAATCTTTGTGTTTTGTTTTCCCTCTCTTTACTGTGAGAGAAGCAAATAATTGAAGTCTGGTGTGGTGGGAGTGACTAATTGCTGTGTTTGTAATTGGTGGATCCCTGGATTAAATAGCAAGGAGTGAGAGAGCTCTGTAAGTTGATCAGTGACCTGTGCCCTGGAAGACTGAGTTTGGATACCTGCTGCAAAAATACAATAAGTATATTGTGTGTGGTGTAGTGTGGTAAGGAAGAGGTTAAAAACAAATCTTTGTGTTTTGTTTTCCCTCTCTTTACTGTGAGAGAAGCAAATAATTGAAGTCTGGTGTGGTGGGAGTGACTAATTGCTGTGTTTGTAATTGGTGGATCCCTGGATTAAATAGCAAGGAGTGAGAGAGCTCTGTAAGTTGATCAGTGACCTGTGCCCTGGAAGACTGAGTTTGGATACCTGCTGCAAAAATACAATAAGTATATTGTGTGTGGTGTAGTGTGGTAAGGAAGAGGTTAAAAACAAATCTTTGTGTTTTGTTTTCCCTCTCTTTACTGTGAGAGAAGCAAATAATTGAAGTCTGGTGTGGTGGGAGTGACTAATTGCTGTGTTTGTAATTGGTGGATCCCTGGATTAAATAGCAGATACATAGTGAATACTTGAACGTGTGAATCTTGCATCCGTGTGTAAGTGCAGAAGGGTGGTAAGTGCTGGAATTTAAAACAGGGGGAATTCAAGTGCAGAAGTGTGGTAAGTGCTGGAATTTAAAACAGGGGGAATTCAAGTGCAGAAGGGTGGTAAGTGCTGGAATTTAAAACAGGGGGAATTCAAGTGCAGAAGTGTGGTAAGTGCTGGAATTTAAAACAGGGGGAATTCAAGTGCAGAAGGGTGGTAAGTGCTGGAATTTAAAACAGGGGGAATTCAAAGACAGGGGACTGCTATTACAAGGGACTGGTTCCATGTGAAGAGTTAGAAGGAATCTGGTTAAGTACATAAGTGTGTTTGGTGTTTTATTGGTATTCTATTAAGGTTTAAAAAAAAAAAAAAAAAAAAAAAAAATTGTGTGGGTATTGCAAGAGTTAAAAAAAAATTGTTTATTGGATTTTTCTCTGACCTGTGTGATTAGGGCTGATTGCTAAGGGATTTCACCTGGCTGTTAGTTACTATAAATACAGTCCATTAGCTCTGTGAGACTGCTGTTGAAAGTGACTGGTTCCAGGTGAAGAGTTGGAAGGAATCTGGTGACTATCATTTCAAAGGATTTATTGCATTTAAGGTTGGTTACTTACCATATAGTGAGCATTAGAGGATAATATAAAGCTATTTTAATTGTAAAACCAAGCATGAGTGATAGCAGGTTAGCCAATCTCACGCAGTGCACATCTTGTCACATGTTTGAACACTTGGAGCAATCGTTCCAGGGGTCATACCGCTGTGCCAAGTGTGAGCATATTTTCTCTTTAGAGTCTAAGATATTGGATTTGGAGAGAAATATTGCAACATTGCGAGACATTGGTAACCTGGAAAGGAGTTTAGAACTCACAGAGCAGGTAGTATGTGGGGTTAGTGGTGAAGAGGGTGGAGTTGTAGATGAGGAGCGACAGGTAGGCAGCTGGGTAACAGTAAGGAGGGGAGGTAGTGGGCAGAGGAAGAGGAAGGCCAGTTCTGAGTTGACTCAGTCCAACAGATTTGCAAGATTGTGTGAAGATGTTGATGAGAATTGCTCAGAATTGGCAACACTGGAGAGGGCTGATTCCTCTAGCAGCCAGGGGAACAGTCCTCCTTCCAGGCTAGATGGGATGCAGAGCAGGCAGAAACCAAGGCAGGTGGTGGTAATAGGGGACTCTATTATTAGGAGGGTAGATAGGGTAATCTGCCGCCAGGAACGTGAATGCCGAACAGTATGCTGTCTCCCGGGTGCTCGGGTTCGGCATGTTGCGGACAGGGCTGACAGATTATTGGGAGGGGCTGGAAGTGATCCAGCTGTCTTGGTACATATTGGAACCAATGACAAAATAGGAGGAAGATGGAGGTCCCTAAAGAATGATTTCAGGGATTTAGGGTGCAAGCTTAAGGCAAGGACCTCTAAGGTAGTATTTTCTGAAATACTACCTGTGCCATGCGCCAGTGCAGGTAGGCAGAGGGAGCTCAGGGAGCTTAATGCATGGCTCAAGCAATGGTGTAGGAAGGAGGGTTTTGGGTTTTTAGAACACTGGGCAGACTTTGCTCTTGGGTACAATCTATATGGAAGAGATGGATTGCACCTAAATGGTAGAGGAGCCTCTGTGTTAGGGGAGAGAATGCTAGGAAGCTTGGAGGAGCTTTTAAACTAGGAAAGGGGGGGGTGGGTATAGATAGCAAAAATGGGGTAGATAGAGCAGATAGGAACTGGGTCCAAGTAAATGACCAGGGGGGTGGAGAAAGGGTGGGGAGAAATTTAGTCAGTAGGGAGGAACTCCTAGTAAATGAAGGTGAAGAAAAAAGGCATGTAGGGATTAATATATGTAAAGACTTCAAAATCAATTGTATGCTAGCAAATGCAAGAAGTATGGTAGATAAAATAGGAGAACTAGAATTGCTGGCGGTTAATGAGCAATTGGACATAATTGGAATAACAGAAACATGGTGGAACGATGCACATGACTGGACTGTAAATATAGAGGGCTATTCCCTGTTTAGAAGAGACAGAATTAATAGAAAAGGTGGAGGTGTGTGTTTATATTTGAAAACAGAGCTAAATCCAGTTTTGCGAGGTGATATTAGTGAGGAAACTGGCCAAACTGTGGAGTCCATGTGGGTAGAAATCGAGACTAAATGTGGTGTGAAAGGTAAAAAAAAGTTGTTGGTGGGCATATGCTACAAACCACCAAATATCGATGACAATGATGAGGCCCAACTGCTATTGCAAATGAGGAAAGCTGCCCAGTTTGGGCATACTATAATTATGGGAGATTTTAATTATCCAGATATCAACTGGAAAAATGAGACCTGTCAGAGTGCTAAGGGTAGCAGGTTTTTGAACACGCTTCATGAAAGCTACATGTCACAAATGGTGGGAGCGCCGACAAGAAATAACAATGTATTGGACCTAGTGATCACTAATAACACAGAAATGGTATCCAATATTAAGGTAAGAGAACATTTGGGAAACAGTGATCACAACATGGTTACATTTGAGATCTGTCTGGCAAAGCAAAAATGTATAGGTTCAACCAAAACTCTTAATTTTAAAAAAGCAAACTTCAAATTGTTAAGGGCCTCAATGCAACGCATAGACTGGGATATGTTATTTAAAGGCAAAAATACTGAGGAAAAATGGTCAGAATTCAAATTTAGGTTGCAGAAATGTACCCAACTGTATATACCAATGGGGAACAAGTGCAAAAGAAGTAAGTCACAGCCAATGTGGTTAACTGCACATGTAAAGAAGGAAATGGCAAGGAAAAAAAAAGCATTCAAATTATTTAAGTCAGAAGGAACTGAACAATCTTTCTTAAAATACAGGGAGAGCAACAAAGATTGCAAAAAGGCAATTAGGGTAGCAAAAATAGATAATGAAACTCGAATTGCAAGGGAAAGCAAGACTAATCCAAAAAAGTTTTTTAAATATATAAATAGCAAAAAACTTAAGAGGGAGTGCATTGGACCATTCAAAAATGAGATGGGTGAGTTGGTTAGTGAGGATAAGGAAAAGGCTGATGTTTTAAACACTTTCTTTGCATCAGTATATACAAGGGAGCAAGGAATGGTAGAAGAGCCTCCGCAAGTATCAAATAAAACAATACAATTAATAGATATTGGGTTAACTCAAGGAGATGTCATGGGAAGACTGAACAAAATTAAGACCGACAAAGCACCGGGTCCTGATGGTATACATCCAAGGGTTCTTCAGGAACTCAGTGCAGTGTTAGCAAAACCCCTATATTTACTCTTTAAAGATTCTATTACCACAGGCTCAGTGCCACAGGATTGGCGAAGAGCTAACATAGTGCCTCTATTTAAGAAGGGAACTAAAACAGAACCTGGGAATTATAGACCAGTGAGTTTGACCTCTGTAGTGGGAAAACTATTAGAAGGCATAATAAGGGACTATATTCAGGATTACAACACAAAAAATAAGATCATTAGCACAAATCAACATGGTTTTATGAAGAATAGGTCATGCCAAACTAATCTTTTCAGCTTCTATGAGGAGGTAAGCAGCAACCTTGACAATGGCAAGGCAGTAGATGTAGTATATCTAGACTTTGCAAAGGCATTTGATACAGTACCACACAGAAGGCTGGTGTATAAAATAAGGAAATTGGGGCTAGGAGATAACCTTTGCAATTGGATACAAAACTGGTTGAAGGATAGGGAACAGTGTGTGGTTGTAAATGGAAAATTCTCCAGTATAGTTAAAGTGGAGAGTGGAGTACCTCAGGGTTCAGTATTGGGTCCGCTGCTTTTTAACATGTTTATAAATGACCTGGAAATAGATATAGAAAGCAAAATATCAATATTTGCAGATGATACTAAATTATGCAAAGTCATTAATTCAGAACAGGATATTTTCTCTCTACAGAGGGACTTACATACAATGTCAGATTGGGCAAACATGTGGAATATGAAGTTTAATGTGGGGAAGTGTAAAGTCATGCATTTGGGAGGAAACAATCCCAAGGCTACTTATAAACTTAATGGAATAATTTTAGGTGACTCGTTGCTAGAAAAAGACCTGGGTATCCTTGTCAACTACAAACTTGGAAACAGTGACCAGTGTCAAACAGCAGTAGCAAAGGCAAACAAAGTCCTGTCTTGCATAAAAAGAGGTATTGAAGCAAGAGTGGATAACATTATTTTGCCATTATACAAATCATTGGTAAGACCTCACCTTGAGTATGCAGTGCAATTTTGGGCACCGGTTCTGAAAAAGGATATACTAGAACTAGAGAGGGTACAGCGGAGAGCAACAAAATTAATTAAGGGAATGGAGGACTTGACATATGAGGAACGACTAAACAAACTTGGTTTATTTACTCTAGAGAAAAGACGACTAAGAGGAGACCTTATCACATTGTACAAGTATATGAGAGGTCAATACAAGGATCTCTGCGGTGAGCTATTTATTCCAAGGCCTGCTCAGGTGACCAGGGGACACCTCTTGAGATTAGAGGAAAGGAGGTTTAAACTTCAGCAGAGGAAGGGTTTTTTTACGGTAAGGTCTGTCAAATTGTGGAATTCATTGCCCAGGGAGGTAGTTATGGCAGATACAATGGACACATTTAAGAGAAGATTAGATACATTTCTTTCAAAAGGGAACATACAGAGTTATACTGTTTATCAGTAGGCAGATCAGGAAGGTCTGATAAAGACTAATTTAATTGGTAGCAGGAAAGCTATAAAATTCTTAGTTACTGAGGTATGAAGCGAAGGTTGAACTTGATGGACTTGTGTCTTTTTTCAACCTAATTTACTATGTTACTATGTTACTATATAAGGCTTGCATATATATCAATGTGAGTAGGAATTTTTACAATTATAATAAAAGCAAAGAGCATTTTGTGAAGGAATTTTTGAATTGCAATTCAGAAGAGGTAATTTATCAACTCACATGTCCATGTGAAAGGATCTATATTGGTAAAACTAAAAGGAAATTAAAAGTCTGCATTTTGGAATATGAGGGGGATATATTACATCAAAGATTGGAAAGTCCAATCGCAAAACACTTTAAGGGTAAACATGAGGGGTCCCCAAATGAATTGAGGGTGATGGCAATCTCCTTTCTTAAAAAAGATGTACGGAGAGGGAATAGAGACAGGATGTTACTTAAACAAGAATGCTGTTGGATATATAATTTAGGGGCATTAGAGCCCCAGGGATTGAATGAGGAAATTAAATTTAATATGTTTTTGTAGATCCTGCCTTATCCATACACCCCAAGAATTTTGGATATAGAATATATTTCGAACAAAGAATATATATTGTAAGAAATAGAAATATTATTTGGACAAAAAAAGGGGACAAATATGTGTTATATCAATCTATTTATGGAAAACAATTTGAGCTATGGGAATCATATGTCTGAACTAAGGGTTCTATAAGGATGAATGATATATAGAGATAGCTCTACCTAAAGTTGTTTGGAAATTTACATAAATATCCCTTTAAGAGCACTGGAGTGGGAGTAATAGAGTCTGGATGTGAATACACATTGTCTTGTGTTTGACGTTCCCATGAAAGACTAGTGATATTAAAATCTTTGGGAAAGTGATGAAGAGGTTAATTTTGAAGTAAAATTATAGAATAAGATCTATAATGAATGTGAGCTTAATATCTATTTTTAAATGTAAACTGTGTGGATTTAAAAGATGTGGACATGTGTGGGTTAATTGGAAGAAACTTATCGTTAAATGCTGACTGACCACTCAAATATTTAAAATGATTGGAGGAAAATTCTGAGAATTCCCATAGGATAGTATTTAAGTAGGATATTATGGGTAAAAGTAGTTTTTACCTTGGAAAAGTCCTAGTAATAGGACGAAACGCGTAGGTGGTTTGACCCTGCTGACTACCTCTCTGGATGCATGGAGGAGATGGATGCCTAATGGCTGGTTCAAATTAACTGTATCTGAGGCGTAGGAGGACGCAGAGAAGTATGTTAATAGAAGGCTAAAGTTACTATAAGATGAGACACATTGTGGCAATACAAGATAATGGAATGAAATTCCGATTGATGAAAACTTTGTGATAAGCTTCCACACAACAGCCTGATATCGTAGACATGTATGGAAATGCACGGATCACACACAACTGGTGGATCATTGATACATTGCTTTGGAGCAGATCACTGTGAGAGGGTGAGATCGTTCATATTTGCAAATACATTGTAGACAATTATGAAGTTCATGATCCCAGTGTGAATAACATAAAGGCTGAATATATGTATAAAAATAGTGTGATATATGAACTCGTGAAATGGATGGAACCGCAATGATGTCTTAAGTTAATAAGTCACTGGATATGATATGAGAAGGTGCCTTCTATATGCAGACTGGTGTTATACGTTGGAACGGCAAATTTTGAATCAAATGGGACTATCAAGATTCATTTTTGGATACTGGAGACTTCTTTAAGTGACTTTATATGGAAGTTGTTTATGGAGTCTAGACATCCTAATCTGTGTAGTTCTCATTCACTAACTTGGGACTTTCAGATTATAATTTGAGTGTCCCAAATTAGATGCCGGCAGTTAGTGTGTGGGAGGTAGGGTCTGATATGTGTCTTTGTTTTTAACACAATATTGTAATAATGTTTAGTAACTAGGGGAATTTACTTCAATAGAGATAATCACATGTACATGTTTACTTGCTTCAATAGATGTGTCATATAGAAAAATAATATATTATTTTTAGATATTATTTTTGTGTGCATTTTGGAATAAAGAGGGTTTAAGTTTGAGGAGTAGAGTGCCTGTAAGTAATCTACTTTGTCTTTGGGGTTTCATACTACTTGTAAGTATGGCATGTCTTCCACTAATGGACATTTCTTTCAGACTTTTTTGTGTATATTTAGCTCCATAAACTATGCATTTACTGCAGAGAAAAATGTTTTTTTCTGTCAGTCTTTCTAAACAAGTTTAGAGGAACTAGGGATGGGGAAAAAGCCTCATTTTGCTCCTGCAGCAGCACTAGTAAAGGAAGCACATTTCCTTCTGTAAATGTGAGTTCCAGGCCCCCATCTCCCTAGAGATCTGGTGATTTTAAAAGGTGGGTTACTGGATAGTAGTAGCAGCACAGATAAAGTTGATAATTCACCTTGACTTATGGTTACATATTTGAAAACTTCATTCAAAACTGCCTGTGTGTCATGTTAACCTTTTGAAGGCCAGAGGGTGTGCAATGCATTGCTTTGCAATGCACACAATGCTCTTCTGGTACCCAGCGGATAAACCAAAAGTTCTATCCAGAATATGTATAATTTAGCAAATATTCACACATTTATTTCTGGGAACAGCAAAAGTCTCCTGGTGCAGGAAATGTCACTAAAAACCTTCATTAACATATGAAATGTCACAGAAAAGTTTAATTATCAATGCACTGTTTACTCCTCTGACACTCAAAAGGTTAATGAAGTTTTCAAATTTGCCCCCTTTTTGAGTAATGGTACTACATCAGCTTTCCTCCAATCACAGGGCGCTGTACATAATGAAAGTGAGTCAATAAATAGTCTCTTTGAGTGTCAGAAAGGTATCCAATGCATTGTGCTGCAATGCATTAGAAGCCTCTCTGGCACTCAAAGGGTTAAGTATAATGGTCTTGCTATTACTGAACTAAGTTCCTTACGTGCTCATGGGTATAGACCATCAGTTCCAGGTGCTTATTCACCAGTCTCCATTAGACTTTGCAAACCATTTTCATGATGTAGGAAATTCTGTGGTTTTCTCTGTTTGCCATTAGCCTGCCATTGTTGCTTCCTTTGTTTATACAGAAGAAAAGAATGCACTTAAGGTGTCAGCCATATACTTATCCTCACTGATCAATTCACCTGTCTCAGCCTTAAGAGGAACAACAGCAGCCTTAATATTTTTGTTATTCATACACAAGTTGAAAGGTTCAGATCACGAAGCACCCTTGTAAGCTGCTAGGTAAACTTGGTAAAGAAGAGGATCCTGCCAAGAGGTGACAAGAAGCTATTAATCTGAATAACAAATGAGCGACAAGAGGCATTACAAACTTTATTTCTGGGTGGCCTCAGTGAGCAAGATGCTGGGGGTCGCAGGCTAGAGGGTAATGCTGGGGAGCATAGGTTGCTCTAGAGATGCCTTGCTGCAACCAAGGTTGGGTTAAAGTTTTAGGCCACGAAGCCTTATAGCAGGATGATACCTCTAGATACAGAGAGCTACTCACTGAGACAGCAAATAGAGAGTCAAACCTACCAGCAACTATATTTATCTGTTGTAAACACAGGAACATAAAATGGGGATCAGGAGTTGAGCAGGAACTCTTTGACCTAGGAGGCCACAGGGATCAACAACCGAGGGTAGAACACAGGGTAGCATGACTAGTCTGATGTGAACATTTCGAACAAGGTGGGGTATGGTCGCACTCAACAGGAAGTCAAACTCGACTGAAGCAGTATGGAGAGAATTCAAGGGTGCCAGTAGGTAAGGGTCGACAAGCCAGGTTGGTAACAGAGAGCAAGACAGAGCCAAAGGGAGAGACGAAGAATAGTCTAGCAGGCCGGGGTCGAGAAACAGTCAGACAAATGAAGTACCAGAGGGACAAGTAGGAGAATAGTCTGGAGAATGAAGCCAAGCATCGATGCTGGAGTAAATACACTGTAGCCAAATCAGAAGACGAACGGTTAGTCAGGAATAGCCGGGTCAGGAACACTGTAAACACTGAAACAAGGCTGGATACACGTCATGGCAAGAATGCTTAGATCACATGCAGGAGCAAGGTGACAGCACTAGGTAAACTGTCAGAGAGACGGTAAAGGTGAGGAAACCAAATGCAAAATCAGAAAGCTGGAACCAGATTCCAGTAAAACATGGAAAAACAGGTAGAAACATGACACTACCCCCCAAAGGACTATCTCTGAGAGGCCACACATGGTTTATCCAGATTAGACAGATGAAAGTGATGTACCAAAGATGGAGCATGGACATTGGAAGCCATCACCCATGAACAATCCTCTAGGCCATAGCCCTTCCAGTTTACCAGATATTGTAAGGTACCACAGGAGAGGCGAGAGTCCAGAATGGCGTCAATGATGAACTCCTCCTAATCATCCAAGGAGACAGGAGGAGGAGTCAACCTGAACTTATGGCTTAAGCAGGGAAACATGGAATACTGGATGAACCCTGAGGGTATGTGGAAGGGTCAGCCTGTAAAATACTGGAGAAAGGCAGGTCTCCACCTTGAATGGCCCCAGAAATCGAGGACCCAATTTGTCCAATGGGTGGCGAAGCTTGATGTTCTTTGAGGAGAACCAGACCAGATCCCCTGGGTAAACCGAGGTGCCAATGACTGATGACTGTCAGCTGCCTGTTTTTGAAATGCTTGAGCTAATAGGAGGGTATGGCGAATGGATTGCCAATGGTTGGCCAAGCCCTGGACATGGGCCTCCACAGAGGGAACATCTGAAGTGGGAGGAAAGAGACCAATGGCAGGAGGGTTCTACACAAGTGCTGCAAAGAATGGGGAACATGTCTGTAATAGTGAATTATAGGAAAACTCCACTAATGGTAGCAGACGACACCAATCATCTTGTTGGTGGGATTTAGTCTCTCAGTCTGATATGCAGACAAATGTTGTAGGTGAATCCCCAGTCTGGCACAGAATGCTCTCCAAAAGTCTGACACGAATTTAGACCCACAATCTGAAAGAATGTGCTGTGGTATCCCATGCAGGCAATAGACAATGTGAATAAACAGGTTGCCCAGTTCAGCGACAGAAGGCAGTTTGGGCAACAGTACAAAATGTCCCTGTTTTGAAAACATGTCTACGATGACCCTCATCAGTGTTTCTGGAAAAGCAAGGTAAATCCACCACAAAATCCATAGAGATTTGTGTCCATGGAAGAATGGGCCCTGGAAGTGGCTGAAGGAGACCTTTAGGTCGAGAGCAAGGTATATTCATACGTGCACAGACCAGACAGGAGGTCTCAAAAGAAACTACATCAGATTTCATCTCAGGCCACCAAAAATATCTGGCAATGAGATCCTGGGTGCGCGGAAGACCAGGGTGATCGGCAGTCATGGAGAAATACCCCAACATAAGACATCTGAACAATATTGTTCTGGTACAAAGTACACGTCGGGTGGCAAGGAAATATGGGAAGGACAGGTCCACTGAGTCTCTTTAAGTGAGGTGAAAAAGGATCTTGACAACGAGAACACAATGCGATCAGATAGAACAATGGGTTCCAAGGCAGGTGGAAGAGAACAATGAGTCTTATGTTGGCAGGAGAGAGCGTATCACTATTAATGTTCTTTGTTCCTGGGATGTATGAGATGACAAAATTGAATCTGGAGAAGAACAGAGACTAGCGGGCATGGCAAGCATTCAAGAGCTTAGCAGATTCCAAGTATTGGAGGTTCTGATGGCCGGGGAGAATATTGACCACTTGTGGAGTACCCTCCAATAAATATCTCCACTCCTCCAAGGCCAACTTAACTGCTAAAAGCTCCCTATTCCATGTGTCATAGTTCCTCTCAGCCTTCTGGAAAAGAAGGAACAGGAGCATGTTGGGAAAGGACAGCTCCAGCAGCAACCTCTGAAACGTCCATCTCCAGAGTGAAAGGAGCAAGAGGATCAGGATATCTCAATATTGGAGCAGAAGAATAGGTGATTTTGAGACTCTTGAAGGCCTGTAAAGCCTCAGGATTCCAATGTTGAGAATCAGCACCCTTGCGGGTCATGGCCATGATAGGAGCGATAAGTTTGGAAAATCCCTTGATAAATCGATGATAGCAGTTGTCAAAGCCAACAAATTGTTGGGTAGCCTTCATCCCTATCAGTGTTGGCCACTCCATAATGACAGATAATTTTCCTGGATCCATAGCGAGACCTCAGTCAGAAATAATGTAACCCAGTAACACTAAGGAGGATTATTCAAATTTGCACTTTTCTAATTTGCAGAAGAAGTGATTCTCTCAAAGGCAACTTAGCATGTGCTGAACGTGAGACCGATGTTCTTCTAATGTGGATGAAAAGACTAAAATATTGTTCAAATAGACAATGATAAAAGTCAGCAACAAGTCCCTGAAGATGTCACTCACCAGGCATTGGAAGACCGTTGGGGCATTACAAAGGCCGAAGGGCATGACCAGGTATTCATAATGCCCAAATATGGAATTGAATGCGGTCTTCCACTCATCTCTTGGCTTGATCCTGACCAAATTGTAGGGTGCCCTGAGGTCTAATTTGGTGAATACATGAGCACCTCTCTTAATGGCAGGGGTAACAGTTCCTGCGTGTGATGAAATTCAAACCCCTGTAGTCTACACAGGGACAAAGACCCCCCATCTTTTTTTTATGAAGAATATCCCTGCCACAGCAGAAGATGTAGACAGGAGAATAAATACCCTGGTCAGGTTCTCCTGAATATATTTTTTGAGAGCCTTAGTCTCTGGCAAACTCTTCCCTGAGGTGGTGTGGATCAATAGAACTGTAATACGACTGATGTGGAGGCAATGTCTCAGCCATCACTTTGCAAAAAACATCAAAAAATGCTTTAGAGGTCTCAGGAATGGTAGGCTTGACAGGGCTAACCACATCCAGAGTGGACAGACCCACTTGAGAAACAGGTTCAACAGTGGAAGGGAAACAAAGGTAAGCTGTCGCCCAGTTGATATCAGGATTATTTCTCTGAAGCCCACAGAATCCCAAGACTAACAGATTCGTAGAACAAGATATGAAATCAAATGTTAGGATCTCAGTGTGTGAACTCCCAATGTTCAAGGTGAAGGGAATAGTGATTTGGGTAATTAGGCCTAACACCAAAGGAGAACAGTCAATGGCAATGATACGTGTAGGAACCTCTTTCCTTACTGAATGGATACCATGTTTGCTTCGAAGGTTGAGTCCATGAAAAGACCAGCCTCCCCGGAATCAGGTGCTGATATTGTCTTAGAATCATAGGAGAGGGATACTGAAAGAACAAGCTTACTGTCATTCTTGGAGGGAACCGATGAAAGAATTAGGCTGAGTCCCTCACTGGACCCTATGTTCAGGCATTTCCCTGCTTATTGTGACGTGAACGGGCCATGTGTCCGGATTGGGCACAGTACAACCATAATACCAAGGTGCGTCTCCTGGTTTTCTCCTCATCGGACAGATGGAGAACGCAACCCACCTCCATAGGTTCTCCTGTGGTTTCGGATGAAATGACCGGCATCTGGAATTTAGGTGACAGGCATATCTGAACTTTAGGAACAGGAGGAAGATGACAATCTCCTTATCTCATTCAGACCAACGCTCCTGAATCCTATGTTCTTATGTTGCACACAGGGCAATAAGGTCTTCAAGAGAAGCTGGAATAGGGTGAGTAGTTAATTCATCTTTAAGATGCTCTGACAACCCCTTCCTAAAGGTAGCCTTAAGAGCATGGTCCCCACACTTAGTGTCATAAGCCCATGTCCAGAACTCCACTGCATATTGAATTAGAGTTCTAAAGCCCTGTTAACAGTCCAAGATGGCCGATTCAGCCATAGCTCATCTCCCTGGACCATCAAACATGGATCTGAAAGCTGAAAGAATCAAAATCTGACAAAAGCAGTGATTGATGGTCTAGAAGGGGAGAGACCCATGTAGTGCAGATCCCACAGTAAAGATATGTTAAAAGTGATGCATGCCTGATAAGAAGCATAAGCCTCAGGCTGACTCCTGAAGTGCAAGAAACATTGATTCAATAAACCACAGAACTCAGAGGGAGAATCATTTTAGCGATCAGGTAGTGGTAATCTGGAAGGAAACAAACCAGGAGTGGTGGCTATAACAGTAGGAGAGGTCACTGTACTGCTTTGGAATGTTTTGGAAGCCTCAAAGTGCTGTTGCATATGCTGGACATATTGACTGTGGAATTCAGCTTGGAATCAATTTGTTGGATCTGCACAGAGTGTTGTTCAAGTCTGGCCTGTCAAACCACGACTCTGGTCACTCTGCAGGATAAGTATTCATGGCGTGATCTAAATGTAAAAACAAAAGGAATAACAATGCGCACCTTCCACAAAATATTACCCTCAAATAGATGTTCAGAGAGATGTACAAAAAAATCAAGTGATAAAGTTCAATCTTTAATCCTCCGGTCTGCAGCTCTTATCCTGAGTGTCCTCAGTAGCACTCAATACGTATCTACACAGAAGAAAAAAAAAAGAAGAAAAGAGCGCAAGGATACCTGAGAGTAGCATCTGAAATGTCAGGCATAGAAACAATGTACCCAAATCTACTTACAAGATATCTTCTTGTAAGTGTAGCCAAAAGAAATAATATCTGGAATTTTCAAAAGGTAGTGTCACCAAGGCTCCCTTACACCAACGGCATCCCAGGCAACCACCCCTCACTTTGCGATTACTGGAAACTCTCTGGTAGACTGAGCAATTCTCCTTAGGGCTGCAAGAATGCAGAGCTCTGTATATGCAAGAGATAAAATCCCTCCGCAATTGAGAACAACTCACCAGAGGTCCAAAGATCAAATGGTCATAATGAGCCTGACCCGGCTGAGGCAAAAATGGAGCGCAACTTAAAAAATCATGCAGTTCAGAATGGAGATAATTTATTAGGTATAAAACAATAAATATGTATAAAAACAATCACTACGCGTTTTGTGAGACACAGCTCACTTCTTCAGGCTACTACTCTGAGGCAGCCTTGCACTCTTTTCTTCTTTTTTTTCTTCTGTGATCTAAATGTAAGGCTCAGATCAGGATGTACCCTTGTAAGCTGCTAGGTAAACTCAGTAAGGAAGAGGATCCTGCCAAGAGGTGACAAACGGCTATTAATTTGAATAACAAATGAGCGACAAGAGACAATACAAACTTTATTGCTGGGTAGGCCACAGTGAGCAAAATGCTGGTGGTCGCAGGCTAGAGAGCATTGCTAGGGAGCGTAGGCTGCTCTAGAGATGGCTTGCTGTAGCCAAGGCCAGGTTTAAGGTGCAGGCCGCAAAGCCTGATAGCAGGTTGACACCTCTAGATACATCAGCTACTCACTGAGACAGGAAACAGAAAGTCGAGCCTACCAGCAAATATATTTATCTCTGCAAACACAGGAATATTAAATGGGGACTCATGAGCTGAGCGGGAACTTGACCAAGGATGCCACAGGAACCAAAGACGAAGGGTCGAACACAGGGGTTCATGACTAGTCTGACTTGGACAGTTTGAACTGGGTATGGTCACACTCGATGGGAAGTTGAAGGTCGTAAAAACACAGACAAAGTTGAACTCAACTTAAACAGTATGGAGGGAATGCAAAGGCTCCTGTTGAGAAGGGTCGATAAGCTGGGTCAGCAACAGCGAGCAAGACAGAGCCAGAGGGAGAGACAAAGAATAGTTTAGCAGGAAGGGGACAAGAACTAGTCGGACAAATGAAGTACCGGAGGGACATGCATGAGAATAGTCTGAAGAAGGAAGCCATGAGCCAGTGCTGAAGTAAATACACGTTAGCCAAATCAGAAGACAAGGTTTTAGTCAGGAATAGCCGGGTCGGGAACACTGGACACACTCGAACAAGGCTGGATACAGGTCACGGCAAGAACGCTTGGATCGCGTGCAGGAGCAAGTTTCCAATGACAGATAAACTGTCAGAGAGATGGGGGGAAGGAAACCAAATGCAAAATCAGAAAGCTGGAATCAGATTCCAGTAAAACACGGAAAACAGGTAGAAACATGACACTAGTAGAATTTGTATTTTTCTTGCTCTCTTTTGCAATACTTCTCTGCATGCAGAGTTTTGAGAGACAGTCCAACAAAGCGGTAGAGGCTTTAAAGGGATAGCATTACTTAAAAATTACTATCCCTAATATTGTAGCCCTTAATAAACGGAGTTAAATGACACCAGCGGCATCTCTCAAACTTTTATGGTTTAAGAGATAGCCGCTTTCAAAGTTTCCTCTCCCCTGCTGTCAGCATTCTACTGCCAGCAGGAGAATCCGGTCTCTGAATCAAAAGGAGGCTCTTCAGCAGAGCCGATATCTCGTTATGGAAGGAAAAGTGATTAATTGAAACAGTCTTCTACGTGTGCTGTTGAGATTTCGGCTCTGTTTAAGAGCCTCCGCTTGTCCCGGGACCGGATTCCCCTGCTGACAGCAGAACGCTGACAGCAGGGGAGAGGAAACTTTGAAAGTGGCTATCTCTTAAACCATAAAGGTTTGAGAGATGCCGCTGGTGTCATTTAACTCAGTTTATTAAGGACTACAATATGAGGGATAGTAATTTTGAAGTAATACTATCCCTTTAAGTAAGCTAGAGCAGATGATAGAGGAATGGCTTGAACACTGCTCCTTAAAAGCTGGTTTTGTGCTTGCTGATAACGGCACCAATATAACTGCTGCTTTGAGAATAGGCAATATGGTGCATCAGCCCTGCTTTGCCTATGTGCTAAATTTATTTGTGACCAGATTCATGGCAGAATCCTAAACCCTCAGAGAGATACTTACTATTGCCAGCAATATCTGTGCCCATTTTTTTTTAAAAACTCTTTATTGGTAGTTCAAAGCATTACAGAGATGTAAAAATAAAGTAAAATTAAAGAGGAGGACAATGCTCAGGATTAAGAGTACGTAAAGTTAAACATCAAGTAAATATAATACTCAGGTAGATTAAAGACATATTCATGCAAGATAACATGTGTCACAACAACCAGAGCACAGTCTGGCTAATAATAAGTATATAAACTCATTAAACAGTATCAACAGGAGTACAGAAACATTCCTCCTAACAGCACAGTAAAATTATTAAAGCTTCTAGATAGTAAGAAATAGAAGCAGTAGAGACAAAAGAAAAGAAGAAATAAAGAGAAGCAGGCATAGCAGAGAAAAAGGAAAAAGTTAGGGAGAAGAAACAGAATTAAGAAAAGAAGCCAGATCAAGAGGGAAGGGGGGTGAGAGGGAAGGGAAAATTAGGCTGGAGTCTAGGAGTCATAGCCGTCAGTCCTGTCCGAGTCATACCATGTCAGTTTTGAGAGAGTGCCATCTGGACAGTAAGGGGTCTAACATAGAGGTATCCTTGTGATTATATCGCAGTGCCATACGGATAAATAAGAGCTGTTCATCAACCTTGTCACACCAAGTCTTAATGCTGGGTGTGGAGGTAGTTTTCCACAACAATGGTATAAGGGATTTAGCAGCATTTAACATAGAGAACAAAAACAGTCGTTTAACAGAGCCAACGGAGGGGAGGTTCCTGAATAAAAGGATCTGCCAAGGGTCTCGTGTGAGTACGATATGCAACGTCTTTTCTATGTAGGTAAGACAAGAAGACCAAAATGGTAACAATAACGGGCATCTCCACCAAATGTGGGCGAAAGAACCAACCTCCGTCTTGCATCGCCAACAAGATTGGGGAATTCGTTTGTCAAATGAATGTAGCCGAGCAGGGGTATAGTACCAACGGTAAAGGAGCTTACAATTCATCTCTACATATCTGTTACAGATGGAGGAGGCATGGGTGTTTTTCCAAATGCTCGACCACTCAGTTGGCGTTAGGACTGATCCTAGTTCTGTTTCCCAGGCTTGAATATAATGGTGACGAAATGCAGGCTCGTTATCAGAAAGTATATTATAGATTTTACCTATAAAGCCTCTCCGAGTTAGAGGGGATGGGTCTAGTAAGCTTTCAAAAGGAGACAGTTTCCTATGCACAGATTGTGAGAAATAAGGTTGGGAGAGCATGCCTTTAAGGTGAAGGTATCTCCAGATCTCTGTAGGTGGTAGGTCGAACTGGGATTGAAAGGATGGAAAATCCATCAGATGAGAATCATGCCAAAAATGCCGTAACTCCAAACAATAAGCAGGACTCCAGGTTCGAAACTGGCTCATAGGAAGAGTGTGAGGGGTTTGAAAAGGTAGAAATACGCCCGATAGAGGAGAAGGATGAAGGAGAAGGCGGCGAGATTTATTCATTAGGGACCAACGAGAGAGAACATTTTGGACAATCGGGTTGAATAAAGGTAACACTCGTTTAGGGGTGGTGTTACAAAATACTAGAGATAATGGGTCAATAGAGGTAGTAGATCGCTCCAACCAAACCCATAATTTATTATTTAGATTTAATCTCCAATCAGGAATACTGGCCAATAACGTAGCTTCATAATACTGTCATATGTTGGGGAGTCCAAGCCCTCCAGAAAGTTTACATTTGCATAGTGAACTTCGATTGATCCGAGGCCTAGTGTGCCCCCATACAAATTTAGAAAGCAGACGAGTTGCTTTAATAAAGAAGGATCTTGGGAGAGAGATCAGGAGGGTATGAAACAAGTATAAAAATTTCGGTAGAAGCATCATTTTGAAAGCATGAATCCAGTCCAGGAAAGGAACAATTTACTCCATTGGGTAGTTTGGTTATGAAGGTCTGTTAGAAGACGCGGGTAATTGGCTCCATAAAGCAGATTCAAATTGGAGGTTAGGGATATTCCAAGATACTTGATCGACTTAGATGACCATTTAAAAGGGAACGATGAAGTCAGGAAGGTACGAGTATCGTTTGGGAGATTAAAACATAAAGCTTCAGATTTATGTATGTTGATTTTAAAATCCGAGAAGGAAGCAAAGATGTCAAATTCAGCAAGGAACGCCGGAATAGCAACTACAGGGTCTGAGGTACTTAATATCACGTCATCGGCAAATAAAGATAATTTACAAACCGTGTCACCAATAGAGATCCCTGGAATAGCATGTGTAGCTCGAATTCTCTGTGCAAACACTTCCATCAAAAGGACAAATAATAGAGGAGAAAGTGGACAGCCTTGGCGAGTGCCATTAGAGATGTTGAATGGATCCAAAAGTGAGCCATTGACTGTAACCCTAGCGTTAGGATGAGTATATAAGGTCATAACATACCGTAAGAATTGGGGGCCAAAGCCAAAAGATCGTAAGGAAGCCAAAATAAAGGACCAATTAATCCTGTCAAAGGCTTTCTCAGCATCAATAGTGAGTAGAATAGAAGGGATATTATGTGTAGTTACGTGATGTATAATATTTAGAATTTTCCTGGTATTATCCCTGGCTTCACGATGAGGGACAAAACCAGCTTGGTCTAAATGGATCAGGGACGACAGTAAAGGTTGGAGTCTATTGGCTAAGACTTTCGCAAAGATTTTCAAATCTAAATTAAGCAATGAGATAGGGCGATAGTTCGCACAACTGAGTGGATCCTTCCCAGGTTTTGGGATAACCGTAATAAACTCTGTAGAGGTATGAGGATGGGACTGGATGTCATCTGACATATGAAGAAAGGATCTGGTTAGCAAGGGTGATAAGATAGAGTGAAAAGTTTTGTAGTAGGGTTGTGAAAGTCCATCAGGTCCGGGGCTTTTCCCGGCTGGAAGAGAGGAAATCACCTGTGTCACTTCCTGTTCAGTAATCGGAGCTTCGAGAGAAGCCATAGCTTCAGTAGAGACTTTTGGGAGATTAGCTGACTGTAGATATTCATCCAGATCAGGATCAGTCGACTGAAGATCACGGGATGCAGTGTCTTGACGTAAGTTGTATAAAGTGGAGTAGTATGCTCGAAACGTAGCCCCGATATCTGTCGAAGAGTGTGAGATGGTCTGCGAAGAGGAGCGAATGGAGGAAATATACGTGAGTTGTTGCTTGGCTTTTAATTGGCGGGCCAAAAGCTTACCCGGTTTATTGCCATGTTCGAAATGGGCTTGGCGGAATTTTAGAAACGTACGTTCCACTTTTTCTTGAAGAAGAGACAAGAGTTTCGTCCGTAAGGCAAGAAGGCGCGTATAGGCAGCAACAACAGCAGAAGTTTTGTGTAGGGACTCAATAGAATTAATCTCTCGCAAGAGAGAGTCAACTTCTGAGGCTATTTGTTTTTTCCGTCTCGCGGCTAGGTCAAGGAGAATACCTCGAATGACACACTTATGTGCTTCCCACACCGCTAAAGGGGACATCCCAACTGTGTCATTCTCCGCTAAATATAACCGTAAAGCCTTTTCAATTTGAGATTTAAAATCAGAGTAAGAAAGTATGGATTCATCAAACTTCCAGGGTGACGGGGAGAAGCGCGTGGTTGGGAGGTCCATAGTAATGGTAACCGGGGCATGATCTGACCAAGTGATATTGCCTATTGAAGCATGTTTCAAGGTCGATATCGCATTATGTGACAAAAAGATATAGTCAATCCTGGAGTAAAGAGAGTGTGGATGTGAATAGAATGTGTAATCCCTCTCCAAGAGTCCTATAGGGATAAACCATGGATATATTTGGCAAATCTGCTAAGATATGATTGCGAATAAGAAGATGTGCCCGACGAGCAATCTAAGCAGGGAAACATAGGGAGATTAAAGTCCCCCCCTAGAATCACCACACCCTCCTGAAAATCAGCCAATAAGTCAAGAGTTTTACATAAGAAGGGAATTTGGTTGGAGTTAGGGGAGTATATAGTTGCAAAAGTGTAAGTCGAGCCATTAAGAGAGCCCTTTATGAACAGGAACCTACCCTCCTTATCATATTTCGCAGAGGAGAGGGTGAATCTAGAGTTTTTGTGAATGAGTATTGCTACTCCCCTTTTTTTGACAGGAGCAGAGCTAAGATAAACTGAAGGGTAGTGATGTGAGACAAGGTTCACGGAGGCTCCCCGCCGTAGGTGTGTTTCTTGTAACATGACTATGTCTCCTTTCAGCCTCCTCAATTCTGTAAGGACCAATGAGCGTTTCTTAGGAGCGTTGAGCCCTTTAACATTTTGAGACAGGACAGTAAGATGATTGTTCTTAGGAGCATCCATCAAATAGAGATATTGAGGTGTGCTTAAACATTATGGTCTGAACATATGGTTTCACATTGGCCTGAGTAGGTTTCATACGGACAGCGGGTCTCCTAGACCACAGCCCAAGGAGGGGGAGGAATGGGTGAGGAAGAGGGAGGGGGAGTACAGGGTAAGGTAAGAAAGATATAAAGAAGAACAGAAAAAGAAAGAGAGAGAATGAGTAGAAATTGCTCTTTTCAGGATGAGGGGAGAGTGATAGTCCTATCCTGAAAAACAATTGTACATAAGAGCTCCATGGGGGAACTCCCAATAGAAACTGAAAACAATGAACTAGTGAGATGACACAATTCAGAGACATTCAGTAATAACGGGAGTAAAGCAGTAGCAAACGTGCCACTGAGGATATCGGTGTATTACATAAAGGTGATAAAGAGCACCCTGTATCGGTACAACTTAAAACCAACGATACAGTGTAGAAACATCAGAGGGATAAGAGCATGACAGTATTATCCCAGCAAGAGGACCTTAGAAGAGGAGAGTATGGCTGGCAAAAAGCAAACATAGAGTATAAAAAGGAGTAGAAGTAGGTAGGAACAGTCTGAGAGGATGAGCCCACCGAGTCATGAAGGGGATCAGAGTCAAGGTATCTCCCAGTAATCACCCCGAGCCGTACCCTAAATGTGAGTTGTTCCGGGAAAAGGACATAGACATGGGTAAAGCTAATATATCCCGACATGACTCCATGGGCCATTAAGGGAGACTGGAAATAATGGTCAGGATAGAGCGCAGGAGGAAGTAGGGATCCCTTAATCTGTGTTGGTCACAGGGGGGGTATCCCAGAGAAATGAGCCGGGAGACAGTAGAGTTTTAGTACACTTACAAATGGTTTATCGTTTTATAATAGGGTATAGAAGGCCCCGATATGAACCGACATCTAATCTAACAATATCGGTAATTGTAAAGCTAAGGAGGGGGTGAATATGAATATGAATATGCGACCTCAGAAGAGTGACGGGGGAAGGGATTGGAGGAACCCGGTTGCGACCCATCCAAAGGATAGATAAAAAAAAAATAAAAAAAAAAAGGGGGGGAGGGGAAGGATCCCCCGTCAATCCTCTGAGGCGGCAACAACTGGAGCGACTCTCCCCCTAAGGGTTAGTTTACACATGTAAAATATATAAGTGGCAGTTATGAAAATGCGTACAAACGTAATAAAATCGCCCAAAATTAACACAAACCTAGAGTTAGAGTGTGACTCTTTTTTCCAATAAGATTCCAGTGGGAACAGAGACTATCCCCATCAAAATTGGCAAAAAGGGTCTTACAACAAGGTATTAATAAAATAATACAACTGGCAAGTCACAGCTGTGACCTTAAAGCTCTATGACGGGATGTCCGGATGCAAGACGGGGGGGGACCATCAAAAGAGAGGTCTATCCAAAAAAACGGGTGTAAACAAACCCCCCCGCATTCCATCCGAACACCCCCACATGGTGAACTTGCGATGTAACCACCACAGCGGTATACACATAAGGAACCAGAGGCAAATAAACAGAGAACACAGTAATACTCATCTGCAAGGTATAAAACGGTGTACAAAGGGTGTACAATAAGTTGAGTAAAACTGGTCAGAAACAAAGTTCATCCAACTGCTTGGCGGGCCTGCTTCGCAGCATTTTCGGGAGTCGGTGGAGAACCCGGTGTACGCCTTTGATTGTGGACTAGAGTCCATGATTCAGAGGTGTCCATATCCTCCCTCCAAACTGGATCTTCTCTGTCTCCTGTAGGAATAGTGGCTCCATCTGGCAGGATGAGGCGGAGATCAGCGATAAAGGAGCAGGGATCTTCCCCATAACGCAAGGTGTATGTGCGGGAATCTTTGGTAGCTTGGAGCGAAAGGGGGAAGCCCCATCTATATTTCAGATTTTGTGAGCGTAGAGCCATAGTAAGGGGGCGAAGTTCGCGCCTCCAACGGAGAGTAAGAGGAGAGAAATCTCCAAAGATGAGGATAGGCTGGTTTTCAAACGTGATCGTAGCTAGCTTCTTAGCGGCCTGGAGTATAGAATCCTTGTCTGGGTAGCGTAGTAGCTTCACGATAACATCCCTAGGGGCATCACTTGGAGCTGATTTAGCTTTGGAGATCCGATGCGCCCTTTCAATCTCGTAGACAGTAGGAGTTTCAGGTTTTAGCAGAAAAGAGAACAAGTTTTGAAGGACTGTAGGTAACATGTCTGAGTCCACTGATTCCTTGAGACCTCTAATGCGGAGGTTATTTCTCCGGCTCCGATTCTCGGTATCTTCCATCCTCAGTAATGTATCTATTTGAAATTTGTGAAGCGCAGATAGGCGTAGTCGCGTCTGGTCTCGAAACGCCAAGAGAGACGTCCTGTCACTCTCCAGAGATCCCAGCCTTTCCCCTAGGACTGAAACTTCCTTTTTAATTTTGGTAAGTTCTTCTTTTAAGAACAATTTGAGGTCTGTTAGGAGGTCCTGTATATCTCCTTTCGTAGAGGGAGATTCAGGATGTCCCCAGGATGAGTCGTTATTCGAAATGTTCCTCTCCTCACTATCTGACCGCTCTGTGTGATCAGTTGCGCAGTTAGGTTCAGTGCGGTCGGCCATCTTGGAATGAGAACCCGCTCCAGTGGAACTTGGTTTCTTCACAAAAAAAGTGTGAACAGCACCTTCTTTTTTCTTTTGTCTCGGTCCAGACATCGTACAATAGGTTGTGCTTGTTTGATAGAGGTGAGCTGAGCGTTGTGGCAGCCGATATCGGGTCGTAGTGTCCTCAGTGGCAATGGAGCCTCAAACTTACACGTCCATCCGTCTCGGTAGCTAAGCCACGCCATCTGTGCCCATTTTAGTCGCTCCTACAGTGCACACAATGCTCTATATTCCATAAAAGCTTAACAACCTGCCCCATCATCAGCTGAAAATGGAGGTACCTACCAGGTGGAATCACACAGTATGCATGCTAGAGAGTTTATATGAGCAAAATAAGGTCATTAGTGAGTACACCATGCAAAAGTGGAAGGTTTTGTAGGGAGCCTCATTGTCACCAGACTAATGCAACTAATTTGTGATGTATGTGAGCTGCTGAAACCCTTTAAGGAGGCTGGTGAATTGCATTGGGACTGATATTTATTTAAACAAAAAAATGAGTAGCATGGCTATGTAATCTGAGTAACCAAAATGACAACACAGAGATGCACAATCAGGTCATGGACATGTTAGTGTGCTTTCAACAAGATCATTTCATACAGTTAATTAAAAGAAATGAGCAATCATTTTTTGCAACTTTGCTGGACCCCCACTTTAAACACAAAATTTCAGAATTTCTGCCAAAAGGCCATCAGCGGTTTGTCACAACAAGGAGTCATGACAATCAGCAACATCTCTCTGAGGAATTGAATTTTGTAAAGGAATATAGAGATATGATCGAGTAGAGGGTTGCATTGTGGAGCATGAGAGGGAGAAAGTTAGAGCTCAATAAATTGCTAGATAGCATAGTGAAAAAGAAGGCAGCAAACCATTTAAACCAGTGGGAGCACCAACATCATCAACCAGGACTTCCCATTCAGAACACAAGGCAATTCATGGGTTTCAGCAGGGACAACAAAAATCCAAACATTGGTGGTGGTGGTGCTGGCACATCTCTTTGGGACTTGCTCTCTGAGTATAGATTGGTAATTGACACACAGGAACACCATGTAGCTCCTAGGAGTGGTTGCACTGCATGTGAGATGGTTTCTGCAAACTTGCAAGATAGCTATGTTCTAGGCAGAAACAATGACCCCATGAACTACTAGCAAACAAAGCAATGTGTGTGGCCAGCATAGACACTTACCGAGTGAAAATCTTAAGTTGTACTATGGCACCTGTTAAGTCTGAGCGAGTTTTCAATGCATCTGGTTACATTGTGCATATCTGTAGGATGAGGCTCTCTTGACCGATTCACTGACTGTTATATATAGATAACTCAATGACTAAGAAGATCTGTCTTATACTACCATCTATAATTATACTTAATTACAGTATATTCTATGCCATGGAAGGAACAATAGCGGATCCAGGGATATTTAGTTACACTTTTTATTCTTGAGCTCCGGAGCCAATAGGTGTTTTTATTGCTACATATTTAGTATTGTTGGTGTATTTAACACAGCCTACATATGATGTATGTGTATATTTATATATTTAGTTTTACGCCTATACCACACTCTAAGAACTATGTGCATCATCGGCAGTGTGGGTGTTCCACTCACAGAAGCTACCTAGACTGAGGCTACAGCTATAGGAGGAGACGCGGACGCAATCAGAACTCCAGAAGATAGCCAGGACTCGCAGGGGACCAGAGCTACAGAAGGAGATGCGGACGCAATCGGAACTCCAGAAGATAGCCGGGACTCGCAGGGGACCAGAGAGACTGTTCAGCATAACCCAGATGAGCGCACTCATTCTGGGCTTCTAGTAAGCAGAAATCCTAATTGTTTATGGATACGTATGACTAACGTTTTACATCTAGTAAGCGCATAATCCTAAGACCTGGGTATTGTTTCTGCTAGTAAGAAACTGTCAAACAATCCCTCGCAGTGTCACCCTTAGTAGTGATTCCTTTTACCAACAACATTGTCGAGATTTATAGGAATAATATTTTGTTACATTCCATACCAATCACCTTACTAGCAAGGTTGTAGATGATCTTTATTGTCCATACACACATGCAAATTATCTCTCTTGTATACGGAATATTCTTTCAATTGCTACTTTAACACTATTATTTTTTATTTTATTATTGAGGAATAAAAAATCTAACAATCATAATATATGTCAATTTTTTCTATCTACACTTGTATTTCTAATTATACTACACTTAGAGCGATTTTTGCGCTGTCCTCCCCACGCCCTTCTTCTTTTGCACGTATATACACTGGTGTATGTACTTTCTTGGAGGACAAGCTGCATAAGAAAGGGGCTCCAAGATTTGGCATTGAATGGTTTAGGGAAAGTTTTTTTCCCCCTCCCCACTATTTTAGAAATGTATATATTATACAGTGTCTTTTGACGACTAGGTGATTTTGACTCACTCTCCATTCACTTTTTGTCCCCTCAGTTGGGAGTTGTGTTTCTTTTTGCCTGGCCCTCATTACCACATCAGCCCTTCGCTCCATCCCATCCATGGTGTTCTCTTGTTTGTATTAGCTCTGTATTCTATTTTTCCCTTTTTCTATTTCTGGTCCACCACTGAGAGCACAGGGCACCGTGATCACACGTTGTGGTTGTAAATAGTGTTTTAATTGGTCAGTGGAAGTGTGAAGGCTGATGGTGCCGACATTGGTGGTCCATTGACTGTGTGTATTATATATACTTTTACTTTTCTGATTATTGCTATGGCATTCAAGTCTTGCTCAGATAGAATAGGAAAGAGGGATGTTTACTGCAAGCAAATGGGAATTAGAGAACATTTAGCTGAAGAACCTGTGAAAGGTTCCATAAATTGGAGGGTTTGTTAAAAGAAGAGATGAGCCATTGGCTAGACACAATGCTGCTACAGCAGTACTTGGACTCCAACATTATACCATGAGGGTTGAGAATACTCAAACCATGTGGATTTCAGGATGTTGGATTCCAAGAAATTAGTTATCAGTGTTTGGGTAATTGCTTCCTCCAAATTATGAAAAACATTATTAAATATAGTGAAGAGAAATTAATTTTAGTAAGCAAACATAGTAACATAGTAACATAGTAACATAGTAAATTAGGTTGAAAAAAGACACAAGTCCATCAAGTTCAACCTTCGCTTCATACCTCAGTAACTAAGAATTTTATAGCTTTCCTGCTACCAATTAAATTAGTCTTTATCAGACCTTCCTGATCTGCCTACTGATAAACAGTATAACTCTGTATGTTCCCTTTTGAAAGAAATGTATCTAATCTTCTCTTAAATGTGTCCATTGTATCTGCCATAACTACCTCCCTGGGCAATGAATTCCACAATTTGACAGACCTTACCGTAAAAAAACCCTTCCTCTGCTGAAGTTTAAACCTCCTTTCCTCTAATCTCAAGAGGTGTCCCCTGGTCACCTGAGCAGGCCTTGGAATAAATAGCTCACCACAGAGATCCTTGTATTGACCTCTCATATACTTGTACAATGTGATAAGGTCTCCTCTTAGTCGTCTTTTCTCTAGAGTAAATAAACCAAGTTTGTTTAGTCGTTCCTCATATGTCAAGTCCTCCATTCCCTTAATTAATTTTGTTGCTCTCCGCTGTACCCTCTCTAGTTCTAGTATATCCTTTTTCAGAACCGGTGCCCAAAATTGCACTGCATACTCAAGGTGAGGTCTTACCAATGATTTGTATAATGGCAAAATAATGTTATCCACTCTTGCTTCAATACCTCTTTTTATGCAAGACAGGACTTTGTTTGCCTTTGCTACTGCTGTTTGACACTGGTCACTGTTTCCAAGTTTGTAGTTGACAAGGATACCCAGGTCTTTTTCTAGCAACGAGTCACCTAAAATTATTCCATTACGTTTATAAGTAGCCTTGGGATTGTTTCCTCCCAAATGCATGACTTTACACTTCCCCACATTAAACTTCATATTCCACATGTTTGCCCAATCTGACATTGTATGTAAGTCCCTCTGTAGAGAGAAAATATCCTGTTCTGAATTAATGACTTTGCATAATTTAGTATCATCTGCAAATATTGATATTTTGCTTTCTATATCTATTTCCAGGTCATTTATAAACATGTTAAAAAGCAGCGGACCCAATACTGAACCCTGAGGTACTCCACTCTCCACTTTAACTATACTGGAGAATTTTCCATTTACAACCACACACTGTTCCCTATCCTTCAACCAGTTTTGTATCCAATTGCAAAGGTTATCTCCTAGCCCCAATTTCCTTATTTTATACACCAGCCTTCTGTGTGGTACTGTATCAAATGCCTTTGCAAAGTCTAGATATACTACATCTACTGCCTTGCCATTGTCAAGGTTGCTGCTTACCTCCTCATAGAAGCTGAAAAGATTAGTTTGGCATGACCTATTCTTCATAAAACCATGTTGATTTGTGCTAATGATCTTATTTTTTGTGTTGTAATCCTGAATATAGTCCCTTATTATGCCTTCTAATAGTTTTCCCACTACAGAGGTCAAACTCACTGGTCTATAATTCCCAGGTTCTGTTTTAGTTCCCTTCTTAAATAGAGGCACTATGTTAGCTCTTCGCCAATCCTGTGGCACTGAGCCTGTGGTAATAGAATCTTTAAAGAGTAAATATAGGGGTTTTGCTAACACTGCACTGAGTTCCTGAAGAACCCTTGGATGTATACCATCAGGACCCGGTGCTTTGTCGGTCTTAATTTTGTTCAGTCTTCCCATGACATCTCCTTGAGTTAACCCAATATCTATTAATTGTATTGTTTTATTTGATACTTGCGGAGGCTCTTCTACCATTCCTTGCTCCCTTGTATATACGGATGCAAAGAAAGTGTTTAAAACAAACAGATCGAATTCAAGAAGAATTATTACCATACTCTAACATGGCATCATTGAAAGAAATGGATGGAGAGACAAATAAAAAAATTATTGCATTTGAAAAAAGGTAAATTCAATAGGGACCAGTTGGATTATGTGAATGGCCGAAATAGGTATAGGATAGATACTGATAATAGCCATAATCAACGCTCAATAAGAACTAATTATAACCCCCAAAATAAAACTGAACATGTAACGACTACACGCTCTAATAGAGGGGATAAAACTCATTACAAGAGAATACAACAAAAATAAGGAAACAGAAAAAGAGAGTGACTACTGACAAAAACCTAGAAAAGGTTATCAGTGTACCTATACAAAATAAGTATTCTCTGTTGGAAACGGTAACACAAAAAGAGAAAGCTTTAAAGGATTCAATTACAACACCACTGATACGGTTCGAATTAGAGTCAGACCCTACCCCCAGTACTAGTTATGCTGCTCAGGCTGCTGATAATAGTACATCTTACAATTATGCGGTAGCAGCTGCTTCTTTTTTGGGGAATGCTCAGTGGAGGCTCAGGCACCCCCAGAAAAGAAGCAGAAGCTCCTCGTTGGAACATAGCTTAGCCGACAGGGTAAGAAAGCAGGCAGAAGGTACAGGGGAAGAAAGATAGACACCAATGGTGGTTGGGATAAGGTAGATATATTTAACCTCACAGATTATGCACTTAGTAAAGATGAATTGTCAGTGATAGGTAAGGACTTAAAATTTCACACCAAACACAATATTGTAGCACAGGGATGGTTATATTACAATCTAATAGAGAACCAGCAGCCTGATCTAGATAACCTTATTCCCAATGGTTATAAACACAAATTACAAAAAAACAGAAATATGATCAGCGCTATATTTCCCTATATAGAACAAAGGTTTCAGTGACCAATCTACAAAATCAAAAACTGTTTAATAAAAAAGATAAAAATAGTTCACAATCTATAATCATCTAGGCAGAAAAATCCCCATCAATAGATGTCTCAAATATAACCCCAGTAGCAATATCGTAGTCCTCCTCGCAGACAGATGTGTCCCGGTACACTCTGACCCAGACTGACACTAAAATCGGAAAACCCTCCTCCGTTGTGTCAACCCTGACGCCCTATCGTGATTACATGTAGCATATATATATATATATATATATATATATATATATATATATATACTAGCAATGTGGGACGGCGTTGCCCATCAGGATATATAGGGAATTAATGCACACACACGGATGCGAGACAAACACAGAGACGCACACACAAATTCACACGCATGCACTGAGATGCTTAAAGAGCGATAGTCATACACACATACATGCAGACACATAGAGTGTGATACAGACATGCAACACACACAGTGAGAAACACACAGGCACACACAGAGACACGCACACACAGAAGTGAGTCATAAGGGGTTGACTTATGTGTCATTGTAATGAGTTTGTGTTTGTACTTATGCCTCCAGTGTTAGTGAGTGTGTGTGATTGAGTGAGTGTGTTAGTGAGTGTGTGTGATTGAGTAAGAATGTATGAGTGAGAGTGTGTATGATAGTGAGAGAGTGTGAGTGATTGAGGGTGAGAGTGTGATTGAGTGTGAGTGTGACTGAGTGTGATTGAGTGTGAGTGTGAGAGTGTGATTGTGATTGAGTGTGACTGCGATACTGTAAGTGTGAGAGTGTGATTGAGTGTGAGACTGTGAGAGTGTGAGACTGTGATTGAGTGACTGAGTGTGAGAGTGAGACTGTGTGAGAGTGTGATTGAGTGAGACTGTGAGAGTGTGATTGAGAGTGAGAGTGTGTGAGTGTGATTGAGTGAGACTGTGTGAGTGTGATTGAGTGTGTGAGTGATTGGGTGTGAGACTGAGAGAGTGAGAGAGACTGTGTGAGACTGAGAGTGTGAGAATGTGAGTGTGAGATTGTGTGTGAGACTGTGAGAATGTGAGAGACTGTGAGAGTGTGAGAGAGTGTGCCCTGTGCCCTGTGAGACTGAGATTGGATACTTGCTGGAATAATAGCATAAGAATATTGTGTGGTGTGGTAAGGGAGAGGTTAAAAGCAAATCTCTCTGAGTTTTGTTTTCCCTCTTTGCTGTGATAAATAATTGAAGTCTGGTGTGGTGGGAGTGACTAATTGCTGTGTTTGTAATTGGTGGATTCCTGGCTTATATAGCAAGGAGTGAGAGAGCTCTGTAAGTTCATCAGTGCCCTGTGAGACTGAGATTGGATACTTGCTGGAATAATAGCATAAGAATATTGTGTGGTGTGGTAAGGGAGAGGTTAAAAGCAAATCTCTCTGAGTTTTGTTTTCCCTCTTTGCTGTGATAAATAATTGAAGTCTGGTGTGGTGGGAGTGACTAATTGCTGTGTTTGTAATTGGTGGATTCCTGGCTTATATAGCAGATACATAGTGAATACTTGAACGTGTGAATCTTGCCTCAGTGTGTAAGTGCAGAGGTGTGGTAAGTGTGGGAATTTAAAACAGGGGAATTCAAGTGCAGAAGTGTGGTAAGTGTGGGAATTTAAAACAGGGGAATTCACATACAGGGGAACACATTATCAAACTTATTGTGCAGCTATTTTTGCCTGCCTGCCTTTTTATCTTGTGGTAACTGGCACATATGAGTGGTAGCATGATTGTCCATTTAACTCAGTGCACAAACTGCCATATGTTTGCACACCTGGAACAACCGTTCCAGGGTGCATACCTCTGTGGCAGATGTGAGCAAGTGGTCTCTCTGGAAGCTCGTATTAGAGATCTGGAGGGGCAGGTTGCAACATTGAGAAAGACGGACAATCTTGAGAGGGGTCTGCTGACTGAGCAGCAGGAAGCGGTGGTAGGTAGTTCTGGGGGTGGAGACTGCACAAAGAAAGAGCAGGTAGCCAGATGGGTTACAGTTAGACATAGCAAGGGGGGTGGACAGAGAAATAGGGAGGACACTCCTGTGTTTACTAATCCTAACAGATTTTCTACATTAAGTAATGATGTTGGGGATGCTGACACAGGAAGGTCTTTGCTGGAGAGGACTGTTCTCTCTAACAGCCGAGTGAACAGCCCCTCTAGCACGGATGGGATCCAGGACTCAGGCAGACCTAGACAGATGGTGGTGGTAGGGGATTCTATTATTAGGAAGACAGACAGGGTAATCTGTCGCCAAGATCGCCACAATCGTACAGTTTGCTGTCTCCCGGGAGCTCGGGTTCGACATGTGGCTGATCGGGTTGATAGATTGTTGGGAGGGGCTGGGCATGACCCGGCTGTCATGGTACATGTTGGTACTAATGACAAAGTCAGTGGAAAATGGAGGTCCGTTAAGAATGATTTCAGGGACCTAGGATATAAGCTTAAGCAGAGGACCTCTAAGGTAGTATTTTCTGAAATTCTACCTGTGCCACGCGCTACATTAGAAAGGCAACGGGAGATTAGGGAGTTAAATGCGTGGATAAAGACTTGGTGTAAGCAGGAGGGGTTTGGGTTTCTAGAGCACTGGTCAGTCTTTTCCCTTGGGAGCAATCTTTATAGTAGTGATGGATTGCACCTTAGTGGAAGGGGGGCCACGGTGCTGGGTGATAGGATGGTTAGAAGGCTGGAGGAGACTTTAAACTAGAAAGTGGGGGGGAGGGAGCTGCAACACAGGCTGGGGAAGATAGTATAATTGAGGGAATGGGATTAGAGAAGGGTCATGGGGGTGGAGAGGGGGAATGGGCTAGTTCAGCTAATAGGGAGTTGCCATTGTTACAGCCTGATAAAAGACAAATACATCTGAAAAAGAATGAAATCTTTAAGAATGGCAAAAAGATAAAATGTATGCATGCAAATGCTCGCAGTCTGGCTGGTAAGATGGGGGAACTAGAAATGATTGCAGTACATGAGCAGTATGATCTGATTGGAGTGTCTGAAACCTGGTTAGATGATACGTATGACTTGGCAGTCAATCTAGAGGGTTATTCACTTTTTAGGAGGGACAGGGTTAATAAAAGGGGAGGAGGGGTATGCCTATATGTAAAGCAGGCCTTAAAACCTAGTTTAAGGGAAGATATAAATGAAGGGTCCAATGAAAAGGTAGAGGCCTTGTGGGCTGAAATACACACTGGGGGCACACATAATAAAAAGATATTGGTGGGGGTTTGCTACAAGCCACCTAATGTTGGGGAGTTGGAGGAAGCCCAGCTTTTACTGCAAATGGAAAAGGCTGCTAGGTCAGCAAAGGTAATTATAATGGGAGATTTCAACTACCCTGAAATTGACTGGAGCAATATGACTTCAGGCACAACAAAGGGAAATATTTTTCTAAGTATGATAAATGATAATTTTATGTCCCAACTAGTAGAGGAGCCAACTAGAAAAGAGGCCTTGCTTGACCTAGTGCTCTCAAACGATTCTGACATTGTAAACAGTGTGCAGGTAAGGGAACATTTGGGCAGCAGTGACCATAATATTGTATCCTTTGAAGTTTGTTATGAGAAACCCAATAGCAAGAGTTTAACCAAAACATTCAATTTCAAAAAGGCTAATTTTACAAAGTTAAAAGAAGCTTTAAAGGATATCCAGTGGGATGTAATTTTCAAAGATAAAAATGCACAAGAGTCATGGAATGTATTTAAAATGCTCTTGGGCAAATATACACGTCAATATATACCATTGGGGAATAAGCACAAGAGAAGTAAAGCAAAACCAGTGTGGATTAATAATGTGGTTAGCAGGGAAATGAGAAATAAAAAGCAGGCTTTTAAGGTGTTTAAGTCAAATGGGTCAGATGCATCATTTAAAAAATATAAAGAATGTAATAAAATCTGCAAACAAGCAATTAAGCTAGCTAAAATAGAAAATGAGTGAAACATTGCAAACGAGAGCAAGAAAAACCCTAAACAATTCTACAAGTATATTAACAACAAAAAAGTTAAGGTTGATATTGGTCCTCTTAGGACTGAAACAGGTGAATTGATTAGTGAGGATAAAGCTATGGCTGAGACCCTAAATACGTTCTTTGCTTCAGTATATACAAAGGAAGCAGAAATGACAAGCTATGGGCAAACAGAAAAAACCATGGAATTTCCTCCAACATCTACATGGCTTACTGAGGACAAGGTCCAAAAGAGACTGGAAAGGGTTATAGTGAATAAAGCGCCTGGACCGGACGGTATACACCCAAGGGTACTTAAGGAACTTAGTTCAGTAATAGCAAAACCATTATACTTAATATTTATTGATTCAATTTCATCAGGCATAGTGCCCTGTGATTGGAGGAAAGCTGATGTAGTTCCATTGTTTAAAAAGGGAGCAAGATCCAAACCAGGAAATTATAGACCTGTGAGCTTGACTTCCATAGTGGGTAAGATACTAGAAGGGTTATTAACTGATAGTATTCAGAACTATGTGAAGACAAACAATATCATTAGTAGGAATCAGCATGGTTTCATGAAGAACAGATCATGTCAGACTAATTTACTTGCATTTTATGAAAGAGTGAGTAGTAATTTGGACAGGGGAATTGCTGTTGATGTAGTATACTTGGATTTTGCAAAAGCCTTTGACACAGTGCCTCACAACAGGTTACTGCATAAATTAAAAGGCTTCGGTTTGGGTGGTGGTATCTGTACATGGATTGAGAACTGGTTAAATGATAGATGGCAGAGAGTTGTTGTAAATGGAACTTTTTCAAATTGGTCTAGGGTTATAAGTGGGGTACCGCAGGGTTCAGTCCTGGGCCCAATGCTTTTTAATTTGTTTATTAATGATCTAGAAGTGGGAATTGAAAGTAGCATCTCAATCTTTGCTGATGACACTAAGCTATGTAAGGAAATACATACAGAGCTCGATGTTTTTTCCCTACAGAAGGATTTAGATAAACTAAGTGAATGGGCAGAAAAGTGGCAGATGTCATTTAATGTAGATAAATGTAAGGTTATGCATTTGGGTTGTAGAAACAAACTTGCTACATATACTCTAAATGGGAAACAACTTGGGAAATCCTCATTAGAGAAAGATTTAGGTGTACTGATAGACAATAGTCTTCACAGCAGTGTGCAGAGTCACTCAGCTGCTGCAAGAGCAAATAGAGTACTAGCCTGCATAAAAAGAGGTGTAGAAGCAAGGGATGCTAATATTATCCTACCTCTGTATAAATCCTTGGTTAGGCCTCATCTAGAATATGGAGTACAATTTTGGGCGCCTGTTCTAAAAAAAGACATTACTGAACTGGAAAAGGTGCAGAGACGTGCAACAAAACTGATAAAGGGATTGGAGGATCTGAGTTACAAAGAGAGACTAGCCAAACTGGGTTTGTTTACATTAGAAAAGAGACGTCTAAGGGGTGATATGATTACCATTTACAAATACATTCAAGGCCAATACAAAGAACTATCCAATGAATTATTTATGAAAAGAGCTGAGCTAAGAACAAGAGGTCATCCATTAAGACTTGAGGAAAGGCGCTTTCGACTAAAACACAGGCAGGGATTCTTTACAGTAAGGGCGGTAAGGCTATGGAATTCTTTGCCTCGGGATGCTGTGCTTGCAGATAATGTAACTGCATTCAAAAAAGCAATGGATGCCTATCTAGCACAGAACAATATTGACAGTTATGACAGATGGCTTCAAAGCAAATAGGATATTGAGCCGGGGAACTATTTGACACACTCACACACACACACCTACATTGGAAATTGCTCCAGAGGGCTTTTTGGTTGCCTTCCTCTGGGTCAACGGGGGTGTTATTGGCATGGGCTGGACTTGATGGACGCATGTCTTTTTTCAGCCTTATCTACTATGTTACTATGTTATGAGAGAGTGTGAGAGACTGTGAGACTGAGAGTGTGAGAGACTGAGAGTGTGAGAGACTGAGAGTGTGAGAGACTGAGAGTGTGAGAGACTGAGACTGTGAGACTGAGAGTGTGAGAGACTGTGAGACTGAGAGTGTGAGAGACTGTGAGACTGAGACTGTGAGAGAGACTGTGAGAGAGACTGTGAGAGAGACTGTGAGAGAGACTGTGAGAGAGACTGTGAGAGAGACTGTGAGAGAGACTGTGAGACTGTGAGAGTGTGAGACTGTGAGAGTGTGAGACTGTGAGAGTGTGAGACTGTGAGAGTGTGAGACTGTGAGAGTGTGAGACTGTGAGAGTGTGAGAGTGTGAGACTGTGAGAGTGTGAGACTGTGAGAGTGTAAGACTGTGAGAGTGTGAGACTGTGAGAGTGTGAGAGAGAGTGTGTGTGTGAGACTGTGTGTGAGACTGTGTGTGAGACTGTGTGTGAGACTGTGTGTGAGACTGTGTGTGAGACTGTGTGTGTGAGACTGTGTGTGTGTGAGACTGTGTGTGTGTGAGACTGTGAGAGCGTGAGACTGTGAGAGCGTGTGAGAGTGTGAGAGCATGTGTGACTGAGAGAGTGCGAGACTGAGAGAGTGCAAGACTGAGAGAGAGCGAGTGTGTGAGACTGAGAGTGTGAATGAGTGAGACTGAGAGTGTGGATGAGTGAGCCAGCGAGAGTGAAAGAGAGAGACTGTGAGAGAGAGAGACTGTGAGAGTGTGAGACTGTGAGAGCGTGTGAGACTGAGAGTGTGAATGAGTGAGAGACTGAGAGTGTGAATGAGTGAGAGACTGTGAGAGTGAGAGAGAGAGACTGTGAGAGTGAGAGTGTGAGACTGTGAGAGTGTGAGAGCATGTGAGACTGAGAGCGTGTGAGACTGAGATCGTGTGAGACTGAGAGAGTGCGAGTGTGCGAGACTGAGAGAGTGTGTGTGAGAGTGTGTGTGAGAGAGACTGTGTGTGAGTGTGAGACAGAGAGTGCGAGACAGAGTATGTGAGTGTGTGAGAGTGAGATAGTGAGACTGTGTGAGAGTGAGACTGTGTGAGAGTGAGACTGTGTGAGAGTGAGAGAGATAGACTATGTGAGAGTGAGAGAGATAGACTATGTGAGAGTGTGAGAGAGACTGTGAGAGTGAGAGAGAGACTGTGAGAGTAAGAGACTGTGAGACTGTGTGAGAGTGAGAGAGAGAGACTATGTGAGAGTGAGAGACTATGTGAGAGTGAGAGACTATGTGAGAGTGAGAGAGAGAGACTGTGAGAGTGTGAGAGAGAGACTGTGAGTGTGAGAGAGAGACTGTGAGAGTAAGAGACTGTGAGACTGTGTGAGTGTGAGACTGTAAGTGTTAGACTGTGAGACTGAGACTGTGTGTGAGACTATGTGTGAGACTGTGTGTGAGAGTGAGAGACTGTGAGACTGTGTGTGAGAGTGTGAGCCTGTGAGTGTGTGAGACTGTGTGAGACTGTGTGAGAGTGAGAGTGTGAGACTGTGTGTGAGACTGTGAGAGAGTGTGAGAGTGAGAGACTGTGAGAGAGTGTGAGAGACTGTGAGAGTGAGACTGTGTGAGACTGTGAGAGACTGTGTGTGAGTGCAAGACTGTGTGAGTGCAAGACTGTGTGAGTGCAAGACTGTGTGAGTGCGAGACTGTGTGAGTGTGAGACTGTGTGAGTGTGAGACTGTGTGTGTGTGTAAGACTGTGTGTGTGAGACTGTGTGAGTGTGAGAGACTGTGTGAGTGTGAGAGACTGTGAGTGCGAGACTGTGAGTGCGAGACTGTGAGTGCGAGACTGTGAGTGCGAGACTGTGAGTGCGAGACTGTGAGTGCGAGACTGTGAGTGCGAGACTGTGAGTGCGAGACTGTGCGAGACTGTGAGTGCGAGACTGTGAGTGCGAGACTGAGTGAGACAGTGTGAGAGTGAGAGAGAGAGAGACTGTGAGACTGAGAGTGTGTGAGACTGAGAGTGTGAGACTGAGAGTGTGAGACTGAGAGTGTGAGACTGAGAGTGTGAGACTGAGAGTGTGAGACTGAGAGTGTGTGAGAGAGTGTGTGAGAGAGTGTGTGAGAGAGTGTGTGAGAGAGTGTGAGACTGTGTGAAAATGTGAGAGTGAGACAGAGACTGTGAGAGTGAGAGAGAGAGACTGTGAGAGTGTGAGAGAGAGAGACTGAGAGTAAGAGACTGTGAGACAGTGTGAGACTGTGAGACAGTGTGAGACTGTGTGAGTGTGAGACTGTGTTTGAGAGTGAGACTGTGTGTGAGAGTGAGACTGTGTGTGAGAGTGAGACTTTGTGTGAGAGTGTGAGACTGTGTGTGAGAGTGTGTGAGACTGTGAGTGAGAGTGTGAGACTGTGTGTGAGAGCGTGAGACTGTGTGAGACTGTGTGTAAGTGTGAGAGTGAGAGAGAGAGACTGTGAGAGTGTGAGAGAGAGAGCCTGAGAGTAAGAGACTGTGAGACAGTGTGAGACTGTGAGACAGTGTGAGACTGTGAGACAGTGTGAGACTGTGTTTGAGAGTGAGACTGTGTTTGAGAGTGAGACTGTGTTTGAGAGTGAGACTGTGTTTGAGAGTGAGACTGTGTTTGAGAGTGAGACTGTGTGTGAGAGTGAGACTGTGTGTGAGAGTGTGTGAGACTGTGTGAGACTGTGTGTGAGAGTGTGAGACTGTGTGTGAGAGTGAGACTGTGAGACAGTGTGAGACTGTGTGAGTGTGAGACTGTGTGAGTGTGAGACTGTGGGAGTGTGAGACTGTGGGAGTGTGAGACTGTGGGAGTGTGAGACTGTGGGAGTGTGAGACTGTGGGAGTGTGAGACTGTGGGAGTGTGAGACTGTGGGAGTGTGAGACTGTGGGAGTGTGAGACTGTGTGTGAGACTGTGAGACTGTGTGTGAGACTGTGTGTGAGACTGTGTGTGAGACTGTGTGTGAGACTGTGTGTGAGACTGTGTGTGAGACTGTGTGTGAGACTGTGTGAGACCGTGTGAGAGTGTGAGACTGAGAGTGTGAGACTGAGAGTGTGAGACTGAGAGTGTGAGACTGAGAGTGTGAGACTGAGAGTGTGAGACTGAGAGTGTGAGACTGAGAGTGTGAGACTGAGAGTGTGTGAGAGAGTGTGTGAGAGAGTGTGTGAGACTGTGTGAAAATGTGAGAGTGAGACAGAGACTGTGAGAGTGAGAGAGAGAGACTGTGAGAGTGTGAGAGAGAGAGACTGAGAGTAAGAGACTGTGAGACAGTGTGAGACTGTGAGACAGTGTGAGACTGTGTGAGTGTGAGACTGTGTTTGAGAGTGAGACTGTGTGTGAGAGTGAGACTGTGTGTGAGAGTGAGACTTTGTGTGAGAGTGTGAGACTGTGTGTGAGAGTGTGTGAGACTGTGAGTGAGAGTGTGAGACTGTGTGTGAGAGCGTGAGACTGTGTGAGACTGTGTGTAAGTGTGAGAGTGAGAGAGAGAGACTGTGAGAGTGTGAGAGAGAGAGCCTGAGAGTAAGAGACTGTGAGACAGTGTGAGACTGTGAGACAGTGTGAGACTGTGAGACAGTGTGAGACTGTGTGAGTGTGAGACTGTGTTTGAGAGTGAGACTGTGTTTGAGAGTGAGACTGTGTTTGAGAGTGAGACTGTGTGTGAGAGTGAGACTGTGTGTGAGAGTGTGTGAGAGTGTGTGAGAGTGTGTGAGACTGTGTGAGACTGTGTGTGAGAGTGAGACTGTGAGACAGTGTGAGACTGTGTGAGTGTGAGACTGTGTGAGTGTGAGACTGTGTGAGTGTGAGACTGTGGGAGTGTGAGACTGTGGGAGTGTGAGACTGTGGGAGTGTGAGACTGTGGGAGTGTGAGACTGTGAGACTGTGGGAGTGTGAGACTGTGGGAGACTGTGTGAGACTGTGTGTGAGACTGTGTGTGAGACTGTGTGTGAGACTGTGTGTGAGACTGTGTGTGAGACTGTGTGTGAGACTGTGTGTGAGACTGTGTGTGAGACTGTGTGTGAGACTGTGTGAGACCGTGTGAGAGTGTGAGACTGTGTGTGAGAGTGTGAGACTGTGTGAGAGTGAGACTGTGTAAGAGTGAGACTGTGTGAGAGTGAGAGAGAGAATGTGAGACTGAGTGAGAGAGAGAGACTGTGTGTGAGACTGTGTGAGTGTGGGACTGTGTGAGACTGTGTGTGAGACTGAGAGTGTGAGACTGTGAGAGAATGTGAGACTGTGAGAGAGAGTGTGAGAGACTGTGAGAGTGTGAGAGAGAGTGTGAGACTGTGTAAGAGTGTGAGACTGTGTGTGAGACTGTGTGTGAGACTGTGTGTGAGACTGTGTGTGAGACTGTGTGTGAGACTGTGTGTGAGACTGTGTGTGAGACTGTGTGTGAGACTGTGTGTGAGACTGTGAGAGAGTGTGAGAGAGTGTGAGAGAGTGTGAGAGAGTGTGAGAGAGTGTGTGAGACTGTGAGACTGTGAGAGTGTGACAGAGAGTGTGAGAAACTATGAGAGTGTGAGAGAGAGTGTGAGACTGAGAGAGTGTGAGAGAGAGTGCGAGACTGTGAGACTGTGTGAGAGTGTGAGACTGTGTGTGAGAGTGTGAGACTGTGTGTGAGAGTGTGACACTGTGTGTGAGAGTGTAAGACTGTGTGTGAGAGTGTAAGACTGTGTGAGACTGTGTGACTGAGAGTGTGAGAGAGACTGTGAGACTGTGTGTGAGAGAGAGACTGTGAGAGTGTGACTGTGTGAGAGTGTGAGACTGTGTGAGACTGTGTGAGAGTGAGACTGAGAGAGTGTGAGACTGAGAGAGTGTGAGACTGTGTGTGAGACTGTGTGTGAGACTGTGTGTGAGACTGTGTGTGAGACTGTGTGTGAGACTGTGTGTGAGACTGTGTGTGAGACTGTGAGAGAGTGTGAGACTGTGAGAGAGTGTGAGACTGTGAGAGAGTGTGAGACTGTGAGAGAGTGAGAGACTGTGAGAGTGTGAGAGAGAGTGTGAGAGACTGTGAGTGTGAGAGAGAGTGTGAGACTGAGAGAGTGTGAGAGAGAGTGTGAGACTGTGTGTGAGAGTGTGAGACTGTGTGAGACTGTGTGTAAGTGTGAGAGTGAGAGAGAGAGACTGTGAGAGTGTGAGAGAGAGAGCCTGAGAGTAAGAGACTGTGAGACAGTGTGAGACTGTGTGAGTGTGAGACTGTGAGACAGTGTGAGACTGTGTGAGTGTGAGACTGTGTTTGAGAGTGAGACTGTGTTTGAGAGTGAGACTGTGTTTGAGAGTGAGACTGTGTTTGAGAGTGAGACTGTGTGTGAGAGTGAGACTGTGTGTGAGAGTGTGTGAGAGTGTGTGAGACTGTGTGTGAGAGTGTGAGACTGTGTGTGAGAGTGAGACTGTGAGACAGTGTGCGACTGTGTGTGAGAGTGTGAGACTGTGTGAGTGTGAGACTGTGTGAGTGTGAGACTGTGTGAGTGTGAGACTGTGTGAGTGTGAGACTGTGGGAGTGTGAGACTGTGTGTGAGACTGTGTGAGACTGTGTGAGACTGTGTGTGAGACTGTGTATGAGACTGTGTATGAGACTGTGTATGAGACTGTGTAAGAGACTGTGTGAGAGTGTGAGACTGTGTGTGAGAGTGTGAGACTGTGTGAGAGTGAGACTGTGTAAGAGTGAGACTGTGTGAGAGTGAGAGAGAGAATGTGAGACTGAGTGAGAGAGAGAGACTGTGTGTGAGACTGTGTGAGTGTGGGACTGTGTGTGAGACTGAGAGTGTGAGACTGTGAGAGAATGTGAGACTGTGAGAATGTGAGAGAGAGTGTGAGAGACTGTGAGAGTGTGAGAGAGAGTGTGAGACTGTGTAAGAGTGTGAGACTGTGTGTGAGACTGTGTGTGAGACTGTGTGTGAGACTGTGTGTGAGACTGTGTGAGACTGTGTGTGAGACTGTGTGTGAGAGTGTGTGTGAGAGTGTGTGTGAGAGTGTGAGAGTGTGAGACTGTGAGAGAGTGAGAGACTGTGAGAGTGTGACAGAGAGTGTGAGAAACTATGAGAGTGTGAGAGAGAGTGTGAGACTGAGAGAGTGTGAGAGAGAGTGCGAGACTGTGAGACTGTGTGAGACTGTGAGACTGTGTGAGAGTGTGAGACTGTGTGTGAGAGTGTGACACTGTGTGTGAGAGTGTAAGACTGTGTGTGAGAGTGTAAGACTGTGTGAGACTGTGTGACTGAGAGTGTGAGAGAGACTGTGAGACTGTGTGTGAGAGAGAGACTGTGAGAGTGTGACTGTGTGAGAGTGTGAGACTGTGTGAGAGTGTGAGACTGTGTGAGAGTGTGAGACTGTGTGAGAGTGTGAGACTGTGTGAGAGTGTGAGACTGTGTGAGAGTGAGACTGAGAGAGTGTGAGACTGTGTGAGAGTGTGAGACTGTGTGTGAGACTGTGTGTGAGACTGTGAGAGAGTGTGAGACTGTGAGAGAGTGTGAGACTGTGAGAGAGTGAGAGACTGTGAGAGTGTGAGAGAGAGTGTGAGAGACTGTGAGAGTGTGAGACTGAGAGAGTGTGAGAGAGAGTGTGAGACTGTGTGTGAGAGTGTGAGACTGTGTGACTGAGAGTGTGAGAGAGACTGTGAGACTGTGTGTGAGAGAGAGACTGTGAGAGTGAGAGTGTGTGTGAGTGTTAGACTGTGTGAGAGTGTGAGACTGTGTTAGAGTGAGACTGAGAGAGTGTGAGAGAGAGTGTGAGACTGTGTGTGAGAGTGTGAGACTGTGTGAGTGTGAGACTGTGTGAGTGTGAGACTGTGTGTGAGACTGTGTGTGAGACTGTGTGTGAGACTGTGAGACTGTGTGTGAGACTGTGTGTGAGACTGTGTATGACACTGTGTGAGACCGTGTGAGAGTGTGAGACTGTGTGTGAGAGTGTGAGACTGTGTGAGAGTGAGACTGTGTGAGAGTGAGACTGTGTGAGAGTGAGAGAGAGACTGTGAGACTGAGTGAGAGAGAGAGACTGTGTGTGAGACTGTGTGAGTGTGGGACTGTGTGTGAGACTATGTGTGAGACTGAGAGTGAGAGAGTGTGAGACTGTGAGAGAAAGTGAGACTGTGAGAATGTGAGAGAGAGTGTGAGAGACTGTGAGAGTGTGAGAGAGAGTGTGAGACTGTGTAAGAGTGTGAGACTGTGTGTGAGAGTGTGAGACTGTGTGTGAGAGTGTGAGACTGTGTGTGAGAGTGTGAGACTGTGTGTGAGACTGTGTGTGAGACTGTGTGTGAGACTGTGTGTGAGACTGTGTGTGAGACTGTGTGTGAGACTGTGTGTGAGACTGTGTGTGAGACTGAGAGTGAGACTGAGAGTGAGAGAGTGTGAGACTGTGAGAGACTGTGAGAGAGTGTGAGACTGTGAGAGAGTGTGAGACTGTGAGAGAGTGAGAGACTGTGAGAGAGTGAGAGACTGTGAGAGAGTGAGAGACTGTGAGAGAGTGAGAGACTGTGAGAGTGTGAGAAACTATGAGAGTGTGAGAGAGAGTGTGAGACTGAGAGAGTGTGAGAGAGAGTGCGAGACTGTGAGACTGTGTGAGAGTGTGAGACTGTGTGTGAGAGTGTGACACTGTGTGTGAGAGTGTAAGACTGTGTGTGAGAGTGTAAGACTGTGTGAGACTGTGTGACTGAGAGTGTGAGAGAGAGTGTGAGACTGAGAGAGTGTGAGAGAGAGTGTGAGACTGTGTGTGAGAGTGTGAGACTGTGTGAGACTGTGTGACTGAGAGTGTGAGAGAGACTGTGAGACTGTGTGTGAGAGAGAGACTGTGAGAGTGTGACTGTGTGAGAGTGTGAGACTGTGTTAGAGTGAGACTGAGAGAGTGTGAGAGAGAGTGTGAGACTGTGTGTGAGAGTGTGAGACTGTGTGAGTGTGAGACTGTGTGAGTGTGAGACTGTGTGAGTGTGAGACTGTGTGAGTGTGAGACTGTGTGAGACTGTGTGTGAGACTGTGCGAGACTGTGAGACTGTGTGTGAGACTGTGTGTGAGACTGTGTGTGAGACTGTGTGTGAGACTGTGTGTGAGAGTGTGTGTGAGAGTGTGAGAGTGTGAGACTGTGAGAGAGTGAGAGACTGTGAGAGTGTGACAGAGAGTGTGAGAAACTATGAGAGTGTGAGAGAGAGTGTGAGACTGAGAGAGTGTGAGAGAGAGTGCGAGACTGTGAGACTGTGTGAGACTGTGAGACTGTGTGAGAGTGTGAGACTGTGTGTGAGAGTGTGACACTGTGTGTGAGAGTGTAAGACTGTGTGTGAGAGTGTAAGACTGTGTGAGACTGTGTGACTGAGAGTGTGAGAGAGACTGTGAGACTGTGTGTGAGAGAGAGACTGTGAGAGTGTGACTGTGTGAGAGTGTGAGACTGTGTGAGAGTGTGAGACTGTGTGAGAGTGTGAGACTGTGTGAGAGTGTGAGACTGTGTGAGAGTGAGACTGAGAGAGTGTGAGACTGTGTGAGAGTGTGAGACTGTGTGTGAGACTGTGTGTGAGACTGTGAGAGAGTGTGAGACTGTGAGAGAGTGTGAGACTGTGAGAGAGTGAGAGACTGTGAGAGTGTGAGAGAGAGTGTGAGAGACTGTGAGAGTGTGAGACTGAGAGAGTGTGAGAGAGAGTGTGAGACTGTGTGTGAGAGTGTGAGACTGTGTGACTGAGAGTGTGAGAGAGACTGTGAGACTGTGTGTGAGAGAGAGACTGTGAGAGTGAGAGTGTGTGTGAGTGTTAGACTGTGTGAGAGTGTGAGACTGTGTTAGAGTGAGACTGAGAGAGTGTGAGAGAGAGTGTGAGACTGTGTGTGAGAGTGTGAGACTGTGTGAGTGTGAGACTGTGTGAGTGTGAGACTGTGTGTGAGACTGTGTGTGAGACTGTGTGTGAGACTGTGAGACTGTGTGTGAGACTGTGTGTGAGACTGTGTATGACACTGTGTGAGACCGTGTGAGAGTGTGAGACTGTGTGTGAGAGTGTGAGACTGTGTGAGAGTGAGACTGTGTGAGAGTGAGACTGTGTGAGAGTGAGAGAGAGACTGTGAGACTGAGTGAGAGAGAGAGACTGTGTGTGAGACTGTGTGAGTGTGGGACTGTGTGTGAGACTATGTGTGAGACTGAGAGTGAGAGAGTGTGAGACTGTGAGAGAAAGTGAGACTGTGAGAATGTGAGAGAGAGTGTGAGAGACTGTGAGAGTGTGAGAGAGAGTGTGAGACTGTGTAAGAGTGTGAGACTGTGTGTGAGAGTGTGAGACTGTGTGTGAGAGTGTGAGACTGTGTGTGAGACTGTGTGTGAGACTGTGTGTGAGACTGTGTGTGAGACTGTGTGTGAGACTGTGTGTGAGACTGTGTGTGAGACTGAGAGTGAGACTGAGAGTGAGAGAGTGTGAGACTGTGAGAGACTGTGAGAGAGTGTGAGACTGTGAGAGAGTGTGAGACTGTGAGAGAGTGAGAGACTGTGAGAGAGTGAGAGACTGTGAGAGAGTGAGAGACTGTGAGAGTGTGAGAAACTATGAGAGTGTGAGAGAGAGTGTGAGACTGAGAGAGTGTGAGAGAGAGTGCGAGACTGTGAGACTGTGTGAGAGTGTGAGACTGTGTGTGAGAGTGTGACACTGTGTGTGAGAGTGTAAGACTGTGTGTGAGAGTGTAAGACTGTGTGAGACTGTGTGACTGAGAGTGTGAGAGAGAGTGTGAGACTGAGAGAGTGTGAGAGAGAGTGTGAGACTGTGTGTGAGAGTGTGAGACTGTGTGAGACTGTGTGACTGAGAGTGTGAGAGAGACTGTGAGACTGTGTGTGAGAGAGAGACTGTGAGAGTGTGACTGTGTGAGAGTGTGAGACTGTGTTAGAGTGAGACTGAGAGAGTGTGAGAGAGAGTGTGAGACTGTGTGTGAGAGTGTGAGACTGTGTGAGTGTGAGACTGTGTGAGTGTGAGACTGTGTGAGTGTGAGACTGTGTGAGTGTGAGACTGTGTGAGACTGTGTGTGAGACTGTGCGAGACTGTGAGACTGTGTGTGAGACTGTGTGAGACCGTGTGAGAGTGTGAGACTGTGTGTGAGAGTGTGAGACTGTGTGAGAGTGAGACTGTGTGAGAGTGAGACTGTGTGAGAGTGAGAGAGAGACTGTGAGACTGAGTGGGAGAGAGACTGTGTGTGAGACTGTGTAAGAGTGTGAGACTGTGTGTGAGAGTGTGAGACTGTGCGTGAGACTGTGCGTGAGACTGTGCGTGAGACTGTGCGTGAGACTGTGTGTGAGACTGTGTGTGAGACTGTGTGTGAGACTGTGTGTGAGACTGTGTGTGAGACTGAGAGTGAGAGAGTGTGAGACTGTGAGAGAGTGTGAGACTGTGAGAGAGTGTGAGACTGTGAGAGAGTGTGAGACTGTGAGAGAGTGAGAGACTGTGAGAGTGTGACAGAGAGTGTGAGAAACTATGAGAGTGTGAGAGAGAGTGTGAGACTGAGAGAGTGTGAGAGAGAGTGCGAGACTGTGAGACTGTGTGAGAGTGTGAGACTGTGTGTGAGAGTGTGACACTGTGTGTGAGAGTGTAAGACTGTGTGTGAGAGTGTAAGACTGTGTGAGACTGTGTGACTGAGAGTGTGAGAGAGACTGTGAGACTGTGTGTGAGAGAGAGAGACTGTGAGAGTGTGACTGTGTGAGAGTGTGAGACTGTGTGAGAGTGTGAGACTGTGTGAGAGTGAGACTGAGAGAGTGTGAGACTGTGTGTGAGAGTGTGAGACTGTGTGTGAGAGTGTGAGACTGTGTGAGACTGTGTGACTGAGAGTGTGAGAGAGACTGTGAGACTGTGTGTGAGAGAGAGACTGTGAGAGTGTGACTGTGTGAGAGTGTGAGACTGTGTGAGAGTGTGAGACTGTGTGAGAGTGTGAGACTGTGTGAGAGTGAGACTGAGAGAGTGTGAGACTGTGTGAGAGTGTGAGACTGTGTGTGAGACTGTGTGTGAGACTGTGAGAGAGTGTGAGACTGTGAGAGAGTGTGAGACTGTGAGAGAGTGAGAGACTGTGAGAGTGTGAGAGAGAGTGTGAGAGACTGTGAGAGTGTGAGACTGAGAGAGTGTGAGAGAGAGTGTGAGACTGTGTGTGAGAGTGTGAGACTGTGTGAGACTGTGTGACTGAGAGTGTGAGAGAGACTGTGAGACTGTGTGTGAGAGAGAGACTGTGAGAGTGAGAGTGTGTGTGAGTGTTAGACTGTGTGAGAGTGTGAGACTGTGTTAGAGTGAGACTGAGAGAGTGTGAGAGAGAGTGTGAGACTGTGTGTGAGAGTGTGAGACTGTGTGTGAGAGTGTGAGACTGTGTGAGTGTGAGACTGTGTGAGTGTGAGACTGTGTGTGAGACTGTGTGTGAGACTGTGAGACTGTGTGTGAGACTGTGTGTGAGACTGTGTATGACACTGTGTGAGACCGTGTGAGAGTGTGAGACTGTGTGTGAGAGTGTGAGACTGTGTGAGTGTGAGACTGTGTGAGAGTGAGACTGTGTGAGAGTGAGACTGTGTGAGAGTGAGAGAGAGACTGTGAGACTGAGTGAGAGAGAGAGACTGTGTGTGAGACTGTGTGAGTGTGGGACTGTGTGTGAGACTATGTGTGAGACTGAGAGTGAGAGAGTGTGAGACTGTGAGAGAATGTGAGACTGTGAGAATGTGAGAGAGAGTGTGAGAGACTGTGAGAGTGTGAGAGAGAGTGTGAGACTGTGTAAGAGTGTGAGACTGTGTGTGAGAGTGTGAGACTGTGTGTGAGACTGTGTGTGAGACTGTGTGTGAGACTGTGTGTGAGACTGTGTGTGAGACTGAGAGTGAGAGAGTGTGAGACTGTGAGAGAGTGTGAGACTGTGAGAGAGTGTGAGACTGTGAGAGAGTGTGAGACTGTGAGAGAGTGTGAGACTGTGAGAGAGTGTGAGACTGTGAGAGAGTGAGAGACTGTGAGAGTGTGACAGAGAGTGTGAGAAACTATGAGAGTGTGAGAGAGAGTGCGAGACTGTGAGACTGTGTGAGAGTGTGAGACTGTGTGAGACTGTGTGACTGAGAGTGTGAGAGAGACTGTGAGACTGTGTGTGAGAGAGAGACTGTGAGAGTGAGAGTGTGTGTGAGTGTGAGACTGTGTGAGAGTGTGAGACTGTGTTAGAGTGAGACTGAGAGAGTGTGAGAGAGAGTGCGAGACTGTGTGTGAGAGTGTGAGACTGTGTGAGTGTGAGACTGTGTGAGTGTGAGACTGTGTGAGTGTGAGACTGTGTGAGTGTGAGACTGTGTGAGACTGTGTGTGAGACTGTGCGAGACTGTGAGACTGTGTGTGAGACTGTGTGAGACCGTGTGAGAGTGTGAGACTGTGTGTGAGAGTGTGAGACTGTGTGAGAGTGAGACTGTGTGAGAGTGAGACTGTGTGAGAGTGAGACTGTGTGAGAGTGAGACTGTGTGAGAGTGAGAGAGAGACTGTGAGACTGAGTGGGAGAGAGACTGTGTGTGAGACTGTGTGAGTGTGGGACTGTGTGTGAGACTGTGTGTGAGACTGAGAGTGAGAGAGTGTGATACTGTGAGAGAATGTGAGACTGTGAGAATGTGAGAGAGAGTGTGAGAGACTGTGAGAGTGTGAGAGAGAGTGTGAGACTGTGTAAGAGTGTGAGACTGTGTGTGAGAGTGTGAGACTGTGTGTGAGACTGTGTGTGAGACTGTGTGTGAGACTGTGTGTGAGACTGTGTGTGAGACTGTGTGTGAGACTGTGTGTGAGACTATGTGTGAGACTGTGTGTGAGACTGTGTGTGAGAGTGAGAGTGAGAGAGTGTGAGACTGTGAGAGAGTGTGAGACTGTGAGAGAGTGTGAGACTGTGAGAGTGTGACAGAGAGTGTGAGAAACTATGAGAGTGTGAGAGAGAGTGTGAGAGAGAGTGCGAGACTGTGAGACTGTGTGAGAGTGTGACACTGTGTGTGAGAGTGTGACACTGTGTGTGAGAGTGTAAGACTGTGTGTGAGAGTGTAAGACTGTGAGAGACTGTGTGACTGAGAGTGTGAGAGAGACTGTGAGACTGTGTGTGAGAGAGAGACTGTGAGAGTGTGACTGTGTGAGAGTGTGACTGTGTGAGAGTGTGAGACTGTGTGAGAGTGTGAGACTGTGTGAGAGTGAGACTGAGAGAGTGTGAGACTGTGTGTGAGAGTGTGAGACTGTGTGTGAGACTGTGTGTGAGACTGTGAGAGAGTGTGAGACTGTGAGAGAGTGTGAGACTGTGAGAGAGTGTGAGACTGTGAGAGAGTGAGAGACTGTGAGAGTGTGAGAGAGAGTGTGAGAGACTGTGAGAGTGTGAGACTGAGAGAGTGTGAGAGAGAGTGTGAGACTGTGTGTGAGAGTGTGAGACTGTGTGAGACTGTGTGACTGAGAGTGTGAGAGAGACTGTGAGACTGTGTGTGAGAGAGAGACTGTGAGAGTGAGAGTGTGTGTGAGTGTGAGACTGTGTGAGAGTGTGAGACTGTGTTAGAGTGAGACTGAGAGAGTGTGAGAGAGAGTGTGAGACTGTGTGTGAGAGTGTGAGACTGTGTGTGTGTGTGAGACTGTGTGTGTGAGAGACTGTGAGAGACTGTGAGAGTGTGAGAGACTGTGAGAGACTGTGTCAGTGTGAGGGACTGTGTGAGACTGTGTCAGTGTGAGGGACTGTGTGAGACTGTGTGAGACTGAGAGAGACTGTGAGAGACACTGGGAGTGTGAAACTGTGTGAGACTGTGACTGTGAGACTGACTGTGAGACTGTGACTGTGTGAGAGACTGTGAGAGAGTGTGAGAGTGTGTGAGAGTGTAAGAGACTGTGAGAGTGTGAGGGACTGTGTGAGACTGTGAGAGAGACTGTGTGAGACTGTGAGAGACTTTGAGAGTGTGAGACTGAGACTGTGTGAGACTGAGACTGTGTGAGAGTGTGAGACTGCGAGAGTGTGAGACTGTGTGAGACTGTGACTGTGTGAGAGACTGTGTGAGACGGTATGTGAGAGAATGTGAGAGAGTGTGAGAGTGTAAGAGACTGTGAGAGTGTAAGAGACTGTGAGAGTGTGAGGGACTGTGAGAGTGTGAGAGACTGTGTGAGACTGCGAGAGAGACTGTGTGAGACTGTGACTGTGTGAGAGACTGTGTGAGACGGTGTGTGAGAGAGTGTGAGAGTGTAAGAGACTGAGAGTGTGAGGGGCTGTGAGAGTGTGAGAGACTGTGTGAGACTGCGAGAGAGACTGTGTGAGACTGCGAGAGAGACTGTGTGAGATTGTGAGAGTGTGAGACTGAGAGTGTGAGACTGTGTGAAAGTGTGAGACTGTGTGAAAGTGTGAGACTGTGTGAAAGTGTGAGACTGTATGAAAGTGTAAGACTGTGTGACTGTGTGAGACTGTGAGAGTGTGTGAGACTGAGAGTGTGTGAGACTGAGAGAGAGACTGTGTGAGACTGCGAGAGAGACTGTGAGTGTGAGACTGTGAGTGTGAGACTGTGAGTGTGAGACTGTGAGTGTGAGACTGAGAGTGTGTGAGACTGCGAGACAGACTGTGTGAGACTGCGAGAGAGACTGTGAGAGTGTGAGACTGAGAGTGTGAGACTGAGAGTGTGAGACTGAGAGTGTGAGACTGTGTGAAAGTGTGAGAGTGTGAGAGACTGTGTGGGAGTGTGAGACTGAGAGTGTGAGGGACTGTGAGAGTGTGAGGGACTGTGAGACTGCGAGAGAGACTGTGTGAGACTGAGAGTGTGAGACTGAGAGTGTGAGACTGAGAGTGTGAGACTGAGAGTGTGAGACTGAGAGTGTGTGAGACTGCGAGAGAGACTGTGTGAGACTGTGAGAGTGTGAGACTGAGAGTGTGAGACTGTGTGAAAGTGTAAGACTGTGTGAGACTGCGAGAGAGACTGTGTGAGACTGAGAGTGTGTGAGACTGAGAGTGTGTGGGACTGTGAGAGTGTGAGGGACTGTGTGAGACTGCGAGAGAGACTGTGTGAGACTGTGAGAGACTGCGAGAGAGACTGTGAGTGTGATACTGTGAGTGTGAGACTGTGAGTGTGAGACTGAGAGTGTGTCAGACTGCGAGAGAGACTGTGTGAGACTGCGAGAGAGACTGTGAGAGTGTGAGACTGAGAGACTGAGACTGAGAGACTGAGAGTGTGAGACTGTGTGAAAGTGTGAGACTGTGAGAGAGTGTGAGAGACTGTGTGAGACTGTGAGTGTAAGAGACTGTGAGAGTGTAAGAGACTGTGAGAGTGTGAGGGACTGTGAGAGACTGCTAGAGAGACTGTGTGAGACTGCGAGAGAGACTGTGAGAGTGTGAGACTAAGAGTGTGTGGGACTGAGAGTGTGTGCGACTGAGAGTGTGTGGGACTGAGAGAGTGTGTGGGACTGAGAGAGTGTGAGGGACTGTGAGAGTGTGAGGGACTGTGTGAGACTGCGAGAGAGACTGTGTGAGACTGCGAGAGAGACTGTGAGAGACTGTGAGAGTGTGAGACTGAGAGTGTGAGACTGAGAGTGTGAGACTGAGAGTGTGAGACTGAGAGTGTGAGACTGAGAGTGTGAGACTGTGTGAGAGTGTGAGACTGTGTGAGAGTGTGAGACTGTGTGAGAGTGTGAGACTGTGTGAGACGGTGTGTGAGAGAGTGTGAGAGTGTAAGAGACTGTGAGAGTGTGAGGGACTGTGAGAGTGTGAGACACTGTGAGACTGCGAGAGAGACTGTGTGAGACTGTGACTGTGTGAGAGACTGTGTGAGACGATGTGTGAGAGAGTGTGAGAGTGTAAGAGACTGAGAGTGTGAGGGACTGTGAGAGTGTGAGAGACTGTGTGAGACTGCGAGAGAGACTGTGTGAGACTGCGAGAGAGACTGTGTGAGACTGTGTGAAAGTGTGAGACTGTGTGAAAGTGTGAGACTGTGTGAAAGTGTGAGACTGTGTGAAAGTGTGTGACTGTGTGAGACTGTGAGAGTGTGAGAGACTGTGAGACTGCGAGAGAGACTGTGTGAGACTGCGAGAGAGACTGTGAGAGACTGAGAGTGTGAGGGACTGTGAGAGTGAGGGACTGTGAGAGTGTGAGGGACTGTGAGACTGCGAGAGAGACTGTGAGAGACTGAGAGTGTGAGACTGAGAGTGTGAGACTGAGAGTGTGAGACTGAGAGTGTGTGAGACTGAGAGTGTGTGAGACTGAGAGTGTGTGAAACTGCGAGAGAGACTGTGTGAGACTGTGAGAGAGACTGTGAGAGTGTGAGACTGTGTGAGACTGTGAGACTGTGTGAGACTGCGAGAAAGACTGTGTGAGACTGCGAGAGAGACTGTGTGAGACTGCGAGAGAGACTGTGAGAGACTGAGAGTGTGTGAGACTGAGAGTGTGAGGGACTGTGAGAGTGTGAGGGACTGTGTGAGACTGCGAGAGAGACTGCGAGAGAGACTGCGAGAGAGACTGTGAGTGTGATACTGTGAGTGTGAGACTGTGAGTGTGAGACTGAGTGTGTGAGACTGCGAGAGAGACTGTGTGAGACTGCGAGAGAGACTGTGAGAGTGTGAGACTGCGAGAGAGACTGTGTGAGACTGCGAGAGAGACTGTGAGAGTGTGAGACTGCGAGAGAGACTGTGTGAGACTGCGAGAGAGACTGTGAGAGTGTGAGACTGAGAGACTGAGAGTGTGAGACTGAGAGTGTGAGACTGTGTGAAAGTGTGAGAGTGTGAGAGACTGTGTGAGACTGTGAAACTGAGAGTGTAAGAGACTGTGAGAGTGTGAGGGACTGTGAGAGACTGCTAGAGAGACTGTGTGAGACTGCGAGAGAGACTGTGAGAGTGTGAGACTGAGAGTGTGTGGGACTGAGAGAGTGTGAGGGACTGTGAGAGTGTGAGGGACTGTGTGAGACTGCAAGAGAGACTGTGTGAGACTCGAGAGAGACTGTGAGAGTGTGAGACTGAGAGTGTGAGACTGTGTGAAAGTGTGAGACTGAGAGTGTGAGACTGCGTGAGAGTGTGAGACTGAGACTGTGGGAGAGTGTGAGACTGAGACTGTGTGCAACTGTGAGACTGCGACTGTGTGAGAGACTGTGTGAGAGTGTGAGACAGAATGTGTGCTTTGCAATGCGTTGCTTACCCCTCTGGCACTCAAAGGGTTAAGTTGAGCTAACATAGCAATATAACACACGGTGGCTCTTCAGTTGAGGCAATGTAGCAATATGCTGATGTATCAAATAGAAAGTGGTGTTTGAGGCTTGCCCTCTGTAACATACAGCAAAGCATCTCTCTCCCTTTAAGGAGAAAGGGTGGGAATCAGGAAGCAGGAAGTGGAGGAGTGACAGTTGAGACTGTGAGGTGACTGAAGAGATGATGAGTTAAATAAGAGTTGCTATTAAGTTTGTATTTTATGGGAACATTACACCCTCATACTGAAACAGAGTGTATGGAGGGTTACAGTTATCTGTGGGAGGTGAAACAGTGTGTTTGTGGGGTCATGATCCTGAGTGAGAGTGTGAGTAGACCGGGAGAAGTTACTGATATCCCTACCTCAGGAGCGAGTGGCAGTTATATATTTTTTTTTTGTCAGTTGAATACTGGTGGGCGGGCTGGAGGGGGCGGTCCAACTCCCTGTATGATAAACACGCCCCCATTGAATCACCCAATGAGAGCAGTAAAGTCCCCATTCAATCACCCAATAGGAGTTGTGTCTCCTAATGAGACATAAATTATGTAATTAGACATTCTGTTCAATGCGAGTTTCTTTTCTGAGGAGACATAAATTATGTTCTGTGTGTGGGGTACCATAAATTATGCAATGAGGCTTATTCTTTTATATATATAGATATATAAAACACAGATGATAATTCGAGGATTTTCCTAACTTCGTGAAGGAAGGACAGGATTTTATTAAAGACACGGAGGCAGTATTATGCATAAACTCCATCTTTACTACTCCAGCAGCAAAACAGTTACAGAAAGAAAAAAGTGTATACAACAGAATGATAACCCCGCCCCTTAGATAATGCTTATCCAATCACATCACAATAAGCTGTATAACTGTAGGATCCAATAATCCCACTTCCTCTTCTTTGATGCCGCGAAAAACATCAACTGTAGCAACTTCTATAAACAGGATTCTGGAACATAAGTGTCTGAAACTCCTTGATGATTCCCTGAATACAGAGGTCGTCTATCCTAAAGGAGAAAAACATAAAAGTAAAAAAGGGAGGGTTAGTTAGGGAGGGATAATACTCGCCTCCGTGTCTTTAATAAAATCCTGACTTTCCTTCATGAAGTTAAGAAAATCCTCGAATTTTATGACAAGACATGGAGGCTCCTATTATGCAAGTTTAAAGCTGTTGTATAACATTAGCAGTTACATGAGTACTAGGTTTGAAACAAAAGGTCTTAAAGGTGGATTCTCTGTACCAATCAGCTGCTTTGAGAATGTCCTAAAGTATGCAACCTGCAAGAAGCTATTTGGAAGCCATTGCTTCTCTAGAGGAGTGTATTTTGTATCAATACCAGATGACTGCATGATCCAGTGAATCCATCTTGCCAAAGTAGCTGTTGAAACTGGAAGGTAAGGTTTCATAAATGAAATCAGTAATTGGTGTGAATTAGTAGCTCTAAATTTAGCAGTAACAGATTCATATGCCTTCAGTCAAAGAACACAGAGTTGAGCATCATGAGGGAAGCTTGGATAAAAGATTTCCCTAGACAAAGATTTAGTATGTCTAGAAATCAACAGTCTTACACTGTCAAGTTCAAGAAATCTGTTAGAAATATCCAAAGCATGAACATCAGATGCTTTTCTGAATGAAATTAGAAAAAACATGGTGAGTTTGGCCAAAAGCTATTTCAAAGAAAACATCTCGTTAGGAGGCCAGGATTCTATGAAATAAAGGACGATATTGACTTCCAAAGATCAGAATACCTAGTAGAAGGTGGTGAAGACAACTTAATACCTTTCATCAATTTACATACTAAAGGATGTTGACCTGAAGGGAAAATCTTCAATATGATTATGACCTGCTGAAATAGATGATCTTTAGCAATTTATAGTTCTGTAAGCTTTCCCTTGTTGAAAGCAAGAAGACAAAAAGTTAACGTTGGCTGTTAAAATGGAAGAAACGGGATCCAGGTTCCATTCCAGGCACCAACATGCCCAGACATTCCAGCATGATTTGTAACATGCTCTAGTACCGGGTGCCCAAGTCTCTGAGATGAGAAGCTGAGCCAATTCCGAAAGTCTGTCGATAAGCCGTTGAGTCCTGAAATTCAATAAGCCATAAGGTGTAATTGATCTTGAAGTAACAGGTTCTGACAGATCCGGAAGAAACTCAGAAAGCTGAGTTAGATAGTAAGAAAAGTCTAGGGACTCACGGTTGAGCTGTCCAAAAGGATGTTATTATGATTGTGGTGACTTGCTGTTTCCTGATCTGGAGAATGACTCTGGGAATCATGGCAAAAGGAGGAAACACGTAACGGTCAAGTAGAGGCCAGTCTTGAAGGAAGATGTTTAAAGCCAGAGCTTCCGGGTCCGGTCTCCAACTGAAAATACATTGTCTATCTTCAACTGAATGCAGCAATTTGACTTGTCTTTTGTAAAGCTTTGACAGCAAACAATCCTGCCAATAGCTCCAAGCAATTGATGTGCAGAGTTTTCTGAAAGAGACCATTTCCCTCCTGTAGTGAGGTTTCCGCAACAAGATCCCTAACCCAAATTGTTGGCGTCAGAGTCGATGATGTCTGGTGACATTCCAAAAATCACTATCCTATTCCAAGCCTTTAGAAATTCTATGCTTTAGATAGGTAGAATGAGCAATTTTTCCCATTTATGATAAATCCAAGATTGATCAAGGCTTAAATAATCAGATGGAGATGTTCCTTGAGCATCTCTATGTCCTGAGACATGATTAACCTGTCGACCAGATAAATAATCATGCGGACCCCACTGCTTCTCAGAAAACAGATTACAGGTTTCTTGATTTCTGTGAACACCAAGGGGCCGATGATAGGCCAAAAGGGAGATAAATGAACTGAAGGAATTGAAGGAGATTTTGTTGATCTTGAGCCATGGGAATAGTTAAATAGGCATCCTTGAGGTCTAACTTTACCATCCAATCCAATAGTATCAAAAGATCTGAGGCAATGAATGCCTTCTATCTTGAAGTGCCTGTAAAGGACAAACAAATACAGTTCTTTCAGATTTATGACTGGTTGTACAGCCGAGTCTTTTTTATGTACAAGGAAAATATTGCTAATGCAACCTGGTTCTGAAATTCGGGTTGGAATATTCGCTCCTTGCCTCTGTAAATTCTGAATTTCTTTGTCTATTAACAGAGCTCCCTCTCTGGAGTACAGGAAAGACTTTGGTATTAGGGTCTGATGAGCAGTACAATAAAATTGCTATCTGATGATCTTGCATTGTCTGTAATATCCACAGATTTGCTGTTATCTGATCACCAGGCTTAGAAAAAATGGGTGAGTCTGCCACCCATTTTCCCCGGAGAAAATGATAAGAGGGGGACAAAACACTTACCTGAAAAGTGCCATGAACAAGGAAATCCTCTCAAACTCTTGGCTGTCTAGACCCTGCCACATAGAGGAAAGGAAGGAAGGGGAGCTCTGGTGTCCTGGGAGAAATTTCCTCTCCCAAAATAAGAAGGGTCTTGGTATTTCCTGTTTGTCCTCTAAAGGAAATGACCGACCGGCCAGGAAATGTCCCCTGCTTTTCCCAACCCTAATGAAAACCTTACTTTTAAAAAACCTTCTTTATTGAAGTTTGGGCTTCATCCAAAGCTGTGAATGTATTCACGAATTTACCTAAATTTTTTATGAAGGTTTCACCAAAAAGAAGACCATTAGCTTATGGTTCTTCTTCCATGGAAGCCATGTCAGACAACTTAGGGTCTGTTTCAAGTAAAATTACCCTGCGTCTTTCTGTTGAGAGAGTCGTATTGCCATTACTCAACAGACAAAAGGTTCTTTGTATCCAACCTCTAGGAGTATTTAAGTCCACTGGGGTATTGGTAGTCAAAATAAGATCTTGCTAGTGGGCCAACAATATCTGAAATTTTGTCCTGACATTGCTTCAGAGATACTTCAACTCCCTTTCTAGGGTCTCTACCAGATTTTGATATATGTATTGAGCCATCTGAGGGTCCATAAATGGGGTTTCGCAAATCTTACTAATAGATGGCCTCAGGCATTCAGACTTGTTTCTGGATTTTGCGTCCAGAGCTTTCCTGATCCAAAATTCTATGTATTTGGATATATGATCTTTAGGTATACATTCGGCTTATCTGGAGTATTTAATACCCTCTGGATTGAAAAGTGGTTGACCCTGTTCATCACAAATTATGTTATTTCCTTGTTTAGTAATGTCTATAAAATTTTCATCCTCTGATATTTCATCAGAAAATTGGCCCATATGTTCATCTGACTCATAATTGGACTCCTCAGTAGAACAGTCCAGACAAAAGGAATCTGGTTTAGACTGATTCCTGTTTCTCTTTCTCGGCAAATCATCCTCCTAAGCTGAGGTTCGTTTGTGTGGGTTTGAACCACAATTTTCCTTGCTAGATGCTCTGATATTTAATCAGAAAATTGACCCATATGTTCCTCTGACACATAATTGGACTCCTCAGTAGAACAGTCCAGACAAAAGGAATCTGGTTTAGACTGATTCCTGTTTCTCTTTCTCGGCAAATCATCCTCCCGAGCTGAGGTTCGTTTATGTGGGTTTGAACCACAATTTCCCGTGCTAGATGTTCTAGCTTTTCCATGGCGAGAATAAGAATGTTCTCTTTTCTGTGAGGAACAATGTTTAGTTTCTCTCTCTCAGGTGAGGTGTCAGAAATTTTTTATTGCCAATTAATTGAGGTTTTAATAAAGTTTGATTAAGGACATCAGCAATCACTAAAGTTTTTATTATCTGATTCTTGCAAGAAGAAATGGCATTAGATACAGATTTATTGACAGATTGATCAATCAAGGCTTGAATATTTTGTTCAGTATCAGGCCTTGATGACATGCCAATTGCCTCTTGAGAATCAGAATTGGAAACATTATCCTCCAACATAAAATGAGAAGGGATCCTATTACATTTTTGTGGAGTAATGGGTGAATTTTTTTTTTTTTTGTGAGACATTTTTAATGTCTAAGGGAACAAAACTCTGAAGACAAAACTGGGATGAAAGATATAAGAAAAACAATCACTTTAAACCAGCAGAATTTTCTTGTAAAAGTAAATTCTAAAAGGACAGCAAAAAAGTATGTCTAAAAAGAGAAATATAAACCAGAAAAGTATAAAAACAATGGCAATTATATATAACCAAGTCAGGAAAGGTCTGTTGTCTAGCAAAAAACTGTATACTGTGAAGAAAGGTTTGCACATGCTTAGAAAAGATGCCCAAATCCAAGATGACCACCACAAGTAGGGCTATACAGTAGAAAACGGGCACTTAACAAAGAGAAATGCTATATATCATTTGAAAGAGGAAGAAGAGGGGAGTCTAACCGCTATGAAGAAAACTTTAAAAAATGAAAGTACAAAGAATAAAAGGAAAAAGAAAGCGGAGGCAAGTTCTGAACTAGGAATATGCTCAGAAAGCTAAAGGGAGCTGAGGTAAAGACAAGCTGAGGGGAAAACTCATTAGAGAAGGGAAATAAATACAACAGGGATACAAAACAAAGGGCAATCCTTACAGGGTAATAAGAGACAAATCAATAGCCTCAGAGGACCAAGAAAAAACTAAGAATGAAAGTATAAACAAATGAAATAGACAATATAAATTAAACAAAATTCACTACACGCCAGATAAAATATAATACACATTTTATCAATTAAACACAAAGCAAATATTTTATCAAATTTATTAAACAAAACCACAGAGTACTTATTTGTGCCAGGAGCAGCAAAGAAGAGGAAGTGGGATTATTGGATCCTACAGTTATACAGCTTATTGTGATGTGATTGGATAAGTATTATCTAAGGGGAGGGGTTATCATTCTGTTGTATACACTTTTTTCTTTCTGTAACTGTTTTGCTGCTGGAGTAGTAAAGATGGAGTTTATGCATAATAGGAGCCTCCGTGTCTTGCCATAAAATCATTGTTAAAAATACATTCTATCATTATCACCAAAGGCCAACGCTACAACACAATCACAGCCCGGTCTTTGTAACGGCCCAGTTGATACTATGTGATTATCACCATCAACAAAAAAACTTATAATAGGAAACTTGTTGGAGTTCACGTATATCGTACTAACAAAATATAACCACAATATAAATACGGATGATCATCCCCTTTCAAAGAAGAAAAAAAATATAACTCAAAATAAAACAATAGTCTCTCCAAACCATAAAAATCATAAAAAACAAATACTTGTATAAATGTTCATAAAAATTAGGAGTATACAGACTTTTAAGTCTTATCCTCAACGATAAACATTCCCTTTAAGGAAAAATGGCTGTTTGATTTCAGTCTTTTTCACAAATCATCCGCAATAATGTGTCTCTTGTTTCAGCAGTTCTTATAACACAAATTATATTGCTGGAAATATGGACATTTGACGATATAATCCTTCTCAAATATTTTAGTTTTGTGCACCAAATAGACCCATATCATTAAAGACAATGAAAGCAAATCACCTTTTTTACTTTCATCCACCACCTTATTCTTTATCTTCTCAAATCTTCCAAGTTATAACAGACAAACTTCTACAATGCATACCTTCACATTTGCCTTCCCTCTGGAAACATAATTTCTAGTCCAGGTATTACTCACGGGACACCTGCGTTTGCTTGTCTTTGCGTGTTCTCTGTGCTTCACAAACATGTTGTTTCATATGAATAATGGCGTCTCACCAGAGATCTCGGTATGGTGTCTGTTTCTTGCAATTCAAAGGTGGTGCATGTACATGCTCAATCTGGGTCATACTTGGTGACTCCTTATGATCATCAAATTTCATTTGCCTGTCCTTTACTCCAAAGAATCTCGAATCTCGTAACTGGCCTCTTCCTCAGGGAGTCTCTTTTGCTCCTAACCTTCTAATGTTTTATACTCTCCCTTCAGGTCAAAAAAACTAAATAATTTCTTCTAATGGGAGTTTAACCCCTCATTACTCCTATGTATATCAGCCTACCAACCCTTATTCTGTTACCTCATATGATCTTCCTATCTCATTCAAATGATGCGTCATACAAATCAGTAATCCAGCCACCGATCTGAAAATCAAACTACCTCCACTCCAGACCTCCATCATTAAGGAGTGGTCGGACCAAATGAGTCCAACCTATCCAGATCAATGCATAGAACACACATCCTAATAGATGGCCATAAAGACCTTCCTTAACCAGTAAAACAGTGTAAAAAATACACCACATAATATCCTTATAATAATACATACCATCATTCATGTTAACTGCCCATTGTGGTTTATACATATTCCCAGCCTCAAATACATTTCCCTGGGTAACAGTCCCTCTTATTGTTATGACATATCCTAAACAATATTTACCTCACATTATACTTTCCCATGGTAATTTCAAATGGCTGGGATGACAAATTACCCATGCACAATGTATTTTTATAGATCTTTTCTCAATGTATTTTAATCAATTTAAGTACCTTAAATGTGCCATTATTACAAATCAGCCCAGCCTATCATGGGATGTGTAATATGTAAAACCACAACGAACATTTAAAAACAGCACATATGAATTCTAACTTGAAAATAGAAAAACCTATTCTTCTAATAATAAATAAAGGCTTCCGCTATTTTTCATATTTCTACATACTCCTTACCCTATTTCTATCAGTTTAAAATCACTTACTATGGTTCTGTCACGGTGCCCGTGTTATTACTGGCGATATTTTGACAGTGCTTCTTCCTGATTCAGTTTTATTGGATAAATACTGAGCCCTGTCATTTCAGCTTTGCCCTTTCGTGGTGTTCCCGTTACTAAGCGCTGTCTCCGGTATTCGTCTGTTTCCCGTGTATGACCCGGACTGCCTGACTACTCTGCCTGTATTGTTCCTGCCCTGTGTACCAAACCGGATTGGCTGATGTTCCTGCTTGTGTACCGACTCGGATTGGCTGACATTCCTGCTCTGTGTACCGACCCAGCCTGGCTGACGTTCCTGCTCTGTGTACCGACTCAGATTTGCTGATGTTCCTGCTCTGTGTACCGACCCGGCCTGGCTGACATTCCTGCTCTGTGTACCGCCTCAGATTGGCTGGCGTTCCTGCTCTGTGTCTTCATACCTACTGGACCCCTGTGGGTTATTCTGTACTGTGATTCTTTAATAAAATTGCATTTTAACCTAAACCTGACGTGTCTGAGTGTCCATAAAACCGTTACAGATTCACTGTATCCTGATTCAATTACTAGTCACAGATCTCCAAACGAAATGGATACACCATGTCCACCATCTTAATAACAATTCTGTACATTCCCCATATTTGCAATACAATTACAGAATGATCTAAACTCCAAAAATTTTGAGAGAGAATACCTTATCTTGTATCCATATCTTGACACTTTCCTATTTTCAATAAAAAATATCAGTTGGCTCATATCTCTCTTATTTATAAACAAAATCTAATCACTCAATGGATCTAGATCCTTCCCTCTACATTATTTATAAAAAAATGAAAATTTCAATAACTAAACTTAAACCATATGGTTGAGATGTTTGCATCATATCCATTCGGTTTCCCTCCTGGACATTTGCTGGATATAATCTCTTCCCCTCCAATTTCTTTTTACCACATCTATAGCCATGAAGGACAAATCTCTAACATTATAAGAATGACACTTCACAAAATGTGATGATACACTATATGTTGTTTGTATCCCACTTTGATATTGTACATATATTCCCTTATTCTTTCTTTCATTTTCCTTTTAGTCCTACCTATATATTAAAATTAAAAAAAAAATTTAATATATAGGTAGGACTAAAAGGAAAATGAAAGAAAGAATAAGGATAAAAATATTGTTTTTACATGAACATGTTAACAGGTAAATTACACTTTCTGTATTACATGTAATTCCCTCTTTTATTTTGAATGTTTCTCCAGTGGTAAATTCTTTAATATTTCTTTGTGCACAGCAATTTTTACACCCCATACATTCCCCACATCTATGAAAACCTGGACTGCTTTGTAGCCATTCTTTATTGCGTTTATTTGTTTTAATCCTAGGAGCCTTCTGTATGCCTAGATTCGGGGATCTACTAAACACTATTTTTGGTCTTTCCCGTTATCTGTAATGATCCCTTCTCTACTGGCTTCCTACAAAAGATCTCTTAATTGCATATGGAATTCTTCCGTGGGGTCTTTTCTTAATTTTATATATGTATTACTGTCACCTAATAATCTATGCTTCTGCATTATATTGGTCATTTGACATGATCACAATTCCTCCCACCTTGTGTGCAGGTCTTAATTTTCTTGTAATTTTTGTGGCCATCATTCCTTGCTTATTTAGAATGAATTGTGGTTTCCTTATATTTATTTTTCTAATATCCATCTCTACAAGATTTTGAAAAGGTTGTTTACTTTCACTAATTTCATTCATTGGGAAAAATTTTGATTTGTTTTTAAATCCAGTATGTATATATCCTGAAACTTTTTCTTCTCTTTCCACTACATTTTTCATAAAATATTTCTTTAGACATAGCTGTCTCACATATTTCTTCACTCCTGTATATGCTTGGAATTTATCATATCTTTGAGTGGGACAAAACTTCAGCCCCTTGGAAAAAACCAATATATGTGTCGCATCTAATGACATTCCACTTAAATTAAAAATCCCTACTGTTTCATCAGTTTTCAATTTGGAAGTCCTTCTTTTTGCTCCTCTTACACCTCTCTTACTCCTTTTTAATGTTTCCGTATTTATATGTACTGTATTTTTATCTAATTTCTCCTTGATTGTTTCTCTTACCACATAAATGGTTGTCCCCCCTTGATTGTACCTCCTTCCTCGTTTGTATGCTTTTCTGTATGTGTTCCCTTCCCATGGGTATTGTGTGTGTAAATTTATTCCCCTCTCTTGTCTCCAATATGTGTTTGGAAATTCCCTCTCCCTTTGACTCTCTCTCACATACTGTTGCCTCCAATTCAAATAATTCCCCCATCTCTGTTGTATCTCCTTTCTTTCCCTGTGTTGATATGTTTGTCTTCCATTCCTCCATCCTCTTATTTTTGTATCTTTCCTTCATATTCCGGTTTTGCCCTAAAAAGAAGAACTATTCTGATTATTGACCTCCATATTTTCTATTTGAATATGGGGTCCTTCTCTTTTTTCTTCATTTTCCTTAGAAGTACTTGGTTCTTCTGTTTCCTGTAAACAGGCAAATTTATTTCCAAGCTTAATTCCTTCTTGTTCTTCTATATTACTAACTTCTTCCTCTTCTGAGACTGTATGTTTTCTCTTTTTGGATCTTTTTTCCTTATACTACTTTCCATTCTTTATTCATTTCTTTCTATTTCTCTTTCTCTTCCCTCATCATTTTATCTCTTACAAATTTATTCTGTTTCCTCCCTACCACCTCTTGCTTTAGGTATTATGTTTGCATGCACATATTTTTGCAATGTCACATAATCCCAATAATGTCTAATTTCTTTCAATAAAGCTCCTTCTAATTTTTTGACATTTTTTTCCAATTTTTAATTCTTATTATTTGTATGTGTCCATGAAAATGACCAATTATCCCTAATTTTTGTTCTTCTTGTCCTTAAATACTCTATTCTATTACCAGACATTATTAACCTGCAGCCAACAAAATCAGGGAATAAAATAGAATACCAATCCTAGATTTTCCCCTAGTACCAATCCTAGAGAATTTGATTTATTTTTAAATGTAAATAGGTTCACTAGAACGCTCACATTATAAAAACACTTTGCTTTAAAAGGAATGGGTGAAGATAAAGGAGAAGATGTATTAGAAGATTTGATGGCACTGAGAGAAGAAAACTTTAACACCCATGTAACCCAAATTAGAGAGAATTATGAAGATAGCCAATAGGGTGACACATGTATACATACATCATTTAAACCAAGGTCTGTATTTTACCTGTATCAAAGTAAGGGCCCCTATATAGAGACTTTCTACAATTTGGTATTAAAGGATTTCCACGAAATATGTTTAACTAACAATAAGCGAAATTGTTTAACTAAGGCAGAATGGCAAGCCCTAAAAAAACTTTGTTTTTTTGTTAAATATGATGACTATTTAAAAGAAGCAGAATGGCTACTTAAAGATGAGAACACTTATAGAATTATAGACAGAGATCCAACTACTATTTTCCATCAACATCTATATAACATTCTAATAAAAGCATATATGCAAGGAGTCATTACTCAAAATGAGGAAGAATTTTTGCACGTTACACATTCCAAGGTTCCTTATTTCTACCAGGTCCCAAAAATACACACAACTTTAATTAATCCCCCAGGACAGCCCATCATTGCAGGTATGGGAAGGGTGACGTTGCTGCTGTCCAAATATATCTATCACTTCCTACAGAAATTAGACTTGTGCACGGGCAAAATTTTCGATTTAATTTGAATTCGGACGAAATTTTTTTTTCTAATTCGGATGATCCTAATTTCGGACCAGACCTATTCGATTCGAACGAAATTCTGATCCATTCCGAATTATTCGGCCAAATTTAACATGGGTTAAATTATAGCAGTGCGCCTCCGTGCACGCTGCTATCATTCTTTGCAGACAGGGTGTACATTGAGAAAAAGATCCATCCCAAAAACAGACATTGTTGTACATTGCCAGTCTGTGCATGTCACCTCTACTCCAGCATGGGATGCCAGTCACAATGCAAAAGTTAAACATCGAGAACCCATGCCTGTCATTCAATTTAGCATATGCTCGAACATTGAAACCCCATGCCTGTCACTCAATATAGCATATGCTCGAACATCGAAAACCCATGCCTGTCATTCAATTCAGCATATGCTCGAACATCGAAAACCCATGCCTGTCACATCCTACTCAACATAAGTGATCGACTCGAACATGGACAAACTAAATGTCACATGCTATGTTCGTACATGGGTAAAGGTTAAGGTTTCATTTTCTGGTACCAGCCTCCTATCCTACTGTCCCTCTTTAGTACCCAAATTCCTCTCTTTTGTTTTCCTATCCTGATTTCCCCTCATATCAGATAAGTCTATCTGTATATACATTGTAGTGTTTCATACTACATCAAGAATAAACATCAATGATTGTTGAAAACTGCAGTATGTGTGTCTAAACTAATTTGGGTATTGAAAATACATTGACCCCATCGAGACAAGTGACTTACCAGGTACGTCCCGCAAAAACTGTCACTTAGTGACAGAGGACTTACCTGGTAAGTCCCGGAAGAAAAATCCGTTGTTAAGTGCTGGCCGTGTGCGTGCGCGGCCGGTCATTAAGGGGTTAATCTTGTGCTAAATAATCACCTCTAGTGATGAGCGAGCACCCCAATGCTCGGGTGTTCGGGTGCTCTGACCGAGCACCCCCGGAGGCTCGAGTGCTCGGCCGAGCACCCGAGCCCCACTGAAGTCAATGGGAGGACTCGAGCATTACACCAGGCACCCCCTGCTCTGATGAGGGGAGGGTGCCTGGTCCATAGGAAAAGGGCAGAAAATGATGGAAACACCACAGAAATGGTTCAGGGACAGCATAGGGAGGATGTCTGGATGCATCTTGGACTCCAACATCGCTGCTGGGAACGATGTTTCGCCCGTAGTACGCCATTTTTACAGACTGACCGTAAAACACACAAAAAGGCAGATAAAAACGACTTTAGGCGAAAAATTGTTACCAAACAGTATTTGCTGTATATTTACTTGTATATCATCTGCAAATTCTCCCAAAAATTTCTTCGATTTTTCTGAACTGAGGCCATGATTAAGAGGGAAACGTGCGCAGAGGCAAATTCTCCCAAAAATTTCCTTGATTTTTCTGAACTGAGGCCATGATTAAGAGGGAAACGTGCGCAAAGGCAAATTCTCCCAAAAATTTCCTCGATTTTTCTGAACTGAGGCCATGATTAAGAGGGAAACGTGCGCAAAGGCAAATTCTCCCAAAAATGTCCTCGATTTTTCTGAACTGGGGCCATGATTAAGAGGGAAACGTGCGCTGAGCCGACCATCCAAAACCTTATGGGTGAGGGTCTGCTGCGGAGCTGACCATCCTAAACATTATATGCAAAGGCCCGCTAGTGAGCTGACGCTATAAAACATTATATGAGAGGGCCCGCTAGAGAGCTGACCCAATAAAACATTATATGAGAAGGCCCGCTGGTGAGCTGACCTATACAAAAATTGTCAAACAGGGCCCGCTGGTGAGCTGGCCCCATATAAAAATTATATCACAGGGCATATGGAAGAGGAGGAGGAGGATGAGAAGATTAAGAGTCAACCATATACCCGTTTTTTGGGTGGAAGGGGTGAATGGGAATACAGAGTATTCCCATCATTGTAAATAACATATATAAAGTCACTTTATGTTCCTCCGGGGCTTTCCTCCAGTGGAGTGGAGAAGTCAGGGGAAATCCAGGCCTTGTTCATTTTTATAAGTGTCAACCTATCAGCATTTTCGGTGGAAAGGCGGATACGCTTATCTGTTATGATGCCACCAGCAGCACTAAATACCCGCTTAGACAGAACGCTGGCGGCAGGGCAGGCCAGCACCTCCAAGGCGTAGAGTGCCAGTTCATACCACGTGTCCAGCTTGGACACCCAGTAGTTGTAAGGCACAGAGGGATCATTGAGGACGCTGACACGGTCTGCTACGTACTCCTTCACCATCTTCCAAAACTTTTCCCTCCTTGTGACACTAGGCTGCGCATCAGGGTGAGGGTGCTGGCGGGGTGTCATGAAGGTGTCCCACGCCTTGGAGAGTGTTGCCCTGCCTTTGTCGGAACTGCTGTGTGCTCCCCTTTTCTCCCCTTCTCGGTTGGCCAAGGTAGCACGTACTCTGCCGCCAGCGTTGTCAGATGGAAAATTTTGGAGCAATTTTTCAACAAGAACCTTCTGGTATTGCACCATTTTGCTTGTCCTCTCCACCGGAGGAATGAGAGATGAGAAATTCTCTTTGTAGCGGGGGTCCAGAAGGGTGAACACCCAGTAATCCGTGTTGTCTAAAATGCGTATAACGCGTGGGTCACGGGAAAGGCAGCCTAACATAAAGTCAGCCATGTGTGCCAGAGTACCAACAGGCAAGATTTCGCTGTCCTCACCAGGAGGATGACTCTCAATCTCCTCATCCTCTTCCTCCTCTTCTGCCCACCCACGCTGAAGAGATGGAACTAAAGTTCCATGGCTACCCTCTGTAGCGGAGGCAACCGTGTCTTCCTCCTCCTCCTCCTCCGCCTCCTCCAATTGTCGCTGAGAAGACGAAGTGAGGGTGCTCTGGCTATCACCTTGTGTAAGCTCTTCCTCCCGCATTTCCACCTCTTCCACATGCAAAGCGTCAGTTTTAATTGTGAGCAGCGAGCGTTTCAGTAGACACAGAAGTGGGATGGTTACACTGATAATAGCGTTATCGCCGCTCACCATCTGTGTCGATTCCTCAAAATTGCGTAAAACCTCACAGAGGTCTGACATCCATTCCCACTCCTCACTTCTGATTAGAGGAAGTTGAACGGAGAGGCGACGACCGTGTAACAGCTGGTACTCCACTACTGCCCTCTGCTGCTCACAAAGCCGGGCCAACATGTGGAAGGTGGAGTTCCAGCGCGTGCTCACGTCACACAGCAGCCGGTGAGCTGGCAATTGTAAGCGCTGCTGCAGCTTCAACAGGCCGGCTGAAGCTGTAGATGACTTACGGAAATGTGCACACACGCAGCGCACCTTGGTCAAGAGATCATGCAAATTGGGGTAGGTTTTTAGAAATCGCTGAACCACTAAATTAAATACATGCGCTAGGCATGGTACGTGTGTGAGCTTGCCGAGCTCCAAAGCCGCCACCAAGTTACGCCCATTATCACACACAACCATGCCTGGTTGCAGGTTGAGTGGCGAGAGCCACTGCTCGGTCTGGTGACTAATCCCCTGCAACAGCTCTGAGGCCGTGTGCTGTTTGTCCCCAAGGCAGATCAGCTTCAGCACGGCCTGTTGACGCTTCCCCACTGCAGTGCTACACTGCTTCCAGCTACCGGCTGATGGGTGAGTGGCGCTGCGCGCAGAGAATTCGGAGGTGGAAACGGAGGAGGAGGAGCCAATAACGTAGGTGCTGGCGGAAACCCTGATGGAGGTAGGGCCCGCAATCCTCGGCGTGGGTAGCACCTGTGCCATCCCAGGGTCCGAGTCGCTCCCAGCCTCCACGACATTCACCCAGTGTGCCGTCAGGGAAATGTAGCGTCCCTGGCCACAAGCACTTGTCCATGTGTCAGTCGTTAAGTGGACCTTCCCAGTAACTGCGTTGGTCAGGGCACGGGTGATGTTACGGGACACATGGTGGTGTAATGCGGGGATGGCACACCGGGAAAAGTAGTGGCGGCTGGGGACCGCGTACCGAGGGACAGCTGCTGCCATCAGGCTGCGGAAGGACTCAGTCTCCACAAGCCTAAATGGCAGCATTTCGATGGCCAGTAATTTGGAAAGGTGTGAGGTTAGTGCTATGGCCTGTGGGTGGGTGGCTGGGTATTTTCGCTTGCGCTCAAATGCCTGGGGTAACGACATTTGGACGCTGTGCTGGGACAGGGAAGTGGATGTGGTCGCTGATGGTGCTTCAGATGGTACAGGTGCAGGGCGGGAGGTATGCGGGCCTGCGCCTTCGACAGGCGATTGGCCGGCACCGAAAACAGGGGAAGAGGAGGCAGTGGTGTGGCCTGCAGACACAGATGGGCGATCCAGGCGTTCCTCCCACTTATTACGGTGCTTGGATGCCATGTGTCGGATCATGCTGGTGGTGGTGAGGTTTCTAGTGTTCATGCCTCGGCTCATTCTGGTGTTGCACAGGTTGCAAACTACAATTCTTTTGTCGTCCGCACTTTCCTTAAAAAAACGCCATACCGCGGAACACCTACCCCTTGGCAAGGGAGATTTACGCAAGGGGGTGCTCCGTGGAACATTTGCGGGCCGGTTTGGTGCGGTCCGCCTTCTTTCTGTAGCCACACCACTGCCTCTTCCAGCCTGTTGCGGTGCTGCAGATGGCTCACCCTCAGGACTGCTGTCATCGCTCGGCTCTACACCTTCCCAGGTGGGGTCAGTCACCTCATCGTCCACCAAGTCCTCCTTCACTTCCTCACTCTGATCATCCTCCTCATGTCTTGATCCCACCACATACTCAGTCATTGACAACTGTATATCATCCTCCTCATCAAGGTCTTGAGACAGTAATAGTGGTTGATGTAATGGCAACTGTGTCTCATCATCATCATCATCCACTTCCTTTGACCTTAAATGCCGTTCACCTCTGTCATCTTCTTGTGATTGGGTACCCTCTAGAGGTTGTGAATCAGGGCACAAGACGTCATGTTCCTCTGCAAGCGTGCTTGGAGAGAGGTTCAAATTAAGGATTGGTGATGAGACGAGCTCCTCACTATATCCCAGTGTGGGATCACTTCTTTGACCAGATCCTCTATGGTGGGAGGAAGGATGATCAGAGTGAGAATTATGTTGACCAGACTCTTGGCTACTGAGAGTGGACTTGGTGGAAGACAGGGTGGTGCATAACAGACTGGAAGCAGTATCAGCTGACATCCAACCGACCACCTGTTCGCAGTGGTCGGACCTCGAGAGTGATGTCCTGCGACGCCCTGTAAAATGAGACATGAAGCTAGGTATGGTGGATGTCTTTCTGTCTTGTGCTCTGGCACCAGGCGCAGTTTCTACGCGTCCTGACCCGCGCCCTGAACTATCAGGATCACGTCCACTTCCCCGTCCCTTTTTACCCGCCTTCTTCATATTACACGGAATGTGTGCTGCAAATCTGCAACTTTGCACAGTACACAGAATTTGCTTCTTAACTGCGGCTACGCACAGTGAATGGAATATGTGACTTTGATATTTTACAGTTTGAAGACTTAACAGAATGTTTTCCTATTCTGAAACTGTGCACAGTAAACAGAATTTGCTTCTTAACTGCGGCTACGCACAGTGAATGGAATATGTGACTTTGATATTTTACAGTTTGAAGACTTAACAGAATGTTTTCCTATTCTGAAACTGTGCACAGTAAACAGAATTTGCTTCTTAACTGCGGCTCGGCACAGTGAATGGAATATGTGACTTTGATATTTTACAGTTTGAAGACTTAACAGAATTTTTTCCTATTCTGAAACTGTGCACAGTAAACAGAATTTGCTTCTTAACTGCGGCTACGCACAGTGAATGGAATATGTGACTTTGATATTTTACAGTTTGAAGACTTAACAGAATGTTTTCCTATTCTGAAACTGTGCACAGTAAACAGAATTTGCTTCTTAACTGCGGCGACGCACAGTGAATGGAATATGTGACTTTGATATTGTACAGTTTGAAGACTTAACAGAATGTTTTCCTATTCTGAAACTGTGCACAGTAAACAGAATTTGCTTCTTAACTGCGGCTACGCACAGTGAATGGAATATGTGACTTTGATATTTTACAGTTTGAAGACTTAACAGAATTTTTTCCTATTCTGAAACTGTGCACAGTAAACAGAATTTGCTTCTTAACTACGGCTACGCACAGTGAATGGAATATGTGACTTTGATATTTTACAGTTTGAACACTTAACAGAATTTTTTCCTATTCTGAAACTGGCACAGTAAACAGAATTTGCTTCTTAACTGCGGCGACGCACAGTGAATGGAATATGTGACTTTGATATTTTACAGTTTGAAGACTTAACAGAATTTTTTCCTATTCTGAAACTGTGCACTGTAAACAGAATTTGCTTCTTAACTGCGGCTACGCACAGTGAATGGAATATGTGACTTTGATATTTTACAGTTTGAAGACTTAACAGAATTTTTTCCTATTCAGAAACTGTGCACAGTAAACAGAATTTGCTTCTTAACTGCGGCTATGCACAGTGAATGGAATATGTGACTTTGATATTTTACAGTTTGAACACTTAACAGAATTTTTTCCTATTCTGAAACTGTGCACAGTAAACAGAATTTGCTTCTTAACTGCGGCGACGCACAGTGAATGGAATATGTGACTGATATTTTACAGTTTGAAGACTTAACAGAATTTTTTCCTATTCAGAAACTGTGCACAGTAAACAGAATTTGCTTCTTAACTGCAGCTACACACAGTGAATGGAATATGTGACTTTGATATTTTACAGTTTGAAGACTTAACAGAATGTTTTCCTATTCTGAAACTGTGCACAGTAAACAGAATTTGCTTCTTAACTGCGGCTCGGCACAGTGAATGGAATATGTGACTTTGATATTTTACAGTTTGAAGACTTAACAGAATTTTTTCCTATTCTGAAACTTTGCACAGTACACAGAATTTGCTTCTTAACTGCGGCTACGCACAGTGAATGGAATATGTGACTTTGATATTTTACAGTTTGAAGACTTAACAGAATGTTTTCCTATTCTGAAACTTTGCACAGTAAACAGAATTTGCTTCTTAAATGCGGCGACGCACAGTGAATGGAATATGTGACTTTGATATTTTACAGTTTGAAGACTTAACAGAATGTTTTCCTATTCTGAAACTTTGCACAGTAAACAGAATGTGCTGCTAATCTGCAACTTTGCACACTAAACAGAATGTGCTCTAATCTGCAACTTTGCACACTAAAAAGAATGTGCTGCTAATCTGCAACTTTGCACACTGAACAGAATGTGCTCTAATCTGCAACTTTGCACACTAAACAGAATATATGAAGTTTTTTTTTTTTTTTTTTTCCCCCCACACAAAATAAACTGCTGCCCCCACACACAGTAGTCCTAAAAAGGACTTTTGGGTCTTTTTTTTTTTTCACAATTGCTTGTCTTCTCCCTACACTGACTTTCCCTTCCTATCCTCATCTCTCCCTGGCTAAGACTGAGCCGAACTCGCTGGTCAGGTGCTATACAGCACCCGATCACGGTTTCTGGCCAGCCAATCAGTGTAATGCCAGCAGCCAACATGGCTGCTGGCATTACACTGATGTCAGAGCCTCCCTGCACATTTATTGGCTGCGTAGCAGCCACGAAACGTGCGGGGAGGAGACCCGAACATGGCGGGCGAGCACATGCGGTACTCGTACGAGTACCGCCATGTGCCGAGCAGAGCGATGCTCGAGCCGAACCGAGCTTCGGCCGAGCATGCTCGCTCAACACTAGTCACCAGCCTTTCCTAGCAATTCCTTCAAAAGACCAATTCACGACTGGTACAGTGAGGGCACTATAGTTCTACTAAATGTGGTGCGGGATGGAATTTTATATCGGGGTGCAACAACCTCCATAAGTTAATGGAAGGGCTCCCCGTCCACCAAATTGAAAGTTGCACCCCCAACGGCTATGAGCTGTGCAATGAGGCGTGTAATTTTCCTGGACTGCTGTCTGCACATCCCCTTGGAATGAAACCCACCAAAATCTTCCAGTGTGGCCTGTATTGACATTTGGATGGGCTGTGACTGTCTACTGCTTTTACTAGGACCAGATGTGGCATGATCTCCCTGCCTTTTTTCCTGCCTACTGGTGGTGAGTTTTACACTGGTAAATGTAGTAGTGCCACCACGTTCTGCACTCATCAACACTGACTTGTGGTAGTGGTTCAGGTGCTGGTTCATCCCAGAGGTGGAAAGATGACCTAACACCCTCACACGGCTGACTTCCCTGCCACACAATTTACATTTCGCTAGCCGGCCATCGCAAGTGTCACAAAATGGTCCCACGCTTTGGAGCGATGGATGACTTTGGAAGGTGGTGAAGAACAAACTGAGGTGACACTTTCTTCATCTTCACATGCTGAAGCAACCTCACTATGCCTTTTTTTCTACATACCTTTACAGGGTTACTAGTAGACCCAAAGATGGCAGAAGGGATGTCAGGACTGGGATTGGAGGAGGGTGGAATAACACTGGTGGCAGAGACACTAGCACTACCTGCCTGGGAGACTCATTTGGAACTGGAGAGTCAGGTGGTGAGTTTTCATCAATAGAAGAAAGAATTGTAGCTGGAGAAACAGGAGGAGTACTATGGGCAGCAGTGGAAAAATGGAGCTCAGGAGAATAATCAAGGTCAGTGGAAAAATCATGCTCAGTGGAAAAATCAAGCTTAGCAGGCCTTGGTCCCTCATATTCTTCTTCCACCTCTTGTAAGTTTGGACAGGAAGAAAAATCATCAGCAGCAGATTTTGGGGAGAGCTGATGAATTCCCTCTTCTGCCTGGTGGCTACCAGGAAATGGTAAATTATCTCCCTCAATAACCTTTTTTGGACATGATATGCTCTCAGTGTCAGTGACAGTGGCGGAAGGAGAAATTTTCTCAAAATACAAGTTTGGGTTGCTTACTCGGACGTTCACTGTAAAACTCCTGCATTGATACTGTCCGCAGTTTCCCACCAGTAGTGTTCATGTTCAACAAGCTAGGTGTCCCCAGGTTTATAGAACTGGTTGTAGCAGAAGTGGTGACGGAACTGGCAGTGGTAATAGTCATTGTGCAGGTGGTTCTGGGGGGATCATCACGAAACAGCTGGCGAGAGATGGGTGACTGCGGCTTTGTGGTCTTAGAGGAGGAACTGGACCTCTCTACCCTGCTAATAGAGGTAGAACGACCAGCAGTTCTCTTCTTCTTTCTAGTTTTTGTTTTGGACTGCTGCTACTGAGTCTGACTAGTACTAATCAAAGTACTCTTCTTTCCCCGCCTACTGCTGCTAGCTCTGCTTGAAAGCAGAACTGTGGTGGTGTTGGTGGTTGCTGGGTCACGGCAGCTGGTACCAGGACGAGGAACAACAGGTTGTTCACTAGGACTCAAATCCATTACAGAAAGGTAGGAAGAGAACGATTATAGTTTTACAACTTTAAAACCTGCCCACACAGCAACTGTGACACTGGCTGCGTGACTCTGAAAATTATTCAAACAAATAACTTGTATTATGAATATTTTTAATAAAACCAACACAGGTGACTCTCCCTTGAGGTGGTGAAAAGGCACGCTGTCTGCCTATACAACTGTGACACTGGCAGTGTGATGCTGAAGACTATTCAATCAAAAAACCTTTATTAGGAATAATTTTAATAAAACAAACACAGGTGACTCTCTCTTGCGGTGGCTAAGAGGCACCCTGTCTGCCAGTACAAGTGTGACACTGGCAGTGTGACTCTGAAGATTATTCAAACAAATCACTTGTATTGTGTATGTTTTTAATAAAACCAACACAGGTGACTCTCCTTTGCGGTGGCAAAAAGGCACCCTGCCTGCCTATACATCTTTGTCAATGGCAGTGTGACGCTGAAGATTATTCAAACAAATAACTTGTATTTTTTATATTTTTATTAAAACCAACACATGTGGGTCTCCCTTATGGTGGCGAAAAGGCACCCTGCTGCCTATACAACTGTGACACTGGCAGCGTGACACTGAAGATTATTCAAACAAATAACTTGTATTATGAATAATTTTAATAAAACAAACACAATTGACTCTCCCTTGCAGTGGCGAAAAGGCACGCTGCCTGCCTATACAACTGTGACACTGGCAGTGTGATGCTGAAGATTATTCAAACAAATAACTTGTATTAGGAATAATTTTTCATAAAACAAACACAGGCGACTCTCTTTTGCGGTGGCTAAGAGGCACCCTGTCTGCCTATACAACTGTGACACTGGCAGTGTGACTCTGAAGATTATTCAGACAAATCACTTGTATTTTGTATGGTTTTAAGAAAACCAACACAGGTGACTCTCCCTTGCGGTGGCAAAAAGGCACCCTGCCTGTCTATACAACTGTGACAATGGCAGTGTGACGCTGAAGATTATTCAAACAAATAACTTGTATTGTTTATATTTTTAATAAAATCAACACATGTGACTCTCCCTTGCGGTGGTGAAAAGGCACCCTGCCTGCATATACAACTTTGACAATGGCAGTGTGACGCTGAAGATTATTCAAACAAATAACTTGTATTTTTTATATTTTAATAAAACCAACACAGGTGACTCTCCCTTGCGGTGGTGAAAAGGCACCCTGCCTGCATATACAACTGTGACACTGGCAGTGTGACGCTGAAGATTATTCAAACAAATAACTTGTATTAGGAATAATTTTAATAAAACAAACACAGGTGACTCTCTCTTGTGGTGGCTAAGAGGCACCCTGCCTGCCTATACAACTGTGACACTGGCAGTGTGATGCTGAAGATTATTCAAACAAATAACTTGTATTTTGTATATTTTTAATAAAATCAACACATGTTACTCTCCCTTGCGGTGGCTAAAAGGCACCCTGCCTGCCTATACAACTTTGACAATGGCAGTGTGACGCTGAAGATTATTCAAACAAATCACTTGTATTTTTTATATTTTTACTAAAACCAACACAGGTGGGTCTCCCTTGCGGTGGCGAAAAGGCACCCTGCCTGCCTATACAACTGTGACTCTGGCAGTGTGACACTGAAGATTATTCAAACAAATAACTTGTATAATTAATAATTTTAATAAAACAAACACAGGTGACTCTCCCCTGCGGTGGTGAAAAGGCACGCTGCCTGCCTATACAACTGTGACACTGGCAGTGTGACGCTGAAGATTATTCAAACAAATAACTTGTATTAGGAATAATTTTAATAAAACCAACACATGTCGGTCTCCCTTGCGGTGGCGAAAAGTCACGCTGCCTGCCTATACAACTGTGACACTGGTAGTGTGACGCTGAAGATTATTCAAACAAATAATTTGTATCAGGAATAATTTTAATAAAAAAAACACAGGTGATTCTCCCTTGCGAAAGTAATTGAGCGCGCACAGGAAGTATAAAAAGCTCCTGGTCGAAAGAAGTCAAAACTTTTGGAAATTTGTCGAATGCCGAAACTTCCGAAAGTTTCGACGAAATTCGGTCCTGGGCTGTTCGGAGTCGGATCATTTTTGTCGAATGACCCTTGAGTTTTGGATTGGTCAAATGTCTCCGAATTACCCCATTTTCGACGAAATCGGAATGTCTCCAAATCAATTTGCACAAGTCTAACAGAAATGTCATTGCTCTCAAATCTTATATAAAGATTCCCTGCATATACTCAATAAATTAGATAATTTTGAGTGGAAGGATGAATTTATTTGGGCAGCCATAGATGTCGAGTCTCATTACCAGCATAGAACATCACAAGGGCATAGAGGCTGTACGTTATTTTTTGGACAATTATGGAGATATGTTGGACGTGCATAAATCCTTCTTATTAGAGGGTACTGAATATACATTAAACAACAATTATTTTCAGTTCAAAGAACAATACTACCTGCAAATAAGGGGAGCTGCCATGGGTGCCAGCTTCACCCCCAGCTATGCTAACCTATACATAGGATATTGGGAAATGACCCATGTGTGGGGGGCTGGGCTAGGGGCGAGGATGGCGTTCTATGGACGCAATGTAGATGATCTATTGAAAATCTGGCAAGGTGGTCAAGACCAGCTAGAGATGTTTGTTGAGCAACTCAATGACAATCAGCAAGGACTTGGTTTTAATACAATAATAGTAAGGTTAGTGTTAGTTTCTTAGACCCTAATTTAAACCAGTGAAGATGGCCAAATAATTGCAAGAAATTATATTAAGCCCACGAACACCAATAAATACTTACATTATCAGAGTAGCCATTTAAAACAGTGGAAAACAAATATACCTGGGGGAAAGTTCAAGAGAATTAAAAGGAACTGTAAGAAGACAGTAGATTATGGGCTAGATTAAAGGCAGCTTTTAGTAAAAAAAAAGCACTAACGGGTGCGTTAAGTTTCATGTAGCAATTCAAAGATCCGTCTAAAGAACAGCCAACGGCAGTTTGAGAATCCGTACGGCCGATACACTTACGTGCATTGAGACGCATGGAACAAGATTCCCCAGAGCCGTTCAAAGGCTTGTGGTACTGTTAACGGCTGAAAAAAAGAGACACCTAACAGCAAAAAATTAAGACCCACTTTTCTGAGCCGGAAGACACTTAACGGTCAAAACAAAACACCCGTTACATAGGAAAATACACAAAATGCTTAACGCACAAGCATGTAAATGGAAAAATTAACCTGTGCAATGCCAAAACAACACAAAAACATGGACAGACACCACAAATCACTCAACACGCAACAACAAGCAACACCACAGGGACAAGGGCCCCCAAAAAACACCATTACAACATGGTACGGAACAATGGGGGTTATCACACAACACGGACACCTGCAAATACAAGCTCCAGGGTCAGCCCCCGCCCCCAGTAGCTCCTCATCAGACAGCAGCCTGGAATCAGCTGATTCCCTGCGTGCTGCACGTGGTGGTAGGTGCCACCTACCCAGACGGGGGCCTCGCACAGGAGGAGAAAGGAGGCCACCCCACTGACCCCATTCCCTCCAAAGGGGGATTTTTCTTTTTTCTTTTTTAAGTTTATTATTATTATTATTTTTATTATTATTAATAATATGTGTTATTACTTTTTTAAACTTCAGCATTGTTGTTGTCCATTTATTTCTGATACAAACAGGGGGGAGATACACCGATCCTTGCTTCTTCCATCTAGACAGTGAACCGAGATTTAACCAAACTGTAAGTTCTTAGTGCATTGTCTCCATGGGATAATCCAAGAATCGGAGAGTTTAGCACACTGAAGAAGTTCCTTACACCTCATCACCATTTGAAAACACCTTAGTGCATAACCCCACTGCTGACCCACTCTTCTGTGTGTGTCTCCAACCCTTGTCTGTCTCCCTGAGAGATTTGAAAAAGGAAGGAGACAGACAAAGATTTGCATGAAGGGAAGCTGACAGAGGAGGAGGGTGGCAGAGGGACAGAAAGGGAAGGAGATGGATGGACAGAGAAGGAAGGTGGCTGATGGACAGAGAGGGAAGGAGGCTGATGGAGAGAGAGGGAAGGAGGCTGATGGACAGAGGGAATGAATGTAAAGGAGTCAAAGGGAGATGTGTAGACTGACAGGGCTCAATTCAAATGATGGAGACGGCTGTTTTCTCTGCCGACGCATTTTTGGGGAATTAAAGTTAAGAGTTATTTTCATCCATAGGAACTAATGAAAACACCATAAATTGCAATTCAATTGTCTGCGTTGGCTATGAAGATCCGATAAGTGACTCAAGTTATTGCAGGAAGGTTAAGACCTACTTTTTTTCTGACTTTAGTCCCTTATCGCATCTTCAAACAGCAGACAAAACAGAAAGGAAAATAGAGTGGGTGTATTCATATGGGACCCTAAGCCCCACATCAATACATCAAAGCACTCCAAAACAATGTCAAATGTTAGTAGAATTAACCTCATGAGTGCCAGTGGGGTATAATCACCCTGCCGGCACTCATAGGGTTAACCCAACTAAGTAAAAAAAAAAAAAAATCACATTACAAGTAACACTTACCATTAATCCTGATGTCCAGCAGAGTCCTCAGTATACCGGTCCTCTTCGGTCCTTCTTTTTTTTCTTCTGTCTTCTCCTCTTTCTTCTATCTTCTCCTCATTCTCCTCTTCTGTCTTCTTTCCTCTTGCTTTAAAAAAATCTCCCAGAAAAGTATAAATACAATGCATGAATATCTGCAACACTAATACATACTTTAACCCTACTGAGCCCCAGAGAGGTATGCAACACATTGCTTTGCAATGTGTTGTGTAACCCTTTGGCATTCAAGGGGTTAAACTATGTATTAGTGTGCCAGATATTGCATTGGACATACTTTTCTTGGTAGTTTTTAAAGCAAGAAGACAGAAACTACAAGACAGTAGAGAAGACAGAAGGAGACAGACAGTGGATGACAGGAAAAGGTAATACATTACACAATATGTAGCATTTGTTATTTACCATATGTAGCAGAGGTGTTATATACATATGGATGTAGCTAAATTAGAAGGAAGAAGGAAAGTGAGAATGACTGGTGCAGTATCCTTTTGAAACGTCAAAAAGAAAAATATTGCGTGGCTAAAAGCTGATTTAACCATGTTGCAGTGTTTAAAATAGCAACATGAAAACCTTGAGCTGCATAAAAGCTCTAGGTTGTCATGTCGCATAATTAAACATCCCTGTTTACTGGCCACAACTGCCAGCATCCTTACCTTGCGTTGCCCAGTTCTCTTTAAAGCAGAACTACCACCTCTTACAAACATGTCCCCAAATAATTACCCATCTGGTGACTAGCTTCTCAGCAGCGCTTGTCGCCAGAATTCTTACTGCGATTATACACTGCTTCTGGACTGACAGTCAGGAAACCGAGCAGACAATGACATCTTTCCATAGTGACATCTGTGTGCCTGTGCTGTCAGTCCCAGCCTGCTCTAGGAGGCATTGCTAGGAGCCGTTTGGCTTCAAAAGGGACTGACAGTGCATGCGTGCAGATGTCACTATGGAAAGATGTCTCCGCGGATTCCTGCCTGTCAGTCTGGGAGCAGTGAATAATTTTCATAAACGCGGTAATAATTCTGGCAACTAGCTCTACTGAGCAGCTAGTCGCCAGATGGGTAATTATTTGGGTCCATGTTTGTAAGAGATGGTAGTTCCACTGCAATGCAACGTTTCAAAAGGGAACTGACCGGTGCAAGGCAGAATCAGGATGACAGCAGCAACACTGGAGATATAGCCAGAACTGCAGAACACTGGAGCAGGCAGGACTCAGTCCATAGATGGATACAGCTGCAACTGTGGAAGATTCGTGTGAGCCACACTCAGGATGACAGCAGCAACACTGGAGATATAGCCAGAACTGCAGAACACTGGAGCGGGCAGGACTCAGCCCATAGATGGATACAGCAGCAACTGAGGAAGACCGGTGCAAGGCAGAATCAGGATGACAGCAGCAATACTGGAGATGTAGCCAGAACTGCAGAACACTGAAGCAGGCAGGACTAAGTCCATAGATGGATACAGCAGCAACTGAGGAAGACTGGTGCGAGCCACACTCAGGATGACAGCAGCAAGAATGGAGATGTAGCCATAACTGCAGAACACTGGAGCAGGTAGGACTCAGTCCACAGATGGATACAGCAGCAACTGAGAAAGACTGGTACGAGCCACACTCAGGATGACAGCAGCAACACTGGAGATGTAGCCAAAACCACAAAACACTGGAGCAGGCAGGACTCAGTCCATAGATGGATACAGCGGCAACTTAGGAAGACTGGTGCGAGCCACACTCAGGATGACAGGAACATGGATGATTGTAGATGTCTGAAGTCCCGCTTGTTTTTCTAATCAGCATCGAACCTGAGAGCAGGGTAACCAAGCTTTGTCAAGTTGACTTTTAAAAAAGTCATTTGCTCCATGAGCTGGGGGGCCAGTTGAGAGCGCTGGGGGCTAAGTATATTTCCAGTAACGGAAAATACGCGCTCACTCTGGACAGTGGTTGGGGGACAAGAAAGCAACTCCTGGGCTACCAGGGACAATGTAGGCCACACAGCCCTCTTGTTATCCCAGAAAGTCAAGGGATCTGTACTTGGGGCCAAAGAAGGTTCCGCAAGGTAAGCCTTAACCTCAAACTCAGCACTTTTTCTATTAATGGGGAGCTGTTTGTTTTCTCAGGAGCATAATCTGTCCATTGCTTCAGCATAAAAAGCAGCAGCTGCTCCACCGGAACAAGATGAAATGCTACTGGCACTGCTACTAATAGGTCCCGGAAGACCACCACACTCCTCCAGCTCATATTCGGAATCTCCTCCCACCTCCAGTGACTGCATTCTAGTTTTTCTTTGCCTCTCACGCACCCTCGCTATCAATTGTTACCTCCAGGCAGTGAGGGATTCAAGGATCGCAAATAGTGGCAAGCATTAACTTGGGACAATTGTCCATGAGCTCTTCCATGCGCTGAGTAAGTTCCTTCTTCAACCTCGTTAGAAGGGCAGCAACATCTGGAAGTATATTACCCTCAGCACCAGGCAAGCATTCCCTATGGGAAAGGAAATCGTCCAGTTTTAAGGAGAGGTGTGTGAAGAGGGGAATGACTTCTGCCAGACTAGCATTCTCTTTGCTCAAAAGTTCCATCAAAGCACGGAAAGGTGTAAGGACTGTCACTGCCTGTTCCATCAGGGCCCAGTCAGCCCTGCCCAGTGTTCTGTTACTGCCAATGAAATGGTGACATGACATTGCATGAATTGCCTTTTTCTGCTCCAGGATACGCTCTAGCATATCTAAGGTGGAGTTCCACCTGGTCCCAACATCTTGTTTTAGGCGTTTCTCTGGGAGGTTTGCCTTTTTCTGTTCCTCCCTGAGTAGCTAGCTATCTTTGACGCTCCGATGGAAGTGGCCAGAAATTTGTCGGCACGACTCCAGAAGTGCTGACAACCTTCCAGTGTTACTGCCATCCTCAAGAGCAGCCTTCACTACTAGATGCAGAACATGCGCTGAGCAGCGCACACCCACAAATCTGCCATCCTGGAGAGCCTTGATCATGTTAACTGCACCATCAGTAACCACAAACCCCATTTGCACCTGTTGCCTGCCTGCTCCCCTAGTCATTGCGCCACCATGTTCTGCAGTGCTTTGCATGGAGGAGGAAAGAGCGGTGACCTGTCTTCTTGGCTACTGCACCTGAACTTGTTGTTGCTATCAGTGTGTCTTGCAACACACTGGGCTGCCACCAATGTGCCATCAATGACAGGAAGCCATGCTGGCCACTCAGAGCACTCCATAAGTCAGTGGTAAAGTGCACTGACTGGTCACCAGCCTTTCCTAGCAGTTCCTTCAAAAGACCAATTCACGACTGGTACAGTGAGGGCACTATAGTTCTACTAAATGTGGTGCGGGATGGAACGGCTATGAGCTGTGCAATGAGGCGTGTAATTTTCCTGGACTGCTGTCTGCACATCCCCTTGGAATGAAACCCACCAAAATCTTCCAGTGTGGCCTGTATTGACTTTGGGATGGGCTGTGACTGTCTACTGCTTTTACTAGGACCAGATATGGCATGATCTCCCTGCCTTTTTTCCTGCCTACTGGTGGTGAGTGTTACACTGGTAAATGTAGTAGTGCCACCACGTTCTGCACTCATCAACACTGACTTGTGGTAGTGGTTCAGGTGCTGGTTCATCCCAGAGGTGGAAAGATGACCTAACACCCTCACACGGCTGACTTCCCTGCCACACAATTTACATTTCGCTAGCCGGCCATCGCAAGTGTCACAAAATGGTCCCACGCTTTGGAGCGATGGATGACTTTGGAAGGTGGTGAAGAAGAAACTGAGGTGACACTTTCTTCATCTTCACATGCTGAAGCAACCTCACTATGCCTTTTTTTCTACATACCTTTACAGGGTTACTAGTAGACCCAAAGATGGCAGAAGGGATGTCAGGACTGGGATTGGAGGAGGGTGGAATAACACTGGTGGCAGAGACACTAGCACTACCTGCCTGGGAGACTCATTTGGAACTGGAGAGTCAGGTGGTGAGTTTTCATCAATAGAAGAAAGAATTGTAGCTGGAGAAACAGGAGGAGTACTATGGGCAGCAGTGGAAAAATGGAGCTCAGGAGAATAATCAAGGTCAGTGGAAAAATCATGCTCAGTGGAAAAATCAAGCTTAGCAGGCCTTGGTCCCTCATATTCTTCTTCCACCTCTTGTAAGTTTGGACAGGAAGAAAAATCATCAGCAGCAGATTTTGGGGAGAGCTGATGAACTCCCTCTTCTGCCTGGTGGCTACCAGGAAATGGTAAATTATCTCCCTCAATAACCTTTTTTGGACATGATATGCTCTCAGTGTCAGTGACAGTGGCGGAAGGAGAAATTTTCTCAAAATTCAAGTTTGGGTTGCTTACTCGGACGTTCACTGTAAAACTCCTGCATTGATACTGTCCGCAGTTTCCCACCAGTAGTGTTCATGTTCAACAAGCTAGGTGTCCCCAGGTTTATAGAACTGGTTGTAGCAGAAGTGGTGACGGAACTGGCAGTGGCAATAGTCATTGTGCAGGTGGTTCTGGGGGGATCATCACGAAACAGCTGGCGAGAGACGGGTGACTGCGGCTTTGTGGTCTTAGAGGAGGAACTGGACCTCTCTACCCTGCTAATAGAGGTAGAACGACCAGCAGTTCTCTTCTTCTTTCTAGTTTTTGTTTTGGACTGCTGCTACTGAGTCTGACTAGTACTAATCAAAGTACTCTTCTTTCCCCGCCTACTGCTGCTAGCTCTGCTTGAAAGCAGATCTGTGGTGGTGTTGGTGGTTGCTGGGTCACGGCAGCTGGTACCAGGACGAGGAACAACAGGTTGTTCACTAGGACTCAAATCCATTACAGAAAGGTAGGAAGAGAACGATTATAGTTTTACAACTTTAAAACCTGCCCACACAGCAACTGTGACACTGGCAGCGTGACTCTGAAAATTATTCAAACAAATAACTTGTATTATGAATATTTTTAATAAAACCAACACAGGTGACTCTCCCTTGAGGTGGTGAAAAGACACGCTGCCTGCCTATACAACTGTGACACTGGCAGTGTGATGCTGAAGACTATTCAATCAAAAAACCTTTATTAGGAATAATTTTAATAAAACAAACACAGGTGACTCTCTCTTGCGGTGGCTAAGAGGCACCCTGTCTGCCAGTACAAGTGTGACACTGGCAGTGTGACTCTGAAGATCATTCAAACAAATCACTTGTATTTTGTATGTTTTTAATAAAACCAACACAGGTGACTCTCCTTTGCGGTGGCAAAAAGGCACCCTGCCTGCCTATACAACTTTGTCAATGGCAGTGTGACGCTGAAGATTATTCAAACAAATCACTTGTATTTTTTATATTTTTATTAAAACCAACACATGTGGGTCTCCCTTACGGTGGCGAAAAGGCACCCTGCTGCCTATACAACTGTGACACTGGCAGCGTGACACTGAAGATTATTCAAACAAATAACTTGTATTATGAATAATTTTAATAAAACAAACACAATTGACTCTCCCTTGCAGTGGCGAAAAGGCACACTGCCTGCCTATACAACTGTGACACTGGCAGTGTGATGCTGAAGATTATTCAAACAAATAACTTGTATTAGGAATAATTTTTCATAAAACAAACACAGGCGACTCTCTTTTGCGGTGGCTAAGAGGCACCCTGTCTGCCTATACAACTGTGACACTGGCAGTGTGACTCTGAAGATTATTCAGACAAATCACTTGTATTTTGTATGGTTTTAATAAAACCAACACAGGTGACTCTCCCTTGCGGTGGCAAAAAGGCACCCTGCCTGCCTATACAACTGTGACAATGGCAGTGTGACGCTGAAGATTATTCAAACAAATAACTTGTATTGTTTATATTTTTAATAAAATCAACACATGTGACTCTCCCTTGCGGTGGTGAAAAGGCACCCTGCCTGCATATACAACTTTGACAATGGCAGTGTGACGCTGAAGATTATTCAAACAAATAACTTGTATTTTTTATATTTTAATAAAACCAACACAGGTGACTCTCCCTTGCGGTGGTGAAAAGGCACCCTGCCTGCCTATACAACTTTGACAATGGCAGTGTGACGCTGAAGATTATTCAAACAAATCACTTGTATTATTTATATTTTTATTAAAACCAACACATGTGGGTCTCCCTTGCGGTGGTGAAAAGGCACCCTGCCTGCCTATACAACTGTGACACTGGCAGTGTGACGCTGAAGATTATTCAAACAAATAACTTGTATTAGGAATAATTTTAATAAAACAAACACAGGTGACTCTCTCTTGTGGTGGCTAAGAGGCACCCTGTCTGCCTATACAACTATGACACTGGCAGTGTGACTCTGAAGATTATTCAGACAAATCACTTGTATTTTGTATGTTTTTAATAAAACCAACACAGGTGACTCTCCTTTGCGGTGGCAAAAAGGCACCCTGCCTGCCTATAGAACTGTGACACTGGCAGTGTGATGCTGAAGATTATTCAAACAAATAACTTGTATTTTGTATATTTTTAATAAAATCAACACATGTTACTCTCCCTTGCGGTGGCTAAAAGGCACCCTGCCTGCCTATACAACTTTGACAATGGCAGTGTGACGCTGAAGATTATTCAAACAAATCACTTGTATTTTTTATATTTTTACTAAAACCAACACAGGTGGGTCTCCCTTGCGGTGGCGAAAAGGCACCCTGCCTGCCTATACAACTGTGACTCTGGCAGTGTGACACTGAAGATTATTCAAACAAATAACTTGTATAATGAATAATTTTAATAAAACAAACACAGGTGACTCTCCCCTGCGGTGGTGAAAAGGCACGCTGCCTGCCTATACAACTGTGACACTGGCAGTGTGACGCTGAAGATTATTCAAACAAATAACTTGTATTAGGAATAATTTTAATAAAACCAACACATGTCGGTCTCCCTTGCGGTGGCGAAAAGTCACTCTGCCTGCCTATACAACTGTGACACTGGTAGTGTGATGCTGAAGATTAATCAAACAAATAATTTGTATCAGGAATAATTTTAATAAAAAAAACACAGGTGATTCTCCCTTGCGAAAGTAATTGAGCGCGCACAGGAAGTATAAAAAGCTCCTGGTCGAAAGTAGTCAAAACTTTTGGAAATTTGTCGAATGCCGAAACTTCCGAAAGTTTTGACGAAATTCGGTCCTGGGCTGTTCATTTTTGTCGAATGACCCTTGAGTTTTGGATTGGTCAAATGTCTCCGAATGACCCCATTTTCGACGAAATCGGAATGTCTCCAAATCAATTTGCACAAGTCTAACAGAAATGTCATTGCTCTCAAATCTTATATTAAAGATTCCCTGCATATACTCAATAAATTAGATAATTTTGAGTGGAAGGATGAATTTATTTGGGCAGCCATAGATGTCGAGTCTCATTACCAGCATAGAACATCACAAGGGCATAGAGGCTGTACGTTATTTTTTGGACAATTATGGAGATATGTTGGACGTGCATAAATCCTTCTTATTAGAGGGTACTGAATATACATTAAACAACAATTATTTTCAGTTCAAAGAACAATACTACCTGCAAATAAGGGGAGCTGCCATGGGTGCCAGCTTCACCCCCAGCTATGCTAACCTATACATAGGATATTGGGAAATGACCCATGTGTGGGGGGCTGGGCTAGGGGCGAGGATGGCGTTCTATGGACGCAGTGTAGATGATCTATTGAAAATCTGGCAAGGTGGTCAAGACCAGCTAGAGATGTTTGTTGAGCAACTCAATGACAATCAGCAAGGACTTGGTTTTAATACAATTATAGTAAGGTTAGTGTTAGTTTCTTAGACCCTAATTTAAACCAGTGAAGATGGCCAAATAATTGCAAGAAATTATATTAAGCCCACGAACACCAATAAATACTTACGTTATCAGAGTATCCATTTAAAACAGTGGAAAACAAATATACCTGGGGGAAAGTTCAAGAGAATTAAAAGGAACTGTAAGAAGACAGTAGATTATGGGCTAGATTAAAGGCAGCTGTTAGTAAAAAAAAAGCACTAACGGGTGCATTAAGTTTCATGTAGCAATTCAAAGATCCGTCTAAAGAACAGCCAACGGCAGTTTGAGAATCCGTACGGCCGATACACTTACGTGCATTGAGACGCATGGAACAAGATTCCCCAGTGCCGTTCAAAGGCTTGTGGTACTGTTAACGGCTGAAAAAAAGAGACACCTAACAGCAAAAAGTTAAGACCCACTTTTCTGAGCCGGAAGACACTTAACGGTCAAAACAAAACACCCGTTACATAGGAAAATACACAAAATGCTTAACGCACAAGCATGTAAATGGAAAAATTAACCTGTGCAATGCCAAAACAACACAAAAACATGGACAGACACCACAAATCACTCAACACGCAGCAACAAGCAACACCACAGGGACAAGGACCCCCCAAAAAACACCATTACAACATGGTACGGAACAATGGGGGTTATCACACGACACGGACACCTGCAAATACAAGCTCAACTGTGCAACATCAACACGCGACCTGCACCCTACACACCCGCAAATGGGAGACACATAGCAAGCACAACACACCACATCTTATAACACACACACACCTGCAAACACTTACCTGGACAAAAACAACTTGCCACTGGTCAGTACTCACCTCATCACCACACCTACACAACTCCCTATCAAGTACATAAAGGGACAACTCCCCACACTCATCTGTGGCTTGTTTTCCACTCAGGGAGGGAGAGATAGAGAGAGAGAGAGAAAGAGAGAAAGCGCAATCAGTATGTAGGGTTACATATTATTGTGAAGACTGCGGAGAAGGTATGCCAGGGAGAGAGCTAGGGAACACCAGCAACCCCCAGGCACACCTGATAAACAGCCTTCATCTGTTGCAAGTGAAGAGGCTCTGGCTCAGCAGCCACACAGGAGTCTATCCCCACCTGGGGGACAGCACCTGCCTGCAGATGCACAACTGCAGCAACAGGATGCTCCACAGCAGCAGAGAATGTATAGACAACCACCAAGGCCCAGGGTATACCGCCCAAGGGTCACCCTCTTTGGAATGACCGATGATGAGGTCATTGATCTCTACAGGTTGAGTCCTGACAGCATCATTGCCTTGTATGAGGTCATCAAGGATCAGGTGGATCTCATCTACATCCACAACCATGCCTTATCTGGCCTGCAAAAACTACTGTGTGCCATAAACTTCATGGCAAGTGGGGCCTTCCAGTTCACTGAGGGTTACGCATCAGGCATGTCACAGGCCCCATTCTCCAGGGTGTTGGCCCAGGTCTTGCCAGCCCTCAAAAGCAAGGCCAATACCTATATACATTTTCCCACCACTGACAGACTGGATACACGTCAAGCAGGCCTTTTGCACAAGGGGAGGCATGCTCAGTGTCATGGGTGCTATAGATTGCACCCATGTCCGTATTAAAGCCCCAGCACGTGACGCACATCTATTCATCAACAGAAAGAACTTCCACTCCATGAATGTGCAGATGGTGTGTGACAGCCATATGAGGATTACGAATATCTGTGCAAAGTAACCTGGCAGCTCACATGATTCCTACATTCTACAAAACTCCTCAGTCCACAGAGATTTTGAGAATGGAACTTTTACAGGGGGATGGCTTTTGGGTGAGTTCACAATACAAATTACACCACATCCACAGGCGTACACACAACACTGCTCAGCATGCTCCTGACCCACAGCTAGTATGTCCACCACACAAAACATCATTCACACAACATGTGCTCCCTGTCTCACCATGTCACTCACATTACACAGGTGATGCTGGCTATGGCTGCAAGTCCTGGCTTATGACCCCTGTGGCCAATCCTCAAACACATGCCCAGGAAAGGTACAACCAGGCTCATGGCAGAACGAGGAATGCCATTGAGATGACCTTTGGCCTTCTCAAGTCACAATTTCAATGTCTGGACCACTCGGGGGGAGCACTGCAGTATGCACCTGGAAAGGTGTGTAACATAATTGTGGCATGCGCAATACTGCACAACATCGCAGTAGACACCAGGCTGCTGGATCACATCCAGGACCCCCCCATACTTGAAGTGCCCATGGACATCGGCCATGTTGAGAAGACCTTGAGAGGGGTGCAGGTCAGAGACACGCTCATCACGGAACACTTTACCTGTGAGTATAACACAGGCATGCAAATGATGTTCTGTCTCACCCCACAGGAACATTGACACAGCACTGCACTGGCAGCAGCATGGTCCCAAACATCATCCATACCATGGACGTGGCATATTGTGTGTGGGGATACCAAAACCATCCTCCATTCCCCTCTCCACATTGACATACAGACCCCAAGGATATCACGCACACTCCCAGGAGAAACAAAGTATAACACATAACCCATGTTCATCACCTTACAGGGCTTGATTGACAGCAAATTGCTTGATTTGCCATGATCATAGCCTGAGCAACCATGCTAGCCCAGTAGCGAAAGAGTATTATCCAATGCTATGCATTGGATAATACTCCGTCACATCAGGGGTTAAAGGGTCATTGGACTCAATATGGGACCTGTACTGTGCTAGAGCTGAGAAGAGCAGCAGAGGGGTGGATGTACAGTGATATTGTCACACAACGTAGAGGTCATGAACTGTAGATCAGATTACCAGGGACTCCATGCTGACCTGTGAGTGTGCCCCCGACATGAATACACACATCAACAAATATGTCCTAATAGTTCCATAGAACAAATGACATTGGGCTGCCACTGTCACTTTCACAGTGGCAGCCCAAATTCATTACTTCCATGGAGCTCTCAGAACATGTCCTTAGATCTCCACATAATTGGGTACAGATGAGTACATAACACATTACCAAGCAATGGTTTGTGTACTCACCTGTAATTAAGAAAATTGAGGGGATTATAAAGTTGAAATTGTTGTTGATTGATGATCAGTTCAGGTCTACTGCTCAAAATCCTGTTCTCTTGTCCCACAGGCATCCATAACATGATCCATCCTTGAACTGAAGATCTTGCATGTAACTGGATTGATGTCTTGATAACACCTTCATGAAGATCACCCCTTGCTGTTTCTGGTGATTTTGTTGGTGATGCAATGTTTGACCTGAGGTTCACATGTACTGGAACATTCTCATATAGACACAGAAAACACAACTTCACAAGTGTAATAACCTGTACAGTTAGGATGCTCATCAACAGAGTTGTCAAACCTTGTGGACAACACATGAGCAGGACAGCAGTGTTACTAAAGTACTACGATTTCGTTTCAAAGTACATTTAGTGTTCTCATACAAGTGTTCAATGTATACAGGCAATACACACAGAAAACACACGTATGTTCTAATGTACATTTGACACACAATAAAGAGGAACCATCACTATTCAATCTGTGTCTGTATGAGGAAATATTGGATTACACATTTGTCAATGCGTAACCACACTCAGGATAGAGTATCCCCCATACATGGAAAGGCATCACCCATATCACAGGAGTCCACCACTTGTTTGTCAGTGAGTGGACTCTGTGATGTATTCATGCAAACAGATGATGGTGGCAGTGATACACTAATGTGTTGTGGGAGTGCTAAAGAGGTGATACAGGGGACATACTTCCACAGTGAATTCCTGTCCACAGTTTCTGTGTTGCTCAGTATAATCAATGTTCTGAGATATTGCTCCACTTTGACATATCTCAGTACATGGGCTATATCATCGAACAACCAGACTAAGTGGACATGTGTTATCACTGGTGAAGTCTTTTACACCCTTACGGAAACAACAACTCAACTTACTGGAGACCCCAATGTTCACCCCAGGATATCAATGTGTGTGCTACACATTGAAATCCTAGGTTAAAAACATTGGGTTCCCCAGTAAGTCAGTTGCACAATGAGTGTTTGAATCCAAGACAATATTGATGCATGTCCCATTTATCTGTCCTGCTTGTTATGTCCCCGCTAAGTCACATAGCTGTTGGTTTGGTTATCTCCTTAACCCTCTGAGTGCCAGAGTGGTACCCAATGCATTTCTTTGAAATGCGTTGACTACCATTCTGGCACTCAAACGGTTAAACACAGCATATGATGTAGACGAATGTTCAATGTTGTACCATTTGTTTTGCTAAGGGGTATGTTTTGTTGTTCAAATTCAACACACAACATTGCCATATAACACAGTTGAGTAATATGGCTCCAGGGATGTATTTCCAGTTGAATTTGTACAACGGTGTGTGTGTGTGTGAGTGTGTGAACACATGTTGTAGCATCCCACAAACATTTCACCCAGGCAGAGGTTGTGTTCACTGCATTGTATGGCAATGCATTGGAGACAACCCTGCCACCCAATCCATAACTGAAGACACAGCAGATCAGACAGGGATTAAAAAAAAAAAAAAAGTTTCTTTATTGAGGGGGCAGTTAACAGGTTGGGCCTTTCATTTTTTCTTTTTTGGGGGGGCCTTAGACTGGGTACCAGAGGTGGATGCCCTTGTTGATCGCCTGGTCACCCTCTGCCCCCTAGGTGTGGCTTCAGGGGTAACACTGAAGGGGATGGTGGGTGCAGTAGACCCCTCTCCCTCTCCATCCTCAGGTTCTCCCTGCGGTTGATCTCCCTCAACTCCACAAGTACCTGTGTCAACATGTCCATGATACCTGTCTGGAGCTGGTGGAGTTGTGTGCTTCCCCTGGCCATCTCCGACTCCAGGGCTTGGATTCTAGTCTCCAATCGGGCTATGTTCCTCCTGGATTCCCTCCTTCTCCTGGTGATGTTGCCATCTGTACTCCTACTTGACCAGAGTAGTCTCCTCTGAAGGGTCATACACTCCACCTCCATCCCTGTGAGGCGTGCACTGCTGGAGGTGGATGTGCCCGGTGACCCTAGTGCTGCTGTTTCCTCTGCTGCTGAGGGTGCTGTTTCCTCTGCTGCTGCTGTAGGTGCTGTGGCTGCTGTGACAGCTGTTGGAGTGGCTGGTGAAGATGATGGGCATATGCCCACCACATCAAGTGACTCCGAGCTGCCCAATGATGTGTGTGTGCTGGTGGAGGTGTGAATATGTCCCTGGGTAGGGGGCGCTGGGGCTCACCAATCAGGCCCAGGTGTGGGTAGTCCAGTGGCCAAGGGTCATATGGTGGCCACTGATAGGTGCTTGGACCCCACCTGGGATCATAACTTGGGGCATGCTGTGGAGCCATCCAGGAGGGTGTGTTGATGTGTGAGGCATATGGCCCATATTGGGTTTTCGCCACTGTCCCTGGCTGCCATTGCCTCCCTGGCGGTGGTGGTGCTGCTGCTGGAGGGTAGTAGCTGGTGGAGGTGGCTGGATACATCCACCTCTCCTCCTGTTGCATCCAGCCACTGTACTGGGGAGGTTCAGCTTGGAGGGGTGCAGCCTGTGGTGGTGCAGCTTGGAGGGGTGCAGCCTGTGGTGGTGCAGCTTGGAGGGGTGCAGCCTGTGGTGGTCCAGCTTGGAGGGGTGAAGCCTGTGGTGGTGCAGAAGGTGGTGGTTCAGCCTGTGTTGGAGGGGATGGGGATGGTGGGGATGGTGGGGATGTTGACCACCGGCTGGTCCCCTCCTCTGGGTACTCCTCACTGGGGGGGTGATGTAGCCTCCTCCACTGGCTCCTGCTTCGCTTAAGGGCCGTAAGCTGTGTGGAGAAATAAGATGTTATGATTAGTGACCTTAGCCATAGGTTTGGGGAGACAGTTATACTTTTATATGTGGTGAAGAAAAATATATGTGTTTGGGTTAATCCCCCTGGGTAAAAAAGGGTACTCCCACTGCTGAAAGGTGTTGTTTGAGTTATTATGGGTAAAGGTTTCATTTTGAGGTGCAATATCACAGTGGCCCGAAATAGTACAGTGGGGCTGTTGCAACACCCTCCAATGTAAATATCTGGTCCCTGTACCAGAGCTGTCCATATGATAGTGTAGTAACAGCACCACTGTACAATTTCAGGCCACTGGGATATTGCTCCTGTCAAATCCATGTCTGAGCTGTGATACCTTTTGAATCAACACACCTTTCAGCAGTAGGAATACCATTGTTTAACTCAGGGGGTGAATCCAACAACATTTATTTGTCTTTACAACTTTTAGTGATGGCTATCCCTCCAGGGGGATAGCAAAGGTTAAGTCCACCTTGATGTCATATTGTAGACATTGTGAAAACAGATGTTGTTCGCTGTTAGTCCTATCCCTCCTACCCTCATGGTTGTTCAGATATTGCTCTATGTGACAGATGGAGATTTCAGTCATTTGTCCACACGAGGGCTCTTCAGCAGAGCCCAAATCTCCCCATTTAGAGAACAATACTTAATTGGAATGGTGTACAGAGTGTGCATGGTTTGCAAGCACACTCTGTGGACCATTCCAAAGAGGTATTTATCTCGAAATGTTGCGAATTTGGCTCTGCTGAAGAGCCTCCGTGTGATCAATTGACAGATATCTCCACCTGTCACATAAAGCTATATCAACCATGAGGGTTGGAGAGATAGTACTTACATCGAGACACATCTTTTTACAATGCTAATTATATTACATCATGATGACATTACCCATTGCTATCCCATTACAGTCACACACAAGTAGAAATGGTCATATATGTATGTGGATATGTACCCTTCATATGGATACAAAAATATCCTTCCAAGATGTGAAGCCAGACAGCAGTTCAGTAGGTGTGATTGCCTTACTGGCTATATATGTGCACCCATCCAATAATACACTGGATTGATATGATGGATATGAACATACCTTGTATATCCCATCTACGTAGAGTGTGATATACTATGTATGTGTATTTGGATGGTAGCAATGTAGGCTGATTTGTGATGAGTGCACATATCTGGCCAGTAAGACAATCACATCCAGTGACCTGATCTCTGTGTTCACATCATGTTGGGACATATTTTGAAACATTTGAAAGTTACATATCTGAATGTTTTTATTAGTGTCCATATCTCTTGTGACTAGATCTGCAGTGGGATTCAAGTGTTATTCAACCCTATCTTCTCATTTGATCCCGTACAATGCACAGTTTTGGATTACTTGACAGGTGACTCTCTGGTTGTCATGATAATATCCTATGCATTACATTGTGATGCATGGGATACCACCATGGCAATCACAGATTGATGAATTTGACAAGATACCGTCCGTGTTGTAAGTTGCAGTTGAATCCTAAGGGCAACAATCAAGCCAGTACTGAGGGATATCTTTGATTGAGGCCTGTTTTACTCTGTGTATGAGCCCATCCATCTTTCTGTGTGAGGCAACCGTACTCAATCCGAGATATCCATCAGTCATGGCCTGTTGGTGACCAAGGTACAATGGTTGATATTTGGTTCCCATGTGTATCCTGCAAACAGCGGCTGGTGTACCATCCATCCATGGCATCAGCACTCCTGTGGATCCATGTGGGAATCAGATGTGGGATATGTCATTTCAAGTTAGAGTAAATGATTGCAGCGGTGATGTTGAACTGATGAAGTGAACATGATGGTGACTTCTCCAGTGATCTCCTTTCCCCATTTCCAGTGTTTTCCATGGAGTCTGTACAATGGGACCCTATGAACTTGATTCTTGTTTTTGCATATTCTCCATAGACTAACACTGGTATTGGTGAAGTGAAGGTGTGTGAGGGTTACTTTGTCTCCACCATCTCTTTGTCACCGCTTAGTGAATGTCCCCTGTGTAGCATGTGATCGTTGGCCTATTGTTTGTTGTCTGGTTAACCCTTTGAGTCCCAGAGGGGTTGCCAGAGCATTGTTGATCGATGCATTGATGAGCCCTCTAGCACTCAAGGGGTTAGGTGCTGACTTCCCTGTGGGGACATGGGTGACATTGTGTGTGAACAGTGATGATATTTAACAGACGACATTTTGAACATCGCGGTTTGTGTATTGTGTGTGATGAGCACAGCGACAGGAGGGTTGAAGTAGGACTTTGACAGGTTTGTAACAAGTTGGACCTTGATATTTGTCCTGGTGTTGTGTCCTCTTTTTAACCCTCAGGTTGCTGTGTTGGTGCAGCTGTATGGATGAATGATGGGCATGTGTTGAGGTGTGACTGTGTGTGCAGCTGGTGTTGGTTAATGTAGTGTGTGGTTATGTAGTGTTGCACTTACCGGTAGTGTGGAGGCTCCTCTCATCCCCAGTGTCAGCTCCCCTAACGACCCCCTAGATCAGGGTCGGGGACATGGTCTGCTGCACCATCTCCTCCCAGCCGCAGAAGGTGATAGGGACGGGTGGGCCACCTCCAGGGCCTCGGGTGTGCTTGGTGAGCTCAGTCATTTTATTCTTGACCACCCTCTGGCAGTCGCCCCATCTCTTTTTGATGGACTCCACGTCCCGCCTGCATGGAGCCGCCACGTTGACCCGGCTGCAGATCTGGTTCCAGACTGCCTTCCTCCTCGCTGACAGGCCAGGGACCTTCGCCATCGGGTGGAGAACACTCTGCCTCTTCAGGACAGCCTCCACGAGAGCCGCGTTCTCCTCCTCGGTGTATTTAGGATCCCTGATCCTGCCCTCGTCTCCTCCGGCATGACAGGATTCAGAGCCGGAGTGCCCTGTCTGGTCTGACCCTGACTGTGTGTGGTGCTCCCCAGCAACTACCCCTCATCCCACTGCAGGTTCTGTCCCTGTGCCTGCTGTTGTGGGCCGGGTCCCCCTCCGCCCTGCGGATCTCCCTCTCCCACGCCTGCTCTGCTCAGGGATGCCCTCCTGACCTTCCTCCTCCTCCATTACTCTCCCCATCCCTCTCTCCTGTCCTCCTCTCCTTGCCATCACTCACCCACTCACACCCAGGCACCCCCACAGGCCCTCACAGACACACTCGATCCACTCATTCTCTGTCACACACTTTCACTCACAGATTCACACTGTAAAAATAAAATGTAAAATGTGTAAGGTTTTATAAAAATAAAAGGACTATGTGTATGTATGTGTATGTGTTTGTGTTTGTATGGGTGTATGTAATATGTGCAAAAGTGTAATATGTGTATAGTTAGTGCACCTCTCTCCAAACGCCAAACTCAAAAATCTCCTTCTACCTCCAATGAACGCCCCTGTATCCCTCTCTCTGATCACTATCCTCTGCTCCTGGGTCCTGATATCTAGCTCTCAAGAACTCGATAACAGACAGTGTGTGACGGTTATTTTGGGGTATATATAGGTGTATTTGAAGTTTTTTGATACTTTGGGGCTTTGGGATTGGCTGTGTGTTTGAATTTGTTTTTGCATCAATCAGGGTTGCTAGACAACGGCAGCCGTTATGTTACATGTTGTTTTGAGTGATGTTATCGTGTGATTTGGTTGCCCGTTGTGCATTAACATGAGCGACAACGGCTTTTGTGTTACGTGTTTTGTCTGTGCCTACGCTCGATAGCTATACTTGTAGAGTACCTATTGAATCTGCCGTAACTCATGTATTATTTGCGAGCGATGTGCCTTTTTCACTTAGCGGTTGGTTTAATGTGAGCCTTTAAATCTAGCCCTATATATCACAAGCCACAGAATTAAAGAATAAATTTGTAGAAAAAGGGTATCTGAAGGAAGCTCTAGAAAATACTTACCAGGAAGTTTTGGAGATAAATCATGCAGACTTATTAAGACCTAAAAAGAAAGAGATAATAAATATTAATGAGGATAAACCATGTTTTGTTATGCAATATAATAAAGCACACTATAAAAAAAAAGAATCTAAAAATACACTGGCCAGTACTGCTACAGGACCCTATATTAAACGAAAGTGTAACAGACTGTCCAGGCGTAATATTCACAAAATGCAGGAATTTAAAAGAGATACTGTCAAGAAAAAAAACAGGAACGGTTCATTAAACAGGAACAAAATATTAGAATTGTGGATAATGGAATAATGGAGTCTATAAATGTAGAGTGAGTCGTTGCATAACCTGTTCACATATACAACATAAAGTCAAGGTAATAATATTCAAATTGAACAAAACATTACATGTAATAGTACTTATGTAATTTACAAAATCACGTGCCCATAATAGATTAAGAGCAATAATGAATCTAGATACAAAATACCAAATCACTATCAAAAGTGCCATGGTGGATCTTTAAAAGGGACTACAGTTATGGCACTGGAATAGGTCCCGGATACTTATAAAGAGGGTGAAAGGTTCAGTGTGTTATGTAGGAGAGAAACATATTGGATTTTAACATGTAATATATATTGGTCCCGAATGGACATAATGAAAAGATCGATATCCATACCTTTCTTAGTAATTAGTGACACATGTATGTGTGGGAGTGGGTGATTTCTTTTAGAGGCATCACCCTGGCATTCATGGTGATGCACCCATTGGGACTCCTTCTCTATAATACTGTGTATTTACATGCATTTTTACATTGAAGAAGCCATGTTGGAGTATTCATAGGTTTATTGTTAATATTTTTTTTAGGTCAATATTGTATGTCTTCCTCTATGGAAAAATAAGCGCTTTGCTGTGTATAGACCAAATATAGAAAATCTCTATCCAGATCATACAATATAGTCCAAAAATATATATATATGTGTATAGTCAGCGCAATCACTACTTCTATATTAAAACCTTTCTATATATCTTGTAATAAACTTGTCTCTAATTGCAAAAGTTATATCATGAATGTAGCTCCTACTGCTAAACCATACATACAGAGAAAATGTATGGATCACAGCAGGAGCTATGAATTAATATGAGAGGACAATATATAATCCCAAACAAGTCAAAAGTAGGGATCAAAAATATTGTGAACTCATAAAAATAATCTTTAAAATAATAATCTTTATTAAACAAATGTCAAAGTATCATGAAGTATATGACAGTTAAAATAGTCTATATATCAAATAGAGACAATAAGCAATAATAGTATATTAAAATGATAAACAAGCCAAAAAACAAATTGCAGATAAAATGCTAAATATTACCCTTAACAGGCCTGTACAACTAGCCATAAAAGGACTTATATGGATTAATACTGCTATACAGACCTGCCTGTTACATTACAGCAAAGTAGGAGTTAATACTACCCTTTACTCCATTGCCCTTAAGAAGAACTGTGATTTCACTGACTGTTATATATAGATAAATCAATGACTAAGAAGATCTGTCTGTATACTACCATCTATAATTATAGTCAATTACAGAATATTATATGCCGTGGAAGGAACAATAGCGGATCCAGGGATATTTAGTTACACTTTTTATTCTTGAGCTCCGGAGCCAATAGGTGTTTTTATTGCTACATATTTAGTATTGTTGGAGTATTTAACACAGCCTACATATGATTTATGTATATAATTATATATTTAGTTTTACATTAAATAATTATTTTGTATTTTGAAATAAGATATATTGTTTTGCTTTCCTATTTTTTACATATAGTACCTACTTTTACAGGGCTCCCACCATTGACGGAGCTGTAGATAGAAGTGATTCAAGTTATCGTTAGTAGTATATATATATATATATATATATATATATATATATATATATATATATATATCGTTAGTTCCAGAAATATTTGGACACTGACACAATTTTTATAATTTTGGCTCTGTATGCCACCACAATGGATCTGAAATGAAACAACTGAGGTTGAACAAAAATATTGTGTGAAATGTTTAGGAATTGCGACCATTTTCATACACAGTCACCTTATTTCAGGGGCTCAAATGTAATTGGACAAATTAAAACAATCATAAATAAAATGTTTATTTTTAATCCTTTGTCAAGAATCCTTTGCAGGCAAAGACTGCTTGAAGTCTGAAAAGCTGGGTTTCCTCCTTTGTGATGCTTTGCCAGGCCTTTACTGCAGCTGTCTTCAGTCGTTTGCTTGTGGGTGTTTTCTGCCTTAAGTTTTGCCTTCAGCAAGTGAAAAGCATGGTAGATCAAGTTGAGGTCAGGTGATTGACTCAGCCATTGCAGAATATTTCACTTCTTTACCATAAAAAACTCCTGTGTTGCTTTTGCAGTGTGTTTTGGGTCACTGTCCATCTGTAAAGTGAAGCGCCGTCCAATCAGCTTCACTGAATTTGGCTGAATCTGAGCAGACAATATAACCCTATATACTTCAGAATTCATCTTGCTGCTTCTGTCTTCTGTCACATAATCAATAAACACTGGTGCTGCAGTGCCACTGGAAGCCATGCATGCCTCCACCGTGTTTTACAGATAATGTGGTATGCTTTGGATCATGAGCTGTTCCAAGCCTTCTCCATATTTTTTTCTTCCCATCATTCTGGTACAGGTTGATCTTAGCTTCATCATCCAAAGAATGATGTTCCAGAACTGGGCTGGCTTTTTTAGATGTTTTTTGGCAAAGTCTAAACTGGCCTTTCTATTCTTGAGGATTATGAATGGTTTGCACCTTGTGGTGAACCATCTGTATTTGCTCTCGTGAAGTCTTCTCTTTATGGTAGACTTGGATAATGATATGCCTACCTCCCGGAGAGTGTTCTTCACTTGGCTGGATGTTATGAAGTGGTTTTTCCTTTACCATGAAAAGGATCCTACACTCCTCCACCACTGTTGTCTTCTGTGAATGTCCAGGCCTTTTTGTGTTGCAGAGCTCACCAGTGCATTCTTTTTTTCTCAGACTGTACCAAACTGTTGATCTGGCCACTCCTAATGTTCCTGCCATCTCTGATGGATTTTTTTTTTTTTTACAGCCTGAGGATGGCCTGTTTCACTTGCATGGAAATCTCCTTTGACAGCATTGTAGGTTCACAGCAACAGCTTCCAAATGCAAATGTCACACCTGGAATCAACTCCAGACCTTTTGCCTGCTTAACTGATGAAGAAATAACGAAGGTATATCCCACACCTGTCCATGAAACAGCATTTCGAGTCAATTGTCCAATTAATTTTGGTTTCTTGAGAGAGGGGCTACATATTAAAGAGCTGTAATTCCTAAACCCTTCCTCCAATTTGGATGTGAATACCCTCAAATTAAAGCTGAAAGACTGCACTTTCAACCCATACTGATTATTTAACTAACTTAAATTTATTTTTCTAAAAAGATTAAATAACAAACGTGTCAGTGTCCAAATATTTCCAGAAATAGTGCATAAAGGCAACAGCTCACCTCCCAGCATTCTATCCCAGCATATGCATCCCCATCTATCACTATTTACTTTTCCTTTTTTTTACCCCTGCTGTGTTCCCTGCACTGTGTTTCACCACGCGAGCTAAAACTCAGAGCTCTGGGACTGGATTGATGGGCTCATGGGCTGTGGTCTATACAGTGCGGTGAGCCCCGGTCTGTAGTGCAGCTGCTGGCTGCCTGGTGTCCTCGATACTGGGCCTGGTCCTACCACCCATCTACACCGTGACACAGAGTGGATCAGTGAGCTTGGGGACTCACTTGATGAGATGCTGGACTGCTGTGCTGCTTTTGGGGTGCACTTCTTGTTGGAGCCTTGCATCTGTGCGGCTGGAGGAGCTGAATCTATGCATGCTTGGTAAGCCCTGGAACCTACCAATGACAGACGGAAAGTGCCTGGCTTACTTGTATCAGCCCTTGCTGGGCTCTGGGGGTGGAGTGGATTGCTGACCGGCCCAGGGTGCCATGATGTGTAGTGAAAGAGCCTGGATTATACCTACTGGATAACTACACAGGCAGACCTTCTTATCTGGAATTAACCATGATTGCATTGTGCGCATTCTGGCAGTCTCTACTGAGCATGACTGCATCAGATAAACATACATCTGACCTATTATATTATAGGATATATATATATTCCTACAGCAGTTCTTACCATTGTCATTTTTGTGTCCAATTGCTATCCTCCTTCTCAGATTACTGACACACATTGGTCTTAGCAGTTGTCTCAAGTGGGGTAGATGGTCGCAACCCCTCTTCACATCCCTCCTCCTCCTCATCTGTGCTGCTGTTAATATATTTGTCCTGGCTTTCTCTGTCATGTGTGGTTTCTGCTACCTGATACTTAGATGGTTCATTTTTAAGAATGTTAGTCTCCCAACATTGCTGCTTGATAGCCATGTCCTGTGGTCATTGACAATATAACCAGCCACACTGAAAACCCTCTCAGACTCAATTCTTGCTGGAGGACAACTGAGGGTTTCCACTGCAGTACATGTCAATGCTGGCCACACACACTGCTTTGTTTGCCAGTATTCCATGAGGTCATTGTTTCTGCCTAAAATGTAGTTATCCTGCAAGTATGCAGAAACCATTTCACATGCAGTGGGAACACTTCTAGGAGCTACACGGTGTTCCTGTGTGTCAGTTACCCATACTCAGGGAGTGAGTTCCAAGAGTTTTTGCCGCCCCTGCTGAGGTCCATGAACTGCCCTGTGTTCAGAATGGGATATTTTGGTTGATGATGTAGCTGCTTCTGCTGGTTGAAATGCTTCTCTGCTTTGCTTTCCACTTTGCTGTCTATATGTTTTTTGTGCCCTCACTTTCTCCTTCTCATCCTCCACAATGCAACCCTCTACTCGATCAATAAGCATATCTCGATTTTCCTTGACAGAATCCAATTCCTCAGAAAGCTGCTGCTGATCATCATCACTCCTTGTTGTGTTTGCGTTTGAAGTGGGGGTCCACCAAAGTTACAAGGATGTATTCTTCATTGCTTTTAATGGATACTATGTGAGAATCTTGTTCAAAGCACGGTACATAAACTTTGTCTGTATTGTCATTATGGTACGATTTTTCAGTCATACTCCTCATTTTTTTCTGCAATAAAAATATCAGTGGTAGAATTCTTGCTCCAGTGTGACTCACCAGCATGATTACATCCTCAAAGCATTGGCCAGGTGACAAAGAGGATCCCTCCAACCTTCCAGTTTTGCATGGTGTACTTGCTAATGACCTTATTCTGCATGTACAAATGCTCCAGCATGTACATTGTGGAACTCCCCCTGGTAGGGACCTCCATTTTCAGTTGGTGATGGGGAAGGTTGTTATGCTCTTGTATGGATTTTAGAATGTTGCATGCATTGTAGGAGCTACTAAAAAAGGTATGATTGTGCAGGCAAAGTAAGCATCTCTCTGAAAGTTTCGTATTCTGCCAAGAATCTGGTCGCAACTAAATTTAGCGCATGGGCAAAGCAGGGCACATGCACCATATCATCTATTCTAAAATCTGCAGTTATGTTGGGGCTGTTATCAGCAGACACAAAACCAGCTTGTAAGGAGCGGGGTACAAGTTACAATTATTCTATCACCTGCTGTAGCTTACTTAAAACATGTACGGCTTTGTGGGACTGTCTCTCAAAAATCTCCATGCACAAGGTGGTGTGATGATGGTATGGCTATCCTGCTGCTGCTGCTGCTGCCGCCTTTTAATCACACTACCTGAACCAGAAGCTTGATTACTGGCTGTCATCTGATGCTGTAAGCTACTGTTGTCCACTATTGGTGCTGGGAGAAAACCAAATGAGCAGTTACAGTCATATAGACTGTGCTCTGCCTACTTGTCAACATATCTGTTGTTAGGTGGATTTTCTTGCCATACACACTTTTCAGCCCATTGCCCACCACACTAACAACCTGCTTGTACAATTCAGACACAGCCATTCTGGAAAAATAACTGCGGTTTGGGATATGCCAGCATGGAGCTGCACATAACATTAGTTCTCTGAAACCTCGGTTTTCTACAAAAGAATACGGCAGCATGTACACTACCAACATCTTGGCAATCTTTCCATTCCACAGGCATACTTTGAGATTGTTTTATGAAGTTTTTGACTCTTTCCCAGGAACTCAGTCAGTGTGGGTTGGCAGGACATGACAGAAGAACCCTGAAACTTTATTGCTTTAACAACATGACTAGAGGAGGTGATGGAGGTAGAAGCAGCATGTGTGAGTAGTCTATGACTCTTGCCATCTCCTACAGCTATAGCAAAGTCAGAGTCATCATACTCCAATGCAGCAGGACCATGGGTGTTATTTGGAGTGAACTAACTGTTGGCAATAACACATTCTCTGACACATAAATAAATTCACTACTACTTTTTTCTGCCCCAGAGCCCTGGGAACTTTTTTAGAGTATTTCTGATGCCGCTAGTTGCAGCACCTTTGACCTGCTGATAGTGTGTCTCTCAGTCAGACCTGTGGCTGTGCTTTTTGCACAGGAAACCGATAGCAACATGCTGAGGTGCTGCTACTACTGGGGCTAAATGTTGATGCAATTCTACTGCTATTACTACTAGGTATCAAAGGTGCAGCACTTCCAGCAGCAGCAGCACTCATCATATTTAACATTGTGGATGTTAATAACCTGTATTACTGTTGTTGATGCTGCTGGGTACTCCACACAGGTGTGTATGGCTGAGTGGGACTTGGACTTTGAAGTGGCGATGATGCTGATGATGACTGATAGAGTGACTGTGTGCTTTTTGACATCTGTACTTGTCCAGGGTCAGACTTTCCAATGGCTTTCTCAAACAGTTTATAGACAGACACAGTGCTCCTTAAAAGTTGTGGAAGATTCAGCCTTTGAATTTCTGCAAACCTTATAACCATGTCATGATCCTCACTCTCAACTTCATCTGTATTTGAACAAGCGAAGGGTATTGGAGGCGTATATTCTAGATCTACATCATCATCTTCGGTCATCATTAGGTCATCTTCATTAGGATCAGCATCAGCATCACCTGGCAGTTCTTTCCTACTACTATCCTTATATTGCTCTAAGCTTTTAGAGGTTTCAAACAATTATTTTACTTTTACTGTAACAAAGTTCGGTACTACTTTAAGGACAGGTGTTTTGGTGCTTGTTTGTCTCATGTCATGGTTTCCCAATAACAATCTGGGGGTCAGTAAGGTATTGTAAAAATAATTTTAATCAAAAACTCAATATAAGGTATCACACAGAATAAAACAACTGAAAAAAGGCAGAGGGTCATGAGCCAAGCTAGCAATACTATCAGAAATAGTAAGCTGCCAAGCATGGACCTCAGTGCTGGAGACTAGGACAAAGCCACTGGAAGTCTCCGCTGGAACCAGGAGCTGGAACAGAAGCCGGAACAGGAGCAGGAAGTGGAACTTGATCTCCCCAAGCTGAACCCACGAGGTGACTACCTGACTCACGCTAGACAGAGTAGCAGCAGCGGAGATCTGACTCTCTCCTGCAGTCAGACTAGGAAAAATAGATACCTGACTCGTGCCTGCAGTCAGTATAATAGCGAGTCTACCAGAGCCCCAGATTCGCACCAAATTGGGTGCCTGCTAAGAATAGGGAACCAAAGAAGAATAGTCAGACAGAGCCACAGGTCAGCACCAGAAAGGGTAGTCAGACTGGGTCATACACAGATCAGATGGTCAGCCAGAGCCACAGTTCAGCACCAGATTGGGTGTCCACTATACAAAGGATAAGGTAAGAGAATAGTCTGACAGAGTCACAGGTCAGCACCAGAATGGATGGACAGACAAGCCGGGTCATACACAGTTCAGATAGTCAGCCAGAGCCACAGGTCTTCACCAGATTGGGTGTCCACTATACAACGGATAAGGCAGGAGAATAGTCAGACAGAGCCACAGGTCAGCACCAGAATGGATGGTCAGACAAACAAGGTCATACACAGAGCCAAAGGAGATAGAATTGTATTGTACAACAATGCAAGGGAAACTGAGAGTCGGCTCAGTTCCCCTTTAAAGGCCCAATCCAGGAAGTAGATGGGAGGAGATATCAGTGCTACAACATAAAATCCCCCTCTGCATCATTCTGCTGCTTTGCACCAGTAAACAACGCATCACGCCATGATACATCAATGTAGCAGCCTGTGCCTTAGTCAAACTGAGCGTCAACAGCAGCTAGCAAGAGGGCACGGACGACCACTCTCGACCCCAGGCACGCTTAACCCAGGCATTGTAAGCGACACCTGGGAGGAAGCATCCTACACATTTCGACGCTTGTTGCGTCACCAAAGGGTCAGACACTGGAACTAGGTAGGCTATGACATGTCACTATCTGATGCAGCAGGTGGTTCAGCTGCTACACCTTCCTCTATTATGCTATTGCCAGAATCATCAACACTTGAATGTGACTTGTTGTCATCTTCAGTGTTCTTCTTATATGTCTTTATCACGGTCCCCGTGATTCCCTGTCAATCTCTGTGATGATACCTGTGCATTGGAGGAGGCTGATTGGCCCGCCCAGGATGTTCCTTTATATACTGGGCCTATGGCACCTGTCAGATGCCCTTTCGTGGTGTTCCTGATCCTGTGCTTTTGTTGCTGTGTTCCTGCGTTCCTGTGTACCGACCTGGCTCGTCTGACCATTCTACTGTTCCTGCTCTGTGATTCGACCCGGTTCTGGCTGACGTTCCTGCTCCGTGATTCGACCCGGTTCTGGCTGACGTTCCTGTTCCGTGATTGACCCGGCTTTGGCTGACATTCCTGATTTGTGATTGACCCAGTTCCGGCTGACGCTTCTTGCTCCGTGATTGTATCCTGTGTTCCAGTGTGATCCCGGTCGCTCTGACTAATCACTTCTCTGCTAAGCTGAGCTGTGGCCTCCGTTACCGAGCTGTCTTTTAACCTTGCTGAGCTGTTGTCTCCGTTACTGAACCTGCCCTATACCCTTGCTGTGTTGGTTGCCTCCGTTATTGAGCCTGCATCCGTACACTTGCCAAGCCTGTGTGTTTCATCTGAGCCAGTTAACACTTGCTTAGCCTGTGCCTTATTGACCTAGCCTGTCCGTTTACACAAGCAGAGCAGTTTCTGTTCCGGTGCTCAGTCTGCACCGTGGTTGCACCTTCCGGTGTTAGTGGCCTCCTGTTTGCTCTTGCAGTGTGTTGCTCCGTGACGGCACCGGAAGGGTGTCTCGGCTCTGGTCTCCAAGTGCTCACTGTGTTACGCTATCTATCGCACTACCAGTGCGTTGGCTCACTATTGCTTGTGCAGTGTTGGTTCGTACTGGCACTCAAGGGGTGTTCTGGCTCTGTTCCCGTTGGCACGCAGGGTTTCTTCCAGTTGCGAGTGCTAAGGGCTTTTCAGGTCCTAGTTCCATTTGCTCCAGCAGTGGCTTTCATTCATTACATTCCTCTAAGGAGGTATTAGCTCAGCTCTGGTCAAATCTTTGCTGTTCACTTGGGCGTCCTATTATACAGCTATCTGAGAGTGATTCAGTTAAGTTGCCTACTACACCTTTCCTTTGCACCAGCAAGAGACTGATATTAACTTCTGGGCGTTAGCTAATTACCATCACAGAGACTGTTCAGTTGCTCTCACATTAACCCTTGTCCATTCATTTATTCTGATCATTATAGTTTGCCCATACGTATTTGAGTCTGTACTACTGTCATTACTGTTTATGCCTATCCTGGCCACTGTCCTTTGATTTTATTTCAATAAAACTGTGTTTTTACTTTTAACCTTAGTCTGAGTGTCAGAAAACCGTAACAGTCTTCTTATATGGTTCTTTTTTGCACTGTCACTTGTGGTGCTGGAAGTTTTGCTTGGACCTTGACAAACTGCATCCTCCCTTGGAGGAGAGGCATCATCATCATTTATTGAACATGCTGAAGCAACCATTGCTGCAGTTAGTTTTTTAACTACTACTTTACTCTCATATCCTATACTGCTCCACCCTTCCCCCCTACCCCTGCCCATTGTGAGATTGCTGGACATTACTCAGCTACTGTGTGTGTTTTTGCTCTGCAGTACACAACACAACTGATGGAGTGTGATGTCTTGCCTTAGCCGAGTCAGCTGTCATCACCTAATATATTTAGTTGTTTATTTCTTCATTCTTTTTTATTTTTATTCTTATTATTACTATTATTATTTTTTTTAAGTTGTCCACCCTATCTTACCATAGTCTGTAAAAAAAAAATTATAACTGAAAAATAACTTCTTTCCCCAGACTTCCCTGCAAAGAGACAAAAACAGTGATCTTGCCAGTTAGTCAAAAGGAATTTTGAGGTATTTGGTGTCAACCTCCTTCCTCCCTTCTTCTCCACAGAATGCCCCCAGGCTCTCTTAATACAGAGAACAAATGTCCTACTTAAAAGCCTTCCTAAACTGAACTTCAACTCCCCTTTATTTGCCTAACTTCTCTAGCTCAAAAATGTGCTGCTTTCTCCTCTCACAAACACAGAATGGCATGCTGTGAGAGCCTTAATCCATTGCATAAGGCTGTAGAAAAGTAGAGAAAACTTTTGTGTGGTGGGGAAAAATGTGTATTCCCATTGATTTCAATGCAATGACCTAGGCAAAAAAGAAGAAAAACTTTTCTCTGGAAATTATTCACCAATTGGTAAGTGCCATTATTTGCCGATTTCAGTTTGAGGTGAATATTTTCGCCCATCCATGCCCACCCCTTCAGGTGTATCTAGAGAAAAGAAGTTTGCCAACAGTTCTTCCCCTCCTGCACCTTATTCAAAATTATGAGTGTTGGAATGCTAATTTTCCCTTCACAGCAAGCAGGAAATTCAATATGCACAGTGTATGTGTAAGCAAACTGTGTGAAATAGAGGAAGGACTGGGGACAATGGACACATCTGCACTCATGAGACAACTTTCACAACTGCAACCAAATACCTGAAGTTAAAGTCCACAATTTAAAATCATCCCCCAAGGAACCAAGAACTCATGCAATTATGGCCTTTATCCACAAGAGAATAATTTCCTCACACCTATAATTTCAGATATGGGACAGGTGGCAAAGAATGGCCTTCTTATTCTTTTCCTCCACAATCTCCTTAATTGGCTGGGGCAAATATTGATACTGTTGCAGCCTTAGAATCAGCACTAGAACTAGGACCAGGATTAATGGTGGCAAGTGGAATTTGTCCTAGTCTTAAATCACTACTGTAGGAACCCAGTCCCATGGTAGTACCTGTGGCACACTAGCCTACTGATCATCATCCTGTTTCTGAGACAGATGAAAATCTGGCCCTGGAAACTGAGCAGCGGGAATTACAGCAGTGGCAAATGCTGGTGGTGGTGGTGCCCATACCTTTTTACATCTCTGTCTCCCATTCTTTTTTGCTTTAAGCTTAAAAGGCTCTTTCTCCGCTACAAACAGCTGCTCCAACATCACCCTCACTTTCATGAACACCACCACCAGTGTCTTGCTGCTGCTGCTGTGTGGGAGTGGGAGTGTTTGGTGATGACAAATATGACAGAGGATCTCTTACTGTCACACTTGCCCTTTCTTCAGAGGAAGATGCACTGGCAGCAGTAGCAGCAGGCACAGGCAGCTGACATGTGCTTCTCACTCTGCTAACTACTTTTTTCTTCATAATTTTCCCCCAGGTACCAAGTGATGATACTGAGGGAATGGGCATCATTGGGAATAGGGAATGTGGGCTCCCAGTCCCTCTCATTCTAGTGGTGACTTCTTCCTCCTCTGTGTCACTTGGTGTATCAGGGTCCTGCTAGCCACTCTTTTATTTTTTTATTACTGGTGCTCCTAGTGTCAGCTAGTGCTATGAGCCTGTAATATCCCTATTTCCCTTTTTTGCCCTCTCTATTTCCTTCCACTTCATTTTATTTCCTATTTACATCATGATTTTTTGCACAACAAATATTTTTTTATTATGCAGGAGGGAAGTTTCCCATTAAAAGGCGTAGGTGAACATGGAACAATTTTCTCAAAATATTTCTGTATGTAAGCAAAATTAAGAAAAATATATTAATGGTATTGCTATGGGTACAATTTCTCATGTATGTTAGCATTTCTCAGCAGGTTATGTCATGTTGGCAGTGGCCACTGACCATTGTCAAATGCCCTGATGTAATTGAGGAATTTGTGACAGCTATTCTTACTGCTGCTGAGTTGTTTAACCCCCTAAGGACCGGAGCGCGCTCATGCGGCCAGCACTTGATGATCAAGGGGCTTTTTTTTTTTGTACATCCAGTTCAGGGCTCCAGCTGTGCCGGGAGCCTTGAACTCCATGACGTGCCAGGACCGTCACTGGCCCTTAAGTGCCGGACCGCCATGACAGTCCTGGAACGTCAATGGACGCAAAGGGGTTAAGCAACAGAATGATTATGCAGCTCAAAGGGAAAGTGATAAACAACATCAGTGATATGGGTGATGATGATTCAACTAGCCACTACTAACTCCACATCACTGGAGCTAGCCACTACTGGCTCCAGTGATGTACCTGAGGCAGTAGCAGCACCACAACTAGCCCCCACCACTTCAAGTATATGCAAAGAATAGTGGCAAATAATGATTCTCCTCCTGCACCTCCTCCAAAATCATGTGTATGTTGATACTAGAATAGAAATCTTTCCCTTGAGGGCAGAAACTGTGACTCTCACATCAGCACTGAGCACAGTGTGTGTGTGTGTGTGGTAAATAATGGAAGGACTGGGAACAATGGATACATCTGCACTCACATCAAATAACTAGCACAACTCTATCCAAGCACCATGACACCCTAATGTGAAATCCCCCCACAAGAAACCAAATACTGCTGCAGTGCAGCCCTTTGTCCATTGCCCGTTAAGGATACATGACAACTTGCAGACAGTTTAATAGTAATAACGAACCCTCCCTTCCACCAGCTTAGCATATTCTATGGGAGGGAATCTCCTGAGATGCTGCTTTATGCCTTGCTTGCGATTATCTTCCACCACACTGCCATGTGTGGTCAGAGCACCATACAGTGTATAGTGGGTGGGAATGAACTGCCACATCCTGAAATCTACAGAATGGCTGTCACTTGGTGGGGAGAGGTATCAATAAACGAGGTGGATTGGCAGAAGATGTGGTTACCCTAGAGCAAGAATGTGATGATGATCCAGGTGTTTAGCTCTTTATAAGCTGCTGCACCTTCTTAGTCATAGTACTAGAGGAAGGACTGCTTGGGGGTGGCAAATGTGACTTAGGGTCCCCTGCTGTCACACTTGGCATCCTCTCCTCCTCCCCCTCCTTCTGAGAATTACAAGTCACACTGGCAACAGGTTCAGCACTGCAGCAGGTTCAGAACTAGCATCAGATGCAGCACTGGTGGCAGCAGGGGCAGTACTGGCAGAAGGCACAGCACTGGCAACAGGTACAGACAGCTGACTTGTCCTGCTCACTCTACAACCCTCTTCTTCCTCTCGTGTGATAAATTTCCCCAAGATCCCTAGGGGTGATGTAAGGGGACTGGCCAGCATTGAGTCTGGGGAACCAGGGCATCCAGACCGTTTCATGTTGGTGGTAGTGGTCACTTCCTCCTCCTCAGACTCACTGGATACATAACGGCCCTTTCAGGTACTCTTTTTATTGTTATTAAACCTGGTCATAGTGATAGCAGTCACTATGAGTCTCTCCTGCCTCAATTTTGCTATAGATTTCACAGCACAACAGCTTAACACCTCTCTCAGGGCTCGATTTAAAGGCAGCCGTTAGCCAAAAAACTCACAAACGGGTGCGTTAAGTGTCATGTTGCAATTCAAAGATCCGTCTAAACAACAGCTAACGGCAGTTGCACAATCCTAACGGCCGATACACCTACGTGCATTCAGACGCATGGAACAACATACCCCAGAGCTATTCAAAGGCTTGCGGTACTGATAACGGCTGAAAAAAAGACACACCTAACGGCTAAAAGTTAAGACCCACTTCTCACACACGTTAGACACTTAACGGCCAAAACTAAACACCCGTTACAGAGGAAAACACACCAAATGCTTACCGCACAACCATGTAAATGGGAAAATTAACCCGTGCAATGCCAAAACAACACAAAAACATGCACACACAACACAAATCACTACACAAACAACAACAACCAACACCACAGGGACAACAACACACAAAAACAACAACACAACATGGCACGGAACAATGGGGGTCATCACACAAAGCGGACACCTGCAAATACAAGCTCACCTGGGCAACATCAACACGCCACCTGCACCCCACAACTGCACGTCCGCAAATGGCACACACAGAACAAGCACAACACACCACATCTTATAACACACACACACCTGCTAACACTTACCTGGACAAAAACAACTCACCATTGGTCAGCACTCACCTCATCAACACACCTACACAACGCCCTAGCAAGTACTTAAAGGGACAACTCAACACACTCACTTGTGGCTTGTTTTCCACTCAGGGAGGGAGAGAGAGAGAGAGAGAGAGATAGATAGAGATAGAGAGAGAGAGAGAGAGAGAGAGACAGATAGAGACAGATAGAGAGAGCAAACAGTATGTTGGGTTACATATTGTTACGAAGGCTGCGGAGAAGGCGTGCAAGGGAGAGAGCTGGGGAACATCAGCAACCTCCAAGCACGCCTCATCAACAGCCTCCACCTGTTGCAAGTGAGGAGGCTCTGGCTCAGCAGCCACACAGGAGCCCATCCCCACCCGGAGGACACCTGCCTGCAGATGCACAGCTGCAGCAACAGGATGCTCCCCAGCTGCCACAGGGACCCCTGCAGCAGCCCAGGATGCATAGACGACCACCAAGGCCCAGGGTATACCGTCCAAGGGTCACTCTCTTTGGAATGACCGATGACGAGGTTATTGATCGCTACAGGTTGAGGCCACACAGCATCATAGCCCTGTATGAGGTCATCAAGGAGCAGGTGGATCCCATATGCACCCATAACCATGCTCTAACTGGCCTTCAAAAACTCCTGTGTTCCATACACTTCATGGCAAGTGGCGCCTTTCAGTCGACAGAGGGTTACGCATCTGGCATGTCCCAGGCCACATTCTCCAGGGTGCTGGCCCAGGTCTTGCCAGCCCTCAAAGCCAAGGCCAGTACCTACATACGTTTCCCCATCACCGATATGGAGTGGACACATCTGAAGCAGGGCTTCTATGCAAGGGGAGGCATGCCCAGGGTCATGGGTGCAATAGATTGCACCCATGTCCGTATCAAAGCACCAGCACGTCAGGGACATATGTTCCTGAACCGCAAAAACTTCCACTCCATGAATGTGCAGATGGTGTGTGACAGCAACCTGGCCATAATGAATGTCTGTGCGAAATTTCCCGGGAGCTGTCACGATTCACATATACTCAGAAATTCATCTGTGCAGAGGGATTTCGAAAATGGGACCTATACAGGCGGATGGCTACTGGGTGAGTTAACAGCACCAAATGACACCACATACACATGTGCTAGTATGTTCACCACAATATATGCTCCTTGTCACACCATGTCACTCACTTTCCACAGGTGATGCTGGCTATGGATGCAAGCCATGGCTCCTCACCCCGGTCGCCAATCCCCAAAACGATGCCCAGGAACGATATAACCAGGCTCATGCCAGAACACGGAATGCCATTGAGCGGACCTTCGGCCTCCTCAAGTCCCGATTCCGATGTCTGGACCACTCGGGGGGAGCATTGCAGTATGCACCAGGCAAGGTCTGCGACATCATCGTGGCATGTGCCATCCTACATAATATCGCGGTGGACACCAGACTCATCGACGATGTCCATCCCCCACCCAGACCTGAAGACCCTGTGGATATCGTTGAGTGTGAGGAAACCCCAACAGGGATGCAGACAAGGGACAGATTGATCAGGGATCACTTCTGCTGTGAGTATAATACATGTATGCACACAATCCATGCATACACACCCACCACAACACACATGTTCTGTTTCACCCCACAGGATCAGTGACACAGCCCTGTCACTGGCTGCAGTATGGACCACCAGCATCAACTATTCCGTGGACCAGTCAGATTGGGCCTAGAGATTCCGAATACACCTGACAACCTGTCGTCCATGTTGATACTGCTACCTCAAGGATATCATGCATGCCCCCCCTGGAAACCAAGGTACAACACTTTAACCTTGTTCAGCATATCCCACAGCTCCCTAGGCACCAACTAAAGTGTTCTGCTAGGATCAGACCCATAGCAACCATGGTACCCCTGTAGCAAGGGAGTCTCATCCAAGCCAATGCATCGGATAGAACTCTGTCATATAAGGGGTTCAGGGGGCATTCGTGGGGACATGGGACCAGTAGCTTGCTACAGTTGAATAAAGCAGCAGAGGGGTGGATCGACAGTAATAGTGTGTTACACAACATGGAGCTCATGAAATGTGGATCACATCTCCATGGACACCATGCTGCCCTGTGTGTGTGTGTGTGTGTGCAGTGATATGTGCCCCAGAAAGAAATACACACATTAACAAATATGTCCTACTAGCTCCATGAACCAAACATATTTGGCCTGTCTCTGACAGTGGCAGCCCAAATATATTGTTGTCAGGAAGCTATTAGGACATATTTGTTGATGTGTGTAACCATGTCAGGGGCAAATATCCCTAAGGATGGTTAACATCCCCTTAGTTCCCCCCATGATGGTTCATAGACCAGTACACAACACATTACAAAGCAGTGGTTTGTGTAGACTTATGTAACGGGAAAGATTAAGAGGATCATGATGTTGTAGCTGTTGCATGACGATCACTTCGAGGGTGATGTTCCAAATCCTGTCCTCTTGTCCCACAGGCATCCATAGCACGATCCATCCTTGAACAGAGGAGTTTCCATATGACTGGACTGAAGTCTGGACAACACTTCCATGAAGCTCACCCCTTGGCGTTCCAAGTGATTGTGTTGGTGATGCAATGTTTGACCTGATGTTCACAGCAACCTCTACTGGAACATTCACATATGGACACAAATTTATGTGTGTACTAACATCCAGGTATCAGACCTGTACAGTAAGACTGCTCATACACAGATGCCAAACGATGTAGACAACACATGAGCAGTTCACTAGCATTTCTAATGTATTCCTATTTAGTTCAGATGTACCTTTTTGTGCTCATACAAGTGTTTAATGCATATTGGCTACATACACAAGAAACATCACTACTCAATCCGTGTCTGTATGAATGAATGTTGGTTCAAACACCTGTCAATGTGGAACCGTACCCAAGGCTAGAGTATCCCTCATACAAAGGAAGGCAAGATTTACATCACAGGAGTCCACTAGTTGCCTGACCATGAGTGGACTTTGTGATGTATACATGCAATGACATGATGGCAGTGATACACTGATGTGTGTTGTGAGTGATTAGCTGGTGATACAGGGGACACACTTCCACTGTGATGTGATGTCCATGGTTTGTGTGTTGCTCAATATAATCAATGTCCTGAGATTGCTGTAGGTTGTCATATCTCAGTACATGGGCTACATCAACAAAAACAACCATGTGGACAAGTGTTATTACTGGTGAAGTGTGTTATAACCTTAGTTAAACAACAACACAACTTAAAGGGATAGTAAACCCTGAAAATAAGTTTATTTCACATTGTAGCCCTTTAAAAACCATGAAAAATGATATCAGTCTTATCTACCAAACATATATGATTTGGGATATAAGACTTATATCATTTTACATGTTTTTCTAAGGGCTACAATATAGAATGAACTTATTTTCAAGGTTTACTATCCCTTTAATACATAAGCCAATGCTCAGCCTCAGGTTCCAATGTGCGTGCTACACAATGAAATCTTAGGAAGATTTTTGGGTTATGCAGTAAGTTAGGCTGTGATTCAAACTCCTGTTGTGCAACTGACTTGCTGGAGAACACAATGCTCACCCTAGGATCACAATGTGTAACACACACATTGAGATCCTAGGGTGTACATTGTGTTCCCCAGTATGTCAGCTGCACAATAGAATTTTGATTTAAAGACCATATTGATGCATGTTCAATCTGTCCTGCTTGTTATTTCCCTGCTAAGTCGCATAGCTGTTAGTTTGGTTTTCCCCTCAAACACAACAATTGATGCAGACGAATGTTCAGTGTTGCACCAGTTGTTGTGCTAAGGGGTATGTTCTGATCAAATCTGACACACATCATGGCCATGTAACACTGTTGTGTTATATGGCTAGAGGGATGGGTTGCCAGGTGAATTTGGACAACGGTGTGGGTGTGTGTGAACCCATGTTGTAACATCACACAAACATTTCCCCCAGGCAGGAGTTGAGTTCACTGCATTGTTTGGCAATGCATTGGAGACAACCCTGCCACCCAATCTATAAGTGATTACACAGCAGATCAAACAGGATTCAAAAGCACAATTTTCATTTATTGAGGGGGCAGATGACAGGTTGGGCCTTTCATTTCTTTTTTTTTTTGGGGGGGGGGCCAGAGGTGGATGCCCTGGCTGATTGCCTTGTCACCCTCTGTCCCCTAGGTGTGGCTTCTGGGGTAACACTGGAAGGGGTGGTGGGTGCAGTGGACCCCTCTGTGGAACGCAGGTTCTCCCTCTCCATCCTCAGGTTCTCCCTGCGGTTAATCTCTCGCAACTCCACGAGCACCTGTGCAAACATGTCCATCATCCCCGTATGTATCTGGTGGAGTTGTGTGTTCCCCCTGGCAACCTCTGACTCCAGAGCTTGGATTCTGGTCTCCAACCTGTTCGTGTTCCTCCGGGATTCCCTCCGGTTCCTCGTGAGGTTGTCGTTGGTGGCGTGGGTTGCCCGGAGCTGTCCTCTTTGAAGGGCCATGCACTCAGCCTCCAGATCTGGGGTGCGTTGACTGCTGGAGATGGGAGTGGCCGGTGACACATGTGCTGTTTCCCCAGCTTCAGCTGTCTCCTCAGCCTCTGTTTCCCCAGCTTCAGCTGTCTCCTCAGCCTCTGTTTCCCCAGCTTCAGCTGTCTCCTCAGCCTCTGCTTCAACAGGTTCAGCTGTCTCCTCAGCCTCTATCTCCCCAGCCTCTGCTGTCTCCTCTGCTGGTACTGGGTGTGCTGTGGCTGCTACTGCTGTTTGTGTTGGTGGAGTGGCTTGCACAGACGGTGTGTGGGTGCCCACCACATCAAGGGACCCACTGCTGCCCACTGATGTCTGTGCTGGTTGAGGTGGTGGGGTGAACAAGTCCCTTGGCTGAGGGCGCTGGGGCTCCCCAATCAGGCCCAGGTGTTGGTAGTCAAGTGGCCATGGGTCATACCTTGGCCAGTGGTAGGTGCTTGGCCCCCACCTGGGATCATACCTGGGGCCATGCTGGGGAGCCATCCAGGAGGGTAGATCCATCTCGGCGGAATATGGCCCATATTGGCTGGTGGCCACATTCCCGGGCAGCCATTATTATTATTATTCTTTATTTATATAGCGCCAACTAATTCCGCAGCGCTGTACAATTGGGGAATAGACATACAGAGGTATTAAATAGTACAATCAGATGTGTAGAACAGGAGGATCAGAGGGCCCTGCTCGTGAGAGCTTACAGTCTAGAGGAAGGTAGGTTTGATACAGAAGGAGTAAGTGCTATTGTGTTTAAGTGCCTCCTGCCACATGAACTGCCAGTCAGTGGGTGGGAGTGAGAAGTGCCATTGAGTGCAGTAGTCCGTGCAAGGGGTGAATCTTGGTGATGATGTTTACGGAGGCAGTTGATAAGCCTCCCTGAAGAGGTGAGTCTTCAGGGAGCGTCTGAAGATTTGAAGGCTGGGGGAGAGTCTGATGGGGCGGGGGAGGGAATTCCACAGCTCAGGTGCAGCACGGGAGAAGTCCTGTAGGCGGGAGTGGGAGGATGTGATAAGAGCTGTGGAGAGCAGAAGGTCATGTGCAGAGCGAAGATGGCGGGCGGGAGTATATTTGGAAATGAGAGATGAAATATAGGGGGGTGCAGTGTTAGTGAGGGCTCTATAAGTTAGCACCAGAGTTTTGAATTTTACTCTGTATGCTAACGGGAGCCAGTGTAGGGACTGACAGAGGGGTGTGGTGTTAGAGAAGCGATGAGTGAGGAAGATTAGTCTTGCAGCAGAGTTCATTATGGACTGTAGCGGGGTTAGTCGGGTGAGAGGCAGGCCAATTAGTAAAGAGTTACAGTAGTCAAGACGGGACATGATGAGTGTTTGGATTAGAATTTTGGTAGTGTCTTCTGTGAGAAAGGGTCGGATTCTAGAGATGTTGCGGAGGTGGAGGCGGCATGAGTTGGAGATTGACTGGATGTGAGGAATGAAGGATAGGGCAGAGTCAAATGTGACCCCCAGGCAGCGTGCTGTAGGGGTAGGTGTGATGGAAGTGTTGTTAACGGTGAGGGTAATGTTTGGGATAAGGCTGGTTGTAGATGGAGGGAAGAGAATTAGTTCAGTTTTGCTAAGGTTAAGTTTGAGTTGATGGGAGGACATCCAGGAAGACACAGCAGACAGACAGTCAGACACTCGGGACAGGAGGGAAGGAGAGAGGTCTGGGGAGGAAAGATATATTTGGGTGTCATCAGCATAGAGATGATGGTGAAACCCAAAGGAGTTTATTAGTTTTCCAAGGGAAGCAGTGTAGATTGAGAAGAGCAAGGGTCCCAATACTGATCCTTGAGGCACACCAACAGACAGTGGGAGGGGTGGGGAAGTGGAGCCAGAGTAGGAAACACTGAAGGAGCGGTTGCAGAAATAAGATGAAAACCAGGAGAGTGCAGTGCCGCAGAGACCTAGGGAGTGGAGGGCTTGGAGGAGGAGTGGGTGATCGACTGTGTCAAAGGCGGCTGACAGGTCCAAAAGAATGAGTAGGGAGTAGTGGCCTTTAGACTTGGCTGAGAGCAAGTCATTGGCCACTTTAGTGAGGGCAGTCTCAGTGGAGTGATGAGGGCGGAATCCAGATTGCAAGGGATCTAGCAGGGAATGGGAGCAGAGGAATTTAGTGAGCCGGTTATATGCAAGGCGCTCGAGAAGCTTGGAGGCGAACGGGAGTAGGGAAATTGGCCGGTAATTTGACAATGAGTTTGGGTCCAGGGAGGGTTTTTTTAGGATGGGAGTGATTAGTGCATGTTTGAAAGAGGATGGGAAGGTGCCGGTTGACAAAGAGAGGTTGAATAAGTGAGTAAGGATTGGAGTTAGTAGAGGGGAGAGTTCTTGGGTGAGCTGAGATGGGATTGGGTCGAGAGGGCATGTGGTTAGGTTTGAGCGAGTGAGGAGAAGGGAGACTTCATCCTCAGTGACAGGTGGGAAGGAGCTTAGTGTGTATGTGGGAGAGGAGACAGGGCTGGGCTGGCTGGGTGGGGGTGGTAGTGATGAAATGTCATGTCTGATAGATTCAATCTTGTTCTTGAAGTGGTTGGCGAGATCTTGGGCAGAGAAGTTAGTGGAAGGTGTTTGTGTTGGTGGGTTTAGAAGAGATGTGAAGGTTGAGAAAAGGCGTTTGGGGTTGGAGGAAAGATTAGAAATTAGAGAGGAGAAGAATGACTGTTTAGCCAGGGAGAGGGCAGAGCTATACGAGCGGAGAATGAATTTGTAGTGTGTGAAGTCGGCTGTGGAGCGCGATTTCCTCCAGTGCCTTTCAGCAGTGCGTGAGCACCTTTGGAGGTATCGCGTTAGTCTTGTGTGCCAGGGTTGTAGTGGGGTTGTGCGTGGGTGGCGTGAAGTTGCAGGTGCAGCGATGTCAAGGGCTGAAGTGAGAGTGCTGTTGTAGAGAGCAGTAGTTTTGTCTGGGCAAGTAAGTGTGAGGATGGGGTTGAGGATAGGCTGCAGGGAGGTGGAAAATTGTTGCTTATCAAGAGCATGTAGATTTCTCCGCATGCGCTTGATTGTGGCGGGGGTGATGGGTTTGCGTGGTATGATGAGGTTACCGGTGAGGAGGTGGTGGTCAGAGAGGGGAAAGGGGACATTAGAGAAGTTGGAGACCGAGCAGAGGTTAGTGAAGATCAAGTCGAGGGCGTGACCATCACTGTGTGTGGGAGAGCTGGTCCACTGCGATAAGCCTAAGGAGGTTGTTAAGGAGAGGAGTTTGAGGGCAGGGGGGGTGGTGTGATTATCTATAGGGATGTTGAAGTCACCCATGATGAGAGTAGGGACATCAGAGGACATGAAGTGAGGGAGCCAGGAGGTGAAGTGATCAAGGAATTGTGCAGTGGGACCAGGTGGCCTGTATATGACAGCGACACGCAGGGGGAAGGGAGAGAAGAGGCGAAGTGTGTGAGCTTCAAATGTAGGGAAGGAAAGAGAGGGAACAGTGGGGAGTACCTGAAATATATGGTTAGGGGGCAGCAGGATGCCTACTCCCCCTCCCTGCCTGTTGCCAGGCCTCGGTGTGTGTGTGAATTGAAGGCCTCCATATGAGAGTGCGGCAGTGGAGGCAGTGTCTGATGATGTGAGCCAAGTTTCAGTGATGGCAAGGAGGTTTAGGGAGTGAGAAATGAACAGATCGTGAACAGCCGTTAGTTTGTTACACACAGAGCGGGCGTTCCAGAGACCAAAACAAAAGGGGGGGGACGAGGTTAGGTGACGGGGTACGGTTATTAGGTTGTGAGTGTTGCGCGTGTGAGTGGGTTCTGTGGTCCAAGAGAGAATGGAAGGGGGGCCTGGGTTAGGTGAGATGTCACCTGCAGCAAGCAGGAGGAGAAGGGACAGGGACATAAGGTGAGAGTGAGATTTGAAGCAGTGGGGCTTTTTTGCAGGGGTAGAAGGAGATGGTGGTGATAGGGAGCGGAGGAATGAAAAAAGTTCATGGGAGCAGAGAAGTGGTGAGTGAAGAATTGAGGGTGCAATGTGAATGGCGTGACAATTAATGTGGACACAGGAGGAGGAGAGTTTTATACAGGTGAGCATGGCGATGACAAAACAAGGAGTTAATTTGCCCATAGTTGGGTTAATGAATGGGGCAGTAGAGATGTGCAACAGTCAGTAATCCAGGAGAGTACAGATGACTTGGCAGTCAAGGGTCAATCCACGGAGCAGAGGGTATAGGTGCCAGGGATGGTGAGGAGAGTCAGTAGCAGAACTGCAAAGTACTTGGTGAGGGTAGGAATCAGTGCAGGGTTAAATGAAGTAGTCCACTGATGATCAGGATAGGTAGATGTTGTAATGGTTAATGGTGGTTGGAGAAGAAATCAAAGTCAGATTTGGTTGTCCCCAGTGGTTTAGTGGTTAAATAAGCAGTTTGTAAAATCAGACCTGGAAATCCTGGTTTCTTGCATTAGGTGGTCAGTAGTTTCAGTAGAGGAAGCAAATGTCAGTGCTTGGTGAAAATGACTGTTTCTTCATTCTGAATTCAGCCTGTTTACTTGCCTCTTGTCTTTAGGTGGCTGCAGCAGCTGTCTCTCTCCTGTCCAACTCTCTTGCCTAACTCTCAGTACTTAGATAAAGCTGTACTTTGAGAAAGGTGCCAACTGCCACCCCAGGCAAATGCCACCCCTAACTGGGCCTGAATATATACTAACTGGAGTCCCTAAGAACACTGAATGACTGACTGAGGGATTTCCAAATTACAAATTGTTTTGGGATGGAAGAGCTCTGAGTGCGTTCAGGTGTGACACCAATAAATCTCTGATAAGAAACAGACACAGAGAGATATAGGAGAGGAATGGGGGAGGAAGGCAATATGGAGACTGGGACAGGGGGTCAAAATGGCTAAAGTAGATTAGTACATACAACAAGGGGTTAAATGGTAGAGGGAGACTGGATGAGATTGGAGTTCCAGGTGAAGGGTAGATTAGTACATACCAGGAAACTGTATAGTTAATAAACAATTGGGGTACAGCACAGAACTTGAAGCAGACTGGATAGGAAACACATACCAGGAAACTGTATAGTAATAAACAATTGGGGTACAGCACAGAACTTGAAGCAGACTGGATAGGAAACACATACCAGGAAACTGTATAGTTAATAAACAATTGGGGTACAGCACAGAACTTGAAGCAGACTGGATAGGAAACACATACCATGAAACTGTATAGTAATAAACAATTGGGGTACAGCACAGAACTTGAAGCAGACTGGATAGGAAACACATACCAGGAAACTGTATAGTTAATAAACAATTGGGGTACAGCACAGAACTTGAAGCAGACTGGATAGGAAACACATACCAGGAAACTGTATAGTTAATAAACAATTGGGGTACAGCACAGAACTTGAAGCAGACTGGATAGGAAACACATACCAGGAAACTGTATAGTTAATAAACAATTGGGGTACAGCACAGAACTTGAAGCAGACTGGATAGGAAACACATACCAGGAAACTGTATAGTAATAAACAATTGGGGTACAGCACAGAACTTGAAGCAGACTGGATAGGAAACACATACCAGGAAACTGTATAGTAATAAACAATTGGGGTACAGCACAGAACTTGAAGCAGACTGGATAGGAAACACATACCAGGAAACTGTATAGTAATAAACAATTGGGGTACAGCACAGAACTTGAAGCAGACTGGATAGGAAACACATACCAGGAAACTGTATAGTAATAAACAATTGGGGTACAGCACAGAACTTGAAGCAGACTGGATAGGAAACACATACCTGTAAGGAAGATGAGAAAGTTGTTAGGAGACTGTCTTCATATAGCATACAATGCAGCATACTGGATAGATATTAACATATTATCTCTCTTGCCTAACTCTCAGTACTTAGATAAAGCTGTACTTTGAGAAAGGTGCCAACTGCTACCCCTGGCAAATGCCACCCCAGGCAAATGCCACCCCTAACTGGGCCTGAATATATACTAACTGGAGTCCCTAAGAACACATTGCCTCCCTGGTGGTGGTGGTGCTGCTGCTGGAGGGTAATAGCTCCCGGTGCTAGTGGGATGCATCCATCTCTCCCCCTGAATCCAGCCGCTGTACATTTGTCGAGCATCCTGTGGTGGGGCAGGCAGTTGAGAGGCAGGCAGTTGAGAGGCAGGCAGTTGAGAGGCAGCCAGTTGAGAGGCAGGCAGTTGAGAGGCAGGCAGTTGAGAGGCAGCCAGTTGAGAGGCAGGCAGTTGAGAGGCAGGCAGTTGAGAGGCAGCCAGTTGAGAGGCAGGCAGTTGAGAGGCAGGCAGTTGAGAGGCAGCCAGTTGAGAGGCAGGCAGTGGTGATGCAGCCAGTTGGGGAGGAGGTGTGGTGGTTGTAGACGCTTCCCAGTGGCTAGTCCCCTCCTCTGTATCCTCCTCACTGGGTGGTGTGGTCGGCTCCTCCACGGGCTCCTGCTTCGATGGAGGCCCATAAGCTGTGTGGAGAATTGAGATTGTGTGATTAGTAAACGTAGCCATGATGGGATTAATGGGATACTAATACATGAAATGCAGAAAGGGAAATATATGTTTTGTGGTTTATCACCCTGAGTGAAACAAGGGTACTCCCACTGCTGGAGGAGGTTTTTGTTCAAAAAGTCTCCCAGCTCAGAGTAGAATTGCTTTGGTGCTATATCCCAGTGGCCTGAAGTTGTACATTGGCACTGTTGCTACATTATCCTATGAGAATTTATTGCGTCTGGACGTAAGCTGTCCATAGGATGGTCTAGCAACATCGCCATTTTAGAGTTCCAGGCCACTGTGATATTGCCGCTGGAGTAGTCAACTATGAGCTGTGCTACATTTTGAATGAAACACCTTTGAGCAGTGGGAATACCCTTGTTTTGCTCGGGGGATGAACCCTGCAATATATTTTTCTTTTCACTTGTTAGGTATTACTATCCCTTTAACGGAATAGCAATGGTTAATTTCACCATGATGTAATATTGTAGGCATTGTAAGAGATAGATGTGGATCGATGTTAGTCCTATCCCTCCAACCCACATGGTTAGACAGATATTGCTCTATTTGACAGTCATTTTGACATGTTTGACAGTCATTTCACCACACAGAGGCTCTTCAGCAGAGCCTAAATTGCCCCATTCAGAGATGTAAACCTCATTAGAATGGTGAACAGAGTGTGCTTGCAAACCTGGCACACTTTGTTGACCATCTCAAAGATGTCTCCATCTCTGAATGGGGCAATTTAGGCTCTGCTGAAGAGCCTCCGTGTGTTCTAATGACTGGAATCTCCAGCTGTCAAATAGAGCGATATCTGTCTAACCATGAGGGTTGGCGGGATAGGACTAACATGGATCCACATGTTGGTGAAATTAACAATTGCTATGCCATTACAGTTACATACAAGGAGAAATGGTCATATATGCATGTGGATGTGTACCTTTCATATGGATATGAATATATCCTTTCCAGATATGAAGCCAGAGATCATTTCAGTAGGTGTGATTGCCTTACTGGCTATATATGTGCACCCATCAAAATATACATTGGATTGATATGATGGATATGAGCATACCTCGTATATCCCATCTACGTAGAGTGGGATATACTAGGTATGTGTATTTGGATGGTATCAATGTAAGTTAGTTTCTGATGGATGCACATATCTGGCCAGTAGGGCAATCACAGGCAGTGAGATGATCTCTGGGTTCACATCGTGTTGGGACATATTTTGAGCCATTTGAAAGGTACATATCTGACCATTTTCCTTTGTGTGCATATCTTTGTTTGAACAGATGTGCAGTGGGAATCAAGTGTTATTCAACCCTATCTTCTTAGCTGATCCCGTCCAATTCACAATTTTTCATTACTTGACAGGTGACTCTCTGGTTGTCAGGATCATATCCTATGCATTTCATTGTAGGGCATGGGATACCACCCTGGCAATCAGAGATTGATGAACTGGACAGGATCCTGTCCATGTCGTGTGTTCCAGTTGAATCCTGAAGGGCAACAATCACGCCAGTAGTGAGGGATATCTCTGATTGAGGCCTGTTTTTCTTTGAGTATGAGCCCATCCATCCTTCTGAGTGAGGCAACCGTACTCAATCCGAGATATCTATCATTCATGGCCTGTTGGTGACCAAGGTACAATGGATGATATTTGGTTCCCATGTGTATCCTGCAAACAGTGTCTGGTGTACCATCCATCCATGGCATCAGCACCCCTGAGGATCCATGTGGGAATCAGATGTGAGATATGTCATTTGAAGTTAGGGTAAATGATTGCAGACACAACACCAAGGCCTACTTTTTCCCCCTTTAATTCTGGGGTATTGTTTGAGGCCTGTGTGTTGCACATACAAGCAGTTATTCTCAGTGCCACTGTGATGTGTGACCTGCTCCATCCTTTTTGTGATTCAGTAAGCGGTGTTGTTGACATGATGGAGTGTACATAATGCTGACTTCTCCAGTGATCTCATTTCCCCATTTCCAGTGTTTTCTATGGAGTGTATACGATGGGACCTTAGCAACTTGATTCATGTTATTGCATATTCTCCATAGGCTAACACTGGTATTGGTGAAATGAGGATGTGTGAGGGTGAATTTCTCTCCACCATGTGTTTGTCACCGCTTAGTTAATGTCCCCTGTGTAGCATGTGATCGTTGGCCTATTGACTTGATTGTTGTCTGGTTAACCCTTTGAGTCCCAGAGGGGTTGCCAAAGCATTGTTGATCGATGCATTGATGATCCCTCTAGCACTCAAGGGGTTAAGTGCTGACATCCCAGCGGGGACATGGGTGACATTGTGTGTGAACAGTGATGACAGTCGACATTTGGAACTGCATGGTTTGTGTATTGTGTGTGATGAGCACAGCGACAGGAGGGTTGAAGTAGGACTTGGACAGGTTTGTTCCAAGTTGGACCTTGATATTTGTCCTTGTGTTGTGTCCTGTTTTTAACCCTCAGGGTGCTGTGTTGGTGCAGTTGTGTGCATGAATGATGGACATGTGTTGAGGTGTGAGTGTGTGTGCAGCTGGTGTTGGTTGCTGTAGTGTGTTGTTCTGTAGTGTTGCACTTACCGGTAGTGTGGAGGGTCCTCTCATCCCCAGTGTCAGCTCCTCCAACAACCCCCTCGATCAGGGTTGGGGACATATTCTGGCGCACCATCTCCTCCCAGCCGCAGAAGGTGATAGGGACAGGTGGGCCACCTCCAGTGCCTCGGGCGTGCTTGGCGAGTTCGGAGAGCTTGTTCTTGACCACCCTCCGGCAGTCGCCCCATCGCTTCTTGATGGACTCCACGTCCCGTCTGCATGGAGCCACCGCGTTGACCCGGCTGCAGATCTGGTTCCAGGCTGCTTTCCTCCTCGCTGACAGGCCAGGGACCTTCGCTGTCGGGTGGAGAACACTCTGCCTCTCCAGGACAGCTTCCACAAGAGCCGTGTTCTCCTCCTCTGTATACTTGGGGTCTCTGATCCTGCCCTTGTCACCTCCGGCATGGGATGACTTAGAGCCGGAGTGCCCTGCCTGGTCTGACCCTGACTGTGTGGGGTGCTCCCCAGCAACTACCCCTCGTCCCACTGCAGGTTCTGTCCCTGTCCTGCGTGTTCCTGCTCTTGTGGGCCGGGTCCCCCTCCGCCCTGCGGATCTCCCTCTCCCACCCCTGCTCTGCTGAGGGATCCCCTCCTGATCTTCCTCCTCCTCCACTACTCTCCCCATCCCTCTCTCCTGTCCTCCTCTCCTCGCCATCATTCACCCAGTCACACCCAGGCACTCCCACAGGCCCTCACAGACACACTCGATCCAGTCACTCTCTGTCACACACTTTCACTCCCAGATTCACACTGTCAAAAATAAAAGTAAAATGTGTGAGGTGTTATAAAATAAAAGGACTATGTGTATGTATGTGTATGTGTTTGTATGTGTGTATGTAATATGTGCAAAGGTGTGCTATGTGTCGTATTCTGTGCAATGCTCTCCTCTCTCCAAACTCCAAAACTCCTCTACCTCCAATGAACGCTCCTGTCTCCCTCTCTCTGATCACTATCCTCCGCTCCTGGGTCCTGATATCTGTCTCTGAAGAACTCGATAACAGACAGTGTGTGGCGGTTATTTTTGGGTATATATAGGTGTATTTGAAGTTATTTGATACATTGGGGCTTTGGGATTGGATGTGTGTTTGAATTTGTTTTGGCATCAATCATGGTTGCTTGACAACGGCAGCCGTTATGTTACATGTTGTTTGGAGCTCAGTTATCGTGTGATTTGTCCGCCCGTTGTGCATTAACATGAGCGACAACGGGTTTTGTGTTACGTGTTTTTTGTGTGCCTACGCTCGATAGCTATTCTCGTAGAGTAGCTATTGAATCTGCCGTAACTCCTGTATTATTTGCGAGCGATGTGCCTTTTTCACTTAGCGGCTGGTTTAACGGTTGCCTTTAAATCTAGGCCTCACTCTCTATAGCTACTTGTATTGTGTTTCACTTTCTGGAAAACAGCATGTTTTTATAGCAAAAACACATTAATAAAGGAGCAAAAACTCTCTAGCCATTGAAAAAATAGCAAAGCATTTTTGCCAATGGGCAAAAACAGTAAAGATTTAATCACTGTATTTCAAGCAGATTTTTGCATGAAAAAGTTGACAACCATGTGTTTTTTGATGATTTTTTCACGGAACAAGAGAGGACCTTTCACCCACCCCTATGTGTGACGAAGTGGAGCCTGGGCTTGGAAGATGTGGCAATGCTGATGATGACTAACAGGATGACTGTATTTTTTGGCATCTTTATTTGTCCAGCATGAAAATTTCCAGTGGTTTTCTCAAATAGTTTATAGGCAGGCACAGTGCTCCTTTTCAGTGGCAGAAGATTGGGCTGTTGCCTTTCAGCTGGTCATGTCATCATATCTCTCACTGTCAACTTCATCTGTATCTGAAGAAGAGGGGTATAATGGAGGCATACATTCTAGATCTACATCATGATAATCGTCAGTATTTATTAGGTCATCCTCAGCATCGACCGTTGATTCTTCCCCACTACTTTTATATTCCTGTAGACCAGTGGTTCTCAACCCATGCCCTCAGTGGCCACTAACAGGCCAGGACGTAGGAAATTCCCTACTAGAACACAGATGTGTTGATGAGTGGTTCATTCAAATTGATTAACTCACCTGCGCTCTAACAAGGAAATCCTCAAATCCTGGCCTGTTAGTGGCCACTGAGGGCATGAGTTGAGAACCACTGCTCTAGACCAATGGTTCTCAATCTTTTTTTGCTGAAGGCACACTTAACATGCAGTCTGGAATTTTCAGGGCACCGTTAACATCTTATTGATCAATTTTCAAGGAATTTAGTAGGGTAAAAATACATAAATATATAGTTAGTTTAGGTCTTTTAATCAGATTAACAAAATAAATATATATATTATGCATACAAATTTCTATAAATATACAATTGAAATTCAGCATTCACATTTTTGACAAATCTTTATACAAAAGAAGTGCCATGTCAGCCTGGTTGAGAATCACTGCTCTAGGCTTTTAGAGGTCTCAAACAATTTCTCTTTACTTTTCCTCGTAGAGGAACTTTTTGTGGAACTTTGACAAACTGCCTCATAAGGAGGAGAAGGATCACTATAATTTCTTGCACACACTGCAGTCAGTTTTTGCACTTTATTAACACATCCCTCCACTGCTACTACTCTTTTCTGCCTCCATCTGCCACTACTGCATTTGCTGTACGTTATTCAACTACTTTGTGTATTTGTACATTGATATTTACAATAGAACTGATTTTATGTGATGCCTTGCCTTTTACAAAAATCTCTCTTCTACTATCAATCTTCATCAGTCACAGCCCATGTAAATCAAGTGTCAAATTATTGTATTTTTTTACATTAAAGGGGAACTCTCTCCTCCATTAATGACATGATGTCCCACATCCCATCATTCTCATCCTCTTCTCCCTCCCCAGTTTCTCCTCATTACCACCTCCACCGATGATGGAGGATTCTAGCATGTGAGTAGGAGTGGTCTCATTGGCAAGAGAGCTGTCTGTAGCATGTCATGAACAGACATTGCGTGCTTAGAAAAATATATCTCCGTCAATATAGCATTTTAAAAAAAAGAAAAACAGATTTAAATTTTATTGGCATGGAGAATCCATATAAGAAGCACTTTACTGTAGGTGATAGTTCCCCTTTAGCTGTCTCTATCTCACTGTAAACACAAAGCAAAAACCACATTCCCTACCCAATTGCTTCTTTCCCCAGACTTCCCTAGCACAGACCTAACAGCCCAGTCTATCAAACAATAATAGGGGATATTTGGGATAAATCTCTTTTGCTCCCTTCTCATATCCCCAGATTTGTCTAGCACTGAGAGAATAGCCAGATCAGGATGAAATCAGATTCTCTTTGTTTTCCCAGTCAGCCACACAGAATGTTGGAGTGTGTAGGGTGAATGTCATGTGCTCCCTTTTCACATCCCAGACTCTCTTAGCACAGAGATAACAGCCTGATCATGAAGAAATTTGGATCACGGTTCCCTGTGTCTTCCCAGTCACTCGGTTACACAAAATGTAGGGTAGCTGGGCTAAATCTCCTTTGCTACCTTCTCACACCCCTAGCACAGAGATAACAGTTATATCAAGATGATACTTGGATCACAGCTGCATTTGTATTGCCAGTCAGTCACACAAAATGTTGTGCATTTTTGGCATCTTTACTAGGGATGGGTGAAAACGTTTGCCTCAAACCAAAAATGATAGAAAATTGCAGTTCCCGCTAGGCGGATAATTTCCATGAAAAGAGCCATTTTTCTACTTTTTTGCCTAGCTCACTCATTGAAATCAATGGGAAGAAACAATTTTCCCCACCACATGAAAGTTTTCTCTCCTTTTCCACCAGACATATAAAAGGGTGTTAGGCTCTCACAGCATGCCATTCTGTGTTTGTGAGAGGAGAGAGCAGCATGTTTTTGAGCTAGCGAAGACAGACAAATAAAGGGGAATTGAAGCTTAGTTTTAGGAAGTAATTTAGGTAGGGCATTTGTTCTCTTTAGTAGGGTAGGCTGGGGGCACAATGGGGAGAAGAAGGGAGGTTGACCCAAAATATCCTGTTATTATCTTTGTACTGGGGAAGTCTGGGGAAAGAAGTTTCCAGTTATAATTTTTTTGGACAGATTGTGATAAAAAAATAAAATAAAAATAAAAAAATTATAAATCAACAAATTAATATATTAGGTGACAGACAGCTGATTAGAAGCCTGACGGGAGCTGTGTGACTGAGGCAGACATGATAGACAGCAAACAACACTGAAAATTTTGTTGAGGGCTAAGACACGACATCACACTCCATCACTTGTGTATTGTGTAGAGTAAAAATACACACTGTAGTTGAGTAATATCCAGCAAACACACAAGGGGAGGTGGAAAGGTGGAGCAGTGCAGGGACTTGGGAGTAAAGTGGTAGTTCAAAAACTGAAGCCGTGGTTGCTGCAGCATGTAACATATAAGAACACTGAAGATGACAACGAGTCACATTCTAGTGTTGATGATGGCAATGGCATAATGGAGGAAGGTGTAGCAGCTAAACCAACTGCTGCATCTGACAGTGAGACAAACCACACCAATACACCTGTCCTCAAAGTAGTAGCGAACTTTGTGAAATTAAAAGTAAAAAGACACCTCTAAAAGCTTAGCGGAATATAAGGGTAGTGGAAAGATGCGGCGAGTGATGCTGATTCTGAGGATGACCTAATGATGACTGATGATGATTATAAATCAGATCTAGATTATATCCCTCAAACATTCTCCTCTTTTTCAGATACAGATGAAGTTGAGAGTGAGAGAGATGCTGACATAGCCAGAAAATTAGCAGAAAGGCAAAGGCTCAATCTTCCACCACTAAAAAGGAGCACTGTGCCCGTCTATAAATTGTTTGAGAAAGAGATTGGAAACTCTTACCCGGACAAGCAAAGATGGAAAAAGTACAGAGTCCTCCTGTCAGACATCATCTGCATCATCACTGCTTCCAAGTCTACAACCTTAGCTATGATGAGTGCCCTACTGCTTCTGCTGCTGGAACTGCTGTACCTTTGACACCTAATAGTAGTAGAAGTAGAATTTCATCAACATCTAGCCCCAGTAGTTGCAACAGCCCCTAAGGAATCCCTCAGTCCATGAAGTACACAGTATGGAGATACCTATCTCAGGATCCCAAAGCTATGGCCGAATGTATTAACAACACACAGAAGAAGACGGGGAGGAGAGATGTGAAGAAGGGTTGTTACCATCTACTCAACTTGGGACCACTGCTATATCAGTAATCTGAGAAGAAGGATGGCATACATTTGACACAAGTATGATAATGTTGACAAACTGCAGTGTATGTATATATATATATATATATATATATATATATATATATATATACACACACATCAGTCACACCACACCAGTTCCCAACCACCATTACCATATAATTGTCACGGTTTGTTATGACTCTCAGACACAAGTTTTAGGTAAAAATCAATTTTATTGAAAAAATTAAATTGATCACTTAGGATGGCAATCACATACATATATAAATCATGAGTAATAGCAAAGACAGAAGGCAGACTCTACCGGTCCTGTCAATATACCGGACAGGACAGTCTGAGAGAATTGAATATTAGGCTCTACCGGCCTTGCCAATACCGGGTAAGGCAACCTGCAGATGGAATAGCATAACGGTTCTACCGGCCTTACCTAATTACCGGGCAAGGCAGCCCCAATAAGTACACAGTGTAGGCTCTACCGGCCCTGCCAATACCGGGTAAGGCAACCTGAGATGGAATGTGGCAAAAGGTTCTACCGGCCTTACCAATACCGGGCAGGGCAGCCCAGAGATATCAATAGCAGTCGGATGATAATGGCAGAATGACAGGATCGTAAGCAACCCAGTGTCCGCACACTGAGACCAACAGGGGAATCGTATAGCCGCGAGGCTTAGGAGCAAACCAATGTCCTCACACTGGAGTAACAAGTGAATCATATAGCCGCAAGGCTTTGGAGCAAACCAGCGTCCGCACGCTGGGACCAACTACTGAATCGTATAGCCGATAGGCTTTGGAGCAAACCAGTGTCCGCACACTGGAGTAACAAGTGAATCATATAGCCGCAAGGCTTTGGAGCAAACCAGCGTCCGCACGCTGGGACCAACGCTGAATCGTATAGCCGATAGGCTTTGGAGCAAACCAGTGTCCGCACACTGGAGTAACAAGTGAATCATATAGCCACAAGGCTTTGGAGCAAACCAGCGTCCGCACGCTGGGACCAACACTGAATCGTATAGCCAATAGGCTTTGGAGCAAACCAGTGTCTGCACACTGGAGTAACAAGTGAATCATATAGCCGCAAGGCTTTGGAGCGAACCAGCGTACGCACGCTGGGACCAACTACTGAATCGTATAGCCGATAGGCTTTGGAGCAAACCAGTGTCCACACACTGGACCAACAGGGAATCGTGTAGCCGCGAGGCTTTGGGAGCAAACCAGCGTCCGCACGCTGGGACCAGCTACTGAATAGTGTAGCCGATAGGCTTGGGAGCGAACCAGTGTCCGCACACTGGACTAACAACTGAATCGTGTAGCCGCAAGGCTTTGGAGCAAACCAGCGTCCGCACGCTGGGACCAACACTGAATCGTATAGCCAATAGGCTTTGGAGCAAACCAGTGTCTGCACACTGGAGTAACAAGTGAATCATATAGCCGCAAGGCTTTGGAGCGAACCAGCGTACGCACGCTGGGACCAACTACTGAATCGTATAGCCGATAGGCTTTGGAGCAAACCAGTGTCCACACACTGGACCAACAGGGAATCGTGTAGCCGCGAGGCTTTGGGAGCAAACCAGCGTCCGCACGCTGGGACCAGCTACTGAATAGTGTAGCCGATAGGCTTGGGAGCGAACCAGTGTCCGCACACTGGACTAACAACTGAATCGTGTAGCCGCAAGGCTTTGGAGCAAACCAGCGTCCGCACGCTGGGACTAACAAGCAATGTCGCCGACGCAACCAGGCAGAAGGTCGCCAGGATACAGGAGACAGGCGATGAGATGACAGGAACCAGCATCGAGAAGTCAGGTCAGGAAACAGCAGAGAAGAAGTTCAGCAGGAACTGCATCACCAGAGTACTAGGCCGGAATCAGGACTGGAACAACTCAGCATGCAGGAGACACTGGAACAGTTGAAATCAGGAACTCAGGAACACTGGAACAGAGGTCCAACTATCACTGGACATAGTGATAGCAAAAGGTCAGAAACAACACGAAAGGGCACTCAAAGGGTGCCCAATCCAGGTTTAAATAGGCAATATGAGGCGGGCTAAATGCAGACAGCCAATAGAAGCCCCCTACTGATGACAGACAAGAAAATGCAGCAATCACAGGCACTGTGATGATAATATAATACTATATAATAGGTTGTACTTTTTCTTTTTTTTTTAATTTCTTGACATCGTGAATATATGCCAATGTCACTTAAGCAGGAACACATTTTAATGGCATATGTTTCTGTAGGACTCCCAACTTTGACTTTTAGATACTTATTTCTTCATTACAGCTCTCAAAAGAAGTAATATTGTGGTGGGAAATGTAGCAACAGGTGAAAATTTTGTTGGAATTGGCCAGTATCCACTAGTTGCAGGCCTACAAAGTTACATATCAGGTAAGTACTTTTGTATGCATTTTTAAGTAGCTGTATGTTTTGTGTTTTTAACGCAGACACTGAGACCCACAAGCATTTTAAATACAATATTACAGGGTCCCTACTACACATTTATTTACTATAAGAGGTACGTCTCAGGGAATGTGTTTAATTTAGATAGACGTTTACAGGTACATTAGATTAGGACTTGCCATATATTGGGGTACCTAGACGGGGTTGGCAAGTTTAAACATCTTTTCTACAAAACATGGAACTAAATCCTCATTGGTATTATATGCCCGATACAGGGCACACATTTGCATGATTTGCATGTAGGAGCGCAGGTCTGTGTTGAGTTTGCAGTTTAGGTTTCATCCTAATTTTTGGGGTGCTGGAGATCCCTCTCATTCCTTTCAGCTGTCTATTCTTGAGTCTCTTCATCTTTTTCTGTCTTTATTAACTATATGCATTTATTATGGTGAGTTAATGCTGTGAGCTATTTTTCTATCTATCTATCTATCTATCTATCTATCTATCTATCTATCTATCTATCTATCTATCTATCTATCTATCTACATACATACACATGTCAATCACACCACCCCAGTTTCCCATCACCATTTTTTATCTCTTGACTAGGGATGGGCAAATAATGGAACTTTCCGATTAGTGAATAAGTTCCTGCTAAAAGTGCCATTTTTCTGCTTTTTTCGCCTAGCTTATTACATTGACATCAATGGGAAAATTTAATTTACACACAACACATAGCAAATGTTACTTTATTTCACAAAGGCATAGTATAAAATGGGTATGAGAGTGCCTGTGTTGGTGGATTGTGGGGAAAGAATATTTTTTTTTGCGGGGGTTGTTTACTGGGATTGGGAGGGCAGTTAATAACAAAATAAATATAATTAAAAAAAAAACAAACAAACATAGGAGGTGTGTGGCCTGACTGTTGTCAGAGATGACTGGCTGTTCTCATTTCTCCCGGGCTTCTGGGCTCTTTTCTTAGCTACTATTATTTTGAGGGTTCAAAAATAGCTTTCCCAAGTAGGTGAATCTCACCTAAATGCTGGACTCCAAAAAAGGGCATGAAAATGTCACGGTAGCAAACAAGACCAGGAGTCAGACGATATAGTTAAAATCACCTTTATTTTGAATGATATTAGAAATTATATTAATGGTAATATAGAGCAGAGGGTGCCTAGATATGCTAGAGACTCTTTCAGGAATAGAAGACGCCACAATGTCAACCACAACTGCTGGAGACTAGGCCGGAGCCAACTGGTAGTCTCAATGGTAATTAGACAGGATAGAACCCGAAGTCTCCTGCAGGGAGCTACCAGAGAAACACTGACTCACGCCTGCAGTCAGTATGGAAAAGCTCGTCTCCAATAAGAATAGCAATAATGGAGACTACTGACTCATGCCTGCAGTCAGTTGGGAAGATCTTGTCTTCAATAAGGGTCGCAACATTGGAGACTACTGACTCACGCCTGCAGTCAGTTAGGCCGGAGTCTGCCAGAGCCCCAGGTCCACACCAAGATGGATGTATCTGGGAAATGGGCAACACAGCAGAGCAAACAGACAGAGACACAGGTCAGCACCAGTTAGGATAGTCAGACAAGCCAGGGTTATACACGGAGTGGGTAGTCAGTCAGATAGGATGTCCAATAAGAGTAGGCAACAATGGGAGGATATTAGGACAGATCCCCAGGTCAGCACCACAATGGATAGTCAGGCAATCCAGGGTCATACACAGAGCGGGTAGTGAGCCAGAGCCACAGGTCTGCACCAGATTGGATGTCTAAGACAAATGGAGAGAAAATGGTCAGACAGAGCCACAGGTTAGCAGCAGAATGGATAGTCAGAAAAGCTGGGTCATACACAGGATACAGGAACAACTGGAACTAGAACTGCACTGAACAACAATGTACGGGTAATGAAACACAGGCACAGAGAGGTTTATAAAGGAGTAGGAGAAGGCGGGACCAATTAGGTCCCCCAGGCTGGGCCTATAACAGGCATCCAGGCAAGTGCCTGATCAAAGATGCCAGTAACAAGGAACATATGTGAGGAGACTGCAAGCTAAGAGGGATGCAGCTAGTGACACTGGAGCATCTGTCCAGAACCCCGCTTCCGGCCAAATGGCCCTCAGGCCGAGGTAAGGCACTGTGACATAAAAGGCCCGACAACAAAAGGATTTTGGATTACTTGCCATTCAGACACCGGGGTAGTGATTAGCATGGTTCCCCACACAAACTACACCGCAACAGCTCAAATATACCAAACAATGACTCCGTATTGTCTGGAGCACTACAGGGGAAAGATACAGAGCAGGTACTGCCTTTACTTGAAATGCATCAATAAGGAGAATATTAACATCATGGCATCCACTCCCTCACAGATCACAAAGGATGACTTGGCGCCATTCCTCACAAAGGAAGATATGCACCTATTCATGGCTAATACAAAAAAGACATACAAAATACTTTTGGGTTTAGGCCTAATGTCAGGTGGACTGGAGAACCCTCTCATTCCTTGCTGATATCTATATTTCTAACTTTTTTCTTATATTTAATTTATAATATGATATGGATATTTTATGGTGAATAAGCGTCGTGAGCTTTCTTCTTTTTTCTACTTTTGTTTTACACATATCTCCTTTAGCTCAACTAAGCAGCTTCTCATTTTATCCTATTTATTCACAAAGATATAAAAACATGTGATCACTTTATTTTATTTCACCATTCTTTTTTCTTTCTCACTTGGCCTTTAACAACAAGGCTTTTTTGTCCTGTTCCAGTATGCAATCCCCCTTGCCTGTTTGGTATCACCCATTCCTCACATAACTTGTGAGGAAGGACATAAATGGAACTTAGTTTTCTATGTAAGTATTTTATTAATGCAGGCCGTTATGGGCTCTGTATCAGGTAAGTCCTCCCTCTACACCTATTTTTGTTTTTTGTTTTGTTGTATGTCTGTTGTTTTTAATTGCATTACACTGGGACCCACAAGAAATAAAAACATTAAAATGCCATTTAAAGGGTCCCCACTGACACTTTTATTATAACATCTTTCCTCAGAGAATGTCTCTTTTTAATTTAGATAGGGCCTTTATAGGTGTACTAGAGTAAAGTTAGATACCTTGGCATGGTTGTAAGCTTACACACGGATTGGCCAATTTGTGGGACAAAATTTTCACTTGTTTTCACTTAGATTTACCAAGAGTTATCACACAGGGCGCATATGTTCACAGTATATAGAGGAGCGCAGGTCTGTCTTTTTTTGTATGTGTTTTCACTTTTGGGTTTAGGCCTAATGTCAGGGGGACTGGAGAACCCTCTCATTCCTTGCTGCTATCTATATTTCTAACTTTTTTCTTCTATTTAATTTATAATATGATATGGATATTTTATGGTGAATAAGCTCTGTGAGCTTTCTTCTTTTTTCTTCTTTCTTCTTTTTTCTTCTTTTTTCTATTCATGGCTGATATAAAGCAAGAAATTAAACACACGGTGAAGTCAGAATTATCTGATTTACGCATAGATTTGGGTCACCTTGGTCAAAGCATTCAAAAACTCAAGGATGACAAGGAGGCATCGTGGTCACAGATGCATGCTCTCGAACAAACCCTGACTCACCACGACGATACTATTCACTACCTCTCATCCAGGCTGGAAGATCTAGATAATAGGGGATGGAGGTGTAATATCAGTATTAAGGACTTCATAGAATCAGTGCCTTCAAAAGATCTACCAGCTGTGATCCAGAGCCTCTTTACTAAAACACTAGGGAACCCAGACTCACAGGTCATTAAGATAGAGAGGGCTCATAGGGCCTTAAAACCTAAAGGTCTGCCAGGTTTCCATCCCCACAACATTATCTGCTGTTTACATAATTATGTGGACAAGGAGAGAATCATGCCTGAGTCATGAATTATCTGAAATCTAGTATGCAGGCTGTATAGTCCATCTGTTTAATGACCTTTCATCTCCTTCTCTACATAAATGCTGGGAGCTGAAGCCCCTGACCCTCTACCTGTGTAATCCTGGGGTTAAATATCGCTGGGGCTTTCCATTCCAAGTAATGGATATCCCTGAGTTTTGCAGAATGCTGGGATTAGAACCACCAGCTGCCCAGGTGAAAAGCCCAGTGATGTCTTCTGAGATCAGCAGAACCTCCAGGGATAGAAGAGAGCAGAACATCTGGTCCTGAACCAAAATGTTGCAGGTATTCCGCATCTGCTAACCATTCTCTCCCACTTAGAGATTGGGAATGAGGAACTGTTTTTTTCTGGAGCCAGGATGGAGACACTGGATTGACTGTAGTACTTGAATAACATGGGGTCCTGTGGCTTAAACCGTATCCAGTGTCTATTCTTCTGTGTTCATGTTACTTGTCAAGGCTGCCTCCTGGTTGCCGGTATGCACAATGTGTTATGGTGGCTCCAGCGGCCAGTATCGATGATGCAGGGGCATGAGCTCCATTTGTGCCCTCGTGGGGAGTGGGGGAGGGGTGGGGGGTTCATAATGTTATTATTGTACAAATTCTTCTAAGTTGTCCTCAGTTTTAGCATTTCCCCCGACACGGTCCCATCAGCTCCTAGAGGCTGCAATCCTAGAGGCTATCCCATGTGTGGAACTCTGTGTTCCTTTATACCTCCTCTTTCCTTGGTGCCTTAAGCATCCTATTTATACAAGGGATCAAGTGGGAAGAGCTGGAGGGGCCCCTGCCCGTTTGGCCTATCTTATCCATATGCCATAGCAATCAGCTTTTTTAATACACGCCTTGTAACTTGCTTTGGTGTTGGTTATGGTGAAGTTGCTTGGGCTGGTGGTTATCCTTCCAGGTGACTGCTCTTTTGAGTGACCTATGTTTACTTGAGACTGCCCACCTCTCTTTCCCCACTTTAAATTTTCTGTTCTACACTTTAGTGGTGGCCCTGGGCTAACGTCCTCTCCCCTTCTTACCCCCACATTCAAGTGACTTCTCTGCCTCCCCTGGCTTTACATATATCCCAGTTATGATCTGATTTAGTGTTTGACCTTGTGGGTGCTGCGCCCCAGTTGTCCAGAGATTCAAGGGTCCTGATGGCTCCAGGGATCAGCATCAATGATGTGGGGGTCTGGTGGAGGGATGGATGGGGGCATGGATGGCTTTGTTAATCTGTTGATCTTTGTTACTGCCTAGTCATAGTTTATTATGTCCTTCAATATTATGCTTACCTATGCCTACACATAGCCCAGTTATGATTTGATTTAGTGTTTGACCTCGTGGGTGCTGCCCCTCAACAGTCAGTGGATGCGAGTGTCTTGGTGGCTCCAGGGGCTAGCATCGATGATGTGGGGGTATGTCTTCCTCTTGTGCCCTCCTGGGGGGTTTGGGGTGGAATGGATGGGATACGGATGGCTTGTTCATCTGTTGATATGATATGGCCTCAGTTATTGCTTATTCATAGTTTATATGTCTTTCAATGCTATGCATACCCCATGACGTGATATATGTTTGAAGTAGGTTGTGGAGGGTGGATTCAACCTGTGGGCCGAACACACAGGTGCGTGGGGTCCCGTATTTCTCCCTTTTGGTGTATTAAGCACCTTTTCTTTAGTAATGTCCTGACCGGACAGGATAGGTGTGCTTCCGCGTGCTTGGTTTCATTGGCCCACACACCATGGCAGTGCGCTCTCTATTACTTCCATTAGTAGCTTGCCTTGGTTGTTGAGTGTGGTGGTGCTGTGCGGGAGGACGTCACCCTTTTATGTAACTTCGATACGCTAATGACGCACCAACTTCATTTTACTATGCCCTGTACTACTTATATATTGCACCTTCAATGTAACTCTACTCTTCCTCCTCTTTCTCCCCTGCTGACTCCCTCTGCCCCTTACGCACTCACTGGCTAGCATGTCCAAACTTAAATGTACTCAACCAGACAATTTACCGCACAATGTTGAATACGACTGTAATAGTTAAAATCATGAAACTTTTATTGTCAAAAGTAAAACAAGTACTTATCCATATCTGTGACCATCATGAGTAAGCGGTAACACGCAAAACGTGTTGATGTTGAAACCCTCCGGACAGCTGAGGCGATCATGAGTCACAGATATGGATAAGTACTCATTTTACTTTTGACAATAAAAGTTTCATGTTTTTAACTATTACGGGCGTATTCAACATTATGTGGTAAATTTTCTGGTTGAATGCTGAATTGTTATGACCTGGGAGGGTCATTGTTTTACCTGGCACATGTTTCTTTGTTATCCACTCGAATGGACACTGTGGTTCAACTACAAAAAATTTTGGTAACTCCAGAGCCGCTTAAAAATCTTTCAAGTTGTTCAAACTTAAATGTATCCACATTACCCCTTCCTTTTAACCCTCTCCTGGCATGGTATTTTTTTATCTTATCAGTGGAGCTATCCACATAACAGGCCAAGAGACCCCCAGAGATTAGTTACAGTATTGCTTATTTGGTCATTTTTTACCAAAAAGGATACCCCAGCCCCAAGGATATGCTCTGTGGTTTTGGTTTTCCCTGTGTAGCCTCTGCTCCCAGATAGACTATTATCACGGTGCCCGTGATTGCCTCTTGCAGTATTGCCTATGTGCGACATTGTTTACTTCCTCAACTGTCGCTCTCGCTGAGTCTCTATTCTTATAGGTCTACTTGTTGGTGAGGTCATCGCTCCATCCACTTGTCATGGTTTTTAAACCTCAGGCTGTTTTTTTTTTTTTTTTTTAAAGAAAAAGAGTGGGGAATTTAGACATTGTATTGATTATAGAGGCCTAAACAAACTATTGCTAAAGAACGCTTACCTCATTCCATTAATTACAGAATTGTTTGACCATCTAAAGTGCTCCTCTGAATTCACGAAACTTGATTTGCGTGCAGCTTGCAATTTGATTAGAATCAAAGAGGGCGATGAGTGGAAGACCGCTTTAAATACCCGAAATGGCCATTATGAATATTTGGTTATGCCTTTTGGGCTGTGCAATGCGCCAGCGGTCTTCCCGGAGTTCATCAATAATGTGCTGAGAAATCTGCTACAGTCCTGTGTCGTAGTGTACCTGGATGATATTTTGATACACTCTCCTGATATTGAAACTCATAGGAGAGATGTCATTTCGGTACTGCAAAAACTGAAGGAAAACAAATTATATTGCAAACTTGAGAAATGCGAATTTCATAAAGACCAGGTACCCTTCCTGGGTTATGTTATCTCTGCCAGTGGTATTGCCATGGTAACAGAAAAGCTCTCAGCAGTATTACAATGGCCACGTCCTGTGGGTCTGAAGGCCATACAAAGATTCCTCGGTTTTGCAAACTATTATAGAAAATTAATTTGTAATTTTTCATCCTTGGTCAAACCTTTGACTGATATGACACATAAGGGCGCTAACCCATCGATATGGTCTCCCGAGACTAACAATGCTTTTGAGGCCCTGAAGTCTACCTTCTCGAGACAGGGGTGGGGGCAGTGCTGTCACAGAGAAAGGAGCCTGGAAAACCCCTGTTGCCTTGTGGTTTCTTTTCTAAAAAGATGACAAAGGCCCAAAGCCTATATGATATAGGAGACCGTGAGTTGCTGGCCATCATCCTTGCCCTTCGGGAGTGGCGTCACCTCCTGGAGGGGACAAAGGCTCCTGTATTAATACTAATGGACCACAAGAATCTAACATATTTATCAGAGGCCAAGATATTGTCACCCAGACAAGCCAGATGGGTGTTATTCCTGTCTAGATTTAATTTTGTAGTTTCGTACCTCCCTGGTTCCAAGAACACTCAAGCTGATGCCTTGTCTAGACAGTGTAGTCCAGAGCGTGAATCTGAAAGTGAACCCGTTCCAATTATCCATCCTGGTTGCATTTTGGCTACTATTCGTACTAGCATTACTTCTCCTCTGGGTGAGGAGATTCTGGCGTCGCAAAACAATGCCCCGGTAGAGAAACCCAGTGGGGAATGTTTTGTAGCTGACAATCTCCGCACTAAACTACTAGAAGCCTACCATTCATCTAAGGCAGCTGGGCACATTGGTCGGGACCAACTGATCTGGCCAATCTCTCAGTTATTTTGGTGGCCTAGTCTGAGGGCAGATTGTGCAGCCTTTGTGGAAGCCTGTTCCATATGCTCTCGTGCCAAGACTCCTAGGCATCTACCTCTAGGACTACTCCAGACTGTTCCTAATGGGGAACGCCTGTGGTCACACATTTCGCTAGACTTTATGGTAGAATTGCCTAGATCCAAGGGCTGCACAGTCATACTAATGATTGGACAGATTCTCTAAGATGGCACATTTTGTTCCGCTTCCGGGACTACCCTCCTCTAAAGAATTGGCTGTGGTATTCGCTAGGGAGGTATTCAGGTTCCACGGAGTACCCCGAGTTGTGGTTTCTGATCATGGGAGTCAGTTCGTATCAAGGTAATGGAAGGCCTTTTGTGACCAGGTGGGTATCAAACTGCTATTTTCCACTGCCTATCACCCTCAGACCAATGGTGCTGCGGAAAGAGCCAACCAGGGACTGGAGCAATTTTTGCGATGCTTTGCTTCTGACCATCATGACAATTGGGTTGACCTGTTGCCGTGGGAGGAGTTTGCCAGGAATTGTGCCATAAAAACTTCATCCGGGAGCTCTCCTTTCCTGATTAATTATGGGTTTCCACCCTCTCTACTCCCGGATACTTTTCGGACACAGGAGATTCCGTCTCTGGATGAGCATATGGAGCAGCTCCACTCCACATGGGCACAGGTTCAGAATACTTTGCGAATGTCCTCAGAGCGATATCAGAGACACGCAGATCGCAGGAGATGTCCTGCTCCGGTCTTTAAGGTGGGGGATAGAGTCTGGTTGGCCACCAAGAACCTGCACCTGCAAGTGCCATGTCACAAGATGGCTCCACGTTTCATAGGACCCTTCCAGGTGCTCCACAGAATTAACCCTGTGTCCTATGTCTTAGACCTCCCTAGGAAAATACGCATCCACAATGTGTTTCATGTCTCTCTCCTGAAACCATTGATCTGTAACCGTTACACTTCTCCTCAGGTAGTCCCAGGTCCAGTACGCATTCAGAATCAGGATGAATACGAAATACAAAGCATCCTGGATTACGGGGGCGCATTCAATATTTTGTCCACTGGAAAGGTTACGGTCCTGAGGAGCGTTCATGGGTGGATCAGAATGATATCCACGCTCCTAGATTGTTGCGCTGCTTCCACATGAAATAAGGTTGGTCTCCTCTGCAGGGGGGAGATCATTGAGTGGGTGATACTATCACAGTGCACGAGATTGCCTCTCGCAGTATTGTCTATGTGCCACATTGTTTACTTCCTCAACTGTCGCTCTCGCTGAGTCGCTATTCTTATAGGTCTACTTGTTGGTGAGGTCATCGCTCCATCCACCTGTCAGGGTTTTTAAACCTCATCCTGTGTCATTACCTTTGCCCTTTTGTGGTGCACCTGAGCTTATTGCTATGTTGGTCCATTACTGTTCCTGTGCATTACCTGTGATTCTTGTCACTCTTACTTGTGGTTCTCTCTGATTTGCTGAGCCAGTTTGGCCTGCCCCTGGTGACCTTCTTATGCCTGCCCCAGACACCTGTCAGATGCCCTTTCATGGTGTTTCTGAGCCAGTAGTGCTGTTGCTGTGTTCCAGTGTTCTGGATTACTGTGTACCAACTTGGCTTGTCCTGACTACGCTCCAGTGTTCCTGTTTGTGTATGACCCGGCTTGTCTGCGAACCAACTCTGTATCCTGACCCGGCTTGGCTGACGTTCCTGTTCGTGTATGACCCGGCTTGTATGACTACCTCCTGCGTGCTCCGACCCGGCCCGGCTGACTTCCTGCTCCGAAGATCGACTTCCAGCCTGTTCCAGTGACCTCCATTCCAGTTGTCGCCGCCGCGACATTCTCTACCGCTGCTGCCAGCCACCGTGTGACCGCCTTGCCTGGTGTTGCCTTTAATCAGTGCAGTGTACCGCTATACTTGCAGAGCTGTGCGTGCCTCAGTGATCCTCACTATACTTGCAGAGCCTCGTTGTTTGCAGAGCCTCGTGTAAACGTTCATATTAACCCTAGCAGTGCTGCCTTGCTCTCGCTATCTCGATTCCCAGAATAGAGCCTCTTCCGTGGTGCTACATCTGCTGAGTTGGCCGCTTACCGACGGCGACTCTATCCATTCCGTTGCAGAGTAGTCACTTATTGTGGGCCGGTTGGGCGCCATAGTGTCACGGTTTATTATGACTCTCAGACACAAGTTTTAGGTAAAAATCAATTTTATTGAAATAATAAATTGATAATGTAGGATGGCAATCCCATACATACAGATATATACAGAATATAACAAAGACAGAAGGCAGACTCTACAGGTCCTGTCAATATACCGGACAGGACAGTCTGAAGTAATAGAATGTTAGGCTCTACCGGCCTTGCCAATACCGGGTAAGGCAACCTGCAGATGGAATAGCATAACGGTTCTACCGGCCTTACCAATACCAGGCAAGGCAGCCTCAATAGATTCACAATGTAGGCTCTACCGGCCCTGCCAATACCGGGTAAGGCAACCTCAGATGGAATGTGGCAAATGGTTCTACCGGCCTTACCAATACCGGGCAGGGCAGCCCAGAGATAGTAGCAGCAGTCAGATGGTAATGGCAAATTGACAGGATCGTAAGCAACCCAGTGTACACACACTGAGAACAACAGGGGAATCGTAAAGTCGCAAGACTTTGGAGCAAACCAGCGTCCGCACGTTGGGACAACCACAGAATTGTATAGCTGATAGGCTTTGGAGCAAACCAGTGACCGCACACTGGTGTAACAAGCGAGTTTGTATAGCCGCAAGGCTTTGGAGCAAACCAGTGACAGCACACTGGTGTAACAAGCGAGTTTGTATAGCCGCAAGGCTTAGGAGCAAACCAGCGTCCGCACGCTGGGACCAACACAGGATTGTATAGCCGATAGGCTTTGGAGCAAACCAGTGACCGCACACTGGTGTAACAAGCAAGTAAGTATAGCCGCAAGGCTTAGGAGCAAACCAGCGTCCGCACGCTGGGACCAACACAGGATTGTATAGCCGATAGGCTTTGGAGCAAACTAGTGACCACACACTGGTGTAACAAGCAAGTTTGAATAGCCGCAAGGCTTAGGAGCAAACCAGCGTCCGCACGCTGGGACCAACACAGGATTGTATAGCCGATAGGCTTTGGAGCAAACCAGTGACCGCACACTGGTGTAACAAGCAAGTTTGTATAGCCGCAAGGCTTAGGAGCAAACCAGCGTCCGCACGCTGGGACCAACACAGGATTGTATAGCCGATAGGCTTTGGAGCAAACCAGTGACCACACACTGGTGTAACAAGCAAGTTTGAATAGCCGCAAGGCTTAGGAGCAAACCAGCGTCCGCACGCTGGGACTAACACAGGATTGTATAGCCGATAGGCTTTGGAGCAAACCAGTGACCACACACTGGTGTAACAAGCAAGTTTGAATAGCCGCAAGGCTTAGGAGCAAACCAGCGTCCGCACGCTGGGACCAACACAGGATTGTATAGCCGATAGGCTTTGGAGCAAACCAGTGACCGCACACTGGTGTAACAAGCAAGTTTGTATAGCCGCAAGGCTTAGGAGCAAACCAGCGTCCGCACGCTGGGACCAACACAGGATTGTATAGCCGATAGGCTTTAGAGCAAACCAGTGACCGCACACTGGTGTAACAAGCAAGTTTGTATAGCCGCAAGGCTTAGGAGCAAACCAGCGTCCGCACGCTGGTGTAACAAGCAATGTTGCCGACGCGACCAGGCAGGAGGTCGCCAGGATACAGGAGACTGGCGATACGATGACAGGAACCAGCTGCGATCCGTCAGGTCAGGAAACAGCAGAGAAGAAGTTCAGCAGGAACTGCAACACCAGAGACTAGGCCGGAACCAGGACTGGAAGTACTTCAGCATGCAGGAAACTCTGGAACAGTAGAGATCAGGAACTCAGGAACACATGAGATCAGGAATAGTGATGATCGAGCACCTCGATGCTCGGGTGTTCGGGTGCTCTGGCCGAGCGCCCCCGGAGGCTCGAGTGCTCGGCCGAGCACCCGAGCCCCATTGAAGTCAATGGGAGGACTCGAGCATTACACCAGGCACCCCCTGCTCTGATGAGGGGAGGGTGCCTGGTTCATAGGAAAAGGTCAGAAAATGATGGAAACACCACAGAAATGGTTCAGGGACAGCATAGGGAGGATGTCTGGATGCATCTTGGACTCCAACGTCGCTGCTGGGAACGATGTTTCGCCCGTAGTACGCCATTTTTACAGACTAACCGTAAAACACACAAAAAGGAAGATAAAAACAACTTTAGGCGAAAAATTGTTACCAAACAGTATTTGCTGTATATTTACTTGTATATCATCTGCAATTTCTGCAAAAAATTTCATCGATTTTTCGGAACTGGGGCCATGATTAAGAGGGAAACGTGCGCAGCGTAAAGCAGGTGTTCAACGTGGTTATGGCCCGGGTAAGGTACAGCATTCAGGAACGGAGGCCGCAGCTACCACAGGTTTTACAACATGTCCGTTTGCCCTTGTTAAGTCCAAAATTTATAGTCGGAACAGTGGGGTCTGATCCACTGAGTAAAAGTGACGAAGTGACTTAGTGGATGAAGCCAACAACTACCTTCTGCTCTGTCGAACACCCCAGTCCTATTTAATTCAATGGAAGGACCTGAGGCACTCCGATACAACCTGTATATCACAAAATGGAGGGCCTCATTACCATTGTGGTACAATAGTTCAGGTAGTGGTCCAACACTCATAAAGCCTATGCACTAAGTGAAAGGGCTGCAAAAATTAGACTGAAATGTCACTCCAATACACCCTTTATTACACATAAAGGAGGGCATCATACACAGCCTTGAAAAATTAGGATTAATGGCCTGCTGGTGACCCTCTAAAACATTAGGGGCGAGGGCATGCCGCTAAGCTGACCATCTAAAACATTAGGAATGAGGGTCTGCTGCTGAGCCGACCATCTAAAACATTATGGGTGAGGGTCTGCTGCGGAGCTGACCATCCTAAACATTATATGCGAAGGCCCGCTAGTGAGCTGACGCTATAAAACATTATATGAGAGGGCCCGCTAGAGAGCTGACCCAATAAAACATTATATGAGAAGGCCCGCTGGTGAGCTGACCTATACAAAAATTGTCAAACAGGGCCCGCTGGTGAGCTGGCCCTATATAAAAATTATATCACAGGGCCCGCTGGTGAGCTGGCCCTATATAAAAATTATATCACAGGGCATATGGAAGAGGAGGAGGAGGATGAGAAGATTAAGAGTCAACCATATACCCGTTTTTTGGGTGGAAGGGGTGAATGGGAATACAGAGTATTCCCATCATTGTAAATAACATATCTAAAGTGACTTTATGTTCACCCGGGGCTTTCCTCCAGTGGAGTGGAGAAGTCAGGGGAAATCCAGGCCTTGTTCATTTTTATAAGTGTCAACCTATCAGCATTTTCGGTGGAAAGGCGGATACGCTTATCTGTTATGATGCCACCAGCAGCACTAAATACCCGCTCAGACAGAACGCTGACGGCAGGGCAGGCCAGCACCTCCAAGGCGTAGAGTGCCAGTTCATACCACGTGTCCAGCTTGGACACCCAGTAGTTGTAAGGCACAGAGGGATCATTGAGGACGCTGACACGGTCTGCTACGTACTCCTTCACCATCTTCCAAAACTTTTCCCTCCTTGTGACACTAGGCTGCGCATCAGGGTGAGGGTGCTGGCGGGGTGTCATGAAGGTGTCCCACGCCTTGGAGAGTGTTGCCCTGCCTTTGTCGGAACTGCTGTGTGTGTCACGGTCTGCCCCTGTCTAGGCAGACTGCCCGGCATGGTCATCCCTCTGGCGGATCATGGTGGAATTGAACCGGTGTCCTCATGTACTCTGTTCCTGCTTTCTTGCCTTTGAGCCATTGCTGAATCTGTTCCATTAGTGTGATTCTAGCCTGTATTATCTGCTTTGCCTGCAGCACACGGGGACTGGACTGCTGCTATCAGATTTCACCTATCATTCAGAGTCCACCTGAGGCAGCTTGTTAATTAAGCTGCTGATTACCTGGGTATAAAACACTGCCTCTCCCTGAGGGCTGGGTCAGTTCATTGTTGTGTTTCTGTTCCTGTTGTTTGTTTCCAGATTCCCAGACTTATTTGGCTTGTGACCACAGCTTGCTGTTCCTGACTACTCTTCTGGATTTGCACTTGTCTGATACTACGCATCTGGTTCCTGTTCCTGCCAGCCCCCGTGCACAGATTCACAGCCCTGGTGGCTTTTTACCTGGTCACTTTGGGCTGTGTTTATCTGCAAGGGTGAGCTACATCTCTGCACTACGGACTCCCATCAAGGTAATCTGTTACAGTGTGCTCCCCTTTTCTCCCCTTCTCGGTTGGCCAAGGTAGCACGTACTCTGCCACCAGCGTTGTCAGATGGAAAATTTTGGAGCAATTTTTCAACAAGAACCTTCTGGTATTGCACCATTTTGCTTGTCCTCTCCACCGGAGGAATGAGAGATGAGAAATTCTCTTTGTAGCGGGGGTCCAGAAGGGTGAACACCCAGTAATCCGTGTTGTCTAAAATGCGTATAACGCGTGGGTCACGGGAAAGGCAGCCTAACATAAAGTCAGCCATGTGTGCCAGAGTACCAACAGGCAAGATTTCGCTGTCCTCACCAGGAGGATGACTCTCAATCTCCTCATCCTCTTCCTCCTCTTCTGCCCACCCACGCTGAAGAGATGGCTTGTCCTCTCCACCGGAGGAATGAGAGATGAGAAATTCTCTTTGTAGCGGGGGTCCAGAAGGGTGAACACCCAGTAATCCGTGTTGTCTAAAATGCGTATAACGCGTGGGTCACGGGAAAGGCAGCTTAACATAAAGTCAGCCATGTGTGCCAGAGTACCAACAGGCAAGATTTCGCTGTCCTCACCAGGAGGATGACTCTCAATCTCCTCATCCTCTTCCTCCTCTTCTGCCCACCCACGCTGAAGAGATGGAAATAAAGTTCCATGGCTACCCTCTGTAGCGGAGGCAACCGTGTCTTCCTCCTCCTCCTCCTCCAATTGTCGCTGAGAAGACGAAGTGAGGGTGCTCTGGCTATCACCTTGTGTAAGCTCTTCCTCCCCCATTTCCACCTCTTCCACATGCAAAGCGTCGGTTTTAATTGTGAGCAGCGAGCGTTTCAGTAGACACAGAAGTGGGATGGTTACACTGATAATAGCGTTATCGCCGCTCACCATCTGTGTCGATTCCTCAAAATTGCGTAAAACCTCACAGAGGTCTGACATCCATTCCCACTCCTCACTTCTGATTACAGGAAGTTGAACGGAGAGGCGACGACCGTGTAACAGCTGGTACTCCACTACTGCCCTCTGCTGCTCACAAAGCCGGGCCAACATGTGGAAGGTGGAGTTCCAGCGCGTGCTCACGTCACACAGCAGCCGGTGAGCTGGCAATTGTAATCGCTGCTGCAGCGTCAACAGGCCGGCTGAAGCTGTAGATGACTTACGGAAATGTGCACACACGCGGCGCACCTTCGTCAAGAGATCATGCAAATTGGGGTAGGTTTTTAGAAATCGCTGAACCACTAAATTAAATACATGCGCTAGGCATGGTACGTGTGTGAGCTTGCCGAGCTCCAAAGCCGCCACCAAGTTACGCCCATTATCACACACAACCATGCCTGGTTGCAGGTTGAGTGGCGAGAGCCACTGCTCGGTCTGGTGACTAATCCCCTGCAACAGCTCTGAGGCCGTGTGCTGTTTGTCCCCAAGGCAGATCAGCTTCAGCACGGCCTGTTGACGCTTCCCCACTGCAGTGCTACACTGCTTCCAGCTACCGGCTGATGGGTGAGTGGCGCTGCGCGCAGAGAATTCGGAGGTGAAAACGGAGGAGGAGGAGGAGGAGCCAATAATGTAGGTGCTGGCGGAAACCCTGATGGAGGTAGGGCCCGCAATCCTCGGCGTGGGTAGCACCTGTGCCATCCCAGGGTCCGAGTCGCTCCCAGCCTCCACGACATTCACCCAGTGTGCCGTCAGGGAAATGTAGCGTCCCTGGCCACAAGCACTTGTCCATGTGTCAGTCGTTAAGTGGACCTTCCCAGTAACTGCGTTGGTCAGGGCACGGGTGATGTTAAGGGACACATGGTGGTGTAAGGCGGGGACGGCACACCAGGAAAAGTAGTGGCGGCTGGGGACTGCGTACCGAGGGACAGCTGCTGCCATCAGGCTGCGGAAGGACTCAGTGTCCACAAGCCTAAATGGCAGCATTTCGATGGCCAGTAATTTGGAAAGGTGTGAGGTTAGTGCTATGGCCTGTGGGTGGGTGGCTGGGTATTTTCGCTTGCGCTCAAATGCCTGGGGTAACGACATTTGGACGCTGCGCTGGGACAGGGAAGTGGATGTGGTCGCTGATGGTGCTTCAGATGGTACAGGTGCAGGACGGGAGGTATGCGGGCCTGCGCCTTCGACAGGCGATTGGCCGGCACCGAAAACAGGGGAAGAGGAGGCAGTGGTGTGGCCTGCAGACACAGATTGGTGATCCGGGCGTTCCTCCCACTTATTACGGTGCTTGGATGTCATGTGTCGGATCATGCTGGTGGTGGTGAGGTTTCTAGTGTTCATGCCTCGGCTCATTCTGGTGTGGCACAGGTTGCAAACTACAATTTTTTTGTCGTCCGCACTTTCCTTAAAAAAACGCCATACCGTGGAACACCTAGCCCTTGGCAAGGGAGATTTACGCAAGGGGGTGCTCCGTGGAACATTTGCGGGCCGGTTTGGTGCGATCCGCCTTCTTTCTTTAGCCACACCACTGCCTCTTCCAGCCTGTTGCGGTGCTGCAGATGGCTCACCCTCAGGACTGCTGTCATCGCTCGGCTCTCCACCTTCCCAGGTGGGGTCAGTGACCTCATCGTCCACCAAGTCCTCCTCCACTTCCTCACTCTGATCATCCTCCTCATTTCTTGATCCCACCACATCCTCAGTCATTGACAACTGTGTATCATCCTCCTCATCAAGGTCTTGAGACAGTAATTGTGGTTGATTTGATGGCAACTGTGTCTCATCATCATCATCCACTTCCTTTGACCTTAAATGCCGTTCCCCTCTGTCATCTTCTTGTGATTGGGTACCCTCTAGAGGTTGTGAATCAGGGCACAAGATCTCATGTTCCTCTGCAAGCGTGCTTGGAGAGAGGTTCAAATCAAGGATTGGTGATGAGACGAGCTCCTCACTATATCCCAGTGTGGGATCACTTCTTTGGCCAGACCCTCTATGGTGGGAGGAAGGATGATCAGGGTGAGGATTATGTTGACCAGACTCTTGGCTAGTGAGAGTGGACTTGGTGGAAGACAGGGTGGTGCTTAACCGACTGGAAGCAGTATCAGCTGAAATCCAACCGACCACCTGTTCGCAGTGGTCTGACCTCGAGAGTGATGTCCTGCGACGCCCTGTAAACTGAGACATGAAGCTAGGTATGGTGGATGTCTTTCTGTCTTGTGCTCTGGCACCAGGCACAGTTTCTACGCGTCCTGACCCGCGCCCTGAACTATCAGGATCACGTCCACTTCCCCCTCCCTTTTTACCCGCCTTCTTCATATTAAACGGAATATATGCCGCTAATCTGCGGCTAGGCACACGAAACAGAATGTGACGCTAATCTGCGGCTAGGCACAGTGAACGGAATATGTGACGTTAATTTGTGAATTTGCACACTAAACAATATGTGACGTTAATTTGTGAATTTGCACACTAAACAATATGTGACGCTAATCTGCGGCTAGGCACACTAAACAATATGTGACGTTAATCTGCGGCTAGGCACACTAAACAATATGTGACGCTAATCTGCGGCTAGGCACACGAAACAGAATGTGACGCTAATCTGCGGCTAGGCACAGTGAACGGAATATGTGACGTTAATTTGTGAATTTGCACACTAAACAATATGTGACGTTAATTTGTGAATTTGCACACTAAACAATATGTGACGCTAATCTGCGGCTAGGCACACGAAACAGAATGTGACGCTAATCTGCGGCTTGGCACAGTGAACGGAATATGTGACGTTAATTTGTGAATTTGCACACTAAACAGAATGTGACAATAATCTATGGCTAGGCACATGTTTAAAATGGCCCTTTTTGTCGCTGCGTTGAAAAATATTTGTCCCTGTGCACCTAGTAAAATGTCACCTTACTAATATCCCCCCTACAAAAAAAAAATGAAATTGTGCCCCCCCAAACAAAATATAAATGCTGCCCCCACACACAACAGTCCTAAAAAGGACTTTTGGGTCTTGAAAGAGTACCAACACTTTTATTCTCCCTACACTGACTTTCCCTGCCTGATCACATCTCTCCCTGGCTGAGAATGAGCCGAACTTGCGAGTCGGGTGCTATACAGCACCCGATCACGGGTTCTGGCCAGCCAATCAGTGTAATGCCAGCAGCCAACATGGCTGCTGGCATTACACTGATGTCAGAGCCTCCCCGCACGTTTATTGGCTGCGCAGCAGCCGCGAAACGTGCGGAGAGGAGACCCGAACATGGCGGGCGAGCACATGCGGTACTCGTACGAGTACCGCCATGTGCCGAGCAGAGCGATGCTCGAGCCGAACCGAGCTTCGGCCGAGCATGCTCGCTCAGCACTAATCAGGAACTCGGGAACACAGGAACAGAGGCCCAGCTATCACTGGCATAGTGATAGCAAGAAGGTCAGAAACAACACGAAAGGGCACTCAAAGGGTGCCCAATCCAGGTTTAAATAGGCAATAAGAGGCGGGCTATCTGCAGACAGCCAATAGAAGCCCCCTACTGGTGACAGACAGGGAACTGCAGCAATCACGGGCACCGTGATACATAGGCTCTCCCTTCTCGTTGTTTACTGGGCGATATCTATTAAAGCAGAGTGGCGATAGAGGGAAGGCTTCAGCTCCGGCAGATTCCGTTGTATACGCCCGTGGGGGCTATTGGCTCTAGCACTACCACTACTGGGATCCGGTTAAGTCGGAGGAGGCTTAGTCAGCTCTTGCATTGCAGGCCGGTTTCCGTGGGGGCTATACACACTTGCACTCGCAGAAGCAGTTTTCCAGTAGGTATGCCCGCGAGGGCTATTTGGATCTCTGTTCTGTTTACTACTCGGTCACTTTGGCTAGGCATCTATGTTTCCAGTACATTGTGGACTGTCTCTATCAGCACCTCCTTTTAACACCCAGGGCGTGCCAAACCACCACATCTGAGACTGACTGATTTAAGCTCTTAACCCTTTGGGGTAGAAAACACCATTATCTGTATAGTAATTGTGCATGTCAACTATATTTGCTTTATCTCTTGTACATATCAGTCTTCACTGTGTATCTATTTCAACCGCCACTAGAGGGCGATCGTTTGCATTATTGTTATTCTAATAAAATTGTGTTTTATTTCACATACTGGTCTGAGTGTCCTAAAAACCATAACAGTACGAAAGGGCCATGACCTCAGATGGTAAAAGTGAAAGTAATACACAGAACATCCACTGGAGAATGGATGTCCATGAGCAGCGCCTGGACCAATTGGCACTGGCTCTACAGACGTTACTCGAACGTACGGTACATTTGGACAAGCCTAGTTCTAATCCGGTGGTCCCCTCAGTTCTGACACCGGAGAATCCGCCTGTAGTCTCCTCAGCTAATACTAGAGGTTTAACGGCAGCGGTGCCGTTACCGTTAAGATATGATGGCGAACCCTCCCTATGCAGGGGATTCATTAATCAGTTGGAGATATTTTTGGAATTGGCACCCCAGGCACTTCCTAACGACCGTAGTAAGGTCGGTTTTATGATATCTCTGTTGACGGGCAAAGCTTTGGCATGGGCAAATCCGTTGTGGGAGAATGCCAGACCCTGCACTCCGACGAGTGTTTGAGGTTCCTGGCAGGGCTGCCTCTGCTGCCAAAAGGCTGATGGAAATTCAGCAGGGCGAACGCACATTGGGCGACTATGCTATCGAGTTTCGGACCCTGGCAGCAGAGGTGGGCTGGAACAATGAGGCCTTAGTTGCCGCCTTTGCCCAGGGTCTCTCAGAACAGATTAAGGATGAGATAGCCGCTCGTGATGTACCCAGTGATCTGGATGAATACATCGAATATGTTATGCTAATAGACTCCCGCATCCGTGAGAGATGGTTGGCTAAAAGGGCTAAATTTAAAAACTATGGCCAGGGCAGTCTCTTTAACCCACCCATACCACCCGTTCCTCCTGAACGACCAGCCGATAATACTGAACCTATGCAATTAGGGTTCACTAAGCTCACTAAGGAGGAGAGATTGCATTGTAGGAGACTAGGCTTGTGCCTATATTGTGGCAAACCAGGGCGCCTATTACGCACTTGTCCAGTACGGCCGGGAAACGAACGCACCTAGGGTACCTTGGGGGACAGGCCCTAGGTGGTGTAGAACAGTCCCTAGATTCTAGCACTACTAAACCCACCATCCAGGTGGTATTCGCTTGGGCAGACATGGTAATCGAGGTCCTGGCATTGGTGGACTCCGGGACAGCCGGGTACTTCATGGACCAATCCTTTGCCGACTTGCACGGCATTCCATTATGCAAGAAAGATTCTCCTGTGGCAATTGAGGCCATTGATGGCAGACCCCTGGAACCTGCATTTATTACATTTGAGACAATTCCGGTGACAATGGCGGTGGGGGCTTTTCACAAGGAACAGATACGGTTTCAGATTATTCGTTCCCCGCACCATGCAGTTATTTTGGGGTTTCCGTGGTTACATGTACATAATCCTCAATTTGACTGTCAGAGATGTGAGGTTAACTCCTGGTCTGAATACTGTACCAAGAATTGTCTTTCCTTACCTGTCAAAATTATGTGTACCTCTCCCGCAGTGCCAACAGAATATGGGCAATTCAGTGACGTATTTAGCAAAGGAGAGGCCAGCGCATTGCCTGAGCATAGACCCTATGATTGTTCCATTGATTTGCCTCCAGGTGCGGTGCCTCCCAGGGGTCGCACTTACCCACTGTCATGTGAGGAGAACAGGGCTATGGAGGAGTATATTGAGGATGTTCTTAAGAGGGGAATCATTCGTAAATCTACATCCCCGGCTGGTGCCGCATTTTTCTTTGTGAAAAAGAAAAGTGGCGAGCTCAGGCCATGTATTGACTACCGAGGGCTGAATAAGCTGATGCCTAAGAACGCCTATCCTATTCCACTGATTACGGAATTATTTGACAGATTAAAGGGCTCTTCGATCTTTACTAAACTTGACCTGCGAGCCGCCTATAATCTGGTCAGAATTAAAGAAGGTGACGAGTGGAAAACGGCGTTTAATACCAGAACAGGGCACTATGAATATCTGGTGATGCCATTCGGCTTATGCAACGCACCTGCGGTATTTCAGGAATTTATTAATGATATTTTACGTGACATGCTTCAGTCTTGTGTGGTCATATATCTAGATGATATATTAATTCACTCTGCCAATCTCTCTCAACACATTAAGGATGTCTCAGAGGTCTTGCTCCGACTTCGTAAGCACAAGTTATTCTGTAAACTAGAAAAGTGCGAATTCCATACATCTCAAGTACCATTCCTGGGGTTTGTAATCTCCAAAAATGGCATTGCCATGGATCAGGAGAAGTTGGCAGCAGTCCTGCAATGGCCTCGTCCTAAGGGGTTAAAGGCCATTCAACGTTTCTTAGGTTTTGCTAACTATTATAGGAAGTTCATCCAGAACTTTTCCACGATTGTAAAACCATTGTCAGATTTGACTCATAAGGGAGCTTCTCCCTCTCAGTGGTCTGAGGCAGCTGAAAACGCGTTTGTTACCTTGAAATCTGCCTTTGCATCTGCTCCAGTGCTGTCCCACCCTAATCCCTCCCTGCCATTTACATTGGAGGTTGACGCTTCTGAGGTTGGGGTAGGGGCAGTACTCTCCCAACGCCCTCTGGGAGGTGGCACCTTGAGACCCTGCGGGTTTTTCTCAAAGAAATTGTCCAGTGCTCAGAGCCACTACGAGACTGGCGACAGGGAGCTGTTGGCCATTATCCTAGCCTTGAAGGAATGGCGACACCTTTTGGAAGGTACTCAGACTCCAGTACTAATCCTTACTGATCATAAGAATTTAACTTATCTCTCTGAAGCCAAAAGATTGTCCTCACGACAAGCTAGGTGGGCGCTTTTTTTGTCTCGATTTAATTTTCTTGTGTCCTATCTTCCGGGCTCTAAGAATATTAAGGCAGATGCGTTGTCACGTCAGTTCGCATCTGACACTGAGAGGGAGGAGGAACCTGTACCTATCATTCAGCCAGATCGCATTCTGGCCACTATTCGTACCACCATAACCTCGCCTCTGGGGGAGGAGATTTTGGCATCACAATCTAGGGCACCTCCTGAGACCCCAGTGGGGAAGTGTTTCGTGGATGAGCCATTCCGTACCCGTCTGTTGGAAACATATCATGCTTCTAAAGCGGCTGGGCATATCAGTAGGGATCAACTTATATGGTCCCTTTCGCAATTATTCTGGTGGCCCACACTGAGAGCCGATTGTTCCGCTTTTACGGCAGCCTGTACCACCTGTGCCCGTGCCAAGACCCCTAGACATCTCCCGGTGGGCTTACTTCAACCAGTGCCCAATGGAGACCGTCCTTGGTCTCATATATCCATTGAGTTCTTGGGAGAATTACCAGTCTCTAGGGGTTATACGTTTATTCTTATGGTGGTCGATAGATTCTCTAAAATGGCTCATTTTGTGCCTCTGGCTGGCCTTCCATCGGCCCAGGAATTGGCTGTAGTCTTTGCCAGGGAGGTGTTCCGCCTGCACGGGGTACCCAGAGTGATTGTCTCCGACCGTGGGAGTCAGTTCGTATCCAGGTTTTGGAGGGCATTTTGTGGCCAGATGGGCATCCAATTGTCCTTCTCCTCCGCCTACCATCCCCAGACCAATGGGGCCGCTGAGTGTGCCAATCAGGGACTGGAGCAGTTCCTGCGTTGCTTTGTCACCGATCATCATGATAATTGGGCTGACCTGTTGCCATGGGCAGAGTTTGCCAGGAATTGTGCGGTTAATTCATCGTCCGGGAGCTCCCCATTTCTCGTTAATTATGGGTTCCAGTCGTGTCTGCTCCCGGACTCATTTCAGGCACAACAGATTCTTGCCCTGGATGAGCATTAGGCACAACTTCGTTCCACTTGGGCACAGGTTCAGAGGTCCCTCAGTCAGTCATTTAGGCGTTATCAGCAGCACGCTAATCGCAGACGACTCCCAGCGGTCTCATTTCAAGTTGGGGACAGGGTATGGCTTTCTTCCAGAAACCTCAATTTACAAGTACCCTCCAATAAACTGGCTCCCCGGTTCATTGGTCCCTTTAAGATTATCCGCAAGATTAATCCGGTTTCTTATGCACTGGAACTTCCGCCCTCAATGCATATTCATAATGTGTTCCATGTGTCTCTTCTGAAACCTTTGGTGTGTAATCATTATACTACTACGCCAGTGATTCCTGGGCCGGTGGACGTCCAGGGCCAAGAGGAGTATGAGGTCCAGAGTATTATTGACTCTAGGAGATTTAGAGCAAAGTTGCAATATTTGGTCCACTGGAAGGGCTATAGCCCTGAGGAAAGCTCTTGGGTTAATCAAGGGGACCTCCATGCGCCTAGACTTGTGTGCAACTTTCACTCTAAATATCCTCTGAAACCCAGACCTCCGGCAGGGAGAGGGGGTCTTTGAGAGGGGGGTACTATCACAGTGCCTGTGATTCTTGTCACTCTTACTTGTGGTTTGCTCTGATTTGCTGAGCCAGTTTGGCCCGCCCCTGGTGACCTTCTTATGCCTGGCCCAGACACCTGTCAGATGCCCTTTCGTGGTGTTTCTGAGCCAGTAGTGCTGTTGCTGTGTTCCAGTGTTCCGGATTACTGTGTACCAACTTGGCTTGTCCTGACTACGCTCCAGTGTTCCTGTTTGTGTATGACCCGGCTTGTCTGCAAACCACCTCTGTATCCTGACCCGGCTTGGCTGACGTTCCTGTTCGTGTATGACCCGGCTTGTATGACTACCTCCTGCGTGCTCCGACCCGGCCCGGCTGACTTCCTGCTCCGAAGATCGACTTCCAGCCTGTTCCAGTGACCTCCGTTCCAGTTGTCGCCGCCGCAACATTCTCTACCACTGCTGCCAGCCACCGTGTGACCGCCTTGCCTGTTGTTGCCTTTAATCAGTGCAGTGTACCGCTATACTTGCAGAGCTGTGCGTGCCTCAGTGATCCTCACTATACTTGCAGAGCCTCGTTGTTTGCAGAGCCTCGTGTAAACGTGCATATTAACCCTAGCAGTGCTGCCTTGCTCTCGCTATCTCGATTCCCAGAATAGAGCCTCTTCCGTGGTGCTACGTCTGCTGAGTTGGCCGCTTACCGACGGCGACTCTATCAATTCCGTTGCAGAGTAGTCACTCATTGTGGGCCGGTTGGGCGCCATAGGCTCTCCCTTCTCGTTGTTTACTGGGCGATATCTATTAAAGCAGAGTGGCGATAGAGGGAAGGCTTCAGCTCTGGCAGATTCCATTGTATACACCCGTGGGGGCTATTGGCTCTAGCACTACCACTACTGGGATCCGGTTAAGTCGGAGGAGGCTTATTCAGCTCTTGCATTGCAGGCCGGTTTCCGTTACGCCCGTGGGGGCTATACACACTTGCACTTGCAGAAGCAGTTTTCCAGTAGGTATGCCCGCGGGGGCTATTTGGATCTCTGTTCTGTTTACTACTCGGTCACTTTGGCTAGGCATCTACGTTTCCAGTACATTGTGGACTGTCTCTATCAGCACCTACTTTTAACACCCAGGGCGTGCCAAACCACCACTTCTGAGACTGACTGATTTAAGCTCTTAACCCTTTGGGGTAGAGAACACCATTATCTGCATAGTAATTGTGCATGTCAACTATATTGTGCATTATCTCTTGTACATATCAGTCTTCACTGTGTGTCTATTTCAACCGCTACTAGAGGGCGATCGTTTGCATTATTGTTATTCTAATAAAATTGTGTTTTATTTCACATACTGGTCTGAGTGTCCTAAAAACCGTAACACTACGTCTGAGTACCCGTTCCGGTTCTGATTCTTGGTTACGTCTGACTATCCCATTCTGGCTCTGACCCCTGGCTACGTCTGACTACCCGCTCCAGCTACGACCACTGGCGACGTCTGACTACCCGATCTTGTTCTGACCATTGGCTGCCTCTTGGGTTACTCTCTCCATTATTGCGCTCCATTACCATTCTGTGCCTCGGTTTGGTTTCCGTGTTGCCTGTGCCTTCATCTCTGCGCCTGCTTCTGTTAGCGGTGCTTGTCAGTAACACTGTGTGTGTGACCTTCCATGGCCATCCCAGTTTTGCGTGCTGCCTTATCGAGCCTCAGTTTACTACCAGCATTGTATACCCTGTCTGGGTATTGGTGCGCTCTTTTCATTTCTTGTCGACTGTTTGTGTGTGGGAGTGCACTGCACTGCCCTCACATCTACCGTGTAGTCCAAGGGCCATTCCATTATGGTTCACCTGTCTGGTGAAGGGTGAGGAAAGTGAGTCCACTGTTCCTCCCTGGTCTCATGAAGGTGTACTATCCAGACATAAGTGTTGTATGCGCACACTGTTATTCCATCTACCTGTATGAGTCCCTGGGCCTTTCCATTTTGGCTCATCTGCCTAGTGAAGGGTGAGGATAGTGAGTTCACTAGTCCTCCCTGGTCTCGTGAAGGTGTGCCATTCATTCCGTGTATGCGGTGTACCCGCACTATCCTTGCATATACCTGGTAGTCCAAGGGCCATTCCATTACTACTCACCTGCCTGGTGAAGGGTGAGGAAAGTGATTACACCGTTCGTCCCAGGTCTCGTGAAGGTGTTACCCTCTACTGCCACTTGGTGTTATTACTTAATTACTGTTGTCATTTGTTGCCACCAGTCTGTTTCATTACTACCTGTCTTATGGTACTTAATAAAGTTTTATTTAAGTTCATCTGTACTTATCAGTGTGTTAATTTCATAGTCACTCCGTGACAACTAAACCTTGTTGGTGTTTTACGTATTCTGTATTTGTTCTCATTTCCTCCCCCCTCTTTTTTTTCTTTCTCTCTAGATTTCCCTTTTTGTTTTCTTTCTCTTCCTTTTCTCTCTAGCTTTCCCTGTCTTCCCCCCCTTCTCCTGGAGGTAGTGGGTGATCTTATTCTCAGATTACCCTTGGGATTTCGGGACAACACTTCTAAGAGGCTACTTATTCAACTTGCTTTCTTTTAACCACAATAGGGCCAAGGCCACTTTAAACGTAACTTCTCTAAATATTATAGTGCTAAATATTCCTGAAAGGAGATTCTCCATTTTGAGGGAGATCCACAGACTGAAAACAAACATATTGTTTATACAAGAGACCCATTTTGCAGCACAAAACCACCCTTCTCTCTCCAATGATAACTACCCGATGGTGGGGTATGCTTCTGCACTGGTCAAAAAGAAGGTAGTGCCTATCCTAATAGATAAATACACTCCATGGTTCCAAATGGGAGAGATGGCTGACCCAAAAGGCAGATTCCTCTTCATTAAGGGTCAGGTATTCAATATCACTAGTGAATGTGTACACCCACAACAATGGAGCTCCTACCTTTGTATCCCACCTTCTCTGACAATTTAAGTCATTTCAAGAGGGTTACTTGCTCATAGGGGCAACTTTAATATGACTTTAGATCCAGCCCTGGACTCCTCTATAGGAAAATTCCAATACCCTTTGTCTGCCCTAGGTTGTGTTTGCTCTTTTTGTCACAGGCAAGGTTGTAGATGTTTGGAGCATTCTTAAACCAGTTACAAGGGACTATACATTCTATTCAGAGAGTGACGCCACATATTCCATGATAGACTACCTCCTCACTGATCAGGCTCAACTACATAATGTTTTGCAGGCTAAAATTGAACCTATGCTTCTCTCTGACCACTCTCCTATCCAGCTATGTCTATCCTTCCCTTAAGTTCCCAGGGGTACACCCTCCTGGAATTTGAACAATCAATTGTTGCGGGACCAGTCCCTGGTCTCCTCTCTCTCAGATACCATCTCTTCTTATTTTTACCCAGAGGTGTCCCTTACTATTGTATAGTAGGCACATAAGTGCATGGTAAGGGGTGAGTGTATAAGACCGGGTGCAATCCAAAAGAAACAGCAGCAGGAGGTCCAAGATCTGATTGCTTCGATAGGTGTCTTGGAACGTAGACACAAGTTAGGCCCTTCTCCATACTCCCTTGCAGACCTTTCCTCGACCCTGGAGAATCTGTCACTGCTGTTGCGTAGCAGATCCCTGAAATCATACCAATGGCTTGAATGCAAAGCATATATTCATGGTAGCAAATGTGGCAAGACTCTCGCTAGGTTAGTGAGAATTAAATGCTTATAGAATTTTATAGCATGTGTGAAGGCTCATTCTGGCAGGATACAGAGATCATTCCCAGATATGGCATCTGCCTTTTTGTGACTATATTCAGGGTTTGTATAATATCCCTAATTCTCACTTTGAAACAGAGCTGGTGACTTGATGGACTAAAATTTGAGATTTCCTGGAGGCATGGCCTGGACACCATCATGGCCGAATGCAGACTGGTGTAGCTCTGTACTCGTATTTGCAAATCCTGCTCCATCCAATGCTGACACTGACAATGAGAGGCACAACTAATAACATTGTGCCCCCAGTCGCCTGAGCATCATTTGATGCCTGTACAGTGAGGGATCGCTCAGTGAGGAGACAGTCTATGGCGTTTGAGGCCTGGTCCGCACACTTGCGGCCTTGGGAGTCGGACCTCCGCTGGTGTGCAGCGCTCCTATAGACACATCCATACTGACACAGCAAGTGGGGCTTGGGGAAGCCGTGTAGTGGAAGCGGTACCTCGCCCATTTACAAGATTACAGGGATAACTGTTGTCTCTATCGAACACTGAGATTACAGTGAGTTGCCCATGCCCAGAGTGACCAAACTGAGAATCTTGTGCTAAAGGGCCTGCTTGTTTCTTACTGTTGTGGGGTCTGACTCCATTGTGTATCCTGTTGCGTGGCTGTCACCTGTCCTCACTGTGGTTTCTATGCCCTGTGGTGTCCTACATAGTGGAGTGTACTGTACAGTGGAGTTTATGAGATAACCCATGCTCCAATCTGTCCTGGCATTGTCTGCCTGGGCTGCCCCTTTTCTCTAGTGCCCAATCCATGAATTATATTATGATCCCAGTACCCCCTTCCTCCCAATAGGCATCTGTGTTTTACATGAATTCCTGCAGGACTGGCCAAAAACTATAATTTACATGCTTTTCTTAGAGTGGTCCTTTCTTCAAGTAGCTGTGACACTGTGGGTTGGGCAAGAAAACCACAAGCTACAAATTGTGAGACCAATATCCATGGAGACAATTCAGGGAGGTTCACTTGTGTTCATCTGTAGTGAGCTGAGGATTGGAGTTTTCAAGACCTTCCATTGTCAATATGAATTACAGCACCATATGTATCAGTGCCCCTGGCAGTTACTCTGACATGGGTCTGCTGCTGCACCTGGACTGCTGCGGTACCTGGGGACTTGGTCCTGTGGGCTATACCCTACCTGCGAGGAGCTGTGGACACTGCACTATATCCTGGGCTTTATATTTCAAGATCCAGCTGTCCACTTTTGGGACTTTTTTGCTGTTGTACTTGGTTCTAGCACTGGAGCTGCTGCGCAGCCTGCTCTGAGGCTGCCTACTCACACTATACCTTACTGATTTTAAATGGCTTTTTAAACACTACACCATTGCTGCCAGCCCAGCCCGGCTCTGATGGGTTGTACCCTTTCTCACTACTAGAGCTCCCTTGTTGCTGTCATGAGTCGCCCCCTGGAGGACAGGAAACTTCTGCGACTCTTTGAGACTGAATTTCAAGTGACTGCACACAAATGAAGAGGAGTTAGAAAGAATCTGGTTAAGTATATGAGAGTGTATTTGGTGTTTTATTAAGGTTTAAAACAAAAAAAAGAACAAATAAAAAATGTAATTTTGTGTGGGTATTGTAAGGGTTAAAAAACCAACTGTTTATTGGGATTTTCTCTGGCCTGTGTGATTAAGGGTGATTGGCTAAGGGAAGTCACCTGGCTGCAGTGTTAGTATAAATACAGTCCCTTGGCTCATTGGAGCTGGCTCTTTGAGATTACATTTCAAGTCACTGCACACAAGTGAAGAGGAGTTAGAAAGAATCTGGAGTTAGAATAGAAGCAGGAGTTGGAGATCAGCAGAGTTCTGAAGTGACAATAATTTAAAGGGATTTACTGCATTCACATTTAAAGTTGGTTACTTACCTTAGAGTGATCATTAGAGGACAATATAAATATATAAAGCTATTTGAATCTTAAAAACAGGCATGGGTGATAGCAGGTTAGACCATCTCACGCAGTTACATGTTTGAACACTTTAAGCAATCATTCCTGGGGTCATACTGCTGTATCAAGTGTGAGCATATTTTCTTTTTAGAGTCTAAGATATTGGATTTTGAAAGAAATATTGCAACATTACATGACATTGGAAACCTGGAAAGGAGTTTAGAACTCACAAAGCAGGTAGTATGTGGGGTTAGTGGTGAAGAGGGTGGAGTTACATAGTTACATAGTTACATAGTTACATAGTAATTTAGGTTGAAAAAAGACTTGCGTCCATCCAGTTCAACCCTTTTCCTATTCCTGTTTACCATCGCTGACCCAAAAGAAGGCATCCGACTCCAAATGGCAATCAGATTTCTCCCTGGATCAACAAGCCCTAACTAAATATTAATCCCAATACTAACGTGCATAGCCCTCTATATTATGCTCTTTTAAATAAGTATCCAGGCCCCTTTTAAAAGCATCTAATGTATTTGATAGCACCACCTCCTCCGGAAGTGCATTCCATACCTTTATTGTCCTTACTGTAAAGAAACCCTTCCGCTGTTGTAGACTAAATCTCCTTTCCGCAAGTCTAAGCGGGTGGCCCCTTGTCCTGTGTACTGTTCTGTTAATGAACAGGTCTTTTGAAAGCCCTTTATATGGGCCTTGAACATATTTATATAGTGTTATCATATCCCCTCTAAGACGCCGTTTCTCTAGTGTGTACAAGTTTAACTTTTCTAGCCTCTCTTCATAACTAAAACATTCCATTCCCCTTACTAGTTTTGTAGCCCTCCTCTGCACTCTCTCTAGTTCCATAATGTCCTTCTTCAGAAAGGGCGCCCAGAATTGAACAGCATATTCTAGGTGGGGTCTTACCATGGACCTGTAAAGAGGCATAATTATATCTTCCTCCCTTGAGTCAATACCCCTTTTAATACATGCCAATATCTTATTGGCCTTTGCAGCTGCCAGCTGGCACTGCATGCTACTGCAAAGTCTATTGTCTACCATTACTCCCAAATCCTTTTCATTAGTAGATTTCCCCAGAGAAACACCATTTAAACTATATGTTGCATTTTTATTATTATACCCAAAATGCATAACTTTACACTTGTCTATATTGAATCTCATTTGCCATTTGCCTGCCCAGTTACTCAATTTGTCCAAGTCCTCTTGTAATGAAGACACATCCAGTTGTAGATGAGGAGCAACAAGTAGGCAGCTGGGTAACAGTAAGGAGGGGAGGTAGTGGGCAGAGGAAAAGGAAGGCCAGTTCTGAGTTGACTCAGTCTAACAGATTTGCAAGATTGTGTGAAGATGTTGATGAGGATAGTTCAGAAATGGCAATACTGGGGAGTGCTAATTCTTCTAGCCGCCAGGGGAACAGTCCTCCTTCCAGGCTAAATGGGATGCAGAGTAGGCAGAAACAAAGGCAGGTGGTGGTAATAGGGGACTCTGTTAATAGGTGGGTAGATAGGGTAATCTGCCGCCAGGAACATGAATGCCGAACAGTATGCTGTCTCCTGGGTGCTCGGGTTCGGCATGTTGCGGACAGGGCTGACAGATTCTTGGGAGGGGCTGGAAGTGATCCAGCTGTCTTGCTACATATTGGAACCAATGACAAAGTAGGAGGAAGATGGAGGTCCCTAAAAAATGATTTCAGGGATTTAGGGTGCAAGCTCAAGGCAAGGACCTCTAAGGTAGTATTTTCTGAAATACTATCTGTGCCATGTAGGCAGAAGTAGCTCAGGAGCTTAATGCATGGCTCAAGCATTGGTGTAGGAAGGAGGGTTTTGTATTTTTAGAGCACTGGGCTGACTTTGCTCTTGGAAGTGATGGATTGCATTTAAATGGTAGAGGAGCCTCCGTACTAGGGGAGAGAATGCTAAGAAGCTTGGAAGAGCTTTTAAACTAGGAAAGTGGGGGCAGGGTATAGATAGCAAAAATTGGGTAGATAGAGCAGAGAGGAACCGGAACCAAGTAAATGATCAGGGGGGTGGAGAATGGGTGGGGATAAATGTAGTAAGTAGGGAGGAACTCCTAGTAAATTAAGATGTAGAAAAAAGCATGTAGGGAGTGATATATGTAAAGACTTCAAAATTAATTGTATGCTAGCAAATGCAAGAAGTATGGTAGATAAAATAGGAGAACTGGAATTGCTGGAGGTTAATGAGCAATTGGACACAATTGGTATAACAGAAACATGATGGAATGATGCACATGACTGCGCTGTAAATATAGAGGGCTATTCCCTCTTTAGGAGAGACAGGATTAATAGAAAAGTGGGAGGTGTGTGCTTATATTTGAAACCAGAGCTAAATCCAATTTTGAGGAGCGATATTAGTGAGGAAACTGGCCAAAATGTGGCATCCTTGTGGGTAGAAATTGAGACTAAATGTGGTGTAAAAGGTAAAAAAAAAGGTGTTGGTAGGTATATGCTACAAACCACCAAATATTGATGACAATGTTGAGGCCCAACTGTTATTTCAAAAGAGGAAAGCTGCCCAGTGTGGGCATACTATAATTATGTGAGATTTTAACTATCCAGATATCAACTGGAAAAATGAGACCTGTCAAAGTGCCAAGGGAAGCAGGTTTGTGAGTACACTTCGGGAAAACTACATGTCACAAATGGTGGAAGTGCCGACAAGAAATAACAATATATTGGACCTGGTGATAACAAATAACACAGAAATGGTATCCAATATTAAGGTAGGTGAGCATTTGGGAAACAGTGATCACAACACATTTGAGATCAGTCTGGCAAAGCAAAACTGTATAGGTTCAACCAAAACTCTTAATTTTAAAAAAGCTAACTCAAAAGAGTAAAAAGGTTAGGACAAGAGGCCATAGTCTAAAACTAGAGGGACACAGGTTTAGATGTAATGTAAGAAAGTTTTACTTCACTGAGAGGGTAGTAGACAAGTGGAATAGCCTACCAGCAGAAGTGGTAGATGTCAATACAGTGACAGAATTTAAGCATGCATGGGATAGGCATAAGGCGGTCCTTAACATAAGAAAAGACCAAGGACCAAAAAAGGTTTGAGGTTGTGTGGTTTTTTTTTTTTTTTTTTACACAGTAGGAAATTGGGCAGACTAGATGGGCCGAATGGTTCTTATCTGTCTTCAAATTCTACGTTTCTATGTTTCTATGTTTCAAATTGTTAGGGGCTTGTTACGGTTTTCAAACAAGACAAAGAGTCAGAAGGTATAGTTAAAATCACCTTTATTTGAATGATAATAGAAATGATATCAACAGTAGTATAGAGCAGAGGGTGACTAGATAAGCTAGAAACTCTATCAGGAATAGGAGCCGCCACAATGTTAACCACAACTGCTGGAAACTAGGCCGGAGCCAATTGGTAGTCTCAATGGTTATAGCAGAGCCCAGAATAGAACCCAAAGTCTCCCGCAGGGAGCTACTAGGGAGAACACTGACTCACGACTGCAGTCAGTAGGGAAGAGCTCATCTCCAATAAGGGTCACAACAATGGAGACTACTGACTCCCTCCTTCAGTCAGTTTGGCCTGAGTCTGCCAGAGCCCCAGGTCCGCACCAAGATGGATCTCTGTGGGAAGGGGGGCAACACAGCAGAGCGAACAGACAGAGCCACAGGTCAGCACCAGTTAGGATAGTCAGACAAGCCAGGGTTATACACGGAGTGGGTAGTCAGCCAGAGCCACAGGTCTGCACCAGATAGGATGTCCAATAAGAGTAGGCAACAATGGGAGGATATTAGGACAGAGCCCCAGGTCAGCACCAGAATAGATAGTCAGACAAGCTTGGGTCATACACGGGATACAGGAACAACTGGAGCAAGAACAGCACTAAACAACAATGTAAGGGTAACTGGATAGAAATCCAGTTCCCTTTTAAAAGGCAACCCAGGAAGTAGCTGGGTGGAGCTATCATCCCCAAACAGTACAAAACAGAGGCCTGCAACATATAGCAACCTCGCTCCAGAAAGTGATGCATGGCCACGAGCTGCATCAGAACACAGACCCCACTCTGCATCATTCTATGGAGCAGGCCCGGTTAGCCCGAGGACACAGATGGCCACTGAGAACGGCATGTACGCCTAGGCCCAGTCTTCTTAATGATGCATGGGATGATGCCGTGGCAACATTTCAGGCAATCTATTACCTGCTTCAACCCACCAGGCATCACTGGATCTAAGGTAACTGTGACAGTACCCCTCCTTTAAAGATCCCTCCTCCGAGGGTCTACCCGGGATTTGTCTAGAAAGTGGGCATGAAACCTGTGCACTAAACTAGGAGAGTTCACATCAATGGCAGGTGTCCAGGAGCGCTCCTCAGGACCATACCCTTTCCAGAGAATTAGATACTGAAGGCTCCCTTTGACCCATCTGGAGTCCAGAATGCTCTGTACCACAAATTCTTTGTGATTGCCAACCTTCACCGGAGCTGGCCAAACCATACTGGTGGTATACCGGTTACAAACCAGACCAAGGAAACGTGGAACACATTGTGGATGCGCATAGAAGCGGGAAGCTCCAGATCATATGCCACAGGGTTGATTTTGCACAACACACGGAAAGGGCCAACAAACCAAGGAGCCAGTTTATTACACGGCACATGGAGGTTCATATTTCAGGATGACAGCCACACCCTCTCCCCTACCTGGAAGGTAGGTGCCAGCAAACACCTACGGTCAGCCTGACTCTTCTGCCACTGCATGGAACCACGTAGGGTATGCTGTACCCGAACCTAAGAGGAATGGAGTGCCCTTAAATGCTCATCCAGAGCTGGAATCTCCTGTGCCTGAAACACGTCAGGAAGAACAGAGGGTTGGGACCCATAATTAATCAGAAAAGGAGAACTCTGTGAGGAAGAGTTCACGGCACAATTCCAAGCAAACTCCGTCCGAGGTAACAGGGTAACCCAATTATCGTGGTGATCAGAGATACAACAGCGGAGAAATTGTTCTAGGACTTGGTTGGACCGTTCAGCCACACCATTCGACTGTGGGTGGTAGGCGGAGGAATCCCCATCTGGGCACAAAAGCATCTCCAAAACTGAGACACAAACTGGCTACTTCTATCTGAGACTATAACTCAGGGTTATAGTCATGCCATGGAGTTGGAAGACCTCTTTAGCGAAAACCACCGCCAATCCCTGCGCAGATGGTAGGCCTTTGAGTGGTACAAAATAAGCCATCTTAGAAAATTTGTCTACGATCATTAGGATGACCGTGAAACCAGAAGATGCCAGTAAATGAACCATAAAATCTATGGACAGATGGGACCACAGTCGTTCTCTGTTGGCCACAGGTTGAAGAAGACCAACAGGCAAATGTCGAGGCGATTTGTCTTGGGCACAAGTAGTACATGCTGCAGTAAAAGCCGCACAATCATAGCAAAGGCTTGGCAACCAGAACAGTCGAGGCAAGGACCAAATCAATTGGTCTTGCCTTATGTGGCCAGCGATCTCAGAGGCATGGTAGGTTTCTAGTAGTTTAATGCTCAACTGAGCAGGAACAAAGCATTTCCTGCTAGGTTTCTCTGCTGGAGCGGATGTCTGAGTGACCAATATCTGTTCTCCTAGAGGAGACATAATACATGTGCTTATAGTAGCCAGAATATGATCAGCCGGAATAATAGGTGAGGGAGGAACCTCTTTCTTAGATATCTTGCAAAATTGGTGTGATAGGGCATCCGCCTTCACATTTTTAGAACCCAGAAGGCATGAAACCACAAAATTGAATCTTGATAGGCACAACGTCCATCTAGCTTGGTGGGGTGACAGGCGTTTAGCCTTGGACAAGTAAGTGAGATTCTTATGATCAGTAAGAATCAAGATTGGGGAACTAGTACCCTCCAGGAGGTGTCGCCATTCTTTCAGTGCCAATATAATAGCCAATCTGGTATACTGTCTCTACCTTAGACAGTTTCTTCAAGAAATACCCACATGGGCATAAGGTCTCTCCTGGGGCTAAGCGTTGAGAAAGGAGGGCGCCTACTCCGATCTCAGATGTGTCAACCTCCAGTGTGAAGGGCAGGGCAGGATTGGGATGCACCAAAATAGGAGCTGCTGCAAATGCTGCCTTGAGGTTTTTGAAGGCATGTAACGCACTGGGGGACCATTCTGTAACCTTCACACCCATATGGGTCATATCGGTGATAAGTTTGACAATAGTCAAGAAAATCTTAATAAACTTTTGGTAATAGTTAGCGAAGCCCAGTAATCTTTGAATCGATTTGAGTCCCACAGGACAAGGCCATTGTAGCACAGCGGACAGTTTCTGGGGGTCTATTACCAACCCAGAAGAGGAAATGATGTAGCCCAGAAAGGTAACCTTGGTTTTGTGAAATCTTGCAAAACAAGTTGTTTTCTTTTAACAAACTTAGGACTTTGAATACATCTGAGCGATGAATCTCCAGTGTAGGAGAGTGAATGAGGATGTCATCCAGATAGACCACAACACAACTTTGCAAAAGGTCTCTCAGTACAGCATTGGCAACATAGTCCTCCATCGCCTTGTTCTCTTCCATAGACAAGGGATAGGTACGGGCCCTAGGAGGAGTAGTCCCAGGCATTAATTCTATTGAACAATCGTAAGGCCTGTGAGGAGGTAATGCTCTGGCCTGGACTTTATTAAAGACCTCTGTAAACTGAGAATAGGCTTCTGAAAGACCAGAAGACTCAGTACATGCCAGTCTAATAGGGAGCGATAGGCAAGATTTGTCACAACTTGGATCCCACGACAGTATTTCACAAGTACTCCAATCAATCCTAGGGTTATGTGCCTGTAACCAAGGAAACCCTAGGATGATGGTATAGTGAGGAGAGGAGATAATCTCAAACTTCAGGGTTTCTTTATGAAGGTTAACTGAGCCGTTTCATGGGTAATATGGGAAGGCAACAGAGGTCTGCCATCAATGTCTTCCACAGCCAGGGGAGAGTCGCGTGACAGTAAGGGAATACCATTCCGGTCAGCAAAAGCGATGTCCATGAAATAACCTGCCGCACCCGAGTCTATTAATGCAGGCACTGAGATAGACTCATTGGTCCAGGTAAGAACCACAACAAGCATGGGTTTAACCTACGTGGCTTCAGGGTACTGAGAGATGCCACCTAAGATCTGTCCCCGACAGAATCTTAGGTCGAGCATTTCCCGGACGTACCGGGCATGATTTCAATAAGTGTCCAGGTCTCCCACAGTAGAGATATAGTCCATCCCTCCTCCGAAAGGCCCTCTCCTCCACAGAGAACCGGGTGGCCCCAACCTGCATTGGTTGACCACCCCCAGAGTCAGAACCAGGAGGCATGGGAGGTGAGGAAGGACTGGGTGGGCATGTTAAATGAGAAGACATTTTGGCAGGATGCCTCCGCAGGCGCTCCTTAAAAGAGGGTCTCTCCCGGACCCGAGTGTCAGTCTGGATGATAAATGATATCACATTATCCAAACCCTTAGGAAACTCACAGGCAGTAATCTCATCCTTCACATAGTCACAAAGCCCTTGGGAAAATGCAGCTACAAGAGCCTCATTGTTCCAACCAACCTCGGCTGCCAGGGTACGGAACTCAGTAGTGTACTCCACCACAATATGACTACCCTGGCGGATGGTCATTAAATGTTTAGAAGCCGAGGTCGCGTGACCTGGCACATCAAAGGCACGTTTGAAGGAGGACACAAATTTATTAGTTATATATTATGGGTTTGTCCATCTCTCATAATGGATTTGCCCATGCCAAGGCTTTGCCAGAAAGAAGAGAAATCATAAAGCCAACCCTACTGCGCTCACTAGGGAAGGCATAAGGAATCATTTCGAGGTAGATGCCCATTTGGTTAAGAAACCCGCAATAAAGCTCAGGCTCCCCACTGTAATGTTGTGGGAGTGGAGCAGATCCAGCCAATCCTCTGACCAATCCTGCATCAGAGATGGTAGGGACTACCGGTGCCAAGGAAGGAGCTGGGGTGGTCAACGTTTATAGGTTAGAGCTTCCAAGTGAACGGTACGGCTAAGCAAGGTCTGCAAAGCCAATGAGAAATTATCAATACGTTGATCTTGGACCTGCATCATGTCCAATAATTTCTGAATTATATTTCTATCACCGTCAGTAGTCATGACCCTTGCGTACTGTTATGGTTTTCAAACAAGACAAGGAGTCAGACAGTATAGTTAAAATCACCTTTATGTGAATGATAATAGAAATTATATCAACAGTAGTATAGAGAAAAGGGTGACTAGATAGGCTAGAAACTCTATCAGGAATAGGAGCCGCCACAATGTCAACCACAGCTGCTGGAGACTAGGCTGGAGCCAATTGGTAGTCTCAAAGGTAATAGTAGAGCCCGGGATAGAACCCAAAGTCTCCCGCAGGGAGCTACCAGGGAGAACACTGACTCACGCCTGCAGTCAGTAGGGAAGAGCTCATCTCCAATAAGGGTCGCAACAATGGAGACTACTGACTCACGCTTGCAGTCAGTTTGGCCGGAGTCTACCAAAGCCCCAGGTCCGCACCAAGATGGATATCTGTGGGAAAAGGCCAACACAGTGGATCAAACAGACAGAGCCACAGGTCAGCACCAGTTAGGATAGTCAGACAAACCAGGGTTATACACTGAGCAGGTAGTCAGCCAGAGCCACAGGTCTGCACCAGATTGGATGTCTAAGACAAAAGGAGCGCACAGAGAGAATGGTCAGATAGAGCCACAGGTCAGCACCATAATGGATAGTCAGACGAGCTGGGTCATACACAGGATACAGGAAAAACTGGAGCTAGAACAGCACTAAACAACAGTGTAAGGGTAAATGGATAGAAATCCAGTTCCCTTTTAAAAGGCAACCCAGGAAGTAGTTGGGTGGAGCTATCAGCCCCAAACAGTACATAACAGAGGCCTGCGACATATAGCAACCTTGTGCCCAAAAGGAAGCATGGCCCACTCTGGTCGTCGCTGGATCTAAGGTAACTGTGACAGGGCTTCAATGCAACACATAGACTGGGAATACATTACTTAAAGGCAAAAATACTGAGGATAAATGGTCAGAATTCAAATTTAGGTTGTGGAAATGTACCCAACAGTATATACCAATGGGGAACAAATGCAAAAGTAGTAAGTCACAGCCAGTGTGATTAACTGCACATGTAAAGAAGGAAATGGCAAGGAAAAATAAAACATTCAAACTAATAAAGTCTGAAGGAATTGAACAATCTTTCTTAAAATACAGGGAGTGCAACAAAAATTGCAAAAAGGCAATTAGGGTAGCAAAAATAGATAATGAAACTCGAATAGCTAGGGAAAGCAAGACTAAGCCAAAAAAGATTAAGACTGACAAAGCACTGGGTCCTGATGGTATACATCCAAGGGTTCTTAAGGAACTCAGTGCAGTGTTAGCAAAACCCCTATATTTACTCTTTAAGATTCTCTCACCACAGGCTCAGTACTACAAGACTGGCGAAGAGCCCGTGTAGTGCGTCTATTTAAGGAGGGAACTAAAACAGAACCTGGAACTTATAGACCTTTGAGTTTGACCTCTGTAGTAGGAAAACTGCTAGAATGGATAATAAAGGACTATATTCAGGATTACAACATAAAAAATAAGATAATTAGCAAGATTCAACATGGTTTTATGAAGAATAGATCTTGCCAAACTAAGCTTGTCAACTTCTATGAGGAAGTAAGCAGAGTAGAGGAAAGGAGGTTTAGACTTCAGCAGAGGAAAGTTTTTTTACAGTAAGGTCTGCTAAATTGTGGAATTCCTTGCCCATGGAGGTGGTTATGGCAGATACAATGGATACATTCAAGAATAGATTAGGAAGATTAGATACATTTCTTTCAAAAGGGAACATACAGAGTTATACTGTTTATTAGTAGGCAGATCAGGAATTGATCTGATAAAGACTAACCTATTTGGTAGCAGGAAAGCTATAACATTCTCATTCACTGGGGTATGAGCAAAGGTTGAACTTGATGGACTTGTGTCTTTATTCAACCTAATTTACTATATTACCCTAGTGATACAACAGACTTTGACCTCCGGCTTCTCTCTCTCTTGCCACAGGAGAGATAGGTGCCCCTGACATCCACTGCTTATACCTACCTGAGTCTCTCTTGGCCCTTGACCACACAGTACTTCTAATACATCTCTTTGCTTGATATCATTTCCTCTATGGGAGGAAGAAATGGAGGCTGTGCTGTGATCCCCGTCTGCCTCAAGTCTGCCAAAATGTGTTGACGGTCAAGATAGACTCCGTCCAGGTGGAATTAAGTCTACTTATGGCGGATCAACAAGTGACACGTGAAAGACTCCAAGATGCTCACAGAAGCATAACTACAGTGGAAACATCTATACCCCCGATTACGGAATCTGTTGAGTCTCTCAGACAACAGGTGAAGGCACTCCAGCACAAGACAGACGACCAGGAGAACAGGACAGACGACCAGGAGAACAGGTCACATCACTGCAATGTTTGTTTTCTGGGTTTTCCTGAGCTTACAGAGGGCAGACAACCCAAAATCTTCATGGAAAATTGGATTAAAGAGTTGTGGGGTCTGCTAATTTATCATCTACATTTGTGATTGAACATGCTCACCGAGGTCCCTTCTCACCACCTCCGCCAAGGGGCGGCACCAAGGCCCCTTATGATGAAAATGCTTAACTACAGTGACAGAGATGGAATTCTGCGTATCAAAGGGTGATATACAGTTTGAAAATCAACACATTATGATCTTCCCAGATTTTTCCCCGGAGGACCAGCATCAAAGAAGACAATTTGTGGAGGTGAAGAGGAAGCTGAGAGAGTGAAATATGGTGTATTCAATGCTCTATCCTGCTATGCTGAAAGTGGTGCATAGTGGCTCTACCACATTCTTTACTTCTGGCGAGGAGGTAGATACTTGGTTGGACACTTTATAATTGGTGTAGCTCTCAACAATGGAACTTTTCTGCATCGCTTGGGTGTTGAGACCCCACTGCTCTTGTTACTACATGAGTGAACTGCCTCTTCTCTGCTGGGGACTCCTGATCGAAAACAGTTGGGCTTGAGTGCCAACTACATTTGGCCTTTAAGAACATTTCCAGCATATTAGAGACTCATTTGGGGGTGGCCCCCTATGAGGTATCTTCCACAGCTACCTATCTCTGTAGTTTTGATGGTTATCCTTTCCCCTCCCTTTCAGTTACTGCCTGCACTGGGACAGCACTTGTTCTTGCAGTATGTACATCTAAATTAAACTTCTGGTTTTGTTTTGGGCTGCAGCAATATAAATACACCTATAATAAGTTTGCAGAGCATCAGATTCTACACAGATAAATGCTTCATCAGAAGCGATTTCAATTTCACATAAGTACATTCAACACACAGAGAACTCATGTCATGAAATTATTGCTTTTAAGCACATGGACTTATAAAGTAGAACTGCGAAAGTTGTCCATATACTATGAACGCATCAAAACTGTATAGCAGATGAGCACTATGTTGCTTTTCCATAATTATAAGTAATTCCAGGTTCCTTAGGGGGACAGCCCCTCTTCCCCGCCCTGGAGTCCCTCTTTTAGGTATTTTTCATTGGTACTCCAGAGGTTAATTACAGGGAAAGGGGGAATTGTTCACTGTGCAGCATTGCATTATCTGCTTATTCTAATCATACTGCTCTGTATAATGATAGTGACCATCTGCATGCTGACAATGAACATGCAGTACTGTGTAATGAAACTGAGTATAAACGATAATGATCACACACTGCACTGTATAATTGCACTGTCTACACACTGATAATGATCACATGCTGCTCTCTATAATTATACTGAGTATCTATGCACTGATAATTATCACACTGTTCTGTACAATTATACTGATTATCTATACACCAATAATGATCACACTCCTCTGTATAATGATACTGAGTATCTATACACTGATAATGATCACACTGCTCTGTAGTTATCACTTTCTTGACATATTAAGATATGTATTTGTATGATGGTTTTATCTAACTATGGTTAAGATGTATTATAATGGTTGTCATGCTTCTGTTTATATCTTAATTTTTACTATTGTTCCATCAGCTACAGTTTTTGTTTAGTCACGAGTACAACAATAAACTGTTCAGATAATGCAGGCAGTTTCTTGTTACACTACTTTTCACTCCACATGTTTCTCCCATAGCACGGTATATTCTTACCAACAAGGTTTTTTCTTGTCCCCATCCGGCTGTAGTTTTTTTTTACTTTATCATTCATTATATCACTTCAACACGATTCACTATCAGTTCCAGGTCTCAATCACGCTTTTTATCCTCACTCCTACTTTTTCTACTGTATCACCATCATTTCAGCGGGCAATCACCCTTCTGTCTTTTATCACTTCAGGCCAGTCATAGTATGTACTCATTACTTGCTTGGTGAACTGAGTCGCTCACTATCATACACAGTTATTCATCAGGAAGGGTCATTAAGGAAGCATTTTTTCTGTTTCTATTCATTACTTATTGTAGTATATGCACGTCTTTATGTTGATATATGTCCCAGTGTCTATCATGTATCCTTACTCAGTGTGTACTCATTCCACTTTTCATTCCTCACTTTATGTTCATCAGGACAAGGCAATATTTCATGACCTTTTACTCCTTATAATCCTTTTTATTCCTCAAGTTGTAGATGTCAGTTTATTACGGTCACATCCATGTTGCCTGGTCAGGTGCCATCTATTTTACATATTTTACCAATCTTTGTGTTATTTCTTAGTAATTTCACTTCTGTTTTGGCTACTAGACTGTTAGATTCTATCTGTACGTAACATCACATTAGGTCATACGTTCTATACAGGTAAGGATATACTATGTTCCTGTATTATACTATCTACCAAAGTTGGGGGAATGAAGGTCTTTCAGTAGGGGAGTAGTCTCAGTGACATGTGGTTTTCTTTTATGTTATCAAAGATCGGTTACCATTTCTCAACTTATGCAAGGTTGGCTTTTCTTCTTCTTCTCAATTCTCCATATTGTAGGACTTTAGGTTTTTTATTTTTCTTAAGTCTGTCGGTCTCTGTCTTTTAGGTTAGGTCCAGGAGAAGTAATGTAGATCCCAGGGAAATCACGATTTCATTTCCCATCAGTTCAAAGCATAGTTAGCTTATCTTCTCTTGGTCTTTCATTAGATAGGGCATCACATTTCTCATTTATATTAGTTTCTTCATCTCTAGGTATAGTAACACCGCCAGAATCACGGTCCCATCATAACGCACAGGAATTCACCCCACGCGCCAATTCATAGGTAGCGCTGGTGTAGTGTTAACAGGTAAGGAACTCACCTTTCCCCCTGATATTAGTATAGTTAGTTAAAATTATTTCGCTATATTTTATTCTCTATATAGAGAGGCCCCGGAGACTGACAGCAATTAGGCATTGGTCATTCAACTTGTATGCATTTTGTCTTCCAGGTTTCAGGATCATCTATTTTGTCTGTCTCATCAGATCACTATGAAGGACCAGTCAGTCAAGACACAGCAAGGCCGGCAACTGAACAGTAACATAGTAGATAAGGCCGAAAAAAGACATGCGTCCACCAAGTCCAGCCCATGCCAATAACACCCCTGTTGATCCAGAGGAAGGCAACAAAAAAGCCCTCTGGAGCAATTTCCAGTGTAGGTGTGTGTGTGTGTGTCAAATAGTTCCCCGGCTCAATATCCTATTTGCTTTGAAGCCATCTGTCATAACTGTCAATATTGTTCTGTGCTAGATAGGCATCCATTGCTTTTTTGAATGCAGTTACATTATCTGCAAGCACAACATCCCGAGGCAAAGAATTCCATAGCCTTACCGCCCTTACTGTAAAGAATCCCTGCCTGTGTTTTAGTCGAAAGCGCCTTTCCTCAAGTCTTAATGGATGACCTCTTGTTCTTAGCTCAGCTCTTTGCATAAATAATTCATTGGATAGTTCTTTGTATTGACCTTGAATGTATTTGTAAATGGTAATCATATCACCCCTTAGACGTCTCTTTTCTAATGTAAACAAACCCAGTTTGGCTAGTCTCTCTTTGTAACACAGATCCTCCAATCCCTTTATCAGTTTTGTTGCACGTCTCTGTACCTTTTCCAGTTCAGTAATGTCTTTTTTTAGAACAGGCGCCCAAAATTGTACTCCATATTCTAGATGAGGCCTAACCAAGGATTTATACAGAGGTAGGATAATATTAGCATCCCTTGCTTCTACACCTCTTTTTATGCAGGCTAGTACTCTATTTGCTCTTGCAGCAGCTGAGTGACTCTGCACACTGCTGTGAAGACTATTGTCTATCAGTACACCTAAATCTTTCTCTAATGAGGGTTTCCCAAGTTGTTTCCCATTTAGAGTATATGTAGCAAGTTTGTTTCTACAACCCAAATGCATAACCTTACATTTATCTACATTAAATGACATCTGCCACTTTTCTGCCCATTCACTTAGTTTATCTAAATCCTTTTGTAGGGAAAAAACATTGAGCTCTGTATGTATTTCCTTACATAGCTTAGTGTCATCAGCAAAGATTGAGATGCTACTTTCAATTCCCACTTCTAGATCATTAATAAACAAATTAAAAAGCATTGGGCCCAGGACTGAACCCTGCGGCAACAGTCTTCCCCTTCTCTATATAAGACTTGAACTGTAGCCAAGATCATTAGGGAATTGCAGTCTAGGGGTATTCCATAATCGGCTACGGCCAGGAAGGTGGAATTTCAACCCCATTAATTTGCCTAGGCCCAGCACCAGCAATAGTCTAGTTCCCTCTTGTTCCCAGGCTAGTTCTGAATTAGCCGATTTACAGGTGTCATTTGCCACACTGGCAGAATCTGTGGCGTCCATCCACGCTCTGCTGGACAGCATGGAACATTCACCAGCAGGTCCTCAGGTTTCTCAGATGGTGTGCCAGGTATATCCTCTAGTCTGGCCTTATCCACCGGGAGGGTTGTACCTGCTATTGCACCAGCTCATTTAATTCCTGCGCAGTTGAAGAAAAATATCATTGAAGGGAAGGATGTTAATCTTGTGAGCTTGTTAACATCCTCCCACGATTACGTCGAAAATAAATCTTTTACTTGTGAGTAAGTTTCGGTGGTCTGGGTAAAAAATTATCTATCACGGAGTTTGTTTTGGCTTTTAGCTTTAGCTTGGCTTTTAGCTTATTTCGTGACATCATTTGTTCAGTTCACCCTCTGCGCAGGGAAGAGCTGGATCACTATTTGTACCGGGTGGTGGCGCTCAGGCACAAATATGGTGGTTATAGCTTTTATGATTATCATCGTTCCTTCTCTGCAAAGGCTGCAGCTACCCTTGCTCAGTTTAATATCACCCTGCACTGGAACCATCTGGACACGGAGTTATTCTGCAGACACTTTACAGGTCTCCGTTCGCCCGTTTGCTCCACATGCCAGTCTGCTGACCATTCTGCTAACTTGTGCCTGAGTTTAGTTCCCTCCACTGCTCCTTCTAGTCCATCGGATTTTCAGGGCAGTGGACAGTCTACTCCCCTCATCAATACCAAGTCTGACCGTATGGGAAGACCCATAGTGTATTCTGGCAAATCCCAGATTTGCAATAATTATAATTATAATGGGTGTAGTTTCAATGGATGTCGGTTAGTCTACCTTTGCTCTATCTGCAAAAGAGCTCACCCCCGGTCTATCTGCACTCAGAGGTTGTTCCCCAGGACATGACTAGACGGGGTCAACCTTGTCAATCTTAAAGCTTGTTTAGAATCTCATCCCTCTACCGGGTTAACTGATTTTTTGCTTCAAGGGTTTCAGGAAGGGTTCCATTCTGGCATTATCACCTTACCTCCTAGTACACTGGAATGCGAGAATTTGCTTACCACCTTGCAGGAACCCAGGGAGGTAGATAAATTACTTAACTTAGAGGTATCTAAGGGATTTGTTATCGGGCCTTTTTTTTCCCCCCCTTCTCCCATTGGAGGACTAATCCCATAGGTCTAGCTCATAACAAATCTTACAATAAAGCCCGTTTAGTATAGGATTTGTCAGCTCCTCATTCAATATCTATCCCTAGTCTCAACTCTCTAATTTCTTCAGAGGAATTTTCTCTCCATTATTCTGCTGTGGATGATGCAATCCAGCTCATCATTCAAACAGGTAGAGGTTGTTGGCTAAGCAAGGCAGATATAGCCGATGCTTTCAAATTCTTACCCCTACACCCATCTCTTTGGAATTTACACGGGATCCGATGGCGGGGGCTTTATTATTTTTCTACACATCTCACGTTTGGGGCTAAAAGTAGTCCCAAACTTTTCTATATCTTTGCAGACACACTTTGCTGGATCCTATTGAATGAATATTGTTGTCACCACATCATACATTACTTAGATGATTTCCTCACCATAGATCCTCCTCATCTGCCCCCAGTAGGTTTGAGGAACATCACCACTCTGTTTTCCCATCTGAATATACCGTTATCCCATACAAAAACCATAGGGCCTGTCACCAGGCTTTGTTTTCTGGGTATCCAGAAGATGGAGGCTAGCTTACCTCAGGATAAGGTCACACAAGTTCAGAGTCTAATTGTGGAATTTACCGCCAGGGATTCATGTCAGAGAGTGGAGTTGCAGTCGCTCCTGGGCACATTGAACTTCGCCATGTGGATCATTCCTCAGGGACGTTCTTTCATTTCTCACCTGTTTACTCTGGTCTCGGGGAATCCTCCGGCAGAAAGTTTGGTGTATCTGGACGCATCCACTAAATTGGACCTGAACATGTGGGCTTGTTTTTTGAGGTATTGGAACGGTCGGTCTATGTTTGTACCTCGGGTATCCATCACGTCACCTACGGTCACCACAGATGCGGCTGCTTCTGCCGGCTTTGCAGCCATTTACGGTGATCACTGGTTGGCACAGGCTTGGCCCCCGAAAGTAAGTAGTTTTCCTAAATTTTGGCAGACATCTGCACTGTTCGAATTGATTCCCATAGTGGCAGCTGCCATGGTGTGGGGTCAGTTTTGGACAGGACAAACCATCAAGTTTCAGACCGATAATGAGGCAACCTCTTTTTTGGTCAACAAGGGTCGTTCTTCCTCAGTTCTCATTATGTTATTTCTCAGGAAAATAACATGGATTTCTCTATATTACAAATTTGCCATAGTTTGTGTTCACATACCTGGTAGCAGCAATTTACAAGATGACACTTTATCTTGTTTAAATTTCAAGGTTCTCCATCAACTCCATCCCACGGCAGATCCTTTCCCTACAAAGTCTCCAGACATACAATCCTTGAGGATGGACTAGACATCCATTTAAGTGGGGCACTTACTCTCATGCATCAGGCCCTAGCCAGCAATACTAGGAAATGTTACAATAGACCCTGGTCATTATTTCTGCAATATATCCATATGTTTAGGCCTCCTAATTCTCATGCTGTTAGTACGATACTTGCTTTAATTTCCTACCGCCATTATTCTTTATATTTCGCATACAATACAATTAAGTTATATGTGGTGGGCATCCAACATATTCGGGCAGTATTAGACAGCCAGCTTCCATCACTTTTGTCTTGCCATGCCATTAAATTAGCCCTGAGAGGGATTTCTAAAGCCCCCCAGCGTAAGGCTACGCCTAGACTACCTATAGATGGTAGTTTATTTAGAGTCATTTGTCAAGTTCTCAACTCCAGACCTTTTTCAGTTGAAACTAATAATACTTTGTTAGCCACCATATTTTTGGCCTTTTATGGTTTCATGAGACCAGGGGAAGTTACTGTGTCAAGGGTATCAGGAAGGTTTTTAACTGTTGCAGATTTATCTCGCAGTTCTGACCATTTCATTTTGACACTTATGATTACAAAAACTAAACAAGTAGATCCGCCTACAAAATTTATTTTTACCAGTCTCACAATGCTTGGTGTCCTGTAGCTTTCTTAGACGCTTATTTATTCACTCTACGCAATAGAGCTAGTGACAGCCCTTTGCTTCCTATAGATGGGAAACCCCTAACTATGGCTTTATTCATTAAATACATTAGGATCATTCTCACTAGACTAGGTCTTAATCCTTGGGAGTTCTCTGGTCACTCTTTCCGCATAGGGGCCGCCACTTCAGCCTCCCGCAATAGGGATCCCATTCATATCATAAAACACATGGGACGTTGGAAATCAGCTTGTTACATGTCATACATACCATCACCCACTATGGAAATTAGGCAAGCTTTTTGCATGCTAGCTTTGTAATCTCTCATGCTTTATTATTTGGAATAAAGTTCCACTGATTCACTGTGTTATTTGGTTCTCCTTAGTTTGCCTTCTCATTAGGCCTTCTCATTGTCGGTAAAGAGCACATGGCTTCCGAATTCTCACCTTTATGTTCATGTTAGGTTTGACCACAAATTATAAGGCTATTGGTTAGCCTGTAATTGTGGGAGGATCGGGTTTCCGTTCTTATACGCTCACCATGGGATCGCTGGGAGGCGTTTGTCTTTTGGATTTCCCACCCTCGTTATAGGATCCCTCCCAATCATTATATATATGTGTATATATATATATATATATATATATATATATATATATATATATATTTTTTTTTTTTTTTTTTTTTTTTTTCTCACATTATTTCATTTCTCTTAGGCCCTCTCATTAGGCCTTTTCATTGTCGGTAAAGAGCACATGGCTTACGACTTCTCACCTTTATGTTTATGCTAGGTTCGACCACAAATGCAATTTGTTTATTGCTTATTTTGTCTGTATTTTCTACTGCATCTCAAGGGGTCTTTTGTATAATGTAGGTGCATGTGGGGGGTACATCGGTATAATGGGAGGCCTTCTGTCCTCTGCCGATTGACCCCACACATGAGTGTCCGACTGGACAATTTTCTGGGGGAGGGTAGACCTACTGTTTCATTACATTGGCAGTCCTTAGATGTTGTGGGTGGGATGCTCTGGGTGGGGGGGCCTGGGGAGTGACTTATGGGGAGTTCAACTATATACTACCTTGTGTGTTCCTGCTGTGACGTATAGGGTTTTGAAAATGCAATTGTAAGGTTATGTTCCTCACCTGCTGGTATAACTCCTATTTTATTTTCAGGAGCTAAGGGTACTGCAAATGTTATGTTCCTACTACAACCTTATTCCCCTGTAGAGACAGTCTAGCCTGCTTTTTTGTTGCTTAATTCATTCTCCCGACTAGGGGTACTATATTTACCTCACTCTAGGCCTTGAAAGGCGTGGGCTTGGCTAGGTTCGGGTTGGGCTTGTGGGTGGTTGAGGTATGGGGAAGGTTTGTATGGTTAGGGTTTTAAGGTCCTCATTTAGTGGGATGGATTGGGACAGGGTGGGGGGAGTTGTTTGGGGGTTTCCTGGGTTGGGGATCTTGGATCCTCTCATGGTTGGATTGGTAGGGAATTAGGAAGCAACACTTTGGGTGCCCCGGCTGACTCTGAGGGTGGATATGGAATTTAATTTTCTTATTTTGCTCAAGGATAGCAGGAGTGTGAAATTCTTATTGTGGAACATCAGAGAGCTCAATGATCCTGTCAAGAGGTCTCTCATTATGTCTTTCATCAAGAAGCAAAAGCCAGACATAATCATGCTACAGGAGACCCATTTATATGGGGGGGAAGGTGCTCTTTGGGTGGGCCACCATTATCAATCTACATTCACTACTCATGCTAGGGGTGTGTCCCTTTAGATTCACAGATCCCTTAGATTTGAATTTGTGGATCTGCAGACAGACCCTGGGGTCTGTAAGATCTGCAGTATCCCGACAGTTTTGATGGTGTATGTGCCCCCTCCTTTCATGCCTGATGTTCTACATGAGGCTCTCACCTTTGTCCTGTCCAAATCGGACAATGTTACTGTTTGCATGGGAGACCTTAACATGGCTCTTGATCCTGCTCTAGCTAGGATAGGGGGTCCAACTTTGTAGTCGAGGGCATCTAGGGATAGATTGCTCAGTCTCCTGGATGATCTACAACTGCTAGAACAACTACAATCTAGAACAGGCTACTCTAAATGCTCATCATCTCCTATTTAGGCATTAAGCTCTCTTTGAACAGGGCAGGAAAACTATTGGCTCATCTTGTGCGTGGAGGTGGGGGGGTGCCACCATTTCCTCCATATGTACTGTTAATGGGGCCTTGATATTTGATTGTACAGACATAGCTAAGGAATTTGACACTTTCTATTCCTACCTTTATAGCTCCCACACTGGAGCTTCAAATGTAGCACTAGAGGAATATTTGGTGGATATTGTTGTACCACGTGTTCAAGATGGAGATATTCAGATCCTTGAGTCCCCATTCCTCTTGGGGGAAGTGGTAGATGCCATCAAAGATTTGCCCACTGGCAAGTCACCTAGTGTGGATGGTCTTCCGGAGGAGGGGTATAAAAAATACGTTGACATATTGGCTCCGCAGCTGCTGAAAACTTTTCATTCAGCCTTTGCGAACGCTTCCCTCCCTTGTTCCTTCAACGATGCGACAATAATTGTGTATCACGGTGCCCGTGCTCCCCTTGCTATTTTTCTGTCAGTCTACACTGTGCCTTGCTCCCATTGGCTGTCCCGTGTTTGTCCCACCCAGTATGGCCTTTATATACTGGGCTCTGGCACCCATCTGGTGCCCTTTCGTGGTGTTCCTGTACCAGTGCTTGTTTCTGCTCAGTGATTCCCAGTGTACCGACTTGGTCTGCCTGACTACTCTGCATCTGGTCTCCTGCTCCTGTGTTCCGACCCGGATTGTCTGACTACTCTTCTGCGCCTGCTGCTGTGTACCGACCCGGCTTGGCTGACATTCCTGCTCCTGTGTACCGACCCGGCTTGGCTGACGTTACTCCTCCGGTGTACCAACCCGGCTTGGCTGACGTTCCTGCTCCTGTGTACCGACCCGGCTTGGCTGATGTTCCTGCTCCGTGATTCGACCCAGCTTGGTTGGCGTTCCTGCTCAGGCTGCCTCTGTGTCGCCTTGGTGACATTCTGATCCTTCAGGCAATTGAGTCTCCATTACTGCTCCTGCAGAGTACAAGTGGCCTAGTCTCCGTTACTGCGCCTGCAGAGTGCAAGTGTCTGTCTCGGTTACTGCTATGGCAGTGTGCCATTGGCCTAGTCTACGTTACAGCTCCTGCAGAGTGCAAGTGTCTGTCTCCGTTACTGCTACAGCAGTGTGCCATTGGCCTAGTCTCCCTTACAGCTCCTGCAGATTGCAAGTGTCTGTCTCCATTACTGCTATGGCAGCGTGCCATTGGCCTAGTCTACGTTACAGCTCCTGCAGAGTGCAAGTGTCTGCCTCTGTTACTGCTACGGCAGTGTGCCATTGGCCTAGTCTCCGTTACTGCTTCTGCAGAGTGCATGTGTCTGTCTCCGTTACTGCTACGGCAGTGTGCGATTGGCCTAATATCCGTTACTGCTTCTGCAGAGATCAAGTGACCTGTCTCCGTTACTGCTACGGCAGTGTGCCAGTGGTCTTGTCTCCGTTACTGCTCCGGCAGAGTGCGAGTGGTCTGGTCTCCGTTACTGCTACGGCAGTGTCCTATGTTGCTCAATTCCGGATATTACTCTGGCAGTTCACGTTTGTTCTGCTAACCTGTTTCTGGGCGTTAGGTATCCTTAAGCTCTGTATATGCAGAGAGCTCCATCACAGACCTCTCTGCACATGGGACTGTTTACACTCATTGAAGACCATTAACCCATGCAGTAACTGTCTCCTGGGAATTCATCATATTCTGCCTGACCTGTGTCAGTATAGACTCTTATGGACTTTATGGTTATACTGGAACTGTGTAGGCATATTTATGTAACCTGTCGTGTGTCTGTATTATTCTGCTTAAATACTACAGGACCTGTGAGGGTTATTATATTACTGTGATTTCAATAAAACAGTGTTTTATCCTAAACCACTGTGTCTGTGTGTTGAACAAACCGTTACAGTACGAAAGGGCCATGACCTCAGACAGTAAAGGTGAGGGAAATACACAGAACATCCACTGGAGGATGGATGTACATGAGCAACGTTTGGATCAGTTGGCACTGGCCATGCAAACTATTCTTGAGCGCATGGTGCATCTCGATAAACCAATTCTGTATCCGGTGGTCCCCCCAGTTTCGACACCGGAGAGTCAATTCTTGACAGCTGTTGCCTCATTTAAAGGGTTAACTGCTTCTGCTCCTTTACCACTCAGATACGATGGTGAACCCACCCTGTGCAGAGGGTTTATTAATCAATTGGAGATATTTCTGGAACTAACCCCTCATGCTTTTCCTAATGACCGCAGTAAGGTCGGGTTCATGATATCACTATTGACGGACAGAGCCTTGGCATGGGCAAATCCCTTGTGGAAGAATGCTAAACCTTGCACCAGGAACTTCAGGGAGTTTGTACAGACATTTCGGAGAGTATTTGAAGTTCCTGGTAGAGCCGCCTCTGCTGCCAAATAATTGATGAAGATACAACAGGGCAATCGTACTGTGCTATAGAATTCCGTACATTGGCAGCAGGGGTAGGTTGCAACAATGATGCGCTGGTGGCAGCCTTTGCTCAAGGTCTTGCTGACCGTATTAAGGATGAAACGGCAGCTAGAGAAGTGCTTAATGATTTGGACGAATACATTGATTACGCCATTCTGATTGATTCTCGTACTTGTGAGAGACTCATGGCTAAAGACTGTAGGCTATGACCTAGAAACAGTGGGAAAAACAGCTTTTTGATCCCACCCATGCTTCCCTCGCCTCCCATGCCTCCTGATCGTAAACAGGAGACCTGTGAACCAATGCAGCTTGGGTTCACCAAACTATATAAGGAAGAATGGGCACACAGCAGGAGGCAGGGGTTATGTCTGTACTGTGGCAAGGCTGGGCACCTATTACGTACCTGTCCTGTTTGTACGGGAAACAAAAGCACCTAGGGTACCTTGGGGCACAGGCCCTAGGTGGTGTTCAGCAGTCCCTAGACCCGCTTATGCAGAAACCCGCTATCCAGGTGGTATTTTCATAGGCAGAACACTCAGTGGAGGTTCTGACCCTGGTTGATTCCGGCACGGCTGGTTACTTCATGGATAGTTCTTTTGCTGTGTTACATAAAATTCCGTTGGTTAGAAGGGAATCTCCCTTAGCCATTGAGGCCATTGATGGCAGACCATTAGAACCAGTTCAGATCACTATGGAAACTATTTCACTTTCTATGACTACTGGGGCCCTCCAGACGGAGGAACAACGATTTCAGATAATCCATTCTCCTCATCATGCAGTCATTCTGGGGTTCCCATGGTTACATTTGCATAATCCCCAGTTTGACTGGCAGAGTTGTGAGATCATGTCTTGGTCCAAATACTGTATGGAGTGTTGTGTTACTCATCCAGTTAAGACTTTGTGTACCTATCCCTCCATGCCAGCCAAATACCACCAATTCAGTGACGTTTTTAGTAAGGGAGAGGCTAGCAGATTGCCCCAACATAGGGCATACGATTGTGACATTGATTTGCCCCCTGGGGTTGTGCACCTTAGGGGCCGCACGGACCCACTGTCGTGCAAGGAAAATCGGGCCATGGAGGAATACATTGACGATGCCCTTAAAAGAGGGATTATTAGAAAGTCTACCTCACCTGCTGGTGCTGGTTTCTTTTTTGTGAAAAAAGAAGAATGGCGAGTTAAGGCTTTGCATCGACTACCGGGGATTAAATAAACTTATGTCCAAGAATGCCTACCCCATACCACTCATTACTGAGCTATTTGACAGGTTAAAAGGTTCTTCCATTTTTATGAAATTAGATCTACGAGCTGTCTATAACATGATCAGAATAAGAGCTGGGGATGAGTGGAAAACAGAATTTAATACCAGATCTGGGCATTATGAATACCTAGTTATGCCGTTTGGCCTATGTAACGCACCTGCTGTATTTCAAGAATTTATTAACGATATCCTCCGTGATATGCTACAATCCTGTGTAGTAGTCTACCTTGATGACATACTCATACATTCAGCTAATCTGTCTCAACACATCAAGGATGTGTCCGAGGTCTTGCTTCGTTTACGCAAGAATAAACTATTCTGTAAAATGGAGAAGTGCGAGTTTCACAGGTCCAATGTGCCGTTTTTGGGTTTCGTGATCTCTAACGATGGTATTGCTATGGACCAGGAGAAACTTGCAGCAGTCCTGCAATGGCCATGACCCAAGGGGTTAAAAGCGATTCAGCATTTTCTGGGGTTTGCCAATTATTACAGGAAGTTTATCCAAAATTTTTCCACTATTGTTAAACCTCTGTCTGACCTTACGCACAAGGGTGCTAATCCATCCCAATGGTCTGAAGCAGCTGATCATTCTTTTGAAACATTAAAATCCGCTTTTGCATCCGCTCCTGTACTGTCCCACCCCAACCCTTCCCTTCCATTCATGTTGGAGGTTGATGCCTCTGAAATTGGGGTAGGGGCAGTACTGTCACAGCGCCCAGTGGCAGGGGGTACTCTGAGACCACGTGGGTTCTTTTAAAAAAAACTGTCTAGAGCCCAGAGTCACTATGAAATTGGTGATAGAGAACTCCTGGCTATCATACTCGCCTTGAAAGAGTGGCGTCACCTGCTGGAAGGTACCAGAACCCCTGTATTAATACTAACTGACCACAAAAATCTGACTTATCTCTCGGAGGCTAAAAGATTGTCCTCTCGTCAGGCCAGACGGGCCCTGTTTTTATCCCGTTTCAACTGTGTAGCATCATACTTGCCGGATTCCAAGAATTTTAGGGCGGATGCCCTGTCTAGACAATTTGGGCCAGAGATGGAGAAGGATGAGGTCCCCGTACCCATCAATCAGCCTGATCGCATCCTGGCCACCCTACGTACTAATATCACTTCGCCACTGGGGGAGGAGATTCTGGCTACCCAGGCAACAGCACCCCCAGAAACCCCAGTGGGCAAATGCTTTGTAGATGAGCCATTTCATACCCGTTTACTCGAAACATACCACTCTTCTAAGGCTGCTGGGCATATTGGGAGGGATCAACTAATATGGTCCCAAGTTTTTTGGTGGCCTTCCCTACGGGCCGACTGCTCCGCATTTACTGCAGCCTGTACCACCTGTGCTCATGCCAAGACCCCTAGACACCTCCCAGTGGGCTTACTCCAACCAGTACTTAATGGCTAACGTCCTTAGGAGAACTGGGAGAACTGCAAGTGTCTAGGGGTTACTCGTTCATTCTTATGGTGTAGGTAAGTATAGATTCTCTAAAATGGCTCATTTCATGCCTCTTCCTGGCCTCTCCTCTGCCCAGGAGTTGGCAGTTGTCTTTGCTAAAGAGGTATTCTGGTTGCATGGGGTACCTAGAGTTCTGGTGTACGACCGTGGGAGCCAATTTGTATCCAGATTTTGGAGAACATTCTGTAACCAGATGGGCATTCAACTGTCCTTTTCTTCTGCCTACCATCCCCAAACCAATGGAGCCGCCGAGCGTGCCAATCAGGGATTGGAACAGTTCCTGCTCTGTTTTATTACCGATCATTGTGATAATTGGGCAGACCTGTTGCCGTGGGCAGAGTTCGCCAGGAACTGTGAGGTTAATTCATCGTCTGGGAGCTCCCCGTTTCTCATTAACTACGGGTTCCAGCCATGTTTGCTCCTGGATTCGTTCCAGTCACAACAGATTCCAGCTCTGGATGAGCACATCAAGCAACTCCGCTCCACTTGGGCACAGGTTCAGAGGGCCCTCAGTGAGTCGTTCCAGCATCATCAGCGCCACGCTAACCGTAGACGGCTGCCAGCGGTCTCATTTCAGGTTGGGGACAGGGTATGGCTCTCCTCCAGAAACCTTAATTTGCAAGTTCCATCTAATAAGTTGGCTCCCCGGTTCATTGGTCCCTTCAGGGTGATCCGTAAAATTAACCCTGTGTCGTATGCCTTGGATCTCCCAGCATCTATGCACATTCATAATGTGTTCCATGTATCACTGCTGAAACCTCTGATTTGCAACCGCTACACTACCACTCCTGTGGTTCCCGGTCCAGTGAAGGTTCAGGGTCAGGAGGATTACGGGGTCCAAAGCATCATTGATTCTCGCAGATTTAGAGGAAAATTGCAATATTTGGTCCATTGAAAGGGCTATGGCCCTGAGGAACATTCCTGGGTTGATCAGAATGACCTTCATGCTCCTAGATTACTGCGCAATTTCCACTCTAAATATCGTCAGAAACCAGGTCCCTCTTCCAGGAGAGGGGGTCTTTAAGAGCAGGGTACTATCACGGTGCCCATGCTCCCCGTGCTATTTTTCTGTCAGTCTACACTGTGCCTTGCTCCCATTGGCTGTCCCGCCCAGTGTGGCCTTTATATACTGGGCTCTGGCACCCATCCGGTGCCCTTTTGTGGTGTTCCTGTACCAGTGCTTGTTTCTGCTCATTGATTCCCAGTGTACCTACTTGGCCTGCCTGACTACTCTGCATCTTGTCTCCTGCTCCTGTGTACCGACTGGATTGCCTGACTATTCTTCTGTGCCTGCTCCTGTGTACTGACCCGGCTTGGCTGACGTTCCTGCTCCTGTGTACCGACCTGGCTTGGCTGACGTTCCTGCTCCGTGATTCGACCCGGCATGGTTGGCGTTCCTGCTCAATCATCCTCTGTGTCGCTTTGGTGACATTCTGATCCTTCAGGCAATTGAGTCTCCGTTACTGCTCCTGAAGAGTACAAGTGGCCTAGTCTCCGTTACTGCACCTGTGGAGTGCAAGTGTTTGTCTCCGTTACTGCTACGGCAGTGTGCCATTGGCCTAGTCTCCGTTACAGCTCCTGCAGAGTGCAAGTGTTTGCCTCTGTTACTGCTACGGCAGTGTGCCATTGGCCTAGTTTCCGTTATTGCTTCTGCAGAGTGCATGTGTCTGTCTCCATTACTGCTACGGCAGTGTGCCATTGGCCTAGTCTCCGTTACAGCTCCTGCAGAGTGCAAGTGTTTGCCTCTGTTACTGCTACGGCAGTGTGCCATTGGCCTAGTCTCCGTTACTGCTTCTGCAGAATGCATGTGTCTGTCTCCGTTACTGCTACGGCAGTGTGCCACTGGCCTAGTCTCCATTACTGCTTCTGCAGAGAGCAAGTGGCCTGTCTCTGTTACTGCTACGGCAGTGTGCCAGTGGTCTTGTCTCCGTTACTGCTCCGGCAGAGTGCGAGTGGTCTGGTCTCCGTTACTGCTACGGCAGTGTCCTATGTTGCTCAATTCCTGATATTACTCTGGCAGTTCACGTTTGTTCTGCTAACCTGTTTCTGGGTGTTACGTATCCTTAAGCTCTCTATATGCAGAGAGCTCCATCACAGACCTCTCTGCACATGGGACTGTTTACACTCATTGAAGACCATTAACCCATGCAGTAACTGTCTCCTGGGAACTCATCATATTCTGCCTGACCTGTGTCAGTATAGACTCTTATGGACTTTATGGTTATAATGGAACTGTGTAGGCATATTTATGTAACCTGTCGTGTGTCTGTATTATTCTGCTTAAATACTACAGGACCTGTGAGGGTTATTATATTACTGTGATTTCAATAAAACTGTGTTTTATCCTAAACCACTGTGTCTGTGTGTCGAACAAACCATTGCATTGTGCTCCCAAAACCAAAGATCCACAGAAATGGTGAATCATATCGTCCAATCTCATTACTTACGGTGGATGCCAAAATCCTAGGCAAAATTTTGGCCAAAAGACTTTTCTGGGTTCTTCCAACCATTGTTCATCCAGACCAGGCAGGGTTCATGCCAGGAAAATTCACCTTCCATAACTTAAGACGCCTCTTCTTACACTTGCAAATGCCTCATGCAAATATGGGTAACAGGGAGGTTGTGCACACCTATGGTGTGTCTCGTTTCGACTAATTTTGTCAGGTGGATTCAGCTTCTTTATGCATCTCCTAGAGCTTGAAATACCTGTTGCTGACAAGCCGATGAGATGCAAGGACTTTATTACCTATCTGGAGATTAAGGTGTCAGTAAACCCGGGGTCTCTTTTGCATGACAATCTAGATCCCCTACTTGAGCACTTTCGTACTAAACTCCACATTGCCTCTCAATGTCATAGGAAGGGTGAAGCTTATCAAAATTATCCTCCTTCCCAAGTTTCTTTATGTGTTCCAGGCTAGGCCTGTATATGTCCCCAAGCGCTACTTTAATCTAATAGACAAAATCATCACACACTTCCTGTGGTCGGGGAGGCCGGGCCGGAATAAACTTATCAACTTTAAAGTGGCCGGCAGGGGAGGGAGGACTGGCATTTCCTTATTTCTACCATTATTACCTTGCTTCACAGGGCCAGTTTGCCCTGGCGTACAGCCCCCAATCTGCCACACATATATTTCCAGCTATTGAGAAGCCCCATATTAGGGTGGGGTATGACTTGGCCCATATTCCTATATTGGGGTACAAGATTTGTGTGAACCTTTCAGAGGCTACTCAGGCATTCTGCAAAATCTGGTCTACTGTTTGGAGTATCTCTGGCTACACTGCTATGGACCCGTTGATTCCACTGTGGGGTGGGGCAGGCCTTTCTCACTTGGTTCACTTGAACTTTGGCTGCTATTGGACTGCATACGGCATATCTAACTTGGGCCACATTTACAGGGACAATACACTTAAATCGTTCAAGCAGCTTCATCAGGAATTTGGGATTTCACATAATCTTTTTTTTTCTTACCTCAGACTCAGACATGCATTGGCGGCAGAGTGGGCAACTAGAGCCCTGAGATTCTGGAGTTTCCGTTACTGGGTTTGGCTGATAGGAGGAATTACTGTAAGTCTGTCTTCCTGATATATTGTTGGCTGGAGGACAGGACATCCACTGATGGGCTCATATTGAGACAACTTTGGGAGCAGGATGTGGGTCAACTGGAGGAATGGGAGTGGAATGAAGCGAGGCTCAGTCCAAATGCAGTGAAGGCCACAGCTCAGAATAAGCTGCTTCAACTCAAAATCCTCCATTGGACTTATTATACTCCTACTAGGTTCTATAAGATGGGTCAGCTTACACATAATAACTATAAAATATGTGGTGTTGGAGGGGCAGACTTCTTCCATCTGTTGTAGAGCTGTGGACCTGTCCAGCTGTATTGGACCAAGGTGACTGAATCCATTTCAAAAGTGGTGCATTGGAGAGTCGCATGTGACCCAAAAGTATGCTTATTATCTATCTTCCTGGGTCAGTTGCATAGCTCCACAAATATTGCTTTGGTCAGGGAACTATTGGTCATGTGGCGAAAGGTGGTGGCACTGGTCTGGCTGTCAGAATGGTCCCCTGAGCATGATATGTGGTACAACTTGGTACAGAGGAACCTCCCCCATTATAGAGGGTTGTACTTGCATAGTGGCACTCCTGAAAAATGTTCTCTGATTTGGAGTGACTAAGTATTGCAGGACTAAATATTGGCTTAGGACCCATAGACAATCTGATGTTGATGTTATATCTTCAAAACATTATCCTGGGTGATGATCTATCTCTTGGGGTCAGGGGGTGCTCATGGGGCCACAGGGGATGTTGGGGTTATGGGGGGTTGCCATGTTGGGGGTAGAGGGGGAGATTGGGTGGGATGGATAGGGGATTTCTTTTGCTTAACTGTGATGAACACAGAGACTGTTTTTTTGTATATGATCTACAATTGCTGTACAATATATACACTGTTGTATGCTTATCTCATGCCTGTACTCAATAAAAACAATAAAAAAAAATTTGAGAGAGATCAGGCTACCCAGACTATCTGTTACAACGTCACAAGAGTTTGAGCTACCCTTTACCAAAAGTGAGATTGAACAAGCAATACATGACCTTCCGTTAGGGAAGAGTCTGGGCCAGGACAGACTAATGCCTGTGTATTATCCTACCTTCTCTGAGGCTCTGCTCTCGCATTTGATGTCCACTTTAAATCGAATCACTTCAGGCTCCCCCTGTACTAAGTGAACAAAAAGACGTTGTCTGCACATCAAACCCTGATTTTTACAAACAAGCAACCTATGTCTTGCTAGAAATAAAATAGTGGGGTTTAGGGTCATATATTTTAGCCAAATATATGGAAAGCTTGCCTGCACCCTCAAGGCACTCCAGCTTAAGGCAAGTCCCTATCTGCCTCTGAAATGTGAACATGTATTTTACATAATGCAGTTAAAAACAGTGATTCTACCTTACCTCTACTGTGAACAAAACCCTTGTGAGGGAAAAGAGGGAGATATTTATACCATCCCTAATTCAGCTATCACCCTGTTTGGGGAGCTACCAATCAAGAAAGGAGGAGCCAAAACCACCCAAAATACATACAAAAAATATGAAACATACAGGTTCCTGGTGAGCGTAAAATAGCCTTTATTAATAGTGTTCAATTAGTTACATATGTATATAGCCAGGAGAGCAGCAAGGACATTTTGGCTACTATAGTAAGTGAACAAAAAGAAGTTGTTTGCGCATCAAACCATGATTTTTACAAACAAGCAACCTATGACTTGCTACATGCAAAACAGTGGGGTTTAGTGTCATATATTTTGGCCAAATATATGGAAAGCTTGCCTGTCCTGTAAAGGAACCCCAGCTTAAGGCAAGTTCCTATCTGCCTCTAATATGTGAACATGTATTTAGCATAATTCAGTTAAAAATGTGATTCCACCTTACCTCTACTGTGAACAAAACCCTTGTGACGGAAAAGAGGGAGGCATTTATACCTTACCTAACTCAGCTATCACCCTGTTTGGGGAGCTACCAACCAAGAGAGGAGGATAATCCCAAAATGCAAACAAATATATGAAACATACAGGTTCTTGGTGAGCTTAAAATAGCCTTTTTTAGTAGCGTTTAATTAGTTACATATGTGTATAATCAGGAGAGCAGCAAGGACAATATTTTGGCAACTATAGTAAGTGAACAAAAAAGAGGTTGTCTGTCATCAAGCCCTGATTTTTACAAACGAGCAACCTATGACTTGCTTCAAATAAAACAGTGGTGTTTCGTGTCATATATTTTGTCCAAACACATGGAAAGCTTGCCTGTCCTGTCAAGGCACCCCAGCTTTGGGCAAGTCCCTATCTGCCTCTGATATGTGACTATGTATTTTGCATAATTCAGTTCAAAACAGTGATTGCAACTTACCTCTACTGTGAACAAAACCCTCGTGAGGGAAAAGAGGGAGGAATTTATACCATCCCTAATTCAGCTATCCCCCTGTTTGGGGAGCTACCATCCAAGAAAGGAGAAGCCAAAACCTCCCAAAATACATACAAAAAATATAAAACATGGAGCTGGAGCTACAGTGTCTGAAGAACGACGCATGTTGAGTTTTCTGTCCTGAGAACCTAGCTTTTTATGTTGTACTAATATCACGGTGCTCGTGCTCTTTTTGTTTTGTTTTTCTGTCAGTCTAGCCTGTGCTTTGCTCCCATTGGCTACCATGTGTTAGTCCCGCCCAGTATGACCTTTATATACTGGGCTATTGGCACTCCTCCGGTGCCCTTTCATGGTGTTCCTGTGCCAGTGCTTATTTCTGCTCAGTGATTCCCAGTGTACCGACTTGGCCTGTCTGACTACTCTGCATATTGTCTACTGCCCCTGTGTACCGACCCAGTTTGCCTGACTATTCTTCTGACATTCCTGCTCCGTGATCTGACCCGACTTGGCTGACATTCCTGCTCCGTGATCCGACCGGCTTGGCTGATGTTCCTGCTCTGTGATCCGACCCGGCTTGGCTGACGTTCCTGCTCTGTGATTCTACCTGGCTTGGTTGGCGTTCCTGTACTGTGTCGTCTAGGCAACATTCTGACTGTCTGGCAATTGGGTTAATTTCGTCCTGCAGAGTACCAGCGGCCAGTCTCCGTTACTGCCTCTTCTAAGTGCAGTTGTCTGCCTCCGTTACTGCTCTGGCAGTGAGCCACTGGTTGCCTCCGTTGATACTTCTGCAGAGTGCAAGTGTTGTCTCCGTTACTGCTACGGCAGTTTACCTCAGGCCTAGTCTCCGTTACTGCCTCTGCTAAGTGCTATTGTCTGCCTCCGTTACTGCTATGGCAGTAAGCCACCGGTTGCTTCCGTTGACACTTCTGCAGAGTGCAAGTGTTGTCTCCGTTACTGCTACGGCAGTTTACCTTGGGCCTAGTCTCCATTACTGCCTCTGCTAAGTTCAAGTGTCTGCCTCCATTACTGCTCCGGCAGTGAGACACCGGTTGACTCCAGTTATACTTCTGCAGAGTGCAAGTGTTGTCTCCGTTACTGCCACGGCAGTTTGCCTTGGGTCTAGTTTCCGTTGTGCCTTTGTGAAGTGCAAGTGTCCCCCTCCGTTACTGCTCCGGCAGTGAGCCTCCGGTTTACCTCCGTTACTACTTCTGCCGAGTGCAAGTGCTGTCTCCGTTACTGCTACGGCAGTACCTTATGAGACTCTGTTCCCATTGTTGCCTAGACAGTTAAGCTAGTTCTACTTATCTGGTTTTGGGAGTTACAAGTCCTACAGCTGTCTATATGCAGAGAGCTCCATAACAGACCTCTCTGCACATGGGACTGTTTACACTCTGAAGATCATTAACCCATGCAAGACCTTGCTCCTGGGAATCCATTATAATCTGCCTGACCTGTGTCAGTATAGACTGCTGTGGACTTTATGTTTATGCTGGACCTGTGTAGGCATATGTATCTATAACCTGTCGTGTGTCTGTATTATCCTGCTGATATACTACAGGACCTGTGAAGGTTATTTTATTACTGTGATTTCAATAAAACTGTGTTTTATCCTAAACCACTGTGTCTGTGTGTCAAACAAACCGTTACAGTATGAAAGGGCCATGACCTCAGACAGTAAAGGTGAGGGAAATTCACAGAACATCCCCTGGAGGATGGATGTACATGAGCAGCGTTTGGATCAGTTGGCACTGGCCATACAAACTATTTTTGAGCGCATGGTGCATCTCGATAAACCAGTTCAGAATCCTGTGGTCCCACCAGTTTTGACACTGGAGAGTCAATCAGTGGCAGCTGTTGCCTCATTTAAAGGGTTAACGGCTTCTGCCCCATTACCACTCAGATACGATGGTGAACCCACCCTGTGCAGAGGGTTTGTTAATCAATTGGAGATATTTCTGGAATTAACCCCTCATGCTTTTCCGAATGACCGCAGTAAGGTTGGGTTCATGATTTCACTATTAAAGGGCAGAGCTTTGGCGTGAGCCAATCCCTTGTGGGAGAATGCTAAGCCTTGCACCAGGAACTTCAGTGAGTTTCTACGAACCTTCCGGAGAGTATTTGAAGTTCCTGGTAGAGTCGACTCTGCTGCCAAATGATTGATGGAAATACAACAGGGCAATTGTACTGTGGGCGAGTATGCCATAGAATTCTGTACATTGGCAGGAGAGGTGGGTTGGAACAATGAGGTGCTGGTGGCAGCCTTTGCTCAAGGACTAGCTGACCATATTAAGGATGAAACTGCAGCTAGAGAACTACCTAGTGATCTGGACGAGTATATTGATTATGCCATTTTAAAGGATTCTCGTATTCGTGAGAGACTTATGGCCAAAGACCGTAGGTTACGGCCTAAAAGCTGTGGGCATGGCAGTTTTTTGAACCCACCCTCGCCTCCCATTCGTCCTGATTGTAAACAGGAACCCTGTGAACCGATGCAACTTGGGTTCACTAAACTAACGAAGGAGGAATGGGTACATCGCAGGAGGCAGGGGTTATGTCTATACTGTGGCAAGGCTGGCCATCTATTACTTACTTGTCCTGTGCGTCCAGGAAACAAACGCACCTACAGTACCTTGGGGGACAGGCCCTAGGTGGTGTTCAGCAGTCCCTAGACCCGATCATGCAGAAACCCACTATCCAGGTGGTGTTTTCCTGGGCAGAACACTCTGTGGAGGTTCTGGCTCTGGTCGATTCCGGACCGGCCGGTTATTTCATGGATAATTCATTTGCTGCGTTACATAAGATTCCGTTGGTCAGAAGGGAATCTCCCTTAGCCGTTGAGGCCATTAATGACAGACCAGTAGAATCAGCTCAGATTACTATGGAGACTATTCCGATTTCTATGTCTATTGGGGCCCTCCACTTGAAGGAACAACAATTTCAGATTATCCATTCTCCTCATCATGCGGTCATTCTCGGATTTCCATGGTTACATTTGCACAATCCCCAGTTTGACTGGCAGAGTTGCGAGATCATGTCTTGGTCCGAGTACTGTACGAAGCATTGTGTGACTCAGCCGGTTAACATTTTGTGTGCCTCTCCCTCTGTGCCAGCCGAATACCATCAATTCAGTGACGTTTTTAGTAAGAGAGAGGCTATCACATTGCCCCAACATAGTACATACGATTGTGCCATTGATTTGTCCCCTGGGGTTGTGCCCCCTAGGGGCCACACGTACCCACTGTTGCGCGAGGAAAATCGGGCCAGGGAGGAATACATTGACGATGCCCTTAAAAGAGGGATTATTAGAAAGTCTACCTCACCTGCTAGTGCTGGTTTCTTTTTTGTGAAAAAGAAGAATGGCAAGTTAACTTATGTGCAAGAATGCATACCCCATACCACTCATTACTGAGCTATTTGACAGGTTAAAAGGTTCTTCCATTTTTACGAAATTAGACCTACGTGCTGCCTATAACCTGATCAGAATAAGAGCGGGGGATGTGTGGAAAACGGCATTTAATACCAGATCTGGGCATTATGAATACCTAGTTATGCCATTTGGTCTTTGTAACGCACCCGCTGTATTTCAAGAATTCATTAACAATATCATCCGTGATTTACTACAGTCCTGTGTAGTAGTATACCTTGATGACATACTCATACACTCTGCCACTCTGTCCCAACACATCAAGGATGTGTCCGAGGTCTTGCTTCTTTTATGCAAAAATAAGCTATATTGTAAAATGAAGAAGTGCGAGTTTCACAGGTCCAAAGTGCCTTTTTTGGGTTTGGTGATATCTAAGGATGGTATTGCCATGGACCAGGAGAAACTTGCAGCAATCTTACAGTGTCCACGACCCAAGGGGTTAAAAGCAATTCAGCGTTTTCTTGGGTTCGCTAATTATTACAGGAAGTTTATCCATAACTTCTCTACCATTGTTAAACCTCTGTCTGACCTTACGCACAAGGGCACTAATCCCTCCCAATGGTCTGATGCTGCTGAGCTTGCTTTCCAGGCACTAAAATACGCTTTTGCATCTGACCTGGTGCTGTCCCACCATAACCCTTCCCTTCCATTCACGTTGGAAGTTGATGCTTCTGAAGTAGGGGTTGGGGCAGTACTATCACAACGTCCAGTGGCAGGGGGTGCACTGAGACCATGTGGGTTCTTCTAAAAAAAGTTGTCCAGTGTTCTTTATGAAATTGGCGACAGAGAACTCCTGGCTATCATTCTGGCTCTGAAAGAATGGCGCCATCTGATGGAAGGTACCAGAACTCCTGTACTAATTCTTACTGACCACAAAAACGTAACTTATCTCTCGGAGGCTAAAAAATTGTCGTCTCCTCAGTCCAGATGGGCCCTGTTCCTATCTCATTTTAATTTTGTAGTATCCTATTTGCCGGGCTCCAAGAATGTTAGGGCCGATGCCCTGTCTAGACAGTTTGGGCCAGAGATCGAGAAGGATGAGGTTCCCATACCCATCAATCAGCCTGATCGCATCCTGGCCACCCTACGTACTAGTATCACTTCACCACTGGGGGAAGAGATTCTGGCTACCCAGGCTACGGCACCCCCAGAAACCCCAGTGGGTAAGTATTTTGTGGGTGAGCCATTTCATACCCGGTTGCTCGAGACATACCACTCTTCTAAGGCTGCTGGACATATTGGGAGGGATCAGTTAATATGGTCTCTCTCACAAGTTTTCTGGTGGCCTTCCCTATGGGCCGACTGCTCCGCTTTTACCTCAGCCTGTACCACCTGTGCTCGTGCCAAAACCCCTAGACACCTCCCAGTGGGCCTACTTCAACCAGTGCCTAATGGTGAACGTCCTTGGTCCCACGTGTCCATTGATTTCCTGGGAGAATTGCCAGTGTCTAGGGGTTACTCGTTCATTCTTATGGTGGTCGACAGATTCTATAAGATGGCTCTTAGATGTCTGAGCGTGGGAGCCAATTTGTGTCCAGATTTTGGAGAGCATTTTGTAAACAGATGGGCATTCAGCTGTCTTTTTCTTCTGCCTACCATCCCCAGACCAATGGAGCAGCTGAGCGTGCCAATCAGGGACTGGAACAGTTCCTGCACTGTTTTGTCACCGATCATCATGATAATTGGGCAGACCTGTTGCCGTGGGCAGAGTTCGTAAGGAACTGTGTGGTTAATTCATCGTCCGGGAGCACCCCATTTCTCATCAACTACAGGTTCCAGCCCTGCTTGCTCCCGAACTCATTCCAGTCACAACAGATTCCAGCTCTGGATGAGCACATCGAGCAGCTCCGCTCCACATGGGCACAGGTTCAGAGGGCCCTCAGTCTGTTGTTCCAGCGTCATCAGTGCCACGCTAACCGTAGACGGCTGCCAGCGGTCTCATTTCAGGTTGGGGACAGGGTATGGCTCTCCTCCAGAAACCTTAATTTGCAACTTCCGTCTAATAAGTTGGCTCCCCGGTTCATTGGTCCTTTCAGGGTGATCCATAAAATTAACCCTGTGTCGTATGCCTTGGAGCTCCCAGCATCTATGCGCATTCACAATGTGTTCCATGTATCCTTACTGAAACCTCTGGTATGCAATCGCTACACTACCACTCCTGTGGTGCCCGGCCCTGTGGAGGCTCAGGGCCAGGAAGAGTATGAGGTCCAAAGCATAATTGATTCTCGCAGATTTAGAGTAAAATTGCAATATTTGGTCCATTGGAAGGGCTATGGCCCTGAGGAACGTTCCTGGGTTGATCAGAACGACATTCATGCCCCGAGACTTCTGCTCAGTTTTCACTCTAAATATTCTCAGAAACCAGGTCCCTCTTTCAGGAGAGGAGGTCTTTGAGAGGAGGGTACTATCACGGTGCCCGTGCTCTTTTTCTTTTGTTTTTCTGTCAGTCTAGCCTGTGCTTTGCTCCCATTGACTACCGTGTGTTAGTCCCGCCCAGTATGACCTTTATATACTGGGCTATGGGCACCCCTCCGGTGCCCTTTTGTGGTGTTCCTGTACCGACTTGGCCTGCCTGACTACTCTGCATATTGTCTATTGCCCCTGTGTACCGACCTGGTTTGCCTGTCTATTCTTCTGACGTTCGTGCTCCGTGATCCGACCCGACTTGGCTGACGTTCCTGCTCCGTGATCCGACCTGGCTTGGCTGACGTTCCTGCTCCGTGATTCTACCCGGCTTGGTTGGCATTCCTGTGCTGTGTCGCCTAAGCAACATTCTGACTGTCTGGCAATTGGGTTCATTTCCTCCTGCAGAGTACCAGAGGCCAGTCTCCGTTACTGCCTCTGCTAAGTGCAATTGTCTGCCTCCGTTACTGCTCCGGCAGTGAGCCACCGGTTGCCTCCACTGATACTTCTGCAGAGTGCAAGTGTTGTCTCCATTACTGCTATGGCATTTTACCTCGGGCCTAGTCTCCGTTACTGCCTCTGCTAAGTGCAAGTGTCTGCCTCCGTTACTGCTCCGGCAGTGAGCCACCGGTTGCCTCCGTTGACACTTCTGCAGAGTGCAATTGTTGTCTCCGTTACTGCCACGGCAGTTTGCCTTGTGTCTAGTTTCCGTTGTGCCTTTGCGAAGTGCAAGTGTCCCCCTCCGTTACTGCTCTGGCAGTGATCCTCCGGTTTGCCTCCGTTACTACTTCTGCCGAGTGCAAGTGCTGTCTCCGTTACTGCTACGGCAGTACCTTATGAGACTCTGTTCCCATTGTTGCCTAGGCAGTTACGCTAGTTCTGCTTATCTGGTTTTGGGAGTTACGTGTCCTACAGCTGTCTATATGCAGAGAGCTCCATCACAGACCTCTCTGTACATGGGACTGTTTACACTCTGAAGATCATTAACCCATGCAAGACCTTGCTCCTGGGAATCCATTGTAATCTGCCTGACCTGTGTCAGTATAGACTGTTGTGGACTTTATGTTTATGCTGGACCTGTGTAGGCATATGTATCTATAACCTGTCGTGTCTGTATTATCCTGCCGATATACTACAGGACCTGTGAAGGTTATTTTATTACTGTGATTTCAATAAAACTGTGTTTTATCCTAAACCACTGTGTCTGTGTGTCAAACAAACCGTTACAACTAAGCTCCTAATCGCCTTCACCACTAGCATTCTGGGGTGCCTAAGACCTCTTTGAATAACCCTGATGAAGTCCAGGAAGTCGTCCTCTTCTAAAAAGAAAAGAAAGCGGCAGAGTCTTCTTCCCACGCAATCAGCGGACATAGCCTTTTTACTGTGACATCTCCTACAATCCCAACTCAGGGCCTGGAGACACCTCATCCTACCTCGGATGATCGTCCCCTATGTCATCCTATGGATAAAGAAGATCTCTTGCTTCTTCCCTGCAAAGCTGATTTACAATCACTGGCTATGGACATTGCTCAAAGTGGACATTGCGACACTTACTTCTTAACTGCTAACTTTGGGGCACAAAGTACAACAAGTAGAGGAGACCATGGATGGGATCTATTCCCAAATTCAGAATATATAGAACATGTCATCTCCTACCACCAGGATGAGATCTCGACCCTCCAATAGAAACTAGATGATTTGGAGAATAGGAGCCAACGGAATAATATACGCCTCTGAAAATGCCTGAATCGGTTCCACCCAAGGATCTAAAGGCATTTTTATACAAGTTCTTTGCTCACCTTCTGGACCTGCCTCAGGACACTCAGCTTGTCATAGACCAAGCCCATAGGGCCTTGAACCCCAGGAGATCCCCTACTGATCCCCCGAGAGATGTTATTTGCAGGCTACCTTACTCCTCTGACAAGGACCGTATCATGCTCAAGTCAAAGTACCTAGACAAGGTCACTTATGCTGGATGTGATATACAGTTACTTCAAGATGTCACTCCATTTACTCTACAGCTCAGATCAGAGCTAAAACCATTGGGGGACCACCTTTGATAAATGGGGTTTCCCCTTCCATATGATGATCCAACATAATGGAGAGTTGGTCTCCCTAAGACTCTTGGAGGAGATTCCACCCACATGCACCATGCTGGGGATTTCGGTTTCCCCCCTGCACCTGACCAGAGGAAGCTGACTTCGATTCCACTTGCTGACAACCAGAGGCTCAAATGACATGTCGTAGGTGAACTGTCCCCCAAGTGACGCCAGGATAAGCAATCCCCTGATGGACCTCGGGTTTTCACTACCTTGGAGGTGACCTGAACTACTGTCTATGGACTTGGTATTGCTTGCATTTCCCTGCTTCTTAGACTTTCTCCTGACACACAAGTTTGCCTTTGTATTCATTACTTACTTTCAGTTGTTCTTTATTTTTTTATCTTGTTATTTTGCCTACCTACTATCACCTGGGATGTCACACTGATACCTGGCTCTTTTTAATTCTGCCTCAGTTCTGTAGTAGTGTACTATTCCCAGTGTCTCTTCCCTCCTGCCCACTGTATCTGGCTCAAGGTACACTGGGAACTGGATTTGCGGGTGCAGGGCTTTACCCTTGGTTATTCCCGGTCGTAGGCCCCTCTATAGTGGGTTGTGCTGCGGCCGAAGCCGAGTAAAGGTGCTGGCCGCGAAGCCAGATGACCCCTTTCAGTTGAGCTGAAGAAGGTCCAGGATAACACACCACAGAGGGGACTAACACCACCTGCCCCAGGGAGAGTCTAAACCAAAGAAATTGTAGTTAGAACTCACCAAAAAGCAGAAGAGGTAGTGGATCCAGGGCCAGCTGAGGGAACAGGGATGGTAGTCAGGAATCCAGGTAGCCAGAGCAGCTGGAGGCCAGAAGGAGATGTACAGACCACAAGCAGGAACAAGGGCTGAGGCAAGGCAACAGAGGGCAAGGACAGGCTGGAGGGCCAATGGAGAACCAAAGGTGATGAGGAGAAGCTGGAGGGTGAAGAGGCAGGAGAAATCCCAGGAACACAATGGCAGGAACAGCTGCAGGATAAAAGCAGGCACACCAGATGAGAGCAAGGTCAGCTCTCACTCACTGGAGGAACGCCGACTACTGAGCACCGAGCTCAGCCGGGCGCCAGAGAAAACCCGGAAGAAGCGTCATGACGCCGACGCAACCGGACGTCGGCGCATGCGCAGATGTGCCAAAGAAGACAGAACGGGCACGAAGGACCTGCCCACTCGGCGCCCCAGACCGGGCGTGTAGCGACAGAGCCCCCTACCCATGGATGGCCTCAGGACGGCCCCGGGACCAGGATGAGTAGGGTGTAGGCGGTGAAACGACCGGACACACGCAGGAGCATGGACCCGGAGAGAGGGCTCCCAAGACCTCTCCTCTGGACCATAACCCTTCCAATCGACGAGGTATTCAAGACGACCACGTCGGAAGCGCAAATCAAGGATCTCCTGGACCTCGTACTCCTCGGAACCACCCACGAGGATGGGAGGAGGGCGGTCCGGGTCACGGTGAGAATAGGGAGAAGCCCTCCAGGGACGGAGCTGAGAGACATGAAAGGTGGGGTGAATCCGGAAAGAGGAGGACATGGACAAACGAAAGGCCACGGGGTTGATCTTGCGGGTGATTCGGAAAGGGCCAAGGAATCGTGGACCCAGCTTCTGGGATGGGCAAGACATACGGATATGGGCTGTGGACAACCAGACTCGATCGCCCACCTTGTAAGATGGTTCAAGGCCCCGACGTTTATCCGCCTGACGCTGGTACTGCAGCTGCGTCCTAGCCAGGGTCAGGCGAAGAAGACGGTGACACCGACGTAAGTGCTGGAGGTGCTGAGAGACCGCAGGAACTGGAGAGTGGGTAGTAAGGCCTGGGAACATCTGAGGGTGGTAACCATACACCGTAAAGAAAGGCGTGGACTGAGAAGATCTGTGCATGTGATTGTTGTATGTGAACTCCGTCATAGGAAGAAGAGAGGACCATTTGTTTTGGAGATGCGTAATATAGCAATGTAAGTACTGTCCCAAGGTCTGGTTGACCCGCTGCCCATTGGACTGGGGGTGATACCCAGAGGACAGATTGCACTGGATATGAAACAAGCGTCAGAGCGCCCTCCAAAAACCGAGAGGTGAACTGGGGCCCTCTGTCCGAGACTATGGAGGAGGGCAGGCCGTGCAGTCGAAAGACTTCCTGTATGAATAAAGTGGCTGTATGTGGTGCAGACGGAACACCAGAGGTGGCTATGAAGTGCGCCATTTTGGAGAACCGATCTACCACCACCAGTATTGCTGGAGGGTGGCAAATCGGTGATGAAATCCATCGAGATGGCTCTCCAGGGTAAAGCAGGTATAGGCAGTGGATGGAGGAGACCCGCCGGTCTAGTATGCCTGTTCTTAGACTGGATGCATGTGTTGCACGTCAACACATATGCGTGTACGTCGTGTCTCATGCTGGGCCACCAGAAGTGACGCTGAGTCAGTTCCAGGGTCTGGGCGACTCCTCCGTGGCCTGCTGTGGGTTCATCATGGAACATACGTAGAACTTCTTGGCGAAAAGGAAGTGGAACAAAGACACGGTCGCCTTTCCACAGGAGATTGTCCCTGAGTTGTAGAGCGTGCCGCTGGACAAACTCTGTGTCGTCGAGTACATACTGTTTAATTCGGTCTAGCAATGGGTGAGAGGTAAATAGAAATGCTGCAGCCGGAAGGATGGTGTCTGGAGGGTGGTTTAGCCGGTTCTCCTGGTGAAACATGCGGGACAATGCGTCCGCTTTCTGATTCTTAGATCCAGGTCAGTATGTGATATGTAGACGAAATGAGAGAAATAAAGAGCCCACCGAGCTTGCCGTGCGCACAACCTGCGGGCATTCCTCAGGTATTCAAGGCTCCTGTGATCTGTGAAGACCATGATGGGGTGTTCAGACCCCTCTAGGAGGTGACGCCACTCCTCCAAGGCATTCTTAATCGCCAACAACTCCTTGTCACTTACAGTGTAATTCTGCTCAGCAGGGGTCAACCGCCTAGAATAGAAGGCCACCGGATGTAGTTGATCTCTGATCCCAACACGTTGCGACAACACAGCCCCTGTAGCAATATCCGAGGCATCGGTCTCTAGTACGAACGGTTTCCGGATATCAGGTTGAGACAAAACAGGTGACTGGGTGAAAAGTTCTTTCAGTCTACGAAATGCCAGGCCAGCCGCGGTAGACCACTGGAAAGCCACGGACTGTTTTGTGAGGGCAGTGATGGGTGCCACGAGCTTGGAAAAATCCCTGATGAATCGTCTGTAGAAGTTAGCGAATCCGATGAATCGCTGTATGGCTCTCTTAGTTGTGGGCGTTGGCCATTGAAGGATTGCAGACACCTTGCGAGGATCCATCTTCACGTGCCCCGGGGAGATGAGGAACCCCAGAAATTCGATTTCAGACACCTCAAATGCACACTTCTCTATCTTGGCAAATAGTGAATGAGTTTGCAGGCGGGCAAGGACGGAGCGGACGTGTTGCCGATGTTCTGATAAAGAAGATGAAAAGACCAGGATATCATCCAGGTATATCACCACATACTGGTCAAGGAGGTCAGAGAATATGTAATTGACAAAACACTGGAAGGTTGCGGGGGCATTACACAACCCAAAATGCATCACCAGGTATTCGAAATGGCCATAGTGAGTGCGAAAGGCCGTCTTCCACTCATCTCCTTTTCTGACACGGACCAGGTTAAAAGCCCCACGTAGGTCTAATTTGGTGAAAACAGTAGTATCGGAGATTCGTTCTAACAGTTCTGGTATCCGAGGAAGTGGGTACCGATTCTTTACATTGATGTCATTAAGGGTCCTGTAGTCCACATAAGGCCGTAAACCACCATCTTTTTTTCAACAAAGAATATCCCTGCCCCAGCTGGTGACGTAGAAGGGTGGATAAATCCCTTCTGGAGATTTTCAGCTAGATACTCCTTCAAATGCTGCAGTTTGGGTCCAGAAAGGGGAAAGATGCGGCCATAAGGAATAGGTGCCCCTGGTAACAGGTCAATTGGACAGTCGTATCTCCGATGAGGGGGCAAATGGTCAACACCCCGAAGGTCAAAGACATCAGCGTACTCGTGATATGCGATGGGTAATGCTTGCGGTGGTGCTGGCCGCGTGACAAGGAGTTGAAGACCCTCAGATGTTGGAGGAGTCGGGAATGAAACGGTGCCACTGGACCAGTCAATAGACGGGTTGTGCTTCCGTAACCAAGGTAATCCCAGGATGAGAGGGTGTAACGGAGAGGAGATGACATCAAAGCACAACAGTTCTTGGTGATGAGGTGCAACGGATAGGCTGAGCATTTGAGTCTCCTGGGAAATCAGGCCACTGTGATGGGATCTTCCGTCAACCATCTTAAGAACTAACAGTGATCTTTCGGTGTTAATGGCACCCCCAGGCAAATGGCCTCTTTGATGTCCAGGAAGCAACCACTAGCACTCGAGTGGATGACAGCAGAAACAGCATGGCTTTCATGGTCCCACTGTAAGGAAACCATAAGAGACAAATGGTTAGAATCGGAGACCGAGAACCCCAACCATTCACCGCAGGTAATGGCCTTACCTCTGGGATTCTGGGGTCTCTTACTGCAGCTCCGAAGGAGGTGTCCACTACCACCACAATACAGACATAAATTCAGGCGACGTCTGCGAGCCTTTTCTTCCTCTGAAAGAGGACCGCGAACCAGGCCTAGCTGCATGGGTTCCTCCTGAGCTGTGGACATCGTGGATACAGGGGGCGCTGAATACAGGGATGGAGCAGACTGTCCAGAGGACGATTGTTCCCTGCATCTCTCCCGTAGGTGTCGGTCAATTCTTATGACCAAGAGCATAAGGTCCTCCAAGGAAGGAGGAATACCAACACGAGCCAATTCGTCCTTCAGGGTGTCCATGAGGCCAAGGCGGAACTGATCAAGAAGAGCAGGCTCGTTCCACTAGGTCTCAATGGACAACCTACGGAAGTCCGCAATGTAATCTTCAACCGGTCGACGTCCCTGGGTCAACGCCCTGATAGAGGACTGCGCCGAGGCGGAGCACATAGGGTCATCGTACAATGTACACATCGCGCGACAAAAAGACGGCCACGAGTGAAGCACTGGGCTGTCCTCCTGTAGTAGGTTGAAAGCCCAGGCTTGTGGTTATAGAGTTATAGTAGTGCGGACCCTCACAAAGTCAGACATATAGGTTCTAGGGTTTATGGCAAACAGGAGTTCTCAAGCAGTCATAAAGGACTTGAACTGACTCCTGTTCCCACTGAAACGTTCAGGAAGGGGAACCCAGGGTTCAGGAGCTGAGGCCCCAAGGTCCACAGAGGGACCAGCGGGAGGCGCAGTGGGTCCACGAGAAGGGGACGCGGGTTGGAGTTCTGACAAACTGCGCTGTAGCGCAGCCTGGTTGCTCTGTAACTCCTCAATGGAGGCCGTTAAGGAGGAGATCTGGGAGCTTAAAGCAGTAAGGGCTTCCATGAGCCCTGCGGGTTCCATCTAGTATTTGTTGGCTCAGTAGTACTGAAAGAGACCGGTTTGGATAAAGAACCCAGGACCAGGGCACCCCTAAGAGGTCTAAAAACTATATAAGAGACTCCTGCAACAAGGGCAGGTGGAGAGCAGCTAGGGAGCGACGCTAGGGTGCGGAGCTTACAGTCGTAGGCCCCTCTATAGTGGGTTGTGCTGCGGCCGAAGCCGAGTAAAGGTGCTGGCCGCGAAACCAGATGACCCCTTTCAGTTGAGCTGAAGAAGGTCCAGGATAACACACCACAGAGGGGACTAACACCACCTGCCCCAGGGAGAGTCTAAACCAAAGAAATTGTAGTTAGAACTCACCAAAAAGCAGAAGAGGAAACAGCAGGCTGAGGGCAGGTAGGTGGGTGCAGAAGTAGTGGATCCAGGGCCAGCTGAGGGAACAGGGATGGTAGTCAGGAATCCAGGTAGCCAGAGCAGCTGGAGGCCAGAAGGAGAAGGACAGACCACAAGCAGGAACAAGGGCTGAGGCAAGGCAACAGAGGGCAAGGACAGGCTGGAGGGCCAATGGAGAACCAAAGGTGATGAGGAGAAGCTGGAGGGTGAAGAGGCAGGAGAAATCCCAGGAACACAATGGCAGGAACGGCTGCAGGATAAAGGCAGGCACACCAGATAAGAGCAAGGTCAGCTCTCACTCACTGGAGGAACGCCGACTACTGAGCACCGAGCTCAGCCGGGCGCCCGAGAAAACCCGGAAGAAGCGTCATGACGCCGACGCAACCGGACATCGGCGCATGCGCAGATGCGCCGAAGAAGACAGAACGGGCACCAAGGACCTGCCCACTTGGTGCCCCGGACCGGGCGTGTAGCGACACCTACTTCCTTACTTTCCAAGTGGGTGGCCGCATCCCCAACCGGTGGTCTTATGTATTCTCTCTGGGTTATGTATACACCTGGACCTGGTGTCTGCCACCTCGATAGAAACCCAGACTTTTTCTCATCATTCCCTGGTGACCCTGTCCCTTAATCTTTCTGGAGATTCTCACTCAAGTACCATGTGGTGTATGAATTAATCTCTGATCCAAATACCCCTGTGTTAAGACCCAACTGGTCACTGAGATTGCAAATTTTTTACATATAAATGTTGACTCAGGTCCCTCTTTACCTACAGTACAGGAAACCTATAGGTTCCTGAGTAGTTACCAAAACTTCCTATATCCTGGAGGCGTTTAAGGACTACTATGAGTCCCTATACAATCTGCCGGGGTCTACGCCCACCCTCATGGCTACAGGAGTATCGCTCATTGAAGTATTCCTTTCTGTGGTTTATATTCCTAAACTTTCTTTGGAGATTATCCAAACTCTGGAAAAAACATTCTCAGCAACTGAACTGTCTAAAGCTCTTGCTTGTACTCCCTCCGGGGCCAGATGGCTTTACGGTTTCTTATTTTAAAACTTTTAAGGACCGACTACTTCCTATTATGCTCAATACCTTTAATGCAATCCTCTTGGGTGAGTCTTGGCTGGGTCAGTCTCTTCAATCCCACATCACTGTTTTACCCAAACCAGGTAAGGATCCGTCACAATGCAGCAGTTCTCACCCAATAGCCTTAATTAATCTCAATTTAAATTTGTTTGCCTTATTACACGCATCCTGTTTGAACCCTTTTGAACCCTTTCTTTCTAGGTATAGTTCACTGTGATCAGGTAGGTTTTGTTAAAGGCAGACTAGTAAGGGACAACACCATCAAAGCAATCTCACTGCTGCACCGTGCTGGGCTATCTCACTCCCCTATGGCGTTTCTATCCTTAGATGCTGAAAAAAGCACTAGATAGTTGTTACAGTTTCAGCTTACCTTGTTTCCAGCAGCATCTACAGGCGCGAGGCTTCTAGCATGCAGCAGGCCTCTGTTTTATCTGTTTGTTTCCTGTAGTCTCCTCCTACCTACTTCCTACTTCCTCCCTCTGAGCTGCTCCTCCTACTTCCTGTGGAGAGGTTTAAAAGGCAGACTGAGTCCTGACTCAGTCGCCCTTGCGTTGTTGTTATTAGGTGAAGTACTTGGGCTCTGTGTGTGACTTGGCTATCTACGAAAACCCGCACTGTGTATGACCTGGCTATTTATGAGAACCCGCACTGTGTATGACCCAGCTAAGTAAGAGAAACCTTTGTGTGTATGACCCAGATAAGTACGAGAACCCTCTCTGTGTATGACCCAGTGATCACAATATCCCTTACTGTGATCAATTTGTGCTATTGGCTTAAGACAGACCACTGTTGTGGACAGGGTCTGATTGGTGACTGCAGGCGTGAGTCACAGGGTCTCGATATAGTGACTGCAGGCAGAATCACAGGGTCTGGTGTAGTGACTGCAGGTGTGAGTCACAGGGTCTCGTGTGGTGGCTGCAGGCATGAGCCACAGGGTCTTTATATGTGACTGCAGGAGTGAGTCACAGGGGTCCGATACAGTGACTGCAGGCAGAGTCACAGGGTCTCTTAGCGGTGACTGCAGGCGTGGGTCACCGGGTTGCTGCAAAGGTGTAGTGTTGCTGGTTTGACAGATTGCAGGCGTGGGTCAGTCCAGCAGTCCTTGTGTTCCTGTTTGTCGGATCAAGATTGCTGAGCCAGTGTTCACAGTGGTCACCTGTTCCAGTGTTCCAGTCGACGGATCAAGAGTTGGCGTTCCTGTATCCTGCTGAGACTAACAGGGGCTTCGACCCAGTCTCTCGCATTGTGGTCTAGCGAGAGGCCTACTATTTCTGGTAGTAGTGTTGCCAGCTAGTAACCCTTTGCTTGTTGTACCACTTATTTATCACTGTGATTTATTCTAATAAATATTTTGCATTATATTACCGTACTGAGTTCTGAGCATTCCTGGGTGCCCGTGACAATAATGGAATGGCCCTATATGGAATCAGTCTTGAGGTGGATTGGTCTGGGCCGTAGGTTTCTTCACTCTGTCTTATCACTTTATGCCAACCCTACAACCAGGGTGAAGGCCAGTGGTATCTTATCTGCTCCCTTGATGATTACCAACAGCACTCGTCAGGGCTGCCCATCATCCCTGTTGTTATATGTGTTGACGTTGGAGCCCTTGTTAGCCATAATCCCATCTAACTCTAATATTGAAGGCATCAAGGTCCATTCATCTGAATTTAAGTTGGTTGCATCTGCAGGCAATGTATTGCAATTTCTTTCCTCCCCATATCAGTCCCTACCTGAGTTGATGTTGGTTATTGCTCAGTTTTCCAGTTTGTCCCACTATGTGACTAAGTTTGAGATCTTGCACGTGCACATTCCACTCTTGGAATTGTCACAGCTGAAGCTATGATTCCAATTTCAATGGACTATCTCCAATATTAATTATCTGGGTCTTAAGCTGTCCTTCTCCTTACCTGATTTAGTGAGCGTTAAATTTGAATCTCTTATTACATCCTTGAAAACAGATTTCCAGTGTTGGCATTCTCTGTATGTGTCCTGGATAGGGAGGGTTCAGATTGTGAAAATAGTAGCTCTTCCTAAGATCTTGTTCTTGTTTCAGACAATCCCTCTAAAGGTACCATTCACTTCTATTGCGACCCTTCAGTCTATGTGTATGTCCTTTATATGGTTTTACAAAAAGTCTAGATTGCCCCGTGCTCTCCTATATCTCCCTGTCTTGACAGGTGGCCTAGGGACTCTGGACCTTCTCTCATATTACAGAGCTTGCCAACTGGCTGTCTTACTCACTTGTGTTCATCCATCCTATTGTAGGGCAGGCTGGGTACAAGTCCTCAAATGTCATAGCAGCGGCTGCCGAGCCGACCGAAACCTTACCAGCGGGTCAGCCGCAGTGCTCGGCGGGCAGGTCCAGTCTCAGGATGGCCATGAGTAGAGGCAGCTGGCGAGCGTTCAGCTGTGCCCGGCAGCCCACCGAAGCCTCTTCCGGCGGTCTCATGCTGTTCTTTGGCGCTCGTCCAGGTTGGACGCGTGTCCTATTTAGAGAGACAGGCATTGTTTTGGGTCTCCTCCTCTTCTTGGGAGGTTGGGCTTATAAACTTCCTGGACACCACTCTCAAGTGCCCTTTCGTGGTGTCCAATGTTGTTGGTTGGTGTAGGAGGTGTTTAGTCTGACTGTCTGTTCTGGTTCTGAGCAATTGACTCTGTGTATGACCCCGGCTTGTCTGAGAACCATTCTAGTGCAGAACCTGCGGCTCTGGTGGACTATCCTCTCTGTGTATGACCCTTGGCCTGGCTGACTATCCGTACTGGTGCTGATTTGTGGCGCAGTCTGAATACCCATTCAGCTCAGGGTGTCCCTGGCTAGTCCAATACCCATCTGGATCAGACCTATGGCTCTGACTGCGTTTTGTTCTTTCCTTTTTCCAGCCTAACTACACACCTTGGTGTACCCAGCTTGTCCGCTGCGCAACCAGCATACAAATGTTCCAGTGGAGACTGCATTACAAGTGACTGCTTTCAAGTGAAGAGTTAGAAGGAATCTGGTTAAGTACATGAGAGTGTGTTTGGTGTTTTATTGGTATTTTATTAAGATTTAAAAAATATATATATATTCATTTTGTGTGGGTACTACAAGAGTTAAAAAAACTGTTTACTGGGTTTTCCTCTCGTCTGTGTGATTAGGGGTGATTGCTAAGGGATTTCACCTGGCTGCAGGTTACTATAAACACAGTCCATAAGCTATGTGGAGCTGGCTCTTTGAGACTGCATTACAAGTGACTGCTTTCAAGTGAAGAGTTAGAAGGAATCTGGAGTTAGAATAGAAGCAGGAGTTGGAAATCAGTAGAGCTCTGAGGTAACTATGATTTCAAAGGATTTATTGTATTCACATTTAAAGTTGGTTACTTATCTTAGTGTGATCATTAGAGGATAATATAAAGCTATTTGAATTGTAAAAACAAGCATGAGTGATAGCAGGTTAGCCAATCTCACGCAGTGCACATCTTGTCACATATTTGAACACTAGGAGCAATCGTTCCAGGGGTCATACCGTTGTGCCAAGTGTGAGCATATTTTCTTTTTAGAGTCTAAGATATTGTATTTGGAAAGAAATATTGCAACATTGCGAGACATTGGAAACCTGGAAAGGAGTTTAGAACTCACAGAGCAGGTAGTATGTGGTGTTATTGGTGAAGAGGGTGTAGTTTGTAGATGAGGAGCGACAGGTAGGCAGCTGGGTAACAGTAAGGAGGGGAGGTAGTGGACAGAGGAAGAGGAATGCCAGTTCTGAGTTGACTCAGTCCAACAAATTTGCAAGATTGTGTGAAAATGTTGATGAGGATAGCTCAGAATTGGCAACACCGAAGAGGGCTAATTCCTCTAGCAGCCAGGGGAACAGTCCTCCTTCCAGACTCGATGGGATGCAGAGCAGGCAGAAACCAAGGCACGTGGTGGTAATAAGTGACTCTATTATTAGGAGGGTAGATAGGGTAATCTGCCGCCAGGAACGTGAATGCCGAATAATATGCTGTCTCCCGGGTGCTCGGGTTCGGCATGTTGCGGACAGGGCTGACAGATTATTGGGAGGGGCTGGAAGTGATCCAGCTGTCTTGCTACATATTGGAACCAATGACAAAGTAGGAGGAAGATGGAGGTCCCTAAAAAATGATTTCAGGGATTTAGGGTGCAAGCTCAAGGCAAGGACCTCTAAGGTAGTATTTTCTGAAATACTACCTGTGCCATGCACCAGTGCAGGTAGGCAGAGGGAGCTCAGGGAGCTTAATGCATGGCTCAAGCAATGGTGTAGGAAGGAGGGTTTTGTGTTTTTAGAACACTGGGAAGACTTTGCTCTTGGGTACAATCTATATGGAAGTGATGGATTGCACCTAAATGGTAGAGGAGCCTCTGTGCTAGGGGAGAGAATTCTAGGAAGCTTGGAGGAGCTTTTAAACTAGGAAAGGGTGGGAAGTATGGTAGATAAAATAGGAGAACTAGAATTGATGGTGGTAATGAGCAATTGGACATAATTGGAATAACAGAAACATGCTGGAATGATGCACATGACTGGGCTGTAAATATAGAGGGCTATTCCCTGGATAGAAGAGACAGGATTAATAGAAAAGGGTGAGGTTTGTGCTTATATTTGAAAACAGAGCTAAATCCAGTTTTGCGGGGTGATATTAGTGAGAGAACTGGCCAAATTGTGGAGTCCGTATGGGTAGAAATAGAGACTAAATGTGGTGTAAAAGGTAAAAAAAGGTGTTGGTGGGCATATTCTACAAACCACCAAATATCAATGACAATGTTGAGGCCCAACTGCTATTGCAAATGCTCAGTCTAGGCATACTATAATTATGGGAGATTTTAATTATCCAGATATCCACTGGAAAAATGAGACCTGTCAGAGTACTAAGGGAGGCAGGCTTGTGAGCATGCTTCGGGAAAACTACATGTCACAAATGGTGGAAGTGCCAACAAGAAATAACAATGTATTGGACCTATTGATAAATAATAACACAGAAATGGTATCCAACATTAAGGTAAGAGAACATTTGGGAAACAGTGATCACAGCATGGTTACATTTGAGATTAGTCTGTCAAAGCAAAACTGTATAGGTTCAACCAAATGTTCGAACATTGTCCCCTGCATGCAAGAAGTAGTTCAGTGTGCGAGTCCATGTCGACAAGTGAGGAGGGGAGAGAGGTATCGGAGGAAGTGGGCAGCAAATACAAGCTTGCCACCCGCTTCCTCCGATGTCTCTCTCCCCTCCACCGCTTCCTCCAATGCCTCTGTACACTGTAATGAGCGCAGCCACGCTGATGCCCACAACAAAATATTATTAAAGACATTTGCTGAAGGGAGCGCTGCTGTCAGCGCACGGTTGCTTCAGCAATAGTTTGTCATTCGTTTATTAACCCTTTGAGTGCCAGAGTGGAATGCAGAGCACTGCTTTGCAATGTGTTGCGTACCACTCTGGCACTCATAGGGTTAATAATGTCCTACTTACTGTGTCCCATTGTTATTAGTGTTTTTGCTCCAATCTCCATTTGAAGGAGAGTGGAGCAAAAGTACTAATAGCAATGGGACACAGGAGGTAGGGCATTAAAAATTAATGAGATCTAATTTAAACTATGTTTAATAATAGTCTTTTAATAAAAAAAAGTTTAAAACACATACACACACACACATATATACAGGCAAGGTATGTAGTCCATACCTTGCCTATTAACCCTTTGGGTACCAGAGGGGTAGGAAACATGCTAAGCAATGCTTTCCTACCTCTCTGGTACTCAAAGGGTTAATTGTTGAATAAAAGACAGGTTCCACTACTATATGAGTCAATAAAGTGAATATGGGATGGAGTTAGTATGTCGAATATATGCAATATATGTCGACATTCTAAGGGGGGGATGTCGAAGGGGGGGGTATTGTGTAGGGCTTGGTGTACTATTTCTGTTTCAACCTTCGAATGCCACAGGGTTGAGCAGTGCACATCCCTATGGCATTCAATGCTGTCCATGGTGCTGAAAGCCTTCTCTGTGTTCCCCTACTGCCTGGGTAGGGAAGCACAGACTCATGTTATCCCTAACTCTCTGCTTTATTTCCCTCGACGGTGGTTTTCTACTCTGAGTTGTGTGATGTTTGACAAAAAAAATCGGCTTTAGATTTCTGGAGTGAAATGTTGCAATTTAATTCGTGTTAGCCCCAACTCCAACATTTGAATGGCTTTTGGCGTCGCTTGTACATTATCCTCTATGGGTGAGATCTTGCTGTTCTGGCGACGGGCGACGTGTGTTTCAAAACTGGCGTCGCTTCTTACTAGTGGAACATTTGCATTGCTCAGTTGACGTTAAAACCAGCGTCGCCAGTTTTTTCTGCCGACGCCAACATTTGAATCGAGCCCTATGTTCAGGATTACTACACACAAATTAAGAACATTAGCACGAATCAACATGGTTTTATGAAGAATAGATCATGCCTAACTAATCTTTTCAGCTTCTATGAGGAAGTAAGCAGCAACCTTGACAATGGCAAGGCAGTAGATGTAGTATATCTAGACTTTGCAAAGGCATTTGATACAGTGCCACACAGAAGGCTGGTGTATAAAATAAGGCAATTGGGGCTAGGAGATAACCTTTGCAATTGGATACAAAACTGGCTGAAGGATAGGGAACAGTGTGTGGTTCTAAATGGAAAATTCTCCAATACAGTTAAAGTGGAGAGTGGAGTACCTCAGGGCTCAGTATTAGGTCCATTGCTTTTTTTTTTTTTTAAACATTTTTAATAAGAGGACTGTAATGATGCATTACAAATATAATTGTGGTCGGGGCTTCCAGCGACTGGAAAAGTGGAGAGGTTTGCCATACCCGGAGCTTACTGGAAGCTCCGGTAAATGTCGACGAGGTAGGCCTTAATAGAGGGCCACCTGTTATAAACATTGAAATAATGGGTGATGGAGGGGGGGCACAATTGACAATGCGTCCCGTGGGAGAGGCTGCGGACGGAATTTATGGCTTGCAGCCCCTCCCACAAATTCAGGCACAGCCTTCCACTTGTGGTCGGGGCTTCCAGCGACTGGAAAAGTGGAGAGGTTTGCCATACCCGGAGCTTACTGGAAGCTCCGGTAAATGTCGACGAGGTAGGCCTTAATAGAGGGCAAAAAGAGCAATTTATTATTAAAATGTTACACAAGATGACATAACTTAGATAAGTTCATTAACGCTTGCTGAAATGTGGCTGAAGGTTTTGGTAAGTAACGTGAGAAACCTTAAGGTTTCCCTCAGCCAAGTTACATAAGATATTGGAAATCTACTTAAAAGAGGAGAATGCCGCTCCTATACTAAATGCGAGACTTGAGAATAGGTAATGATCCAGACCTACACGTGAGGCTGGTTAGGATTTAATAAATTAATCAAGTAGTTGAGAAGAGACCTAATTATAAAGGGAAACAAGGCTGGCGGCCGAGTGATGCTGGTAAATGGTAGTAGCTAACTAGCGTTTGACCTGGAACCGAAGAAGCAGAGTAAGGAATGAAATGCCTACATGTACTTGTTCCATGAATCAGAAATTATAAAAGTGAAGTAGTTAGTTAGCCAATGCTTGGGTGCCCTAAGTGAGGGTACCTGTCCCTGATGCCAGGAGCCTTGCCTGGGCAGGGAAACCCAAAGAAGGCAAGGCTGTCGGCGACAAGGAAGAAGATAATCTAAGGGTGCAAAAAAAGGGGGTGAATCAAAACCTTCGGCTACTGCAAAGAGGTAAGGTAAGCCTTACGACGAGGCACGGTATGAAACTAAGGGACCTTCGGCCTCTACTAAAAGGTAAGGTATGAAACTAGGGAACCTTCAGCCTCTACGAAGAGGTACGGTATGAAACTAGGGAACCTTCGGCCTCTACGAAGAGGCAAGGTATGAAACTAGGGAACCTTCGGCCTCTACGAAGAGGCAAGGTATGAAACTAGGGAACCTTCGGCCTCTACAAAGAGGTAAGGTATGAAACTAGGGAACCTTCGGCCTCTACAAAGAGGTAAGGTATGAAACTAGGGAACCTTCGGCCTCTGCAAAGAGGTAAGGTATGAAACTAGGGAATCTTCGGCCTCTACAAAGAGGTAAGGTATGAAACTAGGGAACCTTCGGCCTGTACGAAGAGGTAAGGTATGAAAACTAGGGAACCTTCGGCCTCTACGAAGAGGTAAGGTATGAAACTAGGGAACCTTCGGCCTCTACGAAGAGGTAAGGTATGAAAACTAGGGAACCTTTGGCCTCTACGAAGAGGTAAGGTATGAAACTAAGGAACCTTCAGCCTCTACGAAGAGGTAAGGTATGAAAACTAGGGAACCTTCGGCCTCTACGAAGAGGTAAGGTATGAAACTAGGGAACCTTTGGCCTCTACGAAGAGGTAAGGTATGAAACTAGGGAACCTTTGGCCTCTACGAAGAGGTAAGGTATGAAACTAGGGAACCTTCGGCCTCTACGAAGAGGTAAGGTATGAAAACTAGGGAACCTTCGGCCTCTACGAAGAGGTAAGGTATGAAACTAGGGAACCTTCGGCCTCTACAAAGAGGTAAGGTATGAAACTAGGGAACCTTCGGCCTCTACGAAGCGGTAAGGTATGAAACTAGGGAACCTTCGGCCTCTACGAAGAGGTAAGGTATAAAACTAGGGAACCTTCGGCCTCTACGAAGAGGTAAGGTATGAAAACTAGGGAACCTTCGACCTCTACGAAGAGGTAAGATATGAAACTAGGGGACCTTAGGCCTCTACGAAAAACTAGGGGACCTTCGGCCTCTATGAAGAGGTAAGGTATGCTGCTAGGGACCTTCAGCATCTATGAAGAGGTATGATACAACTAACCTTCGGTCTCATACTAAAGGTAAGGGAAGATACTAGGTCACCTTCGGCCTCTAAGGCGAGGCAAGGTATGAAACTAGGGGACCTTCAGCCTCTACGAAGAGGTAAGGTAAGCTGCTAGGGGACCTTCGGCATTTAAGAAGAGATAAAGGTATGATACAAACTAACCTTCGGCTTCTAGCTAAAAGGTAAGGGAAGGGACTAGGTCACCTATGGCCTCTACGAAGAGGTAAGGAATGAAACTAAGGGACCTTCAGCCTCTATGAAGAGGTAAGGTATGAAGCTAGGGAACCTTCAGCCTCTACGAAGAGGAAAGGTATAAAACTAGGGGGCCTTCCGCCTCTATGAAGAGGTAAGGTATGATACCAACTACCCTTCGGCCTCTTACTAAGAGGTAAGGGATGATACTAAGTCACCTTCGGCCTCTACGAAGAGGTAAGGTATACTACTAAGGGACAATCTGCCTCTACGAAGAGGTAAGGTAAGATACGAATAGCCTTCGGTCTCTACTAAGAGATAAGGGATGATACTCAGTCACCTTCGGCCTCTACGAAGAGGTAAGGTAAGAAACTAGGGGACCTTCGGCCTCTACGAAGAGGTAAGGTATGATACTAGGGGTTCTTCAGCCTCTACTAAGAGGTAAGGCAATGCTATTGGACCTCCTGCCTCTACTAAGAGGTAGGGGTTTAAACTATGGGACCTTCAGCCTCCACAAATGGGCAAGGTATGAAACTAGGGGACCTTCGGCCTCTACAAAGAGGTAAGGCATAATACATGGTACCTCCGGCCTCTACGAAGAGGTAAGGAGTGATATTCCAACCTCTACGAAGAGGTAAGGTATGAGCCTGAGGAGACCTCCAGCCTCTACTAAGAGGTGAGGTACGTATGAGTGTGACCTACAGCCTAAGTGGAAAAGTAGGGACCTAAGGTGACCTTCGGCTTCTGCGAAGAAGTGAGGTACCTGTAATGGAAAGAACATGGACTCAGGACAATTACACTCCATAACAAAGTATGAATGGTGATATGACCTATAACCAGGGTGGTGAAACACTATAACTATATATGTACAATAGAGCCTGGAACCAGGACCCTGAAACAATGTATGTATGTTAGATGGAACAAGGAATCAGGAAAATGAAACAATGCAACTATGAATGAATGTAACAAAGAACTTATAACAGGATACTGAAACAATGTAACTATACCTGTATGTTAGAACGTGGAATCAGGGCACTGAACAATGTACCAATGTAAGTATGTTAGATAGAAGTTAGAATCAGGACACTGAAATAATGTAACTAAGAATTATGTTAAATAGTATGTGGGATCAGGACGCTGAAACAATGCATCAATGTATGTATGTTAAATAGAATGAGGGATCAGGACACTGAAGCAACGTAACTATGTATGTAAGATAGAATGTGGAAATAGAATACTGAAACAAAATAACTATGTGTGTAAGTTAGGTAGAAAGTGGATCAGAACAGTGAAACAATATAACTATGTATAAATGTTAGACAGAATTGTGGAATTAGGACGCTGAAACAATGTATGAATGTATGTTAGATAGAGCATGGAACCAGGACACTGAAACAGTGTAACTAAGAATGCATGTTGATAGAACGTGGAATCAGGATACTGAAACAATGCAACTAATTATGTATGCATGTTCGATATAATGTGGAATGAGGATACTGAAACAATGTAACTAATTATGTATGCATGTTCGATATAATGTGGAATCAGGATACTGAAACAATGAACTAATTTTGTATATATGTATGTTCGATATAATGTGGAATCAGGATACTGAAACAATGTAACTATGTAACCATGTAGATAGAACGTGGAATCAGAACACAACCAATGTAACTATGTACGTATGTTTAATAAAACGTGGAATCATGACACTGAAGCAATGGAACTAAGTATGTATGTTAGATAGAAAGTGGAATAAGGACACTGAAACAATGTAACTATGTAAGTATGTTGGATAAAACGTGGAATCAGGATACTGAAGAAATGGAACTATGGATGTATGTTAGATAGAAAGCGGAATAAGAACATTGAAACAATGTAACTATGTATGCATATAACAAGAACATGGAATCAGGAGACTGAAACAATGTAACTATGTATATTAGATAAAACGTGGAATCAGAACACTGAAACAATGTAACTATATATGTAAGTTAGAATGCGGAATAAGGACACTGGAACAATGTAACTATGTATGCATGTAGCTAGAACGTGGAATCAAGACACAAACAAGGTACTTATGTACGTATGTTAGATAGAACGTGGAATCAGGACCCTGAAACAATGTAACTATGTACATGTTTAAGAAAGAAAGTGGAATCAGGACACTGAAAATAATGTAACTATGTATGTGAGTAGATAGAACGTGGAAAAAGGATACTGACAATGTAACTATGTACGTATGTTAGCTAGAACATGGCATCAAGACACTGAAATAATGTAACTATGTATGCAAGATAGAATGTGGAGTAAGGACGCTGAAACAATGTAACTATTTAAGTATGTTAGATAGAACGTGGAATCAGGATACCGAAATAATGAACTATGTATACATGTTAAAAGAAAGTGGAATCAGGATAATGAAACAAAGAAACTAATTATATATGTTCAATATAAAGTGGAATCAGGATACTGAAACAATGTAACTATGTACCCCTGTAGATAGAACGTGGAATCAGAACACAAACAATGTAACTATGTACGTATGTTAAATAAAACTTGGAATCAGGACACTGAAGCAATGGAACTATGTATGTATGTTAGATAGAATGCGGAATAAGGACACTGAAACAATGTAACTATGTATGCATATAGAAAGAACGTGGAATCAGGATACTGAAACAATGTAACCATGTACATATATTAGAACGTGGAATCAGGACACCAATACAATGTAACCATGCATGTATGTACGTATGTATGGTAGATAGAACTTGTAATCAGGACACTGAACAATGTAACCATGTACATATGTTAGGACGTGGAATTTGATAATATTATTTAAGAGGCTGATTGACTTAGAGGAAGTGCTTCCAATGGAAATGCTAACATAGAGAAGAGGAGAACCGAAAGTGAGGAATACTAATGCCTGGCACCGCATACTGAGACCTATTCTACTCGAGCTAGGGACCAGCTGATATTGCACTGCCTCGAGGTGGCTCCACAGTACTGCTGCTGCTACTAATAGAGTAGTGTAATGCAATGGGACTGTTCCTATGACGGGCATATTGCTGGGGAGGTGCGGTGAGGAGCTTATCTAATTCAGCGTACCGATAAAGTACATAACCAACCTAGCAAGATTAATACGTTTAGAGCATGAATGTAATACAGAACTTAACATTAAAACATTCATTAAAACATGACCTTCCTAAGGTTTATGAGAAAATAACCAGGCGATTTAAACCATTCATACTGCTCTCTTTTATATGCATAGAGAGTCTGATGCAGTTGGTGCCTTAACGCTTGCAGTTCTAATAAGAGCTAAGCTGTGAGTTTGAGTATCAAATAACAAAATGTTTCCCGTTCACTCTGGTTTAAATAAGGTTATTTGTCTTGTTGCTGTTGCGAATTTAGGATAGTGTGTTGTATTTATGTGACAGAGAGCTGCATGACACCTCAGGAAATGTTATGTTAGGCGTGAGGCACCCGTTGCTCTCTAGTTGTTGTTAGACTGAAACTCCCCACAGGTAACTATAGATGTTGTAGTTAAGCAACTGAAGAGCCACATGTTGCTCAGTCATTAAATGACATTTATGTGACTGGAGCGTGTTAACTTGTTTTGGGACTCCACTGTCAATGGTATAAGTGAGGGATTGTTCTGAATATGTGAGCTAATAAATTGTGCGGGTCAGTGAGTGAATAAATAAGTGAGAACAAGACCAAATAACTATAAGTTTGGTATGAACTGTCTGGGTGTCAAGAAACCAGTATCGCAAAAAGAGCTGATAAAGTACATGAAACCTCATATGATTAACAATTCCCACATAACCGAAAAAGCGATTTAATTTGGGGGAAGCAGAGGTAAATGACGCTGAGAGCTACTATTTAATTCGGGAGTGAAGCGGCAAAACAGTGGTGGCTACAGTTTATACAATCTTGTGGAGTGTGAGGGGGGAAAAGGGGCAGTTAGGTACCTCATTAAGCCCCTGGGTGGATTGCTGGTAAGCGCTACTGAGCATGGTGCCGGGAAAAAACGATTGCGGAACCGGAAGTGACACAACGGCGTATGACGGACGCTCCTACTGAAACCGATGCCAGCACCGACGAGCCTAGGGACGCACAATTGACGATGCGTCCCGTGGGAGAGGCTGCAGACGGAATTTATGGCTTGCAGTCCCTCCCACAAATTCAGGCACAGCCTTCCACTAATAGTGTACATGGTAAATAAGCAAAAGAAAAAAAATACATACAATCAGGTATATATATCAAGGAGTTACAGCTGTCCCATTTTGAATTTTAAGGTAAAGAACCAAACTAAACCAAACTTAAACTACCCCCCTCCAACCCTAACCCTAGCTGAAATCCCAATAAAACTCAACCCCCCTCCCCCCTCCGTGAGACAAGCACCACACCACCTCCACTAAATATTTATAAACATATCCAAGAAGTAGCGAAGCTTCAATATGTAAATACGCATAGAAGTAGTACTATACATAACCACAGTCTCCAGGAAAAATAGAAACGGAAAGCAAAACAGTGTGTAGTAGTTATACATAGCATAACCCTTGTTGAAAAAGAGTTCTAGAATTGCAGTAAGAGGTCCATAGACCCCATATTTTATAGAATTTGTTCGGAGTGCCCCTATGCAAGTAAAGTCCCTTATAATGAGGAACATTATGTGCTATAAGGGCCATCCATTGGTCATGCTCGGGAGGGTGTTCTGACATCCACGATTGTGCCACCACCTTTCGTGCCATGATCAGCAGCTCTCTAAGTAATATAATATGAATATTTGAATGGAGCTGATCAGGGAGAATAGAGAATATACACAGCTTTGGAGAGAGTGACACATCCCACTGCACCACAGACGACATAGTACGGAGCACATCAACCCAAAACCCATGCACCAGAGAGCACTCCCACAGAAGGTGGAAGAAGGTGGCACCTGCCTCTCCACACCTCCTGCAACAATCACTATCCAACCTGCCCAATTTGAAAAGCCGCACAGGGGTATAGTAGGATCTTAAGCTGAATCAATTGATGTCTGGCCATAGTTGCTACCAGTGCAGGACTTCTCAAAGTTATTTCCCATTCACAATCCTCAAAAGTGCCTACATCAGCCACCCATTTAAGTCTGAGTCTATCCTCTGCCACCACAGAAGCTTTATCTAACCACGTATAAATTAGCGAAACAGGTCTAAGAGACTGCTTCTTCCTGGCCTGCTTAATCAATGGAAACTCCTGTATATTGGGAGTATTGGCACCCCATACAGCAGTCAGAGCGTGTCTCAACTGTAAGTACGAATAAAAGAAGTTAGCAGGAACATTGAACTCCTCACACAGCTGACTGAAAGTTTTTAAGGTATTGCCCTGATACACATGACCAAGCGTAGTAACACCATACGTTGACCAGGATCTACCAAACTCCAGATATCGAAGGTGCATCAACCTCTCCGACCCCCAGAGAGGGACACCAGGGTCCAATGCCACAAAATTTGAAAGAGACTGGATATTGGACCATACACTACAGGCTGTCCGAGAGGTAACAGGGGGATTCTTAATCACACCTGAACCCAATAAGGGAATGTGCTGTAGAGAATAACCCGGTTTAAGAAGAGATTCATCAATTCTATGGAAGGTATGCAGTGTATCAGGAAGAACATATGCAAAGGCAAACTGCCCCTGTGATGCCAAGTAACATTTATAAAAATCAGGGACGGCTATTCCCCCCTCCTCCGCCCGACGTTTAAGAGTGGAGAGCCTAATCCGTGATGGACCATCCGACCAAAGAAAATTCCTAATGATCTTATCAATTGCCGTAAAATATCACTTAGGGATAGCCAATGGAGAGCCCTGAAAAACATACAAAAATCGTGGGAGAAATACCATTTTGATGAGGTTAGATCTACCAATAACATTTAACGGTAGTGAAAGCCAGGATGTTGTTCTACACCGAAATTGGTCAATTAATGGTTCCAGATTATCTTTCACATAACTATCCGCAGAAGCAGATACTAGAAGCCCCAGATACTTTACCGAGTTTTCATACCGCAGAGGAGTGGACAACTCAGGGCTTTCAGTCAGAATCGGATCCACAGGGAGGATAGATGATTTAGCCCAGTTTATTCGTAACCCTGTATAATCACCATAGGTATTAACTGGATCTAGAAGCCGCTCCCAAGAATAACAGTATATCATCTACATTTAGAGCCAGCTTCTCCTCCCTACTGCCCAGTACAACCCTTCCACCATCGGGTCACTACGGATCAAGCTGGCTAGCGGTTCAATGGCCAGTGGAAACAAACCCGGCGACAAGGGACAACCCTGTCGTGTGCCTCTTTCAAGTGTAGATGAACTCGATCGGACCGATCCAGTCAAAACCATTGCAGTTGGATTCGCATAAAGAAGTTGTACCCATTTCAAAAAAGTCAGCCCAAACCCAAATCTCCGTAGTGTACAGCAGAGATAACCCCACTCCACAGAGTTGAATGCCTTAGATGCATCTAGCGATACCAGTACTCTATGGCCAGTGTTATCATGTTTTGTATGTAAATGAGAAAATAATCTTCTTAGATTGTGAAACGTTGACTTCCCAGGCATAAATACTGCCTGATCCAAGTGAACAAGATCTGAGATCACTGCGCTCAATCTATTAGCCAGCACCTTGGCTAAGACTTTAGCATCTGATGTAAGCAATGAGATGGGTCATTACGAGTCACATTTAGTTAAGTCTTTACCCGTTTAGGAAGTACCACTACTGTAGCTTCAGTAAGGGACAAAGGAAGCCTACCCTCCTCAAAAGCTGCATACAAAGTATTGAGCAACTGTGGAGCCAAAGTATCTACATATTTCTTGTACCATTCAGCTGGTAACCCATCAGCTCCAGGGGATTTATCCGTAGGGAGGAAGTCGATGGCCACCACAATTTCACTCAACAAAACGGTGGAGTCAAATATCCTGCGTTGATCAACAGACAAGACTGGTAGAGAAATGCCCACCAAATAACTCTCCATCTGTCGCAGGGAAGAAGTGGCCTGAGTCTTATACAAAGTAGAGTAAAAGTCTGTAAATACCTCATTAACACCCAGTTCATCATGTATAAGGTTCCCAGTCTTATCGTGTATGGACGTTATACTGCGTCTACACTCCCTAGCTCCCACCAAGTGAGACATAAGTTTTCCCGTCCTATCTCCGTTTTCAAAAATTTTCTGTTTCTGGTACATTACAAAGTTCACATTTTGCTCCATTAGTGCAGTGTTTTATGCAGAGGAGTCAAACAAGAAGGAATCATATGAGATAGTATCACCTTTATCTATATATGTTTTTTCTGCCATAGTAGCCTCTTTCTCCAATTGGACCACCTTATCCCTTGTACGTTTTTTATGTGAAGCAACTAATGAACCAAGGGAACCTCGCGCCACCGCCTTTGCTGTCTCCCAAACCACTCCCTGTGACGCAGAGCCCACGTTGAAGCAAAAGTAATCTATCAATGCGGCTCCATGACTTGTAGCAATGTGATCCATAGATATCCAGTATGGTTGGAGTCGCCAACTAGGAGCCGAGTAATCTCTGCCCACACGTAGATGAAAGCACATCGGAGAGTGATCTGATGCCACTCTAGGTAAGTAGAAACAATCATCCACCAAATGCCAAGCATGGTCGGAAACAAATGTATGATCAATCCTATACAACGATCTATGGGTGGCAGAGTGACATGAATACTCCCTAGTGTTAGGATGAAGAGTTCTCCATGCATCAGTGAGGTTCAGATCCTCTATGAAACCTAAGAACTTAAGCCTAGAGGCCAAAGAGTCACCGGATCTAGCCTCCAACTTATCCAAAGCAAAGTCAGTGTACATATTGAAATCACCCATAACAATAAGACAACGACCAGGTTTTGCAGATATATATATAGAAGAGCCTCCTGTAAGACATCAGGCACAAAAGGTGGAGGGATATAGATATTCTTTAAGATAACCAGGATGCCAGCTATCAAGCAATCTAAAAAAATTTACCTAATGGGTCAGATTTTAAATCAGCTAACTCATACTGTAAGGACTTACCAATCAAAATAGAAACACCCCTTGCATGAGTTGAGAAGGTTGCATGATAATGTCACCCCACCCATGCTTTCTTAGGAGCTAGTATCTTGCCACCTAGTAGGTGGGCCTCCTGAAGAAGCAGAATATCTGGTTTATATCTCATAGAGTGATTCAAGATCAAGGATCATTTGATACCGTCATTGAGACCCCTAACATTCCAGGAGATAATAGTCACCACTTTGTTAGCCATATTCCTCAAAGGAAACGTAAGGTGCATGCCCGTCTCCCAGAGAACAGAGGTATAACCTACTGCAAAAACCTCTCAACCTAACATCCCAATCTATAAAAAAACTGAACCCCCCTCCCTGTCCCCATCCAACCCCAACCGGAAGAGGACCCATGCCCTAACAACAACCCCTAGGGATATCCCAAGCCGGACCCGGGACGCCCCCTGCATAAGTAACCGCAAATCTAACAGATTAGCTCAATGAAAAATGTAGAACAATAATCAAACATTGTATCAATCCCATAGGTGTCCATGATGACCCACACCAACCCCACCTCCACACCACCCGGCACCTTCAGACGCCTCTAGGCGAAAGCACCCACGGCACATACATGTCGAGAACAAAAATTACAATGGAGAGAGAAAAAAAAAAACACAACTATTATAAGTAAGCCAAACAATGCACTGGAGTGAGTAATGAGACATGCGGACCCTCCACTCTCACCGAGCAATAGACAAACAGTCCCCCAATCATGTAGTATAGTATAGTGTAAAGTGAGCATATCACGGATGAAAGCAGAGCTTAGAATCCAAGAGGAACACCCCAGTAGCGGCCATAGTAGCCGCGCCTCAGAGTATCCCCTCATTATAGAGCCCAGGGAAATCCACTAGTACCCCCCATAACGCTCCTCATATCCCCAGAGTACATCCTCCAGCTCTCACAATTAAAGGGTACATCCGTGCAGTCATGATCAAAATCTTTTGACCCCCCATAAATTAACAGGTGTAGTAACTATCAGGCCCACACATCACATCACCTCATCAATTATCACATGTCTTCAAGTCAGGGTAATTAAAAAATTATTAATAGACATATATAATTCTGAAGCACACATCCGCACCCCATGAGATGCACACCACAAAGCACAATCACACACACATCAGCGACTATGCACCGAGGTTATGCACTCAGCACAGCAATGTATTGGTCCCCACACCACCCACCCCCACACAAACAAAATCAGTAATTATCAAAGGGTATAAGTCTCACCAGTCCGTAAAGCACCAACAAAAGTATAACAGTGCCGCGACTAGTGAGCCGCCAATTACAGATATTACCCCATCTACAAGGCCTCGATCCAGCTCATAGCCTCAACTTCAGATGTAAAAAAGGATGTAGTTCCATTATGAGTCACACAAAGTTTGGCTGGGTATAGCATGGCATATGAGATTTCCTTTTCTCATAACTTGTGCTTTGCTTCCTGAAACTTCATTCTTTTGAACATCCATCGAGAAGTCAGGATAAATGGAAATACAGGCATTACCATGCATGATAGGGCCATTCAGGCGAGCCATTCTCAGTATTGCATCTCTGTCCCTGTAATTGAGGAGCGTGGCAATCAGGGTTCTTGGAGCCGCCCCTGGGGGTGGTGGTGGCGAGGGAATTCTGTGTGCTTTCTCCACCACAAACGAACGAGAAAGTCCCTCTGCACCCAACTTCTCCTTCACCTAGTACTCCAGGAACCGCTCAGGATTACGATCTTCACTGTTTTCCGGTAATCCAATAATACAAATATTACAGCGACGTGACCTATTTTCAAGGTCATCAGCTTTTTTCTGTATCGCTCTAACTTGCTGTCTCAGTGATTCAAGTGATTCAGTAATGAGGGGTAGAGTCCTCCACCGTGGAATACCGTCTCTGAGTATCCAACACTTTCTCCCTCATAACTTGTTGATCAGCTCGGAGCAAATTCAATTCCATTTGTACAGAATCAATTTTAGCGGTTACATTTTGACAATTAGAAATGGCCGCCATCAGTTCTACGAAGTGAGAATCAGAGGGTTCCCCGGCATCAGACAAGCGGGCAGGTGAAGACGGGGCCAAAGATTGCTCCATAATGGCTTGAACCTCACCCTCCTCCATCTGTCTTCTAGCAAATTGCCTAAGCCTATTTTTAATATCCCCTGATTTAGACTTCTTGCCCATCATAACAAGTAGCAGGAACAGAGCAATATTATGTTAATTATCTTAGTAGATCAAGGCCATGCAATGGGGGTTTAGACACCCTGGGATAACTGTGAAGCACTACTTCATAGAAATCAGACTACCCAGAGCCATGGCACGAAAATTAAATCATGTGAAAGTAGTACCAGGGCAGTAACTATTTTTCAATTATACATGGGGCAGGAGAGGGAGACACATATAGGGTAGAAAGACAAACAGGGGTTGGAGCATGTAGTAATGTCCTTGAGTTGGGACAGACACTCGCAGAATGAAAGTGGTGATAGTAGGCTCTCCAGTGAACAAATATTCAACTCCTCACGGAATAGGCAGGAGCACTGATGAACACCAAGCAGTATATTGGAATGTCCACTTCTGTAGCTGCACTTTTAGACTTGTCATAGAGTGGGGGGCAGTACCGAGACACCGAGTACTGTATCCTTACACGGGGTAGAGAGGGGACACACAGATAGGATAGAAAAACAAACAAGGGTAGAAGCTGGTCTGGTTAAATGATGTATCGCCCCCGGGCCCAGAGCGCAGCCACCAGGACAGGTCTTATGAAGTGGAGAGCAGTGCAGTTTCAGCCACAGTTGAACAGATTTTATCCATAGAAGAGGGGCTGCTGAACGAGTGAATCATACATGGGATAGGCGGGGGCACATACATAGGAGAGAGAGACAAACAGGGCTCCAAGCAGGTGTTGACAGGTGTAATATATACTATAGGTCCCAATCCAGCAGATTTATTATTGGGTAGCTGTTGTATGTATGTAATAAGCCTAAGGGGAGGGGATGGGGAACTGGGTGAAAAAAGAAAAAGTAGGAAGGTGCACTAAAGGGGGGCTTCAGGGAGAGGCTAGATTAGATGTCTACAGCAGCAAGCACAACACAGGTACTAACTGCAGCCCCAGAATATATGCCACTGGAGAATGTAAGAGAAAATTTTTCTACAGTATGTGAGAATAAAGTGCCCCAGTGATGTAATTTGCACATCTGCGTCAGGGTGTATTATTCCCCCCTCACCTCAGTTATCGGAGACAGCATCCACTGTGTGATATACGCCAGCACTGAATAAATTAGTGTGGAAGCGGATGACGGTCCCGCAGCACTCCGCACTCAGACCAAAGGTCTATAAGCTGGCATCCACTCCAGTGCGCTTCTCCTCCACCAGGTCTCACACCGCTGAGGAACGTCCCAGGATTGCACCTGCGGCCTACCAGTCCCACGTACAGTAGCGCGGCCTCAGACACCCCGAGGTTTGGCAATCGATATTACCTCTCAAGGAGGGCACCGTGGTACCCCCTGTAGGACAAACAAAAGCAAAAAAACAAGTAGATTTGGACAGATTATGCCCAGATCCACAGAGTAACACAGGGACACGTCCTGCTGGTCCGGCTTCCGGCCACGCCCCCCAGGTCCGCTGCTTTTTAACATGTTTATAAATGACCTGGAAATAGATATAGAAAGCAAAATATCAATATTTGCAGATGATACTAAATTATGCAAAGTCATTAATTCAGAACAGGATATTTTCTCTCTACAGAGGGACTTACATACAATGTCAGATTGGGCAAATAAATGGAATATGAAGTTTAATGTGGGGAAGTGTAAAGTCATGCATTTGGAAGGAAACAATTCCAAGGCTACTTGTGAACTTAATGGAATCTTTTTAGGGGACTCACTGCTAGAGAAAGACCTGGGTATCCTTGTCAACTACAAACTTGGAAACAGTGACCAGTGTCAAACAGCAGTAGCAAAGGCAAACAAAATCCTGTCTTGCAGAAAAAGCTGTATCGAAGCAAGAGTGGATAACATTATTTTGCCATTATACAAATCATTGGTAAGACCTCACCTTGAGTATGTAGTGCAATTTTGGGCACCGGTTCTGAAAAAGGATATACTAGAACTATAGAGGGTACAGCGGAGAGCAACAAAATTAAATAAGGGAATAGAGGACTTGACATATGAGGAACGACTAGACAAACTTGGTTTATTTACTCTAGACGACTAAGACGACTAAGAGGAGACCTTATCACATTGCACAAATATATGAGAGGTCAATACAAGGATCTCTGCGGTGAGCTATTTATTCCAAGGCCTGATCAGGTGATCAGGTGACCAGGGGACACCCCTAGCGATTAGAGGAAAGGAGGATTAAACTTCAGCAGAGGAAGGGCTTTTTTACGGTAAGGTCTGTTAAAATGTGAAATTTATTGCCCAGGGAGGTGGTTATGGCAAATACAATGGATACATTTAAAAGAAGATACATTTCTTTCAAAAGGAAACATACAGAGTTATACTGTTTATCAGTAGGCTGATCAGGAAGACCTGTAGCGCAGTTCCTGCCTTTAGTACATAGTCTGTACAGGTGAGGACCTGTAGCGCAGCATCCTACTTTGTTCCTTGTCTGTACAGGTGTGGACCTGAGTCGGTTCTTTCCTAGTTGCCACTGGGGTTCGGTTTGTTTCTACTACAGAAGAACATTCCTTCCAGACATCCTTGTATTGTATGGTGTTCTTGCTGTAAAGTTATTCGATACGTGTGATATCTTAATAAAGATTATGTTACCTACTGTACTGGTCCAAGTCTCATTTCTGAGTCCATGACAGTACGAAAGGGCCATGTCTATGGACAGTACTGGTAACCCTTTATCACGGTTCCTGAGATTACCTGTCACTCTCTGCTGTGGTGTGTTCCTATTGGTAGTACCTGTTATGCCTGCCCAGTATGGCCTTCTTATACCGGGCCTTTGGTACCTGTCAGGTGCCCTTTTGTGGTGTTCCAGTACCAGTGCTTCCGTTGCTGTGTTCCTGCATTCCTGTGTACGATTCGGCTTTTCTGACTAGTCTCCTGGTTCCTGCTCCGTGTATGACCCGGCCTGGCTGACGTTCCTGCTCCGTGATTGATCCGGCTTGTCTGACGCTCCTGCTCTGTGTATGACCCGGCCTGGCTGACTTTCCTGCTTGGTTCCAGTTTCCTGTGATCCGGTTCCAGTGATACTTCGTCTATGTCGCTTGGTGACATTGTGAACTGTCAGACTTGTGCCTCTTTTGCTGACCTCCCACTTGCTGAGCTTGTTGCCTCCATTACCGAGCCTGTCCGTTAACACGTGCAGTGCTTGTTGCCTCAGATTAAGGGCCATCCGTTAACACCTGCTGAGCCTGTTGCCTCCGTTACCAAGCCTGTTCGCTGACACTTGCAGTACTTGTTGCCTCAGATACTGAGCCATCTGTTAAACTTGCTGAGCTTGTTGCCTCCGTTACCGAGCCTGGCCATTAACCCTTGCAGAGCTTGTTGCCTCAGATACCGAGCCTCCCCATTAATGCTTGCTGGGCTCATTGCCATCATTACCAAGCCTGTCCGTTACACTTGCAGAGCCGTGGTGATTTCCGTTACTGTCTACCTAGTGCTCTCGCCATTCACACGCTCCGTTAACGCACCGGAAGGGTGCTACTGGCTCTGGTCCTACTCAGCTCTAAGCAGTGTTGGGGTATCCGTTTACGCACCACGGGGTGCTACTGACTCTGGTCCCGTTCAGCTCTGGCAGTGTGGGCATCCGTTGACGCACCAAGGGGTGCTGCTGGCTCAGGTTCCATTCAGCTCACGCAGTGTCATTAACCCATTCAGTACCGCGAGTGCCGTTGGCTCTGATCCCATTCAGCTCACGCAGTGTGGCTACCCGATTACGCATGGCAGAGTGTCCTTGGCTCTTGTATTAAGTAGCTCTAGCAAAAGTGGTTGGTCTTGCAAATCGCCAGTCCTTGAGGACTACTGTTTGGACTCACTACTAGGTGCTTCCACCTTGCACCGCAGTCTCTGGCTGCTCTTATCCACTACTGGGCTTTGTCTTACACACCACATCAGAGACTGATTATATGCATTGGACTTAACCCTTGCTTTACTCTGTTCCATTGTTTGTACAGTATTGCTCCTTATCCATACTGTGTCTGCTATATTACCATATTGCCTGCAGTTACGTGTAATTACCTACTTCTGCCCTTAGGGGGCCATGTTCCTCATTTGTTCTCAATAAAACTGTGTTTTATTTTTTACCTCTGGTCTGAGAGTCTGAATAACCGTTAGACACTTCTACCCAAGACCTCCTAGCCAGAATGGAGGTTCAAGAGCAGCGTAATAATCAAATTACGATGGCATTGCAAACCATGTTAAACCATACTGCTCATCTTGACCGCCCAGTCGGTCAATCAGTGGCCTCCCCAGTTGCTAACTCGGCACTGGTAGCACCAGCCAACCCTGATGCAGGCTTGATCAGAGGTTCTTCTTGGCACACTCCTACTCCTCAGCATTATGAGGGAGACCTGGCGTTGTGTCGCGGGTTCTTAAACCAAGCGGGTATATTTATGGAGATGGTTTCACAGGTGTTTCCCAATGATCGCAGTAGCATTGGGTTTCTGATTTCTCTACTCTCTGGCAAGGCCTTAGCCTGGACCAATTCATTGTGGGAGATGGATAAACCTATAGTTTAAGAATTCCTGGCATTCGTGGATTCCTTCCATAAAGTTTTTGACATGCCTGGTCGGAAGGCATCGGCCTCTAAACACCTCATGACTATACGCCAGGGTACTCGTACAGTGGCCAAGTATGCAACTGAATTCCATACCCTGGCAGCTGAGGTTGGGTGGAACAATGAGGCTTTAGTGACAGCATTCTCCCAGGGCCTGTGCGACGTGGTTAAGGACAAAATTGCTGCCCGCTACATACCCCGAGACTTGTATGAATTAATTTCATTCACGATCCTGATCGATACCAGGATCAGGGAGAGAACTTCCTTTAGGGAGCATCTGCATAGACCTCCATCTCATCTGGAGCCCAGTTTTACCTACCTACCCAGTCCTCCCTCACCTCCCACGCCTCCTGGCCTTGTCTCGGGGAGCAGCGACCCCATGCAATTGGGGGCGACTCACCTTTCTGGGGAGGAGAGAGCTTTCCATCGGAGGGAGGGCCTTTGTTTGTATTGTGGTAAGCCTGGCCATTTGTTAAAGTCCTGCTCTATACGTCCGGGAAACGCCTTCACCTAAGATCCTGTCGGGGACAGATCTTGGGTGGCATATCTCAGTCCCGGAGGTGGTAAAGGGTAAACCTATCCTCATGGTTATCCTGTCTTGGGGTAATTGCTCCATAACTGCTGTTGCTTTGCTCGATTCAGGGGCGGCAGGACATTTTGTAGACTCTGACTTAGCTGAAAGACATGCTATCCCTTTGCAGTCACGCGATTCTCCTTTGTGTATTGAAGCCATTGATGGGAGGACCCTGCAACCCTCCCATATCACTCATGAGACACTTCCATTAACACTGCGTGTTGGAGCCCAGCACTCTGAAACCCTGCAATTCCAGGTTATTCAGTCGCCACACTATGCGATTGTACTAGGGTATCCATAGCTACTGAAGCATACTCCCACTATAGACTGGCAAACTTGTGACATTATCTCATGGGCTAGTAGGACGTGTCTTACATGTCCTACTAGACTTTTATGTACATCCTCTCCAGGCTTACCAGAGGAGTACAAGACTTTCTGTGATGTTTTCGATAAAGTCTAAGCCGGTGCACTACCTCCTCACAGGTCCTACGATTGCGAAATCGATTTGATTCCTGGTACTACTCCTCCTAGGGGCCGTGTTTACCCACTTTCGGTGGAGAAGGCGAGAGTCATGGAGGAGTATGTAGCTGATGCTCTTGCTAGAGGAATTATCCGCAAATCCTCCTCACCAGCGGGTGCCGGTTTCTTTTTGTAAAAAAGAAGAATGGGGAACTGCGTCCCTGTATCGATTAACGTGGTCTGAATAAGCTGGTAACCAAAAACGCCTACCCTATACACCTGATTACCGAATTGTTTGACAGACTAAAGGGGTCCAAGGTGTTTACCAAACTCGATTTAAGGGCTGCATATAACCTAGTTCGTATCAAAAGTGGAGATGAATGGAAGACAGCTTTTAATATCCGAAGTGGCCACTATGAATATCTAGTGATGCCCTTCGGGTTGTGCAATGTACCTGCTGTCTTCCAGGGGCTGATCAATGATGTTCTTAGAGACTTGTTGCAAACTTCGGTTGTTGTATATCTGGACAATATACTCATACATTCACCCTCTATGGAGGAACATATCACAGATGTGTCAAGAGTTTTACAGCTACTGAGAGAGAATGGACTTTACTGTAAGCTCGAAAAATGTGAGTTTCATAAATCTCAGGTCACCTTTCTGGGCTATGTGATATCTGCTTCGGGGTTTGCTATGGACCCGCAAAAGCTGTCTTCCATCCTACAATGGCCTCGCCCGGTGGGGTTGAAGGCCCTCCAACTTTTTTGGGCTTTGCTAATTACTATCGCAGGTTCATTAAAAACTTCTCCTCGATAGTAAAACCTCTGACTGATCTCACTTGTAAGGGGTCGGATGCATCTAAGTGGTCATTCAGTGCGATTAGGGCATTTGAGACTCTGATGTCTGCCTTTGCCAAGGCTCCGATATTAGTTCATCCCAATCCTGCCCTGCCCTTTACGCTGGAGGTTGATGCGTCTGAGACGGAAGTAGGCACCCTCCTGTCTCAGCGCCCGGCACCTGGTGAGGCGTTGCTGCTGTGTGGCTACTTTTCCAAGAAATTATCTAGGGCTGAGACGTTGTACGAGATTGATAATAGAGAACTGCTTGCCATCATATTGGCACTCAAGGAATGGCGTTACCTGCTGGAGGAAACCAGTGCCCGATCCTGATCCTCATGGATCACAAGAATTTAATATACTTGTCTGAGGCTAAATGTTTGTCTGCCCGCCAAGCCAGATGGGCATTGTTTCTGTCCAGATTCAACTTCATTGTTTCATACCTCCCTGGCTCTAAGAACATTAGAGCGGACACCCTATCCCACCAATATTGTCCTGACTCTGGGGAGGAGTCTCCTCCTACCCCAATCATTCCAGCCGATCGCATTCTGGGAGAGGAGATTTTGGCTTCCCAGGTTTCTGCTCCTGCGGAGAAACCCAGAGGAAGGTGTTTTGTACCAGTTCAGTTGCGCACCAGACTATTGGAGACCTACCACACTTCCAAAACCGATGGCCACAATGGGCGTGATCAATTAATTTGGTCGATATCTTGATTATTTTGGTGGTCGAGCCTAAGGAAAGATTGCACCGCATTCGTGGCGGCTTGCCAGACTTGCGCACAAAATAAATCTCCACGCAGTCTACTCCACGCAGTTGACTCCTTCAACCTATTCCTAATGGGAAGCGCCCATGGTCTCATCTGTCCATAGATTTTATGGTTGACCTCCCTGCATCCTCGGTTCACACTGTGATCCTTATGGTAGTGGCCAGATTTTTGAAAATGGTGCATTTTGTACCCTTGAAAGGGTTACCTTCTGCCTGACAGTTGGCCGAGATATTTGCTAAAGAGGTCTTCCGGATACACGGCATTCCTAAAGTGATTATATCCGACCGTGGGAGCCAGTTTGTGTCCCGGTTCTGGAGATGTTTCTGTAACCAATTGGGGATTCAACTTGCCTTTTCTTCAGCCTACCACCCTCAATCTAATGGTGCAGCCAAAAGGTCAAATCAGGCCCTCGAACAATTCCTTTGTTGGCATATAAATAACCACCATGACAATTGGGCTACTTTGTTACCCTGGGCGAAATTTGCCAGGAATTGTGCCGTCAACTCTTCATCTCAGTGTTCTCCGTTTTTGATAAATTACAGGTTCCAGCCCCCCGCTCTTCCTGAGAGCTTCGAGGCACAACCTATTCGGGCTCTGGATGAGCATTTATGGGCATTCTGTTCCTCTTGGGTAGAAGTACAGCATATCCTACATGGTTCGATGCAACGACACAAACGGCAGGCTGACCGTAGGTGACTACCTACACCCACCTTTCAGGCTGGAGATAGGGTATGGCTGTCATCCCGGAATCTTAATCTCCAGATCCCATGTAGAAAACTGTTCCCCCATTTTGTTGGTCCCTTTCAAATCATTAGGAGGGTCAACCCTGTGACCTACGATCTGCAGCTTCCTGCTACAATGCTCATTCATAATGTGTTTCATGTGTCTTTCCTAAAACCATTAACCTGTAACTGGTTTACTTCCACCTCCGTTCCCCTGGCCCCCATTGGGGTGGGGATCATGACAAATATGAGGTACAAAACATCCTGGATTCCAGGAGGGTCAGGGGGAATTTGCAATATTTGGTGTACTGGAGAGGCTATGGCACGGAAGAATGCTCATGGGTCTCTTCCAAAGATGTGCACACCTCCACGTTGATCCATAGATATCATTCCCACTTTCTGGGCAAACCTCGTCCCAATCCACGGAGGAGAGGTCTTTAAGGGGGAGGTACTGTCATAGTGGTGGCTGCCGAGCCGACCGCAACCTTACCAGCGGGTCAGCCGCAGCCCTAGGCGGGCAGGTCCAGTCTCAGGATGGCCATGAGTAGAGGCAGCGGCCGAGCGTTCATCTGTGCCCTGCAGCCCACCGCAGCCTCTTCCAGCAGTCCCATGCTGTTCTTTGGCGTGCTTCCAGGTTGGATGCGCGTCCTATTTAAAGAGACAGGCATTGTTTTGGGGCTCCTCCTCTTCCTGGGAGATTGGGCTTATAAACTTCCTGGACATCACTCTCAAGTGCACTTTCGTGGTGTCCAGTGTTGTTGGTTGGTGTAAGAGGTGTTTAGTCTGACTATCTGTTCTGGTTCTGAGCAATTGGCTCTGTGTATGTCTACCCGCTTTGTGTATGACCCCGGCTTGTCTGAGAACCATTCTGGTGCAGTCTACATACCCGCTCTGTGTATGACCCTTGGCCTGGCTGACCATCCATACTGGTGCTGACTAGTGGCCGTGTCCGACTTCAGCTCAGGGTGTCCCTGGCTAGTCCGATATCCATCTGGATCAGACCTGTGGCTCTAGCTGCGTTTTGTTCTTTCCTTTTTTCAGCCTGTCTGACTACACACCTTGGTGTACCCAGGTTGTCCGCTGTGCGCCCAGTATACAAATGCTCCAGTGGATAACTTTTTGGGTATCTCGCTGGCTCTGGCAGACTTCCCTTGCTCCTGTTCTATACTGCGGCGTTCAGGTGCAGACCTGTAGTGCATTTCCTGCCTTTAGTACATAGTCTGCACAGGTGAGGACCTGTAGCGCAGCATCCTACTTTGTTCCTTGTCTGTACAGGTGCGGACCTGTAGTAGAGGCTCAGGTGCAGACCTGAGTCAGTTCTCTCCTAGTTGCCGCTGGGGTTCAGTTCATTTCTACTACAGAAGAACATTCCGTCCGGAAATCCTTGTATTGTATGGTGTTCTTGCTGTAAAGTTGTTCGATATGTGTGATATTTTAATAAAGATTGTGTTACCTACTGTACTGGTCCAAGTCTCGTTTTTGAGTCTGTGACATCAAGGCTTCTCTAATGTCACGGTAATCAGGCAAGTAAGGGCAGACACAAATATAATATATAAATCCACCTTTATTACTAAGTACAGTAATAATAGTATAGCCCACACAACCCCAGAACACAGGATGATAGGACCAAGGCTCCTACCCGGTGCTGCACACTGTGCTGTGCACTGCACTACTGCAAGATACCGGAGACTAGGATCATGGTGCAAGTAGAACACCAGAGGGAACGGTAACTGAGGCACAAGTCTCCACCTTGAATCACACGACCAGAGACAGCAGGGAGCAAGAGCAGACCTGAACCATGAAACACTGAGACTGATGGTCAGGCAAATTCGGAGAATATAGAGCCAGTAGTCAGTCAGAGCCACAGGTCAGACAAGCTTGGGACTAGATGGAGCAATAGGCAGCAAGTGCCAGAGGTCAGACAAACTGGGGACTACACAGAGAAAGAGTAAGTCAGCCAGAGCCACAGGTCAGAACCGATGTGGGTAGTCACACAAGCTGGGGTCATACACAGAGAGGATTGTCAGGAGAGCACAGGTCACAACAGAGTGCAAGAGACAATATCTGAAACACCAGATAAGGGCAATGACTCCCAGGCCCAGGGAGGTTTATAAAGGAGCAGGAGAAGGCGGGACCCAATTAGGTCACACAAAATAGGCCCATAAACTGGCATCCTAGCCAGTGCCTGTTTCATGATGTCAGCAATGTGGAGGTGGCCACAACTCTGCTGTCTGATACATCACAGAGGAAGGAAGCACAGGATAACTAGGCCTCTATGGTGGACTGTGATAGTACCCCCCATTAATGACCTCTCCCCTGTGGAAGAGGACCAGTACTAGAGGTGGTGCAGGAGTGGAACTCACAGAGAAGGGCTGGAGCATGTAGATCTTTCTTAGCGACCCAGGAATGCTCCTCAGGTCCATACCCTTTCCAATGAACTAGACATTGTAGCTGGCCTCTGACCCTATGAGAGTCCAGGATACTCTGTACCTCATACTCCTCAAGGTCCCCTACTTGAACAGGTCTGGGACGAACTGGAGTCGTAGTATAATGGTTACAAACCAGTGGCTTGAGGAAACACACTGGAAATGGCATGCTAGCGGGAAGCTCGAGGGTATATGTCACAGGGTTAATCTTGCAAAGAACCCGAAAGGGAACCACAAATCGGGGAGCCAGCTTTTTACAAGGACCTAGAGATGGAGGTTGCGAGAGGACAGCCATACTCTCTCTCCCACCTGGAACACTGAAGCTGGTAATTGCCTATGGTCTGCTTATCTCTTATAGCACATAGTGGAACTCTGCAGGGATCTCTGAACCTGTACCCATGTGGAGCGGAGCACTGTCAAGTTCTCCTCCAGAGCAGGAATGTTCTGTGCCTTGAAGGTCTCAGGCAGGAGAGAAGGTTGGAACCCATAATTAATCAGAAAGGGAGAGTTCCGAGAGGAGGAATTAACTGCACTGTTTCTGGCCAGCTCTGCCCACGGTAACAAGTTTGCCCAGTTGTCATGATGATCAGAAATGAAACAATGGAGAAACTGTTCCAGCGCCTGATTAGACCTCTCAGCAGCACTGTTTGACTGTGGATGGTAAGCTGAGGAGAACGAGAGCTGGCTCCCCATCTGACCGCAAAAAGCTCTCCAGAAACATGACACAAACTGGGTCCTGCGATCCGAGACCACCTTGGGTATTCCATGGAGAAAACTACCTCCTTCACAAAGATCTCGGCCACCTCCTCCTAGGAGGAGAGTCCCTTAAGTGGCACGAAATGGACCATCTTTGAAAATCTATCCACGATCATAAGAATGACCGTGTAACCCTCAGAGATCAGCAACTCAACCATAAAGTCAATTGACAAGTGAGACCATGGACGCTCCCCATTCTGGATAGAATGCAGGAGGCCGACCGCCAGGTGACGAGGAGTCTTAGTCCACGCACAAGCTGAACATGCTGAAACAAACAGTCTACCCTCATGCTGGGCCACCAGAAGAGTCTGGACATCAACCATATCAGTTGGTCTCTACCAACATGTCCTGCAGCCGGGAGGAATAACAGGAACCGAAGGAGACTCCTCCTGGGACTCGGGCCCAAACTGCAGAGCGAGAGCAACCACTCTAATATTTTTGGGACCAGGAAGATAGGAAACCACAAAATTAAACCTCGAAAGGAAGAGGGCCCATCTGGCCTGAAGTGAAGACAACCTCTTAGCCTCTGACAAATATGGGAGGTTTTTATGATCCGTCAGTATCAGGATCGGAACCGTCGTGCCCTCCAGAAGATAACACCATTCTTTCAAGGCCAAGATGATGACTAGGACTGTGGTGTGGGTAGAACACCAGAGGGAACGGTAACTGAGACACAAGACTTCACCCTGGGTTACATGACCAGAGACAACAGGGAGCAAGAGCAGACCTGAACCATGAAACACTGAGACTGGTGGTCAGGCAAGTTCAGAGAGTATAGAGCCAGTAGTCAGCCAGAGCCACAGGTCAGACAAGCCGGGGACTAGATGGCGTGATAGGCAGCAAGAGCCATAGTCAGACAAACCAGGGACTACATGGAGAGAGTAAGTCAGCCAGAGCCACAGGTCAGAACAGATGTGGGTAGTCAGACAAGCCGGGATCATTCACTGAGCGAGTTAGTCAGCCAGAGCCACAGGTCAGAAACTGTGCGGGTAGTCAGACAAGCCAGGAGCAGATTCTCAGGAAAGCACAGGTCAAAATGGAGTGCAAGAGACAATATCAGAAACACCACGTAAGGGCAATGACTCCCAGGCCCAGTGAGGTTTATAAAGGAGCAGGAGAAGGCAGGACCCAATTAGGCCACACAGAATAGGCCCATAAACATGTGTCCTAGCCAGTGCCTGTTTCATGATGTCAGCAATGTGGAGGTGGCTGCAACTATACCGGCCAACACAACACAGAGGAAGGAAGCACAGGATAACTAGGCCTCTAAGGTAGACTGTGATATCTACCAGGAGTAACAGTACCCCAACTATCTTGGAGCAGAGGATCTGATGTTATGAAGACTTGCCATACTCACCCAATAGTTCATCATATGCTCTACCTGTGGAACACCTGTGGGCTCCTTTTCCTTCTCAGCTCATGAAATTAGTGGGTAGTCTTAACTTTCCACTGAACTTCATACTAGGGCCTTTAACCTCTGGTCCAAAATCTTTGTGGGGGATGTGTTGTCGGACACCGGAGTTTTGTCTTTTGTTGACTTACAACTGAAATTTTCCCTACCGGGTTCGGAATGGTGGCACTTCAGGCAAGCTCTCCACTTTCTCTCCGGGTCCATGGATGAATAGTAGGACCACTTTTGAGACCTTATACCTCACAAACCATTTCCTTTCCAAAAATATATCTCGCATCTATCAGATGATGATATTGAGATCTACCTGGCGAAGGTGGAAATTTCAGGATTCTTGGGAGAGGGATTTGGGATGTGGGATCTCCATGGAGGAATGGCTCCAGGTATTTCATCTGAACACCAATTATATCACTTACTCATCTTTATGGGAGACAAATTACAAGGTCCTTAAAATGTGGTATTTCACTCCTTCAGTGTTAGCCAGAATTTATTCCTCAACTTCTGACACTTATTGGAGGTGTAAATCCAAAACAGGTACATCTGACGGTATTGCCCTCTCATAAGACAGTATTGGGACTGCATAGCATCCGAGCTGCAAGATTTGCTACCAGACCCACCTCCCCCAACTGCAGAATATTTTTTACTCAACCTCCTTCCAGCTCATGTTCTTTCTCAGAGGCAGACTAAACACCAGTGAATGCTTGCCTCATCTCATACCCAGGCTTGTTTACTTTTGCATTGGAATAGCACTACTCCTCCTACAGACTGTGAATGGAAGCGGTGGCTTAAAGCTCTTTTTGAACTCAAACTCAGGCATGCCTCGGTCTCAGCTTCAGCCCCTCATTTTATAGACCTGTGGTCTAAGTTGTTCACGTACTTTGCAAATTTTTATCACTACCTTACTCTAGACACATCTATATTCATTAGTTTCTCTCTTTCATTTCTCCTCCGTCATCCTCCCCCACCCTAGATGCCTCCTTCATATTGAATATTGACTCTTATATTTGGAATGTCTTGAATTTAACCAAATGTCTGTTAAACTTTTGTCCTATGTTTCATGCTCATGTGGTAGAATTCTCCTTATTGCACATTGTCTGGTCATTGTCTTGCACAATGAACCCTGTCCTATGTACATGTTACGATTTTGATACATTTCGTTATCATCCTGTGCCACTTGTAATTTTTGAATCTCAATAAAGTTTAAAAATAAATAAATAAATTAAAAAAAAAAAAAAAAAAAATATATATATATATATATATATATATATATATATATATAAAACATACAGGTTCCTGGTGAGCTTAAAATACCCTTTATTAGTAGTGTTCAATTAGTTACATATGTGTAGTCAGGAGTAGGGATGGGCAAAATCTCTCGCCGTGTTCCAGCAAAAAATTACACAAAAACCACGTGGTTGTCCGTTTTTTGGCAGGAAAATTCACTTTAAAACCATTGCTTAAAATCTTTGCATTTTTTGCCCATTGAGCAAAATAGCTTTTGCCCATTGATTTACATGGTTTTCGTTTTTTCGCTGTAAAAACATGACATATTTGCAGAAGCTAAACATGACAGAACAAGCTACAGAGAGAGGTAGATGTGCTGGACTGTTGTGCTGTGATCTTGAGGCAATATTGAGGAAGGAGAGGCTCATAGTGACTGCTATGAGCAGGTTTAAAAATAATCAAAGGCGGAACTGGAAGGACCCTAATGTGTCCACTGAGTCTGAAGAGGAGGAGGAGGAAGAAGTAGGCACAACTGAACCAATGCTGCCCAGTCCCCCTAAATCACCCCTAGGGATCTTGGGGAATTTAATGGGAAGGGAGGGAGAAAAGGGTAGTAATAGTGAGAGCAGGACAGGTCAGCTGTCTACACCTGCTGCTAGACTTGCTGCCCCTTCTGCAACCAGTGCTGTGCTGCTGCCGGTGCTGAACCTGCTACCACCAATACTGTGTCTGCTGCCAGACGTGCTTCCCCTGCTGCAACCAGTGCTGTGCCTGCTGACATTGCTGAACCTGTTGCCACCAGTGCTGAACCTGCTGCTAGTGTGTCTTGTAATACTCAGGAGGGGAAGGGAAGGAGAAGATGATTCCAAGTGTGACAGCAGGGGACCCTAAGTCACACTTGTCATCCCCAAGCAGTGCCAAAAGTGCTAGTACTACTACAACTAAGAAGGTCCAGCAGCTTGTTAGTGTTAGGAGTGAAGGAGGGGGTAATCAATATCCTGATATTACTAGTGACTGTGAGGAGGAAGACTCTGGGGCTGAACGTGATGTGGTTGGTGTTAGTAGTAGTAGTAACAGTAATGGTGAAGCAGTCAGTGGCACTAGTGTTAGGGGAGTGGTAAGGAAGCTTTTGAGAGTGTCCAGACTAGCGGTCAAGGGACCCCACTCCATTCCACTGGAGACAGGGAGTCCTCCCTTTCCCTTCACTAAAGTGTCCAAGTTTATAATGATTCTGAAGAGGAAAGAACTAGTGTTGGGAGAGAGCAGATGCATAATTAATACTACAACTGCCACCAGCAGGCACACAGATAAGCTGCCTGTGCCTGCTGCTACTGCTGCCAGTCTGTGTGGTTAATAATTAATATATGTACCTATATATAATAATAATAATAATAAATACACACACCTTCAATGGTTTGTCTATTTATGAGCAGTATTTAACATAGAAGTTAAACTACATATATTTACAATCAAGAGTGTAACTCCTTCAAACTATACTAGGCAAACTATTTCCCTTATTCTTCCCATTATTGCATTAAGTTACCCATATAATTACACAATGTTACCTTGAGATGTCCAGCAAAACTTAGATTCCAGGCCAGCATACAGAGGGAAATGGTAAGGCAGGAAATGGGTGAGGGGAAGAAGACACAATAGGAGAGACACAGTCTGGAATCTCAACAAGATAAGAAGAGAACTAGCCAGAGCAGCTGTGCTCCAAACTTTACCTACGTTCTAGCCCCACCCCCTTTTTTCCTAAAGGCTATGATGTCACAAAACATGCCCTCATCCATTTTCACCACAGTCTGCCTTCTTCAGATTAAAAAGAAATGCCAAGTGTGACATTAGGGGACCCTCTGTCACATTGCTTGTCACCTCCTCCAAGCAGCAGTGAGATGTCTGGAATAAAGCAGCAGCAACAACAGCATGTAGGAACTAGTGGTGGTGGTGGTGATGATGGTGGAGAAGCTAGGGTGGAAGACACATTGATGGCCTTTTTAGCAGAAACTGAGAAGGAATAGGAGACATGAATGAGGATGGGCATCACCACCACCTCCACTAGCAATGAGATTTTGGAATTTGAGAAATTTGCAACTACTCTATTTCCTTCTGCTGCTAAGTTGCAAGGACAGCAGGACACAGAAGAGCAAGCTAGTGTGCCACAGACCACTGTTGGCACAGTGGGAATGGGATCAGCAAGTGATGCGGGACTAGGGCAGGTTCCACTTGCCAACAGCAGCAATACTCTGAGTTCTGGTCCTAGTTGCAGTGCTGTTTCTGAGGCAGTAGCAGAAACAGCAGCAACATTATTCTCTGCCACAGACAGTGAAGGGGAATGTAGAGGAGAAGAAAAAAGAGGCCATTTTTCTCCACCTGTTCCATACACCCCGAAGTCATGGGTGTGAGACTATTTTTTTCTTGGGGCAGGCACAGTGTAGTCATCACCAACGGCACTGTGCACAATTTGTGACAAGTCAGTGAGAAGAGGAAAGGAGTGAACACACCTTGGCACAAGTGCCCTGATATCACACATGAAACACAGACACCATGATATTTATATTAAAAATGTTAAAGCCAAACACCCACACAGAAATCAAGCACCACTGTTGCTGTACCCCATGACTCACCAGAAAAGCAACAAGAAGCTAGGCAAAGATCAAAGAGGAGCAAGAATAGAGCAACACAGGCAGAGGCTGGAAGTTCCATGACGAGTGGAACAACTAACTCGCCATCAACATCACCTTCTAGGGTTGCTACATCTTCTGCCAATTCACCTCATTCATCGTTACCTCTCCTGCCAAATTATAGCCACTCTGTTGATGTTAGGATGTTGCTGTTCATCTCTACCCATTGCACACTGTATGGTGCACTGACAACACATGGTATTGTTGTGGAGGAGAATCGCAAGCAGGGCATCAGGTGGCAACTGAGATTCCATCCCTCAGAATATGCTAAGATGGTGGCAGGGAGGGTGCATCATTACTATAAAACTGTCAGCAAGTTGTCATGTGTCCTTAGCAGGGTCTGAACAAGGGGTACAGTGACTGTGGCAGTATTTGGGTTCTGGTGTCATGGTATTTAGATACAGTTGTGCCCCCAGATGTTATTTACCACACAAACTGTGCACATTGCAGTTGCTGATGAGAGCCACAGTTCCTGCTAACAAGGAACAAATGAATATTCTAATAACAACACACCCATGATTTCACAGGAGGGGCAGGTGGAGAAGATTTATTGGCCAACTTCTTCTTTTCTCCACATAGACTGGGGGCTACTTATTGTGCTGCTACTGCCTCAGGTGCATCACTGGAGATAGTTGTGGCAAGTGGAACCTTTATCACCCATGTTACTGCATTTGTTGATCCCATTGCCTTTCAACTGCCTAAACATCCTGCTGCTTAACCCTTTGAGTGCCAGAGGAGTAGGCAATGCATTGCAAAGCAATTCGTTGCATACCCCTCTGGCTTTCAAAAAGGGTTAAATATCTCAGCTGCCATATTTTATTACCTTATGGGAAAGGGATTTGGATATTCTTTTTTAGCCCCCACCAAATTAGGACCATTTTTAAAAATAACCTCTTACTTGAAAGAGATTCCAAACTGAGGGAACTTAATTTTAAAATCCTCACCAGATGGTACTACACCCCATCAAAACTAGCTCAGATATTTCCCAACACTTTTCACTCCAGTTGGAGATGTCTCTCTAGTCCGGGTTCAAAATGCCACATATGGTGGTATTGTCCTGTAATTAAAACTTTCTGGGTTGACGTCCTAACCCTGATCTCCTCTATTTTTGGCTCTACCGTTCACCTTGATCCTCTTTTCTGCCTTTTTCACCTTCCCCCATCAGACCTCCCCTCTGTATTTGTTTCACACAAATTCCCTCTTATTCTTTTGTTTTCAGTGGCTAAGTCACGGATTCCTTTGTTAAGGAAATCTACAACACCTGCGACATCTTCAATGTGGCTGCAACACCTTCTCTCCATGGAATGATGTCACGCCGTTTACACCTCTTCTCATGCTCTTTTTGCTCGCTCCTGGCAACACTGGTTTGATAAAAGACCATCCCTTTAATCCTCTCCTGTAAATTGTGTGAGCTCATTTTGGCTGCGTGGTATTGTCGACCGTATCACAGTTTATTTCTCCGCCCATCATCAGATCCAGTTTTTAATGAGGATGTATGTTGTGACTCTCCCCGACGCACCTGACATCTCTTTTTATGTTTTCTATCGCTTTCTATGATAACTCTTGATGCAGGACAGGTTAATATATATATATATTTCTCTTCCCCCTCCCCCCCAACTCTCTCCAACCCCCACTTCCCCTAACTACAGAACAATTTACTTAATTTTTTTCCTTTTATATATATGCCCTGGTTAGGGTTGGGCTTGACTCCATCCGCTTAACTAGCTTTTTCTTTCAGGTGCCTAATTTACTATTCTTCCTCATCTTATGTCAACATTTGCTTAGTGTTATTGTATATTACTGACTGTAACCCTCTTATTGATATTTTATGTGTATCAATGGATTCTGTTCCTCTTGGCTTTTTCTATGATGATTGTAATCTACCTTTTGTTTACTGTTCACTTTAAGGATGTATGCTCTTTACATTTCAATAAAATATTAAAAAAAAAATCTCAGCAGCAGCAGTTGCAAATTTCGCAATTATGGACTCAGGAGGAGGACATTTGACAATGGCCACTGGCCAACATGACCTGCTGCCATTAAGCCAGTAGGGCATTTTTTTCTCAGGGCTTGTGCTTTGAAAAAAATAAAAAACACCAATAGTCCTACAAAAAACAAAAAAAAACAAAACAAAACAAAAAAATTGGAGGGGTTTGTTTCTAACAAACCTAAGTCCTACAAATCAATTTTTCCTTGTGGCTTGTGCCAAACAAGCTTAAGTCATACAAAATAATGTGTCTTCAGGGCTTGGGCCTAGACTAATAAGTACTACAAATCAATGTGTCCTCAGGGCTTGGGCCTCTAACAACAAATCTAACAAATCATCCTCTATAAAATACTCTATCAAGTCAATTATCAGTCCACCCCAGTTCCTCTATCTATCACTTTACATGCACATTTCTTATGTTTTTTTATAGATTTTTTTTGTTAACTGTCCCCCCAATACCAGTCAAGAAACCCTCCCAAACTAAATTACCTATTCAACTAATTCTTTAGCCAGACGCCACACACCAACACAGGCACCTTCCTCAGACCCCTTTTATTCCATGTGTAATTGGGTTTTTTATTTGTATTTAGGATTTATTTTGTATTAACTGCCCACCAATCGCAGTAAACAACCCCCCCAAAAAAAAAAACATTCCCTGTTCATCTGATTCTTTCCCCACATCCCACCTACACAGGCAACCTCATGCCCCTTTTATACTATGCCTTTAGGAAATAAAACATTTTGCTATGTGTATAAATTCAATGTGTTCCCATTGATTTCAATGGAAGTGTCACGGTTTAGATGAACTGTTCTGTGTGTATACATTCTACTGATGATAACAAGCTGCCTTTTCCTTCCCTGTGCCTGGCTGACTCAGCTGAGGAGTAACAAACTGCCTTTACCTCTCTGTTACCATGGTTACATAAACTGACTGTTTTTAGCCAATCCCTTCCTGGCTATTTAAAGCAGCTAGGCTAATTTCCTCCTTGCCCTTTTGTTGTTTATGGCTGCAAGTGCATTCTCCTGTGTTCCTGATTATCCGTGCATGACCTGGCTTCCTCTGGTATCCCTTCTGGCTCCTGACTCCTGGCTTGTTCCTGACATCGCTGACCTCTGTATACCTGACACCGGCTTGTCTGAGTACCCATTTTGGTTCCTGACCCCGGCTTGTCTTTTGGTTTACGCTTGTGGATCACAATTTTGCTTTGTTTGCTTTGGTTATTTTAATAATGGTGTTTTGCACTTCACATTTTTGTGTCTGTTTGGTTCTTGGTTCCTAACATTACACAAGGGCCATGAACCCAGAAGGTGCAGGCAATCCACCAAATGTTTTTACCAGGCTGGACCAGATTGACCAGCGTATGGACCAGTTTGCATTAGCCCTCCAGAATTTGTGGCTTCATACTTCGCATCTGGCTCCACCACCTCAGCAACCCCCGGTGCAGGCTGTCCCTATAGCTGCTGCCTTTTCTGCTCCGGCTGCCACTGGTGATTCCAATGTTGCTAGAGGCATGACTAGGGTCCACATCCCCAGCATTATGGTTATGAATATAACCAGTCTAGATGTTTCCTGAACCAGGTCGGTATCTATATGGAGATGGCACCTCAGACATTCCCATCTGATAGAAGTAAGGTAGGCTTTGTGATTTCCTTACTCCCTGACAGGGCCTTGGCATGGGTTAATCCCCTTTGGGAGATGCAGAAGCCTGTAGTATACAATTAACCCGAGTTTGTGGCATCCTTTGAAAGGGTATTTGATGTACAGGCCTGCTCCACTTCTGCTGACATACATCTAATGTCCATCCGGCAGGGTACAAGGACAGTTTCGGATTACTTCATAATTTTCCTATCCTGTCAGCAGAGGTTGGTTGGAATAATGAGGCTCACATGGCGGCTTTCTCTAATGGGCTCTCGGATCCCATTAAAGATGAGATTGCAGCCTGGAATCTCCCAGAGATTTAGCAGACCTGGTCACATATTGCACCCTGATTGACTCCCAAATCCGTGATAGACCTTCATTCCACATCCCCACCCCTGCCTCACTCCCGCTGGGGCCAGATTCTTCTACATGAAGAAGAAGAGTGGAGAACTGAGACCCTGTATTGATTACAGGGGACTCAGCCTTATCACAGTTAAAAACGCCTACCAGATTCCCTTTATTAGCGAGCTGTTCGATTGCTTGAAAGAGTCCAAGGTGTTTACTAAGCTCGGCCTGTGAGGGGTGTATAATTTGGTAAGGATAAAGGAGGGCCATGAGTGGAAAACCATGTTTTTTGTTTTTTTTAATATATATTATTATCAGATCGCTCCATACACATCTTAATTACAAAAAAAAGGGAACACATATAAAATCGTTCAAATACCCAAAAGCATGGAAACAGGTATAGCAATGAAAAGAACACATGCATAGTAATAGGGCGACCTGAGGTTTTTTTATAATTATTCCAACCTTCAAAAACCTAAAAATCTAAAATCTAACTAAACTGAACTTTTATTATATCCCTCACCCCCAATTCCTCTCTCCTTTGAGCCCGCAGCACCCCCCCACGCCCATCAGCCAATAATTTCACAGAATCCCTGTACAAATAGGGTTCATTCGCAGTGTAGTGCATCAAGTATATGTCACAACCACCCACACCACACACAAGTATGATTTCGGTCAGCCATCTCCAAGAAGTTGCATGTCATCAGGTGCCACAGGAGCCTCCGCCCTACTTGTCCACCAGGTCCGCCACCTTCCCCAGATCTTGTCGAACTTAATCGGCATGCACCGGTGCAAGTAAACCAATTTATAATGTGGATCACACTGTAGGACCAGGTTTAACCACACTCTACAGTTGGGAGCTCTGCTTGACATCCAGTGCAAGGCCACCACCTTTCTCGCCATCACCAAGAGCTCACTCAAGAGAGTCCTGTCATTTGCATCCTCAATCTCATCAGGGAAAACAGACAATAAACAGAGCTTTGGAGTCACAGGAACAGGTCTTCCCAACACCAGGGCAACAATGCACATTACTTCAGTCCAAAACCCCCTGACTCCAGGACATTCCTAGATCATATGCAAGTATGTACCCTGAACAGTATCACACCGAAGACAATGATCAGAGCCAGAGCCTCTCATTTTAAAGTCTGACCGGTGTGTAATAAATTCTATGTAAAATATTCAACTGAATCATTTGATGTCTAGTCGACGACGCCACCAGAGCTGGCCCTGCTTAGCCAGATCCCATTCCCAGTTTTCCAGTGGACCCACATCCATTTCCCATTTGGTCCTAGAAGGAAACTCCTGACGCCTCATATGAGAATCTAACCACTGGTAGATGAAAGAGAGAGAGGCCTCGGCGGCTCAAGAGCTATCAATCTAGTAAGAAGAGGAAACGTAGAAATCATTGGGACTCGATCACCCCACTGAGCTCTTAGACCATGTCTGATACATAAATACGAGTAAAAACGATTATTTGGTATATGATACTCGTCATGTAATTGTTCGAAGGATTTCAATTGGTTATCCCGATATAATTATCCAAGAGAATTAACCCCAAATGTAGCCCACAAGGGACAAAACTCACTACCGAGTAAATGATGTATCCCAGCAGCTCCACACAGGGGGGTATCCGGATCCATGGCTATATATCCCAGCAACTTTTTCAACTCCATCCACGCCCCATACAGGGCTGTTGCTAAAGGAGTTTGAGTTTTAAAAACGGCGGGTCCACCATGTAAAACCTGGGACAGCCTATAAGCAGGCTGTAATAATAATGCATCTATTTGGGTAGTCTGGTAACGAGGTCGGGGAGAGTCTATCGCATACCGACAAGTAGTTCCTATAAAAATCAGGCAAGGCAATTCCCCCCTCCCGTTTTGGTCTCATGAGTGTAGTTAGTTTAAGTCTAGCCCCATTTCCCCGCCATATGAATCACAAAATAATTTTGCCTATTTGTCGGAAATATTTTTTAGGAATAGGGACTGGCGTACTTTGAAAAATATACAAAAATTTGGGCAAGAAAATCATTTTAATAAGATTTGATCTACCAATAACATTTAAGGGTATATGAAGCCATGCCATCGTTTTTTCGCTAAAGTATTGAGTAGTAGGTACCAAATTCAGCTCAAAAAAGGAGTACGTCGTCGCTGCCACCCGAATCCCCAGATATGAACACTCAGCCACATAAGAAAGCGGGATGTCAGTTGGATGAGAGTCCCGCAGACCACTGTCAATCAGAATCAAAGAGGACTTAGTCCAATTTATTTGAAACCCAGAGTATGTACCAAAGTCATCCACCAACTGCAGCATGGTCCGCAAGGAGTTTCCATCATCACCCAGAAAGAGCAAGATGTCATCAGCATACAATGCGAGCTTTTCCTCTCTACCCTCTACTCTGAGTCCCTGAATCAGCAGGTTAGCACGAATTAGAACAGCCAGGGGTTCTAAGGCCAAGGTAAACAGGCCGGGTGAAAGTGGGCAGCCCTGTCTAGTGCCACGGTGCAAAGAGAATGGCTGTGAGCTCAGTCCATTTGTCACCACAGAGGCCTTCGGCTTACTATATAAGATATGTATCCATTTAATAAAGGAGGGACCAAATCCAAAACCCCGAAGTACGTGCCAAAGGTATAGCCATTCGACAGAGTCAAAGGCCTTAGATGCATCAAGAGATGCTATCATCCGAGTTCCGGTGTTATCGTGAGGGAGTTGCAGGTGCATAAACAACCGTCTAAGATTATGTGACGTAGATTTACCTGGGATAAAGCCAGTTTGATCCTCATGTACAATGGTCCCTAGCACTTTATTCAATCTGGTAGCCAGGATTTTCGCCACAATCTTTGCATCTGTAGTCAATAGGGAAATGGGCCTGTAAGAGTCATGAATCTCCAGATCCTTTCCTAGCTTGGGTAGTACAATAATGGAAGCATTGTTCATTGAATCCGGAAGAAATCCGTCATCGATAGCAGCATAAAAGGTATTCAAAAGATGGGGGGCCAAGACATCCGCAAATTCCTTGTACCACTTCACAGGAAGACAATCCACACCCGACGCTTTACCCGCTGGCAAACTACGAATGGCCTCCACTACTTCTCTAAGAAGTATAGGAGCATCTAGCATTTGTTTATGTTTGAAAGAAAGTCGCGGAAGGTCACTTTGATCAATGAAGCAGGAAATCTGTGCCTCAGAGTGGGTCAGTCGAGATTCATATAAATGAGAGTAAAAGAGCTGAAATTGCGAGTTGATCATCTGCGGATCTAGAATCAGTATACCTCCAGGATCTCGGAGTGAGTCCCCCTGTGCTGACAGACAAGATGAGCCATTAGCTTACCTGCCTTATCCCCATTTTCAAAAATATTTTGCTTCAAATAAAAAACATGACGGGCATTCAGTTCGGACAATTTTATAGAATACAGAAGTGAACAAGAAACAACATTGCATAAGAGGCCATATCCCCACCTTCCACAAACTGTTTTTCCTCTGCTGCAGCATCCGATTCCAATGCCTCCACCTCCCTAGATCTATTTTGCATAGATATAAGAGAAATCAATGAGCCCCTCGCAGCCGCCTTGGCAGCCTCCCAAACAATGCCCTGAGCAGCTGAGTTAGCATTATTGACAAAATATTCACTGAGATCTTCTCCATGTTTAGACACCAAATACGTATTTTTCAACCACACGGGACTAAATCTCCAGACTCTAGATCGAGGTCTCCGGTCCCGCTGCAGGGTCAACAATAGCGGGAAATGGTCAGAAACCACTCTGGTCAGCAAACAGCAATCCGAAACCCAATTCAAGGTCAATTGGTTAGTAAACACATAATCAATCCTAGATAATGTTTTATATGTGGCCGAGTGGCACGAGAATTCCCGATCCTGCGGATGAAGAGTCCGTCATACGTCTATAAATCCCAGGTCACCTATGAGACTGAGGAAGGCATCTCTATGTAATTTGGAGTCAACCGCTAATCCACCCAATCTGTCTAGATCAGGATTGGTAGCTATATTAAAATCACCCATACAAACTATATGGTTTTGTGACTTATCAGAGATATATATAAGCATGTCTCTAAGAATTGAGGGGTCGAAAGGTAGTGGTATATAAACATTCATTAAGACAAACAGAGTTCCCTGAAGCTTACATGTTAAGAAAAGGTAGCGTCCCTGAGGGTCAGTCCTGAGGTCAATGAGTTGAAAGGAAATTAGTTTAGAAATAAGTATAGAAACACCTCTGGCATATGAGGAACATGTGGCATGATAGTGACTCTGTATCCATTGTCTCCAAAGAGACAAAACTCTTCCTGCACTAAGATGGGTCTCTTGCAACATGACAACCCTTGGAGTCTGTGATTTAAAACTAAAGATCGTTTTATGGCATCATTCAATCCACGCACATTCCATGACAAAAACTTACAAGTTAGTGGCGTCATTACAGAGATAAATAGTATGTTTGCATCCCTGGCCACACGGCAGGGATTCTTGGGAGCAAGGAGCGCCCGGCCCAGAAGAGAGAGGAAACCCTAAGCGAACAACTAACCCAACCCCTAACTGAACATCTATCACGGTGCCCGTGATTGCTGCAGTTCCTTGTCTGTCACCAGTAGGGGGCTGCTATTGGCTGTCTGCAGATAGCCCGCCTTTCATTGCCTATTTAAACCTGGATTGGGCACCCTTTGGTTGCCCTTTCGTGTTGTTTCTGACCTTCTTGCTATCACTATTCCAGTGATAGCTGGGCCTCTGTTCCAGTGTTCCTGAGTTCCTGATCTCATGTGTTCCTGAGTTCCTGATCTCTACTGTTCCAGTGTTTCCTGCATGCTGAAGTACTTCCAGTCCTGGTTCCGGCCTAGTCTCTGGTGTTGCAGTTCCTGCTGAACTTCTTCTCTGCTGTTTCCTGACCTGACTGATCGTTGCTGGTTCCTGTCATCGCATTGCCTGTCTCCTGTATCCTGGCGACCTCCTGCCTGGTCGCGTCGGTGACACTGCTTGTTACTCCAGTGTGCGGTCACTGGTTTGCTCCACAGCCTATCAGCTGTACTATCCTGTGTTGGTCCCAGCGTGCGGATGCTGGTTTGCTCCAAAGCCTTGCGGCTATACAAACTCGCTTGTTACACCAGTGTGCGGTCACTGATTTGCTCCAAAGACTATCGGCTATACAATCCTGTGTTGGTCCCAGCGTGCGGACGCTGGTTCGCTCCAAAGCCTTGCGGCTAGACAATCTCGCTTGTTACACCAGTGTGCGGTCACTGGTTTGCTCCAAAGCCTATCGGCTATACAATCCTGTGTTAGTCCCAGCGTGCGGACGTTGGTTTGCTCCAAAGCCTTGCGGCTAGACAAACTCGCTTATTACACCAGTGTGCGGTCACTGGTTTGCTCCAAAGCCTATCAGCTATACATTCTGTGTTGGTCCCAGCGTGCGGACGCTGGTTTGCTCCAAAGCCTTGCGGCTATACAAACTCGCTTGTTACACCAGTGTGCGGTCACTGGTTTGCTCCAAAGCCTATCAGCTATACAATTCTGTGTTGGTCCCAGCGTGCGGACGCTGGTTTGCTCCAAAGCCTTGCGGCTATACAAACTCGCTTGTTACACCAGTGTGCGGTCACTGGTTTGCTCCAAAGCCTATCAGCTATACAATTCTGAGTTGGTCCCAGCGTGCCGACGCTGGTTTGCTCCTAAGCCTTATGGCTATACTAACTCGCTTGTTACACCAGTGTGCGGTCACTGGTTTGCTCCTAAGCCTATCGACTATACAATTCAGTGTTGGTCCCAGCGTGCGGACGCTGGTTTGCTCCAAAGCCTTGCGGCTTTACGATTCCCCTGTTAGTCTCAGTGTGTGTACACTGGGTTGCTTACGATCCTGTCAATTTGCCATTACCATCTGACTGCTGCTACTATCTCTGGGCTGCTCTGCCCGGTATTGGTAAGGCCGGTAGAACCTTTTGCCACATTCCATCTGAGGTTGCTTTACCCGGTATTGGCAGGGCCGGTAGAGCCTACATTATGAATCTATTGAGGCTGCCTTGCCCGGTAATTTGGTAAGGCCGGTAGAACCGTTATGCGATTCCATCTGCAGGTTGCCTTACCCGGTATTGGCAAGGCCGGTAGAGCCTAACATTCTATTACTTCAGACTGTCCTGTCCGGTATATTGACAGGACCGGTAGAGTCTGCCTTCTGTCTTTGCTATTACTCATGATTTATATATGTATGTGATTGCCATCCTAAGTGATCAATTTAATTATTTCAATAAAATTGATTTTTACCTAAAACTTGTGTCTGAGAGTCATAATAAACCGTGACAACATCCCACCCTAGCTCCATCACCCCCAACCCGATAGAGATTTTATCCCTAAACCAACCCATTCCCGTGGCCTGGCAGCCAAAACCACTTTCCCTACCTTCCCACCCAACACACATAAACCAATTAGCTAGTATGTAACCAGATCATAAACAGTCCCATCCACACCCCCCCCGCCCCCAACAGCGGCAATATAAAGCAAAGATAAGCATATCATTGCTTCGCAGCAGCTGATGAAAAATAGCCCATTGACCACACCACCATAGCTATCCCCAGAACTGAACATCTCCCATTTGGTAAGAAGCCAATCCCCCAGTTGTAACCAGACAGTACTCCTATACAGCTTCCCCATCCCAACACCCTTCGGGCGGATCGGAGGCAATATTAAATGATCAGACCCCAAGAACTTCAGGGTATCTAAGTGCCAAATCACGGTAGCAAAGCGTCAAACCACCATCCAAAGCGAATGAGAGGATACCAGCTGAACAGGAGCACCACAAAGCAACTACCTGCATCCCCATAGGTAGGCATAGAGACTTATATACATACAATTAGACATTCAATGTCAATAGCAGTATTACATCTCAGCAGCAAAATGAATTCCCTCTAAGCCACTAAGCATGCCTCCCATTTGTTCATCTCATCCCAACATCCCCCGGGTGGAGCAGAGGCGTCATAAAAATATAAACCGAAATAACAGCTTCAAGAAATTTAAGTGCCGAATCACGGCAATACAGCATCCAACCTCCGCCCAAGACATGCAAGAGAGTATCAATAGATCAATAATATTTTAAAACAATGCCCACAGTATTAATATGGTGGGGAAGAGAAAAAAAAATAATGACAAGTCTAATAATAATTCCCCCCTCCCCACCTATAAACAGATATACACACTAAAGTATACATTTGTGATGGCATTATCAAAGAAGGCATTAGGACAAGTTTACTGAATCATGTCATGACATCTCTCTCTTAACCACATCACAGTATCAGAGATCTCAAAGCGGTTCATCACTAAACGTAAGCTCTGAAGGGATGGAGTCCAACAACACCATCGCTCAGCCTCCACAATGTACAGGAGCCATATTGTTATGTCCTACTGAGCACGTTCTCCATCCAACTAGAGCAGCAGGAGAAGGGTCAGGTCAAATGGTCACTATGCCCCTCAGGATACACCTCGGCGACCAGCAAGAATCAGGGAGAGAGATATATGAAATCTCATGAATTAAAGTCCATGGTAGCAATATCATGAAATGATGAAGGAGCTCTAATGAGTGTTCACCCATTCTCTGGCCTCTGAATCCAACGTAAAGAAGATGGTGTTACCATCATGGATAATTCTCAGCCTAGCAGGAAACAACATAGAATAGGAAATGTTTTTCTCTCGCAGTTTGCACTTAACCTCCGCAAAACAGCATCTCTGGCGTTAGACATCAGCCGAGAAATCCAGATAGAAAGAGATGTGTTGGTTCTTGAAAAGAATTTGGTCTTTCATCCTGGCCATACGAAGGATAGCATCTCGATCTCTGTAATTCAGAAGTTGAATAGTCAGCTGACGAGGAGAAGATCCAGGAGGTCTCGGGCCTGTCGGCAGACGATGCGCCCTCTCAACAGTAAAGGATGATGAGAAACCTTCTATGCCAACATGTTCTTTTATCCAGGCCTCCATGAATTGCTCAGGGGCACGGCCCTCACAGTCCTCCGGCAGCCCAATTATACGAACATTGCTGCGTCTAGACCTGTTTTCCAGATCATCCACCTTGGACTGCAGAGAACGAACTTGATTCTTTAACTCATCCACCGTGGTACCAACAGGAGGAAGCGTGTCCTCTACAGTAGAGATGCGTTGTCGAACATCAGTAATGCTTTCACGTAGATTTTGTTGGTCCGCGCGTAAAAGGTTAATCTCCACTTGCACTGTGTCAATTTTGTTAGTCAAGACTGCCTGGCAGGTAGCGATTGCAGACATTATTTCTGTAAATTGGGATTTGAAATCATCTTCCTCAGAAGCTGAGGACTGTGCCAGCGAGGCCACCGCAGAAGGGGCCTCCAACACGGCCGTGACCTCCTCCGCCGCCATTGCTCTTCTAGCAAATTTACTTAATTTCATCCTATATTCTGAAGACTTTTTAACCATAGTGGGAGTGAGAAAGCAAGTATAGGTCAAATCAATACAGGCCAGACCAGCGTAGAGTGGACAATTGCCGCCAAGGCAGGTAGGTGCAGACAGGACCCCTCAAATTTTAAACAACATGCATATCTTGGCTCATGTCTGCATGTGAGGTATTCAGACGTCACATATAGTATGGATCAAAGCAGCACATGTGTCTCACTCAAATATACAGGGGGCAGAGGAGGGAGACATATTTAGGAGAGAAATAGAACAAACAGGGGGAATCTGTAGCAATATACTGGTTTCAGCTGATGGTTGGTAGGGCAATGAAAAATCTTCCAGGTACTCTTGCACAATTGACCCAGAGAACCCTGAGGCAGCAAATATAGATCACAAAAATTAAATAGCTTCCATGAACGTGCATCTAATTATTGAAGGCTGGACACCACTTTAGTGGTATGACATGTAGGTTGTGATCAAAAATAAACAAGAATAATCCTGAGCTCATGGCCTAGGCAGCAAATTAAACACGGGGCAGAAGAGGGATACAAATATAGGAAAGGCAACAAACAATTGGAAGCCTGGAGTCCAGGGGTCCAGGGCTAAACTGCTGAGCCAACTGTGAAGGACAGCAAAGTAGAGACACCTGCATTAAATAAATATAGATGAATAGAGCTATTGGCAAGGGAAGGGGCACTGGGAAAAAAACAACAAAATGGAAGGTGCACTAGAGGGCAAAGAAGGGCAGTGCCTGGCAGGGTCTAAGCCTTCAGGGCCAAGGAACAGCATTAGAAACAGCCACCTACTATTCATATGTGGAAGCCCTGAGGCAGATGATTTTTGTCAGCTGGCCTTCCACTTCACCTTCTCGCCGTCTCCCCGCTCAGCCTCCGGTGTCTGAGGTATGCACCGGACTCACAAGGGACCACCAGCTTTGAAAAATTTAAAGGTTAAATTGAGTCGCTAAAACATATCGTCAGCCGCTGCCCGATTCGCCCACGGCCGGAAGCAGTACGCAAGGCCGCGGCTTCAGACCCAAGCACACGATTAATGCTACTGGCTGCCAAAAGTAAAAAAAAAAGATCCCTCCAGGCTGCAAAGGTACAGTGAATGCAGCCGAAGCAGAACCGCTACTCAAGAAGAGCTCTGCTGTCCGGATGGCGACAGATATAAATCTTCAGTCACGGAGCCACTCCAACTCTCGACCGCTCGCCATGGCTGCCAGGCCACGCCCTCGGAAAACCATGTTTAACAGCAGGAGTGTGCATTATGAATACCTTGTAATGCCCTTCGGTCTCTGCAGTTTTCCAGGAATTCTTAAATGATGTCCTATGGGACATTCTCCAACAATGTGTGGTGGTATACCTAGATGACATTCTAATCCATTCCGCCTCTATAGAAAGCCACCAGGCAGATGTAGCCCGAGTTCTGCAAAGGTTAAGAGAGAATAACCTATTTTGCAAATTAGAGAAGTGTGAGTTCCACTGCAAACAGGTCACTTTCTTGGGGTACGTAATTTCAGAGATTGGTTTCCCTATGGACCATGGAAAACTCTCAGCTGTTCTCGAGTGTCCTTGAGTCATAGGTCTTCGTTCTCTTCAACGTTTCCTCGGGTTTGCTAACTACTACAGGAAATGTATTCATAATTTTTCCTCTGTTTTAAAACCTCTTACCAACATGACCAAAAAAGACGCTAACCCTACTCACTGGTCCCTGGAAGTCATCAGAGCATTTGAGTCAGTAAAAGCCGCTTTTGCCGCATCACCCATTTTGGCTCATCCGAAAACCGAGCTTTCATTCATACTTGAGGTTAATGCATCTGAGACAGACGCCCTCCTGTCTCAACATCTTATTCTTGAGAGCCAGTTGCACCCGTGTGGGTATTTCTCCAAAAAGCGTAGTCCTGTGGAGTGCAACTATGAAATTGGTGACCGTGAGTTGCTGGCTATAATACTTGCTCTCAAAGAATGGAGGCATTTGCTAGAGGGAACTTCTGTGCCACTCCTGATCCTTACGGATCATAAAAACCTCACTTACCTTTCCGAGGCTAAGCACTTGACTCTGAGGCAGGCCTGATGAACCTTATTTTTATCTCCTTTTAATTATGTGGTCTCATACCTGCCTTTTTCTTACTTACCTGTTTTGTCTGACATCCCCTCTTTAGATCTCTCTGACCAAGGCTAGTATGATTTATTTTGTAAGTTTACCTGGTTGGAGAGGCAAGGAATATGGTTCTGGCACTTAATAGCTCTTATGCTACCAATATTACTCTTTCCCTTCTCTATCTTGTAGTTGGATAAAAGCCATATCACATTGTAATGTCGCTGATGTTCTTTGAAAGTCATAGATCCTAACTTTTTGTGTTCTGAAGTTCTTGGAATGTAATACAATATGTTTTGAATGTTTTCTATGTCTGGATCCATGTTTCTTTGTTAATGTTTCTTTGTATATGTTTATAACACTCAATAAAGCCTTCTGAAAATAAAAAAAAATAAAATCAGTTGAAAAGGGAATTTATTGGGGGGGTTGTTGACTGGCATAGGGGGGATAGTTAATAAAAATATAATAAAACAAAATAAAACATTTGTACGTAAAGTGATAGAGACAGGGACCCCCTGACATAAGCTGACACTGGGGTAGACTGATACTTGACACAAGCCCTAAGGAAACATTGATTTGTAGGACTTAGGCTTGTTAGAAACAAGCTCCCAAAATGTGTTTATTTTTTTGTATGCCTATATTTTGGTTTTAAAGCACAAGCCTAGAAAAAAATGAGCTACTGGCCTAGTGCCAGCAGGTCATGTTGTGTTGGCCAGTGGCCACTGGTCATTGTCAAATGCCCTGATATTGTGACTGCTGTTCTTGCTGCTGCTGAGTTGTTTAAGCAGCAGGATGATTAGGCAGCTCAAAGGGAATAAGATCAACAACAGCAGTAACATGTGTGATGGATGATGAAGGTTCTACTTGCCATGACTAGCTGCAGTGATGAGCATGAGGCAGTAGCAGCACATAACTAGCCCACAGCAATTCAGGTATATGTGGAGAAAAGAAAAAGATGGCCAATAATTCTTTTCCACCTGCACCTCCTTCAAAATGATGGGTTTGTTGTTGCTAGAATATAAATTTTTCCCTTGAGAAGAGGAACTGTGCCGCTCACATCTTCAGCTGTAATGTGCACAGTGTAAATAAGGGAAGGACTGGGAAGTGGAACAACGAGTATATCTGCACTTACACGAAACACCTAGCACAACTCTATCCAAACACCATGAAACATAGAGTCCCCAGTGTGAAATCCCCCCACCAGAAACCAAGTACTGCTGCTGTCACTATGACCCTTGTCCCTGCTAAGGACACATGACAACTTGCTGACAGTTTAATAGCAATGATAAACCCTATACCACTAGCTTAGCATATTCTGTGGGGTGGAATCTCCTCAGATGCTGCTTCATGCCCTTCTTGCGATTCTCCTCAACCACACTGCCATGTGTGGTTAGTGCACCACACAATATGCAATAGGTGGACATGAACCCCATATCCTTACATCTACAGAGTGGCTATGACTTGGAGGGGAGGTAACAATGAATGGATCACTTTTAAAAAGTTGCAAATAAAATATCGTGCAGCTAGTAGCTGCATTAACCATGTCACCGTGTTCAAAAAGGTGGTGGGTGTTTGGATTTAACATGTTTCACGTAAAAGTCATGGCGTCTGTGTTTCATGTGTGTTATCAGGGAGGTTGAGACAAGCTGTTCCTTCTAACTGACTTGTCACAAATTGAGCATAATGCTGTTGTTGATGACCTCTCTGTACCACCCCAAATGAAATAATAGTCCCACACCCATGACTTCAGGGGGGAGGGAACAGGTGGAGAAGAATGGCCTCTTTCCTCTTCTCCTCTACATTTCCCTTCACTGGCTGGGGCAGATGATGATGTTGCTGCTGTTGCTGCTATTGCCTCAAAACAAGCACTGCAGCTAGGGACAGGAGTATTGCTGCTGCTGGCAAGTGGAACCTGACCTAGTCCCGCATCACTTGTTGACCCCATTCCCAATGTGTCCACGGTGGTCTGTGGAACACTATCACTAACACTCCTCAGCATCCTGCTGCCCTTGCAACTGAGCAGCAACAGGAATTAGAGCAGTTGCAAGCGCCGCAAATTCCAACAGTTCACTGCTGGTGGTGGTGTTGGTGACGCCCCTCCTCTTCACTGTCTCCCATTCCTTCTCTGGTTGGGCTAAAAAGGCCATAAATGTCTCTTCCACCAGAGCTTCTCCACCATCATCATCACCACCATCACCACCAGTACCTCCTTGCTGCTGCTACTCTATTACAGACATCTCACTGTTTGGAGGAGGTGATGAGAAATGTGACAGAGGGTCCCTAAAGTCACACTTGCCATTTCTTGTGACCTGAATAAGACAGGCAGGCAGCACTAGCAGGAGGCATACAGTCAGCTGATCTGTGCTTCTGGTGGTGGTGGTGATGGTATTATCGTTAAGCAACAGTTCTGCCTTCTTCGGGATTATGTTCCACCTAGACATTGCCAAGAGGGAATGGGGACTTGCAGGGTAAGAGGAATGATGTGGGCTCCCTTGACCGCTAGTCTGGATGATCTGCATTGCTTCCCATACCACTCACCTAAAGCTAGTCCCACCAGCTGCTTCAACATCACTGTTACTACCACTAACACCATCCACATCAATTTCAGCCTCTTAGTCTTCCTGCTCACAGTCTCTAGTAATATGATGATCCACCCTCCTTCACTCCTAACACTCTATTCAAGCTGCTGGACCTTCTTAGTAGTAGTACTAGTGGCTGGACTGCTTGGGGATGGCAAGTGTTATTTAGGGTCCCCTGCTGTCACACTTGGCATCATCTTCTCATCAAGAAGGAGAGACCCGGGAACGACAGCGGAAGGCGACGAGGTCCCTTCTTGATTCCGTTACACCCCCCCCCCCCCCGAGAATTACAAGACACACCGGCAGTAGGTTCAGCACTGGCAGCAGGTTCAGCACTGACAGCAGGTTCAGCTCTGGCAGCAGGTTCAGTACTGGCAGCAGGCACAGCACTTGTGGTAGCAGGGGAAGCACTGGCAGCAGCCGCATCACATCTGGCAGCAGGCACAAGCAGCTGACCTGTCCTTCTCTTACTACTACCCTCTTCTTCCTCTCTTGAGATTAATTTCCCCAAGTTCCCTAGGGGTTTTGTAGGGCGCTGACCAGCTTTAAGTTTGCAGTGGTCACTTCCTCCTCCTCCACAGACTCAGTGGACACATAAGGGTCCTTCCATTTCCTCCTTTTATTTTTTGTAAACTTGCTTATATTGATAGCTGTCACTATGAGCCTCTCCTGTTTAACTAACTCACAGCAGTACAGCACAGCATGTCTTTTTTGCTCTGTAGCTGCTTCTATTGTATTAACTTCCTGGAAAATGGCACTTTTTTACAGCTAAAAGAGAAAAATCACGTTCATGAAGTGACGAAAACTTTTTAGCCATTGAAAAAATGGCGAAGAATTTTTGCCAGTGGGAGAAAATGTCAAAGATTTTAATTGCTGTATTTAAAGCAGATTTTACCACAAAAAAGCAGACAACATGGTTTTCGCAGATTTTTTCATGCGAACACGTTAGGACCTTTCACCTAACCCTAATCTTGACATCAATATGAATATATGCAAGTGTCACTTAAGCAAGAACACATTTTTCAAGGCATATGTTGCTGTAGGACTCCGATCTTTGATTTTCATATACATATTTCTCCACTGCAGGCCTTAGAAGATGTAATTTTGTGGTGGGAAATGTTGCACCATAGGAGACATAGACAACAAATTTGTTGGAAAAGGCAAAACATTTGTTATAACTGGCAAAAATTAGGAACATTTTTCATTGGAGAAAATGAGTAAACGTTCGTGAATAAAAGAGAAACATCGTCAGTTTCGCAGTAAAAGTCATGTGAGAAATTTTTCTCACTTTTCGCCCACCCCAATCTTTACTTTTCCAGAGCTAGACTGTCCCTTTGATTTATCAGACAGTTTATAAACAAGCAAAGTGTTTCTTTTCAGTGTTGAAAATTTGAGCCTATTTTTTTCTACTAATTTTATGGCCATGTCATCATTAGGGATGGCCGAAAAGTCAGAAAATTTTCCCATAGGAATTTTCACTGAAATGCAATGATTTCTCACTTTTTTCATGAAAATTTTCACCTATACAAAATGCATACGATTTACACATCTTTGCCACTCCCAATAAATCTCCCTTGAGAACTCTGCCATTGTTCTATAACTGCAAGATTTCCCACCATAATATTACTTCTTCTGAGGGCTGAAGTGGAGAGATAAATAGCTGAAAGCAAAAGCTGTGAGTCCTACATCAACATTTGCCTTGAAAACTTTGTTAGTAGGCTGTGTGCCTTTGTCCTTTGCCCACAACACTATCTTCTTGCTTAAAGGGATAGTAATACTTAAATATTACTAATCCCCATATTGTAGATACGGTAAAAAGATTTGATTTGTCCCCAAGGTTCAACTCTCAAACATTTATGGTTTGAGAGATAACTGAACGCAAAGTTCCCCCCTCCCTCCCCCTTCCCTGAAGTCAGTTTGTAGTGACTGCAGGGATATCCGGTCTTATTTGCATCAGGTGGCTCTGCAGCTGAGCAGAAATCGTGTTAGTAAAAAATAATTATTTCACTGAAACAGTCTTCTACATGTGCTTGCAAACCGTTTCAGTGAAATAATTCTTTTTTACTAACACAATCTTGGCTCAGCTGCAGAGCCGCAAGCCTGTTGTACTACAGACTTCCCCTGCAGTCAGTAACAACACTGACTTCAGGGAATGGGTGGGGGGACTTTGCGTTCTGTTGTCTCTCAAACCATAAAAGTTTGAGAGATGAACCTGGGAGCAAATCAAATCTTTTTACCATAGCTACAATATGGGGATTAGTAATATTTAAGTATTACTATCCTTTTAAGTAACATTGATGCAACCATCCTTGACAAATGCGGATGGGGATATTCCAGAAGGCGGCAAAACATAAAATCAGTTCCTTAAAGGTATAGTAACACTATATAATATATAATATATTTAAATTATAAGTATAGTTTATCAACCTGAATACAACAATAGTACTGCTACTTCCGAAAGGTGTTTTATTTAAAAGTTACAGCAGCTCAGACTAGAACATCTTAGGAGTATATCGCAGTAGCATGAAAATTTACAGTGGAGCTGTTGCTACATCACCCTGTGAAAAGTGAAGTGAATTGACCATAAACTTTCATAGGATGATGTAGCAACAGTGCCACTATAAGATTTCAGGCCATTGAGACACTGCACCTAACAATTTAAAAACCTCTCTGCAGTGGGAGGACCCTTGTTTTACTCAGAATGATAAACCTTTCAGTATCAATTTTACTATATATATAGTATATGTTACTATTCCATTGAAGCCTTGTTTCAACAAAATAAAAGGACATTATGCCAACCGCCAACATTGTGGCAAGTTTACAGTTTGTACAGGTGTACTTTTGCATCAAATTTGTACAGGTTTTTAATGCTCTGTAAGAACTTTGTAAGTGTGGGATGGCAGTACATAGTGGAAGAACTCTTTAACTTTACTGCTTTGACAACATGACTAGAGAAGGTGGTGGAAGTGGTTGCAGCATGTGTAAGCAGTTTATGACTCTTGTCATCTCCTACAGCAAACTCAGAGTCATAGTAAGTGTGGCATAGCAGTTGAGATTCTGGGGGTGGTGGCAATATGAGTGTGCACTCTGACTCTTGTCATCTTCGAAAACAATCTCAGAGTCATACTCCTCTGCAGTAGTAGCAGACAATCTTGGCACACCCTCTGCCATATCAACAGCCCTTCTGTTATGTACCCCAGAGGACGTGTTTTTGTGCTTGTTTGTCTTACTGGCAGATGCAGCAGTTAGTTGAGCTGCTACAACTTCCTGCACTATGCCATCAACACTAAAATGCAACTATTTGTCATCTTTGGTGTTTTTACATGCTTTATTAGTACTGGTTCTGGTGTTAGTAGAACTGTTGGTGCTACAAACTGCATCCTCCTCAGGGTGGTTTGCTGTAAAGTATACAATAGAACTATTTTGGATATAAAAGTTCCTCTGCACCCTATATTTTCTCTGTCGCTATTTCACATCAAATCCCCACTTGTAAGGAAAAAAAGACTAATCTAATTCAAAGTTATTGTGTGAAGCACTATAAAATATATATAAATGCTGAATGAAAAAATAATATCACAGAGAAGTATATATAGGGAAAATATTGAATTTATTTAAAAATGTATATTGGTATGTAGAGGATAATTATGTATGTATTTTACCAATCCCTGTATATATATATCCAACCAAGAAACAGTTGGAACGACAATATACACCTCAAAGCAAATCCCCCACTCACAACACTATCTCAGTCATAAATCTAAAATGAAACATAAAAGGAGATCTCCTAACAAGAAAACAGTGCTATGCCGTCAGCCACCCCTCACCAGTATCTGGCCAAAAAGAGCTGCTTATCAAAACAAAAAATAAAAAAGACATATATTCCACCCTTCCATGGTCATGACCCACCGACCAACATTCTGGCAAAGTACACACTGCGTGAAAAATCTCAGTCAGTGTTTCACAACCTCCCAAAGCAGGATACAGTCCTCCTATTATAAACTCCCCAACTCCACCTATAAATATACAATTTCTAGATAGCTGACAACCCTAACTCGTAACTGCATCCAGATCTACTGACTGCTATATCACAACTATTATGTAAACCTGATTACTGAAATACAAATATACTATGTAATTCTATACATATAAATAAAAAAGTGAAACACATTTATATTTGACCAATCAAAAAAAACTATCATATACACTAGCGATATGTGAAACTCCTATATAGTGAGTCACTGTGAAAGATGAAAGTAATAAAATGTATCCAATCAGTATCCTGTTCAAAAAGTAACTTAAATTAATCCACCTAAACATCCGGTGAAAAAATAAAAAGAAGCAATGATAAATGAAATGGTGATGAATTAAATGGTAAATGAATCTAGTCAATATCCCATTTTGTGATAAAAAAACAAAACACACATGTAAAAAAAAAAAAAATGATCCAATTTAAACTTCCAGTGAATGGTGAAAAAAATGAACACAGGATAAAATAGTGATGAATAAAATGATGATGAATGAAAGAGTTAAATGGTTACAGTCTAACTTCCAGTGCAATAATGAGTGGATCAATCAAAATTTAAAGATAGTCAAGTATTATCTTGAATATTGCTTGAATCCCAATTTTCAAGACAATCAATTACTTTATGATGATTCCAATATTCCCTTCAAGCTTTCATCCTCATAGTACGCTGAATCCACATCACAAAGCCAAACCAAGACTTTTACCGCCATATTATGGGTGAGGGAAAAGCCAGAGACTTATTAATATGTTATCTGGTAAGGAGACCTCCGTCCTCCTCTTACCTACTGATGTCTTCACTCTCACTGCTTCTCCCCTATTCACGCTCCATCTAGCATTATCACCCTTACTTTACTTTCTGGAGTCTTCACCTGTTATTTGATATTTCAAATGTTATCCACTTCAATGTCTAATTCCCAACACGTTTCTAAAAGCTCCACTGCTTTCCTTCTTCCGGGTCACATGTTAAACCCATCCGGTTCTTCTGATTTATATGTCCTATGTTAACCCTTTCCTCAATAATTCTATATAACTCACAAATTTTATCAATACTTATTGTAATATACTTCCTACAGATTCTAGACAGGCAATATATAATCCACCTACTCTCTTAGACCCTTTAATATCAAAGTGGGTCAAAGTGGATCTAAAAAAATAATATATTATTCCAGGTCTAGATGGGTCTTAAAGGGACAATGCACTCCATATAAATAGATCATAAATAAATAGATCATATCCAATTCGTAACCAGAAGCGGATACAAGTTGGCCCACTAGATAGATCATATACAATACCAACCCACAATCACTGCCCCCGTGATAAAGAGATGAGATAAAAAACATAAATTCATATGTCCCAATTATCTTTGAGAGACAGAGTGCTCACTCCGGACTCGACATGGATAAAAAGCCCAACAAACGAGTCCTAACCCAAGACACCCCTCTCCCAAATTAATTGTTCCAAATGATAAATATATCATCAAACCACCTTATAAAGTAGACAACAGGAACAGTGCATATTAGTGACAGGCTCAAATACTATCAACATCTCTTCAAAACACACACTTGTATAGTTCCAGCACTAATTCTCTCCCCTAACTCCCATAATTCTTACAAAAAAATGACAGAACTCTCCAGTCTCTCAGGACTGAAAAATTATAGAAACATCAAAATTATATCAGACAGTAGCAACTGAGTACTAGTAATAATTCAATATACATATAAAAAAATATATAAAACCTTCTGGGATATGGTGGTGGGTATAGTTCTTTGTATATCTTTGTTTTCCTCACTCCGGATTGATTTTCCCCATGGGATCACTGCTGCTCAGTCCCGTGGGCTGTTGGACTCGCCCTTCTCACAAAATTGTGATCCTCAAAAAGAGCAAAAAACAAAAGGACAGCGCAAAAGATCCCTCTAAGTGCGATCCGGTTAATATTCTTAGACAAACATCCTTCCCACCTTGTCCCCCAAAAATGCATACTCACTCTTTAACGAGGCTACTGCCACCTCTAGGATATAAGCCTCCACTGGATCTGACCCCCAGTGATGGTCCGTCTCCTCAAATTCTCCTTAGGAACCACCTTTTATTACTTCTGATTTTCCTTCCCGTCTAAGTTTTATCCCCTCAATTCCAATAAGGGGTTAACCGGGAGTATATGAGTAATGTATGTTCCAAAAGTAACTACAATTAGCTACTGGAGATTAGGATACATTTTAAGCGTATTTATTGTGATAACATAATCATAATAGGAACAATAAAATAAAATGTAAATATAAATGAAAGATAAAACCAGATATTGGTCCTACTACAATGGCTCGATCACTCAACGCATTTCGCAATTCTCTATCACTTCCTCAGGGGTCTTAAGCCCACCCTTCAATACAACCATTTATAGTGCATCCACTTACCCCAAATCCTGACTTTACCGGAGTCGTACCGCTAAACTCTCGACTTTCCTAAATCGGAATACTTCCGGTTTTGGCTTCGATGCGTTCCTAGCCTCGTTTTCATGTCGGAACACCCTCCAACTACTCGCACCTTTAAAAAAACTACCACTTTGAACTACCATATATTCTTTACTCTCCAGTATACAACAGTATAATACTGTATTCTCAACTTGCTTCTATTCTCTAACTCAATCTATCTTTCCATTTTTCCTTTCCCCTCTTAATATTCATTCTTTTTACATTTTCCTTTCTCCTCACATTCATTAAATAACCTTTCCCCCTTTCTACAACTTCCTTGGGAGGTACACTGAAACTGCCTTATATAATTGGTTCCTAGGCATAAATCTTAATACTGGATATGACACCTTCTACAATATCAAACATTATTTAAAAAGCTATATCGAAAAACCTGATACATTAACTTATTTTTTTTTAAATATATTTTATTATCAGATCACTCCATACATAACTCAAATACAGAAAAGTACAAAGAAACATTAAAATGTAGCAAAAACAAATAGGCTTTTGTAACAATGAAAAGAATACAGTCATATTAGTAGAAGGTACAGAGACAACCTGAGGTTTTATTGTTATTACAACTTCCAGTAACTACAACTCTCAAAACCTAACCAACTAAATTGCTAATACACCCCCCATCCTCAAGTCCTCTGTCTCTCGAACCCGCAGTGCCCCCCCCACCCGCCCACCAGCCAGCAATTCCACAATATTCCGATATGTACCGGGTGCATACAGAATGTCACTCATCAACCATATTGCACAAGCATCCACTCATCCAGTAGGTGAAACCTCAATCAACCATCGCTAGTAATTTGCACATCATCTAGTGCCACATTATTTTCTGCTCTATTTGTCCACCATGTCTGCCATCTTCCCCAGATCTTGTCAAACTTACTCGGCTTACCCCGGTGTAGAATGGAATGCACTGCGAAACTAGATTTATCCACTCCCTGCAATTGGAAACTCTGTTTGATATCCAGTTCAAGTCCACCACCTTTCTCGCCATCACCAAGAGCTCAGTCAGCAGATATCTGTCAGCGACATCCTCAATTTCATCAGGGAAAATAGATAAAAGACAGATCTTTGGAGTCACAGGGACAGGTCTCCCCAACACCAGGACCACAATACGCATGACTGCACACCACAACCTCTCAACTCCAGGACATTCCTAGATCAAATGAAAGTACGTACCCTGAACATCAGCACACCAGAGACAACAGTCAGAAGCGGAACTTCCCATTCTGTACAGTCTGACTGGCGTACAATAAATATGATGTAGTATATTCAGCTGTATCATCTGGTGTCTAGTCGATGTCGCCACCAACGCAGGTCCCGCCTTAGCCATATCCCATTCCCAGTCTTCTAATTGACCCAAGTCCATTTCCCATTTGTTCCAAGAAGGGAACTCCCCACCACCGACACAAGAATCCAGCTAATGATAAATAAAAGAAAGAGGTCGCGAGGGCTCAAGAAGCATCATCCTGGCAAGTAGCGGGAGTGTAGAAACCACCGGGCTCCGATCCCCCCACTGAGCATGAAGAGCATGTCTGATACATAAATATGAATAGAAGAGAGTATGCGGTACATGGAATTCGTCGTGTAATTGCAAAAAAGATTTCAGCTGATTATCTTGGTATAGCTGTCCGAGGCAAGTAACTCCATACCTAGTCCACAAGGGGCCAAAGTCGCTATTAATTAAATGACGTAATCCCGCGGCACCCCACAAGGGGGTATCCAGGTCCATGAAGATGTATCCCAATAACCCTTTCAACTCCTCCCACGCCTCATATTGGGTCATTATTAGCAGAGTTCGAGTTATAAAAACCGAGGGGCCTCCATGCAAGAACTGGGATAACGTATAGGCAGGTTGTAGCAGTAAAGCATCCACCTGGGTAGTCTAGTATCGAAGACGGGAAGAAACAAAATCCAATGCATATCGACATTGTGCCGCCAAGTAGTAGCTATAAAAATTGGACAATGCAATACCCCCCTCACGTTAAGGTCTCATGAGTGTAGTCAGCCTGATTCTAGCCCTTCCCCCGCCACAGAAAGCGTGTGATAATTCTGTCTATTTGTCGGAAATATTTTTTACGTATAGGGACTGGCTTGTTTTGAAAAACATACAAAAATTTAGGCAAAAAATCATTTTAATGAGATTTGACTGACCATTAATATTCAAGGGTAAGGAAAGCCATGCGGTTGTTTTATCATGAAAGTATTGAATGTTGGGTATCAAGTTCAACTCCAAAAAGGAATCCATCACTGCTGCCACCCTAATCCCCAAGTATGTACACTCTTCCACATATTTAAGTGGGACATTGGTTGGATTAGATTCCCTTGACCTACTATCAATCAGGAGCAAAGAGGACTTCGCACAATTTATTTGGAATCCAGAGTATGTACCAAAATCATCTACCAAGCCCATTGTGGTCTCCAGAGAGCATCCATTATCTTCCAAAAAAAGCAGGACGTCATCAGCAAATAATGCAATCTTTTCCTCCCTGCCTTTCATCTTGAGTCCCTTAATCAATGGATTTGCACAAATAAGAACAGCCAGGTGTTCCAAGGCCTAGGCGAACAAGCCGGGCGAGAGTGGGCAACCCTGCCTGGTACCGCGCTGCAAGGAGCAGGATTGTGAACACAGACTGCCCGTCACCACAGAAGCCCTGGGTCTGCTATATAAAATATGTATCCAGTTAATAAAGGAAGGGCCAAACCCAAAACCCCTGAGCACATGCCAAAGATAAGGCCACTCGACAGAGTTGAATGCCTTAGAGGCATCTAGAGATGCAATCACTCGAGATCCAGTGGTGTCATGAGAGAGTTGCAGGTGCATAAATAATCGTCTAAGATTGTGCGTTGTTGATTTTCCCGGTATAAAGCCGGTTTGATCTTCATGTATTATAGTTTCCAGTACCACATTCAGTCTAGTAGCTAGAATCTTCACCACAATTTTGGCGTCCGTAGTCAATAAACAGATCTCCGGATCCTTTCCTGGTTTGGGCAAGACAATAATGGAAGCATCGTTCATAGACTCTGGAAGGTATCCGTCATCTATAGCAGCATAGAAGGTATTCAGCAAGTGGGGGGCCAAAACATCCACAAATTCTTTATACCATTCTGCAGGAAGACCATCCACACCAGACGCCTTACCCGCCTGCAAACCGCGGATAGCCTCCACCACCTCTCTCAGGAGAATAGGAGCTTCAAGCATTTGTTTATGCTGAAAGGAATGTTGTGGAAGGCCACATTGGTCAATAAAACAAGAGATCTGAGAGTCAGAGCGGGTCAATCGTGATTCGTAAAGTCGAGAATAGAAGCACCGAAATTGTGAATTAATCATCTGTGGATCAAGAAGTAGTCCCCCCCCCCAGATCACGGAGGGAAGAAACCGACGAAGTCCCCCGATTTTGAGAAACAAGATGAGCCATTAATTTGCCTGCCTTATTTCCATTTTCAAATATATTCTGTTTCAGGTAAAAAACACGGCAGGCAGTTTTATGGAATATAATAAGGAGCAGGAAACAAATTTAGTATAAGATATCGAATCCTTTTTTTCTACAAATTGTTTTTCGGCCTCAGCGGCCTCCGACTCCAGGTCCTCAACCTCCCTAGACCCTATCCTGTTTTTCATAGATATAAGAGAAATCAGGGAGCTCCTTGCAGATGCCTTAGCAGCCTCCCAAGCAATGCCCTGGGCAGCAGTGTCAACATTGTTAAAAAAATACTCGTTCAGATCTTACCTGTGTTTGGTCACCAATTGTGAATCATTCAACCAGACAGGACTAAGCTTCCACACCCCAGACCTGGTCTCGTTGTAGCATTAATGAAAGTGGGGAGTGGTGAGAAGCGACCCTGGTCAGAAAATTACACTCCGTAACCAGGTTCAAGGCCAATCGATTAACGAACACATAATCAATTCTAGATAATGTTTTATAAGTAGCTGAGTGACATGAGAACTCCCTCGTCTGCGGATGAAGGGTCCTCCATACATCTACGAATCCTACATTACCTATGAGACTGACGAAAGTGTCTCTATGCACCTTGGAGTCAACAGCCGCCCCACCCAATCTGTCTAAGTCAGAACTGGTAGCAATATTAAAGTCACCCATGCAGACGATATGATGTTGTGGTTTGTCGGAAATATACAAGAGTATGTCCCTAAGGATGGAAGGGTCGAAAGGCAGTGGTATATAAATATTCAGTAAGATAAACAGAGCTCCCTGCAGTTTTCACATTAAAAAGAGGTAACGTCCCTGGGGGTCCAATTTGAGATCTATCAATTCAAATGACACTAGTTTGGTAATAAGAATAGAAACTCCCCTGGCATATGTGGAGTATGTGGCATGATAATGACTTTGTATCCATGGCCTCCGAAGAGACAGAACTCTGCTTGCAGAAAGATGTGTCTCCTGCAGCATGACCACCCCTGGAGTCTGTTTTCTGATGTGGTTTAGGACTAGGGAACATTTCACAGCATCATTCCATGACAGGAATTTACAGTTTATCGCTGTCATTACAGAGATTGTTAGCTACTGCCCCGCCTATCTGGTCGAGTGCGCCGGGGGTGAGGAGCGCCTGGTCCAGAAGAGAGAGGAACCCAAGAAACCTAGCCCCTAGCCAAACATCCCACCCTATCTCTATCACCCCCAACCTGACAGAGATTTCATCCCAAAACCAACCCATACCCACGACCTGGCAGTCAAGACACCATCCCTCACCCTCCCTCCCAACCCGCATAAACCAAGTAACCAGTGATCAACAGAACACAAACGATCCCATTCACACAACCCGCCCCACACAGCAGCAGCATAAAGTAAACAGCAAGTATACCACCACTTCATAGTAGCGGATAAAGGAAAATATATTAAGCACACCACCACAGCCCCCCCTAGAACACAGCATCTCCCATACAATAATAAGTCATTCCCTCGACTGTCCCCCAACATTATTCCCACCAATCTTCCCCGTCTTAGCATCCCCCGGGCAAATCAGAGGTGTCAGCAAACAAGCGGAATCCAACAGCCTTAAGAGGCTTAAGTGCCAAAACATGGCAATAGAGCAACTAATCCTTGCCCAAAGCATGTGAGACAAGATCAACTTATCAATAGTAGGTCGGAATCTTAGCCCATGGCCCTGGCCAAAATTAAGTAAACATGCACTTAGATAGACAGGTATAAGCTGGCAATAACAGTTTCAAACTTAGCAGTAGAAGAAATCGCCCCTAGGCTACTAGACCCGTCCCCCGCCTATTCACCCCTTCCCGGCACACCTCGGGTGGAACGGAGGCAACCTAAACTAGATAAACAGAACTTAACAATGCTAGAGGTTGCAATTGCCAAATCACGGCCATAAGGCATCCAATTACCGCCCAAGGTGTGCAAGAGAATACCAAAAATGCATTATAACCCAGAACAGGGTCTGCAATATCAACAGAACAGGAGGGGGAGTGAAGGGAGAAAAAAAAATTCTCTCTGCCCCCCGCATCTATAAACGGACACAAATACTTATGCACATAACAGGCTTTGAGACATTTAAGTAGCATTACATCGATATAACAAGTTGACCCCCCCCCAACCTCTCTGCTCCAGTGAAGGCCCCAGAGCAGTTAATCACGGGACATGAGCCGAGAGTCTCTGTGACATCAATGTTCTGCACCCACCAGAGATTAAGGCCATGTCATCATGTCCCACTGATTTCAACCCCTATCCTGGTAGATCATCAGGGGAGGGATCAGTCCGAAAGGAGGATGCTTCAACCATGGGCCGCCCTAGGGACCCCATGGAACAGAGAGAATGAAGAAATGAAGGCTCAAGAATTGGAGACTGTAGTAGTGGTGTTTCAAGATGATGAAGTGAGGAAAAGATATTAATGAGCATCCACCCAATCTCCAGCCTCCGAATCTGATGTGAAGAAGATGGTATTGCCGTCATGGATAATTTGCAATCTAGCTGGGAACAGCATAGAGTAGGAGATGTTTTTCTCTCGAAGTTTGAGCTTCACCTCCTGAAACCTATGCCTCTGATGTTGGACATCAGCTGAGAAGTCCGGATAAAAGGAGATACGTTGATTTTCAAAGAGAATTTGATCTTTCATTCTGGCCATGCGAAGTATGGCATCTCGATCCCTGTAATTCAGGAGTTTGATAATCAGCTGATGGGGAGGAGAACCAGGGGGTCTGGGGCCCACCGGTATACGATGCACCCTTTCAACAGTGAAGGATGGAGAGAGACCTTCCGTGCCAACATGTTCCTTTATCCATGTTTCCATATATTGCTCTGGAGTATGACCCTCGCGGCCCTCCGGCAGCCCAAGTATACGAATATTACTGCGCCTAGATCTGTTTTCAAGATCATCCACTTGGTTCTTCAATTCATCCACCATGGTAACCACAAGGGGAAGTGTGTCTTCCACAGTAGATATACGCTGTCGAACATCAGCGATGCTTTCATGCATATTTTGTTGGTCTGCACATAAGAGATTTATCTCCACCTACACAGTATCAATCTTGTTGATCAAAACTGCCTGACAGGTAGCGATTGCAGACATTATTTCCGTAAATTGGGATTTCGCATCATCTTCCTCAGAAGCTGAAGATTGGGCCGGCGAAGCAACCGCAGAAGGGGCCTCCAACATGGCCGTAACCTCCTCCGCCATAGCTCTCCTAGCAAATTTACTTAACTTCTTCCTGTATTCCGATGATTTTTTAATCATACTGGGAGTGAGAAGGTAAGTGCAGGCCAGATCAATATAATACAAGGTTAGCGCAGGGTGGACAGCAGCCACTGAGGCAAGCAGGTGTGGACAGGACCTCTCAAGATTCAAATGACATGCATAATTCGTCTCATATTATTTGATTTTGATATTTAATCATACATGGGACAGCAGGGGAAGACATATAGAGGAAAGAAGATGGACAGGGAAGCCAGCAGTGTCAGAATCTGCAGCAGCCAATACTCAATCAGCAGGCAGGGGCGCTAGCCACAGGTAGGTAATGAAACGGCAGCAGTAGGCTCCGCAGCCGCATGAAGTATGTTCAGATTAGATATGTGAAGTAATCATGCAGCATTCAGCAGCAGGATCCCTGAGATTCAATAATACATGGGGCAGCAGGGGAGAACACATATAGGAGAGTAGACAAATGGAGGAATTTGTAGCATATGATGCAAAAGTGTCCAATTGGTGAACAAAGTTGAAAAGTATGGTTCACATCCAAGTAATGGCACAGCAATGAGAGGCCCTCCAGCTGCCTCTACAATCATACATGGGGCAGAAGGGGGAACAATTACAGGGAAGACGACAAACAGGGAATTCTTCAGTCCAAATCCAGACAGAAAGTGAACTGTGTAAAGGAATGAACTCCCCAAAGGCACCAGCTGCATAGAAGTTGCAGTAAGCAAGCTATTGGCAAGGAAAGGGACACTGGGAATAAAAAAACAAACGGAGGGTGCACTAAACTATAGGGAATAGCATTTGGGCAAGCCTATGACCAGTGGAGCCAAGTGGAGCAGCAGAGCCAGTCACTTACTAAGCATCAGACGCTGATCAAATAACGGAAGATCAGTGCAGCAGGATCCCCTCTCCACCTCCGCACAGCCATCCGGGCAATTCACTTCCAGCGGGGTACACACAGGCAGTCCCAGGCAGCCTCCACCAGAGCAGCCGACCCCCAGAGCCATACACCATAGAGGGATATTAGAAAGCATTAGCAGCATGGCCTCCACACCATCCTTCACCGCCGTTCTGCATCTTTCATCAACCACAGGGTACGCTTTTGCATTAACAGGAATCCCCCAGCAATGCTGCCAATCAGCTCCAAGCAGTGTAGGTCACATAGAATGAGCGCCGCTTTCTGCAGCTGTCCGATTCCCTGCCAGGCGGAAGCGGCATGCAAGGTCACGGCTTCAGGCCCACTCGCCCAGAAAGCGTTACAAGCAGCAGGAAAAAAAATTAATAGATTTGCCAGGTAGTACAGTGGCAGGGCAATGCAGAATAGTGTAATACCTATGTTAAAAGATGGTCCTATCAGCGGGATGATAGTGGACTGAAGTCCGTTGAAGCGGAGCTTCTTCAACATGCGTCCGCTCAGTATGGCTGCCAGGCCATGCTCCCACAATAACTTATTTTAATTTAGGGCAATAAAAAACTAAAAATCAACAAGTCAATCCATATTCAGATTCCTGTCAGGCTCTCCCTACACTTCCCAATACCATTTTAAGTACTGGGTAGTTCAATCTAACATATTTACCTAAAAATGAAGCATAACTATTTCTACATAAAGGAGGCTAATTCAATCTCCTTGTTGAGTCCATTAGGGCTCATAGTATTTAAACGGAAAATCCAGTATGCCTCCCTTCTACAAAGTGCACTATATCTATTGGGCACTGACTTTCCCATACTTTCCAAGCCCAAAACCTCTCATTATCTTCCTACGGTGTTCCCCAATCCTCTCTCGCAGGTTTCTAGTTGTCCTCCCAATGTAGTTTATACCACAGCCACAGGTGAGTCAATAGATGACAAAGTTAGTGTTGCAATTGATGAACTGTTGCATTTTCAAGAAGGGGTCTCCCTTTTTTAAAAACACTTCTTGCTCTCTATGCTCAATACGTGCACAGGTTCCACACTTCCTACTGTTACAGCTATAATTCCCCACCTGTGGCCCTGGTAAAAATTGTTTCTTTTTCATTTCAGAGTCCTGTTTTTGTGCACTTTGGATCCTTTTTAGTCTACTAGGGGCAATGATGTTCCTCAAATTTCTCCCCTTTCTATATGTGATCTGTGGTTTGGTACTTAATTAATCCACTAGGAGTGGATCCTGCCTTAAAACTCGCCAGTACTTCTTGATAATATTCTGGATATTCCTGGAGAACACATTATATCACGTTATAAACTGGACTCCTTTTTTCCTTTTTCCTTCCCATTTATCTTTATTCATATTTTTTGGGATTAACAATTGATCTCTATCGAGTTGTTGTGCTTTCTTAAAGGCAAAATTCAACTCCTCTTCCACATAACTATCATGGTGCCCGTGATTTGCTGACTTCTGTTGTCAGTCAGGTGTGTGTACTCTCCATTGGCCACCTGTCTTGTGCCCACCCAGTATTACCTTTATAGACTGGGCTGAAGCATCCTTTGGTTGTCCTTTTGTGGTGTCTCTATGTCAGCAGTCACCTGCCTTGTACCTATTCCCTGGGCCTGTTTCGCTCTGTTACCAGTATCAGCGTTGCTCCAGTAGCCAGGGCCTGTCCTGTGTGGCTGCCTGCCTCCGTTCCTGATCCGGTAGAGATGTAGTTCCTGCTTCCGTTCCTGATCTCGTGCTGCTGTTGTTCCTGCTCCGTTCCTGACCTGGTTGGCGGTGCTGTCATTCCTGCTTCCGTTCCTGTTCCCGTGCTGCTGTGGTTCCTGCTCCGTTCCTGATCCAGTTGGCGATGCTGTCGTTCCTGTGGTGGTACTGGCATGTCTGCTGACGCTGCTGCTTGTCATCCATCTGGCTGCTGAGTCGCTATGGTGACATTCTGATCACTGTGCATTCCATGTTCACTGGTTGCTGATCCCGTTTGTATAGAACCGGTTGGACGTATCGTTTGTCCAGTACGTGGTACTGGTTGACTCCACGATCACCGGTTGCTGATTTCGCTTGTATAGAACCGGTTGGGCATACGCTTCCAGTACGCGGTACTGGTTTACTCCTATTTTACCGGTTGCTGATTCGGCTTGTATAAAACCGGTTGGGCATACGTTTATCCAGTACGCTGTACTGGTTTACTTCAATTCACCGGTAGCTGATTCCGCTTGTATAGTGCCGGTTGGGCATTACGATTATCCAGTACGCGGTACTGGTTCACTTCTGAGTCACCGGCTGCTGTTTCCACTTGTATAGAGCCGAGTGAGCGCTATTGTTGTCCAGTACACGGTACTGGTTTACTCCACCATCCACCGGCTGCTGATTCTGCTAGTTTAGAGCCGAGTGAGCGCTATTGTTGTTCGGTTCACGGTGCTAGTTTACTCCACAATACACCGGCTGCTGATCCCGCTAGTATAGAGCCGGTTGAGCACTTTGTTGTCCAGTATATGGTACTGGTTTACTCCACACCACCGGTTGCTAATCCCATTTATATAGAACCGGTTGGGCTATACTGTTGTTCCATACATGGTACTGGGTTACTCCACAGTCACCGGTTGTTGCTGTCTCTGTTTCTACACCAGTTTGGTCTCCCTGGTTGGGAGACTGGTTTGCTCCACTGTTCCATCTTATGCTGTTGCTCCATCTATGCAGCATTAGTGGAGCTGTCCCTCTGTCCTCCTGGCTGCCTTGCCCGTTAATTTGGTAAGGCCTGTAGAGCCACATTCAGATTGGCGCGTAACCTCCAGGCTGCCTTGCCCAGTATATTGGCAAGGCCGGCAGAGCCACAACCAGCTTGTCCTGTTAACCCTCCAGGCTGCATTGCCCAGTATATTGGCAAGGCTGGTAGAGCCACAACCAGCTTGTCTTGTAAACCTCCAGGCTGCCTTGCCCGGTATATTGGCAAGGCCGGTACAGCCACATTCAGATTGTCTTGTAACCCTTTAGGCTGCCTTGCCCGGTATATTGGCAAGGTCGGTAGAGCCTCCCTTGTGTATCTTGCAATAAATACTGTTTGTACCCACTGTGTATATGTGATTTACGTGTATGACTAGGACCCGTGTGGGTTCCCATTAAACTTTTCAATAAAGTTTAATTTTTATCTTACTCTGTGTCTGAGAGTCAAAACAAACTGTGACAATATCCATTTTCCATAAAGTTCTTTTTTAATTCTCCCCTATGTTTAATATAATCCCCCATCTCACTACAATTTTGCCTCATTCGATTGAACTGCCCATAGGGTATATTCTTAATCCAGGGAGGAAAATGACAACTCTCCGCCCTTATGTATGGATTACATGCCACTTCCTTTCTAAAAATAGTACTTCCCACTGTTCCATCCAACTTCCCAGACAGTGTTAGATCTAAAAAATCTATGCTTGTTTCACTGATGCTAAAAGTGAATTTAATTCCTCTGTTATTCTCATTCCATACATTGATTTGAGACAACAGGGCTTCTTTTTCTGCCTCCCAGACCAGGATCACATCATCGATAAATCTCCCATAGGACATAAGTATGTGCCACATTTCCATCTGATGTTCTTCATTTTTTCCAACACCATCTGGGCATCCCTCAAAAAAGCAGGCAATTTAATCACATACTGTTGGAGGAAATAATCCAAAAAGGCAGACAGATTGGAAGTGAAAGAGCCTATCCCCGATATGATGGGGCTCCCAGGGGGATTTTCCAGGGATTTATGTAGCTTCGGAATATGGCAAAAAAATGCAACCACTGGTTGTTCCACCATTATAAAGCCATAACTTGAAGGGACAAAACATCCCAACAGTGTCTCCACCTACAGGGACCATATCCCAGGATTATCTACTGTGAGCCAAACAATATATAAACCCAAATCCCATTTTGAAGGACAGTAGGTCCCATCATGCGCTGTATTAATCCTTAAATCCCCAAACTATTCTATGTGAACTAACTCCATTCTGTATCAGATCCTATCCCTACTTCACATGACACAACACAGTACGATTGGCGAGAGAGACCCACCTGTACCTCCCCAGTACTTGTATATTTGAAATGACTCGCATATATCCCTCCGCCACCAAAACATACCCACACATACAATAGCAATGACCCCTAGTATTCACATTGATTGGTGGCTTAACCCCTTAAGGACCGGGAAAATCTGAGTTTGATTTGACTTAAGGACCGGAGCAATTTTGACTTTTTTGACTATGTCTTTGTTCAACCATATTTTCTCTTTAATTCCTTTTGTGCACCCACATAAATTATATACTGTTTTTTTAAGCACAAGTAGGGCTTTCTTTTGATACCACAATTATATGAATACTTCATTGTTTAATTTGATTAAAATAGAAAAAAAGAGGAAAAAAAATGAAAAAAAACAACATTTTGCTTATATTTTCGTGTCAGGATTTGCATATAATTAGTTTATGACAAAAAAATACCCCTAAATATATTCATTTGCTTCTCCTGAATATAAGAATACCCCATATGCCTAGTATTTCAATCACTTCCTCACATTTACAAGGTAAATATTACAAGATGGATGCCATTATTTCAAACTTGTAATTTCTCAACAATTGGCATGTGAGCATCATAGCTTAGCTGACGGTGCCAGAACCAAAAATGTCCCACAAAGGTATATGTTTCTGAAAACTACACAACATAAGGTAAATAATCAGGAGAATTTTGGAGTTTTTCATGCAGCTATTTTTCAGAAAAAAATTTCAAAATTGTGGTAATATTTAGTTTTTTTGCAGTTTTCACACTTACATTTCAATACTACTGTTGATATCAAGCACATGATAGGTGAAGATTTTTAAAAATGCATTGTTTAGTGTTCAGCTCCTTCTTCTGAGTATGGCAATACCCCATATGCATAGGTTTCTCAAGGTTTGGGAGAGCTACGGGGCCCAAATTGGAACATGCGCGTTTCCAGTTTCACACTTTGAATTTTCACAGCTTGCATCACTGGTGCCATGTCTCATTTGGGGCTGTGTAACAATGCTCCACTCTAAGATTTCCCCCCAAAAGTATATATTTTTGGAAAGTAGACACCCCAGGCTTTCATTTTATGTATGTTTTCAATTTTTTTACGCAGCCATTTTACCACCAGTCGCTCGTAAATCTTGACGTAAGTTAAAAAAACAGCGTTTTTCACACTTGCACTTCAATGTTGATGTGAATTTCAAGCACATGATAGGTGAAGATTTTTAAAAATGCATTGTTTAGTGTTCAGCTCCTTCTTCTGAGTACGGCAATACCCCATATGCATAGGTTTCTCAAGGTTTGGGAGAGCTACGGGGCCCAAATTGGAACATGCGCGTTTCCAGTTTCACACTTTGAATTTTCACAGCTTGCATCACTCGTGCCATGTCTCATTTGGGGCTGTGTAACAGTGCTCCACTCTAAGATTTTCCCCCAAAAGTATATATTTTTGGAAAGTAGACACCCCAGGCTTTCATTTTATGTATGTTTTCAATTTTTTTACGCAGCCATTTTACCACCAATCGCTCGTAAATCTTGACGTAAGTTAAAAAAACAGCGTTTTTCACACTTGCACTTCAATGTTGATGTGAATTTCAAGCACATGATAGGTGAAGATTTTTAAAAATGCATTGTTTAGTGTTCAGCTCCTTCTTCTGAGTGCGGCAATACCCCATATGCATAGGTTTCTCAAGGTTTGGGAGAGCTACAGGGCCCAAACTGGAACATGCGCGTTTCCAGTTTCACACTTTGAATTTTCACAGCTTGCATCACTGGTGCCATGTGTCATTTGGGGCTGTGTAACAGTGCTCCACTCTAAGATTTCCCCCCAAAAGTATATATTTTTGGAAAGTAGACACCCCAGGCTTTCATTTTATGTATGTATTCAATTTTTTTACGCAGCCATTTTACCACCAATCGCTCGTAAATCTTGACGTAAGTTAAAAAAACAGCGTTTTTCACACTTGCACTTCAATGTTGATGTGAATTTCAAGCACATGATAGGTGAAGATTTTTCAAAATGCATTGTTTAGTGTTCAGCTCCTTCTTCTGAGTACAGCAATACCCCATATGCATAGGTTTCTCAAGGTTTGGGAGAGCTACGGGGCCCAAATTGGAACATGCGCGTTTCCAGTTTCACACTTTGAATTTTCACAGCTTGCATCACTGGTGCCATGTCTCATTTGGGGCTGTGTAACAGTGCTCCACTCTAAGATTTCCCCCCAAAAGTATATATTTTTGGAAAGTAGACACCCCAGGCTTTCATTTTATGTATGTTTTCAATTTTTTTACGCAGCCATTTTACCACCAATCGCTCGTAAATCTTGACGTAAGTTAAAAAAACAGCGTTTTTCACACTTGCACTTCAATGTTGATGTGAATTTCAAGCACATGATAGGTGAAGATTTTTAAAAATGCATTGTTTAGTGTTCAGCTCCTTCTTCTGAGTACGGCAATACCCCATATGCGTAGGTTTCGCAAGGTTTGGGGGAGCTACGGGGCCCAATTTTGAACAAATATTGAATTTTCACATCTTGGTTAACTGATGCCATTACTCATTTTGGGCTATGTTCCAGTGCAGCACTTTAGAATTTCCCCCCAAAAGTGTATATTTTTGGAATGTAGACACCCCCAGCTTTCATTTTAGGTGTGTTTTCAAATTTTTTACACGGCCATTTTACCACCACTTTCTCATAAACTTGACGTAAGTAAAAAAACAGCGTTTTTCACACTTTGCCTTCAATGTTGATGTGAATTTCAAGCACAGAATAGGTGAAGATTTTATAAACTGAATTGAATAGTGTTCAGCTCCTTCTTCTGAGTACGGCAATACCCCATATGCATAGCTTTCTCATGGTTTGGGGGAGCTACGGGGGCCAAATTGGAACATGCGCGTTTCCAGGTTCACACTTTGAATCTTCACAGCTTGCGTTACTGGTGCCATGTCTCATTTGGGGCTGTGTAACAGTGCTCTTTTTTTAAGATTTCCCCCCAAAAGTGTATATTTTTGGAAAGTAGACACCCCAGGCTCTCGTTTTAGGTGTGTTTTCCAATTTTATACACTGCCATTTTACCACCAATCCTGTGAAAATTTGACGTAAGTAAAAAAAATTCAGCATTTTTCACACTTTGCCTTCAATTTTGATGTGAATTTCAAGCACAGAATAGGTGAAGATTTTATAAACTGAATTGAATAGTGTTCAGCTCCTTCTTCTGAGTACGGCAATACCCCATATGCATAGCTTTCTCATGGTTTGGGGGAGCTACGGGGGCCAAATTGGAACATGCGCGTTTCCAGGTTCACACTTTGAATCTTCACAGCTTGCGTTACTGGTGCCATGTCTCATTTGGGGCTGTGTAACAGTGCTCCACTCTAAGATTTCCCCCCAAAAGTATATATTTTTGGAAAGTAGACACCCCAGGCTTTCATTTTATGTATGTTTTCAATTTTTTTACGCAGCCATTTTACCACCAATCGCTCGTAAATCTTGACGTAAGTTAAAAAAACAGCGTTTTTCACACTTGCACTTCAATGTTGATGTGAATTTCAAGCACATGATAGGTGAAGATTTTTAAAAATGCATTGTTTAGTGTTCAGCTCCTTCTTCTGAGTGCGGCAATACCCCATATGCATAGGTTTCTCAAGGTTTGGGAGAGCTACAGGGCCCAAACTGGAACATGCGCGTTTCCAGTTTCACACTTTGAATTTTCACAGCTTGCATCACTGGTGCCATGTGTCATTTGGGGCTGTGTAACAGTGCTCCACTCTAAGATTTCCCCCCAAAAGTATATATTTTTGGAAAGTAGACACCCCAGGCTTTCATTTTATGTATGTATTCAATTTTTTTACGCAGCCATTTTACCACCAATCGCTCGTAAATCTTGACGTAAGTTAAAAAAACAGCGTTTTTCACACTTGCACTTCAATGTTGATGTGAATTTCAAGCACATGATAGGTGAAGATTTTTCAAAATGCATTGTTTAGTGTTCAGCTCCTTCTTCTGAGTACAGCAATACCCCATATGCATAGGTTTCTCAAGGTTTGGGAGAGCTACGGGGCCCAAATTGGAACATGCGCGTTTCCAGTTTCACACTTTGAATTTTCACAGCTTGCATCACTGGTGCCATGTCTCATTTGGGGCTGTGTAACAGTGCTCCACTCTAAGATTTCCCCCCAAAAGTATATATTTTTGGAAAGTAGACACCCCAGGCTTTCATTTTATGTATGTTTTCAATTTTTTTACGCAGCCATTTTACCACCAATCGCTCGTAAATCTTGACGTAAGTTAAAAAAACAGCGTTTTTCACACTTGCACTTCAATGTTGATGTGAATTTCAAGCACATGATAGGTGAAGATTTTTAAAAATGCATTGTTTAGTGTTCAGCTCCTTCTTCTGAGTACGGCAATACCCCATATGCGTAGGTTTCGCAAGGTTTGGGGGAGCTACGGGGCCCAATTTTGAACAAATATTGAATTTTCACATCTTGGTTAACTGATGCCATTACTCATTTTGGGCTATGTTCCAGTGCAGCACTTTAGAATTTCCCCCCAAAAGTGTATATTTTTGGAATGTAGACACCCCCAGCTTTCATTTTAGGTGTGTTTTCAAATTTTTTACACGGCCATTTTACCACCACTTTCTCATAAACTTGACGTAAGTAAAAAAACAGCGTTTTTCACACTTTGCCTTCAATGTTGATGTGAATTTCAAGCACAGAATAGGTGAAGATTTTATAAACTGAATTGAATAGTGTTCAGCTCCTTCTTCTGAGTACGGCAATACCCCATATGCATAGCTTTCTCATGGTTTGGGGGAGCTACGGGGGCCAAATTGGAACATGCGCGTTTCCAGGTTCACACTTTGAATCTTCACAGCTTGCGTTACTGGTGCCATGTCTCATTTGGGGCTGTGTAACAGTGCTCTTTTTTTAAGATTTCCCCCCAAAAGTGTATATTTTTGGAAAGTAGACACCCCAGGCTCTCGTTTTAGGTGTGTTTTCCAATTTTATACACTGCCATTTTACCACCAATCCTGTGAAAATTTGACGTAAGTAAAAAAAATTCAGCATTTTTCACACTTTGCCTTCAATTTTGATGTGAATTTCAAGCACAGAATAGGTGAAGATTAGTGTTGAGCGAGCGTGCTCGGCCGATGCTCGGATCGGCTCGAGCATCGCTCTGCTCTGCACATGGCGGTACTCGTACGAGTACCGCCATGTGCTCGCCCGACATGCTCGGGTGAAGAGGATCTGTGCCGGAAGAGGCACAGATCCGAAGACGCTCCGCTGGACCACCAGGGAATGGAGGTACGGGGGCATTGCGGAGATGAAGGGGGCATTGCGGAGATGAAGGGGGACATTATGGAAGAGGGGCATAGACTCTATGCCCCTCTTCCACAATGTCCCCCTTCATCTCCGCTATGCCCGTCTTCCACAATGTGCCCCTTCATCTCCGCTATGCCCCTCTTCCACAATGTCCCCCTTCATCTCCTATGCCATAGAGGAGATGAAGGGGGACATTGTGGAAGAGGGGCATAGCGGAGATGAAGGGGGACATTGTGGAAGAGGGGCATAGAGTCTATGCCCCTCTTCCACAATGTCCCCCTTCATCTCCGCTATGCCCCTCTTCCACAATGTCCCCCTTCATCTCCGCTATGGCATAGGAGATGAAGGGGGACATTGTGGAAGAGGGGCATAGCGGAGATGAAGGGGGACATTGACCAGGCACCCTCCGCTCATCAGAGCAGGGGGTGCCTGGTTTAATGCTCGAGTGCTCCCATTCATTTGAATGGGGCTCGGGTGCTCGGCCGAGCACTCGAGCATCAGGGGGTGCTCGGTCAGAGCACCCGAGCACCCGAGCATCGGGGTGCTCGCTCAACATTAGTGAAGATTTTATAAACTGAATTGAATAGTGTTCAGCTCCTTCTTCTGAGTACGGCAATACCCCATATGCATAGCTTTCTCATGGTTTGGGGGAGCTACGGGGGCCAAATTGGAACATGCGCGTTTCCAGGTTCACACTTTGAATCTTCACAGCTTGCGTTACTGGTGCCATGTCTCATTTGGGGCTGTGTAACAGTGCTCTTTTTTTAAGATTTCCCCCCAAAAGTGTATATTTTTGGAAAGTAGACACCCCAGGCTCTCGTTTTAGGTGTGTTTTCCAATTTTATACACTGCCATTTTACCACCAATCCTGTGAAAATTTAACGTAAGTAAAAAAAATTCAGCATTTTTCATACTTTGCCTTCAATTTTGATGTGAATTTCAAGCACAGAATAGGTGAAGATTTTATAAACTGAATTGATTAGTGTTCAGCTCCTTCTTCTGAGTACGGCAATACCCCATATGCGTAGCTTTCTCATGGTTTGGGGGAGCTACGGGGGCCAAATTGGAACATGCGCGTTTCCAGGTTCACACTTTGAATCTTCACAGCTTGCGTTACTGGTGCCATGTCTCATTTGGGGCTGTGTAACAGTGCTCTTTTTTTAAGATTTCCCCCCAAAAGTGTATATTTTTGGAAAGTAGACACCCCAGGCTCTCATTTTAGGTGTGTTTTCCAATTTTATACACAGCCATTTTACCACCAATCCCTCATAAACCATGATGTAAGTAAAAAAAAACAGCGGTTTTCACACTAAGGGTTGGCGGCAGTATACTGGGCTGCATACAAATTGATTTGGGAAACAATTTCACCTAAAATGTCTTCCCCCAAAAACAAATCAAAAAAATGATCATGGGTAAATCCTTCCACATCAATTTGAATCCCTGGGTTGCCTGTGAATTCTGAGATTTGTGGGCATAAATTGATACCCATTCATTAGGATCCGGAGTGGCAGGTGTTGGGGCATTTCTTTGGGCAGGTCTTTTGGCAGGTCTTTGGGCAGATCTTTTGGCAGGTGCTGGGGCAGTTGCCAGGGCAGCTCTTGGGGCAGCACTTGGGGCATTTCTTTGGTAGGTCTTTGGGCAGATCTTTTGGCAGGTGCTGGGGCAGTTGCCAGGGCAGCTCTTGGGGCAGCACTTGGTGCATTTCTTTGGGCAGGTATTTTGGTAGGTCTTTGGGCAGTTCTTTTGGCAGGTGCTGGGGCAGTTGCCAGAGCAGCTCTTGGGGCAGTGCGTCTTTTCTTGACAGAAGGCCCAGCGTCATCACTAGAGCTGCTCTCACTTTCTGAAAACTGCGCTATGTCAAAATCTGACGCAGTGTCTGTTGCCTCAGAGTCAGACGCCAAAAAGGTATATGCATCTTCAACGCTGTACCTGCGCTGCATTTTGCCCACTAAAAAAACTTTTTTTTTTTCTTACGCTATCCCTAAACCTAAATCTAACCCTAAAACTTACCCTAGCCTACGTATATCCTGAACCTACCTAACCCAAGTGAACTACCTATCTAAACTGCACTTATTATATATATTTTTTTTGGGGGGGGGGGGGTTGGGGTTTTTTGGGTTTTTTTTTTTTTTTACGCTATCCCTAAACCTAAATCTAACCCTAAAACTTACCCTAGCCTACGTATATCCTGAACCTACCTAACCCAAGTGAACTACCTATCTAAACTGCACTTATTATATATTTTTTTTTTGGGGGGGGGGGGTTGGGGTTTTTTGGGTTTTTTTTTTTTTTTACGCTATCCCTAAACCTAAATCTAACCCTAAAACTTACCCTAGCCTACGTATATCCTGAACCTACCTAACCCAAGTGAACTACCTATCTAAACTGCACTTATTATATATTTTTTTTTTTGGGGGGGGGTTGGGGTTTTTTGGGTTTTTTTTTTTTTTTACGCTATCCCTAAACCTAAATCTAACCCTAAAACTTACCCTAACCTACATATATCCTGAACCTACCTAACCCAAGTGAACTACCTATCTAAACTGCACTTATTATATATATATATTTTATTTTTTTTTGGGGGGGGGGTTTGGGGTTTTTTGGGTTTTTTATTTTTCTTACGCTATCCCTAAACCTAAATCTAACCCTAAAACTTACCCTAACCTACGTATATCCTGAACCTACCTAACCCAATTGAACTACCTATCTAAACTGCGCTTGTTATATATATTTTTTTTTTTTGGGGGGGGGGGGGTTTGTTTTTTTTTTTTTTTCCCCTAAACCTAAATCTATCCCTAAAACTTTCCCTAACACACGTCTACACTAAACCTACCCAACTACCTACCAAAATACCTATATTTAATATTTAAAAAAAAAAAAAAAAAAAATTTAAAAAAATTTTAAAAATTTTTTAAAAATTTTTAAAAAAATCTAAAAAAATTCAAGGGGGATGGGGGGTGTCCCACAGATCAGAAAACACTGATCTGCAGCAAATCGATCACTCCAAGAGTGATCAGATGGGGGGGCACTTATTGATCACTGCAGAACAGTGATCAAAGGGTTAATTTTCTTTATTTAAACTTTTTTTTTTATTTTTTTTTTTACAGGCACACTGGAACACCATCTCCCTCTGTCTCTCTCCACCTTAGCAGTATGCAAGGTGGAGGGAGGCAGAGAGATCTGACAGGGACAGTATTTACAAATACTGTCCCTGTCATTCAGGTTTTGCAACATGTGATTCGCTTTTGAAGCGAATCGCATGTTGCAACAATGTTTGAGCCGCTTGTTACTAAGTGTCCCGATACCGGGACACTTAGTAACAAGCGGCTTGAACTCTTCCATCGCTCCGTGCGGCCGCGATGGAAGAGTTTAACCCTTGACGTACCAGGACCGTCAAGGGTCGTTCGGTCACATTTACCCTTGACGGTCCTGGTACGTCAAGGGTCGCTAAGGGGTTAATTAAGATAACAAAGAAAACACAAACTGGATAGTCTACCGTATACATTTATTCCAAAAATCCAAATAACTCACTATTCGCATTCAAACCATAAGGAACAATACTATCCATCTCAAATATCCACTTCGTTTCAGCCCTGGACATTTTAGCAATACAATTGCCCCCTCTCCAATCTGCTTTGATCTTATCAATACCATAAAAAGTCATTACTCCTGGATTCTTATTATGACGGGTTGAAAAATGATTCAAAAGTGTATGTTTGGTATATCTTCTCTCTATATTATAAATATCTTCATATATCCACTTTTCAACTCTCTTTTTGTTCTTCCCACATATTTTTTCTTACAGGGGCATTCTATTATATAAATTACATTTTTGGTGTTGCATGTAATAAATTATTTTATTTTATAATCTCTATCTTTATTTATAAATATTCTCCTTTTGACATTATGTATTGATTTTCTACAACCGCACCAGTTGCCGCACTTGTAAAATCCCCAGTTATCAGAATGATTATTCATATGTACTGGGGCCCTTACACTTGAGGCAACTATATTACCAATAGTTTGTGCCTTTTTATATATTATCCTTGGCTTTTCTGGTACAATGGTGTTTCCCCTTTCATTATAACCCAATGTTTACCAATTATTTTATTGAACATTCTATGATCTTTATTAAAGGGTAAAACAAAACAGAGATTGAAATCTTCTCTGGACTGGACCCCTGGTTTATATTTTAAAATCTCTTCCCCCTCCAGCTGTGATATCTTGGATATAGACTCATCCAAAACTACCTTTGAGCATCCCCTATCTTCAAATTGAGTTCGCATTTCTTTAATTTCTTCTTCAATTTCATTGGCCTTCGTACAATTTTGTATCAATCTCTGAAACTGGCCATACGGTATGTTAGGTAGTCACTTAATAAAGTGGCAGCTATCTGCAAAAATGAAACTATTTACATCAGTGCCTTTTCTATATGTTTTGGTAACTATTTGACCTTGTTCTACTTTAATTTCCAGATCTAAAAAGTTAACAATCAACTTACTGAATGTATGACTGAAAAACAAATTTTTATTGTTGTTGCCTATATATTGTAGAAAGGACATTAAGCTCTCCTTATCCCCCTCCAAATAAAAAATGCATCATCTATAAAATGTCACCATAGTACCAGGTTACCCAAAGCTCCACGTCGTTCCATATAAATTCTTGCTCCCACCAACTCATATATAGGTTGGCATAGCTGGGGGTAAACTTGGTACTCATGGTAGCACCAGTCTTCTGCCAATAATATGAATGTTCAAACCATAAATAATTGTGATTCAATAGAAAATCAATGGGCGAAATAATACATTTTCTCTGTATACTTGGTATATACTCATTTTTCAATAGATCTACTGCATAACAACCCTTCTAAGCATTGATTATAGTTTATAAAGATGAAACATCCACTGTTCCTAAAATAAATTATTTTCCCATTTAATCTCTGATAACATATTGATCACCTGAGTCGTGACTTTGTAGGTAATTTTTTCAAGCCAGTTTGTAATAACTGATTGATATATTGAGAGAGGTTTGATGTCAAGGAGCCAATCCCAGAAACTATTGGTCTACCCGGTGGATCACTAATATTTTTGTGAATCTTTGGGAGACAATAAAATAGAGGTAGTCTGGGATTGGATCCTTGAATATATACAAATTCCTGATCATTCAAAATGCCCTTTTCCTTCCCTTCTGTAAGTAACAACTTCAAAGATGTGTAGAATTCATGCAGGGGATTCTTTTTTAAACTCTCATACGTGTTAATATCTTTCAGTAAGTCCAAACACATTTTATTGTGTTGTGAGATATTCACCTCTACTACTCCTCCTCCCTAATCTGCAGGTCAAATTGTAATTTTTGCATTATTCTTCAATTCCTTAGCACAATCTTGTTCTTTTTTGGACATTTTGAATTGGTTAACATAATTGAGTTGCTTGTTCCTAACTTTCCTAATGTGCCTCTCTACTAAATGATTAAAGGTGGCTATGCTATCACTAATCTCTTCTCTTGGATAAAATTGAGACCTAGGTTTAAGACTAGTATGAACAAAATGGTTTTCAGTCAAACTATGTTCCATTGAATTTTTAAGAAAATATTTTTTGATACCTTGATTTCTAACACTTTTTTGCGTACTAATTTATGCCTTAAATTTATTAAATCCCACTGATGGAGCATATTTTAATCCCTTGGTGATAATTTTGATTTCAATCTCTGACAACTGATTCGAGCTCAAGTTGAAGATACTATTATTCTTAACCCTTTTATTCTCATTTACACTTTTGGTATCTTATCTTTTGGGTTGTTTACCTGCTTTTCTCCCTCTTCTTCTGTAAATAATCTTTTGTGATTGATCTTGGGGAGTATATGATTTATTTTCTCTGTACATTTTAAGTGTAGTGTATTATTGGTCACTGTCCCATCCTCAAAAAAAATCCCTACTTGTACCCTCCCCATTAGGTTCCTCCCTTGCTGACAGTATTTCAAAACAATTCTATAAGGGGATATCTCTCTTCTGGACCTTTCCTTGTGTTGGCTTATTCTGGAAATTGGAGGATGGATATCTATAATCTATACTATATTCACCTCTCCTATTGTTCCCTTTTTGGTGATGTCTCCTATTCTGATAGCTGAACTGTCCTTTTCACATCCAGTCCTCCTGGATAATCTTATTACCATTATTATAAATATTCCTAACTGGATATTTGCCTGTCTCTTTTTATGTTAAATCTCTTTTAAATGTATTCTCTTTTCTTTCTAATATTTCCTTCTCTAGTTTTTGGATTTTCTCTTTAGTTCTTAATTCATAAGTATTAAACTCATTGTGTTTCTTTCTTTGTTTTTCCAAGCCTAGGAACATACATGGAGCAGGTAGTCAGACAGAGCCACAGGTCAGCACCAGATCGCTTAGTCAGACAAACCAGGTAATACACAGATCCCAAACAACAACTGCACTGAACACCACAAAAAGGCAACTGAAGTGGTGTCCAGGCAGTTTAAATACTGATTGCTCCACCTCAGAGAGGTTGAATTGTGCCTTTAAAAAAGCCATACATTTTTTTTTTAAAGCCCAAGCCCTGAGGTAAAAAAAATATCCTATTGGCCTAATGCCAGCAGGACATGTTGGCCAGTGGCCCCTGCCCATTTTCAAATGTCCTTCTGAGTCCATAATTTCGGAATTTGCAACTGCTGTTCTTGCTGCTGATGAGTTGTTTAAGCAGCAGGATTATTAGGCAGCTGAAAGGGAATGGGATCAACAATAGCTGTACCATGGGAGATGGATGATGAAGGTTCCACTTGCTACTACTAGCTCCAGTGATGCACCTGTGGCAGTAGCAGCACAATAAGTAGCCTCTAGTATATGTGGAGAAAAGAAGATGTTGGCCAATAATTCTTCTTCATCTGCCCCTCCTCCAAAACAATGGATGTATTGTTACTAAAATAGAAATTTTTCCCTTGAGAACAGGAACTGTGGCTATCATCAGCAACTGCTGTGTGCAAAGTGTGTGTGGTAAATAACATCTGGGTACACAACTGTACCCAAACACCATGACACCAGAAACCAAGTAACGTAACATCGTAACATAGTAATTTAGGTTGAAAAAAGACTTGCGTCGATGTAGTTCAACCCTTTTCCTATTCCTGTTTACCATCGATGATCCAAAAGAAGGCAAAAAACCCCCCTCAATATAGCAATTTAAAATTCTGCCTTGAATGGGGGGGATTCCTTCTTGATTCTAAATGCCAATCAGATTTCTCCCTGGATCAACAAGTCCTAACTAAATATTAATCCCAATACTATCGTACCTAGCCCTCTATGTTATGCTCTTTTAAATAAGTATCCAGGTCCCTTTTAAAGGCATCTAATGTATTTGATAGCACCACCTGCTCAGGAAGTGAATTCCATACCTTTATTGTCCTTACTGTAAAGAAACCCTTCCGCTGTTGTAGATTAAATCTCCTTTCCTCAAGTCTAAGCGGGTGGCCCCTTGTCCTGTGTACTGTTCTGTTAAAGAACAGGTCTTTGGAGAGCCCTTTATATGGGCCTTGAACATATTTATATAGTGTTATCATATCCCCTCTAAGACGCCGTTTCTCTAGTGTGTACAAGTTTAACTTTTCTAGCCTTTCTTCATAACTAAAACTTTCCATTCCCCTTACTAGTTTTGTAGCCCTCCTCTGCACTTTCTCTAGTTCCATAATGTCCTTTTTCAGAAAGGGCGCCCAGAATTGAACAGCATATTCTAGGTGGGGTCTTACCATGGACCTGTAAAGAGGCATAATTATATCTTCCTCCCTTGAGTCAATACCCCTTTTAACACATGCCAATATCTTATTGGCCTTTGCAGGTGCCAGCTGGCACTGCACGCTACTGCTAAGTCTATTGTCTACCATTATTCCCAAATCCTTTTCATTAGTAGATTTCCCCAGAGGAACACCATCTAAACTATATGTTGCATTTTTATTATTATACCCAAAATGCATAACTTTACACTTGTCTATATTGAATCTCATTTGCCATTTGCCTGCCCAGTTACTCAATTTGTCCAAATCCTCTTGTAATGAAGACACATCCAGTTCAGACTTTATTACCTTACTTAATTTTGTGTCATCGGCAAACACTGATACATGGCTCCCTATGCCCTCTGGGAGGTCATTAATAAACAAATTAAAAATAAGAGGACCCAGGACAGATCCCTGAGGTACTCCACTCATCACTTTTATCCAACTGGAGAACTTGCCATTTACTACCACTCTTTGCATTCAATCTTTCAGCCAATTTCCGATCCACACACAAACATTTTCCCCTAGGCCTATTTCATTCAATTTGTACAGTAACCTTTTGTACGGAACTGTATCAAATGCCTTGGCAAAGTCTAAATAGATCACATCAACCGCCGCTCCCTCATCTATATTATTACTCACTTTTTCATAAAATGCGATCAAGTTCGTTTGACAAGACCTGTCTTTCACAAAGCCATGTTGGCTATTGCTAATGATATTCCTGTTCCAGCAGAATTCTTGAATATATTCCCTTAGCAACCTTTCAAACAGCTTCCCTACCACAGATGTCAAACTTACAGGTCTGTAATTTCCTGGCTGTGATTTTGATCCCTTTTTAAATATGGGCACCACATCTGCCTTACGCCAATCCATGGGTACCATACCTGAAATAAAAGAATCCCTGAAAATCAAATATAACGGTCTGGCCAGGGTCTGGCTTAGCTCTTTAAGTACACATGGGTGTATACCATCTGGCCCCGGAGCTTTGTCTTCCATCCTGTACTTTGTCAACAAAGTACAGGATGGAAGTATATTTCAAAAGAGTAAAAACGTTAGGACAAGAGGCCATAGTCTAAAACTAGAGGGACACAGGGTTAGATGTAATGTAAGAAAGTTTTACTTCACTGAGAGGGTAGTAGACAAGTGGAATATCCTACCAGCAGAAGTGGTAGATGTCAATACAGTGAAAGAATTTAAGCATGCATGGGATAGGCATAAGGCGGTCCTTAACATAAGAAAAGACCAAGGACCAAAAGAGGTTTGAGGCTGTGTGTTTTTTTTTTTTTTTACACAGTAGGAAATTGGGTAGACTAGATGGGCCGAATGGTTCTTATCTGCCGTCAAATTCTATGTTTCTATGTTTCTATTACCTTAACACCATTCAATTGTTTTAACACTTTTTCTTGTGTTAGCCAGTCCCTTGCTTGCTGTGACTGTTCTGTAAAAGTAGCTTGCAGATTCTTGTCCATTGGATCTTCCTTGGTAAAAACAGAAGAAAAGAAATTATTTAAAATATCTGCCCTCTCTCTGTCCCCTTTGACCATCTCACCCATTTCAGATAACAAGGACCCAACATTATCAGACTTTAATTTTTTGCCATTAATGTATTTAAAGAATTTTTTGGGGTTTCTTTTGCTCTCCTTAACAATATTGTTTTCATTCTCCAGTCTAGCTAATTTAATAGCCTTTTTACAGGTTTTGTTGACATTTTTATATTCTGCAAATACCTCTGCTGATCCCTCAGCTTTGTAATGTTTAAATGCCGCTTTCTTGTTAGTTATTTCATGAATTACTTTACTGGTTAGCCACACTGGTTTTAATTTGCTTCTTTTGTATTTGTTTCCAACAGGGATAAATTTATGTGTGTATTTTTGCAATGTTATTTTGAAGGCATTCCACTTACCTTCTGTGTTTTTTCCTGAAAATATTTTATTTTAGTGATGCTGTCACTATATCCTTTGTCCGGACCCTCCTAAGGACACATGACAACTTGCTGACAGTTTAACAGTAATGATGAACCCTCCCTGCCACCATCCTAGCATATTCTGCAGGATGGAATCTCCTCAGATGCCGCTTGATGCACTGCTTGTAGTTCTCCTCCACCACACTGGCATGTGTGGTCAGTACACCACACAGTGTGCAATGGGTTGAGGTGGACTGCCACATCCTAACATCAACAGAGTGGCTATCATTTGGTGGGGGAGGTAACAATGAACTAGGTGGATTGGCAGAAGATGTAGTTACCCTAGTGGAAGTAGGTGATGGCGAGCTATTTGTTTCACTCGTCATGGAACTTCCTGTCTCTATCTGGATTTCTCTATTCTTCTTCCTCTTTGATCTCCGCCTCCCTACTTCATGCGTTTCTGGAGAGTCAGGGGGTACAGCAACAGCAGTGCTTGAATTCTGTGTTGGGTGTTTGGTTTTAACATTTTGATATAAATGTCATGGTGTTTGTGTTTCATGTGTGGTATCAGGGTGCTTGTGCCAAGGGTTGTTCCCTCTTTTCCTCGTCTCACTGATTTCTCAAAAATTGTGCACAGTGCTGTTGGTGATGACTACACTGTGCCTGCCCCAAGAGAAAAGTAGTCCCACTCCCATGACTTCAGGAGCGAGGGATTGGGAAAAGGTGGAGAGGAATGTCCTCTTTCATCTTGTCCTCCACATTCCCCTTCACTGTCTGTGGCAGTGGATGATGTTGTTGCTGTTGCTGCTACTGTCTCAGAATCAGCACTGCAACTAGGACCAGGAGTATTGCTGCCACTAGCAAGTGGAACTTCTTCTAGTCCCACATCACTTTTTGACCCCATTCCCACTGTGTTCATGGTGGCCTGTGGCACACTAGCTTGCTCCTCAGCATCCTGCTGCCCTTGCATCTCAGAAGCAGGAATTAGAGCAGTTGCAAATTCCACAAATTACAGAAACTCACTGCCAGTGGTGGTGGAGGTGATGCCCATCCTCATCCCTGTCTCTCATTCCTTCTCAGTTTCTGCTAAAAGTCCATCAATGTCTCTTCCACCCATCTTCTCTACCATCATCATCACCACCACCACCACTAGCCCCTACATGTTGCTGCTGCTGCTCTGTTACAGACATTTCACTGCTGGTTGGAGGAGGTGACAAGCAATGTGATAGAGTCTCCTAAAGTCACACTTGTCATTTCTTGGTGATGTGAAGAAGTCCCAATGGCTGCGTCGCCATTACTGTTAGTAATTTTAACACCAGCCACATGAAGTTCAGCCCCATTGTCTTCCTAATCACAGTCACTAGTAATATGAGGATATTGATTACCCCCTCCTTCACTCCTAACACTAAAAAGCTGCTTGACCTTCTTAGTAGTAGTAGTACTAGCAATGGTGGAACTGCTTGGGGATGGCAGGTGTAACTTAGGGTCTCCTGCAGTCACACTTGGCATCATCTTCTCTTCCCCCCCTCCTGAGTATTGCAAGACACACTACCAGCAGGTTCATCAGTGGTGGCAGTAGCTTCAGCACTGACAGCAGGTACAACACTGTTGGTAGCAGTGGCAGCACATCTGACAGCAAGCACTGTATTGGTGGCAGCAGGTTCAGCACTGGCTGCAGGAACAGCACTAGTGGCAGCATGTCTGACAGCAGGAACAATACTGGTGGCAACAGGTACAGCACTGGTGGCAGCAGGGGTAGCACTGGCAGCAGGAACAGCACTGTTGGTAGCAGAGGCAGCACATCTGACAGCAGGCACTGGAAGCTGACCTGTCCTGCTCTCAGTATTATTACCCTTTTCTTCATCCCATCCCATTAAATTCCCCAAGATCCCTAGCAGTGATTTAGGGGAGCTGGACAGCATTGGTTCTGTAGTGCTCACTTCTTCCTCCTCCTAAGACTCAGTGGACACATAAGGGCCCTTCCATTTCCTCCTTTTACTATTTTTACTGTAATGGAAGCTAAGAAGGGACTGAGTCGCCTTTCACCATCGTTCCCGGGTCTCTCCATCTCGATGTCGGACTGGCGGCGTTGGATGCACCGGTCGAGCAGATAACCGGTCTGGTTGTCGTCTCGAAGAGGCATCGAACCCCGGTGTAGTTGACTCTACATCGGATCGGCGGATCGAGAAGGGTCGACAGGGCTCCCAAGCAGTCGAGCATCGCAGAACTGGAACTCCGGGCAGTAGAGAGCGAGGCCTCTACTCCCAGACTATGACAAACAGGGAAAGTGTAGCAGGAACGAAGGTAGCCGTCGCCAAGCAGATTCGAGCACTCCGTAGCTCGAAACAAAGGATCGCAGGAACGTGAAGAAGTAGGGAAGAGTCCACGTTGCCACCTGACAGCATCCGAAGTTGGGTTGCAGGATGCTGGCAGCAGGCGGTCGAACGATGCAGGATACTCAGCTCAGATGGGCGTCAGAGTGGCCGCTTTAATACAATGAGAACATAAGAATCCAGGACGCTTGTTCACTCCAAAAGTAACTCTCTTTATTGACACAAACCACACATATTTATACACGAATCTTACATTGAAACTCATGGGGAACCAGATACAATGGGCAACATGATTCAATCACAACACATCAGACAAAGGCCAGAACAGATGGTCTTAACAGATACAATGACCCAGACGTGATTACATTTCAGATACAAAAGGGTTCGATAAACAAAGGCTTGAGGGCTTGAACGAATTACCACAGGACAGGGAGTCTGACTGCAGTTCATAATGGCTTAATTAACACACAGCAGGGGGTCTTGCTACAGTACACATAGTCAATGGCTGGAGTGGCTACAATACACATCTTAGGGACAGTGGCCCAAGGTTGGAGCCTTTGTTTGACTACTTTGAATGCCCTGCTCCAACCTTGACCAATCCCTGAGCTACCTACGGTTCACCAGCTTAGGCTACGGAAGATATTTGCATGCCCATTCCAGGGTTTCAAGTGACCCAGCTTTCACCTCTTGCCCCCGCCGCTGAACGTTCGATCTGGTGGCGCTGATCGCACACCACACCGGTACCCACAGACTGGTAGTCGGTGAGTGTGTAAAACCTCGACCACAACAATACATTAAACATAGACCATTAGTCAGTACATGAACCAAAGTCTATGAACATAAGTCTTTTTAGCTAGGGTAACGGGTTTCATACGACCGGGCCCAAAGCAGAGTCCAAACAGTACAAAATGTCCACAGTCTTTGGCTAAACAGTCTGATGGCCAGACAAGGGCTCAAGTAACGGGTAGGGCCCGTTACATTTCTCCCCCTTTTGTGTACCAAGCCAGCGGTTGCGGTAGTAAATGCTGTCCCACTCATCACAGCCAGGGGTTCACAGGGCCTGGTGGGTTTGCTCCCATCCACCAGGCCAGGGTTCACATAGGGGCTGGCAGGCTTGCTCCCACCCACCAGCTCACAGTCCATAGGGACAGCACAAGAGGAATCAACACTGCATGGGGGCAGTCCGCTGAGCTCCTTTTCTTCCTGGTCCCCCACATCAGGGCCATTTCTTCTATTGAAGAGGAAGGCACTCTCAATCCTCCTGGCAATCTTATCCATACACCTGGAGAACACATTCTTCTCCTTCTCCAGGGCAACAGCAATGGGGAACGGACTGGGGCTACTGGTGGGGTCCTGCATCTCATCCACCACAGCAGGGTTTCCCAGGCCCTGGTGAGCTTGCTCCTTCTGACCAGGCCAGGGTTCACAGAGGGGCTGGTGGGGAACATGTTCCCACCCACCAGTCCACAATCCATAGTGTCCACAAGGGGGCCAGCAGCACTGCTCTCCTGCAGTCAGTTGGGGTCCTCTTCTTTCAGGTCACAAGCCGCAGGGCCATTCTCTGCCTTGAGGAAGACTGCAGTCCCATTCCTCAAGGCGGCATCATCCATGTCCCTGGAGAGCACATGTTGCTTCTTCTCCAGGGCAGTTTCCCACAACAAAGGGGCCATCTTCTTGGGGCTGTTGGTGAGATATCTCCCACTTACCACAGTAGGGATTTCACAGGGGCTGATGGGCTCTCTCCCACCCATCAGTTGGGGTATAATATTGCTGCTGGTGGGGACCTGCATCTCGTCCACCGCAGCTGGGAAAACAGGGGAAGGGGCAACATGTCTATTAGGGGAGATGCTTTTCCCATTCCCTGATGCAGAGGCATCCTCGTGGCTGAGGAGGAATGAATTCCCACTCCTCAGATCAGGCAAAACATAATCCAGGGGCAAAGGGTTATCAGGGAGGACAATTGTCCCACTCCCTGATGTAAGGGCAACACAAAGGGCACTGGTGAGGAGCTGATTCCCACTCACCAGTGTGGAGTGAACAGGTGCAATCTCATTCAGGACATCCTCTTCACTGAATTCCTCCTCAGATGACTTACCCCCCCCCCGTCTTCTTCCTCTCTTTGGAACTCCCAGACCTCTTGAATGAACCCAGCATATAGTTGCTCCAGGTCCCATTCACATCTTGCCAGGATGTCCAAAGTTCCCTGGCAGTCCTCAGGAATGTATCCCCCAAAACAGTCCTCTCTCTTGCTCCGGATCTCACAGTATCTGCTGGAGTCAGGGCACCCAAAAGTAGAGTCCATGTGGTAGGCATTGCATACCAGCCCTTGGATGTCCCATCGTAAGCGGGCTGTGCACCAGTCGGATCCATATTCCTGGTCCAGGTGTTTAACAAAGTTCCAGTACTCCTCCTGTACTCTGAGCTCATCTATAATGCACGCATCCAACTCTGGGACAAAGTCGTAGATAACATCGCCCAGCTGGGTCTACCACTGTACTCGGATGGTGCTTTAGCGGTCCTCATATGCTCCCAGAGTGTCCACCAGCACTGCTTTGTCTGCCATGTCTCAATTGCTGCAACCAATAAAAGAAGGAGAAATCCCACCTCTAGCCACCAATGTAACGGAAGCTAAGAAGGGACCGCGTCGACTTCCGCCATCGTTCCCGGGTCTCTCCTTCTCGATGCTGGACTGGCGCTGTTGGATGCATCGTCAGATAACCGGTCCGGTTGTCAACTTGAAGAGGCATCGAACCCCGGTGTAGTCGACTCTACGTCGAACGATGAGGATCAAGGAGGGGTCCACAGGGCTCCCAAGCAGTCGAGCGTCGCAGAACTGGAACACCGGGCAGTAGAGAGTGAGGTCTCTACTCCCGGGCTACGACAAACAGGGAAATTGTAGCAGGAATGAAGGTAGAGGTCGCCAAGCAGATTCGAGCACTCCGTAGCTCGATCGCAGGAACGTGAAGAAGCAGGGAAGAGTCCACGTTGCCGTCTGACAGCATCCGAAGTTGGGTGGCAGAATGCTGGCAGCAGACGGTCGAACGATGCAGGATACTCAGCTAAGATGGGTGTCAGAGTGGCAGCTTTAATACAATGAGAACATAAGACTCCAGGACGCTTGTTCACTCCAAAAGAAACTCTTTATTGACACAAACCACACATATTTATACACAAATCTTACACTGAAACTCATGGGGAACCAGATACAAAGGGCAACATGAGTCAATCACAACACATCAGACAAAGGCCAGGAACAGATGGTCTTAACAGATACAATGACCCAGACGTGATTACATTTCAGATACAAAAGGGTTCGATAAACAAAGGCTTGAGGGCTTGAATGAATTACCACACAACAGGGAGTCTGATTGCAGTTCATAATGGCTTAATTAAAACACAGCAGGGGGTCTTGCTACAGTACACATAGTCAGTGGCTGGAGTGGCTACAATACACATCTTAGGGACAGTGTTCCAAGGTTGGAGCCTTTGTTTGACTACTTTGAATGCCCTGCTCCAACCTTGACAAATCCATGAGCTGCCTATGGTTCCCCAGATTAAGCTATGGAAGATATTTGCATGCACACTCCAGGGTTTCGAGTGACCCAGCTTTCACCTCTTGCCTCCTCCGCCGAATGTTCAATCTAGTGGTGCTGTGTGGTACCCAGCGACTGGTAGTCAGTGAGTATGTAAACCCTCGACCACAACAATACATTAAACATAGACTATTCGACAGTACATGAACCAAAGTCTATGAACATAAGTCTTTTTAGCTAGGGTAATGGGTGGCCAGTTCGTACAACCAGGCCCAAAGCAGAGTCCAAACAGTGCAAAATGTCCACAGTCTTTGGCTAAACAGTCTGATGGCCAGACAAGGGCTCAAGTAACAGGTAGGATCTGTTACATTTACATAGTAACATAGTATCACGGTGCCCGTGATTTTCTTATGTCACTCCTTGCTGTGGTGTGCTCCCATTGGCTGAGCTTTTCTGGCCCGCCCATTATGGCCTTTTTATACCTGGCCTTGTATCACGGTCCCCATGATTCCCTGTCAATCTCTGTGATGATACCTGTGCATTGGAGGATGCTGATTGGCCTGCGCTTTTGTTGTTGTGTTCCTGCGTTCCTGTGTACCGACCCGGCTCGTCTGACCTTTCTACTGTTCCTGCTCCGTGATTTGATCCGGTTTTGGCTGACGTTCCTGCTCCGTGATTGACCCGGCTTTGGCTGACGTTCCTGCTCCGTGATTAGACCCGGTTCTGGCTGACGTTCCTGCTCCGTGATTGACCCGGCTTTGGCTGACATTCCTTCTCCATGATTCGACCCGGTTCTGGCTGACATTCCTGCTCCGTGATTAACCTGCCTTTGGCTGACGTTACTGATTCGTGATTGACCCGGTTCCGGCTGATGCTTCCTGCGCCGTGATTGTATCCTGTGTTCTAGTGTGATTCCAGTCGCCTACCGGCGACATTCTGAACTGTGCATAGTATCGCTCTGACTTATCACTTCTCTGCTAAGCTGAGCTGTGGCCTCCGTTACCGAGCTGTCTTATAGCCTTGCTGTTCTGGTTGCCTCCGTTATTGAGCCTGCATCCGTACACTTGCCAAGCCTGTGTGTTTCATCCGAGCCAATTAACACTTACTGAGGCTGTGCCTTACTGACCTAGCCTATCCGTTTACACAAGCAGAGCAGTTTCGGTTCCGGTGCTCGGTCTGCACCGTGGTTGCACCTCCCGGTGCTAGTGGCCTCCTGTTTGCTCTTGCAGTGTGTTGCTCCGTGACGGCACCGGAAGGGTATCTCGGCTCTGGTCTCCAAGTGCTCACTGTGTTACGCTATCTATCGCTTGTGCAGTGTTGGTTCGTACTGGCACCCAAGGGGTGTTCTGGCTCTGTTCCCGTTGGCACGCAGGGTTTCTTCCAGTTGCGAGTGCTAAGGGCTTTTCAGGTTCTAGTTCCATTTGCTCCAGCAGTGGCTTTTATCCATTACATTACTCTAAGGAGGTATTAGCTCAGCTCTGGTCAAATCTTTGCTGTTCACTTGGGCTTCCTATTATACAGCTATCTGAGAGTGATTCAGTTCAGTTGCCTACTACACCTTTCCTTTGCACCATCAAGAGACTGATATTAACTTCTGGGCGTTGGCTAATTACCATCACAGAGACTGTTCAGTTGCTCTCACATTAACCCTTGTCCATTCATTTATTCTGATCATTATAGTCTGCTCATACGTAGTTGAGTCTGTACTACTGTCATTACTGTTTATGCCTGTCCTGGCCACCAGGGGTGCTGTCCTTTGATTTTGTTTCAATAAAACTGTGTTTTTACTTTTAACCTTTGTCTGAGTGTCAGAAAACCGTAACACCTTGGCACCTGTCAGGTGCCCTTTCATGGTGTTCCTGAACCAGTGTTGCTGTTGCTGTGTTCCAGTGTTCCTGCTTCCTGTGTGCCGACTTGGTCTGTCTGGCTACGCTCCCTGTCTCCTGCTCCGTGATTGACCCGGCCTGGCTGACGTTCCTGCTTTGTGACCTGACCCGGCTTGTCTGAGTATCCTGCTCCATGATTGACCCAGCCTGGCTGACTTCCTGCTCCGTGACCTGAACCGGCTCGTTACTAACCCTGCCTCTGTTCCTGCCTTTTGCTGCTTGGTGTCGCCTAGGTGACATTCTGACTTCCGCTGTGCTGTGGCAGGGCTGATCGTGTCATTGCCTCTGGTGTACTGGGCCTCTTTATTTCCTCTGCTGAGCCTGCTTACTCCGTTTACTCCTCAGAGCATTGTGCATTACGTTAACCCTTGCAGAGCCGTGCCTCTGTTCACTGATCCTCCGCTACACTTGCAGAGCTGTTATCTCCATTACCTGTGCCTCCGTTTACACTTGCAGAGCCGTTGTCTCCGTTCACCGAGCCTCCGTTAACACTTGCAGAGCCGTTACCCTGAGTCTTCCGCTACACTTGCCGAGCCTAGGTGATCTTGCAGTGCCTATGTAGATGGCTGTGGCTCTTTCTGTTTGCATTGCAGTGTAGTCGGTCTCCGTTACCATGCCTGCGGGAGGCTCTAGCTCTTGCAGTTCTATTAGTGTCCGTTACTACGCCCGTGGGGGCTATTGGCACTAGCTCTTCAACACTAGCAGAGTATTTGGCCTCAGTTCCTGTTCAGCATAAGCAGTAGTCTCTGTTCTATAAGACTGCAGGTGTTGTCTCATCTAGCACCACTTACTGCTCCTTTACCACCTTATGGGCGTGTCAGTCACACCACAACAGAGACTGATTGATTTACATGTACTTTAACCATTGTATACCCTTAAGTCTCTATGCCTGTCCTGTGACAGTATATGTATATTTATTTCCTCTGTATACTGGGCCTGAGAAGGCATCTACAAGCCACTGTTCTCTCAATTTACCTATATTGCCTATAGAGGGTGGTCTTTCTTGTTTTATTAATAAAACTGTGTTTTATTCTAACCTGCTGGTCTGAGTGTCTTACAAAACCGTTACACATAGTAACATAGTACATAAGGCTGAAAAAAGACATGCGTCCATCAAGTCCAGCCCATGCCAAAAACACCCCTGTTGATCCAGAGGAAGGCAAAAAAAGCCCTCTGGAGCCATTTCCAATCTAGTCCCAAGTGTATGTGTGTGGGGGGAATTATTCCTTCCTGACTCCAATTGGTAGTCAAATAGTTCCCCGGATGAATATCCTATTTGCTTTGAAGCCATCTGTCATAATTGTCAATATTGTTCTGTGCTAGATAGGCATCCATTACTTTGTTGAATGCAGTTGCATTATCTGCAAGCATAACATCCCGAGACAAAGAATTACATAGCCTTACCACCCTCACTGTAAAGAATCCCTGCCTTTGTTCTAGTTGAAAGTGCCTTTCCTCAAGTCTTAATGAATGACCTCTTGTAGCTCAGCTCTTTGCATAAATAATTAATTGAATAGTTATTTGTATTGACCTTGAATGTATTTGTATTTGGTAATCATATCACCTCTTCTCTAATGTAAATAAACCCAGTTTGGCTAGCCTCTCTTTGTAACTCAGATCCTCCAATCCCTTTATCAGTTTTATTGCACATCTCTGCACCTTTTCCAGTTCAGTAATGTATTTTTTTAGAACAGGTGCCCAAAATTGTACTCCATATTCTAGATGAGACCTAACCAAGGATTTATACAGAGGTAGGATAATATTAGCTTCCCTTGCTTCTACACCTCTTTTAAAGCAGGCTAGTACTCTATTTGTTCTTGCAGCAGCTGAGTGACTGCACAATCCAGGTATACTACATCAACAGCAATTCCCCTGTCCAAATTACTACTTACTCTTTCATAAAATGCAAGTGCTTATTCCCCAATGGTATATATTGACGTGTATATTTGCCCAAGAGCATTTTAAATACATTCCATGATTCTTGTGCATTTTTATCTTTGAAAATTACATCCCACTGGATATCCTTTAACACTTCTTTTAACTTTGTAAAATTAGCCTTTTTGAAATTTAATGTTTTGGTTAAACCCTTGCTATTGGGTTTCTCATAACAAATTTCAAAGGATACCATATTGTGGTTACTGCTGCCCAAATGTTTCCTTACTTGCACATTGTTTATCATGTCAGAATCATTTAAGAGCACTAGGTCAAGCAAGGCCTCCTTTCTAGTTGGCTCCTCCTTTGTTGTGCCGGAAGTCATATTGCTCCAGTGAATTTCAGGATAGTTGAAATCTCCCATTATAATTACCTTTGCTGACCTAGCAGCCTTTTCCATTTGCAGTAAAAGTTGGGCTTCCTCCAGCTCCCCAACATTAGGTGGCTTGTAGCAAATCCCCACCAATATCTTTTTATTATGTGTGCCCCCAGTGTGTATTTCAACCCACAAGGCCTCTACCTTTTCATTGGACCCTTCATTTATATCTTCCCTTAAACTAGGTTTTAAGGCCCACTTTACGTATAGGTATACCCCTCCTCCCCTTTTATTACCCCTGTCCCTCCTAAAAAGTGAATAACCCTCTAGATTGACTGCCAAGTCATACGTATCATCTAACCAGGTTTCAGACACTTCAATCAGATCATACTACTCATGTAGTGCAATCATTTCTAGTTCCCCCATCTTACCAGCCAGACTGCGAGCATTTGCATGCATACATTTTATCTTTATGCCATTCCTAAAGATTTTGTTCTTTGTCAAATGTATATGTCTTTTATCAGACTGTAACAATGGCAACTCCCTATTAGAAGAACTAGCCTATTCCCCCTCTCCACCCCCATGCCCCTTCTGTAATCCCATTTCCTCAATTACACTACCTTGCCCAGTGTTGCAGTTCTCCCCCCCCCTTTCTAGTTTAAAGTCTCCTCCAGCCCTCTAACCATCGTATTGCCCAGCACCATGGCCCCCCTTCCACTAAGGTGCAATCCATCACTACTATAAAGTTTACCCCAAGGGAAAAGACTGCCCAGTGCTCTAGGAACCCAAACCCCTCCTGCTTACACCAAGTCTTTATCCACGCATTTAACTCCCTAATCTCCCGTTGCCTTTCTAATGTACCACGTGGCACAGGTAGTATTTCAGAAAGTACTACCTTAGAGGTCCTCTGCTTAAGCTTATATCCTAGGTCCCTGAAATCCTTCTTAACGGACCTCCATTTTCCACTGACTTTGTCATCAGTACCAACATGTACCATGACAGCCGAGTCATGCCCAGCCCCTACCAACAATCTATCAACCCGATCAGCCACATGTCGAACCCAAGATCCCGGGAGACAGCAAACTGTACGTTTGTGGCGATCTTGGTGACAGATTACCCTGTCTCTTCCTAATAATAGAATCCCCTACCACCACTATCTGTCTAGGTCTGCCTGAGTCCCGGATCTCATCCGTGCTAGAGGGGCTGTTCACCCGGCTGTTAGAAAGAACAGTCCTCTCCAGCAAAGACATTCTTGTGTCAGCATCCCCAACATCATTACTCAAAGTAGCAAATCTGTTAGAATTAGTAAACACGGGAGTGTCTATCATGGTGCCCGTGCTCTTTTTGCAACATTCTGTCAGTCTACACTCCTGCTCTACTCCTATTGGCTATACTGTGCTTGTCACGCCCAGTATGGCCTTTAAATACTGGGTTCTGGCACCTCTCCGGTGCCCTTTCGTGGTGTTCCAGTACCAGCGCTTGTTCCTGATCTCAGTTGTTCTCAGTGTATCGACCCGGCCTGCATGACTACTCTGTATCTCGTCTCCTGCCTGTGAACTGACCCGGACTGCCTGACCATTCTGCTTCTCCTGATCCTGTGTACTGACCCGGATTGGCTGACGTTCCTGCTCCTGTGTACCGACCCAGTTTGGCTGACGTTCCTGCTCCGTATACCGACCCGGCTTGGTTGACGTTCCTGCTCCGTGTACCAACCCGGCCTCCAGTTGAGGGTGGTGATCCTTTCTCTCTGTCTGTGACAGCTGGGCATTTTTGGTCACGATTGCCTCTGTGTCGCCTCCGCGACATTCCTATTGGCTTGTCATTCTAGACGATCCCGGTTGGTTGCTACCTCAGGGAGAGTTGCTCAGTTGTTCATTCCGTTACTGTCACGGCAGAGCTCAGTTGCTCAGTCTCCATTACTGCCACGGCAGTCTCCAGTCCCTTAGTCTCCGTTACTGCTACGGTAGAGTGCAAGTGGCCTAGTTTCCATTACTGCTATGGCAGAGTGCAAGTGGCCTAGCCTCTGTTTACTTCTACGGCAGACTGCAAGTGGCTTAGTCTCCGTTTACTGCTATGGTAGAGCACAAGTTGCCTGGTTTCCATTACTGCTACGGCAGTGTCCACATCTCTCAGTCTCCGTTACTGCTATGGCAGTGAATGATCACGTGGCCTAGTCTCCATTACTGCTCCGGCAGTGCTCTATGTTGCTCAGCCTCTGTTACTGCTCAGGCAGTTCACCATTGTCTGCTAACCTATTACTGGGCGTTACTCTTATTTAAGCTCTATATCCTAGGTGAGCTTCTTAACAGGCCTTACCTCACAAGGGACTTTTTACACTTGCTGAAGGCCATTAACCCATGCAGTACCGATACACTGGGACTCTGTCAAATTCTGCCTGACCTGTGTAAGTATATTGTGTTATGGACTCTATATTTATACTGGACCTATGTGGGCATATGTAAATGTAACCTGTCTTGTGTCTGTATTATATTGAGAATATATTACAGGACCTGTGAGGGTTTTTGTATTTCTAATTGCTTAATAAAACTGTTTTATCCAAACCTACTGTGTCTGTGTGTCAAACAAACCGTTACAGTGTCCTCCCTATTCCTCTGTCCAGCCCCCTTGCTATGTCTAACTGTAATCCATCTGGCTACCTGCTCTTTCTTTGTGCAGTCTCCACCCCCAGAACTACCTACCACAGCTTATTGCTGCTCAGTCAGCAGACCCCTCTCAAGATTGGCCGTCTCTCTTAATGTTGCAACCTGCCCCTCTAGATCTCTAATACGAGCTTCCAGAGAGACCACTTGCTCACATCTGTCACAGAGGTATGCACCCTGGAACGGTTGTTTCAGGTATGCAAACATATGGCAGTTTGTGCACTGAGTTAAATGGAAAATCATGCTTCCACTCATATGTGCCAGTTACCACAATCTAAAAAGGCAGGCAGGCAAAAAATAGCTGCACAATAAGATTGATAACTGTGTTCCCCTGTGTAATCCCCTGTATTTGAATTCCCCTGTTTAAATTCCCACACTTACCACACTTCTGCACTCACACACTGATGCAAGATTCACACGTTCAAGTATTTACTATGTATCTGCTATTTAAGCCAGGAATTCAACAATTACAAGCACAGCAATTAGTCACTCCCACCACACCAGACTTTCAATTATTTTCTTGTATCACAGCAAAGAGAGGGAAACCAAAACCCAAAGAGATTTGTTTTTTAACCTCTCCCTTACCACACTACACAACACACAATATACTTATTCTATTTTTCCAGCAAGTATCCAAACTCAGTCTTTCAGAGCACAGGTCACTGATGAACTTACAGAGCTCTCTCACTCCTTGCTATATAATCCACCAATTACAAACACAGCAATTAGTCACTCCCACCACACCAGACTTTAATTATTTTCTTGTATCACAGCAAAGAGAGGCAAAACAAAACCCAAAGAGATTGGTTTTTTAACCTCTCCCTTACCACACTATACCACACACAATATACTTATTCTATTTTTCCAGCAAGTATACAAATTCAGTTTTTTAGGGCACAGGTCACTGATCAACTTTTTAAACTTTGTCGTCTCGATAGCAGTTACTATGAACCTCTCCTGGCCCAATTTTACAAACAATTCACTGCAGAATAGCACAACACATCTAACTCGCTCTGTAGCTGCTTCTATTGTGTTTCACTTCACAAATATGTCACGTTTTATAGCAAAAAGGGACAAAAACCACATAAATCAATGGGCAGAAACTTTCTAGCCATTGAAATATGGTGAAGAATTTTGGCCAGTGGGAAAAATGTGAAGACTTTAATTGCTGGTTTAAAAGTGGATTTTCCTGTGAAAAAAACTGACAATAACATGTTTTTTGCTGGCTTTCTCACGGGAATGCGCTGACAATTTTCGAACACCCCCAATGATGAGTGCCTTTGATGCTTTTGGAAATGCAGCACCTGTGACACCTATTAGTAGTACAATTTCAACAACATCTAGCCCCAGTAGTAATAGCAACCCCTCAGGAACCTCTCAGTCTATGAAATATACATTATGGACATCACTGTTGAAAACAAAGGCTTTAAAGAACTGATGTCATGTGTTACACCCTGCTGGAATATCCAAAGCCACAGTTATTTTTTAAGGATGTTTGTGCCAATGTTACTTAAGCAGGAAGTAAGTGTTGTGGGCAAAGGACAAAGGCATTCAGCCTGCTAACATTTTTTTCAAGGCATATGTTGCTGTAGGGGTCATAACTTTTACTTTCATCTTTTTATTTCTCCACTTCATCCCTCAGAAGAAGTATTGGCATAGGAAATCTTGCAGTCATAGAAATCATAGGCAAAATATGTCAAAGTACTTGCGAGAAATTTATTGGAAGTGGCGAAAAAAAAGAACATTTTATGTATTTTCTATGAGCAGGATTTTTTTGCTAAAAAAGAAGGGAATCCTTTTTACATGAAAATTTCTGTGGGAAAATTCTCTGACTTTTTGCCAGCCCCTAGTAAATACTGAGAAATTACAGTTGGGCAAATGTGGTGTCTTAAGCCTATGAACCAACCTGGCTTTTGAGATAAAAAGGAAACAGACACATAGAAGGATTATAAAATAGGTAGAAAGTCTATTTTTTCTGTGCAGAGGGGACTTGCCCATCATGTTGGTACTGGACCGCCCTTTTAGGCAAGATTAGTCTAATATGTATGTGGAAATTTCTCCTCTGTAATGGCACTAGAGAGCTAAAATATGATGCTCTTGAGCGGCGACTAGCCAGAGAACAGGCCATTGTGCTTTTTTGTTCATGCTCAGAGCCTCTCACATCTTTTGGCTTGTTTCTGTGAAACACTTAGGGTCTCTCCCTAAGTGTAAAGGGTAATCCAGACATGGATCCCTTGCTCTCAGTGCCTAGGGAAGTCAGCTGCACCTCACTGACGAGGCCCAAATAAGGCTGAAATGTACGTCTGGGGTTAGCTGTTTTTTCCGTGCAGAGAGGACTTGCCCTTCTTTTTGGTACTGGACCGCCCTTATGGGCCGGATTAGTCTAATATGTATGTGGAAATTTCTCCTCTGTAATGGCACTAGAGAGCTAAAATGTGATGCTCTTGAGCGGTGACTAGCTGGAGAACAGGCCATTGTGCTTTTGTTCGTGCTCAGAGCCTCTCACATCTTTTGGCTTGTTTCTGTGAAACACTTAGGGTCTCTCCCTAAGTGTAAAGGGTAATCCAGACATGGATCCCTTGCTCTCAGTGCCTAGGGAAGTCAGCTGCACCTCACTGACGAGGCCCAAATAAGGCTGAAATGTACGTCTGGAGTTAGCTGTTTTTTCAGTGCAGAGAGGACTTGCCCTTCTTTTTGGTACTGGACCGCCCTTATGGGCCTGATTAGTCTAATATGTATGTGGAAATTTCTCCTCTGTAATGGCACTAGAGAGCTAAAATGTGATGCTCTTGAGCGGTGACTAGCTGGAGAACAGGCCATTGTGCTTTTGTTCGTGCTCAGAGCCTCTCACATCTTTTGGCTTGAACGTTTATTTCAGTCTTCTTTCTTTCCTGGTTCAGTGTGAGACTGAATTATTATCAAGAAGGTTAACTGGTCATTGGGGGGTTGTTTGGCTAGTTGCAATTGGGGATTTTCACACAGCTTTACAGTATAGCTGGCTCACTGTTTTCAGCCTTCTCCAGCTTAAGTGACTGAACCCTTACACAAACCTTTACATTAGAAAAGGCCACTCTGGTCTCAAAGACTGATAAAAACTGAAAAACACCTTAGGGCCTTTGTACTGCGTAGCAGTAGGCAATTCCGGTCCTAGGATTTTGGTGGGGTCACTGGGAGACGGGGATCTCCTCTAAGCCCATTCACCATTCCTGTAGAACAAAAACTGAACAGAAGGTGCTCTAAAACTAAAGGTATATAATATCATAACAATTCAAAAATTGGAAAATGTATGTTAGACATTATAGACAAATGCCAATCATATAACATATATCATTTAAAAAAATACCAGTATGGATGTTCAAATAATTTTACTTGTATTAAAAGGAAGTAGTTGTAGATGTTTTTCTGGTGGTGTTAACTCTTCCCAACAACCACAACAACTTTAGATCTTGAACAAAAAAGAAGAAAATAGCACACTCTCTATGTTTAAACATCTCCATATAAAATCAGTGATTCCTTCACCAGTAACACTAAGTCTCAAGATGTGCTACTTACATTTGTTTTAATGACCAATCTATAAACCTCAGAGAGATCATCCGTACCCTCAAGCTTTGATATGTTTGGATTGTGTGTGTAGATTATGGTAAGGTCTGCATACCTGTGCATATTATGAGCAATGAAAGCATTTTTCAGGTCAATTATAAATAGTGCAAATAGAAGTACTTTGGGAATGGAACATAGGGGAACCACACATGTAGCCTGAAGCATGAGGGAAGCACCATTGAACTTACTTATCAGACTATTATGGGCAACTGTATCAAAGGCCTTTGCAATCTAGAAAAAATGCTCTAGCAAGATTCCAGAAATTATTCAGCATAATAAGAAGCCTGAAAAATACAGCTTATCTGTACAACTGTAAATATATATTTTCATATTAGTAGTACCACTGGTAGAATGGAACATTTAGCTGGATTATACTGTATATAATGTATGTTATACATTTCAAGAAAACTATTGTGCTTTGTAGCATTTAATGTAATAAGCTGAATATATGCAACTGGTATAAAAAGGTAAGGGGTTGGAGGAGAACAGCACAAGCACAAACCAAGACTAATACTTAAGTAGCATGGGAGTGGGAGTAAGGGAAATCTAATAAACTGATTATGTGGACATTATGTTGACTTTACAAATGGGAAAAAAATGCATTTTCTAAATTTGTTCCAACTACATATCTGATACACAAAACATGTGTCAGAGAAAAACAATATTCTTTCCCCACACATTAATAAAATACGCAGTTCAATGTTTCTTTTACTGCTTTTCTAGCATGAACAGTGAAAAACAAAACAAAAATAAAAAAACTAATTATATTGATTCCTAAATCTGAAGCTGATTATAGAACTGGGAACACAGAATATTAGTTCCTAAAGGTTATATAAAGATATAATAACAGCTACCGAAATTCAATAAAAACACTGTATGAAATGTACTTAAAGGCACTGCATGACACACATTAAACAGACAAATGTGTCTCACACTGTGCTGATAAGTAAATGAATGAAAATACAAGCTGTATATGCTTGCATGATGATTTCTAGGATGAATTAATGGAAATATTTGCTATGATGAAGCCAAAGAAGCAATGTTACCTCCAGGCAGGCTATAATTGTTTAAAAGCTTTTTTAACTTTTTCACTGTATTGTCAGCAACACTTTACATACAGTAAGCCTGATATACTAAAAAAAATCAAGCAATTCTGGAAAAAATCAACTGTATCAGAGTTTACAAAGATGGAATGTTTTTGTCAATTTCTTTCTGTCATGTCTCCATAGGTAACACATCTAAAAGAGCCCCACCTCTCATGTAGCACAAGAAACCCTCCAACCCGAGCATCCCTTGTTTTGAAAAGAGTCAAAGCACAAGGACGTAAGCACATGTTCTACCTAAGGCACCATGAAGCAAAAGGTATTGTCAGGTAAGAAAAATATGGTTTACTATTGATATGTCCTCGCTTACATGCCGACCCCCAAAAGCATGACATCAGAATGTCACCTGCATCAAAAGGGTGACATCAGAACATCCCTCATTTAATATGCGGCAACATCAGAATGTCGCCTGCTTAAAGGTTGCCATATAGGTGTTCTGTCAGCAGAGAGATTTGGCATTTGGCAAAGTGTGCCAGAGGTGGTGGGCAGCACAGTTCCTTGGATTGCATGTATACATGCCTTACATGCCTGGTTTAATCATGTACCTAGATCATTCTAGTAAATGTGAATTTAGCTAAAACTGTCTGTCTTTTGTCTTTAGCTTGAATTACCTCTTTCACTCAAACTCTCTGCTTCTATATAGACCCCTATCTCTCTTTTGCTGAAACTGCTTCTTCATCCCTTTGCTAGCTGTTTCTTGTTGGACAAGCCAGAGGTATGCAAAGGGTCATCTGTAGATTCTAAGCTTTTCTGAATGAGGCATATCTGCAGGTTGCTCTAGCTCTTCTCTTTCTAGCTCTTGCCCTTTGAGTGCTAGAGGGGTACACAACACAGAGGGAGAGAGCTATGAAGAAAAGAGCTAGCCATTCTAGAGGATCACTTGTGTGAGTTCCTGTATTTAAGTAGGTACTTCACCAAATGCTACATTGATCCCTTGTGTGAATTCCTGTATCGATCACTTGTGTGAATTACTTTGCCAAATGCTGCATCTCTCTGCTGACAGAGAGCCTATATGGCGACCTTTAAGCAGACAGCATTCTTTTTTTTTTTTAAACTGTTTATTGAAATTTTCAGACAAACAAGACAAGAATACACAGAGCATCGTGTATCAGATTACAATAATAGTGAGAAGTACCTGTTGGCTAACCAAGCCAGGTGAAGGACTAAAGTGGAGGGCATGGCAAAAACCTGGAAGGGGTGGGGGAGGGGCACATAGAAAGAAAAGGAAGAGAAGATGGCGGGGAAAGTGGGGGGGGGGGCAGTAGCAGGAAAAAAATGTAAAATAGGAAAAATTAGAAATAGGAGGGAAGTGTATAGATCCTCAGTACTACAATAATCCATGCAATACACAGGTATAGAAATGATCCCATTACTCATTTCGAAGGCTATGTTGTAGTCTCCAGGTAGTGTGCTAAAAACAGACTGTAAACATAGTCTTCTTATCTAATTGCAGGGAATTAATGAAAGGCTCCCAGATCCTTCAAAAGACTAGACCCCTCAGTTCCTTATCCTGCAGGGCTGCCAGCCGTTCAGCATGTGCAACATCTGTAACTTTATGTAGCCATGGAGCTAAGGATGGGGGCTATCTATCCAAATAGAAAGAATGACTTTGATGGCTGTTGTCATTATTATGTGAAAAAAAGGCATTTTTGTGACTTATTGAAGGGAGTGGGTGTGGGGAATAAACCTAATAAAAAGAAGGTGGCCGATCTGGGAACCCTTCTGCGGGAAACCCCGCCTAAATAAGAGGCCATTCCTGTTCAGAAAGAACTGTCATGAGGGCAACTCAATAAGTTATGCTCAGGGCTGGTGCAAGGATTTTTTCCATCCTAGGCAAAACCTAATTTTGCCACCCCTTGGCTCCGCCCCTTGTGTCCTACCCCTTTATGCCTGCTCTTTATGTGTTTAAGTGTCAGTGTGTTTGTGTGTTCCCTATATGTGTATAAGTGTCAGTTTGTGTGTATGTTCTCTCTATGTGTATGTGTGTCAGTATGTGTTCCCTGTATGTATATAAGTGTCAGTGTGTGTGAGTCTCTGTAAGGATATCAGTGTGTAAGTATGTGTGTATGTGCTTCTCTATATGTGTAACAGTTTGTCAGAGTGTATGTTCTCTATATGTGACTCTCCCCCACTTTGACTCTTTCCTCCTCTTGACTGTTGATCCCCCCTTTGACTCTCTCTCTTGTCCCCCGTCTGACTCTTGATCCCCCTCTTGACTGTTGATCACCCCTTTGACTCTCTCTCTCTCTCCACCGTCTGACTCTTGATCCCCCTCTTGACTGTTGATCCCCCCTTTGACACTTTCTTCATCCGTCTGACTCTTTATCCCCTCTTGACCCCCCTTCCATTTACTCTTCCCAGTGTACGTCTCCTCTCTCTCTCTCTTGAATAAATATTGACCAGTGCTTCCCGCTGTATGTCTCTCTCTCTCCCAGTGAGTACGTTTCGTGCTCTCCCTTGGCTGGCTATTTTTTTAATGTAGCACAGCAATGCCCATTTCTCTCTCTCACTCTGCTCCTTCAATCCTGGTCCAGGATTGAAAGAGCGGAGGGGGAGAGAGAAACGGGCATTGATGTGCTACATTAAACAAATAGCCAGCCAAGGGAGGGCACTGAAACTTTTTTTTTTGAGATGGGCAGGCTAACATTTTCTGGGCTCCCCCCGCTATACCACTTACTTGGGCAGTAAGTAATGAGCGGGGGGTTGGGGTGGGCCCCGATGCGCCCCAGAGAATGTGCGTCCTAGGCCGGCGCCTACCTCGCCTATAGATGGCGCTGGCCCTGGTTATGCTACAAGTCAGCATGAATACAAGTACACTTAAAACAGCAGCTAGTTGATGAGATGCCCATCTATACCGCCCTGTATATAGCATTCTGATGTCACCCTTTAGATGCAGGAGATAATTCTGATGTTGCCCATGTAGGCAACGAAATTTAAATAGGATTCCAAAAAATACAGTCTTTCCTTAGTTTCTCCCGGTATCACATCTGAGAAACTGAGTTTAATTATAGAGAATGAAACCTACATAAAATTTGCTTACAAAAACATCTTTCCCAGGAGTTTGAATGTCCACTCTGTAAAGTTAGGCGTGGAAACTTTTCCCATGATGTTGCATCTGCTCTTGAGCATCACTGGATTTTATTACCTTGAAAAGTATTATCTTCAGGGATAGCCAATCCAAACCATCTGGTGATGGTAGATTTTGGGTCTTTGATGAACTGAAGAAATGTATGAGTTGATATGGTCTTCTGAAAGAACTTGTTCAATGAAGATAACTTGAAAGGCACCTTTTCACATCAAGCTTATGAAGCTTCTAAGTCAGGACTAGGGGTGGGCGAAAGGTTCTGTCATGTTTCAGTGAAAATGTCTACGAAAACGATGTGGTTGTCTGCTTTTTCTTGGGAAAATCCACTTTAAAAAAGTAACTAAAATCTTTGTCGTTTTCGCTCGTTGTCAAAAAAATGTTGCTATTTTTTCAATAGCTAGAAAGTTTTTACCCCTTTAATTAAATGTTTTTTGCATTTTCCAGGAAGTGAAATGCAATACAAGCAGCTATAGAGAAAGAGAGATGTTCTAGGCTGTTGTGCTGTGTGTTAATAGCAAAACTGAGGTAGGAGAGGCTCACAGTGACTGCTACCACTATGAGCATGTTTAATAACAATAAAATGAGGAGCTTGAAGGACTGTTATGCATCCATTGAGTCTGAGGAGGAGGAAGTGACCACTAACAGCACTGAAGGGTCTGGATGCTCTGGTTCCCAGAGCCAGTCCCTGTACATCACCCCTTGGGGAAATTTGTGTCATGGCAGGAAGATGTGGGTAGTATTAGCATCATCAGGACAGGTCAGCTACTGCGTCTGCTGCCAGCGTGTCTTGTAATTCTCAGGAGAAGGGAGGAGGAGATGATTCCAAGTGTGACAGCAGGGGACACTAAGTCACACTTGCCTTTCACAAGCATTCCCACCACTAGTATTACTACTAAGAAAATCCAGCAGATTGTACCGTGTGTTCAGAGTGAGGAAGGCGGTGATCATACTACTAGTGAGAAGGAGGACTCACGGACTAAAGTTTATGTGGTTGGTATTAGTAATAATAACAGTGATGCTGAAGCAGCTGGTGGGACTAACGTTAGGGGAATGGTTAGGGAAGTAATTCAGAGTGGCCAGATTAGCAGTCAAGGGACCCACAACATTTCCCTGACCCTGGGAGTCACCTTCCCCCAAGGCATTGTCCAGGTGGAACATGATCCTGAAGAAGGTAGAACTGTTGCCTAGCAGCAATAATACCACCACCTCCAGGAGCACAGATCAGCTGACTGTGCCTGCTGCTAGTGCTGCTGCCAGTTTGTCTTTTTCAGGTCTACAAGAGATGGCAAGTGTGACATTAGTGGACCATCTGTCACATTACTCATCACCTCTGCCAACCATTGAAATGTCTGTAATAGATCAGCAGAAACAAAGAGGGACTGGTGGTGGTGATGATGGTGGACAAGCTGGGGTGGAAGAGACATTAAATGCCTTTTTAGCCCAAACTGAGCAGGCATGGAAACAGGTATGGGCATGGGCACCAGCTTCACCACCACCAGCAGTGAGCTTTTGGAACTTGAGGAGTTTGTTACTGCTCTAAGCTCTGCTGCTCCTGAGTTGGAGGGGCAGCAGGATACTGAGGACTAAGCTAGTGTGCCACAGACCACAGTAGACACAGTAGGAATGGGGTCAAGTGATGCAGAACTAGGAGAGGTTCCACTTGCCAGCAGCAATACTCCTGGTCCTAGTTGCAGTGCTGATTCTGAGGTAGTAGCAGCAACAGCAGCAACATCATCCTCTGCCGTATATAAATATATATATATATATATATATATATATAGTATATGTAGAACAGCTGCACTCACAAAAGCTTATAACCAATACTAATTATGGTTTGGTGCACGTCCCCTAAAAATAAGGTAATCAAAAAGTGTACTCAGCCTAAGACATTCCAAGCGTCGTAACGGAACAGCACTCATTGAGAAGTAGAAAGTGAATTTATCAATTTATTGCATCCATCTAGCCAAACGTTTTCGGTCCACACAGGACCTTCCTCAGGGCAAAAGTTTGATACCACCAACCACCACACATATATATAGAAACTATAACCAGAAGACAAAAAAATGTGTAAAGCCCCTTACCCCATGATCCTCGTGGTCTCAATTGCGCCAAATGAGCTGCGGTCGCAAGCGGGACCCGAGGTGCAATGACGCAAGTAGGATGTAACGGGTTGCCAGGCAACCACAAAAAAAATGTAAACAAAACATTACTGTTCACATAAAATGCCTTTTTAGCCCAAACTGAGCAGGCATGGAAACAGGTATGGGCATGGGCATCAGCTTCACCACCACCAGCAGTGAGCTTTTGGAACTTGAGGAGTTTCTTACTGCTCTAATCTCTGCTGCTCCTGAGTTGGTGGGGCAGCAGGATACTGAGGACTAAGCTAGTGTGCCACAGACCACAGTGGACACAGTAGGAATGGGGTCAAGTGATGCAGAACTAGGAGAGGTTCCACTTGCCAGCAGCAATACTCCTGGTCCTAGTTGCAGTGCTGATTCTGAGGTAGTAGCAGCAACAGCAGCAACATCATCCTCTGCCGTATATAAATAAATATATATATATATATATATATATATATATATATATATGTATGTGTATATATATATATATATATATATATATATATAAAACAAAGAAATGGTACAAGTCCATGAGCAAAGTGCACACACAGGTCTTGTGAAAAAATTATACTGATTTATTTGTCAAGACTTGATAAAGGCCCTTGAGGGGGCCGAAACCTTGACAAGACCTGTGTGTGCACTTTGCTCATGGACTTGTACCATTTCTCTGTTGTATGTTATTAGAAGTAGCACCCAGGCAAATGCTAAACCTTATGTTCCTGTTAAATAGGAGTGCCCATTTCAACCGCTTTATATATATATATATATATATATATATATATATATATATATATATATATATATATATATGTGTAATATTATTATTAAGAATGTTATTGTATTACATGTATGACTGCACTCTGTATTGAAAAGCATTATTGTACAAAGAAATGTTGTATTGTATTTTCCATGTCAAAATAAAGATAATTGTTAAAAATCACTGTTTACTTCAGGAAATGTTACAATTTTGTGTTTTGAAGCTTTATTAGATGTATGTGTACACCCTGGGCTGGCTCATAAGAGCACATATGCAGATCTCCATAGACTGTCATAGGGCAAGGTACACACTCCAGGGTGCAGCTAGGAGGAGATTTGCATATGTGCCTGACTCAGACATAAACGCCTCCATTACACCGCTCACAAATACTTGTAGAAAATGTTGATCACACTTTCCACATAAACAACTTTGCCCTGGTCTGCCTCTCAGCGCATTGCAAATTACCTCTGGCACTCAAAAGGTTATGAGGCCGGTCCTGCTCTGTGCCCTGCCTCTAATGCAGTCATGCACTGTAGAGAGTGCCTGAAAGCACAGAATGCTCCCAGCACAGAACTCCCAGCATTCTGTGCGTTCGGGCAGTCTCTCTTGCACATGATGGCTTCTGACAAACCTAGCGAATTATTATATAGGATGTTTACTATTATTATTATATAATGTACCCACTGTTTACAACAGTAAATGTCACCATTCACTATTCACTGTTGTTGTACATTCTTACTGGATAAAATAATGAGTAAAACATAACGGTTAACAAAACAAATTTATTGGGTGAATAAAATGGAGCGCAAATTTTGCATCTCCCTATTTAGGGACATAACTTTTTTTCTAGCAACAGGAAGGCCCTCTGTATTGCTTCCAAGGGAGGACGGTGGGGAGGTTCTGTGGAGGAGGTGGAGGGTTCTGTGGACAAATCTACAATGCAAAATGGAAATAGCAGAATATTAATCCATGCTAACATACTAATAAGCCAATAGGCACATACAGTCACAATATATATAGGTAAGAGTTATTGTCTAGAATTGCACATTTTTTCTATAGTTCATATGTTTCTAACCACATACATGCACAAACCAAACAAAAATACAAATACACTATGAAATATAAGCAATTAACATTAAAGAAAGATGTAAGACAATTGTCTTCCAATGTTTTTTATACTCTACACATTTGTTAAAATTGTGAAATACTATATGTGAGGGTGTGTATTTTGTGAAAAATGAAGGTGTGACTACAATCAAGAAACAAAAAGAGCATGCTAATTACAGGCTGGGTGTGTTGACGACTTGCATTTTTACAGGTGTTAAATGTGTGCAAGTATGCAAAATATTCAAAGCAATTACAGTTACAAATGGAATTTGATGTATTCTTTTGAAGATGGGATCTTTGAAAAAGAATGTACTTTGCACAGTTACTAATGGAATTTGATTTATGTATTCCTCCTATTTTCCAGTAGTACAAATTTATGTACTTATTCTATAACACTACACACATAAGTTGCTCTAATTTTCCAGTAGTACACATTTATGTACTTATTCTGCACTAGTACACAGATAAGTTGCTCTTATTTTCCAGTAGTACACATTTTTGTAGTTAATTTGCACTACTACACAGATACATTGCTCATATTTTCCAGTAGTACAAGTTTATGTAGTTAATATGCACTACCACACACATAAGTTGCTCTAATTTTCCAGTAGTACACATTTATGTACTTATTCTGCACTACTACACAAATAAGTTGCTCTTATTTTCCAGTAGTACACACTTATGTAGTTAATTTGCACAACTACACACATAAATTATGTGTGTAGTATTGCAAAGTAAGTATATAAATGTGTACTACTGTAACATAATAACAATTAACTAACTACACATTTGGTTTGCTTATTGGGTATTGTGATGTAGTTTCTGTACAATTCAAACCTTAACATTTTTTTTCAAAGATCTCTTCTTCAAAAGGAGTACATCAATCAAATTCCATTAATAACTGTAATTGCTTTGCATATTTTGCTTACTTGCATACATTTAACACATGTAAAAAATGCAAGTAGTCAACACACCCAGCCTGTGATTAGCATTCACATTTTGTTTCTTGCTTGTAGTCACACCTTCATATTTCACAAAATACACACCCTCACATTGGAAGAGCTGCTAAAAAGTAGACTGAGTATGTATACAAAAAATACACTAAAAGAATACTTAGGAAAACTGGAAGAAATGTTTAAAATATAGTATTTCAATTTTTTTAAAAACCTGTGCAATAACAAAAAATTTGGATGACAATTGTCTTACTTCTTAATAGTGTATGTGTATATTTGTTTGGATTTTGAATGTATGTGTTTATAAACATATTAAGTATAGGACAATTGTGGAATTGTAGACAGTAACTATTACCTAAATGTATTGTGTTTGTGCTGTATGTGTACATTGTGTGTTAGTGCTAAATAAGTACTTAAATATGTAGTAGTGTTAGTACACAAAGTCCTCATTGGATACTCACGAGGAGGTGAGGATGAAGCGCCAGCAGAGGGCCCTCTGTGGTGTGTTCTTCGTGCTACAAATAAATTGATATAAAATATTTATTAATACCTTCTACATATTAGTTAGTTATTTGTGAAGTATTACCTATATATATTGTGTTAGTGCTAAGTAAATACTTAAATATGTGGTAGTGGTAGTGCACAAAGTCCTCATTGGATACTCACGAGGAGGTGAGGGTGAAGCGCCAGCAGAGGGCCTTCAGTGGCGTGTTCTTCGTGCTACAAATAAATTGATAGAAAACATTTATTACTACCTAGTACATATTAGTTACTTATTTGTGAGCTACATTGTGACGTACAATGGTACTTACAAGGAGGAGGAGCAGGCCTAGAGAGCCTTGCAGATGCTGGACGTCCTATAAATAGGTATCAACTATAAGCATACAAAATGAGAGATGCTTCTGAGGACGATTGTAACGGAAGCTAAGGATGCCGGGTTATCCTTAGCCGTTGTTCTGGGTCTCTCCCTCCTGGATATAGCTACAAACTGGTAGCCGGTCAAGTGAGGCAGGATAAATTACTGGATCTCTGGAACTGCATCCTCAGTTGAAAACTGTTGGGCTCCTACTTTCAACTAGACTTGTTCATGTGCAAAATTTTCGATTAAATTCGAATTCGGACAAATTTTTTTTTTCTAATTCGGGGTTAATCTTGTGCTAAATCATCACCTCACTTAACCCTTCTCAGAGACTGACAGAATTGGAACGAAGTGCCAAATTGCCTTTGATTCGAGGATAGCAAATTGTGGCAAGCATTAACTCGGGACAATTGTCCATGCGCTCTTCCATGCGCCTGTCACGGATTTGAAGACTCTCAGACTTAAGGTTTGGTAAAATAATTTAACTTTATTAAAAGTTAAAGGCAGTCCCCGTAGGGTAAACATACATAACAATACAACAGTAATATAACATATAATAGGTTCTACCGGCCTTGCCTAAATACCGGGCAAGGCAACCCAAGTGACAGTTTTAATGACAGGCTCTACTGGCCTTGCCTATACCGGGTAAGGGAACCGTGAGATGACATATACTGGTTCTACCGGCCTTACCAATACCGGGCAAGGCAGCCCCCCACAGAATGCTGAATGTAGGCTCTACCGGCCCTGCCAATACCGGGTAAGGCAACCTTAAAGATGGTGAATTACAAGGTTCTACCGGCCTTACCAATACCGGGCAGGGCAGCCCAAAGGAGTATTGGAGTAGGCTCTACCGGCCCTGCCAATACCGGGTGAGGCAACCTACAGGATGGTATCGTCAGTGTTCTACCGGTCTCACCAATACCGGGCAGGGCAGCCTGAGCGAGTAGACCAGCTGTCAGGTGACTAAGACAACATACAGCATAAGTATAGAGGTCTTACTCAGCAGGAGTCTATTGCCAGGGATACTCAGACAACTGTAAGGAAGTGGACAGCGACTGACCACAGTACTGGATGTTCAGGAGCAAACCAACGTCCGCACGTTGGGACTAATGGTAATAGCGCCACCAGGTTTAATGGAGCAAACCAGCGACCGCACGCTGTAACCAACAATGTCTATCGCAACCAGGTTTAGTGGAGTAAACCAGCGTCCACACGCTGGGACCAACAACGTATGTCGCAACCAGGTTTAGTGGAGTAAACCAGCGTCCACACGCTGGGACCAACAACGTATGTCGCAACCAGGTTTAGTGGAGCAAACCAGCGTCCGCACGCTGGAGCCAATAATGTATCTCGCAACCAGTTTAGTGGAGTAAACCAGCGTCCGCACGCTGGGACCAACAATGTATATAGCAACCAGGTTTAGTGGAGTAAACCAGCGTCCGCACGCTGAGACGAACAATGTATATTGCAACCAGATTTAGTGGAGTAAACCAGCATCCGCACGCTGGGACCAACAATGTATATAGCAACCAGGTTTAGTGGAGTAAACCAGCGTCCGCACGCTGAGACGAACAATGTATATTGCAACCAGATTTAGTGGAGTAAACCAGCATCCGCACGCTGAGACCAACAATGTATATTGCAACCAGGTTTAGTGGAGTAAACCAGCGTCCGCACGCTGGGACCAACAATGTATATCGCAACCAGGTTTAGTGGAGTAAACCAGCGTCCGCACGCTGGGACCAACAATGTATATCGCAACCAGGTTTAGTGGAGTAAACCCACAAAGTATGATCAGCAGCGAGAAGAACAATGTCGCCAGAGCGACGGCTGGAGCCGGAGATTCAGGAACACAGTAAGATTAACCCAGCGAGGTGCTGGAACCCAGGAACACTGGAACTCAGTAAGATTAACCCGCAAGGTGCTGGAACACAGGAACACTGGAACTCTGGAACACAGGAACTCTAGCATACAGGAACACTGGAACACTGGAACACAGGATCAGCAAGTACAGCAGGAACAGCAGGAACAGGCCCAGAAGCCTGACAAGCAGGTCAGGCAGAGTGGAGTCAGAAACACCACGAAAGGGCAACCTGGAAGTGCTCAGCCTGGGTTTAAAAAGGCTGTGTGAGGAGGGCTAATCACAGACAGCCAATCAGATACTCAGCAAGTGACTGACACTGAACAGCACCAATCACAGGCACCGTGATAGCGCCGAGTAAGTTGCTTCTTCGACCTGGTTAGAAGGGCAGCAACATCTGGAAGTATATTACCCTCAGCACCAGGCAAGCGTTCCCTATGGGAATGGAAATCATCCAATTTTAAGGAGAGGTGCGTGAAGAGGGGAATGACTTCTGCCAGACTAGCGTTCTCTTTGCTCAAAAGTTCCGTCAATGCACGGAAAGGCTTAAGGACTGTCACTACCTGTTCCATCAGGGCCCAGTCAGCCCTGCTCAGTGTTCTGTTAATGTCAATGAAATGGTGACATGACATTGCATGAATTGCCTTTTTCTGCTCCAGGATACGCTCTAGCATATCTAAGGTGGAGTTCCACCTTTTCCCAACATCTTGTTTTAGGCGTTGCTCTGGGTGGTCTGCCTTTTTCTGTTCCTCCCTGAGTAGCTGGCTATCTTTGACGCTCCAATGGAAGTGGCCAGAAATTTGTTGGCACGACTCCAGAAGTGCTGAAATCTTCCAGTGTTACTGCCATCCTCAAGAGCAGCCTTCACTACTAGATGCAGAACATGCGCTGAGCAGCGCACACCCACAAATCTGCCATCCCGAAGCGCCTCGATCATGTTAGCTGCACCATCAGTAACCACAAACCCCATTTGCACCTGTGTGCCTGCCTGCTCCCCTAGCCATTGCGCCACCATGTTCTGCAGTGCTTTGTGAATGTTATCTGAGGTGTGCTGCTGATCCATTACCTCAGCATGGAGTTGGAAATAGAGGTACCCTGTCTGCCTATACAACTGTGACACTGGCAGTGTGACTCTGAAGATTATTCAGACAAATCACTTGTATTTTGTATGTTTTTAATAAAACCAACACAGGTGACTCTCCCTTGAGGTGGCGAAAAGGCACACTTCCTGCCTATACAGCTGTGACACTGGCAGTGTGACGCTGAAGATTATTCAAACAAATGACTTGTACTTTTTATATTTTTTTTTAAGAAACACAGATGACCCCCTTGCGGTGGCAAAAAGGCACCCTGTCTGACTATAGGACTGTCAGACTGGTTGATGTGACATTGAAAATTATTTGAACAGTGCCGACCCAATACATTGTGCTGCCTGGGTCCAAGGATTAAATGCTGCCCCCTCAAAAAAAAAAAAAAAAAAACACGCCCACCAAAACACACCCACATCCATTATAATGGGGTCTTGTGTCCATAGAGAGATCTTAAGTCACCAGGGTTGTAAATATGCACTCTGATTTACAATATTTCAGCCAGTAAATATGATGGTGGGGTCTTCTGTCCATAGACAGCTTAAGTCACCAGGGGCTGTGAATGTGCTCTCTCTAATTTACAATATACCTGTAGACACCAATCAAGTGTAAGAGCGTAACCGATATTTAGACTAAATAGCAGTTATGCCCTTACACTTGGTTGGACTTGGTGTCTACAAACATATTGTAAATTAGAGAGAGCACATTTACAGCCCCTGGTGACTTGGGATGGAAGAAAATAGGAAGATGAGGGAAATAATAAGCCATTATCTATCTCAGAACCATAGCATCCTACCCCTGGGCCCTGGGTGAACTCACTCACGGTCTCAGCTCAGAATTCAGCAGGACAGAGTCACAGCAACAGTCAGATCATGCACGGTCTGACACCACACGCACGGTACGCACCCCAACCAGCCAATGTGGATGGACCATATTGAGTGAGCAAATATGCTCCTCTTTAATTGGCTGGTGATGCGATGGTGCGTGTGGGTTGGCTGTGAGGCATAGCACACTCCGGAACTGAGCCTGGTGGTGTGTCTGTGTGGACTGACACTGACTATCACATGATTCACATCACTGAAGCAGCCAGCGGGCATCGCCACTGAGTGAGCATAGGGCCACCCAGCTGCTGAGAGTGACAATGATGGGACATACTGAAATACAGACCTGGCGGCTTTGCTACACTAGTAGCCACAGAACAACATCTACACTGTCTGCTCCCAGTATGGTACCACTAGTAGGCAAAGAATGAAACATACATTTTCTGACACCCTAGCCTTGTTCCACTGTCCTCTAGTAGTCACAGAACCACATATACACTGTATAACAGCCACAGTCTTGTTCCACTGCCCCAGTGGTTGCTGTAGAACAGTATTTCTCAACTCTTGTCCTCAGGACCCACTTACAGGCCAGGATTTGATGATTTCTTTGTTAGAGCACAGGTGAGTTAATCAATGTGCATGAGCCTCTGATCACCACACTAGCAGAGAAATCCCTAAGTCCTGGCCTGTTAGTGGGTCCTGAGGACAGGAGTTGAGAAACACTGCTGTAGAACCTACATGCACTGTTTCCTTAGTGGCATTCTACTGGTAGCCACAGCACCACATATAGACTGTCAGACACCCCACCCTTGTTCCATTAGTAGCCATAGATCGTAATTACATTGTCTGCTTCCCCAGCCTTGTTCCACCTGCAGCGACATCCTGTCAAAAAATAAAATGTTTTCTGTTTTTTGAATGGGATATAGTATATATGATACATTCACTCCAAATAAAATGCATATATAATCTGTGAAGAATATGTTCATAAAATGGTTTTCACTATTTGACTGTTTAAAAAATGTTTACAGGTTTAATTTTAAGACTCTGGTCACTTTACCATAATGCACACCTGCAATCTGTCCCTGGTTTTGACTCTCTGGACCCAGCAGGCTCTTTTGGTCCCTGACCTTAACATTGAAATGCAATCCAATATTTTCTGTGCTTGTCATCCATAGATGAACAGGTTACAATCTTACCAGTGTTTGCTATTATTATTTAATTATAGGATTAAATAATTACATGTAGTATTATTGTATAGGTAATATCCAACTGTACTACTGTAGATGTAATGTGTTAAAAAGAAAAACTGAGACATTCTATTGTGAACGAACTGCAACACAGGAGAGAAATAAAAAAAATGCTTGACATCTATACTGAAGAGGGGTCCACAGCATTGTCTTAGTATAGCAATATCACCGTTTTCCGTGAGTGTGCAATACAGGGCTCTACGGTAATTGCTGGGCATTTGCCAACGTCATAATCAGGGGATGATGGGAGTTGCATTCTAACTACTGTTAGGAAACACATAAGTGATGCACATTCATCTCCCACCTAGAAATTATTTACACACGAGGCAACTCCCCCAAGTAATACCTAGCCCCTTTCAAAGTGAAAGGACTTCCAGAAAGGCTTCAGATCTCTTAGTGACTCACCTGTTATTGCCAGTCAGCGGGACCCGGAGAGTAGAAGGGGGTGATGCTATAGCTGCAGATTAAGTCTGGAACGGTGCTCTTAGTTGGTCACTCGTCACAATGTTGAAGCTCAGCCCGGCCAGCACCTTCCGGGTGGAGACACCTCACAGCAATCCTGTTCAGGACACATCATGCACTGTTGTGCACTCATACTAGGGATCCCAAATGTTTAGACTCATTTCGTACAGGGGGAACCCTCCTGTATTTGTAAAACCTCTCTAGCAAATCTTGGACGGTAGACCTATTTACTCAAGTCTTGACTTTAGGTGGGCGATAAACAATACAAAATAGGCATAATGTTTGACTATCACATAATTCACATCACTGAAGCAGCCAGCAGGCATCGCCACTGAGTGAGCATAGGGCTGCCCGGCTGCTGACAGTCACACTGATGGGACACCCTGCAACACAGAACTGGCGGAAGCGCACAAAATAAACATGCTATGGGACGGCAAATTGCCGCCCCTGTCAAAGTGCCGCCTGGATCCATGGACCCACTGGGACCCATGTAAGGTCCGGCCCTGTATTCGAACAAATACCTAATTTTTTTTATATTTTGCACAGGAACAAATATTACTCGCTCTTGCAGTGGCAATAACTGGAACTAATGCTGGCTGCCTACCTATGCCAATCCTAATGCTACCTGCCTGCCTACACAACAACTGGACACTCTCTAATCTCTTCTCTCTCTGAGCTCCAACAATGCAATGTGGAAATGCAGGCTGTCTGTCTGTGTGACTGTCATTAGTCCAACCCCCATCATGAAACGAAGAAGGCTATTGGAATACAGAAAAAAGAGGGAAGTAGTGCATGAAACGGAGAATGGAATTGGACTAGAGACATGGAGGGAAAATTATGGAGGGAAAGTAATTGAGCACGCACAGGAAGTACAAAAAAGTCCTGGTCGAAAGTAATCAAAACTTTTGGAAATTTGTCGATTGCCGAAACTTCCGAAAGTTTCGACGAATTTCGGTCCTGGGCTGTTCGGAGTCGGATCATTTTTTCCGAATGACCCTTGAGTTTCGGATTGGCCGAATGTCTTCGAATGAATTCGCACAAGTCTACTTTCAACTACAAGGGGGGAAGCTGGAGAAAGCAGGCTGGTACTCTGTACACTGGAACCCAATCTGAAAACATCCACTGCAACTGCTGGAAACACAATCTGGAAACAGAAAGATCTTAGCTGGCTTGGATGGGCGTCCTATGAGACACTTTAACACCACCCAGGACTCATTCTTATTTCCATTGATTAACTCTTTATTCACTCCAAACACAGCTAATTTAAACATTTGACTTACATTGACAATACATGGGTAGTCCTAATACAATGGGTGAGGGGCAGGGATAATGCAATCCAAACACAGGACAAAGGACCAATAACAAATGGTACAGGTAAATACAATGACACAGACATGACTGAATTAACACACAGCAGGGGGTCTCAATGCAGTTCATAATACAATGGCTGGAGTGCTAGAAATACAATGACACAAACATGATTGAATTACCATATAGCAGGGGGTCTCAGTACAGTTCACAAATATACTGTGGCTGGAGTGGCTACAATACACATCTTCAGGGACAATGGTCCAAGGTTGGAGCCATTGTCCAACAACTTTGAAAGTCAATTTAACAGGGTAGTCATCTCAGCTAACAGCTATAAGTCTACAGTCAGAATATTTATAGATAGTAACATTTACCAGTATTTTATTGTTTTGTATTGCTTTAACCCTTTGCAGACCAGAAGAGTTTGCAGCACACAAGCATTGTATTGCTCTTTCCTCTGTCACAGCTGCTTATCCACATAAGGGGCGAGCTCAAGTCTCTTAGTCCATAAGGAGGGCTTGCGAGGTCATACGACCAGTCCAGCAATATTGTTCCATAGGGTAAAATGTCTCCAGTTTTTTGGGACAAGGGCTGGTTAGTCTCAGGCCCAGACAAGGGCTCCAGTAACGGACTATGATCCGTTACATATGATCAATAGCACAATGGCCTGTTCTATGGCTAGTCATCTCTCAGAAGAATCAAGTTTTAGCTCTCTAGTGCCATTATAGAGGAGAAATTCCATGTACACATTAGACTAATCTTGCTCAAAAGGGTGGTCCAGTTCCAAAATGACAGGCAAGTCTCTCTAGATGGGAACACCTTTTATCTCGATCGAGCCCACCGAGCTCTCCGATCCAAGGTCCCCCCGACAGAATCGCCCAGAGATGTTATTCTATGATTCCGGGACTTTCCTGACAGAGAGGAGATATATAGATCGGCTAGAGGGACTCCCTCCATCCAGTTTGATGGTCATTCGATTTCGATATACCAGGATCTTTCCCAGACCACTGTTCGATGGAGAAAAGACCTGAAGCCTATCACCCTGGAACTCAGAAACCGTCAGATCAAATATCGGTGGGGATACCCAATGTCGCTTTTGGTCATGCTGAATGATACTACCCATTCTCTCCAATACGGGGGTGATGTACGGGCCTTCTTGACCTCAATGAATCTCCAGATCTCTGAGACCGTACTCACAGGCCTAACTGATGAGTCTACTTCTATGGACTGTGGCCCCTCTGGATCTCCGTGGAAACCCGCATCCAAGAAACGGAAAGCTGCAAGGGTGATACCGCTATCTCCTGCCCCGTCTAAAGGACCTGTTGCAGTAGGATGATTCCCTCATATTTGACCTACGTTGCTTCTATATACCTTTTGGAACTTGGGACTCTCTGTGTACAGACTGATCACACATTACTGAGCCCCCGCAAGTTTACCCACCCTTGACCCAGCTGGGTCGGGGGTCACCTGTTCTCTTTATTTTGTATGTTTGTGTCACTGCCTCAGCCCCGTTCATGGGGATGTATTTTTTGGGATTATAGGCCCCCCTTGGGGTTGTGAAGTTACATCGGTCCCTTGTCTGTCCCTCCGCACACATCCTCCTCGCCCTTTGCCGGGGAGGCCTGTGGTGCTGGACGGCGGAGAAGGGCCTGATGTACAGTATGGGCATATTTTGAGAGGATTATTCAGCAGCTCGTACTACCCTATGTAGAACAGGGCACCCATTGTGTAGGAAGCATTCTCTCTATTCCACATCCACTCGCTTAAAGCACCCCTGAGTCAGTTGGCTCCGGGGTCTTCTGTTAACTCTTCTAGTTACTATTTCATCTCCCCAATTTATGGGGGATATTTTTCTGAGGGGTTTTTAGGATTGTGGGACAGCTTTGCTGTTGTGGGATAGTATTGGTCCCTTGTCTGTCATTTCGCACGCGCCCTCCTTGCCTCTTGACGGGGAGGTCTGCGGGGCCGAGTGACGGGTAAGGGCCCGATGCGCAGCTTTAACATGATTTGGGAAGTTTGTTATGATCTTTGTCCCAGTTGCATTGTATTGCTTGGGTCTCTCAAAACACCAGCTACGCCTCCGCTATTTGCGTAACACAGGTCTGATATAACTCTGATTAGACTAGCTCTGGGGGCTATTGTTTATTGTTTATTCTCTTCCATATTTGGGGCTGCCCCATACTTTGCTGTGGGGGATGTGTCTTTGGGGGGTCTGTGGGCTTCAGGGTTCATTTTGCTGATGTGGGGTCCTATTGGGCCCTTGTCTGTCATTCCGCGCACACTTTCTCTGCCTTTTGTCGGAGTGGTCTGCGGTGTCGGACGGTGGAGGAGGGCCCGATGCGCAACTTGCTGTGATTTAGAATGTTTATTGCTCTTTTAGAACCAATTCTAGTATGTGGTGTGGGTGCCCCCACTATTCAAGCTGCGCCTTCGCTATGGACTTCCCATTGGCTTATTCTGTCCCCGCTTAGGCTAGCTCTGGGGGTTTTCTGTTTCTGTTTATTTGTTTACAAATATGTTACTGCCCTGTCCTTCTCTGTGTGGGATGGGTTCTCAGGGGGTTTGTGGACTCAAAGGCCCATTTTGCTGACGTGGGGTCGTATCGGTCCCTTGTCCGTCACTCCACGTGCACCCTCCTTGCCTCTTGGCGGGGAGGTCTGCGGTGTCGAGGGGTGAAGAAGGGCCCGATGCTAGGTTTGGGTATGGCTGTATGGGCCCATTACTTGTTTTTTTTTTTTTTTTTTTTCTCTTAACGCTGAGTGTGGCCTCAGAGTGACTGTCACTACTCTCTTCAATATCTTTTTCCCTCAATTCCCTGTGTTGTGAACATGGGGCACTGACATGTTTCTATCTTATATATCGCATGGGGGCAACTGCATTGGTTGCCTACTGATTGCACTGCATTTTACACTTGGGGGATCTTTTACGACTTCCAACCCATGCTTTGTTTTATTTCCGCAAGCCCCTTCCTCTTATCTCAAGGCAAGTTTTCTCTTGTCTTCAACACAAATTATTCAGGACGTGTATTCGGATGCCTCACTCAGCGTTACTTACATTTATTGCTTACATTAATTTGCTTACATTAATTTCTTTTTTCATATTCCTTTTGGTGGATTGTACCCTCCTGCCCAACTTTATTTGCAGCATCAAGTAAATGCTCACCTTAGAAATTTGAACACTGTCGTTTGTTCATCTCCTTTGTTACTGATGTTTTATTTCCCTAACTAGTTGAACAGCCCGTTACACGGTCGCGGGGCAGTCACGTGCAGCAGAGACTGCCCTCGCCATGGCTGATACAGAGCTGGACGCTCCTTCGGAGCGTCCAGCTCTGTATCAGCCGCAGCGCGGGCAGTCTGTACTGCTCATGACTGCCGCACGCGCAGCAGTGTCTACTGCGCATGTCGGGCGTTACACACAACTTAGCAAATTATTATATAGGATGTTCCTATGTTGCTTGATATTGCTGGCTGTGTACTTTTTACAACTTGTCATTCCGGTAGTCTCCCCTTACATGCTATGTTTGTTTCTCTATTTATGTTGTCTCTTAGTCCTATCAAGGACATTTTGCTCTTTGCTCTTATGCTACTTTTTGCCTTCCTCGGGCTCTCTCCTTCCCTGACATATGGGCGGTTGGCGACCTGTCTGCCATCCGGACCTCACGTGAGCCTATACTTCTTTAGCCTTCCTGTTCCTCCCTCTCTCCCTCCGTCCTTCTCTCCTTCCTTTTTTCTGCTCCTCCCTTCTCTTTTCTCCTTACTTCTCCTCCACTTCTTCCCACGCCCTGTCCTCCCATACTCCCCCTTAACAGCTGTCACTCTCATGCCCTGGGTATTTTTCAACTCGGCCCGTTCTACATCACATACATGATGGCATCAAACTTGGATGCTCCTCCTTCCGCTACATCTTCGAACTCCTCATTAACCCTTTTATCTTATAACTAGTTGAACAGCCCGTTACACGGGCCACAGTGCCTCTGGCAGCCGGTCGCGGGGCAGTCACACGCAGTGGAGACTGCCCGCGCCTTGGCTAATACAGAGCTGAACGCTCCTTCGGAGCGCCCAGCTTTGTATCAGCTGCAGCGCGGGCAGTCTCTACTGAGCATGACTGCCGCACGCGCAGCAGTGTCTACTGCGCATGTCGGGCGTTACACACAACTTAGCGAATTATTATATAGGATGTGAAGGGACTGCATTCCTGTATCAAGCATTCAATGGCACTGTACGATTTCCACCAACTTAAAGGTGACGTTGTCTTCATTCAGGAGACTCATTTCAAATGCTCTAGGGAGATGACGCTAACGAATAGATTCTATTCGCAAGCCTTTTTGGGCTCTGCCCCCCAAAAAAGCTTGGGGTGGCTATTCTTTTCCACAAGAAGATACCATTTATTCTTTCCGCATCTCTTCGTGATCCCTTGGGACGTTATTTATTCATGAAAGGTTCCATTGATTCGTGGACTCAGGTCAAGACACTTTTCATGAAGGGGTTTTGATTGTTGGGGGGGATTTGAATGTACCATTGCAACCATCAATGGATTGTTCTACGGGTTATTCCTCCTATTCTAGGTCTCTTCTCACTTCAATTACGGATACCCTCCAAACCCATAAACTACTAGATTCTTGGAGGATTTGCCACCCAGACAGCAAAGATTTTACTTTTTATTCGCATCCTCACAATTTATATTCTCGCATTGATTACTTTCTGATCTCACATGATCATTTACATCTCTTGGAGTCAGCAGCGATTGATAATATTACCTGGTCAGACCATGCTCCAATCCATCTGGACCTATCTATATGCAAAGGACCGTCGTCACCTCCTACTTGGAGCTTAGATGAGTCTCTTCTACTGCAACGGGATGCGAAAGCTCATATCAACTCAACATTGGATAACGTCGTCTCTGACAATGTTGATGGTGTCACATCCCCTCTTTCTATCTGGGAGGCACACAAATGTGTCCTCAGAGGGGAATTTATCAAAGTGGCATTGCTCTGGAAGAAACTGCTTACGCAGCAGATTCAACATTTATTAACACATATTGCCAGGTTGGAATCTGCCCATAAACTTCAGGCTGACCCTCAAGACTTACTCCGACTCACTCGACTCCGATCGCAACTCACCTCCTTGCTCAACCTCAAGATGGAATGTCTCTTTTTCAAAACTAAATGTCATTTCTTTGAACATGGTAATAAAGTAGGTTCCCTTCTAGCACGCCAACTGAGGTCGAGATACAAGTCCCACTATATCACGTCTGTTCGTACTTCCTCCAACTCCTTAGTATATGACAAGTCCATAATTGCTTCAGTTTTCCGTGAATATTATGCTTCCCTTTATAATTTGCAGGATCCGGTATCATCCCGTTACCCGGAGTTAGACTCCCGCATCTCTGCTTATCTTCACTCTGCAGATCTACTGCGTTTATCTCCTGCAGCATATGAGGCTTTGGAGGCACCCATCTCACTACCCGAGATCCGTAGAGCCATTACTGCAATGCCCTCTGGGAAGAGCCCTGGCCCTGATGGGTTTACACACCTCTATTATAAACTATTCCAGGATAGATTGCTCCCGCTCTAATCCGCGGCATTTAATGCCTTGCCATCAGAAGTCACTTCTCATCCATCTATGGTAGAAGCCCATATAACGGTTCTCCCTAAACTGGGTAAGGATCCACAATGCAGCGACAGTTATAGACCTATATCCTTGCTGAATTTAGATATTAAACTTTACGTGAAAGTCTTGGCTGAACGCCTTAAGCCCTTTTTGACATCCTTAGTGCACATGGATCAAACTGGCTTTGTACCGGGCATGGAAGCCCGGGACAACACTCGCAAACTGTTGAACATATTACACTACCTTAACGATCAGAACGTTCCTTCTCTCTTTTTATCAACAGATGCAGAGAAAGCGTTTGATGGGGTCTCCTGGCTCTTTCTCGAAAAGTCGCTGCAGACCTTTGGGTTTGGCCCTTCCTTTCTTAGCTCTGTTTTAGCTTTATATAAAAATCCTAACGCTAAAGTCCTTGTTAATGGCCACCTGTCTGATAGACTCCACATCTCCAATGGCACCAGTCAGGGGTGTCCCCTCTCCCCACCTCTTTTTGTTCTAGTCATGGAACCTCTAGCGCAACATATTCGTTGAAATGATCTCATCCATGGGGTGCGACTGGGCTCGTCGGAATATAAACTTACTATGTTTGCTGACGATGTTCTTATCTCTGTTACTGACCCAGAACGCTGTTTGAGTCCTCTTATGACAGAATTAGACACCTTCTCTGCGCTTTCCAATTTTAAAATTAACTTCACCAAATCCGAAGCCTTGAATATTGGTTTACCTCCATCATTTCTGCAGAGCCTTAAACGTCAAACCCCTTTCCGTTGGTCGGACTCTTCTATACGGTACCTAGGTATTAATTTAGCTTCTTCGACACACCCTCTCTTCCAACTTAATTTTCCCCCTCTATTGCTCAATATCAAATGGGATTTCGATAGGTGGAATCCACTTTTCCTATCCTGGTATGGCAGGGTCAATGTGGTTAAGATGAATGTACTCCCGAGACTCCTTTATTTATTTCAAACTTTGCCCATACATATACCTTCTTCCTTTTTTTCGCTCCTCAATAGATATATCCACCATTTTTTATGGAAATCTAAACCGCCGAGGCTCTCTGATCGATTTCTACATATACACAAGTTCAAAGGAGGCTGGGGACTGCCTAATTTTGTAAAATATTATCAAGCTTCAGCGCTTATATCTGCTATAGATTGGGCGCATGCCTCCTCTGATAAAGCCTGGGTTTCCATTGAAAGGCACTATGCTACCTCTGGGGATCCACTTGTCGAATAATTTCTTTGCCCTAACATGAGGAGCAGATCTATGCAATCCCACCCTATTATTTCTCATGTTTTTTCGACTTGGTCCATTTGTAATTAGAATGCCTCTCTTGCTCCAATGCCTTCTCTGGCCTCTCTAGTGTTTTATAAGATCCAAACTCCCTATACTCTCCTTGCCTCTTCGTTTCCCCTATGGTCTATCCCCAACCCTTTACGTATCATAGACCTAACTTGTGACGGTGTGATCCGTCACTTCAACGACCTAAAAGATGCTTACAACCTACCGATCTCGGAACTATGGAGATTTCTGCGTATCAAACATTATTTAGATCAGCCGTCTCTGCCGCTAGTCTGGACTTCCCAGCCTACTAAATCTGAATCTCTTCTGCTGGCTCCAAAAAAACCTTCAGGGATGTTGGGGAAGGTCTATACTATTCTTTCCTCCGTACATCCCTCTTTCAAGCCAAGATATGCCACAGCATGGGAAAAGGAACTAGATACGCTCTTATCGATAGAAGTGTGGGACTCCATTTGGAGGGAGGCGGCCTCTGCATCGATTTCTGCAGCTGCTCTGGAATCCCACTATAAATTTCTCTCCAGATGGTACCTGACCCCCTCTAGACTCCACTCTATATCCTCTTCGATCAGTTCGACTTGGAGATGCAATAGAGACATTGACACTTTCTCACATATCTGGTGGACATGTCCAAAAATCAAACCATTCTGGACTGAATGCTTGGATTCCATTAAGAAAAGTGTAGGTATTGTCCTTTCTCATGATATCTGGCAGTTATTATTTTACCTCAAACTCCCTAGACTTCCGTATCTTCAGAAATCTATCCTACTGACCATGCTTCTAGTAGCTAAAACTCTAATCCCACGGCACTGGAAGGATGCTGCCCCCCCTACCTTCTCAGAGTGGGCTATGGGAGTCAGACAACATATATCTATGTTGAGGATACATATTACTGCTAAGGGTGGAGATCCAAACACAACTGATGATTTTTTTGCTACATGCCCTTTCTGACCTTGGCCCGACTTTTTGTCCGTCTATATCCCCAGGGCATGACTCATGACTGGTGACTTTTACTCTGTTCCTCGGTGCATACCCTCATAGCAGCTTCCATTTCTCACCCTCCCCTACTCCCCCTTCTCCCCCCTCTTACTTCCCTCCCCCTTGTTCTTCTTCTTTCTTCTTTTCCTTCTTTCCCTTTCTCTCCTTCTATACCGTTGAACGTTGTCCGTTGAGTGCTGTTTCCAGGCTGCATTCCCTGACGTATCGTTCTCTCCTGCTGTTGTTGACAATGTACTTATGATTGCTTTGAATTCTATGTACCTTGTATGTATTTTATGTATTGCACGCTACGGCGGCGTTCATTACTGTTATTGTTCATGCTCTTTTCTCAACAAAGCATTTAAAAAAAAAAAAAAAAAAAAACAGTGAGTAAAATGTTCTCATTTTTCACCCATTGGCCAAAATTCTCCGCCAATTTTTCAGTGGCTAGAAGTTTCCGCCAATTGATTTACATTGTTTTTGTTTTTTGGTATTAAAATGTGACGTATTCCAGGAAGTGAAACACAATAGAAGAAACTACAGAGTGACATAGACGTGTTGTGCTGTTCTGTGTTTATTTGTATGCTAAATTAAGGCAGAAGAGGCTCATAGTGACTGCTATCACTATGAACAGTAAGAGGAGGAACTGGAAGGATCCTTATTATGTGTTTACTGAGTCTGAGGAGGAGGAAATTAGAAGTACTGAACCAGTGCTGTCCAGTCCCCCTAAGTCTCCACAAGGGATCTTGGGGAATTTAATGGGAAGGGAGGGAGAAAATGGAATGAGAAGGGTGGGAGAAAAGGGTAGTACTAGTGAGAGCAGGACAGGTCAGCTTCCTGTTCCTGCTGCCAGACATGTTGCCCCTGCTGCCAGTGCCACCATTGCTCTACCTGCAGCCACCATTGCTGTATCTGGTGCCAGATGTGCTGCAGATGGCATACACCCAGGGGAACTTAAAGAGCTAAGCCAGGCCCTGGCCAGACCATTATATTTGATGTTCAGGGGTTTATTTATTTCAGGTATGGTGTCCATGGATTGGCATAAAGCAGATGTGGTGCCCATATTTTAAAAGGGATCAAAGTCACAGCCAGGAAATTACAGACCTGTAAGCTTGACATCTGTGGTAGGGAAGCTGTTTGAAGGGTTGCTAAGGGAATATATTCAAGAATTCGGCTGGAACAGGAAAATCATTAGCAGGAGCCAACATGGATTTGTGAAAGACAGGTCTTGTCAAACTAACTTGATCGCATTTTATGAAAAAGTGAGTAAAAATATAGATGCGGGAGCGGTGGTTGATGCAATCTATTTAGATTTTGCCAAGGCATTTGATACGGTTCCAGACAAGATGTTGCTGTACAAACTGAATGAGATAGGCCTAGGGGAAAATGTTTGTGTGTGGATTGGAAATTGGCTGAAAGATAGAATGCAAAGAGTGATAGTAAATGGCAAGTTCTCCAATTGGATAAACGTCATAAGTGGAGTACCTCAGTGATCTGTCCTGGGTCCTCTTCTTTTTAATGTAACATAGTAACATAGTAGATAAGGCTGAAAAAAGACATGCGTCCATCAAGTCCAGCCCATGCCAATAACACTCCTGTTGATCCAGAGGAAGGCAACAAAAAAGCCCTCTGGAGCAATTTCCAGTGTAGGTGTGTGTGTGTGTGTGTGTGTCAAATAGTTCCCCGGCTCAATATCCTATTTGCTTTGAAGCCATCTGTCATAACTGTCAATATTGTTCTGTGCTAGATAGGCATCCATTGCTTTTTTGAATGCAGTTACATTATCTGCAAGCACAACATCCCGAGGCAAAGAATTCCATAGCCTTACCGCCCTTACTGTAAAGAATCCCTGCCTGTGTTTTAGTCGAAAGCGCCTTTCCTCAATGTGTTTATTAATGACCTCCCAGAGGGCATAGGGAGCCATGTATCAGTGTTTGCCGATGACACAAAATTAAGTAAGGTAATAAAGTCTGAACTGGTTGTGTCTTCATCACAAGAGGATTTGGTCAAATTGAGTAAGTGGGCAGGCAAATGTCAAATGAGATTCAATACAGACAAGTGTAAAGTTATACATTTTGTGTATAGTAATAAAAATGCAACATATATTTTAAATGGTGTTTCTCTGGGGAAATCTACTAATGAAAATAATTTGAGAGTAATGGTAGACAATAGACTTAGCAGTAGCATGCAGTGCCAACTGGCAGCTGCAAAGGCCAATAAGATATTGGCATGTATTAAAATGGTATGCATATATATATATATCGCATAAAAATGGGGTGTAATCTCAATTGGGTGTTACAGCCATATATTGTGGGGTCTAATTGGATGTACCCTGTTGGTCACTTCAACTATGATCCTCTAAATATTATATTGATAGTGAAAATTGAGCCACATGACTAATGAAGTAGAGCGGACTCTGGCATTGTTTCATCAAACAAGATACTATGCAGCATGAATGGTAGAATTGTTTCCTAGAAGGAAGAAAGTAGATAGGTGGAGATTGTTATGAGACAACCAACCTAGACAATGAGTTGAATGTCTAGGGACTGTTAGATTTAATACAGCGTTAAATAATGATTTATATCTATGTGCTTCAATATAGTTTTTAGTTTATTACAACTTTTATACAGTCTCATGAATATTTGGAATGTTATACTCCTATAGCCAGGAGGTGCTGTGGATTGTGTTTTACAGATCAGCCTGATTGTGCTCACCTGGCAGTATCAGCTGCTGTCCACTGTCTCTGAGACAGACTCCTGCTGGGATTGAGACATTTGGACTCACAGAGAGGGAGCACTGACATATGTGCTTGAAAAACTTACACCTCTGCCCGCTGCTGAATAGGTAAGATCTTTATTCTTGGGAAATGGATCCCTAATGATACAGCCGTGAAGACGGGAGAGATTCAGTATATCAAGTGTGAATATAATCTATAAGGCACCTGCCCGCTGGATATTCGTTTATTTACAGTACCGTTTTTTTATACATGAGGCTATTTTTTGAACGTTGCACATCAAGGGGTTAATGCTTTTGTATTTCTTTTTTCTTTTCCCTTTTGTTTCTCTTATCATTTTATATCATTTTTTTATTGTTATTAGTGAATTCACTAATTTAAGCAAGTTTTTAAGATTGTTTATTTGATTAAAGTGAGTGTTATTTAGATATTTTGTATTCTATGCTTTATGCATTAAATTGTCTTTGATTATTTCACTAGCGCTCTCCTCTCATTATCTACTATGTTACTATGTTATAAGTGCTATACCTGCTTCAAGACATGCTGCACCTGCTGCCATGAGTGCTGCACTTGCAGCCACCATTGCTGTACCTGCTGCCAGATGTACTGCCCCTGCTGCCACCAGTGCTGTACCTGCAGCCACCATTGCTGTACCTGCTGCCAGATGTGCTGCCACCAGAGCTGTACCTGCTACCAGTGCCGAACCTGCTGCCACCAATACTTTGCCTGCTGCTAGTGTGTCTTGTAGTACTCACGAGGGGTGGAAGGAGAAAATTATACCAAGTGTGACAGCAAGGGACCCTAAATCACAGGTGCCATTCCCAAGCAGTTCCGACAGTGCTAGCACAACAACTAAGGTTCAGCAGCTTGTTAGCGTTAGGAGTGAAGGAAGGGTAATCAACAACAATATCCTCATATTACTAGTGACTGTGAGACTGAGGAGGAAGACTCTGCATCTGAACTTGATATGGTTGGGGTTAGTAGTAGCAGTAATGGTGAAGTGGCCAGAGTGGTAGGGGAACATTTTGAGAGAATCCAGACTAGCGGTCAAGGGAGCCCACACCATTCCTCTGACCATAGGACTGGGAGTCCTCCACTTCCCGTCACTAAAGTGTCCAAGTGGAACATGATCCTGAAGACTAAGAGGCCAGAACTGTTGTTGGGGGAGAGCAGGCACACAATTAATACCACCGACAGCAGGAGCTCACATCAGCTGCCTGTCCCTGCTGCTACTGATTCCAGTCTGTCTTCTTCACGTCACCAAGAAATGGCAAGTGTGACATTAAGGGACCCTCTGTCACATTGCTTATCAGCTCCTCCAAGCAACAGTGAGATGTCTGAAATAGAGCAGCAGCAGCACGTAGGGGCTAGTGGTGGTGGTGATGATGATGCTCCAGAAACTGAGAAGGAATGGGAGAAAGGGATGAGGATGGGCATCACCACCACCACTAGCGGTGACTAGCAGAACTTAAGGAATTTGCAGCTGCTGCTGTGGAATGGGGTCAACAAGTGAGGCAGGACTAGGAAAGGTTCCCCTTCCCAGCACCAGCAATACTCCTGGCCCTAGTTGCAGTGCTGAATCTGAGGCAGTAGCAGCATCAGAAGCAACATTATCCTCTGCCACAGACAGTGAAGGGGAATGTGGAGGACAAGAAGAAAAAGGCCATCCTTTACCATCTCTTTCCTCCCCCCTGAAGTCATGAGTGTGGGACTATTTTTCTCTTGGGGCAGGCACAGTGCAGTCATCATCAATGGCATTATGCACAATTTGTGACAAGTCAGTGAGAAGAGGAAAGGAGGGAACACACCTTGGCACAAGCGCCCTGATATCACACATGAAACACAGACACCTTGACACTTATAACAAACATGTTAAAGCCAAACACCCACGACAGAAAGCAAGCACTGCTGTTGGTGTACCCCCGGACTCTCCAGAAAGGCAACAAGAAGCAAAGCATAGATCAAAGAGGAGGAAGAATAGAGCAACCCAGGCAGAGACTGGAAGTTCCATGATGAGTGAAACAACTAGATCACCATTACCTCTTTCATCATTTCCTCCCCTGCCAAATGATAAGGGTGTGGTAGTTTGTCTCTACCCATTGCACACTGTGTAGTGCACTGACCACACATGTCAGTGTGGTGGAGGAGAATCGCAAGCAGTGCGTCAAGTGGCATCTGAGGAGATTCCAGTCCACAGGATATGCTAATATGCTGGCAGGGAGGGTTCAAAATTATGATTAAACTGTCAGCAAGTTGTCATGTGTCCTTAGCAGGGTCTGGACAAGGGATATAGTGACAGCGGCAATACTTGGTTTCAGATGTCATGGTGTTTGGATACAGTTGTGCCCCCAGATGTTATTTACCACATACACACTGTGCACATTGCAGTTGCTGATGAGAACCACAGATCCTGCTCTCAACTGAAAAGAATTGTATTGTAATAACAACACACCCATGATTTTGGAGGAGGGGCAGGTGGAGAAGAATTATTGGCCAGCGTCTTCTTTTCTCCACATAGCTTGGGGGCTACTTATTGTGCTGCTACTGTCTCAGGAGCATCACTGTAGATAGTGGTGGTAAGTGGAACTTTCATCACCCATCACCCATGTTACTGCTATTGTTGATCCCATTCCCTTTCAGCTGCCTTATCATCCTGCTACTTAAACAACTCAGCAGCAACAAAAACAGCAGTTGCAAATTCTGCAATTATGGACTCAGACACAGGAATAGGACATTTGACAATGGCTAGTGGCCACTGGCCAACAGGACCTGCTGGCACTAGGCCAATAGCGCATTTATTTTTCTCAGGGCTTGTGCTTTGAAAAAAAAAATAAAAATAAAAACATAGTCCTACAAAAAATAAACATTTTGAGGAGTGTCACGGTTTGTTATGACTCTTAGACACAGAGTTAAGATAAAAACACAACTTTATTGAAAAGTTTAAAGGGGAACCCTCGCGGGTTAGCATACACATGTAACATATAACTTCAATACATAGTCATAGTGAGTAGTGGTATACAGAATGTAAGACAGGCTCTACCAGCCTTGCCAATACCGGGTAAGGCAACCTTAGACTGGCACTAGATGGAATAGGTTCTACCGGCCTTACCAATATACCGGGCAAGGCAGTCTGGAAGGCTAGCAACCGAGGAGATGGAGGCTCTACCGACCTTGCCAATATACCGGGCAAGGCAGCCGTGAGACTGGTACAACGAGGAATGAGGCTCTACCGGCCTTGCCAATATACCGGGCAAGGCAGCTGTGAGACTGGTACAACGAGGAATGAGGCTCTACCGGCCTTGCCATTACCGGGTAAAGCAACCTTAGACTGGCACAAGATGGAATAGGTTATACCGGCCTTACCAACATACCGGGCAAGGCAGCCTGGAAGCTGCAAGTACTGGAACACAGACAGGGATGGCCTCAGCGACTGGCATAAGGTGTAGCTAGCCATTCGCCTATGATGGACCGACAGAGGCCAGCTGGGTTATAAAGATGTAGAGAACACCCAACGAAATAATGGCGTGAACCAGTACCAGCGACTGGGGTACACAATCTCTTCTGGTGCTGTAAGGATCTCAGAAAGCAGCCGGTGAACATGGAGCGAACCAGTACCCGCGTAGTTACACAATCTCTACCGGTGCTGTAAGGAACGCAGCAAGCAGCCGGTTAACATGGATCGAACCAGTACCCGCGTACTGGAGTAACACAATCCCTACCAGTGCTGTAAGGATCGCAGAAAGCAGCCGGTGAACATGGAGTGAACCAGTACCCGCGAACAGGAGTACACAATCTCTACCAGTGCTGTAAGGAATGCAGCAAGCAGCCGGTTAATATGGAGCAAACCAGTAACCGCGTACTGGAGTTACACAATCTCTACTGGTGCTGTAAGGAACGCAGCAAGCAGCCGGTTAACATGGATCGAACCAGTACCCGCGTACTGGAGTAACACAATCCCTACCGGTGCTGTAAGGAACGCAGCAAGCAGCCGGTTAACATGGAGCGAACCAGTACCCGCGTACTGGAGTAACACAATCCCTACCGCAGCAAGCAGCCGGTTAACATGGAGCGAACCAGTACCTGCGTACTGGAGTTACACAATCTCTACCGGTGCTGTAAGGAATACAGCAAGCAGCCAGTTAACATGGAGCGAACCATTACCCGCGTACTGGAGTACACAAACAAAGTGAATGAAAATGTCGTCCAAGGCGACTGGAGGAAGGAGACACTCTGCAGGCATCCAGGAGCAGGAACACAGCTGGTACAGGACAGGAAGCAGGACCGAAGCAGGAACGGCAGCAGGAACAGCAACCCCAACCGGATCAGGAACGGAAGCTGGAACAGAGGAAGCTGTCAGACAGGAACTCAGGCAATCACTGGAGAGCAAAAATAGTAGACGGCCCAGGAAGCTCAGGAACACAATGCAGGTGCAGGCGACATAGAGACACCACGAAAGGGCAACCAAGGGGTGCCCAAGCCCAATCTAAATAGGCAATACTGGACGGGTTGAAAGCAGACAGCCAATGGAGAGCCATTCAGGTAACTGACAAGAAAGGCAGCAAATCACGGACACCGTGATAAGGAGTTTGTTTCTAACAAGTCCTACAAATCAGTGTTTCCTTAGGCTTCTGCCAAATAAGCTTAAATCTTACAAGTCAACAAATCTTACAGATTATCCTCTACAAAATACTCCATCAAGTCAAGTATCAGTCCACCCCAGTGGCAGGTTATGTCAGGGGTTTCCTGTCTCTATCACTTTAAATAAACATTTTTTTTTTTTTTTTATTAACTATCCCCCCAATACCAGTCAAGAACCCCCCCAAAAACAAATGCCCTCTTCAACTGATTCATTCCCCTTTTATACCATCTGTTATGGTGTTTTTTAACTGTATTTAGGAGTTATTTTGTATTAACTGCCCCCCAATCCCTGTAAACACCACCCCCCAAAAAAAATTCCCTGTTCAACTGATTCTTTCCCCACACCCCATCAACACAGGCACCGTCATGCCCCTTTTATACTATGTCTTTGAGAAATAAAATAATATTTGCTAAAAATGCCTGTGGAGGACATAGATACACTTTAAGCATATAGAAAAATCAGGAGACTGCTAGAGTAGAAATTATACCTTCATAACTAACTGAGTGGTTTCTAGATGGAATGGTCACAAATGCGAGTTTCAGCATCCCTCCAGCTATTCAATGATTGGTTAGTTGGGGGGCTGACAAAACATGCATTAGTGACCTCTCCAGCTAGAAGCTGATTTGCTGGGATGTGTAGTTACAGCAGGGCACTGAATTATGTGCCCTGCATAATCATAAATCCCATCCAATGGAAGCATGGGCACTGAATTATGTGCCCTGCATAATCATAAATCCCATCCAATGGAAGCATGGGGACATTTTTTAACAGAGACTGGCCATATAAAAGTCAGTCTCTGTTCAAATTTCCCTCAGTCTGGATTGGGCAAAGGCCTGACAGGTACCTCAGTGGTGGCTTTTTTTTTTTTTTTTTGTGCAGATGAGCCGCAGGAATTAAGACTTACAGGTAAGTGTTTAATGTTAATGGGATGATGTTAGCTTTAGTGAGATAACCCCTTTGAGTGCCAGAGGGGCATGCAATACTCTGCAATGCATTGCATATCCCACTGGCCCTCGAAGGCCTAATTGTTTTTCTGTTTCACTCATGTTTTTGCTACCTTGGATATATTGATATGGGGCTTAGAGTCCCATATCATTACATCTGATGGTCACTAGTGTATGTGTTTTTTCTGGGGGGGTTACATAGTTTACTTACAGGACGATGGTTAGGAACTCAATGCATAGTTTTCTAGGTGCACATTTTAGGTGGTAAAAGAGAATCCCTTAACACTTGTTTCAAGCCACAGCATATAATGGAATGCAAAATTGTCCCATTGTGCATTTTTACCATTCTGCAATGTGTCACAGCGCAGGTAATAGAATCCCTAATTGTGACTTCAAAACTGCTGATGGTAGTTTAAATGTCAAAATGGAGGTTGTCAGAGGGTGTACCCTTTACTGGACATTTTTTTCTGTATATATTAGGCCTGTGTTTTTAAGAAAGATTAGTTTCATTTCTCTAGAAATGAGCTGAAACTTACATAAAATGAGAACATGTTTCTTTCCTTGAAAGGGCCTCTTTCTTTGCATTACCATGAATCTTAGCTATAGTGGGAGCAAAACACCTGGTATTCCTGTGTAGGAAGATGCTAGTTTTGTATTCCATGAGAGGCCACTTCTTCTATGTTGTTTAATTATTTTCATATCTGCATGTCAATTAGTTTGATGTCTATGGGCTTCCCTGCAGATCTTTGGTAGTAGTCTGACACCTAGTGGCATGAAATATTATTTCCTTCAAGTCTCCATGGAGATTAGGGTATATATCAGAGACCTTGTTGGAACTTTAGATATTACCTAATATTCTAATTCTCTAAGGATTAACCTATGAAAGAAGGATGGGTGTGCCTTTCTAGGTAATATTAGCCATTACACAGGGGGAATTGGGCCTTTTGTTTGGCCAAATTTCCTGGTTGCTGTACCTGGTCCAAGCTGAATCTCCTTGAGCCTGAGAGTACCATGCCCTAATCTAGGATTGGTATGGTATACTATTTTATGGTGTATGCACTGTAATGCTTCTAGAATTATTATAACCCAATTTATTCTGGGAAAGCCTCCTTTGTACACTCTACAATAGAATTGGCCCTTCTACTGGGGGCCATTGTACAGCAGCCATTTGGGCATAAAGTTAGAATATTTTAGAAGCTATACAGTCCAGTCTTAGACATTATTAAGTGAGATCAGATTGATAGCAATTTAGATCATTGACAGTTGCTTAGTTAGCTACAATTGCTGACACCTGCAGAGCCACTTGTTTATTATGTGGGTGAAAGTCTGCATATGAATGCTGTGGGACGTGTTTGAGTCCCACCATAAGCACATGAAGATGATTCACATAGAGCTGTTATGAGATGGTCATTGTGCTCAATTGATCTGGTGTTCTTTATTAACCCTTGTATTGCTGTCTGGGAAGTTTTTCTTCTGATTCTCTGGTGAGAGATTAATTTGTTCTGTTTGCTCATTGCATTGTATGAGTGATGGTATCAGGCCGTGGTCTTAAACTGTTGACACAGTCACCTGTGAAAATCTTGACAGAGCAAGGCAGCATACCCCATTTTGTATTGAATAACAGCTAGACCTTTGCTATCCATAGTTCTGGTTAACCACTGCAGTGCTGTATTGTGTAACAGACATGATTTTGCTGTTATAATCTTTATGGTATATGTTGCATTGATATTTTCATATTATCCTTGCTTTTCTATAAACATATATTATTACTTTTGGGTAGAATTATAATGTGGTAATGCAGTTCAGTACTGTGAAATGTACGTCACAATTCTATGTTACATCCAATAGGTATGCATATTGAAAACAGCATATAAATAGTAAAATTCAATGTATAAGATTTGGAACATTTTGTCTTTCAGATAGGTTGTTCATTTTTGCAATATTGTGCATATGATTTTAAAAGTTTTTTACGTGAAGCGTGGCCCTATTGAGCAGATCTCACGTGACAGATCTCCTGCCACTTAGTTGCCTTAATATATACAGGGTGGGTAGGTACTTGTGTGCTGCCACCAACTGTATTGTAATTAATTGTAAGGAACAATTAACTCTTGTTATGCTCTGTCTTCAGCTTATACTTCTATTACCTATATGTAAGGTTTAACCCTATATATGCTGGGTATGTTATCTGTATAGTCATTTCCTATATTTATTGTATTGTATTTCTGTTATATCCATATATTTTAATATACAACTTGGTTACATTAAGATATATTACTGAGTCATTTTGTGTACACCTATATCCCAATTCACTGATTATTATATATATATATATATATATATATATATATATATATATATATATATATATATATACTATACAGGAGAAGCTGGTCATGTGACCAGCAATTCTCCAGACATGCAACACACACCCTGGGGCGGTCGCGAGAAGGAGATATGCATCCTCCACCATTCACATCACTCCAAAGGTTCACATGGGCGTCATTTTCACAGGAGTGCGCATGGGGCCTCCTGTGAAAATCTCTGCATGGAGTCACATTGCTTTCCACTAACCTGTCTATAACAACTTTACACTGCCTCTTCTACACATCGCAGCCTTATGTGTGCTGCAGACCGGAGTTGCTCCGCTCTCAGTATTGATTCTCTGCAAGGACTTCACACTCATTCCATTTTCAGCCTCAGAACAAAAAGCATCCCACACTAATCTCATGGCCCACCATTGTCCTTTACTCACTTACTCCTGATTCACACATTGTATACTAATAAAGATAAATACATAAATGGCACTCATTCTCCACCACTCACCTACTCAGTAATCATACCTCCTACATTTACATGTTCACAACAAAAAACATTGCCCACTTCTTTCACTTTCAAATATTACCCCTCAACACACGACACTGTTCTTGTAAGAGGCCCACAATCATAGGTCGTCCCAGGTAGCCATGTTGAAAATGCTGACACGACAATCTGTCTCTGCATGAAAACAGCAACATTCTCATGTTGCTGCATTAAAAACCTTGCTTGAAGGGGCATCCACACGGACAAATTAAGTCATTTCTGACTCAAGTCACAACTTGCCATGTAACTTTTAACTACAGTTCAGTTCATCCTTACCTGAGCAATGGATCTGTATATCAGCAGCTGGAGAGTCACACATTGAACACAGCTAATCACCGAACAGCCACCAACAGAAATCCACCAACCAAAGAAAGTTTTGCCCATCATGTAATATTGGAGGTCTGCCCCCCCTCCCCCCAGCTCAGTTAATATCTACTTATAGAAATGCGCTGCCTTTCGTATAGCAGCGGAGCACTGTGGGGGTTTTGCATAATGAGAGTGGGCAGTTGCTTAGCAATTGCCATAACACAAGCTCTGGCCTGGGTGCCATCATCCTCTGGAAGGCAAGTCAGCAAGTGTGCATTAAAATAAGGGCTGCTGCAAAGATTTGCAGGAAGTGCAGTGCTGGGGAATATGAGCAGGGCACGCTGAGCGGAGGCAAACAGAGCTCCAAGTCCAGTTTTCTCAACTGCCCAAAGCAGGCTATCCTAATAAAACAAGACAGCGACAGTCCTTTATGCCAGTAAATAAAAAGGTCGAACTTGGAGTTTGTGCTTTCTTGGGGCGACTCACCATGATCAAGAAAAACCCTGGAGGTGTCCTGTGTAGCACTGAAGGATTTGAAAAGCCCCATTCAAAGCTATGGGAGGTTTGTTTTTTGTTGTTGTTCCCTGTGGTGCAGTATGAAAGAGAGAGACAGCATTTAATGTCTTGAAAACTACTGGAGAAAGACCTCTCTAGGATTCAGTGAGTTAGAAGTCCTATTTAAGTGACATTGATTTTTTCCCCCCTATGGTGCAATTGCTTTGTCCTACATTTGGTTCATTTTTATTTTGTGAATATGACCCCTCAATACTTCACACAACACTGAACCACTTAAATAATGAAGTCTTCTATACAATAGATGGCAATCTGTTATAGTAGTATAAGTGTTTAGAGTGCTGTTTCCAGTAGAGTGTTGATAACGATGTGAGAAGGAGGATTGTGCAGCCATCCTATCTGATATTGCACAATACAGAGCTCTCAAACTAACACCCATTGCAATAGTCAGCCATAGTGGGTTGTGGGGAGGTAAGCTGGAGAGCCAGTGTGTTTTTTCCCCAGTATCCTTAAAGGAGCAGTAAACTTAAAAAAGTACTTACATTATATAAGTAGATTAAGTGATGGTGTATTCAGTGCTGTCTTTTTTTTTCTGAGGGATTTTTGGTTAAGGAGTAATTCCCATTTTAAGTCTGTGTTTTTTTAATCATGAGCTCCCCCTACTTGCTTACTCCTCTGGCACTCACAGGGTTAATAGTGCAGCATACTGTACATTCCCCATCTATACAAAATTAGTTTTTTTTTTACATTTACAAGTATAGTTTAAAAAAAATTCAACTCCCAGCATTAACCAATACATAACAGTAAAGTCTGTCTATCTTGCAAACAAACCTTCAAATTACAGTCTCTTAATCTTTCAAACTACAACAGGCTTCAGGAAAAAAAACAACCTGTCTCTGCTGAGGTAAATTTTCAGCTGATGCTCCTTCATGTAGCCTATTCCTCCTCTAGCAGACACTCCCCCTCAGCACCAGCCACCAACAGCTGATTTCTAAATGCCTCAGGAAGTTTGATCCTCCTACTGACCTTTCCAAGTCGACGACGTGAATTCCCTAACCTAAATGATGCCACTAGGGGGAGCTCATGATTAAAAAAACACAAACTTAAAATGGGAATTACTCCTTAACCAAAAATCCCTCAGAAAAAAAAAGACAGCACTGAATACACCATCACTTAATCTACTTATATAATGTAAGTACTATTTTAAGTTTACTGCTCCTTTAAGCAGCTGAGAGTGATAGGGTTGAGGATGTAAGGGTGACCCTGCTTCGGCCACAGGTCAGACTTTCATGTCTGTGCTACTCATGCTGTCCGTTTTCTCTCTGCCATGCAGCTGTATTATATAGGGGCATGGCTGAAAGCCTTCACCTGCTTTGTTGTGTTGATGGACTCTGTTGTTTTGGTGCTGCTGATACAGGCCTTGTATTTTACTGCAACTAATCTCTCCCTCCTACTTTATCTTATCCTCATCATGCTTATATGTTGGTGTTCAATCCCCCCGTCCTTTTTTTTCCACTTCAGTACTGACTTGCATTTTTAACTCTTTTAGTGCTATAGTGCATGTAATATACACCCCCAATTAGATCTCAGAGAGTTCAAATCAGAACTATGAGGGAGAATTTCCAAAGGCCCTTTTGTGCAAATGCAAACAAGCGTGGGAGTTCAAGAGAAATTGAAATTAAATTTATTTTAATGGTGGCTCACTCAAGAGGACTATGCAATGCATTGCAAAGCCTTGCATAACCCTCTGCCACTCAAAGGGTTAAGCATTTTTATAAAAAAAAAAGACTTGCAACGCCATGCCACCCTGCTAGTATATCACATTTTATTTATCCTTAAATAAAATCACATATATTTTTACATGAAGATGTGTAATTGATTTTTTTAACTGTGGAAGAGTGTGTTATATCTAGTTTGTGTAAAATATCTCAAATGAATTTAACCATATATTTTTGTTTATTTTATGTGACATATACCATGCAATGTGTGGTCTCTCGTTCCCTTTTGCATATTCTCAACATAAAATTGTAGGCACTGCTTAGATCCTAACACAGGGTGACACACTTTGTCAATAATTATGTTGTTGACACAGTTTACCATATTCGTGATACACATGCCCATGGCAGATGGTGAGCGACATGTGGGGTACAGAGGTCCAAATAATTAGTGCAAGCCATATACACTTGAAGCTTAAGACTGGCAAGCAAGTATGGAGTGATGCCTTTGGGACAGAGGTTGTGAAATATTTTGGCCGCATGTGGCAACCAGATAGTTTTAATTACGAAGCCATTAAAAACTGTCTGGACACTGGGTATACAAACAGAGTTCACCAAAGCCCTTGCCACTGTGCCAGCTTTTACCTTCCAGTGGGCCTCAAATGGTGTGCTCTGCTCGGTATCCCCCACCTGGATTATTTTCAGTCAGATTATTTAAATCATTTAATATTTTATGTTATAGTTACATTTTCCTGGTATCTTTTTATGAAGGAATAACAAGAAACATCTTCTGATTGGCTGGCTTTGCCAGCCAATAAGGTAATTACCTTTATAATATTCTGCGACTGAGGCAGACTTGATAGGCTGGGTCTACAAAGGAATTGAACACTAATCTAATATCACTTGTGCCCAAACTGCTTGCTGTAGAAATAATTTGGATGCTGGCCAGAAAAAAATTAATATGGTAAAACTTACACTTAAGTCTAAATCAGCAAACATATATGAGTTGGAAAAGGGAGGGCATGGATGTCAAAGAGTGGATAATGAGAAGCTACAAAGAATTGCCCAGGATAGAAAGAGTAAGCTGAAGTGTGATCATGAGGACAGCCTCTAGGGACATGTTTTACGTAGTTCTCCTCAGAGTTTACTAACAGGTAACAGATTACTCTCACACAGGAAACCACTGGTTTATCCTAGCAGAAGGGCTAGACTCATGCTGAGCTGTAGTAGGAAGACAGGTCATCCAAAGTGTATGAATTTCCAAAATTCATTAGATTCTTCAGGGAGACTGTGCCACCCTTTAATAGGAAATCTAAGGTGTCCGTTGTTAACCATTTAGAGCACTATGTAGAAGCTCTTGAGTCTGTTGGTCTTTCTGACGACAGGGATAAAATGTACTATGATGTTGGTCTTTGATGTTACTGAAGGATATTTTTTCCGTTCATTAAGGGATATGGAAATCACCCCATGGGAGCAGACTGTTGATGAAATAGTCCTAGCATTTGGGTCTTATAAAACCTGCCATGAGACTAAGTGAGATATATGCTCTAAAATGCAAACCAGACCAAGACCCCAGGTAATTCTTGTCAGAATTAAAGTGTGCATACTTCCTAGCTGATAAGAATGCTGACTTTCAGTCTTCTGAATTTTGGGAGTTACTCTTTAAAGCTTTACCTAGGTATATGAGAACCAATTTGTCCAGGGATTATTCACCCAGGTTGCTATTAGATTGGCTACTCTCTAAAGCTTTAAAGCTATATAATGCCCAGCAGAGTGAGAGTACCCCAGCTAGAGACAAAAAGCCTGCCCCCCAGTGTGTAGCAAGACTAAAGTTGAGGAAAGCTTGCCATTTTTTTTTGGCAAGAGAACCCATACAGAGGTGTTAAAATTGCCCCAGGTTCATGATCAGGCTCCAGTTAACACTGAACCTCCCTCGATCAGCTCCCAAGGGTCCACAGAAGCAAAAGGCCAGAAGCGTATTGTCAAGAAATACCAGGGTTATAAAGAAAACCAGAATAACCAGAATAAGTCTTCCAAGAGGTTTAAGAAAATTAAATCATCTAATAATCAAGGGTACAAGTTCCAGCAGCCTCAGCAATCCACCAGTTCTGACTCTGGGAACAGAGGTCAGAAAAAAGTAAGCATTAGGTCTCAGGTTGACAACCTCACAGACATGATGGCTAAGCTGATGACTAACATAGGACAGTCAGGCCAAATCCTCAGTTCTGCTACACAACAGGAATCTAATACTTTTTTAGGGACAGCTCCTGAAGAGGTGCCAGACACCCAATAGCAGCATAACAGGATAATATAAGCCCTATAACAACTGGTGATGTTTTAACTCATGAAAATGCTAACACCCTTTCTATACAGGATATAAATGTCTTGACTGACAATAAAAACTATCCCTTATCTCCCCCACAGCTAGGTACACAAAAGTCTGTCCCTGATGATCGTTTTTCCCTGCACTTATTCAGAGCAGCCTGGTGGTGGAGGAGGGGGAATGGGGATATTTCAGCTGTATAGCTTGACACAGATACAGCTCCTGCAGAATCAAGAGTTAACCCTTGCAGGTGGTGGAGGAATTCTAAAACAATCTTACATCATAATTATTTATGCAAAATGCATGAAATTGAAGGGAAATATTTTATAGATGTTATTCTAGAAAAGCTTGATAATATGATTTTTAAATCCATTGTTGACCATTCTTTCCAGCTCTCATTTTCATCAAATTATGGGGTGTGGTAAGTTACAGTCTGTGTTGCAAGCATTTGATAGGTCCCTAATATGTGTATGAGGTAATCCCTTAAACATACTGGGAAGCACAAGGTTAAGATTCAGAATCAGTAATAAGTCATTCACACATAAAGTCATAGTGGTTTAGGTCCCCTATAACAGGTTAATTATAGGTGCTGATCTGCTACGGCGATTAAGCCCCATTATAGACTGTGCAAATAATGTCATCTGGTTTCAGATTAACACACCCCAATTAGATATGAGAGGGCATTGCAACACCCCCATAGGAATGACCATGTGGTAGAGGAAACTAGGGATACTATTGAAATTCATTTTGTCAATAGCCAGAACCCTAACCTCACTGTTTTACAGATGCATGATATAAATGCTGAAAATTTGGAAGGCAACCTCTCCATCAAGGTGTTAACAGAAAAATCCAGGCTGTGAAACTAGAAGGCAATATCCTAAGAATTGTTCTTCACAGATCACCCTCTGAGCCAACAGACCCAGAGAATCATTCTCAGTTTCTGGCTTAAATTGACAATGTAAGTGTTGAGTTGTTTGTTCCCTTACAGGTTAAAGAATTTGGGAAGATAAAACAGGCCAAGCTGAATTTGCAACTGTAACACAGTTACATCAGTAATCAACTACTGGTGCAGGTAAGAGATCCCATGCATATTAATTATCTTGCTCCACATGATAATTGGGTACATGACCTACATGATGATAATACAAGTCACAACATTGTAGCTAGATGTAGGTTATCTATATCACTAGGTGACAGGTCTGCAAAACACGTGTTTCTTGTAGTGGAGGAGCCCCAACTTCAGATCTATATAGGCAACAATTTATTACATTGTTTTGCCGCCCAGATTGATCTGGTAAACAATAACCTGTGGACTAGGTTTAGAAGGGAACCCCAGTAAGTTTCATGATGAATTTAAGGCCCTCAGATCATGCCAACTTGAAGTTAAGATACAGGTGGCTAATTAGGTCACTATACCTGGTGGAGCAGGTAAGTTCCCCATAACATTACAGGTCCGTAGTGGTCAGAACCTCAGAAGTCCTGATGCATTAATATGCTTCTCAAAGAAGATTCAACAGTTAGGAGTTTCTGTGTCTCATACCCCTATGGAAAGTACTGTCAAAACATCAGTCCTTATTGTGGTAAATAATATAACCCCATATAGCATTACCTTGGAAAAGGGAACCGTTATATGTTATGCACTGATAATGATATGTCTGACGAGCAGCTGGTTGAGCAAATGTTTTACTTCCTCTCAAACTGTTCTCTGCACAATCCATGTATCCACATAGTCCTAATACAGCTACATGCAGGATTGAAGAATCATCTCTGTATTTGAACATCAACTAGATGAACAAGAGTCCAGAAAATATCAGGAGGCTGTGGATAAGATTAGGGCAAACAAGCATGATTTATCGACACAACTTGAGGAAACCTAAGAGATAGGTAGGCCTGAAGTATTTCAATGAAATGGTAGAGGAACAAATTTCTCTGGCAGATGCATGCTCTAATGAATCTGAATGCCAATAGCTTAGGGAAGTCTTAATGGAATTCCAAGATCTGTTTGCTAAGGACTTTTTATGACTGTGGGCTAACTAACCTACATGTTTCCTGCATACAAACTGACCCTAAGTTACCTTCTGTGTATGTCAAACAGTACCGCCTTCCACTTGCTTCCTATGATTCATTGGCAGATATAATAATGAACCTCAAATAGAGGGGCATTATCAGGGTGGCACATAGCTCTTATAATAACCCCATCTTGGGAATACTTAAGCCCAGTGGTCAATGGCATCTGTGTGCTGACTTAAGACAGTTCAACAAACATGTCTATATGTCCGGCTGGCTGGTACCATATATAGATCAGTATTTAGTTCAGATGCAAGAGTAAGTGAAACAGACCAATATAAACTGTCTTTTACCTTTGGAGAAGTTCAATATGCCTGGGTTAGAATGCCTTTTGGTTATATTAACTCAGGTCAGGAATTTGCCATGTTCATGCATGATGTTATAGAAAGGGGGATGCTCTCACCCCTTGCCTGGACCACTGCTCTCAACAGCACTTCTCAACAGGGGAGGGCTGGCAACTTGTGGCCTGGGGGGCAAATACAATCAAGCGGCCCATTTCTACTATCGTTTGAGCCCACTCTCAAAGCCCACCTCCTTTTGTTAATTTTAAACGTGGCATTAATATTGTGAAGTAAAGCGATACCACATAGCTCATTTTAAAGTGGGCTAAACTACTGATATTACAGAGCTTACAATTTAAGTAAAGCTACACTGTTGCTACTATAGAGCTTACAGTGGAAATGGGTTATGTAACTAGTGTAGTCTCATTTGGATTGTAGCTTTGTGGTATCATTTGTATAGCACCATTTCAATTGTAAGCTCTGTGGTATCACTAGTGTTGGTCCATTTATAGCAACAAGATGGAGATTAAGTGAGACAGTGGCCCACTGGCCCAGACATACGACCGGCCCAGGGGGCAATTGCCCCCCTGCCCCCCAGGCCAGCCCTCCCCTGCTTCTCACTCCTACCCACTGATTGGCAGTTCATGTGGCAGGAGGCACTTACACCCAATAGCACTTACTCCTTCTGTGTCCGACCTACCTTCCTCTAGATTGTAAGCTTTCACTAGCAGGGCTTTCTGATCCTTCTGTTCTCCACAGTTGATTGTACTATTTAATACCTCTGTATGTCTATTCCTAATTGTAAAGTGCTGCGGAATTAGTTGGCGCTACATAAATAACATAGTAACATAGTAACATAGTAATTCAGGTTGAAAAAAGACTTGCGTCCATCTAGTTCAACCCTTTTCCTATTCCTGTTTACCATCGTTGATCCAAAAGAAGGCAAAAAAATCCCTCAATATAGCAATTTAAAATTCTGCCTTGAATGGGGGGGGGGATTCCTTCTTGATTCCAAATGGCAATCAGATTTCTCCCTGGATCAACAAGCCCTAACTAAATATTAATCCCAATACTAAAGTACATAGCCCTCTATGTTATGCTCTTTTAAAAAGTATCCAGGCCCCTTTTAAAGGCATCTAATTAGTGATGAGCGAGCACCCCAATGCTCGGGTGTTCGGGTGCTCTGACCGAGCACCCCCGGAGGCTCGAGTGCTCAGCCGAGCACCCGAGCCCCATTGAAGTCAATGGGAGGACTCGAGCATTACACCAGGCACCCCCTGCTCTGATGAGGGGAGGGTGCCTGGTCCATAGGAAAAGGGCAGAAAATTATGGAAACACCACAGAAATGGTTCAGGGACAGCATAGGGAGGATGTCTGGATGCATCTTGGACTCCAACATCGCTGCTGGGAACGATCTTTCGCCCGTAGTACGCCATTTTTACAGACTGACCGTAAAACACACAAAAAGGCAGATAAAAACGACTTTAGGCGAAAAATTGTTACCAAACAGTATTTGCTGTATATTTACTTGTATATCATCTACAAATTCTCCCAAAAATTTCCTAGATTTTTCTGAACTGAGGCCATGATTAAGAGGGAAACGTGCGCAGAGGAAAATTCTCCAAAAAATTTCCTTGATTTTTCTGAACTGAGGCCATGATTAAGAGGGAAACGTGCGCAAAGGCAAATTCTCCCAAAAATTTCCTCGATTTTTCTGAACTGGGGCCATGATTAAGAGGGAAACGTGCGCTGAGCCGACCATCCAAAACATTATGGGTGAGGGTCTGCTGCGGAGCTGACCATCCTAAACATTATATGCGAAGGCCCGCTAGTGAGCTGACGCTATAAAACATTATATGAGAGGGCCCGCTAGAGAGCTGACCCAATAAAACATTATATGAGAAGGCCCACTGGTGAGCTGACCTATACAAAAATTGTCAAACTGCGCCCGCTGGTGAGCTGGCCCTATATAAAAATTATATCACAGGGCCCGCTGGTGAGCTGGCCCTATATAAAAATTATATCACTGGGCCCGCTGGTGAGCTGGCCCTATATAAAAATTATATCCCAGGGTATATGGAAGAGAGTCAACCATATACCCATTTTTTGGGTGGAAGGGGTGAATGGGAATACAGAGTATTCCCATCATTGTAAATAACATATATAAAGTGAGTTTATGTTCCCCCGGGGCTTTCCTCCAGTGGAGTGGAGAAGTCAGGGGAAATCCAGGCCTTGTTCATTTTTATAAGTGTCAACCTATCAGCATTGTCGGTGGAAAGGCGGATACGCTTATCTGTTATGATGCCACCAGCAGCACTAAATACCCTCTCAGACAGAACGCTGGCGGCAGGGCAGGCCAGCACCTCCAAGGCGTAGAGTGCCAGTTCATACCACGTGTCCAGCTTGGACACCCAGTAGTTGTAAGGCACAGAGGGATCATTGAGGACGCTGACACGGTCTGCTACGTACTCCTTCACCATCTTCCAAAACTTTTCCCTCCTTGTGACACTAGGCTGCGCATCAGGGTGAGGGTGCTGGCGGGGTGTCATGAAGGTGTCCCACGCCTTGGAGAGTGTTGCCCTGCCTTTGTCGGAACTGCTGTGTGCTCCCCTTTTCTCCCCTTCTCGGTTGGCCAAGGTAGCACGTACTCTGCCGCCAGCGTTGTCAGATGGAAAATTTTGGAGCAATTTTTCAACAAGAACCTTCTGGTATTGAACCATTTTGCTTGTCCTCTCCACCGGAGGAATGAGAGATGAGAAATTCTCTTTGTAGCGGGGGTCCAGAAGGGTGAACACCCAGTAATCCGTGTTGTTTAAAATGCGTATAACGCGTGGGTCACGGGAAAGGCAGCCTAACATAAAGTCAGCCATGTGTGCCAGAGTACCAACAGGCAAGATTTCGCTGTCCTCACCAGGAGGATGACTCTCAATCTCCTCATCCTCTTCCTCCTCTTCTGCCCACCCACGCTGAAGAGATGGAACTAAAGTTCCATGGCTACCCTCTGTAGCGGAGGCAACCGTGTCTTCCTCCTCCTCCTCCTCCTCCGCCTCCTCCAATTGTCGCTGAGAAGACGAAGTGAGGGTGCTCTGGCTATCACCTTGTGTAAGCTCTTCCTCCCGCATTTCCACCTCTTCCACATGCAAAGCGTCGGTTTTAATTGTGAGCAGCGAGCGTTTCAGTAGACACAGAAGTGGGATGGTTACACTGATAATAGCGTTATCGCCGCTCACCATCTGTGTCGATTCCTCAAAATTGCGTAAAACCTCACAGAGGTCTGACATCCATTCCCACTCCTCACTTCTGATTACAGGAAGTTGAACGGAGAGGCGACGACCGTGTAACAGCTGGTACTCCACTACTGCCCTCTGCTGCTCACAAAGCCGGGCCAACATGTGGAAGGTGGAGTTCCAGCGCGTGCTCACGTCACACAGCAGCCAGTGAGCTGGCAATTGTAAGCGCTGCTGCAGCTTCAACAGGCCGGCTGAAGCTGTTCATGACTTACGGAAATGTGCACACACGCGGCGCACCTTGGTCAAGAGATCATGCACATTGGGGTAGGTTTTTAGAAATCGCTGAACCACTAAATTAAATACATGCGCTAGGCATGGTACGTGTGTGAGGTTGCCGAGCTCCAAAGCCGCCACCAAGTTACGCCCATTATCACACACAACCATGCCTGGTTGCAGGTTGAGTGGCGAGAGCCACTGCTCGGTCTGGTGACTAATCCCCTGCAACAGCTCTGAGGCCGTGTGCTGTTTGTCCCCAAGGCAGATCAGCTTCAGCACGGCCTGTTGACGCTTCCCCACTGCAGTGCTACACTGCTTCCAGCTACCGGCTGATGGGTGTGTGGCGCTGCGTGCAGAGAATTCGGAGGTGGAAACGGAGGAGCAGGAGGAGGAGCCAATAACGTAGGTGCTGGCGGAAACCCTGATGGAGGTAGGGCCCGCAATCCTCGGCGTGGGTAGCACCCGTGCCATCCCAGGGTCCGAGTCGCTCCCAGCCTCCACGACATTCACCCAGTGTGCCGTCAGGGAAATGTAGCGTCCCTGGCCACAAGCACTTGTCCATGTGTCAGTCGTTAAGTGGACCTTCCCAGTAACTGCGTTGGTCAGGGCACGGGTGATGTTACGGGACACATGGTGGTGTAATGCGGGGATGGCACACCGGGAAAAGTAGTGGCGGCTGGGGACCGCGTACCGAGGGACAGCTGCTGCCATCAGGCTGCGGAAGGACTCAGTCTCCACAAGCCTAAATGGCAGCATTTCGATGGCCAGTAATTTGGAAAGGTGTGAGGTTAGTGCTATGGCCTGTGGGTGGGTGGCTGGGTATTTTCGCTTGCGCTCAAATGCCTGGGGTAATGACATTTGGACGCTGCGCTGGGACAGGGAAGTGGATGTGGTCGCTGATTGTGCTTCAGATGGTACAGGTGCAGGGCGGGAGGTATGCTGGCCTGCACCTTCGACAGGCGATTGGCCGGCACCGAAAACAGGGGAAGAGGAGGCAGTGGTGTGGCCTGCAGACACAGATGGGCGATCCAGGCGTTCCTCCCACTTATTACGGTGCTTGGATGCCATGTGTCGGATCATGCTGGTGGTGGTGAGGTTTCTAGTGTTCATGCCTCGGCTCATTCTGGTGTGGCACAGGTTGCAAACTACAATTCTTTTGTCGTCCTCACTTTCCTTAAAAAAACGCCATACCGCGGAACACCTACCCCTTGGCAAGGTAGATTTACGCAAGGGGGTGCTCCGTGGAACATTTGCGGGCCGGTTTGGTGCGGTCCGCCTTCTTTCTGTAGCCACACCACTGCCTCTTCCAGCCTGTTGCTGTGCTGCAGATGGCTCACCCTCAGGACTGCTGTCATCGCTCGGCTCTACACCTTCCCAGGTGGGGTCAGTCACCTCATCGTCCACCAAGTCCTCCTCCACTTCCTCACTCTGATCATCCTCCTCATGTCTTGATCCCACCACATACTCAGTCATTGACAACTGTATATCATCCGCCTCATCAAGGTCTTGAGACAGTAATAGTGGTTGATTTAATGGCAACTGTGTCTCATCATCATCATCATCCACTACTTCCTTTGACCTTAAATGCCGTTCACATCTGTCATCTTCTTGTGATTGGGTACCCTCTAGAGGTTGTGAATCAGGGCACAAGATGTCATGTTCCTCTGCAAGCGTGCTTGGAGAGAGGGTCAAATGAAGGATTGGTGATGAGACGAGCTCCTCACTATATCCCAGTGTGGGATCACTTCTTTGACCAGACCCTCTATGGTGGGAGGAAGGATGATCAGAGTGAGGATTATGTTGACCAGACTCTTGGCTACTGAGAGTGGACTTGGTGGAAGACAGGGTGGTGCTTAACCGACTGGAAGCAGTATCAGCTGACATCCAACCGACCACCTGTTCGCAGTGGTCGGACCTCGAGAGTGATGTCCTGCGACGCCCTGTAAAATGAGACATGAAGCTAGGTATGGTGGATGTCTTTCTTTCTTGTGCTCTGGCACCAGGCACAGTTTCTACGCGTCCTGACCCGCGCCCTGAACTATCAGGATCACGTCCACTTCCCCGTCCCTTTTTACCCGCCTTCTTCATATTACACGGAATATGTGCTGCAAATCTGCAACTGTGCACAGTACACAGAATGTGCTGCTAAACTGCGGCGACGCACACTGAATGGAATATGTGACTTTGATATTTTACAGTTTGAAGACTTAACAGTATTTTTTCCTGTTCTGAAACTGTGCACAGTACACAGAATGTGCTGCTAAACTGCGGCGAAGCACACTGAATGGAATATGTGACTTTGATATTTTACAGTTTGAAGACTTAACAGTATTTTTTCCTATTCTGAAACTGTGCACAGTACACAGAATGTGCTGCTAAACTGCGGCGACGCACACTGAATGGAATATGTGACTTTGATATTTTACAGTTTGAAGACTTAACAGTATTTTTTCCTATTCTGCAACTGTGCACAGTACACAGAATGTGCTGCTAAACTGCGGCGAAGCACACTAAATGAAATATGTGACTTTGATATTTTACAGTTTGAAGACTTAACAGTATTTTTTCCTATTCTGCAACTGTGCACAGTACACAGAATATGCTGCTAAACTGCGGCGAAGCACACTGAATGGAATATGTGAGTTTGATATTTTACAGTTTGAAGACTTAACAGTATTTTTTCCTATTCTGAAACTGTGCACAGTACACAGAATGTGCTGCTAAACTGCGGCGACGCACACTGAATGGAATATGTAACTTTGATATTTTACAGTTTGAAGACTTAACAGTATTTCTTCCTATTCTGCAGCTGTGCACAGTACACAGAATGTGCTGCTAAACTGCGGCGACGCACACTGAATGGAATATGTGACTTTGATATTTTACAGTTTGAAGACTTAACAGAATGTGCTCTAATCTGCAACTTTGCACACTAAACAGAATGTGCTCTAATCTGCAACTTTGCACACTAAACAGAATGTGCTCTAATCTGCAACTTTGCACACTAAAAAGAATGTGCTGCTAATCTGAAACTTTGCACACTGAACAGAATGTGCTCTAATCTGCAACTTTGCACACTAAACAGAATGTGCTCTAATCTGCAACTTTGCACACTAAACAGAATATATGAAGTTTTTTTTTTTTTGTTTGTTTTTCCCCACACACAAAATAAACTGCTGCCCCCACACACAGTAGTCCTAAAAAGGACTTTTGGGTTTTTTTTTTTACAAATTTGCTTTTCTTCTCCCTACACTGACTTTCCCTTCCTATCCTCATCTCTCCCTGGCTAAGACTGAGCCGAACTCGCTGGTCAGGTGCTATACAGCACCCGACCACGGGTTCTGGCCAGCCAATCAGTGTAATGCCAGCAGCCAACATGGCTGCTGGCATTACACTGATGTCAGAGCCTTCCTGCACGTTTATTGGCTGCGCAGCAGCCGCGAAACGTGCGGGGAGGAGACCCAAACATGGCGGGCGAGCACATGCGGTACTCGTACGAGTACCGCCATGTGCCGAGCAGAGCGATGCTCGAGCCGATCCGAGCATCGGCCGAGCATGCTCGCTCAACACTACATCTAATGTATTTGATAGCACCACCTGCTCAGGAATTGAATTCCATACCTTTATTGTCCTTACTGTAAAGAAATCCTTCCGCTGTTGTAGATTAAATCTCCTTTCCTCAAGTCTAAGCGGGTGGCCCCTTGTCCTGTGTACTGTTCTGTTAATGAACAGGTCTTTGGAGAGCCCTTTATATGGGCCTTGAACATATTTATATAGTGTTATCATATCCCCTCTAAGAAACCGTTTCTCTAGTGTGTACAAGTTTAACTTTTCTATCCTTTCTTCATAACTAAAACTTTCCATTCCCCTTACTAGTTTTGTAGCCCTCCTCTGCACTTTCTCTAGTTCCATAATGTCCTTTTTCAGAAAGGGCGCCCAGAATTGAACAGCATATTCTGGGGGCGTGGCCTGGCAGCCATACTGTGCGGACGCCCTGTGGAGGAGCTCCGCTATTTCCATTACGTATCCTTGGCCATCTACAAGATTATAGCTCTATTTTTACAAATCCCTCCCTGGGTCTATGCCCTCTCGCCGGGGAGCTACCGGAGGATCTTTATTAGGCTGCGGGACGTACCTCAACTCCGCCAGGCTCTTGGGCCTGGAGCTGCGGCCTTGTGGGCTGCCTCGGCCCGGCGGGTGATCGGTCTGGCGGTGCAGAGGTGATTTAGTTCTCCGAGCTGCTGGAGGAGGATCTTTGGAGAGAGTGGAGAGGAGACATCCGGACTGGTGCAGTGCTGGATGGCATGACGCGGGGAGGAGGCGGGAGAGCCCCTCTGTAGTGCCGATGGATTCTTGGCAGTCTGCCGTTATGCTCCGCTGCCACGCGGAGTTGATCTGCAATCTGTGAGTGACTCACTAGGGGACCGGGCCCAGCTGGGTGTTCGCGGGCTCTGTGGATTCTGGCCACATATGATTCTACTACACTGCCACTCTAGTGCACCATCTCGTTTATTATTTTAAGTCCCAGTACCCCTTCCCTCCCCAATAGGTCTCCATACATACCATTTCGCATTGGGCAGGTTTTCTCTTGCTGTGGATTTCCCTAGTGTGTGTTATCTGTCCTTTATTTGTTCCCCCTTCTACCCCATGTTTTTTTCGTCTATTGAAGCACAATATATCTCAACATCAAACACAGCTGATTCTTGGTTGTAATATTGCCTTCTGGCTGTGACTATCATATATTGAGACCTGGAGCCACTGGAGAGCCTACCATTGCTGTGTTACAACCTGGTGTTTTCAACTGTCTGGGGTTGGACTGCTAAATTCCATGCCTGATGTATTCCATATAATTGTTCCCTCTTCTACCCCATGTATGATTAAAGTGGCAACTGGAGGGCTTCTTGTTGCTAAGCTACTCTCTGGATGTGGTATTCAGCTCTGCTCCTCAGCTGGATAATTTTGGAGCATATGCTGCAAACTCCCCTGTTTGTCTACTCTCCTATGTATGTACCCCCTGGCTGCCCCGTGTATAATTTGAATCTCAGAGATCCTGTTGCTGATTGTTGCTTGGTGCCGGCTGAGAAGCTCATTACTGCTGTTTTATTACCTACCTGTGACTGATGCCCTTATTTGCTGCCTATGCATCGGAAACTGCGAATCCTGATGCTGCTGGCTTCCCTGTTCGTCCTCTTTCCTTTATATGTGCTCCCCTGCTGTCCCATGTATGATTACATCTCCTTGTCAGATGATATAAACCAAATTATGCATGTTATTTGAATCTTGGGAGATCCCGTCTACACTTGCCTGCTCCAGCAGCCGCTGTACACCCTACGCTGAATTTGCTATATGTTGATTTAATTTGCACTTATCTTCTCAATTCCAGTATGGTTAAGAAATCATCAGAGTATAGGAAGAAGTTAAGTAAATTTGCCAGGAGAGCTATGGCGGCAGAGGAGGTTACGGCCATGTTGGAGGCCCCTTCTACGTCTGCTTCGCCGGCCCAATCTTCTTCTTCTGAGGAAGAAGATTCGAAATCTCAATTTACAGAAATAATGTCTGCAATTGCTACTTGTCAGCCAGTTCTGACCAACAAGATTGATACTGTGCAGGTGGAGATAAATCTTTTGCGTGCAGACCAACAAAATTTACGTGAAAGTATTGCTGATGTCTGACAACGTGTATCAGCTGTGGAGGACGCAATTCCCCCTGTGACTGCCACGGTGGATGAATTGAAGAATCAAGTCAGATCTCTGCAATCCAAAGTGGACGATCTTGAAAATAGATCTAGACGAAGTAACATCTGTATACTTGGGCTGCCAGAGGGCCGCGAGGGTCATACTCCTGAGCAATACATGGAAAACTGGATACGGGAACATGTTGGCACGGAGGGTCTTTCATCATCTTTCATTTTTGAAAGGGCACATCGTATACCGACAGGCCCCAGGCCCTCTGGATCTCCTCCCCGTCAGTTGATTATTAAACTCCTGAATTACAGGTATCGTGATACCATACTCCGCATGGCCAGGATGAAGGGTCAAATTTCATTTGAAAATCAACATATATCCTTTTATCCAGATTTCTCAGCTGATGTCCAAAGCCAAAGGCATAAGTTTCTGGAGGTGAAACGCAAGTTACAAGAGAAAAATATATCCTACTCCATGCTGTTCCCTGCCAGATTGCGCATTGTTCATGACGGCAATACCATCTTTTTCACTTCAGATTCAGAGGCTAGAGAATGGGTGGACGCTCATTGAACTTACTTCCTCGCTTTATCATTTTACGACGATAGTACAGCCTCCATTTCTTGAGTTTTCAACAGCTTGCTATCCCTATTTCACGGAAGTCCCTGTTATACTCCCTCTGTTCCGTGGGGTCCCTGAGGAGGCCCACAGTTGAATCACCCTCCCTTTGAAGTGGTCTCTCTCCTGGTGTCCCATTGGGATGGGGTTGAGCGTTGTGGGACATGCTGCAATGGTCTTGATCTCCGGTGGATGTGGGACTTTGCCTTCACAGAGACTCTCGGCTCATGTTCCATGAAGGACAGTTTTGAAGCCTCACTGGAGATGGGAGGTTGAGGGGTGGATCACTTATCAATATATTGTTACTTAACTGTCTTAAAATCTATTATGTACATGGATAATTGTGTTCCTTTATGGATATGGCGGGGGGAGGGGGGGAATGTTTTTTTTTTTTCTTTTCTTTCCTCTCCCCCTCTGATTCTGTTGTTTTTTTTGGACCTCGCTCCAGGTCATGGGGGCAGCATGGGTACTCCCTTGCGCACCTTGGGCGGAGGCTGGATGCTTTTTGATCGTTATTTGATAATTGTAACCTCTAGTGTTGTTGAATTCTGTTTGTTCAGTTTTGGTTGCCTCCATTCCGCCCGGGGTGTGCTGGGGGGAGGTGGATGGGTGGGAGATGGATCTGGTAGCCTAGGGGCGATTTCTTATACTACTAAGCTTGATGCTGTTATTGCTATTTTCTAAAGTCTATTTGATCTAGCCTTGCATGGTTCGGGTGGGGGGTGGCTGTTATACTGCCATTTTTTGGCACTGTAGGCCCTTGAGGCTGTTGGAGTCTGCTCTTGAATGACGCCATGCCTTGCCCGGGGGGTGCTGGGCCGGGGAGGATGGGTGAGAACGATACTGGGGGATGCTTGAGGATATGATCTCTTATTGTATGGGAAATGCTGTGTTCTAGGGGAGGTTGTGGTAATGTGCTTATTATGTTTTTCCTTATCTACCAACGTGGGGTGGTGGTATACTTATTACCTACTTTATACTGCTGCTGCGTGGGGCGGGTGGGGTGGACAGGATTGTTTCTATTCTGTTGCTCAATTTGATTGAGAGTTAATTGGTTCATGACTGGTGGGTGGGAGGGTAGGGTCAGACGTTTTGGCTGCCAGGCCGCGGGAATGGGTTGTTTAAGGGATAAAATCTCTGTCGGGTTGGGGGTGATGGAGATAGGGTGGGATGTTTCGGTAAGGGTTAGGGTGGTTGTTCAGTTAGGGATTAGTGATGATCGAGCACCCCGATGCTCGGGTGTTCGGGTGCTCTGGCCGAGCGCCCCCGGAGGCTCGAGTGCTCGGCCGAGCACCCGAGCCCCATTGAAGTCAATGGGAGGACTCGAGCATTACACCAGGCACCCCCTGCTCTGATGAGGGGAGGGTGCCTGGTTCATAGGAAAAGGTCAGAAAATGATGGAAACACCACAGAAATGGTTCAGGGACAGCATAGGGAGGATGTCTGGATGCATCTTGGACTCCAACGTCGCTGCTGGGAACGATGTTTTGCCCGTAGTACGCCATTTTTACAGACTGACCGTAAAACACAAAAAGGAAGATAAAAACGATTTTAGGCGAAAAATTGTTACCAAACAGTATTTGCTGTATATTTACTTGAACTATCAGGATCACGTCCACTTCCCCGTCCCTTTTTACCCGCCTTCTTCATATTAAACGGAATATACGCCGGTAATCTGCGGCTAGGCACACGAAACAGAATGTGACGCTAATCTGCGGCTAGGCACACTAAACAATATGTGACGCTAATCTGCGGCTAGGCACACTAAACAATATGTGACGTTAATTTGCGGCTAGGCACACTAAACAATATGTGACGCTAATCTGCAGCTAGGCACACGAAACAGAATGTGACGCTAATCTGCGGCTAGGCACACGAAACAGAATGTGACGCTAATCTGCGGCTAGGCACAGTGAACGGAATATGTGACGTTAATTTGTGAATTTGCACACTAAACAGAATGTGACAATAATCTATGGCTAGGCACACGTTTAAAATGGCCCTTTTTGTCGCTGCGTTGTAAAATCATTGGCCCTGTGCACCTAACAGAATATGTCAGCTTGTCACTGCACTGTGAAATATTTGTCCCTGTGCACCTAGTACAATGTCACCTTAGAACATGTCCCCCCCACAAAAAAATGAAATTCTGCCACCCCCAAAAAAAATTAAATGCTGCCCCCACACACAACAGTCCTAAAAAGGACTTTTGGGTCTTGAAAGAGTTTCAACAATTTTATTCTCCCTACACTGACTTTCCCTGCCTAAGCTCATCTCTCCCTGGCAGAATGAGCCGAACTCGCGCGTCGGGTGCTATACAGCACCCGATCACGGGTTCTGGCCAGCCAATCAGTGTAATGCCAGCAGCCAACATGGCTGCTGGCATTACACTGATGTCACAGCCTCCCCGCACGTTTATTGGCTGCGCAGCAGCTGCGAAACGTGCGGGGAGGAGACCCGAACATGGCGGGCGAGCACATGCGGTACTTGTACGAGTACCGCCATGTGCCGAGCAGAGCGATGCTCGAGCCGAACCGAGCTTCGGCCGAGCATGCTCGCTCATCACTATTAGGGATCCCTCTTCCTCTCTCTTCTGGGCCGGGCGCTCCTCGTGCCCAACGGATCCCTCCACATGGCCGGGGATGTAGCACATTTCACTTATTTCAGGGATAACATCACTAACTTGTAAATTTTTATCCTGGAATGTACGTGGCTTGAATGATGCTGTAAAACGATCTTTAGTCTTGAACCATGTCAGGAAGCAGACTCCAGGGGTGGTTATGTTACAGGAAACTGATCTTACAGCAAGTAGAGTTCTGTCTCTTAGGAGACATTGGATACAGAGTCATTATCATGCCACGTACTCCACATACGCCAGGGGCGTCTCCATTCTTATTTCTAAATTGGTTTCTTTCGAATTTATTGATCTTAAGACTGACCCACAGGGACGCTACCTCTTTCTAACGCGTAAGCTGTAGGGAGCTCTGTTTGTCTTAATGAATGTTTATGTGCCACCACCTTTTGACCCATCTGTTCTCCAGGACATGCTTATATATGTTTCTGATAAGATGCATCACCATATAATTTGTATGGGCGACTTTAACATAGCTACTAATCCTGATTTGGATAGATTTGGTGGAACGGTGATTGACACTAAATCACATAGAGATGCCTTCCTCAATCTTGTGGGTGATATGGGACTTGTGGATGTATGGAGGACTTTCCACCCGCAGGTCCGGGAATTCTCATGCCACTCAGCCACTTATAAAACTTTATCTAGAATTGATTATGTGTTTGCTACCCAGTTGGCTTTGAACGGGGTTACAGATTGCTGTTTTCTAACCAGAGTAGCCTCTGACCATTCTCCGCTCTCATTGTCTTTATGTCAAGACCAGAGACCTGGGCCCAGAGTTTGGAAATTTAGTCCCATATGGTTGTCTAATACGCAATTGGTATCTAGGCATAGGGAAGATTTGTGTGATTATTTTGCTAACAATGTTAATTCTGCTACTCAGGGTATTGTTTGGGAGGCAGCTAAAGCAGCTGCAAGGGGTTCTCTGATTTCTCTCATATCTACACAAAATAAACTCAGAACTGGAGAAGTGGAGGTCTTGGTGTCGGAGGCTGCCGAAGCGGAAAGACAGTTTGTAGAGAATGGGGATTCCGCGTCCTATGCTAAGTTTGTTTCCTGCTTGTTGCGATACTCTGTTAAACTCTCTGAACTGAATGCCCGTCAGGTTTTTTATATGAAACAAAATATTTTTGAAAACGGGGACAAGGCGGGAAAACTTTTGGCTCATCTTGTTCGTCAACATAGAGGGACTCCGTTGATTTCTTCACTCCGGAATCCTGAGGGTGAATTGATACTTGACCTGCGGATGATTAATTTGCAGTTCTAGCGTTTTTACTCTCACCTTTATAAGTCTCGGCTAACCCGCTCTGACTCTCAGATATCTCACTTTATAGACCAATGTGACCTTCCGCAACTTTCCTTAGAACATCGACGCATGCTATATGCTCCTATACTTCTTAGAGAGGTTGTGGAGGCGATTCGAGGTTTGCCGGCAGGCGATGCCTCGGGTGTTGATGGTCTTCCTGCAGAGTGGTATAGGGAATTTGCGGATGTCTTGGCCCCTCATCTTTTGAATACTTACTATGCTGCCATAGATGATGGATGTCTTCCAGATTCTATGAACGATGCTTCCATTATTGTGTTGCCTAAACCAGGGAAGGATCCGGAGTTATGCGACTCTTACAGACCTATTTCTCTTTTGACTACAGATGCAAAGATTGTGGCTAAGATACTGGCTACTAGGTTAAATAATGTGTTGGGAACCATTGTTCATGAGGATCAGACTGGTTTCATCCCGGGCAAATCGACGTCTCACAACCTTAGGAGACTGTTTTTACACCTGCAGCTTCCACATGATACCATAGGAGCTTGGGCGATAGCGTCCCTTGATGCGTCCAAGGCCTTCGACTCTGTCGAATGGCCATACCTTTGGCATGTGCTTCATGGTTTTGGATTTGGTCCATCTTTTATTAATTGGATTTGCATCTTATATGGTAATCCCAGAGCTTCTGTGGTGACGGGTGGGCATAGCTCACAGTCTTTCTCCTTACATCGTGGCACTAGACAGGGCTGCCCGCTCTCACCTGGCTTGTTTGCCCTAGCCCTAGAGCCTTTGGCTGTTTTGATCCGTGCTAATCCATTGATTCGTGGGCTCAGTATTGCGGGCAGAGAAGAAAAGATTGCATTATATGCCGATGACATTCTACTCTTTCTTGGTGATGATGGGGATTCTTTGAGGAACACGTTGCGGTTGGTGGATGATTTTGGCACTTATTCCGGATTTCAAATTAATTGGACTAAGTCCTCTTTGCTCCCGCTTGATGGTGGTTTGCGGAGGTCTTGCTTGTCAGAGATCCCGCTTTCTTACGTGGCTGACTGTACCTATCTGGGGATTCGGGTGGCAGCAACAATGGACTCCTTTTTGGAGATGAATCTATTGCCTGCTATTCAATCTTTTAATGATAAAACAATGACATGGCTTCACTTGCCCTTGAACGTGATTGGTAGGTCGAATCTTATTAAAATGATCTTTTTGCCCAATTTCTTATACATTTTTCAGACCGCGCCGGTGCCTATCCCTAAAAAATATTTCCGACATATAGACAAGATCATCTTACTCTTTGTATGGCTGGGGTATGTGGCCATGGACTCTGACACACCCTTGTGGGGCGCAGCAGGGTTGCATCATTTGCTAGGTAGTGAGTTTGGTCCTCTGTGGTCTAGATTCGGGATTCATACTCTTGGACAATTGTATCATGATAATCAGCTGAAATCTTTTGCACAATTACATGACGAATATCATCTACCACACAGTCTTTTCTATTCTTATTTATGTACCAGATATGCTCTTAGAGCTCAGTGGGGAGATAGGGCACCGATTATAGCTACATTCCCGCTTCTCGCTAGATTGAGGACCCTGGAGCCTCCGAGACCTCTCTCTTTTATTTATCAGTGGCTGGAATCTCACATGAGATTTCAGGAATTTCCTTCACGGACTAAATGGGAAATAGATTTGGGTCCATTGGAGGATTGGGAGTGGAGCATGGCTAAGGAGGTGCCAGCTCAGATGGTGACATCGACTAGACATCAAATGATACAGCTGAATATCCTTCACAGAATTTATTACACACCAATTAGACTGTTTAAAATGAGAAATTCTGGTACTGACCACTGCCATCGATGTGACAATGTTCAAGGCACATACTTGCACATGATTTGGGAGTGTCCTGAGGTGGGGAGGTTTTGGTCAGAGGTAATGCGTATTGTGACCTTAGTGTTGGGACGACCTGTACCTGCGAATCCAAAAATGTGTTTACTGTCTATCTTCCCCGATGAGATTGAGGAGGCCAATGACAAATCTCTTCTGCGAGAGCTCTTGGTGATGGCAAGAAAGGTGGTGGCCCTGAATTGGATGTCAGACAGGGCTCCCGATTATAGGGCATGGATTAACTTGGTTTCACAGTATAAATTGGTTTACTTACACCGAGGTATTCCAGCTAAGTTTGATAAAATCTGGGGATGGTGGCAAGCCTGGTGGACAGCTAGGGCAAGTACTCCTGTGGCTCACGGCGATGTGTGACCTGCTGGAGTTGTTCGACTGTGCTCTTGTCTGCTGGTCGTGTGGATATTGGTAACATATACTTGTTGTTTGTCTTTGTGTCTGACCCCTGTTTAGTACTGACTGGTGGGTGGGGGCTGGGGGGTGCTGCGGCCCTGGGGAAGAGAGGAACTGAGATCGAGGGATATAGTTTTAACTTAGGTTAAAGGTTTGAAGTTTGGGTTGTATTATTATAAAAACCTCAGGTCGACTCTGTACGCCTTCTCAATATGTATCTGCTTTTGCTAATGTTATACATGATTGCATATTCCTGCTGTACTTGAAAGACTTTATTTGTATCTCTCTTTTCTTTGTATTTGTATGGAGTGATCTGATAATAAAATATATTTCAAAAAAAAAAAAAAAAAAAAAAAGAACAGCATATTCTAGGTGGGGTCTTACCATGGACCTGTAAAGAGGCATAATTATATCTTCCTCCCTTGAGTCAATACCCCTTTTAATACATGCCAATATCTTATTGGCCTTTGCAGCTGCCAGCTGGCACTGCATGCTACTGCTAAGTCTATTGTCTACCATTACTCCCAAATCCTTTTCATTAGTAGATTTCCCCAGAGGAACACCATCTAAACTATATGTTGCATTTTTATTATTATACCCAAAATGCATAACTTTACACTTGTCTATATTGAATCTCATTTGCCATTTGCCTGCCCAGTTACTCAATTTGTCCAAATCCTCTTGTAATGAAAACACATGCAGTTCAGACTTTATTACCTTACTTAATTTTGTGTCATCGGCAAACACTGATACATGGCTTCCTATGCCCTCTGGGAGGTCATTAATAAATACATTAAAAAGAAGAGGACCCAGGACAGATCCCTGAGGTACTCCACTTATCACTTTTATCCAACTGGAGAACTTGCCATTTATTACCACTCTTTGCATTCTATCTTTCAGCCAATTTCCGATCCACACACAAACATTTTCCCCTAGGCCTATTTCCTTCAATTTGTACAGTAAATAAAGAATAATAATAATAATAATAATGATCTCCTATGTGGATGATGTCCTGCTTAAAATTACTACCTTCCAAAAACACATTGCAGAGATTAAATGTGTTTAATTAGTTAAAGGAAGAAGGCTTTAAAACTTCGCTCAAAAACCACAGATGTGTCGAAAGTTAACTTTCTTGGTCATGAAGTGACAACTGAAGTGTTAAATGTGCAGTGTAAGAATGTTGAGGCGATAGTTAAATCCAAAACACCTACAAATCTCAAGGAATTGAGATACTTCCTAGGTATGATAAATTATTTGTAGAAGTTCATTGATAACTATGCTGAAATAACAAGACCATTGTTGTTATTGAAGAAGGATCAACCATGGATCTGGGGAGAAGTTCAGGAACAAGCTGTGTTTGAGATCAAGAGGAAACTCACCCAGACTCCTTGTCTAGCATATCCAGAAGGAGATAAGCCATTTTACCATGAGACAGCATTCACTAATCTTAGTCTCAGTGGGGTTTTGTAACAGAAACATGAATAAAGTTACTGCTTATGCCAGTAAATCCCTATCTTAAGTGGAAATAAAATTCAATGATTGTGAGACAGCATTAATAGCTACCACAAATCTGCCTTTGCAATATTTTCAAAGTGATAAAATAAGGGAAGGACACCTTTCCTATAGTAGGATCACTGTGTGAACCTTACCCCTACAGGGATGGCCACTGGAAATCAGGTATAAATAGAAAAGGAAGAGTCATGTAGCTCATGGATTAGCCAAGTTCCATGACTGTTCAGCACCTCCTTTGGAGACTGCTATAGATGGAGAGGACTACCTTAAGAAAGAACTGCTTTCCCCTTATAAGGCATTTGATGAGGCTTATTGTCAATTTGACAATTGCATATATTGAAGGTTGTTCATATCATGTCATAACTGATTCTGAAAGGAAACTGGTGGTAGGCATAGGGATTACCTGGACAGGTGAATTTCCTATTATATCCAAGGTATATAGCCTAGGACATTAGAGTAGCCAAGTGTGTATCTATAAGACGGTCCAATTAGGTATTGTACATAACATAAAGGATTTTGTGATCATAACTGATTCCAACTACGTTTGCAATAGTTTTGCTGAATACCTCCCAGGTTGAAAAAGGAGCCATATGCTCCAATCCAGTAACAAACCAGTGAAACATGGTAAGTTGTTTTGCGAGATTTATAATCTTGTGACCTCAAATTACCTTACTATTTATTGGAAAAGACCAAGAGTCATTCCAAAGTCATAGGCCCTGAAAAACAGGGAAATAACCAGATTTATTGGGACCTATCCAGGTAGATGCTGTTACCAGGCAACAGGCCCGTAATGAATCAGACACCCCAGTAGTTCAGTGGATTCAAGACTCACCTAGTAAGGACTTGATTACAAATTAGAAAGGGTATCCTATCGTAGATCTCTTCTATAAACACATAGAAGAGCCCCAAAACCACCCAATCTCTGATGAAGATTATGTAAGTAAGGAAGTCCTGTGGATCTTGATGAGATCCAGAGCACAGTTCCATATACAAGATGGTCTTTTAATCAGAATCTCAAAAATGGAATACAGCAATGGGTTGTATCCACTGCATTCAGGGGTCTCATGCTCCAACATGCTCATGATTCACCTACTTCAGGTCATCGTGGAGACAAAATCACGTATGAAATTCTCCGTGACTATGCATATTGGCCTCATATGCTTAAAGATGTACAAACCTATTGTCAAGGTTGTTTGGTGTCTTCTCAGTTCCAATGGCATGGCCCCACTCATCATGTACCGCTGCAGAAAAGGGGGATGTCATAACAGTGGTTGGATATCCTGATAGATTTTGTAAGACCAATCACCAGAACAGCAACAGGGAACAATTATATGTTAAAGGGATAGTAATGTTTCACAAAAACAGCAACTCTAATTAATCTTCATAGTATTTGGGACATGGAGTGTGTTATTTCAATACTGTCAGAGTTGTAGTTCAAGAGTAATTGAATGATAAAGTCTCCCCCTCCCGTCCCTTTTACCTAGTGTAAGGCGCCTCTCCTCAGATGTGGAATATGGTCTCTTGACCGGACAAGTCACAGCAAGGGACAATATTTTTAATGTGAACATAATGAAAACCCTGTCCCTCCCCTTGACAGGTATTTCAGGTTTTTCCTTATTCTCACTGAAGATTGTCTGAAGGGGTTACATTTATTCTGATCCCCTTCAGGATGTCTAGTATCTCTGCATGCAGACTCTCACACCTCCCAGGAAGATTTTGTACCACGCCCAACAGCTATTCAATTCAGGCTTTGGGCCTAACACTTAGAGAAGCTATTCAAGGACACACAATACTGGTATCATTTAGAATGCTTCTGCTTTATTGAACAAAAGACATATATTATATAGGTCTAAAAAGGGGAGGGCAAAAAGGTAGAAAACATGTTTGTTCATATTACAGAAAATGTGTAAGTGCAGAATAAGAACTACAAAGTTCAAACTGTTATCTCTATAGTCTAAAGTATTTTATGCCGTCAGCAGTTTCTATTCTCCCCCCAGAAAGTCCCTGGCATGAGTCCAAAGACTAATGGTCTTGTTTAGCTTTAAATAAACAGTTACACTGGCAATAAATTGCAAGCTAAAATTCATGAACCCTTTCAGTTCCCTGAAAAAAAAACTCGAAAAGATGGACACAAAATCCTGGCCATACAGTGCACAAGACCACTGACTATCAGCATAGCTGGGAACTCTCCGGTTTTGCCCCAGAGACTCTGGATTTAACAATGTATTACTGGGTCTCCGGGGCAGAGTCTAATTTGCCGGATGTGGGGCATTTCTCTTGAAACTCTGCCCACTTGTGCTCCATCCCGCCCCATTCCTCCCACTCCCCGCCCCATTCTCCTCCTTCCCCAGGCTTTTCTGTCATTTTTTTTTCTTTTTGTGTGTTTTTTTAAAGCCCCGCCCCTTTTTATGACGTGAATCGCGTCATACAGCTCACCCGGCGGCTACCCTCCGGGTTGCACCTTCTGTAAAGTTCCCAGGTATGACTATCAGGATGCGGTCAGGGGTTGCAGGAGAGCCAGATGGCATCAGGAAACATGGCTCCCTCCATGGCCCACTTAAAGAGGACTTCCAGCACAAACAGGAATATCAGAGGGAGCATCACTGCATGGAGCATGGGAGTAAGACTTAGGGTGACTGTAAAAACTGATGTTAACACTTTAGAAAAATAAGCCACTGGTCTCATACCACAACCGTGCTCCTGGGCAGCCATGGTGGACCCTACTTCAGTACAGAAAAGGTAAAGCATAGCTCTTCAAGGCGTTGCAAGCAACATCCATTTCACTAGTCCAACAAATACAGTCAGGTGCATCCTGTAAAGTACATTGTCACAGAATGTGGCCATAGTATGAACAGTCAGGTATCCATTGTCTGCAATAGGTCACTGTTACCAGAAAAAATAACATGGCCCTTTTTGTTTGTGGCTTGGAAATAGAGGTCACAGTCAGTATACGTTCAGGAGACAATTGTCTTTGGCCATGGGACAAGAGGAAACGCAAGTATTTGACTTGTTTCAAACAGTACTTCATTTTTGCAGGGGAAACCTTGTGTCCTGTGGATGCTAAGTGTTCAAGAAGCTGTGTGTATCACTCTTCCAAGCCTGCATGTCTGGACTGCAGAACAATAGGTTATCCACGTATTGAAGCAGCGTGAAACCTGCAGGTGGTAGACAGTTCTCTTACGACTGTGAAGTATGCAGTGGGAGAATCAGAAAACGCCTCCAAGTATACTGATTCCCTTTATACATGAAGGCAAACAGCGTCTGAGGGTCGGGGGTACTGGCATGCTAAAGAATGCGCTATTTAAGTCTATTACTGTGAAAGTGGTGCTATGTGCAGGAAGAGCAGACTGGACAGAGTTAGTATCAGGCACCAAAGGCGATAACTGTTGCACAATGGCATTAATGCCTCTCAGATCCTGGTTCAATCTCCAGGATCCACTGGGTTTGAGTACTGGGTCAATGGGTGTGTTGTGTTGAACCAATTATGTTGAATGTATCCAAGGGGTTAAAACAAGAGAACCAATCAGGTTGGATATCTTCACATAAATAAATTAATGACAATATTAAATAATTTTGAGAACTTTACACTATATTATGTATTGACACGCTACTTCACAGTAAAGAATTGATTAAAATAATCAATCCCGCATATTTGTGTAAAAATATATATAATTTATTTAAGTGAAATATACTATATATAAAGTGTAAACAACAATGATATAAAGGAGTAATCAGCAATTACAAGAGATATATAGTAACTCAAACTACAACTATCACCATGAGGATTACCAGCACCTAAAGGGTTAACCGCACATAGGTATATTCAGAGGCATTAGATAACAATAATTGCACTCAGCAGCATAGAAAAGGATAATTGATCCCTACGATTAATAAAATACAGTTGGCAGCAGTGTATATAAATAACCCTGCCCGAGAAACTGTATAAATTATGCTAATTGAGGTTTAAGGTAGGTTGTCAGGTGAATTAGCTTTAATATTAAGCCAGGTCCTCTGACAATTCCCTTATACCATATATAATAAGCAAATTTAGAGACTAACTGGAATAGAATCCCAGATTTAAATCACCATAATTGAATTATCTACTGATTACAAATATTGCATACCTTCTGAATAAAACATATAAATTGCATTTAATATAGTCAATAACAGATTATAGCAGAACCATTTCAATAATATATGTCTAGACAGTATATAAACCTCGTGCAGCATATTTCACAAATATGACTATAGCTTTTGTCTAGTGAAAGTTTAAAAGAAACCTTCAGTTTACAAAAGTTAGGTCTAGTACACACACAAAGAAATCCAAAGAAACCTCACAAATAAATAGACAAATAGCGGTTAAAGGGTTAATAAATTAATTCAAAGAATTCCCCAGATCAATATTAGCTATTATAACCTTTCCACAAACACAATATTCTAGAAATAACAGAATTTATATTAACTAATATATAAACCCAGCTATTTAACTATATTACACTTATCTGGCAAACTATAACAATTTATCAATAAATAAATACATTCTGCTTAATTCCAGAATTTCTATAGCTAATATAGCTTATTGTAATTAATCCCAAATAGTTGGCCAGTCAAATTAAGACAAATTATAAGAAAAAATTATGTTTCTTCAGATATAGAAGAAATATATATTTGATTCTGAATTTTGCAGAATTTAAATAAGGAAAGATATATAGTTACCAGTCCAATATGTGTGGATTTCTTAGGATTTCTTTAGTAGGAAAACATTGCAGAGAAAAAAAGACCCTCTTCTCTCTCAACTTGCATATTTATAATATGAAACTCCTCTGATCAAAATCTGCTCTGATTGGTTAAAGAACCATCTCATTATACAGTGACATCACCAGTATTACCTGATTGGGTGCTTCTAACCCTTAATTTCCATATGACATCATGCATAAATTATGATAACAATATGAGGAATTTTAAGGCATCAGTAATGACACCATTTACATCCACAAGATGGCCCTCTCTCTCCACGTTAAAATTTTCCTTGATAATTTGTGAACCACTAGTAATGACATCTTGTTTGGCAATCATCTCAAAAGGGAGAGATCATAAGTTTATCAGAGACCCTATAAACATATAATTCTACCAGCCTTTCTCACATAGAAGTACATCTTCTTCTAGACTTGGTGTCTAGCACCTTATCATATATCTCCATAACTGACATTCAGTTATTTTCACCCCCTACCTTGAATCAAAGGGCCATTGTTTTAACATGAGATCATTTACACACATCTTAAAACAGAATTTCAGAGAATTTAGTTTAAAAGAAAAATTAACCATTTCCTCCCCATCATGGCAATGTCTCTGACAGTTGCAAGGGGACAATATAGGTGTAGTTATATTTTTGTGTAACAGTTCCTTTATAATGGGTGCAATGCCCTGCTCCTGTTTGATGTATCCAGGAGTAGTGTTGTCCTTGAGCGTGGCCTGGTATGGTGAACAGTCAATGAGCCCTGGGTCAGTATTAGTAGTCACCCATGTTGTTGTAGGTAGGTCCTGGAGTTCAACTGGGATGTCATTAGAGGTGTCATGCATCATAATCACTGTCTGTTAAGGGTCAAGTGGAATAAATTTCTGGTGATGGACTAAATGTTCATCTGTGATCCAGCAAAATAAACTGCCCTCTGAAGTCACAATGTACACTACAGATGGGGTGAGCCACAAACCTGTAATAACATGGTCCCTAGGACCGGTGTCACAGTCAAACACATTAACTGGTTCATCAAAAGTGCAAGTCACCATAGCGGTGGTAGCTTTAGTGGCTTGAAAAATAGTGTCACAAATGTCCATCATGTCTCCTTCAAGCAGTAATGGGCACATTATATCTGGGGTCACAGATAATGCAGCAAGTGGTGTGTCACCATCATTAACCATAAGACCTCCCTTTGAATCAACATTTGTAGATAATTGCAATTTGGCCATAAGGTCTCTTCTGAGTAAATTAACCAGGCAATTAGGAATGATCAGAAAAGAATGATATAATATGGGTCTATCATCAAGTGCAACAGATAAGGTTGGTGTTAATTTGCACTCTATGTGAACCCCTTCTACACCCACAGAGCATTCTCTATTTGTAGTAACACTGTCAGTATAACATTTACCAGATATTGAAGATTTGGTTGTTCCGGTATCCACCAGGAAATTATACATTTGATCTGCAACTTTAAGAGTCAACACTGTCAATTTGTTCCATCTCTCTGACAATTGTGCTACAAAACAAGCAAGGGGTTCCATCCTCGGGCATCCCTATGGGTTCTGTGTCTGAGTTTTCCATTGCACCTGATAAGCAGGTTTAGCACCTTAATCAGCGCAGAGGACGTTAACGTCAAAATTTGTCTAGGGCGGGGTACTGTCAGCCTGACTGGGAGGGGACCAACATTCTCTTGCAAAATGGCCCATTTTACCAGAGTTATAACATGCTCTTTGCATTCTGGGGCACTCTTCAGAATTGTATCTCTGCCCATGACCTCTTTTTACAGATTGGCCATTATACCTTCCCCTAAAATTACCTTTCTGTATCCTTCATCCTCTCTGTGGGTTTGGAGTGTATAATAGTGATAAGGAGATGTCATTAAAAATCACATGTGTCTGAGTATCCCTGTGTCTTAAGAGGGAAACACCCTGTGGCATCCTTGATACGGAGCCGGGACTCTAAATCTTTAGGTGTCAGTCTATGCCAGTTATTAGGGATGAGCGAGCACCCCGATGCTCGGGTGCTCGGGTGCTCTGACCGAGCACCCCCTGATGCTCGAGTGCTCGGCCGAGTACCCGAGCCCCATTCAAATGAATGGGAGCACTCGAGCATTAAACCAGGCACCCCCTGCTCTGATGAGCGGAGGGTGCCTGGTCAATGTCCCCCTTCATCTCCGCTATGCCCCTCTTCCACAATGTCCCCCTTCATCTCCTATGCCATAGCGGAGATGAAGGGGGACATTGTGGAAGAGGGGCATAGCGGAGATGAAGGGGGACATTGTGGAAGAGGGGCATAGAGTCTATGCCCCTCTTCCACAATGTCCCCCTTCATCTCCGCTATGCCCCTCTTCCACAATGTCCCCCTTCATCTCCTCTATGGCATAGGAGATGAAGGGGGACATTGTGGAAGAGGGGCATAGCGGAGATGAAGGGGCACATTGTGGAAGACGGGCATAGCGGAGATGAAGGGGGACATTGTGGAAGAGGGGCATAGAGTCTATGCCCCTCTTCCACAATGTCCCCCTTCATCTCCGCAATGCCCCCTTCATCTCCGCAATGCCCCCGTACCTCCATTCCCTGGTGGTCCAGCGGAGCGTCTTCGGATCTGTGCCTCTTCCGGCACAGATCCTCTTCACCCGAACATGTCGGGCGAGCACATGGCGGTACTCGTACGAGTACCGCCATGTGCCGAGCAGAGCGATGCTCGAGCCGATCCGAGCATCGGCCGAGCACGCTCGCTCAACACTACCAGTTATCAACACACATCTTCACAACCTGAGCTACATCAGGTTTCATATTACTAACTAGATGTTGACCATACAATGAACCCATTCCTTCAGCCACATCCACCTTTTGCATTCCACCCTCCTCTGTCCAACAATCACTGAACCTTTTCAAAAACTCTGTCACACTTTCACCAGCCTTCTGCTTACATGCTGTAGCCTTTGGAATATCCTGGATATCATTTCCCTCTTGCACCAAAAATTGATGAACTTGCGTCCACATCTCATCAATAAAGTCCTGTTTACTCCACTGATTATCAGTTACTGTAGTAGGGGCAGCATATTCTAACTTTAAGTGATTATTTTTTTTCTTCCCATTGGATGCCAGCATGCTTAGTGCAGGCATCCAGCAAAACCCTGTAATCTGAACCTGTTAACTGTTGTCCTATTGTACATTTCTTTAAATACCCTATTGCCCCTAGAGGGGACTTAAAAGGGTTGGGACAATCCTTGGCCCATGCATTCATGACAAGAACATCGGGGCTCTATTAATTACTTGAGTCCCAACGGTCATGAAAGGAAAGGCACGGGCAATTTTTTAAACATTCGCACATGAAACATTCGCACTTCCTTCCTCCTCACTATCTTCGAACTGACTTTCTAATGCCAATTTAGCTGCTCCCTCCTTTTCCAACTTTTCCCAGAGTACCCTTGCTTGCTCGCCACTTGCATCTAATTCTTTTCTGGTTTTCCATATTTTTACTTCTTAAATTAGCAGCTGGCCTCCTTGGAATTGGTGCCCCAGGGATATCGCCTGAGGCGTAGTCAGTACCCTCCTTGTCCTCTGCCTTAACTGACTCTCTCTTTTGGACAAATGGAATTTTTTGGGAACCTATACAAGCAACAATTTCAAGGATTAAAGCCTCATCCTTAGTGTTAATGGATGATTATAATATATTTGTCTTAGAAAGGGGAGGTGGTGCTTGGTTTCTCTGTCCCTTTTATTGCATTGTCAGTAGTAACTTTAATTTCCTTACTTTTCTTCTTTAACTGCTTAACATTCTGTTTCTCAGCCTGCACTGCATATGGGGCTAACTGTACCCACACGTTTCCACATTCAGACATATACTTCATATCCCAACCTGGCTCCGGACCATACCACTTCCATTCTGGATCCCTCAAACATAGACCCTTAATCATAGAAATGTGCCAGGCATCAAATGCTCCTTCTCTTGGAAACAGACTATGTGATTGCAACCCAGCGAGGTTGTCACAAAACTGGTCGGCATAATAAACGCCTGCCTGTTCAGTGACATACTCCTTGGGTGTCTGACCTGGTTTAATTTTACCAGGTTTACCCTGACCCATATTTGCAATAATCAGAAAACATTATAAATACAAAAATGACCACTTACCAAAGTTTACAGAAAACAAGATTATAGCATGCAAATATTAGTACAAAGAAAACAAAGACATATGATCATACAAGAAAAACAGTTATATACACCAAACAATCCTGTAGCTTGATATGAAGGACTCTGGGAGATGTGGTCCATTCCCTAAGTCAAATTAAGGACCTTTTTATACACTTATTTCCCACTGGGCCTATCCAAGTGGGTCTTGGGACTCTTACCCAAGAAAATTACACTACTGGCTTCCGGAATCTAACCGAAGCCCTTCAGTCCACCCTACCTGGATACTCAGTGCCAAATGGCCATATAACATAAAAATAAAATATGTACCTGACTGAGTATCCTGCTGAAAACTCCAAGAATAAAGTGGTTACATTTATTCTGGTCCCATTCAGGTTGTCTGGTATCTTTGCATGTAGACTCTCACACTTCCCACGAAGATTCTGTACCACTCCCAACAGCTATTCAATTCAGGCTTTGGTCCTAACACTTAGAGAAGCTATTCAAGGAGACACAATACTGGTATCATTTAGAATGATTCTGCTTTATTGAACAAAGACATACATTATATAGATCTCAAAAGGGGAGGGCAAAAAGGTAGAAAACATGTTTGTTCATATTACAAAAAATGTGTAAGTGCAGAATAAGAACTACAAAGTTCAAACTGTTATCTCTAAAGTCTAAAGTATTTTATGCCGTCATCAGTTTATGTTCTTCTCCCAGAAAGTCCCTGACATGAGTCCAAAGACTAATGGTGTAGTTTAGCTTTAAATAAACAATTACACTAGCAATAAAATTCATTAAACCTTTCATTGCCCCTCTCTGCGATCCATCCGGACAGTCTTGCTGCTCTGAGGTGAGCAGTGTTACATCAGTAAAAGGGACGGGAGAGGGATACTTTATCATTCAATTACTCTTGAACTATAACTCTGACAGTATTGAAATAACCATCTCCATGACCCAAATACTATGAAGATTATTTGGATCTGCTTATATTGTGAAATATTACTATCCCTTTAACCTTTACTTGTTTATTCAGTAAATGGGTTGAATGTTTACCCGCTAACAATAATACAGCAGAAACCACTGCTGTATTGTTAATTAACCATGTGTTCTTTAGGTTTGGCTTACCACAATGGATTGACTCTGATAGAGGTAGCCATTTCACCAGTGAAGTGATGAGTAAACTCTGGAAAATGTTGTGGCTAAAGAGAAAGTTACATATTGATACCTTCCTGTCTCAGTTGTCAGGGTGGAGCAATAGAATCAATCTATTGTTAAAATTCTTAAAATGTTTGTTAAGGAATCCTGTAAGGCTTTTGTAGTGCAGCCGAAAAAAGTGTCACCATTTGAATTGATGACAGTTAGAAAGATGATCCTATCCCAACAATTGCTGTACCACACGTCTGATCAAAATTGAATTAATGCTTCCACAACACATCAATACATAGACAACCTGCACAAGCATTTGCGTTTGCCAAGAAAAATCTGGAGAAGACAGCATTAAGTTCTAAGACTTACTATGATCCGAAGACTACAAAAATGAATATGAGATAAATGATCACGTTTATCTTTATCATTTTGCTACAATCCAGGTGAAAGAGAAGAAATTCTTACCCTCATGGAGAGGACCATCTATCATAACTGATAAACTATCTCCAGTTACCTATAAGATTTCTGTTCCTGCTAATGGTGAGACTTTAGAAAAGTGGGATCATATTAACCAACTGCGTGCTTGTCACCCTAAATCTCAGTTACATGTCATAGATGGACAAGCTGAAGAAGAGCAAGGAACCTAACTCAAGCATTGGATGCATAAGTATTCATTGATTGTCCCATGGACAATGTCATGTCTGGTTCTATTGTCTTCCTATATGTTTCTGTGGAATGTCATTCTCTCTTTTATCTGTCTGTGTGCATGTATGTTCCCCAATAACTCTTCTAACACCTCTTTACCAAGTGAAATGTTGCTCAATGAAATTCTCAGAAATGTATTTTATGCTAATTCTATTTTTTCTCCCAAGACGGCTTTTTGTTTTTAAGCATAAAGCTGAGGATGTATTCCTCTGTGTAAGGGGAAAAGCAAATGTAAAAGGTGTTAATGTTTCCTAGCTCAGCTTAAGGCAATAAGTGCCACAAGCAGACTATGAGGAGTATGCATTTATCATAATATTGCCAGGGTTATAGGCATATAAGTTGAAATTGTAATGCTGTTATGCTAAATTGTTTCAATTTCCAGAACACTCAAGAACTATTTCTTTTGATCCTAAGAGATCTTGATAGATTGAGTGGTCAGATGACTAATCCATTTGCTGTGGATGTCCAGACCAAGGCTGTGATGTGGATCATCCTTCCTCTGTGACAGGAGTTACAGGCAAAGCCAATCATGATTCCAGGACTGTCATCAAGAATCAGTGGGAGAGAGATGCCAGGGTTCATCCTCACTGAGAAGAGACTCATATCCAGAGGATCTTTGTCAGAGTGGATCCAAAGGTCACCATTATGAAGAAATTTGATATTTCTCACATCCAATCTCAAAAGCTGGAAACCTGATACGTTATGCATGCCAAGTTATCTCAAGCCGAGACTAAGGAGAGCCTTGAGTAGGACAAGCAATCGTTCATATCAGATACTATGTATCTTATTCATCAACCAAATCAGTTTATACATTCCTGATGTGAGCTATTGTCTTAGCTGTTTATAAGAACAATAAAGACTCTGTCTTTAGGAACAAAGAAATGATGATGAAATGAAGTGAACCCTTACCACTTCAAGGACAATCCTGATCATGGGTAAAGGGGTATAACAGATGTTCTCTTCAAGTTTTAGCAATTACATTTCAGAACTTTCGCTGAGTTTATAACATTATGCTAAAAAGGGGGATTTTGTCAAAGGGTCTGCCCTTTGCTGTACATTATATGGTTAAGATGCTCTGCAGTCTGTATATATTAGGCCTGTGTGTTTAAGAAGATTAGTTTAGTTTCTCTAGAAATAAGCTTTTAAACTTACATACAGTTAAAGCATGTTGCTTTCCTTGAAAGGGCCTCTTTTCATGCATTCCCATGAATCTTATCTATAGTGGGAGCAAAACATCTGGTATTTCTGTGCAGGAAGTTGCTAGATTCTCATTCCATGAGAAGCCACTTCTTCTATGTTCTCCAATTATTTTCTTAACCTATGAGAGAAGGATGGGAGTCTAGCAGAGGTGTAACTAGAAGCCACCAGGTCCTGGTGCAGAAACTGCCATGCACCACCCCCCGACCACATTGCCCCCCCATTGCACTGAATCTCCACATTGCCTCTCAATCTCCACCTTGCTCCTGAATCTCCACCTACTGACCCCCCCCCTTGTCTATTTCCTAGCTCCCTGGTGGTCTAGTGTTGTGCCATGAAAGGTCTGTGCCTCCTTCTGCACAGATCTCTATAGAGCTGGAGCTCCCATACGGTTCTCAGTAATACAGAGTGCTGGGAGATGATGTCACCTCACAGTGCTCTGCATTACTAGAGAGTGCCTTAGAGGGAGATCCACTGTTAGAGGTCTGTGCCGAAGAAGGCACAGACCTACTTGCCGTGGGCACTTGGCAAGGGGGTCACAGGGGCGGCCAGGCCCCTGTACTACTGCTACCTAATACTCAGATGGTGTTATATGTTGGTTCATTTTTAAGAATGTTCATCTCCTAACACTCCTGCTTGGTAACCATGTTCTACGGTGATTTACAATATAACCAACTTCATTTAGAAACATGCTCTGACTCAAATCTTGCTGGTGGGAACTAAGGGTTTCTATTGCAGTATGTGTTGGCTCTGGCCACACACATTATTTTGTTGCTAGCAGTCCAAAATGTAGCTAGCCCGCAAATATGCTGAAACAAACTCACACAACAGTGTTTCTGTGCATCAGTTACCAACCCATACTCAGGGAGAAAGCCTCAAAGACATGGGCCACCATCACTGCCAACACCATGACCATCACAACCACATATTTTGGATATTTGCCACCTCTGAGACCCATAAATTTGCCTGTGTTCAAAATGGGAATGGTTGATGTAGCTATTTGTGCTGCTGCTGGTATAAACCCTTTGCTGCCTTCTTTTTCACTATATGTTTTCTTAGCAATAACATTCTCCCTCTCATCCTCCACAGTGCATCCCTCCACTTGATCAATAAGCTTAGCTTTATATTCTGTGACAGAATCCTATTCCTTAGAGAGATATACTGATCATCATGATTCCCTGTTGTGACACACTGATCACAATTTAGAAATATTTTGTTTAAAGAGGGGGTCCAACAAAGTGGCAAGAATGTATTCTTCATTGCTTTTAATTGACACCATACGAGGATCTTGCTCAAAGCACGCTAACATGTCCTTTAGAAGCTGGAGCATGTTTGTGTTGTCATTATCGTAACATTCCTCAGCCATGCTCCTCAGTTTTTACTGCAATAAATAAATGAGTGGAAAATTTTCACCAATTCCTGCCTCTACGTGTTTAACCACTCGAAAGGTTTTGGCAGCGCACATACAACATACAGTCTTTGACATTATCCAGGTAAAAAGTGGCTTCCTCCAAAGACTTCCAGGTTTGCATTTTGTACTTGCTTATGGCCTTACTCTGCTTGTACAAACCTTCTAACATGTACATTGTGGAATTCAACCTGGTAGGGACCTCCAAACTTTCAGCTAACTTTCTGGCTATGTCATCATCTGCATTTTTATTTTTTTTCTTAGAGTCCATCCTATTCCCGTAAACAAAAAAGCAGCCTACTTCTTTCCACAAGTTTAACTAACACAGATATTACAGCCAGATCAGGATGTAATTTGCATCATGGCTGTCTTTATCTTCCCAATCAGTCACCCAGAATGTTGGGATATTTGAGGTAATTCTCCTTTGCTCCCTTTTCACACCCCCAGACTTCCCTGTCCCTAACACAGCCAGATCAGGAATGGACTTGGGTCACAGCTGCCTGTGTCTTCTCAGCCGCACACAATGTTGGGGTATTTGGGGAAAACTTCTTTGCCCTCTTCTCACACCCCAGACTCCCCTAGCATAGAGATGACAACCAGATCAGGAAGGAGCTTGGACCACAGATGAATATATATTCATAGTCATTCAGTCACAAAGAATTTTGGGTTATTTGGAGTCATCCTATCTCCCAGACTGCCTCTAGACTCCCCTAATGAAGAGAACAAATGTCAGACCTACAAAACACCCAAACTGAGCATCAACTTTTTATTAGCATGTCTTCACTAGCTGGCAAATGTGCTGCTCTCTCTTCCTCTCGCAAACACAGAATGCAAGCTGTGGAACCCTGAGAACCCTTTTATACTATGCCTGTCGGAAATTAAGGGACATTTGTCACATGGTGGGTAGAGATTCAGTCTTTCAATTGATTTCAATGCAATAAGTTACACACAAAAAATGGAAACGTCCTTCTACGCAGGAGGTGCCAATTTTCTTTCTCTTTTGAGCTGAAACGAACAGCTGGTATAGAGGAGAGAATGAGGGGCTTTTTAGCAGAAAGTGATAGGGAATGGGAGAAAGAGCAACAGGATGATGAGCAGGCTAGTGTTCCACAGACTCCTGTAGCCACCATGGAACTGTATTTCTCTAATAGTGATTTGGGACTCGGACAGCTTCCACCTATCCTGGTTCTAGTTCTAGTGCTGATTCTGAGGCAGGCCAAGCCAGTGAAGGGAATTATGGAGAAGAAGAGGAAATTCTTCTCCACAGTTCTGGGCACCAGTTCTTATAAAAAAAAAGTGCAGAGATGTACAACAAAACTGATAAAGGGATAGGAAGATCTGAGTTATAAAGAGAGACTAGCTAAACTGGGTTTGTTGACCTTAGAGAAGAGATGTCTAAAGGGTAACATGATTACCATTTACAAATATATTCAAGGCCAATACAAATAATTCTCCAATGAACTATTTACTCAAAGAGCTGAGCTAAGAACAAGAGTTCATCCATTAAGACTATGTTATGGAATTATTTGCCTTGGGATGCTGTGCTTGCAGATACTGTAACTACTTTCAAAAAAGTATTGAATACCTATGTAGCACAGAACAATATTGAGAATTATGACAGTTGGTTCAAAGCAGATAGGATGTCAATCCAGAGAAATATCCATTTGTAGTCAGGAAGACATTTTTTTATCTACTTAGGGCTAAATTAGAAATGGCTTATTTTTTTTTGCCTTCCTCTGGAACAACAGGGGTGATTTGACATGGGCTGGACTTGACTGACTCATCTCTTTTTTTCAGCCTGATCAACTATGTTACTGTGAAATCATGGGTGTGGGAATATTTTTCTCTTGAGGTAAGAGCAGTGCAGTCATCACCAGTGACTGCATTGTGACCTACTTGTGAAAGGGGAAATGAGGGGACATACCTTGGTACAAACGCCCTCATAAAGCACATGGACCACAGTCAAGACAACATTTTTGTTAAGCATGTAAAAGCCAAAGACCCAAAAATGAAAATGAGAGCCGTTATCGCTATGCTCTCTGTCCATCACCAAGGGCATAAAGAGCATCAGCAAAAATCCAGGAGGAAGTGTTAATAGCAGTAATCCCAGTGGTAGATGGTAGCAAACTTTAAGATCCATCTTCCTCTTCCTCAACCTTCTCATCTTTTCAGTTGTTAATAATACATGTGACATGGATTTCCCTGTGTGGTTTTGTCCACTTCTGCTCCCTGATACTGCTTGATATCTGTGACCTGCTTTCGTTTATAATATAACCCACTGGACTGAAACCCACTCACAATCTATGTTTGCTGCTGGGCAACTAAGGGGTTCCATGGTGTTATGTGTCAGTGCTGGTCACACATATTGTTTTGTTTGTTAGTTATACATGGTGTCATTGTTTCTGCCCAGAACATAGCTATCACACAAGTATGCTGAAACCATCTCACATGCGGTGGGACTACTCCTAGGAGCTACATAGTGTTCCTGTGTATCATGTACCAACCAATAATCCAGGAGCATGCTGCTGCAAGTGCCACCACTACCTCAAATGTTTGAATACCACCCATGAGAACCAGGAATTGCTTTATATGATGACTATGACATGTTCAGATCTATTTTGCTAATTCCTGCCCCTACAAAACTAAGCAGCATGGTTGTCTCCTCAAAAGATTTCAGCAGCTCACGTACATCACACATTAGTTGCCATTGCCCATGTTTCAAAGATTCTCCCTCCAAAGCTTTCTAGTTTTACATTGTGTACTCTCTAATGGCCATATTCTGCTAGTAGAAATGCTCTAGCATGTACAAAGTGGAATTGCACCTGGTAGGGACCTCCATTTTCAGCTGGCGATGAGGCATGTTGTTGCACTTCTGCATGGAATGGAATGCATTGCGTGCAATGTAGGAGCAACTAAAATGCGCGCTTATTTTGTGGGAGATATTCAGCATGTCTTAGACGGCTTCACATTCTGCCAGGAATCTGATCATAACTAAATTGAGGACATGGGCAAAGCAGGATACATGCACCATATCAACTATTCTCATTGCAGATATTAGGTTGGAGCCATTATCAGCAGACATAAAACTACCTTTCATGCAGTGGTATACAAGCCATTCCTCTATCACTTTCTCTAACTTAGTTAATACATCTTTGGCTTTGTGGGTCCGTCTCTCAAAACTCTGTAAGCATGAGTTGGCTTACCGATGGTATGGGCATCCTGTCGTGGTCTTTTAATCATGCTGCCAGAACCAGAGGCAGTCTATGTCATCTCTATGTCATTTGTTGTATTTTGTACCCCAGAACCCCAGGAACTTTTAAGGGTACTTCTGCTGCTGTTAGTTGTGGCACCTCTGAAATATTGATGCTATGACTCCCATTCAGAACTGTGGTTGTGCTTCAGATGATATCTCACTGAGGAGGTGCGATCCCAGCAAAACGGTTTTATATTGTTTTTGTTTATTGTCTATATATATACTAGCAATTTGGTAATGTATTTTTTTTTAATAAATGTTATGATAGTGAAATATAGCGTAGGATGTACGTGTCAGAAAGATACACACAGTGATACACAGACACATTTGCAAACACACACATATACAGGGAGACACACAGTGATAGAGAAGCATGCAACACACATACATACACACACATGCACTGATATACACAAACAGTGACACACAGATGCAGATCAGAACATACATACAGTGTGAGCAGTGTAAGCAACATACCTCCCAACATTTCAAATGACCAAAGAGGGACACTTGTGTTTTAGGCTGTGATACTGGGGGTGTGGCTGGTGGTGTATTTTAGAAAATGTTTAACCCTTTGAGTGCCACGGAGTAAGCAATGCATTGCATGCCCTTCTGGCCTTGAAATGGTTAAGTTACTCTTTCTGTAAGTGAATGATTTAATAGAAGATGAAAGTATTTTTTTACACAGACTAATTTAACAGATATATACAGAAGTTTATACCCACATTACTGTGGAGCAATCTGTTACACTGGTATATACACCACACAGTGTGATCTCCTAAATAGAGGAGCAGAGGGATTTGGGTGTCAATCAAGGACTGTCCCTCCTATACTGTATAGTGCCAGTCCTTATACACAGACACATGCAGACTGTATACTATATAGCAGAGGTTCTCAACCCATGCCCTCAGTGGCCACTAACAGGCCAGGACTTAGGAATTTCCCTGCTAGAACACAAGTGTGTTGATCAGAGGCTCAGTTGTATTGATTAACTCACCTGTGCTCTTAAAAGGAAATTCTAAAATTCTGGCCTGTTAATAGCCACTGCAGTTTTGCACATAACCGTGTATTAACCGTCCAATACTTATGTGAGTACCATTTCATGGTGGTGGTGAGGTGACAATTGAATCCAACGATAATACACTAGGAAGGGCCTCTGTGCGTTTTTTCTTCTTTTTCACTGCACCTACAGACACCTCTACTGCTCGAAAGTATGTTTGTAATATATACATACTGGACATCTATTAGGGCTTGCAGATAGTAACCTTTTGTATCATTTTATATAGCACACAGAGCATCCTGAAGAGGGCCCAAGAGGACAGCTGCCTCACCACCTCCTGCTGCACCCTCTCCTCCTCATAAGTACTCTTGGATGCCACGTAAGTTTACACCACATTTTGAACCAAGAGTTTTAACCTGATATTTTCTTGCATATTTTTAAGACTTTAATCACCAGTGGGGTGTCCAAAGCACTGCTTTGCAATGTTTTGGACACACCTCTGGCACTCACAGGGTTAAAGGGCAATGATTATATTTTACTAACTGCTTTGAGTAGTCATAGTAACCTTTTATATTACTTTATTTATATCACACATAGCATCCCACAGAGGGTCCAAGAGCATGGCTTTCTCATTACTCCTGTTGCACCCACTCCTCCTTGTAAGTACCCTTGGATGTTAGAAAACTGACCACCACATCCAAGGCCAGCAGTTAGGAAAACCTATGTAGAGGTCCTATGCAGAGCTCCTCTATAATGCCTGTCCCATTGATGTAAGCATGGGGTGTAGTGTAGCCCCCCTGTGAAAATCTCTGCAAGGACTTCACTCTTCAGTACACTATACAACTCCTCCATGTACCTCCTCCCTGTACACCCTCCCACTCATTCACAACATACAGTACTTCACCTCCACCACAGTACAAATCTCCTGAAGAGGGAGGGTGTTGCCACAGTGCCTTACCTCGGCCTACACCATTTGGCCGGGAGCAGGGCTCTGGACTGGTGCTCCAGCATTACTAGCCATGTCCCTCTCTGCCTGCGGCCTAGTCTGGTTCCTGGTAACTGGCAGCACTGATTCAAGCACTTGCCTGGATGCCTGTTACAGGCCCAGCCTGGGGGACCTAATTGGTCCCGCCTTCTCCTACTCCTTTATAAACCTCTATGGGCCCGTGTATCAGTTACCCTTACGTTGTTGTTCTGATCAGTTCATTGATTTGTATTCCTGATTCCTGTGTATGACCCAGCTTGTCTGTCCATTCATCCTAGTGTTGACCTGTGGCTCTGTCTGACCACTCTCTGTGGGTATTCCGATTTGTCTTAGACATCCTTTCTGGTGCAAACTGTGGCTCTGTCTGACTACCCGCTCCGTGTATGACCTGGCTTGTCTGACTACCCATCCTGTTGTTGACCTGGGGCTCTGTCCACTGCGCATCCAGCATACCAACACTTCAGTGGATATCCTTCTGGTGCACACCTGTGGCTCCGGCTGACTGCCTGCTCCGTGTATGACCTAGCCTGTCTGCCTATCCTAGCTGGTGCTGACTAGGGGCTCTGTCTGTTTGCTATGTGTGTTGCTCCTGCTCCACAGACATTCATCCTAGTGCAGACCTGGGGCTCTATCAGACTCTTATCTTACTGACTGCAGGTATGAGTCAGTAGTCTCCATAGTCTGTAGGGAGGGGACTGGCCCCAAGGCCCTCCAGGGGCCCAGGGAACTGAGGCTTCCATGACAGAAGCCATTTCCAATTTAGCCCCAAGTGAGTAAAAAAAATTCCTTCCTGACTCCATATCTGCATTGAAGTCATCTATCATAATTTTCAATATTGTTCCGTGCTAGAAAGGCATCCGTTGCTTTTTTGAAAGCAGTTGCATTATCTGCAAGTACAACATCCCGAGCCAAAGAATTCCAAAGCTGTACCGCCTTTACTGTAATGAAACCCTGCCTTTGTTTTATTCGATTGCACTTTTCCTCTAGTCTTAATGGATGACCTCTTGTTCTTAGCTCAGATCTTTGCCTAGATAATTCATTGGATAGTTCTTTGTATTGACATTGAATGTATTTATAAATGGTAATCATATCTCCCCTTAGATGTCTCTTCTCTAATGTAAGCAATCCCAGTTTGGCTAGTCTCTCTTTATAGCTCAGATCCTCCAATCCCTTTATCAGTTTTGTTTGCACATCTTTGCACCCTTTCCAATTCAACAATGTCTTTTTTAAGAACTGGCGCCCAAAATTGTACTCCATATTCTAGATGAGGCCTAACCAAAGATTTATGCAGAGGTAGGATAATATTAGCATCCCTTGCATCTACACCTCTTTTTATGAAGGCTAGTACCCTATTTGCTCTTGCAGCAGCTGAGTGACTCTGCACACTGCTGTGAAGTCTATCAGAAATTTGTCTAATGAGGATTCCCCAAGTTGTTTCCCATTTAGAGTATATGTAGCATGCTTATTTCTACAGCCCACATGCATAACCTTACATTTATTTGCATTAACCCCTTAAGGACCGGGAAAATCTGAGTTTGATTTGACTTAAGGACCGGCGCAATTTTGACTTTTTTGACTATGTCTTTGTTCAACCATATTTTCTCTTTAATTCCTTTTGTGCACCCACATAAATTATATACTGTTTTTTTAAGCACAAGTAGGGCTTTCTTTTGATACCACAATTATATGAATACCTCATTGTTTAATTTGATTAAAATAGAAAAAAAGAGGAAAAAAATTGAAAAAAAACAACATTTTGCTTATATTTTCGTGTCAGGATTTGCATACAATTAGTTTATGACAAAAAATACCCCTAAATATATTCATTTGCTTCTCCTGAATATAAGAATACCCCATATGCCTAGTATTTCAATCACTTCCTCACATTTAGAAGGTAAATATTACAAGATGGATGCCATTATTTCCAACTTGTAATTTCTCAACAATTGGCATGTGAGCATCATAGCTTAGCTGACGGTGCCAGAACCAAAAATGTCCCACAAAGGTATATGTTTCTGAAAACTACACAACATAAGGTAAATAATCAGGAGAATTTTGGAGTTTTTCATGCAGCTATTTTTCCAGAAAAAAATTTCAAAATTGTGGTAATATTTTGTTTTTTTGCAGTTTTCACACTTACATTTCAATACTACTGTTGATATCAAGCACATGATAGGTGAATATTTTTAAAAATGCATTGTTTAGTGTTCAGCTCCTTCTTCTGAGTACGGCAATACCCCATATGCATAGGTTTCTCAAGGTTTGGGAGAGCTACGGGGCCCAAATTGGAACATGCGCTTTTCCAGTTTCACACTTTGAATTTTCACAGCTTGCATCACTGGTGCCATGTCTCATTTGGGGCTGTGTAACAGTGCTCCACTCTAAGATTTCCCCCCAAAAGTATATATTTTTGGAAAGTAGACACCCCAGGCTTTCATTTTATGTATGTTTTCAATTTTTTTACGCAGCCATTTTACCACCAATCGCTCGTAAATCTTGATGTAAGTTAAAAAAACAGCGTTTTTCACACTTGCACTTCAATGTTGATGTGAATTTCAAGCACATGATAGGTGAAGATTTTTAAAAATGCATTGTTTAGTGTTCAGCTCCTTCTTCTGAGTACGGCAATACCCCATATGCATAGGTTTCTCAAGGTTTGGGGGAGCTACAGGGCCCAAATTGGAACATGCGCGTTTCCAGTTTCACACTTTGAATTTTCACAGCTTGCATCACTGGTGCCATGTCTCATTTGGGGCTGTGTAACAGTGCTCCACTCTAAGATTTCCCCCCAAAAGTATATATTTTTGGAAAGTAGACACCCCAGGCTTTCATTTTATGTATGTTTTCAATTTTTTTACGCAGCCATTTTACCACCAATCGCTCGTAAATCTTGACGTAAGTTAAAAAACAGCGTTTTTCACACTTGCACTTCAATGTTGATGTGAATTTCAAGCACATGATAGGTGAAGATTTTTAAAAATGCATTGTTTAGTGTTCAGCTCCTTCTTCTGGGTACGGCAATACCCCATATGCATAGGTTTCTCAAGGTTTGGGGGAGCTACAGGGCCCAATTTTGAACAAATATTGAATTTTCACATCTTGGTTAACTGATGCCATTACTCATTTTGGGCTATGTTCCAGTGCTGCACTTTAGAATTTCCCCCCAAAAGTGTATATTTTTGGAATGTAGACACCCCCAGCTTTCATTTTAGGTGTGTTTTCAAATTTTTTACACAGCCATTTTACCACCACTTTCTCATAAACTTGACGTAAGTAAAAAAACAGCGTTTTTCACACTTTGCCTTCAATGTTGATGTGAATTTCAAGCACAGAATAGGTGAAGATTTTATAAACTGAATTGAATAGTGTTCAGCTCCTTCTTCTGAGTACGGCAATACCCCATATGCGTAGCTTTCTCATGGTTTGGGGGAGCTACGGGGGCCAAATTGGAACATGCGCGTTTCCAGGTTCACACTTTGAATCTTCACAGCTTGCGTTACTGGTGCCATGTCTCATTTGGGGCTGTGTAACAGTGCTCTTTTTTTAAGATTTCCCCCCAAAAGTGTATATTTTTGGAAAGTAGACACCACAGGCTCTCGTTTTAGGTGTGTTTTCCAATTTTATACATAGCCATTTTACCACCAATCCCTCGTAAACCATGACGTAAGTAAAAAAAAACAAAACAGCGTTTTTCACACTTAGGGTTGGCGGCAGTATACTGGGCTGCATACAAATTGGTTTGGGAAACAATTTCACCTAAAATGTCTTCCCCCAAAAACAAATCAAAAAAATGATCATGGGTAAATCCTTCCACATCAATTTGAATCCCTGGGTTGCCTGTGAATTCTGAGATTTGTGGGCATAAATTGATACCCATTCATTAGGATCCGGAGTGGCAGGTGTTGGGGCATTTCTTTGGGCAGGTCTTTTGGCAGGTCATTGGGCAGATCTTTTGGCAGGTGCTGGGGCAGTTGCCAGGGCAGCTCTTGGGGCAGCACTTGGGGCATTTCTTTGGTAGGTCTTTGGGCAGATCTTTTGGCAGGTGCTGGGGCAGTTGCCAGGGCAGCTCTTGGGGCAGCACTTGGGGCATTTCTTTGGGTAGGTATTTTGGTAGGTCTTTGGGCAGTTCTTTTGGCAGGTGCTGGGGCAGTTGCCAGAGCAGCTTTTGGGGCAGTGCGTCTTTTCTTGACAGAAGGCCCAGCGTCATCACTAGAGCTGCTTTCACTTTCTGAAAACTGCGCTATGTCAAAATCTGACGCAGTGTCTGTTGCCTCAGAGTCAGACGCCAAAAAGGCATATGCCTCTTCAACGCTGTACCTGCGCTGCATTTTGCCCACTAAAAAAGCTTTTTTTTTCTTACGCTATCCCTAAACCTAAATCTAACCCTAAAACTTACCCTAGCCTACGTATATCCTGAATCTACCTAACCCAAATGAACTACCTATCTAAACTGCACTTATTATATATATATATATATATATATATATATATATTTTTTTTTTTTTTTTTTTTTTTTTTTTTTGGGGGGGGTTTGGGGTTTTTTTGGTTTTTTTTTTTTTTTTCTTACGCTATCCCTAAACCTAAATCTAACCCTAAAACTTACCCTAACCTACGTATATCCTGAACCTACCTAACCCAAGTGAACTACCTATCTAAACTGCACTTATTATATATATATATTTTTTTTTGGGGGGGGTGTTTTGGGGTTTTTTTATTTTTTTATTTTTCTTACGCTATCCCTAAACCTAAATCTAACCCTAAAACTTACCCTAACCTACGTATATCCTGAACCTACCTAACCCAATTGAACTACCTATCTAAACTGCGCTTATTACATTTTTTTTGGGGGGGGTTTCCCCTAAACCTAAATCTATCCCTAAAACTTTCCCTAACACACGTCTACACTAAACCTACCCAACTACCTACCAAAATACCTAAACTATATTTATTATAAAAAAAAAAAAAAAAAAAAAAAAATTAAAAATTTTTAAAAAATCTAAAAAAATTCAAGGGGGATGGGGGGTGTCCCACAGATCAGAAAACACTGATCTGCAGCAAATTGATCACTCCAAGAGTGATCAGATGGGGGGACACTTATTGATCACTGCAGAACAGTGATCAAAGGGTTAATTTTCTTTATTTAAACTTTTTTTTTTACAGGCACACTGGAACACCATCTCCCTCTGTCTCTCTCCACCTTAGCAGTATGCAAGGTGGAGGGAGGCAGAGAGATCTGACAGGGACAGTATTTACAAATACTGTCCCTGTCATTCAGGTTTTGCAACATGTGATTCGCTTTTGAAGCGAATCACATGTTGCAATAATGTTTCAGCCACTTGTTACTAAGTGTCCCGATACCGGGACACTTAGTAACAAGCGGCTTGAACTCTTCCATCGCTCCGTGCGGCCGCGATGGAAGAGTTTAACCCTTGACGTACCAGGACCGTCAAGGGTCGTTCGGTCACATTTACCCTTGACGGTCCTGGTACGTCAAGGGTCGCTAAGGGGTTAAATGTCATCTGCCACTTTTCTGCCCATTCACTTAATTTATCTAAATCATTCTACAGAGAAAATACATCCAACTCTGTATGTATTTCCTTACATAGCTTAGTGTCATCAGCAAAGATTGAGACTCTACTTTCAATTCACATTTCTAGACCATAAATAAATTAAAAAACATTGGGCCCAGGACTGAACCCTGTGAAACCCCACTTATAACTTTAGACCAATTTGAAAAGGTTCCATTTACAACAACTCTCTGCCATCTATCATTTAACCAGTTTTCAATCCATATACAGATAACACCACCCAAACCGAAGCCTTTCAATTTACGCAGTAACCTGTTGTGAGGCACTGTATCAAAGGCTTTTGCAAAATCCAAGTATACTACATCAACAGCAATTCCCTTGTCAAAATTACTACTTACTCTTTCATAAAATGCAAGTAAATTAGTCTGACATGATCTATTCTTCATAAAACCATGCTGACTCCTACTAATAATATTGTTTGTCTTGTTCTGAATACTGTCAGTTAGTAACCCTTCTAGTATCTTACCCTCTATGGAAGTCAAGCTCACAGGTCTAAAATTTCCTGGTTTGGATCTTGCCCCCTTTTTAAACAATGGAAGTACATCAGCTTTTTTCCAATCATAGGGCACTATGCCTGATGAAAGTAAATCAATAAATATTAAGTATAATGATCTTGCTATTACTGAACTAAGTTCTTTAAGTACCCTTGGGTGTATACCGTCCGGCTTTATTCGCCAAAACTTTTTCCAGTCTTTTTTGGACCTTGTCCTCAGTAAGCCATGTTCATGGTTTTGTCTGTTTGCCTATAGCCTGTCATTGTTGCTTGTTTTGTATATACTGAAACAAAGAATATATTTAGGGTGTCAGCCATAGCCTTATACTCACTAATCATTTCACTTGTCTCAGTCCTAAGAGGACCAATATCAGCCTTAACTTTTGTGTTATTAATATACTTGTAAAATTGTTTAGGGGGTTTCTTGTTTTCATTTGCAATATTTTAGTCATTTTCAATTTATGCATCTGACCCATTTTAATTAAACACTTTAAAAGCCTGTTTCTCATTTCCCTGCAAACATCATTATTAAGCCACATTGGTTTCACTTTACTACTCTTATGCTTATTACCCAATGGTATATATTGACGTGTATATTTGTCTATGAACATTTAAACACATTCCGTGATTCTTGTGCATTTTTATCTTTATAAATTATATCCCACTGAATATCCTTTACAACTTCTTTTAGCTTTATAAAATTACCCTTTTTAAAATTGAATGTTATGAGAAACCCAATAGCAAAGGTTTAACCAAAAAATAATTTTTTGGTCTTGTCCCCAATTATGATTCTTTCAATTGAATGAGCTCCTCAATATCTCTGATTCCGTCCTCCAGTGGTGTGAATTTGCTCTTCAGGGTATTTTTGCTCAGTTTGCGTAAAAACTACTAGTACTTTTTTATTATTAGATTTTTATTGAGGGTTGAAAAGTACATCCAAGCACAGTACAGTACAATGTCAAAAACAATACTGTTTAACAAAGAATGTTATTCACAGAAATGTAAATCGTACATCACAGTTAGTGCAATGTCTAAACGTATACCAAAAACATCAACCTTCTTTTATCTATAATAGTAAAAGAAAGAGAAAGTAAAAAGGAAAAAACGCAGAAAAGAAAGAGAAGAAGAAGAGGAGGGAAGGGTGATAAGTGGGGGAAGAGAGAAAGGAGAACATGAGTGCAGGTCAAATCCATTTAACAAGTAGAATAGTCAAAGGATGGTTCAATTCATAAAGACACAGCATTCTCAAGTTGTAGATCATGCCATAGGGCTAAAAGTTCATCCAAAATAGAGGGATTTCTCCCGTTTTTCAGCCATGCTAGTCTGATAAATAGTATTTGTTCATCAACTTTCTTGCACAAGGATACGATAGTAGTAGAAGATGAAAGCTTCCAATTAAGTGGAATAAGGGCATTGAGCACTAAGAAGAGAAATAACTTTTCTGCTCCAGAGATGGAGGGTAGGTTTCTAAATAAAAGAATCTGCCAAGGATCTCTCGAGAGGGAAACACCGAGCAATTTCTCAATATAAATTAAACATGGTGCCCAAAAATCAGTTATGAGTGGGCAAAAACACCAGATATGGGCAAAGGAACCCTCATCAGAATGGCACCTCCAATAAACAGAGGAGATCCTTTTATCAAAAGAATGTAACTTGACAGGGGTATAGTACCATCTCAATAAAGTGATTTGAGATGGATAAAGAATGTGTCAATTTCCAGATCTTATGCCATTCCGAGGACAGTAGAGTATCACCCATTTCTGTCTCCCATGCTAAGGCATAATACGATTTTGTTAATTGAGATTCTGACAGCAGAATACAATATATATTTCCCATAAACCCTTTCAAATCTTTGGCCAAGGAGTCTAGTAGACTCTCAGTGTTAATGATCTTGGAAGAGAGTGACTAAAGGCAGGTTTCATTAAGAAATGTTTGATACGGAGGTATCTCCAGATCTCCTCCAGAGGTAAATTGTAGTCAGATTGGAGGGAAGGAAGATCCACCAAACCATCCTCTGTCCAGAAATTGTGGACCGAAGATACGGAATAGTCGACCAACGTGGAAACTGATGTGAAGTAAGAGCGTATAGAGCATCAGTCGCAGAAAAACTCTTGGACAAAGGGGAAGGCCAGGGCATGAGGTTTTGTGGGATTTACTACATGATAACCAACATGATAAAACATTCCTTACAATAGGATTAAATCGGGCTAATGGAAATCATAAAGGCGAAGTAGACAATATCAATGACATTGGATCTAACGGGTTTCCTTCTCTTTCTCTTTCTAACCGAACACAGAGCTTGTTGTCTCTTCTGTGAGTCCAATCCAGAAGATTAGCTAGGAGTGTTGTCCTATAGTACCTTCTCAGATCAGGGAAGCCTAAGCCACCACGTAGTTTATGTTTACAAAGGGTTTGAACATTTATCCTAGGCTTCCTTGCACCCCATAGAAATTGTGACAAAATTCAATGAGCCTTGGTAAAATAAGAACCTGGGATATAATCAGGGAGAGTCTGCAATAGATAAAGAAACTGAGGTAGTATGATAATTTTGATAGCATGTATTTTACCCAGCCAAGAGATATATAATCTACTCCATTGGGACAAATCCTTTTTAATTGATTTCAGAAGTTGGGAAAAATTCAAATCAAAGTTAAATTGCAATTTAGCTGAAAGAGAAATCCCCAAGTAAGAGATAGATTTAGTGGACCATTTAAGGGAAATTTAGAGGTCAGGGAAGAAAGAATAGAGTCAGGTAAATTAAGGGCTATTGCTTCTGATTTGTGAACATTGATCTTGAAATCCAAAAGAGAGGAAAAGTGTTCAAACTCAGAGAGAAAAGTAGGTATAGCCACTTTGGGATCACAAGTGGACAATAAAATATCATCTGCAAACATCGAAAGTTTACACTTTAACAATCCAAGTGGAATGCCTATTATAGAAGAGTTGGCTCTAACATGCTGTGCTAAGACCTCCATTGTATGGACAAAAAGTAGGAGCGAAAGTGGACATCCCTGGCATGTACCATTAGTAATCTGGAAGGGATCTGATGAAAGACCATTAACCTTCACCCTGGCATTAGGGTTTGTGTAAAGGGCCCGTATACGTTTATTACATTGGTGTACAAAGCCATAGGACTGGAGTTTGTTTACCATAAAAGACCAATTTACCCTATCAAATGCCTTTTCAGCATCTATAGTGAGGAATATGGATTGAAGTTTAATATATCAATATGGTGAAGGACATTCAATAATATCCTGATATTATCCCTAGTTTCTCAATGAGGTGTAGCTGTTAGCTAAAATGTTGGCATAAATCTTTATATCAACATTGAGTAGTGAGATTGGGCGGTAGTCCGCACAGCAGTTAGGGTCCTTACCTGGTTTGAGCAGAACCATTATATAAGATGTTGAGATGCAAGGGTGTGATTTTATCTTATCAGGAAGAACAAGGAAAGATTTGGTAAGGAGTAGTGTTGAGCGAGCATGCTCGGCCGATGCTCGGATCGGCTCGAGCATCGCTCTGCTCGGCACATGGCGGTACTCGTACGAGTACCGCATGTGCTCGCCCGCCATGTTCGGGTCTCCTCCCCGCACGTTTTGCGGCTGCTGCGCAGCCAATAAACGTGCAGGGAGGCTCTGACATCGGTGTAATGCCAGCAGCCATGTTGGCTGCTGGCATTACACTGATTGGCTGGCCAGAACCCGTGGTCAGGTGCTGTATAGCACCTGACCATCGAGTTCGGCTCAGTCTGAGCCAGGGAGAGCTGAGGATAGGAAGGGAAAGGCAGTGTAGGGAGGAAAAAACAAAAATTGTGACAAAAAAGAACCAAAAGTCCTTTTTAGGACTACTGTGTGTGGGGGCAGCAGGTTATATTGTGTGTGGGGGGAAAAAAACAAAAAAAAAAAAAAAAAAAATATTCTGTTTAGTGTGAAAAGTTGCAGATTAGAGCACATTCTGTTTAGTGTGCACAGTTGCAGATTAGAGCACATTCTGTTTAGTGTGCAAAGTTGCAGATTAGAGCACATTCTGTTTAGTGTGCAAAGTTGCAGATTAGAGCACATTCTGTTTAGTGTGCAAAGTTGCAGATTAGAGCACATTCTGTTAAGTCTTCAAACTAAAATATCAAAGTCACGTATTCCATTCAGTGTGCGTCGCCGCAGTTTAGCAGCACATTCTGAGTACTGTGCAGAGTTGCAGAATAGGAAGAAATACTGTTAAGTCTTCAAACTAAAATATCAAAGTCACATATTCCATTCAGTGTGCTTCGCCGCAGTTTAGCAGCACATTCTGTGTACTGTGCAGAGTTGCAGAATAGGAAGAAATACTGTTAAGTCTTCAAACTAAAATATCAAAGTCACATATTCCATTCAGTGTGCTTCGCCGCAGTTTAGCAGCCTATTCTGTGTACTGTGCAGAGTTGCAGAATAGGAAGAAATACTGTTAAGTCTTCAAACTAAAATATCAAAGTCACATATTCCATTCAGTGTGCTTCGCCGCAGTTTAGCAGCCTATTCTGTGTACTGTGCAGAGTTGCAGAATAGGAAGAAATACTGTTAAGTCTTCAAACTAAAATATCAAAGTCACATATTCCATTCAGTGTGTTTCACCGCCGTTTAGCAGCCTATTCTGTGTACTGTGCAGAGTTGCAGAATAATAAGAAATACTGTTAAGTTTTCAAACTCAAATATTAAAGTCACATATTCCATTCAGTGTGTGTCACCGCCGTTTAGCAGCCTATTCTGTGTACTCTGTACAGTTGCAGAATAATAAGAAATACTGTTAAGTTTTCAAACTCAAATATTAAAGTCACATATTCCATTCAGTGTGTTTCACCGCAGTTTAGCAGCCTATTCTGTGTACTCTGTACAGTTGCAGAATAATAAGAAATACTGTTAAGTTTTCAAACTCAAATATTAAAGTCACATATTCCATTCAGTGTGTTTCACCGCCGTTTAACAGCCTATTCTGTGTACTCTGTACAGTTGCAGAATAATAAGAAATACTGTTAAGTTTTCAAACTCAAATATTAAAGTCACATATTCCATTCAGTGTGTTTCACCGCCGTTTAACAGCCTATTCTGTGTACTCTGTACAGTTGCAGAATAATAAGAAATACTGTTAAGTTTTCAAACTCAAATATTAAAGTCACATATTCCATTCAGTGTGTTTCACCGCAGTTTAGCAGCCTATTCTGTGTACTCTGTACAGTTGCAGAATAATAAGAAATACTGTTAAGTTTTCAAACTCAAATATTAAACTCACATATTCCATTCAGTGTGTTTCACCGCCGTTTAACAGCCTATTCTGTGTACTCTGTACAGTTGCAGAATAATAAGAAATACTGTTAAGTTTTCAAACTCAAATATTAAAGTCACATATTCCATTCAGTGTGTTTCACCGCAGTTTAGCAGCCTATTCTGTGTACTCTGTACAGTTGCAGAATAATAAGAAATACTGTTAAGTTTTCAAACTCAAATATTAAACTCACATATTCCATTCAGTGTGTTTCACCGCCGTTTAACAGCCTATTCTGTGTACTCTGTACAGTTGCAGAATAATAAGAAATACTGTTAAGTTTTCAAACTCAAATATTAAAGTCACATATTCCATTCAGTGTGTTTCACCGCAGTTTAACAGCCTATTCTGTGTACTCTGCAGAGTTGCAGAATTATAAGAAATACTGTTAAGTTTTCAAACTCAAATATTAAAGTCACATATTCCATTCAGTGTGTTTCACCGCCGTTTAACAGCCTATTCTGTGTACTCTGCAGAGTTGCAGAATTATAAGAAATACTGTTAAGTTTTCAAACTCAAATATTAAAGTCACATATTCCATTCAGTGTGTTTCACCGCCGTTTAACAGCCTATTCTGTGTACTCTGTACAGTTGCAGAATAATAAGAAATACTGTTAAGTTTTCAAACTCAAATATTAAAGTCACATATTCCATTCAGTGTGTTTCACCGCCGTTTAACAGCCTATTCTGTGTACTCTGTACAGTTGCAGAATAATAAGAAATACTGTTAAGTTTTCAAACTCAAATATTAAAGTCACATATTCCATTCAGTGTGTTTCACCGCAGTTTAGCAGCCTATTCTGTGTACTCTGTACAGTTGCAGAATAATAAGAAATACTGTTAAGTTTTCAAACTCAAATATTAAACTCACATATTCCATTCAGTGTGTTTCACCGCCGTTTAACAGCCTATTCTGTGTACTCTGTACAGTTGCAGAATAATAAGAAATACTGTTAAGTTTTCAAACTCAAATATTAAAGTCACATATTCCATTCAGTGTGTTTCACCGCAGTTTAGCAGCCTATTCTGTGTACTCTGTACAGTTGCAGAATAATAAGAAATACTGTTAAGTTTTCAAACTCAAATATTAAACTCACATATTCCATTCAGTGTGTTTCACCGCCGTTTAACAGCCTATTCTGTGTACTCTGTACAGTTGCAGAATAATAAGAAATACTGTTAAGTTTTCAAACTCAAAAATTAAAGTCACATATTCCATTCAGTGTGTTTCACCGCAGTTTAACAGCCTATTCTGTGTACTCTGCAGAGTTGCAGAATTATAAGAAATACTGTTAAGTTTTCAAACTCAAATATTAAAGTCACATATTCCATTCAGTGTGTTTCACCGCCGTTTAACAGCCTATTCTGTGTACTCTGCAGAGTTGCAGAATTATAAGAAATACTGTTAAGTTTTCAAACTCAAATATTAAAGTCACATATTCCATTCAGTGTGTTTCACCGCCGTTTAACAGCCTATTCTGTGTACTCTGTACAGTTGCAGAATAATAAGAAATACTGTTAAGTTTTCAAACTCAAATATTAAAGTCACATATTCCATTCAGTGTGTTTCACCGCCGTTTAACAGCCTATTCTGTGTACTCTGTACAGTTGCAGAATAATAAGAAATACTGTTACGTTTTCAAACTCAAATATTAAAGTCACATATTCCATTCAGTGTGTTTCACCGCAGTTTAGCAGCCTATTCTGTGTACTCTGTACAGTTGCAGAATAATAAGAAATACTGTTAAGTTTTCAAACTCAAATATTAAACTCACATATTCCATTCAGTGTGTTTCACCGCCGTTTAACAGCCTATTCTGTGTACTCTGTACAGTTGCAGAATAATAAGAAATACTGTTAAGTTTTCAAACTCAAATATTAAAGTCACATATTCCATTCAGTGTGTTTCACCGCAGTTTAGCAGCCTATTCTGTGTACTCTGTACAGTTGCAGAATAATAAGAAATACTGTTAAGTTTTCAAACTCAAATATTAAACTCACATATTCCATTCAGTGTGTTTCACCGCCGTTTAACAGCCTATTCTGTGTACTCTGTACAGTTGCAGAATAATAAGAAATACTGTTAAGTTTTCAAACTCAAATATTAAAGTCACATATTCCATTCAGTGTGTTTCACCGCAGTTTAGCAGCCTATTCTGTGTACTCTGTACAGTTGCAGAATAATAAGAAATACTGTTAAGTTTTCAAACTCAAATATTAAAGTCACATATTCCATTCAGTGTGTTTCACCGCCGTTTAACAGCCTATTCTGTGTACTCTGTACAGTTGCAGAATAATAAGAAATACTGTTAAGTTTTCAAACTCAAATATTAAAGTCACATATTCCATTCAGTGTGTTTCACCGCCGTTTAACAGCCTATTCTGTGTACTCTGTACAGTTGCAGAATAATAAGAAATACTGTTAAGTTTTCAAACTCAAATATTAAAGTCACATATTCCATTCAGTGTGTTTCACCGCAGTTTAGCAGCCTATTCTGTGTACTCTGCAGAGTTGCAGAATAATAAGAAATACTGTTAAGTTTTCAAACTCAAATATTAAAGTCACATATTCTGTGTAAGATGAAGAAGGCGGGTAAAAAGGGACGGGGAAGTGGACGTGATCCTGAAAGTTCAGGGCGCGGGTCAGGACGCGGAGAAACTGTGCCTGGTGCCAGAGCACAAGAAAGAAAGACATCCACCATACCTAGCTTCATGTCTAATTTTACAGGGCGTCGCAGGACATCACTCTCGAGGTCCGACCACTGCGAACAGGTGGTCGGTTGGATGACAGCTGATACTGCTTCCAGTCGGTTAAGCACCACCCTGTCTTCCACCAAGTCCACTCTCAGTAGCCAAGAGTCTGGTCAACATAATCCTCACTCTGATCATCCTTCCTCCCACCATACACGGTCTGGTCAAAGAAGTGATCCCACACTGGGATATAGTGAGGAGCTCGTCTCATCACCAATCCTTCATTTGACCCTCTCTCCAAGCACGCTTGCAGAGGAACATGACATCTTGTGCCCTGATTCACAACCTCTAGAGGCTACCCAATCTCAAGAAGATGACAGATGTGAACGGCATTTAAGGTCAAAGGAAGTAGTGGATGATGATGATGATGATGAGACACAGTTGCCATTAAATCAACCACTATTTCCGTCTCAAGACCTTGTTGAGGAGAATGTTATACAGTTGTCAATGACTGAGTATGTGGTGGGATCAAGACTTGAGGAGGATGATCAGAGTGAGGAAGTGGAGGAGGACTTGGTGGACGATGAGGTGACTGACCCCACCTGGGAAGGTGTAGAGCCGAGCGATGACAGCAGTCCTGAGGGTGAGCCATCTGCAGCACCGCAACAGGCTGGAAGAGGCAGTGGTGTGGCTACAGAAAGAAGGCGGACCGCACCAAACCGGCCCGCAAATGTTCCACGGAGCACCCCCTTGCGTAAATCTACCTTGCCAAGGGGTAGGTGTTCCGCGGTATGGCGTTTTTTTAAGGAAAGTGCGGACGACAAAAGAATTGTAGTTTGCAACCTGTGCCACACCAGAATGAGCCGAGGCATGAACACTAGAAACCTCACCACCACCAGCATGATCCGACACATGGCATCCAAGCACCGTAGTAAGTGGGAGGAACGCCTGGATCGCCCATCTGTGTCTGCAGGCCACACCACTGCCTCCTCTTCCCCTGTTTTCGGTGCCGGCCAATCGCCTGTCGAAGGCGCAGGCCCGCATACCTCCCGCCCTGCACCTGTAGCATCTGAAGCACCATCAGCGACCACATCCACTTCCCTGTCCCAGCACAGCGTCCAAATGTCGTTACCCCAGGCATTTGAGCGCAAGAGAAAGTACCCAGCCACCCACCCACAGGCCATAGCACTAACCTCACACCTTTCCAAATTACTGGCCATCGAAATGCTGCCATTTAGGCTTGTGGACACTGAGTCCTTCCGCAGCCTGATGGCAGCAGCTGTCCCTCGGTACGCGGTCCCCAGCCGCCACTACTTTTCCCGGTGTGCCATCCCCGCATTACACCACCATGTGTCCCGTAACATCACCCGTGCCCTGACCAACGCAGTTACTGGGAAGGTCCACTTAACGACTGACACATGGACAAGTGCTTGTGGCCAGGGACGCTACATTTCCCTGACGGCACACTGGGTGAATGTCGTGAAGGCTGGGAGCGACTCGGACCCTGGGATGGCACGGGTGCTACCCACGCCGAGGATTGCGGGCCCTACCTCCATCAGGGTTTCCACCAGCACCTACGTTATTGGCTCCTCCTCCTCCGTTTCCACCTCCGAATTCTCTACACACAGCGCCACTCCCCCATCAGCCAGTAGCTGGAAGCAGTGTAGCACTGCAGTGGGGAAGCGTCAACAGGCCGTGCTGAAGCTGATCTGCCTTGGGGACAAACAGCACACGGCCTCAGAGCTGTTGCAGGGGATTAGTCACCAGACCGAGCAGTGGCTCTCGCCACTCAACCTGCAACCAGGCATGGTTGTGTGTGATAATGGGCGTAACTTGGTGGCGGCTTTGGAGCTCGGCAAGCTCACACACGTACCATGCCTAGCGCATGTATTTAATTTAGTGGTGCAGCGATTTCTAAAAACCTACCCCAATGTGCATGATCTCTTGACCAAGGTGCGCCGCGTGTGTGCACATTTCCGTAAGTCATCAACAGCTTCAGCCGGCCTGTTGAAGCTGCAGCAGCGCTTACAATTGCCAGCTCACCGGCTGCTGTGTGACGTGAGCACGCGCTGGAACTCCACCTTCCACATGTTGGCCCGGCTTTGTGAGCAGCAGAGGGCAGTAGTGGAGTACCAGCTGTTACACGGTCGTCGCCTCTCCGTTCAACTTCCTGTAATCAGAAGTGAGGAGTGGGAATGGATGTCAGACCTCTGTGAGGTTTTACGCAATTTTGAGGAATCGACACAGATGGTGAGCGGCGATAACGCTATTATCAGTGTAACCATCCCACTTCTGTGTCTACTGAAACGCTCGCTGCTCACAATTAAAACCGACGCTTTGCATGTGGAAGAGGTGGAAATGGGGGAGGAAGAGCTTACACAAGGTGATAGCCAGAGCACCCTCACTTCGTCTTCTCAGCGACAATTGGAGGAGGCGGAGGAGGAGGAGGAGGAGGAGGAGGAGGAGGAAGACACGGTTGTCTCCGCTACAGAGGGTAGCCATGGAACTTTAGTTCCATCTCTTCAGCGTGGGTGGGCAGAAGAGGAGGAAGAGGATGAGGAGATTGAGAGTCATCCTCCTGGTGAGGACAGCGAAATCTTGCCTGTTGGTACTCTGGCACACATGGCTGACTTTATGTTAGGCTGCCTTTCCCGTGACCCACGCGTTACACGCATTTTAGACAACACGGATTACTGGGTGTTCACCCTTCTGGACCCCCGCTACAAAGAGAATTTCTCATCTCTCATTCCTCCGGTGGAGAGGACAAGCAAAATGGTGCAATACCAGAAGGTTCTTGTTGAAAAATTGCTCCAAAATTTTCCATCTGACAACGCTGGCGGCAGAGTACGTGCTACCTTGGCCAACCGAGAAGGGGAGAAAAGGGGAGCACACAGCAGTTCCGAGAAAGGCAGGGCAACACTCTCCAAGGCGTGGGACACCTTCATGACACCCCGCCAGCACCCTCACCCTGATGCGCAGCCTAGTGTCACAAGGAGGGAAAAGTTTTGGAAGATGGTGAAGGAGTACGTAGCAGACCGTGTCAGCGTCCTCAATGATCCCTCTGTGCCTTACAACTACTGGGTGTCCAAGCTGGACACGTGGTATGAACTGGCACTCTATGCCTTGGAGGTGCTGGCCTGCCCTGCCGCCAGCGTTCTGTCTGAGCGGGTATTTAGTGCTGCTGGTGGCATCATAACAGATAAGCGTATCCGCCTTTCCACCGACAATGCTGATAGGTTGACACTTATAAAAATGAACAAGGCCTGGATTTCCCCTGACTTCTCCACTCCACTGGAGGAAAGCCCCGGGGGAACATAAACTCACTTTATATATGTTATTTACAATGATGGGAATACTCTGTATTCCCATTCACCCCTTCCACCCAAAAAACGGGTATATGGTTGACTCTTAATCTTCTCATCCTCCTCCTCCTCTTCCATATGCCCTGGGATATAATTTTTATATAGGGCCAGCTCACCAGCGGGCCCTGTGATATAATTTTTATATAGGGCCAGCTCACCAGCGGGCCCTGTTTGACAATTTTTATATAGGTCAGCTCACCAGCGGGCCTTCTCATATAATGTTTTATTGGGTCAGCTCTCTAGCGGGCCCTCTCATATAATGTTTTATAGCGTCAGCTCACTAGCGGGCCTTCGCATATAATGTTTAGGATGGTCAGCTCTGCAGCAGACCCTCACCCATAATGTTTTAGATGGTCGGCTCAGCGCACGTTTCCCTCTTAATCATGGCCTCAGTTCAATAAAATCAAGGAAATTTTTGGGAGAATTTGCCTCTGTGCACGTTTCCCTCTTAATCATGGCCTCAGTTCTGAAAATCAAGGAAATTTTTGGGAGAATTTGCCTCTGCGCACGTTTCCCTCTTAATCATGGCCTCACTTCCGAAAACCAAGGAAATTTTTGGGAGAATTTGCAGATGATATACAAGTAAATATACAGCAAATATTGTTTGGTAACAATTTTTCGCCTAAAGTCGTTTTTATTTTCCTTTTTGTGTGTTTTATGGTCAGTCTGTAAAAATGGCGTACTACGGGCGAAAGATCGTTCCCAGCAGCGATGTTGGAGTCCAAGATGCATCCAGACATCCTCCCTATGCTGTCCCTGAACCATTTCTGTGGTGTTTCCATCCTTTTCTGCCCTTTTCCTATGGACCAGGCACCCTCCCCTCATCAGAGCAGGGGGTGCCTGGTGTAATGCTCGAGTCCTCCCATTGACTTCAATGGGGCTCGGGTGCTCGGCCGAGCACTCGAGCCTCAGGGGGTGCTCGGTTAGAGCACCCGAACACCCGAGCATTGGGGTGCTCGCTCATCACTAGTAAGGAGAGGTGTCAGCAACTGTTGGAATTATTTATAATATGACTGTGAAAATCCATCTGGCCCAGGACTCTTGCAGAAGGTAAAGCTTTAATCGCCTTCTCTACATCCTCCTCAGAAATTGGTAACTTTAATGCCATCATTGTGGGTTCATCAATCTGAGCAAGATTCGCCAAGCACAAGTACTACCTCAGATCAGTTTCATTGGATACTGTAAGGTTACTGGTCTTTTCAGCTTCTTATTCTGCTAACACCTGCTCCCCAGGGATTCTGGACACCACACCGTTCCTCAGGATTTAGTAGGCCATCAGGCGCTCAGGAGAAGAAATCACAGACACAGACAACGTGGTTTGATGCTATAATCTCTCCTCAAATTTATTTTGATTGATACATGCGTTTTTATAGTGATTAGAAATGGGAGTATAATATCTCATTAGGAGATTACCCCCCAGGATACATTACATAATTATTTAATTAATAATCATTAATTATGGCACATGTAAGCATTGTCACAATTCCACTAGGGGCCACTCCATACCTGGAACAAGGGCCAGTGGTTCTGAAAAATAACAGCTGTCTTATGAACAACAGGATACCATTCTGAGAAAAAGGAACCTGAAAGAGCAACTCATCACTTGGCCAAATGCCCCTAGGCATGAGTTAGTCCCTAAATATCCAGCATATAGCAAAATAACAATTATTTATGATAAATTGAGATATATTCCAGTAAAATGAGCAATAATGAAACTAAAATTCTTTCCATTGCTGACATTTCCCGTAATTAGAATATATTGCTGTGTTAAACTGTTTAATAATTAACTATATCTTATCATTTGATACTAAGCCTATGTGTTAGAGCAAAAAGGTATATGAAATATGGCTTTTAACCCCTAGAGTGCCAGGTGGGTACAATGTACGAGTGAGCACAGCTGTACCTGCTGTGCCACGCTCGTACATTTGACAGCTAAAATGCGGTCACTGCTTAAGCCAGTATAACCGGCTGGCAGTGGCCGCATTTCAGATGAAATGCAGCCTGGCACTCTTGGGAGGACATGAGGATTACTCCTCATGTCCTCCCAGGTATTGATCTCCCAGCCGATCGCTCTGGGAGATCAATATCGCCAAGGGAGAAGCTCTGAGAAACAGAGCTTCTCCCTCTTCCGCCCTCCTACCCCAAACTTCCGGGTAGGAGTGGGCGGGACCGGGGGAAACCTCCTAACGTCATTGGTGACATGATCACCGATGACGTTAGGGAAGTTTCCCTAAGCCGATTCACTCCTACCGGTGGTAGGAGTGAAAGGCAGGAGAGCTTCTGCTCTCCTGCAGTCGCCAATCGGCTGGGAGATCAATTACTGGGAGGACACCAGGAGGGGTCCTGATGTCCCCCACGAGGTCTGAATAAATAAAAAAATTAAAAACTAAAAAAAAAAAAAAATGCAAAAGTAACCCTGTGAGTGCCGCAGGGGTCCCCAGCACAATGCTTTGCAATGTGCTGGAGTCCCCTGTGGCACTCACAGGGTCATTTCTTTGGTTTTTTTTTTTTTTTTTTTAAGACCTCATTGGGGGATCATGGGGGATCCTGATGCCCCTCAATGAGGTCTATTATTAAAAAAAAAAAAAAAAAAAAGATTTAACCCTGTGTGTGCCACGGGGGGGGGGTCCAATGCACCCACCCCCTCCTGTGGCACACACAGGGCTTTTATCATTCCTTTGTTACTAGAGATTGTTGGGGAGCCATCAGGATTGGTCCTGATGGCCCCCCAACAAGCTCTGATTACAAAGTAATAATAATAATAAAAAATAACCCTCTGAGTGCCACAAGGGTCCAATGCATTGCTTTGCAATGTGCTGGAGACCCCTGTGGCACTCACAGGGTCACTTCTTTTGGGGGGATTTTTTTTTTTTGCAAGACCTCATTGGGGGGATCGGGGGGGGTCCTAATGCCCCTCAATGAGGTCTATGATTAAAAAAAATATATATATTTTTTTAACCCTTTGTGTGCCACGGGGGGGAGGTCCAATGCACCTCCCCCCTCCTGTGGCATACACAGGGCTTTTATCATTCCTTTGTTACTAGAGCTTGTTGGGGGGGCATCAGGATTGGTCCTGATAGCCCCCCAACAAGCTCTGATTACAAAGTAATAATTAAAAAAAAAATTAACCCTCTGAGTGCCAGAAGGGTCCAATGCATTGCTTTGCAATGCGCTGGAGATCCCTGTGGCACTCACAGGGACATTTATTTATTTCCCTTTTTTTTTTGTTTTTAAGACCTCATTGGGGGGAATCAGAGGGGTCCTGATACCCACCAATGAGGTCCATAATAAAAAAAATGTAAAGAAAAAAAATTAACCCTATGTGTGCCACAAGGGGGGGCCAAAGCAGCCCCCCTTCTGCGGCACACACAGGGCATTTATCGTTACTTCGTTATCAGAGATTGTTGGGAGGCCATCATGATTGGTCCTGATGGCCCCCCAACAAGCTCTGATTACCAAGTAATGATAAAAAAAAATTAACCCTCTGAGTGCCACAAGGATCCAATGCATTGCTTTGCAATGCGCTGGAGAACCCTGTGGCCCTCACAGGGTCACTCTGTTTGTGGACATATATATATTTTTTTACTAAGACCTCATTGGGGAGGGATCAGGGGGTCCTTATGCCCCTCAATGAGGTATATAATTAAAAAAAAAAAATAAAAAAAAAAATTAACCCTGTGTGCCACTGGGAGAGGAGTTCAATGCCGACCCCCTTCCTGTGGCACACACAGGACTTGTTATCATTACTTTGTGATCAGGGCTTGTTTGGTGGCCATCTGAATACAAAGTAACGATAAAAAAAATGTAACCCTTTGTGTGCCACAGGGGCCCAAATGCATTGCTTTGCAATCCACTGGACACCCCAGTGGCACACACAGGATTTTTTTCCCCCTTTATTTTTTATTTAGACCTCATTGTATGGGTTCTGATGCCCCCAACGAGGTCTACACAAAAATATTGTGGGAAAAAGCCCCAAAAAATGCACGTGCCACAGGAAGGGGGGGTCCAATGCAGTGCTTTGTATGAGGGGACATACATTGCACACTGGTAGTCACAGATCTCCCATACACACCATTAAACACTGCCCCACCATCACCACCATCCTTGCTCCTCTGCTCATACCCACACACACTGCCTAATCCCTCACCCTCCCACATACTTTGTTACACTTGTAGTCACAGGTCAGCACGTACACCGGCTGATGCCCTAGCTTCTTTCATCTGTTAGCCATAAAATCACACATACACTGTTTGCTTTGCCATTTCTGTTTCACTGGTAGCTACGCTCCTGTAGCGTAAATTGGTATGTCAACCCACAGCAGTGGTATACCATTTTTCTTAGGCTGGCAAGAAGTCCTCCTAGGAAATCCCACGCCATTGAACCATTTTAGTATCTTTGAAGTGACTGATGTGTAAAACAAATTGTTTTTTTTCCTGTAGCACCACATTCTGGAAATAGTTGTGCCAACTAACTTAGGGGTAAAAAGGCAAGTGACCCCTCATTAGATGCGGCAGGTTGTCTTCTTTCCAAAATGGTATGGTTTATCTACCTTTTCTTCAATTCTGAAGGTGTTATAGCCATTTTCGTACAGCAAGTCAGGTTTGAGAAAATGTTAGAAACATCAGAGGTTGTAGTAGGTGTAGTTTTCTACTTCTAGCACCCTCTGAGGTAGTTCAACTCATACCAATGGGGTGTCATTTGACTCCTAAGAGCACTAGCAAACAAATGCAGTTGAAAATTACATGGTTTTCACAGCGCTCCATACATTTGAAGGGGCAGAAATGTAAAAAAATGCAATTTTTTTCCTATATCGGCTCCTTCTGGAAACATTTATGCACACCAGTATTGGGGTAAGAAGGCAAGTGACCCCTCACTAGATGCGTCAGGTTGTCTTCTTTCCAAAATGGTATAGTTTATCTACCTTTTCTTCAATTCTGAAGGTGTTATAGCCATTTTTGTACAGGCAAGTCACATTTGAGAAAATGTTAGAAACATCAGAGGTTGTAGTAGATGTAGTTTTCTACTTCTAGCACCCCTGAAGGTATGTCAACTCATACCAGTGGGGTGTCGTTTGACTCCTAAGAGAACTAGCTAATGAATGCAGTTGAAAATTCCATGGTTTTTACAGAGCTCCATACATTTGAAGGGGCAGAAATGTAAGAAAATGCCTTTTTTTTCCACTAGCGCCACCTCCTGGAAGCATTTGTGCATACCAGCCTTTGGGTAAGAAGGCAAGTGACCCCTCATTAGATGCGGAAGGTTGTTTTCTTTCCAAAATGGCATTGTTTCTCTACCTTTTCTGCATATCTATTATGGTTATAACCATTTTAGTGCAAGCAGATAATTTCAAAAACAAAAGTGTCAGGTTTACGTACATGTTCCTAGCACCCACATATTGTATGTTAACCCACACAAATGGGCTACCATTTTTCTCATGTTGGTAACAGGTAATGAATACAGCAGGAAATGTTATGGTTTTCAAAGATTTTAGTATCTTTGAAGTGGTGGAAATGTAAAAAAACATGTATTTATCCCCATAGCGCCACCTTTTGGAAATATTTGTGCACTTCAGCCCAGGGGGTAGAAAGGCAAGTGACCCCTCAATTGATGCGGGAGAATGTCTACTTTCCAAAATGGTATACCTTTTATACCTTTCCTTCATGTCTCTAACAGTTATGGACATTTTAGTACAAGCCGCCATTTTCGAAGAAGCAAACAGGTAGGTGTAGTGATGTGCTTCTGGCACCCCTAAGGTAAGAGCACTAGCTAATGAATACAGTTGGAAATGCCATGGTTTTCACAAATTTCAGTACATTTGAAGGGACAGAAATGTATGAATATGCCATTTTTTTCATTAGAGCCACCTTCTGGAAGCATTTGGGCACAACAGGCTTGGGGTAAGAAGGCAAGTCACCCATCATTTGATGCGGCAGATTGTCTTCTTTCCAAAATGGTATGGTTTGTGTGCCCTTTCTTCACTTCTGTAGTTGTTATAACCATTTGTGTACAGACAAGTAATGTTTGAGAAAATGTTAGAAAAATTTGAGGTTGTAGTAGGTGTCGTTTTGCACTTCTAGCGCCCCCTGAGGTAGTTAAACTCATACCAATGGGGTGTCATTTTTCTCCTAAGAGCACTAGCTAATGAATACAGTTGGAAATGCCATGGTTTTCAAGCATTTTAGTACATTTGAAGGGGCAGAAATGTAAGAAAATGCCTTTTTTTTCATTAGCGCCATCTTCCAGGCTTGGGGTAAGAAGGCAAGTTACCCCTCATTAGATGCGGCAGGTTGTCCACTTTTCCGAAATATATAGTTTTATATAGTTATTCCACTGTTTTAGGGTAGTTTTACCACAAAAACCCTAGAATGCGCATATTAGTTTATAAAGTTGAAAATGTCATTTTGCGCTGCTGGTGATTAAGGCGCTACGCTAGCCATGGACGTAGGTAAAACTATACAAATTTGGTATTTTTTTACTCGGGGGACTCGGGGCTTTTTCAAATAATTGAAACTTTTTCAATCAAGGTAAATGTTTTTGATACATATAATGTGATTTTAGCAAAATGAGTAAATTTTCACTATTTTTTGTCATTATGACATCATAGCTTTTTGCACGATGTAAAATTCTCTTCATGTAATGTACCATGAGAAAGCTCAATTCGTTCTCAAAAAAACAATGTATAGTTTTCCATATTTAACTTAAAATCCCCAGAAGAAATCAAGCATAAACAGAAGGATAGCAAAAATTCTGAAAAAGTGTCTGGCCTGCAGGGTACAGAAAATGGCCCAAGCCTCTGGCACTGAAGGGGTTAACCCTTTCAATCCCTCTTTTTGTTCTGAAAGAACAACTACAAGAAATCGCAACACCAGCCCCTGGCCATACACAAAAACATCAAGATCCTAACCGCAGAACAGGACCCCACCCCGAAGGCATCATGATGGCATCAGGGGACCCCAGCCCTCTGGGGGTTTTTAGTGACTACTTGGTCATAAGTAACATCTGGAGTGATAGGGTAGATCACCTGGAGAGGAATGTTCTCAAAACTGCAGGACTTTTGGAACATGACTACATACGTTTGGGCTGTTGAGTCCTTACCTAGCACACACCTGACATAAATCATTCGCAGGCAGGTGTAAATAAGGAAACAAACTATAATGACTGCCAAAACAGTAACCTAAAAGGATATTATTTTATCCATCCCCTGAGGCCAAAAAAATCCTAATCTCTATCCTCATATCTCAATTTGGCCTGCAGTTCCCCTACTTTTTCTAGGTCGTGTTCTATCCGTCCTCTATTATCCATGATGAAGGTGCAACATTTTTCACCAGTTAATGCACACACACCTCCTTTAGCGGCTAGGACATAGTCCAGAACCAATCTATCTGTAAAACCATGATTCTAATCTGAACTTGCTCTTGATTTAATTAAGCTATGGCATCCATATTATAGTTAAACACCTCATTAAGAACTGTTACCAACTGGTTGAAGTGCTGAGATAAGGTGGCATCCCTACCTTAGGATGGCAGAACAGCTCCCGGTGCTACTTCCCAGTCTTTTAGCACTATCTGTTCAATGTCATGGACCTTATCCTCAATACGTCTATAGTTCTGTACCCTGCCCTTTGAAAGTTCCTTGTGAAGAGTGAAGGTGGGTATAATACGGCCTATTACGCAGGTCCCCCACCATCCACAAGGAAGAATGCCGAATGCCCTTCTGCCACACAGCCAGTAGACTCCCCTCTGGGTGATGATATCCCGACAACCGTCTCCCCCACTAGTACGAATCACCTTAGTATGTTGTCTTAAAAGGGCACGTTTCTCAGATTCGGGGTACAGTCATGAAGAGGGGGCCCTATCCCAATGGGTGGAGTTAAAATTATGCCACCCTGTACAATTAATATAACTTTGTTCAGTAACTGCCTCAGTGTTTAACTTGCGGTCATGAGGGTGGTTATAATGAAATGCCCATGGGGGATTGTTGGAATCCAGCTGGGTTTCCCCTACATAGACGTTAGAGTCAGTTAATGGCTTTGGAGGGGGATTAGTTACTTGGATGGCGCCTCCTTTGACCTGATTAATTAATCTGAGGTGTGCATCCCTGCCTGTGAAGGTACCATGTATTGGGTTGAGGGCAGCTGGGTAACAGTAGGCTACTCCACAGTCCTGCATTTTTACATCAGTATAGTTCAATGGGATCCCGAAAAATGGGCCAGCTTGTGTATGGGGTGTATATCCACAAATCCAACAGGGTTTTGTTAGGTTCACTGATTTATAAATCTGTTGGGTCAAGCGGATAAAGGTAATATCTTTCACCCAGGGTGACAGTGGGGCAGCTCTGTTATTAATAACATGTATTTGTGACTGAGATTGGGTGTGGCTAGTCTTATTATGTATCATCATGGTATCAGAGTGGTGTACATAGAGCAGTAGAATGATCATAACAGCGAGAAGAACTACCCCCAAAACCACTATATAGATGCGCTCAAAATACTGTACAAGTCAACATGAGATCTTGACCCAAGCTGGTGATATCCCATCCCTCTATCAGGGTAATCGGGGGACCCTGTTCTGGAGTTCTTCGGGGTAAGTAAATACCAATGAATTCATCAAGAACGTGGTCATCCAGAGCAGTCAGTTCATCTTGGGAGCCTTCTGGAGATGGTTGTCACGGTTTTATTGAACACTCAGACAATTCGGTAGGATAAAATAGAAAAGCTTTATTAGGCAAAATAAAGAGCAACAAGGCCCCTCACGTGTCCAAACTCTACAGACAGCAGTAAGAAAGTTTGACACAGGACAGGGCATACAAATAGCAATACAATAGGGAGGCTCTACCGGCCTTACCAAATACCGGGTAAGGCAGCCTAATATTTCATGCAATAAGGAACTGAGGAGGCTCTACTGGCCTTACCCAATACCGGGTAAGGCAGCCTGATATTTGGAGCAACAAAGAACTGAGGAGGCTCTACTGGCCTTACCGAATACCGGGTAAGGCAGCCTGATATCTGGAGCAACAAGGAACTGAGGAGGCTCTACCGGGTCACAGGCTGAGTGAGTGAAATGAGCTGACAATGTAACCGCTAGACCGGACAGCACAGACTGGGTGTACGTAACAGAGGCAACAGGGAATCACAGGCTGCATGTGGTAATGAACTGGCAATGTTAACCGCTTAGTGACCGGATAGCACTGACTGGGTGTGCTTAACGGAGGCCACAGGGAATCACAGGCTGCGTGTAGGTAATGATCTGACAATGGTAACTGCTTAGTGACCGGATAGCACAGACTGGGTGTACTTAACGGAGGCCACAGATAGTCACAGGCTGAGAATATAGTGGGTAGGGAACAGTAACCGCTAGTGACTGGATAGCACAGGCTGGGTGTACATAATGGAAGCCACACTGATACACAGGCAGGGAGTAGCGCAACCGGAGGCAACAAATCAGAGAGGACTGACAATAATAGCGAAGGCAACACAAATAGCGTAAGTCAGTCAATGCCTGGATCAGTATCAGAGAGTGGAAGTCAGCCACAGCCTGGATCTGTACACAGAGAGCGGTAGTCAGCCAAAGCCTGGATCTGTACACAGAGAGCGGTAGTCAGCCAAAGCCTGGATCGGTACACAGAGAGCGGTAGTCAGCCAAAGCCTGGATCGGTACACAGAGAGCGGTAGTCAGCCAAAGCCTGGGTCGGTACACAGAGAGCGGTAATCAGCCAAAGCCTGGATTGGTACACAGAGAGTGGTAGTCAGCCAAAGTCTGGATCGGTACACAGGAGCAGAACAGGAGCAAGGTCAGATGGAAACCGGATCAACACAGAACAGGAGCAACAAATCAGAGAGGACTGACAATAATAGCGAAGGCAACACAAATAGCATAAGTCAGTCAATGCCTGGATCAGTATCAGAGAGTGGAAGTCAGCCACAGCCTGGATCGGTACACAGAGAGCGGTAGTCAGCCAAAACCTGGGTCGGTACACAGGAGCAGAAAAGGAGCAAGGTCAGATGGAAACTGGATCAACACAGAACAGGAGCACAGAATAACGTAAAGTCAAGAACAACACGAAAGGGCACCGGCCTAGTGACAGGAGGGCGTATATAAAGGCTAGCCCTGGAAGGGACTAGCCAGCTAGCACCAACAGCCAAACACAAACCCGGAAGCAAGAATGTCGCACATAGAATCACGGGCACCTTGATAGTACCCCCCTCTCAAAGACCCCCCCCTGCCTTGAGGGGGTCTGGGTTTGCTAGGAATGGCTTAAGGAGTGACACATGGAACACACCATGTATTCTCATGGAAGTCGGTAATTCCAGCGCATAGGAGACAGGGTTAACTCGACGGAGCACCCGGAACTGACCCACAAACCGGGGAGCAAACTTGAGACATGGAACTTGCAACCTGAGATTCTTAGAGGATAACCAGACCCGGTCCCCCACATGGAATACAGGAGCCGGCAGACGTCTGTTATTGGCATGCCGCTGGGCACGTGCAAAAGACTCAAGTAGGGTATTCTGGACCTGTGCCCATGTGGAGCGGAGCTGCCTAATGTACTCATCCAGAGCCGGAATCTGCTGTGCCTGAAAGTTATCTGGGAGCAAGCATGGTTGAAACCCGTAATTGATCAGGAAGGGTGAGCTCACAGACGTGCTGCACACCGCACAGTTCCTGGCAAACTCTGCCTATGGCAACAAGTCAGCCCAATTGTCATGATGATTGGAAATGAAACAACGCAAGAACTGCTCCAATCCTTGGTTGGCACGCTCAGCTGCCCCATTAGTTTGGGGATGATAAGCAGAGGAAAATGACAACTGAATCCCCATCTGTTCACAAAAGGCCCTCCAGAATCTCGAGACGAATTGACTCCTACGATCTGAGACCAGCACCTTGGGGACCCCGTGGAGTCGGAATACCTCCCTGGCAAATACAATTGCCAGTTTCTTAGCAGATGGCAAGCCAGGGAGTAGCACAAAATGAGCCATTTTAGAGAACCTGTCAACTATCATAGGATTACAGTAAACCCTCTGGAGGCCAGCAGTTATCCCAAGAAATCAATCGATACGTGTGACCAAGACCGGTCCCCATTAGGAACAGTCTGTAAGAGGTACACAGGAAGATATCTGGGAACCTTGGAATGGGCACAAGTGGCACAGGCTGCTGTAAATGCCGCACAGTCATCCCTCATGCCAGGCCACCAAAACATACTGGACAATGACCAAATCAATTGATTCTTCCCAACATGGCCAGCCGCCCGGGAGGAATGGTAGGTATCCATTAGTTTGGCCCGAAAAGGCTCGGCCACAAAGCACTTGCCCACAGGTTTCTCTGGAGGAGCATTGGCCTGGGATGCGAAGATCTCCTCCCCTAAGGGAGACACGCTGCTGGATCGTAGGGTGGCAAGTATACGTTTTGGAGGGATGATAGGCACAGGAATAGAGTCAGCTTCAGGATCTGAGCCAAACTGTCTGGATAAGGCATCAGCACGTACATTCTTAGTACCAGGCAAGTAAGAGGCAATGAAATTGAAATGAGACAAAAATAGGGCCCATCTCGCTTGCCTCGGAGAAAGCCGTTTAGCCTCTGAGAGATACATGAGGTTTTTTGATCAGTCAGGATCAAAATAGGTTCCTTAGTGCCCTTCAACAAATGTCGCCATTCACGTAAGGCCAGAATAATCGCTAGGAGTTCCTGGTCTCCAATGTCATAAAGACTCTGTGCTTTGGTCAACTTCCTCGAAAAGAACTCACATGGTCTCAAAGTCTTATCCGGACCTGGTTTTTGGCCCAAGACTGCCCCGACTCCAGTCTCAGAAGCATCCACCTCTAAAGTAAATGGCAACCCAGAAATAGGATGCGAAAGAACTGGAGCAGTAGAAAATGCCAATTTTAGAGTCTCAAATGCCTTAATTGTTTCTGGGGACCATTCTGAGGTGGAGGCACCCTTGTGGGTCATATCGGTGAGTGGCTTGACAATACTGGAACAGTTGCAAATAAATTTCCTATAATAATTTGAGAATCCTAGAAATCTCTGTAAGAGTTTGAGGCCTGTGGGCCGCAGCCACTGTTGTACAGCTGCAAGCTTGTGTTTATCCATAGTGAAACCCTCTTTAGAGATCACATACCCCAAAAAGGCCACACTGGACCTATGGAACTCGCACTTCTCGAGTTTGCAATACAGTTTGTTCTCCCTTAATTTCTGCAAGACCGCAGAGACATGGCCACGGTGAGTCTCCAGGTCAGGAGAGTAAATCAAAATGTCGCCTAGGTACACGACCACAGAGGATTGTAAAAACTCACGTAGGACATCATTAATCAATTCTTGAAACACCTCTGTGGCATTGCACAGACCAAATGGCATAACTAAATACTCGTAATGGTTAGTCAGACAGAGTCAGGTCAGCACCAATGCGGATAGTCAGCCAGGCCAAGATCATACACAGAGAGCCACAGGTCCACACCAGAAGGATTTGTCAGACAAGCCGAGCTCATACACAGACAATCCAAGGTTGGCACCAGAACAGTATAATCAGACAAACTCAAGAAAACTTCACTGGACACCACGAAAGGGCAACTGAGAGTGGCGTCCAGGAAGTTTAAGAACAGAATGGCCAGGAAGAGGAGGAGTCCCAAAACTGGTGCCTGTCTCTTTAAATTTGACGAGCGTCGAACTTGGACGCACTCCAAGAAACAGCGTGGGACCTGCCGGAAGGAGCTGTGGCTGAGCTGCCGGGGACAGCAGTACACTCGGCAGCCGACGCTACCTGAGGGACACAGAGGCAATCTGCCCGATGCACTGGAGGACTAGGTGAGTTAGTGGTCGGCACGGCAGCCGCCGCTACTATGACAGCAACCTTGTCAGCTAAGGCATTACCCTTAGCCACTTCTGTATTATCAGTGCTATGTCCCTTGCATTTAACAATAGCTAGGGTTCTTGGCAGCAAGATAGCATCGAGCAAATCATTGACTAATTGGGCATGTAATATATCTTTGCCATCCGCTGAGACAAAACCCCTGTTTCTCCAAATAACACCAAAATCATGCACTACTCCATATGCATACCTAGAGTCTGTGTAAATAGTGACATCCTGATCTTTAAACATTTTACAAGCTTGGGTTAGGGCAACCAACTCAGCTGCTTCTGCAGAAACAAAGGGTAAAGAATTAGCCATTAGAATAACATTGGGCAATTGTACAACAGAGAACCCAATATGATACACTCCATCTGCTGGTTTGGAACAGGATCCATCAACAAAAAGCACTTCTCCTATCTCCAGTGGGGAAGTGGATAAATCATGTCTGGGCGAGGTGTCAGCTGTAATGGTTTGCAAACAATCATGTGGCTCTTCATCTGCATGTTTTTCTTCTATTTGTGAATGTGTTAGCATCTTGTGGAGTACTAGTGAGGGACCCATATGTGAGGGATAGTATTTGATGGACAGGTTCTGTGTAGAGGTTAGTATAGTTTCATAACCAGAACGCCTCTGCGCTGTCATGTGTTGAGTAGTAATATTATTGAGTATATGCAGTACTTGGTGGGTGGTATGTAGAATAGTGGGGTGAGAAAGAACAATAGGCTGAGACATCTCAACTAAAAGAGCAGAACTAGCCACTGACTTCAAGCATGCAGGCATACCCCTGTACGACGGCAGGTAAAACCTTAGAAAAGTAGGCCACAGGCCTTATCCCATTCCCATGCTTTTGTCCTAAGACGCCTGTAAACTTAGACCTCTCCTCCGTACAGTACAGATGGAATGGTAGAGCATAGTTTGGTAGTCCCAGTGCTGGAGCAGAACACAGTAATGTTTTCAATGTAGCATAAGCATTATCCATTTCAGGAGTCCAATAAAGCCTCTCAGGAGCATTTTTCAAAGTACATTGTCTCAAAATGTGATCATAATATGAGCAATCAGGGAACAATTGCCTGCAGTACGTAACCAAGACTGACATCATGGCTTATTTAGTCTGTGGCTTAGATAGTCTCATAATTGCCTGCACTCTATCTGGGGATAACTGTCTCTGTCCATGTGATAAGACAAATCCCAAGTATTTCACCTTCGATAGATAGTATTGAAGCTTTTTAGTTGATACTTTGTGGGCAATGGTGGCTAAATGCAACAGCAGACTGTATGTATCTTTTTGGCATGAATCCTTGTCTGGACTACAAAGCAACAGGTCGTCTACGTACTGTAATAGCGTGGAATCTTTCTGGGGGGCCCAGTTCTCCAGTGTCTTACTGACAACAATGGAATTTACACTGGGACTGTCACAGAAGCCCTGTGCGAGCCGTCTCCAAGTATACTGGCTCCCTCTATAGGTGAATGCAAAAAGTGGTTGTGTATCAGGGTGTACCAGTATGCTAAAGAAAGCACTGTTCAAATCAATAACTGTGAACATAGTGCTAGTGGTTGGGATGGCAGACAATATAGAGTTAACATCCGGCACTAGAGGTGCTATGCACTGCACTAAATCACTGATATGTCTCAGGTCCTGTGTCAATCTCCATGTACCTGTTTTTGGTTTGGGAACTGGATTTATGGGAGTGTTGTAAGGTGATACTGTGGGCACAATGATGCCCTTTCATTTTAGTTCCTGTATAATGGGTTCTATCCCTATCTCTTTTTCCTGTGAAAGGGGGTATTGTTTGATGTATGTAGGAGCGGCACCCAGCTTGAGTGTTGCTTGGTAGGAAGAACAATCAATGTACCCTGGGTCAGTGGAAGACGTAGCCCATAAGGTATGAGGTAAATCAGCTAGTGCTGGGGTATGTAAAGGTCTTGGCTTATTTGTACATATGACATGATGGGAGTTGGGTCTAGGGGAATATATACATGTTTATCCACCAAACAACTGCCCTCAAGCCACATTGGTAAAATTATACACGCATTGGTCACTAAACCATAAACCATGGATCTGTTCCGTGCCAGCCTCATGACCTGTTCCGAAAACACATTCTGGTGTCCAATGTCGTACAATTACAGTAGGCTTGAGTGAACATACCCTGTTATAAACATTGCCAAGGACACTGAGAATGTTATCCGGCACCAGCAAAAATAAATGTTGAGATTTAACCCCTTCAATGCCAGGGTGTCCTGCACAACTCATATGGGGAAGTGAAAATGCAGAAGAACACACTATTCCTCCCTTTTCAGTAATCTGCAATGACAATTGTAATTTGGACATCAAATCTCTTCCTAGCAGATTAACAGGACAATTAGGCATGATTAAAAATCCATTCAACAATTCAGTACCGTAATCTTCAATGGTAATTTTCAATTTTGGGGTGACCTTGCACTCAATGTGGACCCCTCCCACTCTAGCAGAGGATATGCTTGCAGTTGTGATTGGGCCTGTGAAAAATCTAGCAGAAATACTTGACTTAGTGGCCCCAGTGTCTAACAAGAAGTCATACACACACCCATCAACCTGCAGAGCTAACATAGGGAGCATATCCCACCTCTCGGACACCTGTGTAACAAATTAGCAAGCAAGGGGTTCTATCCTCTGACAGCCCTATTGGGTTTGGGGTCCCCTGGTATCTGATGAACAGGAAGTCTCCCCTGACCCATGTCATGTTTAGGATTCTGTGTCTGGGTAGGGGGTTGAGAAGGGGGTGTCTGTCTACTGTAAGGGATATTCAACTGTCCTGTCATTGTAGGTGCCCAACATTCTCTTGCCCAATATCTCATTTTCCCACAATTAAAACAAGCTTCTGGTGTTGGTTGTCTCCCTCCTGATACATTTCTAGGACCTCTGTATGATCCCCATCCTCTTCCCCTTTTGTTCTGCCATCTTCCCCTATACTGACCCCCAAACTGACCCTCCTCTCTGCCTCTTCCCTGCTGGGAATACATGCTCATTTCTGACATATTATTCACAGGTTGCTCTGTAGTAGTAAATCCTGTAACCATCCTGACCTTACCTATGAATGCTCCTGCTGCATCTTTTATTCTAACTGCCATTTCAAAACCTTCTTCATCTAACTTGTGCCAGCTATCAACACACATTCGTACAGTTTGCGCTATCTCCGGTTTCATATTAGTAAGTAAATGTTGTACATATGGCGGACCTAGGGATTTATCCTTTTTATCAAGTCCACATTCATTTGCCCATGTGTCTCCGAAGGGGGTTAAAAAATCGGAGACACTTTCTGTACCCTTTTGTTTACAGGCAATAGCTTTTATATCCTTTGAATCCCCTCCTAGTGCTATCAACTTCAGCTTCACCTGGTCGCACATTTCTTTAATGTGATCTGGCAAATACCATACATTTTCTCCCATAGTTTGGGGAAAGTCAAGTTTAGTGTCTAGTGCTGGGCAGTCCTTGGGCCAGTCAATACTCATATGTTTAGTACAAGCATCTAACAGAAATCTGTAATCTGGCCCAGTCAGTTGTGCTCCTTGTGTTCATCTTTTTAAATAATCAATCGCTGTGGTGGGGGACTTGATCAGGTTTGGACAATCCTTAGCCCAAGCATTCATTGTCAGGACATCAGGAGGTTTATTAATGACCTGGTCACCCATAGTCAAGAAAGGCATAGTCAAGTGTGTCTGGCTACTGGGGGTGCATGGTTCCTTATGCATATCAGCTGTGCGCACTACCTGATTTCTTCCCTGACTTCCAGGGAACAGTCCCACATCAACACCCATGTCACATACTGTTTGGACAGGAGTATTGCATACCAAGAGTCTGTGGTAGCTGCTCTTTTGAGACAGACTCTGTCTCCATTTCTTGCTATCGCTGTTGGGCCTCGAAAGTCCTTGTCATCCACCTTGTCTGCATCCCTACTCTGGTTCCCACAGTAGTGTGTCTGTCTTCCAAATCTCCATCAGAAGTCATGTCTAAGGCCCTAGTAACTACCTGAAGCACACCCATTTTCTGCCCTTCTGTAAGCCCTGGGGTACTGGGTGTGTCAGTGGTTGGCATTCTAAAAGTTGTCGGTGTATGAACTTCTTGCGGAGGCTGTCTTGTATTCATAGGAGTAACATAATTGGTCACCCATATATCCTCAATGAATGAGTTTTGTCTGCTAACTCTTGGGGATAATCCCAGTCTTTCATGTTCTTCCAACAGAGACTGGGTCATCCTAGCAAGGCTAGCAACATATTGTTGCAAGCTAGGGGAGAAAGGGAGGTCTGATGGTGTGTCTGTGTGGCAAATAGACTGTTCTCACCCTTCATGTAGTTCCTGCTGGGTCTGTATATTCTCTTTAACCCTGTTCTGACTAAACTGGGTTCCTGCAGTCCCTGCCGGACCCCTTGGGATGTCTGTTACTATTGTGTCATCCTGTCTAGCCATGGTGTCCTTCAGTTCCTGTCCTTGTGTGGGGGTGCGGTCCATACTGGTAATAATCTGTGAGATTGTCAGGATGTTAGTGTGAGATTCTGTCTGCTCCTCTTTGATTTCATGTTTAACCTCATTCTTGGGGGTTTGTAGCCTACTTGTGGCAAGTACCAGCTCTAAATCATTATCTGTGGTCCCTGATGCAGTCAAGGAAGAGTAGAGAGTGTGAGGAGTCTGGGGAACAGGGTAAAGCGGTGGCAAGGGAGGTGCGGTAGGAATGGGGGAAGGTGGTGGAGGAGGAGGTCGGAGGTTAGTACTTACTGTACTTTGAACACATGCATAAGGTGACAAGTCTACCCAAACTTTACCACATTCAGACATGTATTTCATGCCCCAATTTGGGTTATCTGCGAATCACAATCATTGAGGGTCGCCCACAGTCCCTTAATCATCAACAAATGCCATTTACTGAACGAACCCTCTTGTGGGAAAGGATTCAAGGAGATAATAAATAGCAAAAAATATGAACAACAACCCACAAATAAACCCCGACCCCTCAACCCCCAGGAAGGGTGCATGTCTTAATAGGGTAGAACTTGAACCTCCCATAACCAATAAATGGGACTCAAACCCACATAATCCATAAAGTGGACTCTAACCACTGGATATACCCACTAGGTGGACTTGAACCACCTGCCAGGTGGAATCTAACCACCTTTTCAGACCAGTAACAGATGCATATATCTTCAGAGAGGGGTGAGTAGAGTATACATGTATAGCAACATATATATAAAAATATAGATAAAATATATTCTCTACTCACCACCTCAAAGAAGATATGACGACTACGCCAATTGTTAGGTTACTGGTCTTTTCAGCTTCTTATTCTGCTAACACCTGCTCCCCAGGGATTCTGGACACCACACCGTTCCTCAGGATTTAGTAGGCCATCAGGCGCTCAGGAGAAGAAATCACAGACACAGACAACGTGGTTTGATGCTATAATCTCTCCTCAAATTTATTTTGATTGATACATGCGTTTTTATAGTGATTAGAAATGGGAGTATAATATCTCATTAGGAGATTACCCCCCAGGATACATTACATAATTATTTAATTAATAATCATTAATTATGGCACATGTAAGCATTGTCACAATTCCACTAGGGGCCACTCCATACCTGGAACAAGGGCCAGTGGTTCTGAAAAATAACAGCTGTCTTATGAACAACAGGATACCATTCTGAGAAAAAGGAACCTGAAAGAACAACTCATCACTTGGCCAAATGCCCCTAGGCATGAGTTAGTCCCTAAATATCCAGCATATAGCAAAATAACAATTATTTATGATAAATTGAGATATATTCCAGTAAAATGAGCAATAGTGAAACTAAGATTCTTTCCATTGCTGACATTTCCAGTAATTAGAATATAACTGCTGTGTTAAAGTGTTAGTAATGTCTAAAAAAAAAGTTTTTTGCATTTAGAAGAGCTTAAAAAGCTGATCTAAATGCAAAAAAACGTATCTCTCGAACTGCTATGGTTTAAGAGATACGGGCGTTTAAAGTTTGCTGTTTCCTACTGACAGCTGTAAAGCTGTCAGCAGGAGATTCATGTTGGTCAACACGGAGGCACTTGAGAAGTGCCGAGATCTCGTTACTTACACGGAATCCCTTCATTGGAATGGTCTAAAACATGTGCCATAAAAGTGTATAAAGGGAGTTTCGGTATCCACTTGAGGTACAAGATATCACTAACCCCAGAGGAAGCCGGAGTCCAGAACCCTGAATTCCTTCCATCCCCCAGGTCCATGGGGATAAGAAGGGAAAGGGAATAGATTAGAGGGATAGAAGAAAGGAAAAGAAGAGTAAAAAGAATAGAGAAAAAGAGCAGAAAACAGAAAACTACTCATCCAAGAAGAGAAAATAGTCCAGAGCCTCCTTCCAGGAAGAAAATATACAATTGAGTATAGGGAATAAAGATGCATTGGCCAGATGATGATGCAAGAGAGTCAGGTGAAAGAGATCATGGAATAGAGCGAGAAGAACCTAGAAAGGTGCTGAACCTCCAGGAGACAAGATAGTCATGCAAAAAAAGATATAGGACCATGAAAATATTTATAAATAATTAATAATTCAATAGAAACCACAACATCTCAAATGAAAGACATATAACAAGAAGATTTGTGGCTTAATACAAAAACCAACAGTGGCCACTCATCTAAGTGTTAGGGAACAGAAACGTATGTATCAGAGCCGTCAGTGAGGGTATCTGTGGAATAAAAAGTTGTGTTAACATTCATGTGGAGAGGGAGATTCCTAAAGGAGGTGGGATGGAAGAGCAGACCTAATTAAATCTGCAGGAAAAGTGATAAGGGGTTGGGAAAGGACTAGAGAGCCACTCAACCAAATTAACATATAGCTATCCTGAGAGCCCAGATCAGTGACCACCGGTACATACATCAGAAATCCAGTATATCTTATCATCAGAATGTAACAGAATTAAGAATAATAAGGATCCCCAAAAGCCCATTTTCCCAGCATGAATCCAGCTCTTTGATCTACCTAGAGGCATGTTACATAAAGAGCACTAACCGGTGACAGTACTCTAGCGCACACATCGGAAGTCAGAAGGATGAAGAAGGGATTGCAACTAGTGTTGAGCGAGCGTGCTCGGCCGATGCTCGGATCGGCTCGAGCATCGCTCTGCTCTGCACATGGCGGTACTCGTACGAGTACCGCCATGTGCTCGCCCGACATGTTCGGGTGAAGAGGATCTGTGCCGGAAGAGGCACAGATCCGAAGACGCTCCGCTGGACCACCAGGGAATGGAGGTACGGGGGCATTGCGGAGATGAAGGGGGCATTGCGGAGATGAAGGGGGACATTGTGGAAGAGGGGCATAGACTCTATGCCCCTCTTCCACAATGTCCCCCTTCATCTCCGCTATGCCCGTCTTCCACAATGTGCCCCTTCATCTCCGCTATGCCCCTCTTCCACAATGTCCCCCTTCATCTCCTATGCCATAGAGGAGATGAAGGGGGACATTGTGGAAGAGGGGCATAGCGGAGATGAAGGGGGACATTGTGGAAGAGGGGCATAGACTCTATGCCCCTCTTCCACAATGTCCCCCTTCATCTCCGCTATGCCCCTCTTCCACAATGTCCCCCTTCATCTCCGCTATGGCATAGGAGATGAAGGGGGACATTGTGGAAGAGGGGCATAGCGGAGATGAAGGGGGACATTGACCAGGCACCCTCCGCTCATCAGAGCAGGGGGTGCCTGGTTTAATGCTCGAGTGCTCCCATTCATTTGAATGGGGCTCGGGTGCTCGGCCGAGCACTCGAGCATCAGGGGGTGCTCGGTCAGAGCACCCGAGCACCCGAGCATCGGGGTGCTCGCTCATCCCTAATTGCAACAACATGCATGGATTGCAATGATGCCAAACACAGCCCAAAAAACTTTGGGCAAGACCCAAGAAACAGGTCAATGTCCCCAGAATTAAACAAATAACCCAAAAAGGAGTCTCTCACGCCCTGCTCCCAGAGAGTTCCCCTTCCCCATCAACCCCCAAGACAAACTATAATACCTCAATAATTTCCAACCAATAACCAATCTCCCCACGACAGTCTGAAAAAGAACATGCTTAGCGGTATTGATACTGTTGACCAGGGACACACCTCATACAACAGAAATTCTAAAAATTATCTACCTTGTCCAGCACAGGGATAGGAGAGATCACTAATTCCCATAAGGCACCCCCATTCAAAGGTAGGGAAAAGATGAGGTACAAACATTCAACACCACGCTAGAGGGCTATGAAAAAAAAAAATTCCCTCCCTTAAATCTCAACTCCTTGTACATCAGCCAACTGAAAGAAAATACAGTTAAAGTATGCCTACCCAGCCGCAGCTGAGTTATGAGAGATCCTGCAATCTAGGTTGGTCTTAAGAACCAGTGGTAAAAGTAACGGAAACAACATTTAAAGTATAGAGTCACCCATTAGACTGGCGAGGTTGCATCGCCACATTTCCAGCTGAAGGGGGAGATTCTTGAGTTCTTCTCCATTTTGACACGGAGTTCCGTGGCGCTGACATTTCCATCTCCTCCACCCAAGGAGACAAGTTGTTCAGGACACCTGGGAAGGTATAGTCTTCTCAGAGTCCAAGTTGAAGAGATAAGATGAAGAGCTTCGGTTTCTCCCCATATTTCAGGGAGTAGGTAAGTCCTTTATTAGTGGCTTGGATCATTAGGGGAAAACCTCAGCTGAACCAGATGTTCCGTTGACGAAGAGCCATTGTGAGAGGTCGCAGGTCATGCCTCCATTGTAGTGTTAAATGGGGAAAAATCCCTGAAAATTTTAATAGAGTGATTCTCAAACTGAATCTGTGCCATTTTCTTCGCCACAGAAAAAATGGCATCTTTATCACTAAAGCACAAAAAACGCACAATAATATCCCTCTGGGCATTCTTAGGAGCAGTTTTGGCTTTAAAAATTATGTGTGCTCTTTCTATCTCATAATCCGTGGGCACTTCAGGTTTTAAAATATGATTGAATAATTTTTGCAGAAAAATAGGGACCCCATCATGATCCACCTCTTCAAATATCCCTCATATGTGGATATTGTTTCTCCTGCTCCTGTTCTCTGCATCTTCAATGTGGAGTAAAGTGTCCAGGTGGCTTTTTTGTATTTTACCAAACTTTTGTTGCATTTGCCTCTTTAAAGACAGTTCAGTGCCATCTATCATCTTCTAGTGCCACAACCCTATCACCCAGATTCAAAATTTCTCTCTTCACCTCTGTCAGCTCCTCTTTGAGAAACAATTTCAGGTCATTCAGCAGATTTTGAATATCACCTTTCATTGAGGGAGATTCTAAGTGTCCCCAGGAGCCTTCATCATCCGATCCATGTTAGGGACCAGGAACCAGACAGACACAAAAATGTAAAACGCAGAACACCTTTATTAAAATAACCGAAGCAAATCAAGCAAAATCGTGATCCAGAAGCATAAACCAAAAGACAAGCCGGGGTCAGGAACCAAGACAGGTACTCAGCCAAGCCGGGGTCAGGAATAAGGAGATCAGTGATGTCAGGAACAAGCCAGGAGTCAGGAGTAAGAAGGGATGTCAGAGGAAGCCAGCTCATGGACAGGTAATCAGGAACTCAGTAGAACACTCTTGCAGCCAGAAGCAGCAATCATCAGCAGAGGACTAGATTATCTCAGGCAGCAGAAATAACAGCAAAGCTCGAGCAGCTCAGCCAAACCTTGACAGTAATCCCCCTCAATGACCCCACCCCAGCGGGGCAGGACCAGGTTTGAGGGGAAAGAGTGCATGGAAGGCCCGCAGGAGAGCAGAGACATGCACATCAGAGGCTGTAACCCATGGGCGCTCCTCAGGACCGTACCCCTTTTAATGGACCAAATACTGAAGCCTCCCACGGAACCTACAGGAGTCAACTATGGAGCGGACTGCATAGTGTATACAGATATTGTACTGTTAGGGGCCAGGAATCAGACACAAAAATGTAAAATGCAAAACACCGTTATTAAAATAACAAAAGCAAATCAAGCATCGTGATCCAGAAGAACCAAAAGACAAGCCGGGGTCAGGAACAAAGACAGGTACTCAGTCAAGCCAGGGTCAGGAATACAGAGATCAGTGATGTCAGAACAAGCCAGGAGTCAGGAGCCAGAAGGAATGTCAGAGGAAACCAGGTCATGCACAGGTAATCAGGAACTCAGAAGAATGCTCTTGCAGCCAGAAGCAGCAATCAACAGCAGAGCACTAGATTAGCTCAGGCAGCAGAATCAACATCAGAGTTAGAGCAGCACAGCCAAACCTTGACAGTCCACTGTTATCTTCATTATTTGCGTGCTCGCTCTGATCACACTGAGATGTTACCTCAGGTAGTTTGACCATCTTGGAAGAAGAACATTCCTGAGAGACATCTCCAGATTTCTGAAAAAACAAGTGGACACCTCGGTCTTTCAAAGCCTTCCTGTTCTCAGGCATGGTCATTGTAAATGAAACAAGTATTCAGCCCAAAAAGGTGCTATGCACAAGCCAGTATAAGAAACTAAAGTCTTCTGTGAGGTTGGAGCCTAGATCCTACGCATCCATTCACTAGAGCTGTCAGGCCATGCCCCCGTTTCTTTTTTTTTATTGTCTTGTGTGTGTTCTTTATTATTTTCTGTATCCATCCTATTATTGCTGTGATTATTTGCCATGTGTGTCTTCTATAGACAATATTGTTTGTTATTAGTGTATTTCCCTTGATTACCTCTATATGGTTTATTCCCATATCATTGTGCTCTACTGGTTTTGTGTTGTAGTCATCTATATCTCTGTTTAACTTATTCTCTTTCCTGCTTTGTAATAGTTTTTTTCTATTTTATTGATGTTTTTATTTACTCTCATATCGAGATCTTTGAACTTAGAGGTAATTTCAAATTCCTTTAACTGGTTAATAATGGTATTCATTTCTCTATATTGGCTAGACAGTTTTTCCTGTATTCAATAAGATGTTTGATCAGAGAGCAGTTTTTTAAAATGGAATTCCATTTTTTGAGAACTTTACATCTGGAAAAGGTGAATTTTTGAGGATACTCAATCCTCTTGGTATGATCCGCCTTTCCAGGTATTTTTGCAGTAGGAGGCTATCCCACAAATGTCTGATCTCTGCTCTTAAAGATTTTCTAATTTGTTGAAGAGTTGTATTCGATTAGAAAATCTTCCACATTCTAAGTGGCATCATTTCCTTTAAACTTTCTTTTCTCTTAAACTTAGAAGCTATTGCAATACTTGCCACCTGGTTAGAGCAGATTTATAAAATCCAAAGGTAGATTGAAAGAGGAAGGGGGAACTTTTAAAAAGATCTGAGACAAAAAAAATTTGCAATTAGTGACCTTACAAGGCCAATGTCACTAGACTAGACTTACTGACTATTCTGCTCTTGGGCTGTGATATATCATTTATGATGCAGGAAAATTGTGTGTTCCGTTGAGAGCTTGGTCTGTATGTGATGTCACTTCATATATTTAAGAGGTGCAGGATACCGCTGTCCCTTGAGGGTCTCACAGGTCCCCACCCACATCATTGGATAGAAAATTGAACAAAAGAAAAGAAGACAAAACAACAACACCCGTTAAGCATAGTAATTGTAGTTCTGTTTAAATCAACAATTCCCCCTTCTTATTTTAACTCACATTTATCAGACACTTCTCCTGCCTTTCAGTGTATTTGCCTTCACTGGATTTTGCACGTCACTCCAGGCAAGTGACACCAATTACTGTTCTTCACACACTGTCAGAGTATTAGTGTAGTTTCCTGTGATCTTAGGCCACATATATGTTGTAGACATGTCAGGGCGGCAGGCGGCCATTACCATAAATGACTCACGAATGTGCCCTTTGTGCATTTCCACAGGCTTCCATGGAATTGTAGCAGAATGTCAGATTTCCAAAAAGAAGGAGCACTTCTAAAAACAGTTTAAAGGGATAGTAATACTTTGTTTTAACTTTATTTTATTTTGTAGGCATTAAAAAAACATAAAGAATGATATGTCTTATCTCTCAAACCTTTATGGTTTATGAGATATTCACAAGCAAAGTTTCCCCCTCCCGCCCCTTTTACCTACTGTAAATCTTTTCTCAGATGTGGAATACAGTCCATAGACTGGACAGATAACAGAAGGGGACACTCTTATTCCTATGAAAACAATGAAATCCCTGCCCCCGTTGACAAGCTTTTCAGGTTTTTCCCTTATCTTAATTGAAGATTGTCCCTCTCTGCAGTCTACCTGGGCAGCTCCCTTCTGCCCTGGCTGAGAAGTGTTACATCAGTAAAAGGGGCGGGAGGGGGAAACTTTGCTTGTGAACATCTCTTAAACCATAAGAATGACTTATATCATTCTTCGTGTTTTTTTAATGCCTACAAAATAAAATAAAGTTAAAATGAAGTATTACTATTAGTGTTGAGCGAGCACCCCGATGCTCGGGTGTTCGGGTGCTCTGACCGAGCACCCCCTGAGGCTCGAGTGCTCGGCCGAGCACCCGAACCCCATTGCATTAAATGGGAGGACTCGAGCATTACACCAGGCACCCCCTGCTCTGATGAGGGGAGGGTGCCTGGTCAATGCCCCCCTTCATCTCCACAATGCCCCTCTTCCACAATGTCCCCCTTCCACAATGTCCCCCTTCATCTCCGCAATGTCCCCCTTCATCTCCGCAATGCCCCCCTTCCACAATGTCCCCCTTCCACAATGTCCCCCTTCATCTCCACAATGTCCCCCTTCATCTCCGCAATGCCCCCTTCATCTCCGCAATGCCCCCTACCTCCAGTCCCTGGTGGTCCAGCGGAGCGTCTGCAAGATCTGTGCCTCCTCCGGCACAGATCCCTGCCACCCGAACATGGCGGGCGAGCACATGGCGGTACTTGTACGAGTACCGCCATGTGCCGAGCAGAGCGATGCTCGAGCCGATCCGAGCATCGGCCGAGCATGCTCGCTCAACACTAATTACTATCCCTTTAAAGACAAAGGTTTTAGAGAAGAATTACTGAATTTGGCTTACAATACAGCTTTGAATCTAAATAGGGATAAGATCTTAAATAAGAGAGAGAAAAACAAAATACAGAAAGAACGAATAATGTAGCTTTTATCACTCAATACAGTGCATACGGATACAGCATAAACATATTTTTTTAAAAACACTGGAAAACCCTACAACAGGATCCAGGACTAAAAGAACAGCATAGGCACATATCCGAATGTTATGTTCAGAAAAACAGAAATATTAGGTCATACAAAGCCCCTAGGTGTCCCAAAAATTTAGCAGAGCAAAATACCATGAAGAGTCTACCCAGGGGGAGGGGGACCTACAAATTCCAGCAGTGCAAATGTGTAAATTGTAACCACATGGTGTCAGAGGGTCTGGCCTGGACAGTAAATGGTTAACCTCTTCTAGAAAAAACAGGATTGTCTGTTGAAATTATATATTTTATCTGTGTCTGTTAAGAGAGACAATAGTCCCTTTGTTTGAATTGAGGAGGGTAAAAATTTCAATGATTTTATGGTGCGTGATAGTTGGATTCTAGTCTTGTAGTCTGGGATTTTCTCCATTATCTTGTGTGAAAAGTTTGGGAGTACAAATTCCTGGAATGCCTTGGTTACCACTCAAAGTTTGTTTATCTAGGGAGGTATTACATGTCTTCTTGACATGAAACACACATACATGTCTATCACCATATATGCAGTTTTTAATCTTGTTGCTCCATCTTCTGGAACAAACAAGTACTAGGGACATTAACTTAAAGAATATCTTATCTTTGACTAACCAATCAGAGAGTCTAGAAAGTTAGTCTGATATCATATTCTAATGATCTAGTTGTGTCTTTCTGATAAGAGTTTTTTGGGTAGTATAATTGTAGTGGCTAAATGCAAAGGAAGGCTCTTTGTTCTGATTTCCATGAAGTGATCAACTAGACCAGAGACAGAGAATCCTGAGAAAACCATGCCTTAATTTGTCAGGTAATTATACATTTTCTTTACAATTAATTCTGCACAGCCCTAAGAATTATATATATTTCCTCTATTTTTCTGGAAAATTAGTTTTTTTTTATACTTTTTCTTAAGAGTACTGGCCACTAGTGTTGAGCGAGCACCCCGATGCTCGGGTGTTCGGGTGCTCTGACCGAGCACCCCCGGAGGCTCGAGTGCTCGGCCGAGCACCCGAGCCCCATTGAATTGAATGGGAGGACTCGAGCATTACACCAGGCACCCCCTGCTCTGTTGAGGGGAGGGTGCCTGGTCAATGCCCCCCTTCATCTCCACAATGCCCCTCTTCCACAATGTCCCCCTTCCACAATGTCCCCCTTCATCTCCGCAATGCCCCCTTCATCTCCGCAATGCCCCCCTTCCACAATGTCCCCCTTCCACAATGTCCCCCTTCATCTCCGCAATGCCCCCTTCATCTCCGCAATGCCCCCCTTCCACAATGTCCCCCTTCATCTCCGCAATGCCCCCTTCATCTCCGCAATGCCCCCCTTCCACAATGTCCCCCTTCCACAATGTCCCCCTTCCACAATGTCCCCCTTCATCTCCGCAATGCCCCCTTCATCTCCGCAATGCCCCCCTTCCACAATGTCCCCCTTCATCTCCGCAATGCCCCCTTCATCTCCGCAATGCCCCCTTCCACAATGTCCCCCTTCCACAATGTCCCCCTTCATCTCCGCAATGCCCCCTTCCATCTCCACATGTCCCCTACCTCCAGTCCCTGGTGGTCCAGCGGAGCATCTGTAAGATCTGTGCCTCCTTCGGCACAGATCCCTGCCACCCGAACATGGCGGGCGAGCACATGGCGGTACTCGTACGAGTACCGCCATGTGCCGAGCAGAGCGATGCTCGAGCCGATCCGAGCATCGGCCGAGCATGCTCGCTCAACACTACTGGCCACCCATTTTTAGAATTATTATAATAAGGCTTTGCTTGCTTTAGTTTATTCTAGGGACTAAACAGGATTAATTACAACATTTGTCCAGATAATTGTGAGTTTGATAGCAGTTTAAATCAAAATAGCATTATATATTAGTCTTAAATCTAATTATTAACACTTATAGAACCATATCTTTGTGTTTCTGAAAAGGTCACTGGGCTTATATTTGATCTGGTGAATATTATTGTTAACCCTTAGATTGCTATCAGGAAAGTTTTTCCATCTGTTTCTATATTGGTGTGTGTTTCATAGGATTCTTTGTTTTCATGTGTTGTTCTATTGCATAATTTTGTGTGCCTAAATTAGTTCTGTTAAAAAAGTTCTTTGGGACAATCTCTCACAGAACAAAAGAAGCTTCCATCTTGGGTGGTGCAACAGTATAATCCATCATCTCTGGTTAACCCTTGTAGTGCTGTATGGAAGACTTGTGTACGGGCAAAATTTTCGATTTAATTCGAATTCGGACTAAATTTTTTTTTCTAATTCGGATGATCCTAATTTCAGACCGGACCTATTCGATTTGAACGAAATTCTGATCCGTTCCGAATTATTCGGCAGTATTTAACATGAGTTAAATTATAGCAGTGCGTCTCCGTGCACACTGCTATCATTCTTTGCGGACAGGGTGTGCATTTAGAAAAAGATCCATCCCAAAAACGGAGATTGTCGTACATTGCCAGTCTGTGCCTGTCACCTCAACTCAAGCATGGGATGCCAGTCACAATCCAAACGTTGAACATCGAGAACCCATGCCTGTCATTCAATTTAGCATATGCTCCAACATTGAAAACTCATGCCTGTCATTCAATTTAGCATATGCTCGAACATCGAAAACCCATGCTTGTCACATCCTACTCAACATAAGTGGTCGACTCGAACATGGACAAACTACATGTCACATTTTATGTTAGTACATGGATAAAGGTTAAGGTTTCATTTTCTGGTACCAGCCTCCTACCCTACTGTCCCTCTTTGGTACCCAAATTCCTCTCTCTTATTTTCCTATCCTGATTTCCCCTCATATCAGAAAAGTCTATGTGTATATACATTACTGTTTCATACTACATCAAGAATAAACATCAATGATTGTTTAAACTGCAGCATGTGTGTCTAAACTAATTTGTGTATTGAAAATACATTAACCCCATCGCGACAAGTGACTTACCAGGTACGTCCCGCAAAAACTGTCACTTAGTGACAGAGGGCGTTCCTGGTAAGTCCCGGAAGTCATTCGCTAGAATGAAGAAGAAGAAAAATCCGTTGTTAAGTGCCGCCCGTGTGTGTGCACAGCCAGTCACTAAGGGGTTAATCTTGTGCTAAATCATCAACTCACTTACCAAAGAGTTTTCAATAGTTTATGACGTTAACTACAAAGTGACCAGTCACACCACCAGCAACACGTATATATGATCTCTGTATATCCATCTCCCTTCACCACTTTAGGCTGTAATCTTTCAAACACAAACCCCACTTTTTAGTTTTTCATTCTCCTACAATCTTCATCCTGTGTTGTCCAAACCCTTAGCTGCTTTCACCCATTGATTGCTAGAGCAGTATCCAACACACTACTTTTCAATGTGTTGGATAACTCTCTGACACACCAAAGAGATAAGTAATTTGTTCACATACACCAAGGGCTGCCAAGAGTTCAACCAGTAGGTCGACAACCATACCTCATGCACCACTAATTCAAAATACATTTCCCCCTTCTTTGGCCATTTGTTTTCCAGGTAGCTCCATGCTCTGCTTGTGTCTTTTCCTAGCTATCACTGTAAGTATAGTAACTTTATGTACAGTATACATTGGAGGTTTCGATGTTCGAAAGAAACTGAATGCGCCGGGCCTGGAGCACTCAGTTGCCTCCCAGGAGTGATCTCAGATTGCCACACATAGTTTGTTGAACATCACGAACATATGTCTGTCACAGCCTAACCTGCATAGTATGTCAAACATAACGAAGCCATTCGACCCCACCTACCCTACACAGCTTGTCGACCAAACCATCTTGTCACTTCCTGCCACTGCTTAGTGTGCGACATCATAACGTATCTTCCTCGAATCGTATTGGATAGATTGAGATGGTATCGCCCATTCCAGCTCCCGCTTTCGAATACTATTGGCCCTAGTTTTGAACTCGTAGGATTCACATTGCTGGTTGGCTAGGTGCCTTACTAGCAATGCGAAAAAGTTAAAGATGACTCTGTGACCCCCAACAGACAGCCATTTTACAGATCAGCAGCCATCTTGAATGAAAGAAGACAGCAGCAATGGCCAGAGGAAGAGAAATACCCATCAGCATGGAGGAGAATGAGGCACTAGTGGGGGCACTGCAGGGATGTTATTCCCAGCTCTTTGGCCCATTGGCAGCTTCCACTGCAGTAGTGGTTAAGAGAGAAATGTGGGATACTGTGGTGGAAGCTGTCAATGAGGTGGCAGTGTCCCCACACACATCAACCAGGTGCAGGAAGCGGGTATACGACATTAGAAGGCAGGTGCTGCGGAAAAAGGCGAGAATGGAGGTAGCGCGGTCATCTGGGGCCTCCAGTAGACCTGTTCTATTCCATCATTATGAACAGGTCCTGGATGGCCTCATTGCGGCATCTGAGGCAGAAGCTGCTCCTGCTTCAGGCGGTGATGAGGATGTTGCTGGTCCATCACATGCTGGACCAGCTCCCATCACCCCTGTAGCAGGACCAGTGGAATCCTCAGATGCTGAAGATGACTGTGCTCCTGCTTCTTCCCTTGCCCCTACAGCACCTGTCTTCCCTGTCCACGTGCCCGTTCCTGTTGATGTAAGTGCCCATTCCCCATTAGCTGGAGGGAGCGACTCTTCCTCTGGTCTCATGATATGCAGGAGTTCCTCCAGGAGCAGTGGCAGTGATGCCCCCTCCCTGCATGCCTCAGAGTTGGGTACTCCAGCGCCAGACATCTCCGCAGCTGAGGAGTCAGACCATGCTGGCGTGTTTTCTGGTAAGTAATTGTATTCTGATGCATGTGTTCATGTAATGTTGTTAACCCTTTGAGTGCCAGAGGGGTACGCAATGCATTGCATGTGTTGTGTAACCCTCTGGCACTCAAAGGGTTAAATATCTACCACTGAGCAGATAGGTGTGCAATGTATGATAAAGCACTGCAAATCACACATATCTGCTCTGTGTAACTTAATCCTTTGTAATGCAATGTACATGTGTGTGCATACCTCCCAAAATTTCAAATGGCAAAAGAGGGACACTTCTGTTTTAGGTGGTGTTTCTGGGGGCGTGGCTGGTAGGCAGGGCATTTCCAAGAATTTTTAGGTTATTTCTTGACCCATCTGCACCTCTTTGTGTAACTGATAAATGATTTAGAGGAAGACCAAAGTATATTATCCATAATAACCCTTTAAGTGCCAGAGGGGTACGGAATGCATTGCAAAAAAAAAAAAAAAAAGCAATGTATTCTGTACTCCTCTGGCACTCAAAAGGTTAATGTATAAACACATATACTGACAATTAACACATTTATGTTTTATTGCTGTGTAGCAATGTAATACATACCACTCATTCTGATGTCCTAAAAAGAGGGACAAAAGGGTAGAAAAGAGGCACAAAGGGATTTGGGTCTCAAAGAGGGACACTTGGGAGGTATGTGTGTGTACTGTAATTTAGTACTTTGTTATGCAATGTCCATGTGTGTGTGTGTACTGTAACATGGTATTCTCTTGTCATTACAGATGAACCTGATGGAGTAGCTAGCTTTGACAGGGAGTGGGAAGAAGAAGTCATCACCCTCTATCTGGAGCCGGTCACTGCCACTGCTCCTGCCAGTGTGGCGGAAGAGGTGGCTGCTGGTAAATTGTTTTTAAGATGTCTCCCTCATGTACAAATGTGTTTTTATTCATGTTAAACTGTTCCATATGTGTATTAGCAGCCCCAGCTTGCTTTAGCCATATCTAGTTTATATAACTATTGCAATCCCACAGGGGTGAGCAGCAGCGCATTGCTAAGCTATGCTTTGCTCACCCTTCTGGCACTCCAAGGCAGGGCCAGACTGTGCTACCGGGATACCGGGAAAATTCCTGGGAAGCCACCTGCATTGGACTTCCCTGGGGCTGATTCAAAATCAAGAAGCTATCCGCGGCCACGGTCCTGTCACCTTGTGGAGGCGTGTTGCTTCTTGATTGCAGGAGTGCTGGCCGTGGCCATAAGGTGACAGGACAGCGTCCGTGAGATTTGAAGGGCCCCACAACATGCTGAAGTCTGTGCCTTCTTTGGCACAGACCTGAAGCAGTTGTGCTCCCTCATCTGGTCTTTAGTAATGTCGAACGCTGGGAGATGACATCATCTCCCAGCACTCTGCATTATTGAACAGAAGACCATGCGGGAGGTTGGAAATGGACACAGGGGGCAATGTGGAGATTGGGGGGGAATGTGGAGACTGACGGGCAATGTGGAGACTGAGGGCAATATGGAGGTCACCCAGTGACATCAGACGCAGTGTGAAGAAGAGCACTACCTTTGCGCACCGGGTCAGTAGCACTGCAATGATATCGGGCTGGTAAGCAATTTTTTCCAGGGCTGGTTTTTATTCCCAGTCCTCCCATGCTCCAAGGGTTAAATATCCCACTAATGCACATATGAAGCACATGTAAGAAATGTTTGTCATGCTCCTGCCATTCACATGATGACATTGTAGGCATGATGGACACAAGCTAATGCACCATGGTGGATGTCTTAGTATGTTACAGCCCTGCCATGCATTACAGTGATGCTTCGTAGGCCAAATTTGCCTCTCTGTTGTTGAGTAAATCCTGATAACTAGGTTAACCCACCTTGGTGCAGTTGTTGTGAACCTGAATGCTTACACAACTGAAGCATTTAATGAAGTCAGTGTTTCTCATCACATGTTAATTCCCTTAATATCGAAAATAGGTCCAGCTGACATGCCGGAGGAGGTGGAGGAGGGGGGGCAGGAAGAAGCTGGGGTGCAGGCCCCCGTTGGTGCACCTGTGGACCACCACGTGGAAAGGGCAGGTGAGGATAGTAAATTGTAATATGTCCTCCAGCAAAAACATGTACATCCGTTCAATGTCTAATATGTTTTTTGTTGTGCGTTGTTGATTTAAGTTTGTGGAAAGGGTTCTGAGTTTCGTGTTTCTGGTTGTTGTAACCATTTCAATGGCAGAGGGGTACTCAATGCAGTCTCAAAATTGTTGTGCACTCCTCTGGCACTGAAATGGGTTAAGGCGCCATACAATTATCTCACCCTTGTGAAAATGTCCTGTATCTCCTCAGGGTCATCACAGGCTGTGTCTGGTGAGGAGGATGAGGAACCACCTCTGGGGGTGTCTGCCTCTGCTCCTGAGGCTATGGAAGGGGAAGCGCATGGTAAGTAAAATCCTAAATCTGATGTCCCATGTGTGTTCCACCTGTCTCCCCTTCCCTTACAAAGACCCCAAATTCCTTGTAGTGATCTGGTTCTTGTCACACATACCTGTGACAGTATCATGGCATGAACAAATATCATTATGTGATTTTTGTTCATGCCATGATCTTGTCACACACGTATGCTTGGCTCCAGGCCATAGCACACACCTACAGTTCCCGTTTGCAGGCTAGCACTAATTGAGTGTTGGTGCATCAATCACAATGACAGTGATGATCCACCTGTGTCCAATCAAGGCTAAAGAGCAAACCTGACCTGTCAGTTTGTTCATAGCAGGGATGGTCAATCCTGTTCTCTGGCCACAACAATGCTACATGTTTGCTGCGTCCCCTCAAATTAAAGTGGATGTGTCACCTATTTATAACATAGCCTAAATAGTTAGGCTACAGATAGAATACTTGTAAAACATTAATAATTTGTTTTCTAAAAGTTTAATTTGTTGTAAATTTAACTTAGAAAGTCTGTCCCCTACCTACTTCCGCATAGACTGCTCTGCCTCTGCTCTCCACCCTCCTCTGATGATGGAGGCTTCACTGTGGAAGCTGGAGTGCTCTCATTGGCTAGATATCGATCTCTGCCAACGAGACCGCTCCATCTTGCATACAGAAGCCTCCATCATTGGAGGAGGGTGGAGAGCAAAGGCAGAGTGACGGACTGAGGTTACAGAACAGGTAACTGCAGTCTATACTGAAGTAGGTAGGGGACAGATTTTCAAAGTTAAATTTACAACAAATAAAACAAAAATAAAACATGAACAACATTTTAGAAGTATTTGATATGTAGCCTATTTAGGCTATGTTATAGATAGGAGACACATCCACTTTAACACATTTTGTGTGGTGATTCTCAGCAATGGTCCTGTTGTGTAGGATGCACAATCATGTCCTCTAACCATCACAAAAGTGCATGTTGTAAGTTGAACACAAGTGAATGTCAATACTGCTTGTGTTTAAGTGAGCCCATCCTGACAACATGCACTGTTGGTGTGGTTAGAGGACATGATTGTGCATCCTAGACAACAGGACCATTGCTGATAATCACTCTGCTAAAAGCATCAAACATCTGTGTGCCAGAGAGGTGCTCACTGCTTTCCATTTCTTCTTTCCCCACAGCTGCATCTGATGAACAACCACAGCAGCAGCCCCCTTCCAGCCAGGAGTTCGCAGCTGACATGAGGGGCTTACGGCGTCAGCTGAGAAACGACATGCGCCGTCAGGAGGCTCTGCTCCATCAAATGGTGGAGCAGAACAGACTGATGCTGGGCCTCCTGTCATCGCATGTCGTGCGTCCAGGGCCAGCCCCCGCCCCCAGCAGTTCCTCATCAGACAGCAGCCTGGAATCAGCTGATAACACCAAGAAAACAAGAAGGCGCTTCTGGTGCAATATCGTTGATAAATGGATGGATTCACCACCTTTTACCTCAATAGGAAATATACTCACAAAAGTTGTAGTCAGTATTACACATATATGCACACTGACAAACGTGCTTAGGGGATCCTATTTATACACTGTCCCCTACACAGTGATATCCTCTCCACGTATGGGCTGCTCCTCTTATCAACTCCCAGGAAGCCAAAACATAGAAGAAAACACAAATAGGAGGGCGCCCAATCGTGAATATTATCCTTAGGTAACAGATACAAATATGTATATATATAGTTATACTCACAAAAGTGAATGTTACTTAAGGGCTTATACCCCTCAGCAACAAATCTCGCATGCAGGTCTCACCAGGTCTCTCTGGAATCAAAAGAGGGCTGTGCTGCAGTTGTTTTCAAAGTTGTATTTAATTAAAAAATAAAATAACAAATGCTCATAAAGAGCTTACAAAAAATAAAACATTATTTAAAAGAAAAGGTTCAACCAAGCAAAACGTTTCATGGCCCACTTGCCAGAGACAGGTTAATACTCTCTACATGCGAGATTTGTTGCTGAGGGGTATAAGCCCTTAAGTAACATTCACTTTTGTGAGAATAACTATGTATATACATATTTGTATCTGTTACCTAAGGATAATAGGCACGATTGGGCGCCCTCCTATTTGTGTTTTTTTCTATGGAATCAGCTGATGCCCTGTCTGCTGCACGTGGTGGTAGGTGCCACCTACCTAGAGGGGGGCCTCGCACAAGAGGAGGAAGGAGGACCCCCACTGACCCCATTCCCTCCAGAGGGGGATTTTTCTTTTTTTTTAAAGTTTATTATTATTATTTTTATTATGATTATTATTATTATTATTAATAATTGTAATATTTGTTATTAAATTTTTAAACTTCAGCATTGTTGTTGTCCATTTATTTCTGATACAAACAGGGGGGAGACACAAAAGTGTTATGAGGAGGTGATGAAGTGGAGATGACCCTTCCAGTGTGATGAACGATCCTTGCTTCTTCCATCTAGACAGTGAACCGAGATTTAACCAACCTGTAAGTTCTTAGTGCATTGGCTCCATGAGATAATCCAGGAATTGGAGAGTTTAGCACACTGGAGAAGTTCCTTACATCTCATCACCATTTGAAAACACCTTAATGCATAACCCCACTACTGACCCACTCTTCTGTGTGTGTCTCCAACCCTTGTCTGTCTCCCCTAGAGATTGGTAAAGGGAAGGAGACAGACACAGATTCGCATGAAGGGAAGCTGACAGAGGAGGAGGGTGGCAGAGGGACAGAAAGGGAAGGAGATGGGTGGACACAGAAGGAAGTAGGTTGATGGACAGAGAGGGAAGGAGGCTGATGGAGAGAGAGGGAAGGAGGCTGATGGACAGAGAGGGAAGGAGGCTGGACAGAGAGGGAAGGAGGCTGATGGACAGAGAGGGAAGGAGGCTGATGGACAGAGGGAATTAATGTAAAGGAGTTAAAGGGAGATGTGTAGACTGACAGGGCTCAATTCAAATGATGGAGACGGCTGTTTTTTCTGCCGACGCATTTTTGGAGTGTTAAAGTTAAGAGGTATTTTCATCCATGGGAACTAATGAAAACATCATAAATTGCAATTCAGTTGTCTGCGTTGGCTATGAAGATCCGATAAGTGACTCAAGTTATTGCAGGAAAGTTAAGACCTACTTTTTTTCTGACTTTTTTTTTTTAAATATATTTTATTATCAGATCACTCCATACACATACAAAGAAAAAGGATACATGTAAGATCTTACAAGTACATCAAAAGTATGTATACATTTATAACAATAAAAAGAGCATATGAGTAGGGCATACAGAGTCGACCTGAGGTTTTTATGATTATTTCAACCTCCAATAACCCAAACTCCAAACATCTAACCTAACTGAACTTGGACTATATCCCTCGACCCCAATTCCTTTCTCCCCCGAGCCCGCAGCACCCCACTCCCTCACCCACCAGCCAGTGATTTCACAGAATCTCGTTATGTACAGGATTCATACACAATGATGCACATCAAGTATACGTCACAACCATCCACACGGCAAGCAGGTATGATCTCAGTCAACCATCTCCAGGAAGTTGCACATCGTCGGGTGCCACAGTAGTATCTGCTCTTGTTGTCCACCAGGTCTGCCATCATCCCCAGATCTTATCAAACTTAGTCGGAGTACCTCGGTGCAAGTAAACCAATTTATAATGTGGAATACACTGTAAAACGAAGTTCATCCACGCTCTACAATTGGGAGCCCTGCTTGACATCCAGTTCAAGGCCACCACCTTTCTTGCCATCACCAAGAACTCACTCAGAAGAGATTTGTCATTTGCATCCTCAATCCCTTCGGGGAAAACAGACAATAAACAAATCTTTGGAGTCACAGGAACAGGTCTCCCCAACACCAGGGCCACAATATGCATTATTTCTGTCCAAAACCTCCCGACTTCAGGACACTCCTAGATCATATGCAAGTATGTGCCTTGAACATTGTCACACCGAAGACAATGGTCAGTGCCAGAATTCCCCATTTTAAACAGTCTGACAGGTGTATAATAAATTCTGTGTAGAATATTCAACTGTATCATTTGATGTCTGGTCGACGTCGCCACCAGTAATCTTTTTCTGACTTTTGTCCCTTATCGCATCTTCAAACAGCTGATGAAACAGAAAGGAAAATAGAGTGGGTGTATTCATATGGGGCCCTAAGCCCCACATCAATACATCAAAGCACTCCAAAACAATGTCAAATGTTAGTAGAATTAACTCCATGAGTGTCAGTGGGGTATAATCACCTTGCCGCCACTCATAGGGTTAACCCAACTAAGTAAAAAAAAAAAAATCACATTACAAGTAACACTTACCATTAATCCTGATGTCCAGCAGAGTCCTCAGTATACCGGTCCTCTTCTGTCCTTCTTTCTTCTCTTCTATCTTCTCCTTGTTCTTCTCTTCTGTCTTCTTTCCTCTTGCTGTAAACCCCCCCCCAGAAAAGTATAAGTACAATGCATGAATATCCGGCACACTAATACATACACTAATACATACACTAATACTTTAACCCTACTGAACCGCAGGGAGGTACGTTACACATTGCTTTGCAATGTGTTGTGTAACCCTCTGGCATTCAAGGGGTTAAACTATGTATTAGTGTGCCAGATATTGCATTGGACTTATACTTTTCTTGGTAGTTTTTACAGCAAGAAGACAGAAGCTACAAGACAGTAGAGAAGACAGAAGGAGACAGACAGTGGGTGACAGGAAAGTGTAACACTGATTAGTTAACGATCAGTGCTTGACAGTATGTCAGGCACAGATCGTCAGCTTTTTTCCTTTAAAGTTCCCAATACTGCCACTATTTAGTAGCGTTGAAAATTATTCAAATGACTTACATTTTTAATATTTTACGCAGGGACAAAGGTGACTCTCCCTTGTGGTGGCAATAAGGCACCCTGTATGCCTATACAACTATCACACTGGCTGATGTGTCACTCTGAAATAAATCATTCAGACAAATCATTCCAAGTTTTTTTATTATTGTCTGTTGCATATGCCATTTCTGTTGCAGAGGTGAAATACATTATAGCATGAGCATCTGTCATCTGTAGCAAAGGTAATACATTACACAGTACGTAGAATGTGTCATTTACTATATGTAGCAGAGGTGTTATATACATATGGATGTAGCTAAATTAGAAGGAAGAAGGAAAAGTGAGAATGACTAGTGCGGTATCCTTTTGAAACGTCAAAAAGAAAAATATTTCGCTGCTAGAAGCTGATTTAACCATGTTGCAGTGTTTGAAATAGCAACATGAAAACCTTGAGCTGCATAAAAGCTCTAGGTTGTCATGTCGCAAAATAAAAACATCCCTGTTACTTGCCACAACTCCCAGCATCCTTACCTTGCATTGCCCAGTTCTCTTTAAAACAGAACTACCACCTCTTACAAACATGTCCCCAAATAATTACCCATCTGGCAACTAGTTTCTCAGCAGCGCTTATCGCCAGAATTCTTACCGCGATAATGATAATTATACACTGCTTCTGGTCTGACAGGCAGGAAACCGAGCAGACAATGACATCTTTCCATAGTGACATCTGCGCGCTTGTGCTGTCAGTCCCAGCCTGCTCTAGGAGGCATTGCTATGAGCCATTCAGCTCCAAAAGGGACTGACAGTGCATGAGTGTAGACGTCACTATGGAAAGATGTCTCCACGGTTTCCTGCCATTCAGTCCGGGAGCAGTGAATAATTTTCATGAACGTGGTAATAATTCTGGCAACTAGCTCTACTGAGCAGCTAGTCGCCAGATGGGTAATTATTTGGGTCCATGTTTGTAAGAGATGGTAGTTCTAGTGCAATGCAACATTTCAAAAGGGAACTGACCGGTGCAAGGCAGAATCAGGATGACAGCAGCAACACTGGAGATGTAGCCAGAACTGCAGAACACTGGAGCAAGCAGGACTAAGTCCATAGATGGATACAGCAGCAACTGAGGAAGACTGGTGCGAGCCACACTCAGGATGACAACAGCAAGAGTGGAGATGTAGCCAGAACTGCAGAACACTGGAGCATGCAGGACTCAGTCCATAGATGGATACAGCATCAACTGAGGAAGACTGGTGCGAGCCACACTCAGGATGACAGCAACATGGATGATTGTAGATTTCTGAAGTCCCCTTGTTTTTCTAAATACCCGCTCACTCTGGACAGTGGTTGGGGGGCAAGAAAGCAACTCCTGGGCTACCAGGAACAATGTAGGCCACACAGCCCTCTTGTTATCCCAGAAAGTCAAGGGATCTGTACTTGGGGCCAAAGAAGGTTCCGCAAGCTAAGCCTTAACCTCAAACTCAGCACTTTTTCTATTAATGGGGAGCTGTTTGTTTTCTCCGCAGCATAATCTGTCCATTGCCTTAGCATAAAAAGCAGCAGCTGCTCCACCGGAACAAGATGAATTGCTAATGGTGCTGCTACTAATAGGTCCTGGAAGACCACCACACAGCTCATCTTCGGAATCTCCTCCCACCTCCTGTGACTGCATTCTAGTTGTTCTTTGCCTCTCACGCACCTTCGCTATCAATTGTTCCCACCAGGCAGTGAGGGAATTGGAACAAAGTGCCAACTTGCCTTTGATTCGAGGATCGCAAATTGTGGTAAGCATTAACTCGGGACAATTGTCCATTCGCTCTTCCATGCGCCGAGTCAGTTCCTTCTTCAGCCTTGTTAGAAAGGCAGCAACATCTTGAAGTATATTACCCTCAGCACCAGGCAAGCGTTCCCTATGGGAAAGGAAATCGTTCAATTTTAAGGAGAGGTGCATGAAGAGGGGAATGACTTCTGCCAGGCTAGCGTTTCTTTGCTCAAAAGTTCTGTCAAAGCATGGAAAGGCGTAAGGACTGTCACTACCTGTTCCATCAGGGCCCAGTCAGCCCTGCCCAGTGTTCTGTTACTGCCAATGAAATGGTGACATGACATTGAATGAATTGCCTTTTTCTGCTCCAGGATACGCTCTAGCATATCTAAGGTGGAGTTCCACCTGGTCCCAACATCTTGTTTTAGGCGGGGCTCTGGGAGGTCTGCCTTTTTCTGTTTCTCCCTGAGTAGCTGGCTATCTTTGACGCTCTGATGGAAGTGGCCAGAAATTTGTCGGCATGACTCCAGAAGTGCTGACAACCTTCCAGTGTTACTGCCATCCTTGAGCCTTCACTACTAGATGCAGAACATGCACTGAGCAGCGCACACCCACAAATCTGCCATCCCAGAGAGCCTTGATCATGTTAGCTGCACCATCAGTAACCACAAACCCCATTTGCACCTGTGTGCCTGCCTGATCCCCTAGCCATTGTGCCACCATGTTTTGCAGTGCTTTGCGAATGGTATCTGAGGTGTGCTGCTGATCCATTATCTCAGCATGGAGGAGGAAATAGCGGTGCCTTGCCTTCTTGGCTACTGCACCTGAACTTGCTGTTGCTATCAGTGTGTCTTCCAACACACTGGGCTGCCACCAATGTGCCGTCAATGACAGGAAGCCATGCTGGCAACTCGGAGCACTCCATAAGTCAGTGGTAAAGTGCACTGACTGGCCACCAGCCTTTCCTAGCAGTTCCTTCAAAAGACCAACGCACAACTGGTACAGTGAGGGCACTATAGTTCTACTAAATGTGGTGCAGGATGGAATTTTATATCAGGGTGCAACATCCTCTATAAGTTGATGGAAGGGCTCCCCGTCCACCAAATTGAAAGTTGCACCCCCAACGGCTATGAGCTGTGCAATGAGGTGTGTCATTTTTTTTATTGACTTTGGGATGGGCTGCTTTTACTAGGACCAGATGTGACATGTTCTCCCTGACCTTTTTCCTGCCTACCAGTGGTGAGTGTTACACTGGTAAATGTAGTAGTTCCACCACGTTCTGCACTCATCAACACTGACATGTGGTAGTGGTTCAGGTGTTGGTTCCTCCCAGAGGTGGAAAGATGACCCAACACCCGCCCACGGCTGACTTCCCTGCCACACAATTTACATTTCACTAGCCGGCCATCGCTAAGTGTCACAAAATGGTCGCTTTGGAGCAATGGATGACTTTGGAATGTGGTGAAGAAGAAACTGAGGTGACACTTTCTTCATCTTCACATGCTGGAGCAACCTCACTATGCTTTTTTTTTCTACATACCTTTACAGGGTTACTAGTAGACCCAAAGATGGCAGCAGGGATGTCGGGACTGGGATTGGAGGAGAGTGGAGTAACACTGGTGGCAGAGACACTAGCAGCTACTACCTGCCTGGGAGACTCATTTGGAACTGGAGAGTCAGGTGGTGAGTTTTCATCAATACAAGAAAGAATTGTAGCTACCTCTCAAAATACTCTAATAATTCATGTTTGGGCTGCTTACACAGACGTTCGCTGTAAAACTCCCATGTTGATACTGCCCGCAGTTTCCCACCAGTAGTGTTCATGTTCAACAAGCTAGGTGTCCCCAGGTTTATAGAACTGGTTGTAGCAGAAGTGGTGACGGAACTGGCAGTGGTAATAGTCATTGTGCAGGTGGTTCTGGGGGGATCATCACGAAACAGCTGGCGAGAGATGGGTGACTGCGGCTTTGTGGTCTTAGAGGAGGAACTGGACCTCTCTACCCTGCTAATAGAGGTAGAACGACCAGCAGTTCCCTTCTTCTTTCTAGTTTTTGTTTTGGACTGCTGCTGCTGAGTCTGACTAGTATTTCTCAAAATACTCTTCTTTCCCTGCCTGCTGCTGCTAGCTCTGCTTGAAAGCAACTACACTATGGTGGTGTTGGTGGTTGCTGGGTCACGGCAGCTGGTACCAGGATGAGGAACAACAGGTTGTTCACTAGGACTTAAATCCATTACGGATAGGTAGGTAGAGAACGATTATAGTTTTACAACTTTAAAACCAGCCCATACAACAACTGTGACACTGGCAGTGTGACTCTGAAAATGATTCAAACAAATAACTTGTATTATGAATATTTTTAATAAAAACAACACAGGTGACTCTCCTTTGAGGTGGCAAAAACGCACCCAGCCTGCCTATAAAACTGTGACACTGGCTGTGTGACGCTGAAGATTATTCAAACAAATAACTTGTATTATGAATAATTTTAATAAAACAAACACAGGTGACTCTCCCGTGCGGTGGCGAAAAGGCACGCTGCCTGCCTATACAACTGTGACACTGGCAGTGTGTCTCTGAAGATTATTCAAACAAATCAATTGTATTTTGTATATTTTTAATAAAATCAACACAGGTGACTCTCCCTTGCGGTGGCTAAGAGGCACCCTGCCTGCCTATACAACTGTGACACTGGCAGTGTGACTCTGAAGATTATTCAAACAAATCAACTGTATTTTGTATGTTTTTATTAAAACCAACACAGGTGACTCTACCTTGCGGTGGCTAAGAGGCACCCTGCCTGCCTTTACAAGTTTGACAATGGCAGTGTGACGCTGAAGATTATTCAAACAAATCACTTATATTTTTTATATTTTTAATAAAGTCAACACAGGTGACTCTCCCTTGTGGTGGCTACGAGGCACCCTGCCTGCCTATACAACTGTGACACTGGCAGTGTGACGCTGAAGATTATTCAAACAAATGACTTGTACTTATTATATTTTTTTTTAAGAAACACAGATGACTCCCTTGCGGTGGCGAAAAGGCACCCTGCCTGCCTATACAACTGTCAGACTGGTTGATGTGATATTGAAAATTATTCGAAGAAATGCCTAATATTTTTTTATATTTTGCACAGGAACAAATATGACTCGCCCTTGCAGTGGCAGTAACTGGCACTAATGCTGGCTGCCTGCCTATGCCTAGCCTAATGCTACCTGCCTGCCTACACAACAACTGGACACTCTCTAATCTCTTCTTCTCTGTCTGAGCTCCAACAGCCAATGAGGAAATACAGGCTGTCTGCCTGTGTGACTTTGTCATTAGTCCAATCCCCATCATGAAACAAAGAAGGCTATTGGAATACAGACAAATGAGGGAAGTAGTGTATGAAACGGAGAATGGAATTGGACTAGAGACATGGAGGGAAAATTATGGAGAGAAAGTAATTGAGCGCGCACAGAAAGTACAAAAAAGGTCCAACTCCGAACAGTCCTGGTCGAAAGTAGTCAAAACTTTCGGAAATTTGTCGAATGCCGAAATTTCCAAAAGTTTCGACGAATTTCAGTCCTGGGCTGTTCGGAGTCAGATCATTTTTGTCGAATGACCCTTGAGTTTCGGATTGGTCGAATGTCTCCGAATGACCCCATTTTCGACGAAATCCAAATGTCTCCGAATCAATTCGCACAAGTCTACTGTATGGTGTAGTAAACAGGATATTGCTATTGTCATTTTTATAGTATATGTTACATGCAGTGTATGAGCTTTGCTTTCTAAAATATATTAGTTGATTTATTTCTGAGAATATTCTTGGTATAATTTGTTATTGGCAGTAAGGTATATGCAATTTTATATCTCATCCAGACAGTATGAAATATTAAAAACAGCAGATAAATAGTTAAATTCTATTTATCTAATATGAGACATTTTATATCCAACATCAGTTTCTAAATTTTGAAATATTTTTATGTAGTACAAGGACCTGTGTTTTAAATTAGAACCAACTCACATAACAAAATAGCTTGTACCTTAATTAGCATAGTTGATACAGGTTTTGGGGCAGGTATTCATATACACTCCAGCCAACTGTATTATCACTAATTGTAAGGAACAATTAACCCTTGCTATGCTGCTGTGTTCAAATACTGGTACAAAATGCTCCTGGATACACCTATGTAAGGTTTAACCCGTTAAGGGCCAGTGCACACACGCACGGCCTGCACTTGATGACCATGGGGCTTTTTTTTTTTTAGTACTCTCAGTTCAGGGCACTGAACTCCATGACATGCCAAGACCATCATTGGTCCTTAAGTGCCGGACCGCCGTGAAGGTCCCGGCACATCAATGGTCGCGAAGGGGTTAATCCTGTTTTTGCTGTGTAATGTTATTCTGTGATATTGGTTATTAATTTACTGTATGTCAATTCCTTTAGATGTATCTTAGCATATGACTAAGTCATATTAGAAGATATATCTATGAGTCATTTGGTGTTCACTTGTAGTCATATCATACTGATTACCATATATATATATATATATATATATATATATATATATATATATAATATGTTATGTTATATTTATACTTAAATACATTATACATATTTTGCACAAATATGCGTAATTATTTTAATCAATTCTGTACTGTGAAGCAGCTCTTTGTGCTGTTTTTATATCTATGGATTTCATGTCTTATACAACGGTAGAGAAACCTTAGGGGGGCCAGCTCCAAATGTATGGGAACATGCTAAAGCATACTTTTCTATGCCACATATGGACACACACAGTGCATGTACCCTTCAGCTCAAATCTACCATAAAAATCCACCACTAACGAAACATAGTGAGAAAATGAAACAGATACTGAGTAGAGAAAGAGGAGAATATTTGTTGACATTGATTTCAATAATCCCTTACTTCCCAGGCACAGGCACAATCTCCCTTAGGGTCAGTATAGTGAAAACATTGGTGTGATGGGAGTGCTGAACCATGCTTTCCATGTGTGGAATGTAGAGGATAGGCACATCACTTCCTCCGCATGTCATTGGAGGCGGACAGCGTTCCCTGCAACAGGAAGCATGGTGCCACTAGGGATTTTTAAAACCAGAGTAAAAGGTGAGTCCACCATCATATCCTCCATATAATAAGTCATGTGCTGAGCGTATAAGCTGAACAATCAGATTCCTTTCCAAATATTTATAAACATATATTTTGTCATATACATATATGCAGATTTTATATTGGTGTGAGATGCACTGCATGGTATATTGTAGGTAAATTCGGGTTATACACTGACCCAAATATATCCATTAGTGCTTTCATTTACCATTGTAACTTTTCATAAAGAATAACTAGGTGCTTTTTAGATTATTGTTTTATAAAGGTAGTATTTTTATTGTTTAATTAACTCCCATATATAATAATGGTATACATGGGCTAACTCCTCCCTCACCACATTAGTAAGACTCTCTGTGTGAGTTGAGGCACCAGTAAATACTCCTTCTTGGAGTGGTAGTCTACATATCTATAACATATATGTGATCTAAGATCACAGGAACTACACTAACACTCTGATAGACTCCCCTAGGACAGAGATAATATTGCTAATCAATTGGAAAGTCCGACCCTGGACAAGCAAAGATGCCAAAAAATATAAAGTCTTCCTGTCAGTTATCATCAGCATCATTACACCCTAAGAGTAATGAGGGGAATCCAGACGTGGACCCCTTGCTCACAGTGCCTAGAGGGATCAGCTGCACCTCACCGATGAGGCCCAAGAAGGCCGAAACGTACGTCTGGGGTTAGCTGTTTCCTTTGTTCAGAGAGGAATTGTCTGGCATTTCGTGGCTGGACTGTCATTTGGCAGGACCAGTATGATATGCTTCAGAAGATTTCTTCTCTGTGTATGGCACTGGTGAGCTAAAAGAGATTGAACCCTGGGCGTGAGGACACAGTCCCAGTGAGCTTCTTGCATGTATTTTCTAGCTCAGAGCCTAGTTGAGCATCTCTAACTTTTCTTTCTACACTTTCCAAGGTAACCTCGAAACAAACCATTTCATTTCCTAATATCAATTGTCCCTAAAACCATGCACAACAAATGCACTAACAGTGCAGTGCCAATCAATTATCTTCTGTATTAATACAAGGAGAAGCTCTTTAAACATTTCAGTGCCAGAGTAGTATCCAATGCAAAGCATTGCATTCCTCGCTGGCACTCAAAGGTTTAATCTTTCCTGCAAACCTGCAAAAAACTCAGCAACCACGTTCTCTGGGGGAGCCAAAATACACCAAATATAATCTATATACGTAAGGCAAATATATATGTCTGAAGTCTGACCCCACAAAAATAACATACAAACGACACACAAGCAGAAACAGAAAGGATCTGTTTGGTCCTGGAGTCATGTAAACTGTTAATTTTCTTACTATTGTAAAAGACAAGTGTATAAAATACATTGTCCTCACCTCAGACACTGTACTTTACTATAATATGTGCATGGACAAATTGCAGCTACATTGAAACACACTACACAGGAGCAAGTAAACCTTCATGTAAATGGGGACTCTAATACCTTCAATACTACATATTTTTTACTATAATACAAGAACCTGCTTTACTATATACAAAATGGATATTATGAAGTCTGAAGGCCATAGCTTAACCCTTTGAGTGCCAGCAGAGTATGCAATGCATACAATGCAGGCGCGGGACTAGGGTGACCTCATGTCCCAGAATGGCAGAACGGAAATGTGGTCACCCTAATTTGATCTCCTAGCCCTATGCATGGGGTATGTGGAGATATGTGTACATCGGTCTGCTGGAGAACTGTCTGACCACTGGCACACAAGCTGAAATTTGGACATTTCTCCAGCACACATGTACACATACTCCCTGCATTGAATGAGGAGATCAGATGTCTATTTGCACATCACATAGCACACAACAGAAAACCTGTAACTGCAAAACCATGTGACACAGACAGTGTGTGTGTACCTGCTCCATGGCCTCTGCATTTTATTTCTGTATATTCTTCTATCTTCATTCATTCATATTTAATGGTTTGAATGCCAGAGAAGTACACGACACATTGCTGAGCAATGTGTTGCATACCCCTCTGGCACTCAAAGGGTTAAGGCATGCAATTATTATCACTTATATGCTTGCTCATTGAGCTGTGTAAACCACAGAGCTGACACAGCATCCTCTCAATAAATACAATAATCACAGAGTGTGTGTTCTGGTTGTATTTTATCTCCTTGCATACCAACAAGGTCTCCAATGCACTGCAAAGCAAACCACTGGAGATGAATGTGTATATATCCCTCCTGTGACACAAAACTCACACCTGCCCCTTTCTACTTAGTCAAGCAAGATTTTGTCAGCTCCCACAGACGTCATCCTCTCCTAGCCACCCCAATGTCTCATTTTATTTCCCCTGCCATTTCCATCCCTCCACCTTTCTTCCCCATCCCTCCTTTCTTCCCATCTTACCTCCATGCATTCTTGCCATTCTCTGTATCCTCATATTGGTTTACATAAATACATACCTGTACATACGTAAAATGATGGTATTAAGGCAACCAGACACCAGCATCCAACCTTGTGGCCCTGGACTATATATCACCAATTACAGTACATTTTTCACATACAATAATATATTTTATTTCCCCCTGCCTCTTTTTGCAGGGGCAACACCATGCTTTGTTTTATAGTATAATAAATTTACACACATACACATAATATTATATATATATATTATATATATCCACTGCAGTATGATGCCAAGCTGAGGATTTGGGTCATAATTTACCATGCTGGTCCAGTTTGGGTTTTCAGGTATTTTAACCTGTTAGGCACTAGAACCTGTGACCCTAAGGTTTGAGCAGTTTCCCCACAGCTGGTGCAATTAACCAAGTGATCTGCCTCACCGGGTATATATCTAGATGATATATATATATATATATATATATATATATATATATATATTTCTCAAGTCTAAAGCATTTCTGAGCACAAAGACACAGGATTCACAGTTGAAACAGTTAATACAGTTAATACATTGAATTCAAAGTTGTGTTGTTTGCTGGGGTTAACACAGCGGGACTGCTGGTAAGACAGGGATCAAGAGAAATTCCACACTCTTCTTGCAGAGGGTTGTAAATACCCTGTGCAAGGCAGAGTGGGGGGGGGAGAAAGAGAAGAAAAATACAGGAGATGGTACGGGAGGGGAGAGAGTTAAAAAAAAATGCCAACAATCCAGTATGGGCATGCAGGCCTATATACAACTTGTGCTCATATAGGTAGATATATACATACACATACATACACCCACATACATAAACACACACACACATTGTAACGGATCCTACCTGTTACCTGAGCCCTTGTCTGGCCATAAGTTTGTTTAACCAAAAACTGTGGACATTTTCCTGGTTATACACTAAAAATAGTTTGTATATGCTTTACGTGAATGAGGAAATGGACTGTATTACTGCCCTGTGGTAGACTGGTGGCAGTGAGGGGTTAATTATTCCAATGTATATTGCAGTCCCTCAAGGCACTGACTATGGGTACTGTAGCCAGACCTCCTGCTGGGTGTTAACTAAGCCATTGTGAACTGCAGTCAGACCCCCTGCCGTGTGGTAATCACTTCAAGCCCTCAAGTCTTTGTTCAATCAAACCCTTTTGTATCTGAAATGTAATCATGTCTGAGTTATTGTATCTGTTAAGACCATCTGTTGCTGGCCTTTGTCTGATGTATTATGATTGGATCACGCCCTTTTGTATCTGGTTTCACCCATCAGTTGCAGTGGAAAGACTGGTGTATAAATATCTGTGGTTTGTGTCAATAAGTGAGTTATGTTTGTGAGTGAACAAGGAGTCCTGGAGTCTTGTATTGCTTATGGTCTAAAGTGTGCACTCTGATGCCCATCTGCGCCAAGTATCCTGAATCATCGACCGCCTGCTGCCAGCTTCCTGCGACCCAACTTCGTACGCTGTCAGACGGTGACGTGGACTCCATCCTCGTGTTCCCGTGACATCTTCCAGTGATCCTTTGACTGGGAGTAGAGGTCTCACTACTACTACTGCCCGTGTTTCCCTGCTCCAGCGATCCTGCGACTGTTTCAGAGACCTGTCATACTTCAACCGGTGCATCTGACTGCGCTTATCTGGCGCCAAGAGGGAGAGACCCGGGAACGACGGTGGAAGGCGATTCGGTCCCTTCGCAGCTTCCGTTACACACACACATATATATATATATATATACATACATATACATACACACACACACGCATACATACATATACACACACACACACACATATGCATGCATATACACACATACACATACACATACCCATACAATATATCTATATACACACACACACAAATATACGTGTATATAGCATATACACATATACATATAAACACATACATATGGACACATATACATAAATGCACATACTTAAATACATACGCACAATATGTAGGAATGCATACTAAAACATATGTCTCTTCATACGTACCTATAAATGTACTAGTACATATACATTTATATATATACATACATAAACACATACATACATGCATGCATACCTACATGTACATACATGCACATAAACCCATATATACATATAGAATAGTCCACCCACATATATATACGTCTACATGTATAAGAGTATGGGAAAGCATATATCAGTACGTATACTTATTATGTTAATAATAATATGATAATAATAATAATATTATTAACATATGTGTATGTGGGTGTATGTATGTGTGTGTATGTGCATATGTGTATACACACATATATATATATATATATATATATATAGAGAGAGAGAGAGAGATTGCAGATGAAAAAACATCAAGCAGCAGGCGCACACTAGGGTCTTTAAAATTAAAAATTAACTTTTATTCAGGTAATAAAAATGATCAACGTTTCGACCCCCTTGGGGCCTTTCTCAAGACCCCGCCTTGCACAGGGTATTTACGACCCTCTGCAAGAAGAGTGTGGATTTTCTGTTGGTCCCTGTCTTATCAGCAGTCCCGCTGTGTTAACCCCAGCAAGCAACACAGCTTTGAATTCAATGTATTAACTGTTTTAACTGTGAATTATGTGTCCTTGTGCTCTGAAATACTTTAGACTTGAGAAAGGGAGTTTATCCCGAAAGCTTGCCAATCCATAATTCTGTTAGTCCAATAAAAAAGGTATTACAATATATTAATTTTGTTTGTTATTTTACACACACACACACATATATATATATATATATATATATATATATATATATATAGTGAGATATAGATATATAGATATATATATAGATATATATCTACACATACACACATACACACACACACTTGCACAGTATTTTCTGTTGAGAAACTATTAATTACAAGACAGATAGCTTTTCAGAAACCTTCTTTAAAATACAGTTGCTGAAATGCCTTACAGTGCTGTAATATGTGAGACAGGTTCAGATCTTATTACTTTACTGAAATTAAAACCTAAGTTTTAATACTGTTCTAGTTGAACAATCATTCCACACTTTATTGCTTTTGAAATCCCTTGATGATCATAGGAAAAATGCCCTCGAGGACAAAAAAAAGACTTTTCAAACAGCAGAAAATAAATTTTGCTCTCTTAGCCTCTTTGTTATAACAAAAAAAATTCTCAGAAAACAGACTTTTTGTCTTTAAAATGTGCATCTAGTGTGCCATTTGTAAATTTAGTTCACTTCCTTTTATTTATTACGGCAGAAATGTGAGGTAATAAACAAGATATCAATAGCTAATAAATGTTATGCCTTTTAAAACAATTTTCTGTCATGATTTACTATATTTATAGTGCTGGTTCATATACAAGAAGAATTTGAGACACCGATCCCTTATATTTTCCTTCTCGCTAAGCCTTTAAGCACAGATTTGAATTTACTGAAACCTAGCATTATCAGGCACTCACTTCTATTCTATTTATAATCTGTTGTACCCATACTCTGTTATGTTAGAAACCATGTGTACCACTGTTACATTTCACAGCTCAAAAACAGAAGAATCTAAATCATCAAGCATGTAGCAGTACTACCATAAGTATTCATATGCCAGATTGGAAACATCTGCTTTAAGTAAATATTGTTCAAAGGTTATATTTGTTTCAGTAGGGGAGAAACATCACAAGGAGTTTGAAAGTGGATATCAGTGCTAGAAAAAGCACAGAAGGAAAAGAGTACATTGTGAGGGTATATGAAAAAGAGGCAGTGGTGGGCTAAGAAGAGAGGAGAGCAGAAAATGTGTCCTTCATTCAGGGGAAATTGAAGCTTAAGCAATTGAAGTTTACGGAGTGTTTTAGGTAGGAAATTTGTTCTCTGTATTAGGGGATTCTGAGGCACTCTGGAGGAGAAGAAGGGAGGAAGTGTTAGGAACCAGGAACCAGACAGACAGATACAAAAATGTAAAATGCAAGACACCTTTTTTAAAGTGACAAAAACAGAACCGTATTCCAGGAGCATAAACCAATAGACAAGCCAGGGTCAGGAACCAAGACAGGTACACAGCCAAGCCAGAGTCAGGAACATAGGAGTCTGCGATGTCAGGAACAAGCCAGGAGTCAGGAACACAGAAGTCCGCAATGTCAGGAACAGCCAGGAGTCAGGAGCCAGAAGGATCGTCAGAGGAGGCCTGGTCATACACAGATAAACAGGAGCACAGAAGAATCCACAGCAGCCAGCAGCAACAAACACAAGGACAATCAGGAAATGAGCCAAGCTGCTCTAAATACCCTGAGAGGGTTGGCTGATAATAGTCAGGTGAGTAATCAGAGAGGTCAGCCTGACCCAGGAACTCAGAGCTCTAGATTAGCTCAGACAACAGAATCAACAGCAGACTAGAGCAGCTCAGCCAAACCTTGACAGGAAGGAGGTTAAGGCAAAATACCGCAACATTCAATGTGACTGACAGGCAAGACATAGGCAGCTGGGGTCCAGTTTGCTATTGTGATGTTCTGACTGGAAACGCCCAATAAAAGCTGCCTGGGTAAAGCTTTGCAGAGTGGGATCTCCATAAAGAGAGTACAGACTGCTATTACTATAAATAAAGATATACACAAACACAAAAGATAACAAAATAGGAAATTCTGTTCAATAGGCCTCAGTGAGCCAGATGTTAGAGTGCACTGGCTGGGGATCGTGGCGAGCTAGCGAGGGCTGTTCTAGGGAAGCCTTGCTGCGGTAAGCCATGTAAGAGGTGTTGGCCACGAAGCCAGATAACAGGAAGACAACCCTAGACACAGACAGCTACTTATCGAGCCTTGGATCAGTTTGTGGAGTCATAGACTCAAGGAGAAGCAAGAGTTGAATCTACCATTGAAGCCAAACTCAGAATATATAAGCCAATATATAAATCAGTTGGGCAGGCACAGGAGAATGAATCATAGTTCTTGCACTAACAAATAGTGTGGTGTACACTCAGATCTAAATAACAAGTCTTTAACAGAAAAGATGGAGAAAGGGCCTTTTCTCCCTCTTTTTTGTTTAAGAAGAAGTCAAACTCGACAAAAGTGGTAGACAGCATCAAACTCAACAAGGTGGTTGGCAGCGTTGAACTCAACACATTGGACACAGGAAAGCCTCCAGAGTCAGAGGAAGAGTAATCAACAAGCCAATTCGGTAACCAGCGAGCAAAGATGGTGCCAGGGATGAAACAGAAGACTAGTTGGGCAAGCCAAGGTCAGGACCAGCCAAGCAAAGAAGAAGATAATCAGCAGGCAGAAGAGGAGTCGAAGAAACAAACTGAAGTCAAACCATAAAAAGATACAGAAGCCAAATTAGTAGACGAGAACAAAGTCGAGGGAAGCCAGGTCAAACACAGGAATCACAAGAAGTATGGGAACACTACAAAACTCAATCAAGACAGGAAAGCTTTGATCGCGTGCTAACACAAAGTGCCGGCATTTGATAAAGGCTCAGCAATAGTATCATACAACAAGGTGAGGAACTAACCAAAGGAAAAAACAGAATACTTGGCCAGAAATCTGGAAAGGCAACGAAGGACGTGACAGCTTTCTGATCTTGCTGTGATTATTATATGTGTATTGGATGAGCCTGGGGGTGTGAAAAGTGAGTAAAGGAGGTTGACCACAAATTCTCCCAACACTCTGTCTAACTGATTTGATTTGAAAGACACAGGCAGCTGTGGTCTAAGCAATTTCCTTACTGATCTTGCTGTTATTGTCTATGAGTTGGAGAAGTCTTGGGAAAGAAGTTGATTTTATTTTTTCAGTTATAATTTCTTTTTAGACAGTGATACAATAGGGTGGACAACTGTTTGAAAAAAAAAAAAAAAAAAAAAAAAAAAAAATATATATATATATATATATATATATATATATATATAAAATGAAGAACAGGCTGCAGCACTCGCAGGAATTCTCAGAGTTATTTAATTATTTAAACAATCAACGTTTCTGCCAGGCTGTGCTGGCCTTCCTCAGGTCCTGAGGAAAGCCAGCACAGCCTGGGCCGAAATGTTGATTGTTTAAATAATAAAATAACTCTTTGAGAAGTCCTGTGAGTGCTGCAGCCTGTTCTTTATTTGATATCAATAGCCTTGCAGCTGCACCCAGGCACAGAAGTATCTCCTAAAGTGTGTAGTGCTTCCAGTCTAGTGACTATATATATATATATATATATATATATATATATATATATATAGTAATGTACAAAAGGCAGGTGTTAAAAATGCTATAAAGTAAGAATTATTTTTTAAGTAACAAAACGCACAGTGAGTGAACAGAAGAAAAATCTAAATCAAATCAATATTTGGTGTGATTACCCTTTGCCTGCAAAACAGCATCAATTCGTGTAGGTACATTTGCACATGGTTTGTTAAGTAACTCAGTAAAGGATGTTCCAAACATCTTGGAGAACTACCGAAAGTTCTTCTGTTGATTTAGGCAAACTCAGTTGCTTCTCTCTCTTCATGTAATTCCAGACAGATTCGATGATGTTGAGATCAGGGCTTTGTGGGGGCCATACCAGCTTTTCCTGGACTCCTTGTTCTTCTTTACAATGAAGATAGTTCTTAATGACTTCGGCTTTATGTTTGGGGTCATTGTCATGCTTCCGAATAAATTTTGGGCCAATCAGATGCTTACCTGATGGTATTGCATGATGGATAAGTATTTGCCTCTATTTCTCAGCATTGAGGAGACCATTAATTCTGACCAAATTCCCAACTTAATTTGTAGAAATGCAGCTACAAACTTGCAAGAAACCTTCACAATACTTTACTTTTGCCTGTGCACACTCACTCAGCCCTTAGGTGAACAAACTGCCTTTTGCTATAGCTAAATATTTCAAACCTTGATTCATCATTCCAGAGCACCTGCTGCACATTTTTCCTCTCAGTTCCTGTGTTTTCATGCATGCTTGAGTCACCTGGCCTTGTTTCCATGTCAGGGGTATGGATTTTTGGCTGCAAGTCTTCGATAAAGACAACCTCTGAACAGACTACTCTAGACAGTAGATGGGTGTACCAGGGTCACAATGTTTTCTGGCAATTCTGAGCTGATGTCACTGCTGGACATCTTCTGACTGTGAAGGGAAGTAAGCATGATGTGTCTTTCATCTGCTGCACTGTTTCCTTGGCCAACCATTGTGTCTATGGCCCACAACATTGACCGTTTCTTTTGCTTCTTTAAAAGAGCATGGACAGTCTGCCTTGACATTTTTGCCTTGGAGAGACCGTGATGATGTAGTATAACTACCTTGTTTCTTGTTGCCGTGCTCAGTCTTGACATTAAACTGTCTTCAGCAACCTCATCTTGTTAGCTGAGTTTTGCTCTTCCTCATTCCGTTTTAATCCTCCTACACAGCTGTTTCTGTTTCAGATAATGATTGTGTTTCAACCTACATATTAAATTGATGATCATTAGCACCTGTTTGCTATACTTTTTTAATTTTACACCTGATTATATGCCTACAAATTCCCTGACTTTCTGCAAGTGTACCTAGAAGAACTGATTCTGTTTTGAAGTCAAAGGGTGATCGCACCAAATATTGATTTGATTTAGATTTTTCTTCTGTTCACTCACTATGCATTTTGTTAATTGATATATATAAAATATTAACATGTCTGTTTTTGAACGCATTCTTACACAGTAGATGAGTAGCAACCACACAAGAGCAGTGGGAAAGGAAAAGGTGGAGCAGTGCAAGATGTGGGAGTAAAGTAGTAATTCAAAAACCAACTGCAGCCATGGTTTTTGCAGAGTATATAATAAATTATGATGTTTCTGTTCCTCCTAGGGACGATGTAGTTGATCAAGGTCCCACCAAAAGTTCCACCACCACCACCCATACAAAAAAAAAAAAAAAATGTATATATATATATATATATATATATATATATATAAGAAGAACACTGAGGATGACAATGAGTGGAGGAAGGTGCAGTAGCTGAACCACCTGCTGCATCTGACATTGAGACAAATCAGAAAATCTGGAATCAGGAAAACACACTTTCAGCAGGACATAGGTGTCAAAACTAGCTGCAGCAACAGCAGCACTACTCCAAAAAGTTCCCAGGGCTCTGAGACAGATAACAGAAATAGTGATGTTATGTATGTGTCAGTGAGGGTGCCACTTCCAACAGTTATTTATTTCCAAATAACATATATGGCTCCTGCTGTAGAGGAGTATGATGACTCTGGGTTTGCTGTAGGAGATGGAAAGAGTAATAGACTGCACTCAAATGCTGCCTCTACCTGCACCACCTCCTCTATTCATGTTTTTAAAGCAATAAAGTTACATGGTTTTTGTGCCATGTCAGGGAAACCCACAATGACTGAGTTCCGGGTAAGGAGTCAAAAACCTCACAAAAACAATCATAATGTACACCTGTGGAATGGCAAGGTTGCCACTGTGTTGGCAGTGGACATGCTGCCATATTCTTTTATAGATACTCAAGGTTCCAGATAACTGATGTCATGTGTAGCTCCATGCTAGCATAATCCAAGTTGCAGTTATTTTTCCAGGATAGCTGTACCTGAATTGTACAAGCAGGTGGTTAGTGTGGTGGGAAATGGGCTGAAAAGTGCTTATGGCAAGAAAATACACCTGAAAACAGATATATGTTAAAGGATATGATAGGGTGCTTTGAACAAGATCCTTGCATAGTGTCCATTAAAAGCAATGAAGAGTACATCTACCAAAACGCCATCAGCAGTTTGTCTCAACAAAAAGTTATGAAGATCAGCAGCGTCTCTCTGAGGTATCAGATTCTGTCACGGAATAAAGAGATATGATGATTGATCAAGTGGAGGATGGCATTATGGAGGATGAGAGGAAGAAAGTTAGGGCACAAAAAAGTCTACACAGCATAGAGAAAAAGAAGGCAGTTAAAGGGATAGTAATACTTAAAATGTAAAAAAAAATACTTTGTAGGGTTTATCCCCCTGAGTAAAACATGGGTACTCCCACTGCTGAAAGGTGTTTTATTCAAAAGTTATTACTGCTCAAAGTTGCATTTTTTAGGTGCAATATCACAGTGGCCTGAAATTGTACAGTGGTGCTGTTGCTACACCATCCTATGGACAGCTCTAGTCCCAGGACCATAAATCTCCATAGGATGGTGTAGCAATAGTGCCACTGTACAATTTCATGCCACTGTGATATTGCACCTAAAAAATTCAACTTTGAGCTGTAATAACTTTTGATTAAAACACCTTTCAGCAGTGGGAGTACCCTTGTTTTACTCATTGGGATAAACCCTGCAACATATTTTTTTTTTTACATTTTAAGTATTACTATCCCTTTAAGCATTTCATCCAGCAGCAGGAGCAGCTACATCATCAACCAGAACATCCCATTCTGAACACAGGGCAATTCATGGGTATTAGCAGGGGCAGCAAAAATCAAACATTGGTGGTGGGGGTGGGTTTGGGGGTGACAGTGGCACTAGTAGTGGTACATCTCTTTCGGAGTTGCTCCCTGAGCATGGGTTGATAACTGAGACACAGGAGAAGTTCAGCTGCATGTGAGATGGTTTCTGCATACTTGCAGGATAGCTACATTCTAGGCAGAAACAATGACCCCATGGACTACTGGCGAACAAAGCATTGTGTTTGGTCAGCACTGACAAGTACTGCAGTGAAAATCCTTAGGTGCCCTCCAGCAAACATTGAGTCTGAGACGGTTCTCAGTGCAGCTAGTTACATTTATTTTTATTTTATTTAGAAAATGTTTTACCAAGAAGAACACATTGAGATTTCTCTCGTTTTCAAGTATGTCCTGGACAGTTTTCAGTAGAGGGTTGCATATTTACACAAATTGAGAAACATTATATATTACATGTTATTAAATATACATTCACATATGAATATACATACATATGGACATTTTTAAATTATAAACAGTTACACTCTGTTTTTAGATATAAAGAAGCATTTACTTTTAAGGATTTTAGACTGGGAGCAGATTTGATTATTTCAGGCAGATTGTTCAAGGCCTTTGGAGCTCTGAAGGAGAAGGCAGATCTTCCTGCTTCTTTCTTGTATTGTGGTATACGTAGCGAGTTGTTTGCGGTGGAGTGGAGGTTATACTTAGTATGGAGAACAGGAGTGAGCAAACTACTCAGGTAGTGTGGTAGTTTTCCAGAGAAGTGGTTGTGTACTAAGCAAGAAAGGTAGAAAGAAAGGTAGATTTGAGTGTTAACCAATTTAGCTCTTTTAACATATCACAGCAATGAGTAGTGTAATTACTTTGGAGGCTAAAGCGGCATATTGAATTATACAGGGTGTCAAGTTTACTAAGATGGATTTCTGGCGCTGGAGCATAAACTACATCATCATAGTCTATGACAGGCAGTAACATCTGTTGCACAATACGTTTTCTAACCAGGGGAATTAAACATGATTTGTGTCTAAAAAGAGTAGTGATTTTGGGATAAAGCTTGGAGATTAATTTGTCAATATGATGTCCAAAAGTGAGATTGGGGTAAAGCCACATAACAAGATATTTGTAGGAGTCCACTGGGGCCAATTTACGATTAGACTCCTGTAACAGAAGCTAGGAAGGGACCGCATCACCTTCCGCCATCATTTCCAGGTCTCTCCTTCTCAACGCCGGACTGGTGCCATCGGATGCACCGGTCGAGCAGATCAACGTCCCGGTGGTCGACTCAAAGTGGCGTTGAACCCCGGAGTAGCCGACTCTACCTCGAAGGATGTGGATGGAAGAGGGGTCGATGGCCTCTTGCACCATCGAGCATCGCAGAACCAGAACACGGAGCAGTAGAGCATGCAGCCTCTACTCCCGGGCTACGAGGAACAGGGAAAATGTCACAGGAACAAAGGTAGCAGTTTCCAAGCCCTTCGAGCACTCCGGTGCTCGAATCGAAGGGTCTACTGGAACTTGGAAGAAGAAAGGCGGAGTTCACGTTGCTGCCTGACAGGATCCAGAGATGGGTAGCAGGATACTGGCAGCAGATGGACAAACGATGCAGGAACCTGGGCTCAAATGGGCGGCAGAGTGGCCACTTTAAAACCATAAGAACATAAGACTCCAGGACTCTGGTTCACTCCAAACATAACTCACTTTATTGACAAAGACCACAGATATTTATACACAAATATTACTTTGGAACTTATGGGGGAAACCAGATACCATAGGGCGTGATCCAATAACAATACATCAGACAAAGGCCAGCAACAGATGGTCTTAACAGATACAATAACTTAGACATGATTACATTTTAGATACAAAAGGGTTTGATTGAACAAAGACTTGAGGGCTTGAACTAATTACCACACGGCAGGGGGTCTGACTGCAGTTCACAATGCTTTAATTAAACACAGCAGGGAGTCGAGCTACAGTACACATAGTCAAATGGCTGGAGTGGCTGCAATACACATCTTAGGGACAGTGGCCCAAGGTTGAAGCCTTTGTTTGACTATTTTGAATGCCCTGCTCCAAACTTGACCAATCCCTGAGCTGCCTACTGTACCCTAGCTTAGGCTATGGAAGATATTTGCATGCCTACTCCAGGGGTTCAAGTGACCCAGCATTCCCCTCTTTCCCTGCCGCTGAACTTCGATCCAGTGGTGCTGATCGTACACTGTGCTGGTACCCACCGAGTGGTAGTCGGTGAGTGTGTAAACCTTCGAACTCACTTCGTACATTAAATATTAAACATTAAACGTTCGACATATATTAAACATAGTACACGAACCAAAGTTTATAAACATAAGTCTTTCTCTTAGGGAATAGCTGGCCAGTTTGTACGCCAAGGCACAGCACAGAGTCCCAACAGTAATAAATGTCCATAGTCTTTGGATAAATAGTTCGAGGTCCGGACAAGGGCTCATGCAACGGGTAGGAAACGTTACATTTGGAGGTTAATTTGTAAATATGATGTCCAAAAGTGAGGTTGGGGTCAAGCCACATACCAAGATATTTGTAGGAGTCCACTGGGGCCAATTTACGATTAGACTACGTTACAATGGATAGGTGGGTGTTGCCGAGATTACGCAGTTTGTGCTTTGTGCCAAATATAATTGTGACAGTTTTGTCTGTGTTTAAGAACAATTTGTTCCTAGCTATCCATCTTTCAACCTTGTAGAAATCATATTGTAAAATGGCCTCAAGGTGTGATATGTTTGAGTTTTTAGTATAGAGAATGGTGTCATCTGCATACATGTGTACTGAAGATGATTTGCAAACCTTGGGCAGATCATTTATAAAAAGTGAAAATAGAAGAGGTGAAGACACAGGACGGGGGCGCTCACAGATCCGCTCCAAAGATCACAGCCAGTTTAAAATCCAAATATTTATTGAAAAAAACTTATAAAAAGCGGAGTATCCATACAACAATGATTCTAGTAACCCCATATAATCACTTCTGAAATGATCATCACATAATCACATCTATTAACTTATAAACCATATCCATATAAAGCATATAAAAATCCATATATCTGAATGCTCTAAACATAGAATAGCTATTTATATCTTACAATAACTTTTCCATTTGTTTTTTATCTATACAATCAATAATATCCCCCTATGTCACATCACTTAAATGTCAGAATAAGACATATAGCTAAAAAAGTGTGACTATAGGAAAAAAGATTACATTAAATTAAGGTTAAAAATTAAATATCATTGATGTATATATAAACTAACATCATGTTCTGAGTTCATTCCAAACGGTTGTCTCGTATTCTGGTATAATATCCATTTAACCTCTGCTTTATTCAGAACCCTGTTTAAATCTCCACCTCTGTCTGAAGGTATAATCCTTTCAATCCCTTTAAAAGAGAAACACGTAAGATCCGAATCTGAACAGTCTATAAAATGACGAGCCACAAGCTTAGACACATCCTTGTTCTTTATAGATAATATAATTTCTATACATTTATAGATAATACGTGTTCCCTGATCCTCGTCCTGCCCGCATATTGTTTAAGGCACGTCAAAATATAAACCACATTTATGGATCTACAATTAATATATTGTTTAATATTATAACTCTTTTGTTTCACCGTACTCTTAAACTCTCTAGCAACCTCCACATATGTGCAGGAAATACATCGCCTAGCACCACATTTATACATGCCCGTTGTACTCAACCAAATGGGCTGTTCCATTTGTGTACTCTTAAACAAACTAGGCGAAAGTCTCTGCCCCAAAGTAGGTGCCTTGCTACTTACGAAACGACAACCCCGTTCTAAACAGGGCTTCAATCGGGGATCATTCCACAATATAGGAATGTATTTCCGTATTACAGTCTTAATCTTATTATACTCCAAACTATAATCCGTAACAAAAATGGGGAAATCCTCCCCACCTTTGATACCTTGTGTCTCTTTTTTATAAGATTTATTCTTATTAAGGATGTGAGCTCTATCAGTTATCTTAGCCCTATTATATGCTTGGTCTAATAACTCCAAAGGGTAACCCCGCTGTATGAACCGTTCCCTAAGTATCTTTGATTGTACCTCAAAATCTTCTTCATCAGAACAATTTCTGCGAATACGCAGAAATTGTCCGATGGGCACCTCTTTAATTATATGATGTGGATGGCAAGATTCTGCATGTAACAATGAATTGCCAGTATAGGGCTTCCTAAAGACTGATGAATGTATTTCTTTATTTTTAAACACCAGTCTCAAATCCAAAAATGTGATCTCTTTTGTGTGAAACTCATTAGTAAACTGTAGGTTAAGGTCATTATTATTTAAAAATGTCACAATAGAAAGAAAGTCCTCTTTTGATCCCTGCCAAATGTACAACAAATCATCAATGAATCTATTATATAAAAAGATACAATGACGAAATGGATTACTCCCAGCATATATATATATATATATCTCCTCAAACCAACCCATAAATAAATTCGCGTACGACGGCGCAAACTTTGCACCCATTGAGGTACCACACCTCTGCAGAAAAAATGTACCATCGTATTTGAAAAAATTATGGGTAAGCAAATATTCAATTGAGGAGATCAAAAACATCTTAAGCTCGTGAGAATAAGTACTATATGTCTCCAAATGATAACGGATCGCTAATAATCCCTTCTCATGCGGGATAGTAGAATACAATGATACAGCATCCATCGTACCCCATGCAAATGACTCATCTATCTCCAACCCAGTAAGGACCGAAAGAATATGTCCCGAATCTCTAGTATAACTAGGTAGCCTCATTACCAAAGGTTGGAGATATAGGTCTACATATTCTGAAAGATGTTCATTCATTGAATCAATCCCCGACACAATAGGTCTGCCCAAGGGAGGACATTGTGGTTTATGAACCTTGGGCAGATGATGGAAAATCGGGATCTTCGGATGTACAACTGTAAGATAATCAACTTCCCTCTGGGTTAAGACACCCATCGCCTGACCATCAGATAAGATCATCTTAAGGATCCTTGCAAAAGCCTTACTAGGATCCATACTCAATGTCAAATATGATTTCTCATCTCGTAGCTGTCTTAAAGATTCTTGATGATATAAAACAGAATCCAAGACAACCACACTTCCCCCCTTATCTGCTTGTTTAATGATCAGGGTGTGATCTTCCACTAAATCTTTAATGGCATCTCTCTCTCCCTTAGTAAGATTATCCTTAAACCTACCCCTCGTTCTGACTGCCTCATTTAATTCAATCAATTCCTTCTCTATCAATGATTGAAAAGTTTCTATGTCACTCCCTCTACATTGTATGGGGTAAAAATCTGAATTAGATATCTTCAATTTATTTTTATTAACCATATCAATTCCAACTTTATCATTGATCTTATTACTCAAAAAGCCCCCATTGATAGGCACAGTAGAATCACACATATTAGAGTTCAAATTAGGCAACTCTTCTTGATTGCCCTCAATATTCATCAAATGATTCTCCTGATCACAATTGATATGTTCCAGTGTCCTTAAAGGTTCAGTCTCATCCTCGGATTTAAAGAATTTTCTCAAAGTGAGACGTCTCACAAACTTATTAACATCCAAAATGGTATTCAATAAGTCAAAGTGTCTATTAGGTGAAAATCCTAAACCCTTTGACAAAACCATTAATTGTAAGGGGGTCAAAATCTTCTTGGAAAGATTAATTATTTCCTGCTCCGTCCTCTGTATCGATGACCTGGTGACTTTCCTCCCCTTGCCCTTTGATCCCCGCCTCGTGGGTTTATAGGAGTACCCTCCATCAGATAAAATCAGACTGCTGTTGTCGCCGGGGGGGTATCCATCTCGATCTGCCTCTCCCGTTTTTTGCTCGTCCCCTATTTCCATGTTGTACCTCTGGAAATATTTCATTAGAAACCTCTTCACGAGTCTCCTGTTGAAAAGTAGAGGATGACACAGAACTCTGTTCTTGTACTGAAGAGTCCTGCTCTATACTCGAGAAGCTAACATGTTTGGGGTCTCTGGTTCGCAATATAGATTTTTGACTCCCAATATTAGACTTCCTACGCCAAGATTTTCTTTCACTGGACCAACTATATACCCTATCCTTATCATAATCCTCACAATCACGTATATATTTCTTGGATTTGATAACTGTAATATTATGTTCAAGCTTCTGTATTTTTATTTTAACATCTAATTCAAAAGCCTTGAACTTCTCAGCTTCACATTCAATTTTGAGTTTAGACTGTAATGTATGAAATTCTGTTCTGATTGTTTCATATGCTCTTCGTTTAAGACCTAAAATAATGTTCATCAACTTAAGTGAACAATCAGTCAGAATCATATTCCATTCCTTCATAAACTCTGTGTCATCTGTTCCAAAAGTGGGAATTTTTTTCATTCTAAGGCCCCTAGGTATCATTCGTTTGGATATGTATTTCTCCAATGTTATAATATTCCACCATATTTTCGTTTCCTTATTTCTAAGATATTCAAACCTAGATAACAAAGAGTCCATATTATATAATGGATCTCCTGTATAAGGGACATCAGAGGAGAAGACTCTATCCGCTATTAGGATGCGGTTCATAAAATCTTCAGCCTTAGCTATATCTTCAATATGTCTTATTCTGACATTTAAGTGATGTGACATAGGGGAATATTATTGATTGTATAGATAAAAAACAAATGGAAAAGTTATTGTAAGATATAAATAGCTATTCTATGTTTAGAACATTCAGTTATATGGATTTTTATATGCGTTATATGGATATGGTTTATAAGTTAATAGATGTGATTATGTGATGATCATTTCAGAAGTGATTATATGGGGTTAAATTTTCTCTGAAAAGTAGATACCACTATATAGCTACAATGTATCAGCATGAGTTAATGAAAAGATGTTGGTGTGGCTTCCGTAGTTTGAATGTCATGTTATTGGCGGGAGCTTCAATTAAATCGTGTGTGGTCATTGGATCGAAGTGATCAGATGATGTTTTATTTGTCTTTGATTTAAGGGTATTTAAGGTCATGTTGCTTGATGCATTGTAACCTATGATTAAGTGCCGTTGTCATTAAACGCTTTAGGTGATATGCGGTTACTAGAATCATTGTTGTATGGATACTCCACTTTTTATAAGTTTTTTTCAATAAACATTTGGATTTTAAACTGGCTGTGATCTTTGGAGCGGATCTGTGAGCGCCCCCGTCCTGTGTCTTCATGTCTGTAGAAACCTGGCCAAGGTTGACGGGCGCTGCACCGGATCCGCAAGGCATATGAGCCGGGTGAGTGAAAAGAAACTTTTTTGTAAAGGGATGATAGTAGCAGCCTAAATATATAAATATTGTGAAAATAGAAGAGGGCCAAGAATGGAGCCTTGAGGAACTCCACTTGTTACTTTGAGCAGAAGGGAGTCATTGCCAGCAACTGACACATACTGCATTCTGTCTGATAAGTAGGATCGGAACCAGTTTAGAGAATTATTACCGAGTCCTGATCTTTGGAGTTTATTTATAAGTATATTATGGTCTACTGTGTCAAAGGCCTTGGCAAAATCTAGGAAAATGGCTCCTGTGAGGTCACCATTTTCCATGCCCGTCTGGACATCGTTGGTTACTTTTAGGAGAGCCGTGACTGTTGAGTGATTTGGTTGAAAGCCTGATTGAAGTGGGGTGAAAAAACTGGTCTGTTGATAAAATTTATTTAATTTCACGTGTGCACATTTCTCTAGTATTTTGGATAAAATGGGGAGTAAGGATATTGATCTGTAGTTTGATACTACATTTTTATCCCCACTTTTGTGGATAGGCACAACTCTAGCCACCTTCCAGGATTTGGGAATATACCCTGTTGCCAAAGAGGTATTAATTAAAGATGCAATCGGTTTGGCCATTACCATAGCACTGAACTTTAATAGCATTGCTAGTAGTTTGTCAGGGCTAGATTGGCATTTCATTTTTGGATTGAGGAGGTGATCATAGATTTCGCTTTCACTTGCTGGCATGAGATTTAATTCATTTTCAGAAATGGACCGGACAACAGGTGCCAGTGAATGTTCTGTAGATGGCTGAACTTCCGAGTTATCTTTGTTTTGTGTAATCAGGGTGGTGGCACATCCAACAAAGTAGCTGTTGAATGCATTGATTATGGGGCACTGTACTGTTTCATTATCTACGATTATAGTTGATGGGTGAGTATGATTAGGAGGGTTATAGAGGTTTTTAATAACCTTCCAAAAGTTGGCTGGCTTTAAAATGTTACTCTTTAAGTTGTCAGTAAAATATTCTGCTTTTGCTAATTTTGTTTGTTTTGTACATGTATTCCTTAATTGTCTGTATGCAGTGTGATCATATGCGGAGCCGGTTTGTTTAAATTTTGTCCATAAGGTATTTCTGAGACTGTATAATTGAATCAAATCAGCTGAGACCCAGGTTAGATGTGCCCCCCTAACCCTGACCTTCCTTAGTGGGGCATGTGTATTACAGACCTGTAAGAATTCAGAGTTAAAGAATTCAATCACTGAGTCTAGGTCTGGTATTAGCTGTATTCTATGCCATGAGCAATTTCTTAAATCATTTAGGAAGGACTGAAGATTAAAATTTCTAAATGATCTCGTGAGTATGACTTTGGAACATGACTTGACTGGTTTTATTTTGCAGACACAGTAAACTATGGAGTGATCGCTTAACACGTTTGCTAGTACACCTGAATCTTGGATTCTGCTTGTGCAGGATGAAAGGATCCAGTCTAGCAGAGTATGGTTGTTTTAAGATGTATGCGATTAGGGGAGGATATTAGTTGTGATAAGTTCAATGTTTTAAACAATGAGCAAAATTTTTAATTCCTGGAGTCTAGCCAATTAATATTAAAGTCTCCAAGAACCATCAGCTCGCTTTTCTTGTTTTGAGTGGCAATCTCCTTTAGGTGTTGCGCTATGTCTGAAAGGGAATGTGCTGGGGTATTTGGCGGTCTGTAGATGCCAACAATTATGATTTGTTTTGAGTATAGAAGGCAAATTTTGCCAGCAATGTGTTCATAAGAATCAGTGTTATGAGAGTCATTTAGAAGTGTAAAGTTTACTGATTCCTGTATGTATATGATTACCCCTCCTCCTTGCTTTGCACAGTCTTTTCTAAAGCATGAGTATCCATCTATGGCAACAGCAGTATCAGGTATTTTGGGGGATAACCAGGATTCAGTAAGAATAAGAATTTTAGGTTTGTATGCGTAACACCATGCTTTTAGTTCATCCATTTTGGGCAGTATACTGCGTATGTTGCAGTGCACAAAAGACAGACCCTTTTTAAAGGGGAGGTTGCCATGTATTGATATTTGAGGGCCAGGGTTGGTTTCTATGTCATTTGCCAAGGCAAGTAATAGAATGCATAAAAATGTAGTGATTTGTTTTCTGTGAGCATATAGTGAGAGGGTGCGTCTATTGCTATAATTACTGGAGGTGGGTGAGCTTGTTTTTAATACTCTCCACTAGCATTCAGAGGGAAGTGTACATGTATGCAGAAGTCCATGGTGTATTAATATGGTATGGTGCTTGTGCTGGGCATGGATGCAGGGATAAGAGGAAATCTGTATTAATAGTGGAATGGTTAGTACAGATAGAAGTAATATGTTCATGTTAGCATGCATATGACAAGGCTCGCAGGGGGCATACAGGTAGGCAAACCAGCTGAGATTAAAAATTAAATTAATATTACAAGTATAAAATTATCTATTTTCTCCAATTCCTCTTTATTCCTTTTTGTTTACTTGCCTGTGTTAACCAGTAGGTGTGCTGCTGTGTTTCTTTCCTGTCCAACTCTCTTGTATAACTCTCCATACTTCGATAAGGTGTTACTTATATAAGGTGGTAATACCCCTGGCAAATGCCACCCCGGCATAATGCCACCCCTACCTGGGCTCTAAATATATACTAGATGGAGCCCCAAGGAAGACTGACTGACTGAGGGAATTACAAATTACAAATTGTTTAGCACTGGACTCGCCCTGAGTGCAATCAGCTGTGACCATTAAAACATCTGATAAGGAGCAGACATAGACATATAGGAGAGGGATGGGGGAGGTAAGCAATATGGAGACTGGAAAAGGGTTAATTGTTAGTACATACCATAGGGAGTTAAACTTGTACATGGAGACTACATGGGATTTGAAGTTCCAGTTTAAAATATCCCTGGTTAGTACATACCACACAAGGGGTTAAAATTGTGAGTGGAGGCAGTATGAGATTTGTTATTCCACACAACAGGACTGGCTTGTACATACCACACAAGGGGTTAAAATTGTGAGGGGAGACAGTATGAGATTTGTTCTTCCACACAACAGGACTGGCTTGTACATACCAAACAAGGGGTTAAAATTGTGAGGGTAGACAGTATGAGATTTGTTCTTCCACACAACAGGACTGGCTTGTACATACCACACAAGGGGTTAAAACTGTGAAGGGAGACAGTATGAGATTTGTTCTTCCACACAACAGGACTGGGACAAGAGAACCTCATTAGGAGAAAGTCTTCATAAAACACAGCATATTGGATACATATTTTCTCTCTTGTATAACTCTCCATAATTTGATAAGGTGTTACATAGATAAGGTGGTAATACCCCTGGCAAATGCCACCCCGGCATAATGCCACCCCTAACTGGGCTCTAAATATATACTAAATGGAGCCCCAAGGAAGACTGACTGACTGACATTGTTAATGACCACAGGACACGGCTATCAAGCAGCAATGTTGGGAGAATAACAGTCTTAAAAATGAACCAATATCTCATACGTTCTGAGTATCAGGTAGCAGAAACCACACATGGCAGAGAAAGCCAGGCCAAATGTATTAACAGAAGCACAGATGAGGAGGAGGAAAAGGGATGAGAAGAAGGGTTGCTATCTACCACGCTTGGGACAACTGCTATGACCAACAAGTAATGTGTGTCAATAATCTGAGAAGAAGGATAGCTTACATTTGACACAAACATGATAATGATAAAAACTGCTGTAGGAATATATACAGTACTGTGCAAAAGTCTTAGGCAGGTGAAAAATTGCTGCAAAGTAAGAATGCTTTCAAAAATAGACATGTTAATAGTTTATATTTATCAAATAACAATATGAATAGTAAGTGAACAGAAATAAAATCTAAATCAAATCAATATTTGGTGTGACCACCCTTTGCCTTCAAAACAGCATTAATATAAATACCCTCTCCAAAACCTGTATAAGCTATGTAAATGTATGTGGAAGGTGATTTTGTCATGAGAGATGGGTTTAATGTGGTCGCATGTCCCATGTCAAACCTTTGAAACCACATGCACAATATTGCAAGAATTTGAAACGTATCTGGAAGACAAAATGTCTCAGATCAGATAAGTAGATTTTAAATGTGTATCTGCTATTTTAACACGCATACATTATGGGTGAAGCACATAACTGTGAATACATTTCCCAGTTACAGATTACATTACCTATAATATAATCATAAGCAATAGAATAAGAAATGTTTATATAAAAGTAAAGACAATATTAATTAAATCAATGCAACATATACTATAAAGATTATAATGGCAACATTATGTTTGATACATTATACAGCACTACAGGCATTAACCAAAGTCTATGGATTGTAAAAGAACACCTGTTGCACAATCCAAAATGGAGGACATCCTTTGTGTTGTCAGGATTTTCACATGTGACTATGCCAACAGAACAATTATTGGCACCCCCAATACTACTATACATGCATGAGACTAGCATACGTGAAACACAGGAATCTCTTAAAGGAACCACACATCAATAGAGAAACAGAGGGAAAACTTCCCGGATAGCAATGCAGGGGTTAATAAAGAAATCACCAGACCAATAGAAGCACAATGACTATCTCAGAAATATCAGTGTAGCGGAGACTGGATCACTCAGAGAGGAAGATGTAAGAGAGACAAAATAACACGTATCTAAGAGTAGTACTGTTGATACATTTGAGGCAATCAGTAATACATTGTATACTGTATATAAAGTATATCCTGCATTCAATTATTTTTTATTTTTCTTTCAATAGTTTTTACAATATTAATATCATCAACAATATTTTATACAACTTTTATATAGATATCCAACTATGAGGGAAAACTCTAGTAGGGCATTTGTAGAATTTTCAGTTTTAATCATCTGTTTAATTCTTATTCTAGCATCCTCAATAAAAAATTTTTTTTAATTTTCAAGTGTATCTATATAAATAAAAGAAGACTTTGTGCCTGGCAAAACACACCCAGGGGAGGCAGTAAAGAGGATTACTGCTCCCATTGGGTGATTCAATGGGGGTGTGATTTTTGGCCTGCCCCCACTATCCAGCCCGCCCACAAGTGATGATCGAGCACCCCGATGCTCGGGTGTTCGGGTGCTCTGGCCGAGCGCCCCCGGAGGCTCGAGTGCTCGGCCGAGCACCCGAGCCCCATTGAAGTCAATGGGAGGACTCGAGCATTACACCAGGCACCCCCTGCTCTGATGAGGGGAGGGTGCCTGGTTCATAGGAAAAGGTCAGAAAATGATGGAAACACCACAGAAATGGTTCAGGGACAGCATAGGGAGGATGTCTGGATGCATCTTGGGCTCCAACGTCGCTGCTGGGAACGATGTTTCGCCCGTAGTACGCCATTTTTACAGACTGACCGTAAAACACACAAAAAGGAAGATAAAAACGATTTTAGGCGAAAAATTGTTACCAAACAGTATTTGCTGTATATTTACTTGTATATCATCTGCAAATTCTGCAAAAAATTTTATCGATTTTTCGGAACTGGGGCCATGATTAAGAAGGAAACGTGCGCAGCGTAAAGCAGGTGTTCAACGTGGTTATGGCCCGGGTAAGGTACAGCATTCAGGAACGGAGGCCGCAGCTACCACAGGTTTTACAACATGTCCGTTTGCCCTTGATAAGTCCAAAATTTATAGTCGGAACAGTGGGGTCTGATCCATTGAGTAAAAGTGACGAAGTGACTTAGTGGATGAAGCCAAGAACTACCTTCTGCTCTGTCGAACACCCCAGCCCTATTTAATTCAATGGGAGGACCTGAGGCACTCCGATACGACCTGTATATCACAAAATGGAGGGCCTCATTCACATTGTGGTACAATAGTTCAGGTAGTGGTCCAACACTCATAAAGCCTATGCACTAAGTGAAAGGGCTGCCAAAAATTAGACTGAAATGTCACTCCAATACACCCTTTATTACACACAAAGGAGGGCATCATACAAAGCCTTGAAAAATTAGGATTAATGGCCTGCTGGTGACCCTCTAAAACATTAGGGGCGAGGGCATGCCGCTAAGCTGACCATCTAAAACATTAGGAATGAGGGTCTGCTGCTGAGCCGACCATCTAAAACATTATGGGTGAGGGTCTGCTGCGGAGCTGACCATCCTAAACATTATATGTGAAGGCCCGCTAGTGAGCTGACGCTATAAAACATTATATGAGAGGGCCCGCTAGAGAGCTGACCCAATAAAACATTATATGAGAAGGCCCGCTGGTGAGCTGACCTATACAAAAATTGTCAAACAGGGCCCGCTGATGAGCTGGCCCTATATAAAAATTATATCACAGGGCCCGCTGGTGAGCTGGCCCTATATAAAAATTATATCACAGGGCCCGCTGGTGAGCTGGCCCTATATAAAAATTATATCACAGGGCATATGGAAGAGGAGGAGGAGGATGAGAAGATTAAGAGTCAACCATATACCCGTTTTTTGGGTGGAAGGGGTGAATGGGAATACAGAGTATTCCCATCATTGTAAATAACATATCTAAAGTGACTTTATGTTCACCCGGGGCTTTCCTCCAGTGGAGTGGAGAAGTCAGGGGAAATCCAGGCCTTGTTCATTTTTATGTGTCAACCTATCAGCATTTTCAGTGGAAAGGCGGATACGCTTATCTGTTATGATGCCACCAGCAGCAATAAATACCCGCTCAGACAGAACGCTGGCGGCAGGGCAGGCCAGCACCTCCAAGGCGTAGAGTGCCAGTTCATACCACGTGTCCAGCTTGGACACCCAGTAGTTGTAAGGCACAGAGGGATCAGTGAGGACGCTGACACGGTCTGCTACGTACTCCTTCACCATCTTCCAAAACTTTTCCCTCCTTGTGACACTAGGCTGCGCATCAGGGTGAGGGTGCTGGCGGGGTGTCATGAAGGTGTCCCACGCCTTGGAGAGTGTTGCCCTTCCTTTGTCGGAACTGCTGTGTGCTCCCCTTTTCTCCCCTTCTCGGTTGGCCAAGGTAGCACGTACTCTGCCGCCAGCGTTGTCAGATGGAAAATTTTGGAGCAATTTTTCAACAAGAACCTTCTGGTATTGCACCATTTTGCTTGTCCGCTCCACCGGAGGAATGAGAGATGAGAAATTCTCTTTGTAGCGGGGGTCCAGAAGGGTGAACACCCAGTAATCCGTGTTGTCTAAAATGCGTATAACGCGTGGGTCACGGGAAAGGCAGCCTAACATAAAGTCAGCCATGTGTGCCAGAGTACCAACAGGCAAGATTTCGCTGTCCTCACCAGGAGGATGACTCTCAATCTCCTCATCCTCTTCCTCCTCTTCTGCCCACCCACGCTGGAGAGATGGAAAGTTCCATGGCTACCCTCTGTAGCAGAGGCAACCGTGTCTTCCTCCTCCTCCTCCTCCGCCTCCTCCAATTGTCGCTGAGAAGACGAAGTGAGGGTGCTCTGGCTATCACCTTGTGTAAGCTCTTCCTCCCCCATTTCCACCTCTTCCACATGCAAAGCGTCGGTTTTAATTGTGAGCAGCGAGCGTTTCAGTAGACACAGAAGTGGGATGGTTACACTGATAATAGCGTTATCGCCGCTCACCATCTGTGTCGATTCCTCAAAATTGCGTAAAACCTCACAGAGGTCTGACATCCATTCCCACTCCTCACTTCTGATTAGAGGAAGTTGAACGGAGAGGCGACGACCGTGTAACAGCTGGTACTCCACTACTGCCCTCTGCTGCTCACAAAGCCAGGCCAACATGTGGAAGGTGGAGTTCCAGCGCATGCTCACGTCACACACGCGGCGCACCTTCGTCAAGAGATCATGCAAATTGGGGTAGGTTTTTAGAAATCGCTGAACCACTAAATTAAATACATGCGCTAGGCATGGTACGTGTGTGAGCTTGCCGAGCTCCAAAGCCGCCACCAAGTTACGCCCATTATCACACACAACCATGCCTGGTTGCAGGTTGAGTGGCGAGAGCCACTGCTCGGTCTGGTGACTAATCCCCTGCAACAGCTCTGAGGCCGTGTGCTGTTTGTCCCCAAGGCAGATCAGCTTCAGCACGGCCTGTTGACGCTTCCCCACTGCAGTGCTACACTGCTTCCAGCTACCGGCTGATGGGTGAGTGGCGCTGCGCGCAGAGAATTCGGAGGTCGAAACGGAGGAGGAGGAGCCAATAATGTAGGTGCTGGCGGAAACCCTGATGGAGGTAGGGCCCGCAATCCTCGGCGTGGGTAGCACCTGTGCCATCCCAGGGTCCGAGTCGCTCCCAGCCTCCACGACATTCACCCAGTGTGCCGTCAGGGGAATGTAGCGTCCCTGGCCACAAGCACTTGTCCATGTGTCAGTCGTTAAGTGGACCTTCCCAGTAACTGCGTTGGTCAGGGCACGGGTGATGTTAAGGGACACATGGTGGTGTAAGGCGGGGACGGCACACCGGGAAAAGTAGTGGCGGCTGGGGACTGCGTACCGAGGGACAGCTGCTGCCATCGGGCTGCGGAAGGACTCAGTGTCCACAAGCCTAAATGGCAGCATTTCGATGGCCAGTAATTTGGAAAGGTGTGAGGTTAGTGCTATGGCCTGTGGGTGGGTGGCTGGGTATTTTCTCTTGCGCTCAAATGCCTGGGGTAACGACATTTGGACGCTGCGCTGGGACAGGGAAGTGGATGTGGTCGCTGATGGTGCTTCAGATGGTACAGGTGCAGGGCGGGAGGTATGCGGGCCTGCGCCTTCGACAGGCGATTGGCCGGCACCGAAAACAGGGGAAGAGGAGGCAGTGGTGTGGCCTGCAGACACAGATTGGCGATCCGGGCATTCCTCCCACTTATTACGGTGCTTGGATGCTATGTGTCGGATCATGCTGGTGGTGGTGAGGTTGCTAGTGTTCATGCCTCGGCTCTTTCTGGTGTGGCACAGGTTGCAAACTACAATTCTTTTGTCGTCCGCACTTTCCTTAAAAAAACGCCATACCGCGGAACACCTAGCCCTTGGCAAGGGAGATTTACGCAAGGGGGTGCTCCGTGGAACATTTGCGGGCCGGTTTGGTGCGGTCCGCCTTCTTTCTTTAGCCACACCACTGCCTCTTCCAGCCTGTTGCGGTGCTGCAGATGGCTCACCCTCAGGACTGCTGTCATCGCTCGGCTTTCCACCTTCCCAGGTGGGGTCAGTGACCTCATCGTCCACCAAGTCCTCCTCCACTTCCTCACTCTGATCATCCTCCTCATTTCTTGATCCCACCACATCCTCAGTCATTGACAACTGTGTATCATCCTCCTCATCAAGGTCTTGAGACAGTAATTGTGGTTGATTTGATGGCAACTGTGTCTCATCATCATCATCCACTTCCTTTGACCTTAAATGCCGTTCCCCTCTGTCATCTTCTTTTGATTGGGTACCCTCTAGAGGTTGTGAATCAGGGCACAAGATCTCATGTTCCTCTGCAAGCGTGCTTGGAGAGAGGTTCAAATCAAGGATTGGTGATGAGAAGAGCTCCTCACTATATCCCAGTGCGGGATCACTTCTTTGGCCAGACCCTCTATGGTGGGAGGAAGGATGATCAGGGTGAGGATTATGTTGACCAGACTCTTGGCTACTGAAAGTGGACTTGGTTGAAGACAGGGTGGTGCTTAACCGACTGGAAGCAGTATCAGCTGAAATCCAACCGACCACCTGTTCGCAGTGGTCTGACCTCGAGAGTGATGTCCTGCGACGCCCTGTAAACTGAGACATGAAGCTAGGTATGGTGGATGTCTCTCTTTCTTGTGCTCTGGCACCAGGCACAGTTTCTACGCGTCCTGACCCGCGCCCTGAACTATCAGGATCACGTCCACTTCCCCGTCCCTTTTTACCCGCCTTCTTCATATTAAACGGAATATATGCCGGTAATCTGCGGCTAGGCACACGAAACAGAATGTGACGCTAATCTGCGGCTAGGCACACTAAACAATATGTGACGCTAATCTGCGGCTAGGCACACTAAACAATATGTGACGTTAATCTGCGGCTAGGCACACTAAACAATATGTGACGCTAATCTGCGGCTAGGCACACGAAACAGAATGTGACTCTAATCTGCGGCTAGGCACACGAAACAGAATGTGACGCTAATCTGCGGCTAGGCACAGTGAACGGAATATGTGACGTTAATTTGTAAATTTGCACACTAAACAGAATGTGACAATAATCTATGGCTAGGCACACGTTTAAAATGGCCCTTTTTGTCGCTGCGTTGTAAAATCATTGGCCCTGTGCACCTAACAGAATATGTCAGCTTGTCACTGCACTGTGAAATATTTGTCCCTGTGCACCTAGTACAATGTCACCTTAGAACATGTCCCCCCCACAAAAAAATGAAATTCTGCCACCCCCAAAAAAAATTAAATGCTGCCCCCACACACAACAGTCCTAAAAAGGACTTTTGGGTCTTGAAAGAGTTTCAACAATTTTATTCTCCCTACACTGACTTCCTGTGCATCTAGTATTATATGTCACCTTACAAATATCCCCCCCCCACAAAAAAAAGGAAATTGTGCCCCCCCAAACAAAATATAAATGCTGCCCCCACACACAACAGTCCTAAAAAGGACTTTTGGGTCTTGAAAGAGTTTCAACAATTTTATTCTCCCTACACTGACTTCCTGTGCATCTAGTATTATATGTCACCTTAAAAAATATCCCCCCCACAAAAAAAAGGAAATTGTGCCCCCCCAAACAAAATATAAATGCTGCCCCCACACACAACAGTCCTAAAAAGGACTTTTGGGTCTTGAAAGAGTTTCAACAATTTTATTCTCCCTACACTGACTTCCCTGCCTAAGCGCATCTCTCCCTGGCTAAGAATGAGCCGAACTCGCGCGTCGGGTGCTATACAGCACCCGATCATGGGTTCTGGCCAGCCAATCAGTGTAATGCCAGCAGCCAACATGGCTGCTGGCATTACACTGATGTCAGAGCCTCCCCGCACGTTTATTGGCTGCGCAGCAGCTGCGAAACGTGCGGGGAGGAGACCCCAACATGGCGGGCGAGCACATGCGGTACTCGTACGAGTACCGCCATGTGCCGAGCAGAGCGATGCTCGAGCCGAACCGAGCTTCGGCCGAGCATGCTCGCTCATCACTACCGCCCACCACTATCTAAGGCTGAAAAAAAATGGCTGCCACTCACTCCTACACCACAGACACACATACATGTCCCCCACACACTGGCAGACACATATACACACACACTCATACAGAGACACACACACACACACACACATTGAGCAGCTGAGGATGATGGGAACTATATTGAAGCTACAGCTGGAAGGCCATGGTCCAATCTGTATTATGCAGCTTTTTCATTCCCTGTCTGTGAGCCTGCACAATTACCACAAGTGAGCTGATTTCTAAACAGTCAGCAGGCAGGATGGTGTTAAGCTGACTTGCTAACACAGAGAAGCTGGTAAAGTGGAACAATGGCAGAGACATGATCAGGCAGTGCAGAACAGGGCTGCAGCTGAGTTGGTAAGTGGCAGAAACATGGTTGTGACTGTATTTATATATTGCACAAAGAGAGAGAAAGAGAGCAGATTGTTTGTCAGTCTGTCTGTAAGTACAGATGCCAGTTCCTGCAGTCATCTCCATGCTATACATAGCTTACTGTATAGCATGTATGACAAACTATTTATATATGGTCTGGCATTGTATAGTATACAGTCTGTGTATAAGGACTGGCACTATACAGTAGAGAAGGGAAGTCCCTGGTTGAGACCCAAATCCCTCTGCTCCTCTATTTAGGAGATCACACTGTGTGGTGTATATACAAGTGTATCAGATTGATCCACATCAATGAAACCCACAGTAATGTGGGTATAAACTTCTGTATATATCTGTTAAATTAGTCTGTGTAAAAAATACTTTCATCTTCTTCTAAATCATTCACTTACAGAAAGAGTAACGTAATCATTTCAGTGCCAGAGGGGATGCAATGCTTTGCTTACCACCTGGCACTCAAAGAGTTAAAAATTCTCTACAGTGGTCTGGCACTGTTTAGCAGTGGTTCTCATCTTGTGCTTTCAGTGGCTATTAACAGGCCAGGATTTTAGAATTTCCTTTTAAGAGCACAGGTGAGTTAATCAATACAACTGAGCCTCTGATCAACACACTTGTGTTCTAGCAGGGAAATTCCAAAGTCCTAGCCTGTTAGTGGCCACTGAGGGCATGGGTTGAGAACCTCTGCTGTATAGTATACAGTCTGCATGTGTCTGTGTATAAGGACTGGCACTATACAGTATAGTTTGACACCCAAATCACTCTGCTCCTCTATTTAGGAAATCACACTGTGTGGAGTGTATACCAGTGTATCAGATTGCTCTACAGTAATGTGGATATAAACTTCTGTATATATCTGTTAAATTAGTCTGTGTAAAAAAAATACTTTCATCTTCTTCTAAATCATTCACTTAAAGAAAGAGTAACTTAACCATTTCAATGCCAGAGGGGTATGCAATGCATTGCTTACCCCCTGGCACTCAAAGGGTTAAAAATTCTCTAAAATACACCACCAGCCACGACCCCAGTAACACCACCTAAAACACAAGTGTCCCTCTTTGGCCATTTGAAATGTTGGGAGGTATGTTTCTTACACTGCTCACACTGTATGTATGTTCTGATTTGCATCTGTGTGTCACTGTTTGTGTATGTCAGTGCATGTGTGTGTATGTATGTGTGTTGCATGCTTCACTATCATTGTGTATCCCCCTGTATATGTGTGTGTTTGCAAATGAGTCTGTGTATCACTTTGTGTACCTTTCTGACACGTACACCCTACTCACTATTTCACTATCATAACATTTATTAATAAAAAGCAAAAAATAAAACATTCCCTGCATAACATGACGGGCAACGCCGTCCCAAATTGCTAGTTTATTCTATTTAAGGATATACTTGATATCTACAATGTATTACTGATTGCCTCAAATGTATCAACAGTACTACTCTTAGATACGTTTTATTTTGTCTCACTTACATATTCCTCTCTGAGCTCTCCGGTCTCCACTACACTGAATTGTCTGTCTCACACCTGGGGATCCTGGTGCTATTACTAGAAGCAGCCTTAGAAAGATTATAGAGGACGAACAGAAGACGCAAATTTGATACAGTGACATTTCACTCATCTCACATAATTATAGAAGAAATCCATCTATCATCAAAGCTTTATCCATTAATCTTTTATTATATCCATTCACTCTTTAAAATATTGGGTTCTATTTTTAAAGATCCAATACTATAAATTATATGATTTAGCACGTTAAACAGTGAATCATGGTTCATATTATCATTTAGATATCACAATATAATTTTATTGAATATATATATTTAGCCATCAATATTACATCACAGTTTTGCCAGATATAGCGCTTGTAGTATTAGCAACATATGTGAATATTTTGGTTCTATCATACATCTAGGTCTATTTTTCACGAACCCTCCAAACAAATATACACACTCAAAAAGCACTTTGATCATTATGTTTTATACTTGAAGACACATGTAAAGTGTATTTTTTCTGCGCTGGTGAGCGCCATAAACACTAACTATGGTTGTCGCTCCTTCTATTTCATTAATATCTCAGAAATAACAATATTGTGTATCATCTTCATGCACTTGCCATAATGTGCATAACACATTCCAAAGTATTTACATGTACGTTTACACACACAATAGCAACATGTAGTTCTGTAGCTGCTAAAACAAATACTGCTTATACATAACATATATTAGCAGTCCCAGACAATGGGGTGGTTCTCACAGGCTCAGTGAGATTCAGAGCAGACCAGGTTGAAAAATTCAACCAAAAACCCTTTTCCCTCCCTGCACATGCTTTTATTCCCTATGGAAAAGGTACAACCCATCCTTGTCTCCAGAGAATTAGAATTTGTGGTAATACTATGTTTCCAGTAAGTTCCGGTTCATATAAAGTTATCTATTATTGACCACTCAGAGAGCTTTTTGGAAACTATCTTCTCTACCAGAAGATGGTGCTAAAAGACTATAATTTCAAGAATAGATACACAAGAACAATTTACCAAAAATGTCATTTTAATTGGTTAAGATTCAGAGAAAGGGCCTCTTAAAACAATGCAAAACATTTTAACTCCTTAGCATGAGGTACAGGTGTTACTGATATAACATTCATGCAAGCCCTATAAGAGGGGCCTACAAGAAAGAAAAATAAAATGTTATCACTCTATGTGTCCTTGTAATGTTTCAGATCCCATCTCTAAGCATTTTTAGAGAAACAAAACCAATTGCTCTGAAACACACAGGCTTAAAATAACATAACAGCAGACAAAATTGCTATTAGAGAACATTTTAACCGTGTTGTCAAGGTTTGGCTGAGCTCTGCTGCCCGATTCTGCTGTCTGAGCTAATCCAGTGCTCTGCTGTCCATTAATGCTACCTTTCCTTTGCTGAGCTGGCTGAATCAGCTGACCTCTCTGTGTTTGCTAACCTGACTGCTGTCAGCCAACAGCCAACCTTCCCAGGGCATTTAAAGCAGCTTGGCTCACTACCTGATTGCCCTTGTGTCTGATTCTGGAGCAAGAGCGTTATCCTGAGTTGCTGATTACCTGTGTATGACCTGGCTTCCTCTGACGTCCCTTCTGGTTCCTGACTGCTGGCATTGTTCCTGACTTCGCTGATCTCTGTATTCCTGACCCAGGCTTGTCTTTTGGTTTACACTTCTGGATCACAATTTTGCTTTGTTTGTTTTTGTTATTTCAATAAAAGTGTTTTGCATGTTTACATTTTTGTATCCTGTCTGGTTCCTGGTCCATAAAACATGTGCTGCCCAGACAGAGCAGACTCTAACAAAATCTCCTTTTTAGCATAACATCTCAAACTTGTTGAATGTTGTTGCTAAAACTGGAAGAGAACATCTGTTATATTCTTATGTTATATTCTTGTTCCTGAAGTGGTAACTGTTCACTTCATTTGTTCATGAGTAAACACTCTCCAAAGAAAGTACGATACCCCTGTCAGACTGGTTAAAATGGGTAAACCTCCCAATAACACATGTGTTAAATGTAAAAATGGCCCAGGGATGTTTTGACATACACTTTGCTGTGGACCTTCTGGCAGCAAGTGGTTAAAAACATTTCTATAATTTTAAATAAACCAATGCCATTGCTGTCAAAGCACTGTATATCCTCTCAGTTCTACTGGATGGCTTACTACCAACCTCTAATACAAAACGAATTAAGGAACTCCTAATCATGGCTAGGGAAATTATGGACCAGAAGGATGTCTTACAAAGTCCCTTCTTATAATGCTTGGGTACATCTTAATCATTAATCAGAACATTCCCCAATATAAATTGATTTATGTGCATAGAGGTTCTTCTCCACAAGATATGGGAGTCTTGGCTCTCAGTTATATAAACCTGTAAAATTCATGCTCATTAATCTACTACCCCTTTATTCTGTTACACAAGGGATCTTGGATTGTCTTTGGGAGGGGAGCTCGACTCTTAGAGGGTATTATTGTTTTTCTGTATGTTTAGGTTTAGACTATTTAGTTTTGGAGTATGGGCCATAATCCTATCCCCTCTGCAAACACAAAAACATTTGGAAATGGTTGGCTCTATAAATGGCTAATGTTTCTTTGACATGTCGTATGATAATACCTGAATAATTTGATTATTTTACATTATGATTTTGATGTGTTACACGTCCAGTCTATTGGGGGAACAGTTAATAAAATAATTTAAAAAATAAATAAAATATAAAACCATAAGATATTGTATAAATGGGGTCTGAGGAGTGTACCTGTGTCGGTGTAGTCTGCAGAAAGAATCAGTTGAACAGGGAATATTTTTGGATAGGGGGTGTTGACTTATTGGGGGGACAATTAATAAAAAAAAGAAATTGGTATGTGACGTGACAGAGACAGGGGCCCCCTGAATAAGTTGTGACAGGGGCAGACTGACACTTGAGGAGACAGAGTATTTTGTAGATGACTTGTAGGACTTAGACTTGTTTTTAGAGGCTCCAGACCAGAAGGATATTAATTTGTAGGACTTAAATATGTTTGGTACAAACCCTAAGGACAAATTGATTTGTTGTAGGACTTAGACTTATGTTAGGCTTAAGCCATGAGGAAGTACTAATTTATAGCACTTAGACTTGTGTTAGGCCCAAGCCCTGAGGAAATATTGATTTGTAGGGCATAGATTTTTTAGGCCTAAGCCCTAATGAAAAATTGATTTGTAGGACGTTGGCTTTTTAGCTTCACCAACCCTGAGGAATCACATCAGAGATGATTCTTTTCACTAAGAATTATAAGCGTCATAAGGCCTGAGGAATCAGAGATATCTTTTTATCAATTTGGCATCACAAGCTCTGAGGAATCAAAGGTAATTTTTATCAGTTTGACTTGTAGTGCCACAAGCCCTGATGAATCAGTGATTTGTAGGAGTTAGGCTTGTTGTTAATATTATTATTATTCTTTATTTAAATATACCAACTTATTCCACAGGCTGTACAATAGTTAGTAGACATACAGAGATTAAATAGTACATTTGGAACATGGATAACAAAAGGATCAGATGTGATGGCCCTGCTCGTGAAAGTTTACAGTCTAGAGGATAGACTCAGGCCCCCCAAAAATGATTTTTTGTAGGCATCTAATTAGTGTTGAAAGAATAAGCCCTGAGACAAAAAATGCCCTACTGACTTAGTGTCAGGAGGACATGTTATGGTGGCCAGTGGCAAAATGCCCCAGTGTCATTGCAGCATTTGTCACTGCTGTTGTTGCTGCTGCATAGATATGTAAGCAGCAGGATGATTAGGCAGCTCCAAGGAAATGGGATTAACACCAGCAGTAATATGGGTGATGGATAATCACTGCTCCTCTTGCCACTACTAGCTCCAGTGATGCACCTGAGGCTGTAGCAGCACCACAAATAGAGTCCACCACTACAGGTATATGTGGAGAAAAGAAGTTGGCCAATAATGCTTCTTCACCTGCTCCTCCTCCAAAATCATGGGTGTGTTTTTGGAATAGAAAATTTTCCCTTGAGAGCAGGAACTGTGCCTCTCATCAGCAAATGCAATATGCACAGTGTGAGTAGTTATCACGGTGCCTGTGATTGCCTCCAGTGTTTAGTTGCTGTAACATCGACCTTGTTACTTCCTGGTTGTCGCTCTATGCAGGTCGCTGATTAGTGATGTCATCTCTCTGCCCACCTACTAGGCCTTAAAGGCCTCAGCATTTCCAGTTACCAGTGCCCTTTCATGGTGTACCTGAGCCTAGTGCTGTGTTGGTCCGTTGCTGTTCCTATGTATTACTCCTGCTCCATCTGACTACCCGATTTGGCTCTGACTCCTGGCTTTGCATGACTACCCGATCTGGCTCTGACTCCTGGCTTCGTATGACTACCCGATCTGGCTCTGACTCCTGGCTTCTTCTGACTACTCTCCCTCAGTTGCGCTCTGGCTTGTTATTAACAGCCCCGGCTACCCAGCTCAGCTATTGAGATCCTTGTTGTCTGGGCCTACCGTTTCACCGCGCTCGCTACCCCTGTAGCAGTGCTTGTCTGTCAGTCCGTGTCACTGACCTCCTGTGGTCTAAGTTCGGTTTGGTTGTTGCCTTAGCTATCATTCTGGTGCCATTTTACCTTGCCTCCGGCATATCCTAGCGATAGGGTATAGTTGCGCTATTTGTTACCTGCCTGGTGAAAGACCGAGGAAGTGCCGTGCACTCTCCTCCTATCTAGTCTTGTGAAGGTTACCAAGGGCCGTACGAATTCTAGCTACACCTGCCTAGTGAAGGGTTGAGGAAGTGTCTTGCACTGTCCTCACACCTGGCCTCGAGAAGGTGGTGGAGTTAGAGTCACTACTGTGTTGCGCCAGCATTCTGGAGTTCCTCGCTCCTATTTTCTGGGTTTACCCTAGCGTTAGGGTACAGACGTGGGTCATATCGCACTTGTCTAGTGAAGAATGAAGAAGTGTGTGCACTGTTCTTCCCTGGTCTCGTGAAAGTGTATTATCATTGCTGCTACTATTGTGTTTAAATAAAATGTATTTAATTTTATCGGTACTGTCAAGTGTCTTTATTTCTTACTCACTCCGTGACAGTAGTATATAAGGGAAGGACTGGGAACAATGGACACATCTGTACTGACAACAAACACAAGGAGCAACTCTAACCAAACACCATGATGCTTAAGGTCCACAATGTGAATTCATCCCACCAGAAACAAAGTACTGCTGCTGTCACTATTTCCCTTTTCCACTCCGTGCTGACAAACTGCAGTTTTAATAGTTATGACAAACCCTCCCTATCACCAGCTTAGCATATTCTGTGGAATGGAATCTCCTCAGAAGCTGCTTGATTCCCTGGTTATGATTATCCTCCAAAACATTGCCATGTGTGGTCAGCGCATCAAACAGTGGCAGTGGATATACACAAACTTCCACACCCTTATATCTACACAATGGCTATCAGTTGGTGTGGGAGCTAACAATGAACGAGGTGGATCCCCAGAAGATGTAGTTACATATTCCAGTGGTCAGACCTTGGAGCAAGAAGGTGTTGGTGAGTAGGGATGGGTGAAAATTTTCACCTCAAACTGAAATCGGCGGAAAATGGCACTTTCCATTTGGCTAATAATTTCCAGCGAAAAGTGGAGATTTTCTGCTTTTTCCAGTTTTTTCACCTAGCTCATTCCATTGAAATCAATCGGAACATTTAAGTTACACACAACACATAAAATATATTATTTTATTTCCCAAAGGGCATCAGGGTGCCTGTGTTGGTGGGGTGTGGAGGAAGAATCAGTTGAAAAGGGAGTTTTTTTTTTCGGGATGGAGTGTTTACTGAGATTGGAGGGGCAGTTAATAAAAAAATAAATCCTAAATACAATTAAAAAACCCAAAAGACATGGTAAAAAAAAAGGAGTCTGTGGATGGCTCTGTGTTGGTGGGTGGAGTCTGGGGAATGAATCAGTTGAACAGGGAATTTGTTTTGGGGGGTGGTTTCTTGAATGGTAAAAAAAAAAATCAATAAAATAAAAGAAGAAATATGTATGTAAAGTGACAGAGACAGGAACCCCTTGACATAAGCTGCCACTGGGGTGGACTGTGTTACGGTTTTCAGACACTCAGACAGAGGGTTAGAATAAAATACGATTTTATTAGAGCAAAAACTAATAACAAGGTTGCCCCCTAGGGGCAGTACTGAGAGTAACAGAATATGGACTGAAATGCCAGGTACAGAACAGGAATATATATCTAGTAGCAGGCCAAACAATGACAGAAGACAAATAGTAAATACAAGGATAATCAGTCTCAAATGTGGTGTTAGGCACACCCTTGGTGAACTAGACTGCAATAGGTGCTAGGTGATAACTCCTTAAGTCCATTCAATGTGTGATGCTGTAACCAAGAGCTGCGACTTGGAACTGAAGCTGCAGTGTGATAATGCGGTAGCCCCCTAGGGCGTAAACGGAGACCAACAGTACTGGGATCGTTTGAGCCAATAGCCCCCACGGGCGTAACGGAGACCAACAGTATCGTGATAGCTTGAGCCAATAGCCCCCACGGGCGTAACGTGAACCAACAGTATCATGATAGCTTGAGTCAATAGCCCTACGGGCGTAACGGAGACCAACAGTACCGTGATAGCTGAAGTCTATAGCCCCCGCCGGCTTATACCGGAGACCAACAGTAACTGGATCGCTTGAGCCAACACAGTCTCACGGGTGTAACGGAGACCACCGGTTGCTGCACTGCTTGCCAGTAGCCCACGGGCATAACAGAACTACTGCTCTGCAGAATATGAAGAGCCACCGACTACCGAGGCCCACAACGCGGCCGGCTCGCAGAGGCAGAGAATCGGCTAAGGCAACGATGGTCAGAGTGGCAGTGCGATAGATGGAAGCAACACAAGTGTTCTAGGTTCACAGTAGCGACACGGTACAAGAAGTGTAATAGACTCAGCACACGTTACCAGACAATGCAGATGAAAGGCTCAGCACTAACAACACGGCTCAGCAATGGTTAACCCAGGAAAAATAATGGAGGCTCAGATCACACACTGCAGCAATCAGAATGTCGCCGAGGCGACAACAGGAACTGTAGACTGGAGCAGCAGGACCAGGAGCAAATCCAGGAGTCGGTAGTCAGCCAGGCCGGGTCAGGACACGTAGGAGATTCGCAGACAAGCCGGATCAGCAGGAGAGCGAGAACGTCAGCCAGGCCAGGTTGGATCACGGAGAAGATTCACAGACAAGCCAGATCAGCAACAAGCAGGAAGTCAGCCAGGCCGGGTCAGTCACGGAACAGGAACACAGGAGCTTAGTCGGTACAGGCCAAGTCGGTACACAGGAGATCAGGAACACTGGAACACGGCAACAGCAATACTGGCTCATAAACACCATGAAAGGGCACCTGACAGGTGCCAAAGGCCAGAATAAAACAGGTCACCGGGGGCAGGCCAACACAGCTCAACCAATCAGGGAGCAGCACAGTTGAGAGTGACAGAAAAGGATCACGGGGACTGTGATAGACTGATACTTAACATGAAATAGTATTTTGTAAAGGATGATTTGTTAGATTTGTTGTTAGAGGCCCAAGTCCTGAGGAAACATTGATTTGAAGGATTTAGACTTGTTAGATGAACAAGACCTGAAGAAGCATTGATTTTAAGAACTTAATCTTGTTTGGCACAAGCCTTAAACAAACATTGATTTGTAGGACTTAGGCTTGTTAGAAATAAACCCCCAAAAATTGTTTATTTTTTTTGTAGGACTTTGATTTATTTTTTTGTATTTGTTTGAAAGCGTAAGCCCAGAGAAAAAATAAATTCCAGCAGGTGATGTTCTGTTGGCCAGCGGACACTGGCCAATGCCAAATGTAGATGCAGAATTTGCGACTGCTGTTCTTGCTGTTGCTGCTGCGTTGTTTAAGCAGCAGGATGATTAGGCAGCTGAAAGGGAATGGTATCAACAACAGCATTAACATGGGTAATGGATGATGAAGGTTCCATTTGCCACGACTAGCTCCAGTGATGTTCCTGAGGAAGTAGCAGCACCATAACTAGCCCCCACCATGTATGGTGTATGTGTTGATCCTGGCAAGTGGAACCTTTCTATCACGGTCCCCATGATTCCCTATCAATCTTTGCTGTGTTACCTGTGCATTGGAGGAAGCTGATTGGCCCGCCCAGGATGTTCCTTTATATACTGGGTTTTTTGGCACTTGTCAGTTGCCCTTTCGTGGTGTTCCTGAGCCTGCGCCTTGTTGCTGTGTTTCTGCATTCCTGTGTACCGACTCGGCTAGTCTGACCATTCTGTTGTTCCTGCTCCGTGATTGACCTGGTTCTGGCTGACGTTCTTGCTCCGTGATTGACCCGGCTCTGGCTGACGTTCCTGCTCCGTGATTGACCCGGCTCTGGCTGACGTTCCTGCTCCGTGATTGACCCGGCTCTGGCTGACGTTCCTGCTACGAGTACTGACCCGGTTCCGGTTGGAATCCTGAGCTGTGTTTGTTCCTGAGTTCCTGTGTGATCCTGGTCGCCGGCTGGCGACATTCTGAACTGTGTTTGTGTTGCTCTGGCTAATCCTCTCTTAGTCTACTGGGCCGTTGCCTGAGCCTGTTCCACAGCACTGCTGAGCTGTAGTCTCCTACCAAACCTGTATTAACCCTTGCTGTGCCGGTTGCCTCCGATTCTGAGCCTGTTCTCTTTCACTTGCCAAGCCAGTGTATTCCGTTTGAGCCTGTTAACACTTATTGAGCCTGTGCCTTTCCGACCTTGCCTACCTATTTGCACTAGCAGAGCTGTTGTTCTCTCCGGTGCCCGTTAGCACCACGACTGCGCCGGTTGGCGTTGGTACCTCCATTGGCTCTTGCTGTATGTGCTCCACATGACACCGGAGGGGTGTCCCGGTTCCGGTCACTAAGTGCTCACGGTAGATGGCTAACACATTATCACCATTTACGTTGGCTTATTATCACTTGTGCAGTGATTGCTCCGCTCTGGCACCCAAGGGGTGTGTACGGCTCTTCTCCCGTTGGCATACGCAGGGTTATATCCGTGAAAATATTGAGGGCGATTCAGGGTCTGGTCCGTTTACTCTTGCAGTGGCTTTACTCCAGATTATTCCTCTAAGGTGGTATAGGCTCAGCCCTGGGCATATGCTGGTCAATCTGGGCGTACATGTGCAAAGGTATCTGAGAGCGATTAGTTCAGTCACACAATACACCCTTCTCTGCACCATCAAGAGACTGATATCAACTCCTGGGCGTTGGCCAATCAGTTTACTAAACAGTCTATTTCTCCACATTTAACCCTGTATATTTGCTTACCTGAGCTGTTTAACTCTGCTATACTCATTTGGGCCTGTATCTCACCTTTACCATTTCTGGCCCCCAGGGGCGCTGTTCATTCATTTTTATTTCAATAAAACTGTGTTTTTACTATACCAGTGTCCGAGTGTCAGCAAACCGTAACACTTTCCTAGTCCCAGATCACTTGTTGACCCTATTCCCACTGTGTCCACAGTGGTGTGTGGCACACTAGCCTGCTCCTCAGCATCCTGCTGCCCTTGCAACTCAGCAGCAGCAGCAGGAATTAGAGAAGTTGCAAATTCTGCAAATTTCTTAATGCTCAATGCTGGTTGGAGGATGTGACAATGTGACAGAGGGTCCCTTAATGTCATGCTTGGCATATTTTGGGGACCTGAAGAAGGCAGACTGGCAGCAGTAGCAGTAGGCACAGGCAGCTGGTCTATGCTCCTGCTGGTCTTGGTGGTATTATTGCGATGATGACAATTCTGCCTTCTTCAGGATCATGTTCCACAAGGACAATGCCGTGGAGGGAAGGGGGCTCTTAGGGTCAGGGGAATGGTGTGGGCTCCCTTAACTGCTAGTCTGGATGCTCTCAGTTGTTTCCCCTACCACTCTCCTAACACTAGTCCCCCCTGCTGTTTCACCATCACTGTTACTATTACTATTACTTCTAACACCAGTCACATCAATTCCAGCCCCAGAGTCTTCCTCCTTACAGTCACTGTTAATAGGAGGATATTGATTACCCCCTCCTTCACTCCTAATGCTAACAAGCTGCTGGACCTTAGTAGTAGTAGTACTAGCACTTTGGGATCTCAAGTGTGACTGCTATCACACTTGGTATCATCTTCTCCTCCCCCCCCTCCTGAGTATTATAAGACACACTAACAGTAGTTTCAGCACTGGTGGCAACAGGTTCAGCATTGGCAGCAGGTACAACTCTGATGGAAGCAAGAGCAGTACTGGCAGTAGGCACAGCACTGGCAGCAGGGGCAGCAAATTTGAAAGCAGGCACAGCACATCTTACAGCAGGTGCAGCACATCTGGCAGCAGGCACAGCACGTCTTGCAGCAGGCACAGTCAGCTGACCTGTCCTGCTCTCACTACTAGTACTACCCTTTTGTGCCTCCCTTGAAGTAATTTTCCCAAAAACCCTAGGGTGATTTAGGGGGACTGGCCAGCATTGCTTCTGTAGTGCTCACTTCCTCCTCAGACTCAGACTCAGTTAACACATAACAGTCCTTCCAGTTCCTCCTTTTATTATTTTAAAGGGATAGTAATACTTCGTTTTAACTTTATTTTATTTTGTAGGCATTCAAAAAACATGAAGAATGATATAAGTCTTATCTCTCAAACCTTTATGGTTTATGAGATATTCACAAGCAAAATTTCCCCCTCCCGCCCCTTTTGCCTAGTGTAAGCAATCTCTTCTCAGATGTGCAATGCAGTCTATAGACCAGACCGATAACAGAAGGGGACACTCTTATTCCTATGAAAACAATGAAATCCCTGCCCCCCTTGACAAGCTTTTCAGGTTTTTCCCTTATCTTAATTGAAGATTGTCCCTCTCTGCAGTCTACCTGGACACTGTCTGAACAGTGTGACATCAGTAAAAGGGGCGGGAGGGGGATACTTTGTCATTGAATTACTCTGGAACTACAACTCTGACAGAATTGAAATAACACTCTCCAAAGTCCAAATACTATGATGATTAATTAGAGCTGCTTTTATTATGAAACATTACTATCCCTTTAATCCTGTGATTGCAGTCACTATGGGCTTCTCTAGCCTCAATTTTGTCTCAAAATCACAGCAGAACAGCACAGCATGTCTACCTTGCTCTGTAGCTGCTTGTATTGTGTGTCACTTGCTGGAATACTTCATGTTTTTATAGCGACAACCACGTAAATCAATGGGCATAAACTTTCAAGCCATTGAAAAAATGGAGAAAAATTTTGGCCAATGGGCGAAAAATATGAAAATTTTAATTGCTAGTTTTTCCCACAAAAAAACAGACAGCAATGTGGTTTTCTCTGAATTTCCCTCAGGAACATGGAGATTTCACCCAACCCTACTGGTGAGCCAGGTGTTCCACTCACCATCAAACTTTCAGGCTCTGGATGGGTTTCTCTATTCTTCCTCCTGTTTGACCTCCTCCTCACCTCTTGTTGCATTTGGAGAGAGTCAAGGAGTACAAGTAAATCCGTGTCCAATTTAATTGGTTGTGGTTTGGCTTTAACATGTTTCAGAAAAATGTCAGGATGTCTCTGTTTCATATTAATGTTATCGGATGGTAGTGCCTTTTCCCTTTTCATTGACTTGTTCCTGCCCCTAGAGAAAAATAGTCCTACACCCAGGATCTCAAGGGGAGGGGGGGGGAGGAGAATATTGGCCTCTTTCTTCTTCTCCTCCACATTCCCTTTTACTGGCTGGGGCAGAGGATTCTGTTGCTGCTCTTGCTGCTACTGCCTCAGAATCAGAGCTACAACTAGGACCAGGAGGATTGCTCTTGGCAAGAGGAACATGTTCTAATTCCACATCACTACTGCAAGACCCCAGTACCACTGTGTCCACTGTGGTCTGTGGCACACTAGCCTGCTCTTCATCATCCTGCTGTTCTTGCAACTCAGCAGCAGCACAAATTACAGAAGCAGCAAACTCCACAAGTTTTCCAATCTCACTGATGGTGATGGTGGTGATGCCCATCCTCATATCTGTCTCACATTCATTCTTTGTTTGGGCTAAAAAGGCCATAAATGTCTCTAACACCCCATGTCTCCAACATTATCATCATCACCACCATTCCCTCCTTGAAGCAGCAGCATCTCTATTACAGACATCTCACAGGTTGGAGGAGGTGATGAGAAATGTCTATTCCACCCCAGCTGCTCCACTATCACCCTCATCATCATCACGCTAGTCCCTCTTTGCTCCTGCTACTCTATTACAGTCTCATCAGTTGGAGGTGATGACAAATGTGACAGAGGGTCACACTTGCCATCTTCTGAGCTGAAGAAGGTAGACTGGCAGCACTAGCAGCAGGGGCAAGCAGCTGACCTGTGCTCATGGTGGTGGTATTACTGCTGCTAACCACCAGTTCTGCCCTTCTCAGTATCATGTTCCATAGAGACAATTCTGTGGGGGAAAGGGGAAGCACAGGGTCAGGAGAATGTTGTGGGCTCTCTTGCCCACTATTCTGGCTGCTCTGCATAACTTTCCCTACCACCTCAACATCAGCAGGAGGCTCTACTGCTGTCAGTCAAGTCCCACCAGCTGCTTCACTATCACTAACAGCAACCACATCAATTTCAGTCACTGAGTCTTCCTCACTATTAGTATCACCCCCTCCCTCAATCCTACCACTCTGAGTCTGTTGCTGGATCATAGTAGTAGTAACAGTAGTAGTGGAGGGACTGCTTGGGAATCGCAAGTGTGACTTAGGGTCCCCTGCTGTCGCATCTGGCATCATCAAGAAGTAAGTCACATCCAATGTGGTTAAATGCACATGTAAAGGAGGAAATGGCAAAGGAAAAAAAAGCATTCAGGCTTCAAGTCTGCAGAAACTGAACATTCTTTCTTAAAATACAGGGAGTGCAACAAAGATTGCAAAAAGACAATTAGGCTAGCAAAAATATAAAATGAAACACGAATTGCAAAGGAAAGTAAGACTGATCCAAAAAAGTTTTTCAAATACATAAATAGCAAAAACTTAACAGGGAGTGCATTGGACCATTCAAAAATTAGATGGGTGAGTTGATTAGTGAGGATAAGGAAAAGGCTGATGGTCTAAACACTTTCTTTGCATCAGTATATACAAAGGAGCAAGGAATGGTAGAAGAGCCTCAATAAGTAACTAATAAAACAATAGAATGATCAGATATTGGGTTAACTCAAGAAGATTTCATGGGTAGACTGAACAAAATTAAAACTGACAAAGCACCGGGTCCTGATGGTATATATCCAAAACCCCTATATTTACGCTTTAAAGATTCTCTCACTACAGGCTAAGTGCCACAAGATTGGCGGGGAGCCAGTGTAGTGCCTCTATTTAAGAAGGGAACTAAAACAGAACCTGGAAACTATAGACCTGTGAGTTTGACCTCTGTAGTGGGAAAACTGCTAGAAGGGATAATATATATATATATATATATATATATATATAATATATCCAGGATCACAACGCAAAAAATAAGATCATTTGCAGGAATTAACATGGTTTTATGAAGAATAGATCATGCCAAACTAACCTTTTCAGCTTCTATGAGGAAGTAAACAGCAACCTTGATAATGGCAAAGGCATTTGATACAGTGCCACACAGAAGGCTGGTGTATAAAATAAGGAAATTGGGGCTAGGAGATGACCTTTGCAATTGGATACAAAACTGGCTGAAGGATAGGGAACAGTGTGTGGTTGTAAATGGACAATTCTCCAATAAAGTTAACGGTGAGAGTGGAGTACCTCAGGGTGCAGAATTAGGTCCGCTGCTTTTTAACATGTTTATAAATGACCTCGAAATAGATATAGAAAGCAAATTATCAATATTTGCAGATGACACTAAATTATGCAGGATAATTAATTCAGAACAGGATAATTGCTCTCTACAGAGGGATTTATATAAAATGGCATATTGGGCAAACAAATGGAATATGAAGTTTAATGTTGTGAAGTGTAAAGTCATACATTTGGGAGGAAATAATCCCAAGGCTACTTATAAACTTAATGAAATCATTTTAGGAGACTTGTTGCTAGAGAAAGACGTGGGTATCCTTGTCAACTACAAACTTGGAAACAGTGACCAGTATTAAACAGCAGTAGCAAAGGCAAACAAAATCCTGTCTTACATGAAAAAAGGTATTGAAGCAAGAGTGGATAACATTATTTTGCCATTGTACAAATCATTGGTAAGTCCTCACCTTGAGTATGCAGTGCAGTTTTGGGCACCGGTTCTGAAAAAGGATGTACTAGAACTAGAGAGGATACAGCGAAGAGCGACAAAATTAATTAAGGGAATGGAGGACTTGACGTATGAGGAATGACTAGACAAACTTGGTTTATTTACTCTAGAGAAAAGATGACCTTATCACATTGTACAAATATATGAGAGGTCAATACAAGGATCTCTGCGGTGAGCTATTTATTCCAAGGCCTGATCAGATGATCAGGGGACCCCCCTTGATATTAGAGGAAAGGAGGTTTAGACTTCAGCAGAGGAAGGGTTTTTTACAGTGAGGTCTGTTAAATTGTGGAAGTCTTTGCCCAAGGAGGTGGTTATGGCAGATGCAATGGATACATTCAACAGAAGATTAGATACATTTCTTTTCAAAGGGAACATACAGAGTTATAATGTTTATTAGTAAACAGATCAGGAATGTCTGATAAAAAATAACTTACTTGGTAGCAGGAAAGCTATAAAATTACTGGGATATGAGGAGAAGGTTGGACTTGTGTCTTTATTGCAACCTAATTTACTATGTTACTATCTCCCCCCTTTCCTGAGAAACACCGCACACACTAGCAGGTGCAGCACTGGCAGAAGGCACAGGTAGCTGACCTGCCCTGCTCACACTACTACCCTCTTATTCCTCTGCCCATGACACAAAGATGCATAACGGTCCTTCCAACTCCTCATTTTATCTATATTCCAGGTGCTCATAGTGATAGCACACACTATAACCCTGTCACGTTTTGTTTTGACTCTCAGACACAGAGTTAAGATAAAAACACAACTTTATTGAAAGTTTAAAGAGAACCCTCGCGGGTCCTGACATACACATGTATATATCGACACACAAATAGTACAAAGTAGTAGTGAACAATGGTACAGAGAATATGGATAGGCTCTACCGGCCTTGCCAATATACCGGGCAAGGCAGCCTGGAGGCAGGCAAAACGAGATGGAGAAGACTCTGCCGGCCTTGCCAAAATACCAGGCAAGGCAGTCTTAAGACTGGCACAACAATGAAATAGGCTCTACCGGCCCTACCAATATACTGGGCAAGGCAGCCTGGAGGTTGGCAAAACGAGATGGAGAAGGCTCTACTGGCCTTGCAATATACCAGGCAAGGCAGCCTTACGACTGGTATAACGAGCGAGTAGTCTCTACCGGCCTTGCCAATATACCGGGCAAGGCAGCCTAGATACTGACACACAGGAATAGTTGGCTCTACCGGCCTTACCAATATACCGGGTAAGGCAGCCTAACAAGGACACAGGGTAGGCAAGTACTGGTGCTGTAACTGGCCTCAGCGACTGGTGATAGTGGTGGAGCAAACCAGTCGCAAGATCTAGACAACACAGAGGCCTAACCGGTGCTGTATAGGGGTCAGCAAGCAACCGGTGAATATTGGAGCAAACCAGTACCCGCGTACTGGACTACACATGGACACTACTGGTGCTGTATAGGTGTCAGTATGCAGCCGGAGAAGATTGGAGCGAACCAGTACCCGCGTACTGGACTACACATGGACACTACCGGTGCTGTATAGGAAACAGCGAGCAACCGGTGAAATTGAGCAAACCAGTACCCACGTACTGGACTACACGCAGATGCTACCGGTGCTGTGTAGATGGCAGTAAGCAACCGGAGAATATTGGAGCGAACCAGTACCCGCGTACTGGACTACACATGGACACTATCGGTGCTGTATAGGAGGCACCGAGCAACCGGTGAAATGGAGCAAACCAGTACCTGCGTACTGGACGACACGGAGACGCTACCGGCTGTATAGGTGGCAGTAAGCAACAGGAGAATAATGGAGCAAACCAGTACCCGCGTACTGGACTACACGGAATACACCCAGTGATAAGAATGTCGCCCAAGCGACCATGATAACGGAGAGAATCCTAACACAATCCAGGAGCAGGAGCGACAACCAGGCCGGAACAGGAAGCTGGAACAGTAACGGCAGTCACCCGGATCAGGAAAGGAAGCAGGAACGACAGCCCAAACCGAATCAGGAACAGAGGCAGGAACCACTTCAGCAGAGAAGGCTGTCAGTCAGGTAGGCAGGCGGACACTGGAGAGTAGAGGATTCAGCCAAGGCCCAGGGAACACAGGAATACAAATGCAGGTGGCTACTGACATAGAGACACAATGAAAGGGCAACCAAAGGGTGCCAGAACCCAGTCTATATAGGCAATACTGGGCGGACTAAAGACAGGCAGCCAGTAGAGAGTCCTCACAGATAACTGACAGGAAAGGCAGCAATCACGGGCACCGTGAAAAACCCTCTCTTACCTCAGTTTTGCTATATAAATCGTAGAACAGCCTAGCACCCTCCCTATCTCTCCAACTGCTTGAATTGTGTTTCATGTCCTGGAAATGTTGCATTTCAATAGCAAAAACACGAAGAACATGTAAGTGAAGGAGCAAAATGTTTGTGGCCATTGAAAAAATAGATAATGGGCAAAAATGTTAAAGAATTTAATTGCTTTATTTAAAGCAGATTTTCATGTGAAAAAAAGGATAACCATGTGGTTGGTGTTCTAAACCCCCCAGCAGGCCGGGAGGTAAGCCCCCTAGACATCTCATAAAATCCCTGTTGGATTTATGTGTTTAAGTGTATATACTGGAGTATGTGGTGTGCTGGAGTATATTATACATAGAGACTTGCCTCTCTGGATTTACCCAGTCAATGCTAGAGTTTGTGATTATTTAGACATTTCTTTGTGAATACTAGTGATCCAGCCATTCCAAATATCATTGTTGTGGTTTGTGGCTTTGGGTGAATTATTTGGTGCAAAGGGTTGCACAATAACAGCTGTGTTAAAATTATCTCTGAATGTGAGTGTGAAAAGAACTGCAAACTCATATACCATGTGCCTAGTTCCAAAATGGAGTCTTTAACCATGGGGATTGAGATTTCCAAGATTGCGTCAGACCATGTGTTTGCTCTAAGGTGGAGTCAATGTACAGGCACTGGATCCAAAATGGAGTTTTTGACCATGTGGCTTGAGATTTCCAAGATAGCATCAAACCATGTGTTTACTCCAAGATGGAGTCAGTGTGCAGCGGTCTCAGCCCAAAGCAGCGATTGCATGACACATGGCTGATGCACCTTGGTATAGCCAGAGAAGTTTGTTCTAATGAACAATAACACAATTAACACAACAACACCCCAGTACTAGCAATAGGCAATAATATTTAATAACATACAATAATATTATAGCAAGAACAATACACTGAAAGTTATCAAATGTATTCTAGCTAAACACCTAATAATACTAACTAGACAATTACTTACTGCAGTGCAAATAAAACACAATATGCAACAATTATGACAGAAATCCCCATATGTAGGTTACTAGGGAGTTTTCCTTGAAATATAGTATAAAAACAAAGCAGAAAGTGATACAGTTTATACTTAGCAATCCTGGGATAATCTTACGAGGACGGTTATCACGGTGTCCGTGATATACGGGTGACATTTTGACATGTTTACTTCCTGATATCTTTTATTGGCTATGCTGTCTTTGCTTCTCCCAGTGACAGCCTTTAAATACCTTGGGCTGTCACTTATGCGCTGCCCTTTCATGGTGTATCCGTTGCCTAGCGATTGTTCCGTTACTCTCATGTGATACCAGTGTATGACCCGGACTGCCTGACTATTCTGCCTGTTTATCGTTCTTGCTCTGTGTACCGACCCGGATTGGCTGACGTTCCTGCTCTGTGTAGTGACCCGGATTGGCTGACGTTCCTGCTCTGTGTAGTGACCTGGATTGGCTGACGTTCCTGCTTCTTGTATTGACCCGGCCTGGCTGCCGTTCCTGCTCCGTGTACTGACCCGGCTTGACTGGCGATCCTGCTCCATGTACCGACCCGGCTTGGCTGACGTTCCTTCTCCGTGTACCGACCCGGCTGGGCTGAAGTTCCTGTTCCTGAACTGTTCCTGCTTGCTGCTCCTGCTGTGTACTCGAGTTGCTCTCGCTTTCAGTGGTCTTACCAGACCTCCAGTTGCCTCGGTTCTGTGCAGTAGTCCAGTTCATGATCCGCTTGCTCACTGTGCCTGTTGCTCCATCCCGGTAGTTTCCGGTTGCACCACGATCGATTGGTATGTTACTTCAGTCCCTGAGTTTGGGTTACTGTTGGCGCCTCAGTCTATTTCACATCTGCAGACTGGAGCGTTCGTTAACCTCTTGCGGGGCAGTGCTGGGCACTCGTAGCTGTATCAGTAGTCTCAGTTTGGCGTACGTTGCTCCTTACTGTGCTAAGCACTGGGTCACATTGTCCTTGCAGTCTCCGGTGAGCGTTCACTGTATCGTTGGCAGCCACCTTCCTATGGTGCCTTGTAGCCAGTTCTATTCTGGCTTCACCTGTTCCTTGTGATTCCAGTCGCTCTTGTTACTCTCTGCGTAGAGAGCTGCCTTGGGCCTTCCACTATTAGGGCCAGCTACTGTCCTTGGGCTAATAAGCATCATTCTGTCATATTTACACTATATCATATGAGATTTACCTGACCTGTGTCAGTACTGTATCTACATACTGGACCCGTGTGGGTTAATCATATAATTGTAACCTGTCCTGTGTCAGTTTACCATTTATCTGTATGCTAGACCCGCGAGGGTTACTGTTATTCCTTGTTTGCTAATAAAACTGTGTTTTACCAAAAACCTTCCGTTTCTGAGTGTACAAATCCATAACAGTACGAAAGGGCCATGACCTCAGACGGTACAGGTGATGGTAATGCACAAAGTATCCATTGGAGGATGGATTTACATGAGCAGCATTTGGACCAGTTGGCGTTGGCCGTTCGAACAATTCTTGAGCGCACAGCACACTTGGATAAACCAGTACCAGCCCCGGTGGTCTCCCCCGTTTCAACACCGGGAGCTCAGTCCTTGTTGCAAACTAATTCTAACAGAAGGTTGACTGCAACAGCTCCACTACCTTTAAGGTACGACGGAGAACCCACCCTCTGCCGAAGGTTCATAAATCAGTTGGAGATCTTCCTAGAATTAACCACTCAAGCCTTTCCAAGCGACCGTAGTGGGCTTCATGATTTCATTGCTGATGGGCAGAGCCCTGGCTTGGGCAAATCCCTTATGGGAAGCTGCAAAACCATGTACAAGGAACTTCAGCGAGTTCATAAGGGCGTTTCGTAGAGTATTTGAAGTTCCTGGGAGAGCCACCTCTGCTGCTAAAAAACTAATGGAGATCCATCAAGGGTCTCGCACAGTTGCTGACTATGCCATTGAATTTCGTACGCTAGCAGCAGAGGTGGGCTGGAACAATGAGGTGCTGATGGCAGCATTTGCACAGGGATTATGCGAGCACATTAAGGATGAAACGGCAGCTCGAGAACTGCCGACTGATCTTGATGAGTTTAATGATGTCTCGATTTTGATCGATTCACTTATTAGGGAACGAATGGCGGCTAAGGACCATATGCAGAGGGCCAGAGATTTGGGACTAGCAAGACCAAGCTTCCCACCCATGTCTCCTTCACCTCCCAAACCTCCTGAACATACCGGTGAGAATAGTGAACCTATGCAATTAGTGTTTACTAGCTTGTCTAAGGAGGAACGAGCGCATCGCCGTAGACAGGGTCTCTGTCTATATTGTGGCCTAGCTGGTCATTTGCTTCGTTCATGCCCTACACAGCAGGGAAACGAATGCATCTAGGGTACCTTGGGGGACATGCCCTAGGAGGCGTTCACCAGTCCCTAGATCTGACTAGTCAGAAGCCTACTATCCAGGCTGTACTCTCCTGGGCAGAAATCACGGTGGAAGTTCTGGCCCTAGTCGATTCTGGCACTGCCGGATATTTTATGGATGAGTTATTTGCCTTGCACAAAATTCCACTGGTGGAGAAAGAGTTTCCCTTGACTATAGAGGCCATTGATGGCAAGCCGTAGGTACCGGCCCAAATTACTATGGAAACGATACCTTTATCTTTGAGCATTGAGGCACTTCATTCCGAGAAACAACGGTTCCAGATTATCCATTCCCCTGATCATGCCGTGATCCTGGGGTTTCCTTGGTTACATCTGCACAACCCCAGGTTCAACTGGCAGACTTGTGACATTATGGCATGGTCTGAATTTTGTGAAAAACATTGTATTTATCACCCCACTAAGATTATGTGTATCTGTCCCTCAGTGCTATCTGAATACTGCCAATTCAGCGACGTTTTCAGTAAGGGAGAGGCCAGTGCGTTGCCGCCGCATCGGGCGTGTGACTTCGTTATTAATCTGCCTCCTGGTGCCGTTCCTCCTTGGGGTTGTACCTACCCGTTGTCTTGTGAGGAGAATCGGGCCATGGAGGAGTACATTTCAGATGCCCTAGAAAGGGGTATTATCAGGAAGTCATCCTCGCCCGCGGGGGCTGGTTTCTTCTTTGTGAAAAAGGAAAAGTGGCGAACTACGACCATGTATAGATTATAGTGGACTGAACAAACTGATGCCTAAAAACGCCTATCCTATACCACTCATTATGGAGCTGTTTGACAGATTGAAAGGCTCCTCTATCTTTACCAAGCTAGATTTGCAGGCTGCTTATAACTTGATAAGAATAAGGGCCGGTGATGAGTGGAAAATGGCATTCAATACCAAATCAGGTCATTATGAATATCTGGTGATGCCTTTTGTTCTATGTAACGCACCTGCAGTATTTCAGGAATTTATTAATGATATCCTATGTGACATGCTACAGTCTTGTGTAGTTGTTTATCTTGATGATATTCTCATACATTCATCCAGTTTGTCGCAACACATCAAGGACGTGACAGCAGTTCTGCTCAAACTCCGTGAGAATAAACTCTATTCCAAAATCGAGAAATGCGAAATCCACGGGCCTGTGGTGCCATTTCTGGGCTTCGTAATCTCTAAAGATGGCATTGCTATGGACAATGATAAGCTGGCAGCAGTCCTGCAGTGGCCACATCAAAAGGTGCTCAAGGCAATCCAACACTTTCTTGGTTTTACCAACTATTATAGAAAATTCATTAGAAACTTTTCCACGATTGTGAAGCTGCTGTCCGACTTGACACACAAGGGTGCAGATCCCTCCCCATGGTCTCAGGAAGCTGAACAAGCTTTTGTGACACTAAAATCCGCATTCGCTTCTGCTCCTGTACTGTCCCACCCCAATCCCTCCCTTCCATTCACTTTGGAGGTTGATGCCTCTGAAACCGGGGTAGAGGCAGTGTTGTCTCAGCGCCTGGACCCTGGAAGTATGTTACGGCTATGTGGATTTTTCTCCAAAAAATTTTCTAGTGCTCAGAGCCACTACGAGATTAGGGACAGAGAGCTTTTGGCAATTATCCTTGCTCTCAAAGAATGGTGACACCTGCTTGAGGGTACCAGAACCCCGGTATTGATCTTGACGCATCATAAAAACCTAACGTACCTTTCTGAGGCAAAAAGATTGCCCTCTCAACAGGCTAGATGGGCTTTTTAACTTCATTGTATCCTACCTGCCCAGTTCCAAGAATGTTATGGCAGATGCCCTGTCCAGGCAATTCGGTCCGGAGACAGAGAGAGATGAAACTCCAGGTCCTATTATTCAGCCAGATCGTATTTTAGCTACTCTGCGCACCAGTATTACTTCGCCTCTGGGGGAAGAGATTCTCGCTAACCAAGCTACCGCACCGCCTGATAACCCAATAGGCAAATGTTTTGTAGCTGAGCCCTTCCATACGCACCTACTTGAAACCTATCACGCATCTCGGGCTGCTGGGCACGTTGGCAAAAATCAATTGATCTGGTCTCTCTCACAGTTATTCTGGTGGCCTTCCTTGTGTGCTGACTGCACCACATACACGGCAGCATGTTCGACTTGTGCCCATGCCAAATCCCCTAGGCACCTCCCGGTGGGCCTGCTCCAACCAGTACCCAATGGTGAGCGTCCTTGGTCTGATGTGTCGATCGACTTTGACTATGGGAGAATTACCGGGGTCTAGGGGATATTCATTTATTCTGATGGTAGTCGATAGGTTCTCTAAGATGGCACACTTTGTGCCTCTATCTGGCCTTCCCTCTGCCCAGGAGATGGCAGTGGTATTTGCCAGAGAGGTGTTTTGGTTGCATAGCATACCCAGGGTGCTGGTGTCTGACCATGGGAGCCAATTTGTGTCTAGGATTTGGAGGGCATTCTGTGAGCAGATGGGCACACAGTTATCATTTTCTTCCGCATACCATCCCCAGACCAATGTTTGACAACAGTGGACTGATCTGCCCCAGTTAAATTTATGTCACGGGCAGAGGAAGACGAGGGTAGTAGTGTGAGCAGGACATGTCAGCTACCTATGCCTGCTTCCAGTGCTTTCCAGTGGATGCTATGAATCTAAGGAGAGGGGAAAGGAGGAGATGATGCTAGGTGTGATGGCAAGGGACCCGAAGTCATTCGTGCAGTGTGCCCACTCCACCTCACCCACTGGATATCCCCCAGTAAGGGCGGGGTCGCCCCCTACATATTGAGCACCCCTCCATCCCAACAACTAGGGAGTTCTAGCGATTTCACCCACCACTCTGAGGTACATTTGCCTACCCCCACACCTGAGCAGCACCAGACCCATGCACAAGACCCTGGCCACCCAAAGGCCTCTGAAAAGCAGCCATTTGAGGCAATTTGCCTGCCAGTCATATTTGCAACAACATCATCATAAACAGTACAGCACAGTATAATTGTATGACCATATTTAAGGGGGGTCAGGAGAAGGAGAAAGCCACATCCATCCCTCTCATCAAATTGGAGTTATATATAGGTTTTCAGTCAGAGGGCACATAGAGCTCTGGATGAAAGCATTTCTACCTTTCTACTGCCAGCACATGCAGTGCCCCACCCCCTCAATACTGGAACAGCTAGGATGCCACCCCCCAATCCCAAAACAAATAAAAGGGGGTGCTTAGGAAGAGGTATATGGACAGGAGAGTCCCTCAATTATTCTAAGAGCCCCAAGTACAGCTATATATGCAAATACATAATGTGTAATAACAGTAGCAAGAAGAGCATTAATAGTACCATTTGAACATCCTCCCCATATCATACCATCCACAGGTTCTAACACTAGATGGGGTTAATACTTCCACTGGATTTGGGATCATTGCATGTGAGTCTCCAAAAAAGCACCAGTTCATCACAAAGTTTAAATGAGGTTACACGTGTCTGCAGTGTAGAGATCATGAAGAGCAGGTAGTAGGTGGTTCCTGAGGAGCAGCAATGCAGGTTGGAGAAGGCAGTCATCACTTAAGTGACTAATATGGAGTCCAGCCATCGCCCTGCCTCCTCCTCAGAAGTGTAGAAATTGGTCTTGCAGTCATATATCACTCTTAGTTTCACTGGGTAAAGCATGGAGTATAAAAGAAAAAGAAGATAAACAGCACAACACCACCCTCTAAGCGTAGTAGTTAATGATACTGTTTAGAGTCACACCTTTCCCCTCCTTGTTTCCACTCACATTTGATGAAGGCTCCCCCTGCCTCTCAGTATATTCACTTGAGCTGGATTTTTAACATCACTCCAGGCTTATGACACCAAAAGGTTATCTTCACAGCAATATCTTAAAAAGGTGTTAGTGTAGTTCCTTTGGGTAAGGCCACATATATAAGATAATTATGTAGACTTTCCATTCCAAAATGATTATTTCTGGAACCTTTACTGGTGCCTCAGCTCCTAAAGACAAAGGACTACTATTATTATGAGTGAGGGGTTAATCCCTATATATTATAACATATGTAGGGTAATAAAAAAATGCTCAAAAACGGTATCTTTATTAAAAAAAATTATAAAAAAATAAATAAAACAGACTCTATAAAAACATAAAAATAACAAGTATAAAAATTAATAAATAAATCAAACTATTAATGGTGAATTACAGCACCAACTGGTGTGATTATGGTCAGCATTTTGCTTCACCTCTGTTTCACCAACTATATCTCTTATAGTGCTTGTCACACCAGAAAATGCTTGTCCGTGTATAGAATAAAAACTTCTCAAATATGATAAAGTTTTCCAAATGCAATAAAGAATTATAATTATAATGAAAGGAAACTGTTCTATTATTCGTCTCGACGCATTTCGTGACATTTTAGCGTTGATGTCATTTCATCAGGAGCTTATCTCAATAAACTCCTGATGAAGTGACATCAATGCTAAAACATTACATTACATTGGCCTTGGTGCACCTTGTAGCGGCGGTCGAGCGGGGGGGGGACTGATGAGCCCATTAAACAACTAATGTACTTGAGTATACTTCCAATGAATCCCTAAACCATTTCTCCAAGAATTCCTCTGGTCTGTGGCCCTCCTCTCCTTCCTGAACACCCAGTAGGTGAACATTACATCTCCTGGACCTGTTTTCCAGGTCATCTGATTTGCACTGCAGAGCCTTGACCTGTTGGTGCAATGATTCAACATATTCATTCATAGATGGGATATTGTCTTCCACTGCTGACACTCTCCACTATGTATCTAGCATTTTTCCCTGGGAAGGAAAATCAGATGCTTGGGATGGTGACTTAGGTGTAGATGGGTTTTCTAGAATGGCCTCTATTTCTTCATCAGCCATCTGGCATCTTGCGTACTTGCTGAGTTTTGACCTGTATTAGTCAGATTTTTTGTACAGAACTTCACTCAACAGTAGGAGGCATATAGGCCTCAGAAATAACTTCAAGAGGCAGTGTATGCTATATTTACAGTGATTTCTATGTTATGTAGAATGTGGGCATTATGATATGGATATTACTCCAAAACTGAACATACTTGAAAGGTACATGGTAATGTGAGCCCCATTTAAACAAACTGGACACTACGCAGAAATGCTTTGGTCACTTGAGGCGGTCAGGCTAAAAAGTTGATGGATAATAAGGGTTAGAGGATTAGTGTGGTCTCTGTCTCCTTGTTTGAGGTACAACTCCAGAGTATGGAAGCCCAGTATGGTCTTGAACTAAACCATACTATTGATTGCCTCACGCTTCTGATATGTCAAGTCTCAATTCATTAATTAATTGTGGGCCCACAAGACCCTACTGTTCTGAATAGCCCCTAAGAGATGACAACTTAACCCTGTCAGGTGCTTTTTTGGAATCTGTAGATGTGAAGATAGAAGGGAAGCATTTTTTTGATTGCTAAATATGTTAATGAGATCAAAGTGGTCATGTTGTGTCTGGCCGCTCTGACCAGGGGGAATGAAATGGGGTAGACGGGGTCACATGCAGTTCACCATAATCTTAGTGAAGATCTTAAGAGACATATTAAATAGAAAGATTAGGCAGTAGCTACTGCACAAAGAGGGATATTTACCGTGTTTAGGAATGACCACAATATGAGCTTCCAATGATTATGGGGGAAAGGGCTGGCAAAGGAATATTACATTAAAAACTTTACACGTAATGGGAACCAAGGATTACTGTAAAGTATGATAGTATAGTAAGGAGTAAGGGCCCATACTCTTCCCCTCTGCCATAGATTTGAAAGCTAGGCAGAGTTCTTCCTCTGAGATTAGAGACTCTAAGTGAAGTCTGTCTTGGGCATCAATGATAGGAACATTATCCAGTTCCAAAAAGGAACAAAGTTTTTCCTTACACTCATTTGAGAGGGTGGTTTGGTGTGTGTTCAAATTTATAAAGGGTTTTGCAGAAGTTTTTATAAGCGTTGGTTATCTTCGTATAAGTTTTAACTAAATTACTAGATTCTGTACTCCACCGGTACATCTCCAATGTTTAAAGAGACTGGCTAGGGTTTTACCACATTTGTTATTCGATAGATACTAATGGCCACTTGTATGGCCACATTTGAGATCTGTCTGCATCTTTACCCAAAACAGCATTAAGGTCTTCCTTGTTACCGGTAAGCTCAGTTAAATCAGTGGGTGAAAGTGATTTTTTTTATGTTTTGTTTCAAACTTATGGAGGCTGGAGGCTGATATGCTGCCATTTCTCCCTGAATTTAACAGCCCCAAGCTTAAAAACATAGAAACATAGAATTTGACGGCAGATAAGAACCATTTCGACCCATCTAGTCTGCCCATTTTCCTACAGTAAAAACCTCAAACCTTTTTTGGTCTTTGGTCTTTTCTTAAGTTAAGGACAGCCTTATGCCTATCCCATGCATGCTTAAATTCTGTCACTGTATTAACTTCTATCACTTCTGCTGGTAGGCTATTCCACTTACCTACTACCCTCTCAGTGAAGTAAAACTTTCTTACATTACATCTAAACCCGTGTCCTTCTATTTTTAGACTATGGCCTCTGTCCTAACATTTTTACTCCTTTGAAATATACTTCCATCCTGTACTTTGTTGAATCCCTTCATGTATTTGAATGTTTCAATCATATCATTAATAAACAAATTAAAAAGCATTGGGCCCAGGACTGAACCCTGCGGCACCCCACTTATAACCCTAGACCAATTTGAAAAAGTTCCATTTACAACAACTCTCTGCCATCTATCATTTAACCAGTTCTCAATCCATGTACAGATAACACCACCCAAACCGAAGCCTTTTAATTTATGCAGTAACCTGTTGTGAGGCACTGTGTCAAAGGCTTTTGCAAAATCCAAGTATACTACATCAACAGCAATTCCCCTGTCCAAATTACTACTCACTCTTTCATAAAATGCAAGTAAATTAGTCTGACATGATCTGTTCTTCATGAAACCATGCTGATTCCTACTAATGATATTGTTTGTCTTCACATAGTTCTGAATACTGTCAGTTAATAACCCTTCTAGCATCTTACCCACTATGGAAGTCAAGCTCACAGGTCTATAATTTCCTGGTTTGGATCTTGCTCCCTTTATAAACAATGGAACTACATCAGCTTTCCTCCAATCACAGGGCACTATGCCTGATGAAAGCGAATCAATAAATATTAAGTATAATGGTTTTGCTATTACTGAACTGAGGGCTCGATTCAAATGTTGGCGTCGCCAGAAAAAACTGGCGACGCTGCTTTTAACGTCAACTGAGCAATGCAAATGTTCTACTAGAAACAAGCGACGCCAGTTCTGAAACAGACGTCGCCCGTCGCCAGAACAGCAAGATCTCACCCATAGAGGATAATGTACAAGCGACGCCAAAAGCGATTCAAATGTTGGAGTTAGGGCTAACGCGAGTTAAATTGCAACATTTCACGCCAGAAATCTAACGCCTACTTTTTTTGGCGAATAGCACAGGAGGCAGTGTTAAAAAACCCACGTCTCCAGTTCTGAACAGCATTCTCTGTGCTTTTCCCTACCCAGCTACTAGGGGAACACAGAGATGGCTTTCAGCACCATAGACAGCTTTGAATGCCATAGGGATGTGTACTGCTCACCCCTGTGGCATTCAAAGGGTTACAATAAAGAAAACTAGTACACCAAGCACTACACAATGCCCCCTTCCACACACCCCTTAATATGTCACATATATTGCATATATGGGACATACTAACCCCATCCACATCCACCTCATGGACTTCCATGTAGTGGACAAATCTGTCTTTTACTCCACAATCAACCCTTTGATTATCAGAGAGGTAGGAAAGCATTGCATAGCATGTCTCCCAGCCCTCTGGTTCCCAAAGGGTTATTAGGCAAGGTATGCCTGTATGTGTGTGAGTGGGTGTGTTACATACATTGTATAATTTAAATACTATCATGAAACGTAGATTGACTTAGATCCATTCATTTGTAATGCCCACCACCTGTGTCCCATTGCTATCATTATTTTTGCTCCACTCTCCTTCCAATGCAGAGTGAAGCAAACACACAAATAACAATGGGACACAGTAAGTAGGACATTATTAACCCCTTGAGTGCCAGAGTGGTATGCAACGCATTGCAAAGGCGTGCGCTGCATTCCACACTGGCACTAAAAGGGTTAAAATACAATTAAGGAAGCAGGCTGCACTCTGACTGCAGCGCTTCCCTTCATTCATAAAAGTGCCATTGCTACGGGTGGCTGTGAAGCCCGCAGCATAAGAAAAGGCTGGGGACAAGAGAGACATCGGAGGAAGCGGGTGGCAGGCTTATATTTGATGCCCGCTTCCTCCAATACCTCTCCTCTCCTCACACGTCGCCATTGTCCCCTGCCTGGCGTCGCCTATTCTACAATTCGCAGACGCGTTGGCAGAGGCGTGAGGAGAGGAGAGGTATTGGAGGAAGCGGGCACAAGGGAATACCCAAATAAAAAAAAACATATGGCCAGCATCAGGTACCACTTTGTCAATGGCAATGAGGAGGAATAGTGCTTCAAATGTCCCATACACACATCCCCCCAAAAATGTGTAAAGTCAATATTACCAATCACCAGTGCAGAACATAGCAACATGGGAAAAGTGATGCATCCTGAGCTGGTGCACATGGGGCACCAACATCACATGACACCCTCATACCTCCCAAGTGTCCCTTCTTAGGAGGGACAGTCCCTCTTGGAGATCCAAATCCCTCTGTCCCTCTTTTCTACCCTTTTGTCCCACTTTTTCGGACATCAGAATGAGTGATGTGTATTACATTGGTCCACAGCAATAAAACATACATAAATGTGTTGTTAATTGTCAGTATATGTGTTTATCCAGTAATATGGGCAACTAAAATACTTTGTTCTTTTTCTAAATCATCCATCAGTTAAACAAAGAGGTGCAGATGGGTCAAGAAATAACTTAAATATTCTTGGCAATGCCTCACCTACCAGACGTGCCCCCAGAAACGCCACCTAAAACAGAAGTGTCCCTCTTTCGCCATTTGAAATGTTGGGAGGAATGCACCCTGGTTGGGAACCACCGCCCTACACAGACAAACCATAAGAATCAAGCAACCCAACAGGGACCAGGGGAACACAAAGCAGCACAACATAAGCCATCCAAAATCACCTCCGACCAACAGGGGTTAACACACAACACCACATGCACATCTGTCACTCCAACAACATGTCAAGCTCACCTATGTAACCTCAGCAGTCCATGGAGACGAAACACACACCTGGCAGGTACATACCACTTACAACACATCACACCACTAACCACACACCAGAAAATAATTACCTGGATAACACACACCTTACCATTAGTCCATCATAACCCACATGACTGTTCATGGACAACACACCATATATATATATATATATATATATATATATATATATAAATATTTATATGAGAGAGAGAAAGAAAATATGATGGCAAAGGAATAGCATGACTGTTGTGTTCATAGTGCACCTTCAATCTTGTTTCCACCCTCTGCAGGCATCCAGGCCATGATTTAATATGGTCCAGAAGTTTGTTCCGGTGACATGTTTACTCCACATCCATGAGGATCATCTGTTTGTTAGTGTTGATATCAATAAAACATATGATCGTATATAACTATCTATCTTGTGTCATTGATTACTTCTCCCTCTTCATGTTCTTTGAAAAGATGATAGTAATACATTGAATGTTTGAAAATCCATGCAGTAGAGTTTATCACCCTGAGTGAAACAAGTGATCTCCCACTGCTGACAGGTGTTGAATTCAAAAGTTGTTCCAACTCCAAGTTTACATTCATAGATTGAATATCCCAGTGGCCTGAAAGTGTCAAATGGCACTGTTACTACACCATCCAATGGACAGCTCCGGTCCCTGCACCATGGATCCCCATAGGATGATGTAGTCACAGTGCCATTTGACACCTTCAGGCCACTGGGATATTTGTTATATGACTTCAAGTGTTGAGCTGGGATAACCTTGGAATGAAACACCTTTCAGCAGTGGTTGTTCCCTTTTTCAATCAGGGGGGTGAACCCAACTACATATGTTTTGACACATCCTAAGCATTACTATCCCCTTAATTGTGATCATGTGGTTTATCTGTTGAGATATCTAATGTGTTCATGTTGTTTAAGTTCAAGTCACATCATGGAACAACACCCTGATGTTGTTCGGCTTTCAGATGTCTGTGAGTTGAACTTGGACAAACATGTCTGATTGTGATGTGTGTGTTCACCCTGCTGTAAAAGCTTGTGACACCATTCATTGTGCATGAGTTGTGTTCAATGCATAGCTTTGCAATGCATTGGAGACAACTCATTACTTGACCCCCATGTTAGATGTGCATGAGTTGAGTTCAATGCATAGCTTTGCAATGCATTGGAGACAACTCATTACTTGACCCCCATGTTAGATGTGCATGAGTTGAGTTCAATGCATAGCTTTGCAATACATTGGAGACAACTCTGCCCCTCTAACTGTATCATCTGAATAAAACACAGACATTGATATGTTCTCAAGCAACAACTGCACATTTATTTTCTTTTTTTGGGGGGTGCTTTGGGCGGGGCTGCAGGGGTGGCTTCCTGCACTTGATGCCGTGAGGCTCTAGTGGTTCTGGGGGCTGGGGGTGCCACTGGTGGAGTGCTGGCAGGGGTTGAGGCACTGGAACTGGAGGCCTGGGCCTGGCGGATGGTCTCCAGCCTGTTACTCTCACGGAGCTCAGCAACCACCTGGTCAATTGAAGCTGTCACCCTGTTGGTGTGGGTGACCAGGTGGTTGCTGAGAGTAACGTGATGGGCCTCCAGTGCCCTCATGCTGTCCAGGAGGTGTGCCATATGTTGCTCAAGCCTGTTGAGTGAGCAGGAACACCTCCTGGCCACCCTGAGTTGCCTCCTTTGGAGTACCAGACACTCCTGATCCATCACCATGGTGTTGTCAGGAGTGTGTGGTGTGGAGGGGGAACGGGACAGTGGTGGGGATGCCCTCTGGCTGTCCTGTGGCTCCACCACAGGTGTTGGGGGAGATGGGGTGGACCCATGGGTCCGGATGTGGAGGGAGCATGGGGAGCCCATCACTGCATCCCCAGATGAGTGACCCCCTGGGGATGTCACAACTGCCATATGTGTGGCTAGCATGGTTTGTGGGGGTGTTGTGTGTTGGGGCGGGGATGGTGTGGTGACCACCACCAGGGCCTGTGGCCGTTGTGGCTGGCCAATGAGGCCAAAGTGTTCATAGTCCATTGGCCACTGGCTACTGTCCCGTGGCTGTGGCCTGGTGGCTGCCTGCAGTGGCCCATGCTGTGGCATCCCCACGATGTCGGGCATCCGGTGCCTCCCCATGGCTGTCGGCACATCCTGCAGGGGAGTGTACCGGTGCTGGACTGTGGGAGGTGGGGCCTGGGGGCCATGCTGTGGCCACTGCTGCTGCTGCTGCTGCTGGTGGGGTGAAGCCTGGGGGCCATGCTGTGGCCACTGCTGCTGCTGCTGCTGGTGGGGTGAAGCCTGGGGGCCATGGTATGGCCACTGCTGCTGGTGGTGCGGTGGGCCTTGGGGGCCATGCTGGGGCCACTGCTGCTGCCACTGCTGCTGGTGGTGCGGTGGGCCTTGGGGGCCATGCTGGGGCCACTGCTGCTGCCACTGCTGCTGGTGGTGCGGTGGGCCTTGGGGGCCATGCTGGGGCCACTGCTGCTGCCACTGCTGCTTGTGTGGTGGTGGTGGTGGTGGTGCACTGGAGGTGCTGGCCTCCTCAGTGGAGGAACCTCCTGTGTCCTCTGCTCCTGCTGTCTGGTGTGCTGTGTGGGGAAATGACATGATGTAATCAGTGATGTGAACTATGACAGGAGTTATGCAAGACTATTACACTGACACGCAAACCGTTGAGTGGCAGGATGGTATCCATTGCATTTCTTTGCAATGCATTGGTTACCATCCTAACACACTTTGCTAGGTTTGACGTGATCACATACATTGATTACAGTAACCTGCAGTGATGTGATTTGGTCATCATGTGTATCCTGAGTAATGGGGATGGCAAGACATATACCTCCTTGCTAGCCCCATTCATCAGGATCCATGTGGTGAGCAACACTGAACTATCACACCTGAGTGACACAAACCCACTGCACATTCTACACCTAGGCCTCAACAGCAAACACACCAGGACCTCTAAACACAGCAATGCACCAGTGAGGACCTATGACTACAGAGGCCAATCAATCAGTAAATGATGTCGGCAGCAGGAATAACCACACCAAGCACGCCAACCAACATGATCTGTGGAACCCAGGAACCCAAACAGCTGGAGGACACACAAACACACCCCAGGACCGCTAAAATCCTAACACACAGCAAACAAGTGCATTGTTAGAATGTACTATTGGAGGTTGTTTCTACCTTTTCACATGTTTGTTATGCTATGGAGCCTAAGCACTGGTATGTCACTTGTTGTTTAGATCTCAGTGCACTGGCTCCACAGAACAACACAGGGATTTCAGGTGTGATGACACTGCAGTTGTCATGTACACATTGTCACCTCTTTCTGACATCCTAGTGAATGCCCCCCCCCCCCCATCATGGTTGAGTCCTGTGGATCACATATGTCCTGCAGAGTGGGGATGGCGGGGAATGCCCCCTGGCCATCCCCACTCTGCAGGCTACATATGATGCAGAAAGCTGAACCTTGACTATTCCACTTAGACTAACTACCTACATGTACAACGTCTAGCCCTGACATGCAGTAACAATACAATAGGAAACACACCAAGTCCCCTCCTTGCTATTCTCCGGTAACCCATTGGGTGCCAAGGGACTAGCCAATGTATTGTCAACCAACGAATTACTTATCCCTGTGGCATTCAAGGGGTTGTGTGCTGACCTCTTTGTCACTATGTGTATGACATTGTGATACACATAACAGTTGGATCTGTGACTGACACATGACATTGTGCATTGTTTTTGTGCTGTGCATGATGTCGTTTTGGACAGCATAAAGGGGGTTCAACAGGGACTTGACCATTACCATTCAGGCTAGGTTGGTCATGTATTCTGTCCTTGTTTGACGTCCCTCCAAGCTGTGTGACTGAATTGTGTTGTGTAATGCTGTCCATGTGTCACTGTGTTGGCCTCTGCCTGGTGGGTGTCAGGATTGGTGTGATGTGTGTGTGGGTCTTGATGCACTTACCAGTGGTCTGGAGGCTACTTTCATCCCCGGTGTCACTCCATCCAGGGATCCCACACACCATGATGGAGGAGATGGTCTGACGCACAGCCTCCTCCCACTGGCTGTATTCCACCCGCAGGGGAGGACCACCCCCTGTGCCAGCAGCGTGCAAGGCCTGCTCGCCCATCTTCTTCTTCACCTTCATAATGGTAGACAAAAATGGGAAAAGGGTTGAACTAGATGTATACAGGTCTTTTCTCAACATTGATTACTGTGTTGCTATGTTACTGTCTTACCTTAGCCTTGCAGTCTGCCCATCTTTTCTTCACAGAATCCAACGTCCGGCTGCGGCAGGACACTGCATTCACAGCAGCCACAACCTCCTTCCAGGCTGCCTTCCTCTTTGCTGACAGGCCAGCTTTAGGCCCCTTGGGGAAGAGGTACCTGTAGTGGGCAACCACAGCCTCACAGAGGACCAGGTTTTCCTCCTCTGTGTATTTGGGCTCTCTAAACCTCTCCTCCTCCTCACCCCCAGAGGTTGGTTGAGAGCCCTGGCTGTGGCTCCCCAGCCCTGCCTGCACTGGCCCTGTCTGTGTGTGGTGCAGGGGGACTACCTCTCGTCCCACTGTGTCTGCCCCTGCACTAGATGTGCCTGGTCTTGGGTGGCTGCCCCTCCGCCCCAGAGATCTCCCTCTCCCTCCCCTACCCTGACCAGGGTTGCCCCCCTGAATCTCCTCCTCCTCTCCTCCTACACTCCCCACCCCTCTCTTCTCTCCTCTCCTCTCCATCTCTCTCACCCACTCACACCCAGGCACTCACTCAGGCCCTCACACACTCACTCACTCACTCTCTGTCACTCACTTGCACTCACAGACTCACACTGTCAAAATAAAGAAAAAAAGTGTGTGTGTGTTTTACAAAAAAAAAAATGGGCTATGTGTATGTGTGTATGTGTGTTTGGATGCGTGTATTTGTATGTTCAAAAGTGTATTGTGTCGCTTTGTGTGCTGCCAAACTCTCCTTCTACCTGTCTGTGTGTGTGCGCCTCCTAAACTCCCTTTCTCTGAAAAACTAACCTCCGCTCCTTGGGTCCTGATATCTAGCTCTTGGGAACTCGATAACAGACAAAGGTGCGTAGGTGATTTTGGGTCTATTTATAGTTTATTCGACTCAACTTGATACTTTGGGGTGCTGTGATTGGCTGAGACTGGGTCACGTTGGACGTTTCGCGTGTTTGGTTTTTTTTTGGAGACGTTTCTCGCGTTTATCGTGTATTTGGCGTCGACGATGAGGTCAAATATTTGGCGACTCCAGTTTTGTAGTCTTCGTGTGTTTTGTAGGCCGTCGCTCGTTAACTCTTCTGGGTAACAAAGATTTGAATCTCACGTTACCTGGTCTTGCTTAACGAGCGAAGGCAGTTTTTTTCTTCACGTTGGTTTTAACGCCAACATTTGAATCGAGCCCTAAGTTCCTTAAGTACCCTTGGGTGTATACCGTCCGGTCCAGGCGCTTTATTCACTATAACCCTTTCCAGTCTCTTTTGGACCTTGTCTTCAGTAAGCCATGTAGATGTTGGAGGAAATTCCATGGTTTTGTCTGTTTGCCCACAGTTTGTCATTTCTGCTTTCTTTGTATATACTGAAGCTAAGAACGTATTTAGGGTGTCAGCCATAGCTTTATCCTCACTAATCAATTCACCTTTTTCAGTCCTAAGAGGACCAATATCAACCTCAGCTTTTTTGTTGTTAATATACTTGTAGAATTGTTTAGGGTTTTTCTTGCTCTCATTTGCAATGTTTCACTCATTTTCTATTTTAGCTAGCTTAATTGCTTGTTTGCAGATTTTATTACATTCTTTATATTTTTTAAATGATGCATCTGACCCATTTGACTTAAAAACCTTAAAAGCCTGCTTTTTATTTCTCATTTCCCTGCTAACCACATTATTAATCCACATTGGTTTTGCTTTACTTCTCTTGTGCTTATTCCCCAATGGTATATATTGACGTATATATTTGCCCAAGAGCATTTTAAATACATTCCATGACTCTTGTGCATTTTTATCTTTGAAAATTACATCCCACTGGATATCCTTTAAAGCTTCTTTTATCTTTGTAAAATTAGCCTTTTTGAAATTGAATGTTTTGGTTAAACTCTTGCTATTGGGTTTCTCATAACAAACTTCAAAGGATACAATATTGTGGTCACTGCTGCCCAAATGTTCCCTTACCTGCACATTGTTTACAATGTCAGAATCGTTTGAGAGCACTAGGTCAAGCAAGGCCTCTTTTCTAGTTGGCTTCTCTACTAGTTGGGACATAAAATTATCATTTATCATACTTAGAAAAATATTTCCCTTTGTTGTGCCTGAAGTCATATTGCTCCAGTCAATTTCAGGGTAGTTGAAATCTCCCAATATAATTACCTTTGCTGACCTAGCAGCCTTTTCCATTTGCAGTAAAAGTTGGGCTTCCTCCAACTCCCCAACATTAGTTGGCTTGTAGCAAACCCCCACCAATATCTTTTTATTATGTGTGCCCCCAATGTGTATTTCAACCCACAAGGCCTCTACCTTTTCATTGGACCCTTCATTTATATCTTCCCTTAAACTAGGTTTTAAGGCCTGCTTTACATATAGGCATACCCCTCCTCCCCTTTTATTAACCCTGTCCCTCCTAAAAAGTGAATAACCCTCTAGATTGACTGCCAAGTCATACGTATCATCTAACCAGGTTTCAGACACTCCAATCAGATCATACTGCTCATGTACTGCAATCATTTCTAGTTCCCCCATCTTACCAGCCAGACTGCGAGCATTTGCATGGATACATTTTATCTTTTTGCCATTCTTTAAGATTTCGTTCTTTTTCATATGTATTTGTCTTTTATCAGGCTGTAACAATGGCAACTCCCTATTAGATGAACTAGCCCATTCCCCCCTCCACCCCCATGACCCTTCTCTAATCCCATTCCCATTCCCCTGTGTTGCAGCTCCCTCCCCCCCTTTCTAGTTTAAAGTCTCCTCCAGCCTTCTAACCATCCTATCACCCAGCACCGTGGCCCCCCTTCCACTAAGGTGCAATCCATCACTACTATAAAGATTGCTCCCAAGGGAAAAGACTGACCAGTGCTCTAGGAACCCAAACCCCTCCTGCTTACACCAAGTCTTTATCCACGCATTTAACTCCCTAATCTCCCGTTGCCTTTCTAATGTAGCGCGTGGCACAGGTAGAATTTCAGAAAATACTACCTTAGAGGTCCTCTGCTTAAGCTTATATCCTAGGTCCCTGAAATCCTTCTTAACGGACCTCCATTTTCCACTGATTTTGTCATTAGTACCAACATGTACCATGACAGCCGGGTCATGCCCAGCCCCTCCCAACAATCTATCAACCCGATCAGCCACATGTCGAACCCGAGCTCCCGGGAGACAGCAAACTGTACGATTGTGGCAATCTTGGCGACAGATTACCCTGTCTGTCTTCCTAATAATAGAATCCCCTACCACCACCATCTGTCTAGGTCTGCCTGAGTCCTGGATCCCATCCGTGCTAGAGGGGCTGTTCACTCGGCTGTTAGAGAGAACAGTCCTCTCCAGCAAAGACATTCCTGTGTCAGCATCCCCAACATCATTACTTAATGTAGCAAATCTGTTTAGTAAACACAGGAGTGTCCTCCCTATTTCTCTGTCCACCCCCCTTGCTATGTCTAACTGTAATCCATCTTGCTACCTGCTCTTTCTTTGTGCAGTCTCCACCCCCAGAACTACCTACCACAGCTTCCTGCTGCTCAGTCAGCAGAACCCTCTCAAGATTGTCCGTCTTTCTCAATGTTGCAACCTGCCCCTCCAGATCTCTAATACGAGCTTCCAGAGAGACCACTTGCTCACATCTGCCACAGAGGTATGCACCCTGGAACGGTTGTTGCAGGTGTGCAAACCTATGGCAGTTTGTGCACTGAGTTAAATGGACAATCATGCTACCACTCATATGTGCCAGTTACCACAAGATAAAAAGGCAGGCAGGCAGGCAAAAATAGCTGCACAATAAGTTTGATAAATGTGTTCCCCTGTGTAATCCCCTGTGTTTGAATTCCCCTGTTTTAAATTCCCACACTTACCACACTTCTGCACTTGAATTCCCCTGTTTTAAATTCCTACACTTACCACACTTCTGCACTTACACACTGATGCAAGATTCACACGTTCAAGTATTCACTAGGTATCTGCAATTTAAGCCAGGAATCCACCAATTACAAACACAGCAATTAGTCACTCCCACCACACCAGACTTCAATTATTTATCACAGCAAAGAGGGAAAACAAAACTCAGAGAGATTTGTTTTTAACCTCTCCCTTACCACACCACACAATATTCTTATGCTATTATTCCAGCAAGTATCCAATCTCAGTCTTTCAGGGCACAGGGCACTGATGAACAGGACCCCTCATTACACTCTTGTGTGTCTCCCAAACTATTTAGTCAGCCATGTTCAAAGAAGAGTTAAGCTGGAAGTATTCGTCTAGAGGATTTTAGAGAGAAATGAAAGCAGGCTGATCATGGAGGATGGTTTATTTGATCCTCCATAGCTGTGGAGGATCTAGATCTCTGGGAAGATTGACACTGGTGAGTGGTCAGTGCTGGAGACTGAGTCAATGCTAGAAGCAGAGAGGTAGTGTAAGAGGAACTGAGACACAAACAGATAATCAAAAGCTTAGTTTACATAGTAACATAGTTGATGAGGCTGAAAAAAGACACGTGTCTATCAAGTCCAGTCCATGCCAAAACACCCATCTTACATGGTCTTGTAGGCAAAACATTTGCATTAGGGGAGTCTGAGGGCACTCTGGGGGACAGGTAGCAGAGAAAGAGGTTGAGCCTAAAATTCTGTGTGACTGACTGTTAAGGTACAGTTATAAGTACTGATCAGTTTCTTCCTGATCTGGCTCATATTATCTCTGTGCTGGGGGAGGCTGGGTGTATGAGAAGAGATCAACCCCAAATACCTCAGCATTCTGAGTGACTGATTAGAAAGACACAGGCAGCTATGGTTCAAGTTCCTTCTTGATCTTGCCATTATTATTTTTGTGTTAGATGTGTTTGGGGGTGTGTGAGAAGAGAGCAAAGGAAGTTTTCCCAAAATACCACAACATTCTGTGTGACTGATATGAAAGACACGGGGTGCTGTGGTCCAAGTTCCTTCATGATATGACTGTTATTACCTCTGCGCTGGCTGGGTAAGTCTGGTGAAAGAAGTAGTTGACAAGGATTTTATTTCCTTTTTGTTGACAGGGATAGGGGCAAACAGTTAAACAATATATCTACAGGTATATAAATAAAATAAAATAAAAAATGATAGGTGACAGAAAGCACCCTTGTCATGAGCTGTGTGATTTAGGCAAACTGATACTAGATGAGATTGATCATTTTGTAGAGGGCCAAGGCAAGCCATCACACTCCATCAGTTCTAATGTGTATTGTACAGTAAAAAAACACGCACACACTCACAGTAAGTGAGTAATGTCCAGTAAATGCACAAGGGGCATGGGGGGAGAATGAGCAGTGCATGGCATTGTGATTAAAGTGGTAGTCCAAAAACTAACTGCAGCCATAGTTGCTGCAGTGTGTGCAATGAATTAGGTTATCCCTCTCCTCTCAAGGAAGATGCAGTTTGTCAAGGTCCTCCACCAGAGCCATGGCCAGTACAATTAAAAAAAACACCTAAAAACACTGAAGACGATTATGTGACATATTCTAGTGTTGATGTCATAATGGAAGAAAGTGTAGAAGCTCAACTAACTGTTGCATTTGACAGTGAGACAAATTAGCACAAAAATAAACCTCCAAAATTTTTTTGTTTTCTTGGAGGACTGTTTTATTTTTATTTTATTTTTTCATGGATGTAACACATCATAGAATCACTGGTTCTTAAGCATTTTAAGCAACAGGATGATTAGGCAGCTGAAGGGAAATGGGATAAACAATAGCAGTAAAATGGGTGATGCATGATGAAGGTTCCACTTGCTACTACTAGCTCCAGTGATGAACCTGAGGAGGTAGCAGCACCATAAGTAGCCCCCACCATTTTTGGTATATGTGTTGCTGCTGGCAAGTGGAACCTGTCCTAGTAATCCCTCATCACTTGTTGATCCAATTCCCACTGTGTCCATGGTGGTCTGTGGCACAGTAGCCTGCTCTTCAGCATCCTGCTGCCCTTGCAACTCAGAAGCAGCAGGAATTAAAGCAGTTGCAAATTCTTCACATTCCAAAAGCTCACTACTGGTTGGAGGAGGTGATGAGCAATGTGACAGAGGGTCCGCTAATGTCATACTAGGCATTTCTTGGTGACGTAAAGAAGGCAGACTAGCAGCAGTAGCAGAGGGCACAGGCAACTGATCTGTGTTTCTGCTGGTGATGGTGGTATTATTGCAGTGGTGACAATTCTGCCTTCTTCAGGATCATGTTCCACATGAACAATGCCGTGGGGGGAAGGGGACTCCTTAGGGTCAGGGGAATGGTGTGGGCTCCCTTGACTGCTAGTCTGGAAGCTCTCAATTGCGTCCCATAAAACTCACCTAACACTAGTCCCACCAGCTGCTTCACCATCACTGTCACAACTACTACTACTAACACTAACCACATCAATTTCATCCCCTGAGTCGTCTTCCTCACAGTTACTATTGATATGAGGGTATTGATTACCCCCTCCTTCACTCCTAACGCTAACAAGCTGCTGGACATTAGTAGTAGTACTATCAATGGCGGTACTGATTGGGGATAGCAAGTGTGACTTAGGTTCCCCTGCTGTCACATTTGGTATCATCTTCTCCTTCCCTCCTCCTGAATATTACAAGACACACTAGCAGCAGCTTCAGCACTGGAAACAGGTTTAGCACTGGCAGCAGGCAAAGCACCGGTGGCAGCAAGGGCAGTACTGGCAGCAGGCACAGCACTGGTGGTGGCACTGGCAGTAGGAGCAGCATGTCTGACAGCAGGCACAGCAGGTCTGGCAGCAGGCGCAGCACATCTTGCAGCAGGCACAGTCAGCTGACCTGTCCTGCTCTCACTTCTACTACTACTACCCTTTTGTTCATCCCTTGACAGTAATTTCACCAAGTACCCTAGGAGTGATTTAAGGAGATTTGTCAGCATTGTTTTTGTAGTGCTCACTTCCTCCTCAGACTGAGACTCGGTGGACACATAATGGTCCTTCCAGTTCCTCCTTTTATTATTTTTAAACCTGCTCATAGCGATAGCAGTCACTATGAGCCTTTCCTGCCTCATTTAACATAGTAACGTAGTTGATGAGCCTGAAAAAAATATATGTGTCCATCAAGTCCAGCCCATGCCAAAAACAACTCTGTTGATCCAGAGGAAGGCAAAAAAATAGCCCTCTGGAGCAACTTTTAATTTAGCCCCAAGTGGGTAAAAAATTTCCTTCCTGACTCCAAATGGCAGTCAGATAGTTCCCTAGATCAACATCCTATTTGCTTTGTAGCCATCTGTCATCATTTTCAATATTTTTCTGTGCTAGATATGCATCCATTGTTTTTTTTAAAGCAGCTACATTATCAGCAAGTACAACATGCCAAGGCAAAGAATTCCATAGCTTTACCACCCTTACTGTAAAGTATCCCTGCCTTTGCTTTAGTCGAAAGCGCTTTCCTCTAGTCTTAATGGATGACCTCTTTTTCTTAGCTCAGCTCTTTGCGTAAACAATTCATTGGCTAGTTGTTTTCTGTTGACCTTGAATGTATTTGTAGATGGTAATCATATCACCCCTTAGACATCTCTTCTTTAATGTAAACAAACCCAGTTTGGCTAGTCTCTTTTTATAACTCAGATCCTCCAATCCCTTTATCCCAGACCCTAGCAGAAGAAGACTAAGATTACACAGGTGTTACATATTGGTATTTTACAAACAGATTAAACCTTAAATAAATGTTTAGGAGCAAGAATTTTGAACAGCTGTAGAAGATCACCTACACTGAATGATAAACTAGTGCAGAGTCACTTCACTATGCATACACATAAACTGAAAATGACTGGCTCATATAAATGTGGCTAATGCTGTTAACTATCTATACTTCACTGATAGATCTGGCAAGATCAGGGGAATCAAACAATATATTAAGTGTAATAGTGAAGCAGTAACATATTGTTCGAAGTGTCCATGTGGGAAATTGTATGTCAGCATTAGGGGTAGACGAAAGGTCTTGCCGTTTCCCGTGAGAAAATCAATGAAAACCATGTTGTTGTCCACTTTTTCATGGGAAAATCCACTTTAAAAATGTTTAAGAAGTTTCAAAGACTTTATTAAATACATCAAAACAAAATTTACAAGATTCAGATGATTTGCAGTGAATGTTATAAAGGGATGTACTATAACAACCAAATCCAAAACAAGAACCAAACTAATTTATCAGCATTTATTGTGTGGGGAAAGGCTGTAGGGTGATTAATGTATATGCAGCAAATGAACACTGAAAACTCTTCCCACAATAGATAGCACTAGAGAGGGATATGATGATAGGTTATCAGATGTTTTCAATATTCCCCATTGGGTAAATATGTGGTCCCAAATTATGTGTGGTATATGAGGTTTTTGTCTATATTTATTTCGATTTAAGCATAATTGGATTGGACCAAGGTGATTTAGAGTATCAGCTAATGTATCAGTACATCTAATTAATACAGGAAAGGTGAAATGAAAAAGATTTGTAAGGGCCGAGGCACTATAATATCTCATTATATTGGGAAAGCCCAGGCCTCCTTGATCAATAGGCATACATTTGATTTCTTGTTTCAATCTAGGTTTTTTGCCTCTCCAAATGAAAGATGATATTTTGGATTGTATCTTGTGTAAGAAATGTGGAGGGAAATCTATTGGTAAGGCATTTATGATATATAAAATCCTGGGCAAAACATTAATTTTAATCAGATTTATTCTTCCAAGCCAGGATAAGGGAAGTGTTCTCCAAGACTGTAAATCCTTTGACATTTCTGTTATCAAAGGATCTAAATTATGAGTAGGCAACAAGTCTATTTGTGGGGTGAGGAGTATTCCCAAGTATATGTTGTTGACGAGGTTTCTTTAAATTTGATATCTTTATTATGTGTGATGAATCTCTGAGGAGATAGGCTGATATTCAAAATCACTGATTTTGAATAATTAATCAGTGCTTTAGATATGCTGCAGTATTCCTCGAGAATCGTGATTATGGATGGATTCAGGATTAGTAAGGAAATATAGAACATCGTCAGCAAACGCTGTGACGTTGAAGCTATGACTGCTTATCTGTATCACAGTGCCTGTGATTGCTGCATTTTCTTGTCTGTCACCAGTAGGGGGCTTCTATTGGCTGTCTGCATTTAGCCCGCCTCATATTGCCTATTTAAACCTGGATTGGGCACCCTTTGAGTGCCCTTTCGTGTTGTTTCTGACCTTTTGCTATCACTATGTCCAGTGATAGTTGGGCCTCTGTTCCAGTGTTCCTGAGTTCCTGATTTCAACTGTTCCAGTGTCTCCTGCATGCTGAGTTGTTCCAGTCCTGGTTCCAGCCTAGTCTCTGGTGATGCAGTTCCTGCTGAACTTCTTTTCTGCTGTTTCCTGACCTGACTGATCGCTGCTGGTTCCTGTCATCTCCTCGCCTGTCTCCTGTATCCTGGCGACCTTCTGCCTGGTCGCGTCTGCAACATTGCTTGTTGGTCCCAGTGTGCGGACGCTGGTTTGCTCCAAAGCCTTGCGGCTACACGATTCAGTTGTTAGTCCAGTGTGCGGACACTGGTTCGCTCCCAAGCCTATCGGCTACACTATTCAGTAGTTGGTCCCAGCGTGCGGACGCTGGTTTGCTCCCTAAGCCTCGCGGCTACACGATTCCCTGTTGGTCCAGTGTGCGGACACTGGTTTGCTCCAAAGCCTATCGGCTATACGATTCAGTGTTGGTCCCAGCGTGCGGACGCTGGTTTGCTCCAAAGCCTTGCGGCTATATGATTCACTTGTTACTCCAGTGTGCGGACACTGGTTTGCTCCAAAGCCTATCGGCTATACGATTCAGTGTTGGTCCCAGCATGTGGACGCTGGTTTGCTCCTAAGCCTTGCGGCTATATGATTCACTTGTTACTCCAGTGTGCGGACACTGGTTTGCTCCAAAGCCTATCGGCTATACGATTCAGTAGTTGGTCCCAGCGTGCGGACGCTGGTTTGCTCCAAAGCCTTGCGGCTATATGATTCACTTGTTACTCCAGTGTGCAGACACTGGTTTGCTCCAAAGTCTATCTGCTATACAATTCAGTAGTTGGTCCCAGCGTGCGGACGCTGGTTTGCTCCAAAGCCTTGCAGCTATATGATTCACTTGTTACTCCAGTGTGAGGACATTGGTTTGCTCCTAAGCCTCGCGGCTATACGATTCCCCTGTTGGTCTCAGTGTGCGGACACTGGGTTGCTTACGATCCTGTCATCCTGCCATTATCATCCGACTGCTATTGAAATCTCTGGGCTGCCCTGCCCGGTATTGGTAAGGCCGGTAGAACCTTTTGCCACATTCAATCTCAGGTTGCCTTACCCGGTATTGGCAGGGCCGGTAGAGCCTACACTGTGTACTTATTGGGGCTGCCTTGCCCGGTAATTAGGTAAGACCGGTAGAACCGTTATGCTATTCCATCTGCAGGTTGCCTTACCCGGTATTGGCAAGGCCGGTAGAGCCTAATATTCAATTCTCTCAGACTGTCCTGTCCGGTATATTGACAGGACCGGTAGAGTCTGCCTTCTGTCTTTGCTATTACTCATGATTTATATATGTATGTGATTGCCATCCTAAGTGATCAATTTAATTATTTCAATAAAATTGATTTTTACCTAAAACTTGTGTCTGAGAGTCATAACAAACCGTGACAGTACGAAAGGGCCATGACCTCAGACAGCAAATGTGAAGGTAACGCACAGAATATCCATTGGAGGATGGATATGCACGAGCAACGTTTGGATCAGTTGGCGGTCGCAATTCAAACGATCCTTGAACGCACGGTACTCGCTGACAAATCTGGCTCTAGCCCGGTGGTCTCTCCAAGTCAGACACCGGAAAGTGATACCAGGCCCCTAGGGGGTACTGTTAAAGGGTTAACGGCTTCTGCACCCTTGCCACTAAGATATGATGGTGACCCTAGTCTCTGCAGAGGGTTCATCAACCAGCTTGAAATTTTTATGGAATTGACGGCACACGCATTCCCCAATGATCGTAGTAAAGTGGGGTTCACGATATCGCTGCTCACTGGCAGAGCATTGGCTTGGGCTAACCCCTTGTGGGAGAATGCTAAACCTTGCACTAAGAACTTTAGAGAATTTGTGCAATCCTTTCGAAGAGTGTTTGAGCCTCCTGGTAGAACCACCTCTGCTGCCGAACGTCTTATGGAGATACAACAGGGCAGGCGTACAGTGGGAGACTATGCCATCGAATTCCGCACATTGGCAGCAGAGGTAGGTTAGAATAACGAGGCATTATTGTCAGCTTTTGCTCAAGGCCTGAATGACCACATTAAAGACGAAATCGCTGCTAAAGATCTACCTATTGACCTAGATGATTACATTGAGTATGTTATGCTAATTGACTCCAGAATACGTGAGAGATCAACTGCCAGAGATCGTAAGATACGGTCAAAAAATAATGAGCCTAGTAGCATGTTTTGCCCACCCATCCCTCCCCTGGTATTGAAGTCTAGTGAACCAGTACGGGAGACAAGTGAACCTATGCAAGTAGGTTTCACTAGACTAACCAAGGAGGAGAGACTATATCGCAAGAAACAAGGGTTGTGTTTGTACTGCGGTAAAAATGGGCATTTGCTAAGATCCTGTCCGGTACGTCCGGGAAACGAACACACCTAGGGTACCTTGGGGGACAGGCCCTAGGTGGTGTACAATTGTCCCCAGTGTCGGGCATAATGAAACCCACCATACAGGTGGTATTGTCTTGGGCACAATGCTCTGTGGAGGTTTTGGCCTTGGTTGACTCTGGTGCAGCAGGGTATTTTATGGATAATACCTTTGCCGAATTGCACGGAGTTTCACGCATTGAAAGAGAAAACCCCTTGGCTATTGAAGCGATTGATGGCAGACCCTTAGAACCGCCTCAGGTTATATTTGAAACTATGCCACTGTCTATGACTATTGGGGCACTTCACAGAGAAGAGCAGCAGTTCCAACTTATTAATTCTCCTCACCATGCTGTAATATTGGGATTTCCGTGGTTACAGTTACATAACCCACAATTTGATTGGAAAAAGTGTGAAATTGCTGCTTGGTCCCCGTTTTGTATGGACAAGTGCGTCATCCAGCCTATTAAGGTCCTGTGCACCTCCTCTGCTATACCGGATGTTTAACAACAGTTTGGCGATGTTTTTAGCAAAGGAGAGGCTAGTATACTACCCCAGCACAGACCTTATGATTGTTGCATTGAATTGCAGCCTGGAGCAGTACCTCCTAAGGGACGCACTTATCCATTATCTTGTGAGGAAAATAATGCTATGGAAGATTACATTTCTGATGCCCTTGCTAGAGGGATCATACGAAAATCTACCTCTCCAGCTGGGGCTGGGTTCTTTTTCGTAAAAAAGAAAAATGTTAAATTAAGACCATGCATTGACTACCGGGGCTTGAATAAACTAATGGCAAAAAACGCATACCCAATAACACTTATCACCGAGCTTTTTGATAGGCTTAAGGGCGCTTCGATTTTTACCAAAATGGACCTACGGGCCGCTTACAATCTGGTTCGCATTCGAACAGGTGATGAGTGGAAAACTGACTTTAATACTCGATCTGGGCACTACGAGTATCTAGTGATGCCATTTGGGCTGTGTAATGCACCCGCAGTTTTTCAGGAACTGATAAACGATGTTCTGAGAGACATGTTACAGACATGTGTTGTGGTGTACCTTGACGATATACTGATTTACTCCCAAAACATGTCACAGCACATCAAAGATGTATCCGCAGTATTGCTACGACTCCGTGAAAACAAATTATTTTGTAAATTGGAAAAATGTGAGTTTCATAGAACCAGCGTGCCATCTTGGGGTTCATAATTGGCAATGATGGCATTGCTATGGACAAAGAAAAGTTGTCAGCTGTCCTACAATGGCCAAAACCCAAGGGTCTTAAAGCCATACAGCGTTTCCTGGGTTTCACTAATTATTATAGGAGGTTTATTAAAAACTTTTCTTCCATTGTCAAACCTCTGTCCGATCTTACGCACAAGGGTGCTAATCCTTCTTGTTGGCCGGAATCTGCTGAGGAAGCCTTTGAGAAATTGAAGCTGGCATTTGCTGCGGCTCCTGTGTTATCCCACCCCAATCCTCTACTTCCATTTACGTTAGAGGTTGATGCCTCAGATATTGGGGTTGGGGCAGTACTTTCGCAACGACACGATAAAGGTGGAACACTCAGACCTTGTGGGTTTTTTTCTAAAAAGTTGACTGTCACTCAAAGCCACTATGAGATAGGTGACAGAGAATTATTGGCCATTATCCTCGCTCTTAAGGAATGGCGTCATTTGCTTGAAGGTACTAAGAATCCTGTCTTAATCCTAACAGATCATAAAAATCTGACTTATCTCTCGGAGGCCAAGAGATTGTCCTCTCGTCAGGCCAGATGGGCACTGTTCCTGTCCTGATTTAATTTCATTGTATCATATTTACCGGGATCAAAGAATGTCAGGGCTGATGCACTGTCAAGACAATTTGAGGCCGACAGTGACAGAGTGGAAGCACCAGCACCTATCATCCAACCCGATAGAATATTGGCTACTATACGCACGAGTATCACTTCTCCTTTAGGGGAGGAGATCCTGGCCTCTCAGGGGTCCGCTCCCCATGAAACCCCAGTGGGCAAATGTTTTGTTGCTGAACCATTTCGTACTAGGTTGCTCGAAACCTACCATTCCTCTAAGGCTGCGGGACATATTGGTAGAGACCAATTGTTATGGCCCCTTTCTCAGTTATTTTGGTGGCCTTCCATGAGAAACGATTGTGCCGAATTTACGAATGCCTGTGCCACCTGTGCCCGCGCTAAGACCCCGAGACATCTCCCAGTGGGCTTTCTTCAACCGGTGCCTAATGGCGAACGCCCCTGGTCTCATGTTTCCATTGATTTTATGGGAGAATTGCCTATGTCTAAAGGGTATTCCTTTATATTCATGGTGGTGGACAGGTTTTCTAAAATGGCTCATTTCGTGCCCCTCCGTGGCCTTCCTTCAGCTAAGGAATTGGCAATTGTGTTCGCCAGAGAAGTATTCCGGTTGCATGGAGTGCCCAGGGTACTGGTGTCCGACAGGGGGAGCCAGTTTGTGTCTAGATTTTGGAGGGCATTTTGCCAACAGATGGGCATACAGCTGTCCTTCTCCTCTGCCTACCATCCCCAGACCAATGGAGCCGCTGAACGAGCTAATCAGGGCTTGGAACAATTTCTCCGTTGTTTCGTTACTGACCATCATGATAATTGGTCCGACTTGTTGCCTTGGGCAGAGTTCGCCAGGAACTGTGCGGTCAATTCTTCATCGGGGAGCTCCCCGTTTCTGATTAATTACGGGTTTCAGCCCTGTTTGCTTCCAGATTCATTTCAGACGCAACAGATTCCAGCTCTGGATGAGCATATCGAGCAACTCTGTTCCACATGGGCACAAGTTCAGAGGGCACTTGGTCAGTCATTTCAGCGTCATCAGCGCCATGCCAATCGCAGAAGGCTTTCAGCGGTTTCTTTCAGGTTGGGGACAGAGTATGGCTTTCCTCCAGAAATCTCAAGCTGCAGGTTCCGTCTAATAAGTTGATTCCCCGGTTCATTGGTCCATACAGAGTCATTCGCAAAATTAACCCTGTCTCCTACGCTCTAGACATACCTGCATCCATGCGTATCCATAATGTGTTCCATGTGTCCCTTCTCAAGCCTCTGGTTTGCAATCGCTATACTACCACACCTGTGGTGCCAGGACCTGTTGAGGTTGAGGGTCAGGAGGAGTACGAGGTTCAGAGCATTATTGATTCCCGAAGGCTTAGAGGAAGGATACAGTACCTGGTACATTGGAAAGGATATGGTCCTGAAGATCGATCATGGGTGGATAGTAAGGACTTTCATGCACCTAGGCTAGCTAGGGTCTTTCATGCCAAATACCCACAGAAACCTAGACCCTTTTCTAGGAGAGGGGGTCTTTGAAAGGGGGGTACTATCACAGTGCCTGTGATTGCTGCATTTTCTTGTCTGTCACCAGTAGGGGGCTTCTATTGGCTGTCTGCATTTAGCCCGCCTCATATTGCCTATTTAAACCTGGATTGGGCACCCTTTGAGTGTCCTTTCGTGTTGATTCTGACCTTTTGCTATCACTATGTCCAGTGATAGTTGGACCTCTGTTCCAGTGTTCCTGAGTTCCTGATTTCAACTGTTCAGTGTCTCCTGCATGCTGAGTTGTTCCAGTCCTGGTTCCGGCCTAGTCTCTGGTGATGCAGTTCCTGCTGAACTTCTTTTCTGCTGTTTCCTGACCTGACTGATCGCTGCTGGTTCCTGTCATCTCATCGCCTGTCTCCAGTATCCTGGCGACCTTCTGCCTGGTCGCGTCGGCAACATTGCTTGTTGGTCCCAGCGTGCGGACGCTGGTTTGCTCCAAAGCCTTGCGGCTACACGATTCAGTTGTTAGTCCAGTGTGCTGACACTGGTTCGCTCCCAAGCCTATCGGCTACACTATTCAGTAGTTGGTCCCAGCGTGCGGACGCTGGTTTGCTCCCTAAGCCTCGCGGCTACACGATTCCCTGTTGGTTCAGTGTGCGGACACTGGTTTGCTCCAAAGCCTATCGGCTATACGATTCAGTGTTGGTCCCAGCGTGCGGACGCTGGTTTGCTCCCTAAGCCTCACGGCTACACGATTCCCTGTTGGTCCAGTGTGCGGACACTGGTTTGCTCCAAAGCCTATCGGCTATACGATTCAGTGTTGGTCCCAGCGTGCGGACGCTGGTTTGCTCCAAAGCCTTGCGGCTATATGATTCACTTGTTACTCCAGTGTGCGGACACTGGTTTGCTCCAAAGCCTATCGGCTATACGATTCAGTAGTTGGTCCCAGCGTGCGGACGCTGGTTTGCTCCAAAGTCTTGCGGCTATATGATTCACTTGTTACTCCAGTGTGCGGACACTGGTTTGCTCCTAAGCCTCGCGGCTATACGATTCCCCTGTTGGTCTCAGTGTGCGGACACTGGGTTGCTTACGATCCTGTCATCCTGCCATTATCATCCGACTGCTATTGATATCTCTGGGCTGCCCTGCCCGGTATTGGTAAGGCTGGTAGAACCTTTTGCCACATTCCATCTCAGGTTGCCTTACCCGGTATTGGCAGGGCCGGTAGAGCCTACACTGTGTACTTATTGGGGCTGCCTTGCCCGGTAATTAGGTAAGGCCGTTAGAACCGTTATGCTATTCCATCTGCAGGTTTCCTTACCCGGTATTGGCAAGGCCGGTAGAGCCTAATATTCAATTCTCTCAGACTGTCCTGTCCGGTATATTGACAGGACCGGTAGAGTCTGCCTTCTGTCTTTGCTATTACTCATGATTTATATATGTATGTGATTGCCATCCTAAGTGATCAATTTAATTATTTCAATAAAATTGATTTTTACCTAAAACTTGTGTCTGAGAGTCATAACAAACCGTGACAATCTGCAATCCAGAAACCTTGGGGGATATTCTTATAAGATTAAAGAGAGTTTCCAGAGTAAGGATAAATACCGTGGGTGATAATGGGCATCCTTGTCTTGTACCGTTAGTGATTCAAAAGGGGTCAGATAGAGATCTCTCTGAGGGGAATGAATATAGACTTATAATACCAGATAACATGTTTTGTTTTAATCCATTAGAAATTAACCCTTCATTCATATATATCCAGTTGACTCTGTTGAATGTCTTTTCGGCATCTGTAGAGATGAAGATCGAGGGGATGTCTTTTCTTTTTTGCTAATTGAAAAAGTGAAAGAGCAGCCACTTTGGTCAGGGGAAATCAGATGAGGAAGGAAATGCTTCAACCTATTTGCAAGTAATTTAGAGAATATCTTGACATCCACGTTGAGTAAGGAGATGGGACAATAGTTGGCACAAATTGAAGAGTCGTTACCCTCTTTAGGAATCACCACAATATGTGGAGGGAATTTCTAGCCTAAAAGAAATGAATTAATAGATTTTAACATGTACTGTAACAGGGAGTCTTTGAACTTCCTATAGTATAAAAGGGAGAAGCCGTCCTGGGCTTTTCCCAAGTGCCATAGATTTTAGTGTGTTTGCGACTTCTATTTCAGAGAATGGGACTTCAAGAGATTCTGCTTTGGTCCATCGGAGGAGATAAATTATGTAAAGTGTTATAGTGTTCTATAAAGATGTCGGCTATTTGGGGGAAGGTTTTCCGGATTTGCCTTGTTTGAGATCAGATTTGAGTGACCACCATTCATCTACGTTTGCAATGAATCAGTCTAGCCAGAGAGTGGCCATATTTATTGTTCGATAAATATTTCTGATATCATATCCACATGTGTGACTTACTGCAATTTTTCCTAAGGAGGGAAATGAGTTCCAGGTTCAGCCTATCTATTTTCTCCATTAGCGTAAGAGACAAAGTTGTCTTATGGTTGGACATAGTAACGGTTAGTTTATTTATAATGTCATCTAAGGAGTTTTTTAAGTGCACCAATAGGGACTGGCAAAAATTTTTGCCTCAAACTGAAATCAGCGAAAAATAGCACTTTCCACTTGGTGAATAATTTCCTGCGATAAGTGTTGATTTTTTGGATTTTTTTGCTTTTTTCGCTTAGGTCATTACAATGAAATCAATAGGAACTTGAATTTACAAAGAACACATAGCACATAATATTTTATTTCCCAAAGGCATAGTATAAAAGGGGCATGAAGATGCCTGAGTTGGTGGAGTGTGGGGAAATAATCAGTTGAAAAAGGAATGATTTATGGGGGAGTTGTTTGCTGGAATTGGGGGCAGTTAATAAAAAATATATCCTAAAATTTTTAAAAAAAAGACATGATATAAAGGGGTCCGAGGAAGGTCCCTGTGTTGATGGGTGGAGTCTGGGGAATGAATCAGTAGAACAGGGAATTTGTTTTGGGGGTTTCTTGACTGGTATTGGGGAGACAGTTAATATAAAAATTAATAAAATAAAGTAAGAAATGTGTATGTAAAGTGATAGAGACAGGAACCCCCTGACATAAGCTGTCACTAGGGTGGACTGATACTTGACTTGATAGAGTATTTTGTAGAGCATGATTTGTTAGAGGCACAAGCCCTGAGGAAACATTGATTTGTAGGACTTAGACTTATTAGAGGACCAAGCCCTGAAGAAACATTGATTTGTAGGACTTAGACTTGCTTGGCACAAGCCCTAAGGAAACATAGATCTGTAGGACTTAGGCTTGTTAGAAACAAACCTTTTTTTGTAGGACTATTTTCTTTCTTTCTTTCTTTCTTTCTTTCTTTCTTTCTTTCTTTCTTTCTTTCTTTCTTTCTTTCTTTCTTTATTTTCAAATCACAACCCCTGAGAAAAATATACAAATGCCTTACTGGCCTAGTGCCAGCAGGTCATGTTGGCCAGTGGCCACTGGCCATTGTCAAATTTCCTTCTGAGTCCATAATTGCGGAATTTGCAACTGCTGTTCTTCTGATGTTGCTGAGTTGTTTAAGCAGCAGGTTGATTAGGCAGCTGAAAGGGAATGGGATCAATAATACCAGTAACATGGGTGATCAATGATGAAGGTTCCACTTGCCATGAATGGCTCCAGTGATGCGCCTGAGGCAGTAGCAGCACAGTAAGTAGCCCCCAGTATATGTGGAGAAAAGAAGAAGTTTGCCAATAATTCTTCTCCACCTGCCCCTTCTCTAAAATCATTACAATACAAATGTTTCCCTTGAGAGCAGGAACTGTGGCTCTCATCAGCAACTGCAATGTGCACAGTGTGTGTGGTAAATAACATCTGGGGCACAACTGTATCCAAACACCATGACACCAGAACCCAAATACTGTCGCTGTCACTATACCCATTGTCCAGAACCCACTAAGGACATATGGCAACTTGCTGACAGTTTAATAGTTATGATGAACCCTCCATGCCAGCATCCTAGCATATTGTGTAGGATGGACTCTCCTCAGATGCTGCTTGATGACCTGGTATCAATTCTCCTCCACCACACTTGCATGTGTGGTCAGTGCACCACACAGTGTGCAATGGGTAGAGATGAACTGCCACATCCTAACATTAACAGAGTGGCTATCATTTGGTGGGGGAGGTAACGATGAATGAGGTGGACTGGCAGAAGATGTAGTTGTTACCCTAGAGGAAGAAGGTGATGTAGATGGGGAGATAGTTGTTTTGCACATCATGGAACTTCCAGTCTCTGTCTGGATTTCTCTATTCTTCCACCTCTTTGATCTCCACCTCACCTCTTGTTGCCTTTCTGGAGAGTCAGGGGGTACAGTAACAGTGGGGCTTGATTTCTGTGATGGGTGTTTGGTTTTAACATGTTTGACATATCTGTAATGGTGTCTGTGTTTCATGTGTGATATAAACGAAGTTGTGCCATGGTGTGATCCCTCCTTTCCCCTTCTTACTGACTGCCAGAAATTGTGCACAGTGCCGTTGGTGATGACTGCAATGTGCCTGCCCCAGGAGAAAAATATTCCCACATCCATGACTTCAAGGGGGAGGGAACAGATAGTGAAGAATTGCCTCTTTCTTCTTGTCCTCCACATTCCCCTTCACTGTCTGTGCTGGCAGCTGATCTACTGCCTCAAAATCAGCATTGCAGTTAGGACCAGGAGTATTGCTGGCACTGGCAAGTGGAACCTGTCCTAGTCCCGCATCACTTGTTGACCCCATTCCCACTGTGTCTATGGTGGTCTCTGGCACATTAGCCTGCTCCTCAGCATCCTGCTGCCCTTGCAACTCAGCAGCAGAAGGAATTAGAGCAATTGCAATTTCTGCAAATTCCAAAAGCTCATTGATAGTGGTGATGACCATTCTCATCCCTGTCTCCCATTCCTTCTCAGTTTCTGATAAAAAGGCTATCAATGTATCATCCACCCCAGCTTCTCTACCATCATCACCACCACAACTAGTCCTGCTCCCTACATGCTGCTGCTGCATCTCACATCTGGTTGGAGGAGGTGAAGAGCAATGTGACAGAGGGTCCCCTAATGTCACACTTGGCATTTCCTTTTTACCTGAAGAAGAAGGCAGAGTAGCAGCACTTGCAGCAGACACAGGCAGCTGATCTGTGCTCCTGCTGGTGGTTGTGGTATTAATTTTGAGCCTGCTCTCCCCCAACACCAGGACTTGGACGCTGTAGTAAAGGGAAGGGAACTCCCAGAGCCAGAGGAATGGTGTGGGATCTCTTGACCACTAGTCTGGACACTTTCAAATGCTTCCCCTACCACTCCCCTAACACGTGTCCCACCGGCTGCTTCACCATTACAGTTACTACTAACACCATGCACATCAAGTTCAGCCTCAGAGTCTTCCTCCTCATAGTCACTAGTAATAAGAGGATATTGATTACCCCCTCCTTCATTCCTAACACTAACAAGGTGCTGGACCTTCTTAGTAGTAGTAGTACTAGCACTGGTGGTAATGATTGGGGATGGCAAGTGTGACTTAGGGTCCCCTGCTGTCACACTTGGCATCATCTTCTCCTCCTCCTCTCCTGAGTATTAAAAGACACACTAGCAGCTTCAGAACTGGTGGCAGCAGCTTCAACACTGGCAGCATTGGCAACAGGGGCAGCACGTCTTACAGCAGGCACAGTATTGGTGGCAGAAAAAAAGCAAAAAGTAAATTGCAATATTTGTCATAAAGATAGGGGATTATGCTTCAATAACACAAACAGGCAATTAGAACATGAACACAAAAAAAACAGAAATGCAGACATCGGGGGGGGGGGGGCGGGGCTGACATTCGTCCAAGATGGACGTGTTCTGAGTGAGCTCCGTGTTTCGGCCTAGGAGATGTTCTTTTTTTAAGATGAATTTGGCAGAACGTAAGCGTCAGAAGGAGACAAAATACATACCCGATCCCACAGATGTCAATGAGGCTCTCCTCAAAAACGAGGTGGTCTTCTAAATCTACGCCGGCTACCCAATCTGGCCAGGGGGTGGTGAGCAACAACAAGAGGCCGCGCGTGGCGGGAGATCTCATGCGCAACGCTGACTCTGAGGACGGATGGAGCATAGAAGGCTGCCTTGGCTCAGAGAGGAAACCTTGCCAGTCGGTTATGGATGAGCACCAAGAAGCAGCGGGCATGTGTGATCTCCCTACTAGGGTGGACATGACGGAGTTCTTTCGAGATATGAAGGCCTCTTTCCACAAGGACATGTCTGACTTAGAGAGGAGGTTTCTACGCTTAATCAGCAAGTGTTATCCATGGAAACTGCACATGCCACATATCAAGATAAGCTACAGAATCTTGAGGAGTGTGTGGCTGCGCAACAAGATACTATAACTTACTCTACCGTCTGGATGACCTGGATAACAGAGGCCGTAGATGCAATTTGCAAATCAAAAATTTGCCGGAATCCATACCTCCCAGTCGCTTGGAAGCTACTTTGCAATCTATCTTTCAAAATATATTGCAAAAACCAGATTCCCATGAAATCAGACTGGACCGCTCTCATAGAGCTCTTTGTGCCCGTGGAGGTACAGACCAAAAACCTAGGGATGTGGTTTGCTGTCTTCACCATTATAAAGATAAGGATCAGATTCTAAGGAGAAGCAGGGAGATGGAACCTCTGGTTTATGGGGGATCTGAATTTTAGATCTATAATGACTTATCCTCATACACTTTACAACAACGCAGGGCATTAAAGCCGCTCACCTTCTTCGTCACCAGGTTAAATATCGATGGGGTTTCCCGTTCAGTTTACAGGCACAGAAAGGGGAAACAACTGCCTACATACGCACGATGGAGGAAGTGGCGACTTTTTGTTTGGCTTTACAAATACCCCAGCTGTCTTTGGAAGAGCAGGACTCTGAGGCTCGAATTGCTTACCCATCGACTCTACCTCAAAAACGGAATGGGAATTACCACAAGCTGAAGGGAGAGCGCCCCGTTGACTCTGGGGACACAGTTCCGGATTGACTTTTTCATTGTTGGTTCGCCGCTTTGAATTTTCTTCCAGTCATGTGGCTTCACCCCTTGAATCCAGTATCATACCCGTCCCTCACTTGTTCCAGCAGGGTCTGACCTAAATGGTTCCTGCTAAACCTCAATATGTTCCCGGACTTGCAGATGTGTACCAGGGACAGTCAGGGGAGCTTCACCTGATGTGAGGTATCATCTAGCAAAAGGACGATTTATGATTTTTACTGTGATTCAATGCAGGTCTTTGGGCCCCCATTCCCTTGTGTTCTGCCCCTGGGGGAGAAGTGAGTCACGTTCTAGTCATTTATGGGTGCCGGGGATATCTGAGAGGCTAAATATTTAGGGGATGGGGTAATGTAGGAGGTTTTGCAGGGGTTAACAATGAGGGGAATATCTGTTTTATCTTGCTTCGCAGTTTGGGGGTGGCATGCCGCCCGCCACTCCGCGAACTAATATGGGAGTGGTGAATGCTATGTGGGACAAGTTGGTTTATGGAGGTGGGATAAGGAATCATGTGGGCCCTTTACATGCTGTATAATTAGGTGGTTCTCCTCTGCTGAGCGGTCTCCCTTGCAATGCCATGATTATGATGTGCACCTGCTGAGCTCTTCGGGCGATTTGAAGCTGTGGGGTTTCGGGGGAGTTAGTCCGTTCAGCAGATGACTGGATCGGGTTTCAATAGTTGATTTGTTATATCTGTTATATTGTTCTATTTGATGCAGATAGGCTCCTAGGCCGGACTTACTGGCTATGCCTTGTTTTGATATGTATCTAGGCGAGCCGCTATTTGGGCTTGCCTCCTCTGTGTGGGTCACCCCCCTGTTCCATACAGAGGTTGTTGAATATGTTACTATGGCTTCTGCTGTAGTATTTCTTTTCTTTGCTTATCTTCTCTCTTCTATCTGCTTTTCCTTTTTCTCCCTTTTCTTCACTACTTGTAATTTCCTCTGTACCCTTGTTTTCCCTTCATCTCCTTATCCCTGTCCAGTGTGGGGTTACAGGTTACACGTCTCTGTTTTGATCTATCTGGCTAAACCATAGCTAATTCACTTAAGTTGAAATGTTGCTCCCTCAATGTGCATGGACTCAATATCCCGTAAAAAAGAAGTATGCTCCTGCGAGACATGATTAGACTAGGTGTTAAGATATTATTTGCCCAGGAGACACATTTTTGTTCGGGGAAACATCCTTCTCTGAGTACCCGCCACTTCCCTATTCAATGGCATTCTACCTCGGATACTAAATCTAAGGGTACGTTTATTTTGATACATAGGTCTGTGCCTTGGGTTCACTTAGACAGTATAGTCGATCAAGCTGGAAGATTTGTTATGCTAAAGGGCTCTGTCATGGGGACCAAGGTTACATTGGTGAATGTTTATTTCCCGAATGAAAAACAATGCTCTTTCATGACTGACATCTTGACCAAACTAGACTCTTTCAGAGAGGGAGTTCTCATGTTCGGGGGTGACCTGAACTTCCCACTAAACCCCTCTCAGGATTGCAACCCCCCTCACTCTTCCTATAGGAAATCTGTTGTTAAGTTCTTTAATGATACTCTTGCTCGTTTCTAACTACTTGACCTCTGGCGTCTTGAACACCCCTTTGATAGGGATTACTCCTTCTATTCTAACGCACATTCCAGATATTCTACAATAGATTTGTTCCTCTGCGATCAGTACTCTTTAGGGGTTTTGGGGGACTCAGACACTGGCACTTCCACCTGGTCTGATCATTGCCTGATTTTTGTAGTTCTGACTTTGACTGATATGAAGGGAAGGTCTCTTTTGTGGCGATTGAATGAGCTGCTTTTGCAGGACAAGGACTCTGTGTCTGCTCTGACTAAGTCCTTGGAACACTATTTTGCGGACAATGTCACAGATGATGTCTCTCCTGCGACTTGGTGGGAGGCGCACAAGGCAGTAATATGGGGCGAACTGATTAATTTGGGTGCTACCAAGAAGAAGGAACGAGCAAAGATACTGAGTGATAAACTGGTTAGAATACATTGCCTTGAGGCCAAGCATAAGGCCTCACTGGATCCTAGGGAGGGTAGAGAATTAGCTGAACTTAAATCGGATGTAGCAGCACATCTGCGCTCAGAGGTGGTTAAATCATTCCAGTGGTACCGATACAAGACTTACCTGCAAGGTAATAAGTCTGGTAAACTTCTTGCTCGTGTGGTTAAGAGACAATTACGTGCGAGGGCAGTACAGAGCACATTGTACCGGAGCAGGACCAGAGTTCTGCAACCGGAGAGTATTGCGGAGGAATTTCAGGCCTTCTACGCCTCTTTAGATAACATTCAAAGGGGGGAGTCGGGGGGAGATGGTGATATGGAGGGCTCTCGGATTAGGAGGTTTTTGGAGGAGCATCTCCACTGCACTTTGTCTACACAGGCGGATGAGGCTCTTGAGAAACAGTTCGAGCTTGCGGAGGTGCTGGAAGCTATCAAGGCTATCCCCTTGGGAAAGATCCCAGGGCCAGACGGCTTCACGGCGGCATATTATAAAAAATATATACAGATGCTGGAGCCTAGACTTACAACGGTCTTTAATTCCATTGCAGTTTCTGGATTAGTTTCTCCTCAGTCTCTGGAGGCACATATAATGGTAATACATAAAGAGGGGAAGGATGCAGAATGTTGTGTGAGCTATCGACCCATATCTCTCTTGAATGTTGATTTAAATCTGTTCACTAAACTACTAGCCACTGATCTGAAGTCGTTCTTGCCTTCATTGATACATCCAGATCAGGTGGGGTTTGTGGTTGGTAGACAAGCTAAATATAACACCACTAGGATCATATCCCTAATTCATGATGTTTCCGAGAGGGGGGTGCGGACCGTACTGCTTTCTTTGGACTCGAGAAAGCATTCGATAGGGTCAGCTGGAAGTTTTTGGTTGGAGTCCTCCAGCATCTGGGATTTGGCCCCCGGTTTATGCAGATGGCAAGAGCAATATACACGAACCCGACTGCTAGGGTTCGAGTGAATGGAGCTCTGTCTGACCCGTTCACTATAACGAATGGAACTAGACAAGGTTGCCCCCTCTTGCCTTTATTGTATGTTCTGGTTCTCAAACCCCTCTTGTGTGCCATCCACTCTCACCCTGATATACACGGTGTTAAGGGCTTTGGGAGGGAGTATAGGGTGTCGGGGTTCGCGGATGATATACTGCTTACCCTCACAGACCCTGAACGGTCCCTCCCGGCTGTCATACAACTCCTGGAGGACTACTCGGTTCTTTCAGGATCTAGAGTGAACATGGACAAGTCGGATATACTCAATGTGAATCTACCTGTAGAGGTTGAGTCTTGCCTGAAGTCCAGGTTTCCCTTTGTTTGGCAACATGCTGCGATCAGATACTTGGGAGTGAAACTGACGCCGGTCATAGAGGATCTCTATCATACTAACTATCCCCCTTTGCTAAGGAATATTTCTGTTTCCCTACGAGCTTGGACAGACCTTCCGATTTCCTGGTTCGGGCGTCTTAATAGGATTAAAATGATGATACTACCTAGATTACTGTACCTGTTTCAGGATCTACCGATCTCTATACCTGCACGTTTTTTTCAAGATTTAAATTCAATAATTGGGAAATTTATTTGGAGAAATAAACCTTCTCGGTGCAGCAGATCTCTTTTGTCGACTCCCAGGGCTCGAGGTGGTCTGGGTATGCCGAATTTTCTACAATATCAAGCGGCGGCAGTTTTGACATGTTTGATATGATTGGATCGGGCGGACGTGCAGACTGGCTGGACATCACACTACGAGACCACCCTCAGTTGGATCCTGGTGCGTTGCTTTTTATCCCAAGAGGTCTGATCCCCAGAGAGCTCTTTGCTTCTCCGATACTGGGAACTGTTCTAACCTTTTGGTGTAAGTGTGGTAGTGGGAGGGGATGGTCGGACTATCCCTCCCTCTCTTGCCCCTTTGTGGTAACCCTGCCTTTTTGCCAGGAATTGAGGTAGGGGCCTTTAGAGCTTGAACCGCTAGAGGGTTACTTTATCTGGACTCAGTGGCTCCTGATGACACTGTTTTGTCCTTTGAAGCTCTGATGGAACGTTTTGAGTTGTCTCCATCTGAGTCCTGGCACTACCTGCAGTTGCGTCACTAGCGGACTTCTGAGGCGAGGTCCCCTGCCCAGAGCTAAGACGAAGATGGAGCTATTTTTGCTTTCGCCCCGTAAACACTTAAAAACCCTTTCTAAAATGTATGACCTGTGTGGTGATCCCGGGGAGTGGACTCTCCCTCGGTTTACCCACGCTTGGGGGTTGGAACTTCAGAATCCACTATTGGAACTGAGGGAGATGTGGCAGAGTATCTTTCGACTTATGAGTTACTTGTCTAAAGATGTTGCCTCCCAAGAAGGATTTTACAAGTTGATTTCTAGATGGTATCTGACTCCAGCGTGTTTAGCAAAAATTAATGTTGGTCATTCTGATGTGTGCTGGCGCTGCGGAGAAAATGGGGGAACAATGGCACATATTTGGTGGGATTGTAGAGTTATAGGAGAGTACTGGTCGCAGATTGAGCACTTACTAGGAGAAATTGTAGGCTTTCCATTACCTAAGGACCCTTGTCTCTATCTTTTCTCTTTCCATTCGATGCTCTCTCCAAAACAATTTAAATTGTTACTTTTTCTATTGACTGCGGCTCGCTCTTGAGTTGTATCTCATTGGTGTCAACCTATGGCTCCGACAATAGAGGTGTGGCAGGGAAAAGTGAACTTCTTTAGGGACCTGGAAAAGATGCATGCCCACAGCAGACGTTCATTGGAGGCTTATAATGAAATTTGGCTACATTGGGATAACTCGCGATTTTCCTTTGGTATGATTCCATGCACATGAGCTTCGGCAATGTTCAATGAGTGTGTGAGTGGTTGTCTCCTCGCGCCTCTGTATTGGCTTAATTCGTTTTGGCGTTCCCTGTGACCCTGTAACACTTTTTCCAATCCTTCCTTATTCCCTCTATTCCTTTCTTTTGTTCTCTTTTTCCCTTTCTTCCTTGCCTTCTGATGCTGATCTTCTTTACTCTTTTTCCTATTCCGTCTCCCTTTTCTAGACCTCCTTTTTTTTTCAGTTCAATGTATATTTTCCGGTAATATGGCGAGTAGGAGCAGGATATCTCTCCTATTTGCTTTGATATCTTTATGATTGGAGTACTTGGAGGGAATGTACATTTTGTTTCTTTGTTACACACAATGTTAGCACAAACTGAAACTTTTGTCATAATTGTACTTTATTGTAATTTGAATTTGCTTATATTCTGGAATTTTTTTTGCTTTTTTTTCTTCTCTGTATTCTCTGATTTCTCAATAAAGTTTAAAATTTGAAGAAAAAAAAACAAAAAAACAGAAATGCAATTTATAAAGAAGTAAAAAGCAAGGGAGACCCTTAAATTGCACTCCTGGTACTTCCCCGATAACGACAGACAGACTTAAGGGCCACAAACCAAAGTATGGATCAAAAACTAATAATAAAAAACATAAACTTTATTAGTGAGTTTAAAATATTGTATGACCCTGCAGAGGAGACTACTCCGGTTGAGCCGCAGTACAGATGAGAACATCACCAGGAGCAGGAGGGAATCCAGGAGGAACACAAGCCAATTGGAGACCAGAATCCAAGCCCTGGAGTCGGAGGTGGCCAGGGTGAACCACAACTTCACCAAACGGGGATCATGAACATGTTCACACAGGTGCTGGTGGAGTTGCGAGAGATCAACCGTAGGGAGACCTTGAGGATGGAGAGGGAGAACTTGCATTCCACTGAGGGTTCCGCTGCACCCTCCACCCCCTCCAGTGTTACCCCTGAAGCCACACCTAGGGGGCAGAGGGTGACCAGGCGATCAACAAGGGCATCTACCTCTGGCACCCAGTCTAAGCCCCCCCCCAAAAAAAAAGAAGAAATGAAAGGCCCAACCTGTTAACTGCCCCCTCAATAAAGAAACATTGTGCTTTTTATTCCTGTCTGATCTGCTGTGTCTTCAGTTATGGATTGGGTGGCAGGGTTGTCTCCAATGCATTGCCAAATAATGCAGTGAACACAACTTCTGGCTGGGTGAAATGTTTGTGGGATGTTACAACATGGGTTCACACACTCCGTTGTCCAAATTCACCTGACAACCCATCCCTGTATCCATATAACACAACAGTTTTACATGGCCATGATGTGTGTTAGATTTGTTCTGAACATACCCCTTATCACAACAACTGGTGCAACACTGAACATTCGTCTGCATCAATTGTTGTATTTGAGGGGAAAACCAAACAAACAGCTATGTAACTTAGTAGGGAAGTAACAAGCAGGACAGATGGAACATGCTTCGCTGTTGTCTTTGGTTCAAATTCCTATTGTGCAGCTGACTTACTGGTGAACACAATGTACACCCTAGGATCTCAATGTGTGTGCTACACATTGGGATCCTAGGGTGAGCATTGTGTTCTCCAGTAAGTCAGTTGCACAATAGGAGTTTGAATTACAGCCTAACTTACTGGATAACCCAATGATTTCCTAAGATGTCAATGTGTAGCACACACATTGAAACCTTAGGCTGGGCATTGGGTTATGTACTAAATTGTGTTGTTGTTTAACTAAGGTTGTAACACACTTCACCAGTGGTAACACTTGTCCATTTGGTCTGGTTGTTTGTTGATGTACCCCATGTACTGAGATATGTCAACCTACAGCAATCTCAGGACATTGATTATATTGAGCAACACACAAACCGTGGACGTGACATTACTGTGGACGTAATGTCCCCTGTATCACCTCTTATCACCACAACACCCATTAGTGAATCACTGCCATCATCCCATTGCATGAATACATCACAATGTTCACTCATGGTCAAACAACCAGTGGACTCCTGTGATGTAGGTCATGCTTCCTATGTATGAGGTATACTCTAGCCTTAAGTATGGTTCATAATTGAGAGTGCTACTGTAGGAAAAAAATTACATGTTCTTACATTTCTGCCCCTTCAACTGTACTGAAATCTGTGAAAACAATGGCATTTCCAAATGTATTCATTTAGCTAGTGCTCTTGATATAAATGACACCACATTGGTATGAGCTGACCTTCCTTAGTGGGTGCTACAAGTAGAAAACTACACCTATTGCAACCGCTAATTTTACTAACATTTTCTCAAACATTACTTGTCTGTACAAAAATGGTTATAACAACTACAGAAGTGAAGAAAGGATACACAAACCATACCATTTTGGAAAGAAGAGAACCTGTCGCATCTAATGAGGGGTGAATTGCCTTCTTACCCCAAGCCTGTTGTGCCCTAATGCTTCCAAAAGGTTCCACTATAGGAAAAAATCACATTTTCTTTCGTTTCTGCCCCTTCAACTGCACTGAAATTTGTGAAAACCATGGAATTTCCAAATGTATTCATTAGCTAGTGCTCTTGAGAAAAGTGATACCTCATTGGTCTGCGTTGACCTACCTTAGGGGAGCAAGACGTACAAAACTACACCTCTTCAACCGCTAATTTTTCTAACATTTTCTCAAACATTACTTGTCTGTACAAAAATAGTTATATCAACTACAGAAGTGAAGAAAGGATACACAAACAAAACCATTTTGGAAAGAAGACAACGTGTCGCATCTAATCAGGTGTTAATTGCCTTCAAACCCCATGTTAGTTTTCAGCAAATGCTTCCAGAAGGTGCCACTATAGGGAAAAAATTGTATTTTCTTTCATTTCTGCACCTTCAACTATAGTGAAATCTGTGAAAACCATGGAATTTCCAACTGTATTCATTAGCTACTTCTCTATGGAGAAAAAGGACACCTCATTGGCGTGAGTTCACCTACCCTAGGGGGTGCTACAAGAACAAAACTACACCTTTTGCAACCTCCAATTTTTCTAACATTTTCTCAAACATTACTTGACTGTACAAAAATGGTTGTAACAACTACAGAAGTGAAGAAAGAATACGCAAACCATGCCATTTTGGAAAAAAAGACAACCTGCCGCATCTAATGAGGGGTGAATTGCCTTCTTACCCAAAGCCTGTTGTGCTCAAATGCTTCCAGGGGGTTCCACTATAGGAAAAAAATGACATTTTCTTGCATATCTGCCCCTTCAACTGTACTGAAATCTGTGAAAACCATTGAATTTCCAAATGTATTAATTAGCTAATGCTCTTTAGAGAAAAATGACAACTCATTGGTATGAGCTGATGTACCTTAAGGGGAGCTACAAGTACAAAACTACACCTTTTGCAACCTCTAATTTTTCTAACATTTTCTCAAACATTACTTGTCTATACAAAAATGGTTATAACAACTACAGAAGTGAAGAAAGGGTAAACAAACCATAAAAAATAGAAGAAACACACAATTCTACTGCGCTTCTCCCGAAAGTATAGAATTAGTACAAAAAAAGGAAAGCATAGGATTATAAAAAATCACAACAGCAATAAGAATAACACTATCACCAAATCAATATGTAATTGAAGAAATGGAAACAAACAATCAAGCACAATTTAAAATAAATAGTCCACCAATGTAGAATCTTCGCAGCTCACTCCAGATGGGTAGGGTTCCCACCACAAAAGAAACTAAAAAACACAAAAATCAAATGGCGCAGAGGATTCTTTCTAAGTGTAGTATTTAAGCAACTTGATCCATCACCAACACCTTTAGAAACAAGCTTCTGGAAATGTACTCACATTCTTCTGAAGCTATATCCAGCCTCCTGGAACAATCGCCAGTCTGGTGTCCCTTTTTTCACTCAGGTTCACTCAGTATTCCATAAAACATGTGGAAGTGTCAACAAGTCCCAGGTCACAACAGACCCAGCACTTCCTATTAACACACCCTACTTTGGTCTTTAAAAGGGAATATTATGGCTATATACCAGAATATGGGGTGTATAAAATCAGCAGCTTTGAAATCTTTTTCAATTTAGAAAAAATTAATAAAAATTATAATAATAAAAAAATCTTTCAAAGATAAATTAATAAAAACAAGTATAACCAGCAATAGAAAGAATAAATCACAATCAGACTGGCTTAATGCATTTCGTGGTATACTACCACTTCATCAGAAGCCCATAAAAGTGTGAATGGCAATGAGTCTTTTTATCTATAATTGGGATATCCGTTGGTTATTCTTTAATTAATACAAATGTTAAATTAAACCAATCAAAATAACCCAAAATCCCAGTATTCGTTTTGAACAAAGAGAAATTCCATTAGCAATTAGTATCTTACCATATACGTTGATTGAATCTTAAAACAGGTGCCATCCCCTTCTAACCACACATGTGCACGGCACAACCACCCCCAACAAAGGAATAAAATAAAAAACTCCCACAATCTCTATCCCATAATTCCCCAAACAATCTCTGTTACAGAAAGAGCAGAGGGTCATGCGCATGTGTACAAGGGGTAAGGAACCAAATCCCGCGAGACTATAAAAACAAGAATGATATTGACCAAATTAAGCATGCATGCGCATACCTCTCCCAAAGAGTAATGCGCATGCGTACGAAAGGAGAAGTACAAAAACAAAATCCCGCGAGACTGTAAAGACAGAATAATGTCTACCAAATTAAACGCTCATGCGCATACTTCTCCCAAAGAAAAATGCGCATGCGTACAAAAAGTAAAATACAATAGAAAAAAAAACCACGAGAATACAAGAACAGGAGTAGTAATAATATCTACCAAATTAAGATATTAACAGGAAAATATCTTTTGTTACTCGTTATAACTTTTTTGGAAATAGAATGCGGAGAATTATTTCGGATCACTGGAGAGTATTATTACAAGATCCCCTATTGCGGGAAGATCTGGGAGAGGTACCTCTTGTTACATTTAGGAAGAATAAAACTATTAGAACATTTGTGGCTCCCAGTAGGCCTAAGAGTGGCCCTACTGAGAACAGAAAAAAGGGTCCTCGGTCTAAAGTTATTCAGGGACTTATAGGGAATTATAGATGTAATCAAAATAGATGTAAGACTTGTCCCTTTATAGCTCATATGGGGACATTGATGGTACTGTTTCCTTTCCTATTAAACAATTTATTAGTTGTTATGCTAGTTATGTTGTGTATGTATTGCAATGTGGATGTGGGGCATTGTATGTGGGTCGCACGACGCGGGACTTGAGGACAAGAATTGGAGAACATAGGAGGAAAATTATTCACCAGGATAAGGATCACTGGGTTTCTAAACACTTTTCTTTATGTAGTGTAGGTGGTATATCTAATTTGCAAGTTATAGGACTAGAATGGATTAGTCCTCAAATTGATAGATTCCGTAGGCTTTGCAGGCAGGAGGCCTATTGGATACACACTTTAAAAACATTAGGAGGTAAGGGATTAAATGAAGAAATAGATCTTTGTTTTTTATAATAAGTGTAATCAGTACTATATTTAAATGGGGAGTCAAAATAAATGATGATTTTTTATTTATATTTTGGTCACTTTGTAGCACAGTATATGTTTAAAGGAATTTTTTTTTTTGCTTCTCCTCGGGTCTCCCGTTGTGCTGACGATCTTGTTGTGCCCCTTGAATCCACAAATGTATGAGTACAAAAGATTTTTTTTCTCTCTCTCTCTCTCTTTTTGGGAAGAACTCATTATTATTCATGGTTTGTTGGTGAGGTCTGTATCACAGTCCCCGTGATTCCCTGTCAACCTCTGTGATGATACCTGTGCATTGGAGGAGGCTGATTGGCCCGCCATACTGGGCCTATGGCACCTGTCAGATGCCCTTTCGTGGTGTTCCTGATCCTGCTCTTTTGTTGCTGTGTTCCTGCATTCCTGTGTACCGACCCAGCTCGTCTGACCATTCTACTGTTCCTGCTCCGTGATTTGATCCGGTTTTGCCTGACGTTCCTGCTCTGTGATTGACCCGGCTTTGGCTAACGTTCCTGCTCCGTGATTCGACCCGGTTCTGGCTGACGTTCCTGCTCCGTGATTGACCCGGCTTTGGCTGACGTTCTGCTCCGTGATTCGACCCGGCTTTGGCTGAAATTCCTGATTCGTGATTGACCTGGTTCCGGCTGACGCTTCCTGCTCCGTGATTGTATCCTGCGTTTCAGTGTGATCCCGGTCGCCTACCGGCAACATTCTGAACTGTGCATAGTATCGCTCTGACCAATCAATTCTCTGCTAAGCTGAGCTGTGGCCTCCATTATCGAGCTGTCTTTTAGCCTTGCTGAGTTATTGTCTCCATTACCGAACCTGCCCTATACCCTTGGTTGCCTCCGTTATTGAGCCTGCATCCGTACACTTGCCAAGCCTGTGTGTTTCATCCAAGCCAATTAACACTTACTGAGCCTGTGCCTTATTGACCTAGCCTATCCGTTTACACGAGCAGAGCAGTTTCCGTTCCGGTGCTCGGTCTGCACCGCGGTTGCACTTCCCTGTGCTAGTGGCCTCCTGTTTGCTCTTGCAGTGTGTTGCTCCATGACGGCACTGGAAGGGTGTCTCGGCTCTGGTCTCCAAGTGCTCAATGTTTTATGCTATCTATCGCACTACCAGTGCGTTGGCTCACTATCGCTTGTGCAGTGTTGGTTCGTACTGGCACCCAAGGGGTGTTCTGGCTCTGTTCCCGTTGGCACGCAGGGTTTCTTCCAGTTGCGAGTGCTAAGGGCTTTTCAGGTTCTAGTTCCATTTGCTCCAGCAGTGGCTTTCATCCATTACATTCCTCTAAGGAGGTATTAGCTCAGCTCTGGTCAAATCTTTGCTGTTCACTTGGGCGTCCTATTATACAGCTATCTGAGAGTGATTCAGTTCAGTTGCCTACTACACCTTTCCTTTGCACCATCAAGAGACTGATATTAACTTCTGGGCGTTGGCTAATTACCATCACAGAGACTGTTCAGTTGCTCTCACATTAACCCTTGTCCATTTCTTTATTCTGATCATTATAGTCTGTTCATACGTAGTTGAGTCTGTACTACTGTCATTACTGTTTATGCCTGTCCTGGCCACCAGGGGCACTGTCCTTTGATTTTATTTCAATAAAACTGTGTTTTTACTTTTAACCTTTGTCTGAGTGTCAGAAAATCGTAACAGTACGAAAGGGCCATGACCTCTGACAGTAAAGGTGACGGCAATACACAGAACCTCTACTGAAGGATGGATGTTCACTAGCAACGTCTGGACCAGTTGGCACTGGCCATGCAAACCTTACTAGAACGTACGTACCTTGATAAACCTAACCAAAATCCGGTGGTCCCCCCAGTTATGACACCGGATAACATTGCTGGGCAAATGGTTGCTTCCTCCAGAAGTTTAATGGCGGTGGCGTCGTTACCGTTAAGATATAATGGCGAACCCACTCTGTGCAGGGGGTTTATTAACCAGCTAGAGATATTCTTAGAACTGACACCTCATGACTTCCCGAACGACCGTAGCAAGGTGGGGCTCATGATATCTCTATTAACTGGTAAAGCCCTGGCATGGGCTAACCCCTTATGGGAGAAGGCCAAACCATGTACACTGAACTTCGATGAATTTGTCAAAAAGTTTCGGAGAGTATTCGAGCTACCTGGGAGAGCCACCTCTGCTGCCAAAAGATTGATGGAAATACAGATGGGCGAGCGTACTGTAGGCGATTACGCTATAGAATTTAGGATACTGGCAGCAGAGGTAGGTTGGAATAATGAGGCGCTGGTGGCAGCTTTTGCCCAAGGGTTATCAGACTCTATTAAAGATGAGATTGTGGCCAGAGAAGTGCCTACAGATTTGGACGAGTACATAGACTACTTTATGCTCATTGATACGCGCATGCGCGAGAGGCACCTGGCAAAGAGGGCAAGATCCAAAACCTATGGGCATGATGGTTCTTTAAACCCACCCTCACCTCCCAATCCTCCTGACCGGGTATCCAAACCAGGTGAGCCTATGCAACTCGGGTTCACCAGACTGTCTAAGGAGGAGCGGGCACACCACAAAACGCAGGGTTTATGCTTATATTGTGGTAAAAATGGGCACATACTACGTACGTGTCTGGTACAGCCGGGAAACGCACGCACCTAGGGTACCTTGGGGGACAGGCCCTAGGTGGTGTACAATCGTCCCCAGATCCCTGTTCCAAAAAACCCACCATTCCGGTGAGTTTCCTCATAGGTGACCAAGCTGTGGAGGTACTAGCTTTGGTAGATTCTGGCACAGCAGACTATGTCATGGACCGGGCTTTTGCTGAAACACACAATATTCCTCTGTCTAAAAGAGATACTCTGCTAGCCATTGAGGCCATTGATGGCAGACCTCTAGAACCAGCTTTCATCACTATGGAAACTACTCTCATTACTACGTCTACTGGGGTTCTCCACAGGGAGGAGGTATGTTTCCAGATCATACATTCACCCCATCACGCAGTCATTCTGGGGTTCCCTTGGTTATTGCTGCACAATCCCCAGTTTGACTGGCAAAGATGTGAGGTTAAGTCTTGGTCTGATTACTGCACTGGTCACTGTCTGTCTCATCCAGTCAAGATCATGTGTACCTCTCCCTCCGTGCCAGCTGAATAAAGCAAGTTCAGTGACGTATTCAGTAAAGGAGAGGCTAGCACATTACCGCAGCATAGGCCGTATGACTGCGCTATTGATTTGCCCCCGGGAGTGGTACCACCGAGGGGCAGGACGTACCCATTGTCCTGTGATGAAAATAAGGCCATGGAGGAATACATTGAGGATGCCCTCAAACGGGGATCATTCGCAAATCATCCTCTCCGGCAGGTGCAGGGGTTTTTTTTGTGAAAAAGAAAAGTGGCGAATTACGACCATGTGGACTTAATGAGCTCATGTCCAAGAACGCATACCCCATACCACTCATTTCAGAGTTATTTGATAGGTTGAAAGGCTCTTCTATATTTACGAAACTCGATTTACGTGCCGCCTACAACCCGATAAGGATCAGGGCTGGTGATGAGTGGAAAACGGCATTCAATACTAGGTCTGGTAACTATGAATATTTAGTCATGCCTTTTGGATTATGTAATGCACCTGCCGTATTTCAAGAGTTCATCAATGATATCCTCCGCGATTTGCTACAGTGCTGTGTAGTCGTATATCTTGATGATATATTGATTCACTCTGCTAACCTAACCCAGCACATCCAGGATGTGTCAGAGGTGCTGCTCCGGTTACGCAAGAACAAATTGTTCTGTAAATTAGAAAAATGTGAATTTCATTGTTCCAAAGTACCCTTCTTGGGTTTTGTAATATCTAAGGATGGCATTGCCATGGATGAAGAAAAATTGGCAGCAGTCCTACAATGGCCACTACCAAAAGGGTTAAAAGCTATCCAACGGTTCTTGGGCTTTGCCAATTATTACAGGAAATTCATTCAGAATTTTTCCACCATTGTAAAACCTCTCTCTGACCTCACGTACAAGGGCGCTAATCCCTCTCAATGGTCTGATGCAGCGGAAAAGCCCTTTGAAACCCTCAAATCTGCATTTGCCTCCACTCCTATACTGTCCCACCCCAATCCCACCCTGCCGTTCACGTTAGAGGTTGATGCCTCGGAGGTTGGGGTAGGGGCAGTTCTTTCCCAATGCCCCAAGGAGGGTGGCAACCTGAGACCGTGCGGGTTCTTTTCCAAGAAACTATCCAGTGCCCAAAGCCATTACGAAATTGGTGATAGGGAATTGTTGGCTATCATCCTGACATTAAAAGAATGGCGACATCTATTGGAAGGCACAAGAACCCCGGTATTAATTCTTACGGACCATAAAAACTTGATTTACCTTTCATAGGCTAAAAGGCTGTCCTCTCGCCAGGCTAGGTGGGCACTATTCCTGCCAAGGTTCAACTTTATAGTGTCCTACTTGCCTGGGTCTAAGAACATTAGGGCAGATGCTCTATCCAGACAGTTTTGCACAGACGTTGAGAGGGATGAAGCCACGGTTCCTATCATTCGGCCAGATAGGATTCTGGCTACGATACGCACCAGTATCACTTCGCCACTGTGGGAGCAAATTTTGGCATCTCAAGCTCGGGCACCTCCAGAAACCCCAGTTGGCAAGTGCTTTGTGGATGAGCCTTTCCGTACCCGTTTACTTGAGACCTATCACTCATCTAAGGCAGCTGGGCATATTGGAAGGGATCAGCTGGCATGGTCACTATCACAAATGTTTTGGTGGCCCTCTCTGAAAGCTGACTGTTCTGCATTTACTGCTGCCTGTGCCACCTGTGCCCACGCTAAGACCCCTAGACATCTCGCAGTGGGTCTGCTCCAACCTGTGCCTAATGGTGAAAGCCCTTGGTCACACATATCCATTGATTTTTTTGGGAGAGTTGCCAGTATCTAAGGGCTATACATTTATCCTGATGGTGGTAGATAGGTTTTTGAAGATGGCTCATTTTGTGCCCTCTCTGGTCTTCCTTTGGCCCAGGAATTGGCAATAGTTTTTGCCAGAGAAGTATTTCGCTTGCACGGGGTTCCCAGAGTGATAGTGTCGGACCAAGGGAGTCAATTCGTGTTGAGATTCTGGAGGGCATTCTGTAGCCAAATGGCCATACAACTGTCCTTCTCCTCCGCCTACCATCCCCAGACCAACGGGGCCGCTGAGCGTTCCAATCAGGGACTGGAGCAGTTTCTGCGATGCTTCGTGACTGATCATCATGATAATTGGGCCGACCTGTTGCCGTGGGCAGAGTTCGCCAGGAACTGTGCAGTTAATTCATCATCTGGGAACTCTCCATTTCTTGTTAATTATGGGTTCCAGCCATGTCTGCTCCCAGATTAATTTCAGTCACAACAGATTCCGGCTCTGGATGAGCACATCGAGCAGCTCCGCTCCACTTGGGCACAGGTGCAGAGGTCCCTCAGCCAGTCCTTCCAGAGACATCAGCGGCATGCCAATCACAGACGGCTGCCAGCGGTATCCTTCCAGGTTGGGGACAGGGTATGGTGTTCCTCCAGGAATCTCAATCTGCAAGTGCCATCCAACAAATTGGCTCCCCGGTTCATTGGTCCGTTCAAAATTATCCGTAAGGTTAACCCAGTGGCATACGCACTGGAACTCCCGACGTCTATGCGCATTCACAATGTGTTCCATGTGTCACTATTGAAGCCCTTGTTATGCAACCGCTATACTACAACTCCGGTGGTTCCTGGGCCGGTGGATGTTCAAGGCCAAGAGGAATACGAAATACAGAATATTATTGACTCCAGGAGATTTAGAGGCAAATTGCAATATTTGGTCAACTGGAAAGGTTACGGGCCTGAGGAGCGTTCTTGGGTCGACCAGAAGGACCTTCATGCTCCACGATTAATGTGCAATTTTCACTCTAAATATCCTCAGAAACCTAGACCCTCAGGCTGGGAAGGGGGTCTTTGAGAGGGGGGTACTATCACGGTCCCCGTGATTCCCTGTCAATCTCTGTGATGATTCCTGTGCATTGGAGGAGGCTGATTGGCCCACCCAGGATGTTCCTTTATATACTGGGCCTATGTCACCTGTCAGATGCCCTTTGTGGTGTTCCTGATCCTGCGCTTTTGTTGCTGTGTTCCTGCATTCCTGTGTACCGACCCGGCTCGTCTGACCATTCTACTGTTCCTGCTCCGTGATTTGACCTGGTTTTGGCTGACGTTCCTGCTCCGTGATTGACCCGGCTTTGGCTGATGTTCCTGCTTCATGATTCGACCCGGTTCTGGCTGACGTTCCTGCTCCGTGATTGACCCGGCTTTGGCTGACATTCTGCTCAGTGATTCGATCCGGTTCTGGCTGACGTTCCTGCTCCGTGATTGACCCGGCTTTGGCTGATGTTCCTGATTCGTGATTGACCCGGTTCCGGCTGACGCTTCCTGCTCCGTGATTGTATCCTGTGTTCCAGTGTGATCCTGGTCGCCTACCGGCGGCATTCTGAACTGTGCATAGTATCGCTCTGACTAATCACTTCTCTGCTAAGCTGAGCTGTGGCCTCCGTTACCGAGCTGTCTTATAGCCTTGCTGAGCTGTTGTCTCCGTTACCGAACCTGTCCTATACCCTTGCTGTGCTGGTTGCCTCCATTATTGAGCCTGCATCCGTACACTTGCCAAGCCTGTGTGTTTCATCCAAGCCAATTAACACTTACTGAGCCTGTGCCTTATTGACCTAGCCTATCTGTTTACACGAGCAGAGCAGTTTCCGTTCTGGTGCTCGGTCTACACCGTGGTTGCACCTCCCCTGTGCTAGTGGCCTCCTGTTTGCTCTTGCAGTGTGTTGCTCCTTGACGGCACCGGAAGGGTGTCTCGGCTCTGGTCTCCAAGTGCTCACTGTGTTACGCTATCTATCGCACTACCAGTGCGTTGGCTCACTATCGCTTGTGCAGTGTTGGTTCGTACTGGCACCCAAGGGGTGTTCTGGCTCTGTTCCCGTTGGCACGCAGGGTTTCTTCCAGTTGCGAGTGCTAAGGGCTTTTCAGGTTCTAGTTCCATTTGCTCCAGCACTGGCTTTCATCCATTACATTCCTATAAGGAGGTATTAGCTCAGCTCTGGTCAAATCTTTGCTGTTCACTTGGGTGTCCTATTATACAGCTATCTGAGAGTGATTCAGTTCAGTTGCCTACTACACCTTTCCTTTGCACCATCAAGAGACTGATATTAACTTCTGGGCGTTGGCTAATTACCATCACAGAGACTGTTCAGTTGCTCTCACATTAACCCTTGTCCATTCATTTATTCTGATCATTATAGTTTGCTCATACGTATTTGAGTCTGTACTACTGTCATTACTGTTTATGCCTGTCCTGGCCACCAGGGGAGCTGTCCTTTGATTTTATTTCAATAAAACTGTGTTTTTTACTTTTAACCTTTGCCTGAGTATCAGAAAACTGTAACAATCTGGTTCTTATGGTGAATTTCTGTGGGATATGCATTATTGGAGATGACATTTTTTAGGTTTGATGTGTGCCCTTTGAATTTATAAATGTATGAGTATATATATTTTTTCCTCTTTTTGTGAATAACTTATTATTATTTACTAATTGTGAGGTCTGGTTCTCATGGTGGTTTCCTGTGGGATGTGTAGTATTGGAGGAAAAATATTTATTAGGTTAGATGTGTGTTCATATTTTGGGTCTGGGGTCTTGTGAGAGATTTTTGCCTTGTTGGTTTTGGCTTTTTGTAAGGATATACGTATGCGCACGTATTGCGCATGGTTACATTGAGATCAAGATCTCGGGTCTAGGGTCTCGCGAGATTTTGTATCGTGAGACTCGGCTCTTGGGAGAAATATGCGCATGCGCGCTTAATTTGGTAGATATTATTACTACTCCTGTTCTTGTATTCTCTTGGGGGGTTTTGTATTGTATTTTACTTTTTGTACGCATGCGCATTATTCTTTGGGAGAAGTATGCGCATGCGTGTTTAATTTGGTAGACATTATTCTGTCTTTACAGTCTTGCGGGATTTTGTTTTTGTACTTCTCCTTTCGTACGCATGCGCATTACTCTTTGGGAGAGGTATGCGCATGCGTGATTAATTTGTCGATATCATTCTTGTTTTTATAGTCTTGCAGGATTTGGTTCCTTACCCCTTGTACACATGCGCATGACTCTCTGCTCTTTCTGTAACTGAGATTGTTTGGGGAATTATGGGATAGAGATTGTGGGAGTTTTTTGTTTTATTTGTGTTTTGTTTCCTTTGTTGGGGGTGGTTCTGCCGTGCGCATGTGTGGTTAGAAGGGGATGGCACCTGTTTTAAGGTTCAATCAACGTATACGGTAAGATACTAATTGCTAATGGAATTTCTCTTTGTTCAAAACAAATACTTGGATTTTGGGTTATTTTGATTGGTTTAATTTAAAATTTCTATTAATTAATGACTAACCAACGGATATCCCAGTTATAGATAAAAAGACTCATTGCCATTCACACTTTTATGGGCTTCTGATGAAGTGGTAGTATACCACGAAATGCATTAAGCCAGTCTGATTGTGATTTATTCTTTCTATTGCTGGTTATACTTGTTTTTATTAATTTATCTTTGAAAGATTTTTTTATTATTATAATTTTTATTAATTTTTTTCTAAATTGAAAAAGATTTCAAAGCTGCTGATTTTATACACCCCATATTCTGGTATATAGCCATAATATTCCCTTTTAAAGACCAAAGTAGGTTGTGTTAATAGGAAGTGCTGGGTCTGTTGTGACCTGGGACTTGTTGACACTTCCACATGTTTTATGGAATACTGAGTGAAACTGAGTGAAAAAAAGGGACACCAGACTGGGGTGTGAGCCAGTACAGGCGATTGTTCCAAGAGGCTGAAAATAGACTCAGAAGAATGTGAGTACATTTCCAGAAGCTTGTTTCAAAAGGTGTTGGTGATGGATCAAGTTGCTTAAATACTACACTTAGAAAGAATCCTCTGCGCTGCTTGTTTTTTGTGTTTTAAACAAACCATACCATTTTGGAAAGAAGACAACCTGCTGCATCTAATGAGGGGTGAATTGCCTTCTTACCCCATGCCTGCTGTGCCCAAATGCTTAAGGAAGGTGCCACTACAGGAAAAAAATAATATTTTCTGACATTTCTGCCACTTCAACTGTAGTGAAATCGGTGAAGACCATGGAATTTCCAACTGTATTCCTTAGCTAGTTCTCTTTGGAGAAAAATGACACCTCATTGGCGTGAGTTCACCTACCCTAGGGGGTGCTACAAGAACAAAACTACACCTTTTGCAACCTCCAATTTTTCTAACATTTTCTCAAACATTACCTGTCTATACAAAAATGGTTATAACTACTACAGAGGTGAAGAAAGGATACACATCCTGTGCCATTTTGGAAAGAATACAACCTGTTGCATCTAAAGAGGGGTGAATTGCCTTCTTACCCCAAGCCAGTTGTGCCAAAATGCTTCCAAAAGGTGCCACTATAGGAAAAAATCATATTTTCTTATGTTTCTGCCCCTTCAACTGTTCTGAAATTTGTGAAGACCATGGAATTTCCAAATGTATTCATTAGCTAGTGCTCTTGAGAAAAGTGACACCTCATTGGTATGATTTTACCTACCATAGCGGGGCGCTACAATTACAAAACGACAACTATTGCAACCTCTAATTTTTCTAATATTTTCTCAAACATTACTTGTCTGTACAAAATGGTTATAACAACTACAGAAGTGAAGAAAGGATAAACAAACAATACCATTTTGGAAAGAAGGTAACCTGCTGCATCTAATGAGGTGTGAATAGTGTTCTTACCCCAAGCCTGTTGTGCCCAAATGCTTCCAGAAGATGCCACTGTAGGAAAAAAATTACATGTTTTTACATTTGTGCCCCTTCAACTGTACTGAAATCTGTGAAAACCATGGCATTTCCAAATGTATTCATTAGCTAGTGCTCTTGAGATAAATGACACCTCATTGGTATGAGTTGACCAACCTTAGGGTGCGCTAGAAGTACAAAACTAGATCTTTCCAACCGCTAATTTTTCTAACGTTTTCTCAAACATTACTTGTATTTACAAAAATAGTTATAACAACCACAGAAGTAAAGAAAGGATACACAAACCATTTTGGAAAGAAGATAACCTGTTGCATCTAATGAGGTGTCAATTGCCTTCTTACCCCAAGCAACTTTTCCGCAAATGTTTCCAGAAGGTGGCACTATAGGAAAAAAATGGTATTTTCTTTTATTTCTGCCCTTTCAACTGTAGTGAAATCTGTGAAAACCATGGAATTTCCAACTGTATTCATTAGCTAGCTCTCTTTGGAGAAAAATGACACCTAGTTGGTGTGAGTTCACCTACCCTAGGGGGCACTACAAGTACAAAACTACACCTATTGCAACCTCTAATTTTTCTAACATTTTCTCAAACATTACTTGTCTGTACATAAATGGTTATAACAACTACAGAAGTGAAGAAATGATACAAAAACTGTACCATTTTGGAAAGAAGAGAACCTGCCGCATCTAAAGAGGGGTGAATTGACTTCTTACCCCAAGCCTGTTGTGCCCAAATGCTTCCAGATGGTGCCACTATAGGAAAAAAAATGACATTTTCTTGCATTTCTGCCCCTTCAACTGTAGTGAAATCTCTGAAGACCATGGAATTTCCAACTGTATTCATTAGCTAGTTTTCTTTGGAGAAAAATGACACCTCATTGGTGTGAGTTCACCTACCTTAGAGGGCGCTACAAGAAGAAAACTACATCTATTGCAACCTCTTATTTTTCAATCATTTTCTGAAACACTACTTGTCTGTACAAAATTGGTTATAACAACTACAGATGTGAAGAAAGGATACACAGACCATACCATTCTGGAAAGAGGACAACCTGTCGCATCTAATGAGGGTTGAATTGCTTTCTTACCCCAAGCCTGTTGTGCCCAAATGCTTCCAGAAGGTGATGCTGTAGGAAAAAAATTACATGTTCTTACATTTGTGCCCCTTCAACTGTACTGAAATCTGTGAAAACCATGGCATTTCCAAATGTATTCATTAGCTAGTGCTCTTGAGATAAATGACACTTCATTGGTATGAGTTGACCTACCTTAGGGTGCGCTAGAAGTACAGAGCTACACCTTTCCAACCACTAATTTTTCTAACATTTTCTCATACAAGTAAAGAAAGGATACACAAACCGAACCATTTTGGACAGAAGATAACCTGTCGCATCTTACCCCGAGCACGTTTTCTGCAAATGCTTCCAGAAGGTGGCACTATAGGAAAAAAATGGTATTTTCTTTTATTTCTGCCCCTTCAACTGTAGTGAAATCTGTGAAAACCATGGAATTTCCAACTGTATTCATTAGCTAGTTCTCTTTGGAGAAAAATGACACCTCATTGGTGTGAGTTCACCTACCCTAGGGGGCTCTACAAGTACAAAACTACATCTATTGCAACGTCTTAATTTTCAATCATTTTCTCAAACATTACTTGTCTGTACAAAAATGGTTATAACAACTACAGAAGTGAAGAAAGGATACACAAACCATACCATTTTGGAAAGAAGACAACCTGTCACATCTAATGAGGGGTGAATTGCCTTTTTACCCCAAGCTTGTTGTGCCGAAATGCTTCCAAAAGGTGCCAGTATAGGAAAAAATCATATTTTCTTACGTTTCTGCCCCTTCAACTGTTCTGAAATTTGTGAAGACCATGGGATTTCCAAATATATTCATTAGCTTGTGCTCTTGAGAAAAGTGACACCTCATTGGTATGATTTTACCTACCTTAGGGGGGCGCTACAAGTACAAAACGACAACTATTACAACCTCTTATTTTTCAATACTTTTCTGAAACATTACTTGTCTGTACAAAATTGGTTATAACAACTACAGATGTGAAGAAAGGATACACAGACCATACCATTTTGGAAAGAGTACAACCTGTTGCATCTAATGAGGGTTGAATTGCCTTCTTACCCCAATCCTGTTGTGCCCAAATGCTTCCAGAAGGTGTCACTGTAGGAAAAAAATTAAATGTTCTTACATTTCTGCCCCTTCAACTATACTGAAATCTGTGAAAACCATGGCATTTCCAAATGTATTCATTAGCTAGTGCTCTTGAGATAAATGACACCTCATTGGTATGAGTTGACCTACCTTAGGGTGCGCTAGAAGTACAAAACTACACCTTTCCAACCGCTAATTTTTCTAACATTTTCTCAAACATTACTTGTCTGTACAAACATGGTTAGAACAACTACAGAAGTGAAGAAAGGATACACAAACCATACCATTTTGGAAAGAAGAGAACCTGTCGCATCTAATGAGGGTCGAATTGCTTTCTTACCCCAAGCCTGTTGTGCCCAAATGCTTCCAGAAGGTGCTACTGTAGGAAAAAAATTACATGTTCTTACATTTCTGCCCTTTCAACTGTAGTGAAATCTGTGAAAACCATGGAATTTCCAACTGTATTCATTAGCTAGTTCTCTTTGGAGAAAAATGACACCTAGTTGGTGTGAGTTCACCTACCCTAGGGGGCACTACAAGTACAAAACTACACCTATTGCAACCTCTAATTTTTCTAACATTTTCTCAAACATTACTTGTCTGTACATAAATGGATATAACAATTACAGAAGTGAAGAAATGATACACAAACTGTACCATTTTGGAAAGACGAGAACCTTCTGCATCTAATCAGGGGTGAACTGACTTCTTACCCCAAGCCTGTTGTGACCAAATGCTTCCAGATGGTGCCACTATAGGAATAAAATGACATTTTCTTGCATTTCTGCCCCTTAAACTGTAGTGAAATCTCTGAAGACCATGAAATTTCCAACTGTAATCATTAGCTAGTTCTCTTTGGAGAAAAATGACACCTCATTGGTGTGAGTTCACCTACCTCAGATGGCGCTACAAGAAGAAAACTACATCTGTTGCAACCTCTTATTTTTCAATCATTTTCTGAAACATTACTTGTCTGTACAAAATTGGTTATAACAACTACAGATGTGAAGAAAGGATACACAGACCATACCATTCTGGAAAGAGGACAACCTGTCGCATCTAATGAGGGTTGAATTGCCTTCTTACCCCAAGCCTGTTGTGTGCAAATGCTTCCAGAAGGTGCTACTGTAGGAAAAAAATTACATGTTGTTACTTTTGTGCCCCTTCAACTGTACTGAAATCTGTGAAAACCATGGCATTTCCAAATGTATTCATTAGCTAGTGCTCTAGAGATACATGACACCTCACTGGTATGAGCTGAGCTACCTTAGGGCGCGCTAGAAGTAAAAAACTACACCTTTTTAACCACTAATTTTTCTAACATTTTCTCAAACATTATTTGTATTTACAAAAATAGTTATAACAACTACAGAAGTAAAGAAAGGATACACAAACCCAACCATTTTGGAAATAAGATAATCTGTCGCATCTAATGAGGTGTCAATTGCCTTCTTACCCCGAGCACGTTTTCCGCAAATGCTTCCAGAAGTTGGCACTATAGGAAAAAAATGGTATTTTCTTTTCTTTCTGCCCCTTCAACTGTAGTGAAATCTGTGAAGACCATGGAATTTCCAACTATATTCATTAGCTAGGGGGCGCTACAAGTACAAAACGACAACTATCGCAACCTCTAATTTTTCTAACATTTTCTCAAACATTACTTGTCTGTACAAAAATGGTTATAACGGGCCTAGATGCAGATCCGGACGGACGTGTAGACTCTGTGCTCTGTAGATGCAGGAGATTTCTATGTTGATTTACGGCTTTATTTCTAAAATTGCACAACTTTCTTACATTTTTACTCACCCTAACCATGCAGGGGGCAAGAAGAACTAGCAAAAATCAATGCAGTTCACTTATTTTTTACGATGAACTCTACTAACCCGCAGAGCGGGATTACTCACAAAATGGCTGACCGCGCAGAAGTGCACCCTGCTCCGGTACGTGGTGATCGTTCCTATTCTGAGGACAGAAGTGATTCCGACGGAGAACCATCGTGGGGCTGTTCTGAATCCCTCTTTACTAAAGGAGATATCCAGCATCAGCTAGCCTATTTGAAGATCTTCCTCAAAGAAGAACTAGCTGAGGTCAAGAAAGACATCTCCCATCTTGGAGACAGAGTACTTATCCTAGAGGAAGACAAACAGCATTGGATGGATTTTAAAGATCGTACTGTACAACACATTTCTGACTTGCACAAGGCCCAAGTGGAATACACGTTGAGATTGGAAGATGCTGAGAACCGGTGTAGGAGAAATAATAACCTACACATCCGTGGTATCCCGGAGGCCGTAGAAGACTCGACAATACCAGAAACCCTCCAAAAGTTGTTCTCTCTCCTTCTCAAATCAGACATGTCAGTGTCATATCCAATAGAAAGAATCCACAGACTACCTAAAGCTAAGAACGCTCCGAAAGAAGCCCCGAGAGATACCATTATCAAGCTTCTCCGTTTCCCAGACAAAGATGCTATTTTGCAGGCGGTGAGGAAGATGGCATCAATTACCTTTGAGAATCATCAAATCTCTATCTTTGGAGACTTCTCTCGCCTTACTGTTAATTGGAGAAGAGATCTCCAACCTCTTACTTCTGCTCTTTGTGCTCAAAACTTACATTATCGATGGGGCTTTCCTGTCCAGATCCAAGTCACCAAAGACGGCCGCTTGTATACTCTAAGATATGGTGAAGATTTCAAACATTTCATCAAAGCCCTCCAATTGGTCGTTCCTGAGGATCTCTCTATTCCCTCGTTTTCAGTGGACATTACCCTTTGATAAGACAATATGGAAACTTCCCCGCAGTGGCCGCTAGTCCATAAGAGACGCCTTCTCCAAGCAACGTGGCGAAACAAGCTCGTCAATCTAACGGTTGAACTCTGTTTTCAGTCATGACCACTTCTTTGTCATCCAGTCTTTTTAGGACTGAATTATATTTCATTGCTCATAGTGGAAAGATCAGATGAGTACCGACATACTTGTGTCTTGTTATAATAGCTATAAGTTGTACTTAATATAGTATTGCCAGTTAATTACATCTTGTCTAGAATGTTATGGATCGTAATAATTTGTTGCTTATTCCACTCCTGATACTTGTCTTCCCAGTAGTGTTTACTATTATGTTCTCTCATCCTAGATCTGGAATCTCATCACCCTAGCATACTTAAAACTGACTATAAACTGCTGGTCTATAGTAAGGCGTAATCATACATTGTTACATTTCCCTTTATCGAGTTCTTCATGGCTCTGTTAATATTAAGTAATGAACTGTATGCTACTCCTCACACTACATCACATACCCTTTGTACTATGCGCTCTCCTAGTCATTCTCCTGAATGCACTCTCTCATTGTCCGGGATGAGACTGGGAGAGGAGGCCTTTCCCAGACGCGTTCCTCCATAGCAGGGGGATTTGCATGGGAGATGTCCTTGACTAACTGGTGAATTTGACTCCTTACCCCAATTGGTAATATCTAGTGTTGAGCGAGCACCCCGATGCTCGGGTGCTCGGGTGCTCGGGTGCTCTGACCGAGCACCCCCTGAGGCTCGAGTGCTCGGCCGAGCACCCGAGCCCCATTGACTTCAATGGGGCGACACGAGCATTACACCAGGCACCCCCTGCTCTGATGAGGGGAGGGTGCCTGGTCAATGCCCCCCTTCATCTCCGCTATGCCCCCTTCATCTCTGTATGCCCCCTTCATCTCCGCAATGTCCCCCTTCATCTCCGCAATGTCCCCCTTCATCTCCGCTATGCCCCTCTTCCACAATGTCCCCCTTCATCTCCGCTATGACCCTCTTCCACAATGTCCCCCTTCATCTCCGCTATGCCCCTCTTCCACAATGTCCCCCTTCATCTCCTCTATGGCATAGAGGAGATGAAGGGGTACATTGTGGAAGAGGGGCATAGCGGAGATGAAGGGGGACATTGTGGAAGAGGGGCATAGCGGAGATGAAGGGGGACATTGTGGAAGAGGGGCATAGCGGAGATGAAGGGGGACATTGTGGAAGAGGGGCATAGAGTCTATGCCCCTCTTCCACAATGTCCCCCTTCATCTCCGCAATGCCCCCTTCATCTCCGCAATGCCCCCGTACCTCCAGTCCCTGGTGGTCCAGCGGAGCGTCTTCTGATCTGTGCCTCTTCCGGCACAGATCCCCGCCACCCGAACATGGCGGGAGAGCACATGGCGGTACTCGACGAGTACCGCCATGTGCCGAGCAGAGCGATGCTCGAGCCGATCCGAGCATCGGCCGAGCACGCTCGCTCAACACTAGTAATATCTCACTCTTTTGTACAGTACTTACTACGAGGGGAGACTAGCTCTAATTCCCCTTCTAGTAAGAGTGTTACTCCTGCCTTTTTCTATCCTTTCTTTTTCCCCATTCCTTCTGTTTTTGCTCTCTCTTTCTTCCCCTCTCTTATTCTTTCCTACCCTTTTTTATTTTCTCACAGACCTGGCTTCAAGATCAGTTCATTTACCCCATTGAAGCTCTATAATGGTCGCCATCCCCAACCAAGCAATTAAAATTATCTCACAAAATGTAAAAGGACTGAATTTGCCTAGGAAGAGATCCCTGATGTTCCGAGAACTTAAAAAAATGAGAGGTGATGTTATTATGCTACAGGAAACACATTTGTAGAGAGGGTCTAACGTCACTCTCACTTCACATGTCTACCCCAAAGCTTATCTCAGTTCGGCTTCAGTCAAGAGGCGGGGGGAGTAGCGATTATCTTTCACAGAGATATCCCCTTTATTTTTTCAGCAATGAAATTAGATCCAGAGGGCAGGTTCCTTTTTGTCAATGGTTCCCCGAATGGTTGTACTTTTACCTTTGCAAATATTTATTCCCCGAACTCTAACCAGGTTAATTTCATCTGCAACACCCTGGATACCCTCGCCAATTTTCAGGAAGGAACGTTGATTCTCAGAGGCGACTTTAACCTTCCCATTTACCCCCAGTTGGACTGCTCCTCAGGACGATCTTCTTATTCCCAAACTAGTATTAGCAAATTCGCGAGATCCCTTCATAAACTGCACCTAGTTGATGCATGGAGATTATTGAACCTGCAGGGTAGAGATTACTCCTTCTACTCGAATCCTCATGCAGTCTGTTCAAGGATAGATTATCTCTTCTTGTCTCATTCCTCGATCTCCAGTCTAAAAGGTGCCTCTATAGGATCTATTACATGGTCAGATCACTCCCCCATCTCCATCTTATTTGAACTCTCTTCTCCCTCATCACCACACCCACAATGGAAATTTGATGAGTCTTTGCTCTTCTTTTCAGACTTTAAATCTCAGGTCACACATGCCCTTGAACTATACATAAAAGAGAATGATACTGAGGATATGTCTCCAGTATCAGTCTGGGAGGCACACAAGTATGTTGAGAGGAGTTCTACTTAAATTAGCAGCCAGACGGAAGAAGCTCATCTCCCAAGAAATTTACTCCATTCTCCGAGAAATCCACTCCCTGGAATCTCTCCATAAATCTTCTGCTGCAGCGCTGTCACGGTTTTAGAAGAACACTCAGACAGAACGGTAAGGTTAAAATAAGTGCAAACAAGGGTGTAGGCTCTAGACCTACAAACAGAGCAGGAAAATAAACCAGGAGTACAGTAATAAGGTCTGCACTAGACAGTAGGATACTGACAATACATAAAACAGTATCTGGCACACCTGGCGCGATAACATACAGTCCCAAATCAGATGGTAGGGTGCCAACACAAGAGGTACACGAATAGAACAGACTGACCCAGACGCCTGGGTACTGGAACCCATACAGACAAATGGAAAGAACTGTTACTGGCTGACAATACAGAACTCTGGCTGCCGTGAAATCAGCGCAATCTGCCCTTAGTGTGGGCCACCAGAAGATATGAGATAACGACCAAATTAGTTGGTCTCTGCCTACATGGCCAGCTGCTCGTGAAGCATGATATGTTTCAAGGAGTTTAGCCCGAAAAGGTTCAGCTACAAAACATTTTTCAGGGGGAAATTCAGCTTGAGTAGCCAAGATCTCTTGACCTAATGGAGACGTGATGCTAGTCTGCAGGGTCACCAGGCTGCGATCTTGAGGAAGGATAGGTACTGGCTGTTCCTCAGATTCCAATTCAGGACCGTGCTGCCTGGAAAGCGCATCAGCTCTTACATTCTTAGAGCCAGGTAAATAGGAAACAATGAAGTTAAAACGAGAGAGAAAGCGGGCCTATCTGGCTTGTCTAGGGGACAATCTTTTAGCTTCTGAAAGGTACAACAGATTCTTGTGGTCGGTTAGTATGAGGATCGGTACTCTGGTGCCTTCTAACAAGTGACGCCACTCACGTAAGGCCAGGATAAATGCCAATAATTCATGGTCACCAATCTCATACACAGATTGCGCTTTTGTTAATTTTTTAGAAAAGAAACCACATGGCTTAAGTGGTTGACCCGGACCAGACCTCTGAGAAAGGACTGCCCCTACACCAGTATCTGATGCATCTACTTCAAGTATAAATGGTAGGTCCACCTTGGGGTGCGACAGGACTGGTCCAGAGGCAAATGCTGCTTTGAGTGCCTCGAAAGCCTCCTCAGCCTACTTAGACCATTCTGATGCCTTAGTGCCCTTATGTGTCAGGTCTGTGAGGGGTTTAACAATTCTGTCACGGATAAATTTACGATAATAGTTGGCAAAGCCAATAAACCTTTGAATAGCCTTGAGGCCCTTAGGACGCGGCCAATGAAGCACCGCTGACAATTTCTCTTTATCCATGGAAATGCCCTGACTCGAAATAACATATCCAGGCAATGGTACCATGGATCTATGAAACTCACATTTGTCAAGTTTACAAAATAATTTATTCTCCCTTAATCTCTGAAGTACGGTAGCCACATGCAAGAGATGAGTCTCTAAATCGGGAGAATAAACTAAAATATCATCTAGACAGACGACTACACAGGACTGCAATAAGTCACAGAGAATATCATTAATTAGTTCCTGAAACACTGCTGGGGCATTATACAACCCGAATGGCATTACCAAGTACTCGTAGTGCCCACTGCGAGTATTAAAAGCGGTTTTCCACTCATCACCTTCCTTGATGCGGATGAGGTTATAGGCTGCTCTCAGATCTAATTTAGTGAATATTGTCGCCCCCTTGAGGCAATCAAACAGCTCGGTGATGAGTGGAATTGGGTAGGCACTTTTTAACCATCAATTTATTAAGGCCTTTATATTGTCTATACATGGCCTTAATTCCCCAGACTTCTTTTTTACGAAGAAAAATCCATCCCCCACGGGCAAGGATGATCTGCAAATGATGCCCCTTTCTAGGACATCAGAGATATACTCCTCCATGGCCAAATTCTCATCACATGAGAGGGGATACGTTCTGCCCCTAGGAGGGACAGCACCAGGTGCAATATCAATGGCACAGTCATACACCCTGTGCGGTAGCAAGGTGCTAGCCTCTCCCTTACTGAAAACATCGCTGAAGGATTGGTATTCAGGCGGTAGGGAGGGAGAGGTACACAATATTCTCTTAGGTTGGCGCAGACAGTGAATCGTACAATGCTCAGACCAGGCCACAATCTCACAGGAGTCCCAATTAATTTTGGGATTATGTGTTCTTAACCATGGAAACCCCAAAATAACGCATAATGGGGAGACTGGATGATCTGGAAAGATAGGGTCTCAAAATGTAATGCACCCGTTTGTACAGAGAGTGGACAAGTTTCATGGGTGACCTGGGGTGGCACCAAAGGTCGCCCATCAATGGCTTCGATCTGCAAAGGATTGTCTAGCAGTACCAGCGGAATGTTATGTAATGAAGCAAATTCCTGGTCCATAAAATATCCCGCTGCTCCAGAATCTAGCAACACAGGTACCGTAACGGACAGGTTGAAGGAGGAGATAACCACATCCACAACCGGTTTGGAAGGCACGACCTCTGGGGACTGCTGAATACCACCTAGGACCTGTCCCCTAAGGAAACCTAGGTGCGTATGTTTCCCGGCCGGGTTGGACAATTACACAACAAATGACCTCCTTTACCACAAAACAAACATAGGCCATTCTTGCGGTAAAATTACCTTTCTTCTTTAGTGAGTCTAGTAAAGCCCACCTGCATGGGTTCGGCAAGCTCAGCATGACCAGGAGGCATGGGAGGACAGGGCGGCAAGGGTGGGAAAAAATTCTTGTGCCCCTGCCTTACAGGAGACCTTGGTTTGTGGTATTTACACTGAGTTCTTTCCCTGATCCAAGTATCAATTAAATTAACAAATTCAATTAATTTGTCCAAAGATTCAGGTAAGTCTCGGGCCACAATTTCATCTTTGATATGATCGTTAAGGCCTTAACCAAATGCTGCTACCAGCGCCTCATCATTCCATCCTAACTCGGCTGCCAAGGTACGAAACTCAATAGAGTAATCCGCTACTGTGCGGTTGCCTTGTCGGATATTCATGATTTGTTTGGCAGTCGAGATACTGCGCCCAGGGATTTCAAAGACACTTCGAAAGGCCCTCACAAATTCGCCAAAGTTGGCAGTAATGGGTTTAGCTTTTTCCCAAATCGGATTGGCCCAGGCTAGAGCCCTTTCAGTCAATAGTGAAATCATGAACCCGATTTTGTTTCTCTCCGTAGGAAAGGCTTGGGGAGCGAGTTCCAAAAAAATCTCCATCTGGTTAAGGAAACCTCTACAGAGGGTAGTTTCCCCATCATATCTCAACGGTAATGGTGCCGTAGCAGATAGCCCTTTATACTGCATACAGACATTCGAATCTTGGACTGTCGGTGCCTGAACTGGTGTGGCCACCGGGGATGGAAAGAATCTGTCCAAGTGTGCGGTCCGCTCCACCATAGTTTGCACCTCCATGGACAGTTGATTAAGACGTTGCTCATACATATCCATTCTCCAATGGATATTGATCGAACTTCCTTCACCGGACTTGTCTGAGGTCATTGGCCCTTTCGTACTGTCATGGTTTTAGATGAACACTCAGAAAGAACGGTAAGGTTAAAATAACTTTATTAGAATAAAGTGCAAACAAGGGTGTAGACTCTAGACCTACAAACAGAGCAGGAAAATAAACCAGGAGTACAGTAATAAGGTCTGCACTAGACAGTAGGATACTGACAATACGTAAAACAGTATCTGGCACACGTGGTGCGGTAACGTACAGTCCCAAATCAGATGGTAGGGTGCCAAGACAGGAGGAAAACTAATAGAACAGACTGACCCAGACGCCTGGGTAGTGGAACCCATATGGACAAATGGAAAGGACTGGTACTGGCTGACAATACAGAACTCTGTCAGAACCGGCAAGGAAATGAGTACACAGTCCTGAACTGGCAACCAGACTACAGTGGCAGCTGCTACTGGGAAACCCTAGAACACTAGGGGTGGACCGAGAAGAGGTAAGTACAGTAACGCAACCAGTGTCTCTCAATATCACGGTTCCCGTGATTTTTCTGTCACTCTGTGCTGTGTTGCTCTTCCATTGGCTGAGCTTGTTTTGTCCACCCACTATGGCCTTCATATACCGGGCCTCTGGCACCTGTCAGGTGCCCTTTCGTGGTGTTCCTGTACCAGTGCTACCGTTCCTGTGTTCCTGCGTTCCTGTGTACCGACTTGGCTCGTCTGACTATTCTTATTGGTTCCTGCTCCGTGATTGACCCGGTCTGGCTGACGTTCCTGCTCCGTGATTGACCCGTTCTGGCTGGCGTTACTGTTCCGTGACCTGATTCTGGCTATCCTGTCATCCTGAGAGTGTACCTGCTGAAGATCCTGACTCTATGTCGCCTGGCGACATTTTGGACTTTGTGTGCAGTGTTGTGCAGACTGAACAGTCAGTTAACTTTTGCAGATCCTGTTGCCTCCGTTATACTGAGCCTGTCCGTTAACACTTGCTGAGCACGGTTGCCTCCGTTATACCAAGCCTGTCTGTTAACACTTGCTGAGCACTGTTGCCTCCATTATACTGAGCCTTTCCGTTAACACTTGCTGAGCTCTGTTGCCTCCGTTATACCGAGCCTGTCCGTTTACACTTGCTGAGCATTGCAGCTTCTGTTTTACTGAGCCTCCTGGTTACACTTGCAGAGCATTGTGGCCTCCGTTAACCTGTGCTTCCGCTTAACACCTTATTTGCACAGCGTATAGGTCACCGCACCGGGTGGTGCAACTGGGCGATTCCATCTGCTCTCGTAGTGGACAGGGTTCCGTAACTGCACCAGAAGGGTGCTATTGGCTTTGGTTCCATTTAGCTCAGGCAGTGTTTGAAACTCCGTTACCGCACCGAAAGGGTGCTGTTGGCTCTGGTCCCATTTAGCTCTTGCAGTGTTTGTGACTCCGTTACCGCACCGGAAAGGTTCTATTGGCTCTAGTTCCATTCAGCTCTTGCAGAGTGTTGGGTATCTCCGCTCATTGCCTGTCTTGGAGTGTATCAGTCCTGCTTCACTGCTAAGGAGCTCTCATACCTTGCTACAGTCTCTTGCTGCTTTTACCATCTACTGGGCGTTGGCTAAACACACCACAACAGAGACTGATGACCTACCTAGGACTTTAACCCTTTTGCTACTGTTTTCTCATAATTATGCCTGTCCTGTGACAGTATATGTTCTTGCCCTATACTGGACCTGTGAGGGCATTCATAGTTCCTTATCCATTTACCTGTCATTGCAAACTAAGCCTGTAGTGGGCAGTGTTCCTGGTTTTTTAAATAAAACTGTGTTTTATTCTAACCTCCTGGTCTGAGTGTCTTATAAAACCGTTACACTCAATCTGCAAGCTGGAAATGCAACGCTGGCTCTTGAGCCCAAGGCTCTGCAGTCAGAAACGGTAATGCACTAATACCTGGATGCCCCAGGTACATACAGGGTTAAATGATAGCTCCCAAATTAACTACAACTCCCATAGGGAGTGAGCCCAGCGCTACCAGGGAGGCAGACACAGAGAGTGATCAGAGTAACTCAGTCGGTGTGTCAAACCCCGTACCGGTACTTCCATTGTACACACCACTGGATGGCAGTAGAGCAGCTTGAGCACAAAGCTCAGCCTTAGGTTGACAGAAAACAACGCACACCTAAAATAGCTGCAGTGCTCTGGAAACCAGTGACCTCATGGGGTCACCTAGAGGCTCAGACTAGACACGGTAATCCCGTGGATGGGAATCCACGGCGGGCAACGGCCACAGCGCGGAAGGCAGCCTACCACGGTCACCAACGGTGCGGGTTCTACAGCCAGGATACTGTCAGCATCATAGCAGGTTCACTGTCAGGATACTGTCAGCGACGGAGAGGGTTCACTGTCAGGATACTGTCAGCGACAGAGAGGGTTCTCAGCCAGGATACTGTCAGCACCGGAGCGGGTTCTTCAGCCAGAAGTCTTCAGTAACAGAGCGGGTTCTCAGCCAGGAAATAGTCAGCACCGGAGCGGGTTCTCAGCCTTAATACAATCAGCAAAGGAGCGGGTACTCAGCCAGGATACGGTCAGCAACAGAGAGGGTTCTCAGCCAGAATACGGTCAGCTATGGAGTGGGTTCTCAGCCAGGATACGGTCAGCAACAGAGCGGGTTCTCAGCCAGGATACGGTCAGCAACAGAGCGGGTTCTCAGTCAGGATACAGTCAGCAACGGAGCGTAGCAACAGGAACTCAGGAACAAACTCGTAGTCAGGCAGGCCAGGTCATACACGAATCAGCATAAACACAGAACAGACTCAGGAACTCATACACCACAAAAGGGCGCCTAAGGGAGGGCATCCCAGGGTATTTAAAGACAAGCCCTAGTGGTAGCAATTAAACCCAGCCAATCAGAGAACGTCAGTGATAATAATGTCGCTATTTAGAATAGGAAAGCACGGGCACCGTGATAAGCGCTTACTCGGCTGACAACCTTACGCTCGCGATTGCTCACCTTACTGAACGTCTAAGTAGAAAGATCTTTTCTTAGATCTCGGCAAAACCGATTTGAACACAGCAACAAACCTGGTAAACTTCTCACCCGCTCATTGAAAGCCAGACATCAATCCACATTTATATCCGCTATAAAGACATCATCTAAATCTGCCTCCTTCTCTACTCAATCTATAGTGGACACTTTCTGTTCTTATTACTCATTGCTCTATAACATCCGCCAACATGAATCTCACCTTCCAGGCCAATTCACGCTGCTGTGCATGAGGAATTATTTACGATCAGCCAACTTGCCTCAACTTCCACTCCAGGTACTGGAAAGTTTGGAGTCTCCCATTTCTGAACTGGAACTACAGCAGGTGATCGCTTCCCTACCTACTGGCAAAAGCCCGGGACCTGATGGTCTATCTCAACCTTACTACAAAACCTTCCAATCACTTTTATCTCCTCTTGTGTTGCAATCCTTCCTCTCGTTACCTGAAGAAATCTGTTCCCATCCTCACATTTCCACCGCCCATATTACCGTGATTCCTAATCCAGGTAAAGACCCCCAATGTTGTACAAGTTATCGCCCCATCTCGCTACTAAACCTTGACATCAAAATTTATGTGAAAATGTTACTGAACAGACTTCAACCCTTACTGCCAAACCTGATACATCTTGATCAGGCAAGTTCTATTCCCAAAAGGGAAACAAGGGACAATACTAGAGAACTGCTTAATGTTATTCACCATATTTCTTAGAACAAGATACCATCCGTTTTCCTTACAATAGACACTGAGACGGCATTCGAAAGGATAAATTGGTCCTTTTTGTTCTCTATGTTACAAACTTATGGCTTTGGTCCCAATTTCCTCTGCTATATCAAGACCTTATATGCCAACCCCTCCACAAAAGTAAAAATGAATGGAACTCCCTCAGATCCCTATCCCATCTCAAATGGTACTCGCCAAGGATGCCCCCTTTCCCCTCTTCTGTTTGTATTGATTATTGAGGTTTTTGCCCAGCATGTTCTCTTGAACACTTCCATACCGGGCATTCTTTTTCACTCTCACTCCTGTAAATTATCACTTTTTGCTGACGACGTTCTACTGTCCACTTGCGATCCTGAAACAGCAATTCCCGCCTTTCTGTCTGAATTTAATACATTTTCTTCCTTCTCAGACTTTAAAATCAATGTGTGTAAATCTGAAGCTTTAGCTTTTAACCTTCCCTTTCTGCACATTACCCTTTCAAATGGTCTACTAAATCTATTGCCTATTGAGGGATTATTCTCCTGTCTCACTTAGACTACACATATAGTCTGAACTTTCTAACCTTTCTCAGAGAGGTGCAAACTGAACTTTCTCAATGGCATAGACTATACATATCGTGGATTGGCAAGATCAATGCAATCAAAATGTCGATTCTTCCAAAGTTTCTCTTCCTCTTCCAAAATCTACCCATCTCTGTTCCACAATCTTTCTTCAAGAAAGCATCTACTATTCTCTTTCGCTTTGTTTGAGGCAATAACTCACCCCAAATTAGTCGCACAACATTGTATAGACATAAATCTCATGGAGGATTAGGCCTTCTGCATCTAGAAAACTGCTATAAAGCCTCAGCATTAGCTTCTATTCTGGACTGGAAACATAATGACCAAAACAAATTGTGGACATCCCTCGAAAGGAAATCGTCTCATTTAGATCTGCTTGATTTGTTAATTTCTTCTTCTCACGTCAGTTCCTTTTTGAAGCTCTTCAATCCTATCATTCAAAATGTGTTAGCCATATGGGCCCTAGCGAATAAATTCAATATCCTAATCCCTCACCCCTCCCCACTAGCTAAAGTATTCTTACCAGTTCGATCCCCTCACACTTTCTTCTCATTTGCCGATTTGGTCTTTGATTCCTAATTTGGAGACGAGACACTTTTGGGACCACACAGGGATAATAAGCTTTCCTTCTTTACAATCACAGTTTGATCTATCTTCCTCAGAGATATGGAAGTACTTACGCATTAAACATTTCCTATCTCACTGCCGTTTTAGTAAAGGCTTCCCTAGACCGCTGACCGCTTTTGAATGTCTCATAGATAATAGTCCTATTCAACCCAAAGGTTTTTTAGGCAAACTTTATAATATATTATCTTTCCTTAATCTCAATGCTAAACCAGGTTTTGTCCAAGCATGGGAAAAAGAGCTGAAGGAAACCATACCTCATTTCGAGTGGAAATGAATTTGGGCTGCAACCCATACCTCTTCCATCTCAAATCATTTTGTTGAGATGAATTACAAGTTACTGTCCAGATGGTACTATACCCCTTCTAAACTACATCAGATTGATAAAACTATCTCCTCTAAATGCTGGAGATACCTCTCTTCCAAGGGTTCTTTCTCTCATATATGGTGGTCTTGTCCAAAATTAACTACTTTTTGGACATCTAGCCTATCAATGATTGAACATATATTGGACATTTCACTTTCACGGGACCCATGGCAGATTATTTTATTCCAGAACCTACCCTCCACATCTCGTGTTAAATCATTGTTTCTATTGGCCATGCTAAATGCTGCTAAATCCCGTATTCCTCTGAATTGGAAGAGTCCCTCTCCCCCTACTATGACTGAGTGGTTTTCTAAAGTTGAAGATAAGTTTCTCTTCCCTTCTCTTCTCTTCCCATTCGCTCTCGTTGGCATTCGACTCACCTCTCTTGGATATAAGATTGTGTTTAATTGTCCTCCAATTCAGAGTCCAGGTCTGTGCACTCCCTCGCCCCTCCTCTTTTTTCATTTTATTCATTTTTTTCTCACATTTTTACCATACAATTTCTCCTTCCTACTTAATCACTGTCTTTTTCCTTCTCCTTTCTCTCCCTCTTTCTCTTCTGTTTTACTCCAATAATTTTTCAAGGGTTGGCTCACGTATCTAACTGCATGATAGATGATCTGTGACGTTCTTTTCCATTCTACTATGGGAATCCACCTTGATATCCAACTTATGTATACCTTATTCTCACATTCCCGTGTTAAGATTTTTGGACATGTATAATTATGTAATGCTCCTTGTATATGTTTTACTGTAATGCCTCTATGTGATGTTATCTTCAACCCTTAATAAAAAATCTATATATAAAAAAAAAAAAAGAAAAATGGTTATAACAACTAGAGAAGTGAAGAAAGGATACACAAACCATTCCATTTTGGAAAGAAGGCAACCTTCCGCATCCAATCTAATTGCCTTCTTAACCCAAGTCTGTTGTGCCCAAATGATTCCAGAATGTGACACTATAGGAAAAAATTGTATTTTCTTACATTTCTGCCCCTTCAACTGTAAGGAAATCCGTGAAATCCATGGAATTTCCAAATGTATTCATTAGCTAGTGGTCTTAGGAGAAAAATGACACCTCACTGGTATGAGTTTACGAACCATAGGGGGAGCTACAAGTACCAAACAACACCTATTGCAACCTCTACTTTTTCTAACATTTTCTCAAACATTACTTGTCTGTACAAAAATGGTTATAACAACTACAGAAGTGAAGAAAGGCTACACAAACCATACCATTTTGGAAAGAAGTCAACCTGCTGCATCTAATGAGGGGTGAATTGACTTCTTACCCCAAGCCTGTTGTGCTCAAATGCTTCCAGAAAGTGGTACTATAGAAAAAAATGGCATTTTCTTACATTTCCTCCCCTTCAAATGTACTGAAATGTGTGAAAACCTTGGAATTTCCAAATGTATTCATTAGCTAGTGCTCTTGAGAAAAATAACACCTCATTGGTATGAGTTGACCTACCTTATGGGGCTCTACAAGTACAAAACTACACCTTATTTTTCTAACATTTTCTCAAACGTGTCTTGTCTGTACAAAAATGGTTATAACAACTACAGAAGTGAAGAAAGGATACACAAACCGAACCATTTTCTAAAGAAGACAACCTGTGGAATCTAATGAGGGGTCAATTGACTTCTTACCCGAAGCCAGTTTTGTGCAAATGCTTCCAGAAGGTGCCACTATAGGAAAAAAATGGAATTTTCTTACATTTCTGTCCCTTCAACTATAGTGAAATCTGTGAAAACCATGGAATTTCGAACTGTATTCATTAGCTAGTTCTCTTTGGAGAAAAATTACACCTCATTGGTGTGAGTTCACATACCCTAGGGGGCGCTACAAGTAGAAAACTACACCTATTGCAACCTCTAATTTTTCTAACATTTTCTCAAACATTACTTGTCTGTACAAACATGGTTATAACAACTACAGAAGTGAATAAAAGATACTCAAACCGTGCCATTTTGGAAAGAAGGCAAGCTGCCGCATCTAATGAGGAGTGAATTGCCTTCTTACCCCAAGCCTGTTGTGCCCAAATGCTTCCAGAATGCTATTGCTCTTAGGAGTCAAATGACACCCCACTGGTATGAGTTGACCTACCTTAGTAGAAAATTACACCTACTACAACCTCTGTTGTTTCTAACATTTTACTCAAACCTGACTTGCCTGTACGAAAATGTCTATAAAACCTTTAGAAGTGAAGAAAAGGTAGATAAACCATACCATTTTGGAAAGAAGATAACCTGATGCATTTAATGAGGGGTCCTTGTCTTCTTACCCCAATACTGGTGTGCATAAATGTTTCCAGAAGGAGGCGATATAGGAAAAAAATTAATTTTTTTTTTCATTTCTGCCCCTTCAAATGTATGGAGCTCTAGTGCTCTTAGGAGTGCTCTTAGGAGTCAAATGACACCCCATTGATATGAATTGACCTACCTTAGGGGGTGCTAGTAGTAGAAAACTACACCTACTACAACCTCTGATGTTTCTAACATTTTTTCATACCTGACTTGCCTATACGAAAATGTCTATAACACCTTCAGAAGCAAAAAAAAGGTAGGTAAACCATACCATTTGGGAAAGAAGATAACCTGATGCATTTAATGAGGGGTCACTTGCCTTCTTACCCTAATACTGGTGTGCATAAATGTTTCCAGAAGGGGGCTATATAGCAAAAAAATTGCATTTTTTTTTCATTTCTGTCCCTTCTAATGTATGGTACTCTGTGAAAACCATGGAATTATCAACTGCATTCATTAGCTAGTGCTCTTAGGAGTCAAATGTTACCCCATTGGTATGATTTGACCTACCTTAGGGGGTGCTAAAAGTGCAAAACAACACCTACCACAACCTCTTATTTTTCTAATATTTTCTCAAATAATACTTGCCTATACAAAAATGGTTATATCAAATACAGAAGTTAAGAAAGGGTACAGAAACTATGCCATTTTGGAAAGAAGATAACCTGCTGCATCTAATGAGGCATCAATTGCCTTTCTACCCCTAAGTTAGAGTGCACAACTATTTCCAGAATGTGGTGCTACAGAAAAAAAAATGTGTTTTTCTTAAAAATCAGTCACTTCAAAGATAAGGAAATGGTTCAACACCATGGGATTTCCTAGGAGGACCTCCTGCAAGCCTACAAAAAATGGTACCCCACTGCTGTGGGTTGACATACCATATTGAGTGCCAGGAGTGTGGCTACCGGTGGAACAAGGGTGGGGAAGCAAACAATATTTGTGGTGTTCTGTTGCTACCAGTGGTCAGTCAGTGTAAGTGAGGACTTGTGTCTGCCAGTGAAACCAGGTCGGGGGAGGGACGAGGGTTCAGACCATGTAAGTGGGTATATCTACCAGTGGGCAGTGAGCAAGTGTGGCGGTGGTGATGGTGGGGAGGTAAGTGCATATGGGGGATTTGTGGTTACCAGTGTGCACTGTAAGTCCCCTCATACACTGTTTGATTCCCACCTGAATCCAGTGCGTACTGGCACTTGGGTCTACCAGTAGGCAATGGAATCAGACTGGGGGGTCAGACTGGGGGAATGGGACTGCCAGTAGGCTGTGGAACTAGGATGGTGGGTAGGGTATGTGGTGGGAGGGATTGGAGGCATTTTGTGTGCATGCCACAGAGGTGTCCAATGCATTGCAAAGCACTGGACACCCTGTTGTACACAAAGAGTTTTTTTTTTTTTTTTTTAGATATTATTTTTTATTTATACCTCATTGGGGGGCATCAGTACCACTTCTCATGTCCCCCAACGTCTGAATAAAAAATAATGGGAAAAAAAATGTGTGTGTGCCACAGGGGGTCCAGCACATTGTAAACCACTTGTGTTGGACCCATCTGTAACACACGCAGGTTTTTTGGTGTTTTTTCCCCCAAAAATATATTTTTGTGTAGACCTCATTGGAGGGCATTAGAACTGATGACCCACAATGAGATCTGAATAAAAAATAAATGGGGAAAAAAAAGAAAAATCCTTTGTCTGCTACAGTGGTGTACAATGCATTCCAAAGCAATGCATTGGACCCCCTGTGACACACAGAGGGTTCATTTTTTCCTTTTCTTTTATTATTTTTTATTCATACCTTGTTGGGGGATCAGGTCTACTTCTGATGACCCCCAAACAAGGGCAGAATAAAAATAAATAAATGTATGTGCCACAGGGCTGTCCAACTCATAGTAAAGCACTGCAATGGACCCCCTGTGGGGCACGCATTGTTTTCCTATTTATTTTTTTTTTACACCTTGTTGGGGGGCTTCAAGACCCCTGATGTCCCCCAATGAGGTCTAAATAAAGTAAAAATGAAGAAAACAAAACAAAATGCTATGTCTTCCACAGCACAGGAGTGTCCAATGCATTGCAAAGCAATGAATTGGACCCCGTGAGGCATACAGAGGGTTAATTTTTTTTTTTTTTACTATTTTTTATTCATAGCTTGTTGGGGGACATCAGGGCCCCCAACAAGCTTTGAATACAAAGAAATGCAAACCAAAGTCTTGTGTTTGCCACAGGAGGGGTGGTCTGCATTGGACCCCCCCCCGTGGCACACACAGGGTTAATTTTTCGATTTTTTTTTTTTATAGACCTCATTGGGGGTCATCAGGACCTCTCCTGACCCCCCAATGAGGTCTTAGTTAAAAAAATGTGCCCCAACGTAAATGACCCTGTGAGTACCAAAGGGGTCTCTAGCACATTGCAAAGGGTTAATTTTTTTTTCATTTTTATTTTTTTTATTGCAGACCTAGTTGGGGGACATCAGGACACCTTCTGATATCCCCCAGTTATTAATCTCCCAGCCAATTGTGCTGGGAGATCAATCTGGCGACCGCAGGAGAGCAAAGCTCTCCTGCCTTTCACTCCTACCACCGGTAGGAGTGAATTGGGTCAGGGAAAGTTTATTAACTTGATCATGTCACCGATGACGATAGTAGGCTTCCCCCGGTTCTGCCCACTCCTACCCAGAAGTTCAGGTAGGAGAGCGAGGAGGAAGGAGAAGCTCTGCTTCTCCTTTGGGGTTATTGATCTCTCAGCGTGATCGGCTGAGAGATTAATACCTGGGGGGACATGAGGAGTGATCCTCATGTCCCCCACGAGTGCCAGGCAATGTATTTTTTTTAAATGCGACCACTGCATGCCGGTTATACCGGCTTATGCATTGACCGCATTTAAGCTGTACATTGTACGAGCTTGGCACAGCAGGTGCAGCTGTCCAAACTCGTACAATGTACCCACCTGGCACTCTAGGGGTTAATCTTGAGGTTGGATAAAGCGCCGTAATCCAGGAGTTCACGCTGGAGAGGAGGAAAGGAAAGAAGTGGTCGTGTAACTAAAAACAGCATATCGTCTGCAAATGCGGCAATCTTATAGTTGTCGTTATTCCTGATCTCACTCAATAAAGGCTCCAAAGTCAACACAAACAAAAGGGGTGAGAGGAGGCATCCCTGACGGTCCCGTTCCCTATGGAAAAGCACGCAGAGAGAAGCCCATTCACTCTCACACATGCCGACGGTCCTGAATATAACATGAAAATCCAAGCTCGCATATTCTGGCCCAGGCCTGCGTGCTCCAATGTGGCCATCAAGAAGGACCAGTCAACCCTGTCAAACGCCTTCTCGGCGTCTGTGGATAAGAGCAACAAACCGAAGCCTCCCGTGCATGCATATCCCATTAAACTGAGCACCTTGATAGTGTTGTCCCTGGCCTCTTTCTCCAGGAACAAAACAAGACTGATCTGGATGAATCAATCCCGGCAGATGTGGCGCCAACCGTAGGGCCAGCATCTTCTCCAGTAACGTCACATCAGTGTTCAAGAGCGAAATAGAGCAATAGCTGGAACATAGCTCCCCATTCCTACTCTCTTTAGGCAGTACCGCAATAGTAGCCCAAAGAGTCTGCTCATGCAGACTGGTTCCTCCAAGAACTGAGTTGAACATATCCGTCATAGGGCGTAAAAGTTCCAAAGGAAAAGTTTTGTAGCGCAAGGGCAGCCCATCAGGCCCGGGAGCCTTACCGACCTGGGACGCCCTAATTGCCCCAGTCAATTCCTCCTCAGTAAAGGAATGCTCCAGAGATACAGCAGCCATCGGCGTCAACCGGCTACGTACGTGTTCTGTCAAATACTGCCGAATGGAATGCAGTCAGTGCTCCGATGTCTGCGGATCCCCATGTGAGGCAAGATTATAAAGAGTTTTGTAATAATCCCAGAATGCCTCAGCAATCCTGGATGGGAAGCAAACCAAAGCATTCTGGTTATTCTGAACCTTAAGCACATGGGACTACTGTACGCGTTTGTGGAGCATACGCGCCAATAATCGGCCGCATTTATTGCTATTCTCGAAAAAGAACTTTTTTGGATCGTTGATGGGCTAGACGATGCTGAGCAGCAAAAATGTTTGCAAGTTGAGTCCTTTTTAACAGGAGAGACTGTTTGCGCAAGAGAAGGCTTATGTACCTGTTCCAGGCGCAGTATGTCGTCAGTCAATGCAGTAAAATGCCGCGTCTGTTCCTACTTTCTCTCAGTACCCAACGCCATGAAATGCCCGCAGATCACACTTTTGTGCGCATCCCATACCACAGGTAAAGAGAGGCCTGGGGTCAGATTTTCAGAAAAATAGTTCTTTAAGAACCTCCACGGTCTGGGATGCAAGCACTGGGTCTAGCAAGAGCGACTCATTAAGTCTCCAATTCGTGCGACATAGCCGGGACATGGAAGAGGACAGCTGCAATTTGACTGGGGAATGATCAGACCATGTCATAGGGCCTATAGCGACAGAGACCAAGGAATCCAAATCCTTTTGAGAAAGAAAAAAGTAATCAAGTCTGGAGTAGGAGTCGTGAGAGGTGGAGTAGTAAGTATAGTGACGTGCAGTCGGGTTGACCACCCTCCAACTGTCCATTAGCTGGTGTCTAGCCAGTGTCGTCCGCATTCCCTGCAAGAGATTAGCAGGTTTGCTCGAAACACCAGAGGATGCGTCCAAGGTAGGGTCTATGGCTACATTAAAGTCTCCTCACAACACTAGCACCTCCACTTGAAATCCCTGAAGTTTCGACAATATTGTAGTAAGGAAAGTTGATTGTCGCGTGTTGGGAAAATAGACATTTGCAATAGTATAAAACCTATCGTAGACACTTCCCTTCACAAAAAGAAAGTGGCCCTCGCTATCTGCCAGGGTCTCCACGTCAGTAAATGGGACATCCCTCGAAATCAGAGTGGCAACCCCCCTAGCTTTCGACCGGGCATTATTACTGTAAAATACACGAGGGTAGCATTTATTAGAAAGAGATGAACGCTTATTCGCCAGGAAGTGAGTTTCCTGCAGTACAGCAATTGACACATGATGAGATCTGAGGTCCCTCAACAGATTGGTATTAAGACCCCTCGTGTTTAAAGAGTAAAAAGTCAAAGGTGCTGGGGCAGAACTCGTCTCCACTGTGTGCCAAGGGGTAGGATAAAGTTACTGATGGGATTAGAGTTCAGGGTACAGGACAGAAAAAAAGAAAAGGTTACAAAGGAAAAGAAAGAAAAACCTAGTCTAAACCACGCCACCTGCACTCAGTGGGGCACTGTCGAACACCAAAAACCCCGCCAGAAGGCAAAGGCCTGGTGTGTCAAATTAGATGCTTAATCCCTGTGAGAGCAAGCAAGTAGCCAAGAGCAGAGAGCGGTGCCAACACTCCACTGTCCAACCAGTGCACAACGGAGTAAATAGGCAAATGAGAGTCAACATATAAGCCGCACCCAGAGGCCAGCAATCGCATATTAAACAACAAAAATAGGACATTAATATCAGAACCAAACAACTAAAAAGCCATATAGATCAGCTGAAAACACATTACCCAGCTTCCACCCCCCCCAGCTCCCAAAGAGGGGAGGGCCCAAGGTTCATCCAACACACGCCGTGGACCGTAGCCACAGCCTGCGTGGGCGCATCTCAGGTCACAGCCCCCAAAGTAATCCCGAGGTCCAACAACCCTCCCCAAAATGCACACGAGCATTACGTGGCTACTAAATCCACCTGAGCCCGTGTAGCCCCAACTAAGGGATAGAGCTACAGCCAGAGCACCCCAACGGTCACAGTGACCGTCGGGGGCACCATAGAACTTGCCAGCATACAGCCAACACCAGCAGCCCGGTGCTATCCAAAAAACACGACTAGAAAGCATGACACACAATGCCCAAGTATGAAGTTATACATGTGCAGACTAACCCCTCCATTACAATACCCCTTAGTCAGCAAATCCCACCACCACAAAGTCAACAACAGGGTCAAGCACAACAGGACACCCTCAAGGTGTGGAATCCAGCAAAGAAAAGATCCAATGCTCACAGTGCAGACTATGCAGAGGTATCCAGGAACCTAGTGGTCCACAGGCCAGGTAAGTAACCGGCTAAACTCAAACTTCCACCAAAAGTGCAGCAGGCAGACCAACCGGGGCATCCAGAAGAAGGAGAGATCAGTCCACACCCAACCTCCGTGGCCCAGAAACAGGAACAACGGAAAGCTCAAAAGACTCCAGGGCCAAAGAAAAACTGAGGGCATCACACATTACTCTTCAGGAATCCAATCCCACTTCGGCACACACAGCTCCAAAGGTCTCAGCACTCTGCGGGGACCAAGAGCCCCCCCCGCCTCCGCGTCCCCACCTGGGAAGCGTACTCAGGGTCATCCCAGTCTGGTATGGAAAAGTTAGGCAAATTGGCTGCCCGGGTAACGCTAGGGACTTCCGTAGGGCTCCGGATGACAAGGGAGGTATTACCAATCCGGGCCATCACACTAAAGGGAAAACCCCACCTGTAGGGGATATCTTGTGCTGCAAAGGCCTGTGTGAGCAGTTGAAGCACCCTTCTCTTATGTAGAGTAATCCAGGCCAAATCCTGATATAGAGCCACCTCACTCCCACGGAAAGACCAGAACCTCCGACTCCTTGCCTTCCTCATAATCTCCTCCTTCAGTTGTTAGGTGGAGAGACAGCAAATAATATCCTGTGTAGGGCCAGAATCGGGTCCCCTCTGCTGGAGCACCCGATGAGCCCGCTCAAAACCAACTGGAGTTCCCACAGGTCGACCCAGGATCATACTGAAGAGAGAGAGGTAAGTGCCGTAAGCAAATCCCCTGGGTAGACCTCCTCAGTAAGACCCCGCACCCGGAGATTGTTGAGTATTCCCCTGTTGTCCAGGTCCTCCAGCAAGAGGCGCAGCTACCGAATCTGAGAGGCATGTTGGCGAGAGGAGGAAGACATGTCTCGCAATCCGCTCCCCACCCGTGTGGCCCGCTGTTCCAACGCCAGTACTTTAGAGTCCAGGTCATCCAGGCCCGAGCGTAGTCCAGCGATATCCTCCCGCACCTCACGGACACACTGCTTGATGTCCGCAGCCAGAGGAAGAAAGTCCTCTCTAGTGGGGACAGTGTTCACAAGGGCTAGGAGATCTTTCTGCACAGCAGAACCCTGGGCATCTGCCGGGGCTGGTGAGGGCAGGATACAGGAACCATCGGAGGAAGTTGAGGGAGATGGCGCCGCCGCCATATCGGATCCTTCATCACAGCGAGAATAGCCCACAGTTGGGGTAAAGTAATCCATCACTGATGCTTCTTTTTGCTTTTTACCAGCCCCAGGTGTTCGCTGGTCTTTAGGGTGGTATTTGGTCCTAACTATTCCACCAATATGCATCCTTTGGCAGATAAAAAGCTGGCCTTCAGCACAGAGCGAGCATATAAAGCAGCTATCTCAGCTCCCGGCTAGCCACACCCCAAGTAGATAGTTTTTTGCATAGACAATTGAGGTGTGAAAGGCGGAAGGGAGAAGTGCCAGACGTGGTGTCAAAATCTGGGTCAAACGCCATGTTGAAGTCTCCCCCTAGAATGATTTTTCCATCAGCCCAGGAACTCAGCTTGTCAAGTGTACTAATGAGGTATGAAATTTGAGATTTTTTGGGACAGTAAACATTCATGAGAGTATATGTTTGGTTGTGCAAACTGCCCTTAACGAAGAGAAACCTGCACTCGTCATCAACTAATTTGTCAACGAAGGACCAAGTCATAGCAGAATACCAACCCCTCTCTTTTCTAGGGAAGTTGAGAAGTAAGAGTGGGGAAAACACCAGGATGAGATGGAAGGGTGAGATGTACGTTTGAAATGCGTCTCCTGCATAAAAATTATATTAGATATAAGTTTGTGGCATTCATGCAAAAGATGGGATCTCTTTTCTGCGGTGTTAAGCCCTCTGATGTTGATTGATGTCAGTTTAATTTGCACAATATTTGCAGAAAGCAAATAGTTTCCCTAGATGTCCAATCGCTGAAGGTCCAGAGTACAGAGTTAGCAAAGAATAAGGCAAGGGAAGAATAGATAAGCAGAGAATGGAAGGGAAAAGCTGACAGGAGGATTCAGAATGGTAGGAGGAAAGTTGAGGTAAAGGAAAGGAAAATAGAGAATCAGTACAATCAGCCCTAAGGATAATAAAATAGACAGTTGAGGTGTACACATGAAATGCATGTGTGACATATTGTCCCAGGGGAATGGTATGTGAGGAGAAATAGAGCACATACGAAGAACATGTCCAGGTGTACCCACAAGCTCCATGGTGGAGTGAGGAATATGGTAATATGGTAATATCCCATAGGGGAAGAAGTGCAGTTTTAGTCTTTAGAGATAGGCAGTTAGTATATATTCCGGGTTATGTCAGGGATGATAGACAAAAGTTCACAAAAACTGGCTATGTGTAGATACAAAGTCGAAAGGAAGAGAAGTGGTCAGAACGAGATATGAGAGGAATTGTTGAGTGGCCAGGGGGAGGAAAGCCAGCATGGATGGCACCCGGATAGCCTGAAAATTTGGGAATAGGATCAGAGTGCTGCAGGGAGGTGGGAATCATCATTTTCGACTTTGTCTATATCAGCCCTAAAAGTAAGGTATACAGTTTGTTGTGAGAATGGTAAGGAAGTTAGGTGCACATACAGGGTACAATGGAAAGAAAAGAGGAACAGAATCGAGGAATTATATTGGGGAAGAATCTAATAGGGGACACCAGGTAGGCATATACAAGGTGGGTTGTGAAGGAGGGATTGGATTCTCCTGACTTGAGTTGCCTGCATGGACCCCGGGAAGAGTTGCGTTACTCTGCCCTTAGATAAAGAGTATGATAGTGGCAGAATCAATTAAACCTCATGGTTCAAATATCAGTTGTGCAGTTATGCAATCATAATTAAGATATGGTAAGGTGTCCCCCACAATATAGATTTAATGAATTCTGTCTCCCTTCACATGGAGAATATCAAACAAAAAAACATACATCAAAATTGTTTACACTTCAGCAGAGATCCCCTTCCTCCCTCCCCCCACCTTTTTTTTTTTAAATTATCCTCCACCCTCTTCCCTTTCCCTTCTAATCCCCCTGCCCCCACCATCCCCTCTGTGTGCGTTTGTGTGCATGAGTGAGGGGGAGTGAGTCAGACTCTCCTTCCCTACCTCCCGAAAAGTACTATATGCTAGAAAAGGGAAGAGAATCAAAGCAGTGTATACAATTATGGTTTGGGGCCCAGTATTTAACTATAACAGTAGGCAATTACATTATCAAAAAGTACATTACAACAATATCCTACCAAAAGTATGAGCAACACGGGAGCAGTGACAATCCTACAGTGATCTGGCTAGCTTACCTACGTAACAATAAGTTCCCCTGGTGTGTTGCCACAAATAATAAACAACAGTGTGTAGGCCCATTGTACATTAAGATGAATTTATGGGAAGGTAGGAGCCTAAAAAAAAATAAAGGAGTGATGACCACCGAAGCTAGGCTGCGCCCACCTCACTCATAAATATTAACCTATGGGCCTAGACAGTCCCCCCCCCCCAGACCGTGTATATTGGGATTTTCAAGAAAATACAATTGGCATGTAAATCAGAACTATTAACATTTCCCAATCAGAGTCCCCACAGTAATCCGGGGAAGCCTTGAAGAGTTTTGTTTTACCACCCCGGAGGGAATAATGTAGAATTATTTCTCCTGTAGTAGTGCCCAGGTCTATAGGCAGAGTGACCTATGCTGAGTAATACATAGTAAGTTCTGATGGCGACTTTTTCCAATAACAAAAGCTGTCCATCATCTGTTTGTAGGAGGAAGGTTTGAAATAACTAAAATAATATGTTGAAATTGTCAGGCAGATAAACAACCATCCCATATGCCAACTCTGAAACAGTTCAAAAAGTTCTAAACCGGGTGAAGTGCTAAGTCGTCTTCGCTGTTGCTCCCAGCATCATCCTGGGATTAAGGCTGGAGGGTTACAGCTCAATGCAAGATAGCAGATGGGGATGTGCATTCTCAAGTGTTCTGTGAGGTGGCAGATTTCTCTTCTCAATTGCAATGTATATGGGGATATGTCATTAAATATTTGAAGATCTGCTCAAGCGCAACGAAGGGCAGGTACCTCTCTGATTCTTTTAATGATTAGCTCTTTCACCTTCAAGCAGTGGAAACAAATGACAATGTCCCTCTGAGAGTTGTTGTCCCAGGGCCTTAGGGCCCTATGTATTCTTTCCATGAGCACTGGGACTGAGTGCAGATCACCCAACAGCTCTGAGAAGAAGGTGGATAGTACAATCCTCAAGTCGGAAGGTTGGACACTCTCCAGTAGATTTTTTACACATAGATTGCAGCGTCTGCTTCTGTTGTCGAGGTCCGTGAATTTCAGAAGCAGACTTTGAATTTGATTGTGTTGTGCCGATATCTTTGTTTCCAGAGAGTGGGTACATTCTGTTGCCTTGATTCTTTCTGCTTCCAGAGCATCCACTCTAGTGTGAATTTGGGCCAAGACAGCCCTGATGCTAGCAACTTCAGATTTGAAAGTCGATTTCATTTCCTCAGAAAATCCTCGAACGTCCTCCCTGAGAGATGCTGTCAGTGCCCTGAGGTCAGATTTGGATACTGGTTCTCCGTCCTCCTTCTTTGGTGGTAGACAGACGTCTGAGTTAGACCGCAAGGTTTGGTGTGACTAAGCAGTGCTCTGTAGAGGTATGGCGTTATCTTCCCATGCAGATGTACTGGGTGATGCTGGTGGAAGAGATGAAGCAGAATTGGGTTTTGAGCTGAAGTAGCTTTTAAGTGTACCAGAGGGTTTGGACGAACCCCTTTTTTTATTCCACATCTGTCGCCGAGTTCAGGGGAATATCTCTGGGGTTGAAATAGTGTGATCAGTTAAAATAAACTTAAGATGTAGCTCGTGGGTGACCCGGAGCACAGGGATTATGCTGCTATCTCCATCTTGGTCAGGACACGCCCCCCCTTCCACCAGTTTTAAGGAGCACTGTGCCTGTCTATAAACTGTTCGAGAAAGCCATTCGAAAGTCTGTCGAAAGTCTGTTCGTGTCTATAAAATGTTTGAGAAAGCCATTCGAAAGTCTGTTGAAAGTTTGTCCCTGGACAAACACAGATTTCAGAAAGCACACAGTCATCCTGTCAGTTATCATCAGCATCATCACCTCTTCAAAGTCCAAGTCCCACTCAGCCACAATATAGGCTGAAAATTTGTTAAAACAGGAGAAAAGGAGGACATTTTTGCATAGGCAGGAAGGCAAAATTTTTTGCCGGAAAAGCATGCAGGAAATTTTTCACACTTTTCGCCCATCCCTACTGCTAACACCCATGAAACACATGAAATACAGACACCATGACATTTATGTCATACATGTTAAAGCCTAACACCCACCACAGAAATCAAGCATCGCTGTTGCTGTACCCCTCAATTCTCCAGAAAGGCAACAAGAAGCAAGGTGTAGATAGGAGGAAGAATAGAGAAACCCAGGCAGAGGCTGGAAGTTTTATGATGAGTGAAACAGCTAGCTCACTGTCACCTTCTTCCTCTAGTCTTCTGCTGATCCATCTCATTCATCGTTACCTCCCCCACCAAATGATAGCCACTTTGTTGATGTTAGGATGTGGCAGTTTGTATCCACCCATTGCACACTGTGTGGTGCACTGACCACACCTACCAGTGTGGTGGAGGAGAATCGCAAGCAGGGCATAAAGCTGCATCTGAGGAGAACATGTAGAATATGCTAAGAGGGTGGCAGGTGGGGTTCATCATTACTATTAAACTGTTAGAAAGTTGTTATGTGTCCCTAGAGGGGTCTGGACAAAGGTTATAGTGCAGTACTTGGTTTCTGGTGTCATGGTGTTTGGATACATCTGTGCCCCCAGGTGTTATTTACCACACACTGAGCACATTGCAGTTGCTGATGAGAGCCACAGTTCCTGGTCTCAAAGGAAAAATGTTTATTCTAATAGCACACCCATGATTTTGGAGGAGAGGCTGGTGGAGAAGAATTGTTGGCCAACTTCTTCTATTCTCCACATATACTGGGGGATACTTATTGTGCTGCTACTGCCTCTGGAGCATCACTGGAGCTAGTCGTGGCAAGTGGAACCTTCATTATCCATCACCCGTTTTACTGCTGTTGTTGATTCCATTCCTTTTGAGTTGCCTAATCATCCTGCTGCTTAAACAACTCAGCAGCAGCCACAAGAACAGCAATCGCAAATTCCACATTTACATCAGGGCATTTGACAATGGCCAGTGGTCACTGGCCAACACAACATGACCTGCTAGCACTAGGCCACTTGGACATTTTTTTCCTCAGGGTTTGTGCTTTAAAAAAAAAAAAAAACGAAAAACATAGCCCTACAATAAACAATTTTTGGGAGTTTGTTTCTAACAAGCCTAAGGCCTACAAATCAATGTTTTCTTAGGGCTTGTGCCAAACAAGATTAAGTCCTACAATTCAATTCTTCAGGTGTTGTGCCTCTACTACGTCTATGTCCTTCAAATTAATGTTTCCTTTGGGCTTGGATATCTAACAACAAATCTAACAAATCATACTCTACAAAATACTTTATCACTTCAAATATCAGTCTACCCCATTGGCAACTTATGTCAGGGGGCTCCTGTCTCTATCACTTTACATACAAAGTTCTTATTTTACTTTATTGATTTATGCTTTTATTAACTGTCCCCCAAAATCACATTCCCTGTTCAACTGATTCATTCCCCAGACTCCACCCACCAACACAGACACCCTCCAGTCCTCAGACCCCTTTTGTACCATGTCTTATGGGGCTTTTTAATTGTATTTAGGATTTATTTTTTATTAACTCTGCCCAATCCCAGTAAACACCCCCCAAAAGAAAACATTCCCTGTTCAATTGATTCTTTCTCCACACTTCACCAAAAAAGGCACCCTCAAGCCCCTTTTATACTATGCCTTAGGGAAATTCAATGTTCCCATTGATTTCAATGGAATGAGCTAGGTGACCTAAGCAGGAAAAACTGCACTTTTCGCGGGAAATTATTAGCCAGCGGGAAGTGCCATTATTCACCAATTTCAGCTTGAGATGAAAATTTTCACCCATCCCTAGTTAGCATGACAACAAAAATGAGGAAAACTTGAGTAGGGGAGCATGTATGGATCTTCTTTCTTGACACTTGCACCTAGGGTCTTAAACAAAGAACTTACATGGATATTGCACAAATAAAACAATCTGATTCCATTCATAATCATCAATTAGCTTGGTATTTATCTCTATAAGATACTCTTATGCCATTGATTAAAAAGAGCTATTATAGAAAGAGGTTGGGAACAGAGGATCTCTCGGGCTCGTTTGTGGTGGATAAGGCGCACAGAGTCCCCTCGGCACACTCGCCTCTGAGGGCTGCCCTGAGACCCATGATTGCCAAACTTCTCAACTATAGAGATAGAGATACAATATTGAAAATGGCACGCCTTAAGAGTCCTATTATGCATGGCAATGCTCGTATCTCCATTTACCCTGATTTCTCTACGGAGGTACAGTGCCAGCAACTGAAGTTTCAGGAGTTAAAGCGCAGATTGTGAGAGAAGGATATTCAATACGCTATGTTCTATCCAGCTAAACTTTGTGTAGTTTACAATGAGAACACATCCTTCACGTCTGAGTCTGAGGCTATGGCCTGGATCAAGGCTTTACATAAACAGCTACTTCCATACTTGAGGACTCAACTTTCATACTACTACTTCCTGTTTATGATGCTCCATGGATTCTCGAGAGATGTGCCCAACAGATCTTTTTGTGGATGTTGTGTTCTGCAGGGTACGGAGGTATGGACGGTCTGTACTCTGGAGCTGTCTAGGATGTTTGCCTGTCTCCTTATAAGTCTGTGGACGCTACCTCTGAGGATTTATTGTGCGCCTAATACTACGGAGATGGAGCAGGGCTGGATTTATATCCACAATCTTCACTTAGGAATTATGTGTATGAATATACTAGTATGAGACGTTATCCAATTGCAGTAGGCTATGGTGTGCAAAATCTCTTATTCCTACATCTGTCAAGAAGGAGGAAGTTATGTATATCTCTCCACTTGCATGTTTTTATGTATACATGGGCTTGTTGACCTAGCACAGGGATATGATTATGTCTCTATGATGTCACGGTATGTCACCTACCGCCAGTGCATGAGTGTCAATGTCTAATGCGTCTTTGCTTCTTCTCAATTTACCTGTGTAAGAGTACATATGGTAATGTATGACGACATGCAGCTGGAGCACGTTACAATGTATATATATATTTTTTTTCACTTGGGCCTACTGAAATGCAGGGCGATATGTCCATGCCTCCAACTGACTCTCCCCATACATGACTGTGCCTGCTGACCTGATATAGGAATATAAAATGTACTTGTGCTGGTGTAACTTGTATAATATTTCGAAAGCAGTCTCCCCACGTTTTAATGTTTTAGACTTGAGGATTGCAGTCAGTTACTGCATGGGGGGATGGTAGTATATGCTATTTAGATATATGGACGTGTCCATTTGGGGTGTATGCTCTTGGGTATGCTTCAGATGGAGATGGCCCTGGAAATTGCCAGAAAGAAAAATACAGATGTCCTGCTTCTCCAGGAAACCCATTTGCACAGTGGCAAAATTTTGGCTCTTAAGAAGGCATGGATGGGTCACCATTACCATGCCACTTTTTTTACTCATGCTAGGGGGGGTCTCTATCTTAATTAATAAGTCTCTGCAATTGAATTGGTAGATTTAAAATCTGATCCACTAGGTAGATTTATCTTTCTGGATTGCCTGATTTCTGACATCCCAGTTATTGTAATGAACAGTTATATCCCTCCACCTTTCGTGCCTGAGGTCTTTGACCTGACTCTGGATACTACTGATGGGGGGTGGGGCACTGTGCAGCGGGGAGGGGATGGGGGACCATTGCAGAATGCCACCTTAGACCCTTATTTATTAGGGGTCTGGGTCTCAAGGGAGGTATCTGTGGGGCATGGTTATTTACTTTATGATAGTATATGCGGTGCTGATGGTCACTCCACTTGCATTGCTGTGTTGCCCGGCGATGTCGGGCGACATGGAGGTGTGGTTTATAAGAGTTGCCAAGAACACCTATGGGACTAATAGTATGTTCTGTATATGTAATAACTGTTCTTTGTTTTTTCTCACTTTAATTGTATAAGTTGTATGGTTAATTGTGCAGCAGGCGTCCGGGGACTGGCTTGGGATTTCCCTAGGGCTTCAAGTTAGGGTATAGGTCCTCTTCCGGTTGAGGTTGGATGGGGACAGGGAGGGGGAATTCAGTTTTTGCCAAAAGGCTAGGATCGTGTTAGGGTGGAATTCTAGTGGGGTTCATCCCTACTCTCTGGGAGACGGGTGCGCTACATATACCTTTTCTAATGGCTATGGCTAATAAACTGTTCACTTTCGTTTCCTGGAATGTCAGGGGTCTTAATGATAATATCAAATGCTCTCTGGTTCTGAATTATGCCAGAAAGCAAAAACCAGATGTCCTGCTTCTCCAGGAAACCCATTTGCACGGTGGAAAAATTTTGGCTCTTAAGAAGGCATGGGTGGGTCACCATTACCATGCCACCTTTTCTACTCATGCTAGGGGGGTCTCTATCTTAAATAATAAGTCTCTGCAATATGAATTGGTAGATTTAAAATCTGATCCACTAGGTAGATTTATCTTTCTGGATTGCCTGATTTATGACATCCCGGTTATTGTAATGAACATTTATATCCCTCCACCTTTCGTGTCTGAGGTACTGCAGGAGGCTCTCCTGTATGTCTCTGCTAGGCCTGGTTGTTTCCTTGAGGATTTGGGCCTCATTGATGTTTGGAGATCCCGTCACCCTGATGCTAGGGAATATTCATGTCACTCTGCCACTCATAAATCTCAATCTAGAATTGATCACGCCCTGGTCTCCAATCACGCATGGCATGCGGTTGATGAGTGTTCTTATTTACCCAGGGTGGCCTCGGACCACTCCCCACTGCGGCTACGTATTTTTATGGGCAGAGACTTCTCTGCTAATAGTTGGCAACTTCAGCCGTACTGGTAATCTATTGACCATATTGCTGCAGCTCATGGGGATGGTCTGGAGGAGTATTTTCAGCTTAATATAGACTCTGCGGAACAGGGAACGGTTTGGGATGCGGCAAAGGCCATAGCGAGGGGCTCACTTGTCTCATTAATTGCTATGCATAAAAAACAAACAAGAGATAAAATAGACCATTTGAAGGGGGAAACCAGGGAAGCAGAGGAAATATATGTAGACAAGGGTGACAGTATCTCATATGACTCCTTTTTGCTTGCCTTATCCGCATATAATGCTGCGCTGATGGAGCAGAATGTAAATTTCCTGATGTTTCAACAACAGAAACTGTTCGAAAATGGTGACAGAGCGGGGAAGCTAATGTCCCACTTAGTGGGAAATAGAGTGGGTAAGTGCTGCATCACAACTATATGCAACAGAAATGGGATGCTTATACATGATGAAATGGGTGTTAATGTTGTATTTGAGGATTTTTAGGCTGATTTATATACGTCATAAACTAACTCTACTGATCAGCAGGTGGAGGAATATCTGTCAGGGATTCCTTTCTGTCCCTGACTGAGGATCAGAGGCGGATGTTGGACTCTCCTATCCTGCTGGGTGAAATTGTGATGGCCATTGAGTCCCTTCCCATGGGCAAGTCCCCAGGGGGGGATGGACTACCAGCTGAGTGGTATAAAAAATATGTTGAAGTGCTGGCTCCGCATTTACTTAACACTATGTATGAAGCCTTGGAGCTAGGTAGATTACCGCAGTCTCTTACTGATGCAATGATAGTAGTACTCCCCAAACAGGGTAAGGACCTGACTAAGTGTGGCTCATACCGGCCTATCTCTTTGATTATAACGGATGCTAACATTTTGGCCAAGGTATTGTTGACTAGACTTAATGCAGTGATCTCAGACCTTGTTCATCTAGATCAGACGGGTTTCATGCCTGGGAAATCCACGTTCCATAATCTGAGGAAGTTATTTACTCACTTGCATGTGGACCATGATAATGCTGGCAGCAGTGTCGTGGTCTCACTAGATGCCTCTGGTGTACGCTCAAGAGGTTTGGCTTTGGGCCGACATTGCTGTGATGGGTGAGGCTTCTTTACACGGGTCCAGCTGCTAAGATTATGACCTGATCCGTCCGGTCGGGATCCTTCAGTCTTGGTAGGGGAACATGACAGGGATGTCCACTTTCGCTGGGTCTTTTTGCTTTGGCTATTGAACCCTTGGCCACTCTGATCCGGAACGATGTGTTGGTGGAGGGGTTTTAGGGTGTGCCTTAGAGAGTTAAAACTGGCATTATATGCCGATTATATTACTGTTTTTGGGGGGTCGCCCAGGTCCTTACCACGGGTCTTGGAATTGGTAAATACTTATGGTAACTATTCAGGATTGAGAATAAACTGGTCTAAATCATCCATGTTGCCCATGGACCCGATTGAAATTGGGGACACTGTGATGTCTGTTCCTTTGAAATATGAGGAATCTGTGAAATATCTTCGGTTTGTGGTAACAGCTTCCACAGGAAGTTATATTAAAGATAACCTAGAACCTCTCATTGAACAATTTAAGTGTAAAACTACATCCTGGCTCACGCTCCCGTTGAATGTTATTGGCCGTTCCAACCTGATTAAAATGGTGTTTCTTCCACATTTTTTTTATGTCTTTCAGGGTTCTCCTGTACATATCCCTAAACGATACTTCACCCTAATTGATAAAGTAATTCAGAAATGTATTTGGTCAGGTGGCACCTCTAGAATTAAATTGTCTATTCTGAAGAGCTTGGTGAGTGAGGGCGGCATTGCCCTCCCTGACTTTTATAAATACTATCTGGCTGCACAGGGAAAGTATGAGATGGCATATGTTTTACCCGATACCCTACATACTTTCCCCAAAATTGATGAATCCTTGCTCAAATCGGACTATTCATTGCTGCATATCCCTTTACTGGGTCCAGATATACTTAGGAATCCCCCTGTTATGACTCGGACAACTTGTAGTGTATGGTTAAATATACATTCTGCCTCGAACTTTGGAGCAAGGGACCCTGAAACTCCCCTCTGGGGACCAGAAGGGATGCTGCATCTTAGACGCTTGGAGTTTGGGAGGCTTTGGTCATTACATGGTATCTGTCACCTCCTGTCCCGTTCTGCCCTCCGTTTCAGTCTGTGGGCTTCCTCCTCTGTGCTCGTGGCTGCCTCCGCTCGCTTCCAGGTTTCCTCCGACGTCGCGTCATGTGCACCGTGACGTCATCCGGTAGCATCTATTTCATGATGCTCCAGACAGACGCGGGTGCACTCTGATAGTGTTCCCTTGCGTTCTGCATCGTGTCCTTGCCTTCCAAGTCTGTTCCTGATCCAGCCTGTTTCTGATCCAGCCTGTTCCTGATCCACCCTGTTCCTGATCCAGTCTGTTCCAGGCCTCCCTGTTTCTCCCAGCTGGCTTCAACCCGTGGGTTTGTACCCAGCCTGTTCCTGACTACTCAGTCTTGTTCCAGCAGTCCAGCTTGTGTGTCTACCTGCCAGTTCCAAGTCTGTTCTCAGCCTGTTGTTTCTGGACCTGTTATTCCTGCCACAGTCTGGACGGTCTGGCCTGCTGGTGACTTCCTCCAGGGACCCTCCTAGACAACTACAGTTCCAGCTCTTCTTATGCGACTCACCAGTGCTGTTTCTACTGGACAGGTCTGTTCTCTCCAGCCTAGGAGAGTATCTTTCTATTGTTTTCTTCTTCTTCTAGGAGAGTTCCAGCCATCCGGCCTCCGCTCTCAATCCTCGCTCTCTACACTGCGCTCCCCAGCATTCACTCTCCCCCACAGGAGCGCAGGTGCTGCCTGTGGGATTACCATCCAGGGCTCACCTCCAGCTCCTCTGGGGTTTGTAATCCGGCCTTGCGGCCAGCACCGTACCCGGCTTAGGCCGCAGCACGGTACTCCCACAGACAGCCAACGTACGGCGAGCATCGCAAACAAGCGTCGCACCCAAGCACTCCCTCTCCTGTGGGCTCCGTCACGTCTGGTTCACCCAGTGTGACAGCATCTCTTTGTTAGGTCAGTTATATTGTGGTGGTACCCTGAAATCCTTTGAGCAATTGCGTGAAGAGTTTGGCTTTCCTAACACCCTCTTTTACTCCTATCTGCATTTATGACATGCTTGAATGCCTTGTGGGGAAATGAGACTCTGGTCGTTAAGGAGTTTCCATTGGTCACTTTAGCCAAAAAAAGACAACCCCTTAGGCCTGTTTCCTTGATATACATGTGGATAGACAAATGCTCTGTAAGGGAAACTGATGGGCTTAGACCCAAATGGGAGACTGATCTGGGCACCGTTGAGAACTATGAGTGGGAGAGAGCTCTGCAGAGCCCAGGAGAGGTTTCTGCTACAGCCAGACATCAGTTAATTCAATTTGAAATCCTGCATAGATCCTACTATACCCCTGTGCATCTCTTTAAGATGGGTAGGGAGGATAGTGACCGGTGCAGGAGGTGTGGGGAGGCATGCACCACTTTCCTACATTTGCTGTGGGCGTGTCCTCTGGTTAGGGCATTTTGGGAGGAAGTATTGCATACTCTGTCAGATATGGTGCAATGGGATGTACCGTTCTCCCCCAAGCTATGTGTGTTCTCTGTTATCCCTGATCAGCTTCATTCAACTCCTCATGTTGTACTACTGAGGGAATTGTTGTTCATGGCACGAAAGGTGGTGGCACAGATGTGGATGTTGGATCAGCCTCCCAGACACACCCAGTGGATGGCCCTCGTGATTAGTAATATTCCTCATTACAAGGGACTCTATTTACACAGGGGATCCCCAAATAAATGTAATCTTATATGGGGTTCTTGGACCTCTTACTGTAATTCTAGAACACTTTACCGATGAAGGATGTGGACTGGATCCTCCTTGTGTTCTTTTTCTGCTTGTGGTATGCCCATGCTGCTGGCTATAGGTAATGGGAAATATTGAGAAATAGGAGGCTCTCATCTCCCGGGGAGGTGGAGTATTGGGAGTATTGGTGTGGGGTTGGGGCGGTGTAGGGTAGTTTCAGTTGCAATTTAGTTTTGTTTTCACAAAAAACAAAAAACGGAATTGGACTGTTATATCCCTGTGTTAAGATACTTATTTGACTATCTATATTGTATCCTATTCAGATGATATGTGCATTGTCAATGACTTTGTAATGCCTTTTTACTATCCTCTTCAATAATAATAATAATAATAATCCTTTATTTATATAGCGCACACAGATTGCGCAGCGCTTTACACTCATATTGGTTCCCGTCCCCATTGGGGCTCACAATCTAAATTCACCTATCAGTATGTTTTTGGAGTGTGGGAGGAAACCAGAGTACCCGGAGGAAACCCACGCAAACACAGTGAGAACATACAAACTCATTGCAGATGTTGTCCTTGGTGGGATTTGAACCCAGGACCCCAGCGCTGCAAGGCAACAGTGCTAACCACTGAGCCACTGTGGTCATAAAAATGATTTAACAAAAAAAATTGCTATTATAAGAATGACCCTTAATTATTGGTCTTGTCATGTGTATTGACATTGTTATGAATCTAAATAGGCTCACAGTAATCTGGTGGACATCAGATTCCTTTCACCAAGAATATTACCTACTTGTTTATATATTTAAAAAGCTTTTTACCCTTTGACAACAAGATAATTTTTAATATGTCTGTCAGTTCCATATTAATGAGAACTATGGGTTAAATTAACCTTTTTAATGAGAGAATGGAAGAGCTCCAAAAATAATCTTTATGTCAAAATATAATATGTTTTCCTTCAATAACTACTTACATGATATATGCAAACATATTTTTATTGTATATATAGCTGTTTTAACTATTGTGAGGCTTGAAAAATCTCTATGTGTAATAAGATTGTGGCCTTGATTCAATCGGCAAAACAACAGCCAACATTATTTTTTCAAGCATGGTAAGCCATTCAATTATCTGTGCGATGAAAAAATACCAGTTAAAAAAATGCAAGTGAGCGGGTAAATTTATCTCCCATTAGGACCCATCATAACAAGTCCAATATTCCCATTCATTTCCATGTGTTAGGCAGAAGCATGCATTAAGGGACCCAGTTTTTTGGGTGCAGAGTCCCATATTGCATGTTTAAACCTGACAATGCAGGAATTGAAGGGAAAAAAAAAACTAAGTGACCAGTGAATGCATTGATATGGGGTCCTAAGCCCCATATCAGTACATCCACAGTACTCAAAGAATATGTGTAATGTTCTTAGAATTAACCCTATGAGTGTCAGCGGGGTATGCAATGCATTGAACGGAGTTGCATACCCCACTGGCACTCAAAAGGTTAATACGGCTAAGCTAACAACATGAAAACAAACACCTAGGGCTAGATTTAAAGGCAGCCGTTAAACCATCCACTAAGTAAAAAAGGCACATCGGCCGAAAAGAACACATGATTTACGGCAGATTTAAAGGTAATAGTACAAGAATAGCTATTGGGCGTAGGCACAACAAAAACACGTAACACAAAAACCAGCGTTGCACCTGATTTTGCATCACCGTGCATCCCAAAGACCCATTAAAACACAACTTAAATCAAAATGTAACATTACGGCTGCCGTTGTCTAGCAACCCTGATAGATGCACAAACAAAATTCAAACCTACAGCCAATCCCAAGGCCCCAAAGTATCAAAAATGTTCAAATACACCTATATATATACCTCAAAATAACGGTCACACCCTGTCTGTGTTTCGAGTTTCAGCAAGCTAGATCACAGGACCCAGGAGTGGAGGATAGTGTTTAGAGAGACGGAGAGAGAGAGAGAGAGAGAGAGAGAGAGAGAGAGAGAAGCATACAGAGGAGTAAGGTAGAAGGATTTTGGAGAGGAGAGAATTACATTTAAATAGACACATAGCACACTTTTGCACATAGCACATACATCCATACAAACACATATACATACATACATACACAGTCTTTTTTTTTTCTCACATGTTACACATTTTAAACTTTTTACAGTGTGAATCTGTGAGTGAAAGTGTGTGACAGAGAGTGAGTGGGATAGAGTGTGTCTGTGAAGGCCTGTGAGAGTGCCTGAGTGTGAGTGGGTGAATGATGGCCAGGAGAGGAGGACAGGAGAGAGGGATGGGGAGAGTAGAGGAGGAGGAGGAAGGTCAGGAGGGTATCCCTGAGCAGAGCAGGGGTGGGAGAGGGAGATCCACAGGGCGGAGGGGGACCAGGCACACAAGAGCAGGCACACAAAGAAGAGGGACAGAACCTGCAGTGGGACGGGGGGTAGTTCCTGGGGACCACCACACACAGGCAAGGGCAGAGCAGGCAGGACACTCCAGTTCTGACTCCTTGCATGCCAGAGCTGAGGGGGACAGGGTCAGGGATCCTTGATATAGCGAGGAGGAAAACACGGCCCTCATGGAGGCCGTGCTGGAGAGGGAGAGTGTCCTCTTTCCGGGGGAGAGAGTCCCTGGCCTGGCTGCGAGGAGGAGAGCTGCCTGGAGCCAGATCTGCAGCCGGGTTAATGCGGTGGCCACCTGCAGACGGGATGTGGACTCAATCAAGAAGAGATGGGGCGCCTTCAAAAGGCAGGTGAAGAAGAAGATGGGGGATGCACGCCTGAGGCACCGGAGGTGGTCCACCTGTCCCATCACCTTCAGCGCATGGGAGGAAAGGCTGCAGCAGACCCTGTCATCTACCCTCATTGAGGGGGTCCCTGGAGGATCAGTCAGTGGGGATGAAAGGAGCCTCCACACCACTGGTAAGTGCATCACCCCAAAACCACACACCACCTCAAACCACACACCCATCACAAACAAACACAGTCACATCCCAACAGTTGCCCTTCATTCATCCACACAACTGCACCAACACAGCACCCTAAGGGTTTAAAAAGGACGCAAGGCAAGGACAAATGTCAAGGTTCAACAAGGCCAAAACCTGTCCAACTCCCTGGTTAACCCTCATGTTACACACAAACCATGCTCAGAAAAGTGTTGTATGTCAAACATCACAATTGTTTGCACACAATGTTACCCATGTTTCCATGGGGGGATTATCAATGCATCGATCAACAATGCTTTGGCAACCCCTCTGGTACTCAAAGGGTTAACCAGACAACAAACACATGTCGATAGGCTAACAAGTACATGACACATAGGGGACATTCACTAAGCTGTGAAAAAGAGCTGATGTAGGGAATTTTACACTTACATACCCTCACTTTACCAATTACAATGTTAGTCTATGGAGAATATTCAATAACATGAATCAAGCTGCACAGACCCCAATGTATGGACTTCATAGAAAACATTGCAGATGGGGAAATGAGATCACTGGAGAAGTCAGCATCATAATCAGTTCATCAGGTCTACTTAACCGCTTACTGAATCACTAAAAGGATGGATCAGGTCACAAATCACAGTGCCACTGAGAATAACTGGTTGTATGTGCAACACACAGGCCAAAAACAATTACACATAACTAAAGATGAAAAAGTTGGCCTTGGTGTTGTGTGTGCAATCATTTACTCTAACTTGAATTTACATATCTCACATTTGATTCACATATGGATCCTCAGGAGTGCTGATGCCATGGATGGATGGTACACCAGCCACTATTTGCAGGATACATATGGGAACCAGGTATGAACCATTGAGGTCAATAACAGGCCATGAATTATGGATATCTATGATCGGGTATGGCTGCCTCACACAAAAGGCTGGATGGGCCTCAATCCTTCAATACTGGCTTGATTGTTGCCCCTCAGGATTCAACTTGAACAGACCTCATGGACAGGATCCTGTAATGTACATCAATCCCTGATTGCCACGGTGGTATCCCATGCATCACAATGCAATGCATAGGATACCATCATGACAACCAGAGAGTGACATGTCTAATCAGACAAAATCCAGCACTGTACGGGATAAACTGATAACATAGGGATGAATACCACTTGAATCACACTGCAGATCAATTACAAAAAGATATGTACAGAAAGAAAAATGACCAGATATGTATGTGGATATGTCCCTTTCAAATGGGTACTAATATGTCCCAACAAGATGTGAACACAGAGTTCAGTTCAGTACGTGAGATTATCCTACTGCCCATATATGTGAACCCTTAACAAACTAACTCATATTGACATGGGCGTCCGCAGGGGGGGGCAAGGGGGGGCACTTGCCCCCCCTGGATTTTAATCTTGCTCCTTCTGCTGCCAGCGGCGATCACATCTCCTCTCCCCTCCGCGATGCGACGCCCGTCACGCGCAGTTGGCAGCCAATGAGAGAGGGGAATCCACCTCTCCTCTCTCATTGGCTGCAGTACGGTGTGCACTGCAGCCAATAAGAGAGGAGAGTTGGATACCCCTCTCTCACTGGCTGCCAACTGTGCGTGACGGGCGTCGCGGAGGGGAGCGGAGAGGAGAGGTGATCGCCGCGGGCAGGTGAAGGAGCGGGGCTGCAGAGGGCAAATTAGAAGCTGATGTGGGCAATGTGAGAGCGAGCTGATGAGGCAAGTTGGAGCTGGAGGCAATGTGAGGGCAAGTTGGAGCTGATGGAGCAATGTGAAGGCAAGTTGGAGCTGATGGGGGCAAGTTAGCGCTGATGGGGGAAAGTTGGAGCAAGTTGAAGCTGATGGGGGCAAGTTGAAGCTGAAGGGGGCAATGTGAGGGCAAGTTGGAATTGATGGGGGCAAGTTGGAACTGATGGGGGCAAGTTAGAGCTGATGGGGGCAAGTTGAAGCTGGAGGCAATGTGAGGGCAAGCTGGAGCTGATGGAGCAATGTGAAGGCAAGTTGGAGCTGATGGGGGCAAGTTAGCGCTGATGGGGGAAAGTTGGAGCAAGTTGAAGCTGATGGGAGCAAGTTGGAGCTGAAGGGGGCAATGTGAGGGCAAGTTGGAACTGATGGGGGCAAGTTAGAGCTGATGGGGGCAAGTTGAAGCTGGAGGCAATGTGAGGGCAAGTTGGAGCTGATGGAGCAATGTGAAGGCAAGTTGGAGCTGATGGGGGCAAGTTAGCACTGATGGGGAAAGTTGGAGCAAGTTGAAGCTGATGGGGGCAAGTTGGAGCTGAAGGGGGCAAGTTGGAGCTGAAGGGGGCAAGTTGGAACTGATGGGGGCAAGTTGGAACTGATGGGGGCAAGTTAGAGCTGATGGGGGCAAGTTGAAGCTGATGGGGTCAAGTTGGAGATGAAGGGAGCAATGTGAGGGCAAGTTGGAACTGATGGGGGCAATGTGAGGGCAAGTTGGAGCTGATGGGGCAATGTGAGGGGAAGTTGGAGCTGAAGAATTAATTAAAGTTATTGCGGGGTGGTAGTTCCCCTTTAAGCTTTTGTATTAGGTTTCTCTACCCTCTGCATGCCTGAGCTTTATGTGATGATTATCCCCCTCCCCTTCATGACATTGTGAAAAAAGGACAGAATATGGATGTTATTAAAATTATGCCCCCCCCTGGAAAAATTTCTGCGGACGCCCATGCATATTGATATCATCAGAGTACACATACCTAGTATATTACACCTTACTTAGATGGGTATCAGTGGTATCAATGAAAGTTAGTTTGTGATGGCTGCACATATATAGGCAGTATGACAATCACATGTACTGAACAGATATGTTTGTACCCATACGAAAGGTACATATACACACATACCAGACCATATTCCTCTCTGTGTACCTTGGCATGGCAATGGTTAATTTCACCTTGATGTAACATTGTAGGCATCATAAAGAGATGTTTAGACAGATGTTGCTGTATGTGACAGCTGGAGATGTCAGTCATTTGACCACACGGAGGCTCTTCAGCAGACCCAAAATTGAACCATTTGGAGATGGATCCGTCAATGAAATGGTCCACAGAGTGTGCTTACAAACCAGGCACACTTTGTAGACAATGCCAAAGATGTAGTTATCTCCAAATGGGTCAATTTTGAGTCTGCTGAAGAGCCTCAGTGTAGTCAAATGACTGACATCTCCAGCTGTCACATACAGTAACATCTGTCTAAACATCTCTTTATGATGCCTACAATGTTACATCAAGGTGAAATTAACCATTGCTATCCCGTTAAAGAGATAGTAATACCTAAAATGTGAAAGGAAAAATATATGTTATGGGATTGATCCACCGGGTAAAGCAAGGGTATTCCCACTGCTGAAATGTGTTTCATCCCAAGAGTATAACAGCTCAAAGTTGAATATTCCATGGACAATATCACAGTGGCCTGAAAATGTACCATGCCAATGTTGCAAGACCATCCTCTGGCCAGCTTTGGTCCAGGGACCAGAAATCCACAAAGGATGATGTGGCAACAGCGCAAATGTACAATTTTAGGCCACTGGGATGTGACACCAAAGGAATGTAACTCTGAGCTGCGATACATGTAGAGTAAAACACCCTTCACCAGTAGGAGTACCGTTGTTTCACACAGGGGGATAAACACTACAACATATATTTCCCTTTCCACATTTCAAGTATTAATATCAATTTGACACCATCATGGCTAATTTTACTGATCACAGAATCTCAATTCTCCACACAGCTTATGTGCCTCCAGCACTCCAGGAGCCCGTGGAGGAGGCCACCTCACCACCCAGTGAGGAGTATACGGAGGAAGGGACCAGTCAGCGGGCACCATACCCAACAACATCCACACGTCTTGCCAAACTGGATGCCCCACCTCTGGCTGCACCACAGCATTACAGTGACTGGATGCACCCTACCACCTCCAGGAGCTATTACCCTCCAGCAGTAGCACCACGACCAGCAGCAGGGAGGCAATGGCTGCTCGGTGATGTGGCCACCACCCAATACGGGCCATACTCGTCCCCGATCGACCTACCCTCCTGGATGGCTCTCCAGCATGGCCCCAGGTATGATCCCAGGTGGGGGCCAAGCACATACCAGTGGCCAAGATTTGACCCTTGGTCACTCGACTACCAACACCTGGGCCTGCTTGGGGAGCCCCAGCCCCAATGCAAAGGGACATGTTTACCCCACCACCTCCACCAGCACAGACATCAGTGGGCAGCAGTGAGTCCATTGATGTGGTGGGCACATACCCATCTGCAGCACTTACAGCACCAGCTGAGGAGGACACAGCAGCAGCTGAGGAGGACACAGCAGCAGCTGAGGAGGACACAGCAGCAGCTGAGGAGGACACAGCAACAGCTGAGGAGGACACAGAACCAGCTGAGGAGGACACAGCACCAGCTGAGGGGGACACAGCAGCAGCAGATTCACCAGGCACAACCATCACCAGCAGTGAACGCCCCACAGGGATGGAAGCAGAGTGTATGGCTCTGCAAAGGAGACTACTCTGGTCAAGCCACTGCACCAATGACAACATCACCAGGAGCTGTAGGGAATCCCGGAGAAACAGAAACAGGATTGAGGCAAGGATCCATGCCCTGGAGTCAGAGGTCATGAGGATCAACACTCAACTCCATCAGCTCCACACGGGGGTGATGGACAAGCTTGCACAGGTACTGGTGGAGTTGAGAGAGCTGAACCGCAGGGAGAACTTACGGTTAGAGAGGGAGAACCTGCATTCCACAGAGGGATCCACTGCCCCCACCACCCCCTCTAATGTGACCCCCGAAGCCACACCTAGGGGGCAAAGGCTGACCAGGAGATCATCCAAGTTATCCACTTCTGCCACACAGTCTAAGGCCCCCGCCACTAAGAAAAAAATAAAATGTCCAACATGTTCCATTTCCCCTGAATAAAGGAACATTGTGCTTTTGAATCCTGTCTGATCTGCTTTGTATTTGGTCATAGATTGAGTGGCAGAGTTGTCTCCAATGCATTGACAAACAATGCAGTGAACACAACTTCTGTCTAGGTAAAATGTTTGTGGGATGTTACAACATGGGTTCACACACACACACACACAAACACACACACACACACACACACACACACACCGTTGTACAAATTCAACTGGAAATACATCCCTGGCCATATTACACAACTGTGTTATATGGCGATGTTGTGTTTTGAATTTGAACAACAAAACATACCGCTTAGCACAACAAATGGTACAACAATGAACATTTGTCTACATCAAATGTGGTGTTTGACCCTTCGAGTGCCAGAGTGGTAGGCAACGCATTGCAAAGAAATGCGCTGGGTACCACTCTGGCACTCAGAGGGTTAAGGGGATAACCAAACAAACAGCTATGTGACTTAGCGGGGACATAACAAGCAAGACAGATAAATGGGACATGCATCAATTTTGTCTTGGATTCAAACACTCATTGTGCAACTGACTTACTGGGGAACCCAATGTTTTTAACCTAGGATTTCAATGTGTAGCACACACATTGATATCCTGGGGTGAGCATTGGGGTCTCCAGTAATTTGAGTTTTTGTTTTCCTAAGGGTGTAACAGACTTCACCAGTGATAACACTTGTCCACATAGTCTGCTTGTTCGTTGATGTAGCCCATGTACTGCGATATATCAAAGTGGAGCAATATCTCAGAACATTGATTATACTGAGCAACACAGAAACTGTAGACAGGAATTTACTGTGGAAGTATGTCCCCTGTATCACCTCTTTATCACTCCCACAACACATTAGTGTATCACTGCCACCATCTGTTTGCATGAATACATCACAGAGTCCACTCATTGGCAAACAAGTGGTGGACTCCTGTGATGTGGGTGATGCCTTTCCATGTATGGGGGATACTCTATCCTGAGTGTGGTTACGCATTGACAAAATGTGTAATCCAATATATCCTCATACAGACACAGACTGAATAGTGATGGTTCATCTTTATTGTGTCTCAAAGTACATTAGAACGTACATGTGTTTTCTGTGTGTATTGCCTATATGCAGTAAACACTTGTATGAGAACACTAATGTACTTTGAAACTAAATGGTACTACTTTAGTAATACTGCTGTCCTGCTCATGTGCTGTCCATAAGGTTTGATAACTCTGTAGATGAGCATCCTAACTGTACAGGTTATTACACTCGTGAATTTATGTTTTCTGTGTCTATATGAGAATGTTCCAGTAGAGGTTGCTGTGAACCTCAGGTCAAACATTGCATCACCAACAAAATCACCAGAAACAGCAAGGGGTGAGCTTTATAAAGGTGTTGTTAAGACATCAATCCAGTCACATGGAAGATCTTCAGTTCAAGGATGGATCATGTTATGGATGCCTGTGGGACAAGAAGACAGGATTTTGAGCAGTAGACCAGAACTGATCATCAAGCAACAACAATTTCGACTTTATAATCCCCTCAATTTTCTTAATTACAGGTGAGTACACAAACCATTGCTTGGTAATGTGTTGTGTACTCATCTGCAACCAATTATGTGGAGAACTAAGGACATGTGCACCAGCCCTATGGATATGTACCCCTGACATGAATACACACATCAACAAGTGTTCTGAGAGCTCCATGGAAGTTATGAATTTGGGCTGCCACTGTGAAAGTGACAGTGACAGCCCAATGTCATTTGTTCCATGGAACTATTAGGACATATTTGTTGATGTGTGTATTCATGTCAGGGGCACATATGTCTGCACACTCACAGGTCACCATGGAGTCCCTGGTAATCTGATCTACGTTTCATGACCTCTACGTTGTGTAACAATACCACTGTACATCCACCCCTCTGCTGCTCTTCTCAGCTCTATAACAGTACAGGTCCCATATTGAGTCCAATGGCACTTTAACCCCTGATGTGACGGAGTATTATCCAATGCATAGCATTGGATAATACTCTTTCGCTACAAGGCTAGCATGGTTTCTCAGGCTATGATCATGGCAAATCAAGTTAGTTGCTGCCAATCAAGCCCTGTAAGGTGATGAACATGGGTTATGTGTTGTACCTTGTTCTCCTGGGGGTGTGCTTGATATCCTTGGGGTCTGTATGTCGATGTGGAGAGGGGAATGGAGGATGGTTTTTGAATCCCCACACACAATATGCCACGTCCATGGTATAATTGATGTTTTGGGCCATGCTGCTGCCAGTACAGTGCTGTGCCAATGTTCCTGTGGGGTGAGATAGAACATCATGTGCAGTGTGGTTAGTGTGTTGGCACCAATTCACAGGACTGATGGGGGACTTGCATGGATTGTTTGCATGCCTGTGTTATACTCACAGGTAAAGTGTTCCGTGATGAGCCTGTCTCTGATCTGCGCCCCTCTCAAGGTCTCCTCCACAGGGCCGATGTCCATGGGCACTTCAGGTATGGGGGGGTCCTGGATGTGATCCAGCAGCCTGGTGTCTACTGCGATGCTGTGCAGTATTGCGCACACCACAATTATGTCGCACACCTTTCCACGTGCATACTGCAGTGCTCCCCCCGAGTGGTCCAGACATCAAAATCGTGACTTGAGGAGGCCAAAGATCCACTCATTGGCATTCCTCGTTCTTCCATGAGCCTGGTTGTACCTTTCCTGGGCATGTGTTTGAGGATTGGCCACAGGGGTGAGTAGCCAGGACTTGCAGCCATAGCCAGCATCACCTGTGTAATGTGAGTGACATGGTGAGACAGGGAGCACATGTTGTGTGAATGATGTTTTGTGTGGTGGACGTACTAGCTGTGGGTCAGGAGCATGCTGAACAGAGTTGTGCGTACACCTGTGGATGCTGTGTGATTTTGTATAGTGAACTCACCCAAAAGCCATCCCCCTGCAAAAGTTCCATTCTCGAAATCTCTGTGGACTGAGGAGTTTTGGAGAATGTAGGAATCATGTGAGCTGCCAGGATACTTTGCACAGACATTCATAATCCTCATATTGCTGTCATACACCATCTGCACGTTCATGGAGCGGAAGTTCTTCCTGTTGATGAATAGCTGTGCGTCACATGCTGGGGCTTTAATACGGACATGGGTGCAATCTATAGCACCCATGACCCTGGGCATGCCTCCCCTTGCGTAAAAGGCCTGCTTGAGGTGTATCCAGTCCATGTCGGTGGTGGGGAAATGTATATAAGTACTGGCCTTGCTTTTGAGGGCTGGCAAGTCCTGGGCCAGCACCCTGGAGAATGTGGCCTGTGACATGCCAGATGCGTAACCCTCAGTGGACTGAAAGGCCCCGCTTGCCATGCAGTGCATGGCACACAGTAGTTTTTGCAGGCCAGATAGGGCATGGTTGTGGATGTAGATGGGATCCACCTGATCCTTGATGACCTCCTACAAAGCAATGATGCTGTCAGGCCTCAACCTGTAGCGATCAATGACCTCATCATTGGTGATTCCAAAGCGAGTGACCCTTGGGCGGTATACCCTGGGCCTTGGTGGTCGTCTATATGTCCTCTGCTGCTGTGGAGCATCCTGTTGCTGTGGAGCATCCTGTTGCTGCAGCTGTGCATCTGCAGGCAGGTGCTGTCCTCCAGGTGGGGATGGACTCCTGTGTGGCTGCTGAGCCAGTGCCTCCTCACTTGCAACAGGTGAAGGCTGTTGATCAGGTGTGCCTGGGGGTTGCTGGTGTTCCCTATCTCTCTCCCTTGCACTCCTTCTCCGCAGTCTTCACAACAATATGTAACCCAACATACTGATTATGCTCTCTATCTCTCTCTCTCTCTCTCTCTCTCTCTATCTCTCCCTCCCTGAGTGGAAAACAAGTCACAGGTGAGTGTGGTGAGTTGTCCCTTTAAGTACTTGAAAGGGTGTTGTATAGGTGTGGTGATGAGGTGAGTGCTGACCAATGGAAAGTTGTTTTTGTCCAAGTAAGTGTTTGCAGGTTTCTTGTGCGGTAAGCATTTTGTGTATTTTCCTATTTAACAGGTGTTTGGTTTTGCCCGTTAAGTGTCTAACGGCCAAGAAAAGTGGGTCTTAACTTTTTCCCATTAGGTGTCTCTTTTTTTCAGCCGTTAACAGTACCGCAAGCCTTTGAATGGCTCTGGGGAATCTTGTTCCATGCGTCTCAATGCACGTAAGTGTATCGGCCGTAAGGATTCTCAAACTGCCGTTAGCTGTTCTTTAGATGGATCTTTGAATTGCTACATGAAACTGAACGCACCCATTAGTGCTTTTATTTTTTTTACTAATGGCTGCCTTTAAATCTAGCCCCTAGAATCCTGATATACAGTGGTACATCAGCACCCTGGTCAGCTACTGTATGTCTTCTGTCATCTTCTATCTTCATCCTTCTTTTTTCTCTTCATCTTCTGTCTTATTTTCTGAACTTCTGCCTTGTACCAAAGATGTACCTGAAAAGAAGAAACATAGTGAAGATGACATATGCTACAAAAATTTATGAATCCAAGATATGCAGCTGTTAACCCTTTGATTGCTGGAGGGGTATACAACGCATTGCAGAGCAATGCTTTTTGTACCTCTCTGGCACTCAAAAGGTTAAATTCATGCAGGCATTCCAAGTCGAAAATATTTGATTTTCTGCAAATTGAAAACATTTTCTCTAATACATTTTGCTTGTTTATTTTTTTAAAGGAATAGTAATGTTTCACAATAAAAACAGCTCTAATTAATCATCATAGTATTTGGACTTTGGAGAGTGTTATTTCAGTTCTGTCAGAGTTGTAGTTCAGGAGTAATTCAGTGACAAAGTGTCCCCCTCCCGCCCCTTTTACTGATGTAACACTGCTCAGCCAAAGCAGAAGGGAGGTGCCCAGGTAGACTGCACAGAGGGACAATCTTCAATTAAGATAAGGGAAAAACCTGAAAAGCTTGTCAAGAGGGGCAGGGCTTTCATTGTTTTCATATAAAGAAGATTGTCCCCTGCTGTTATCTGTCTGGTCTTACAACCAGATTCACATCTGAGAAGAGATGGCTTACACTAGGTAAAAGGGACGGGGAGGGGAAACTTTGCTTGTGAATATCTCTTAAACCATAAAGGTTTGAGACATAAGACTTATATCATTCTTCATGTTTTTTCATGCCTACAAAATAAAGTTAAAACGAAGTATTACTATCCTTTTAAGGTCCAAATAGAAATATTTCTTGTCTTAGTCAAAATATATCATGGCTTGAGCTAGCCAAAGTGTTAAAATAGGCTGCCAGCACCGCTGCTATCACTGGCAGAGGCAGAAGGAAGCAGGCTAAAAATCCTTTCCCTTGTTACCTCTCGGGCCCTTGCTTGAGACTTTATGGGCTCGATTCAAATGTTGGAGTTAAAACCAGCGTGAAAAAAAGAACTGGCTTCGCTAGTTAAAAAAAACTGGGTAACGAGAGATTCAAATCTTCCTTACCCAGAAAGGCTAACGAGTGAAAACCAACAAAATACATGTTCACCTTAAACCTGCGTCGCATAGAAAATCTTCCATAAAAACACACAATAAAAATGTTACCTAGCACCACAGCCAATCACAGCACTCCATAGCAGAAAGTTCAGTCAGGAGATCCAAAACCAGCGTCGACAGTTCTGAACAGCATTCCCTGTGCTTCCCTAGCCAGCCAGTAGGGGAACACAGAGAAGGCTTTCAGCACCATGGACAGCTTTGAATGCCATAGGGATGTGCACTGCTCACCCCTGTGGCATTCAAAGGGTTACAATCAATAAAACTAGTACACCAAGCACTACACAATGCCCCCTGCCACATCCCCCCCTTAGTATATCACATATATTGCATCTATGTTACATACTAACCCCATCCACATCCACCTGATGGACTTCCATGTAGTGGACAAATCTGTCTTTTATTCCACAATTAACCCTTTGTGTACCAGAGAGGTAGGAAAGCATGTTTCCTAGCCCTCTGGTACCCAAAGGGTTAATAGGCAAGGTACATACCTTGCCTGTATATATGTGTGTGTGTTGTTAATACATATTTTTTATTAAAAAGCCATTAATAAATGTATTTTGACTTGCAGCCATTCATTCATAATGCCCTACCTCCTGTGTCCCCTTGCTATAAGTAACTTTGCTCCACTCTCCTTCAAACAGAGAGTGGAGCAAAAACACTACTAACAAAGGGACACAGTATTAACCCTTTGAGTGCAAGAGTGGGACGCAAAGCAGTGCGCTGCATTCCACTATGGTATTCAATGGGTTACTAAATCAGTGACATTCTGTATTGCTGAAGGAACCCTGCGCTGACAGCAGTGCTGCCTTTAGCAAATAGGCAACCCCTCTCTGTGGGCATGTGCTATATTACAAAGAAACTTGGCTTCAGCAAAAGAAGAGGCATTGGAGGAAGTGGGTGGAGGGGAGAGAGACATCGGAGGAAGCGGGTGGCAAGCTTGTATTTGCTGCCCGCTTCCTCCGATACCTCTCTCCCCTCCTCACGCGTTGGCATTGTGTACAGCTGCCTGGCGTCCCACGTTGTACAATTCGTCCCTTCTCACAATGCGTTGTACAATGCACAGGGAAGATATTATGGCTCCTCTTCTTCTTTTGTTTGTTTTTCAATAATTACTTATGACTATCCACATGTAGGGGGAATACGTTGGATTTGGAGAGCATGCTCCATAGAAGGTGTCCTTACAGACCATAACTTATGTGATTAATGCACAGACAATCTATAGATTGATTCTACCAGGGACATGCGGAATAGAGGCATCTTCTTATTTATTATTTAGCAGCAATGTATTATAACAGTAAAATATGCATAACTATGATTACTAATACCTTCAGTATGTCAAGTTGTCTTTCTAACTTTTGACTGCAATGATATAGTATCAGGATTACTATAGTTATCACAAGGACAATAGCTGCACAACAATATTGCCTGAACAGGGACACTCCATATTGATAACTTACCTGTTACATTTTAACATAATCCTGGTATGCAGGAGTGACTCATGAGAATAGTGGTCGGCTTATCTTTACTCAAAACATTGTCTCATGAAACAGCAATTGCTTTGCTCTGATATATCGAGGAGACATGCAATACAAACTTCCGTTAAATATTGATGACATTACAAAGCAAAAGCATCCTATAATAGCTATGATTGATTATAAGCTTGATCCTTAAATTCAGTGAACAATAGATATTACCAATAAGGAAATTGGTGAAAAATGGCACTTCCCACTTGGCTAATAATTTCTTGTGAAAATTGCAGTTTTCCTGCTTTTTTCTCCTAGCTCATTGCATTAAAATCAGTGAGAAGACTGAATTTTTCCCCACTACATGGCTATTTTCTCTACTTTTCCTGCAGGCGTATAAAAGGGTATCTGGCTCTCACAGTATGCCATTCTGTGTTTGTGAAGGAGAAAGCAGCATATAATTGCGCTAGAGACAATAGGACAATAAAAGGGAATTGAAGCTTAGTTTAAGGAGTCTTTTAGGTAGGATGTTTGTTCGTTGTATTAGGGGAGTCTGGGGGCACTCTGAGGTATAAGAAGGGAGGAAGGAGGTTGACCACATATACACCAAAATTCATTGTCACTGACTGGCAAGGCACAGGCAGCTGGGGTCCAATTTGCTTGTTGATCTTGGTCTTCTTATTATATCCGTTTTGGACATATTTGAGGGTGAGAGAAGGGAGTAAAGGAGTTTGACCCCAAATACCCCATAATTCTGTCTGACTGGTTTGATTTTAAAGACAAAGGCTGCTGCGGTCCAAGAAATGGCATTACTGATCTTACTGTTATTGTCTCTGTGCTGGGGAAGTCTGGGGAAAGAAGTTGTTAGTTTTGTTTTTTCAGTTAGTTGGACAGTGATAAGATATGGTGGACAGCTGTTTAAAATAATATGTAAAAAAAAATAATGTATATATATAGATATATAGATAGATATATAGATATATATAGGAAGAACACTGAAGATGAAGTCGCATTCTAGTGTCGATGATGGTCATGGCAAGGAGGAAGGTGTAGCAGCTAAACCAGCTGCTGCATCTAGCAGTGAGACAAACAAGCATCACAACATCTGCCCTCAAAGTAGTAGGGAACTTTGTAAAAGAAAAAGTAAAAATAAATTGTTTGACATCTCTAACAGTTTAGAGGAATATAAGGCTAGTGGGCAAGAGGCAGTGTGAAGTGCTGATGCTGAGGATGACCTAATGATGACTGATTATGATGATGCAGATGTAACGGTTTGTTTGACACACAGACACAGTAGGTTTGGATAAAACACAATTTTATTGAACAATGAAAAAAACAATAACCCTCACGGGTCCTGTAATATATACATAATATAGTACAGACACAAGACAGGTTATACAGAGGTAGGCCCACACAGGTCCAGTATACACAGATAGTCCAGAGATAAATATACTGACACAGGTCAAGCAGTTCTTGTGTGAGTCTCAGTTTTACAGTACTGAATGGGTTACTATTAGGCAGAGAGTTTTGACAGGCCCTAATAGTTCAAGGCCCTTTAAGAAGCTCAAACAAAGGTGAGAGCTCCAACTCGAGTAACGCCCAAGATAATGGCGACCAGACAATTGTGGACTGCCGTAGCAGTAACAGACACTGAGCAACTTGAGCACTGCCGTAGCAGTAACGGAGACTAAGCAACTTGAACACTGCCGTAGCAGTAACGGAAACTGAGCAACTTGAGCACTGCCGTAACAGTAACAGAGACTGAGCAACTTGAGCAATGCCATAGCAGTAACGGAGACTGAGCAACTTGAGCACTGCTGTAGCAGTAATGGAAACTGAGCAACGTGAGTACTGTCTTAGCAGTAACGGAACCTGGGCGACTTGAGCACTGCCATAGCAGTAACGGAGACTGAGCAACTGGGCACTGCCGTAGCAATAATGTAAACTGAGCAACTAGAACACTGCCGTAGCAGTAACGGATACTGAGCAGAAAAACACTGCCGTAGCAGTAACGGAGACTGAGCCACATGAGCACTGCCATAGCAGTAACAAAAGCTGATCAACGTGAGCACTGCCGTAGCAGTAATGGAGACTGAGCAACTCGCCCTGAGAGGCACCCAACCGGGAACTACACAGGAGGCAGTCGAATAGGAATGTTGCCTGGGCAACACTGAGGCAACTGAGACCAATCTGCAGCGAGCTGTCCGGAGACAGCGAAGGTCTGACACTACCCTAACCGGAGACCAGCCAGGGCGTACAGAGGAGGCACGTCACAACAGTAGCCCAGCCGGGCAGGATCCACACACAGAGAGCAGGAAAGTAGGCCAATCAGAGTCGGTACACCATGCAGGAACGTCAGCCAGGCCGAGTCGGTACACAGAGCAGGAACGTCAGCCGGGCCAGATCGGTACACAATCCAGGCCAGTACACGGGCAGAGACGAGAAGCAGAATGGTCAGGCAGTCCAGGTCGGTGCACAGGCAAGAAACAAGATGCAGAGTTGTCAGGCAGTCCAGGTCGATACACTGAGATCTCACAAATAACAGGAACATGCGCTGGCACTGAAACACCACGAAAGGGCACTGGAGATGTGCCAAAACCCAGCATTTAAGGACAGAATGTCGCCAAATAGCACGGGTACCGTTTATAGTACCCCCCTCCCAAAGACCCCCCTCTCCTAGAAGAGGGACCTGGTTTCTGCAGATATTTGGCATGGAAAATGCGCAGCAATCTAGGAGCATGAAGATCACTCTGATCAACCCAGGAACGCTCCTCAGGGCCTTAGCCCTTCCAATGGACCAGATATTGCAATTATTCTCTGAATTTACGTGAATCAATGATGCTTTGAACTTCATACTCCTCCTGACCCTGAACTTTCACAGGACCGGGGACCGCAGGAGTGGTAGTGTAACGGTTGCATACCAGAGGTTTCAGTAGAGATACGTGGAACACATTGTGAATCCGCATGGATGCTGGGAGGTCCAGAGCATATGAAACAGGGTTAATTTTAAAGATCACCTTGAAGGCACCAATAAACCAGGGAGCCAACTTATTACATGGAACTTGCAAATTTAGGTTTCTGGAGGAAAGCCATACCCTGTCCCCAACCTGGAAGGAGACCGCTGGCATCCTTCTCCGATTAGCGTGGTGCTGATAACGCTGGAACGAATTACTGAGGGCCCTCTGAACCTGTGCCCAGGTGGAGCGGAGTTTCTCGATATGTTCGTCCAGAGCTGGAATCTGCTGTGACTGGAATGAGTCCGAGAGCAAACATGGCTGAAACCCGTAGTTGATGAGAAACGGGTAGCTCCCGGATGAGGAATTAATCACACAGTTCCTGGAAAACTCTGCCCATGGCAACAGGTCGGCCCAATTATCATGATGATCGGACACGAAACAGTGCAAGAATTGCTCCAATCTTTCATTGGCACGCTGTAACGGTTTTTAAGACACTCAGACCAGCTGGTTAGAATAAAACACAGTTTTATTAGAAAAAATAAAGAGTAAAGATCGCCCTCTACAGGCAACACAAAATAATAGCGATATAATGAGTTATGCCTTCACAGGCCCAGTATACAGAAGCATAAGTATCACATATATTGTCTCAGGACAGGCACACAGTAGCGACGATACTCAATGGTTAAATACAATAATCAGTCAGTCTCTGTTGTTGTGTTTGGCACGCCCAAGGTGGTGATCAGGCAGCTACTGGTGTAGATAATGCAACACCTAAAGTTCTTAAGGCTAGAAAGCTGCAGGCAGTACTGGAATAGTGGTAGAGTTTGCAGAGAAGTTGCAGTGAATAGCCCCCACGGGCGCAGCAACGGAGACAACTTAATCTGCAAGTGCTTGAGTCAATAGCCCCCACGGGCATAACAACGGAGATTGCTACAATGCAAGAGCTTGCCAATAGCCCCCACGGGCGTAATAACGGAGACCAACTGCACAGGATTATCTTGAGCCAATAGCCCCCACGGGCGTATACCGGAGACAACCTGCAAGAGCTTGAGCCAGTAGCCCCCACAGGCGTAACAACGGAGACCACCCTGTGCTGCAAGTGTTTGAGCCAATAGCCCCCACGGGCGTATACCGGAGACCACCCTGTGCTGCAAGTGCTTGAACCAATAGCCCTCACGGTCGTATACCGGAGAGAACACAGCTAGAGCAAGAGCCAATGGCGCCTCCCGCGGATGCGGTAACGTAAACCAACTACTCTGCTGGTGACAAGATGAGCCACCGTCTAGACCAAGCTTACAACGCGTCCGGCTCTGCAGATGTAGCGAATCAACAGCTTAGGCTCTGCAAGAGTAAGTGAAGGCTCAGATAAGGAGACAGCAGCACTGCAAGGGTTAATAGCAGCACAAGGATCGGAGGCTAAGCAATAGTGGGTATCGCTCTGCAAGTGTCAAGGAAGGCTCAGCAACGGAAGCACAGCTCTGCAAGTGATAACGGAGACTCAGCACTGGAGACACAGCTCTGCAAGTGTTAAAAAGGCAACACGATCAGCCCGGTAAACAAGCTCAGCGGAAGTCAGAATGTTGCCACGGCGACACCAGCAGCAGGAAGCAGGAACAAAGCAGGTCTCTGTAACAAGCCGGTTCAGGTCACAGAGCAGGAAGTCATCCAGGCCGGGTCGGTACACGGAGGTGGTTCTCAGACAAGCCAAATCAGTCACGAGCAGGAACGTCAGCCAAGCCGGGTCAGATCACGGAAGAGGTTCTCAGACAAGCCAGATCAGTCACGAGCAGGAACGTCAGCCAAGCCGGGTCAGATCACAAAGCAGGAACACGTAGTCGAAAACAGGCCAAATCGGTACACAGGAATCAGGAACGCAGGAAGACAGCAACACCAACACTGGCTCTGGAACACCACGACAGGGCACCTGACAGGTGTCAATGGCCAGGCATAAAAAGGTCACCAGAGGCGGGCCAAACAGACTCAGCCAATCAGAGCGCACCAGAGAGATGCATGGAACACATTATGTATACGCATAGAGTCTGGGAGTTCCAATGCGTATGAGACAGGATTGACCTTGCGAATAACTTTGAATGGGTCAATGAACCGAGGAGCCAACTTATTGGAGGGTACCTGCAAATTGAGATTTCTGGAGGAGAGCCATACCCGGTCCCCTACCTGGAATCTGACCGCTGGCAGACATCTATGATTGGCATGCCACTGATGTCGCTGAAATGACTGACTGAGGGTCCTCTGAACCTGTGCCCAAGTGGAGCGAAGTTGCGCCATATGCTCATCCAGGGCAGGAATCTGTTGCGGCTGAAATGAGTCAGGGAGCAGGCATGGCTGTAACCCATAGTTAATGAGAAACGGGGAGCTCCTGGATGATGAATGACAGAGAGGGATCACGGGCACCGTGATACACGCTCAGCGGCTCCATTGGTCTGGGGATGGTAGGTAGACCAAAAGGACAGCTGAATGCCTATCTGGTTACAGAATGCTCTCCAAAACCTGGACACAAATTGGCTCCCATGGTCTGACACCAGCACTCTAGGTACCCCATGCAACCGGAACACCTCTCTAGCAATGACAACAGCCAACTCATGGACCGAGGGAAGGCCAGGAAGGGGCACAAAGTGAGCCATTTTAGAGAATCGATCAACCACCATTTGGATGAAAAAGTAACCCCTAAACACTGGCAATTCTCCCAGAAAATCAATAGATACTTGGGACCAAGGACGCTCGCCATTAGGTACTGGTTGGAGTAAGCCCACTGGGAGGTGTCTAGGGTATTTGGCACGAGCACAGGTGGTACAGGCTGCAGTGAATGCAGTGCAGTCGGCCCGTAGGGAAGGCCACCAAAATATTTGTGAAAGAGACCAAATTAACTGATCCCTCCCAATATGCCCAGGAGCCCGAGATGAATGGTAGGTTTCAAGCAAGCGGGTACGAAATGGCTCATCTACAAAGTACTTGCCGACTGGGGTATCTGGGGGAGCCGCAGCCTGGGTAGCAAGAATTTCCTCCCCCAGTGGCGAATTGATGTTAGTACGTAAGGTAGCCAAAATGCGATCAGGCTGAATGATGGTGTCACGGTTTTAGATGAACACTCAGACAGATCTGTAAGGTTAAAATAACTTTATTAGAACAAAGTGCATACAAGAGTATAGGTTCTAGACCTATAAACAAAACAATAGGCTGACAGGAGTACAGTAATAAAATATGTACAATACAGTAGGGTACTGACAATACATTCCACAGTATTTGGCAACCTAGGAGGAGTAACCTAGCGTCTCAAGCAGGCGGTAGGATGCCAACACAGGAGGTACACAAATAGGACAGACTGCCCAGAAACCTGGGTACTGGAACCCGTATGGATAGATGGAGAGAACTGGTACTTGCTGACAATCAGACCTCTGGCAGAATTGGTAAGGCAACGCGTGCACAGTCCTGGAATGGCAACAGGACTACAGTGGCAGGGAGCCCACAGTAGAGGACTGGCACAACCCAGATGCCTGGGTACTGATCCAACAGGAATGAGGCAATGTTGACCAAGGACCTAGCCGACTGACCGGATGCAACCATGAATATGCAGCCCAACCCACAAAGGGTTAATGGAGACCTAGGCAGCTGCTACAGGACAGCCCTAGAATGCTAGGGGTGGATCAAGAGGAGGTAAGTACCAGAACGCAACCAGTGTCTCTCAACCTGTAAGCTGTAAGTGCAACGCTGGCTCCTGAGTCCAAGACTCTGCAGTCAGAAATGGTAGAGCTCTTGTACCTGGAATCCCGAGGTACATACAGGGTTAATGGAAAACGCCCAACTAAACTGCAACTCCCAAAAGGAGTGCGCCCAGCGATATTGGTGAGACAAACACAGAGAGTGATCAGAGTAACTCAGTCTGTATGGACAATACCGCACCGGTACTTCGATTGTACACACCACCTGATGGCAGTAGAGCAGCTTATGCACAAAGCTCAGCCTAAGGTCGATAAAAACAGCACCCTGCGGTGCACACAACAATTGCTGCATGGTAACGGAAATCGGTAACCACACAGGGGCTCCTGAATGCTCAGACTAACACAGAACCAAGTGAATGGTATCCACTGAGGACAGCAATGAGGAGACAGCTTGCTACCGTCAGCAGCGGAACGGTACTCAGCCAGGATACAGTCAGCAACGGAGCTAGTTCACAGCCAGGATACTTTCAGCAATGGATCGGTTCTCAGCCAGGATACTGTCAGCAACGGAGCGTTTCTCAGTCAGGATACTGTCAGCAACGGAGTGGTTCTTAGCCGGGATACTATCATCAACGGAGCTGTTCTCCGCCACGATACAGTCAGCAACGGAGCGATTCTTCCTCCAGGATACGGTCAGCAATGGTGCAGGTTCTCAGCCAGGATACAGTCTGCAACGGAGAGGGTTCTCAGTCAGGATACAGTCGGCAACGGAGCAGGTTCTCAGCCAGGATACAGTCAGCAACGGAGCGGGTTCTCAGCCAGGATACAGTCAGCAACGGAGCAGGTTCTCAGCCAGGATACAGTTGGCAATGGAGCGGGTTCTCAGCCAGGATACAGTCTGCAACAGAATGGGATCTCAGCCAGGATATAGTCAGCAACAGAGCGTATAAACCGGAACACAGGAACAGGAGCGTAGTCAGGCAGGCCAGGTCATACACGAAACAGCAAAGATACAGAGCAGACTCAGTAATTCGTACACCACGAAAGGGCGCCTAAGGGAGAACATCCCATAGTATATATAGGCAAGCCCTAGTGGTAGCAATAAAGACCAGCCAATCAGGTAACTGCAGTGTTAATAATGTCGCCGTTCACAGAGGGAAATCACGGGCACCGTGATAGATGGGTACGGGAACCTCATCTTTATCCATCTCTGGCCCAAATTGCCTGGACAGGGCATCTGCCCTAATATTCTTGGAGCCAGGCAAGTAGGATAAAATAAAATTAAAGCAGGACAGAATCAAGGCCCATCTGGCTTGTCGTGAGGACAATCTCTTAGCCTCCTAGAGATATGTCAGATTTTTGTGATCTGTCAGGATTAACAGAGGAGTTCTATTACCTTCTAGCAAGTGACGCCATTCTTTCAGAGCAAGAATAATAGCCGGGAGTTCTCTGTCCCCAATTTCATAGTGACTCTGGGCACTAGACAGCTTTTTAGAGAAGAACCCACATGGTCACAGAGTACTCCCAGTGACCAGACTCTGTGACAGTACTGCCCCTACCCCAGTTTCAGAGGCATCAACTTCCAACGTAAACTGAAGGGAAGGGTTGTGGTGGGACTGTACAGGAGCAAATGCGAAAGTGGACTTGAGTGTCTCAAAAGCTCAATCAGCTGCCTCAGACCATTGGGACGGATTGGCACCCTTATGCGTGAGGTCAGACAGGGGTTTCACAATAGTGGAGAGGTTCCGAATAAACTTCCTATAACAATAAGCAAACCCAAGAAAGCGCTGAATTGCCTTTAACCCTTTGGGTCGTGGACATTGCAATACTGCTGCGAGCTTCTCCTGATCCATACCAATGCCATCTCTAGAAATCACGAAGCCCAAAAAAGGCACCATGGACTTGTTAAACTCGCATTTTTCAACCTTACAGCAGAGTTTATTCTTGCGTAATCTGAGCAAAACTTTGGACACATCCTTAATGTGTTGAGACAAACTAGACGAGTGTATGAGTATATCGTCCAGGTAAACTACTAAGCAAGACTGTAGCATATCACGGAGGATATCATTAATAAATTCTTGGAATACTGAGAGTGCGTTACATAGGCCAAAAGGCATTACTAGGTATTTGTAATGTCCAGATCTGGTATTAAATGTCGTTTTCCACTCATCTCCAGCTCTTATTCTGATCGGGTTATATGCGACCCGTAGGTCCAACTTAGTGAAAATAGAAGAACCTTTCAACCTGTCAAAAAGTTCAGTAATGAGTGGTATGGGATAGGCATTCTTGGACATCAGTTTATTCAGTCCCCGGTAATCGATGCAGGGTCTCAACTCGCCATTCTTCTTTTTGACAAAAAAGAAACCAGCCCCCGCGGGCGAGATAGATTTACTAATAATACCTCTCTTAAGGGCATCATCAATATATTCCTCCATGGTCCGATTCTCCTCACACAACAATGGGTACGTGCAACCCCTAGGAGGCACGGCGCCAGGAGGCAAATCAATAACGCAATCGTAAGCCCTATGTTAAGGAAAAGTGCTAGCCTCTCCCTTACTGAAAATGTCACTGAATTGATTATACTCAGCTGGCACTGAGGGAGAGGTACACATGATCTTAATCGGATGAGTCACACAATGCCCCATACAATGCTCAGGCCAAGACGTGATCTCACAAGTCTGCCAATCAAACTGGGGATTATGCAAATGTAGCCATGGGAACCCCAGAATGACCGCATGATGGGGAGAATGGATAATCTGAAACCGCTGTTTCTCAGTGTGGAGAGCCCCAATAGTCATGGACAGCGGTATAGTTTCCATGGTGATCTGAGCTGGTTCTAACGGTCTGCCATCAATGGCCTCAATAGCTAAGGGGGATTCCCTCTCGACCAATGGAATCTGATGTAGCGCAGCAAATGAGCTGTCCTTAAAGTATCCGGCTGCGCCAGAATCAACCAGGGCCAGAACCTCCACCGAGTGTTCTGCCCAAGAAAATGTCACCTGGATCGTGGGTTTCTGCATAATAGGGTCTAGGGACTTCTGAACACCACCTAGGGCCTGTCCCCCAAGGTAACCTAGGTTTATTCGTTTCCCGGCCGTACAGGAGAGGTAAGCAACAAGTGTCCGGCTTTGCCACAATACAGACATAAGCCCTGCCTTTGGAGATGCGCCCGTTCCTCCTTGGATAATTTGGTGAGCCCAAGCTGCATTGGTTCACTGGTGTCGTGTGTACGCTTTGGAGGTGAGGGTGGGACATTTAAACTGGCTTGTCCAAAATTTCTGACCCGCTGCTTGCGGTCTTTGGCCATTAGTCTATCAAGGATGCGAGAATCAATCAATATAGCAAAATCAATAAACTCGTCCAAATCATTAGGCACTTCTCTGGCTGCCATCTCATCCTTAATATGGTCAGCAAGTCCCTGAGCAAATGCTGCCACCAGCGCCTCCTTGTTCCATCCTACCTCTGCTGCCAATGTATGGAATTCGATAGCATAATCGCCCACTGAACAAGAGCCCTTTTGTATCTCCATGAGTCATTTGCCAGCAGAGGCGGCTCTACCTGGAACCTTAAATACTCTGCAAAAGGTACACACAAACTCCCTGAAGTTCCTAGTGCAGGGATTAGAAGTCTCCCACAAGGGGTTGGCACATGCCAGGGCTCTGTCCGTCAGCAATGATATCATGAAACCCACCTTGCTGCAGTCATTAGGAAAGGCATGGGGGGTTAACTCCAAAAAAATCTCCAATTGATTAATAAACCCGCTGCACAGTGTGTGTTCGCCATCATATTTAAGCGGTAACAGAGCTGAGGCGGTTAACCCTTTACACGAGGCCACTTGCGTCATGGATTGAGCTTCCAATGTTGAAACGGAGGGGACCACCGGGGCTTGAGCTGGTCTATCAAGGTGAGCTGTGTGCTCTAGGATAGTTTGTATGGCCAGTGCCAACTGGTCTAATCACTGCTCATGTAAGTCCATCCTCCAATGGATGTTTTGTGCATTACCTTCAGCTTTACTGTCTGAGGTCATGGCCCTTTCGTACTGTAACGGTTTGTTTGACACACAGACACAGTAGGTTTGGATAAAACACAATTTTATTGAACAATGAAAAAAGCAATAACCCTCACGGGTCCTGTAATATATACATAATATAGTACAGACTCAAGACAGGTTATACAGTGGTAGGCCCACACAGGTCCAGTATACGCAGATAGTCCAGAGATAAATATACTGACACAGGCCAGGCAGTTCTTGTGTGAGTCTCAGTTTAACAGTACTGAATGGGTTACTATTAGGCAGAGCGTTTTGACAGGCCCTAATAGTGCAAGGCCCTTTAAGAAGCTCAAACAAAGGTGAGAGCTCCAAATCGAGTAACGCCCAAGATAATAGAGACCAGACAATTGTGGACTGCCGTAGCAATAATGGAGACTGAGCAACTTGAGCACTGCTGTAGCAGTAACGGAGACTAAGCAACTTGAGCACTGCCATAGCAGTAACGGAAACTGAGCAACTTGAGTACTGTCTTAGCAGTAACGGAACCTGGGTGACTTGAGCACTGCCGTAGCAGTAATGGAGACAGAGCAACTGGGCACTACCGTAGCAGTAACGAAACTGAGCAACTTGAACACTGCCGTAGAGTAACGGATACTGAGCACTTAAGCACTGCCGTAGCAGTAACGGAGACTGAGCCACATGAGCACTGCCATAGCAGTAATTGAAACTGATCAACGTGAGCACTGCCGTAGCAGTAATGGAGACTGAGCAACTCGTCCTGAGAGGCACCCAACCGGGAACTGCACGGGAGGCAGTCGAATAGGAATGTCGCCTGGGCGACACTGAGGCAACTGAGACCAATCTGCAGCGAGCTGTCCGGAGACAGCGAAGGACTGACACTACCCTAACCAGAGACCGGCCCGGGCATGCAGAGGAGGCACGTCACAACAGTAGCCCAGCCGGGCAGGATCCACACACGCAGAGCAGGAACGTAGGCCAATCTGAGTTGTTACACCATGCAGGAACGTCAGCCAGGCCGGGTTGGTACATAGAGCAGGAACTTCAGCCAGTCCAAGTTGGTACACAGAGCAGTAACGTCAGCCGGGCCGGATCGGTATACAGAGCAGGAACGTCAGCCAATCCAGTTCGGTACACGGGCAGAGACGAAAAGCAGAATGGTCAGACAGTCCGGGTCGGTACACAGGCAGGAAACAAGATGCAGAGTCGTCAGGCAGGCCGGGTCGATACACTGATATCTCACAAATAACCGGAATAAGCGCTGGTACTGAAACACCATGAAAGGGCACTGGAGAAGTGCCAGAACCCAGCATTTAAGGACAAATGCTGGGCAGGACAATAACAGAGTAGCCAATAGCGTAAGCAGGAGTGGAAACTGACAGAATGTCACCAAATAGCACAGGTACCGTGATAGCAGATCTAGAATATATTCTTCCAGCATCCTCCTTTTGTTCAGATAGAGATAAAGTTGAGAGTGAGAGAGATGATGACATGGTCAAATTTAGCAGAAATGTAAAGGCTCAATCTTAAATTACTGAAAAGGAGCACTGTGCATTGAGAAAACCTTTGGAAACTCTGACCCTGGAAAAGCAAAGGTGGTAAAAAGTACACAGTCATCCTGTTAGTCATCATAGCACCATTGCCACTTCCAAGTCCAAGACCCACTAAGCTACACATATTTGTGTTGAGTAACTGGCAGCAACAACAACAATAACACATGTTATTAACATCCACAACTCTAGTTATGACTAGTGCCTCTGCTGCTGCTGGAAGTGCTGCAGCTTTGCCACCTAGTAGTGGTAGCAGTAGAATTGCATCAACATCTAGCCCCCATAGTAGTGGCAGCCCCTCAGGAGCCCCTCAGTCCATGAAGTCCACAGTATGGAGATACTTCACTCAGGATCCAAAAGCTAAGAATTTTGCTGTCTGTTGTCTGTGCTAAAAGCACATGAGCAGCGGGAAAACAGGATCGCACCTAGGCAACTCTTACTTGAGATCCCACCTGAAACACAATCACAAGTCTGATTGGGAGATACATCATCAACATGTCAGAGGTGCCACAACTAGCAGAAGCACTCTTAAGAGTTTCCAGGCTCTGCGGCACATAAAAGAATTATTGATGTCGGTGTCTCAGATAGCGTACCAAGAGTTTGTTCATCAGAAATACCACCTATGACTCCTTTTGGAGAGGAGTATGACTCTGAGTTTACTCTAGGTGATGACAAGAGTCATAGACTGCTCACACATGCTGCTTCCACCTCTACAACTTCTTCTAATACTGTTGTTAAATCCATCATGTTTCAAGGTTCTTCTGCCATGTACTGTTAACCCACACTTACTAAGTTCTTGGAAAGGAGTAGAATACCTCACAAACACAAAGCCAGAGGAAGAAAAAAAAATTGAAGCCATCCTCAATTATGCCCCAAGTGCGTAAACAATTTCCTTCCTGACTCCAAATGGCAGTCAGATATTTCTTTTGATCAATATCCTATCTGTTTCTAAGCCAGCTGTCATAATTCCCAGTATTGTGCTGTGCTATATAGGTATCCACTTTTTTTTTTTTTTTTAAATATAGTTTATTAACAGATCTCTCCATACACATACAAAGAAAGAGGTACATGTAAAATCTTTCAAATACAGCAGTAGTATGCAAACATTTGTAACAATAAAAGGAACAGATGCATATTAATAGGGTGTACAGAGTCGACCTGAGGTTTTTATAATAATGCAACCCAAACTCCAAACAGCTAACCTAACTAAACTAAGCCTATATCCCCCAATCCCAGGTCCTCTCTCCCCCGAGCCCGCAGCACCCCCCAACCCCACCCACCAGCCAGTGATTCCACAAAAACCCATTATGTACAAGATTCATACACAAGGGTACAAAACAGTTACATGTCACCACCATCCACACATCAAGCAGATATGATCACAATCAATCAGCTCCAAAAGGTTGCATATCGTCAGGAGTTTCAGTAGCGTCTGCTCTAGCTGTCCACCAGGTCTGCCATCGCCCCCAGATCTTATCAAACTTAGCCGGAGTACCTCTGTGTAAATAAACCAATTTATAGTGTGGAAAGCACTGTGAAACCAGATTTATCCACGCTCTATAAACGGGAGCTCTGTTTGACATCCAATGCAGGGCCACCACCTTCCTCGCCATCACCAAGAGATCACTCAAGAGAGTCCTGTCATTTGCATCCTCAATCTCATCAGGGAAAACTGAGAGTAGACAGATCTTTGGGGTAACAGGAACATGTCTACCCAATACCAGGGCCACAGTGCGCATTACCTCATTCCAAAACCCCCTGACTCCAGGGCACTCCCATATCATATGCAAGTATGTACCCTGAGCAACGTCACACCGAAGACAACGATTGGATCCAGAACCTCTCATTTTAAACAGTCTGACCGCTGTGTAATAGATTCTGTGTAAAATATTCAACTGAATCATTTGATGTCTAGTCGATGTCGCCACCAGATCTGGCCCCGCCTTAGCCAAATCCCATTCCCAATCTTCCAGCGGCCCCACATCCACCTCCCATTTAGTCCTGGAAGGAAACTCCTGTCGCCCCATATGAGAATCTAAAAACTGATAGATGAAAGAAAGAGGCCTCGTGGCTCCAGAGCCATCAATCTAGTAAGAAGCGGAAATGTAGAGAGCACTGGAACACGGTCACCCCACTGAGCTCTTAGAGCATGTCTGATACATAGATATGAATAAAAAAGATTATGTGGTATATTATACTCCTCATGTAGTTGTTCGAAAGATTTCAATTGGCTGTCACGGTATAATTGTCCAAGAGTATCAACTCTAAATCTAGCCCACAAGGGGCCAAACTCACTACCGAGTAGATGGTGTATCCCTGCAGCGCCCCACAGGGGGGTATCCGGATCCATGCCTATATATCCCATTAACTTTTTCAGCTCCAGCCACGCCCTGTACATGACTGTTGCTAAAGGAATTCGAGTTTTAAAAACAGAGGGTCCACCATGTAGAAACTGGGATAACCTATAGGCAGGCTGCAATAGTAGTGCATCTATTTGAGTAGTCTGGTAACAAGGTCGGTAAGAAGCAAAATCAAGAGCATAATGACATTGCGCTGCCAAGTAGTACCTATAAAAATCAGGTAGTGCAATTCCACCCTCCCGTTTTGGTCTCATGAGTGTAGTTAGTTTGAGTCTAGCCCGATTCCCCCACCATATAAATCGCGAAATAATTTTGTCTATACGTCGGAAATATTTTTTAGGAATAGGGATTGGCGTATTTTGAAAAATATATAAAAATTTGGGAAAGAAAATCATTTTAATAAGATTTGATCTTCCAATAACATTTAAGGGCAATTGGAGCCATGCCATCGTTTTTTCGCCAAAATATTGGATAGTAGGTACCAAATTCAATTCCAAAAAGGAGTCCGTCGTATTTGCCACCCGAATCCCTAAATATGAACACTCAGTCACATAAGAGAGCGGGATGTCAGTTGAAGGAAAATCACGCAGACCACCGTCAATCGGAATCAAAGAGGACTTAGTCCAATTTATTTGAAACCCAGAGTATGTACCAAAATCATCGACCAACTGCAACGTAGTCCGTAAGGAGTTCTCGCCATCATCCAAAAAGAGTAAGATGTCATCAGCGTACAATGCAAGTTTTTCCTCTCTACCCTCTATTCTGAGTCCCTGAATCATCGGGTTAGCACGGATTAAAACAGCCAGGGGTTCCAAGGCAAACAGGCCGGGTGAAAGTGGGCAGCCTTGTCTAGTGCCATGGTGCAAAGAGAATGGTTGTGAGCTCAGTTCATTCGTCACCACAGAGGCCTTGGGCCTACTATATAAGATATGAATCCATTTAATAAAGGAGGGACCAAACCCAAAACCCTGAAGAACGTGCCAAAGGTATGGCCACTCAACGGAGTCAAAAGCCTTAGATGCATCAAGAGATGCTACCACCTGATTTCCGTTGTTATCGTGAGGAAGTTGGAGGTGCATAAACAATCTTCTAAGATTATGTAATGTCGATTTACCTGGGATAAATCCAGTTTGATCCTCATGAATGATGGACCCTAGTACTTTATTCAGCCTGGTGGCCAAGACTTTCGCCACAATCTTTGCATCTGTAGTCAATATGGAAATGGGCCTATAGGAGTCACAAATCCCTGGATCCTTTCCTGGTTTGGGCAATACAATAATGGAAGCATTATTCATTGAATCCGGAAAAAAAACCATCATCAATAGCAGCATAAAAAAGTATTCAAGAGATGGGGGACCAAGACACCCGCAAACTCCCTATACCATTCCGCTAGAAGACCATCCACCCCCGATGCCTTGCCCGTCGGCAATCCACAAATTGCCTCCACCACATCTCTAAGAAGTATAGGAGCATCTAACATTTGCTTATGTTCGATAGAAAATTGCGGTAGGTCACAGTGATCAATAAAGGAGGAAATCTGTGCTTCAGAGCGGGCAAGTTGAGATTCATATGGGAGTAGAAGAGCTGAAATTGCGAGTTGATCACCTATGGATCAAGAATCATTACACCCTCAGGATCCCGGAGTGCAGAAACCGACGGAGTCCCTCTGTGCTTACTGACAAGATGAGCCATTAGCTTGCCTGCCTTATCTCCATTTTCAAAAATATTCTGTTTCAAATAAAAGACATGATGAGCATTTAGTTCAGACAATTTTGCGGAACACCGAAGCGAGCAAGAGACGAACTTAGCGTAAGAGGCCGAGTCCCCTCCCTCCACAAACTGTCTCTCCGCCTCTGCTGCATCAGATTCCAATACCTCCACCTCCCTAGATCTAAGTCTATTTTGCATAGATATGAGAGAAATCAAGGAGCCCCTCGCAGCCGCCTTGGCAGCCTCCCAAACAACACCCTGAGCAGCAGAGTCAACATTATTGGCAAAATATTCACCAAGATCTTCCCTGTGTTTAGATACCAAATAGGTATTGGTCAACCATATGGAGTTAAATCTCCAGACTTTAGGCCGAGGTCTCTGGTCCCACTGCAGGGTCAACAGTAATGGGGAGTGGTCAGAAGCCACTCTAGTCATAAAACAACAGTCCGAAACCCAATTCAAGGTCAATTGGTTAGTAAACACATAATCAATCCTAGATAATGTTTTATACGTGGCTGAGTGGCACGAGAACTCCCGATCCTGCGGATGAAGAGTCCGCCATACGTCTATAAAACCCAGGTCGCCGATGAGACTGAGGAAGGTATCTGTATGCAATTTGGGATCAGCTGCTGAACCACTCAATCTGTCTAGGTCAGGATTAGTAGTTATATTAAAATCACCCATACAGACTATATGATGTTGTGATTTATCAGAAACATAAATAAACACATCTCTAAGAATGGAGGGATCAAAAGGTGGTGGTATATAAACATTTATAAAGACAAACAGAGATCCCTGTAGTTTACATGTCAAGAAAAGGTAGTGTCCCTAAGGGTCAGTCTTATGGACAATGAGTTCGAAGGAAACTAGTTTAGAGATAAGAATAGAAACACCTCTGGCATATGTGGAGTAAGTAGCATGATAATGACTCTGTATCCATTGCCTCCTAAGGGACAGAACTCTTCCTGCAGTGAGATGGGTCTCCTGCAACATGACAACCCCTGGGGTCTGTTTCTTAATGTGATTTAAAACTTAAGAGCGTTTTATGACGTCCGCTGTTCTGGTTAACCCTTGCAATATTGATATTGTGTAGCAAACATGATACTGGCCTTTTTATCATTATAATTTATATGATGCATTGATATAACTTCATAGTCTCTGCTTTTCAGTAACCATAGATTATTCTATACATATGATTATTATGTGGGGAATGTATTCACAGCTTTTGTTTCATCCAGAAGGTAGGGATGGGCAAACATTTTCACCTCAAACTGAAATTGGCGAAAAATGGCACTTTCCACTTGGTGAAATATTTCCAGCGAAAAGTGCAGTTTTTCCTGCTTTTTCCCGCTTTTTTTTGCCTAGCTCTTTGCATTGAAATCAATCGGTAGAAAAAATGTTCTCCACCAGACAAAAGTTTTCTACTGCCATATAAAAGCATGTCAGGCTCTCACAGCATGCCATTCTGTATTTGTGAGAGGAGAGAGCAGCATGTTTTTGAGCTAGAGAAGATAGGTAAATAAAGGGGAATTGAAGCTTAGTTTATGGAGTCATTTAGGTAGGACATTTGTTCTCTGTACTAGGGGAGTCTGGGGGCATAATGGGGAGAAGAAGGGAGGAAGGCGGTTGAACCAAAATATCCCAAAACTTGGTGTGGAAAGACACAGGCAGCTGGGGTCCAAATTGCTTGCTGATTTTACTTTTATTGTCTCTATGCTGGGGAACTCTGAGAAAAAAGTTGTTGTTTTTTTAGTTTTATATATATATATATATATATATATATATATATATATATTTCTTGGATTAACTGTGATAAGATACAGTGGACAACTTAAAAAAAAAAAACCCAGTCTTGTTCCCCTGTGAGTGCTCGACATTTATAATAAAGAATACATAAGTTAGGGGATAATTGTGTAGTGCTTGGTGAACTGTTTTTTTTTAAGTTAACCCTTTGAATGCCACTGGGGTAAGCAATGCACATCCCTATGCTGTCCATGTTACTGAAACTGTTCTCTCAACTCCCCAAGTAGGGAATCAGAGAGGGAATGCTGTTCAGCTTCGTAATTGTTGTAGTTTTGTGTGATGGGAGGATATCCCTTCCACATTGACAGCACTTCGACAATCCTGTGTGCTAATAAGGACCTTCTCCATCCCTCTCCTTGCATCCAACAATTTTAGTGAATTTGTGGGTGTGTGTACATTGAAATGTTGAAGTGTTTCGAACACATCAACAACATCATATTTCCACAGCATCCACTTTTAGTGAATCTAGGCCATCTAAAGCTTAACTTGACCCTTCTTTCGTCAAACGTACACCTATTTCCTTAGACGGTGACATTTAGTACATATTTTAGGCAATAGTTTAAGGTGTAGTTGAGTAAAAGCAGATATCATCATTTTCATTGACATGTGTGACCTATGCCGGTTTTGCTTTAACATGATTCTACAATAGAAAACTGGTAAAACACATTTGCAAAATACATGTTGCTTCTTTTTACTGTAATGCCAGTTTTGGCGCGCTAATAGTATCGAGCCTGAGGTATGAGGCCAGATTGAGCTCATCTCACATGACAAAATTACCTTCCACATAAATTGTCAGTTTTATGCAGGTTTGTAGGGACAGGGATTGATATACGCTGCAGCCGACTTGATTATTATCAGTTGTTAGGAACATGCTAACTGCTGCTGTGTTCATATATTGCTAGCTTATACCTCTGAATACAAATATGTAAAGTTTAACCCTATATATGCTGGGTATGTTACCTTTTTGTATTATCTGATATATATTGCTGTATCTCAAATTTATAAATATATCTTAGTATATGACTTGGTCATAAATATACAAGATATATTACTAAGTCACTTGATATTCACTAATACACTGATTGCTAATTTATATTACATTTTATATTCCAATAAAATTATGTTTTGCATAAATATGCGTAATTGATTTTTATCAATTTATTTACTTCAAAGTAGCATATCAAACCTAGCTTTGTGATTCCCCACCATCGCAGTCCAGTGGGTGGCCCTCAATACTTCTCTTCATCGATGTACCATGTCAGACATTAATATAATATCAGTAAACCCCAAGGGGTTGAATTCCCCGGAAAAGAGAGCAATGTTGTTACGTGATTTAAATAAGTGAGCGGCAGACATCTTACTCGTTCAGGAAACCCACTTCTCTTACAATTCTAATCACTTTTTCCCCACAACTTACTACGCTTCTGCTGCTGAAAAGAAGAAAGGCGTTTTTATTCTCATCCGGGCCTCTGTACCCTGGGTATTGAGAGGAGTGACAGCAAACCCAGAAGGGAGATATCTGATGGTCACTGGTTTACTATACAACAAACAGATCACAATCCTGAATGTCTACTGTCCAAACTCATCTCAGATCTCATTCACCTCTAAAACCCTCTCCGTACTTGACACTTCATCTCAAGGTGGACTTATCATGGGTGGGGACTTTTATGTAGCCTTTGAGCCTACACTAGATTCATCCTCAGGGAAATCCCCTTTTAAGCTTTCCCAACTTCGGTTTATTAGAAAACAGTTCTCAGATCGTCATCTGCTAGACTCCTGGAGAATTCACCACCCACGTGACAGAGACTACACCTTCTTTTCCTTCCCTCATTCCACATATAATAGACTTGACTATATCTTTCTTTCTCAATTTCTTTTATCAAACTTGAAGGAGCTCATCATTGATCCAGTATCCTGGTCGGACCACTCTCTGCTCATGCTAACTATTTCTAATTTTGCCTCTATCACCTCCACTGGACCCTGGAGACTTAACAAATCAATTATTACAGACTCTTCCACTCATGAGTCCTTAACCTCCATCACTGACGAATACTTTTAGCTCAACTCTTCTCCGACTATGCCAGTCCCAATCACTTGGGAAACGCACAAATATGTACTGAGCGGTCATTTACTTAAAATTAGGGCCACTAACAAAAGCAAAAATAGAAGAGGATCATGGATCTCTTATATGATAAACGAGCTAAAGAAAGCTCCCATAAACCTTCCCTCTCGCCTCAACTTTTACTAGACCTACAGATCCTCAAAAGTGACCTTAATACGCTCCTGAGAGAAAATGTTCAAAAATCTTTTATGAGACTAAAATATGAAAAATTCATCTCAGGGGATAAATGTGGCAAAACACTAGCTCGACTTATAAAAATCAAAAGACGTCCAGTGCATATCCACCTCTCTACATGAATACCCACAAATAGCTGAGGCCTTCAAGGACTTTTATGCTAACTTTTATGTACAACTTAGGATCCCCTTCCGCTTCCCCTTTCTCTTCTCCCTCTCCAGTATACCTCGATGCCATCCATGATTTTCTTCTATGTGCAAATGTCCCCTCAGTCTCTTCCCGCGACGCGGAGTCCCTTGAACAACCTATCACGGAAACTGAATTATTAACCGCCCTAAAGTCTATGCCCTTAGGGAAGAGACCAGGCCAAGACAGCTTCACATTGCATTATTGTAAGTCTTTCACCCCCTCTCTGTCTCCTCATCTCCTCTCCTCTTTCAATGTTGTTCTACAAGGACAACCTTTCCCACCGCAGTCTCTTGAATTGCATATTTAGTTCATCCTAAAACAGTTAAAAGACTCTGCCCAATGCGGAAGCTATCTTCCGATCTCCTTACTAAACATTGAATTGAAGTTATTTGTGAAAATACTGGCTAATCGACTCCGTCCCTTCCTCCCCCATCTTATTCACCTGGATCAAAATGGTTTCGTCTCAGGCAAGGAATCCAGGCATAACATTTCCACTGCTATCTTTTTCACTGACATAGGCTTATCGACAAAAACATCTACTATCTTCTGCTCGTCCAACGCTGAGAAGGCGTTCAATAGGGTCAACTGGACTTACATTAGAGAGACACTACTCAACATAGGCCTACAACCCCTTATGCTCCAGGGTATAATGAGCTTATACACCTCACCCTCTGCTAAGGTCTTAGTTAATGGGACCCTCTCCTCCCCCTTCCCCATTACAAATGGGACTCATCAGGGTTGCCCTCTGTACCCCCTAATATTTATCTTGACTTTGGAACCGCTCTTACAATCTGTACGGCATCACCCTTTAATAACTGGTATCCAAGTGGGGTCAGAATGTTTTAAGCTAGCAGCCTTCGCCAACTACATTTTGTTCTTCTTATCCCATCCCTCTTCTTCCTTCCCCCCCTTCTAGAGGTATTGAAGGAATACTCTGATGTCTCCCAAGCCTTAATTAATTACAGTAAGTCAGAGGTGCTTAATATTAATCTGGACCTACTGACGGTAGACTTCCTTCGACACAAATTTCCTTTACAGTGGTCCAATGACTCTATTAAATATTTAGGAATTCATATCTCCCCAGACCTTTCCTCACTCCCGAACAGGAATCTCTTCCCTTTGATCGCTACGGTTAAAGAAGACCTATCCTCATGGAACCCTCTGTTCATATCTTGGTTCGGCCGTATTAATGTCATAAAAATGATGGTCCTCCCAAAAGTCCTTTATGTCCTAAATGCTTTCCTGATACCTACACCCCATCATTTTATCGAAACTCTTTCCACGCTTACTTCACAGTTCATTTGGGCTAGAAAGATGCCAAGTCTCCGGTTTAGCAACCTTACTGCTCCGATTAGCCAAGGCGGGTTCGGCATGCCAGACTTTCATAAATACTATAAAGCTTCCATTCTAGCAAAAATCTTTGACTTTACCTCTATCCCACCTAAAAGGTGAACAACATCGATAACGCATGCTTTGGGTAACTCGCACCAATTCAACTGCTCTGCACCCCTGCACATCTAATTCCAAAGACATACAAGTCTCATGTTATGATGGGTCACATTTTGAAAACTTGGGGACGGATTAACAACACACATAATTTTGCTCCTTCCCCCTCCTCTTTACAATCCTTCTTAAACAACCCCTCTTTTACAGCGGAAATCTCGGACCTCTTGCAAGATCATTAGAGACAGGCCAACCTCAATACTCTCAGATTCCTTACTGGTGACTCTAAATTCCTTCCTTTATCCACTTTTTCTGATAAATTGGGACAACGTTACGCTCCTTGGTGGCTTCTCTTTCAAATTCGGCATTGGTACAATTCCACGTGTAAAAGCACATCTCCCGATAGACCATTAACCCCTTTGAGACAAAACTTGTTAAAACCCCTACTCCGTTCCGTTCTTTGTCCTTTTGCTATTCTTTATTTTTCCTCCAACACGTGACATCGAATCATTTCTATATCAGATGTTGGGAGTGTGAGCTAGACATTTCCTTAGACATGACATCATGGTCCCATATCCTATTGTCCAATTTCAAACTACATCGGGATACCAAGTCGAGAGAATTGAGCTACAGACATCACAGGATGGAATAGAACCCCCTCCTTACTTGCGAGGATCTATCATACGGCCTCTCCTACTTGCTGGAAATGTCTTCAGCATCACGGTTCTCTTTCTCACATTTGGTGGAGCTGCCCGATGATACAATCTTTCTGGTCTCAAATATTAAACCTCATTAAACTTATCCTTCGACTTTCTCTCCCTTGTGATCCTCTCCTCTGCCTTTTCTCTTATAAGGCTCACTTTTCTTTGCGGATAACTTTGGACCAATGGCAGGCAGTGCCTCTGCTTCTAAATGTAGCTAGATCCCTAATTCCCCTACACTGGATACAAACTACTCTCTCTCTTACTTCCCATTGGCTTTCCAAGGTAGATGATCAAATTGAACTTGAGAGACGCCGTGCCCTGTCATTTTCTTCCCTCACACGATTCATTTCCATTTGGTCCCGATGGCAGAAGGAAATATCTACCCCTATATGACTCAGTAAGCAGATCTATTTCCAGGCATTTGAAGGTGAAGCTCAACTTCTCTTACTAGATACTCTTACTTGACCTCTTGAAATCCACTGGTAAAGTTGAAATATTTTTCCTTTTCCTATAGTATTCCAAATCGCAACATAATATCGCTAGTTCCTCAAGCTTTCCAGTTGCGCCCCCCCCCCCCCCCGGACCGGACTGTTGTTCCCTAGCGTGCTTCCTCACCACTTTCCTCTCTTCCATTTACACTCTCTTTCCCCCCAGCTTTATCCTCCCTTGCACCCATATCTCCTCCCTCTCTACTTTCCCCTTTTCCCTATCTTCTACCTATCTTTCCGTTCTACCACAAATGTCATTTTGATGTTTCGTACCGCTACTTAATACACACAGTTCTCAAGATGCCCCTTGCAGGTTCTAATCTACTCTCTAGGCATTAGATTCTGTTTGATTCACTAATGATACTTATGATTGCTCTACCTGGTTACTCAATTGCTAAGTTGAAGACTTCATGTACTTTTGTGTACACTATTGTTATACACTAAGTTTACCAAATGTATCTCTCAGTCTTACTCTGACTGTCTCGCTGTTACTTGACATTGTTAAACTCTCATTTATAATTTCAATAAAGATCTATTAAAAGTTAAACCTAGCTTTGTGAATTGATCTCATATTAATCTAATTAAAATATTATTGTATATTTTATACAAGGAGTACAAATATTTGGAATCTCCTGATTCTTTCCCACCGTATATCCTCGACAGGGAGAATCTGAAGAAGAATAAGGAACCTCATTCAAGCATTGAACATATAAGTATTTCACTGATTGTTCCAGTATGCAAATTACATTGTCACTTCTGGTTCTATTTTCTTCCTATATGTTTCTATGAAACATCCTTTTCTCTTTTCCCTGTTGTTTGTGTATTCCCCACTAATACTTCTAATATAACTCTTCACCAAATGAATTGCTGCACAATGACTTTCTGAAATTGTCTTTTATGCTACCTTTTTTTCCTTCAAAGAAGGTTTTGTTTTTAAAGCATAAAGCTGATGATGTTTGCTCTGTATCAGGGGGAAGAGCAGATATGGAGAGTGTTAAGTTTTACAAGCTCAACTTAAGGAGAATACGTGCCACAAGCAGACTAGTAAGGAATGAGCAATTAATCCCAGTTTTGTCAGAGTTACAGGGAGACATGTTGAAACTGTAATGCAGTTATGCAAAATGGTTTCAAATGAGTAATTTCTTTTAGACCCTAAGATTTCTTAAAAGATTAAGGTCTCTTGACAAATCCATTTGATATGGATGTCTAGACTAAGGCCATGAGGTGGCTTATACTTCTTCTGTGATAAGAGTTCTTAGCAAAGCCAATCATGGTTCTAGGGCCATCGTCAAGAAATACTGGCCGAGAGATGCCAAGGTTGACGCTAACAGAGAAGAGATTCGTATTCCAGAGTATCTTTGTCAGCGTGGGTCCAAAGATCGCCATGAAGAACAAATCTGATATTTCTCACCTCCAGTCTTCATGGCTGGGAGTAGGGGTGCGAAAAAAATTGTGAAAACCACGTTGTTGTCTTTTTTGCTGGAAAACCCCCTTTAAAACCAGCTATTAAAATCTTTGCATTTTTTTTCCCTTTGGCAAAAATTCTCCATTTTTCAATGGCTAGAAAGTTTCCACCCATTGATAATATGATAAACGACGCGGAGTCCCTTGAACACCCTTTCACGGAAACTGAATTATTAACCGCCCTAAAGTCTATGCCCTTAGGGAAGAGCCCAGGCCCAGACAGCTTCACATTGCATTATTATAAGCCTTTCACCCCCTCTCTGTCTCCTCATCTCCTCTCCTCTTTCAATGTTGTTCTACAAGGACAACCTTTCCCACCGCAGTCTCTTGAATCGCATATTTAGGTCATCCTAAAACAGTTAAAAGACTCCACCCAATGCTGAACCTATCTTCCGATCTTACTCTACATCGAATTGAAGTTATTTGCGAAAATATTGGCTAATCGACTCCGTCCCTTCCTCCCCCATCTTATTCACCTGGATCAAAATGGTTTCTTCCCAGGCAAGGAATCCAGGCATAACATTTCCACTGCTATCTTTCTCACTGACATAGGCTTATCGACAAAAACATCTACTATCTTCTGCTCGTCCAATGCTGAGAAGGCGTTCAATAGGGTCAACTGGACTTACATTAGAGAGACACTACTCAACATAGGCCTAGAACCCCTGATGCTCCAGGGTATAATGAGCTTATACACCTCACCCTCTGCTAAGGTCTTAGTTAATGGGACCCTCTCCTCCCCCTTCCCCATTACAAATGGGACTCGTCAGGGTTGCCCTCTGTACCCTCTAATATTTATCTTGACTTTGGAACTGCTCTTGCAATCTGTGCGGCATCACCCTTTCATAACTGGTATCCAAGTGGGGTCAGAATGTTTTAAGCTAGCAGCCTTTGCCAATGACATTTTGTTCTTCTTATCCCATCGCCCTTCTTTCTCCCCCCCCTTCTATAGGTATTGAAGGAATACTCTGATGTCTCCCAAGCCTTAATTAATTACAGTAAGTCAGAGGTGCTTAATATTAATCTGGACCTACGGACGGTAGACCTCCTTCGACACAAATTTCCTTTACAGTGGTCCAAAGACTCTATTAAATATTTAGGAATTCATATCTCCCCTGACCTTTCCTCACTCCCAAATAGGAATCTCTTCCCTTTGATCGCTACAATTAAAGAAGACCTATCCTCATGGAACCCTCTGTTCATATCTTGATTCGGCCGTATTAATGTCATAAAAATGATGGTCCTCCCAAAAGTCCTTTATGTCCTAAATGCTTTCCTGATACCTACCCCCCCAATCATTTTATCGAAACTCTTTCCATGCTTACTTCACAATTAATTTGGGCTAGAAAGATGCCAAGTCTCCGGTTTAGCAACCTTACTGCTCCGATTAGCCAAGGCGGGTTAGGCATGCCAGACTTTCATAAATACTATAAAGCTTCCATTCTAGCAAAAATCTTTGACTTTACCTCTATCCCACCTAAAAGGTGAACAACATCGATAACACATGCTTTGGGTAACTCGCACCAATTCAACTGCTCTGCACCCCTGCACATCTAATTCCAAAGACATACAAGTCTCATGTTATGATGATTCACATTTTGAAAACTTGGGGACGGATTAACAACACACACAATTTTGCTCCTTCCCCCTCCCCTTTACAATCCTTCTTAACAGCCCCTCTTTTACAGCGGAAATCTCGGACCTCTTGCAAGATCATTAGAGACAGACCAACCTCAATACTCTCAGATCCCTTACTGGTGACTCTAAATTCCTTCTTTTATCCACTTTTTCTGATAAATTGGGACAATGTCACACTCCATGGTGGCTTCTCTTTCAAATTCGGCATTGGTACAATTCCACATGTAAAAACACGTCTCCTGATAGACCATTAACCCTTTTGAGACAAAACTTGTTAAATCCCCTACTCCGTTCCGTTCTTTGTCCTTTTGCTATTCTTTATTTTTCCTCCAACACGTGACATCGAATCCTTTCTATATCAGATGTTGGGAGTGTGAGCTAGACATTTCCTTAGACACGACATCATGGTCCAATATCCTTTTGTCCAATTTCAAACTACATCGGGATACCAAGTCGAGAGAATTGAGCTACAAACATCGCAGGATGGTATAGAACCCTCTCCTTACTTGCGAGGATCTATCATACGGCCTCCCCTACTTGCTGGAAATGTCTTCAGCATCACGGTTCTCTTTCCCACATTTGGTGGAGCTGCCCAATGATACAATCTTTCTGGTCGCAAATATTAAACCTCATTAATCTTATCCTTTGACTATCTCTCCCTTGCGATCCTCTCCTCTGCCCTTCCCCTATAAGGCTCACCTTTCTTTGCGGATAACTTTGGACCAATGGCAGGCAGTGCCTCTGCTTCTAAATGCAGCTAGATCCCTAATTCCCCTACACTGGATACAAACTACTATCTCTCCTACTTCCCATTGGCTTTCCAAGGTAGATGATCAAATTGAACTTGAGAGACGCCGTGCCCTGTCATTTCCTTCCCTCACACTATTCATTTCATTTGGTCCCGATGGCAGAAGGAAATATCTACCCCTATATGACTCAGTAAACAGATCTATTTCCAGGCATTTGAAGGTGAAGCTCAACTTCCCTTACTAGATATTCTTACTTGACCTCTTGGCATCCACTGATAAAGTTGAAATATTTTTCCTTTTCCTATAGTGTTCTAAATCGCAACATAATATCGCTAGTTCCTCAAGCTTTCCAGTTGCGCCCCCCCCCCCCCCAGACCGGACTGTTGTTCCCTAGCGTGCTTCCTCACCTCTTTCCTCTCTTCCATTTACACTCTCTTTCCCCCCAGCTTTATCCTCCCTTGCACCCATATCTCCTCCCTCTCTACTTTCCCCTTTTCCCTATCTTCTACCTATCATTCCGTTCTACCACAAATGTCATTTTGATGTTTTGTACCACTAATTAATACACACACACAGTTCTCAAGATGCCCCTTGCAGGTTCTAAGCTACTCTCTAGGCATTAGATTCTGTTTGATTCACTACTGATACTTATGATTGCTCTACCTGGTTACTCAATTGCTAATTTGAAGACTTCATGTACTTATGTGTACACTATTGTTATATTCTAAGTTTACCAAATGTATCTCTCAGTCTTACTCTGACTGTCTCGCTGTTACTTGACGTTGTTAAACTCTCATTTATAATTTCAATAAAAATCTATTAAAAGTTAAACCTAGCTTTGTGAATTGATCTCATATTAATCTAATTAAAATATTATTGTATATTTTATACAAGGAGTACAAATATTTGGAATCTCCTGATTCTTTCCCACCACATATCCTTGACAGGGAGAATCTGAAGGAGAATAAGGAACCTCATTCAAGCATTGAACACATAAGTATTTCACTGATTGTTCCAGTATGCAAATTACATTGTCACGTCTGGTTTTATTTTCTTCCTATATGTTTCTATGAAACATCCTTTTCTCGTTTCCCTGTTGTTTGTGTATTCCCCACCAGAACGTCTAATACAACTCTTCACCAAATGAACTGCTGCTCAATGACTTTCTGAAATTGTCTTTTATGCTACCTTCTTTTCCTTCAAAGAAGGTTTTGTTTTTAAAGCATAAAGCCGATGATGTTTCCTCTGTATCAGGGGGAAGAGCAGATATGGAGAGTTTTAAGTTTTACTAGCTCAGCTTAAGGAGAACACGTGCCACAAGCAGACTACTAAGAAATGAGCAATTAATCCCAGTTTTGTCAGAGTTACAGGATTATATGTTGAAACTGTAATACAGTTATGCAAAATGGTTTCAAATGAGTAATTTCTTTTAGACCCTAAGATTTCTTAAAAGATTAAGGTCTCTTGACAAATCCATTTGATATGGATGTCTAGACTAAGGCCATGAGGTGGCTTATACTTCTTCTGTGATAAGAGTTCTTAGCAAAGCCAGTCATGGTTCTAGGGCCATCGTCAAGAAATACTGGCCGAGAGATGCCAAGGTTGACGCTAACAGAGAAGAGATTCGTATTCCAGAGTATCTTTGTCAGCGTGGGTCCAAAGATCGCCATGAAGAACAAATCTGATATTTCTCACCTCCAGTCTTCATGGCTGGGAGTAGGGGTGCGAAAAAAATTGTGAAAACCACGTTGTTGTCTTTTTTGCTGGAAAACCCCCTTTAAAACCAGCTATTAAAATCTTTGCATTTTTTCCCCTTTGGCAAATATTCTCCATTTTTCAATGGCTAGAAAGTTTCCACCCATTGATTTATATGTTTTTCTCCTTTTCACTATAAAAATGTGACATGTTCCAGGAAGTGGAACATAATAGAGGCAGCTACAGAGCGAGGTAGGCATGCATTTTTTTAGCAAAATTGAATCAGGAAAGGCTTATAATGACTGCTATTACTATTAGAAAGTTTAAAACTAATATAAGGTGCAACTAGAAGGACCCTTTTGTGTCCACTGAGTCTGAGGAGAAGGAGGAGGAAGTGAGCACTAAATCCCCTCTAGGGATCTTGAGGAAATTATGTCTAGGGAGGAACAAGATGGTATTAGTGAGAGCAAGACAGATCAGCTGCCTGTGCCTGCTGCCAGACATGCTGCCCCTGCTGCAACCATTGTTGTGCCTGCTGCCAGAAGTGCTGCCCCTGCTGCCACTATTTCTGTGCCTGCTGTCAGACATGCTGCCCCTGCTGCCACCAATTCTGTGCCTACTGTTAGATGTACTGCCACCAGTGCTGTGCCTGATGCCAGTGCTGCTCCTGCTGGTACCAGTGCTGTGTCTGCTGTCAGATGTGCTGCCACCAGTGCTATGCCTGCTGCCAGTGCGGCCCCTGCTGCCACCTGTACTATGCTTGCTGTCAGATGTGCTTCTCTTGTTGCCACCAGTACAATGCCTGCTGCCTCTGCTGTCAGTCCTGTGCCTGCTGTCAGATCTGATGCCCCTGCTGCCACAAGTGCTGTGCCTGCTGTCAGACGTGCTGCTCCTCCTGCAACCAGTGCTGTGCCTGCTGCCAGTGCTGCCCTGCTGTGCCACGAGTGCTGTGCAACTCTTCATATTAGATACTATGGGCTCAATTTAAAGGGTTTTGCTAAAACAGCTAGTAGGGTCAAACAGAGAACCAACCGACACAATAAAATGTCTAAGTCGGACCTTAGGCCACAGAAAAGGTCTTGTGGCCAAACATCCATTTTGGGAATTAAGTTCCCAAAACGCAGCTAAATACTGGCAATATTGGGAGCTTAACAGTAAAAAAGCTAACTATCTGTGCATACAAAAGCAGAAACAAAAAAAGCCCACAGCGCTAGCTCACCATAATAAATACATATAGTGTATAAATAAAAAAGTGTTAAATAGCTGGCATCTAGATAGCAGCAAGGAATGAGGGGGGTTCTCCAATCCCCCCAAAAAACATTGGTCCAAAACCCAAAGTGCACATACAAGACGAAGAACAAACCAGCGCTTCTCCATACCTATGTGTAAATGTGTGCCCTGACATAGGCATATATAATAATAAAAATGTGTTTTTATGTGTCCTAACCTAGATATATATAATAAATTATTAAAAACTGAGAATTTAGCCAATCATTTGGCCAAAGAATGTAAGCTTTCCAACCCCGTCACGGTATCTCAAGTTCTGGCAAGTACCTACTCTACTGAACCTTTAATTCCTATCTAACATTAAAAAAACATTTAAAAAAAAAATATCATTATGTGTGTATTAGTTGTGAAAAAGGGTGAAAAGCAGCTAGAATAGGCAAAGGAGAATTGTAGAAACAAAAGCAGAAACGAAAAAAAAGCCCACAGCACTAGCTCACCATAATATATATATGTAGTATATAAATAAAAAAGTGTTAAATAGCTGGCATCTAGATAACAGCAAGGAATGAGGGGGTTCTCCAATCCCCCCAAAAACATTGGGTCAAAACTCAAAGTGCACATACAAGACCAAGAACAAACCTGCATCTTCAGCTGCTTTATCAAACCCAGAATTTTAATTTATTTTAATGTTAGATAGGAATTACAGTAGGTACCTGCCAGAACTTGAGATACCTTGACTGGGTTGGCAAGCTTACATTCTTTAGCCAAATGATGGACTAAATTCTCAATTTTTAATAGTTTAGTATATATATTTAGGACACATATATACACATTTTTATTATTATATATGCCTAAGTCGGGGCACACATTTACACATAGGCATGGAGGAGCGCAGGTCAACTATCGGTGCATGACATACTGCCAATCAATATGTTAACTTATATGTGTTAAACTTACCTGTTATCCACTATCTGTCTCCTTCTGTAAAACTTCTTTCTACTGTCTTGTATCTTCTTTCTTCTCTTCATCCTTCTTTCTTCTAATTCTAAGAATTAACCCTATGAGTGCAAGTGAGGTATAATTGCCCGACTGGCATTCATAGGGTTAACCCGACTAAGTTACAAAGCAACATCCCATTAAAAGTAACACTTACCATTAATACTGATGTCCTGCGGGGTCCTCAGAACCCTCAGCTAACATTAAGCAAAGTCTTTTATTATTGCATTTTGGGACATTTTGCATACCCCTCTGGCACTCAAGGGATTCATATTCTTATGATTTTTTACATCTAGAAGAAAGAAGGATGAAGAGAAGAAAGAAGATACAAGAAAGAGGAGAAGGACATAAGATGCCCAGGGTGCTGAGGACCCCGCTGGACATCAGGATTAATGGTAAGTGTTAGTTTTAATGGGATGTTGCTTTGTAACTTAGTCGGGTTAACCCTATGAATGCCGGTGGGTTAATTATACATCACTTGCACTCATAGGGTTAATTCTTATAACTCTGGAAACTTTTTAGGTACTTTGGATGTATTGATATGGGGCTTAGGGCCTCAAATCAGTACATCCACTGGGGATGATTAAACCAAATGATTGTGATGAAGATGGTTTAAAAGAAAATAATGCAGAGATGCCAACTATGTATACTTCACTAAAGTCCAAATCCAAAGTGATGCCCCCTCTCAGTTTGAACTCTCATTTACATATCTTTACTGAGTTAGTAGAACAGGGCATAGCTTACATTCCCCCTTTGTCTGTCATCAGTCTAAATTATCAAAGGATGAATATGATGCTCTGATAGATCTGGGTAATCATAAATAGATAATTGTAAAACCATATGACAAAGGGGGGGATGTTACATTAATACCAGAGAAAATGTATATGAAGGAGATTAAAAGACAGTTGGGGGATAAGTTATGATATGTCCATTTAGATTCAGATCACACCTTAAATATTCAAGCAGAATTACAGGTGAAATTAGAAAGAACTTTGGAAGATAAACTCAATAACGTCAATGAGTTTAGGTATATTTCTGTGGAGAACCCCCGGGTCCCCACGATTTATGTTCTACCCAAGATCCATAAGTCCATTAGGTCCCCCCCAGGGAGACCTGTGGCATCTGGTGTTGGGGGAGTTACTGAACATGTGAGCAGATTCATTGACTGTAAATTGAAGCCGTTTGTCCCGACTTTGCCGTCACATATGCAGGACATGAGGGATGTCCTGCGCTGACTTGTGGAGGTGTGCAGCGATTCCCTCCTGGTAATTCTGGATGTGGAGTCACTGTACACCTCCATACCCCACAAGTGTGTCCTTCGTGCATGTAAATATTTTTTGGATATGAAAGGCAAAGAATTTTTCCCTCAAAATATATTTATTTTGGATTTGTTGAAATTTGTAATCACGAATAATTATTTTTTATTTGATGGTAAGTTTTATCAGCAGTGTAGAGCAGTAGCTATGGGGGCCATGTGTGCCCCAAGATACGCTTGCCTACACCTTGGCTGGTGGGAGCAGTGGTTGGTGTTTGGTGACTGTGGGTTTGAGGCACATGTGGCTCTCTGATTACGCTACACTGATGATATTTTTATGATTTGGAATGGTGATAGGTGTCACGGTTTGTTAAGACTCTCAGACGTAAGGTTTAGGTAAAAACATAACTTTATTGAAAAGTTAAAGGCAATCCCATAGGGTTTTCATACACATACAAACAATAAATAGCAGATAATGACAATAGCAAATAGGTTCTACCGGCCTTGCCAATATACCGGGCAAAGCAACCCAGGCGAGTCTGGAACAAGAGGCTCTACCGGCCCAGCCTGGCTCTACCGGCCTTGCCAATACCAGGTGAGGCAACCTTAAGGTGGCAAAGTGAAAGGTTCTACCGGCCTTACCAACATACCAGGCAAGGCAGCCCAAAGGAAGGTGTCAACCACAGTGACCTAATGACTGTCAGATGATAATGACAGTAAGATGGAATATAGAGGTTACCAGGTCAAGTGGAGTCACAGTAATCAGAAACTCTCGTGCCCATATACTATAGGAATCAATGCTGTTAGGACTGGACAGCGCACTCTGAACCATCAAGAACCTGACTGCAAGTCAGGGAGTAAACAAGCGCACTACGTTTGGAACATACAGGCAGAATGAGAGCCGCAAGGCTTAGTGGAGCAAACCAGCGTTCGCACGCTGGGACCAACAGACTGAATGTGAGCAGCAAGGCTAATGGAGCAAACCACCGTCCGCACGCTGGGACCAACAGACTATAATGTGAACCACAAGGCTAATGGAGAGAACCAGCGTCTGCACTCTGGGACCAACAGACTGTAATGTGAGCAGCAAGGCTAATGGAGCAAACCACCGTCCGCACACTGGGACCAACAGACTATAATGTGAGTCGCAAGGCTAATGGAGCGAACCAGCGTCTGCACTCTGGGACCAACAGACTGTAATGTGAGCCGCAAGGCTAATGGAGCAAACCAGCGTCCGCACGCTGGAACCAACAGACTGTAATGTGAGCCGCAAGGCTAATGGAGCAAACCAGCGTCCGCACGCTGGGACCAACAGACTGTAATGTGAGCCGCAAGGCAAATTGAGCAAACCAGCGTCCGCACGCTGGAACCAACAGACTGTAATGTGAGCCGCAAGGCAAATGGAGCAAACTAGCATCCGCACGCTGGAACCAACAGGCTGAATGTGAGCCGCAAGGCAAATGGAGCAAACCAGCGTCCACACGCTGGAACCAAAAGGCTGAATGTGAGCCGCAAGACTTAGTGAAGCAAACCAGCGTCCGCACGCTGGGAACCAACAGGAGGAAATGTCGCCGAAGCGAATGAAAAACAATGTCACCACAGATGCAGGAACTGGAAGCAGGAAACAACAGGAACCAGCAGAGAAGATCAACCGGATCAAGCACGGCCAAGCAGACTGGCAACAGGAGCATCAGCTACTGATGAGAACAACCGTAACTGGACTGGAACTGACAAAGCGGGCAGGAACTCAGGAACAGGTTGACTCAGGAACTCAGGAACTCAGCAACAGGCCCAATCAGCTACTGCAGTAAGGAGGAAGTGGATGCTGTCAAAGACACCACGAAATGGCAACCAAAGGGTGCCCAGACTGAGTTTAAAAAGGCAATGTGAGGCGGGCTGAAGGCAGACAGCCAATGGGAGCCCCCTACAGGTGATAGACACTGAATTGCAGCAATCACGGGCACCATGATAGTACCCCGTTTCAAAGATCCCCTCTCCTAGAATAGGGTCTGGGTTTCTGTGGGTATTTGGCATGAAAAATCCGCTGTGCATGAAGGTCCTTATTATCCACCCAAGATCGATCTTCAGGACCATAACCTTTCAAATGCACCAAATACTGTACCCTTCCTCTAAGCCTTCAGGAGTCAATGATACTCTGTACCTCGTATTCCTCCTGACCCTCGACCTCAACAGGCCCTGGCACCACATGTGTAGTAGTGTAACAGTTGCATACGAGAGGCTTAAGGAGAGACACATGGAAAACATTATGAATGCGCATGGATGCAGGTATGTCCAAAGCATAGGAAACAGGATTAATTTTGCGAATAATTCTGTAAGAACCAATAAACCGAGGTGACAACTTATTAGATGGGACTTGGAGCTTAAGATTCTTGGAAGAAAGCCATACTCTGTCCCCAACTTGGAAGGAAACCGCTGGAAGCCTTCTGCGATTAGCATAGTGCTGATGGCACTGAAATGACTGACCCAGTGCCCTCTGAACGTGTGCCCATGTGGAACGGAGTTGCTCGATATGCTCATCCAGGGCTGGAATCTGTTGTGTCTGAAAGGAATCCGGGAGCAGACAAGGTTGGAACCCATAATTGATCAGAAACGGAGAGCTCCCGGCTGAAGAGTTGACTGCACAGTTCCTGGCGAACTCTGCCCAAGGCAACAAGTCGGCCCAATTGTCATGATGGTCAGTCACAAAACAGCGTAGAAACTGTTCCAAACCTTGATTGGCACATTCAGCGGCCCCATTAGATACACAAAGGAGAAGGATAGCTGTATGCCCATCTGTTCGCAAAATGCCCTCCAGAACCTGGACACAAACTGGCTCCCCCTGTCGGACACCAGTACCCTGGGTACTCCATGCAACCGAAACACCTCTTTAGCAAACACCATTGCCAATTCTTTAGCAGAGGGAAGGCCACGGAAGGGCACAAAGTGAGCCATTTTAGAAAACCTGTCCACCACCACCATATAAAGGAATACCCTCTAGACATGGGCAATTCTCCCATAAAATCAATGGAAACATGAGACCAGGGGCATTCACCATTAGGTACCGGCTGAAGCAAGCCCACCGGGAGATGTCTAGGGGTTTTAGCACGGGCACAGGTGGCACAGGCATTAGTAAAACTGGCACAATCTGATCTCATAGAAGGCCACCAGAATAACTGAGAGAGGGACTATAACAGTTGGTCTCTACCAATATGTCCCGCAGCCTTAGAGGAATGGTAAGTTTCAAGTAATCGAATACGGAATGGTTCAGCGACAAAACATTTGCCCACCGGGGTTTCATGGGGAGCGGAGGCCCGGGAGGCCAGAATTTCTTCCCCTAGTGGTGAAGTGATACTGGTACGTATGGTAGCCAATATTCGATCAGGTTGAATGATAGGTGCTGCTGCTTCTTCTCTGTCAATTTCAGCCTCAAATTGTCTTGACAGAGCGTCAGCCCTAACATTCTTGGATCCTGGCAAATATGATACAATGAAATTGAATCGGGACAGGAACAATGCCCATCTGGCCTGGCGAGAGGACAAACTCTTGACCTCAGAGAGATAAGTCAGGTTTTTATGATCCGTCAGGATTAAAACAGGATTTTTAGTGCCTTCAATTAAGTGACGCCATTCCTTAAGAGCGAGGATAATGGCCAATAATTCTCTGTTCCCTATCTCATAATGGCTTTGAGCTCCGGTCAATTTTTTAGAAAAGAACCCACAGGGTCTGAGTGTTCCACCTTTGATGTGCCGTTGAGAAAGCACTGCCCCAACCCCAATATCTGAGGCGTCCACCTCTAAGGTGAACGGGAGTAATGGGTTGGGGTGGGATAACACAGGAGCATTAGCAAAAGCTACTTTCAGTTTTTCTAAAGGCCTCCTCCGCAGCCACTGGCCAGAGAGATGGATTAGCGCCCTTATGCGTGAGGTCCGACAGGGGTTTAACAATGGAAGAGAAGTTCTTAATAAACTTCCTATAATAATTGGTGAAGCCCAGAAATCGCTGGATAGCTTTCAGACTCTTAGGCCTAGGCCATTGTAAGACTGCTGTTAACTTTTCCTTGTCCATGGCAATGCCTTCTTTGCCAATTATGAACCTCAGGAACGGTACACTGGTTCTGTGAAACTCACATTTCTCCAATTTACAGAATAATTTATTTTTACGTAATCGTAGCAATACTTCAGACACATCCTTGATGTGTTGCGACAAGTCTTTGGAGTGAATAAGTATATCGTCAAGGTAGACCACGACACATGACTGTAACATATCTCTGAGAACGTCATTGATCAGTTCTTGAAATACTGCGGGTGCATTACATAGGCCAAATGGCATGACTAGATATTCATAATGCCCAGATCTCATGTTAAAGGCAGTTTTCCACTCATCACCGGCTCTGATACGTGTCAAATTGTATGCCACCCGTAGGTCCAATTTGGTGAAAATTGAGGAACCCTTGAGTCTGTCAAAAAGCTCAGTAATGAGTGGTATCGGATAAGCGTTCTTTGCCATAAGCTTATTTAACCCACGATAATAGATGCATGGTCTCAGTTCGCCATGTTTCTTCTTAACAAAAAAGAACCCGGCCCCAGCCGGAGAGGTAGATTTCCTTATGATCCCTCTATTAAGGGCATCAGAAATGTATTCTTTCATAGCTTGGTTTTCCTCACATGACAATGGGTATGTGCATCCCCTAGGGGGCACCGCTCCAGAAGTTAACTCGATGCAACAATCATATGATCTGTGCTGAGGTAAGGCGCCAGCCTCTCCCTTACTGAAAACATCGCTAAACTGCTGGTATACGTCAGGTAGTGAAGGGGAGGTGCACAAGACCTTAACTGGATGGGTGACGCACTTACCCATACAGAACTGAGACCAAGCAGAGATTTCGCATTTTTGCCAATCAAATTGTGGATTATGCAACTGTAGCCAAGGAAAACCCAATATTACTGCATGGTGAGGAGAGTTAATAAGTTGAAACTGCTGCTCTTCTTTATGGAGAGCCCCAATAGTCATGGATAACGGCATAGTTTCAAATGTAACTTGAGCGGGTTCCAAGGGTCTGCCATCAATTGCTTCAATAGCAAGAGGGGTTTCTCTTTCAATGCGTGGTACCCCATGTAATTCAGCAAAGGTATTATCCATAAAATACCCAGCTGCACCAGAATCAACCAGGAAAAAAACCTCCACTGAGCGTTGTGCCCAAGATAGTACCACCTGTATGGTGGGTTTTAGTGTGCCCAACACTGGGGACGATTGGACACCACCTAGTGCCTGTCCCCCAAGGTACCCTAGGTGTGTTTGTTTCCCGGACGTACCGGACAGGATCTTAGCAAATGCCCATTTTTACCGCAGTACAAACACAACCCTTGCTTCCTGTGATATAGTCTTTCCTCCTTGGTTAGCCTAGTAAAACCTACTTGCATAGGTTCATCTGGTTCCCGTACTGGGAACCAGATGAACCTATGGTCCCTCCCCTGGCTTAGATGCCAGGGGAGGGATGGGTGGGCAAACTATGCTACTAGACCCATTATTTTTAGACCATATTCTACGATCTCTGGCGGTTAATCTCACATATTCTGGAGTCGATTAGAATAACATACTCAATATAATCATCTAGGTCAGTAGGCAAATCCTTTGCTGCAATTTCATCTTTAATTTGGTCACTCAGGCCCTGGGCAAAGGCTGCCAACAAAGCCTCGTTATTCCACCCTACCTCTGCTGCCAAGGTGCGGAATTCAATGGCATAGTCGCCCACCGTGCGCCTGCCCTGTTGTATCTCCATAAGATGTTTAGCAGCAGAGGTGGTTCTACCAGGAGGCTCAAACACTCTCCGAAAGGATTGCACAAATTCACTGAAACTCTTAGTGCAAGGTTTAGCATTTTCCCACAATGGGTTAGCCCAAGCCAATGCTCTACCAGTCAGCAGGGATATCATGAACCCAACCTTACTACGGTCATTGGGAAACACGTGTGGCGTCAATTCCATAAATATTTCTAGTTGGTTGATGAACCCTCTGCAGAGATGAGGGTCACCGTCATACCTTAGCGGCAAGGGTGCAGAAGCCGTTAACACTTTGACTGCAGTCCCTGAGGGCCTTGTATCACTCTCCGGTGTCTGACTTGGCGAGACCACCGGGCTAGAACCGGACTTGTCAGCAAGTACAGTGTGTTCAAGGATAGTTTGGATTGCAACCACCAATTGATCCAAACGTTGCTCAAGCATATCCATCCTCCAATGGATATTCTGTGTATTACTGTCACTCTTATTGTCTGAGGTCATGGCCCTTTTGTACTGTCACGGTTTGTTAAGACTCTCAGACGTAAGGTTTAGGTAAAAACATAACTTTATTGAAAAGTTAAAGGCAATCCCATAGGGTTTTCATACACATACAAACAATACATAGCAGATAATGACAATAGCAAATAGGTTCTACCGGCCTTGCCAATATACCGGGCAAAGCAACCCAGGCGAGTCTGGAACAAGAGGATCTACCGGCCCAGCCAATACCGGGTAAGGCAACTGTAAGGTGGCAACATAAAAGGTTCTACCGGCCTTACCAATATACCGGGCAAGGCAGCCTGACGGGATACCAGTGAGTAGGCTCTACCGGCCTTGCCAATACCAGGTAAGGCAACCTTAAAGGGATAGTAATACTTTGTTTTAACTTTATTTTATTTTGTAGGCATTAAAAAAACATGAAGAATGATATAAGTCTTATCTCTCAAACCTTTATGGTTTATGAGATATTCACAAACAAAGTTTCCCCCTCCCGCCCCTTTTACCTACTGTAAACAATCTTTTCTCAGATGTGGAATGCAGTCCATAGACTGGACAGATAACAGAAGGGGACACTCTTATTCCTATGAAAACAATGAAATCCCTGCCCCCCTTGACAAGCTTTTCAGGTTTTTCTCTTATCTTAATTGAAGATTGTCCCTCTCTGCAGTCTACCTGGGCAGCTCCCTTCTGCCCTGGCTGAAAAGTGTTACATCAGTAAAAGGGGAGGGAGGGGGACACTTTGCTTGTGAATATCTCATAAACCATAAAGGTTTGAGAGATAAGACTTATATCATTCTTCATGTTTTTTTAATGCCTACAAAATAAAATAAAGTTAAATCGAAGTATTACTATCCCTTTAAGGTGGCAAAGTGAAGGGTTCTACCGGCCTTACCAACATACTGGGCAAGGCAGCCCAAAGGAAGGTGACAACCACAGTGACCTAATGACTGTCAGATGATAATGACAGTAAGATAGAATATAGAGGTTTCCAGGTCAAGTGGATTCAGAGTAATCAGAAACTCTTGTGCCCATATACTATAGGAATCAATGCTGTTAGGACTGGACAGCGCACTCAGAACCGTCAAGAACCTGACTGCAAGTCAGGGAGTAAACCAGCGCCCTACGTTAGGAACATACAGGCAGAATAAGAGGCTTAGTGGAGCAAACCAGTGTCCGCACGCTGGGACCAACAGACTGAATGTGAGCAGCAAGGCTAATGGAGCAAACCACCTTCTGCACGCTGGGACCAACAGACTATAATGTGAGCCGCAAGGCTAATGGAGCGTACCAGCGTCCTCACTCTGGGACCAACAGACTGTAATGAGAGCCGCAAGGCTAATGGCGCGAACCAGCGTCCGCACGCTGGGACCAACAGACTGTAATGTGAGCCACAAGGCAAGTGGAGCAAACCAGCGTCCACACGCTGGAACCAACAGACTGTAATGTGAGCCGCAAGGCAAATGGAGCAAACCAGCGTCCGCATGCTGGAACCAACAGGCTGAATGTGAGCCGCAAGGCAAATGGAGCAAACCAGCGTTCGCACGCTGGAACCAACAGGCTGAATGTGAGCCGCAAGGCTTAGTGAAGCAAACCAGCATCCGCACGCTGGGAACCAACAGGAGGAAATGTCACCGAAGCGAATGAAGAACAATGTCGCCACAGATGCAGAAACTGGAAGCAGGAAACAACAGGAACCAGCAGAGAAGATCAACAGGATCAAGCGCGGCCAAGCAGACTGGCAACAGGAGCATCAGCTACTGTTGAGAACAACCGTAACCGGACTGGAACTGACAAAGCGGGCAGGAACTCAGTAACAGGTTGACTCAGGAACTCAGGAACTCAGAAACAGGCCCAATCAGCTACTGCAGTAAGGAGGAAGTGGATGCTGTCAAAGACACCACGAAAGGGCAACCAAAGGGTGCCAAGACTGAGTTTTAAAAGGCAATGTGAGGCGGGCTGAAGGCAGACAGCCAATGGGAGCCCCCTACAGGTGATAGACACTGAATTGCAGCAATCACTGGCACCGTGATAATAGGAGAGAGCTGAATTTGTTACTAGGCTCAATAATAACTCCCTTAAGATAAAATTGACACAGCATGTGGATTCTGTGGAGGTGGAGCTCTTGGACTTATGGATCTTTAGAGATAACGGAATTATAAAGACAAAGATGTTTAGACAATCAACTGCATGCAATACGCTTCTTCATTATCAAAGTCACCATGTACATTCCCGGAAAAAAGGGAATTCCCTGGGGCAATTTTTATGTTTAAGACATAACTGTATGAATGATGATGACTTTAAGCTTAGGAATTAATTCAATGCTTTAGAGAAAGAGGCTATCCTCATAAACAACTTATTGGATGTTATAGAAAAGCCTTAAAAGTGATAGGGATATTCTTATCTTTCAGGAATCTAGAAAGAAACAAAATCTCAGGTCTGATGATAATTTTGTGAGGTTTATTGTCACATACGGTCATCAATGGCGGTTGATGAATAACCTCTTATCAAAACATTGGCATATTCTAACTAGTAAACCCAGGCTGAGAGAAACTGTTGTAGATAGACCGTTAATTGTAGCTAGACAATCCCCTAATTTGAAAGATCATCTGGTTATATGTGAATTCAATCGAACCCAAAGAACTAACTGGTTGAATTGTATGGAAACAGTGGGAATGTTCAAATGCGGTTTGTTTAAAGCATGTAAACATATTTATACAACAAAATGTTTTCATAATTTTGATGGAAGTTAAAGTTATAAGATTAGAGAATTTTTGAATTGTTGATCAGAGGAGGTAATTTGGAAAGACCAAGGTACATCTGAGGGTCTGTATTTTAGAGCATGTTGGGGACATTATCCATCGAAGAAATAAGAGAACTATTGCGAGACATTTTAGTGAAGTTCATGCCGGTTCTCCGGTGGGTTTGATGGCTTTGGGAATCTTTTCATTAAAAAAGGATTTGAGATGTGAAGATAATTTTATTCTTTCTATCTCAAAAAAGAATCCAGATGGATTTATAATTTAATGACTTTGGAGCTTCAGGGACTAAATGAAGAGATTACATTTAATATGTTTTTGTGATATATGTTGGATCTATATATATATGTGTATCTTCATTCATTACAGTTTATCTCTGTTTGGGAGGTGAGTGAACACTGTAAATATTGATGGGTTGATAAAGATATATAATATAATTTTAAGTCCTTTGCTACTAGCCAGACCTGAAAAGTTACTCGCCACTGCTAGCCAAAACATACCCAGCAGGGCTGAATTTCTACTCGCCAGGGCTAAATTTGCACTCGCCATTGGCCAGTGGCGAGTGGAAATTTTGAGCCCTGGGTGGGGGTATGGGAGATTTGTCCCAGTGGATGGACTCTTTATTGATTAGATGAATAATTAGGGGTCTCTGAAAGGTTAAAAGTTACTAATGTTGAGACAGTTTTTGATATTTGATTACTGCCTCTTTAACCCCTTAACAACCAAGCGATCGGCTCCACGACTTAAGGACGGCGGAGAATTTTTTTTTTTCTTTTTCCGGTTCCTGACTCCCTGAACGGTGCGCAGCTGTGAGGGGATTCCGGAACTCCATGACAGTCATAGTACGTCATGGGTCGTTCAGTCAGATCGACCCTTGACGAAGTATGACTGTCAAGGGTTGTTAAGGGGTTAAGAACTTGTCAGGGATTGCAACTATGTGACATAATAATTACTGGGATGTTTATGGTTTGAATATAATGTTTGAGATTGGCATGAGATAATATTTGTCACGGTGTTGCAATATAGAAATGCATGCATGTGTCAGATGATATGTGCTGGTACCCTCTGTGGGGATATACAATCCTATGTCGGAACCGTATGTCATTGGAGGTAGGATGTGAGTTCCTAGCAGATGGAATGCGGGCTGATCTGGCACATACATGTATTGTTTTGATGTTTAGTGTCATTAAGTATATAATTTTGCTCTAAGATACCTGAATGGGTTAATTTGTTTGAAAATTTGGGCCGACACATCAAATGTGCACTGTTTTAATTTGATTGGTTCTATTTCCGGTTTAGATTGTTTAAATAACCTGTAGTAGGTATGGTGGTCAGCTTGAAACAAAGTTGCAACGGAATTAATTGAATAAAGTTAGAATTTATTGAAGACTCATATAAAACAAATGGATCCGTGCAAATGTTGAAACAGATGAAGTGGGACATAAACTGAAGGCGATGTTGGATGTATCGACACTCAGTCTAACATGTTTCACGCAACATAGCTCTTAATCTTAACAGGAAGTGACAACAAGATTTCTTATAGGCACATACAAGCCCTCCATTAATTAAATAAAAACAATCAAAAGAAAAAGAACCATCCTCATTCTTCCTTCCTCACACTGTATACTTATATTTAAAGCAATATTACCCCAAATAAGTTTAAAACTTGAAACCCCAGTGCAGTCTCACATATATATAAATAAATAAATAAATGGACAAACCAGAGTAGGATACACCTGGCGAGAGGATAGACTCCCATCCACGGGCGTCCGCAGGGGGGGGCAAGGGGGGCACTTGCCCCCCCCTGGATTTTCATCTTGCCAGTGCCACTTAATAAATCAAAGATGATGTCATTTGTGTGAGTTGTGCAGCAAGTCTTAATTTACTAGCGACAAGAAAAAGAAGAAAAAATCAGCTACTCAAAAAAAGCCCCAATTTGTATCTATTAGACCTGTTGAGTGCTGAAAAGAAGACAAGTTCTGCACCAAAAGCCCATACTAGAGAGTCAGTATAAAAAGTAACTTTTATTAGTATGTATAAATAAAATGGTAACCAACCAAATAAGTTTCATAATATTAGAAACTTCCTAGTCTAATTTAAAATGTAGATCAATATCCACAAAATGGGCATATAAAGGGAGGAGAGGGGGAAGAAGGGATAACACTATCCAAATAGAGAAATTGTCAACACTCCTATAATCTTTGTATATATATGTAGTACCTTACGGGTCAATGAACCCTTAATATGATGCTCTCATTCACGGAGTGTAATTCTAATGTGTTCTTGTGCTTATTTGCAAATGCAAAACTAAGCACAAGACTCATATGATGATGGTAGATAGAGTGATTTGTGTACTTTTATATAGAAGCAATCCAGGTGAGATAAATATTGCAATTGTTACACCTGAAAAGCCACTCGTTTATTTTTGATATCCTGTGAGCCTAATATATCATCATCTGGGAGTATTGATTACCTTAAGCTGATCCGAGCAATAAGCTAATCATTAAATGTAGCTCATGCTAAGATCATGAGTACATTGTATCATATAACTGTATACTTAGTGACACGACTCCTCTAAACACTAAGTGTCAGGATGCGATCATTCCCTTAAACATTCAATATGCTTTATTATTGAGGCCACCACATCCCTCATACTAGTCTAAAATAGGATGACTAAAGCTAGTATAATTAGATAGCTTATGTAGCTCTAACATTCAATGTAATTGTGATTAATTCTCCAATGTTTTCTGAGAAGTATCCCTATTGTACAAGATACAAGAGCTGCCGTCTGATCTAACCTCGGCGCTGTTTAAGAAAACATCGATCGTACAAATGGCAAAGTTCACCGCTTAGCCTAAGTATAATCATGTAGCTGCTATAATTGAATCTAAGCCGAGATGTATAGAATCTAGTTCACTAATGAAGAAATACTAGAATCATGCAGCTAATCCACTTCATAAGTATAAGGAAAAAAGAGCGGCTCGATCACTTCTTAGCTCTCCCTGTCTGTTAGTCAGAAGAGCGGCTTAATCACTTCTTGATTCTCACTGTCAGTAAATCACAAGAGCGGCTAGATCGCTTCTTAACTCTATCTATTAGTCTTTATCTATACCCCTGAAGAAGCCGTGGGTAGCACGGCGATACGCGTAGGGTGAATGGGCATATGAGGGGGGGGTTTTGGCTATCTAAACATAAAGGATATTATTAGTTAGGGATACTCCGTTGAAGATAAAGACTAATAGATAGAGTTAAGAAGCGATCTAGCCGCTCTTGTGATTTACTGACAGTGAGAATCAAGAAGTGATTAAGCCGCTCTTCTGACTAACAGACAGGGAGAGCTAAGAAGTGATCGAGCCGCTCTTTTTTCCTTATACTTATGAAGTGGATTAGCTGCATGATTCTAGTATTTCTTCATTAGAGAACTAGATTCTATACATCTCGGCTTAGATTCAATTATAGCAGCTACATGATTATACTTAGGCTAAGCGGTGAACTTTGCCATTTGTACGATCGATGTTTTCTTAAACAGCGCCGAGGTTAGATCAGACGGCAGCTCTTGTATCTTGTACAATGGGGATACTTCTCAGAAAACATTGGAGAATTAATCACAATTACATTGAATGTTAGAGCTACATAAGCTATCTAATTATACTAGCCTTAGTCATCCTATTTTAGACTAGTATGAGGGATGTGGTGGCCTCAATAATAAAGCATATTGAATGTTTAAGGGAATGATCGCATCCTGACACTTAGTGTTTAGAGGAGTCGTGTCACTAAGTATACAGTTATATGATACAATGTACTCATGATCTTAGCATGAGCTACATTTAATGATTAGCTTATTGCTCGGATCAGCTTAAGGTAATCAATACTCCCAGATGATGATATATTAGGCTCACAGGATATCAAAAATAAACGAGTGGCTTTTCAGGTGTAACAATTGCAATATTTATCTCACCTGGATTGCTTCTATGTAAAAGTACACAAATCACTCTATCTACCATCATCATATGAGTCTTGTGCTTAGTTTTGCATTTGCAAATAAGCACAAGAACACATTAGAATTACACTCCGTGAATGAGAGCATCATATTAAGGGTTCATTGACCCGTAAGGTACTACATATATATACAAAGATTATAGGAGTGTTGACAATTTCTCTATTTGGATAGTGTTATCCCTTCTTCCCCCTCTCCTCCCTTTATATGCCCATTTTGTGGATATTGATCTACATTTTAAATTAGACTAGGAAGTTTCTAATATTATGAAACTTATTTGGTTGGTTACCATTTTATTTATACATACTAATAAAAGTTACTTTTTATACTGACTCTCTAGTATGGGCTTTTGGTGCAGAACTTGTCTTCTTTTCAGCACTCAACAGGTCTAATAGATACAAATTGGGGCTTTTTTTGAGTAGCTGATTTTTTCTTCTTTTTCTTGTCAATGCCACTTAATACATGAGCCTGAGCGTAGCTCTCGCTCGCACTCTGAAGTACCTCTCCTTCTGCTGCCCGCGGCGATCACCTCTCCTCTCCCCCTCCGCGACGCCCATCACGCACAGTTGGCAGCCAATGAGAGAGGGGTATCCAACTCTCCTCTGTCATTGGCTGCAGTGCGGTCTGCACTGCAGCCAATGAGAGAGGAGAGTTGGATACCCCTCTCTCATTGGCTGCCAACTGTGTGTGACGGGCGTCGCGTCACGGAGGGGGAGAGGAGAGATGATCGCCGCGGGCAGCTGAAGGAGCGGTGCTGCAGACAGCGAGCGAGAGCTACAGACCCCGTTAAGGAGGAGACCTGGTGGACTGCATTAAAGGTAAGGCTGGGTGCACTCTAAGACATCCATGGGTGTCCGCGGGGGGGGGCACTTGTGAAGCTTATGGGGCAATGTGAAGCTGATGGGGGCAATGTGAGAGCAAGCTGATGGGGGCAAGTTGGAGCAATTTGAAGCTGATGGGGGCAAGTTGGAGCTGATGGGGCAATGTGAGGGCAAGTTGGAGCTGATGGGAGCAAGTTGAAGCTGATGGGGCAATGTGAGGGCAAGTTGGAGTTGATGGAGCAATTTGAGGGAAAGTTGGATCTGATGGGGGCAATGTGAGAGCAAGTTGGAGCTGATGGAGCAATGTGAGGGCAAGTTGGAGCTGATGGGAGCAAGTTGAAGCTGATGGAGCAATGTGAGGGCAAGTTGGAGTTGATGGAGCAATTTGAGGGAAAGTTGGATCTGATGGGGGCAATGTGATGGCAAGTTGGAGCTGATGGGGGCAATGTGAGGGCAAGTTGGAGCTGATGGGAGCAAGTTGAAGCTGATGGGGCAATGTGAAGGCAAGTTGGAGCTGATGGGGGAAATGTGAGGGCAAGCTGGAGTTGATGGAGCAATTTGAGGGAAAGTTGGATCTGATGGGGGCAATGTGAGGGCAAGTTGGAGCTGATGGGGGCAATGTGAGGGCAAGTTGGAGCTGATGGGAGCAAGTTGAAGCTGATGGGGCAATGTGAGGGCAAGTTGGAGTTGATGGAGCAATTTGAGGGAAAGTTGGATCTGATGGGGTCAATGTGAGGGCAAGTTGGAGCTGATGGGGGCAATGTGAGGGCAAGTTGGAGCTGATGGGGGCAAGTTGGAGCAAGTTGAAGCTGATGGGGGTAAGTTGGAGCAAGTTGAAGCTGATGGGGGTAATGTGAGGGCAAGTTGGAGCTGATGGGGGCAAGTTGGAGCAAGTTGAAGCTGATGGGGGCAAGTTGGAGCTGATGGTGGCAATGTGAGGGCAAGTTGGAGCTTTATGTGATGACTATTCCCCTCCCCTTCATGACATTGTGAAAAAAGGACAGAGTATGGATGTCATTAAAATTATGCCCCCCCCTGGAAAAATTTCTGCGGACGCCCATGCTCCCATCATAGTTCTCCACAAGGTCACAAAACCACCGCCAAAGGGCATCATCATATATTTAAAAACTAAAGTTAAAGTACTAGAAACAATGGAAAAAAATATATATTCCCTAAAAAATATGACTGATATTCCATTCAAAGTTCAAACCCTGTGGAGTTTTAGTTTTAAGCTGGAAGATCCAATAGGCCTCACGTCTATTGGTCAACTTAACAAAATCACCACCTCGCCAGGGTAGCCTCACTCTTTCTATATCCTGAAATTCAAACAGTGACAAATCTCCATTATGACAATCAAGAATATGTCTGGCTATAGCAGAATCTTTTCTCCCTTTTTCTATTTGATTAATATGTTCCTGTATCCTTTCTTTCAAATGACGGACTGTACTTCCTACATACCGTATATTACCTACTTTACACGTACACAGATATATAACATATTCAGAATTGCAATTGATATAAGATCGAATATCATACTCAGCCCCATCAACCTCTCCCTTAAATGTCTTAGAGACTTTAGCAAAAGAGCAGTATTTACATATCGAAGCCCCACAAAGATAAAACCCCTGATGTTCTAACCATACAGGGGTAGGCTTATGGCTTCTAAAGACACTGGGAGAAACCCGATTCCCAATCGTAAGCCCCCTTCTTGCGACAAAGCCGCAACCCTCTTTCAATATTATATTCAAATTTTCAGTAACAAGAATAGACAAATTCTTATTAACAATATTGCGGATCTGTCCAAACTGGGGACTATCAGTTGTCACAAAATTTACCCCCTTCTTAGACGAGGGTACCCTTATCTGTGCATTGGATCTATTCAAAAGTTCATCCCTAGGGACCCGTTTTGCGTGTTGATAAGACTCAATCAGGAGTTCTTCATTATAGCCCCTTGCCTTGAATCTGTCAATTAAATCCCGGGATGCATGATCAAAATCATCATCCAGAGTACAGTTTCTTTGCAAGCACAGAAACTGGCCTTTAGGAATATTACTGATCTGAGCCCAGGGATGTGATGACTCAGCATGCAAGAGACTATTACCCAAAGTAGGTTTCCTGTAGATGTCAGTCAACACACAACCAGATACTGGGTCTCTCTTAAGTATAAGATCCAAAAACGGTATGGTAAGGCACTGGAAATCTGCCGTAAACCCAAGATTACATTCATTTTGGTTAAGATATTCAATAAAGGTATCGGCAAACTCCCTCATGCCATCCCAGACAAATAACAGATCATCAATATACCTCCTGTACCACACAATTCTACCTCGATGGGGGTTCCCCTCTCTCTGAAGATGTGGGAGGCCTGCCATCAACCCATATATAGGTTGTCGAGAAAGGGGGCAAAACTATCCTCCATTGCCACACCACACTTCTGGAGGCAGAATACCCCATCGAAGGTGAAAAAGTTGTGGCACAAGAGGTATTCCACTGCCTGAATGAGAAATTAAATCAGATGGTCATAATAATTGGAAAAACGCTCAAACTGAGTCTTAAGTGCACATAATCCCAATCTGTAGGGAATACATGAATAGAGAGAAGTAGCTCTGTTTCCTCTCCAAATGAGACATCACCTGGATTACCTGTTTGGTATCCCTCAACAGCCCAGGGAGCCCATCCACCAATGGTTGAAGATAGATATCCACTAAGTCCGACAATGGCTCGTTAAGAGAGCCAATTGCAGACACTATCGGATGACCGGCAGGGTCGACCAAAGCTTTGTGGATCTTAGGCAGATGATGAAAAATGGGCATCACCTGGGCTGTCGGAACTAGAGTCAGTGCCTCCTGTTTGGTTAAAACCCCACATGTCAAACCACTCTGCACCAACAGCTTGAGTTCTTCCATACACCTCAACGTGGGATCAGCATTCAAAACTTGATAGGTATATATATCCCTCAAATGGCAAAGGGCCTCTGTTTTATAATACACAGAATCAAGGTCCACCACTGTTCCTCCTTTGTCAGACATTTTAATTACCAACGACGTATTATTAGCTAATTGCGAAATAGCCTCTCTTTCTTTCAGGGAAATATTACTTTTACAAGAAGGTTTAGCCTTCTGATTTCCTTAAATCCCGTTCCATCATCTTTTAGAATATGTCTAACTGGTGTCCTTTACAATGTAGAGGAAAGAAAGAGGACACAGGCGGTAGGCCAGTAGAAATGGAATTAACTCTAGTCTCAGCATGTGTTCTCCCAGACTCCTCCCTCAAACATTTTAAATCATAAAAGGAACAGATATCCTGAAAATTAGAAAAAAATATTATTCAATTGACATATTTTATTTTCGTTTCCCAACAGGGGAGCTTCTACAAAACCCTGATTTTCAGATAAGAAAAACTTTTTAATAGTAAGAGACCTAACAAATCTATTCAAATCCAAAAGGGTATCAAAAAGATTAAACTTCTGTTCCGGTATAAAATTGAGTCCCTTCTGTAAAACTTTCATTTGATGTTGAGTTAATGAAACTGTTGATAAATTGAGAACTTTTAATGTCTCTGGCTGGTCCTGATCATTCGAAGACTGTATCCCTGTGGCTCTTCGCCTCCTCCTTCCTCTCCTACAGTAGGTTTCCAGTAGGCTTCTTTTCTTTCTTTTTCCATTGTTTTTTGAATAGTTTGGTTTTTTTTGACTGCACCCTTAAAGTCACATTTTCTTGTATTGGAAGGACCCCAGACTGTCCTATAGATACAGCATCAGGTTCTATAGATGGCTTTGACATTATGGACACATCACTCATTTCATCATACTCAGTATCTGTGTATATATATGACTGGGAGAAGCTGACTCTTCTATCCCGTTGCTTTAAAATAGACTGAGATGGTACAGGTCTATTTTTTGCTCTTCTCCAGACATAGACATTATCTTGATTGTAACCAGTTTTGTCCCTAAAGAATTTTCTCTGCTTAAAAGTAGACAATTCCTTATCCAATTTGTCCAAAGTTGCTTTCAAGCTTGTATCCAACTGCTGAAAATCCAAATGCTCTTGATGTGATTTCAAAGCTAACTGTATAACAACAATATCCTCTTTAATAGGCTCCAGTTCTATCAGTTTATATTCAACAATCAGATTCATTAGCTTAAAGGAACAATCACTCAGAGCCTTGTTCCATTTATTCATAAATTTCACATCCTTGGTTTCAAAGGTAGGAAATACCTTCATCCTCAAACCTCTTAGGATACGAGAAACATGCATATATTTTTCCAAAGTTGTAATGTTCCACCAAATCCATAGCTCTTTTACAAGAAGTTTTTCTAAGTTTCGAAACAATTGCTTAATACCAAGATTATCCATATTATCCCGTGTATCCACATCTTCTGATTCAAGTAATCTGCATGTTGTTTTCTGGCATTGAGATTCATGCAGTCATTCAGTGCAAATGTCACTGCTTCATCAATATTCATACCCTCAGTTGAAGAAAGGGTTAAATTGGTAATTTCCAGCTAAAATTTAAATCAAATGTCGAGCACTGAAACAAAATATCACTGTGTATAGCACACCCCGGCTACATCAATAGACTTTCAATCGCACATACATATATGTATGGCTGCTTTCAGCGAAGCACAAAGGGGGACGTCAAATATGAGAAATATACAAAAATAGTGCATTCACTCCAATAAAAACAGACATTGTGTATAATATAGCTGGACTCACTCATTATATCAAAACTGCTTCAGGTGCTAGCTCCATTACAGTCCTCCGTCGGCCGGCGTTCCTGGTGAATACAAATAAATGTTGCAGCTGCACACTAAAGACTAGAAAAAAAGTTGCAACGGAATTAATTGAATAACACTAGAATTTATTGAAGACTCATATAAAACAAATGGATCTATGCATATGTTGAAACAGATGAAGCGGGACATAAACTGAAGGCGATGTTGGATGTATCGACACTCAGTCTAACATGTTTCACGCAACATAGCGCTTAATCATAGACTTAACAGGAAGTGACAACAAGATTTCTTATAGGCATGTACAAGCCCTCCATTAATTAGATAAAAACAATTAAAAGAAAAAGAACCATCCTCATTCTTCCTGCCTCACACGGTATACTTGTGTATACTTGATTCTGTGTATTATAAAACAGAGGCCCTTCGCCAATTGAGGGATATACATACCTATGAAGTTTTGAATGCTGATCCCACGTTGAGGTGTAAGGAAGAACTCAAGCTGTTGATGCAGAGTGGTTTGACATGTGGGATTTTAACCAAACAGGAGGCACTGGCTCTAGTTCCGACAGCCCAGGTGATGCCCATTTTTCATCATCTGCCTAAGATCCACAAAGCTTTGGTCGACCCTCCCGGTCGTCTGATAGTGTCTGGCATTGGCACTCTTAACGAGCCATAGTCGGACTTAGTGGATATCTATCTTCGACCATTGGTGGATGGGCTCCCTGGGCTGTTGAGGGATACCAGACAGGTACTCCAGGTGATGTCTCATTTGGAGAGGAAACAGAGCTATGCCTGGTTGGCCACAGAGGTCACTTCTCTCTATTCATGTATTCCCCACAGATTGGGATTACCTGCACTTAAGACTCAGCTTGAGCATTTTTCCAATTATGATGACCATCTGATTTCATTTCTCATTCAGGCAGTGGAATACCTCTTGAGCCACAACTTTTTCACCTTCGATGGGGTATTCTACCTCCAGAAGTGTGGTGTGGCAATGGAGGATAGTTTTGCCCCCTTTCTCGCCAACCTATATATGGGTTGATGGGAGGCCACCCACATCTTCGGAGAGGGGAACCCACATCGGGGGAGAATTGTGTGGCATGGAAGGTATATTGATGATCTGTTATTTGTCTGGGATGGCATGAGGGAGTATGCCGATACCTTTATTGAATATTTTAACCAGAATGAATGTAATCTTGGGTTTACGGCAGATCTCCAGTGCCTTACCATACTGTTTTTGGATCTTATATTTAAGGGAGACCCAGTATCTGGTTGTGTGTTGACTGACATCTACAGGAAACCTACTTCGGATAATAGCCTCCTGTATGCTGAGTCATTGCATCCCTGGGTTCAGAACAGTAATATTCCAAAAGGCCAGTTTCTGAGCTTGCGCAGAAACTGTACTCTGGAGGATGATTTTGATCGTGCATCCTGGGATTTAATTGACAGATTCAAGGCAAGGGGCTATAATAATGAAGAACTCCTGATTGAGTCTTATCAACACGCAAAACGGGTCCCTAGGGATGAACTTTTGAATAGATCCAAAGCAAAGATAAGGGTACCCTTGACTAAGAAGGGGGTATATTTTGTAACAACTTATAGTCCCCAATTTGGACAGATCCACAATATTGTTAATAAGAATTTGTTCTTGCTACCTATGAAAAATTGAATATAATATTGAAAGAGGGTTGTGGCTTTGTCGCAAGAAGGGGGCTTACGATTGGGAATCAGGTTTCTCCCAGTCTCTTTAGAAGTCATAAGCCTACCCCTGTATAGTTGGAACATAAGGGGTTTTATCATTGTGGGGCTTTGATATGTAAATGCTGCTCTTTTGCTAAAGTCTCTAAGACATTTAAGGGAGCGGTTGATGGGGCTGAGTATGATATTTGATCTTATATCAATTGCAATTCTGAATATGTTATATATCTGTGTACGTGTAAAGTATGTAATATACGGTATGTAGGATGTACAGTCCGTCATTTGAAAGAAGGGATACGAGAACATATTAATCAAATAGAAAAAGGGAGAAAAGATTCTGCTATAGCCAGACATATTCTTGATTGTCATAATGGAGATTTGTCACTGTTTGAATTTCAGGATATAGAAAGAGTGAGGCTACCCTGGCGAGGTGGTGACATTGTTAAGTTGACCAATAGATGTGAGGCCTATTGGATCTTCCAGCTTAAAACTAGAACTCCACAGGGTTTGAACTCTGAACGGGATATCAGCCATATTTTTTAGAGAATATATTTTTTTTTCCAGTGTTTCTGGTACTTTAACTTTAGTTTTTAAATATCTGATGATGCCCTTTGGTGGAGGTTTTGTGACCTTGTGGAGAACTATGATGGGAGTCTAGGAAGATTTATCCTCTCGCCAGCTGTATCCTACTCTGGTTTTGTCCATTTATTTATTTATATATGTGAGACTGCACTGGGGTTTCGAGTTTTAAACTTATCTGGGGTAATATTGCTTTAAATATGTAAGTATAATTTGTGAGGAAGGAAGAATGAGGATGGTTCTTTTTCTTTTAATTGTTTTTATCTAATTAATGGAGGCCTTGTACGTGCCTATAAGAAATCTTGTTGTCACTTCCTGTTAAGTCTATGATTAAGTGCTATGTTGCGTGAAACATGTTAGACTGAGTGTCGATACATCCAACATCGCCCTGAGCTTATGTCTCTCTTCATCTGTTTCAACATATGCACGGATCCATTTGTTTTATATGAGTCTTCAATAAATTCTAGTTTTATTCAATTAATTACATTGCAACTTTGTTTCAAGTCTTCAGTGTGCAGCTGCAACATTTATTTGTATTCACCAGGAACGCCGGCCGAGGGAGGACCGTGGCAGAACTAGCACCTGAAGCAGTTTTTATATAACGAGTGAGTCCATCTATATTATACACAATGTCTGTTTTTTTGGCGTGAATGCACTATTTTTGTATATTTCTCATGGTGGTCACCTTGACAAAGCCCCTGAGTTGCGGGTGAAATGCGTAGGTGGTTGTCCCCCTACTTTAGATGCCGTGGCTGAATAGGGGAGGTTGATTGCCACATTTTAGAGATGCTCAATGAATGGCGATATTGGATTTTGTTACCATAACATTGTTATGCTGGAAGACGCTGAGATGTATCAGGATGGTGGGTGTGTAATACACTGTCAGGTGTGATGGACTGCACAAGTAAGCCAAACACTCACATGTGTATGGAGGATTGATACTTTGGAGGAGGAAATAAGTTATAACAGCAGCGGTGAGATCGTTCTATTTTCTCTCTATAGTCCTCTTGTTAGTATTAACCCTTTAGATCCCAGTGTGAGTGTGTATATGTGGAATGAATCAACCTGTGAATTGCAAGATACCTGCTCAATGTTGTCACATGCATATCCCGATTGAATGATTTATATCTATGACTTTATCCTGTTCCAAGGTTATATATTGTGGCAGAATATGTTCTTGGAACTGAGACATAAGACGGAGAATATTATTCATGATATATTCTAAGAGCATCCATGTGTCGATCTACACTTCAAATGTCCTCCCCATCTATGTCTACATATACAAGTTTGGGAAACTGATGAGTATTGATTACTCTGATTTTTCACATAGATGCCAGCATCTGGTTTAGGGGTTCTCTTTTGTTTTTAATGCAACGTTGCTTTTTTACATATGTGATGGAGGGATGGAGGGGATGGGTGGGTGTGTTCAGGTCTGCTCTCTTTTCTTTGGAGGCAGGTGTTCATTTGATACAATAAAGTTATTTGTGTATTAATGAATATTATATCAGTCTATTTAATTATTTGTATCAGTACATGATAAAATATAGGTTTAATTAGGAGGAGTGGAGTGCCAGTATATTATCCATTTTTTTTCTTTTTTTATTTAAATCATTAGTCATCTCCTATATTTCAGGACAATAGTTATTATAATTTTTCTTAGATTGGATTTAGCCAATCCATAAAGAGAATTATTATAAACTGATTTGTCTAGATAGTTATGAGATAGATTGGTAGCAATTTAGATCAATAAGCTTTATAAATTAGGTTTAGCTATAATTATTAACACCTACAGAGCCACATGTATTTCTGAAAAGGTCATTGGGCTTATATTTGATCTGGTGAATTTTATTATTAACCCTTATTTTGCTATCTGGAAAGCTTTTCGTCTGTTTCTATCTTGGTGTGTGTTTCATAAGGATTCTTTGCTTCATGTTTACTGTTTTAATTGCATGACAGTGTGGCCCTAGAAATTTGTGCTGTTGAGAGAATCACATGTGGTTGTCCTGAAAGAAGAAAGGAATGACTGCCATTTTGGATTGTGAAACAGTGTCTTTTACAATCCATAGTCTGGTTAACCCTCGCAGTGCTAAATTGTGTAGCAAACAGGATATTGTAATTATCATTTTAATAGTATATGTTGCATGTAATGTATTCATATTGTTTCTGCTTTCTAAACATATATTGCTAGATTGTTTATGATTATATTGTAATAATTATAATCTGTTATTGGCAAAAAGGTATAGAAAATGGTATATCTCATCTAGAAGGTAATATTGAAAACAGTAGATAAATACTAAAAGGAAATAAAGGGTGTAAATAAAGGCGCTACTAGGTTATATATATATATATATATATATATATATATATATATATATTGTCAAAAGGTGCCAGCTACCATTCTATTGACTCAAGTGTACCAGTTAAAAGAAAAGAAAAAAAAAAAAAAAAAAGGAAGTGGGGGTAAGGAGAGCACTCCTAGAGATTATATGTAATAAAAAATAAAAAGTAAAATATTAACCCTTTCAGTGCCAGAGGGATACACAACACATTGCAAAGCAATACGTTGCATACCCCACTGGCACTGAAATGGTTAATGTGCATATAATCCGGAGACTATATAATAAGAGAAAACCTTAAATTAATACAAAGATACTCTAAAGATATATATATATATATATATATATATATATATACATATATATATATATATATATATATATATATATATATATATATATAAAGCAAAATTAATATACATATATCCTAAACAAACACAGTGATAAAATTCAATATATAAATGAACTGGCATTGTTCTATAAATGTCCTTAACCCCTAGAGTGCCAGCTACTTACGCCGTACGAGTGGACACAGCTGTACCTGCTGTGCCACGCTCGTACGGCGTAAGAGTGAAATGCGGTCACTGCATGAGCCGGTATAACCGGCATGCAGTGGCCGCATTAAAAAAAAAAAAAAACCCTGGCACTCGTGGGGAGGCATGAGGATCACTCCTCATGCCTCCCCAGTTATTGATGTCCCAGCCGATCGGGCTGGGAGATCAATAAACGCAAAGGAGAAACAGAGTTTCTCCTTCCCCCTCTCTCCTACCCGAACTTCCGGGTAGGAGTGGGCGGGACCGGGGGAATCCTCTCAACATCATCGGTGACATGGTCACCGATGACGTTAGGGAAGTTTCCCCGGTCCTGCTCACTCCTACCGGTGGTCTACCTACCTACCTACCTGCTCACTCCTGCGGTCGCCTCATTGATCTCCCAGTCGATAGGCTGGGAGATCAATGACTGAGGGGACACCAGGAGGGGTCCTGATGTCCCCCACGAGGTCTGAAACGTTTAAAAAAATAATAAAAAAAAAAAAATTAAAAAAATGAAAGTAACCATGTGAGTGCCACAGGGTCCCCATCACATTGCTTTGCAATGTGCTGGAGACCCCTGTTGCACTCACAGGGTCAATTCTTTGGGGGGGATTTTTTTTTTTAAAGACCTCATTGGGAGGATCAGGGGGGATCCTGATGCCCCTCAATGAGGTCTATAATTGCAAAAAAAAAAAAAAATGTAACCCTGTGTGTGCCACAGGGGGGGTCCAATGCACCCCTCTCCTGTGGCACACACAGGGCTTTTATCATTATTTTGTTACCAGAGATTGTTGGGGGGCCATCAGGATTGCTCCTGATGGCCCCCCAACAAGCTCTGATTACAAAGTAATGATAAAAAAAAAATTAACCCTCTGAGTGCCACAAGGGTCCAATGCATTGCTTTGCAATGCGCTGGAGATCCCTGTGGCACTCACAGGGACACTTTTTTTGATAACTTTTTTTTTTTTTGTAAGACCTCATTGGGGGGATCAGGGGGGTCCTGATACACCTCAATGAGGTCTATAATAAAAAAAAGTAAATTAAAAAAAAAAAAATAACCCTGTGTGTGCCAGGGGGGGGGGGGCAATGCAGCCCCCTTTCTGCGGCACACACAGGGCTTTTATCATTAGTTTGTTATCAGAGATTGTTGGGGGTCATCAGGATTGGTCCTAATGGCCCCCCAACAAGCTCTGATTACCAAGTAATGATAGAAAAAAAATTAACCCTCTGAGTGCCACAAGGATCCAATGCATTGCTTTGCAATGCGCTGGAGACCCCTGTGGCACTCACAGGGTCACTCTGTTTGTGGACATATATATTTTTTTTTACTAAGACATCATTTGGGAGGGATCAGGGGGTCCTGATGCCCCTCAATGAGGTATATAATAAAAAAAAAAATTAAATAAAAAATTAACCCTGTGTGTGCCACTGGGAGAGGAGTTCAATGCAGACCCCCTTCCTGTGGTACACACAGGACTTTTATCATTACTTTGTGATCAGAGCTTGTTTGGTGGCCATCTGAATACAAAGTAACGATAAAAAAAATAACCCTGTGTGTGCTGGACACCCTTGTGGCACATAAAGGATTTTTCCCCCTTTATTTTTTATTTAGACCTCATTGTATGGGTTCTGATGCCCCCAACGATGTCTACACAAAAATATTGGGGGAAAAAGCCCCAAAAAATGCACGTGCAACAGGAAGGGGGTCCAACGCAGTGCTTTCTATGAGGGGACATACAGTGCACACTGGTAGTCACAGATCTCCCATACACACTCTCAGACACTGCCCCACCATCCTTGCTCCTCTGCTCATACCCACACACACTGCCTAATCCCTCACCCTCTCACACATTTTGTTACACTTGTAGTCACAGGTCCACACGTACACCGGCTGACACCCTAGCTTCTTTCATCTGTTAGCCATAAAATCACACATACACTGTTTGCTTTCCCATTTCTGTTTCACTGGTAGCTACGCTCCTGTAGCATAAATTGGTATGTCAACCCAGAGCAGTGGGGTACCATTTTTTTTGGCTGGCAAGAAGTCCTCCTAGGAAATCCCACGCCATTGAACCATTTTAGTATCTTTGAAGTGACTGATGTGTAAAACAAATGTTTGTTTTTCTTTCCTGTAGCACCACATTCTGGAAATAGTTGTGCCAACTAACTTAGGGGTAAAAAGGCAAGTGACCCCTCATTAGATGCGGCAGGTTGTCTTCTTTCCAAAATGGTATGGTTTATCTACCTTTTCTTCAATTCTGAAGTTGTTATAGCCATTTTCATACAGTCAAGTCAGGTTTGAGAAAATGTTAGAAACATCAGAGGTTGTAGTAGGTGTAGTTTTCTACTTCTAGCACCCCCGAAGGTAGTTTAACTCATACCAGTGGGGTGTCGTTTGACTCCTAAAAGCACTAGCAAACAAATGCAGTTGAAAATACCATGGTTTTCACAGAGCTCCATACATTTGAAGGGGCAGAAATGTAAAAAAATGCCTTTTTTTTTCATTAGCACCTCTTTCTGGAAACATTTATGCACACCAGTATTGGGGTAAGCAGGCAAGTGACCCCTCATTAGATGAGACAGGATGTCTTCTTTCCAAAATGGTATGGTTTATCTACCTTTTCTTCAGTTCTGAAGGCGTTATAGCCATTTTCGTACAGGCAAGTCAGGTTTGAGAAAATGTTAGAAACATCAGAGGTTGTAGTAGGCGTAGTTTTCTACTTCTAGCACCCCCTAAGGTAGGTCAACTCATACCAATGGGGTGTCATTTGATTCCTAAGAGCACTAGCTAAGGAATGCAGTTGACAATTACAAGGTTTTTACAGAGCGCCATACATTTGAAGGGGCAGAAATGTAAGAAAATGCCTTTTTTTTCATTAGCACCACCTCCTGGAAGCATTTGTGCATACCAGCCTTCGGGTAAGAAGGCAAGTGACCCCTCATTAGATGCAGCAGGTTGTTTTCTTTCCAAAATGGCATTGTTTCTCTACCTTTCCTGCATATCTATTATGGTTATAACCATTTTAGTGCAAGCAGAAAATTTAAAAAACAAAAGTGTCAGGTTTACGTAAGTGTTACTAGCACCCACATATTGTATGTTAACCCACACAAATGGGCTACCATTTTTCTCATGTTGGTAGCAGGTACTGAATACAACAGGAAATGTTATAGTTTTCAAAGATTTTAGTATCTTTGAAGTGGTGGAAATGTAAAAAAAACATGTATTTATTCCCATAGCGCCACCTTTTGGAAATATTTGTGCACTTCAGTCCAGGGGGTAGAAAGGCAAGTGACCCCTCACTTGATGCGGGAGAATGTCTACTTTCCAAAATGGTATACCTTTTATACCTTTCCTTCATGTCTCTAACAGTTATGAACATTTTAGTACAAGCAGCCATTTTAGAGGAAGCAAACAGGTATGTGTAGTTATGTGCTTCTGGCACCCCTAAGGTAGGTCGACTCATTCCAATTGGGTGTCATTTTTCTCCTAAGAGCACTAGCTAATGAATACAGTTGGAAATTCCATGGTTTTCACAGATTTCCATACAGATGAAGGAGCAGAAATGTAAGAAAATGCCATTTTTTCCTAAAGTGCCACCTTTTGGAAGCATTTGGGCACAACAGGCTTGGGGTAATAAGGAAATTCACCCCTCATTAGATGCGGCAGGTTGTCTTCTTTCCAAAATGGTATAGTTTGTGTAGCCTTTCTTCACTTCTCTAGTTGTTATAACCATTTTTGTACAGACAAGTAATGTTTGAGAAAATGTTAGAAAAATTAGAGGTTGCAATAGGTGTAGTTTGGTACTTGTAGCGCCCCCTGAGGTAGGTGAACTCATACCAATGGGGTGTCATTTTTCTCCTAAGAGCACTAGCTAATGAATACAGTTGGAAATGCCATGGTTTTCACAGATTTCAGTACATTTGAAGGGGCAGAAATGTAAGAAAATGCCTTTTTTTTCATTAGCGTCAACTTTTGGAGGCATTTGTGCACTCCAGGCTTGGGGTAACAAGGCAAGTTACCCATCATTAGATGCGGCAGGGTGTCTTCTTTTCAAAATGGTATGGTTTGTGTACCCTTTCTTCACTTCTGTAGTTGTTATAACCATTTGTGTACCGACAAGTAATGTTTGAGAAAATGTTAGAAAAATTTGAGGTTGTAGTAGGTGTCATTTTGCACTTCTAGCGCCCCCTGAGGTAGTTAAACTCATACCAATGGGGTGTCATTTTTCTCCTAAGAGCACTAGCTAATGAATACAGTTGGAAATGCCATGGTTTTCACAAATTTCAGTACATTTGAAGGGGCAGAAATGTAAGAAAATGCCTTTTTTTTCATTAGCGCCACCTTCTGGAGGCATTTGTGCACTCCAGGCTTGGGGTAACAAGGCAAGTCACCCATCCTTTGATGCGGCAGGGTGTCTTCTTTTCAAAATGGTATGGTTTGTGTACCCTTTCTTCACTTCTGTAGTTGTTATAACCATTTGTGTACCGACAAGTAATGTTTGAGAAAATGTTAGAAAAATTTGAGGTTGTAGTAGGTGTCGTTTTGCACTTCTAGTGCCCCCTGAGGTAGTTAAACTCATACCAATGGGGTGTCATTTTTCTCCTAAGAGCACTAGTTAATGAATACAGTTGGAAATGCCATGGTTTTCAAGCATTTTAGTACATTTGAAGGGGCAGAAATGTAAGAAAATGCCTTTTTTTTCATTAGCGCCACCTTCTGGAGGCATTTGTGCACTCCAGGCTTTGGGTAAAAAGGCAAGTCACCCATCATTAGATGCGGCAGGGTGTATTCTTTTCAAAATGGTGTGGTTTGTGTACCCTTTCTTCACTTCTGTAATTGTTATAACCATTTTTGTACAGACAATGTTTGAGAAAATGTTAGAAAAATTAGAGGTTGCAATAGGTGTAGTTTTGTACTTGTAGCGCCCCCTGAGGTAGGTGAACTCATACCAATGGGGTGTCATTTTTCTCCTAAGAGCACTAGCTAATGAATACAGTTGGAAATGCCATGGTTTTCACACATTTTAGTACATTTGAAGGGGCAGAAATGTAAGAAAATGCCTTTTTTTTCATTAGCGCCATCTTCTGGAGACATTTGTGCACACCAGGCTTGGGGTAACAAGGAAAGTCACCCCTCATTAGATGCAGTAGGTTGTCTACTTTCCAGAAATATATAGTTTTATATAGTTATTGCACTGTTTTAGGGTAGATTTACCACAAAAACCCTAGAATGCGCATTTTAGTTTATGTCATTTTGCGCTGCTGGTGATTAGGGCTCTACGCTAGCCATGGACGTAGGTAAAACTATACAAATTTGGTATTTTTATACTCGGGGGACTCTGGGCTTTTTCAAATAATTGAAACTTTTTCAATCAAGGTAAATGTTTTTGATACATTGTATGTGATTTTAGCAAAATGAGTAAATTTTCACTTTTTTTTGTCATTATGACATCATAGCTTTTTGCACGATGTAAAATTCTCTTCATGTAAGGTATCACGAGAAAGCTCAATTCGTTCTGAAAAAAACAATATATAGTTTTACATATTTAACTAAAAATCCCCAGAGGAAATCAAGCCTAAACAGAAGGATAGCAAAAATGTTGAAAAAGTGTCTGGCCTGCAGGGTTCAGAAAATGGCCCGAGCCTCTGGCACTGAAGGGGTTAAAGTTGCAGTTCTTAAAGGCAAAGTTATTGATATATAGAGAAGATATAACTCAGGATATTTTAACTATATAGTAAATGTTGATTACTGGTAACTATAATCTGTACAGCAGATGGAATATCTATTTTGTATATAAGATTACCTCCAATATTGCAATACTCCATTTACTTTTAGGCATTTTCAGTTCAACAGTAGTGGGTAGGTGAGGTTGAACTGCTCCAAGCTTGAATGATGACTTGGTTCTCAAGCCGCGGACAGGTACAGAACCACCTGTCTTTATTTCAAAGCTCTCCCTGTGAAGTAGGTAACAATGTGCTATTCAAAAGCTGTTTTCCAGGAAAGGCAGGCAGGTTTTTTTCCCCCTGACTCTCTCTTGTGAAATACTATATTATGTAAAGCAATATAGATACTGCGCACAATAATACATGTCTGCACACTGCTATTAAGGCTGTTAGGGTCTTTCCAAAGCGCTTCATGCTAAGACCTAGCACTTCATCAGGGAATCTTGTATAATGTACTGAATCCCTTTGTTTAAAAATAAAAATCATAATTATTTTCAATTTGTTAACCAATTTTACGGACAAATACAAGTAGCTGCCATGGGCTACTGGGAGAGGGCCCGTGTGTGGGGGACAGGACTGGGTGTGAGCCTAGCCTTTTATGTTATGTTTATAGATTGTCACAGTGCCTTACCTTGGCCTGCGCCTTTCAGCCAGGAGCAGCGTTCTGGACACCTGTTATAGGCCCAGCATGGGGGACCTAATTGGTCCCTCCTTTCCTACTCCTTTATAAACCTCTATGGACCTGTGTATCAGTTACCCTTATGTTGTTGTTCTGAGCAGTTGATTGATTTCTAATCCTGATTCCTGTGTATTACCCAGCTTGTCTGTCCATCCATCCTGGTGTTGACCTGTGGTTCTGATAACAGATGAGAGTTGGTACCGTGCTAGCCGTAGAAATACAGGAGGCAAATATGGTTGTCTGACCATTCTCTCTGAGCGTTTCGATTTGGCTTAGCCATCCTTTCTTGTTCAAACCTGTGGCTCTAGCTGACTACCTGCTCGGTGTATGACCTGGCTTGTCTGACTACCCATCCTGGTGTTGACCTGGGCCTCTGTCCACTGCACATCCAGCATACCAATGCTTCAGTGGATATCCTATCTGGTGCAGACCTGTGGTTTTGGCTGACTACCCGCTCTGTGTATGACCTGGCCTGTCTGCCTATCCTAGCTGGTGCTGACTAGGGGCTCTGTCAGTTTCCTATGTGTTTTGGCACCCGCTCCACAGATATCCATCCTAGTGCAGACTTGGGTCTCTATCAGACTCCTATCTTACTGACTGCAGGTGTGAGTCCGTAGTCTTCTTGGTTGCGTTCATTGTTGGAGACATCTCTCCTAGACTGACTGCAGGCTGAGACAGTGCTAGTCTGTTGGGCATTTTTCCATATACAGAGACTACAGTGGGCTGAGGCCTAGTCTCTAGCAGTAGTGGTGGATCTTTTGGCAGACTCCTATTTCTTATAGAGTCGTAGCCTCTTCGGTCACTCTCTGTCTGTTATTTATCTTTTTTGCATTACTATTATTATTATAATAAAGGTGATCTTAACTATACCACCTCACTTGTCTTGCTTGCCAACCATAACAGTACATAAGGGTCATGACTACAGAAGGTAATAGTGATCCTCCTTTACAGTAAATTTTTGACAGAGTGCAGGATCAGGATCAACGTATTGATCAGTTGTCATGTGCCTTGCAGAGATTGCTTGGTCGAACTGCTCACTTGGAACGCTATAACCCGCAGCTGATGACCACCCCGGTTTCTCCTTCGGCACCAACAACTGCTACCATCTCTGATGCAGGATTGGTCAGATGGTTAACTGGATCTGCTCCATTCCCACAACGCTATAGTGGGGAACCTGAGCTTTGTAGCGGATTCATAAACCAGTTTGGCATTTACCTTGAGATGCTTCCTCAAGCCTTCCCTACTGAGTGCAGCAGGGTTGGGCTGATGATTTCACTCCTTTCTAGCAAAGCATTGGCTTAGGCAAATCCATTATGGGAGACAAAGAAACTATCACGGTACCCGTGCTATTTGGCGACATTCTGTCAGTTTCCACTCCTGCTTGCGCTATTGGCTACTCTGTTATTGTCCCGCCCAGCATTTGTCCTTAAATTTGATACAGTACCACACAGAAGGCTGGTGTATAAAATAAGGAAATTGGGGCTAGGTTATAACCTTTGCAATTGGATACAAAACTGGCTGAAGGATAGGGAACAGTGTGTGGTTGTAAATGGAAAATTCTACAGTACAGTTAAAGTGGAGAGTGGAGTACCTCAGGGTTCAGTATTGGGTCCGCTGCTTTTTAACATGTTTATAAATGACCTGGAAATAGATATAGAAAGCAAAATATCAATATTTGCAGATGATACTAAATTATGCAAAGTCATTAATTCAGAACAGGATATTTTCTCTCTACAGAGGGACTTACATACAATGTCAGATTGGGCAAACATGTGGAATATGAAGTTTAATGTGGGGAAGTGTAAAGTCATGCATTTGGGAGGAAACAATCCCAAGGCTACTTATAAATTTAATGGAATAATTTTAGGTGACTCGTTGCTAGAAAAAGACCTGGGTATCCTTGTCAACTACAAACTTGGAAACAGTGACCAGTGTCAAACAGCAGTAGCAAAGGCAAACAAAGTCCTGTCTTGCATAAAAAGAGGTATTGAAGCAAGAGTGGATAACATTATTTTGCCATTATACAAATCATTGGCAAGACCTCATCTTGAGTATGCAGTGCAATTTTGGTCACCGGTTCTGAAAAAGGATATACTAGAATTAGAGAGGGTACAGCGGAGAGCAACAAAATTAATTAAGGGAGTGGAGGACTTGACATATGAGGAACAACTAAACAAACTTGGTTTATTTACTCTAGAGAAAAGACGACTAAGAGGAGACCTTATCACATTGTACAAGTATATGAGAGGTCAATACAAGGATCTCTGCGGTGAGCTATTTATTCCAAGGCCTAATCAGGTGACCAGGGGACACCCCTTGAGATTAGAGGAAAGGAGGTTTAAACTTCAGCAGAGGAAGGGTTTTTTTACAGTAAGGTCTGTCAAATTGTGGAATTCATTGCCCAGGGAGATAGTTATGGCAGATAAAATGGATACATTTAATTGAAGATTAGATACATTTCTTTCAAAAGGGAACATACAGAGTTATACTGTTTATCAGTAGGCTGATCAGGAAGGTCTGATAAAGACTAATTTAATTGGTAGCAGGAAAGCTATAAAATTCTCAGTTACTGAGGTATGAGGTGAAGGTTGAACTTGATGGACTTGTGTCTTTTTTCAACCTAATTTACAATGTTACTATGTTACTAAATCCTGGGTTCTGGCACTTCTCCAGTGCCCTTTCATGGTGTTTTCAGTACCAGCGCTTGTTCCTGTTATTTGTGAGATCTCACTGTATCGACCCGGCCTGCCTGATGACTCTGCATCTTGTTTACTGCCTGTGCACCGATCCGGACTGCCTGACCATTCTGCTTCTCGTCTCTGCCCGTGAACTGAGCTGGACTGGCTGACGTTCCGGCTCTGTGTACTGACCCGGCCCAGCTGACATTCCTGCTCTGTGTACCGACTTGGATTGGCTGAAGTTCCTGCTCTGTGTACCGACCTGGCCTGGCTGACGTTCCTGCATGGTGTACAGACTCGGATTGGCCTACGTTCCTGCTCTGTGTGTGCAGATCCTGCCCGACTGGGCTACTGTTGTGACATGCCTCCTCTGCACACACTGGCCGGTCTCCGGTTAGCGTAGTGTCAATCCTTCACTGTCTCCGGACAGCTCGCTGCAGATTGGTCTCGGTTGTCTCAGTGTCACCCAGGCGACATTCCTATTCGACTGCCTCACGTGCAGTTCCCAGTTGGGTGCCTCTCAGGGCGAATTGCTCAGTCTCCATTACTGCTACGGCAGTGCTCACGTTGATCTGTTTCCGTTACTGCTACGGCAGTGCTCAAGTGGCTCAGTCTCCGTTACTGCTACGGCAGTGCTTAAGTGCTCAGTATCCGTTACTGCTACAGCAGTGGTCAAGTTGCTCAGTTTCCGTTACTGCTACGGCAGTGCCCAGTTGCTCAGTCTCCATTACTGCTATGGCAGTGCGCAAGTTGCCCAGGTTCCATTACTGCTAAGGCAGTACTCACGTTGTTCAGTTTCCGTTATTGCTACGGCAGTGCTCAAGTTGCTCAGTCTCCGTTACTGCTACGGTAGTGCTCAAGTTGCTCAGTTTCCGTTACTGCTACGGAAGTGTTCAAGTTGCTTAGTCTCCGTTACCGCTACAGCAGTGCTCAAGTTGCTCAGTCTCCGTTACTGCTACGGCAGTCCACAATTGTCTGGTCTCCATTATCTTGGGCGTAACTCGAGTTGGAGCTCTCACCTTTGTTTGAGCTTCTTAAAGGGATTTCTACTAGGGCCTGTCAAAACTCTCTGCCTAATAGTAACCCATTCAGTACTGTTAAACTGAGACTCACACAAAAACTGCCTGGCCTGTGTCAGTATATTTATCTCTGGACTATCTGCATATACTGGACCTGTGTGGGCCTATCTCTATATAACCTGTCTTGTGTCTGTACTATATTATGTATATATTACAGGACCCATGAGGGTTATTGTTTTTTTCATTGTTCAATAAAATTGTGTTTTATCCAAACCTACTGTGTCTGTGTGTCAAACAAACTGTTACAGTGCGAAAGGGCCATGACCTCAGACAGTAAAGCTGAAGGTAATGCACAAAACATCCATTGGAGGATGGACTTACATAAGCAGTGATTAGACCAGTTGGCACTGGCCATAAAAACTATCCTAGAGCACACAGCTCACCTTGATAGACCAGCTCAAGCCCCGGTGGTCCCCTCTGTTTTGACGTTGGAAGCTCAATCCATTACGCAAGTGGCCTCGTGTAAAGGGTTAACCGCCTCAGCTCCGTTACCGCTTAGATATGATGCCGAACCCACACTGTACAGAGAGTTTATTAATCAATTGGAGAATTTTTTGGAGTTAACCCCCCATGCCTTTCCTAATGACAGCAGCAAGGTGGGTTTCATGATATCATTGTTGACGGGCAGAGCCCTGGCATGGGCCAACCCCTTGTGGGAGACTGCTAAACCCTGCACTAGGAACTTCAGGGAGTTTGTGTGTACCTTTTGCAGAGTATTTGAGGTTCCAGGAAGAGCCACCTCTGCTGCCAAACGACTCATGGAGATACAACAGGGCTCTCGTACAGTGGGTGATTATGCTATCGTATTCCGTACATTGGCAGCAGAGGTAGGATGGAACAATGAGGCACTGGTGGCAGCATTTGCTCAGGGACTTGCTGACCGTATTAAGGATGAGACGACAGCCAGAGAAGTGCCTAATGATTTGGACGAGTTTATTGATTTCGTTATATTGATTGATTCTCGCATCAGTGAGAGACTAATGGCCAAAGACCGCAAGCAGCGGGCCAGAAATTTTGGACAAGCCAGTTTAAATTCTCCCCACCATGCGGTCATTCTGGAGTTCCTATGGCTACATTTGCATAATCCCCAGTTTGATTGGCAGACTTGTGAGATAACGTCTTGGTCTGAGTATTGTATGGGGCATTGTGTGACTCATCCGATTAAGATCATGTGTACCTCTCCCTCTGTGCCAGCTAATTATCATAAATTCAGTGACATTCTCAGTACTTTGCCTCAACATAGGGCTTACGATTGTGCTATTGATTTCCCTCCTGGCACCTTGCCTCCTAGGGGTCGCACGTACCCGTTGTCATGCGAGGAGAATCGGGTCATGGAGGAATATATTGATGATGCCCTTAAGAGACGTATTATTAGGAAATCTACCTCGCCTGCGGGGGCTGGTTTCTTTTTTGTCAAAAAGAAAAATGGCGAGTTGAGACCTTGCATTGATTACCAGGGACTGAATAAACTTATGTCCAAGAATGCCTATCCCATACCACTCATTACTGAACTTTTTGACAGGTTGAAAGGTTCTTCTATTTTCACTAAGTTGGACCTATGGGCCGCATATAACCTGATCAGAATAAGAGCTGGAGATGAGTGGACAACAGCATTTAATACCAGATCTGGACATTACAAATACCTAGTAATGCCTTTTGGCCTATGTAATGCACCCGCAGTATTTCAAGAATTTATTAATGATATCCTCCGTGATATGCTACAGTCTTGCGTAGTAGTTTACCTGGACAATATACTGCTACACTCGTCTAGTTTGTCTCAGTACATTAAGGATGTGTCTGAAGTTTTGCTCAGATTACGCAAGAATAAACTCTTCTGTAAGATTGAAAAATGTGAGTTTCACAAGTCCATGGTGCCTTTTTTGGGCTTCGTGATTTCTAGAGAGAGCATTGGTATGGATCAGGAGAAGCTTGCAGTAGTATTGCAATGGCCACGACCCAAAGGGTTAAAAGCAATTCAGTGCTTTCTTGGGTTTGCGAATTATTATAGGAAGTTTATTCAGAACTTCTGCACTATTGTGAAGCTACTGTCTGACCTCACGCATAAGGGTGCCAATCCGTCCCAATGGTCTTAGGCAGCTGATCGAGCTTTTGAGACACTCAAGTCCGCTTTCGCATCTGCTCCTGTACTGTCCCACCCCAACCCTTCCCTTCTGTTTACGTTGGAAGTTGATGCCTCTGAAAATGGGGTAGGGGCAGTATTGTCACAGCGTCCGGTCGCTGGGAGTACTCTGAGACCATGTGGGTTCTTCTCTAAAAAGCTGTCTAGTGCCCAGAGTCACTATGAAATTGGGGACAGAGAACTCCAGGCTATTATTCTTGCTCTGAAAGAATGGCGTCACTTGCTACAGGGTACTAGAACTCCTGTGTTTATCCTGACAGATCACAAAAATCTGACATATCTCTCGGAGGCTAAGAGATTGTCCTCACAACAAGCCAGATGGGCCTTGTTTCTGTACCGCTTTAATTTTATTTTATCCTACTTGCCTGGCTCCAAGAATATTAGGGCAGTGTCACGGTTTTATTGAACACTCAAACAACTGGATAGGTTAAAAAGCTTTATTAGACGATGTAAAGTGCAACAAGGCCCCTCACGGGTCCAAACTTTATAACAACAGTAAGCAAGTTTGACACAGGACAGGGCATACAAATACCGGTTAAGGCAGCCTGAAGGCATATGCAACAAGGACTTGGGAGGTTCTACCAGCCTTACCAAATACCGGGTAAGGCAGCCTGTATCTGCTGCAACAAGGAACTGAGGAGGCTCTACCGGTCTTACCAAATACCGAGTAAGGCAGCCTGTATCGATGCCACAAGGAACTGAGGAGGCTCTACCGGCCTTACCGAATACCGGGTAAGGCAGCCTGTATCTGGTGCAACAAGGAACCGAGGAGGCTCTACCGGCCTTACCAAATACTGGGTAAGGCAGCCTGTATCGATGTCACAAGGAACTGAGGAGGCTCTACCGGCCTTACTGAATACCGGGTAAGGCAGCCTGTAATCTGGTGCAACAAGACTTGAGCGGTTCTACCGTGATGCTGGCAGATAGGAAGTAATAGGCTGGCAATGTAACTGCTAGTGACTGGATAGCACTGTTGTCATGGTTTTATTGAACACTCAGACAATTGGGTAGGTTAAAAAGCTTTATTAGACAATATAAAGCACAACAAGGCCCCTCACGGTCCAAACTTTATAACAACAGTAAGCAAGTTTGACACAGGACAGGGCATACAAATAGCAGTACAATACTGGAGGCTTTACCGGCCTTACCGAATACCAGGTATGACAGCCTGAAGGCAAATGCAACAAGGACTTGGGAGGCTCTACCGGCCTTACCGAATACCAGGTAAGGCAGGCTGTATCTGGAGCAACAAGGAACTGAGAAGGCTTTACCGACCTTACTGAATATCGGGTAAGGCAGCCTGTATCGATGCCACAAGGAACTGGGGAGGATCTACCGGCCTTACCAAATACCGGGTAAGGCAGCCTGTAATCTGGTGCAACAAGGACATGAGCGGCTCTACCGTGATGCTGGCAGATAGGAAGTATTAGGCTGGCAACGTAACTGCTAATGACTGGATAGCACTGACCGGTGTACGTAACGGAGGCCACAGAGAATCACAGGCTGGGCGTATAATTGATTGGCAACATTAACTGCATAGTGACTGGATAGCACTTACTGGTGTACTTATTGGAGGCCACAGAGAAGCACAGGCTGGGCGTATAATGGATAGGCAACGTTAACCGCTTAGTGACTGGACAGTACAGACTGAATGTACATAGAGGAGGCCACACTGATACACAGGCGTAAAGTAATCGGGGCAACAAATCTGACAATAGCAGGAGCAGCACAAACAGCGTCAATCAGACAATGCCTGGATCAGTATCAGAGAGCAGTAGTCAGCCACAGCCAGAATCGGTACACATAGAGCGGTCGTCAGCCCAAGCCTGAATCAGTACACAAGAGCAGTAGTCAGCCAAAGCCTGGGTCGGTACACAAGAGCGGTAGTCAGCCAAAGCCTGGATCGGTACACAAGAGCAGTAGTTAGCCAAAGCCTGGATCGGTACACAAGAGCGGTAGTCAGCCAAAGCCTGGATCGGTACACAGGAGCAGCACAGGAACAAAGTCAGACTAAAACCAAATCAAACACGGAACAGGAGCGCAGGAAAACGTAAGGTTAGAGACACTACGAAAGGGCACCGGCCCAATGACAGGAGGGCATATATAAAGGCTAGCCCTGGGAGGGGCTAGCCAGCTAACACCAATAAGAGGCAGCCAGGCACAAACCCGGAAGTAAGAATGTCGACATAGAATCACGGGCACCGTGATAGTACCCCCCTCTCAAAGAACCCCCCTCCTGCCTTGAGGGGGTCTGGGTTTGTTAGGAAACTTGGCATGGAATCTGCGCAACAGAATAGGAGCATGAATATCAGAGTGATTAACCCATAAACGTTCATATGGACCAAAACCCTTCCAATGTACCAAGTATTGGACCTGGCCACGGAATGTACGAGAGACCAAAACACTCTGCACCTCATATTCATCATGATCCTGTATGCGCACAGGACCAGGGACAGCAGGAATAGTAGTATAGCGGTTACAAACCAATGGCTTAAGGAGTGACACATGGAATACATTATGTATTTTCATGGAAGCAGGCAATTCCAATGCATAGGAGACAGGGATAACTCAACAAAGCCGCCGGAACGGACCCACAAATCGAGGAGCAAACTTAAGGCAAGGCACCTGCAACCTGAGGTTATTCGAGGATAACCAGACCCGGTCCCCTACCTGAAATACAGGAGCCGGTAGACGTTTGTTATTGGCATGTCACTGGGCCCGTGCAAAAGACTCACGTAGGGTACTCTGGACCTGTGCCCATGTAGAGCGGAGCTGCCTAATATGCTCATCCAGAGCTGGAATCTGCTGTGCCTGAAAGTTGTCTGGGAGCAAGCATGGTTGAAACCTGTAATTAATCAGGAAGGGTGAGCTCTCAGACATGCTGCATACCACACAGTTCCTGGAAAACTCTGCCCACGGCAACAGGTCAGGCCAATTGTCATGATGATTGGAAATAAATCAAAGCAGGAACTGCTCCAATCCCTGGTTGGCACATTCAGCGGCCCATTAGTCTGAGGATGATATGCCGAGGAGAATGACAGCTGAATCCCCATCTGATCACAAAAGGCCCTCCAAAATCTGGAGACAAATTGACTCCCACTATCCGAGACCAGCACCATGGGTACCCCGTGGAGTCGGAATTCCTCCCTGGCAAATACAATTGTCAGCTCTTTAGCAGTGTCATGCTGCTCCTGACTGCTCCTCCTACCTATAATCCTATTGGCGGCTGTAGGCTTTATGTACCTGGATCTTCCATCAACCCTTGCTCGATTTTAGCGCCAAAAGTCTGAGAGAAACCTTTGTCGTGAGTTCCTGTGTTTGCTGATTCCGTGTACCGAACCCTGCCTGAATACCGACCTAGTCTTGTCTTCTGCCCGTGGATCTTGACCCCAGCTTTGCCTGACCATGTCTTTGCCTGCTCCTTTGGTTACTGATTAGATTCCGGCCTGATCCAGTATTCTCGGACTACGCTTTCCATTCGGAACTTTCTGCCTCGCAACGAGAGTCCCTCCAGATGCTCTCAAGGTTGGTTCCAGTCTACCGTTCCTTCACCTCTGGGGCTCCGACTGGTTTGGGTTGCCATCACCGGCCGCTCCGGTGACTGCCCCGGCCAGTCGAGGGTGTAGGAACTCGTATTCCCCTTACCTGCTTCCAGTTTCCTGGGCCGCGAGTCCAAACCCGATTCAAGCAGAGAATAGAGGATTCGTAGTCCATAAACCTCGAACCTGCCTCGAACCTTATCGATACCCCAAGACCTCGAACCTGTCTCGAACCTTATCGATACCCCAAGACCTCGAACCTGTCTTGAACATTATTCGTTACCCCAAGACCTCGAACCTGCCTCAAACCTTATCTTGACCTCGAGGCCTTCGATTATAGGGAACTCTGTCCTGCAGTCTGACTACGGTCTTGAACCTTCCCGAGCCTCCTAGTTCCAGTTGATCCAGTCTCAAACTCAGAGGAGCAGTGAACTGATTAACCTGAGTCCTTTACCTTGCTTGATCCTACTCAGAGACCGACAAGCAGATGGCAAGCCAGTGAGTGGCACAAAATAAGCCATTTTCGAGAACCTGTCAACTATCATTAGTATTACAGTAAACCCTCTGGAGGCCGGCAGTTCTCCCAAGAAATCAATGGATATGTGTGACCAAGGCCGGTCCCCATTAGGAACAGTCTGTAAAGACCCACAGGAAGGTGTCTGGGGACCTTGGATAGGGCACAAGTGGCACAGGCTGCTGTAAATGCCACACAATCATCCCTCGTGCCAAGCCACCAAAACATACGGGACAATGACCAAATTAATTGATTCTTCCCAACATGACCGGCCGCCCGGGAGGAGTTGTAGGTCTCCATTAGTTTAGCCCAAAAAGGCTCAGCCACAAAGCACTTGACCACAGGCTTTTCTGGAGGAGCACCAGCCTGGGATGCCAAAATCTCCTCCCCTAAGAGAGAAGTGATACTAGTTCGTAGGGTGGCAAGTATACGGTTAGGAGGAATAATAGGCACAGGGATATAGTCAGCTTCAGGATCAGAGCCAAATTGTCTGGATAGGGCATCTGCACGTACATTCTTAGTGCCAGGCAAGTATGAGACAATGAAATTAAAATGAGACAAAAATAGCGCCCATCTTGCTTGCCTCGGAGAAAGCCTTTTGGCCTCTGAGAGATATATGAGGTTTTTATGATCCGTCAGAATCAATATAGGTACCTTAGTGCCCTCCAACAGATGTCGCCATTCACGTAAAGCCAGAATGATTTCTAGGAGCTCCCGGTCTCCAATATCATAAAGACTCTGCGCCTTGGTCAATTTTCTCGAAAAGAACCCACATGGTCTCAAAGTCTTATCTGGACTTGGTTTTTGGCCCAGGACTGCCCCGACTCCAGTCTCAGAAGCATCTACCTCTAAAGTAAATGGCAACCCAGGAACAGGATGCGACAGAAATGGAGCAGTAGAAAATGCCACTTTTAGAGTCTCAAATGCCTCAATAGCTTCTGGGGACCATTCTGATGCGGAGGCACCCTTGTGGGTCATATCGGTTAGTGGTTTGACAATACTGGAATAGTCTCAAATAAATGTCCTGTAATAATTCGCGAATCCAAGAAATCGCTGTAAGGGTTTGAGGCCCATGGGCCGCGGCCATTGTTGTACAGCTGCAAGCTTGTCCTTATCCATAGCGAACCTTTCCTTAGAGATCACATACCCCAAAAAGGCCACACTGGACCTATGGAACTCGCACTTTTTGAGTTTGAAATACAGCTTGTTCTCCCTTCATTTCTGCAAGACCGCAGAGACCTGACCACGGTAAGTCTCCAGGTCGGGAGAGTAAATCAAAATGTCGTCTAAGTACGCGACCACAGAAGATTGTAAAAAATCTCGTAGGACATCATTAATAAATTCTTGAAATACCTCCGGGGCATTGCACAGGCCAAATGGCATAACTAAATACTCATAATGCCCCGTACGAGTATTGAAAGCTGTTTTCCACTCATCACTGTCTTTAATCCAAACTAAAATATATGACGCCCTCAGGTCCAGCTTGGTAAAAATGGAAGCGCCCTTTAAATGATCAAACAATTCGGTGATGAGTGGAATGAGATAAGCGTTCTTTATCATAATTTTGTTAAGACCCCTATAATCAATACAGGGTCTAAGTTCCCCGTCCTTCTTTTTAACAAAAAATAATCCAGCCCCCGCAGGCGAGGAAGACTTCAGAATAATACCTCGAGCCAGGGCGTCACTGATTGTCACGGTTTGTTATGACTCTCAGACACAGAGTTAAGATAAAAACACAACTTTATTGAAAAGTTTAAAGGGAACCCTTGTGGGTTAACATACACAAGCAAAATATATCTTCAATCCATAGTCATGGTGAGTAGTGGTATACAGAATGTTAGACAGGCTCAAGATGGAATAGGTTCTACCGGCCTTACCAATCTACCAGGCAAGGCAGCCTGGAAGGCTAGCAACCATAGTAACATAGTAACATAGTAGATAAGGCTGAAAAAAGACATGTGTCCATCAAGTCCAGCCCATGCCAATAACACCCCTGTTGATCCAGAGGAAGGCAACAAAAAGCCCTCTGGAGCAATTTCCAGTGTAGGTGTGTGTGTGTGTGTGTGTGTGTGTGTGTGTGTGTGTGTCAAATAGTTCCCCGGATCAATGTCCTATTTGCTTTGAAGCCATCTGTCATAATTGTCAATATTGTTCTGTGCTAGATAGGCATCCATTGCTTTTTTGAATGCAGTTACATTATCTGCAAGCACAACATCCCGAGGCAAAGAATTCCATAGCCTTACCGCCCTTACTGTAAAGAATCCCTGCCTGTGTTTTAGTCGAAAGCGCCTTTCCTCAAGTCTTAATGGATGACCTCTTGTTCTTAGCTCAGCTCTTTGCATAAATAATTAATTGGATAGTTCTTTGTATTGACCTTGAATGTATTTGTAAATGAGATAGAGGCTCCACCGGCCTTGCCAATATACCAGGCAAGGCAGCCTTGAGACTGGCACAACGAGGAAATGAGGCTCTACCGGCCTTGTCAATACCGGGTAAGGCAACCTTAGACTGGACCAAGATGGAAGAGGTTTACCGGCCTTACCAATATACCGGGCAAGGCAGCCTGGAGGCTGCAAGTACTGGAACACAGACAGGAATGGCCTCAGCGACTGGCATAAAGGTGTAACTAGCCAGTCGCCTATGATGGACAGATAGAGGCCAGTTGGGGTGTCAAGATGTAGAGAAAACCCAACAGAATAATGGAGCAAACCAGTAGCTGCGTACTGGAGTACACAATCTCTACCGGTGCTGTAAGGAATGTAGCTAGCAGCCGGTTAACATGGAGTGAACCAGTATCTGCGTACTGGAGTAACACAATCTCTACCAGTGCTGTAAGGAACATAACAAGCAGCCGGTTAACATGGAGCGAACCAGTACCCACGTACTGGAGTAACACAATCTGTACCGGTGCTGTAAGGAACGCAGCAAGAAGTCGGTTAACATGGAACGAACCAGTACCCGCGTACTGGAGTAACACAATCTCTACCGGTGCTGTAAGGAACGCAGCAAGCAGCCGGTTAACATGGAGCAAACCAGTACCCGCGTACTGGAGTAACACAATCAAAGTGAATGAAAATGTCGCCAAAGGCAACTGGAGGAAGTAGACACTCTGCAGGCATTCAGGAGCAGGAACACAGCCGGTACAGGACAGGAAGCCGGACCAAGAATGGCAGACAACTGGAGCAGGAACGGCAGCAGGAACAGCAACCCTAACCGGATCAGGAACGGAAGCTGGAACCGAGGAAGCTGTCAGACAGGAACTCAGGCGATCACTGGAGAGCGTAGATAGTAAATGCCCCTGGAAGCTCAGGAACACAGTGCAGGTGCAGGCGACATAGAGACACCACGAAAGGGCAACCAAAGGGTGCCAAAGCCCAGTCTAAATAGGCAATACTGGCTGGGTTGAAAGCAAGCAGCCAATGGAGAGCCATTCAGGTAGCTGACAGGAAAGGCAGCAAATCACGGGCACCGTGATAGTACCCCCCTCTCAAAGACCCCCTCTCCTAGAAGAGGGATCTGGTTTCTGAGGGTACTTGGAATGAAAAATTTGCAGTAATTTGGGAGCATGAAGGTCCTTACTGTCCACCCAGGATCATTCTTCAGGACCATAACCCTTCCAATGTACCAAATACTGCAATCAATGATACTCTGAACTTCATACTCCTCCTGACCTTCAACATCTATAGACCCTGGCACCACAGGGTTAGTAGTATAATGGTTGCATACAAGAGGTTTGAGGAGAGACACATGGAACACATTATGAATACGCATGGAGGCAGGAATGTCCAAAGCATTCGAGACATGGTTGATTTTACGAATCATTCTATAAGGACCAATAAATCGGGGGACCAATTTATTAGATGGAACTTGTAGTTTGAGGTTTCTAGAGAAAAGCCACACTCTGTCCCCAACCTGGAAGGAAACCACTAGCAGCCGCCTACGATTGGCATGATGCTGATGGCGCTAGAAAGACTGACTGAGTGCCCTCTGAACCTGTGCCCATGTGGAGCGGAGCTGCTCGATATGCTCATCCAGAGCTGGGATCTGCTGTGACTGGAATGAATCTGGGAGCAAACAGGGCTGGAACCCATAATTGATCAGAAAAAGAGAGCTCCCAGATGAAGAGTTAACCTCACAGTTCCTGGCGAACTCTGCCCAAGGCAACAGGTCAGCCCAATTATCATGATGGTCAGTAACAAAACAGCGCAGGAACTGCTCCAGTCCCTGACTGGCACGCTCAGCGGCCCCATTGATCTGGGGGTGATAGGCAGAGGAAAAGGACAATTGGATGCCCATTTGGTCACAAAATTCCCTCCAAAATCTGGATACACACTGGCTCCACCGGTCGGACACCAGCACTCTGGGTACTCCATGCAACCGAAATACTTCTTTAGCGAAAACCACCGCTAATTCTTTGGCAGAGGGAAGGCCACGGAGAGGCACGAAATGAGCCATTTTAGAAAACCTGTCCACCACCATAAGTAAGAAGGAATACCCTCTAGATGCTGGCAATTCTCCCATGAAATCAATGGAAACATGGGACCAGGGACGTTCACCATTAGGCACCGGCTGGAGTAGGCCCACAGGGAGGTGTCTAGGGGTCTTGGCACGGGCACAGGTGGCACATGCATTGGTAAACACAGCACAATCTGCTCTCAGGGAGGGCCACCAAAAGACTTGTGAGAGAGACCAGATCAATTGATCTCTACCAATATGCCCCGCCGCTTTAGAGGAATGGTATGTCTCAATCAAACGAGTGCGAAATGGCTCATCAATAAAACACTTGCCCACTGGGGCCTCTGGTGGAGCAGTAGCCTGGGAGGCCAATATCTCTTCCCCCAGTGGTGAAGTGATACTTGTGCGTAAAGTAGCCAATATATGATCAGGCTGTATTATAAGTGCTGGGACCTCGTCTCTGTCTACTTCAGGCTCAAATTGTCTAGACAGGACATCGGCCCTAACATTCTTAGAACCAGGCAGGTATGAGACAACAAAATTGAATCGAGAGAGGAACAGTGCCCACCTGGCCTGGCGCGAAGACAGTCTCTTAGCCTCAGAGAGATAGGTCAAGTTTTTGTGGTCAGTAAGAATTAATACTGGATTTTTTGTGCCCTCTAGTAAATGACGCCATTCTTTAAGGGCAAGAATGATGGCCAATAATTCTCTGTCACCTATCTCATAATGACTTTTAGCCACGGACAATTTATTGGAGAAAAACCCACATGGTCTGAGAGTTCCTCCTTTAACAGGTCGTTGAGAAAGTACTGCCCCAACCCCAATCTCTGAGGCATCAACCTCCAATGTAAACGGGAGAGATGGGTTGGTGTGGGATAACACAGGAGCGTTAGTAAAAGCGGATTTCAATTTCTCAAAAGCATCTTCCGCTGCCACCGACCACTGGGATGGATTAGCACCCTTGTGCATAAGGTCAGACAAAGGTTTAACAATTGTTGAAATTTTCTATAATAATTAGCGAAGCCCAGAAATCGCTGAATAGCTTTAAGGCCCTTGGGCCGAGGCCATTACAAAACTGCCGCCAGTTTCTCCTAATCCATGGCAATGCCATCTTAGCCAATCACAAACCCCAAGAAGGGCACACTGGTTTTGTGAAACTCACATTTTTCCAATTTGCAATACAATTTGTTTTTACGTAGACGGAGCAACACTTCTGACACATCTTTGTGACATGTTTTCAGAATGAATATGTCGTCCAGGTAGACAACAACGCAGGACTGCAGCCTATCCCTGAGGATATCATTGATTAATTCTTGAAATACTGCGGGTGCATTACAGAGACCAAACGGCATAACTAGATATTCATAGTGCCTGGATCTAGTGTTAAAGGCCGTTTTCCACTCATCACCAACTCTGATCCGAATCAGGTTATTAGCAGCTCGTAGGTCCAATTTAGTAAAGATTGAGGAACCTTTTAACCTATCAAATAATTCGGTGATGAGTGGTATCGGATAAGCATTCTTAGACATTAATTTATTTAGGCCACGGTAATCAATGCATGGTCTCAGTTCGCCATTCTTCTTTTTCACAAAAAAGAATCCGGCCCCAGCTGGAGAGGTGGATTTCCTTATGATCCCTCTCTTGAGGGCATCTGAAATATATTCCTCCATCGCTTGGTTCTCATCACACGACAATGGATATGTGTGTCCCCTAGGGAGCACCACCCCCGGAGGCAAATCAATAGCGCAGTCATAGGATCTGTGCTGTGGTAGGGTACCAGCCTCTCCCTTACTAAATACATCACTGAAATGTTGATACACGTCTGGCAGTGAAGGGGAGGTACATAGAATCTTGACCGGGTGGGACACACAATGCTCCATGCAATACTGAGACCAAGCAGAGATTTCACACTTTTGCCAATCAAACTGAGCATTATGAAGCTGCAACCATGGAAAACCCAGAATGACTGCGTAGTGTGGAGAACTGATAATCTGGAACTGCTGTTCCTCTTTATGAAGCGCCCCAATAGTCATAGGTAAAGGCATTGTTTCAAAGGTAACCTGTGCAGGTTCTAGAGGTCTGCTGTCAATAGCTTCAATAGCGAGAGGGGATTCTCTCTTGACCAGCGGAATCTTATGCCGTTCAGCAAAAGCACTATCCATAAAATATCCAGCTGTGCCGGAATAAATCAGGGCCAGAACCTCCACTGAGTGATCTGCCCAAGAGAGTACCATCTGTATGGTGGGTTTCTGAGTGATCAAACCTGGGGACTGTTGAACACCACCTAGGGCCTGTCCCCCAAGGTACCCTAGGTGTGTTCGTTTCCCGGACGTACGGGACAAGATCTTAGCAGGTGACCAATTTTGCCACAGTATAAGTATAACCCCTGCCTCCTGCGATGTGCTCTTTCCTCCTTGGTTAGCATGATGAAGCCTAATTGCATAGGTTCACCTGATTCCCATAACTGTTCATTGGACTTAGATGCCAAGGGAGGGATGGGTGGGCAAAATGCACTGCTAGATCCGTTATTTCTTGACCGTTGCCTACAGTCCATAGCCATCAATCTTTCACGGATCCGAGTGTCAATTGGGATAACATAATCAATATATTCATCTTCATCAATTGGCAACTCTTTAGCTGCGATTTCATCTTTGATCTGCTCGCTCAAACCTTGAGCAAAGGCTGCCAGCAATGCCTCATTGTTCCAACCTACCTCTGCTGCCAAAGTGCAGAATTCAATGGCATAATCGCCCACCGTACGCCTACCCTGCTGTATCTCCATTAGGCGTTTAGCAGCAGAGGCGGTTCTACCAGGGATCTCAAACACTCTACGAAATGACTGCACAAATTCCCTGAAATTCTTTGTGCACGGTTTCAAAGTCTCCCATAAGGGATTGGCCCATGCCAGGGCTCTGCCAGTCAGTAGGGATATCATAAACCCAACTTTACTGCGTTCATTAGGAAAGGCATGCGAGGTTAGTTCCATAAATATTTCAAGTTGGTTAATAAACCCTCTGAGTGGTAAAGGGGCGGAAGCAGTTAACCCCTTGACTGCAGCCCCTGAGGGCATGGTATCGTTCTCTGGTGTCGAACCTGGGGAGACCACAGGACTCGGGGTGGACTTGTCCGTGAGTACCGTACATTCAAGAATGATTTGGATCGTTACCGCTAGCTGATCCAGGTGCTGTTCATGTACATCCATCCTCCAATGGATGTTCTGTGTATTACCATCACTCTTATTATCTGAGGTCATGACCCTTTCGTACTGTCACGGTTTGTTATGACTCTCAGACACAGAGTTAAGATAAAAACACAACTTTATTGAAAAGTTTAAAGGGAACCCTTGCGGGTTAACATACACAAGCAACATATATCTTCAATACATAGTCATGGTGAGTAGTGGTATACAGAATGTAAGACATGCTCTACCGGCCTTGCCAATACCGGGTAAGGCAACCTTAGACTGGCACAAGATGGAATAGGTTCTACCGGCCTTACCAATCTACCGGGCAAGGCAGCCTGGAAGGCAAGCAACCAAGGAGATAGAGGCTCTACCGGCCTTGCCAATATACCGGGCAAGGCAGCCTTGAGGCTGGTAACACAAGGAAATGAGGCTCTACCGGCCTTGCCAATATACCGAGCAAGGAAGCCTAGAGACTGGCACAATGAGGAATGAGGCTCTACCGGCCTTGCCAATACCGGGTAAGGCAAACTTAGACTGGACCAAGATGGAAGAGGTTTACCGGCCTTACCAATATACCAGGCAAGGCAGCCTGGAGGCTGCAAGTACTGGAACACAGACAGGGATGGCTCAGCGACTGGCATAAAGGTGCAACTAGCCAGTCACCTATGATAGACAGACAGAGGCTAGTTGGGTTGTCAAGATGCAGAGAACACCCAACAGAATAATGGAGCGAACCAGTACCCGCGTACTGGAGTACACAATCTCTACCGGTGCTGTAAGGAATGTAGCTAGCAGCCGGTTAACATGGAGCGAACCAGTACCCGCGTACTGGAGTAACACAATCTCTACCGGTGCTGTAAGGAATGCAGCAAGCAGCCAGTTAACATGGAGCAAATCAGTACCCGCGTACTGGAGTAACACAATCTCTACCGGTGCTGTAAGGAACGCAGCAAGCACCCGGTTAACATGGAGCGAACCAGTACCCGCGTACTGGAGTAACACAATCTCTACCAGTGCTGTAAGGAACGCAGCAAGCAACCGGTTAACAATGAGCGAACCAGTACCCGCGTACTGGAGTAACACAATCAAAGTGAATGAAAATGTCGCCAAAGGCGACTGGAGGAAGTAGACACTCTGCAGACATCCAGGAGCAGGAACACAGCCGGTACAGGACAGGAAGCCGGACCATGAATGGCAGACAACCGGAGCAGGAACGGCAGCAGGAACAGCAACCCCAACTGGATCAGGAATGGAAGCTGGAACCGAGGAATCTGTCAGACAGGAACTCAGGCGATCACTGGAGAGCATAGATAGTAGATGGCCCAGGAAGCTCAGGAACACAGTGCAGGTGCAGGCGACATAGAGACACCACGAAAGGGCAACCAAAGGGTGCCAAAGCCCAGTCTAAATAGGCAATACTGGGCGGGTTGAAAGCAAACAGCCAATGGAGAGCCATTCAGGTAACTGACAGGAAAGGCAGCAAATCACGAGCACCGTGTTAGTGATATACTCCTCCATGGCTCTGTTTTTATCACTAGACAATGGGTATGTTATACCCTTAGGGGGCATAGCGCCTGGCACAAGATCAATAGCACAATCGTAGGGACGATGTACCGGCAAAGTGCTAGCCTCATCCTTACTGAACACATCGCTGAATGACTGGTATTCTAGCGGTACGGAGGGAGAGGTACACAAGATTTTGGTAGGCTTACTCAGACAGTGGGTTTTACAGTACTCAGACCATGACAATACTTCACAATTTTTCCAATCCAGTCTGGGATTATGCTTATGTAGCCATGGAAACCCCAAAATGACCTCAGAATGGGGGGACTGGATGATTTGAAATTGTATTGTCTCTTTGTGAAGAGCTCCAATGCATTTAGATAAAGGACATGTCTCCTGCGTGACTTGAGGTGGTACCAGCGGCCTCCCATCAATGGCCTCAATGTCGAGCGGGGAGTCTCTGCATACCAATGGGATATTGTGCATTATAGCAAAATTCTTGTCCATAAAGTATCCGGCAGCACCAGAGTCAATTAGAGCAGGCGTCTTAGCCGAGTCAGAGGCACAAGAGATCATAATGTCAATCACAGGTTTGCTTAACATGCCTTCTGGGGACTGGTATACTCCACCTAGGATCTGTCCCCCACATGACCCTAGGTGCGTTAGTTTCCCGTTCACGCGGGACAGGTTTTTAGCAAATGACCTGCCTTGCCACAGTAGAGGCATAGTCCCTGTTTGCGACGGAAGGAGCACTCTAGCTTGGATAATCATGTAAATCCTTGCATAGGTTCCATGCTCCCTATAGCAGAACCCGGAGGTATGGGAGGAGAGGGAGGCATGGGTGGGAAATTAACCCTAGTGCCAGATTCACCAGTGGATCTTGCCCTGCGATCCTTGTAAAGACTCCTCTCCCTTATGCGAGTCAATCAAAATAATTTACTCAATGAACTCATCTAGGCACACAGGTAGGTCTTTGGCCGCAATTTCGTCTCTGATCTTATCGTCAAGGCCCTGGGAAAATGCAGCAACAAGTGCCTCCTCGTTCCAACCTACCTCTGCTGCAAAAGTATGAAACTCAATGGCAAACTCAGAAACCATACGTGTGCCTTGCTGGATTCTCATAAGGATCTTGGCAGCAGAGGTGGCACGCCCTGGCACCTCGAACACACTGCGGAATGCCCTTACAAACTCGACAAAATTAGTAGTAATGGGTTTGCCAGTCTCCCAAATTGGATTTTCCCATGCTAGAGCTTTGCCCGTCAGTAGTGAGATCATAAATCCCACCTTGCCTCTGTCACTGGGAAACGCCTGTGGCACTAGTTCAAGAAAGATCTCCAGTTGATTTAAGAACCCACGGCAAAGTGTTGGCTCACCATCATATCTCAAAGGCAGGGGAGCAGTAGTGGAGAGCCCTATAGAGGAAGAGCTGGGTACATTAGTCTGAGTCAATGGTGCCGGAACTGGTGTGGCCACCAAAGATTGTACCGGTCTTTCGAGACAAGCAGTGCGTTCAAGAATGGTCTGAATAGCCATAGACAGTTGGTGTAACCGTTGTTCCTGAGCATCCAATCTCCAAAGGAAAGTCTGGAAACTACCCTCACCAGTCTTGTCTGAGGTCATGGCCCTTTCATACTGTCATGGTTTTATTGAACACTCAGACAATTGGGTAGGTTAAAAAGCTTTATTAGACAATATAAAGCACAACAAGGCCCCTCACGGGTCCAAACTTTCTAACAACAGTAAGCAATTTTGACACAGGACAAGGCATACAAATAGCAGTACAATACTGGAGGCTTTACCGGCCTTACCGAATACCGGGTAAGGCAGCCTGGTGCAACAAGGACTTGAGCAGCTCTACCGTGATGCTGGCAGATAGGAAGTAATAGGCTGGCAATGTAACTGCTAGTGACTGGATAGCACTGACCGGTGTACGTAACGGAGGCCACAGAGAAGCACAGGCTGGGCGTATAATGGATAGGCAACGTTAAGCGCTTAGTGACTGGATTGCACTGACTGGTGTACGTATCGGAGGCCACAGAGAAGCAAAGGCTGGGCATATAATGGATAGGCAACGTTAACCGCTTAGTGACTGGACAGTACAGACTGAATGTAAATAGCGGAGGCAACACTGATACACAGGCGTAAAGTAATCGGGGCAACAAATCTGACAATAGCAGGAGCAGCACAAACAGCGTAAGTCAGACAATGCCTGGATCAGTATCAGAGAGCGGTAGTCAGCCACAGCCAGAATCGGTACACAGAGAGTGGTCGTCAGCCCAAGCCTGAATCAGTACACAGGAGCAGTAGTTAGCCAAAGCCTGAATCGGTACACAAGAGCGGTAGTCAGCCAAAGCCTGGGTTGGTACACAGGAGCGGTAGTCAGCCAAAGTCTGGGTTGGTACACAAGAGCGGTAGTTAGCCAAAGCCTGGATCGGTACACAAGAGCGGTAGTCAGCCAAAGCCTGGATCGGTACACAGGAGCAGCACAGGAATGAAGTCAGAGGAAACCCGGATCAAACACGGAACAGGAGCACAGGAAAACGTAATGTCAGAGACACCACGAAAGGGCACCGGCCCAATGACAGGAGGGCATATAAAGGCTAGCCCTGGGAGGGGCTAGCCAACTAGCACCAATAGGAGGCAGCCAGACACAAACCCGTGTCCAGGCAATTTGGGCCAGAGATGGATAAAGATGAGGTTCCCGTACCCATCATTCAGCCTGATCGCATTTTGGCTACCTTACGTACTAGCATCACTTCGCCACAGGATGAGGGAATTCTTGCTAACCAGGCTGCTGCTCCACCAGATACCCCAGTAGGCAAGTGCTTTGTAGATGAGCCATTTCGTACCTGTTTGCTTGAAACCTACCATTCATCTCGGGCTGCTGGGCATATTGGGAGGGATCAATTAATTTGGTCTCTTTCACCAATATTTTGTTGGCCTTCCCTACAGGCCGACTGCACCACATTCACTGCAGCCTGTACCACCTGTGCTCATGCCAAATCCCCTAGACACCTCCCAGTGGGCTTACTCCATCCAGTACCTAATGGCGAGCATCCTTGGTCCCACGTAACTATTGATTTTCTGGGAGAACTGCCAGTGTCTAGGGGTTACTCTTTCAACCTAATGTTGGTTGATAGATTCTTTAAGATGGCTCACTTTGTGCCCCTTCCTGGCCTTCCCTCGGCCCAGGAGTTGGCTGTTGTCTTTGCTAGAGAGGTGTTCCAGTTTCATGGGGTACCGAGAGTGCTGGCGTCAGAACGTGGGAGCCAATTTGTGTCCAGGTTTTGGAGAGCATTCTGTAACCAGATGGGCATTCAACTGTCCTTTTCGTCTGCCTACCATCCCCAGACCAGTGGAGCCGCTGAGCGTGCCAATCAAGTATTGGAGCAATTCTTGCACTGTTTTGTGTCTGATTATCATGATAATTGAGCTGATCTGTTGCCATGGGCAGAGTTCACCAGGAACTGTGTGGTTAATTCATCATCCGGAAGCTCTCCGTTTCTCATCAACTACGGGTTTCAGCCATGTTTGCTCCTGGACTCATTCCAGTCACAGCAGATTCCAGCTCTGGACGAGCATATCGAGCAACTCCACTCCACCTGGCACAGGTTCAGACGGCCCTCAGTAATTCGTTCCAGCGTTATCAGCTACATGCTAATCGAAGATGGCTGCCAGCGGTCTCCTTCCAGGTTGGGGACAGGGTATGGCTTTCCTCCAGAAACCTAAATTTGCAGGTTCCATGTAATAAGTTGGCTCCCCGGTGTATTGGTCCCTTCAAGGTGATCCGCAAAATTAACCCTCTTTCATATGCTCTGGACCTCCCAGCATCCATGCGGATTCACAATGTGTTCCACGTATCTCTACTGAAACCTCTGGTTTGCAACCGTTACACTACCACTCCTGCGGTCCCCGGTCCTGTGAAAGTTCAGGATCAGGAGGAGTATGAAGTTCAAAGCATCATTGATTCACGTAGATTCAGAGGAAAATTGCAATATCTGGTCCACTGGAAGGGCTATGGCCCTGAGGAGCGTTCCTGGGTTGATCAGAGTGATCTTCATGCTCCTAGATTGCTGATTGAGAGGGGGGTACTATCAAGGTACCCGTGCTATTTGGCAACATTATGTCAGTTTCTACTCCTGCTTATGCTATTGGCTACTCTGTTATTGTCCCGTCCAGCATTTGTCCTTAAATGCTGGGTTCTGGCACTTCTCCAGTGCCCTTTCGTGGTGTTTTCAGTAGTGGCGGAATACACTATTGAGTTCTGAACCCTAGCAGCCGAAGTGGGGTGGAACAATGAAGCTCTTATAGCTGCATTTTCCCAAAGGCTTTGTGATTCTATGAAGGATGAGATTGCTGCTCGTGACCTACCTAAAAGTCTAGATGACTAGATCCTTCATCATCCTAATAGATACTCTGGTCTGGTAGAGACCTTCATTTAAAGAGCGCCTGCAGAGGCATCCTACCAGTATTTCCTATAACGTAACTTGCCCACCCTGTCCTTTCTCACCTCCCATGCCTCCTGGTTCTGCAACTGTGGTTGGTGAACCTATGCAGGTGGGGGATACCCAGCCCTCGGCTGCAGAGAGGGCCTTTAAGAGGAGAGAGGGACTATATCTTTACTGTGGGAAACATGGTCACTTATTGAAGGCATGCCCGATACGCCCTGGAAATGTTCGAGCCTACGATCCTGTCGGGGACAGTTCTTAGGTGGCATCACTCAGTCCCCTGAAACCTCTCAGGCTAAATCCTTGCTTGAAATAGTCCTATCCTGGGCTAAGGAGTCTATTTCTGTGTCTGCCCTGATAGACTCTGGCGCGGCAGGTTATTTTGTGGACATTGCTTTTGCTGAACATTATGGCATTCCGTTACAGCCACATGACTCCCCTTTGACTGCTAAAGCTATTGATGGCAGACCCCTGCTGCCATCACACATTACTCACGAGACTGACCCACTTACCCTGAGTGTGGGAGCGCTGCAAAAAAAACCCTGAACTTTCAGGTGATTAACTTTCCACACTATGCCATCGTTCTAGGGTTTCCGTGGTTGCAGAAACATAACCCTAAGATCTGGAATACGTGAGAAATTTTGTCTTTGGGGACTCACTGTGATGAGTCGTGTCTTTCTCTTCCCATCAGACTGGCTTGTGCCAAGTATTTAACAAATGTCCTAAGATATTCACTAAGCTGGACCTGAGGGAGGCTTACAATCTGGTTAGGATAAAGGAACGCCACGAATGGAAGACAGCTTTTAACATCCAGAGCGGGAATTATGAATACCTGGTCATGCCCTTTGGCCTGTGAAATGCTCCTGCTTTCTTCCAGGAATTTATAAATGACATTCTGAGAGATCTATTGCAAAGTTGCGTTATGGTTTACCTGGATGACATAATTATTTATTCTCCTAAGGTGGAGACTCATTGCTTTGATGTATCCAAGGTCCTTACGCTATTGAGAGAGAACAACTTGTTTTGCAAGTTGGAGAAATGCGAGTTTCATAAACCTCAAGTTACCTTTCTGGGGTATATAATATCCTCATCAGGGTTGGCCATGGACCCCAAAAAACTCTCCGCAGTGGTACAGTAGCCTCATCCAGAGGGACTGAAAGCAATTCAAAGATTCCTGGGTTTCGCTAACTATTACCGTATATTTATAAAAAATGTTTCACCTAATGTCAAACCAATCACTGATATGACCCATAAGGGGGTCAAAGGTTTGGAATGGTGTTCTAGTGCGTTACTAGCCTTTGAGAACCTCAAGGCAGCATTTATTTGATTCTGGTGCATCCGAATCCCGCCTTACCCTTTACCCTGGAAGTTGATGCGCAAGAGATTGGAGTAGGCGCACCCCTTTCTCAATGATCAACTCCAGGGGAGGCCTTATTCCCTTGTGGATATTTCTCTAAAACACTGTCTAAGATGGAGATGGTCTATCAGACTGGTGACAGAGAATTACTGGTCATCATTTTGGCATTGAAAGAGTGGCAACACCTCCTGGAAGGTACCAGTTCCCCAATTCTGATTCTTACTGACCACAAGAATCTTATGTATTTGTCTGAAGCTAAACGACTGTCTTCCTGTCAAGCCAGATGGACATTGCTCCTATCCTGGTTCAATTATGTGGTTTGTACCTTTCGGGCTATAAGAATGTGAAGGCTGACGCCCTGTCACACCAGTTTTGCAAAATGTCCAAGGAGGAGGTTCCTCCCATTCTGATCATTCCAGCTCATCGTATCCTTGCTACCATATGCACCTGTATTACTTCTCCTCTGGGAGAGGAGATATTGGCTGCCAAAGCATCTGCCCCAGCAGAGACTGCCACCGGGAGATGTTTTGTGCTGGCTCAGTTCCTTTTTAAAGATAATAGAGACATACCTCCAAAATCGCTGGTCTTATTGGTCAAAGATTTGGTCTTTGTTGAGACTATTTTGGTGGCCGAGCCTTCGCTCAGATTGTGCTGCATTTACTGAGGCCTGCACCACATGTGCTCAAAATAAGTCACCAAGACACCTGCCAGTAGGCTTGCTCTATCGATTTTATGGTCGACCTTCCTAGGTCCATGGGCTTTACAGTCATACTGATGATTGTGGACAAAGTTTCGAAGATGACTCACTTCGTACCACTTAAGGGCTTACCATCCACCCAGAAATTGGTGGTGGTATTCGCTAGGGAGGTTTTCGACTCCATGGCATACCTAAGGTGATCGTGTGCAATAGAGGAAGCCAGTTTGTGCCCCGCTTCTGGAGGTGTTTCTGTACTCAAATCGGAATTCAAGTCACGCTCTCCTCCACTTACCACCCACAAACCAATGGTGCAGCAGAAAGGTCGAACCAAGCCTTAGAACAGTTCCTCCACTGCTATATTTCTGACCACAACAATTGGGCTACCCTGTTACCTTTGGAGGAGTTTGCTAGAAATTGTGCCATTAACTCTTCTACTCAGAGTTCTCCGTTCTTGGTCAACTATGGGTTCCAGTCCTCGGTCCTTCCTGAGACCTTTCAAGCACAAGCAATTCCAGCTCTTGATGAACATTTACGGGCTCTCCATTCCTCTTGGGTTCAGGTACAGCATACCCCAGGTGGTTCTGTGCAGAGACAAAAAAGGCAGGCTGACCGTAGATGACTGCCGGCACCTAACTTCCAGGTTGTAGTGTGGTTGTCTTCCCATAATTTGCACCTGCAGGTCCTATGTAACAGATTATCTCCTCGATTTGTTGGTCCTTTCCGAGTGTTGCTCAAGATTAACCCAGTGGCTTATGCATTGGAACTACCAGCCAATATGGTATTCATAATGTCTTCCATGTTTCCCTGTTAAAGCCCTTGGTCTGCAACAGGTATACCTCCGCTCCTGTCCATCCTGCTTCTGTGAGAGTTTCAGATAACGTGGAGTATGAAGTACAAAATATTCTGGACTCCCGTAAGGTTCAATGGCGTCTACAGTATTTTATTCATTGGAAGGGATATGGTCCAGAGGAGCGCTTCTGGATTCCACCTGATGATGTTCACGCTCCCGTCTTGGTGAGCAGATTTCATGCTCAATTTCCTACGGAGCCCCGACCCTGTCTGCGGAGGAGGGGTCCTTTTTGGGGGGGGTACTGTCACAGTGCCTTACCTCAGTCTGCACCATTCGGCCGGGAGCAGGGTTCTGGACTGACGCTCCGACATCACTAGCAGCGTCCCTCTCTGCCTGCGTCCTAGTCTGGTTCCTTGTTACTAGCAGCATTGAATCAGGCACTTGCCTGGATGCCTGTTATAGGCCCAGCCTGGGGGACCTAATTGGTCCCGTCTTCTCTTACTCCTTTATAAACCTCTATGGGCCTGTGTATCAGTTACCCTTACGTTGTTGTTCTGAGCAGTTCATTGATTTGTATTCCTGATTCCTGTGTATGACCTGGCTTGTCTGTCTATCCATCCTGGTGTTGACCTGTGGCTCTGTCTGACCATTATCTGTGAGCGTTCCGATTTGGCTTTAGACATCCTTTCTGGCTCTGGCTGACTACCTGCTCCATGTATGACCTGGCTTGTCTGAATACCCATCCTGGTGTTGACCTGGGTCTTTGTCCACTGCTCATCCAGCATACCAATGCTTCAGTGGATATCCTATCTGGTGCAAACCTGTGGTTCTGGCTGACAACCTGCTCAGTGTATGACCTGGGCTGTCTGCCCATCCTAGCTGGTGCTGACTAGGGGCTCTGTCTGTTTCCTATGTGTGTTGGCTCCTGCTCCACAGACATCCATCCTAGTGCAGACCTGGGGCTCTATCAGATTCCTATCTTACTGACTGTAGGTGTGAGTCAGTAGTCTCCTTGGTTGCATTCATTATTGGAGACATCTCTCCTAGACTGACTGCAGGCTGAGTCAGTGCTATTCCGTTGGGCATTTTTCCATATACAGAGACTACAGTGGGCTGAGGCCTAGTCTCTAGCAGTAGTGGTGGATCTTTTAGCAGACTCTTATTTCTTATAGAGTCGTAGCCTCTTCGGTCACCCTCTGCCTGTTATTTATCTTTTTACATTACAGGTATTATTATCCTAATAAAGGTGATCTTATCAATACTGTCTGACTCCTTTTCTTGCTTGCCAACGTAACATAGATATACAAAGATTCTTGCAAGTAGCATTGTTGCTGCACATTTCAAATGTCTTTGAAGGCATTCGAAATGCGTGTTAACAATGTTACTTGCAAAGAATCTTTGTACATCATACAATGTATTTACCTACAGCTAGTCAGGCCAAGCTAATGCTCCATTGAAGGTTAGGCAGGCAGCCTCTTTTCAATGAGTAAGTTAGAAGGATGGTAGATAGCAAATTGATAACTAATTCACACCTAACCTGTTAGGTTTTGTATATATTATTTTTTTACCTTATTTTCTTCCCTTCTTTTTCCTCTTTTCTTTTTTTTTTTGTTTTATGATTTGCTACTTTTTGTTCGCTATAAAATGGCAAACCAGTTTGTGGCCCAGCAATTTTTAAAGGGATAGTAATACTTCGTTTTAACTTTATTTTATTTTGTAGGCATTAAAAAAACATGAAGAATGATATAAGTCTTATCTCTCAAACCTTTATGGTTTATGAGATATTCACAAGCAAAGTTCCCCTCCCCGCCCCTTTTTCCTAGTGTAAGCCATCTCTTCTCAGATGTGAGTCTGGTTGTATGACAGGACAGATAACAGAAGGGGACAATTTTCTTTGTATGAAAACAATGAAAGCCCTTCCCCCCTTGACAAGTTTTTCAGCTTTTTCCCTTATCTTAATTGAAGATTGTCCCTCTCTGCAGTCTACCTGGGCATCTCCCTTCTGATCTGGTTGAACGGGGGGGGGGGATACTTTGTTTGTGAATATCTCTTAAAGGGATAGTAATACCTAAAATGTAAAAAAAAATATGTTGTAGGGTTTATCCCCCTGAGTAAAACAAGAGTACTCCCACTGCCGAAAGGTGTTTCATTCAAAAGTTATTAATTTTCAAAGTTGAATTTTTTAGGTGCAATATCACAGTGGCCTGAAATTTTACAGTGGCGCTGTTGCTACACCATCCTATGGAGATTTATGGTCCTGAGACCAGAGCTGTCCATAGGCTCGTGTAGCAACAGCGCCACTGTACAATTTCAGGCCACTGTGATATTGCACCTAAAAAATTCAACTTTGAAAATTAATAACTTTTGAAAGAAACATCTTTCAGCAGTGGGAGTACTCTTGTTTTACTGAGGGGGATAAACCCTACAACATATTTTTTTTTTACATTTTAGGTATTACTATCCCTTTAAACCATAAAGGTTTCAGAGATAACACTTATATCATTCTTCATGTTTTTTTAATGCCTACAAAATAAAATAAAGTTAAAATGAAGTATTACTATCCCTTTAAACTTACTCCAATAAAAGTTAAGTTATATTTATTGTCATATCCTTGGCCTGGGTATCTCAGGATTTGCATTTTTGAGTAGATATGGTGTGCTAGTTAAGCAGGGTTATCTTTTTTCTTCTTATATCCATTGCAGTTTTCCACTGTAGCACCCTCTTCCTACCTGCAGATATTGGTACAAGATAGGCTGTTCTGATTTTCAGTGTGTGCAGTTTCCTTATTTATTCTAGGTTTATAGATGATCTTATAATAATATGGAGAGGGCCTGAAATAGACAAATTATTTCATTTCAGGATTTAACAAAAATAATATGGGATTAAGTTTTACATTTGCAATAAATAATGAGAGTATACATGTTTTGGATTTAAGCTTGAGACATGAAAACAAGAAAATAGTTTCTGAAACTTATATAAAACCAAGTACCAATGCATATCTACATTATGACAGTTGTCATTTAGAAGGGTGGAAAAGAAATATTCCCAAAGGCCATTTTTTCAGATTAAGACAAAATTTTAAAGAACAAACTGAAGATTGAAAAAACTAAAGCTTATAAAGAAAGGGTATCCAAAAATGTAATAGATGACACTTACCAGAAACTGGAGTCCAAGGGTAGAAAATAAATTATCCACCCTGTTAATAAAGAGAAAAATAGCATAAATAACAATAAAAACTAAAATCAAAAAGTTAAAATTTATAATAAAAATAATATATGTCACAATACCATAAAAAGAATGTTAAAGAAGCATTGACCAGTTTTATTACATGATCCTTTTCTAAAAAATTTTATAGATAAAAAACCTACAGTAATTTATACAAAATGTAAAAAATATTCTAAACAGAAATAAACCTAATCAATCTAAAAAGAGTAAATTTTTAAATGCTATATCAAGTAGTTATAAATGTCATTCTAAAAGATGTATCACATGTAACTATATAGGTCATAAAGTAAAAATAATTGATAATGAGAAGGGTGAGGTGTTTTAAATAAAACTATTTATAAACTGTAATACTACAAATCTAATATAAGTATTAAATGCCCATGCAATAAGATATACATTGGTGTAATGAAAAGGAAACTGAGACAACTATTTTTAGAACATAGAAGATGCATTCTAATGGTAGACACAAAATATCCCTTAGGAAAAAACAGTATTTAAAATATCACAATAAAGATATTAAATATACTATTTTGTTACCATTAGAACAAGTATCAGAAACAATTCAGGGTGGTGACAGGTTCAAACAATTGTGTTTAAGAGAATCTTACTGGATATTTAAGATTGCTACCTTACAACTAAAGGGGTTAGTTTCAAAGGGATCAACAAGATTATATCATGAATAGAATCAGAGATTTTTCACATCACAGTAACACACCTACATTTCAGACACACAAGCACAATGCACCTAATATATCACATAATAGTATATTTAGGCATACTAGGAATAACACTAATAATATTAATAACAATAGTACTTCTAATTTAAATAAGAAGGATATTGCACTAGAGGGATTTGTCACTCTACAATTAGATTAAAAAACAACAATGAAATCAAACTTTAAAATTTTGACTCAAAATAAGAATCACATATTGGACACTATACACATAGATCAGTGGTTCTCAACTCCTGTCCTCAGGACCCACTAACAGGCCAGGATTTCTCTGCTACAGCACAGGTGTGGTGATCAGAGGCTCATTCACATTGATTAACTCACCTGTGCTCTAACAAGGAAATCATCAAATCCTGGCCTGTTAGTGGGTCCTGAGGACAGGAGTTGAGAACCACTGACATAGATAAAGAAGGAGATAACATACCAGCACAGATTCATTTGGACAAGGATCAAGATGCAGTGCCTTCAACAAGTCACACACATAGAGTGGAATTACTTAAGCATAATGAAAAGATGAAACAACAAAAATAATCCATGGAATTTTTTAGGCAATGTAAACACAACAAAGAGAAATATGAGTCAGTCACTGGAGTATCTGAAAGCACAAAAAGAGGAAATATAGCAGGATCTAGACTTAAGAAATAACTAATATTAAAAATGCAGACTTCCAATAGAGTGAGGTATTTGATCTGCTCCAATATACACCCAGGGTGGAGGAGATTTTGGTCCTGGAAAAGGGACTAAAGTTTTCCACATCTGTTGTAAAGAAGTTAGACACATACACTTTTATTTAAATGTATTCACTATTTGGTAATTATCAAATATTTATATTTTACATTCTAAAATAACACCCTGCAAGTGCTCTTATTATAATCATTAGGACCTGCAGAGTTTTTTTTTTTTTTTTTTTTTTAATTATTTTATTGAAAAAATCAAAGTTTCATGACAAAGTAGAAAAACGATATAGAAAAACATCACATTGAGTTATGAAAAATAGAAGTATAATAGTACATTAGACAATATGATAAGCAGAGTCACCATTATTCGTTGAACAACAAAAGCAATGCTAAAAAGTGCCTAACATTTTTGGTTCAAGTAATGTATTGGATTAACAAACTAAAACCACTTAGGCAACTCACAGCCAAAGAAAGGAGGGGAAAGCAAAGGAAGGGGTAAGACCTACATTGTGTGAGAAGATAAAGAGGGAAAGAAGAAAGAAAAATATGAAGGACGAGGAGGAAATGTCCGAAGGGTTCAACCATTGAGCACATGGAAGGAGAAAGAGAAAGGGCACTATGTCAGAATGCCAAGGGACTGAAAACAGAGAATTGTGACTAACCAATTCTTAATAAGAATCTGTGACCTTAAGGGGTTCCCACAGGTGGCCCCGAGAGGCTGGAGCTTTGCGGCAGCCAACGAGACCAAGTTACTGTAAACATATGGAAAGAGTTAGTAAGAAGGGCATGGTGTTTTTCTAGCAGCAAGTAGGAATCTACCGCCAAAAACCATTCGGACAAATGTGGTGCATGCGTTTGCTTCCAATGTAATGGAATGAGGGATCTAGCAATATTGAGCAACTGCAGAACAGCCTTCCATTGGGGAGAAGTAAGATTAAGGGAAAGGTGAGTTTTGTAAGAGAAAAGGCAGAGAAGGGGGTCAAGAGGAAGCGAAAGTTGGAAAGTAGTGTTAATTGACAAAATCACCTGCGACCAAAAAGAGGAAATTAGCGGGCAGGACCACCAGATATGAGATATAGACCCATGGCGCTGAAGACATCTCCAACAGTTCGGAGAAACAGACGGGTACAATTTGGCGAGGAGTGATGGGGTTCTATACCAACCAGTAAGGAGTTTGTAAGTAAGTTCCCTAGATTTAGTATCCCTATACAACTTAAAGATAGATACTAGGATTTGGGACCATTGAGTCAAGTCAAGAGAGAAACTAAGTTCAGATTCCCACCGTTTAAGAAAAAAAGGTTTCAAGGAAAGCTGTCGGAAGAGAAGAGAGTAGCAAAAGGAAAGAGGCCTGAAAGAGGTAGGTAAGTCAGTAAGTTTTAGCTCGAACAGGGTCAGGTTCCTATTCAAAGTCTCAGTGTCACAAAACGAGAAATACCAGTGTCGAATCTGAAATAAAAGCCACCAAGGGGCAGCTCGTCTATCCATCGAGTCTGAAATTACAGACAGAGGGAGAAATGTGGAATTACGTGTCAGGGAACCAAGTGTGTGTAGACCCGCTTGCCTCCATTGAGTCTTTTGGGATTCCAAGAGGTCCGCTGTGAAGGTGGGATTTTTCAAAAATGAGGTAAGCAGGGAAGGAAAAGGGGCAAGTTGAAATATAAGGTTAGTTCTGTTCCAAGTTCTTAAGATATGACCCAAGACAAGATGGGCCTTACATTGTGAAGGAATTAAAGTTTCCTTGATGAAGAGCAGTTGCAAGATATCTACCTCAGCCATAACATGGGATACTGTGGTTGTCCATCTTCTAGGAGGAGTAGATAAAAAGTCGAATATTTTTGCTAATACTGAAGCAGTGTAATACTTATGGAAGTCAGGGACATTCAGACCCCCATGACTGATTGGAGAAGTAAGAATAGTAGAGCGTATTCTAGGTCTCTTATGGGCCCAAATGAATTGCAGGGAGAGGAAAGAGATTGTATCAAGGAAAGACTTGGGAACATGTAAGGGTAAAGCATTGAGGACATATAAGACTTTAGGAAGGATCTTCATTTTAATGACATTAATACGACCAAACCATGAAATAAATAGAGAGTTCCAAGAATATAAATCAGACTTGATAGTGTCTATCAAAGGCAGAAGGTTTCGTTTTGGAATGGAGGAGAGGTCAGGAGAAATGTGGATGCCTAAATATTTTATAGAGTCGTTGGACCAAGTGAGAGGAAATTTCTCACGAAGCAACTCCACTGTCTGTGAATCTAGGTTGAGATTTAAAACCTCTGATTTATTGTAATTAATTTGTGCTTGAGAAATATTAGAATAGACCTGAAGCGTCTCTAATAGGGGAGGGAGAGAAGAGGAGGGGTGAGATATGAAAAAGAGAATATCGTCAGCGAAAGCCGCCAGTTTGAAGTGTTCCGGACCAGCCCTAATGCCAGTAATCGACGGATTTAGTCTCACAGTCTGCAGGTGAGGTTCTAACGTGAGTATGAAAATAAGCGGGGATAATGGACAACCCTGCCGCGTCCCATTTGTGATTGGAAAAGAAGAAGATAACGTACCATTCACCAAGACCTTGGCGGACGGTGAAGAATACAGACTCATAATTCCTCGAAGCATACAAGGCCCCAAACCAATGTTAATAAGTGTTTCCCTGATGTAGTCCCAATTGACCATGTCGAATGCCTTTTTGGCGTCTGAAGAAAAGAAGATCGTCGGAATGGCCTTCGACAGGGCGAGATCAGAGAGGGAAATGACAGTAGAGATATTGTGCCTAGCTTCACGACCCGGAACAAATCCACTCTGATCCGGGTGAATAAGATAAGGGAGGAATGCGCGAAGTCTGTTAGCTAGTATCTTCGCGAACAATTTTAAGTCAATATTCAACAGAGAGATAGGGCGATAATTTCCACATTGGGTGGGATCTTTAGAAGGTTTCGGGATAACGACGACATGAGCTTCAAGGGATTGAGCAGGGAAGGGTTGTCCCTGTAAGACAGCATTGAAAGAGGATAATAGGTGAGGGGACAAAGAAGAAGCAAAAGCTCTGTAGTAGGACAGGGAAAAGCCATCTGGGCCAGGGCTCTTTCCAAGAGGCATGGACTTCAGTGCAACTGCAAGCTCCAGGTTCGTAATGGGAGTCTCAATAGACTCTGCATCCTGTGAGGATAAAGAGGGAACTTTAGCGCGATGCAGAAAATCTCGAACGGCATCTAAGTGAGCTGACGGGAGAGAAATGGTTGGGGAACCTAAGTTATATAATTTCGCATAAAAATCCCTAAAAGCCTCTGCAATCTGGGGATATTCCCGAAGAGAAGGGCCGTGGGAAGCTGCGATTTTATGAACACTAACAGCTCGCCGTTTGATCTGTATTAATCGTGCAAGTGTCTTACCACTTTTATTTCCGGAAATGTGTTTCTCGTATTTGAGACGCATGAAAGATTTCTGAACATCTGCTTTAAGAAGGGAGTTCAGTTCTTGTCTAGCACTCTGGAGATCTTGCAGAAGTTGCGGCGACAAAGACTTTTTATGGCAAATCTCTTTGGTTCTAATATCCTGTAGAAGGTCATCAATTCGCTTCCATTTCTTCTTTTTAGCAACGGCTCCAAGTTTAATCAGGTGACCCCGCACTACGCATTTGTGCGCTTCCCACACAATAGGAGCCGATACATCAGGGGAAGAATTAATACTAAAATAGTCTGCAATAATGGAAGATAACAATTCCCGAGCGGAAGGGTCAGACAGAGTTAAATCATTTAGTCTCCAGGATTTAGAGGGGGCGTTAGTAGATAGATTTGTTATCTTCATTGTGACCAAGGAGTGATCAGTCCATGAGACTGGGTCTATGGAGACCGACTTCAGGTGTGGTAGAAGGAATTGAGATATAAAAATGTAATCTATCCTACTGTAAGTAGAATGAGGGTGTGAGTAGAAGGAGAAATCTTTGTCTGTCGGATGGAGAAGCCTCCATGTATCAAGGAGATGTCTATCCGAGAACTGTTTCCTAAGGTGACGAAGTTGTGAGAGTTTAAAGGGGGATTTTCCAGAAGAGGAATCTAGAGAAGGATCAAGAGCTATATTGAGGTCCCCTCCCAAAATAAGTCTACCCATAGAAGAAGAGTCAAGTACTGATAGTGTCTTAGAAAGAAATGAGAGTTGCGAGGAATTTGGACAATACACATTTAGAATTGCTACCGGTTTATTGCACAGCAAACCAGTGACCATCAAATATCTGCCCTCCGGATCCGCAGTAATAGCATGAAGTGTCCAAGAGACAGATGCACGAAAAAGAATACAGACCCCCTTCTTCTTTTCAGTAGCAGATGCATAGTAAGTAGTGGGAAAAAAGCGGTTAGAGAAAGATGGTCTCGTGGAAGCCGAGAAATGAGTTTCCTGGACCAAAATTATGTCTGCCGCCCGTTTGTTCAAATCGCGCAACAGCATCGCCCTCTTTTCAGGGGAATTCAGTCCCTTGGCATTAACCGATATTATGGTGATATCAGACATGTATTACAAGTAGGATGGCAGTTGGAAGCAACCCTTCGGACACAGAGGAGAGGACGACAGGGGGGAGAGAAGAAGGGGACGGTAAGGTAGAAAACATGAAAGAGAAGATGGTAGAGAAAGAAGAGAAAGAAAGAACCGTGGCAATGCATAAAGAGTATGATATGGGAGAGGAAGGGCACGGAATGTGCCATAAGGCTTTTGGGGGAAGGCACAATTAGCAGTGGGTAAGTGAGAGTGGGAGGATGAACCCCACTAAGCACCAAGAGGGAAAAGCTTTCATGGGAGAGCGTAAAAAGGTCAGGGGCAGGAGGGTAGAGGTGAGATAAATCACTATGAAGGAAGAAGTGGTAGGGGCCTAAACATAGTAGTATTTAGTGTCAGTATAAGACATAAACAGAGAAGGGAAAGGGACATCAGTAAACATAAGAAGCAAGAGTAGGTACGGTACATGTTAAAAACATAAACACAGTTTTAATCATCAAGACCAAGTAAAGTCTAATATAGGACGAATACAGCTATTCAAGATATATAATACAGTGCCTGAACAACACTTATACATTAAGAGCAAAGTAAGGACTAGCTATATAACTAATACTTTAAGAGGTCCAACAGGACTAAGGGTGGATGGAGGCGGTTTCTATGATAAAGACCAATATTGAAACCTTAACATTGAGCATGGGCACAGATGAGATAAATGGCCCTTCCAGTGCCAGAGCATCGCGGAGCGTCACAAAAAGGGACTCTCTCCACAATACCCCGGCCCTCAAAGGACCACCATCCATCGTACAAACTAAGGTGAGAGTGCACAACTCCCTAAATTAGCATCAGAACCCTCACTTAAACCAGATTCAGCAATGACATTTATAAAATTACAAGCTCAGTTTGCATTAGGCGCTGGGTCTAGTAACGGATAAGCCCCATCCTAAAGTAAAGTAGAAATGGAGGTTACATCAAACAAACAAACAATCGACAAGCAACAAAACATTAATTGTCTCGAACCCAGGAAGGCATGAAGGCGTCCCATGAGAAATACCTTATAAACATTGTAAGTCAAACCTGCAGGAGGTTGTTGTAAACTAGCTGGGCAGCTAACCCGTTAGAGCAGTGGAGGCAAAACAAGTTCAGTCCAGGTGGAATCAGGTAACGGACCAACCAGTCTCAACTCAAAAAGGTTAGCCCAGTCCCAGAGTCAAGGAAACAAGCAATAAGGCCCAAGGCTGAGGCCGAGGTAGAGGAGCTCAGGTCTGGGAATCAGCATACGCAGGTACATCAGCTGAAGGGTGGAAGATGCAACGTTGCTTGGGTTTCTGTGCAGGTGATTCAGGTGACCATTCCAGGCGTTTGTGAGCCTTGGGATGCGGTGGAGTCTCCGGCCGGAGATCAGGGTGAGGGACAGATATCCCCAAGGTGGAGCAGAACGACACCGTGTCGTCCGTAGTGCGGAGGGTAGCGGAGTTTCCATTGAAGGAAGCTGATAGGTGGAAAGGGTAACCCCATCTGTACTTGATCTGTAAGTTCCTCAGGTGGTCTGTGAGGAACTTGACTGAACGCCTAAGAGCAAGGGTATGAGGAGAGAGATCGTTGAAAAGGAAAACTTCAGAACCACCACACATGAGAGGGGCAGTAACCTTGCTCTTCCGCATAATGAGCTCCTTCAGTTCATATCTGTGAAAGCAGATAAGGACATCTCTTGGTTTGGATGGATCCTTGGCCTTCATCACCCTATGGATCCGTTCCAGCTCTATAGGGCCCATCTGAGGATCATCCAAGAGTTTGGCAAAGAAAGGTGTAAGGACGGATCTCAAATCAGGTGTCTGGATAGTCTCCGGTAGGTTCTTCAGTCTTATGTTACAACGGCGCCCCCGATTCTCAAGATCATCTAACCGGAGGGTAAGCAATTGTATAGTGTCTCGTTGGTCAGAGACGGTACGTTGTAAAAGTTGGGATGTCTCTTTCAGATGGTCTTTCTCCTCCTCTAGTTTGCTAACTCTGAGCGATAGTTGTGAAAATTCTGCTCGAATGTTAGCGAGCTCTGAAGCCAGCATGTCCTTCATCTCGTCCATTAACAAGCGCAGATCCTCCCTAGACGGTAGGCCTCTGATGTCGTCTTTGGTGGGTAAATTTGCCAAAATGGCCGCGATATTGCGGCCGTCCATTAGGCCTTCCAGAGGGATAGAGAGAGGCTCAGAGGAGTTGTTCGATGCGGCCATATCATCAGCTAGCGCAGAGTCTAATGGCGTGTTCGGAGGTGAAGTAGGTGCGTCACACAAACCAAGCGCGGGAAGCGCGGGAGAGGAAACAGGTCCCGGAATCAGGTATCCTGAGATCGGGTTAGTAGATCGTTTAGGGGCTTGAGAGGCAGATTTCCTCCTACCCCTCATCAGGAGGGGGCAAGTCTACCCCCAAAAAAAATAAAAAATAATTTTGCTCTTCCAATAGAAATCTGCAGAGGTGCTTAGCAGGGAACGGAGCTCAGGGTCTACACGTCCGACTCCATAGGCTATCAGGCCACGCCCCCAGGACCTGCAGAGTTATTTTTAATTACTGTGTGTATTCACTTTGGATAGCCAGGCTGCCTGGAAATGAAAAGCAGCTATACTTTGCACATATAGTGGGTAAGGTAAATGATTTTCTGATAACATTAATCACTGAGTAGTCTAATGATTGCACAGACATAGGACTCTGTCATTGAAAGACAGTGAGTTGTATTTATTTGACTAGTATTACTGGAGGTTGTCTTATCCAGTAGTACCTTTCTTATCCAATAACTACATTTTCTACCTTATAGTATTAGTGCACACATAAAGGTATTTGGCCCCTTACTATTTTTCCACTATATGTTTGTTAGTCTGGAATACTACATATTGCCAACAGAGACTGGTCGTTAATACATTATATCAACCTGAACCTCGTTGCACAGTGCTTTGTGTAATTACCTACCTGGGGCGTTTCTGTTTTTATTTTTTCACCTTATTCATATAGGGATTAATGACACCATTTAAGTATTTAAGCTAAGTATTAATGAGTTCAGCATCTCGGCCTCGATAGACAGATATGACTTTGAACTGGTCACCTTAATGATCAGGTTAAGTTGTTCTTATACTAAATTGGCTCCACAACCCATGCTCCTCTATCTTGCTGTTTGTAATCCAAGTGTAATGTGTTCGGCGTTAGTCTCCTTTTTATAATAGTTTCACCTATCGTTATGTAAATTGTGTCACACTTATTCAGTAACCTTCCTCACAATAGTAAAGGAGGGGTTAATATCACTTCTTATTGTAGTATTAACGCATCAAACAGGTTTAGCCAACAAATAGTTGCTTAGCATGTAAAGTTATACATTGTTGCACAGGAATCACAGTGACAAATGGATATGGACCTTTAAATTTGTGCTACATCTTTTTGTAGGGAAATCACCCCCTTTTTTATTTTCATAATTATCACTTATGAGTTAAGGTCACTTTGTAGAGCTGCATTATCTTAAGGAGGTTCAAACTGAGCAACATATAAAAATTTGTGATATATATATATATATATATATATATATATATATATATATATATATATATATATATATCAGAAGATGAGAATAGGATGCACTCACGACAACGATAAATGCCCGGGTGCACGATCAAAAATCATAATCACAGCAGAAGAAATCAGCACTCACAGGACTTCAAACGAGCTTTTTCTCAGTAGCTTTATTAAGTGGTCAGCGTTTTGATCTGCACATGGATCTTTATCAAGTCTTCCGCTGTGATTATATATATATATATATATATATATATATATATATATATATATATGTGTGTGTGATATACATCATAAACCAATAGTCTGTATTCTACAGTAAAATTGGATAATAAACAATGTCAAATGGGAGCAATATTTGGAGAAAGAAGGTCACGGGAGCACCATATGTCAAATTTCTAAGGGGGGGTTAACATGGCTAATGTGAATAATAATTGTCAAATTAAAATGGTGAAAGAAAATCATGGGAGTACTGTAAGTCGAATTTCTAATGGGGGGCATTAATATGTTGAATGTGAACAATATTTGTTGAATTAAAATGGTGAAAGAATGTCATGGGAGCACTACGAGGGGGTGATGATAAGTATTGAGCCTTACCCAGAAAAAATTGAGCTAGGAAGCTGTAACTGCCACACTATTGTACATGGGGAATGACTCAGTTGAACAGGGAATTTGTTTGGGGGGTTCGATGACTGGTATTGAGGGGACAGTTAATAAAAAAATAAATCAATAAAATAAAATAAGAAATTTCATACCTCGTTGGGGAGGCGGTATCAGGAACATTCCTGGTGTCCCCCATCAAGGTCTAAAAACACACAGCCTTACATTTAAAAAAAAAAATTTTTTTAGTTATAGACCTCATTGAGGGGTATCAGGACCCCCCCTGATCCCGTCAATGAGGTCTTTACAAAAAAAAAATCCCCCCAAAAGAAGTGACCCTGTGAGTGCCACAGGGGTCTCCAGCACATTGCAAAGCAATGTTACTTTTCCATTTTATTTATTTTTTTCTTAACTTTTCAGACCTCGTGGGGGACATCAGGACCCCTCCTGGTGTCCCCCCCAGTTATTGATCTCCCAGCCGATCAGCATTTTTTTAAAATGTGGCCACTGCATGCCAGTTATACCGGCTTATGCAGTGACCGCATTTAGTGGGTACATTGTACGAGCTTGGCACAGCGGGTACAGCTGTCCAAACTTGTACAATGTACCCACCTGGCACTCTAGGGGTTAAAAGGGGGATTAATATGTCGAAGGAGGGCACTCTGTGTTGGTTTTCTATGATGTATACTGTATTCTGCACTGCTTTTGTTTGAACAACGATTGTTTTGAAACCGTTGTTGTGGCTTCTACGCAGGATTACAGACAGAAAATGTAACCACAAAACACGCGGAAATACTGACTGTTGGTAATAGAATGCTATTTGCACATTGTTGTTAGTTGTTTCCTAGGTATGGGTGAAACTTTTCACCTCAAACTGAAAAGTGGCACTTTCCGCTTGGCGAATAATTCCCTGTAAAAAGTGATGATTTTCTGCTTTTTCCTGCTTTTTTTCACCTATTGAAATCAAAGGGAACATTGAAGTTACACACAACACATAGCAAATACTATTTTATTTCCCAAAGGAATAGTATAAAAGGGGCATGAGGGTGCCTGTCACACTTGGCATCATCTTCTCCTTCCCCCCTCCTGAGTATTACAAGACACACTAGCAGCTTCAGCACTGATTGTAGCAGCTTCAACACTGGCAGCAGTCACAGCACTGGTGGCACTTGCAACCGGGGCAGCACATCTGACAGCAGGCACAGTATTGGTGGCAGTAGGTGCAGCACTGGCAGCAGGGACATCGCTGGTTTCAACGGGGGCAGCAATGGTGGCAGCAGAGGCAGCACGTCTTGCAGCAAGCACAGGCAGCTGACCTGTCCGGCTCTCACTAGTACTACCCTTTTCTCACTCCCTTCCCATTCCCTTTTCTCTCTCCCTTCCCATTCCCTTTTCTTCCTCCCTTCCCATTAAATTCCCCAAGATCCCTTGGGATGATATAGGGGAGCTGGACAACATTGGTCCAATAGTGCTCACTTCTTCCTTCTCCTCAGACTCAGTGGAAACATCAGGGTCCTTCGAGCTCCTCCAATTATTATTTTTAAACCTGATTATAGTGATAGCAATCACTTTGAGCCTCTCCTGCCTCCATTTTTCCAAAAGATCACAGCAGAATAGCACAGCACATCCACCTCGCTCTGTAGCTGCTTCTATTGTGTTTGCTTTCCACAAATACCTCACTTTTTTATAAAGAAAAGGTGAAAACCATGTAAATCAATGGGCATAAACTTTTTCGCTATGGAAAAAATGGAGAAAAATTTTGGCCAATGGGCAAAAAATGCAAAATTCTCTAGTTTAAAAGTGGATTTTCCCTCAAAAAGGCGCACAACAATGAGGTTTTCGCAAAATTTATAACGGAAACATGACAAAAGATTTCGCCCACCCCTATTGTTTTCTATGTCCTTTTTTTTTTTTGACTGGTTTTGTTTTCACAACTTGAGTAATAGGATACTAAAACCTGACTTCAAAAAACACAACGCCTGTGTTTTTTTTAGCTCTGGTAATAGACTTGAGCCCTATTTGTCTGATCTGGGACATTTTGTCTTCCAGATAAGTTTCTAATCTTGAAATATTTTGAATGTGATATAAGTTATGAGATGTATGGCCAGACTGGACCCACGTCCCATGACAAAAAAACTTCCACCTAAATTAGCATAGTTTTACACAGGCTATTGGGGCAGGTACATCTTAGTATATGGCTTGGTCATATTAGAAGATATATCATTGAGTCATCTTGTGTTTACTTATCTTCCAGTCACACTGATTACTATTATATATATTATATTTTTATAAAAAAGGATAGTAATGTCAGAAAAAAAGTATTAACTATATGGTAGATACAGTTGAAAGAGAGTACTTGCACTTATTTGTATCTCTCAAACCGTTATGCTTTGAGAGATATAGGAAAATAAAGTTTTCTGTTCCCTCCCCTTTCTGCTTGATGAGCTGTAAAGCTGTCAGAAGCAGCTTCTAGTCGCTTGACCAGATGCGGCTCTTCAGTAGCACCGATATAACAATATCTAAAGACAAATACTTAATTTAGAATGGTCTACAAAGGCAAAGTATTGGTGGCAGCAGGTTCAGCACTGGCAGCAGGTAGAACACTAGTGGCTGCAGGTACAGCAATGGTGGAACTGGCAGCATGTACAACACTAGTGGCTGCAGGAACAGAAATGGTGGCACTGACAGCAGGGGCAGCACATCTTGCAGAGTGCACAGGCAGCTGTCCTGTCCTGCTTTCATTAGTACTACCCTTTTCTCCCTCCCTTCCCATCCCCTTTTCTCCCTCCCTTCCCATTAAATTCCCCTAGATCCCTTGGGGTAATTTAGGGGGACTGGACAGCATTGGTTTAGTAGTGGTCCCTTCCTCCTCCTCCTCCTCAGACTCAGTGGACACATAAGGGTACTTCCAGCTACTCCAGTGATTATTTTTCACCCTGCTCATAGTGATAGCAGTCACTATGAGCCTTTCCTGCCTCAATTTTTGCAAAATATCACAGCAGAACAGCACAGCACATCTATCTTGCTCTATAGCTGCTTCTATTGTGTGTGCCTTCAGTGAAAATGTCACGTTTTTATAGAGGAAGCGCAAAAACAACGTAAATCAATGGGCGAAAACTTTCTAGCCATTGAAAAAATGGTGAAAGATTTTGGCCAATGGCCAAAAATTTTAAGTGCTAGTTTTACAGTAGATTTTCCTGTGAAAAAGCGGATAACAACGTGGTTTTCGCGAAATGTCTCGTGGGAAAACGGCGACAACTTTCTCCCATCCCTACTATCAATCCCAGAGAAAAACACATCCCATCTGGTCTGGAGAATAAACACAGAATGGCAATCCTCTCCTACCACTCCTTAGCTCTAACAGAATACTTATCATTAAATAGGACACAGGATGTCACAGCTCCTATGGTGTGGAAAGCCCACAAAAATGTAATTAGAGGTCTTCTCATCGAAATAGGAGCTGCCAAAAAGAAAGAAGGATTGCATACACTGGATGAGCTCTTGATCAAAATCAGTCTCCTATAAAGCAAACACAAATCATCCCTATCAGAGTCTGACCTTGCAGAATTTAAAACTAACAAGGACACCTTCAACACTCTTCTCCATTCTTCATCCACAAATCTTAAATGTGGTATAAATATCAATGCTACTTACAGGTTACTAGTTACTAGTTATTCCACCAGTGATCTCAAACTGTTCTTCAAGGTCCTCGCCAACAGGATTCATCCCAATCTCCCACATATTCTCCACCTTAACCAAAGTGTATTCATTCCAGGAAATCAAGCTTCCCACAACACAACTGCAGTTTTATCTCTCTCGCATTTGTCAATACGCTATAATATTCCAACATTGCTTCTTGCTACTGATGCCAAAAAGACGTTCAATAGAGTAAACTGGCAATATCTCTAAGCTGTCCTTAACAATGTGGGCCTTGATTCCAATATAATGCAATGTATAATGAGTCTTTACTCATCGCCGTCTGCTAGGGTTCTAGTCAATGGCATGTATTTCAAAATGTTCACCATTATTAAAGCTAGAAGACAGGGTTACCCTCTCTTTTCCCTACTTTTCAACTTACCTCTTGAACCACTCTTAAACACTATACATTTAAAGTCATCTGTCCAGGGGATTATCTCTGGAAGTACAACGCACAAAACTATAGCATATGCAGATGATGTACTTCTAATACTTACCAATCCAGATACCATCCTACCTTCACTACTAAACGTCTTACATTTATACTAGATCTTATCAGGAGCAAAGATTACCTACACTAAATCAGAAATACTTAACCTTACCACTGCCACACACAAAACATCTAAAGCATTGGATATCTGCCGATAGTACCAAGCTTTGGCCTTATTGAAGCTCTTCACCTTTGATCCACCTCACCACAAATGGTTGTCTAATACACTTTCTGAATTCTTGGGTCTTATAGAACCTTACAACGCCTATGGTCAAAACTGATCCTCTGTGCCGGATCACACCACCTTGTATGTAAGACACATACTGTGCACTTGGCACAAACTGAACTGAACTCCCCTTCGCAACTCTTTCCCCAGTTCCTTCTTCCCTCAAATCCACTGTAGGTAGTCCTGACTTCCTGGCAGGACTTCTTCCACTCTCTTTTGTCATTGGAAGGCTCAGGCCATTGACAAGATCTGTACACTACCTTATAAACCTGATTGCCTTTCCCGAAAAAGTCTTGTTGGAAAAGCTTAGACATGCCTCTATGCCATGGGGGTTAATTTAATGCCACTGGGTATACCAAAAATCTAAATCAGGGCCTATGAACAGAGACCTCATGACTTTCATGAAAACCATATCTTCCCCACCCCTGTCTCTTTGACCTTTTCTTTCTCCTACTCTATTCTCAGTTAAAATCCTTCCATAGCCAAACCATACTTCCTGGCCTTTTGGGAAAAGGATCTTAACTTCACACTTGACAATGGGCACACATTTTTATTTCAAGTATAAACACACTCATTCTGTTAAAGTATGAGAGATGAATTACAAATTACTGGCACGCTGATACCTAACTCCTATTCATTTAGCTCAATTCTCTCCTTCTACTTCTTCAGTCTGTTGAAGATGCCTCCGGAACCCAGGCTCTTTGTTCCATATTTGGTGGTCCTGTCTCCTCAATGCCCCATTTTGGAACGCAGTCCAGTCCTATCTCACCTCAACACTAGATATACACCTTTCTCTTGAACCCTTACTCTTCCTTATCTCTTATGAACGCCACCTCGACCTCCCACCTGCAAAATCCAAATGGCAAGTTATCTTGCCCCTTCTAAATGAGGCAAAATCCCTCATACTACTCCTCTGGGAATCTAATCCCACTCCACCCTTCAGTGTTGATCTGGCACCAAAAAAGTAAACTCTGTGATCCTAATGGAAAGATGTCATGTCATCTCCACAGCCTCACTTGGTACCCACTAGAAACTCCAGTCCAGTTTGACTCCCCACGGCTGGTAGCACCCCCCTCATAGGTAACATTCCCACCCAGTCTCTCTCCTATTCTCCACTTTCCTGTCTCTACCTATACCGCTGGTATACGGTCCTTTGTCCATCAAAGACTTGGCATCTGAACCATTTGACACCAATGTACTTTCGCATATCTCCAGCGTAGATGGACATCAGTCTGCCACCCCATTTTTTTCTGCCTTACCCTTCCCATACCTTTTCCCTTTCCCCCAACATGGATTAATAATCTTCCCTCAAGTCACAAAGCTTTCCAGATACACCTACTTGCAGACTCCCGCTACCTTTTCAACTCACTGCCTCCACTTCTTGTACCCCTTTCTGGTTCCCTGAAACAATTCCTGCCACTTCTTAGGCCAACTATGTTATGAAACATGGCTTACAGCCATCTGCAAAAATTTTTTATTTGAGCTGTAAATTAATTATACTTGATTTACTCTTTTGTATTCCTTTTAATATTCAATAAACTTTCTTTTCAGAAAAAAACATCAAAAACAATTGCAGCTCATTTTCTTTGCCTTTCTGCCTATACTGCCTATACATTAGCTGGCATTAAAAACTGTGTTCTCTTCCAAGCAAAAATAACAACATTCAATAACCCACATTTTTAATTAGTACTGTGGGATACATAGGGAAAACTGTCTATGTGGAGGAGGTTGCATTATTACCATTGATTTCAAAGCAATGAAACATTGGGAAAAGTAGAAGGTTAGAAATAGAGTGGGCAAAAGGCCCTGTCATGTTCCCATGAAAAAATCAGTGAAAACCACTTTGATGGTGTCCAATTTTTCACAGGAAAATCCATTTTAAATAAAGTGATTAAATCTTCACCCTTTTCACCCATTGGCAAAAGAATTTTGATATTTTTTTCAATGGCTAGAATGTTTTAGCCCCTTTAATCACATGGTTTTGACTGTTTTTACTTTTTGGTTTGCAAAATTGAGGCAAGAGACACTCATAGTGACTGCTAGCACTATGCGCAAGATAAATAATAATAAAGGAGGAGCTGGAAGGATCGTTATGCGTCCAGTGAGTCTGAGAAGGAGGAAGTGACCACTAAGAGCATTGAAGGGTCTGGACGCTTGGTTTCCCAGACCCAATGATGGCCAGTCCCCCTTCATCCCCCTAAGGGATCTTGGAAAAATTTCTCTCATGAGAGAAAGAAGAGGGCAGTAGTAGTGTGATAAGGAGAGGAGAGATACCTGGGCTGCTGCCAGTGCTGATACCTGCTACCAGTGTGTCTTGTAATTCGTAGGAGCGGTGGGGAGGGAGCTGATGCCAAGTGTGTCAGCAGGGGACCCTAAGTCACACTTGTCTTCCCCAGGCAGTCCCTCCACTAGTACTACTACTAAGAAGGACCACCAGCTTGTACAGAGTGTTAGGAGTGATGGTGGGGTTGATCATATTACTAGTAAGGAGGAAGACTCAGGGACTGAAAATGATGTGATTGGTGTTAGTAGTAAAAGTGATGATAAAGCAACTGGTGAGACTAGCGTTAGAGGAGTAGTAGAACCAGAGGCCAGACTAGCACACAACATTCCCTGACCCTGGGTGCCCCCCCCCCACTGCATTGTCCAGTTGAAACATGATCCTGAAGAAGGCAGAATTCTCACCTAGCGGCAATAATACCACCACTGGCACCACCAGGAGCACAGATCAGCTGCCTGTGCCTGCTGCTAGTGCTGCAGTCTGTCTTCTTCAGGTCTCCAAGAAATGGCAAGTTTGATATTAGGGAACCCTCTGTTACATTTCTCATCAACTTCTCCATCCGGTGAGAAGTCTGTAATAGAGCAGCAGCAGCAGCAGCAAGGAGGGACTGGTGGCGGTGATGATGATAGTGGGGAAGTAGGGGTGGAAGAGATATTAATGGCTTTTTTATCCCAAACTGAGAAGGAATGGGAGACAGGGATGGGGATGGGCATCACCCCCACCACCAGCAGTGAGCTTTTGAATTTTGCAGCGTTTGCTACTGCTTTAATTCCTGCTTCTGCTTATTTGCAAGGGCAGCAGGATCCTAAGGAACAGGCCAGTGTACCAGAGACCACCTTGGGCACTGTGGGAATGGGGGACAGCGATGCAAGACTAGAACAGGTTTGACCTGCCAGCAGCAACACTCCTAGTATCAGTGCTGATTCTGAGGCAGTAGCAGCAAGATCAGCAAAATCATCCTCTGCTCAAGTCAGTGAAGGAGAATGTGGAGGAGAAGAAGGAAGAGGCCATTCTTCTCCACTTTTCCCCTCCCACATGGTCCTGGGTGTGGGACTATTTTTCTTGGGGCAGGCACAATGCAGTCAATGACGCCACTTTGCACAATTTGTGGCAAATCTGTTAAAAGGGGAAAGGAGGGAATGCACCTTGGCACAACCACCCTTATAACTCACATGAAACACAGACACCATGACATTTATGTGAAACATGTTAAAGCCAAACATCAACCAAACAAATCAAGCACATCTGCTGCTGTACCCCCTGACTCTCCCCAATGGCAACAAGAGGCGAGGAGGAGATCAAAGAGGAGGAAGAATAGAGAAACCCAGCAAGAGACTGAAAGTTTGATGGCGAGCGAAACACCTGGCTCACCATCACCTACTTGCTCTTGGGTAACTACATCTTCTGGCGATCCAGCTAGTTCTTCTTTGTCTCCCCCACAACCTGATAGCCATTCAGTAGATGTCAGGATGCGTCAGTTCATGTCCACCCGTTGAACACTCTGTTGTGCACTGACCAAACATGGCAGTGTGGTGGAGTATAATGTCAAGCAGGGCATAAAGTGTCATCTGAGGAGATTCCATCCCACAGAATATGCTAAGTTGGAGGAAGGGAAGGTTCTACATTATTATTAAACTGTCTGCAAGTTGTCACTAGGGATGGCCTCACACTGAAATCAGTGAAAAATGACACTTTCCGCTTGTCAAAAAATTTCCAGCAAAAAGTGCAGATTTTCTGCTTTTTTCCTGCTTTTTTCACCTAGCTCTTCCCATTGAAATGAATGGGAACATTGAAGTTACACACAACATAAAACAAATTTTATTTTATTTCCCAAAGGCATAGTATAAAAGGGACATGAGAGTGCCTGTGTTGGTGGGGTGTGGGAAAAGAATCAGTTGTACAGGGTATGATTATTTTTGGGTGGTGTTTACTGGTATTGGGGGCAGTTAAAAAAATCCTAAATAAAATTTAATAAAAACATAAGACATGGTATAAGAGGGGTCTGAGGAGGGTGCCTGTGTTGATGGGTGAAGTCTGTGGAATGAATCAGTTAAAAAGGCAATTTGTTTTGGGGGGTTTCTTGACTGGTATTAGGGGGGCAGTTAATAAAAAATGAAAGTAAAATAAGACATTTGTATGTAAAGTGATAGAGACAGGAACCCTCTGACATAAGCGGCCACTTGACTTGATGGAGTATTTTGTAGAGGATGATTTGTTAGATTTGTTGTTAGAGGCCCAAGCCCTGAGGAAACATTGATTTGTAGGACTTAGGCTTGTTAGAAACAAACCCCTCAAAATAGTTTTTTTTTTGTTTTTTTTTTTGTAGGACTATTTTTTTTTTTGAACTTATTTTAAAAGCATAAGCCCTGAGGAAAAAAAAATGGCCTACTGGCCTAGTGTTAGTAGGTCATGTTGACCACTGGCCATTGTGAAATGTCCTCCTGAGTCTGAGTCCATAATTGAGGAATTTGCAACTGCTGTTCTTGCTGCTGCTGAGATTTTTTTTTTTAAATATATTTTATTATCAGATTGCTCCATACATAACTCAAATACAGAGAAGTACAAAGAAACATTCAAATGTAACAAAAACAAATAGGCTCCTGTAACAATGAAAAGAGTACAGTCATATTAGTAGAAGGTACAGAGACAACCTGAGGTTTTATTGTTATTACAACTTCCAGTAACCACAACTCTCTAAACCTAACCTAACTAAATTACTAAAACACCCCCCATCCCTAAGTCCTCTCTCCCCCGAACCCGCAGCGCCCCCCCGCCCGCCCACCAGCCGGCAATACCAAAATATCGCGATATGTACCGGGTGCATCCAGAACGTCACTCATCAACCATACTTCACAAGCAGCCACTCATCCAGTAGGTAAAACCTCCATCAACCAGCGCTAGTAATTAGCCCATCATCAAGTGCCACATTATTATCTGCTCTACTCGTCCACCACATCTGCCATCTTCCCCAGATCTTGTCGAACTTACTCGGATTACCCCGGTGTAAATAAACCAATCTATATTGTGGAATGCAGTGCGAAACTAGATCTATCCACGTCTTGCAATTGGGAGCTCTGTTTGACATCCAGTTCAAGGCCACCACCTTTCTCGCCATCACCAAGAGCTCAATCAGCAAATATCTGTCAGCGACATCCTCAATTTCATTGTGAAAAATAGATAAAAGACATATCTTCAGAGTCACAGGGACAGGTCTCCCCAACACCAGAACCACAATACACATGACTGCACACCATAACCTCTCAACTCCAGGGCATCCCCAAATCAAATGAAAATATGTACCCTGAACACCAGCACACCGGAGACAACAATCAGACCTGGAACTACCCATTCTGCTCAATCTGACCGGCGTTTAATAAATACGATGTAGAATATTCAACTGTATCATCTGGTGCCTAGTCGACGTTGCCACCAACGAAGGTCCCGCTTTAGCCATATCCCATTCCCAGTCTTCTAATTGACCCAAGTCCATTTCCCATTTGTTCTGAGAAGGGAGCTCCCCACCTCTGGCACAAGAATCCAGCCAATGATAAATAAAAGAAAGAGGCCGCGGGGGCTCAAGAAGCATCATCCTAGCAAGTAATGGTAGTGTAGAAACCACCGGGGTCCGATCCCCCCACTGAGCACGAAGAGCGTGTCTGATACATAAATAAGAATAGAATATGAATAGAATTGTTCGTGCAATTGCAGAAAAGATTTCAGCTGATTATCTTGGTATAGCTGCCCGAGGCAAATAAGTCCATACCTAGCCCACAAGGGGCCAAAATCGATATTAATTAAGTGACGTAATCCCGCGGCACCCCACAAGGGGGTATCCGGGTCCATGAAGACGTATCCCAATAACCCCTTCAACTCCTCCCACTCCTCATGTAAGGTCATTATTAGTGGAGTTCGAGTTATAAAAACCTCAGGGCCGCCATGCAAGAACTGGGACAACGTATAGGCAGGGTGTAGCAATAAAGCATCCACTCGGATAGTCTGGTATCGAGGGCGGGAAGAGACAAAATCCAACACATATCGACATTGCGCCGCCAAGTAATATCTATAGAAATTGGGCAAAGCAATCCCCCCCTCACGTCTAGATCTCATGAGTGTAGTCAGCCTGATTCTAGCCCTTCCCCCCGCCACAGAAAGCATGTGATAATTCTGTCTATTTGTCAGAAATATTTTTTAGGTATGGGGACTGGCGTGTTTTGAAAAACATACAAAAATTTAGGCAAAAAAATCATTTTAATGAGATTTGACCGACCAATGACATTCAAGGACAAGGAAAGCCATGCGGTTGTTTTATCGTGAAAATATTGAATGTTGGGTATCAAGTTCAATTCCAAAAAGGAATCCATCACCGTTGCCACCCTAATCCCCAAGTATGTACACTCTTCCACATATTTAATTGGAACAGTGGTCGGGTTAGAGTCCCTTGATCTACTATCAATCAAGAGCAAAGAGGACTTAGCCCAATTTATTTGGAATCCAGAGTATGTACCAAAATCATCCACCAAGTCCAATGTGGACTCCAGAGAGCATCCATCATCTGCCAAAAAAAGCAGGACGTCATCAGCGTATACGGCAATCTTTTCCTCTCTGCCTTTCATCTTGAGTCCCTTAATCAAATGGATTTGAATAAGAACAGCCAGAGGTTCCAAGGCCAAGGCGAACAAACCGGGCGAGAGTGGGTAACCCTGCCTGGTACCGTGCTGCAAGGAGAAATACTGAGAACTCATACAACCTGTCACCACAGAAGCCCTGGGTCTGCTATATAAAATATGTATCCAGTTAATAAAGGAAGGGCCAAACCCAAAACCCCTGAGCACATGCCAAAGATAAGGCAACTCGACAGAGTCGAATGCCTTAGAGGCATCTAGAGATGCAATCACTCGAGATCCAGTGATGTCATGAGAGAGCTGCAGGTGCATAAATAACCGTCTAAGATTGTGTGATGTTGATTTTTCCAGTATAAAGCCAGTTTGATCTTCATGTATTATAGTTTCAAGTACCGCATTCAGTCTAGTAGCTAGAATCTTCGCCACAATTTTGGCGTCTGTAGTTAATAAAGAGATGGGCCTGTAAGAGTCACAGAATTCCGGATCTTTCCCCGGTTTGGGCAAGACAATAATTGAAGCATCGTTCATAGACTCTGGAAGGTATCCGTCATCTATAGCAGCATAAAAGGTATTCAGCAAGTGGGGGCAAAAACGTCCACAAATTCTTTATACCATTCTGCAGGAAGACCATCCACACCAGACGCCTTACCCACCGGCAAACCGCGGATAGCCTCCACCACCTCTCTCAGAAGAATAGGAGCGTCAAGCATTTGTTTATGCTCAAAGGAAAGCTGCGGAATGCCACATTGGTCGATAAAATAGGAGATCTGAGAGTCAGAGCGGGTCAATCGGGATTCGTAAAGTCGGGTATAGAAGCACCAAAATTGCGAATTAATCATCTGTGGATCAAGAAGAAGTTCCCCCCTTGGATCTCGGAGGGAAGAAACCGACGAAGTCCCCCGATTTTGAGAAACAAGATGAGCCATTAATTTGCCTGCCTTATCTCCATTTTCAAATATATTCTGTTTCAGGTAAAAAACACGGCGGGCACTTAAGTCAGACAGTTTCATGGAATACCTTAAGGAACAGGAAACAAATTTAGTATAAGATATAGAGTCCTTTTTTTCTACAAATTGTTTTTCGGCCTCAGCGGCTGCCGACTCCAGATCCTCAACCACCCTAGACCCTAACCTGTTTTTCATAGATATAAGAGAAATCTGGGAGCCCCTTGCAGATGCCTTAGCAGCCTCCCAAACAATGCCTTGGGCAGCAGAGTCAACATTGTTAACAAAATACTCGTTCAGATCTTCCCTGTGTTTGGTCACCAATTGTGAATCATTCAGCCAGACAGGACTAAGCCTCCATACCCCAGACCTAGATCTCTGGTCCCGTTGTAACAATAATGAAAGTGGAGAGTGGTCAGAAGCGACCCTAGTCAGAAAACCACACTCCATAACCAAGTTCAAGACCAATCGATTAACGAACACATAATCAATTCTAGATAATGTTTTATATGTAGCCGAGTGACATGAGAACTCCCTGGTCTGCGGATGGAGGGTCCTCCATACATTTATGAATCCTAAATCATCTATGAGACCAACAAAGGTGTCTCCATGCACTTTGGAATCAACAGCCGCCCCACCCAGTCTATCCAAGTCAGAATTAGTAGCAATATTAAAGTCACCCATGCAGACTATATGATGTCGTGGTTTATCGGAAATATACAAGAGTATGTCCCTAAGGGTGGAAGGGTCAAAAGGCGGTGGTATATAAATATTTAGTAGGACAAACAGAGCTCCCTGCAGTTTGCATGTTGGAAAGAGGTAACGTCCCTGGGGGTCCGACTTGAGATCTATAAATTCAAATGACACTAGTTTGGTAATAAGAATAGAAACTCCCCTGGCATATGTGGAATATGTGGCATGATAATGACTTTGTATCCATGGTCTCCAAAGAGATAGAACTCTACTAGTAGAAAGATGTGTCTCCTGCAACATGACCACCCCTGGGATCTGTTTCTTGATGTGTTTTAGGACAAGGGAACGTTTCACAGTATCATTCAAACCGCGTACATTCCATGACAGGAATTTACAGTGTATCGCTGTCATTACAGAGATTGTCAGCCACTGCCGCACCTATCCAGCTGAGCGCACTGGGGGCGAGGAGCACCCGGCCCAGAAGAGAGAGGTACCCAAGAAACCCAGTCCCTAGCCAAACATTCCACCCTATCTCTATTGCCCTCAACCTGACAGAGATTTCATCCCAAAACCAACCCAAATTCGCGGCCTGGCAGCCAAAACAAAAACACCATCCCCCGCCCTCCCTCCCAACTCGCATAAACCAAAAAAACAGTGGTCAACAGAATACAAACGATCCCATCCACACCACCCGCCCCACACAGCAACAGCATAAAGTAAACAGCAGGTATACCACCAATTCATAGTAGTGGATAAAGGAAAATATATCAAGCACACCACTTCAGCCTCCCCTAGGACATAGCATCTCGCATATAATAAGAAGTCATTCCCTCAACTGTCCCTCAACATTACTCTCATCCATCCTCCCCGTCTTAGCATCCCCTGGGCAAATCAGAGGCATCAGCAAACAAGCGGACTCCATCGGTCCCAAGGGCTTAAGTGCCAAAACATGGCAATAAAGCAACTGATCCTTGCCCAAAGCATGCTAGACGAAATCAACTTAATAACAGTATGTTAGAACCCTAGTCCATGGCCCCAGCCAAGACTAAATAAACATGCACTTGGGTAGACAGGCATAAACTGTCAGTAACAGTGTCTAGCTTAACAATAGAAGAGATCGCCCTTAGGCTATTAGACCCGTCCCCTGCCTATTCACCCCCTCCCTACACACCTCGGGCGGAACGGAGGCACCCCAAACTAGATAATCAAAACTTAGCCACTCTGGAGGTTGCATTTGCCAAATCACGGCCATAAGGCATCCAATCACCGCCCAAGGTGTGCGAGAGAATATCAAGAAAAGCATAATAATCTGGAACAGGGTCTGCAATATCGACAGAACAGGAGGGGGAAGGAACGGAGAGAAAAAAAAATTATCTCTCCCCCTCTCCCCCCACATCTATAGACAGACACAATACTTATGCACATAACAGGCTTTGAGACATTTAAACAGCATTACATCGATACAACAAGTTGACCCTCCCAAACTCTCTGCGCCAGCGAAGACTCCAGAGCAGATCATCACGGGACATGAACCAAGAGTCTCTATGGCATCAAAATTCAGCATCCACCAGAGGTCAAGGCCATGTCCTCATGTCCCACTAATTTCAACCCCTATCCTGGTAGATCACCATGGGAGGGGTCAGTCTGAAGAGAGGATGCTTCAGCCATGAGCCACCCGAAGGATCTCATGGAACAGAGAGAATGAAGAAATGAAGACTCAAGAAGTGGAGGCTGCAGTAGCTGTGTTTCAAGATAATGAAGTGAGAAAAAAAAATATTAATGAGCGTCCACCCATTCTCCAGCCTCTGACTCTGATGTGAAGAAGAAGGTATTGCCGTCATGAATAATTCGCAATCTAGCTGGGAACTGCATAGAGTAGGAAATATTTTTCTCTTGAAGTTTGCGCTTCACCTCCTGAAATCTACGCCTCTGACGCTGGACATCGGCTGAGAAGTCCGGGTAAAAGGAGATACGTTGATTTTCAAAGAGAATTTGATCTTTCATTCTGGCCATGCGGAGTATGTCATCACGATCCCTGTAATTCAGGAGTTTGATAATCAGCTGATGGGGAGGAGATCCAGGAGGTCAGGGGCCCATCGGTATACGATGCGCCCTTTCAACAGTGAAGGATGGCGAGAGACCTTCCGCGCCAACATGTTCCTTTATCCACGTCTCCATATATTGCTCAGGCGTATGACCCTCGCAGCCCTCCGGCAGCCCAAGTATACGAATATTACTGCGCCTGGATCTGTTTTCAAGATCATCCACTTTAGATTGCAGGGAGCGCACTTGGTTCTTCAATTCATCCACCGTGGTAACCACGGGGGGAAGTGTGTCCTCCACAGCTGATATTCGTTGTCGAACGTCATTGATGCTTTCACGCATATTTTGTTGGTCTGCACATAAGAGATTGATCTCCACCTGGACAGTATCAATCTTGTTGGTCAAAACTGCCTGACAGGTAGCGATTGCAGACATTATTTCCGCAAATTGGGATTTCGCATCATCTTCCTCAGAAGCTGAAGACTGGGCCAGCGAAGCAACCACAGAAGGGGCCTCCAACATGGCCGTAACCTCCTCCGCTGCCATAGCTCTCCTAGCAAATTTACTCAACTTCTTCCTGTATTCCGATGATTTTTTAACCATACTGGGAGTGAGAAGGTAAGTGCATGTATCACGGTGCCCGTGATTGCTGCTTTGCTATGTCTGTCACCTATAGGGGGCTCCCATTGGCTGTTTATCTTTGGCCCGCCTCATGTGGCCTATTTAAACCTAGCCTGGGCACCCTTTAGTTGCCCTTTCGGGGTGTCTCTGAGTATTTAGTTTCCACCATGCTACAGAAAGCTTCATTGGCCATTCTGCTGCTCCTGAGTACCTTTGTTCCTGAGTTCCTGAGTTTGTGCTGTTCCAGTGTTGTGGTCTGCTGTGCTGGTTCCAGCCCTGTTCCGGTTGAGTCTCCTGTTGTGCTGCTTCCCGCCTCTGATCTCCGTTACCGTTCCTGATCCGGTTGGACGTTGATGCTGGTTCCTGCTGTTCCTGAGTCTGTTTCCTCAGCGGTGGCGACATTGTTCATCGGTCGCTTGGCAACATTCCAGTCAGTTGGTTCCAGCGTGCGGGCGCTGGTTTGCTTCACTGTCTCACAACACCAGCCATTGGCAGTCTGTTGGTTCCCAGCGTGCAGACGCTGGTTCGCTCCAAAGCCTTGCGGCTGTGTTGTACAAAACTCTGTTGGTTCCCAGCGTGCGGACGCTGGTTCGCTCTAAAGCCTTGCTGCTGTATTATACAAAACTCTGTTGGTTCCCAGCGTGCGGACGCTGGTTTGCTCCTGGCCCTTGTGGCTCACTACTTCGCATATTGTTGGCACTTAGAGCGCCTTCCAGTCTAGACTGCTGTTATTCCATCCATACCCTATCTTAGGGTTATATTGATTTGCAGTATTGGGCTCGCAATTATTTACAACTGAAACTGTCATTACCTTCTGACAGTATTAGGGCCACTTGGGTTGACACCTCTTTCTTTAGGTTGCCCTGCCCGGTATGTTGGTAAGGCCGGTAGAGCCTATTGCATTTCCATTTTATGGTTGCCTTACCAGGTATTGGCAGGGCCGGTAGAACCTAGCCCATTGTGTTCCTTCAGACTGCCTTGTCCGGTATATTGGCCGGGCTGGTAGAGTCTGTTTAGCTGGTTATCCGTTAGGCTGCCTTGCCCAGTATATTGGCAGGGCTGGTAGAGCCTGTACCACCCTCATTATTGTCTGGCTGCCTTGCCCAGTATATGGGCAGGGCCAGTAAAGCCATCTTTCCATCGCATTCTCAGGCTGCCCTGCCCAGTATATTGGCAAGGCCTGGTAGAGTCTGATTCCATATTACCATTCTACTTGCTATTTATGTGTTGTATGTACGTGTATGAAATCCTATGGGATTATTTTAAATTTTCTCAATAAATTTGTGTTTTTACCTAACCTTCTGTCTGAGAGTCGTAACAAACCGTGACAGCATGCCAAACTAGTAGAATACAAGGTTAGCGCAGGGTGGACAGCAGCCACTGAGGTAGGCAGGTGTGGATAGGACCTCTCAAGATTCAAATAACATACATATTTCGTCTTATACTATTTGGTTTGACATTTAATCATACATGGGACAGCAGGGGATGACATATAGAGGAAAGAAGATGGACAGGGAAGCCAGCAGCTTAGAATCTGCAGCAGCCAATACTTAATCAGCGAATGAAGTATCTTCAGGTTTGATATGGGGAGTGAAATAATTAAACAGCAGTCAGCAGCAGGACCCCTGAGATTCAATAATACACGGGGCAGCAGGAGAAGACACATATAGGAGAGTAGACAAATGGAGGAATTTGTAGCATATGATGCAAAGGTGTCCAATTGATGAACAAAGTTGAAAAGTATGGGTCATATCCAAACAGGGGATAATACATTCCAAATCCAGACAGAAGGTAAACTGTGTAAAGTATCTTCAGGTTTGATATGCGCACTGAAGTAACCAGGCAGCACTCAGCAGCAGGATTCCTGAGATGCAATAATACACGGGGCAGCAGGGGAGCACACATATAGGAGAGTGGACAGATGGAGGAATTTGTCTGTCTCTTCAATCATACATGAGGTAGAAGGGGGAACAAGTTCAGGGAAGTCGACAATCAGGGGGTCCTACAGTCCAAACCCAGACAGAGAGTGAACTGTGCAAGGGAATGAACTCTCCAGAGACACCAGCTGCATAGATGTTGCAGTAAGCAAGCTATTGGCAAGGAAAGGGACACTTGGAATAAAAAAAACAAACGGAGGGTGTACTAATACCGCAATCCAACAGTTTAACCCCTTAAGGACCGGGAAAATCTGAGTTTGATTTGACTTAAGGACCGGAGCAATTTTGACTTTTTTGACTATGTCTTTGTTCAACCATATTTTCTCTTTAATTCCTTTTGTGCACCCACATAAATTATATACTGTTTTTTTAAGCACAAGTAGGCCTTTCTTTTGATACCACAATTATATGAATACCTCATTGTTTAATTTGATTAAAATAGAAAAAAAGAGGAACAAAATTGAAAAAAAACAACATTTTGCTTATATTTTCGTGTCAGGATTTGCATACAATTAGTTTATGACAAAAAAATACCCCTAAATATATTCATTTGCTTCTCCTGAATATAAGAATACCCCATATGCCTAGTATTTCAATCACTTCCTCACATTTACAAGGTAAATATTACAAGATGGATGCCATTATTTCCAACTTGTAATTTCTCAACAATTGGCATGTGAGCATCATAGCTTAGCTGACGGTGCCAGAACCAAAAATGTCCCACAAAGGTATATGTTTCTGAAAACTACACAACATAAAGTAAATAATCAGGGGAATTTTGGAGTTTTTCAAGCAGCTATTTTTCCAGAAAAAATTTTCAAAATTGTGCTAATATTTTGTTTTTTTGCAGTTTTCACACTTACATTTCAATACTACTGTTGATATGAAGCACATGATAGGTGAAGATTTTTAAAAATGCATTGTTTAGTGTTCAGCTCCTTCTTCTGAGTACGGCAATACCCCATATGCATAGGTTTCTCAAGGTTTGGGAGAGCTACGGGGCCCAAATTGGAACATGCGCGTTTCCAGTTTCACACTTTGAATTTTCACAGCTTGCATCACTGGTGCCATGTCTCATTTGGGGCTGTGTAACAGTGCTCCACTCTAAGATTTCCCCCCAAAAGTATATATTTTTGGAAAGTAGACACCCCAGGCTTTCATTTTATGTATGTTTTCAATTTTTTTACGCAGCCATTTTACCACCAATCGCTCGTAAATCTTGACGTAAGTTAAAAAAACAGTGTTTTTCACACTTGCACTTCAATGTTGATGTGAATTTCAAGCACATGATAGGTGAAGATTTTTAAAAATGCATTGTTTAGTGTTCAGCTCCTTCTTCTGAGTACGGCAATACCCCATATGCATAGGTTATTCAAGGTTTGCGGGAGCTATGGGGCCCAAATTGGAACATGCGCGTTTCCAGTTTCACACTTTGAATTTTCACAGCTTGCATCACTGGTGCCATGTCTCATTTGGGGCTGTGTAACAGTGCTCCACTCTAAGATTTCCCCCCAAAAGTATATATTTTTGGAAAGTAGACACCCCAGGCTTTCATTTTATGTATGTTTTCAATTTTTTTACGCAGCCATTTTACCACCAATCGCTCGTAAATCTTGACGTAAGTTAAAAAAACAGCGTTTTTCACACTTGCACTTCAATGTTGATGTGAATTTCAAGCACATGATAGGTGAAGATTTTTAAAAATGCATTGTATAGTGTTCAGCTCCTTCTTCTGAGTACGGCAATACCCCATATGCATAGGTTATTCAAGGTTTGCGGGAGCTATGGGGCCCAAATTGGAACATGCGCGTTTCCAGTTTCACACTTTGAATTTTCACAGCTTGCATCACTGGTGCCATGTCTCATTTGGGGCTGTGTAACAGTGCTCCACTCTAAGATTTCCCCCCAAAAGTATATATTTTTGGAAAGTAGACACCCCAGGCTTTCATTTTATGTATGTTTTCAATTTTTTTACACAGCCATTTTACCACCAATCGCTCGTAAATATTAACGTAAGTTAAAAAAACAGCGTTTTTCACACTTGCACTTCAATGTTGATGTGAATTTCAAGCACATGATAGGTGAAGATTTTTAAAAATGCATTGTTTAGTGTTCAGCTTCTTCTTCTGAGTACGGCAATACCCCATATGCATAGGTTTCTCAAGGTTTGGGAGAGCTACGGGGCCCAAATTGGAACATGCGCGTTTCCAGTTTCACACTTTGAATTTTCACAGCTTGCATCACTGGTGCCATGTCTCATTTGGGGCTGTGTAACAGTGCTCCACTCTAAGATTTCCCCCCAAAAGCATATATTTTTGGAAAGTAAACACCCCAGGCTTTCATTTTATGTAGGTTTTCAAATTTTTTACGCAGCCATTTTACCACCAATCACTCGTAAATCTTGACATAAGTTAAAAAAACAGCGTTTTTCACACTTTCACTTCAATGTTGATGTGAATTTCAAGCACATGATAGGTGAAGATTTTTAAAAATGCATTGTTTAGTGTTCAGCTCCTTCTTCTGAGTACGGCAATACCACATATGCATAGGTTTCTCAAGGTTTGGGGGAGCTACAGGGCCCAATTTTGAACAAATATTGAATTTTCAAGTCCTGCTTAACTGGTGCCATTACTCATTTTGGGCTAGGTTCCAGTGCTCCACTTTAGGATTTCCCCCCAAAAGTGTTTATTTTTGGAAAGTAGACACCTCCAGCTTTCATTTTAGGTGTGTTTTCAAATTTTTTACACAGCCATTTTACCACCACTTTCTCGTAAACTTGACGTAAGTAAAAAAACAGCGTTTTTTACACTTTGCTTTCAATGTTGATGTGAATTTCAAGCACAGAACAGGTGAAGATTTTATAAACTGCATTGATTAGTGTTCAGCTCCTTCTTCTGAGTACGGCAATACCCCATATGCATTGCTTTCTCATGGTTTGTGGGAGTTACGGGTCCCAAATTGGAACATGCGCGTTTCCAGGTTCACACTTTGAATCTTCACAGCTTGCGTTACTGGTGCCATTTCTCATTTGGGCTGTGTAACACTGCTCTTTTTTAAGATTTCCCCCCAAAAGTGTATATTTTTTGAAAGTAGACACCCGAGGCTTTCATTTTAGGTGTGTTTTCAAATCTTGCAAACAGCCATTTTACCACCAAGCCTGTGAAAACTTGACATAAGTAAAAAAATTCAGCATTTTTCACGCTTTGCCTTCAATGTTGATGTGAATTTCAAGCACAGAACAGGTGAAGATTTTATAAACTGCATTGATTAATGTTCGGCTCCTTCTTCTAATTACAGCAATACCCCATATACATAGGTTTGTCGGGGTTTTGGGGGAGCTACTGGGCCCAGTTGGAACATGTTAGTTTCCTTTTACAGACATGCCATTTTTACAGCTGGTGCCTTGTCTCATTTCGGTCTGTTTGGCAATGCTGCAATTAATTTTACCCCAAAAAGTATATTTTGTAGAAGAGTAGACAACCCTGGCTTTCATTCTATTTGCATCTTATCAATTTTTTCGCTGCCACTGTATCACCAATCCCTCCCAAAATCTGCAGTAAGGCAGAGAAACACCATTTTTCACATTTCTATTTTAGTGTTGCTCTGGATTTCAATCAGATGATATTTGCAGATTTTTTTAAATGCTTTACATTAGTGGTGAGTTACATTGTATGAGTACGGCAATGCCCCATATGCATAGGTTTGTCAGGGTTTGGGGGAGCTACTAGGCCCAGTAGGGAACATGTGTGTTTCCATTATCAGAGATAAATTTTGATAGTGTTAGATCTAAGGAGGGATGTATTTTGAAAAATAAAAAACAGGATATTTCAGGGGGAAAAAGTGGCCAAATAATAAAAGAACCTTTGCAGCACTACTGCATTGTGCCTGAATGGTATTCCTTGAAACAGTCACCAATGCAGAGGCCAGGTTTGGAAGGGCAATCAGGACAGTAAGTGGTGGTGTCTGTCCGTATTCCCTTTCTGTAGCAAACCCTGCAGCACTTCTGTGGTTTGTTCTTTTGGGGAGTTGGGGGGATTTTATAAATAAAATGTACTAACCCGGGTCTTGGTGGAATTATTTCAGACGCACCTTGAAATAAAAATATGGAAATAAGTTGTAGCTGGTACTGTAAAAAGCTACATCTTTGATTGGGGTTTGCCAGCTTGAAAAGTAAAAATGAATTATGGACAGCAGTCTGCATCATATAGATGGCAACTTTTTTATACCATGCCCTACACTTCCTCATTGCGAGGTATGGCTGCATTAGTTGATCACTCAGATCAACTCCCCCCATGTTTTTATTATATTCCCTGATGCAGACTGGCTTTCTCATTACCACTGTCCTGCCACGAACAGTGACTGCCACAGATCTGTCCTCATGCATTGTGGTCAGCATGCAGACCTCTTTTTTGTCCCTAAACTTCACTGCCAGCAGCTCCTGTTGGCACAAAGATGAGGACATCCCAGTTTTTAATTTGGTATCTATGAGTGTTTTGGGAAACTCCCTGCAATTGCGTCTGACAGTGCCACAGGCCATGGTGTCAAAATAAAACAGAGACCTAAATAAAAGGAGGCTGGTGTAATAATTATCAACAAATAATTGATAGCCTTTATTTAATAAGGGGTAAATTAAATCCCAAACTATTTTCCCACTTGTTCCCATAAATTCGGGGCACCCAGGAGGATCAAGTTTGCTGTCCTTGCCCTCATAAATTCTAAAAGCCTGGGTGTAGCCTGTGGCACTTTCGCACAATTTATAAAATTTGACACCAAATTTGGATCGCTTTGAGGGGATGTACTGCTTGAACCCTAACCTGCCTTTGTATTTCATTAGGGATTCATCTACACTAATTTCTTTTTGGGGCATATACACTTGGGCAAACTTTTTCTGTAAATGGCTTATTAGGGGACGAATTTTGTATAGTCTATCATACTGGGGGTGTTCTTTTGGGGGGCACAGGGTATTATCGTTAAAATGCATAAAGTGCAAAATGATTTCAAATCTGGACCTGGTCATAGTCTTGGGGAATATAGGGGTATCACATATGGGGTTTTTGCTCCAGTAGGATCGGATACTGGGCTTTTTTATTATACCCATTGCCATTATTAAGGCCCAGAATTGCTTAAATTCTATGAGGTCTATGGGTTTCCATATTTCTTCCTTAACTACAAAAGCTGTAGGGTTGGCGGCAGTATACTGGGCTGCATACAAGTTGGTTTGGGACACAATTTCCCCTAAAATGTCTTCCCCCAAAAATAAATCAAAAAAATTATCATAGTTAAATCCCTCAACATCAGTTTGAATCCCTGGGGTGCCTGTAAATTCTGGTATTTGTGGGCAAAAATTTATTGGGGATACCCATTCATTATGATCAGGAGTGGCTGGTGTTGGGGCATTTCTTTGGCCAGATCTTTTTGCAGGTGCTGGGGCAATTGCCAGGGCAGCTCTTGGGGCAGCACTTGGGGCATTCCTTTTGGCAGATCTTTTGACAGGATTTTTGGCAGATCTTGTGGCAGGATTTGTGGCAGGTGCTGGGGCAGGATTTTTGGCAGGTGCTGGGGCAGTTGCCAGGGCAGCTCTTGGGGCAGTGCGTCTTTTCTTAATAGAAGGCCCAGCATTGTCAGTAGAGCTGCTCTCAGTTTCTGAAAACTGCTCTATTTCAAAATCTGACGCAGTATCTGTTGCCTCTGAGTCAGATGCCAAAAAGGCATATGCCTCTTCAACGCTATAAGTGCGCTGCATTTTGCCCACTAAATTTTTTTTTCCTTACTCTAACGCTATCCCTAAACCTAATTCTAACCCTAAAACTTACTCTAACCTACGTATATCTAGAACCTACCTAACCCAAGTAAACTACCTATCTAAACTATACTTATTATATATATATTTTTTTTTTTAGTATTTTTTTTTATTTTTTGTTTTTTTTTGGGTTTTTTTTTTTTTTTTTCCCTAAACCTAGATCTGTCCCTAAACCTTTCCCTAACACAAGTCTACACTAAACCTACCCACCTACCTACCTAAACTACCTAAATTATATTTAAATCAATTTTTAATAAAAAAAAAATAAAAAAAAATTAAAAAAAAATTCAGAGGATACAAGGGGGATGGGGGGCATCCCACAGATCAGCAGACGCTGATCTGTAGTTTATTGATCACTGTAAAAGTGATCAGATGGGGGGGAACTTGGTGATCACTGTAAAACAGTGATCAAAGGGTTAATTTTGTGTTTTAACACAGTTTGCAGGAACACTGGAACGCTGGATCGCAATCTGGTACAATCTCTCTCTGTCTCTCTCCACCTCAGCAGTGTGCAAGATGGAGGGAGACAGAGATATATGACAGGGACAGTATTTACAAATACTGTCCCTGTCAATCAGCATTTGCAACATGTGATTCGCTCATCAAGCGAATCGCATGTTGCAACAAACTTTTTACTGGTTGTTACTAAGTGTCCCGGTATCGGGACACTTAGTAACAAGCAGCCCGCGCTCTCCCATCGCTCTGTGCGGCCGCGATGGGAGAGTTTAACCCTTGACGTACCGGGACCGTCAAGGGTCGTTGAATCACATTTACCCCTGACGGTCCTGGTACGTCAAGGGTCGCTAAGGGGTTAATCTGCAGCCACAATATATCTTGATTGTAGATAGGCAAATGTAGACTGGAAGTCAGAGCTTCAGTAGCTAAGTATACATGGGGCAGAAGGGGAGGACAAAAAAAGGAAAGGTGACAAACTGAGGAGTCCACCATCCAAGCTGTGCAGCTATCTCAAGTGCAGGAGGTGACACTAGAAAGCTATTGGCAAGGAAAGGGTTGCTTTTGAAAAAAATAAAAAACAGGAGGGTGCACTAAAGCTCCAAGGGATATGATATGGCTTATCCCTTTCTCACAGGGGCCACAATCAGTAACAGAAGCAGGCACTTACTGAGTACAATCAGTAGAGTAGCGTATGAAGTCACAAACAGCAAAGTCTCCACTGTACCTCTGCTCCGTTTTCTCTCTTGCCTCCTCTTTCCTTTCCCTCTGCTGTTCTCTCTCCTTCTCTCTTATGTTTCCCCTCTCCTCCTCCGTTAAAGAGAGCAATTGTATGCACTCACTGGCACTAGGCAACAGGGCTTCCAGACTAATCTGCTTCCACTCGGCTCCCCTCTTATAGATACAGCAGCCAGGCCGCCGCACTTGAACCTCCGCCGGGCGGAAGTGGCACGCAAGGCCGCGATCCCAGGCTAAAACCTCCAAGAGCCGCTCCAGTGCACAGAACACAAAATGATGCCTTCGCCGGACAGCCCAGACGCAGGAGAGTCAACAGCAATCGACAAAACAGGTAATAAGCGTCTGTAGCAAAAGGATGACTACCGATTATAGACATCCACATCGGAGCCTCCACAAAGCATGACCGCTCCGTACGGCTGCCAGGCCACGCCCCCTGCTGCTGAGATGTTTAAGCAGCAGGATGATTAGGCAGCTGAAAGGGAATGGAATCAACATTAGCAGTAACATGGATGATGAATGATGAAGGTTCCACTTGCCACGACTATCCCCAGTGATGCAACTGAGGCAGTAGCAGCACAATACGTAGCCCCCAGTCTTTGTGGAGAAAAGAATAAGCTGGCCAATAATTCTTCTCCACCTGCCCCTCCTCCAAAATCATGGGTGTGTTGTTATTAGAACATAATTTTTCCCCTGAGAGCAGGGACTATGCCTCTCATCAGTAACTGCAATGTGCACAGTGTAAGTGATAAATAACATCTGGGGGCACAACTGTATCCAAACACCATGACACCCAAAATCAAATACTGCCGCTGTCACTATACCCATTGTCTAGTCCCCGCTAAGGACATATGACAACTTGCTGACAGTTTAATAGTAATGATGAACCCTCCCTGCCAGCATCCTAGCATACTCTCCGGAATGGAATTTCCTCAGATACTGCTTAATGACCTGGTATCGATTCTTCTCTAACACAATGGCATGTGTGATCAGTACACCACACAGTTTGCAATGGGTAGAGACAAACTGCCATACCCTATCATCAACAGAGTGTCTATCATTTGGCGGGGGAGGTAATGATGAACTAAGTGGACTGACAGAAGATGTAGCTGTTACCCCCTAGAGGAAGAAGGTTATATTGATGGAACTAGCTGTGTCTGTCTGTGTTTCTTTCTTCCTCTTGATCTCCAACTCGCTTCTTGATGCCTTCTTCTGAGGATTCAGGAGGAGTAGAGGGAAGTAACAGCGGTGATAGATTTCTGTAATGGTGTACATGTTGATATATGTCATGGTGTCTGTGTTTCATGTCTGTTATCAGGTTGTGCCAAGGTGTATTCCCTCCTTTACCCTTCTCACTGGCTCACAAATTTTGCACAGTGCCGTTGGTGATGATGACTGCACTGTGTCTGCCCAAGACAAAAATAGTCACACACTATGACTTAGTGGCAAAGGAACAGGTGGAGAGAATTCTTGTCCTCTACATTCTCTTCACTGTTTTTGCTGGCAGTGGATGATTTTTTCTGCTTTTGCTGCTGTTTCTGCTAGCATGCCTCAGACAGATATTGCTGGCACTGGCAAGTGGAAGCAGTATTGCTGCTCGTGTCATTGACCCTTTCGACACCCATTCCCACTATGTCCACTGTGGTCTGTGGCATACTAGCCTTCTCCTTAGCATCCTGATGCCCTTGCATCTCAGCAGCAGCAGAAAGTAGAGCAGTTGCAAATTCCACAAATTCCAAAAGCTTATTGCTAGTGGTGGTGATGCTAATCCTCATTCCTGTCTCCCATTCCTTCTCAGTTTCTGATAAAAAGGCCATCAATGTTTCTTCCACCCCAGCTTCTCTACCATCATCATCACCCCTACCACTTGCCTCTACTTGCTGCTGCTTGGAGGAGGTGACGAGCAATGTGACAGAGGGTCCCCTAATGTTACACTTGGCATTTCCTTTTGACCTGAAGAAGAAGGCAGACTAGCAGCATTAGCAGCAGGCACTGGCAGCTTATTTGGCCTCCTGCTGCTGGTGGTGGTATTAATTCTGAGCCTGCTCTCCCCCACCACCAGGATTATGTTCAACTTGGACACTGTAGTGAAGGGAAAGGGACTCCCAGAGCCAGAGGAATGGTGTGAGCTCCCTTGACTGCTAGTCTGGAGGCTCTCAAATGCTTCCCCTACCACTCCGCTAACACTACTCCCACTGGCTGCTTTACCATCACTGTTACTACTACTACTACCAACACCACGCACATGAAGTTGAGCCCCAGAGTCTTCCTCCTCACAGTTACCAGTAATATGAGGATACTGATTACCCCTTCCTTCATTCCTAACACTAACAAGCTGCTGCACTTTCTTAGTAGTAGTAGTAGTAGTAGTAGTAGTAGTAGTAGTAGTACTCGCAGTGGCGGGGCTGCTTGGAGATGGCAAGTGTGATGTAGGGTCCCCTGCTGTCACACTTGGCACCATCTTCTCCTTCCCCCCCTCCTCAGTATTACAAGACACAATAGCAGCTTCAGCACTGGTGGCAGCAGCTTCAGCCCTGGTGGCAGCAGCTTCAACACTGGCAACAACACTGGTTTCAAAAGGGGCAGCAATGGTGGCAGAAGAGGCAGCACGTCTAGCAGCAGGCACAGGCAGCTGACCTGTCCTGCTCTCACTAGTACTACCCTTTTCTCCCTCCAGTCTCATTCCCTTTTCTCCCTCCCTTTCCTTTTCTCTCTCCCTTCCCATTCCCTTTTCTCCCTCCCTTCCCATTAAATTCCCCAAGATCCATTGGGGTGATTTAGGGTGACTGGACAGCATTGGTTCAGTAGTGCTCACTTCTTCCTCAAGCTCAGTGATTAGTGATGATCGAGCACCCTAATGCTCGGGTGTTCGGGTGCTCTGACCGAGCGCCCCCGGAGGCTCGAGTGCTCGGCCGAGCACCCGAGCCCCATTGAAGTCAATGGGAGGACTCGAGCATTACACCAGGCACCCCCTGCTCTGATGAGGGGAGGGTGCCTGGTCCATAGGAAAAGGGCAGAAAATGATGGAAACACCACAGAAATGGTTCAGGGACAGCATAGGGAGGATGTCTGGATGCATCTTGGACTCCAACGTCGCTGCTGGGAACGATGTTTCGCCCGTAGTACGCCATTTTTACAGACTGACCGTAAAACACACAAAAAGGAAGATAAAAACGACTTTAGGCGAAAAATTGTTACCAAACAGTATTTGCTGTATATTTACTGGTATATCATCTGCAAATTCTGCAAAAAATTTCATCGATTTTTCGGAACTGGGGCCATGATTAAGAGGGAAACGTGCGCAGAGGCAAATTCTCCCAAAAATGTCCTCGATTTTTCTGAACTGAGGCCATGATTAAGAGGGAAACGTGAGCAGAGGCAAATTCTCCCAAAAATTTCCTCGATTTTTCTGAACTGAGGCCATGATTAAGAGGGAAACGTGCACAGAGGCAAATTCTCCCAAAAATTTCCTCGATTTTTCTGAACTGAGGCCATGATTAAGAGGGAAACGTGCGCAGAGGCAAATTCTCCCAAAAATGTCCTCGATTTTTCTGAACTGGGGCCATGATTAAGAGGGAAACGTGCGCTGAGCCGACCATCTAAAACATTATGGGTGAGGGTCTGCTGCGGAGCTGACCATCCTAAACATTATATGCGAAGGCCCGCTAGTGAGCTGACGCTATAAAACATTATATGAGAGGGCCCGCTAGAGAGCTGACCCAATAAAACATTATATGAGAAGGCCCGCTGGTTAGCTGACCTATACAAAAATTGTCAAACTGCGCCCGCTGGTGAGCTGGCCCTATATAAAAATTATATCACAGGGCCCGCTGGTGAGCTGGCCCTATATAAAAATTATATCACTGGGCATATGGAAGAGAGTCAACCATATACCCGTTTTTTGGGTGGAAGGGGTGAATGGGAATACAGTGTATTCCCATCATTGTAAATAACATATATAAAGTGACTTTATGTTCCCCCGGGGCTTTCCTCCAGTGGAGTGGAGAAGTCAGGGGAAATCCAGGCCTTGTTCATTTTTATAAGTGTCAACCTATCAGCATTTTCGGTGGAAAGGCGGATACGCTTATCTGTTATGATGCCACCAGCAGCACTAAATACCCGCTCAGACAGAACGCTGGCGGCAGGGCAGGCCAGCACCTCCAAGGCGTAGAGTGCCAGTTCATACCACGTGTCCAGCTTGGACACCCAGTAGTTGTAAGGCACAGAGGGATCATTGAGGACGCTGACACGGTCTGCTACGTACTCCTTCACCATCTTCCAAAACTTTTCCCTCCTTGTGACACTAGGCTGCGCATCAGGGTGAGGGTGCTGGCGGGGTGTCATGAAGGTGTCCCACGCCTTGGAGAGTGTTGCCCTGCCTTTGTCGGAACTGCTGTGTGCTCCCCTTTTCTTTCCTTCTCGGTTGGCCAAGGTAGCACGTACTCTGCCGCCAGCGTTGTCAGATGGAAAATTTTGGAGCAATTTTTCAACAAGAACCTTCTGGTATTGCACCATTTTGCTTGTCCTCTCCACCGGAGGAATGAGAGATGAGAAATTCTCTTTGTAGCGGGGGTCCAGAAGGGTGAACACCCAGTAATCCGTGTTGTCTAAAATGCGTATAACGCGTGGGTCACGGGAAAGGCAGCCTAACATAAAGTCAGCCATGTGTGCCAGAGTACCAACAGGCAAGATTTCGCTGTCCTCACCAGGAGGATGACTCTCAATCTCCTCATCCTCTTCCTCCTCTTCTGCCCACCCATGCTGAAGAGATGGAACTAAAGTTCCATGGCTACCCTCTGTAGCGGAGGCAACCGTGTCTTCCTCCTCCTCCTCCTCCGCCTCCTCCAATTGTCGCTGAGAAGACGAAGTGAGGGTGCTCTGGCTATCACCTTGTGTAAGCTCTTCCTCCCGCATTTCCACCTCTTCCACATGCAAAGCGTCGGTTTTAATTGTGAGCAGCGAGCGTTTCAGTAGACACAGAAGTGGGATGGTTACACTGATAATAGCGTTATCGCCGCTCACCATCTGTGTCGATTCCTCAAAATTGCGTAAAACCTCGCAGAGGTCTGACATCCATTCCCACTCCTCACTTCTGATTACAGGAAGTTGAACGGAGAGGCGACGACCGTGTAACAGCTGGTACTCCACTACTGCCCTCTGCTGCTCACAAAGCCGGGCCAACATGTGGAAGGTGGAGTTCCAGCGCGTGCTCACGTCACACAGCAGCCGGTGAGCTGGCAATTGTAAGCGCTGCTGTAGCTTCAACAGGCCGGCTGAAGCTGTAGATGACTTACGGAAATGTGCACACACGCGGCGCACCTTGGTCAAGAGATCATGCAAATTGGGGTAGGTTTTTAGAAATCGCTGAACCACTAAATTAAATACATGCGCTAGGCATGGTACGTGTGTGAGCTTGCCGAGCTCCAAAGCCGCCACCAAGTTACGCCCATTATCACACACAACCATGCCTGGTTGCAGGTTGAGTGGCGAGAGCCACTGCTCGGTCTGGTGACTAATCCCCTGCAACAGCTCTGAGGCCGTGTGCTGTTTGTCCCCAAGGCAGATCAGCTTCAGCACGGCCTGTTGACGCTTCCCCACTGCAGTGCTACACTGCTTCCAGCTACCGGCTGATGGGTGAGTGGCGCTGCGCGCAGAGAATTCGGAGGTGGAAACGGAGGAGGAGGAGCCAATAACGTAGGTGCTGGCGGAAACCCTGATGGAGGTAGGGCCCGCAATCCTCGGCGTGGGTAGCACCTGTGCCATCCCAGGGTCCGAGTCGCTCCCAGCCTCCACGACATTCACCCAGTGTGCCGTCAGGGAAATGTAGCGTCCCTGGCCACAAGCACTTGTCCATGTGTCAGTCGTTAAGTGGACCTTCCCAGTAACTGCGTTGGTCAGGGCACGGGTGATGTTACGGGACACATGGTGGTGTAAGGCGGGGACGGCACACCGGGAAAAGTAGTGGCGGCTGGGGACTGCGTACCGAGGGACAGCTGCTGCCATCAGGCTGCGGAAGGACTCAGTCTCCACAAGCCTAAATGGCAGCATTTCGATGGCCAGTAATTTGGAAAGGTGTGAGGTTAGTGCTATGGCCTGTGGGTGGGTGGCTGGGTATTTTCGCTTGCGCTCAAATGCCTGGGGTAACGACATTTGGACACTGTGCTGGGACAGGGAAGTGGATGTGGTCGCTGATGGTGCTTCAGATGGTACAGGTGCAGGGCGGGAGGTATGCGGGCCTGCGCCTTCGACAGGCGATTGGCCGGCACCGAAAACAGGGGAAGAGGAGGCAGTGGTGTGGCCTGCAGACACAGATTGGCGATCCGGGCGTTCCTCCCACTTATTACGGTGCTTGGATGCCATGTGTCGGATCATGCTGGTGGTGGTGAGGTTTCTAGTGTTCATGCCTCGGCTCATTCTGGTGTGACACAGGTTGCAAACTACAATTCTTTTGTCGTCCGCACTTTCCTTAAAAAAACGCCATACCGCGGAACACCTAGCCCTTGGCAAGGTAGATTTACGCAAGGGGGTGCTCCGTGGAACATTTGCGGGCCGGTTTGGTGCGGTCCGCCTTCTTTCTGTAGCCACACCACTGCCTCTTCCAGCCTGTTGCGGTGCTGCAGATGGCTTACCCTCAGGACTGCTGTCATCGCTCGGCTCTACACCTTCCCAGGTGGGGTCAGTCACCTCATCGTCCACCAAGTCCTCCTCCACTTCCTCACTCTGATCATCCTCCTCATGTCTTGATCCCACCACATACTCAGTCATTGACAACTGTATATCATCCTCCTCATCAAGGTCTTGAGACAGTAATAGTGGTTGATTTAATGGCAACTGTGTCTCATCATCATCATCATCCACTTCCTTTGACCTTAAATGCCGTTCCCCTCTGTCATCTTCTTGTGATTGGGTACCCTCTAGAGGTTGTGAATCAAGGCACAAGATGTCATGTTCCTCTGCAAGCGTGCTTGGAGAGAGGTTCAAATTAAGGATTGGTGATGAGACGAGCTCCTCACTATATCCCAGTGTGGGATCACTTCTTTGACCAGATCCTCTATGGTGGGAGGAAGGATGATCAGGGTGAGGATTATGTTGACCAGACTCTTGGCTACTGAGAGTGGACTTGGTGGAAGACAGGGTGGTGCTTAACCGACTGGAAGCATTATCAGCTGAAATCCAACCGACCACCTGTTCGCAGTGGTCTGACCTTGAGAGTGATGTCCTGCGACGCCCTGTAAACTGAGACATGAAGCTAGGTATGGTGGATGTCTTTCTGTCTTGTGCTCTGGCACCAGGCACAGTTTCTACGCGTCCTGACCCGCGCCCTGAACTATCAGGATCACGTCCACTTCCCCGTCCCTTTTTACCCGCCTTCTTCATATTACACGGAATATGTGCTGCAAATCTGCAACTTTGCACAGTTAACAGAATGTTCTCCTAATATGCAACTTTGCACACTAAACAGAATGTGCTTCTTATCTGCGGCTACGCACAGTGAATGGAATATGTGACTTTGATATTTTACACTTTGCACAGTTAACAGAATGTTCTCCTAATATGCAACTTTGCACACTAAACAGAATGTGCTTCTTATCTGCGGCTACGCACAGTGAATGGAATATGTGACTTTGATATTTTAACGCACAGTGAATGGAATATGTGACTTTGATATTTTACACTTTGCACAGTTAACAGAATGTTCTCCTAATATGCAACTTTGCACACTAAACAGAATGTGCTTCTTATCTGTGGCTACGCACAGTGAATGGAATATGTGACTTTGATATTTTACACTTTGCACAGTTAACAGAATGTTCTCCTAATATGCAACTTTGCACACTAAACAGAATGTGCTTCTTATCTGCGGCTACGCACAGTGAATGGAATATGTGACTTTGATATTTTACACTTTGCACAGTTAACAGAATGTTCTCCTAATATGCAACTTTGCACACTAAACAGAATGTGCTTCTTATCTGCGGCTACGCACAGTGAATGGAATATGTGACTTTGATATTTTACACTTTGCACAGTTAACAGAATGTTCTCCTAATATGCAACTTTGCACACTAAACAGAATGTGCTTCTTATCTGCGGCTACGCACAGTGAATGGAATATGTGACTTTGATATTTTACACTTTGCACAGTTAACAGAATGTTCTCCTAATATGCAACTTTGCACACTAAACAGAATGTGCTTCTTATCTGCGGCTACGCACAGTGAATGGAATATGTGACTTTGATATTTTACACTTTGCACAGTTAACAGAATGTTCTCCTTATATGCAACTTTGCACACTAAACAGAATGTGCTTCTTATCTGCGGCTACGCACAGTGAATGGAATATGTGACTTTGATATTTTACACTTTGCACAGTTAACAGAATGTTCTCCTAATATGCAACTTTGCACACTAAACAGAATGTGCTTCTTATCTGCGGCTACGCACAGTGAATGAAATATGTGACTTTGATATTTTACACTGTGCACAGTTAACAGAATGTTCTCCTAATATGCAACTTTGCACACTAAACAGAATGTGCTTCTTATCTGCGGCTACGCACAGTGAATGGAATATGTGACTTTGATATTTTACACTTTGCACAGTTAACAGAATGTTCTCCTAATATGCAACTTTGCACTCTAAACAGAATGTGCTTCTTATCTGCGGCTACGCACAGTGAATGGAATATGTGACTTTGATATTTTATAGTTTGCACAGTTAACAGAATGTTCTCCTAATATGCAACTTTGCACACTAAACAGAATGTGCTTCTTATCTGCGGCTATGCACAGTGAATGGAATATGTGACTTTGATATGTTACACTTTGCACAGTTAACAGAATGTTCTCCTAATATGCAACTTTGCACACTAAACAGAATGTGCTTCTTATCTGCGGCTACGCACAGTGAATGGAATATGTGACTTTGATATTTTACACTTTGCACAGTTAACAGAATGTTCTCCTAATATGCAACTTTGCACACTAAACAGAATGTGCTTCTTATCTGTGGCTACGCACAGTGAATGGAATATGTGACTTTGATATTTTACACTTTGCACAGTTAACAGAATGTTCTCCTAATATGCAACTTTGCACACTAAACAGAATGTGCTTCTTATCTGCGGCTACGCACAGTGAATGGAATATGTGACTTTGATATTTTACACTTTGCACAGTTAACAGAATGTTCTCCTAATATGCAACTTTGCACACTAAACAGAATGTGCTTCTTATCTGCGGCTACGCACAGTGAATGGAATATGTGACTTTGATATTTTACACTTTGCACAGTTAACAGAATGTTCTCCTAATATGCAACTTTGCACACTAAACAGAATGTGCTTCTTATCTGCGGCTACGCACAGTGAATGGAATATGTGACTTTGATATTTTACACTTTGCACAGTTAACAGAATGTTCTCCTAATATGCAACTTTGCACACTAAACAGAATGTGCTTCTTATCTGCGGCTACGCACAGTGAATGGAATATGTGACTTTGATATTTTACACTTTGCACAGTTAACAGAATGTTCTCCTAATATGCAACTTTGCACACTAAACAGAATGTGCTTCTTATCTGCGGCTACGCACAGTGAATGGAATATGTGACTTTGATATTTTACACTTTGCACAGTTAACAGAATGTTCTCCTAATATGCAACTTTGCACACTAAACAGAATGTGCTTCTTATCTGCGGCTACGCACAGTGAATGAAATATGTGACTTTGATATTTTACACTTTGCACAGTTAACAGAATGTTCTCCTAATATGCAACTTTGCACACTAAACAGAATGTGCTTCTTATCTGCGGCTACGCACAGTGAATGGAATATGTGACTTTGATATTTTACAGTTTGCACAGTTAACAGAATGTTCTCCTAATATGCAACTTTGCACTCTAAACAGAATGTGCTTCTTATCTGCGGCTACGCACAGTGAATGGAATATGTGACTTTGATATTTTATAGTTTGCACAGTTAACAGAATGTTCTCCTAATATGCAACTTTGCACACTAAACAGAATGTGCTTCTTATCTGCGGCTATGCACAGTGAATGGAATATGTGACTTTGATATTTTACACTTTGCACAGTTAACAGAATGTTCTCCTAATATGCAACTTTGCACACTAAACAGAATGTGCTTCTTATCTGCGGCTACGCACAGTGAATGGAATATGTGACTTTGATATTTTACACTTTGCACAGTTAACAGAATGTTCTCCTAATATGCAACTTTGCACACTAAACAGAATGTGCTTCTTATCTGCGGCTACGCACAGTGAATGGAATATGTGACTTTGATATTTTACACTTTGCACAGTTAACAGAATGTTCTCCTAATATGCAACTTTGCACACTAAATAGAATGTGCTTCTTATCTGCGGCTACGCACAGTGAATGGAATATGTGACTTTGATATTTTACACTTTGCACAGTTAACAGAATGTTCTCCTAATATGCAACTTTGCACACTAAACTGAATGTGCTTCTTATCTGCGGCTACGCACAGTGAATGGAATATGTGACTTTGATATTTTACACTTTGCACAGTTAACAGAATGTTCTCCTAATATGCAACTTTGCACACTAAACAGAATGTGCTTCTTATCTGCGGCTACGCACAGTGAATGGAATATGTGACTTTGATATTTTACACTTTGCACAGTTAACAGAATGTTCTCCTAATATGCAACTTTGCACACTTAACAGAATGTGCTTCTTATCTGCGGCTACGCACAGTGAATGGAATATGTGACTTTGATATTTTACACTTTGCACAGTTAACAGAATGTTCTCCTAATATGCAACTTTGCACACTAAACAGAATGTGCTTCTTATCTGCGGCTACGCACAGTGAATGGAATATGTGACTTTGATATTTTACACTTTGCACAGTTAACAGAATGTTCTCCTAATATGCAACTTTGCACACTAAACAGAATGTGCTTCTTATCTGCAGCTACGCACAGTGAATGGAATATGTGACTTTGATATTTTACACTTTGCACAGTTAACAGAATGTTCTCCTAATATGCAACTTTGCACACTAAACAGAATGTGCTTCTTATCTGCGGCTACGCACAGTGAATGGAATATGTGACTTTGATATTTTACACTTTGCACAGTTAACAGAATGTTCTCCTAATATGCAACTTTGCACACTAAACAGAATGTGCTTCTTATCTGCGGCTACGCACAGTGAATGGAATATGTGACTTTGATATTTTACACTTTGCACAGTTAACAGAATGTTCTCCTAATATGCAGCTTTGCACACTAAACTGAATGTGCTTCTTATCTGCGGCTACGCACAGTGAATGGAATATGTGACTTTGATATTTTACACTTTGCACAGTTAACAGAATGTTCTCCTAATATGCAACTTTGCACACTAAACAGAATGTGCTTCTTATCTGCGGCTACGCACAGTGAATGGAATATGTGACTTTGATATTTTACACTTTGCACAGTTAACAGAATGTTCTCCTAATATGCAACTTTGCACACTAAACAGAATGTGCTTCTTATCTGCGGCTACGCACAGTGAATGGAATATGTGACTTTGATATTTTACACTTTGCACAGTAAACAGAATGTTCTCCTAATACGCAACTTTGCACACTAAACAGAATGTGCTTCTTATCTGCGGCTACGCACAGTGAATGGAATATGTGACTTTGATATTTTACAGTTTGCACAGTTAACAGAATGTTCTCCTAATACGCAACTTTGAACACTAAACAGAAAGTGCTTCTTATCTGCGGCTACGCACTGTGAATGGAATATGTGACTTTGATATTTTACACTTTGCACACTAAACAGAATGTTCTCCTAATACGCAACTTTGCACACTAAACAGAATGTGCTTCTTATCTGCGGCTACGCACAGTGAATGGAATATGTGACTTTGATATTTTACACTTTGCACACTAAACAGAATGTTCTGCTAATCTGAAACTTTGCACACTAAACAGAATGTGCTGCTAATCTGAAACTTTGCACACTAAAAAGAATGTGCTGCTAATCTGCAACTTTGCACACTGAACAGAATGTGCTCTAATCTGCAACTTTGCACACTAAAAAGAATGTGCTGCTAATCTGCAACTTTGCACACTGAACAGAATGTGCTGTAATCTGCAACTTTGCACACTAAACAGAATGTGCTGCTAATCTGCGGCTAGGCACAGTGAACAGAATATGTGAAGTTTTTTTTTTTATATCTCTGCCCCCCCAAACAAAATAAACTGCTGCCCCCACACACAGTAGTCCTAAAAAGGACTTTTGGGTCTTTTTTTTTTTTAAATCGCTTTTCTTCTCCCTACACTGACTTTCCCTTCCTATCCTCATCTCTCCCTGGCTAAGACTGAGCCGAACTCGCTGGTCAGGTGCTATACAGCACCCGATCACGGGTTCTGGCCAGCCAATCAGTGTAATGCCAGCAGCCAACATGGCTGCTGGCATTACACTGATGTCAGAGCCTCCCTGCACGTTTATTGGCTGCGCAGCAGCCGCGAAACGTGCGGGGAGGAGACCCGAACATGGCGGGTGAGCACATGCGGTACTCGTACGAGTACCGCCATGTGCCGAGCAGAGCGATGCTCGAGCCGAACCGAGCTTCGGCCGAGCATGCTCGCTCATCACTATCAGTGATCACGTAAGGGTCCTTCCAGCTCCTCTATTGATTATTTTGTCAACCTGCTCATAGTGATAGCAGTCATTATGAGCCTCACCTGCCTCAATTTTGCCAAAATATCACAGCAGAACAGCACAGCACATCTACCTCACTCTGTAGCTGCCTTTATTGTGTTTGATTTCCGCATATATATCACATTCTTATAGCAAAAAGGCAAAAACAGTGTTAATCAATGAGAGGAAACTTTCTAGCCACTGAAAAAAATGGTGAACAATTTTGGTAAATGGGCAGAAAATGAGAAAATTTGAATCACTAGTTTTTTTAAGTGGATTTTCCCTTGAAAAAGCAGACAACAATGTGGTTTTCACAGAATTTCCTGTGGGAACATGGAAAGAGATTTCTCCCATCCCGAGTTGTCACATGTCCTTATCAGAGATTGCACAAGAGGCATAGTGACAGTAGCAGTACTTGGTTTCTGATGGGATGATTTCACATTGGGGACCCTAAGTTTCATGGTGTTGAGTTACAGTTATGCCAGGTGTTTGATGTGATTCCAGATGTGCCCATTGTTCCTAGTCCTTCCCTTATTTATCTCACACACACTGTGCACATTGCAGTTGCTGTTGATTGGCACAGTTCCCGCTATCAAGGGAAACATTTCTATTCTAACAACACACCCATGTTTTTGTAGGAGGGGCAGGTGGAGAAGCATTATTGGCCAACTTCTTTTCTTCATATATACCAGAAGTGGTGGGGTCTAGTTATGGTGCTGCTACTGCTTCAGGCACAACATTCTACTAGTAGTGGCAAGTAGAACCATGATCATCCATCACATATGTTACTGGGTTGTTGATCCAATTCCCTTTGAACTGCCTAATCATCCTGCTGTTTAAACAACTCAGCAACAGCATAAGCAATTACACCAGGTCATTTGACTATGGTCAGTAGCCAGTGTCTCCTTAGAGCTTGTGCCAAACAAGTCTAAGTCCTACAAATCATCCTCTACAAAATACTTTATCCCGTCAACTATCAATCTGCCCAGGTGCAGCTTACATCAGGGTGTCCTGTCTCTGTTACTTTACGTATTGATTTCTTATTTTATTTCCCCCCCAATAACGGTCAGCAAAACTCCTCCAAAAAATGTTCCTGTTCAACTGATTCTTTCCAGAGACTCCACTCACGAACACAGACAACTTCCTCAGACACCTTAAATACCATGTCTTATGTTTTTTTTCATTGTTTGATTACCTTTACCCCCAATACCAGTCAACAAACCCACCCCACAAAAAAATTCCCTGTTCAACTGATTGTTTCCCCACACTCCACCAACACAGGCACCCTTATACCCCTTGTATATTATGCCATTGGTCAAAAAAATAACATTTGCTATGTGTTGTGTGTAACTTCAATTTTCCCATTGATTTCAATGGAATGAGCCAGGTGAGAAAAGGGGAAAAACAGCAATTTTAGCTGCAAATTATTCGCCAAGCAGGAAGTGCCATTATTCTCTGTTTTTGGTTTAAGGAGAAATTTTTCACCCATCCCTAGTTACAAATAAGTTTTTTCATTTTTTTTGCAGGTTTTAAATTTGAGGTAAAATGTTTCACCCAATGTTTCACCCAACCCTATTAAATAACCCTTTGAGTGCCAGAGGTGCATACCTCTCTGGCACTCAAAGGGTTAAAAAGTTAAATAGATAAGATTGCAGTCCACTGATCGTGTCACTGGGCATTAGCTCTGGATGTTTCTTTTGTTTATAACTAATGTCCCTTTGGGAGCTTTTCTGTCATTTTTTTTATTTATTTGGTAGTACTCTTAATCATAAGCTCTGTAACTTATGGTTTATAACATTCTCAGCTATGCATTTAGTTTAATTGGAGTGTCTTTGTTATTAATTTGAAATGTCCTACTGATGAGAAACAGACCTCTGTTGATGTTTGTACCACATTTTTGCTTACTCCTCTTTATCGAATAGGCCATTATGTAATTTTTTTAACAGTCCCACCAACCACCAATGAATTTGTCATACCGTTTTTTCTTGCGGGCCGTCGGTCCGTACAGGCGTGTCTGCACTTCCGGGTTCGGGCTCTGGTCTCGTCGGCTGTCTCGCGAGCTTGACAGCCGCGCATGCGCGGTAGGGGTTTTTCCGGGCTTTTCCGGGTTTTTTCATCACAGGCCGGCCTGACGTCAGACACAGGTTAGCCTATATATTGGCAGGCACACTGAGCTTCGGTGCTCAGTTTATTGACTTCCCCGTGGTAGTTATTGCCGGTCTTCCTTGTCCCTAGCTCCAGGGATGATCCTCTAGCTCCCTTTAGAGTCTTTTGGAGTTGTTCATATATATATATAGTCTCCCTGCCTAGTTCTCTCCCCGTGGGTTTTATTTGGGGGATATTTTTTCCTTTTGTTTTTGTGCTTTGCCCCAGCCTAGCTGGTTCTCTTCATCTTCTTCTATTTTATATCATATTTAGCAGCCTGCTACCCTCTGTGCTTATCTTGCACAGTGAAGTTTTCAGGCTGCTTACATTCCTATCCTTACAAAATAAACTGAGCCAATCCAGGGAGATGGGACCAGCAGAGGTGTTGGATGCCCTCAACGCTTTAGGGAGTCAACTCTCTAAGTTAACGTGCTCCGTACAGGAACTACAGGCAAACCAAAGTCTGTTACAACAAAAGGTCAACGAATTACAGCCGGCAGCTTCTCCCCCCCCCCGCTGCACCAAGCCCCAGTGGATCTTCCGATCTAAGACGGGAAGTACAGCACCTTTCAGAGCCTAGAATTCCCCTACCAGATCGTTTTTTTTGGGGACCGGACCAAATACCGATCCTTTATTACAGCCTGTGAGTTGCTGTTCTCCCTCAATCCTCTGACTTACTCTACCAACTTCATCAGAGTGCGTAGAGCTATCGCTCTACTCTCTGGGGAACCCCAAGCATGGGGGCATCATCTATTACAGACGGAGAGTCCTGTGTTAGACTCTTGGGCGTCTTTTCAACGGGCCATGGAAGTGCTATGCGACGACCCATTTAAAGCATCCACAGCTCAGTCCTCCTTACGCAGCCTAACCCAGGGAAGACGGCCCGTAGAGGAGTACATGACTGAGTTTCGCCGTATGGCTAGCGAGTCTCGGTGGAATGAGGCGGCACTGTTAGATCAATTCCGTTATGGTCTTTCGGAGGCATTGAAGGATGAGTTGGCTAGGACCACCTTGCCTACCCGTTTGAATGAGCTCATTCACCTAGCCATTCAAATAGATAGGAGACTTAGAGAGAGACAGCGTGAATGACTTGTGCTACCTTCGGTTCCGGTTCGTCGCCATAACCCTGCTCCGGTTAACCCGCCTGAGTCCTTGTTAGTTCCTCCGGAGGAACCTAAGCAAGTTGCTGCTGTCCGAGGTCCACTTCCTAAAGCCGAGAGAGAGCGCCGTAGGAATCAGGGTCTCTGTCTGTATTGTGGTAGCCCTACCCATCTTCTGCGCTCCTGTCCTGTGCGACCACAGCTCCGTTCAGGTACTCCTCAAAGTTCTGTCCGGGTTCTCAGTGTTACTTCTGGCCCTTCCCTAGCTAACTTATCTATTCCTTTTGTGTTGCAGTGGAACGATCTACGGAGTGAGACTACAGCCATGATCGACTCCAGGGCTAGTGGCTGTTTCATCAACCAGGACTTTGCGGCTTCTTTGGGTATCCCACTGCGAAGAAGAAAACAGCCTCTGTCCGTATGCATGGCAGACCAAAGCCCCTTACAGCCAGGCCCTATCCTTCTAGAGACAGCACCTCGTTCGTTACTCTTCTCCGGTAATCACAGGGAAGATCTCTGTTTCGATGTCTTGCCCTCTCTTCTATTTCCCGTGGTCCTAGGTTTTCCTTGTTTGGTGGCTCACGATCCCCATATTGAGTGGTCTACTTCTGCTATCACATTTGTGACCATTGTGTCCTATCGGGGCATTCAGCGGTGTTGTCCTCCTGTAGTGCTTCACTGTTGCCTGCCCCTTATCGTTCCTTTTGGATATGTTTGACGAAGCCCAGGCGGCTACCCTGCCTCCTCATCAACCGTTCGACTGTCCTATCGATTTATTACCTGGAGCGACCATTCCATATGGGCGCATTGATCCTTTGTCCGGCCCAGAGGCTCAACACCTTAAGGAATATCTCACCAAAAATCTGCAGAAAGTGTTTATCCGCACTTCAACTTCTCCTGCCGGAGCTGGCATTTTCTTTGTTCCCAAGAAGGACGAGGGGTTACGGCCCGGCATAGACTATCGAGATTTAAACAAGATCACGATCAAGAATAGGTATCCACTTCCGCTCATTCCGGACCTTCTAGAGCAAGTCTCTTCAGCCTCAATCTTCACAAAGATTGACCTAGGAAGTGCATACAACTTGGTGCGCATACGGGAGGGGGACGAATGGAAGACAGCTTTCCGCACTCAGTACAGCCATTTTGAATACACAGTGATGCCGTTTGGCCTTTGTAATGCCCCGGCTACTTTCCAACGCCTAGTCAATGACATTTTCCGGGATCTTATGGACTGATTTGTTATTATATATTTGGACGACATCCTAATCTACTCCACATCTGTGTTTGAACACAGGCAGCATGTGAACACCGTTTTAACTCGGCTGAGGGAGCACAACTTGTTTGCCAAATTGGAAAAATGCATTTTCGAGACACAAGAACTAGAATTCCAGATATCTCCAGGATGCATCAAGATGAGTCCTCAGAAAGTAAGTGCAGTCTTACAATGGCCGGTACCTAGAGATAGAAAGGCCGTGCAACGATTCATTGGCTTTGCTAATTTTTATAGAAGATTCATTCACAATGTCTCACGTTTGATAGCTCTCCTCACCAAACTTACTAAAAAAGAGGAGCGGTTCTTTTGGTCAAAGGAGGCAGAGCAAGGTTTTATCGATTTGAAGGCAGCTTTCACGCAAGCACCTGTCCTGCAGCAACCCGATACCAGCCAGCCTTTCTTCCTTGAGGTAGACACCTCCAACATCGCCACTGGAGCCATTCTCTCCCAACGGAAGGGTCCCAAAGGGATTCTACACCCAGTCGCTTTTTTCTCCAGACGTTTAACTTCTGCAGAACTAAATTATGATGTTGGAGACAGAGAACTACTGGCCATTAAGTCAGCTTTGGAGGAATGGCGTCATCTTTTAGAAGGATCCGAAACAGTCTACACGGATCATCACAATTTGGAATACTAGAGATCAGCCAGTAGACTGAGACCTAGACAGACACGTTGGGCTATGTTTTTCTCAAGATTCTCTCTCCTCATCACGTACAGACCCGGCTCCAAGAACGGAAAAGCGGACGCTCTATCCTGTATGTATTGTCCTGTAGAGAATTCCGTGAGATCCCCAGACACAGTTCTCCAACCCCAACATTTTATGGTCTTATCAAACACATTAATGGTGAGAATACGAGAAGCAACCCGACTCTCACCACTTTTGGTGCAAAAGTACTCCCTAGTCGTCAAGGCTGGACTACTCTACCACCACCAACAAATCTTTGTACCGGAGTCCTCTCATCAAGACATCCTTCAGCACTTTCCCTTTCCCTTTGGCAGGCCACGGTGGGGTCACCAAGACCTTGGAACACATCCAGAGGCAATTCTGGTGGCCCTCGTTGCGGGTCGATGTAGAATGATACATTACCTTGTGTGACACATGCCAAAGGGCAAAGAGCCGTCACACAAGAACACCGGGCCTTCTTCAACCCCTACCTATCCCTTCTGGACCTTGGAGGGATTTATCGTTGGACTTTATAGTGGACCTCCCAATGTCAGAGAAGCATAATACCATCATGGTCGTGGTAGACCGGTTCTCCAAGATGGCCCACTTCATACCTTTATCTGGGATACCAACTGCCGCCCAGACAGCAGAAGTATTTTTACAGGAGTTTTTCGACTCCATGGACTGCCCCTAACAGTGGTCTCTGATCAGGGGTCTCAATTCACCTCTAGGTTTTGGAGGGCTCTCTGTTCCAATCTCAACATCAAGAGCCTCTTATCTTCAGGGTATCACCCCCAAACTAACGGCCAAACAGAAAGAACAAACCAGACTTTAGAACAATATTTACGTTGCTTCTCTTCACATCTTCAAGACAACTGGTCCCCATTACTTCCTCAAGCTGAATTCGCCTATAATAACCAGTACCACAGCTCCATCAAGATGTCACCCTTTTTTGCAGCCACAGGAATCCATCCTATCATTGTACCTGATCTGCCCCAAATCTCCTCGGTACCAGATGCCAATCAACATGTCCTTAAGCTCCAACAGCTACATGTGGAAGTAAAGAAGCTTCTATCCCACACCCAGGAGTTTTATAAGAAGCAAGCAGACAAACACAGGAAGGCTAGCCCTCTGTACCAAGTTGGGGACAAGGTGTGGTTGTCATCCTCTCATGTCCGGCTATCCTGTCCTTCACGAAAACTGGGACCTCGCTATTTAGGGCCCTTTGTGGTTTCTCAGGTTATCAGTCCTACAGCCTACAGATTGGATCTACCTGCCACATACAGGATACATCCCACTTTTCATGTTTCCCAGTTGAAGCCATGGACTCCTAGCCCCTATCCTGGGCGTCAACCTGCATGTCCTCCACCTGTGATGGTGGGTGATGTAGAAGAGTATGAAGTGCAGCATATCCTGGATTCCAGGATCCATCGAGGGCAACTGGAGTACCTGGTCCACTGGCGAGGTTACGGACCTGAGGAGCGGTTGTGGGAACCCCTCCAGAATATCCATGCTCCTTCCTGTCTTTGGGTGTACCATGCCACGCATCCCGACCGCCCGTCGCCCTTGTCTGTCCGGAGGTCGTCTGTTCAGGGGGAGGTAGTTGTCATACCGTTTTTTCTCGTGAGCCGTCGGTCCGTACGGGCGTGTCGGCACTTCTGGGTTCGGAGCTTGACAGCCGCGCATGCGCGGTAGGGGTTTTTCCGGGCGTTTCCGGGTTTTTTCATCACAGGCCGGCCTGACGTCAGACACAGGTCAGCCTATATATTGGCAGGCACATTGAGCTTCGGTGCTCAGTTTATTTAGTTCCCCGTGGTAGTTATTGCGGGTCTTCCTTGTCCCTAGCTCCAGGGATGATCCTCTAGCTCCCTTTAGAGTCTTTTGGAGTTGTTCATATATATATGCCTAGTTCTCTCCCCGTGGGTTTTATTTGGGGGATATTTTTTCCTTTTGTTTTTGTGCTTTGCCCCAGCCTAGTTGGTTCTCTTCATCTTCTTCTATTTTATATCATATTTAGCAGCCTGCTACCCTCTGTGCTTATCTTGCACAGTGAAGTTTTCAGGCTGCTTACATTCCTATCCTTACAGAATTCCACAACTTACATCAAAGTGAATAAAATAGAAAAATGATGAGAGGTTATAATAAATGACAAACACAATGCAAGAAAACAACATAACCATATGCTTACTGTAAAAGTTACATTTCATATTGCTGAAAGCTGTATTTAAATAGAATTATGAAAAAATCAATAGATTGCCTTTAATAAATATATATTTCCATAACCATTTTTAGCACTCAATAGTCAATACCTTAAAAATCCTCTTATGGAAAATATGTTTTTTTTTCATCAAATTGCCCAATTTGTGATAACACCTTGGCAGTCTAAATTTTATAACTTTTCAAATAAATACCAGTACATTTTTCAAAACAAGGTATTGCCAAATGACAAGTGCTTATAATTACATCCTCTATGATTTTATAATCCCATTCATTTTTAAGACAAGTTAATGATCTTGTTTTCCATTCTTATGTTATGCCTTTATTTGTCACTGAGAAGTCTTTTCATAAGGCTGTATAATACAGCACAATCTCAAAACTTTTACTCAAGAAGTGTGTGGGTCTATAACTGTTTATACTTTGCTTGGTTTATATTCTATAACATTTCCACATGTCATCAATCATGAGCTAAAAAAATATATATATGTGGGAACAACTGATATTGTTCCTGATGAAGAAACTGATACTGTGTTTCTTCCATCAGGCACATCTATCATTTGTGGTGCAAAAAATCCTTAAAACTTAGTGCAAAATTAATTTTACAAAATGCGTGCTAATATAGTCTCGTGATAGTGATAGATATCCTGTATCTTAACATTTTGTATTATACATATATAGAATAATGAAATAGTTACATTATATATAAATGTATAAATATGCAACAGAATTATGAATTAGTATGAAAAGAAAAAATCTGTACCTAGCAAATACTCTTCAGCATCTGTCTTTATCTATAGGGAAGAACATCAGACATCCACTGATTATTTCATTTTGACAAGATTTATCACCTCATATTCCTCAAACTTGATAAAGCAAATTAATCTTTGATTGCAGAAGCCACTGGAGGTTGTCATTCGTCATGTAATTTGGTAAAGCTCTACGAGTTTCATTTACTAGTCACATAGCTATAAGAGCCCCGCAGCAATAGCTGTATTCCTTGGATTCAGTATCATTCTCAACATGAAAATATAGAATGCATTAAGAAATGCACCAGCAATGGATTCTTGTTTCAAGATTTTTAATTGTGACCTTCTGTGACTACATCTGGCAATGCTTATAGATACATATTCTTAGCAAAAATACATTAACATTTCTCTTTTGCATACATGTAACGCTCATAGCACTATTTGTATCAGGATTACATAAAAAATATAGGGGTTGATTTAAAGGTTTGCAGTAAAATAGCCAGTAGGGCCAAAGTGAATACTGGCTGAAATAATAAACTGTCTAACGCGGTATTCAAAGGCCCTACCAGCTAAAACCGCAAAAGACATTAAGCCACAGAGACTGTCTTGTGGCTAAATGTCCATTTTGTGCTTTAAGTTTCCAAATCACCGCTAAAAGCAGCAATATTGGGAACTTAAGAGTAAAAAATCAATTATAGGTGCCTGACATACTGCCAAGTAGGGCTCTAAATTTCCACTCTCCACTAATGGCGAGTGAAAATTTAGCCCTGGCTATAGAAATACAGCCCTGGTGGGTATGTTATGGCTTGCAGTGGCGAGCAACTTTTCAGGTCTGGCTAGTAGCAAAGGACTTCAAATTTGAAGCCCTGCAGCCAAGCACCGATTGTTAACTGATATGTCTTACAGTTACCTGTTATCCACTGTCTGTTTCCTTCTGTCTTCCTTCTGCAGAAATAAGCATAACACTAATACATATGCAATGTGTTGCGTACCTCTATTGTGCTCAAAAGGGTTAAAGAATGTATTAGTACTGTCCGATTCCATAAATATGCTGCCAGTTAGTAATATACATAGTAATATAGTAACATAGTAAATTAGGTTGAAAAAAAGACACAAGTCCATCAAGTTCAACCTTCGCCGTATACCTCAGAACTGAGAATTTTATAGCTTTCCTGCTACCAATTAAATTAGTCTTTATCAGACCTTCCTGATCAGCCTACTGATAAACAGTATAACTCTATATGTTCCCTTTTGAAAGAAATGTATCTAATCTTCTCTTAAATGTATCCATTGTATCTGCCATAACTACCTCCCTGGGCAATGAATTCCACAATTTAACAGACCTTACTGTAAAAAAACCCTTCCTCTGCTGAAGTTTAAACCTCCTTTCCTCTAATCTCAAGGGGTGTCCCCTGGTCACCTGATCAGGCCTTGGAATAAATAGCTCACCGCAGAGATCCTTGTACTGACCTCTCATATACTTGTACAATGTGATAAGGTCTCCTCTTAGTCGTCTTTTCGCTAGAGTAAATAAACCAAGTTTGTTTAGTCATTCCTCATATGTCAAGTCCTCCATTCCCTTAATTAATTTTGTTGCTCTCCGCTGTACCCTTTCTAGTTCTAGTATATCCTTTTTGAGAACCGGTGCCCAAAATTGCACTGTATACTCAAGGTGAGGTCTTACCAATGATTGGTATAATTGCAAAATAATGTTATCCACTCTTGCTTCGATACCTCTTTTTCTGCAAGACAAGACTTTGTTTGCCTTTGCTACTGCTGTTTGACACTGGTCACTGTTTCCAATTCTGTAGTTGACAAGGATACCCAGGTCTTTTTCTAGCAATGAGTCACCTAAAATTATTCCATTAAGTTTATAAGTAGCCTTGGGATTGTTTCCTCACAGATGCATGACTTTACACTTCCCCACATTAAACTTCATATTCCACATGTTTGCCCAATCTGACATTGTATGTAAGTCCCTCTGTAGAGAGAAAATATCCTGTTCTGAATTAATGACTTTGCATGATTTAGTATCAGCTGCAAATATTGATATTTTGCTTTCTATATCTATTTCCAGGTCATTTATAAACATGTTAAAAAGCAGCGGACCTAATACTGAACCCTGCAGTACTCCACTCTCCACTTTAACTGTACTGGAGAATTTTCCATTTACAACCACACACTGTTCTCTATCCTTCAGCCAGTTTTGTATCCAATTGCAAAGGTTATCTCCTAGCCCCAATTTCCTTATTTTATACACCAGCCTTCTGTGTGGCACTGTAACAAATGCCTGTGCAAAGTCTAGATATACTACATCTACTGCCTTGCCATTGTCAAGGTTGCTGCTTACCTCCTCATAGAAGCTGAAAAGATTAGTTTGGCATGATCTATTCTTCATAAAACCATGTTGATTTGTGCTAATGATTTTATTTTTTGTGTTGTAATCCTGAATATAGTCCCTTATTATCCCTTCTAACAGTTTTCCCACTACAGAGGTCAAACTCACTGGTCTATAATTCCCAGGTTCTGTTTTAGTTCCCTTCTTAAATAAAGGCACTATGTTAGCTCTTCGCCAATCCTGTAGCACTGAGCCTGTGGTAATAGAATCTTTAAAGAGTAAATATAGGGGTTTTGCTAACACTGCACTAAGTTCCTGAAGAACCCTTGGATGTATACCATCAGGACCCGGTGCTTTGTCGGTCTTAATTTTGTTCAGTCTTCCCATGACATCTTCTTGAGTTAACCTAATATCTATTAATTGTATTGTTTTATTTGTTACTTGCGGAGGCTCTTCTACCATTCCTTGCTCCGTTGTATATACTGATGCAAAGAAAGTGTTTAAAACATCGGCCTTTTCCTTATCCTCACTAACCAACTCACCCATCTCATTTTTGAATGGTCCAATGCACTCCCTCTTAAGTTTTTTGCTATTTATATATTTGAAAAACTTTTTTGGATTAGTCTTGCTTTCCCTTGCAATTCGAGTTTCATTATCTATTTTTGCTACCCTAACTGCCTTTTTGCAATCTTTGTTGCACTCCCTGTATTTTAAGAAAGATTGTTCAGTTCCTTCAGACTTAAATAATTTGAATGCATTTTTTTTCCTTGCCATTTCCTTCTTTACATGTGCAGTTAACCACATTGGCTGTGACTTACTTCTTTTGCATTTGTTCCCCATTGGTATATATACTGTTGGGTACATTTCTGCAACCTAAATTTGAATTCTGACCATTTTTCCTCAGTATTTTTGCCTTTAAATAAAATATCCCAGTCTATGTGTTGCATTGAAGACCTTAACAATTTGAAGTTAGCTTTTTTAAAATTAAGAGTTTTGGTTGAACCTATACATTTTTGCTTTGCCAGACTGATATCAAATGTAACCATGTTGTGATCACTGTTTCCCAAATGTTCTCTTACCTTAATATTGGATACCATTTCTGTTTTATTAGTGAGCACTAGGTCCAATACATTGTTATTTCTTGTTGGCACTTCCACCATTTGTGACATGTAGCTTTCACGAAGTGTGTTCAAAAACCTGCTACCCTTAGCACTCTGACAGGTCTCATTTTTCCAGTTGATATCTGGATAATTAAAATCTCCCATAATTATAGTATGCCCAAACTGGGCAGCTTTCCTCATTTGCAATAGCAGTTGGGCCTCATCATTGTTATCGATATTTGGTAGTTTGTAGCATATGCACACCAACAACTTTTTTTTACCTTTTTCACCACATTTAGTCTCGATTTCTACCCACATGGACTCCACAATTTGGCCAGTTTCATCACTAATATCACCTTGCAAAACTGGATTTAGCTCTGTTTTCAATTATAAGCACAAACCTCCCCCTTTTCTATTAATTCTGTCTCTTCTGAACAGGGAATAGTCCTCTATATTTACAGTCCAGTCATGTGCATCATTCCACCATGTTTCTGTTATTCCAATTATGTCCAATTGCTCATTAACCACCAGCAATTATAGTTGTCCTATTTTATCAACCATACTTCTTGCTTTGCTAGCATACAATTAATTTTGTACTCATTTTGTACATTTTTGCTGTCTATACCCACCCCCCGTTTCCTAGTTTAAAAGCTCCTCCAAGCTTTCTAGCATTCTCTCCCCTAACACAGAGGCTTCTCTACCATATAGGTGCAATCCATCTCTTCCATATAGATTGTACCCAAGAGCAAAGTCTGCCCAGTGTTCTAAAAACCCAAAACCCTCCGTCCTACACCATTGCTTGAGCCATGCATTAAGCTCCCTGAGCTCCCTCTGCCTACCTGGTACATGGCACAGTTAATATTTCAGAAAATACTACCTTAGAGGTCCTTGCCTTGAGCTTGCACCCTAAATCCCTGAAATCATTCTTTAGGGACCTCCATCTTCCTCCTGCTTTGTCATTGGTTCCAATATTTACCAAGACAGCTGGATCACTTCCAGCCCCTCCAAACAATCTGTCAGCCCTGTCCGCAACATGCCAAACCCGAGCACCCGGGAGACAGCATACTGTTCGGCATTCACGTTCCTGGCAGAAGATTACCCTATCTACCCTCCTAATAATAGAATCCCCTATTACCACCACTTGCCTTGGTTTTTGCCTGCTCTGAATCCCATCTAGCCTGGAAGGAGGTCTCAAATGTTAGCAGGATTTGAAGAATCATATCATCAGATCATTAAAGCGGAACTATCACCTAAGAACAAGTTTGCTTTAATCCGTTTATTATACCGATTCTAACAGTGCTGGGTTTTGTTTTTAAAACACGATAGAAACAAAGTTTGAGGGTTTACTTTTTCCCTCTTGTCCTCATTCTGATCGGCACCATCTTGCTGATGAGAATACAGGAGATCCTCCTCCCTGCTGGTCTGTCAATAACTGGAGTACTCTCATTGGCAAGATATCGATCTCCGCCAATGAGAGTGCTACAGCTTACTGACAGACCAGCGGGGAGGAGGATCTCTCCTGTATTCTCATTGGCACAATGGTGCCGATTAGAATGAGCAGAATATGTCAAGAGGGAAAAGGTAAACCCTCAAACTTCATTTGTATAGCGTCTTTTTAAAACAAAACAAAACCCAGCACTGTTAGAATCGGTATAATAAAGGGATTAAAGCAAACTTGTGCTTAAGTGATAGTTCCGCTTTAAAGGCCTGTTTACTTCCTGTTAGTGCAGACAGCGCTGAAACATGGTCTTTCAAAGGTATTAGGGGTTAAGCCTTTATGAAAGCCATCAGATAGGAATTTAATAAGAGTAGAAACTGAGAGATCTTCTAGATTAAGACCTTTTGATGAGAACCATTGACAGAAGACTGACCATATACAACAGTACAAATTGGAAGTTAAAAGTTGGCATTCAGAATGAGCTAGCCCCCTCTGAGAGACCGTGACTGGCCAAAGTTTGCTGTTCAATTTCCAGGCTGCAAGGTGCAGATTGTGCACGTCTGGGTGGAGAATGGGCCCCTGAGATAGGAGATCCTCCCTGTAGGGTAGAATCCAAGGGTCTTGAACTGCCAGCATTTTTGAAATTAGAAACCAAGGCCATCTCAGCCAAACTGGAATGATGACTATTATTGTGGCTCCCTCTTGCCTGATCTTCTCCAACACTCTGGGAATCATTGGAATTGGTGGAAAAATGTATCCTTTTTCGATTGACCATGGGTGGACTAGACCTTCTGTCCCCTGGGATTCCGGGCAGTATGTCCTGCTGAAGAATCTGGACACCTTTCAATTCACAGGAGAAGCTGTGAGGTCTATAGTTGGAAGTCCACATCTCTGGACTATCATTCCAAAGATCTCTGAGATTAAGGTGCAGGAACCTGGATCTATCTGTGTGCAGCTCAGGAAATCTGCATGGCTATTGGCTTTCCCCAGTAGGTACACTGCAGTGAGGCGAACTGTGTGAGCAGTTGCACAGGTTAGTATTGGTTTTATTTCTTGTAAAAGAACACTGCTCCATGTTCCTCCCTTTTTCCTGATGATGATGCTGCTGCTGAGATGTCCGTCCTGATTTGGACTGATTGACCTGTGAAGAGATCAAAGAAATGATGAACTGCATTTAGAATACAGGATATTTTAGAGTAGGGTTCTGAATGTGTCTGGCCAGGGACCCTGGGCAAAATGATTGTTGTGTGTTGTGCCCCATCCCTTCAAACTGGTATCCGTTGTGAGGATGGTCCATGATATAACCCCAGTGGGAGACCTGGCATAGATTGCGCTGATCCTGCCACCATGAGAGAATTCCCTAAATAATCTGCCGAATGAGAATAATCTGGTCTAGGGAGTCAAAATGGCTGTCCCATTGCTCCAGAAGGGCTTGTTGTAGAGGTCTCATATGCCATCTGGCCCATTCACAGCTGGTATTGAGGAGGTCATAAGACCTAAAATTGTCATACATTCTCTGTCTGAGTGTCAATTCCTCTGCTTGAACATTGTTATCTGTTGAGATACCTGATGTATTTTCTCTGTGGGCAAGGAGACAGTTGCCAACAGGGTCTCGAATCGTAGTCCCAGGAAAATCATGTTTCTGGAGGGAAGTATTTGACTTTTCCATTGACTGGTAATTCAACCTGTTTGAGATAAGAAGTTGATCTCAAGATCTCTGTTTGATAATTAGCTGTTACGACTGAGGCAGGTATGTCGTCCAGAAAATTCTTAATCCTCTGCTTTGTAGTTCTCCAATCAGGGGTTGTAGGATTTTCGTAAAGGTCCTTGGGGCTGTAGAGATCCCAAATGGTAGACATGTGAATTGGAAGTGGTGTGTTCCTACGGTAAATCTGAGAAACCGGAGGTGACTTGGGATGACAGAAATGTGCAGATACGTGTCCTGCCGATCTGAGGAAATTATCCAGTCTTGAGGAAGAACCTGTTTAATGATGGAGTTTATGGATTCCATTTGAAAGGTCTGATATTTAAATGTTTGTTCATGTATTTGATATCCAGAATAAGACGAAGATTTTCAGAGGGTTTCTGGATGAAAAAGAGGATGGCATAGATACCCCGGCCCTGTTCTATCTTTGTTACCTTGGAGATAGCTTCCTGTTGTCAAAGCTGAAAAAAATATTAGTGAAGAAGCCGGGCATTCCGTTGGTCTCTTGGCAATGGTGAGTTTCTAAAAAGGTCTCCTACTGAAATTAAGAGGAATTCTAGTGCATATCCTGAAGTGATTGTCTGTAGGACCCACTTGTCTGATACTAACGTGGTCCAAACTGCGAGAAAGTGTTGCAGATGACAACCCACTCACCCTCTTTGGACCGGGACACCATCAGAACTTAGATGCGGACCTAAATCCATCTTGGGAATGGGCCTTGGAGACATGAAATATATTAACCTGTCCGCCTTACCAGGTCTGTGATCTGGATGCCTCTTTGTCTGGTCTGTAAAACTGTGATTTGCAAAAGGAGGCATGAGCACTTTGGGTTTTGCAGGTCTGTCCAAATTCATTCAGTCTGTTTTCTTATCTTGGGAAGAAATATGCTTTTGCTTCCTGATTAGGGATGAGCGAAAGTTGTTGCCGTGTTCCCGTGAGAACGCCACGTTATTGTCCTCTTTTTTACAAGAAATTCTGCTTTTTGAAACCAATTAGAACTTTCATGTTTTTCACCCATTGGCCAAAATTTCCCGACAATTTTTCAGTGGCTAGAAATTTTCATCCCATTGATTTACAATGTTTTTTCGCTTTTTTGCTATAAAAATGTGACATATTCCAAGAAGTGTAACACAATAGAAGCAGCTACAGAGTGAGGTAGAAGTGCTATGCTGTTCTGCTGTGTATTATTTGTTATATTGAGGCAGGAGAAGCACATAGTTTCTACTTTCACTATGAGCAGTAAAAGGAGGAACTGGAAGGACCCTTATTGTGTGTCCACTGAGTCTGAGGAGGAGGAAGTGACATGCATACTGAACCAATGCTGTCTAGTTCCCCTAAATCACCCCAAGGGATCTTGGGGAATTTAATGGGAAGGGAGGGAGAAAAGGGAATGGGAAGGGAGTTAGAAAAGGGTAGTATTAGTGCGAGCAGGACAGGTCAGCTGCCAGTGTCTACTGCAAGATGTGCTGCCCCTGCTGCCAGTGCCACCATTGCTGTACCTGCAATCACCATTTCTGTACCTGCTGCCAGATTTGCTGCCTCTGCTTCCACTAGTGCTGTACCTGCTGACAGATGTGCTGCCTCTGCTGCCACCAGTGCTGTGCATGCAGCCACCATTGCTATACCTGCTTCCAGATATCCTGACTCCAGTGCTGTACCTGCTGCCAGTGCTGAACCTGCTGCCACCAATACTTTGCCTGATGCTAGTGTGTCTTGTAGTATTCAGGAGAGGGGGAAGGAGAAATTATACCAAGTGTGACAGCAAGGGACCCTAAGTCACACTTGCCATCCCCAAGCAGTCCCACCAGTGCTAGTACTACTACTAAGGTCCAGCAGCTTGTTAGCATTAGGAGTGAAGTAGGGGGTAATCAACAACAATATCTTCATATTACTAGTGACTGTGAGACTGAGGAGGAAGACTCTGTGGCTGAACTTCATGTGGTTGGTGTTAGTAGTAGTAGCAGTAATGGTGAAGCAGCCAGAGTGGTAGGGGAAACATTTGAGAGCAACCAGACTAGCTGTCAAGGGAGCCCACACCATTCCTCTGACCCTTGGACTGGGAGTCCTCCTCTTCCCTTCACTAAAGTGGAACATGATCTTGAAGACTAAGAGGCCAGAACTTTTGTTGGGGGAGATCAGGCACACAACTAATACTACCACCAGCAGGAGCACAGATCAGCTGCCTGTCCCTGCTGCTGCTGCTGCTGCTGCCAGTCTGCCTTCTTCACGTCACCAAGAAATGGCAAGTGTGACATTATAGGAGCCTCTGTCACATTGATTGTTAACTCCTCCAAGCAGCAGTCAGATGTCTGTAATAGAGCAGTAGCAGCAAAACTAGGGGCTAGTGGTGGTGGTGGTGATGATGATGACAGAGAAGCTGGAGTGAAAGAGACATTGATAGCCTTTTTAGCAGAAACTGAGAAGGAATGGGAGACAGGGATGAGGATGGGCATCACCACCACCACTAGCAATGACATTTTGGAATTTGAGGAATTTGCAACTGCTCTAATTCCTTCTGATGCTGAGTTGCAAGGGCAGCAGAATGCTGAGGAGCAAGCTAGTGTGCCACAGACCACAGTGGACACAGTGGGAATGGGGTCAACAAGTGATGCTGGACTAGGACAGGTTCCACTTGCCAGTTGGTCCTAGTTGCAGTGCTGAATCTGAGGCAGTAGCAGCAACAAAAGGAAAATTATCCTCTGCCACAGACAGTGAATTGGAACGTGGAGGATAAGATTAAAGAGGCCATTCTTCTCCACCTGTTCCCTATCCCCTGAAGTCATGGGTGTGGGACTATTTTTCTCTTGGGGCAGGCACAGTGCAGTCATCACCAACGATACTGTGCACAATTTGTGACAAGTCAGTGAGAAGAGGAAAGGGGGGAACACACCTTGGCACAAGCTTCCTGATATCACATATGAAACACAGACACCATGACATCTATGTCAAACATGTTCAAGCCAAACATCCACTACAGAAATCAAGCACTGCTGTTGCTGTGCCCCCTCACTCTCCAGAAAGGCAACAAGAGGTAAGGCAGAGATCAAAGAGGAGGAAGAATAGAGCTGGCAGAGACTGGAAGTTCCATGATGAGCGAAACAACTAGTTAGCCATCACCTTCTATGGTAACTACATCTTCTGCCAATTCACCTTGTTCATCATTACCTCCACCGACAAATGATAACCACTCTGATGTTTGGATGTGGAAGTTTGTCTCTACCCATTGCACACTGTGTAGAGGAGAATTGCAAGTAGTGCATCAAGCTGAGGAGATTCCATCCTCAGAATATGTTTAGATGCTGGCAGGGAGGGTTCATTATTACCATTAACCCTTTGTGTGCCAGAGGGGTACGCAACGCATTTCTTCCTGATTCCCTTTTATTGGCTACTGAGGTTTGTCTCCGCCCAGTTCTAGCCCTTTTATACTGAGCCCTGTCACTTCAGTGCGGCCCTTTCATGGTGTTCCAGTTGCTAGCGCTTGTTCCTGACTTCTGTGTGAATCTTGTGTAAGACCCGGACTGCCTGACTACTCTGCCTGTCTACGTTCCTTCTCTGTGTAGTGACCCGGCCTGGCTGACGTTCCTGCTCTGTCTACTGACCCGGATTGGCTGACGTTGTTGCTCTGTGTACCGACCCGGCCTGGCTGACGTTTCTGCTCTGAGAACCAACCCAGTCATGCTCTCTGTCCTATCCGTTGTTAACTGTCTAATAGACAGATCCTCTGGTTGCCTCGTTTACACTGCCGCGGCAGTTCCGCTTTACTGTGACCCAGTCTCCAGTTCATGCGCCGTGTGATCCTTACACCCCGGTGTTGGAGATCAGTTTGGTTGCACCAAGGTATGCTTGACCTGTCCACCGCCTACAATCCGAGGTTGGTTTGGTCCCTAGGCATCTTGGTTGTCTCCACGGCCTTGCAGCCGACTCCAGGTCTGAGCATTTGTTTAACCCCTTGTGGGTTGGTGCTGTTGCGCTTAGGGTCACAGTCATTTGCAGCCTTGGGTTGGCGATACCCGTGATATACAGGCTCTGTCACCCTCTGACTGTTCCGGCAGTCTGTCATTTGTCCAGGGCCTTCGATTGCCTCTGTGTGGTCTCAGTAGCTATTGGTGTGGCTTTTTCTCTAAAAGTTGATGTAACGGTTTTGTAGGACACTCAGACCAGCAGGTTAGAATAAAACACAGTTTTATTAATAAAACAAGAAAGACCACCCTCTATAGGCAATACAAAATAATAGAAAGAACAGTGGCTTACAGATGCCTTCTCAGGCCCAGTATACAGATGCAATAAATATACATATACTGTCACAGGACAGGTATAGAAACATAAGGGTACTCAATGGTTAAAGTACATGTAAATCAATCAGTTTCTGTTGTGGTGTTTGACACGCCCAAGGTGGTAATGGAGCAGCAAGTGGTGCTAGATGAAACAACACCGTCAGTCTATTGAACAGAGATTGCTGCTAGGCCAAACAGGAACAGAGGCCAAATACTCTGCAGAGATGAGCTAGAGCCACAAGCCCCCACAGGTGTTGCAACGGAGATAACCACACTGCAAGAGCTAGAGTCAATAGCCCCCACAGGTGTAGCAAAGGAGACAAACTACATTGCAAGAGCTAGAGCCAATAGCCCCCATGGGCATTTAACGGAGACTAATATCACTGCAAGAGCAAAGCTACTAGAGCCAATAGCCCCCACGGGAGTAGCAACAGAGACTAATCACTGCAAGAGCTTGAGCCAATAGCCCCCACGGGCGTTGTAATGGAGACTAAACACTGTAAGAGCTAGAGCCAATAGTGCCTCCCGCTGGCGCGGTAACGGAGACCGACTACACTGCAAGATAGACAGAATGAGCCACCGCCTTATACAAAGACTCTGCAAGGTAACCGGCTCAGCAAGTGTAGCGGAAGATCAGGGCAACGGCTCTGCAAGTGTTAATGGAGGCTCAGTGAATGGAGACAGCAGCTCTGCAAGTGTTACTGGAGGCTCAGTGAATGGAGACAACGGCTCTGCAAGTGTTAACAGAGGCTCAGGGAATGGAGACACAGCTCTGCAAGTGTAAACGGAGGCTCAGGGAAATGAGATAACAGCTCTGCAAGTGTTAACGGAGGCTCAGCGAACAGAGGCACGGAGGTTATGACACGATCAGCCCTGCCACAAGCACAGCTAAAGTCAGAATGTTGCCTAGGAGACACCAAGCAGCAGCGGCAGGAACGGAGACAGAGTCAGCAGTGAGCCAGTTCAGGTCACGGAGCAGGAAGTCAACCAGGCCGGGTCAGATCACGGAGCAGGATTCTCAGACAAGCCAGATCAGGTCACAAGCAGGAACGTCAGCCAGGCCGGGTAAGATCACAGAGCAGGAGTCTTAGACAAGCCAGATCAGGTCACAAGCAGGAATGTCAGCCAGGTTGGGTGAGATCACGGGGCAGGAAACAAGGAGCGTCGTTAAACAGGTCAAATCGGTACACAGGAAGCAGGAACACTGGAACACAGCAACAGCAACACTGGCTCAGGAACACCACGAAAGGGCACCTGACAGGTGCCAAAGGCCAGGTATAAAAAGACCACAATGGACGGGCCAAACAGGCTCAGCCAATGGGAGCGCCCACAACCAAGAGTGACAGTTAAGGATCACGGGCACCATGATAGTACCCCCCTCTCAAAGACCCCCTCTCCCAGCAGGAGGTCTAGGTTTCTGGGGATATTTAGAGTGGAAATTGCATAACAATCTAGGTGCACGGAGGTCCTTCTGATCTACCCAAGAACGTTGTTCAGCGCCATAGCCCTTCCAATGGACCAAATATTGCAATTTCTTCCTAAATCTCCTAAAATCAATAATACTCTGGACTTCGTACTCCTCTTAGCCTTGAACGTCCATAGGTCCAGGAACTACCGGAGTGGTAGTGTAGCGGTTGCAGACCAAGGGTTTTAACAGAGATACATGGAACACATTATGTATGCGCATAGAAGGTGGGAGTTCCAATGCGTACGAGACGGGATTCACTTTGCAAATAACTTTGAACGGACCAATGAACCGGGGAGCCAACTTATTGGAAGGCACTTGCAGATTGAGATTTCTGGAGGAGAGCCATACCCTATCCCAACCTGGAAGGAGACCGCTGGCAGCTGTCTACGATTGGCATGCCGCTGATGTCTCGGAAATGACTGACTGAGAGTCCTCTGAACCTGTGCCCAAGTGGAGCGAAACTGCTCAATATGCTCGTCCAGAGCTGGAATCTGCTGAGACTGAAATGAGTCCGGGAGCAGGCACAGCTGGAACCCGTAATTGATGAGAAACGGGGAGCTCCCGGATGATGAATTAACTGCACAATTCCTGGTGAACTCTGCCCACAGCAACAGGTCAGCCCAATTGTCATGATGATCAGTCACAAAGCAACGCATGAACTGCTCCAGTCCCTGATTGGCACGTTCAGCAGCCCCATTGGTCTGGGGATGGTAGGCGGATGAAAAGGACAATTGAATGCCCATCTGGCCACAGAATGCCCTCCAGAATCTGGACACGCACTGGCTCCCATGGTCAGACACCACCACTCTGGGTACCCCATGCAAGCGGAACACTTCTCTGGCTAAAACTATCACCAATTCCTGGGCCGACAGAAGCCCAGAGAGGGGCACAAAATGAGCCATCTTAGAGAACCTGTCGACCACCATAAGGATAAAAGTGTACCCCCTAGATACTGGAAGTTCTCCCAGGAAGTAAATCGATATGTGGGACTATGGACGTTCACCATTAGGCACAGGTTGGAGTAGTCCCACTGGGGGATGTCTGGGGGTCTTGGCACGAGCACAGGTGGCACAGGCTGCAGTAAAAGCGGAACAATCGGCTCTAAGGGAGGGCCACCAAAATAACTGTGATAGAGACCATATTAGCTGATCCCTCCCGATATGCCCAGCAGCCTTAGAAGAATGGTATGTCTCCAAGAGACGGGTATAGAATGGCTCATCCACAAAACACTTGCCAACTGGGGTTGCTGGGGGAGCCCTTGCCTGAGATGCCAAAATCTCTTCCCCCAGTGGCGAAGTGATGCTAGTACGCACCGTTGCCAGGATACGATCTGGCTGAATAATAGGTACTGGTTCTTCATCCCTCTCAATGTCCGATGCAAACTGTCTGGACAGAGCATCTGCCCTAACGTTCTCTGAGCCTGGTAGATAGGACACTACAAAATTGAACCGAGACAGAAAAAGTGCCCACCTAGCTTGTCCGGAGGACAGCCTTTTTGCTTCAGAGAGATAAATAAAATTTTTAATCGAAGCAAAACCTCAGAGACAGCCTTAATATGCTGGGTCAGGTTGGCAGAGTGAATCAATATATCATCGAGGTATACAACCACACAAGACTGAAGCATGTCACGAAGGATGTCATTAATGAATGCTTGAAACACCGCAGGTGCATTGCATAGACCAAATGGCATCACCAGATATTCATAATGCCCTGATCTGGTATTAAATGCTGTCTTCCACTCATCCCCAGCCTTAATTCTGATCAGGTTATAAGCGGCCCACAGATCAAGTTTAGTAAAGATGGAAGAGCCCTTTAACCTGTCAAATAATTCAGTAATAAGTTGTATGGGGTAGGCATTCTTAGACATAAGCTTATTCAGCCCCCGGTGATCAATACATGGTCTTAGTTCGCCACTTTTCTTTTTTACCAAGAAGAAACCGGCACCAGCCGGGGAAGTAGACTTGCGAATGATCCCTCTCTTGAGGGCATCCTCAATATAGTCCTCCATAGCCCTGTTCTCATCGCAGGACAATGGATAAGTGCGACCCCTAGAAGGCACCACGCCCGGAGGCATATCAATAGTGCAATCATAGGATCTGTGCTGAGGCAATGAGCTAGCCTCCCCCTTGCTGAATACGTCACTGAATTCTCGATATTCAGCTGGCACGGAGGGAAAGGTACACAAAATCTTGACAGGATGTGACAAACAGTTTTTTGCACAGTATTCAGACCATTATCACATCTCTGCCAGTCAAACTGGGGATTATGTAATAGCAGCCATGGGAACCCCAGAATGACTGCATGATGAGGAGATTGAATTATATGGAAACGTAATTCCTCCTTGTGGAGAGCCCCAACAGACATAGTAATAGGAATCGTTTCTATAGTGATAAATGCAGGTTCCAAAGGTCTGCCGTCAATAGCTTCAATTGGTAAGGGAGACTCCCTTTTGACCAATGGAATTTTGTGCAACTCGGCAAAAGATTGATCCATGAAGTACCCGGCTGCACCGGAGTCTACCAGTGCCATAACCACCACAGACAGATCAGCCCAGGAGAATACCACCTGGATGGTGGGTTTCTGTGTACTTGAGTCTAGGGACTGCTGCACACCACCTAGGGCCTGTCCCCCAAGGTACCCTAGGTGCGTCCGTTTCCCGGCCGTACCGGACATGTGTGTAATAAGTGCCCAGCTTTGCCACAGTATACACATAGGCCCTGCCTTTTACGGTGCGCCCGCTCCTCCTTAGTAAGTCTGGTGAAACCAAGCTGCATTGGTTCGCCAGGTTCGGGTGAACGTTCAGGAGGAATGGGAGGCAAGAGTGGGTTTAAAAGACTGCCATGCCCATAATTTCTGGATCTCGCCCATTTAGTCAGCCGTCTTTCACGAATGTGGGAGTCAATAAGCATGACATAGTCAATGTATTCATCCAGATCACTGGGTACATCTCTGGCAGCTATTTCATCTTTGATGGAGTCGGACAGACCCTGAGCAAAAGCTGGCACTAATGCTTCATTATTCCATCCCACCTCTGCTGCCAAGGTCCGAAATTCAATGGCATAGTCGCCCAAGGTACGATCGCCCTATTGTATCTCCATGAAACTTTTGGCAGCAGAGGCAGCTCTACCAGGAACCTCAAACACTCTGCGGAACTTTCTTATGAACTCACTAAAGTTCTGAGTGCAGGGTTTGGCATTCTCCCACAGAGAATTGGCCCATGCCAGCGCTTTGCCCGTTAGTAAGGATATCATAAATCCGACCTTACTCTGGTCATTAGGAAATGCCTGGGGCTTTAGTTCCAGAAATATCTCCAATTGATTAATAAAGCCCCAGCATAGGGTAGGTTCGCCATCATATCTCAATGGTAACGGCGCCACTGCTGTTAGGCCTCTGGCATGTGTAGTAGGAACAACAGACTGGTTATTCGGTGTTGAAACTGGGGAGACCATCGGGTTCTGGTTAGGTTTGTCAAGGTGTACCATACGCTCAAGTAAAGTTTGTAAGGCCAGTGCCAACTGGTCCAAGCGCTGCTCATGAACATCCATTCTCCAGAGGATGTTTTGTGTATTACTTTCACCTTTGCTGTCTGAGGTTATGGCCCTTTCGTACTGTAACGGTTTTGTAGGACACTCAGACCAGCAGGTTAGAATAAAACACAGTATTATTAATAAAATCAGGAAAGACCGCCCTCTATAGGCAATACAGAATAATAGAAAGAACAGTGGCTTACAGATGCCTTCTCAGGCCCAGTATACAGATGCAATAAATATACATATACTGTCACAGGACAGGCATAGAAACATTAGGGTACTCAATGGTTAAAGTACATGTAAATCAATCAGTCTCTGTTGTGGTGTTTGACACACCCAAGGTGGTAATGGAGCAGCAAGTGGTGCTAGATGAAACAATACCGTCAGTCTATTGAACAGAGATTGCTGCTAGGCCGAACAGGAACTGAGGCCAAATACTCTGCAGAGATGAGCTGGAGCCACAAGCCCCCACGTGCGTTGCAACGGAGATAACCACACTGTAAGAGCTAGAGCCAATAGCCCCCACGGGCGTAGCAACAGAGACAAACTACACTGCAAGAGTTAGAGCCAATAGCCCCCACGGGCGTTTACCAGAGACTAATATCACTGCAAGAGCGAAGCTACTAGAGCCAATAGCCCCCACGGGCGTAGCAACAGAGACTGATCACTGCAGGAGCTTGAGCCAATAGCCCCCACGGGAGTTGTAATGGAGACTAAACACTGTAAGAGCTAGAGCCAATAGCGTCTCCCTCTGACGTGGTAACGGAGACCGACTACACTGCAAGATAGACAGAATGAGCCACCGCCTTATACAAAGGCTCTGCAAGGTAACCGGCTCAGCAAGTGTAGCGGAAGATCAGGGTAATGGCTCTGCAAGTGTTAATGGAGGCTCAGTGAACGGAGACAATGGCTCTGCAAGTGTTAATGGAGGCTCAGGGAATGGAGACACAGCTCTGCAAGTGTAAACGGAGGCTCAGGGAACGGAGATAACAGCTCTGCAAGTGTTAACGCAGGCTCAGCGAACAGAGGCACGGCTCTGCAAGTGTTAAAGGAGGTTATGACACGATCAGCCCTGCCACAAGCTCAGTGGAAGTCAGAATGTCGCCTAGGCGACACCAAGCAGCAGCAGCAGGAACAAACACAGGGTCAGCAGCGAGCCGGTTCAGGTCACGGAGCAGGAAGTCAGCCAGGCCGGGTCAGATCACGGAGCAGGATTCTCAGACAAGCCAGATCAGGTCACAAGCAGGAACATCAGTCAGGCCGGGTCAGATCACGGAGCAGGATTCTCAGACAAGCCAGATCAGGTCACAAGCAGGAACGTCAGCCAGGCCAGGTCAGATCACGGAGCAGGAAACAAGGAGCACCATCAAACAGGCCAAATTTGGTACACAGGAGCAGGAACACTGGAACACAGCAACAGTAACACTGGCTCAGGAACACCACGAAAGGGCACCTGACAGGTGCCAAAGGCCAGGTATAAAAAGACCACAATGGGCGGGCCAAACAGGCTCAGCCAATGGGAGCGCCCACAACCAAGAGTGACAGTTAATTATCACGGGTACTGTGATAGTTGACTACTGCCCAGAGCCACTACGAAATCGGTAACAGAGAACTCCTGGAAATTATTCTTGCCTTCAAAGAATGGCGACACCTGCTGGAAGGTACAAGGGCTCAGGTGTTAATCCAGACCGACCATAAGAATCTGATGTACCTTTCTGAGGCCAAGAGATTGTCCTCTCGACAGGCCAGATGGGCCTTATTCTTATCTCGCTTTAATTTTATTGTTTCGTATCTACCCTGGTGCCCTTTCCAGGCAATTTGGGACAGAGATTGAGAAAGATGAGGTTCCGGCACCCATTATTCAGCCAGATCGCATTATGGCTACCCTATGGACCAGCATCACCTCACCTCTGGGGGAGGAAATTCTGGCCACCCAAGCTGCCGCACCCTCAGACACCCCAGAGGGGAAATGTTTCGTAGCAGAGCCATATTGTACCCGCTTACTTGAAATTTTACCATGAATCCCAGGGGGCTGGGCATGTAGGTAGGGACCAATTGATTCGGTCTATCTCACAATTGTTCTGGTGGCCGTCCTTACGTACTGATTGTACCGCCTTCACGGCAGCCTACCCTATTTGTGCCCTTGCCAAATCCCCTAGACTCCTCCCAGTTGGCTTGCTTCAACCGGTACCTAACGGTGAGCGTCTTTGGTCCCACGTCTCGATTGATTTCCTGGGAGGATTGCCAGTGTCCAAAGGGTATTTGTTTATTCTGATGGTGGTCGATAGATTTTCCAAGATGGCTCACTTTGTGCCTCTTCCTGGCCTTCCCTCTGCCCAGGAGTTGGCCATTATATTTACCAAGGAGGTATTTCGGTTGCATGGTGTACCTAGGGTACTGGTGTCGGATCATGGGAGCCAATTCGTATCTCGATTTTGGAGGGCATTTTGTGAACAAATGGGCATACAATTGTCCTTTTCTTCTGCCTACCATCCCCAGACCAATGGGGTCGCAGAGCGTGCCAACCAGGGATTGGAACAATTGCTATGCCGTTTCGTGACAATTGGGCCGACCCGTTGCCGTGGGCTCAGATTGCCAGGAACTGTGCGGTTAACTCCTCGTCCAGGAGCTCCCCGTTTCTTATAAACTACGGGTTCCAACCATGTTTGCTCCCGGACTCATTTCAGACACAGCAGATTCCAGCTCTAGATGAGCACATCAGGCGGCTCCGCTCCACATGCGCACAGGTACAGAGGACCCTCAGTAATTCGTTTCAGAGTTATCAGCGTCACGCTAATCGCAGAAGGTTGCCTGCATCTCCTTCCAGGTTCGGGATAGGGTATGGCTATCTTCCAGGAATCTCAATTTGCAAGTTCCTTGTAATAAATTGGCTCCCTGATTTGTCTGTCCCATTAAAGTCCACCGCAAAATTAACCCAGTTACCTATGCCCTGGATCTTCCAGCATCCATGCGGATTCATAATGTATTCCACGTATCTCTGCTAAAGGAGTTGGTACGCAACCGTTATACTACCACTCCTGTGGTCCCCGGTCCTATTCAGGTGCAAGGCCAGGATGAGTATGAAGTCCAAAGTATCATTGATTCCCGTAGGATCAGGGGAAGGTTGTAGTATCTGGTTCATTGGAAGGGCTATGGCCCTGAGGAGCGTTACTGGGTAAACCTAAATGATCTTCACGCTCCTGCATTGCTGCGCAGATTCCATGCTAAATACCCCCAGAAGCCTGGTCCTTCTCCACGAGGAGGGGGCCTTTGAGGGGGAGGTACTATCACAGTACCCGTGCTTTTGCAGGCGACATTATGTCAGAGTTTCTTCCTGATTCCCTTTTATTGGCTACTGAGGTTTGTCTCCGCCCAGTTCTAGCTCTTTTATACTGAGCCCTGCCACTTTAGCACGGCCCTTTCGTGGTGTTCCAGTTGCTAGCGCTTGTTCCTGACTTCTGTGTGAATCCTGTGTATGACCCGGACTACTTGACTACTCTGCCTTTTTACATTCCTGCTTGCATACCGACCCGGCCTGGCTGATGTTCCTGCTCTGTGTACCGACCCGGATTGGCTGACGTTCCTGCTCTGTGTACCGACCTGGCCTGGCTGACATTCCTGCTCTGTGTACCGACCCGGATTGGCTGACATTCCTGCTCTGTGTACCGACCTGGCCTGGCTGACGTTCCTGCTCTGACTACCGACCCAGTCATGCTCTCTGTCCCATCCGTTTTTCTGTCTGGAGGGCTTACCTCCAGTGCTCTCAACTGTCTACTAGACAGATCCTCTGGTTGCCTCATTTACACTGCCACGGCTTTACTGTGACCCAGTCTCCGGTTCATGCACCTCGTGATCCTTACAACCCGGTGTTGGAGATCAGTTTGGTTGCACCACGGTACGCTTGACCTGTCTACCGTCTACAATCCGAGGTTGGTTTGGTCCCTGGGCCCCTCAGTTGTCTCCATGGCCTTGCAGCCAACTCCAGGTCTGAGTGATCATTTAACCCCTTGTGGGTTGGTGCTGTTGCACTTAGGGTCACAGTCATTTGCAGCCTCGGGTTGGCGATACCCATGATATACAGGCTCAGTCACCCTCTGACTGTTCCGGAAGTCTGTCACTTCTCCAGGGCCTTCGATTGCCTCCTTGTGGCCTCAGTCGCTATTGGTGTCATTCTCTGTGTAGATAGTGTCCTTTGTGTCTCAGTACTACTAGGGCCTGTTCATATCTCTTGGCCTAGTAGCGCCCTATTCCCCACTGTCTCGTCAAGGATTCACACAAACTGTAACCTGACCTGTGTCAGTAGTGAACCACTGGTGTTTTACTGGACCCCTGTGGGTTACTGAGTACCATTGTAACCTGACCTGTGTCAGTATAATATCTGTCAGTATATACTGCACCTGTGTGGGTTACTCTAATTTCTGTATTTTCAATAAAACTGTGTTTTTACCAAAACCTTCCATGTCTGAGTGTCCTTAAAACAGTTACACACATACACTGTGCACATTGCAGTTGCTGATGAGAGCCACAGTTCCTGCTATCAAGGTAAAAATTATATTCTAATAACAACACACCCATGATTTTGGAGGAGGGGCAGGTAAAGAAGAATTAATGACTAACTTCTTCTTTTCTCCACATAGACTGGGGGCTACTGATTGTGCTGCTATGGCCTCAGACACATCACTGGAGATAGTCATGGCAAGTGGAATCTTCATCATCCATCACCCATGTTACTGCTATTGTTGATCCCATTCCCTTCCAGCTGCCTTATCATCCTGCTACTTAAAAAACTCAGCAGCAATAAGAACAACAGTTGCAAATTCCACCATTATGGACTCAGGAGGACATTTGACAATGACCAGGGGCCACTGGCCAACATGACCTGCTGGCACTAGGCCAGTAGGGCATTTTTATTTTTTTCTCAGGGCATACTCTTTGAAAAAAATAAACAAACAAACAAATAAATAAATAAATAAATAAAAAACATAGTCCTACAAAAAAATAAACAATTTTTGGAGGGTTTGTTTCTAACAAGCCTAAGTTCTACAGACCAATGTTTCCTTAGGGCTTGTGCCAAACAAGCTTAAGTCCTACAAATCAATGTTTCTTCAGGGCTTGTGCCTATAATAAGACTAAGTCCTACAAATCAATGTTTCCACAGGACTTGGGCCTCTAACAACAAACCTACCAAATCATCCTCTACAAAATACTCTATCAAGTCAAGTATCAGTCCATCCCAGTGGCAGCTTATGTCAGAGGGTTCCTGTCTCTATCACTTTACATACAAATGTATTATTTTATTATTTTATTTTTTTTTAATTAACTGCTCCCCCCAATACCTATCAAGAAACCCCCTCAAAACAAATTCCCTGTTCAACTGATTCATTCCCCAGACTCCACCCACCGACACAGGCACCCTCCTCAGATCTCATTTATACCATGTTTTATGGGTTTTTTAAATATTACTTTGGATTTATTTTTTTTATTAACTGCCCCCCAATCAAAGTAAACAACTCCTCCAAAAATCATACCCTGTACAAATGATTCTTTCCCCACACCCCACCAAAAAAGCACCCTCATGCCCCTTTTATACTATGCCTTTGGGAAATTAAATAATATTTGTTTTATGTTGTGTGTAACTTTAATGTTCGTATTGATTTCAATGGAATGAGCTAGGAGTGCAGCCAATTCGCACGTCTGACTGCGACTGCCAGATGCATCACTCGTGACTGTATTTTAACCAGGTCAATAGATGTGTCAATAAAAAACTCAGTAGCTAACTTGATCTCAGCAAGATAGTCTACAATAGAGCGCCTGTTGTCTCCCTGAATAATGGCCTGTTCAACATTATCCAGCCAGATCTTCAAAGCCCTGGAAATTGAAGTTAAAGCTACTGCTGGTTTACATGCAGGGCCGATAGAAGTGAAGACGCATTTTAACTCATTATCCAGATGTCTGTCTAGAGGATACCGGAAGGAGGTTGTGTCATCTAAAGGGAAGAGTGGTTTTGTGGGCAACATGAACCACTGCCGTATCCACCTTAGGTGACTGGTTCCACAGTTGAAAGTCTTGTTCTGAAAAGGGGTACAACCTTTGTAGTCTAGCCGTGGGTTTGAATCTTTTACTCGTCTTCTACCATTCGGTCATAATGACTTCTTTCACTACATCATGCAGAGGAGTATCCTTTTGAATGGTCGCACGCAGAAGAGCATGAGACCATTCAACTCTTTCAGCCGGTCGCATGGCTAAACAGCGCAACGTGACAATCTCGCATTGCATGACAGCGCAAGATTATCATATCGCATAGCCAATGAGTGCATGCTGCAGATATGTGTATTCTTTTATTTTTTTTGCTGTCTTCACATCTCTGAATTGTGTATGTCCTTCCCCTGGTTCTGAAGCTGTTTGTTAAGCACATGGAGGCAGCTGGAGTGCCTCAATATGCTGCAGATAATAATCTGTCCTCTTCCTGCTACCTGCTACCCTGTGCCTTCTGCTGGAAGGAGTATTATCTGCAGCACATGGAGGCACTCCTGCTGCCTCCGTGTGCTTAACTAACAGCTTCAGAACCAGGGGAAGGACACACACAATTCAGAGATGTGAAGATGGCAAAAAAACTAAAAGAATACACTTATCTGCAGCATGCACCCATTGGCTATGTGAAGTGACAATCTTGCAATGTCATGCACTGTGAGATTGTCACATTGCGCTGTTTAGCCATGCGACCTGCTGAAAGAGTTGAATGGTCACATGCTCTTCTGCATGCGACCATTCAAAAGTGAACCATGCAGAGGGAAGGTGGCAGATTTCTTTTTGTATGAGGAGAACATTTGATCCTTGTAACTCTTATACAGTATATAGCTTCCACAAGGTTTAAAGATTGCCTGATGGCTTTGATTAAGGGCTCTACAAGAGCTATGTTAAATCCTAGAAGCTAGTCCAAGTTGTCTTCCTCTTCTGAAGAGAATACTGGCTCCAGTGTATTATTATGTTCTTGATCTGATTCATCTGATGAAGAAAGTATTTCCCTCTGTTCTTGTGATCTCTGTCTGTTATGAGGATGAGATGCGGTGGCTTCCTATATGCCCTGGATAACAACTTGTTTAATAATGAAAGACATGTCAGCAGAGGTTGAAGGAGTTTCAATGGCTAATTTTAACCAGCAGATTCTACATAATTTCTTTCCCTCCATGGCTTCCCTGTTGCAAGCAAAGCATGCCCGTGGTCTTGATGAAGAGTCAGACATTGTTGGAATGCAGGATCCTCTGTAGAGCTGGAAAGACATATAAACAGTCCCATCAGCTACCTATCACTTTTTTTTTTTTTTTTTTTTTTAAAGGGACTTACCTGTAACAAAACTTACCCCATAGTTTTAGAATGTGATGTATTTTTGCAGTAGGTCAAGGTCCATGGCATAATCTAAATAGATATGCAAAAGCGAACCCCAGTAAGAAGTCTAATCAACAGCCAAGGGGAAGAAAATAAAGTTTGAGCCCATAGAAAACTAACCTATAATCAATTCAGAAAGCAGATAGGACAGCAAAGGAGTAATGTAACACCAAACAACTACAGTGACAGAGAAGACACAAAAGAGATAGCACAACAAGGCTTTTATATAACAAAAGTACATGGCCCATAAGCACCTTCTTAGGCATCTTCAAGTTTGAATTAGCCAGGTAGATCCTCTGATTGGCCAGAAGCAATGCATCCTGACTACAGGGATCCGGCTAACCCTCATGGAGAGTGACGCCTGGCTGGAAGACGGGTCCATAGACCCCGTTGCAGAAAGGGGCTTCCCATCTTTACTCCCTGTTGGAAGGGACCTACTGGAAGCTCTGGTCCACCAGGGAGTGAAAGATCTGGCGCAGGTAAAGGGATCTATTGAGACCTGGGTAAGCTTAAAAGAGAAAATGCCTTACTGAATGTGGGAGTCTCCTGTCGGTTACTAGACAGGAAACAAAGACTGAGGGGGGAAGGAGGAATATTTATTAGCTTTGGGAAGTTCCTGTTTTGGGGTTACTAGGAAACAATAACCCATTGGTGACGTCTGCTATGCAAATGTCCAGGGAAATACACTTTTCCCATGTTAAAGATGTCACTGTCTTTGATTGGCAAACAAATGTGTTTGATTTCTAGTCCACCACTAAGGTTCGCTTCACCATTATGGAAGATCAAACAACTCATCTTTCATGTGTCAGATTGATCATTTGCTACTGTGTTCAGTCAGTTGATGGATTTATCAATAGTTGTATTGATCAAACACAGTAGCACAAATGGTATTAATACATTTGGTTAGAAAGCTATGAAAAATAATTGAAAAAAATGAATTAAAGGCAAGGCTAAATATATCAGCATAATTTAATACCTGAAGTGTAAGATTGAAGGATAAAAAAATAAAAAACCTGTCACTATAGCGAACGTTAAGTCTCACTCAAACAAAAGCTGTGATTCTGAAAATTCCACAATTGTTAATTGCATAATTACGGATCTTGTATGTGATTGCACCAGTGATGTTCTTTAAGATGTGATCAAAATACAGACGGGCACATATTTAACCCCTTCAGTTCCAGAGGCTTGGGACATTTCCTGTACCCTGCAGGCCAGACACTTTTTTTTTTTAGCTTTCTTGTGGTACCTTACATGAAGAGAATTTTACATCATGCAAAAAGCTATGATGTCATAATGACAAAAAAAGTGAAAATTTACTCATTTTGCTAAAATCACATACTATGTATCAAAAACATTTACCTTGATTGAAAAAGTTTCAATTATTTGAAAAAGCCCTGAGTCCCCCGAGTAAAAAAATACCAAATTTGTATAGCTTTACCTACGTCCATGGCTAGCGCAGAGCCCTAATCACCAGCAGCGCAAAATTACATTTTCACCTTTATAAACTAATATGTGCATTCTAGGGGTTTTGTGGTAAAACTACCCTAAAACAGTCGAATAACTATATAAAACTATATATTTCTGAAAAGTAGACAGCCTTCCGCATCTAATAAGGGGTAACTTGCCTTCTTGCCCAAATCCTGTTGTACCCAAATGCTTCCAGAATGTGGCACTATAGGAAAAAAATGGCATTTTCTTAGATTTCTGCCCCTTCAACTGCACAGAAATCTGTGAAAACCATGGAATTTCCAACTATATTCATCAGGGGACGCTAGAAGTGCAAAAAGACACCTACTACAACCTCTAAATTTTCTAACATTTTCTCAAACATTACTTGTCTGTACAAAAATGGTTATAACAACTGCAGAAGTGAAGAAAGGGTAGACAAACTATACCATTTTGAAAAGAACACAACCTGCCGCATCTAATGAGGGGGGAATTGCCTTCTTACCCCAAGCCTGTTGTGCCCAAATACTTCCAGAAGATGGCACTATAAGAAAAAAATTGCATTTTCTTACATTTCTGCTCCTTCAACTGTACTGAAATCTGTGAAAACCATGGAATTTCCAACTCTATTCATTAGCGAGTGCTCTTAGGAGAAAATTACACCTTACTGGTATGAGTTCACCTACCTTAGGGGGCACTACAAGTACCAAACTACACATTCACAAAACTACATCTACTACAACCTCTAATTTTTCTAACATTTTCTCAAACATTACTTGTCTGTACAAAAATGGTTATAAAACTAGAGAAGTGAAAAAAAGGCTACACAAACCATACCATTTTGGAAAGAAGACAACCTGACACATCTAATGAGGTGTGAATTGCCTTCTTACCCCAAGCCTGTTGTGCCACAATGCTTCCAGAATTTGGAACTAAAGGAAAAAAACTGGCATTTTCTTACATTTCTGCCCCTTCATCTGTACGGATATCTGCGAAAAACATAGAATTTCCAACTATATTCATTAGCTAGTGCTCTTAGAAGAAAAATGACACCTCATTGGAATGAGTCGACCTTTGGGGGTGCTACAAGTGCAAAACTACACCTACTACAACCTCTAAATTTTCGAACATTTTCTCAAACATTGTCTATACAAAAATGGTTATAACAACTACTGAAGTGAAGAAAGGCTCCACAATCCATATCATTTTGGAAAGAAGACAACCTGCCGCATCTAATGAGGTGTGAAGTGCCTTCTTACCCCAAGCCTGTTGTGCCCAAATGCTTCCAGAATGGCACTATAGGAAAAAAAATTGCATTTTCTTACATTTCTGCCCCTTCAACTGTACGGAAATCTATGAAAAACATGGAATTTTCAACTGTATTTATTAGCTAGTATTCTTAGGAGAAAAATGACACCTCAATGGTATGAGTTCATCTACCTTAGAGGGCACTACAAGTACCAAACTACACCTATTGCAACCTCTAATTTTTCTAATATTTTCTCAAACATTACTTGTCTGTACAAAAATGGTTATAACAACTAGAGAAGTGAAGAAAGGCTGCACAAACCATACCATTTTGGAAAGAAGGCAAACTACCGCAGCTATTGAGGGGTAAATTGCCTTCTTACCCCATGCCTGTTGTGCCCAAATCCTTCCAGAAGGTGGCACTAAAGGGAAAAAAATGGCATTTTCTTACATTTCTGCGCATTCATCTGTACGGAAATCTGTGAAAACATGGAATTTCCTACTATATTCATTAGCTAGTGCTTTTAGGAGAAAAAGACACCCCATTGGAATGAGTCGACCTTTGGGGTGCCAGAAGCACATAACTGCATCTACCTGTTTGCTTCCTCAAAAATGGCTGCTTGTATTAAAATGTTCATAACTGTTAGAGACATGAAGGAAAGGTATAAAAGGCATACTATTTTGGAAAGTAGACATTCTCCTGCATCAAATGAGGGGTCGCCTTTCTTCCCTCTGAACTGAAGTGCACAAATATTTCCAAAAGGTGGCGTTCTGAGAATAAATACATGTTTTTTTACATTTCCACCACTTCAAAGATACTAAAATCTTTGAAAACCATAACATTTCCTGCAGTATTCAGTACCTGCTACCAGCATGAGAAAAATGGTAGCCCATTTGTGTGGGTTAACAGACAATATATGGGTGCTAGGAACATGTACGTAAACCTGACACTTTTGTTTTTGAAATTATCTGCTTGCACTAAAATGGTTTTTACCATAATAGATATGTAGGAAAGGTTGAGAAACAATTCCATTTTGGAAAGAAAATAACCTGCCGCATATAATGAGGTGTCACTGGCCTTCTTACCCAAAGGCTGGTGCGCACAAATGCTTCCAGGAGGTGGTGCTAATGAAAAAAAGGCATTTTCTTACATTTCTTCCCCTTCAAATGTATGGAACTCTGTGAAAACCATGGAATTTTCAACTGCATTCGTTAGCTAGTGCTCTTAGGAGTCAAATGACACCCCACTGGTATGATTTGACCTACCTTAGAGGGTGCTAGAATTAGAAAACTACACATACTACGACCTGTGATGTTTCTAACATTTTCTCAAACCTGACTTGCCTGTATGAAAATGTCTATAACACCTTCAAAAGTGAAGAAAAGGTAGATAAACCATACCATTTTGGAAAGAAGACAACCTACCACATCTAATGAGGGGTCACTCGCCTTCTTATCCCAATACTGGTGTGCATAAATGTTTCCACGAGGAGGCGATATAGGAAAAAATGGCATTTTTTTACAGTTCTGTCCCTTTAAATGTATGGAACTCTTAAAACCATGGAATTTTCAAACGACAGCCAATTGGTATGAGTTGACCTACCTTACGGGGTGCTAGAAGTAGAAAGCTACACCTACTACAACCTCTGATGTTTCTAACATTTTCCAAACGTGACTTGCCTGTACGAAAATGGCTATAACATCTTCAGAAGTGATGAAAAGGTAGATAAACAATACCATTTTGGAAAGAAGATAACCTGCCGCATTGAATGAGGGGTCACTTGCCTTTTTACCCCTAAGTTAGTATGCACAACTTTTTCCAGAATGTGGTGCTACAAGATAAAAAACAAACATTTTTTTTACACATAAGTCACTTGAAAGATACTAAAATGGTTCAATGGCGTGGGATTTCCTAGGAGGATTTCTTGTCAACCTAAGAAAAATGGTACCCTACTGCTGTGGGTTGACATACCAACTTGGGTGACAGGAGCGTAGCTACCAGTGAAACAGGAATGGGAAAGTAAACAGTTTATGTGTGATTTTATGGCTAACAGAGGAAAGAAGCTAGGGCGTCAGCCGGTGTACGTGCGGACCTGTGACTGCTAGTGTAACAAAGTGTGTGGGAGGGTGAGGCATTAGGCAGTGTGTGTGGGTATGAGCAGAGGAGCAAGGATGGTGGTGATGGTGGGGCAGTGCCTGATAGTATATATGGGGGTTCTGTGACTACCAGTGTGCACTGTATGTTCCCCTCATACACAGTTTGATTCCCAGCCTGAATCTAGTGCATACTGGTACTTTGAGTCAGTGGAAACAGGCTGGGGGTCAGGCTGGGGAATGGGACTGCCAGTTGGCTGTGGAACCAGGTAGGGGGATATGGTACGTGGGGGGGGGGGATTGGAGGCATTTTGTGTGCATGCCACAGGGGTGCCCAATGCACTGCACAGCAATGCGTTGAACCCCTGTGTGGCACAGGAATGGGGTCTGCATTGAACGCCCACTCCCCACTCCCAGTAGCACACACAGGGTTATTTTTTTAATTATTATTATTATTATTATTATTATTATTATTATTATAGACCTCATTGAGGGACATTGCATCCTTGTAGCACTCAGAGGGTTAATTTTTTTTTCTAACATTACTTTGTAATCAGAGCTTGTTGGGACGTCATAGGGACCAATCCTGATGCCCCCCCCCAACAATCTCTGATAACAAAGTAATGATAAAAGCCCTGTGTGCCACAGGAGGGGGGGCTGCATTGGACCCCCCCTGTGGCACACACAGGACCCCCCTGATCCCCCCAATGAGGTCTTAAAAAAAAAGCAATCAGAATAAGTGTCCCTGTTAGTGCCACAGGGGTCTCCAGCACATTGCAAATCAATGCACTGGACCCTTACTTTGTAATCAGAGCTTGCTGGGGGGCCATCAGGACCAAATCCTGATGGCCTCCCAACAATCTCTGGTAACAAAGTAATGGTACAAGCCCTGTGTGTGCCACAGGAGCGGGTGCATTGGACCCCCCTGTGGCACACACAGGGTTAAATGTTTTTAATTATAGACCTAATTGAGGGGCATCAGGACCCCCCCGATCCCCCGATGAAGTCTTGCAAAAAAAAAAAAATCCCCCCCAAAAGACGTGACCGTGTGAGTGCAACAGGGGTCTCCAACACATTGCAAAGCAATGTGCTGCAGACCCCTGCGGCACTCACAGGGTTACTTTGCCTTTTTATTTTTATTTATTTATTTATTTTTTAATCTTTTCAGACCTTGTGGTGGACATCAGGACCCCTCCTGGTGTCCCCTCAGTTATTGATCTCCCAGCCGATCGGCTGGGAGAGCAATAAGGCGACAGCAGGAGAGCAAAAGCTCTTGTTAGAAACAAACCCCCAACAATTGCTTATTTTTTTGTAGGACTATGTTTTTTTTTCCAAAGCCCTGAAGAAAAAAAACAAAAGTCCATAATTGCAGAATTTGCAGCTGCTGTTTAAGCAGCAGGAAAATTAGGCAGCTGAAAGGGAATGGGATCAACAATACCAGTAACATGGGTGATGGATGATGAAGGTTCCATAACTATCTTTATTGTTGCACCTAAGGCAGTAGCAGCACAATAAGTAGCCCCAGTCTATGTGGAGACAAGAAGAAGTTGGACAATAATTCTTCTCCACTTGCCCCTCCTCCAAAATCATGGGGGTGTGTTGTTATTAGAACAGAAATTTGTCCCTTGAGAGCAGGAACTGTGGTTATCATCAGCAACTGCAATGTGCACATTGTATGTGGTAAATAACATCTGGGGGCAGAACTGTATCCAAACACCATGACACCAGAAACCAAGTACTGCCGCTGTCACTGTACCCCTTGTCCAGAACCCTCTAATGACACATAACAACTTTCTGAAAGCTTAATAGTAATGATGAACCCTCCCTGCCAGCATCTTAACATATTCTTTGGGATGGAATCTCCACAGATTCCGCTTGATGCCTTGGTATTCTCCTCCACCACACTGGCATATGTGGTCAGTGCACCACACAATGTGCAATGGGTGAAGACGAACTGCCACATCCTAACATCAAGAGAGTGGCTATCATTTGGCGGGGAGGTAACGATGAACAAGGTGGATTGGCAGAAGATGTAGTTGTTACCTTAAAGGAAGAAGGTGATGGTGAGCTAGTTGTTTCACTCGTCATGGAACTTCCAGTGTCTGTCTTGGTTTCTCTATTCTTCCTCCTCTTTGCTTTCCACCTCACCTCTTGTTTCCTTTCTGGATAGTTAGGGGGTACAGTAACAGTGGTGCTTGCTTTCTGTAATGGATGTTTGGCTTTAACATGTTTGACATAAATGTTATGGTGTATGTGTTTCATGTGTGATATCAGGGAGGATGGGCCAAGGTGTGTTCCCTCCTTGCCCCTTCTCACTGACTTGTCACAAATTGTGCACAGTGTCGTTGGTGATGTCTGCATTGTGTCTGTCCCAACAAAAAAATAGTCCCATACTCATGACTTCAAGGGGAGGGGGAAGGTGGAGAAGAATGGCCTCTTTCTCCTTGTCCTCCACATTCCCATTCACTGTCTGTGCTGGCAGAGGATTATTTTGCTGCTTTTGCTGCTATTGCCTCAGAATCAGCACTGAAACTAGGACCAGGAGTATTGCTACTGCTGGCAAGTGAAACCTGTCCTAGTCCCACATCATGTGTTGACTAAAGATGAGCGAGCACCCCGATGCTCGGGTGCTCGGGTGCTCTGACCGAGCACCCCCTGATGCTCGAGTGCTCGGCCGAGCACCCGAGCCCCATTCAAATGAATGGGAGCACTCGAGCATTAAACCAGGCACCCCCTGCTCTGATGAGCGGAGGGTGCCTGGTCAATGTCCCCCTTCATCTCCGCTATGCCCCTCTTCCACAATGTCCCCCTTCATCTCCTATGCCATAGCGGAGATGAAGGGGGACATTGTGGAAGAGGGGCATAGCGGAGATGAAGGGGGACATTGTGGAAGAGGGGCATAGACTCTATGCCCCTCTTCCACAATGTCCCCCTTCATCTCCGCTATGCCCCTCTTCCACAATGTCCCCCTTCATCTCCTCTATGGCATAGGAGATGAAGGGGGACATTGTGGAAGAGGGGCATAGCGGAGATGAAGGGGCACATTGTGGAAGACGGGCATAGCGGAGATGAAGGGGGACATTGTGGAAGAGGGGCATAGAGTCTATGCCCCTCTTCCATAATGTCCCCCTTCATCTCCGCAATGCCCCCTTCATCTCCGCAATGCCCCCGTACCTCCATTCCCTGGTGGTCCAGCGGAGCGTCTTCGGATCTGTGCCTCTTCCGGCACAGATCCTCTTCACCCGAGCATGTCGGGCGAGCACATGGCGGTACTCGTACGAGTACCGCCATGTGCAGAGCAGAGCGATGCTCGAGCCGATCCGAGCATCGGCCGAGCATGCTCGCTCAACACTAGTGTTGACCCCATTCCCACTGTGTCCAATATGGTCTGTGGCATGCTAGCATGCTCCTCAGCATCTTGCTGCCCTTGCAGCTCAGCAGCAGCAGGAATTAGAGCAGTTGCAAATTCTGCAAATTCCAAAAGCTCATTGCTAGTGGAGGTGGTGATGCCTATTCTCGTCCCTGTCTCCCATTTATTCTTAGTTTCTGAGAAAAAGGCCATCAATGTCTCTTCCACCCCAGCTTCTCTACCATCATAATAACCATCACCACTAGTCCCACTACGTGCTTCTGCTGCTCTATTACTGACATTTCACTGTTGCTTGAAGGTGGTGACAAGCAATGTGACAGAGGGTCCCCTAATGTCACACCTGGCATTTCCTTTTGACCTGAAGAAGAAGGCAGACTATCAGCAGTAGCAGCAGGCACATGTGTCAATTCTGTGCTCCTACTGGTGGTAGTGTTATTAATTCTACACCTGCTCCCCCCCCAACACCAATTCTGTTCTCTTCAGGATCATGTTCCACTTGGACACTGTAGTGAAGGGAAGGACTCCCAGAGCCAGATGAATGGTGTAGGTTCCCTTGACCGCTAGTCTGGATGCTCTCAAATGCTTCCCCTACCACTCCCCTAACACTAGTCCCGCAGGCTGCTTCACCATTACTGTTACTACAACGACTAACACCACGCACATCAAGTTCAGCCCCAGAGTGTTCCTCCTCACAGTCACTAGTAATATGATGATTACCCCCTCCTTCACTCCTAACACTAACAAGCTGCTGGACTTTTTTAGTTGTAGTAGTACTAGCACTCGTGGCGCTGCTTGGGTTTGGCCAGTGTGACTTAGGGTCTGTTGCTGTCACACTTGACATCATCTTCTCCTGCCCCCCTCCTGAGTATTAGCAGCAGCTTAAGCACTGGAGGCAACAGGTTCAGTACTGGCAGCAGGCACAGCACTGGTTGCAGCAGGTACAGCAAGTCTGACAGCAGGCACAGTATTGGTGGCAGCAGGTTCAGTACTGGCAGCAGGCACAGCACTGGTGGCACTGGAAACAGGGGCAGCATGTCTAGCAGCAGGTGCAGGCAGCTGACCTTTCCTTCTCTCACTAGTACTACCCTTTTCTCCCTCCCTTCCCATTCCCTTTTCTCCCCCCCTTCCCATTAAATTCCCAAAGGTCCCTTGGGGTGATTTAGGGGGACTGGACAGCATTTGTTCAGTAGTGCTCACTTCGTCCTCCTCAGACTCAGTGGACACATTTGGGTCCTTCAAGTTCCTCCTTTTAATATTTTTCAACCTGCTCATTATGATAGCAGTCACTATGGGCCTCTCCTGTCTCAATTTTTCCAAAAGAGCACACCAGAATAGCACAGCACGTCTACCTCGCTCTGTAGCTCTATTGTGTTTGATTTCCGCAAATACGTCATGTTTTTATAGCTAAAAGGCAAAAACAACATAAATCAATAGGAGAAAACTTTTGAGCCATTGAAAAAAAGGTGAACAATTTTGGCCAATGTGCAAAAAATGTGAAAATTGTAAATGTTGGATTTGAAGTGGATTTGCCCGCAAAAAAAGCAGACAGCAACATGGTTTTAGTGGAATTTCTCTCGGGAACACAGAGAGAGATTTCTCCCACCCCATTTATTACTGAAAGCTAGAGATGTATGAAACATTTTTAAAAGTTCCTTTTTCATATAAAACAGGCAATCCTGTAAGTTTACGATTACAAAACAAGTGTTGTATGTCTGTTTAATATGATATTTAGTGTAGGTGGATGTATAAAATATGGTCCCATCCCAAGAAAGAAGGGGTTAATAAGGGGTTCTTGTGTTTCTTAATCAGGAGTTAATAAGGGGATAATGTGATTTTTACAAGCCTTCTGTGCATAATGTATTTGTTATAAGCTTTCTGTGCTTGGCCTTCATCATGTTACAGCTTCAAGGCCATGTAGATAGAGCAATAAATGCTGACCATGCAGTAGCAGAACACGAGGTATGGCATGAACTGTGCATGTAGTTGTGACATAGGTGTTTACATTAACCCATGCAGCTGCAAAGCACAAGCTGGGCATGTAGTTGTAACGTAGTTTGTTGACACTAACTATGAAACCTGATAGGTAAAAGTATCCTGGTCAGGATATGATAGAGTGTATATATAGCTGGGAGTTGTGGGGGCTTATTAAGAGCTCTTCTGGAGCATGATATCCGTGCCCATCTGTGTAAGTGCACTCTTGAGGGGATTGTATGGGCATTGGTCAGAACCATCAGGGGCTCTCGCATAAGTGCTGAGTTTATCTGTAGCTAAGTATCATGTAATATTTTGTGTGTCTCTCTGTTTATTTACTTTGTAATCTAAAAGAATCCTCAAAACACTTAGCCTGTCAAGGTGCATGAAAAGCCACCATGTTATACCAATATATAATAGCCCTGGTTTGCATTTATCACATGTCATTTGGGTGAGGTACATGCTTACAACACAAAGAATCTGTGTGAGTTGAGCTACAACCTGCAGAAATCCATTACTTCCAAAAAAAACTGAAATGTTCTAGGAGTGGAGGAGGACTCAAGAGGGACATACTCTAAGAGGCAATATGGAACCAGGGTGGATATGGTGGCAACGTGGTGATGATGGCATAGTGTCTTCACCATCATAACCCCATTAATCCAACACAATCTGCCAACATCGCCATGAATCCTCCATGCCTTTTGACAGGTTTAGTCTTTTATTTGACAATGGCTCATTTGCACAGTGAAAAACAAGTTTAGTAGGCCATTGTCATATATTCATGTGAGCATCTTAATGTGGCACTTCACCACATGCACTAAGCTCCGATAGCTGACTCTGCTGTTGGAGTTCATAGTCCCAAAATTACAGTTTTATGAAACTACTCTGGAGAGCACAGATAGCAGCTGCCTTTCCTTAACCCTTTCAGTACCAATGGGATGTACATTGCATACCCATGTGGCACTGAAAGGAGTAAAAAAAACTTGTGTTAAAAACTGAATCTGAGATGCTAGGTACAGGACTCTGTAACATACACAATGCACAATTTGGAACCTCAACAAGACAAGTATTCCAATTTGCTTCTGTAATGTAAAAAAGTGAGTAAAAAAAAGTGAGTAAAAATATAAATTTGGATGTGGCGGTTGATCTGATCTCTTTAGACTTTGCTAAGACATTTGATACGGTTCCACACAAAAGGTTATTGTGCAAATTGACTGAAATAGGCTAAGAGGCAAATGTTTGTGAGTGGATTGGAAACTGCTGAAAGACAGAATGCAAAAAGTGGTGTTAAATTAGAAGTTCTCAGATTGGACAAATGTGATATGCGGAGTACCTCAGGGATCTGTCCTGGGACCTCTTCTTTTTAATTTGGTTATTAATTATCTCCCAGTGGGTATAGAGAGCCATGTATAAGTGTTTGCAGATGACACAAAATTAAGTAGTGTAATAAAGTCTGAACTGGATGTGTCTTCATTACAAGAGGATTTCAGCAAATTAGGTAACTGGGCAGGCAAATGAGATTCAGTATAGACAAGTGTAAAGTTATGCATTTTTGGTATAATAATAAAAATATATCATATAGCTTAAATTGTGTTTCTTTGGGGAAATCTACTCATGAAAAGGATTTGGGAGTAATAGTAGACAATAGATTTAGCAGTAGTGCACAGTGCCAGCTGGCGGCTGCAAAGGACAATAAGATTTTGGAGTGTATTAAAAGGGGTATTGACTCGTGGGAGGAAGACATTATTTTGCCTCTTTACAGGTCCATGGTAAGACCCCACCTTGAATATGCAGTACAATTCTGGGTGCCTTTTCTGAAAAAGGACATTATGGAACTTAAGAAAGTGCAGAGGAGAGCTAGAAAACTAAATAAGGGGAATTGATAGTTTTAGTTATGACTAAAGATTAGAAAACTTAAATTTGTACATACTAGAGAAATGGCGTCTTATAGGGATATTCTATCATTATATTAATATGTTCAGTACCCATACAAAGGGCTCTCTAAAGACCTGTTCATTAATAGAAAGGTACAAAGGACAAGGGGTCACCCGCTAAGAGCCGAGGAAAGGAGATTTTGTCTACAACAGCGGAAGGGATTCTTTATGGTAAGGACAAAAAAGGTATGGAATTTACTGCCTGAAAAAGTGGTGCTATCAAATACATTAGATGCCTTTAAAAGGGGCCTGAATACCTTTTTAAAAGAGCAAAACATAGAGGGCTATGTATGTTAGTATTGGGATTAATATTTACTTAGTGCTTGTTGATGCAAGGAGAAATCTGATTGCTATTTGGAGTCAAGAAGGAAAGATTCCCCCATTCAAAGCAGAATTTGAAATAGCTGAAATAAGTTTTTTGTCTTCTTTTGGATCAACAGCAGTAAACAAGAATTGGAAAAGGGTTGAACTTGATGGACACAAGCCTTTTTTTAACCTAAACTACTATGTAACTATGTATAGCTTCAAAGAGAGATATAAGACTTGTGAATTCAGATTGTGTCATATCTGATTTGAATAGGAGCTAGTGGATACTTTGCCAAGCTGTCCCTCTGGCATTTGCGCACATCACCAGTTTGCACAGTGTGTCTGCCAATGTGATGGGATGTGACTTTCCCAAGCAGTGCAGCAGCATAAACACATGCTCCTTCCCTGCCCTCCCATCTTCCACTTTCCCTCACCACCCATTTGACCATTCCTGTAGCCCCTTCCACTTTACCTTCTGCCGCTCTGTCTGTCTTCCTTCTCCCACCTCCATTTCTCCTTCTGTTGCAAGGAAGTGTTATAATGTTATTAAAAGATTGCTAGAGTGGGGGAGATGGGGCTTTAAACATTTCAATGGCAGAGGAACCCTCAGCACATAGCTCTGTGATATGCTAATGACTGAATTAAACCCTTCTACTCTTACAGCCTTAATTCTTAAAGGGATAGTAATGTCTTAATTATATAAAAAGTAATATTGTAGACCATAAAATAAGAAATCCATTGATGTAATTCCGATCTCTCAAACCTTTATGGTTTGAGAGATAGAGCTTTCTAAAGTTCCCCTCTCCTTCCGCTTCTCCTGAGTCAGCTGCAAGCTGACTGCAGGAGTTCCTGGTCCGGGGACCGACAGGTGGCTCTTCAGCAGAGCCAACATAGCATGATTTAAAAAGAAATACTTCAGTCGGCTGACTCGTGGAGGGTCTTCGTCAGTGCCACAATAGTGTGGTTTAAAAAGAAGTGCTTCTTTGGAACGGTCTAAAATGTGTGCATGCAAACCAAGCACACTTTTTAGACCATTCCAATGAAGTATTTCTTTTTAAATCATGCTATGTTGGCTCTGCTGAAGAGCCACCTGTCGGTCCCCGGACCAGGAACTCCTGCAGTCAGCTTGCAGCTGACTCAGGAGAAGCGGAAGGAGAGGGGAACTTTAGAAAGCTCTATCTCTCAAACCATAAAGTTTTGAGAGATAGGAATTGCATCAATGGATATTACTTTTTATTTCATTAATACATTACTATCCCTTTAATGCATATTCCAATGTGTGTTTCTATCACCAATGCGGTGTGTTCATCATACATTGCCAGATGCACATTGCCACAATGTTGATCACTAGTGTACCTCCACTCCAGGAGAATGGAGACTTAGAGAAATCATGAGTAGTACTTCAGCCTGTGTGTGTATGCGTGTGTGTTTAATATAATTCCTATGTGCAAGAGTGCAAGTGCTTTTGGTGAAACACTCTGATTATTGTACTACTAAATTGCAATATTTACAGCAAATATTGTTGTAAATACTTTTCAGTGAACATTAGGCCAACATTGAATTACAAATTCCTTATTGCCTGATGAAATAAGGTTAAAAGCATTCAATAAAGCTGCAGACTCTCAGATAATGGCAATTTGTTGCAGTCCTTAGTCATTTTTTTTAATAATAATCTAATTGTCAGTAACATAGTAAATTTTTTTTAAAAAGACATGTCCATCAATTCAACCTTTGACTCATAACCCAGAAAATGAGAATTATATAAGCTTTCCTACTACTAAATACTTTATCTGCTTTATCTGAACTTCCTGTTTTCCCTACTGTTAGACAGGATAACCCTGTATATTCCCTCTTGAAAAAAAATCTTATCTCCTCTTAAATGTGTCCATTGTATCTGTGTTACAGCTTACCTTGACTTCAGCATCATCTGCAGGCACGAGGCTTCAAGCATGCTGCAGGACTCTGTTTTATCTGTTTTCTTCCTGTAGTCTCCTCCTACCAACTTCCTACTTCCTACCTCTGAGCTGTTCCTCTTGCCTCCTGTGGAGGGGATTAAAAGGCAGACTTAGGCCTGACTCAGTTGCCCTTGTGTTGTTGTTCATAGCAGTTCTGTTACCTTGGGCTCCGTGTATGACCTGGCTATTCTTCCATCCATTCTAGTGCTGACCTGTGGCTCTGACTATTCTTTTGCCTATCCCCTAATAGTGGACATCCAGTCTGGTGCAGACTTGTGGCTCTGGCTGACTACCTGAACTGTGTATGACCCGGCTTGTCTGACTACCCCGTCTGGTGCTGACTTGTGGCTCTCCCTGACTATTCTTTTGTCTTTTTCCATGGTGATCAGACACCCAATCTAGTGCGGGCCTGGGGCTCTGATAGACCTGCATAGCTGACTGCAGGCGTGAGTCAGTATTCACCCTTACTGGCTCCAAGTGTGAGTCAGTGATATTTCCTTCTGACTGCAGGCTGAGTCAGACCTCATTCCTCATTGGATCAAGATTCTGGGTTCCTTTTTCAGTTCCTGTTCCTGGTTCCAGCTGGGACTTCCAGTGGCTAAGGCCTAGTCTCCAGCACAGTGGTTTAGCATTGCAACCTATTATTTCTGATAGCGGGCTTGCTGGCTATTACCCTGTGCTTATTCCTATTGTATATATTGTATATATCTTCTTTATGCCATTTGTTAATAAACTGCATTAACTAACCGTACTTACTCCTGAACTTCTCTGGGTAACTGTGACAATCTGCCATTACAACATCCTTGCCAAGGAATTCCATAATTTAATAGAACTTAATGTAAAAAACCTTCCTCATCTGAAGCTGAAACCCCCTTTCCTCTAATCTTAAGGGGTGTCCCTTGGTTATTTGATCAGGCTTTGGAATTAATAGGTCACCATTAGTGATGAGCGAGCACCCCAATGCTCGGGTGTTCGGGTGCTCTGACCGAGCACCCCCTGAGGCTCGAGTGCTCGGCCGAGCACCCGAGCCCCATTGAAGTCAATGGGAGGACTCGAGCATTACACCAGGCACCCCCTGCTCTGATGAGGGGAGGGTGTCTGGTCCATAGGAAAAGGGCAGAAAAAGATGGAAACACTACAGAAATGGTTCAGGGACAGCATAGGGAGGATGTCTGGATGCATCTTGGACTCCAACATCGCTGCTGGGAACGATCTTTCGCCCGTAGTACGCCATTTTTACAGACTGACCATAAAACACACAAAAAGGAAAATAAAAACGACTTTAGGCGAAAAATTGTTACCAAACAATATTTGCTGTATATTTAATTGTATATCATCTGCAAATTCTCCCAAAAATTTCCTTGATTTTCGGAAGTGAGGCCATGATTAAGAGGGAAACGTGCGCAGAGGCAAATTATCCCAAAAATTTCCTTGATTTTCAGAACTGAGGCCATGATTAAGAGGGAAACGTGCGCAGAGGCAAATTCTCCCAAAAATTTCCTTGATTTTCAGAACTGAGGCCATGATTAAGAGGGAAACGTGCACAGAGGCAAATTCTCCCAAAAATTTCCTTGATTTTCAGAACTGAGGCCATGATTAAGAGGGAAACGTGCGCTGAGCTGACCATCTAAAACATTATGGGTGAGGGTCTGCTGCAGAGCTGACCATCCTAAACATTATATGCGAAGGCCCGCTAGTGAGCTGACGCTATAAAACATTATATGAGAGGGCCCGCTAGAGAGCTGACCCAATAAAACATTATATGAGAAGGCCCGCTGGTGAGCTGACCTATATAAAAATTGGCAAACAGGGCCCGCTGGTGAGCTGACCCTATATAAAAATTATATCACAGGGCCCGCTGGTGAGCTGGCCCTATATAAAAATTATATCACAGGGCCCGCTGGTGAGCTGGCCCTATATAAAAATTATAGCACAGGGCATATGGAAGAGGAGGAGGAGGATGAGAAGATTAAGAGTCAACCATATACCCGTTTTTTGGGTGGAAGGGGTGAATGGGAATACAGAGTATTCCCATCATTGTAAATAACATATATAAAGTGAGTTTATGTTCCCCCGGGGCTTTCCTCCAGTGGAGTGGAGAAGTCAGGGGAAATCCAGGCCTTGTTCATTTTTATAAGTGTCAACCTATCAGCATTGTCGGTGGAAAGGCGGATACGCTTATCTGTTATGATGCCACCAGCAGCACTAAATACCCGCTCAGACAGAACGCTGGCGGCAGGGCAGGCCAGCACCTCCAAGGCGTAGAGTGCCAGTTCATACCACGTGTCCAGCTTGGACACCCAATAGTTGTAAGGCACAGAGGGATCATTGAGGACGCTGACACGGTCTGCTACGTACTCCTTCACCATCTTCCAAAACTTTTCCCTCCTTGTGACACTAGGCTGCGCATCAGGGTGAGGGTGCTGGCGGGGTGTCATGAAGGTGTCCCACGCCTTGGAGAGTGTTGCCCTGCCTTTCTCGGAACTGCTGTGTGCTCCCCTTTTCTCCCCTTCTCTGTTGGCCAAGGTAGCACGTACTCTGCCGCCAGCGTTGTCAGATGGAAAATTTTGGAGCAATTTTTCGACAAGAACCTTCTGGTATTGCAACATTTTGCTTGTCCTCTCCACCGGAGGAATGAGAGATGAGAAATTCTCTTTGTAGCGGGGGTCCAGAAGGGTGAACACCCAGTAATCCGTGTTGTCTAAAATGCGTACAACGCGTGGGTCACGGGAAAGGCAGCCTAACATAAAGTCAGCCATGTGTGCCAGAGTACCAACAGTCAAGATTTCGCTGTCCTCACCAGGAGGATGACTCTCAATATCCTCATCCTCTTCCTCCTCTTCTGCCCACCCACGCTGAAGAGATGGAACTAAAGTTCCATGGCTACCCTCTGTAGCGGAGGCAACCGTGTCTTCCTCCTCCTCCTCCTCCTCCTCCTCCGCCTCCTCCAATTGTCGCTGAGAAGACGAAGTGAGGGTGCTCTGGCTATCACCTTGTGTAAGCTCTTCCTCCCCCATTTCCACCTCTTCCACATGCAAAGCGTCGGTTTTAATTGTGAGCAGCGAGCGTTTCAGTAGACACAGAAGTGGGATGGTTACACTGATAATAGCGTTATCGCCGCTCACCATCTGTGTCGATTCCTCAAAATTGCGTAAAACCTCGCAGAGGTCTGACATCCATTCCCACTCCTCACTTCTGATTACAGGAAGTTGAACGGAGAGGCGACGACCGTGTAACAGCTGGTACTCCACTACTGCCCTCTGCTGCTCACAAAGCCGGGCCAACATGTGGAAGGTGGAGTTCCAGCGCGTGCTCACGTCACACAGTAGCCGGTGAGCTGGCAATTGTAAGCGCTGCTGCAGCTTCAACAGGCAGGCCGAAGCTGTTGATGACTTACGGAAATGTGCACACACGCGGCGCACCTTGGTCAAGAGATCATGCACATTGGGGTAGGTTTTTAGAAATCGCTGCACCACTAAATTAAATACATGCGCTAGGCATGGTACGTGTGTGAGCTTGCCGAGCTCCAAAGCCGCCACCAAGTTACGCCCATTATCACACACAACCATGCCTGGTTGCAGGTTGAGTGGCGAGAGCCACTGCTCGGTCTGGTGACCAATCCCCTGCAACAGCTCTGAGGCCATGTGCTGTTTGTCCCCAAGGCAGATCAGCTTCAGCACGGCCTGTTGACGCTTCCCCACTGCAGTGCTACACTGCTTCCAGCTACTGGCTGATGGGGGAGTGGCGCTGCGTGTAGAGAATTCGGAGGTGGAAACGGAGGAGGAGGAGCCAATAACGTAGGTGCTGGTGGAAACCCTGATGGAGGTAGGGCCCGCAATCCTCGGCGTGGGTAGCACCCGTGCCATCCCAGGGTCCGAGTCGCTCCCAGCCTCCACGACATTCACCCAGTGTGCCGTCAGGGAAATGTAGCGTCCCTGGCCACAAGCACTTGTCCATGTGTCAGTCGTTAAGTGGACCTTCCCAGTAACTGCGTTGGTCAGGGCACGGGTGATGTTACGGGACACATGGTGGTGTAATGCGGGGACTGCGTACCGAGGGACAGCTGCTGCCATCAGGCTGCGGAAGGACTCAGTGTCCACAAGCCTAAATGGCAGCATTTCGATGGCCAGTAATTTTGAAAGGTGTGAGGTTAGTGCTATGGCCTGTGGGTGGGTGGCTGGGTACTTTCTCTTGCGCTCAAATGCCTGGGGTAATGACATTTGGACGCTGTGCTGGGACAGGGAAGTGGATGTGGTCGCTGATGGTGCTTCAGATGGTACAGGTGCAGGGCGGGAGGTATGCGGGCCTGCGCCTTCGACAGGCGATTGGCCGGCACCGAAAACAGGGGAAGAGGAGGCAGTGGTGTGGCCTGCAGACACAGATGGGCGATCCAGGCGTTCCTCCCACTTACTACGGTGCTTGGATGCCATGTGTCGGATCATGCTGGTGGTGGTGAGGTTTCTAGTGTTCATGCCTCGGCTCATTCTGGTGTGGCACAGGTTGCAAACTACAATTCTTTTGTCGTCCGCACTTTCCTTAAAAAAACGCCATACCGCGGAACACCTACCCCTTGGCAAGGTAGATTTACGCAAGGGGGTGCTCCGTGGAACATTTGCGGGCCGGTTTGGTGCGGTCCGCCTTCTTTCTGTAGCCACACCACTGCCTCTTCCAGCCTGTTGCGGTGCTGCAGATGGCTCACCCTCAGGACTGCTGACATCGCTCGGCTCTACACCTTCCCAGGTGGGGTCAGTCACCTCATCGTCCACCAAGTCCTCCTCCACTTCCTCACTCTGATCATCCTCCTCAAGTCTTGATCCCACCACATACTCAGTCATTGACAACTGTATAACATTCTCCTCAACAAGGTCTTGAGACAGAAATAGTGGTTGATTTAATGGCAACTGTGTCTCATCATCATCATCATCATCCACTACTTCCTTTGACCTTAAATGCCGTTCACATCTGTCATCTTCTTGTGATTGGGTAGCCTCTAGAGGTTGTGAATCAGGGCACAAGATGTCATGTTCCTCTGCAAGCGTGCTTGGAGAGAGGGTCAAATGAAGGATTGGTGATGAGACGAGCTCCTCACTATATCCCAGTGTGGGATCACTTCTTTGACCAGACCGTGTATGGTGGGAGGAAGGATGATCAGAGTGAGGATTATTTTGACCAGACTCTTGGCTACTGAGAGTGGACTTGGTGGAAGACAGGGTGGTGCTTAACCGACTGGAAGCAGTATCAGCTGTCATCCAACCGACCACCTGTTCGCAGTGGTCGGACCTCGAGAGTGATGTCCTGCGACGCCCTGTAAAATTACACATGAAGCTAGGTATGGTGGATGTCTTTCTTTCTTGTGCTCTGGCACCAGGCACAGTTTCTCCGCGTCCTGACCCGCGCCCTGAACTTTCAGGATCACGTCCACTTCCCCGTCCCTTTTTACCCGCCTTCTTCATCTTACACAGAATATGTGACTTTAATATTTGAGTTTGAAAACTTAACAGTATTTCTTACTATTCTGCAACTCTGCAGAGTACACAGAATAGGCTGCTAAACGGCGGTGATACACACTGAATGGAATATGTGACTTTAATATTTGAGTTTGAAAACTTAACAGTATTTCTTACTATTCTGCAACTGTTCAGAGTACACAGAATAGGCTGCTAAACTGCGGTGACACACACTGAATGGAATATGTGACTTTGATATTTGAGTTTGAAAACTTAACAGTATTTCTTACTATTCTGCAACTCTGCAGAGTACACAGAATAGGCTGCTAAACGGCGGTGAAACACACTGAATGGAATATGTGACTTTAATATTTGAGTTTGAAAACTTAACAGTATTTCTTACTATTCTGCAACTCTGCAGAGTACACAGAATAGGCTGCTAAACGGCGGTGATACACACTGAATGGAATATGTGACTTTAATATTTGAGTTTGAAAACTTAACAGTATTTCTTACTATTCTGCAACTGTTCAGAGTACACAGAATAGGCTGCTAAACTGCGGTGACACACACTGAATGGAATATGTGACTTTGATATTTGAGTTTGAAAACTTAACAGTATTTCTTACTATTCTGCAACTCTGCAGAGTACACAGAATAGGCTGCTAAACGGCGGTGAAACACACTGAATGGAATATGTGACTTTAATATTTGAGTTTGAAAACTTAACAGTATTTCTTACTATTCTGCAACTCTGCAGAGTACACAGAATAGGCTGCTAAACGGCGGTGAAACACACTGAATGGAATATGTGACTTTAATATTTGAGTTTGAAAACTTAACAGTATTTCTTCCTATTCTGCAACTCTACACAGTACACAGAATAGGCTGCTAAACGGCGGTGATACACACTGAATGGAATATGTGACTTTAATATTTGAGTTTGAAAACTTAACAGTATTTCTTCCTATTCTGCAACTCTGCACAGTACACAGAATGTGCTGCTAAACTGCGGCGAAGCACACTGAATGGAATATGTGACTTTGATATTTTAGTTTGAAGACTTAACAGTATTTCTTCCTATTCTGCAACTCTGCACAGTACACAGAATGTGCTGCTAAACTGCGGCGACGCACACTGAATGGAATATGTGACTTTGATATTTTAGTTTGAAGACTTAACAGAATGTGCTCTAATCTGCAACTTTGCACACTAAACAGAATGTGCTCTAATCTGCAACTTTGCACACTAAACAGAATGTGCTCTAATCTGCAACTTTGCACACTAAACAGAATGTGCTCTAATCTGCAACTTTGCACACTAAACAGAATGTGCTCTAATCTGCAACTGTGCACACTAAACAGAATGTGCTCTAATCTGCAACTTTTCACACTAAACAGAATATTTTTTTTTTTGTTTTTTTGTTTTTTTCCCCCCACACAAAATAACCTGCTGCCCCCACACACAGTAGTCCTAAAAAGGACTTTTGGTTCTTTTTTTTCACAATTTTTTTTTTTTCCTCCCTACACTGCCTTTCCCTTCCTATCCTCAGCTCTCCCTGGCTCAGACTGAGCCGAACTCGATGGTCAGGTGCTATACAGCACCCGACCACGGGTTCTGGCCAGCCAATCAGTGTAATGCCAGCAGCCAACATGGCTGCTGGCATTACACCGATGTCAGAGCCTCCCTGCACGTTTATTGGCTGCGCAGCAGCCGCAAAACGTGCGGGGAGGAGACCCGAACATGGCGGGCGAGCACATGCGGTACTCGTACGAGTACCGCCATGTGCCGAGCAGAGCGATGGTCGAGCCGATCCGAGCATCGGCCGAGCATGCTCGCTCAACACTAGTCACCATCATCAAAGAGATCCTTGTATTTGCCTCTCATATACTTGTACATTGTCATAAGATCTACTCTTAGATATCTTTTTTCTAGAGTAAATAAACAAAGTTTGTCTAGACGTCCCTCATACTTCAAATCTTCCATTCTAGAGATGGGTTAAAATGTTTGCCTCAAACCAAAATTGGCAAAAAATGGCACTTTCCACTTGGAAAAAATTTTCCTGCTTTTTTCGTCTACCTCATTGCACTGAAATCAATGGGAAGGAAAAGGTTTCCCCACCATGTGAACATTTTCTCTACTTTTCTACAGCCATATTCAAGGGTGTCAGGCTCTTACAGCATGCCATTCTGTCTTTGTGAGAGGAGAAAGCAGCATGTTTTTGAGCTAGAGAAGATAGGCAAACAAAGGAAATTAAGTGTAGTTTAGGGAGTCTTTTAGGTAGGACATTTGTTCTCTGTATTAGGAGAGTCTAGGGGCACTCTGGGGCAGAAGAAGGGAGCAAGGAGGTTACCTCAAATACTCCAAAATTTGGTGTGACTTATTGGCAAGACACAGGCAGCTGGGGTCAAACTCATTTGCTGATTTTGCTTATATTGTCTCTGTGCTGGGAAAGTCTGGGGAAAAAAAGTTGTTGATTTTGTTTTTTAGTTATGAATATTTTTTTGGACTGACTGTGATAACATAGGGTAAACAACTAAAAAATGTAAATAATTAACACATAAATAATTAAACAAATCAATATATTAGGTAGCAGACAGCTGACTGAGCCTGATGTGAGTTCTGTGACTGAGGCAGACAACATTGAGAACTTTGTTGAGGGCCAAGGCAAGATATCACACTCCATCACTACTGCACTGTACTGTAGAGAGTAAAAACACACACGGTACTTGAGTAATGTCCAGCAAAGGCACAAGCGGGAGAGGGGAAAGGTGGAGCAGTGCAGGGACTTGGGATTAAAGTGTTAGTTCAAAAACTAACTGCACAAATGGTTGCTGCAGCATGTGCAAAAAATGATGATGATGATCCCTCTGCTCCCAGGGTAGATACAGTTTGTCAAGGTTCCACCAATCACACCACGCCAGTCCCCCACCATCACTACCATACACATATGCCACATTGTAGATTGTACTTTGTTTTTTTATTTCTTGACATCATTATGAATATGTACTACTATCACTTAAGCAGGAAGTTAGTGTTGTGGGCAAAGGACAAATGGAATCTGCATGCTAACACATTTTTTAAGGTATTTGTTGCTGTCGGACTCACAACTCTGACTTCCAGCTACTTATTTTTCCACTAAAGCCCTCAGAAGTAATATTGAGCTGGGAAATGTTGCACCACAGGAAACATAGGCAACACGTGCTGAATAGGAGAAAATGTGTTGGAATAGGCAAAATATTTGCTGCAGTAGGTGAAAAGGAGGAAAATTTTGCACTGGAGAAATGGAGAAAACTTTCAGGATAAAAGAGAAAATTGTCATTTTTCTGAAAAGTCATACAGGAAATTTTTCTCACTTTTTACATGCACCTATTCAATTCCCTTAATTAATTTTGTTGCTCTTTGCAATGCTCCAGTTCTAGAATATACTTTTTAGAACTGGTGCCCAAAACTGTACTGCATTTTCGTGGTGAGGTCTTGCCAATGATTTGTACAGTGACAAAACAATGTTATCCACTTTTGCTTCAATACCCCCTTTTTTTGTGCAAGACAGGACTTTGCTTTTGCTACTGCTCTTTGATAAGGGTGGGTGAAATGTCCTGTCGTGTTCCTATATAGAAATTTCACAAAAACCACATTGTTGTTGGCTTTTTCACTGGCAAATCCCCTTTAAATACAGATATTAAATCTTCACCATTGATATTTGTGGCCGGAAGCCAGGCCGGGAGGACATGTCCCTGCATTGCTCCGTGATCCAGAGAATAATCTGGGTGAATCTACTAGCTGTGTCAATTTTGTTTTACATTCAAGAGGTACCACGGTACTCTCCTTGGAATGCAATGCCGATTGGTGCCAAAATTGTATAATTTGAGGGACCTGAAACTGGGCTGCTGTGAGCTGTTGGATGTGGGCCTGGTAGGCCACGAGTGCAGGCCTGAGGAGTGACGGGGCAGTATTGAGCTCAGAGGTGAATTATCCTGGTTCACTCTATATATGGATTGCTGCGGGAGTGTCCTCCACTTCAATAATAATCGACCCAGTGGCTGCTTGCGTAACATGGCGGACACTGTGTCCACACATCGACGACAGAGGTGAGGTGACACGCTAAACCCCGACTTATCTGTGGAAACTGAAACACTGGGGCATATTAAAGACACCATATTCCATACATCCCTGAGTGGAATATCTGGGACACCTGATGTTACTTGTGCTGCGCTCACTGCGGCAGGCTCCTAGCCACTGCTCAGTTCTCCCCGAGGCCCCCCTTAGATCATCTTCCCATTTTTTGTTTTCTAACCCAGTTCCCCCTCCCCTCCCCTTAGGCTTCTTACACACGGCAGCTGTATAAATAATGCTCTGTGATATGACACTGCCAGTTAATCCTTGAGGATGGTTTGAGTCTATGCCACATTACCATATATAACGTATCTGGCCATCCTTTGGGTCCTAACTACAGTATTTGCTCTGGGACCTTTGTGTCTAGAACATTTTAAGTACCATCCAGTGCTTGCTCTGGTGCATTGGGTCCTACAGTGCGGATTGTTGATGATATCACACTGACCAGCATTTACCTGATACCCTGTTTGTCACTCTCTCCTATATATGTGATCCCTACCTCTCCCATGTATGGTTAAAACTCTCTGCAACTCCTTTATGATCAATATCTACTCAGCTGTATTTGAAACTGCATTGCTTCACACATCACAATTCTTCTGCCGCCCTATCAATGAGCCTCTGGCTTTCTGCGGTATGGCTGGATTGACATTGCTCCTTGGATGTGGAATACTTGCTCAGTGTTGAGCCTGGTGCTTATACTATTGGTCCAAGAGTACCTGCCTGATCTATTTGGGCCATCTTTAAACCCCTGTCTGTCTTACTATCCTGTTTATGTGCCCCCTTCTGCCCCGTGTAAAATTGCAGTTACTCAGCATCCTGGTATTGCTCCTATTTCTCTAACAACTCTGAAAGTACAGGAACTGTAATGGACATTACATTACATTGCTTGGTGCCCACCGGAGACCCTGTTTGTTCTCTTTCTCTCTATATGTGACACTGCCTCTCCCATGTAAGATTTAAGCTATATATCATCTGCTTACTGCCTCATCAACAACCTGCTGGCTCTGTGGGGTGCAACTGGGCCAAAGCTACTTTCTTCTCTTGGTGTTAGTCATTTTGAATGTGAAGAGTAGAGCCTTTGCTCACTGAGGAGCCTAATGCCAATACTTCTAACCTGCAAACACTTGCCTGTAATACAGGGGTCATTATTACATGCTCCAATCCCTGTCTGTCTTTCTACCCTATTTATGTGACATCCTTCTACCCCATGTATAACTGAGGTCACTCACCACCTTGGTATTACCTTTACTTGATCTTATCTTCAGACCATGGCTCTGGACACTCTGATTCCTATGAAGTAACACTTCACAGATGTCCCGGGGTGTCTAATCTCCCACTGCACGGCCTTGATCTACTACGATACTTATTACAGTGCTGATCTGTTCCTGTTGTTTGATATGATGGGCAAAAAGCCTAAATCAGGTGATATTAAAAATAGGCTTAGCCAGTTTGCCAGGAGACAGATGGAGGAAGGTGAGGTTCAGGCAATCATGGAACAATCTTCGGCCCCGTCTTCACCTGCTCGCTCATCTGATGCTGGGGAGGCCTCTGAGTCACACTTCGCAGAACTAATGACGACCATCTCTAATTGTCAAAACGTTCTAACCACTAAAATTTATTCTGTACAGATGGAATTGAACTTGCTACAAGCTGACCAGCAAAATATGAGGGAGAAGGTGCTGGATACTCAGAGAAGGGTTTCTACAGTGGAGGACTCTCTACCCCCTATTAGTGAATCGCTTGAAACACTGAAACAACATGTTAGGGCGCTACAGAAAAAGGCTGATGACCTTGAAAACAGATCTCACCACTGCAATATCTGTATAATTGGATTAACGGAAAACAGTGAGGACCGCAATCCTGAGCAATTCCTGGAGGGCTGGGTGAGAGAGAAGTTGGGTGAGGAGGGCCTCTCGGGTTTATTTGTGGTGGAGAGGGCACATAGAATTCCCTCAGCGCGCCCGCCCCTAGGGGAGGCTCCAAGACCCATGATTGCCAAGCTCCTCAATTACAGGGACAGAGATGCAATATTGAGAATGGCTCGCCTGAACGGCCCTATTATGCATGGCAATGCCCGTATTTCCATTTATCCTGATTTCTCAATGGATGTTCAGCGTCAGAGAATGAAGTTTCAGGAGGTGAAACGTAAGCTGCGCTAGAGGAAAATCTCATATGCCATGTTATACCCAGCTAAACTTCGTGCAACTCACAATGGAACTACATCCTTTTTCAAGTCTGAGGTTGAGGCTATGAGCTGGATCGAGGCTTTGTAGATGGGAGCAATATCTATGACTGGCGGCTCACTCTTCACAACACTACTGTGTATTTACTGATGCTTCATGAACTTTCGAGAACTATGCCCTATGGTTGCCATTGAATTTGCTGATGAGGGGTGGGTAGTGTGGGGTCCATTATACTGGTGCAATATGTGAATAGTCTCAACACATTGATGCTAATATATGTAGGGATATGCTGTGTGATGTGTTCCTTCTGAAGATAGGGATATATTTCATAGAGATATGCGTGTCTTTATACAAATTCTAGTTACTCTGATTTGGGGGTCTGTAATAATGAGTGTGTGGATATGATATGTGAACCCACTCAAAATAACACCTGCTAATATATGGGGGGAGGCAGCTTCTGATTCATAGATGCACGGATACTGCACTTAACCATGTATGTCTTGGGATATATGGTGTGACTACACGGAAATCTACTGGACGGTGTGGTAGAGCCTCCTGAGCCTTATGATGTGGGGGCATCCTTGGGGGTTGTTAGTTGCCCCAACTAGACCTGAAACGTCTTAATGGTACCATATGTTCCGATACCATCTGTGCTACCTTATGTATAGGTACTTTAAAATATAGTATATCACACGATTGGTAGGTTGTCTACCATATGATCGGTGAAGGCAGTGGGTTTGCGTGTTTTATTTTCACCTCCAGCAGTTTGTCTTGATATTTTACTTGCTTATGCTGGATGTGGGTTCCTCCCACCCCTTGTTTTTTTTTTTCTCCTTAGGACATTGCAGTTCTAGCTTTTGATGTGTTTGTGTTGTGGGTACTTGTACCGGCTGCATTGTTGAATCGCCTAGTGGTGCCTAATGGTGCCGGGCAGTGTGGTGATGCGGTTGGTGTGAGTCGCCATGAACACCTATGGGACTATTTTAATGTTTTGTAACTTTATACACTCTTCATCATTCCAACTGTTTAAGTTGTGTGGTTCATTATGTAGGGGACGTCCCGGGTCTGGCTTGGGATTTCCCTAGGGGTTATTGTTAGGGTATGGTTCCTCTTCCGGTTGGGGTTGGATGGGGAGAGGGAGGGGGGTTTAGTTTTCTCTATAGGAATGGGATCTAGGATGGGAAGTTTTTTTAGTTGATTCTACCCTCGCTTTCTGGGAGACGGGCATGCACCTTGCATTTACCCTAATGGCTATGGCTAACAAAGTGATTACTATTATCTCCTGGAATATTAGGGGTCTCAATGATAGTATTAAACAATCTTTGATCCTGAACCACTCCAGGAAATATAAGCCAGATATTTTGCTTCTCCAGGAAACCCACTTACATGGTGGCAAAATATTAGCTCTTAAGAAGTCATGGGTGGGACGACATTATCATGCCACCTTCTCGACTCATGTGAGGGGGGTTTCTAGTTTGGTTAGTATGTCCTTACAATACGAGTTAGTAGATTTGAAGTCCGACCCATTAGGTCGGTACATCTTTTTGGACTGCTTGATTTCTGACATTCCGGTTATTTTAATGAATATTTACATCCTTCCACTCTTTGTGCCTGTAGTCCTACAGGAGGCTCATCTATACGTATCTGCAAAGCCTGGTCATTGTCTTGTTGTTATGGTGGATTTTAACATGTACACTGACACTGCTCTAGATAAGATGGGTACCAGGTCAGGTGACCCTTTGGCCTCTAGACTTAAATTGTTAAGTTTTATAGAGGATATGAACCTCACTGACGCATAGAGAACTCTTCATCCTAACATTAGGGAATACTTGTGTCATTCTGCCACTCATAAATCGCTCTCTAGAATTGATCATGCATTTGTTTCCAATCACGCCTGGCATATGGTTGATGGCTGTTCTTATTTACCTAGCGTGGCTTCGGATCATTCTCCAATGAGCCTATGCCTCCATGTGGGTAGAGATTTTTCAACTCCTAGTTGGCGACTTCAGCCATATTGACTATCTATGGATCTTATTGCTGCAGGCCATGGGGCTGCACTGGCAGATTACTTTTGTTTCAACGAGGGCTCTGCATCACAGGGAGTGGTCTGAGAGGTGGAGAAGGCTGTGGCATGAGGTTCACTTGGTTCATTAATTGCTACACACAAAAAACGTATAAGAGATAAAATAGATCAATTGGAGAGGGAGGCTAGCGCGGCAGAAAGAATATATGTTGACAAAGGTGATACTATTTCATACGATTCCTTCTCTGCATACAACTCTGTGTTAATGGAGCAGAATGTAAATTTTATGATGTTCCAGAAACAGAAACTATTTGAAAATGGGGATAGAGCAGGAAAACTTATGTCCCACTTGGAAGGAGCCAGGGAGGGCAGACGCTGTATAACGACTATATATAACAAAGCTGGAGATCTTATACATGATGAAATGGGTGACAATGATGTGTTTGCAGACTTTTATTCTACTCTATATAGGACACAAGCCACCTATGCCTCTCGGCAGGTGGAGGATTATTTGGCAAGAATCTCTCTCCTGTCTCTGTCTGTTGACCAGTGTCAGATGCTTGATTCTCCCATTCTGATTGGTGAGGTTATGGTGGTCATTGCCTCCCTTCCCACGGATAAGTCCCCTGGGGGTGATGGATTACCAGCTGAATGGTACAAGAGATATGCTGACACACTGGCTTCGCTCAACACTCTGTATGGAACTTTGGAAGTGGGTAGGCTTCCATTGTCCCTTACTGAAGCAACAATAGTAGTACTCCCTAAGTGTGATTCGTATCGACCTATCTCTTTGCTTACATTGGATGCTAAAATTTTGGCCAAGGTGTTGGCAACTAGACTTAATGTAGTGATCTCAGATCTCATTCATCCGGATCAGGCAGGATTTATGCCTGGGAAATCAACGTTTCACAATCTAAGGAGATTATTTTCTCACCTGCATACAAAACATGATAACGCTGGTCATAGAGTGGTGGTCTCATTGGATGCTTCTTAGACATTTGACTCTGTGGAGTGGGGTTATCTTTGGTGTACACTATGTGGGTTTGGATTTGGGCAGACTTTTCTGAAATGGGAACAACTTCTTTATACAAATCCAACTGCTACGGTCTTGTCTGGATCAGTCCGGTCAGGGTCATTCGCTCTTGAAATAGGCACATGACAGGAATGTCGCTTGTCTCCGGGTTTGTTTGCACTGGCCATCGAAGTGCTAGCCAGGCTGATCCGTAATGATCCGATGGTGGAGGGATTTGTGATGGGCAGTAGGGAGGAGAAATTGGCATTATATGCAGATGATATACTATTGTTTTTGGGAGAGTCCTCTAGATCTCTTCCACGTGTTCTAGATCTGGTAAATACCTATGGCAACTATTCAGGATTGCGAATAAACTGGGCTAAATCATCCATCCTCCCTGTAGATCTGGTAGTGAATGGGGGTCCTATATTGTCTGCTCCTTTAAAATATGAAAATTCGGTAAAGTATCTAGGTCTTCTGGTGACTACCTCCACGGGCAGTTATGTGAGAGACAATTTGAAGCCGCTAATTGATCAGCTTCGGCGCAAAACTATATCTTGGCTTACACTGTTGCAAAATGTTATTGGTCGCTCTGACCAGATTAAAATGGTGTTTCTTCCACGATTTTTGTATGTTTTTCATTGTTCTCCTATACCCGTCCCTAAGGGGTACTTTACTGTAATTGACAAGATTATTAGGAATTTTCTTTGGTCAGACGGCCCATCTAGGATTAAGTTGTCCACTCTCAAGCATCCAGTGAGCAAGGGTGGAATAGCTCTCCCTGATTTCTATAAATATTACCTGGCTGCACAGAGACAATTCGCACTCACATATGTTCTACCTGATACCCTGCACACCTTCCATAAAATTGATGAATCTCTGCTCAAACCAGGTTACTCTTTGTCGCACATCCCCTTGCAAGGTCCAGGAGTTCTTGGGGATCCCCCTGTTACCTCTCGGATGACCTGTAGAGTATGGTTAATTATTCAATCTACTTCAGGCTTTGAGTCTAGAGACCCTGGTGTTCCCTTCTGGGGGTCAGAGGGGTTGGTACCCCTTCGGCACTTGGAGTTTGGTCGATCATGGTCGAAATATGGTATTTCTGCACTTGGTCACTTGTATCAGGACAATGTTTTAAAAACTTTCGATCAGCTGCGCGAGGAATTCGATATTCCTACTACCTTCTTATATTCATATTTACGGCTGAGACATGCTTGGAATGCCTTGTGGGGTACTAATACTCCAAGCATAAAAGAATTCCCACTGGTTACATTGGCTAAGAAGAGACAGTCCCTTAAACCTGTCTCGTTAATATATACATGGCTTGTTAGGGCTTCTGTAGTGGTGGAGGACGGGCTCAGGCTTAAATGGGAGGCTGATGTGGTTGCTTTTGAGGACTATAAATGGGAAATGGCTTTGAGAAGTCCTGAATCGGTAGTGTAAGTGCCGCTAACCTTCCGGCGTTCGTGCAGCCTGCCGGGGTGTGCGGCTCACAGGGAGAGAGGACGGTGCGCTCTGGCGTCCATCCAGGCAACCATCCTCCACCCTGCACCCTCTGGCGGCTCCTGCACATCGGAACCAGGTGCGCATCTCAGGGAATCCCTGATGACGTCGCAACCTGGTTCTAAAAGGGACAGCACACATCATGCTCCACCTCTAGGGGTGGAGCAATATGTTTAAAAACTGCCTGGACACCACTTCAGTTGCCAGTTCGTGGTGTTCCAGTGCAGTTGCTTCTTGGGCCCTGTGTGTTATTTGGTTTGGCTGACTATCCGATCTGATGTTGACCTGTGGCTCTGTCCGACTACCCGCTCTGTGTATGACCCTTTGGCCTGTCTGACATCCAATCTGGTGCAAACCTGTGGCTCTAGTTGGTAAACCCTACTGTGTATGACCCCTGGCTTCGCTGACTATCCGTTCTGGTGTTGACTGGTGGCTCTGTCCGACTGCCCGTTCTGTGTATGACCCCTTGGCCTGTCTGACGTCCAATCTGGTGCAAACCTATGGCTCTAGTTGACCAAGCCTTCTGTATTGCTCCTTGTGTCTAACCACCTGGACATAGCCTGGGATTGTCAACTGCGCAACCAGCATACAAACGCTCCAGGGGACAACCTAGGATTGTCTTTGGTGGCTTGACGTTCTTCCCCTAGCCGTTGTACCTCTGCAGCCTCCAGGTGCGGACCTGTGGCGCAGCTGGTCTTTCCGGTACATGGTCTGTCCAGGTGCGAACCTGCTTATCCTCCGTTGCATTGGATCGCTGGATCCGTTGTCTGTACAGGTGCATACCTGTAGTGAGGCCTCAGGTTCGGACCTGAGTCGCCCTTCCTCTGCTGCGGTTTCCATCAGTACCATAGTACCTGTTGATCCATCCTGTAGTCCTCTCTTGATCTGTATGTTGTGCTGAATTCCTTGTCCTGTCTTATTGCTAATAAAGATTGTGTTACCTAAGTACTGGTCCATTCTCATTATTGAATTCGTGACAGGTAGCTCCCAAGGCCAGGTATCAATTGATCCAACCCAAAATCTTGTACAGATCTTATTACACTCCTGTGCATCTTTTTAAGATGGGCAGGGTGGATAGCGATTGTTGCAGAAGGTGTGGGGGGGCAGGCGCCGCTTTCTTACACCTTTTGTGGGAATGTCCTCCAGTCCGGGGGTTTTGGGTGGATGTGCTCCGTACCGTGTCGGCTGTGGTGCTGTGGAATGTGTAATTTTCCCCAAAGACGTGTATATTTTCTATTCTCCCTGATCAACTTCACTCAAACTTTCATACTGTACTAATTAGGGAACTGTTGATTATGGCACGAAAGGTGGTGGTGCAATCATGGATGTCAGAACATCCCCCCAGGCATGACCAATGGATAGCCTTGGTAACCCATAATCTACCTCATTATAAGGGACTTTAATTACATAGGGGCACCCCAAACAAATTTCACCAAATATGGGGTTTATGGACCTCTTACTGTAACTCTAGAATTCTCTATCAATAAGGGCTCTGGAATACATAATTATTTTTCTATGTTCCGTGTGTGGTGTCCCTGGCGAATCTGGCTACTTACTTACTTACCTATCTATATGTTTATCTGCTAATCGATGCCTACACTGTTATCTGCTACATTTAACAATGATTAATGAAAGAGGGGCTGTGCTCGTCTCCCGGAGAGGGAGGGAGAGTGAGAGGGATTAGTCCTGTTAGAGATATGGTTAGGGTAGGAGATGGGGGGGGAGTTTTGGTTTAGTTTAGTTTCGAATATAAAAATTAAAATGGGACAGCTGTATCTCCATGTTATGATACCTACTTGACTGTCTGCATTGTATCTATTTGCATTATCTATGATTTTGGACTGTATTATTACTGTCCTCTACATTGGCAAACATTTTGGCCAATTTTTCAATACAGAGAAAGTTTTGCCCCTTGATTAATGTGTTTTTTGCCTTTTCACTGTAAAAACATGCCATTTTCCAGGAAGTGAAAGACAATATAAGGAACTACAGAGCAAAAGAGACATGTTGTGCTGTTCTGCTGTGAATTAGTAGCAAAACTGAGGCAGGAGAGGCTCCTAGTAACTGCTATCACTATAAGCAAGTTTACAACCAATAAAAGGAGGAGCTGGAAGGACCCTTCTGTGTCCACTGAGTCTGAGGAGGAGGAGGAAGCGACCACTACAGAACTAATGCTGGACAGTCTCCCTAAATCACCCCTTGGATCTTGGGGAAATTAATCTCAAGGGAGGAAGAAGAGGCTAGTAGTGATAGCAGGACAGGTCAGCTGCCTGTGCCTGCTGACTGAAGTGCTGTGTCTGCTGCCCCTACTGCCACAATTGTTGTGCCTGCTGCCAGTATTGAACCTGCTACCAGTGCTGAACCTACTGCCTATGTGTCTTGTAATTCTCAGGAGATGGGGAAGGAGAATATGATGCCCAGTGTGACAGCAGGGGACTCTAAGTCACACTTGCCATTCCCAAGCAGTCCCGCCAGTGCTGGTATGACTACTAAGCAGGTGCAGCAGTGTTAGGAGTGAAGAAGGGGGTGATCAGCCATGAGATAGCTCAGTAGTATGCCCCCTGATTTAAGAGCCTGCTCAGGTTGCAGGTTCGAATCCCAGCAGGGTTATCTCAGCCCTTCATCCTTCCGAGGTCAATAAATGAGTACCATTGATTGGGTAATAATAACATTTGTTATTCAGCTGCCAATTTGGTTAATTTCTGAGACTGTGCGCTAAAAAGCGATTTAACTCCCATTAGGAGAAAGGTGCTATATAAATACTTGTTCTTCTTATTATTGATATAATAATAATAATAACTAGTATTTATATAGCGCCTTTCTCCCAGTGGGACTCAAAGCGCTGTCAGCGCACGCTCTCAGAATGAACCAAATCGGCAGCTGAAATAATAGATGTTATTATTACCCAATTAATGGTACTCATTTATCGACCTCGGAAGGATGAAAGGTTGAGTTGATCCTGCTGGGATTCTAACCTGCAACCTTGCGGTTGGAATAGGCTCCAGAGTCAGGGACTTTACCACTGAGCTATCTCACCAGTGACTCTGAGGAGGAAGACACAGGGGGGTGATATTGATGTGGTTGGTGTTAGAGGTAGTAACATTGATAGTGAAACAGCTGGTAGGACTAGCTGTAGGGGAGTGGTAGTGGAAGAAATGCAGAGCATCCAGACTAGCAGTCAAGGGAGCCCACACCACTGTCCTGACCCTGGGAGTCCTGTTCCCCCCACAGCATTGTCCAGGTGGAACATGATCCTAAAGAAGGCAGAATTGTGGCCTAGCATCAATAATACCACCATCACCAGGAGCACAGATCAGCTGCCTGTGCCTGCTGCTAGTGCTGCCAGTCTGCTTTCTTCAGTAGGGGTAGGCGAAAGTTGTCTCAGTGTTCCCGCAAGAAATTTCACAAAAACCACATTGTTATCCGCTTTTTCACAGGAAAAACTAGCAGTTAAAATGTTCATATCTTTCGTCCATTGGCAAAATTCTTTCGCCATTTTTTCAATGCCTAAAAATTTTTCACCCATTGATTTACATTGTTTTCACACTACCTCTATAAAAATGTGACATTTTCGCTGAAGGCAGACACTATACAAGCAGCTACAGAGCGAGATAGACCTGCTGTGCTATTTTCTTGTGATATTTAGACAAGAGAGGCTCATAGTGACTTCTATCACTATGAGCAGCAAAACGAGGAAGTGGAAGTGGAGGTGGAGGAGGAGGAAGTGAGTAGCAGTATTCAACCAATGCTGTCCATTCCCCATAAATCACCCCAAGGGATCTTGGGGAATTTAATAAGAAGGGAGGGAGAAAAGGGAATGGAAAGGAAGAAAAGGGAAAGGGAAGGAAGGGAGAAAAGGGAATAGGAAGGAAGGGAGAAAAGGACAGTGAGAGCAGGACAGGTCAGCAGCCTGTGCCTGCTGCAAGACATGCTGCCCCTGCTGCCAGCGCCACCATTTTTGATCCTGCAGCCACTAGTGTTGTACCTGTTGCCAGACTTGCTGCCCCTGCTGCCAGCGCCACCATTTTTGATCCTGCAGCCACTAGTGTTGTACCTGTTGCCAAACTTGCTGCCCCTGCTGCCAGTGCCACCATTTCTGATCCTGCAGCCACTAGTGTTGTGCCTGTTGCCAGATGTGCTGCCCCTGCTGCCAGTGCCACCATTTCTGTAACTGAAGCCACTAGTGTTGTACATGTTGCCAGACGTGCTGCCCCTGCTGCCAGTCACACCATTTCTGTAACTGCGGCCACTAGTGTTATACCTGTTGCAAGACGTGCTGCCTCTGCTGCCAGTGCCACCAATTCTGTAACTGCAGCCACTAATGTTGTACCTGTTGCCAGATGTGCTGCCCCTGCTGCCAGTGCCACCATTTCTGATCTGGCAGCCACTAGTCTTGTACCTGTTGCTAGTACTGAACCTGCTACCAGTGCTGAACCTGCTGCTAGTACTGAACCTGCTGCCACCAATACTTTGTCTGCTTCTAGTGTTTCTTGTAGTACTCATGGGGGGAAGGAGAAAATGATGCCAAGTGTGACAGCAAGGGACCCTAAATCACACTTGCCATTCCCAAGCAGTCCTGCCACTGCTAGTACTACTGCTACTAAGGTCCAGCAGCTTGTTAGCCTTAGGAGAGAAGGAGGGGGTAATCAATAATATCCTGATATTACTAGTGACTGTAAGACTGAGGAGGAAGACTCTGAGGCTGAACTTGATGTGGTTGGTGTTAGTAGTAGCAGTAATGGTGAAGCAGCCAGAGTGGTAGGGGAAACATTTTACAGCATCCAGACTAGCAGTCAAGGGAGCCCACACCATTCTCCTGACCCAGGGACTGGGAGTCCTCCCCTTCTCTTTACTACAGTGTCCAGGCGGAACATGATCCTGAAGAGGCCAGAACTGGTGTTGGGGGAGGAGAGCAGGATGAGAATTAATACCATCACCAGCAGCAGGGGCACAGATCAGCTGTCTGTGCCTGCTGCTACTGCTGCTAGTGCTAGTCTGCCTTCTTCTTCAGGTCAAAAGGAAATGGCAAGTGTGACATTAGGGGGCCCTCTGTCACATTGCTCGTCACCTCCTCCAAGCAGCAGTGAGATGTCTGGAATATAGCAGCAGCAGCAACAACAGCATGTAGGGACTAGTGGTGGTGGTGGTAGTGGTGGTGATGATGCTGGAGAAGCTGGGGTGGAAGAGACATTTATGGCCTTTTTAGCAGAAACTGGGAAGGAATGGGAGACAGGAATGAGGATGGGCATCACCACCACCACTAGCAAGGATATCTTGGAATTAGAGGAATTTGCAACTGCTCTAATTCCTTCTGATGCTGTGATACGAGGGCAGCAGGATGCTGAGGAGTAGGTTAGTGTGCCACAGACCACTGTGGACACAGTGGGAATATGGTCAACAAGCGATGTGGGACTAGGACAGGTTCCACTTGTAAGCAGTAGCAATACTCCTGATCCTAGTTGCAGTACTAATTCTGAGGCAGTAGCAGCAACAGCAGCAATATTATCTGCTGCCACAGACAATGAAGGGGAATGTGGAGGACAAGATGAAAGAGGCCATTCTTCTCCACCTTTCCCATCATGGGTGTGGGACTATTTTTCTGTTGGTAGTCAGTGAGAAGAGGAAAGGAGGGAACACACTTTGGCACAAACACCCTAATATCACACATGAAATACAGACACCATGACATTTACATCAAACATGTTAAAGATAAACACCCACCACCGAAATCAAGCACCTCTTTTGCTGTCCCTGACTCTCCAGAAAGGCAACAAGAGGCGAGACAGAGATCAAAGAGGAGGAAGAATAGAACAACCCAGGCAGAGACTGGAAGTTCCAGGATGAGTGAAACAACTAGCTCGCCATCACCTTCTAGGGTAACTACATCTTCTGCCAATCCACCTCGTTCATTACCTCCCCCGCCAAATGATAGCCACTCTGTTGATGTTAGGATGTGGCAGTTCATCTCTACCCATTGCACACTGTGTGGTGCACTGACCACACATGCCAGTGTGGTGGAGGAGAATCGCAATCAGTGCATCAAGCAGCATCTGAGGAGATTCCATCCTGAAGGATATGCTAAGATGGTGGCAGAGAGGGTTCATCATTACTATTGAACTGTCAGCAAGCTGTCATGTGTCCTTAGCAGGTCTGGACAAGGGGTACAGTGACAGTGACAGTACTAGTTTTCAGGTGTCATGGTGCTTGGATACAGTTGTGCCACCAGATGTTATTTACCACACACATACAATGTGCACATTGCAGTTGCTGATGAGAGTCACAGTTCCTGTTCTCAAGGGAAATAATTATTTTCTAATAACAACACACCCATGATTTTGGAGGAGGGGCAGGTAGAGAAGATTTAATGGCCAACTTGTTCTTTTCTCCACATAGACTGGGGGCTACTTATTGTGCTGCTACTGCCTCAGGCGCATCACTGGAGCCAGTCGTGGCAAATGGGACCTTCATCATCCATCTTCCATGTTACTGCTATTGTTGATCCCATTCCCTTTCAGCTGCCTAATCATCCTGCTGATTAAACAACTCAGCAGCAGCAGTATGAATAGCAGTTGCAACTCAGGAAGACATTTAACAATGGCCACTGGCCAACTTGACCTGCTGGCATTAGGCCAGTAGGGCATTTTTATTTTTTTCTCATGGCTTGTGTTTAAAATAAATAAATAAATAAAAATGAGTCCTACAAAAAAATAAAACATTTTTGGAGGGTTTGTTTTTAACAAGCCTAAGTCCTACAAATCGATGTTTCGTCAGGGCTTGGGCTTCTAATAAGTCTAAGTCCTAAAAAGGCCTCTTAACAACAAATCAAGCAAATCATCCTCTACAAAATACTCTATCAAGTCAAGTATCAGTCCATCCCAGTGGCAGCTTATGTCAGGGGGTTCCTGTCTCTGTCACTTTAAATACAAATGTCTTATTTTATTTTATTGATTTATTTTTTTATTAACTGTCCCCCCAATAACAGTCAAGAACCCCCCCAAAACAAATTCCCTGTTCAAATTATTAATTTATTCACCAACACCGGCACCCTCCTCAGACCCCTTTTATACCATGTCTTATGGTTTTTATTTTATTTAGGGTTTTTTTTTAACTGCACCCCAATCCCAGTAAACAACCCCCCAAAAATCATCCCCTGTTCAACTGATTCTTTCCCCACACCCCACCAACACAGGTACCCTCATGCCCCTTTTATACTGTGCCTTTGGGAAATAAAATATTATCTGTAATGTGTTGTGTGTAACTTCTATGCTCCCATTTATTTCAATGGGCGAAAAAAGCAGAAAATCAGAAAATCATCACTTTTCGCTGGAAATTTTTCACCAAGTGGAAAGTGTCATTTTTTGCCGATTTCAGTTTGAGGTGGAAAGTTTCGCCCATCCCTATTCTTCAGGTCAACAAGAAATGGCAAGTGTGACATTAGGGTCCCCTCTGTCACATTTCTCATCACCTCCTACAATCTGTGAGATGTCTGTAGTAAAGCAGCAGCAGCATGGAGGGACTGGTGGTGGTGATGATGATATGTTGGGACAGCCTTTTCCACAAACCCGGTTCTGGTGGCGTAGGCCTTCCAGACATCATGACATATTATAAGGCTTCAGCTTTAGCCAAATTTCTGGACTTTCTCCCATCTGCTCCGAAAAGATGGACCCTTACCATGGAAGATGTCCTTAGTAAGATAGATCCGCTACATCTTCTCTGGGTAGAACACGATCAATGTCACCCCCCCTTTGTTCACAACATATTACATTAGGGCATCTCCTCCATGTCTGGGTAAAACTAATATAGAACATGACATTGTTCTCACACCCTCTACACTGACATCTCTTCTTGGCAACCCACCTTTCCCCCTGGTGTCGGCTCTTCCTCATTTTCAGTGTGGCAATCAGAGAACCTAGATTCTCTAGCTCTACTAGCAAGAGATCACAGCTTTCCCCCCTTCGAAACACTCAATCACCTGGCTTATCCTGTCTGAATTCCGTGTTGGCAGTATCTACAAGTCAAACATTGGGTCTCCTGAGAGACTCAGTGCAGTTATTCGCACAGAGATTTAATTCCCTTCGAGAAAAATCTTCAAGTACCACTCCCCAACCCCAGGCACCTCTCTTTCTGTTACACTGTCCTACTTGCAGCTCCCAAGCACACAAAGCCTTACTTTGCTTCTCAGTGGTGACTGGAACTAGACTTATCCCACACCACTGATGACTGGTCACGAATTTTCAGTATTAACCTCCTCTCTCTAAGAGACACACACATTACAAAGTGTCTTCCTGCTGGTACCTAACCCCATAATGACTCTCACAGATCTATCCTTCCCAATTAAATACACTTTGGAGATGCCTTAGGGACCTGCGCTCCATGTCTCACATATGGTGGACTTGGTCAAAGATCACAATATATCGGTCCCAAATACTGACTCACATAGAGGAAACTATTTGCACCTCTATCCCACAAGATCCTTTGAAAGTCCTTTTCTCCTATGGAGCTCATTTCTTCTCAACTCTTCTGAAATCGACTGGAGAGCTAATAGTCACATTACTTACAGTTGCAAAACAGTAATACCTACATTGTGGTTCTCGCCTGACCCACCCTCTCATTCTCTTTGACTATCTATGGTTTAATCTCTCTGAAGGAGAGGTGCCATGCTTTCTCCACCCACTCCTGTCTCCCAAAAATGGTCTTCCTGGCTGACCTATCATCATCCCTCCTCCACCACCTCTACATCAGAGCCACCTTCCTCCCTGATAGTCTCTCTACTACCACTGAAAAAACTATGAGTCTCTGAGGATCACCTAACTTGCTATACTGTACAGGCCTATTGTAGATGCTGGCCTCTTAATTAGCCATCTAACCTCCTATATACACCATCTCCCCATACTTTCTCTTTGTTGCAACATCAACTCCATTTTGAAGTGGATTGCAATCAAATTCCCTCCCATCCCCTTCTCCTGATTCCCCTGCGAGCCACTGATTTGTTATTCTAACTTGTTTTCTCTGTATTTCAATTAAAAAGAAAAAAAAAGTTTGTCTTTAATTTATTGATTGTACTGTCTTATTGCTTCAATAAACTCTAAAAAAAAGGAGGTGAAAAGTTTGTAGCTATTGAAACAAATAGAGAAAACGGCGAAGATTTTAATGGCTTTAAGGTGGGTTTTATAGCGAAATAGCAGATGACCATATGGTTTTTGTGGATTTTTTCACAGGGGCACAATGGGACATTTCTCCCACCACTACCCTGCCCCTCCCCAATTTCATTCCTCCCCTAATCCCTCTGGCTGGGATAAATCAAGTGTGTTTTGACCTTGTAATTTCAGGTAAAAGTGTGATAGTTTGTTAGCCATAGTGGGATAAAAAGGGTGAATTTGCTGCTTGATGTAGTTAAAGAGGGATTGCACTTAGGAATTGTTAACTGCTGTGTTTTGATCTCTTAATAAATATTGGCTAAAGAAGATTAACCATAGAAGCTGTATTTTAGATACAAATATAGAAACATTCCCAAATTTTTGGCGACCATGTAAATTGGACTTCTACAGATGGTATTTTAGAATGCCCAGTGGTATTCATTTCCAGACCGCAACACTGGATGTATTATAAAGGTTATTTTGTTTAGAGTATGTTTAGGCCTTGTTTTTGGTTTACTGATTTCTCTTTATGTGCATGGGTATTTAGGGAAAGTTCTGTTTTTTGTATGTAGAAGCATATTCTGTGAGGGTTTAAGTTATAGCTGCATAGGGGTAGAACAGAGTTAAAACAGATTATAGGCTTTGAGTGCATTTTTATTCTTCAGCTTTTAGTGTCGTGTCCTTGATAAAAACACAAACACACAAACCTAGGTGTATGAGCTGACACTACTTCAGAGTATTTGTATGCTTGTATATTGTAGGCTTTGTCCTGGTTCTCTCAAATGCAAGAGAGAGGCTACTTCCAAAACATTTTTCAAATACATAAATAACAAAAAACTTAAGATGCAGTAAATTAGGCCTTTCAAAATTGAGATGGGTGAGTAGATTAGAGAGGATAAGGAAAAGGCTAATGTTCTAAATACTTTTTTTGCATCGGTATATATACCAAAGAAGAGCATCAAAAAGTAACAACAAACCCTATACCATTATCAGAGATTGGGTTAATACAAGAAGGTCATGGGAACAAAAGACTGACAAAGAACTGGGTCCTGATGGTATACATCCAAGGGTTCTTCAGGAACTCAGAGTTAGAAAGACCCCTCTTTTTACTCTTTAAAGTTTCTACATCACAGGCTCAGTGCCACAAGATTGGTATAAAGCCAATGCAATGCATTTATTTAAGAAAGGAAATAAAACAGAACCTGGGAATTATAGACCTGTGAGTTTAACCTTTGTAGTGAGAAAAATGCCAGAAGGTATAATTAAATATTATATTCAGGGTTACCCCACATAAAACAATATTATTAGCAGGAATCAGCATGGTTTCATGAGGAATACATTGTGCCAAACTAATCTTTTGAGCTTCTATGAAGAAGTAAGTAGCAACATAGATAATGATAAAGCAGTAGATGTAGTATATGTAGATTTTGCAACAGCATTTGATACAGTGCACACAGGAGGCTGGGGTATAAAATAAGGAAATTAGTACAGATTGGTGAAAATTTTCCCCTAAAACCAAAATCGGCAATTAATGACTCTTCCCGCTTGGTGGAAAATTTCCAGCAAAAAGTGCAGTTTTTCCACTTAGTTCATTGCATTGAAATCAATGGATATTGAGTTTACACACCACACATAGTAAATGTTATTTTATTTCCCAAAGGCATAGTATATAAGAGGTATGAGGATGCCTGCGTTGATGGAATGTGGGGAAACAGGACATTTTTTTGGGGAGGATTTGTTGACTGAGATTGGGGGGACAGTTAATAAAAAATAATAAATAAAATTAAAAAAGAATAAGACACGATATAAAAGGGGTCTGAGTAGGGAGCCTGTGTTGGTTGAATGTGGGGAAACAATCTGTTGAACAGGGAACTTTTGGGGGGGATTTTTGACTGGTATTAGGTGGACAGTTAATAAAAAAGTAATTAAAATAAAGTAAGAAACCCCATGATGTAAGCTGCATCTGGTGCAGACTGATACTTGATGGAATACAATATTTGGTAGAGAATGATTAGTATGATTTGGTGTTAGAAGCCCAAGAGACAAGGAAACATTGATTTGTAGGACTTAGACTGATTAGAGGCACAGACTCTGAGGAAATATCGATTAGTTTTAGGATTTAGACTTGTGTTAGGCCCAAGCCCTGTGGAAACATTGATTTGTAGGACTTAGGGCTGGATTCTATTGCAGGTGCTAATTTTATCACTGTGTTTATCACCAGGTTTCCCCATAGACATTAATAGGAAAATATTTTATAGCCCTTAAACTTGTTTGGCCCAAGCTCTAAGGAAACATTGATTTGTTTTAGGACTTAGACTTGATTTAAAGGACTTGGTCATTTTTAGGCCCAAGTCCTGAGAAAACATTGATTTGTAGGACTTTGACTTGTTATCATCACAAGCCCTGAGAAATTACAGATATTTTTTAACAATTATCAGTCAATATGCAGTTTAATACTGGGATTCTTTTCTGAAAAACAACATTATGGAACTGGAGAATGTGCAGAGGAGGGCTACAAAACTAATAAGGGGAATGGAAAGTTTTAGTTAAGAAAGGCTAGAAAAGTTACATTTGTACACACTAGAGAAACGGCATCTTAGAGGGGATATGATAACATTATATAAATATGTTCAGGGCCCATACAAAGGGCTTTCCAAAGACCTGTTCATTAACAGAAAGGTACAAAGGACAAGGGGGCACCCGCTAAGACTTGAGGAAAGGAGATTTCATCTACAACAGTGGAAGGGATTCTTTATGGTAAGGATACGTCACTTCCTTAAGAGGTTGTGCTATCGAATACATCAGATGCCTTTAAAAGGGGCCTGGATACCTTTTTAAAAGAGCAGAACATAGAGGGCTATGTATGTTAGTACTGGGATTAATATTTATTTAGTGCTTGTTGATCCAAGGATAAATCTGATTGTCATTTGGAGTCAAGAAGGAAATTTCCCTCCATTCAAAGCAGATTTGAAATTGCTGAAACAAAGGGTTTTTTTGCCTTCTTTTGGATCAACAGCAGTAAACAAGAATTGGAAAAGGGTTGAACTTGATGTACACAAGTCTTTTTTTCAACCTAATCTACTATGTAACTGTGTAATTTGGCTTGTTAGTGTCACAAGTAGGGATAGGTGAGATTTCTCAAAAATATGCAATTTAAATGTTCGCATTTTTTCAATGGCTAGAAAGTTTCTGCCCATTGATTTATGTGTTTTGCCTTTTTCTATAAAACCATGATGTATATGAGGAAGTGAAATACAATAGAAGCAGCTACAGAGTGAGGTAGACATGCTGTGCTGTTCTGCTGTGATCTTTTGGAAAAATTGAGGCAGGAAAGGCTCACAGTGACTGCTATCACTATGAGAAAGTTTAAAAATAGTTTAAGGAGGAACTGGAAGGACCCTTATGTGTCCACTGAGTCTGAGAAGGAAATGAGCATTATTGACCCAATGCTGTCCTGTGTCCATAAATCACCCCTAAATCACCCTTAGAGAAAGATTTAGGAGTATCGATAGACAATAGTCTTCACAGCAGTGTTCAGAGTCACTCAGCTGCTGCAAGAGCAAATATAGTACTAGCCTGCATAAAAAGAGGTGTAGAAGCAAGGGGATGCTAATATTATCCTACCTCTGTATAAATACTTGGTTAGGCCTCATCTAGAATTTGGAGTACAATTTTGGGCACCTGTTCTAAAAAAAGACATTACTGAACTGGAAAAGGTACAGAGATGTGCAACAAAACTGATAAAGGGATTGGAGGATCTGAGTTACAAAGAGAGACTAGCCAAACTGGGTTTGTTTACATTAGAGAAGAGACATCTAAGGGGTGATATGATTACCATTTACAAATACATTCAAGGTCAATACAAAGAACTATCCAATGAATTATTTATGCAAAGAGCTGTGCTAAGAACAAGAGGTCATCCATTAAGACTAGAGGAAAGGCGCTTTTGACTAAAACAAAGGCAGGGATTCTTTGCAGTAAGGGTGGTAAGGCTAGGGAATTCTTTGCCTCGGGATGTTGTGCTTGCAGATAATGTAACTGCATTCAAAAAAGCAATGGATGCCTATTGCCTATCTAGCACAGAACAATATTGACAATTATGACAGATGGTTTCAAAGCAAATAGGATATTGATCCGGGGAACTATTTGACTACCAATTGGAGTCAGGAAGGAATAATTCCCCTCCACACACTCTTGGGACTAGATTGGAAATGGTTCCAGAGGGCTTTTTTTGCCTTCCTCTGGATCAACAGGGGTGTTTTTGGCATGGGCTGGACTTGATGGACGCATGTCTTTTTTCAGCCTTACTACGTATGTTACTATGTTACTATTTTAGGGATCTTGGGGAATTTAATGGGAAGGGAGGAAGAAAAGGGTAGTACTAGTGAGAACAGGACAGGTCAGCTGCCAGGGCTGCCCCTGCTGCCACCAGTGCTGTGCCTGTTGCCAGTGCAGCCCCCGCTGCCACCAATGTTGTTCTAGCTGCAAATGCTGAATCTGCTGCTACCAGTACTGTGTCTGCTGTAAGACTTGCTGCCCCTGCTTCCACCAGTGCTAAACCTGCTGCCACCAGTGCTAAACCTGCTGCTAGTGTGTCTTGTAATACTCAGGAAGGGCGGAAGGAGAAGATGATGCCATGTGTGACAACAGGGGACCCTAAGTCACATTTGCCATCCCCAAGTAGTTCCGCCAGTGCTAGTACTACTACTAAGAAGGTATAGCAGTTTGTTAGTGCTAGGAGTGAAGGAGATGGTAATCAATATCCTCATATTACTAGTGGCTGTGAGGAGGAAGACCCTTGGGCTGAACTTGATGTGGTTGGTGTTAATAGCAGTAGTAACAGTAATGGTGAAGAAGCTGGTGGGAAAATTGTTAGGGGAGTGGAAGGAGAAGCATTTAAGAGCATCCAGACTAGCAGTCAAGGGAGCCCACACCATGCCTCTTGCCCTGGAAATCCCCTTCCCTTCACTACAGAGTGGAACATGATCCTGAAGAGGTCAGAACTGTTGGGGGAGAGCGGGAGCAGAAATAATAATACCACCACCAACACCAGGAGCACAGATCATCTGCCTGTGCCTGCTGCTACTGCTGCAGGTCTGCCTTCTACACATTACCAAGAAATGACAAATGACCCTCTGTCACATTGCTCATCACCTTCTCCAACCACCAGTGAGATGTCTGTAATAGAGTAGCAGCAGCACTTAGGGACTGATGATGCTGGAGAAGCACAGGTGAAAGAGACACTGATGGCCTTTTTAGCAGAAACTGAGAAGGAATGGGAGACGGGGATGAGGATGGGCATCACCACCACCACTAGCAGTGAGATTTTGGAATTTGCAACTGCTCTAATTCCTACTGCTGCTGAAATGCAAGGGCAACAGGATGCTGAGGAGCAAACTATTGTCCCACAGATCACCGTGATCAACAAGTGATGCTGGACTAGACAGCTTCCACTTGCCAGCGGCAGCAATACTCTGAGTACTGGTCCTAGCTGCAGTACTGATTCTGAGGCAGTAGCAGCAACTGCAGCAACATCATCAGTGAAGGAGAATGTGGAGGACAAGAAGAAAGAGGCCATTCTTCTCCACCTGTTCTCTATACCTATCCCTTGAAGTCATGGGTGTGGGACTATTTTTCTCTTTTCTCTTCGGGCATGCACAGTGCAATCATCACCAACTGCATTGCACAATTTGTGACAAGTGAGAGGGAAGGGGAAAGGAAGGAACGCGCCTTGGCACAATTGCCCTGACAATACACATGAAAAACAGACACCATGACATTTGTGTCAAACATGTTTAAGCCAAACACTCACCACAGAAATCAAGTACTGTTCTTGCTGTACCCCCTTGCTCTCCAGAAAGGCAACAAGAGACAAGGCAGAGATCAAAGAGGTGGAAGAATAGAGAAACCCAGGCAGAGACTGGAAGTTGCATGACGAGTGAAACAGCTAGCTCACCATCACCATCACCTTCTTCCTCTAGGGTAACTACATCTTCTAAATACAAGAAGACTAGAGCGCAAAGGGGACAATCTAAAAGTACAGTATTTATTCTTAAAACACCTTCATACAATTCATGAATCACACGTACAAGATAATAATAAAACAAAAGCTTATCTCTCTCCGTGAATGCTACAACGGTCCTCCACCAATCCTCCAATTAGACACGTGTCCAAGTAGCAGCAGTATAGCACTGGAAGAACTCTTACAGCCCTGAGGAAGCGGTCAGAGAGAACCGCGATACCCGTTGGCTGACTAAGAAAATTGTGATTGTTCATTATAGCGGAGCCTCTCTCAGTGAATCTTGGAGTCCAATACTATCTATTGCTGGAGCGTGTGCAAAGGAAGTAATACGAGGCAGGCAGGACTGTACATACTGGATCGGAGATACCGTTGAATATCTGGTCTGGGTATCGCTCCGTTTGGAGCTGACACATCTTGCACGTCTCCGGCTTTAAGAGTTCTTCCAGTGCTATACTGCTGCTAGTTGGACACATGTCTAATTGGAGGATTGGCGGAGGACCCTTGTAGCATTCACGGAGAGAGATAAGCTTTTGTTTTATTACTATCTTGTACGTGCGATTCATGAATTGTATGGAGGTGTTTTAAGAATAAATACTGTACTTTTAGATTGTCCCCTTTGCGCTCTTGTCTTCTTGTATTTAGATTGTGCTGGTGTGGTGGAACACTAGCCATCAAAGGAGCTGCATGTGAATCATGTACTACTAGTGAGAGAAGATTATTCCAATGAGATATATGGACTGAGTATATATATTCTTTCTGTCCTTGTTACATGTACCACCTCTTTTTTGCTCTTGAGTCCAGGTATTGTTAGAGTGTATTTGTATTGTTTTATCTGCTACATTATTGTATTTTGTTCTATTTGGTGAGCATCACTGGTGTTATTGTGGTAGCTCTATTGGGACTGCTCCCTCTAAGGATTGGACCATAGGGCACAGTGAATAGAGTGCTTTAAGCACTTGAGTCCTGTACCATGGGGATCAATACTTATTGTGTGTGTCTCTGATATATTTGGACATCGCTTGCAGTGGTACCATTCTGTGGTGGTGCACTAACCACGATATCTGAGCGCCAGTCGATATTTGTATTGTTTAACTACATATTCTGCCAATCTACCTTGTTCAGCATTACCTCCCCCGCCAAATGATAGCCACTCTGTAGATGTTAGGATGTGGTAGTTCATCTCCACCCATTGCACACTGTGTGGTGCCCTGACCACACATGGCATTGAGGTGAAGGAGAATCGCAAGCAGGGCATCAAGAGGCATCTGAGTAGATTCCATCCTGCAGAATATGCCAACATGGTGGCAGGGAGGGTTCATCATTACTTTTCATGGAAAATTATTCACCAAGTGGGAAGTGCCATTATTCACCGTTTTAAGTTTGAGGTGAAAATGTTCGCAAGCCCTGAGGAATCAGTGATTTGTATAACTTCTGTTTTTTTTTTTTTTTTTTTTTTTTAAAGGCTTCTGGGTTTTACAAATGGTGTTTTTGCTGTTGGTGCTGAGTTGTTAAAACAGCAACATGATTAGGCAGCTCAAAGGGAATGGAATCAACACAGTGGTAACATGGGTGATGGATGATCATAGCCACTAATAGCTTCAGTGATGTGCCTGAGGAAGTAGCAGTACCACAACCAGCCCCCACCAGTTCTGGTATATGTGGAGAAAAGAAGTTGGCCTATAATGATTCTCCACCTGACATTCCTCCAAAATCATGAGTGTGCTGTTATAATATTTTTTTTTCACTTGAGAGCAGGAACTGTGCCTCTCATCAGCAACTGCAATGTGCACAGTGTGCATGGTAAATAAGGAGAGGACTGGGGACAATGGGTACATCTGTAGTCACATCAAACACCTGGCATAAATCTATCCAAACACCATGACACTCAGGGCCCCCTTTATGAAATCCCCCCACCAGAAACCAAGTACTGCTGTTGTCACAATGCCCCTTGTCCACACCCTGCTAAGGGCATATGACAACATGAAGTGTAATTATAATGATGAAACTTCCCTGTTACCAGCTTAGTGTATTCTTTGAGATGGATTCTCCCAAGACGCTGTTTGATGCCCTTTACAATTATCATCCACCACACTGCCACGTGTGCTCAGCGCACCACATAATGTGTAATGGGTGGACACGCACTGCCACATCCTGATATCTGCTGAATGGCTATTAACTGGAGGGAGAGGTAAACATGAATGTAGTTACATGATCTTCCCATGCCTGGACCCTAGAGCAAGAAGGTGATGGCAAGCCAGGTGTTTAGCCAGGTGTTTCGCTGGCCATCGAACTTCCAAGTGTTTCATCGGCCATCGAACTTCCAGGTGTTTCACTGGCATTCAAAATTTCAGGCTGTGGCTGGGTTTCTCTATTCTTCATCCTTTTTGATTTCCACCTCCCTTCCTGTTGCCTTTGGGGACAGTCAGGAAGTATAGCAACAGTGGTCCCCGATTTCTGTGGTGGTGGTTTGGCTTTAACATGTTTCCCATAAATGTCATGGTATCTGTGTTTCATGTGTGGTATCAGAGAGGCTGTGCCAAGATGCGTTTCTGTCACGGATTGTTATGACTCTCAGACACAGAGTTAAGATAAAAACACAACTTTATTGAAAAGTTTAAAGGGAACCCTCACGGGTTAGCATACACATGTAACATATATCTTCAATACATAGTCATGGTGAGTAGTAGTATACAGAATGTAAGACAGGCTCTACCGGCCTTGCCAATACCGGGTAAGGCAACCTTAGGCTGGCACCAGATGGAATAGGTTCTACCGGCCTTACCAATATACTGGGCAAGGCAGCCTGGAAGGCTAGCAACCGAGGAGATGGAGGCGCTACCGGCCTTGCCAATATACCGGGCAAGGCAGCCTTGAGGCTAGTAACACGAGGAGATGGAGGCTCTACCGGCCTTGCCAATATACCGGGCAAGGCAGCCTAGAGACTGGCACAACGAGGAATGAGGCTCTACCGGCCTTGCCAATATACCGAGCAAGGCAGCCTAGAGACTGACACAACGAGGAATGAGGCTCTACCGGCCTTGCCAATACCGGGTAAGGCAACCTTAGACTAGACCAAGATGGAAGAGGTTTACCGGCCTTACCAATATACTGGGCAAGGTAGCCTGGAGGCTGCAAGTACTGGAACACAGACAGGGATGGCCTCAGCGACTGGCATAAAGGTGTAACTAGCCATTCGCCTATGATGGACAGACAGAGGCCAGTTGGGTTGTCAAGATGTAAGGAACACCCAGCGGAATAATGGAGCGAACCAGTACCCGCGTACTGGAGTACACAATCTCTACCGGTGCTATAAGGAACGTAACTAGCAGCCTGTTAACATGGGGTGAACCAGTACCCGCGTACTGGAGTAATACAATCTCTACCAGTGCTGTAAGGAACGTAGCAAGCAGCCAGTTAACATGGAGCGAACCAGTACCCGCATACTGGAGTAACACAATCTCTACCGGTGCTGTAAGGAACGCAGCAAGCAGCCGGTTAACATGGAGCGAACCGTTACCCGCGTACTGGAGTAACACGATCTCTACCGGTGCTTTTAGGAACGCAGCAAGCAGCCAGTTAACATGGAGCGAACCATTACCAGCATACTGGAGTAACACAATCTCTACCGATGCTGTAAGGAACGCAGAAAGCAGCCTGTTAGCATGGAGCGAACCAGTACACGCGTACTGGAGTAACACAATCTCTACCGGTGCTGTAAGGAACACAGCATGCAGCCTGTTAGCATGGAGCGAACCAGTACACGTTTACTGGAGTAACACAATCTCTACTGATGCTGTAAGGAACGCAGCAAGCAGCCGGTTAACATGGATCGAACCAGTACCCGCGTACTGGAGTAACACAATCTCTACCGATGCTGTAAGGAACGCAGAAAGCAGCCTGTTAGCATGGAGCGAACCAGTACACGCGTACTGGAGTAACACAATCTCTACCGGTGCTGTAAGGAACACAGCATGCAGCCTGTTAGCATGGAGCGAACCAGTACACGTTTACTGGAGTAACACAATCTCTACTGATGCTGTAAGGAACGCAGCAAGCAGCCGGTTAACATGGATCGAACCAGTACCCGCGTACTGGAGTAACACAATCTCTACCGGTGCTGTAAGGAACGCAGCAAGCAGCCGGTTAACATGGAACGAACCAGTACCCGCGTACTGGAGTAACACAATCTCTACCGGTGCTGTAAGGAACGCAGCAAGCAGCCGGTTAGCATGGAACGAACCAGTACCCGCGTACTGGAGTAACACAATCTCTACCGGTGCTGTAAGGAACGCAGCAAGCAGCCAGTTAACATGGAGCAAACAAGTACCCGCGTACTGGAGTAACACAATCTCTACTAGTGCTGTAAAGAACGCAGCAAGCAGCCGGTTAACATGGAGCGAACCAGTAACCGTGTACTGGAGTAACACAATCTCTACCGGTGCTGTAAGGAACGCAGCAAGCAGCCGGTTAGCATGGAACGAACCAGTACCCGCGTACTGGAGTAACACAATCTCTACCGGTGCTGTAAGGAAAGCAGCAAGCAGCCTGTTAGCATGGAGCGAACCAGTACACGTGTACTGGAGTAACATAATCTCTACCGGTGCTGTAAGGAACACAGCAAGCAGCCGGTTAACATGGAGTGAACCAGTACCCGCGTACTGGAGTAACACAATCTCTACCGGTGCTGTAAGGAACACAGCAAGCAGCCGGTTAGCATGGAGCGAACCAGTACCCGCGTACTGGAGTAACACAATCTCTACCGGTGCTGTAAGGAACGCAGCAAGCAGCCGGTTAACATGGAACGAACCAGTACCCGCATACTGGAGTAACACAATCTCTACCGGTGCTGTAAGGAACGCAGCAAGCAGCTGTTTAGCATGGAGCGAACCAGTACCCGCGTACTGGAGTACACAAACAAAGTGAATGAAAATGTCGCCAAAGGCAACTGGAGGAAGTAGACAATCTGCAGGCATCCAGGAGCAGGAACACAGCCGGTACAGGACACGAAGCGGTACCATGAATGGCAGACAACCGGAGCAGGAACGGCAGCAGGACCAGAAACCCCAACCGGATCAGGAACGGAAGCTGGAACTGAGGCAGATGTCAGACAGGAACTCAGGCGATCACTGGAGAGCATAGATAGTAGATGGCCCAGGAAGCTCAGGAACACAGTGCAGGTGCAGGCGACATAGAGACACCATGAAAGGGCAGCCAAAGGGTGCCCAAGCCCAGTCTAAATAGGCAATACTGGGCGGGTTAAAAGCAGACAGGCAATGGAGAGCTATTCAAGTAACTGACAGGAAAGGCAGCAAATCACGGGCACTGTGATAGTTCCCTCCTTTGCCCATTTCACTGATTTATCACAAATTGTGCACAGTGCAGTGACTGATGACTGCACTGTGCCTGCTTCAAGAGAATAATAGTCCCACACCATGGATTTCAGGGGGTAGGGGAAAGGTGGAGAAGTATTGCCTCTTTCTTCTTCTCCTCCTTTTAACCCTTCACTGGCTGGGGCAGAGGAGGTTGTTGATACTGCCAGAGAATCAGCACTGCAACTGTGGCCAGGAGTATTGCTGCTGGCAAGTGGAACCAGTCCTAGTTCTGTATCACTAGACCCCATTCTCAGCATATTCATGGTGGTCTGCGACACACTAGCCTGCTCCTCAGCATCCTGCTGCCCTTACAACTGAGCAGCAGTAGGAATTACAGCAGCAGCAAATGCTACAAATTCCAAATCTCACTGCTGGTAGTGGTGGCAATGTCCATCCTCATCTCTGTCTCCCATTCCTTCTCGGTTTAGGCTAAAAAGGCCAATAAGGTCTCTTCCACCCCAGCTTCTCCACCATCATCATCATTACCACCATCAGTCCCTCCTTGCTGCTGCTCTGTTACAGACATCTCACCAGTTGGCGGAAATGATGACAAATATAATGTCAGAGTGTCCCTTACTGTCACACATGCCATTTCTTGTTGAGCTGAAGAAGGCATACTGTCAGCACTAGCAGCAGGCTCAGTCAGCCGATCTGTGCTCGTGGTGGTGGTGGTATTCTTTTTGCTAGACAACAGTTCTGCCTTCTCCAGGATCATGTTACATCTGAAGAATGCCGTGGGAGTAAGGGGACTCCCAAGATCAGGGGAATGTTGTGAGTGCCCTTCACAACTTGTCTGGCCTCTCTGCATTACTTCCCCCACCACCTCAGCATTATTAGGAGGATCTATTGTGGTAACGCTAGTCATAACAGTCACTTCACCATCACTTGTGCTACTACTAACACCAACCACATGATTTTCTGTCCCCCCAAGTTTTCCTCCTCACTAGTAGGGGTGGGCAAAAAGTGTGAATAATTTCCCGCAAATAATTTAGCAAAAACATTCCGATTTTTTGCTGTTCTGCGAAACATTTCGCCTTTCCACCTATGCAAAAATGTCCTCCTTTTTGCCTATTTTAACTAATTTTCCACCTATGTTAACACATTTTCTGCCTATTTTAACAAATTTTTCTCCTATATTTCCTATAGGTACCACATTTCCCCCTGTAATATTACTTCTTCTGAGAGCTGAAGTTTAGAAACAAGTGGCTGAAAGTCAAAGTTGTGAGTCCTACAGCAAAATATGGTTTGAAAAATGTGTTAGCATGCAGAATGCATTTTTTCCGTTGCCTACAACACTTTCTTGCTGAAGTGACACTGGCACATATTCATGATGATATCAAGTAATAAAAAAATAAAGTACTACCTACAATGTGGCAGATATGTATTGTAGTGGTGGTGGGGGACTGGCATGGTGTGATTTGTATATGTATTTTTACCTTTGTCATCCTCAGATTATTCTCAGATTATTGCCACACATTACTTATCGGTCATGGAAGTGGTCCCATCTGTCCTCCACCTCCTCTTCAGAGCTGTTGTTAATATATTTGTCCTGGCTTTGTCTGTCATGTGTGGTTTCTTTTACTAATACTACTGGAGATAGATGTTGATGTAATTCTACTGCCACTACTACTAGGTGTCAAAGGGGCAGCACTTACAGCAGCAGCACCAGAAGTACTTGTCATATCTAACACTGTGGATGTTAACTTGTGTTGCTGTTGCTGGGTACTCAAAACAGGTCTGTGTGGCTGAGTGGGACTTGGACTTTGAAGAGGTGATAATGCCGATGATGAATGATAGGGTGACTGTGTGCTTTTTGACATCTGTGCTTGTCCAGGGTCAGAATTTCCAATGGCTTTCTCAAACAGTTTATAGACAGGAACAGTGCTCCTTAAAAGTGGTAGAAGTTTCTCCCTTTGTCTTTCTGCTAATCTTATATCCCTGTCACCATCCTCACTCTCAACTTCACCTGTAACGGAACAAGAGAAGGATGCTGGAGGGATATATTGTAGATCTGTATCATCATCAGTCATCATTAGGTCATACTCCGCAGCATCAGCATCACTTGACAGTTCTTGCCCATTACTTCCCTTGTATTTGACTAAGCTTTTGGTGGTCTCAAACAATTTCTTTTTACTTTTACTGTAACAAAGTTCCCTACTATGGGTGTTTTGGTGCTTGTTTGTCTCACTATCTGATGCAGCAAGTGGTTCAGCTGTAACACTTTCCTCTATTATGCTATTGCCAGCATCATCAACACTTGAATGCGACTTGTAGTCTTCTTGTAGTGTTCTTCTTATATGGTTCTTTATTTCTACTGACACTGGTGGTACTGGAACTAATTTTGCTGGGACCTTGATGAACTGCATCCTCCCTTGGAGTAGAGGGATCATCATCATTGATTGCACACACTGCAGCAACCATTGCTGCAGTCAGTTTTTGAACTACAACTTTACTCTCACGTCCCTGCACTGCTCCACCCCTTCCCCTTCCACATTTGCTGGACATTACACAACTAAACTGTGTTTTTTTACTGTAAGGTACACAACTGATGCAGCTGTATGATGCCTTGTCTAAGCCCAGTCAGCTCTCTGTCACTGTCACCTAAGATATTTATTTTTTTTCTTTTTTATTTATTTATTTTTTATTATTTTTTTTTAAGTTATCCACCCTGTTGTCCTATTACAGCTAATAAGCCTAAGTCCTACAAATCAGTGTTTCTTCATGGCTTGTGCCAAACAAGCTGAAGTCCTACAAATCAATGTTTCCTCAGGGCTTGGGCCTCTAACAACAAATCTAACAAATCATCCTCTACAAAATACTCTATCAAGTATCAGTCCGCCCCAGTGGCGGCTTATGTCAGGGGATTCCTGTGTCTACCACTCTACATACAAATGTTTTATTTTATTTTATTGATTTATTATTTTATTAACTGCCCCCCAATACCAGTCAAGAACCACCCAAAAAAAAAACCAACAAATTCCCTGTTCAACTGATTCATTCCCAAGACTCCACCCACCAACAAGCACCCTCCTCATACTCCTTTTATACCATGTCTTATGTGTTTTTTTTAATTTAGGATTTACTTTTTTAATAACTGCCCCACCAATCCCTGTGAACTTCCCCGCAAAAAACATTCCCTGTTCAACTGATTCTTTCTACACACCCCACCAACACAGGCACCCTCATGCCCCTTTTTTTTTACTATGCCTATTGGAAATAAAATACTATTTGTTATGTGTTGTGTGTAAATTCAAATTTCCCACTGATTTCAATTGAATGGGCTAGGTGAAAAAGTGTAAAATCAGCATTTTTTTTTTTTTTTGCACAAAATTATTCACAAAGCGGTAAGTGCCATTATTTGCCAATTTCAGTTTGAGGCAAAATTTTTCATCCATCCCAATTTTTAGTGACTGATATCACTATGAGCAAGATTAATAACAATAAAAGGAGGGCCTGGATGGACCGATATGCATCCAGTAAGTCTGAGGAAGAGGACGTGACCTCTACCACCAACATGAAAGAGCCTGGATGCCCTGGTTACCCAGACCCAATGCTGGCCAGCCCCTATATCAACACTAGATATCCTGTGGAAATGTTTCTCACATAGGAAGAAGAGGGTAGTAGTGTGAGCAGGACAGGTCAGCTGCCTATACCTGCTTGCAGTACTGCACCTGCTGTCAGTGCTGCCACCAGTACTGTGCTTGCTGCCAGTGCTGCCCCTTCTGCCACCAGTGCTGCATTTGCTGCCAGAGCTGAATCTGCTGCAACTGCTTAATCTGCTGCCAGTGTGTCATGTAATTCTCAGGAGGTGGGGGAGGAAGAGATGGTGTCAAGTGTGACAACACGGGACCCTAAGACATACTTGCCATCCCCAAGCAATCCCGCCACTAGTGATAGTACTAAGAAGGTCCAGCAGCTTGTACACAGTGTTAGGAGTAAAGGAGGGGTTGATCATCGTATAACTAGTGTCTGTGAGGAGGAAGACTCAGTGACTGAAACTGATGAGGTTGGTGTTAATAGTAGTAACAGTAATGGTGAAGCAGCCTGTGGGACTATCATTATGGGTGTGGTAGGGGAGTTAATGCAGAATGACCAGACTAGTGGTCAAGGGAGCCCACACCATTCTGCTGACCCTGAGAGTCCCCTTCCCCCCATGGCACTGTGCAGGTAGAATATGATCCTGAAGAAGGATAATTGTTGCCTAGTAGAAATACCACCACCATCAGGGGCACAGATCAGCTGCGTGTGCCTGCTACTAGTGCTGCCAGTCTGCTTTCTTCAGGTCTACAAGAACTGGCAAGTGTGACACTGTGGACCCTTAGCAACATTTGACATCACCTCCTCTAACCGATGAGATTTGTGGCATTTGTTGCTGCTGCAAGGGCAGCAGAATGCCGGGAGCAGGCTACTGTGAAGTATATCTCTGCGTACACAGTGGGAATGGGGTCAACAAGTGATGTGAAACTAGGACAGGATCCACTTGCCAGCAGCAATATTCCTGATTAGGGGTGGGGTAAATTTGTTGCCATGTTCCAGTTAGACATCCAGCAAAAATGACATTATTGTCCTTTTTCTCACAAGAAAATACGCTTTTAAAACAGCAATTAAAAATGTTGAGTTTTTCCCCCAAAATTTCCTGCCAATTTTTTTGATTTACTTTGATTTACTTGGTTTTCACTTTTTCTCTAAAAAAAACTGATGTATTTGGGGAAGCGAAACACAATAGAAGCAGCTACAGAGCGAGGTAGACGTGCTGTGTTGTTCTGCTGTGAATGAACCCCACCTTACTGCGGTCATTAGGAAAGGTGTTAGGGGTTAGTTCCAGAAAAATTTCCAACTGATTAATAAACCCCCTGCAGAGGGTGGGTTCGCCATCGTATCTGAGCTGTAATGGAGCAGAAGCTGTTAACCCTTTAACTGAGGCCACAGATGTCATGGATTGAGTCTCCGGTGTCGAAACTGAGGGGACCACCGGACTCTGAACTGGTTTATTGAGATGTGCAGTGCGCTCAAGAATAGTTTGTATGGCCAGTGCCAACTGGCCCAAACGCTGCTCATGTACATTCATCCTCCAATGGATGTTCTGTGCACTTCCCTCACCTTTACTGTCTGAAGTCATGGCCCTTTCATACTGTAACGGTTTGTTTGACACACAGACACAGTAGGTTTGGATAAAACACAGTTTTATTAAGAAATTAGAAATACAATAACCCTCACAGGTCCTGTAGTATAGTATCAATATAATACAGACACAAGACAGGTGACATATACATATGCCCACACACGTCCAGTATAAATATAGAGTCCATAACACAATATACTGACACAGGTCAGGCAGAATGTGAAAGAGTCCTAGTGTATCAGTACTGCATGGGTTAATGGTCTTCAGCAAGTGTAAACATTCCCTTGTGAGGTAAGGCCTGTTAATAAGCTCACCTAGGATATAGAGCTTAAATACGAGTAACGCCCAGTAATAGGTTAGCAGACCATGGTGAACTGCCTGAGCAGTAACAGAGGCTGAGAAACATAGAGCACTGCCGGAGCAGTAACGGAGACTAGGCCACGTGGCAGTAATGGAGACTGAGCAACTGAGCACTGCTGTGACAGTAACGGAATGAGCAACTGAACAACTCGCCCTGAGGTGGCAACAAACCGGGAGCATCTAGAATGCCAAGCCAATAGGAATGTCACAGAGGCGAAACAGAGGCAACCGAGACCAAAACTGCCCAGCTGTCACAGACAGCGAGAAAGGATCACCATCCTCACCCAGAGGCTGGGCTAGTGCAACCGGAGCAGGAACGTCAGCCAATCCTAGTCGGTACACGGTGCAGGAACGTCAGCCAAGCCGGGTTGGTACACAGAGCAGGAACGTCAGACAAGCTGGGTCGGTACACAGGAGCAGGATCATCAGCCAAGCCGGGTTGGTACACAGAAGCAGGAAAAGCAGAATGGTCAGGCAGTCCGGATCGGTTCACAGGCAGGAGACGAGATGCAGAGTAGTCAGGCAGGCCGGGTCGATACACTGAGAACAACTGAGATCAGGAACAAGCGCTGGTACTGGAACACCATGAAAGGGCACCAGAGAGGTGTCAGAACCCAGTATTTAAAGACCATACTGGGAGGGACAAGCACAGTATGGCCAATAGGAGTAGAGCAGGAGTGTAGACTGACAGAATGTCTCAAAAAGAGCACGGGCACCGTGATAACGAAAGAGCAACAAGACCTAGCCTCAATGAGGTTTATAAAGCAGCAAAAGGAGGCGGGACCCAATTAGGCCCAACAGAATAGGCCCATAAACAGGCCCGTGCCAGTGCCTGTAACATGACTTAGCAATGAGGAATTGGCCGGCGGCCATACAGAGGTAAGAGCACAGGATCGCTTAGGCCTCAGAGGGAGACTGTGATAGTACCCCCCCTTTAATGATCTCCTCCCCGCAGAGAGGACCAGGCTTAAGAGGAAAAGTGAGCATGGAACCTGCGGAGCAATGCAGGAGCGTGAACATTACCAGTCGGCACCCAGGAGCGTTCTTCAGGACCGTACCACTTCCAATGCACAAAATACAGAGGACGGTCTCTGACTCTGCAGGTGTTCAAGATGCATTGTACCTCATGCTACTCATTACCCTCGACTTGAACAGGACCTGGCAGGACCGGTACAGTAGTGTAGCAATTACAAGTCAAGGGTTTGAGCAGGGAGACATTAAATACATCATGGTTGTTCATACTCGCAGGGAGTTCTAGAGTGTAAGAGACAGGGTTAATCCTATGATGGACCCAGTAAGGACCTACGAAACAAGGAGCCAGTGTCCTGCAAGGTACCTGGAGATTGAGATTACGAGAGAACCGCCACACCCTCTACCACACTTGAAACACCGGAATCGGCCCGTGTCCACGGTCTGCATGCTTCTTGTAACTCTGAGTGTACCTCTATAGGGATCTTTGAACTTGTACCCAAGTGGAGCGGAGCTGCCTAAGATGCTCCTCCAGAGACGGACTATCTTGTGCTTTGAAAGACTCAGGTAGAAGAGCGAGCTGGAACCCGTAATTGATTAGGAACAGAGAGTTCTGAGAAGAAGAGCTTATGGCACAATTCCTGGCAAACTCTGCCCACAGTAACAAATCTGCCGAGTTGTCCTGATGGTCCGAAATGAAACAGAGCAGAAAATGTTTCAAGCCTTGATTGGCTCTCTCAGAAGCACCATTGGATTGGGGGTGGTAGACGGAGGAGAATGACAATTGTATGCCCATTTGCCCACAGAAAGCTCTCCAGAATCAGGAAATAGACTGGCTCCCTCTATCTGAGACCGCTACCTTGGGTACCCCATGGAGCCTAAACACCTCTTTGGTGAATATCATGGCCAACTCTTTGGAAGAGGGAAGCCCTTTCAGCAGCACAAAGTGAGCCATCTTAGAGAATCTGTTGGCAATCATAAGTATGACTGTGTAGCCCTTAGATGTAGGTAATTTGACCATACAGTCTATGGATAGGTGTGACCAAGGACACTCCCCATTAGGGACTGGTTGGAGTAATCCCACAGGAAGGTGCCTGTAAGTCTTGCTACGAGCACATGTAGCACACGCTGCTATGAAGGCGAGCAGTCATCTCTGAGACTGAGCCACCAGAATAATCGGGAAATGGACCATATCAGTTGCTCTTGGCCGATATGCCCTGCTGCCTTCGAAGAGTGGTAGGTCTCCAGCAATCTGAGACGGAGTGGTTCGGGAACAAAACATCTGCCACTGGGCTTGTCCACCAGAGCGGTAGCCTGGGAAGACAGAATCTCCTCCCACAAAGGGGAGGTGATGCTTGTGCGAATAGTCGCCAGAATAGGATCAGAAGGAATAATGGGAACCGGTGGGCTATCCACCTCAGGATCTGATCCAAATTGCCTAGAGAGAACATCGTCTCTGACATTCTTGGTACCAGGCAAATACGAGACTACATAGTTGAACCTGTAAAGGAATAATGCCCATCTGGCCTGTCTGGGAGACAACCGCTTGGCCTCAGACAGATACGTCAGGTTCTTGTGGTCTGTGAGGATTAGTATCGGGGAGCTTGTCCCCTCCAACAGGTAGTGCCGTTCCTTAAGTGCTAGAATAATAGCCAGAAGTTCTTGATCCCCAATATTGTACAGACACTGTGCCCTAGACAATATTTTGGAAAAATACCCACACGGAAGTAGGGGTTTACAAGGAGCTGAGCACTGAGACAGGAGGGTGTCTACTTCCGACTCAGATGCATCAACCTCCAGAGTAAAGGGCAGGGTGGGTTTGGGATGAGACAAAATAGGAGCTCTGGCAAACATGGCCTTCAAATCCTCAAATGCACGAATTTCCTGTAGTAATTCGTAAATCCCAGAAACCCACTGGACGGGGCCACTGCAGAACTGCAGATAACTTGAGTGGGTCCATGGCCATTTCAACAGAGGAGATCACGTAACCCAGAAATGTAACCTGGGACTTGTGGAACTCGCACTTCTCCAACTTACAAAATAATTTGTTTTCTCTCAGTAATTGTAAGACCCGAGTCACATCCGCCTGATGAGCTTCCAAGGTCAGAGAATGAATAAAGATGTTGTCCAAATATTCTACTACACACTTCTGTAGTAGATCTCTTAAGACATCATTGATGAATTCTTGGAATACTGCCGGAGCATTGCATAAGCCGAAAGGCATCACCATAATGACTGCTACAAGTGTTAAATGACGATTTCCACTCGTGCCCCTCTTAAATCCTGACCAGATTATACGCAGCCCTTAGATCAAGCTTCGTGAATATTGTGGAACCCTTAATTCGGACAAACAGTTCTGTGATTAACGGCAAGGGGTAAGCATTCTTAACCATCAATTTGTTTAGTCCTCTATAGTCGATGCATGGCCTCAACTTCCCATCCTTTTCACGAAAAATAAACCAGCACAGGCCGGCGAGGTGGACTTGCAAATGATTCCTCTGGCCAGGGCATCAGACACGTACTCCTCCATGACACGATTCTCTTCCACAGACAGAGGGTATACTCGACCTTTAGGAGGTATAGATCCTGGGATTAAATCAATTGTACAGTCGTAGGCCCAATGTGCCGGCAATTTACTAGCCTCTACCTTGTTGAATACCTCTTTGAAAGATTGGTACATAGCAGGGAGCAAGAGAGAGGTACACAAAATTCTGATAGGCTGCTGTAGACAAGTCTCAGCACAAAAGGGTGACTAGGACACAATGTCGAAAGTCTGCCAGTCTATCCTGGGATTGTGAGTCTGAAGCCAAGGAAACCCCAGGATGAGTGCAAAGTGAGGAGACTTGATAAACTGTAGGGTCTCCACGTGGAGCTAGAGGAGAGGAGCGAGGTGTAAGAAAGTCACATTGACATTTAACAGTGGTTTGTCTGTTTATATATATATATATATATATATATGTGTGTGTGTGTGTGTGTGTGTGTGTGTGTGTGTGTGTGTGTGTGTGTGTGTTTATGTATGCATACATACATATCTTTATCTATAGGGATATAGACATGTGTATGTGTGTATATATATATATATATATATATATATATATGGCTATAAAATGCATGGGTATAGATCTATATTATGTCTTGGAACAGTGGGAATTCTATTTGCTTAATTAAGAATTCAAGACAATTTCAGCTGTCCCAAACTGCAGGGGGTTGCTTCAGAGGATTTTTACAGGATGTCCTTCCTTGGTTGGGTGCTTAAGAAATCAAAGAAAGGTCCTTCTTAGTTGAATAAGAAAGGGGTTTCTTTTTGTTTGTCAACTAAATAAAGATAAGAAACCAAATGCTTCTGATAAACCTGTTCCTGGAGTCTTCCCCATCAATAATATCTCTTTGATGTCACCATGAATGTGCAAGTGGGTGTGATGAGAAAAGGTCAGTTGAGCTAACCAGTTTACACCAGACCTAAGTGATATGAAAAATTGTATAAAGGAGCAGTATTTTTGGGGTGGAATGAGAACTTGAGGAAAGCATGAGAGAAGATCAGTAAAGGAGAAGAGCATGAGGAGGGCAGAGGAGACCAGCATGAGACAAGTGCATCCTAGGAGGAAGACCTGTCCTGGAGAGTCCTGATGTGAGCCCAGCAGAGCAAACCAGAAACCAAGATTTGTGCTGGAGGGTGTGAGGAGACTGTCATCATATTATTTACTGGTATCCAATTTAATTCCATCTTTTCCATACCTGTAATCTACAATATTGTTCAATTCATGTATATATCATCCAAACTGTAACAGTATTTTGATTTTGTACATAATACAATTATCTTTATTATTTCCCTTATCTGTATGTTTCTTAGTTACAACCTACCCCCAAAGGACGATTGTACCCTTGGTAAGAGGGACTATATATATATATATATATATATATATATATATATACATACATATAGATAGAATTTCTTACAGAGGCAACAGAGGAATATCGTGTGTGGCCACAAAATCAGCATCCATGAAATACCTAGCAGCTCCAGAATCCACCAAGGCCAGAGCTGTAACCGAGGATGTGGACCATGTTACTACTATCTCAAGGACAGGTCTCAATTGATGGGAATTAGGGGACTGTGAAACACCACCTAGACCTAACTCTAGGTGCGAACGTTTCCTGGCCGGGTACAACAGGAACGCAGCAAGTGGCCAGCCTTACCACAATATAGACAGAGGCCCTCTCTCCTCTGGAACCCCCACTTCTCCCTAGACAGGTGTATGAAACCCAATTGCATAGGTTCACTCTTGGCAGATTCAGAACCAGGAGGAATGGGAGGTGAGGGAGGATAGGATAGGAGAGAAAAACTAGCTGCCAGTCTAGTTGAGATCTTATGCCCTGGATTCTTGAATGAAGGTCTCTCTCTCAACCTGGTATCAATCAATATCATAAAGGAAATTAATTCGTTCAGCTCTCTTCGCAGCTCACGGGCTGCCGTCTCATCCTTAATGGAGTCACACAGCCCTTGAGAGAATGCTGCTACAAGTGCCTCGTCATTCCGGCCCACCTCTGCAGCCAAGGTATGAAACTCCATGGAGTAATCAGCTACGGTCCGTGCTTCCTGTTATATGTAGGGATGGGTGAAAATTTTCACCTCAAACTGAAATCGCTGAATAATGGCACTTTCCGCTTGGCAAAAAAATTCCAGTGAAAAGTGCAGTTTTTCCGCTTTTTCTGCCCATTGAAATCAATGGGAAGAAAACTATTTCTACACCACACAAAATTTTTCTGCAGCCATATAAAAGGCTGTCAGCAGCATGTTTTTGAGTTAGAGGAGATAGGCAAATAAAGGAGAATTGAAGCTTAGTTTAGGGAGTCATTTAGGTAGGACATTTGTTCTCTGTATTAGGGGAGCCTGGGGGCACTCTAGGGGTTAAGAAGGAAGGAAGGAGGTTGACCCCCAAATACTCTAAATTTCCATGTGACTGGCAAGACAGAGGCAGCTTGCTTTGCTTGCTAATCTTGCTGTTATTGTCTCTGTGCTGGGTGGGGAAGTCTGGGGAAAGATGTTGTTGATTTAGTTTTTCAGTTATACATTTTTTTTGGATAGACTGTGATAGGACAACAGGTGGATAACTTAAAAAAAAATTAAAATAAATAAATAATAAAAAAATAATAATAAAAAACTAAATATCTTAGGTGACAGTGACAGAGAGCTGACTGGGCTTAGTCAAGGCATCATACAGCTGCATCAGTTGCGTAATTTCCAGCAAACGCACAAGGGGAAGGGGGAGGGGTGGAGCAGTGCAGGCACGTGAGAGTAAAGTAGTAGTTCAAAAACTGACTGCAGCAATGGTTGATGCAGCATGTGCAATCAGTGATGATGATCCTTCTACTACAAGGGAGGATGCAGTTTGTAAAGGTCCCAGCAAAACTAGTTCCAGCACCACCAGTGTCAGTAGTAATAAAGAACCATATAAGAAGAACACTGAAGACTACAACAAGTCGCATTCAAGTGTTGATGATGCTGGCAATAGCATAATAGAGGAAGATGTAGCGGCTGAACTGCCTGCTGCATCAGGTAGTGAGACAAACAGGCACCAAAACACCTGTCCTCAAAGTAGTAGGGAACTTTGCTACAGTAAAAGTAAAAAGAAACTGTTTGAGACCTCCAAAAGCTTAGAGGAGTATAAGGGTAGTAATGAGCAAGAACTGTCAGGTGATGCTGATGTTGCTGAGGATGACCTAATGATGACTGATGATGATACAGATCTGGAATATATCCCTCCAGCATCCTTCTCTTGTTCAGATACAGATGAAGTTGAGAGTGAGGATGGTGACAGGGCTATAAGATTAGCAGAAAGTCAAAGGCTGAATCTTCCACCACTTTTAAGGAGCACTGTGCCTGTCTATAACGTGTTTAAGAAAGCCATTGGAAAGTCTGACCCTGGACAAGCACAGATGTCAAAAAAGCACACAGTCACCCTATCAGTCATCATTGGCATCACCACATCTTCAAAGTCCAAGTCCCACTCAGCCACACACACCTGTTTTGAGTACCCAGCAACAGCAACACAAGTTAACATCCACAGTGTTAGATATGACGAGTACTTCTGGTGCTGCTGCTGTAAGTGCTGCACCTTTGACACCTAGTAGTAGTGGCAGTAGAATTACATCAACATCTATCTCCAGTAGTATTAGTAGTAGCAGAAACCACACATGACAAAGCCAGGACAAATATATTAACAGCAACAGATGAGGAAGTGGAGGACAGATGGGACCACTGCTATGACCGATAAGTAATATGTGTCAATAATCTGAGAACGAGTATGACAAAAGTCAAAATACATACACAAATCACACCATGCCAGTCCCCCACCACCACCACTACAATACATATCTACCACTTTATAGGTTTTACTTTATTTTTTTTTTTTTTTATTACTTGATATCATCATGAATATGTGCCAGTGTCACTTAAACAAGAAAGTGTTGTGGGCAAAGAACAAACGCATTCTGCATGCTAACACATTTTTCAAGCCATATTTTGCTGTAGGACTCACAACTTTGACTTTCAGCCACTTATTTCTAAACTGAAGCCCTCAGAAGAAGTAATATTACAGTGGGAAATGTAGTACCTATAGGAAATATAGGAGAAAAATGTATTAAAATAGACAGAAAATGTGTTAACATAGGTGGAAAATTTGTTAAAATAGGCAAAAAGGAGGACATTTTTGCATAGGCGGAAAGATGAAATTTTTCGTGGAAAAGAGAAAAATCTGAACAGTTTCGTAAAATTTTTCTCAGGAAATTTTTCACACTTTACATCCACCCCTAGTCATATGGTCATGAGCTGTTTCACTGCCAATATTGCTCTGGCTGGAACGTCAAAGACCCTGTGGAACTCGTTCACAAATTCAGTGTAATTGGCAGCAATAGGTTTCCCTGTTTCCCACAAGCGACTGGCCCACGCCTGTGCCCTACCGGACAACAGAGAGATTACAAAACTGACCTTGCTTCAATCACTTGGAAAGGCATGAGGTACTATTTCTAGGAATATGCCCACCTGGTTCAGGAACCCTCTGCTGAGAGTTGGCTCCCTCTCGTAGCGTTGAGGAAGGGGAGCGGTACCCGACAATCCACGATTAATACTGGCCTCTGAATTAGGAGGTACCACCGGTGCTGAATCTGGGGAAGCCACCGGTTGACGAGGAACCGGACCAAAGAGAGCAGTGAGGTTTAGCAAAAGACAATTGATCGATCCGCTGATCTTGAGTGTCCATTCTGGCTAGAATGATCTGCACTGGTTTGCCTGTACCTTCAGTACTCATGGTCCTTTTGTATTGTCACGGACACCAGAGTAAATAATACACATGACACAGGTACAGTGAAGTTTAACCAATTTATTAAGATAAGAGTAGGCACTTCCCCAACCTTAGTAGGAACAGTGCAGAGTCCACTACCCAAGGATTGACATTGAACTGTAACCGGTTCTCAGTAGCCTATAGAGATAGGTGTGAGCAGAACCAGGCTTGGTTCTATACCTAGCAAATGGAAACCTGGAATGCCAGGAAACCTGATCAATGGAGCGACAGCTAAACTCCCAGACATGAGACAGGCAGACAGATGTCTTGAAGTAGTGACTCTACCATGGCGTGTTTAGAGGAACGAGGCAGAGAGTAACTAGTACTCCAAAAGAGTTACGGAATCGGTCTACGGGGTAGGAAAAGGGCGGAGGCAAGAGTATGGAAAGTAGCTAGCCACAACACTGGTAAGTATGTGAAGGCAGTACTGTACGTAGGCTACAGAGAGGAGGGTTATGAAACATGCCCACGAGGTAACGGATACAGTCGCACAGGATGGAGGCAACGGAGCAAAAGCCAACCAGCAACTCTACCACGGAGGTAGCAGTTGCACTACACTGATGGAGCGTGCCCATAACTAGCCCAGACAGGTGGTAGTCAGACTGGAGCGAAGGACAGCATAAAGAGTAAGTCAGACAAGCCACAGCTGAGAGCCAAATCAGGTAGCCAGCCACATCCAAGATCAAAACAGAGCAGGTAGTCAGACAAGCCAGGGTCATTCACAGATCGCGTAGTCAGACAAAGCCACAGTAAACACAGCAGTTAAGCAAGGGTCGAAAGAGATCAACACTGAAGAGACGCACAGATACACCATGAAAGGGCAACAAGTCCTAGCCTCAATGAGGTTTATAAAGCAGCAGAAGGAGGCTGGACCCAATTAGGCCCAACAGAATAGGCCCATAAACAGGAGTCTGTTCCAGTGCCTGTAACATGACTTAGCAATGAGGAAGTGGCTGGAGGCCTGCTGGCCGGAGGCCATACAGAGGTAAGTGCACAGGATTGCTTAGGCCTCAAAGGGAGGCTGTGATACCAGCTCAGCAGAGAGAGAGAGTTCTTCAAACAGAAAATGTTTCAGTTGTGGGGCTACTTCCAATGAATCTCATCAATGCAGGTTCAAGGAGGAAATCTATTTTATTTGTTCCAAAAGAGGCCATCTCAGTAAAGTTTGCGGGAGTTCCAGACCTTCGAGGGGTGTGGCTCATGGAAATAGGCAAGTCTCTACTAACTTTGTGCAGCAACACTTTGAGACCGATGAACCTTTTGAAGATGGAGAATGGATCTCTCATCTCACTGTATACAACTTACAAGAGCAGGATGACAACATGCAAGTGAAAGTACTCATTAATGGCAGAGAGGTCCTCCTAGTTTTGGATACTGTGTCAGCAGTGTCTATGATGACTAAACAACAGTTAGATTCCGCCAAGATACAGCTAAAGTTGGAGCCCACTTCTCTAAGACTCCGAACCTACAGTAGCCATGTCATTAAACCTCTGGGTTGTGCAACAGTAATAGTTACTTACAAGGGCAACACGTATCAAGTGCTGCTATATGTAGTGAAAGACGGTGGCCCACCTTTGTTTGGCAGGGCATGAATCTGTGTCATGGGAATGCCCAACACAAAGAGGACAGTCCCTAATATACAATCTTTACAGACTTCGGGACACCAGGATTGGGTGACAGAAGAACAGACCACATATAAGGATGTGTTTTCCCCAGATTTGGGTAAAGCTACTAGCCAACAAGCTCATTTAAAGATGAAACCGGGTCACTTCTCCTCGGTTCTGCAAGGCCCGAACTGTTCTGTTCGCCATCCGAGCGAAGGTGGAGACTGAACTTGCTTACCTGGAAAGTCAAGGGGTTGTCTCCAAGGTTTCTAGCAGTGATTGGGCTTTCCCAATTGTCCCAGTCGTTAAAAAAAAGTCAAGATTCTGCTCTGTGGGGATTTCAGGATGGTCATCAACAGTCAGCTGGAGGTAGAATAGTACCCACTGTCGAGATTGTAGGAGCTGTTTGCGTCACTCGCAGGTGGAAAATCCTTTACGAAATTAGACCTCCAGCAAGCCTATCTTCAGTAAGAAGTCTAACCAAATAGTAGGAAGTACCTTATCATTAACACCCACAAAGCAGTTTACCAATATAATAAAATGGTAGTTGGGATTGCGTCCGCCCCCGCCATATGTCAGCTGACCATGGACTCATTATGGGCAAAACTGAAGCTGAACAGAAACAGAACTCACAAATGTAATACAACGATTGCGGGAGCATGGACTGAATGCCAATCAAGAAAAGTGTAAATTTTTCCAACTGCATCTGACATTCTGTGGCCATGTCACCACAAAGGATGGCCTCCACACTGCTAAAGAAAATGTGTTGGCCCTTGACAAGGCTCCACCTCCAACTGATGTTTCCCAGCTACACGCTTATTTGTGACTCCTTAACTATTTTTGCTGTTTCCTTCCAAATTTAGCAAAAGTATTATATCCTTTGCACAGACTATTAAAAGCCAAGACATCCTGGCGGTGGTCCCTGGAATGTCAGAAGGCGTTTCAAGAAACTAAAACCCTCATCTTAGCCTCTTGTGTCCTGGTGCACTATGACCTGCATAAGCTGGTGACGGTGGCTTGTGACGCCTCTCCATATGGACTTAGTGCCGTTTTGTCCCATATAATGCCTATGTATCTGAACAACCTGTTGCATTTTCATCCTGCTCCTTCATGCCAGTGGAGAAAAATTATGCTCAGATCAGCAAAGAGGCACTGGCGATTGTGTGGGAGTTACAAAAATTCACGCTCTAATTATATGGTTGTCATTTCACCTTGATTACTGACCACAAATCACTGTTAGCGATTTTCAATCCTCAAAAGGGCATTTCTCCCAGAGCGGCTGCTTGGCTTCAATGCTACACATTGTACTTTGGAGCCTTTACTTACTCCATTTGCTATCAGCTGAATGCCCAACATGCCAACGCATATGCTCTCTCTAGGCTGCCGTTGAGCCATTGTCTCTCCATCTCTCCTGAACCTTCCATGCAGCCCTCGTTCACCTGGTATCACCACCAGATATGTTATACTTCAGTCTGCAAGTCTGCACCCCCAGACAGATTGGCCAAGCCGTCCTGCAGGATTAGATCCTGTCACGGGTTTACCAGTTTATTCGACATGGCTGGCCCTCCGTGAGCTTGCCTACTGTCCACTCTTACTGGCATCGGCAGTTGGAATTGTGTGTCCTGGATGGCTGTATTCTCTGAGGCTCCAGGGTTCTCGTCCCTCCAATGCTGTAGAAGACTACTCTGAGTATCTTGCATGAGAACCACCCGGGCATTGTCTACATGAAGAAGGCCTGTTCATCAGTTAGCAGGTGCCTTAGCGGTCACTTGTGGTTGCACTACCTGTCAGTCTGCACCTATCCGTTGCCTCTGGTTGTGCTTCTATACTGCCATTGCCGTACAGCTATCTCCGGTTGCGCTATAGCTTCTGGTACTGGTCCGTTGCCTCTAGTTGCTCTGCTGTACTGCTTGCACTTGATATTGCCTCCGGTTGCACTATACTCAATCTGATATTACTATTGCCTCCATTTGCGCTACCTTGCAGACTGTGCCTATCCCGGTTGCCTCCGGGCATAACCTCCGTGTGGTGATTTGAGCCGTCACGTGGGCTTCCTTTACCTGATTACAGGCAAGGCCGGTAGAGCCTACTCTCTCCCTATTCCATTGGGGATTTCTGCCCTGCAGTACTTACGTCACCTAGAACTCCTCCTGACCAGTACTGCTGGGGTTTTGTTCCAGTTCCTGTTCCACTCCTCATTCTGCATTACTGTATTTTGTACATACCAGTCTCTATTGTACCCTGACCTGTGTCAGATTCAAAAGAGCTATCCTCTGTTTGGGTCTGGACCTGTGAAGGGCATTTCTGTTCATTATTATTTGTTTAATAAAGCTTCATTGTTTAACCTTAACCAAATTGTCTGAGCGTTCATTAAAACCGTGACAGTACGAATAGTCCATGATCTCAGACAAGGCTGGTGAAGGTAGCTCCCAGAATCTCCTAAGGAGAATGGACGCTCAGGAGCAACGGTTAGACCAGTTATCTATGGCTATCCAGACTATTTTGGAGCGCACTGCCTGTCTCGAGAGACCTGTGCAGTCTTTGGTGGCCACTCCAGTTCCGGCACCATTGGCACAGGCTAATACGTCTAGTTCATCCTCTAAGGGGCTATCCGCTACCACTCCCCTCCCCCTGAGATACGATGGGGAGCCAACTCTGTGCCGAGGGTTTCTGAACCAACTTGAGATCTTTCTTGAACTGGTACCTCAGGCATTTCCTGGTGAAAGGAGCAAAGTGGGGTTCATGATCTCATTACTGACAGGCAAAGCTCTAGCTTGGGCAAATCCGATTTGGGATACTGGTAAACCGATCAATAATAACTTTTCCGAGTTTGTAAGGGCCTTCCGCAGTGTATTCGAAATTCCAGGGCATGCCACCTCTGCTGCCAAGCGTCTTATGAGAATCCAGCAGGACACACGTACAGTTGCTGTCTATGCCATTGAATTTCGCACACTCACAGCAGAGGTAGGTTGGAACGATGAAGCGTTTGTCGCCGCTTTCGCACAAGATCTTGAGGATAGGATTTTAGAGGATATATTGTGGCCAGAGACTTGCCAGAGGGTCTAGACAGTTTCATTGATTATACCATCCTGATTGACTCCCGCATAAGGGAGAGGAGTATACATAAGGATCGTAGATCAAGACCCACGAGCGAGTCTGCTACTAGGGCTAATTTCCCACCCTTGCCTCGCTCTCCTCCCATACCTCCGGGTCCTGCTACTGGGAGTATAGAACCTATGCAAGTGGGCTTCACATGATTGTCCAAGGAGGAACGCTCCTTCCGCCGCAAACAGGGCCTATATATGTATTGTGGCAAGGCAGGTCACCTGCTAAAGACTTGTCCCGTGCAGCCGGGAAACGCACGCACCTAGGTTCAAGTGGGGGACATATCCTAGGTGGCGTAAACCAGTCCCCGGAAGGCACGTTAAACAAGCCGGTACTTAATATTGTCTCTTGGGCTTCCGATTCTGTGAATACTCCTGCTCTGATTGACTCCAGCGCTGCCGGATATTATATGGACAGAGACTTTGCTATTCTGCATAAGATTCTATTGTTGAACAGAGACTCTCCGCTTGATATTGAGGCCATTGATGGGAGGCCTCTGGTATCGCCACAGGTCACCCAGGACACATGCCCATTACCTGTTTGCATTGGAGCACTTCACAAGGAGACCTTACAGTTACAGATAATTCAGTCTCCCCATTTTGAAGTCATTTTGGGATTTCCGTGGTTACCTAAGCATAATCCCAGACTTGACTGGAAGACATGTAAGATCTTGTTTTGGTCCGAGCACTGTAACACTCATTGTCTAAGGCACCCTACTACCTCTCCCTCCCTACCGCTTGAATACCAGTCATTCAGCGATGTATTCAGTAAGGGAGAGGCTAGCACTCTGCCACAGCATTGTCCATACAATTGTGCTATTGATATTGTGCCAGATGCTATTCCTCCTAGGGGTAGAACTTACCTGTTTCCCTGTGATGAGAACCGGGCCATGGAGGAATACATTAGTGACGCTTTGGCTCATGGTATTATTCGTAAATCCTCCTTGCCCGCGGGAGCTGGATTCTTTTTTGTTAAAAAGAAGGACGGGGATCTCCGACCCTGTATTGATTATAGGGGTCTCGACAAAATAATGATAAAGAACGCTTATCCCATTCCACTCATCACCGAATTGTTAGATCGGTTAAAGGGCGCATCCATCTTTACCAAACTAGACCTTAGGGTGGCATATAATCTAGTTCGGATTAAGGAAGGTGATGAGTGGAAAACTGCCTTCAATACTCGTACGGGGCACTACGAATACTTGGTCATGCCATTTGGTCTGTGCAATGCCCCGGCGGTATTTCAAGAATTTATAAATGATGTATTAAGGGATTTGTTACAATCCTGTGTAGTCGTATACCTAGACAACATTTTAATATATTCTCCTGACCTGGAGACTCACCACAGACATGTCTCGGCGGTCTTGCAGAGGCTAAGAGAAAACGAGCTATATTGTAAACTCGAGAAGTGCGATTTCCATAGGCCTAGTGTGGCTTTTCTTGGCTATGTGATCTCAAAGGAGGGCTTCGCTATGGACAAGCTTGCAGAGGTGCTGCAGTGGCCGCGCCCCACGGTCCTCAAACCCTTGCAGCGATTTTTGGGTTTGCGAATTATTATAGGAAATTTATTTGCGATTATTCTGGAATTGTTAAGCCACTCACTGATATAACCCATAAGGGTGCCAACACCTCAGAGTGGTCCCCAGAGGCGGTCAGGGCATTCGAAATTATGAAGACTGCATTTTCCACTGCCCCAGTTCTGTTGCATCCTATTCCTGGGTTACCATTTACGTTGGAGGTGGATGCCTCTGAGACCGAAGTAGGGGCAGTGTTGGGCCAAAGACCAGGTCCTGATAAGACGTTGAGACCATGTGGATTTTTCTTGAAAAAGATGACCAAAGCCCAGAGTCTGTATGACAATGGTGACTGGGAACGCTTGGCGATTATCTTGGCTTTGCATGAATGGCGCCACCTATTGGAGGGCACTAGGGCGCCCATATTGATTCTGACCGATTATAAGAACCTCATGTACCATTCTGAGGCCAAAAGACTATCCCCAAGACAAGCGAGATGGGAACTATTTTTGTCTCGTTTCAATTTCATTGTCTCCTACTTACCTGATACTAAGAATGTACGGACCGATGCCTTGTCAAGACAATTTGGTTCGGATCCAGAATCTGACTCTGTACCGGTGCCTATTATCCCTCTGGACCGTATACTCACCACATTGCTGACCAACATCACTTCACCATTAGGGGAGGATATTTTGGCATCTCAGGCCAATGCTCCCCTAGAGAAGCCTGTGGACAAGTGCTTTGTGGCAGAGCCCTTTTGGGCTAAATTAATGGAGACTTACCACGCTTCCCGGGCGGCCGGTCATGTGAGGAAAAAATCAATTAATCTGGTCTCTGTCCCGGATATTTTGGTGGCCAGTCATGAGAAATGACTGTGAAGCATTTACCACAGCCTGTGCCACTTGTGCCTGTTCTAAGTCTCCTAGACACCTTCCAGTGGGACTCTTGCAAGCTGTACAGGGATACATGGAAGACAGGATGGATGTGATAGGCGTGTGGCAACTGAAGTTGAAACTCAACAGGGTTGATGACTTTCTGGATGGGAAAAGGCCCGACATACTTAGGACCCAACTTTTTGGTAGGACAGGAAAGCCAGATGTTCCTTGTTGAGAGCCACACCTTGTCGCCCACCTGGTAGATCGGAGCGGCAGAGCGATGGCGGTTGGCTTGGTCTCTGTAGTTTTCCTGGGCTTTCAAGAGAGTTTGTTGGAGAGTTCGGAACTGTTGTGTGAGACGGGAGAGGCGGTCAGAAACTTCTGGCATGGACAGGTCGGAAGGGAGACCAGGAAATGAGGACGGGTGGAATTCATAATTGGCAAAGAAGGGGGACATGCGTATGGACCGTTGGGTTTGGTTATTGTATGCAAACTCAGCGGTGGGCAGGTATTGGAGCCAATCGTCTTGTAGGTAGGTAGTGTAGCAACAGAGGTAATGCTCGAGTACTTGGTTAACTCTCTCCGTCTGTCCATTGGTCTGCGGATGGAAAGAGGTGGACAATGAGGGTTGAATCTGCAAATTTCCACAGAAGGATCTCCATAACCGTGCCGTGAACTGGACTACTCAGTCGATAGTGATGCTCTTGGGCAGGCCATGGAGCCGAAACATGGAGGACAGAAATAAGGAAGCGGTGGTACTAGCGGAAGGTATCCCAATAGCGGGTATAAAGTGAGCCATCTTGGTGAATCTGTTGACGACCACCATGATGGTATCGTGTTTGCAGGAAGGAGGAAGGTCAACTATAAAGTCCATTGAGATGTCGGACTGAGGCATGGAGGGTACTGGTAAGGGCCGTAACAGACCAATCTGTTTCCTAAAAGGGAGACAGAACAGCAACGGAATGGTTGAATAAGGGAAGGCCTAGGAGGCAGGTGGAAATCCAGGCTACAGTCTAGGAGGAGGCCAAGGACAGCAGGCTAAGACCAAGACCCCACAGGAAGACACAAGAGGGCCAGGTTAGCAGGGACAATGGAATGGCAGGAAGGACTAGACAGGACCAAGGAATGCTAGAGGAATAGCACATACTAGAGGAGGCAGGCAGGGAAGATACTGGAGACCCTAGAGCAAGAAGCAAGGCAGGCTGGAAGGCACCAGGACCAGGGGATGCTGGAAGCAAGGCAAGCTGGAAGGCACCAGGACCAGGGGATGCTGGAAGCAAGGCAGGCTGGAAGGCACCAGGACCAGGGGGATGCTGGAGGAACAGGCAGCCATGAGAAGCAGCAGGTGGGGAAGGTACTGAAGAACTAGAGCAGAAGCAGGACTAACTGGAAAGCACAAGACACAGGTTCAGGAACGCTATAATCGGGTATAACCGGCCCGAATCGGGAAGTACGAGTGATGGATGACGTCACCACACTAGCATGGTGACGCACAGACCGAAACCCAGAAGCGCACAGAACCCGCCGAGGGAACGATGGGAAAGGTAGGCATGACACTCCCCCCCTAGGGCCGCGCCCGGAGGTCAGGATGGGGCTTAAGGGGGAAGCAAGCGTGAAAGTGCCCAAGAAGGGCAGGGGCGTGGACATCTGAAGATGGGACCCAGGAGCGCTCTTCAGGACCGTAGCAGCGCCAATTGACTAGATACTGGAGCTGGCGACGAACCAAGAGGGAGTCTAGGATGGCATCGATGATGTATTCATCCCAGCCCTCATGAACCACGGGCCTGGGAATCGGGGTCCTGGGATGCGAAGGGTGTGATGGACACCACGGCTTTAAGAGAGAGACGTGGAATACCGGGTGCATCCGCAAAGAAGAAGGAAGAGCCAGGCGATATACCACCAGGGAGAGCCGACGGAGCACCCGGAACGGGCCCAAAAAACGGGGACCAAATTTGTCAGAAGGCTGATGCAGGAGCACATTCCTGGTGGAAAGCCAGACCCTGTCACCAACAGTAAACCTGGGGGCCAAAGAACGGTGACGGTCCGCCTGGACCTTGTGGCACACCTGAGATTCCAACAAGGAGGAGCGAATACGCAGCCAATGGTCCACCAAGGACAAGACATGAACCTCAGCAGCGGGTGCCAAGGCAGCCCCTGGAGAAACAAGCAAGATTCTGGGATTGTAACCCAGAGCAGCAAAAAAAGGCGAACAGCCTAAAGAGGACTGGTAGTGAGAGTTTAAGGAGAACTCAGCCAAGGGAAGTAGGAAACATCAATTGTCCTATTGGTGGTTGCAGAAACTACGCAGGAAGTGCTCCAAGGACTGGTTCAACCTCTCGGTTTGACCATTAGTCTGGGGATGGTAGCCAGACAAAAACTGCGGAGTGACACCCAAGCAACCACAAAACAACCTTCAAAAAGCGGAGATGAATTGAGGACTCCGGTCAGAGGTGATATGGAGGGGAACACCGTGGATACAGACTATGAAATGAAAAGGTCAGCAAGGTCCGAGGCTGTGGGTAGCTTAGATAGCGGAACCAGATGGCATTGTTTAGAAAAACGGTCAACAACCACCCATATAACCATCTTCCCAGAAGAGACCGGAAGGTCTACAATGAAATCCATCGCGATTTGGGACCAGGGAAGAGCAGGAATAGGCAAGGGGTGAAGAAGCCCTGGTGGTCTGCAATGGGGCATCTTCAAGCAGGCACAAATGGTGCAGGAGGAAACAAAAGAAGCCACTTCGGCTTGAACAGACGGCCACCAAAAATGGCGAGACAATATCTCATAGGTCCTTGTCACGCCAGCATGTCCCCCAACAGAAGAATGATGGGCCCAACGGAGGACCTCTGGCCTGTATTGCAAGGGAACAAATAGCGCCCCGGCTGCATGAGGAGTTCCAGCAGGGGCTGAGGACTGAGCATTCTGGATGCGTTGCAAGGTGCTGGTAGCCAAGAAGGGTAAGAAACAAGAAGAGGGTAATATAGTGTCTGGCACTGTAGAAACAATGGACGGCTCTTGAAGACGCGACAAGGCGTCAGCCTTGGTGTTCTTAACTCCCGGAACATAGGAAATAGAGAAATCAAAACGGGAGAAGAATAGGGACCAGTGAGCCTGTCGGGCATTCAAACGTTTGACCGATGCCAGATATGCCAGGTTCTGGTGATCCGTGTATATGGATATTTTATGAGGAGAACCCTCAAGGAGGTAGCGTCATTCAGCTAATGCCAATTTAATCACCAGGAGCTCATGATTATCAGTGTCGTAGTTCCTTTCAGGTGCAGAGAAGTTCCGGGAGAAAAAGGAGCATGGATGGAGAACTCCAGTGGAGAGGGACCACTGAGAAAGGACTGCTCCCGCAGCTGATTCGGACGCATCAACCTCCACAATGAACGGCTGAAGAGGGTCTTGATAGGACAGTATGGGCGCAGTACAGAATGCCTGTTTCAGGGCAGTGAAGGCTGACACAGCCTTTGAGGACCAAGAGGAAGGGTCACCACCCTTACGAGTAAGGGCTACAATGGGCTGTATGACCTTGGAAAAGCCTTTGATGAAACGTCGATAATAATTGACGAACCCAATAAAGAGTTGTACAGCTTTGAGATTCTGAGGAAGAGGCCAATCCCGAACGGCAGAGACTTTGGCAGGATCCATGGCCAGACCTCTAGGTGATACTATGTAACCCAAAAAGGGAAGACTGGTCCGGTCGAAGAGGCATTTTTCCAGTTTCACATAAAGGTGGTTGGCCCGTAAACACTCTAGGACCTGTCGTACGTGGACACAGTGCACAGATAAGGTGTTGGAACATACCAGTATGTCGTCCAAATAAACGACAACAAATGAGGACAACATATCTCAGAAGACATCATTAATGAGGGCTTGGAAGACCGCAGGGGCGTTGCGCAAGCCAAAGGGCATGACAAGGTATTCATAGTGCCCTGACCGTGTATTGAATGCAGTCTTCCATTCAACCCCTTCACGCATCCAGACTAAATTATACGCCCCGCATAAGTCCAGTTTGGTGAAGAAGTTGGCTCCACGGAGGCGGTCCAGGAGCTCCGAGATAAGCGGAAGGGGGTAGCAATTGCGGCGGGTGATGTTATTCAGGCCTCTGTAATCGATACAGGGACGGAGGGTGCCATCTTTCTTGGCCACAAAAAAGAAACCCGCCCCAGCAGGTGAGGAGGATGGGCGGATAAAGCCCTGAGCAAGATTATGCTTCACGTAGGCCTCCATGGCGGCGGTTTCGGGAACGGAGAGAGGATAAGTCCTACCCCGAGGAGGCATAGTGCCAGGAAGCAGATCGATAGGGCAGTCATATGGACGGTGAGGCAGAAGGGTCTCGGCTCCTTGTTTACTAAAGGCCTCAGCTAGATCACTGTAGGGTTCAGGAATCGATAGAGGGGAAGCGGAAGTAATGGTAGACAAAAGAGCAGTGGAACCAGCCGCATTCATGGGGAAAGTGCCGGTAAATTCAAGAGACCCGGTAGCCCAGTTGATGTTAAGGTTAGCGGAGCATAACCAAGGATACCCTAGGATGACTGGGGTACTAGGCGAGGTAATGATATCCAGGACTTGACGATATGACTGCCTACACGCAGCGTTAATGGTTGAGTAGAATGAGTAATCAACCCTTTCCCCATGGGAGTTCCGTCAATAGCCAGCACGCGTAGAGGCGGATGCTTAGGATGCAGAGGAACCCCATGCTGAGAGGCAAAGGTAGCGTCGATGAAGAGGCCAGAAGCACCGGAGTCGATGAAGGCCCGTGTGCCTAAGGTGTGACCATTCCAAGAAAGGATGACTGGAACTCTGAGACATTGTGTCAGACTGTTGGGGATGGTAGCCGGACTTAGGGAGGCTCCCCTTCCGCCTAAGTCCTGGAGTGTTTCTGTTTATTGGGACATTCACGTGTTATATGGCCAGGGGCTCCGCAATAAAGACACAGACCAGACGCACAACGTTGGGCCTTTTCTTCGTCTGACAGGCGGTAAATACGGCCAATTTCCATGGGTTCTGGATTGGGGTCGGGGACGGTGGGCGGATGCTGAAACTGGGCAGCCAGATGGATAGGAGGACGAGGAACAGGACGGCGGTTACGGTCTCGATCTCTCTCGCTCCGTCTCTCAGACAACCGGAGTTACAAAGATGAACATAGCGCCACCAATCCTTCCAACGTATCAGGTATTAGTCGGGTGGTCAGCTCGTCCTTAAGGCGGTCGTGAAGACCCTTGCAAAAGGCTGCCTTGAGGGCGCTGGCACCCCAGTCTGTGTCATAGTCCAGAGTGCGGAACTCCACATACTGTGACAAAGAACGTTGTCCCTGTGTTATCTCCAACAAAGCAGTCTCAGCCTTGGTCTGACGACCTGGTGTGTCGAATACTGCTTTGAAGGCTGTAAGGAATGCTTCAAAGTCATCCAAGACGGGAGACCGATGATCCAACAGGGGGGTAACCCAGGTCAAGGCCTAGCCCATGAGAAGGGAAACTACAAAGGTGATCTTGGCTTGTGATGAGGAGGAGTCAGGCTGACAGCGAAAATGCAACAAACACTGATTCAGGAAGCCCCGCACGTCAGAGGATGAACCATCAAAACGCTCAGGCACAGGGAGACGAGGAAGAGAGGGCAAAAAGTCAGGAACAGGAGGCGGCATAGCATGTGCCAGGGTGGGTTCACTATCCATGGGCACTCCCTTTTCAAGTTGCATTTGCTGTAGAAGATGCGTAATAGTATCCAGCTTCTGGTCGAGCTGTACTATCTGTGTTGCATGTTGGCTCAGCACGGCGCCTTGCTGTAAAAGGGCCTCAGATAGCTCAGTGGGGTCAGTAGCCATCTGACAAGGAGGGTGGCGTGATTATAATGTCAGGTACCCCGGGCTCAAACTCTACAAAATAATACTCTGCTAACAGTGGAATAGGCTATCAGGGATAAAGCGACTCCTCCAACAAGGGCTGGTGGAGTGAAGGCTTGAGTGCGACGCTGGAGAGCGTAGCTGGTATTCGCAGGCCCCCTGTAGTGCGTTGTGCTGCGGCCGAGGCCGTGTAAAGGTGCTGGCCGCGAAGTCAGATGACCCCCTTCGGTTGAGCCGAAGAAGGCCCAGGAGAACGCAGTACAGTGAGGACACCCACCACCAACCCCAGGGAAGGTCAGTTTCCAACAGTAAGGACAAGAAGGACTCACCCAAGGTAAGTTCAGAGGCTAGTAAGGCAGAGTGCAGGTAGAGCACAGGAAGAGATGGGGATACCAGAGCGGGAGACCAGGGAACCAGGAGCAGGACCCAGGCCAGGAGAGGCGGGGAGCTAGCTAAGGCAAGATGGAATGGTGGAATAAGGGAAGGCCTAGGAGGCAGGTGGAAATCCAGGCTACAGTCTAGGAGGAGGCCAAGGACAGCAGGCTAAGACCAAGATCCCACAGGAAGACGCAAGAGGGCCAGGGTAGCAGGGACAACGGAATGGCAGGAAAGACTAGACAGGACCAAGGAATGCTGGAGGAATAGCACATATTAGAGGAGGCAGGCAAGGGAGATACTGGAGACCCTAGAGCAAGAAGCAAGGCAGGCTGGAAGGCACCAGGACCAGGGGATGCTGGAAGCAAGGCAAGCTGGAAGGCACCAGGACCAGGGGATGCTGGAAGCAAGGCAGGCTGGAAGGCACCAGGACCAGGGGGATGCTGGAGAAACAGGCAGCCATGAGAAGCAGCAGGTGGGGAAGGTACTGAAGAACTAGAGCAGAAGCAGGACTAACTAGAAAGCACAAGACACAGGTTCAGGAACATCCGGAGAGGCAGGGTCTCATGTGTAATGGGTCCAGAAGGCAAAGAAGATCCATCGACTGGAGAGGGCTTGGTTTGTGTGGGCACCCGGAGTTGTCTAGCGAGCTCCTGGTCTATAAAACAGCAGCTGGCACCAGAGTCTATGATGGCGAGGACAGAGACGCCATCACTGGTCCACTGCAATGACAGAGAAACAGAAAGGTGAGGAGAGCCACCAACGGGAGCAGAACTAAGACAAACATCCAAATCAGAAGCCTTACCCATGGAGTTGCGTGGTCTGTGGGGGCAAGACCGTATCATATGGCCGGGTTTACCACAGTAGAGACATAGACTGTTCGCACGTCTGTGTGCTCTCTCAGCCTCAGAAAGTGGTCCTTGTGCAAGTCCAATCTGCATCGGTTCCTCTGGAGAAGTGGTGGAGGTTGGAGTACTGGAGGTCGGTGCAGGTAGCGCTGGGCGTCTTTGGGGTGGAGCAGGTTGGGTTGACCGCTCCAGTCTTCTCTCCCATAGTCTACGATCAATCCTGGTGACCAGATGGCAGAGTTCCTCAAGAGAGAGAGGGATGCCCACTCAAGCCAGTTCATCCTTAAGGGCATTGGACAGACCAAGACGAAACTGATCCATCAAGGCAGGTTCGTTCCATTCGCTCTCGATGGCCAAAGTGCGGAATTCCGTAACATACTTCTCCACTGGGCTCCATCCCTGCTGTAAGGCCCTCATGGCGATATGAGCCGAGGAGGCCCAGATAGGGTCGTCAAACAGAAGGTCCATGGCATGGAGAAACGTATGCCAGGAGGTCAATGCGGGATCATTGGTGTGTAGCAACTGATGAGCCCAGGTCTGGGGTTCTCCAGGGAGCAGTGAGATCACCGTTCATATTTTGACGAAGTCAGAGGCATAAGTCCTTGGTTGTAGAGAAAACATGACCTGACAAGCGGTGATGAAGGTCTTGTACTTCGTATGGTCCCCAGAGTAGCGTTCCGGAAGAGGAATTCTGGGTTCAGGAGTGTACTGCATCGGCCAGGGCTGACTGCTCGGTCTGAGTGGGCACCGGTCCTCAGGGAGCCAGGGAGGACTCGGCGAGGTGGCCACCGCTGTGTCTCAGCAGGAGGCAGAGGCCAAGTACCGGTGTGGATGCTGCGCGGGGTAAGGCCAGGCCAACGACGGGCGGCCTGACAGGCCTTTTGTAACCAGATAGGGATTCAGTTGTCCTTTTCCTCCACCTATCACCCCCAGACTTATGGGGCTGCTGAGAGTTCTAAGCAGGGCTTGGAACAGTTTTTACGTTGTTTAATTTCCAACCATCATGACAATTGGGCTGACTTGTTGCCGTGGGCAGAGTTCGCCAGGAACTGTGCAGTATGTAACGCATCCGGCAGCTCACCCTTTCTGATCAATTATGGCGCCTCTTTCTCCCCCCTTGTGCCTCTTTCTCCCCCCTTGTACTTCTCTCTCTCCCCCTTGTGCCTCTTTCTCCCCCCTTGTACTTCTGTCTCTCTCCCCCCTTGTACCTCTTTCTCCTCCCTTGTACTTCTCTCTCTCTCCCCCTTGTACTTCTCTCTCTCCCCCTTGTGCCTCTTTCTCCCCCCTTGTACTTCTCTCTCTCCCACTTGTGCCTCTTTCTCCCCCCTTGTACTTCTCTCTCTCCCCCTTGTGCCTCTTTCTCCCCCTTGTACTTCTCTCACCCCCTTGTACTTCTCTCTCTCCCCCTTGTACTTCTCTCTCTCCCCCCCTTGTACTTATCTCTCTCCCCTTCTCTCTCCCCCCCTTGTGCTTCTCTCTCCCCCCCTTTTGTGCCTCTGTCCCCTCTTGTGCCTCTCTCTCCCCCCTTGTACCTCTCTCTCTCCCCCTTGTTCTTCTTTCTCTCCCCCTTGTGCCTCTTTCTCCCCATGTACTTCTCTCTCTGTCTCCCCATGTACTTTTCTCTCTCTCTCCCCTTTGTGCCTCTCTCTCTCTCCCCCTTGTATGTCTCTCCCCCGTACCTCTTTTTCACTTTCCCGCATTGATGACATCCGGTGCACAACCACGCCAAATGCGGAGACGCCGCGTGCAGTGTGCAGGGGTTTTCTTCCTCAGTCTTGGCGCCAGTTTTAAACTGGCCTCAGAACAGAGGAAGAAAATACCTGCAAACTCCACGCGGCGTCTCCGCATTTGGCGTGGTTGCGCACCGGATGTCATCAATGCGGGAAGTAAGAAGACAGAATCCGGCGGCTGTGGGGCTGCTGGGCGGTACAATGAATCGATAATGAGAATCGTTGCTAACGATTCTCATTATCGATTTTTATCGATTTTATCGATTCGTTGTTGCAGCCCTACATCTGTTGCCTCCGGTCTTGTGTCCTATAGCCATTGCTTTACGGTTGCCGGTTGCGCTACTATACAGCCTGTGCCTCACTGCTGCCTCCATTTGCACTACTATACAGCCTGTGCCTTAGCGATCACTTGTGGTTGCACTACCTGTCAGCCTGCACCTATCCATTGCCTCCGGTTGCGCTACTATACAGCCTGTACCTCACTGCTGCCTCCGTTTGCACTACTATACAGCCTGTGCCTTAGCGGTCACTTGTGGTTGCATTACCTATCAGTCTGCACCTATCCGTTGCCTCCGGTTGCGCTACTATACAGCCTGTGCCTCACTGTCGCCTCCGGTTGCACTACTATACAGCCTGTGCCATAGCGGTCACTTGTAGTTGCACTACCTGTCAGTCTGCACCTATCCATTGCCTCCAATTGCGCTTCTATACTGCCATTGCCATACAGCTATCTCCAGTTGCGCTATAGCTTCTGGTATCAGTCTGTTGCCTCCAGTTGTGCTGCTGTACTGCTTGCACTTGCTATTGCCTCCGGTTGCGTTATACTCAGTCTGATATTACTATTGCCTCTGTTTGTGCTACCTTGCAGACTGTGCCTATCCCGGTTGCCTCCGGGCATAACCTCCATGTGGTGATTTGAGCCGTCACGTGGGCTGCCTTTACCTGATTTCAGGCAAGGCCGGTAGAGCCTACTCTCTCCCTATTCCATTGGGGATTTCTGCCCTGCAGTACTTACCTCACCTAGGGCTCCTCCTGACCAGTACTGCTGGGGTTTTGTTCCAGTTCCTGTTCCACTCCTCATTCTGCATTACTGTATTTTGTAGATACCAGTCTCTATTGTACTCTGACCTGTGTCAGATTCAAAAGAGCTATCCTCTGTTTGGGTCTGGACCTGTGAAGGGCGTTTCTGTTCATTATTATTTGTTTAATAAAGCTTCATTGTTTTACCCTAACCAAATTGTCTGAGCATTCATTAAAACCATGACACCATGGTTGTGCCAAAACCAAGAAGTTGCTGCCCCCTCCTCCAGTCATTCTGTGGGAGCATCCCTTCCTTCCATGGCAGAGATTGCATTTGGATTTTGCGGGTCCTGTGCATGGCACTTCGTTCCCGGTTCTGGTGGATGCCCACTAGAAATGGCCTGAGGTTTGACCTATGTCCTCTACCACTACTGCTGCCACCATTCAAGTCTTATGGAAGATATTTGCTGTCTTTGACCTCCCTCGCCTCCTGGTGACAGACAATGGCCTGCAGTTTACCTCCCATTTGTTCAAGTCTTTTCTGGACTCTATTGGTGTCTCTCACTGCAACTCCGCTCCTTACCATCCAGCCACTAATGTCCAGGTTTAACATTTTGTCCAGACACAAAAATCTGCTCTGACTGCTGTTTCTTCTGGCAAGCTAATGAATGTTCTTTTGGATTTTCTCACTGCCTACCGGACCACTCCGTATGCTGCTACCAGGATACCCCCTGCTACCCTCTTGTTTGGCTGACCTCTTCACATCAAGTTGGATGTTTTAAAACCAGATGATGCCATCTCTCCTTCACACTCCTCTTGTGCACCCTCTCATGCTAGGGACCGTTTTTTAGCTTCTGGGCTCGCAGCTACCTAGGCCTTCAGAGATGGATTGCTGGATCCATAACAAAGGTGTTAAGAACTCGCACCTGTGTTGTCCTGACAAATCGGGGGATAGGTTGGAAGAGACACATAGAGCAGCTCCTCCCTGACCCCTCCAGTCAAACTCCGGATGCCTGTCTGTCAAATGCTTCGGGACCTGAAGAGGATGATACCTGGCGGAGCGGACCTCCGACCCGAGGAATGACACACAATGATGAAACAATCCCACAGACAGTAGAAGCAGCCACTCAGTCAGTTCTGGCACCATTACCTCCACCAAGCACAGAATCATCCTGTAGTCCTTCTGCAAGTTCCAGGCCCTCTCGGGTGTCACACCCTCCAGACACATGGGAACCAGATGAAGCTATTAGTATCGGATGGAGACATTGCTGTTATTACAGATTTCTCTCTCTCAACTCCCTGCTGTTTTCATGTGTGTTCATTTGTGTTCTGTTGTTTTAGGAAAGGCAGAGATGTAGTATCTGCACATGGAGCCATTTTTGGAACGGGCTGGAGATTATGGAGCTGGTTGATGATGTCACATGCAGCATACCAGAAGTGACATCCCGCCTCATCCAGTAGTTCAGTTGGGTGCGAGTCTCCGCATCAGTAACATCACCCGTTGCCTCTCTGCGGTTTCTGGCCAGCTGATCTGCTGGCAAGGTGCCCAAGACCTCTGGTTGTAATCCGGAACAACATGACTATTATCTTGAGCGTTGTATTATTGAAATAAATGGAGCTGGCCAGTTGCCACACCATTAAACACCTCAGGGACACAACAATCTTTACCTTGATGGCAAGCATTGACATAGACCTGTGGAGTGTTTATGCAGATCAAAACTGGGACTTTGACAGAATTTGGCCTGGTTGAGCCTTCCCATTACTGCTTGTCTTGTCCAGTATTTTGTCCTTATTTGAACCCACTCAGCACTGCGTTGGTGTGGTTGTGTGGATCATTGCTCGCCATGTGTGACTGTGTTGGTTATGAGGGTTAGTGTGGTGTCTAGTTGGATGATGATGCACTACTAGTAGTGTGAAAAGTGCTTTTGTCCACAGTATCAGAACCTCCAGGGATCCCCTCAACAGTGGCAGCTGAAAGACTGTCCCTCAGCATCTCCTCCCAGGTTTTGAAGGTGATCTGGGCAAGGGGACCACCTCTGGTGCTTTGGGCATACAGGGCAACCTCACTCATCTTGTGCTTGATCAGTCTCTTGCAATCCCCCCAGCCCTTTTTTATAGACTCCACAGTCCAGCTGCAGATTGACACTGCATTGACCCTGCTGAGGACCTGATTTCAGATTACCTTCTTCCTAGCAGCCAGGTCACGGACCCTTTCCCTTGGATAAAGGATACTCTGCCTCTCCAGGATGCTTTGGACAAGGGCTCTGTTCTACTCATAGCTGTAACTGGGATCACGCAGCCTCTCCTCATCATCCCCAGTCTGGGACGTATCACATCTGTGGCTTTCAGACTCTTCCTGACTTGACCCTGACCATGTGTGGTACTCCCCAGGATCTACCCCTCATCCCACTGACACAACTGTCTCTGGCCTCTGTGTGCCTCTCCTGGGTCAGATCCCATTCTCCCAAATGATCTCCATCTCCCACTCCTACCAGGACCGAGGATGCCATCCTGACTTTCCTCCCCTCCTGCTACTCTTTCCTTGCCATCAAGCACCCACTCAGACCCAGGCCCTCACACAGGCCCTCACATACACACTCGAACACACTCGCTCTCTGTCATTCTCTGTCACTCACTGATTCTCTCTCTCTAATTCACTATCATCCACTCCTGGGTCCTCTGCTTTAACTCACCAAAACTCGAAACACAGACAAGGTATGTGTAACGAACATGGACTATGCTGAAGGAAGTACCCTGAGAAGAAGCGAAGGATGAAGGTCAGACCCCTCCAACAAGAAACCGGGGAGCAAGGAGCTGGGGTGCAAAGCTAGTGTATGTAGCTTGGGTACGGTGGTTGCCTAGAAAGAGTTGTGCTGCAGCCTAGCCGTATAAAGATGCTAGCCATGAAGCTAGATTATCCCCCTCCAGTTGAGCCAAAGGGGACCCACGATAACCCCTAATAGGCAAACTAGACTACCCGGTCCCCAGGGAGGAACAATATCCAGAAGGAAACAACTGGGTACTCACTCTGGCTGGGAGATCCAAGGAGTACAGGGCTGAGACAGAAGGAATGTAACAGACAGGCAGGGTCATACACAGGAGTCAGAAAATGCTGGGCTTAGGCAGAAGACTGGTCACAGACAGGATGGGTCATACGCAGGAATCAGGAAATACTGGGCTGAGGCAGAAGAATGGTCACAGACAGGCTGGGTCATACACTGGAATCAGGCAATGCTGGGCTGAGGCAGGAGAGTAGTCACAAACAGGCTGGGTCATACACTAGAATCAGGCAATGCTGGACTGAGGCAGGAGAGTAGTCACAAACAGGCTGGGTCATACACCAGAATCAGGCAATGCTGGGCTGAGGCAGGAGAGAAGTCACAAACAGGCTGGGTCATACACTAGAATCAGAACAGAAATACTGGCTACGAAGGCTACAGCTACAAGAACAAAGTACGCTATACTAACGCGTCCGAAACCAGGAGCAGCCTCACTTTGAAGCCGACAACCAGAAGAGATGAAGCGGCGTGCCTAGCAACGAGGAGTCAGCTGACCAGTTGCTAGGTATGACACCGCGGCCCGACAGAGCAAAAAGGTAAGTGTGATTGAGCAGCAGAACATCTACAGATGTGACAGTATGTTGGTTATTTTGAAGTATATATAGGAGGTATATTGAATATAATAGGAGGTATATTGAATGTATGTGATACTTTGGTGTGTTTTGATTAGTTGTGGATTTGAACTTGTCTTTAGACATATTGTACATTAGCTATCGACTGATTGGAATGCACAGTGTTGTGAAAAAAGCGTGATGCAGGTTTTTGAGCTACGTGGATTTGTTGGGCCATTTTTGTAGACTTCTTATTGAATACTATGTAAGTCAGACATAGATAACATCCATTGGCCATTTCTGATTTAATGGCAGTTTTTCCAGCCACAATTGAATCGAGGCCTAAAAGTCTTGCTCTAAAGTAAGATACTAATCCAATACCTATAATATTGCTAAAATGAAACTTACGATGTGAATGAAACTATATACTCTAATAATATATAATGTGTAATTCTATGTAAATGAAACTAGGTAAAGTGACTGTAGTGACTGGATAGTGTTTATGTCTATTTGAATACATTATGCCTATGTGATTATTTTAATATTTTTATCCTACTGTGTAACTGACTGAGTGAGGGCGGTTTCAAATTACCCTAGCCTTTCAAACCTTGGGCTAGTTTTCACTACACGGGCCCGATGTTAGCTGTGACTGAGTACCAACCAACCATCTAGGACATTGATTCCTGACACACAATTCAAAGATTACATCTACCTTGTATAGCTGAGTGAGGGCAGCTCCACAATAGCCCCACAAGTGATCAAAGCTTGTCTGACTAAGTGTCATGTGTCAAGAGGGCACCACAAAGTGTGAGTCCATTTCTTCATTTCTAGAATTGTGTATTGAACATTCCTAGAATTACATCATCATCAAGTTGGATATCCATCATCTTCACAAAGAGCTCTCTATAGATTTATTCAATGCTGTTTTACTCTGTTGAATTTCAGTTTTGTAATATAAAACAGATTGTGCTATGTGTTGTTTTTTGTTTCCTTCCAGTTACATGCTTTGAACCTGTACTTCCTGTTGGAAATGATATAGAATATCTTGGGCTGAGATGATTATCTTACTAATAGTAAATATGTATTCATATATTTCATTATTACCAACTTTGAATACTGTATTTTTTCATTTTTTGTGATTATTATTTATTCCTTAATGTTAAGGTTTAGCACTCACCAAATTACATTCCCAATTGCATAGCTGTTTAAACCTATCCTCTCCTGTAACAGTTGTGGGAATATATTCTAGAGGTATTAGTTTTGTATCTATCATATATGTAGGCTATTGGTTAGCCGTAGTTGTGGGAGGGCCGGCTGGAGGCTATTTATACCAGCCATAAACAATACATGGGACTGCTCAGAGCACTGACGAGCTCTGTGTTATCGAGCAAGGAAACTGGATCGCTATCACGGTCCCCGTGATCATTTCTGTCACTCTCAACTGTGCTGCTCCCGGATTGGTTGAGCTGTGTTGGCCCGCCCCTGGTTATCCGTTTTAATCCGGCCATTGGCACCTGTCAGGTGCCCTTTCGTGGTGTTTCCTAGCCAGCATTGCTTTTGCTGTATTCTGTATCCTGATCCACCGTGTACTGACTAGGCTTGCCTGACGACGTTCCTGTGTTCCTGTTCCGTGATTGACCCGGTCTGGCTGACTTCCTGCTTGTTCCTGATCCGGCTTGTCTGCGAATCTCCTACGGCATCTGACCCGGCCTGGCTGACGACCCTTCTCCGTTACCGACCCGGCTTGTCTGCGAATCTCCTGTGTATCCTGACCCGGCCTGGCTGGCTACCGAGCACTCTTGCCCTGTTCCTGCGATACTGACGGACGACTCTGTTGTCGCCTCAGCGACATTCTGATACTGCATAGTGTGACCGAGCCTCCGCTTGTCAGTTGCTGAGCCATTGCTGAGTCTTCCATTATCTGCCTTTCATGTGCTTAGTCCAGACCTTACTGTGCTGAGTCAATTCCTGCACTTGAGACACTGGTGTTGTTCATCCGATTACTGCTACTCTTCCACCTATCGCCTAAGCCTGTCTCTGTGAGCCGGCCGCTTTCGGGCCTTAGTAGTCGGCGGCTCTCCGTGACTGAGCAGCGGGTCCGTTACGCCCGTTGGCTGTTGGCAAGCAGTACCCAGTAGTCTCCGGTTACGCCCGCGCTAGGGCCATCGGCACAAGTAATCAATATTCTGGTGGTCTCCGGTTATGCCCGTGGGGGCTATTGACTCGAGCAATCACGATACTGTAGTCTCCGGTTACGCCCGTGGGGGCTATTGACTCAAGCAATCACAATACTGTAGTCTCCGGTTACGCCCGTGGGGGCTATTGGCTTAAGCAACTGTGATATTAGTAGTCTCCGGTTATGCCCGTGGGGGCTATTGGCTCACGCAATTACTGTACTAGTCGTCTCCGGTTACGCCCGTGGGGGCTATTGGCTTAAGCAACTGTGATATTAGTAGTCTCCGGTTATGCCCGTGGGGGCTATTGGCTCACGCAATTACTGTACTAGTCGTCTCCGGTTACGCCCGTGGGGACTATCTCCTTATCACTTGCAGTTTCCATTCAGTCAGAACTTTATGCTACAGTTCCACACAGTGAATGGACTTGGGTGCTACCTTACAGCACACATAGCTATATACAGCACCAAGGGTGTGCCTAACACCACATTTGAGACTGATAACCAGTACTATTAACCTCTTGTGACCTGTTTGGTGCTTCCATACTTTGTGTAGTATTACCTGTTGCACCAGGTATCTCTGCCTTATTTCTGTTATTACCAGTACCGCCCCAGTGGCGACCTTGTTATTCATTTGCTTAATAAAACTCTATTTATTTTATCTACCACTGTCTGAGTGTCTGAAAACCGTGTCTATCGGTAGTTTCAGCAGGGCATGCAACGCTGATCAGCAGTCCGGTAGGATGGGGCTGAGGAAGCCCACCATGATATTTTTTGTCTATGGAGGTTTCTAATTAACCAGTCTCCAGCGCATCACGCATCAAGACTGCACATATTGAGTCAGTTTTATTTGCATATGTTTCACCCAGATCACACTAGGCTAGGACTATACTTAAATTCTCATTTGATAGATCACCTGTGCTCTAATCACCGCAACTTACTTGTGTCTCCGCTCATTCCGCAGCAATATGGGTTCACCACATAGTTTGTATAAGAGATGCAGGATACGTGCTGGACCCCATGGTTGCATCTATACATAATAAGTAACAATGTCATCGATAAGAATACAATAGGATCAATCAAATACCCTGTTAACAGAAATATAAAATTGATATGATTGCTATTCTTTTGTCTACTACTCTGTGACTGCATAAGTCTATTATGAAACATGTAATTACTTGGAAATGGGTATAATCCGGGGATAAGTTGCTGGATAAGCCACTTGTATGGTGTGGTGACCACTATCTTGTATAGGGTCCACAATTGTCCCTAGATCTTACGGAAACTAAGTATTTAAAGCATCTGCACTGGTGTTTTCTAGGAAATTCAGTGCTGGGTCTATGTAAACTGTATGTAGTTGTGTAGCACCTAGCATATAGGGCTACTATAATACATACAGCGTCCAGAGTTACCCATGGAAATCGGAATAGTGGCTCGTCAGAGGCAGGAGTGCTATGGTCTCTGTTGCATTTCAACAGTCTATGAGAGCTTAAATAATCATCCTCGTACATATTGATTATGTTTGCACATTGCAAAGAGAGTATGGGAAGAATCAAGGAATGCCAGGTCTCAAACTATGCTTTGGACCTCTCCAGTATTCCGGGGTATAAGTATCACGGTGCCCGTGATTGCTACTTTTGTGTGTCTATCACTGTAGGGGACTCCCATTGGCTATCTGCCTTCAGCCCGCCTCACTTTGCCTATTTAAACTGAGTTTGGGCACCCTTTGGTTGCCCTTTCATGGTGTCTCTGGCTGCCTCCATTTTCATTATGTTACTAAAGCTTAATGGACCTTTAGCTGTGTTCCTGTTCCTGAGTGCGTCTAGTTCCTGAGTCTCCTGATCAGCTGTGCCTGTTCCCGTGCCTGTTCCAGTTGGAGTCACCCGACATTGCTGCTTCCTGCTACCAGTCTTCGTTGCCGTTCCTGATCCAGTGGTCCATCGTAGTGCTGGTTCCTGTTCATCTTCAGAGTCCAGTTTCCATTCAGCTGTGGCGATTTTGATCTTCAGTCACTTAGGCGACATTCCTACCCTGTTGGTTTCCAGCGCGCGGGTGCTGGTTCGCTCCACTGCCTCACTGCTTACTATATATTCAGTCTGTTGGTTCCCAGCGCGTGGGCGCTGGTTCGCTCCACTGCCTTATGGCTACTATACATCTAGTCTGTTGGTTTCCAGCGTGCGGGCGCTGGTTCGTTCCACTGCCTTACAACTTACTATACATCTAGTCTGTTGGTTTACAGCGTGCAGGCGCTGGTTCGCTCCACTGCCTCATGGCTTACTATATATTTAGTCTGTTGGTTCCCAGTGCGCGGGCGCTGGTTTGCTCCACTGATTTACGGCTCACCATACATTTAGTCTGTTGGTTTCCAGCGCGCGGGCTGGTTCCCAGCACGCGGGCGCTGGTTCGCTTCATTGCCTTACGGCTTGCTATACATTGAGTCTGTATGTCCTCAGCGCGCGGGCGCTGGTTCGCTCCACTGCCTTGCGGTTTACTATCATTTAGCCTGTTGGTTTCCAGCGCGCGGGTGCTGGTTTGCTCCACGGCATTACGGCTACATTATTAGACTGACGGTCCCTGGATGTGGACATTGGTTCACTGCACGCTGTCCAGTCCTAGACAGCTAGTTATTCTCCCAGTACATGGGTGCTGGTATGTGCAGAATACCTGGTACTACCACTAGCTCTCATAGCCTCTATATACCATCTCCATACTGTCATTGTCATCTGACTGGCATTGAGGCCATAGTGGTTGGCACCATCTCCTCTAGGCTGCCTTGCCTGGTATATTGGTAAGACCGGTAGAACCTTTCAGTCGTTTCCACTTTGGGGTTGCCTTACCCGGTATTGGCAAGGCCGGTAGAGCCTATATCTAGGGTGTTCCTTTAGGCTGCCTTGCCCGGTATATTGGCAGGGCTGGTAGAGCCTGTATACTCCTGGTAGTCTAATAGGCTGCCTTGCCTGGTATATTGGCAGGGCTGGTAGAGCCTGTATACTCCTGGTAGTCTAATAGGCTGCCTTGCCTGGTATATTGGCAAGGCCGGTAGAGCCAGTGCCTCCTTGTAGTCTGATAGGCTACCTTGCCCGGTATATTGGCAGGGTCGGTAGAGCCACCTTTCCTTTGTTTGCCCAGGCTGCCTTGCCCGGTATATTGGCAAGGCAGGTAGAACCTTACTCACTATTATTACTACTTTCCTGTCATTACTATATATGTGTATGTATATGTATGAGATCCTATGGGATTATTTTAAACTTTTCAATAAAGTTGTGTTTTTACCTAACTTTGCATCTGAGAGTCTTAACAAATCGTGACAGTATGAAAGGGCCATGACCTCAGACAATAAGAGTGATGGTAACACACAGAATATCCATTGGAGGATGGATAGGCATGAGCAACGTTTGGATCAGCTAGTGGTTGCGATCCAAACTATTCTTGAACGCACTGTGCTTGCTGACAAATCTGGGTCTAGTTCGGTGATCTCTCCAGGTCAGACACCGGAGATCGATATGATGCCCTCAGGGGCTGCAGTTAAGGGGTTAACTGCTTCCGCACCTTTGCCACTCAGATATGACGGTGACCCTAGTCTGAGCAGAGGGTTTATCAACCAACTTGAAATATTTATGGAATTGACGGCACATGTGTTCTACAATGATCACAGTAAGATTGGGTTCATGATATCCCTGCTGACTGGCAGAGCATTGGCATGGGCTAACCCGTTATGGGAGAATGCAAAACCTTGCATTAAAAGTTTCAGAGAATTTGTGCAATCCTTTCGGAGAGTGTTTGAGCCTCCTGGTAGAACCACCTCTGCTGCTAAACGCCTTATGGAGATACAACAGGGCAGGCGCACGGTGGGCGACTATGCCATTGAATTTCGCACCTTGGCAGCAGAGGTAGGGTGGAATAACGAGGCATTGTTGGCAGCCTTTTCTCAGGGCCTGAGTGACCAGATTAAAGATGAGATTGCAACAAAAGAATTACCTACTGATCTTGATGACTATATTGAGTATGTTATACTAATTGACACCCGGATACGTGAGAGATTAACTGCTATAGATTGCAGGGTACGGTCTAAGAACAATGGGGCTAGCAGTACATTTTGCCCACCCATCCCTCCCGTGGCACCTACGCCTAGTGAACAATTACGGGAGCCAGGTGAACCGATGCAATTAGGTTTCACTAGGCTAACCAAGGAAGAGAGATTATACCACAGAAAACAAGGGCTGTGCTTATACTGCGGCAAGAATGGGCACTTGCTAAGATCCTGTCTGGTACGTCTGGTAAACGAACACACCTAGGGTACATTGGGGGACAGGCCCTAGGTGGTGTTCAATCGTCCCCAGTGTTGGGTACACTGAAGCCTACCTTACAGGTGGTACTTTCTTGGGCAGAACGCTCAGTGGATGTTTTGGCCCTGGTTTATTCTGGTGCAGCTGGCTATTTTATGGATAATACCTTTGCTGAATTGCATGGGGTCCCACGAATTGAAAGAGAAACCCCTCTTGCTATTGAAGCAATCGATGGCAGACCCTTAGAACCTGCTCAAGTTACCTTTGAAACAATGCCATTATCTATGACTATTGGGGCACTCCATAGAGAGGAACAGCAGTTCCAACTTATCAATTCTCCTCACCATGCTGTAATATTGGGATTTCCTTGGTTACAGTTGCATAATCCACAGTTTGTTTGGCAAAAGTGTGAAATCTCCGCTTGGTCTCAGTTTTGTATGGAGAAGTGCGTCACTCATCCAGTTAAGGTCTTGTGCACCTCCCCTTCACTACCAGATGAATACCAGCAGTTTGGCAATGTATTCAGTAAGGGAGAGGCTGGCACCCTACCCCAGCACAGACCTTATGATTGTAGTATTGAGTTGCCTCCTGGAGTGGTGCCCCCTAGGGGACGCACGTATCCATTGTCTTGTGAAGAGAATCAAGCTATGGAGGAATACATTTCTGATGCCCTTAAAAGAGGGATCATAAGGAAATCTACTTCTCCATCCGGGGCCGGATTCTTTTTTGTAAAAAAGAAAAATGGAGAACTGAGACCATGCATCGACTACCGTGGCCTAAATAAGCTAATGGCAAAAAATGCTTATCCGATACCACTCATCACCGAGCTATTTGACAGGCTCAGAGGTTCCTCTATCTTCACCAAATTGGACCTGCGTGCTGCATATAATTTGATTCGGATAAGAGCCGGGGATGAGTGGAAAAGTGGACACCAAATAGACACCGACATTTCAGTAGGATACCCAAATTCTTCTAGGTTTTTTAAAAATATTAATAAGTTTGTTTTTACTTAAGAGGATTTACAGAAAATTTGTCACTTCTTTGGCAGGGTGCTACTCTTTCTGTCAGGTGCCACGTTCAGTTTAAACATCCTCAGCTATGGCAAAACTAGAATGCAACTCATGTTCTTAAAACTTTTTGTACAACTACAGTACAGATGGTGAAGGTGGAACTTTTCATGTCATTTTACAAACATTATTTTCATTTATTGCACCAGCTACAGTCAGTTTTTGAAGCACAAATTTACTAAAACCAACACACCCACACCCTATTCCTATAACTTTCCATTTACTCCTAACCATACCATATTTACGGGCATAATGAAGGTAGTGTTGATTTTACTGTAAGGAACACAATAGAACTGTTAGCATGCAGAGTGATGTTTTGACAGTCTGAAAATAATGCATGATTCATTTCTCTGTCTCTATTATCTGTCACTGTTATTCTCAGTGACAAGTCATGCCTTTTCTATCTATCAATCAAAAGTTGCTTGTTTGTTTTTTTTTTGCATATAATTTTGTTTTTTAATTTATTTTTTTACAAACTGTCTGTCTGTCAAATAAATCATATCCACACTTCCTGCAATTGCAGGCAACTCTGGCTCACCCTCTTTGCCCTACTGCCTCAACTCAAGGCTATAGTCGACATTTAAGCAAGTTTATCTCCCTTCCAACATTGTTGCAGTGTTAATTTTTATAGTACAGTACAAAGAAAACTACTTGGCTTCCACCAAGACCCCTAAAAACTCCAGCTTCCCTCTTTATCTGTAACCTTCTCTGCCCATCCCAAGCACAGACTGATAGCTTGTGCAAACCTGACACCTCTATTGTAATAGCTCAGGTAAATGCATGGGAAATTGCCCACTTATGGGGGGAATATATTATTATAATTTATTTCAAATCAAAGAAAAAAGCAGAAAAAAACAGAAATATGCCACTTAAGCATGACTTTTTCAGACAGTAGTAAGATCCTCTTTTGCATATTTTGCTTTTAACGTAAAAGGTTTCACCCATCCCTAGAGCCAACATGCAGGAAACTGACACTACCTCTTATATTTTATCAAGACAGGAATTCAAGGAAGACATTCTCCATGTGGGAAAGAATACATCATCACGGATATCAGTGCAGTGAAAACAAGCACAAAAAAGTGTAAAAATGTCATGGAAGCTGGGGGGTTTGTTTTTCACATGTTTAGCTTTTTAGGATAAATGTTTGCCAAGCCTTAGACATATTAATGTTATTTTGAGTAAACCTGAAATTACAACTATTAACCAAACATTTTTTTGTTCATGGCAGTTATATTTCAGCAGAGAAATGCATCTCATGACGCTGCTTCTTCATTGGTTCACTTTACAACAGCAGGACTGTAGCAGTCATATCTTTTTTTCAAAGCATTTTATATCATTTTTTGTATTACGTAGTTCCACAATAAGTTAGGTTGAAAAAAGACACAAATCCATGAAGTTCAACCTTTGCCAGAGTATAACCAGAACATGTGAATTATATAAGCCTTCCCAACTCCTAAGTTTAAGGCAGAAAGCCTGTATTTGTGAGAGGGGCTGCAAGCCCTTAAATACGGGCAGCAGCTCTTCCCACAGGAGCTCAATTTGTGTTGAGCCTCCCTAGCAAGTCGGAAGTACCAGCACTTCTGCTTCTGGTTTGCTACCGCCGTGTCATGGGAGACTTGTAAATAAACACTCAGACAGTACATAAAATCAATTTCCACTTTATTAAAAATAATCACAAGCAAATAAATAAGACACTTCCCCAGCCTTCCCGGGGTCAGGCATGGGGACAGTGTACAGTCCATTACAAGGAGCTGACACTGAACCTTAGCCAGACAGAGGCACCAGCTAGGAGCGAACCAGAGCGAGAGCAGAACCACTGAGGTAGAGGACAGTGGTAAGCGTGCTCTAATAACACAACCACAATACCCTACAAAGCTAGGGTTACAGAACACCATGTACCCTAGAAAGCTAGAGGCACAACAACCCTGGAGGACTTAAGCACTGCTGCACTACTGATAGGACTTACCCAACCAAGGACTAATAATGAGAGCCTGCAAGGGGCTGCCAGGCCTCAGGAAGCAACAGAGACATATAGCCAATGGAAAGACGGAGCGGGTAGTCAGACAGGCCAGAGGTCATACATGGATTGGGTAATCGGACAAGCCAAGGTCAGCACGGAGCGATTAGCCAGCCAGGCTAAAGGTTAACATGGAGCATGTAGTCAGACAAGGCCAAGGCCAGGTTGGAGCTGACAATCAGCTAGGCAAAAGGTTCAGGCACAATCAGTAGTCAGACGGAGCCAGGGTCATACACAAATCAGATTCAGCAGCCAGGAACAGATCACAACGGAAGACTCAGAAAGCACTCCGGTACACCACAAAAGGTCACTGAGGCAATGATAGAATGCAGATTATAAGGCCTCTCTAAGAGGCAGAGTCACATAGGTCAACTAAGGTGGAAAACTATAAAATAGCGAGCGCTCAGAAAGACGCATGAGTGACCAGGAAGTAGTAACCCACCATGCTGTCACCAGGCAAAAATAGAAAGCGAACAGAACAGTAAGAGCGGCAGAATCACGGGCACCATGATACGCCGGTTCCTGCAGAACACAACAGTAAGTTCCTTCCACTCTGTAGTTATATTTCATCCCTGCTACACCCCTTTCGCCTTTATCATTTCAGCCCAGTATGTAATCTATCATCAGTTTGACTGCCATGGAACAGCCCCACCAGTTGCCACCATTGCTCAACCGAGATCATCAATGGGCCAACTATATCACACTTTACCCCTTGACCCTGCACTCGCAGCTTACAGAGGCCCGCCTGTTGAGAACAATTCGACACAAGTCGGCTCTCCCCCCCTCACAGCACTTCAGAGATTGGTCATCACTAGTCAATCACACAGGGTGCCATACATACCACTACGATGCCAAGAAAATGCATTATCAATTCAGACACCCTTAGCGCATTGTACTGATGTGCAGGACCAATATCTGACAGCCATGTTGCTACTATATCAAAGTATCAACAGCATGATCAAATACATCAGCTCAGAATGAAACACACACACTTGCCCCCCCCCCCACATTAGATACATTCGCAACATTCTACAATTGCTTACATTGAGTACCGTATATAGCATACCTGAGAATACTTATCCTCAGATCATGTCACGGATAATAAGAACGAGAACTGGACCAGTACTTGTTGGTAACACAATCTTTATTAAAATACACAACATAAAGAAATATTCGGCAACAGCAAGCATACAAAACAATCTTGGACAACCTCAGGAAGGATAGCGCTGCTTTATAGTAGTACAGAACTGGACCCCTATTGGCAAAGGAGGAAATAAGCAGCCTCAGGTCCACACCTGCGTAGTCTACAACAGGTCCGCACCTGAACAGACTAAAACAAGTCCGCACCTGCACAATCAACGTCCCTGAGTAAGAACTAACTGTGCCACAGGTCTGCACCTGAAGGCACCAGTTAATGGGCGGGAGCAAGGAGAAGTCTGCTAGAGCCACTGATGTCACCAGACAGGTTATCCACTGAAGCATTGGTATGCTGGGGGCGCAGCGGACAGAGCCCAGGTAACACCAAAGTGGGTAGTCAGACAAGACTGAACATACACAGAGAAGATAGTCAACCAGAGCCACAGATGTGCAACCGAATGGATAGTCAGCCAGGCCAGAGGTCATACACAGAGCGGGTAGTCAGAAAGAGCCACAGGTGAGTACCAGGACGGATAGTCAGCCAGGCCAGAGGTCATACACAGAGAAGGTAGTCTACCAGAACCACAGGTCCACACCAGAAGGGATATCAGACTAAGCCGGGGTCATATACAAGGCGGGTAGTCAGACAAACCAGAGGTTGGCACCAGAACGGGTAGTCAGACAAACTAGGTAAAGCACTGAACACAGACCAAACTGCACAGGACAGTACGAAAGGGCGACTGAGCATAGTGTCCAGGAAGTATTTAATCCTTGGACCCAAGAAGAGGAGAAGTCAGCATCCGCATGACTGCCCCTTTAAATGGAGCGCACGCCCATGCTCTTGGACATGCACCCATATGATGTCACAGACCCAGGCAGAGGAAGCAGACTGGAGCCCAGAGCCCAGGAAGCAGCTGAACCTCCACAAGCTGAATGCAGCTGGAACGGCCAGACGGGCAATGCGGCTGAAGCAGTCAGACATACCATGTGGCTGGAGCCACCGGAGGAAGCTGCGGTCGGCTTGAGCAGCCGCTGCAAGGTACTATAACAGATCATGAGTTCCCAATTCATATCTTATTCATGACTATGAGCTCACCTGTTTCCCTTCCCAATCACCATGTACTCACACATTCTATACCATCATACTCACTTCTACCTATTATTATTCACATCCACAGACAGCACCCTTTCCCTGATAGCAGCAGGCCTCCCCTTCAGTCTGACACCCCTCATCAGCCATTACATTATAGCTCTAATTTATACTTCAGATAAATACGTCAAAACATAGCTAATAACCATTGCTCCTACATACTTACAACTTACTTTCTCTTTTCTCCCATCAGCCATTTTCATCGTCAAATTATCAAAAAGGTACTACACATCCTCTTCTAATTTCCTCATACAGCACTAGCCCCCATCCCATTCACTTCACATTCTCCCCCCACACAATTATTATCACTCACTTATGTATACTGTTTAAATTGTATTTCACAGTGTATCTCACCCTGTCAGTTCAGTCACGGTACACTGCATGCCGTGTCATGCAGAGATTTTTCTTAATCAAGTTGTGTACAAAATGCTTTTCTGTGTATCACTCTGCTGCTACCGTTTTCTCCTATAGTCGCCTCATAGAATGTAGACATTGATCTCTCAAGGCTATATGTTGCAAATTTTGATAACTAACTACTTAATCCAGTCATCATAGCTACCCCCCAACCCCACCCCTTGGTAGTCCAGGACTAGAGTCCTTCTGACATCATTATCAAACTCAGATATACTCCCACGACCTCCAATCAGTATATCGCTTGCAGTCATACTGCCAATTTCATCAGGTACAGTCAATCCTTGTTTTCTTTTTCCTTCTCTGTGACATTACTACTCAGCATATGTATTTAACACCTCAATCATTTTTTCTCAGCTTGTATTCATCATCAACACTCCCATCATATATCTAGTTGTGACATAAGTACAAGCAAGCACCCTTACTTCCATTTACCAGTTCCTGCAACCTTCACTCACCATCCTATCATCCCCCCCATCCAGATTAATATAAGTTCAGGACCTGGACTTATTCATGCTCCTGCAAGGGACAGGACCTCATGTATCATCACTATATCCCCCACACAAGCACTCCTTACTTCTTTGCAATGAAGTACGTTCAAGTGACACTACCTATTCACAATGGCTGTAGCTACAATGGGACTCCTTCCCTCTTTGTAGAGGTCATAGACTCCCAATAGTGTCTCCATACCTCTTTGCAGAGGCAGTTAAGCTCCCATAGCATTCCTTACCTCTTCGAAGAGGATGAAGGCTCCCAAAGTGACTCACTACCTCTTCTCAGAGGCTGAAGTCCCTTAGTGATTCCTTACCTCTTGCAGAGGTTGAAAGCTCCCAGTGACTCCTAATTTCTTCACAGAGGCTGAAGGCTCACAGCATCTCCTAACCCCTTCACAGGGGTCAAAGGCTCCCAGTGACTCCTTAACTCTTCACAGAGGTCGAAGGATCCCAATGACTCCTTACCCCTTCGCAGGGGCTGAAGGTTCCCAGTGTCCCCTTACCTCTTTGCAGAGGCCGAAGGCTCACTATGACTCCTTACCTCTTCGCAGAGGCTGAAGGCTTCCAGCAACTCCTTTCCTCTTCACAGAGTTCATATGTTCACAGGGACTCCTTTCCTCTTCATAGAGGCCATAGGCTCCCAGTAACTCTCTCCTCTTTACAGAAGCGGCAGGCTCCAAGGGACACCTGACCTCTTCACAAGAGGCCGAGAGCTCCCAGGGACCTCTTGCATCTTCAAAAAATAACCAAACTTTGTTTTGTATAGCACCTCAGTAGTCATGGTAAACTCACTAAATTCTCCACCCCCCTCCTTCATTCACCAAATCAATCTTTGTCATCCACCCCCCATTTGGCAATTTCTTAATAGCTGTATTCTTTTGTACAACTTATTATTCCCACAGGATGGAAGACCTAGAATGTAAAGCCCCTTCAGACTCAGAAGCATCTTCAGCTGGCGCCCTCACAAATCCTCGCCCACGAGGACCCACCCTGAAAGATTGGACTATCCCTGCCCTAATGGAAGAATGTCTAGAAGGAACATACATTATTCAGCATTCACCAGAAAGGCAGAACTAGTCTACCTTCTTTTTCTTACCCACCCTTTCCTTTCTACACCTCGTCATCTCTCTCCTCCACCTTCGGGGTCCACCCCTTCCACCAGCACTCAGCCCCAGCTGGATAATATAACACACTTACTGACTGACCGAGTTCTGCAATCGCAGATATGCAGGGTAGGATGCAAGTCCTTGAGGCAGCAATTAACAACAGGGACACTACACCACCAACAGAGGACAGCACTACTCAGGGTACTTCATCTGGCATGTCCCCCAGGGTAACCCCCGCTAACATGGTTCCCCAACACTGCTGCCTCTATATAATCAAAGGTAAAGATGTGAATCTGGTCTCGCTCCTGATCGCCCACAGGACCTTGCGGAGCAGAAGACAGTCAGTTACGGAGATGTGTTGGTCACCCTTAAATCTAATGACCCTCACCTGTCCAGGAGACTCTCCTTGTCTGAATTCGCCCTTGCTTTTAGCATATACTGCAACATACTATGCTCCGCATTTCCTCGGAGGCATCAGGAGCTTGACCAGTACTTATACACCATAGTAGACCTGGAATCCAAGTATGGCGGCTTCACATTCTTTGAATATCACAAATCCTTCGCTGCTAAAGCTGCAGAGGCCCGTAGCCAGCACAACTTCATAGTGGACTGGAGCGCATTAGACCACAAACTGTTTTGTAGGCATTTTGCAGGCCTCAAAAGCATAGTCTGTAGCTTTTGTCATTCAGCAAACCTCTACTACAATTTTTGCTCCAACACACAGAACACTGAGTCCACCATTCAGCAACTGGCTGCCACAACCCCTCCTCTTCCAGGCCCACTAGCCAGCCCATTGGCTCCCCTCAAGAGACAGGATGGGGAGAACCATTTACTACCAGGGTAATTCCCCCCAACTTTAATCATTTTAATTCAAAGAGTTGTTTTTTCAGAGGCTGCCGTCTGCTACATGTTTGCATTCTCTGCAGGAAGGCCCACTCCCGCACCATCTGCCCAAGGTTTTCCACACTTAATAAATTACTAGGTCCTATAAACCTGAACATTCTCCAGCTTCTCATTTCCAGCTACTCAGACAGGAACATGGTTGATTACATAATATCCAGGTTCACAGAAGGATTCCACCCAGGAATCATGCCTTGTCCTTCTATGTCTCTGGACTGTCCTAACCTTAAATCTGTACAAGAAGAACCTGATATTGTATCCATACTCATAGCTAAAGAGTATGACAAAAGCTTCCTACTTGGTCCTTTACCATCCCCACCTTTTCCCTGTTGGCACATCAATCTCATTGGCATAGTATCACGGTGCCCGTGATCCCTTTCTGTCACTCTCGCTTGTGGTGCTCTCCTATTGGCTGAGGTTGTTTGGCCCACCCCTGGTGACCTTTTTATGCCCGGCCATCGACATCTGTCAGTTTCCCTTTCGTGGTGTTCCAGAGCCAGTGTTGCTGTTGCTATCTTCATTTGATCCTGATTCCTGTTTACCAAATTGGCCTGTCTTGACTACGCTCATGTGTTCCTGCTCCATGATCTGACCCGGCCTGGCTGACGTTCCTGGTTGTGACTGATCTGGCTTGTCTGAGAACCTCCTCCGTGTACTGATCCGGCCTGGCTGACGTTCCTGCTTGTGACTGATCTGGCTTGTCTGAGAATCACCTCCGTGTACCGATCTGGCCCGGCTGACTTCCTGCTCCGTGACCTGAACTGGCTTGTTACAGTGATCTGCGTGTACTGCTTCCTGCTCTACTGTCTCCATTGCGACATTATGACTTTCGCTGAGGCCAAGTACCGGACTGTTTGCCTCTTGCCTCAGTACTCCTTCAGTGTTGTGCCTCCAGTGCTGAGTCTCCGTTACCGGGTGCAGAGCTGTGCTTCCGTACTGAGCCTTCCTGACACTTGCAGAGCACTTTCCATTACTGCTTAGCCTGAGTTCCATGAGCTGCTTAACCTGTTCAGTGTTGGCATATCTCTATTGAGCCTTTACGTTACTGGCTGAGCCTATTCCTGTCTTGCTGCTACTTCTGCAGAGCTGGCTGTGTTATAAGCTTGATCTGGATGGCATCTCAGTCTTCCACCAGCAGAGTAGTCGGTATACTCTTACAGCGCCCGGTAGTGGTACTATTGGCTCTTGCATGCTGTCTCGGGTATACGCCCGTGTGGGCTATTGGCTCATCTCTCATGCAGCACAGAGTGGTCTCCGTTGTACGCCCGCGGGGGCTATTGGCCATCTCTTGTGTTATAGCAGTTTCCATTATTACGCCCGTAGGGGCTACTGGCTTAAGCTCTTGCAGGTGGTCTCCGGTATATGCCAGTGGGGGCTATTGGCCCAAATCACACTGTACAAGCTGGTCTCCGTTATTATGCCCGTGGGGGCTATTGGCAAGCTCTTGCATTGTGGCCGTCTCCGTTGTTACGCCCGTGGGGGCTATCGACTCAAGCACTTGCAGATATTGTTATCTTTGTTGCTATGCCCATGGGGGCTACATGTTTGCATTCTCTGCAGGAAGGCCCACTCCCGCACCATCTGCCCAAGGTTTTCCACACTTAATAAATGACTAGGTCCTATAAACCTGAACATTCTCCAGCTTCTCATTTCCAGCTACTCAGACAAGAACATGATTGATTACATAATATCCAGGTTCACAGAAGGATTCCACCCAGGAATCATGCCTTGTCCTTCTAGGTCTCTGTCTGTGATCGCTATTATTATTGCCGCCTGTAGAGGGCGTTCCTTCTATTTATATTTTTTTTCTTTAATAAAACTGTGTTTTATTTTACCGGCTGGTCTGAGTGTCTTAAAAAACCCTTACAGTACGAAAGGGCCATGACCTCAGACAGCAAGGGTAAAGGTAATACACAGAACATCCACTGGAGAATGGATGTTCACGAGCAGCACCTAGATCAGTTGGCACTGGCCTCGCAAACTTTGCTTGAGCGTATGGTACATCTTGACAAACCTAACCAGAATCCGGTGGTCTCCCCAGTTTCGACACTGGATAATCTGTTTGTAGTTCCTACTACACATTCCAGAGGCTTAACGGTGGTGGCGCAGTTACCATTGAGATATGATGGCGAACCTACCCTATGCAGGGGCTTTATTAATCAATTGGAGATATTCTTGGAACTCACGCCCCAGGCATTTCCGAATGATAGACGCAAGGTTGGATTTATGATATCACTATTGACGTGCAAAGCACTGGCATGGGCTACCCCCTGTGGGAGAATGCCAAACCCTGTACTCTGAACTTTAATGAGTTCATAAGGAAATTCCTCAGAGTATTTGAGGTTCCTGGCAGAGCTGCTTCTGCTGCCAAAAGTTTAATGGAGATACAGTAGGGGGATCGTACCTTGGGTGACTATGCCATTGAGTTTCGGACCTTGGCAGCAGAGGTGGGATGGAAAAATGAGGAGATAATGGCAGCCTTTGCTCAGGGACTGTCCGAATCCATAAAGGATGAAATAGCTGCCAGAGATGTACCTAGTGATCTGGAAGAGTACATTGATTATGTCATGCTTATTGACTCCCACATCCGGGAGAGATGGTTGGCAAAATGGTCGAGGTCCAGAAACTATGGGCACGGTAGTCTTTTAAACCCACCCTCACCGCCCACTCCTCCTGAACGGTTACCGGAATCTGGAGAACCAATGCAGCTTGGGTTTACTAGACTTACTAAGGAGGAGAGGGCACACCGTAAAAAACAGGGCCTATGCTTATATTGTGGTAAGGCTGGGAACCTATTACGCACTTGTCCGGTACGGCTGGGAAACGGACGCACCTAGGGTACCTTGGGGGACAGGCCCTAGGTGGTGTGCAGCAGTCCCTAGACTCAAGTACACTGAAACCCACCATCCAGGTGGTATTTTCTTGGGCAGACCTGTCTGTGGAAGTCAGGGTATTGGTGGACTCTGGTGCTGCTGGGTACTTCATGGACCAATCCTTTGCTGAATTGCACAGAATCCCTTTAACCCCTTAAGGACCGGGAAAATCTGATGCCGTTGTCCCTTAAGGACCGGAGCAATTTTGACTTTTTTGACTATGTCTTTTTTCAACCATATTTTCTCTTTAATTACTTTTGTGCATCCACACAAATTATATACTGTTTTTTTAAGCACAAGTAGGGCTTTCTTTTGATACCACATTTATATGAATTCCTCATTGTTTAATTTGATTAAAATAGAAAAAAAGAGGAAAAAAATTAAAAAAAACAACATTTTGCTTACATTTTTCTGTCAGGATTTGCATACTATTAGTTAATGACAAAAAATACCCCTAAATATATTCATTTGCTTCTCCTGAATATAAGAATACCCCATATGCCTAGTATTTCAATCCCTTCCTCACATTTACAAGGTAAATATTACAAGATGGATGCCATTATTTCCAACTTGTAATTTCTCAACAATTGGCATGTGAGCATCATAGCTTAGTTGATGGTGCCAGTAACAAAAATGTCCCACAAAGGTATATCTTTCTGAAAAGTAGACAACATAAAGTAAATAATCAGGAGAATTTTGAAGTTTTTTATGCAGCTATTTTTCCAGAAAAAAATTTCAAAATTGTAGAAAAATTTTGTTTTTTTGCAGCTTTCACACTTACATTTCAATATTACTGTTGATTTCAAGCACAAGATAGTTGAAAATTTAAAAATATCCATTGTTTAGTGTTCAGCTCCTTCTTCTGAGTACAGCAATACCCCATATTCATAGGTTTCTCAAGATTTGGGGGAGCTACGGGGCCCAAATTGGAACATGCGCGTTTCCAGTTTCACACTTTGAATTTTCACAGCTTGCATCACTGGTGCCATGTCTCATTTGGGGCTGTGTAACAGTGCTCCACTCTAAGATTTCCCCCCAAAAGTATATATTTTTGAAAAGTAGACACCCCAGGCTTTCGTTTTATGTATGTTTTCAATTTTTTTACGCAGCCATTTAACCACCAATCGCTCGTAAATCTTGACGTAAGTTAAAAAAACAGCGTTTTTCACACTTGCACTTCAATGTTGATGTGAATTTCAAGCACATGATTGGTGAAGATTTTTAAAAATGCATTGTTTAGTGTTCAGCTCCTTCTTCTGAGTACGGCAATACCCCATATGCATAGGTTTCTCAAGGTTTGGGAGAGCTACGGGGCCCAAATTGGACCATGCGCGTTTCCAGTTTCACACTTTGAATTTTCACAGCTTGCATCACTGGTGCCATGTCTCATTTGGGGCTGTGTAACAGTGCTCCACTCTAAGATTTCCCCCCAAAAGTATATATTTTTGGAAAGTAGACACCCCAGGCTTTCATTTTATGTATGTTTTCAATTTTTTTACGAAGCCATTTTACCACCAATCGCTCGTAAATCTTGATGTAAGTTAAAAAAACAGCGTTTTTCACACTTGCACTTCAATGTTGATGTGAATTTCAAGCACATGATAGGTGAAGATTTTTAAAAATGCATTGTTTAGTGTTCAGCTCCTTCTTCTGAGTACAGCAATACCCCATATTCATAGGTTTCTCAAGATTTGGGGGAGCTACGGGGCCCAAATTGGAACATGCGCGTTTCCAGTTTCACACTTTGAATTTTCACAGCTTGCATCACTGGTGCCATGTCTCATTTGGGGCTGTGTAACAGTGCTCCACTCTAAGATTTCCCCCCAAAAGTGTATATTTTTGGAAAGTAGACACCCCAGGCTTTCATTTTATGTATGTTTTCAATTTTTTTACGCAGCCATTTTACCACCAATCGCTCGTAAATCTTGATGTAAGTTAAAAAAACAGCGTTTTTCACACTTGCACTTCAATGTTGATGTGAATTTCAAGCACATGATAGGTGAAGATTTTTAAAAATGCATTGTTTAGTGTTCAGCTCCTTCTTCTGAGTACAGCAATACCCCATATTCATAGGTTTCTCAAGATTTGGGGGAGCTACGGGGCCCAAATTGGAACATGCGCGTTTCCAGTTTCACACTTTGAATTTTCACAGCTTGCATCACTGGTGCCATGTCTCATTTGGGGCTGTGTAACAGTGTTCCACTCTAAGATTTCCCCCCAAAAGTGTATATTTTTGGAAAGTAGACACCCCAGGCTCTCATTTTATGTAAGTTTTCAAATTTTTTACGCAGCCATTTTACCACCAATCGCTCATAAATCTTGACGTAAGTTAAAAAAACAGCATTTTTCACACTTGCACTTCAATGTTGATGTGAATTTCAAGCACATGATAGGTGAAGATTTTTAAAAATGCATTGTTTAGTGTTCAGCTCCTTCTTCTGAGTACGGCAATACCCCATATGCATAGGTTTCTCAAGGTTTGGGAGAGCTACGGGGCCCAAATTGGAACATGCGCGTTTCCAGTTTCACACTTTGAATTTTCACAGCTTGCATCACTGGTGCCATGTCTCATTTGGGGCTGTGTAACAGTGCTCCACTCTAAGATTTCCCCCCAAAAGTGTATATGTTTGGAAAGCAGACACCCCAGGCTTTCATTTTATGTAAGTTTTCACATTTTTTATGCAGCCATTTTACCACCAATCCTTCGTAAATCTTGATGTAAGTAAAAAAATTCAGCGTTTTTCACACTTAGGTTTCAATGTTGGTGTGAATTTCAAGCACAGGATAGGTGAAGATTTTTAAAAATGCATTGTTTAGTGTTCATCTCCTTCTTCTGAGTACAGCAATACCCCATATTCATAGGTTGCTCAAGAATTCTGGGAGCTACGGGGCCCAAATTGGAACATGCACGTTTCCAGTTTCACACTTTGAATTTTCACAGCTTGCATCACTGGTGCCATGTCTCATTTGGGGCTGTGTAACAGTGCTCCACTCTAAGATTTCCCCCCAAAAGTATGTATGTTTGGAAAGTAGACACCCCAGGCTTTCATTTTATGTATGTTTTCAATTTTTTTACGCAGCCATTTTACCACCAATCGCTCGTAAATCTTGACGTAAGTTAAAAAAACAGTGTTTTTCACACTTGCACTTCAATGTTGATGTGAATTTCAAGTACATGATAGGTGAAGATTTTTAAAAATGCATTGTTTAGTGTTCAGCTCCTTCTTCTGAGTACGGCAATACCCCATATGCATAGGTTTCTCAAGGTTTGGGAGAGCTACGGGGCCCAAATTGGAACATGCGCGTTTCCAGTTTCACACTTTGAATTTTCACAGCTTGCATCACTGGTGCCATGTCTCATTTGGGGCTGTGTAACAGTGCTCCACTCTAAGATTTCCCCCCAAAAGTATATATTTTTGAAAAGTAGACACCCCAGGCTTTCATTTTATGTAAGTTTTCAAATTTTTTACGCAGCCATTTTACCACCAGTCCTTCGTAAATCTTGATGTAAGTAAAAAATTCTGCGTTTTTCACACTTAGGTTTCAATGTTGGTGTGAATTTCAAGCACAGGATAGGTGAAGATTTTTAAAAATGCATTGTTTAGTGTTCAGCTTCTTCTTCTGAGTACGGCAATACCCCATATGTATAGGTTTCTCAAGGTTTAGGGGAGATACGGGACCCAAATTGGAACAAATATTGAATTTTCATATCTTTCTTATCTGGTGCCATTTCTCATTTGGGGCTATATTCCAGTGCTCCACTTTAAGATTTCCCCCCAAAAGTGTATATTTTTGAAAAGTAGACACCCCCAGCTTTCATTTTAGGTGTGTTTTCAATTTTTTTACACGGCCATTTTACCACCACTCTCTTGTGAATGTGACGTGAGTAAAAAAATCAGCTTTTTTCACACTTAGACTTCAATGTTGATGTGAATTTCAATTACAGAATAGGTGAAGATTTTTAAAACTGCATTGTTTAGCGTTCGGCTTCTTCTTCTGAGTACGGCAATACCCCATATGCATAGGTTTCTCAAGGTTTGGGGGAGATACGGGACCCAAATTGGAACATGTGTATTTCCAGGTTCACACCTTGAATTTTCACAGCTTGTGTTACTGGTGCCAGGTCTCATTTGTCCTGTGTAACAGTGTTCTTTTTTAAGATTTTCCCCCAAAAGTGTATATTTTTGGAAAGTAGATACCCCAAGCTTTTGTTTCAGGTGTGATTTCAAATTTTGTACACAGCCATTTTACCACTAATCCTGTGAAAACTTGACGCAAGTAAAAATAAAAAATCTGCGTTTTTCACACTTAGACTTCAATGTTGATGTGAATTTAAATTACAGAATAGGTGAAGATTTTATAAACTGGATTGATTACTGTTCAGCTCCTTCTTCTGAGTACAACAATGCCCCATATGCAACGGTTTGTCAGGGTTTGGGGGAGATACTGGGCCCAGTTAGAACATGTGAGTTTCCTTTTACAGACATGCCATTTTTACAGCTGGTGCCTTGTCTCATTTCGGACTGTTTGGCAATATTGCAATGAATTTTACCCCCAAAAGTATATGTTGTACAAGAGTAGACAACCCTGGCTTTCATTCTATTTGCATTCTTTCAATTTTTTCGCTGCCACTGTATCAGCAATCCCTCCCAAAACCTGCAGTAAGGCAGAGAAACACCATTTTTTCACACTTATATTTTAGTGTTGCTCTGGATTTCAATCAGATGATATTTGCAGATTTTTTAAGTGCTTTACTTTAGTGGTGAGTTACATCGTCTAAGTACGTCAATGCCCCATATGCATAGGTTTGTCAGGGTTTGGAGGAACTACTGGACCCAGTAGGGAACATGTGTGTTTCCATTATCAGAGATGGAAAAAACATAGGGTGCTTTGCTTCCCATTATATTTTGATAGTGTTAGATCTAAGGAGGGATGTGTTTTGAAAAATAAAAAAACAGGATATTTCAGGGGGGGAAAAAGTGGCCAAATAATAAAATAAACTTCACAGCACTACTGCATTGTGCCTTCATGGTATTGCTTGAAGCAGTCACCCATGCAGAGGCCAGGTTTGGAAGGGCAGTCAGGACAGTAAGTGGAGGTTTCTCTCCGTACTCCCTTGCTGTAGCAAACCCTGCAGCGCTTTTGTGGATTTTTGTTTTGTGGGGTTGGGGGGATTTTATAAATAAAATGTACTACTCCAGGTTTTGGGGGAATTATTTCTGTTGCCCCTTGAAGCAAAAATTGGGAGATAAGATGGAGCTGATACTGCAGAAAAGTAAGTTTTAGGGTGAGGTTTGCCAATTTAAAAATCAAAAATGAATTGTAAGCTGCAGTCTGCATCATGTAAATGGCAACCTTTTTGTACCATGCCCTACACTTTCGCATGGTGAGGTACAGCTGCATGAGTTGATCACACTGATCAACTCCCCCCATGTTCTTGTTGTAGTCTTTGATGCAGACTGGCTTTATTAGTACCCCCCTCCTTCCACGAACAGACACTGCCACAGTTTTGTCCTCATGCATGGTGGACAGCATGTAGACATCTTTTCTGTCCTTGAATTTAACTGCCAGCAGCTCTTGTTGGCATAAAGCTGAGGACATCCCGGTTTTAATTTTTTTTTCTATCAGTTCTTTGGGCATCTCCCTGCAATGCACCTGACAGTGCCACAGGCCACGGTGTCAAAATAAAAAAGTGACTTAAAAGGGAGCTGGTGTAATAATTGTCAACATATAAATGATATCCTTTATTTAACAAAGGGTAAATCAGATCCCAAATTATCTTCCCATTTATTCCCAGAGATTCGGGGCACCCAGGAGGATCAAGTTGGCTGTCCTTGCCCTCATAAATTCTAAAAGCCTGGGTGTAGCCTGTGGCACTTTCACACAATTTATAAAATTTTACACCAAATTTGGAACGCTTTGAGGGGATGTACTGTTTGAACCCTAACCTGCCTTTGTATTTCATTAGGGATTCATCTACACTAATTTCTTTTTGGGGAATATACACTTGGGCAAATGTTTTCTGTAAATGGGTTATTAGGGGCCGAATTTTGAACAGTCTGTCATACTGGGGGTGTTCTTTTGGGAGGCACAGGGTATTATCACTAAAGTGCATAAATCGCAAAATCATTTCGTATCTAGTCCTGGTCATTGTTTTGGCAAATATAGGGTATCATATATGGGGTTTTTACTCCAGTATGATCTAATACTTGGTTTTTTAACTATTCCCATTGTCATTGTAAAGGCCCAGAATTTCTTAAATTCTAAAATGTCGGTGGGATGCCATATTTCTTGCTTGGAAATGAATGCTGATGGGTTGGCGGCAATATATTGGTCTGCGTATAAATTTCCCCCAAAATTTCTTCCCCCAAAAATAAATAAAAAAACTGAACATGGGTAAATCCTGCCACATCCACTTGAATTCCTGGGTTGCCTGTGAATTCAGGAATTTGTGGGCATAAATTGGCTGGTGATACCCATTCATCAGCAGGAGTGGCAGTACTTGTGGCAGGTCTTCGGGCAGTACTTGTGGCAGGTCTTGTGGCAGGTCTTGGGGAAGCTCTTGGGGCATTACTTAGGGCAGCTCTTGGGGCTTTTCTTAGGGTAGCTCTTGGTGCAGTTGCTGGGGCAGCTCTTGGTGCAGTTGTTGGGTCAGCTCTTGGGGCAGTTGTTGGGGCAGTGCGTCTTTTTTTCACAGAAGGCCCTGCGTCATCACTACTAGAGCTCTCACTCTCAGAAAACTGAGTGACGTCAAAGTCTGACGCTGTGTCTGTGGCTTCAGAGTCAGACGCCAAATAGGAATACGCCTCTTCTAATGAATACCTCCTCTGCATCTTATACACCTACTCTAAACTAACTTCTATAACTAACTATACCTAAACTTAAATCTATCCCTAAGCCTTACCCTAACACGCATAGTCCCTGAACCTACCCAACCCAACTACCTATCTAAACTAGCTTATAATATAGAATAAAGTTTTTAATAAAAGTTTTTTTTGGGGATTTTTTTTCCCTACACTACTCCTAAAATTAAATCTATCCCTAAGCCTTACCCTAACACACGTAGTCCCTGAACCTACCCAACCCAACTACCTATCTAAACTAACTTATAATATAGAACATTTTTTTAAATAAAATAAACTTTATTTTTGAATTTTTTTTATTTTTTTCCCTACGCTACCCCTAAATCTAAATCTAAACCTTACCCTAACCCACGTATACCCTGAACCTACCTAACCCAAGTGCACTACCTATCTAACCTATATATATATATTTTTGTTTGTTTGTTTGTTTGTTTGTTTTTTTCCCTAAACCTAAATCTAACCCTAAACCTTTCCCTAACACACGCCTACACTAAACCTACCCACCTACCCACCTACCTACCTAAACTATACCTCTAAATCAATTTTTATTAAAAAAAAATGTAAAAAAAAATTCAAAAAAAATTCAAAAAAAATTCAAAAAAAACAAGGGGGATGGGGGGTGTCCCACAGATCAGCAAACGCTGATCTGCAGCAAATTGATCACTCCAAGAGTGATCAGATGGGGGAAAACGTATTGATCACTGCAAACCAGCGATCGAAGGGTTAAAATCTTTTTTTTTTTACACAGTTTTTATTGAGGAACGATCTGCAACACTGTAGAAGGATCTCCCTCTGTCTCTCTCCACCTCAGCAGTGTGCAAGATGGAGGGAGGCAGAGATATATGACAGGGACAGTATTTACAAATACTGTCCCTGTCATTCAGCATTTGCAACATGGGATTCGCTCATCAAGCGAATCGCATGTTGCAACAAAGTTTCCATTGGTTGTTACTAAGTGTCCCGGTACCGGGACACTTAGTAACAAGCAGCCCGCACTCTCCCATCGCTCCGTGCGGCCGCGATGGGAAAGTTTAACCCATGACGGTGCAGGACCGCCATGGGTCCTTAACGGGTTTGCAACCCATGATGGTCCTGCACCGTCATGGGTCCTTAAGGTGTTAATCAAAAGAGAGTCTCCCCTGGCTATTGAGGCCATTGATGGCAGACCATTGGAACCAGCATTTATTACCATGGAGATGACTCTTATTACTATGTCTATTGGGGCTCTCCACAAGGAGGAGGTACGTTTCCAAATTATTCGATCTCCTCATCATGTGGTCATCCTGGGTTTTCCATGGCTACTCTTACATAATCCCCAGTTTGACTGGCAGAGATGTGAAGTTAAATCTTGGTCTGAGCATTGTGCTAGAAACTGTCTATCGCATCCTGTTAAGATTCTGTGTACCTCTCCCACTGTGCTAGCTGAATATCAAGAATTCAGTGACGTATTTAGCAAGGGGGAGGCTAGCGCATTGCCCCAGCACAGACCCTATGATTGCGCTATTGATCTGCCCTCAGGTGTGGTGCTGCCCAAGGGTCGTACTTATCCACTGTTGTGTGATGAGAACAGGGCTATGGAGGAGTACATTGAGGATGCCCTGAGGAGGGGGATTATCCGCAAGTCTACCTCTCCGGCTGGGGCTGGGTTCTTTTTTGTAACAAAAGAAAAATGGCGAGCTTAGACCATGTATTGATTACCGGGGGCTAAACAAGCTGATGCCTAAGAATGCCTACCCTATTCCTCTCATTACGGAGTTATTTGACAGGTTAAAGGGCCCTTCCATTTTTACTAAACTTGATTTGTGGGTGGCATATAACCTGATCAGGATTAAGGCTGGTGATGAGTGGAAGATGGCTTTTAATACCAGAAATGGGCATTATGAATATCTGGTGATGCCATTTGGCCTATGCAATGCACCTGCAGTATTCCAAGAATTAATTAATGACATCCTGCGTGACATGCTCCAGTCCTGTGTGGTGGTATATCTCGATGAATATATTGATTCACTCTGCCAACCTCACCCAGCATATGAGGTCTTGCTTCAATTACACAAGAATAAACTGTTCTGTAAACTAGAGAAGTGCAAATTTCATAGGTCCCAAGTACCATTCCTGGGGTTTGTAATTTCTAAAGATGGCATTGCTATGGACCAAGAGAAACTGGCAGCGGTCCTAGAGTGGCCTCGCCCCAAGGGGTTAAAGGCCATCCAGCGCATTTTAGGCTTTGCCAATTATTATAGGAAGTTTATCCAGAACTTTTCTACAATTGTGAAACCACTGTCTGACTTGAGACATAAGGGCGCTGATCCCTCTCAATGGTCCGAGGCAGCTGAATCTGCCTTTGAGGCTCTGAAATCTGCCTTTGCTTCTGCTCCAGTGCTGTCCCACCCCAATCCCGCCCTGACATTCACCTTGGAAGTGGATGCCTCTGAAGTCGGGGTTGGGGCAGTGCTGTCCGAACGTACTGTGGGAGGTGGCGCTCTGAGACCTAAAAAACTCTCCAGTGCCCAAAGCCACTATGAGATTGGTGACAGAGAGCTTCTGGCTATTATTCTTGCTCTCAAAGAGTGGCGTCACCTATTGGAAGGTACCAGAACCCCGGTGTTAATCCTAACTGACCACAAAAATTTGACTTATCTCTCTGAAGCTAAACGGCTGTTCTCTTGGCAGGCTAGGTGGGCACTTTTTCTGTCTCGGTTCAATTTTGTAGTGTCCTACCTACCAGGCTCAAAGATCGTTAGGGCGGATGCCCTATCCAGACAGTTCGCTTCGGACATTGAGAGGGATGAAGACCCGGTACATATTATTCAGCCTGACCATATCCTAGCAACGGTGCGTACTAGCATCACTTCTCCACTGGGGGAGGAGATTTTGGCTTCTCAAGCAAGGGCCCCCCCAGAAACCCCAGTGGGCAAGTGTTTTGGGGATGAGCCATTCCGAACCTGGTTGTTGGAAACATACCATGCCTCTAAGGCTGCTGGGCATATCGGGAGGGATCAGCTAATATGGTTTATGTCACAGTTGTTTTGGTGGCCTTCCCTCAGAGCCGATTGCTCCACTTTTACTGCAGCCTGTGCCACCTGTGCTCGTGTTAAGACCCCCAGGCATCTCCCAGTGGGCCTACTCCATCCTGTACCTAATGGCGAACATCCATGGTCCCACATATCAATTGACTTTCTGGGAGAGCTGCCTGCATCTAGGGAGTATACATTTATCCTAATGGTGGTTGATAGGTTCTCTAAGATGGCTCATTTCATGCCTCTCGCTGGCCTTCCAAAGGCTCAGGAATTGGCTATAGTCTTTGCCAAAGAAGTGTTTCGCTTGCATGGGGTACCCAGAGTGGTGGTCTCTGATCATGGGAGCCAGTTTGTGTCCAGGTTTTGGAGGGCATTTTGTGGCCAGATGGGCATCCAATTGTCCTTTTCCTCTGCCTACCATCCCCAGACCAATGAAGCCGCTGTGCGTGCCAATCAGGGACTGGAGCAGTTCCTGCGTTGCTTTGTTACCGATCATCATGATAATTGGGCCGACATGTTGCCATGGGCAGAGTTTGTCAGGAACTGTGCAGTTAATTCATCATCTGGGAGCTCTCCGTTTCTCATTTATTACGGGTTCCAGCCATGCCTGCTCCCGGACTCATTTCAGTCACAACAGATTCCTGCCCTGGATGAGCATATGGCGCAACTTCGCTCCACATGGGCACAGGTTCAGAGGACCCTCAGTCAGTCATTTCAGCGACATCAGAGACATGCTAATCACAGACGGCTACCAGCGGTCTCATTTCAGGTTGGGGATAGGGTATGGCTCTCCTCCAGAAACCTCAACTTGCGGGTACCCTCCAATAAGTTGGCTCCCCGGTTCATTGGCCCATTCAAAGTTATTCACAAGGTTAATCCGGTCTCATACGCATTAGAACTCCCAGCCTCTATGCGTATACATAATGTGTTCCATGTATGTCTCTTGAAACCCTTGGTTTGCAACCGCTACACTGCCACTCCAGTGATTCCTGGGCCGGTGGACGTTCAGGGCCAGGAGGAGTACGAATCCAGAGTATCATTGATTCTAGGAGATTTAGGGGGAAGTTGCAATATCTGGTCCATTGGAAGGGTTATGGCCCGGAGGAACGTTCCTGGGGTGGATCAGAAGGACCTCCATACGCCTAGACTACTGCGCAACTTCCACTCTAAATATCCCCAGAAACCAAGACCTCATGCAGGGAGAGGGGGTCTTTGAGAGGGGGGTACTATCACGGTGCCCGTGATCCCTTTCTGTCACTCTCGCTTGTGGTGCTCTCCTATTGGCTGAGGTTGTTTGGACCGCCCCTGGTGACCTTTTTATTAGTGTTGAGCGAGCACCACGATGCTCGGGTGCTCGGGTGCTCTGACCGAGCACCCCCTGAGGCTCGAGTGCTCGGCCGAGCACCCGAGCCCCATTGGAATGAATGGGGCAACACCAGGCACCCCCTGCTCTGATGAGGGGAGGGTGCCTGGTCAATGCCCCCTTCATCTCCGCTATGCCCCCTTCATCTCAGAATGCCCCCTTCAGCTCCGCAATGTCCCCCTTCAGCTCCGCTATGCCCCTCTTCCACAATGTGCCCCTTCATCTCCGCTATGCCCCTCTTCCACAATGTCCCCCTTCATCTCCTCTATGCCATAGAGGAGATGAAGGGGGACATTGTGGAAGAGGGGCATAGCGGAGATGAAGGGGCACATTGTGGAAGAGGGGCATAGCGGAGATGAAGGGGCACATTGTGGAAGACGGGCATAGCGGAGATGAAGGGGGACATTGTGGAAGAGGGGCATAGAGTCTATGCCCCTCTTCCACAATGTCCCCCTTCATCTCCGCAATGCCCCCTTCATCTCTGCAATGCCCCCGTACCTCCAGTCCCTGGTGGTCCAGCGGAGCTTCTTCGGATCTGTGCCTCTTCCGGCACAGATCCCCGCCACCCGAACATGTCGGGCGAGCACATGGCGGTACTCGACGAGTACCGCCATGTGCCGAGCAGATCGATGCTCGAGCCGATCCGAGCATCGGCCGAGCACGCTCGCTCATCACTACTTTTTATGCCCGGCCATTGACACCTGTCAGTTGCACTTTCGTGATGTTCCAGAGCCAGTGTTGCTGTTGCTATCTTCATTTGATCCTGATTCCTGTTTACCCTGTTTACCACTACGCTCATGTGTTCCTGCTCCATGATCCGACCCGGCCTGGCTGACATTCCTGCTTGTGACTGATCTGGCTTGTCTGAGAACCTCCTCCGTGTACCGATCTGGCCTGGCTGACGTTCCTGCTTGTGACTGATCTGGCTTGTCTGAAAATCACCTCCGTGTACCGATCCGGCCTGGCTGACTTCCTGCTCCGTGACCTGAACTGGCTTGTTACAGTGATCTGTGTGTACTGCTTCCTGCTCTACTGTCGCCGTTGCGACATTCTGACTTCCGCTGAGGCCGAGTACCGGACTGTTTGCCTCTTGCCTCAGTACTCCTTCAGTTTTGTGCCTCCAGTGCTGAGTCTCCGTTACCGGGTGCAGAGCTGTGCTTCCGTACTGAGCCTTCCTGACACTTGCAGAGCACTTTCCATTACTGCTGAGCCTGAGTTCCATGAGCTGTTTAATCTGTTCAGCGCTGGCATATCTCTATTGAGCCTTTACGTTACTGGCTGAGCCTATTCCTGTCTTGCTGCTACTTCTGCAGAGCTGGCCGCGTTATAAGCTTGATCTGGACGGCAACTCAGTCTTCCACCAGCAGAGTAGTTGGTATACGCTTACCGCGCCCAGTAGTGGCGCTATTGGCTCTTGCAGGCTGTCTCCAGTATACGCCCGTGTGGGCTATTGGCTCATCTCTCGTGCAGCACAGAGTGGTCTCCATTGTATACCCGCGGGGGCTATTGGCCATCTCTTGCGTTATAGCAGCCTCCGTTATTACGCCCGTAGGGGCTACTGGCTTAAGCTCTTGCAGGTGGTCTCCGGTATACGCCTGTGGGGGGTTTTGGCTCAAATCACACTGTTCAAGCTGGTCTCCATTATTACGCCCATGGGGGCTATTGGCAAGCTCTTGCATTGTGGCCGTCTCCGTTGTTACGCCCGTGGGGGCTATCGACTCAAGCACTTGCAGATATTGTTATCTTCATTGCTACGTCCGTGGGGGCTATCGACTCAGGCACTTGCAGATATTGTTATCTTCGTTCCTACGCCCGCGGGGGCTATGCACCGCTAATAGTCTCAAAGGCAGTACTGGCTGGGCATTCCAGCCCTCTGAACATTTACCATGAACTGCTTAATAACCATCTTGGGCATGCCAAACACCACAACTGAGACTGACTTATCTTGCATTTAACCCTTGTGTAACCCAGCTTCTGTGCACCTATCCTGTGATATGTTATAGTTACCATTGTTTCTGTTCACTTAGCCTGTAATAGCATCTCTGTCTGTGATCGCTATTATTATTGCCGCCTGCAGAGGGCGTTCCTTCTATTTATATATTTTTTTCTTTAATAAAACTGTGTTTTATTTTACCGGCTGGTCTGAGTGTCTTAAAAAAGTTACACATAGCCACAAGGAAATTTTCTGATAAAAAAAGACTAATCATCGACCTTTTCACTTCCCACTCAACTAATCAGCTCAGTTATAATTCCCTTATTCCATCATCAAAATTCTCACTACATTAAGTCAGCATCAATGATGCTACCTGCCTCATTCAGCAAGCAGGCCCAGATTACTGGACGTCAAAAACAGATATATCTGACTCTTTCAAACTGATGTCATTACATCCTTCCTTGTGGCACCTTCAAGGGTTCAAGTGGAAGGGACAATACTACTTTTCTACAAAAATCACCTTCTGGGCCAAAAGTAGACCAAATATATTTGACACTATGTAAATGTTTTGGGGTCCTCCGCTACTTGGATGATTTCCTTTTAACTGGACCACACACATGCAAGCCTTCCAGCCTCACCAAACTACTCCTCTTATTCCAAGACCTAGGTATTCCAGTAGCCCAGAAAAAAACATGGGCCCTGCCTCCTCTATAGCATTCTTAGGCATCAAGCCTTCCATTAGACAAATTCGCCCAAATCACCAGCCTCATTTCTAAAACATTAGAATCACCTTCCATGTCTAGAACACACTTCAGTTTCCCTCCACGCATTTTTCCAAAGGCAGGTCATTCACATTTCACCTCATATTCCTCCTGTCTAATTTCTTGGATTCAGATCAATGTAGATAGCAATGTGGAGCAGATTTATGTCAGGTTGGAATGGAAGATTTATGTTTTCACCCTCCCCATACCCCACCTCACTAGCAGTTCACACAGATGCTGCTGCAGGACAGGCTTTTGAATGTTTCTCAGAACCCTGGCCTGCTAAAGTCCTTGAAATTCCACAATTCTTCCACAACTCTCCTCAGATCCTCAAAATGCAGATCCTCCTCTCCTCACATCATGAGGTTTCTCAGGAAACTAACTTGGCTAACACTTCAGGGTAACTTCATCATATACAGCAGACACATTCAAGGGCTTAATATCTAATATCTCAAGCATCTAGTACAAAGAAACATACAACCGTGCTTGGCAACTATTCTCAAACTTTACAAACAATTTCAACTCACCCAATAAATCATCCACAGACACCATAATAGTCTTCGCAACATTCTGCCACTCCAACTTAAATTTAGGTCCGATTACAATCAAATCATATATTGCTGGCATCCAGCGTCACTTGGCCCTAGAATACCCACAACAACCTTCAATATTTTCCAATTATAAAATCAAAATGTTTTTCAAAGGACTATTCAAATGTCCATTCCACCCCACACACCTGTCTGGCCATTACAGGCATCATATTTCGGCAAATGTATGACTTTCTGCAACAGAGGCCTTTTGATGAATGCACCAACACAATCTGCCATTACCTTATGCTTGAGAAAGGAATTATACAAGTTATCAGGGCTCTGCAATCTTAGTTATTATACTGAATCAAGTTGATTTTTTTTCTGTTAATACATTCAATGCATGTGATACTCTGGTTTCAGCACCGTGTCTGAAACAGTAAGTCACAATCTTGCTGTCATACCCCTGGACGTGAATATAAGACCCTGAAATCATAGATGAGTATAAGAAGACTCCTCCAACAAGGGTTGGAAGGCTGAATGCTAGTGCGAGGTTCTAGAGTGCATTGCTTGTAAACCTAGGCCCCCTGTAGTGGGTTGTGCTGTGGACTCGGCTATATAAAGTTGCTGGCCACGAAGCTAGATGACCCCCTCCAGTTGAGCCTAAGAAGGCCCAGGATAACCCACTACAGTAAGGTCTAACCCCACCAAACCCAATGAGGATAATTCCAAAAATAGAATTGAATGAATAAAAGACTCACCAGGGTAGGAATACAACAGGCTGGCAGCAGAGGTACTAATACAGCAGGCAAGAAGACTGGTCAGACAGGCAAGGTCAGTGTCAGGTAGGTAGCAGAGGCACCAAATCAGCAGGCAGGAGACTGGTCAAACAGGCAATGTCAGTGTCAGGAGGGTAGCAAGGTTCCAAAACAGCAGGCAATGGGAATGGTCAACTTGGCTGGGACACTGGAGCTTTAGAGCAGAACACAGCACAGAACAGAAGCTCTTACAAACGCTATAATCGCACGCAGGAGGTGCCGGCAGACCTCAGATATAAAGGCCTGAACCAGAAGTCCGGCTCCGGAATGAGGCTGGGAGCAGCATTACTGGCTCTGAGGATAATAGAGAAGAATACATCAGCAAGAAGCTCCGCGATTCAGCGAAAACACTGGGGAGCGTGACACTTGCCTCATTGGTTTAGAGAATAATGGTAGACACCAAAGGGAATCCTCAGGCCTGACTGGATTACCTAGGGATGTTTTTCTTTGGTTCTCTTTTCCTCTGGAGTGGACATATGCTTAGGCAGTGCTCCAATGACCCAATGTTCCTGTGTTGTTGTATACCCTGTTCCTGTATGCTGTATTTAATTTTCAACACTCTGCCACCCCCTCCTCCACCATTTCACCACTCTACCAACCCTCCTCCATCTTATTCATTGCCTTCTCTACCCTTCTCTCCCTTTGTCATCCACCCGAGCCCTTTCTTCCACACTGAAAGGCTGTTCTTCATGGTTGTCTACCAATGGAGATTTGTAAGGAAAGATCTCTTTCATATTGCCACAGGTTTGTCAACCCTGTATGCTAATGGGGCCCCCTCTCGTATCACTTAGTGCATATGGAGGTATGTCTACATTGCCAAGGCAATGTGCTCTCCACACATTTCCAGACACACATCACCACAGCATCAAATGTTAGTGCATCTGCCCCCAGTTGACTGTAAGCCACTTAACTGCAAACAAGTATATAGTTCCTTGCTCTATTGACATCATCATATTTTGTCTTTGTGTTGGGAGCAACCTTTTATCTTTCCTTTTTTATTGTGGGCTCATTTAGCAGTGGGGGTACTGGTTGATACAGAAGATGAGAGTGGGGCAGTTGAAAAGTATCTTTGAAACACATTTAATTCCTTTGTTCCTTTTGCAATGTGGCAATGTGTTGCAAGTTAATCACTGTCTTGCAGTTGCAGGGGTAATCTGGAATTAATGTATGACAGAAAAGTATGCTGGGCAATGTTATTACCCCATTAACCATCTTAAATAAACAGAGGGGTAATGGGGTGTTTGAAGGTAGTGGAAGGGGAATTTTGGAAATGGGGTGGAAGTGATCAAGAAAATGATTACCTTACAATCATCTTTCTTATTAATTGTCTTCCCTTTCAGCAAATTTATGGCACTATGCTAACATCCAGCACTGTTTCTAGGATGTAAGATCTGTGAGCAGGGCCCACAATACTATTTGTTTCTGTATGATATTATGTGATTTTCTCTGGCCTCCTTTTTGTACATACTACAGAATGTACAAACTCTTAATAGAGGATAATAATAATAATACATCTATGTGAAAATGTTGGAACCTTTTATTTATTGCATGCTAAATTTAATTTAATCTTCCAAAACAAAAGATAGCAAACTTTTATCATCTGAATTACACTTGGATTAATAGAGGTAAATGGTAAAATGTAATCAGTAGCAGTTCTCATAGTCAATCATTGTATTTGTACTATATGAAACACTTAATTACACTCATTTTGCAGTGCAATTTAATGAGAGAACATGAAAAGAATGCCATTCAAACACACACAATAGTTAGGCAATCATTTAAAAGAAACTGGCAGTGAAGGTAACAACACATGCAGGATGAATTACCATAATGTCCTAAATGCTGAGCTGCCAGAATGCTAATGTAGTTATCAGATACCATGGGAATCTCAACTCTATAGCTGTCAGAAAACAAAACCATAAATCACTTTCTTCTGCTTTATCTGATTATTATCAAAGCTATATGAGCCATACTTTTTAAGCTGACTGCAGAGCAGAAATGATCTGTGCTGTTAAGCCATTTGATGGTGACTATAAGTACTATATTAAAAACTCCTAAATACTCAAAAAGTAATCAGACATCAGCGTAGGTCAAAGCATGCTTAAAGCGCAGGTTAGCTGTTGTGGGCACATATTTACTAATCTAGAAAGTGCAAAACTATGCAGTGTTCAATGTGCATTGTTTTTATCTGTAGCTCATTTAATTGGTCGGAAAATGGTTGCCTGTGGCTATATTGCCTGTATCCACAAAACAACCAAGAGAACCCTACATCTGGCATGATAAGAAGTTTCCAGAAACACTCATTTATGCCTTTAACTTGATTGGTCTACTCAGAGAGTTAGACTTTACTATCCCTTTATTTTGCTAAACAAATTAAAGTCCACTTATTATATCCTTTCTAGGGCTCGATTTAAAGGCAGCCATTAGCCAAAGAAAAGACTAACGGCTGTCTTTACATGCAGTAGGCCATTCAAAGGGCCATGTAATGAACTGCTAACAGCAGTTCATCCAGTGTACCAGCCGCTACACTAACGTGTGTTTTGGCCCACAGAAACAAAAAAAAAATGCTCCATTTTGCCTTTCAATAGACTGCGTTCGCTGAAAAAGATCCGATGAGGGACTCATTACCGCCTAAAATTTAAGACTCAGTTTGTTTGACCATAGAGTCGCTCATCCCTCATATGGGCAGGCTTACTTCTATTGCCCTCACTGCCATTGGCTGGGATGTTCTTCACATCCCAGCCAACCAGATTCAAGAACAGCCGCTCTAATCTGGTTGGCTGGGATGTGAAGAACATCCCAGCCAATGGCAGTGAGGGCAATAGAAGTGAGCCTGCCCATGTATAAAGGCAGGCTTACTTCAAATGCCCTCATTGTGGTACGGGCATCGGCCCATACACAGCTGATGAGGAGCATCGTGGGACATTTGTGTCTCCGCCGCCCTCGCGGCCGCTCCAAGAGGTGGAGACACCGAATAAAAGCTAAGTGAAATATTGGGCATGTATGAATGACATTGATTGATGTATATATGGACCTTTTCATTCATGGGCATGTATTTTTTGGGGCATTACATGGAGGAATAAGTGGCTATTTCTATGGAACACTAAAATTACACCCTTTGTGTGACAGTGAGGTACGCAATGCATTGCTTTGCTCTACCACTCAAAGGTTTCTGGAATGTATTTGTTCATGCTTAATGTTAATATATTTCTTTTATTTCACAGGGAGAAGGTGGTAGACTGAAGAGAAGGTGGAAGATAGAAGAAAGAAGAGAAGACAGAAGGACAGTGGATGACAGGTAAGTGTAACATGGATCGGTGAACGATCGGTGTTTGGCAGTATGTCAAGCACCGATAGTTAATTGTTTTTCATTGTTCAGTTCCCAATATCGCTGCTTTTAGAGGCGTTTTGGGAGCTAAAAGCACCAAATGGACGTTCAGCCACAAGACTGTTTTTGTGGCTTAAAGGGCTAGATTTAAAGGCAGCTGTTAAAAAAAATCACTAACGGGTGCGTTAAGTGTCATGTTGCAATTCAAAGACCCGTCTAAACAACAGCTAACGGCAGTTGCAGAATCCTTACGGCCGATACACTTGCGTGCATTCAGACGCATGGAACAACATACCCCAGAGCTATTCAAAGGCTTGCGGTACTGATAACGGGTGAAAAAAAGACACACCTAACGGCTAAAAGTTAAGACCCACTTTTCACACACGTTAGACACTTAACGGCCAAAACTAAACACCCGTTACAGAGGAAAAGACACAAAAGGCTTACCGCACAACCATGTAAATGGAAAAATTAACCCGTGCAATGCCAAAACAACACAAAAACATGCACACACAACACAAATCACTACACACACAACAACAACCAACACCACAGGAACAATGACACACAAAAAAACAACAAAACAACATGGCACGGAACAATGGGGGTCATCACACAAAGAAGACCCTGCAAATACAAGCTCACCTGGGCAACATCAACACGCGACCTGCACCCCACAACTGCACGCCCGCAAATGGCACACACAGAACAAGCACAACACACCACATCTTATAACACACACACACCTGCTAACACTTACCTGGACACAAACAACTCACCATTGGTCAGCACTCACCTCATCACCACACCTACACAACGCCCTAGCAAGTACTTAAAGGGACAACTCAACACACTCACTTGTGGCTTGTTTTCCACTCAGGGAGGGAGAGAGAGAGATAGAGAGAGAGAGAGACAGATAGATACAGATAGATAGAGACAGATAGACAGAGCAAACAGTATGTTGGGTTACATATTATTGCGAAGACTGCGGAGAAGGCATGCAAGGGAGAGAGCTAGGGAACATCAGCAAACTCCAAGCATGCCTCATCAACAGCCTTCACCCGTTGCAAGTGAGGAGGCTCTGGCTCACCAGCCACACAGGAGTCCATCCCCACCTGGAGGGCACAGGATGTATAGACGACCACCAAGGCCCAGGGTATACCGCCCAAGGGTCACACTCTTTGGAATGGCTGATGACGAGGTCATTGATCGCTACAGGTTGAGGCCTGACAGCATCATTGCCTTGCATGAGGTCATCAAGGAGCAGGTGGATCCCATCTACATCCACAACCATGCCCTAACTGGCCTGCAGAAACTACTCTGTGCCATACACTTCATGGCAAGCGGGGCCTTCCAGTCCACTGAGGGTTACACATCTGGCATGTCACAGGCCAGAACGAGGAATGCTATTGAGCGGACATTTGGACTCCTCAAGTCAAGATTCCGATGTCTGGACCACTCTGGGGGAGCACTGCAGTATGCACCGGCTAAGGTGTTTGACATCATTGTGGCGTGCGCAATACTGCACAACATCGCAGTGGACACCAGGCTGCTGGAGCACATCCCGGACCCCCCCATACAGGAAGTGCCCATGGACATCGGGCATGTGGAGGAGACCATGAGAGGGGCACAGATCAGAGACAGTCTCATCACGGAATACTTCAACTGTGAGTATAACACATGCATGCAAACAATCCATGCAAGTCCCCCATCAGTCCTGTGACACTAACCACACTGCACATTTTGTTCTGTCTCACCCCACAGGAACAGTGACACAGCACTGCACTGGCAGTGGACGTGGAAAATTGTGTGTGTGGACTCAACAACCATCCTCCATTCCACTCTCCACGTTGACATACAGACCCCAAGGATATCACGCACACCCCCAGGAGAAACAAGGTACAACATATTACCCATGTTCATCACCTTACACGGCTTGATTGACAGCAACTAACTGGATATGCCATGATTATAGCCTGAACAACCATGCTAGCCCAGTAGCGAAAGAGTATTATCTAATGATATGCATTAGAAGGGACATCAGACTCAATATGGGACCTGTACTGTGCTACAGCTGAGAAGAGCAGCACAGGGGTGGATGTACAGTGGTATGGGCACACAATGTAGAGGTCATGAGACGTAGATCAGATTACCACGGACTCCATGCAGACCTGTGAGTGTGCAGACATATTTGCCCCTGACATGAATACACACATCAACAAATGTGTCCTAACAGTTCCATGGAACAAATGACATTGGGCTGCCACTGTCACTTTCACAGTGGCAGCACAATGTCATTACTTCCATGGAGCTCTCAGAACATTTGTTAATGTGTGTATACATGTCAGGGACACATATCCCTAGGACTGATGCACATGTCCTTAGTTCCCCACAGAATTGGTTACAGATGAGTACACAACACATTGTCAAGCAATGGTTTGTGCACTCACCTGTAACTGTGAAAACTGAGGGGATGAAAAAGACTAAATTGTTGTTGCTTGATGATCAGTTCAGGTCTACTGCTCCAAATCCTGTCGTCTTGTCCCGCAGGCATCCGTAACATGATCCATCCTTGAACTGAAGATCTTCCATGTGACTGGATTGATGTCTTGACAACACCTTCATGAAGATCACCCCTTGCTGTTTATGGTGATGTTGTTGGTGATGCAAAGTTTGACCTGAGGTTCACACAAACCTCTACTGGAACATTCTCATATAGACACAGAAATCACTAATTCTTGAGTGTTATAACCTGTACAGTTAGGATGCTCAGCTACAGAGTTGTCAAACCTCATGGACAACACATGAGCAGGGCAGCAGTGTTACAGAAGTATTAAGATTTAGTCTCAAAGTACATTTAGTGTTCTCATACAGGTGTTCAATGCATATAGGCAATACACACACAAAACACATGTACATTCTAATGTACTTTGAGACACAATAAAGATGAACCATCACCATTCTATCTGTGTCTGTAGGAGGATATATTTGAGAACACATATGTCAATGTGTTACCACACCCAGGGTAGAGTATGCCCCATACATGGAAAGGCATCACCCACATCACAGGAGTCCACCACTTGCTTGCCAGTGACCGGACTCTGTGATGTATCCATGCAAACAGATGATGGTGGCAGTGATGCACCAATGTGTTGTGGGAGTGATGAAGAGGTGATACAGGGGACATACTTCCACAGTGAATACCTGTCCACAGTATCTGTATTGCTCAGTATAATCCATGTTCTGAGATTTTGCTCCACTGTGACATATCTCAGTACGTGGGCTAACGAACAACCAGACTAAGTGGACATGTGTTATCACTGGTGAAGTCTGTTACACCCTTAGGGAAACAGCAACTCAACTTACAGGAGACCCCAATGCTCAGCCCAGGATATCAATGTGTGTGCTACACATTGAAATCCTAGGTTAAAAACATTGGCTTACCCAGTAAGTCAGTTGCACAATGAGTGTGTGAATCCAAGACAACATGGATACATGTCCCATTTATCTTTCCTGCTTATAATGTCCCTGCTAAGTCACAGAGCTGTTTGTCTGGTTATCCCATTAACCCACTGAGTGCAAGAGTGGTCCCCAAGGCATTTCTTTACAATGCGTTGTCTACCACTCTGGCACTCAAAGGGTTAAACACAACATATAATGTAGACAAATGTTCAGTGCTGTACAATTTGTTGTGCTAAGGGGTATGTTTTGTTGTTCAAATTCAACACACAACACCGCCATATAACACAGTGGTGTAATATGGCTCCAGGGATGTATTACAAGTTGAATTTGTACAACGGTGTGTGTGTGTGTGAACCCATGTTGTAGCATCCCACTAACATTTCACCCAGGCAGAGGTTGTGTTCACTGCATTGTATGGCAATGCATTGGAGACAACCCTGCCACCCAATCCATAACTGAAGACACAACAGATCAGACAGGAATACAAAAAAAAGGTTTTTTTATTGAGGGGAAAGTTGACAGGTTGGGCCTTTCATTTTTTCCTTTTTGGGTGGGGGGCCTTAGCCTGGGTGCCAGAGGTGGATGCCCTTGTTGAACTCCTGGTAATCCTCTGCCCCCTAGGTGTGGCTTCAGGGGTAACACTAGAGGGGGTGGTGATTGCAGTAGACCCCTCAGTGGAACGCAAGTTCTCCCTCTCCATCCTCAGGTTCTCCCTGCGGTTTATCTCCCTCAGCTCCACAAGGACCTGTGTTAACATGTCCATCACACCAGTCCTGAGCTGCTGGAGTAGTGTATTCCCCCTGGACACCTCCGACTCCAAACCTTGGATCCTGCTCTCCAATTGGCCAATGTTCCTCCTGGATTGCCTCCTGCTCCTGGTGATATTGCTGTCAGTACTCCTGCTCGACCGGAGTAGTCTCCTCTGAAGGGCCATACACTCCGCCTCCATCCCTGTGAGGCGTGCGGTGCTGGAGGTGGATGTGCCCGGTGTCCCTGGTGCTGCTGTTTCTTCCTCTGCTGCTGAGGGTGCTGTTTCTTCCTCTGCTGCTGAGGGTGCTGTTTCCTCCTCTGCTGGAGGTGCTGTTTCCTCTGCTGCTGGAGGTGCTGTTTCCTCTGCTGCTGCTGAGGGTGCTGTGGCTGCTGTTGGAGTGGCTGGTGCAGATGATGGGCATATGTCCACCACATCAAGTGATCCCGAGCTGCCCAAAGATGTGTGTGCTGGTGGAGGTGTGAATATGTCCCTGGGTAGGGGGCGCTGGGGCTCACCAATCAGGCCCAGGTGTGTGTAGTCCAGTGACCAAGGGTCATATGGTGGCCACTGATAGGTGGTTGGACCCCACCTCGGATCATACCTTGGGGCATGCTGTGGAGCCATCCAGGAGGGTGGGTTGATCTGGGAGGCATATGGCCCATATTGGGTGTTGGCCACTGTCCCTGGCAGCCATTGCCTCCCTAGCGGTGGTGGTGCTGCTGAAGGAGGGTAGTAGCTGGTGGAGGTGGATGGATATGTCCACCTCTCCTCCTGTGGCATCCAGCCACTGTACTGGGGTGGTGCAGCCTGTGGTGGTCCAGCCTGTGGTGGTGCAGCCTGTGGTGGTGCAGCCTGTGGTGGTCCAGCCTGTGGTGGTGCAGCCTGTGGTGGTCCAGCCTGTGGTGGTGCAGCCTGTGGTGGTCCAGCCTGTAGTTGAGGGGATGGTGATGTTGGGTAAGGTGACCACCGGCTGGTCCCCTCCTCTGTGTACTCCTCACTGGGGGGTGACATAGCCTCCTCCACTGTCTCCCGCTGGGCTTGAGGGCCATGAGCTGTGTGGAGAAATAAGAAGTTGTGATTAGTGACCTTAGCCATATGTTTGTGGAGACAGTTATACTTTGATATGTGTTGAAGACAAATATATGTGTTTGGGTTAATCCCCCTGGGTAAACAAGGGTACTCCCACTGCTGAAAGGTGTTGTTTGAGTTATTATGGGTGAAGGTTTAATTTTGAGGTGCAATATCACAATGGGCCGAAATAGTACAGTGGGGCTGTTGCAACACCCTCCCATGTAGATATCTGGTCCCTGTTCCAGAGCTGTCCATATGATTGCGTAGTAACAGCACCACTGTACAATTTCATGCCACTGGGATATTGCCCCTGACATATCCACGTCTGCGCTGTGATACCTTTTGTATCAACACACCTTTCAGCAGTAGGAATACCATTGTTTAACTCGGGGGAGGGGGGAAATCCGACAACATATATTTGTCTTCACAACTTGTTGAGATGGCAAAGGTTAAGTCCACCTTGATGTCAGATTGTAGAGATTGTGAAAACAGATGTTGTTCTCTGTTAGTCCTATCCCTCCTACCCTCATGGTTGTTCAGATATTGCTCTATGTGCCAGATGTAGATTTCAGTCATTTGTCCACACGAGGGCTCTTCAGCAGAGCCCAAATTGCCCCATTTGGAGGACAATACTTAATTGGAATGGTGTACAGAGTGTGCATGTTTTGCAAGCACATTCTGTGGACCATTCCAAAGAGGTATTTATCTCGACATGTTGCGACTTTGGCTCTGCTGAAGAGCCTCCGTGTGATCACATGATAGATATCTCCACCTGTCACAATATCTGTATAACCATGAGTGTTGGAGGGATGGGACTTAGATCAAGACACATTTGTTAACGATGGCAATGATATGACATCATGATGACATTACCCATTGCTATCCCATTACAGTGACACACAAGTATAAATGGTCATATATGTATGTCGATATGTACCCTTCATATGGATAGAGTAATATCCTTCCAAGATGTGAAGCCAGAGAGCAGTTCAGTAGGCGTGATTGTCTTACTGGCTATACATGTGCACCCATCCAACAAGACATTGTATTGATATGATGGATATGAACATACCTCGTATATCCCATCTACATAGAGTGTGATATACTATGTATGTGTATTTGGATGTTTGCAATGTAGGTTGATTTGTGATGGGTGCACATATCTGTCCAGTAAGGCAATCACACCCAGTGAAGTGATCTGTGTTCACATCGTGTTGGAACATATTTAGTAACAAACATTTGAATCCTAAGGGCAACAATCCAGCCAGTAGTGAGGGATATGTTTGATTGAGACCTGTTTTTTTCTGTGTATGAGCCCATCCATCCTTCTGTGTGAGGCAATCGTACTCAATCCTAGATATCCATCAGTCATGGCCTGTTGGTGACCAAGGTACAATGATGTTTGCTATTTGTTTCCCATGTGTATCCTGCAAAGAGCGGCTGGTGTACCATCCATCCATGGCATCAGCACCCCTGTGGATCCATGTGGGAATCAGATACGGGATATGTAATTTCAAGTCCGACTAAATGATTGCAGCCACAACACCAATGCCTACATTTTCCAGCTTGAATTCTGTGTAATAGTTTTCGGCCTGTGTGTTGCACCTACAAGCATTTATTCTGTGTGACACTGTGATGTATGACCTGATGCCCCCTTTTTGTGATTCAGTAAGCGGTGATGTAGAACTGATGAAGTGAACATGATGGTGACTTCTCCAGTGATCTCCTTTCCCCATTGCCAGTGTTTTCCATGGAGTGTGTACAATGGGACCTTATAAACTTGATTCTTGTTTTTGCATATTCTCCATGAACTAACACTGGTATTGGTGAAGTGAGGGTGTGTGAGGGTTACTTTGTGTCCACCATCTGTTTGTCACCGCTTAGTGAATGTCCCCTGTGTAGCATGTGATCGTTGGCCTATTGACTTGTTGTCTGGTTAACCCCTTGAGTACCAGAGGGGTTGCCAATGCATTGTTGATTGATGCATTGATGATCCCTCTAGCACTCAAGGGGTTAGGGTGGGGGTGGAGACATGGGTGACATTGTGTGTGAACAGTGATGATATTTAACAGACGACATTTTGAACATAACGGTTTGTGTATTGTGTGTGATGAGCACAGCGACAGGAGGGTTGAAGTAGGACTTTGACAGGTTTGTGCCAAGTTGGACGTTGTCATTTGTCCAGGTGTTGTGTCCTTTTTTTAACCCTCATGGTGCTGTGTTGGTGCAGTTGTATGGCTGAGTGATGGACATGTGTTGAGGTGTGAGTGTGTGTGCATCTGGTGTCGGTTGCTGTAGTGTGTTGTTCTGTAGTGTTGCACTTACCGGTAGTGTGGAGGCTCCTCTCATCCCCAGTGTCAGTTCCTCCAATGACCCCCTCGATCAGGGTCGGGGACATGGTCTGCCGCACCATCTCCTCCCAGCCGCAGAAGGTGATAGGGACTGCTGGTCCACCTCCAGTGCCTCGGGCGTGCTTGGCGAGCTCTGTCATCTTATTCTTGACGACCCTCCGGCAGTCGCCCCATCTCTTTTTGATGGACTCCACGTCCCGCCTGCATGGAAGCACCGCGTTGACCCGGCTGCATATTTGGTTCCAGGCTGCCTTCCTCCTCGCTGACAGGCCAGGGACCTTCGCTGTTGGGTGGAGAACACTCTGCCTCTCCAGGACAGCTTCCACGAGAGCCGTGTTCTCCTCGTCTGTGTATTTGGGGTCCCTGATCCTGCCCTCGTCAGCTCCGGCATGGGAGGATTCTGAGCCGGAGTGCCCTGCCTGGTCTGACCCTGACTGTGTGTGTTGCTCCCCAGCAACTACCCCTCGTCCCACTGCAGGTTCTGTCCCTCTTCTTTGTGTGCCTGCTCTTGTGGGCCGGGTCCCCCTCCGCCCTGCAGATCTCCCTCTGCCACCCCTGCTCTGCTGAGGGATGCCCTCCTGAGCTTCCTCCTCCTCCACTACTCTCCCCATCCCTCTCTCCTGTCCTCCTCTCCTGGCCATCACTCACCCAGTCACACCCAGGTACTCCCACAGGCCCTCACAGACACACTCGATCCAGTCACTCTCTGTCACACACTTTCCATCCCAGATTCACACTGTCAAAATAAAAAGTAAAATGTGTAAGGTGTTATAAAATAAAAGGACTATGTGTATGTATGTGTTTGTGTTTGTATGTGTGTATGTAATATGTGCAAAGATGTGCTATGTGTCGTATTCTGTGCAATGCTCTCCTCTCTCCAAACTCAAAAACTCCTCTACCTCCAATGAACGCGCCTCTCTCCCTCTCTCTAATGACTATCCTCCGCTCCTGGGTCCTGATATCTGGCTCTGAAGAACTCGATAACAGACAGTGTGTGCCGGTTATTTTTGGGTATATATAGGTGTATTTGAAGTTATTTGATACATTGGGCCTTTGTGATTGGCTGTGTGTTTGAATTTGTTTTGGCATCAATCATGGTTGCTTGACAATGGCAGCCGTTATGTTAGATGTTGTTTTGAGCTCAGTTATCGTGTGATTTGGCCGCCCGTTGTGCATTAACATGAGCGACAACGGCTTTTGTGTTACGTGTTTTTTGTGTGCCTACGCTCGATAGCTATTCTCGTAGAGTAGCTATTGAATCTGCCGTAACTCCTGTATTATTTGCGAGCGATGTGCCTTTTTCACTTAGCGGCTGGTTTAACGGCTGCCTTTAAATCGAGCCCAAAGTCCTTTGGAGTTCTAGCTGGTAGGGCCTTTGAATACCGTGTTAAACATGTTAGTTTAGCAGCCGGTATTCACTTTGGCCCTACCAGCTATGTTAATGGCTGTCTTTAAGTCTAGCGCCTAGTCTCATCTTCCTTGCCTTTAGTTGTTCTGACTGTTCTGACACCCTAGGGGTTAAAGGAATATTAATGTGAAAGTGAAAACGAGTATCATATGAAAGGACATGCTGTAATAGTCACATCTATATGTAAAATTTCCATACTTTTGGCTGAATTTACTATATATGTTATTCCATGTTCTGTTTTTCATTAGGATGGGTAAACACTTTTCCACTTCACGTCTGGTCAGGTGGTTCATGATAAAACCTGGATTTACTTGATATGATATGTATTCCTTGCAAGAAAGGAGCAAAAGGATGGATATTATAGAAACATTTAAATATATTAAAGAATGTAATAATGTTCTGGAGGGTAGCATTTTTCAGAAAAATATTATAAATACTAGTACTTAAGTTAAAGAGTGAAAGATTCAGAAATAATGCACCTGATCTCGTTAATTAAAAAAAAATCTTTCACTAAAACGGTCTTCTATGTGTGCTTGCAAACCAAGCACACGTAGAAGACCATTTCAGTTAAAGTTTTCTTTTTTATTAACGCGATCACTGCTGTGCTGGACAACTGCCTGAAAGTCGTACGACTTGCTTTCCTGCAGTCAGCTAGAAAGTTTGACTACGGGGAAGGGGGAGGACAACTTTAGGAGTAATCATCTCTCAAACCTTTATGGTATGGTATGAAACTGGGGGCAATACATATATTTTTAAAAAGACTTTACTATAGGGATTAGTAATGCTTAAGTATTACTATCCCTTTAAGAGTACTGTGCTGTCAGAGACAACAGAGGAAAGGGATTTGGGAGTAATTATTTGTAATGACTTAAAGGTAGGCAGGCAATGTAATAAAGCAGTGGGGAATGCAATCAGGGTGTTGGGTTGTATAGCTAGGGGCATTAGTAGGGAAGTGGTCATGCCACTTTACAGATGTCTAGTTAGACCTCACCTAGACTATTGTGTCCAGTACTGGAGACCCCATCTCTAGAAGGATATACACCCTGTTCCAAATTATTATGCAAATGATATTTAAGTGTCACAAAGATTAAATATTTCATTTTTCAGTTTAACTCATGGATGGCATTATGTCTCAGGGCTCTTTTGATCACTGAAAACAATCTCGGACACCTGTGATAATTAGATTGCCAGGTGAGCCCAATTTAAGGAAAAACTACTAAAGGTGGGTGTTCCACATTATTAAGCAGAGCACCATTTCAAGTAATATGGGGAAGAAAAAGGATCTCTCTGCTGCCGAAAACAGTGAAATAGTTCAATGCCTTGGATGAAGTATGAAAACATTAGATATTTCAAGCAAACTTAAGCTTGATCATCACACTATTAAGAGATTTGTGTCTGATTCAGAGCACAGACAAGTTTGTGCAGATAAAGGCACATTGAGGAAGATTTCTGCCAGATCTATGCATCGGATCAAGAGAGCAGCTGAAAAATACCATTACATAGCAGCAAACAGATATTTGAAGCTGCTGGTGCCTCTGGAGTCCCACAGACATCAAGGTGTAGAGTCCTCCAGAGTCTTGCAACTGTGCATAAACCTTCTATTCGGCCACCACTAACCAGTGCCGTGCAACCCTGGATGGTCCAGATGGATGGAGTAGTGGATGGTTGGTGGACGGCCACCCTGTTCCAACAAGGAAGTGACATCAGCAAGGCAGTGGTGGAGTCATGTTTTGGGCCAGAATCATAGGAAGAGAGCTGGTCGGCCCCTTTAGGGTCCCCCAAGGTGTAAAGATGGCCTCTGCAAAGTATGTGGAGTTTCTGACTGACCACTTTCTTACCTGGTACAGAAGGAAGAACTATGCTTTCCGTAATAAAATCATCTTCATGCATGACAATACACCATCTCATGCTGAAAAGAATACCTCTGGATCAATGGCTGCTATGGGGTTAAAAGGAGAGAAAGTCATGGTGTGGCCTCCATCCTCCCCTGACCTCAATCCTATTGAGAACCTTTGGAGCATCCTAAAGCAAAAGAACTATGAGGGTGGGAGGCAGTGTACATCCAAACAGCAGCTCTGGGAGGGTATTCTGACATCTTGCAAACAAATTCAAGCAGAAACTGTCCAAAAACTCACAAGTTCAATGGATGCAAGACTTGTGAAGCTGCTATCAAATAAGGGGTCCTATGTTGAAATGTAACGTGACCTGTTAAAATGTTTAAAAAGTTAAAATGTTGTTAAAAGTTTGATTGAAATAGCTTTTGATGTCAGTAAATATGCTGCAAACACAACAAATGACAATTTTCAGTTCTTTACAACCTATAAAGTGTTTTGAAACTTACTGTGCGTAATAATTTGGAACAGTGCATTGTAAGTTTTTTATGGTTAAAAAAAATACTGTTATCATTAGGAGGTTTGTTCAATAAAATTTGAATTGTACTCTTCATAGTTGAAAACATGAGATTTATGCTGACTGTTATTTACATCAATTATTTTGGTAAATGAGAAAAATATCATTTGCATAATAATTTGGAACAGGGTGTAGATATTCTAGAGAAAATTCAGAGAAGGGCAACTAAAATGGTCACTGGTTTACAGGAAAAGACATATCAGGATAGACTAAAGGGTCTGACCATGTATAGCTTGGAGGAGAGAAGAGAGATCGGGGATATGATAGAAACATTCAAATACATGAAGGGATTCAACAAAGTGCAGGATGGAAGTACATTTCAAAGGAGTAAAAATGTTAGGACAAGAAGCCATAATCTAAAACTAGAGGGACACAGGTTTAGACGTAATGTAAGACAGTTTTACTTCACTGAGAGGGTGGTAGAGTAAGTGGAATAGCCTACCAGCAGAAGTGGTAGAAGTTAATACAGTAATAGAATTTAAGCATGTATGGGATAGGCATAAGGCTGTCCTTAACATAAGAAAAGACCAAGGATCAAAAAAGGTTTGAGTGTTTTTACAGAAGGAAAATGGGCAGACCATGGGCTCGATTCTATTACCAGCTATTACCCGGTGACTGAGTCAGTGATGGGACCGCAGCGCTGTGCATTCTAAGAATGTAATTCTACAGAAGTGCTTGATGCTGCAGTGGCTTATACAGCCGCCGGCAGCATCAATAAGGCAGAAAATGCCTTTGGGGGTCTCCCAATGGATCATCTATCCTGCAATGCGTTGCATATCACTCTGGCACTCAAAGGGTTAATTATAAAAAGCTCATATAACTTATGCGAAACATAGGTTATATGCTCTTTAATTAATAAAGGGGGCAAATGTCGCCACCATGCTAGGGGGGTGTCATGAGGGGTCATGATACCCCTCTTTTTTTATACATAGACAGGTTGTCTATTAACCCTATGAGTACCAGAGGGGTAGCAAACACATTACAATACCTCTCTGGTACTCATAGGGTTAATCTTGCAATACAAAATACGAGGGCATGTCAAATATAATAGGAGAAGAAAAATGTTGGATAAAAATGGTGACAAAGTCAGGGGAGCTCTGTAGTCGAATTTTCAAGGGGGAGGGGTTAAAATTTTTAATGTGAACAATATTAATCGAATTAAAGTGGTGAAAGAAAGCACTGTAAGTCAGATTTGGAAGTGGAAGGGTTAAAATGTGGAATGTGAACAATATTAGTCGAATTAAAGTGGTGAAAGAAAGCACTGCAAGTCGACTTTTAAAAGGGGGGTTAATATGTAGAAAGGATTTTGTTATGTGAAGAACACATCTAACACTGAACTTGATCTTTCTGTTGTCAAATGTATACCTATTTCCTTGGACTTTGACATTTTGCGTGTTTTTTGTAGGCGGTAGTCGAAAAAAAAGCAGACAGCGCCAGTTTTGTTACTACTCTGAAAAGTGCTGTCTACAACAGTTTTGCTTTACTGTGGTTCTGCAATAAAATACCGACATAACACGTTTGCAAAATTCACGCTACTTTTTTTTTCTTGTAACACTGGTTTTAGCGCGGGTAATATAATCGAGCCCTAAATGGGCTGAATGGTTCTTATCTACTGTCAAATTCTATGTTTCTATTAAGCACCGTAGAGGTGCGAAACACTTTGATCAGGAACGCTAAGGTCTGCTATATTCCACTCTACACAGCAAGCTCCTGTCATGTTTGCATATGTCCAGGAAGTTATGTCCTATTGATTTTTTTATCTGATTGATGAATAAAAGAAGAATGTTTTAAAGAAAATGCATTGTTTGTGGCTATAAGGACATTTAAGACAGGATGGTGCGGCATTGCTCAGTGGAGGTGACAGTCACCCTTATCTCTCACTGCATCCATAGCTGGTCGTAAAGTCAGATGTGCGGTCCCGGTTCAGGTACAGAAGGATCTCTTAGGTAGATAGTGATGGCCAACATGGACTAGGAACAATTGTACTGAGGATCTCTGGAACAGCATAAATGCCAATGGGTCCTGCACCTGGGAAACAGGACACCATGGGAAGCCTGAAATAGCCCTCTGAGGAAGCAGGGCCACCATTGGTATGCAAACACTGGTACCCAATGGGAAGAGGACCAAGAGAGATCACAAAATGGAGGCTAGGACACTTAGTCTGTTGGTTACCAGCGTGCAGGCGCTGTTTTGCTCCTTTGCCTTATGGCTCTATTACACAGCTATCTGATGGTCCCAGCGTGCGGACGCTGGTTCGCTCCACTGCCTTGCAGCTATACACTTAGTCTGTTGGCTACCAGCGCGCGGGCGCTGGTTTGCTCCTTTGCCTTACGGCTCTATTACTTAGTTATTTGTTGGTCCCAGCGTGCGGACGCTGGTTTTCTCCACTGCCTTCCGGCTATACACTGATAGTCTGTTGGTTACCAGCGCGCGGGCGCTGGTTCGCTCCTTTGCCTTACAGTTCTATATACTACGATCTGTTGGTTCCCAGTGCGCGGGCGCTGGTTCGCTCCACTGCCTTCTGGCTTGCTATTTACTCTTAGTCTGTGGGTTCCCAGTGGCCTGTCCAGTCCTAGACAGCTACGTTATTCCCTTGGTACTCATGTACTGGAGTGTGCAGACTACCTGGTGTTACCACTGGACCTAGCAATTGTTACCTACCATCTCCTCACTGTCATTGTCATCTGACAGTTATTTAGGTCACTGTGGTTGACACCTTCTCCTTGGGCTGCCTTGCCCGGTATATTGGTAAGGCCGGTAGAACCTGTAATCATTCCATCCTGAGGTTGCCTTACCCGGTATTGGCAAGGCCGGTAGAGCCTACTATTATTGTATTCCCTTAGGCTGCCTTGCCCGGTATATTGGCAGGGTGGGTAGAGCCTGAATCCTCCTGTTATCTATAGGCTGCCTTGCCCGGTATATTGGCAGGGCCGGTAGAGCCTTTATCTTCCTGACTACCTATAGGCTGCCTTGCCCGGTATATTGGCAGGGCCGGTAGAGCCTTTATCTTCCTGACTATCTATAGGCTGCCTTGCCCGGTATATGGGCAGGGCCGGTAGAGCCACCTATTCATTCCTGCCCAGTTTGCCTTGCCCGGTATATTGGCAGGGCCGGTAGAGCCTGTATTGCTAATGTCATTACCTATTTGCCGTTTCTAAGTATTATATGGATGTGTATGAAATCCTATGGGATTATCTTAAACTTTCCAATAAAGTTGTGTTTTTACCTAACCTTGCGTCTGAGAGTCTTCACAAACCGTGACAGACCTACAGTCTCTACTTAAGCAGACTAAGATGGCTGTAGATTGATAATGCTCTTCTAGGAGATGCTATACTGGCAGGATAACCATCCCAATCTGGTGGACAAGTGGGCTACCACCAATATGGTCAGGAGGATGGTTGAACTGACCCCTAGAAATCTGGCAGAGGAAGGCTAGTTCCTCCGCTACTTTCCCCGTTATTGGAGGGTAAGGCCGCCTATCCCCAATAGAATGATTCCCCAGAGGGCGACAACAATTACCTGCCTACAGGGTCCTTTAATCTCACCACAGAACACCTGATCAACCCTAAGAAATATAATCCCAACCACACTGAGGGTTCCCAGCTGCCAACCATCCCAGAAAAGGGATAATCAAATTGGGAGGATGGAGCCTCGCAACCGTAAGACTGTAGACCGGGTGAGCCAAGCAGGCAGATATAAAAACTGCAGGACACAGAGAAGCACTTGGGTGGTCTAGAAGCCACAGGAAGAAATTAGGCGCAAGCAGGTAAATGAGGAACTAAACTGGGAAAGGAACACCAGTACTAGGTAACACTACAAAGGAAACCAACTCATAGTCAGACAGGACTCTAGCAACTGGGACCATTGGAATATGTCAGAGATAAGGCCAACAGAGTAGTCAAATAATAAAGTAATCTTGAGAATCCAGAAAAAATGGAGGCAGACAAAAGAGTGGTCAAGAAAACTATCACCAAGTTCACCAGGAGCATCAGGGATCAAAAAGGGGAATGCAAAACTCTGAGTCAAAATATTAGGCCAGGGTCGTATACCAAACAACAAAGAAGCTGGAGACAAGAACAGACAAGAATCACTGAACTAGTTCAAATAATTGTTAGCGAAGGTGTGGTTTGTCAGGATTTAAGCTCCAAAGCACCACATAGGATGTGAGTAGGGGTGGGCGAACGGTCCCATTGCATTGCTGAGAAAAAATCTGCACAAACACATGTTTGTTGACTTTTTTGCTGGAAAATCGCTTTAAATAAAGCAATTAAAATCTTTGCCATTTTCACCATTTGGCAACTTTTTTTTATATTTTTTCAATGGCTATAAAGTTTTAGCCCCTTTAAACACATGTTTTTGCCTTTTCTCTATAAAAAGGTGCAGTTTTCCAGGAAGTGAAACATAATACAAGCAGCTACAGAATGAGACATAGGTGTTAGGCTGTTGTGCTGTGAGTTAGTTTTCAAAATTGAGGCAGGAGAGGCTCTTAGTGACTGCTGCCACTATGAGCATGTATAATAATAATAAAAGGAAGAGCTGAATGGACCGTTATGCATCCAGTGAGTCTGAGGAGGAGGAAGTGACCACTAACAGCATTGAAGGGTCTGGATGTCCTGGTTCCCCAGACCCATTGCTGGCCAGTCCCCATACATCACCCCTTGGGGAAATTTGTGTAATGGCAGGAAGAAAAGGGTAGTATTAGCGAGACAGTTCATCTACCTGTGCCTGTTGCCAGTGCTGCCCCTGCTACCAGTGCTGCACCTGCTGCCAATGTGTCTTGTAATTCTCAGTAGAGGGAGGAGGATATGATTCCAAGTGTGAGAGCAGGGGACACTAAGTCACACTTGCCATCCACAAGCATTCCCACCACTAGTATTACTACTAAGAAGGTCCAGCAGCTTGTACAGAGTGTTCGGAGTGAGGGAGGTGGTGATTATACTACTTGTGAGGAGGACTCACAGACTAAAATTGATGTGGTTGGTATTAGTAGTAGTAACAGTGATGGTGAAGCAGCTGGTGGGACTGATGTTAGGGGAGTGGTTGGGGAAGTAATTCAGAGCAGCCAGATCAGCGGTAAAGGGACCCACAACATTCCCCTGACCCAGAAGTCACCTTCCCCCAAGGCATTGTCCAGGTGGATCATGAAACTGAAGAAGGTAGAACTGTTGCCTAGCAGCAATAATACCACCACCACCTGGAGCACAGATCAGCTGACTATGCCTGCTGCTAGTGTTGCCAGTCTGTCTTCTTCATGTCTACAAGAGATGGCAAGTGTGACATTAGGGGACCCTCTGTCACATTTCTCATCACCTCCTCCAACCATTGAAAAGTCTGTAATAGATCAGCAGAAACAAAGAGGGACTGGTGGTGGTGATGATGATGGTGGAAAGCTGGGGTGGAAGAGACATTAATGGCCTTTTTAGCCCAAACTGAGAAGGCGTGGAAAACAGGTATGGGCATCACCTTTGCCACCACCAGCAGTGAGCTTTTGGAACTTGAGGAGCTACTGCTCTAATCCCTGTTGCTCCTGAGCTGCAAGGGTAGCAGGATACTGAGAACCAAGCTAGTGTGCCACAGACCACCATGGACACACTGGGAATGGGGTCAAGTGATGCAGAACTAAGAGAGGTTTCACTTGCCAGCAGCAATAATCCTGGTCCTAGTTGCAGTGCTAATTCTGAGGCAGTAGCAGCAACAGCAACAACATCGTCCTCTGCTCCAGCCAATGAAGGTGAATGTGGAGAAGAAAGAGGTCATTCTTCTCCACCTTTCCCCTCCCCTTGTAGTCCTGGATGTTGAATTATTCTTCTCTTAGGGCAGGCATAGTGCCATCATCAGTGTCGGCACTGTGCATAATTTGTGACAAGTCAATGAAAAGGGGAAAGGAGGAAAAGCACCTCGGCACAACCTCCCTGAAAACACACATGAAACACAGACACCATGACATTTATGTGAACCATGTTAAACCCAAACACCCACCAAAGAAATCCGGCACCACTGTTGCTGTACCCCCTGACTCTCCCCAAAAGCAACAAGAGGTGAGGTGGAGATCAAAGAGGAGGAAGAATGGAGAAACCCAGCAAGAGCCTGAAAGTGCGATGGCGAGCAAAACACCTGGCTCACCACCACATTCTTGCTCTAGGATAACTACATCTTCTGATGGTCCACCTCATTCATCGTTACCTCCCCCACCGGTTGACAGCTATTCAGTAGATGTTAGGATGCTGCAGTTTGTGTCCACCCATTGCATGCTGTGTGGTGCTCTGACCACAGATGGCAGTGTGGTGAAGAATAATCGCAACCAGGGCATAAAGCGGCATCTGAGAAGATTCCATTCCACAGAATACGCTAAGCTGGTGGCAGGGAGGGAGGTGTCCTTAGTGGGAAGTGGAGAAAATGCATAGTGACAGCATCAGTACTTGGTTTCTCGTGGGATGAGTTCACATTGGGGACCCAAAGCATTGTGGTGTTTGGTTACAGTTATGCAAGGTGTTTGATTTGAGTGGTATCCTTTTGAAATGTCACACACTATTGTGCGAGCAACTAAACAGAACATTAAAAATGTTGCCGGGATTAAAAGGGTGACATGAGAATCTCACCCACATCAAATTCACTGTCTATCTGTTATTTAAAGCAAGAATCCACCAACTACATACACAGAAATTAACCACTCCCACCACACCAGACTGCAATTAGTTCCTTGTATCACAGCAAGATTCTCATATCGATGTATCACTCATTTGAGTGCCCGCATGAACATAAACATACCTTGGTGATATTTGAGAGTCTTCATGAACATAAACATACCTTGCTGATATGTGTGCATGTATAGGTGGACTATATCCAGAACAGTTCTGTGTGTACTCCTGCTCCTCTTCTCCTCTGTGTCTGCAGCTCATAATAATAAAGAAAAAAATCAGACACAGGTGCGAAATTCAGATGTGATATCATTTTTTTATTATTACTATTATGAGCTGCGGACACTGAGGGGAAGGAGAGTAGAGTACACACAGAACTGTTGTGGCTATAGCCCACCTATACATACACACATATCAGCAGGGTATGTTTATGTTCACGCGGGTGCTCAAATATCCCCAAGGTATGTTTATGTTTGCAGATGCTCAAATGAGTGAAGCTTAAGCCTGTGACATGAGAATCTCGTCCTCATGGTCGACATGGTTAATAGGGATGGGTGAAAAATTTTGCCTCAAACTGAAGTCGGCAATAATGGAACTTCCCACTTGCTGCAGTCAGTTTTTGTACTACCACTTAACTCCCATATCCCTGCACTGCTGCACCTTTCCCCCTTTTGCATTTGCAAGACACTACTCAACTACTGTGTGTGTTTTTACTCTCTATAGTACACAACTAATGGAGTATGATGTCTTGCCTTGGCCCTCAACAAAATTCTCAGTGTTGTCTGCTGTTGCTCACAAAAGGCTCCTAGTCAGCTGTCTAATACATTTATTTGTTTAATTATTTATGTTTGTTTTTATTCTATTTTTTTTTTTTAAGTTGTCCACCCTATCTTATCACAGATAGTCCAAAAAAAATACAAAATCACCACTATTAGAGTGCTTGGTTGTTTGAAAGGACTACATGTGATAATTTCACCTATAATGTATTTAAATAATCCCAGAAAAGATATTCTTCTTATAATTAAGAAAGAACAAAGAATGGTAAAATCCAAGTCTTAATATTCAGAAAAAAACAGTCTGCAACTGGACTTTGAGTAATAGTCTCTCTTTTATGTATCACTTGTGAGGCTAGTCAGGAGGATAATTTTCCTTTCTTGTTGTCTAATCCTCTATGGTCGCAGCCCCTTGGCACACCGGTGGTTAATGTGCAAACCAGGAAAAACCTGTATACAATAGACAAAGACATAAAACAGGGCGCAGACCCTCTAAGAGTAGACCTGTATGACAATAAAATAAATAGACCCCCTTGTATCCCAGCTTCTCCCTGGATTTCAGTGGTCAATAGCTCAAATCAACTCTCACTATATTCGCAATACAGCCAGTACTTCATAAACTTTTCTTTATTTTCGAATCCAAAGTTATCCGATGCATTTCGTGTTGTTAAACACTTCGTCAGGGATATAAAAAAACATACCACAATTTCATATTTAAATACCTTTTGGATGTCCACCTTCATAGTGCAATGTTCAGACCCCGCAGTGACTTCTGCGTCTCTATTCAGGGTCTACAAATGTGTGATGATGATTCCTTTTTACTTCTTCCTGTATTCTTCTGTGGTCCACATGTGGAACCCATATTTTATTGTCTTTTTGACGGTACAGATATACCGTTAGTTCTGTTACATCTAAGAGGTTTCAAATTTCCTAAACATAAATAAGCAAACAGTGAGTAACCTTTGTAAAAAGTATAATATATATATATATCTCGAAGTACTAGCATTCTTCAGACTCTTTTCACTGACTTAATGTTACATATGCATAAAAATACCATATATACATTAAAGATAAAATCGATTAAGTATATATATATATATATATATATATATATATATATATATATATATATATATATAAAAAATTAGGAGGCAGCACCAGTGGGTCTTATAATATGAGAAATTTATTAGGCGACTGTATACATACATGTATACCCACTGGTGCTGCCTCCTAATTTTTCTATGCATATCTTTATTTTAGAGGACTGTGCACCTGGGCAATTTATTTTGATAGAGTGAGTGCCTCCAACCCATGTTTTGTGTGCATATATATATATATATATATATATATATATATATATATATATATATATATATATATATATATATATATATATTCTCATCTTAAATATATACTCATACATTTCCATACACACATGCACTATGCTGTTTATTTACAATATTGCAACAGTGCATGTATAGGAAAACACATGAGTGTTATGAACCCCAGAGGGAAAGGAACCTACAAGAAGCCCCCTAACCAAGCCGAGGAGTGAGGAAGGTCAGACTCCTCCAACAAGAGATAGAGGAGCAAGCTGCTGGGGAACGACGCTGGGGTGTGAAGCTCTCGTACGGTGGTTGCCAGAAGGGAGACGTGCTCTTGCCCAGGCTAGATTGGACCCCTTTGGTTGAGCCAAAGAGGTCCCACGATGCCCCCCTCCTGACAATCTATACTGCTGCTATCTCCAGGGAGAAAACAAACTCCAACAGGAACAAATACTCACTCAGATGGTCAGAAGAGCAAGCAAGAGGTCCTTCCTAGAATCCAGAAGAATGGTCAGTCCAGCCGGGTCGTACACGGAGATCTACAGGACAGGATCACAGGAGAGGCAGCAGGGTCAGACAAGGCCAGAGTAAAACACAGGAGTCAGATCAACAGAGCCAAACACAGAATGGAAGGATACTACTAGACCGGAGACGCTATAACAACGCGTCCCAGTAAGAAACTCACCCCCTAAAGTAGAGGAAGGGACAGGAAGAGGCAAGGCTGGAGGTCCAGACCGGCACAGCCAACCACGCCCGACAGAGAGAAGGAGGACGCGACAATACAGCGCTGAAAAACAGGAAGGGAAAGACTTTAGCGAGAGGCTCATAACGGAGCCATACCCATGGAGGGTATGACACTACCCCCCACCCAACGGCTACTACTGGAGGCCGCTAAGCAGGCCTATCGGGGTGTCGCTGGTGGAAACAACAACATAGAACAGAGGCGTGCACATCCTGAAAAGGTACCCAGGACCGTTCTTCCGGGCCGTACCCCTGCCAGTTAACCAAGTACTGCAGACGACCCCTGACCCGATGAGAATCCAGGATGTCATCAATTACATACTTGTCCTGACCCCGCACAGAAACGGGAACAGGGTCAGGATCATGCAGATGGGAAAAACGATCAGGGACCCAAGGCTTGAGACGGGACACGTGAAAAACAGGGTGGATCCGTAGAGTATGAGGTAGGTCCAGTCGATAAACGACAGAAGACAGATGCTGAAGGACTCGAAAGGACCTAAAAAATGAGGTCCTAGCTTAGCAGATGGTTGCCGGAGATGGGTGTCACGGGCTGATAAACATACTCGGTCACCGTGTCTAAAGGTAGGTGCCACGGAGCAAAGACAATCAGTGGATTCCTTCTGACACCTCTGGGAGGCAAGAAGGGAAATCCGAAGTGACCGCCAATGGTCCACCAAAGAATGAACACGTGTCTCCGCAGACTGTACTAGAGCAGCACCAGGAGCCAAAATAAGAACTTGCGGATTGTAACCGAGGGCGGCAAAGGAAGGAGAACAACCTAAGGAGGTCTGAAGGAGGGAATTGTACGATAGTTCCGCCAAAGGAAGAAGGGATACCCAATCATCCTGTCTGTTATTACAATGAGTACGAAGATAGGTCTCTAAAGACTGGTTAAGACGTTCGGTCTGACCGTTTGTCTGTGGATGGTACCCAGAGGAGAACTGTAATTGGATACCCAAATGAGAACAAAAGGCCCTCCAAAATTTGGAGATGAATTGAGACCCGCTATCTGAGCAGGGTCCATACAAATCCCCGCAGAGGTGACCACATAACCCAGAAAAGGCAGAGATGATTTTTCGAAGGTGCACTTCTCTAGCTTGGCATACAAGTGGTTAGCCCTCAGAAGTTCCAGGACTGTGATGACGTGAACTCTGTGCTCATTGATACTCCAGATAGACTAAGATAAATGATAACAGAAGGTCTCTGAATACGTCATTAATGAATGCTTGGAACACCGCCGGGGCATTCCGGAGACCAAAGGGCATTACGAACTATTCATAATGCCCGAATCTGGTGTTGAAGGTGGTCTTCCACTCCTCACCCTCGCGCATCCACACAACGTCGTAAGCACCATGCAGGTCTAATTTGGTGAATATTGTAGAACCCCGTAAACGGTCCAACAACTCGGGGATGAGCGGAAGAGGATAACAATTTCTACGCGTGATGGCATTCAAGCCCCTGTAATCGATACAGGGCTGTAAGGAACCGTCCTTCTTGGAAACAAAGAAGAATCCAGCACCAGCAGGAGACGTGGAAGGATGGATGAAGCCACACCATAGGTTATCTCTTATGTATTCTTCCAGGGCAGCTGTCTCAGGGATGGTCAGAGGATAGGTATGACTCCTAGGTGGTACAGACCCTGGCACTAGGTCAATGACGCAATCATAGGGGCAATGAGGAGGCAGGATACTGGCTTTGACCTTACGTCTGAGTAAGAATGATACGGAACAGGTAAGGAAACAGGAAAGGAAGGAACCCCTACGGTCTTCTCAAGCATAGTAGGACCGACCACAGATGCCTTAGGGAAGGATATAGTGCCTGAAGACCAATCGATAATGGGGTTGTTCTTACGTAACCAGGGGTACCCAAGGATAACAGGAGTAAGGGGGGAAGAGATGACATCGAAGACAACCATCTCTGGACCGTTCTTGGCTACCTGCATGTATAGAGGAATCATGGTAGAGGTGATGCAACCTGTACCAAGAGGCAAACCATCAATGGCTACAACCCTCATAGGGGATAACCGGGTTTGAAGAGGGATTCCCTGCATCCTTGCAAACCCAGAGTCCAAAAACAAACCAGCAGCCCCAGAGTCCACAAAGGCGGGCACAAGAAGAGAGGAAGAAGCCCAAGACAGAGAGACAAGAACGGTGAGAATATGTGTGGCAGAAATATGGATAGACGTATGATTAAGTAGAAGGCCGCTACCTACAGAGTCCTGGGGTTTCTCTCCTCCTCGGACAGACTGAACACCCAACCGATCTCCATGGGTTCAGAACCCGAATCGGTGTGTCCAGCAGTAGACTGGAACCTGGGTGCTAAATGAACCGAGGAGCGAGATGGAGGTGGATGGCGCCCTCTGTCGCGATCCTTCTCTAGACGTCTCTCTAACATACGATGCTCCAGGGAGGAGCATAGAGCGATGAAGTCCTCCAAGGTTAGAGGAATCGGACGCGTGGTCAATTCATCCTTCAGCCTGTCGTTTAGTCCTCGATGGAAAGCAACGTTTAATGCGCTGTGACCCCAGTCGGTATCATAGGCGCAGGTGCGGAATTCCACCGCATACTGACTCAAGGAGCATTGTCCCTGTTGTATATCGAGGATGGCAGCCTCCGTCTGAGCCTGATGCCCAGGGACATCAAACACAGACCTGAAGGCCGAAAGGAAGTTGTCGAGGTCATCCAGGATGGGAGGCTGGTGATCCAGCAATGGAGACACCCAAGCCAGCGCCTGACCTCGAAGAAGCGAGACAATAAAGGTAATTTGGGTCTGGTGAGTGGAGTAAACCTCAGGTTGACAGCAGAAGTGCAGTAGGCACTGACTGAGGAAGCCTCTCAATTCTTTGGGGTTACCATTGAATCGTTCTGGGAGAGGTAGACGAGGTGCAACGGCCGTCACAGGAGGATCCGGAAGCACCAGAGTTCTGGAAACAGAAGGTCTGGGAACTTCAAGGCTCTGTTGCAAATGCTGTAACATATCAGAAATAGAATCCAACTTACAGTCCTGGTTTTGGATCTGAGCAGCGCGATGTTCCAGAACCACGCCTTGCTGTACAACAGCTGCAGACAGTTCCTTAGGGTCGGCCGCCATAGGTAATAGGTAGCGTTGTTAAAATGTTATGAAACCCAGGAGTAAAGGAACCTACGAGAAGCCCCCTAATCAAGCTGAGGAGTAAGGAAGGTCAGACTCCTCCTACAAGAGATAAAGGAGCAAGCTGCTGGGGAACAACGCTGGGGTGCGAAGCTCGTGTAAAGGTGCTAGCTGCAAGGCTAGATTGGACCCCTTCAGTTGAGCCAAAGAAGTCCCACGATGCCCCCCTCCTGACAATCTATACTGCTGCTATCTCCAGGGAGAAAACAAACTCCAACAGGAACAAATACTCACTCAGATGGTCAGAAGAGCAAGCAAGAGGTCCTTCCTAGAATCCAGAAGAATGGTCAGTCCAGCCGGGTCATACACGGAGATCTACAGGACAGGAACACAGGGGAGGCAGCAGGGTCAGACAAGGCCAGAGTCAAACACAGGAGTCAGATCAACAGAGCCAAACACAGAATGGAAGGATACTGCTAGACTGGAGACGCTATAACAACGCGTCCCAGTAAGAAACGCACCCCTTAAAGCAGACGAAGGGACAGGAAGAGGCAAGGCTGGAGGCCCAGGACCGGCACAGCCGACTGCACATGGGCCCAGCAGGAAGAGAGAGAGACGTGGACAGCGCATGCGCTAGGGTAGCCGAGCACAAGCTACCACGCATGCGCCCGATAGAGAGATGGAGGACATGACAATACCGCACTGAAAAACAGGAAGGGGAAGACCGGAACGAGAGGCTCATAACAGAGCCAGACGCGGACCCCGTGGAGGGTATGACAATAAGTACATATATAAAAAGTACCTATCTCTAAAACCTATATAAAAGCAAAATAAATTTTGCATGTGTGTGTATATTAGCTTCCTATGTATCAACATAACCCTATAAACACTAGAACCTGTCTATTCTACTGTATGTGTATATGAACACACCCATATATGCACATACACATTCATATATACAATCTTATTGGAGACCATAAGGCAATTGTGGGTGACAATCACCCCATTACCAAAATGAATATTCCAGTGTTACTCTAACTATACTAGTCATTGGGTGATTATATCCGACCATGTTCATACTATATGGCTCAGTTCTATTTTCTCATTAAGCCCTACTGGGCTTAAGGTTCCTAATTTGTGTATCGATAGGGCCTCTCTTTTGCAGAGCCTGGTAAACCTATCTGGGAAATACCTTGGTATAAAGTCTATTCCCATAACCTTAAAGTCATCCAGTCCTTCCTTTGGGCATGTATTAAAGTGTCTAGGTACGCTATGTTCTTTACACTTACTGATGATATTTCTCCTGTGCTCACCTAACCGTTCCTTCAAAGTCCGGGTGGTGTGTCCTACATAACTCATGCCACATCCACAGCTAATTAGATAGACAACATATGATGTTCCACAATTAATGAAATGTTATACCTGGAACTCTTCATTGTTAATATTGCCAATAAATGATTGGTGTTTATTTCTCATATGTTGGCAATTAGCACATCTGGTGACGTTACATTTAAAATTCCTCTTACTGCTGTCTAATCTATCTGACTGGATTTGCTCAACTTTTTTTGGGTCTTTCTTTGGTTTACTCCTAGCTATGATGGACCTAATGTTATTGGCCTTTCTGAATATCACTCTTCCATATCTGGGAAGATCATCTCCCAATAGAGGATATTCTCGGAGTATATTCCAATTGGCCTTTATGATGGACATAATTTGGTTGGCTGAGGAATTTTACTGTGTGATAAAGGCAGTTGGCGCTTTCTCTCTTTTCTTTTTTTTTTATTTAGAATTATCATGTTATCCCTATTTAAACACAGTGCCTTACAAATTGCTTTATCTAAAAGGGTTTGATCATACCCCGTTTCTAGGAATTTTTCCTTTAAGGGCATGCTTTGGGTTTCAAATTCCTTCATATCAGTACAGTTTCTCCTCAGTCTATTGAATTGTCCATATGGAAAGTTTATTTTCCACTTCTCCAAATGACAGCTGTCTGCATGTAAATAGTTATTACTTGACACTGGTTTGGTGTAAACCGTACTTTCTATATTTCCTTCATCATGAAACAATTTTAGATCCAGAAAATTGATTGATTTGTCACTTATTTCTGAGGTAAAACTAATACCTCTTGTGTTGTTATTAAAGTGTTCAATCATCTGTTGTAAATTGTCCTGGGTACCCCTCCAGATGATCAAAATATCATCTATAAAACGGCCATAATAGACCAAGTCCGCTCCCCATAAATTGTTACTCCAAACATGCTCAGTTTCCCAAAATGTCATGAACAAGTTGGTGTATCTGGGGGTGAACCTGGTCCCCATTTCCATTCCTTTAGTCAGGAGGTAGATCTTATCCTGGAAACTAAAAAAGTTATGGGTTAGGATAAACTGGACACTTTTTAAAATAAATTATTTTTGCGCTATAGGCATCGTAATATCTGAGTCCAGAAAAACGTAACTGCTTCCAAACCCAATTGATGACTAATGGATGTATATAGGGACATTACGTCCAGTGTCACCCACATATATTTGCCTTTCACCCATTGTATATTTGTCAGTTGGTGTAGAACATGTTGTGAATCTGAATATAAGATTGAAGTTTAAGAACATATTTTTGAAGGAAGAAATCCACAAATGCCGACAAATTAGATGTCATGTTTTTCATACCTGAAATAATAGGGCGGCCTGGTGGGTCTTCCATTCTTTTATGCATATCCGGGAGATGATAAAAAAAAACGCAACCTCTGGGAATGCCACTAAAATAAAGTGGTATTCGTCTTGACTAATTATTTCTCTATTTCTGGCCTCCAAAATAAATTCTTTAAAAGATTTAAAATACATGTTACTTGGATTAGATTCCAGTACCTGTTACGAATCCGTATCTCTCAACAACCTTTACCCCTCTTTAAGATAATCTTCAGTCCTTTGAATAACCAGTGCTCCTCCCTTATCTGCTTCACAAATAGTTATTAAATTCTTCTTCTTCTTCAGTTTTTGCAGCGCTTCTATTTCTACCCTAGAGAGATTCTTGTTTTTAATTTTCTTATTTTTTAGCATCTTATAATATCTCATTACTCTACTATAGAAGGCTTCCACAAACTGACCCTTAAAGTTAGAGGGAAAGAAATTAGATTTTTTTCTTAACATTGGTTCTAATAAAGGGAATATTGGAGTCTATAGTTATAGTTTCATTTATTTCATTGGTTATTTCTTCCTGTTTTAGTGCTTCCAGTATTGTGAGGACTGAAACGGTTAGGTGAGAAATATCATCAATAAGTGCAAAGAATATAGCGTACCTAGACACTTTAATACATGCCCACAGGGAGGACTGGATAACTTTAAGGTTATGGGAATAGACTGTATACAGAGGTATTTCCCAGATTTACCAGGCTCTGCAAAAGAGAGGCCCTATGGATACACAAATTGGGAACCTTAAGACCAGTAGGGCTTATTGAGGAAACAGAACTCAGCCATATAGTATGAACATGGTCAAATATAATCACCCAATGACTAGTATCATTAGAGTAACACTGGAATATTCAGTTTAGTAATGGGGTAATTGTCACCCACGAGTGCCCTATGGTCTCCAATAAGATTGTATATATGAATGTACATGTGCATATATGGGTGTGTTCATATACACATACAGTAGAATAGACAGGTTCTAGTGTTTATAGGGTTATGTGGTTGTAAATGGAAAATTCTCCGGTACAGTTAAAGTGGAGAGTGGAGTACCTCAGGGTTCAGTATTGGGTCCGCTGCTGTTTATAAATGACCTGGGAATAGATATAGAAAGCAAAATATCAATATTTGCAGATGATACTAAATTATGCAAAGTCATTAATTCAGAACAGGATATTTTCTATCTACAGAGGGACTTACATACAATGTCAGATTGGGCAAACATGTGGAATATGAAGTTTAATGTGGGGAAGTGTAAAGTCATGCATTTGGGAGGAACCAATCCCAAGGCTACTTATAAACTTAATGGAATAATTTTAGGTGACTCGTTGCTAGAAAAAGACCTGGGTATCCTTGTCAACTACAAGCTTGGAAACAGTGACCAGTGTCAATCAGCAGTAGCAAAGGCAAACAAAGTCCTGTCTTGCATAAAAAGAGGTATCGAAGCAAGAGTGGATAACATTATTTTGCCATTATACAAATCATTGTTAAGACCTCACCTTGAGTATGCAGTGCAATTTTGGGCACCGGTTCTGAAAAAGGATATACTAGAACTAGAGAGGGTACAGCGGAGAGCAAGAAAAATAAATTAATGGAATGGAGGACTTGACATATAAGGAACGACTAAACAAACTTGGTTTATTTACTCTAGAGAAAAGACGACTAAGAGGAGACCTTATCACATTGTACAAGTATATGAGAGGTCAATACAAGGATCTCTGCGCTGAGCTATTTATTCCAAGGCCTGATCAGGTGACCAGGGGACACCCCTTGAGATTAGAGGAAAGGAGGTTTAAACTTCAGCAGAGGAAGGGTTTTTTTATGGTAAGGTCTGTCAAATTGTGAAATTAATTGCCCAGGAAGGTACTTATGGCAGATACAATGGATACATTTAAGAGAAGATTAGATACATTTCTTTCAAAAGGGAACATACAGAGTTATACTGTTTATCAGTAGGCTGATCAGGAAGGTCTGATAAAGACTAATTTAATTGGTAGCAGGAAAGCTATAAAATTCTCAGTTACTGAGGTAGGAGGCGAAGGTTGAACTTGATGGACTTGTGCCTTTTTTCAACCTAATTTACTATGTTACTATGTTGACACATAGCAGTGCAAAATTTATTTTGCTTTTATATAGGTTTTAGAGATAGGTACTTTTTATATATGTACTCATGTGTTTTCCTATACATGCACTGTTGCAATATTGGAAATATACCGCATAGTGCATGTGTGTATGGAAGTGTATGAGTATATGTTTAAGATGAGAATATATATATATATATATTATGCTTTTAACAAAGGTTACTTACTGTTTGCTTATTTATGTTTGGGAAATTTGAAACCTCTTGGATGTAACAGAACTAACTGTATATCTGTACCTTCAAAAAGACAATAAAATATGTGTTCCACATGTGGACCACAGAAGAATACAGGAAGCAATAAAACGGAATCATCATCGCGCATGTGCAGACCCTGAATAGAGACGCGGAAGACACTGTGGGGTCTGAACATTGCACTATTAAGATGGACATCCAAAAATTATTTAAAGGGATAGTAATACTTCGTTTTATCTTTATTTTATTTTGTAAGCATTTAAAAAATATAAGCCTTATCTCTCAGTCCTTTATGGTTTGAGACATAGTCACAAGCAAAATTTCCCCTCACTGACCAAAACGGTCAAGTCTGCCATGTAGCTGTCAGATTTGGAATCAGGTCCATGGACCAACCATGGCTCTACAGCAGAGCCGAGACTGCGAGATATAAGAAGAACAAGTTCATTCGAACAGTCCACAAAGTGTGCCTGGTTTGCAAGCACACGTTTTAGACCATTCCAATGAAATAGTTATTTTTATATCTTGAGATCTCGGCTCTGCTGAAGAGCCGCCAGTTGATCTGTGGACCGGATTCCAAATCTGACAGCTAGATGGCAGACTTGACCATTTTGATCAGTGGGGGAAACTTTGCTTGTGACTATCTCTCAAACCATAAAGGTTTGAGAGATAAGACGTATATTGTTATTCATGTTTTTTTAATGCCTATAAAATAAAATAAAGATAAAATGAAGTATTACTATCCCTTTAAATATGAAATTATGATTTTTTTTATATCCCTGACGAAGTGTTTAACGACAAGAAACGCGTCAGATAACTTTGCGTTTGAAAATAAAGAAAATTTGATGAAGTACTGGCTGTATTGCGAATATTGTGAGAGTTGATTTGTGCTATTGACCACTGAAATCCAGGGAGAAGCTGGGATACAAGGGGGTCTATTTATTTTGTTGTTAAACAGGTCTACTCTTAGAGGGTCTGAACCCTGTTTTTTGTCTTTGTCTACAAAAAAAAAAATATATATAACTAAAAAAGAAATCAACAACTTCTTTTCCCAGACTTCCCCAGCACATAGACAATAAAAGTAAAATCAGCAAACAATTTGGTCCCTAGCTGCCTGTGTATTGCCAATCTTTCACACCAAATTTTGGGGTATTTTAGGTCAACCTCGTTCCTCCCTTCTTCTCCCCTATTGTGCCCCCAGACTTCCCTACTACAAAGAACAAATGTACTACCTAAATGTCTCCCTAAACTAAGCTTCAATTCCCCTTCTCTAGCTCAAAAACATGCTGCTCTCTCCTCACAGAATGGCATGCTATGAGAGCCTGGCACCCTTATATATGGCTGTAGAAAACTAGAGAACACTTTCGTGTGGTGGAGAAAATTATGTCAACCCATTGATTTCAATGCACTGACCTAGGCAAAAAAGTGGAAAAACTGCACTTTTCACAGAAAATTTTTTGCCAATTTTCACCGATTTCCATTTGAGGCGAAAATTTTCGCCCATCCCTACTCCTGAGTCCATAATTGCATAATTTACAACTGCTGTTCTTGCTGCTGCTGAGTTGTTTAAGCAACAGGATAATTAGGCAGCTGAAAGGGAATGGGATCAACAATAGCAATAACAAGGGGGATGGATGATAAAGGTTCCACTTGCCAAGCTGGCCTATAATTCTTCTCCACCTGCCCCTCCTCCAAAATCATGAGTGTGTTGTTATTAGAATAGAATTTTTTCCCTTGAAAGCTGGAACTGTGCCTCTCATCAGCAACTGCAATGTGCATAGTGTGTGTGGTAAATAACATCTTGGGGGGCACAGCTGTATCCAAACACCATGACACCAAAACCCAAATACTGCCGCTGTCACTATACCCCTTGTCCAGAACCCGCTAAGGACACATGACAAATTGTTGACAGTTTCATCGTAATGATGAACCCTCCCTGCCACCATGTTAGCATATTCTGCCGCTTAATGCTCTGCTTGCGATTCTCCTCCACCTCAATGCCATGTGTGGTCAGTGCACCACACAGTGTGCAATGGATGAAGATAAACTTCCACATACTAACATCAACAGAGTGGCTATCATTTGGCGGGGAGGTAACAATGAATGAGGTGGATTGGCAGAAGATGTAGTTACCCTACAGGAAGAAGGTGATGGTGAGCTAGTTGTTTCACTTGTCATGGAACTTCCAGTCTCTGTCTGGGTTTCTCTACTCTTCCTCCTCTTTGATCTTTACCTTGCTTCTTGTCGCTTTTCTGGAGAGTCAGAGGGTACAGCAAAGCAGTGCTTGATTTCTGTTGCGGGTGTTTGGCTTTAACATGTTTGACATAAATGTCATGGTGTCTGTGTTTCATGTGTAATATCAGGGCGCTTGGCCGAGATGCGTTCCCTCCTTTCCTCTTCTCACTGACTTGTCACAAATTGTGCCGTTGTTGATGACTGCACTGTGCCTGCCCCAAGAGAAAAAAAGTCATACACCCATGACTTCAAGGGGGAGGGACAGGGAACAGGTGGAGATGAATCAACTCTGCAACTGAAACTGGCAAGTGGAACCTGTTCTAGTCCCGCATCACTTGTTGACCCCATTCCGCTGTGTCCACTGTGGTCTGTGACACACTAGCTTGCTCCTCAGCATCCTGCTGCCCTTGCTTCTCAGCAGCAGGAATGAGAGCAGTTGCAAATTATGCAAATTCCAGAAGCTCACTGCTAGTGCTGGGGATGATGCCCATCCTCATCCCTGTCTCCTATTCCTTCTCAGTTTCTGCTATAAAGGCCATCAGTGTCTCTTCCACCCCGGCTTCTCAAAGCATCATCATCACCACCACCATTAGTCCCTACGTGCTGCTGCTGCTCTATTACAGACATCTCACTGCTGGTTGGAGGACGCGACAAGCAATTAGAGTCCCCTAATGTCACACCTTTTCTTTTTGACCTGAAGAAGGCAGACTGGCGGCAGTAGCAGCAGGCACAGGCAGCTGATCTGTGCTCCTGCTGGTGGTGTTGGTATTAATTCTGCTCCTGCTCTCCCCCAACACCAGTTCTGGCCTCTTCAGAATCATGCTCTACTTGGACACTGTAGTGAAGGGAAGGGGACTCCCAGGGCCAGAGAAATGGTGTGGGCTCCCTTGACCTCTAGTCTGGAAGCTCTCAAATATTTCCTCTACCACTCCCCTAACAATAGTCCCATCGGCTGCTTCACCATTACTGCTACTACTACTAACACCAACCACATCAAGTTCAGCCCCAGAGTCTTCCTTCTCACAGTCACTAGTAATATGAGGACATTGATTAACCCCTCCTTCACTCCTAACACTAAAAAGCTGCTGGACCTTCTTAGTAATAGTAGTACTAGCACTGGTGAGACTGCTTAGGGATGGCAAGTGTGACTTAGGGTCCCCTGCTGTCACACTTGGCATCATCTTCTGCATCCTCCACTCCTGAGTATTACAAGACACACTAGCAGCAGGTTTAGCACTGGCAGCAGGTACAACACTGGTGGCAGCAGGGGGCAGCATGTCTGACAGCAGGCACAGCAGGGTTTTTGGTCTTCATTTTTGGACAGAATAACAGCCGAGGAATGTTATTCGGTAGTAACTTATATCACTCTGTAGGATGCTGAGAGCCCCTCCCAATGATTTTAAAGTGCTAAGCCATAACAAATAAAAAGAGGATACTTTATTTTCTTGTAGAAAAAATAAAAAATATTTTTTAAAGTGTTTTTTAAAGTGTTAGTAATGTCCAAGAAAAAATATTTATCATTTTTTAGTGCTTAAAAAGTTGAACTAAATGCAACAAATCCTATCTCTCAAACCGCTATGGTTTGAGAGATATTCACTGTCAAAGTTTGATGTTTCCTGCTGCCACTAGTGCTGTACCTGCTGCCAGATGTGCTGCTGCCTGTGCTGAACCTGCTGCCACCAGTACTTTGCCTGCTGCTAGTGTGTCTTGTAGTACTCAGGAGGGGGGAAGGAGAAAATGATGCCAAGTGTTACAGCAAGGGACCCTAAATCACACTTGCCATTCCCAAGCAGTCACACAAGTGCTAGTACTACTGAGGATTTCCGTAAAGCCCCCCAGGGCCATTAAACAGAAAACCGGGGTGTTTTGGACTTCATTCTTGAACCGAATAACAGCCCAGGGCTGTTATTCAGTAGTAACTTATATCACTCTGTAGGATGCTGAGAGCCCCTCCCAATGATTTTAAAGTGCTAAGCCATAACAAGTAAAAAGAGGATACTTTATTTACTTGTAGTAAGTAAATGATTTATTTTTTTAAAGATTTTATATTTAAAGTGTTTTTTAAAGTGTTAGTAATGTCCAAGAAAAAATATTTATCGTTTTTAGTGCTTAAAAAGTTGAACTAATTGCAACAAATCGTATCTCTCAAACCGCTATGGTTTGAGAGACATTCACTGTCAAAGTTTGACGTTTCCTGCTGTCAGCTGTAAAGCTAACAGCAGGAGATCCGTGTCGGCCAACACGAGGAGGCTCTTCAGCAGAGCCTCAATCTCGTTATTTAAAACAAATTACTTCATTGGAATGGTCTAGAGAGTGTGCTTGCAAACCAGGCACACTTTGTAGACCTTTCCAATTAAGTCATTCTTTTTAAATAACATGATTGCGGCTCTGCTGCAGTTGGTCCCCAGACAGGATTCCCCTGCAGTCATCACTGTACCGACGTCAGGGAAAGGGGATGGAGGGGGGAAATTTAGCTGCAAATATCTATCAAACCATAGCGGTTTGAGAGATAGGATTGGTTGTACCGGTATTTAGTTCAAATTTTTAAGCACTACTAAAATATACATTTTTTTTGGACATTACCGTAATAACAATTTAAATGTCAAAAAAGTAGCGGTAGTTTACTCAAACTGACATATCAAAATTAATATAACCAAGTAACCAACGTATATATGGTACCATAGTCTATAAAATCTTCATGAACTTTCAAAGCCTTTGAATTTCAACTCGTCATCACTCATGAACAATGCATGCATATCTTCATCTGTACTGGTACCAGTAGAAATTTCACTTCCTATATCATCATCTTTGTCTGCACTTTCATTTGTTTTAGAGCCAAACAAAACCTCAACTAAGCGTGTGTTCAACAGTTCCTTTTTCACTGTCTGACCACGGGGTGCAATTCTACAGCATTCAAAAGCACGACTTATGCTTTCTTTGTTGAGACTGACTACAGCATGAGCCACAAAGTCCACTATGTGTGGTAGGAAGGTTTTTTGCAATAACCTTTGTTTGTGTACTCCTTCTCGCCATTGGCAAACCAATCTTCCCATTGAGCACAAAGTGCTTTTTTGAATGAAGCATTGATTGCTACATCTAATGGTTGCAGATTGGATTTTCTTTTAGGAGGGATAAGTTTGACAACTGTTTTCCTACTCTGAAATGCCTCCAACAACTCTGTCTTCTTGTGTGCGGAGCATTCATCCATGAACAATATAGATTTCTCTATATTGAATAATTGAGATGGTCGCTGTCCAAACACATTTTGAATCCACAAAAGCATCAGATCATATGTCATTGACCCCTTATTAGATACTGTTAAATAAATATTTTTGGTACCTTAACCTTCAGAACATTTTTTAATCCTTTAAGGATTACCATGGTTTTTATCACACTGCCAGGAGCATTAACACATAACACAGCAGTAAAGTGAGCTTTAGTTGCACCACAGTGGCAAGCATCCACATTTTTGTTGCCAAAACAAACATGTCAATATATGCAGGTGTCTCATCCAGACTGTAAATGTGGTCAGCGTCCAAATCTGCTGTTACTGAAGAGATGCTGTCCAAATAGTCGTGTGCGATTTGTGCCTTTGCTCCTAGTATTTTATTGTCTGCTTGACCCACGTGTGTAACCTTTCTTACAGATAGCTTGCTACATTTCATAAAGTTTTAAATCTACTTATCAGAGCACTTGAATTCTGCTGTTTTGATAACATGTTCTTGCGCAATTACAAAAGCTTGTTCGCATAAATGGTGATAATTAACAATCAGTTTATTTCCACGTTGTTCCCTAACCCACTGCAATAGTGCAGTTTCCAAATCTGCACCTCTTCCTGTCTGGAGTATTTGTCAGTTCAGATTCCCTTTGGCACCATTCACATAAATGTTTTCTATCGATACCCAACTCTCTTGAGGCTGCAGTTAAATTACCAGAAAGTTCTTTGACTCATTTTACAGCACCTAGCTTGTCACTGATCGTATATGACTTTTGCATATGTTTTGGTGTGTTCTTTTGGAGACTGGACTCCATTTTGGGGTATACTGGTACTGTTTTTTATTTTTATTTTGGTTTTCCTTCTTTTTTTTTCCTCTCCTCTCCTCTCCTCTCCTCCTTTTTCTTTCTTTCTTTTTTTCTCCTCTTTACTCCTTCTCTATCACTTAAATTAAATTAAGCTATTTAACTTTAATTCAGTATGTTCAGCGATTAAGGAGCTGTTCAGACACAGGAAAAAAGAGAGCTATCAACCCTATACCACTTAGGCTAAATAGTTTTGTTATGTTTCTTTTAACAAAAACAAAAGAATATGGTAAATACAGCCCAGCACCTACTGCACTTCCGGGTAGACATGGGTAACTAATCCTTGTCGCAATCTGCCTCTCTCTATCCAGCCTCCTCCAATGGCTTTCTGTCTGTAAGATGGAACGCTCTCATTGGCCAGAAATTGATCTCTGCCAATGAGATCGCTCCAGCTTACAGACAGGAGGCTGGATAGAGAGAGGTACTAGTATTGAACAAGTCATCACGGGAGAGAGGCTGCCTGATTCCCCCAAATGCCACAAACACAGCCAACCGGCATTAACTTGTGAGGTGGTGGAGTGACCCCACATTGTTGCATTAATAAAAGGTGAACAAGTGAATGGGTTAAATGTATACAGTGTGAGACTATTCAGTACACGACATGACAATCTCTCGCTGTCTTGCAGCGTGAGATTCTCATGCCACCATTTTGATCATGGCGACATGTTTTACTGGTGTGTGAAATTATACATGGTTTGTAGTTCTTGGCTGCCTCTTATCTTGATGGTGTGCAAACATAAGAAATACAAGCTCAGCACCACAAGGGTTAAGCCCAGATCCGGTCATTTCGCCCCACATCAGTGATCACAGTGCAGTAGAGGAGAGGTGTCCCTATATCCACGACAGCTCAGTTATTGTCTGTTGGGCTACTCTCTATCAAGAGAACATCTAGTGAGTGCAATCAATATACTACAAATTATATTTATATCTAGCGGTTACTCTCAGACGGTGTGCGCTCTCTTCTCCTTCTCTCCACTACATGAACAGGTTGCACTGGAAAAAAGTGGTTTGTCCCGTTGCAATTACTACTTTTACTCCACTACAAAGTAATCACAACGGGGCAATTGAGTGTCTTTAGGCTGATAATCTGAGACTGCAATGATTCACAGATCGCGGGTTACGGTGAATATTGAGAATATTGAGCGCTGAAAGATCTGAGCCCATATAGCTGCCCACCTAAAATAAACACCCACGGTCGGCTTATGGAAAACCCCGATATTACTACTAAGGTCCAGCAGCTTGTTAGCCTTAGGAGGGAAGGAGGGGGAAATCAAAAATATCCTCATATTACTAGTGACTATGAGACTGAGGAGGAAGACTCTGAGGCTGAACTTGATGTGGTTGGTATTAGTAGTAGTAGCAGTAATGGTGAAGCAGCCATAGTGGTAGGGGAAACATTTGAGAGCGTCCAGACTAGGGGTCTAGGGAGCCTACACCATTCCTCTGATGGGACTGGGAGTCCTCCCCTTCCCTTCACTAAAGTTCCCAAGTGGAACATGATCCTGAAGACTAAGAGGCCAGAACTGTTGTTAGCACACAATTAATGCCACCACCAGCAGTGGCTCATATCAGCTGCCTGTCCCTGCTGCTACTGCTGCCAGTCTGCCTTCTTCACGTCACCAAGAAATGGCAAGTGTGACATTAGGGGACCCTCTGTCACATTGCTTGTCACCTCCTCCAATCAACAGTGAAATGTCTATAATAGAGCAGCAGCAGCACGTAGGGGCTAGATGATGATGCTGGAGAAGCTGGGGTAGAAGAGACATGGATGGCCTTTTTAGCAGAAACTGAGAAGGAATGGGGGACAGGGATGAGGATGGGCATCACCCCCACCACTAGCAGTGAAATTTTGGAATTTGAGGAATTTGCATCTGCTCTAATTCCTGCTGCTGGGGAATGTGGTCAACAAATGATGCAGGAGTAGAACAGGTTCCCCTTGCCAGCACCAGCAATACTCCTGGTCCGAGTTGCAGTGCTGAAACTGAGGCCATAGTAGCAACATCAGCAACATTATCCGCTGCCACAGACAGTGAAAGGGAATGTGGAGGACAAGAAGAAAGAGGCCATTCTTCTCCACCTAAAAGACAAAAAACAAAAAAGGGGGAGCCAATAGTGCTTAAACCTGATAAACTATGTATCAATTTCAAATTGAAAAAGATTGCACTCACATTTAAGCAAGGCTGTATGTGTACTTATGCATATGCACAGCTAATCAAACTTGCAGGGATATCTTACCACCCTTGCTCTCTGCTTCAATTTGACCTCTCCAAATTCTTTTATCCGCTCCCACAGGATCCACTGTCCGCTTTTAGTCAAAGGGAGATAATAGCCGCTCCAGCAAGAATTTTACCAAAATTCCAATTTATTCTACAATAATTGAATATACATATAAAAGTTTGAAACAACCCACTAAAAACACGTTTCGCAGAGCTACAATGCTGCTTCATCAGTAATGTAGGCTATGAATAAAATGAATGAAACCCGAACGTTGGAAAAAGCGGCTATTTAAATTTACCACCGTCCGGTTCATTGGTCAATGAACTGACCTCTCCCATACTGAAACACCCACACGTCTACTGAAATCAGCCTTAACCCATGGAGTGCCTTGTGACAGTGGCCTGTCCCTCACAATACTATCAGTCTAGCCACAAATATCAAAATGAAACATATTGTGTCAAAGTTGCTCAATATAATGTTAACACAGACAATTAAAAACTTTTTTAAAAACACATTAATAAACGTGCCAAATAAAGCACAATACAAAAAAGTCAATACAAATACACGGCACTGCCTGGACCAAAATCAATCATTAACCCCCGTGGTGCCATAAACACCTACCGGGCTGAGATGGTGTTGATCATTATTATCAATTCTAATTGTTATTTTTAACCCCTGTAGTGCTGTGCATTAACAATCAACTCCAATTCCTCTTTAAATATTCCTCCATTCATAACCTGCATATTACAAATAAAAATTGTATATAAACGAAAAAAGTGTGCTAAAATATTACTACCTCTATGTTCTAATTTTAACCCCCCGAGCACCCCAGGGGCAAGCACCGCACCGCATTTGCAATGCGCTGCGTACCACTCCGGCACCCAAAAAGGCCAGACCAAACAGGACACAATCTGAATCCAACACAATGTATATAAAAAACTAAAAATTCTTATACTATTTCAGATTCACATACCTAGTCCCACATTTAACCCACCGATGGTATTAATATCATAACACTTTACACCATCAAAAACCGATACTAACTATAACGACCTGTCAGTTTCATATATCTGTCGTGTTTAATGCCTCACAAGCACCAATGTTGATTAACACATACTATAATAAGCCCAAAACCAAAACAATAAATAATACAATTCTGTGTGTCCAAAAATTAAATAAATACTATGCCCATGTGCAATGATAGAGCAATTTATATCATAAAAAGCTGCTAATACCCTAAAATGGCCTAAATGAATGTGATAAAAGACCTATAGCACTGGGTTTCCTTAAAATATGCTCAAATGAATTCTAAATCATCATAAATATATTTATATTTGCTGTCCATACATAATACAAAATAAATCCAACTAGCACTGTGTGTCCACCACCTCATTTAAACCTGATGGTGTAAGTGGATTTAAAGATCCAATATGCCTGTCTAGAGGCTAATCTCCGATCTCTATCGCCTCCAATCGGATTGATCCACTCAATGGGGATCACATGGAGACCTTCTGGATCCTTATCATGATTATCAGCATGATGTTTAGAGACACTATGTAACAACAGACCAGACAAAATATTCCTTCTATGTTGACCGAACTGCTTCCTCAACTGTTGCGTAGTTCTACCTACATACTGCGACCCACATTTACATGTTAGTAAATATACAACAAAATCAGAACCACAATTCATGACAGAACCTATCTCGAAACTCACACCAATAGATGTAGATCTAAAATGGGTCTCTCCATGCCCAATGAATTTGCAGGTCAAACATCTCGCTCTTCCACATTTATAGGATCCTTTTAAACAATTGTTACTAATTTTCCCTGTAAATTCAATCTTAGATTGATCTCTTTCACTTTTATTGATATTGAATCTTCTCCTAGTGGGGGCAAATATATGTTTTAAAGTGGATGCTCTACTATAGATAATTTTAGGATTTTTAGGAATTACAGCTGTCAGTAAAGTATCTTTCTGTAAAATCCTCCAATGTTTTTTTAGGATATAATTTATATCACATATGTTGTCATTATACTTGGTAATAAATGATAGAAAAAGATCATTATCCAAAGTTGCACTATAATTATGATTTATGTTACTCTTTCCTAATTCATCTTTTCCTTCTTTAGAATCTATTAATTTTGGATCCTTCAGTACTTTTTCAAATCTATTCCTTTGTGCTTTAACCCTTGCATCCTTCACAAGACTACTTGGGTAATTCTTTTGTTCAAAACGTCCTTGTAAAATTTCAGATTGTATATCATAATCCGAAACTTCACTACAATTTCTCACTATTCTACAGAATTGCCCATAAGGCACATTCTGTAGCCACTTCTGGTGATGGCAGCCAGCCACTCCAAACCATATACCAACAGATCTTCAAGGTATCCCATAAATAGGTTCGCGTAGCTGGGTGTGAACCTGGTACCCATCTTTGTACCTTTTCTCTGTAGAAAAATATCTCCTTCATACTCAAAACAATTGTGGGTGAGTACAAAATCGATAGATTTAAGAATAAAATTGATCTGTACTGTGGCATCAAAAGATCTGTCATAAGAAATGATTTACAAGCCTCCAATCCACCCTCATGGGGAATATTCAAATAAAGTGCTACTACATCTAATGTAACTCAATAAAACCCTTCTTCCCATGTAATATCTCCTATCAGATCAATAACATGCTTAGTATCCCTACTATACAAGGGAAGACTCAACACCAACTTCTGCAAGTGGTAATCAATATAAGACGATAAATTACACGTCAAAGAATCTATGCCCGAAATGATTGGCCTGCTGGCGGGATCAGAGAGGGACTTATGTATTTTTGGTAGATGGTAATATAAAGCCATCCTTGGTTCTTGTACACAAATAAAATCCCTCTCCGATCTCCCCAACAGACCTAACTCATAGGCACCATCAACCAATTCCCTGAGTTCCTCCGCATTTAAACTTTTATATGTATATTCAATTATTGTAGAATAAATTGAATTTTGGTAAAATTCTTGCTGGAGGGGCTATTATCTTCCTTTGACTAAAAGCGGACAGTGGATCCTGTGGGAGCTGATAAAAGAATTTGGAGAGGTCAAATTGAAGCAATACCGAGTAAGGGTGGAAAGATATCCTTGCAAGTTTGATTAGCAGTGTGTATGCATAAGTATACATACAGCCTTGCTTAAATGTGAGTGCAATCTTTTTCAATTTGAAATTGATACATAGTTTATCAGGTTTAAGCACTATTAGCACCCCTTTTTTTTGTTTTTTGTCTTTTGGGTATATTCGATTCCTTCGAGAGTGGAGATGAAGAGTGGCAGCCATACTCTGAAGTGGAGAGAGCTGAATAAGGGACAACTTTAATATCCCCGTGTCTTACTGCTGGTTCACACATATGTGTATTTCCAGCCAATAAATTTGTGAGTACCATTTCAATAGGTGGATATTACACCAGGAAGCACTTCTTGTTTATTTTGTCTCCTATATTCTTCTCCACCTGTTCCCTATCCCCTGAAGTCATGGATGTGCATTATTCGCCAATGGCACTGTGCACAATTTGTGACAAGTCAGTGAGAAGAGGAAAGGAGAGAACAAAACTTAGCAAGAGCGTCCTGATATCACACATGAAACACAGACATCATGACATTTATGTCAAACATGTTAAAGACAAACACCCACAAAAGAAATCAAGCACTGCTGTTGCTGTACCCCCTGACTCTCCAGAAAGGCAACAAGAGGCAAGGCAGGAATCAAAGGGGAGGAAGAATAGAGCAACCCAGGCAGAGACTGGAAGTTCCATGATGAGTGAAACAACTAGCTCTCCATCACCTTCTAGGGTAACTACATCGTCTGCCAATCCACCTTGTTCATCATTACCTCCCCTGCAAAATGATAGCTACTCTGTTGATGTTAGGCTGTAGAAGTTGGTGTCCACCCACTGCACACTGTGTGGTGCACTGAGCACACATGGCAGCGTAGTGGAGGAGAATCGCAAGCAGGACATTAAGCGGCATCTGAGGAGATTCCATCCAGCAGAATATGCTAAGATGGTGGCAGGGAGGGTGCATCATTACTATTAAACTGTCAGCAAGTTGCCATGTGTCCATAGCAGGGCCTGGACAAGGGGTATAATGACAGCGGCAGTACTTATGTTCTGGTGTCATGGTGTTTGGATACAGTTGTGCCCCCAGATATTATTTACCACACACACTGTGCACATTGCATGATGAGAGGCATAGTTCCTGCTCTCAAGAGAAACATTTATATTCTAATAACAACATACCCATCATTTTGGAGGAGAGGCAGATGGAGAAGAATTATTGGCCAACTTCTTCTTTTCTCCACATATACTGTGGGCTACTTATTATGCTGGTACTGACTCAGGTGCATCACTGGAGCTAGTCATGGCAAGTGGAACCTTCATCATCCATAACCCATGTTAATGGTATTGTTGATCCCATTCCCTTTCAGCTGCCTAATCATGCTGTTGCTTAAACAACTCAGCAGCAGCAGCAAGAACAGCAGTTGCAAATTCCTCAGTTATGGACTCTGGAGGACATTTGACAATGTCCAGTGGTCCCTGGCCAACATGACTTACTGGCACTAGGCCTGTAGGGCTTTTTTTTCTCAGAGATTGTGCTTAAAAAAATAATACAAAACAAATAAAAAACATAGTCTTACAAAAAAATAAACTATTTCTGGGGGGTTGTTTCTGACAAGCCCAAGTCCTACAAATCAGTGTTTCCTTAGGGCTTGTGATAAACAAGCTTAAGTCCTACAAATCAATGTTTCCTCAGGGATTGGGCCTCTAACAACAAATCTAACAAATCATCCTCTACAAAATACTCTATCAAGTGTCAAGGTTTGTCTGAGCTGCTCTACACTCTGCTGTTCATTGCTGCCTCCTTTCCTTCCCTGGGTCAGACTGACTCAGCTGATGATTAACGAGCTGCCTTGACCTCTCTGTTTCCATGGTTACTCACCTGACTGTTATCAGCCAACCCCTTCCAGGCTATTTAAAGCAGCTAGGCTCACGTCCTCCTTGCCCTTGTGTTTGCTTATGGCTGCAAGTGCATTCTCCTGTGCTCCTGAATATCCGAGTATGACCCTGCTACCTCTGATAACCCTTCTAGCTCCTAACTCCTGGCTTGCTCCTGACATCCTTGACCTCCGTATTCTTGACTCCAGCTTGTCTGAGTACTCGCCTTGGTTCAAGACCCTGGCTTGTCTTTTGGTTACACTCTTGGATCACCATTCTGCTTTGTTTGTTTTGGTTACTTTAATAAAGGTGTTTTGCATTTTACATTTTTGTGTCTCTCTGGTTCCTGGTCCCTAACAGTACACAAGGGTCATGAACTCAGAAGGTGCAGGCAATCCACCAAATGTTTTTACCAGGCTGGAACAGGTAGACCAGAGCATGATCCAGTTTGCGTTAGCCCTCCAAACTTTGTTGCTCTATACTGCGCATCTGGGTCCACCCCCTCAGCAATCCTGGGCGCAACCTTTCCCTATAGCTGATGCCGCTCCTGCTCTGGCTGCCACTTGTGATTCCAATGTTGCTAGAGGCATGACTGGGTCCACCCCACTTCCCCAGCATTATGGGGGCAACCCTAATCAGTGCAGAGGTTTCCTGAACCAGATCGGTATCTATCTGGAGATGGTACCACATGCCTTCCCATTTGATAGGACTAAGGTAGGTCTTGTGATTTCCTAACTCTCTGACAGGGCCTTGGCATGAGCTAATCCCCTTTGGGAGATGCAGAAACCTATAGTATACAAGTAAACTGAGTTTGTGGAATCCTTTAAAAGGGTATTTGATGCGCTGGCCCGCTCCACTTCAGCTGCCAAGCAACTAATGTCCATCCGGCAAGGTACAAGGACAATTTCGGATTATGCCATAGAGTTTCGTGCCCTGGCAGCTGAGGTTTGTTGGAATAATGAGACTCTTATTACTGCTTTCTCTAATGGGCTCTTGGATATCGTTTTAAAGATGAGCCTGGGAACTCCCAAGAGTATTAAAGGAACTGGTCTCACATTGCATCCTGATTGACTCCCGAATCCATAAGAGACCTTCCTTCAGGGAGGCCTCCCATACGTTTAGCCCTGAGGTTTTCGTTCCCATTCATGCCTCCCTCTCCTTCTAGTCTTGAGACCTCAGGCAATGTGGAGCCCATGCAGCTTGGGTTTTTGAGGAGAGGGCCTTTAGCGGAGGAAAGGCCTGTGCCTTTACTGCGTTAAGGCAAGGCACCTACTGCGAACTTGCCCTACACGTCCGGGAAACTCCTGCACCTAAGGCTGTATAGGGGACAGACCTTAGGTAGCATCTAAGCATTCCTGGCTATCCATAAGGATAAACCATTCGTTTCCGCAGGGCTCTCTTGGGGCAAGATTTCCATTATTACAGAGACACTCATTGACTCTGGGGAAGCGGGCCTCTTTATCGACAGTGCCTTCACCCAGAAGCCCTCCATCCCATTGCAGCTCCATACCACTCCACTTGCCATTGAGGCGATTGTACCGAGATATATTCGATAAGGGCTGGGCCTCCCCCCTCACTGCCCATACATTTGCACAATTGAACTGCAACCGGGTGCCATCCCTCCTCAAGGTCGAGTCTACCCACTTTCTGTCGCGGAGAATAAGGCCATGGAGTAGTATGTTGCGGATGCGCTGTCCCTGGGGTTCATCCGCAAATCCTCCTCTCCCGCCGGGGCCGGATTCTTCTTTGTGAAGATAAAGAATGGAGAACTGAGACCCTGTATTGATTACAGGGGGCTCAATCGTATCACGGTTAAAAACGCCCACCTGATTCCACTTATTACCGAGCTATTCGATTGATTGAAAAGGTCCAAGGTGTTTACTAAGCTCGACCTGCGAGGGGAATATAATTTGGTAAGGATAAAGGAAGGCCACAAATGGAAAACAGCGTTTAACACCAGGAGCGGGCATTAGGAATGCCCTTCAGTCTCTGCAATACTCCTGCTGTTTTCCAGGAATTCCTAAATGATGTCCTCCAGGACATTGCAACAGTTTTGTAGGACACTCAGACCAGCAGGTTAGAATAAAACACAGTTTTATTAATAAAACAAGAAAGGCCGCCCTCTATAGGCAATACAGATTAATGGAAAGAACAGTGGCGTATTGATGCCTTCTCAGGCCCAGTATACAGAGGAATTAAATATACATATACTGTCACAGGACAGGCATAGAAACATCAGGGTATACAATGGTTAAAGTACATGTAAATCAATCAGTCTCTGTTGTGGTGTGTTTGACACTCCCATAAGGTGGTAAAGGAGCAGTAAGTGGTGCTAGATGAGAAAACACCTGCAGTCTATAGAACAGAGACTACTGCTTATGCTGCACAGGAACTGAGGCCAAATACTCTGCTATAGTAGATGAGCTAAAGCCGCTGGCACCCCACGGGCATTGTAACGGAGACGACTTACACTGCAAGAGCTAGAGCCAATAGCCCCCACGGGCATAGTAACGGAGACTAATCACTGCAAGAGCCAAGCCAATAGCCCCCACGGGCGTAGTAACGGAGACAAATCACTGCAAGAGCTAGAGCCAATAGCCCCCACGGGCGCGGTAACGGAGACCGACTACACTGCAATGCAAACAGAGAGAAACACAGCCACCTACCCAGGCTCGGCAAGTGTAGCGGAAGACTCAGGGTAACGGCTCTGCAAGTGTTAATGGAGGCTCGGTGAACAGAGACAACGGCTCTGCAAGTGTTACTGGAGGCTCAGAGAACAGAGACAACGGCTCTGCAAGTGTGAACGGAGGCTCAGGGAAAAGAGATAAAAGCTCTGCAAGTGTAGCGGAGGCTCAGTGAACAGAGGCACGGCTCTGCAAGGGTTAACATACTGCACAGTGCTCAGAGGAGTAAACGGAGTAAGCAGGCTGAGCAGAGGAAATGGAGAGGCCCTGACACAGGAGGCAATGACACGATCAGCCCTGCCACAGCACAGCGGAAGTCAGAATGTTGCCTAGGCGACACCAAGCAGCAAACAGCAGGAACAGAGGCAGGGTCAGTAACGAGCCAGTTCAGGTCACGGAGCAGGAAGTCAGCCAGGCCGGGTCAATCACGGAGCAGGATACTCAGACAAGCCGGGTCAGGTCACGAAACAGGAACGTCAGCCAGGCCGGGTCAATCACGGAGCAGGATTCTAGACAAGCTGGGTCAGGTCACGAAACAGGAATGACAGCTAGACCGGATCGGATCACGGAGCAGGAGACAAGAAGAGTAGTCAGACAGGCCTAGTCGGTACACAGGAAACAGGAACACTGGAACACAGCAACAGCAACACTGGCTAAGGAACACCACGAAAGGGCACCTGACAGGTGCCAAAGGCCAGGTATAATAAGACCACAATGGGCGGGCCAAACAGGCTCAGCCAATGGGAGCGCCCACAACCAAGAGTGACAGTTATGGATCACGGGCACTGTGATAGTACCCCCCTCTCAAAGACCCCCTCTCCCAGCAGGAGGTCTAGGTTTCTGGGGATATTTAGAGTGGAAATTGCATAACAATCTAGGCACATGGAGGTCCTTCTGATCTACCCAAGAACGTTCTTCAGGGCCATAGCCCTTCCAATGGACCAAATATTGCAATTTCCCTCTAAATCTCCTAGAATCAATGATACTCTGGACTTCTTACTCCTCTTGGCCTTGAACGTCCACCGGCCCAGGAACCACTGGCGTGGTAGAGTAGCGGTTGCATACCAAGGGTTTTAACAGAGACACATGGAACACATTATGTATGCGCATAGAAGCTGGGAGTTCCAATGTGTACGAGACAGGATTCACTTTGCGGATAACTTTGAACGGACCAATGAACCGGGGAACCAACTTATTGGAGGTTAACTGCAAATTGAGATTTCTGGAGGAGAGCCCTACCCTGTCCCCAACCTGGAAGGAGACCGCTGGCAGCCGTCTACAATTGGCATGCCGCTGATGTCACTGAAATGACTGACTGAGGGTCCATTGAACCTGTGCCCAAGTGGAGCAGAACTGCTCAATATGCTCATCCGGAGCTGGAATTTGCTGTGACTGGAATGAGTCCGGGAGCAGGCACGGCTGGAACCCGTAATTGATGAGAAACGGGAGCTCCCGGACGATGTATTAATTGCACAATTCCTGGTGAACTCTGCCCACGGCAACAGGTCGGCCCAATTGTCATGATGATCGGTCACAAAGCAACGCAGGAACTGCTCCAGTCCCTGATTGGCACGTTCAAAGGCCCCATTGGTCTGGGGATGGTCGGTGGAGGAAAAGGACAATTGAATGCCCATCTGGCCACAGAATGCCCTCCAGAATCTGGATACAAACTGACTCCCACGGTCAGACACCACCACTCTGGGTACCCCATGCAAAAGAACACCTCTCTGGCAAAAACTATTGCCAATTCCTGGCCCGAAGGAAGACGAGAGAGCGGCACGAAATGAGCCATCTTGGAGAATCTGTCGACCATCATTAGGATAAACGTATACCCCCTAGACACAGGCAGTTCTGCCAGGAAGTCAATCAATATATGGGACCGTGGACATTCGCCATTAGGCACAGGTTGGAGTAAGGACACTGGGAGATGCCTGGGGGTCTTGGCACGAGCGCAGGTGGCACAGGCTGCTGTGAAAGCAGAGCAATCGGCTCTAATGGAGGGCCACCAAAATACTTGTGATAGAGACCATATTAACTGATCCTTCCCGATATGCCCAGCAGCCTTAGAGGAGTGGTATGTCTCCAGCAGACAAGTACGGAATGGCTCATCCACGAAACACTTGCCAACTGGAGTTTCTGGGGGGGCCCTTGCCTGAGATGTCAAAATTTCTTCCCCCAGTGACGAAGTGATGCTAGTACGCACCGTTGCCAGGATACGATCTGGCTGAATAATAGGTACGGGGTCTTCATCCCTCTCAATGTCCGATGCAAACTGTCTGGACAGGGCATCCGCCCTAAGGTTCTTTGAGCCTGGTAGATAGGACACTACAAAATTGAACCGAGACAGAAAAAGAGCCCATCTAGCTTGTCGGGAGGACAGCCTTTTTGCTTCAGAGAGTTAAGTCAAATTTTTATGGTCGGTTAGGATTAACACCGGGGTTCTGGTACCTTCCAATAGGTGATGCCATCCTTTTAATGCAAGAATGATAGCCAGAAGCTCTGTGTCGCCAATTTCATAGTGGCTTTGGGCACTGGAGAGTTTTTTAGAAAAGAATAGTGATGAGCGAGCATGCTCGGCCGAAGCTCGGTTCGGCTCGAGCATTGCTCTGCTCGGCACATGGCGGTACTCGTACGAGTACCGCATGTGCTCGCCCGCCATGTTCGGGTCTCCTCCCCGCACGTTTCGCGGCTGCTGCGCAGCCAATAAACGTGCAGGGAGGCTCTGACATCAGTGTAATGCCAGCAGCCATGTTGGCTGCTGGCATTACACTGATTGGCTGGCCAGAACCCGTGATCGGGTGCTGTATAGCACCTGACCAGCAAGTTCGGCTCAGTCTTAGCCAGGGAGAGATGAGGATAGGAAGGGAAAGTCAGTGTAGGGAGAAGAAAAGTGTTTTTGAACAAAAAAAAGACCCAAAAGTCCTTTTTAGGACTACTGTGTGTGGGGGCAGCAGATATATTTTGTTTTGGGGGGCAGAGTTTAAAAAAAAAGTCACATATTCCGTTCACTGTGCCTAGCCGCAGATTAGCAGCACATTCTGTTTAGTGTGCAAAGTTTCAGATTAGCAGCACTTTCTGTTTAGTGTGCAAAGTTGGAGATTAGCAGCACATTCTTTTTAGTGTGCAAAGTTGCAGATTAGCAGCACATTCTGTTTAGTGTGCAAAGTTGCAGATTAGCAGCACATTCTGTTCAGTGTGCAAAGTTGCAGATTAGCAGCACATTCTTTTTAGTGTGTAAAGTTGCAGATTATCAGCACATTCTGTTTAGTGTGCAAAGTGTAAAAAATAAAAGTCACTTATTCCGTTCACTGATCCTAGCCGCAGATAAGCAGCACATTCTGTTTAGTGTGCAAAGTTGCAGATTAGCAGAACATTCTGTTTAGCGTGCAAAGTGTAAAAACTAAAAGTCACATATTCCATTCACTGTGCCTAGCCGCAGATAAGCAGCATATTCTTTTTAGTGTGCAAAGTTGCAGATTATCAGCACATTCTGTTTAGTGTGCAAAGTGTAAAAAATAAAAGTCACTTATTCCGTTCACTGATCCTAGCCGCAGATAAGCAGCATATTCTGTTTACTGTGCAAAGTTGCAGATTATCAGCACATTCAGTTTAGTGTGCAAAGTGTAAAAACTAAAAGTCACATATTCCATTCACTGTGCCTAGCCGCAGATAAGCAGCATATTCTGTTTAGTGCGCAAAGTTGCAGATTATCAGCACATTCTGTTTAGTGTGCAAAGTGTTAAAAATAAAAGTCACATATTCTGTTCACTGTGCCTAGCCGCAGATAAGCAGCACATTCTGTTTAGTGTGCAAAGTTGCAGATTTGCAGCACATATTCCGTGTAATATGAAGAAGGCGGGTAAAAAGGGACGGGGAAGTGGACGTGATCCTGATAGTTCAGGGCGCGGGTCAGGACACGTAGAAACTGTGCCTGGTGCCAGAGCACAAGAAAGAAAGACATCCACCATACCTAGCTTCATGTCTCAGTTTACAGGGCGTCGCAGGACATCACTCTCGAGGTCCGACCACTGCGAACAGGTGGTCGGTTGGATGTCAGCTGATACTGCTTCCAGTCGGTTAAGCACCACCCTGTCTTCCACCAAGTCCACTCTCAGTAGCCAAGAGTCTGGTCAACATAATCCTCACCCTGATCATCCTTCCTCCCACCATAGAGGGTCTGGTCAAAGAAGTGATCCCACACTGGGATATAGTGAGGAGCTCGTCTCATCACCAATCCTTCATTTGAACCTCTCTCCAAGCACGCTTGCAGAGGAATATGACATCTTGTGCCCTGATTCACAACCTCTAGAGGGTACCCAATCACAAGAAGATGACAGAGGGGAACGGCATTTAAGGTCAAAGGAAGTGGATGATGATGATGATGAGACACAGTTGCCATTAAATCAACCACAATTACTGTCTCAAGACCTTGATGAGGAGGATGATACACAGTTGTCAATGACTGAGTATGTGGTGGGATCAAGAAATGAGGAGGATGATCAGAGTGAGGAAGTGGAGGAGGACTTGGTGGACGATGAGGTGACTGACCCCACCTGGGAAGGTGGAGAGCCGAGCAATGACAGCAGTCCTGAGGGTGAGCCATCTGCAGCACCGCAAAAGGCTGGAAGAGGCAGTGGTGTGGCTACAGAAAGAAGGCGGACCGCACCAAACCGGCCCGCAAATGTTCCACGGAGCACCCCCTTGCGTAAATCTCCCTTGCCAAGGGGTAGGTGTTCCGCGGTATGGCGTTTTTTTAAGGAAAGTGCGGACGACAAAAGAATTGTAGTTTGCAACCTGTGCCACACCAGAATGAGCCGAGGCATGAACACTAGAAACCTCACCACCACCAGCATGATCCGACACATGGCATCCAAGCACCGTAATAAGTGGGAGGAACGCCCGGATCGCCAATCTGTGTCTGCAGGCCACACCACTGCCTCCTCTTCCCCTGTTTTCGGTGCCGGCCAATCGCCTGTCAAAGGCGCAGGCCCGCATACCTCCCGCCCTGCACCTGTACCATCTGAAGCACCATCAGCGACCACATCCACTTCCCTGTCCCAGCGCAGCGTCCAAATGTCGTTACCCCAGGCATTTGAGCGCAAGCGAAAATACCCAGCCACCCACCCACAGGCCATAGCACTAACCTCACACCTTTCCAAATTACTGGCCATCGAAATGCTGCCATTTAGGCTTGTGGAGACTGAGTCCTTCCGCAGCCTGATGGCAGCAGCTGTCCCTCGGTACGCAGTCCCCAACCGCCACTACTTTTCCCGGTGTGCCGTCCCCGCCTTACACCACCATGTGTCCCGTAACATCACCCGTGCCCTGACCAACGCAGTTACTGGGAAGGTCCACTTAACGACTGACACATGGACAAGTGCTTGTGGCCAGGGACGCTACATTTCCCTGACGGCACACTGGGTGAATGTCGTGGAGGCTGGGAGCGACTCGGACCCTGGGACGGCACAGGTGCTACCCACGCCGAGGATTGTGGGCCCTACCTCCATCAGGGTTTCCGCCAGCACCTACGTTATTGGCTCCTCCTCCTCCGTTTCCACCTCCGAATTCTCTGCGCGCAGCGCCACTCACCCATCAGCCGGTAGCTGGAAGCAGTGTAGCACTGCAGTGGGGAAGCGTCAACAGGCCGTGCTGAAGCTGATCTGCCTTGGGGACAAACAGCACACAGCCTCAGAGCTGTTGCAGGGGATTAGTCACCAGACCGAGCAGTGGCTCTCGCCACTCAACCTGCAACCAGGCATGGTTGTGTGTGATAATGGGCGTAACTTGGTGGCGGCTTTGGAGCTCGGCAAGCTCACACACGTACCATGCCTAGCGCATGTATTTAATTTAGTGGTTCAGCGATTTCTAAAAACCTACCCCAATTTGCATGATCTCTTGACCAAGGTGCGCCGCGTGTGTGCACATTTCCGTAAGTCATCAACAGCTTCAGCCGGCCTGTTGAAGCTGCAGCAGCGCTTACAATTGCCAGCTCACCGGCTGCTGTGTGACGTGAGCACGCTCTGGAACTCCACCTTCCACATGTTGGCCCGGCTTTGTGAGCAGCAGAGGGCAGTAGTGGAGTACCAGCTGTTACACGGTCGTCGCCTCTCCGTTCAACTTCCTCTAATCAGAAGTGAGGAGTGGGAATGGATGTCAGACCTCTGTGAGGTTTTACGCAATTTTGAGGAATCGACACAGATGGTGAGCGGCGATAACGCTATTATCAGTGTAACCATCCCACTTCTGTGTCTACTGAAACGCTCGCTGCTCACAATTAAAACCGACGCTTTGCATGTGGAAGAGGTGGAAATGTGGGAGGAAGAGCTTACACAAGGTGATAGCCAGAGCACCCTCACTTCGTCTTCTCAGCGATAATTGGAGGAGGCGGAGGAGGAGGAGGAGGAGGAGGAAGACACAGTTGCCTCCGCTACAGAGGGAAGCCATGGAACTTTAGTTCCATCTCTTCAGCGTGGGTGGGCAGAAGAGGAGGAAGAGGATGAGGATATTGAGAGTCATCCTCCTGGTGAGGACAGCGAAATCTTGCCTGTTGGTACTCTGGCACACATGGCTGACTTTATGTTAGGCTGCCTTTCCCGTGACCCACGCGTTATACGCATTTTAGACAACACGGATTACTGGGTGTTCACCCTTCTGGACCCCCGCTACAAAGAGAATTTCTCATCTCTCATTCCTCCGGTGGAGAGGACAAGCAAAATGGTGCAATACCAGAAGGTTCTTGTCGAAAAATTGCTCCAAAATTTTCCATCTGACAACGCTGGCGGCAGAGTACGTGCTACCTTGGCCAACCGAGAAGGGGAGAAAAGGGGAGCACACAGCAGTTCCGACAAAGGCAGGGCAACACTCTCCAAGGCGTGGGACACCTTCATGACACCCCGCCAGCACCCTCACCCTGATGCGCAGCCTAGTGTCATAAGGAGGGAAAAGTTTTGGAAGATGGTGAAGGAGTACGTAGCAGACCGTGTCAGCGTCCTCAATGATCCCTCTGTGCCTTACAACTACTGGGTGTCCAAGCTGGACACGTGGTATGAACTGGCACTCTACGCCTTGGAGGTGCTGGCCTGCCCTGCCGCCAGCGTTCTGTCTGAGCGGGTATTTAGTGCTGCTGGTGGCATCATAACAGATAAGCGTATCCGCCTTTCCACCGACAATGCTGATAGGTTGACACTTATAAAAATGAACAAGGCCTGGATTTCCCCTGACTTCTCCACTCCACTGGAGGAAAGCCCCGGGTGAACATAAAGTCACTTTATATATGTTATTTACAATGATGGGAATACTCTGTATTCCCATTCACCCCTTCCACCCAAAAAATGGGTATATGGTTGACTCTCTTCCATATACCCTGGGATATAATTTTTATATAGGGCCAGCTCACCAGCGGGCCCTGTGATATAATTTTTATATAGGGCCAGCTCACCAGCGGGCCTTCTCATATAATGTTTTATTGGGTCAGCTCTCTAGCGGGCCCTCTCTTATAATGTTTTATAGCGTCAGCTCACTAGCGGGCCTTCGCATATAATGTTTAGGATGGTCAGCTCCGCAGCAGACCCTCACCCATAATGTTTTAGATGGTCGGCTCAGCGCACGTTTCCCTCTTAATCATGGCCCCAGTTCAGAAAAATCGAGGAAATTTTGGGGAGAATTTGCCTCTGCGCACGTTTCCCTCTTAATCATGGCCCCAGTTCAGAAAAATCGAGGAAATTTTTTGCAGAATTTGCCTCTGCGCACGTTTCCCTCTTAATCATGGCCCCAGTTCCGAAAAATCGAGGACATTTTTTGCAGAATTTGCCTCTGCGCACGTTTCCCTCTTAATCATGGCCCCAGTTCCGAAAAATCGATGAAATTTTTTGCAGAATTTGCAGATGATATACAAGTAAATATACAGCAAATACTGTTTGGTAACAATTTTTCGCCTAAAGTCGTTTTTATCTTCCTTTTTGTGTGTTTTACGGTCAGTCTGTAAAAATGGCGTACTACGGGCGAAACATCGTTCCCAGCAGCGACGTTGGAGTCCAAGATGCATCCAGACATCCTCCCTATGCTGTCCCTGAACCATTTCTGTGGTGTTTCCATCATTTTCTGCCCTTTTCCTATTGTAACTGGTAGAGGTTTTATGCTTATTTAATATTCATGGAATATGTGCCATAAAGTCACACACACTCCATGAATATTTAGAATGACAATTTGGCTACGTCCACAGCTCATTCACACATGTCCGTGGCTCATTAGGACAATTATTGATTGTTCATAGGACTGGTGGCCAATATAAATATAAACTTATCCTGGGGTAAAGATGGAAGATATAGCGTAAAGAAACAGATATATTGAAAATATAAGGAGCCCCAGGCTTATTGCATTCTACAATTAATCTATTGCATAAACCTTTATACACACATTTATATGTGAGAAATAATGCAAGATTCTTCAACAGATTGCTGAGATTAAAATTAACGCAATTTAATATTAGATCAGTACATCACATTACAAGAACTAGTTCTACATTAAATATACATAACAATACAAAACATTCAATACAACACAAAACATAACATTTGCGCAATTCTCTTAAACATGCATGACATTGCAGGTACCTAATGAATGAGGGGCTTACCCAAGCTTGGCAGAGACTCCTGGCTCTCTCTCTTGTTGTCTCTTGTACTCCTTCTCTACCCCTCCTCCTCTCCTGCACTTCCTTACTTACTCTTCTCTAACTCTTAGTAGTGGGTCCCATTGATATATATATACTGTCCCCACTGTCCATCTCTTACCATGCTGAGGCTCCTGATTGGCTGTGGTAATATCACTCCAGGCTGATATGATTTGTGCCTTGATCTCACTTGGAGCAACAATACAACAAGTCAATCAATCTCCCCTTGGCAATATTTGTGGACAGTTAAAACAATACCTCAGACTCCATGCTCATCAGGAATACAGGGTGTGTGAGTGTTATTTATTATATCAAGATAGAGGGTGATCTTTATCTCCCACCTGGACAACAGAATACTGTTAGCTTCCATCTAGCCAAACAGGATTTGGATGTCCAGGTGCTATGATAACTTGTTTTGGGCTGCAACTCCCATGCTCCATGGCCCCAGGAGATCTCAATGCCTGTGTCTATTTCATTAACCCTCTACACACACCAACTCACTCACTCTGTATACCAGTATGGTCCATTATATCATGTGGGCATAGTCTTAACTATATAAATAAAAATAAAGATAATTCACAAGCAATTGCCCATAAGGTAACAGTCGCCCCCTTGTGGCCATTCAACTAACTTGTGTGGCCACACATTATAAAGATTGCTTATGCCTTAGCTTTATTTTAAACACTTCTATTATTAACAGCATATAACTAGCTATACTTAGGTACCATGGCCAATGATAATATGCTCATGTGAGGAGAAGTTAAATTTGGCATAGAACTTAGACACGACAAACCTCATAGAATTATGTATTTCAAATCATGACACTTAAGCACCCCTTTACTCTCCAGTCATCGTTGTACAGGTTGTTTTGATTCATGCAGCGTTCAGTCTCTGACGGCTGTGATATCTGCACCCAGGGTCTTCTGTGGTCTGTGATATAGCCCCATCAGTCCAGGAGCATATGGGACCTCTTCTTGGATAGTGTTTGATTCCCATTGACACACACAGAGATTGAAGAACAGTGAGTTTTCTGAAGGCTGAAATGTTTATATGTAGGCACTGTTTGTGAAGATCATCTGGTTTATGTTTCTTCTTGGACCATTCTGAGATGACACCCACAGTTTCATACTTTTTCCCACATTCCTTGTACCTTCATCACTCTCCGCACTTGCGTCCACCCTCACGATGTGTCTGGCTTGAAACTTGTCTATCGTGAGCAATGGTAGGACTTTGACTTCTTCACTGTCTTCATTCTGCCACTGGCAGACGAGCCGCTGATGTCTTCTCCCAGTAAAGAGATTCTTGACTCAAAACACAGGCAGTAACGTATACACGGATAAAACAACACATCTTCTTGTAGCAAGGTGTCATGTTTTGGTGACATAACATCTATTTGGTTGTGGTACCTAAAGTCTATGTTTCCAATTGTGGAGGTGGGTAAATACCCACACATCTCCTGAGAATGGCATTCTCTTTTACATTCTTCCCACTCCTAATGTAGGATTGAGCACAATATCATATGGCCCCTCCTGGTTACTAGATTATATCAGTTACCCTTCTCATGCAAAATATTAATTTACAATATATATATCTAAATATATGGATGCATATCCATATGTACAAACACACACACATGCAAATACATTGATATATCTACACCTATATCCACATCCATCCATCCATATACACATATATATATACATACACATACACACATATATATATATATACATATATATATATATATATATATATAAATACATACACACACATGTATATACACACATACATATACACAGACACACACATACACATAGACAGGCGCATAGACATACGAACACATATACATATCCCTATGTCTAACTCATCTATCTGATGTTGTTTACTATTTGTTAACACAATAGTACTATTAAACTGACAACTGTCCAAGCTGTAGAGACAGAAACCTTTTTCAGAGTCTCAATACCTTGCAGAGATGGGGTTAAAACTGATATCCCTTCTAGCGTTAAATAAAACATTAACATTATAACCAAATTATAAGAAGACCGATTGATATAACATAATTACTTCGGTTATGCCAGACTCAGTCAGTCTACATAGAAGTAATTTAGCTACATTTGATCTAAGATGATATGGAATGAACCATTCTATATACAGGTATTGAGTCTCTGCTTAGTTTATAAAGTAGTACTTCGTGATCCGCATAGTAAAATATAGAGTAGACACATGGATCAATTATCAAATTACATATTAAACTGTTGTGATTGAAAGTTAACTGAAGCAGACGATGGACCTTGGTTTGTAATTAAACAAAAACCATAATTCCAATGATGGTAATGGCCATGCTCCCACCAAACCATTATTATTGTTTTATAACTTATTACAAAGTAGTTTTTGGTTGTACTAGATAATCATAACAGTGGTTTGTTCCATAAAATAATGTTATTAACAATGAGTTCTAATGGATGGGACTTGACTGGCTCTCAGCTGAACTTTTAACGCTGGAATTCAGAATGCTGGTCAACTTCCTGATGTCAATCACTGGGTTTTATATCTAGGTAAAATGAAACACAAACAAAATAAATGTCCTACTCAACACAAACATTATTTACATTTTGGGCAGTGCTTCCCAAATTCCTACTTGACTTTGTTGTTATATTAGTCAGATTAGATTTGTTATTTACAAATGGAGATTTGATATTAGATACTGTATTAAAGTGTTGGACTCCAAAGATCATCCACCAGAGTGGTTTAATGTCAGGCCAGAGGCTGAGTAGCACCACACTAAAATAATTGTTTAGAAAGGATGGTTTTCTAAAATGTGAACATACCCAGGTCATTATTTAACAGCATGGAGATCATGGTGTCCAAGAGTTTTATCTAAGGCAAAGGAGCTTTGCATTAGATTTGTTAGTAATGGAAAAAAAATGCAAAAGGAACTACTGTGGTACTCCACAGAAGTGGCAAATATAGTAATGAAAAAGAAAAGTGGATTAGTCTACCAGTAGAAGTGGTAGAGGTTAATACAGTGAGGTTATTTGAGCATGCATGTGACAAGCATAGGGTTATCCTGACCCTAAGAAAAGAACAAGGACCAAATAAGGTTTCAGGTTTTACAAAGCAGAAACATGGACAGAATAGATGGGTCAGATAGTTCTTTTCTGCCCTCAGATTCTATGTTTCTACATTATTAATTCATCTGAGCACAATGCCACAGATGATGGTGTCCAAGAAAATTTGTTGTGACTTTATCTGTGTCACCTCGTTTGGTGATCAGTTTCTCATATAACAGGAGAACACATATTTTTGCAATCATTTGACACCAATAAACCTTATTGTGCCCCTTGACTAAGCAACCTAGTAAGAGGAAAAAGAATGGTCTCACCCAAGTCCTTTCCTTACTCCCTGTGGTTTTGGCATTGTCCAAAAACATATCTTCATATTGTTTCTCCACATTGCTTGCTAGTGGGGTAGAGAGGACCTGTAAAACATCCTTGTTGGAAAGATTAAGTTCACTAGTGGAAACTTGTTTTTCCCCAGGAAAAACAAGTTTATACTGTGGATCCAGCAAATCTGGTTTCCTAACTCCTTGTCCTGCACTATCAACAGTCAATTGAGAACATGCAAATTGTGTTCCAGAATTACTGATTACTAGTGTTTCCAAGGGTTGGAAAGGGTGAGTAATTGTCTGACCTGAGTATACTGATTTCTCTGCACTGTCAAATCCAAGCAGAGTGGTCTTTTCTTCAGCAGAAGGGAACAGGCACGTTCTAACACAGGTGGGGGTTTTATCTGCGTTTCTATTGCTGTCATTGAAAGAGTTATCTGTTTCTACAGTAACTGAACAGTCTCCTGGGTTATCTGCAATTTCCCCCAAGGCAACAGGTAGATAACCATCTGAATCAGAATGAGACCCAGAGTAACCTTCCCAGCTGTCCCCCTCAAGGTTACTCAGTGTAGTACATTCATCTATTGAGTATGCATCAGTGGGGAAAAATGCTTTGCCACTCATTCTCTGAGCAATTGCTACTTTTCCTTTTAGAGTAGAGATGGATTGTAGCAGCTGTAATTCTTTGTGTTTACAGAGGGTATGATCAACAGTATTCCCCTTTTTTAAATCTATAATTTGGTTTTGGATCACATTATATGCGCTACAAATGTGATCTCTTTCAGTTTGCACTTTTCTTAGTTCGTCTTTGCAAACTTTGGCCTCCTTTTGTGCAACTTTACAGCTGTTTGCATATTCATCCTTTGAGGCAGTAATTATGTCATTAAGGGAGGTCAAAGTTTTAACTTGATTTTCTAGTTTCTCAATTTCTTTTTTGCTATTATCAAGTTTGCTCTCAGAATTTTTAAGGGCATCTTCCAATTTAGACACTTTAGCATTTATTGCTAAGCAGGCTGCAAACATACCTGCCATGGCCTTGCCCTTGAGTTTTTTGCTATTTTTTTTAGAAATAATTTTCTCTTTTTCAAAGAGATCCTGAACATATGTCCAGGGATTGGCTTGCAATTTTGCATCGCAGGCAAAATCATTTGCTTTGTATTTTGTAATACAAGCTGCCACAAAGCTCTCTAGGCTTGAAATTGATGCCATTTTGCAGGAGATACACAAAAGGCTTAATGTCCCCTTTCACAACCAACAATTTTGTACCGGTAAATATGGTTGTGATGTATACAATATTTGGGGTATTTTGTTTTCCAAACAAAACAATTAGCTAGCTTTAAACAATGCCTTATATAGCAATATAGGCCAATAAGCTTATCAACTGTGCACTTTATAATATTTCTGTGTACTGTAGGTCAACTGTCTTTCAGTTTCCCAGCCCAATACCCTTATCTTATCCAAATATCAACATTTGAATGAAGGCTTTACATTAATTAACCTCAGCAATTGTCTTTTAGAACCTCACACTAGTCCTACTTCTTAATATAATAGAGGGTGAGTCATGTAGAATAGATTAAATATGTGTACTATGTGCTTCTTTATGACTTATCCAAAAATAACTATATATAACCATATACCTTAAGACAGTGTACACATGATTATATATAATTACTGCTGGCTTATTTGTTTTTCTAAGCAAAGAAACACCCTCGTTATATACACAGGAAGTAAAAATATGGGGGTTTTCTATAATGAAAGAGATAGCTTCTATCAAATCAGCAGGATTAGTTGGGACCAGTAAACAGTTATCCTGTATACTGCTAGTATGCTGTACTCAGCATCTGAACTCCCAACCCCTTCTAAGTGATAAATCAAATAGTTAGGTGCTGACTTAACAAAATACTAACTGTTTCATTCCCAATATCGCGGTCGCCACTGTAACTGGTAGAGGTTTTATGCTTATTTAATATTCATGGAATATGTGCCATAAAGTCACACACACTCCATGAATATTTAGAATGACAATTTGGCTACGTCCACAGCTCATTCACACATGTCCGTGGCTCATTAGGACAATTATTGATTGTTCATAGGACTGGTGGCCAATATAAATATAAACTTATCCTGGGGCAAAGATGGAAGATATAGCGTAAAGAAACAGATATATTGAAAATATAAGGAGCCCCAGGCTTATTGCATTCTACAATTAATCTATTGCATAAACCTTTATACACACATTTATATGTGAGAAATAATGCAAGATTCTTCAACAGATTGCTGAGATTAAAATTAACGCAATTTAATATTAGATCAGTACATCACATTACAAGAACTAGTTCTACATTAAATATACATAACAATACAAAACATTCAATACAACACAAAACATAACATTTGCGCAATTCTCTTAAACATGCATGACATTGCAGGTACCTAATGAATGAGGGGCTTACCCAAGCTTGGCAGAGACTCCTGGCTCTCTCTCTTGTTGTCTCCTGTACTCCTTCTCTACCCCTCCTCCTCTCCTGCACTTCCTTACTTACTCTTCTCTAACTCTTAGTAGTGGGTCCCATTGATATATATATACTGTCCCCACTGTCCATCTCTTACCATGCTGAGGCTCCTGATTGGCTGTGGTAATATCACTCCAGGCTGATATGATTTGTGCCTTGATCTCACTTGGAGCAACAATACAACAAGTCAATCAATCTCCCTTGGCAATATTTGTGGACAGTTAAAACAATACCTCAGACTCCATGCTCATCAGGAATACAGGGTGTGTGAGTGTTATTTATTATATCAAGATAGAGGGTGATCTTTATCTCCCACCTGGACAACAGAATACTGTTAGCTTCCATCTAGCCAAACAGGATTTGGATGTCCAGGTGCTATGATAACTTGTTTTGGGCTGCAACTTCCCATGCTCCATGGCCCAGGAGATCTCAATGCCTGTGTCTATTTCATTAACCCTCTACACACACCAACTCACTCACTCTGTATACCAGTATGGTCCATTAAATCATGTGGGCATAGTCTTAACTATATAAATAAAAATAAAGATAATTCACAAGCAATTGCCCATAAGGTAACACTATGGACCAGGCCACCCTCCCCCTCATCAGAGCAGGGGTGCCTGGTGTAATGCTCGAGTCCTCCCATTGACTTCAATGGGGCTCGGGTGCTCGGCCGAGCACTCGAGCCTCCGGGGGCGCTCGGTCAGAGCACCCGAACACCCGAGCATTGGGGTGCTCGATCATCACTAGAAAAGAACCCACAAGGTCTCAAGGAGCCACCTCCCACAAGACGTTGGGAAAGTACTGCCCCAACCCCGACATCGGAGGCATCAACCTCCAAGGTGAATGGCAAGGTGGGATTAGGGTGGGACAGCACAGGAGCAGAAGCAAAGGTGGATTTCAGTGTCTCAAAAGCGTTTTCAGCTGCCTCTGACCATTGACAGGGATTAGCGCCCTTATGTGTCAAGTCAGACAGAGGTTTTACAATAGTAGAAAAGTTCTGGATAAATGATTGGTGAAGCCAAAAAACCGCTGGATAGCTTTTAACCCCTTGGGGCGGGGCCATTGTAGGACTGCTGCAAGTTTCTCCTGGTCCATAGCAATGCCACCTTTAAAAATTATTAATCCCAGGAAGGGTACTTGGGACCTATGAAACTCGTATTTCTCTAATTTACAGAACAGTTTATTTCAACGTAATCGAAGCAAAACCTCAGAAACATCCTTAATGCTCTGGGTTAGGTTAGCAGAGTGAATCAATATATCATCGAGGTATACCACCACACAAGACTGAAGCATGACATAATCAGTGTATTCATCCAGGTCACTGGGTACATCTCTGGCAGCTATTTCATCCTTGATGGAGTCGGACAGACCCTGAGCAAAAGCTGCCACTAATGCTTCATTATTCCATCCCACCTCTGCTGCCAAGATCCGAAATTCAATGGCATAGTCGCCCAAGGTACGGTCGCCCTGTTGAATCTCCATTAACCTTTTGGCAGCAGCTCTACCAGAAACCTCAAACACTCTGCGGATCTTACTTACGAACTAGCTAAAGTTCTGAGTGCATGGTTTGGCATTCTCCCACAGGGGATTGGTCCATGTCAGAGCTTTGCCCGTTAATAAGGATATCATAAATCTGACCTTACTCTGGTCGTTAGTAAATGCCTGAGGCGTTAGTTACAGAAATATCTCTAATTGATTAATAAAGCCCCTGCATAGGGTAGGTTCGCCATCATTTCATAATGGTAACGGTGCCGCCGCCGTTAGACCTCTGGTAGGTGCAGTAGGGACCACAGAATGATTATCCTGTGTCAAAACTGAGGAGACCACCGGGTTCTGGTTAGGTGTATCGTACGCTCAAGTAATGTTTGTAAGGCCAGTACCAACTGGTCCAAGCGCTGCTCATGAACATCCATTCTCCAGTGGATGTTTTGTGTATTACTTTCACCTTTGCTGTCTGAGGTCATGGCCCTTTCGTACTGTAACGGTTTTGTAGGACACTCAGACCAGCAGGTTAGAATAGAACACAGTTTTATTAATAAAACAAGAAAGGCCACCCTCTATAGGCAATACAGATTAATGGAAAGAACAGTGGCGTATAGATACCTTCTCAGGCCCAGTATACAGAGGAATTAAATATACATATACTGTCACAGGACAGGCATAGAAACATCAGGGTATACAATGGTTAAAGTACATGTAAATCAATCAGTCTCTGTTGTGGTGTGTTTGACACTCCCATAAGGTGGTAAAGGAGCAGTAAGTGGTGCTAGATGAGAAAACACCTGCAGTCTATAGAACAGAGACTACTGCTTATGCTGCACAGGAACTGAGGCCAAATACTCTGCTATAGTAGATGAGCTAGAGCTGCTGGCACCCCAACTGGTGCATAAACGGAGAGCAAGTGCACTGCAAGAGGGAGGAATACTAGAGCCACATGCCCCCAGGGGCGTTGTAACGGAGACGACATACACTGCAAGAGTTAGAGCCAATAGCCCCCACGGGTGTAGTAACGGAGACTAATCACTGCAAGAGCCAAGCCAATAGCTCCCACGGGCGTAGTAACGGAGAGAAATCACTGCAAGAGCTAGAGCCAATAGCCCCCACGGGCGTAGTAACGGAGACTAATAACTGCAAGATTTAGAGCCAATGGCACCTCCCGCAGACATGGTAACGGAGACTGACTACTGCAATGCAAACAGAGAGAGCCACAGCCACCTACATAGGTGCTGCAAGATCACCTAGGCTCGGCAAGTGTAGCGGAAGACTCAAAGTAACGGCTCTGCTCTGGAGGCTCGGTGAATGGAGACAACGGCTCTGCAAGTGTTACTGGAGGCTCAGAGAATGGAGACAACGGCTCTGCAAGTGCGAGAGGAGGCTCAGGGAAAGGAGACAACAGCTCTGCAAGCGCAGTGGAGGCTCAGTGAACAGAGGCATGGCTCTGCAAGGGCTAATGTACTGCACAGTGCTCAGAGGAATAAACGGAGTAAGCAGGCTCAGCAGAGGAAATGGAGAGGCCCTGACACAGGAGGCAATGACACGATCAGCCCTGCCACAGCACAGCGGAAGTCAGAATGTCGCCTAGCCGTCACCAAGCAGCAAACGGCAGGAACAGAGGCAGGGCCAGTAACGAGCTGGTTCATGTCACGGAGCAGTAAGTCAGCCAGGCCGGGTCAATCACGAAGCAGGATACTCAGACAAGCAGGGTCAGGTCACGAAGCAGGAACATCAGCCAGGACGGGTCAATCACGGATCAGGATTCTCAGACAAGCCGGGTCAGGTCACAAAACAGGAATGTCAGCCAGGCCGGATCGGATCACGGAGCAGGAGACAAGGAGCGTAGTCAGACAGGCCTAGTCGGTACACAGGAAGCAGGAACACTGGAACAGGAACACCACGAAAGGGCACCTGACAGGTGCCAAAGGCCAGGTATAAAAAGGCCATAATGGGTGGGCCAGACAAGCTCAGCCAATGGGAGAACACCACCGCAAAGAGTGACATAGGAAGATCACGGGCACCGTAATAGACATGTTCCAACAATGCGTGGTTGTATACTTAGACTACAGTCTGATCCATTCTGCCTCCATGGAAAGCCACCACACAGATGTAGCCCGAGTTCTGCAAAGATTTAGAGAGAATAACCTATTTCGCAAACTAGATAAGTGTGAGTTGCACCGCAAACAGGTCACTTTATTGGGGTAGGTAATTTCAGAGGGAAACTCTCATCTGTTCTTGAGTGGCAGCGACCCGTAGGTCTACGCTCTCTTCAATGTTGCCTCGGGTTCACTAACCACTACAGGAAATGTATCCACAATTTTTCCTCTATTGTAAAACCCCTTACTGATATGACCAAATAAGACGGTAACTCTACTCACTGATCCCCGGAAGCCGTCCAGGCATTTGAGTCACTAAAAGCTGCTTTTGTAGCACCACCCATTTTGGTACACCCAAAACCTGAGCTTCCATTCATACTTGAGGTTTATGCATCTGAGACAGTAGTAGGAGCCTTCCTGTCTCAAGGTCCTACCCCTGAGAGCCAGTTGCACCAAAAAGCTAAGTCCTGCGGAGTGCAACTATGAAATTGGTGACCGTGAGTTGCTGGCAATAATACTCGCTCTCAAAGAATGGAGGCGTTTGCTCGAGGGAACTTCTGTGCCAATCCTAATCCTCACGGATCATAAAATCCTCACCTACCTGTCTGACCCTAAGCTCTTGACTCCAACGCAGGCTCGATGGGCCTTATTTTTTTCTCATTTTAATTATGTTGTACCTTCCAGGTACAAAAAATATCCAGGTTTATGCCCTATTTAGACAGTTCTCGGGCGCTAAGGAGGAGAGCCCTCCTAGTCCTATTATTTCTCTGGACCGAGTACTGGCCACCATACGTAGCAGCATAACATCTCCCCTTGGGGACAGAATACGGGATGCCCAAGTAAATGAACCTGCTGAGACTCCCTCAGGGTGCTGTTTCGTACCGGTTAACCTCTGTACCAAGGTACTTTCAACCTACCATAATACTAAGTCAGTAGGGCATCCCGGAAAAAATCAGCTTCTCTGTTCGTTTTCCCATCTCTTCTGGTGGCCAGAACTTAACAAAGATATTGCTGCCTTTGTCGCTGCCTGTCCATTCTGTGCACAGACCAAATCACCCTGTCACCTTCCAGTTGTCCTTCTCCAACCCATACCCAATGGCAAGAAGCCATGGTCATACCTTGCCATGGACTTCATAGTCAACCTCCCTCTGTCCAATGGTAACACTGTCATCTTTATGGTTGTCGATCAATTTTCTAAGATGATCCACTGCATACCATTCAAAAAACTCCAATCCGCTAAAGAGTTGGCTATGGTCTTTATCAAAGAGGGCTACCGGCTACACAGGGTTCCCAAAGTCATATTTTCTCACTGGGGTAGCCAGGTTGTCTCAAGATTCTGGAGGGCCTTCTGTGCACAACTAGTTATCTAACTCTCCTTCTATTCGGCCTACTACCCACAATTGAATGGGGTTGCGGAAAGGGCTAACCAGGCCTTGAAGTAATTCCTGTGGTGCTACATCTCAAACATCAGAATAACTGGTCGGACCTGCTACCTTAGGCAGAATTTGCTCATAACAGTGCAGTCTCGGCTTCTACCCTTCTCTACCCATTCATGGTGAATTATGGGTATCAACCCTCCATGATTCCAGATTTGTTCGCTATCCAGGGGATTCTGGCACTAGAGGATCATTTCCAGCAGATCCGTTCCACATGGATGCAGGTCCCAGGAGATCCAGGCCAATCGTAAACACCTACCTTCACCCTTCTAACAGGTAGGGAAGAGGGTCTGGTTGTCCTCTAGAAATCTCCACCTCAGAGTGCCCTTTCAGAAACTGGCTCCCTGTTTTGTGAGGCCTTACGGTATCCTCCAATGTGTGAACCCTCCCTGTGGCCTATGTCCTAGACCTCCCTCCCAATATGCGGACACACAATCTGTTCAATGTCTCACTAATTTTACTATGGTAGCTCCTCGCCCCCATTTGGTGCCTGTTGATGGCCATGAGGGGTTTGAGGTTTTATCCATAGTTGACTCTCATAGTTTCCGTGGGAGGCTTCAGTATTTGGTCCATTGGAAGGGGTATGGTCCAGCATCAGACGTGCATGCCCCTTCCCTCCACCATGCTTTCCATGCACACTTTCCCCTTAAACCTGGTCCTGCCCTGCGCGGAGGGGGGGTGTCATTGGGGGGTTACTGTCAAGGTTTGGCTTAGCTGCTCTACACTCTGCTGTTGATTACTGTTGCCTTTCCTTCCCTGGGTCAGGCTGACTCAGCTGATGATTAACAAACTGCCTTGACCTCTCTGTTTCCATGGTTACTCACCTGACACTTATCAGCCAACCCCTTCCAGGCTATTTATAGCAGCTAGGCTCACTTTCTCCTTGCCCTTGTGTTTGTTTATGGCTGCAAGTGTGTTCCCCTGTGCTCCTGATAATCCGGGTATGCTTCCTCTGATTTCCTTTTGTTGACCTCTATATTCCTGACTCTGGCCTGTCTGAGTACCCGCCTTGATTCATTGATTTCAGTGGACTGAGTTAGTTGAAAAAAGTGCAAAAATGGCATTTTTAGCAGGAAATTATTCTCCAAGCGGGAAGTGCCATTATTTGCTGATTTCAGTTTGAGGAGAAAATGTTTGCCCATCACTTACTAGTGGTGGTGGTGGTGGTGGTTATGGTGGAGAAGCTGGGGTGGAAGAGACATTGTTGGCCTTTTTAGCCCAAACTGAGAAGGAATGGGAGACAGGGATGGGGATGGGCATCACCACCATCAGCAGCAGTGAGCTTTTGGAATTTGCAACTGCTCTAATTCCTGCTACTGCTGTGTTGCAAGGGCAGCAGAATGTTTAGGAGTAGGCTAATGTACTACAGACCACAGTGGACACAGTGGGAATGTGGTCAACAATAGGGATGGGCGAAAATGTTAACCTCAAACTTAAATCAGCGAATAATAGCACTTTCCGCTTGGCAAATAATTTTCCGTGAAAAGTGCAGATTTCCCACTTTTTCACCTAGCTTATTCAATTGAAATCAATGGGAACATTGAAGTTACACACAACATAGCAACTATTATTTTATCTCCCAAAGGCATATTATAAAAGGGGCATGAGGGTGACTGTGTTGGTGGGGTGTGGGGAAAGAATCAGTAGGGAATGTTTTTTGGGAGGGTTTGTTTACTGGAATTGGGTGGCAGTTAATAAAAAATAAATCCTAAATACAAATAAAATACCCCATAAGACATGGTATAAAAGGTGTCTGAGGAGGGTGCCTGTGTTGATGAGTGAATCAGTTGAACAGCAGATTCGTTTTGGGGGTTCTTGAATAGTACTGGGCTAGTTAATAAAAAAAAATAAATCAATAAAATAAAATAATACATGTGTATGTGAAGTGATAGAGACAGGAACCCCCTGACATAAGCTACCACTGGGTTGGACTGATACTTGACATGATAGAGTGTTTTGTAGAGGATAATTTGTTAGATTTGTTGTTTATGCCCATGCCCTGAAGAAACATTGATTTGTAGAACATAATCTTGTTTGGCACAAGCCCTAAGGAAACATTGATTTATAGGACTCAGGCTTGTTAGAAACAACCCCCCCCAAAATTGTTTACTTTTTATGTAGGACAGAGGAATGGTGTGGGTTCCCTTGACCGCTAGTTTGGACACTCTCAAATACTTCCCCTACCACTCCCCTAACATTAGTCCCAATGGCTGCTTCACCATTACTGCTAGTACTACTAACACCAACCACATCATGTTCAGCCCCAGAATCTTCTCACAGTCACTCGGAATATGAGAATACTGATTACCCCCTCCTTCACTCCTAACACTAACAAGCTGCTGGACCTGTTTAGTACTAGCACTGGCGGCACTGCTTGTGTATGGCAAGTGCGACTTAGGGTCCCCTGCTGGCACGATTGGCATCATATTCTCCTTCCTCCCTCCTGAGTATTACAAGACTAGCAGCAGCTAAAGCACTGGTGGCATCAGGTTCAGCATTGGGAGCAGGCACAACACTGGTTGCAGTAGGTGGGGCATGTCTGACAGCAGGCACATTATTGGTGGCAACAGATTCAGCACTGGCAGCAGGCACAGCACTGGTTGCAACAGGGGCAGCATGTCTGACAGCAGGCACAGTATTGTTGGCAGCAGATTCAACACTGGCAGTAGGCACAGCACTAGTTTCAGCAGGGACAGCAACGGTGGCAGCAGGTTCAGCACATCTAGCAGCAGGCTGTCATGATCAGTGCCCTAACCTCTGTGGGCCACCACTTCAAGCAGGCGTGCTGGCCGGATTGCGTCCATTTCCGGGTTCTGTTGACGCCACGCACCATGACTTCAGATGTCCTCAAGGCCTACAAAATTCCCGTTCAGACGAGCATCTAGTGGTCTGGTATCTGAGCTTGTTTGTTCTCTGTTTTGATTTTTTTGCCTACCGGTTTTTGACCTGAGGACCTTGGCCCTCTTTCCTCATATTAACTACCAGCCATGACCTCAGTTTTGCCTTATTGTTGTTTGATCCTATTCGGCCTGCCCCTGACCATTGGCTTCCCTCTTCATTTTTGTACCTTCGCTGTCAGCCCCCTGTCCGTTTGGCTTGTCTATGACTTCTCTCTTGTTTTGTACTCATCAGTACTGCTCTTCTGGTCTTATTTTTCATGTTTTTCGGGGCTTCCTTTGTTTTGTTGGCTTGCTGGCTTCTCTCATCTTTTATATTATTTCAGCAACCTGCTACCTTCTGTATTTATCACTATTGTACAGTTTCTGTCTTCAGGCTGCTAACACAGCTGACCTGTCCTGCTCTCACTAGTACTACCCTTTCCTCCCTCCCTTCCCATTAAATTTGCCAAGATCCTTATGGGTGATTTAGGGGCACTGGACAGCATTTGTTCAGTTTTGCTCAGTTCCTCCTGCACATCAGATGCAGTGGACACATAAGGGTCTTTCCAGTTCCTCCTCTTTCTATTTTTAATCCTGCTCATAGTGATAGCAGTCCTTATGAGCCTCTCCTGCCTCAATTTTTCCAAAAGATCACAGCAGAATAGCACAGCATGTCTATCTCACTCTGTAGCTTCTTCTATTGTGCACTACTTCCTCAAATACATCACGTTTTTATAGCGAAAAGGAAAAACCACATAATCAATATGCGGAAACTTTCTAGCCATTGAAAAAATGGTGAACAATTTTGGCCAATGGGAGAAAAATGTGAAGATTTTAATTGCTGGTTTTAAAGCGTATATTCCCGTGAAAAAGAGGACAACAACATAGTTTTCACAGAATTTCTCACGGGAACACGGTGAGAGCTTTTGCCCACCTCTAATGGTGAGCTAGTTGTTTCACTCGTTGTGGAACTTCCTGTCTCTGCCTGGGTCTCGCCACCTCTCCTCTTTTTGCCTTTCTGGAGAGTCAGGGGATACAGCAACAGCTGTGCTCGATTTCTGTGCTGGGTGTTTGGCTTTTCCATGTTTGACATAAATGTCATGGTATCTGTGTTTCATGTGTGTTATCATGGTGGTTGTGCCAAGGTGTGTTCCCTCCTTTTCTCTTCTCACTGACTTGTCACAAATTGTGCACAAAGCTGTTGGTGATGACTGCACTGTACCTGCCCCAAGAGAAAAATAGTCCCACACCCATGACTTCAGGGGACAGGGATAGGGAACAGGTGGAGAAGAATGGTTTCTTTCTTCTTGTCCTCCACATTCCCCTTCACTGTCTGTGCTCGCAGCGGATGACGTTACTACTATTGCTGCTATAGCCTCAGAATCAGCACTGCAACTAGGACCAGGAGTATTGTTTCTGCTGTCAAATGGAACCTGTCCTAGCCCTGCATCACTTGTTGACCCCATTAACTCTGTGTCCAAGGTGAAATGTTCTAGCCGTAGAAAAAAATGGCAAAGAATTTTAGCCAGTGGATGAAAAATGCAAAGATTTTAATAACTGGTTTTAAAGTTTCTTTCGAAAAACGGACAATAATGTGGTTTTTGCTGGATTTCTTTTGGGAGCACGGTGAGAGCCTTCATCCCTCCTAATCATTACCTCCCTCGCCAAATGATAGCCACTCTGTAGATGTTAGGATGTGGCAGTTCATGTTCCCCCATAGTACACTGTGTTGTGCACTAACCACACATGGCAGTTTAGTGGAGGAGAACTGCAAGCAGGGCATCAAGCAGCATCTGAGGAGATTCCATCCAATAGAATATGCTAAGTTGGTCGCAGGGAGGGTTCAAATCATTACTATTAAAATGTCAGCAAGTTGTCATGTGTGACAGCAGCAGTACTTGTTTTCTGATGTCATGGTGTTTGGATACAGTTGTACCAGGTGTTATTTACCACACATACTGTACACATTGCAGTTGCTGTTGAGAGGCACAGTTCCTGCTCTCAAGGGAAAACACACCCATGATTTTGGAGGAGGGGCAGGGGGAGAAGAATTTATGGCCAACTTTTTCTTTTCTCTACATATACTGGGGGCTACTTATTGTGCTGCTACTGCCTCAGGCACATCACTGGAGCTCGTCGTGGGAAGTGGAACCTTCACCATCCATCACCCAAGTTAATGCTGTTGTTGATCCAATTCCCTTTCAGCTGCCTAATCATCCTGCTGCTTAAACAACTCAAAATCAGCAGCAAGAACATCAGTCGCAAATTCAGCATCTATATCTGGGCATTTAACAATGGCCAGTGGTCAGTGGCCAACACGACATTACTTGCTTGTACTAGGCCAGTAGGACATGTTTTTTGTTCTCAGGGCTTGTGCTTTAAAAAAATAAAATAAAAAAAACCCCATAGTCTTACAAAAAAAACCAAAAAAACAATATTTGGTGGTTTGCTTCTAGTAAGCCTAAGTCCTACAAACCAATGTTTCCTCAGGGCTTGGGCCTCTAACATTAAATCTTATCCTCTACAAAATGCTTTGTCATGTGGCAGCTTATGTCAGGGAGTCCCTGTCTTTATCACGTTCCATAAAAATTGATTTTCTTTTTTTTTTTTATTAACTATCCCCCAATACTAGTCCCCAGACTCCACCCACCAACACATGCACCCTCCTCAAAACCCTTTTATTCCGTGTCTTATGGGGTATTTTTAATTATATGTAGGATTTATTTTTTTATTAACTGCCCCCCAATCCCAGTAAACAATCCCCCAGAAAAGCATTCCCTGTTCAACTGATTCTTTCCCCAAACTGCACCAACACAGTCACCTTCATGCCCTTTTTATACTAGGCCTTAGGAAAATAAAATAATATTTGCTATGTGCTGTGTGTAAATTCAATATTCTTATTGATTTCAATGGAATGAGTTAGGCAAAAAATCGGAAAAACTGCACTTTTCACAGGAAATTATTTGCCAAGCAGAAAGTGCCATTATTTGCCATTTTTGATTTGAGGCAAAAAATTTCACCCATCCCTATTGGTGAGCATATATGTGGACTGGTCCACAGTAATGTAATTTACTTCAATGTTTGTTTAAACTTCACTGTAGTTTTCATACATTAGTCTGTGTACAGAAAATACTTTGGTCTTGTTCTATATCATTATTGAGTTACACAAACGGGTTTTAGTAAGTCATTAAATAACAGTTTGTGTCTTCATTGTAGGGCACTGGCATTGTTGTTTTCTTTTAGCTTGGCTTTGCAGCGGTTATTTTCTTGGCCCTCTTCTATTTTCTCTTTGTATAAATGACCTGCCCATGGTATGCAAATCATCTTCAGTACACATGTAGCAGATGACACCATAATCTATGCTAAAAACTCAAACATATCACAACTTGAAACCATATTACAACATGATTTCTGCGAAGTTGAAACATGGCTAGCAAAGAACTGTTCTGTTTTGTGTCATTCCATGAATAAATTATGTTTTTTATATTTTCTTTCTATATATTTTATTATTTTGATATTGGTGCTTTGATACATGTTCCTTTTTTATATTTGTTTCCTAAATATATTTCAGTTAGGTGGGAGTGAAACATTGTATCCTTGAGCTGCCACAAATATACAGAGTATTATTAGCATATATTTTTTGCATTCTAATTTTTTTTTTATTATTGTGAAAATGTGTTTCCACACATTTCCCATGAAAAATCACTGTAATGTGTGCATTGTATTTGAATCGTGCATTGTACGCATAAACAAATAAGTCCCAGATAAGCTTGTCCTGTATTTCCACCCCTGTCAGGGTCTCTTCATTTTCTGGCTGGGGAACAGGCACCTCCACAAGAGGTTCTGGATGTTCTAAACACTTTATTTGACTCAGAATATATATAACGGTGCCCGTGATTGCCCCTAGCAGATTTGCCACACAGCGACACTATTCACTTCCTACCTGTCGCTCTCACTGAGTCACTATTTCTTATAGGTCACCATGTTGGTAAGGTCATCTACCTACCTGTCAGGGTTTTTAAACCTCAGCCTGTGTCATTGCCTTTGCCCTTTCGTGGTGTACCTGAGCTTATTGCTGTGTTGGTCCATTACTGTTCCTGTGTATTAGCTGGCTACGTCTGACTACTCGTTCCAGTTCTGACTCCTGGCTACGTCTGACTACCCATTCCAGATCTGACTCCCGGCTACATCTGACTACCCGTTCTGGTTCTGACTCCTGGCTACGTCTGACTACCCGTTCCGGCTACGACCACTGGCAACGTCTGACTACCCGATCCGGTTCTGATCATTGGCTGCATCTTGGTTCGCTCTCTGTTGTTACGCTCCTTTGCCATTCTGTGCCTCGGTTTGGTTTCCTTGTTGCCTGGGCCTTCCGTTCTGTGCTCGCTTCCATTAGCAGCACTTGTCTGTCATTCCATGTGGTTGACCTCCCTTGGCCATCCCGGTTTGTGTGTTGCCTTACCGAGCCTCAGTACCAGTTACCATAATATTGTATACCCTATCGCTAGGGTATTGTTGCGCTCCTTTATACCTGCCGACTGTGTGTGTGTAGGAGTGCTCTGCACTGCCCTCACATCTATCTGTGTGAGTCCCAAGGCCATTCAGATCTTGCTTATCTGACTAGTGAAGGGTGAGGAAAGTGAGTTTACTGTTCGTCCCTGGTCTCGTGAAGGTGTGCCATTCAGCCGTGTGCGTGGAGTACTCGCACTGTTATTCCATCTACCTGTGTGAGTCCCAGGGCCTTTCCATTGTCACTCATCTGCCCAGTGAAGGGTGAGGATAGTGAGTTCACTGTTCCTCCCTGGTCTTGTGAAGGTGTGCCATTCATACCGTGTGCGCGGTGTACCCGCACTCTCCTCACATCTACCTGTGTGAGTCCAAGGGTCATTCCGTTACTGCTCACCTGCTTGGTGAAGGGTGAGAAAAGTGGGTCCACTATTCCTCCATGGTCTCATGAAGGTGTGTCACTATCTGCTGCCACTTCTTGTCATTACTATTGCTACTGTTGTGTCATTTGTTGCCACCAGCCTGTTTCTTCATTTCCTGTCATTATTGAATTTAATAAAGTTTTATCTTAAGTTCATCTGTACTTGTCAGTGTGTTAATTTCCTAGTTACCCCGTGACAGTACGAAAGGGCCATGAACACTGACAGTACTGACACCAGTAGTGGGCAGTCACTGAATATTATGTCCAGGATGGACATGCAGGAACGTCTCGATCAGTTATCGGTAGTGTTGCAGACACTTGTAGACCAAACTGTGCATTTGGACAAAGTTGGGCAAGCACTGATGGCCTCCTCAGTATCGGCATCAGTAACAACCACTCAGGTGGAAAATACGTGTTGCAAAGGCTTGTCTGGGTCCGCTCCTCTGCCCCTAAGATACAGTGGGGATCCCATGTTATGTCGCGGGTTCATCAACCACCTCAGAATTTTTTTGGAACTGGTTCCTCATGCATTTCAATCCAAGAGAGGCAAAGTAGGCTTCATGATTTCCCTGTTGACCGGCAAAGCTTTGGCATGGGCTAATCCGTTAAGGGAGATGGCGAAACCCATAACCTCTAATTTGTCTCAATTTGTTGAGGCCTTCAGAGGGGTTTTTGATGTCCCTGGAAGGTTCATCTCTGCCACAAAAAAACTGATGGCGATTCAGCAGGGCACCCGCATGGTAGCAGAATATGCTATAGAATTTCACACATTTGCGGCAGAGGTGGGATGGAACAATGAGGCTCTGGTGGCAGCCTTCTCGCAGGGACTAAACGATACAATTAAAGATAGCAGCCCGCGAATTACCAATTGATTTGGATCAACTAATTTCATTTGTCATCCTAATTGACACACGCATAAGAGAAAGGTCCACATTTAAGAACAACAGGCCAATGCAAGAGTTGCATCTGATACCAAACAGGGAACTCCCACCCATATCTCCCTCACCTCCCTTGATACCCAATGTAGAGCCTAGTAGGGCTGAACCCATGCAGGTAGGCTTTACACAATTGTTTTGGTATGAACGGTCCTTCCGCAACAGAGAGGGTCTATGCCTGTATTGTTGGAAGGCTGGACATATGCTACGAGGCTGTCCGGTGCGTCCGGGAAATGCACGCAACTAGGATCTCTAAGGGGACCTGACCCTAGGTGGAGTCAATCAGTCCCCAGAGCTGGATCCGAGTAAACCCATCTTCAAGTGGCGATTTCTTGGGCTAACTCCTCAGTGGCTACCCCAGCCCTGATCGATTCTGGTGCGGCTGGTTATTTTATTGTTGGTGATTTTGTGAATAGACACAATATTCCAGTGACACAACTCGTGAGTCTCCATAAGTGGTAGAAGATATTGACGGTCGTCCTCTTGAGCCTTCCCATGTCACACATGAAACCTGTCCGCTGACTCTAAGGGTAGGAGCTCTCCATGTGGAGACTCTACAATTTCAGGTTATCCAGTCTCCACACCATGCTGTCATTTTAGGGTTTCCGTGGCTCCAGAAACATAATCCCAGAGTGGATTAGGAGACGTATGACATAATATCGTGGTCTGACTATTGTAAGGGGACCTGTCTACAGCACCCTATTAAGATTTTGTGTATCTCCCCCTCATTGCCCTCAGAGTACCAGTCTTTCAGGGAGGTGTTTAGTAAGGGGGAGGCTAGCACATTACTGGAGCATAGGCCGTATGTCTGTGCTATTAATCTGACGCCAGGCTCAATACCTCCCAAAGGCCACACCTATCCTCTATCAGTGGAGGAGAACAAGGCCATGGAGGAGTACATTTCGGATGCATTATCCATAGGCATAATAAGAAAGCCTTTCTCACCCGCAGGGGCTGTTTTTTTTGTGACAAAAAAGAATGGCGAGCTTAGACCCTATATCGATTATAGACGCCTGAACAAACTATTGGTAAAGAACGCTTACCCCATTCCACTAATTACGGAATTGTTTGACCATTTAAAGGGCTCCTCCGTATTCACGAAACTTGATTTGCGTGCAGCATTTAACTTAATTAGAATCAAGGAGGGCGATGAGAGGAAGACCGCTTTTAATACTCGGAGTGGCCGTTATGAGTATCTGGTTATGCCTTTTGGGCTGTGCAATGCGCCAGTGGTCTTCCAGGAGTTCATTAAAGATGTTCTAAGAAGTCTATTACAGTCCTGTGAAGTAGTGTACCTGGACGATATCTTGATACACTCTCCTGATATCGAGACACATAGGAGAGATGTCATTACGGTACTGCAAAAACAAATTATATTGCAAATTTGAGAAATGCAAATTTCATAAAGAACAGGTGCCCTTCCTGGGTTACGTTATCTCTGCCAGTGGAATTGCCATGGATACAGAAAAGCTCTCGGCAGTGTTACAATGGCCACGTCTGGTGGGCCTGAATGCCATACAAAGATTCCTCGGATTTGCGAACTATTATAGAAAATTCATTTGTAATTTCTCATCCTTGGTAAAACCCTTGACTGATTTGACACATAAGGGTGCTAACCCATCGATGTGGTCCCCCGAGGCTAACAGTGCTTTTGAGGCCCTGAAGTCTGCCTTCTCGACGGCTCCTATATTGGTACATCCTAACACTGCATTGCCATTTACCCTTGAGGAGGATGCATCCAAGACACGTGTAGGGGCAGTTCTGTCACAGAGAGCTGAGCCTGGCAAACCCTGATGCCTTGCAGATTTTTTTCTAAAAAGATGACAAAAGCTCAAAAGCCTATATGATATAGGGGACTGTGAGTTGCTGGCATCATACTTGCCCTTCGGGAGTGGCGTCACCTCCTAGAGGGGACAAAGGCTCCTGTATTAATATTAAAGGATCACAAGAATCTAACGTACTTATCAGAGGCCAAAAGATTGTCACCTAGATAAGCCAGATGGTATCACGGTGCCCGTGATCCTTAACTGTCACTCTTGGTTGTGGGCGCTCCCATTGGCTGAGCCTGTTTGGCCCGGCCATTGTGGTCTTTTTATACCTGGCCTTTGGCACCTGTCAGGTGCCGTTTCGTGGTGTTCCTGAGCCAGTGTTGCTGTTGCTGTGTTCCAGTGTTCCTGCTTCCTGTGTACCGATTTGGCCTGTTTGACTATGCTCCTTGTTTCCTACTCCGTGATCTGACCCGGCCTGGCTGACATTCCTGCTTGTGACCTGATCTGGCTTGTCTGAGAATCCTGCTCCGTAATCTGACCCGGCCTGGCTGACGTTCCTGCTTGTGACCTGATCTGGCTTGTCTGAGAATCCTGCTCCGTGATCTGACCCGGCCTGGCTGACGTTCCTGCTTGTGACCTGATCTGGCTTGTCTGAGTATCCTGCTCTGTGATCTGACCCGGCCTGGCTGACGTTCCTGCTTGTGACCTGATCTGGCTTGTCTGAGAATCCTGCTCCGTGATCTGACCCGGCCTGGCTGACGTTCCTGCTTGTGACCTGATCTGGCTTGTCTGAGAATCCTGCTCTGTGATCTGACCCGGCCTGGCTGACGTTCCTGCTTGTCACCTGATCTGGTTTGTCTGAGAATCCTGCTCCGTGATCTGACCTGGCCTGGCTGACTTCCTGCTCCATGACCTGAACCGGCTCGCTGCTGACCCTGTCTCTGTTCCTGCTGCTTGGTGTCTCCTAGGCAACATTCTGACTTCCGCTGTGCTTGTGGCAGGGCTGATCGTGTCATAACCTCCGTTAACACTTGCAGAGCCATGCCTCTGTTCGCTGAGCCTCCGTTAACACTTGCAGAGCTGTTATCTCCATTCCCTGAGCCTCCATTTACACTTTCAGAGCTGTGTCTCCATTCCCTGAGCCTCAGTTAACACTTGCAGAGACGTTGTCTCCGTTCACTGTGCCTCCAGTAACACTTGCAGAGCTGCTGTCTCCATTCACTGAGCCTTTAACACTTGCAGAGCCGTTGCCCTGATCTTCCGCTACACTTGCTGAGCCGGTTACCTTGCAGAGCCTTTGTATAAGGCGGTGGCTCATTCTGTCTATCTTGCAGTATAGTCAGTCTCTGTTACCGCGCCCACGGGAGGCGCTATTGGCTCTAGCTCTTACAGTGTTTAGTCTCCGTTACAACGTCCATGGGGGCTATTGGCTCAGGCTCTTGCAGTGATTAGTCTCTGTTAAAAGCCCGTGGGGGCTATTGGCTCTAGCTCTTGCAGTGTAGTTTGTCTCCTTTGCTACGCCCGTGGGGACTATTGGCTCTAGCTCTTGCAGTGTGGTTATCTCCGTTGCAACGCCAGTGGGGGCTTGTGGCTCTAGCTCATCTCTGCAGAGTAGTTGGCCTCAGTTCCTGTTCGGCCTAGCAGCAATCTCTGTTCAATAGACTGACGGTGTTGTTTCATCAAGCACCACTTGCTGCTCCATTACCACCTTGGGCGTGTCAAACACAACAACAGAGACTGATTGATTTACATGTACTTTAACCATTGAGTACCCTTATGTTTCTATGCATGTCCTGAGACAGTATATGTATATTTATTGCATCTGTATACTGGGCCTGAGAAGGCATCTGTAAACCACTGTTCTTTCTATTATTCTGTATTGCCTATAGAGGGCGGTCTTTCTTGTTTTATTAATAATACTGTGTTTTATTCTAACCTGCTGGTCTGAGTGTCCTTCAAAACCGTTACAGTACAAAAGGGCCATGACCTTAGACAGCAAAGGTGAAAGTAATACACAAAACATCTGCTGGAGAATGGATGTTCATGAGCAGCACTTGGACCAGCTGGCACTGGCCTCACAAACTTTACTTGAGCGTACGGTACACCTTGACAAACCTAACCAGTACCCGGTGGTCTCCCCAGTTTCGACACCAGATAACCAGTCTGTAGTTCCTACTACACATAACAGAGGCCTAACGGCGGTGGCGCCGTTACCGTTGAGATATGATGGCGAACCTACCCTATGCAGGGACTTTATTAATCAATTGGAGATATTTCTAGAACGAAAGTCCCAGGCATTTCCTAAAGACCGGAGTAAGGTCGGATTTATGATATCCTTACTAATGGGCAAAGCGCTGGCATGGGCCAATCCTCTGTGGGAGAATGCCAAACCCTGCACTTAGAACTTTAGTGAGTTCGTAAGAAAGTTCCGCAGAGTGTTTGAGGTTCCTGGTAGAGCTGCCTCTGCTGCCAAAAGGTTAATGGAGATAAAACAGGGCGATCGTACCTTGGGCAACTATACCATTGAATTTCGGACCTTGGCAGCAGAGGTGGGATGGAATAACGAAGCATTAGTGGCAGCTTTTGCTCAGGGTCTTTCCGACTCCATCAAAGATGAAATAGCTACCAGAGATGTACCCAGTGATCTAGATGAATACATTGACTATGTCATGCTTATTGACTCCCACATTCGTGAAAGACGGCTGACTAAAAGAGCGAGATCCAGAAATTATGGGCATGGCAGTCTTTTCAACCCACCCTCGCCTCCAATTCCTCCGGAATGTTCACCCGTACCTGGCGAACCAATGCAGCTTGGGTTCACCAGACTTACTAAGGAAGAGCGGGCGCACCGTAAAAGGCAGGGCCTATGTTTATACTGTGGCAAAGCTGGGCACTTATTACGCACATGTCCAGTATGGCTGGGAAACGGACGCACCTAGGGTACCTTGGGGGACAGGCCCTAGGTGGTGTGCAGCAGTCCCTAGAATCAAGTACACAGAAACCCACCATCCAGGTGGTATTCTCCTGGGCTGATCTGTCTGTGGTGGTTATGGCACTGGTAGAATCCGGTGCAGCTGGGTACTTCATGGATCAATCTTTTGCCAAGTTGCACAAAATTCCATTGGTCAAAAGGGAGTCTCCCTTAGCAATTGAAGCTATTGACGGCAGACCTTTGGAACCTGCATTTATCACTATGGAAACGATTCCTATTACTATGTCTGTTGGGAGGAGTTACGTTTCCAAAAAATTCGATCTCCTCATCATGCAATCATTCTGGGGTTCCTATGGCTGCTATTACATAATCCCCAGTTTGACTGGCAGAGATGTGAGGTTAGATCATGGTCTGAATACTGTGCTAAAAACTGTTTGTCACATCCTGTCAAGATTTTGTGTACCTCTCCCTCCGTGCCAGCTGAATATCGAGAATTCAGTGTCATATTCAGCAAGGGGGAGGCTAGCGCATTGCCTCAGCACAGATCCTATGATTGCGCTATTGATCTGCCTCCGGGCGTGGTGCCTCCTAGGGGTCGCACTTATCCATTGTCCTGTGATGAGAACAGGGCTATGGAGGACTATATTGAGGACACCCTCAAGAGAGAGATCATTCGCAAGTCTACTTCCCCGGCTGGTGCCGGTTTCTACTTTGTAAAAAAGAAAAGTGGTGAACTAAGACCATGTATTGATTACCGGGGGCTGAATAAGCTTATGTCTAAGAATGCCTACCCGATACCACTTATTACTGAATTTTTTGACAGGTTAAAGGCCTCTTCCATCTTCACTAAACTTGTTATGCGAGCCGCTTATAACCTGATCAGAATTAAGGCTGGGGATGAGTGGAAGACAGCATTTAATACCAGATCAGGGCATTATGAATATCTGGTGATGCCATTTGTTCTATGCAATGCACCTGCGGTGTTTCAAGAATTCATTAATGACATCCTTCGTGACATGCTTCAGTCTTGTGTGGTGGTATACCTCGATGATATATTGATTCACTCTGCCAATCTGACCAAGCATATTAAGGATGTCTCTGAGGTTTTGCTTCGATTACGTAAAAATAAACTGTTCTGTAAATTAGAAAAATGCGAGTTTCATAGGTTCCAAGTACCCTTCCTGGGGTTCGTAATTTCTAAAGATGGCATTGCTATGGACCAGGAGAAACTGGCAGCAGTCCTACAATGGCCTCTCACTAAGGGGTTAAAAGCTATCCAGCGCTTTTTGGGCTTCGCCAACTATTATAGGAAATTTATCCAGAACTTTTCTACTATTGTGAAACCTCTGTCTGACTTGACACATAAGGGCGCTAATCCCTCTCAATGGTCCGAGGCAGCTGAAAATGCTTTTGATACTCTGAAATCCGCCTTTGCTTCTGCTCCGGTGCTGTCCCACCCCAATCCCGCCCTGCCATTCACCTTGGAATTTGATGCCTCTGAAGTTGGGGCTGGGGTAGTGCTTTCCCAACATCCTGTGGGAGGTGGCACCTTGAGACCTTGTGGGTTCTTTTCAAAAAAACTCTCCAGTGCCCAAAGCCACTATGAAATTGGCGACAGAGAGCTTCTGCCTATTATTCTTGCATTTAAAGAATGACGTCACCTATTGGAAGGTACCAGAACCCCGGTGTTAATCCTAACCGACCATAAAAATTTGACTTAACTCTCTGAAGCAAAAAGGCTGTCCTCCAGACAAGCTAGGTGGGCACTTTTTCTATCTCGGTTCAACTTTGTAGTGTCCTATCTACCAGGCTCAAAGAACGTTAGGGCAGATGCTCTGTCGAGACAGTTTGCATCGGACATTGAGAGGGATGAAGAACCAGTACCTATTATTCAGCCAGATCGTATCCTGGCAACGGTGCGTACTAGCATCACTTCGCCACTGGGGGAAGAGATTTTGGCATCTCAGGCAAGGGCTCCCCCAGCAACCCCAGTTGGCAAGTGTTTTGTGGATGAGCCATTCTATACCCGTCTCTTGGAGACATACCATTCTTCTAAGGCTGCTGGGCATATCGGGAGGGATCAGCTAATATGGTCTCTATCACAGTTATTTTGGTGGCCCTCCCTTAGAGTCAATTGCTCCACTTTTACTGAAGCCTGTGCCAGTGTGCTCATGCCAAGACCCCCCAGGCATCTCCCAGTGGGCCTACTCCAACCTGTGCCTAATGGCGAACGTCCATGGTCCCACATATCGATTGACTTCCTGGGAGAACTGCCAGTATCTAGGGGGGTACATGTTTATCCTTATGGTGGTCGACAGGTTCTCTAAGATGGCTCATTTCGTGCCCCTCTCTGGCCTTTTGTCGGCCCAGGAATTGGCAATAGTTTTAGCCAGAGAAGTGTTCCTCTTGCATGGGGTACCCAGAGTGGTGGTGTCTGACCGTGGGAGCCAGTTCGTGTCCAGATTCTGGAGGGCATTCTGTGACCAGATGGGCATTCAATTGTCCTTTTCCTCCACCTACCATCCCCAGACCAATGGGGCTGCTTAACGTGCCAATCATGGACTGGAGCAGTTCCTGCGTTGCTTTGTGACTGATCATCATGACAACTGGGCCGACCTGTTGCCATGGGCAGATTTCGCCAGGAATTGTGCAGTTAATTTATCATCTGGGAGCTCCCCATTTCTCATCAATTACGGGTTCCAGCCGTGCCTGCTCCCAGACTCATTTCAGTCGCAGCAGATTCCAGCTCTGGACGAGCATATTGAGCAGCTTCGCTCCACAGGTTCAGAGGACCCTCAGTCAGTCATTTCAGCGACATCAGCGGCATGCCATTCGTAGACAGCTGCCAGCGGTCTCCTTCCAGGCTGTGGATAGGGTATGGCTCTCCTCCAGAAATCTCAATCTGCAAGTGCCTTCCAATAAGTTGGCTCCCCGGTTCATTGGTCCGTTCAAAGTTATTCGCAAAGTGAATCCCGTCTCGTACACATTGGAACTCCCAGCTTCTATGCGTATACATAATGTGTTCCATGTGTCTCTGTTAAAACCCTTGGTTTTGTCACGTCTTTGTACCTCGCGCTCGGTCTTCCGGCGGGCGGGGGGTTTCCCACCTTTCCGCGGGGCGTTTGTTTCTGCCTCTCTCTTTCTCCCCGCTCTGTCCGGCAGCCTCTCTGCTCTGGCGGCGGTGTTCTGCCTAGTTCTCCTTTCCGGCGGCTCTGTACTTCCGGGTTGGGGCTGTCCCTGACGTCACCTTCAGGTCCCTACTTTAGGTGTCTTTCTCACTTGCCTGGTGCACTTTCACTGGTGTTCCTCGCAGTATAGTCCTGTGCTCTGCTGTATCCCAGTCCTGCTCCTGACGGCGTTTTCCTGTGTACCGATTCCGGCTAGTCTGACTACTCTCCTGCTTGCTCCCCTGCTGCTCTTTGATCTCCTGATACTAACCGGCTTGTCTGACTACTCTCTTGCTTACTCCATTGGTCCTGTTGGACCCTTAGTAGCCGACCGGTAGGTCTGACCACTCCACAGCCTTCCAGCTGCGTCCTGATAGACCGCCAGCAGTCCTCTAGCGAGTCCGTCTACGGTTAGCGAGGTCTCTATCCGGTCCAGATCTCCAGTGGTCATTTTGGCTCCCCAGTAGTTCTTCCTCGGGTTCAGCCATCCCAGCTAGGTCCTGTTCTTGGGTTCCGGTATCTTCTATTCCTTCTGGGGGGTTTAGCCACTTCGTGGCCTACGAACCCCAGCACCGCTCTCTAACCCGCGCTCCCCAGCCTTCGCTCCCCCCTGCAGGGGAGTCCGTGCTGTCTGGTGGGGGTCATCCTGGTCTGGATCCCGGCCCAACTGGGGTACAGACATCTGGCCTTGCGGCCAGCATCTTTACTCGGCCCTAGCCGCAGCAAGGCCTGCCCCCAGGCAGCCACCGCTCTCCAGCACCGAACCCAATTCCTCGCTCCCTAGCACTCACTCTCCTGCAGGTCACTTCCTGCATTAGTTGGCCCTGACAGAGTGAAAGTGCCAACACCCGTCATGTCTTTCGACCCCACTAAACTCACCGAGGCCGTAATCCAGCAGGGCTCGGTCTTGGAGCAACATGCTTCCCAGATCCAACGTCTGGATCAGAAGTTGGACTCTATCACCTCCTTGTTGCAACGTCTGCAACAACGGCTGGAGACTCCGGCGCAAGCGGTAGCTTCGCCATCCGTACCACAGCCGCCTGCAGAGGCGCCCGTCAGAACCGCTTCAGTCAAGATTCCCCTCCCTGACAAGTATGAGGGGGACGCTTCCCTGTTACGGGGTTTTGTGCACCAATGTTTTCTCCACTTCCGGAATCAGCCGGACCTTTTCGCTTCCCACCAAGCTCGCATAACCTTTCTGGTGTCCCTCCTCAGGGGTAGAGCCCTGGCATGGGTGACGCCACTCCTAGATCGCCAGTCTCCTTTGCTGGACGACTTCGACGACTTCCTCGCTGCGTTTCGTGCTACCTTTGATGTTCCAGGAAGGCAGGCTAGAGCTGAGGCAGCCCTTCTAGATCTACATCAGGGATCCCAGTCCCTCACCCAGTATGCCATCGAGTTTCGGACTCTGGCCTTTGACACCAACTGGGGTGAGAGCGCCTTGAAGGCAGCCTTTCGTCGTGGGTTGTCTGAACGACTGAAGGACGAGCTGACGACACGCGGCATTCCAGAGACCCTCGACGGACTGATCGCCTTGTGTACCAGCCTGGATACCCGTCTACAGGAGAGACGGCAGGAGAGGGACAGAGATCGCTCCAGGCGTCCGGTACCTCGACCTCCGCTACGTGTGGTTCCACGTTTCCAGCCTGCCCCGGTGCCTGCGGAGAATGCCCCAGAGCCCATGGAGATCGGAAGAGTCACCCGTCTGTCCGAGGAGGAGAAGTCCAGGCGTCGTCAGCGCGGCCTATGTCTATACTGTGGTCAGCCGGGTCATATTGCACGTAGTTGCCCAAACAAGCCGGGAAACGAGCAGACTTAGGGGGCTTCGAGGGGCTTACCCTAAGTCACACTGTCCTTCCCTCGTCAAAGCAACACCGTTTCACTGTTCCTTTACACCTGTCTTGGTCATCTACCACTGCCCAGGCTGAAGCTCTCATTGATTCCGGGGCAGCTGGTGTCTTTATCGACCATCGCTTTGCCCAGCAGATAGGAGTTCCGCTGGTTTCCAAGAACCCCCCTGTAACCATTACCGTGATTGACGGTTCTCCTCTGGGTTCCGGACTGGTCACACTCCAGACTGTACCTCTTCGGGTTCTCCTAGGTCGCCATCACCAGGAGCTCATGACCTTTGACGTTATCACCAGTCCTAATACCCCGGTCATCCTCGGCCTCCCCTGGTTACGGAAGAACAATCCAAGAATCGACTGGAGAGGCGGTGGGCTCTCGTTTTCCGCGGGTTCTGTGTCTACCCTTACCATCTCTGTCTTGACGGCCGTTACAGACCCGTGTTCTTCCTCTGCTCCGTCCATTCCTGTGCCGTATTCGACTTTTGCTGACGTCTTCTCCAAGACCCGGGCGGAGGTCCTTCCTCCTCACCGGCCCTATGATTGCTCTATCGAGCTGATTCCCGGAACGGTTCCTCCCAAAGGGAGGACCTACTTGTTATCCCTGCCTGAAACTGCTGCCTTGGAATCGTACATCCAGGACAGTCTTGCTCGAGGGTTCATCCGGCCTTCCACTTCTCCAGCGGGAGCCGGCTTCTTTTTTGTTAAGAAGAAGGACGGTTCCTTACGACCCTGTGTTGACTACAGGGGTCTTAATTCCATCACCCACAAGAACTCCTATCCCCTTCCCTTGATTCCGGAACTCCTGGAACGTCTGCGTGGATCCACTGTCTTCACCAAACTAGATCTACGTGGGGCGTACAACTTGGTCCGCATGCGTGAAGGTGACGAATGGAAGACTGCCTTTAACACCCGTTTTGGGCACTACGAATACTGCGTTATGCCCTTCGGGTTACGCAATGCCCCAGCAGTCTTCCAGGCGTTCGTTAACGACGTCTTCCGAGATCTTCTCCTGTCTTTTGTCGTGGTGTATTTGGACGATATCTTGATCCATTCCCGGACCTTATGCGAACACCGACAGCACGTCACCACTGTGTTACAGAGATTACGTCTCCATAAGTTGTACGCCAAACTCGAGAAGTGCGAGTTTGAACAAGCTTCGTTACCCTTTCTTGGGTATGTTATCTCAGCATCGGGTTTAACCATGGATCCCAATAAGGTCAGAGCTGTTCTGGAATGGCCGGTTCCCCGTACCACTAAGGCTATCCAGCGCTTCGTCGGCTTCTCCAATTACTACAGGAGATTCATCCGGCATTTTTCTCGAGTAATGCAGCCCATTATCCGTCTTACCTGCAAGGGAGCCGACCCGACCTCTTGGACGGTCGAAGCCTTGGAGGCCTTCCGCTCCCTAAAGCTTGCCTTCACGAGGGCTCCGTTACTGGTGTTTCCAGACCCCACGTCTCCCTTCACTCTTGAGGTTGATGCCTCTGAGACCGCTGCAGGGGCAGTGTTATCCCAGCGTACCGGTCCTAAGGGTACTCTACAGCCGTGCTCCTACTTCTCTCGTCGTTTCAGTGCTGCAGAAAGAAACTATGACACCGGAAACAGGGAATTGTTGGCCATTAAACTGGCCCTAGAGGAGTGGCGTTACTTACTCGAAGGGGCTGCACATCCGATCAGCATCCTTACGGATCATCGTAACCTTGCCTATTTGGCTTCTGCCAAGCGGTTGACTCCTCGTCAGGCCCGATGGGCCCTGTTTTTTACCCGGTTTGATTTTACTATTTCCTATCTCCCGGGTACTAAGAACCTCAAGGCTGATGCCTTGTCCAGACTCCAAGAGACCGAGCCTCAGCCTTCACTTCCTCCGGAACCCATCGTGCCTCAGTCCAGGATCTTAGGGGCTCTGTCCATTCGGATCTTGCAGGGTATCCGGGAGGCCCAATCTCCTAATACGCCCTCTTCTACCCGCTTTCCTGCTCGACTCTTTGTGCCAGATAGGTTTCGTCATGACGTACTCTCCTGGGCTCATCAATCCCCAGTGGCAGGACATCCTGGAGTCAGGCGGACTCTGGCCCTCCTTACCCGGTATTTCTGGTGGCCTTCCTGTCGGCAGGATGTGTGTTCTTGGGTGCACTCTTGTGTGACCTGTGCCCGAATGAAGGTTCCACGGATTAAACCTATGGGTCTCTTACAGCCATTGCCTGTACCGGCGCTCCCCTGGACCCATCTGGCCATGGACTTCATGGTGGAATTACCTCTGTCCTCCGGGAACACAGTTATACTAGTGGTCATAGACCGCTTCTCTAAACAGGGCCATTTCATACCTCTCCCCAAGTTACCTACGGCCGCAGAGCTGGCGGAGACTTTCTTCGCAGAAATCGTCCGCCTGCACGGCGTACCTTTACACGTAGTATCTGATCGGGGTTCTCAGTTCGTCTCTCAGTTCTGGAGAGCCGTTTGTTCCCGTCTCGGCATCACGCTGCACTTCTCATCTGCATACCACCCTCAGACCAATGGGCAGACTGAGCGACTTAACCAAAACCTTGAGCACTATCTTCGCTCCTATTGTAATCAGAACCATAGTAACTGGTCTTCCCTGCTCTCTTGGGCCGAACTCTCCTATAATTCGCTCCGACATTCCTCCCTAGGTTGTTCTCCGTTCTTTGCGGCTCTGGGGTATAACCCACGCCTGCTCCTACTCTCTCCGGGAGTTTCGCTGGTTCCCGCCGCTGAGAGACGGGTGCTCTCCCTAGCGTCTCATTGGCAGGCCATTCGGTCCGGTCTTCTGCGAGCCCAGAAGCAGCAGAAGAGGTCTGCTGATCGTCGTCGCAGTTCCTCCTTGTTGTTTAGTGTAGGTCAGAGGGTCTGGCTGTCTACTAGGCACCTCCGTCTAGCCCAACCCTCAACGAAACTGGGCCCCCGATTCATAGGCCCGTATCGTATCCTGCGGCGTATATCTCCTGTATCTTACCGTTTGGCTTTGCCCCGGGGTCTCCGTGTTCACCCTGTGTTTCACGTCTCCTTGCTCAAGGCCTTCCTTCCCGCAAGTGGTTATCGCTCCACTCCTGGGCCTCCACCACCGGTTACCGTCGACGGCCAGGAGGAATACCTCATCGATGGGATTCTGGATTCCCGTCGCTTCCGGGGAGGGTTGCAGTATCTCGTTAATTGGAAGGGCTACGGGCCCGAGGAACGGTCCTGGGTGCGCTCCCGTGATGTTCACGCCCCCGCCTTGCTCCGAGCCTTTCACCACGCCTACCCCGCCAGGCCGGCTCCGTAGGTCCCCGGAGGGTCCCTCTTGGGAGGGGGGCACTGTCACGTCTTTGTACCTCGCGCTCGGTCTTCCGGCGGGCGGGGGGTTTCCCACCTTTCCGCGGGGCGTTTGTTTCTGCCTCTCTCTTTCTCCCCGCTCTGTCCGGCAGCCTCTCTGCTCTGGCGGCGGTGTTCTGCCTAGTTCTCCTTTCCGGCGGCTCTGTACTTCCGGGTTGGGGCTGTCCCTGATGTCACCTTCAGGTCCCTACTTTAGGTGTCTTTCTCACTTGCCTGGTGCACTTTCACTGGTGTTCCTCGCAGTATAGTCCTGTGCTCTGCTGTATCCCAGTCCTGCTCCTGACGGCGTTTTCCTGTTTACCGATTCCGGCTAGTCTGACTACTCTCCTGCTTGCTCCCCTGCTGCTCTTTGATCTCCTGATACTGACCGGCTTGTCTGACTACTCTCTTGCTTACTCCATTGGTCCTGTTGGACCCTTAGTAGCCGACCGGTAGGTCTGACCACTCCACAGCCTTCCAGCTGCGTCCTGATAGACCGCCAGCAGTCCTCTAGCGAGTCCGTCTACGGTTAGCGAGGTCTCTATCCGGTCCAGATCTCCAGTGGTCATTTTGGCTCCCCAGTAGTTCTTCCTCGGGTTCAGCCATCCCAGCTAGGTCCTGTTCTTGGGTTCCGGTATCTTCTATTCCTTCTGGGGGGTTTAGCCACTTCGTGGCCTACGAACCCCAGCACCGCTCTCTAACCCGCGCTCCCCAGCCTTCGCTCCCCCCTGCAGGGGAGTCCGTGCTGTCTGGTGGGGGTCATCCTGGTCTGGATCCCGGCCCAACTGGGGTACAGACATCTGGCCTTGCGGCCAGCATCTTTACTCGGCCCTAGCCGCAGCAAGGCCTGCCCCCAGGCAGCCACCGCTCTCCAGCACCGAACCCAATTCCTCGCTCCCTAGCACTCACTCTCCTGCAGGTCACTTCCTGCATTAGTTGGCCCTGACAGGTTTGCAACCATTACACTACCACTCCGGTGGTTCCTGGGCCTCTGGATGTTCAAGGCCAAGAGGAGTATGAAGGCCAGAGTATTATTGATTCTAGGAGATTTAGGGAGAAATTGCAATATTTGGTCCATTGGAAGGGCTATGGCCCTGAAGAACGTTCTTGGGTAGATCAGAAGGACCTCCATGCACCTAGATTGTTACGCAATTTCCACTCTAAATATCCCCAGAAACCTAGACCTCCTGCTGGGAGAGGGGGCCTTTGAGAGGGGGGTACTATCACAGTGCCCATGAGCCATAACTGTCACTCTTGGTTGTGGGCGCTCCCATTGGCTGAGCCTGTTTGGCCCGCCCATTGTGGTCTTATTATACCTGGCCTTTGGCACCTGTCAGGTGCCCTTTCGTGGTGTTCCTGAGCCAGTGTTGCTGTTGCTGTGTTCCAGTGCTCCTGCTTCCTGTGTACCTATTTGGCATGTTTGACTATGCTCCTTGTTTCCTACTCCGTGATCTGACCCGGCCTGGCTGACATTCCTGCTTGTGACCTGATCTGGCTTGTCTGAGAATCCTGCTCCATGATCTGACCAGGCCTGGCTGACTTCCTGCTTGTGACCTGATCTGGCTTGTCTGAGAATCCTGCTCCATGATCTGACCTGGCCTGGCTGACTTCCTGCTATGTGACCTGTACTGGCTCGCTGCTGACCCTGTCTCCGTTCCTGCCGCTGCTGCTTGGTGTCGCCTAGGCGACATTCTGACTTCCACTGTGCTTGTGGCAGGGCTGATCATGTCATAACCTCCATTAACACTTGCAGAGCCATGTCTCTGTTCACTGAGCCTCCATTAACACTTGCAGAGCTGTTATCTCCATTCCCTGAGCCTCCGTTTATACTTGCAGAGCTGTGTCTCCATACCCTGAGCCTCCGTTAACACTTGCAGAGCCGTTGTCTCCGTTCACTGAGCCTCCAGTAACACTTGCAGAGCTGCTGTCTCCATTCACTGAGCCTCCATTAACACTTGCAGAGCCGTTGCCCTGATCTTCCGCTACACTTGCTGAGCCGGTTACCTTGCAGAGCCTTTGTATAAGGCGGTGGCTCATTCTGTCTATCTTGCAGTGTAGTCAGTCTCCGTTACGGCGCCCACGGGAGGCGCTATTGGCTCTAGCTCTTACAGTGTTTAGTCTCCGTTACAACGTCCATGGGGGCTATTGGCTCAGGCTCTTGCAGTGATTAGTCTCTGTTAAATGCCCGTGGGGGCGTTTGGCTCTAGCTCTTGCAGTGTAGTTTGTCTCCTTTGCCACGCCTGTGGGGGTTATTGGCTCTAGCTCTTGCAGTGTGGTTATCTCTGTTGCAACGCCAGTGGGGGCTTGTGGCTCTAGCTCATCTCTGCAGAGTAGTTGGCCTCAGTTCCTGTTCGGCCTAGCAGCAATATCTGTTCAATAGACTGACGGTGTTGTTTCATCAAGCACCACTTGCTGCTCCATTACCACCTTGGGCGTGTCAAACACAACAACAGAGACTGATTGATTTACATGTACTTTAACCATTCAGTACCCTTATGTTTCTATGCCTGTCCTGAGACAGTATATGTATATTTATTGCATCTGTATACTGGGCCTGAGAAGGCATCTGTAAGCCACTGTTCTTTCTATTATTCTGTATTGCCTATAGAGGGTGGTCTTTCTTGTTTAATTAATAAAACTGTGTTTTATTCTAACCTGCTGGTCTGAGTGTCCTACAAAACCGTTATAGATGGGTGTTATTCCTATCTATATTTAATTTTGAAGTTTCGTACCTCCCTGGTTCCAAGAACACTCAAGCTGACACCTTGTCTAGACAGTTTGGTCCAGAGTGTGAGTCTGAAAGTGAACACGTTCCAATTATTCCTCCTGATCACATTTTGGCTACTATCCGTAGTAGCATTACTTCTCCTCTGGGTGAGGAGATCCTGGCGTCATAAAACAATGCCCCAGTTGAGAAACCCAGTGGAAAATGTTTTGTAGCTGACAATCTCTGCACTATGCTACTGGAGGCTTACCATTCATCCAAAGCAGCTGGGCATATTGGTCGGGACCAACTAATTTGGTCAATTTCACAGCTATTTTGGTGGCCTAGTCTGAGGGCAGATTGTGCAGCCTTCATGGAGGCCTGTTCCGTATGCCCCCATGCCAAGACTCCTAGGCATCTACCTCTAGGACTACTCCAGACTGTTCCTAATGGTGAACGCCCGTGGTCACACATTTTATTAGACTTTATGGTAGAGTTGCCTAGATCCACAGTCATACTAATGATCGTGGACAGATTCTCAAAGATGGCACATTTTGTTCCGCTCCCGGGACTACCCTCCTCTAAGGAATTGGCTGTGGTATTTGCTAGGGAGGTATTCAGGCTCCACGGAGTACCCCGAGTTGTGATTTCTGATCGTGGGAGCCAGTTCATATCGAGGTTTTGGAAGGCTTTTTGTGACCAGATGGGCATCAAGCTGCTATTTTCATCTGCCTCTCACCCCCAGACCAATGGTGCTGCGGAAAGAGCCAACCGAGGACTGGAACAATTCTTGCGCTGCTTCGCTTCTGACCATCATGTCAATTGGGCTGACCTATTGCCGTCGGCGGAGTTTGCAAGGAATTGTGCCATAAACTCTTCGTCCGGGAGCTCTCCTTTCCTGATTAATTATGGGTTTCAACCTTCTCTGCTCCCGGATACATTTCGGGCTCAGGAAATTCCAGCTGTGGATGAGCATATGGAGCAGCTCCGCTCCTCATTGGCACAGGTTCAGAATACATTGCGAAGGTCCTCAGAGCAATATCAGAGATACGCAGACCACAGGAGACGTCCTTCTCCGGTCTTTCAGGTGGGGGATAGAGTCTGGTTGGCCACCAAGAACCTGCACCTGCAAATGCCATGTCACAAGATGGCTCCACGTTTCATAGGACCTTTCTGGGTGCTCCGTAGAATTAACCCTGTGTCTTATGCCTTAGACCTCCCTAAGAATATGTGCATCCACAACGTGTTTCATGTCTCTCCCTGAAACCACTGATCTGCAACCGTTACACGTCCGCTCAGGTAGTCCCAGGTCCAGTATGCATTCAGAATCAGGATGAATATGAAATCCAAAGCATCCTGGACTCCCATAGGGTTCGGGGGCGCGTTCAATATTTTGTCCACTGGAAAGGTTACAGTCCTGAAGAGTGTTCCTGGGCGGATCAAAATGATAGCCACGCTCCTAGATTGTTGCGCAGTTTCCACGTGAAATTTCCCAATAAGGTATGGGCTGTTCCATGGGGGGATGGAGATCATTGAGTGGGGGGTACTATCACAGTGCCCCGTGATTGCCTCTAGCAGATTTGCCATACAGTGACATTATTCACTTCCTAGCTGTCGCTCTCACTGAGTCGCTATTTCTTATAGGTCACCATGCTGGTGTGGTCATCTCTCCGCCCATCTGTCAGGGTTTTTAAACCTCAGCCTGTGTCATTGCCTTTGCCCTTTCGTGGTGTACCTGAGCTTATTGCTGTGTTAGTCCATTACTGTTCCTGTGTATTACCTGGCTACGTCTGACTACCCGTTCCAGATCTGACTCCTGGCTACGTCTGACTACCCATTCCGGTTCTGACTCCTGGCTACGTCTGACTACCCATTTCAGCTACGACCACTGGCTACGTCTGACTTCCCGATCTGGTTCAGACCATTGGCTGCCTCTTGGTTCACTCTCCGTTGTTCCGCTCCAATGCCTTTCTGTGCCTTGGTTTGGTTTCCTTGTTGCCTTGGCCTTCCGTTCTGCACTCACTTCCATTAGCGGCGCTTGTCGGTCATTCTGTGTGTTTGACCTCCCGTGGCCGTTCCGAATTGTGTGTTGCCTTACCTAGCCTCAGTACCGGTTACCATACTATTGTATACCCTATCGCTAGGGTATTGTTGCTCTCCTTTATTCCTGCCAACTGTGTGTGTGTGTAGGAGTGCTCTGCACTGCCCTCACATCTACCTGTGTGAGTCCCAGGGCCATTCAGATCTTGCTCATCTGCCTAGTGAAGGGTGAGGAAAGTGAGTTCACTGTTCTCCCTGGTCTCGTGAAGGTGTGCCATTCAGCCGTATGCATGGAGTACTCGCACTGTTATTCCATCTACCTGTGTGAGTCCCAGGGCCTTTCCATTGTCACTCATCTGCCTAGTGAAGGGTGAGGAAAGTGAGTTCACTGTTCCTCCCTGGTCTCGTGAAGGTGTGCCATTCATACCGTGTGCACAGTGTACCTGTACAGTCCTCACATCTACCTGTGTGAGTCCAAGGGCCATTCCGTTACTGCTCACCTGCCTGGTGAAGGGTGAGGAAAGTGGGTCCACTATTCCTCCCTGGTCTCGTGAAGGTGTGTCACTATCTACTGCCACTTCGTGTCATTACTATTGCTACTGTTGTGTCATTTGTTGCCAGCAGCCTGTTTCTTCATTTCCTGTCATTATTGTATTTAATAAAGTTTTATCTTAAGTTCATCTTTACTTGTCAGTGTGTTAAATTCCTAGTCACCCCGTGACAATATACAAGTGAAGAAATGGTGGAAGAGCATCATCAAGTAACAAATAAAACAAGATAATTAACAGATATTGTTATTGTCATGGGTAGACTGAACAAAATTAAGACTGACAAAGCCCGGGTCCTGATGGTATATTTCCAATAGCTCTTCAGGAACTCAGTGCAGTGTTAGCAAGACCCCTCTTTTTACTCTTAAATGGTAAAGGCAGTTGATGTAATATAGCTACATTTTGCAAATTCATTTAATACAGTGCCACAAAGAAGGCTGGGGTATACGATGAGGAAACTGGGGCTAGGGGATAACCTCTGCAATTGGATAGAAACTGGTTGAAGGATAAGGAGCAGTATATGGTTGTAAATCGACAATTCTCCAATAGATTTTTTTTTATTGAGAGGACAGTAATAAATTCACTGAGAATGCACATAATAGTCAAATAAGAGAAACAATGCATACAGTCAAGAAGATATCATAACAGAGAGGTACAGCTGTCTCATTTTGATTTTTAAAGTTTAAGAAACTAAGCTAAACCAAAACCAAAACTACCCACCCCTATCTCCACCCCTAACCAAGACTCTAAAATAACTCATCCCACCCCCCCTCCCTCCCTCCTCGGGAGACGAGCAGAACACATCTTTAATTAATTAATTATAAACGAAGCAGATAACAGCATAGGCATCGATTTGTAAGTAAATATGTAGATAGAGTAATAGGTAGCCATGACATCCAGGACCATCACAAACATTCTCCAATAGATTTAAAGTTGAGAGTGGAGTACCTCAGGGTTCAGTAATTGGTCCACAGCTTTTTAACATGTTTATAAATGACCTGGATATAGATATCAATATTTGCAGATGTCACTAAATTATGCAGGGTAATTAATTCAAAATAGTATATTTTTTCTCTACAGAGGGATTTACATAAAATTTAACCAAATGGAATATGAAGTTTAATGTGGGAAAGTGTAAAGTCATGTATTTGGGAAGAAAAAAATCCCAATGCTACATATGAACTTAATGGAATCATTTTAGGGGACTCGTTGGTAGAGAAAGACCTGGTTATCCTTGTAAACTACAAACAGTGACCAGTGTCAAATAGCGCTAGCAAGAAGCAAACAAAGTCCTGTCTTGCATAGAAAGGAGTATTGAAGCAAGAGTGGATAACATCAGTTTGTCATTGTGCAAGTAGTTGGCAAGACCTCACCTCAAATATACAGTGCAGTTTTGGGGCCAGTTCTGAAAAAGGATATTTTAGAATTGGAGAGAGTACATAGAAGAGCAACAAAATTAATTAGGGGAATGGAGGACTTGATGTATGAGGAACTACTAGACAAACTTGGTTTATTTCCTCTACAGAAAAGACAACTAAGAGGCGATCTTATCAAAATATACAAATATATGAGAGGTCAATACAAGGATCTCTCTGGTGAGCTATTCATTCCAAGATCTGATCAAATAACCAGGGAACACCCCTTGAGATTAGAGGAAAGGAGGTTTTGATTTCAGCAGAGGAAGGTTTTTTTTACAGTAAGTCATGTTAAATTATGGAATTCCTTGCCCAAGGATGTGGTTGTGGCAGATACAATGGGTACATTTAAGAGAAGATGGAAGGTAATCCAGACGTGGACCCCTTGCTCTCAGTGCCTAGAGAATCCAGCTACACCCTCCTGATGAGGCCCAACAAGGCCGAAACGTATGTCGGGGGTTAGCTGATGTGCCTGTGCAGGGGAGACTTGCCCAACATTTTCAAACTAGACCTCCCTTTTGGGTTGGATTAGTCTAATGTGTATGTGGAAAATTCTCCTCTGTAATAGCACTAGAGAGATAAAACGTGATTAGTGATGAGCGAGCATGCTCGGCCGAAGCTCGGTTCGGCTCGAGCATCGCTCTGCTCGGCACATGGCGGTACTCGTACGAGTACCGCATGTGCTCGCTCGCCATGTTCGGGTCTCCTCCCCGCACGTTTCGCGGCTGCTGCGCAGCCAATAAACGTGCGGGGAGGCTCTGACATCAGTGTAATGCCAGCAGCCATGTTGGCTGCTGGCATTACACTGATTGGCTGGCCAGAACCCGTGATCGGCTCATTCTTAGGCAGGGAGAGATGCGATCAGGCAGGGAAAGTCAGTGTAGGGAGAATAAAAGTGTTGGAACTCTTTCAAGACCCAAAAGTCCTTTTTAGGACTGTTGTGTGTGGGGGCAGCATTTATATTTTGTTTGGGGGGGCACAATTTCCTTTTTTTTGTGGGGGGGATATTAGTAAGGTGACATATAATACTAGATGCACAGGAAGTCAGTGTAGGGAGAATAAAATTGTTGAAACTCTTTCAAGACCCAAAAGTCCTTTTTAGGACTGTTGTGTGTGGGGGCAGCATTTAATTTTTTTTGGGGGTGGCAGAATTTCATTTTTTTGTGGGGGGGACATGTTCTAAGGTGACATTGTACTAGGTGCACAGGGACAAATATTTCACAGTGCAGTGACAAGCTGACATATTCTGTTAGGTGCACAGGGCCAATTATTTTAAAACGCAGCGACAAAAAGGGCCATTTTAAACGTGTGCCTAGCCATAGATTATTGTCACATTCTGTTTAGTGTGCAAATTCACAAATTAACGTCACATATTCTGTTCACTGTGCCTAGCCGCAGATTAGCGTCACATTCTGTTTCGTGTGCCTAGCCGCAGATTAGCGTCACATATTGTTTAGTGTGCCTAGCCGCAGATTAACGTCACATATTGTTTAGTGTGCCTAGCCGCAGATTAGCGTCACATATTGTTTAGTGTGCAAATTCACAAATTAACGTCACATATTGTTTAGTGTGCAAATTCACAAATTAACGTCACATATTCCGTTCACTGTGCCTAGCCGCAGATTAGCGTCACATTCTGTTTAGTGTGCCTAGCCTCAGATTAGCGTCACATATTGTTTAGTGTGCAAATTCACAAATTAACGTCACATATTGTTTAGTGTGCAAATTCACTAATTAACGTCACATATTCCGTTCACTGTGCCTAGCCGCAGATTTGCGTCACATTCTGTTTCGTGTGCTTAGACGCAGATTAGCGTCACATTCTGTTTCGTGTGCCTAGCCGCAGATTAGCGTCACATATTGTTTAGTGTGCCTAGCCGCAGATTAGCGTCACATATTGTTTAGTGTGCAAATTCACAAATTAACGTCACATATTGTTTAGTGTGCAAATTCACAAATTAACGTCACATATTCCGTTCACTGTGCCTAGCCGCAGATTAGCGTCACATATTGTTTAGTGTGCAAATTCACTAATTAACGTCACATATTCCGTTCACTGTGCCTAGCCGCAGATTAGCGTCACATTCTGTTTAGTGTGCCTAGCCGCAGATTAGCGTCACATATTGTTTAGTGTGCAAATTCACAAATTAACGTCACATATTGTTTAGTGTGCAAATTCACAAATTAACGTCACATATTCCGTTCACTGTGCCTAGCCGCAGATTAGCGTCACATATTGTTTAGTGTGCCTAGCCGCAGATTAACGTCACATTCTGTTTCGTGTGCCTAGCCGCAGATTACCGGCATATATTCCGTTTAATATGAAGAAGGCGGGTAAAAAGGGACGGGGAAGTGGACGTGATCCTGATAGTTCAGGGCGCGGGTCAGGACGCGTAGAAACTGTGCCTGGTGCCAGAGCACAAGAAAGAAAGACATCCACCATACCTAGCTTCATGTCTCAGTTTACAGGGCGTCGCAGGACATCACTCTCGAGGTCAGATCACTGCGAACAGGTGGTCGGTTGGATTTCAGCTGATACTGCTTCCAGTCGGTTAAGCACCACCCTGTCTTCCACCAAGTCCACTCTCACTAGCCAAGAGTCTGGTCAACATAATCCTCACCCTGATCATCCTTCCTCCCACCATAGAGGGTCTGGCCAAAGAAGTGATCCCACACTGGGATATAGTGAGGAGCTCGTCTCATCACCAATCCTTGATTTGAACCTCTCTCCAAGCACGCTTGCAGAGGAACATGAGATCTTGTGCCCTGATTCACAACCTCTAGAGGGTACCCAATCACAAGAAGATGACAGAGGGGAACGGCATTTAAGGTCAAAGGAAGTGGATGATGATGATGAGACACAGTTGCCATCATATCAACCACAATTACTGTCTTTAGACCTTGATGAGGAGGATGATACACAGTTGTCAATGACTGAGGATGTGGTGGGATCAAGAAATGAGGAGGATGATCAGAGTGAGGAAGTGGAGGAGGACTTGGTGGACGATGAGGTCACTGACCCCACCTGGGAAGGTGGAAAGCCGAGCGATGACAGCAGTCCTGAGGGTGAGCCATCTGCAGCACCGCAACAGGCTGGAAGAGGCAGTGGTGTGGCTAAAGAAAGAAGGTGGACCGCACCAAACCGGCCCGCAAATGTTCCACGGAGCACCCCCTTGCATAAATCTCCCTTGCCAAGGGGTAGGTGTTCCGCGGTATGGCGTTTTTTTAAGGAAAGTGCGGACGACAAAAGAATTGTAGTTTGCAACCTGTGCCACACCAGAATGAGCCGAGGCATGAACACTAGAAACCTCACCACCACCAGCATGATCCGACACATGGCATCCAAGCACCGTAATAAGTGGGAGGAACGCCCGGATCGCCAATCTGTGTCTGCAGGCCACACCACTGCCTCCTCTTCCCCTGTTTTCGGTGCCGGCCAATCGCCTGTCAAAGGCGCAGGCCCGCATACCTCCCGCCCTGCACCTGTACCATGTGAAGCACCATCAGCGACCACATCCACTTCCCTGTCCCACCGCAGCGTCCAAATGTCGTTACCCCAGGCATTTGAGCGCAAGCGAAAATACCCAGCCACCCACCCACAGGCCATAGCACTAACCTCACACCTTTCCAAATTACTGGCCATCGAAATGCTGCCATTTAGGCTTGTGGACACTGAGTCCTTCCGCAGCCTGATGGCAGCAGCTGTCCCTCGGTACGCAGTCCCCAGCCGCCACTACTTTTCCCGGTGTGCCGTCCCCGCCTTACACCACCATGTGTCCCTTAACATCACCCGTGCCCTGACCAACGCAGTTACTGGGAAGGTCCACTTAACGACTGACACATGGACAAGTGCTTGTGGCCAGGGACGCTACATTTCCCTGACGGCACACTGGGTGAATGTCGTGGAGGCTGGGAGCGACTCGGACCCTGGGATGGCACAGGTGCTACCCACGCCGAGGATTGCGGGCCCTACCTCCATCAGGGTTTCCGCCAGCACCTACGTTATTGGCTCCTCCTCCTTCTCCTCCTCCTCCGTTTCCACCTCCGAATTCTCTGCGCGCAGCGCCACTCACCCATTAGCCGGTAGCTGGAAGCAGTGTAACACTGCAGTGGGGAAGCGTCAACAGGCCGTGCTGAAGCTGATCTGCCTTGGGGACAAACAGCACACGGCCTCAGAGCTGTTGCAGGGGATTAGTCACCAGACCGAGCAGTGGCTCTCGCCACTCAACCTGCAACCAGGCATGGTTGTGTGTGATAATGGGCGTAACTTGGTGGCGGCTTTGGAGCTCGGCAAGCTCACACACGTACCATGCCTAGCGCATGTATTTAATTTAGTGGTTCAGCGATTTCTAAAAACCTACCCCAATTTGCATGATCTCTTGACCAAGGTGCGCCGCGTGTGTGCACATTTCCGTAAGTCATCTACAGCTTCAGCCGGCCTGTTGACGCTGCAGCAGCGCTTACAATTGCCAGCTCACCGGCTGCTGTGTGACGTGAGCACGCGCTGGAACTCCACCTTCCACATGTTGGCCGGGCTTTGTGAGCAGCAGAGGGCAGTAGTGGAGTACCAGCTGTTACACGGTCGTCGCCTCTCTGTTCAACTTCCTCTAATCAGAAGTGAGGAGTGGGAATGGATGTCAGACCTCTGTGAGGTTTTACGCAGTTTTGAGGAATCGACACAGATGGTGAGCGGCGATAACGCTATTATCAGTGTAACCATCCCACTTCTGTGTCTACTGAAACGCTCGCTGCTCACAATTAAAACCGACGCTTTGCATGTGGAAGAGGTGGAAATCGGGAAGGAAGAGCTTACACAAGGTGATAGCCAGAGCACCCTCACTTCGTCTTCTCAGCGACAATTGGAGGAGGCGGAGGAGGAGGAGGAGGAGGAAGACACGGTTGCCTCCGCTACAGAGGGTAGCCATGGAACTTTATTTCCATCTCTTCAGCGTGGGTGGGCAGAAGAGGAGGAAGAGGATGAGGAGATTGAGAGTCATCCTCCTGGTGAGGACAGCGAAATCTTGCCTGTTGGTACTCTGGCACACATGGCTGACTTTATGTTAGGCTGGTTTTCCCGTGACCCACGCGTTATACGCATTTTAGACAACACGGATTACTGGGTGTTCACCCTTCTGGACCCCCGCTACAAAGAGAATTTCTCATCTCTCATTCCTCCGGTGGAGAGGACAAGCAAAATGGTGCAATACCAGAAGGTTCTTGTCGAAAAATTGCTCCAAAATTTTCCATCTGACAACGCTGGCGGCAGAGTACGTGCTACCTTAGCCAACAGAGAAGCGGAGAAAAGGGGAGCACACAGCAGTTCCGACAAAGGCAGGGCAACACTCTCCAAGGCGTGGGACACCTTCATGACACCCCGCCAGCACCCTCACCCTGATGCGCGGCCTAGTGTCACAAGGAGGGAAAAGTTTTGGAAGATGGTGAAGGAGTACGTAGCAGACCGTGTCAGCGTCCTCAATGATCCCTCTGTGCCTTACAACTACTGGGTGTCCAAGCTGGACACGTGGTATGAACTGGCACTCTACGCCTTGGAGGTGCTGGCCTGCCCTGCCGCCAGCGTTCTGTCTGAGCGGGTATTTAGTGCTGCTGGTGGCATGATAACAGATAAGCGTATCCGCCTTTCCACCGAAAATGCTGATAGGTTGACACTTATAAAAATGAACAAGGCCTGGATTTCCCCTGACTTCTCCACTCCACTGGAGGAAAGCCCCGGGTGAACATAAAGTCACTTTAGATATGTTATTTACAATGATGGGAATACTCTGTATTCCCATTCACCCCTTCCACCCAAAAAACGGGTATATGGTTGACTCTTAATCTTCTCATCCTCCTCCTCCTCTTCCATATGCCCTGTGATATAATTTTTATATAGGGCCAGCTCACCAGCGGGCCCTGTGATATAATTTTTATATAGGGCCAGCTCACCAGCGGGCCCTGTTTGACAATTTTTGTATAGGTCAGCCTTCTCATATAATGTTTTATTGGGTCAGCTCTCTAGCGGGCCCTCTCATATAATGTTTTATAGCGTCAGCTCACTAGCGGGCCTTCGCATATAATGTTTAGGATGGTCAGCTCCGCAGCAGACCCTCACCCATAATGTTTTAGATGGTCGGCTCAGCAGCAGACCCTCATTCCTAATGTTTTAGATGGTCAGCTTAGCGGCATGCCCTCGCCCCTAATGTTTTAGAGGGTCACCAGCAGGCCATTAATCCTAATTTTTCAAGGGTGTGTATGATGCCCTCCTTTATGTGTAATAAAGGGTGTATTGGAGTGACATTTCAGTCTAATTTTTGGCAGCCCTTTCACTTAGTGCATAGGCTTTATGAGTGTTGGACCACTACCTGAACTATTGTACCACAATGTGAATGAGGCCCTCCATTTTGTGATATACAGGTTGTATCGGAGTGCCTCAGGTCCTCCCATTGAATTAAATAGGGCTGGGGTGTTCGACAGAGCAGAAGGTAGTTCTTGGCTTCATCCACTAAGTCACATCGTCACTTTTACTCAATGGATCAGACCCCACTGTTCCGACTATAAATTTTGGACTTAACAAGGGCAAACGGACATGTTGTAAAACCTGTGGTAGCTGCGGCCTCCGTTCCTGAATGCTGTACCTTACCCGGGCCATAACTACGTTGAACACCTGCTTTACGCTGCGCACGTTTCCCTCTTAATCATGGCCCCAGTTCCGAAAAATCGATGAAATTTTTGGCAGAATTTGCAGATGATATACAAGTAAATATACAGCAAATACTGTTTGGTAACAATTTTTCGCCTAAAATCGTTTTTATCTTCCTTTTTGTGTGTTTTACGGTCAGTCTGTAAAAATGGCGTACTACGGGCGAAACATCGTTCCCAGCAGCGACGTTGGAGTCCAAGATGCATCCAGACATCCTCCCTATGCTGTCCCTGAACCATTTCTGTGGTGTTTCCATCATTTTCTGACCTTTTCCTATGAACCAGGCACCCTCCCCTCATCAGAGCAGGGGGTGCCTGGTGTAATGCTCGAGTCCTCCCATTGACTTCAATGGGGCTCGGGTGCTCGGCCGAGCACTCGAGCCTCAGGGGGCGCTCGGCCAGAGCACCCGAACACCCAAGCATCGGGGTGCTCGATCATCACTAAACGTGATGCTTCTGAGCGGTGACTAGCTGTAGAACAGGCCATTGTGCTGTTGTTAATACTCAGAAGCCTCTCACATTTTGTATGTATTATTTGGAAGCAGGAAAGATATATAATTCTCATGTCTCTGGGTTATGAGGGAAAGGTTGGATTAATGGACTTTGGTCTTTTTTCAGCCTGATTTACTTTGTTATTATGTTAAATTCCCCAATAAGTGTGTGTCCACTGCAATGTTATGGAGTATGGCACACACAAGGATTATATCACACTTTGGGGGTGGGGTGTATTGCAGTGTTCCACCAGATTCATCCAGACACCTGAATCTGGTTTTCAGAAGTCCAAAGGTGTGTTGAATTGAATTCCTCATCCTCACGTGAGCATCATTGTACCTGTGCTCTGCTGGTGTTTGTGGATTAGCTATGGGTGTCAGTAATCATGATTTTCAGCCATATCATGCATCTCCTATGGAATAGAAGTGAAATTTTCACACATGAACCACATAGTTTTGTTGATGATGCATATATTGATACATATTGTCTATAATGACAATGCTAATCTAGGGATTTCCTTTTTCATTTGAGTGTCTCTGTATGCATTGCCTGATGTTATGTGTACATTGGTCACTCACCCAACAATCATCCTCCTGTATAGATCCCATTCTACATTCTAAAACTCACAATAGACTGAGGAGTGTGTGATGTATGTGTGATCCACATGATGTCATCCCACACCATCTGAGCGCTGAGAGTGGAAATGCTTCCTGTTGATGAACAGATGTCCCTCATGTGGAGGAGCTCTTATGTACACATGTGTGAAGTCAATGGCTCCCATGACTCTTGGTATGCATCCCTTGTGTAGAACTCCTGCTTCACCTGTGCCCACTCCATCTGGGTAAAGGGGAAGTGATCTTTTCTCCTGGACTTCCACTTCAGGACTGTCATCACATCAGCCAACACCCAGAAACATGTAGCCTAGGACATCCCAGATACATATCCCTCAGTGGTCTGGAATGATGCACACAACAGCTACTCCTTTCTGGATAGGGCACTATTGGTGTTGCGGATGTGGGGTCAAAGTCATCTTTGATCTCCTTATAGAGGTGGATGATGCTCTGTGATGTCAACCTGTACCGCTCTCTCTGACCTCAGCCTCCACCATTCAGAAGAGTGTGACCCTTTTCCAGAATATCCTTTGTCTCGTGGCCATCTGGCCTTTCTGTGCTGCTCCACATGTCCCTCTGGCACTTGTGGCTGGAGGATATCTGGTTCAGGAAGCCCATGTACTGCTACCTCACCTGCTCCTCCACCTGGAGATGGCATTCTGGGTGCTTCACCAGAATAGCATCCAAACTTTCAACAGTCTGTTTGGGATATCCTGGGGCTCCCTATCCCTCACCTGTCCCCTCCTCTGATGCCTTCGAAGATATTGCAGTGGAAACACGATGCTATGAATAGCTGTCTGAGTGGTGGGAGGTCCCTATAAGGCAGGGATGAGTTGTTGGCCAGAAGGGGTCAGCAGGTAACAATGGACCAAGAGGAACCAGGGGTGTGTCTAGGTGAGTGAATAGCAGTGTGGATGTTATTGTTTGAGTGTATTTGTGCTGATTGCTGTTTACATGTAAGGTGAGCATGTGATTTTGTCCGGTGTGGTTGATGATGCAAGGGCATCTTTGTTCTCCATTGGATACTCATCTTGAACCCACAGGCTTACAATGCTTTGCGATTGACATGTTGGTATCTGTTAACCCTTACAGGTCCAGAGAGCATGCAACAGATTGGTTCACACTGATTTGCACATCCAGTGTACGTTGTCCGGGACTTGTAGGGACAGAAATCACATTTCCAGGGTGCTTCCTTGGGCTTTCAGGGGTTATTTTAGCAGTCATTCTCATTGTGTCATGTCATAACTGTTGTGTGAGATGTTTCTTCCCTGCTTTCTGGTGTTTCATAGGGGATTTTAACATATGTTATGTTTTCTATGCCTGGAATTTGTAGGCTCTGTAATACTGGAAATAAATGTATCCTTTTAATGTCCAGTAACACTCACCACACACACAACTGAATAGCAAATGGTTTGAGCTGTTCCAGTTATCTCGATGGGTGAAATTTTACTGGCTGTTGTCATTTTTTACCACACGGTTAATAGAATACCAAACTGTATTTGCAAATCTTTTTTTTTTTTATGGAGGCAATTGAATCAAGCCCCTTGATTCAACTTATTGAGGACGAAAAATTTCAGTAGATCAGACTTTTTGTTCATTTCTTTGGCAAGTTAAAGGTGCTACACCTGTATTTGTGGGAGGGGCTGCAAGCCCTTAAATATGGGCAGCAGCCCTTCCCACTGGAGCTCAATTCATGTCAAACGTCATCTCCGGGTTTCTCCACGTCTCGCTATTCAGCGCACGTCTCGCTATTCATCGCTCCTTCCATACCTCACCTCTAGTAAGTCTCCACTCTCCCCCCCTCCCCTCATCTGTCCGACATTAATGCTGCACATCGCCACCCACCTGTCTATCTCTATCACACATCATCCTGTTAACCCGTCCACCATCGGTTCCTTCCCCAGCTACCTTAACCACCTTTTGTGCCTACCCCGCCCCCTCCATCCTCCATCGGTTCCTTCCCCGGCTACTTAACCAATTTTTTGTTCCTACCCTTCCTCCTCCATCCTCTATTGGTTCCTTCCCTGCTCTTACATCGGCCCGGTCCTCGCACTCTCTCATCCCTTCCGTTACTCGATTGGCCACCAGCCCCTGTTCACTCCTCAAGCATACGTCACTCATCTTTCTGGCAGCTTCCGACACTACAGCTTTTTGCCCCCCCCCCTTTTTCTTCCCGCTCTGGCTTCCGCTCCACATCTAGTCACCATTACTGCAGTCACCTTTCTTTCCCCCAATGTCATCTCGTCTCCCACCCCTTCTTTTCACACGATCGCCGCCTCAGGTTTCCTGCCAATTCAGTCCTGCATTGCATCATTCAAAAAAAAAAAAAAAAAAACACACACACGTTTTTTTTCACAGTCCAAGCATACCCCAAGGCCATTCACCACATCACATCACTGGGAAATTAAAAGATACTGCATCATATTTTAAATCAACCCCTTCCAACTAGAGGGTTCCTCACATTTGGGGACCTCTCTGGTTTCCAGCACTTGTTTCATTCACCATAGAGCTATACTGGCACACAGGTTATCTTCAGTGCCATCTAACAAACCATACACACCATCTCTCTCTCCCACTACTTATCTCCCCTTCCTTCCGGCAGCCACATTTTCACATACACACGCACACAAAAAAAACCAAAAAGAAACAAAAAAAACCCTCTTTCTCTCCTCAGCCTACTACCACGCTTCCTCACGGCTATTGTCATCTAGCAGGTACGTTGTCTCCCCTCCCCCCCCTTTTTGTTCTCTCGGCTGCCTCATTCAGTGCTTCATCAATGGCATGTTCCTCCAGGCAGCTCCAGCAACTCAGGAATTCAGCCCACAGCTCTCTGACCTTCATACTAGGTAACCACCTTCCTGTTCACACTTACGCTATCATGTTTTTATCCTTTATGCTCATGTCTATTTTTTCCTAGGCATCTGCTCATAGATCCATTCCGACAGTCATCCTACCCAACTAGGTGACCACTGGGTTCCTCTCATCCAAATCCTCCAGGTATGCGAACCTCCCCCCCTTCTTCTCTTCCAGTTTTGTCCTTCGCTCATTGTTGTTACTTTTCATAGACATCCGTTTCATAAGCTTCCATCAGGTAGGTCCTCTGGTTTTCTGCTCACCATGCATCATACCACCATCACTCATATTCATTCGCACTCCCCCCCATTCACCTTAAATAAAAATTTTTAAAAATTCACACACGCAAGTACGCACGCGCACATTCCTCCACTCACTCTTTCCCTTGCATACTACCTCACAATTCTTCCTCACCTTACCTTCACAATGAGGCCGAAGGTCATTAGCACACTTCTCTCCACAGCCATATCTGCACCAACCTCTTCACTGAGGTCCAGGTACTTGGTAATTCCATCCACTCACAAGTCCGTTAGCCGTACTCCTCTTCAGAGGCCGAAGGTTACTGACCCTTACCTCCTCCGAGGCCTAAGGTTCAGTCTTTCTCTCTCAGAGTCATGGGGTCACACATCCTTACCTCATCACAGAGGCCGAAGGTTTTTCTTCACCTAGCATCGAAGGCCAGGGTTACTTTACCTTTTCTCTAGGGGATGCGGGTACCTCCTTACCTTGTCACAGAGGCCGAAGGTTGTTTCTCCTCCTCTTCAAGAGGCTGAAGGTTTCCTGCCTACACACAAGAGACCGTATCCGCCTTACCTCCTCATAGAGGCCAAAGGCTACATCATTCCCCTTGTTGCACTTGCCTTCTCACAGTCATGGTAAGTCCCCACTTACACTCCTCCCCCCTTCTTTACACCTCCCCTCCTTGGCCCCCTCACCACCCGGGTCCCCCACCTTACTAGTCTAACTTTCATTCCCTTTTAGACTTCCATCCTCACAGCATGGCGGACTCCGAGCAGCAGCAAGATCAATCAGGATCCCAAGCCCAAGATCAAGAAACTCCTATTTACAGGGATTCCGTTGGGAACATCAATACTATTTCTCCACTCGACTGACCTTTGGGGCTAAGAGTAGCCCCAAGATCTTTGACATCTTTGCACAGGTCCTGGTTTGGCTCCTAAAGAATCACTGTAAATGCCCAGGTGTCATTCATTACTTGGATGACTTTTTGCTCATCGAACCCCGCCAAGACCCCACTCCACAAGCTCTTACTTCTCTTTCAGGAACTAGGTATCCCAGTGGCATATATTAAGACCTTCGGCCCTTCCACTCCATTGATTTTCTTGGCATCACACTCAATTCACACACCTTCACATCTAGTTTACCTCCCGAAAAAAACACACGCATCCTAGCCATCATTAGAGAGACATTAGCCTCCCCATCCATATCCCGGACCCAGTCACAATCAGTCCTAGGCCATTTTTCCTTCGCATCTCGCATCATACCTCAAGGTCGCCCTTTCACTTCACACCTAATCACCCTTCTCTCTCACACCACAGAAACCGACCGCAATATCAAACTTGACCCCCGGCACGCCGTGACCTAGTCATGTGGGAGAAGTTTCTTTCCTCATGGAACGTCTGTTCCATGTTCCCCCCTTCACCTTCCAGCTCCTCACCAGCGGTCTACACAGACGCGGCAGCAGGTCAGGGTTTTGCAGGCATTTGCGGCGACGCTTGGTTCTCGGAACCCTGGGCTCCCGAGATCTGTGACACCATGCGGCTCCTGGCTAGTTCCCCCCTGTTGGAGATTTATCCAGTAGTGGCAGCGGCGGCGGTGTGGGGCAGCGGCTGGTCAGGTCAGGCGGTCGTTTTTTTACACAGACAACATGGCCACTTCTCAGATCCTTGTCAAAGGTAGATCAAACTCCCCTGATATCATGAATTTTTTAAGGAGACTCACTTTGATTAAAGTACAAATTTATAATCCACAGCACATTTATTCCAGGTCAACACAATTGTGAGGCTGACGCTCTTTCATGTTTGATCCCACAGGTTTTCATCCAACTACACCCCACAGCCAGCCAGTTCCCCACCAAAGTTCCAGCCTACAAAGATCTCATCCTGGATTAAATCATCTTCTTTCTAGAGCTTCCTTTTTCATCCAAGGTGGTCTCGCTAGCAGCACACGTTGGAATTACCTCCACGCCTGGCATCTGTTTACCAATTTTTACCACAAATTTGACATCCTTGCTCCACCTGCCATTGACTACATCTTAGCCTTCGCTACCCACTGCCACCACACTCTCCAGTTAAGCCCTTCTTCCATCACATTGTATATCGCAGGCATTCAGCACCACCTAGCCATGCAATACCCTCATTCTCCTTCTGTATCCTCAAATTATAGAATAAAAATCTTTCTCAAGGGACTCTTCAAAAGTCACCCTCACCCATTACGAACTTGCCTATCCATCACAGGCGCTATATTTAAAAAAATATATGACTTCCTTCAATCCAACCCATTCGACTCTCAGACTAATATCACACTCCTGGCAGCCATCAATCTGGCTTTTTTCAGCTTCTTAAGACCGGGGGAATTCACCATTAAGAACAGCTCCTCGATCTATTTGAACAAAAACCTCCTGACCTTTCATCATAACCATTGCATTTTGCTCCTTCCTTCATCCAGAACTGATCAATTAAAAAAAGGCATAAAGTTACCTTTCTATCCCACCCATGACAGATGGTGCCCCTTGCTGGCCCTTCAAGCACTAGCCCGGTCTATCTCACCCCTTCCCGAAAGTAGCCCACTGCTGCCTCTACACAACGGACCACTCTCAACCAGTAACTTCAGCAAATATCTTCGCATCATCTTCACACGTTTGGGTCTCAACCCAGATCATTACACCGGCCATTCTTTTAGAATTGGTGCCGCTTCGCAACCTCCAGCAACGGCGTACCAGTCCACATCATTCAGAAATTGGGCCGCTGGCGCTCCTCATGCTATACACGATACATTCCTGAACCACGTTCTGAAATTCAACACGCGCTAGTATCTCTGGCTAATAATGACTGTTCGCAATAAATGCTAACTGGTTATTTTGCCTCATTCCTTTTGGCCTCTTACAGGTTAACCACATCGACGCACCCCTGGGGGGCACAGATAGGCCCAGGGGCCGGCAACCCACTACACCATCCATCCCCTCAGCATATCTCAGTTGTAAGCCCTGACCACAAGTTAAAGGTGCTACATCTGTATTTGTGGGAGGGGCTGCAAGCCCTTAAATACAGGCAGCAGCCCTTCCCACTGGAGCTCAATTCACGTTGAGCCCCCCCATATACCCCCCTTCTTTCAGGTGTTTTCATACAGGTTGGCCCTCTTACAGGTTAACCACATCGACGCACCCCTGGGGGGCCCCGATAGGCCCAGGGGCTGGCAACCAACTACACCATCCATCACCTCAGCATATCTCAGCTGTAAGCCCTCACCACAAATACAAAATGGACAGAAGCATCAAAAGCATTGCTAGCAAAGTGGATAAGAGACTGCATCAGCTTGGCTTACAAAGCAGCAAACAAGGATACACATTTGGGTATTAAGGCCCATTAAAGGGATAGTAATGTTTCATAATAAAAGCAGCTCTAATTAATGATCATAGTATTTGGACTTTGGAGAGTGTTATTTCAATACTGTCAGAGTTGTAGTTCAAGAGTAATTCAATGACAAAGTATCCTCCTCCCTCCCCTTTTACTGATGTAACACTGTTCAGCCAGATCAGAAGGGAGATGCCCAGGTAGACTGCAGATAAGGGAAAAACCTGATAAACTTGTCAAGGGGGGCAAGACTTTCATTGTTCTCATAGAAAGAAGATTGTTCCCTTCTGTTATCTGTCTGGTCTATGGACTGGATTCCACATCTGAGAAGAGATGGCTTACAATAAGTAAAAGGGGCGGGAGGGGAAACTTTCATGTTTTTTTAATGCCTACCAAATAAAATAAAGATTAAACGAAGTATTACTATACCTTTAAAACAGAGAAATATCCACATCATGGGCACAGAAAACAGTGGCTACACCAGAGGACATTTGCAAGGCAGCAACATGGTCATCCTTGTTGACCTTCATAAAGCATTATAGCCTAGACATCCAAGCATCAGCCGATGCAAATTTTGGAAGAAAGGCTCTTCAGGCTGTGATTTCTGATTAAGGTTAAGATTTTACATTATTTTCCCTCCCTTTAATGGTTCTGCTTGGTTAAGTCTCTTTCTTTCTTGCTGTGGAAAGGACACAGAGGAAAAGGTTACCTTTACTTACCAATATTTGTTTTTCCTCTGTGTCCTTCCACAGCACTTCCTTCCAAGATGGATTATATTTTTAAATCTGAAGGTCATAGTAAGTTCAGGGAGAATAAGATATATACATATATGTGCTTAAGTTGAATCTGGATGTTTACTAACTATTCTTTTTTACAGGTCGGACAACAGTATAACTGGGGATGATGTATCCAAGCTGGTCTTTTAAGTTTGTTATTGGTCCTACCAGTTGGGAGGTGGAGTCAATAACCATTATTTCCTGCTGTGGAAGGATACAAAGACAAAACAAATATTGGGGAGTAAATTTCACATTTTCTGTAAAAAGCTGTGTACATGTATGATGCTATATAAATAAAAATACATACATATCACTTACTTAGCTTTTATCTGACACACATGCAGCATCAGGGCAATTGTGTTTTCTATAGCAATGAAGAACATAACTAAAAAGAAAAGTAATTTTTCTATTTATTAATCATAAAGCACCAACATATTCTACAGAACTAAACTAAAAAAAATGTATACAACAGACGTAATTAGGATGTGAATTTTTTATACACATTATCCTATATAATAATTCGCCAAGTTGTGTGTAACGCCTGACATACGCAGTAGATACTGCTGCACGTGCGGCAGTCACACGCGGTGGAGACTGCTCGCGCCGCGGCTGATACAGAGCTGGGCGCTCCGAAGGAGCGTCCAGCTCTGTATCAGCCGAGGCGCGGGCAGTCTCCACCGCGTGTGACTGCCCCGCGACCGGCTGCCAGAGGCTCTGTATCAGCCGAGGCGCGGGCAGTCTCCACTGTGTGACTGCCCCGCGACCGGCTGCCTGAGGCACTGTGGCCCGTGTAACGGGCTGTTCAACTAGTTACGTAATATTTCAAGAAAATAGAAAAATCTATGGTGAGAAGAAAAATATTCCAAAAATGCTGCTAGAAATTAGAATGTGTATAACAATTATTATTATTATTTTTGTAAGTTGAAAAAATAGAAAAAGAAACAAGTAAATAATAAAATCCATTAATTAGATATGAACATAGTTATTAAAAATCAAGACGTAAAGAAATTCATTTTTCCTTCAGTCTAAAATTCTCCATATCATTGTGGCAAGTAATATGCATCAATCTCCAAGTAATAATGATGCAGAGAGTTCTATTTGCAGTGATTCATTGTTGACATGAAAAAAATGCTGACACTTTGAGAAGATATTTTCCCGTAAAAGGTTGAAGTCCTTAAGCAGCAGAAACACCAACGTCCATCATCTTTAAACCTTATTGATTTCTGGTGTAGATTTAAAAGCCTGTTTACTTATTTCCCATCATTTCTGTTAGGCAGTAACAGTTCTCTTCCCACTGAATAAACCTCTCATGATCCTCTTGGTGATTAAGGTCAGACAAAATGTCAAACTCCTAATGCTAAGTGCTTTCACATTAAAAATTAATAACAAATCACTAAACAAAATCCAAACAAGAGATCAGACATGTAAACAGTACACAAAAAAGGTACTACTGACCATTATGAAAAATAGATATAATGCATAACCAATAAATAGCAACAAGTTCCAGTGAAAATTCAAAGTATGAATTTATACTGCTTTTTGAATTTTATGAGTTATTATTTCATGGTACTTTAACATCCTAAAATGTGGTTTTTGCAAGAACCTGAGTGTATATGCAATATTTAAAACAGGATATATTATATTGTAAAGGGCCTTTTTATCTTTCATATTATGGGCTACAAATCACTTAGAGAAAAAGAAAAAAAAGGTTGGAATATGCGTCTGTGCATTTTATACCTTTGATTCAGTCCATATATATATATATATACACACACAATACACCCTAAAACATGCATAAATTAATATATGCAAAAATAATAAATGAATATGGGTAAAGACTTAAAGCGGACCTTTCATGTCTATTAAACTGCCCCCAAATAATTTTTAACATAGAGTTCAGCATTCCAATACTTTTATTATCCTTAGTAACTCTTCGGCGATTCACCGGCAGGCATCTTGACATAGACGAATCTGTGCCCCTGCACTGACTATCCTTTTCTGTATCTTAAGGTACAACGCAACTTCCCCTTGCCAATCATAGAGGAGACAGGGACAGACAGTGCAGGCACACAGATGCCTCTTCTGCAAGATGTCTGTGCTGTTGTCTGACAGTAAGTCTCCGAAGACGTTAGATTTGTAATTAATGCCTGACTTACTAAGGATAATAAAAGTATCGAAATGCTGAACGTACCTGGTACCTGGAGGATCCTACACTGGGGATGACAGCACCCTCCACTCTACCAGTAAGTGCATTATTCCATAATTGGACACCACAATAACCCTCATAACCACTACAGCTCAACAAACTAACCCCTGAACACATGTCCAGCACTGATACACACAACTGCACCAACATAGCACTGAGCACTGGGTTGAAAAAAGTAGAGATGGGAGAACATTTTAACATCAAACTGATGCTATGGGAACCTTGAATTTACACACAACACATAGCAAATATTATTTTATTTCCCAAAGGCATAGTATAAAAGGGGCATGAGGGTGCCTGTGTTGGTGGGGTGTGGAGAAAGAATCTGTTTTGCAGGGGTTGTTTACTGGGATTGGGGGGCAGTTAATAAAAAATAATCCTAAATACAATTGAAAAAAAACCCATAAGACATGGTATAAAAGGGGTCTGAGGAGTGTGCCTTTGTTGGTGTGTGGAGTCTAGGGAGTGAATAATTTGAACAGAGAAATTGTTTGGGGGGGGTTTTGGCTGGTATGGGGGAACAGTTAATAAAAAAAAATACAATAAAATAAGAAATTTGTATGTAAAGTGATAGAGACAGGAAACCATTGACATAAGCTGCCATAGGGGTAGACTGATACTTGACGTGATAGAGTATTTTGTAGAGGATGATTTGTTAGATTTGTCGTTAGCCGTAAGGAAATTTTGATTTGTAGGACTTAGGGCTCGATCCAAATGTTGGCGTTAAAACCAACGTGAAGAAAAAAACTGCCTTCGCTCCTTAAGCAAGACCAGGTAACGTGAGATTCAAATCTTCCTTACCCAGAAAGCCTAAGGAGCGATAACCAACAAAATACACGTTAACCTTAAACCTGCGTCGCGTAGAAAATCTTACCTAAAAACACACGATAAAAATGTTACCTAGCACCACAGCCAATCACAGCACTGCAAAGTATCAAGTTCAGTCAGAAAATCCAAAACCCACGTCTCCAGTTCTGAATAGCTTTCTCTGTGCTTCCCTACCCAGCCACTAGGGGAACACAGAGAAGGCTTTCAGCACCATGGACAGCTTTGAATGCCATAGGGATGTGCACTGCTCACCCCTGTGGCATTCAAAGGGTTAAAATAAATAAAACTAGTACACCAAGCACTACGCAATGCCCCCTTCCACATCCCCCCCCTTAGTATGTCACATATATTGCATATATGTGACATACTAACCCCATCCACATCCACCTCATGGACTTCCATGTAGTGGCCAAATCTGTCTTTTATTCCACAATTAACCCTTTGAGTACCAGAGAGGTAGGAAAGCATTGCTTAGCATGTTTCCTACCCCTCTGGTACCCAAAGGGTTAATAGGCAACGTATGGACTACATACCTTGCCTATATATATATATGTGTGTGTTTGTGTGTGTTTTAAACTTTTTTTTAATTAAAATACTATTATTAGACAGTTTAACTTAGATCTCATTCATTGTTAACCCCCTACCTCCTGTGTCCCATTGCTATTAGTACTTTTGCTCCACTCTTCTTCAAACTGAGAGTGGAGCAAAAGTACTAAAAGCAAAGGGACACAGTAAGTAGGGCATCATGAATGGTTGAGATCTAAGTTAACCCCTGTGAGTGCCAGAGTGGTACGCAACGCATTGCAAAGCAATGCGTTGAGTACCACTCTGGCACTCAAAGGGTTAACATACAACTGAGGGAGCAGGCTGCACTGTGAGTGCAGCGCTCCCCTCATCTCTATTTATAAATTATTACTTTATTAATCATTCCCTTGCTGCGGGCGGCTGTGAAGCCCGCAGCATAATAAAACCCCTAGGCATTGGAGAAAGCGGGAGGAGGGGACAGAGACATTGGAGGAAGCGGGTGGTAGGCTTGTACTTGCTGCCCGCTTCCTCCAATACCTCTCCTCACGCGTTGGCTTTGTGCCCAGCTGCCTGGTCGCCTTGTGCAAATTGTCCCTTTTCACAAGGCGTTGTACGATTACAACGCCTTGTGCAAAGGGACGAATTGCACAAGGCGACCACTCTGGCACTCAAAGGGTTAACTTAGATGCTGGTAGCAGTAATGCTGGTAGCAGTAGCAGGGGCAGCACTAACGGCAGCAGGGTCAGCACGTCTGTCAGCAAGTACAGCAATGGTGGCAGCAGGGGCAGCTGACCTGTCCTGCTCTCACTACTATGCTCTTCTTCTTCCCTTCCCATTAAATTTCCCAAGATCCTTAGGGGTGATTTAGGGGGACTGGACAGCATTAGTTCTGTAGTGCTCACTTCCTCCTCCTTCTCAGACTCAGTGGACTAATAAGGGTCCATCCAATTCCTCCTTTTACTATTTTTAAACTTTCTCATAGTGATAGCAATCACTATGAGCCTCTCCTACCTCAATTTTTCAAAAAGATCACAGCAGAACAGCACAGAACATTTACCTCGCTCTCTAGCTGCTTCTATTGTGTTTCACTTCCTGGAATACGTCACGCTTTTATAGTGAAAAGGCAATGGGTGAAAAATGCAAAGAGTTTAATCGCTGGTTTAAAAGTGGATTCTTTAGTGTTCCTCCACAATGTTACCCATGGTCCCACTGGGAAGTCAGCACCCAACCCCTTGAGTGATAGATGGATGATCAACACATCACTCCACAATGCATTGGGGGTAGCCACTGCTGTGGAGTGATGCTTTGATCATCCCTCTGGCGCTCTATGGGTTAATCGACAACAAAGACAATACAAAAGGGTTACATTGCACTGCTCGACAGGGATCAGTTCACATATCACGGTTCCCCTGAGACAATATGGGTGCAAGAAATGCACTGTTCAATATATTGACAACAAAGTAGATTAAATATACTGTGAATCAATTGTATTCTCAAGAGTGGGAATGGCAAGGAGGGGAATTGGTGTGTTTCAAGGATATAATGTTGTTGTTCAATAGGCCTATGTGTATGCAATCATTTGTTTTCTCTTGAACTGTTTAATATTTGGATGTATCCTGAGGAGTGGGGATGGCAAGGAGGGATATCAGGCCATCCACCCTTGTCAGCAAACATATGGGAACCAAACATCAACTACTGTAGGTTGCTTGCAATGTACAGCTGGGCTATCTAAGTTTAGCCCTCAAGATCCACCAACAGGGCAAGATTGAAGGAAGTCAAGTTCATCAGTACTTGATTGCCAAGGTGGTACCCCATGCATTGCAATGCATTGCATTGTATACCATCCTGACATTCAAGGATTCACATGCCATTATCATCATCTTGCATCCATCCAGTCTTACATTAATAAACATACCCTGTAATATCTCCATACAGCATACAGGCCTGCAGCACAGCATGAGGACAGTGAGGAGGAAGCATATTATTCCCCCCCTCAGTGACTTCCCCCTTGTTGAGCAGGATGAGAGGGACCAGCAGGTGGTCACCACCACCTCTTCCGTCAACCCCAGCACCACCAGATGAACCAGCACCAGACTTCAGGCCCTGCAATCCCCACACGCAGTGTTGACCACCGAGCTGCTCCAATTTAGAACAGGCATGGTGGACATGATGGGCCAGCTGCATATGGAAATGAGGGAACTTATTCATAGGGAGAACCTGCATATAGAGAGGGAAAATCAATCTATGGAGGGGTCCACTGTAACCCCATCCCCCTTCACTGTTACCCCTGTACCAACCCCAAGAATCCCCAGGGTCACAAGGCAGTCAAGCAGAGCATACAGCTCTGCACTCCCTTGCAACGGGTCCCTACAAAAAATAAATTTTACAAAATCCCCATTTGTTATTTTTCCCAAAATAAAAAAAAAATTATTCATACAAATCATGTCTGAGAAGGTTTCTTTTGACTACCAGGTTTAGTGGCACATATAACTTGTTTTCAAGGTATTGTACTATAGGAAAGCACACACGGCACATACACTGTTGTACAATTCCAACTCACAATCCACCTTGTTAAGCAAAACATCATGACAGTGTTGTTGGGCCATTATGTGAGTTGAACTTGAACTGACACCTACCCCCTAGTATACCAGGTGCTGGACTGTCTATATTCAGTTCAATCCATTGGTGTGGTTTGAAAGGTGTTATACAAATAGATATTTAGCTTAGCTAAGTAACTTGCAAGATAGATCATCCAACAAAAGAGGCTGGGATTTGCACTCTGATAGTGAAATATACATCACACACCTAGAAATGTTAGGCTGATTTTTGGGGTCAATGTTGTGTTTGGATAGAAGACATGAAGACGCCACTATTGTGGTCAACTGATTACACCAAGCAGGGAGATCATTGTGGGTTATCCAGTAAGGTGTTGAAATGAGTTGATAAGGTGGTAGCAGACTTTTGCATTTATATCACTTTTTCAGTTTGTATGTTTGTCGATGGAGTCTATACACTGAGATATCTCAAATTAGAGCAATCTTAGGACATTGGCTTCATTGACTGGAAGGCTCCACTTGCCATAAAATGTATTGCACACATTAGTTTCTGCAAGCCATGGCTGTGGATCTATATAGTCTACTTCATCTCTGATGACCTCATATAGGTCCATGATGCTGTGCAATGTCAACCTGTAGCTGTTTCTCAAATCATCATCAGTCATTCCCAGTACCCTGACGCTTGTGTGGTATACTCTGGGCCTTGCTGGTCATCTGCCAACCCTGTGATGCTCCAGGGGTCCCTGAGGCAGCTGTGGGGAATCCTGTTGCAGCAGATGGGGTGCTGCTGGCAGGTGTTGTCATCCAGGTGGGGATGGGCTTCTGTGTGATTCTTCAGCTGGAGCCTCATCACTTGCAACAGGTGAAGGCTGTTAAACAGGTATACTTGGGAGTTGATGGTGATCCCTAGCCCTAGCACACCTTCTTCTCCACAGTCTTCGTATCATTAAGTATGCAAACATACTTGTCATGATCTCTGTCTGTCTTTTTCTGTCTGTCTTTTGCTGTCTGAGTGATCTCACTGTAAACATGCCACAAATGAGGAGGGTGAGCTGTCCCTTAAAGACAGTGGTGGAGTGCTGTCCAGGCACAGTCATGAGGTAGCTACTGACCAATGGGAAGGTGTTTGTTGTCCAGGTAATTGCTTGTCGATGTGTTTGTTGTTTATATTCTGATTGCTGTGTAGCTGTCAAGTGCGAGTGTGATGTTGTGAGGTGCAGGTTATATCTTTATCAGCTTGTGATTTTGCACAGGTGAGTTTGGGTTGCTTTGGATTGACAGGTGTACGTTTTGTGTGTTAGCCGCAGTTGTTCTGTGCTATATTGTGATGCCTTGCATTGGTATGCTTTCAGAGCCCTATACCCTGGGGTGTTGCTAGGTTTTTGTAGTGTGTCCCACACTTATTTGTGAGGCATGGGCATTTTTTGTGTTACCCTGGTTTTGCAGGGGTTAATGTTGTCATAGGTGTACTTGTGTAAAGTTCTATGTGTTATCCAGCTTCTGTCTCCCTGCTTTGTCCAACAGAGTTTTGTTTTTTTGTTTTTTTTGCAGTTGTGCTTTATGGCCACGAAAACTGGGTCTTAAATTTCATCTGTAAAATTTATCAGTTTATCTTCCATTAGCAGTACCGCACACTTTGTAATGGATCTGGGGATGGATGTTCCATTTTTCTGAATGGGAGTAATATTATTGCTTGTTGTGTTTTTAAATCTGCCATTAGCTGTTCATGTGATGGCTTTTTGAATTGATTGCCGTGGGTGTCTTTTAACCCCTAGAGTGCCAGGTGGGTACAACGTACGAGTGAACACAGCTGTACCTGCTGTGCCATGCTCGTACGTTGTACAGCTAAAATGCGGTCACTGCATAAACCGGTATAACCGGCTTACAGTGGCCTCATTCCAGCTGACATGCAGCCTGGCACTCGTGGGGAGGCATGATGATCACTCCTCATGCCTTCCCAGTTATTGATCTCCCAGCCGATCGTGCTGCGAGATCAATAAGTACAAAGGATCAACGGAGTTTCTCCTTTCCCCTCTCTCCTACCCAAACTTCCGGGTAGGAGTGGGCGGGACCGGGGGAAGCCTCCCAGCATCATTGGTGACATGATCACCGATGACGTTAGGGAAGTTTCCCCGGTCCCGTTCACTCCTACCGGTGGTAGGAGAGAAGGGCAGGAGAGCTTTTCCTCTACTGCTGTCGCCTTATTGATCTCCCAGCTGATCGGCTGGGAGATCAATAACTGGGGGAACACCAGGAGGGGTCCTGATGTCCCCCACGAGGTCTGAACAAATTAAAAAATAAAAAAAAATGTAAAGTAACCCTGTGAGTGCCGCAGGGGTCCCCATCACGTTGTTTTGCAATGTGCTGGAGACCCCTGTGGCACTGACAGGGTCACTTCTTTTTGGGTGATTTTTTTGTTTGCAAGACCTCATTGGGGGGATCAGGGGGGTCCTGATGCCCCTCAATGAGGTCTATGATAAAAAAAAATGAAAAAAAAAATTTAACCCTGTGTGTGCCACAGGGGGTCCAATGCACCCCCCCCCAGGGCTTTTATCATTTCTTTGTTACCAGAGATTGTTGGGGGGGCCATCAGGATTGGTCCTGATGGCCTCCAACAAGCTCTAATTGCAAAGTAATGATAAAAAAAAAAATTAACCCTCTGAGTGTCAGAAGGGTCCAATGCATTGCTTTGCAATGCGCTGGAGACCCCTGTGGCACTCACAGGGACACTTATTTTTATTCCCTTTTTTTGTTTTTTTTTCTGTAAGACCTCATTGGGGGGATCAGAGGGGTCCTGATACCCCTCAATGAGGTCTATAATAAAAAAAAAATGTAAATAAAAAAATTAACACTGTGTGTGCCACAGGGGAGTCCAATGCAGCCCCCCCTCCCGTGGCATACACAGGGCTTTTATCATTACTTTGTTATCAGAGATTGTTGGGGGGGTCATCAGGATTGGTCCTGATGGCCCCCCAACAAGCTCTGATTACAAAGTAATGATAGAAAAAAATTAACCCTCAGAGTGCCACAAGGATCCAATACATTGCTTTGCAATGCTCTGGAGACCCCTGTGGCACTTACAGGGTCACTTCTTTTGTGGACATATTTTTTTTTGACTAAGACCTCATTGGGGGGGATCAGTGGGGTCCTGATGCCCCTCAACAAGGTCTGTAATAAAAAAAAATTAACCCTGTGTGTGCCACTGGGAGGGGCGTTCAATGCAGACCCCCTTCCTGTGGCACACACAGGACATTTTATCATTACTTTGTGATCAGAGCTTGTTTGGTGGCCATCTGAATACAAAGTAACAATTTTAAAAAAATTAACCCTTTGTGTGCCACAGGGGCCCAATGCATTGCTTTGCAATTGACTGGACACCCCTGTGGCACACAAAGGATTATTATTTTTTTTTCCCTTTTATTTTTTATTCAGACCTCATTGTATGGGTTCTGATGCCCCCAATGAGGTCTACACAAAAATATTGGGGGAAAAGCCCCAAAAAATGCATGTGCCACGGGGAAGGGGGGTCCAATGCTAAGCTTTGCAGTGTGTTGGACCCCCTGTGACACACACACACACATTTTTTTTTTCATTATTCTGTTTTTAGAACTTGATGGGGGCCACCAGGAATATTCCTGATATGGCCTCCCCAATGAGGTATGAATACAAAATAATAATAACAAAAAAACTCTGTGTGTGCAACAGGGGGTCCAACACATTGCTTTGCAGTGCATTCGGCACCCCTGTGGCATGCACAGAAAATGCCTCCAATCCCCCCCAACTACATACCGTATCCCCCTGCCTGGTTCCACAGCCAACTGGCAGTCCCATTCCCTAGCCTGACCCCCAGCCTGTTTCCACTGCCTACTGGTAGACTCAAAGTACCAGTATGCACTAGATTCAGGCTGGGAATCAAGCTTTGTAAAAGGGGGACATACTGTGGACACTGGTAGTTACAGATCCCCCATATACACTATCAGACTCTGCCCCACCATCACCACCATCCTTGCTCCTCTGTTCATACCCACACACACTGCCTAATGCCTCACCCTCCCACACACTTTGTTACACTAGCAGTCACAGGTCCGCACGTACACCGGCTGACGCTATAGCTTCTTTCATCTATTAGCCATAAAATCACACATACACCGTTTGCTTTCCCATCCCTGTTTCACTGGTAGCAACGCTCCTGTCACCCAAATTGGTATATCAACCCAGAGCAGTGGGGTACCATTTTTCTTAGGCTGGCAAGAAGTCCTCCTAGGAAATCCCACGCCATTGAACCATTTTAGTATCTTTGAAGTGACTGATGTGTAAAAAAAAAGTTTTTTTTTTTTCCTGTAGCACCACATTCTGAAAATAGTTGTGCACACTAACTTAGGGGTAAAAAGGCAAGTGACCCCTCATTCAATGCGGCAGGTTATCTTCTTTCCAAAATAGTATGGTTTATCTACCTTTTCTTCACTTCTGAAGGTGTTATAGCCATTTTTGTACAAGCAAATCAGGTTTGAGAAAATGTTAGAAACGTCAGAGGTTGTAGTAGGTGTAGTTTTCTACTTCTAGCACCCCCTAAGGTAGGTCAACTCATACCAATGGGGTGTCGTTTGACTCCTAAGAGCACTAGCTAATGAATGCAGTTGAAAATTCCATGGTTTTCACAGAGTTCCACACATTTGAAGGGGAAGAAATGTAAGAAAATGCCTTTTTTTTTCATTAGCGCCACCTCCTGGAAGCATTTGTGCAGACCAGCCTTTGGGTATGAATTAGATGCGGCAGGTTGTTTTCTTTCCAAAATGGCATTGTTTCTCTACCTTTCCTGCATTTCTAGTATGGTTATAACCATTTTAGTGCAAGCAGATCATTTCAAAAACAAAAGTGTCAGTTTTACGTACGTGTTCCTAGCACCCATATGTTGTATGTTAACCCACACAAATGGGCTACCATTTTTCTCATGTTGGTAGCAGGTACTGAATACAGCAGGAAATGTTATGGTTTTCAAAGATTTTGGTATCTTTGAAGTGGTGGAAATGTAAAAAAACATGTATTTATTCCCATAGCGCCACCTTTTGGAAATATTTGTGCACTTCAGCTCAGGCATAGAAAGGCAAGTGACCCCTCATTTTATGTGCGAGAATGTCTACTTTCCAAAATGGTATACCTTTAATACCTTTCCTTCATGTCTCTAACAGTTATGAACATTTTAGTACAAGCAGCCATTTTCAAGGAAGCAAACAGGTACCCCTAAGGTAGGTGAACTCATACCATAGCTAATGAATACAGTTGAAAATTCCATGGTTTTCATAGATTTCCGTACAGATGAAGGGGCAGAAATGGAAGAAAATGTCATTTTTTCCTATAGTGCCACCTTCTGGAAGCATTTGGGCACAACAGGCTTGGGGTAAGAAGGCAATTGACAACTCATTTGATACGTCAAGTTGTCTTCTTTCCAAAATGGTATGGTTTGTGTAGCCTTTCTTCACTTCTGTAGTTGTTATAACCATTTTTGCATAGACAAGTAATGTTTGAGAAAATGTTGGAAAATGTTTGAGGTTGTAGTAGGTGTCTTTTTGCACTTCTAGCGTCCCCTGAGGTAGGTCAACCCATACCAATGGGGTGTCATTTTTCTCCTAAGAGCAATAGCTAATGAATATAGTTGGAAATGCCATGGTTTTCACAAATTTCTGTGCAGATGAAGGGGCAGAAATGTAAGAACATGTAATTTTTTTTCCTATAGTGGCACCTACTGGAAGCATTTGGGCAAAACAGGCTTGGGGTAAGAAGGTAATTCACCCCTCATTAGATGCATCAGGTTGTCTTCTTTCCAAAATGGTATGGTTTGTGTAGCTTTTCTTCACTTCTGTAGTTGTTATAACCATTTTTTATAGACAAGTAATGTTTGAGAAAATGTAAGAAAAATTAGAGGTTGTAGTAGGTTTAGTTTTGTACTTGTAGCGCCCCCTAAGGTAGGTGAACTCATACCAATGAGGTGTCTTTTTCTCCAAAGAGCACTAGCTAATGAATACAGTTGGAAATTCCATGTTTTCACAGATTTCAGTACAGTTGAAGGGGCAGAAATGTAAGAAAATGCCTTTTTTTCATTAGCGCCACCTTCTGGAGGCATTTGTGCACACCAGACTTGGGGTAACAAGGCAAGTCACCCCTCTTTCCAAAATGGTATGGTTTGTGTACGCTTTCTTCACTTCTGTAGTTGACCATTTTTGTACAGGCAAGTAATGTTTGATAAAATGTTTGAAAATTTTGAGGTTGTAGTGTCGTTTTGCACTTCTAACGCCCCCTGAGGTAGGAAAACTCATACAAATGGGGTGTCATTTTCTCCTAAGAGCACTAGCTAATGAATACAGTTGGAAATGCCATGGTTTCCACAGATTTCAGTACATTTGAAGGGGCAGAAATGTAAGAAAATGCCTTTTTTGCTCTGCTGGTGATTAGGGCTCTACGCTAGATATGGATGTAGGTAAAACTATACAAATTTGGTATTTTTTTACTCGGGGGACTCAGGGCTTTTTCAAATAATTGAAACTTTTTCAATCAAGGTAAATGTTTTTGATACATAGTATGTGATTTTAGCAAAATTAGTACATTTTCACTTTTTTTGTCATTATGACATCATAGCTTTTTGTACAATGTAAAATTCTCTTCATGTAAGGTACCACAAGAAAGCTCAATTTGTTCTGAAAAAAACAATATATAGTGATCATTGTTACAGTGATCACATGTGCAAATGGAGCCACATGACAAAGACAATATTCCTAAACATTATGTTTGTCACTGTTTTTTGTCTATCTCCTCATCACTGTAATTGTGAATCAGAGAAAATAACTCCCAACTAAAAAATAAATAAATAAATAAATAAATAATTGGTACATGACAGAGACAGGGACCCTGACATAAACTGTGACTAGGTATCACGGTGCCTGTGATTGCCTTCAGTGACTGTGTATACAGCCAACATTGTATTACTTCCAGGTTCTCGCGTTGAAGCATAGTCGCTATTCTTATTGGCCACTGTTAATTGCCAGAGTGAGTCTTCACCTACACGCTAGGCCTTAAAGGCCTCAGCCTGCCACTTCTCCCTAGCCCTTTCGCAGTGTACCTGTGCGCTATAGCTCTTGTGATTCTGATGCTCAATTCCTGGCTCGTTTTGACTTCGGCTCCGTTTGATCCCTGACTGCTGTTCACTCAGTTTGACTCCTGACTCTGGCTGAGTACTCACTCTCGGTTTAGCTCTTGGCTCTGGCTGACTACCTGCTCCGGTTTGATCTTTGGCTTTGGCTGACTACCTGCTCCATATTGACCCAGCTCCGGTTGAACTCGATCCTCAATACGCGTACCCTACTGTCTCCGCTTAAGCTCCCTCATTCAAGCGATGCTCAGTCTGTGTCAGTCCATACCACTTGCATTCTCCCTATCTCCTCTCTGCGCCACTGGGTACCCTAGTGTGGTAAGGCCTCAAAGTCACCGCTGCCTGTTGGACTACCTTAGCATTCTAGGGAGTCTCAATCACCATTGCCCGTTCCACTACCCTATCGTTCTAGGGATTCTCAGTCACCACTGCCTGTTGGTTTACCCTAGCGTTCTAGGGAATATCAGTCTTGACTGTCTGTTCCGTTACCCTAGTGTTCTAGGGAGTCTCAGTTCTAGGGATTCTCAGTCACCACTGCCTGTTGGTTTACCCTAGCATTCTAGGGAATATCAGTCTTGACTGTCTGTTCCATTACCCTAGTGTTCTAGGGAGTCTCAGTTTCCACTGCCTGTTGGTTTACCCTAGTGTTCTAGGGAATATCAGTTACCACTGCCTGTTGGTTTACCCTAGTATTCTAGGGAGTCCTGTCTCTGAGCTCAACCACCCTAAGATATCTGGTGTATTTCCCTCTGTTCCCAGGGGCTTTACAGCTGCTCTTGTACTAGTAGCTACTACAATCACTGCTACTAGTAGGTTCCTTCAGTCAGAGTGGTATTTACCTCTATTCAGTGAGGCGATCCTGTGCTTGACCCTTACCTGCCTAGTGAGGGTTGGGGAAGTGCCCAGACATTGTCCTTACACCTGGTCCCGTGAGGGTTGGGAAAGTACATTTTATTTCATGCTGTTCTTTTTCTCAATAAAGATATTTATTTTTACTGTATCTGTACTTGTCAGTGTTTTTATTCCTAAGTCACCCGGTGACAGTACGAAAGGGCCATGAACTGTGAAAGTACAGATAGTGGAGGCCGACAGAATGGATATTCAGGAACAACGCAATGACCAGTTGTCTATGGTGGTGCAGACGCTTCTTAACCGTACAGCGCATCTTGACAGATCTGCGCAACTACTGGTGGCCTCCTTGGTTTTGGCATCGGTAATAACCACTCAGGTGGAAAACACAATGTATAGAGAGCTATCCAGAGCCGCTACACTCCCTCTAAGATATGATGGGGAACCCATGTTGTGCCATGGATTCATAAATCAAATAGGAATTTTTTTTAAACTTGTGCCTAATGCTTTCCAGAGCGAAAGAAGCAAAGTGGGTCTTATGATTTCCTTGCTGACCGGTAGAGCTTTGGCATGGGCCAACCCATTATGGGAAACAGCCAAACCCATAACATCGAACTTTACTGAATTTGTGGATGCATTCCGTAAAGTATTTGACTTTCCAGGTCAAGCAACCTCTGCCAGAAAAAAATTGATGACCATTCGCCGGGGCGCCCATATAGTAGCAGAATACACTATTGAATTTTGTACACTAGCGGCAGAGGTAGGCTGGAACAACAAGGCTCTGGTGGCGTCCTTCTCCCAAGGGCTTACTGATATTATTAAAGCTGAAACAGCAGCCCATGAGCTGCCAGAGGATTTAGATCTGTTTATCTTCTTTGCTATACTGATTGATCCCTGCATTAGTATCACGGTGCCCGTGATTGGTGCTGTTCAATGTCAGTCACTTGCTGAGTATCATGATTGGCTGTCTGTGATTAGCCCTCCTCACACAGCCTTTTTAAACCCAGGCTGAGCACTTCCAGGTTGCCCTTTCGTGGTGTTTCTGACTCCACTCTGCCTGACCTGCTTGTCAGGCTTCTGGGCCTGTTCCTGCTGTACTTGCTGATCCTGTGTTCCAGTGTTCCAGTGTTCCTGTATGCTAGTGTTCCTGTGTTCCAGAGTTCCAGTGTTCCTGTGTTCCAGCACATCGCGGGTTAATCTTACTGAGTTCCAGTGTTCCTGTGTTCCAGCACCTCGCGGGTTAATCTTACTGAGTTCCTGAATCTACTGCTCCAGCCGTCGCTCTGGTGACATTGTTCTTCTCGCTGCTGATTATACATTGTTGGTCCCAGCGTGCGGACGCTGGTTTACTCCACTAAACCTGGTTGCAATATACATTGTTGGTCTCAGCGTGCGGACGCTGGTTTACTCCACTAAACCTGGTTGCAATATACATTGTTGGTCTCAGCGTGCGGACGCTGGTTTACTCCACTAAACCTGGTTGCAATATACATTGTTGGTCTCAGCGTGCGGACGCTGGTTTACTCCACTAAACCTGGTTGCAATATACATTGTTGGTCTCAGCGTGCAGACGATGGGTTACTCCACTAAACCTGGTGGCGATATACATTGTTGGTCCCAGCGTGCGGACGCTGGTTTACTCCACTAAACTGGTTGCGAGATACATTATTGGCTCCAGCGTGCGGACGCTGGTTTGCTCCACTAAACCTGGTTGCGATATACGTTGTTGGTCCCAGCGTGCGGACGCTGGTTTACTCCACTAAACCTGGTTGCGATATACATTGTTGGTTCCAGCGTGCGGTCGCTGGTTTGCTCCTGAACATCCAGTACTGTGGTCAGTCGCTGTCCACTTCCTTGCAGTTGTCTGAGTATCCCTGGCAATAGACTCCTGCTGAGTAAGACCTCTATACTTATGCTCTATGCTGTCTTAGTAACCTGACAGCTGGTCTACTCGCTCAGGCTGCCCTGCCCGGTATTGGTGAGGCCGGTAGAACCTTGACGATACCATCCTGTAGGTTGCCTCACCCGGTATTGGCAGGGCCAGTAGAGCCTACTCCAGTACTCCTTTGGGCTGCCCTGCCCGGTATTGGTAAGGCCGGTAGAACCTTGTAATTCACCATCTTTAAGGTTGCCTTACCCGGTATTGGCAGGGCCGGTAGAGCCTACATTCAGCATTCCGTGGGGGCTGTCTTGCCCGGTATTGGTAAGGCCGGTAGAACCGGTATATGTCATCTCACGGTTGCCTTACCCGGTAGAACCTATTATATGTTATATTACTGTTGTATTGTTATGTATGTTTACCCTACGGGGACTGCCTTTAACTTTTAATAAAGTTAAGTTATTTTACCAAACCGTAAGTCTGAGAGTCGTCAAATCCGTGACAATTAGAGAAAGATCCTCATTCAAGAACCACAAGCCAAGGCTTGAGTTTCGACGGGTGACTAACTGGGAGTTCCCACCCATGCCTCCCACACCTCTGAAGCCATCTAGTGCTGAGGTCGGTAGGGCCGAACCTATGCAAGTCGTTTTCACATGTCTGTCCTGGGAGGAGCGGTCCTTCCATCGTAAAGAAGGTCTATGCCTGTACTGCTGTAAGGCTGGACATATGGTAAGGGCCTGTCCGGTACGTCTGGGAAAAGCAGGCACCTAGGATCCCTGAGGTGACAGGTTCTAGGTGGCATAAACCAGTCCCCAGACCCAGAACAAAACAAGCCCATCTTACAGGTGGCAATATCTTGGGCAACCTCCTTGGTGGTGACACCAGTCCTGATCGACTCAGGAGCTGCAGGCTATTTCGTTGATGGCGAATTCGCTAAACAGCATAATATTCCCTTGGTGCCTCGAGTATCTCCATTAGCTGTGGAAGTGATCAATGGTAGACCGCTAGTACCATCCCATGTCACACATGAAACCTGTCCTCTGTCTCTCAGAGTGGGAGCTCTCCATGTGGAGGCCCTACAATTTCAAGTCATTCAGTCTCCACATTATGCAGTCATTCTGGGGTTTCCTTGGCTTCAGACACACAACCCCAGAATGTACTGGAAAACCTGTGACATTATATCTTGGTCCAATTACTGTCAGAAGCCTTGTCTACAGCAGCCCACTAAGATTTTGTGTACCTCCCCCTCTATACCCTCAGAGTACCAGTCGTTCAGTGAGCTATTCAGTAAGGGGAGGCTAGCACATTCCCAGAGCATAGGTCATATGACTGTGATTTTAATTTGACGGCAGGCACTATACCTCCTAAAGGCCACACATACCCTTTGTTGGTGGAGGAGAACCGAGCAATGGAGGAGTACATTTCTGATGCCTTGGCCTGAGGCATTATCAGGAAATCTTCCTAGCTGCAGGGGCTGGATTTTTGTTTGTAAAGAAAAAAGATGGGGAGCTTAGACCCTGTATCGATTATGGAGGTCTGAAAAAGCTGATGGGGAAAAATGCCTACCCCTTTCCTGTGATAACCGAGTTGTTTGACCACTTGAAAGGCTCCTCAGTATTCATGAAACTCGACCTACGGGCAGCCTATAACCTAATTCAGATCAAAGAGAGAGATGAGTGGAAATCCGCTTTTAATACTCGTAGTGACCACTATGAGTATCTGGTCATGCTAGCGGTATTCCAAGAATTTAAAAATGATGTTCTAAGAGATCTACTACAGTCCTTCATAGTAGTTTATTTGGATGATATTCTCATACACTCTCTGAACCTTGAGACATATCGGAGAGATGTTGCTACTGTGTTGCAAAGACTGAGAGAAAACAAGCTATATTGTAAAGTTGAAAAATGCGAATTCCATAAAGATTGAGTGCCATTTCTGGGGTATGTTACCTCTGTTGATGGTATTGCTATGGCTACAGAGAAACTCTAAGCAGTACTACAATGGCCACGTCCGGTAGGCTTGAAGGCCATTTAGAGATTCTTAGGATTCGCAAACTATTACAGAAAATTTATATTAAAATTTTTGAAGATAGTCAAACCTTTGACTGATTTGACTCATAAAGGAGCTACTCCCTCTGAGTGGTCCCCTGAGGCCAACAGTGCTTTTGAAACCTTGAAATCTGCCTTTGCTGTGGCTCCAGTATTGTCGCATCTGAAACCTTCCTTGCCCTTCTCTTTGGAGGTAGATGCATTAGAAACAGGAGTAGGGGCAGTGCTGTCCCAAAGACCCGAACCCTGTAAGACCCTCATGCCTTGTGGGTTCTTTTAGAAAAAGATGACTACAGCCCAGAACCTATACAAAATAGGCAATCATGAGTTGCTAGCCATAATTCTCACTGTCCGTGAATGGCGTCACCTCTTGGAGGGGACGAAGGCTTCGATTCTGATCTTGACCGATCATAAAAATTTGACATATCTAACAGAGGCAAAGAGGCTGTCACATTGGCAGGCCAGATGGGCACTATTCTTGTCCAGATTTAATTTTGTGGCCTCATATCTCTCAGGGTCCAAGAATGTTCGAGCTGAAGCTCTTTCTAGGCAATTTGGGCAGGACCGTGAGACTGACAGTACACCAGTGCATATTATTCCTCCACATCGCATTTTGGTCACCATATGCACGAGTATCATATCTCCTCTGGGTGAGGAGATATTGGCATCCCAAGGCAATGCTCCAGCAGAGAAACATAGTGGCAAATGTTTCGCAGACGAACCTCTCCGTACCAAACTACTAAAAACATACCACTCCTCAAGGGCAGCTGGACATATTGGTCGTGTCCAACTGATCTGGTCAATCTCTCACCTCTTTTTGGTGGCCCAGTCTGAGAGCAGATTGTACGGCTTTTGTGGAGGCCTGTTCCATTTGTGCCAAGACCCCAAGACACCTTCCTCTGGGGTTGCTCCAGAAGGTTCCGAATGGCGAACGCCCATGGTCACACACATCCATAGAGTTGCCAGTGTGCAAAGGGTGTACAGTCATACTAATGATAGTGGACCGCTTTTCCAAAATGGCTCACTTTGTCCCTCTCCAGTGACTACCTTCCTCCAAGGAATTAGCTGTGCTGTTTGCTAGAGAGGTCTTCTGACTCCATGGAGTACCCAAGGTCTTGGTCTCTGGCCGTGGGAGTCAGTTCGTGTCAAGGTTCTGGAGGGCCTTCTGTGATCAGATGGGCATTAAACTGTCATTTTCCTCGGCCAATCACCCCCAAACGAATGGTGCTGCTGAAAGATCCAACCAGGGGTTGGAACAATTCTTGCGATGTTTTACCTCTGACCAACATGATAATTGGGCTGACCTGTTGCCGTGGGCTGAGTTTGCCAGGAATTGTGCTATAAGCTCCTTGTCCGGGAGCTCTCCCTTCCTGATAAACTATGGGTTCCAACCATCCTTGCTCCAAGACTCCTTTCAGGCTCAGGATATTCCGGCTCTGGATGAGCATATTAGGCAGCTCCGCTCCACATGGGCACAGGTTCAGAATGCCTTGCGAAGGTCCTCTGAGCACTACCAGAAGCATGCAGAACGCAGGAGGCGTCCAGCTCCTGTTTTCCAAGTTGGGGATAGAGTGTGGCTGTCCTCCAGAAACCTGCACTTGCAAGTACCCTGTAATAAGCTGGCTCCATGTTTTGTAGGTCCTTTCCGGGTACTTCGGAGAGTGAACCCTGTCTCTTATGCCTTGGATCTTCCTGGAAGTATGTGTATTCACAACGTTTTCCATGTATCCCTATTGAAGCCTTTGGTATGTAACCGCTACATTTCTACTTCAGTGGTGCCAGGTCCTGTGCACACCCAAGACCATGAGGAGTATGAAATTCAAAGCATTTTGGACTCCCGTAGAGTCCGTGGGTGCATTCAATACTTTGTACATTGGAAGGGCTATGGCCCTGAAGAGCGTTCCTGGGTGAATCAGTCTGATATTCACGCTCCTGTTCTGCTACGAAGATTCCATGCTAAATTTCCTATTAAAGTTGGATCTCTCCCATGGGGGAGAGATTGTTGGGGGGGGTACTATCTTGGTGCCTGTGATTGCCTCCAGCGACTGTGTACAGGCAACATTACATTACTTCCTGGTTGTCGCGCTGAAGCAGACGCTATTCTTATTGGCCGTTGTTAATTGCTAGAGTGAGACTCTGCCTACATGCTAGGCCTTAAAGGCCTCAGTCTGCCACTTCTCACTGGCCCTTTTGAGGTGTACCTGTGAGCGATAGCTCTTGTGATTTCGATGCTCGATTCCTGTGTATGACTCCTTGCTCGTTTTGACTTTGGCTCCATTTGATCCCTGACTGCTGCTCACTCAGTTTGACTCCTGGCTCTGGCTGACTACCCGCTCTAGGTTTAACTCCTGGCTCTGGCTGACTATTCTCTCTTGGTCTAGCTCTTGGCTCTGGCTGACTACCCGCTCCAGTTTTACCTTTGGCTTTGGCTGACTACCCGCTCCGTATTGACCCAGCTCCAGTTGACCTCAATCCTCAATACCCGTTGCCTACTGTCTCCGCTTACGCTCCTTCATTCGAGCGGTGCTCAGTCTGTGTCAGTCCGTGCCACTACTGGCATTCTCGCTATCTCCGCTCTGTGCCACTGGGAACCCTAGCATGCTAGGGCCTCACGGTCACTGCTGCCTGTTAGACTACCCTAGCATTCTAGGGAGTTCCAGTCACCATTGCCTGTTCTGCTACCCTAGCTCTCTAGGGAGTCTCAGTCACCATTGTCTGTTCCACTACCCTAGCATTCTAGGGAGTCTCAGTCACCACTGCCTGTTCGACTATCCTAGTGTTCTAGGGAGTCTCAGTCACCGCTGCCTGTTGGTTTACCCTAGCGTTCTAGAGAATATCAATCTTGACTGTCTGTTCCGTTACCCTAATGTTCTAGTTAGTCTCAGTTATCGCTGCCTGTTGGTTTACCCTAGCATTCTAGGGAATATCAGTTACCGTTGCCTGTTGGTTCACCCTAGTGTTCTAAGGAGTCCTGTCTCTGAGCTCAACCACCCTAAGATATCTGGTGTATCTGTTCCCAGGGGCTTTACAGCTGCTCCTGTACTAGTAGCTACTACCATCACTGCTACTAGTAGGTGCCTTCAATCAGAGTGGTATTTACCTCTATTCAGTCGGGCAATCCTGTGCTTGTTCCTTACCTGCCTAGTGAAGGTTGGGGAAGTGCCCAGACACTGTCTTTACACCTGGTCCAGTGAGGGTTGGGAAAGTATATTTTATTTCATGCTGTTCTATTTCCTAAGTCATCCCGTGACACTAGGGCAGACTTGATGAAATAGAGTATTTTATGGAAGCCAAGGCAAGGCACCCCACACAACCAGTTCTATTGTGTACTTTACAGTAAACCCCCCCCCCCCACACACACACACACACACATACAGACATACACACAGTTGTTGAGTAATCTCCAGCAAACACACAAGGGGTATGGAGAGGGTGAAAGGATTAGGAGCAGTGCATGAATGTGTGAGTAAAGTGGTAGTTCAAAAACTGACTGCAGCAGTTGGTTGAGCTGCTAAACCTCCTTCGACTATTCCATCAACAAAACTAGAATGCAACTCATTGATGTCTTCAGTGTTTTAGATGCTTGATAAATAGTAGTGGTGTGGTTGGTGGTTGAACTTTTGGTGTGATTTTGACTAACAGCATCCTCCTAAGGAGGAGAGGGGACACCGCCATCATTTATTATTCGTCATGGTAACTGCAGTGTGCGCAATAAATGATGGCGGTGTCCCCTCTCCTCCTCCTGAGGAGGATGCAGTTAGTAAGGATGGGTGAAAAGTTTCGCCTCAAACCAAAATCGGCAAGTAATGGCATAATGGAATAATGGAATAATTTCCACGAAAAGTGACATTTTTCTGCTATTTTCGCCTAGCTCATTCCATTAAAATCAATGGGAACTTTGAATTTACACACAACAAATGCTATTTTTTTTCCCAAAGTCATAGTATAAAAGGGATATGAGGGCTCCTGTGTTGGTGGAGTGTAGGGAAAGAATCAGTTGAACAGGGAGTTTGATTTGGGGGGGTTTCTTGACTGGTGTTTGGGGGACAGTTCAAAAAATAAATAAAATAAGACATTTGTACATAATTTGATAGTGACAGGGATCCCCTTACTTAAGCTTCCACTGAGGTAGACTGATACTTAACATGATGGAGTATTTTGTAGAGGATGGTTTGTAAGATTTGTTGCTAGAGGCACAAGCCCTAAGGAAACATTGATTTGTAGGACTTAGGCTTTTTTGGCATGGTATCCTTTTAAAAGGTTGCATTGGAAATATTGTGCTGCTGCACGCCACAAACAACATGTCGCCTGGATGAAAAGGGCGACATGAGAATCTCACTCTGCATATAAGCGCGAGATTCTTATGTGTCGCCTCCTTGAATGCCGCAGAAAATATAGTGGCTGCCTGTTTAAGTGTAGAGCATAAGTCTGAGCAGCAGCGAGAAACAAGATTTGCTTCTAGCACTATTCCTCATTTCAGCTCCATTCACAATTGAGAAAAGAAAAAAAAAAAAAGATATAATAACACTGGATTTAGCTATACTTTTCTGGGGCTCTTTTTTGTGTCACCGATTGTAATTGTTAACTTCAAGTCCAATATTATACATACAAAAAGAATATCAGCGCTGCTCCGTGCTCTCTCTCCCCTTCTCTGCATGCGCCACTCCACCCTGTCATTCTGGGCATGACCCGGCTGTCATGGTACATGTTGGTACTAATGACAAAGTCAGTGGAAAATGGAGGTCCGTTAAGAAGGATTTCAGGGACCTAGGATATAAGCTTAAGCAGAGGACCTCTAAGGTAGTATTTTCTGAAATTCTACCTGTGCCACGCGCTACATTAGAAAGGCAACGGGAGATTAGGGAGTTAAATGCGTGGATAAAGACTTGGTGTAAGCAGGAGGGGTTTGGGTTCCTAGAGCACTGGTCAGTCTTTTCCCTTGGGAGCAATCTTTATAGTAGTGATGGATTGCACCTTAGTGGAAGGGGGGCCACGGTGCTGGGTGATAGGATGGTTAGAAGGCTGGAGGAGACTTTAAACTAGAAAGGGGGGGGGGAGCTGCAACACAGGCTGGGGAAGATAGTATAATTGAGGGAATGGGATTAGAGAAGGGTCATGGGGGTGGAGAGGGGGAATGGGCTAGTTCATCTAATAGGGAGTTGCCATTGTTACAGCCTGATAAAAGACAAATACATCTGAAAAAGAACGAAATCTTGAAGAATGGCAAAAAGATAAAATGTATGCATGCAAATGCTCGCAGTCTGGCTGGTAAGATGGGGGAACTAGAAATGATTGCAGTACATGAGCAGTATGATCTGATTGGAGTGTCTGAAACCTGGTTAGATGATACGTATGACTTGGCAGTCAATCTAGAGGGTTATTCACTTTTTAGGAGGGACAAGGTTAATAAAAGGGGAGGAGGGGTATGCCTATATGTAAAGCAGGCCTTAAAACCTAGTTTAAGGGAAGATATAAATGAAGGGTCCAATGAAAAGGTAGAGGCCTTGTGGGTTGAAATACACACTGGGGGCACACATAATAAAAAGATATTGGTGGGGGTTTGCTACAAGCCACCTAATGTTGGGGAGTTGGAGGAAGCCCAACTTTTACTGCAAATGGAAAAGGCTGCTAGGTCAGCAAAGGTAATTATAATGGGAGATTTCAACTACCCTGAAATTGACTGGAGCAATATGACTTCAGGCACAACAAAGGGAAATATTTTTCTAAGTATGATAAATGATAATTTTATGTCCCAGCTAGTAGAGGAGCCAACTAGAAAAGAGGCCTTGCTTGACCTAGTGCTCTCAAACGATTCTGACATTGTAAACAATGTGCAGGTAAGGGAACATTTGGGCAGCAGTGACCACAATATTGTATCCTTTGAAGTTTGTTATGAGAAACCCAATAGCAAGAGTTTAACCAAAACATTCAATTTCAAAAAGGCTAATTTTACAAAGTTAAAAGAAGCTTTAAAGGATATCCAGTGGGATGTAATTTTCAAAGATAAAAATGCACAAGAATCATGGAATGTATTTAAAATGCTCTTGGGCAAATATACACGTCAATATATACCATTGGGGAATAAGCACAAGAGAAGTAAAGCAAAACCAATGTGGATTAATAATGTGGTTAGCAGGGAAATGAGAAATAAAAAGCAGGCTTTTAAGGTGTTTAAGTCAAACGGGTCAGATGCATCATTTAAAAAATATAAAGAATGTAATAAAATCTGCAAACAAGCAATTAAGCTAGCTAAAATAGAAAATGAGCGAAACATTGCAAATGAGAGCAAGAAAAACCCTAAACAATTCTACAAGTATATTAACAACAAAAAAGTTAAGGTTGATATTGGTCCTCTTAGGACTGAAACAGGTGAATTGATTAGTGAGGATAAAGCTATGGCTGACACCCTAAATACGTTCTTTGCTTCAGTATATACAAAGGAAGCAGAAATGACAAGCTGTGGGCAAACAGACAAAACCATGGAATTTCCTTCAACATCTACATGGCTTACTGAGGACAAGGTCCAAAAGAGACTGGAAAGGGTTATAGTGAATAAAGCGCCTGGACCGGACGGTATACACCCAAGGGTACTTAAGGAACTTAGTTCAGCAATAGCAAAACTATTATACTTAATATTTATTGATTCACTTTCATCAGGCATAGTGCCCTGTGATTGGAGGAAAGCTGATGTAGTTCCATTGTTTAAAAAGGGAGCAAGATCCAAACCAGGAAATTATAGACCTGTGAGCTTGACTTCCATAGTGGGTAAGATACTAGAAGGGTTATTAACTGACAGTATTCAGAACTATGTGAAGACAAACAATATCATTAGTAGGAATCAGCATGGTTTCATGAAGAACAGATCATATCAGACTAATTTACTTGCATTTTATGAAAGAGTGAGTAGTAATTTGGACAGGGGAATTGCTGTTGATGTAGTATACTTGGATTTTGCAAAAGCCTTTGACACAGTGCCTCACAACAGGTTACTGCATAAATTAAAAGGCTTCGGTTTGGGTGGTGTTATCTGTACATGGATTGAGAACTGGTTAAATGATAGATGGCAGAGAGTTGTTGTAAATGGAACTTTTTCAAATTGGTCTAGGGTTATAAGTGGGGTGCCGCAGGGTTCAGTCCTGGGCCCAATGCTTTTTAATTTGTTTATTAATGATCTAGAAGTGGGAATTGAAAGTAGCATCTCAATCTTTGCTGATGACACTAAGCTATGTAAGGAAATACATACAGAGCTTGATGTTTTTTCCCTACAGAAGGATTTAGATAAACTAAGTGAATGGGCAGAAAAGTGGCAGATGTCATTTAATGTAGATAAATGTAAGGTTATGCATTTGGGTTGTAGAAACAAACTTGCTACATATACTCTAAATGGGAAACAACTTGGGAAATCCTCATTAGAGAAAGATTTAGGTGTACTGATAGACAATAGTCTTCACAGCAGTGTGCAGAGTCACTCAGCTGCTGCAAGAGCAAATAGAGTACTAGCCTGCATAAAAAGAGGTGTAGAAGCAAGGGATGCTAATATTATCCTACCTCTGTATAAATCCTTGGTTAGGCCTCATCTAGAATATGGAGTACAATTTTGGGCACCTGTTCTAAAAAAAGACATTACTGAACTGGAAAAGGTGCAGAGACGTGCAACAAAACTGATAAAGGGATTGGAGGATCTGAGTTACAAAGAGAGACTAGCCAAACTGGGTTTGTTTACATTAGAAAAGAGACATCTAAGGGGTGATATGATTACCATTTACAAATACATTCAAGGTCAATACAAAGAACTATCCAATGAATTATTTATGCAAAGAGCTGAGTTAAGAACAAGAGGTCATCCATTAAGACTTGAGGAAAGGCGCTTTCGATTAAAACACAGGCAGGGATTCTTTACAGTAAGGGCGGTAAGGCTATGGAATTCTTTGCCTCGGGATGTTGTGCTTGCAGATAATGTAACTGCATTCAAAAAAGCAATGGATGCCTATCTAGCACAGAACAATATTGACAGTTATGACAGATGGCTTCAAAGCAAATAGGATATTGAGCCGGGAAACTATTTGACACACACACACCTACACTGGAAATTGCTCCAGAGGGCTTTTTTGTTGCCTTCCTCTGGATCAACAGGGGTGTTATTGGCATGGGCTGGACTTGATGGACGCATGTCTTTTTTCAGCCTTATCTACTATGTTACTATGTTAGAAGGGGTGAGAGAGAGTCCAGAGCAGTGCTGATATTCTTTTTGTATGTATGGACTTGAAGTTATCATATATATTTAATAGGTGACACAAAAAAGAGCCCCAGAAAATTATAGATATATCCAGTGTTATTGTATCTTTTTTTTTCTTTTCACAGTTGTGCATGGAAGAGAAATGAGGAATCACACAAGAAGCAAATCCTGTTTTTAGCTGCTGTTCAGACTTATGCTGTACAATTAATCAGGCAGACACTATATTTTCTGCAGCATTTAAGGAGGTGACATGAGAATTTCGCTCTTATATGCAGGGCGAGATTCTCATGTCGCCCTTTTCATCCAGGTGACATGTTGATTGTGGAGTGCAACGCAACAATATTTCCAATGCAACCTTTTAAAAGTGACCTGTTTGGCACAAGCCCCCCAAAAAATTGATTTGTAGGTCATTGGCTTGTTAGAAACAAGCCCCCAAAATGTTTATTTTTTTGTAGGCCTATGTTGTTGTTGTTTTTTTTTTTTTTTTTAAGCACAAGCCCTGAGAATAAAAAACGCACTACTGGCCTAATGCCAGCAGGTCATGTCGTGTTGGCCAGTGGCCACTGTCAAATGCCCTGATGTAGATGTGGAATTTATGACTACTGTTCTTGCTGTTGCTGCTGAGTTGTTTAAGAAGCAGGATGATTAGGCAGCTCAGAGAGTGTACTATTGCAAACAGTTCATTCCAAGTAACACCTATGAATTCTGCTGTAGAGGAGTGTGCTGTAGGAGATGGCAAGAGTCATAGACTTCCCACACATGCTGCTTCTACCTCCACCACCTCCTCTAGTTATGTTGTTAAAGCAATAAAGCTCCAGGGTTCTTCTGCCCTGTCCTGCCAAGCCACACTGACTGAATTCCTGGGAAGGAGTCAAAAATTTCACAAACACAATCCAAAAGTACACCTGTGGAATGGCAAGTTTGTTGTTAGCAGTGGACATGCTGCTGTATTCTGAGGTAAAGCGAGGTTTCACAGAACTGATGTCATGTACAGCTCCACTTTGGCATATCCCAAGTAGCAGTTAATTTTACAAGCAGGTGGTTAGTGTGTTGGGCATAAAGTTGAAAAGTGCTTAAGGCAAGAAAATCCACCTGAAAAAACAGATATGTGGACAAGTGGGCAGAGCAGAGACTATATGACTATGACTGCTCACTGGGTTTCCGTCCCACCACCAACAGTGGGCAACTCTATCTTACAGCATCAGGTGACAGCCAGTAATTGTGCTTCTGGTTGTGGCAGTGTGATTAAAAGGAAGCAGCAGGTTAGCCCATACCATCGGCATGCCATCTTGTGCATGCAGAGTTCTGAGAGACAGTCCCATGGTTCACTTTTAAAGTGTTGCACACAAAAGGGAGTGCGACTACACGGTGCATTAACCATGTCACTGTGAATAAAAGGGAAACATGAGGCTCTCGCCCTGCATGAAAAACACAAGATTCTCATGTTGCGTCATTAAACAGTGCACAAATTACTTAATTTACAATATGTGAAGAAAGGACCTGGGTTAATATTGCCCCTGTCAATTTCCATACCACTCATCAAGCAACAAACCTGGTCATTTACTCTTGATGTGCACAAGGAGCCTTCACAAAGCAACAGCAGTGGTTCCAGTACAGTTGGCGCTCAGTGGTTTATGCTCAGCTCCAATTAGAGGCATCCAAAGGTGATAGTTATGTACATATAGCTGAAGAGGGCTCCCCCCCCCTTTCTCTGTGTGTAGAATGACAGGGCAGAGAGGAGCACACAGAGAAGGGGAGAGAGAGCCTGGAGCAGCACTGAGCATAAACCAATGAGCTCTAACTGGACTGGAACCACTGTTGTTGCTTTGCGAAGACAAAGTGAATCCTTTCTTCACATATTTGAATTCAAGTTCTTGATGCATTGTTTGTTGGGATGAGCAGATACGAAGACATGGAAATTGACAGGGGTAGTATTATTTCTTCACATTTTAGAATTGAAGTAATTGATGTGTTGTTTAATGCCGCAACATGAGACTCTCGCTCTTTCCTGCAGTGCGAGATTCTCATGTCTCCCTTTTAATCACTATGACATGTTTCATGTTCTGTGTAGTGGCACTCTCTTTTGTGTGCAACATTTTAAAAGGATACCCAGTCCTATAAAGCCAAAGATGTTTTAAGTAAGCTAGAGCAGGTGATAGAGGAATGGCTTGTACCCTGCTCCTTAACCCCTTCAGTGCCAGAGGCTCGGGCCATTTTCTGAACCCTGCAGGCCAGACACTTTTTCAACATTTTTGCTATCCTTCCGTTTAGGCTTGATTTCCTCTGGGAATTTTTAGTTAAATATGGAAAACTATATATTGTTTTTTTCAGAACGAATTGAGCTTTCTTGTGGTACCTTACATGAAGAGAATTTTACATCGTGCAAAAAGCTATGATGTCATAATGACAAAAAAAAGTGAAAATTTACTCATTTTGCTAAAATCACATACTATGTATCAAAAACATTTACCTTGATTGAAAAAGTTTCAATTATTTGAAAAAGCCCAGAGTCCCCCGAGTAAAAAAATACCAAATTTGTATAGTTTTACCTAAGTCCAAGGCTAGCGTAGAGCCCTAATCACCAGCAGCGCAAAATGACATTTTCAACTTTATAAACTAAAATGCACCTTCTAGGGTTTTTGTGGTAAAACTACCCTAAAACAGTGGAATAACTATATAAAACTATATATTTCTGAAAAGTAGACAACCTGCCGCATCTAATGAGGGGTAACTTGCCTTCTTGCCCCAATCCTGTGGTACCCAAATGCTTCCAGAAGGTGGCACTATAGTTAAAAAATGGCATTTTCTTACATTTCTGCCCCTTCAACTGTACTGTAATCTGTGAAAACCATGGAATTTACAACTGTATTCATTAGCTAGTGCTCTTGGGAGAAAAATTACACCCCATTGGTTTGGGTTCACCTACCACAGGGGATGCTAGAAGTGCAAAAAGACACCTACTACAACCTCTAAATTTTCTAACATTTTTTCAAACATTACTTGTCTATACAAAAATGGTTATAACAACTAGAGAAGTAAAGAAAGGCTACACAAACCATACCATTTTGGAAAGAAGACAACCTGCCGCATCTAATGAGGGGTGAATTGCCTTCTTACCCCAAGCCTGTTGTGCCCAAATGCTTCCAGAAGGTGGCACTATAGTTAAAAAATGGCATTTTCTTACATTTCTGCCCCTTCAACTGTACTGTAATCTGTGAAAACCATGGAATTTACAACTGTATTCATTAGCTAGTGCTCTTGGGAGAAAAATTACACCCCATTGGTTTGGGTTCACCTACCACAGGGGATGCTAGAAGTGCAAAAAGACACCTACTACAACCTCTAAATTTTCCAACATTTTCTCAAACATTACTTGTCTATACAAAAATGGTTATAACAACTAGAGAATTAAAGAAAGGCTACACAAACCATACCATTTTGGAAAGAAGACAACCTGCCACATCTAATGAGGGGTAAATTGCCTTCTTACCCCAAGCCTGTTGTGCCCAAATGCTTCCAGAAGGTGGCACTATAGAAAAAAAAGGCATTTTCTTACATTTCTGCCACTTCAACAGTACTGAAATCTGGGAAAACCATGGAATTTACAACTATATTGATTAGCTAGTGCTCTTGGGAGAAAAATGACACCCCATTGGTATGGGTTCACCTACCACAGGGGATGCTAGAAGTGCAAAAAGACACCTACTACAACCTCTAAATTTTCTAACATTTTTTCAAACATTACTTGTCTATACAAAAATGGTTATAACAACTAGAGAAGTAAAGAAAGGCTACACAATCCATACCATTTTGGAAAGAAGACAACCTGTCGCATCTAATGAGGGGTGAATTGCCTTCTTACCCCAAGCCTGTTGTGCCCAAATGCTTCCAGAAGGTGGCACTATAGGAAAAAAAAATGGCATTTTCTTACATTTCTGCCCCTTCATCTGTATGGAAATCTGTGAAAACCATGGAATTTCCAACTGTATTCATTAGCTAGTGCTCTTAGGAGAAAAATGACACCTCATTGGTATGAGTTCCCCTACCTTAGTGGGCGCTACAGGTACCAAACTACAACTATTGCAACCACTAATTTTTCTAACATTTTCTCAAACATTACTTGTCTGTAGAAAAATGGTTATAACAACTAGAGAAGTGAAGAAAGGCTACACAAACCATACCATTTTGGAAAGAAGACAACCTGCCGCATCTAATGAGGGGTGAATTGCCTTCTTACCCCAAGCCTGTTGTGCCCAAATGCTTCCAGAATGTGGCACTATAGGAAAAAAAAATGGCATTTTCTTACATTTCTGCCCCTTCATCTGTATGGAAATCTGTGAAAACCATGGAATTTCCAACTGTATTCATTAGCTAGTGCTCTTAGGAGAAAAATGACACCTCATTGGAATGAATCGACATACCTTAGGGGTGCCAGAAAAGCATAACTACACCTACCTGTTTGCTTCTTCGAAAATGGCTGCTTGTACTAAAATGTTCATAACTGTTAGAGACATGACGGAAAGGTATAAAAGGTATACCATTTTGGAAAGTAGACATTCTCCCGCATCAAATGAGGGGTCACTTGCCTTTCTACCCCTCGGCTGAAGTGCACAAATATTTCCAAAAGGTGGCGCTATGGGAATAAATACATGTGTTTTTTACATTTCCACCACTTCAAAGATACTAAAATCTTTGAAAACCATAACATTTCCTGCTGTATTCAGTACCTGCTACCAACATGAGAAAAATGGTAGCCCATTTGTGTGGCTTAACATACAATATGTGGGTGCTAAGAACACGTACGTAAACCTGACACTTTTGTTTCTTAAATTATCTGCTTGCACTAAAATGGTTATAACCATAATAGATATGCAGGAAAGGTAGAAAACAATGCCATTTTGGAAAGAAAACAACCTGACGCATCTAATGAGGGGTCACTTGCCTTCATACCCAAAGGCTGGCATGCACAAATGCTTCCAGGAGGTGGCGCTAATGAAAAAAAAGGCATTTTCTTACATTTCTGCCCCTTCAAATGTATGGAGCTCTGTGAAAACCATGGAATTTTCAACTGCATTCGTTAGCTAAAGCTCTTAGGAGTCAAACGACACTCCATTGGTATCAGCTGAACTACCTTAGGGAGTGCTAGAAGTAGAAAACTACACCTACTACAAACTGATGTTTCTAACATTTTCTCAAACCTGACTTGCCTCTACGAAAATGGCTATAACACCTTCAGAAGTGAAGAAAAGGTAGATAAACTATACCATTTTGGAAAGAAGACAACATGCTGCATCTAATGAGGGGTCACTTGCCTTTTTACCCCTAAGTTAGTTGGCACAACTATTTCCAGAATGTGGTGCTACAGGAAAACAAACAAACATTTCTTTTACACTTCAGTCACTTCAAAGATACTAAAATGGTTCAATGGCGTGGGATTTCCTAGGAGGACTTCTTGCCAGCCTAAGAAAAATGGTACTCAACTGCTGTGGGTTGACATACCAATTTGAGTGACAGGAGCGTAGCTACCAGTGAAATAGGAATGGGAAAGCAAACAGTGTATGTGTGATTTTCTGGCTAACAGATGAAAGAAGCTAGGGCGTCAGCCAGTGTACGCGCGGACCTGTAACTACCAGTGTAACAGTGTGGGAGGGTGAGGGATTAGGCAGTGTGTGTGGGTATGAGCAGAGGAGCAAGGATGGTGGAGATGGTGGGGCAGTGTCTGAGAGTGTGTATGGGAGATCTGTGACTACCAGTGTGCACTGTATGTCCCCCTCATACAAAGTTTGATTCCCAGCCTGAATCTAGTGCATACTGGTACTTTGAGTCTACCAATAGGCAGTGGAAACAGGCTGGGGGTCAGGCTGGGGAATGGGACTGCCAGTTGGCTGTGGAACCAGGCAGGGGAATACGGTACGTGTGTGTGTGTGTGTGGGGGGGAATCGGAGGCATTTTTTGTGCATGCCACAAGGGTGCCCAATGCACTGCAAAGCAATGCGTTGGACCCTCTGTTGCACACAAAGAGTTTTTTTTTTTAATTATTATTTTGTATTCATACCTCGTTGGGGAGGCGGTGTCAGGAACATTCCTGGTGTCCCCCATCCAGGTCTAAAAACAGAATAATAAAAAAAAAAAAAGTGTGTGTGTGTGTGTGTGTGTTACAGGGGGTCCAACGTATTGCAAAGCACTGCGTTGGACCCCCCCTGTGGCATGTGCATTTTTTGGGGCTTTTCCCCCAATATTTTTGTGTAGACCTCGTTGGGGGCATCAGAACCCATACAATGAGGTCTAAATAAAAAATAAAAGGGGAAAAAAAATAATCCTTTGGGTGCCACAGGGGTGTCCAGTGGATTGCAAAGCAATGCATTGAGCCCTGTAGCACACAAAGGGTTAATTTTTTTATCTTTACTTTGTATTCAGATGGCCACCAAACAAGCTCTGATCACAAAGTAATGATAAAAAGTCCTGTGTGTGTGCCACAGGAAGGGGGTCTGCATTGAACCCCTATCCCAGTGGCACACACAGGGTTAGATTTTTTTTAATTTATTTTTTTTATTATATACCTCATTGAGGGGCATCAGGACCCCCTGATCCCTCCCCAATGAGGTCTTAGTAAAAAAAAATATATATGTCCACAAACGGAGTGACCCTGTGAGTGCCACAAGGGTCTCCAGCGCATTGCAAAGCAATGCATTGGATCCTTGTGGCACTCAGAGGGTTAATTTTTTTTCTATCATTACTTGGTAATCAGAGCTTGTTGGGGGGCCATCAGGACCAATCCTGATGACCCTCCCAACAATCTCTGATAACAAAGTAATGATAAAAGCCCTGTGTGTGCCGCAGAAGGGGGGCTGCATTGCCCCCCCCCGTGGCACACATAGGGTTAATTTTTTTTTTTTTTTACTTTTTTTTATTATAGACCTCATTGAGGGGTATACAAACCCCCCTGATCCCCCCAATGAGGTCTTACCAAAAAAAAAAAAAGTTATCAAAAAAAGTGTCCCTGTGAGTGCCACCGGGGTCTCCAGCGCATTGCAAAGCAATGCATTGGACCCTTGTGGCACTCAGAGGGTTAATTTTTTTTTATCATTACTTTGTAATCAGAGCTTGTTGGGGGGCCATCAGGAGCAATCCTGATGGCCCCCCAACAATCTCTGGTAACAAAATAATGATAAAAGCTCTGTGTGTGCCACAGGAGGGGGGTGCATTGGACCCCCACCTGTGGCACACACAGGGTTAAAAAATTTTTTTCCAATTATAGACCTCATTGAGGGGCATCAGGATCCCCCCTGATCCCCCCAATGAGGTCATTAAAAAAAAAAAAAATCCCCCCCAAAGAATTGACCCTGTGAGTGCAACAGGGGTCTCCAGCACATTGCAAAGCAAAGCTGGGACCCTGTGGCACTCACAGGGTTACTTTAATTTTATTTATTTATTTATTTATTTTTTTTTAATACTTTTCAGACCTCGTGGGGGACATCAGGACCCCTCCTGGTGTCCCCCCAGTCATTGATCTCCCAGCCGATAGGCTGGGAGATCAATGATGCGACAGCAGGAGAGCAAGAGCTCTCCTGCCCTTCTCTCCTACCACCGGTAGGAGTGAACAGGACCGGGGAAACTTCCCTAACGTCATCGGTGACCATGTCACCGATGACGTTTGGAGGATTCCCCCGGTCCCGCCCACTCCTACCCGGAAGTTCGGGTAGGAGAGAGGGGGAAGGAGAAACTCTGTTTCTCCTTTGTGTTTATTGATTTCCCAGCCCGATCGGCTGGGAGATCAATAACTTGGGAGGCATGAGGAGTGATCCTCATGCCTCCCAATGAGTGCCAGGGTTTTTTTTTTTTTTAATGAGGCCACTGCATGCCGGTTATACCGGCTCATGCAGTGACCGCATTTCACTCTTACGCCGTACGAGCGTGGCACAGCAGGTACAGCTGTGTCCACTCGTACGGCGTAAGTAGCTGGCACTCTAGGGGTTAAAAGCTTGTTTTGTGTCTGCTGATAACAACTCCTGCTTTGAGAATAGGTGATATGGTGCACGTGTCCTGCTTTGCCCATGTGCTACATTTTTTTTTTAAATATATTTTATTATCGGATCTCTCCATACACATACAAAGAAGAGAGGTACATGTAATATCTGTCAAGTACAGCAAGAATATGCAAACATTTATAACAGATAAAAGGAACATAAGCATAATAATAGGGCGTAGTACGTACAGAGTTAACCCGAGGTTTTTATAAATATTCAACCCAAATGCCAAACAACTAACTTAATTAAGCTAAATCTACACCCCTCAATCCCAATTCCTCTCTCCCCCGAGCCCGCAGCACTCCCCAACCCCCACCCACCAGCCAGTGTCACCACAAGATCCCGTCACAAATTGGGACCAGACACAAAGGTGTACAACTAGTATATGTCACATACATCCACACGGCAAGTAAGCGCAAATCCATTCGATCCGCTCCAAAATGTTATACATCACCGGGAGCTACAGTAGTATTTGCTCTAGCTGTCCACCATGTCTGCCACCGTCCCCAGATCCTATCAAACTTAGTCGGAGTACCTCGGTGTAAGTAAACTAATTTATAATGCAGTAAACACTGTGAAACCAAGTTAATCCACACCCCGCAAGTGGAAACCCTGTCTGACATCCAGTTCAAGGCCACCACCTTTCTCGCCATCACCAAGAGCTCACGCAAAGGAGATTTGTCATTAGCATCCTCAATCTCATCGGGGAAGATAGACAATAAGCAAATCTTTGGAGTCGCAGGAACAGGTCTTCCCAATACCAGGGTCACAATACGCATTATCTCCGACCAAAATCTCCCAACGTCAGGACACTCCCAAATCGTATGCAAATATGTGCCTCGAACATTGTCACACCGATGACAATGGTCAGTACCAGAAATCCCCATTTTAAACAGTCTGATTGGTGTATAGTAAATTCTATGCAGAATATTCAAATGTATCATTTGATGCCTAGTCGATGTCGCCATCTGAGCTGGCACCTCCTTAGCCATGTTCCACTCCCAATCCTCCAATGAGCCCAGATCTAGTTCCTATATATTCCGTGAGGGAAACCCCTGATATTGCATGCGAGATTCCAACCATTGATAAATAAAAGAGAGAGGTCTCAGAGGCTCAAGAGTTATCAATCTAGTGAGAAGCGGGAAGGTAGCAATCATCGGTGCTCTAACACCCCACTGGGCTCTAAGAGCATGTCTGGTACATAAATAAGAATAGAAAAGATTGTGTGGCAGGCCGTATTCATCATGTAACTGTGCAAATGATTTCAGCTGGTTATCATGATACAATTGTCCTAGAGTATTAATCCCAAATCTAGTCCACAGAGGACCAAACTCACTTCCAAGTAAGTGATGTAACCCCGCAGCACCCCAAAGAGGGGTGTCCGGGTCCATGGCCACATATCCCAGCAGTCTCTTCAACTCCCCCCAAACCTCATATAAAGTTACAGCTAATGTAGTCAGAATTTTAAAAACTGCGGGGCCACCATGCAAGAACTGGGGTAGCTCATAGGCAGGTTGCAATAACAGTGCGTCTATCTGAGTAGTTTGAAAGCAAGTTCTGGGGGAAACAAAATCAAGAGCATAGCAACATTGTGCTGCCAAGTAATACCTGTAAAAGTTGGGCAAGGCAATTCCCACCTCCCGCTTCGGTCTCATAAGAGTAGTCAACTTAAGTCTAGCCCGATGCCCCTGCCATATGAAATGTGAAATAATTTTGTCAATTTGTCAGAAGTATTTTTTAGGAATAGGGACCGGTGTATTCTGAAAGATATATAAAAACTTGGGCAAAAAGATCATTTTGATAAGATTTGACCTACCAATAACATTTAAGGGCAATTGAAGCCACGGTATTGTTTTATCATTAAAAGATTGAATAGTAGGCAACAAATTCATCTCCAAAAAGGAGTCTGTCGTTGCTGCCACCCGAATCCCCAAATAAGTACAGTTGGCCACATAAAGAGGGACGTCTGATGAGCGAGACTCTCGCAGACCGCCATCAATCAGGAGCAAAGAGGACTTAGACCAATTAATCCGAAATCCGGAATATGTACCAAAATCATCGACCAATCGCAGAGTAGTCCTCAGGGAATCCCCATCATCACCAAGAAAGAGTAGAATGTCATCGGCATATAGTGCAATCTTTTCCTCTCTGCCCTCAATATAGAGTCCACAGATCAACGGATTAGCGCGAATCAAAATAGCCAAAGGTTCCAGGGCCAGGGCAAACAAACCGGGTGAGAGAGGGCAGCCCTGCCTAGTGCCACGGTGCAAAGAAAAGGACTGTGAACTCAGTCCACCCGTCACCACAGAAGCCCTGGGGTTACCATAAAAGATATGTATCCAGTTAATAAAGGATGGACCAAATCCAAAACCTCAAAGCACATGCCAAAGATATGGCCTTTCGACAGAGCCAAAGGCCTTAGAGGCATCAAGAGACGCTATCGCCCGAGTTCCAATGGTCTCATGAGGAAGCTGGAGATTGAAAAATAATCTTTTAAGGTTGTGGGACGTCGATTTGCCTGGAATGAAACCAGTCTGATCTTCATGTACGATGGTTCCCAGCACAGTATTTAATCTGGTGGCCAGTATTTTCGCCACGATTTTTGCATCCGTGGTCAAAAGGGAAATAGGCCTGTAGGAGTCGCAGAGTTCCGGATCCTTCCCCGGCTTAGGCAATACGATAACGGAGGCGTCATTCATGGAATCCGGAAGATGTCCATCGTCTATAGCAGAGTAAAAAGTATTCAAAAGATGAGGAGCCAAAATATCCGCAAACTCCTTATACCACTCTGCAGGAAGACCATCCACACCGGAGGCCTTGCCAGCCGGCAGACCACGAATCGCCTCCATCACCTCTCTAAGGAGTATAGGAGCATCCAGCATGCGTCGATATTCCAAGGAGAGTTGCGGAAGATCACAGTGATCAATAAAATGAGATATCTGGGACTCAGAGCGAGTTAGTCGAGACTCATATAACTGAGAGTAGAAGTGCTGAAATTGTAAATTAATCAGCTGCGGGTCGAGTATCAATTCACCCCCAGAATCTCGGAGTGAAGAAAGCAACGGAGCCCCCCTATGCTGACGAACAAGGTGAGCCAAAAGCTTCCCCACCTTATCCCCATTTTCAAAAATATTTTGTTTCATATAAAAAACATGACGGGCATTCAGTTCAGAAAGTTTTACAGAGTATCGCAACGAACAAGAAACAAACTTAGTGTAGAACGCCGAATCTCCACTTTCCACAAACTGTCTTTCTGCCGCAGCAGCCTCCGACTCCAGAACCTCCACTTATCTAGATTTAAGTTTATTTTGCGTAGATATAAGAGATATCAGAGAACCCCTTGCAGCTGCCTTGGCAGCCTCCCAAACAATACCCTGGGCAGCAGAGTTAACATTATTGGCAAAATAGTCACACAAATCTTCTCTATGCCTAGAGACCAATTGCGTATTAGTCAACCAAATGGGACTAAACTTCCAAACTCTGGGCCCAGATCTCTGGTCTCGATGTAACGATAATAATAGCGGGGAATGGTCGGAGGCCACCCTGGTTAGAAACAGCAATCTGTAACCCAATTCAAAGCCATCTGGTTGGCAAACACATAATCAATTCTAGATAACGTTTTATAAGTGGCTGAGTGGCAGAATTCCCGGTCCCGCGGATGGAGAGTCCTCCATACATCTACAATTTCCATATCGCCCACAAGATTGAGGAAGGCATCTCTATGTAATTTGGAATCAACCATCATCCCACCAAATCTATCCAAATCAGGATTAGTGGCTATATTAAAGTCACCCATACAAATTATATGGTGATGTGTCTTGTCAGAGACATATATAAGCATGTCCTGGAGAACTGATGGGTCAAAAGGCGGTGGAATATAAACATTCATTAAGACAAACAGGGCTCCCTGCAGCTTACACTTTCGTCTTAAGATCAAAAAATTCGAAAGAAACTTATTTAGAGATAAGGATGGAAACACCCCTAGCATATGTGGAATACGTGGCATGATAATGACTCTGTATCCAGTGCCTCCTAAGAGACAAAACTCTACCTGCAGTAAGATGGGTTTCCTGCAACATAACCACCCCCGGAGTTTGCCTCCTGACGTGGTTCAAAACTAAAGACCGTTTAACAGCATCATTCAGGCCACGTACATTCCAGGATAAAAATTTACAAGTTAATGGTGTCATTACTGAAATAAGTGGAATGTGTTACATCCCTGGCCACCTGGCGGGATCTACTGGGGGTGAGGAGAGCCTGACCCAGAAGAGAGAGGAATCCCGGAAACCTAACCCCTAACCAAACAACCCACCCTATCTCTATCCCCCCCAACCTGATAACCATGGCCTGGCAGCCAAAATATTGCCCCCCTCCCCCCCAACACCCAAAAACCAAATAACCATTGATCAAGTATGATCCCACCTACAACCCCCGCCCCCCAAGCAGCAAATAGAGCAAGTAGTAAAGGCATCATCACAGCGTGACAATAAGTAGAGAAGAACATAGCTATCCCACCACCACTAGCACCTTTAAAACATAACACCTCCCACTTAGTAGTAAACCAATCCCTTGGCTGCAATCCCAACAGTATAGCCACCCAACCCCTTCGCCGTAGCATCCCTCGGACAGATCGGAGGCCTCACCAAATAAGCAGACACTAGTATCCCCAGGGGATCCAGGTGCTAGAATACAGCAGCACGGCGTCCGGTCACTGCCTAAAACATGCAGGACGACAGCAGCTCATCAATAGTAGTTCTATATCTATAATCTCAAAATAGAGACATAGTAAGACATTCATTTACAGGCATATACTTGGCAATAATATTAACACCAAATTCCAATAGTAAGGTAAGTCTTCCCGAAGATACTAAATGAACCCCCTAATTGCTGTCCCCATCTTAGCATCTCCTGGGTGGATCGGAGGCATCCTAATCTGCATAAGTAAGGTTTAGTAACTTCATATAAATTAGATGCCGAATCACAGCCATAAAGCATCAAACCACCGCCCAAGGAGTGCAAGACAGTATCAGGAGGCTGAAACATCCAGAACTACACTTACAATGAGACAAAAAAAAAAACCCAAAAACCCCCCATCATATATAGTTCGCACCCCCCCCGCCATGGTCAGATACAGAAACGTATACTCATAAGTATACATGGGCAGGAGTAGCAACAATGTAACTCAACAATATATACAATCCCTCCAAATTAATAGAATATTAACTCCATCTAGCCATCCCTCCACAGCGTCCCCAGGACGGGTCAGAGGCGTCACACAATGCGTGAACAAAATCTATGTATCGGACCACCATCCGAGGGACGCGTGACATAACCAACAGAGCAGTAACAGTTTTTCTTTCCCCCTTTTTTTTTCTTTAAAAAAAACAAAAAAAAAAAAACATAAGCATTCATACAAAGAATAACAGTTTGTAAGCAAATAGGTAAATTTATGCATGAGACTATAGCATGCCCTTCCTCCTCCAATCTCACCACTCCAGCAGAGACCCCATAACAGTCCATCATAGAGTCCGAACCATGCAGAAGTGGATCTCAGTGTCAATGGTGCTCAGCATCTAGTCTCAATGTCACATTATCATGTCCCACCGAAATCCACCACATCCAGACAAATCAGCAGAGGATGGAGCAGTTCAAACAAGTGCCAAGTTCTCAGAGGATCAACCCAGGAACACCGCGAGCCAAAGGGCTAGAGTAAGTGAAGATACTTGAATCAGAGATCGCAGTAGTAGGATCATGAAGTGAGGAGGTGATGAAATGACTTTAATGAGTGTCCACCCAATCTCTAGCCTCAGAATCCGAGGTGAAAAAGATGGTGTTACCATCGTGAACAATTCTCAATCTCGCAGGAAACAGCATAGAGTAGGAGATGTTTTTCTCTCGAAGCAGGCACTTAACCTCCAGGAACTTACGTCTTTGACGTTGAACTTCTACAGAGAAATCTGGATAAAAGAAGAACTGGTGATTTTCGAAGAGAACTTGGTCTTTCATCCTGGCCATATGTAGAATGGCATCCCGATCCCTGTAGTTCAGGAGCTTGATAATCATCTGGCAGGGAGGAGCCCCAGGAGGCCTAGGACCGGTTGGCACACGATGTGCCCTTTCAACAGTGAAGGATGGCGAGAGACTGTGCCGACATGTTCCCTTATCCAGGTCTCCATGTACTGTTCAGGTGCGCGACCCTCACGGTCCTCCGGCAACCCAATTATACAGACATTATTGCGTCTAGACCTGTTTTCAAGATCGTCCACTTTGGTCTGCAAAGAACAAACTTGATTTTATAAGACATCCACTGAGGAAACCACAGGGGGAAGTGTGTCCTCCACACTAGAGATACGTTGTCGCACATCAGTGATGCTTTCACGCAGAGTTTGTTGATCTGCACGTAAAAGGTTTATTTCAACCTGCACAGTGTCAATTTTATTGGTCAAGACTGCCTGGCAGGTAGCGATGGCTGACATTATTTCCGCAAACTGGGATTTTGAATCATCTTCCTCAGAAGCCAAAGACTGAGTTGGTGAGGCAGCCGTAGAAGGGGCCTCCAGCATGGCCGTGACCTCCTCCACCGCCATAGCTCTCCTGGCAAATTTACTCAATTTTTTCCTGTATTCCGATGATTTTTTAACCATACTGAGATTGAGAAAACAAGTGTGGGCCAGAGCAACACAAGTGATGATCAGTATAAGGTGGACAATAGCTGCTGGAGCAGGTAGGTGCAGATGAGATCACTCAACATCTAATTGACACACATGGTATGATCCATATTTTTACATATAGACTGAAGTAGATGAAGAATAGCCAAAGCATGTGCAGCCCATTTAGCAATACATGAGGCAGATGAGGGGAACATATACAGGGAAGGAATTAAACAAACATGGGGAGTTTGCGTCAAACCATTGGTTTGTAGTTGAAGAGTGACAAAGCAATCAGAAATCTTCTAAGTATCAATTATACACTGGGTAGCAGGGTGAAACATATATATAGGAAGGGAACGAACATGGGGAGGTTGTGGCAAATGAAAATGGTTGGCCACAGATAGGTAGTGGTGCAGCAACAATAGGCTCTCCAGCCACTCCCGTGTTTGAGATACAGTCCCACAAAATGCAGCAAGGGTGAGATTCACATTTATAGGGTAGTGTTACAACCACAGGCAGCAATTCTCCTTGTAGCCACAGTAAATATAATCTTGAGCCTATTGGCAGGGAAAGGGCACTGGGAGGAAAATAAAAAACGGAAGGTGTACTAACATCAAAGGGTCTGGCATTGAGGGCTTAGTTAGCCTTTTATACATGGGACAGAAGAGGGAAACAAATATAGGAAGAGTTACATACATGGGAGTCCACCATCCAAGGCCTTGCAGACAGCTCATCTGTAGTGAACAGGGCTGGAATTGACAACAGCAGGCTCCCCTACTATTGCATAACCTCTTGAGAAAGTATTCATACAAGGTAGGCAGCCACTTACTAGGCATACATGTAGAATCTGCAGTGAAAGGAAACATCAGCAGGGCCTCCACGCCACCTCCGCACTGCCACCTCGTGATATCCCCAGCAGAGTAATGATCGGAGTCGTCCAAGGCCCTCCACACATGTCCAGCACCCCGCTGGGCAGAAGTGACACGCCAGGCCGTGGCCGCAGGCCTAAAAAGTCGAGCGCTGCCGCGGATCTCAAAAATTAAAAATACCGTCCCGAGCAGGTAGCCCAGTGGATGGGGAGCAAGGATCCAACAATAAAAATCCAATAGAGTAGCCCCGTTGCAAGGATGGCAACAGATAACGGAGCACTATAGCGGAGCCTCTCCAAAGCGTGACCGTCCAGCATGGCTGCCAGGCCCCTCCCCGCCCATGTGCTACATTTAGTTGTGACCAGATTCCTGTCAGGATCAAAAACCCTCAGAGAGATTCTTACTATTGTCCACAAAATCTGTGCCCATTTTAGTCACTCCTACAGTGCACACAACACTCTATATTCCCTACAAGAGCATAATAACCTGCCCTATCACCAGCTGAAAGGTCCCTACCAGGTGGAATGCCATGCTGTACATGCTAAAGCATTTGTATGAGCAGAATAAGGCCATTAGCGAGTACACAATGCAAAACTGGAAGGCTTTGGAGGGATCCTCTTGATCACCTGGCCAATGGCAACTAATGTGAAATGTATGTGAGCTGCTGAAACCCTTTGAGGATGCAGCAATGCTGGTGAGTTGCATTGGGGCAGGAATTAGTGAAATTCTAGCACTGATCTTTTTATTGCAGAAAATAAGGAGCATAGCTGAGGAATATTACCATAATGACAAAACAGACACACACCAGCTGGTAAAGGACAAGTTAGCATGCTTTGAACAAAATCCCAGCATAGTGTCCATTAAAAACAATAAGGAATACATTCTTGCCACTTTGCTGGACCCCGCTTCAAACTCAAAATTTCAGAATTTCTGCCAAAGGGCAATCAGCTGTTTATCACAACAAGGAGTCATGACGATCAGCAGTAACTCTTTGAGGAATTGGATTCTGTCAAGGAATATTGAGATATGCTTATTGATCTAGTGGAGGGTTGCATTGTGGAGGATGAGAGGGAGAAAGTGAGGGCGCCAAAACATCTAGACATCATAGTGAAAAGGAAGGCAGTGAAGCATTTCAACCAACAGAAGCACCTACATCATCAACCAGAATATCCCATTCTGAACACAGGGTAATTCATGGGTCTCAGCAGGGGCGGCAAAAACCCAGCATTGGTGGTGGTGTTGGTGGTAGTAGCACATCACTTTGGGACTTGCGTCCTTAGTATGGGTTGGTAAATGACACACAGGAAGACCATGTAGCTACTAATAGTGGTCCCACTGCATGTGAAATGCTTTCTGTATACTTGCAGGATAGCTACATTCTAGGCAGAAACAATTACCCCATGACAAACAAAGCAGTGTGTGTGGCCAGCATTGACATTTACTCAAGCGTTGAGTCTGAGCAGGTTTTCAGTGCAGGTAATTACATTGTAAATGATCACAGGATGTGGTTATCAAGCAGCAATGTTGGGAGACTAACATTCTTAAAAATAAACCAACATCTCATACCATCAGAGGATCAATAAGTATTGTGTATCATGAAAAGAAGGATTGCTTACATTTGACATAAACATGATATTGGTAAAAATTGCTGGGGGGGGCGTGTCTGAATGGAGAGCAGAGAGGAGGCATGTTGTCACAGCTCCCAAATAAAGGGACAATTTCAGCCCTTTTAGCCCCTTCGAATTTTAATTCTGCCTTGGACAAGGAATAAATAAATGCTGAGGACAATCGGACAGCTGTTATGAGGAAGGCCAGGAAAATTCCCACCATTACATTTGAAGGATATGAGGTTCAGTTGTTCAACTGTTTATCTGCACATACTCTACAACTTCAAAGACAATTCAGACCTCTCACAGACGCACTGCATGAACATCAGATAATGTACAAATGGGGGTGCCCATTTTCCCTTTCATTTACATACGAAGGGTGTGTAACTACTATTCGACAAACTTCTGAAATGAAATCACTCTGCAAAGCTCTTAACATAAACTTTTTTCAAAAAGATCTCCAGACCACCCCAGCAAGACCCATTATGCCGCAATGCTTGCACTGGACTTCAGTTTCAATGAGAAAACATCTTCCTCTTTCCACTCTAGTAGAGGGTGCAACAAATGATCAGCAGAATTAATAAGTTTTAGGTTTCATAATTTTTCCCCTTCTCTTCCCATTAATATATATATATATATATATATATATATATATATATATTTTTTTTTTTTTTTTTTTTTTTTTTTTTATTAATATTATTTATTTTTTTTAAATCAGGCTAAGTTTAGTGGGGAATAACAAGCTCTTAATCTCCCTCCATAAATCTCTTTCTTTCGCATGTATATGTATATGGTGTGGACGCTGAGTGGCCTGTTCTTAAGTTTCGGGCTAATTATATATACATATGGGAAATGTCTCCTTGTTTATGTTATAGAATGTTGCTAGTTTAGATATTTCATGTTAGAGCAATATAGTAGACCAATTCTATCTTTATTATTTTAAAGTGGAGATGGATTTTTAATCCTAAACTTAAACCTAATACCCACACTTTTGGTACTAATGTTGAAATGTAATTTATTTCCTTTTGTCCCCCTTTTTTTTGGGGGCAATGTTTTGTGTGGAACAATCAGCTCTTAATCCCCTTCCATAAATTTATTTACTTTGCATGTGTATGTATATAGTGTGATCTCAGTGAATGCTGCTACAGGAGATCGGCTATATTTATTTACAAAGAGTGACCTGGTCTCAGGTCACCTACCTACACATGTGGAAAATGTCTCCTTATTTATTTTATAGTATGTTGCTAATTTAGATATCTCATGTTAGCGAATTGTTATAGAATAATGCTATCTTTATTATTCTAAGGTGGAGATATATCTTTAAACTTAAACTTAATATCCACACTTCTGGTACTAACAATGAAATGAGATCTACTTCCCTTCCCCCCACTTTTTTTCCCTATCTCCTACTTTTGGATGTTTTTTTTGAAGATGTCTTCTTGTTTCTTTATTTAAAATATAGCTAAATTAACACTAGGCTTGGGCATGTTGTCCACATATTCAATGTTCTCTTGACCCCCCACGTTTGATCACCAGCTGTCTACTATATAATTAACAAGCTTTTGTTATTGCTCCAAATTTGGTAATATACTTATTTCTATTTTTGAGTGCTACCTGGTAATATCTCTTTATGCAGGATTCTGTTCTTTTTCTTTACACTCTCAATGCTCTTCTCTGATGACTCTTTGCAATGCTACAATATTTTCCTAGACTCCTCATTGATTATAATACATGATGGCTAACACCTATAAACTGAAAATCCTTTTGATCAATGCCAAAAGTTTAAACTCCCCACAAAAGAGGGCTCTCTTATACAGAGAATGCAAGAGATTAAAAGGTGATATCTGTTTCATCCAAGAAACTCATTAGGATAGACACAAACTCCCTAACTTGAAACATAGATATAGATTACAGTGATATTTTACCCAACAATACCTAAGCTCATTTGACAGTAAAAAAAAAAAAAAGCAGTGTCAGTTCTTATATATAAACATGTACCCTTTATCAAATCTGACATTTGTGAAGATCCAGATGGGAGATTTATTTTTGTAAAGGGTAATATAGTGGATTTGAAATTCACATTTGCAAATATTTATGCCCCATACACAAACCAACTGCAATTCCTCTCGCAAATTTTTGGACAACTTAGACTATTCCATGAAGGAGTTGTAATATTGAGTGGAGACTTTAACACCCCTGTTGACCCAGTTTTGGACTGTTCGACAGGACAATCTTACTTATCAACCCTCATATTTTCGACAACTTTCTAAGACCTTTTCACATATGACTTTTCTAGATCACTGGAGGCTGACTCATACGACAGAAAGACATTATACTTTTTACTTACCAGTACATAAATCTTACACTAGAATCGATTTTCTTTTGACCACGCAGGTCCACATGCATAATGTTCTCTCTACAAAAATAAATCTGATAACATGGTCTGATCGTGCCCCCATTGAAACGGTTCTTACACTTCCAGTACAGATACCACAAACATTCACTTGGAGACTAAATAGCACAATGCTAAACGACCCACTAGTTACAGCCCAGATTTAGACCTGTATTAAAAAATGGTATTAGTAAATGATAAATATCCACCTTTAAAAAGCAAGAAAAGAGTTTGATGACATTTTGAGATCCCTGTTTGAGTTAGATTAAAACATAAAGAAAATAACAACCCCACTAAATTACAGAACTTAAAGGATCTGAGAAATAAAGCTAAGCTTCCTCTCCAATCTAATATCGATAGATCTTTTTTTGTATAATCAAAGCCTATTTTATAGAAAGGGCTATAAATGTAGTAAACTTTTGTTACACATGTCCAAACCTAACATGAACAAGTCCCATATTGCATTGATACAACGACCGTCTGGTAATCTGGCCAGGACCTATCCTGAAATAGCAGACACCTTTAAATTATATTATAATGACTTATATAATATAAACCCACCCCTCACTCAAACTATGAAAGATAAAATAGATACTTATATTCATGAATCTAACCTAAATAAACTAACTGCCAAACAAGTGGAGGAGTTAGAGATGGATATCTCCGAACAGGAGTTAGAACTAGACATTAAACAAATGCTATCTGAGAAGGTCACGAGGCCAAATGGTTTATCCCTTACCTTTTATAAAAAATGTCTTCACATATTTCGTGATCTTTTGACTAGAACATACAATTCATTCCCTTCTTTAGTCGAACATCACTCAACTATGACAGAGACACACATCACTGTTCTTCCTAAAGAGGGCAAGGACCCTAAACTCTGAACCAGCTATATACCTATCTCACTGTTAAACGTTGACCTGGATACCTTTGTTAATCCATAATAACCAAGTGGGGTTCGCACCAAACCACGAGGTAAAGAATAATGCCTTAAAGATTGAAAGTGTAATCAATTATGCCAGTTCCTCTCATACAGATACCCTTCCTCACAACAGATGCAGAAAAAGCATTTGACAGGGTAGACTGGTACTTCTTAAAATCTACAATTCAACACATTGGACTAGGTTATACATTTTGCAGTTTTGTAATGTCCTTATATAAAAATCCAACCACTAGAGTAAAGGTCAATAATTATCTTTCTCAGCCCTTCTCCCTGAGTAATGGTACCAGGCAGGGTTGGTCTCTGTCACCCACCCTTTTTATTATCATTATGGAGACATTAGTAAATAGAGTCCGGAAAGTATGAATATTAAAGGAATAGAATCTAATCAGGATGAATACAAATTAGCTTTATTTGCTGATGATATTATATTTACAATCACATCACCTAAAATTTCTCTTCTGCAAATCGTGAAAGAATTGCATACCTTTAGCTATGTTTCCAACTTTAAAGCCAGTCTTACTAAATCAGAGATGTTAAATATAAACATACCTCAAAAAACATTCACTGAACTTAAATCTCTAGCCCCCTAGCCCCATTATCACAGTGCCCGTGATTGCTGCATTTCCTTGTCTATCACCAGTAGGGGGCTTCCATTGGCTGCCTGCCTTTAGCCCGCCTCATATTGCCTATTTAAACCTGGATTGGGCACCCTTTGGGTGCCCTTTCGTGTTGTTTCTGACCTTTTTCGCTATCCCTATGTCCAGTGATAGTTGGGCCTCTTTTCCTGTGTTCCTGAGTTCCTGATTGCAGCTGTTCCAGTACCTCCTGTATGCTGAGTTGTTCCAGTCCTGGTTCCGGCCTAGTCCTCTGGGGTTGCAGTTCCTGCTGACCATCTTCATTGCTGTTTCCTGACCTGACTGATCGTGCTGCTGGTTCCTGTCATCTCCTGGCTTGTCTCCTGTGATCCTGGTGACCTTCTGCTTGGTCGCGTTGGCGACATTGCTTGTCAGTCCCAGCATACTGACGCTGACTTGCTCCAAGGCCTTGTGGCTACACGATTTAGTTGTTGGTCCCAGCGCGTGGGTGCTGATTTGCTCCAAAGCCTTACGGCTACACGATTCAGTTGTTGGTCCCAGCGTGCGGACGCTGGTTTGCTCCAAAGCCTAGCGGCTATACGATTCACTTGTTGGTCCAGTGTGCGGACACTGGTTTGCTCCACAGCCTTGCGGCTACACGATTCAGTTGTTGGTTCCAGCGTGCGGATGCTGGTTTGCTCCAAAGCCTTGCGGCTATACGATTCCTTATTGGTCCAGTGTGCGGACACTGGTTTGCTCCAAAGCCTATCGGCTGTACGATTCACTTGAAGGTCCAGTGTGCGGACACTGGTTTGCTCTAAAGCCTTGCGGCTATACGATTCAGTTGTTGGTCCCAGCGTGCGGACGCTGGTTGGCTCCAAAGCCTTGTGGCTATACAATTCACTTGTTGGTTCAGTTTGCGGACACTGGTTTGCTCCAAAGCCTTGCGGCTACACGATTCAGTTGTTGGTCCCAATGTGCGGACACTGGTTTGCTCCAAAGCCTTGCGGCTACACGATTCAGTTGTTGGTCCCAGTGTGCGGACACTGGTTTGCTCCAAAGCCTTGCGGCTACACGATTCAGTTGTTGGTCCCAGTGTGCGGACACTGGTTTGCTCCAGAGCATAGTGGGCATCCGATTCCCTTGTTGGTCCCAGTGTGCGGACACTGGTTTGCTCTTAAGGTCTTAGTCACTACTGTCATTATCATCCGACAGCTATTGGTACCACTGGGCTGCCTTGCCGGTATTGGTAAGGCCGGTAGAACCTTGCTCCGCATTCCTCTTGAGGTTGCCTTACCCGGTATTGGCAAGGCCGGTATAGCCTACTCCGCTGGTTTCTGGGCTGCCTTGCCCGGTATTGGTAAGGCCGGTAGAACCTTGCACCGCATTCCATCTGAGGTTGCCTTACCCGGTATTGGCAAGGCCGGTAGAGCCTACACCGTGTATTATTGGGGCTGCCTTGCCCGGTATTTAGGTAAGGCCGGTAGAACCTTGACGCTAATCCATCTGCAGATTGCCTTACCCGGTATTGGCAAGGCCGGTAGAGCCTATTATTCTATTGTCCCAGGCTGTCCTGTCCGGTATATTGACAGGACCGGTAGAGTCTGTATATTGTCTTTGCCATTCACTCTTGGTATATTTGTATGTGATTGCCATTCTAAGTGATAATTTTAATCATTTCAATAAAGTTGTATTTTTTACCTAAACTTGTGTCTGAAAGTCATACCAAACCGTGACAGTACGAAAGGGCCATGACCTCAGACAGCAAATGTGAAGGTAACACACAGAATATCCATTGGAGGATGGATATGCACGAGCAACGTTTGGATCAGTTGGCGGTTGCAATTCAAACTATCCTTGAACGCACGGTACTTGCTGACACATCTGGCTCTAGCCCGGTGGTCTCGCCAAGTCAGACACCGGAAAGTGATACCAGGCCCCTAGGGGGTACAGTTAAAGGGTTAACGGCTTCTGCACCCTTGCCACTAAGGTATGATGGTGACCCTAGTCTCTGCAGAGGGTTCATCAACCAACTTGAAATATTTATGGAATTGACGGCACACGCATTTCCCAATGATCGTAGTAAAGTTGGGTTCATGATATCGCTGCTGACTGGCAGAGCATTGGCTTGGGCTAACCCCTTGTGGGAAAATGCTAAACTTTGCACTAAGAATTTTAGAGAATTTGTGCAATCTTTTCGGAGAGTGTTTGAACCTCCTGGTAGAACCACCTCTGCTGCCAAACGTCTTATGGAGATACAACAGGGCAGGCGCACAGTGGGCGACTATGCCATCGAATTCCGCACCTTGGCAGCAGAGTTAGGTTGGAATAACGAGGCATTATTGGCAGCCTTTTCTCAAGGCCTGAGTGACCATATTAAAGATGAAATCGCAGCAAAAGATTTACCTATTGACCTAGATGATTACATTGAGTATGTTATTCTAATTGACTCCAGAATACGAGAGAGATCAGCTGCCAGAGATCGTAGGATACGGTCCAAAAATAATGAGTCTAGAAGCATATTTTGCCCACCCATCCCTCCCCTGGCATCTAAGCCTAGTGAACCAGTACGGGAATCAGGTGAACCTATGCAAGTAGGTTTCACTAGACTAACCAAGGAGGAAAGACTATATCGCAAGAAACAAGGGTTGTGTTTATACTGTGGTAAAAAAGGGCACTTGCTAAGATCCTGTCCGGTACGTCCGGGAAACGCACACACCTAGGGTACCTTGGGGGACAGGCCATAGGTGGTGTACAATTGTCCCCAGTGTCGGGCATAATGAAACCCACTATACAGGTGGTATTGTCATGGGCACAATGCTCAGTGGAGGTTTTGGCCCTGGTTGATTCTGGTTCAGCAGGATATTTTATAGATAATACCTTTGCCGAATTGCACGGAGTTCCACGTATTGAAAGAGAAAACCCCTTGGCTATTGAAGCAATTGATGGCAGACCCTTAGAACCGGCTTATGTTACTTTTGAAACTATGCCATTATCTATGACTATTGGGGCACTTCACAGAGAAGAGCAGCAGTTCCAACTTATCAATTCTTCTCACCATGCTGTAATATTGGGTTTTCCTTGGTTACAGTTACATAACCCACAATTTGATTGGAAAAAGTGTGAAATCGCTGCTTGGTCCCCGTTTTGTATGGACAAGTGCGTCACCCAGCCTATTAAGGTCCTGTGCACCTCCTCTGCTATTCCAGATGTTTACCAACAGTTTGGCGATGTTTTTAGCAAAGGAGAAGCTGGCACACTACCTCAGCACAGACCTTATGATTGTTGCATTGAATTGCCTCCTGGAGCGGTACCTCCGAGGGGACGCACTTATCCATTATCTTGTGAGGAGAATAAAGCTATGGAAGACTACATTTTTGATGCCCTTGCTAGAGGGATCATAAGAAAATCTACCTCTCCGGCTGGGGCTGGGTTCTTTTTCGTAAAAAAGAAAAATGGCGAATTAAGACCATGCATTGACTACCGTGGCTTGAATAAATTAATGGCAAAAAATGCATACCCAATACCACTCATCACCGAGCTTTTTGATAGGCTTAAGGGCACTTCGATTTTTACCAAATTGGACCTACGGGCCGCTTACAATCTGGTTCGCATTCGAACAGGTGATGAGTGGAAAACTGCCTTTAATACTCGATCTGGGCACTACGAATATCTAGTGATGCCATTTGGGCTATGTAATGCACCCGCAGTTTTTCAGGAACTGATAAACAATGTTCTGAGAGATATGTTGCAGTCATGTGTCGTGGTGTACCTTGACGATATACTGATTTACTCCCAAAACATGTCACAACACATCAAAGATGTATCCGCAGTACTGCTACGACTTCGTGAGAACAAATTATATTGTTAATTGGAGAAATGTGAGTTTCACAGAACCAGCGTGCCATTCTTGGGGTTCATAATTGGCAATGATGGCATTGCTATGGACAAGGAAAAGTTGTCAGCTGTCCTACAATGGCCACAACCCAAGAGTCTTAAAGCCATACAGCGTTTCCTGGGCTTCGCTAATTATTATAGGAGGTTTATTAAGAACTTTTCTTCCATTGTCAAACCTCTGTCCGATCTTACGCACAAGGGTGCTAATCCTTCTTGTTGGCCGGCATCTGCAGAGGATGCCTTTGAGAGATTGAAGTTGGCATTTGCTGCGGCTCCTGTGTTATCCCACCCCAATCCTCTACTTCCATTTACGTTAGAGGTTGATGCCTCAGATATCGGGGTTGGGATAGTACTTTCACAACGAGACGATAAAGGTGGAACAATCAGACCTTGTGTTTTTTTTTCGAAGAAGTTGACTGTCACTCAAAGCCACTATGAGATAGGGGATAGAGAATTATTGGCCATTATCCTCGCTCTTAAGGAATGGCGTAATTTACTTGAAGGTACTAAGAATCCTGTCTTAATCCTAACAGATCACAAAAATCTGACTTATCTCTCGGAGGCCAAAGATTGCCCTCTCGTCAGGCCAGATGGGCACTGTTTCTGTCCCGATTCAATTTCATTGTATCATATTTACCAGGATCAAAGAATGTTAGGGCTGATGCACTGTCAAGACAATTTGAGGTCGACAGTGACATAGTTGAAGCACCAGCACCTATCTTTCAACCCGATCGAATATTGGCTACTATACGTACGAGTATCACTTCTCCTCTAGGGGAAGAGATCCTGGCCTCTCAGGCGTCAGCTCCCCATGAAACCCCAGTGGGCAAATGTTTTGTTGCAGAACCATTTCGTACTAGGTTGCTCGAAACGTAACATTCCTCTAAGGCTGCGGGGCACATTGGTAGAGACCAACTGTTATGGTCCCTTTCTCAGTTAGTTTGGTGGCCTTCCATGAGAAACGATTGTGCTGAGTTTACTAATGCCTCTGCCACCTGCTCCCGTGCTAAGACCCCTAGACATCTCCCAGTGGGCTTGCTTCAACCGGTGCCTAATGGCGAACGACCCTGGTCTCATGTTTCCATTGATTTTATGGGAGAATTGCCTATGTCTAAAGGGTATTCCTTTATACTTATGGTGGTGGACAGGTTTTCTAAAATGGCTCATTTCGTGCCCCTCCGTGGCCTTCCTTCAGCTAAGGAATTGGAAATTGTGTTCGCCAGAGAAGTATTCCGGTTGCATGGAGTGCCCAGGGTACTGGTGTCCGACAGGGGGAGCCAGTTTGTGTCTAGGTTTTGGAGGGCATTTTGCCAAGAGATGGGCATACAGCTGTCCTTTTCCTCTGCCTACCATCCCCAGACCAATGGAGCCGCTGAACGAGCTAATCAGGGTTTGGAACAATTTCTGCGTTATTTCATTACTGATCATCATGATAATTGGTCCGACTTGTTGCCTTGGGCAGAGTTCGCCAGGAACTGTCCGGTCAATTCGTCATCTGGGAGCTCCCCGTTTCTGATTAATTATGGGTTCCAGCCCTGTTTGCTTCCAGATTCATTTCAGACGCAACAGATTCCAGCTCTGGATGAGCATATCGAGCAACTCCGTTCCACATGGGCACAAGTTCAGATGGCACTTGGTCAGTCATTTCAGCGTCATCAGCGCCATGCCAATCGCAGAAGGCTTCCAGCGGTGTCCTTTCAGGTTGGGGACAGAGTATGGCTTTCCTCCAGAAATCTCAAGCTGCAGGTTCCATCTAATAAGTTGGCTCCCTGGTTCATTGGTCCATACAGAGTCATTCGCAAAATTAATCCTGTCTCTTACGCACTAGACATACCTGCATCCATGCGTATCCATAATGTGTTCCATGTGTCTCTTTTCAAGCCTCTGGTTTGCAATCGCTATACTACCACACCTGTGGTGCCAGGGCCTGTTGAGGTCGAGGGTCAGGAGGAGTACGAGGTTCAGAGCATTATTGATTCCTGTAGGCTTAGAGGAAGGGTACAGTACCTGGTACATTGGAAAGGATATGGTCCTGAAGATCGATCATGGGTGGATAGTAAGGACCTTCATGCACCCAGGCTAGCTAGGACCTTTCATGCTAAATACCCACAGAAACCTAGACCCTATTCTAGGAGAGGGGGTCTTTGAAAGGGGGGTACTATCACGGTGCCCGTGATTGCTGCATTTCCTTGTCTATCACCAGTAGGGGGCTTCCATTGGCTGCCTGCCTTTAGCCCGCCTCATATTGCCTATTTAAACCTGGATTGGGTGCCCTTTCATGTTGTTTCTGACCTTTTTCACTATCCCTATGTCCAGTGATAGTTGGGCCTCTTTTCCTGTGTTCCTGAGTTCCTGATTGCAGCTGTTCCAGTACCTCCTGTATGCTGAGTTGTTCCAATGCATGTTTAACACCACATAAAATTATTTCTTTACTACTTCCTCTGAGATAAGCTTCAGCAGTATACACTGGCAGTCTCCAAGAATGTTACACATACAAACATGAACTTTTCACTAGTTTTTGTAAAGTACAAAAAGGTTTATTAAATTTTGTGGGCATCTATTGATGCTTATCATGTGAGCGGGACAACAGTCGGCTAATGATGACATCACTTTTGACAGATGAGAGGTGCTTCGTATAGCCCCCATGCAGTGGACTAGAGGAATGGAAGGGTCAGAAAGGATTAACCGGATACGCTGGTATGAGCCATATCATAAATGACAGAGCTCATGCTTCTACATAAGACAACAATTTAGTAGGTAGTAACATTTTTACCGACCGGTTTAGAAGAGAGTTAATGGAGTGAGCCTACTTCTACCCACTCAGCGAGTTGACTGAATAATGCCCCGGATACAGGGAGGCTGCTGGGATTAAATATCCTTCAGCCCCACCCACAAACACAAGCAAGTCTTTATGAATCATACATAAAAAATAATGTCCCTTTGTTGTGCTGCAAGTCATATTGCTTCAGTCAATTTCAGGATAGTTGAAATCTCCTACTATAATTACATTTCCTGACCTAGAGGCCTTTTCCATTTGTAGTAAAAGTTGGGTTTCCTCAAACGCCCCAATATTAGGTGGCTTGTAGCAAATCTCCATTAACATATTTTTTATTATGTGTGCCCCCAGTGTGTAGTTCAACCCACAGGGCCTCTACATTTTTATTGGATCCTTCATTTATATCTTCCCTTATACTAGGATTTCAGGCATGATTTACATATTGACATAACACCCTTCCCTTTTATTAACCCTATCCCTCCTAAAAAAGTGAATAACCCTCTAGAATGACTGCAAAGTCATATGTATCATCTAACCAGTATAACCAATTAGATTACACTCATGTACTGTAATCATTTCTAGTTCCCCCATCTTACAGCCAGACTACTAGTATTTACATGCATACATTTTGTCTTTTTGTCATTCTGAAAGAATTCATTCTTTGTAAAATGTATTTGCCATTCATCAGGCTGTAACAATGGCACTTCCCTATTAGACAAACTTGCCCACTCCCCCTCTCCCTTCTTTAAACCAATTTCCCCAAATATACTACCTTCCTCATCCTGTGTTGCATCACCTTCACTTCCCCTTTACTAGCTTAAAGTCTCCTTTAACCCTCTAACCACCATAACTCCTAGCACCATGGTCCCCCTTCCTCTAAGGTGCAGTCCATCTTTTTTATAAAGATTGCCTCAAGGGAAAAGTCCGCCCCTCCTGCTTACACCAAGTCTTAAGCCATGCATATAATGCCTTAATCTCCTTTTGCCTTTCAGATGTATTGTGGCACTGGTAGCATTTCAGAAAATATTACCTTATAGTCCTCTGCTTGATGTACACTGCATGTAGTGGAGGATGCAATTCCAGACAGAAAGCCATCTGGAAACAGAAGTTCAGGGAGATCATAGTCAGGGACATAACAGTTTAAATAAACTGGTGAAAACAAAATAATGAAAAGTTTAGGCATTTCAACTTTGCATATTATTCAAGTACAGAAAATGTAAAGTATAAAAGGAGATTTTCACTTTAACTACACTGAAACTGTTCCCAGATGTTTCAGAAATTATATAAAATTTACAGGGAAGGGATCATTTTTTTAATGTATTTTTATTGAAAGCATTCTTTCATGAACAATATCTGACAGCAAGGTCAAATAAACAGATAATATAAATTACATGCTAGCATAATACCAAATAGAACCACATATTGAACAAAGTATGAGACAAAACACACGAATGCCTTCCACCACTCGCATTTTCCTTTTTTCTATCCCCAAATACAATAACAGAAAAAAAGGGGGGGAGTAAGGGTAAGGGCACCCTCTCATCGAGCTCAATCCGTCCCATGGACAAATCGCTGAACCACATGTTACCAGAGTCCGGCCGCTATATCTCCCAAGGGGGCCCATAATGTGGGAACAAGTGGTGAGCACTAAGTACTACCAAAAAAATCAGTCCAAGATGCCCAAATTTCATCAAACTTTCGAGGGCAGTCCCTATGTGTATAAATTAAACAGTAGTGGGGCATATTTTGTTAATCATATTAATCCAATGGGAATGGGAGGGAGGTACAGGAGACATCCATACGGCAGCCACAGTTTTACGTGCCATAACTAAAGACTCTTGGAGTAGTTGATGATTTGGACATATCCTCCATAAAACAGAGACCACAGAGAGAATACCCAACTTTGGGGCCTTTGGAATCTCCCTTCCCAATACCATGGTCAGAGTGTTGAATACTGCTGTCCAAAAATGTGAAACATTCAGGCACTCCCATATCATGTGTATGAAACCAGTATTGGGCATACAACATTTAGGGCAGGAATCCGTTGCGTCCCCATTCATACGTTTTATACGCCTGGGGATATAGCATGTCCTATGAAGTACCTTGAGTTGAGTGAGTTGGTGACCAGTATGTATAGCAACGGCCGAGGGACCTGCCCTGGCCATCGACCACTCACAGTTTCCCATGTCGCCCAAGTCACCCTCCCACCTAGCACGCAATCGGGTATCATCCAGGGACATGTGACTAGTGAGCCACTTATGCAGAAAAGAGAGAGTCTTCCTCGGTCGCCAGTTTGCAACTGTAGTCGTGAGTTTAAACTCCACTATCACGAATAGCCGATCAGACCACTGTGACAGTAGCTCATGACAGAGCCACAAGTAGGGGTAAAAGTATCGTTTGGGGAGGCCAAATTCGACATGAAATTGTTCAAAGGTCTTAAGGACCTGATCGTCATATAATTGACCCAAGGAGAGAATACCAAAGTGGGCCCAGGTCTCACTGAAATCTAAATCAGCCAGATGGGGTAGCGCTCTATTATTCCAGAGAAGCGTGTCCAAATCTACATCTGTATATCGGGAAATATTTTGTATTTCCTTCCAGACTTTGTGCAGTATGCGAGCTAGTGGAGTAGCCGTTTTACTGACCTTAGGACCTAACAATAGCAACTGAGGCAACGAGAAGCCAAGGTGAATATTCTCCGTCTCAAGTTTGACAAAGGCATAAAAGGTGTCCGGATCAAGTAAAACCAGGGCGAATTGACCCTGAGCAGCCAAAAAGTAGTGATGAAGATCTAGGAGAACAATATCCCCTCCTCCTTTGGCCCCTGCAATGTTGATTGGCCAATTTGGGGTTGCCTACCCTGCCAGATAAAGGTGGTGAGTAATCTTTTCAGTTCGACAAACAGTGAGTTGTGAATATATATCTGAGTATACTGTAAGAGATACAGGAGTTTGGGAAGGAATACCATTTTAATTAGATTGGAGTATCCTATGATATTAAGGGGAAGATTACGCCATAGCTCAGTCTTTGTTCTAAACGTTTATGTGATCGATAGGAGATTGTCAACCAGGAAGCAGTTCAGATCTTTGGAGATATGAATACCAAGGTATTTAAAGGTGGACACCGCTTCCATAACCAGGACATTCAATGGAATCTAATCTGGTGTCCAATCAAGAGGGAGCAAGAAGGATTTGGACCAGTTAATTCAAAGACCGGAGTAGCCTCCAAATTGATCCATCAAAACAAGCAGTCTATGTAAGGAATCCTTTGTGTCACCTAGAAATAAAAGCATATCATCCACATATAATGCTATCTTGTCTACCAATGCTCCCAACTGAAAGCCAATGATTGCAGGATCTGACCAAATCAGAGACACAAGGGGCTCCAATGGCAATGCAAATAGGCCCGGTTAAAAGCGGGCAACCTTGTTGTGAACCACTATGGATAGAGAATGGCGATGAGGCATGTCCACCAGTATGTATACTCACTAGGAGTTCCCGGTACAGGGTCTTAATCCATCGGATAAAGGTAGGGCCAAACCCAAAGCATCGCAAGACAGCCCAGAGGTACTCCCATTCAATCAAATCAAAGGCCTTAGCTGCATGAAGCGATACCATGGCCCTGTCATCCATATTGTCGGGGCAGAGGGACAAATGGGTGAGTAGATGTCGAAGGTTGTGCATTGTGGATATACCTGTCATGAAGCCAGTTTGATCAGGGTGAGCAATCCTCAACAGAACTTGATTCAGCCTGTTAGCTAAAGCTTTCACCAATATTTGGTATCCGTATTTAGTAATAAAATAGGATGGTAGGAGTCACAGAGCATAAGATCCTTCCCTGGCTTGGGGAAAAGCACCACAGAGGCCAAATTCATAGATGGGGGAAGAGCCCCAGTATCCAGGGCCAATTAGAAAGCATTGAGGAGGTGAGGGGCAGAGACCTCAGAATATGCTTTGTACCATTCTGGAGGGAGTCCATCTACTCCAGGAGATTTTCCTGATGGCACTTGCTTAATTGCATCAATCACTTCCCTGAGCATCAGTGGAGCATCCAGCATCATTGCGTCTTCCCGAGACAACCAAGGGATCTCACACCCCGACAAAAAGTTGTCAAACTCTAAGCTAGAGGAATGCAAACTTGAGCTGTGCAAATGTTCATGAAACGTTGAAAATGCTTGATTGATTCTATCGTCCTTGGTAACCACATGGCCCGTGGCATCGTGGACGATGACGAGACCTCTAGCAGATTTCACCAAGTGTGCTAGGGTTTTGCCCTCCTTGTCCCTGTTTTCAAATATCTACTGTCACTTGTTAAACAGATAGATGGCATTCATTTCAGAGAGATGCAAGTTCAAATTAAGAGTAGCAGTCTGAAAGTTGTCATATTGTAGAGAGTCTGAACTCTCCATGTAGTCTCTTTCTGTCTCTGAAACGGATTGTTGAAATGTGCAGGTCAGTTCCCGACTGTGACGACTGAATGCCACGGTGTGAGAGGTCAGCGCGCCATATGCATAGGCCTTCACCGCCTCCCAGACCACACCATTGTTAGCAGATCCGACACTGATATCATAAAAGTCCTGTAGATCGAACCATGTTTTTCCCTAATACAATCAAGTGCACACCAGTTAGGATTAAGACGCCACTGCAGATGGGCTGTTGAAAGACCCCAATCGACACATAAAGCAAGAGGGGAGTGGTCAGATGCCACCTGGGGTAATAATTCACAACTACTGACACATTGATGCACCTCCTCCCCCACAAACGCGAACTTGATTCTAGTAAGAGTGCGATTTTGTCAGCAGATTTTGTGGATTATCTGGTGAAGGTGGTTCACTATTATTGACTCACAATTATTTTTTGTTCAATGGCTCTTACTACCTCCAAAGACGTGGAACTTCAATGGGGGCAAAGTTTGCCCCCTCATACGCCAACCTTTTCATGTGTTGGTGGGAGGAGTCCCACGTCTTTGAAGGTAGTAATCCATTCCAATCAGATATTGTTTACTTTAAGAGGTACATTGACGACATGCTCGTCATATGGGGTGGCAACCCTGAGGAAGTCTCTCAGTTTATTTGTACCTTAATTGTAATGAGAGCAATCTTGTATTCACCTACGCCAGTGATCCAAGCAAAATAGTGTTTTTAGATCTCAAAATTACCTCATCATGCAATTCAGAAATTCTGGTTGCTAATATACATAAAAAGCCTGTAGCTGCCAACTCTCTGCAGAGAGTTATCACTCACCACATACCATTAGAGGTGTGCCGGTTGGGCAGTTTATAAGGCTTCGCCGCAACTGCTCAACTCACAGCCTCTTCAATAAGGCCTGTATAGAACTAAAGGCTAGATTTCTAACTAGAGGTTATCCTGAATGGATACTCGAAAGGGAAGAGTGCATGGCGAGAGCTAAATCTCTTGATGAGCTGTTGGGTAAATCATGTACCCGGCGAGTGAAATTGGAAGATAATAATTTTCAATACCACCTATAGTGTAGAATTTCCACAAATAGTGAAAATTGTTAAATGACACCTTCAAATCTTGCTTGCAGATAGAGCATTTCAACTGTTTATGGAAGAAGGTTGCAAGTTTGTTTTACGGAAAGCACCCACCTTAGCCAGGAATCTCTCCCCAAGTATGTATGTGGGAGATAGAAAACAACAGCAAAGCTATACTTGGTTAAGAACAGTGGGCAACTTTCCTTGTGGCAATTGCAGATGTGGCTGTTGCCAATGGATCACTCCCACAAAGGAGTTTGAGCCTACTGCTAATGGATCCAAACACAGGATTAGGCAATATATCAATTGTGCTACTAAATACATCATTTATCTTATGACTTGTAAGGCCTGTAATGTACAGTATGTAGGGAAGATGTGCTGGTCTCTTAGGGAACGTGTAGGGGAGCACATTAGTAATATGAATTGTGGTGATCATAGAACAGACGTCACCGTCCTATAAGAGGTGGTGACAGAGAAAGATTGTTGTCCCAGAGAGAGGTGTTCTGGATTTTTAGTCTATCTCAAGAATACCGTTTGGACTCAATAAGACAACTCTTTTTGTTTAATCTTTAACTTGCTTTGAGATTGAGTTTTGCAATGTAGTTTGATCGTCATGGTTTCTTTATTATGATGATCATTATATTGCTATAACATCTTTGCTAAATTTTTGGCTGTAATTATTGATGCTGAGTTTATAGATATATTGTTTCATATATTAGTTAATTGGTTGCAGACTTCAAGCATCTTATGTTTTTTTTTTTTTAATATGTTTTATTATCAGATCGCTCCATACAAATCAGAAAATACAAAGAGATACATAAAATCGTTCAGATACAGAAAACATATATGGGCATATTTAAGAGTGACAATAAACATATCAATGGATTGTACAGAGCCAACCTGAGGTTTTGTTATTATATAAAACCAAACCCCCCAAAAAGAACCAACCCAACTGAACCCCTATTTAACTCCCCTACCCCATCTCCGAGTCCTCTCTCCCCCAAGCCCGCAGCACCCACCCGCCAGCCAACAAAGCCGCAGGATCTCAAAAAGTGCAGGCTCAAACATAGCGTCACTCACCAACCACACCATCCAGCCACACACACAACCAGTCAACAGGGCTCAATTCATTCATCGCCATCAAGATGTACAGCATCAGGTGCTAAAGGAGCATCGTCCCTATGCGTCCACCAGTTCTGCCAATGACCCCACGTCCTGTCAAACTTGCTTGGGTTTCCCCGATGCAAGTAAACCAACCTATAGTGTGGGATGCACTATAAAACTAAGTTAATCCATGCTCTGCAAGTGGGAGCATCTTTCGACATCCAGTTCATGGCCACCACCTTTCTCGCCAACACCAAAAGCTCTCTCAGCAGGGATCTGTCAGCTGCACCCTCAAACTTATCGGGGAAGATAGAAAATAAGCAAAGTTTCTGAGTCACAGGAACCGGTCTCCCCAGCACCTGGACCACAACATGCATGACTTCTTTCCAAAAACTCCCAACCACAGGACAATCCCAAATCATATGAAGATACGTGCCCAGAACATTAGAACACCGGAGACATTTGTCAGTACCAGAATTCCCCATTTTATGCTGACAGGCGTATAATAGATTCGATGGAGAATATTCAACTCTATCATCTGGTGTCTAGTCGACGTTGCCACCATTGCTGGTTCTGCCTTGGCCATATCCCATTCCCAGTCCTCTAACGGACCCACATCCATTTCCCATTTATTCCGGGAAGGGAACTCCTGACAGCCCACATGAAAACATCTTATGTTTACTGGTATAACAGCAATCTATCTGCAACTAGTCTGTACGTCTAGTTTTTAAGAATATATATGTGATATAGTATTAATAAGTGTTAATGTTGAGCACATACTAATTGGGTTGTGGTCTCTCCTTCATGAAGAAGCCTTTTGTGGTGCACACGGGTTTGGTGCAATGCCCACAGGGGGTTAACTTAGTCGCTATGTTCTTTTTAGAATGGGGCGGCTGGTTTCCCTCTGCGAGATTGGTTGCCATACCTGAGAGGTGTGACTCTTTGGATTCAAAAGATTGGATAGATGGCAGCTCCTTTAGTATATGATTAAGCACTCAGGTGCGAAACACGTGAGATGGATATAGCAAGCATAGCGTCTATCCTGGATATTGTGGAATAAAGTGAGATTTGGTTTTATTCACTACATTGGAGTGCACTTTTGTTTGTATGTTTGGCTTCTTAAAGGGCTTGGAATCCCTTGAATCTGCACCGTGTTTAATAAACCAGCTGGCGGTGAGTAATATTCCACTTATATATATATTTCATTTTCACATTGGAATTTTTTTACAAGCAGTACCATTGTTACCTTGTACCAGCAGTGATCAAAATATGCTATCCTTTGAAATCTTATGGGAAACCTTTGACTGCCGGAAGGGTGCACAACATTTTGCTCTGGTATCCTTTTAAATCTATGCGGCATGTAGCTAACCGATATTTTAAATGCAATAAGCACATAGCCTTGATAAAAAGGCAACATTAGAATATCTGCTTGAATAAAAGAGAGATATTCTCATGACGCTGCATGAAATGTCACCAGCCTGTAGGTTCACATAAAGGACCACTACGCTACACTACAACTCCCATCTTCCTTAGCTATCTTGTGGTGAGGGAGAGCCTCAGCTTATTTCGTTTGCTTCACAGCTCCACATGCTTCTCCAGAAGAGAACTATTTTTAGCAAATTTGGAAAACACCATTCAGAGGTGATGTGGTGGTAAGGGACCTATGTCCTACAACTTCATAGAAAGCTGCAATACAGAATTTTGATGGGTTATACATTTTTTAATTTTGGTTCTAAGATAGTGGGTGAAAATATGGCTCTTAGGAAGTTACTTTATGTTAGTATAACAGCAGTTCTGTTAAAGCGTGTTCTTGATTGAATGGCTAAGGTAATGTTTTTTGGTGGGAGTTGTAGTGCAACATGGTCTTGGCAATATTGGACTTGAAGGTGATGTTTAAGGAAGCAATATGAGAATCTTGCGCTGTTATGCAGGGCAAGAATCTCATGTCGCCCTTTTCATCATGGAGTGTAACCGGACGCTATTTTAAATGCAACGTTTTAAAAGTGAATCCTTTACTCTGGCACTCAAAGGGCTAATAAGGGTTCAAGTAAATTATTCAACTTTAAAAAGTTATAATGCAAATTTTATAATTCTAAAAGCAGTATTATGAGGAATTCAATAAGATTTAAACTTTAAAGATAAAAATACTTAAGAAAGATGGAATTTGTTGAAAATACTTTTGGGTAAATATATGGGTCAATACAATCTACTGAGGATTAAATACAAGAGGAACAAATTAAGATCAATGTTGCTTAAAAAGAGGGAAATGAGGAAGGAGAAGCAAGCATTTTAACTCCTTAGTGACAGCCGCGTGCGTACACGGCTGTCACCTTAACACCCGACTAACATTTTTTTTTTTTTTAAGAAATCATTCCAGAGTCCCCGAATGGTGTGCAGCCGCATGGAGACCCACACTTTCGGGACTTGCCAGGTACATCCTCTGTCACTAAGTGACAGTTTTTGTGGGACGTACCTGGTAAGTCCATTATCGGGAAGGGGTTAATTTATTAAGTCATATAAAGTGTTGGGGGCATAAGCAACAATTGAGTGTACGGATGCTTAAACAAGTTGCTCAGACCTCACTTCTACCATTCCAGCCCTACACAAGCTTTATAATCTATTATTTGCAGAAAAAAGGCTGTTGATTATTCCCTGCGTGACATTAGGAGTGTAGATAGGATAATCTACTGCCAGGAACGTGAATGCCAAACAGTATGCTGTCTCCCGGGTGCTCGGGTTCGGCATGTTGCGGACAGGGCTGACAGATTATTGGGAGGAGCTGGAAGTGATCCAGCTGTCTTGGTACATATTGGAACCAATGACAAAATAGGAGGAAGATGGAGGTCCCTAAAGAATGATTTCAGGGACTTAGGATGCAAGGTCAAGGCAAGGACCTCTAAGGTAGAATTTTCTGAAATACTACCTGTGCCATGCGCCAGTGCAGGTAGGAAGAGGGAGCTCAGTGAGCTTAATGCATGGCTGAAGCAATGGTGTAGGAAGGAGGGTTTGGGGTTTTTAGAACACTGGGCAGACTTTGCTCTTGGGTACAATCTATATGGAAGAGATGGATTGCACCTAAATGGTAGAGGAGCCTCTGCGTTAGGGGAGAGAATGCTAGGAAGCTTGGAGGAGCTTTTAAACTAGGAAAGGGGGGGTGGGTATAGATAGCAAAAATGGGGTAAATAGAGCAGATAGGAACTGGGTCCAAGTAAATGACCAGGGGGGTGGAGAAAGGGTGGGGAAAAATGTAGTCAGTAGGGAGGAACTCCTAGTAAATGAAGGTGAAGAAAAAAGGCATGTAGGGATTAATATATGTAAAGACTTCAAAATTAATTGTATGCTAGCAAATGCAAGAAGTATGGTAGATAAAATAGGAGAACTAGAATTTCTGGCGGTTAATGAGCAATTGGACATAATTGGAATAACAGAAACACGGTGGAACGATGCACGTGACTGGGCTGTAAATATAGAGGGCTATTCCCTGTTAAGAAGAGACAGAGTTAATAGAAAAGGTGGAGGTGTGTGCTTATATTTGAAAACTGAGCTAAATCCAGTTTTGCAAGGTGATATTAGTGAGGAAACTGGCCAAATTGTGGAGTCCATGTGGGTAGAAATTGAGACTAAATGGGGTGTGAAAGGTAAAAAAAAGTTGTTGGTGGGCATATGCTACAAACCACCAAATATCGATGACAATGATGAGGCCCAACTGCTATTGCAAATGAGGAAAGCTGCCCAGTTGGGCACACTATAATTATGGGAGATTTTAATTATCCAGATATCAACTGGAAAAATGAGACCTGTCAGAGTGCTAAGGGTAGCAGGTTTTTGAACACACTTCGTGAAAGCTACATGTCACAAATGATGGAAGCGCCGACAAGAAATAACAATGTATTGGACCTAGTGATCACTAATAACACAGAAATGGTATCCAATATTAAGGTAAGAGAACATTTGGGAAACAGTGATCACAATGTGGTTACATTTGAAATCAGTCTGGCAAAGCAAAAATGTATAGGTTCAACCAAAACTCTTAATTTTAAAAAAAGCTAACTTCAAATTGTTGAGGTCTTCAATGCAACACATAGACTGGGATATTTTATTTAAAGGCAAAAATACTGAGGAAAAATGGTCAGAATTCAAATTTAGGTTGCAGAAATGTACCCAACAGTATATACCAATGGGGAACAAATGCAAAAGAAGTAAGTCACAGCCAATGTGGTTAACTGCACATGTAAAGAAGGAAATGGCAAGGAAAAAAAATGCATTCAAATTATTTAAGTCTGAAGGAACTGAACAATCTTTCTTAAAATATAGGGAGTGCAACAAAGATTGCAAAAAGGCAATTAGGGTAGCAAAAATAGATAATGAAACTCGAATTGCAAGGTAAAGCAAGACTAATCCAAAAAAGATTTTTAAATATATAAATAGCAAAAAACTTAAGAGGGAGTGCATTGGACCATTCAAAAATGAGATGGGTGAGTTGGTTAGTGAGGATAAGGAAAAGGCCAATGTTTTAAACACTTTCTTTGCATCAGTATATACAAGGGAGCAAGGAATGGTAGAAGAGCCTCCGCAAGTAACAAATAAAACAATACAATTAATAGATATTGGGTTAACTCAAGGAGATGTCATGGAAAGATTGAACAAAATTAAGACCGACAAAGCACCGGGTCCTGATGGTATACATCCAAGGGTTCTTCAGGAACTTAGTGCAGTGTTAGCAAAACCCCTATATTTACTCTTTAAAGATTCTATCACCACAGGCTCAGTGCCACAGGATTGGCGAAGAGCTAACATAGTGCCTCTATTTAAGAAGGGAACTAAAACAGAACCTGGGAACTATAGACCAGTGAGTTTGACCTCTGTAGTGGGAAAACTGTTAGAAGGGATAATAAGGGACTATATTCAGGATTACAACACAAAAAATAAAATCATTAGCACGAATCAACATGGTTTTATGAAGAATAAATCATGCCAAACTAATCTTTTCAGCTTCTATGAGGAGGTAAGCAGCAACCAAGACAATGGCAAGGCAGTAGATGTAGTATATCTAGACTTTGCAAAGGCATTTGATACAGTGCCACACAGAAGGCTGGTGTATAAAATAAGGAAATTTGGGGCTAGGAGATAACCTTTGCAATTGGATACAAAACTGGCTGAAGGATAGGGAACAGTGTGTGGTTGTAAATGGAAAATTCTCCAGTACAGTTAAAGTGGAGAGTGGAGTACCTCAGGATTCAGTATTGGGTCCGCTGCTTTTTAACATGTTTATAAATGACCTGGAAATAGATATAGAAAGCAAATTATAAATATTTGCAGATGATACTAAATTATGCAAAGTCATTAATTCAGAACAGGATATTTTCTCTCTACAGAGGGACTTACATACAATGTCAGATTGGGCAAACATGTGGAATATGAAGTTTAATGTGGGGAAGTGTAAAGTCATGCATTTGGGAGGAAACAATCCCAAGGCTTCTTATAAACTTTTTTCATATAATCTGAGCGCAAAAACATAAAGGGAGACAGGATACAATAATATCTAAGTGTAGTAACTTTATTGGAACAGGCATAAAAGATAATAATTAAATGCACTCACATGATGCCCATCTTGGGCTTTGTGCGTGTCGAGGTCCCTGCCTCTATAACCAGCGTGCTGTGTCCGTCCTCTCCCGCTATTGTCGGTATTGAGAAAGTCACTAGGTCTCTTGCTGAGACTTCCTTATTGGCACGTCAAACCGATAGCTCCGTATGTGGAAAGATAGTCCAGTTCACTGATGGTAGTCGCTGGAAGTAAGAAGCACCGGAGTGCACGTGTAGAGGCCGACGCTGTCGGCGAGATGGTGAATCCCCAGACCGGGAACGGGAGGCGGATTCTCACAGGGGGCGTGGCGGGACCTGACTCCGTCTGAGTGCCAAGCTAACCCAACGCGTATCGTGGAGCTACAACTCCACTTCTTCAGGGGTCAAACACCTTCTTATAAACTTAATGGAATAATTTTAGGTGACTCGTTGCTAGAAAAAGACCTGGGAATCCTTGTCAACTACAAACTTGGAAACAGTGACCAGTGTCAAACAGCAGTAGCAAAGGCAAACAAAGTCCTGTCTTGCATAAAAGAGGTATCGAAGCAAGAGTGGATAACATTATTTTGCCATTATACAAATCATTGGTAAGACCTCACCTTGAGTATGCAGTGCAATTTTGGGCACCGGTTCTGACATATGAGGAACGACTAAACAAGCTTGGTTTATTTACTCTAGAGAAAAGACGACTAAGAGGAGACCTTATCACATTGTATAAGTATATGAGAGGTCAATACAAGGATCTCTGCGGTGAGCTATTTATTCCAAGGCCTGATCAGGTGACCAGGGGACACCCCTTGAGATTAGAGGAAAGGAGGTTTAAACTTCAGCAGAGGAAGGGTTTTTTACGGTAAGGTCTGTCAAATTGTGGAATTCATTGCCCAGGGAGGTAGTTATGGCAGATACAATGGATACATTTAAGAGAAGATTAGATACATTTCTTCCAAAAGGGAGCATACAGAGTTATACTGTATCAGTAGGCTGATCAGGAAGGTCTGATAAAGACTAATTTAATTGGTAGCAGGAAAGCTATAAAATTCTCAGTTCTGTGGTATGAGGCGAAGGTTGAACTTGATGGACTTGTGTCTTTTTTCAACCAAATTTACTTTGTTATTATGTAGAATATTCAATTGAGAGGCAGTAACCAAATTAAAAGAATGTTTCATTATCTGAATACCAAATGTGCTTGTCTATATCTCCACTCCCACAATGTCACCAAGGGAAATCAGTGACAGAACTGACCAGCTTGAGCCTCATGTTAATGAGCTTACGCAACAAAATGCTATCCTGGTTGATAAAAATGCTAACTTACTGAAGTAAATAGTTACTCAGATTATTACAGGAAGACTTAAGGAGCCATATGAGCAGATACAGTATATGCATTAGGGGCATACAGGAGGAAATATCAGCACAAGACCTGCAACCTTAATTATTTGAAATATTAGACCTGGAAATCTATGAGGACTGTGTCCATAGGGTACTTGGACCCAAACCAACTGATGTGAAAGACCTGATAGATGTTTTTCTCTTCATCCATTACTAGGAGACTATATCAGTAGTAGGGATGGGTGAAAATTTTCACCTCAAACTAAAACTGCCGAAAAATGGCACTTTCAGCTTGGCGAAAAATTTCCAGCAAAACATATAGTTTTTTTCCCCCTTTTTTCACCTATTGAAATCAATGTGTAGAAAAAAAATGTCTCCATCACACAAAAGTTTACTACAGCCATATAAAAGATTGTCAGGCTCTCACAGCATGCCATTCTGTGTTTGTGAAAGAAGAGAGCAGCATGTTTTTGAGCTAGGAAGATAGGCAAATAAAGGGAGTCATTTAGGTAGGACATTTGTTCTCTGTAGTAAGGGAGTCTGGGGACAAAAAGGGGGGAGAAGAAGGGATAAAGGAGGTTGACCCAAAATACTCCAAAATTTGGTGTGACTGACTGGTAAGACACAAGCAGCTGGGGTCCAAATTGCTTGCTGATTTTACTTTTATTGTCTAGCAAATGCACAAGCGGTAGGGGGAGAGGTGGAGGAAGTGCAGGGACATGGGAGTAAAGTGTTAGTACAAAAACTGACTGCAGCAATCATTGCTAAAGCATGTGCAATAAATGATGATGATCCCTCTCCTCCCAGGGTCGATGCAGTTTGTCAAGGTCCACCAACCACACCACACCAGTCCCCCACCACCACTACCTGCCACATTGTAGGTTGTACTTTACTTTTTTTAATCACTTGACATCATCATGAATACGTGCCAGTGTCACTTAAGTAGGAAATAAGTGTTGTGGGCAAAGGACAAATGCACACTGCATACTAACACATTTTTCAAGGTATATGTTGCTGTAGTACTCACAACTTTGGCTTCCAGCTACTTATTTCACCAGTACAGCCCTCAGAAGAAGTAATTTTGTGCTGGGAAATGTTGCAACATATTAAACATAGGAAAAAAATGTGTTGGAATAGGAAAAAATGTGTTAGATTAGGAGAAAAATGTGTTAGAATGTGTTAGAATAGAAGAAAAATATGTTAGAATAGGTGAAAAATGTGTTAAAATAGGTGAAAAATGTGTTGGAAAAAGCAAAAAAATTGCTGGAATAGGCAAAAAGGAGGAAATTTTTGCCTAGGAGAAAAAGCAAAAACTTTTGCAAAAAAAAAGAGGAAAATCATCAGTTTTTCGTGAAAAGCCACAAGGGAAATTTTTCTCACTTTTCACCCACACCTAACAAGAACAAGAGGTCATCCATTAACACTTGAGGAAAGGCGCTTTCGACTAAAACATAGGCAGAGATTCTTTACAGTAAGGGCGGTAAGGCTATGGAATTCTTTGCCTCGGGATGTTGTGCTTGCAGATAATGCAACTGCATTCAAAAAAGCAATGGATTCCTATCTAGCACAGAACAATATTGACAATTATGACAGATGGCTTCAAAGCAAATAGGATATTGATCCAGGGAACTATCTGACTACCAGCTGGAGTCAGGAAGGAATAGTTCCCCCCCCACACACACACACACACACTTGGGACTACATTGGAAATGTCTCCAGAGGGCTTTTTTGTTGACTTCCTCTGGCTCAACAGGGGTGTTATTGGCATGGGCTGGACTTGATGGACGCATGTCTTTTTTCAGCCTTATCTACTATGTTACTATGTTACTATGTTACTACTATGTTACTAATGAGTAGTAAGAACTCATCACAATCTTCATTTGGAGGACATTGGTCTCAATTTAAAGAGATTCAACGCAAAAAATAAAAGGTGAAGAATTTTTTTCAAGCATTGTGTCACCTTCCGCCTCTCCATTCCTGGCCGCGGTCGGTCCCCGCTTCAGGGATCCGTTGGGTCCTTGCTTCAGAGCATGCGCGTATTCTTCCAGCTTACTCAGCCGACGCAAATGCGCTCGTGTCAGTGTCCGCTGCGTGCGGACGTTTCTACTGTGCATCAGCTGTCTCTCCTTCCTGTCTCCCATTGGGCACAGTGTCATAGCCCAATGGGAGTGTGGTTTATGTCTGTGCCCATTTGACATGCTATAAGTCCATTTGGGCATTTGGTCCTAGCCTGTTCTGATTGGGCTAGGTAGTAGTCCAATTGGACTTGCATCCTCCCCCTCCTCCTATTGGAGGGTTACTGTATTTAACACTGGTCAGCCCCCTCTGTGTTTGCCCATTCCACGAGCTTGTTCAGTTTGAGCTATTGTATTGCTGCTATCTGAAACTCTGACCTGGCTTGTGTGACCACCGCTGCTCTCCGTAACCCTGACCTGACTTGCGTGACCACCGCTGCTCTCCGTAACCCTGACCTGGCTTGTCTGACCACCGCTGCTCTCTGTAACCCTGATCTGGCTTGTCTGACCACTGCTGCTCTCTGTAACCCTGACCTGGCTTGTCTGACCACCGCTGCTCTCCGTAACCCTGACCTGGCTTGTCTGACCACCGCTGCTCTCCGTAACCCTGACCTGGCTTGCCTGACCACTGCTGCTCTCTGTAACCCTGACCTGGCTTGTATGACCACCGCTGCTCTCTGTAACCCTAAACTGGACTTGTCTGACCACCGCTGCTCTCTGTAACCCTGTCCTGGCTTGTCTGTTCCTCCCTCAGCTGACCTCCTGGTTCTGGTTTACACGGTTCCCAGTTACTCCCATCCTGGTTACACCCCGGCTCAACTGGGGTGGAACAATCTAGTTTTGCAACCAGCACCTTTATCCAGCTTCGGCTGCAGCAAGGGAGTACCTGGCACACCGTCCACGCACTCAAGCATCACACTCTAGCATTGAACCCAAGCATCAACCAGTACCTAGGCTGTGAGGGTCCCTACACCCCCTGCTAGTGACACATTGTAAGCGATTCAATTACCTGTGCAATGAAAAAATGCCTGCAAAACCCCCCTGATGGCCGCTAGATGCTTTTTAGCCCATCAAAAATGTTAAAAAAGTCTCTGATACAATTCAATAGACTGGCTTAGCCATTAAGATCCATTAAGGGACTCACTTTATTGCTGAAATTTAAGACTCAGTTTTTTTGTGACTTAAGGGCTTGATCCAAATGTTGGCATCACCAGAAAAAATTGGCGACGGTGGTTTTGAAAGTCAACTGAGCAGTGCAAATGTTTCACTAGTAAGAAACGACGCCAGTTCTGAAGCACACATCGCCTGTTGCCAGAACAGCAAGATCTCACCCACAGAGGATAAGGTACAAGCGACGCCAAAAGCCATTCAAATGTTTGAGTTGAGGGAAATAAGACAGAGAAGCAGGTCATCCAAGGACAGAAGCCAATCTGGATAATCCAGGGCATCCCCTGAGGGCACAAGGGAATACCCAAATAAAAATAACATATGCCCAACATCAGGTCACACTGTGTCAACGACAATGAGGAGAAATAGTGCCTCAAATGTCCCATACACACATCTCCCCAAAAATGTGTAAAATCAATATTATCAAACACCAATGCAGAACATAGCAACATGTGAAAAGTGACGCACCCTGAGCTGGTGCACATGGGGCACCAACATCACATGACACCCTGGTTGGGAACCACTGGCCTACAACATACAAACAAGTCATAGACAAACAATAAGAATCCAGAAACCTCACAGGGACAAGGGGAACACAAAGCAGCACATTATAAGCTATCCCAACACATCTTGGAACAACAGGGGTTAACGCACAACACGACATGCACACCTGTCACTCCAACAACAAATCAGCTCACCTATGAAACCTCAGCAGTTCATGGAGACAAAACACACACCTGACAGGTACATACCAATTACAAATAATCACACCACTAACCACAGACACACCAGAAAACAATTACCTGGATAACACACACCTTACCATTAGTCCATTATGACCACATCATACAGAAAAAAGGGAAGAAAAGAAGGGGGAAACCAGCCATAAGAGAACCACCAGGCGGTGCCCCCCCCAAAAGAAAATGAAGAACTGACGCACACTACAGGAGTATACCAAACCAAACCAAAGCTTCATCAGACAATACAAAATTAATCAAGTGAATACATCAAATCAATTAAAAAACATCCAGCACAGGAATATGGAGTCATGAAGACATTCCAACATTGAATAATGCATCTATAGACTGAGAGCAGGTATATGTAAAGCAAATGTGCAATACTATGTATACACAAACAAATCAAAGTGGTCCATTACCAATGTGCAATATCATCATACATATAAAGTGCAACATCATAATAATCCCAAAAGTATGAATACACATATACCTATACAAACTACCAATAAATCGGTCCCAATACTGGGAAATGGCGCATATGACACATGTACCTATCTCTATGAATATAAGGGGAGATCAAACTATGTGACTCCTGGAGTCATGGAGATGCGTATATGATGTGTATTCATACTTTGTTTATAATCACCACTTTGCACCTCATGTGTATCATAATATTGCACATGGGCCACTGTGATTTGTTAGTGGATACATGGTTTTGCACGTTTGCTTCATATACTTGCTCTCAGTCCATAGAGGCTCTTTATCCCTGTGCTGGATGGTTCTCAATTGATTTGATGTATTCACTTGATTAATCATGTATTGCCTGATAAAGCTTTGGTTTGGTATACCACTATAGTGTGCGTCAGTTATTAGGTGTCTTGTTGGAGGGTGATCACCGTCTGGTGGTTTTCCCCGGTTGGGTAACCCATTCTTCTCTTCCGTTCCTTTGGTATCATTGCATATCCCTATGAGTGCACCTCAGCTTATCACAGTTTGATCTTGATTAAGGGGTTATCTACAGAGCTGGTGTGATTCCTTCCCTTTGTTTTGGTCCCATCACCATGACCACATGAACAACACCATACTGCTGTTTAACAGTGACAGCCCACTCTCCTCAGTTGTAGTGTGAGGGAGACAGACCAACACCGGTATGTATACATGCTTGTACCTAAGATGACAGTGGAGGCAAACATGTGAGAGGGCTAGGGCTCATCCCCCTTCTCCTCCTCCAAGCACCCCTGTCCAAAAGCTTTCACCTGCTGCAACTGTTCATGCTCCCGCTGAAGGCCTGCTATGCTGACTTGTTTGTGTGTGTGTGTAGCACAGTGAATATGCCACTCCATTGCTTGTCAATGCCTTGTCTAGGCATCAGGACCATGTGAGTTGTCCATCAAGGGGATGGTAATCAGACATATGTATGTGTGTCACAAGGACCCTGAGCACACACCTCATCTGTATGTAGATCAAGATCCATGAAATAGCTCCTCTGTTTCATGGGTCTTGGTTTACACACTGATGTGTGTGCCCACCCACATATACATATGTCTGCTTGCCATACCGTGATATGGACACCATAAAATCATGATGGCACCTGACAAGCAATGGATTGTTCACTCTGTGTCAAATAACCAAGCTGTCCTCGTGAAGTGCAAGTAATGTCTCCAAAGCATTGATGACCAATGTGTTGTGTACAACTCTGGCACTCAAGGGGATGATGATGGGTCAGCAATAGCATGACTGCTGTGTTCGTAGTGCACCTTCCAGTCTTGTTTTCATCCTCTGCAGGCATCCATGGCATGACCCCTCATGGTCCATAAGTTTGTTCCGCTGACACGTTGAATCCACGTCCATGGGGATCACCTGTTGGTGTCCATGTCAATTACAAATCTGATCACATATGACTACTTGTGTCATTGATCACCCCCTCCCCTGTCAGGGTTTAAAGGTATAGTAATACTGAATATGTTTTATGAACGTAACTAGTAGGGTTCATCCCCCTGAGTAAAACAAGGGAACCCCCCCTGCTTTGCATTCCAAAGTTAGCTTAGGTCAAAGTTGAACATCATACATCAAATCTCACAGTGGCCTGAATTTGTACAGTGGTTCTGTTGCTACACCATCCCATGGACAGCACCTTGAATCTACATTGGATGGTGTAGCAACAGTGCCACTTGACAATGTCAGGCTACTGTGTTCTTCCTATGTAAAAACAACTGTGAACTGACATAACCTGTGAATGAAACACCCTTCAGCAGTGGGAGTTCCCTTGTTCTACTCAGAGGGATGAACCCAAACACATATTTGTTCAAACATTCTAAGCATTACTATCCCCTTAATTGTAACTATGTTGTTGATCTGTTGATGTATCTAATTTGTTCATGTTGTTCAAGTTCAAGTCACATCACGGAACAACAGCCTGATGTTGTTTGGCTTTCAGATGTCTGTGATTTGAACTTGGACAAACATGTGTATGTGATGAGTGTGTTCACCCCTGCTGTAAAAGCTTGTGACGCCATTCATCGTGGCATGAGTTGTGTTCACTGCATAGCTTTGCAACGCAGTGGAGACAACTCTGCCACTAACTATATCTGATAAAACACAAACAGACATGGACATGTTCTGAAGCAACAACTGCACATTTATTTTCTTTTCTTGGGGGGTACTTTGGGCGGGACTGCAGGGGTGGCTTTCTGCACTCGATGCCGTGAGGCCCTAGTGGTTCTGGAGGCTGTGGGTGCCACTGGTGGAGTGCTGGCAGGGGTTGTGGCACTGGAACTGGAGGCCTGGGCCTGGTGAATGGTCTCCAGCCTGTTACTCTCACTCAGCTCAGCAACCACGTTGTCAATCGAAGCTGTCATCCTGTTGGTATGGTGGACCAGGTGGTTGGTGAGAGTTACTTGATGGGCCTCCATTGCCCTCATTTTCTCCAGGAGGTGTGACATATGCTGCTCCAGCCTGTTGAGGGACCGCTCACACCTCCTGGCCACCCTGAGTTGCCTCCTTGAATTACCAGACACGCCTGATCCATCACCATGGTGTTGGCAGGAGTGTGTGGTGTGGTGTGGAGGGGGAACAGGACAGTGGTGGGGATGTCCTCTGGCTGTCCTGTGGCTCCACCACAAGAGGGGAGATGGAGTGGAGTCATATGTTTAGATGTGGAGGGAGCATGGGGACCCCATCACTGCATCCCCAGATGAGTGACCCCCTGGGGATGTCACAGCCGCCATATGTGTGGCTATCATGGGTGGTGGGGGTGTTGTGGGTTGGGGTGGTGATGGTGGGGTGACCACCACCAGGGCCTGTGGCCATTGTGGCTGGCCAGTGAGGCCAAAATGTCCATAATCCATTGGCCACTGGCTACTGTCCTGCGGCTGTGGCCTGGTGGTTGCCTGCACTGGCCCATATGGTGGCATCCCCATGATGTCGGGCATCCGGTGCCTCCCCATGGCTGTTGGTGCATCCTGGATTGTGGTGTACCGGTGCTGAACTGTGGCAGGTGGACCCTGGGGGCCATGCTGGGGTCACTGCTGCAGCTGTTGGTGGTGGGGCGAAGCCTGGGGGCCATGGTATGGCCACTGCTGCTGCTGTTGCTGGTGGGGCGGTGGGCCCTGGGGGCCATGCTGAGGCCACTGCTGCAGCTGCTGGTGGTGGGGCGGTGGACCCTGGGGGCCATGGTATGGCCACTGCTGCTGCTGTGGCTGCTGTTACTGGTGAGGCGGTGGACCCTGGGGGCCATAGTATGGCCACTGCTGCTGCTGTGGCTGCTGTGGCTGCTGTTGATGGTGGGGCGGTGGACACTGGGGGCCATGAGATGGCCACTGCTGCTGCTGTTGCTGGTGGGGCAATGGACCCTGGGGGCCATGAGATGGCCACTGCTGCTGCTGTGGCTGCCGCTGTGGAGGTGGACCCTGGGGGCCATGCTGGGGCTACTGCTGCTGCTGCCGCTGCTGCTGTGTTGGTGATGGTGGCAGCACACTGGAGATGGTAGCCTCCCCAGAGGAGGAACCTCCTGAGTCCTCCGCTCCTGCTGACTGGTGTGCCGTGTGGGGAAATTACATGATGTAATCAGTGATGTGAGCTATGACAGGAGTGCTGCAAGACTATTACATTGACATGTGAACCGTTGAGTGGCAGGATGGTATCCATTGCATTGCTTTGCAATGCATTGGTTACCATCCTGACACACATTGCTAAGTTTGATCACATACATTGATTATACTAACCTACAGTGGTGTGGATTTGGTCATCATGTGTATCCTGAGCAGTGGAGATGGCAAGGCATATACCTCTTTGATATCCCCATTAATCAGGATCCATGTGGTGAGCAAAACTGAACCATCACACCATCAGTGACACAAACCCACTGCACGTTCTACACCTAGGGCTCAACAGCAAACACACCAGGACCTCTAAACACAGCAATGCACCAATGATGACCTATGACTACAGAGTCTAAACAATGATGTCGGCAGCAGTAATAACCACACCAAGCACACCAACCAACATGATCTGTGGAACCCAGCAACCTAATCAGCTGGAGGACACACAAACATACCCTGGACAGCTAAAATCCTAACACACAGCAAACATGTGCATTGTTAGAATGTACTACTGGAGATTGTTTCTACCTTTTCACATGTTATGCTATGGAGACTAAGCACTGGGATTGCAGGTGTGATGACACTGCAGTTGTCATGTACACATTGTCACCGCTTTCTGACATCCTAGTCAATGTCCCCCCCCCCATCATGGTTGAGTCTTGTGAATCACATATGTCCTGCAGAGTGGGGATGGCGGGGAATGCAGAAAGCTGAACCTTGACTATTCCGCTTGGATTAACTATCTACATGTATAACGCCTAGCCCTGACATACAGTAACAATACAATAGGAAACACACCAATTCCCCTCCTTGCTATTCTCTGGTAACCCTTTGGGTGCCAGGGGAGTAGCCAATGTATTGTCGACCAATGCATTACTCATCCCTGTGGCACTCAAGGGGTTGTGTGCTGACCTCTTTGTCACTCTGTGTATGACATTGTGATACACATAACAGTTAGATCTGTGACTAACACATGACAGTGTGCATTGTTTTTGTGCTGTGCATGATGTTGTTTTGGACAGCATGAAGGGGGTTCAACAGGGACTTGACCATTACCATTCAGGCTGGGTTGGTCATGTATTCTGTCCTTGTTTGACGTCCCTCCAAGCTGTGTGGCTGAATTGTAGTGTGGAATGCTGTCCATGTGTTCAGGTGTCACTATGCTGGCCTCTGTCTGGTGGGTGTCAGGATTTGTGTGATGTGTGTATGGGCCTTGATGCACTTACCAATGGACTGGAGGCTACTTTCCTCCCCCGGTGTCACTCCATCCAGGGACACCACGCACCATGACGGAGGAGATGGTCCTATGCACGGCCTCTTCCCTCTGGCTGTATTCCACACGCAGGGGCGGACCACCCCCTGTGCCAGCAGCATGCAAGGCCTGCTCGCCCATCTTCCTCTTCACCTTCACAATGGTAGACAGAAATAAGAAAAGGGTTGAACTAGATGTACGCAGGTCTTTTCTCAACATAGATTACTGTGTTACTATGTTACTATGCTACTATCTTACCTTGGCCTTGCAGTCTGTCCACCTTTTCTTCACTGACTCCAGTGACCGGCTGCGGCTGGACACAGCATTAACTGCAGCCACGACCTCCTTCTAGGCTGCCTTCCTCTTGGAGGACAGGCCAACTACAGGCCCCTTGGGGAACAGGATCCTGTGACGTACAACCACAGCCTCACAGAGGACAAGGTTTTCCTCCTCTGTGAACCTGGGCTCTCTCGACCTCTCCTCCTCCTCACCCCCAGAGGTTTCTTGATAGCTCTGGATGTGGCTCTCCAGCCCTGCCTGCACTGGTCCTGGCTGTGTGTGGTGCAGGGGGACTACCCCTCATCCCACTCTCTCTGCCCCTGCACTGGATGTGCCTGCTCTCTGGTGGCTGCCCCTCCGCCCCAGAGACCTCCCTCTCCCTCCCCTACCCTGACCAGGGATGCCCCCCTGAATCTCCTCCTCCTCTCTCCTACACTCCCCACCCCTCTCTTCTCTCCTCTCCATCCCTCTCACCCACTCACACCCAGGCACTCACTCAGGCCCTCACACACTCACTCACTCTCTCACTCACTTGCACTCACAGACTCACACTGTCAAAATAAAGATAAAAAAAATGTGTGTGTTTTACAAAAAAAAAATGGGCTATGTGTATGTGTGTGTGTTTGGATCTGTGTATTTGATATGTTCAAAAGTGTATTGTGTCGCTTTGTGTGCTGTCAAACTCACCTTCTACCTGTCTGTGTGTGTGCCGCCTCAACTCCCTTTCTCTCAAAACTAACCTCCACTCCTTGGGTCCTGATATCTAGCGCTTGGGAACTCAATAACAGACAAAGGTGCGTGGGTGATATTGGGTCTATTTATAGTTTATTCGACTCAACTTGATACTTTGGGGTGCTGTGACTGGCTGGGACACTAGGTCACGTTGGACGTTTCGCTTTTTTTTTTTTGAGACGTTTCTCGCGTTTATCGTGTGTTTGGTGTCGATAATGAGACTCCAGTTTTGTAGCTTTCATGTGTTTTGAACGCCGTCACGCGTTAACTCTTCTGTGTACGGAAGATTTGAATCTCACGTTACCCAGTCTTGTTTAACTCGCGAAGGCAGTTTTTTTCTTCACGCTGGTTTTAACACCAACATTTGGATCGAGCCCTAAGTCCCTTATCGGTTCTTTAATCAGCCTGCTCAGCAATTGAAATGGAAAAAAACTATGTTACCAGTAAATGTATTGATATGGGGCCCTAAGCCCCATATTAATACATCCAAAGTACCTAAAAAGGTGTCCAGTGTTAGTAGAATTAACCTTATGAGTGCCAGTGGGGTATAATTACCCTGCTGGCACTCATAGGGTTAACCCGATTAAGTAAAAAAGCAACGGCCTCTACAAAACAACATTTACCATTAATTCTGTTTTCTAGCAGAGTCTTCAGCACCCTGGTCATCTAATGTACATCTGTTTTCTTCTCTCTTCTTTTTTTTCTCCTTTTTTCCTTCTTTCTTCTCTCTTCTTTTCATGAAACCTGTTACAAGAAAAGAGAGTCATTAATAAATCAATCATGTAAATAACCTGCGCACGCATGTATGGTTTAACATGTTGAGTGCCAGAGGGGTGAGTAATGCATTGCGTACCTTTCTGGGACTCCATTGGTTAAACTATGTATAGGAGTGTGTGTAAATAGGCTGATAAAGAAATATTCCCCTTTTCCTTAAAATCTGAATGAATTTGCATAAACATATCCTTAGTTTGTTTATCTCCCCCCATACTTACACCTCTGTTCAGATTCTCTCATTGTGGAATGGGCATCGGCCCATAAGGTATAAAGGGGAGGGGGTGTATCACTACTCACGCTCTCCGCCACCTCCGCCACAGTGTACGCACACAGCAGCAGAGAAATGAAACAAACTAAGGGTATTTTTATGCAAATTCATTTGGATTTTAAGGAAAAGGGGAACATTTCTTTTTCAGCCTATTTACCCGCACACCTATATATAGTTTAAGCATTGGAGTCCCAGAGAGGTACTCAACTCATTGCTCAGCAATGCATTGCATACCCCATTAGAACTCAACTGATTAAACTATGCATGGGTGTGCTGGTTATTTACATTATAGATTTATTAATGCCTCTCTTTTTTTGTAACAGAACAGGTTTCATTAAAAGAAGACAGACCCCAAGAAGATGGAAAAGAGAAGAAAGAAGAGGTCAGTTGATGACAGATAAGTGTAACACAGATAAGTTAACGACCGGTGCTTGACAGTATGTCAGACACTGATAGTTAGCTTTTTTCCTTTGAAGTTCACATTATTGCTGCTATTTAGCTGTGTTTTGGAAGCTTGATGCACAAAATGCCATTTGTCCAAAAGACCATTTCTGTGGCCTAACATCCATTATGCTTTTAGCTGGTAGGGCCATTAGACATTTTATTCTGTCTTTCGGTAATCAATTTGGCCCTACTGCATGTTTTACTGGACCTCTTTAAATCAAGCCCATAATATCAAAATGTTATTGAACTAGATCTCATTACCATGTTTGCATAACATTATTATTTGTTTATTTATATAGCTCCAACTTATTCCACAATAGGGAATAGATATACTGAAACATAAAATAGTACAAATGGAAAATAGAAAGCAAAAGGATCAGAAGGCCCTGCTCATGAGAGCTTTCAGACTAGAGGAAGGTAGGTGGAACTCAGACGGAGTAAGTGCTATGGAGTGTAAGTGCCTCCTGCCACTTGAACTGCCGGTCACTGGGTCGGAGAAAGAGGTGCTTTTCAGTGCAGTAGTCCAGTCAAGTAGCAGATCTATTTGGCAGAAAAAGGATCTGTGTGAACAGTGAGGTTGTGATGATGTTGTAGGTGGGAGAGTGATTGTAGTAGGAAAAAGTGTAAGTGGAGTTTGAACAGGCTGTTGACCTAATCTTGCTCATAATGGTTATAGGGGAAGTTGTATGTATGTACATATGTATGTATCTTCCTTTATATAGCACCATACATGTACACAACACTTTACAGAAGTTGTAACAGTATGATACAAAAATAGAGAACTGGGGTAAGAGCATCAGGCTTGAGTGTGATCATTTCATTATTTGTGGGGGGGAAGTGCAGCAAATTGAATCCTAGATTGGGAAAAGGACACTGCCCAAGGAACTTAAAATGTAATTGTAGTTGATAGGCATCCCTGAAAAGGTAAATTTAGAGGAAGCATTTGAAGATCTGTGGGCTGAGAGAGAAAGTCTGATGAGACTGGGAGGGAATTCCAGTGGTCTGGTGTAGTACAGGAGAAGTCCTGTAGAATAGGAATGGGGAATGTAATAAGAGCTGCAGGGAAAAAGAACATCATGTGCAGAGTGAAGATGGCGAGTGGGAGTATATTTGATAAAAAGAGATGAAATGTAGAGGGGTGCAATGTATGGACTGACAGAGAGGAACTGAATTAGATAAACATTGTGTGTGGAAGGTTAGTCTAGAGGCAGAGTCCATTATGAACCATAGGAGGAGTTATTCGGGTGAGAGGAAGGCTAATTAGAAATAAGTTGCATGACATTGGTTTGAATTATAATGCTGGTAGTCTCTTGTGTAAAAAAGGTGGAATTCTAGAGATGTTGCATAGATGAAGGCAGTAAGAGCTGGAAATTGACTGAATATGAAACCTGAAGAATAAGGCAAAGTCAAAGGTAACCCTCAGGCAGCACGATTTGGAGGTTGTTGTGTAGGGATGGGTGAAACTTTTTTCCTCAAAAGAGAAATAGGAGAAAAATGGCACTTTTCGCAGAGCTGGAAATTTTTCTTGAAAACTGCAGATTTTCCTGTTTTTATTCTCCTAGCTCATTGCATTGAAATCAATGAGAAGGCTGAATTTCCTCCACCAAATCGAAAGTTCCCTTCTTTTCCCACAGGCAGGGATGCTACATTCCCACAACATGCCATTCTGTATTAGTTAGAGGAAGAGAAAACAGCAAATTTTTCTGCTAGAGAAAACAGGCTAGTAAAGTGTAAAGTTTACTTTTAGTTTAAGGGGTCTTGTAGACAGGACAATTGTTCTGTGTATTAGGGGAGACTAGGGAACAGGACAGGAGAAAGGAGGCTGACTCCAGCGTTCTATGCAACTGACTGGAAAGACACAGGCAGTTTCTTGATGATCTATTATCTCTGTGCTAGGGGAGTCTGGGTGTGTGAGAAGGGAGTAAGAGAGGTGTATCCCAAATACTCCAAAATTTTGTGTGTCCCAGTAGACACAGGCAGCTGTGATCCAAGTTCCATCCTGATCTGGCTGTAATCTCTGTGTCTTGGGAGTCTCGGGGTGTGAGAAGGCAGCAAAGAAGAATTACCCTAAATACCCCAACATTTTGTGTGACCAAGTACACACAAGTGTCACAATTCCTTTTTGGTCCTCTCTAAATTCCCTTCTTCCTCCACTGAGGTTTGGGATCCCATTGGTCTATGACTATCCTTTGGTGCCCAGTTATCATATTTGTTATTGAGTTCCTGTTGATTGCATTGTTCCTGATCTGGCTTTGGTTTGTACTCAACCCTCTGCCTGTCTCCAATCCTGACCTTGGCTTGTATTTGAAATTCTCCGGTCTCCAGTCCTGACCTCAGCTTGTAGTCAACATTCTCCTGTCTCTAGTCCTGGCCTCAGCTTGTACTCAACCACCCTCCTGTCTCCAGTTGGCTTGCTTCAGACAACTGCTGCACATAATTTGATGATGAATTTTAGAGAGGATTCACCACTCTGTCTAAGGTCACAGGATTGTCCTCCTTCAGTTCCATCTCTCTTCTTCATCTAGATAGACTTGCTTGTTTGTGTAAGCTCACCAGGCCTTCATTCTTTCAGTGCTGTACACATTGATCATCATAGGCAATATTCGCTACATCTTCGCTGTACGCCTTCTGACAGTATGTCAGAGACTGAATGTCTGTTGACAATCACCTGTCAAAGATCACCATTCTGTGCCTGTTCACCAGCTACTCATTCGCCAGTGTGTATCAGAGACTGATCACCAGACTGAGTCTATTCGCCATCTACTCATTTACCAGCGTGTGTGTGTCAGAGACTAATCACCTGTTGAAGAACGCCAGATTGAGGCCTTGATCCAAATGTTGGAGACGGCTGTTTTTTCTGCCAACGGCATTTTTTAAAGCACTGTAAGCTAGTCAAATGTATGTGCTGTGAAGAAATACCGTCAAAAAAAAGAGAGGTAGTAACTTTCTGGTCCCCTTCTGTCATTCTCTTTTTTCTTCTATCTTCTGCCTTCTCTTCATTCTTCTTTCTTCTCTTCCTTCTTCTTTCTGTAAAATAAAACATAAGTATTAGTACAAAGCATTAACAATGACATGGTTTAACCCTTTGAATTGCAGAGGGGTACACAATGTATTGGAAAGCAATGATTAGCGTACCTCACTGGCACTCAAAGGGTTAAAACATATTACTGTGCCTTGAATATTCCGCTAACAAAATTCCTCCATTTAATGCCCAATTAAGTAAAAATGCCACAAATAAATACCCTTAATATATGACATGAATACATGTCATAAATATATGCAGTACAAAAATATGTAGCTTTTATCTTCATGTCTTCACCACTGTGTGCAGCCGAGGAGGCGGCAAAGACACTGATGAGCCATACGGCTCTGTCTCCTGTCCTGCACGGGACAATGCCTATTGCACACTGAGGGAACTTGGTACTGAGATTGCCTTTACATATGTTATTATGCACATCCCAGCCAATCAATTTAAAGAACAGCCTCTCAAATCTGATTGGCTGGGATGTGAGTAAGAACCTTCCAGCCAATGGCTTTGAGGGAATTGAAAGTGAGACTTCCCATATTTAAAGGCAGTATCAGTACCAATTCCCTCAGTGTGCAATGGGCATCAGCCCATGCAGGACAGGAGACGGAGCAGTGCGGCTCATCAGCACACAGCAGCGGAGACATGAAGATAAAAGCTATATATTTTTATATTTCATATATTTAGGACATTTATTCATGGCATATATTTAGGACTTATTCATTGCATTTTTACTTACTTGGGCATTAAATGGAGGCATTTTCTTGGTGGAATATTCACGGCACAATAATTTGTTTTAACCCTTTTGAGTGCTCGTGAGGTATGCGTACTCCTCTGCCACTCAAAGGGTTAAACAATATCATTATTAATGCTTTGTACTAACACTTATGTTTTATTTTACAGCAAGAAGAAGGAAGAGAAGAATGAAGAGAAGGCAGAAGAAGGACAGTGGATGACAGGTAAGTTTAATACAGATTAGTTAACGATCGTTATGTCAGGCACAGATTGTTAGCTTTTTTCCACTGACGTTCCCAATACTGCCGCTATTTATTGGCGTTTTGGGAACTTAACATACAAAATGGATGTTTGGCCACAAGACCATTTTTGTGACCTAACGTCCGTTGTACTTTAAGCTGGTAGGACATTTGAATACTTACCAAGATATTTTCTTTTGTCGGTAGGTATCCATTTTGCCCTACTGGCTTTTTTTATCTCCAACATTTGGATCAAGGCCTGAATCTGTTTGTCAGCTACTCATTCTCTTTTATGTGTCAGAGACTGATTGTCTGTCAAACATTGCCACACAAGCATCCTCTAAAGTGTATCAGTGACAGATCATCTTTCAAGAACTGTATATTGGGGAACTGCCCTACTTATCATCAGTTTCTCAGCCTAAATATACCTATGTCAGCCCATCCAAGTTCCTGATAACTGGGGTGGACTAAATCTCTCATTATGTTCCACCAGGAAATTCTGCGAAAACCACATTGTTTTCCACTTTTTTATGGAAAAATCCTCTTTAAAACTATTGATTAAAATGCTTGCATTTTTTGCCATTGGCCAAAATAGTTCGTTATTTTTTCAATGGCTAGAAAGTTTCCACCCATTGATTTACGTTGTTTTCGCCTTTTCACTATAAAAACGTGATGTATTTGAGGAAATCAAACACAATAGAAGCAGCTACAGAGTGAGGTAGATGTGCTGAGCTTTTCTGCTGTGATTTTGAGGCAAAATTGAGGCAGGAGAAGCTCATAGTGACTGCTATCGCTATGAGCAGGATTAAAAATAATAAACAATGGTTTCCCCGGATAGGAAACTTACCCAACTGGAAAATGCACTAATAAACACTCCGCCCCGGTTACATTCACTCTCATTCTGCTACAAAAGTCTTTGTGATAATACGCTTACTATTAAACAGTATTTCGTAGTTTGATGTGAATCAGAGTTGTCCCTCCTCTTAGATATGACTCAATGGTCATACATTTTTCATTCTGTTTAAGCTAACCACTGTGATACACTCTCAAGGAAATTAAATAATAAAATCATCACGGGATGACATAGGACCCCTACATTCTTGGCCATCATTAATCCTTCTGCCTCATCTACCTGCTGGTGATGCCTCTTCCAGGAAGGTTCTCTTTCCCATATTTGGTGGACTTGTTCACATATAAGTCCATTCTGAGGTCAGTTGTTAAAACTATTAACACACTCCTGGATGCCTCCCTCCCAATGGACCCTTTAATTTGCTTATTTTCCTATACCAGGAATCTCCTACCTCCTCTTAAGGCACCTTCATGGAGACTCCTCCCAATCTTGCTCACCGCTGCACATTATCTTATCCCTAAACACTGGACTCAAGCTACTTCTCACAGTCTCCCAATGTGGGAAGCTAGAGTAGATTCAATTGCGGAGATGGAGCGACTGCATGCAATTTCCACTCTCACTATCTACCTCTTTAACAACACTTGGTCCTCTTGGAGGAGGTATCGCACCATAGCTCGTCCGACCTGAAACTTGAATGACCTGCTGATGGATCACTTTTCTATTCAGTTCTCTGCCGACTAGGCCCCTTGATGTTGACATTCGGGCGCTGTTGCTTTCTGTCTTGGTTCTTTGCACCCTTCTCTTACTTCTGAGTGGGGTGACCTTCTCTTGAAACCACTGGACCCCCCCACCTCACCTTCTTTCCTTTTTGTTGGTATATGTGTGTCCCTTCTCCCATCCCCGATTGCGTTTTTCTTGTTCCTCTTTTCCCCTTCCCTACCTCTAACTCTCTCCCTTTATTTTCTCTCTTACATTATTTCCATTCATACTCCCAGCTCTGATGGTTTACTACCTGCATGGGACAACTTATTCAATCCCCTGCTTGGCCTTCCTTGTCTCTTTGTGCTATGTCCCCTGATACCTTATTATTCAATTATGTTCCCCTGCCCTACTTTTGTCTCCTTTAGTCATTACGATAAATCTTCATTTATGTATGTTAATTACTGTTAATTTACCGTCTGTCATGTACCCCTACATGTAACTTTTTTGTTGCATTTAAATAAAGCTTTTGAAAATGTAAAAAAAAAAAAATAAATAAATAAACAATGAAATTGGAAGGACCAATGTTGGCCAGTCCGCCTAAATCACCCCTAGGGTTTTGGGGAAATTACTGTCAAGGAAGGAACAAAAAGTTAGTACTAGTAGTGAGGCCAGGACAGGTCAGCTGCCTGTGCCTGCTGCCAGACATGCTGCATCTGCTGCCAGATGTGCTGCGCCTGCTGCCAGTGCCACCACCAGTGCTGTGTCTGCTGCCAGTTCTGCCCTTGCTTCCAGCAGTGCTGTGTCTGCTGCCAGTGCTGAACCTGTTGCCAAAAGTGCTGAAGCTGCTGTTAGTGTACCTTGTAGTACTCAAGAGGGGGGAAGGAGAAGATTATACCAAGTGTGACAGCAGGGGACCCTAAGTCACACTTGCCATCCCCAAGTGCTAGTACTACTAAGATCCAGCAGCTTGTTAGCATTAGGAGTGAAGTAGGGGGTAATCAATATCCTCCTATAAACAGTGACTGTGAGGAGGAAGACTCAGGGGCAGAAATCGATGTGGTTGGTGTTAATAGTAGCAGTAGTAGTAACAGTGATGGTGAAGCAGCTGGTGGGACTAGTGTTGAGAGAGTGGTAGGGGAAGCAATTGAGAGCACCCAGACTAGTGATCAAGGGAGCCCACACCATTCCACTGACCCTGGGAGCCGCCTTCCCCCATGGCATTGTCCATATGGAACATTATCCTGAAGAAGGCAGAATTGTCACCACCGCAATAATACCACCACCACCAACAGGAGCACAGATAAGCTGCCTGTGCCTGCTGCTACTGCAGCCAGTCTGCCTTCTTCAGGTCACCAAGTAATGCCAAATGTGACATTAGGAGACCCTATATGTCACATTGCTCGTCACCATTTGGAAATGTTCAGAATTTGCAAATGCTCAAATTCCTGCTGCTGCGGAGTTGCAAGGGCAGCAGGATTCTGAGGAGCAGGCTAGTGTGCCACAGACCACCGTGGACACAGTGGGAATGGGGTCAACAAATGATTTGGGACTTGGAAAGGTTCCACTTGCCAGAAGCAACACATATACCAGACGTGGTGGTGGCTAGTTATAGTGCTGCTACTTCCTCATGTGCATCACTGGAGCTAGTCGTGGCAAGTGAAAACTTCATCATCCATCACCCATGTTGCTGCTGTTGTTCATTCCATTCCCTTTCAGCTGCCTAATCATCCTTCTGCTTAAACAACTCAGCATCAGCAGCAAGAACAGCAGTCGCAAATTCTACATCTACATCAGGACATTAGACAATGGTCAGGGGCCACTGGCCAACAGGACATCACCTGCTGGAATTTATTTTTTCTCAGTGCTTATGCTTTAAAAAAAAAAAAAAAATCATAGTCCTACAAAAAAATAAACAATTTTTGAGGGTTGGTTTCTGACAAGCCTACGTCCTACAAATCAATGTTTGCTTAGGGCTTGTGCCCTAAGTCCTACAAATCAAAGCTTCTTCAGGGCTTGGGCCACTAACAACAAATCTAACAAATCATCCTCTACAAAATACTCTATCAAGTCAAGTATCAGTCCACCCCAGTAACAGCTTATGTCAGGGGGTTCCTGTCTCTATCACTTACATACAAATTTCTTATTTTATTGATTTATTATTTTATTAACTTCCCCCCAATACTAGTCAAGAACCCCCCCTCCAAAACAAATTCCCTGTTCAACTGATTCATTCCCCACACTCCACCCACCAACACAGGTACCCTCATTAGACCCCTTTTATACATGTCTTATGGGGTATTTTTAAATGTATTTATTTTTTATTATCTGTCCCCCAATCCCAGTAAACAACCCCCAAAAAAACATTCCCTGTTCAACTGATTCTTTCCCCACACCCCACCAACACAGGCACCCTCATGCCCCTTTTATACTATGCCTTTGGGAAATAAAATAATATTATGTGTTGTATGTAAATTCAAAGTTTCCATTGATTTCAATGGAATGAGGTAGGTGAAAAAAGCGGGGTAAATCTGCACTTTTCGCGGGAAATTATTTGCCAAGCGGAAAGTGCCATTTTCCACCGATATCAGTTTGAGGCAAAAATTTTCACCCATCCCTACTGCTAATTTTCAAGTGTCTATGGGAAAGTCTTCTGTTATTATTCTGTTATTATATTATTGTACACTGCTGTTCCTATCCTGGTCCCCGGCCCCATTTAAACTGGCTTCACTGTTCTGCAATGTGTTAAGCACCCCATTGGCATTCATTGGGTTAATCTGGCTTCCACGTCAGCAAGGGAACATTCGTGATCGTCAAAGTTCACTAGCCACTCACCCTTGCCAGAGAATCCAAATTGCTTGTTGCAGTGTTTTCCTGGAGTGTTAAACCAGTCAGCTGGTATCCAAATTGTTTCCTGATTTGGCGGGTTTCTCTGTGTCAGAGGGTCTGGGAAATTTTGTGTGACTGGGAAGACACAGGTAGCAATGATCCATGTTCCTTACTGATCTGGCTGTTATCACTGTGTTGGTTAAAAAAAGAAAGATGCATGACAGAGACAGGGAACATGACAGGAGCTGTGACTGAGGAAGACTCATACTTGATGAGATTGCGTGTGATGTCTTGCGTTCTACAAAATATGTTGTATTGTGTATTTTACTGTTAAAACACAAAAAGTAGCTGAGTAATGTCCATCAAACACAAGGAATAGGAGGAGAAGGTATAAAGGAGTAGGAGCAGCGCAGGAATGTGTGAGTAAAGTGGTAGTCCAAAAAGTGACTACAGCTACAGTTGCTGCAGCATGTGAAATAAGTTATGGTGATACCTCTCCTCCTGAGGAAGCAGTTTGTCAAACTCCCACCAAGTTCCACTACCACCAGAACTATTAATAAACCATCTAAAAGCACTGAAGAGTCGCATTCTAGTGTTGATTGTATAGTTGAAGAACATGTAACAGCTCAACCATTTGCTGCATCAGACAGTGAAATAAACAAGCACAAAAATGCCTGTCCTGAAAGTAATATTGAATGTTGTGAGAATCCCTCTAAGGGGAAAAGTAAATATAAATTGATTGAGACATCTAGAGCCCTAGAAATTGGTGGGCGATGCTGAGGATGACCTAATTACTGAAGATGATGATTTATAATATAGTCCTGCGGCATCTTCGTCTTCTTCAGGCACAGATGAAGTTGACAGCGAGAGATATGATGACATGGGCAAGAAGATTAGCTGAAAGCAAAGACTCATTCTTCCACCACTGAAAAGGAGCACTGTGCCTGTCTATGAACTGTTTGAGGAAACAATTGTAAAGTCTGACCCCAGACAAGCAAAGATGTAAAAAAAAATACAAAGTCATCCTGTCAGTCATCATGAACTGTTACACCTCTTACCTGAGTCCTGATGTTCCCAGGTAGGTATTGGCTGCTGGGGGTTTAAAGGCATGCCATTCCCTTACCTTGACATCTGTTTATCAAGCTTTTTTTTGTACCTCTGCTGTTATTTTGTTGCCTGACCAGTTACCGACCTGCTTTTATTTTGACTGTCTACTTTGCATTCTGCCCTGGTACTGTGCTTTTTGTGTTCCAGTAAGACCCTGGCTTGCAACAGTTACAGAGCTGGCCTGGCCTTTGACTCTGTTTCTGCCTGCTCCTTCTTGTAGTGCTGCTCTGTGTGCTCCAACAATCTGCCAATTACTTCTAGCCAGTCTCCTGTACCCAGTCATCACTGCTATGGTGAGTGCCCTGACTCTTATCTTAGGTGTAACAATTGGGCCAAGAACCTTGTGACTGCCGAACATATCCGCACCAGTACGTTCTTATATATGTGACTTAAATTGCACCATCAAGGATCTGGACTGCATTGGAACAGAGCCCTGTGAACCATTTGTTTCGGCTTTGTGGGAGCTCATCACCTGCTACTCCCTGGTTGACATCTGGTGGTAACAGAACCCAGAGAGAGAGACGGTTGAGCATCCATCTCTTGGATTGATAGGCTTCATACATCTAACAATTCAAAATCAATATGTGGAGCTTGGCACCAGTCTCCACTTCAAGCAGCTTATTACAAGGTACTTGAAGTTTCAGGTTCCTGGAAGACAGCCACACTCTATCCCCAACCTGGCAAACAGGAGCAGGCTGCCTCCTGTGGTCTGCATTTCTCAGATAGCGCTGTAAGGACCTTCGTAAGGCATTCTGAACCTGTTCCCATGTGGAGGGAAGCTGCCTAATATGCTCCTCCAGAGCCAGAATGTCTTGAGCCCGAAAGGAGTCCGGGAGCAGGGATGGTTGGAACCCATAGTTGATCAGGAAGGGAGAGCTCCTGGACGAAGAGTTTATGGCACAATTCCAGCGCAAAAATTGTTCCAACCCCTAGTTGGATCTCTCAGTAGCACCATTAGCCTGGGGATGGTAGACAGACAAAAACGACAATTGGATACCCATCTGGTCACAAAAGGTCCTCCAGAACCATGACACAAATTGACTCCCACGATCAAAGACCAAAACCTTTGGTACTCTGTAGAGTCAGGACACCTCTCTAGCAAACACCTCAGCCAATTCCTTGGAGGCAGGCAGTCCCTGGAGAGGGACAAAATGAGCCATCTTGGAAAAATGGTCCACTATCATCAATATAACTGTATACCATTTGGATACTGGTAACTGCACCAAAAAATCTCTGGACACATGTGACCATGGGTGCTCACCATTGGGAACTGTCTGTAGTAACCCCAGTGGAAGGTGTGTCGGGGTCTTAGCATGAGCACAGATGGAACAGGCCTCCACAAATGTTACAAAATCTGTTCTTAAGCTAGGCCACCAAAAGAGCTGAGAGACTGACCACATCAGTTAGTTACCACCAACGTGTCCAGCTGCCCTCGAGGCATGGTTAGGGCTACGAAACATTTACCACTAGGCTTCTCTGATGGAGCATTGCCCTTGGAGGCCAAAATCTCTTCACCCAGTGGAGACGTGATACTAGTGCATATGGTGCCCAGTATACAATCTGGAGGAATGATAGGCACAGGTGCACTTTCAGTCTCGCTGTCTGGCCCAAATTGCCTATACAGTGCGTCGGCTCGGACATTGTTGGACTCCGGCAGATATGTATCATGGTGCCTGTGATTCCTGAGCGACATTGTTACTTCTGGGTTTACCCTGGCTGCCTTCTTATTGGCTCTGTGTTATTACTCCTCCCAGGGCTTGCCTTTAAATAAACCTTCCTGTCACTATACCGGTGCCCTTTCGTGGTGTACCCATATGTAGCAACTAGTAGTTCTTGTTTCCTGTTTCCATGTATGACCCGGCTCTCCTGACTACGCTTAGTTCCCGTTTGCACCGATCTGGCTGGGCTAGTGTTGGTGGTCCTCCTGACTGGCTGTGAAGTCAGTGTGTGCCGACCTGGTTGAGCTTCTAGTTCACGGGACTGGTATCACGGTGCCCGTGCTCCTTTATTGTTTTTCTGTCAGTCTATCCTGTGCTTTGCTCCCATTGGCTACCGTGTGTTTGTCCCGCCCAGTATGACCTTTATATACTGGGCTATTGGCACCCCTCCGGTGCCCTTTCGTGGTGTTCCTGTGCCAGTGCTTGTTTCTACGCAGTGATTCCCAGTGTACTGACTTGGCCTGTCTGACTACTCTGCATATTGTGTTCTGCTCCTGTGTACCAACCCGAATTGCTTGACTATTCTTCTGCGCCTGCTCCTGTGTACCGACCCGGCTTGGCTGACGTTCCTGCTCCATGATCTGACCTGGCTTGGCTGACGTTCCTGCTCTGTGTTTCGACCCGGCTTGGTTGGCGTTCCTGTGCTGTGTCGCCTAGGCGGCATTCTGATTGTCTGGCAATTGTGTCACCATTTCCTCCTGCAGAGTATCAGTTCCGTTACTGCTACGGCAGTTTGCCTTGGGCCTAGTTTCCGTTATTGCCTCTGCTAAGTGCAAGTGTCTGCCTCTGTTACTGCTCCGGCAGTGAGCCACCGGTTTGCCTCTGTTACTACTTGTGCAGAGTGCAAGTGTCTGCCTCTGTTACTGCTTCGGCAGTTTGCCTTGGGCCTAGTCTCTGTTAGTGTCTCTGCAGAGTGCAAGTGTCTGCCACCGTTACTGCTCCGGCAGTGTGCAAGTGATCTGGTCTCCGTTACTGCTACGGCAGTCCCTTATGCGACTCTGTTCCCATTGTTGCCTAAGCAGTTCACTTTAGTTCTGCTTATCTGTTTATGGGCGTTACAAATCCTTAAGCTGCCTATATGCAGAGAAACCCATCACAGACCTCTCTGCACTTGGGACTGTTTACACTCAAAGAAGACCTTTAACCCATGCAGTACCTTGCTCCTGGGAATCCATTATAATCTGCCTGATCTGTGTCAGTATAGACTGTTGTGGACTTTATGTTTATGCTGGACCTGTGTAGGCATTTGTATATATAACCTGTCATGTCTCTGTATTATTCAGCTTGTGGTCAGGGCTTTCAGATGGATGAGAAGCTGAGATGACTTATGGTGTTAGGGGGTTGCCATCCCTGGGCCTACTGAGGCCCCAGGGTCGAGTTGACGTGGTTAACCTGTAAGAGGGCTAACCTAACCATAACCCCTGAATGAAGGGGGGGTATAATGGGGGGGCTCAACATGAATTGAGCTCCAGTGGGAAGGGCTGCTGCCTGTATTTATGGGCTGGCAGCCCCTCCCACAAATACAGGTGTTACCACCTTAAACTTGTGGTCAGGGCTTTCAGCTGGATGAGAAGCTGTGATGACGTATGGTGTTAGGAGGTTGCTATCCCTGGGCCTACTGAGGCCCCAGGGTCGAGTCAACATGGTTAACCTGTAAGAGGTCAAAAAGAGAGGCAGAAAGTAACCAGCATGTCTATATTTATGCGTACAGTCGTGATTTGTGATTGATGCTAGCGCATATGATTTCTTCCGTGGTTGGGAATGTATCTTGCGTAGCATGAGGAATGCCGACCGAACTAATTTGAATGCTGTGGGCTGGCGCACCGTATCTGATGCTGTGGATGCGGCACCGATTCTAAATGGGTGGCCGGTGAAGGATTCGGATTGAGACCTTACAGAGGGTAATGATGCGTAAGTATTTGCTGAAGTTGCAGGTTGAAAGGTCGGCCTCTACGAAAAAGTATGGAATGTGCAAAGAGGTATGGAGTGGCTGGAGTCCATCGGCCTCTGCAAAGAGGTATGGCTGGGGCCCGTCGGCCTCTACAAAAAGGTATGGAATGTGCAAAGAGGCATGGAGTGGCTGGGGTCCATCAGCCTCTGTGAAGAGGTATGGAGTGACTGGGGTCCATCGACCTCTGCAAAGAGGTATGGAGTGACTGGGGTCCATCGGCCTCTGCGAAGAGGTATGAAGTGTCCGGCTGCTGGGGTCCGTCGGGCAAAGAGGAGTGGTGGGGCACTGCTGGCATAAGAAAGGTTAGGGGTACCGGGGGGGAAGAGACTGCTGCAAACTCAACTGAAATGGGGGGCAACTGTGATCCTGCAGCTTGGCAAATGTTAAGGAGCGATGGGGAGTGAGCATGTAGTAGTGTCATGACTTCTTGGAAAGCGGTGAAGTGGGAGGTGGACAGCCCGTCATAATGCATAATGAGGAATAAGTGGCGGTGAACGTAAGCTGGTCAGTATGATGACTTGAGACCGGGTACCTGTGTTTGAGTGTTGTCAGGAGTGGAGTGGAGCATAGCAGTGATGAGTGGAATGAGAAGCTTGAGCATGACGGCGTGTCTGACTTGTGAACTTAAACACTGTGTAAGTGGTAGCGCAGACCGAAGGTAAGGCCGGTGAGGTGGCTCAGGATAACAGGGATGACTAGGTTGGTGGAGGTGTGGGTAAGGGAGAGAGTCTGCTGGATGCTGACTATGAAAAAGAAACCTTGTGAAAATAATAGGCTGTAATGTAGGGTGGAACATCCGGCAATGGCTAAAAAGGAAGATAGATTTGACAATGCAAGGTGAATGATGGTTGTGCTATGGTGCGTAACTGGACCCGTAGACTTGCAACAAACTTTAATCATACAGTGGCGTCACCGTGATAATTGCCGCTCTATGCGATAGGGTCTGGGGTGGGGTAAGACGGATGTAGTGGAGACGGCAGTGGACCTCTGAGCTAAAACATTAATACCGCACTGGAGCCGATGCTGTGATCCAGTTTGTATGAATAATGTACCAGAGGCGTACGAGTGCTAATGATACAGCAAGATGAAAGATGAGTGAATGGATTAGAAATAACCCGGGGCTGACTGTAACGGATCCTACCCGTTACTTGAGCCCTTGTCTGGCCATAAATTTGTTTAACCAAAAACTGTGGATATTTTTCCCTGGTTATGCGCTAAAAATACTTTGTGTACGCTGTATGTGAATGAGGATATGGACATTAATGCACACATGGCTTGCTTCCAAGGGAATAGGCAGTGAGGGGTTAATTATTCCAATGTATATTGCAGACCCTCAAGGCATAGACTATGTGTACTGTAGCAAGACCTCCTGCTGGGTGTTAACTAAGCCATTGTGAACTGCAGTCAGTCCCCCTGCCGTGTGGTAATTAGTTCAAACCATCAAGTCTTTGTTCATCAAACCCTTTTGTATCTGAAATGTAATCATGTCTGAGTTATTGTGTTTGTTAGGCCTTTTGTCTACTGTGACATGATTGGATTAAGCTCTATTGTACCTGGTTTCCCCATAAGAGGCAATGCAAGATTTGTGTATAAATATCTTTGGTCTTTGCCAATAAAGTGAGTTATGTTTGGAGTGAACCAGAGTCCTGGAGTCTTGTTTGTTCCTATGGTATTAAAGCGGCCACTCTGCCGCTCATCTGAGCCCAGGCTCCTGCATCGTTTGTCCTTCTGCTGTCAGTAATCTGCTACCCATCTCTGGATCCTGTCAGGCTGCAACGTGGACTCTGCCTTGCTTCTTCCAGTTCCAGTAGAACCTTCAATTCGAACACTGGAGTGTTCGAATGGCTTGGCAACCGCTACCCTTTGTTCCTGCGACACTTTCCCTGTTCTTCGTAGCCTGGGAGTAGAGGCTTCATTCTCTACTGCCCGTATTTCCCTGCTCCAGTGATCCTGCAACTGTTTCAGTGACCGTCCATACTTCGACCGGTGCATCCTACGGCGCCAGTCCGGCGTTGAGAAGGAGAGACCCGGGAACGACGGTGGAAGGCGACCCGGTCCCTTCTCAGCTTCCATTACACTGACCACTTGCCTGGGGTGACACTGAAGATTGAGCACTGACTGATCTGCCTCAAGCACCTACCCGGAGCCTGGAGCGGTCTCCTGACTTCTAATACCATGCTTCCGACATCAGGTGAACTGGCTGAACGAATGACTACCTGTGAAGGGGAAGTGATACTACCGTGGCGGCCGAAACCTAGGGGAAGGGCTGATGGTGGGGTCGTAGTTGGATGAAAAACGGTGATGACGGCAGGGCCTACCAAGGTGAGTTGGCCGATGGCAGAAACGAAAGACAGTAAAATAACTATCCTACCAAGAGCCTGAGGAACCCTGGAAGCGTGAACTGACTGGCAGTGGATATTAGAATGACTGGAATAATACAAACTGTCATGTCCCAAACTGTAGAATGAGCAAGTCAAGCAACAGAAGGCCGAATGATGGATGTGTCTCCAGCTTCAGGGTGCTATAGGCGTGAAAAGCGGTGGCAATTACCTGTGGATGATAGGTTATGCAAAAGAGTGGCCGATATGGCTGCCCCGAGGTTGGCGAGCTGAGGGCGGAAGGAAGACTGCTTACTGTAATGTAGGGTGTAGCTATGATATGTGGAAGTGACCGAAAGACTGAGAATGAGAAATGTCCCGTGAGGTTGAACCTCCTGAAAAACATGCCTTGAAGATGCGTGATGCGGATGAGTGTGAAGGAATGGATCTGATGCGTACCTGAGGCAATTGATGCAGATAACGTGAATAAAGTGCTATGTAGTGTAATTGATGTATGCCTGGATATGGCTTAATAAGGCGGAAGAGGTCTGGGGCAATGGGTGAACCGCAGGAAGGGTATAGCCCGGTGCTAGGCCGAAGAGTCTGTTGTGGAACATGGTGTCTACCCGAAAGTACTAGACTAAAGGGATCGGTAGATTGAGTGATACCTTGCTCAAGGGAATTATCGTGCCTACTCTCTGAAAGGGATGCACATGGATGATCAACCCTGTGGATGTGACATGGCTAAGACAGTGGATAAGGTAGCCGGGTGGGAGGGATTAATGGTGTGATGCAGCTGATGTCTGTCCACAGGGGGCGGCATCGAACTGAGGCCCAAGAGCCAAATTAGATGAAACTATGGCACTAAAGGGATGGTATAGCAAGCCCGCTACATAGTGATGCATGTTGTAAATGGCGGTTCGAGCGGGATCGATGCAACATAAATCCAATGATGTAATTCGACTGTATATAAGAATTGTGAACGTACTGGAATCACTTCAATTACTTTTAATGGCAAATGACATAGACTTACAATAATGAACCTATAACGCATTCCTGAACCATCAATTATTGATTAAATGTAATTGTGGGGGGAAGATGATAACGTGTATGAACATATATGAAGTGTGTGAGGGCTCGAGTGGGTTCAGTTTGAGGAACCAACTGTGGCAGTATGAGTGGAGAATGAGCTCCGAGACCGCTGAGTGAATGTGAGGGCACGGTGAAATCAGGTGGACGTAGGGGAGATGTAAAATGTAGTATGTGTACTGATCTCACACACATTAGCAATGTCTGTAACTAAGCAGCACTTTAAAATGCATGAATGAGATGGAGTGATGGTCGGACCGTGAGCTATGGAGGCGACTGGCTACTTTGGGGCCTTGGGATTGGCTGTAGGTTTAAATTTTGTTGCTGCAACTATCAGGGTTGCTAGCCAACGGTTGCCCTAATGTTACATTTTGACTTAAGTGTGTTTTAACGGATGTGTGGGACGTACGGTGATGCGAAAACCGGTGCGCCACAGGTATGTGTGGCGTGTTTGTTGTATCTAAGCTCATTAGCTATAATTTTTTTTTTTTAAGCATATGTGAGTGTGCGTACTTGCGCATAAGTGTGAAAGAGAAAATATGGTGAGGATTGGAAAATTAGAATAAGATTGTGAAAAGAAAAAGGGGGTGGCTAGAATACCTGGAAAGACTGGGACCGATATGCCCCCAATGCCACCTAGAATGGGGTGTGGGGACTGGAGGACGGTTCTGTTGAAGAAATGAGAGGACTCCTAGAGAAAGGAGAAGGTATGGGAGTGAGAGGTAATGGAAGAGGAGTAAGATGGGGTAGACGTGAACAAAATGCTATGTTACCTGAGTGATGGCTAGTGAGCTGGGGACTGATATGTCCTGAGCTGGTGAAACTGCCTGGAGGAACGTGCCACTTGAAAAAACTGAGGTAAGGGATAGTAAAACAAAAAGAATGCAACCTACCTTGGCGGTTTGATGATTAACCAAGAAGGAGCGTGAATGGCTCAAGAGGAGAAAGGTTGAGTGAGATAGCGTGATGGACGGACTGGGGGCTGGGGAGGTGACGTGGGGGTACTGGTAAGGCTGGATGTCCTGGCGGCCAGTGCGAACGCGGCAAGGAGGGTTGCATGTGAAAGGATGGTCTGGGATTGACTGACGTGGTGACACGCCGGAAGCCTGAAATGGCAGCCACAGTGAGCATGGCAAGAGGCGGCTGATTTGAATGTTGGCAAGTGAAAACGGATTGGCCTGGATTAAAGGACATGGAAGGTGCAGCAGCCTGCGGTGGTTGAGATAGTGAACGCGGGAGGAAGAAGCTGGAGGGGGATTGAGGATCCGTGTGGCTGACGACTGATTGAGGAAAGGTGGATGTGATAGCGGGGTATGATGGTTGGGAAGGGGCTGGAAGTCGTTGCGGGTGACTGAGTGTAGTAGAGAGTGTAAAACTGCCGAATGAGCGATAATGCCGGGATACAATATGGGGGTTGCAGTATGGTGGAAAGTGGCACTGATAGCAAGTAGCGGGAAGGCTAGCTATGAGTGGCTGAGAGATGTGAAGTGGGGTGATAGTGAGAGGGAATGCGTGCGAGTACCGAAATGACGTATGGCTGAAGCTCAACATGAATTGAGCTCTCCAGAACTTTACCAGCTAACTATACTGGGAATAGAGTAGATACTGGCAGCTACCGTGAGCTGCTGTGCAGGGGGGACGGATGGGAATGGACCGAGGTGGAAGACGGGGGAAATGAATAGAAGTTTGTGAAATGCTGAAAGGTGCAGCGTTTGGAATCGGAACTGATGTTGCGGGGGAGGGGTGGGAGGGAGCGATCACATTACGGAGAAATGAGCGCCCGTGATGAGATGTATCGAACCGGGTTACTGTTGGGAAAAGAATGCTTGGCGGGTGACGGAGTGTGCATAGCATCCACTGTGAACACGGTGGGAAGGACTGACTATGGGAGGGTCGGACCGGGGTTAATGGTCGCGGTGATGGAACTAGTAGCCTGAGATGGCAGCCGCAGTGAGCGTATCGGGAGGGGCTGAATATGAACGCGTTGGAAAGTGAAGGGGTTGCCCGGGATTGACGGTTGAGGTGATAGAATGGTAGCCTGTGATGGCAGCCGCAGTGAGCGCAGCGGGAGGAAGCTGGAGGAGAGAGAGAGGGCCCATGTGACTGATGTCCGTTCGAGGCAGTGAGGGAGATGTGGTAGCGAGGCATGAGTGTTGGACGACTGGGTAGGAGCCGGAAGCCGTGCGAGTGGCAGAGATGAAATAGAGGCGGTGAGACTGTGAAAGAGAAGTGTAATAGAACTGGGTGTACCGGTGATACCGGGATACGAATGTAAGGTTTGGAGTGTGATAGAAATGTGAATATGAGCGGGCAGAGAGTTGTGGGGAAAAATGGAGTGATAGCGAGGGGGAATGCTTGCGATGGCTGGCTGTATGACAGGGCCAGCGTGGTAGTAACAAGGCTGGGAACATGGTGGGGAAGCTTACTCCAATGAGGGACAATGGAGCAATGTGAGGAGGCAGAAGTGACGTCCGACGTACAGGTGAAGCTCAACATGAATTGAGCTCCAGTGGGAAGGGCTGCTGCCCGTATTTATGGGCTTGCAGCCCCTCCCACAAATGCAGGTGTTACCACCTTAAACTTATATACTACAGGACCTGTGAAGGTTATTTTATTACTGCGATTTCAATAAACCACTGTGTCTCTGTGTCAAACAAACTGTTACAGTACGAAAGGGCCATGACCTCAGGCAGTAAAGGTGAGGGAAATACACAGAACATCCTCTGGAGGATGGATGTACATTAGCAGCGTTTGGACCAGTTGGCACTGGCCATACAAACTATTCTTGAGTGCACGGTGCATCTCGATAAACCAGTTCAGAATCCGGTGGTCCCCCCAGTTTTGACACCGGAGGGTCAGTCCTTGGCAGCTGTGGCTTCAGTTAAAGGGTTAACGGCTTCTGCTCAGTTACCACTCTGATACAGTGGTGAACCCGCCCTGTGCAGAGGGTTTATTAATCAATTGGAGATATTTCTGGAACTAACCCATCATGCTTTTCCTAATGACTGCAGTAAGGTCGGGTTCATGATTTCACTATTAACGGGCAGAGCTTTGGCGTGGGCCAATCCCTTGTGTGAAAATGCTAAACCTTGCACCAGGGACTTCAGGGAGTTTGTACGAACCTTCTAGAGAGTATTTGAAGTCCCTGGTAGAATCGCGTCTGCTGCTAAACTATTGATGGAGATACAACAGGGCAATCGTACTGTGGGCGATTATGCCATAGAATTCCGTACATTGCCAGCAGAGGTGGGTGGGAACAATGAGGCAGACTGGCTGACCATATTAAGGATGAAACGGCAGCTAGAGAATTACCTACTGACCTGGACAAATATATTGATTATGCCATTCTTATTGATTCTCGTATTCGTGAGAGATTTATGGACAAAGACCTTAGGCTACGGCCTAGAAGCAGTGGGCATAACAGTTTTTAGACCCCACCCTCGCCTCCCATGCCTACTGATCGTATACAAGAATCCTGTGAACCTATGCAACTTGGGTTCACCAAACTAACTAAGGAGGAACGGGCACACCGCAGGAGGCAGGGGTTATGTCTATACTGTGGCAAAGCTGGGCATCTATTACGTACTTCTCCAGTACTTCCGGGAAACGAACGCACCTAGGATACCTTGGGGGACAGGCCCTAGGTGGTGTTCAGCAGTCCCTAGATCCGATAATGCAGAAACCCACGATCCAGGTGGTGTTTTCTTGGGCAGAACACTCAGTGGAGGTTATGGCTCTGGTTGATTCCGGCGCGGTCGGTTACTTCATGGATAATTAATTTGCTGTGTTACATAAAATTCCGTTGGTCAGAAGGGAATCTCCCTTAGCCATTGAGGCCATTGATGGCAGACCGCTAGAACCAGCTCAGATAACTATGGAGACTATTCCAATTTCTATGACTATTGGGGCCCTCCACATGGAGGAACAGCAATTTCAGATTATCCATTCTCCTCATCATGCGGTCATTCTGGGGTTTCCATGGTTACATTTGCACAATCCCCAGTTTGACTGGCAGAGTTGCGAGATAACGTTGTGGTCCGAGTACTGTATGAAGCATTGTGTGACTCATACTGTTAAGATTTTGTGTGTCTCTCCCTCTGTGCCAGCCGAATACCATCAATTCAGTGATGTTTTTAGTAAGGGAGAGGCTAGCACACTGCCCCAGCATAGGTTATACGATTGCGCCATTGATTTGCCCACTGGGGTTGTGCCCTCTAGGGGTCTCACGTATCCACTGTCGTGCGAGGAGAATCGGGCCATGGAGAAATACATTGAGGATGCCCTTAATAGAGGGATTATTCAGAAGTCTACCTCACCTGCTGGTGCTGGGTTCTTTTTTGTGAAGAAGAAGAATGGCGAGTTAAGGCCTTGCATTGATTACCGGGGATTAAATAAACTTATGTCCAAGAATGCATACCCCGTACCACTCATTACTGAGCTATTTGACAGGTTGAAAGGTTCTTCCATTTTTACGAAATTAGACCTACGTGTTTCCTATAACCTGATCAGAATAAGAGCAGGGAATGAGTGGAAAACGGCATTTAATACCAGATCTGGGCATTATGAATACCTAGTTATGCCATTTGGTCTTTGTAACGCACCTGCTGTATTTCAAGAACTTATTAACGATATCCTCAGTGATTTGCTACAGTCCTGTGTAGTAGTCTACCTTGATGACATACTCATACACTCTGCCAATCTGTCCCAACACATCAAGGATGTGTCCGAGGTCTTGCTTCGTTTACGCAAGAATAAGCTATATTGTAAAACGGAGAAGTGCGAGTTTCACAGGTCCAAAGAGCCTTTTTTGGGTTTCGTGATCTCTAACGATGGCATTGCCATGGACCAGGAGAAACTCACAGCAGTCTTGCAGTGGCCACGACCCAAGGGGTTAAAAGCAATTCAGCATTTTCTTGGGTTCGCTAATTATTACAGGAAGTGTTTCCATAACTTCTCTACCATTGTTAAACCTCTGTCTAACCTTACGCACAAGGGCATTAATCCTTCCCAATGGTCTGATGCGGCTGAGCATGCTTTCCAGACATTAAAATCCACTTTTGCATCTGCCCCGGTACTGTCCCACCCTAACCCTTCCCTTCCATCCACGTTGGAGGTTGATGCTTCTGAAATAGGGGTTGGGGCAGTACTATCGCAACGTCCAGTGGCTGGGGGTGCTCTGAGAAAATGTGGGTTCTTCTCAAAAAAGCTGTCCAGTGTTCAGAGTCACTATGAAATTGGTGACAGAGGACTCCTGGCTATCATTCTTGCTCTGAGAGAATGGCGCCACCTGCTGGAAGGTACCAGAACTCCTATACTAATTCTTACGGACCACAAAAACCTAACATCTCTAAGAGGCTAAAAGATTGTCTTCTCGTCAGGCCAGGTGGGCCCTGTTCCTATCTCATTTTAATTTTGTAGTATCCTACTTCCCGGGCTCTAAGAATGTTAGGGCCGATGCCCTGTCTAGACAATTTGGGCCAGAGATGGAGAAGGATGAGGTTCCTGTACCCATCATTCAGCCTGATCGCATCCTGACCACGCTACACACTAGTATCACTTCACCACTGGGGGAGGAAATTCTGGCCACCCAGGCTACAGCACCCCCAGAAACCCCAGTGGGTAAGTGTTTTGTGGATGAGCCATTTCGTACCAGGTTGCATGAAACATACCACTTTTCTAAGGCTGCTGGGCATATTGGGAGGGATCAACTAATATGGTCTCTCTCACAAGTTTCTGGTGGCCTTCCCTACGGGCCGACTGCTCCACATTTACCACATCCTGTACCACCTGTGCTCATGCCAAGACCCCTAGACACCTCCCAGTGGGCCTACTCCAACCAGTGCCTAATGGTGAACGTCCTTGGTCCCACGTATCCATTGATTTTCTGGGAGAACTGCCAGTGTCTAGGGGCTACTCGTTCATTCTTATGGTGGTCAATAGATTCTCTAAGATGGCTCATTTCGTGCCTCTTTCTGGTCTTCCCTCTGCCCAGGAGTTGGCTGTTGTCTTCGCTAAGGAGGTGTTCCGGTTGCATGGGGTACCTAGAGTTCTGGTGTCTGACCGTGGGAGTCAATTTGTGTCCAGATTTTGGAAAGCATTCTGTAACCAGATGGGCATTCAACTGTCCTTTTCTTCTGCCTACCATCACCAGACCAATGGAGCCGCTGAGCGTGCCAATCAGGGATTGGAACAGTTCCTGCTCTGTTTTGTCACCGATCATCATGATAATTGGGCAGACCTGTTGCTGTGAAAAGAGTTTGCCAGGAACTGTGTGTATAATTCATCGTCCGGGAGCTCCCCGTTTCTCATCAACTACGGGTTCCAGCCATGCTTGCTCCCGGACTCATTCCAGTCACAACAGATTCCAGCTCTGGATAAGCACATTGAGCAACTCCGCTCCACATGGGCACAGGTTCAGAGGGCCCTCAGTCAGTCATTCCAGCGTCATCAGCACCACGCTAACCGTAGATGGCTGCCAGCGGTCTCCTTTCAGGTTGGAGACAGGGTATGGCTCTCCTCCAAAAACCTTAATTTGCAATTTCTGTCTAATAAGTTGGCTCCTCGGTTCATTGGTCCCTTCAGGGTGATCAGTAAAATTAACCCGGTGTCATATGCCTTGGAGCTCCCAGCATCTATGCGCATTCACAATGTGTTCCATGTATCCTTACTGAAACCTCTGGTATGCAATCGCTACACTACCACTCCTGTGGTTCCCGGTCTTCTGGAGGTTCAGGGCCAGGAAGAGTACGAGGTCCAAAGCATAATTGATTCATGCAGAGTTAGAGGAAAATTGCAATATTTCGTCCATTGGAAGGGCTATGGCCCTGAGGAACGTTCCTGGGTTGATCAGAATGACCTTCATGCCCCGAGACTTCTGCACAATTTTCACTCTAAATATCCGCAGAAACCAGGTCCCTCTTCCAGGAGAGGGGGTCTTTGAGGGGGGGTACTATCACGGTGCCCATGCTCCTTTATTATTTTTCTGTCAGTCTATCCTGTGCTTTGCTCCCATTGGCTACCGTGTGTTTGTCCCGCCCAGTATGACCTTTATATACTGGGCTATTGGCACCCCTCCGGTGCCCTTTCGTGGTGTTCCTGTGCCAGTGTTTGTTTCTGCTCAGTGATTCCCAGTGTACCGACTTGTCCTGCCTAACTACTCTACATATTGTCTTCTGCTCCTGTGTACCGACCTGGATTGCCTGACTACTTTTCTGCACCTGCTCCTGTGTACCGACCCGGCTTGACTGACGTTCCTGCTCCTGTGTACCGACCCGGCTTGGCTGACGTTCCTGCTCCATGATCTGACCCGGCTTGGCTGACGTTCCTGCTCTGTCATTCGACCCAGCTTGGTTGGCGTTCCTGTGCTGTGTCACCTAGGTGACATTCTGACTGTCTGGCAATTGCGTCACCATTTCCTCCTGCAGAGTGCCAGTGGCCAGTTCTGTTACTGCTACGGCAGTTTGCCTTCGGCCTAGTTTCCGTTATTGCCTCTGCTAAGTGCAAGTGTCTGCCTCCGTTACTGCTTTGGCAGTGAGCCACCGGTTTGCCTCCGTTACTACTTGTGCAGAGTGCAAGTGTCTGCCTCTGTTACTACTACGACAGTTTACCTTGGGCCTAGTCTCCGTTACTGCCTCTGCAAAGTGCAAGTGTCTGCCTCCGTTACTGCTACGGCAGTGAGCCACCGGTTTGCCTCCGCTACTACTTCTGCAGAGTGCAAGTGTCTGCCTCCGTTACTGCTACGGCAGTTTGCCTTGGGCCTAGTCTCCGTTAGTGCCTCTGCTAAGTGCAAGTGTCTGCCTCCGTTACTGCTCCGGCAGTGTGCAAGTGATTAGCCCCTTTATGAGTAAAGTCAGTCAAAGGTTTGACTACCATAGAGAAATTTTGTGTTAATTTTCTATAATAGTTTGCAAATCCTAAGAATCTCTGTACGGCCTTCAAGCCCACCGGACACGGCCATTTCTCTGAATCCATAGCAATACAGTCAGCAGTGATTACATAAGCCAGAAATGGCACTCGATCTTTATGGAATTCACACTTTTCCAGTTTACAATAGTTTGTTTTCTCTTGGTATTTGCAGCACGGTAGCGACATCTCTCCGATGTGCCTCAATATTAGGATAATGTATCAGAATATCATCCAAGTAAACTACTACACAGGACTGTAGCAGGTCTCTCAGTACATCATTAATAAATTCTTGTAACAATGTTGGTGCATTGCACAGCCCAAAGGGCATGACCAGGTACTCATAATGGCCACTACGAGTATTAAATGCAGATTTCCACTCATCGCCTTCCTTGATTCTAATCAGATTGTAGGCTGCTTGCAAATCAAACTTTGTGAAAACTGAGGAACCTTTCAAGTGGTCGAATAACTCAGTTATCAATGGAATGGGGTACGCATTTTTAACCATCAGCTTATTTAGACCTCTACAGTCAATACAAGGTCTAAGCTCCCCATCCTTTTTCTTTACAAAAAAAATCCTGCCCCCGTGGGCGAGGAAGACTTTGTTACGGTTCACAAACAAGACAAGGAGTCAGATGGTACAGTTAATTCACCTTTATTACAAATAATAATGAAAAGCAAATTAGAAAATGGGCAGAGGATGACTAAGAGGCTAAGGACTCTATCAGAAATAGGAGCCTGCTGATGGTCAACCTCAGGTGCTGGAGACTAGGCCAGAGCCAACTGGAGTCTCAAGGAATATGAGGAACGCTTCACGGAACCTACAGCCTCCCATCAGGAGTAACAAGGGAGACTACTGCCTCACGCCTGCAGTCAGTAAAGCCGGGGTCTGCCAGAGCCCCAAATCTGCACCAAGATGGATGTGTGTAGGGAACGGAGCCACCAAGCTGAGAGAACAGACAGAGCCACAGGTCAGCACCAGTTAGGGTAGTCAGACAAGACCAGGTTCGTACACAGAGTGGGTAGTCAGTCAGAGCCAAAGGTCTGGACCAGACAGGATGTCCAGAGGGAGAAGGCAACATTGGAAGGATAGTTGGACAGAGCTCCAAGTCAGCACCAGAATAGATCAGTCAGACAAGCCAGGGTCATATACAGAGAGGGTAGTAAGCCAGAGCCACAGGTCTGCACCAAATTGGATGTCTCAGACAAGAAGGAGAACACATTGAGAATGGTCAGACAGAGCCACAGATCAACACCAGAATGGATAGTCAGACAAGCCAGGTCATATACAGGATATAGGAGCAAAAGGAATAATAACTGAACTGAACAACAACGTAAGGGTATCTGAGAGAAGAACCAGTTACCCTTAAAAAGGCAGCCAGCAAGTCGATAGGTGGAGATCTCTAGTCCCAATAGTATAAGACAGGACCCTGCGCCATTCAGCAACTTCGTGCCCGAAAGTGACGCATGGGATCGCAATGCGTCATTCTCCGAACCTTCCCAGCTTCATTCTGGCAACCACGCGTCCAAAAGTGACACATGGAGCTGATATGCACCAGCTCTCTGATCCATCACCGTGTCATCTCAGGGAGCGTGTCCGCTTTGCACAAGGACATAGGTGGCCGCTGAAGGCGCCCAGCGCGCCCAGACCCAGTCCCAGAAGTGACACCTGGGATGATGCAATGGCGACATTCATGGCCATACACTACCTGTGTCAACCCATAAGGCATCGTTGTATATAAAGTAACTGTGACAGACTTCCTGATAATTCCTCTAGCTAGGGCATTAGTAATGTACTCCTCCATGGCCCGGTTCTCTTCTACCGACAGAGGGTAGGTGCGACCCTTAGGAGGTATCGTTCCTGGCTTCAAATCAATAGCACACACCGAGCAGTTCGACTGTTTCCTGCCGTCCTCAGGAGAGAGAATTCGGATACGACGGCCCAGGACTTCCCAGCGTCTTGGGTTCCCATTATACTGGTTGGCAGTGGTGGGATTCTCTCTCTCTAAAGTGGTCCAAACCACCAACTGGGGACCCGGCTGACAGCATTATGGCAGATTTATATAAACATGCTCCATTGGCCACTTTGCAGAACTTGGTCACCCAACGGGGCCACAGTACAGCGGGACCAAGGAAGCAAGACTTGTTCCAAATATTATTAAACATGGATGCGGAGACTGCAGAATTGGCACGACAGACGGAGATACCCGTGGAGGATCATCAGACCTATTTCCACGACAACCCCAAAATGCCGGGGTTGGCAAAGCGAAGTGTCGACTATCAGTAGACTCGACAGCAGTCAACGACACAATACCAAGGTGGGTGTTCGACAGCAAGGATCCTGTTGCCAGGATTGTCGCACAACGGTTACCTCTGTACTGACCCAACCCGTCGAAGTAGTCAACTGTGTCATGTTGCAAGCTCGAGAGGACTGGGCGACGAGCCTACAGGAGGCTTCCTCAACAGAGGAGGTTCACCCCAAGCCAGGGAGAGTGGGACTCCCAGTAATGCATCAAATGTTCCCGACCTTTGATGACACAAAGGGGGGCATTGATGGGTTTTTGCAGAACTTTGAGATAATGTGTTGACTTCTAGATGTTGAGCAGTCACAGTGCCATCCTACCGGGGAAGCTCACCGGTTGAGCCATGGACGCGTACAGAGCAGTGCCAGATCAGGATATACTAGACTATGAGAAGATGAAACTCTTGGCCCGGTATGCAATCACTCCAGACACGTACCGTTGACAGTTTCGGGATTTACAAAAGAAGAGTAAGGACTCTTATATGGAATGGACTCAGGGGTTTGAACGAGATACCCGCAACTAGATGCAAGGATGTGGGGAACAGATCGTGGAGGCCTTTCTGCAATTAGTACTCCTGGAACATTTTTTGCTGAATGTTGTTGAGCCCATTCGTGACTAGGTCCGGGATCCGGACCTTTGTACCCTGGATCAAGCAGCCCAGTTGGCTGATCAGTATGAGCTCCCGGTCCCAGCGACCGATAGAAGGTGGGGGACCTGACCCCCCCACAATGCTTTGTATCCCTCTCGCTCAGGACCAGTCCCAGCCAGAGCACCCTCCCCACCAAGAAGGGCCCCTAGTTCTGCGCCCCAGTGCTATACATGCAGCCAGTGGGGCCACCTGCAATACAACTGCCCTATGAACCATGGGAATACAAGCAAGCCACAGGAACCTAGGAAAGCCCCCGCCAAATACCAGACACCTCCCCGGTTTAACACAGTGCCTCAATTTGCTCAGCCAGCCCCAAGGCCCACCCTGTGCATCTCCATTGAGGACCCTTGGAGCCACTCAGGGGGGCTCGGCAACCTGGAATGGACCGTCCCCTTGGAAATTCAGTCATCCCCCGGGGAACAGTGCGAATGGGGGGCTTATCATGAGGTTGCCCTTGCACAAGGAGCCAGACCGGACAACCGCCAGCAGCACCTACAGCCTGTTCTCCTCAACGGCACCCCAGCCAGTGACACTGGAGCCACCCTTACCCTGGTCCAGCCTTCCTGTGTATCCCCCCGCTATAAGACCAATCAGGTTGTGGAGCTTCGTGTGGCAGGGGGAAAGATCTATCAGCTGCCCATGTCCAAGGTACAGCTGAACTGAGGGTCAGGCCAAGAAGAGCGCCTTGTGGGGATCATGCCCGGCCTCCCCGCCAACGTACTACTGGGAAATGATTTGGGTCACCCCCAGCATCAGAGGGTAAGCCCATCCCCACCCTATCCCGTGGTTGCCGCCCCTAGAATTCCGTGCTGTCCTTTTAGAGGATTCCACCCTAGCAGAGCACAGGTGTAGGGCAGAAACAGGGGGAGACAGGATGGTGGCGGCGGTTTATCTGGGAAGACGGGTTACTATACTGTAGCACCCAGACCCACTGCCAGGGCGTCACTCACGTCACCCGTACCCAACTACTAGTTCCGCTCCAGCATAGGGCCTACCTGTTGTCCCTGGCCCATGATGTTCCCCTAGCTGGCCACCAGGGAGTTCGGCACACCGAGCACCGGTTAACCAGGGCCTTCTTCTGGCCTAACTTATCTTGGTATGTACGCCACTTTTGCCGGACCTGTGATGTTTGACAGCGGGTCGGCAAGAGGGGAAATCATTCCCCCACCCCCTTCAACCGTTGCCCATCGTAGGAGAACCATTCAAGACATCATAGGGCCAGTGGCTCGGCTTAACAGCACTGGGAAGAAATGTATTCTTCCCATTGTGGACTTCGCTACTCGTTATCCTGAGGCCGTGGCACTTTCCACCATCACGGCAGAAAGCGTCACAGACACACTGCTTAAGGTTTTTTCCAGGGTTGGGTTTCCTGCAGAGATCCTGTCAGATCAAGGCACCCAGTTCACCTCCGAGATTCTACACCAGGTGTGGAAGCTGTGCAGAGTGAAACCCATCCATACCACAACCTACCACCCCCAGACCAATGGCCTCTGTGAAAGGTTCAACGGTACCTTGAAGCAGATGCTTAGGGATTTCACGGAGTTGTAATGAGATTGGGAGAGTTACTTGCCCCATCTTTTGTTCATCTACTGGGAGGTGCCTCAGGAGTCTAAGGGCTTCTCCCCCTTTGAGCTTATATTCGGGAGGAGAGTCCGGGACCCCTGAACGTTCTTCAGGAGTATTGGGATGGCAAGTGCTACTTTGATGAAACCCCGGCAGTCACCTATGTGGTAGAGCTCCAAGAGAAATTAGCCTCCCTCATGGAATTAGCCCACAAGTATCTTCAGCGGTCCCACTGTACGCAGAAGCAGTATTATGATAGGCACGCTCAGCCAAGGGAATTTCATGTAGAACAACAGGTAGTTGCGCTGCTCCCTGGGTAGGCCCATATCAGGTTATTGATCGCCAGGGAGAGACCACTTATATGATTGCCAAGGGAGCCAAGTAGCAGGACCAGAGCACCTGCCATGTGAATTCCCTCAAAGCATATCAACCCCGGCCTGAGGCAGCTATGGCCATCTGCACCCCAGTGGGCAGAGACCCAGAGGAGCAGGACATCCCTGACCTCTTGGCTGCCACCCAGCCAATAGATTGCAATAACTCCTACCCTGGGGCCCCAGTTAGACGCTACCCAGCAGCAACAGATTAGGGACATGATCCAGAAATGGCCCCAGTTATTCTCCTCCCAGCCCGGTCTCACCTCCTTAACCCAGTACCAGGTCCTTCCCAGAGGGACCGAGGCCCTGCGCCAGCTGGCTTATAGAGTCCCTGAGGCCGTACGATAGGGAAAGTGGCAGGAACAGCAGGAGATGTTGGAATTGGGTGTCACTGAGCCGTCTGCTAGTCCTTGGGCCTTCCCGATAGTCTTGGTGCCCAAGAATGATGGAACCACCCGGTTCTGTGTAGACTACCGGACGGTCACTGACGCCTACCCCATACCAAGAGTAGACAAACTGCTTGACAGGCTCGCTGGAGCTGGCGTTGTCTCTACCCTCAATCTCAGTAGAGGGTTCTGGCAGATCCTGCTTGACCCTGAGGTGGTAGCCAAGTGTCACGGATTTGAAGACTCTCAGAATTAAGGTTTGGTAAAAACTTAACTTTATTAAAAGTTAAAGGCAGTCCCCATAGGGTAAACATACATAACAATACAACAGTAATAGCAGATATAATAGGTTCTACCGGCCTTGCCTAAATACCGGGCAAGGCAACCCAAGTGACAGTAATAATGACAGGCTCTACCGACCTTGCCTATACCGGGTAAGGCAACCGTGAGATGACATATACCGGTTCTACCGGCCTTGCCAATACCGGGCAAGGCAGCCCAAGGAATGCGGAATGGAGGCTCTACCAGCCCTGCCAATACCAGGTAAGGCAACCTTAAAGATAGTGAAATACAAGGTTCTACCAGCCTTACCAATACCGGGCAGGGCAGCCCAAAGGAATGCGGAATGGAGGCTCTACCGGCCCTGCCAATACCGGGTAAGGCCACCTTCAAGATGGTGATGTACAAGGTTCTACCGGCCTTACCAATACCGGGCAGAGCAGTCTGAGCGAGTAGACCAGCTGTCAGATGACTAAGACAGCAGAGAGAAATAGGAATTATGGTCTTACCCAGCAGAAGTCTATTGCCAGGGATAATCAGACGACTGCATAGGAGTGGACAGCGACCTGGCCAAAGTACTGGATCATCCAGGAGCAAACCAACGTCCGCACGTTGGGACCAACAGTAAATAACGCCACCAGGTTAATGGAGTAAACCAGCGTCCGCATGCTGGGACCAACAGTAAATGTCGCCACCAAGTTTAATGGAGTAAACCAGCGTCCGCACGCTGGAACCAACAGTGTATCTAGCAACCAGGTTTAATGGAGCAAACCAGCGTCCGCACGCTGAAACCAACAATGTATATCGCAACCAAGTTTAGGGGAGAAAACCAGCGTCCGCACAATGGAACCAACAATGTAATCGCAACCAGGTTTAGTGGCGTAAACCAGCGTCCGCATGCTGGAACCAACAATGTATATCGCAACCAGGTTTAGTGGAGAAAACCAGCGTCCGCACGCTGGAACCAACAATGTATATCGCAACCAGGTTTAGTGGAGTAAACCAGCGTCCGCACGCTGGAACCAACAATGTATATCGCAACCAGGTTTTAGTGGAGTAAACCAGCGTCCGCTCGCTGGAACCAACAATGTAATCGCAACCAGGTTTAGTGTCGTAAACCAGCATCCGCACGCTGGAGCCAACAATGTATGATCAGCAGCGAGAAGAACAATGTTGCCGGAGCGACGGCTGGAGCAGGAGATTCAGGAACTCAGTAAGATTAACCCGCGAGGTGCTGGAACACAGGAACACTAGAATACAGGCACCCAGGAACACTGGAACACTGGAACACCGGAACACTAGCATACAGGAACACTGGAACACTGGAACACAGGATCAGCAAGTACAGCAGGAACAGCAGGAACAGGCCCAGAAGCCTGACCAGAGGGTCAGGCAGAGTGAAGTCAGAAACACCACGAAAGGGCAACCTGGAAGTGCTCAGCCTGGGTTTAAAAAGGCTGTGTGAGGAGGGCTAATCACAGACAGCCAATCATGATTACTCAGCAAGTGACAGACACTGAACAGCACGAATCACTGGCACCGTGATACCAAGTCCACATTCATCACCCCTTGTGGCCTCTACCAGTTTAAGGTGATGCCATTTGGGATGAAGAAAGCCCCGGCTACCTTCCAGTGGCTGGTGGATCATCTGCTGGCAGGGGCACAAGAGTTTGCTTGTGTCTACCTGGATGACATCTCTATCTCTAGATATACCTGGGAAGAGCATTTGTTTCATCTGAAAGCCATATTAGGTAGGATCACTCGGGCCGGACTCACGCTCTGGGCAGACAAATTTCAGATAGGGATGGGGGAGGTGCAGTACTTAGGACACTGGGTGGGGAGTGGACAGCAGCGTCCAAAATAGCTGCCATCCTGGATTGGCCTACCCCCCCCCCCCCGAACCAAAAAACAGGTTATGACCTTCTTAGGGACAGCTGGGTATTACAGAAAGTTTGTTCCCCAATATAGTACCGTGGCCAAACTCCTAACTGATTTAACTAGGAAAGCCCTACCCCACAATGTGGAATGGTCCCCAGACTGTGGAAAATGCCTGGCGCTAGTCTGGGAGCTCATTAAGTACCGGCCTGCTAAAGAAAACCGGAATGCCGATGGCCTGTCCTGGCAGGAGGATTACATTCTTTCTTTCCCACCCGGATGGCGACCAAAAAGGGGGAGTAATATAATGGGCCTTAGGCCGTTACTTCAACACAATGGAAAGGAGACATAACTTTGTTGGTGTAAACTGTGACTGTTCGCCATATTGGAACAACTCTCGGTCGAATAAGACATTGTCGGATTAATTCCCATTTTGACTGACCCTCGGTCGAATAGGACATTGTCGTGAGTTCAAACTCTTCTCCCTATTGTCTCTCGACTCTCAGTTGAAGGATCCTGGCATGGCGGGAGCATTCGACCTATTGTTGTAATCTCGAAAGAAGCGTTGACAGGATTGGTCGACAATACGGGACCTACGACTAGCTGATTGGTTGACCTAAGGCGAGATGCTTGAACTCCTAGTTCAACAGCTCTTTGGACATGGCCATTGTGTTCGCAATGTGTATTGGGACTCATTGAAACTGTACCCCCCACTGAGACCCCTTTGTGCAGTAACCTGATCATGACTCTGTATGACACGCTCCATCCTAGTCACAGTGAGGTTGGGAAATGGACCAATCATGTTACCCTTAGTTTTTTCACTCCTCTGCCCACTGGTCCCTAATCTAACCCTATCCCTGTTGTGTACCCTTCCCCTCCCGCTTACATTGTTTCATTATTTTCCTGTATGTATAATAGAATGTCAGTTTTGCCAATAAAGTGTGTTCGTTTGGAGCAAGCAATCTCCATGTGTTGTGCTTGCCTGGATGGTTTAAAAAGTCCTCTCTTACTCCCATCCCCAAAAGGTGTACAGAGCAATTCCCTCTTCATCCAGCTGTTACCGATTTCGACCAACTTGCTTCTCGAACATCGTCCAGAGCTGCTCGACTTGGCTCCAGAGATTCGACAACTTGTCTGCTCGACTTGGTGTTGTGACTTGGAAGCGGCTGCCTTGGAGTTAGTCGACGCATCGGTTTCCCTGCTCGACCGGCCAGTTCGACTGTTTCCAGCTGACCTCAGGAGAGAGAATTCGAATACGATGGCCCAGGACTTCCCAGCATCTTGAGTTCCCATTTTATCTACTCTAAGAGACAACAGACAGGTCTCATGTGTGACATGGGATGGTTCTAACGGTCTACTATCAATCGCCTCAATAGCCAATGGAGAAATATGAGGCAAAAAGTTAATATTGTGATGCTTAGCAAACTCGCCATCAATTAAGTAACATGCGGCTCCTGAATCAATCAGGGCTGGTTTCACAACAAAGGAGGCTGCTCAAGATATTGCCATGTGTAAAATGGGCTTGCTTTGCTCTTGATCTGGGGACTGATTTACGCCACCAAGGATCTGTCCCCTCAGAGACCCTAGGTGCGTGTGTTTCCCAGATGTACAGGACAAGTTCGTAACATATGTTCAGCCTTACCACAGTACAGGCATAGACCTTTTTTCTGATGGAAGGAACAGTCCTCCCTGGACAGGCGTGTAAAACTGACTTGCATAGGCTCAGCCCTACTTACTTCGACACTAGGAGGCTTGGGAGGCAAAGGAGGCATGGGTGGGAGCCCCCAGTTTGGTGCCAGTCGAGACTCAAGCCTTGGCTTACGGTCTTTAAAAGGGGATCTTTCCCAGATGTGGGTATCAATCAGTATAGCAAAGGAAATAAACTGATCCAGATCCTCAGGCAACTCACAGGCTGCTGTCTCATCCTTGATAATATCATTAAGCCTTTGTGAGAAGGCCGCCACCAGAGCCTCGTTGCTCCAGCCTACCTCTGCCGCTAATGTAAGAAATTCAATAGCATATTCTGCTACTGTACGGGCACCCTGGTGAATGGTCATCAGTTTATTTGTGACAGAGGTTGCTCGGCCTGGAACATCAAATATGTTACAAAAGGCATCCACAAATTCTGTGAAGTTAGAAGTTATGGGTTTAGCTATCTCCCATAATGGATTGGTCCATGCCAATGCTTTGCCCGTCAACAACAAAATCATAAAGTCCACTTTACTTCTTTCACTCTGGAATGCAATAGGTACCAGTTCCAAAAAAATTCAGAGCTGATTTATGAATCCACGACATAATGTGGATTCCCCATCATATCTTAGAAGGGGTGGAGCGGCTCTGGACAGCCCTCTATAAATCATGTTTTCTTCTTGAGTGGTTACTACTGATGCTGAGACAGGAAGGGCCACTGGTAGTTGCGCAGGCTTATCGAGATACACTGTACAGTTAAGGAGCGTCTGCATAGACAACTGTATACACTCTTCCTGAATATCCATTCTGGAAAGGATATTAGGCAACTGTCGGGCTACCAGTATCTGTAATTTCAGAGTTCATGGCCCTTTCGTACTGTCACAGAGTGACTACGGAATAAACACACGGACAAGTACAGATACAGTAAAATCAATATCTTTATTAAAATAAGAGCAGAAATAATATGGAATGCACTTCCCCAACCCTCACAGGACCAGGTTTGGAGACAGTGCACAAGCACTTCTCCAGCCCTCACTAGCCAGGTATGGAGACAGCTCATGATCCACTGACTGAAGAGAGGTTGATCCCAATCTGACTACAGAATGTAATAGTAGCAAGGATAGTAGTAGCTACTAGTGCGGGTGAAACAGAAATGCCAAAGCAAAATGAGGGAAACTCCGCTAGAATGCTAGGGTAAACCTATAGGCAATTGTGACTAAAGGTACCCCAGAACGCTAGGGTAGTGATAGGCAATGGGGACTCGAATCCCTTGTGTGCTAGGGAATACCCAAAGGCACTAACTGCTGGTAACAAGCAGAATGAAACAGCCATAGACAATGTCCAGTGCAGCGGGAGGGGCACAGATTGTACCAGAGGGATCAGCTAGAGCATGGTCTAGCGAGAGAGCGGAGTCAGTCAGGCCAAGGGTCATACACACAGAGAAGTAAGTGAGCCAAACCAAGGTCAGTACCGTATCAGATAGTCAGCCGGGGCCGAGGTCAACACAGAGCAGGTAGTCAGATGGAGCCAAGGGTCAGACCGGAACAGATAGTCATACGGAGCCAAGGATCAGACCGGAGCAGATAGTCAGATGGAGCCAAGGGTCAGACCGGAGTGGAAGGCAACAAGTCAGGGATCAAAATGTAGTTGGAGTCAAACATAGCCACAAGTCATACACGGATCAGAGCATAGGTATATCACAAGAGCTAGTGCACAGGTACACCACAAAAGGGCAAAGGAGTACTATCAGACTGAGGCCTACAAGGCCTAGCAAGTAGGCAGAGACTCACTCTGGCAATTACTATAGGTCTACAAGAATAGATTTGTTGTTAGAGGCCCTGAGGAAACAGTGAGTTGTAGGACAGAGTTATTAGAGGCCCAAGTCCTGAGGAAAAATTTGTAGGACTAGTGCCAGCAGGTCATGTCGTGTTGGCCAGTGGCCACTGGCCTTTGTCAAATGTCCTGATGTAGATGTGGAATTTGCGACTGCTGTTCTTGCTGCTGCTGCTGAGTTGTTGAAACAGCAGGATGATTAGGCATCTCAAAGGGAATGGGATCAACAACAGCAGTTATATGGGTGATGGATGATGAAGGTTCCACTTTACACAACTAGCTCCAGTGATGCTCCTGAGAACATAGCAGCACTATAACTAGCCCCCACCACTTCAGGTAAGAAGAAGTTGGCCAATAATTATTCTCTACCTGCCCCTGCTTGAAAATCATGGGTGTGTTGTTGCTAGAATATAAATTTTTCCCTTGAGAGTAGGAACTGTGCCTCTCATCAGCAACTTCAATGTGCACAGTGTGTGTGGTAAATAACGCCTGGCACATCTCTAACCAAACACCATGACACCAGAAATCAAGTACTGCTGCTGTCACTATATCCCTTGTACACACCCTGCTAAGGACACATGACAACTTGCTAACAGTTTAATAGTAACGATGAACACTCCCTGCCACCATCTTAGCATATTCTGCTGGGTGGAATCTCCTCAGATGCCGCATGATGCTCTGCTTGTTATTCTCCTCCACCACACTGACATGTGTGTCAGTATACCACACAGCGTGCAATTGGTGGACACAAATTTCCACATCCTAACATCTACAGAGTGGTTATCACTTGGCGGGGGAGGTAACAATGAACTAGGTGTATTGGCAGAAGATATAGTTACTCTAGAGCAAGAAGGTGATGTCAAGGTAGTTGTTTCCTCAATGAACTTCCACTCTCTGCCTGGGTTTCTCTATTCTTTCTCCTCTTTGATCCCAGACTCGTCTCTTGTTGCCTTACTGGATAGTCAGGGGGTTTAGCAACAGTGGTGCTCGATTTCTATGGTGGGTGTTTGGCTTTAACATGTTTGACATAAATGTCATGGTGTCTGTGTTTCATGTGTGTTATTTGGGCTGTTGTGTCCATGGTGGTCTGTGGTACACTAGCCTGCTCCTCAGCATCCTTCTGCCCATGCAACTCAGCAACAGAAGAAATTAGAGCAGTTGCAAATTCTGCAAATTCCAAAAGCTCACTGGTGGTGGTGATGCCCATCACCATCCCTGTCTCCCATTCCTTCTCAGTTTGGGCTAAAAAGGCCATCAATGTCTCTTCCTCCCCAGCTTCTCCACCATCATCATCATCACCACCAGTCCCTCCATGCTGCTATTGCTCTAATACATACATCTCATTGGTTGGAGGAGGTGATGAGAAATTTGACAGAGGGTCGCCTAATGTCACACTTGCCATTTCTTGACCTGAATAAGACAGACTGACAGCACTAGCATCAGGCACTAGCAGCTGATCTGTGTTCCTGGCGGTGGTGGTATTATTGTTGCTAGGCAACAATTCTACCTTCTTTAGGATCATGTTCAACCTGGACAATGTCAGGGTAATGGTGTTAGCCCCCTTGACCACTAGTGTGGATGCTCTCAATTGCTTCCTCTACCACTCCCCTAAAACTAGTCCCACAAGCTGCTTCACCATCACTGTTACTAGTACTACCGCTAACATCAACCACATCAATTTCAGCCCCTGAGTCTTTCTCATCATAATATGATGATCACCCCCTCCTTCACTCCAAACACTAGCAAGCTGATGGACTTTCTTAGTAGTAGTACTAGCGGGAATGCTTGGGGATGGCAAGTGTGACTTAGGGATCCCTGTTGTTACACTTGGCATCATCTTCTCCTTCCTCCCATTGTGAGAATTAAAAGACACACTGGTGGCAGATTCAGCACTGGAGACAGCAGGTTCAGCACTGACAGCAGGCACAGCACTGGTGGCAGCAGGGGCAACATGTCTGGCAGCAGGCATAGCAATAGTGGTAGCAGGGCAGCACTATTGACAGCAGGCACAGGCAGCTGACCTGTCCTTTTCTCACTACTGCCCTCTTCTTCCTCACTTAACATTAATTTCCCCAAGATCCCTAGGGGAGATTTAGGGGGCTGGTCAGTATTGTTTCTGTAATGGTCACTTCCTCCTCCTCAGACACAGTGGGCACATAAGGGTCATTCCAGTGTTTCCTTTAATTAGTTTTAAACTTGCTTATAATGATAGCGGTCATTATGAGACTCTCCTGCCTCAATTTTGCTATAAAGATCACACCAGAACAGTACATCTATCTTGATTCTATTGTGTTCCTGGAAAATGTTGTTTTTATAGTGAAAATGTGAAAAACACATTAATCAATGGGCAAACACTTTCTATTCATTGAAAAAATGGCAAAGAATTTTTGCCAATGGGCGAAACATTTGAAGATTTTAATCACAGTTTTTGAAGCTGATTTTCCCGTGAAAAAGTGGACAACAACGTGGTTTCCTCTGATGGTACCATTTCACCCACCCCTAGTAACGTGCACTAATATCTGCAGTAACAATATATCTACCTCTTTCCATACATAATTCTCAAATTCTTTAATAACGTGTCTACTGCCCTTTAAATAGGATCTAATATTAGGAACCATACTTGTAGGTAGAGATCTACATATAAAGACAGATTTTGAGATAATGACTATACACCAGGCACTATGGAATGACCAGGAGGAAACCTCTGCTCTTATGAATTTTTAGAAGATGAGAAAACATGGCTTACCTTGGTTCAAGCCACCCACAAAAATTTTAATTCATCTTCAGAGGAGGGCATGGCCGGAAGCTGGGTGGAGCACATCCACCTTGTTATAGCTCCTCAGAACCTCTGGTTAAGATATCCTCATGCTTCCTTATTTTTCTATTTTTTGTTTTATTTTTATCCCCTACCATATTCCCCATTCCTCAGGTTTCATTTTGAGTCTAAGATTGTGGCTGTTGGTTCGGGAGGCACTGAACTACTGACCTCATGGTCTGCGGCCTATACTTTGCGGCAGGCCTGGGCCTGGTGTGCGGCCGCCGGATCCTTGAATGTACATCCAGCCAAGGACAAGAGATGAACTGCTGGCTTGGCTGAGTGTATTGGGAAGGCGACTGGACGGTGCATCCACATCTCATTGGAGGAAGGACATTGCTAAATTGGATCGCTGGAGGTGGTGGACCTGTGTTCTCGTGAATGGGCTTCTGGGGCCAGGTACTATCCCTGGGAGACACTCAATTGCAGACCCGGATATGGTGACTGAACGAACAAAGGTGGAAGGTCCTGTCTCTGTTCGATTCCCAACTCCATGGGTACACTGGGCCACACTGTATTGTTGGCATATGTGGCAGCTCTGTTCTGCACCCACATTATCTACCTGCACTAAGGAACTATAGACCAGACACCACGTAGGATATCAGTTCCGGAGCTGCACCCAGTGACCTGAGGCTAATTCGGAAACCACCTTTGTATACTAGGCTGATTTCCCTCCACACCTATGGCCCCATGCGAGACACTTGCACTGGCTGCCTGTCTGTGGAGCCTGGGCAGAGCCAGTCCTTGCATGGGTCCTGGTGGGTCCATGGACCCAGGCGGTACTCTGACAGGGGCGACAATTTGTCGCCCCCAGGCATGATATTTCGTGTGCGGTGCATCCGGGAGCACGGTTCCGGCAGACACTGAGCAGACCTTGATGAAGCAGCCACAGTCAAAACAGAATTTGTATTGCTTAGCACTCGCCCATCTCTCTCTCTCTCCCCTTCTCTGCATGTAGAATGGAGCACACAGAGAAGAGGAGAGCCAGTCCAGCGCTAAGCAATGCGAATTCTCTTTTTAATGTGGCTGATTCATAAAAGTCTGCCCAGTCTCTGCCGGAACAATTTACTATTTGATAGGGTGAGCAGACATCCCCAGTATCCAGGGATGTTCCCCAGATTGAGGGCACTGTCCCCAGCTAGAATGTGTCCCCAGATCTACATTACAACTAAATATGCAGCGGAGGGCCAGGCGAACATCTATGGGGGTGCAGTTGAAGAGGCAGAGCAGAGCCGCATGCACATCTACAGCTGCTGTGCCTGACAGTAAATTACGCATACGGACAGCATTAGATGTGTCCGCCGCCAAGTATAATCTTTCTTTCATGTTGTATGCCTATTCGCACTGCGAGATGGACAGTGTGGGCAATGTGGAGATGGGCAGAGTGGGGAGGAGGACAAGGTGTGGAGGAGGACAGGGTGGGCAATATGGACGGTGGACAGTGTGTGGGGAGGTGGACAGTGTTGAGGTGAGCAGTGTGGATGTGGACAATGTGGAGTTGGACAGTGTGGGCAATGTGGGGATTAGTGTTGAGGTGGACAATGTGGGCAGTGTGGACTTGGACAATGTGGAAGTGGGCAGACAGGGTCGGCAGTGAGTGGAAGTGGACAATGTGGGCAGTGTGGAGGTGGGCAGGGTGGAATGTGTGGGCAGTGTGGAGGGGGCAGGGTGGACAGTGTGTGAAGGGTGAACAAGGTATGAGAGTTTACAGGGTGTGGGCAGTGTGTGGTGAGGTTGGACAGAGTGTGGACAGTGTGTGTGTACAGCATGTGGTTGTGGACAGGGTGTGGACAACGTGTGGAGAAAAAAAATGTTCCCGGATTTCACTTAAAAAATCTGGTCACCTTACTATTTGAGGAACTGCTTATATGATGTGTAATCTCCCCAGCCTATCAGTCCACGGTTTCCCAGTGTGGCCGCTACGCTGGGCGCTGAACCTGTTACACCTCTCTCTGTTGCTATAACCAACATTTATTAATCATATTTATCCCCCCGACCTTCTCATAAAACATTTCAATTCTATGTGGTTTTCGGGGCAGGAGAGAGGTTAATATAATTATGGATGTGGTATGTTTTGGTGGGAGTGGTTTTGGGAGGCAGCATTTCATCCTTGGACCCAGGCAGCACAATGTCTTGGGTTGGCCCTAAGCCTGGGTAAGGTCATATTGGGAACTTTCACTGCTGAAGGGATATCTGGACCGGGCCTCATGCCCTTCTTTCTTTGGCAATATTTCATTTCCCAGCCTGTCAGTGAGAGGCCCTTTCTGGAGGCATGGCTGGGTCACATCCCAGTAGAATCAGCTACTGATTACACTGACTGGTGGGGTCCGGTGTTGGCATCTCTCCAAGATCCTGTTGTCACCCTGTTAGTTGTTTTACCTACCCGGGTGTTGGTTCCCTTTCTGTTTCCCCCACACTGTTCAACACCCTCCCGTTAGAGATACAGTTGGAGGAGACATGGATATGCTAAATAAGGATACCTAAAAACACATTTCTTGCAGGGAAAAAAAAAACAGCAAAAACCCAGGTGTTTTTGTTGCCAATGTGTTAAATCCCTAGTGAGAACAGGTTCCGTCCATGTGCATCCCACACTCAGTTTCTCATTTTTTGCACATAGCTGTCTTGAAGAAGTCTTCTTTATAGCCCTCTTCTGGCTATACATTACCTGGAACCATGAAGTCTGGATACTGTAGAGCCAAGCTGAATAAATATGCCAGGAGGAAGCTAGTGGAGATTGAGGTGGAGGCTGTTAAGGAGTTACCTTCTGAGCTTGCGTCTACTGATCAGGAGGAACCTAGCTCTAGACAATTCATTGCCACATGTCAGAGTGCTCTAACATTCAAAACTGACACCGTGTAAATGCAACCTTCTCAGAGCCGCTCATCACATGATGAAGGAGTGGATACTAGATACCCAACAAAAGTGGCTGTGGTGTAGGATTCTCCCCGCCTATGTACGAATTTCTTAAAGCTCTCCAAAGAAATGCGGATGATCTGGAGAATAGATCCAGACAATGCAATGTTAGGATCATAGGCATTCCTGAACAAGTGATGGAAGAACCCAGGAGAGCTTCTTGGAGGTGTGGATTAAGGAGACACTGGGTTTGGAGGGACTGTCCAATACGTTTGTTTTCGAAAGGGCACAAAGGATTTCTACAGCTGCGCCCCTTCCTGGAGTGGCGCCCAGGCTGCTTATAGCTAAGTTCTTGAACTTTAGAAATCGGGACACCATCCTACACCTGGCCACATTGAAGGGAATCACAGGATCTCTATCTACCCTGATTTCTGCCCTGAGATTTAGCGACAAAGGAGAACTTTCTATGACCTCAAGAGGCGACTCTGTGATAAGGGTATTACCAACTCGATGCTGTACCCTGCCAAACTCCAAGTGGTTCATGGAGGTGCCACTAAGTTCTTCACATCAGTAGAAGAGGCTCAAAGATGGCTAGAATTAATCTAATAAGTTCATCCTTGCAGAAAATGTATTGTCCTGTGGGGTCCCACACTGTCTGTCCCAATACATGACTGATGGGGTTGGGGAGTCCCTGGGGATCTGCTGGAGGGCCCCTTCACCTCACCTGCAGCTACACAGGAAGACCGTGGTTTGTGCTCCAGTGACTGGATCCGATGTATGACTTTTTACACCTTGAATGGGCACTATACTAACCTCACACTCTGCAGGGTGTATCACAGTGTTGCACATGCTGTGTGTGAATTTTGGTCTCCAATTGGTCAGGTCTTGTACTATTGTTGTACATAATGTAAGCTGGGTTATGCCTTTGAAGACTCTACTGCACCACTTCCCTGATCTCTTCCTTCCTTCTGTGCCTTCTCCTCTTTCTTCCTCTTTCTCCCCCCCCTTGTTTTACTTTCGTCCACCCCCCCCCCCCAATTTTTCACTTTTCCCTCTTCTTCATTAACTTTATGATGTGGGGAAGGTGGATACAGATAAAGGTACAGTTAATATGTTGTTATAGATATACAATGCATGCTGTGTGTCCCACGCCTGCTGATGGACAAGGATTGTTAATGAGTTTCAGTTAACACTGCTTAGCATCTCTTACAACTTTGCAGACCAACTGTGTTAGGCCATTCCAATATCATTCATTGTAGAATGTTATATCTTGTTCCCAGATGTTTGTTCCCTACTGGTACTTTATTCTTTCTTCCTTCTACTTTTCTGCTCCTCTTCTCTCTTTTTCGTCTCCTTTTCTTTCTTGTTTAGTATCTGGGGGGCGCACTGGTTTGATGCCCCTATTATTTACCATGTGCTTTAATATCGGTACCAGGGGGGGGCTTACTCAGGGTCGGATTTACATCTCAGGAGCCCGTAGGCACAGAAATCTGAAGCGCCCCCCCCCCCAAAAAAAAAGTGCAAAAAGTTCAGCCACCAAAAAATTATGCAGTAAGTAAACTTACAAACATAAATTAAAGGTTAATTCTAAGCTACATTACACTTACATATGCTCCATTAGTGGAACAGGAACCTCATCATCTTCATGTTAAAAGAGATCTTGTCTCAACAATACAGTCATCTGAGTCAGGTAACCGTGTAAGAGGTATACGCATACAGCCATCTGAGTCAGGTAGACGTGTAATAGGTATACACATACAGCCATCTTCCATTTCTACCTGACTCAGATGACTGTATGTGTATACCTCTTACACTGCTATCTGACTCAGATGACTGTATGTGTATACCGCTTACACTGTTACCTGACTCAGATGACTGTATCATATATCATCTGAGTAGGTAACAGTGTAAATGGTATACACATACAGTCATCTGAGTCAGGTAACAGTGTAAGAGATATACAAGACTCAACTTCAAGCCAGTGCTACCCAACAAGAATCACTTCACTTATGATGCCCGAGTCGGATATTCAGTTATTCAGATGACATTTTAAGTAGCTCACTCAGTCATTTGGTCGCACTCACACTGTGTGACCAAATGATTGTCTGAGGCTGAGCCACTTAAAATGTCTTCTGAATCTTAAAATGCTAATGGGAATCTGGGATCAGAGTTATTTATTTCAAATTCCACACAAACAAATTAATAACATAGCCATTATGGATACCCAGGCGCAGGCAGTAACCCATACCCATTCATATACCCAGGCCCCGGCGGCGGTGTACAGCCAGCTCGCTTACCTCAATCAAGGGGGTTAAATACCATAGGGCCGACACCGAACGTGCTGTGCTGGCTACTACAACAAGTTCAACTGCTCACGTTGCTTTTTCATCCGAGACCGTGGTGGACAGGGCTGCGGCTCCCTGCAGGCTGCACTGTGTCTGGGAGGAGGCTGGAGGCGGGCAGTACTGTCTGTCCTGTTCCAGTCCGGAACTTTTGGGTGAAGTCAGTGATTCAAGTTGAAGTGAAGTGAGGTTAGGACTCTCAAGTAGTAATGCGCAGTGCCGGCACCTCCTAGACACTGCCGACTCGGCGTAGCACACAGCTGTCAGTCTTCTCATCATGTCACTTACAGGCTCATCACTGCAGTCACAGCACAGCATGTATAACCACCCCCCCTTGTAGTCCACCCAGACATGGATCAAGGCTGGCAGGATAATAAAAGTAAATAAATTAATAAAAAAAAAAAAAAAAACGATCACAAAGACAGGCGCCCCTCTGTGGGTTGCGCCTGTAGGCAGATGCCTACTCTGCCTTATTGTAAATCCGGCCCTGGGCTTACTCTATTTTTTTCCCCTTGTGTTCTCCCCTTCTCCTTGGCAGCCTCTCTTCCTGGGTGTGTGGGTGTAGCTGAGATGATCCCAGTACTCATAATGCCTGTTGTGATATGCTATGTTAAATGTTATGTATGGTTCACATTCACTGTCGTAACCACTATGTTTGTATGCTGTATGTGAGACATATTGCTGGGAGGGATAAATGGGAGTTTGGGGGTGGATTGTGTTGTATGTGCGACCCTGCTTGCCTGGCATGGGGTGACTGGGCCGTCGGTATACTGTAGGCTTCCGGGGCCCTGTGAAACGTGGGTACAATTCGCCTGATAATATCTTACACTTCTATTCTTTACTCCTCTATCCTATGTGGCCAGGTTGCGCTGGTGTATTCCTGGCCTCATTCTTCTGTTCTCATCTGTCTTTTCTTGTTCTACTCTCTTTCCTGCCCGCCTCCATGTGAACTGACCCCTTCTTGGCATCATTATGGGGTGGGTGCATTTGCCCTGAGTCCAGTTGAGGGGTTTTCCCTCTTTTGTTAATGTTTAGGATGAAGTCTCCATCAATTTAGGGGGATGGGGTCAGGGTGGGTTTAGATGTTTATTATTTCTGTCTATTGTTAGTGAGGGCAGCGGCTGGTGGGTGCCCCCTCTTCGATCCCATACCTGATGGCTCCAAATATAATTGATTTCCTTTCCTGGAATATTAGGGGATTGAACAACTTGTTTTTTTTCTTTAAAAATCTCTAATCTTGACCCATATTAAAAAACAAAACCCTGACATAGTGCTTTTGTAAGAAACACATTTACAAGGGGGAGGCTATTAGCACTAAAAAAAATGGGGTGGCCCTTATTACCATGCCTCATTCTCTCCCCACTCATGGGGGGGTCTCCATTTTGATTACAAAATCACTACCCTTTGAATTTGTAGATCTTGAAACAGACCCCAAGGGGTGCTACATCTTCCATGCAGGTATAGTGAGTGGAGTCTCATTCTTAATGATAAATCTGTATATCCCACTGTCTTTCTCGCCTGATATCCTGCATCAGGCTTTTGTGTACATGGCCTCTAGACCTAAAAATACCATTGTGTGTATGGGTGATATGAATATGATTCTTGATCCAGAAATGGACTGTATGACACCCTCATCAGTGGATCCGGCTGGGGCCAGGGCCGTATTCAAGAGTCGTATAGCCGACATGGGTCTCCTGGATACGCGGAGACTGTTGAACCCTGAGGAGAAGATTTATTCGTGCATTTCTTCCACCCATAGAACATTTTCTAGGATAGACTATGCATTGGTTTCTGAGAGGGTGTGGTTGGTGACTGCAATATGCTACCTAGGGTCGCGTTGGATAACTCTCCAATATCCTTGTAAGTTGTGGTTGGGAGTTCAGCCCCTATTCATCCCAGGAGGCTGCGGCCCTTTTGGCTCTCGATAGACAGTATACTGAAAAATCTTCGCTCGGACCTGGAGGAATACTGTAAATTGAACTTCAATTCAGCCCCCTCAGGGGATGATCTGGGATGCATAGAAGGCCTCAGCTAAGAGCTCTCTAGCTTCCCACATTTTGTCACATAAGAGGTCATGGGTGGAGGTGGTTGAGGGTCTTGAGAATGATTTGAAATGGGAAGAGGCGGATTATGTTGAAAAGGGGGATGAATCATCCTATCAAAGGTTTCTGGTGACTTCCTCGCTGTATACTATTAATATTTCAGAACAAAAAGCGAACCACATCTTTTACAAACATCAGTCTCTATTTGAACATGCCGAGAAGGTGGGTAAGTTGATGGTGAGGCTAGTCAGGGACAACAGGGAAAACAGCAACATTCTTGAGATAGTTAATAATAAAGGAAAGACATTGATGGGGGATCGAGATATTAACCATTTGAGTGCCAGAGTGGTACAGAATGCATTGCTTTGCAATGCATGCCGTACCACTCTGGCACTCAAAGGGTTAATGGTGAATTATGGTCCTTTTACAGTTTGCTTTACGACTCTCACACAAACCTCAACAGACCAAGTGGACCAATATCTTTTGACCTGTGACCTGTTATCCCTGTTGTCAGAGGAACAGCGGATGCTGGATGTCTAAATAATGTTGCGGGAGGTGATGGAGGCAATTGACGAACTCCCCAAAAATAAGGCCCCATGTGAGGATGGCTTACCATCAGAATGGTACAAAGTTTACAGGGACATTCGTGGTCCACAGTTACTCCTTACCTTTTATGAATCCTTGCACATATCTAGACTGCCCCCCTCTTTAAACGAGGCCAATATCATAGTCCTGCCCAAGCCAGGCAAGGATCCTTATAACTGTGAATCCTACCGTCCGCTCTCTTTACTATCTGTAGATGTCAAAATCTTGGCTAAGATCCTTGCCAAATTCAGTCATTACTTTGCTTGTGCACCCAGATTAGATGGAATTTGTGCTAGGCAAGTCAACTTTCCACAACCTTCGTAGACTTTCCCATCACTTGAAGACCCGGCATGCCAGTTCTGTCTCCCATACGATTGCTAGACACAACAAAAGCTTTTGATTCCTTTGTATGGCAGTTTCTGTGGAACAATTGCACAGATTTGGCTTTGATGATTTGATTTCTCTGTACATTGATGATATCCTTTTGTTCCTGGGAGATTCGAATAGGTCTCTGTCGATGATACTGCAAGAAGTGAACCATTTTGGGACCTACTCGGGACTAGTGATCAACTGGTCCAAATCCAATATGATCTTCGTGGACCCACATCAGTTAGGGAGTGGGTTGCCGGATGTACCCACGGAGATAGGGGATTCCTTTAAATATTTGGGTATTCGGGTGTCTACCAACACATCTAACTTCCTAGTGGACCATCTGGAACTCATTGTGGTCGCTTTCAGGAAAAAGACTCAAGCATGGATGAAACTCCCACTTAATGTGTTGGTGAGGTTGATCTTGGTTAAGATGATCTTCCTACCCAGGTTTCTCTATGTATTCCAGAGTGTTCCAGTGCCGATCCCAAGGGCTTACTTCAAATTTAGTGACAAAATCTTAGCTAATTTTCTGTGGTCGGGTGGGAAGGCAAGAATTTGGCTGAAGGTTCTGAAGTGTCCCAGGTCAGAGGGTGGTATATCTCTGCCTGATTTTTATAATTATTAACTGGCGGCCCAAGGTCAATTTGCCCTTTCTTACTTGTCACCTGATTCCTCCCATACCTTTCCGGTTATCAATGAAGCATCTCTTCAGGTGGGATACACGCGACAACACCTTATTTTGATGGGCCCTGGAGTTAGTACTGACCCCACTCTGGCCACTAAAGCAATATATACGGTATGGACAAAGATACAGGAGATTCCGGGTTATTGTGGATTTAATCCCGATACCCCTATCTGGGGCGCGGCTGGGCTGAAGCACCTGCAGAAGCTGAACTTTGGACCGCTGTGGTTAACTTATGGGATAGACAGATTGGGACAGCTATTCCATGGGAGCAACATAAAATGCTATGCGCAGCTACACAAGGAATTTTGTGTTCCCCATGTGTTGTTCTGTTCATATTTACAACTCAGGTATGCACTGATTGCTCAAGTCCGTGACATTTCAAGTGGGATGACTGTCTTTCCCCTACTGGAATGCACCAGGAGATGGGAAAACTAGTTTCTACCATATGCAAGTGGCTGCACAGTTGAGTGGTAGTGCAAATTGAACAAACTGAACCAATTGTTCATGTGAGATCAAAATGGGAGGCGGATCTAGGTGAGTTGGATGGTTGGGAATGGGGGGAATAGAAGAGAAGCCCCATGTATGTCTCTATGACTGGTAATCATCAACTAATTGTATTAAAGATCTTCACAGATCTTATTTTATGACTGTTCAATTACACAAAATGGGTAAACTCTCTGATGAGATATGTAGGAGATGCAGAGAAGCTAGAGGTACCTTCTATCACATAACTTGGGACTGTTCTCACTTACAGGATTTTTGGTGGTAGCCCGTCTGGAAGTAATGCTGATGTATTGCTTTCCATTGGACCCAAAAATTTGTATATTATCGATTCTCCCAGATGGACTTACGGAGGGTCCTAGTGGGACATTAACTAGAGAATTGCTGTTGATGGTGAAAAAGGTGGTGGCGATGTCATGGATGGCTGAGGATCCCCCACAGTTCTGCATTTGGTTGAGCTTGGTATCCCAATGTGTCCCTTTGTATAGATTGACATATGCACACAGGGGCTCCCCCCCATGAGTTCAGCAGGGTCTCGGAGCCAAGGTTATCCAACTTCACACAGTCCCCAGGAAATGCTCCCTCAGTTATCTAGTTATAATCTATTCTGGTTATAAAGCTTTCTAATCAAAGGTTACCACTTCATTCATTCACTTACTGCCTAGTATTGTATTCTAGGAAGGGAGCTTTTTCTTTTTCGGTCTTTCCATTTGAGAGTAGATCGATTTATATACTCTGGTTCCATGCTGGACTGTTTCGAGTGGGGGGTTTGGGGAGTTGGGGGATGCAGCTGGCCGCTGCAGGGGAGTTAGGTTTAGTAGTTGTGTATTGTTGGGGATTAACGGAAAGTTTTAGAGGCATGTCATGTATGCCTGCTATGTTATTTTTTTTATGATGTGCTCATAATATACTCATGTATTGTAATGATGTCTTGTATGTAACCCTCTTGTTATTCTATTCTGAAGTCTCCAATAAAATAATTTTTATTTAAAAAAAAAAATATATCATCAGAAATGTTGTCATCCCAGCTTGCCTGGTTCAGTAACCTCTCCAAATTCTCCTTTTATTTAGTAATAGGATCCAGCCTTTCCTAGCAGGTCCTTCAAAACCTCAATGCATGACCGGTACAGTGAGGGCACTATAGTTCTACTGTATTGACTTTGGGATGGGCTGTGACTGTCCACTCTTAGTAGCACCAGATGTGGCATGATCCCCCTGCACTTTCTCCTGCCTACTGGTGGTGAGTGTGACACGAATATGTAGTAGTGCTGCCATGTTCTGCACTTATCAACACTGACTTGTGGTAGTGGTTCAAGTGCTGGTTCATCCCGGAGGTGGTTAGATGAACCAACACCCTCCCACGTCTGATTTCCCTGCCACACAATTTACATCTAACTAGCTGGGCATCATCAACTGTCACAAAATGCTCCCACGCTTTGGAGCGACTGATGACTCTGGAAGGTGTTGGAGAAGATGAAACTGAGGTGACACTTTCTTCATCTTCACATGCTGGAGCAACCTCACTATGCTTTTTTTTCCTTTACAGGGGTACTAGTAGTCCTAAAGATGGCGGAAGGGATGTTGGGACTGGGATTTGAAGAAGATGGAGTAACACTGGTGGCAGAGACACTAGCAGCTACTACCTACCTGGGAGACTCATTTGGAACTGGAGAGGCAAGTGGGGAGTTTTCAATAGAAGACAAAAAGGAGGAGTACTATGGGCAGCAGTGGAAAAATCAAGGTCAGGGGAAAAACCAAGCTCAGAGGAAAAATCTAGCTTAGCAGGTCTTGGTGCCTCATATTCTTCTTCTACCTCTTGTAAGTTTGGACAGGAAGAAAAATCATCAGCAGCAGATTTTGGGGAGACCTGCTGAATTCCCTCTTCTGCCTAGTGGCTACCAGGAAATGGTAAAGTATCTCCCTCAATGACCTTTTTTGGAGAAGATATGCTCTCAGTGTCAGTGATAGTGGTGGCAGGAGAAATTTTCTCCAAATACTCCAATAATTCCCTTTTGGGCTGCTTACACTGATGTTCACTATAAAAATCCTGCGTTGATACTGCCCGCAGTTTCCAACCAGTAGTGTTAAACATGCTAGGGTTACCCAGTTTTATAGAATTGGCTGTACCGGAGGTAATGACTAAACTGACAGTGGCACTAGTCATTGTGCAGGTGGTTCTGGGGGGATCATCATGAAACAGCTGATGAGCGACAGGTGACAGCTGTTTTGTGACCTTAGAGGAGAACCTGGACCTCTCTACCCTGCTAGTAAAGGTAGAACGACCTGCAGTTCCCTTCTTATTTCTAGTTTTTGGTTTGGAGTGCTACTGCTGAGTCTGACTAGTACTACTCAAAGTACTCTTCTTTCCCCTCCTGCTGCTGCTAGCTCTGCTTGAAAGCAACTGCACTGTGGTGGTGTTGGTGGTTGCTGGGTCACTGCAGCTGGTACCAAGATGAGGAACATCAGGTTGTTCACTAGGACTCAAATCCATTACAGATAGGTAGGTAGTGAACTATTATAATTTTAATATTTTAAAACCTGGCCACACGACAACTGTCAGACTGGCTGTGTTACTATGCAAATTATTCAAACAAATTTCTAATATTTGTAATATTTAACACAGGAACAAAGGTGACTCTCCCTTGTGGTGGCAATAAGGTACTAGGCCTGTCTACACAACTGTGAGATTGGCTGTGTTACTCTGAATATTATTCAAACAAATTCCTAATATTTGTAATATTTAAATCAGGAACAAAGGTGATTCTCCCATGCCGTGCCAATAAAGTACTAGGCCTGCCTGCCTGTCTACACAACTGTGAGATTGAATAATTTTCAGAGTGACACAGCCAAACAAATTCCTAATATTAATTTTAATATTTAACACAGAAACAAAGGTGGCTCTTCCTTGCGGTGGCAATACGGCACCCTGCCTTTCTACACATACACAACTGTCAGACTGGCTGATGTGTCACTCTGAAAATTATTCAAACAAATCCCTAATATTTTTAATGTTTTGCACAGGAACAAAGATGACTCTCCCTTGCAGTGGAAATATGGTACTAATGCTGGCTGCCTGCCTATGCCTAATGCTACCTGCCTGCCTACACAACAACTGAACACTCTCTAATATCTCCTGCTTCTTCTCTCTCTGAGCTCCAACAAAGCACTAACAGGAAATGCAGGCTGTCTGGGTGTCTGTGTCATTAGTCCAACCCCCATCATGAAATGAAAAAGCTAATTGGAATAGAGACATGGAGGGAAAGTATGGAGGGAAAGTAATCGCGTGCGGTTAATAGTCACCAGATTTCCTAAATTTCTGGTGACATTCAGACCAGGGCTGTTCGGATTTTTTTTTTGACCGACCCTTTTCTTTCGGACGGCCTGAATGTCACTGAATGACCCCATGTTCGACGAATTCCGGAATTTGCCAAGCCGATTTATACAAGCCTACTTGCAGCACATCTGAGGCACATGGAGAAAAGAGCTATAAAAATCACAAATTATTATTATTATTATTTATCCCCTGCTCAGGTCCAAAAAAGATAGTTTGACAGAGGAGCAGTGTGGAACTGAAGAATTAGAGTTGGAGGTCCAAAATTAATCTGTATCACATTCTGCTAAAAGTTGAAACATATTAGAATGGGTGAATCTTACATTACTTATGACCCTCTCCACATGTTATTTTTATGATTCATTTTGATATCAATATCCTTATTAGTCCTACTATTACTATTATTATAAGATCGTAGCCAAATTTACCTCATGAAGGCTTAGGACCGTGCTAGCAGAGGTCCACCCAGACCAATCCTTGCAGGACCATATTTGATAATATCTTTCTGGTCCGGGATCTACTCCACTATGCCTGAAGGATTGTTATATCACTCACCTTTCTCTCACTAGACCAGGAGAAGAAGCTGACAGAGTGTATCATAGATATCTCATAGCCACGCTGCATGCACATCATTTTGGTCCACCATTTGTGGGCTTTCTGAAAAATGCTGTATGCCCCTGCAGATTGTTTAATTAAGATCAGTTGGTCATAATGGCACCCCTAGTATTTGGACAAGGGCTATGGAAAGGATGCCCCTTATCTGGACAACTATGTGTACTGACCATTGAGCCCTTCCTATGATTGTTGAGGAAAAGGCTCACAAGACTGTTGCTGAAGGAGCCAGACATGAGGGTTGTCCTTTTGGCTTATAGAGTGACAAGAGGTGTATTTAGCTTCCTCATCTGCTCAAATAAACTGGTCCAACTGATCAGGCCCTTTAGAGAGTCCCATACGGTGGACTCCTTGTCTTCAACCTTCCATAAAATAAAGTGTGAGGCTATTGCATTGAAATTCCTATCCACTGTGAATCACACAGTACTTTCAAACTAGAAAGAACTAGAGAACCAGGCCCACTCTCTTCTGGGACTGTGGAGGGGTATTGTGTTTTCTAAGGTGGAGGGCTTTAGTGATTAACCAGCTGGTGGACCCCCAGCTATGGCACCTGCTTATCTGTCTTAGCTCATCCCCTGATTTCATCACCAAGATCCAGAGAATGTTGCTGGACTTTCTCTGGAAGGGAAAGCTGTGGGTGTTGCATACCTCCCACTGGGAGTGGGAGGTCATGGAGTGTTGCACATATGCTCTCAGGTGCACATGTGGTTTTCCTTCCAGGAAGTGAAGCACAATACAAGCAGCTAGAGATAGATATAGAGAGAAGGTGCTAGACTGTTCTGCTACCAAAATTGAGGCAGGAGAGGCTCATAGTGACTTCCATCACTATGAGCACCTGGAATACAAGTAAAAAATGGAGCTGGAAGGACTGTTATGCATCCAGTGAGTCTGAGGAGGAGGAAGTGACCACTACCAACATTGGATGCCCTGATTCCTCAGACCCAATGATGGCCAGTCCTTCTACATCACCCCTAGGGATCTTGCGAAAATTTGTGTCATGGTCAGAGGAAGAAGAGTGTAGTAATGTAAGCAGTTGCTTACCTCGCAGCTGACTGCCAGACCCTGTAGGTGGCCGGATTCTGTGTCCTTGCAGCTTGCCGCACTTGTTATGAGTGCCGGTGCGCCCTAGTGTTCTTCCAGGCAACCGGTCTCCTTGTTGCTCCCCCTGGTGACTCCAGCCGCATCGGAACTCAGGAGCTCGTCACAGGGATTCCATGATGATGTTGTGACCTGGTTCTTAAAGGGACATTGCACTTATTGCTCCACCTGGAGCAATTTGTATATAAACTGCCTGGGCACCACTTCAGTTGCCCTTTCACAGTGTTCCAGTGCAGTTGTGCTTCTGTAGCCCTGTGTATTACCCGGTTTTGTCTGACTATCTGTTCTGGTGTTGACCTGTGGCTCTGTCTGACTATCCTCTCCGTGTATGATTCTTGGCTTGTCTGACATCCAATCTGGTGCAAACCTGCGGGTCTCGGTTACGTTTCGCTCTGTCCCATTCTGGCTTGTCTGACTACCCACCTTGGCGTTGCCTGGGGTTGTCCACTGCGCACCCAGCATACCAATGCTCCAGTGGATAACTTAGTGGGTGCCCTTGGTGGCTCTGGCGGACTTCCTCTCATTTCTGTACTTATCTGTGGCATTCAGGTGCAGGCCTGTAGAGCAGTTGGCCTCATTGGGAACATTGTCTATACAGGTGCAGACCTGTAGCGCAGTTGCCTACCCTGGTATGTTGTCTATACAGGTGCGCACCTGTAGCTCAGTAACCAACTCAGGATCTTGTCTGTTCAGGTGCGGACCTGTAGTGATCCTCAGGTGCGGTATGGTTTTCCTCCTCTTCCCTTCTGGGACTCAGTCAGTACCACTACAGCAGCACTATACTTCCTGACGTCATCTACATTGCCTGGTGTTCTTGCTGTTACCGTTGTTCTGTACGTTGTGTACCTTAATAAAGATTGTGTTACCTTCAGTACTGGTCCAGTTCTCGTTCTTGAGTCCGTGACAGTATGAAAGGTCCATGTCTACGGACGGTACTGGTAACCCTTCTGTCCAGCACTTACTAAGCAGGGTTGAGGCTCAGGAGCAACGTATTGATCAGATTACGATGGCTTTGCAAACACTGTTGAACCACACTGCTCACCTTGACCATCCTGTCGGACAACCGGTGGCCTCTTCAGTTAGTATGGCACTGGTAGTACAAACAGCTCCTGATGCAGGCGTGATCAGGGATTTTTCCTGTCGAGCACCGCTTCCTGAGAGGTATGGGGGAGATCCAGCACTGTGTCGTGGGTTCCTAAACCAATTGTGCATTTATATGGAGATGGTACAGCAAGCGTTTCCCAATGATCGCAGTAAAGTCAGCTCTCGCTTTTGTCGGGCAAGGCCTTGGCATGGGCGAATCCACTTTGGGAGAATGATAAACCAATCATTCACGATTTTTCCGAGTTTGTGTCTGCATTCAAACGGGTGTTTGACGTATCCACCCGCTCTGTCTCTGCTGCTAAACATCTTATGTCTATCCACCAGGGCAGTCGTACTGTGGTCGAGTATTCGATTGAGTTTCGCACATTGGCAGCAGAGGTAGGTTGGAATAATGAGGCACTGGTAGCCACTTTCTTGCAGGGATTAAGTGATGTAATTAAAGATGAGATTGCAGCCAGAGAGTTGCCTTAGGACATAGACCAACTGATCTCATTTACTATATTGATCGACATGCGTATCAGGGAGAGACCCTCCTTTAAGGAATGCATACAGAGGCCTCCGGCACGTTTGGCACTGAATTTCAGTTGCCCACCCATTTCTCCCTCTCCTCCCATGCCTCCAGGTTCAAAGCTAGGAGGGGGGAACCCATGCAGTTGGGATTCACACGGCTTTCTGCTTAAGAAAGAGCTTACCATAGAAGGGAGGGTCTTTGCCTATATTATGGCAAAGCTGGACATTTGTTGCGTGCTTGGCCCATACGTCCAGGAAACGGGTGCACCTAGAGTCACGTAGGGGACAGACTCTAGGTGGGGTGTCTCAGTCCCCAGGAGATTTCCAGGAGAAGCCTACTCTGGAAGTTATCCTATCTTGGGCAAATTCTTCTGCATCTACCCCAGCTTTAATTGATTCAGGGGCAGCGGGGCATTTCATTGATGCCGGGTTTGCGGAGAAACATGGGCATCTCCTTTGACTATTGAGGCTATTGACGGTAGACCTCTACAACCGCCTCAGGTTACTCATACCGTTCCGGTATCCCTGTTGGTTGGAGCCCTCCACCATGAGATATTCCAGTTCCAGGTCATAAACTCTCCTCATTATGCGGTCATTCTGGGGTTTCCATGGCTCCAAAAACATAACCCCAGAATAGACTGGCGCAGTTGCAACATTTCATCTTGGTCTCCGTATTGTATGGAGTCGTGTTTGACTTGTCCTATCAGAATTTTAGGCATGGCTTCCTCCTCCTCCACTCCCTCCTCCGCTTTACCTGAGGAGTATCAAGCCATTCGTGATGTATTCAACAAGACACAGGGCACAACTTTAACTCCTCATAGGCCGTAAGATTGCTCGATTGACTTGGTGCCAGGGGCTGTTCCTCCGAGGGGTCGCGTATACCCACTCTCCGTGGTGGAGAATCAGGCTATGGAGGAGTACGTGGCTGCTGCTCTCGCCAGAAGGATTATTCAGAAATCCTCATCCCCGGCTGGGGCAGGGTTCTTCTTTGTTAAGAAGAAGGATGGCGAGTTGAGGCCATGTATTGATTTTCAAGGTCTTAACAAACTCATGGTCAAGAACGCATATCTGATACCTCTGATCACGGAGTTGTTTGACCAGTTGCGAGGTTCAACGGTCTTTACCAAGCTAGACCTTCGGGCAGCTTATAATCTGGTGTGGATCCGTAAGGGCGATGAGTGGAAGACAGCGTTTAACACCAGGAGTGGGCATTATGAATACTTGGTAATGCCCTTTGGTCTTTGCAATGCTCCCGCTGTCTTCCAGGAGTTCATTAATGATGTTTTGAGGGACCTGTCCTTGAGTTGCATGGTTGTCTACCTAGATGACATCCTCATCCACTCCTCGAATTTGGAACAACACTGAAAGGATGTTGCGAAGGTGTTGTCACTCTTAAGGGCCAACAATCTTTTCTGTAAACTTGAAAAGTGCGAGTTTCATCAGTCACGAGTAACTTTTCTGGGCTATGTGATCTCCTCCCCCGGGATGGCTATGGACCCCGGGAAGCTTTCGGCAGTACTAAAATGGGACTTAAAGTGATTCAGCGTTTCCTGGGGTTCGCTAATTACTACAGGAAATTTAAAAGTCAGTTCTCTATGATTGTCAAACCCCTTACTAAAATGACGCACAAGGGTGCTAACGCTTCAGAATGGTCCCTGAAGACTTTACAGGCTTTTGAATGCTTAAAGGCTGCTTTTGCTGCTGCACCAGTACTACAGCATCTGAATCCGAAATTACCGTTTACTTTGAAGGTTGACATGTTTGAGTCGGGAGTAGGCACCCTCCTGTCTCAGCGGTCTTCTCCAGAGGCACCACTCATGCCATGTGGCTTCTTCTCCTGCAAACTGTCTAAGGCTGAAACTCTGTATGACATTGGTGAATGCGAGCTGTTAACCATTATTCTGGCACTTCGTGAATGGCGGCACTTACTCGAAAGCACTTCTGTGCCTATTCTTATTCTCACTGACCACAAGAACCTGACGTACCTATCCGAGGCTAAACGCCTGTCCCCCAGACAGGCTAGGTGGGCTTTGTTTTTATCCCGCTTTAATTTAATAGTTTCTTATCTGTCGGGTACTAATAGCACCAGTATTACATCTCCCTCGGGGGCAGAGATTTTGGCTGCTCAAGGTACGGCCCCGGCTGAGAAACTGCAAGGGAGATGCTTTGTGCCTGAGGGCTTAAGGGCAAAATTATTGGAAGCATATCACTCTTCCAAGGCTGCTGAGCACATTGGAAGAGATCAGTTGCTCTGGTCTTTATCCTGACTATTTTGGTGGCCTGATATCCACACTGCTTTCGTAGCAGCTTGCCAGATTTGTGCAACTACCAAGACTCTTAGGCACCTTCCAGTTGGCCTCCTTCTTCCAGTGCCTAATGGGGAGCGTCCGTGGTCGCACATTTCCATTGATTTTATGGTGGAGTTACCAGTTTCTGAGGGCTGCACTGTTATTCTGATGATTGTAGACCGTTTTTCAAAATTGGCCCATTTTATACCCCTTAAAGAATTGCATACCGCTCAGCAAATGGCAAAGATCTTCACCAAGGAGGTTTTTCAGCTCCATGGGGTACCAAAAGTAATTGTGTCGGACAGGGGTAGCCAGTTTGTGTCTCGATTTTGGAGAGCCTTTTGTGCACAATTGGGTATCCAACTTTCCTTCTCCTCCGCCTATCACCCTCAGTCTAATGGTGCGGCCGAGAGATCAAACCAGGCCTTGGAACAGTTATTGCGCTGCTATATCTTGTACCATCACGATGACTGGATGAGCCTGTTACCTTGGGCGGAGTTTGCCCGGTATTGTGCCATGAATTCTTCGACTCAGACTTCTCCTTTCATGATTAACTATGGCTTCCAGCCTTCAATGCTTCCTGAGTCATTTGAGGCACAGAATATTCCCGCTCTAGAGGAGCATTTAAGGGAACTCCGTTCCACATGGGTACACGTTCAGAGAACCTTGCAATGGTCCACTCAGCAGCAGAAGAGTCAGGCCGATCGTAGACAGCTACCAGCACCGGTGTTTCAGGTGGGGAGAGAGTCTGGCTATCCACACGAAACTTGAACTTACAAGTACCTTGTAGAAAATTGGCTCCTCGATTTGTGGGTCCCTTCCGTGTCTTGCGTAGGATCAATCCTGTCACTTATGCCCTGGAACTGCCGGCCAGTATGCAAATTCATAATGTATTCCATGTCTCCTTATTGAAACCCTTGGTCTGCAACCGGTATATCTCAGCTCCTGTATGCCCTGCTCCCATGAGAGTTGCAGATCACGAGGAGTATGAAGTACGAAGCATTCTTGACTTCCATTGGGTACGGGGTCGATTACAATATCTTGTACACTGGAGAGGTTATGGGCCCAAAGAGCGTTCTTGGGTCTCGTCCACTGATATGCATGCTCCTGCTTTCATAGGGAGATTTCACTCTCGTTTTCCTTCTAAGCCTCGACCACTCCCACAGGGGAGGGGGTGTGGAGGGGAAGGTACTGTAAGTGGTTGCTTACCTCGCAGCCGACCGCCAGACCATGTAGGTGGCCGGCTTCTGTGTCCTCGCGGCTTGTCGCGCTTGTCAGGAGTGCTGGTGCGCCCTGGTGTTCTTACAGGCGACTGGTCTTCTTGTTGCTCCACCTGGATGCTCCAGCCGCAACGGAACTCAGGCGCGCATCACAGGGATTCCCTGATGACGTTGTGACCCGGTTCTTAAAGGGACATCACACTTATTGCTCCACCTTCTGGGGTGGAACAATTTGTATATAAACTGCCTGGACGCCACTTCAGTTGCCCTTTCGTGGTGTTCCAGTGCAGGTGTGCTTCTGGTGTTGACCTGTGGCTCTGTCTGACTACCCGCTCCGTGTATGACCCTTGGCTTGTCAGACATCCAATCTGGTGCAAACCTGCGACTCTGGCTGACTAACCATTCCGTTCATGACCTTAGGCTTGTCTGAGTACCTGATCTGGTGTTGACCTGTGGCTCTGTTTATGATCCTTGGCTTATCCACTCCGTTTATGATCCTTGGCTTTTCTGACATCCAATCTGGTGCAAACCTGCGGGTCTGGGTTACGTTTCGCTCTGTCCCATTCTGGCTTGTCTGACTACCCACCTTGGCGTTGCCTGGGGTTGTCCACTGCGCACCCAGCATAACAACGCTCCAGTGGATAACTTAGTGGGTGCCCTTGGTGGCTCTGGTGGACTTCCTCTTGTTTCTGTACTTATCTGTGGCATTCAGGTGCAGACCCGTAGTGCAGTTGGCCTCCTTGGGAATGTTGTCTATACAGGTGCAGACCTGTAGCACAGTTGCCTATCCTGGTACGTTGTCTATACAGGTGAGAACCTGTAGCGCAGTAACCTACTCAGGATCTTGTCCGTTCAGGTGCGGACCTGTAGTGATCCTCAGGTGCGGACCTGAGACGGTTTCCCTCCTCTTGCCTTCTGGGACTCAGTCAGTACCACTACAGCAGCAGTATCCTTCCTGACATCATCTACATTGCCTGGTGTTCTTGCTGTTACCGTTGTTCTGTACGTTGTGTACCTTAATAAAGATTGTGTTACCTTCAGTACTGGTCCAGTTCTCATTCTTGAGTCTGTGACAAGTAGTGTGGGCAGAGAAGGTCAGCTACCTGTGCCTGCTGCCAGTGCTGCACCTGCCGGGGTGTCTTGTGATTCTCAGGAAGGGGAGAGGAGATGATACCAATTATGACAGCAGGGGACTCTAAGTAACATCTTACATCCCAAAGCAGTCCTGCTACTACTGCTAAGATCCATTAGCTCCAGACTCAGAGTGTTAGGAGTGAGGGAGTGGGTTATACTAGTAGTAAGGAAGACTCAGTGACTGAAATTGATGTAGTTGGTGTTAGTGTGAAGCAGATGGTGGGACTAGCATAACCGCAGTAGATCATCTTGCTGAAGTGGTAGGGGAAATAATGTGGTACGGCCAGACTAGCAGTCACAGGAGCCCAAAGCATTCCACTGACCCAGTGAATCCCCTTCCCCCATGGTATTGACCCTATGGAACATGATCCTGAAAGAGGCAGAACTGGTGACTTGCAGCAATAATACCACCTCCATGAGCACAGATCAGCTGCCTGCTGCTAGTGCTGCCAGTATGCCTTCTTCAGCTCAACAACAGATGGCAAGTGTGACATTAGGGGCCCCTCTGTCACATTTCTCATCACCTCCAACTGGTCATACATTTGTAGTACAGCAGCATGCAGCAAGGGGGTACTGATGGTGATGATGCTGATGGAGGAGAAGCTGGGGTGGAAGCGAAATTAATGGCTTTTTTAGCCCTAACCAAGAAGAAATTGGAGATAGATATGGGGATGGGCTTCACTACCACCAGCAGCAGTAAGACTAGCAAATTTGCTTTATTTGCTGCTGCTTTAATTCCTTCTGCTGCTGAGTTAAAAGGGCAGCAGGATGATGAGGAGCAGGCTAATGTGCCACAGACCACAGAGGACACAGTGGGAATGGAGTGCAGTGATGCAGGACTAGGATAGGTAACACTTTCCAGCAGCAATACTTCTGGTCCTAGTTGTAGTGCAGATTCTGAGGCAGTAGCAGCTACAATTGCAACATCATCCTCTGCCCCAGCCAGTGAAAGGGAATGTGGAGCAGATGATCAAAAAGGCCATTCTTCTCCAGCTTTCCCCTCCCCCCTGAAGTCGTAAGTGTGGGACTGTTTTTCTGTTGGAGCAGGCATAGTGCAGTCATCAGTGACAGCACTATGTACAATCTGTGGTCATACTGTGAAAAGAGGAAAAGAGGGAATGCACTTTGGCACAACCACCCTTATAACACACATGAAATACAGACACCATGATATCTATTTGAAGTATGTTAAAGCCAAACCCTCACCAAAGAAATCAGACAACACTGTTGCTGTACCCCCTGACTTTTCCCAAAGGCAACAAGAGGTGAGTTGTAAATCAAAGAGGAGGACGAATAGAGAAACCCAGCCAGAGCCTGAAAGTTTGATGGCAAGCAAAACACATAGCTTGACATTACCTTCTTGCTCTAGGGTCCAGCAATGGGAAGATGTAACTACATCTTCTGGTTATCCACCTCATTCATCTTTACCTCCCCCACCAGCTCATAGTCATTCTGTAGATGCCAGGATGGGGCAGTTCATGCCCACTCATTGCACACTGTGTGGTGTGCTGACCACACAAGAAAGTGTGGTGGAGGATAATCACAACCACGGCATTAAGTGGCATCTGGGGAGATTCCATCCCACAAAATACACTAAGCTAGTGGCAAGGGAAGGTTCATCAATATTATTATACTGCAAGTTGCCATGTGTCCTTAGCAGGGAGTGGACAAGGGGCATAATGACAGCAGAAGTACTTGATTTCTGGTTGGATGATTTCATATTAGGGATCTTAAGTGTAATGGTGTTTGGTTAGAGTTATGCCAGGTGTGATGTGAGTGCAGATGTGGCCATTGTTCCCAGTTCTTCCCTTATTTACCACACACATTGTGTACTTTGCAAATGCTGAAATGAGGCACAGATTCTTCCTGCTATCAAGGGAAAAAAATATATTCCAACAACACACCCATGATTTTGGAGGGGGGACAGTTAAAGAAGCATTATTGTCTCCACATAAATCTGAAGTGGCGTGGGCTAGTTGTGATGCTGCTCCTACCTTAGGTGCATCACTGGAGCTAGTAGTGGCAAGGCAAGAGGAACCTTGATCATCATCACTCACATCACTGCTGTTGTTGATCCCATTTCCTTGGGGTTGCCTAGTCACTCTACTACCTAAACAACTCAGCAGCAGCAGAAAGAACAGCAGTCGCAAACGCTGCAATGACACCGGGGCATTTGACAATACCCAGTGGCCACTGGCAAAGACAACATGACCTGCTGACACTAGGCCAGTAGGGCGTATATTTTTTTTCTCATGGCTTGTTCTTTCATAAAAAAACTGAGGCCTACAAAAAAAAAAATGGGGGAGATTTATTTTTAACAATCCTAATTCCTACAAATCAATTTTTCCTCAGGGCCTAGGTACATAACATAAGTCTAAGTCCTAAAACAAATCAATGGTTCTTCAAGGCTTGTGTCTTTAATAAGTCTGAGTCCTACAAATCAATGTTTCCTCTGGGCTTAGGCCTTGAACAACAAGTCTAAGTCCTACAAATCATCCTCAAAAAAATATTATATACTTATTCTTTCCCCAGACTCCACCCACAAACAAAGGCACCCTCCTCAGACCTCTTTTATTCATGTCTTTTTTTTATTTTATTTTATTATTTGTTTAATTAACTGTCCCCCCAATCCCAGTCAACAACCCCCCCCCCAAACAAATTCCTTTTTCACATGATTCTTTCCCAAGACTCCACCAACACAGGCAACCTCATACCACTTTTATCCTATGCCTTTGGGAAACAAACTTTGCTATGTGTTGTGTGTAAAGTCAATGTTCCTATAAAAAGGAAAAACATCACTTTTCAGTGTCATTATTTGCCGATTTTGGTTTGAGGTTAAAATTTTCACCTCTCCATAATGGAACAGATCACAGTACCCAGACTCTTCTCTACAGTGGAGTGCACTGGCCTCCAGCTTCTATTGCCAATATGGGGGTATGACTGTCACTTATTCCTCATCAAGCATGAGGGGGTTGGGAGTGACCTCTCTGTGCTGCTGGGCTGATGGCATACTACAGAGAAACCATACAAGTCCTGGAGAGTGGTCTCCATGTCAAGTCAGGACACAGCATAGGGGGCAGCTATATAATCTATCTCTGTAGGCTCGGATGTTGGAAGTCCCTAGCATATGCCACCACCTTCGCCAAGCATGGATGACCTGAGTGGGGTATCTCCTGTAATATGAACAGTTGGACTGGGTGGAGGCTAATGTGCTCATGAACCATATGGGTCTTTGAAGCCTTAAAGCTCTGCACAATTTGCTCCAGGAGATTAAACTTGTCATCCACCCCGATTCATGCACCTTCATTGACGAGGTGATACAGACCTGAAATTCATGTCCACCTTTGGAATCCCCACCTACAGCTGTTTACATATACTCAAAGCCGCATCAATCCCCCTAGGCTCCTCCTACCCCAAAATAAGCCAGCTGGGGGATTTACCATTGGCATGTCGAGAAAGAGGCTATATTCCCTTGTAGTCAACACAATGCAGTTGTCTGCCTTTGTCAGCCAACCGGGACAATCTGGAGGCAAGTGTTTGAAGTGGGCAAGAGGCCGGTGAAGTACACTCTACTCCACCTTTGTGCCCTGACCTACTGGAGACTTGAGTTGTAGAGTGTTCCATTGTGCACTGAGCATGGGGAGTACTTGACCTATTTCCCAGCTCCCATTCTGTGGCAAGAGTCTGTGATTCACATATATTTCTCATGCAGCCAACAGCAGCCCCTCTTGGCACTCCTCAGGAGCCTCATCCTGCTGTTTTGGATGCACTTCTCCCTTCACCTATTTACTTTTGGGCACACAGTGTCTTGGAACAATAGGGCTGAGGACCACCTCATAAACCTGATCCTGGTACAAGCTAAGATAGCCCTCTATGTGACCAGGAAGCAGGTGCTGACTGGGGAGGCTCCAATGAAGCCTGAGGAGATGTTCCGGCCATTTGTGCTCTACAGTAACCAAGTGGACTTCACTCAAGCCCTTGACACTGGGAAAGTGCCAGCCTTTACCTCACAGAGGGCCTTAAATTAGGCACTCTGCTCAGTTTCCCTCCACCTGGATTATTTTATTTTTACTTTCCTATTTTAAGTCACTTTAATTTATGTTACAGTTCACTTTTTCTGGTTTCTTTTTATAAATGTAAAAATTACAACATCTTTTGATTAGCTGGCTTTGCCAGCTGTCACAGAGTGACTTGGACTAAAGACACTGACAAGTACAGATACAGTAAAATGAATATCTTCATTGAGAAATAGAACAGCATGAAATAAAATGTACTTTCCCAACCCTCACTGGAACAGGTGTAAGGACACTGTGTCTGGGCACTTCCTCAACCCTCACTAGGCAGGTAAGGAAAAAGCACAGGATCCCCCGACTGAATAGAGGTAAATACCACTCTGACCGAAGGCACCTACTAGTAGCAGTGATGGTAGTAGCTACTAGTACAGGAGCAGCTGAAAAGCCCCTGGGAACAGAGGGAAATATACCAGATATCTTAGGGTGGTTGAGCTTAGAGACAGGACTCCCTAGGATGCTAGGGTCAACCAACAGGCAGTGGTAACTGAGCCTCTCTAGAACGATAGGGTAACGGAACAGACAGTCAAGACTGATGTTCCCTAGAACGCTAGGGTAAACCAACAGCCAGTGGTGATTGAGACTTCCTAGAATGAGCCAGGAGTCATACACAGGAATCGAGCATCGGAATCACAAGAGCTATAGTGCACAGGTACAGCACGAAAGGGCAAATGAGTAAACACACGCTGAGGCCTATAAGGCCTAGCAAGTAGGTGGAGACTCCATCTGGCAATTAGCGGTGGCCAATAAGAATAGCAAATGTGCTTCTGCGCGACAACCAGGAAGTACAGCAATGTCGCCTGCAAGCACACCGTCGCTAAAGGCAATCATGGGCACCTTGATAGTACCCCCCTCAATTATCTCTCCCCCCCGTAGCAGAACAGGAGCTTGAATATCAGAGTGATTCACCCAGGAACGCTCTTCAGGGCCATAGCCCTTCCAATGTACAAGATACTGAATGTGCCCACAGACTCTACGGGAGTTCAAAATGCTTTGGATTTTATACTCCTTGTGGTCTTGAATGCGCACAGGACCTGGCACCACTGGAGTAGAAGTGTAGCGATTACAGACCAAAGGCTTCAACAGGGAAACATGGAATACATTGTGAATGAGCATACCCACAGGAAGGTCCAAGGCATAAGTGACAGGGTTCACTCTGCAAGTACCTGGTATGGACCTACAAAACGTGGAGCCAGCTTATTGCAAGGTATTTGGAGATTCAGGTTTCTGGAGGACAGCCACACTCTATCCACAACTTGGAAAACAGGAGCAGGATGCCTCCTGTAGTCTGCATGCCTCTGATAGCGCTCTGAGGACCTTCACAGGGTATTCTGAAACCATGTCCCTGTGGAGCGGATCTGCCTAATATGCTCATCCAGAGCCGGAATGTCTTGCGCCTGAAAGGAGTCCGGAAGCAGTGATGGTTGGAACCCATAGTTGATCGGGAAGGGAGAGCTCCCGGATGAGGAGTTTATGGCACAATTCCTGGCAAACTGAGCCCACGGCAGGTCAGCCCAGTTATCAAGATGGTCAGAGATAAAACAGAGGAAGAATTGTTCCAACGCCTGGTTGGATCTTTCAGCAGCACCATTCGTCTGGGGGTGGTAGTCCCAGGAAAATGCCAGTTTGATGCCCATCTTGTCACAGAAGGCCCTCCAGAACCTTCACACAAACTCACTCCCACGGTCAGAGACCAATACCTTGGGTACTCCGTGTAGTCGGAACACCTCTCTAGCAAACACCACAGTCAATTCTTTGGAGGAAGGTAGTGTCTGGATAGGGACAAAATGAGCCATTTTGGAAAAATGGTCCAATATCATTAGTATGACCGTACACCCCTTGGACACTGGCAGCTCCACCATAAAATCTATGGATATGTGTGACCATGGGTGCTCACCATTCGGAACTGTCTGGAGCAACCCCAGAGGAAAGTGTCTTGGGGTCTTAGCAGGAGCAAAAATGGAACAGGCTTCCACAAAAGCTGTACAATCTGCTCTTAGACTGGGCCACCAAAAAAGCTGAGCAACTGACCAGATCAGTTAGTCACTACCAATACGCCCAGCTGCTCTTGAGGAGTGGTATGTCTCCAGCAGTTTGGAATGGAGAGGCTTGGCTGCAAAACATTTGCCATTAAGTTTTTCTGCTGGAGCACCACCCTGGGACTCCAAGATTTCCTTGCCTAATGGAGATGTGATACTAGTGCATATGGTATCCAATATGCGATCTGGGGGAATAATAAGCACAGGTGCACTTTCAGTCTCGCCCAAATTGCCTAGACAGAGTGTCAGCTTGAACATTCTTGGACAGCACTGCCCCCACTCATGTCTCTGATGCATCCGCCTGCAGGGTAAAGGGCAAGGTAGGGTTAGGATGCGACAAGACTGGAGCTACAGCAAATCCAGACTTCAAAGCTTCAAAAGCCTCATTGGCCTCAGGGGACCAAGCCGAGGGATTAGCCCCTTTATGCGTCAGGTCAGTCAAGGGTTTGACTACCGTAGAAAAATTCTGTATGAATTTTCTACAATAGTTTGCGAATCCTAAAAATCTCTGTATGGCCTTCAGGCCCACCAGACACGGCCATTGCAGTACTGCCGACAGTTTCTCTTGATCCATAGCAATGCCGTCAGCAGAGATTACATACCCCAGAAATGGCACTCGATCTTTTTGGAATTCACATTTTTCAAGTTTACAAGTTTTCTCTCAGTTTTTGCAACACAGCAGCAACATTTTCCTGGTGTGTCTCAAGTGTAGGAGAGTGTATCAAGATATCATTCAAGTAAACTGCTACACAGGACTGTAGCAGATCTCTTCGAACATCGTTTATAAATTCCTGGAATACCGCTGGAGCATTGCACAGCCCAAAGGGCATGACCAAATACTCATAATGTCCACTACGAGTATTGAAAGCGGATTTCCACTCATTGCCTTCTTTGATACAGATTAGGTTATAGGCTGCCCATAAATCGAGCTTCGTGAACACCAAGGAGCCCTTCAAGCAGTCAAATAACTCAGTTATCAATGGAATGGGGTGAGCCTTTTTTACCATCAGCTTATTTAGACCTCTACAGTCGTTACAGGGTCTAAGATCACCGTCTTCTTTCTTTACAAAGAAGAATCCTGCCCCCACGGGCGAGGACGACTTCCTGATAATTCCTCTAGCCAAGGCATCAGAAATGTACTCCTCCATAGCTTGGTTCTCCTCCACTGACAAAGGGTAGGTGCGACCCTTAGGAGGTATCATGCATGGCATCAAATTAATAGAACAGTCGTATGCCCTATGCTCTGGCAAAGTGCTAGACTCCTCCTTATTGAATACCTCACTGAACGACTGGTACTCTGAGGATATAGAGGGGGAGGTACACAAAATCTTAGTGGGCTGCTGTAGACAAGACTTCTGACATTAATCGGACCAAGATAGAATGTCACAGGTTTTCCAGTCCATTCTGGGGTTGTGTGTCTGAAGCCAAGGAAACCCCAGAATGACTGTGTAATTTGGAGACTGAATGACTTGAAATTTTAGGGTCTCCACATGGAGATATCCTACTCTGAGAGACAACGGACAGGTCTTATGTGTAACATGGGATGGTACTAGAGGTCTACCATCAATCGCCTTCACAGCCAATGGAGAAACTCGAGGCACCAATGTATGTATGTATGTATCTTTATTTATATGGCGCCACACAGTGTACGCGGCGCCTTACAATAGACATATGTTACAATAAATAAGAGGGGATGAAATAAGTGCGACATTCATAGAAACAATGGGAGAGAGGTCCCTGCCCCAAGGAGCTTACAGTCTAAATGGATAAAGGGAGACATACAATGGGGTAAGAGGGTGTTAAGTGCAGAGATTACAAGTGCTGAGTTTGGCCAAAGGTAGTGCATGGTCCTAGTGCTCCAGAAGATAAGACTTCAGGGTAGACTTAAAGACAGAGGGGGATTTTTCTAGGCGTAAGGAGAGGGGTATGGAGTTCCATAGGTAGGGAGCAGAAAGCGAGAAAGGTTTGAGACGGGAGAGGGCAGAGGGTGTGGATGGTGCAACAAGAAGTGCATTGTGTGCTGAGCGAAGGAAGTGGCCAGGAACATAATAGGAGATGAGGGAAGAGATGTAAGGAGGGGTAGCAGTGTGGAGAGCGTTAAAGGTGAGAAGAAGGACTTTGTAATTGATGCGTTGCTGAATCGGGAGCCATGACAGATGTCTGAGAATTATGTGGGCAGGTTCAGTTTTTGGGGAGAGTGTGGTGATTCGTGCAGCTGAGTTTAAAACAGATTGCATAGGTGAAAGATGAGTAGCAGGGAGGCCAGTTAGTAGGATATTGCAATAGTCTAAGCGGGACAGAATGAGGGCACGTATAAGAGTTTTAGTAGTTTGTTGGGAAAGGAACGGGCGGATTTTAGCAATGTTACGGAGAAAGAAGCGAGATGATCTAGCCACAGAGTTAATGTGAGGGGAGAAGGAAAGAGAGGAATCAAATATGGCCCCAAGGCAGCGTGCTGAGCTGACCGGATCAATATCAATTCCATCAACTGTAATGGTGAAGCTAGGTGTTCGGCAAGGTCTTGGTGGGAAGATTAGCAGTTCGGTTTTGGCCATGTTAATCTTCAGCTGACGCTGTGCCATCCAGGAGGAAATGGCCAAGAGGCAGTCTGAAATTTGCAGCTGGATTTGTGGTGAAAGATCAGGAGTGGAGATGTAAATTTGGGTATCATCAGCATATAGATGGTATTTAAAGCCAAATTAACTAATAAGTTCACCCAATGAAAGAGTGTACAGTGAGAAAAGCAGAGGACCCAGAACGGAGCCTTGAGGCACCCCCACAGACAGAGGGACAGTGGAGGAGGTGTTATTGTTAGAGGAATATAATGGGAAGGGAATATAATGCTGTTTAGCAAATTTGCCATCAATAAAGTAGCCTGCAGCTCCTGAAACAATCAGGCCTGGAGTCGCAACAGAAGAAGCTGCCCAAGAGATTGCCCAAGAAGGCACGGTCCTTCTGTTGTAAAGAAGGTGTCATGGTTTTCAAGACACTCAGACCAGTAGGTGAAATAAAACACAGTTTTATTAAGAACAAAATGAATGACAAAAATCGCCCCCTGTAGGCAGCACTGCGTAGCAGCAAGAAGGCAATAGTATGACCAATATACAGGTATTGATTTAAACAGCACAGACAAATAGCATATACTGAGTACAGAGATACAAGGGTTAACACAGTAATCAGTCCATCTCAGTTGTGGTGTTTGGTACGCCCAAGGTGAAAATAGGCAGTAAATGGTGGAGTGAACTCAACACCAAATGTTCATAATACTGAGATAACTGTCCAGCAAAGATGAACCTGCAACCCAGAACCTGCTGCACTTGAACAGTAGCCCCCACGGGCGTAATAACGGAGCAAGTAGACTGCCAGAGCTTAAGCCAATAGCCCCCACGGGCGTGACAACGGAAGCAACCGGATTGCAAGAGCTTGAGCCAATAGCCCCCATGGGCGTGATAACGGAAGCAACTGGATTGCAAGAGCTTGAGCCAATAGCCCCCATGGGCGTGATAATGGAAGCAACTGGATTGCAAGAGCTTGAGCCAATAGCCCACACGGGCATGATAACAGAGCAACTGGATTGCAAGAGCTTGAGCCAATAGCCCCCACGGGCATGATAACGGAAGCAACCGGATTGCAAGAGCTTGAGCCAATAGCCCCCACGGGAGTAATAACAGAGGCTTGCACAGTAGCAGCTAAAGCCGTAGCGCCTACCGGACGCGGTAACGAACTTAACTGTACTGCAAGGAGTGATATGAACCATCGCCTACAAGGCCTACCAGACCGGCTCAGCAGTAATAGTGGTATGAGAGAAACGGCTCAGCACAATAGCAACGCTCTGTACCAGACTGGAGGCTCAGAACCGGGAACACAGCTCTGCACGGGTTAACGGCTCGATAGTTGGAACACAGCTCTGCAGGGGTCAACAGTTCAGTAGTTGGAATACAGCTCTGCACGGGTTAACGGCTCGATAGTTGGAACACAGCTCTGCACGGGTTAACGGCTCGTAAGAGGAGTACAGCTCAGCAGGGAACAGCTTGGTAGCAGGATCTCAGCTCAGCACGGGTTAACAACTGCAGCCGTAGAAGGACAGTAGTTGGAGGAAGTCAAAATGTCGCCTCGGCGACAGTGGGAAGCTGGAACATAGTCTGGGCAGATGTAACTGGTGCAGGTCATGGAGCTGGAATGTCATACAAGTCGGGTCGAATCACGGAGCAGGTTCTCAGACAAGCCAGATCAGTATACGAGCAGGAACGTCAGCCAGGCCAGGTCAAATCACGGAGCAGGTTCTCAGACAAGCCAGATCAGGATACGAGCAGGAACGTCAGCCAGGCCAGGTCAAATCACGGGGCAGGAACACAGGAACATAGTCAGAGCAAGCCAAGTCGGTACACTGGAAATCAGGAACGCAGGAACACAGCACAGCAAAACTGGCTCAGGAACACCACGAAAGGGCACCTGACAGGTGCCAATGGCCCAGTATAAAAAGGTCACCAGGGGCGGGCCAAACAGGCTCAACCAATCGGAGCGCAGCACAAGTGAGAGTGACATGAGGGGAAACACTGCACCATGATAGAAGGTCTATGCCTGTACTGTTGTAAGGCTGGACATATGTTGCGGACCTGCCTGGTACGTCCTGGAAACACATGCACCTAGGATCCTTGAGGGGACAGATCCTAAATGTCGTAAATCAGTCCCCAGACCCACCTAGGATCTGTAGGATGGGCTTATTCTGTTCTGGGTCTGGGGACTGATTTACACCACCTAGAATCTGTCCCCTCAAGGATCCTAGGTGCGTGCATTTCCCAGACATATCGGGCAGGCCCGTAACGTGTCCATCCTTACCGCAGTATAGGCATAGACCTTCTTTACGACAGAAGGACTGGTCCTCCCTGGACTGCTGCATGAAACCAGCTTGCATGGGCTCAACTCTACTGACCTCAGCACTAGGTTGCTTGGGAGGTGAGAGAGGTATAGTTGGGAACTCCCAGTTAGTCGCCAGTCGAGACTCAAGCCTAGGCTTGTGGTTCTTGGATGAGAATCTTTCTCTAATGCGGGTATCAATCAGTATGGCAAAGGAGATAAACTGATCTAGATCCTCTGGCAGCTCAAGGGCTGCTGTCTCATCTTTAATGATGTCATTAAGCCCTTGTGAGAAGGCCACCACCAAAGCCTCGTTGTTCCAGCCTACCTCTGCCACTAGTGTACGAAATACAATAGCGTATTCTGCTACTGTACGGGCGCCCTGGTGGATGGTCATTAGTTTTATTGCAGCAGAGGTTGCTCGGCCTGGAACATCAAATACTTTATGGAAGGCATCCATGAATTCAGTAAAGTTTGATGTTATGGGTTTAGCCATCTCTCATAATGGGTTGGCCCATGCCAACGCTCTGCCGGTCAACAAGGAAATCATAAAGCCCACCTTGCTTCTTTCACTCTGGAAAGCATTAGGTACCAGATCCAAAAAAAATCAGAGCCAATTTATGAATCCACAGCATAACGTGGGTTCCCCATCATAACGTGGCTCTGGACAACCTTCTATAACTTGTGTTTTCCACCTGAGTGGTTACTACCGATGCCGAAACAGAGGAGGCCACCAGTAGATGCTCAGGATTATCGAGATGCGATGTGCGGTTAAGGAGCGTCTGCATCTCCATAGACAACTAGTCAATACGTTGTTCCTGAATAGCCAATCTGGAAAGGATATTAGGCAACTGTCGGCTACCAGTATCTGTACTTTCAGAGTTCATGGCCCTTTTTTACTGTCACGCAGTGACTTGGAATAAAGACACTGACAAGTACAGATACAGTAAAAATGTATATCTTTATTGAGAAATAGAACAGCATGAAATAAAATGTACTTTCCCAACCCTCACTGGACCAGGTGTAAGGACAGTGTCTGGGCACTTCCCCAACCCTCACTAGGCAAGTAAGGAAAAAGCACAGGATCGCCCGATTGAATAGAGGTAAATACCACTCTGACTGTAGGCACCTACTAGTAGCAGTGATGGTAGTAGTTACTAGTACAGGAGCAGCTGAAAAGGCCCTGGGAACAGAGGTAAATACACCAGATATCTTAGGGTGGTTGAGCTCAGAGACAGGACTCCCTAGAATGCTAGGGTAAACCAACAGGCAGTGTTAACTGAGCCTCCGTAGAATGCTAAGGTAACGGAACAGACAGTCAAGACTGATATTCCATAGAACGCTAGGGTAAACCAACAGGCAGAGGTGACTAAGACTCCCTAGAACGCTAGGGTAGTCGAACAGGCAATGGTTACCGAGACTCCTTAGAACACTAGGGTAACGGAACAGGCTATGGTGACTGCGACTCCCTAGCACGCTAGGGTAGTTGAACAGGCAATGGTGACTGGGAATCCCTGGAAGGCTAGGGTAGTCTAACAGACAGTGGTGACAGTGAGGCCCTAGCATGCTAGGGTACCCAGTGGCACAGAGCGGAGATAACAAGAATGCCAGTGGCACTTACTGACACAGACTGAGCACTGCTCGAGTGAGGGAGCGAAAGCGGAGACAGTAGGCCACGGGTATTGAGGATCAAGGTCAGCCGGAGCCGGGACAATAAGGAGCAGGTAGTAAGCCAAAGCCAAAGGTCAAACAAAGAACGGGTAGTCAGCCAGAGCCAGGAGTCAAACAGAGTGGGCAGTAGTCAGGGATCAAATGGAGCCGAAGTCAAAACGAGCCAGCTGTCATACACAGGAATCGAGCAACGGGATCACAAAAGCTATAGTGCACAGGTACACCACGAAAGGGCAAATGAGTAAAGACAGGCTGAGGCCTATAAGGCCTAGCAAGTAGGTAGAGACTCCATCTGGCAATTAGCGGTGGCCAACAAGAATAACGACTGTGCTTCAGTGCGACAACCAGGAAGTACAGCAATGTCACCTGCAAGCACAGCGTCGCTAAATGCAATCACGGACACCGTGATACCAGTCAATAAAGTACTTATCTGTATAATATACTGTGCCTGTTTATGAAATGTGTGAGAAAACAATTGGAAAGTCTGACACTAGACAAGCAAAGATGCTCAAAAATATGCAGTTATCCTGTCAATTCATCATCAGCATCATCACTGCTTCCAAGTCCAAGTCCCACTCATCCATACATACTAATAGTTTTGAGTAACCAGCAACAACACAGGCAATCAGTATATACAGACTTAGCTATGATGAGTGCCTCTGCTGCTAATGTAGCACCTGTGACACCTAGTAAAGGTACAATTTCAGCAACATCTAGCCCCAGTAGTAGTAGTAGTAACCTAGCATGGTCCAAAAGTGAAGCATGTTGTTATCTTTTGTCTGAGTAAGAAGCCTGTAAGGAAGGGAAAGCAGGCTCACACCTAGTCACCTCCTCAATGAGATTCCACCTGAATTACAACCACAGGTCTAACAGCAAAAGTGCTCCAAACGTTATCTGGGTTCTTGGGTACATAATAGAAGTGGTGTTGATGTGGCAGAGAGTGTGCTATAATTTTCTGCTCCTGCTGCAGAGTATCACACTGAGTTTGTAAGAGTCATAGAGTGCCCACATATACCACCAACACCCCTGCCACCTCCACAAGTGATGGAGTTAAAAGCAATAAACTTACACAGTTCTTCCACAATGTACTGCCATCTCACTCTTACTAAGTTCTTAGAAAGATGTTAAAACCTCAACAAAAATAATGCAATACTCTCCCTGTGGAATAGTTTAATTACCAAAATGTTAGTAGCTGACATGCTGCCATTTTCTTTTGTTGAAAATAGTGGCTTCAAAGAAGGGATGTCATGTGTTACATCCTGCCAATTTTATTTAAGCAGGAAATCAGTGTTGTGGGCCAAAGGACAAATCATTCAGCCTGCTATGAATTTTTTCAAGTCAGGAGTTGCTGTAGGACTCACAACTAGGGATGGGCATAAATTTTCCTCTCAAACCAAAATCGGTGACTAATGGCACTTCTAGCTTGGAGAAGAATTTCCTGAAAAAAGTGCTATTTTTCCACTTTTTTTGCATAGCTCATTCCATTTAAATCAATGGCAACACACAACACATAGCAAAAAGCTATTTTTTTTGGGGGGGGGGTTGTTTACTGGGATTGTGGGGGGAAGTTAATAAAAAATAAATCCTAAATACAATTAAAAACACCCCATAAGACATGGTATAAAAGGGGTCTGAGGAAGGTGCCTGTGTTGGTGGGTGGAGTCTGGGGAAATAATAAGTTGAACAGGGAATTTGTTTTTGGGGGGTTTGTTGACTGGTATTCGGGTCAGTTAATTTAAAAATAAATACATAAAATAAGAAATTTGCATTTAAAGTGATAGACACAGAGACCCCCTGACATCAGCTGCCACTGGGGTAGACTAATACTTGACGTGACAGAGGTTTTGGAGAGGATGATTTGTAAGTTTTGTTGTTAGAGGCCCAAGCACTGAGGAAACATTGACATATAGGACTTAGGCTTGTCTGAAACGATCCCCCCAAAATTGATTATTTTTTGTAGGCCTATTTTCTTTTTTTGTTTTGTTTTTAAAGCACAATCCCTGAGAAAAAAAAATGTCCTTCTGGCCTAGTGCCAGAAGGTCATGTCGTGTTGGCCAGTGTCCACTTGCCGTTGTCAAATGCCCTGATGTAAATGAGGAATTTGCAACTGCTGTTCTTGCTGCTGCTGAGTTATTTAAGCAGCACGATGGTTAGTCAGCTCAAAGGGAATGTGATCAACAATAGCAGTGCACCACGCAGTGTGCAATGGGTGGACATGAACTACCACATCCTAACATCTACATAGTGGTTATCACTTGGCAGGGGAGATAATGATGAAAGAGGTGGATTGACAGAAGATGTAGTTACCCTAGAGGAAGAAGGTGATAGCGAGCTACTTGTTTTGCTTGTCATTGAACTTCCAACCTCTGCCTGAGTTGCTCTATTCTTCCTCCTCTTTGATCTCTGCCTTGCTCTTGTTGCCTTTTGGGAGAGTGAGGGGGTACAGCAACAGCAGTGATTGATTTCTGTGGTGGGTGTTTGGCTTTAACATATTTGACACACATGCCATGGTGTCTGTGTGTCATTGTTATGGTTTTCAGACACTCCGACACGTATGGTTTAGTAAAACGCATTTTTATTAAGCAGAGAATAAGTACTGTAGTACATACAGAACAGTGGATAATATAAATGCAATACAGGTAACTGATACAAGAACAGTAGAGTGGGCAAGTAAAGGTATCCACGGAATAACCCAGGGTCTGGACTAGTGCAGCAGCAGGGAGAATCTAGTCCTGAAATGGAGACTACCACCAGGTGGTAGCACTAACGTTTAGGCCAACTACCGGGGCTAGCAGGCCCTGGTCGGGAGGTGGACCCCCAATGCAATCTCCCTAGAACGTTAAGGAGTATGGCTGGAGTAGACAAATCTGAAAAGACAACAAGATTCCTAGAACGCTAGGGATAGTAGGGAGACGAACAGTCTACTGTGAGGCAACAGGATCCCTAGTACTTTAGGGAGGTCAGCAAGACTGACTGGAACTGAGGTAACAGAACACCTAGTACTCTAGGTGTGTAGCGATACTGACAGTAAGAGGAAAGGCAACTGGACCCCTAGTATGCTAGGTGGTAAAGTGATACTGACAGTAAATGGCAAAGCAACAAAACCCCTAGTACGCTAGGTGGTAAAGCGATACTGACAGTAAGTGGCAAGGCAACCGGACCAACCGAAGGGTCTAAGGCAACCAGCTTGTGACCGGAGTCACTAACCCACACATTAGCCCAAGGTAAGGCAATGGACGCTTAAGACCTCAGACAGGCCCTAAGGCCGCACAGACAGAAACTAACAAGGCGTACAGGGAGCAGCAGCCAACCTCGTAGTGATGGAGCGACAAGCTGTGCTGGGTCAAGCGTAACACAGGTGCGGGTATACAAGGACACTCCCTGACACCGGAGTGTCAGGAACGAAGTAGCACAAGAAAACCTGGGAATGCTGGTACACAGGGAGGAGAGACACACTGTGCTGGACAGGCACTCTTGGAGCAGGGCAAACAGATAGCCAAGTAGGGACTCTTGGAGCAGGATAGGCAGCCAAGCCGGGTCGGTATACGGAGCAGGTTAGTCAGCCACACCGGGTCGATACACAGAGCAGGATAGTCAGCCAGGCCGGGTCGGTACACAGAGCAGGATAGTCAGCCAAGCCGGATCGGTACACAGAGCAGGATAGTCAGCCAAGCCGGGTTACAACGAAAGTCAGGTACTGGTGATCAAACAGGAACGTAATCAGTCTAGCTGGGTCATACACAGGATACCAGGAACCACAGGAACAAACACTAGATACTGGTACACAAAGAAAGGGTGTGGCTATAATGACAGTGCCAAGAATATAAAGGCAATCGATAGGAGTCAGCGTTGATCACCAATAAGAATGAAATATGGAAACAACCAGGAAGTAGCAATGTCACAGCCAGAGGAATTACGGGCACCGTGATAGACATGAGTGGAGAAGAATGGCCTTTTCTTCTTCTCCTCCACATTCCCCTTCACTGTCTTGGGCAGAGGATGATGTTGCTGCTTTTGCTACAACTGCAGTACTGTTGTAGCACTGCAGTATTGCTACTGCTGGCAAATGGAACCTGTCCTAGTCCCGCATCACTTGTTGACCCTATTCCCACTGCTGCTCCTCAGCATCCTGCTGCCCTTGCAACGCAGCAGCATCAGGAATTAGAGCAGTTGCAAATTCCGAAAATTCCAAAAGCTCAATACTGGTGGTGGTGGTGATGCCCATCCCCATCTCTGTCTCCCATTCCTTCTCAGTTTGGGCTAAAAAGACCTTCAATGTCTCTTCCACCTCAGCTTCTCCACCATCATCATGATCATCACCACTACCACTAGTACCTCTTGCTGCTGCTCTGTTACAGATATCTCACTGCTTGATGGAGGAGGTGATGAGAAATATGACAGAGGGTCCCCTAATGTCACACTTGCGATTTCTTGTGACCCGAAGAAGCAGACTGGCAGCACTAGCAGCAGGCACAGACAGCTGATCTATGATCCTGGTGGTGGTGGTCTTATTGCTGCTAGGTAACAATTCTGCCTTCTTTAGGATCATGTTCCACATGGAGAATGCCATGGGGGAAATAGGACTCCCAGGGTCAGGGGAATGGTGTGGGCTCTTTTTGACATCTAGTCTGGACACTCTCTGTTGCTTCCCCTACTACTCCCCTAACACTGGTCCCACCAGCTGCTTCGCCATCACTGTTAGTACTACCACTATTATAAACCACATCATTTTCAGCCCTTGAGTCTTCATCCTCACAATCACTAGTAATATGATGATTTGCCCCTCCTTCACTCCAAACACTAACAAGCTGCTGGACCAACTTAGTAGTAGTAATAGCACTGGCAGGACTGCTTGGTGATAGCAAGTGTGACTTAGGGTCCACTGCTGTCTCACAGCATCATCTTCTCCTTCCCCCCTACAGAGAATTACAAGACACACTGGCAGCAAGTTCAGCACTGGTGGCAGCAGGTTCAGCACCGGCAGCAGGCACAGCACTGGTGGCAGCAGGGACAGCACATCTAATAACAGGTGCTCTATTTAAAGTGACAGCCACCTCTTGGCTGCTCCTCCTCTTCCTTTTCTCCTGCCTATTTTAGCTGCCTGGACACAGGACTTAGTTGCCCTTTCGTTTGTGTCCAGTGCAGTTCTAGTGTTTGGGCTCAGTGTATGATTCAGCTTGTCTGAATAACTGATCTGGTGCTGACCTGTGGCTCTGTCCGAGTACCCGCTCCGTGTATGACCCCTGGCTTGTTGGACATCCATTCTGGTGCATATCTGAAGCTCTGGCAGACTAAAAGTTCCGTGTGTTGTTCCCAGCTTTGGCTGACTACCCGCTACGTGTATGACCTCTGGCTTGACTGACTATCCGTTCTGGTGTTGACCTTGGGCTCTTTCCACTGCATATCCAGCATACCAATGCTTCAGTGGACATCCTTCCTGGTGCAAACCTGTGGCTCTGGCTGACGACCCCCTCTGTGCATGATCTATGGCTTGTCTGACCACCCTATCTAGTGCTGACCATTGGCATAATCTACTACCTTGCTTGTGGCCTTCCATTTAGTGGATAACCAACCTGGTGCAGGCTTGGGGCTCTGGTAGACTCCTTCCTATTGCCTCCCTACATTGCTGGTTCTCTCAGGTGCGGACCTGAGACCGTGGGTACCCTTATCTCTGTCTGGCTACTCCCAGGTGTGGCCTTGAGGTACTGCAGACTCTCTTGTTCCATTTTTGGGACACAGTTATCTAGAGAATCACACGGTAGCAGGCTTCTATTCCTGGTAGTCATCTCTTGCACCGTTGTATGCTTCTCTTATATCTTGCATATTGTTTAACTGTCTTGTGATATCTCTGTATACTTGTTGCCTGAATAAAGTTGGTGTTACCTTAAGTACTCGTCCTATGTTTCCTTGTTGGTACCATAACAGTCATGTTGCTCAGTTGTTCTGCTAGCACGGCTGGCTCATCACCTTCTTTGTTGGGTTTTTTTTTTTTTTTTTTGGTGTTACAGTCTGCTGCTGAACCGATTCATCCATATAGGGGGTGAAGCTGGGCAAGATTTGGGCAGGTTCCTGCTCTCTGGCCATTTTCCTTTGCTCGTGTTGGTGCTATCTTTACCTCCCAGCTTGTTAGCATGTATGTAGCATATGACAAGACGTTTTAGTACATTAGTACATTTCTAGCACTTTACAGGTTAGAGAAGGGCTGCAGGATCCTGTCACTGTTCGGAGAGATGGCAGTTTTGGTGTCTGTTCTCATCAGTGACACAGGGTGATTTGTAGAGGAAGAGGTTCACTGTTTAACCCTTTGAGTGTCAGAAGGGTATTCAATGCATTGCAATGTGTTGCGTACCCCTATGGCACTCAAAGGGTTAAAGTAGGTGTGCCATGGTAATTGTAGAGGGACACATTGTAATTTTTTTTTCTCTTCCCCCCTCCACTCAAAGCACACTCTTCCTCCATCACCCCTTATTATCCCACTCTCTTACATCTCTACACACCTTGTAGCCCGTTTATATCCAATTTTCCTTTCCCCATTGCCTCTCTCTCTTTCCCCATTGCCATCTTTCTCACACTTTTTCCTCTTTACCTTTCCCATTTTCTTTATCTCCCCCCTTTGTCCTCCTCTTCCCCTTTTGCCTTCTCACTTCATCCAGTTGAAATATATATGCTACAGATCTTACAATTTTATGATTAAGTATTGCCAGTCATAGAATTATAAGCTCTGTAGTATCCATAGAGTACATATATTAAAAATGTAAGCTCTGTGGTATCGCTAGCATAGCTACATTTAATCTGTAAGCTCTGTGCTATCACTAATGTAGCTTCATTTCATTTGAAGATCTATGGTATCAGTAGTGTAGCTCTATTTCAATTGTAAGCTCAGTGGCATCACTAGTGTAGCTTCTTTTCAAATGTAAGCTTTGTAGCATTGCTAGTGAATCTGAATTTCAGTTGTAAGCTCTGTGGTAGGTTGAATCATAAAAATAATGCTACCTGAGAAAAAGTCTTCTGCAAGGCCACACTACCCACATGTATAAGTGGTTAAATTATGTTAAACAGCATCATGTTACTGTTTGATACATACCTTAATTTACAACATTAATGCCAATTATAGAATTAGTAAAATGAAGTGGGTTGGGACATTGGGCTGGAGTGATATAAGAAATGGGCTATTTGATTGTACTTGCCTCCCCCCCATTCCAAAGTTGCCTGCCCTGCCCTCCCCTGACCTGACACTAATAGACAAACACACAAGTGCCTTTCCAACATCATGTACCACCAGCCAATGAGAAAGGATAGCATTGCCATGATGCTCCTACTTAATTGGCTGGCTGGTGCATGAGATGGTGGAAACAGCTGTGAATGCATTACTTATGAGCATGGGAAGTAAAGTAGAGGTAGGAATATTCATCTTCTGTTGTGGGGAGAAGTAGTAGGTCCTAAAAACACTTTCACATTATTTAAATGAAGTATTTAACTGTGGGGTTAAAGGCGGGGATATGGGTGGAGCTAGGCATGGAAGCTGGTGGCGAGTAACTTTTCAGGCCTGGCTAGTAGCTCACGACTTGAAATTTTGAGCCCTGGTATTGCCCAAACAACCCCAGGCAAGCAAATAGCACTGCACTACTCCAGATCTTGAGGCTAGGGAAGTGGCTCAAGTGGGACAACAGAGAATGACAGAATATGTGTAAGTCACCACTTGGTCTGCGAATGGAGGCACAGAGAGCAAAAGCAGACCAGAGCCAGGAGGCACCAAGACTACAGGTTAGGCAAGCAGGAAGTGTAGGGAGCAAGTAGGCATCCAGAATCACAGGTCATACAAGCTGGGGACTACAAGGAGGGAGAGTAACCAGGCCACTGGTCAGGCAACCGGAGACTATGCTGAGCGAGTAGGAGCCAGGGCCACTGGTCAGGCAAACCAAGGACTACAAAGAGCGAAAGTAACCAGCCCCACAGGGAAGGCAACCGGAGGCTACACTGAGAGGGTAGTAGCCAGGCCCACTGGTCAGGCAAACTGAGTACTACAAGGAGCGAAAGTAACCAGGCCCACAGGAAATGTGTCACGGAGTGAGTATGGAATAACGACACTGACAAGAACATATAGAGTAAAATCAATATCTTATTTAAAACAAGATCAAAAAATAAATAGAGAAATCACTTCTCCAACCCTCAAAGGACCAGGTGTGGAGACAGCACATGATCCACTGACGGAACAGGAACTGATCCCAGTCTGACTATGGAATGGGAAGGTAGCAAGGATAGCAGTAGCTACTAGTGCAGGTAAAGCGGAATCGCCCAAACAAAAATGAGAAATGCTCCCCTAGAAAGCTAGGGTACACCAAGTAACAGACTTGGATACCCTAGAACGCTAGGCTAAACCTACAGGCAATGGCAACTAGAATACCCCAGAATGCTAGGGTAGCTAAAGGCAACGGTGACTCAAATCTCTAGAACACTAGGGTGCACCCAAAGGCACTAACCGTCAGTATCAAGCAGTATAGGATAGCCAGAGACAACGTCTGGTGCAGCGGGAGGATACTGAGCACAGCTTGTACCAGAGAGATCAACTAGAGCAAGGTCTAGCGTAAGAGTGGAGTCAGTCAGGCCTAGGGTCTGAAATGTATTGGCCGCACTTTGTGGATGCAGTTATACTAATTGAGGTAGGCCTTGCGGACTGCGGCCGCGGCCTCGCTATCCATCAAAGCAGACTCATCTCTTTTGGAGGCGAGTTGTGTCTGTACCTGCTGGCTTGGCTATATGTTTGGGCTGAGTCTGGATGGATTGCAGTTCCAGCCCGATGCGGATCAACTGAGCTGCTTTTGCATGTTCCGTGGCTACGAGATTCCCGTTAGTTGGGCCTGAGACGCGTGGTCGGGTTGTGGCCGGGATATCTTTACGTGACAACCTCACGGAGGTGGAACTCCTTGCACCGGACGTACTACACAAGGACCGTACATACTGTGATCTGGAAGGCTTGATGTGGACTCACATTAATGCTCTTGGCTAAGAGTGCTCCCCAGTTTCTAACTGAGTTGCCTCCCAGGTACTGTGGCTTAGGCCTGCTTTCTTCATTTACACCTTTCCTTAGAACACCATCCCTCTTTCTTGTTTTTGTCCCAGTTCCCCTTCCTGCCCCATAGGTTGGCTGCACGCTTATGCTGAGAGGAGCTCAGTCTCTATGCCAAGGGAGTAGTTTGTATTTAGTCAGGCCTACTACCTCTGGCTTGATTATTGGAGTTGCTGTGGGGGCTGCATTGGCTATTGACCACCAGAAACCCTGTCTGTATATCATAGACTGCTTTGGAGACACATTTGGATGTGAACAGAGCATTTTCAGCATCATAAAATGCTTAATTTGCTGCATAAGGTCCTACAGAGCGGATTGTTGAGGATATCACACTGACCAGCACTTAGCTAAAACCCTGTTTGTCACTCTCTCCTATATATGTGATCCCTGCCTCTCCCATGTATGGTTAATGATCAATGTCTGCTCAGCTGTAAATGAAACTGCACTGCTTCACACTTCACAATTCCTCTGCCGCCCTATCAATGAGCCTCTGGATTTCTGCAGTATAGCTGGGTTGACATTGCTCCTTGGATGTGGAATACTTGCTCAGTGTTGAGCCTGGTTCCTATACTCTTGGTCCCAGTGTGCCTCCTGATTTAGTTGGGCCATCTTCAAACCCCTGTTTATCTTACTATCCTGTTTATGTCCCCTTTCTGCCCCGTGTAAAATTGCAGCTACTCAGCATCCTGGTATTGCTCCTATCTCTCTGACAGCTTTGAAAGTACATGAACTGTAGTGGACATTATATTACATTGCCTGGTGCCCACCGGACACCCTGTTTGTCCTCTTTCCTTTATATGTGACCCTGCCTCTCCCATGTAAGATTCGGGCTTAGCTTGCTGCTTCACCAACAACCTGCTGGCTTTGCGGGGCACAACTGAGCCAACACTACTGTCTTCTTGTGATATTAATTATTTTGGATGTGAGGAGTGAAACCTTTGTTCACTGAGGAGCCTAGTGCCAATACTTTTATCCTGCAAATATTTGTCTGCAATAAAGGGACATTATTACATGCTTCAATACCTGTCTGTCTTCCTACCCTATTTATGTGACCCCCTTCTATCCCATGTATAATTGAGGTTACTCACCACCCTGGTATTACCTTTACTTGATCTTATCTTCATACTATGGCTCTGGACACTCTGATTCCTATGAAGTAGTACCTCACAGATGTTCCAGGGTGTCTAATCTCCCACTGCACGGCCTTGATCTACTAAGATACTTAACATAGTGCTGCTCTGTTCCTGTTGATTGATATGATGGGCAAAAAATCTAAATTGGGATATTAAAAACAGGCTTAGCCAATTTGCCAGGAGACAGATGGAGGAAGGTGAGGTTCAGGCCATCATGGAACAATCTTCAGCCCCGTCTTCATCTGCTCACTCGTCTGATGCTGGAGAGTCCTCTGATTTGCATTTCGCAGAACTGATGGCAGCCATCTCTAATTGTCAAAACGTTCTAACCACTAAAATTGATTCTGTACAAATGGAATTGAATCTGCTCCGAGCTGATCAGCAAAATATGAGGGAGAAAGTGCTGGATACTCAGAGACGGGTTTCCACGGTGGAGGACTCTCTACCCCCTATTAGTGAATCGCTTGAATCACTGAGACAACAAGTTAAGACACTACAGAAAAAGGCTGATGACCTTGAAAACAGGTCAAGCCGCTGCAATATTCGTATTATTGGATTACCGGAAAACAGTGAGGACCGCAATCCTGAGAGATTCCTGGATGACTGGGTGAGAGAGAACTTGGGTGCAGAGGGTCTCTCTGGTTCGTTTGTGGTGAAGAGGGCGCACAGAATTCCCTCGGCGTGACCGCCCCCAGGGGCGACTCCAAGAACCCTGATTGCCAAGCTCCTGAATTACAGGGACTGAGATGCAATACTGAGAATGGCTCTCCTGAACGGCCCTATTATGCATGGCAATGCCCGTATTTCCATTTATCCTGACTTCTCAATGGATGTTCAGCGTCAGAGAATGAAGTTTCAGGAAGTGACGTGTAAGCTATGTGAATGGGAAATCTCATATGCCATGTTATACCCAGCCAAACTCTGTGTAACTCACAACGGAACTACATCCTTTTTCACATCTGAGGTTGAAGCTATGAGCTGGATCGAGGCTTTGTAGATGGGAGTAATATTTGTGATTGGCGGCTCACTATCCATGACACTACTATATATCTGCTGATGCTCCATGGACTTTCGAGAATTATGCCCTATGGTTATCACTGAACTAGCTGATGGGGGGAGGGTGGTATGGGGGCCATTACATTGGTGCACTAAGGCCTAACCTCAATTCATGGATGCTGATATATGTACAAATGTGTTCTGTGGTGTGTGTCTCATGGAGATGGGGATATATATCACAGAGTTGTATATGTCTGTCTATAAGTTTTAGTTACACTGATTCGGGGGTCTGTGTTAATTGGTGTGGAGATGTAATATGCAAGCCCACTCGACATTGCACCTGTTAATGTATGGGGAAAGAAAGATTCTGCTTATAGATACACGGATGTGACCTTTAATTGTGTAAATCTTGGGGCACGTACTGTGGTTATAGAGAAATCTATGGGAAGTTCTTGTAGATCTTCCTAAGCTCTGTAAAGGGGGGATCTTCTCAGGCGTGGCTGGGTGCTCTGGTTGCTCCTGAGATATTTTGTTAGGACCACAGGCTCCGCTGTCATCCGTGTTATATTTACTTTACAATACACTATATTACACGATTGGAGATTGTCTATCTAATGATAGGCGAGCGTAGTGGGTTCACATGTTTTATTGTCTCCTCTGGTAATCTGTTTTACTTGATTATGGGTTCCTCTGCCCCTCCCCCCCTCTTCCCTCCCCCCCTTTTTTTTTCCTGGGCATTGCAATTCTTGTTGTTGACACATATATGTGCTGTGGGTGCTTGTACCGGCTGCGCTGTTGGATCACCTAGTGGTGCCTGTTGGTGCCGGGTGGTGTGGCAGTGGGGTTGGTGTGGGTCGGCATGGACACCCATGGGATTAGTTCAATGTATGGTAATTGTTATACATTTATCGTTATGCCAACTGTTTAAGTTTAAGCTCCATCAGGTACAAGACTGTGCCAAAGGAGGCACATACAGATCTCCTACCAGGGAGGTAGGAAACGGACAACGGGGGGAGGCAATGTGAGGGCAATGTGGAGCTAATGGGGGGCAAGTTGGAGCCAATGAAGGGCAATGTGGAGATGGTGGGGGGCAATGTGGAGCTGATAGGGGCAATATGGACTGATGGTGGCATTGTGAAAGCAATGTGGAGCTGATGGGGGGCATTGTGAGGGCAATGTGGAGCTGATGGGGCAATATGGAGCTGATGGGGGGCATTGTGAGGACAATATGGAGCTGATGGGGGCAATGTGGAGCTGATGCGGGCAGTGTGAAGGCAGTATGGTATATGGAGATGATGGGGGCAGTATGGAGCTGATGGGGGAAATTTGAGGGCAATATGGTATATGGAGATGATGGGGGCAATGTGAGGGCGATATATGACATGATGGTGGCAAGCTGGAGCTAATGGAGGGCAATGTGGCGATGATGTGGGCAATGTGAGGGCAATATGGAGATGATGGGGGGTGGGCAACTTGGAGATTAGGAGCATTGTGGAGGTATCCAGTGCAGATGTCCCACGGGGAGGGGGGCGCTTCAAATTTATGTGCCTACAAGCTCCTGAGATGTAAATCCAGCCCTGTTTAGGACGGGGTGTTAGGTTGGGAGGTTTTTTTTTTTCAGTGGGTTATACCTCTGCTTTCTGGGAGACGAGCATGAACCTTGTATTTCTTTAAAGGACTTTGGCTAAGAAAGTGATTACTATCATCTTCTGGAATGTTAGGGGTCTTAATGACAGTATTAAATGATCTTTGATCCTGAATCATTCCAGGAGATACAAACCAGATATTTTGTTTCTCCAGGAGACCCACCTACACGGTGGCAAGATATTGGCTCTTAAGAAAGCATGGGTGGGGCGACATTATCATTCAACCTTTTCAACTCACGCGAGGGGGGTCTCTGTTTTGGTTGGGAAGTCCTTACAATATGAGTTGGTTGATTTGAAGTCTGACCCATTGGGTAGGTACATCTTCTTGGACTGCTTGATATTTGGCATCCCGGTCATTTTAATGAATATTTACATCCCTCCACCTTTTGTGCCTTAGGTTTTACAGGAGGCTCTCCTACATATATCTGCAAAACCTGGTCATTGTCTTGTCGTTATGGGGGATTTCAACATGTACACTGACATTACTTTAGATAGGATGGGTACCAGGTCCGGTGACTCTTTAGCCTCTAGGCTTAAATTCTTAAGTTTTATAGAGGATATGAACCACACTGACACATGGAGAACTCTTCATCCTAACATTAGGGAATACTCATGTCACTATGCCACTTATAAGTCGTTGTCTAGAATTGATCATACGTTCGTCTCCGGCCACGCTTGGCATATGGTTGATGACTGTTCTTACTTACCTAGAGTGGCTTCGGATCATTCTCCAATGCGTATATGTCTATGTATGGGTAGAGATTACGCCATATTGGCTATCTATAGATCCTATTGTTACAAGTCATAGGGCCACATTGACAGATTACTTTTGTTTCAATGCAGGTTCTGCATCGCTGAGAATGGTTTGGGAGGCGGCAAAGGCTGTGGCGCGATGTTTACTTGGTTCATTAATTCCTACCATAAAAACGTACAAGGGATAAAATAGGCCGATTGGAGAAAGAGGCTAACATGGCAGAAAGAGCATATGTTGACAAAGGAGACACTATTTCATATGACTCTTTCTTGCTTGCCTCCTCTGCATATAACACTGCGCTAATGGAGCAGAATGTAAAGTTTGTGATGTATCAGAAGCAGAAACTATTTGAAAATGGAGATAAAGCAGGAAAACTCATGTCTCACTTGTTGGGAGCCAGAGAGGTTAGACGCAGTATAACGACCATATATGATAAAGCTTGGAATCTTATACATGATGAAAAGGGTGTCAATGAGGTGCTTGCAGACTTTTATTCTACTCTATATAAGACACAAGCCAACTCTACCTCTCGACAGGTTGAGGACTATCTGGCGGGAATCTCTCTACTGATCTTGTCTGTTGATCAGCGCCGGATGCTTGATTCCCCCATTCTGCTGGGTGAGGTTATGGCGGCCATTGACTCTTTTCCCACTGGTAAGTCCCCTGGGGGTGATGGACTACCGGCTGAACGGTACAAGAGATATGCTGACACATTGGCTCCACAATTGCTCAATACTTTGTATGAAGCTTTGGAGGAGGGTAGGCTTCCACTGTCCCTTACTGAGGCTACAATAGTAGTACTCCCTAATCCGGGTAAGGACTTAACTAAGTGCGATTCGTATCGACCTATCTCATTGCTTACTTCTGATGCTAAAAGTTTGGCCAAGGTGTTGGAAACTACATTAAATGCAGTGATCTCAGATCTTATTCATCTGGATCAGGCAGGATTTATGCCTGGCAAATCAACGTTTCACAATCTAAGGAGTTTATTTTCTCATCTACATACAAAGCACGATAACGCTGGCCATAGAGTGGTGGTATCACTAGATGCATCTAAGGCATTTGACTCTGTTGAGTGGGGTTATCTTTGGTGTACATTATGGGGATTTGTATTTGGGTACAACTTCTTTACGCAAATCCAATTGCTAAGGTTTTGACTGGGTCCGTCCGGTCGGCGTCATTTGCACTTGAAAGGGGTTCGCGACAGGGATGTCCCTTGTCACCGGGTCTATTTGCATTGGCCATTGAACCATTAGCCAGCTTGATCCGTAAGAATCCGATGGTGGAGGGGTTCTTACTGGGCAGTAGGGAGAAGAAACTGGCACTATATGCGGATGATATACTGTTGTTTTTGGGAGCGTTTCCTAGATCTCTTCCATGTGTTCTAGATCTAGTAAATACCTTTGGCAATTATTCGGGATTGTGAATAAACTGGGCTAAATCATCCATTCTCCCTGTAGATCCGATTCTCAATGGGGGTCCTGTGTTGTTTGCTCCTTTGCAATATGAACATTCGTTAAAGTACCTGGGGCTTCTGGTGACCTCTTCTGCGGACAGTTATGTGAGAGACAATTTGGAACCCCTAACTGATCAATTTCAGTGTAAAACTCCGTCTTGGCTTTCATTGCCGTTGAATGTTATTGGTCTCTCTAACCTGATCAAAATGGTGTTTCTCCCACGGTTTCTGTATGTTTTTCAGGGCTCTCCCGTGCCTGTCCCTAAACGGTACTTTGCTGTAATTGACAAGATAATTAGGAATTTTCTTTGGTCAGGAGGCCCCTCTAGGATTAGGCTATCCACCCTTAAGCGTCCAACAGGTGAGGCCGGAATAGCCCTCCTTGAATTCTATAAATACTACCAGGCTTCACAGGGACAATTCACACTTGCATACGTTCTGCCTGATACACTGCACACCTTCCATAAAATTGATGAATCTCTGCTTTCTTTGTCGCACATTCCCTTTTTGGGTCAGTCTACTTTGAACTTTGTGGCATTAGACACTGGTATTCCTCTCTGGGGGTCAGAGGGGTTGATACATTTTTGGCACTTGGAGTTTGGTCGATCTTGGTCGACATATGGTATTATTACACTTGGGTATATGTACCAGGGCAATATCTTAAAAACTTTTAATCAGCTGCGTGAGGAGTTTAATGTTCCTACTACCTTTTTTTATTCGTACTTACGGCTGAGACATGCTTTGAATGCCTTATGGGGTACCAATACTCCTAACATACAAGAGTTTCCACTGGTCACATTGGCCAAGAAGAGACAGTCCCTTAGACCTGTTTTGTTAATTTATACATGGTTAGATAAGGCCTCTATGGGGCTGGAGGACAGACTCAGACTTAAATGGGAGGCTGATGTGGGTACCTTTGAGGACTATGAGTGGGAAATAGCTTTGAGGAGCCCTGAATTGGTGGCTGCTACGGCCAGACATCAATTGATCCAACTCAAAATCTTATACAGAGCCTATTACACTCCTGTGCTTCTTTTTAAGATGGGCAGGATGGATAGTGATTGTTGCAGGAGATGCGGGGGGGCAGGCGCTGCCTTCTTGCACCTTCTGTGGGAGTGTCCTCCGGTTCGTATGTTTTGGGTTGCTGTGCTCCGTACTGTCAGCTGTGTCACTTTCCCCAAATTTCTGTATATTTTCTTTCTCCCGGATCAGCTTCATTCAAACTTCCATACTGTACTAATTAGGGAACTGTTGATTATGGCACGAAAGGTGGTGGCACAATCATGGATGTCAGAACATCACCCCAAGCATGACCAATGGATGGCCCTGATAGCCCATAATATTCCTCATTATAAGGGACTTTACTTGCATAGGGGCACCCCAAACAAATTTCACCAAATATGTGGTCTATGGACCTCTTATTGTAATTCTAGAATTCTTTACCAGTGAGGGCTATGTGATACGTAACTACTAAATATTACTTTATGCTCCGTTTGTGATGTTCCTGGAGAACATGACTACTTATTAAACTATTTATATGTTTATTACAAATTGATGTCCAAGCAGATGTCTGCTACGTGTATGAATACTTAGTGGAGGAGGTGTTATGCTCATCTCCCGGGGAGGGAGGGTGGGCATGATGAGTCCTTTTAGGGGCTCAGTTAGGGTTGGAGATAAGGGAGGGTAGTTTCGGTTCGAGTTTAGTAGTTTTTTTAACTTAAAAATCGAAATGGGACAGCTGTACCTTTCTAATATTATATCTACTTGACTGTATGTATTGTTTCTTTTATCTGATCACTATGTGCATTATCATTGTGTTTGTAATGCTTTATTACTGTCCTCTCAATAAAAATGTTTAAAAAAAAACATAAAAAACCCCCTGCGCTTCCAGAGGGCAATCACTGGCACTGTGATAGTATGCAACAGGAGGCTACACTGAGCGGGTAACAGCCAGGGCCACTGCTCAGGCAATCCAGGGTCATACACAGAGTGAGTAGTCAGCCAAAGCCACAGGTCAGAATCGATGTGGGTAGTCAGACAAGCTAGGTCATAAACAAAGCAAGTAATCAGCCAGAGCCACAGGTCAGAACTGATGTGGGTAGTCAGACAAGCTAGGATCATACACGGGGCAGATTCTCAGATAAAGCACGGGTCACAACAGAGCACAAGACACAATAGCAGAAACACCACGTAAGGGCAATGACTCCCAGGCCCAGGGAGGTTTATAAAGGAGCAGAAGGTGGTGGGACCCAATTAGGCCACCCAGAATAGACCCATAAACATGTGTCAGTGATAGCGCTTGTTACCTGATGTAGCAATGAGGAAGTGGCAGTAGGTCATGCCGGCCGGCGGCCATACAGAGGTAAGGAAGCACAGGATAGCCCAAGGGAGACTGACAATGTAACCAACTACATAGAAAATCCGCTCAGACACGCTTGCTGGAGGACAACTAAGGGTTTCCACTGTAGTACATGTCAATGCTGGCCACACACACACTGCTTTCTTTGCTGACAAAGCATTGTCCAGTAATCAAATAGAATCTAAGGAAGCATCACAAGAAGATTTTATTGAGTCCTTTATAGATGCAAGTTATTTGAGGAGTCTAGACCTGAACACAGATAATTCCACCTTTTCCTCAAAATTCGCAAACCAGATTCTCAGCGTGCAAAAATAGCCATGGCTGACTTTCGGTTTTGCCCAATAACAGAATATTGTTTATTCAATGCAATGTCAGCCATTTTGTTTATTTATTGTCTTAAGGATGTGCCATCATCTAATAAATGCAGAATGTTTATGGGATTCTGCTAGACCTTGTGTCTTGCACATAGTCTTGATTAAATTATCCAGTTGTCAAGGTTAAAAGCTCCTTCATTCTCAATCATCTTGCCTTCCTCATCAGGGATGAAAGAGCTTATGGCCTCCATAATGCTATCATCCTCTTCTTCAGCATAGGTCAAAGGAGAAAAAAGCTCTAACCCAGGGTCAGCAGGTCTGGGCCTCTTCCTGGCCAACTCCTGCATGTCTTTGAATGTATAGTGTAGGAACGCATCCATCCTAGGTACTCCTTAAATTTAGATGGAATATCGGCTCCGGCTGCTTTCTTAATACATTCCTGACATATCTTAGCTGGGTCAGAGATAATATTTTAGCTTCACAAGCAACACATTCCTTAATTGTTTAAATAATTTTTACTTCCTTAGTGGAAGGTACATCCTGAGACTTGGGTTTGTACAGTTTACAGTTGTACAGTTTACAGTTGTACAATTTAGACATGGCTAAGCATCAGAATTAGCATAAATAGACAAAGCTCATACCACAATATAATATAAAGGGAAAAACAATAAAACAGTCAACTTACCCTGCTCATTTTATAGCCCTTTGCAGGCTCCATGCATGGCTGAATCTGGTGTGTGTTCCACCCATGGAATGTATAACAACTTCCTGTTCCTTCATATAAGAGGCCTATAGAAAAGCTGGCCTCCTTGTCTTGAGAAACAAAGGTGCATTCCATGATTTAATGCACTGATACATTTTGAGCATGCAGATGCCTGCAACTTGAAGATGCTACAGGACAGGTAGGCATATGCTGGATGGGCAGGGGAGTGGTATGGCTGGTGGCCCTTTGGAAATTTCCTCGGCTATAAAATCTTTGAAGCTGGGAAAAAGCCCTGGTCATAATTACTTTTCATCCCTATATGATACAACTTTTGAATCACTCTTATCTTCTCTGCTGTGTAATTCTTTTAATGCTGTTTTGAAGGGTGCTAATTCCCCCCCAAAAACACTTTGGAAGGCCACACTATAGTCATTCCAAAGCCATGCAAATATGACTCCTTATGCTCAAATTTCAGACCGATCTCACTCCTCAACATATCCTGAAAATCTTTGCTAAAATATTAGAGACCCGTCTCAGAGATGTCTTGCTGAATCTTGTTCACGCAGACCAAAGTGGCTTTATACCTGGTAGATAAACAAGACACAACACTATGACGCCGATTTCCTTAGCACAACTAGTGACTTCCAAAAAGACTCCCACTGTATTCTTGTCAACTGATGGGGAAAAAGGCCTTCGATAGGGTACATTGGAACTATATAAAGACTGTGCTGAGGCACATTGGATTGGGCCCAGTTATGATGACAGGGATAATGAGCCTTTACTCTAAACCTATAGCAAAAATTCTAGTTAATGGTACCCTATCGGAGGCTTATCCAATTTCTAACAGCACAAGACAAGGCTGCCCTCTTTCTCCTCTCAACTTTATACTAACCTTGGAATCTCTCTTACAATTAGTTAGATTGATCCTGGAAATTATAGGGATCTCCTTCTTATCAAATTCTTTCAAAGTTGCTGCTTACGCAGATGATGCTTTAGTCTTCATACTGAGACCCCTCATCTCCCTACCCCCTCTTACAGCGATTCTGGTGGAATACTGCTTTCTATCTCAATTGCTTATTAATTATAGTAAATCTGAAGCCTTGTGCTTTGGGTTATCTTCTGAAGATATGTTAAGACGTACCCGTTAATTCAAATTTAAATGTTCTTCTTCTTCAATCTGTTACTTGGGTATTCAAATTTCCTTTGATGCTGAAGCTTTGGTGTCTCTTAATATGAATCCCGTACCATCTGACATCAAGGAATCTCTATCGAATTGGAAAGCGTTCCCATTATCTTGGTTAGGCTGCATTAACCTCATTAAAATGGTCATCCTTCCAAGAATATTATATGTTCTTAACACGGTTACGATCCATATCCCTTCCCATTACCTTTCTTCTCTCAATTCCATGTCTCGGTCCATCTGGGTGCAGAAAAAACCCTTTATCCATTTCTCCATCCTAATTCAAACCATTAACAGAGGGGGCTTAGGCCTTCTGGATTTTGTTCTCTATTATCAAGCTGCTGCTCTCTAAATTCTCTGACTTTACAGGAATTCCTCCTCATTGGGTTAGCACTATAGATGGTGCGCTAGGCCCCTTGGATCCTCTACAACTTTGCTGGGCTGACCCTAGCTCTACTCCGCCAGCATGCAGAGACCATCTGATACTAGGACACATTCTGAACATATGGCACGCCCTTAATGATTCCTTTTCCCTTTCCCCCTCTCCCTCTCCCTTGAAGTCCATTATAGGTAATCCTGACTTTCCATCTAGACTGAACAATCCTTTTCTTACTCCTTTGAAAAATTACTCAATGGACACTCTGAGATCCATCTCCCACGTCAATCTTCTGGAGAACACGGATAACTGTTCATGTATGCATATATTCAGATCCCTCCCTTGACTCATATCACTTCAAATAATAGACTGGCACAGTGCTGAACTTAGGTCTGCTAATCCACTTCATGATCTCACACCTCTTGAATCCAAATTATTGGGCCTTCTTCAAACACCACATGCTTTCTCCTTTTGCTATGCTCTATTGATAAATACCCCATCTCTGAGTAAATATTATTTCTTGAGACTATGGGAACGGGAATTGTCTGTAAATTTTTATATTTTTGAATGACTTGAGGTCTCCAGATATCTATTCAGATCTTCACAAGCTTCTACAATCAGACTGATGAATTACAAGCCATTAACACGTTGGTACTTAACACCCCAGCGTCTATCTGGGATAGACCCCTCTATCCCTTCTGTATGCTGGAGATGTCAGAGCGATATAGGCTCCATGTCTCATTTATTGTGGTCCTATTCTAAAATCCAACCCTTTTGGACCTCGATTCTGTCTCAAATTAAGATTGCTTTTGACTCTTCTCTCCATTTAGACCCAATACTTTGCCTTTTTCTATACAAAGATCCTCTTAAACCTATCTCTGGTTCTGCTTGAGGCTCCTCCTCAACACTGCCAAGATGGTCATACCTTCATTTTGGAGATCGCCAGAGACCCCATCCATTGACGCGTGGCGGGCTAAAGCTGATCACACACTTGAGATGAAAAAATGCTATGCCATTACTCAGGGATCAGTTCCGGAGTTCAGTTCCATTTGGGACAGGTGGTACTTTTTCAGAAGCAATCTTGTGAGTTGAACCCCTTGCATTCAGTTTTGAATTTGTTATATATACGTTTCTTCTTTACAATATTACATACCGGCTGCTTAATGGCTGTGGGAGGTCAACGGGTGTTCCCCCCCTTTTTTTTTTCTCCTCTTCCCCCTCTTCAATTTTACTATTTCTACTGTTTTATTTTGTCTACTTTTTATATACTTACAGTTTCAATCTACCTACTCTGCTTTTTGAAAGACATGTTACTTCATTTCGAGTAAGATATCTCTGTTATTGCCACTGCTCTGTTCATTGTACCATTTACTTTGTCTTGTGCATTGCAGCAATTCTGTCTCAATGATCTTTGTTTAAAGTCTGCTGAATGCCAATATATTTTCAATACAGCTTTAAAAATCTAAAAGAAAAAAATGTCTATAGGTGAGAAGTTTCTTGAAAAAAAGTGGTAAATCCTTCTATCGTGAAAAGCCCTGTGGGACATTTCTCTGACTTTGCCCATCCCTAACAGCAGTACTCTATCTCTTCTTTTATCTGTCTGCCTCAATCAAAGCTCATGTCACGATCCCTTTCTCTGCCTCCTATCAGTCAACCTACTTTTTTTTTACATTGGCAGCTTTATGAAAGTTTCATAGAAAGTTCCTCCATCTCCAATAGTATTAATAAACTATATAAAAACAATGAAGACGACAACAATTCATATTCTATTATTGATGCATAGCTTTGCAAGGTGTAGCAGTTCAACCAACTGCAGCATCTGACAGTACAAGTAAAAAGTACAACACCTGTTCTGAAAGTAGTCACTAACATCCTGAAAAAGTGTAAATCTCTCTAAGGGGAAATGTAAAAATAAATTGTTGAAGACTTCAGAAAGCCTAGAGGAATATGAAAGAAGTAGGGAAGAAGAGGCAGGCACTACTAAGGATGACTAAATTATAGAAGATGATGTTGATAAACACTATAAATATCACTCCAACATCCTCCTCTTCTTCTGATACAGATAAAGGTGAAAGTAGCAAAGATTTTGACATAGCCAGAAAATTAGCTGAAGAAAAATGCTTAGTTTTCCATCACTAATAACGAGCACTGTGCAGTTTATAATCTGTTTGAGAAATCAACTGGAAAGTCTGACTCTGGACAAGTAAAGATATTTGATTATACACATTCATTTTTTCATTCATCATTATCATTGTCACCATTTCAAAGTCCAACTCCTAACCAACCACACACTATTGTTGAATAATCAGCAACATGGGTCATCAACGTTCACAACCCAAGTTATCATGAGTGTTTCTGCTGCTTTTGGATGTACAGAACCTTTATACTTTTGCCCCAGTAGTATCCCCTCAGATACCCCTCAGTCTATGACGACTACAGTATGGACATAGTTCACTCACTATCTAAAATCTAAATATGTTGTTATCTGATTTCTGTGTAAGAAGCATGGCAGCAGGGGGAAAACAGAATAACATGTAGTCACATCCTGATTGATATACCACCTGAAGCTCAACCCCAGGTCTGTTTGGGAGACAAACCAGCAGCAGCAGCATGTCAGATGTGCAACATCTAACGACAGTAAAAACACTACTAAAAGAGAGTGTGACTAGAATTCATTAATTTACACAAACACCAATGGATCCTTCTATTGTTATGAAACTGCAAAACCTCCACTGCCACAAGTAATGTTGTTAAAGCAAAAAATTATGCAGTTCTTTCACTATGTACTGCAATCCTCAATTAGAAAGAGGTCAAAAACAGCAGTAAAGTTATAGAGTTCTTCCACTATGTACTGTAATCCTGCACTTAGTAAGCCCTTTTAAAGGAGTCAAAACCTGCTAAAAAAATAATCCAGAAGTACACCTGTGGAATAGTAAATGTGCCAAAATGTTGGAGGTTGGCATGCTACCCTTTTGTTTTGTTAAAAAGAGGTTTTAAAGAACTAATGTCTTGTGTTGCACCTGTTATTTAAACAATCTCTGGGCCAGACTTGTATAAGTTGGCAGCTAGTGTCATGGGCAATGAACAATGTGTTCCTGTAGGAGTCTCTACCTGTTCACAAATTTTACTTTCACTTGTTGATTTCTCCACTTCAGCCTCAGCAGCAATAGCACTGAGGCAAGAACTATTGCAGCAAGAAAAAGCACAGGCGAAAAATGGCAAACATCTCCCAGGGAATGTATTGGTATCAGCAAAAAAGGCCAAAATTTTATGTGTGGAATTTTCACGGGAAATTGTGTTATGGACAATTAACTATACATAGAGAAAGAGAGAAAGACAAGAAATGTAACTGCTCAAGGTAAGAGTTGCATGATAGTCAGTTTCATCTGCACATCAAGGTAACATCTGGCCCATTGTAACTTCAAAGAATAAGGTTTATATAAAATGTAGATTGCATCATAGCATTTCAAGCATTGCCATCATGCAGTCTTCACAGGGGTTCTTCTTTTTTTAGTGCCAAAGGGGTGCTCAATGCCTTGTAGCCATGCATTATTTCCAAGTTTTCTTTTTAGCCCATGAGGTACCAAAGGGATGCCCAAAAGATTGATCTGCTGTGCAATGCCTTGCACATCCTTCTGACACTGAGTGGCCTGACAGGAGTTCTTAATGAAACCTTTGAGTGCCAGAAGGGTATGGAATGCATTGTTTTTCAAAGGGTTAAAAACTTTGAGGATTTTGGATAGCTACACAGAAAACTAGAGCTGAGTTAGCATATGCTGCAGCTCTGATTTGAGCTTTGAGACTATGTTAGCAATTTTTTTCTTAGCAGCAGTTTGCAGGGTATCTGCATGCATCATCTGTAGCAGTTGTCATGTCTACTAATTTGGCTTATCATTCTTTTCAATGCAGCCTAGTAATCACACTACTAGGAATTGTTAGGTTTAACAGACCATTTGGTGCTGCTGACACTGTGCACACTATCTGTATTTCATGCCAGATGGCACTTTTGTGCCCAGCATTGGACTTGTGGTTCATACTGAAGAGAATAGGAGCACATACTAGAACCCTTCATATCAGCACCTTTTCCTCAATCACAAATTTATGGCCCCTGTATGCCCCTGGGATACAGATATATATTATTGATCTCTCATTTGTGTGTTTGAGGATTCTCTGTGCTAAACTAGGTGCTGGAGTCTATTTTCTAGCCTTATGCCTTCCTAATTCCAATTTATTTAACTACTTAGTTGAAAGTTCTCCCTTTAACTCTACATTCACCAAAGGGAGAGCAATGGGACAGTGGCTGTTTTAAAGCATTATTTTGCTCTGAGCCTTTGTGACGGATACTGGTACTCAGACTGAGTAGCTCTGCCAAACTGTGCTTCCTTAACCCAGGACACTCAGGAACCAGGATCATAGCTCCATTCACCCAGTCACTTAGGCAAGGCTCAGTGTAGGGTAAATGCACTCTGGATACAGCAAGCTTTACCCCAAACATCAGACAACACCAGTGTCTTGGGATCAGAATAACAACTCACTTTATTTCAAGACAACATGGACATTTTATACAGTTCTTGGGGACAAAATACACAATGGGAAATGCACATCTTTACAAAGGGTCAAATAGTGGAGGGCAGTTTCAGTAGAAACATGGAGTACACTGAGCACAAGGGAAATGTAAACATACTGTGTGATGAGACAATGGGTAGGTGACAACAGGATACAATGGGCCAGGCCTGAGTGAGTTAACTATACAATGGGACAAAGGAATAGGGCTGGGTACAAGTGTTACAGAGGGACCAGAATACACAAAACAGGATGAAGTGTTGAAGCATCTTTAATATTAGTCCTTTGGGAAGTCTGATATCCTTTGACAAGGCTGGGAAGAATGTTCACTGGGTTTCTTGGTCACCCTGTACCCCCAATAAGTACAGGGTGACTTATCTCCAAGATGGCACTGGAGAGCTGGTAAAGGATCCTCCATGGCAAGGGCAAACAGATCAGAGATTAGTGTCAGAGGGATGCCATACCTTGTTCCAGGGCTAGGTCCATAGCCTGTGGGCAGGAGGCTGGCCCTCAGGCTCCTCCAGGAGCCAGGGGCCCGGTGGTTCCTGTGAGAGCCTTGTTTAACATATATTAAGCAAGGCACAGCAGATTCCCTACCAAAATACCACCTAAACTAAGAAGCACAGTTTGGCTACTCAGTCAGACCTAACACACTGAACTTGCATACATTATTTTTAGGGTATGCATGGTTGTCGCTCCTATTTCCTTTGGCATCTCAGCTTATTTACAATAAAACTCTTGAACACTGTTCTCTCTGCATTATGGTTCCATTTAATCTCTTATCTACCTCTGCTTATATACAATGAAAGTACATTTGTAAACAAAAAATCCTAAAATTTAAAGTATTTTTTGTTGTTGTTTGATTGCTTTACGACATACATTGAATGTCCATACTATGCCTCAGAATATTTTTTTTTAATTTATTCTAGATAATTATTTATGTGCTCATTTGTCTGGTAAGTGAAAATAAAACAAACACTTTGTTTTAATATTTAACTTTTACCATGTATAGGGATTGTGTGATATTCATAACTGAATTTGTTTTACACTCTTGACATGCAGAAAATTCAATTTTTGCTCGTAATAAAAGTATTAAAGAACCTGTCAATAAATTCAACTTCCTAATTGAATCACATGATATCTAAATTGTGTATAATAGCATCAGCTTGTTAAAAAAATGTATCTCGAGAAAATGATGGATTAATTGACCGATGGCTAAAGTTTCTCACAAATATAATGCTTTAGCCAGTTTGATTTGATTTGTGTGAAATAACTTTCTCTAATAAATAATTTGCTTAGAGGCAGTGGAAGAAATGAATGGATATCAAACCAAACCTAATTAGTCTATTCCAGATTGATATTACTTAGGGAGTCTTCGTCTTAATTGTGGAGCTGAATACTAAGAGTTTGTTTCATTATTTTTTTTTCATGCACACTATTGTGTTACTACCTATGGAATAATAAAAAGTGAATTCATTTTAATAAATGTTTGTAAAACAAATTAGCTAATTATACCAGACTAAAATGATTCCTTTAATTATACTGGATATTTAACTGGTACTTACATTTTATTGCTGTTAATCAGTACATTTGATTTGAATTAGCTTTGCCAAACTAATTAGAATGTACTGTATAACTTAAACAAATAAAAGAGTTTCATTAACATTTCAAAACATTGATGGGTGAAGAATAATTGTTATTGTAAAACAAATACAATAGATATAACTAATTGTCATTAGAGTTAAACACCATTCAGTTAGACATAAACGTTGCTGTTTCTAACTATTTTATTGAGCTGACAATTGGTAACTATCAAGATTGCAGCTAATCTGGCTTATTACAGCACTGTTAATAATTACTCCAACAATACATAAAGTATATCAAATCAATCCCTCAGCATTATTATGGCACATATAATAAGGTTAATAAAAATTGTACATACATTGAAAGAATTGTACGGTTCTCCAGATAAAAACATTTGGTTTTCAGCTCTCAACTGCATGTGCAACTACACACTATACATATTGTACTTCCATGTCCGTATAGATTATTTTAGTGTGTTTGTGTGTATGTAAGCATGTGATGTGAACTGGGGGCACTAAACATGTAAAGCTTAATAACCAAGACTTACACTTCAGTAGATTTACATTCTATATCCATAGAGTCACATATCTCTCATATCTTGACAACCTCCTTTTCCAATTCAATTCCATGTAATATGAATTAAGTTACATTAAGGGACCCATTCTAATGGGTGAAAATCTGAAACCATTTTTTGGGGCACAGAGTCCCCTAACGCATGTTAATCCTGCCGACGCAGGAAATGAAATGGAAAAACAAACAAAAAAAAAACCTAAGTAGCCCCATATCAATACATCCAAAGTATGGAAAAAAATGCACCAAATGTTAGTAGAATTGACCCTATGTGTGCCAGTTGGGTATGCATACCCCACTGGCACTCACAGGGTTAATCCGACTAAGTTAAAAAACATCCCATGACAAGAAACACTTACCAGTAATCCTGATGTTCTGTGGGGTCTTCAGCACCTTGGTCAGTTACTGTTCATCTTCTGTCATTGTCTGTCTTCTTCTTCTCCATTCTCTTCATCTTCTGTCTTCAACTCATCTGTCTACTTCTCTTCTGTCTTCTTATCTTCTTCCTTGCAGCATATGTGTACCTGTAAAGAACAAAAAAGTAAACATGAAATATGCTCAACAAACTGAAGTTGAAAATATATGCAGTGATTAACCCTTTGAGTGCCAGAGGGGTACGCAACCCACTGCAGGGCAATGCATTGCATACCTCTCTGCCACTCAAAGGGTTAAAGTAATGCATCTAGTCCTAGTCAAAAATCATAAACAATCCCCCAAATCAAATAAAATGTTTTCAGATTAATATCGATTTAAATAATTATTCGTGCCCAAGAGAAAAATATATGTTTATTCGAAATAAATCCCATAGTGAGGCACTGCAATATTTAAAATGGTTTGCTGAAGGTGGCATCAGGAAGTCAGATTGGACCCCCCTTACTGCCTCTTGAGCCAATGTCCAAGCCAGTATTTGGGAAATTTTAACAGAGACTGGCTTTAACAGAGACGTCCATTGGTTGCAATATGTGCTTATATACTTCCCAGCCAATGAGTTCCTAGTTGGTTTCGTCATCCTCCAGGAGGAGACAAGAGAGAGAGGGGATATGATAGAAACATTCAAATACATGTAAGGATTCAATAAAGTGTATGATGGAAGTACATTTCAAAGGAGTAAATATGTTGGGACAAGAGGCTATAGTCTAAAGCTAGAGGGACACAAGTTTACATGTAATGTAAGAAAGTTTTACTTTACTGAGAGGGTATTAGATAAGTGGTATAGCCTACCAACAGAAGTGGTAGAAGTTAATACAGTGACAGAATTTAAGCATGCATGGGATAGGCATAAGGTTGTCGTTAACATAAGAAAAGACCAAGGACCAAATAAGGTTTGAGGATTTTACAGTAGGAAAATGGGCAGACTAGATGTGGTGTCAAATTCTATTTTTCTGTTTCTTTCTTCCTCTGAACATCATTCTGTCTTCCATCTTCTTGTCATGTATCTGTAAAAAAATTAAGAGATATCAATAAATGTTCCAGAACAAAGAACACGCACATCTATGCATAGTTTAACCTAGTGAGTGCAAGGGGGTAAGCAACGTATTGCACACCTCTCAGCCAGCAAGCTTAGAGCGGAGATGCTTGGCGCTTATTGTATTGGAGGTGGGTAAGCACATATCCCAGCCAATGGCTGTAAGTCCTTTTGAACAGAGTCTGCCCCCACCAAAAATAGGCAGTCTCTGTTTGAATTCCATCAAGGTGGAACAGGCATTGGTCCATAAGGTACAAAGGGGAGGGTGTGCTGCTACTTACTTTTTCCACTGCTGCACACATCGGCAGAGAAATGAAAAAAGGGCATGATAATTTTTTTCAGAATGTTTTGTGGCATTTTATAATTCATGGGCACAAATATTTATTGACTTTGGGCATTTTATAAACTATTGATCCGATATCTAAGCTTTGTTTTACCCTTAGAGTCCCAGAGTATATAGCGTATCCCTCTGGCACTTAAGGCATTAAACTCTGCATAGAGGTGGGGGTTCTTTCTTATGGAACATTTATTGATATCTCTTCATTTTTTATAGGTGCATAAAGAGAGGATGGAAGAAGGACCAGAGGAAGAAAGAAAAGAGAAGAAAGAAGATGGACAGTAGCTGACCAGGGTGCTGAAGACTCCGCTGGAAATCAGGATTAATGGTAAGTGTTACTTTTTATGGGCTGTTGCTTTGTTACTTAGTTGGATTAACCCTGCAAGTGCCAGTGGGATAATTATATAATCATTCTACTAACTTTGGATACATTTTGGGTGTACTTTGGAAGTATTGATACGGGGCTTAGGGCCCCTGTTTTTCGCATGAAATTCCCTCGCCGGCTGTTAAAAGTTGCGCTAAGGGATTCTATGCTCCAAAAATCTGGGTCTAGAATTTCCCACAATAAAGTGGGTCCCTTAGAGCATCTTAACGCCAACACAGTCCTTTGAATTGCAGTGTAGATCATTTGTTGTTTATTTTATGGGGGGAAATGGCTGCCAAGGTTAGCAGCCGATATGTTTCATTTTCTGCCAGCAGTTTTTCATAGCATAATTCTTTGAATTGCTTACTTTTTTCTTGGCATCGGCCTGCTTTAAATTGAGCCCTTTGTGTACAGTAGGTAGCCATTTTTGCCCTATGGAGTGTTTTAGTGGAGTATATTGAATAGAGGCCTAAAAACTTTGTTAGAACAAAAAGAAAGTTCAGAACTTCGAAGGCAGGAGCAGTAAATTAAAGCTGTTTCATTTGTAAAAAAAGTCAAATTGAACAAAATTGACTTATAACAGGGGTTTGTGTCTGGGGATACATATGTTTGTGTTTATATATATGTATGTGTATGTATATATGAATATATATATATATATCCATATAGCTATAAATACATGTTTGAGTATACATCTGGATATAGATATCTGTATTGTGGGCCTTAAGAATATACATTTGGAATTCTATTTCCTTAATTATGAATCCAGGGCAATTTCAACTTTCCCAAACTCCAGGGGAACACACCATGACATCAAAAAAGGGGCATCAATGGGTTTGAAAGGATGCACTTCATTAGCTAGGCATTTGAGAATTCAAAGTAAGGTCTTTCTTAGTTAAGTATAAAAGGAGTGAGGATAGATGTCCAAATTAAAATAAAAAATATATGTATAGTGTGAATAGAGGACGGATAGACAGTCCATCCAATAATCTAATCCAACAGATGTAACAAATGTTGGATCCCAAATAATAATCAGTAATATTGGAGGTAACATAATAATAATAACCTACCAGATTCCTCATATATCATCCTCCAAAATATAACCTGAAGTACCTAACTGATCATCCATACCAATAAGAAGCACCTGATTCCGCCTATGCACTATACTGATCTGCAGAAACAGGGAAATATACATATATGAACCCAGCCGTAGTCAAAGGAAACCTAAATAGAAAAAAGATAGGGAAAGTCTACCTGTATAACACATGGCGTGTGTCTGCCAAAAGCTATAATGTCACCATACCAAATGATAATATAGCTAGAGTCTAAAAAGCCTCAGATAAGCAAAATAAACAAAACAAAATCAAAAGAAAAACGGATTGTGTTCAAAGGATACAAATGGTCCCAACGGGACTGCAGGAAAATCATCTGAAAATATAATAACAATAATAATAATAATAAAAAATATTAAGACAAAAAACAAAATAAAAATACTTGTTGAAGATAAAAAAATACTATATAAAAACATACATATAAAAAAATAAAAAACAAAAAAAAGTATATATAGAAAGTAATAATTACGTATCCTGCCATATAATGAGAAGTGCAAAGATACAGACAATCTGGCCATAAACTAATTAGTGATGAGCGAGCACCCCAATGCTCGGGTGTTCGGGTGCTCTGACCGAGCACCCCCTGAGGCTCGAGTGCTCGGCCGAGCACCCGAGCCCCATTGAAGTCAATGGGAGGACTCGAGCATTACACCAGGCACCCCCTGCTCTGATGAGGGGAGGGTGCCTGGTCCATAGGAAAAGGGCAGAAAAAGATGGAAACACTACAGAAATGGTTCAGGGACAGCATAGGGAGGATGTCTGGATGCATCTTGGACTCCAACATCGCTGCTGGGAACGATCTTTCGCCCGTAGTACGCCATTTTTACAGACTGACCATAAAACACACAAAAAGGAAAATAAAAACGACTTTAGGCGAAAAATTGTTACCAAACAATATTTGCTGTATATTTACTTGTATATCATCTGCAAATTATCCCAAAAATTTCCTTGGTTTTCGGAAGTGAGGCCATGATTAAGAGGGAAACGTGCGCAGAGGCAAATTCTCCCAAAAATTTCCTTGATTTTAAGAACTGAGGCCATGATTAAGAGGGAAACGTGCGCAGAGGCAAATTCTCCCAAAAATTTCCTTGATTTTCAGAACTGAGGCCATGATTAAGAGGGAAACGTGCGCTGAGCTGACCATCTAAAACATTATGGGTGAGGGTCTGCTGCAGAGCTGACCATCCTAAACATTATATGCGAAGGCCCGCTAGTGAGCTGACGCTATAAAACATTATATGAGAGGGCCCGCTAGAGAGCTGACCCAATAAAACATTATATGAGAAGGCCCGCTGGTGAGCTGACCTATATAAAAATTGGCAAACAGGGCCCGCTGGTGAGCTGACCCTATATAAAAATTATATCACAGGGCCCGCTGGTGAGCTGGCCCTATATAAAAATTATAGCACAGGGCATATGGAAGAGGAGGAGGAGGATGAGAAGATTAAGAGTCAACCATATACCCGTTTTTTGGGTGGAAGGGGTGAATGGGAATACAGAGTATTCCCATCATTGTAAATAACATATATAAAGTGAGTTTATGTTCCCCCGGGGCTTTCCTCCAGTGGAGTGGAGAAGTCAGGGGAAATCCAGGCCTTGTTCATTTTTATAAGTGTCAACCTATCAGCATCGTCGGTGGAAAGGCGGATCCGCTTATCTGTTATGATGCCACCAGCAGCACTAAATACCCGCTCAGACAGAACGCTGGCGGCAGGGCAGGCCAGCACCTCCAAGGCGTAGAGTGCCAGTTCATACCACGTGTCCAGCTTGGACACCCAGTAGTTGTAAGGCACAGAGGGATCATTGAGGACGCTGACACGGTCTGCTACGTACTCCTTCACCATCTTCCAAAACTTTTCCCTCCTTGTGACACTAGGCTGCGCATCAGGGTGAGGGTGCTGGCGGGGTGTCATGAAGGTGTCCCACGCCTTGGAGAGTGTTGCCCTGCCTTTCTCGGAACTGCTGTGTGCTCCCCTTTTCTCCCCTTCTCGGTTGGCCAAGGTAGCACGTACTCTGCCGCCAGCGTTGTCAGATGGAAAATTTTGGAGCAATTTTTCAACAAGAACCTTCTGGTATTGCACCATTTTGCTTGTCCTCTCCACCGGAGGAATGAGAGATGAGAAATTCTCTTTGTAGCGGGGGTCCAGAAGGGTGAACACCCAGTAATCCGTGTTGTTTAAAATGCGTATAACGCGTGGGTCACGGGAAAGGCAGCCTAACATAAAGTCAGCCATGTGTGCCAGAGTACCAACAGTCAAGATTTCGCTGTCCTCACCAGGAGGATGACTCTCAATATCCTCATCCTCTTCCTCCTCTTCTGCCCACCCACGCTGAAGAGATGGAACTAAAGTTCCATGGCTACCCTCTGTAGCGGAGGCAACCGTGTCTTCCTCCTCCTCCTCCTCCTTCTCCTCCGCCTCCTCCAATTGTCGCTGAGAAGACGAAGTGAGGGTGCTCTGGCTATCACCTTGTGTAAGCTCTTCCTCCCCCATTTCCACCTCTTCCACATGCAAAGCGTCGGTTTTAATTGTGAGCAGCGAGCGTTTCAGTAGACACAGAAGTGGGATGGTTACACTGATAATAGCGTTATCGCCGCTCACCATCTGTGTCGATTCCTCAAAATTGCGTAAAACCTCACAGAGGTCTGACATCCATTCCCACTCCTCACTTCTGATTACAGGAAGTTGAACGGAGAGGCGACGACCGTGTAACAGCTGGTACTCCACTACTGCCCTCTGCTGCTCACAAAGCCGGGCCAACATGTGGAAGGTGGAGTTCCAGCGCGTGCTCACGTCACACAGCAGCCGGTGAGCTGGCAATTGTAAGCGCTGCTGCAGCTTCAACAGGCCGGCTGAAGCTGTTGATGACTTACGGAAATGTGCACACACGCGGCGCACCTTGGTCAAGAGATCATGCACATTGGGGTAGGTTTTTAGAAATCGCTGAACCACTAAATTAAATACATGCGCTAGGCATGGTACGTGTGTGAGCTTGCCGAGCTCCAAAGCCGCCACCAAGTTACGCCCATTATCACACACAACCATGCCTGGTTGCAGGTTGAGTGGCGAGAGCCACTGCTCGGTCTGGTGACTAATCCCCTGCAACAGCTCTGAGGCCGTGTGCTGTTTGTCCCCAAGGCAGATCAGCTTCAGCACGGCCTGTTGACGCTTCCCCACTGCAGTGCTACACTGCTTCCAGCTACTGGCTGATGGGGGAGTGGCGCTGCGTGTAGAGAATTCGGAGGTGGAAACGGAGGAGGAGGAGCCAATAACGTAGGTGCTGGTGGAAACCCTGATGGAGGTAGGGCCCGCAATCCTCGGCGTGGGTAGCACCCGTGCCATCCCAGGGTCCGAGTCGCTCCCAGCCTCCACGACATTCACCCAGTGTGCCGTCAGGGAAATGTAGCGTCCCTGGCCACAAGCACTTGTCCATGTGTCAGTCGTTAAGTGGACCTTCCCAGTAACTGCGTTGGTCAGGGCACGGGTGATGTTACGGGACACATGGTGGTGTAATGCGGGGATGGCACACCGGGAAAAGTAGTGGCGGCTGGGGACCGCGTACCGAGGGACAGCTGCTGCCATCAGGCTGCGGAAGGACTCAGTGTCCACAAGCCTAAATGGCAGCATTTCGATGGCCAGTAATTTTGAAAGGTGTGAGGTTAGTGCTATGGCCTGTGGGTGGGTGGCTGGGTACTTTCTCTTGCGCTCAAATGCCTGGGGTAACGACATTTGGACGCTGTGCTGGGACAGGGAAGTGGATGTGGTCGCTGATGGTGCTTCAGATGGTACAGGTGCAGGGCGGGAGGTATGCGGGCCTGCGCCTTCGACAGGCGATTGGCCGGCACCGAAAACAGGGGAAGAGGAGGCAGTGGTGTGGCCTGCAGACACAGATGGGCGATCCAGGCGTTCCTCCCACTTACTACGGTGCTTGGATGCCATGTGTCGGATCATGCTGGTGGTGGTGAGGTTTCTAGTGTTCATGCCTCGGCTCATTCTGGTGTGGCACAGGTTGCAAACTACAATTCTTTTGTCGTCCGCACTTTCCTTAAAAAAACGCCATACCGCGGAACACCTACCCTTTGGCAAGGTAGATTTACGCAAGGGGGTGCTCCGTGGAACATTTGCGGGCCGGTTTGGTGCGGTCCGCCTTCTTTCTGTAGCCACACCACTGCCTCTTCCAGCCTGTTGCGGTGCTGCAGATGGCTCACCCTCAGGACTGCTGACATCGCTCGGCTCTACACCTTCCCAGGTGGGGTCAGTCACCTCATCGTCCACCAAGTCCTCCTCCACTTCCTCACTCTGATCATCCTCCTCAAGTCTTGATCCCACCACATACTCAGTCATTGACAACTGTATAACATTCTCCTCAACAAGGTCTTGAGACGGAAATAGTGGTTGATTTAATGGCAACTGTGTCTCATCATCATCATCATCATCCACTACTTCCTTTGACCTTAAATGCCGTTCACATCTGTCATCTTCTTGTGATTGGGTAGCCTCTAGAGGTTGTGAATCAGGGCACAAGATGTCATGTTCCTCTGCAAGCGTGCTTGGAGAGAGGGTCAAATGAAGGATTGGTGATGAGACGAGCTCCTCACTATATCCCAGTATGGGATCACTTCTTTGACCAGACCGTGTATGGTGGGAGGAAGGATGATCAGAGTGAGGATTATTTTGACCAGACTCTTGGCTACTGAGAGTGGACTTGGTGGAAGACAGGGTGGTGCTTAACCGACTGGAAGCAGTATCAGCTGTCATCCAACCGACCACCTGTTCGCAGTGGTCGGACCTCGAGAGTGATGTCCTGCGACGCCCTGTAAAATTACACATGAAGCTAGGTATGGTGGATGTCTTTCTTTCTTGTGCTCTGGCACCAGGCACAGTTTCTCCGCGTCCTGACCCGCGCCCTGAACTTTCAGGATCACGTCCACTTCCCCGTCCCTTTTTACCCGCCTTCTTCATCTTACACAGAATATGTGACTTTAATATTTGAGTTTGAAAACTTAACAGTATTTCTTCCTATTCTGCAACTCTGCAGAGTACACAGAATAGGCTGCTAAACTGCGGTGACACACACAGAATGGAATAAGTGACTTTAATATTTGAGTTTGAAAACTTAACAGTATTTCTTCCTATTCTGCAACTGTGCAGAGTACACAGAATAGGCTGCTAAACGGCGGTGAAACACACTGAATGGAATATGTGACTTTGATATTTGAGTTTGAAAACTTAACACTATTTCTTACTATTCTGCAACTGTGCAGAGTACACAGAATAGGCTGCTAAACGGCGGTGAAACACACTGAATGGAATATGTGACTTTGATATTTGAGTTTGAAAACTTAACACTATTTCTTACTATTCTGCAACTGTGCAGAGTACACAGAATAGGCTGCTAAACGGCAGTGAAACACACTGAATGGAATATGTGACTTTAATATTTGAGTTTGAAAACTTAACACTATTTCTTACTATTCTGCAACTCTGCACAGTACACAGAATGTGCTGCTAAACTGCGGCGAAGCACACTGAATGGAATATGTGACTTTGATATTTTAGTTTGAAGACTTAACAGTATTTCTTCCTATTCTGCAACTCTGCACAGTACACAGAATGTGCTGCTAAACTGCGGTGACGCACACTGAATGGAATATGTGACTTTGATATTTTAGTTTGAAGACTTAACAGTATTTCTTCCTATTCTGCAACTCTGCACAGTACACAGAATGTGCTGCTAAACTGCGGCGACGCACACTGAATGGAATATGTGACTTTGATATTTTAGTTTGAAGACTTAACAGAATGTGCTCTAATCTGCAACTTTGCACACTAAACAGAATGTGCTCTAATCTGCAACTTTGCACACTAAACAGAATGTGCTCTAATCTGCAACTTTGCACACTAAACAGAATGTGCTCTAATCTGCAACTGTGCACACTAAACAGAATGTGCTCTAATCTGCAACTTTTCACACTAAACAGAATATTTTTTTTTTTTTTTGTTTTGTTTTTTTCCCCCCACACAAAATAACCTGCTGCCCCCACACACAGTAGTCCTAAAAAGGACTTTTGGTTCTTTTTTTTCACAATTTTTGTTTTTTTCCTCCCTACACTGCCTTTCCCTTCCTATCCTCAGCTCTCCCTGGCTCAGACTGAGCCGAACTCGATGGTCAGGTGCTATACAGCACCCGACCACGGGTTCTGGCCAGCCAATCAGTGTAATGCCAGCAGCCAACATGGCTGCTGGCATTACACCGATGTCAGAGCCTCCCTGCACGTTTATTGGCTGCGCAGCAGCCGCAAAACGTGCGGGGAGGAGACCCGAACATGGCGGGCGAGCACATGCGGTACTCGTACGAGTACCGCCATGTGCCGAGCAGAGCGATGCTCGAGCCGATCCGAGCATCGGCCGAGCATGCTCGCTCAACACTAAAACTAATCCCTCTGAAACTAACTGCATACAAACAAAGAAAGTAATAGGACATATTTAGTGCAAAAATATCCAGATGCCTACCAAGAAAAGCGGAAAAAGTGAAACCCAGAGTAAGATTACAATAATTCACATTTGCAATAAATGACAAACAATATTCCCTATATGAAAAGAAGGAAAAAATAGATAAAAACCATATACTGTATAACCCAAACATATAAATAGTGTAAGGAACCCAAAATAACAACTAATGGGCTGCTGGACCAAACAAGGTCTAAGTGAAACAATTGTGTGTATAATAAAATAACTTAGAGACACCAGTCACATATAAAGACAATAGGTAACAGTAACCCCACTTGCCATAAAGGGTTCTAGCCACAAAAACAAACAAATAGGTGAAAAAAATAAAGAATAAAAAATGTTATACAATATATATATATTGATACTTACATATAAGTGTCAAATCTGAAGATCCAATATGATTCCCTTATAGCCATCTACTGTGTCTATCTCCATGAGGGGAAGGAGCACTGTGTTCAATCAGAATAACCCACAAACACTTAGGTTGAATATAATGGTGTTCTGAAAAGTTTCTAGAAACATCATGATGTTGGAATCTACTAATAATGTTCCTCTATGTTGTCCTATTCTGGCTCTACCATTCCTTCGGCTATGATAACATTGCCATTTCAAGGATATCATCCATCCACCAGCAAACAAAGGTACACCACATTGCCCATGTTCATCATATTCCTGAGTTGAACTGACAGCAAACAACATATATTGAGTTGAACCCTTGGAGCGATAGAGGGATACCCAATGCAATGGCAAACAATGCATTGGATACCACTTTGGCATTCCAGGTGTTAAAGGGGTATTGGAGTTAGTATGAGAACAATAGCTGTGCAATTCCTAATGGAGCAGAATAGGGATAGATTAACTGTGTTAGTGTTGGCTACAGCATCAGAGTAACTATTTGGGAGTAAGGTTACAAGTCCCACCATGCTGACCTGTGTGTGTGTGTGTACAGCACAAGGATATTGTCACTGTTTGTTTCATTGGGGTTGGTACATATACTAAATGATGTATTGCTACAATGTCCTGTTCACATAAACATATGACTGGTTAACATCCCCCTGTTTCTAAACTTATGGGTTCCAGGAGGTAGACAACCCATTGCAAAGCAATGTGTTCTTTACTCCTCCAGGAATGCAAAAGGTTAATGGGATAATGATGGTTCATCTTTTGCATAACAAACAGAAGGTGCAGTTTCAGATCCTGTCATCCCTTCCCACAGGCATCCATGGCATGACCTATCATGGAAAAGAGGAATATCCAAGTGACCATGGTGAAACGTTGACTCCACATTCATGAAGCTCACCTCTAGATGTTCTATATGCCTGGTGTTTCTTCAATGTTAAACTTGAAGTTATTAGAAACCTCTACAAAACCTTTTGCATATTCAAAAACTGCTCAAGTATATAAGTATTAGTTGCCTAAGATCTTAATGGAAAAACCTCTACTACTCTTCTTCAGAGTTCAAAGAACTCTGTATATTTGAAAATAATATTTTTCAAAAATACAAATAGCAAAAAACTTAGAAGGGAGTGCATTGAACCTTTCAAAAATGAGATGGGTGAGTTGATTAGAGAGGATAAGGAAAAAGCCGCTGTTCTAAACACTTTCTTTACATCTGTATGTACAAGGGAACAAGGAATCGTAGAAGAGCCTCATCAAGTAACAAATAAAACAATACAATTATCAGATATTGGGTTAACACAAGAAAAGGTCATGGGAAGACTGAACAAAATTAAGACTGACAAAGCACCGGGTCCTGATGGTATACATACAAAGGTTCTTCAGGAACTCAGTGCAGTGTTAGCAATACCCCACTTTTTTACTCTTTAAAGATTCTCTCACCACAGGCTCGGTGCCACAAGATTGGTTTAAAGCCAGTGTAGAGCCTCTATTTAAGAAGGGAGCTAAAATAGAACCTTGGAATTATAGACCTATGAGTTTGACCTTTGTAGTGGGTAAACTGCTAGAAGGTATAATAAGGGACTATATTAGAGGAAAGGAGGTTTAGACTTCAGCAGAGGAAGGGTTTTTTTTACAGTAAGGTCTGTTAAATTATGGAATCCCTTGCCCAAGGATGTGGTTATGGCAGATACAATAGATACATTTAAGGGAAGATTAGATACTTTTCTTTCAAAAAGGAACATGCAAGGTTATACTGTGTATTAGTAGGTAAATCAGGAAGGTCTGAAAAAGATCTACTTATTTGGTAGCAGGAAAGCTATATACATCCCATTTCTCGAGGTTATGAGGCAAGCGTTGAACTTGATGGACTTGTGTCTTTTTTAAATCTAATTTACTATGTTATTATGTATGAGCAGCTCAATTTCATTTTTTCAATAGGCTGTTTTTATGTTAAACGTACCCTTTGGGTGCTTTTAGAAGTCTTTAATGTATTTTGGTACAATACAAACATGTTTATGCATTAATGTATTATTAAACATATTAAAGGAAGCCTATCACCATCAAAAATATGTCTGTTGATTTTGATATTGTATTAGCCATTTCTTCAGATAGTAAATAGGCATGAGTAATGTATTCTTTATACTTATGAAGACATGTCCCTAATCTTAGGAATCTACTAATGAAATGGAGATCATGATAAGAGTTTGAAATGTATTGATGCAAGGAGATGAGGTTCTTCCTGCATAGTGTTATCAATTGACCTGACTAGTGGCTTCCTCCTGCTGCTGTCCTGTAGTCAAACACAACATATATCTCAATAATTAACCTTACATTTCTAGGTGTGTGATGGATATTGCCTCATCAGAGTGTGAATCACAGCATATGTTTGTTTTGATAATCTATCCTGCCAGTGAATAATTTTACCAAAAAATATGGTTGCCTAATGCCTTAATAGTCACTCCAGATAAAACTAAATTGGGAAAGACTGGCACATATTATGCTAAGAGGTATGCATCTGTCAGGCTTGATATGGTTGGAGCGTAGGAGCAGGGAATGGTATCTCTTGCCAGACACCCCTACCAGGTGATCCACAGAGGTATACAGGTAGAACACCTAGGTAGGAGTGACAGCACGGGAGTGCAAGGGTTAAGCAAAGCGTAGTCAAAAACAGTCCAGAAGATCAGGGCAGGCAGCAATCAGGCAGAATCAGTAAAACTAGCCAAGGTCAGGAAACAGGCAAGCAGGGAAGTCCAGGAGGCAAGCAGAAGGTCAGGCAATGGGAAATCCAGCAGAGGGTCTGTAGCACAGCAAGGAAAGAAGCACTGAGCACTGGAAGCTTAGAGCACACAGGAACCAAAGTTCTGGAACACTGAAGCAAAGTGGACACAGCCTGAGGGGTTTTTATAGTGTCATGGGTTTTCACCCCTCCCCTCTGCTGAACAAACCTCTCACTGGATTGGCCAACAGAGGGGTGTGCAACCACAGCACCTGTCTCACTGTTTACCTGGAGGCACACTATTGGTGGACAGTTGATGAGAGAGGCAGGCTTCACCTCCCCCCTACAGGTGTACAACACCATGGTTTGATCTGGGCACCCTGTGGATACCTTTCCTGGAGACTCCTTCAACTTTAGGCCATGGCTTAGGCCTACCGCACTATCGTGATCGCGTTCGCGATCGCAACCGCGGGCAGACACCGCTACTCGAGGCCGTGGCTTCGGCCTACTCAGTTATCGTGGAGCATCTGGGAAGCCCCCAGCAGCGGAGGATGGCTGGGACATAGAGGTAGGAGCTAGAGGGGCATGACAGTACCCCCCTCCTACGAGCGACCTCCGGGCGCGTCTAGGTGCCGGGCGTTCAGGATGGGCTCGGTGAAATGTCCTAAGGCATGCTGGGGCATGGATATTGGCGACTGGTTGCCAGGATCGCTCCTCGGGTCCATACCCCTTCCAGTGTATTAGATACTCTAGTCTTCATCGACGTATACGCGAGTCCATGATTTCCTGAACCTCGAATTCTTCCACATCGTTCACCACTATTGGAAGAGGAGGAGTAGGTGGTCTCCTTTGAGTCGTGTCGGGTATCCATCTTTTCAGAAGTGACACGTGAAATGTAGGATGGGTGCGCCATGTAGTAGGTAATTGTAAGGAAACTGCAGCAGGGCTAATGATTTTTGTGATGGGGAAAGGCCCCAAGAATTTGGGTCCCAATTTTTTGGTAGGGCAAGACATTTTAACATGTGCTGAGGACAGCCATACCTTATCCCCAACCTGGTATAAGGGGGAAGGTTTACGTCGCCGGTCAGCTTGGTTCTTGTAAGACTGTTGTGCCTTTTTTAATGTTTCTTGTAATAGAGTAAAACCTTGGTTCAGTAGTTGAAGACGGTCTGTAGCCTGAGGGACCATGGTAGTAACAGGTAGTTGAGGAATATAAGGTGGATGATAACCATAATTGGCCTTGAAGGGGGACATGCCTATAGAACTGTGTAGATGGTTGTTATAAGCAAATTCTGCTGTTGGTAGCAAGGACACCCAGTCATTCTGAAGATGGGTGACGTAGCAACGTAGATATTGTTCAAGCGTTTGGTTAGTTCTCTCTGTCTGACCATCAGTTTGAGGATGGTATGCGGATGACAAGAGTCTTTGTATACCCATACCTCGACAAAAAGCAGACCAGAAATGAGAGGTAAATTGGACACCACGGTCAGAGAGGGTGGTTTGTGGAATACCATGAAGGCGAAAAATTTCTTCGATGAACAAGTCTGCTGTCTCGGCAGCTGTAGGCAATCCGATAACTGGGACAAAATGTGCCATCTTGGTTAGGCGGTCTACAACCACCATTATAGTGGTGTAACATTGTGATGGTGGGAGTTCCACAATGAAGTCCACAGTTATGTCAGCCCAAGGACTTGTTGGTACTGGTAACGGTTGTAGTAACCCAGTGGGTCTTGAATTAGTACCTTTGGCTCGCCCACACACATCACATGATTGTATGTATTGTTCAATGTCTTTTTTCATACCAGGCCACCAGAATGACCGTTGGGTGAGTTCTGTGGTTTTCTTAACACCTCCATGGCCTGCTAACGGGTGGTCATGTACCGTATGAAGTACATTGGTACGAACTTCAGGAGGAATGAAAAGAAGAGTGTCTTTGTACAGCAGCCCATGTTTTTTGGTAAGGCAAGGATATTGAGACAGGTAGGAATCTGCTTGAGAATGGATCTGCAAAGCTTCTAATAGTGAAGAGTGAGTAGCCAAGAAATGACCAGGTTGGAGGATAGTATCCGTATCTGTATCTGTATGGGGTCCATGTAGACGGGACAAGGCATCCGCTTTTCCATTTCGTGATCCTAGTCTATAAGTGATATGCAGGTTGAATCTGCAGAAAAACAGAGCCCATCTGGCTTGTCTAGGACATAGACGGCGAGCTCCTCGTAGATAATCTAAATTCTTGTGGTCAGTGAACACAGTGATTGGATGGTTAGCCCCCTCCAAGAGGTGACGCCATTCCTCCAATGCCATTCTAATGGCTAGTAATTCTCTGTCTCCCACACTGTAGTTAGTTTCCGCTGGGGATAATCGTCTAGAAAAGAAAGACACAGGATGAAGCGTCTCACTTTCTCCTTGTCGTTGTGATAGGACGGCCCCTGCGGCTGTCTCGGAGGCATCAACCTCCATAAAGAATGTTTTTTTAGGGTCTGGTAGTAAAAGAATGGGGGCTGACGTGAACCTCTGTTTAAGTTCATCAAAAGCATGTTGTGCTTGAGGTGACCAGGCAAACGGAACATATTTCTTCGTTAGCTGGGTGATGGGAGCGATAACTTTAGAGAAACCGTGGATGAATTTTCTGTAGAAATTTGAGAACCCCACAAATTGTTGCACAGTTTTAACAGAAGTAGGAACAGGCCAATCCAAGAGGGCTGATACCTTTTTGGGGTCCATTTTGATATTCCCCGGAGTTAATATGAATCCCAAAAATTCAACAGATGTCTCAAACACACATTTTTCTAATTTCGCATAAAGTCCATGTTGCTGAAGCCGAGAAAGGACACGTTTAACATGCTCCCGATGGGTGGTAAGTGATGGTGAGTAGACTAAGATGTCGTCGAGATATACCACTACGAATATGTCCAACATATCTCGGAATACATCGTTGAGGAAATGTTGAAAGGTGGCAGGGGCATTACAGAGCCCGAACGGCATGATCTGGTATTCATAGTGGCCATACCGGGATCGGAAAGCCGTCTTCCATTCATGTCCTTTTTTTATGCGTACCAAATTATAGGCTCCTCGTAAGTCCAACTTAGTATATATTTGTGCCTCTCTAAGTCGATTCATTAACTCTGAGATTAAGGGCAATGGATATTTGTTTTTGATGGTAACCTTGTTAAGCTCTCTATAGTCCACACAGGGCCGGAGGCCTCCATCTTTTTTCCCCACGAAAAATATGCCAGCCCCGGCAGGAGAAGTGGATGGCCTTATGAATCCATTCCTTAGGTTCTCTTCTATATAGTCCTTTAAGGAGCTTAATTCAGGTTCAGAGAGAGGAAATATACGACCAAATGGAATGGGGGCCCCAGGAAGCAAGTCTATAGGACAGTCATATGGACGGTGTGGGGGCAGTTTGTTGGCTTCTTGTTTGCTGAAGACTTGGCTGAAAGCACGGTAGGGTATCGGTATTTCCAATGTCTTAGAAGAAGTAGCATGCAAGGTGGAAACTGTGGTGTGAGAGAGACAGTGTTTACAGTAGGATGATGCAAAGGTGATTTGTCCTGTGGACCAATTAATGGTGGGGTTATGGTGTTTAAGCCAAGGAAGGCCAAGGATAATGGGAAACAAAGGAGATTGCACCAAATTAAAGCTAAGCGTCTCCACATGCTTAGCCCCAATGCTCACAGTGAGAGGTATAGTCTCTGTGGTGACAGGTCCGGAGTTAATGTTGCTGCCATCAATAAGAAGTATTGTGAGGGGTTGTTTCTTTAGTCGTGTAGGTATGTTCAGACTCTGGGCTAACTTGTAATCCAAGAAACAGTCACTTGCCCCGGAGTCAATGATAGCATCTTGTGGGATCTTGTTATGCGTCCACTGTAGGGAGACAAGAAGAGATAAATGAGGTGCTGTTCCACCCAGGAGTAATGGGTACTGTGCAAGATCTGGCTTACCTCTGGCTGCCAATTCAGGACAGAGACGGACTTGGTGACCAGAGCCACCACAATAAAGACAAAGGTTCATGCGTCTCCTCCTGTTCTTTTCAGTTTCAGTGAGTGGTCCACGAGTAGCACCCAGTTGCATGGGTTCCTCTGAAGTAATACCGGGAGTCAAGGAGACAGGTAATGGAGGACGAGGTGTAGAGGTTGAACGAAGAGGAGGGTTAGTGGTACGCTCCATGCGTCTCTCCCGAAGTCTCCGATCAATCTGAGTTACCAGGACAACTAGATCATCCAGAGAGTCAGGAATGCCAGTCCGAGCTAGTTCGTCCTTTAATGAGTCAGCAAGACCCAGGCGGAATTGGTCACACAAGGCAGTTTCGTTCCATTCCGTTTCTACTGCTACTCTCCGGAATTCTGATACGTAATCCTCCACAGGACGGCGCCCCTGTCTTAGTGATCTCACAGTGGCCTCAGCAGTGGCCCTCTTATGGGGATCATCATAAAGGGCACCCATTGCGTGACAGAAAGCAGTCCAGGAGTCTAGTATAGGGCTGTTAGCATGTAGTAGGTGATGCGCCCATGACAGAGGAGCATCTGTGAGTAGTGATATGGCAGTACGAACTTTAATAAAGTCTGTGGCATATGTCCTAGGTTTCAGGACGAACAACAGTTCACAGGACGTGATGAATGACCGGTATTTACTACGATCTCCGGAAAAACAAGCAGGAAGGTTGACATGTGGTTCTGGAGTGGCAGTGGCCCCAATACCAAGGGGTCCTGCTTCATTTGCTGAGGGTGGTTGATACATAGCTGGAGGTGTCACTGGAGCAGGTTGTAACCCCTGGAACTGGGCTTGTAAAGCAGCTTGGTTTTCTTGGATACCTTGTACCGTGTGGGATAATGCAGTGAGTTGCTGAGTCAGTGACGCGATAGCATCAATCATCCCTGTCAGCTCCATGGGCTTCAGTGTATTGTCAGGCTTGATATGGTTGGAGCGTAGGAGCAGGGAATGCTATCTCTTGCCAGACACCCCTACCAGGTGATCCACAGAGGTATACAGGTAGAACACCTAGGTAGGAGTGACAGCACGGGAGTGCAAGGGTTAAGCAAAGCGTAGTCAAAAACAGTCCAGAAGATCAGGGCAGGCAGCAATCAGGCAGAATCAGTAAAACTAGCCAAGGTCAGGAAACAGGCAAGCAGGGAAGTCCAGGAGGCAAGCAGAAGGTCAGGCAATGGGAAATCCAGCAGAGGGTCTGTAGCACAGCAAGGAAAGAAGCACTGAGCACTGGAAGCTTAGAGCACACAGGAACCAAAGTTCTGGAACACTGAAGCAAAGTGGACACAGCCTGAGGGGTTTTTATAGTGTCATGGGTTTTCACCCCTCCCCTCTGCTGAACAAACCTCTCTCTACTGCGTTCGCGATCGCAACCGCGGGCAGACACCGCTACTCGAGGCCATGGCTTCAGCCTACTCAGTGATCGTGGAGCATCTGGGAAGCCCCCAGCAGCGGAGGATGGCTGGGACATAGAGGTAGGAGCTAGAGGGGCATGACAGCATCACTTGTTCAACTTCAACTCACATCATTGCCAAACAACACCTTCATGTTGTTTTGCTTTGCTAAGCGGATTGTGAGTTGAAATTGGACAACAGTGTTTGTGTTGTGTCAGGGTTTTTGAATTATGAATGACTAGATGCCACTAAAGATGATCAATAACTATTCATAAATCAGTCCATTCGAAGTAGATTGTATAAGACGATAATACAAACATATAATCATATTATATCAGTGATAACAAACTTGGTAAATAAAATATAAAAATGTATTCACACCACTTATAGGAAAACACAACAATAATAAATTGATTGAACTTAAAACACAATAAAATAACAACACCTTGGATCAGCAATAATTAAATTCAGTTACGGTCTTTGTAAAAGCTTTGCAGGGTGAAAAAAGAACAATACCTAATTTGAAACAATATACCACAAATATAGACACACTCCAGGAACATTTACCTTGGGCCTTACAGTGACATCAGCACCACATCCATTGAATCAGAGTAACCAACTCTCTTTATAAACTAGATATTCACCTTAAAGCCAAATATTTCAGGATCTCTCTAACTTTACCTAAAGCCAATAAACATTAGTCTAGAATACTAATTACAGTGTCTTAGTTCCTCTGCATAACGTGTAGGATGATATATGACTAATCAAATATTCTACAAAAGATGTATTGCCATCTTATCCTCGCAATAGCATATCTCGGCTATACTTCTATTAGTCCCTCTCTTGTAATTATTACATCTGTCCCAGCACCCTTTGGGATTTCCGATTAGGATCATCCTCTGATGGTCTTATTATTAGTATTCTCCACTTTACTTGCCAGTGTAGATTTACGAGTTCTTACTATTCTCATGATATTCTGTTACACTGAATATATGTTATTTACTATCAACTTTTAATAACATAAGTTATTTTATTAACTGTACCATATGATACTTTTTATCATTTTACAATTTGAGTAATCGTTACATTTATTAAAGTATTGATATATTGTTGCTTTTATATATATCTGTGCATTTTATTCGCTCACTCAACAGACTACCCTTAGATCTCTGGTGCGCTGTCTTCTTCTTCTCTTTTTTTCTTTTTTGCATGTATTAGCTCGAGGAGACTCCGAGCACCGGACAGCAGCACAGAGGATAGGGGAGAATACACCTATATGTGAATCCATTTTTCATTCATCTCCATTCATCATTACCCTTACCTCATTGTCAATATCATCCTCTTCATCCTCACCCATTTCATCATCCATCACTGACCATCTCTATCTGGACCATTATATCTGTATGAACTATTCTGTGATAAGGTCCTGTTTTCCTTTTTTCCTCTTTTGCGTTTTTCTCTTCCTTTTTTTGATTGTATATTCATTAATGATATAATATTGTACATTATTTATGTTTAAGATTTTACTGTTGTATGGGTTTGCCATTGCGAATCTAGGACCTTCTAGTTAGGTCCTTTTTGTCCCTATTTCACTCCCTATTAGCTCATTACCCCTCCCTCTCCTTTACCAGGGTTTTCACACAGTGAGCGCACCCTTTCAGTTTTAGTTTTTTATAAATGGGATTAATAAGTGCCATTTTATTTTGGGGAAATATAACAAATGGGGCGTTTTTATTTTTTGGGAGGGGGACTTTGCAAGGGGCTGCAGAGGTGTATGCCATCACCGATTGCCTTGTGTCTCTAGTAGTTCTTGGGGTTGATGTAGGGGTCACACTGGAGGGGGAGGCTGTTGCGGTTGATCCCTCCATGGATTGCTGCGCCCTCTACATCCACAGGTTCTCCCTATAATTGGTTTCCTGCATTTCCACAAGAATCTGGCCAAGCATGTCCATCATTCCAGTCCTGAATTGGTGGATTTCCATAGTCAGGATTGCCTGCTGTGAGTTGCTTGCACGGAGGATAGCTGTTTTCCTCTTCACATCTGCAACCTCCTCAAGTACCTTGTTGATCGCTTCTACTCATTGAGCTACCTCCTCTGGATGCTCAGGCACTCCACATCCATCCCCATGGTTTGGCTACCTGTGGCAGGGTATATGGCCATAGATAGTGGAGTTACAGTTACTGGGGATGGTTCTCCAGCTTCTTCTCACTCTTCTTGTGGCCATTGGGTTCCTACGGGTCTTGTTTTGGTTCTGCTGGTGGTGGGGAGGTGTGTTGAGGGCCAGCATGTGAGGACCCTGAGGATACCTGTGCCACTACCACATCTATGCAGTCTGTATTTGCCACAGATGGTTGGCCCTCTATTTGAGTCAATTAGGCAGAGGTGCCCATTTTCCAGTGACCGTGGGTCATACTGTGACCCCTGGTATCTGTCTCCTTCCCACTGGATATAGGGTCATAGGTGTTATCCTGCTGTTGCTGCATCCAGATGGGAGGCTATGTATTGGGCATCCAGTGCCATCCCTGTGGTAGTGGTGTTAGTGGTGCCATCCAATGAATGCCTTGGGTGCTGTTAGACATCCAACAGGAGGCATCCACTCTCTGGCAGTTGTTGGTGGCAGCCTGTACTCCAAAGGTGGTGTTGATAGTAGTGACCTCCTGCTTGGGCCCTCTCCTGGCTCCTCAGGGGCCTTAGGTCTCCTCCTCACCTGCCTCCTGTTGTTCCACAGGCATGGATGCTGTGTAGGTAAATGAGATGTGTGGTTATTCACCTATGCCAATGCAAGAGGGATGCAAGATGATGACATTGACATGTGAACCCTTGAGTGGCAGGATGTAACCAATGTATTGAGTTACATTGCATTAGATAGCATCTTGGTACTCATTGATTGATGATCTTGATACGATTCTGTACATTCATGTAAGCAACCTACAGTGGTTGAACTGTGTATTTGTGTGTTTTTATGCCTTTGTGTGTTTATGTTCAAGGCCTATATGTTGCACATGCAATCAGTTTGTATCAGTTGAAGTGTTGTATGTGAGTTGATCCCTGTGGACCTGAGCAGTGTAACCCTGGTGTATTGTGTTCTTCAACTGTTAAACCTTTGAGTGCCAGAGGGATACTCAATGAACTGTCAACCAATTTGTTGCTTACCCTCTAACACTCGTGGGGTTAGGTGTTGGCCTCCCTATTGCTCCATGTATAACACTGTGGGCTATGATGGCAAACATTGTTTATTTGCATTGGATATACTTGATCTACACAACAATAAGGGGGTTAAATGTGGAATTGGCCAGGACTTGTTCTGCTTAACCTTCCACATATCTGTTTGGATTGTACTGTATCATGTATTGTTTGAACCCTCTCAGCGCTGCGTTGGTGAACTTGTGTGAATCAATGGCGGTCATGTGGTCAGCTTGCACTGTGTTGATCCATACTAGGTATGTGGGTTTGTGTGGTGTATAGTTATGGAATGGTGCACTTACCGGTAGTAGACTAGAATCTCCTCTTAGGGGTTGAAGCGGATGTTGGCTGGAGCACCACCTCCAGTGACCTCACCCCACCGCTACTTGATCAACTCTAAGGTCCTGTTACAGCTAGAGACTGAATTGACACTGCTGAAGACTTGATGCCAGATGGCCTTCTTCTTGGCACCCAGACCACAGACCCTCTCCCTTGGGTACAGGATAGTCTCCCTATCCAGAATGCTGCGATGAGGTCCGTATTTTACTCATATGAGTACTTAGGTCGAGCAGAGTCTCATCATCAGCACCAGCCTGGGACGTGTCAGAGCTCTGGCTTTCTGCCTTGCCTGTGCTGACCCTGACTGTATAGAGTGTTCCCCAACATCTACCAATCGTCCAACTGGCAGTTCTGTCCCTGGCCTCTGTGTGCCTCTCCTTCCATGGGTATCCCTCTGCCCAGCTGGTTTAACTCTCCCACTCCTGGTCTTTTGCCTACCAAAACAGACAAAGAAACCAGGGAAATTGTCTTTCCCCATCTTTTGCCTGCCAGAATAGACATAGAAACCAGTAAGTTGCCGCAACTTTACTTGTGTCCACAACATTCTCTAACTCTTTCCCTGACCAGGGATGCACCTCTCCCAACCCATCTATCATCTCCTCTCCCTGCCCTTCTCCCATCTCTCTATCCTTCTTTCCTCTCTTTGTCATCTCACACCAAATCACACTCAGGCACTCACACAGGCCCTTGCAGACAGAGTCAAACACACTCACTCTCTGTCACTCTCTTGCACTGTTAAAATAAAATATAAAGTTATGTTATGTGTAGGGATGAGAGAAAACTTTCCCTGCATGACTTTTCACGACAACTTTGCTGATTTTTTGTTTTTCCTGCGAAAAATTTTGCCTTTCCACCTATGCAAAAATACCCTCCTTTTTGATATTTTAACAAATGTTCTGCCTATTTTAACACATTTTTCACCTATATTTCCTATAGGTACTACTTTTCCCATTGTAATATTACTTCTTCTGAGGGCTTAAGTTTGGAAATAAGTGGCTAAAAGTCAAAGTTATGAGTCCTACAGCAACATATGGCTCGAAAAATGTGTTAGCATGCAGAATGCATTTGTCCTCTGCCCACAACTCTAACTTCCTGCTTAAGTGACACTAGCACATAGCCATGATTATGTCAAGTAATAAAAAGAAATAAAGTACAACCTACAATTTGGCAGATATGTATAATTGTGGTGGTGGGGGACTAGCATGGTGTGATTTGTGTATGTATTTTTACCATTGTCTTACTCTATCCTCCATCTCAGATTAAAGACACACATTACTTATCTGTCATTGCAGTGGTCCCAAGTGGGGTAGATGGTGGCAACCCTTCCTCACATCCCTCCTCCACCTCCTCATCTGTGCTGCTGTTAATATATTTGGTCTGGATTTGTCTGTTATACTCCTCTGCAGCAGAAGCCACAGTTGTTATTTGGACTGAACTAACTGTTGGCACTGGCATTAGCACTCACTCTGACACATAAATAACTTCACTACATCTTTTTTCTGCCCTAGAGCCCTGGGTACTTTTTAAAGTGCTGCTGCTAGTGGTGGCACCTTTGGCCTGCTGATAGTGTTTCTCCCAGTCAGACCTGTGATTGTGCTTCAGGTGGCATCTCATAGAGGAGGTGTCTAGGTGAGGGCTTGCTTTCCCCCTGCTCACTTGCTTTTTGCACAGACAACAGATAGCAACATGCTTAGCTTAAGGATCCTGAGTGAAGTATTTCCATACTATGGACTTCATGGAATGACGGGTTCCTGAGGTGGTGGTGCTGCTACTACTACTACTACTGGGGCTAGACATTGATGTAATTCTACTGCCACTACTACTAGGTGTCAAAAGTGCAGCACTTACAGCAGCAGCAGAGGCACTCGTCACATCTAACATTGTGGATGTTAACCTGTGTTACTGTTGCTGGGTACTCAAAACAGGTGTGTGTGGCTGAGTGGGACTTGGACTTTGAAGAGGTGATGATGCTAATGATGACTGCTAGGGTGACTGTGTGCTTTTTGACATCTGTACTTGTCCAGGGTCAGACTTTCCACTAACTTTCTCAAACACTTTATAGACAGGCACAGTGCTCCTTAAAAGTGGTGGGAGATTCAGCCTTTGACTTTCTGCTAAACTTATAGCCCTGTCATCATCCTCACTCTCAACTTCATCTATATCTGAACAAGAGAAGAATGTTGGAGGGATTTATTCTAGATTCTGCCTCATCATCAGTCATCATTAGGTCATCCTCACCAGCATCAGCATCAACTGACAGTTCTGGCCCACTATTACCGTTATATTCCTCTAAGCTTTTGGAGGTCTCAAACAATTTCATTTACTTTAATAACAAAATTCCCTACTGCTTTGAGGGTGGGTGTTTTGGTGCTTGTTTGTCTCACTATCTGATGCAACAGGAGGCTCAGCTGCTACACCTTCCTCTATTATGCTACTGCCACACTTTATTTCTACTGGCACTGGTGGTACTGCAACTAGTTTTTCTGGGACCTTGACAAACTGCATCCTCCCTTGGAGTAGAGGGATCATCATCATTGATTGCACACGCTGCAGCAACCATTGCTGCAGTCAGTTTTTGAACTACTACTTTACTGTCACGTCCCTGCACTGCTCCACCCCTACCCCTTCCCCTTGTGCGTTTGCTGGACATTAAGCAACTACACTGTGTTTTTTTACTGTACGGTACACAACACAACTGATGGAGCTGATTGATGCCTTACCTAAGCCCAGTCAGCTGTATGTCACTGTCAAATAATATATTTAGTTCTTTAATATTTTTAATTTATATATATATATATATATATATATATATATATATATATATATATATATTTTATAATTGTCCACCCTGTTGTCTTATCACAGTCTGTCCAAAAAATTATAACTGAAAAACAAAATCAAGAACATCTTTCCCCAGACCTACCCACCCAGCACAGAAACAATAACAGAAAGATCAGCAAGCAAATAGGTCCCTAGCTTCCTGTGTCTTCCCAGTCAGTCACATGGAATTTTGTAGTATTTGGGCTCAACCTCCTTCATCCCTTCTTCTCCCCAGAGTGCCCCACTGACTCTCCTAACAGAAAAAATGTCCTACCTAAAAGATTCCCTAAACTAAACTTCAATTCCCCTCTCTGTATTCTCTAGCTCAAAAAACGTACTGCTCTCTCCTCTCACAGACACAAAATGGCATGCTGTGAGAGCCTGACAGCCTTTACATCAGTGTTTCTCAACTCCTGTCCTCGGAACCCTCTAACAGGCCAGGATTTGATGATTTCCTTGTTAGAGTACAGGTAAGCTAATCAATGTGAATGAGCTTCTGATCACCACACCTGTGCTCTAGCAGGGAAATCATTAAATCCTGGGTCCTGAGGGCAGGAGATGAGAAACACTGCTTTAAATGGCTGTAGAAAACTTTTGTGTGGTGGAGAAATATTTTTCTTCCCATTAATTTCAATGGGTGAAAAAGGTGGGAAAAATAGGAAAAATTGAACTTTTCGTGTGAAATTATTCACCAAGTGGAAAGTACCATTACTCACCGATTTCAGTTTAAGGTGAAAATTTTTGCCCATCCCTAGTTATGTGCATAAAACCAAAAACGTGTGTGTGTGTGTCTTTGTGTTTGTATGTTTATGTAAGATGTGCAAAGGTGTATTATGTGTCAAAATACGTGTAACAACTGTTTCCCCTCTCAACTCCATCTGCCTTAGTCAAGTGTCAGCTCCTTACTCTCTATCACTATCCTCTGCTCCTGTGTCCTGTGCTCTAGCTCAGAAAAACACAAAACACATACAAGGTATGTCAGTTATTTTGGGGTATATGTAGGGGTGTTTGAATATACTTAATACTTTGGTGTGTTGTGATTGGCTGTGAGTTTGAACTTGTCTTGACAATGTCTAGCATCACTAGATAACATTGACTGTTGTCTTTTTAGTTTGAACTTGACATATCTTATGTTAATTATCAATGGATTTGAATGCACGGTGAGGCCAAGAAAAGATGTGACGCATGTTTTGGATGTACATGAATTTTTTGGGCTTAAGCTTGTTAGCCATTCTTGTAGACTGCTTATTGAATGCTACTCAAGTCAGATATGATTAATGATCATTGGGCTTTTTTGCCTTAATGGTGGTTTTACAGTGCACAATTGAACTGGAGCCTAAATCAGTCTGAGAAGCTGTTAACCTTTTGAATACTAGAGGTGTGTGCAACCGATTTGGCATTCAAATCAAAGGGTTAAGCTTTGATTCAATCCCCCCCCAGCCAAAAAAGTGCCATTTTTTCAAACACAGTAATCAATTCAATTACCAGTGCTATAACAAATACCGACAGAAGAAAAATGCACATCGGGAGATAAAGATAGTGCCCATTGAAACCAGTCTACTATTCCAATTCAATTCCATATGTTAGGCGTTAAGATGCATTAAAGGGACAGTAATATCCCATAAAAATGCTTTTAGTTTTGTAGAGGATAAAAAATAAACTCTATGTCACAAATCCTATCTCTCAAACCACTATGGTTTGAGAGATATATGCATTCAAAGTTTCCCCCTCCCTCCCCTTCTCCTGATGTCAGCTGTAAAGCTGATAGCAGGAGATCTGTGTCGGCCAACATGAGGAGACTCTTCAACAGAGCCGAAATCACGTTATTTAAAAAGAAGTACTTAATCGGAACGATCCACAAAGTGTGTTTGCAAACCAGGAACACTTTATAGACCTTTCCAATTAAGTAATAATTTTCCAATAATGCGATTTTGGCTATGCTGCAGAGCCACTTTGACTGACAGACAGGTACGCAACACATTGTAGAACAATGTGTTTAATTCCTCTCTGGTGCTTAAAGGGTTAAAGTAATGCATCTAGTCCTAGTTGAATAAAGTCAACATTCCCCCAAATCAAAGAAAATGGTTCCAGATCCATTTTGCATTAATGTAGTTTTCCATTCCAAAAAGAAAAATATATGTTTAGACAAAAAAATTCTATATTTTTTTCCCCCCACTAGGACCTGCTTGGCTGGGAGGTACATAAACACACATCCCAGCCAATGGATTTGGGGGGCCCTATAGGAGCTGATTGGCTGTGAGGTATGTACAAACACTTCCCAGCCAATGGACATCTGGGAACCATTTTGACAGGAACTGTCCATATAGGGTAATAGCCAGTCTCTGTTCAAATTTCCAACAGACTGGCTCGGGCATCAGCCTGAAAGGTAACGGGGGGGGGGTTCAGCCTGACTTCCTGCCTCCACCTCCAGCAACAGTGGCAGAGGCACCATACGGTTTTTAGTATTACAGTGCCTCAATATACAATTTTTTTCTCCAAAACATATATTTTTATTTTTGTAACAAAAACATTTCTTAAATACAAAATGTGTTTGGAACCATTTTCTTTGATTTGGAGGAATGTTGATTTTATTCAGCTAGAACTAGATTCAGTACTTTAATCCTTTGAGTGTCAGAGAGGTATGCAATGTATTTCTCTGCAATGATTGTGCATCCCTCTGTCCATCAAAGGGTTAACAACTGCACATATTTGTAACTTATGTTTGTGGAGCATATTTCATGTTTACTTTTTTTCTGTTCAGGTACATATTTGTTACAAAGAATAAGAGAAGAAGACAGAAGATAGGAGATGAAGAGAATTAATTAGAAGGTAGATAAAAGATTGAAGAAGAAGATGGACAGTGGATGACAGGTAAGTGATACACAGATCTGGGCTAGTGTTAGGGCTAGTTTTGTTGCACTTTATTGTTAGGGGAAATGTGTTAGGGACAGTGACTGTTGAGCTCACTCTCAGTGCTTGACATTGTCAGGCATTGATCATTAGCTCTTTTTCTTTGATGTTCCCATTACTTACGCTATTTAGCATTGGTTTTGGGAACCTAAAACACACAACGGACGTTTGGCCAAAAGGCAGATTCTTTGGCCCAGTCTTCGCTGTGGTTTCCGTTGGTAGGTTAATTGAATACTGACTGTGACACTGTGTGTGTGTGTACCGGTCGGTAGCCATTTTTGTCCTACCGGCTGTTTTACCGTACTTCTCTGAATCGAGGCATTAACCCTTTGAGTACCAGAGGGGTACTCATAGCATTGCCAATCAATGCATTGTGCCACCCCGGCACTCAATCAGTTAAAGTTTTCTCACAGTTGAATGAGTGATCATGATTTGAATACTAAATTGGTCATTTATTTTTGAGAAAACATTACCTTTTGCACATCCCTCTGTCACACAAAAGGTTAACAGATTCTCATACCGAGTCAGAGTGAAGGAGTGCTAATTTATGCTGTCTTGAGCTAACATTTTGTCTCTAAAAGTGTACAGGGCATATCCTATGCCCACTGCACAAATATTAATTGAATGTAACACATTCAGAATTGCAGGAGCAGATAGATCACAGTTGCTTCACTAGGAATACATTTATTTTCTAACATTTTATCACGGTGCCCGTGACTGGTGCTGTTCAGTGTCAGTCACTTGCTGAGTATCATGATTGGCTGTCTGTGATTAGCCCTCCTCACACAGCCTTTTTAAACCCAGGCTGAGCACTTCCAGGTTGCCCTTTCGTGGTGTTTCTGACTCCACTCTGCCTGACCTGCTTGTCAGGCTTCTGGGCCTGTTCCTGCTGTACTTGCTGATCCTGTCTTCCAGTGTTCCTGTATGCTAGTGTTCCTGTGTTCCAGAGTTCCAGTGTTCCTGTGTTCCAGCACCTCGCGGGTTAATCTTACTGAGTTCCAGTGTTCCTGTGTTCCAGCACCTCGCGGGTTAATCTTACTGAGTTCCTGAATCTCCTGCTCCAGCCGTCACTCTGGCGACATTGTTCTTCTCGCTGCTGATCATACTTTGTTGGTTTACTCCACTAAACCTGGTTGCGATATACATTGTTGGTCCCAGCGTGCGGATGCTGGTTTACTCCACTAAACCTGGTTGCGATATACATTGTTGGTCCCAGCGTGCGGACGCTGGTTTACTCCACTAAACCTGGTTGCGATATACATTGTTGGTCTCAACGTGCGGACACTGGTTTACTCCACTAAACCTGGTTGCGATATACATTGTTGGTCTCAGCGTGCGGTCGCTGGTTTACTCCACTAAACCTGGTTGCGATATACATTGTTGGTCTCAGTGTGCAGATGCTGGTTTACTCCACTAAGCCTGGTTGCGATATACATTGTTGGTCCCAGCGTGCAGACGCTGGTTTACTCCACTAAACCTGGTTGCTATATACATTGTTGGTCCCAGCGTGCGGACGCTGGTGTACTCCACTAAACTGGTTGCGAGATACATTATTGGCTCCAGCGTGTGGACGCTGGTTTGCTCCACTAAACTTGGTTGCGATATACGTTGTTGGTCCCAGCGTGCGGACGCTGGTTTACTCCACTAAACCTGGTTGCGACATACATTGTTGGTTCCAGCGTGCGGTCGCTGGTTTGCTCCATTAAACCTGGTGGCGCTATTACCATTAGTCCCAACGTGTGGACGTTGGTTTGCTCCTGAACATCCAGTACTGTGATCAGTCGCTGTCCACTTCCTTGCAGTTGTCTGAGTATCCCTGGCAATAGACTCCTGCTGAGTAAGACCTCTATACTTATGCTCTATGTTGTCTTAGTCACCTGACAGCTGGTCTACTCGCTCAGGCTGCCCTGCCCGGTATTGGTGAGGCCGGTAGAACCTTGACGATACCATCCTGTAGGTTGCCTCACCCGGTATTGGCAGGGCCGGTAGAGCCTACTCCAGTACTCCTTTGGGCTGCCCTGCCCGGTATTGGTAAGGCCGGTAGAACCTTGTAATTCACCATCTTTAAGGTTGCTTTACCCGGTATTGGCAGGGCCGGTAGAGCCTACATTCAGCATTCTGTGGGGGCTGCCTTGCCCGGTATTGGTAAGGCCGGTAGAACCGGTATATGTCATCTCACGGTTGCCTTACCCGGTATAGGCAAGGCCGGTAGAGCCTGTCATTATAACTGTCACTTGGGTTGCCTTGCCCTGTATTTAGGCAAGGCCAGTAGAACCTATTATGTTATATTACTGTTGTATTGTTATGTATGTTTACCCTACGGGGACTGCCTTTATCTTTTAATAAAGTTAAGTTATTTTACCAAACCTTAAGTCTGAGAGTCTTCAAATCTGTGACAGTACGAAAGGGCCATGACCTCAGACACTAAGGGCTCGATTTAAAGGCAGCCGTTAGCAAAAAAAAACACTAACGGGTGCGTTAAGTGTCATGTTGCAATTCAAAGATCCGTCTAAAGAACAGCTAACGGCAGTTGCAGAATCCTAACGGCCGATACACTTACGTGCATTCAGACGCATGGAACAACATACCCCAGAGCTATTCAAAGGCTTGCGGTACTGATAACGGCTGAAAAAAAGACACACCTAACGGCTAAAAGTTAAGACCCACTTTTCACACACGTTAGACACTTAAAAGCCAAAACTAAACACCCGTTACAGAGGAAAAGACACAAAAGGCTTACCGCACAACCATGTAAATGGGAAAATTAACCCGTGCAATGCCAAAACAACACAAAAACATGCACACACAACACAAATCACTACACACACAACAACAACCAACACCACAGGGATGACGACACACAAAAAAACAACAACACAACATGGCACGGAACAATGGGGGTCATCACACAAAGCGGACCCTGCAAATACAAGCTCACCTGGGCAACATCAACACGCGACCTGCACCCCACAACTGCACGCCCGCAAATGGCACACACAGAACAAGCACAACACACCACATCTTATAACACACACACACCTGCTAACACTTACCTGGACACAAACAACTCACCATTGGTCAGCACTCACCTCATCACCACACCTACACAACGCCCTAGCAAGTACTTAAAGGGACAACTCAACACACTCACTTGTGGCTTGTTTTCCACTCAGGGAGGGAGAGAGAGAGATAGAGCGAGAGAGGTAGAGAAAGAGAGATAGAGACAGATAGAGAGAGTAAACAGTATGTTGGGTTACATATTGTTGCGAAGACTGCGGAGAAGGCGTGGAAGGGAGAGAGCTAGGGAACATCAGCAACCTCCAAGCACGCCTCATCAACAGCCTTCACCTGTTGCAAGTGAGGAGGCTCTGGCTCAGCAGCCACACAGGAGTCCATCCCCACCTGGAGAACACAGGATGTATAGACGACCACCAAGGCCCAGGGTATACCGCCCAAGGGTCACACTCTTTGGAATGGCTGATGACGAGGTCATTGATCGCTACAGGTTGAGGCCTGACAGCATCATTGCCTTGTATGAGGTCATCAAGGAGCATGTGGATCCCATCTACATCAACAACCATGCCCTAACTGGCCTGCAGAAACTACTCTGTGCCATACACTTCATGGCAAGCGGGGCCTTCCAGTCCACTGAGGGTTACGCATCTGGCATGTCACAGGCCACATTCTCCAGAGTGCTGGCCCAGGTCCTGCCAGCCCTCAAAAGCAAGGCCAGTACCTATATACATTTTCCCACCACCGACATGGACTGGATACACGTCAAGCAGGCCTTTTAAGCAAAGGGAGGAATGCCCAGGGTCATGGGTGCTATAGATTGCACCCATGTCCGGATCAAGGCCCCAGCACGTGACGCACAGATATTCATCAACAGGAAGAACACACATACACAGGCGTACACACCACTCAGCTCAGCATGCACCTGACCCACAGCTACTACGTCCACCACACAAAACATCATTCACACAACATGTGCTCCCTGTTTCACCATGTCACTCACATTACACAGGTGATGCTGGCTATGGATGCAAGTCCTGGCTATTGACCCCTCTGGCCAATCCCCAAACACATGCCCAGGAAAGCTACAACCAGGCTCATGCCAGAATGAGGAATGCTATTGAGCGGACATTTGGGCTTCTCAAGTCAAGATTCCGATGTCTGGACCACTCTGGGGGAGCACTGCAGTATGCACCGGCTAAGGTGTGTGACATCATTGTGGCGTGTGCAATACTGCACAACATCGCAGTGGACACCAGGCTGCTGGAGCACATCCCGGACCCCCCCATACAGGAAGTGGCCATGGACATCGGGCATGTGGAGGAGACCATGAGAGGGGCACAGATCAGAGACAGGCTCATCACGGAACACTTCACCTGTGAGTATAACACATGCATGCAAACAATCCATGCAAGTCCCCCATCAGTCCTGTGACACTAACCACACTGCACATTTTGTTCTGTCTCACCCCACAGGAACAGTGACACAGCACTGCACTGGCAGTGGACGTGGAAAATTGTGTGTGTGGACTCAACAACCATCCTCCATTCCACTCTCCACGTTGACATACAGACCCCAAGGATATCACGCACACCCCCAGGAGAAACAAGGTACAACCCATGTTCATCACCTTACACGGCTTGATTGACAGCAACTAACTGGATATGCCATGATTATAGCCTGAACAACCATGCTAGCCCAGTAGCGAAAGAGTATTATCTAATGATATGCATTAGAAGGGACATCAGATTCAATATGGGACCTGTACTGTGCTACAGCTGAGAAGAGCAGCACAGGGGTGGATGTACAGTGGTATGGGCACACAATGTAGAGGTCATGAGACGTAGATCAGATTACCAGGGACTCCATGCTGACCTGTGAGTGTGCAGACATATGTGCCCCTGACATGAATACACACATCAACAAATGTGTCCTAACAGTTCCATGGAAGAAATGACATTGGGCTGCCACTGTCACTTTCACAGTGGCAGCACAATGTCATTACTTCCATGGAGCTCTCAGAACACTTGTTAATGTGTGCATACATGTCAGGGGCACATATCCCTAGGGCTGATGCACATGTCCTTAGTTCCCCACAGAATTGGTTACAGATGAGTACACAACACATTGTCAAGCAATGGTTTGTGCACTCACCTGTAACTGTGAAAACTGAGGGGATGAAAAAGACTAAATTGTTGTTGCTTGATGATCAGTTCAGGTCTACTGCTCTAAATCCTGTCGTCTTGTCCCGCAGGCATCCGTAACATGATCCATCCTTGAACTGAAGATCTTCCATGTGACTGGATTGATGTCTTGACAACACGTTCATGAAGATCACCCCTTGCTGTTTATGGTGATGTTGTTGGTGATGCAAAGTTTGACCTGAGGTTCACACAAACCTCTACTGGAACATTCTCATAGAGACACAGAAAACACTAATTCTTGAGTGTTTTAACCTGTACAGTCAAGATGCTCAGCTACAGAGTTGTCAAACCTCATGGACAACACATGAGCAGGGCAGCAGTGTTACTGAAGTATTACGATTTAGTTTCAAAGTACATTTAGTGTTCTCATACAGGTGTTCAATGCATATAGGCAATACACACACAAAACACATGTACATTCAAATGTACTTTGAGACACAATAAAGATGAACCATCACCATTCTATCTGTGTCTGTAGGAGGATATATTTGAGAACACATATGTCAATGTGTTACCACACCCAGGGTAGAGTATGCCCCATACATGGAAAGGCATCACCCACATCACAGGAGTCCACCACTTGTTTGCCAGTGACTGGACTCTGTGATGTATCCATGCAAACAGATGATGGTGGCAGTGATGCACCAATGTGTTGTGGGAGTGATGAAGAGGTGATACAGGGGACATACTTCCACAGTGAATACCTGTCCACAGTATCTGTATTGCTCAGTATAATCCATGTTCTGAGATTTTGCTCCACTTTGACATATCTCAGTACATGGGCTAATGAACAACCAGACTAAGTGGACATGTGTTATCACTGGTGAAGTCTGTTACACCCTTAGGGAAACAGCAACTCAACTTACAGGAGACCCCAATGCTCAGCCCAGGATATCAATGTGTGTGCTACACATTGAAATCCTAGGTTAAAAACATTGGCGTCCCCAGTAAGTCAGTTGCACAATGAGTGTGTGAATCCAAGTCAAAATGGATACATGTCCCATTTATCTATCCTGCTTATAATGTCCCTGCTAAGTAACAGAGCTGTTTGTCTGGTTATCCCATTAACCCACTGAGTGCAAGAGTGGTCCCCAACGCATTTCTTTACAATGCGTTGTCTACCACTCTGGCACTCAAAGGGTTAAACACAACATATAATGTAGACAAATGTTCAGTGTTGTACAATTTGTTGTGCTAAGGGGTATGTTTTGTTGTTCAAATTCAACACACAACACCGCCATATAACACAGTGGTGTAATATGGCTCCAGGGATGTATTACAAGTTGAATTTGTACAACGGTGTGTGTGTGTGAACCCATGTTGTAGCATCCCACTAACATTTCACCCAGGCAGAGGTTGTGTTCACTGCATTGTATGGCAATGCATTGGAGACAACCCTGCCACCCAATCCATAACTGAAGACACAACAGATCAGACAGGAATACAAAAAAAAGGTTTTTTTATTGAGGGGAAAGTTGACAGGTTGGGCCTTTCATTTTTTCCTTTTTGGGTGGGGGGCCTTAGCCTGGGTGCCAGAGGTGGATGCCCTTGTTGAACTCCTGGTAATCCTCTGCCCCCTAGGTGTGGCTTCAGGGGTAACACTAGAGGGGGTGGTGGTTGCAGTAGACCCCTCAGTGGAACGCAAGTTCTCCCTCTCCATCCTCAGGTTCTCCCTGCGGTTTATCTCCCTCAACTCCACAAGGATCACACCAGTCCTGAGCTGCTGGAGTAGTGTATTCCCCCTGGACACCTCCGACTCCAAACCTTGGATCCTGCTCTCCAATTGAGCAATGTTCCTTCTGGATTGCCTCCTGCTCCTTGTAATGTTGTTGTCAGTACTCCTGCTCGACCGGAGTAGTCTCCTCTGCAGGGCCATACACTCCGCCTCCATCCCTGTGAGGCGTGCGGTGCTGGAGGTGGATGTGGCCGGTGTCACAGGTGCTGCTGTTTCCTCTGCTGCTGAGGGTGCTGTTTCCTCTGCTGCTGAGGGTGCTGTTTGCTCTGGTGCTGCTGGAGGTGCTGTGGCTGCTGTGACAGCTGTTGGAGTGGCTGATGCAGATGATGGGCACATGCCCACCACATCAAGTGACTCCGAGCTGCCCAATGATGTGTGTGCTGGTGGAGGTGTGAAAATGTCCCTGGGTACGGGGCGCTGGGGCTCACCAATCAGGCCCAGGTGTGGGTAGTCCAGTGGCCATGGGTCATATGGTGGCCACTGATAGGTGCTTGGACCCCACCTGGGATCATACCTTGGGGCATGCTGTGGAGCCATCCAGGAGGGTGGGTTTAACTGGGAGGCATATGGCCCATATTGGGTGGTGGCCACTGTCCCTGGCAGCCATTGCCTCCCTGGCGGTGGTGGTGCTGCTGATGGAGGGTAGTAGCTGGTGGAGGTGGCTGGATAGGTCCACCTCTCCTCCTGTGGCATCCAGCCACTGTACTGTGGAGGTGCAGCTTGAAGGTGCACAGCCTGTGGTGGTGCAGCTTGAAGGGGTGCAGCCTGTGGTGGTGCAGCTTGAAGGGATGCAGCCTGTGGTGGTGCAGCTTGAAGGGGTGCAGCCTGTGGTGGTGCAGCTTGAAGGGGTGCAGTAGGTGGTGGTGCAGCCTGTGTTGGAGGGGATGGTGATGGTGGGTAAGGTGACCACCGACTGGTCCCCTCATCTGTGTCCTCCTCACTGGGGGGTGACATTGCCTCCTCCACTGTCTCCCGCTGGGCTTGAGGGCCGTAAGCTGTGTGGAGAAATAAGATGTTGTGATTAGTGACCTTAGCCATATGTTTGTGGAGACAGTTATACTTTGATATGTGGTGAAGAAAATGATATGTGCTTGGGTTAATCCCCCTGGGTAAACAAGGGTACACCCACTGCTGAAAGGTGTTGTTTGAGTTATTACAGGTGAAGGTTTCATTTTGAGGTGCAATATCACAGTGGGCCGAAATAGTACAGTGGGGCTGTTGCAACACCCTCCCATGTTGATATCTGGTCCCTGTACCAGAACTGTCCACATGATTGTGTAGTAACAGCACCACTGTACAATTTCATGCCACTGGGGTATTGGCCCTGACATATCCATTTCTGAGCTGTGATACCTTTTGAATCAACACACCTTTCAACAGTAGGAATTCAATTGTTTAACTCGGGGGAGGGGGGTGAATCCAACAACATATATTTATCTTCACAACTTGTAGGGATGGCTATCCCTCCAGGGGGATGGCAAAGGTTAAGTTCACCTTGATGTCATATTGTAGACATTGTGAAAACGGATGTTGTTCCCTGTTAGTCCTATCCCTCCTACCCTCATGGTTGTTCAGATATTGCTGTATGTGACAGATGGAGATTTCAGTCATTATTTGTCCACACGAGCCCAAATCGCCCCATTTAGATAACAATACTTAATTGGAATGGTGTACAGAGTGTGCCTGGTTTGCAAGCACACTCTGTGGACCATTCCAAAGAGGTATTTATCTCGAAATGTTGCGACTTTGGCTCTGCTGAAGAGCCTCCGTGTGGTCAAATGATAGATATCTCCACCTGTCACACAGAGCAATATCTGTATAACCATGAGTGTTGGAGGGATGGGACTTAGATCAAGACACATCTGTTAACGATGGCAATGATATGACATCTTGATGACATTACCCATTGCTATCCCATTACAGTGACACACAGGTAGAAATGGTCATATATGTATGTGGATATGTACCCTTCATATGGATAGAGTAATAACCTTCCAAGATGTGAAGCCAGAGGGAAGTTCAGTAGGTGTGATTGTCGTACTGGCTATACATGTGCACCCATCCAACATGACATTGTATTGATATGATGGATATGAACATACCTCGTATATCCCATCTACGTAGAGTGTGATATACTATGTATGTGTATTTGGATGGTAGCAATGTAGGTTGATTTGTGATGGGTGCACACATCTGACCAGTAAGGCAATCACATCCAGTGAAGTGATCTCTGTGTTCACATCGTGTTGTAACATATTTGTTAACATTTGAATCCTAAGGGCAACAATCCAGCCAGTAGTGAGGGATATCTTTGATTGAGGCCTGTTTTTGCTCTGTGTATGAGCCCATCCATCCTTCTGTGTGAGGCAACCGTACTCAATCCTAGATATCCATCAGTCATGGCCTGTTGGTGACCAAGGTATAATGATGTTTGCTATTTGTTTCCCATGTGTATCCTGCAAAGAGTGGCTGGTGTACCATCCATCCATGGCATCAGCACCCCTGTGGATCCATGTGGGAATCAGATATGGGATATGTAATTTCTAGTCAGGGTAAATGATTGCAGCCACAACACCAATGCCTACTTTTTCCAGCTTGAAATCTGTGGAATAGTTTTCGGCCTGTGTGTTGCACCTACAAGCATTTATTCTGTGTGACACTGTGATGTGTGACCTGATGCCCCCTTTTTGTGATTCAGTAAGCTGTGATGTTGAACTGATGAAGTGAACATGATGGTGACTTCTCCAGTGATCTCCTTTCCCCATTTCCAGTGTTTTCCATGGAGTCTGTGCAATGGGACCCTATGAACTTGATTCTTGTTTTGGCATATTCTCCATGGACTAACACTGGTACTGGTGAAGTGAGGGTGTGTAAGGGTTACTTTGTGTCCACCATCTGTTTGTCACCACTTAGTGAATGTCCCCTGTGTAGCATGTGATCGTTGTCCTATTGACTTGTTTGTTGTAAGGTTAACCCCTTGAGTCACAGAGGGGTTGCCAATGCATTGTTGATCGATGCATTGATGATCCCTCTAGCACTCAAGAGGTTAGGGTGGGGGTGGGGACATGGGTGACGTGTGTGAACAGTGATGATCTATGACAGTCGACATTTTGAACATGAAGGTTTGTGTATTGTGTGTAATGAGCACAGCGACAGGAGGGTTGAAGTAGGACTTTGACAGGTTTGTCCCAAGTTGGACGTTGCCATTTGTCCAGGTGTTGTGTCCTTTTTTTAACCCTCATGGTGCTGTGTTGGTGCAGTTGTATGGCTGAGTGATGGACATGTGTTGAGGTGTGACTGTGTGTGCAGCTGGTGTTGGTTGCTGTAGTGTGTTGTTCTGTAGTGTTGCACTTACCGGTAGTGTGGAGGCTCCTCTCATCCCCAGTGTCAGTTCCTCCCACGACCCCCTCGATCATGGTCGGGGACATGTTCTGCCGCACCGTCTCCTCCCAGCCGCAGAATGTGATGGGCACAGATGGGCCACCTCCGGTGCTTCGGGCTTGCTTGGCCATGTCAGACATCTTGTTCTTGACCACCCTCCGGCAGTCGCCCAATCTCTTCTTCACAGACTCCACGTCCCGCCTGCATGTTGCCACCGCGTTCACCTGGCTGCAGATCTGATTCCAGGCTGCCTTCCTCCGCGCTGCCAGGCCAGGGACCTTTGCCGTCGGATGGAGAACACTCTGCCTCTCCAGGACAGCTTCCACAAGAACCGTGTTCTCCTCCTCACTATATCTGGGATCCCTGATCCTGCCCTCATCAGCTCCGGCATGGGAGGATTCAGATCCGGAGTGCCCTGCCTGGTCTGACCCTGCCTGTGTGGGGTGCTCCCCAGGAACTACCCCTCGTCCCACTGCAGGTTCTGTCCCTGTCCTGCGTGTGCCTGCTCTTGTGGGCCGGGTCCCCCTCCGCCCTGCAGATCTCCCTCTGCCACCCCTGCTCTGCTGAGGGATCCCCTCCTGAGCTTCCTCCTCCTCCACTACTCTCCCCATCCCTCTCTCCTGTCCTCCTCTCCTGGCCATCACTCACCCAGTCACACCCAGGCACTCCCACAGGCCCTCACAGACACACTCGATCCACTCACTCTCTGTCACACACTTTCACTCCCAGATTCACACTGTCAAAATAAAAGTAGAATGTGTAAGGTGTTACAAAATAAAAGGATTATGTGTATGTATGTGTTTGTGTTTGTATGTGTGTATGTAATATGTGCAAAAGTGTGATATGTGCATATTTAGTGCACCTCTCTCCTCTCTCCAAACTGCAAAACTCCTCTACCTCCAATGAACGTGCCTCTCTCCCTCTCTCTAATGACTATCCTCCGCTCCTGGGTCCTGATATCTGGCTCTGAAGAACTCGATAACAGACAGTGTGTGCCGGTTATTTTTGGGTATATATAGGTGTATTTGAAGTTATTTGATACATTGGGGCTTTGTGATTGGCTGTGTGTTTGAATTTGTTTTGGCATCAATCATGGTTGCTTGACAACGGCAGCCGTTATATTACATGTTGTTTTGAGCGCAGTTATCGTGTGATTTGGCCGCCCGTTGTGCATTAACATGAGCGACAACGGCTTTTGTGTTACGTGTTTTTTGTGTGCCTACGCTCGATAGCTATTCTCGTAGAGTACCTATTGAATCTGCCGTAACTCCTGTATTATTTGCGAGCGATGTGCCTTTTTCACTTAGCGGCTGGTTTAACGGTTGCCTTTAAATCTAGCCCTAAGAGTGACGGTAACGCACAGAATATCCATTGGAGGATGGATATGCACGAGCAACGTTTGGATCAGCTAGCGGTTGCTATCCAAAATATTCTTGAACGCACGGTACTTGCAGATAAGTCCGGTGCTAACCCGGTGGTCCCGCCAATTCCGACACCGGAGAATGAGTCTAAGCCCTCAGGGGCCGCAGTCAAAGGGTTAACGGCTTCTGCACCCTTGCTGCTGAGATATGACAGGGACCCTCAATTATGCAGAGGGTTTATTAATCAACTCAAAATATTTATGGAATTCACGGCACACGCATTTCCTAGTGATCGCAGCAAGGTTGGGTTCATGATATCCCTGCTGACTAGCAGAGCATTGGCCTGGGCCAACCCACTTTGGGAAAAAGCTAAACCTTGCACAAAGAATTTCTGTGATTTTGTGCAATCCTTTCGGAGAGTATTTGAGCCTCCTGGTAAAACTACCTGCTAAACGTCTCATGGAGATACAACAGGGCAGGCGCACGGTTGTCGATTATGCCATTGAATTCCTCACCTTGGCAGCAGAGGTAGGGTGGAATAATGAGGCCCTGTTGGCAGCCTTTGCTCAAGGATTGAGTGACCAGATTAAAGATGAGATTGCAGCAAAAGAGTTACCTACTGACCTACACGATTATATCGAATACGTGATTCTAATTGACTCCAGAATACGTGAAAGAGTATGGTTAAAGAATAATGGGTCCAGTAGCATATTTTGCCCACCCAACCCTCCCTCTGCATCCAAACCTAGTGAACCTATTTCGGAACCAAGTGAACCTATGTAGGTGGGTTTCACTAGGTTAACTAAGGAGCAGAGAAGGTATCGCAAGACACAAGGATTATGTCTGTACTGCGGTAAAGATGGTCACCTGTTAAGATCTTGTCCGGTACGTCCGGGAAACGAACACATCTAGGGTACCTTGGGGGACAGGCCCTAGGTGGTGTCCAATCGTCCCCATTGTTGGACACACTTAAACCCACCATACAGGTGATATTGTCATGGGCACAACGCTCAGTTGAGGTTTTGGCCTTGGTTGATTCTGGTGCAGCTGGGTATTTTATGGACAATACCTTTGCTGAATTGCATGGGGTACCACGGATTCAGAGAGAAACCCCTCTTGCTATTGAAGCAATTGATGGCAGACCTTTGGAACCCACCCAAGTTACTTTTGAAACTATGCCCTGGTCCATGACTATTGGGGCTCTTCACAAGGAAGAGCAACAGTTCCAATTGATTAATTCTCCTCACCATGCCGTGATTTTGGGCTTTCCTTGGTTACAGTTGCACAACCCACAATTTGATTGGCAGAAATGTGAGATTGCTGCTTGGTCTCAGTTCTGTATGGATAAGTGCGTTACCCATCCTGTTAAGGTCTTGTGCACCTCCCCTTCACTACCTGATGCCTACCAGCAGTTTAGCGACGTTTTCAGTAAGGGAGAGGCTGGCACCCTACCTCAGCACAGACCATACGATTGTCGCATAGAACTGAGTCCTGGAGCAGTACCACCGAGGGGACGCACGTATCCATTGTCTTGTGAGGAGAACCAAGCTATGTAGGAATACATAGCAGATGCCCTCAGTAGAGGGATCATAAGGAAATCTACTTCTCCGGCCGGTGCCGGGCTCTTTTTTGTTAAGAAAAAAAGTGGCGAACTGCGACCTTGCATAGACTATCGTGGGCTGAATAAGCTGATGGCAAAAAATGCCTACCCAATACCACTCATCACCGAGCTGTTTGATAGACTTAAGGGGTCCTCGATTTTCACCATATTGGACCTAAGGGCAGCCTACAATTTGATACGTATCAGAGCTGGTGATGAGTGGAAAACTGCCTTCAATACGAGATCTGGGCATTATGAATACCTAGTCATGCCATTTGGTCTATGTAATGCTCCTGCAGTATTTCAAGAACTGATCAATGACGTTCTTAGAGATATGTTACAATCGTGTGTTGTAGTCTATCTTGACGACATACTTATCCACTCCAAAGACCTTTCACAACACATCAAGGATGTGTCTGAAGTCTTGCTGCGCTTACGAAAAAATAAATTATTCTGTAAACTGGAGAAATGCGAGTTCCACAAAACCAGTGTACCGTTTCTGGGGTTTATAATTGGCAAAGACGGCATTGCCATGGATAAAGAGAAATTGACGGCAGTCTTACAATGGCCTAAACCCAAGAGCCTCAAAGCCATCCAACGATTTCTGGGCTTCACCAATTATTACAGGAAGTTTATTAAAAACTTCTCCTCTATCGTGAAACCTCTGTCTGACCTCACGCACAAGGGCACTAACCCATCCCTCTGGCCGGTGGCTGCTGAAGAGGCCTTTGAGAAGTTGAAGGTAGCCTTTGCTGAAGCGCCTGTGTTGTCCCACCCTAATCCAATACTCCCCTTTACTTTGGAAGATGATGCCTCAGATATTAGGGTCGGGGCGGTGCTCTCTCAGCGACAGGTTAAAGGTGGTACACTCAGTCCCTGTGGATTCTTCTCAAAAAAACTGACTAGTGCTCAAAGTCATTACGAGATTGGTGATCGAGAATTACTGGCCATTATCCTCGCTCTCAAAGAAGGCACAAAATACCCCGTTTTGATTCTAACTGATCACAAGAATCTGACGTATCTTTCTGAGGCCAAGATACTGTCTTCTCGCCAGGCCAGATGGGCACTGTTTCTATCCCGATTCAATTTTGTTGTATCATACCTGCCGGGATCAAAGAATGTTAGGGCTGATGCTCTGTCTAGACAATTTGAAGCAGAGGTTGGCAGAGAAGAGGTACCAGCCCCTATCATTCAACCCGATCGAATATTGGCTACCATACGTACTAGTATTACTTCACCACCAGGGGAGGAGATTTTGGCATCCCAAGCTTCTGCTCCTCATGAGACTCCAGTGGGCAAATGTTTTGTCGCTGAGCCATTCTGTACTCGATTACTTGAGACCTACCACTCCTCTAAGGCTGCGGGACATATTGGTAGGGATCAATTGTTCTGGTCTCTCTCTCAGCTATTTTGGTGGCCTTCTATGAGAGCAGATTGTGCCAATTTTACGAATGCCTGTGCCACCTGTGCCCGTGCCAAAACCCCTAGACATCTCCCTGTGGGCTTGCTTCAGCCGGTGCCTAATGGTGAACGCCCTTGGTCTCACGTCTCTATCGACTTTATGGGAGAATTGCCCAGGTCTAGAGGGTACTCCTTCATATTGATGGTGGTAGACAGGTTCTCTAAAATGGCACACTTCGTACCCCTCCGTGGCCTTCCTTCGGCAAAGGAACTGGCAATGGTATTCGCTCAAGAAGTATTTCGGTTACATGGAGTACCCAGGTTGCTGGTGTCTGACAGGGGGAGTCAGTTTGTGTCCAGATTCTGGAGGGCATTTTGCAAACAGATGGGCATACAGCTATCATTTTCCTCGGCATATCATCCCCAGACTAACGGGGCTGCTGAGAGGGCCAATCAAGGATTGGAACAGTTTCTGCAATGTTTTGTGACTGACCATCCTGATAACTGGGCCGACTTGTTGCCTTGGGCAGAGTTCGCCAGGAACTGCGCAGTTAATTCTTCCTCCGGGAGCTCTCTGTTTTTGATCAATTATGGGTTCCAACCCTGTCTGCTCCCGGATTCCTTTCAATCACAGCAGATTCCAGCTCTGGATGAGCATATAGAGCAACTCCGTTCCACATGGGCACAAGTTCAGAGGGCATTGGGCCAGTCTTTTCAGCAACATCAGCGTCATGCCAATCGCAGAAGGCTTCCAGCAGTTTCCTTCCGAGTCGGGGATAGAGTATGGCTGTCCTCCAAGAATCTAAAGCTCAAGGTCCCATCTAATAAGCTGGCACCTCGGTTCATTGGTCCGTACAAGATCATTCGCAAAATTAACCCTGTTTCCTATGCCTTGGAATTACCTGCTTCTATGCGCATTCATAATGTATTCCATGTGTCTCTCCTTAAACCTCTGGTTTGTAACCGTTATACTACCACACCTGTGAGGCCAGGTCCTGTTGAAGTCGAGGGGCAGGAGGAGTATGAAGTACAAAACATTATTGATTCCCGCAGAGGTAGAGGAGGGGTACAGTATCTGGTGCATTGGAAAGGTTATGGTCCTGAGGATCGTTCCTGGGTAGACAGTAAGGACCTTCATGCACCCAAGTTACGACGAATATTTCATGCCAAATACCCTCAGAAGCCTAGACCCTACTCTGGGAGAGGGGGTCTTTGAAAGGGGGTACTATCACGGTGCCCGTGATTGGTGCTGTTCAGTGTCAGTCACTTGCTGAGTATCATGATTGGCTGTCTGTGATTAGCCCTCCTCACACAGCCTTTTTAAACCCAGGCTGAGCACTTCCAGGTTGCCCTTTCGTGGTGTTTCTGACTCCACTCTGCCTGACCTGCTTGTCAGGCTTCTGGGCCTGTTCCTGCTGTTCCTGCTGTACTTGCTGATCCTGTCTTTCAGTGTTCCTGTATGCTAGTGTTCCTGTGTTCCAGAGTTCCAGTGTTCCTGTGTTCCAGCACCTCGCGGGTTAATCTTACTGAGTTCCTGAATCTCCTGCTCCAGCCGTCGCTCTGGCAACATTGTTCTTCTCGCTGCTGATCATACTTTGTTGGTTTACTCCACTAAACCTGGTTGTGATATACATAGTTGGTCCCAGCGTGCAGATGCTGGTTTACTGCACTAAACCTGGTTGCGATATACATTGTTGGTCCCAGCGTGCGGATGCTGGTTTACTCCACTAAACCTGGTTGCGATATACATTGTTGGTCCCAGCGTGCGGACGCTGGTTTACTCCACTAAACCTGGTTGCGATATACATTGTTGGTCCCAGCGTGCGGACGCTGGTTTACTCCACTAAACCTGGTTGCAATATACATTGTTGTTCTCAGCGTGCGGACGCTGGTTTACTCCTCTAAACCTGGTTGCAATATACATTGTTGGTCTCAGCGTGCGGAAGCTGGTTTACTCCACTAAACCTGGTTGCAATATACATTGTTGGTCTCAGTGTGCGGATGCTGGTTTACTCCACTAAACCTGGTTGCGATATACATTGTTGGTCTCAGCGTGCGGACGCTGGTTTACTCCACTAAACCTGGCTGCTATATACATTGTTGGTCTCAGCGTGCGGACGCTGGTTTACTCCTCTAAACCTGGTTGCAATATACATTGTTGGTCTCAGCGTGCGGAAGCTGGTTTACTCCACTAAACCTGGTTGCGATATACATTGTTGGTCTCAGCGTGCAGACGCTGGTTTACTCCACTAAACCTGGCTGCTGTATACATTGTTGGTCCCAGCGTACGGACGCTGGTTTACTCCACTAAACTGGTTGCGAGATACATTATTGGCTCCAGCATGCGGATGCTGGTTTGCTCCACTAAACTTGGTTGCGATATACGTTGTTGGTCCCAGCGTGCAGACGCTGGTTTACTCCACTAAATCTGGTTGCGACATACATTGTTGGTTCCAGCGTGCAGTCGCTGGTTTGCTCCATTAAACCTGGTGGCGCTATTACCATTAGTCCCAACGTGCTCCTGAACATCCAGTACTGTGATCAGTCGCTGTCCACTTCCTTGCAGTTGTCTGAGTATCCCTGGCAATAGACTCCTGCTGAGTAAGACCTCTATACTTATGCTCTATGCTGTCTTAGTCACCTGACAGCTGGTCTACTCGCTCAGGCTGCCCTGCCCGGTATTGGTGAGGCCGGTAGAACCTTGACGATACCATCCTGTAGGTTGCCTCACCCGGTATTGGCAGGGCCGGTAGAGCCTACTCCAGTACTCCTTTGGGCTGCCCTGCCCGGTATTGGTAAGGCCGGTAGAACCTTGTAATTCACCATCTTTAAGGTTGCCTTACCCGGTATTGGCAGGGTCGGTAGAGCCTACATTCAGCATTCCGTGGGGGCTGCCTTGCCCGGTATTGGTAAGGCCGGTAGAACCGGTATATGTCATCTCACGGTTGCCTTACCCGGTATAGGCAAGGCCGGTAGAGCCTGTCATTATAACTGTCACTTGGGTTGCCTTGCCCAGTATTTAGGCAAGGCCGGTAGAACCTATTATATGTTATATTACTGTTGTATTGTTATGTATGTTTACCCTACGGGGACTGCCTTTAACTTTTAATAAAGTTAAGTTATTTTACCAAACCTTAAGTCTGAGAGTCTTCAAATCCGTGACACATTTTGCGTGTGAGAGTATAGAGGGGGGTGCAATGCATTGCAGAGGAATGCATTTCACACCCATTTGTAAATCAAAGGATTCATGTTTTTTGCAGTAAAACAAGTAATCCTGTAGAGGAAATAAACATAGTGGGGTTAATCATCCACATAGTAATATTGTGATTAGTATATTTACTATGGTAATGTAGAGTCCCTCCAACAATTGCTAATTCTGCAAGATGTATAGCAATGTGTGGCTCTCTACTTGGTGGATTACAATGACGTAATCCTACTCAGCCATTCTGTATTTGGAGGTCTGGGTAGGGATGGGTGAAAATGTTTCATCTCAAATCAGTGAAAAATGGCTTGACGAAAAAGTTCCTATGAAAAGTGTAATTTTTTTCCCCCTTTTTCCAGCTTTCTTTCACTAGCCCATTGCATTGAAATCAATGGGTAGAACATTTTTTTCTACCTCACAAAAGTTTTCTACAGCCATATAAAAATCTGTCAGGCTCACACAGTATGCCATTCTGTGTTTGTGAGAAAATAGAGAAGCATGTTTTTGAGCTAGAGAAGATAGATAAAGGGGAATAGAAGCTTAGTTTTAGGGAGTCATTTAGGTAGAACATTTGTTCTCTGTAGTAGGGGTGTCTGGGGCCACAATGGGGAGAAGAAGGGAGGAAGGAGGTTGACCCAAAATACCCCAAAATTTGGTGTGACTGACTGGCAAGACACAGGCAGCTGGGGTTCAAATTGCTTGCTGATTTTATTTTCATTGTCTCTGTGCTGGGGAAGTCTGGGGAAAGAATTTGTTGATTTTGTTTTTTAGTTATATATATATTTTGGGACAAACTGTGATAAGATATGGTGGACAACTTAAAATAAATAAATAAATAAATAACATAAATAAACAAATAAATATATTAGACAGCTGACTGGGAGCTCTATGACTAAGGCAAACTTGATAGACTGCAGACGGCATTGAGAATTTTGTTGAGGGCCAAGGCAAGACCTCACACTCCATCAGTTGTGTACTGTGGAAAATAAAAGCACACACACAGTAGTTGAGTAATGTGTAGCAAAAACGGAAGGGGGAAAGGTGGAGTAGTGCAGGGATGTGGGAGTAAAGTGGTAGCACAAAAACTGACTGCAGCAATCCTTGCTGCAGCATGTGCAATAAATGATGATGATCCCTCTCATCCCGGAGAGGATGCAGTTTGTCAAGGTCCAACCAATCACACCAGTCCCCCATCACCACTACCTGCCACATTGTAGGTTGTACATTATTTTTTTTAATCTCTTGACATCATCATGAAAATGTGCCAGTGTCACTTAAGCAGGAAGTTAGTCTTGTGGGCAAAGGACAAAGGCACTCTGCATGCTAACATGTTTTTCAAGGTAAATGTTGCTGTAGGACTCACAACTTTGACTTCCAGCTACTTATTTCTAAACTACAGCCCTCAGAAGAAGTAATATTATGCTGGGAAATGTTGCACCATATTAAACATAGAAAACAAATGTGTTGGAATAGGAGAAAAATGTGTTGAATAGGCAAAAAATATTTTAGACTATGTGACAAATCTGTTAGAATAGGAGAATAATGTGTTGGAAAAGGCAAAAAATTTACTGGAATAGGCGAAAAGGTGGAACATTTTGCATTGGAGAAAAAGAGAAATCTTTCGCAAAAAAGAGAAAAATTTAGCTTTTTTAGCGAAAAGTCATGTGGGAGATTTTTCTCATTTTTTGCCCACCCTACTGGTAGGCTACTTGTCTCTAGGTGTGGGCGAAAATTGTCTCTGTGTTCCTGCTCTTTTGCAGGAAAATCCGCATTAAAACTAGCGCTTAAAGTTTTTGCATCTTTTGCCCATTGGCCAAAATCTTTCGTTGTTTTTTCAATGGCTAAAAGGTTTATGCCCATTGATTTACGTTGTTTTCGCATTTCTGCTATAAAAACGTGATGTATTCGCGGACGGCAGACACAATAGAAGCAGCTACAGAGCTAGATAGACATGCGGTGCTGTTCTGCTGTGATATTTTGTCAAAATTGAAGCAGGAAAGGCTCATAGTGACTGCTATCACTATGAGCAGGGTGACACATAATCAATGGAGAAGCTGGAAGGACCCTTATGTGTCCACTGAGTCTGAGGAGGAGGAGGAAGGGACCAGTACTGAACCAATGCTGTCCAATCCCCTAAATCACCCCAAGGGATCTTAGGGAATTTAATTGGAAGGGAGGGAGAAAAGGGGATGGGAAGGGAGAGAGAAAAGGGAAGGGAGGGAGAAAAGGGTAGTACTAGTGAGAGCAGGACAGGTCAGCTGTCTGTGCGTGCTGCTATACGTGCTGCCTCTTCTGACACCATTGCTGCCCCTGTTGAAACCAGTGAGTGCCTGCTTCCAGTGTTAAACCTTCTGCCGCCAGTGTTGAAGCTGCTGTCACCAGTGCTGAAGCTGCTAGTGTATCTTGTAATACTCAGGAGGAGGGAAGGAGAAGATGATGCCAAGTGTGGCAGCAGGAGACCCTCTGTCACATTGCTCGTCACCTCCACCAAGCAGCAGTGTAATAGAGCAGCAGCACGTAGGGACTAGTGGTGGTGGTGATGATGATGGTGGGGAAGCTGGGACACTGATTGCCTTTTTAGCAGAAACTGAGAAGGAATGGGAGACAGGGATGAGGGTAGACATCCCCACCACAACTAGCAATCAGCTTTTGGAATTTGCGGAATTTGCAACTGCTCTAATTCCTGCTGCTGCTGAGATGCAAGGGCAGCAGGATGTTGAGGAGCAAGCTAGTGTGCCACAGACCAACGTGGACACAATGGGAATGGGGTCAACAAGCGATGCAGGACTAGGACAGGTTCCACTTGCCAGCACCAGCAATACTCCTGGTCCTAGTTGCAGTGCTAAATCTGAGGCAGTAGCAGCAACATTATCCACTGCCACAGAAAGTGAAGGGGAATGTGGAGGACAAGAAGAAACAGGCCATTCTTCTCCACCTGTTCCCTATCCCTCTCCCCAGAAGTCATGGGTGTGGGACTATTATTCTCTTCTGGCAGGCACAGTGTAGTTATTGTCAACAACAGAACAGTGCAAAATTTGTGACAAGTTAGTAAAAAGGTGAAAGGAGGGAACAAACCTTGGCACCAACTCCCTGATAACACGCATGAAACACTTACACCATGACATTAATGTCAAACATGTTAAAGCCAAACACCCATTACAGAAATCTAGCACCGCTGTTACTGTACCCCCTGACTCTCCAGGAAGGCATCAAGAGACGAGGTGGAGATCAAAGAGGAGGAAGAACAAAGAAACCCAGACAGACACTGGAAGTTTCATGACAAGCGAAACGACTAGCACGCCATCAACATCTTTTTCTTCCTCTAGGGTAACAAGTACATCTCCTGCCAGTCCATCTTTTTCATTGTTACCTCCCCCGCAAATGATAGCCACTATGTTAATGCTAGGATATGACAGTTCATCTCTACCCATTGCACACTGTGTGGGGCACTGACCACACATGCCAGTGTGGAGGAGGAGAATCGATACCAGGTCATCAGGTGGCATCTGAGAAGATTTTATCCCGCAGAATATACTAGGATTCTATCAGGGAGGGTTCATCATTACAAAAGTTGTCATGTGTCCTTAGCAGGGTCTGGACAAAGGGTATAGTGACAGTGGCAGTACTTGGGTTCTGGTGTCATGGTGTTTGGATACAGTTGTGCCCCCAGATGTTATTTACCACACATACTGTGCACCTTGCAGTTGCTGATGAGAGCCACAGTTCCTGCTCTCAAAGGAAACATTTCTATTCTAATAACAACAAACCCATGATTTTGGAAGAGGGGCTGGTGGAGAAAAAATTATTGGCCAACTTCTTCTTTTCTCCACATATACTGGGGGCTACTTATTCTGCTGCTACTGCCTCAGGTGCATCACTGGAGCCAGTCGTGGCAAGTGGCATCCATCTTCCATGTTACTGCTATTGTTGATCCTATTCCCTTTCAGCTGCCTGCAGTACAAACAGCAGTTGCAACTCAGGACTCAGGAGGATATTTGACAGTGGCCACAGGCCAAAATGACCTGCTCGCATTAGGCCAGTAGGGCATTTTTATTTTTTTCTCAGGGCTTGTGCTTTAAAAAAAAAAAAAAAAAAAAAAAAAAAACCATAGTCCTACAAAAAAATAAACTATTTTTTGGGGGTTTGTTTCTAATAAGCCTAGGTCCTACAAATAAATGTTTCTTCAGAGCTTGGGCCTCTAATAAGTCCTACAAAGGTCTTTAACAACAAATCAAACAAATCATCCTCTACAAAATACTCTCTCAAGTCAAGTATCAGTCCACCCCAGTGGCAGTTTATGTCAGGGGGTTCCTGTCTCCTGTCACTTTACATACAAATGTCTTATTTTATTTTATTGATTTACTTTTTTATCAACTGTCCCCCCAATAGCAGTCAAGAAACCCTCCCAAAACAAATTCCCTGTTCAAATGATTCATTCATTCACCAACACAGACATCCTCCTCAGACCCCTTTTATACCATGTCTTATTGTTTTTATTTTATTTTATTTAGGATTTATTTTTTATTAACTGCCCCCAATTCCAGTAAACAACCCCCCAAAAATCATCCCCTGTTCAACTGATTCTTCCCCCCCCAACACAGGCACCCTCATGCCCCATTTATACTATGCCTTTGGGAAATAAAATAATATTTGCTATATTTTTTTTGGGGGGGTGGTTGTTTTCTGGGATTGAGGGGCAGTTAATAAAAAATCCTAAATACAATAAAATAAAATAGAAACCATAAGACATGGTATAAAGGGGTCTGAGGAGGGTGCCTGTGTTAGTGAATAAATGAATCACTTGAACAGGGAATTTCTTTTGGGGGGGTTCTTGACAGATATTGAGGGGACAGTTAATAAAAAATAAATAAATAAAATAAGAATGTTGTATTTAAAGTGATAGAGACAGGAACCCTAAGCTGCCACTGGGGTGGACTGATACTTGACTTGAAAGAGTATTTTGTAGAGGATGATTTGTTAGATTTGTTGTTAGAGGCCTTTGTAGGCCTTAGACTTGTTAGAAACAAACCCGCCAAATTTTTATATTTTTTTGCAGGACTATGGTGTTTTTTTTGTTTTTTTTTAAAGCACAAGCCCTGAGAAAAAATAAAAATGCCCTACTGGCCTAATGCCAGCAGGTCATGTTGGCCAGTGGCCATTGTCAAATGTCCTCCTGAGTCCTGAGTTGCAACTGCTGTTTGTACTGCTGCTGCTGAGTATTTTGTAGAGGATGATTTGTTAGATTTGTTGTTAGAGGCCTTTGTAGGGCTTAGACTTATTAGAGGCCCAAGCCCTGACGAAACATCGGTTTGTAGGACTTAAGCTTGTTTGGCACAAGCCCTAAGGAAACGTTGATTTGTAGGACGTAGGTTTGTTAGAAACAAACCCTCCAAAAATTGTTTATTTTTTTGTAGGACTAGTTTTTTTTTTTTTTTTTTTTTTAAACACAAGCCCTGAGGAAAAAAAATATCCTACTGGCCTAATGCCAGCAAGTCGTGTTGGCCAATTGCCACTGTTAACTGTCCTCCTGAGTTGCAACTGCTGTTCGTACTGCTGCTGCTGAGTTGTTTAAACAGCAGGATGATTAGGCAGCTGAAAGGGAATGGGATCAACAATAGCAGTAACATGGGTGATGGATGATGAAGGTTCCACTTGCTGCCCACAACTTAGCTTCAGTGATGCGTCTGAGGCAGTAGCAGCACAATAAGTAGCCCCCAGTCTATGTGGAGAAAAGAAGAAGTTGGCCATTAAATCTTCTCCACCTGCCCCTCCTCCAAAATCATCATGGGTGTGTTGTTATTAGAATATATTTTTTCCCTTGAAAGCAGGAACAGCACTGCAATGTGCACAGTGTGTGTGTGTGGTAAATAACATCTGTGAGCACAACTGTATCCAAACACCATGACACCCGAAACCAAGTACTGCCGCTGTCACTGTACCCCTTTTCCAGACCCTTTGAGGACACATGACAACTTGCTGACAGTTTAATAGTAATGATGAACCCTCCCTGCCACCATTTTAGCATATTTTGCAGGATGGAATCTCCTCAAATGGCGCTTGATGCACTGATTGCAATTCTCCTCCACCACACTGGCATGTGTGGTCAGTGCACCACACAGTGTGCAATGGGTAGAGACAAACTGCCACATCCTAACATCAACAGAGTGGCTATCATTTGATAGGGGAGGTAACAATGAATGACGTGGATTGGCAGAAGATATAATTGTTATCCTAGAAGGTGATGGCGAGCAAGTTGTTTCACTTGTCATGCAACTTCCAGTCTCTGTCTGGGTTGTTCTATTCCTCCTCCTCTTTGATCTCCACCTCGCCTCTTGTTGCCTTTCTGGAGAGTCAGGGACAGCAAAAGTGGTGCTTGATTTCTGTGGTGGGTGGTTGTCTTTAACATGTTTGACATAAATGTCATGGTGTCTGTGTTTCATGTGTGATATCAGGGCACTTGTGCCAAGGTGTGTTCCCTCTTCTCACTGACTTGTCAAAAATCGTGCACAGTGCCATTGCTGATGACTGCATTGTGCCTGCCCCAACAGAAAAATAGTCTAACACCCATGATGACTTCTGGGGGAAGGGAACATTTGGAGAAGAATGGCCTCTTTCTTCTTGTCCTCCACATTCCCCTTCATTGTCTGTGGCAGTGGATAATGTTGCTGCTGTTGCTGCTACTGCCTCAGATTCAGCACTGCAACTAGGATCAGGAGTATTGCTACTGCTGGCAAGTGGAACCTGTCCTAGTCCCGCATCACTTGTTGACCCCATTCCCACTGTTTCCATGGTGGTCTGTGGCACACTAGCCTTCTCCAGAGCATCCTGATGCCCTTGTGACTCAGCATCAGTTGTAAATTCCTGTAATTCCAAAATCTCACTTCTAGTGGTGGTGTTGGTAATGCCCATCCTCATTTCTGTCTCCCATTCCTTCTCAGTTTCTGCTAAAAAGGCCATCAATGTCTCTTCCACCCCAGCTTCTCTAGCATCATCATCACCACCACCACTAGTCCCCGCATGCTGTTGTTGCTGCTGCTCTATTCCAGACATCTCACTTCTGCTGGGAGGAGGTGATGAGCAAAGTGACAGAGGGTCCCCTAATGTTACACTTGCCATTTCCTTTTGACCTGAAGAATTATTATTATTATTATTATTATTATTCTTTATTTATATAGCGCCAACTAATTCCGCAGCGCTGTACAATTGGGGAATAGACATACAGAGGTATTAAATAGTACAATCAGATGTGTAGAACAGGAGGATCAGAGGGCCCTGCTCGTGAGAGCTTACAGTCTAGAGGAAGGTAGGTTTGATACAGAAGGAGTAAGTGCTATTGTGTTTAAGTGCCTCCTGCCACATGAACTGCCAGTCAGTGGGTGGGAGTGAGAAGTGCCATTGAGTGCAGTAGTCCGTGCAAGGGGTGAATCTTGGTGATGATGTTTATGGAGGCAGTTGATAGGCCTCCCTGAAGAGGTGAGTCTTCAGGGAGCGTCTGAAGATTTGAAGGCTGGGGGAGAGTCTGATGGGGCGGGGGAGGGAATTCCACAGCTCAGGTGCAGCACGGGAGAAGTCCTGTAGGCGGGAGTGGGAGGATGTGATAAGAGCTGTGGAGAGCAGAAGGTCATGTGCAGAGCGAAGATGGCGGGCGGGAGTATATTTGGAAATGAGAGATGAAATATAGGGGGGTGCAGTGTTAGTGAGGGCTCTATAAGTTAGCACCAGAGTTTTGAATTTTACTCTGTATGCTAACGGGAGCCAGTGTAGGGACTGACAGAGGGGTGTGGTGTTAGAGAAGCGATGAGTGAGGTAGATTAGTCTTGCAGCAGAGTTCATTATGGACTGTAGCGGGGTTAGTCGGGTGAGAGGCAGGCCAATTAGTAAAGAGTTACAGTAGTCAAGACGGGACATGATGAGTGTTTGGATTAGAATTTTGGTAGTGTCTTCTGTGAGAAAGGGTCGGATTCTAGAGATGTTGCGGAGGTGGAGGCGGCATGAGTTGGAGATTGACTGGATGTGAGGAATGAAGGATAGGGCAGAGTCAAATGTGACCCCCAGGCAGCGTGCTGTAGGGGTTGGTGTGATGGAAGTGTTGTTAACGGTGAGGGTAATGTTTGGGATAAGGCTGGTTGTAGATGGAGGGAAGAGAATTAGTTCCGTTTTGCTAAGGTTAAGTTTGAGTTGATGGGAGGACATCCAGGAAGACACAGCAGACAGACAGTCAGACACTCGGGACAGGAGGGAAGGAGAGAGGTCTGGGGAGGAAAGATATATTTGGGTGTCATCAGCATAGAGATGATGGTGAAACCCAAAGGAGTTTATTAGTTTTCCAAGGGAAGCAGTGTAGATTGAGAAGAGCAAGGGTCCCAGTACTGATCCTTGGGGCACACCAACAGACAGTGGGAGGGGTGGGGAAGTGGAGCCGGAGTATGAAACACTGAAGGAGCGGTTGCAGAGATAAGATGAAAACCAGGAGAGTGCAGTGTCGCAGAGGCCTAGGGAGTGGAGGGCTTGGAGGAGGAGTGGGTGATCGACTGTGTCAAATGCGGCTGACAGGTCCAAAAGAATGAGTAGGGAGTAGTGGCCTTTAGACTTGGCTGAGAGCAAGTCATTGGCCACTTTAGTGAGGGCAGTCTCAGTGGAGTGATGAGGGCGGAATCCGGATTGCAAGGGATCTAGCAGGGAATGGGAGCAGAGGAATTTAGTGAGCCGGTTATATGCAAGGCGCTCGAGAAGCTTGGAGGCAAACGGGAGTAGGGAAATTGGTCGGTAATTTGACAATGAGTTTGGGTCCAGGGAGGGTTTTTTTAGGATGGGAGTGATTAGTGCATGTTTGAAAGAGGATGGGAAGGTGCCGGTTGACAAAGAGAGGTTGAATAAGTGAGTAAGGATTGGAGTTAGTAGAGGGGAGAGTTCTTGGGTGAGCTGAGATGGGATTGGGTCGAGAGGGCATGTGGTTAGGTTTGAGCGAGTGAGGAGAAGGGAGACTTCATCCTCAGTGACAGGTGGGAAGGAGCTTAGTGTGTATGTGGGAGAGGCGACAGGGCTGGGCTGGCTGGGTGGGGGTGGTAGTGATGAAATATCATGTCTGATAGATTCAATCTTGTTCTTGAAGTGGTTGGCGAGATCTTGGGCAGAGAAGTTAGTGGAAGGTGTTTGTGTTGGTGGGTTTAGAAGAGATGTGAAGGTTGAGAAAAGGCGTTTGGGGTTGGAGGAAAGATTAGAAATTAGAGAGGAGAAGAATGACTGTTTAGCCAGGGAGAGGGCAGAGCTATACGAACGGAGAATGAATTTGTAGTGTGTGAAGTCGGCTGTGGAGCGCGATTTCCTCCAGTGCCTTTCAGCAGTGCGTGAGCACCTTTGGAGGTATCGCGTTAGTCTTGTGTGCCAGGGTTGTAGTGGGGTTGTGCGTGGGTGGCGTGGAGTTGCAGGTGCAGCGATGTCAAGGGCTGAAGTGAGAGTGCTGTTGTAGAGAGCAGTAGTTTTGTCTGGGCAAGTAAGTGTGAGGATGGGGTTGAGGATAGGCTGCAGGGAGGTGGAAAATTGTTGCTTATCAAGAGAATGTAGATTTCTCCGCATGCGCTTGATTGTGGCGGGGGTGATGGGTTTGCGTGGTATGATGAGGTTACCGGTGAGGAGGTGGTGGTCAGAGAGGGGAAAAGGGACATTAGAGAAGTTGGAGACCGAGCAGAGGTTAGTGAAGATCAAGTCGAGGGAGTGACCATCACTGTGTGTGGGAGAGCTGGTCCACTGCGATAAGCCTAAGGAGGTTGTTAAGGAGAGGAGTTTGAGGGCAGGGGGGGTGTTGTGATTATCTATAGGGATGTTGAAGTCACCCATGATGAGAGTAGGGACATCAGAGGACATGAAGTGAGGGAGCCAGGAGGTGAAGTGATCAAGGAATTGTGCAGTGGGACCAGGTGGCCTGTATATGACAGCGACACGCAGGGGGAGGGGAGAGAAGAGGCGAAGTGTGTGAGCTTCAAATGTAGGGAAGGAAAGAGAGGGAACAGTGGGGAGTACCTGAAATATATGGTTAGGGGGCAGCAGGATGCCTACTCCCCCTCCCTGCCTGTTGCCAGGCCTCGGTGTGTGTGTGAATTGAAGGCCTCCATATGAGAGTGCGGCAGTGGAGGCAGTGTCTGATGATGTGAGCCAAGTTTCAGTGATGGCAAGGAGGTTTAGGGAATGAGAAATGAACAGATCATGAACAGCTGTTAGTTTGTTACACACAGAGCGGGCATTCCAGAGACCAAAACAAAAGGGGGGGGAGGAGGTTAGGTGACGGGGTACGGTTATTAGATTGTGAGTGTTGCGTGTGTGAGTGGGTTCTGTGGTCCAAGAGAGAATGGAAGGGGGGCCTGGGTTAGGTGAGATGTCACCTGCAGCAAGTAGGAGGAGAAGGGACAGGGACATAAGGTGAGAGTGAGATTTGAAGCAATGGGTCTTTTTTGCAGGGGTAGAAGGAGATGGTGGTGATAGGGAGCGGAGGAATGAAAAAAGTTCATGGGAGCAGAGAAGTGGTGAGTGAAGAATTGAGGGTGCAATGTGAATGGCGTGACACTTAATGTGGACACAGGAGGAGGAGACTCTTATGCATGTGAGAATGGCGATGACAAAACAAGGAGTTAATTTGCCCATAGTTGGGTTAATGAATGGGGCAGTAGAGATGTGCAACAGTCAGTAATCCAGGAGAGTACAGATGACTTGGCAGTCAAGGGTCAATCCACGGAGCAGAGGGTATAGGTGCCAGGGATGGTGAGGAGAGTCAGTAGCAGAACTGCAAAGTACTTGGTGAGGGTAGGAATCAGTGCAGGGTTAAATGAAGTAGTCCAATGATGATCAGGAGAGGCAGAAGTTGTAATGGTTAATGGTGGCTGGAAATCCTGGTTTCTTGCATCAGGTGGTCAGTAGTTTCAGTAGAGGAAGCAAATGTCAGTGCTTGGTGAAAATGACTGTTTCTTCATTCTGAATTCAGCCTGTTTACTTGCCTCTTGTCTTTAGGTGGCTGCAGCAGCTGTTTCTCTCTTGTCCAACTCTCTTGCCTAACTCTCAGTACTTAGATAAAGCTGTACTTTGAGAAAGGTGCCAACTACTACCCCTGGCAAATGCCACCCCTAACTGGGCCTGAATATATACTAACTGGAGTCCCTAAGAACACTGAATGACTGACTGAGGGATTTCCAAATTACAAATTGTTTTGGGATGGAAGAGCTCTGAGTGCGTTCAGGTGTGACACCATTAAATCTCTGATAAGAAACAGACACAGAGAGATATAGGAGAGGAATGGGGGAGGAAGGCAATATGGAGACTGGAACAGGGGGTCAAAATGGCTAATTTAGATTAGTACATACAACAAGGGGTTAAATGGTAGAGGGAGACTGGATGAGATTGGAGTTCCAGGTGAAGGGTAGATTAGTACATACCAGGAGACTGTATAATTAATAAACAGTTGGGTTACAGCACAAGATTTTTAAGCAGACTGGATGGGAAACACATACCAGGAGACTGTATAATTAATAAACAGTTGGGTTACAGCACAAGATTTTTAAGCAGACTGGATGGGAAACACATACCAGGAGACTGTATAATTAATAAACAGTTGGGTTACAGCACAAGATTTTTAAGCAGACTGGATGGGAAACACATACCAGGAGACTGTATAATTAATAAACAGTTGGGTTACAGCACAAGATTTTTAAGCAGACTGGATGGGAAACACATACCAGGAGACTGTATAATTAATAAACAGTTGGGTTACAGCACAAGATTTTTAAGCAGACTGGATGGGAAACACATACCAGGAGACTGTATAATTAATAAACAGTTGGGTTACAGCACAAGATTTTTAAGCAGACTGGATGGGAAACACATACCAGGAGACTGTATAATTAATAAACAGTTGGGTTACAGCACAAGATTTTTAAGCAGACTGGATGGGAAACACATACCAGGAGACTGTATAATTAATAAACAGTTGGGTTACAGCACAAGATTTTTAAGCAGACTGGATGGGAAACACATACCAGGAGACTGTATAATTAATAAACAGTTGGGTTACAGCACAAGAAGAAGGCAGACTAGCACTAGCAGCAGGCACAGGCAGCTGATCTGTGCCTGCTGGTGGTGATGGCATTAATTCTGAGCCTGCTCTCCCTCAACACCAGTTCTGGCCTCTTAAGGATCATGTTCAACTTGTACACTGTAGTAAAGGGAAATGGACACCCAGAGCCAAAGGAATGGTGTGGGCTCCCTTGACCGCTAGTCTGGATGCTCTCAAATGTTTCCCCTACCATTCCAGCTGCTTCACCATTGCTGCTACTACTACTAACACCAACCACATCAAGTTCAGCCGCAGACTCTTCCTCTTCAGTCTCACAGTCACTAGTAATATCAGGATATTGTTGATTATCCCCTCCTTCACCTCCTAGCAGTAGTACTAGCACTGGAAGGACTGCTTGGGAATGGCAAGTGTGATTTAGGGTCTGTAATGGTTTTGTAAGACACTCAGACCAGAGGTTAGAATAAAACACAGTTTTATTGAGAGAAACAAGGAGCACTGCCCCCTATGGGCTAAAATAGGTAATGACAAGTAAATGGATATAGATAATGGATGTCTTTGCAGACACAGTATGGATTAGGAGCAATACTGTCATATACAAAGAAACAGTAGTAGCACAAGGGTTAAAGTCCAATGCAAGTAATCAGTCTCTGTAGTGGTGAGTTTAGACAATGCCCAGTAGATGGTAAGAGTAGCAAGAGACTGTGGTGCAAGGTGGGAAGCACCTTAGCAGTGAGGCAGAGCTGAAACACTCCAAGGACGGGCGATAAACGAGATACCCAACACTTCTGCAAGAGCTGAATGGAACTAGAGCCAAAAGCACCCTACCGGTGCAGTAACGGAGTCACAAACACTGCAAGTGCTGAATGGGACCAGAGCCAATAGCACCCTTCCTGTGCGGTAACGGAGTCACAAACACTGCAAGAGCTGAATGGGACCAGAGCCAATAGCATCCTTCCAGTGCGGTAACGGAGTCACGAACACTGTGAGAGCTGAATGGGACCAGAGCCAATAGCACCCTTCTGGTGCGTTAACGGAGTCACAAACACTGCAAGAGCTGAATGGTATCGCCCAATAGCACCACGCGGTGCAACAACTGCTACTCTGTGCTCGTAAGGTGTAAGATGGAAGCACAGTTAACGGAGGCCACAAATGCTCAGCAAGTGTTAACGGACAGGCTCAGTATCAGAGGCAACAAGCACTGCAAGTGTTAATGGACAGGCTCAGTAGTGGAGGCAACAAGCTCTGCAAGTGTTAACGGACAGGCTCAGTAGTGGAGGCAACGGTGCTCAGCAAGTGTTTAACGGACAGGCTCAGTATCGGAGGCAACAAGCTCTGCAAGGGTTAAGTGGATGATCAGTCTGCACAGCACTGTACTCTACAGTTCAAAATGTCGCCAGGCGACATAGAATGAGGATCTCGCAGGAAACTCTCAGGATGACAGGAACACCGGAATCAGGTCACGGAGCAGGAACGTCAGCCAAGCCGGGTCAATCACAGAGCAGGAACATCAGCCAAGCCAGGTCAATCACGGAGCAGGAACGAACAAGAATAGTCAGACGGGCCAAGTTGGTACACAGGAATGCAGGAACACAGCAACGGAAGCACTGGTACAGGAGCACCATGAAAGGGCACCTGACAGGTGCCAGAGACCCGGTATATGAAGGCCACACTGGGTGGGCTAAACAAGCTCTGCCAATGGGAGCGCACCACAGCAGAGAGTGACAGCGAGATCACGGGAATCATGATAGGGTCTCTTGCTGTCACACTTGGCATCATTTTCTCCTTCTTCCCTGAGTACTACAAGAAACACTAACAGCACGTCTATCTCGCTCTGCAGCTGCTTCTATTGTGCCTGCCTTCAGTGAAAACCTCATGGTTTTTATAGCAGAAGTGCGAAAACAACATAAAACAGTGGGCAAAAACTTTCTAGCTATTGATAAAATGGCAAGAGATTTTGGCTAATGGGCGAAAGATGCAAAATTTTTAAGAGTTACTTTTAAAATGGATTTTCCCATAAAAAAGCGGATAACAACATGATTTTTGCGAAATGTCTCGCAGGAACACGGCGACAACTTTCGCCCATCCCTAGACATGACCTGCTGCATCCCTAGACATGACCTGCTGGCACTATGCCAGTAGGGAGTTTTTTTTCTCGGGGCTTGTTCTGTTAAAAAATAACCAAAAAAATCTGTTTATTTCTGCCCGATCATCCAGCAAGATTTATTGTGCTGAATTACATCACGGAAAGACTTTGACCCACGTTAAAGATATACCGACTTTGTTGGCTCTTATACATTCCCGGTACTCCAGTACATTGCAGAGCACCGCTTCACTGGACACATTGCAGTTTGGATCTTACCGGAGCTGTGACTGCTCTTCCTGAGCACTCTTCGAACAAGTGAAACAGATTGAGTCAAGCAGCATTACTTTGTAGCACACGGTAGTGACCTGTACATTACGAAGCACTAGGAGGACCGACACACCAGATGGAAAATTGGATACCATATCACTTGGATAAAGGACTCCGGAGAACTCCAGATTCAAGGGTGTTCCATGCCTCAGATTTTCTACGTGCTCATCACCAAGTAAGGGTACATCCGTACCACCCGCTATATTGTGCCATTTTCCTTATTATGTGCTCAGTACATTGCTGCACTCTATGTGACTTGAATGATTGATTTCCCTGTAAGGGCACATCCATATTATTTCTCTGATTTTGATACACATATTGTACAATATCATCCCATTATCTGCTTATATACCGTATGTTCTATTTATGTATGCCATTGTATTTGATACCTGTTGGCTATTTTAGTATTCACCTATACTTTAGACTATTCACATTTGTATAGTATATACTATTGTTTTGTGTTTTACATACATGATATTGCCTCAGTCTAATACATACTACACTTAGCACGCTATTCTTTCTTTTCTTCTGTTTTTGATTGCACTGACCCACACCTCACCCTCTATTTCTCTTATTGACTCATCGACGAATCTGAACACCGGGGTTTAGCAGCAGCAAATTTCTCTTGCTTCAGACAGGGTGCTTCTTGGATACCCCTTATCTATTTGACCTCCTCCCCTCATCTACTTTTTGAGCATTTATTCCCTTTTTCCTGCCTGTTCAGACACAGACAGTATCATTGGTTATTTATCCATATATCCTATACACATACATTCCACATGTAGGTATGCGGTTATAGAGGGGTTGTGCGCGGGTAATACTCTCCCATTATCTTTTTGATATAAAAATAAGGTAGAAAATCCAAATCCTTGCTGTAAACTAATATATTTGTTTATTTTACCAGGTAATCACGTGGTTATAAAACATGGATACTCTCTGTGTACCTTCTTCTCCTAGCTCTGCTCCTGTCTTTCCCTCTCTCTTCTCTACTATCTATACACTTTCTTGCTTGTATCCCTTATACACTCTTAGTGTTTGTTCCATTGTTGTCATGTCCTGGACCTTCCAGTACTGTTATGGTTTGCTCCATGATTGTTTCACTCCTCTTTTCCTCCTTTCTGATCTCTCCTTACTCATTCATTTTTACCTTGTACTGTTTTCAGTTTCAGCACCTTTATTATTCTCTCCCTCTACTCACTGCTCTTGACATCATTAATCTGTCTTGCGTGTTTCCTTCCTGTTGCTTCTCTCTGCTACTACTCCTCTCTCTCTCTCTTTTCTGTCCCTTATTAACCTAACATTCTGCCTTGCTTCATGGCGTCTGGGCACATTTCTCCCCTTTCAGTCCCTTTTCCCCTTAGAAGGATTATTTGTGTACTGCATCCTGTTTCTTTTCATTCTCTCCTTTGTTTCAGCTTCCCCTTTGGTCTTCTATTTGTAAGATAAGATGGTTTTTAGCACATATGGTGGGATCATTATCTTACTTAGGGATCACAATGATGTGTACTTCAAGATAGTGGGCAGGAAAGTTTGAACTAGAATCTTTGGCTAGACCTCATCTAGAATATGGAGTACAGTTTTAGGCAATGGTTCTTAAAGACATTAATGAAATGGAAAAAGTGAAACAAAACTGATAGGGATTGGAAGATCTGAGATATAAAGAGAGACTAACCAAGCTAGGTTTGTTTACATCAGAGAAGAGATGTCTAATGGGTGATATGATTACCATTTACAAATATATTCAATGTCAGTACTAGGGGTGGGGCGAAAGTTGTTGCCGTGTTCCTGCAGGAAATTTAGCGAAAACCACGTCGTTATCTGCTTTTTCTCGTGAAAATCCGCTTTAAAACTAACGGTTAAAATGTTCTCATTTTTCACCCATTGGCCAAAATTTTTCGCAATTTTTTCAATGGCTAGAAAGTTTCCTCCCATTGATTTGCGCTGTTTTTGCACTTCCGCTATAAAAAGTGACGTTTTCGCTGAAGGCAGACACAATAGAAGCAGCTGCAGAGCAAGATAGACGTTATGTGCTGTTCTCTTGTGATATTTTGCAAAAAGTGAGGCAGGAGAGGCTCATAGTGACTCCTATCACTATGAGCAGGGTAAACAATAATCAGTGGAGGAGCTGGAAGGACCAATATGTGTCCATTTAGTCTGAGGAGGAGGAGGAGGGGACCACTACTGTACCAATGCTGTTCAGTCCCCCTAATTCACCCCAAGGGATCTTGGGGAATTTAATGGGAAGGGAGGGAGAAAAGGGTAGTACTAGTGAGAGCAGGACAGGCCAGCTGCCTGTGCCTGCTGCAAGACACGCTGCCCCTGCTGTCATTGCCACCATCGCTGTACCTGCAGACACTAGTGTTGTACCTGCTGTCAGATGTGCTACCACTAGTGTTGAATCTGCTGCCAGTGCTGAACCTTCTGCCAGTGCTAAACCTGCTGCCACCAATACTTTGCCTGCTGCTAGTGTTTCTTGTAGTAGAAAGAAAAATTATGCCATGTGTGACAGCAGGGGATCCTCTGTCACATTGCTCATCACCTCCTCCAAGCAGCAGTGAGATGTCTGAAATAGAGCAGCAGCACTTAGGGACTAGTGGTGGTGGTGGTGTTGGAGAAGCTGGGGTGAAAGAGACATTGATGGCTTTTTTATCAGAAACTGAGAAGTAATGGGAGACAGGGATGAGGATGGGCATTACCACCACCACTAGCAGTCAGCTTTTGAAATTAGCGGAAATTGCAGCTGATCTAACTTCTGCTGCTGCTGCTGAGATGAAAGGGCAGCAGGGTGCTGAGGAGCAGGCTAGTGTGCCACAGACCACCATGGACACAGTGGGAATGGGGTCAACAAGTAATGAGGGACTAGGACAGGTTCCACTTGCCAGCAGTAGCAATACTCCTCCTGATCCTAGTTGCAGTGCTAAATCTTAGGCAGTAGCAGTAACAGCAGCAACATTTTCCACTGCCACAGAAAGTGAAGGGGAATGTGGAGGACAAGAAGAAAGAGGCCATTCTTCTCCAAATGTTCCATATCCCTCCCCCCCGAAGTCATGGGTGTGGGACTATTATTCTCTTCTGGCAGGCACAGTGCAGTGCAAAATTTAGCGAGATGGGGAAAGGAGGGAACACACCTTGGCACAACCACCCTGATAACACACATGAAACATGGACACCATGACATTTACTCCAAACATGTTAAAGCCAAACACCTGTTACAGAAATCTAGCACCTCTGTTACTATACCCCCTGACTCTCCAGAAAGGTGGAGATCAAAGAGGAAATAGAATAAAGAAACCCAGACAAACACTGGAAGTTCCATGATGTTCAAAACAACTAGCTTGCCATCAACACCACCTTCTTCCTCTAGGGTAACAAGTACATCTCCTTCCAATCCACCTCATTCATCGTTACATCCCCCGCCAAATGATAGCCACTCTGTTAATGTTAGGATATGGCAGTTCATCTCTATTCATTACACATAGTGTGGTGCACTGACCACACATACCATTATGGTGGAGGAGAATCGATACCAGGTCATCAGGTGGCATCTGAGGAGATTCCATCCTGCAGAATATGATAGGATTCTGGCAGGGAGGGTTCATCATTACTAATAAACTGTCAGCAAGTTGTCATGTGTCCTTAGCTGGTCTGGAAAAGAGGTACAGTGACAGCGGCAGTACTTGGTTTCAGGTGTCATGGTGTTTGGATACAGTTGTGCCCCCAGATGTTATTTACCACACACACACACACACACACACACACACACACACACACACACACACACACTCTGCACATTGCAGTTGCTGATGGAAGCCACAGTTACTGCTCTCAATGGAAAACAATATATCCTAAAAACAACACACCCATGATTTTGGAAGAGGGGCAGGTGGAGACGATTTAACGGCCAACTTCTTCTTTTCTCCACATAGACTGGGGGCTACTTATTCTGCTGCTTCTGCCTCAGACGCATCACTGAAGCTAAGTTGTGGGCAGCAAGTGGAACCTTCATCATCCATCTTCCATGTTACTGCTATTGTTGATCCCATTCCCTTTCAGCTGCCTAATCATCCTGCTGCTTAAACAACTCAGGAGCAGCAGTACGAACAGCAGCTGCAACTCAGGAGGACATTTAACAGTGGCCATTGGCCAACATGAACTGCTGGCATTAGGTCTGTTGGGCATTTTTATTTTTTTCTCAGAGCTTGAGTTTTGAAATAAAAAAAAACTAGTCCTACAGAAAAATAAACAATTTTTGGGGGGTTTGTTTCAAACAAGCCTAAGTTTTACGAGTCAATGTTTCCTTAGGGCTTGTGCCAAACTAGCTTAAGTCCTACAAATCAATGTTTCCTTAGGACTTGTGCCAAACAGGCTTAAGTCCTACAAATCAATGTTTCTTCAGGGCTTGGGCCTCTGTAACGGAAGCTGAGAAGGGACCGCGTCACCTTCCGCCGTCGTTCCTGGGTCTCTCCTTCTCTACACAGATAAGCGCCATCGGATGCACCAGTTGAAGTATGGACAGTAACTGGAAACAGCCGCAGGATCGCTGGAAGCAGGGACGCAGGGAAGAGTCCACGTCACCGCCTGACAGTCCATGAAGTTAGGTTGCAAGAAACTGGCAGCAGGCGGTCGACGATTCAGGATACTTGGCGCAGATGGGTATCAGAGTGGATACTTTAGACCATGAGCAATACAAGACTCCAGGACTCCTTGTTCACTCCAAAAGATAACTCACTTTATTGACACAAACTACAGATATTTATACACAAATCTTTACATTGCAAATGATGGGTGGAACCAGATACAAAAGGGTGTGAACCAATCATAATACATCAGACAAAGGCAAGCAACAGATAGTTTTAACAGATACAATAACTCAGACATGATTACATTTCAGATACAAAAGGGTTTGATTAAACAAAGACTTGAGGGGCTGGAATAGATTAACTCACAGCAGGGGGTCTCAGGACAGTTCTTAATACAATGACTTGATTAACACCCAGCAGGAGGTCTTGCTACAGTACACATAGTCAAATGGCTGGGGTGGCTACAATACACATCCTAGGGACAAGTACAATTAAACACATACAATATTTGACAATACATAAAACCAAACTTAATACACTTGTACTGTAATGTAACCCAGGACAGCTCTATGTATCAAGCTGCCCATTCACCCAGTGTCTATTTTAGTGTATGACTGTGGTTTGAAGAGTCATACAATCAGTCTCAGAACAGGGTCCCAATAGGGCAAAATGTCCCTGGTTTGTAGGATGGTTTGGGTACCCAGTCATTAGTCTCTTTAGCATAAGAATATGGTTTGAATAGTCGTACGCATAGTTCCATAAGGCTGTCCAGCCAGGAAAAATGTCTATTCCTTGTCCATAACCCCTGAGCCCAGGGGTGAATATGTTCCATGCCCTGACAAGAGCTCCCAGTAATGGGTAGGATCCGTTACAGCCTCTAATAAGTTTAAATATTACAAAGGCCTCTAACAACAAATCTAACAAATCATCCTCTACAAAATACTCTATCAAGTCAAGTATCAGTCCACCCCAGTGGCAGATTATGTCAGGGGGCTCCTGTCTCTGTCACTTTAAATACAAATGTCTTATTTTACTTATTGATTCATTTTTTTATTAACTGTACCCCCAATAGCAGTCAAGAAAGCCCCCCAAAACAAATTCCCTGTTCAAATGATTAATTAATTCACCAACACAGGCACCCTCCTCATACCCCTTTATACCATGTATTATGGTTTTTATTTTATTTTATTTAGGATTTCTTTTTTATTAAGTACCCCCCAATCCCAGTAAACAACCCCCCAGAAACATTCCCTGTTCAACTGATTCTTTCCCCACACCCCACCAACACAGGCACCCTCATGCCTCTTTTATACAATGCCTTTGGGAAATAAAATATTATTTGTAATGTATTGTGTGTAACTTCTATGTTCCCATTGATTTCAATGGGCGAAAAAAGCGGAAAAAATCGTAAAATCCGCACTTTTCTCTGGAAATTTTTCACCAAGTGGAAAGTGCCATTTTTCGCCGATTTCAGTTTGAGGCGGAAAGTTTCGCCCATCCCTAGTCAGTACAAAGAACTATCCAAAGAATTATTTACGCAGAGAGCTGAGCTAAGAATGAGAGATCATCCATTAAGACTAGAGGAAAGCCACTTTTGACTTAAGCAAAAGCGGGGTTTTTATACAGTAAGGGGGTGGAAAAGCTATGGAATTCTTTGCCTCTGTATGTTGTGCTTGCAGATACTGTAAGTGCTTTCAAAAAAGCAAAGGATATCTATCTAGCACAGAACATTTTTGAGAATTGTGACATATGGCTTAATTGCAGATAGATTGTTGACCCAAGGCTCTATTCGAATGCCATTTGGAGTCAGGAAGGAATTTTTAACCACAGCATCAACAGGGGTGATCAGGTATGGGCTGGACTTGAACTAGCATGTCTTTTTTTAGCCCCATCAACTATGTTATTATGAGTAGGGGTATAGAATTAGGTAAGTGTTAGGGAAAGTAATGCAGAGAATCCAAAAAAGCTGCCCACACCATTCCCCTGACTCTTGGAGTCCTCTTTCCCCCACAGCATTGTACAGGTGGAATACTATCCTGAAGAAGGCAGAATTGTTACCTATCAACAATAATACCACAACCACCAGGAGCACAGAACAGTTGCCTGTGTCTGCTGCTAGTTCTACAGTCTGCCTTCTTTGGGTCACCAAGAAATAGCAAGTGTGACATTAGAGGACCCACTGTCACATTTCTCATCGCCTCCTCCAACCAACAGTGAGATGTCTGTAATAGAGCAGCAGCAGCATGGAGGGATTAGTGGTGGTGGTGATGATGAAAGTGGAGAAGATGGGGTGGAAGAAACATAGATGGCATTTTAGCCCAAACTGTGAAGGAATGGGAGACAGGAATGGGGATGGACTTCACCACCACCAGCAGTGAGGTTTTGGAATTTGCAACTGCTCCAATTCATGCTGCTGCTAAGTTGCAAGTGCAATAGGATGCTTAGGAGCAGGCTAGTGTGCCACCAACCACTGTGGACACAGTGAGAATGGAGTCAGAGTGATGCGGGACTAAGACAGGTTCCTCTTGCCAGCAACAGTAATACTCCTGGTCCTAGTTGCAGTGCTGATTCTGAGGCAGTAGCAGCAACAACAGCAGCAATATAATCCTCTGCCCCAGATAATGAAGGGGAATGTGGAGGAGAAGGAGAAACAGGACAGTCTTCTCCACCTTTTCCCTCTCCCCTGAAGTCATGTGTGTGGGACTATTTTTCCCTTGGGGCAGGCACAGTGCAGTTGTCACCAATTACACTGTGCACAATTTGTGACAAGTCAGTAAGAAGAGGAAAGGAGGAAAAACACACTGACACAAGCGAGCTGATATCACACATGAAACAGTGTTATGGTTTTCTGACACTCAGACAAAGGTTAAAAGTAAAAACACAGTTTTATTGAAATAAAATCAAAGGACAGCGCCCCTGGTGCCAGGACAGGCATAAACAGTAATGACAGTAGTACAGACTCAAATACGTATGAGCAAACTATAATGATCAGAATAAATGAATGGGCAAGGGTTAAAGAGAGAGCAACTGAACAGTCTCTGTGATGGTAATAAGCCAAGGCCCAGAAGTTAATATCAGTCTCTTGATGGTGCAAAGGAAAGGTGTAGTAGGCAACTGAACTGAATCACTCTCAGATAGCTGTATAATAGGACGCCCAAGTGAACAGCAAAGATTTGACCAGAGCTGAGCTAATACCTCCTTAGAGGAATGTAATGGATGAAAGCCACTGCTGGAGCAAATGGAACTAGAACCTGAAAAGCCCTTAGCACTTGCAACTGGAAGAAACCCTGCGTGGCAACGGGAACAGAGCTAGAATACCCCTTGGGTGCCAGTACGAACCAACACTGCACAAGCGATAGTGAGCCAACGCACTGGTAGTGCGATAGATAGCGTAACACAGTGAGCACTTGGAGACCAGTGCCGAGACACCCTTCCGGTGCCGTCACGGAGCAACACACTGCAAGAGCAAACAGGAGGCCACTAGCACCAGGAGGTGCAACCACGGTGCAGACCGAGCACTGGAACGGAAACTGCTCTGCTTGTGTAAACGGATAGGCTAGGACAATAAGGCACAGGCTCAGCAAGTGTTAATTGGCTCGGATGAAACACACAGGCTTGGCAAGTGTACGGATGCAGGCTCAATAACGGAGGCCACCAGCACAGCAAGGGTATAGGGCAGGTTCGGTAACGGAGACAAAAGCTCAGCAAGGCTATAAGACAGCTCGGTAACGGAGGCCACAGCTCAGCTTAGCAGAGAAGTGATTAGTCAGAGCAATACTATGCACAGTTCAGAATGTCGCCGGTAGGCGACCAAGATCACACTGGAACACAGAATACAGTCACGGAGTAGGAAGCGTCAGCCAGAACCGGGTCAATCAGGAACGTCAGCCAAAGCCGGGTCAATCATGGAGCAGGAACGTCAGCCAGAACCGGGTCCAATCATGGAGCAGGAACGTCAGCAAAAACCGGGTCAATCACGGAGCAGGAACATCAGCCAGAACTGGGTCGAATCACGGAGCAGGAACGTCAGCCAAAGCCGGGTCAATCACGGAGCAGGAACATCAGCCAGAACCGGGTCGAATCATGGAGCAGGAACGTCAGCCAAAGCCGGGTCAATCACGGAGCAGGAACGTCAGCCAAAACCGGGGCAAATCACGGGGCAGGAACAGTAGAATGGTCAGACAAGTCGGGTCGGTACACAGGAACACAGGAACACAGCAACAAAAGCGCAGGATCAGGAACACCACTAAAGGGCATCTGTCAGGTGCCATAGGCCCAGTATATAAAGGAACATCCTGGGTGGGCCAATCAGCCTCCTCCAATGCACAGGTATCATCACAGAGATTGACAGGGAATCACGGGGACCGTGATACACAGACACCATGATATTTATGTCAAACATGTTAAAGCCAAACACCCACCACAGAAATCAAGCACCACTGTTGTTGTACCCCCTGACTCTCCAGAACGGCAACAACTGGCGAGGCAGAGATAAAAGAGGAGGAAGGATAGAGAAGCCCAGGCAGAGACTGGAAGATCCATGACGAGCAAAACAACTAGCTCACCATCACCTTCTTCTTTTAGGGTAACTACATCTTCTGCCAATCCACCTTGTTCATCATTATCTCCTCTGCCAAATGATAGACACTCTGTAGATGTTAAGATGTGGCAGCTTGTGTCCACCAGTTGTACATTGTATGGTACACTGAACACACAGGGCAGTGTAATTGAGGAGAATTGCAAGTAGCATCTGAGGAGTTTAGCAGAATATGCTAAACTGTCAGCAAGTTGTCTTGTGTCCTAAGCAGGGTGGGGACAAGGGGCATAGTGACAACAGCAGTACTTGGGTTCTGGTGACATGGTGTTTGAATACAGTTGTGCCAGGTGTTATTTACCACACACACTGTGCATATTGCATTCGTTGATGAGAGGCACAGTTCCTTCTCTCAAGGGAAACATTTCTATTCTAGCAACAACAAACTCATGATTTTGGAGGAAGGGCAGGTGGAGAAATATCATTGGCCAACGTCTTATTTTCTCCACATATAACAGAAATGGTACTGGGCTATTTATGGTGCCACTACTGCCCCAGGCACATCACCGGAGCTAGTTGTGGCAAGTGGAACCTTCATCATCCATTACCCATGTTACTGCTGTTGTTGATCCCATTCCCTTTCAGCTGCTTAATCATCCTGTTGCTTAAACAACTCAGCAGCAGCACAGCAAGAACAGCAGTCACAAATTCCATATCTACATCACGGCATTTGACAGTGGCCACTGACCACTGGCCAACACGACATGATCTGCTGGCACTAGGCCATTAGAGCATTTTATTTCCTCAGGGCTTGTGATTTAAAAAAAACTTAGGCTTTCAAAAAAATAAACCCATTTTGGGGTCTTGATTCTAACTTTCTACAAATCAATGTTCCTTTAGGGCTTGTGCCAAACAAGCCTAAGTCCTACAAATCAATGTTTCCTTAGGGCTTGGGCCTCTAATGACAAATCTTGCAAATCATCCTCTACAAAATACTCTGTCAGGTCAAGTATCAGTCTACTCCAGTGGCAGCTTACATCACGGGGTCCCTGTCTCTATCACGTTACATACAAATTTCTTATTTTATTTATTTATTTTGTTATCTGTTCCCCCAATACCAGTCAAGAAACCCCCCAAAACAAATTTCCTAATTCTTTCACCAGACTCCACTCACCAACACAGGCTCCCTCCTCAGACCCCTTTTATACCATGTGTTATGTATTTTTTTATTGTATTCAGGATTTATTTTGTATTTACTGCCCCCCTAATCCCAGTGAACAACCCCCCCAAAAAAATTCCCTGGTCAACTGATTCTTTCGCCACACTCCACCAACACAGGCACCCTCATGCCACTTTTATACTATGCCTTTGGGAAATAAAATAGCATTTGCTGTGTTTAAATTCAAAGTTCCCATTGATTCCAATGGAACGAGGTAGATGAAAAAAGTGGAAAAACTTAATTTTTCGCATGAAATTCTTCAACAAGTGTGAAGTCCCATTGTTTGTCGATGTTGGTTTGAGTCGAAAATTTTTGCCCATCCCTAACTATGAGCTATGGCCTTGAACTAATTAAGATGTGGAACCAGTATGTTAATAAATAAGATATGATTAAGCCATCAGGTCCTGGAATTTTCCTGGACTTGGTGAGTGTTTGATAGTATTTCGTATTCCACTGGAAAGGGTTGTTAGAGTGAATCAGTGATGTCTCTGTGTAGGGTTTTCAATTGCCATGGTTTAAGAAACTCAAAAGAAGGGAGTCTGAATATGATTCTATTGTACATATATCTAAATGTATTAGCAATTAAGGATGGGTGAAACTTTTCATCTCAAAAGCGAAACATATAGAAAATGGCACTTCCTGCTGAGAGAGCCTTGACATCTGGACAATGACAATTCCAAGTGAAGAGTTAGAAGGAATCTGGTTAAGTACATAAGAGTGTGTTTGGTGTTTTATTGGTATTTTATTAAGGTTTAAAAAAAAAAAAAAATAAAATAAATTTGTGTGGGTATTGCAAGAGTTAAAAAAACTGTTTACTGGGTTTTTCTCTGGCCTGTGTGATTAGGGCTGATTGCTAAGGGATTTCACCTGGCTGCTAGTTACTATAAATACAGTCCATTAGGTCTGTGAGACTGCTATTACAAGTGACTGGTTCCAGGTGAAGAGTTAGAAGGAATCTGGTGACTATCATTTCAAAGGATTTATTGCCTTCACATTTAAGGTTGGTTACTTACCATATAGTGAACATTAGAGGATAATATAAAGCTATTTGAATTGTAAAACCAAGCATGAGTGATAGCAGGTTAGCCAATCTCACGCAGTGCACATCTTGTCACATGTTTGAACACTTGGAGCAATCGTTCCAGGGGTCATACCGCTGTGCCAAGTGTGAGCATATTTTCTCTTTAGAGTCTAAGATATTGGATTTGGAGAGAAATATTGCAACATTGCGAGACACTGGAAACCTGGAAAGGAGTTTAGAACTCACAGAGCAGGTAGTATGTGGGGTTAGTGGTGAAGAGGGTGGAGTCGTAGATGAGGAGCGACAGGTAGGCAGCTGGGTAACAGTAAGGAGGGGAGGTAGTGGGCAGAGGAAGAGGAAGGCCAGTTCTGAGTTGACTCAGTCCAACAGATTTGCAAGATTGTGTGAAGATGTTGATGAGAATTTCTCAGAATTGGCAACACTGGAGAGGGCTGATTCCTGTAGCAGCCAGGGGAACAGTCCTCCTTCCAGGCTAAATGGGATGCAGAGCAGGCAGAAACCAAGGCAGGTGGTGGTAATAGGGGACTCTATTATTAGGAGGGTAGATAGGGTAATCTGCCGCCAGGAACGTGAATGCCGAACAGTATGCTGTCTCCCGGGTGCTCGGGTTCGGCATGTTGCGGACAGGGCTGACAGATTATTGGGAGGGGGTGGAAGTGATCCAGCTGTCTTGGTACATATTGGAACCAATGACAAAATAGGAGGAAGATGGAGGTCCCTAAAGAATGATTTCAGGGATTTAGGGTGCAAGCTCAAGGCAAGGACCTTCTAAGGTAGTATTTTCTGAAATACTACCTGTGCCATGCACCAGTGCTGGTAGGCAGAGGGAGCTCAGGGAGCTTAATGCATGGCTCAAGCAATGGTGTAGGAAGGAGGGTTTTGGGTTTTTAGAACACTGGGCAGACTTTGCTCTTGGGTACAATCTATATGGAAGAGATGGATTGCACCTAAATGGTAGAGGAGCCTCTGTGTTAGGGGAGAGAATGCTAGGAAGCTTGGAGGAGCTTTTAAACTAGGAAAGGGGGGGAGTATAGATAGCAAAAATGGGGTAAATAGAGCAGATAGGAACTGGGTCCAAGTAAATGACCAGGGGGGTGGAGAAAGGGTGGGGAGAAATTTAGTCAGTAGGGAGGAACTCCTAGTAAATGAAGGTGAAGAAAAAAGGCATGTAGGGATTAATATATGTAAAGACTTCAAAATCAATTGTATGCTAGCAAATGCAAGAAGTATGGTAGATAAAATAGGAGAACTAGAATTTCTGGTGGTTAATGAGCAATCAGACATAATTGGAATAACAGAAACATGGTGGAACGATGCACATTACTGGACTGTAAATATAGAGGGCTATTCCCTTTTTAGAAGAGACAGAATTAATAGAAAAGGTGGAGGTGTGTGCTTATATTTCAAAACAGAGCTAAATCCAGTTTTGCGAGGTGATATTAGTGAGGAAACTGGCCAAACTGTGGAGTCCATGTGGGTAGAAATCGAGACTAAGGGCTCGATCCAAATGTTGTCGTCGCCAGAAAAAACTGGCGACGCTGGTTTTAATGTCAACTGAGCAATGCAAATGTTCCACTAGTAACAAGCGACGCCAGTTCTGAAACACACTTTGCCCGTCGCCAGAAAAGCAAGATCTCACCCATAAAGGATAATGTACAAGCAACGCCAAAAGCCATTCAAATGTTGGAGTTAGGGCTAACGCGCGTTAAATTGCAACATTTCTCTCCAGAAATCTAACGCCTATTTTTCTTGGAGAACAGCACACAACGCAGAGTACAAAACCATCGTCGAGGGAAATAAAACAGAGAAGCAGGTCATCCAAGGACAGAAGCCAAGCATACAGGAGTCAGATATTAACCCCTGCAATGCCTAGCAAATACAACAACAAGGCCTACAACAGTGCTTCATAACCCCTCCACCTAAGACACCCCTAACATGCAATCTGGATATGCCAGGGCATCCCCTGAGGGCACAAGGGAATACCCAAATAAAAAAAACATATGCCCAACATCAGGTCCCACTGTGACAATGGCAATGAAGAGAAATAGTGCCTCAAATGTCCCATACACACATCTCCCCAAAAATGTGTAAAATCAATATTATCAAACACCAATGCAGAACATAGCAACATGGGAAAAGTGATGCACCCTGAGCTGGTGCACATGGCGCACCAACATCACATGACACCCTGGTTGGGAACCACTGGCCGACACCAGACAAACAAGTCACAAACAAACAATAACAATCAAGCAACCCCACAGGGACAGGGGGAACACAAAGCAGCACAACATAAGCCATCCCAACACACCTTTGAACAACAGGGGTTAACACACAACATCACATGCACACCTGTCACTCCAGCAACAAATCAAGCTCACCTATGTAACCTCAGCAGTCCATGGAGACAAAACACACACCTGACAGCTACATACCAATTACAAATAATCACACCACTGACCACACACACACCAGAAAACAATTACCTGGATAATTATGACCACATGATACAGAAAAAAGGGAAGAAAGGAAGGGGTTAACGAGCCATAGGAGAACCACCAGGCGGTGCTCCCCCTCAAAAAAATGAAGAACTGGCGCACACTACAGGAGTATACCAAACCAAAGAAAAATTAATCAAGTGAATACATCAAATCAATCAAAAAACATCCAACACAGGAATATGGAGTCATGAAGACATTCCAACATTGAATAATGCCTCCATAGACTGAGAGCAGGTATATGTAAAGCAAACGTCCAATACCATGTATACACAAACAAATCAAAGTGGCCCATTAGCAATGTGCAATATCATCAGACATATAAAGTGCAACATCATAATAATTCCAAAAGTATGAATACATCTATACCTATCTCTATGAATATAAGGGGAGGGCAAACAATGTGACCCCTGGAGTCATGGAGATGAGTATATGATGTGTATTCATACTTTGTTCATGATCACCACTTTGCACCTCACATGTATGATAATATTCCATATTGCTAATGGGCAACTGTGATTTGTTAGTGGATACATGGTTTAGCAGGTATGCTGTACATATACTTGCTCTCAGTCCATAGAGGCATTATTCTATGTTGGCATGTCTTCATGACTCTTTATCCCTGTGCTGGATGGTGCACAACTGATTTGATGTATTCACTTGATTAATCATATATTGCCTGATTAAGCTTTGGTCTGGTATACCCCTGTAGTGTGTGTCACTTATTAGGTGTGTTGTTGGGGGGGGGGGGTGGGCACCACCTGGTGGTTTTCCCTGTTTGGTTAACCCATTCTTCTCCTCCCTCCCCTTGGTATCATTGTATATCCCTATGAGTGCAGCTGATCACAGTTTGATCTTGAGTAAGGAGTTATGTACAGAGCTGGTGTGATTCCTTCCCTTAGTTTTGGTCCCATCACCATGACCACATGAACAACACCTTACTGCTGTTTAACAGTGACAGCCCACCCTCCTTAGTTGTAGTGTGAGAGAGACACTGACAGAGAGACAGACCAACACCGGGATGTACACATGCTTGTACCTAAGATGACAGTGGAGGCGAATGTGTGAGAGGGTTAGGGCTCATCCCCCCCCCTCCAAGCACCCCTGTCCAACAGCTGTCACCTGCTGCAACTGTTCATGTTCCCGCTGAAGGCCTGCTATGCTGACTTGTTCGTATATGTGTGTGTAGCACAGTGAATATGCCACTCCACCTTACTGAAAGAAACGTTATCATACATAGGCTTAAGACATAAATCCCTCCACAGTATCATGAGCCTTTACACAACACCATCGGCTCGCCTGATAGTGAATGGACAACTGTCTGATTCTTTTCGTATTACCAATGGTACGAGACAAGGTTGCCCTCTATCACCTATTCTATCTGTTCTGACCTTGGAACCCCTCCTAGCCCTAATTCGCCAACATCCTCAGATCTCCGGCTTATCAGAAGCCGGGGATCGCGCTGTAGTGTCGGGATTTGCAGACGACATCTTGCTTACTCTGTCATCCCCTGAGACTGCCCTCCCACCGCTCATGGTACTACTGGAGGAATACAGTCATGTTTCAAATTTTTCTATCAATTACACTAAATCAGAAATTTTGCCGATGAATATCCCTGACAGACTTACTGCACACCTCAAACAGCTATACCCATTTACACGGAAGACTGACCATATAAAATATCTAGGAGTGTTCCTCTCTCCAGACATCACGTCTATTCCTTCCATCAATCTTAATAGTTTGCGCAATCAACTGAATTCTGATCTCTAAAGATGGGATAAATTGTTTATCTCCTGGACAGGGAGAATCAACTTAATTAAAATGATGGTATTGCCCAGACTATTATATCTTTTCAAAACTCTTCCAACTGTCTTTCGTAAATGCGAACTACTTGCCCCCCAGGCAGAGATTAATGCCTTTGTATGGGCTTATAAACAACCACGACTTGCGGCTAAATACTTGTATAGACCAACCAACAGAGGAGGTTTGAGTTTGCCAGATATTAGACAATACTATCATTCCTGCGCGTTGATACCACTGTTAGAGTGTCAGGGAGGGAAAGGGAAGGACTGGATATACATTTCCCAAATTTTTCTACCATCTGTAGATCTTCAGAATTTGATTTGGCAAGCGCCCTCTCAGGCACTGAAATGTGTAGAATCGCATCCTATACTGTCACATTCTTTAAGCGTTTGGTACATTGTGTTTGAGAGGTTGGGTCTCTCTAGGTTCCCTTCTCCTCTTTTTTCTATATATGGTTCAGTACATTTCTTACCTGGCGTACGGGGTGGACCCTTTAAGACCTGGAAACACCTAGGGATTGACACACTTGCATCTTTAGCCCCGACTGGTACTATACACCCCTTTGAATATCTGTGTTCGACCGCCTCCTTACCTCATTCACACTCATGGCTATATAGGCAACGCCATCATTTTGTAAGTGGCCTACTGTCTAAGGGTGGTCTTCCTAGACCACTTACATGTTTTGAAACATTGGTTTGTAAGGACCACTTTGAAACGAAAGCACTGTCAAAGGTACATAGTTTTTTGACGGATTCCCAATCAGTGACTAAGCCCTTTTTTGTCACGGCTTGGGAGGCGGACCTGTCTTTGACTTTACCAGTCGAGTCCTGGAATAAAATATTTCATACACTTTTCAACATGTCTCGAGATTCAGCTTCCAAGGAAGTCAATTTTAAACTATTTACTCGCTGGTATAGGACACCTGACCGTTTGGCTATGATGTTCCCCAACTCGTCAGACCTTTGTTGGCGATGTCATGAATTTAAAGGCACTTTATTACATCTTTGGTGGACATGTTCGAAGATACAACTTTTCTGGAAGGCAATATGTGCTGTTTTGACGACTATGTTTGCAGTTGCATTCCCGCTTACCCCAGCTGCACTACTTTTTGCTTGGCTCCCAAACTCCATAAGTGTCCGTAAACCTCAGCTGGCTCTACTTCATTTCCTTTTAAATGCTGCGAAACTCACTGTTCCTATGTTTTGGAAAGACAGTGTTCCCCCATCTCTGTCTGCGTGGAGGAGCAGAGTGGGTTGTGTTCTGGCTTCGGAGCAGACCCATGCGGCAGTAATGGGCAGGGAGGATGGCTTTCGGGCAACATGGACCCCTTGGCTGACATGGGAAATTCAGAATTCTTCCACTTAAATTCTATTGTCTATCTGTGAGATCAGGCTGACTCTGGATTGACCTTGAGTGAGGGACATGTGTCTTGTGAGTGGTGATGGGACAGAGAATCCTTCCTAACCCTCCCTCCCCTTCTTTCCTCCTTTCACCCCCCTCCCTTTCCCCTCCCCCCTTTTTTTTTTTTTTTTTTTTATCTCATTAGGAATCATGCTCGGCCTATGGGATCACCCTACCTAAATGTCTACATATAAAGATATATATCCGCTTAAGTTCACTTTCCACCAATATGTATCATTTCATATTATTATAATTGGATCTTTATTTGTTGCCAACGTTGGTATTTTGTATTGTTTCTTTTTTTTTTTTACTCTTTTCCTCTTTTTCCTCAGTACAAAATTAGGATATCGGCGATCATAGTTGGTTGCCGACAGCTTCCTGGACACATTGTTAGAGATTTGACATACCTTGAATGATGTACCTTAGATCACGTTTCAACGGCTGTATTTTTAACGATTGTTATGTACTGAGCGATGTTTGTAATTGCTTATATTCTCAATAAAGCTTTATGAAACCAAAAAAAAAAAAAATATGCCACTCCATTGCTTATCAATGCCTTGTCTAGGCGTCAGGACCATGTGAGCTGTCCATCAAGGGGATGGCAAGCAGAAATATGTATGTGTGTCACAAGGACCCTGAGCACACACCTCATCAGTATGTAGATCAAGATCCATGAAATAGCTCCTCTGTTTCATGGGTCTTGGTTTACACACTGATGTGTGTGCCCACTCACATATACATATGTCTGCTTGCCATACCGTGATACAAACCCCATTAAATCATGATTGCTAGACGACACCCTGACAAGCAATGGATTGTTCACTGTGTCAAATAACCAAGCTGTCCTCGTGGAGTGCAAGTAAGGTCTCCAAAGCAGTGATGACCAATGTGTTGTGTACACCTCTGGCACTCAAGGGTATGATGATGGGTCAGCAATAGCATGACTGTTGTGTTCGTAGTGCACCTTCCAGTCTTGTTTTCATCCTCTGCAGGCATCCGTGTCATGACCCCTCATGGTCCAGAAGTTTATTCCGGTGACACGTTGAATCCACGTCCATGGGGATCACCTGTTGGTGTCCATGTCAATTACAAATCTGATCACATATGATTATCTTGTGTCATTGATCAACCCCTCCCCTGTCAGGGTTTAAAGGTATAGTAATACTGAATATGTTCCATGAACCTAACTAGTAGGGTTCATCCCCCTGAGTAAAAAAAGGGAACTCCCCCTGCTTTGCATTCCAAAGTTAGTTCAGCTCACAGTTGAACATCATACATCAAATCTCACAGTGGCCTGAATTTTTATAGTGGTTCTGTTGCTACACCATCCCATGGACAGCTCTGGTCACAGCACCTTGAATCTACATTGGATGGTGTAGCAACAGTGCCGCTTGACCATGTGAGACCACTGTGGTTTGCCTATGTAAAAACAACTGCGAGCTGACATAACCTGTGAATGAAACACCCTTCAGCAGTGGGAGTTCCCTTGTTCTACTCAAGGGGATGAACCCTAACACATATTTGTTTAAACATTCTAAGCATTACTATCCCCTTAATTGTGATTATGTTGTTGATCTGTTGATATATCTAATGTGTTCATGTTGTTTAAGTTCAAGGCACATCATGGAACAACACCCTGATGTTGTTTGGCTTTCAAATGTCTGTGAGTTGAACTTGGACAAACATGTCTGAATGTGATGTGTGTGTTCACCCTGCTGTAAAAGCGTGTGACGCCAGTCATCGTGCCTGAGTTGTGTTCACTGCATAGCTGTACAATGCACTGGAGACAACTCATTCCCTGATACCCATGTTAGATGTGCCTGAGTTGTGTTCACTGCATAGCTGTACAATGCATTGGAGACAACTCATTCCCTGACACCCATGTTAAATGTGCCTGAGTTGTGTTCACTGCATAGCTGTACAATGCATTGGAGACAACTCATTCCCTGACACCCATGTTAGATGTGCCTGAGTTGTGTTCACTGCATAGCTGTACAATGCATTGGAGACAACTCTGTCAAACAAACCACATCCTAAATAGGAAACATGCATGGACACAGATGTTATGACAAAGTGACAAGATTTATTTAAAGTGCCTGGAGAAGATTGGCCTCACTTTTTTTTCCTTTTTGGAGGGTCGGTGGGGGGGGGCTGTAGAGGAGGATTCTCTCCGACTCTGGCGGGTTACCCGAGGGGGTCTGATGGATGGTGGTGGTGGGGGTCGTGGCTCGCTGCTGGCTGGTGAGACATCACTGGACCCCTCCCGTGATGGCTGGCCCATGTCCTGCTGCTCATTCTGCCTGCGGTTGGAGTCCCGCATCTCGACCAGCATGTTGCCCAGTACCTCCATCATCCCAGTGTGAAACTGGAGCTGCTGGGTATTTGTCACGACCTGTTGAGCCTCAATGGCCCTGAGACACCCCATGATCCGCCCTAGAGTCAGCTCCACCCATCTGAGGGCTCGGGCACACCTCCTAACCACTGTCAGCTGCTCCCCCTGGATGGCCGCACATGTTGCGTAGAGGGCCGCTGTGCCAGAGGGGGTTACAGGAGTGGAGGCTCTAGAAGCTGGTGCAGGCGGTGGTGTGGCGTGGGTGAGCAGACTCCCATGGGGTGCCTCAGGGGGACCTGCAACATCATGGGTGCTGTGTGGGGAGAAATGATGCTGCTCCCTGGACCCGTCACTCCCCTCGGATCCTCTGTCCTCAGGTTGTCCGACCAGTGGTGGTGATGGTGTTGTTGGTGGTGGGGTGAATACCTCCCTTCGCAGGGGGTGTTGTGGCTCACCCAGGAGTCCCACATGTTCATACCCCATGGGCCATTCATATGTGGACTCCTGGGTGTCCTCCTGCCACATATGTCCCCGTGGCCTAGGGGTTGGGCCAAAGCTGGGGCTCTGCCACCATCTGGGGCATCAGGTGCCTACCCTGCTGTGGGGCCTGGTAGCCAGATGTGGTGGGGCCTGGTAGCCCTGCTGCTGTGGGGCCTGGTAGCCCAGATGTGGTGGGGCCTGGTAGCTCAGATGTGGTGGGGCTTGGTAGCCCTGAGGTGGTGGGGCCTGAGGTGTTGGGGCTTGGTAGCCTTGAGGTGTTGGGGCTTGGTAGCCCTGAAGTGGTGGGGCTTGGTAGCCCTGAGGTGGTGGGGCTTGGTAGCCCTGAGGTGGTGGTGCCTGGTGGGACTGAGGTGGTGGTGCCTGGTGGGACTGAGGTGGTGGTGCCTGGTGGGGCTGAGGTGGTGGGGCTTGGTAACCCTGCTGCTGCTGGTGATGGTGGGGTGGCCCCTGGGTGCCATGGTGAGGCTGCTGCTGTAGTGGGCGTTGTGGTGGCAGTGCCCTGGATGTGGTAGCCTCCTCAGAGGAGGTGCCTCCGGAGTCCTCCACACGGGATGACTGGTGTGCTGTGTGGGGAAATGACATGATGCAATCAGTGATGTGAGCCATGACAGGAGTGCTGCAAGACTATTACATTGACATGTGAACAGTTGAGTGGCAGGATGGTATTCATTGCATTGCTTTGCAATGCATTGGTTACCATCCTGACACACATTGCTTAGCTTGACTACATCACATACATTGATTCCACTGACCTACAGTGGTGGAGATTTGGTCATCATATGTATCCTGAGCAGTGGGTATGGCTCGGCTTATATCTCCTTGCTATCCCCATTCATCAGGATCCATGTGGTGAGCAAAAATGAACCATCACACCTTGAGTGCCACAAAGCCACTGCATGTCCTACACCTAGGCCTCAACAGCAAACAAACACACTAGACCTCTAAACACAGCAATGCACCAGTAATGACTACAGTCCAACCAATGATGTCAGCAACAGTAATGAACACACCAAGCACACCAACCAACATGATCTGTGGAACCCAGCAACGCAATCATCTGCTGGAGGACACACAAACACACCCTGGACAGCTAAAATCCTAACACACAGCAAACATGTGCATGGTTAGACTGTACTATTTGCGGTTGCTTCTACCTTTTCCCATGTTATGCTATGGAGACTAAGCACTGGTATGTCAAGTGTTGTTTAGATCTCAGTGCATTGTATCCACAGAATAACACAGGGATTGCAGGTGTGATGACACTGCATTTGTCATGTACACAAAACCAAAACCAATGTGGCTAACCAATAATGTAATTCATTAAATAAATAAAAAGAATACAAAAATGCCAACAAAACCTGTAAAAAGGCTATTAAATTAGCTAGACTAGTGAATGAAAAAAATATTGCTAAGGAGAGCAAGAGAAACCCAAAAATAATCTTTAAATACATTAATGACAATAAATTAACCCCTTAAGAACCGGGAAAATCTGAGTTTGATTTGACTTAAGGACCGGAGCAATTTTGACTTTTTTGACTATGTCTTTGTTCAACCATATTTTCTCTTTAATTCCTTTTGTGCACCCACATAAATTATATACTGTTTTTTTAAGCACAAGTAGGGCTTTCTTTTGATACCACAATTATATGAATACCTCATTGTTTAATTTGATTAAAATAGAAAAAAAGAGGAAAAAAATTTAAAAAAACCAACATTTTGCTTACATTTTTCTGTCAGGATTTGCATACTATTAGTTAATGAAAAAAAAATACCCCTAAATATATTCACTTGCTTCTCCTGAATATAAGAATACCCCATATGCCTAGTATTTTAGTCCTTTACTCACATTTACAAGGTAAATATTACAAGATGGCTGCCGTTATTTCCAACTTGTGATTTCTCAACAATTGGCATGTGAGCATCATAGCTTAGCTGACGGTGCCAGAACCAAAAATGTCCCACAAAGGTATATGTTTCTGAAAACTAGACAACATAAGTTAAATAATCAGGAGAATTTTGGAGTTTTTCATGCAGCTATTTTTCCAGAAAAAAATTTCACAATTGTGGTAATATTTTGTTTTTTTGCAGTTTTCACACTTACATTTCAATACTACTATTGATATCAAGCACATGATAGGTGAAGATTTTTAAAAATGCATTGTTTAGTGTTCAGCTCCTTCTTCTGAGTACGGCAATACCCCATATGCATAGGTTTCTCAAGGTTTGGGGGAGCTACGGGGCCCAATTTTGAACAAATATTGAATTTTCAAATCTTGGTTAACTGATGCCATTACTCATTTTGGGCTATGTTCCAGTGCTGCACTTTAGAATTTCCCCCCAAATTGTATATTTTTGGAATGTAGACACCCCCAGCTTTCATTTTAGGTGTGTTTTCAAATTTTTTACACAGCCATTTTACCACCACTTTCTCATAAACTTGACGTAAGTAAAAAAACAGCGTTTTTCACACTTTGCCTTCAATGTTGATGTGAATTTCAAGCACAGAATAGGTGAAGATTTTATAAACTGAATTGATTAGTGTTCAGCTCCTTCTTCTGAGTACGGCAATACCCCATATGCATAGCTTTCTCATGGTTTGGGGGAGCTACGGGGGCCAAATTGGAACATGCGCGTTTCCAGGTTCACACTTTTAATCTTCACAGCTTGCGTTACTGGTGCCATGTCTCATTTGGGGCTGTGTAACAGTGCTCTTTTTTTAAGATTTCCCCCCAAAAGTGTATATTTTTGGAAAGTAGACACCCCAGGCTCTCGTTTTAGGTGTGTTTTCCAATTTTATACACAGCCATTTTACCACCAATCCTGTGAAAATTTGACGTAAGTAAAAAAAATTCAGCATTTTTCACACTTTGCCTTCAATGTTGATGTGAATTTCAAGCACAGAATAGGTGAAGATTTTATAAACTGAATTGATTAGTGTTCAGCTCCTTCTTCTGAGTACGGCAATACCCCATATGCATAGCTTTCTCATGGTTTGGGGGAGCTACGGGGGCCAAATTGGAACATGCGCATTTCCAGGTTCACACTTTGAATTTTCACAGCTTGCGTTACTGGTGCCATGTCTCATTTGGGGCTGTGTAACAGTGCTCTTTTTTAAGATTTCCCCCCAAAAGTGTATATTTTTGGAAAGTAGACACCCCAGGCTCTCGTTTTAGGTGTGTTTTCCAATTTTATACACAGCCATTTTACCACCAATCCCTCGTAAACCATGACGTAAGTAAAAAAAAACAAAACAGCGTTTTTCACACTTAGGGTTGGCGGCAGTATACTGGGCTGCATAGAAATTGGTTTGGGAAACAATTTCACCTAAAATGTCTTCCCCCAAAAACAAATCAAAAAAATGATCATGGGTAAATCCTTCCACATCAATTTGAATCCCTGGGTTGCCTGTGAATTCTGAGATTTGTGGGCATAAATTGATACCCATTCATTAGGATCCGGAGTGGCAGGTGTTGGGGCATTTCTTTGGGCAGGTCTTTTGGCAGGTCTTTGGGCAGATCTTTTGGCAGGTGCTGGGGCAGTTACCAGGGCAGCTCTTGGGGCAGCACTTGGGGCATTTCTTTGGGTAGGTATTTTGGTAGGTCTTTGGGCAGTTCTTTTGGCAGGTGCTGGGGCAGTTGCCAGAGCAGCTCTTGGGGCAGTGCGTCTTTTCTTGACAGAAGGCCCAGCGTCATCACTAGAGCTGCTCTCACTTTCTGAAAACTGCGCTATGTCAAAATCTCACGCAGTGTCTGTTGCCTCAGAGTCAGACGCCAAAAAGGCATATGCCTCTTCAACGCTGTACCTGCGCTGCATTTTGCCCACTAAAAAAACTTTTTTTTATTTTCTTACGCTATCCCTAAACCTAAATCTAACCCTAAAACTTACCCTAGCCTACGTATATCCTGAACCTACCTAACCCAAATGAACTACCTATCTAAACTGCACTTATTATATATATATATATATATTTTTTTTTTTTTTTTTTTTTTTTTTGGGGGGTTTGGGTTTTTTTTTTTTTTTTTTTTTTCTTACGCTATCCCTAAACCTAAATCTAACCCTAAAACTTACCCTAACCTACGTATATCCTGAACCTACCTAACCCAAGTGAACTACCTATCTAAACTGCACTTTTTATATATATATATTTTTTTTTTTTGGGGGGGGGGTTTGGTTTTTTTTTTTTTTTTTCTTACGCTATCCCTAAACCTAAATCTAACCCTAAAACTTACCCTAACCTACGTATATCCTGAACCTACCTAACCCAATTGAACTACCTATCTAAACGGCGCTTATTATATATATATTTTTTTGGGGGGGGGAGGGGGGTTTGGGTTTTTGTTTTTTTTCCCCTAAACCTAAATCTATCCCTAAAACTTTCCCTAACACACGTCTACACTAAACCTACCCAACTACCTACCAAAATACCTAAACTATATTTACTATTTAAAAAAAAAAAATTAAAAAAAAAAAAATTAAAATTTTTTTTTAAAAAAATTTAAAAAATTTTAAAAAAATCTAAAAAAATTCAAGGGGGATGGGGGGTGTCCCACAGATCAGAAAACACTGATCTGCAGCAAATTGATCACTCCAAGAGTGATCAGATGGGGGGGCACTTATTGATCACTGCAGAACAGTGATCAAAGGGTTAAATTTCTTTATTTAAACTTTTTTTTTACTTTTTTTTTTTTTACAGTAAGGCAGTAACAGCATGTCTCTCTGTCTCTCTCCACCTCAGCAGTATGCAAGGTGGAGGGAGGCAGAGAGATCTGACAGGGACAGTATTTACAAATACTGTCCCTGTCATTCAGGTTTTACAACATGTGATTCGCTTTTGAAGCAAATCGCATGTTGCAACAATGTTTCTGCCGCTTGTTACTAAGTGTCCCGATACCGGGACACTTAGTAACAAGCGGCTTGAACTCTTCCATCGCTCCGTGCGGCCGCGATGGAAGAGTTTAACCCTTGACGTACCAGGACCGTCAAGGGTCGTTGGATCACATTTACCCTTGACGGTCCTGGTACGTCAAGGGTCGCTAAGGGGTTAAAGTCTGATAATGTTGGATCCTTGTTAACTGAAACAGGTGAGATGGTCAAGGGGGACAGAGGGAAGGCAGATATTTTAAATAATTTCTTTTCTTCTGCAAACTACTTTTACAGAACAGGAACAGCAAACATGGGACTGGCTAACACAAGAAAAAGTGTTAAAAAAATTGAATGGTGTTAAGGTAGACAAAACTCTGGGGCCAGATGGTATACACCCACGGGTACTTAAAGAGCTAAGCCAGGCCCTGGCCAGACCGTTATATTTGATTTTCAGGGATTCTTTTATTTCAGGTATGGTGCCCATGTATTGGCGTAAAGCAGATGTGGTGCCCATATTTAAAAAGGGATCAAAGTCACAGTCAGGAAATTACAGACCTGTAAGCTTGACATCTGTGTTAGGGAAGCTGTTTGAAGAGTTGCTAAGGGAATATATTCAAGAATTCTACTGGAACAGGAATATTATTAGCAGGAGACAACATGGCTTTGTGAAAGACAGGTCTTGTCAAACCAACTTGATCGCATTTCATGAAAAAGTGAGTAATGATATAGATGCGGGAGCGGCGGTTGATGTGATCTATTTAGACTTTGCCAAGGCATTTGATACGGTTCCACACAAGAGGTTACTGTACAAATTGAATGAAATTGGCCTAGGGGAAAATGTTTGTGTGTGGATTGGAAATTGGCTGAAAGATAGAATGCAAAGAGTGGTAGTAAATGGCAAGTTCTCCAGTTGGATAAATGTCATAAGTGGAGTACCTCAGGGATCTGTCCTGGGTCCTCTTTTTTTTAATTTGTTTATTAATGACCTCCCAGAGGGCATAGGGAGCCATGTATCAGTGTTTGCCGATGACACAAAATTAAGTAAGGTAATAAAGTCTGAACTGGATGTGTCTTCATTACAAGAGGATTTGGACAAATTGAGTAACTGGACAGGCAAATGGCAAATGAGATTCAATATAGACAAGTGTAAAGTTATGCATTTTGGGTATAATAATAAAAATGCAACATATAGTTTAAATGGTGTTTCTCTGGGGAAATCTACAAATGAAAAGGATTTGGGAGTAATGGTAGACAATAGACTTAGCAGTAGCGTGCAGTGCCAGCTGGCAGCTGCAATGGCCAATAAGATATTGTCATGTATTAAAAGGGGTATTGACTCAAGGGAGGAAGATATGATTATGCCTCTTTACAGGTCCATGGTAAGACCCCACCTAGAATATGCTGTTCAATTCTGGGTGCCCTTTCTGAAGAAGGACATTATGGAACTAGAGAGAGTGCAGAGGAGGGCTACAAAACTAGTAAGGGGAATGGAAAGTTTTAGTTATGAAGAGAAGCTAGAAAAGTTAAACTTGTACACACTAGAGAAACAGCGTCTTAGAGGGGATATGATAACACTATATAAATATGTTCAGGGCCCATACAAAGAGCTCTCCAAAGACCTGTTCATTAACATAACAGTACATAGGACAAGGGGCCACCCGCTTAGACTTGAGGAAAGGAGATTTAATCTACAACAGCGGAAGGGTTTCTTTACAGTAGGGGCAATAAAGGTATGGAATTCACTGCCTGAGGAGGTGGTGCTATCGAATACATTAGATGCCTTTAAAAAGGGCCTGGATACTTATTTAAAAGAGCATAACATAGAGGGCTCTGTACGTTAGTATTGGGATTAATATTTAGTTAGGGCTTGTTAATCCAAGGAGAAATCTGATTGCCATTTGGAATCAGAAAGGAATTCCCCCCCCCCATTCAGGGCAGAATTGGAAATTGATATATTGAGGGTGTCTTTTTTTCTTGCCTTCTTTTGGATCAACAATGGTAAACAGGAATAGGAAGAGGGTTGAACTATATGGACGCAAGTCTTTTTTTAACCTAAATCACTATGTTACTATGTTACATTGTCACCTCTTTCTGACACCCTAGTGAGTGTCCCCACCATCAGTCTTGTGAATCACATATGTCCTGCAGAGTGGGGATGGCGGGGAATGCCCCCTGGCCATCCCTACTCTGCAGGCTATATATGATGCAGAAAGCTGAACCTTGACTATTCCGCTTGGGCTAACTACCTACATGTACAACACCTAGCCCTGACATGCAGTCACAATACAATAGGAAACACACCAATTCCCCTCCTTGCTAATCTCTGTTAACCCTTTGGTTGCCAAGGGACTAGCCAATGTATTGTTGACCAATGCATTACTCATCCCTGTGGCACTCAAGGGGTTGTGTGCAGACCTCTTTGTCACTCTATGTATGACATTGTGATACACATAACAGTTAGATCTGTGACTGACACATGACAGTGTGCATTGTTTTTGTGCTGTGCATGATATTGTTTTAGAAAGCATGAAGGGGGTTCAACAGGGACTTGACCATTACCATTCAGGTTGGTTTGGTCATGTATTCTGTCCTTGTTTGACGTCCCTCCAAGCTGTGTGGGTGAATTGTGGTGTGGAATGCTGTCCATGTGTTCAGATGTCACTGTGTTGGCATCTGTCTGGTGGGTGTCAGGAGTTGTGTGATGATGTGTGTGGGCCTTGATGCACTTACCAGTGGACTGGAGACTACTTTCATCCCCGGTGTTACTCCATCCAGGGACACCACACACCATGATGGAGGAGATGGTCCTACGCACGGCCTCCTCCCACTCGCTGTATTCCACATGCAGGGGCGGACCACCCCCTGTGCCAGCAGCATGCAAGGCCTGCTCGCCCATCTTCTTCACCTTTACAATGATGGACAAAATGGGAAAAGGGTTGAACTAGATGTACGCAAGTCTTTTCTCAACATACATTACTGTGTTGATATGTTACTATCTTACCTTTGCCTTCCAGTCTGTCCACCTTTTTTTCACCGACTCCAGGGACCGGCTGCAGTTGGACACAGCATTCACTGCATCCACAACCTCATTCCAGGCTGCCTTTCTCTTGCGGGACAGCCCAGCTACAGGCCCCTTGAGAAACAGGATCCTGTGCCTTTGAACCACAGCCTCACAGAGGACAAGGTTTTCCTCCTCTGTGAACTTTGGCTCTCTGGACCTCTCCTCCTCCTCACCCCCAGAGGTTTGTTGAGAGCCCTGGCTGTGGCTCTCCAGCCCTGCCTGCACTGGCCCTGGCTGTGTGTGTTGCAGGGGGACTACCCCTCATCCCACTGTCTCTGCCCCTGCACTAGATGTGCCTGGTCTTGGGTGGCTGCCACTCCGCCCCAGAGATCTCCCCCTCCCTCACCTACCCTGACCAGGGATGCCCCCCTGAATCTGCTCCTCCTCTCCTCCTACACTCCCCACCCCTCTCTCCTCTCCTCTCCTCTCCATCTCTCTCACCCACTCACACCCAGGCACTCACTCACTCACTCACTCTCTGCCACTCACTTGCACTCACAGACTCACACTGTCAAAGAAAATATAAAAAAAGTGTGTGTGTGTTTTACAAAAAAAAATATGGGCTATGTGTATGTGTGTATGTGTGATTGTATGCGTGTATTTGTATGTTCAAAAGTGTATTGTGTTGCTTTGTGTGCTGCCAAACTCTCCTTCTACCTGTCTGATGTGTGTGTGCGCGCCTCAACTCTCTTTCTCTCAAAACTAACCTCCGCTCCTTGGGTCCTGATATCTAGCTCTTGGGAACTCGATAACAGACAAAGGTGCGTAGGTGATTTTGGGTTTATTTATAGTTTATTCGACTCAACATGCTACTTTGGGGTGCTGTGATTGGCTGGGGCACTTGGTAACGTTGGACGTTTCGCTTGTTTTTTATTTTTGGAGACGTTTCTCGCATTTATCGTGTATTTGGCATCGACGATGAGGTCAAATTGTAGGCGACTCCAGTTTTGTAGTTTTCGTGTGTTTTGTAGGCCGTCGCGCATTAACTCTTCTGGGTAAGGAAGATTTGAATCTCTCGTTACCCAGTTTTGTTTAACTCGCAAAGCCAGTTTTTTGCTTCACGCTAGTTTTAACTCCAACATTTGGATCGAGCCCTAAATGTGGTGTGAAAGGTAAAAAAAAGTTGTTGGTGGGCATATGCTACAAACCAACAAATATCGAAGACAATGATGAGGCCCAACTGCTATTGCAAATGAGGAAAGCTGCCCAGTTTGGGCATACTATAATTATGGGAGATTTTAATTATCCAGATATCAACTGGAAAAATGAGACCTGTCAGAGTGCTAAGGGTAGCAGGTTTTTGAACATACTTCGTGAAAGCTACATGTCACAAATGGTGCAAGCGCCGACAAGAAATAACAATGTATTGGACCTAGTGATCACTAATAACACAGAAATGGTATCCAATATTAAGGTAAGAGAACATTTGGGGAACAGTGATCACAACATGGTTACATTTGAGATCAGTCTGGCAAAGCAAAAATGTATAGGTTCAACCAAAAAAAGCGAACTTCAAATTGTTAAGGGCCTCAATGCAACACATAGACTGGGATATTTTATTTAAAGGCAAAAATACTGAGGAAAAATGGTCAGAATTCAAATTTAGATTGCAGAAATGTACCCAACAGTATATACCAATGGAGAACAAGTGCAAAAGAAGTAAGTCACAGCCAGTGTGGTTAACTGCACATGTAAAGAAGGAAATGGCAAGGAAAAAAACGCATTCAAATTATTTAAGTCAGAAGGAACTGAACAATCTTTCTTAAAATACAGGGAGTGAACAAATATTGCAAAAAGGCAATTAAGGTAGCAAAAATAGATAATGAAACTCGAATTGCAAGGGAAAGCAAGACTAATCCCAAAAAGTTTTTCAAATATATAAATAGCAAAAAACTTAAGAGGGAGTACATTGGACCATTCAAAAATGAGATGGGTGAGTTGGTTAGTGAGGATAAGGAAAAGGCTGATGTTTTAAACACTTTCTTTGCATCAGTATATACAAGGGAGCAAGGAATGGTAGAAGAGCCTCCGCAAGTAACAAATAAAACAATACAATTAATAGAAATTGGGTTAACTCAAGGAGATGTCATGGTAAGACTGAACAAAATTAAGACCGACAAAGCACCGGGTCCTGATGGTATACATCCAAGGGTTCTTCAGGAACTTAGTGCAGTGTTAGCAAAACCCCTATATTTAGTCTTTAAAGACTCTATTACTTAGTGATGAGCGAGCACCCCAATGCTCGGGTGTTCGGGTGCTCTGACCGAGCACCCCCGGAGGCTCGAGTGCTCGGCCGAGCACCCGAGCCCCATTGAAGTCAATGGGAGGACTCGAGCATTACACCAGGAACCCCCTGCTAAGATTGAGGGGAGGGTGCCTGGTCCATAGGAAAAGGGCAGAAAATGATGGAAACACCACAGAAATGGTTCAGGGACAGCATAGGGAGGATGTCTGGATGCATCTTGGACTCCAACATCGCTGCTGGGAACGATCTTTCGCCCGTAGTACGCCATTTTTACAGACTGACCGTAAAACACACAAAAAGGCAGATAAAAACGACTTTAGGCGAAAAATTGTTACCAAACAGTATTTGCTGTATATTTACTTGTATATCATCTGCAAATTCTCCCAAAAATTTCCTCGATTTTTCTGAACTGAGGCCATGATTAAGAGGGAAACGTGCGCAGAGGCAAATTCTCCCAAAAATTTCCTTGATTTTTCTGAACTGAGGCCATGATTAAGAGGGAAACGTGCGCAGAGGCAAATTCTCCCAAAAATTTCCTTGATTTTTCTGAACTGAGGCCATGATTAAGAGGGAAACGTGCGCAGAGGCAAATTCTCCCAAAAATTTCCTTGATTTTTCTGAACTGAGGCCATGATTAAGAGGGAAACGTGCGCAAAGGCAAATTCTCCCAAAAATGTCCTCGATTTTTCTGAACTGAGGCCATGATTAAGAGGGAAACGTGCGCAAAGGCAAATTCTCCCAAAAATTTCCTCGATTTTTCTGAACTGGGGCCATGATTAAGAGGGAAACGTGCGCTGAGCCGACCATCCAAAACATTATGGGTGAGGGTCTGCTGCGGAGCTGACCATCCTAAACATTATATGCGAAGGCCCGCTAGTGAGCTGACGCTATAAAACATTATATGAGAGGGCCCGCTAGAGAGCTGACCCAATAAAACATTATATGAGAAGGCACTCTGGTGAGCTGACCTATACAAAAATTGTCAAACAGGGCCCGCTGGTGAGCTGGCCCTATATAAAAATTATATCACAGGGCATATGGAAGAGGAGGAGGAGGATGAGAAGATTAAGAGTAATGATGAGCGAGCACCCCGATGCTCGGGTGCTCGGGTGCTCTGACCGAGCACCCCCTGAGGCTCGAGTGCTCGGCCGAGCACCCGAGCCCCATTGAAAAGCATGGGAGCACTCGAGCATTAAACCAGGCACCCCCTGCTCTGATGAGCGGAGGGTGCCTGGTCAATGTCCCCCTTCATCTCCGCTATGCCCCTCTTCCACAATGTCCCCCTTCATCTCCTATGCCATAGAGGAGATGAAGGGGGACATTGTGGAAGAGGGGCATAGCGGAGATGAAGGGGGACATTGTGGAAGAGGGGCATAGACTCTATGCCCCTCTTCCACAATGTCCCCCTTCATCTCCGCTATGCCCCTCTTCCACAATGTCCCCCTTCATCTCCTCTATGGCATAGGAGATGAAGGGGGACATTGTGGAAGAGGGGCATAGCGGAGATGAAGGGGGACATTGTGGAAGAGGGGCATAGCGGAGATGAAGGGGGACATTGTGGAAGAGGGGCATAGAGTCTATGCCCCTCTTCCACAATGTCCCCCTTCATCTCCGCAATGCCCCCTTCATCTCCGCAATGCCCCCGTACCTCCAGTCCCTGGTGGTCCAGCGGAGCGTCTTCGGATCTGTGCCTCTTCCGGCACAGATCCCCTTCACCCGAACATGTCGGGCGAGCACATGGCGGTACTCGACGAGTACCGCCATGTGCCGAGCAGAGCGATGCTCGAGCCGATCCGAGCATCGGCCGAGCACGCTCGCTCATCACTAATTAAGAGTCAACCATATACCCGTTTTTTGGGTGGAAGGGGTGAATGAGTATTCCCATCATTGTAAATAACATATATAAAGTCACTTTATGTTCCTCCGGGGCTTTCCTCCAGTGGAGTGGAGAAGTCAGGGGAAATCCAGGCCTTGTTCATTTTTATAAGTGTCAACCTATCAGCATTTTCGGTGGAAAGGCGGATACGCTTATCTGTTATGATGCCACCAGCAGCACTAAATACCCGCTCAGACAGAACGCTGGCGGCAGGGCAGGCCAGCACCTCCAAGGCGTAGAGTGCCAGTTCATACCACGTGTCCAGCTTGGACACCCAGTAGTTGTAAGGCACAGAGGGATCATTGAGGACGCTGACACGGTCTGCTACGTACTCCTTCACCATCTTCCAAAACTTTTCCCTCCTTGTGACACTAGGCTGCGCATCAGGGTGAGGGTGCTGGCGGGGTGTCATGAAGGTGTCCCACGCCTTGGAGAGTGTTGCCCTGCCTTTGTCGGAACTGCTGTGTGCTCCCCTTTTCTCCCCTTCTCTGTTGGCCAAGGTAGCACGTACTCTGCCGCCAGCGTTGTCAGATGGAAAATTTTGGAGCAATTTTTCAACAAGAACCTTCTGGTATTGCACCATTTTGCTTGTCCTCTCCACCGGAGGAATGAGAGATGAGAAATTCTCTTTGTAGCGGGGGTCCAGAAGGGTGAACACCCAGTAATCCGTGTTGTCTAAAATGCGTATAACGCGTGGGTCACGGGAAAGGCAGCCTAACATAAAGTCAGCCATGTGTGCCAGAGTACCAACAGGCAAGATTTCGCTGTCCTCACCAGGAGGATGACTCTCAATCTACTCATCCTCTTCCTCCTCTTCTGCCCACCCACGCTGAAGAGATGGAACTAAAGTTCCATGGCTACCCTCTGTAGCGGAGGCAACCGTGTCTTCCTCCTCCTCCTCCTCCTCCTCCGCCTCCTCCAATTGTCGCTGAGAAGACGAAGTGAGGGTGCTCTGGCTATCACCTTGTGTAAGCTCTTCCTCCCGCATTTCCACCTCTTCCACATGCAAAGCGTCAGTTTTAATTGTGAGCAGCGAGCGTTTCAGTAGACACAGAAGTGGGATGGTTACACTGATAATAGCGTTATCGCCGCTCACCATCTGTGTCGATTCCTCAAAATTGCGTAAAACCTCACAGAGGTCTGACATCCATTCCCACTCCTCACTTCTGATTACAGGAAGTTGAACGGAGAGGCGACGACCGTGTAACAGCTGGTACTCCACTACTGCCCTCTGCTGCTCACAAAGCCGGGACAACATGTGGAAGGTGGAGTTCCAGCGCGTGCTCACGTCACACAGCAGCCGGTGAGCTGGCAATTGTAAGCGCTGCTGCAGCTTCAACAGGCCGGCTGAAGCTGTAGATGACTTACGGAAATGTGCACACACGCGGCGCACCTTGGTCAAGAGATCATACAAATTGGGGTAGGTTTTTAGAAATCGCTGAACCACTAAATTAAATACATGCGCTAGGCATGGTACGTGTGTGAGCTTGCCGAGCTCCAAAGCCGCCACCAAGTTACGCCCATTATCACACACAACCATGCCTGGTTGCAGGTTGAGTGGCGAGAGCCACTGCTCGGTCTGGGGACTAATCCCCTGCAACAGCTCTGAGGCCATGTGCTGTTTGTCCCCAAGGCAGATCAGCTTCAGCACGGCCTGTTGACGCTTCCCCACTGCAGTGCTACACTGCTTCCAGCTACCGGCTGATGGGTGAGTGGCGCTGCGCGCAGAGAATTCGGAGGTGGAAACGGAGGAGGAGGAGCCAATAACGTAGGTGCTGGCGGAAACCCTGATGGAGGTAGGGCCCGCAATCCTCGGCGTGGGTAGCACCTGTGCCATCCCAGGGTCCGAGTCGCTCCCAGCCTCCACGACATTCACCCAGTGTGCCGTCAGGGAAATGTAGCGTCCCTGGCCACAAGCACTTGTCCATGTGTCAGTCATTAAGTGGACCTTCCCAGTAACTGCGTTGGTCAGGGCACGGGTGATGTTACGGGACACATGGTGGTGTAATGCGGGGATGGCACACCGGGAAAAGTAGTGGCAGCTGGGGACCGCGTACCGAGGGACAGCTGCTGCCATCAGGCTGCGGAAGGACTCAGTCTCCACAAGCCTAAATGGCAGCATTTCGATGGCCAGTAATTTGGAAAGGTGTGAGGTTAGTGCTATGGCCTGTGGGTGGGTGGCTGGGTATTTTCGCTTGCGCTCAAATGCCTGGGGTAACGACATTTGGACGCTGTGCTGGACAGGGAAGTGGATGTGGTCTCTGATGGTGCTTCAGATGGTACAGGTGCAGGGCGGGAGGTATGCGGGCCTGCGCCTTCGACAGGCGATTGGCCTGCACTGAAAACAGGGGAAGAGGAGGCAGTGGTGTGGCCTGCAGACACAGATGGGCGATCCAGGCGTTCCTCCCACTTATTACGGTGCTTGGATGCCATGTGTCGGATCATGCTGGTGGTGGTGAGGTTTCTAGTGTTCATGCCTCGGCTCATTCTGGTGTGGCACAGGTTGCAAACTACAATTCTTTTGTCGTCCGCAGTTTCCTTAAAAAAACGCCATACCGCGGAACACCTACCCCTTGGCAAGGGAGATTTACGCAAGGGGGTGCTCCGTGGAACATTTGCGGGCCGGTTTGGTGCGGTCCGCCTTCTTTCTGTAGCCACACCACTGCCTCTTCCAGCCTGTTGCGGTGCTGCAGATGGCTCACCCTCAGGACTGCTGTCATCGCTCGGCTCTACACCTTCCCAGGTGGGGTCAGTCACCTCATCGTCCACCAAGTCCTCCTCCACTTCCTCACTTTGATCATCCTCCTCATGTCTTGATCCCACCACATACTCAGTCATTGACAACTGTATATCATCCTCCTCATCAAGGTCTTGAGACAGTAATAGTGGTTGATTTAATGGCAACTGTGTCTCATCATCATCATCATCCACTTCCTTTGACCTTAAATGCCGTTCACCTCTGTCATCTTCTTGTGATTGGGTACCCTCTAGAGGTTGTGAATCAGGGCACAAGATGTCATGTTCCTCTGCAAGCGTGCTTGGAGAGAGGTTCAAATTAAGGATTGGTGATGAGACGAGCTCCTCACTATATCCCAGTGTGGGATCACTTCTTTGACCAGATCCTCTATGGTGGGAGGAAGGATGATCAGAGTGAGGATTATGTTGACCAGACTCTTGGCTACTGAGAGTGGACTTGGTGGAAGACAGGGTGGTGCTTAACCGACTGGAAGCAGTATCAGCTGACATCCAACCGACCACCTGTTCGCAGTGGTCTGACCTCGAGAGTGATGTCCTGCGACGCCCTGTAAAATGAGACATGAAGCTAGGTATGGTGGATGTCTTTCTGTCTTGTGCTCTGGCACCAGGCGCAGTTTCTACGCGTCCTGACCCGCGCCCTGAACTATCAGGATCACGTCCACTTCCCCGTCCCTTTTTACCCGCCTTCTTCATATTACACGGAATATGTGCTGCAAATCTGCAACTTTGCACAGTACACAGAATTTGCTTCTTAACTGCGGCTACGCACAGTGAATGGAATATGTGACTTTGATATTTTACAGTTTGAAGACTTAACAGAATGTTTTCCTATTCTGAAACTTTGCACAGTAAACAGAATTTGCTTCTTAACTGCGGCTACGCACAGTGAATGGAATATGTGACTTTGATATTTTACAGTTTGAAGACTTAACAGAATGTTTTCCTATTCTGAAACTTTGCACAGTACACAGAATTTGCTTCTTAACTGCGGCTACGCACAGTGAATGGAACATGTGACTTTGATATTTTACAGTTTGAACACTTAACATAATTTTTTCCTATTCTGAAACTGTGCACAGTAAACAGAATTTGCTTCTTAACTGCGGCGACGCACAGTGAATGGAATATGTGACTTTGATATTTTACAGTTTGAAGACTTAACAGAATGTTTTCCTATTCTGAAACTTTGCACAGTACACAGAATTTGCTTCTTAACTGCGGCTACGCACAGTGAATGGAATATGTGACTTTGATATTTTACAGTTTGAAGACTTAACAGAATGTTTTCCTATTCTGAAACTTTGCACAGTACACAGAATTTGCTTCTTAACTGCGGCTACGCACAGTGAATGGAATATGTGACTTTGATATTTTACAGTTTGAAGACTTAACAGAATGTTTTCCTATTCTGAAACTTTGCACAGTACACAGAATTTGCTTCTTAACTGCGGCTACGCACAGTGAATGGAATATGTGACTTTGATATTTTACAGTTTGAACACTTAACAGAATGTTTTCCTATTCTGAAACTTTGCACAGTAAACAGAATTTGCTTCTTAACTGCGGCTACGCACAGTGAATGGAATATGTGACTTTGATATTTTTCAGTTTGAACACTTAACAGAATGTTTTCCTATTCTGAAACTGTGCACAGTAAACAGAATGTTCTTCTTAACTGCGGCTCGGCACAGTGAATGGAATATGTGACTTTGATATTTTACAGTTTGAAGACTTAACAGAATGTTTTCCTATTCTGAAACTTTGCACAGTAAACAGAATTTGCGTCTTAACTGCGGCTACGCACAGTGAATGGAATATGTGACTTTGATATTTTACAGTTTGAAGACTTAACAGAATGTTTTCCTGTTCTAAAACTTTGCACAGTACACAGAATTTGCTTCTTAACTGCGGCTACGCACAGTGAATGGAATATGTGACTTTGATATTTTACAGTTTGAACACTTAACAGAATTTTTTCCTATTCTGAAACTGTGCACAGTAAACAGAATTTGCTTCTTAACTGCGGCTACGCACAGTGAATGGAATATGTGACTTTGATATTTTACAGTTTGAACACTTAACAGAATTTTTTCCTATTCTGAAACTGTGCACAGTAAACAGAATTTGCTTCTTAACTGCGGCTACGCACAGTGAATGGAATATGTGACTTTGATATTTTTCAGTTTGAACACTTAACAGAATGTTTTCGTATTCTGAAACTGTGCACAGTAAACAGAATTTGCTTCTTAACTGCGGCTACGCACAGTGAATGGAATATGTGACTTTGATATTTTACAGTTTGAAGACTTAACAGAATGTTTTCCTATTCTGAAACTTTGCACAGTAAACAGAATTTGCTTCTTAACTGCGGCTACGCACAGTGAATGGAATATGTGACTTTGATATTTTACAGTTTGAAGACTTAACAGAATGTTTTCCTATTCTGAAACTTTGCACAGTACACAGAATTTGCTTCTTAACTGCGGCTACGCACAGTGAATGGAATATGTGACTTTGATATTTTACAGTTTGAAGACTTAACAGAATGTTTTCCTATTCTGAAACTTTGCACAGTACACAGAATTTGCTTCTTAACTGCGGCTACGCACAGTGAATGGAATATGTGACTTTGATATTTTACAGTTTGAAGACTTAACAGAATGTTTTCCTATTCTGAAACTTTGCACAGTAAACAGAATGTGCTGCTAATCTGCAACTTTGCACACTAAACAGAATGTGCTCTAATCTGCAACTTTGCACACTAAAAAGAATGTGCTGCTAATCTGCAACTTTGCACACTGAACAGAATGTGCTCTAATCTGCAACTTTGCACACTAAACAGAATGTGCTCTAATCTGCAACTTTGCACACTAAACAGAATATATGAAGTTTTTTTTTTTTTTTTCTCTGCCCCCCCACACAAAATAAACTGCTGCACCCACACACAGTAGTCCTAAAAAGGACTTTTGGGTCTTTTTTTTTTTTCACAATTGCTTTTCTTCTCCCTACACTGACTTTCCCTTCCTATCCTCATCTCTCCCTGGCTAAGACTGAGCCGAACTCGCTGGTCAGGTGCTATACAGCACCCGATCACGGGTTCTGGCCAGCCAATCAGTGTAATGCCTGCAGCCAACATGGCTGCTGGCATTACACTGATGTCAGAGCCTCCCTGCACGTTTATTGGCTGCGCAGCAGCCGCAAAACGTGCGGGGAGGAGACCCGAACATGGCGGGCGAGCACATGCGGTACTCGTACGAGTACCGCCATGTGCTGAGCAGAGCGATGCTCGAGCCGAACCGAGCTTCGGCCGAGCATGCTCGCTCAACACTATCTATTACTACAGGCTCAGTGCCACAGGATTGGCGAAGAGCTAACATAGTGCCTCTATTTAAGAAGGGAACTAAAACAGAACCTGGGAATTATAGACCAGTGAGTTTGACCTCTGTAGTGGGAAAACTGTTAGAAGGGATAATAAGGAACTATATTCAGGATTACAACACAAAAAATAAGATCATTAGCACGAATCAACATGGTTTTATGAAGAATAGATCATGCCAAATTAATCTTTTCAGCTTCTATGAGGAGGTAAGCAGCAACCTAGACAATGGCAAGGCAGTAGATGTAGTATATCTAGACTTTGCAAAGGCATTTGATACAGTGCCACACAGAAGGCTGGTGTATAAAATAAGGAAATTGGGGCTAGGAGATAACCTTTGCAATTGGATACAAAACTGGCTGAAGGATAGGGAGCAGTGTGTGGTTGTAAATGGAAAATTCTCCAGTACAGTTAAAGTGGAGAGTGGAGTACCTCAGGGTTCAGTATTGGGTCCGCTGCTTTTTAACATGTTTATAAATGACCTGGAAATAGATATAGAAAGCAAAATATCAATATTTGCAGATGATACTAAATTATGCAAAGTCATTAATTCAGAACAGGATATTTTCTCTCTACAGAGGGACTTACATACAATGTCAGATTGGGCAAACATGTGGAATATGAAGTTTAATGTGGGGAAGTGTAAAGTCATGCATTTGGGAGGAAACAATTCCAAGGCTACTTATAAACTTAATGGAATAATTTTAGGTGACTCGTTGCTAGAAAAAGACCTGGGTATCCTTGTCAACTACAGACTTGGAAACAGTGACCAGTGTCAATCAGCAGTAGCAAAGGCAAACAAAGTCCTGTCTTGCATAAAAAGAGGTATTGAAGCAAGAGTGGATAATATTATTTTGCCATTATACAAATCATTGGTAAGACCTCACCTTGAGTATGCAGTGCAATTTTGGGCACCGGTTCTGAAAAAGGATATACTAGAACTAGAGAGGGTACAGCGGAGAGCAACAAAATTAATTAAGGGAATGGAGGACTTGACATATGAGGAACGACTAAACAAACTTGGTTTATTTACTCTAGAGAAAAGACGACTAAGAGGAGACCTTATCACATTGTACAAGTATATGAGAGGTCAATACAAGGATCTCTGCGCTGAGCTATTTATTCCAAGGCCTGATCAGGTGACCAGGGGACACCCCTTGAGATTAGAGGAAAGGAGGTTTAAACTTCAGCAGAGGAAGGGTTTTTTTTACAGTAAGGTCTGTCAAATTGTGGAATTCATTGCCCAGGGAGGTAGTTATGGCAGATACAATGGATAAATTTAATTGATGATTAGATGCATTTCTTTCAAAAGGGAACATACAGAGTTATACTGTTTATCAGTAGGCTGATCAGGAAGGTCTGATAAAGACTAATTAATTGGTAGCAGGAAAGCTATAAAATTCTCAGTTACTGAGGTATGAGGCGAAGGTTGAACTTGATGGACTTGTGTCTTTTTTCAACCTAATTTACTATGTTACTATGTTAATGTGAGATGTATGTGAGCTGCTGAAACCTTTTGAGGGGGCAACCTTGCTAGCTAGTTGTGTAAGGGCAGAAATTAGCTAAGTTCTTCCACTGATATATATATATAGTAGAAAAAACTGAGGAGCATGGCTGAGGAATCATACCAAAATGGCAACCCATACATGCACCAGTTGGTCAAGACTAGGGGTGGGAGAAAAATTTCTAGCATGACTTTTCTTGAAAGTTTTCTCCTTTTCACCAATGCAAAAATGTTCCTCTTTTTCACCAATGCCAACAAATTGTTTGCCTATATTTCCTATGCTGCAATATTTCCCACCACAATATTACTTATTCTGACGGCTGTATATCACGGTTCCCGTGACTTTCTGTCAATCTGACCTGATTTGCCTGTGCATTGGTGGAGACTGATTGGCCCGTCCAGGATGTGCCGTTATATGCTGGAGCTTGGGCATTTGTCAGTTGCCCTTTCGTGGTGTTCCTGTTGCTGCGCCTTGTTGCCGTATTCCTGTGTGTCCTGTGTACCGACCCGGCTAGTCTGACTCTTCTCCTGCTTCTGCTCCGTGATTTGACCTGGCTCTGGCTGACGACCCTGCTCCGTGAATTGACCCGGCTCTGGATGACGACCGTGCTCTGTGACTTGACCCGGTTCTGGCTGACGACCCGACCCTGCTCTGTGATTCATTCCGACCTGCCTGCTGTTCCAGTTACCGTTCCGGTTCTGCCTGCTGTTCCAGTTGCCATTCTGGCCTGCCTGCTGTTCCAGTTACCGTTCCGGTTCTGCCTGCTGTTCCGGTTGCCATTCCGGCCTGCCTGCTGTTCCAGTTACTGTTCCGGTTCTGCCTGCTGTTCCGGTTGCCGTTCCGGTCTGCCTGCTGTTCCAGTGTTCCTGCATCATTCCGGTCACTCCGGCGACATCCTGAACTGTTTAAGCGACTCACTGTTCCTCTCACTAGTCAGTAGCTGTAGCCTGAGGTTGCTTTGCCTTCTGCTGGTTCCCAAGGTGCTCGCTCCTGTGCAGAACCCCTTAACCCTTGCAGTGCCTGTAGTCTCCGGTCTAGTGCCTCCGATATATCTTGCCAAGCATACGTTTTCTGACTTGAGCTTTTACTCTGAGTGCTTCTGTGTGTCTCTCATTCACCCTCAGAGCCTTGTCTGCTCCGTGCTCGTATTCTGGTAGCCTGTTCGCTCCCACTGTGATCATTTGGTACGGCACCAGAGGGGTGTTCGGGCTCCAGCCCACAGACGCTGAAGCTACATTTCCCATTGCACTTCAGAGGGCGCCGGCTCTACTACAGCTTGTGCAGTCACCATCAGTATAGCACCCAAGGGGTGTCAGGGCACAATCCAAGTGGCACACGCAGGGTTACTACTTTTCCAGTTAAGGCCGATTTTGGTTCTGATCACTACAGCGTGTCAATAGCATTCCTCTGTAGCCCACGGTGGTGGTATCGGCTCAGCTCTGGACTTTGTTGCGCTACTATACCAACTTGACAGTGTATTCAGTGCAGTTACTTATTTATATCCAGCTACTGAGAGACTGTGTTCCAGAGACTGCTATTTATCCCGGTCATTGGCCAATCTTGTTTATATCTCACCTATTGCATTTGTTAACCCTTTGGGAGAATATTCCCTATCCATTCATAGCACCTATCACTATCATTGTGTGCATTCACTTTGTCAGTATTGCCATTACTGCTATTCCTGTACTGGTCTTTAGGGGCATTGTTTTATTTTCAATAAAACTGTGTTTTTACTTCATACCCTGGTCTAAGTGTCAGAAGACCATAACACTGTAGTGGAGAAATAAGTAGTTGAAAGTCAAAGTTGTGAGTCCTACAACAATACATACCTTGAAAAATGCAGAGTGCCTTTGTCCTTTGCCCACAACACTAGCTTCCTGCTTAAAGAGATAGTAATGTTTCATAATAAAAGCCACTATAATTAATCATCATAGTATTTGGACTTTGGAGAGTGTTATTTCAATTCTATCAGAGTTGTAGTGCAAGAGTAATTGAATGACAAAGACCCCCCCTCCCGCCCATTTTACTGATGTAACACTGCTCAGCCAGATCAGAAGGGAGGTGCCCAGGTAGACTGCAGAGAGGGAAAATTTTCAATTAAGATAAAGGAAAAACCTGAAAAACTTGTCAAGGGGGGCAGGATTTTCATTGTTTTCATATAAAGAAGATTGTCCCCTGCTGTTATCTGTCTGGTCTTACAACCAGATTCCACATCTGAGAAGAGATGGCTTACACTACGTAAAAGGGGCAGGAATGGAAACTTTGCTTGTGAATATCTCTCAAACCGTAAAGGTTTGCGAGATAAGACTTATATCATTCTTCATTTTTTTTTTAATGCCTACAAAATAAAATAAAGATAAAACAAAGTATTACTATCCCTTTAGGTAACACTGGCACATATTCATAATGGTGTCAAGTAGGATAAAATACAACCTACAATGTGGTAGTTGTGTATGGTAATGGTGGTGGGTGGTGCGGTATGATAGATATATATATAGTAGAGTGGAGATTGTAGCCGTATTAGTCCAATGATGCAGATGAAAAATAACAAACACAATAAGTATCTTGTAATACCTTTTTCATTGGACTAACAGAATTTTGGATTGACAAGCTTTCGGGAGAACCTCCCTTTCTCAAATGCTTTAGACTTGAGAAAGGGGGGTTCTCCCGAAAGCTTGTCAATCCAAAATTCTGTTAGTCCAATAAAAAAGGTATTACAAGATACTTATTTTGTTTGTTATTTTTCATATATATATATATATATATATATATATATATATATATATATATATATATATATATATTCCTACAGCATTATCATGTTTGTGTCAAATGTAAGCTGTCCTTCTTCTCAGATTACTGATACACATTACTTATTGGTCATAGCAGAGGTCCCCCTCTCAGGTTTGGTAGATGGTAGAAACCCTTCTTTTTATCCCGTGTCCTCCTCTTCATCTGTGCTGCTGTTAATATATTTGGCCTGGCTTTCTGCTTGTACATTTCAGGCACAGCTTTCCTAGAAAAATGACTGTGGTTTGGGATATGCCGGCATGAAGGCTACATACGACATCAGTTCTCTGAAACCTCAGTTTTCTACAAAAAATACAGCAACATGTCCACTGCCAACATCTTGGCAACCTTGCCATTCCACAGGCGTACTTTGGGATTGTTTTTGTGAAGTTTTTGACTCCTACCCGGAAACTCAGTCAGTGTGGGTTGGCAGGACATGGCAGAAGAACTCTGTAACTTTATTGCTTTAACAACATGAGTAGAGGAGGTGGTGGATGTAAAGGTAGCATGTGTGAGCAGTCTATGACTCTTTCTGTCTCCTACAGCAAAGCCAGAGTCATCATTCTTCTCTGCAGAAGGAGCCATAGGTGTTATTTGGAATTAACTAACTGTTGATAGTAGCATACTTTCTAATGCATAAATAACATCATTACTTCTCTAATCTGCCACAGAGCCCTGTTGGCTTTTTGGAGTGCTTCTGCTGCTTCTAGTTGTGCCGCCTCTGACCTGCTAATAGTGTGTCTCCCAGTCAGACCTATGGTTGGGCTTCAGATGGGATCTCATAGAGGAGGTGCCTAGGTTTGATCCTACTTTCCCCATACTCACTTGCTTTTTTGCACAGACAACATATACCAATATGCTTAGCTTTTGGATTCTGAGTGAAGCATCTCCATACTGTGGACTTCATGGGCTGTTAATACTTCTGGGGCTAGATGTTGATGCAATTCTACTGCTACTGCTACTAGGTGACAAAGGTACAACACTTCCAGCAGCAGCAGATGCACTCCTCATAGCGAAGGTTGTGGATGTTAACCAGTTTTGCTGTGTGTGGCTGAGTGGGACTTGGACTTGAAAGCCTTGATGGTGCTGATGATGACTAACAGATTGACTGTGTGCTTTTTTTGCCATCTTTGCTTGTCCAGGGTCAGAGTTTGCATTGGTTTTCTAAAACAGTTTATAAACAGGCACAGTGATCATTTTCAGTGGTGGAAGAGCTTTTCTGCTAAACTTTCTGGCCATGTCATTATCTCTCTCCCTCTCAACTTCATTTGTATCTGAACAAGAGGAGGATGCTGGAGGGATATACTATATATCTTCATCATCATCATTAGGTCATCCTCAGCATTGCCCGCCACTTCTTGCCCACAACCCTTATATTCCTCTAAGCTTTTAGAGGTGTCAAACAATGGCTTATTACTTTTATTTTATCAAATTCGCTACTACTTTGAGGACAGGGCTTTTGGTGCTTGTTTGTCTCACTGTCAGATGCAGCAGTTGGTTCCATTATGCCATTGCCATAATCAAAACTAGAATGTGACTTGTCGTTTTCAGTGTTCTTCTTATAGGTTTTTTTTTTCAGTGGCACTGGTGGTGGTAATGGTGGAACTTTTGGTGGGACAACAAACAAACTTCTCAATGTCCTTTTGTTTTTATCAAGTCTGCCTCAGTCACACAGCTCACAAAAGGTTCCTAGTCAGCTGCCCGTCATCTAATATATTTATCTATTTTTTTTTTAAGTTGTCCACCTTATCTTATCACAGTTAGTCCAAAAAGAAAATTATAACAAAAAAAAACCAACAACTTCTTTTGCCAGACTTCACCAGCACAGAGACAATGACAGAAAATCAACAAGGAAATTGCTTGGACCACAGCTACCTGTGTCTTTCAAATCAGATCAGTCAGACAGAATATTGATATATTTGGGGTCAACCTCCTTTGCTCCCTTCTAACACTGCCAGGCATGGTCAACACAGATATAATAATAACAGCAAGATCACAAGCAAATTGGACCCCAGCTCCCTATGTCTTGCCAGTAAGTCACACAGAATTATGTGGTATTTGGAGTCAATGTCCTTCCTCCCTTCTTCTCCCCAGAGTGACCCCAGACTCTCCCAATACAAAGAACAAATGTCCTTCCTAAAAGACCCCCTAAACTAACCTTCAATTCCCCTTTATTTGCCTATCTTCTCTAGTAAAAAAAAAGTGTGCTGCTTTCTTCTCTCACAAACACAGGAAGGCATGCTATGATATTCTGACACCCTGTTATATACCTGCAAGAAAAGAAGAGAAAACTGCCATGTGGTGGGGAAACATTCAGTCTTCCCATTGATTTCAATGCAATGAACTAGGTGAAAAAAATCAGGAAAACAGCACTTTCCATGGGAATTATTTTGCCAAGAAGAAAGTGCCATTTTTTGCTGATTTTGGTTTGAGACAAAGCTTTTCGCCCATCACTAGTAACTATGTAATTCCAATTTCAGATTCTAGATAAAGTCATAGATAAAGAAGGTAGATTTCTAATTCCTCATTGTCTTATAGATGAAGATAAAACTAATAATGTGAGTTCATTTTACCACAGTGCTTATTCAGTTCTGCACAGGAATAAACCCTCATTCAGCATTTTAAGAGTTAGGAAGAACCCTATTACTCTCTGACATATGCATACTCTTTGATCTATTATATAAAGAGTTTGTTTTTACTCCCATGCACATGACACCTTTACCAGGATTGACTATTTCTTTACATCCATTACTGCCTTAAAGCGATAGTAATGTTTCATAACAAAAGCAGGTCTAATTAATCATCATAGCATTTGGACTTTGGAGAGTGTTATTTCAATTCTGTCAGAGTTGTAGTTCAAGACTAATTCAATGACAAAGTATCCCCCTCCCACCCCTTTTACTGATGTAACACTGTTCAGCCAGATCAGAAGGGAGGTGCCCAGGTACACTGCAGAGAGGGACAATCTTCAATTAAGATAAGGGAAAAACCTGAAAAACTTGTCAAGGGGGGCAGGGCTTTCATTGTTCTCATAGGAAGAAGATTGTCCCCTTCTGTTATCTGTCTGGTCTATGGACTGCATTCCACATCTGAGAAGAGATGACTTACACTAGGTAAAAGGGGTGGGAAGGGAAACTTTGCTTGTGAATATCTCTCAAACCATAACGGTTTGAGCGATAAGACTTATATTGTTCTTCATTTTTTTTAATGCCTACAAAATAAAATAAAGATAAAACAAAGTATTACTATCCCTTTAAATCAAGTAAAAGGCTTTACTCTAATTTCTTTGATCTTATCATTCAAACCACACACTCCCTTATCATTCAACTGGAGGATCACACATACCTATATAGTGTCAAATCAGCTTATCATTACTATGAATTGAATATAACATGGCAGTTCTCAGAGGCCATATTATTATATCTTACACAACTATTCTGAAGCCACCAACAAAATTAGTTTTAACAAGAAGAAACTTACCTAAAACCCATAGAGCCCAAGCAGAGCCGAAAGAAAAGTAATTTACAGATAATATCAATTATGACTGTGCTACTGATGTGCACCCAAGCTATTTCTGCTTTTCATTGAGGGTACATATCTTAACACAAGCATACTCATACACAAGTACACACACATACACACACACTGAATGCTGAAGTATTTGACGTTTATACTTTTAACAAAGACAAATCAAGTTGTAGTACAATTGCATAATCCCAAATTATTGTCCTTTTCTATTTATGAACATTTTATGTAAGATAACACACAATTCATAGTGTACATTTATTCCATTATGCATACTTAGTTTTATGTAACCTGAAAAACGTCATAAAATATTAGACACTATATCAAAGCTAATATATATGTGGTGTCTTAAGATTTCTGTTCACCAGCTGTTTTCAAACACAGTTTATTAAGATTGTAGCATTTCTGATATTTGCAACACCTCCAAATAGTAAGAGATAATGATCTCTATTAGACAGTATATTTTGTTTTAACAATCACCATATAAATATACTTGTCCTTGCAGCTTTCAAGACAAAAGTTCACATGACACAAAAAAAAAAACGTGTTTAGATTCCTAAATCAATGTTCAAAGCTCAAATTACTGCATTGAACCGGTGCTTTGAAAAGAAAGTCATTGATTTTAATCTGTTTGAAGCAATCAATTACTCCCTGTCCTCATTATTCCAAAGTGTAATGAAAACTAAACTGCGTCGTCCTGAAAACTAAATGTGAAGATGATCATAAACCAGAATTTAAACTCCATGGATTATTCATATCTACCCATTTAAATTTGCCATTTCCATTATGAGTACATTTGCCATGAGCATTTAATGGACATCTAAAAGGGAATTCATTAAAGCAAAAGCTGTTGGCAGCACTTAAGGGCTTCAGACTGCTTTATGCTTTCCTTTAATAGCGTACTATTATAAAAGTGATATACTGTGTTCATCCCATCAGTAGTTTGCATAAAAGTGGAAAAGATATTATTTTGAGTACTATCAGAATGAAATCAAGCATCCTTTCCTTTTTAATAGTAGTTTGCTATAATTCTTCAAGTGTGATATATTTAGGTGTTTAATTAAATTGTGCAGTATGTCTTCCCTGCATTCCATACAAATGATATAACAAATAAAATAAGACTACAAAATAAGTTATTCTAAGTACAGTCAACCTGATGGTAGTTCAAAAAACACCATCAAATAAGAAGGGATTCTCTAATTTATACACATCATGAAGAAACTGCAGTCAATGATTTGTTATTATATAATTTGTTCAGTGGAAGCAACTTCATTTTTATCTTCAGTGGACATTTTACAAGAATCATGCATGCATATGAAGGATTGTGATTGATGCTGAGAATTACAAACTGTTGGAGGAAATCAAAAGAAGGGAGATGTGACTGCCTAGAGAGCTACAGGAATATGACACACTATTACACTGTTATATGTATTTTCTTCTGTAAATTATAATAACTTCACCCTAGGAAAGGGCAATCCTTCAAGTTATCCATTTCATGTATTTGGAGTGCTATAGCAAATAAAAATGCTATTACTCTGCTCTAAGACTGCAATTTGGCCAGAATGATAGTTAAGGCCAGCTGTTTAATACAGAAAGATCAGAAAGGGTTAATTAATTCTGATTTAAGGCTGCCATCTGTCTAATGCTATAATGCATTTTTAATCAGAAGCTTTTCACTTTAGACATCAAAACAGAGAGGGGTCATTGTGAAATTCTTGCAACATGCCCTCAGTGATTGAGGTTTATTTATCACTGATTATTTTGATCATGCTTGTAAAACAGGACTGAAACAAAGCTGTAATATGGAAAAAAGTGGAAAAGGCAAGAGTATAAACAATGAAGTAATGTAAGAAATCTTCAGAGATAAATAAGCCCAATCAAAAAATTAAAGAAGTCTGTGCTAAGTAAACAAAAATTGGAAGATTACTTGAGCCAACTGGTTGGAATTTATTTGCAATCAAATAATATGAGGTTAATTAATTAACCATGGTAACTAGGGATTTGCTTGTAAGAGGAACAGGTGAGAAATTTGTTCCGGGAGAGCAGGACATTTTTTAAGCTTTTTCACCACACACAATAAGCATTGAAATCAAATGTAAATCAGTGGTAAGACTGAATTTCCCTTTATGTGGTAGATTTTGTTTGTAAGAGATGGAAAAAGCAGCACAACATTGAGCCAGTTTGGATAGGAAAATAAAACAAAGCTGGAGTGTAGTTTAGGGAGTCTTGTGAGGCAGGAAATTTCTATTTGTGTGGGGAGTCTTAGGGAACTTTGGGTAGGGGAGTGGGAAGGGAGTAATGAGGTTTACCCAAAATATGATAACATTTTGGTTGAACAAGGAAGGACATTTCTATTTGTGTGGGGAGTCTTAGGGAACTTTGGGTAGGGGAGTGGGAAGGGAGTAATGAGGTTTACCCAAAATATGATAACATCTTGGATGAATGAGACAGGCAGCTGTGATCCAAGTTATTTCCTGATCTGGCTGTTATTTATGTGTTAGGGGAGTCTGTGTGTGAAGGGAGCAAATGAGATTTAGCACAAATACCTCAACATTTTGTGTGACTGAGAAGAGAAAAGCAGCCGTGATCCAAGATCTTTTCTGGCTGTTCTCTGTGTTAGATATCTGGAGGTGTGAGAAAGGAGCACAGGAGATATACCCCAAGTACCCAAAAATCTTGTGTGACTATTGGGAAGACACAAGCAGCTGTGATCCAAGTTCTTTCCAGCAGGCTGTGCTCCCTGTGTTAGAGGAGTCTGAAAGAAGATGCATTTGCACAGGGTATGAATGTGTTTTTTTGTTTATTATTATTGACAAATATAGGGACAGTTAATTAAAAAAATTAAAAAAATTAAAAAGTACAAAATAGTTGGATGGGTGACAGAGGCAGAGACCATGATGTGAACTATGCCTGTTTAATAATGTGCAGCAGATATACTAGCACGGGGGGGGGGAGAAATGAGTAGGAGCAGTGCAGGGATGTGTTAGTAACATAAAGAAGAAAAGGCACAGGAAGATGCTCATATTTATTTGTGACCACTATAACAGAGTGGTTAAAATCACCAGTGGAGGGATATTATCAGGAATGGGTGAAAAGTGTGAAAAATTTCCCTCATTACTTTGAGAAAACTTGCAAATATTTTGCTTTTCCTGTGAAACATTTCAGCTTTCTGCCTATGAAAAAATGTCCTTCTTGTCTCCTATTTTAACAGCTTTTCTGCCTATATTTACTATAGGTACTACATTTCCTGTAATATTACTTCTTCTGAGAACTGACGTTTAGAAAAACGTGGCTGAAAGTCAAAGTTGTGAGTCCTATAGCAACATATGGCTTGCAAAATGTTTTAGCATGCAAAATGCACTTGTCCTTTACCCACAAAACTAACTTCCTGTTTAAGTGACACTGGCACATATTCATGATGATATAAAGTAATAATAAAAAAAAGTACAACCTACAATGTGGCAGATGTGTATTGTAGTGGTGGCAGTGGTGGGGGACTGGTATGGTGTGATTTGTGTATGTATATTATTTTTACCATTGTCATACGCTATCTTTCTTCTCAGATTATTGACACACATTACTTATCGGTTATAGCAGTGGTTCCAGGTAGGGTAGATAGTGGCACCCCTTCTTCACATCTCTCCTCCACTTCCTCATCTATGCTGTCGTTAATATATTTGTCCTGGCTTTGTCTGTCATGTGTGTTTTCTGCTACCTGATACTCAGATGGTATGAGATGTTGGTTCATTTTTAAGAATGTTAGTCTCCCAACATTTCTGCTTGATGACTGATAGGGTGACTGGGTGCTTTTTGACATATATGCTTGTCCAGGGTCAGACTTTCTAATGGTTTTCTCAAACAATTTATAGACAGGCACTGTGCTCCTTAAAAGTGCTGGAATATTCAGCCTTTGACTTTTTTCTAACTTTATAGTCATCATCCTCACTCTCAACTTCTTCTGTATCTGAAGAGAAAGATGCTGGAGGGATATATTCTAGGTCTGCATCATCATCAGTCATTATTAGGTCATCCTCAGCAGCATCAGCATCACCTGACAATTCTTGCCCACTAGTACCCTTATATTTCTCCAAGCTTTTAGAGGTTTCAAACAATTTCGTTTTACTTTTACTGTAACAAAGTTCCCTACTACTTTGAGGATGGGTGTTTTGGTGCTTGTTTGTCTCACTGTCTGATGCAGCAGGCAGTTCACCTTCCTCTATTATGCTATTGCCAGCATCTTCAAAACACTTGAATGTGACTTGTTTTCTTCAGTGTTTTTCTTATATGGTTCTTTATTTCTACTGGCACTGGTGCTACTGGATTGCACATGCTGCAGCAAACATTGCTGCAGTCATTTTTTGAACTACTACTTTACTCTCATGTTTCTGCACTGCTCCACCCCTCCCCCTCCCTCTTCCCCTTGTGTGTTTGCTGGACATTACTCAACTACACTGTGCTTTTTTACTGTACGGTACACAACACGTATGATGCCTTGCCTAAGCCCAGTCAGCTGGCTGTCACTGTCACCTATGATATTTAGTTTTTAATTTTTTTTTTATTTTTTTTTTATTTTTTTAAGTTGTCCACCCTGTTGTCTTATCACAGTCTGTCCAAAAAAAATTATAACTGAAAAACAAAATCAACAACGTCTTTCCCCAGACTTCCCCACCCAGTACAGAGAGAATAACAGCAAGATCAGGAAGCAAATAGGTCCCTAGCTTCCTGTGTCTTGCCAGTCAGTCACATGGAATTTTGAAATATTTGGTCAACCTCCTTCCTCCCTTCTTCTCCCCAGGGTGCCTCACTGACTCTCCTAACAGAATAAATGTCCTACCTAAAAGATTCCCTAAACTAAACTTCAATTCCCCTCTCTGTCTTCTCTAGCTCAAACAAGGTACTGCTATCTCCTCTCACAAACACAGAATGGCATGCTGTGAGAGCCTGACAGCATTTTATATGGCTGTGGAAAACTTTTATGTTGTGGAGAAATATTTTTCTTCCCATTGATTTCGATGGGTGAAAAAAGGTGGGAAAACGTGGAAAAAAGTCACTTTTCGCAGGAAATTATTCACCAAGAGGAAAGTGCCATTATTCTCTGATTTCAGTTTGAGGCGAAAATTTTCACCCATCTCTAGATATTACACTACCCACCACACAGCTATCTTTAAAATCTGCTGGTCCCCAAGAACATGCTCCTCAAAAAGAAGAGAAAAAACTAGCATAAGACAGAAATAACAAAGGGTACTTTTAAATCAATATATAAAGCACTTCATAAAATATGCAAGATATTCTCACATTTTAAATTAAACCAGTTTTTGGATATTCAGTCTGCATAAATAACAATAAAAATCTAAAGTGTAAGAGACAAAATTTTATTTCTGCTCCTATATGTCCCTATTTGGGAATTTTTCTCATAAAGAGACAAGATTGGTGTATAAATTGATGGACATGTGTCGTCTTTAAGGCTTAACTTTTATTGATTTAAATAAAACAAATTCCTCTCACCCTTTATTAGTCAGGTTGTTAAAATCTCCTGCTATAGCATGAGCCATCACATCAGAGGAATATTAAAACCAACACCTTATTCCCACTATTCACGCAGTGTTGTCATTTATAGTAATATACTGTACAGCTGGTGAATTTTAATTGTAATTTGTCACTTATTTGGAGAAATATCTGTTACTTGAGGTAGTGTAGTGAATGAGATCACATTTGAAGTCGTTATTTATTACTTCTTTGAAGACTGTATCAAGTAAATAGGATCAGACAAACACTACATATACATGTCATTTTTAATTTCAGAGTTTTATCTTCACCTTAGTTACTTAAGTATGAGATCCTCTATTATTAAGAGAACAGATAGGGTAATCTGAGGCTCTGATCGCAGCAGTCAAAGGGTTTGCTGTCTCCCGGGTGCCCGGGTTCGGCATGTTGCAGACAGGGTGGACAGATTACTGGGAGAGGCTGGAGAGGATTAGCTGTCTTTGTGCAAATTGGTACCAGTGACAAAGTAAGAGGAAGATGGAGAGTCCTAAAAGGTAATTTTATGGATTTAGGGAGTAAGATTAGGTTATGGACCTCTAAGGTAGTATTCTCAGAGATACTACCTGTGCCATGCGCTACACCAGAGAGACAGCGGGAGATCAGGGAGTTTAATGCACGGCTGAAGTCTTAGTATAAGAAGGAGGGCTTTGGGTTTTTAGAGCACTGGGCTTATTTTGCTTTGGAGTACAATCTCTATAGTTCTGATGGATTGCATCTGATGCGAGAGGGTCTCATGTGCTTGGGGAGAGGATGGCTAGACAGTTGGAGGAGATTTTAAACTAGGAAAGGGGGGCAATAAATACTGGGCTAAACAGTATAGAAAGAGAAGGCTATGTAGTTAATACCCAGTTGGGTGGATCTGGGGGTGAGGTTAGTACAGATAATAAGGAGAAGCCTATAAACCACATCAAAATTAAATCACAAATGGAACATGGCAGTGGTATTAATTGTATGCTTGCAAATGCCAGAAGTTTATCTGGTAAAATAGGGGAATTGGAGCTGGTAGCAGAAATTGAAAACTATGACTTAATTGTCATAACAGAAACATGGTGGGATGACACACATGATTGGTCAATCATTTTGGAGGGCTACATGTTGTTTAGAAAAGATAGGTCAAACAAAAGAGTGGTGGGGTCTGTCTGTATGTCAAACCAGCATTATTGCCTCATTTGAGGGAAGATATATGCAATTACAGTTGTGAACATGTGGAATCCTTGTGGGTTGAAATAGTCAATGGGAGTAAAACTGCCCAGAAAATATTAGTGGGTATTTGTTACAAACCACCAAACATTGGTGACCTTGAAAAATCAAAGCTATTAATGCAAATAGAAACAGCTTCTCAAATAGAGAGAACTATAATTATGGGTGATTTTAATTATGCAGAAATAGATTGGAAAAATTAAACAACTAATTCTGCTAAAAGCAGTAAGTTTCTGAACTTGTTGAATAACAATTGTTTGTCTCATCTAGTACAGACCTCAACCAGAGGGGATGCAAGTCTGGATCTGGTAATTACTAACAATGAATTGTTTATCTCTAATATCCAAGTAAGGGAGCACTTGGAGAATAGTGCCTATAACATGGTGTCATTTGAGATTAATTCAAAAAAGCAATTTCGTATGGTTTCCACCAAAACACTGAATTTTAAAAAGGCCAACATTAGCAGGTTTAATGCATCCCTTGGTCTCATTGACAGAAGGTAAGTGCAATGCCTTCAAAATAACATTACAAAAATATACACATAAATTTATACCCTTTGGAAACAAATACAAAAGAAGCAAATTAAAACCAATGTGGCTAACCAGTAAAGTAATTCATGAAATAAATAACAAGAAAGCAGCATTTAAACATTATAAAGCTGAGGGATCAGCAGAGGCATTTGCAAAATACAAAGATGCTAACAAAACCTGTAAAAGAGAAATTAAGGGCTTGATCCAAATGTTGGCGTCGGCAGAAAAAACTGGCAACGGTGGTTTTGTACGTCAAGTGAGCAATGCAAATGTTTCCACTAGTAAGAATTAACGGCAGTTCTACAACACACATCGTCCGTCTCCAAAACATCAAAATCTCGCCCGTTGAGGACAATGTAGAAGTGAAGCCCAGAGCCATTCAAATGTTGGAGTTAGGTCTAACACGAGTTAAATTGCAAGATTTTCCTCCAGAAATCTAACACCCATTTTTTGGGCGAACATCACACAACTCAGAGTAGAAAACCACCATTGAGGAAAATAAAACAGAGAATTAGGGATAACATAAGTCTGTGCTTCCCTACCCAGCCAGTAGGGGAACACAGAGATGGCTTTCAGCACCATGGACAGCATTGAATGCCATAGGGATGTGCACTGATCACCCCAGCAGCATTCAAAGGGTTACAATAATGAAAACTAGTACATCAAGCACTACACAATGCCCCCCCTTAGTATGTCAACATATATTGCATATATTCGATATACTAACTCCATCAAACATTTACCTCAGGGACTGCCATGTAGTGGAAAAATCTGTCTTTTACTCAACACTTAACTCTTTGAGTACGAGAGAGGTAAGAAAGCATTGCTTAGCATGTTTCCTACCCCTCTGGTTCCCAAAGGGTTAAGAGACAAGATATGCCTTTATATATGTGTGTGTATGACAGGGATTAATTTTTTCAGGAAAGTTGAATGATATCTTGGCAGTATGTGATAGAATTTAGTCAGTTTTTATGTATTCACATAGTTGAGATATAGAGACATGACAAGCCGGATATGCCTCGGTATGAGTAATTAGGGATCTAGTGAACTTAGCCTTAGTTAGATCAGAGACTTGCATGACGCAGTTTATTGGCAAGCCGGAATATGCCCCGGTATTTGTATAGATTAGGTTAATGATCAAGAGATAGTGGCAAGCCGGATATGCCCTGGTAATTTTCAGAGAAGGATTTTCAACTTTATGCTGGATCTCTAACTACTGAGACACTTATATGAGCTAGCTTATATGGCAAACCGGAATGTGCCCCGGTATTTCTGAATAAGACATGAATGATTTATAGAGAGTATCTAATTAGACATGCTATTGCGTCTTGTATTGAATAACTATTTTTTGTTTATATGAGACATTATATTATTCTATTGAGTAGTAGTTACATGTCAAGTTATCTAAGAGGTTAGTGGCCAACCTGTGTGTGATCCAGCTTCATGGATCAGGTGTCAGGAATTAATGCATTATATCTCTAAGCAAGCAGTGTGATGAGAGGTATTAGACGGAGGAATGTGTATATTAGAGTTATACTAATCTCTGGAGGTTAGGTTATGAAGAAGTGCATCTTTAATAACTGAGATGCATTTACATCATAACACATACTTGGAGCATATGTGCTGAGATAAGCCGGATAACGTTTCAGCAATAAGTATTATATACTTTGTATTATTATAACTGATTTGGCAAGCCGGATAATGCCCCGGCAGTACACAAGTTAATTCCCTGTCATTCATGAAGAATTACATCTTTTGGATTTGGGATACGTTTGCATCATTAAACATATATGCTGAGATATAGCGGATAATGATCTGGTAGTAAACATTGTATTATTATTAAAACTGATATGGCAAGCTGGATAATGTCCTGGCAGCACACAAGTTAACTCCCTGTTAATTATACTTGGGTGACTTTGGGGATACAAGGCGAGTATCTGAATTTTTATTATTTTAATTTTTATGGAATAAAAGTTAGGTTTTATCTCTTAATCGCAATGTGATTGTGATATTCCCAATGGTTTGATAGATAGAACTTTTTCCAGTTGTTATGTGACCATGATAACACAGTGATTAGCTTCTGCAGGTGTGCTAGTATAGCAGGGTTTCTTTCTTCTTTCTGTTTTGCGTTTCAAATTTATTTCCCTGTTAGCAGACTGTGATTACCAAGAGGTCCAGGTTATTTACTGGGTGAGTGCGTGGGTATATTTTTATTTTTATTTTTTGTATGCACTACATGGCAGTCCCTAAGGTGAATGTTTCATGGAGTTAGTATATTGAATATATGCAATATATGTTGACATACTAAGGGGGGGTGTCGAAGGGGGGGGCATTGTGTAGTGCTTAGTGTACTAGTTTTCTTTATTGTAACCCTTTGAATGCCCCAGGGGTGATCAGTGCACATCCCTATGGCATTCATTGCTGTCCATGGTGCTGAAAGCCATCTCTGTGTTCCCCTACTAGCTGTATAGGGAAACACAGAGAATGCTGTTCAGACTGTCGTCTGTGATTTGGAGTTTTCTGACTGAACTTTATACTTTGGAGTGCTGTGATTGGCTGTGGTGCTAGGTAACATTTTTATTGTGTATTCATAGTTAAGATTTTCTATGCAATGTAGGTTTAAGGTGAAAATGTATTTTGTTGGTCGTCACTCGTTAGCCTTTCTGGGTAAGGAAGATTTGAATCTCTTGTTACCCAGTCTTGGTTAACTCGAGAAGGCATTTTTTTTCTTCATGTTGGTTTTAATGCCAACATTTGGATCGAGCCCTAAATTAGCTAAACTGGATAATGACAAAATAATTGCTAAGGAGAACAAGAGCAATCCCCAAAAATCATTTAAATATATTAATAGCAAAAGTTTAAAGTGTGATAATGTTGGGTCTTAGTTATCTGAAACACATGAGATGGTCGGTGGGGACAGAGAGAAAGCAGATATTTAAATAATTTATTTTCTTCTGTTTTTACCAAGGAAGATCCGATGGACAAGAACCTGCAAACTACTTTTACAGAACAGTCACAGCAAGCATGAGATTGGCTGACACAAGAAAAAGTGTTGAAACAATTAAATGGTGTAAAGGTAGATAAAGCCCTGGGGCTGGATAGTATATACCCACAGGTATTTAAAGAGCTAAGCCGGGCCCTAGCCAGACTGTTATTTTTGATTTTCAGGGATTCTTTTATATCATGTATGGTGCCCACGGATTGGCATAAAGCAGATGTGGTGGCCATTTTTAAATAGGGATCAAAATCCCAGTCAGGCAATTACAGACACATAAGCTTGACATCTGTGGTGGGGAAACTGAAGGGCTGCTAAGGGAACATATTCAGGAATTCATTTTGAATAGGAATATTATTAGCAGGAGCCAACATGGCTTTGTGAAAGACAGGTCTTGTCAAACTAACTTGATTGAATTTTCTGAAAATGTTTGTAAAAATATAGATTTGGGTGCAGCGGTTGACGTGATCTATTTAAACTTTGCCAAGGCATTTGATACGGTTCTACACAAAAGGTTACTGTACAAATTGAATGAAATAGGCTTAGGGGCAAATGTTTGTTCGTGGATTGGAAATTGGCTGAAAGACAGAATGCAAAGAGTAGTGGTAAATGGGATGTTCTTCAATTGGACAAATGTGATAAGTTGAGTACCTCAGGGATCTGTCCTGGGACCTCTTTTTTTTAGTTGTTGATTAATGATCAGTGATGTCCGCGTTGCTAGGAGATGTTTGGCTCCTGAAGGGACTGACAGAGCAGGCGCGCGGATGTCACTATGGCAAGATGTCCACGATCCGTCCTGCCTGTCAGCCATGGAAGAAAAGATAAATCTATAGAATAAGGTAATAATTATGACGACTAGCGCTACTAAGCAGCTAGTCAACAGATGGGGAGTTATTTAAGCTAAAGTTGTTTTGAGGTGGTAGTTTTGCTTTAATCTTCATGGTATTTGGGCCATGAAGAGTGTTATCTCAATACTGTGAGAGTTGTAGTTCAAGAGTAACTGAATGATAAAGTATCCAACTCCCGCCCCTTTTACTGATGTAACATTGCTCACCTCATAACAGCAAGACTGTCCGGATGAATTTCAGAGAGAGACAATCTTCACTGAGCATAAGGAAAAACCTGAACAACCTGTTAAGGGGGGCAGGGTTTCCTTACGCTCACAGTAAGAAGATTGTCTCTTACTGTGATCTGTCTGTTCAAGGAACCAGATTCCACATCTGAGTGGAGGTGGCTTACACTAGGTAAAAGAGGCAAGAGGGGGATACTTTATCATTCAATTATTCTTGAACTACAACTTTGACAGTATTAAAATAACACTCTCTATTGCCCAAATACTATGAAGATTAATTGGAGCTACTGTTTTTGTGAATCATTACTATCCCTTTAAGGTATTGCTAAAAACACTTATAAGGACTAATGCGTTTCAGGATTCCACAATCCTTTCGTCAGGGTCTCCTAAATCTTAATGAGCTGGTCACCGATAGATCCACTCTTTTGAATTCAAAGACCAGTGCAAAAGGACCAATCAGTGTTCAATTTCCTAACTGAAACAAGAATGCTTCTTAATTGTTAAAGAGACAACGGGTCATGCAACACTTGCATTTTAAAACACTTAGAACATTAAAAACATATAAATACATTTGGACTGACTTATAACATACTATCTAGTTTGAAAGATAAAAAAAATTCAACTATAAGCAAATGTTCATAAAATACATCATTATTAACCTCCCGTGTTCCAGACAAAAAATTTCATAATCTCTGAGGTACACCAGATTATGTAAAAAAAAAAAAAAAAAAATCTATCTAATTAATGTAGACATTTACCATTATTAACCCTCCTATATGCAGAACCAAAAATCTATGTAACCCATAAGATATACGTATGGACATTAAAAATTGTACAATACCACATGAAGGCTATACTCCCAAGAAATGTACATCAACTGTTAATATTTAATTTGAATTTGTGCATATATTTAACTTCTTGGAACCAGAATGGAGAATGGATCCCCTCTCCAAATTGTAGAGGGTTGCAAACATTCCACATATTTAATACAGAAACAAAAAAAAGTTTATGTTTATATACTTAAATGAAAATATTCACTGAAAAATTAAGCATACTCAGTGTTCACTCACATTGAAAATAAAACAAAAGAAATAAAACGGTATTACAGCCACACTCTATTATCTCTTGCTTTTAAGCTGACATGGTAGTTAAATTACTTAATTTAATGATTTAATCAGCAGGGTTTATTTCACTGACTGTTTGGATTTATAGTAACTATGTTAAAAATTAGACATGTATATATTTATGAAAAAATTAAATAGTTTGTATTAACGAAAATTATGAATAATTATATATTTATATATGTATTACAATTAACTGTATATACTTAAATTATAAAGTTTTTTGCTTTTTCTTATGAGTAAAAAACAGTTAAATTTTTAATTTATTATAATTTAAATAGGGTGATAATGAATTAAAAAATGATCAAACGTGTTGAAATATGAAAAATGAAATATCTATTTATGTAATTAAATATGAATTACCTGTGGATGTATGAACTATTTTAATTAATAGTAAAACAAACTGATGGAATACTGTGTATTAAATGTGTAGTCAAACTGAATAATAATGAAAATTTGTGCGGTAATATAGGAATTTAATGGGTACAAATATATGGTTGTTTGTGAATGTAATAATGTATGAAGGTGTGTCATGTTCTTCCTTGTTTTCCAGGTTTTTCTGGCATTTTTGACGCACTGGCTGAAACCTTATCTAGTGCCGCTGTCTTGCGCCGATGTGCGATCTAAGCATTTTTGCTGTGACCTGAGTCTTGTCTAGTTCCTGTGTGATTCCAGCATATATGACCCTGCTTTTCTAACCACCTCTGTGTTACCGATTTGGCTTTTCATTGTGTATTCCTGTAATGACCTTGGCTCCATTTTTCTACTGCCTTCTCCGACTGTGATGCATTGCTTGACTGGTTTCTGACTGTGGCTCATTTGACTTATCTTCACCTTATCCTTGGTAGTGTCTAGTCACTCCAGGTCGAGCTTGTCTCCATCAACCTTCCAGCCTGGTCAGCCCTTCTGTCTCTGTAAGGTACGACCCTCTAGCTCCAATGGTTTCTACTTCCCTCGATCACCCGTTGAGTTCAATAACATCATCCCTTAGTCGAGTTCTACTTACTGACCACCTGTCCAGTTTGACATCCTCTACCCTCTGTCAAGTTTGACTCCTCTGTTGCTTAGTCAGTCTCAGCTCCCCTTGACTGCCGTCAAGCCTTGTCCTTCGACTCTTAGTCGAATCTGGCTCCCTTATCCTGGTTCCAGTTTCTTTAAGTTTTGTTACAACATAGACAACTATACTGCAGGTAGGTTTAGTCTCTCTGTTTCCTGTCTCAATGAGTACCTGTTGTGTCTAGGATTGTCAGCCAGCTATCTGGCTTCATGGCTAGCATCTGTAATCAGGCTTAGGTTGCAGCAAGATATCCCTAGTGGAGCTACTGCCAGCCATCCCAGCTTTCCATCCATCACAACCCAGCATCTTGCTCTCTGAGACCTACCTAATATAACTGTTCATTTATATTAAGAGCTGCTTGTATATACAGGCAGCTTGCATTGGGGACATCCTGGTCTGATCATAACAATGTTTTGATGCAAAAAAATGAATTAAGTGAATGTGCTAATAAAAAAATTATAAAACAGACAATCAAATGTATTGTTAAATAATAATCAGATTCCATGTTTGAATATTGACTGCATGAGATTGATATATTGTGAATAGTGGTGATAAGGTGTATTAGATGTGAATAATGTATAACAAATGTAATATTTCTGTTTAATGTGTTTTGTGTGGTTGTATTGTGAATTATCATTGTGTGGTATGTTGAATATGATGATAGATAATGAGTCTATACACATAATCACATGTGGATAATAAAAGTATAGTTATTTTCTGATTATTTATATCTAAATCGAATTGGTGATATTTGAATAAAATTATGGAATTGTAAAGTGCATTAAATACAAATTATAAGTGCCACTCTCCCCCCCCCCCCCGCAGTCATGTCACTCGAGCATCAATATCTGTATTAATATACTTGTCCATGGATCCAGAGTGACTCCACCTCCACTCAACTCAGATACTAACCACGGTGGGTAAGCACACCCAAGTCACCCCTCGCCACCAGGCATGCCATTTCCCCCAAATTTTGTCAAGCTTCCCAGGAGAGCCACTGTGCAGATAAACAAGTCTATAATATTAAATATTCTGTGTTACTAGATTTAGCCTGACTTTATGCACTGGAGCCCTATCTGTCATCCAATTCTTAGCCACCACCTTTCTTGCCATCATCAAGAGTTATCTGATTAGGGTTTTATCAGCCACAATATGTATTTCATCTGGTAGGATTGATAGCAAGCATAGTTTGGGTACTACCTGTATGGGTATCCCCAACACTGAGGCCATGGTTTCTTTTACTGCTCTTCAGTAGGTGGGAGCAGTCCCAAAACATGTGTAAATATGTACTCTTGACTCCTTTACAATCTGGGTAGCTAGATTAACCTGTTGTCAGACTCTTTGTCCTGGTGGAGCATAGAGGGTTAATTTTAATAGCAGAATTTAAAATGTGTTAAAATTACCTCATGTTAAAATAATGGGCCTCTATGAGGGAAAAATAACTAACTGACAGTAATGGTGATAAATAGAGAATGTCAGACAACCATGGTGCCAAGCAGTAAGATTATCTTATAGGAGAATCTGCAAGTTTTAAACAGAGAAAGCCTCCTGTCTGAAACGTGACATCTTTATATGATGTAAGGTCAAAGCTTAAATTCCTGAATTTGAAAAATAACACACCAAGTTATCATTTTAGGTGTGAATTTTAAGGTAGAGTAATAGTTTTCATAGAGTGATGACTGACTTACTTACATTCCTTGAATAATTAGGGAGAATATACATATCCAATCAGGGCATACTGGTGATGTCACGGTATAATGAGATGGATCTCTGTCCAATCATTGGGAATAGGTGGAGATTACTGATAAGGTAAAATTTGCCTAATATAATGCCAAGAGAAGGGAATTTCACTCTCTTGGTTCCTGGTTAAGAAGGCTCTTGGTTCCTGGTTGAAGAAAGGCTTAGTTCCTGGTTCCATCCTAATAATATCTGGATCCTGGCTATGCAAGTCCAGCTTTTGGTACCTAACTGAGATATACAAGGAAAACACAATTGGATTTGGTAACTATATAATTTCTTCATATAGATTCAATTAAATCTAGATTTTCATATTTTTCTTCTTATTTGAAGAAACTTAAATTTGTCTTATAATTGTCTTAAGTGCACTGGCCAACCATTTGGAATCAGTTATAACAAGCTATATTACCTCTAGATTTCTGGAATTAACAGTATCTATATAATTATTGGAAAATTGTTATATTTTGCCAAATAAGTGTAACATAGTTATATAGCGTAGGTTATATATATTAGTTAATATAAGTCTTGGTATTCCTAGAATAATGTTTTGTGGTTCTGGGAAGATTATAATATCTAATATTTGATCTAGGAAATCCTTTGAATCCAGTTATTCACCCTTTAACCACTATTTGTCTGTTGTTAGTGGTGTTTTCTTTGGAATTCTCTGTGTACTAGGCTTGTCCATTGTAAATTGGAAGTATTCACTTTCAATAGACAAAAGAAACATTTCTGGGTGTGGCACCTATTTTAAATCAGTGGATTAACCCTTGGAGTGCCTATAGGTTTTTATATATGTTGCTATAGTCAAAATTATGATATATGTTGCATGAAGTTGGTATACTTACTTAGACATATGTTATTGGATTAATTATAATTAGATTATTGGCATAATCTTTGATTGACTATATTAATTGCAATTTATATGTTGATTCAGAAGGTATGTAATAGTTGAAATCAGTATATAATTAAATTATAGTGATTTAAATCTGGGATTCTATTCCAGTTATTCTCTAAATTTGATTATTATTATACATATGGTATAAGGAATTGTCAAAAGACCTGGCTCATTTTCAGCTAACTCAAATGACAATATTCCTGTAAACCATAATTAGCATAGTCTATACAGTTTCTGGGACAGAGGGTATTCATATACACTGCTGCCAACTGTATTATATTAATTGTAAGGATCAATTAACCTTTTTCTATGCTGCTGAGTTCAATTATTGTTATTTAATACCTCTGAATATACCTATGTGTGGTTAACCCTTTTATTGCTGGTAATCCTCATAGTAATAATTGTGGTTTGGTTAACTATGTATCCATTGTAATTGCTAATCACTCATTTATATAATTGTTGCTGATACTTTTTATATATAGTATATTGTATTTTAATAAATGATATATATTTTTACACAAATATGTGGGATTGATTATATTTATCATTTTTTTTTACTGTGAAGTATCTTGTCAATACCTAATAAAGTAAAAAAAGTTCTCAAAATTATTTTATATTGTCATTCACCTATTTAAGTGAAGATATCCAACCTGATTGGTTCTCTTGTTTTAACCCTTTGGATACCTTCATAATAAATAGTCTGACACTGTCATGTAATCAATTGATGCCTAATCGATGTTGCTGCCTATGCCAGGACTGCTCTAGCCATATCCCATTCCCATTCCTCCATGGGGGCAATATCCTTCTTGCATTTATCTCTCACAGGTCAGTCATGTCCTGGAGCTGCCTTCTCCAACCATCCATAGATAACAGATGTCAGTTTTTTAGGTTCTTTGAGGAGCAGTCTGTAAAGTAGTGGAAAATAATATATATTTTGCCAAGGTCCACCCCTTCACTGTGCATACAGAGCATGTCTAATGCAGAGGCATGAGTAAAAAAAACGCATTTGGAATTTGATATTCCAAGTGCAACTGCACAAAGGACTTGAGCTGGATATCCTGGTATAGATGTCCCAATCTGGTAATACCATGCCGAGCCCATCGCAAAACAAATTCCATACCAAGGAGCTGTTTCAAGCCTTCAGCTCCCCATAGAGGTGTGTCAGGGTTCAAGGCCTCATAGTCCATAAGCATCTGCATAGAAATCCAGGCTTCAAACAGGGCCCGGGACAGCGGGGTCGACATCCGGCACACCGACTTTCCCCCATGTAGAAACTGCATTAGGCCATAGCCTGGGCGCAACAAAGCTTTGTCTATGTGGATAGGTTGATAGTTAGGCTTTAGGGAAGTATAATCCAGTATGTTGTCACATTGGAGCTGCTGACTGCCGCTCGATCACGGGCTTCTTCCTTGCTCCGTTGGGCTGCGGCATCATTCCTAGCAACGGGTCAGCTGACTTCTCATTGCTAGGCACGCCGTGTCATCTCTTCAGGCTTGTGGCTTCATATTGAGGCTTCTCCTGGTGTCGGACGCATTAGTATAGCGTCCCTTGCTCTGTTAGCAGTCAGCCTTTGTAGTAGGTAGCTTTGCCGGATTACTGTGTATGACTTTGTCTGTCTGTGACCATTCTTCTGCCTCAGCCCAGTACTGTCGGATTCCTGTGTATGACCCTGCCTGCCTGGACCTTTCTTCAGTCTAGTCCTGCAGTCCTTGTTCCCCTGGTTCCTGCCTCCTGCCTAGTCTGAGTGAGTACCCTGTTAGTTTCCTGTTGGAGATTGTTCCTCCCTGAGGATCGGGTAGTATAGTTTTTCTCTAAGGGGTTATTGCAGGTCTCCTCTGGCTCAACTGGAGGGGGCTAATCTAGCTTCGCTGCTAGCAACTTTATAGGGCTAGGCCGCAGCACAACTCCTTTCGGGACAACCACCGTACTCTAGCTACATGCCCTAGCATCGCACCCCAGCATCTTGCTCCCCGATTTCTTGTTGGAGGAGTCTGACCTTCGTCTGTGTTGTCTGCTCAGGGTTACTCCCATCAGCCTTAGCCTTGTCTGCTCTTATAAGGTTGGCCAGTGGCTCCAGTGCCAGTGCAAATAGGCCAAGGGAAAAGGGGCATCTTTATCTTGTTCCCCTATGCAAGTGGAAGTCTGCAGAGCCTAGTCCTCTCATCACTACCCTGGCCTTAGTATCTATGTAAGGATTTACATCTGTTTGATAAATGAGGAACCGAAGCCTAAAAGTGTCAGCACTCCTCAGAGTTAGTTCCACTCAATTGAGTCAAATGCCTTATAGGAGTCCAGGGAGGCTATTATGCGGGAGCATGAGTTGTCATGGGTGACCTGAAGGTGTGTGAACAGTCGTGTAAGATTATGTGAGGTGAACTTGCCAGGTATAAATCCCTTTTGATCTTCATGTACTAGTGTCTTTATTACTGAATTCAACCTATTTGCTAGCACTTTTTTCCAGTATCTTGGCATCTGATGTCAGTAATGAAATAGGTCTGTAGGTGTCACAGTACCTGGGGTCTTTCTCCAGCTTGAGTAGTACTATTATGAAGGTGCCGGTGAGAGAATCAGGAAGACATTCATCTTGTATGGTTGCATAGATCATGTTCAGCAATTGAGGGGCTGTAACATTCACAAACTCCTGATACCACTCAGATGGAAGCCCTTCTCTGTCTGGGGCTTTACTGGTGGACAGACTATGTATAGCCTCCATTACTTCTCTCAGAAGAATCTGGGCAAGTGGGCATCCAACATTCGACTATGCTAAACCAAGAGCTGGGGTAGATCACATGCTGACAAAAAGTCAAGTATCTGATTATGCATCTTGGAAGATCAGGTGTCATAAAGCTGGGTATAGATTTTTTAAAAATTGTGGGTTTATTTCCTGTGGAGTGACAACCAACGCTCCATGTTCGTCAAACACCTTTTAAAGAAAATGCTGCAAGCATTCTTTTTGGAAATTTTTAAAGCAAGTTGTTTGGCTTGCGAGGCAAATTTTGCTTAGGAGGCTGTTATCGCTTGTTTTTATATATTGTTTTTCTGACATAACAAATTTTTCTCCTATTCAACACTTTTTTTTCCTTTTTCACCACATTTTTTTCCTATGTTTAATATGGTGCAACATTTCCCAGCACAATATTACTTCTTCTGAGGGCTGTAGTGCAGAAATAAGTAGCTAGACGTCAAAGTTGTGAGTGTTACGGCAACATATACCTTGAAAAATGTGCTAGCATGTAGAGTGCCTTTGTCCTTTGCCCACAACTCTTACTTCCTGCTTAAGTTACACTGGCATGTATTCATGATGATGTCAAGTGATTTTTTTAAAAAAGCACCACCTACAATGTGGCAGATGTGTATGGTAGTGGTGGTGGGGGACTGGCATGGTGTGATTGGTGGGACCTTGACAAACTGCATCTACCCTGGGAGCAGAGGGATCATCATCATTTATTGCACATGCTGCAGCAACAATTGCTGCAGTCAGTTTTTGTACTACCACTTTACTCCCACGTCCCTGCACTGCTAGACAGTACTCAACTAATGTGTGTGTTTTTGCTTTCTACAGCACACAACTGATGGAGTGTGTCTTGCATTGGCCCTGTCTGGCAAGTCTGCATCAGTCACAGAGCTTCCAGCCAACTGTCTAAATTATTTATTTGTTTATTTATGTTTCTTCTTTTATTTATTTATTTTAAGTTGTCCACCGTATCTTATCACAGTAAGTAAAAAAAAAAAAAAAATATATATATATATATAACTAAAAACAACTTTCTTTCCCCAGACTTCACCAACACAGAAACAATAAAAGTAAAATCAGCAAGCCATTTGGACCCCAGCAGTCTGCGTCTTGCCAGTCAGCCACACCAAATTTTGGGACAACCTACTTCCTCCCTACTCCTCCCCCATTGTGCCCCCAGACTTCCCTACTACAGAGAACAGATGTCATATCTAAATGACTCCCTAAAACTAAGCTTCAATTCCCCTTATTTTCCTATCTTCTCTAGCTCAAAAACATGCTGCTCTCTCCTCTCACAAACACAGAATGGCATGCTGTGATAGCTGCATGGAACTAGTTTTGCTGGGACCTTGACAAACTGCATCCTCCCTTGGAGTAGAGGGATCATTATCATTGACTGCACATGCTGCAGCAACCATTGCTGCAGTCAGTTTTTGAATTACTACTTTATTCTCACTTCCCTGAAGTGCTCCTCTCCCTCCCCCTTCCCCTTGTGCGTTTGCTGGACATTACTCAACAATACTGTGTTTTTTTACTGTATGGTACACAGCACAACTGATGGAGCTGTATGATGCCTTGCCTAAGCCCAGTCAGCTGTCTGTCACTGTCACCTAATATATTTAGTTCTTTATTCTTTTTTATTATTTTTTTTTATTTTATTTTTTTAAGTTGTCCACCCTGTTGTCTTATCACAGTCTGTCCAAAAAAAAATATAACTGAAAAACAAAATCAGCAACTTTTTTCCCCAGACTTCCCCACCCAGCAAAGAGACAATAACAGCATGATCAGCAAGCATATAGGTCCCCAGTTGCCTGTGTCTTGCCAGTCAGTCAATCTGAATTTTGGAGTATTATGTGTGGGCTCAACCTTGGGGTCAACCTCCCTTCTTCTCCCCAGAGTGCCCCACTGACTCTCGTAATACAGGGAATAAAAGTCCTACCTAAAAGATTCCCTAAACTAAACTTCAATTTCCCTATCTTCTCTAGCTCAAACAAGGTGCTGCTCTCTCCTCTCAAAAACACAGAATGGCATACTGTGAGAGCCTGACACCCTTTTATATGGCTGTAGAAAGCTTTTGTGTTGTGGTGGAGAAAAATTTTTCTTCCCATTGATTTTAATGAGTGAAAAATTTGTGAAAACGTGGAAAAACTACACTTTTCACAGAAAATTATTTGCCAAGCTGAAAGTGCCATTATTAGCCAATTTCTGTTTGAGGCGAAATTTTTCTCTCATCCCTAGACATGATAATCATATAGGGCTTAGTTTCCATTCCCTGGCTTGTGACTATAACCCCATTTCAAAAACCAACAACAGTGGAGAATGATACAATGCCACTCTAGTCAAAAATCAAGTGACAAGAGAATCCCTTTACATCTGGATGCAGGGATCTCCAGGAGTCTGAGTCCATATCTTTGAGAAGGCTATGAAAGGTATGAATGTACATTTTACTATCACTGGACAACCCCCCATCCTATCCTATCAGCATCCAAGACCATATTAAAATCGTCCTTACATTCCATGGAGTGATGTGGACTGGCTGAGGTATATGCAAGTGCTTCCAGCAGAACCGATGGTTCAAAAGGTGGTGGGATATAAATATTAAGTAAACAGAAAAAGCACTGCCTGTAGTTTACAGTGCCTTGCGAAAGTATTCACCCCCTTAGCATTTTTCCTACTTTGTTGCATTACAACCTAGAATTAAAATTAATACATACACAAAATAGTCCAAATTGGTGAAGTGAAATGAAGAAAATAACTTATTGGAGAAAATTCTAAAAAATAAAAAAATAAAAAATGGAAAAATGGTGTGTGTTTATGTATTCACCCCTTTTGCTATGAAGTCCGTAAATAAGATCTGCTGCAACCAATTACATTCACATAAGTCACATAATTAGGTAATTTAAGTCCACCTGTGTGCAATATAAGTGTCACATTATCTGTCTCATGATCTCAGTATATATACACACCTGTTGTAAAAGGCCCCAGAATCTACAACACCACCAAGTAAGCGGCACCATGAAGACCAATGAGCTCTCCAAACAGGTCAGGGACAAAGTTGTGGAAAAGTACAGATCAGGGTTGGGTTATAAAAAAAAATCTCAAACTTTGAACATCCCACGGAGCACCATTAAATCCATTATTAAAAAATGGAAAGAATATGGCACCACAACAAACCTGCCAATAGAGGGACACACACCAAAACTCATGGACCAGGCAAGGAGGGCATTAATCAGAGAGGCAACAAAGAGACCAAAGATAAACCTGAAGGAGCTGCAAAGTTCCACAATGGAGATTGGGGTATCTGTCCATAGGACCACTTTAAGCTGTACACTCCACAGAGTTGGGCTTCACGGAAAAGTGGACAGAAGAAAGCCATTGCTTAAAGAAAAAAATAAGCAAACATGTTTGCTGTTCGCCATAAGGCTTGTGGGAGTCTCCCCAAACATATGGAAGAAGGTACTCTGGTCAGATGAGACTAAAAGGGAGCTTTTTGGCCATCAAGGAAAACACTATGTCTGGCGCAAACCCAACACCTCTCATCACCCTGAGAACACCATCCCCACAGTGAAGCATGGTAGTGGCAGCATCATGCTGTGGGGATGTTTTTCATCGGCAGGGACTGGAAAAACTGGTCAGAAATGAAGGAATGACTGATGGCTCTAAATACAGGGAAATTCTTAAAGAAAACCAGTTTAAGTCTTCCAGAGATTTGAGACTGGGACAGAGGTTCACCTTCCAGCAGGACAATGCCCCTAAGCATACTGCTAAAGCAACACTTGAGTGGTTTAAGGGGAAACATTTAAATGTCTTGGAATGGCCTAGTCAAAGCCCAGATCTTAATCCAACTGAGAATCTGTGGTATGACTTAAAGATTGCTGTACACCAGTGGAACCCATCCAACTTGAAGGAGCCGGAGCAGTTTTGCCTTGAAAAATGGGCAAAAATCCAAGTGGCTAGATGTGCCAAGTTTATAGAGACGTACCCCAAGAGACTTGCAGCTGTAATTGCTGTAAAAGGTGGCTCTACAAAGTATTGACTTTGGTGGGGTGAATAGTTATTCACGCTCAAGATTTCTGGTTTTTTGTCTCATTTCTTGTTTGTTTCACAATAAAAGTATTTTGCATCTTCAAAGTGGTCGGCATGTTGTGTAAATCAAATGATACCAACCCCCCAAAAATCCATGTAAATTCCAGGTTGTAATGCAACAAAATAGGAAAAATGCCAAGGGGGGTGAATACTTTTGCAAGGCGCTATACAGGTCAAGAAAATAAATTTGCCTTTAGGGTCTGATTTTAAATCAAGGAATTCAAATTTAATGCATTTTTTAATCAAAAGCAAGACCCCTCTAGTGTAGGTAGAGTAAGTCGAGCAGTAATGGCCCTGAATCTACTGCCTTTTGTGGGACATAACCGTACCCTCTGACAAGTAAGTTTCCTGACGCATAATCATACCCGATGCTTACTTCTTAATGTGATTCATAATTAACAATCTTATTACTGAATTGTTCATACCCATGACATTTCAAGATAGAAATTTACACAATTCAGCTGTCAATCAACCCTTGAATATATAGTATACAGTGGTTTCCAACATACCATTCACCCACGGGGCAGGGCGAGCCAGAGCACAGGAGAGTCCTATATATAAAACTACCCCCGTACTCCCATTTCCCTCCCTTTGACCATCCCTCACAACACAATGGAGACTTTACCCCCAAACTTGAATGGAGGACAAGCCCCCAGTAGAACCCAAAAACGAACACAATAACATTAGACAATGTTAGTTTAACAGAAACATACATCAGCAGTCCCGACATATATACATAATAGCTCATATCGCTCCACCCCTGTCTTATCATTAAAGAGTATGTAGAAACTCCATATACAGATTAAGGAACACACCTCATCAGAACCCTTCTAAGCATTCACAGATACCTACATTAAATAAGTATACCGTGCAAGTCACTTCCCCCAACCCCTTCTCCCCTCCTCCCAGCGTAGCCATGGGACCACCCCACAATGCATTGCAACATGAGCTCTTCGAACACCATAGAATGACAGAGGAGGGCTCTCCCCTGAAGACAAGTCTCATAAGAACTGTAAATCAATGTTTTTCCTTAGGCTTGTGCCAAACAAGTGTAAGTCCTATACATCAATGTTTCCCCAGGGCTTGGGCCTCTAATAAGTCTAAGCCCTACAAATCTATGTTTACTCAGGGCTTGGGCCTCTAACAGTCAAGAAACCCCACAAAACAAATTCTCTTTTCCACAGACTCCACCCACCAACACAGGCACCCTCCACAGACCCATTTTATACCAGTCTTAAGGGTTATCACAAATACAATAAAAAAAACCCTGAGTTGTTTAAGCAGCAGGATGATTAGGCAGCTTAAAGGGAATGTGATCAACAACAGAGGTAACAGGGGTGATGGATGATAAAGCTTCTACTTGCTATGACTAGCTCCAGGTATGCGCCTGAGGCAGTAGCAGCACAAAAACTAGCCCCCAATGTATGTGGAGAAAAGAAGAAGTTGGTCAACAAATCTTCTCCATCTGTCCCTCCTCCAAAATCATGGGTGTGTTGTTACTAGCATAGAAATGTTTCCTTGAGAGTAGCATCTGTGCCTATCATCAGCAATTGCAATGTATCACAGTCTCCTTTGGGCTATCCTGTGCTTCCTTACCTCTGTATGCCCTCCAGCCAGCATGGCCTCCTGCCAGTTCCTCATTGCTACATAAGGTAACAGGCACTAGCATGGACACCTGTTTATGGGCCTATTCTGGGTGGCCTAATTGGGTCCCGCCTCCTTCTGCTCCTTTATAAACCTCCCTGGGCCTAGGAGTCATTGCCCTTACGTGGTGTTTGTGATATTGTGTTTTTTGCTCTGTTGTGACCTGTGCCTTATCTGAGAATCCGCTCTGTGTATGACGTTGGCTTGTCTGACTACCCACTTTGGTTCTGACCTGTGGCTCTGGCTGACTAAGTCGCTCCGTGTATGACCCGGCTTGTCTGACTACTCACACCAGTTCTGACCTGTGGATTGGGCTGACTACTTGCTCTGTGTATGACCCCGGCTTGCCTGACCAGTGGTCCGCTATAAAGTTTTGTTCATTTCCCTGGCTACTACCCACTCAGTGTAGCCTCCGGTTGCCCTCCCTGTGGGCTTGGTTACTTTCACTCCTTGTAGTGCTCGGTTTGCCTAACCAGTGGCCCTGGCTCCTACTCGCTCAGCATAGCCTCCGGTTGTCTGACCAGTGCCTGGTTACTCTTGCCCCGTGGAGTCCCTGGCTTGTCTGACCTATGACTCTGGCTGTCTACTCGCTCCCTACACTACCTGCTTACCTGACCTGTAGTCTCAGTGCCTCCTGGATCTGGTCTGCTTTCGCTCTCTGTTGCCTTTTGTTGCAGACCAAGTGGTGGCTTACACATATTCAAATATTCTCTGTTGTCCCACTTGAGTAGTGCAGTGCACAGCACAGTGTGCAGCCCCGGAGGGACTTTGGATCATATTTGCTTTTCTTGGGTTGTGTGGGCTATTCTGTTATTGCTGTACATTATAAATAAATGTGGTTATATTTCATACAATTGTGTCTGTCCTTCTTTTACCTGCACACCGTGACAGTACGTAAGGGCCAGGTCTACTGAAGGATCAGGCAGTCCAACTAATCAGAGCATCCTGTCCAGGGTGGATTTTCAGGACCAGAGAATTGACCAGTTGTATTTTGCTATGCAGACACTTTTGAATCACACAGCTCACCTTAATCGCTTCACTCAACAACCAGTAGCTTCCCCAGTACCTGCACCAGTTGTGGCAACTTCCTCTGAGGCTGGTATGAGAAGGGGGTTGTCTGGCTCCACTCCTTTACCCCAAAGATATGATGGGGAACCTACAGTGTGCCGTGGGTTCCTCAATCAGCTGGGAACTTTTTTGGAAATGGTACCACATGCTCTCCCTACTGAGCAAAGTAGGGTGTGATTCCTGATCTCCCTCTTGACTGGCAAGGCATTGGCCTGGGTCAACCCAATCCGGGAGATGGGAAAACCCATAACTCATAATTTCACAGAATTTGTGACCTTATTCTGGACAGTTTTTGATGTTCCTGGGCGCGCAACCTCCACTGCCAAAAGACTAATGACAATACGGCAGGGCTCACGTACAGTTGCGGACTACGCTATTGAATTCCATACTCTGGCAGCAGAGGTAGGATGGAACAATGAAGCCCTAGTTGCCGCTTCTCCCAGGGCTTGTGTGACACTATTAAAGATGAGACGGCAGCCCGAGACCTGCCTGGTGATCTGGAGGAGCTAATTGCAGTCACCATCCTGATTGATACGAGAATCCGTGAGATGCCTTTGTTCAAGGAACAGTGGTGTAAACCTTTACCTCGGTTGGCACCTAGCTTCTTATGCCCACCCTGTCCTCCCTCGCCTCCCATACCTCTGAGTCCTGACCTCACCGGGATGGAACCGATGCAGCTAGGCTTTACACGCCTTTTGGTGGAAGAGAGGGCTCAGCGCAAGAGGAGGGGCCTTTGCTTATACTGTGGAGTGCTGGGCCATATGTTGCATGCTTGCCCTATATGGCCAGGAAACGTGCACCTAGAGTCAGGTAGGGGACAGACCCTGTGGAATTTCACAGTCCCCAGAAAGACTTCAGGACAAAACGATTCTTGAAGTAGTATTGTCTTGGGCAGAGTCCTCGGTAGTGGCTTCGGCACTATTGGACTCAGGGGCCGTGGGTTTTTTCATCGATGCAGACTTTGTGGCCAGACTCTCTGTCCCTTTGCTGCCTCGCTCCGAGCCATTGGTGATTGAGGCCATTGATGGCCGACCCCTACAGGCGACACACGTTACACATAAGACTCATCCTTTGTCTCTAAGGGAAGGGCAATCCACGTGGAGACACAACAGTTCCAGGTCATACATTCTTCCCATCATTCCAGGTTTTCCCTGGTTGCAGACTGACAACCCAAGAATTGATTGGCAGACTTGCGATATTTTGTTGTGGTCTTCTTAATACAAAATCTTGCCTCCAGAAGCCTACCAGGATATTGTGCACCTCTACCTCCTTACCTGCTGAGTACCAGTCCTACAAAGAGGTATTTAATAAAGTAGAGGCCAGTACGTTACCACCACACAGGCCATACAATTGTACTGTTGATCTGGTGCCAGGGGCCAGATCTCCTAATTAGGGATGGGTGAAAATTTTTGCCTCAAACTGAAATCGGCGAATAATGGCACTTTCCGCTTGGTGGAAAATTTCCAGTGAAAAGTGCCATTTTTCCGCTTTTTCCCGCCTTTATCGCCCATTGAAATCAATGGGAAGAAAAAATTTCTACACCACAAGTTTTCCAAAGCCATATAAAAGGCTGTCAGGCTCTCACAGCAGCCATTCTGTGTTTGTGAGAGGAGAGAGCAGCATGTTTTTGAGCTAGTGGAGATAGGAAAATAAAGGGGAATTGAAGCTCAGTTTAGGGAGTCATTTTTGGTAGGACATTTGTTCTCCTTATTATGGGAGTCTGATGGCACTCTAGTTGATAAGAGGGGAGGAAGGAGGTTGACCCCCAAATACTCCAAAATTCCATGTGACTTACCGGCAAGACACAGGCAGCTAGGGACCTATTTGCTTTCTGATCTTGATATTATTATCTCTGTGCTGGGTGTGGATGTCTGGGGAAAGACGTTGTTGATTTTGTTTTTCAGTTATAATATTTTTTGGGCAGACTGTGATAAGACAACAGGGTGGACAACTTAAAAAAAAAAATAAAAATAAATACAAATAAAAAAAATAAAAAAAAAATAAAAAAGAAATATCTTAGGTGACAGTGACAGACAGCTGACTGGGCTTAGGCAAGGTATCATACAGCTGCATCAGTTGTGTTGTGTACTGTACAGTAAAAAAACAAAGTGTAGTTGTGTAATGTCCAGCAAATGCACAAGGGGAAGGGGGAGGGGTGGAGCATTGCAGGGACTTGAGAGTAAAGTAGTAGTTCAAAAACTGACTGCAGCAATGGTTGCTGCAGCATGTACAGTCAATGATGATGATCCCTCTACTCCAAGGGAGGATGCAATTTGTCAAGGTCCCAGCAAAACTAGTTCCACCACCACCAGTGCCAGTATAAATAAAAAAAAAAACATATAAGAAGAACACTGAAGATGGCAAGAAGTCACATTCAATTGTTGATGATGCTGGCAGTAGCATAATAGAGGAAGGTGTAGCAGTTGAAGCGCCTGCTGCATCAGACAGTGAGACACACAAGCACCAAAACACCCATCCTCAAAGTAGTAGGGAACTTTGTAATAGTAATAATAAAAATAGTAAATAGTAAAAAGACATTGTTTGAGACATCCAAAAGCTTAGAGGAATATGAGGATACCAGTGGGCAAGAACTGTCAGGGTTTGCTGATGCTGATGAGGATGACCTAATGATGACTGATGATGATTCAGATCTAGAATATATCACTCCAGCATCCTTCTCTTGTTCAGATACAGATGAAGTTGAGAGTGAGGATGGTGACAGGGCTATAAGATTAGCAGAAAGACAAAGGGTGAATCTTCCACCACTTTTAAGGAGCACTGAGTCTGTCTATAAACTGTTTGAGAAAGCCATTGGAAAGTCTGACCCTGGACAAGCACAGATGTCAAAAAGCACACAGTCACCCTATCAGTCATCACTGGCATCATCGCCTCTTCAAAGTCCAAGTCCCACTCAACCACACACACCTGCCCAGCAACAGCAACACAGGTTAACATCCACAGTGTTAGATATGACAAGTACCTCTGGTGCTGCTACTGTAAGTGCTGCACATTTGACACCTAGTAGTAGTGGCAGTATAATTACATCAACATCTACCTCCAGTAGTAGTAGTAGCAGAAACCACAAATGACAGACAAAGCCAGGACAAATATATTAACAGCAGCACAGATGAGGAGGAGGACAGATGGGACCACTGCTATGACCGATAAGTAATGTGTGTCAATAATCTGTGAAGGAGGATAGAGTATGTCAATGGTAAAAATACATACACAAATCACACCATGCCATTCCCCCCACCACCACCACTACCATACACATCTGCCAAATTGTAGGTTGCAGGTTTTTTTTTTATTACTTGACATCATCATGAATATGTGCCAGTGTCACTTAAGCAAGAAAGTGTTGTGGGCAAAGGACAAATGCATTCTGCATGCTATCACATTTTTCAAGCCATATTTTGCTGTAGGACTCACTACTTTGACTTTCAGCCACTTATTTCTAAACTTCAGCCCTCAGAAGAAGTAATATTACAGTGGGAAATGTAGTACCTATAGGAAATATAGGCAAAAAATGTGTTAACATAGGAGGAAAATTTGTTAAAATAGGTGAAAAGGAGGACATTTTTGTATAGGCGGAATGGTGAAATTTTTTGCGGGAAAAACAAAAAATCGGAACATTTCGCAAAATTTTTTGTGGGAAATTTTTCACACTTTTTGGCCACCCATACAACTAAGGGCCGAGTATACCCCTTATCGGTGGAGGAGAACAAGGCCATGGAGGATTATGAGTCTGACGCTTTATTTAGGGGCATTATCTGGAAGTCCTTCTCACCTGCTGGCTGGGGAACTCAGACCATGCATTGATTTCAGGGGTTTGAACAAACTTATGGTAAAGAACGCTTACCTGATTCCATTGGTCACGGAGCTATTTGATCATATCAAAAGCTCGACTATTTTCTTGAAACTTGACTTGAGGGCCGCGTACAAATTGGTATGAATAAAAGAAAGTCATAAGTGGAAGACAGCATTTATCGCACAGAGCGGGCACTATGAATATTTGGTGATGCCTTTCAGATTGTGCAACGCTCCTGCTGTCTTCCAGGAATTCATTAACAATGTGTTGAGAGATCTATTACAGAGTTGTGTTGTGGTATATTTGGATGATATACTCATCCATTCTCCTACCTTGGAGACACATAGAGCAGATGTAGCACGGGTCCTACAGCTGATCAGGGAGAACAAATTGTTCTGCAAGCTAGAAAAATGTGAATTTCACAAATCCCAGGTGAAATTCCTAGGATAGGTTCATCCTCTGGCCTAGCCATGAACCCGCAAAAACTGTCTACCTTATTACAGTGGCCACTTCCAGTGGGACTAAGGTCCATACAGAGGTTCCTGGGCTTCACTAATTACTACAGGAAGTTCATACGAAACTTCTCCACTGCAGTCAAACCTCTCACAGACATGACTCAGAAGGGAGCTAATCCTTCAGACTGGTCACCTGAGGCCTTTCAGGCATTTGAGGATCTGAAAGCAGCTTTTGCTAAAGCTCCGATATTGTCCCACCTGAATCCCGCCCTACCTTTCACCCTGGAGGTTGACGCTTCAGAATCTGGAGTAGGGGCATTGTTGTCCCAGCACGCAGGCCCTGGGAGACCATCTCTTCCATGCGGTTTCTTCTCTAAAAAATTGTCTAATACCGTGAGTTTATATGATGTAGGCGACTGGGCGTTACTCGCCATCATCCTTGCCCTGAAATAATGTTGATATCTGTTGAAGGGTACCACGTTCCCTATCCTGATACTAACAGACCACAAGAATCTAAGTTACCTGTCAGTAGGGGTGGGTGAAACTTGTCTCCGTGTTCCCACGGGAAATTTCGCAAAAACCACTTTGTTATCCGCTTTTTCGCTGGAAAATCCGCTTTAAAACTAGCAGTTAAAATTTTCACATCTTTCACCCACTGGCCAAAATTTTTCGCCATTTTTTCAATGGCTAGAAAGTTTCCGCCCATTGATTTACATTGTTTTCCCACTTCAGCTATAAAAAGGTGACATTTTCCCTCAAGGCAGACAAAATAGAAGCAGCTACAGAGCGAGATAGACGTGCTATGCTGTTCTGCCGTGATATTTTGCAGAAATTGAGGCAGGGAAGGCTCATAGTGACTGCTATCACTATGGGCAGGGTGAAAAATAATCAATGGAGGAGCTGGAAATACCCTTATGTGTCCACTGAGTCTGAGGAGGAGGAAGAGGAAGTGACTAGCAGTATTGAACCAATGCTGTCCAGTCCCCCTAAATTACCCCAAGGAATCTTGGGGAATTTAATGGGAAGGGAGGGAGAAAAGGGAATGAGAAATGAGGGAGAAAAGGGTAGTACTAGTGAGAGCAGGACAGGTCAGCTGCCTGTGCCTGCTGCAAGATGTGCTGCCCCTGCTACTAGTGCCACCATTGCTGGACCTGCAGCCACTAGTACTGTACCTGCTGCCACTAGTGTTGTACCTGCTGCCAGTGCTGAACCTGCTGTCACCAATACTTTGCCTGCTGCCAATGTTTCTTGTAGTACTCAGGGGGGGAAGGAGAAAATGATGCCAAGTGTGACAGCAGGGGACCCTTTGTCACATTGCTCATCACCTCGTCCAGGTAGCAGTGAGATGTCTGTGAGTTGCAGTGCTAAATCTGAGGCAGTAGCAGGAACATTATCCGCTGCCACAAAAAGTGAAGGGGAATGTGGAGTAAAAGAAGAAAGAGGCCATTCTTCTACACCTGTTCTCTATCCCTCTCTCCAGAAGTCATGGGTGTAGGACTATTATTCTCTTCCCACAGGCACAATGCAGTCATCATCAACAATGGTACAGTGCAAAATTTGTGACAAGTTAGTGAGAAGGGGAAAGGAGGGAACACACCTTGGCACAAACTCCCTGATAGCACACATGAAACACAGACACCATGACATTTATGTCAAATATGTTAAAGTCAAACACCCATTACAGAAATCTAGCACCGCTGTTACTGTACTCCTGACTCTCCAGAAAGGTGAAGATCAAAGAGGAGGAAGAATAATGAAACCCAGACAGACACTGGAAGTTCCATGACAAGCTAAACAACTAGCTCGCCATCAACATCACCTTCTTCCTCTAGGGTAACAAGTACATCTCCTGCCAATCCACCTCATTCATCATTACCTCCCCCACCAAATGATAACCACTCTTTTGATGTTAGGAAATGGCAGTTCATCTCTACCCATAGGCCAATGTGGTGGAGGAGAATCGATACCAGGTCATCAGGTAGTATCTGAGGAGATTCCATCCTGCAGAATATGCTAGGATTCTGGCAAGGTGGATTCATCATTACTATTAAACTGTCAGCAAGTTGTAATGTGTCCTTAGAGGGGTCTGGACAAGGGGTACAGTGACAGCGGCAGTACTTTGTTTCTGGTGTCATGGTGTTTGGATACAGTTGTGCCCCCAGATGTTATTTACCACACACACACACACACTGTGCACATTGCAGTTGCTGATGGAAGCCACAGTTCCTGTTCTCAAGGGAAAAATATATATTCTAATAACAATGCACCCATGATTTTGGAGGAGGGGCAGGTGGAGAAGATTTAATGGCCAACTTCTTCTTTTCTCCACATAGACTGGGGGCTACTTATTCTTCTGCTACTGCCTTAGGTGGATCACTGGAGCCAGTTGTGGCAAATGGAACCTTCATCATCCATCATCCATCTTCCATGTTACTGCTATTGTTGATCCCATTCCCTTTCAGCTGCCTAATCATCCTGCTGCTTAAACAATTCAGCAACAGTAGCACGAACAGCAGTTGCAACTCAGGACTCAGAAGGACATTTGACAATGGCCAGTGATTACTGGCCAACATGACCTGCTGGCACTAGACCAATAGGGCATTTTTATTTTTTTCTCAGGGCTTGTGCTTTGAAAAATAAAAAAATAAATAGATTAAAAAAACATAGCCCTACAAAAAAATAAACAATTTTGGGGGGCTTTGTTTCTAACAAGCCTAGGTCCTACAAATCAATGTTTCCTTAGGGCTTGTGCCAAACAAGCTTAAGTCCTACAAATCAATGTTTCCTCAGGACTTGGTCCTCTAACAACAAATCTAACAAATCATCCTCTACGAAAAACTCTATCAAGTATCAGTCCACCCCAGTGGCAGCTTATGTCAAGGGGTTCCTGTCCCTACAACTTTAAATACAAATTTCTTATTTTATTTTTTATTAACTGTACCCCCAATAGCAGTCAAGAAGCCCCCTCAAAACAAATTCCCTGTTGAAATGATTCATTCATTCACCAACACAGACACCCTCCTCAGACCCCTTTATACCATGTCTTATGGTTTTTATTTTATTTAGGATTTCTTTTTTATTAACTGCCCCCCAATCCCAGTAAACAACCCCCCCAAAAAGCACCCCCTGTTCAACTGATTCTTTCCCCACACCCCACCAACACAGGCACCCTCATGCCCCTTTTATACTATGACTTTGGGAAATTAAATAATATTTATTTTATGTTGTGTGTAACTTCAATGTTCCCTTTGATTTCAATGGAATGAGCTAGGCAGAAAAAGCGGGAAAAAAGTGGAAAATCTGCACTTTTAGCGGGAAATTTTTCACCAATCGGAAAATGCCATTTTTTGCCAATTTCAGTTTGAGGGGAAAATTTTCGCCCATCCCTACCTGTCAGACGTGAAGTGGTTGTCTGCACATCAGACCAGATGGGCCCTTTTCCTCTCGAGGTTTAATTTTATGGTCTCCTACCTCCCTGGTACTAAAAATATTTGAGCAGATGCTGGGGGAGGAGATTTTGGCTGCTCAAGCTTCCGCCTCGGAGGATAAGCCTAATGGAAAATATTTTGTGACTACCATTCCTCAAAGGCTGCAGGGCACATTGGGAGAGACCGACTAAAATGGTCTATTACTAGACTCTTTTGGTGGCCCAGCCTGAGGGCAGATTGTTCCACATTTGTTGCTACCTGTTCCATCTGTGCTAGGACTAAGACCCCTAGACACCCTTCCACTTGGCCTCCTTCAACCCATTCCCAATGGGGAGCGGCCTTGGCCGCACTTATCCATCAACTTTATGGTAGACTTGCCTGTCTCAGAGGGTTTCATGGTCATCTTCCTGATTGTGAATAGATTTTATAAGATGGTCCATTTTGTACCACTCAAAGGATTACCTTCCTCTAAGGAGTTGGCCAAGATCTTTGCCAAGGAGGTGGTTCGTCTCCATGATATACCTAAGGTGGTAGTCTCAGATCATGGGAGCCTGTTTGTCTCACGTTTTTGGAGAGCAGTCTGTGGTCAGATGGGCATCCAGTTCTCGTTCTCCTCGGCTTACCATCCACAGTCTATCAGTGCTGCAGTAAGGTCTAATCAGGCATTGGAACAGTTCCTCCGTTGTTTTATCTTGGATCATCATGACAATTGGGCAAACTTGTTACCGTGGGCAGAGATGGCCAGAAATAGTGCAGTCAATTCCTCCTCTCGGACCGCACCCTTTCTGATTAACTACGGGTTCCAGCCTTTGCTGCTGCCAGAGTCTTTTGAGGCTCAGTATATTCCTGCTCTGGAGGAGCACTTGAGGGCACTTTGCTCTACATGGGTATGGGTTCATAGATCCCAGAGGAGCATTCCTGGCTAGTAGTGATGAGCGAGCACCCCAATGCTCGGATGTTCGGGTGCTCTGACCGAGCACCCCCTGAGGCTCGAGTGCTCGGCCGAGCACCCGAGCCCCATTGAAGTCAATGGGAGGACTCGAGCATTACACCAGGCACCCCCTGCTCTGATGAGGGGAGGGTGCCTGGTCCATAGGAAAAGGGCAGAAAAAGATGGAAACACTACAGAAATGGTTCAGGGACAGCATAGGGAGGATGTCTGGATGCACCTTGGACTCCAACATCGCTGCTGGGAACGATCTTTCGCCCGTAGTACGCCATTTTTACAGACTGACCGTAAAACACACAAAAAGGAAAATAAAAACGACTTTAGGCGAAAAATTGTTACCAAACAGTATTTGCTGTATATTTACTTGTATATCATCTGCAAATTCTCCCAAAAATTTCATCGATTTTCTGAAGTGAGGCCATGATTAAGAGGGAAACGTGCGCAGAGGCAAATTATCCCAAAAATTTCCTTGATTTTCAGAACTGAGGCCATGATTAAGAGGGAAACGTGCGCAGAGGCAAATTCTCCCAAAAATTTCCTTGATTTTCAGAACTGAGGCCATGATTAAGAGGGAAACGTGCGCTGAGCTGACCATCTAAAACATTATGGGTGAGGGTCTGCTGCAGAGCTGACCATCCTAAACATTATATGCGAAGGCCCGCTAGTGAGCTGACGCTATAAAACATTATATGAGAGGGCCCGCTAGAGAGCTGACCCAATAAAACATTATATGAGAAGGCCCGCTGGTGAGCTGACCTATATAAAAATTGGCAAACAGGGCCCGCTGGTGAGCTGGCCCTATATAAAAATTATATCACAGGGCCCGCTGGTGAGCTGGCCCTATATAAAAATTATATCCCAGGGCACGCTGGTGAGCTGGCCCTATATAAAAATTATATCCCAGGGCATATGGAAGAGGAGGAGGAGGATGAGAACATTAAGAGTCAACCATATACCCGTTTTTGGGGTGGAAGGGGTGAATGGGAATACAGAGTATTCCCATCATTGTAAATAACATATATAAAGTGAGTTTATGTTCCCCCGGGGCTTTCCTCCAGTGGAGTGGAGAAGTCAGGGGAAATCCAGGCCTTGTTCATTTTTATAAGTGTCAACCTATCAGCATTGTCGGTGGAAAGGCGGATACGCTTATCTGTTATGATGCCACCAGCAGCACTAAATACCCGCTCAGACAGAACGCTGGCGGCAGGGCAGGCCAGCACCTCCAAGGCGTAGAGTGCCAGTTCATACCACGTGTCCAGCTTGGACACCCAGTAGTTGTAAGGCACAGAGGGATCATTGAGGACGCTGACACGGTCTGCTACGTACTCCTTCACCATCTTCCAAAACTTTTCCCTCCTTGTGACACTAGGCTGCGCATCAGGGTGAGGGTGCTGGCGGGGTGTCATGAAGGTGTCCCACGCCTTGGAGAGTGTTGCCCTGCCTTTCTCGGAACTGCTGTGTGCTCCCCTTTTCTCCCCTTCTCGGTTGGCCAAGGTAGCACGTACTCTGCCGCCAGCGTTGTCAGATGGAAAATTTTGGAGCAATTTTTCAACAAGAACCTTCTGGTATTGCACCATTTTGCTTGTCCTCTCCACCGGAGGAATGAGAGATGAGAAATTCTCTTTGTAGCGGGGGTCCAGAAGGGTGAACACCCAGTAATCCGTGTTGTCTAAAATGCGTACAACGCGTGGGTCACGGGAAAGGCAGCCTAACATAAAGTCAGCCATGTGTGCCAGAGTACCAACAGTCAAGATTTCGCTGTCCTCACCAGGAGGCTGACTCTCAATATCCTCATCCTCTTCCTCCTCTTCTGCCCACCCACGCTGAAGAGATGGAACTAAAGTTCCATGGCTACCCTCTGTAGCGGAGGCAACCGTGTCTTCCTCCTCCTCCTCCTCCTCCTCCTCCGCCTCCTCCAATTGTCGCTGAGAAGACGAAGTGAGGGTGCTCTGGCTATCACCTTGTGTAAGCTCTTCCTCCCCCATTTCTACCTCTTCCACATGCAAAGCGTCGGTTTTAATTGTGAGCAGCGAGCGTTTCAGTAGACACAGAAGTGGGATGGTTACACTGATAATAGCGTTATCGCCGCTCACCATCTGTGTCGATTCCTCAAAATTGCGTAAAACCTCGCAGAGGTCTGACATCCATTCCCACTCCTCACTTCTGATTACAGGAAGTTGAACGGAGAGGCGACGACCGTGTAACAGCTGGTACTCCACTACTGCCCTCTGCTGCTCACAAAGCCGGGCCAACATGTGGAAGGTGGAGTTCCAGCGCGTGCTCACGTCACACAGCAGCCGGTGAGCTGGCAATTGTAAGCGCTGCTGCAGCTTCAACAGGCCGGCCGAAGCTGTAGATGACTTACGGAAATGTGCACACACGCGGCGCACCTTGGTCAAGAGATCATGCACATTGGGGTAGGTTTTTAGAAATCGCTGCACCACTAAATTAAATACATGCGCTAGGCATGGTACGTGTGTGAGCTTGCCGAGCTCCAAAGCCGCCACCAAGTTACGCCCATTATCACACACAACCATGCCTGCTTGCAGGTTGAGTGGCGAGAGCCACTGCTCGGTCTGGTGACTAATCCCCTGCAACAGCTCTGAGGCCGTGTGCTGTTTGTCCCCAAGGCAGATCAGCTTCAGCACGGCCTGTTGACGCTTCCCCACTGCAGTGCTACACTGCTTCCAGCTACTGGCTGATGGGGGAGTGGCGGTGTGTGTAGAGAATTCGGAGGTGGAAACGGAGGAGGAGGAGCCAATAACGTAGGTGCTGGTGGAAACCCTGATGGAGGTAGGGCCCGCAATCCTCGGCGTGGGTAGCACCCGTGCCATCCCAGGGTCCGAGTCGCTCCCAGCCTCCACGACATTCACCCAGTGTGCCGTCAGGGAAATGTAGCGTCCCTGGCCACAAGCACTTGTCCATGTGTCAGTCGTTAAGTGGACCTTCCCAGTAACTGCGTTGGTCAGGGCACGGGTGATGTTACGGGACACATGGTGGTGTAATGCGGGGATGGCACACCGGGAAAAGTAGTGGCGGCTGGGGACCGCGTACCGAGGGACAGCTGCTGCCATCAGGCTGCGGAAGGACTCAGTGTCCACAAGCCTAAATGGCAGCATTTCGATGGCCAGTAATTTTGAAAGGTGTGAGGTTAGTGCTATGGCCTGTGGGTGGGTGGCTGGGTATTTTCTCTTGCGCTCAAATGCCTGGGGTAACGACATTTGGACGCTGTGCTGGGACAGGGAAGTGGATGTGGTCGCTGATGGTGCTTCAGATGCTACAGGTGCAGGGCGGGAGGTATGCGGGCCTGCGCCTTCGACAGGCGATTGGCCGGCACCGAAAACAGGGGAAGAGGAGGCAGTGGTGTGGCCTGCAGACACAGATGGGCGATCCAGGCGTTCCTCCCACTTACTACGGTGCTTGGATGCCATGTGTCGGATCATGCTGGTGGTGGTGAGGTTTCTAGTGTTCATGCCTCGGCTCATTCTGGTGTGGCACAGGTTGCAAACTACAAATCTTTTGTCGTCCGCACTTTCCTTAAAAAAACGCCATACCGCGGAACACCTACCCCTTGGCAAGGTAGATTTACGCAAGGGGGTGCTCCGTGGAACATTTGCGGGCCGGTTTGGTGCGGTCCGCCTTCTTTCTGTAGCCACACCACTGCCTCTTCCAGCCTGTTGCGGTGCTGCAGATGGCTCACCCTCAGGACTGCTGTCATCGCTCGGCTCTACACCTTCCCAGGTGGGGTCAGTCACCTCATCGTCCACCAAGTCCTCCTCCACTTCCTCACTCTGATCATCCTCCTCAAGTCTTGATCCCACCACATACTCGGTCATTGACAACTGTATAACATTCTCCTCAACAAGGTCTTGAGAAGGAAATAGTGGTTGATTTAATGGCAACTGTGTCTCATCATCATCATCATCATCCACTACTTCCTTTGACCTTAAATGCCGTTCACATCTGTCATCTTCTTGTGATTGGGTAGCCTCTAGAGGTTGTGAATCAGGGCACAAGATGTCATGTTCCTCTGCAAGCGTGCTTGGAGAGAGGGTCAAATGAAGGATTGGTGATGAGACGAGCTCATCACTATATCCCAGTGTGGGATCACTTCTTTGACCAGACCGTGTATGGTGGGAGGAAGGATGATCAGAGTGAGGATTATGTTGACCAGACTCTTGGCTACTGAGAGTGGACTTGGTGGAAGACAGGGTGGTGCTTAACCGACTGGAAGCAGTATCAGCTGTCATCCAACCGACCACCTGTTCGCACTGGTCGGACCTCGAGAGTGATGTCCTGCGACGCCCTGTGAAATCAGACATGAAGCTAGGTATGGTGGATGTCTTTCTTTCTTGTGCTCTGGCACCAGGCACAGTTTCTCCGCGTCCTGACCCGCGCCCTGAACTTTCAGGATCACGTCCACTTCCCCGTCCCTTTTTACCCGCCTTCTTCATCTTACACGATATATATGACTTTAATATATATGAGTTTGAAAACTTAACAGTATTTCTTACTATTCTGCAACTCTGCAGAGTACACAGAATAGGCTGCTAAACGGCGGTGAAACACACTGAATGGAATATGTGACTTTAATATTTGAGTTTGAAAACTTAACAGTATTTCTTACTATTCTGCAACTGTTCAGAGTACACAGAATAGGCTGCTAAACTGCGGTGAAACACACTGAATGGAATATGTGACTTTAATATTTGAGTTTGAAAACTTAACAGTATTTCTTATAATTCTGCAACTCTGCAGAGTACACAGAATAGGCTGTTAAACGGCGGTGAAAGACACTGAATGGAATATGTGACTTTGATATTTGAGTTTGAAAAATTAACAGTATTTCTTATAATTCTGCAACTCTGCACAGTACACAGAATAGGCTGCTAAACGGCGGTGAAACACACTGAATGGAATATGTGACTTTAATATTTGAGTTTGAAAACTTAACAGTATTTCTTACTATTCTGCAACTCTGCAGAGTACACAGAATAGGCTGTTAAACGGCGTTGAAACACACTGAATGGAATATGTGACTTTAATATTTGAGTTTGAAAACTTAACAGTATTTCTTATAATTCTGGAACTGTACAGAGTACACAGAATAGGCTGTTAAACGGCGGTGAAAGACACTGAATGGAATATGTGACTTTAATATTTGAGTTTGAAAACTTAACAGTATTTCTTATAATTCTGCAACTGTACAGAGTACACAGAATAGGCTGTTAAACGGCGGTGAAAGACACTGAATGGAATATGTGACTTTAATATTTGAGTTTGAAAACTTAACAGTATTTCTTATAATTCTGCAACTCTGCAGAGTACACAGAATAGGCTGTTAAACGGCGGTGAAAGACACTGAATGGAATATGTGACTTTGATATTTGAGTTTGAAAAATTAACAGCATTTCTTACTATTCTGCAACTCTGCAGAGTACACAGAATAGGCTGTTAAACGGCGTTGAAACACACTGAATGGAATATGTGACTTTAATATTTGAGTTTGAAAACTTAACAGTATTTCTTCCTATTCTGCAACTCTGCACAGTACACAGAATGTGCTGCTAAACTGCGGCGAAGCACACTGAATGGAATATGTGACTTTGATATTTGAGTTTGAAGACTTAACAGTATTTCTTCCTATTCTGCAACTCTGCACAGTACACAGAATGTGCTGCTACACTGCGGCGAAGCACACTGAATGGAATATGTGACTTTGATATTTTAGTTTGAAGACTTAACAGTATTTCTTCCTATTCTGCAACTCTGCACAGTACACAGAATGTGCTGCTAAACTGCGGCGAAGCACACTGAATGGAATATGTGACTTTGATATTTGAGTTTGAAGACTTAACAGTATTTCTTCCTATTCTGCAACTCTGCACAGTACACAGAATGTGCTGCTAAACTGCGGCGAAGCACACTGAATGGAATATGTGACTTTGATATTTTAGTTTGAAGACTTAACAGTATTTCTTCCTATTCTGCAACTCTGCACAGTACTCAGAATGTGCTGCTAAACTGCGGCGACGCACACTGAATGGAATACGTGACTTTGATATTTTAGTTTGAAGACTTAACAGAATGTGCTCTAATCTGCAACTTTGCACACTAAACAGAATGTGCTCTAATCTGCAACTTTGCACACTAAACAGAATGTGCTCTAATCTGCAACTTTGCACACTAAACAGAATGTGCTCTAATCTGCAACTGTGCACACTAAACAGAATGTGCTCTAATCTGCAACTTTGCACACTAAACAGAATATATATATTTTTTTTTTTTTTTTTTTTTTTTTTTCCCCCCACACCAAATAACCTGCTGCCCCCACACACAGTAGTCCTAAAAAGGACTTTTGGTTCTTTTTTTTTCACAATTTTTGTTTTTTTCCTCCCTACACTGCCTTTCCCTTCCTATCCTCAGCTCTCCCTGGCTCAGACTGAGCCGAACTCGCTGGTCAGGTGCTATACAGCACCTGACCACGGGTTCTGGCCAGCCAATCAGTGTAATGCCAGCAGCCAACATGGCTGCTGGCATTACACCGATGTCAGAGCCTCCCTGCACGTTTATTGGCTGCGCAGCAGCCGCAAAACGTGCGGGGAGGAGACCCGAACATGGCGGGCGAGCACATGCGGTACTCGTACGAGTACCGCCATGTGCCGAGCAGAGCGATGCTCGAGCCGATCCGAGCATCGGCCGAGCATGCTCGCTCAACACTACTGGCTAGCAAAGATATATCTAAATGCTCCAGCCCTTCTCCGTGAATTCCAATCCAGGACCACCTCTACTGCTGGTCCTCTTCCGTGGGGGAGAGGTCGTTAAGGGGTGGTACTATCAAAGTCTCCCTTGGGCTATCCTGTGCTTCCTTACCTCTGTATGGCCACCGGCCACTTCCTCATTGCTACATCAGGTAACAGCCACTAGCTTGGATGCCTGTTTATGGGCCTATTCTGGGTGGACTAATTGGGTCCCGCCTCCTTCTGCTCCTTTATAAACCTTCCTGGGCCTAGGAGTCATTGCCCTTACGTGGTGTTTCTGCTATTATGTTGTGACCCGTGCCTTATCTGGGAATCCACTCCGTGTATGACCCCGGCTTGTCTGACTACCCACATCGGTTCTGAACTGTGGCTCTGGCTGACTACTCACTCTGTGTATGACCCGGCTTGACCAGGCATGTCTGACTACCCACATCGTGGGCCTGGTTACTTTCACTCCTTGTAGTCCTCGGTTTGCCTAACCTGTGGCCCTGGCTCCTACTCACTCAGCATAGTCTCCAGTTGTCTGACCAGTGGCCTGGTTACTCTCCCCCTGTGGAGTCCCCGGCTTGTCTGACCTATGACTCTGGCTGTTTACTCGCTTCCTACACTACCTGCTTACCTGACCTGTATTCTCGGTGCCTCCTGGCTCTGATCTGCTTTCTCTCTCTGTTGCCTCTGTTTGCAGACCAAGTGGTGACTTACACATATTCTACCATTCTCTGTTGTCCCACTTGAGTATTGCAGTGCACAGCACAGTGTGCAGTTCCGGAGGGACCTTGGATCCTATTTACTTGTCTGGGGTTGTGCTGCCTATACTCTTATTGCTGTACATTATAAATAAAGGTGGTTATATTTCATCCAATTGTGTCTGTCCTTCCTTTGCCTGCACACCGTGACACAATGTGCACAGTGTGTGTGATAAATAACACCTGACAGAAATGTATCCAAACACCATGACACCAGAAATCAAGTAATGCAGCTGCCCACAGTGTAAATGATGGAAGGACTGGGAACATTGGGTACATCTGCACTCCCATGAGACATCTGGCACATCTCTATCCAAACACCCTGACACTTAGAGTCCCCAGTGTGAAATCCCCACACCAGAAACCAAGTACTGCTGCTGTCACTATGCCCCTTGTCCACACCTTGCTAAAGACACATGACACCTTACTGACAGTTTAATAGTAATAATGAACCCTCCTTGCCACCATCTTAGCATATTCTGTAGGATGAAATCTCCTCAAATGCCGCTTGATGCCCTGTTGTGATTCTCCTCCACCACACTGCCATGTGGCTATCATTTGGTGGGGGAGGTAACAATGAACGAGGTGGATTGGCAGAAGATATAGTTACCCTAGAAGAAGAAGGTGATGGCAAGCTTGTTGATTCACTTGCCATGGAACTTCCAGTCTCTGCCTTGGTTTCTCTACTCTTCCTCCTCTTTAATCTCTGCCTCACCTCTTGTTGCCTTCTGGAGAGTCAGGGGGTACAGCAACAGTGATGCTTGATTTCTGTGGTGGGTGTTTGGCTTTAACATGTTTGACAATGTCATGGTGTCTGTTTCATGTGTGATATCAGGGCGGTTGTGCCAAAATGTGTTCCCTCCTTTCCTCTTCTCACTGACTTGTCATAAATTGTGCACTGTGCCTTTGGTGATGATTACTGCACTGTGCCTGCCTCAAGAGAAATAATCCCACACCCTTGACTTCAGGGGGGGAGGGATAAGGAACAGATGGAGAAGAATGGCTTCTTTCTTCTTGTCCTCCACATTCCCTTTCACTGTCTGTGGCAGTGGATAATGTTTCTGTTGTTGCTGGTACTGCCTCAGAATCAGCACTGCAATTAGGACCAGAAGTATTGTTGCTGCTGGCATTCTAGCTTTCTCTTCAGCATCCTTCTGCCCTTTCATCTCAGCAGCAGCAGGAATTAGAGCAGTTGCAAATTCCACAAATTCCAAGAGCTCACTGCTAGTGGTGGTGGTGCCCATCCTTATCTCTGTCTCCCATTCCTTCTCAGTTTCTGCTAAAAAGGCTATCAATGTCTCTTCCACCCCAGCTTCTCCAGCATCATCATCACCACCACCACTCGTCCCTACGTGCTGCTGCTGCTCTATTACAGACATCTCACTGCTGCTTGGAGGAGGTGACGAGCAATATGACAGAGGGTCCCCTAATGTCACACTTCTCATTTCTTGGTGACGTGAAGAAGGCAGACTGACAGCAGTAGGAGCAGGCACAGGCAGCTGATCCGTTCTACTACGGGTGGTGGTGGTATTAATTCTGCACCTACTGTTCCTCTTCAGGATCATGTTCCACTTCGACACCGTAGTGAAAGGAAGGGGACTCCTAGGGACAGAGGAATAGTGCGGGCTCCCTTGACCATTAGTCGTGACTCTCTAAAATGCTTACCCTACTGATCCCCTAACCACAGTCCCACCTGCTGCCACCAGTGCTGTGCCTGCTGTCAGACATGCTGCCCCTGTTGCCATCAGTTCTGTGCCTGCTGCCAGTGCTTATCCTGCTGCCACCAATTATGTGCCTGCTGTCAGACGTGCTGCCCCTACTGCCACCAGTGCAGGGGACCCTAAGTCACTCTTTCCATCCCCAATCAGTTCCACCAGTGCTAGTACTACTACTACTAAGAAGGTCCAGCAGCTTTTAAGTGTGTGGGGGGTAATCAATAGCCTCATATTACTAGTGACTGTGAGAAGGAACTCTGTGGCTGAACTTGATGTGGTTGGTTTTAGTAGTAGTAGAAGTAATGGTTAAGCAGCAGGCACAGTACTTGTGGCAGCAGGTACAGCACTGATGGCAACAGGGGCAACATGTCTGACAGTAGGCACAGTGCTGGTGGCAGCAGGGGCAGCACATCTGACAGCAGGCACACCACTGGTGGCAGCAGGTTCAACACAGGGAGCAGGCACAGCACTGCTGGCAGCAGGGGCAGCACTGTCAGCAGGCACAGCAGTGGTGGCAGCAGGGGCAGCACATCTGACAGCAGGTACAGCAATGGTGGCAGCAGGGGCAGCATGACTTGCAACAGGCACAGGTAGCTGATCTGTCCTGCTCTCACTACTACTATCTTCTTCCTCCCTTGCCATTAATTTCCCCAAGATTGCTAGGGGTGATTTAGAGGGTCTGGACAGCATTGATTCAGTAGTGCTCACTTCCTCTTCCTCAGACTCAGTGGACACAGAATGCTCCTTCCAGTTCCTCCTTTTACTATTTTTAAATTTTTTCATAGTGCTAGCAGTCACAATGAGCTTCTCCTTCTCCTCAGTTTTCCAAACAAATAACAGCAGAACAGCACAAGAAGTCTACCTTGCTCTGTAGCTGCTTCTATTGTGTTTCACTTCCACAATTACTTTACATTTTTATAGCAAAAACTTTCTTGCTATTGAAACATTTGGGTAGAATTTTGTCCATTGGGTGAAAACCGCAAAGATTTTAATCACTGGTTTAAAAGCAGAAACAGCAGACAATATTGTGGTTTTCACAGGATTTCTCTCAACAACTTTAGCCCACCCCTACCGACCAGAAACCAAGTACTGCTGCTGTAACTATGCCCCTTGTCCACACCCCGCTAAGGACACATAACAATAATGAACCCTCCCTGCCACCATCTTAGCATATTCTGCAGGATGGAATCTCCTCAGATGCCGATTGATTCCCTGCTTGCGATTCTCCTCCACCACACTGCCATGTATGGACAGTGCACCACACAGTGTGCAATGGGTGGACACGAACTGCCACATCCTAACATCTACAGAGATGCTATCACTTGGCTGGTGAGGTAATGATAAATGAAGTGCATTTGCAGAACCTAGAGCAAGAAGGTGATGATGAGCTAGTTGTTTCGCTCAGCATCAAACTTCCAGCCTTTGGCTGGGTTGCTCTTTTCTTCCCCTCTTTGATCTCAATAAAATCAACAATGTCTTTATTTAATTCCAAAATTGCAACATAGGGGCACAACTAAGCGTTTACATATGTGAAACGCGTTGATCCGTTTGCTCACTCCTGCTCATGAAGACGTCTCACGGTCTGTACAATTTATATTCTCTTTGGATACTTTTTCTACCAATACGTTGCAATTTTTTAATTAAATGAAGATCATCATTGATTTTATTGAGATACATAGTGTCTGAAGGCTTTATGTTAGAGTAGCCTCACTGTTGTTTGTTTGGATGCCTCTAGGTAGAGTCAGGGGGTACATCAACAGTGGTGCTTGATTTCTGTGGTTGGCTTTAACATGTTTGACATAAGTGTCATGGTGTCTGTGTTATTCATGTATTTTTTCAGGGTGGTTGTGCCTCCTTTCCCCTTCTCACTGACTTGTCACAAATTGTGCACAGTGCCATTGATGATAACTGCACTGTGCCTCCCCCAAGATATTAATAGTCCCACAGCCATGACTTCAGGAGGGGAGAAGAATGGCCCCTTTCTTTTTCTCCCCCACATTCCCCTTCACCCGCTGGGACAGAGGATGGTGTTGCTGCTTTTGCTGCTACTGCCTCAGAACAAGCACTGCAACAAGGACCAGGAGTATTGCTACTGCTGGCAAATGGAACCTGCCCTAGTCTCGTATTACTTGTTGACCCATTCCCGCTGTGTCCATGGGGATCTTTGGCACACTAGCCTTCTCCTCAACATCCTGCTGCCCATGCAACTCAGAAGCAGCAAGAATTAGAGCAGTTACAAATTCCAAAGCTCAGTGCCGGTGGTGGTGGTGATGCCCATCCCCATCCCTGTCTCCCATTCCTTCTCAGTTTGGGCTTCTCCACCATCATCATCAGCACCACCACTTGAACAGGATCAGATTTCCCTGCGTGACACTATCCAGGCCTTGGACGCTAAGGTTACCTTGCAAGGCAAGATAACGTCTCAATTGCCACTTCATGTAATTGACTTGGATAACCGTGGACGCCGGAATAATCTACGTATCCGGGGTTTGCCCGAAATAGAGGGGCCCGAGGATGTTCACCAGCTAGCAACAGCGGTTTTTAATGCTGTGCTGGACTGAGATCCATCCTCTGCATTGGTTCTGGACCGTGCGCACAGGGCGCTGCGCAGTGACTCTTCATGGGATGTCATATGTTGTGTTCACTCCTTTGGCTTGAAGGAAGACATCTTGGCGGCTGCCAGAAGGAAGAAATCTCTCTCCCACAATGGCGCACGCATTCAGATCTTACCTTATGTCGCATGGGCGACAATGCAAATACGCAAGTTCCTCAAACCATTAACCGATGTCTTACGTACTGCAGCTATTCCATACCGCTGGGGCTATCCACTGTCGCTGTTTATGAGGAAGGATGGGGTTGCATATGTGGTTACGAAACCCGGAGATGTACCTACCCTCTGCAAAGCTCTGAACCTAGCGACTCCGGACTTGCTGGAGTGGTGGTCATTCCTTTGTAATGAAACGCCCCTGCAATTGTTGGCTCTCCGGAATTCCCCTTGGCAACGCAGATCGCAGAGGCGACGGAGACAGCGACCTGATGAGGCGGGTCCCTCCCGGGACGCAGATCCAGCACCAAGGGCCTAGAGAGGGTCACGCCTTGACCTACCCTGTTAGGTCCTTACAACCTCTTCTTATTTTCTCGGAGGCCTAATGCTTGAGTCTAATGAGACTCCTCGTTGATTGGGACCTTTGGTTCACCCCCGATGGGGACTCACCTTTAGGCTCTATAGGGGCTCGAGGACTTTCTGCATCATGGAGGACCCCTCCTTTGCTTTCATAAGCTGCAGTTCCCATATGCCACGGCTGTCCACTTCTCAAACCTTCTAACAAAGGACTGGGACTCTACATTGTTCATTGCTCACATCCCTATGATGATAGCCGACTGGAGGGTGATGTATATGTCATTTGTATTGTAATGTATAGCTACGGGGAACTCCCCTCATTACTCATTATTTACTCCCCTATTGTATGGATTATGTTGATTGCCTTTATCTCACCATATGTCTCCCTTGGACCTGTATCACTCTCCCCTCCCTTCCTCATTATAGTGGCCCTGGTCCTGGGGGGTTGCTCGCGTGTCCGTGGGGCCTCTACATTGAATCTTTGTCTAGTCCTGTATGCTGCAGGGGTGGGCTTTGCAGGCCCCTCTCTCCGGTACCATATTTATGTTTGAGGCCTCTGGGCACGTGGCCTCTGTCCACGGATTAGGCTTTTATATCTGTCTCCTGCCATATTCTACTTATGGGCTTTGGCTTCTGGTACCCCCTGTGGATGTGGAGAAGGGTGGAAAAAAAAACGCTCGGTTGGACATCCAGGGGGGATGCCTTATGTAATATGAGGGACACTATTCTGCACCCCTGTCTTTCTTGTCTGAGTCGGGGGGATTACTGCCTTCCTTGTGCTCTGCTCCATCCTGTCTGCCTGGGCAGTTCTAGGTTTTTCCTACCATCTGCTGTTTGTGAGTAGCACGGGATGGGGTTGGGTGGAGGGGAATGGTATCATGGCTCCATGCATGTTGGCTGACACCCTTTTCAGCCCTGCCATGGATGGATTTGGGCTTGTCCATGGGTCCTCCTCTTGGACATTCAGTCTGCCTGCTGACGTTCTCCCTCTACCTGCCTTATGGATACGTTAATTGTTTCGGATTATGTTCTCAATATCCTCTCCATTAATGCTAAGGGTCTAAATTCACCTGGTAAGCGATCTCGATTTTTTAATGAATTGAGGGCCTATTGAGCCTCTATAAGACTAGTTCAGGTGTTGCAATTTTCATCTCTAAAACTTTACCCATGATTGTGACTGACACCTGGGCTGACCATGATGGTAGAGCTATTTTCCTGAAGGGGACTTTGGGTCAAAACAAAATTACTATTGCTAATATATAACCCCTAATCCTGATCAGCACTTATTCCTTTGTTCGATTTTGAAAGATCTTGATTCCTTTGCGGAGGGCATAGTGGTGCTGGGAGGAGATTTTAACCTGGCTTTGAATCCATTGTTGGACTCCTCGATGGGGGCTTCCACGGTACATTATTCTAAAATTCGAAGGGTGAAGCTTGCTCTACACCAGGCCCAACTTGTGGACCTGTGGAGGGTAACATATCCGATGTCTAGGGATTACACTTTCTTTTCGTCTCCACACAATAGGTATTCCAGGCTTGACTATATCTTTCTTTCTCACAGACACTTACACTTAGCCCAGTCGGTCCACACTGGCAATATTACATGGAGTGATCATGCTCCCATCTTATTGAGGCTTTTGATCCCTTCCATCCCATACAGACACTCTTTCTGCCAGCTTAATGAGATTTTACTGAAGGATCCTCCTACCATTGCAAGGCTTTGTGATGCCTTGTCTTGCTACTTTACGGAAAATTATACACCAGACACATCTCCCCAAGTTCTATGGGAGGCCCATAAGTCGGTGATCAGAGGTCATCTGATTAGTGCTGGTGCCTCTCGGAAGAAGCTTAGGTCTTCACGGTTAAAATGTATATTCTAGATAACATTGCATCCATCGAGAAGGCCCGTAAACTGCATTTGTCTCCTGAAGCTTTTCAGGTACGTACACGGTTGAGAGTGGACCTGGCGTCGATCTGTAATGATAACATGCGGCATTACTGCCAGATGGTAAAAGGCTTATTTTATACCCATGGCAAAAACCAGGTAGATTGTTAGCAAAGGCTCTCAAACATAAACAGACTCAACCCTTCATACCCAAGATCCGGTCCACTTCTAACACTTTGCATCCCCATACTACCGAGATTTCTAAATCCTTTAGACTTTATTATCACTCATTATATAACATCTCTGATTCTTCCTCTGGTCACTCTCTTGATGGGAGGATTCCTGTTGTGTCCGCCTATCTGGAACAACATATGCCTGGTAGGCTATCCCTTCAGGTGACGTCGGCTTTGGACGCACCAATCTCACTGCCTGAGGTTGGACCGGATGGACTCACAGTGGTTTATTATAAAAGCTTTCAGGACATCCTCTTACCACATTTTCTCTGAACTTTCAATTCTTTGACTCCAGGGACTTTCTTGGCGAACCATTCATTGGACGCCCATATCACGATATTGCCAAAAGAAGGAAAAAATCCTGAACAATGTTCTAGTTATCGCCCCATTTCCCTGCTTAATGTGGATGTTAAATTGTTTGCAAAGATTTTGAGCCTTCAACTACAGCGGATACTTCTGGACTTGGTTCATGGTGACCAGGTGGGCTTTGTCCTGGGGAGAGAGGCTCGAGACAATACCCTGAGGGTTGTTGGCCTGATACACCATACAAGCTCCCGGGGCATACCTGCTTTCTTACTGTCTACAGATGCGGAGAAGGAGTTCGACAGGGTGAGTTAGCCATTTCTCTGGCATGTCCTTTGGCACATAGGCCTAGGTGCTCAAATGTTTCACCGGATTGCCGCTGTTTATCACTTTCCGGCTGCATTAGTTAAGGTCAATGGAATTCTTTCGGAGCCATTCACCCTGTCGAATGGAACTCGGCAGGGTTGCCCACTATCCCCGCTCCTTTTTGTCCTGGCCCTAGAACCTCTTCTCCACGCCATTCATCTTAACCCTGCCATCCAGGGTGTCCGGCTTGGAGCTCATTCCTACAAGATCGCTGCTTTTGCGGACAATCTTCTTTTTACCCTTACACAACCACTACTTTCCCTACCCAATCTCGTACGTGAGCTCCAGACATACAGTTCTCTCTCTAACTTTAAAATTTATATGACTAAGTCCGAGGCGCTCAACATTTCTCTACCTACTCAGATGCGGGAACTTTTGCAAATCTCCTTTCCATTTCGATGGGCGACGGACCGGATCAAATACCTAGGCATCTATCTCTCTGCATCCCCCACTGATCTTTTCGACTTCAATTATGCACCTCTTTGGTCAGCTATTAAGGCTGATTTAGGGCTCAATTCAAATGTTGGCGTCGGCAGAAAAAACTGGCGATGCTGGTTTTAACGTCAACTGAGCAATGCAAATGTTCCACTAGTAAGAAGCGATGCCAGTTCTGAAACACACGTCACCCGTCGCCAGAACAGCAAGATCTCACCCGTAGAGGATACTGTACAAGCAACGCCAAAAGCTATTCAAATGTTGGACTTAAGGCTAACACGAGTTAAATTGCAACATTTCTCTCCAGAAATCTAACACCTATTTTTTTTTGGAGAACAGCACAGGAGGCAGAGTAAAAAATCCACGTCGACAGTTCTGAACAGCATTTTCTGTGCTTTTCCTTACCCAGCCACTAGGGGAACACAAAGATGGCTTTCAGCACCTTGGACAGCTTTGAATGCCATAGGGATGTGCACTGCTCACCCCTGTGGCATTCAAAGGGTTACAATCAATAAAACTAGTACAGCAAGCACTACACAATGCCCCCTTCCACATCCCCCCCCCCTTAGTATATCCCATATATTGCATATATGTGACATACTAACCCCATCCACATCCACCTCATGGACTTCCATGTAGTGGACAAATCTGTCTTTTATTCCACAATTAACCCTTTGAGTACCAGAGAGGTAGGAAAGCATTGCTTAGCATGTTTCCTACTCCTCTGGTACCCAAAGGGTTAATAGGCAAGGTATGGACTACATACCTTGCCTGTATATATGTGTGTGTATGTGTGTTTTAAACTTATTTTTATTAAAATACTATTATTACACATTAGTTTAAATTAGATCTCATTAATTTTTAATACCCTACCTCCTGAGTCCCATTGCTATTAGTACTTTTGCTCCACTCTCCTTCAAACAGAGAGTGGAGCAAAAGTACTAATAGCAATGGGACACAGGAGGTAGAACATTATAAATGGATGAGATCTAAGTTAACCCTTTGAGTGCCAGAGTGGTACGCAACGCATTGCAAAGCAATGCGTTGCATACCACTATGGCACTCAAAGGGTTAAAATACAACTGAGGGAGCAGGCTGCACTGTCACTGCAACGCTTCCCTCATCTTCATTCATAAAAACTGCCATTGCGGCGGGTGGCTGTGAAGCCCGCAGCATAAGAAAAGCCTGGGGACTAGAGAGGCATTGGAGGAAGCAGAGGAGGGGAGAGAGACATAGGAGGAAGCGGGTGGTAGGCTTGTATTTGCTGCCTGCTTCCTCCAATACCTCTCCTCTCCTCACTCGTCGACATTGTGCCTGGGTCGCACGTTGTACAATTCGTCCCTTCTCACAATGCGTTGTACAGTGAGAATTGTACAATGCATTGTGAGAAAGGACGAATTGTACAATGTGCGAGCCAGGCAGCTGGGCACAATGCCAACGCGTGAGGAGAGGAGAGGTATCGGAGGAAGCGGGCAGCAAATACAAGCCTACCACCCGCTTCCTCCTATGTTTCTCTCCCCTCCTCCGCTTCCTCCAATGCCTCTCTAGCCCCCAGGCTTTTCTTATGCTGTGGGCTTCACAGCCACCCGCAGCAATGGCAGTTTTTATGAATGAAGATGAGGGAAGCGCTGCAGTCACAGCACAGCCTGCTCCCTCAGTTGTATTTTAATAACGTCCTACTTACTGTGTCCCATTGTTATTAGTGTTTTTGCTCCACTCTCCATTTGAAGGAGAGTGGAGCAAAAATAATGATAGCAATGGGACACAGGAGGTAGGACATTACAAATGAGTAATTAATTAATTCATTAATAATGTCCTACTTACTGTGTCCCATTGTTATTAGTGTTTTTGCTCCACTCTCAATTTGAAGGAGAGTGGAGCAAAAATAATGATAGCAATGGGACACAGGAGGTAGGGCATTACAAATGAATGAATCTAAGTCAATATACGTTTAATAATAGTATTTTAATAATAAAATGTATAAAACACACCCACTCACACACATACAGGCATATCTTGCCTATTAACCCTTTGGGTACCAGAGGGGTAGGAAACATGCTAAGCAAGTCTTTCCTACCTCTCTGGTACTCAAAGGGTTAATTGTGGAATAAAAGACAGATTTGTCCACTACATGGAAGTCCATGAGGTGGATGTGGATGAGGTTAGTATGTCACATATATGCAATATATGGGACATACTAAGGGGGGGGGATGTGGAAGGGGTCATTGTGTAGTGCTTGGTGTAGTAGTTTTATTGACTGTAACCCTTTGAATGCCACAGGGGTGAGCAGTGCACATCCCTATGGCATTCAAAGCTGTCCATGGTGCTGAAAGCCATCTCTGTGTTCCCCTAGTTACTGGGTAGTGAAGCACAGAGAAAGCTGTTCAGAACTGTTGACGTGGATTTGGATTTTCTGACTGAACTTGATACTTTGGAGTGCTGTGATTGGCTGTGGTGCTAGGTAACATTTTTATCCTGTGTTTTTAGGTAAGATTTTCTATGGGAAGCAGTTTTAACGATAACGTGTATTTTGTTGGTTATCGCTCGTTAGCCTTTCTGGGTAAGGAATATTTGAATCTCACGTTACCTGGTCTTGCTTAACACACGAAGGCAGTTTTTTTCTTCACGTTGGTTTTAACGCCAACATTTGAATCGAGCCCTTAGATAGGTGGTCTAAACAACGCCTGACCTGGTTTGGAAGAATGGCCGTAATTAAGATGAACATCTTACCAAGAGCTCTTTATGTTATACAAACATTGCCCATTTGCGTTCCACGCTCCTTTTTTCAAGGCCTTAAATGGCTTATTTGTAATTTCATATGGCTCTCCAGAGGCCGCCGCCTGGGCTATTCTTATTTCAGGGCTCAAAATTTCCACTCGCCACTAGCCAATGGGGAGTGAAAATTCAGCCCTGGCGAGTAGAAATTCAGCCCTGGTGTGTATGTTATGGCTGACAGTGGGTTCACATTTTAAGCCCTGCTTATTTGATTCGCTTCAAGGAGCTGGGAGGTGTGGGACTCCCGGATTTGGAGACATATTATAAGGCAACACTCCTGGCGCGAGGGGTGGAATGGACTATATCTTCTAAAAAGTTGTGGGTGGCCATTGAGCAGGAGTCTTTGCTAGTCCCGTCCCAGGTGGCGATGTGGGTTCTCCCTGGTCAACGGGTGTGCTCAGATCCCTCACATCCTACTATTACTTCCACTATACTAGTTTGGCACTCTTTCTGTTCCCTGGGGGGCACCTTGGGCTCTCCTTCCCCACTCTTGTCGCTGGCGTACAATGAGGACTTCCCTCCTGGTTATCACATGGGTTCTTTTTGGAGGCTTCTCTCGGAAGCGGTTTGCTTCCCCAGACTGCGGGATGTCTTGCGAGATGGCAGACTTCGCTCCTTACCGGATCTCCTTGGACCACGTCATACTCACCCTTCCTTACTGTTCTTCTTTGACCAGGTACGCCATTTTCTTTGTTCTTTGCCTTCTGACCCTACGACTTCTTCTGTCTCGACTCCTTGGAAGCTCTGTGTCTCTCAAAGCAGCCACAGCGTTGTCTCATCTCATCATTTACCAAGCTTTTACTCTCCACACAACACCCTTCTAAACGGCAATTCATCCGGAGCTGGGAGGCTGACTGTCAGGTGGAACTGACAGAGGAGCAATGGATTAAGATTTCTACACTGGCCCACAAATGCTCAGTATCTTCTCATATACAAGAAAATGCATATAAAGTATTGACACAATGGTACAAGGTACCGGCTCTTGTCCATAAGATCTATCCAACAGTTCCGGATACCTGCTGGAGTTGCAAAACCCAGAGGGGTGACTTTCTACATATCTGGTGGTCTTGTCTGAAGATTCAACCCTTCTGGTCGCTGGTCGTGAATACAATCAGGGAGATGGCTGACACCCAGATTCCCATGGATTCCTTGGTTCTTCTTGTACACCACACTGTGCATCCTATACACAGATACACCCATTCTCTTACTGTCCACTTGATTAATGCAGCTAAGGTGCTGATCCCTAGACTTTGGAAGCATTCTGTTGCTCCTTCTTACCGTGAGTGGATTGCCTCCGTTGACTCCGTACGTTCTGCGAAGGACCTGATGCACTCTGCTGAGGGAAGGGGTTTAAAACTTGCTACTTGTTGGTATGGCTGGGATGAATACTTAGAGGGTGATTCCTTCCGACAGCAGTTGGGGGATTCTGATTCCTAACTTATCTCCTGTGGAGGCCCCTGATGCCTAATGCCCGGGTGGGACCTTGGGCCTTGGACCTTCTATCTTTTCCCCACTACTTCTTCTCCACTTTCTCTCCCTTAGATTTGCCCGTTTTCCCACTGTCTCTTTACTCTTTCCTCCCTCCCTGTTTACCCTCTTCTCATGCATATGTTGTTTCTCAGTGTTGTCCCCAGACGTCCCCCCCTGAAGGGGCATTGGGCTGTGATCTATGGACGGTTATACGACTTAGAATCAAGCATCCCTCTCTCAGATATTCCCTTGTCCTCCGGGTCTTGAGTTGGGGCAGAGATTTTCAACCTACCCTGTTTACGGATCATGGAGGGAGGGGGTTTGCACAAAACATTGTACCCTACTGTGTATACTTCTACATGTTTGTAAGGATTGACTTTTCTTGTTCTACATTCTATTGTATGTAGATACTGTTACTCGTACTGTATGTGCTTTTGTAGTTTCTTTGTATAATTTCTATCCAAAATCCAATAAAGAGATATCAAACAAAAAAAAATCTGCAAAAACAAAGTGGTTGTCCTCTTTTTCACTGGAAAAATCACTTTAAATACGGCAATTAAAATCTTGCTGTTTTCGCACATTGGTACAATGCTTAGAAAGTTTTTGCCCTGTTATTAACGTGTTTTCCACTTTTTTGATATAAAAATGTGCCATTTTCCATGAATTGAAACACAATACAAGCAGTACAGAGCGAGAGAGAGGTGTTGTGCTGTGATATTTATAGCAAAATTGATGAAGGGGAGGCTCACAGTGACTGCTATCACTATGAGCAGGTGTACAAACAATAAAAGGAGGAGCTGGAAGGACCCTTATGTGTTCTGTGAGATTGTGGAGCAGCAGCAGGAAGTGACCACTACAGACCTAATTCTAGTCAGTCCCCCTAAATCACAGCTAGGGATCTTGGGGAAATTAATCTCGTGGGAGGAAGAAGAGAGTAGTGGTGAGAGCAGGACAGGTCAGCTGCCTGTGCCTGCTGCCAGACGTGCTGCCTCTGCTGCCACCATTGCTGTGCCTGCTGCCAGTGCTGAACCTGCTTCCAGTTTTTCTTGTAATTCTTAGGAGGGGAGGGAAGGAGAAGATGATGCCACGCGTGACAGCAGGGGACCCTAAGTCACACTTGCCATCCCCAAGTAGTCCCATCACCGGTACTACTAAGAAGGTCCAGCAGTTTATTAGTGTTAGGAGTGTAGAAGGGAGTGATCATCATATTACTAGTGACTGTGATGAGGGGTAAGAATCAGGGACTGAAATTGATGTGGTTGGTGTTACTAGTAGTAACAGTGATGGTGAAGCAGCTGGTGGGACTAGCTTTAGGGGATTGGTAATGAAAGCAATGCAGAGAATCCAGACTGTCAAGGGAGCCCACACCATTCACCATGGTCCTGGGAGTCCCCTTCCACCCATGGCATTGTCCAGGTGGAACATGATGCTGAAGAATGCAGAATTGTTGCCTAGCAGCAATAATGACACCACCACCATGAGCAAAGATGGATTCCCTGTACCTGCTGCTAGTGCTGGCAGTCTGACTTCTTCAGGTCACCAAGAAATGGCAAGTGTAACATTAGGGGGCCCTCTATCACATTTCTCATCACCTCCTCCAATCTAATAGAGCAGCAGCAGCACAGAGGAAGTGGTGGTGGTGGAGATGATGATGGCGGAGAAGCTAGGGTGGAAGAGACATTGATGGCTTTTGTAGCCCAAACTGAGAAGGAATGGGAGACATGGATGAGGATGGGCATCACCACCACCACCACCAGCAGTGAGCTTTTGGAATTTGCAGAGTTTGCAACTGCTATAATTCCTGCTGGTGCTGAGTTGCAAGGGGGAAGGAGGGAACACACCTTGGCACAACTGCCCTGATAACACACACATGAAACACAGACACCATAACATTTATGTCAAACATGTTAAAGCCAAAAGCCCTCCACAAAAATCAAGCACCTCTTTTTCTGTACCCCCGACTCTCCTGAATGGCAACAAGCTGCGAGATGGAGATTAAACAGGAGGAAGAATAAAGAAACCCAGCAAGAGGCTGAAGGTTCAGTAATGAGTGAAACAACTAGCTCGCCATCACCTTCTTGCTCTAGGGTAACAACAGTTTCTGCCAATCCACCTTGTTCATTGTTACCTCCCCTGTCAAGTAATACATATTCTGTAGATATAAGGATGTGGCAATTCATGTGCACCCAATGCACACTGTGTGGTGCACTGAAAACACATGCCAGTGTGATGGAGTAGAACTGCAAGCAGGGCATCAGGCGGCATCTGAGAAGATTCCATCCTGCAGGATATGCTAAGTTGGTGGCAAGGAGTGTTCATCATTACTATTAAACTGTCTGCAAGTTGTTATGTGTCCTTAGCAGGGTGTGGACAAGGGGCATAATGACAGCAGCAGTACTTGGTTTCTGGTGTGGGGATTTCACATTAGGGACTCTAAGTGTCATGGTGTTTGGATAGAGATGTGCCAGATGTTTCATGGGAGTGCAGATGTACCCAATGTTCCCAGTCTTTCCCTTTTTTAGACTGTGTACACTGCAGTTGCCGATGAGTCCCTGCTCTCAAGGGAAATTTTTCTATTATCAACACACAATACAAAACAATTGTGAGTAAATATTATTATGGAAGTATATAGTATGTGTCACTGTAAGTCTGAATTGAATATAATATGAAAATAAAAAGAAGACTGTAGATGATCAGTATAGACTTGATGGATACCTATAAGACCACCATAGGTATATGATCCTCTGAAGAGACAAGTTCAGCATCTATTTTTCTCTTATTGGACTCGTGTCATGACCTATAAAACTTAACCTTTATTAGTACAGTGATGTACAAAATTAAAAAGTCATTCTAATGTGTGTGTATTCCATTATTATTTCAGTGAAGAAATAGATAGTTAAAAATTTCCAGAATAAATAATTTCTACAGTAATTATAAAAGCAAATTCCTTATATATTAAGTATGGCCAAGCTTAAACATTCAAAGTCTGACTTTAGTTTATAACACAATAATGATAGGAGATTTTTAAAAGATTCTCTATATTTGTGTAAGTACCAGGATTTTCAAACAAACTAAATATTTAGTAGAACTTTATAAGTCTCAGACCTCTACCAATATCAGTTAATTATTCTGTGTTGGGAGATCAGACAGTACTTACTCTGTGTTTTCTATAGTTTGTTATAGTGGTGTTCTTAGTACACTGTAATATCACCTGCAGGTTTCAATTATTTATTTTTTACATTAGTGTCGATCTAGACCCAGTATATTGTTATACTTCATAAATATTTCTACCATCGTATGGATTTCTCAAGACCTCTGTTTTAGTGAAAATTACAGTGTATATTTTGGAGATGCAGTCTTTAGTTCACCGCATACTCCTACAGTTTGTTCTCAGACAAAAAGGCTATTGTTTCACCAGGAACGGCTACATTTACAAGTTGTTAGCGGCTACCTGTGCCGTAATTGCTCGGGTGATCACCATATTAGCCCACACATCCCTATTCCCAGTGAGGTCTCACTGATCCCATGCAGCAAAGGGTTCCAGAGCAATCGAGAGTCCTATATGTTTAATTGTCTCGTTGCTTTCTTGTTACTAGTAAGGCAAATTAGTATGTACAAATCCTGGATGAACAGTGGGAACTCACTAGTTCCTAGTATATCTAGCCTTGTGGATTGCCTCAATTGGCACTCCACATTCTAATTCTGACTATCACTTTCTCATTGAAGTTCCATTGTTCAAAGTAAAGCTCTTTTATTTCACATGTGGATAGTGGTTAACAACAAAATAAAAACATAGGCTTACAAATAAAAAATTGGGGGGGGGGCTTGTTTCTAAGAAGTCTTACAAATCAATTTTTCCTTAGGGCTTGTGCCAAACAAGCCTACGTTGTACAAATCAATGTTTCCTTAGAGGTTGTGTCGATCTAGACCCAGTATATTGTTATACTTCATAAATATTTCTACCTTCGTATGGATTTCTCAAGACCTCTGTTTTAGTGAAAATTACAGTGTATATTTTGGAGATGCAGTCTTTAGTTCACCGCATACTCCTACAGTCTGTTCTCAGACAAAAAGGCTATTGTTTCACCAGGAACGGCTACATTTACAAGTTGTTAGCTGCTACCTGTGCCGTAATTGCTCGGGTGATCACCATATTAGCCCACACATCCCTATTCCCAATGAGGTCTCACTGATCCCATGCAGCAAAAGGCTCCAGAGCGATCAAGAGTCCTATATGTTTAACAAAAAAACAAAAACATAGGCTTACAAATAAAAAATTGGGGGGGAGCTTGTTTCTAATAAGTCCTACAAATCAATCTTTACTCATGGCTTGGGCCTCTAACAACAAATCTAACAAATCATCCTCTTCAAAATATTTTATCAAGTATCAGTCCACCCCAGTTGCAGCTTATATCCTGTGTCTATCACTTTACATTAAAATATCTTATTTTTTTTTTATTAACTGTCCCCCCCAATACCAGCCAAGAAACCCCCTCCCAAAACAAATTCCCTGTTCAACTGATTAATTCCACAGACTCCACCCACCAACACATGCACCCTCCTCAGACCCCTTTTATGCTATATGTTATGTTTTTTTTTTCATTTTTATTAAAGAGGACAGTAATAAGACATTTCAAAAGCATTAATAATTCACAGACTATTCATGTTTTTTTTTAATTATATCTATTTTTTAGTAACTGCCCCCTGAATCCCAGTACACAACCCCCCAAAAAACATTCCCTGTTCAACTGATTCTTTCCCCAGACTTCACTAACACAGGCACCCTCATACCCCTTTTTATACTATGCTTTTAGGAAATAAAATAACATTTGCTATGTGTTGTGTGTAAATTCAATGTTCCCATTGATTTCAATTGAATGACCTAGGTGAAAAAAGCGGAAAAACAGCACTTTTCACGGAGAACTATTCACCAAAAAGGAAGCGCCATTATCTGCCAAGTTTTGATTTGAGTCAAACATTTTCACCCATCCCCACCTCAGACCCCTTTTATGCTATGCTTGTGGGAAATAAAATAAAATATGTTATATGTTGTTTGTAAATCCAGTCTTCTCATTGATTTCAATGCAATGAGCTAGGTGAAAATATCTGAAAAACTGAACTTTTCACAGGAAATGTTCAGCTAGGAGGAAAGTGCCATTTTCTGACTATTTTGTCTACCATCCCTACCAATGAGGGCCATTATTGGTATTGTTTTGAGTGAGGTAGAGTGTTTTCTGTATCCCTGATACCTGTAGGGTGCTCTGTGTAGGTTCTGTATTGTAGCCTATTCTTTTTTCGTTCTTTTCCATTTAATCTAGAGCATTGTGTGGTTGTGTAGGTTATTTCCTTTGTCTACTTACTGTTTTGTGTTACTTACATTCTTTCTTTCTTTTTTTGTTGTTCATCTGCTTTGTCTTGTTGTCCTATTTATCTGCTTTGTCTTTGTCTTGTTGTCTTATTAGTCAGTCCTGTGTTTTTCTTGTTGTCCTATTAGCCTGCTTTGTCTTTGTGTTGTTGTGGTGCTGTTTGCTTTGTCTTTGCCAGCTTGTATTTGCTTGTATGCAATGTCCGTTTTTATCCTCATCACCACTGTGCTGTCTGGCAATAACCACTCTGGAGGCTGACTCTCATTGACTGCTCTATAGTGGTCTTGTTTATTCAGGGGAATGCTCAGGGTGTGAGGATTGCAGGACAAGGGGAAGTCTCCTTCTCGCTGCTGTGCCCGACTGCTTCACTCCTTACCCTGTGCCAGGAAGATGTGAAACATGGCTCAGGAATTCATTGCACTCCTCTCTGGCACACAAAAGATTAATACTGGCAGGTCAATAAAACACAGAAATTAATTTACATTTCTTTTCAGTGAAAGAATAGAAAATCCAGAGGAATGGGAAACCAGGTACAGACTGAGCATAGAAAAGAAAAAAAGAAAAAAGGAACAACAATACAGCACCAGACCCACCCCCTTAATTATTGCATCTAGGTCACACAGACAAAGTATGTGAAGGAGACAATAAAATAATATAAAATGTAACCTTTATTAGAAACGTCTTAAAAAAGCAGCGAATTAAAACAAAAAATAAAATAAGATAATCTCTGGCCAAAATTGCCTTTATAAGTATAATGGCAAAAAAACTTGTAAGCGTTATATAGATTAACAAGTGCATATATTTCTTGCTGTGGCAAGACCTTAAATCCTCTTTAGCCATATGATTGCTTTTCCAACCACTTCAGGGTCAACTCACAATGGAAGGTGCCTGTTATATAAATATCATATGAAGAAATACAATTTCTTCCGTAATTATAGAAGCAATGTTAACTCTTACATTGCTTATAACATTATCTTAGGCGCGTTCGGAAGCAGAGTAAACTACGTTACCTGTCCGTTCAGGAGTTAAGCGATTTCACTGTTCTTAATTCAAGTGAGTTGAAAAAGAAACAAATTGCTGTTGTTATAACCTGTCGCGCTATCTTATTAATAAAATGAAGGAAAGTTACATAGGGTAAGAGGATAACCCCGTTATCTATATAGAGGGAGACCAATCGGTCTCACGATGTTTAGTTCCACTAAGTCAAATAGGCAAGACCGTACGGAGCGCTCCCACCATCCCCTCACTCAGAACAAATTACCTGAGTTACTGGGCAGTTATCGATCAATCCAACTTAATGGTAAACTAGTATATATCACCCTTCTGACTTATAGTAACCGGGTTATAAGTCACAGCAAGAGTAAAGTGCACCTATATAGTCATAATAAATCACAATCCGCAACGGTTCTCACATGTATCTCTCACGTTGCTATCAGGAGTTCTGCAGGCACAGTGTTATATAGTATCAAAAGCACTGAAATCTCTAATCCTTCTGCAGACACAGTCTTAAATAGTATCGAAAGCACTGAAGTCTCTAATCCCTATGTCCCTATTATCCATACTATCGCTAACTCAAAGGTGTAATCCTATAAGGCTCAGGATATCTTAATACCTTTCCCTAACGTACGTTTCGCTAAAAACAATGTGCATGAAGCATATATTAGGGCTAAATATACACCACGAGACACACTTTTTAAAGATAATCCCAAATGTTTAACAGGTAAAAATATAAGATTTATAGGTACTCACAGTAATCAATGGAACTCAGTGGTCAGTATACTAAATAAACATTTACCTATCCTCCAAACAGATCCTGATTTGAAGGAAGTTTTGGGTGATAGAATTCAAACTTGCACTAGAAGATCACCCAATCTTAAAGATAAATTAGTTAAAAGTCACCTGATATTAAGTGGTAGAAAATCACTAGCATGTGGTACATATACATGTGGAGGATGCTCTATCTGTACTAATATTCTTAACATCAAATCAGTGGAGGATAGATTTCAAAAAATTCATAAGATTGATCAATACTTTAATTGTAACACCAGAGGACTGATCTATATGATAAGCTGTCCATGCAATAAGAAATATGTAGGTATGACTAAACGTCCACTAAGAGATTGCATTAGGGAACATAAAGTTAATATTAAAAATGCACAGAGAGATAGAGAAAATGGAAAAAGGTTAACTTCAGTAGCACATCATTTCTTGGAAATGCATCAAGCAAATCCAAGCACTTTAAAAGTAAGTGGCTTGGAAGGTGTCTCTTTAGGCATCAGAGGAGGTGAAATAGAAAATATACTCCTCAAAAAAGAAAATAGGTGGATTTTTTTGTTGCAATCGTTAGTACCAAGTGGTCTAAATGAAGGAATGTGCATGTCTGCCCATATATAAATTATTATGAGGTAGGTCTACTATACTAATTATTGAGGTGCTACTAGTGATAGATTTATCACAATAAGTTGATCTTTTAGTTTTAGAATAAGTCCAACTGATACTATCTCTGGTACATGTCATACTTAAAAGATTCATTAGATGAATCATGTCTATAAAAGAGATGGGATAAGGAGCATACAGTTCATTTTGGAGAACATATGTTAGAACCGAGTGGAAGGGGTTAAAATTTCTTTACAATCAACTTAATTGATGGAGTTTAGGGTATAAAGCTGACGCTGAATGGGCGGTCAGCACCCTTTGACAAAGCATTTTAGCGAAACGTACATTAGGGAAAGGTATTAAGATATCCTGAGCCTTATAGGATTACACCTTTGAGTTAGCGATAGTATGGATAATAGGGACATAGGGATTAGAGACTTCAGTGCTTTCGATACTATTTAAGACTGTGTCTGCAGAAGGATTAGAGATTTCAGTGCTTTTGATACTATATAACACTGTGCCTGCAGAACTCCTGATAGCAACGTGAGAGATACATGTGAGAACCATTGCGGATTGTGATTTATTATGACTATATAGGTGCATTTTACTCTTGCTGTGACTTATAACCCGGTTACTATAAGTCAGAAGGGTGATATATACTAGTTTACCATTAAGTTGGATTGATCGATAACTACCCAGTAACTCAGGTAATTTGTTCTGAGTGAGGGGATGGTGGGAGCGCTCCGTACGGTCTTGCCTATTTGACTTAGTGGAACTAAACATCGTGAGACCGATTGGTCTCCCTCTATATAGATAACGGGGTTATCCTCTTACCCTATGTAACTTTCCTTCATTTTATTAATAAGATAGCGCGACAGGTTATAATAACAGCAATTTGTTTCTTTTTCAACTCACTTGAATTAAGAACAGTGAAATCGCTTAACTCCTGAACGGACAGGTAACGTAGTTTACTCTGCTTCCTAACGCGCCTAAGATAATGTTATAAGCAATGTAAGAGTTAACATTGCTTCTATAATTACGGAAGAAATTGTATTTCTTCATATGATATTTATATAACAGGCACCTTCCATTGTGAGTTGACCCTGAAGTGGTTGGAAAAGCAATCATATGGTTAAAGAGGATTTAAGGTCTTGCCACAGCAAGAAATATATGCACTTGTTAATCTATATAACGCTTACAAGTTTTTTGCCATTATACTTATAAAGGCAATTTTGGCCAGAGATTATCTTATTTTATTTTTTGTTTTAATTCGCTGCTTTTTTAAGACGTTTCTAATAAAGGTTACATTTTATATTATTTTATTGTCTCCTTCACATACTTTGTCGGTGTGACCTAGATGCAATAATTAAGGGGGTGGGTCTGGTGCTGTATTGTTGTTCCTTTTTTTCTTTTTTTCTTTTCTTTGTTGTAGTAACTAACAACTAGCACATTCCCTTTGATATTGTACTTATACCCCTATTACTCAGAGGTGGTGCACCACACATTGTTTTGTAGCAAACAATTCTCTGTCTGTGGAGCTTTTCTATTGTGTGCACACCTCATTGATTGGATAATCAACATGACTAATCTTGCAGCCTCTTTAGTTACCAGACGGAAAGATAAATGGGTTACACAGATGGAGGATGTTTTTTCGGGGAAATATATCTCAAAATAGAATTAGTGACATATGTGATATCCAAAAAACACTGTCAGAATTTAAGAAGACTAATTTAAAACTTATGCGATCTTGGTGGAATCAGTCAGCATATCAGAAGTATATAAGCAAAGATATTATCCCTAGGGATCTTCGTATTAGTGTTATGCCATCAGGTCCACTGGAAAATGAGGAACTGATGAGAAGATGGGAGGATTCCCTAAATAAATGTTCTAAAGAATTGATGAATATCTTATTAGATCATGAAAGATTAGTATATGAAAGGACAAATAAAAGAATTGAAGAGATTGAGAGTGCTTTACAGACCTTTGATTCACAAGAACTATCATTAAAATTAGACAAGATAAATACAGAAATTGATAACCTAGAAGTAAAGATTCTCAACAAGAAAAAGAATAAATTCAATAGGGACATTAAAGACTACCAGGCAGGTAATATTTACTTCTGGAAATTAAAACCGGAAAGCTCTATGGTACAGATAGAGGCTCAAGAAACTGATCCATCTGAATCTGATACATCTGATATTGAGACTAGTGGATCAGAGACCACTACACATAGCAACAATTTTTTATTTCAGAGAGTCAGCAGAGGCAGAGGCAGATGGATAAATATAAATCAAGGGCCAAGGTTAGGCGCGGAGGAAAGAGGTTTAAGAGACAGAGAGATCTGGGGATATCGTCAGCAGAACAACAGAAGGGGAACCCGGGTGTGGAGGGAGAGAGGAGGGAGACGATGAATGTTATCAATTTAAGTCAGCATACTTTATCTTCAGATCATTTGTATGTTCTTAATAAAGGCCTTAGCTTTGCACCAACAAATGCATTGGACAAATTTGAGACATACAAAGATCTATTTTTGTTTTGCAGAAAACTTCTGCTTCATAAGTTTTTCTCCTCTAAAACTGACCTCACTAACCTGGGTCTCTTTGATCAAGAGTGTGTCTTTGAGAATAAGTATATATCAAACACACCCCTGAGTGACGATTCCCAGACTCTTGAAGATCTTATAGATCTCTTTGAAGAGAATAATGAGAACCAAGAACCTCCTCTGCATCCGAAATCTGTATTTACACCTTCACCCAATATATGCCCCCCTGTTAGAGTTTTTGGAGAATTAGTAATGAGAGATATTTTAGAATTACCTCTCAGGAAAGGTCCATACAATTTAACGAAATCTCAATTACAGGCATTGTTAGAGATGCAAAAATGGGAGGATGTGGTAATTAAACCAGCAGACAAGGGGGGCAATGTGGTGATTTGGTCCCTTGATCAGTATATTATTGAAGCTGTAAGACAACTGTCTAACCAGAGGTGTTATAAGAGATTATTCTCCAATCCAACATCTGACTACCTTGAGATATATAACAAGATTATTCAGGAAACTTTTGAACAGGCCATCATACCTAAAGGAGAAAAGGATTATTTGACCATAAAAGATCCAAAAGTACCTACCTTCTACATGCTCCCGAAAATTCATAAAAACAAGTCAATACCTCCAGGAAGACCGATAGTCTCTGGTATTGGGGGCTTATGTGAAAGAGCTACTAAATATTTAGAAAAAAAGCTGAATAAATATGTCTCCTTATTACCATCTTATATTAAAGATACCAGAGACATTCTTGCAAAGATTGACAAGTTGCCAATTGGTGAGAACACTTGGTTGATTACATGTGATGTGGAGTCACTATACACGTCAATATAGCATGAGTTGGGACTTAAGGCGGTCAAATACTATCTCAACCAAGATTTTCATTTGAGTGATGAATATAAAAACTTTCTACTCAGATTACTTAGATTTGCACTTTCCCATAATTATTTTGTCTTCAAAGATAAGTTTTACCTGCAAACCCGTGGTACAGCGATGGGGGCGGCGTGTGCCCCCACATACGCTAACCTCTATCTTGGGTGGTGGGAAAGGGAAATTGTGTTAGGTGATAACTTGGAAAGATACAACACCAATGTTATTATGTGGTATAGGTATATCGATGACCTGTTCATTTTGTGGGAGAATGATCTGGAGTTATTTACAGAGTTTATTGATTGTCTTAATGATAATACGTATAATCTTAAATTGACCTATGAAGCGAGTAAGTCAGAGGTTAACTTCTTAGATCTGACCATTAGAAAGACCAGTGAAGGATTACTGAGTAGTGATCTGTTTAGAAAACCAACTGCTACGAATAGCATATTGCATAGTGATAGTTTCCATCTCCCTACAGTAATTAAATCAGTACCAACTGGAGAATTCCTTAGAGTAAGAAGAAACTGCTCAGAGGATGAAACTTTTGAGAAGAGGGCGCAAGAACTGGGCAGTAGATTTGAGGAGAGAGGATATACTAAAAACAATGTGCATAAAGCATATATTAGGGCTAAATATACACCACGAGACACACTTTTTAAAGATAATCCCAAATGTTTAACAGGTAAAAATATAAGATTTATAGGTACTCACAGTAATCAATGGAACTCAGTGGTCAGTATACTAAATACACATTTACCTATCCTCCAAACAGATCCTGATTTGAAGGAAGTTTTGGGTGATAGAATTCAAACTTGCACTAGAAGATCACCCAATCTTAAAGATAAATTAGTTAAAAGTCACCTGATATTAAGTGGTAGAAAATCACTAGCATGTGGTACATATACATGTGGAGGAAGCTCTATCTGTACTAATATTCTTAACATCAAATCAGTGGAGGATAGATTTCAAAAAATTCATAAGACTGATCAATACTTTAATTGTAACACCAGAGGACTGATCTATATGATAAGCTGTCCATGCAATAAGAAATATGTAGGTATGACTAAACGTCCACTAAGAGATCGCATTAGGGAACATAAAGTTAATATTAAAAATGCACAGAGAGATAGAGAAAATGGAAAAAGGTTAACTTCAGTAGCACATCATTTCTTGGAAATGCATCAAGCAAATCCAAGCACTTTAAAAGTAAGTGGCTTGGAAGGTGTCTCTTTAGGCATCAGAGGAGGTGAAATAGAAAATATACTCCTCAAAAAAGAAAATAGGTGGATTTTTTGTTGCAATCGTTAGTACCAAGTGGTCTAAATGAAGGAATGTGCATGTCTGCCCATATATAAATTATTATGAGGTAGGTCTACTATACTAATTATTGAGGTGCTACTAGTGATAGATTTATCACAATAAGTTGATCTTTTAGTTTTAGAATAAGTCCAACTGATACTATCTCTGGTACATGTCATACTTAAAAGATTCATTAGATGAATCATGTCTATAAAAGAGATGGGATAAGGAGCATACAGTTCATTTTGGAGAACATATGTTAGAACCGAGTGGAAGGGGTTAAAATTTCTTTACAATCAACTTAATTGATGGAGTTTAGGGTATAAAGCTGACGCTGAATGGGCGGTCAGCACCCTTTGACAAAGCATTTTAGCGAAACGTACGTTAGGGAAAGGTATTAAGATATCCTGAGCCTTATAGGATTACACCTTTGAGTTAGCGATAGTATGGATAATAGGGACATAGGGATTAGAGACTTCAGTGCTTTCGATACTATTTAAGACTGTGTCTGCAGAAGGATTAGCGATTTCAGTGCTTTTGATACTATATAACACTGTGCCTGCAGAACTCCTGATAGCAACGTGAGAGATACATGTGAGAACCATTGCGGATTGTGATTTATTATGACTATATAGGTGCATTTTACTCTTGCTGTGACTTATAACCCGGTTACTATAAGTCAGAAGGGTGATATATACTAGTTTACCATTAAGTTGGATTGATCGATAACTGCCCAGTAACTCAGGTAATTTGTTCTGAGTGAGGGGATGGTGGGAGCGCTCCGTACGGTCTTGCCTTTTTGACTTAGTGGAACTAAACATCGTGAGACCGATTGGTCTCCCTCTATATAGATAACGGGGTTATCCTCTTACCCTATGTAACTTTCCTTCATTTTATTAATAAGATAGCGCGACAGGTTATAACAACAGCAATTTGTTTCTTTTTCAACTCACTTGAATTAAGAACAGTGAAATCGCTTAACTCCTGAACGGACAGGTAACGTAGTTTACTCTGCTTCCGAACGCGCCTAAGATAATGTTATAAGCAATGTAAGAGTTAACATTGCTTCTATAATTACGGAAGAAATTGTATTTCTTCATATGATATTTATATAACAGGCACCTTCCATTGTGAGTTGACCCTGAAGTGGTTGGAAAAGCAATCATATGGTTAAAGAGGATTTAAGGTCTTGCCACAGCAAGAAATATATGCACTTGTTAATCTATATAACGCTTACAAGTTTTTTGCCATTATACTTATAAAGGCAATTTTGGCCAGAGATTATCTTATTTTATTTTTTGTTTTAATTCGCTGCTTTTTTAAGACGTTTCTAATAAAGGTTACATTTTATATTATTTTATTGTCTCCTTCACATACTTTGTCTGTGTGACCTAGATGCAATAATTAAGGGGGTTTGTCTGGTGCTGTATTGTTGTTCCTTTTTTTCTTTTTTTCTTTTCTTTGTTGTAGTAACTAACAACTAGCACATTCCCTTTGATATTGTACTTATACCCCTATTACTCAGAGGTGGTGCACCACACATTGTTTTGTAACAGACTGAGCATACTTCACAGTTAAATGGGAAATTAACCCTTCCATTTCCAAAGAGATTTGAAACACTGCTCAACAATATGCTGCACATCTCTCTGGCACCTAAAGGATTAACTTTGGCAAGTGAATACAGCACAGAAAATAAATTACACTTAATTTCAGTGCAAGAATAGAAAATCCAGTGGAATGGAAAAACAGACACAGATTCAGCACACTGCGGTATCACAGTTCAGCAGGCGATTTAACCCCTCCATTGCCAGGAAGATATGAAACATCGCTTAGTTGTACACTGCACACCTCTCTGGCACCCAAAGGATTAACATCAGCAAGTGAATACAACACAGAAAATAAATTACATTACACTTCAGTGCAAGAATAGAAGATCCAGAGGTATGGAAAACCAGGCATAGATTGAGTACACTGTGCCATCACAGTTCAATTGGAAATTAACCCCTCCAGTGCAAGTGAAATATGAAACACAAACAAGCAATGCACTGGACACCTCTCTGGCAACCAAGGGATTAACAATGGCAAGTCAATAAAACAGAGAAAATAAATTACATTACACAAGTGCAAGAATAGAAAAACCAGAGGAAAGAAAATTCAAGCATAGATTGAGCACACTTTACCATCACAATTCAGTGGGTGATTAACCCTTCTAGTGCCAAGAATGTGGTAGTTCAATTGATGACTGGAGCCAGTGTTCTCTCTGGAGGAGTACAGTCACCTCTCTTTATTGAAGGTAATCAGTACAGGAGTACAGCTGAAATTCTGTCTTCCCAATGACAGTTATTAAAAAATATAAAATAACTAAAATAAAAAATTGGTACATAACATAACATAACAGAGACAGGGACCCCCTGATGTAATCTATGACTGGAGCATACAGTATTTTGTAGATGATGATTTGTAGAACTTAGACATATTGTTAGAGGGCCAAGCCATGAGGAAACATTTATTTGTAGGACTATCGAGGATATACAGGAGGAAAGAATATCAGTAGACCCCAAACCTTTGTACTCCTTGCATAAAATATACAATTGGATTTAGTTAAATTAATCTCAGATCAATTCACAATTTTAGGCTTGATACTCTACTCTAGTAGTAAATAAATTGATAAAAATCAATTATGCATATTCATGCAACCGTAATATAAATTAGTAATCAGTGCAATGAGTATTAGTGAATACAAGATGACTCAGTAATATATCTCTTATATATATACTAGTTGAAGACCCTGTGTATACGGGCCACAGTGCCACCCAGCAATGGCTGCAGTGCAGTCATGCACAGTAGAGATTGCCCGTTCCATGGCTGATATGGAGCGGGGAGCAGAAGGTGTGCAGAGAGGACTGTGGTCTGAATTTGGAGCGCCCCGCTCCCTATCAGCTGTGGCACTGGCAGTCTCTACTGAGCATGACTGCAGCACGCAGCCATCTCTACTGCGCATGACGGCTTCTGACAAAAAATCCTTAGTGAATTATTATATTGGATATAAATATATATAACCAAGTCATATACTATGATATATTTATAAAATTAAAATATTTATAAAATTGAAATCAGTTATGATTACAAATTCCTTTGTGTTATGCTCACTTTCTGTTTGGACTGTCTTACAGACTGCACAGAGTTCTGCCACTTGGCTATTTCTTGAGACCTGTAGGTGTCTTGGATTTTACTACTGCTTCTTTCTCTGCATGTTTAACCAGTGATCACTTAATGACCAAGAAATTTCACTTTGATGTGGCACATTTGTACCTTTTTGAGCAACAGTTTAAACGTGTTTATCAATTAAAGGATACAGATATTAATCTCTATGATGTGTTTTTCAAAGGTAGTACTTTTAAGCAAGACATCATCTACTTGGATAAAGTCCCCCTTTCCATGGCATCAGGCATAGCCTTATGCATGAAAACAGAAAATTCTAACATTCTAAACCAAGCATATTGTGCTCCTCCAAAGGTAAAAGCCAGATTATATTGTTCTTCTTCACTTACTTTGATGGTCCAGTATCCCTGGGCTCAATCAGTCGCCAAAAGTATTGTGAAACCCTTGCATCTGATCAAAACACTGGTCTATATATGGTACCGATCAGCCGGACATATTTACACATTTGTTGAGCTGCCTTAAGTCAGCAGACAGACGCCATTGACCCTTAGGCTTAAGGACGCCTAGAATGGGGTCATTATAAGAGCTGTGCTTGGCCCTGATAATGCCCTTCTCATTAAGATTCCGTATTATTTTTGCTAATGAGTCATAGGGTGCAAGTGTAAGTCGGTATTTCTTATACACAGGAGGTAAATTAGAGTTAGTTTGAATGAGGGCCAAATAGGTTAGTTAACCCACAACTATATGAATCTTTAGCAAACAGATCTTGGAATTCCATAAGAACCTCCCTTAACTGTTGGTGTTCAGATTCATTAGAGCACACACCAGCTAGAGTTCATTAATCCATGGAAATATTTCAGGCCTGCCTATTTCATAGGTCTCTTCCAGTTTTGTGGATAAATTGTGTGTTTGCACTTACCTTATCAATTTTCTCCTCATACTCTTTGGCGTAATTGTCATCTTGCTTATGTTGAGATACCAGAGATGATTATTCAATCTTGCATTTAACTGTATTAGCACTATATTAATACACAGATTGTATGGAGAACAGCCTCTCTGGGAGTAAAACATTTTCTTAACCAGTTGCTCTTCAAAAAGATAGTTATCAGGTAGTAGACCAATTACTTGGTTCTGAAACCCAAATTTATAGTAATTTAAATCCAGGGCATAACCTATAACGGTTCCTTTGTCTAAAGTGATGTTATGTGGAGTTATATTCTTTACCACAATGTTGCCTGATGTTTTACGAATAGTCTCCACATGGGTATGAAACACAGAAACTCCTAATTGTTGAATCCTGTTTGAGAGGCATATTAATGCATCAGGTTTCTTGAGGGTCTGCCCACTACAGACCTGTTATGATATGAGGAACTGACTTGCCCCACCAGGTATAGTGACCTCATTAGCCATGTGTATCTTAACTGCATATGGAAACAGTTGGCATGATTTCAGGGCTTTAAATTCATCCTGAACCTCACTCGGATTCCCTTCTAACCTATTCTACAGGCTAGTGTTCACCAGATCAATGTGGGCGGCAAAACGATATATTAAATTGTTGCCTATATAGACCTGATGTTGTGGCTCCTACACTACAAGAAATATGTTTTGCAGACCTGTCACCTAGTGATATAGATAACATACATCTAGCAACAACGTTATGACTTGTGGCATAGTCATCTAGGTCATATACCCAATTATCATGTGGAGCAAGATACTTAATGTGCATGAGATCTCTTACCTGCACCAGTAGACGGTTACTGACTGTGTTCCATTTTCAAATTCAGCTTGGCCCATTTGATCCTTCCCAAGTCTTTAACCTGTAAGGGAACAAACAACTAACCACCAATTTGTGTTAGAAACTGAGGATGGTTCTGAGTCCGTTGGCACAGAGGGTGGTCCATGAAGAGAGATTGTTAGGACACCGCCTCCTAGCTTCACATTATGTATTTGCTTTTGTAACACCTTAATGCAGGGCTGTCCAGGTTCAGTCCTCAAGGGCCACCAACAAGCCAGGATTTCCCTGCTTAAGCAGAGGTGAGATAATCAGTAACTCATTCAATTTGACTGACTCACCTGTGCTTAATCAGGGAAATGTTTAAATCCTGGTCTGTTGGTGGTCCTTGAGTACTGAACTTGGATAGCCCTACTTTAATAGAAAGGTCACCTCCCATACTTTCAGTAGTAGTGTTACTCATCTATAATACAGTGAGGCTAGGGTGCTGGCTATTGAAAAAATTAACTTCAATAGCATACCTTATTTCCTCTATTGCTTTCCTATGGGGCTTTGCAATGCCCACTCTGATTGGGGTTTTAACCTGTAACCAGATGACATTATTCACATAGTCTATGATGAGGAAGGGGATTATCCGCAAGTCTACCTCTATGGCTGGGGCTGGGTTCTTTTTTGTAAAAAAGAAAAATGGCGAGCTTAGACCATGTATTGATTACCGGGGGCTAAACAAGCTGATGCCTAAGAATGCCTACCCTATTCCTTTCATTATAGAGTTATTTGACAGGTTAAAGGGCTCTTCCATTTTTAGTAAACTTGATTTGCGGGCGGCATATAACCTGATCAGGATTAAAGCTGGTGATGAGTGGAAGACGGCTTTTATTACTAGAAACGGGCATTATGAATATCTGGTGATGCCACTTGGCCTATGCAATGCACCTGCAGTGTTCCAAGAATTTATTAATGACATCCTGCGTGACATGCTTCAGTCCTGTGTGGTGGTATATCTAGACGATATATTGATTCACTCTGCCAACCTCACCCAGCATATCAGGGATGTTTCTGAGGTCTTGCTTCGATTACGCAAGAATAAACTGTTCTGTAAACTAGAGAAGTGCGAATTTCATAGGTCCCAAGTACTATTCCTGGGGTTTGTAATTTCTAAAAATGGCATTGCTATGGACCAAGAGAAACTGACAGCGGTCCTACAGTGGCCTCGTCCCAAGGGGTTAAAGGCCATCCAGTGCTTTTTGGGCTTTGCCAATTATTATAGGAAGTTTATCCAGAACTTTTCTACCATTGTGAAACCACTGTCTGACTTGACACATAAGGGCGCTGATCCCTCTCAATGGTCCGAGGCAGCTGAATCTGCCTTTGAGGCTCTGAAATCTGCCTTTGCTTCTGCTCCAGTGCTGTCCCACCCCAATCCCACCCTGCCATTCACCTTGGAAGTGGATGCCTCTGAAGTCGGGGTTGGGGGAGTGCTGTCCCAACGTCCTGTGGGAGGTGGCGCTCTGAGACCTTGTGGGTCCTTTTCTAAAAAAACTCTTCAGTGCCCAAAGTCACTATGAGATTGGTGACAGAGAGCTTCTGGCTATTATTCTTGCTCTCAAAGAGTGGCTTCACCTATTTGAAGGTACCAGAACCCCGGTGTTAATCCTAACTGACCACAAAAAGTTGACATCTCTTGGAAGCTAAACGGCTGTCCTCTCGGCAGGCTAGGTGGGCACTTTTTCTGTCTCGGTTCAATTTTGTAGTGTCCTACCTACCAGGCTCAAAGAACGTTAGGGCAGATGCCCTGTCCAGACAGTTCACACCGGACATTGAGAGGGATGAAGACCCAGTACCCATTATTCAGCCTGACCATATCCTAGCAACGGTGTGTACTAGCATCACTTCGCCACTGGGGGAGGAGATTTTGGCTTCTCAAGCAAGGGCTCCCCCAGAAACCCCAGTGGGCAAGTGTTTTGTGGATGAGCCATTCCGAACCCGGTTGTTGGAAATATACCATGCCTCTAAGGCTGCTGGGCATATCGGGAGGGATCAGCTAATATGGTCTCTGTCACAGTTGTTTTTGGTGGCTCTCCCTCAGAGCCGATTGCTCCGCTTTTACCGCAGCCTGTGCCACCTGTGGTCATGCTAAGACCCCCAGGCATCTCCCAGTGGGCCTACTCCAGTGGGCCTACCCTAGGGGGTATACATTTATCCTAATGGTGGTTGATAGGATCTCTACAATGGCTCATTTCGTGCCTCTCGCTGGCCTTCCAACGGCTCAAGAATTGGCTATAGTCTTTGCCAAATAAGTGTTTCGCTTGCATGGGGTAACCAGAGTAGTGGTCTCTGATCGTGGGAGCCAGTTCGTGTCCAGGTTTTGGAGGGCATTTTGTGGCCAGATGGGCATCCAATTGTCCTTTTCGTCCGCCTACCATCCCCAGACCAATGGGGCTGCTGAGCATGCCAATCAGGGACTGGAGCAGTTCCTGCATTGCTTTATTACCGATCATCATGATAATTGGGCCGACCTGTTGCCATGGGCAGAGTTTGACAGGAACAGTGCAGTTAATTCATCGTCCAGGAGCTCTCTGTTTCTCATTAATTACGGGTTCCAGCCATGCCTGCTCCCGGACTAATTTCAGTCACAACAGATTCCTGCCCTGGATGAGCATATGGAGCAACTTCGCTCCACATGGGCACAGGTTCAGAGGACACTGAGTCAGTCATTTCAGCGACATCAGCGACATGCTAATTGCAGGCGGCTACCAGCGGTCTCATTTCAGGTAGGGGATAGAGTATGGCTATCCTCCAGAAACCTCAACTTGCAGGTACCCTCCAATAAGTTGGCTCCCCGGTTCATTGGCCCGTTCAAAGTTATTCGCAAGGTTAATCCGGTCTCATACGCATTGAAACTAACAGACTCTATGCGTATACATAATGTGTTCCATGTATCTCTCTTGAAACCCTTTGGTTTGCAACCGCTACACTGCCACTCCAGTGATTCCTGGGCTGGTGGACGTTCAAGGCCAGGAGGAGTACGAAGTCCAGAGTATCATTGATTCTAGGAGATTTAGGTGGAAGTTGCAATATCTGGTCCATTGGAAGGGTTATGGCCCGGAGGAACGTTCCTGGGTGGATCAGAAGGACCTCCATGTGCCTAGACTACTGCACAACTTCCACTCTAAATATCCCCAGAAACCAAGACCTCATGCAGGGAGAGGGGGGTTTTTGAGAGGGGGATACTATCACTGTGTCCGTGATCCCTTTCTGTCACTCTTGCTTGTGGTGCTCTCCTATTGGCAGAGGCTGTTTGGCCCACCCCTGGTGACCTTTTTATGCCTGGCCATTGACACCTGTCAGTTGCCCTTTCGTGGTGTTCCAGAGCCAGTGTTGCTGTTGCTATCTTCATTTGTTCCTGATTCCAGTGTACTGAATTGGCCTGTCTTGACTACACTCCTGTGTTCCTGCTCCATGATCCGACCCGGCCTGGCTGACGTTCCTGCTTGTGACTGATCTGGCTTGTCTGAGAGCCTCCTCCGTGTACCGATCCGGCCTGGCTGACGTTCCTGCTTGTGAATGATCTGGCTTGTCTGAGAATCACCTCCATGTACCGATCCGGCCCGGCTGACTTCCTGCTCCGTGACCTGAACCGGCTTGTTCCAGTGATCTGCGTATACTGCTTCCTGCTCTACTGTCGCCGTTGCGACATTCTGACTTCCGCTGTGGCCAAGTACTGGACTGTTTGCCTCTTGCCACAGTACTCCTTCAGTGTTGTGCCTCCAGTGCTGAGTCTCTGTTACCAGGTGCAGAGCTGTGCTTCCGTACTGAGCCTTCCTGACACTTGCAGAGCACTTTCCATTACTGCTGAGCCTGAGTTCCATGAGTTGCTTAACCTGTTCAGTGCTGGCATATCTCTATTGAGCCCTTACATTACTGGCTGAGCCTATTCCTGTTTTGCTGCTACTTCTGCAGAGCTGGCCATGTTATAAGCTTGATCTGGGCGGCAGCTCAGTCTTCCACCAGCAGAGTAGTGGGTATACGTATCACGGTGCCCGTGATTGGTGCTGTTCAGTGTCAGTCACTTGCTGAGTATCATGATTGGTTGTCTGTGATTAGCCCTCCTCACACAGCCTTTTTAAACCCAGGCTGAGCACTTCCAGGTTGCCCTTTCGTGGTGTTTCTGACTTCACTCTGCCTGACCTGCTTGTCAGGCTTCTGGGCCTGTTCCTGCTGTTCCTGCTGTACTTGCTGATCCTGTGTTCCAGTGTTAAAGTGTTCCTGTATGCTAGTGTTCCTGTGTTCCAGAGTTCCAGTGTTCCTGAGTTCCAGCACCTTGCAGGTTAATCTTACTGAGTTCCTGTGTTCCAGCACCTCGCGGGTTAATCTTACTGAGTTCCTGAATCTCCTGCTCCAGCCTTTGCGCTGGCGACATTGTTCTTCTCGCTGCTGATCGTACTTTGTTGGTTCCAGCATGCGGACGCTGGTTTACTCCACTAACCTGGTTGCAATATACATTGTTGGTCCCAGCGTGCGGACGCTGGTTTACTCCACTAAACCTGGTTGCGATATACATTTTTGGTCCCAGCGTGCGGACGCTGGTTTACTCCACTAAACCTGGTTGTGAAATACATTGTTGGTCCCAGCGTGCAGACGCTGGTTTACTCCACTAAACCTGGTTGCGATATACATTGTTGGTCCCAGCGTGCGGACGCTGGTTTACTCCACTAAACCTGGTTGCGATATACATTGTTGGTCCCAGCGTGCGGACGCTGGTTTACTCCACTAAACTGGTTGCGAGATACATTATTGGCTCCAGCGCGCGGACGCTGGTTTGCTCCACTAAACCTAGTTGCGATATACGTTGTTGGTCCCAGCGTGCGGACACTGGTTTACTCCACTAAACCTGGTTGCGATATACATTGTTGGTTCCAGCGTACGGACGCTGGTTTACTCCACTAAACCTGGTTGCGATATACATTGTTGGTTCCAGCGTGCGGACGCTGGTTTACGCCATTAAACTTGGTGGCGCTATTACCATTAGTCCCAATGTGCGGACGTTGGTTTGCTCCTGAACATCCAGTACTGTGGTCAGTCGCTGTCCACTTCCTTGTAGTTGTCTGAGTATCCCTGGCAATAGACTCCTGCTGAGTAAGACCTCTATACTTATGCTCTATGCTGTCTTAGTCACCTGACAGCTGGTCTACTTGCTCAGGCTGCCCTGCCCGGTATTGGTGAGGCCGGTAGAACCTTGACGATACCATCCTGTAGGTTGCCTCACCCGGTATTGGCAGGGCCGGTAGAGCCTACTCCAGTACTCCTTTGGGCTGCCCTGCCCGGTATTGGTAAGGCCGATAGAACCTTGTAATTCACCATCTTTAAGGTTGCCTTACCCGGTGCTGGCAGGGCCGGTAGAGCCTACATTCAGCATTCCGTGGTGGCTGCCTTGCCCGGTATTGGTAAGGCTGGTAGAACCGGTATATGTCATCTCACGGTTGCCTTACCCGGTATAGGCAAGGCCAGTAGAGACTGTCATTAAAACTGTCACTTGGGTTGCCTTGCCCGGTATTTAGGCAAGGCCGGTAGAACCTATTATATGTTGTATTACTGTTGTATTGTTATGTATGTTTACCCTATGGGGACTGCCTTTAACTTTTAATAAAGTTAAGTTTTTACCAAACCTTAAGTCTGAGAGTCTTCAAATCCGTGACAATACGCTTACCGCGCCTGGTAGTGGCGCTATTGGCTCTTGCAGACTGTCTCCGGTATACGCCTGTGGGGGCTATTGGCTCATCTCTCGTGCAGCACAGAGTGGTCTCCGTTGTACTCCCGCGGGGGCTATTGGCCATCTCTTGTGTTATTGCAGTCTCCGTTATTACGCCCGTGGGGGCTACTGGCTTAAGCTCTTGCAGGTGGTCTCTGGTATATGCCCGTGGGGGCTATTGGCTCAAATCACACTGTACAAGCTGGTCTCCATTATTACGCCCGTGGAGGCTATTGACAAGCTCTTGCATTGTGGCCATCTCCATTGTTACGCCCGTGGGGGCTATCGACTCAGGCACTTGCTGGTATTGTTATCTTTGTTGCTACGCCCGCGGGGGCTATGCACCGGTAATAGTCTCAAAGGCAGTACTGGCTGTGCATTCCAGCCCTCCGAACATTTACCATCAACTGTTTAATAACCATCTTGGGCGTGCCAAACACCACAACTGAGACTGACTTATCTTGCATTTAACCCTTGTGTAACCCAGCTTCTGTGCACCTTTCCTGTGATATGTTATAGTTACCATTGTTTCTGTTCACTTAGCCTGTAATAGCATCTCTATCTGTGATAGCTATTATTATTGCTGCCTGTAGAGGGCGTTCCTTCTATTTATATTTTTTATGTTTTATTTTACCGGCTGGTCTGAGTGTCTTAAAAAAACGTTACAGTATTGTATGTCTGCACGAGTGAGCCCCGTTAGGTATGTGGATGTTCACTTCCTTGCTGGCCCTCTTCTAATTATGGGTGTTTTCTGCCTGTTATAGGTGGTTTGACTGGACTCCGGTGGACAATCAGCCATGAGTGATTCCCCTCAACGTGCCCCGGATTTTCAAGCTATGATTGACGCTGCAGTAGCAGCGTCAGTGGAGAAGGTTCTGTCACAGGTTCTTCATCAGGCTCTTGTGGATCCTCCTGTCTCTATGTCTGGATCTTTGGGGGATGTCGACGACTGTGCTCCTGGGAGTTCTAGGATGATGTATCCTATGCCGAAACACCATTGGAAAGGGGCTTCCAGGGGCAGAGCTGGGAAGGTGCCGGTGAAACGACCTCGTTTGGGGGCAGACCTGGAGGTCTTGCTTCCTGCTGATTTACCTTCGGATGATGAGGATTATTTTTGCTGTGGTGGATGAATGGCAGGCAGGCCATTCCGCTTCTGAAGAGGATGACTGGAAGGACTCTCCTCGAGGTGATCCTGGCTTTGTCAAGGAATCAGTGCTGGAAGCGCCTGAAGCCGCTCAGGATGGTTCCAGTTTCTCGGCGAAGGAGGAGGATGATAGTTTGTATGACACATTGGGGAATCTGCTGTTTGACCCCAGATCCATCCGCCATCCTCGCTCTTCCGAATGGAGTCTTCCTGAGCATTTGGCCAAATTTGTACATTATTGGATTTGGAAGCCGCTGGATAAAGAGGTCAGGAGTCGTCTGAGAGCGGAATGTCCTCGTCCCCTCCTTTCAGACAAGGTGGCTATGACGCCGGAGTTTGATCCTAATGTCTTGATGTTCATGTCCCGGACAGGCAGGGATCCACGTAAAGGCATCGAAAAGGGTCTTCAGGCGACTCAAGATAAGCTGCTGGACATATTGGGTCCTCTGGCCCGGAAGTTATATTTTGCGGATGACGCCTTGTCTAAGGGTATCAGTTTGGACGCCAACGCTATTAGAGAATGGGCTTTTATGGCAGTGTGCATGCTGGGAAATGCAAATGCAAATACTGCTCTTAGTTCCGAGAGGAGAAAGGCTGCCCTGTTATGGATCGACTCCAAGCTAGCGGCTCTTGGAGCTTAAGAATTGGGGCCTGCTGTTTCTGGCCTGCTGTTTGGGGAACCTTTTATCCCGGAACTTAAACGACATGTTGGTTTGTTTACTACGCTGAATAAGGCCCAAGTTTCCTTGAAGCAAGTCTTCCATCCATAATCTTCAAGGGGTGTTTTTGGATGGGCTGGTCGCCAGAGAGGCCGGGCCACCAGCCGACTTTAGGCCTCCAACTACAGGGCTAACCCATCAGCTGCATCGTTCTTACCGACTGACCTTCTCAAGGGGTTCGGAGAGATTCCGAGGAAATCAGGGAAGAGGACGTAGAAGAGTCAATACAGGTAAATGTTCCTTCTTGTGTTGTTCCTCTGAATGTCACTGCAGGCAGGTTGTGTTTTTTCCTTCAGAATTGGGAGGCCATTTCCACAGACGCCTGGATTCTGCAGACGGTTCAAGGTTATGTCATAGAATTCGCCGCTCCTCCGGTACAGTTGGTTCCACCTCACAAGCCAGTCTCTTCCCAGGAGGCATCCATGTTAATCGATTCCGAGATTCAGTCGCTTTTTTCGAAAGGTGCAGTTCAGTTCACCCTGGACGATGGAGGATTCTTCAGCAATATTTTTCTGGTCCACAAGAAAACTGGAGATTTTCGTCCGGTCATTAACAACCAGTTTGTTGTTTATTGCCACTTCAAGAAGAAGGGGATCCATCTTCTGAAGGATTTGTTGCTTCGGGGAGATTGGTTTACGCGCCTGGATCTCAAGGATGCCTATCTGTCTGTTCCAGTGGCTTTGGAGAGTCGCCTGTTTCTGAGGTTCCGTTGGATGGGTCGCACATGTCAGTTCACGTGCCTCCCTTTTGGCCTCAGTTCAACTCCATGGTGCTTTACAAAGCTCCTGAAACTGGTTGTGGCGCAGTTCCGAAGTCATGGAGTAAGGTGTCTCATTTATCTGGACGATCTCCTGATTTTTTGCGATGATGTGTCTCGTCTGCGATCTCAAACGTCCTTTGTGATTCACTTCCTAGAGTCCTTGGGCTTCATAGTCAACAGGGAGAAATCCACTCTGATCCCGGCTCAGGTGGTGCAGTTTTTGGGATTTGAGATAGACTCTGTCCTCTGTCAACTTCGTCTTTCAAAGACCAAGATTGCGGTGATTCGAAAGGAGTTGCATCGGGTTTTACGTCTCAATCACGTGCCACTTCGTCTTTTGGCACACATTGTGGGTCTCCTCTCTTCGTCTATTCAGGCAATTTTTCCAGGCCCACTTCATTATCGGGTTTTACAACGGTTGAAGGCCCAACACCTTCGAAGGGTTTTTTTGTACGACCATCAGGTGTCTCTTACTCCAGACATCCGAGCAGAGTTGAGTTGGTGGCTCCATCATATGCAGGCCTGGAACGGCAAGGCCATCTTTGGTCAGTCTCCAGATTTCTTGGTGGAATCAGATGCCAGTCTTTGGGGCTGGGGAGCAGATTGTGCGGATTGGTCCACCGGAGGCCCTTGGGTAGGAGCAGAACTCGATCTTCATATCAACTGCTTGGAATTGATCGCGGGGTCCTTTGCAGTTTCGCCAAAGACAGGTCCGATTGTTGTATTCTTCTGCGGATGGACAATGTTTCTGCGGTCCAATACATCAATCGCCTAGGGGGAGCCAGGTCACGAGACTTGACAGAAGCCACAAAGGAGATTTATCATTTTTGTTTTCGTCGCAACATCACCTGTCATGCGCAGAGGTGGACGTTTTCTTACAGAAGTGGCCGGTAGTAGGAATGTACGCGTTCCCTCCATTTGCAATGTTGTCCAGGGTGCTTCATCAGGTCCGAGTACAAGAGGTGGACCTTCTTCTGATTGCTCCTTTGTGGCCAAGCCAACCATGGTATCCGGAACTTCTGGAGCTGTCATTCGAGGATCTGATTCTATTGCTGACGTTCCCTCTTCTGTTGACCAATCCCCACGACAACCCACATCCATTGGTTCTGCAAGACCATCTGCATCTGGGGGCCTGGACAGTTTCTGGGGTGCTTGGTTGGTCTACGGCTTATAGCAGACGACTAAAGACCTATTGTGGGACTTATTTGTCAGCCTAGCAATCTTGGACTTGCTGGTGTGTGGAAAGAGGCGGAGATCCCTTTACAGCACCTGTTCAGATGATTCTGAATTTTTTGTCACATTTGTATTCCTTGGGTCGCTCTTGCCGTTCTATTAATGTGGTGCGTTCTGCGATCTTGGCAGCCCATGTTCAGGTGGCAGGTGTTTCGGTGGGTAGGAACCTGTTAGTATGTCGTTTATTGAGAGGAATACGTTTGGCATGCCCTCCTGGTCTGAAGTTGGTAGTACTTCAATTTTTGCATGATTGGCCAGCAAATGAGTTGTTGACCTTGCGTCAGCTTTCCGCCAAACTTACATTGTTACTCTCTCTTGTGTCATTTCGGAGGGTCTCCGATGTGTGTGCCTTTGATGTTGCTATTTGCTATTTCTCGTCATACGAAATGTGACTCGACGGAGGTTTGTTATCTTTTCTTCTGGGAAGACCCTCAATTTTGTGTGGACTCAGCGTTGCTTAGGTATGTGGAAGTCACTAAGTATTTGAGGGCTTCGTGCTCAGGTCAGTTGGTTGTTTCCTATGTCAAACCACATAAGGCGGTATCGTCCACTACTCTGGCTAGATGGATTCGATGGCTGCTAACATTGGCGGGTATTGACTCCACTTTCGGTGCCCATTTGGTCATAGGTGCGGCGGCTTCGGGCGCGTTGTCGGCTGGTGCTGCTTTGTCTGCTATTTTATAGTCTGCAGATTGGTCACGCGAGTCTACTTTTAGGTTGTTTTATTTTCATCCGTCTTCACATGCGGCTTTTTCTTTGCTTCCGCAGTGTTAAAATTGCAAAATATGAAGCCTCCTGTCATGTAGTAACATTGTAGATTATGTTAGCGTAGTGTACTTATAATTTTAATTTTAGTAATGACAGGAGGCGAATATTTTCCCGTTCCCTCCCTCCCAGTTCCGTGACAAAGAATAGATACCCCTTGCCGTCGTTATCTCTGTTTAGGTAAAGGGGTACGGGATGGTTGGTCATACTACTATGATGTTTTTCTATTGATGCATAGTTGGTGTTTAGGTTGTATGTCACACCGTTATGTGGTGTCTTTCACTGGTTTTGTTTTCTTTCAGTGTAATCGGCATTTCATCCAGGAGGGTGGATAATGGCAGTTTAAGAAGATGGATGGGGAAGTCAAGAAGGCGGTGTTCTTTTGGAAAGACTTTATGTTATTTGTTATTTTGGGTTTAGGCCTGTTGTTGTTGCTGCAAAGAAAGAGGCGGGGTTTGGTTTAGAGGGACCTTATATTACCTCAGCCTTGTTCTAATTGGTCAGTTGTTTTACTTTGATCTGTGCTGCTATGGAGTTTAGAGTAAAGAAAGTAAAGCAAAATATTTGCCTCCTGTCATTACTAAAATTAAGATTATAAGTACACTACGCTAACATAATCTACAATTGCCTGGTCTCCCACATACTTTAGTGAAGGGAAGGGGAGGACACCCAGGGTCAGAGGAATGGTGTGAGCTCCCTTGACCGCTAGTCTGGACACTCTCAAATGTTTCCCCTACCACTCAAACTGAAATTGTGAATAATGGCATTTCCGCTTGGTGAATAATTTCCTGCGAAAAGTGCCGTTTTTCCACTTTTTTGCCCATTGAAATCAATGGGAAAAAAATATTTCTCCACCCCACAAAAGTTTTCTACAGCCATATAAAAGGCTCTCAGGCTCTCACAGCATACCTGTCACGGTTTATTATGACTCTCAGACACAAGTTTTAGGTAAAAAAAAATCAATTTTATTGAAATAATAAATGATAACTTAGGATGGCAATAACATACATATATATATATATACAGAATATAGCACAGACAGAAGGCAGACTCTACCGGTCCTGTCAATATACCGGACAGGACAGTCTTTAGGCTCTACCGGCCTTGCCAATACCGGGTAAGGCAACCTGCAGATGGAATAGCATAACGGTTTTACCGGCCTTACCAAATTACCGGGCAAGGCAGCCTCAATAGATACACAATGTAGGCTCTACCGGCCCTGCCAATACCGGGTAAGGCAACCTCAGATGGAATGTGGTAAAAGGTTCTACCGGCCTTACCAATACCGGGCAGGGCAGCCCAGAGATAATAGCAGCAGTCAGATGGAACTGGCAAATTAGCAGAATCGTTAAGCAGCAAGGCTTTGGAGCAAACCAGCGTCCGCACGCTGGAAACAACACTGAATAGTATAGCCGTTAGGCTTAGCGAGCAAACCAGTGACCGCACACTGGAGTAACAAGCGAGTAGTATAGCCGCAAGGCTTAGGAGCAAACCAGCGTCCGCACGCTGGGACCAACACAGATTAGTATGGCTGATAGGCTTTGGAGCAAACCAGTGACCGCACACTGGCGTAACAAGCGAGTTTGTATAGCCGCAAGGCTTAGGAGCAAACCAGCGTCCGCACGCTGGGACCAACACAGATTTGTATAGCTGAAAGGCTTTGGAGCAAACCAGTGACCGCACACTGGTGTAACAAGTGAGTTTGTATAGCCGCAAGGCTTAGGAGCAAACCAGCGTCCGCACGCTGGGACCAACACAGAATTGTATAGCTGATAGGCTTTGGAGCAAACCAGTGACCGCACACTGGCGTAACAAGCGAGTTTGTATAGCCGCAAGGCTTAGGAGCAAACCAGCGTCCGCACGCTGGGACCAACACAGATTTGTATAGCTGATAGGCTTTGGAGCAAACCAGTGACCGCACACTGGTGTAACAAGCGAGTTTGTATAGCCGCAAGGCTTAGGAGCAAACCAGCGTCCGCACGCTGGGACCAACACAGATTTGTATAGCTGAAAGGCTTTGGAGCAAACCAGTGACCGCACACTGGTGTAACAAGTGAGTTTGTATAGCCGCAAGGCTTAGGAGCAAACCAGCGTCCGCACGCTGGGACCAACACAGATTTGTATAGCTGATAGGCTTTGGAGCAAACCAGTGACCGCACACTGGTGTAACAAGCGAGTTAGTATAGCCGCAAGGCTTGGGAGCAAACCAGCGTCCGCACGCTGGGACCAACACGGAATTGTAGCAATGTCACCAACGCGACCAGGCAGAAGGTCGCCAGGATACTGAAGACAGGTGATGAGATGACAGGAACCAGCAACGATCAGTCAGGTCAGAAAACAGCAGAGAAGTTCAGCAGGAACTGCAACACCAGAGACTAGGCCGGAACCAGGACTGGAAGTACTTCAGCATGCAGGAAACACTGGAACAGTAGAGATCAGGAACTCAAGAACACATGAGATCAGGAACTCAGGAACACTGGAACAGAGGCCCAGCTATCACTAGCATAGTGATAGCAAGAAGGTCAGAAACAACACGAAAGGGCACTCAAAGGGTGCCCAATCCAGGTTTAAATAGTCAATAAGAGGCGGGCTATCTGCAGACAGCCAATAGAAGCCCCCTACTGGTGACAGACAAGTAACTGCAGCAAATCACGGGCACCGTGATAGTACCCCCCTTTCAAAGACCCCCTCTCCTAGAATAGGGTTTAGGTTTCTGCGGGTAATTGGCATGAAAGGCCCTAGTTAACCTAGGTGCATGAAGGTCCGTACTATCCACCCATGACCGATCCTCAGGACCATACCCTTTCCAATGTACCAGGTACTGTACCCTTCCTCTAAGCCTACGGGAATCAATAATGCTCTGAACCTCGTACTCCTCCTGGCCCTCGACCTCAACAGGTCCTGGCACCACAGGTGTGGTAGTATAGCGATTGCAAACCAGAGGCTTAAGAAGGGACACATGGAACACATTATGGATACGCATGGATGCAGGTAGGTTTAGTGCATAGGAGACAGGGTTAATTTTGCGAATAACTCTGTATGGACCAATAAACCGAGGAGCCAACTTATTAGACGGAACCTGCAGCTTGAGATTTCTGGAGGAAAGCCATACTCTATCCCCAACCTGAAAGGAAACCGCTGGAAGCCTTCTGCGATTAGCATGGCGCTGATGACGCTGAAATGACTGACCAAGTGCCCTCTGAACTTGTGCCCATGTGGAACGGAGTTGCTCGATATGCTCATCCAGAGCTGGAATCTGTTGCGTCTGAAATGAGTCTGGAAGCAAACAGGGCTGGAACCCATAATTAATCAGAAACGGAGATCTCCCAGATGAAGAATTGACCGCACAGTTCCTGGCGAACTCTGCCCAAGGCAACAAGTCGGACCAATTATCATGATGGTCAGTAACGAAACAACGGAGAAATTGTTCCAAGCCCTGATTAGCTCGTTCAGCGGCTCCATTGGTCTGGGGATGGTAGGCAGAGGAGAAGGACAGCTGTATGCCCATCTGTTGGCAAAATGCCCTCCAAAATCTAGACACAAACTGGCTCCCCCTGTCAGACACCAGTACCCTAGGCACTCCATGCAACCGGAATACTTCTCTGGCGAACACCATTGCCAATTCCTTCGCTGAAGGAAGACCACGGAGGGGCACGAAATGAGCCATTTTAGAAAACCTGTCCACCACCATGAATATAAAGGAGTACCCCTTCGACATAGGCAACTCTCCCATAAAATCAATGGAAACATGAGACCAGGGGCGTTCGCCATTAGGCACCGGTTGAAGCAAGCCCACAGGGAGATGTCTCGGGGTCTTAGCGCGGGCGCAGGTGGCACAGGCATTCGTAAATTCGGCACAATCGTTTCTCATGGAAGGCCACCAAAATAACTGAGAAAGGGACCATAACAATTGGTCTCTACCAATATGTCCCGCAGCCTTAGAGGAATGGTAGGTTTCGAGCAGCCTAGTACGAAATGATTCAGCGACAAAACATTTGCCCACTGGGGTTTCATGGGGAGCGGACCCCTGAGAGGCCAGGATCTCCTCCCCTAGAGGAGAAGTGATACTCGTGCGTATAGTAGCCAGTATTCTATCAGGTTGGATGATAGGAGCTGGTGCTTCCACTCTGTCACTGTCGGCCTCAAATTGTCTTGACAGTGCATCAGCCCTGATATTTTTTGACCCTGGCAAATATGATACAATGAAATTAAATCGAGACAGGAACAGTGCCCACCTGGCCTGACGAGAGGACAATCTCTTGGCCTCCGAGAGATAGGTCAGATTCTTATGATCTGTTAGGATTAAGACAGGATTCTTAGTACCTTCAAGCAAATGACGCCATTCCTTAAGAGCAAGGATAATGGCCAATAATTCTCTGTCACCTATCTCATAGTGGCTTTGAGTGACAGTCAACTTTTTAGAGAAAAACCCACAAGGTCTGAGAGTTCCACCTTTCTCGTGTCGCTGCGAAAGTACTGCCCCGACCCCAATATCTGAGGCATCAACCTCTAACGTAAATGAAAGTAAAGGATTGGGGTGGGATAACACAGGAGCCGCAGCAAATGCCAGCTTCAATTTCTCAAAGGCTTTCTCAGCAGATACCGGCCAACAAGAAGGATTAGCACCCTTGTGCGTAAGATCGGACAGAGATTTGACAATGGAAGAAAAGTTCTTAATAAACCTCCTATAATAATTAGCGAAACCCAGGAAACGCTGTATGGCTTTAAGACCCTTGGGTTTTGGCCATTGTAGGACAGCTGACAACTTTTCTTTGTCCATGGCAATGCCATCATTGCCAATTATGAACCCCAAGAATGGCACACTGGTTCTATGAAACTCACATTTTTCCATTTTACAAAATAATTTGTTCTCACGGAGTCGTAGCAATACTGCGGATACATCTTTGATGTGCTGTGCCATGTTTTGGGAGAAAATCAGTATATCGTCGAGGTACACCACAACACATGTCTGTAACATATCTCTCAGAACATCATTTATCAGTTCCTGGAAAACTGCGGGTGCATTACACAGCCCAAAAGGCATTACTAGATACTCGTAGTGCCCAGCTCGAGTATTAAAGGCAGTTTTCCACTCATCACCTGCTCGAATGCGAACCAGATTGTAAGCGGCCCGTAGGTCCAACTTGGTAAATATCGAAGCGCCCTTAAGCCTGTCAAAAAGCTCGGTGATGAGTGGTATTGGGTATGCGTTTTTAGCCATTAGTTTATTCAAGCCCCGGTAGTCAATGCATGGTCTTAATTCGCCATTTTTCTTTTTTACAAAAAAGAACCCAGCCCCAGCTGGAGAGGTAGATTTACGTATGATCCCTCTAGCAAGGGCATCAGAAATGTAATCCTCCATAGCCTTATTTTCATCACAAGATAATGGATAAGTGCGTCCTTTCGGAGGTACTGCACCAGGCTGCAATTCAATGCAACAATCATAAGGTCTATGCTGGGGTAGCATACTAGCCTCTCCTTTGCTAAAAACATCGCCAAACTGTTGGTACACATCCGGCATAGCAGAGGAGGTGCACATGACCTTAATAGGCTGGATGACGCACTTGTCCATACAAAACTGGGACCAAGCAGCAATTTCACACTTTTTCCAATCGAATTGTGGGTTATGTAACTGTAACCACGGAAATCCCAATATCACCGCATGGTGCGGGGAATTAATCAGTTGAAACTGCTGCTCTTCTCTGTGAAGTGCCCCAATAGTCATAGACAATGGCATAGTTTCAAATATAACCTGAGGCGGTTCTAAGGGTCTACCATCAATCGCTTCAATAGTCAAGGGGTTTTCTCTTTCAATGCGTGGAACTCCGTGCAATTCAGCAAAGGTATTATCCATAAAATACCCTGCTGCACCGGAGTCAACCAAGGCCAAAACCTCCACAGAGCGTTGTGCCCAAGACAATACCACCTGTATGGTGGGTTTCATTATGCCCGACACTGGGGACGATTGTACACCACCTAGGGCCTGTCCCCCAAGATACCCTAGGTGTGTGCGTTTCCCGGACGTACCGGACAGGAATTTAGCAAGTGCCCTTTTTTACCGCAGTATAAACATAACCCTTGTTTTTTGCGATATAGTCTCTCTGCCTTGGATAGTCTAGAGAAGCCTATTTCCATAGGTTCACTTGTTTCCCGTACTGGTTCACTAGACTTCAATGCCAAGGGAGGGATGGGTGGGCAAAACATGCTACTAGGCTCATTATTTTTTGACCGTAACTTACGATCTCTGGCAATTGATCTCTCACGTATTCTGGAGTCAATTATCATAACATACTCAATGTAATCATCTAGATCAATAGGTAGATCTTTAGCAGCGATTTCGTCTTTAATGTGGTCATTCAGGCCTTGAGAGAAGGCTGCCAATAATGCCTCGTTATTCCAACCTACCTCTGCTGCCAATGTGCGGAATTCGATGGCATAGTCGCCCACTGTACGCCTGCCCTGTTGTATCTCCATAAGGCGTTTGGCAGCAGAGGTGGTTCTACCAGGAGGCTCAAACACTCTTCGAAAGGAACGCACAAATTCACTAAAGTTCTTAGTACAAGGTTTAGCATTCTCCCACAAGGGGTTAGCCCAGGCCAATGCTCTGCCAGTGAGCAGTGATATCGTGAACCCCACTTTACTACGATCATTGGGAAATGCGTGTGCCGTCAATTCCATAAAGATTTCGAGTTGATTGATGAACCCTCTGCAGAGACTAGGGTCACCATCATATCTTAGCGGCAAGGGTGCAGAAGCCGTTAACCCTTTAGCAGTACCCCCTAGGGGTCTGGTATCACTTTCCGGTGTCTGACTTGGCGAGACCACCGGGCTAGAGCTAGATTGGTCAGCAGGTACCGTGCATTCAAGGATCGTTTGAATTGCAACTGCCAACTGATCCAAACGTTGCTCGAGCACATCCATCCTCCAATGGATATTCTGTGCGTTACCTTGACCCTTGCTGTCTGAGGTCATGGCCCTTTCGTACTGTCACGGTTTATTATGACTCTCAGACACAAGTTTTAGGTAAAAAAAAATCAATTTTATTGAAATAATAAATGATAACTTAGGATGGCAATAACATACATATATATATATATACAGAATATAGCACAGACAGAAGGCAGACTCTACCGGTCCTGTCAATATACCGGACAGGACAGTCTTTAGGCTCTACCGGCCTTGCCAATACCGGGTAAGGCAACCTGCAGATGGAATAGCATAACGGTTTTACCGGCCTTACCAAATTACCGGGCAAGGCAGCCTCAATAGATACACAATGTAGGCTCTACCGGCCCTGCCAATACCGGGTAAGGCAACCTCAGATGGAATGTGGTAAAAGGTTCTACCGGCCTTACCAATACCGGGCAGGGCAGCCCAGAGATAATAGCAGCAGTCAGATGGAACTGGCAAATTAGCAGAATCGTTAAGCAGCAAGGCTTTGGAGCAAACCAGCGTCCGCACGCTGGAAACAACACTGAGTAGTATAGCCGTTAGGCTTAGCGAGCAAACCAGTGACCGCACACTGGAGTAACAAGCGAGTAGTATAGCCGCAAGGCTTAGGAGCAAACCAGCGTCCGCACGCTGGGACCAACACAGATTAGTATGGCTGATAGGCTTTGGAGCAAACCAGTGACCGCACACTGGCGTAACAAGCGAGTTTGTATAGCCGCAAGGCTTAGGAGCAAACCAGCGTCCGCACGCTGGGACCAACACAGATTTGTATAGCTGAAAGGCTTTGGAGCAAACCAGTGACCGCACACTGGTGTAACAAGTGAGTTTGTATAGCCGCAAGGCTTAGGAGCAAACCAGCGTCCGCACGCTGGGACCAACACAGAATTGTATAGCTGATAGGCTTTGGAGCAAACCAGTGACCGCACACTGGCGTAACAAGCGAGTTTGTATAGCCGCAAGGCTTAGGAGCAAACCAGCGTCCGCACGCTGGGACCAACACAGATTTGTATAGCTGATAGGCTTTGGAGCAAACCAGTGACCGCACACTGGTGTAACAAGCGAGTTTGTATAGCCGCAAGGCTTAGGAGCAAACCAGCGTCCGCACGCTGGGACCAACACAGATTTGTATAGCTGAAAGGCTTTGGAGCAAACCAGTGACCGCACACTGGTGTAACAAGTGAGTTTGTATAGCCGCAAGGCTTAGGAGCAAACCAGCGTCCGCACGCTGGGACCAACACAGATTTGTATAGCTGATAGGCTTTGGAGCAAACCAGTGACCGCACACTGGTGTAACAAGCGAGTTAGTATAGCCGCAAGGCTTGGGAGCAAACCAGCGTCCGCACGCTGGGACCAACACGGAATTGTAGCAATGTCACCAACGCGACCAGGCAGAAGGTCGCCAGGATACTGAAGACAGGTGATGAGATGACAGGAACCAGCAACGATCAGTCAGGTCAGAAAACAGCAGAGAAGTTCAGCAGGAACTGCAACACCAGAGACTAGGCCGGAACCAGGACTGGAAGTACTTCAGCATGCAGGAAACACTGGAACAGTAGAGATCAGGAACTCAAGAACACATGAGATCAGGAACTCAGGAACACTGGAACAGAGGCCCAGCTATCACTAGCATAGTGATAGCAAGAAGGTCAGAAACAACACGAAAGGGCACTCAAAGGGTGCCCAATCCAGGTTTAAATAGTCAATAAGAGGCGGGCTATCTGCAGACAGCCAATAGAAGCCCCCTACTGGTGACAGACAAGTAACTGCAGCAAATCACGGGCACCGTGATAATACCATTCTGTGTTTTTGAGAGGAGAAAGCAGCACCTTGTTTGAGCTAGATAAGATAGGAGAATTGAAGTTTAGTTAAGGGAATCTTTTCGGTAGGACATTTGTTTTCTGTATTAGGAGAGTCAGTGGGGCACTCTGGGGAGAAGAAGGGAGAAAGGAGGTTGACCCAAATACTCCAAAATTCCATGTGACTGACTGGCAAGACACAGGCAGATAGGGACCTATTTGCTTGCTGATCTTGCTGTTATTGTCTCTTTGTTGGGTGGGGAAATCTGGGGAAAGAAGTTGTTGATTTTGTTTTTCATTTATATTTTTTTTGGAACAGACTGTGATAAGATAACAGGGTGGACAACAGGGTGGACAACTTAAAAAAACTAAAAATAAAATATACTAAAAGTGAAAAAAATAAAGAAAAAATAATAAAGAACTAAATATATTAAGTGACAGTGACAGACAGCTGACTGGGCTTAGGCAAGGCATCATACAGCTCCATAAGTTGTGTTGTGTACTGTACAGTAAAAAAACCACAGTGTAGATGCATAATGTCTAGCAAACGCACAAGGGGAAAGGGGGGGGTGGAACAGTGCAGGGATGTGAGAGTAAAGTAGCAGTTCAAAAACTGACTGCAACAATGGTTGCTGGAGCGTGTGCAATCAATGATGATGATTCCTCTACTCCAAGGGATGATGCAGTTTGTCAAGTCCCAGAAAAATTAGTTCCAGCACCACCAGTGCCAGTAGAAATAAAGAACCATATAAGAAGAACACTGAAGGTGACAACTCACATTCAAGTGTTAATTATGTTTGCAATAGCATAATAGAGGAAGGTGTAGCAGCTGAACCTCCTGTTACATCAGATAGTGAGACAAACAAGCACCAAAACCCCCATCCTCAAAGCAGTAGGGAACTTTGTTACAAAAGTAAATGAAATTGTTTGAGACCTCAACAAGCTTAGAGGAATATAAGGGTAGTAGTGGGAAAGAACTGTCAGGTTGTGCTGATGCTGCTGAGGATGACCTAATGATGACTGATGATGATGCAGATCTAGAATATATATCTCTCCAGCATCCTTCTCTTGTTCAGATACAGATGATGTTGATAGTAAGGATGATGAGAGGGCTATAAGGTTAGCAGAAAGTCAAAGGCTAAATCTTCCACCACTTTCAAGGAGCACTGTGCCTGTCTATAAACTGTTAGAGAAAGCCATTGGAAAGTCTGACCCTGGACAAATACAGATGTCAGAAAGCACACAGTCACCCTATCAGTCATCCTCAGCATCATCTCCTCTTCAAAGTCCAAGTACCACTCAGCCACACGTGCCTGTTTTGAGTACCCAGCAACAGCAACACAGGTTAACATCCACAATGTTAGATATGACAAGTGCCTCTGTTGCTGCTGCTGCTGTAAGTGCTACACCTTTGACACCTAGTAGTAGTGGCAGTAGAATTGCATAAACATCTAGCCCCAGTAGTAGTAGTAGCAGCAGCACCACCTCAGGAACCCCTCGTTCCATGAAGTACACAGTATGGAGATGCTTCACTCAGAATCCTCAAGCTAAGCATGTTGCTATCTGTTGTCTGTGCAAAAAGCCTGTGAGCAGGAGGAAAGCAGATTCACATCTAGGCACCTCCTCTGTGAGATCCCACCTGAAGAACAGAGCAATTCATCATGGGTCTCAGCAGGGGCGGCAAAAACCTAACATTGGTAGTGTTAGTGGTGGTGGTGGCGGCACATCTCTTTGGGACTTGCTCCCTGACTATGGGTTGGTACACAGGAACACTTTGTAGCTCCTAGAAGTGGTCCAACTGCATGTGAGATGATTTCTGTATACTTGCAGGACAGCTACATTCTAGGCAGAAACAATGACCCTATGGAATACTGGCAAACAAAGCAGAGTGTGCAGCCAGCATTGACAAGTACTGCAGTGGAAACCCTTAGTTGTCCTCCAGCAAGTGTTGAGTCTGAGAGGGTTTTCATTGTGGCTGGTTATATTGTCAATGACCACTGGACACTGCTATCAAGCAGCAATGTTGGGAGACTAACATTCTTAAAAATGAACCAATATCTCATATGATCTAAGTATCCGGTAGCAGAAAGCACACATAACAGACAAAGCCAGGACAAATGTATTAACAGCAGCAAAGATGAGGAGGTGGAGGAGGGATGTGAAGAACGGTTGCCACCATCTTCCCCACTTGGTACCACTGCTATGACAGATAAGTAATGTGCGTCAATAATCTGAGAAGGAGGCTAGCGTATGACAATGGTAAAAATACATACTCAAATCACACCATGCCATTCCCCCCACCACCACCACTACCATACACATCTGCCAAATTGTAGGTTGCAGGTTATTTTTATTTATTACTTGACATCATCATGAATATGTGCCAGTGTCACTTAAGCAGGAAGTTAGTGTTGTGGGCAAAGGACAAATTCATTCTGCATGCTAACACATTTTTCAAGCCATATGTTGCTGTAAGACTCACAACTTTGACTTTCAGCCACTTATTTCTAAATTTCCGCCCTCAAAAGAAGTAATATTACAGCAGGAAATGTAGTACCTATAGGAAATATAGGCAAAACATGTGTTAAAATAGGCAGTAAATTTGTTAAAATAGGCAAAAAGGAGGACATTTTTGCATAGGTGGAAAGGCAAACTTTTTCACAGGAAAAACAAAAAATCAGTACGTTTTTGCGAAAAGTCATGCAGGAACTTTTTCACACTTTTCGCCAATACCTTCTACTAACACCAACCACATCAAGTTCAGCCACTGTGTCTTCCTCCTCAGTCTCACAGTCACTAGTAATGTGAGGATATTGTTGTTGATTACCCCCCTACATTCCTAATGCTAACAAGCTGCTGGACCTTAGTATTACTAGTACTAGCACTGGAGGTACTGCTTGGGGATGGCAAGTGTGACTTAGAGTCCCCTGCTGTGACACTTGCTATCATTCCCCCCCCCCCCGAGTACTACAAGACACACTAGCAACAGGCAAAGTATTTGTGGCAGCAGGTTCAGCACTGGCAGCAGGTACAGCACTGGAGACAGCAGGGGCAGGACATCTGGCAGCAGGTACAGCAATGGCATCTGCATGTACACCACTGATGGCAGCAGGGGCAGCAACGGTGGTTGCAGGTACAGCACTAGCAGCAGCACATCTGGCAGCAGGAACACCACTAGTTGCAGCAGCGGCAACACATCTGGCAGCAGGTACATCAATGGTGGTTGCAGGTACAGCACTGGTGGCAGCAGGGGCAGCACATCTGGCAGCAGGTACAGCAATGGTGGCACTGGCAGCAGGGGCAACACATCTTGCAGCAGGCACAGGCAGATGACCTGTCCTGCTTTCACTAGTACTAACCTTTACTCCCTCCTTTCCGATTCCCTTTTCTCCATTCCTTCCCATTAAATTCCCCAAGATCCCTTGGGGTGATTTAGGGGGACTGGACAGCATTGGTTCTGTACTGCTAGTCACTTCCTCCTCCTCATCAGACTCACTGGACACATAATAAGGGTCCTTCCAGTTCCTCCTTTTGCTTCTCATAGTGATAGCAGTCACTATGAGCCTCTCCTGCCTCAGTTTAACAAATAATTCACAGCAGAACAGCACAGCACGTCTACCTCGCTCTGTAGCTGCTTCTATTCTGTTTGACTTTTGCAAATACGTCATGTTTTTATAGTGAAAAAGTGAAAACAACGTAAATCAATGGGCAGAAACTTTCTAGCCACTGAAACATTGTCGGGAATTTTAGCCAATGTGGGAAAACGTGCAAATGTTACTAGCTGTTTTAAAAGCGGAATTTCTCTTGAAAAAGCGAACAATAACTTGTCTTTCGCAGAATTTCTCGTGGGAACACGCAGACAACTTTCATCCAACACTAGTTACTGTCACCGCATTGTGGTCCCTCGCTCCCACCGGTGGGAGGCAAGGGACGCATTCTGGTCTTCCGGTTCTGTCTCTTCTCATGAGAGGGTGCACACATCACTAGGAGAGTTATGGCGCTTGCACGCTCTTACTATTGGAGCGCTCGGCTGTGTGGCTTCTTCCTCCACCCACATGCTTTCTCCTTTATTGCCGCTCTGATTCCTTCTGCCAGTAGCACTTCCATAGTGCTCCTGTGAAGACCTTCTCCGTTCGCTCCTTGGATCTCCTATTTTGCTCTCTGTTATTGGCTGAATACGTCCTTGGGCTTGACCATTGGCATTGGCTGACTACCTTCTTGGGCTATTGACCATCAGTATTGGCTGACTACCTCCTTGGGCTATTGACCATTGGCATTGGCTGACTACCTCCTTGGGCTACTGACCATTGGCTTGGCTTGCTCCTCCTTGGGCTACTGTCCATTGGCTTGGTTTATTACCTTTGTGAGCTTGACCATTGTCTTGGCCTACTACCTCCTTGAGCTATTGACCATTGGCTTCTAACCTGTGGCTGTCCTTTTACTCCATGTCCTGTTGGTTTGTGTTTTGCCATTTACCTTGTTAAACAGTATTTTTAATAAACTGTATCCTGTTGTTTGACTATTATTTCCAAGGAGTCTGTGTTACCTCCTACGCTTACCAGGGATCCATCAAATGCTTGCAACACAGGCTTTACTTTAGCACATTCCATAATTTGATGGAAATGGGAGCTGGACAGGATCGATGTTTGTGAACCAGTGTCTAGCAGTGATGGGATGACTAGATAATCAAGCACCTGAAGAATGACATCTATAAAATATCTCCCCTCATATTCATGCATTTCACATTAATAAATTACGATATAAAATTGTTTTAGAATCCCTCCACTGCCTGTAAGGGTTAACTCCTGATTTGCAGAAGAATCCTTGCTAGACACTCTGTCCTGTTTCACAGCTACATCATCCCCTTTCACCCCTTCTCCTCCTTCAGTTAGTGCTGAAGAACTGCAGTGAAGAGTGGTGACATCATTAAGGATGGATTTCTGTGTGTCTGGCTGTCAGAGAGATAAAAATGAGTTTTTAGTGTCAATCAAAGCACTTTTATTCTGTAACAAATGGTGTTAGCATTGTCATGGGTTAAAACATTTCTGGTTATTACAGGGCTTACATAGGATAAAGTGATTGGACTGTTTCTGTCCTAAGGCCTGGTTATTAACCTGTGCTTCTGTTACTTGGTTGCCGCTGCAGCTCCTGAATCTGTCCCTAAAAAAAGATTAGCTACCTGCTGTATAGCAGAACTGGGGTTTTAGCTTGGCTTTCCCATGTTAGCCATCATGTCAGGGAGGTTGTTAACCTGTGACCTAAGGCTTACATGTTTCTGACCTCTTTTACCAGAGTCAGAACTGGTGGATTGCTGAGGCTGTTGGGACTTGTACCCTTGATTGTTAGATGACAATACGTTTTTAATAAATAATCACATATAACCTATGTTTTTAATATAGGTTATATGTGCTTTTACTACAATCCAATAATTTCAGACCTGGAGGGGGGCATCAGGACCTTCCTGATATCCCCCTATCATAGATAGATGATCCATGTGGCAACAAAGAATGCATTTTCTGCATTCCTTAATACTGGAGTGGCTGTATAAGCTGCTCCAGTACAAGCGCTTGAATGAATGAACCCTGTCACCGGGTCATTCCTAGAAAGTGAAGTGTTGTGCTTTCTCGATCCATGATCCATGATAGGGGGAATATCAGGAGGGGTCCTGATGCCCCCCTTGAGGTCTGAAATTATTGGATTGTATTAAAAGTGCATATAACCTATGTTAAACATAGGTTAAATGCGCTTTATTTAAATACTGGAAATTGTTGTCTGCATAGATAACCTATCCTAATTGATAGATTATCCATGTTAAGGGAGTGTCAGGAGGGGTCCTGATTCCCCCTCAAAGTCTGAATTATGTTTATTAACTAATATAACAATACACATTATAAGAAAGCTCATATAACATATGTTACACATATGTTATATGGGCTTTAGTGAAAATGCTGGCAATTGTCGTCTGCATTGATCACCTATCCTTCTGGCCACTAGCTGAACAATAGTACTAGTCGCCAGAATAATTACCTCCTTATAGCTAAATTCTACTGCTGCCGAGACTGAAGGCCAGGCAATAGCGCTTTAAAATAATTTGCGCGCCTGCAACCTCAGTCCCTTCCGGTACCCTCCGGTACCTACCAAAACATCCTAAAGCAGACTGGGACTGACCGCACAGGCACACAGACTTCACTATGCAAAGATGTCTGCACTGTTTCCTGGCTGTCAGTCCCGGGAGCAGTAGCATTTCTCTGTAAGGAGGTAATTATTCTGGCGACTAGTACTATTGTTCGGCTAGTCACCAGATCGGTAATTCTTGGAGTTTAACTTTACGTGGGGTGGTAGTTCCACTTTTAGTCTGTGCTGCACATTGTGGGGAAGTCTTCTTGTTTCTAGCTGGGGTAATCTCACTCAGCTGGGCATTATACAGTTTCAGAACTTGAGTGAATAACCATTCTAATGGAAACCTGGATGAGGAATTCCTGGCTAGATTAGACTTCATGTACCTAGGAAATGCATTAAAAATGGTTTGTATTTTAATGCATAGATTGAGAACTTAGCATCATGGTGGGTTATATATGGCCCAAATGCTAAGACAATTTAATCAACCTCCTATGTGGTGATTTCCATATCCCTTAATGAATGGAAGAAATAACCTTCTGCCATATCAAAGACCCTGGACATTTAGCACTTCTTATCCCTGTCAGCTGAAAGGCTAACAGTCACAAGTGCTTCCTCATAGTGCTCCAATCCTTTGAGTGCCACTCTGGCACTCAAAGGGTTAAATGGTTAACCACAGAACTCTAAGAAAATGGTCAGTTTCCTTAAGATATGTTAAGATTTTTGGAGAGTTATACACATGGGGCAACCTATCTTCCTTCACAAACCTGCTCACTATGGGCCGGACCCTCTTGTCAGGTTTAACCAGTGGTTTCCTGTATGAGGTTAATCTGTTACCTGTTAGGACACTCTGAGGTGGGTTATGTGAAAAATATTCCTGAATACTACCCTCCATCTCACTCTTAAAGCCTTGGGTGTGAGTTTACAGAGCCCGTATCACTCGCCGTCCCATCTGAGTGATCAGAATCATCAATAGCTGAGGCCAGTTGGGCCTTTGCTTCCCTGACAGGGGTCAGGGACAGTGGCCTGAGCAGGCACAGATGGAAGATTGACAGTTTGAAAGGCAGCAATGGCCTGCACTTTCTCTGACCATTCCTGCATCTGTTTGGACAGGATCCTACACATTCCCTGGCAGCTGACATATCCCCTGCTGGCCTGGGAATCAATCAACCACTTACCCAGCTGATCATGTTTCTGTCTTTCTTGATTGAGGGTTTTGTCTCTACTATCTCAGAATGAGATTTTATCCCTTTTTGATAACTCAGTTTATTTCCAGGCAGCATCCAATCCACTTTTACAGGAGATCAGAATGTGTACCAGCTCTGGCACCAATAATAAAATCTGTGCGTCGGATTCCTTTGCAGAACTTGTCTCTATACAGTTTGCAATGACTTAATAATACTGGCTCTGTGGACGCCAGAGAAGGTCAAATTGAATATGCACTCTTCCTCTGATATCATCATGCCACACTCGCAAATCGCTTGTAAGCTTTAAGCATGAATGGACTTCATTCATGAGTAATTTAGCTCCAAAGCCCATCTAGTCCCCTCTTCTGTGAGCTGTTCCAGCTGGACAGCCTCAGAAGAATATGAGTGAGAAATGTCTTACACAGATATGGTTACTATGTAATATGTTTTGCCTACAATAAATGTATCAACCTGTGTTATATATCAACTTGTGCTTGCTAAGAACGAAAGGTCATCCATTGAGACTGGAGAAAAGGTGCTTTCAAAGAAAACAAAGGCAGGGATTTTTTACAGTAAGAGAGGTAAATCTATGAAATTCTTTGCCTCGAGACGTACTTGCAAATAATGTAACTGCTTTCAAAAAAGCAATGGATGCCTATCTAGCACAAAGCAATATTGAAAAGTATAACAGAAAGCTTTAATGCAGATAGGTTGTTGATCCAGGGAATTATCTGACTGCCATTTGTCAGTAAGCAATTTTTTTACCAGACTGGGGCTAAACTGTAAATGTCTTCAGAGTTTTACCAAAATATATCAGATAATATAACAAGGCGACATACCCATTATATAAAGGGTTACATTTTATATATATGTATCCAGAGGTATAAGCTAGCAGTATTGGAACACAGTAGCATAACAAGGGTTAACTGTTGCTAACAATTAATAGCATTACAGTTAGCTACAGAGCATATAAATACTTGCCCCAAAACCTGTAAAAACTATGGCAATTTAAGTGGAAGGTGATTTTGTCATGTGAGATGGGTCCAAAATGGCCGAATGTCGTTTGTCAAACATTTGAAACCACATACAAAATATTGCAATAATTAGAAACTTATCTGGAAGACAAAATGTCCCAGATCAAATAAATAGAATGTAACTATTTATCTGCTGTTTTCAATGTTCATACCTTCTGGATGAAACAAAAGCTGTGAATACACTTCTCAGCCAGATTACATTCCCCACAAAATAATCACATGCATAGAACAATATATGTTTATTGAAAAGCAAAGACTATTAATGTGTCATATAAAATATAATGATAAAAAGGGCAGCATCATATTTATTACACCATACCAGCACTGCAAGTGTTAACCAAAACTGCAGACGTCATTTGTTCTGCCAAACTTTTCACTATCCCTGCAGACAATTTATGGACTCCTATCATAACTACGAATGTGATGAGATTAACATACATGAATTAGGAACCAATCATCTGAGGAACAATAGAAAAGCTTTACAATTAGCAATAACAGAGGGTTAATGATGAAATCACCAGATCATAGGAGTGACAATGATTAACTTAGAAACAACAATATAGTAACATAGTAAATAACATAGTAACATAATAAATTAGGTTGAAAAAAGTCCATCAAGTTCAACCTTCGCCTCATACCACAGAACTGAGAATTTTATAGCTTTCCTGCTACCAATTAAATTAGTCTTTATCAAACCTTCCTGATCAGCCTACTGATAAACAGTATAACTCTGTATGTTCCCTTTTGAAAGAAATGTATCTAATCTTCTCTTAAATGTATCCATTGTATCTGCCATATCTACCTCCCTGGGCAATGAATTCCACAATTTAACAGACCTTACCGTAAAAAAACCCTTCCTCTGCTGAAGTTTAAACCTCCTTTCCTCTAATCTCAAGGGGTGTCCCCTGGTCACCTGATCAGGCCTTGGAATAAATAGCTCACCGCAGAGATCCTTGTATTGACCTCTCATATACTTGCACAATGTGATAAGGTCTCCTCTTAGTCGTCTTTTCTCTACAATAAATAAACCAAGTTTGTTTAGTCGTTCCTCATATGTCAAGTCCTCCATTCCCTTAATTAATTTTGTTGCTCTCCGCTGTACCCTCTCTAGTTCTAGTATATCCTTTTTCAGAACCGGTGCCCAAAATTGCACTGCATACTCAAGGTGAGGTCTTACCAATGATTTGTATAATGGCAAAATAATGTTATCCACTCTTGCTTCGATACCTCTTTTTATGCAAGACAGGACTTTGTTTGTCTTTGCTACTGCTGTTTGACACTGGTCACTGTTTCCAAATCTGTAGTTGACAAGGATACCCAGGTCTTTTTCTAGCAATGAGTCACCTAAAATTATTCCATTAAGTTTATAAGTAGCCTTGGGATTGTTTCCTCCCAAATTTATATCCAAAAAAAAAAACATGTGGCTATTCACGTCAGTAATTACAGCATAAAATTGATTTTGTGATGCTGATAGTATCTATATATCTCTAGCAACCCCTATATCATCTAAAATTGCTATCACTCATACCCCTCAATATTAATCTATATTTATGAATTGGCATTGAGTTATTTTGTATAGCTTCTGAATGTGGCTAACACTACAGCCTAAATAGCTACTAGGTGGCACTCCCCATTAGACTGGCCAGACCTAGGACTCAATTCTATTACCTGTGCTAAAACTGGCATTACAAGAAAAAACAGCAACGTGTATTTTGCAAACATGTGTTACGCTGGTATTCTATTGCAGAACCACTATAAAACAAAACCGGTGTAGACAGCACATTTCAGAGTACTAACAAAAATGGCACTGTCTGCTTTTATTCAACTACCACCTAAAAAAAATGTGCAAAAAAGTCCAAGGAAATAGGCGGACATTTGACAACGGAAAGATCAAGTTTAGTGTTAGATGTGCTCCCTGCATCCCCTTTGACATATTAACCCCATATTGAAATTATATTATATATATATATATATCCTATATAATAATTCCCTAAATTGTGTGTAACGCCGCGTCATGCGCGGTAGACACTGCTGCGCGTGTTGCAGTCATGCGTATTAGAGACTGCTTACGCCGCAGCTGATACAGAGAGGGGAGGTCCGAAGGAGCGTCCCGCTCTGTATCAGTCGCGGCGCGGGCAATCTCTACTGAGCATGACTGCACCGCGACCGGCTGGCTGTGGCACTGTGGCCCGTGTAACAGGCTCTTCAACTAGTATGCCCTTGCCTGGGCATATTCTGTATCTTTAACCATCATAACGCTGTATCCAGGGGGTGTGGAGCGATTGCAGAGCCTGATATTACCAGCCTAAGATCTACTCCTTGCAGTTGAGCCAGCTGTATAGCTTTCATGACATGCTTTCTCCCTCCTGCTCTGCAATTATATGCTGTATAGGGCTACTGCTGACAACTGGAGGACAACTTATTACTGACATACCTTCATATACAGCACGACTTCTGCGGGGCCATATTTGATCCTGAGCGCCGTGGATACCCCTGTCTATTCTCTCTCCTGTTTATGTTCCCCTTTTCTACCCCATGTTTGAGGATTAATTGCATAGTCCTCTCAGTCTATTATCCACCAGGGATACGGGTGTGGTTGAGGAGTCTACTGATGCTGCTCTATTCTTCAGTTGTGGCTACTGCTCATAGCTCCTGTCTTTGAGCCTACCCGTACCATCGGAGGAGCAATCTTTCCCTTGTTTGTCACCTTTCCAATATATGTTTCCCCCTTCTGCCCCATGTTGGAATACTGCGAAGATACTTGGAAGATTTCTGATTGCTCTGTCACTCTTCAACTGAAAACCACTGTATTGATACGAACTCCCCATGTCTGTTTAATTCCTTTCCTGTATATATTCCCCTCATCTGCCCCATGTATTGCTAAATGAGCTACACATGCTCTGGCTATTCTTCATCTACTTCACTCTATATGTAAAAATATGGATTATATCATGTGTGTCATTTAGATTTTGAGGGATCCCATCTGCACCTACCTGCTCCAGCAGCTGTTGTCCACCCTATACTGATCCTCACTTGTGTTGCTCTGGCTCACACCTGCTTTCTTAACTTCAGTATGGTTAAAAAATCATTGTGGACAGCTAGAGCAAATACTACTGTAGCTCCCGGTGAGGTGTAATATTTTGGAGCGGATCGACTGTATTCATATCCACTTGCCATGTGGATGCTTGTGGCATATACCTGTTGTACATCTCTGTGTCTGACTCCTATCTATGACGGGATCTTGTGGTGACACTGGTTGGTGGGTGCTGCGGGCTCGGGGGAGAGAGGAACTGGGATTGAGGATAGATTTAGTCTAGTTTGGTTGGACGTTTGGAGTTTGGGTTGAATTTCTATAAAAACCTCGGGTTGACTCTGTACACTCTATTACTATGCATTTGTCCCTTTTTTCTGTTATAAATGTTTGCATACTCTTGTTGTACTTGACAGATATTACATGTACCCTTTATTTTTTCATATGTGTATGGAGTGATCTGATAATAAAATATATTAAAAAAAAAAAAAAAAGGCAACAGGGAGAGAGAGTCGGACAGAGCCGTGGGACACAGAGGCTAATGGTCAGGCAGGCTACGAATGTACGGAGCGAGTAGTCAGCCAGAGCCACAGGTCAGACAAGCCAGGGATACACTGAGCGAGATAGGAGCTGGAGCCGGAGGGCAGTAACTTGGAACTACACGGAGCAAGTTAGTCAGCCAGAGCCACAGGTCAGAACTGATGTGGGTAGTCAGACAAGCCGGTGTCATACATGGCGCAAGTAAGTCAACCAGAGCCACCAGGGCCGGTGCAAGGATTTTTGCCACCCTAGGCAAAGCCTAATTTTGCCGCCCCCTTGGCTCTGCCCCTTGTGCCCACTGCTTTATGCCCCACCCCTTTATGTCTATAAGTGTCGGTGTGTTTATATATTCCCTATATGTATATAAGTGCGTGTGTGTGTTCCCTATATGTTTGTAAGTGTCAATGTGTATGTTCCTTACATGAGTATAAGTGTGTCAGTGTGTGTTACCTATATGTGTATATGTGTGTTAATGTGTGTGTGAGTCTCTGTAGGGGTATCAGTGTGTAAGTATGTGTGCTTCTCTGTCTGTGCATCAGTATGCCAATTTGTATGCTTGTGTGTGTGTGAGTACTTATCTCTGTGTACTTGTGTGTGTGTACTTATCTCTTTGTATCAGTGAGTGTGTGTGTACTTTGAGTAACACATCACTCTAATTTTTCATTCTAAAAGTGATTATTATTTTATTTCAATATGCGCACACCTGTAAAATAGATAAAAAAATCCATCCATTAAAAGGCAGGAGGTACCCAACATACCATCTGGCACTCGAAGGGTTAAAATGGGAGCCGAGTATTGGTACAGTGCTGAGTGCTGATACAGCAGGGCTATCATATCATATACCATTCATAAGTGCCAAAGAGGTATTGTGTTGCAATGTGTTGGATACCTCTCTGGCACTTCAAGGGCTAAATGGTGTTTTAACCCCTAGAGAGCTAGAAAGGTTTCCAAAGGATTGAGACACCTATGTAGCATCCAAGGGGTTAAAACTCCATTGTAATCATTGGGGATTTGTATTTACCCCCTGTGGTGTGGTTTGGTTAACCTTCTGAGTGCCAGTGGGTAGGCTACGCAATGCTAAGCAGCGCTCTTTTTTTTTTTCAGTAGGAAATAGGGCAGACTAGATGGGCCGAATGGTTCTTATCTGCCGTCAAATTCTATGTGTCTATGTTTCTATGTTTCTATGTTTCTCTGGCACTCAAGGAGTTAATCCAGCTGTCCCTAGTACATCAGCCTTTGTCTCTATCCATAGGGACCATTGTGCTGTGCAGGTATCTGTACACCAGGGAGCCTGAGCGGACCAGGAGATCACACCCACTGCCAGGGAGCCTCTTACCTGAGCCCAGCGCTCCCCGGACATTCTGCTCCTCCCCGGGGCTTGTCCAGTACCGGCTCTGCATCCTCCCAGCAGTCCAAGAACAAACAGCCACGCCGCTTGCACTGACTCAGGCTTATGCTCCCTGGGCTGTGCTGCCTGGCTGGGTCTGGTATCAGGGGCTGTTGTTCTACAACACTACTCCGCTCCCACTCATGTAACTGCTGCTCTCTGGCACAAGGGAGTGCTTGGTAGCATGAATCAGCTCTCCTTCGTGGCAGATATCTATATATTTAAAATAAATGGGATAAAAAAAATTGCTGCTCCATTTCGGCACCCTTCCGCTGCGGCGTCCTAGGCGGATGCCTAAGCTGCCTTATGGTAGCGCCGGCCCTGAGAGCCACAGGTCAGAACCTATGTGGGTAGTCAGACAAGCCGGGGTTAACAAGGAGTGAGTTAGTCAGCCAGAGCCACAGGTCAGAACCGATGTTGGTAGTCAGACAAGCCAGGGTCGTACATGGAGTGGATTCTCAGATAAGCACAGGTCACAACGGAGCCCCAAGGAGGATTATAAGGGAGCAGAAGGAGGTGGGACCAATAAGGCCACCCAGAATAGGCCCATAAACTGGTGTCCATGCCAGTGCCTGTTACCTGATGTCAGAATGAGGAAGTGGCCGGATGCCATGCCGGCCAGCGGCCATACAGAGGTAGAGCGCTAGGCTGCCTAGGGATATTGTCATACATGTGTTATTGGGCTTTCTTATAATGTTATATTATAAGAGTTAAAAAATATAATTCAGATCTCAAGGGGGTCATCAGGATCCCTCTTGACACCCCACCTAACATGGATAACCTATCCATTAGGATAGGTTATCCATGTAGATGACAATTGCCATTTTTTTAATTGTATTGTATTGTATATTTTTATTTATATAGCGAAAACCGGTGTACTTGGCACTTTACAGATTACATTTAATACAGCAGGGGTACAATAAGCACGGTGATTAAGTGCTTATATAGGCAGTCATAAGGGGAACGACAGGTGAGTATACATTAGGATAAGAGGTCCCTGCCCCGTAGAGCTTACAATCTAAGTAAGTTTAAATAAATAATCACATATAACCTATATTTAACATAGGTTATATGCGCTTTTACTACAATCCAATAATTTCAGACCTCGAGGAGGGCATCAGGACCCCTTCTGATATCCTCCCTATCATGGATCATCTATACAGAAGGATAGATGATCCATGTGGTGACAACAAAGGTATTTTCTGTCTTCCTTAGTACTGGAGCAGCCGTTTAAGCTACTCCAGTACAAAGACAATGCTGCACTTTCTAAGAATGACCCGGTGACAGGGTTCATTCATTCAAGCTCTTGTACTGGAGCAGCTTATACAGCAGCTCCAACACTAAGGAAGGCAGAAAATGCCTCCATTGTCGCCACATGGATCATCTATCCTTCTGAATAGATGATCCATGATAGTGGGGATATCAGGAGGGGTCCTGATGCTCCCCTTGAGGTCTGAAGTTATTGGATTGCAGTCAAAGTGCATATGTTAGGTTATATGCTCTTTATTTAAAAACGGGCAATTGTTGTCTGCATGGATAACCTATCCTAATGGATAGGTTATCCATGTTAGGGGGGGTGTCAGGAGGGATCCTGATGCCCACTCGAGGTCTGAATTATATTCATTAACTAATATAAAAATACTATCACGGTCCCCGTGATCATTTCTGTCACTCTCAACTGTGCTGCTCCCGGATTGGTTGAGCTGTGTTGGCCCGCCCCTGGTCATCCGTTTTAATCCGGCCATTGGCACCTATTAGGTGCCCTTTCGTGGTGTTTCCTAGCCAGTGTTGCTGTTGCTGTATTCTGTATCCTGATCCACCGTGTACCGACTAGGCTTGCCTGACGACGTTCCTGTGTTCCTGTTCCGTGATTGACCCGGCCTGGCTGACATCCTGCTTGTTCCTGATCCGGCTTGTCTGCGAATCTCCTACGGCATCTGACCCGGCCTGGCTGACGACCCTTCTCCGTTACCGACCAGGCTTGTCTGCGAATCTCCTGTGTATCCTGATCCGGCCTGGCTGGCTACCGAGCACTCTTGCCCTGTTCCTGCGATACTGACGGACGACTCCGTTGTCGCCTCGGCGGCATTCTGATACTGCATAGTGTGACTGAGCCTCCGCTTGTCAGTTGCTGAGCCAGTGCTGAGTCTTCCATTATCTGCCTTTCGTGTGCTGAGTCCAGACCTTACTGTGCTGAGTTAATTCCTGCACTTGAGACACTGGTGTTGTTCATCCGATTACTGCTACTCTTCCACTTATCGCCTAAGCCTGTCCGCTGTCTCTGTGAGCCGGCCTTTTTCGGGCCTTAGTAGTCGGCGGCTCTCCATGACTGAGCAGCGGGTCCGTTACGCCCGTTGGCTGTTGGCAAGCAGTACCCAGTAGTCTCCGGTTACGCCCGCGCTAGGGCCATCGGCACAAGTAATCAATATTCTGGTGGTCTCCGGTTATGCCCGTGGGGGCTATTGACTCGAGCAATCACGATACTGTAGTCTCCGGTTATGCCCGTGGGGGCTATTGACTCAAGCAGTCACGATACTGTAGTCTCCGGTTACGCCCGTGGGGGCTATTGGTTTAAGCAACTGTGATATTAGTAGTCTCCGGTTATGCCCGTGGGGGCTATTGGCTCACGCAATTACTGTACTACTCGTCTCCGGTTACGCCCGTGGGGGCTATCTCCTTATCACTTGCAGTTTCCGTTCAGTCAGAACTTTATGCTACAGTTCCACACAGTGAATGGACTTGGGTGCTACCTTACAGCACACATAGCTATATACAGCACCAAGGGCATGCATAACACCACATTTGAGACTGATAGCCAGTACTATTAACCTCTTGTGACCTGTTTGGTGCTTCCATACTTTGTGTAGTATTACCTGTTTGCACCAGGTATCTCTGCCTTATTTCTGTTATTACCAGTACCGGCCCAGTGGCGTCCTTGTTATTCATTTACTTAATAAAACTCTATTTATTTTATCTACCACTGCCTGAGTGTCTGAAAACCATAACAAATACACATTATAAGAAAGCCCATATAACATATGTTACACATATGTTATATGGGTGTTAGTAAAAATGCCAGCAATTGTCGTCTGCATTGATCACTTATCCTGATACAATTACAATTAAAATATATGTATATAATACTATATATATATATATATATATATATATATATATATATATATATATAGAGAGAGAGAGAGAGAGAGAGATATATATATATATATATATATATATATATATATATATATATATATATATATAATACAATTAAAATATAATTAAAAAAACATTTATTACTCATATGTAGGCAAGGTATGCAGCCGCATACCTTGCCTATTAACCCTATGAGTACCAGAGGGGTAGCAAACACATTGCAATTCGATGATACCTCTCTGGTGCTCATAGGGTTAATCACGCAATACAGGTTAGATGGGATGAAGAGTAGGCAGAAACCAAGGCAGGTGGTGGTAATAGGGGATTATATTATTAGGAGGGTAGATAGGGTAGTCTGCAGCCAGGAACGTGAATGCGGAATAGTATGCTGTCTCCCGGGTGCTCAAGTTCGGCATATTGTGGACAGGGCTGACAGATTATTGGGGTGGCTGGAAGCGATCCAACTGTCTTGGTACCAATGACAATGTAGGAGGAAAATGGAGGCCCCTAAAGAATGATTTCAGGGATTTAGGGTGCAAGCTCAAGGCAAGGACCTCTAAGGTAGTGTTTTCTGAAATACTACCTGTGCCATGTGCCAGTGCAGGTAGGCAGAGTGAGCTCAGGGTGCTTAATGCTTGGCTCAAGCACTGGTGTAGTAAGGAGGGTTTTGCATTTTTAGAGCACTGGGCTGACTTTGCTCTTGGGTACAATCTATATGGAAGTGATAGATTGCACCTAAATGGTAGAGATGCCTCTGTGCTAAGGGAGAGAATGCTAAGCAGCTTGGAGGAGCTTTTAAACTAGAAAAGGGGGGAGGGTATAGATAGCAAAAACTGGGTAGATAGAGTACATAGGAACTCGGAGTTGGAGAAAGGGTGGGGATAAATGTAGTCAATAGGGAGGAATTGCTATTATGTATAAGTATGTAGAAAAAAGGCATGTAGGGGGTAAAATATATAAATACTTCAAAATTAATTGTATGCTAGCAAATGCAAGAAGTATGTGTTAGGGACCAGGAACCAGACAGACACAAAAATGTAAAGTGCAAAACACCTTTATTAAAATAACAAAAGCAAACAAAGTAAAATTGTGATCAAGAAGCGTAAACCAAAAGACAAGCCGGGGTCAGGAAACAAGACAGGTACTCAGCCAAGTAGGGGTCAGGAATACGGAGATCACTGATGTCGGGAACAAGCCAGCAGTCAGGAATCAGAAGGGTATCAGAGGAAGCCAGGTCATGCACAGGAAATCAGGGACACAGTAGAACACTCTTGCAGCAAGAAACAAACACAAGGGCAATCATGTAGTGAGCTAAGCGAGGGTTGGCTGATAGCAGTCAGGTGAACTAGCAGAGAGGTCAGCTGCTTCAGCCTGATTCAGCAAAGGGAAGGTAGCAATAATGGATAGCAGTGCACTGGATAACTCAGACAGTAGAATCAAGCAGCAGAGTTAGAGGAGCTCAACCAAACCTTGACAAGTACCCCCTCTCAAAGACCCCCCCCAGGTTTATGGGGGCATGCACGTCTGAGGCTGGAACCCATGAGAACTCTTCTGGACTGTCCCCCTTCCAATGGACCAAATATTGAAGACTCCCTTGGAACCTATGAGAGTCAACTGTGGAGCAAACCTCGAACTCCTCATGGCCGTCAACGGAAACCGAATGGGGACAAGGAGTGACCATAGTGAAACGATTGCATACCAGGGGTTTCGGCAGCAAGACATCGAACACATTGCATATCTGCATATTGGGAGGGAGGTCTGGGGCATAGGCCACAGGGTTCTCATGCTGGAGGATACGGAAAGGCCCCACAAGGTGGGGAGCTAGTTTCTGAGAGGGCGCTCAGAGGTGGATATTTCTGGAGGACAACCAGACCCTCTCCCTGACCTGGTAGGAGGGTGTGGGTAAGCATTTAAGATTGGCCTGGAGCTCCTGGGATTGTTGTGAGTTTCACAATGACTTTTGGACCTCCACCCATGTGGAATGGATTCGCTGGAGATGATCCTCCAATGTCGAAATCCCCGGGGAGAAAAGAAATCTGGAATCATGGTGGGTTGATACCCATAATTCACCATGAAGGGGGAGAGCCGGGTAGAAGCCGAGACAGCACTGTTATGAGCAAACTCCACCCAAAATAGCAGGTCAGACCAATTATTCTGATGTTCTGAGATGTAGCACCACAGGAATTTCTCCAAGGCCTGATTAGCCCTTTCCGCAGCCCCATTCAATTGCGGGTGATAGGCAGGGGAGGAGCGTTGGATACCTAGTTGTGCACAGAAGGCCCTCCAGAATCTCAAGACAAACTGGCTACCCCAATTGGAAACTATGACTTTAAAAACCCCGTGTAGCGATAGACCTCTTTGACAAAGACCATAGCCAACTCTTTAGCAGATGGGAGTTTTTGTAAAGGTATGCAATTAATCATTTTAGAAAATTGACCAACGACCATGAGGATGACTGTGTTACCATTAGACAAAGGGAGGCCGACTATGAAGTCCATGGCAAGGTGTGACCATGGCTTCTTCGCATTTGGAATGGATTGGAGAAGGCCAACTGGAATTTGACGTGGTGATGTGGTCTGCGCACAGACTGGACAGGAAGCAACAAAGGCAGCAATATCTTTGTTAAGTTCTGCACAGCTCCAACACAAAATAATCCATAGAACTAAACTAGACATTAATCCATAAAATAAAATCACAAAAAGTTTTATCCATAATGTCATAAAAAAGACAAATACTTCACGATCACATACTCGTACAAACAGACCTCCTCAGATGACCAGAGGAGAAAGCTACATCAAAGCGTTTCGCGTGTCACCGCTTAGTCACCAAGAAGGTGACCTGTTTGCAGTGGAACTCACATTTTTATAATTTGCAAAGTAGATTATTATCTCTTAATTTCTGCAGAACTTGGGCTACTTCTGCGTGGTAACTTTCCATGGAGGCGAAATGGATCAGAATGTAGTCTAAATATACCACCAGGCATTGTTGGGGCATGTCCCAGAGGACATAATTTAAGAATTCCTGGAAAACCGTGGGAACACTGCAGACACTGAAGGGCATTAGGAGGTATTCCCTTGCGGCTAAATGGATGGGATGCCTCTGCAGGCGCTCCCTGAAGGAAGGTCTCTCACGTATACAGAAGTCAATAAAGATGCAATAAGAAACCAGTTCCTTTAAATCTCTGGGGAGGTCCTGGGCTGCAATATCATCTTTAACTGTATCCGAAAGCACATTACAGAAAGCAGCCACAAGAGACTCATTATTCCAACCAACCTCGGCTGCCAGGGTATCTATGGTATAATCCAAAACTGTCCTTGTACCCTGCTGGATGGACATTAGTTGCTTGGCAGACGAGATGGAGCAGCCCGGTACATCAAATACCCCTTTTATAGGATGCCACAAACTCAGGGTAATTGTGCACTATAGGTTCCTGCGTCTCCCAAAGGGGATGAACCCATGCCAAGGCCCTGTCAGAGAGTAAGGAAATCACAAGGTCCACCTTAGTCCTATCAGATGGAAAGGACTGTGGTACCATCTACAGATAGAAACCAACCAGGTTCAAGAAACATCTGCACTTATTAGGGTACCCCCATAACTCTGGGGAAGTGGGGCGGACCCAGTCATTTCCCTAGCAACATTGGAATCACCATTGGCAGCCAGAGTGGGAGCAGCAGCAGCTATAGGGGCTTTCTGTGCCGGGGGTTGCTGAGGTTTTGGAGCCACATGCGCAGTACGGAGCAACAAAGACTGGAGAGCTAAAGCAAACTGGTCCATGCACTGGTGTACCTGGTTCAGCCTGAAAAAAAACATTCTGTGGATTGCCTGCACCTTCTGCATTCATGGCCCTTGTGTATTGTTAGGGACCAGGAAGCAGACAGATACAAAAATGTAAAGTGCAAAACACCTTTATTAAAATAACAAAAGCAAGCAAAGCAAAATTGTAATCCAGAAGTCAAGCCAAGGTCATGAACCAAGACAGTTACTCAGCTAAGCCGGGGTCAGGAATACGGAGATAAGCAATGTCAGGAACAAGCCAGGAGTCAGGAACCAGAAGGGACATCAGAGGAAGCCAGGTCATGCACAGGAAATCAGGAATGCAGTAGAACACTCTTGCAGCCAGAGTCAAACACAAGGGCAATCAGGTAGTGAGCCAAGCTGCTTTAAATACTCTAGGACGGTTGGCTGATAGCAGTCAGGTGAGCAAACACAGAGAGGTCAGCTGATTCAGTCCAATTCAGCAAAGGGAAGGCAGCAGAAATGGATAGCAAATCACTGTATAAGCTCAGACAGTAGAATCAAGCAGCAGAGTTAGAGCAGCTCAGCCAAACCTTGACAGTATGGTATATAAAATAGAACTAGAATTGCTGAGGGTTAATGAGCAATTGGACATTACTGGTATAACAGAAACATGGTGGAATGATGTACATGATTGGAATGTAAATATAGAGGGATATTCCCTGTTTCGGAGAGACAGAAAAGGGGGAGGCGTACTTATATTTGAAACCAGAGCTAAATCCAGTTTTGAGGGTTGATATTAGTGAGGAAACTGGCCATAATGTGGAGTCCTTGTGGGTAGAATTTGATACTAAATGTGGTGTAAAAAGTGAACAAAAGGTGTTGCTGTGTATGTGCTACAAACCACCAAATACTGATGATAATGTTGAGGTCCAACTGTTATTGCAAATGAGGAAACCTACCCAGCTTGGGCATACTATAATTATGGGAGATTTTAAGTACCTAGATTTCAATTGGAAAAATGAGACCTGTCAGAATGCTAAGGGATGCAGGTTTACGAGCATGCTTCGGGAAAGCTACATGTCACAAATGGTGGAAATGCAGACAAGAAATAACAATATATTGGACCTAGTGATAATGAATAATATAGAAATGCTATCCAATATTAAGGTAAGTGAACATTTGGGAAACAGTGATCACAACATGGTTACATTTGAGATCAGTCTGGCAAAGCAAAACTGTTTAGGTTGGACAAAAACTCTTAATTTTAAAAAGCTAACTTCAAATTGCTAAGAGCTTCAATGCAACACATAGACTGGGATACATTATTTAAAGGGATAGTAATGTTTCATAATAAAAGCAGCTCTAATTAATCATCATGGTATTTGGACTTTGGAGAGTGTTATTTCAATTCTGTCAGAGTTGTAGTTCCAGAGTAATTCAATGACAAAGTGTCCCCCTCCCGCCCCTTTTACTGATGTCACACTGTTCAGCCACAGCAGAAGGGAGGTGCCCAGGTAGACTGCAGAGAGGGACAATCTTCAATTAAGATAAGGGAAAAACCTGAAAAGCTTGTCAAGGGGGGCAGGGATTTCATTGTTTTCATAGGAATAAGAGTGTCCCCTTCTGTTATCTGTCTGGTCTATAGACTGCATTCCACATCTGAGAAGAGATTGCTTACACTAGGTAAAAGGGGCGAGAGGGGGAAACTTTGCTTGTGAATATCTCATAAACCATAAAGGTTTGAGAGATAAGACTTATATCATTCGTCATGTTTTTAAAGTTAAAACGAAGTATTACTATCCCTTTAAAGGCAAAAATACTGAGGAAAAATGGTCAGAATTCAAATTTAGCTTGCAGAAATGTACCCAACAGTATATACCAATGGGGAACAAATGCAAAAGATGTAAGTCACAGCCAATGTGGTTAACTGCACATGTAAAGAAAGAAAAGGCAAGGGTAAAAAAAAGCATTTAAACTATTTAAGTCTGAGAGAACTGAACATTCTTTCTTAAAATACAGGGAGTGCAACCAAGATTGTAAAAAGGCAATTAGGTTAGTAAACATAGATAATGAAACTCCCATTGCACGGGAGAGCAAGACTAATCAAAAAAAGGTTTTCAAATATATAAATAGCAAAAAACTTAAGAGGGAGTGTATTGGACCTTTCAAAAATGAGATGAGTGAGTTGATTAGTGAGGATAAGGAAAAGGGTGATGTTTTAAACAATTTCTTTGCATCAGTATATACAAGGGAATGAGGAATAACAAATAAAACAATACAAGCATCAGATATTGGGTTAATTCAAGAAGATGTCATGGGAAGACTGAACAAATTTAAGACTGACAAAGTCTGACAAAATTAAGACTGACAAAGCACCGAGTCCTGATGGTATACATCCAAGGGTTCTTCAGGAACTCAGTGCAGTGTTAGCAAGACCCCTATATTTACTTTAAAGATTCTTTAACCACAGGCTCAGTGCCACAAGATTGGTGAAGAGCCAGTGTGTTGTGCCTTTATTTGAGAAGGGAACTAAAACAGTAACCTGGGCATTATAGACCTGTGAGCTCTGTAGTGGGAAAACTGCTAGAAGGAATGATAAGGTACTATATTCAGGATTGCAACTCAAAAATTAGCACAGTTAACATGAATCAACATGGTTTTATGAGAAATAGATCATGCCAAACTAATCTTTTTAGCTTCTAGGAGGAAGTAAGTAGCAACTTAAATAATAATGGTAAGGCAGTTGATGTAGTATATCTTGAGTTTGCAAACGCATTTAACACAGTGCCACAAAGAAGGCTGAGGTAATTAATAAGGAAATCTGGGCTAGGAGATAACCTTTGCAAATGGATACAAAACTGGTTGAAGGATAGGGAACTGTGTGTGGTTCTAAATGAACAATTCTCCAATACAGTTAAAGTGGAGAGTGGAGTACCTCAGGGTTCAATATTAGGTCCGCTGCTTTTTAGCAGATGAAACTAAATTATGCAGGGTAATTAATTCAGAACAGGATATTTGCTCTCTACAGAGGGATGTACATAAAATGGCAGATTGGACAAACAAATGGAATATGAAGTTTAATGTGGGAAAGTGTAAAGTCATACATTTGGGAGAAAATAATCCCAAGGCTACTTATGAACTTAATGGAGTCACTTTAGGGGACTCATTGCTACAGAAAGACCTGGGAGTCCTTGTAAACTACAAACTTGGAAACATTTACCAGTGTCAAATGGCAATAGCAAAAGCAAACAAAATCCTGTCTTGCATAAAAAGGGGTATTGAAGTAAGAGTTGATAAAATCACTTTGCCATTATACAAATCATTGGTAAGACCTCACCTTGAATATTCAGTACAGTTTTGGGCACCAGTTCTGAAAAAGGATATACTAGAACTAGAGTGTTGCGATGAGCAACAAAATTAATCAAGGGAATGGAGGACTTGACGTATGAGGAACACCTAGACAAACTTGGTTTATATACTCTAGAGAAAAGAGGACTAAGAGGAGATCTTATCTCATTGTACAAATATATGAGAGGTCATACACAAGGATCTGTGTGGTGAGCTATTAATTCCCAGGCCTGATCAAGTGACCAGGGAACACCCTTTGAGATTAGAGGAAAGGAGGTTTAGACTTCAATAGAGGAAGGGTTTTTTTACAGTAAGGGTTGTTAAATTGTGGAATTCTTTTGTTATGGCAGATACAATGCATAGATTTAAGAGAAGATTAGATACATTTCTTACAAAAGGGAACATACAGGGTTATATTGTATATTAGTAGGCAAATCAGGAAGGTCTGATAAAGACTAACATATTTGGTAGCAGGAGTGCTATACAGTTCTTATGTCAATAGGGTATGAGGCAAAGGTTGAACTTTATGGACTTGTGTCTTTATGCAACCTAATTTAATATGTTACTCTGTTAATACAAGGAGAGCATTTAAAAAAAATATAGGAGAAGAAACAATGTACAATTTAAATGGATGGTAATGTTTCATAATACAAGCAGCTCTAATTAATCATATTATTTGGGCCTTGGAGAGTGTTATTTCAGTTCTGTCAGAGTTGTAGTTCAAGAGTAATTGAATGATAAAGTATTCCCCTCCCACCTCTTTTACTGAAATAACACTGCTCAGCTCAGAGCAGCAGGGTGCGTCCAAGTAGATTGCAGAGAGGGACAATCTTCAATTAAGATAAGGGAAAATGCTGAAAAACCTGTTGTAAAGGAAGCTGAGAAGGGACCGCATCGCCTTCTGCCGTCGTTCCCAGGTCTCTCCCTCTCAACGCCAGATAACCGTCGTCAGATGCACCAGTTGAAATATGGACGGTCACTGAAACAGTCGCAGGATCGCTGTAAGCAGGGAAGAATGGGCAGTAGAGAGTGAGGCCTCTACTCCCGGTCAAAGGATCACTGGAAGATGTCACAGGAACACAAGGATGAGAAGATGGAGTCCACGTCACTGCCTGACAGCATACGAAGTCGGGTCGCAGGAAGCTGGCAGCAGGAGGTCAATGGTTTAGGATACTTGGCTCAGATGAGTATCAGAGTGGACAATTTAGACCATAAGCAATACAAGATTCCAGGACTCCTTGTTCACTCAGAATAAGACTGACTTTATTGTACAAAACCACACATATTTATACAGATCAACTACATTGAAATACATTGGCCAACCAGATACAATAGGGTGAGGGGCAGGCATAATACAATCCAAACATAAGACAAGGAACCAGCAGCAAATTGTAAGGACTGACACAATGGGGCATTCACAGAGGTAATCAAATCACAATATACAATACAAAGGACTGACAACAGAGTTTCAGGTTATACAATAGGTGACTCACAGACTGAGGGGCATGAATAGATTAACACATGGCAGGGGATCTCAGTGCATCTTACAATACACAATACAATGGCTTGAGGAACTGCAATGCACAGTAGAATAATTAACCTCTCACTTCCCATTCCCTTGGAAGCAAGCCAGCAGTCTAAAACAAGGCAGTTTTGTGTAATAAAATCCATTCGCCCCATTTGCATAAAGTCTATCCAAAGTCTTTTAGTGCACAACTAGGGCAAAATGTCCACAGTCACTGGGTCCTTTAACTAACAATTCCAGGCTCAGACAAGGGCTCCAGTAATGGACTAAGTTCTGTTACATTTCTCCCCTGTTTTTGTACCAAGCCAGCAGTTGCTGGAGTAAATGCTGGCTTGGGACTCTGGGACAGCCATGCTGTATTGAGCCCCTTGTCTAGAGCTGAGCGCACAACTTGAACCCCTTGTCCTGGATCAGGGAAAGACTTGAGCCACTTGTCCGGGCCAGGAGAAAACATTAGCCTCTTATCCAGGCCTGGAAACAACAGGCATGCCCCTTGTCCTGGGCCAGGGGGAAAACTGGGGCCCTTGGTTCTGGGCTATGGGAACTGGTGCCTCTTGGTCTTAGCTGGCACCAAGTTGGGAGGCCTCTCCTGGGCTGAGCTCTAGGCAGAGCTGGGGTCAGGCCCTCCTGGGTCTGGGGCCAGTGGCTCAGGGTCCATAGTCAGTCCATACGGTGGATCTCCTTGGGGCAATTGTGTCTCTGGATATTCAGTGGCCTGGGGGTCAACTTGTGGAATGTTGGGGACATCTCCCCCTTTTGGTGGGGCAAGTACCCCCCAGTGACAGGAGAGGATGCTGCTCCCACTCTCCTGTGCTGAGGCAACATCCAGAGAACTGTTGGCAACACTGTGGACTTTTTTGCCCAGGGTAGAGGCATCCAAAGGACCAGTGAGGAGCGCACTCCCACTCACCAATCCAGGGCAAACAGACTCTGGTCTGAGATCAAAACTGGGGCAAGACCCAACTTCCTTAGGGAGGACAGTGGTCCCACTCCCTTTGGCAGGGTCAATATTTTGTCTGGTGGGAAACGATTTCCCACCCACCAGGCTGGGGTCAAGGAATTCAGGGGGCACACCAACATCCCTGGGGAGGACCGTGGTCCCACTCACCAAGGCTGGGTATTCAGGGTAAAGGGCAACAAGTGGTGGGCTGTTGATGAGGACTGCTGTCCCACTCATCACAGCCAGGGGTTCACAGGGCCTGGTGGGTTCACTCCCATCCACCAGGCCAGGGGTCACATAGGGGCTGGTGGGCTCGCTCCCACTCACTAGTTCACAGTCCATAGGGACAGCACAAGAGGCATCAGCACTGCATGGGGTCAGTCCACTGAGCTCTTTTTCTTCCTGGCCCCCCACATCAGGGCCATTTCTTCTCTTGAGAAGGAAGGCACTCCCAGTCCTCCTGGCAATCTTATCCATACACCTGGATTACACATTCTTCTCCTTCTCCAGGGCAACAACAGTGGGGAATGGACTGGGGCTGCTGTTGGGGACCTGCATCTCCTTCACCACAGCAGGGGTTCCCAAGGCCCTGGTGAGCTCGCTCATACTCACCAGGCCAGGGTTCACAGGGGGGCTGGTGGGGAAAGCATTCCCACCCACCAGTTCACAATCCCTAGTGTCCACAAGGGGGCCAGCAGCACTGCTCTCCTGCAGTCCGCTGAGGTCCTCTTCTTTCAGGCCACAAGCCGCAGGGCCATTCTCTGCCTTGAGGAAGACCGCAGCCTCATTCCTCAAGGCGGCATCATCCATGGCCCAGGAGAGCACACATTGCTCTTTCTCCAGGGCATTTTCCCACAACAAAGGGGCCATCTTCTTGGGGCTGTTGGTGAGCTCTCTCCCACTCACCACAGTAGGGGGTTCACAGGGACTGATGGGCTCTCTCCCACCCATCAGTTGGGGTATAATATTGCTGCTGATGGGGACCTGCGTCTCGTCCACCGCAGCTGGGAAAACAGGGGAAGGGGCAACATGCTTATCAGGGGAGACGCTTGTCCCATCCCCTGATGCAGAGGCATCCTTGTGGCTGAGGAGGAACAAATTCCCACTCCTCAGATCAGGAAAAACATAATCCAGGGGCAAAGGGGTATGAGAGAGGACCATTGTCCCACTCCCTGATGTAAGGGCAACACAAAGGGCACTGGTGAGGAGCTGACTCCCACTCACCACTGTGGAGAGAACAGGGGCAATCTCATCCAGGACATCGTCTTCACTGAATTCCTCCTCAGATGAATTACCCCCCCCCCCAGTCATATTCCTCTCTTTGGGACTCCCGGACCTCTTGAATGAACCCAGCATATAATTGCTCCAGGTCTCATTCACATCCTGCCAGGATGTCCAAATTTCCCTGGCAGTCCTCAGGAATGTATCCCCAAAACAGTCCTCTCTATTGTCCCGGATCACCCAGTATCTGCTGGAGTAAGGGCACCCAAAAGTAGAGTCCATGTGGTAGGCATTCCATATAAGCCCTTGGATATCACATTGCAAGAGGGCTGGGGACCAGTCGAAGAGGCCCTCGGATCCATATTCCTAGTCCAGGTGTTTAACAAAGTCCCAGTATTCCTCCTGTACTCTGAGCTCCTCTGTAATGCACTCATCCAACTCTGGGACAAAGTCGTAGATAACATCACCCATCCGGGTCCATTACTGTACTCAGATGGTGCTGTAGTGGTCCTCGTATGCTCCCAGAGTGTCCACCAGCACTGCTTCATCCGCCATGCCTCCACTGCTGAACCCCGATAAACAAAGGAGAAATCCCACCGCTAGCCACCAGTGTAACAGAAGCTGAGAAGGGACCGCATTGCCTTCCGCCATTGTTCCCGGGTCTCTCCCTCTCGACACCTCTCGATAAGCATCGTCGGATGCACCGGTTGAAATATGGACGGTCACTGAAACAGTCGCAGGATTGCTGGAAGCAGGGAAGAACGGGCAGTAGAGAGTGAGGCCTCTACTCCCGGTCAAAGGATCACTGGAAGATGTCACAGGAACACAAGGATGAGAAGATGGAGTCCACGACATACGAAGTCGGGTCACAGGAAGCTTTCAAAGACCCCCTCTCTTTGAATAGGGTCTGGGTTTCTGAGGGTATTTGGCATGAAAAATCCACTGTCACTTGGGTGCATGAAGGTCCTTACTATCCACCCAAGATCGATCTTCAGGACCATAACCTTTCCAATGCACCAAATACTGTATCCTTCCTCTACGCCTTCAGGAGTCAATGATACTCTGTACCTCGTATTCCTCCTGACCCTGAACCTCAACAGGCCCTGGCACCACAGGTGTAGTAGTGTAACTGTTGCATACGAGAGGCTTAAGGAGAGACACATGGAAAATATTATGAATGCGCATGGATGCAGGTATGTCCAAAGCATAGGAAACAGGATTAATTTTGCAAATAATTCTGTAAGGACCAATAAACCGAGGTGCCAACTTATTAGATGGGACTTGGAGATTAAGATTCTTGGAAGAAAGCCATACTCTGTCCCCAACTTGGAAGGAAACCGCTGGAAGCCTTCTGTGATTAGTATAGCGCTGATGACGCTGAAATGACTGACCCAGTGCCCTTTGGACATGTGCCCATGTGGAACAGAGTTGCTTGATATGCTCATCCAGAGCTGGAATCTGTTGTGTCTGAAAGGAATCTTGGAGCAGATAGGGTTGGAACCCATAATTGATCAGAAACGGAGAGCTCCCGGATGAAGAGTTGACTGCATAGTTCCTGGCGAACTCTGCCCAAGGCAACAAGTCGGCCCAATTGTCATGATGGTCAGTCACGAAACAGCGTAGAAACTGTTCCAAACCTTGATTGGCACGTTCAGCTGCCCCATTAGTCTGGGGGTGATACGCAGAGAGAAGGATAGCTGTATGCCCATCTGTTCGCAAAATGCCCTCCAGAATCTGGACACAAACTGGCTCCCCCTGTCGGACACCAGTACCCTGGGTACTCCATGCAACCGAAACACCTCTTTAGCAAACACCATTGCCAATTCTTTAGCCGAGGGAAGGCCACGGAGGGGCACGAAGTGAGCCATTTTAGAAAACCTGTCCACCACCATCAATATGAAGGAATACCCTCTAGACATGGGCAATTCTCCCATAAAATCAATAGAAACATGAGACCAGGGGCGTTCACCATTAGGTACCGGCTGAAGCAAGCTCACCGGGAGATGTCTAGGGGTTTTAGCACGGGCACAGGTGGCACAGGCATTAGTAAAATCGGCACAATCTGATCTCATAGAAGGCCACCAGAATAACTGAGAGAGGGACCATAACAGTTGGTCTCTACCAATATGTCCCGCAGCCTTAGAGGAATGGTAAGTTTCAAGTAATCAAGTACGGAATGGTTCAGCGACAAAACATTTGCCCACCGGGGTTTCATTTCTTCCCCTAGTGGTGAAGTGATATTGGTGCGTATGGTAGCCAATATTCGATCAGGTTGAATGATAGGTGCTGGTGCTTCTTCTCTGTCAATTTCAGCCTCAAATTGTCTTGACAGAGCATCAGCCCTAACATTCTCGGATCCCGGCAAATACGATACAATGAAATTGAATCGAGACAGGAACAATGCCCATCTGGCCTGGTGAGATGACAATCTCTTGGCCTCAGAGAGATAAGTCAGATTTTTATAATCCGTCAGGATTAAAACAGGATTTTTAGTGCCTTCAATTAAGTGACGCCATTCCTTAAGAGCGAGGATAATGGCCAATAATTCTCTGTCCCCTATCTCATAATGGCTTTGAGCTCCGGTCAATTTTTTAGAAAAGAACCCACAGGGTCTGAGTGTTCCACCTTTGATGTGTCGTTGAGAAAGCACTGCCCCAACCCCAATATCTGAGTCGTCCACCTCTAAGGTGAACGGGAGTAATGGGTTGTGGTGGGATAACACAGGAGCATTAGCAAAAGCTAATTTCAGTTTTTCAAAGGCCTCCTCCACAGCCACTAGCCAGAGAGATGGATTAGCGCCCTTATGCGTGAGGTCCGACAGGGGTTTAACAATGGAAGAGAAGTTCTTAATAAACTTCCTATATTAATTGGCGAAGCCCAGAAATCACTGAATAGCTTTCAGACTCTTAGGCCTAGGCCATTGTAAGACTGCTGTTAACTTTTCCTTGTCCATGGCAATGTCCTCTTTGCCAATTATGAGCCCCAGGAATGATACACTGGTTCTGTAAAACTACATTTCTCCAATTTACAGAATAATTTATTTTTACGTAATCGTAGCAATACTTCAGACACATCCTTGATGTGTTGCGACAAGTCTTTGGAGTGAATAAGTATATCGTCAAGGTAGACCACGACACATGACTGTAACATATCTCTGAAAACGTCATTGATCAGTTCTTGAAACACTGCGGGTGCATTACACAGGCCAAATGGCATGACTAGATATTCATAATGCCCAGATCTCGTGTTAAAGGTAGTTTTCTACTCATCACCGGCTCTGATACGTATCAAATTGTATGCCGCCCATAGGTCCAATTTGGTGAAAATCGAGGAACTCTTGAGTCTGTCAAAAAGCTCACTGATGAGTGGTATCGGATAAGCATTCTTTGCCATAAGCTTATTTAACCCACGATAATCGATGCATGGTCTCAGTTTGCCATTTTTCTTCTTAACAAAAAAGAACCCGGCCCCAGCCGGAGAGGTAGATTTCCTTATGATCCCTCTATTAATGGCATCAGAAATGTATTCTTCCATAGCTTGGTTTTCCTCACAAGACAATGGGTATGTGCGTCCCCTAGGGGGCACCGCTCCAGGAGTTAACTCAATGCAACAATCATATGGACTGTGCTGAGGTAAGACGCCAGCCTCTCCCTTACTGAAAACATCGCTAAACTGCTGGTATACATCAGGTAGTGAAGGGGAGGTGCACAAGACCTTAACTGGATGGGTGACGCACTTATCCATACAGAACTGAGACCAAGCAGAGATTTCGCATTTTTGCCAATCAAATTGTGGATTATGCAACTGTAGCCAAGGAAAACCCAATATTACGGCATGGTAGGAGAGTTAATAAGTTGAAACTGCTGCTCTTCTTTATGGAGAGCCGCAATAGTCATGGATAACGGCATAGTTTCAAATGTAACTTGAGCGGGTTCCAAGGGTCTGCCATCAATTGCTTCAATAGCAAGAGGGGTTTCTCTTTCAATGCGTAGTACCCCATGTAATTCAGCAAAGGTATTATCCATAAAATACCCAGCTGCACCAGAATCAACCAGGACCAAAACCTCCACTGAGCGTTGTGCCCAAGATAGTACCACCTGTATGGTGGGTTTTAGTGTGCCCAACACTGGGGACGATTGGACACCACCTAGGGCCTGTCCGCCAAGGTACCCTAGGTGTGTTCATTTCCCTGACGTACCGGACAGGATCTTAGCAAATGCCCATTTTTACCACAATACAAACACAACCCTTGCTTCCTGCGATATAGTCTTTCCTCCTTGGTTAGCCTAGTGAAACCTACTTGCATAGGTTCATCTGGTTCCCGTACTGGTTCACTAGGCTTAGATGCCAGGGGTGGGGTGGGTGGGCAAACTATGCTACTAGACCCATTATTTTTAGACCGTATTCTACGATCTCTGGAGGTTAATCTCTCACGTATTCTGGAGTCAATTAGAATAACATACTCAATATAATCATCTAGGTCAGTAGGCAAATCCTTTGCTGCAATTTCATCTTTAATTTGGTCACTCAGGCCCTGGGCAAAGGCTGCCAACAAAGCCTCGTTATTCCACCCTACCTCTGCTGCCAAGGTGCGGAATTCAATGACATAGTCGCCCACCGTGAGCCTGCCCTGTTGTATCTCCATAAGATATTTAGCAGCAGAGGTGGTTCTACCAGGAGGCTCAAACACTCTCCGAAAGGATTGCACAAATTCACTGAAACTCTTAGTGCAAGGTTTAGCATTTTCCCACAATGGGTTAGCCCAAGCCAATGCTCTACCAGTCAGCAGGGATATCATGAACCCAACCTTACTACGGTCATTGGGAAACGTGTGTGCCGTCAATTCCATAAATATTTCAAGTTGGTTGATGAACCCTCTGCAGAGATGAGGGTCACCATCATACCTTAGCGGCAAGGGTGCAGAAGCCATTAACCCTTTGACTGCGGCCCCTGAGGGCCTTGTATCACTGTCCGGTGTCTGACTTGGCGAGACCACCGGGCTAGAACCAGACTTGTCAGCAAGTACATTGCTTTCAAGGATAGTTTGGATTGCAACCGCCAATTGATCCAAACGTTACTCAAGCATATCCATCCTCCAATGGATAGTCTGTGTATTACCGTCACTCTTATTGTCTGAGGTCATGGCCCTTTCGTACTGTCACGGTTTGTTAAGACTCTCAAACATAAGGTTTAGGTAAAAACATAACTTTATTGAAAAGTTAAAGGCAATCCCATAAGGTTTTCATACACATACAAACAATACATAGCAGATAATAACAATTATAGCAAATAGGTTCTACCGGCCTTGCCAATATACCGGGCAAAGCAACCCAGGCGAGTCTGGAACAAGAGGCTCTACTGGCCCAGCCAAAATACCGGGCTGGGCAGCCTAACGGGATACCAGTGTAGTAGGCTCTACCGGCCTTGCCAATACCGGGTAAGGCAACCTTAAGATGGAATAGTATGCGGTTCTACTGGCCTTATCAATATACCGGGCAAGGCATCCTGACGGAATACCAATAAGTAGGCTCTACCGGCCTTGCCAATACCGGGTAAGGCAAACTTAAGGTGGCAAAGTGAAAGGTTCTTCCGGCCTTACCAATATACCGGGCAAGGCAGCCCAAAGGAAGGTGACAACCACAGTGACCTAATGACTGTCAGATGATAATGACAGTAAGGTGGAATATAGAGGTTACCAGGTCAAGTGGTTTCACAGTAATCAGAAACTCTCGTGCCCATATACTATAGGAATCAATGCTGTTAGGACTGGACAGCGCACTCGGAACCATCAAGAACCTGACTGCAAGTCAGGGAGTAAACCAGCGCCCTACATTAGGAACATACAGGCAGAATGAGAGCCACAAGACTAGTGGAGCAAACCATCGTCCGCACGCTGGGACCAACAGACTGAATGTGAGCAGAAAGGCTAATGGAGCAAACCAGCGTCCGCATGTTGGGACCAACAGACTATAATGTGAGCCGCAAGGCTAATGGAGCGAACCAGCGTCCGCACGCTGGGACCAAGCAGACTGTAATGTGAGCCGCAAGGCTAATGGAGCAAACCAGCGTCCGCACGCTGGGACCAACAGACTATAATGAGAGCCGCAAGTCTAATGGAGCAAACCAGTGTCCGCACGCTGGAACCAACAGACTGTAATGTGAGCCGCAAGACAAATGGAGCAAACCAGCATCCGCACGCTGGGACCAACAGACTGTAATGAGAGCCGCAAGGCTAATGGAGCGAACCAGCGTCCGCACGCTGGGACCAACAGGAGGAAATGTCGCTGAAGCGAATGAAGAACAATGTCGCCACAGATGCAGGAACTGGAAGCAGGAAACAACAGGAACCAGCAGAGAAGATCAACCGGATCAAGCGCGGCCAAGCAGACTGGCAACAGGAGCGTCAGCTACTGATGAGAACAACCGGAACCGGACTGGAACTGACAAAGCAGGCAGGAACTCAGGAACAGGTTGACTCAGGAACTCAGGAACTCAGCAACAGGCCAAATCAGCTACTGCAGCAAGGAGGAAGTGGATGCTGTCAAAGACACCATGAAAGGGCAACCAGAGGGTGCCCAGACTGAGTTTAAAAAGGCAATGTGAGGTGGGCTGAAGGCAGACAGCCAATGGGAGCCCCCTACAGGTGACAGACACTGAATTGCAGCAATCACAGGCACCGTGATTGAGGGACTGCAATACACATTGGAATAATTAACCCCTCACTGCCCATTCCCTTGGAAGCAAGCCAGCAGTCTAACACAAGGCAGTTTTGTGTAATAAAATCCATTCGCTCCATTCACATAAAGTGTATCCAAAGTCTTTCAGTGCACAACCAGGGCAAAATGTCCACAGTCTCTGGGGTCCTTTGACTAACAATTCCAGGCTAAGACAAGGGCTCCAGTAACAGACTAAGTTCCGTTACACCTGTCTAGGGGGACAAGGCTTTCATTGTTCTCACAGTAAGAAGATTGTTCCTTGCTGTGAGCTGTCTGGTCTATGGACCAGATTCCACATCTGAGGGGAGGTGGCTTACAGTAGGTAAAAGGGGTTGGAGGGGGAAACTTTATCATTCAATTACTCTTGAACTACAACTCTGCCAGTATTGAAATAAAACTCTCTATGGCTCAAAAACTATGAAGATTAATTGGAGCTGCTGTTTTTATGAAACATTACTATCCCTTTAAATGGTAAAAGAAAGTCCTGGGAGCACTATAAGTCTAATATCAAAGGGAGGGATTAATATGTTGAATGTGAAAAATATTTGTCAAATTAAAATGGTGAAAGAAAGCACTATAATTTGAATTTCAAAGGGGGGGTTAATATGTTGAAAGAGGGCACTCTATGTCAGATTTCTATGCTGTACTATATTATGCACTGCTTTTGTTCGAACAACAATGGTTTTGAAACCGTCACTGTGGCTTCTACTTCTCATCTCTGAGGCACAGGATTACTGACAGAAAACGTAACCACAAAACAAGTGGTAATACTGAGCGTGGGTGATAGAATGCTACTTGCATGTTGTTTTCAGTTGTTTCCTATGGGCTTTTTTTGACTGGCAGTGCGTATGATTACTGCTGATTTTGTTTTCACAAGTCGGGTAATAGGATACTAAAAAAACACAACGCCTGTTTTTTTTTTTACTGCTGGTAATAGAATTGAGCCCCCAGTGGGAAAAGTCACTTATCTATACCAGAATAGATTGGGTGATAATAATTTGAGAAGTGTTACAGAATTTTATATAAGAAAGTATATAGTTACTAATTCTGATAAAGGTATAATCTGTGGTGATATAAGTTATCATCTCACTTTTTTACTTTCAGGTAGGTCCAGAATCCCACAACAGCCAGTAAAACACTAGAAAAAAAACAGCCAAATAAAGCCCTTTTTCCCTTGTTGCACTTGCTTTTATTGCTAAAAGACTAATATTTCATGAATAAATAAAACAAAACACCTGTTCGGTTAAAAAATAAAAGATAACATTATGAGCATGTTGTGAGACAAAGTCTAATCTTATGTATGGCCTTGAAGTTTTATAACTCGCTCTCAGCATCTTTTTAAGATGAAAACATTTTTCTTAAACACACAGACTTAAATTAATCTAACAGCAAGCAAAAATGGCTCCAACAGACCATTGACTATTTGCCATGTATACTGATTAGATTCTCTGGTATTACACTTGTTTGGCCCAAGCCCTGAGGAAACAGTGATTTGTAGTAGACTTGTGTTAGACCGAAGCCCTGAGGAAACATTGGTTTGTAGGACTTACACTTGATTGGCACAAGCAATGAGAAGAGCACTGAAGAGGACAACAAGTCACAACAAGTCACATTCAAGTGTTGATGATGCTGGCAATAGCATAATAGAGGAAGGTGTAGCAGCTGAATCGCCTGCTGCATCAGACAGTGAGACAACCAAGCACTAAAACACCTGTCCTCAAAGTAGTAGTGAATTTTGTTACAATAAAAGTAAAAATACATTTTTTGAGACCTCTAAAAGTTTAGAGGAATATAAGGGTAGTAGTGGGCAAGAACTGTCAGGTGATACTGATGCTGTTGAGGGTGACCTAATGATGACTGATGATGATACAGATCTAGAACATATCCCTCAAGCATCCTTCTATTATTCAGATACAGATGAAGTTGATAGTGAGGATGATGACAGGGATATAAGGTTAGCAGAAAGTCAAAGGCTGTATCTTCCACCACTTTTAAGGAGCACTGTACCTGTCTATAAAGTGTTTGAGAAAGTCATTGGAAAGTCTGACCCTGGACAAGTACAGATGTCAAAAAGCACACAGTCACCCTAGCAGTCATCATGAGCATCATCACCTCTTCAAAGTCCAAGTCCCACTCAGTCACACATACCTGTTTTGAGTACCCAGCAACAGCAGCACAGGTTAACATCCACAGTGTTAGATATGAAGAGTATCTCTGGTGCTGCTGTAAGTGCTGCACCTTTGACACTTAGCAGCAGTGGCAGTCGAATTACATCAACATCCAGCTGATGAAGTAGTAGTAGCAGAAATGACAGCCAGGACAAACATATTAACAGCAGCACAGATGAGAAGGTGGAGGAGGGATGTGAAGAAAGGTTGCCACCATCTACCACACTTGGGACCATTGCTATGAGCGACAAGTAATGTGTGTCACTAATCTGAGAAGGAGGATAGAGATTTGATGCAAAAATGACAATAGTAAAAACTATATACATGCACATATCACAACCATACCAGCCAGTCCCCCACTACCACCACTACAATACACATCTGCCACATTGTAGGATTTTTTTTTTTAATGTCTTGACATCATCATGAATATGTGCCAGTGTAATTTACGAAGGAAGTTAGTGTTATTGGGCAAAGGTCAAATGCATTCTGCATGCTAACACATTTTTCAAGCCATATGTTGCAGTAGGACTCACAACTTTGACTTTCAGCCATTTATTTCTAAACTTCAGCCCTCAGAAAAAGTAATATTAGAGTGGGAAATGTAGTACCTATAGGAAATATAGGTGAAAAATGTGTTAAAATAGGCGAAAAATGTGTTAACATAGGCAGAACATTTGTTACAATAGGCGAAAAGGAGGATATTTTTGCATAGGCGGTAAAGCGAATTTTTTTGCGGGAAAAGAAAAAAATCGGCATGTTTTCGCAGTCATGCGGTTAATTTTTCACACTTTTTGCTCAACCCTACTATTAAGGGTTCTGAGCTGTCAGAGACAACAGAGAAAAGGGATTTGGGAGTAATTTTTTCTAATGCTTAAATTTAGGCATGCAGTGTAACAAAGCAATGGGGAAGGCAAGCAGGGTGCTAGGTTGTATAACTAGGGGCATTAGTAGCAGAAAAAGTGAAGTGGTCATGCCACTCTACAGATCTCTAGTTAGAACTCACCTAGAATATTGTCTACAGTACTGGAGACCCCATCTCCAGAAGGATATAGATACTCTAGAGAAAATTCAGATAAGGGCTACTAAAATTGTGACTGGTTTACAGGAAAAGAAATATCAGGATATACTAAAGGATCTGAATATGTATAGGTTGGAGGAGAGAAGAGAGAGGGGATATGACAGAAATAGTCAAATAAATGAAGGGATTCAACAGAGTGCAGGAGGAAAGTACATTTCAAAGGAGTAAAAATTTTAAGACAAGAGGCCATAGTCTAAAACTAGAATGACACAGGTTCGCTGAGAGGGTAGTAGATAAATGGAATAGCCTACAAGCAGAAGCTTTAGAGGTTAATCCAGTGACATAATTTAAACATGTTCAGGACAGCCTTATGCCTATCCCATGCAAGACCAAGGACCAAACAAGGTTTGAGGTTTTTACAGTAAGAAAATGGGCAGAATAGATGGGCTGAATGGTTCTTATCTGCTGTCAAATGTCCCTATGTATATTTGATGGCCCCCATCTACAGCACTCTTTGCAACAGTTTATATATGTCATCTATTTTTTTCAAGTCTATATATTTTTCTTATACAGTATGTTTCTTGCTTGGGATGAGTGCATCATTTAAAGAGACTCTTTTTTAGGGAAATTTTCTTTTTCCTTATTTTTTGTATGTACTTCATTATAGTCTTTTACTAGTGCCTGTCTATATCTATACATATTCTCAGTTGTGGTTTTATCCTTGTAAGGGATCAGTTCTCAGGTGGATGAACTGTATTTTTATGTTATGACTTTGTTGATTTACTTTTATACATGGCCAGTGGCTACTATTGGCCCATTTTCTTTTGTATTGGTTCTTTTTGTTCCATTTCATTATGGATTATAATCTTGAATCTGGACTGGCGGAGAAACTATCCAATATCCTCTCCTCCCAAGAACTAGTTATTGTACCATAATCAGAGGCACATAATTCCTCTACAGATATCTGTAACACCCTAATCAGATTACATTACCAATATACCACATTGTTGTGGAATATCCATAGTTTGGAACATTATGTAAAGTTTAACTTAATTCCACAAGGGTTACGAATTCAAGTTCTGCCAGCATGGGAAGCTGAGTCCGAATTTAAAGAAGCGTGGGAAAAGGTTCTAAGCCAATGTTCTCTGCAATTAATGAACTTACTCATGAACATGACAAAACACACCACTCAATGTAAAATTGTTACAAATTGACACCAATAGCAAAGTTACGCCATTTCACACACAGTTGAAAATTGAAGTCCAAACATTTGACAACATGATAGTGGAGAAAAAGAAGACTGAATTTGAATGAGATATATGTATCTATAGGTGGATACACTTGAGTAATAAATGTAAAATGAAGAAACAAATACAATACAAATACAAATACAAACATCTGAGGTCCAACCTCCCTAGAATATATCACCATCTACTAATGTACCAAATAGAACTTTGTCAGGTTCTGAGTCTGATCTGCAAAGTGACAAGGAACATTTGAATCCTGTAGAGTCTTTTTTAGAGACCACACCCACAGACAAATCAATCTACGTGAATTAAGAGATTGTCTGCAATGGGGGTATCACACTCAAATCACCCATTGACACAAAAACAAGAAACAGCACAGATCCAAAACAAAATGAGTGAGATTAATTTATCTGCTCACACTATCTCTAATGTACAAAGGTCAGTGCTAGAGAAAGGTCTCTTTTTTTGCCTTACACAGCAGTAAGACAGAGTCCAACTAACTAAAGACTTTTATCTTTTTTGCAGGAATCTCTCAAAGTTTTTTGATAAATCTTCACCACCTATTGCTGATTTGGATTCAGAAAGTATCCTGTTTTTGGAGACATTGGACTTGTTGTAAGGGAATGCAAATACTGGTGCCAAACAGCCCTCACCTAAAACTCGCTTTAAACCACCATCAAATGTCATATGCAGATCTGTCTGCAGGTGCATTTTTTTTATCATTTAGTATGCAAGGAGATTTTGGCCAAACCTTCTTATTTACAGCATTCAAATAACCTCACATTTAAAGGGATAGTAATGTTTCAAAATAAAAGCAGCTACAATTAATCTTCATAGTATTTGGGCCATGCAGAGTATTATTTCAATACTGTCAGAGTTGTAGTTCAAGAGTGACAGTATTGAAATAACACTCTCCATGGCCCAAATACTATGAAGATTAACTGGAGCTGCTTTTATTTGGAAACATTACTATCCCTTTAAGGAAAGAAATGCCTTAAAAGAGATGGCTTACTGGACAGATGTAGAAATTAAGGAGCAGATAAGGGAGGTAACATGGTGGTTTGGCCATGGGAAATTTACGTGACAGAGGTACAATGACAATTACTCAGTCAGACTACCTATAGATGGGTAAATTTTACCAAATTCTGACAGAGGCACAATACAATGGTACCCTTAACAAAAAAGAGTTTGAATTCATGAAGGTGGGATTTCCTGTAATACCAACTTTCTATATACTAACAAAAATTCATAAGAACATAACAAAACCACCGGGCAGGCCAATCGTAACCGATATTGGTAGTCTTTGTGAACAGGCTTGCACCTTTGTTGATTAATTTTTACAACATTTAGTACTCAGCCTGAATTCATACTAAAGAGACTTGGCAGAACTTATGTCTAAACTGCAGGAACTCTCAGTAGAGCCGGAGACCCTGCTCGTGACCCATGATGTGGAGTCTTTGTACTCCAGCATGTATCACGAGCAGCGTCACTCTGCTGTGGCTTATTATCTTAGGCAGTCCAATTATGTTTCTGATTTACAGTTTTGTGTTTTTCTGTTGACCATTCTAAGATTTTTTTTTAAACATAATTATTTTGGGGAGCGTGGCCTGGCAGCCATAGAGGTTAGATGTGTATTACTCCAGCTACTACTAACAAGTGAGAAAATCCTGGCTCATCGTTTCCAAATTTGAAACTCTGGAGTCTTTCACTACCTTTCCTGGCTCCCCTGCTTCTAAGCTACCTGAAGATACCTAAATTGTGCTTGACGGCCATCCGGGGTCGGAGTGCCCTCGTGGCGGGGCCTGGGCTGCTCGTCCGTGTCCTTGGCTGCAGCGCTACCCTGTGGAGTGTGACTGCTCATTTACTGCCTAGCTTGGGATTCCACTGCTGCAGACGCTGGAGCGAGAAGCGGCAACTGAACCCGGGATTCTTTACCTGGCTGTCTCCTGTGTGAGGGAGAGGTGACTGGTGGCCCGCTGTGCTGGATGCGGAGCTGAATCGGGGACCACCGCGGCCTTGCTCCACCTCGACTGGGGAGCAGTGGTGGATGGAACCTGTCTGGCTTCAGCTGCATTCCCCTCTCTGTCTCATGCATTAGCCCAGTGCTAAGTGTTGCATCGGGCCTGCCCTTCTTGTGAGGGGGTGAGTGGACCTTCTGGTTACCCCTTTCCCTTAGAGCGCCTACCAATTTTTTATTTTATGTTCCCAGTTCCCCCCCCTCCCAGTAGGCCTCCTTGTGAATTGGTGCTGCTGGACATGTTGAGTAATTGGGTGTCTGGACGCTCCTGGACTCTCCTGCAGGAATTAAAATAATTGCATGATTGCCTACTAAGGCCCGTTGTGTAGGGGATGTATAGACAATAGTCACCCTGACACCAGGCACTGGAGCTGCGGGTGTGACTGAAGGGCCTATTATTGCTGCTCCAACTTCTGGATGGTGCCCTTACATTATGGCATCATCTTGGGCTCTACTGCTTTATATCTTGCTGCTGATTCCCCCTACGTGTCTGATTTCTCTCCTGTATATGTTTCCCTCTTCTACCCCATGTATATCTGAATATTTCAATGCAAGACACTGGAAGATACCTGATTATTGTAATTCATATCTGATGCCTCCAGGTTTTGTGAGTCAATTTCTACAAGAGTAACTGGAAGATTTCTTGTTGCTACACCAACCTTTAGCTAAAACCATTAAATTGCTGCGGATTCCCCCTATCTGTTTAATATCTTTCCTATATATGTTTCCCTCCTCTTCCCCGTATATATTTGAATGAGCCACATGTGATGCCTTGATCCATGTTATGTGTGGCACTTGAATACCTGAAGTGAAAACATGAGACAAGATATGCATGTTATTTGAACTTTGAGGGATCCTGTCTGCACCTACCCGCCTTAGCAGCAACTGTCCACCCTACTCTGAATTTGGTCTATGTTGATCTGACTTATACTTGCTTTCTCAATCCCACTATGGTTAAAAAGTCATCAGAATACAGAAAGGAATTAAGTAAATTTGCTAGAAGAGCTATGGAGGCAGAGGAGGTCACGGCCATGTTGGAAGCCCCTTCTACGTTGGCCTCGCCGGCACAGTCCTCAGCTTCCGAGGAAGATGATTCAAAGTCCAATTCACAGAAATAATGTCTGCACTCGCTACCTGCCAGGCAGTTCTGACCAACAAAATTACGTGCAGACCAACAAAATCTGCGTGAAAACATCACTGATGTTCGACAACGTATCTCTATTGTAGAGGACATGCTTCCTCCTGAGGTTACCATGGTGGATGAGTTAAAGAATCAAGAAAGATCTCTTCAGTCCAATGTAGATGATCTTGAGAACAGATCTAGATGCAGCAATGTTCTTATAACTGGGCTGCCAGAGGACTGCGAGGGTCATGTCTCTGAGCAATTCATGGAGGCCTGGATAAAGGAACATGTTGGCACAAGAGGTCTTTCCCCATCCTTTACTGTTGAGCGGGCGCATTGTTTGCTGACAGGCCAGAGACCTCCTGGATCTTCTCCACGTCAGATGATTATCAAACTTTTGAATGACAGAGATTGAGATGCCATACTTCATATGGCCAGGATAAAAGGCCAAATCCTTTTTGAAAATCAGCAAATCTCCTTTTATCTGGATTTCTCGACTGATGTCCAATGCCAGAGACGCAAGTTTGTGGAGGTGAAGAGCAAACTTCGATAGAAAAACATTTCCTATTCTATGTTGTTTCCTGCTAGACTGAGAATTGTTCATGATGGTAACACCATCTTCTTCACGTCGGATTCGGAGGCTAGAAAATGGGTGGACACTCATTAGAAAAATTTCATCACTCCTCCATTTCCTTACACTGCTGCCGCGGTCTTATACTCCTGAGATTTCATATATTTTGTCTCCCTGATCTTCGATGGACACTGGGGCGGATCCCGAGGGACATGGAGGCCATCTGAACTGACCCTACTCCTGCTGATCTACTTGAATGGAGGCTGAGCTCGTTAGGACATGGTAACATGGCCCCTGTGCAAAGGGGATATAGAGCAATGTTGACGCTGGACTCCACCCCTCTGGGGCTCACGATCTGTGGTGAACTGCTCTGAGATCTCTAATGTGGTGATGAGGTTGGGGGTGAGATAATATGCTATGATTTCGAAAAATTGACTAAATGCCTGTTTTGATAATGCCATCACAAGTATATGTTTAAATGTATATGCATTTGCTTATATGCCTGTCTGGGGGGGGAGGGGGGGAGAGATTTTTTTTTTTCTTCTCTCTCTCTCTCTCTCTTCCCAGCCATACTAATGTTGTGAGCACTAATCTGAAATGTTATTAATCTGCAGGTACTATCTGGCATGTCGTGGGTGGTGGTTGGATGCTGCTTTGCCGTGATTCGGCACTTAAATTTTTTGAAGCTGTTAGTTTTTGTTTATATATTTTATGATGCCTCCAATCTGCCAGAGGGATGCTAAGATGAGATGAATAAATGTGAGGCATACCTAGTGGCCCCGGGGGGATTTGCTTTGTTACTATCACGGTGCCCTGCTTTTTCCTGTCAGTCTCTGTGTGTTGCACTCCCATTGGCTGAGCTTGGTTTGGCCCACCCAGTATGGCCTTTTTATACTGGGCCTCTGGCACCTGTCGGGTGCCCTTTCCTGGTGTTCCTGTACCAGTGCTACTGTGTTACTGTTGCTGTGTTCCTGTGTACCGACTTGGCCTGTCTGACTACTCCGTTTCTGGTTCCCGCTCCGTGATTCGACCCGGCCTGGCTGACGTTCCTGCTTCGTGATCTGCCCCGGTTTGTCTGACGTTTCTGCTCCATAATTCGACCCGGCCTGGCTGACATTCCTGCTCTGTGACCTGACCCGGCTTGTCTGATGTTCCTGTGCTGAGATCCGGCCCAGCTATCCAGTTCCTGCTCATTGTGTCACCTCGGCGACATTCTGACTTCCGCTTAGTCTGGCCCTGCAGGACTGAGAACCACTGTTGCCTCCGTTACTGCTGAATCTCCCATTTACTCTTGCAGAGCTTGTTGCCTCCGTTACCACTGAGCCTTCCGTTAACTCTTGCAGAGCTTGTTGCCTCCGTTACCACTGAGCCTTCCGTTAACCCTTGCAGAGCACTGTTGCCTCCGTTACCACTGAGCCTACCATTAACTCTTGCAGAGCTATTGTTGCCTCCGTTACTGCTCTGGCCGTGTGCTCGTGGTTGCGTTCCGTTCAGCTCTTGCAGAATACTGCTGCCTACGTTACTGCACCGGCAGGGTGCCATTGGCTAATTCCCATCAGCTCTCGCAGAGTATTGTTGCCTCTGTGACTGCACCGGTCGGGTGCCATTGGCTCTACTTATCTAGCTCTTGCAGAGTACTGTTGCCTCCGTTATTGCACCAGTCGGGTGCCCGCGGCTCAAGTCCGTTCAGCTCTAGCAGAGTATTGTGGCCTCCGTTACTGCTACGGCAGAGGGTATAAGTCTCAGCTCTGCTTTGCAGATTTAGGTGCTTGTCTCCATTCTCGCACCACAGTCTCCTGATAGCCGTTTACCATCATACTGGGCGTTGCCAAACACACCACTTCAGAGACTGTTAATATCATTGGACTTTAACCCATGCTTTGCTGAGGTTGCCTTGTTATACCTGACCTGTGACAGTATCTGTACCATTCTACATATTGTATACTGGGCCTGTGTGGGCATATGTCTATGACCTATATTTTCCTATCTATTCCACTGTGATATGCTATAGCCCGCTGAGGGTATTTTTCATTTTGTCTTTCAATAAAACTGTGTTTTATTCTAACCTACTGTGTCTGAGAGTCGTATAAATCGTTACAGTACGAAAGGGCCATGACCTCAGACAGTAAAGGTGAAGGTAATTCACAGAACATCCATTGGAGGATGGATGTGCACGAGCAGCGCCTGGACCAGTTGGCACTGGCCTTGCAGACATTACTTGAGTGTACGGTACACCTTGATAAACCCAATCAGAATCCGGTGGTCCCCCCAGTTTTGACACCAGAGAATCATTCCGTGTTTCCTGCTGCAACGATCAGAGGATTAACAGCGGCGGTGCCGTTACTGCTCATATATGATGGAGAACCTATCCTATGCAGGGGGTTTATTAATAAATTAGAGATAGTCTTGGAGCTAACGCCTCATGCCTTTCCAAACGACCGGAGCAAGGTCGGGTTCATGATATCACTGCTAATGGGCAGAGCTCTGGCGTGGGCCAATCCTCTATGGGAAAATGCCAAACCCTGCACTCAGGACTTCAGGGAGTTCGTACGAATGTTCTGGCGAGTGTTTGAGGTCCCTGGTAGAGCCGCCTCTGCTGCCAAGAGATTGATGGAGATACAACAGGGTAATCGTACCGTGGGGGATTGTGCCATAGAATTTCGTACTTTGGCAGCAGAGGTAGGATGGAATAATGAGGCGTTAGTTGCAGCTTTTGCCCAAGGTCTGGCTGACCATATCAAAGATGAAATTGCTGCGAGAGATGTACCCAATGACTTGGACGAATACATTGATTATGTCATGCTAATTGATTCTCGTGAAAGATGCATGGCTAAAGATAGGAGGACGAGGTCTAGAAACTATAGGCAAAGTAGCCTTTTGAACCCACCCATGCCTCCCTCACTTTCCATGCCTCCTGACCGTTTACCCGAGTCTAGCGAGCCAATGCAACTCGGGTTCACCAGAATCACAAGGGAGGAATGGGCACACCGCAGGAGGCAGGTTCTATGTTTATACTGTGGCAAGGCTGGGCACCTATTACGCACTTGTCCTGTACAGCCGGGAAACGAACACACCTAGGGTACCTTGGGGGACAGGCCCTAGGTGGTGTACAGCAGTCCCTAGACCCAAGTACACAGAAACCCACTATCCAGGTGGTATTTTCATGGGCAGAACAGCCAGTTGAGGTTTTGGCCCTGATGAATTCTGGTGCAGCTGGTTACTTCATGGATTGTTCATTTGCTGACTTACATAAAATTTCTCTGGTCAAAAGGGACTCTCCCTTAGCCATTGAAGCCATTGACGGCAGACCATTGGAACCAACAATGAATACAAATGAAACTATTCCTATTACCATGTCGATTGGGGCCCTCCACAAGGAGGAATTGCGTTTACAGATAATTCATTCGCCTCATCATGCGGTCATTCTGGGGTTCCCATGGCTACATCTGCATAATCCTCAGTTTGACTGGCAGAGATGTAAGGTCATATCGTGATCTGAGTATTGTACGAAGCACTGTTTGTCAGTTAAGATTTTATGTACCTCTCCCTCCGTGCCAACTGAATACCGTGAATTCAGTGACGTATTCAGTAAGGGAGTATCAAGGTGCCTGTGATTTCTGCCTTTTCCTGTCAGTTATCTGTGAAGGCTCTCCATTGGCTGCCTGTCTTGTATCCGCCCAGTATTGCCTATATAGACTGGGTCCTGGCACCCTTTGGTTGCCCTTTTGTGGTGTCTCTATGTCTATAGCCACCTGCATCCTGTTCCTGAGATCCCTGGGCCTTTGCCTCATACACTAGACTCCAGATTTCATCTGTTTACCTGCCTGACAGCCTCCTCTGCTGAAGTGGTTCCTGCGTCCCTTCCTGGTCCAGTTCGTGCTGACGTTCCTGCTTACATTGCTGATCCGGTTGACTGCCGTGACTGTTCCAGCTTCCTGTCCTGGCCTGGCTGTTTGCTCCTGCTTCTGGATCGTGTGCATTCTCCGTCCTCATGTTACCTGGGCGACATTATCATCTCTGAGTATCATTGTGTACTCCAGTACGCGGGTACTGGTTTGCTCCCTCTATCACCGGTTGCTTGCTGCTTCCCATACAGCACCGGTAGTGTCTTTGTGTACTCCAGTACGCTGGTACTGGTTCGCTCCATTTATCACCGGTTGCTTGCTGTTTCCCATACAGCACCGGTAGTGTTATTGTGTACTCCAGTACGTGGGTACTAGTTCGCTCCATCTTTCATTGGTTGCTTGCTGCTTCCCATACAGCACCTGTAGTGTCATTGTGTACTTCAATACACGGGTACTGGTTCGCTCCATATATCACCGGTTGCTTGCTGTTTCTTCTACAGCACCGGCAGGGTCAATGTGTACTCCAGCACGCGGGTACTGGTTCGCTCCATATATCACTGGCTGCTTGCCGCTTCCCATACAGCACCGGTAGTGTCTTGTGTACTCTAGTACGAGGGTACTGGTTCACTCTATCTATCACCGGTTGCTTGCTGCTATCCATACAGCACCGGTAGTGTCATTGTGTAGTCCAGTACGCGGGTACTGGTTTGCTCCTAATCACTGGCTGCCTACTACACCTATATAGCACTGGTAGGCCTCTGTGTAGTCCAGTATGTGCAACTGGTTTGCTCCACCTCTTCTCAGTCACTGAGGCCACTTTTGCTTGCAGCAGTACTTGTCGCCTCTGGGCTCAAGGCTGCCTTGCCCGGTATATTGGCAGGGCCAGTAGAGCCTTCCCTCTCATTGTACCAGTCTCCTGGCTGCCTTGCCCGGTATATTGGCAGGGCCGGAAGAGCCTTCTCTATCATTGTACCAGTCTCCTGGCTGCCTTGCCCGGTATATTGGCAGGGCCGGTAGAGCCTTCTCTCTTGTTGTACCAGTCTCCTGGCTGCCTTGCCCGGTATATTGGCATGGCCAGAAGAGCCTTCCCTCTCGTTGTACCAGTCTCCTGGCTGCCTTGCCTGGTATATTGGCAGGGCCGGTAGAGCCTTCTCTCTAGTTGTACCAGTCTCCTGGCTGCCTTTCCCCGTATATTGGTAAGACCGGTAGAGCCTAATTCCATATTGTGCCTATTCTAAGGCTGCCTTACCCGGTATTGGCAAGGCCGGTAGAGCCTCTCTAGTATTATTCACCATACCACTGTTCACCATTGCTTTGTACTATTACGTGTTGAAATATATGTGTATTGTCAAACCCATGAGGGTTTTCTTTCAACTTTCAATAAAGTTGTGTTTTTATCTTAACTCTGTGTCTGACAGTCAAAACAAACCATGACAGTTCGAAAGGGCCATGACCTCAGATAGTAAGAGTGAGGGTAATGCACAGAACATCCATTGGAGGATGGATGTACATGAGCAGAGCCTGGATCAGCTAGCATTGGCTATCCAAACCATTCTTGAATGTACAGTACTCATGGACAAGTCCGCCTCGTTTCCGGTGGTCTCCCCAGGTTTGACACCTGAGAGCGATACTATGCCCCCAGTGGCTGCAGTCAAAGGGTTAACCACTTCCACTCCATTACCACTCAGATATGATGGCGAACCCAGCCTGTGCAGAGGGTTTATCAACCAACTTGAGATGTTTATGGAATTGACCTTGCATGCCTTTCCTAATGACTGCAGTAAAGTTGGGTTTATGATATCCCTATTGACTGGCAGAGCCCTGGCATGGGCTAATCCCTTATGGGAGATTGCGAAACCTTGCACAAAGAATTTCAGGGAATTTGTGCAATCATTTCGGAGAGTGTTTGAGATACCTGGTAGAACCGCCTCTGCTGCTAAATGCCTAATGGAGATACAACAGGGCAGGCGTACTGTGGGCGATTATGCCATTGAATTCCACACATTGGCAGCAGAGGTAGGTTGGAATAATGAGGCATTGTTGGCAGCCTTTGCACAAGGTCTGAGCGAGCAGATCAAAAATGAAACCGCAGCTAAAGAGTTGCCTACTGATCTGGAAGAATATATTGATTATGTTATCCTAATTGACACTCGGATCCGTGAGAGATTGATGACTAAGAACCGTAGGTTTCGGTCAAAAAACAATGGATCTAGCAGTTCATTTTGCCCACCCAACCCTCCCTTGGCACCTAAAATTAATAACCAGTTACGGGAACCAGGTGAACCAATGCAATTAGGTTTCACTAGGCTAACCAAGGAGGAGAGAGCACATCACAGAAGGCAGGGGTTGTGCTTATATTGTGGCAAAACTGGGCACCTGCTAAGATCTTGTCCCGTACGTCCGGGAAACGAACACACCTAGGGTACCTTGGGGGACTGGCCCTAGATGGTGTTCAACCGTCCCCAGGTTTGATCATACAGAAACCCACGATACAGGTGGTACTCTCGTGGGCAGATTGCTCGGTGGAAGTTCTGGCCCTGGTTGACTCTGGCGCAGCTGGATATTTTATGGATAGGGCCTTTGCTGAATGGCATAAGATTCCGTTGGTCGAGAGAGAATCCCCTCTCGCTATTGAAGCCATTGACGGCAGACCTCTAGAACCTGCCCAGGTTACCTTTGAAACTATGCCATTACCTATGACCATTGGGGAGCTTCATAAAGAGGAACAGCAGTTCCAGATTATCAATTCTCCACACTACGCAGTCATTCTGGGATTTCCCTGGTTGCAGCTTCATAATCCTCAGTTTGATTGGCGAAAGTGTGAAAATTCCACTTGGTCTCAGTATTGTATGGAGCATTGTGTATCCCACCCAGTTAAGATCCTGTGCACCTCTCCTTCATTGCCAAACGAGTACCAACAATTCAGCGATGTGTTTAGCAAAGGAGAGGCTGGCACAATACCCCAGCACAGATCTTATGACTGCGTTATTGAGTTGCCTCCAGGGGTGGTGCCCCCTAGGGGTCGCACATATCCATTGTCTTGTGAGGAGAACCAAGCTATGGAGGAATATATTTCAGATGCCCTCAAGAGAGGGATTATAAGGAAATCTACCTCCCCGGCAGGGGTTGTTTTCTTTTTTGTAAAGAAAAAGAATGGCGAATTGAGACCGTGCATTGATTATCATGGCCTAAATAAATTAATGTCAAAAAATGCTTATCCAATACCACTCATCACCGAATTATTTGACAGGTTAAAAGGTTCCTCAATCTTCACTAAACTGGACCTACGGGCTGCTTATAACCTGATTCAGATCAGAACTGGTGATGAGTGGAAAACACTAGATCCGGGCACTATGAATATCTAGTTATGCCGTTTGGTCTCTGAAATGCACCCGCGGTATTTCAAGAACTGATTAATGATATCCTCAGGGATATGCTGCAGTCCTGTGTTGTTGTCTACCTGGAAGACATACTCATTCATTCAGAAAATGTGTCACAACACATTAAAGACGTATCAGAAGTGTTGCTTCGCATACGAAAAAACAAGTTGTATTGCAAATTGGAAAAATGCGAGTTTCATAAATCCAGTGTGCCCTTCTTGGGGTTCGTGATTGTCAAAGAACGTATTGCCATGGATCAAGAGAAACTTGCGGCAGTATTGCAATGGCCTCGGCCTAAGGGCTTAAAAGCTATTCAGCGATTTCTGGGTTTCGCTAATTATTACAGAAAATGTATTAAGAACTTTTCTATGATTGTTAAACCATTGTCTGACCTTACTCATAAGGGTGCTAACCCTTCCCAATGGTCTGTGGCAGCTGAAGAGGCCTTTGAATCTTTGAAATCTGCTTTTACAACTGCTCCCGTGCTTTCCCACCCTAACCCATCTCTCCCCTTTACATTGGAGGTTGATGCCTCAGAGATTGGGGTTGGGGCAGTACTCTCTCAACGACCTGTTAAGGGAGGACCTCTCAGACCATGTGAGTTTTTCTCCAAGAAATTGACTGTGGCTCAAAGTCATTATGAGATAGGTGACAGAGAACTAATGGCTATCATTCTCGCCCTGAAAGAATGGCGTCATTTACTTGAGGGCACCAAAAATCCAGTATTAATTCTGACTGACCACAAAAACCTGACCTATCTTTCTGAGGCTAAAAGGTTGTCCTCTCGCCAGACCAGGTAGGCGTTGTTCCTTTCTCGATTAAATTTTATTGTATCATACCTGCCTGGGTCTAAGAACGTTAGACAATTTGAGCCTGAAGTGGACAGGGACGAGGTCCCAGCACCTATAATACAGCCTGATCGTATATTGGCTACATTACGCACAAGTATCACTTCGCCACTGGGGGAAGAGATTTTGGCCTCCCAGGCTACCGCTCCCCCGGAAACCCCAATGGGCAAGTGTTGTGTTGATGAGCCATTCTGCACTCGATTACTTGAAACATATCACTCCTCTAAAGCCGCCGGGCATATTGGTAGAGATCAATTGATTTGGTCTCTTTCACAAGTTTTCTGGTGGCCCTCTCTGAGGGCAGATTGTGCTGCGTTTACTAAAGCCTGTACCACCTGTGCCCGTGCCAAGACCCCTAGACACCTCCCTGTGTGCCTACTCCGGCCGGTGCCTAATGGCGAACGCCCTTGGTCTCACGTGTCCATTGATTTTATGGGAGAATTGCCAGCGTCCAGAGGGTATTCCTTCATACTTATGGTGGTGGACAGGTTTTGCATAATGGCTCATTTCGTGCTCCTCCATGGCCTTCCCTCTGCTAAAGAATTAGCGGTGGTTTTCGCTAAAGTAGTATTTCGGTTGCATGGAGTACCCAGAGTGCTGGTATCCGACCGGGGAGACAATTTGTGTCTAGATTTTGGAGAGCATTTTGCGAACAGATGGGCATCCAATTGTCCTTTTCCTCTGCCTATCACCTCCAGACCAATGGGGCCGCTGAGTGTGCCAATCAGGGACTGGAACAGTTCCTGCGCTGTTTTGTTACTGACCATCATGATAACTGGGCTGACCTGTTGCCTTGGGCAGAGTTCGCCAGGAACTGTGCAGTTAATTCGTCATCCGGGAGCTCCCCTTTTTTGATCAATTAAGGGTTCCAACTGTGTTTGCTGCCAGATTCATTCCAGTCTCAGCAGATTCCAGCTCTGGATGAGCATATCGAGCAGCTCGGCTCCACGTGGGCACAGGTTCAGAGGGCACTCGGTCAGTCTTTTCAGCGCCATCAGCGTCATGCCAATCGTAGACGGCTGCCAGTGGTTTCCTTCCAGGCTGGGGACAGAGTATGGCTTTCCTCCAGAAACCTCAAATTACAAGTTCCGTCTAACAAATTGGCTCCTCGGTTTATTGGTCCTTATAGGGTGATTCCTAAAATCAACCCTGTCTCTTATGCCTTGGATATCCCTGCTTATATGCGTATTCATAATGTGTTCCATGTGTCTCTCCTCAAACCTCTTGTATGCAACTGTTACACTACTAACCCTGTGGTGCCAGGGCCTATAGAGGTTGAAGGTCAGGAGAAGTATGAAGTTCAGTGTATCAATGACTCCCGCAGGCTTAGAGGAAAATTGCAGTATTTGGTACATTGGAAGGGTTATGGCCCGGAAGAACGATCCTGGGTGGACAGTAAGGACCTTCATGCTCCCAAATTACTGCAAATTTTTAATTCCAAGTACCCTCAGAAACCAGGTCCCTCTTCTAGAAGGGGGGGTCTTTGAGAGAGGGGGTACTATCTCGGTGCCCATGATTGCTGCCTTTTCCTGTCAGTTATCTGTGAAGGCTCTCCATTGGCTGCCTGTCTTGTATCCGCCCAGTATTGCCTATATAGACTGGGTCCTGGCACCCTTTGGTTGCCCTTTTGTGGTGTCTCTATGTCTATAGCCACCTGCATCCTGTTCCTGAGTTCCCTGGGCCTTTGCTGCATACACCAGACATCAGATTCTGTCTGTTTACCTGCCTGACAGCCTCCTCTGATGAAGTGGTTCCTGCCTCCCTTCCTGATCCGGTTTGGGCTAACGTTCCTGCTTACGTTGCTGATCCGGTTGGCTGCCGTTACTGTTCCAGCTTCCTGTCCCGGCCTGGCTGTTTGTTCCTGCTTCTGGATCATGTGCAGCGTTCTCTGTCCTCATGTCGCCTGGGAGACATTATCATCTCTGAGTATCATTGTGTACTTCAGTACGCGGGTACTGGTTCGCTCCCTCTATCACCGGTTTCTTGCTGATTCCCATACAGCACTGGAAGTGTCTTTGTGTACTCCAGTACGCGGGTACTGGTTCGCTCCATTTATCACCGGTTGCTTGCTGCTTCCCATACAGCACCAGTAGTGTCATTGTGTACTCCAGTACGTGGGTACTCGTTCGCTCCATCTTTTACCGGTTGCTTGCTGCTTCCCATACAGCACCAGTAGTGTCATTGTGTACTCCAGTACGCGGGTACTGGTTCGCTCCATCTATCACCGGTTGCTTGCTGCTTCCCATACAGCACCAGTAGTGTCATTGTGTACTCCAGTACGCGGGTACTGGTTCTCTCTATCTATCACCGGTTGCTTGCTGCTTTCCATACAGCACCGGCAGTGTCATTGTGTACTCCAGTACGCAAGTACTGGTTCGCTCCATATATCACCAGTTGCTTGCTGTTTCTTCTACAGCACCGGTAGGGTCAATGTGTACTCCAGTACGCGGGTACTGGTTCGCTCCATATATCACCGGCTGCTTGCCGCTTCCCATACAGCACCGGTAGTGTCTTGTGTACTCCAGTACGTGGGTACTGGGTCGCTCTATCTATCACCGGTTGCTTGCTGCTATCCGTAAAGCACCGGTAGTGTCATTGTGTAGTCTAGTACGCGGGTACTGGTTTGCTCCTATTCACCGGCTGCCCACTACACCTATATAGCACCGGTAGGCCTCTGTGTAGTCCAGTATGGGCGACTGGTTTGCTCCACCTCTTCTCAGTCACTGAGGCCACTTTTGCTTGCAGCAGTACTTGTCGCTTCTGGGCTCAAGGCTGCCTTGCCCGGTATATTGGCAGGGCCGGTAGAGCCTTCCCTCTCGTTGTACCAGTCTCCTGGCTGCCTTGCCCGGTATACTGGCAGGGCCAGAAGAGCCTTCTCTCTCATTGTACCAGTCTCCTGGCTGCCTTGCCCGGTATATTGGCAGGGCCGGTAGAGACTTCTCTCTCATTGTACCAGTCTCCTGACTGCCTTGCCCGGTATATTGGTAAGGCCGGTAGAGCCTAATTCCATATTGTGCCTATTCTAAGGTTGCCTTACCCGGTATTGGCAAGGCCGGTAGAGCCTCTCTAGTATTATTCACCATACCACTGTTCACCATTGCTTTGTACTATTATGTGTTGAAATATATGTGTATTGTCAAACCCGTGAGGGTTTTCTTTCAACTTTCAATAAAGTTGTGTTTTTATTAGTGTTGAGCGAGCATGCTCGGCCGATGCTCGGATCGGCTCGAGCATCGCTCTGCTCGGCACATGGCGGTACTCGTACGAGTACCGCATGTGCTCGCCCGCCATGTTCGGGTCTCCTCCCCGCACGTTTTGCGGCTGCTGCGCAGCCAATAAACGTGCAGGGAGGCTCTGACATCGGTGTAATGCCAGCAGCCATGTTGGCTGCTGGCATTACACTGATTGGCTGGCCAGAACCCGTGGTCGGGTGCTGTATAGCACCTGACCATCGAGTTCGGCTCAGTCTGAGCCAGGGAGAGCTGAGGATAGGAAGGGAAAGGCAGTGTAGGGAGGAAAAAAACAAAAATTGTGAAAAAAAAGAACCAAAAGTCCTTTTTAGGACTACTGTGTGTGGGGGCAGCAGGTTATTTTGTGTGGGGGGAAAAAAACAAAAAAAAAAAAAAAAAAATATTCTGTTTAGTGTGAAAAGTTGCAGATTAGAGCACATTCTGTTTATTGTGCACAGTTGCAGATTAGAGCACATTCTGTTTAGTGTGCAAAGTTGCAGATTAGAGCACATTCTGTTAAGTCTTCAAACTAAAATATCAAAGTCACATATTCCATTCAGTGTGCGTCGCCGCAGTTTAGCAGCACATTCTGTGTACTGTGCAGAGTTGCAGAATAGGAAGAAATACTGTTAAGTCTTCAAACTAAAATATCAAAGTCACATATTCCATTCAGTGTGCTTCGCCGCAGTTTAGCAGCACATTCTGTGTACTGTGCAGAGTTGCAGAATAGGAAGAAATACTGTTAAGTCTTCAAACTAAAATATCAAAGTCACATATTCCTTTCAGTGTGCTTCGCCGCAGTTTAGCAGCACATTCTGTGTACTGTGCAGAGTTGCAGAATAGGAAGAAATACTGTTAAGTCTTCAAACTAAAATATCAAAGTCACATATTCCATTCAGTGTGCTTCGCCGCAGTTTAGCAGCACATTCTGTGTAGTGTGCAGAGTTGCAGAATAGTAAGAAATGCTGTTAAGTTTTCAAACTCAAATATTAAAGTCACATATTCCATTCAGTGTGTGTCACCGCCGTTTAGCAGCCTATTCTGTGTACTCTGCAGAGTTGCAGAATAGTAAGAAATACTGTTAAGTTTTCAAACTCAAATATTAAAGTCACATATTCCATTCAGTGTGTTTCACCGCCGTTTAGCAGCCTATTCTGTGTACTCTGCACAGTTGCAGAATAGTAAGAAATACTGTTAAGTTTTCAAACTCAAATATTAAAGTCACATATTCCATTCAGTGTGTGTCACCGCCGTTTAGCAGCCTATTCTGTGTACTCTGCAGAGTTGCAGAATAGTAAGAAATACTGTTAAGTTTTCAAACTCAAATATTAAAGTCACATATTCCATTCAGTGTGTTTCACCGCCGTTTAGCAGCCTATTCTGTGTACTCTGCACAGTTGCAGAATAGTAAGAAATACTGTTAAGTTTTCAAACTCAAATATTAAAGTCACATATTCCATTCAGTGTGTGTCACCGCCGTTTAGCAGCCTATTCTGTGTACTCTGCACAGTTGCAGAATAGTAAGAAATACTGTTAAGTTTTCAAACTCAAATATTAAAGTCACATATTCCATTCAGTGTGTTTCACCGCCGTTTAGCAGCCTATTCTGTGTACTCTGCACAGTTGCAGAATAGTAAGAAATACTGTTAAGTTTTCAAACTCAAATATTAAAGTCACATATTCCATTCAGTGTGTGTCACCGCCGTTTAGCAGCCTATTCTGTGTACTCTGCAGAGTTGCAGAATAGTAAGAAATACTGTTAAGTTTTCAAACTCAAATATTAAAGTCACATATTCCATTCAGTGTGTATCACCGCCGTTTAGCAGCCTATTCTGTGTACTCTGCACAGTTGCAGAATAGTAAGAAATACTGTTAAGTTTTCAAACTCAAATATTAAAGTCACATATTCCATTCAGTGTGTTTCACCGCCGTTTAGCAGCCTATTCTGTGTACTCTGCACAGTTGCAGAATAGTAAGAAATACTGTTAAGTTTTCAAACTCAAATATTAAAGTCACATATTCCATTCAGTGTGTGTCACCGCCGTTTAGCAGCCTATTCTGTGTACTCTGCAGAGTTGCAGAATAGTAAGAAATACTGTTAAGTTTTCAAACTCAAATATTAAAGTCACATATTCCATTCAGTGTGTTTCACCGCCGTTTAGCAGCCTATTCTGTGTACTCTGCACAGTTGCAGAATAGTAAGAAATACTGTTAAGTTTTCAAACTCAAATATTAAAGTCACATATTCCATTCAGTGTGTGTCACCGCCGTTTAGCAGCCTATTCTGTGTACTCTGCAGAGTTGCAGAATAGTAAGAAATACTGTTAAGTTTTCAAACTCAAATATTAAAGTCACATATTCCATTCAGTGTGTATCACCGCCGTTTAGCAGCCTATTCTGTGTACTCTGCAGAGTTGCAGAATAGTAAGAAATACTGTTAAGTTTTCAAACTCAAATATTAAAGTCACATATTCCATTCAGTGTGTTTCACCGCCGTTTAGCAGCCTATTCTGTGTACTCTGCACAGTTGCAGAATAGTAAGAAATACTGTTAAGTTTTCAAACTCAAATATTAAAGTCACATATTCCATTCAGTGTGTGTCACCGCCGTTTAGCAGCCTATTCTGTGTACTCTGCAGAGTTGCAGAATAGGAAAAAATACTGTTAAGTTTTCAAACTCAAATATTAAAGTCACATATTCCATTCAGTGTGTTTCACCGCCGTTTAGCAGCCTATTCTGTGTACTCTGCACAGTTGCAGAATAGTAAGAAATACTGTTAAGTTTTCAAACTCAAATATTAAAGTCACATATTCCATTCAGTGTGTGTCACCGCCGTTTAGCAGCCTATTCTGTGTACTCTGCAGAGTTGCAGAATAGTAAGAAATACTGTTAAGTTTTCAAACTCAAATATTAAAGTCACATATTCCATTCAGTGTGTTTCACCGCCGTTTAGCAGCCTATTCTGTGTACTCTGCACAGTTGCAGAATAGTAAGAAATACTGTTAAGTTTTCAAACTCAAATATTAAAGTCACATATTCCATTCAGTGTGTGTCACCGCCGTTTAGCAGCCTATTCTGTGTACTCTGCAGAGTTGCAGAATAGTAAGAAATACTGTTAAGTTTTCAAACTCAAATATTAAAGTCACATATTCCATTCAGTGTGTATCACCGCCGTTTAGCAGCCTATTCTGTGTACTCTGCACAGTTGCAGAATAGTAAGAAATACTGTTAAGTTTTCAAACTCAAATATTAAAGTCACATATTCCATTCAGTGTGTTTCACCGCCGTTTAGCAGCCTATTCTGTGTACTCTGCACAGTTGCAGAATAGTAAGAAATACTGTTAAGTTTTCAAACTCAAATATTAAAGTCACATATTCCATTCAGTGTGTGTCACCGCCGTTTAGCAGCCTATTCTGTGTACTCTGCAGAGTTGCAGAATAGTAAGAAATACTGTTAAGTTTTCAATCTCAAATATTAAAGTCACATATTCCATTCAGTCTGTATCACCGCCGTTTAGCAGCCTATTCTGTGTACTCTGCAGAGTTGCAGAATAGTAAGAAATACTGTTAAGTTTTCAAACTCAAATATTAAAGTCACATATTCCATTCAGTGTGTTTCACCGCCGTTTAGCAGCCTATTCTGTGTACTCTGCACAGTTGCAGAATAGTAAGAAATACTGTTAAGTTTTCAAACTCAAATATTAAAGTCACATATTCCATTCAGTGTGTGTCACCGCCGTTTAGCAGCCTATTCTGTGTACTCTGCAGAGTTGCAGAATAGGAAAAAATACTGTTAAGTTTTCAAACTCAAATATTAAAGTCACATATTCCATTCAGTGTGTTTCACCGCCGTTTAGCAGCCTATTCTGTGTACTCTGCACAGTTGCAGAATAGTAAGAAATACTGTTAATTTTTCAAACTCAAATATTAAAGTCACATATTCCATTCAGTGTGTGTCACCGCCGTTTAGCAGCCTATTCTGTGTACTCTGCAGAGTTGCAGAATAGGAAAAAATACTGTTAAGTTTTCAAACTCAAATATTAAAGTCACATATTCCATTCAGTGTGTTTCACCGCCGTTTAGCAGCCTATTCTGTGTTCTCTGCACAGTTGCAGAATAGTAAGAAATACTGTTAAGTTTTCAAACTCAAATATTAAAGTCACATATTCCATTCAGTGTGTGTCACCGCCGTTTAGCAGCCTATTCTGTGTACTCTGCACAGTAGCAGAATAGTAAGAAATACTGTTAAGTTTTCAAACTCAAATATTAAAGTCACATATTCTGTGTAAGATGAAGAAGGCGGGTAAAAAGGGACGGGGAAGTGGACGTGATCCTGAAAGTTCAGGGCGCGGGTCAGGACGCGGAGAAACTGTGCCTGATGCCAGAGCACAAGAAAGAAAGACATCCACCATACCTAGCTTCATGTGTAATTTTACAGGGCGTCGCAGGACATCACTCTCGAGGTCCGACCACTGCGAACAGGTGGTCGGTTGGATGACAGCTGATACTGCTTCCAGTCGGTTAAGCACCACCCTGTCTTCCACCAAGTCCACTCTCAGTAGCCAAGAGTCTGGTCAACATAATCCTCACTCTGATCATCCTTCCTCCCACCATACACGGTCTGGTCAAAGAAGTGATCCCACACTGGGATATAGTGAGGAGCTCGTCTCATCACCAATCCTTCATTTGACCCTCTCTCCAAGCACGCTTGCAGAGGAACATGACATCTTGTGCCCTGATTCACAACCTCTAGAGGCTACCCAATCACAAGAAGATGACAGATGTGAACGGCATTTAAGGTCAAAGGAAGTAGTGGATGATGATGATGATGATGAGACACAGTTGCCATTAAATCAACCACTATTTCCGTCTCAAGACCTTGTTGAGGAGAATGTTATACAGTTGTCAATGACTGAGTATGTGGTGGGATCAAGACTTGAGGAGGATGATCAGAGTGAGGAAGTGGAGGAGGACTTGGTGGACGATGAGGTGACTGACCCCACCTGGGAAGGTGTAGAGCCGAGCGATGACAGCAGTCCTGAGGGTGAGCCATCTGCAGCACCGCAACAGGCTGGAAGAGGCAGTGGTGTGGCTACAGAAAGAAGGCGGACCGCACCAAACCGGCCCGCAAATGTTCCACGGAGCACCCCCTTGCGTAAATCTACCTTGCCAAAGGGTAGGTGTTCCGCGGTATGGCGTTTTTTTAAGGAAAGTGCGGACGACAAAAGAATTGTAGTTTGCAACCTGTGCCACACCAGAATGAGCCGAGGCATGAACACTAGAAACCTCACCACCACCAGCATGATCCGACACATGGCATCCAAGCACCGTAGTTAGTGGGAGGAACGCCTGGATCGCCCATCTGTGTCTGCAGGCCACACCACTGCCTCCTCTTCCCCTGTTTTCGGTGCCGGCCAATCGCCTGTCGAAGGCGCAGGCCCTCATACCTCCCGCCCTGCACCTGTACCATCTGAAGCACCATCAGCGACCACATCCACTTCCCTGTCCCAGCACAGCGTCCAAATGTCGTTACCCCAGGCATTTGAGCGCAAGAGAAAGTACCCAGCCACCCACCCACAGGCCATAGCACTAACCTCACACCTTTCAAAATTACTGGCCATCGAAATGCTGCCATTTAGGCTTGTGGACACTGAGTCCTTCCGCAGCCTGATGGCAGCAGCTGTCCCTCGGTACGTGGTCCCCAGCCGCCACTACTTTTCCCGGTGTGCCATCCCCGCATTACACCACCATGTGTCCCGTAACATCACCCGTGCCCTGACCAACGCAGTTACTGGGAAGGTCCACTTAACGACTGACACATGGACAAGTGCTTGTGGCCAGAGACGCTACATTTCCCTGACGGCACACTGGGTGAATGTCGTGGAGGCTGGGAGCGACTCGGACCCTGGGATGGCACGGGTGCTACCCACGCCGAGGATTGCGGGCCCTACCTCCATCAGGGTTTCCACCAGCACCTACGTTATTGGCTCCTCCTCCTCCGTTTCCACCTCCGAATTCTCTACACGCAGCGCCACTCCCCCATCAGCCAGTAGCTGGAAGCAGTGTAGCACTGCAGTGGGGAAGCGTCAACAGGCCGTGCTGAAGCTGATCTGCCTTGGGGACAAACAGCACACGGCCTCAGAGCTGTTGCAGGGGATTAGTCACCAGACCGAGCAGTGGCTCTCGCCACTCAACCTGCAACCAGGCATGGTTGTGTGTGATAATGGGCGTAACTTGGTGGCGGCTTTGGAGCTCGGCAAGCTCACACACGTACCATGCCTAGCGCATGTATTTAATTTAGTGGTTCAGCGATTTCTAAAAACCTACCCCAATGTGCATGATCTCTTGACCAAGGTGCGCCGCGTGTGTGCACATTTCCGTAAGTCATCTACAGCTTCGGCCGGCCTGTTGAAGCTGCAGCAGCGCTTACAATTGCCAGCTCACCGGCTGCTGTGTGACGTGAGCACGCGCTGGAACTCCACCTTTCACATGTTGGCCCGGCTTTGTGAGCAGCAGAGGGCAGTAGTGGAGTACCAGCTGTTACACGGTCGTCGCCTCTCCGTTCAACTTCCTGTAATCAGAAGTGAGGAGTGGGAATGGATGTCAGACCTCTGCGAGGTTTTACGCAATTTTGAGGAATCGACACAGATGGTGAGCGGCGATAACGCTATTATCAGTGTAACCATCCCACTTCTGTGTCTACTGAAACGCTCGCTGCTCACAATTAAAATTGACGCTTTGCATGTGGAAGAGGTGGAAATGCGGGAGGAAGAGCTTACACAAGGTGATAGCCAGAGCACCCTCACTTCGTCTTCTCAGCGACAATTGGAGGAGGCGGAGGAGGAGGAGGAAGACACGGTTGCCTCCGCTACAGAGGGTAGCCATGGAACTTTAGTTCCATCTCTTCAGCGTGGGTGGGCAGAAGAGGAGGAAGAGGATGAGGAGATTGAGAGTCATCCTCCTGGTGAGGACAGCGAAATCTTGACTGTTGGTACTCTGGCACACATGGCTGACTTTATGTTAGGCTGCCTTTCCCGTGACCCACGCGTTATACGCATTTTAAACAACACGGATTACTGGGTGTTCACCCTTCTGGACCCCCGCTACAAAGAGAATTTCTCATCTCTCATTCCTCCGGTGGAGAGGACAAGCAAAATGATGCAATACCAGAAGGTTCTTGTCGAAAAATTGCTCCAAAATTTTCCATCTGACAACGCTGGCGGCAGAGTACGTGCTACCTTGGCCAACAGAGAAGGGGAGAAAAGGGGAGCACACAGCAGTTCCGAGAAAGGCAGGGCAACACTCTCCAAGGCGTGGGACACCTTCATGACACCCCGCCAGCACCCTCACCCTGATGCGCAGCCTAGTGTCACAAGGAGGGAAAAGTTTTGGAAGATGGTGAAGGAGTACGTAGCAGACCGTGTCAGCGTCCTCAATGATCCCTCTGTGCCTTACAACTACTGGGTGTCCAAGCTGGACACGTGGTATGAACTGGCACTCTACGCCTTGGAGGTGCTGGCCTGCCCTGCCGCCAGCGTTCTGTCTGAGCGGGTATTTAGTGCTGCTGGTGGCATCATAACAGATAAGCGGATCCGCCTTTCCACCGACAATGCTGATAGGTTGACACTTATAAAAATGAACAAGGCCTGGATTTCCCCTGACTTCTCCACTCCACTGGAGGAAAGCCCCGGGGGAACATAAACTCACTTTATATATGTTATTTACAATGATGGGAATACTCTGTATTCCCATTCACCCCTTCCACCCAAAAAACGGGTATATGGTTGACTCTTAATCTTCTCATCCTCCTCCTCCTCTTCCATATGCCCTGTGATATAATTTTTATATAGGGCCAGCTCACCAGCGGGCCTTGTGCTATAATTTTATATAGGGCCAGCTCACCAGCGGGCCCTGTGATATAATTTTTATATAGGGCCAGCTCACCAGCGGGCCCTGTTTGACAATTTTTATATAGGTCAGCTCACCAGTGGGCCTTCTCATATAATGTTTTATTGGGTCAGCTCTCTAGCGGGCCCTCTCATATAATGTTTTATAGCGTCAGCTCACTAGCGGGCCTTCGCATATAATGTTTAGGATGGTCAGCTCTGCAGCAGACCCTCACCCATAATGTTTTAGATGGTCAGCTCAGCGCACGTTTCCCTCTTAATCATGGCCTCAGTTCTGAAAATCAAGGAAATTTTTGGGAGAATTTGCCTCTGCGCACGTTTCCCTCTTAATCATGGCCTCAGTTCTGAAAATCAAGGACATTTTTGGGAGAATTTGCCTCTGCGCACGTTTCCCTCTTAATCATGGCCTCAGTTCTGAAAATCAAGGAAATTTTTGGGAGAATTTGCCTCTGCGCACGTTTCCCTCTTAATCATGGCCTCAGTTCTGAAAATCAAGGAAATTTTTGGGAGAATTTGCAGATGATATACAAGTAAATATACAGCAAATATTGTTTGGTAACAATTTTTCGCCTAAAGTCGTTTTTATTTTCCTTTTTGTGTGTTTTATGGTCAGTCTGTAAAAATGGCGTACTACGGGCGAAAGATCATTCCCAGCAGCGATGTTGGAGTCCAAGATGCATCCAGACATCCTCCCTATGCTGTCCCTGAACCATTTCTGTGGTGTTTCCATCCTTTTCTTCCCTTTTCCTATGGACCAGGCACCCTCCCCTCATCAGAGCAGGGGGTGCCTGGTGTAATGCTCGAGTCCTCCCATTGACTTCAATGGGGCTCGGGTGCTCGGCCGAGCACTCGAGCCTCAGTGGGTGCTCGGTCAGAGCACCCGAACACCCGAGCATTGGGGTGCTCGCTCATCACTAGTTTTTATCTTAACTCTGTGTCTGAGAGTCAAAACAAACCGTGACAGGGAGAGGCTAGCGCATTGCCCCAGCACAGACCTTATGATTGCGCTATTGATTTGTCTCCCAGGGGTCGCATGTACCCATTGTCGTGCAATGAGAATAAGGCTATGGAGGACTACATCGATGATGCCCTTAAAAGAGGGATTATACGCAAGTCTACTTCTCGGGCTGGCGCCGGTTTCTTTTTTGTGAAAAAGAAAAATGGCAAATTAAGACCTTGTATTGATTACCGCGGACTGAATAAACTCATGTCTAAGAATGCCTACCCCATACCACTTATTACTGAACAATTTGACAGGTCAAAAGGTTCCTCCATTTTTATGAAACTCGATCTACGGGCCGCTTATAACCTGATCAGAATTAAGGCTGGGAATGAGTGGAAAACGGCATTTAATACCAGGTCTGGGCATTATGAATACCTAGTGATGCCATTTGGCCTCTTTAAAGCACCTGCAGTATTTCAAGAGTTTATCAATTACATTCTCCGTGACATGCTTCAGTCTTGTGTTGTCGTATACCTTGATGACATACTTATACATTTTGCTAACCTAGCCCAACACATCAAGGATGTGTCCGAGGTCTTGCTTTGTTTATGCACAAATAAACTATTTTGTAAATTGGAAAAATGCGAGTTTCACAGGTCCAAAGTGCCTTTCCTGGGTTTCGTGATATCTAAAGACGACATTGCCATGGACCAGGAGAAATCGTAGCTGTCTTGCAATGGCCACATCCCAAGGGGTTAAAAGCTATTCAACGTTTTCTTGGCTTTGCCAATTATTATAGGAAATTTATCCAGAACTTTTCCACGATTGTTAAACCTCTGTCTGACCTTACGCACAAGGGTGCTAATCCATCTCAATGGTCCGAGGCAGCTGAAAACACATTTGAGATATTAAAGTCTGCTTTTGCATCTGCTCCTGTACTGTCCCACCCCAATCCTGCTCTATCGTTTACCTTGGAAGTCGATGCCTCTGAAATAGGGGTAGGGGCAGTACTTTCCCAGCGCCCAGTTGCGGGTGGCACCTTGAGACCTTTGTGTGTTCTTCTCAAAGAATCTTTCGAGTGCCCAAAGCCATTATGAAATTGGTGACAGAGAACTCCTGGCTATTATTCTTGCATTGAAGGAATGGCGTCACCTACTGGAGGGTACTAGAACTCCTGTGTTAATTTTAACTGACCACAAGAATCTGACTTATCTCTCAGAAGCAAAAAGGTTGTCCTCTCGCCAGGCTAGATGGGCACTGTTTCTATCCCGATTTAATTTTGTAGTATCCTACCTGCCGGGCTCAAAAAACGTTAGGGCGGATGTCCTGTCAAGACAATTCGGGCCAGAGGTAGAGAAGGATGAGCCTCCCGTGCCTATCATTCAGCCTGATCGTATTCTGGCTACTGTATGTACTAGCATCACTTTGCCACTGGGGGAAGAGATTTTGGCTACCCAGGCTACAGCACCTCCTGAAACCCCAGTTGGCAAGTGTTTTGTGGATGAGTCATTCCGTACCTGTCTGCTTGAGACATATCACTCGTCTAAGGCTGCTGGGCATATTGGGAGGGATCAATTAATATTGTCTCTTTCACAAGTATTTTGGTGGCCCTCCCTTAGAGCTGATTGCTCCACATTCACTGCAGCCTGTGCCACCTGTGCTTGTGCCAAAACCCCCAGACACCTCCCAGTGGGCTTACTTCATCTTGTACCTAATGGTGAACGCCCATGGTCCCACATATCCATTGATTTCCTGGGAGAACTGCGAGTGTCTAGGGGGTATACATTTATCTTGATGGTGGTTGACAGATTCTCTAAGATGCCTCATTTCGTACCCCTCTCTGGTCTTCCTTCAGCCCAGGAACTGGCAGTTGTTTTTGCTAGAGAAGTGTTCCGCTTGCATGGGTTTCCCAGAGTTGTGGTGTCTGACCGGGGGAGCCAATTCGTGTCTAGGTTCTGGAGGGCATTCTGTAGCCAGATGGGCATCCAATTGTCCTTTTCCTCCGCCTACCATCCCCAGACCAATGGGGCCGCTGAGCGTGCCAATCAGGGACTGGAGCAGTTCCTGCGCTGTTTTGTGACTGATCATCACTACAATTGGGCTGACCTGTTGCCGTGGGCAAAGTTCTCCAGGAATTGTGCAGTTAATTCATTCTCTGGGAGCTCCCCGTTCTTCATCAACTACGGGTTTCAGCCATGCCTGCTCCAGGACTCATTCCAGTTGCAGCAGATTCCAGCTCTGGACGAGCATATTGAGCAACTCCGCTCCACTTAAGCACAGGTTCAAAGGACCCTCAGACAGTCATTTCAACGACATCAGCGTCATGCCAATCATAGACGGCTGCCAGCGGTCTCCTTCCAGGTTGGGGACAGGGTATGGCTTTCCTCCAGGAACCTTAATTTGCAAGTTCCATCCAATAAGCTGGCTCCCCGGTTCATTGGTCCTTTCAGGGTGATCCGCAAAGTTAATCCTGTTTCTTATGCATTGGAACTCCCAGCATCTATGCGCATACATAATGTGTTCCATGTGTCCCTGTTAAAACCTTTGGTATGCAACCGCTACACTACCACTCTGGTGGTTCCTGGGCCTGTGGATGTTCAAGGCCAAGAGGAGTACAAAGTTCAAAGTATAATTGATTCGCAGAGATTTAGAGGAAAATTGCAATATTTGGTCCATTGGAAGGGCTATGGCCCTGAAGAGCGTTCATGAGTCAGTCAGAAGGACATTCATGCCCCTAGGTTATTGCGCAATTTTCACTCTAAATATCCCAACAAACCAGGACCCTCTGCCAGGAGAGGGGGTCTTTGAGAGGGGGGTACTATCACGGTGTCCGTGCTTTTTCCTGTCAGTCTCTGTGTGTTGCAATCCCATTGGCTGAGCTTTGTTTGGCCCGCCCAGTGTGGCCTTTTTATACTGGGCCTCTGGCACCTGTCGGGTGCCCTTTCCTGGTGTTCCTGTACCAGTGCTACTGTGTTACTGTTGCTGTGTTCCTGTGTACCGACTTGGCCTGTCTGACTACTCCGCTTCTGGTTACTGCTCTGTGATTCGACCCGGCCTGGCTGAAATTCCTGCTCCGTGATCTGCCCCGGCTTGTCTGATGTTCCTGTTCCATAATTCATGCCGGCCTGGATGACGTTCCTGCTCTGTGATCTGACCCTGCTTGTCTGACGTTCCTGCGCTGAGATCCAGCCCAGCTATCCAGTTCCTGCTCATTGTGTTGCCTCGGCGACATTCTGACTTCCGCTTAGTCTGGCCCTGCAGGACTGAGAACCACTGTTGCCTCCGTTACTGCTGAGTCTCCCGTTTACTCTTGCAGAGCTTGTTGCCTCCGTTACCACTGAGCCTTCCGTTAACTCTTGCAGAGCTTGTTGCCTCCGTTACCACTGAGCCTTCCGTTAACCCTTGCAGAGCACTGTTGCCTCCGTTACCACTGAGCCTTCCGTTAACTCTTGCAGAGCTATTGTTGCCTCCGTTACTGCTCCGGCAGTGTGCCCATGGTTGCATTCCATTCAGCTCTTACAGAATACTGCTGCCTACGTTACTCATTGGCTCATTTCCATCAGCTCTCGCAGAGTATTGTTGCCTCCGTGACTGCACCGGTCGGGTGCCATTGGCTCTACTTATCTAGCTCTTGCAGAGTACTGTTGCCTCCGTTATTGCACCGGTCGGGTGCCCGTGGCTCAAGTCCATTCAGCTCTAGCAAAGTATTGTGGCCTCCGTTACGCTTCAGCAGAGGGTATAAGTCTCAGCTCTGCTTTGCAGATTTAGGTGTTTGTCTCCATTCTCGCACCACAGTCTCCTGATAGCCGTTTACCATCATACTGGGCGTTGCCAAACACACCACTTCAGAGACTGATAATATCATTGGACTTTAACCCATGCTGTGCTGAGGTTGCCTTGTTATGCCTGACCTGTGACAGTATCTGTACCATTCTACATATTGTATACTGGGCCTGTGTGGGCATATGTCTATGACCTATATTTTCCAATCTATTCCACTGTGATACGCTATAGCCCGCTGAGGGTATTTTTCATTTTGTCTTTTAATAAAACTGTGTTTTATTCTAACCTACTGTGTCTGAGAGTCGTACAAACCGTTACAGTTACTGGGATGTAATACTGCTATGGCCATTATGTTTCTGATTGTATCTATATATGTCTATACATCTGATTATGGGAATATAGGTTACTATTCTGGAATGTTATTGTTGGGTTGGTATCGTCTCGCATGCTTTGGGCGGTGGTTTGACGCCGTGTTGCCTCGCTTTGGCACTTGGATTCCTTGAAGTTGCTGTAGTCCATTCATTTAATGACACCTCCGATCCACCTGAAGGGTGCTAATGACAGGGAGAATGAGTGAGAGTGGCATCTGGCTGCAACCGGGGGATTGGCTTCCAGCCGGAAGGGATATGTTCTGCTCAAGGAATGGCTGTGGTGGTGCGGTCATTGGGTTTTCTTTTATCAGTTACTAGGAAGTGATATTATGTTTACTTTTGCTCTATTTTGCTTCTGTGGGGGTGGGGGGTTGAATGGGATTATCTGTGATCTGTTTGACCACAAGAAGTTTTGGCTGCCGGGCCACGGACTGAGTTGGTTAAGGGATAAAATCTCTATCGGGTTGGGGGTAATGGAGATAGGGCAGGATGTTCAGATAGGGGCTGGGTTAGTTGTTAGCTTAGGGAATCCTCTCTCTTCTGGGCCGTGCGTTCCTCACTCCCAACGGGCCCCGCTGTATGGCCAGAGGTGTCACATACAGTATTTATTACTATAATGACAATACTAGATTGTATGTTTTTATCATGGAATGTGCGTGGCTTGAATGATGCCGTAAAATGATCCTTAGTCTTAAACCATGTCAGGAAACAGACCGCAGGGGTGGTCATGTTGCAGGAGACCCATCTTACTGCAAGTAGAGTCTTGTCTCTTAGGAGGCAATGGATACAGAGTCATTATCATGCCACATACTCCATGTATGCCAGAGGCATCTCCATTCTTATTACTAAACTAGTTTCATTTGAATTCATTGACCTCAAGAGGGACCCACAGGGACGTTACCGCATGGAGATGCCTTCCTCAGTCTCGTGGGTGACATGGGATTCATAGATGTGTGGAGAACTCTGCATCCACAGGACCGGGAATTCTCATGCCACTCGGCTTCCTATAAAACTTTATCTAGAATTGACTATGTGTTCGCTAACCAGTTGACCTTGAATTGGGTTACTGATTGTTGTTTTCTGACCAGGGTAGCTTCTGACCATTCTTGCTATTAATGACACTGCAACGCACCAGAGACCTAGGTCTAGAGTGTGGAGATTTAGTCCCGTTTGGTTGACCAATATGCATCTGGTGTCTAAACATAGGGAAGATCTCTGTGACTATTTTGTCAATAATGTTAATACTGCTGATCAGGGCATTGTCTGGGAGGCTGCCAAGGCGACTGTTAGGGGCTCATTGATATCTTTTGTATCTATGCAAAATAGACTTAGATCTAGGGAGGTGGAGGCATTGGAATTGGAAGCTGCTGAGGCGGAAAAACAGTTTGTGGAAAACAGGGATTCGGCCTCTTATACTAACTGTGTCTATTTTTCACTAAAGTATTCTATAAAGTTGTCTGAACTGAGTGCCCGACATGTTTTTCACTTGAGACAAAATATTTTTGAAAATGGGGATAAGGCAGAGAAGCTAATGGCTCATCTAGTTTCTCAGCACAGGGGGACTCCATTGGTTTCTTCACTCCGTGATCCCGGGGGTGAATTGATAGTAGACCCACAGATAATTAACTCGCAATTTCAGCGCTTCTACTCTCATCTATATGAATCTCAATTTACCCGCTCTGAGTCACAGATTTCTTGCTTTATTGGTCAATGTGATCTTCTGCAACTTTCCTTTGAACATAAACAAATGCTGGATGCTCCTATACTTCTCAGAGAGGTGGGAGAGGCTATCCGTGGTTTGCCGGCGGTCAAGGCACCGGGTGTGGATGGTCTTCCTGCAGAATGGTATAAAGAATACCTTTTATGCTGCTACTGATGATGGACGCCTTCCGGATTCCATGAATAATGCTTCCATTATTGTATTGCCCAAACCAGGAAAGGATCCGGAGATCTGCGACTCTTACAGGACCATTTCCTTGTTGGCTACGGATGATAAAATTGTGGCGAAAATTCTGGCTACCAGATTAAATATGGTGCTGGGAACCATAATACACAAAGACCAAACTGGCTTTATCCCAGGCAAATCAATGTCACACTAATCTTAGAAGGCTATTTATGCACCTTCAACTTCCTTACAATACCATCGGGACTCGGGTGATAGCGTCTTTTGATGCATCTAAGGCCTTCAACTCTGTCGAATGGCCATACCTTTGGCACGTACTCCGGGGTTTTGGGTTTGGCCCATCCTTTATTAAATGGATACATATTTTATATAGTAATCCCAAGGCTTCTGTGGTGACGGGTGGACTGAGTTCACCATTCTTCTCCCTGCATAGTGGCACTAGGCAGGGCTGCCCACTCTCCCCAGGCCTGTTTGCCTTGGCCCTAGAAGCCCTGGCTATCCTAATTCGTGCAAATCTGTTGATTCGAGGACTCAGTATAGAGGGCAGAGAGGAAAAGCTCACATTATATGCTGATGACATCCAGCGCTTTCTAGGGGATGATGGGAATTCCTTGCGGACCACGTTACAATTGGTGGACAATTTTGGCTCATACTCTGAATTTCAAATAAATTGGACTAAGTCCTCTTTGATTCCAATTGATAGGGGTCTACAGGAATCTCAGTCAACAGACATCCCGCTTTCTTATGTGTCCGAGTATACATATTTGGAGATTAGGGTGGCAGCGACAACGGACTCCTTTTTGGTGCTGAATTTGATACCCACTATTCAATACTTTAGCGACAAAACAATGGCATGGCTTCTTCTGCCCTTAAATGTTATTGGTAGGTCGAACCTCATTAAAATTATTTTTTTGCCTAAATTTTTGTATGTTTTTCAAAATACGCCGGTTCCAATTCCTAAAAAATATTTCCGACAAATAGACAAAATTATTTTGCATTTCATATGGCGAGGGGGTCGGGCTAGACTCAAGCTCACTACTCTCATGAGCCTAAAAAGTGAAGGGGGAATTGCCTTGGCCAATTTCTATAGGTACTACTTAGCAGCACAATGTCGGTATGCGTTACATTTTGTTTCTCCCCAGCCTCGTTACCAGACTACTCAAATAGATACATTATTATTATAGCCTGCTTATAGGCTGACCCAATTTTTACATGGTGGCCCCCCAGTTTTTAAAATTCAGACTCCATTAGCCACAAATCTACATGAGGCGTGGGTGGAATTAAAAAAGCTACTGGGATATATAGCCATGGATCTGGATACCCCCTTATGTGGCGCCGCGGGGATACACCAATTACTTGGTAGCGAGTTTGGTCCCTTGTGGGCTAGATTTGGGATTAATACCCTTGGACAATTATACCAGTATAATCAGCCGAAATCCTTTGCACAATTACATGACGAGTACCATATACCACATAATCTCTTTTACTCATATTTGTGTATTAGGCATGCTCTTAGAGCTCATTGGGGTGATTGAGCCCCGATGATTTCTACATTTCTGCTTTTTACCAGATTGATGCTTCTTGGGCCTCCAAGACCCCTCTTTTTCATTTACCAGTGGCTAGAATCTCACATGAGGCGTCAGGAATTTCCTTCACGGAACAAATGGGAAATGGACGTGGGTCCATTAGAGAATTGGGAATGGGATTTGGCTAAGGTGGGACCAGCACTGGTGACGACGTCGACTAGACACCAGATGATACAGCTGAATACCCTACATAGAACTTATTATACGCCGGTCAGATTGTACAAAATGGGGAATTCTGGTACCGACTGTTGTCTTCGATGTGATAATGTTCAGGGCACATACTTGCATATGATTTGGGAGTGTCCTGAAGTCAGGAGGTTTTGGACGGAAATAATGCGTATTGTGGCCCTGGTGTTGGGGAGACCTGTTCCTGTGGATCCAAAGATTTGTTTACTGTCTGTTTTTCCAGATGAGATTGAGGATGCAACTGACAGATCTCTACTGAGTGAGCTCTTGGTGATGGCGAGAAAGGTGGTGGCCTTGAACTGGATTTCAAACAGTTCCCAATTGTAAAGCGTGGATAAACCTGGTTTTACAGTGTATTCCACATTATAAATTGGTTTACTTACACCGGGGTACCCCGCTTAAGTTCGACAAGATCTGGGGAAGATGGCAGACCTGGTGGACAGATAGAGCAGATAATACTGTGGCACCTGATGATGTTCAACTTTCTGGTGATGAATGATTGATTGAGGTCACATCTGCTTGCTGTGTGGATGATTGTGACGCATAATTGATGCGTAATAGTGTGTATGACCCTTGTACATACTGGGATCTTGTGTAATTGCTGGCTGGTGGGTGGGGGGGGTGCTGCGGGCTTGGGAGAGAGAGGAATTGGGGGCGGGAGGTATAGTAACAGTTAAGGTAGGTTAGATTTTAGGAGTTTGGGTTATTGAAGTTTGAAATAATAAAGAAATCCTCAGGTTGACTCTATACGCTCTGCTTATCTGCATATGTTCTTTTCATTGCTAATAATGTCTACATACTTTTGTTGTAATTGAATGATTTTACATGTATCCCCTTTTTTTGTATTTAAGATGTGTATGGAGCAATCTGATAATAAAATATATTTAAAAAAAACCCATAATCCTATATAATAATTCGCTAAGTTGTGTGTAACGCCCGACATGCGCAGTAGACTCTGCTGCGCGAGCGGCAGTCATGCGCAGTACAGACTGCCAGTGCCGCGGCTGATACAGAGCTGGGCACTCCGAAGGAGCGTCCAGCTCTGTATCAGCAGTGGCACGGGCAGTCTCTGCTGCGTGTGACTGCCCCGCGACCGGCTGCTAGAGGCACTGTGGCCCGTGTAACGGGCTGTTCAACTAGTTATTTTATATTTGATTCTGAATATTTTTTACAACTGGAAGGCATGGGGGCAAAATGTGCACCATCTTTAGCAAATATATTATTGGGTTGGTGGGAAAAGTTATTTGTGTTTTCAGAAAATTTGGCTTACTTTCATGATCACATTTTAATGTGGTATCATTATATTAATGACATTGTAATTTTTTTGCAAGGACCACAGGAAGCGAGCCATCAATTTATCGATATTCTTAATGCGAATAGACTCAACATCAAGTTGAAATCTTACATTTCCAAAACCTATGTAGATTTTTTAGATGTAACAATTTTGCTCGCTAGCCAAGGCTGTGTTCAAACTAATCTATTTCATAAAACTACTTCTGACAACTCATTTTTGCATTTTCCTAGTGCCCACCCTATTTATGTGAAGAAGGCAATTCCAATAGAGCAGTATCTCCGTGTTAATCAAAATTACTCTACTGAGGAATCCATTTTACAACATTCCAAGGATTTATCCCAAAGATTCAGAGAAATAGGATACCCTATTTTAAGCATAAAGAAAGGTTACCAGAGAGCTAAAAAGCCCAAATGTGCTGAACTGCTCTGTACCGGAAATAAAACCTGCATAGGTACCTCATACATCTCATCGATTGAGACAATTAATGTCCAGTGGAACACCCCAAAAACAAGTGTGTAATAGCCTGTGGGTCCAAAAATATCTCTAACTACCTGGTACATAGTAATTTGTCTCCCAATACTAGACACATCTCTGGCCAAAATGTATTGGCAGTTACCCCTGTGGGAACTGCGCCATTTGCCAATACTTGTATCCTTGTAAACAGATTTTTAGTCCGGTAATGGGAAGAGAGATAGGATTTAGACACTTTATCAATTGTCGGACTAACAACTGTGTCTACACAATTAGGTGTTCATGCAACAAGTTCTAGGTGGGACAAACGACCCAAAAAACTGAATCCCAGGGTACAGAAGCATTTATCGCTGATAATTAATGCACACAGTGACTTAGGTAAGGCTATAGTGCTTACAACTGTAGCTCAACATTTTTATCTGTTCACAATGGATCAACAGATAATTTGCAGTTTTATGGCTTGGAAAGGGATAAATTAAATATTAGAAGAGGTAACATTACAAAGGGCTCGATTCAAATGTTGGCGTTAAAATCAGCGTGAAGCAAAAAACTGGCTTTGCGAGTTAAACAAGACTGGGTAACGTGAGATTAAAATCTTCCTTACCCAGAAGAGTTAACGCGCGACGGCCTACAAAACACACGAAGACTACAAAACTGGAGTCGCCAAATATTTGACCTCATCGTCGACGGCAAACACACGATAAACGTGAGAAACATCTAAAAAAAAAACACACGAAACGTCCAACGTGACCCAGTCCCAGCCAATCACAGCACCCCAAAGTATCAAGTTGAATAAACTATAAATAGACCCAAAATCACCTACGCACCTTTGTCTGTTATCGAGTTCCCAAGAGCTAGATATCAGGACCCAAGGAGCGGAGGTTAGTTTTCAGAGAAAGGGAGTTTAGGCGGCACACACACAGACAGGTAGAAGGAGAGTTTGGCAGCACACAAAGCAACACAATACACTTTTGAACATACAAATACACGCATCCAATCAATCACATACACATAGCCCATATTTTTTTTTGTAAAACACACACACACTTTTTATCTTTATTTTGACAGTGTGAGTCTGTGAGTGCAAGTGAGTGACAGAGAGTGAGTGAGTGAGTGTGTGAGGGCCTGAGTGAGTGCCTGGGTGTGAGTGGGTGAGAGAGATGGAGAGGAGAGAAGAGAGGGGTGGGGAGTGTAGGAGGAGAGGAGGAGAAGATTCAGGGGGGCAACCCTGGTCAGGGTAGGGGAGGGAGAGGGAGATCTCTGGGGTGGAGGGGCAGCCACCCAAGACCAGGCACATCTAGTGCAGGGGCAGAGACAGTGGGACGAGGGGTAGTCCCCCTGCACCACACACAGCCAGGGCCAGTGCAGGCAGGTCTGGGGAGCCACAGCCAGGGCTCTCAACCAACCTCTGGGGGTGAGGAGGAGGAGAGGTCAAGAGAGCCCAAATACACAGAGGAGGAAAACCTGGTCCTCTGTGAGGCTGTGGTTGCCCACTACAGATACCTGTTCCCCAAGGGGCCTAAAGCTGGCCTGTCAGCAAAGAGGAAGGCAGCCTGGAAGGAGGTTGTGGCTGCTGTGAATGCAGTGTCCTGCCGGAGCCGGTCATTGGAATCTGTGAAGAAAAGGTGGACAGACTGCAAGGCTAAGGTAAGACAGTAACATAGTAACACAGTAATCAATGTTGAGAAAAGACCTGTATACATCTAGTTCAACCCTTTTCCCATTTTTGTCTACCATTATGAAGGTGAAGAAGAAGATGGGCGAGCAGGCCTTGCACGCTGCTGGCACAGGGGGTGGTCCTCCCCTGCGGGTGGAATACAGCCAGTGGGAGGAGGCTGTGCGTAGGACCATCATGGTGTGTGGGATTCCTGGATGGAGTGACACCGGGGATGAAAGTAGCCTCCAGTCCACTGGTAAGTGCATCAAGGCCCACACACATCACATCAATCCTGACACCCACCAGACAGAGGCCAACACAGTGACACCTGAACACATGGACAGCATTCCACACCATAATTCAGCCACACAGCTTGCAGGGAAGTCAAACAAGGACAGAATACATGACCAATCCAGCCTGAATGGTAATGGTTAAGCCCCTGTTGAACCCCCTTCATGCTGTCCAAAACGACATCATGCACAGCACAAAAACAATGCACAATGTCATGTGTCAGTCACAGATCCAACTGTTATGTGCATCACAATGTCATACACAGAGTGACAAAGAGGTCAGCACACAACCCCTTGAATGCCACAGGGATAAGTAATGCATTGGTCGACAATACATTGGCTAGTCCCTTGGCACCCTAAGGGTTACCAGAGAATAGCAAGGAGGGGAATTGGTGTGTTTCCTATTGTATTGTTACTGCATGTCAGGGCTAGACGTTGTACATGTAGGTAGTTAGTCTAAGTGGAATAGTCAAGGTTCAGCTTTCTGCATCATTTGTAGCCTGCAGAGTGGGGATGGCCAGGGGGCATTCCCCACCATCCCCACTCTGCAGGACATATGTGATCCACAGGACTCAACCATGAAGGGGGGGGGGGCATTCACTAGGGTGTCAGAAAGAGGTGACAATGTGTACATGACAACTGCAGTGTCATCACACCTGCAATCCCTGTGTTGTTCTGTGGAGCCAGTGCACTGAGATCTAAACAACAAACATGTGACATACCAGTGCTTAGGCTCCATAGCATAACAAACATGTGAAAAGGTAGAAACAACCTCCAATAGTACATTCTAACAATGCACATGTTTGCTGTGTGTTAGGATTTTAGCTGTCCTGGGGTGTGTTTGTGTGTCCTCCAGCTGTTTGGGTTGCTGGGTTCCACACATCATGTTGTTTGGCGTGCTTGGTGTGGTTATTACTGCTGCCGACATCATTGATTGATTGGCTTCTGTACTCATAGGTCCTCACTGGTGCATTGCTATGTTTAGAGGTCCTGGTGTGTTTGCTGTTGAGGCCTAGGTGTAGAATGTGCAGTGGGTTTGTTTCACTCAAGGTGTGATAGTTCAGTGTTGCTCACCACATGGATCCTGATGAATGGGGATAGCAAGGAGGTATATGCCTTGCCATCCCCATTGCTCAGGATACACATGATGACCAAATCCACACCACTGCAGGTTAGTGTAATCAATGTATGTGATCACGTCAAACCTAGCAATGTGTGTTAGGATGGTAACCAATGCATTGCAAAGCAATGCATTGGATACTATCCTGCCACTCAACGGTTCGCGTGTCAATGTAATAGTCTTGCAGCAGTCCTGTCATAGCTCACATCACTGATTACATCATGTAATTTCCTCACACAGCACACCAGTCACCATGCCACAGCATGGGCCACTGCAGGCAGCCACCAGGCCACAGCCGCGGGACAGTAGCCAGTGGCCAATGAACTACGAACATTTTGGCCTCATTGGCCAGCCACAACGGCCACAGGACCTGGTGGTGGTCACCACACCATCCCCGCCCCAACACACAACACCCCCACAAACCATGGTAGCCACACATATGGCGGATGTGCCATCCCCAGGGGGTCACTAATCTGGGGAGCAAGTGATGGGCTCCCCATGCTCCCGCCACATCCGGACCTATGAGTCCACCCCATCTCCCCCACCACCTGTGGTGGAGCCACAGGACAGCCAGAGGGCATCCCCACCACTGTCCTGTTCCCCCTCCACACCACACACTCCTGACAACACCATGGTGATGGATCAGGAGTGTCTAGTACTCCAAAGGAGGCAACTCAGGGTGTCCAGGAAGTGTGCGCAGTCCCTCAACAGGCTGGAGCAGCATATGGCACACCTCCTGGACAGCATGAGGGCACTGGAGGCCCATCAAGTTACTCTCAGCAACCACCTGGTCACCCACACCAACAGGATGACAGCTTCAATTGACCAGGTGGTTGCTGAGCTCCGTGAGAGTAACAGGCTGGAGACCATCCGCCAGGCCCAGGCCTCCAGTCCCAGTGCCTCAACCCCTGCCAGCACTCCACCAGTGGCACCCCCAGCCTCCAGAACCACTAGGGCCTCACGGCATCAAGTGCAGGAAGCCACCCCTGCAGCCCCGCTCAAAGCACCCCCCAAAAAAAGAAAATAAATGGGCAGTTGTTGCTTCAGAACATATCCATGTCTGTGTTTTATTCAGATGATACAGTTAGAGGGGCAGAGTTGTCTCCAATGCATTGCAAAGCTATGCAGTGAACACAACTCATACACATCTAACATGGGTGTCAAGTAATGAGTTGTCTCCAATGCATTGCAAAGCTATGCAGTGAACACAACTCATACACATCTAACATGGGTGTCAAGTAATGAGTTGTCTCCAATGCATTGTAAAGCTATGCAGTGAACACAACTCATGCACGCTGAGTGGCGTCACAAGCTTTTACAGCAGGGGTGAACACACACAGCACATACAGACATGTTTGTCCAAGTTCAACTCACAGACATCTGAAAGCCGAACAACATCAGGGTGTTGTTCCATGATGTGACTTGAACTTAAACAACATGAACACATTAGAAATCTCAACAGATCAACCACATGATCACAATTAAGGGGATAGTAATGCTTAGGATGTGTCAAGACATATGCAGTTGGGTTCACCCCCCTGAATGAACAAGGGAACTACCACTGCTGAAAGGTGTTTCATTCCAAGGTTATCCCAGCTCAAAGCTTGAAGTCATATATCAAATATCACAGTGGCCTGAAGGTGTCAAATGGCACTGTGGCTACATCATCCTATGGGGATCCATGGTGCAGGGACCGGAGCTGTCCATAGGATGGTGTAGTAACAGCGCCATTTGACTCTTTCAGGCCACTGTGATATTCAATCTATGAATGTATACTTTGAGCTGGAACAACTTTTGAATGAAACACCTGTCAGCAGTGGGAGTTCATTTGTTTCACTCAGGGTGATAAACTCTACTGCATGGATTTTCAAACATTCAATGTATTACTATCATCTTTTAAAAAAACATGAAGAGGGAGAAGTAATCAATGACACAAGATAGATAGTCATATACGATCATATGTTTTATTGATATCAACACTAACAAACAGATGATCCTCATGGACGTGGAGTAAAAATGTCACAGGAACAAACTTCTGGACCATGTGAAATCATGCCATGGATGCCTGCAGAGAGTGGAAACAAGATTGAAGGTGCACTATGAACACAACAGTCATGCTATTCCTTTACCATCATATTCTCTCTCTCTCTCTCTCTCTCTCTCTCTCATATATATATATATATATATATATATATATATATATATATGGGCTGTCACTTTTGAACAGCAATGGGGTGTTGTCCATGAACAGTCATGTGGATTATGATGGACTAATGGTAAGGTGTGTGTTATCCAGGTAATTATTTTCTGGTGTGTGGTTAGTGGTGTGATGTGTTGTAATTGGTATGTACCTGCCAGGTGTGTGTTTTGTCTCCATGGACTGCTGAGGTTACATAGGTGAGCTTGATATGTTGTTGGAGTGACAGGTGTGCATGTGGTGTTGTGTGTTAACCCCTGTTGGTCAGAGGTGTTTTGGGATGGCTTATGTTGTGCTGCTTTGTGTTCCCCTTGTCCCTGTGGGGTTGCTTGATTCTTATGGTTTGTCTGTGTAGGCCGGTGGTTCCCAACCAGGGTGTCATGTGATGTTGGTGCCCCATGTGCACCAGCTCAGGGTGCATCACTTTTCCCATGTTGCTATGTTCTGCACTGGTGATTGGTAATATTGAATTTACACATTTTTTGGGGGATGTGTGTATGGGACATTTGAAGCACTATTCCTCCTCATTGCCATTGACAAAGTGGTACCTGATGCTGGCCATATGTTATTTTTATTTGGGTAGTCCCTTGTGCCCGCAGGAGGTGCCCTGGAAGTGGGTGGCAGGCTTGTATTTGCTGCCCGCTTCCTCCAAAACCTCTCCTCTCCTCACGCGAATTGTAGAATACGCAACGCCAGGCAGGGGACAATGGAGACGCGTGGGCACAATGGCAACGCGTGAGGAGAGGAGAGGTATTGGAGGAAGCGGGCAGCAAATACAAGCCTGCCACCCGCTTCCTCCGATGTCTCTCTCCCCTCCTCCCGCTTCCTCCAATGCCTCTCTTGTCCCCAGCCTTTTTTATGCTGCGGGCTTCACAGCCACCTGCAGCAATGGCACTTTTATGAATGAAGGGAAGCACTGCAGTCAGAGTGCAGCCTGCTCCCTCAATTGTATTTTAACCCTTTGAGTGCCAGAGTGGAATGCTGTGCACAGCTTTGCAATGCGTTGCTTACCACTCTGACACTCAAAGGGTTAATAATGTCCTACTTACTGTGTCCCATTGTTATTGGTGTTGGAGCAAAAATAATGATTGCAATGGGACACAGGAGGTGGGCATTACAAATGAATGAATCTAAATCAATCTACGTTTCATAATAGTATTTTGATAATACAATGTATAAAACACACCCACTCACGCACATACAGGCATAACTTGCCTATTAACCCTTTGGTTACCAGAGGGCTAGGAGACATGCTAAGCAATGCTTTCCTACCTCTCTGGTACTCAAAGGGTTGAATGTGGAGTAAAAGACAGATTTGTCCACTACATGGAAGTCCATGAGGTGGATGTGGATGGGGTTATTATGTCCCATATATGCAATATATGGGACATATTAAGGGGGGATGTGGAAGGCGGCATTGTGTAGTGCTTGGTGTACTAGTTTTATTGATTGTAACCCTTTGAATGCCACAGGGGTGAGCAGTGCACATCCCTATGGCATTCAAAGCAGTCCATGGTGCTGAAAGCCATCTCTGTGTTCCCCTAGTAGCTGGGTAGGGAAAAGCACAGAGAATGCTGTTCAGAACTGGCGACTGTGGTTTTTTTACACTGCCTCCTGTGCTATCCTCCAAAAAAAATAGGCGTTAGATTTCTGGAGAGAAATGTTGCAATTTAACGTGCGTTAACCCTAACTCCAACATTTGAATCGCTTTTGGCGTCGCTTGTACATTATCCTCTATGGGTGAGATCTTGCTGTTCTGGCGACGGGCGACGTCTGTTTCAGAACTGGCGTCGCTTGTTTCTAGTGGAACATTTGCATTGCTCAGTTGACGTTAAAAGCAGCATTGCCAGTTTTTTCTGGCGACGCCAACATTTGAATCGAGCCCAAAGTCCCTGCTAAACCATGAGAGTTGGTGGATTTATATGTTGCAGTTGTGTCAACTGACAGGGATGAACAAAGATATGTTCTTAACAGAGTACATTAACTAACTTTTCTATTTATAGTTACAGAATCTTATTCTGATTTGGATGGGTGCTTCTGTTTCCTGGACCTCATTCCGATGTTACAACTTTGGAGACATTACAGAAAGATCGTATACGAGATGTGTCTTTTCTTCTACGTAATCTGGTCAAAGGATGGATTTTGAGTAACTGTGCATTGCCAAGTTTACTAGCTTGTATTTTTGGAAGATGGATAATATATTTCCCTAAGAGGATATTTTTTCAAGCTCTTGCTGCAATTATGAACATAATATGATACATTCCAGCTGACAATAGGAACTGTTGGACTTAGCTTTAAAAGCATTTACTTTTTCCAAATCAGTGGATATTACTGGAAATGCAATACATTTGCAGTCTATGCATGCTTTGAAAACGGATATTTCTTTTTCAGAACCCAATTCTTACATCAACAGACAAGCTAATCTTTAAAGGCAAAAATTTCTTATGACCTTTTTGAATTATTGCCTCTATGAAATACTGTTTTGACAGTGTGGAAGTCCTGTTTAGTTTGCATGTTTAAATATAACTTTTCATTATTGCTACATATACATTTACATACAAAAAATTTATACAGTGATGTGGATTTTTTGGGTAGGTTTCTGCCACTTTTTTCATATGTGTTTTTGACCGATTTCATGAACCAATCATCATATTTGTTTCATCTTTCACTTATGATGTGGATATGACTACTGCATGCAGACCTCCCAGTTAGGAGGTCCATTCTCCATTATACTGTTTAGATATGATATAATAGCTCATTTGCACTTCATTTAATAGTGGGTATGTATTTGAAACATCTGCACGCAGTTGTCATTTTATTTTCAGTATACAGTGTTTCACGCCAGACTATCCATTACTTGTCATGAGTCACAGTACTCTATAATGAATATTGTACTTTATTTTATATACCTTGTACTTCTTATATTTTATAGCAATTTTACTCTTCTTGGCCAATACTACTAAAGACATCTGACTAATAAATATTATTTATAGGCATTATGTGGTATTGTTGCTTTAAATAGTTAAATTCAGTGCTTCCTTTTTATATAAGTAGCCTTTTAAATGTATAACTCAATCTCCTTATTTTGGCAAACCTGTCATTATATATATCATCCATTCTTGGAATTTGACATTCAACTTGGTCTCGTTATATGTTATTTGAGGAATTGTATATTGTATACAACTACTACTTTTATTGGGAAACAATATATCTAGCCCTAAGGGCTAGTATTCATATGTCATACTTCTCTGGGGGCTTTGTCTACTCACTTGCCAAAGATTGGTTTGTATGGACCGAGATATGGGTACTAAAGCTCATTATACAAAACCATTGTGTTTGGCGATACGCGTTGGATCTGACATGCGGGTCGGTACTATTTCCTATTCCCTGTGTGTTTGCACTTAGCTATTTATAAGTATACCTTTTTCACTTTTTATTTATTATCTCTTGATATTTATTATTGGCTCTTGGCACTTTATACTCGGCTCTATTTGGAGCTTTTTTCAAATGCACTTTGTTTGGTATACCTTATTATAGAGTTTTTTATTTGTCAGGGAATATGATCATAATATAATTTTGTACCAGCCTGTCTCATTTGAATTGTTTTTAACTGTCTTCATGTATTTCTTATTTTTTGTATGTATTTTGCAATAAAGATTATAGTTTGTTTATATTTATTTTGTTTGGGCTTATTCCAGAGTGCCTCATTCAATAAAGTTCTTTTTTTAAGGTGAATCCTGGGACTTCTATTCCTCTGGACAAACCTTATTATTTTTTGTTTAGTCTGTTTTGCTTAAGAGTGCACCACAGTACTTTACTGAGGATATTCTAGTCCATCTATTTCTAATGAGTGCAGCAGAACAATTAGTTTGTATTGACAATGTAACCAGCTGCACTGAAAACCCACCCAGACTCAACGCATCTCATATGCAGTTGGACCACTTGTAGGAGCTATATGGTGTTCATGTGTGTCAGTTACCAACCCATACTCAGGGAGCAAGTCCCAAAGAGATGTGCCGCCACCACCAAAGATGTTTTTTTACCGCCCCTGCTGAGACCCGTGAATTGCCTGTGTTCAGAATGGGATTTTTTGGTTGATGATGTAGGTGCTTCTGATGGTTGAAATGCTTTGCTTCCTTACATTTCACTATGCTGTGTAGATGTTTTTTGTGCCCTCACTTTCCCCCTCTCTTTCCCCCTCTCATCTTCCACAATGCAGCACACCACTAGCATGGATGCCTGCTCAGAGGTTTTCAGCAGCTCACATATATTTCTCTCACAGTTACCTTAATTCCAGCGATGCCTCAGGCCTTGACGCAGGGCTAGGATGGCACAAAATGTCACTTCGGCGTCATCCCATGCGTAATTTCTAGGATAGGGACTGGGCGTGCTGAGGGTCTCTAGCGCTTGTCCTCTAACGAATTGATGCGGCTGTCCGAATTGTCATTCGTTCTGACACAGGGTCAACCGAATCTCTCCTCGGTGAGACATTTCCGGGCACAAGGCTGCGGTATGTCGCAGGCCACAGCTTTATGCAGTTGGGGCTGGTAGCCCAGCTACTTCCTGGTTCTGGAAAGGAAAAAAGAACAGAAGGGAGTGCCAATGGTGCAATAACATTATTAGGATAATACAAAATTGATAACAAAATTATATTTTCTCACATTCAGTGAATGCCAGTCACTTGATATCAAGAGTACCGGCTCGTGCACTCACAGAGTCTATCACCCTGTCTCCGTTCGGGTGTTAACTGTAGTCAGTGGAATATTGACAGGCGGGGGCTCAAATTTTAAATTATGTTGAGTTTAATCATGATTAAAATTCACGTATAAAAATACATAGGTTTTGAGACGCTTACGCGTTTCGTGGCTAACAAACACCGCTTTATCAAAGCAAAAGATAGTAACTATCACGATGCCCGTGATTGCTACTTTTGTGTGTCTATCACCTGTAGGGGGCCCCCATTGGCTGTCTGCCTTCAGCCCGCCTCACTTTGCCTATTTAAACTGAGTTTGGTCAGCCTTTGGTTGCCCTTTCGTGGTGTCTCTGGCTGCCTCCACTTTCATTATGTTACTAAAGCTTAATGGGCCTTTAGCTGTGTTCCTGTTCCTGAGTGCGTCTAGTTCCTGAGTCTCCTGATCAGCTGTGCCTGTTCCCGTGCCTCTTCCGGTTGGAGTCGCCCGACGTTGCTGCTTCCTGCTTCCAGTCTTTGTTGCCGTTCCTGATCCGGTGGTCCATCGTAGTGCTGGTTCCTGTTCATCGTCAACGTCCAGTTTCCATTCAGCTGTGGCGACTTTGATCTTTGGTTGCTTAGGTGACATTCCTACCATATATTTAGTTTGTTGGTTCCCAACTCGTGGGCCCTGGTTTGCTCCACTGCCTCACGGCTTACTATACATTCAGTCTGTTGGTTCCCAGCATGCGGGTGCTGGTTCGCTCCACTGCCTTACGGCTTACTATACATCTAGTCTGTTGGTTTCCAGAGCACGGATGCTGGTTCGCGCCACTGCCTCACGGCTTACTATATGTTTAGTCTGTTGATATCTTGGTGCCGTGATTGTTGCACTTCCTTGTCAGTCACCATTAGGGGGCTCCTATTGGTTGTCTGCCTTTAACCCGCCTCATTCTGTCTATTTAAACCTGGTCTGGGCACCCTATGGTTGCCCTTTCGTGGTGTCTCTGACCACTTTAGCCTTGACCATGTTCCTGTATTTGTTAGTACCTGTAGCTGTGTTCCTGAGTTCCAGAATGCATCTTGTTCCTGAAGTTTCCTGTCTGCAGAGTTGTTCCAGATTGGTTACTGCCTAGTCCTGAGAGGTTGATGTTTCCTGCTGTTCGCCCTCACCGAAGACTTCCTGATCGTTGGGTTTCCTGCGAGTTCCTGTCGTCTCCTGTCCAGCCAGATGTAACCCTGTGGCCTGGTCGCTTGGGAGACATTCTTAGCCCAAGTGTGCGGACGCGGGTTTATTCCAGCCTTGTAACTTCTGAACAACTGTTGGTTCCAGCGTGCGGACGCTGGTTTGCTCCAGAGCCTTGCGGCTATATACTTTGCTGTTGGTCCCAGCGTGCGGACGCTGGTTGCTCCGAAGCCTTGCGGCTGTACACAGTACTGTTGGTTCCAGCGTGCGGACGCTGGTTTGCTCCAAAGCCTCCCGGCTATATTCATTACTGTTGGTTCCAGTGTGCGGACGCTGGTTTGCTCCTAAGCTTTGCTGCTATACACATTACAGTTGGTTCCAGCATGCGGACGCTGGTTTGCTCCAAAGCCTTGTGGCCGTACACATTACTGTTGGTTCCAGCGTGCGGACGCTGGTTACTCCCAAAGCCTTCCGGCTATACACATTACAGTTGGTTCCAGCGTGCGGACGCTGGTTAGCTCCAAAGCCTTCCGGCTATACACATTACAGTTGGTTCCAGAGTGCGGACGCTGGTTAGCTCCAAAGCCTTGCGGCTATACCCATTTCTGTTGGTTCCAGCGTGCGGACGCTGGTTTGCTCTAAAGCCTTGCTGCTATACACATTGCTGTTGGTTCCAGTGTGCGGGCGCTGGTTTGCTCCAAAGCCTTGTGGCTATACACATTACTGTTGGTTCCAGTGTGCGGACGCTGGTTTGCTCCAAAGTCTTGCGGCTATACACACTACTGTTGGTTCCAGCGTGCGGACGCTGGTTTGCTCCAAGAGCATTAAAACGTATTCTCTGTTGGGCGTTCCTAGAGTGAGTCCTTTTGGGCTGCCTTGCCCGGTATTGGTAAGGCCGATAGAACCTGGTACACGTTCCATCTGCAGGTTGCCTTACCCAGTATTGGCAAGGCCGGTAGAGCCTCCACAACGCTCCTTTGGGTTGCCTTGCCCGGTATTGGTAAGGCTGGTAGAACCTGGTACATATTCCATCTGAAGGTTGCCTTACCCGGTATTGGCAAGGCCAGTAGAGCCCATTACTTAAAATCTGGCTGTCTTGCCTGGTGTATTGGCAAGATCGGTAGTGCCTACTCAAGTTCTGTTGGGCTGCCTTGCCCGGTATTGGTAAGGCCGGTAGAACCTGGTACTTATTCCATTTGCAGGTTGCCTTACCCGGTATTGGCAAGGCCGGTAGAGCCTATTGTTTTAGATTACTGGCTGTCTTGCCCGGTACATTGGCAAGACCGGTAGAGCCTGCTATTTGTATCTTTCTATTATTGTATATTGTATGTCATGTTGGAATCCTAAGGGATCATTTTTTAAAATTATTTTCAATAAAATTGTGTTTTTACCTAACTTTGTGTCTGAGAGTCGTAACAAACCGTGACAGTTCGAAAGGGCCATGACCTCAGACAGCAAGAGTGATGGTAATGCACAGAATATCCATTGGAGAATGGATATGCATGAGCAACGTTTGGATCAGTTGGCAATCGCAATTCAAACTATCCTTGAACGCACTGTACTTGCGGACAAGTCTGGAGCCAGTCCAGTGGTCTCGCCCAGTCAGACATCAGAGAATGAGACCAGACAGTTAGGGCTTGCAGTGAAGGGGTTAACGGCTTCTGCACCCTTGCCGCTCAGATACGATGGTGACCCTGGTCTATGTAGAGGGTTCATCAACCAACTTGAAATATTCATGGAATTGACGGCACATGTGTTTTCCAATGATCGCAGTAAGATTGGATTCATGATATCCCTATTGACTGGCAGAGCATTGGCTTGGGCTAACCCATTGTGGGAAAATGCAAAACCTTGCACTAAGAGCTTCAGAGAATTTGTGTAATCCTTTTGGAGAGTGTTTTTGCCTCCTGGTAGAACCTCCTTTCCTGCCAAACGCCTTATGGAAATACAACAGGGCAGGCGTACAGTGGGCGATTATGCCATCGAATTTCACACATTGGCAGCAGAGGTGGGGTGGAACAAAGAGGCATTGTTGGCAGCCTTTGCCCAAGGTCTGAATGACCAGATTAAAGATGAGATTGCAGCTAAAGAGTTGCCTACTGATCTTGATGACTATATTGAATGTTATATTGATTGATGTCAGAATACGGGAAAGAGCCACCGCCAAAGACCGTAGGTTTCGGTCAAAAAATAATGGGGTGAGCAGTACATTTTGCCCACCCAACCCTCCCCTGACATCTAAACCTAGTGAACCTATACGGGAAACAGGTGAACCTATGCAACTAGGTTTCACTAGGTTAACCAAAGAGGAAAGAAGTTATCGCAGGAAACAAGGCTTGTGTCTGTACTGTGGTAAGAATGGGCATTTGTTAAAATCTTGCCCAGTACGTCCAGGAAACGAACACACCTAGGGGGACAGGCCCTAGGTGGTGTACAATCGTCCCCAGTGTTGGGAACACTGAAACCCACCATACTGGTGGTATTGGCCAGGGCACAACGTTCAGTGGAAGTACTGGCCCTGGTTGATTCTGGCGCAGCAGGGTATTTTATGGATAATACCTTTGCTGAATTGCACGGGGATCCTTGTATTGAAAGGGAAACCCCTTTGGCTATCGAAGCAATTGATGGTAGACCTTTGCAACCTGCTCAAGTCACATTTGAAACTATGCCCTTATCTATGACTATTGGGGCTCTCCATAGAGAGGAGCAGCAGTTCCAACTTATTAATTCTCCTCACCATGTGGTAATATTGGGTTTTCCTTGGTTACAGTTACATAATCCACAATTTGATTGGCAAAAGTGTGAAATCTCGGCTTGGTCTCCGTTTTGTATGGATAAGTGCGTCACCCATCCTATTAAGGTTTTGTGCACCTTCTCTGCAATACCAGAAGAATACCAGCAGTTTGGTGATGTCTTTAGCAAAGGAGAGGCTGGCACTTTACCTCAGCACAGACCTTATGATTGTAGTATTGAATTGCCTGCTGGAGTAGTACCTCCCAGGGGACACACATATCCATTATCTTGTGAGGAAAATAAGGCTATGGAAGATTATATTTCCGATGCCCTCGCTAGAGGGATCATAAGGAAATCTACCTCTTCGGCAGGGGCTGGATTCTTTTTTGTGAAAAAGAAAAATGGCGAATTGAGACCGTGCATTGACTACCGTGGCTTGAATAAACTGATGGCTAAGAACGCTTATCCGATACCACTCAACACCAAGCTCTTTGACAGACTTAAGGGCTCTTCGATCTTTACCAAATTAGATTTACGGGCAGCATATAATTTGGTTCGGATCCGAGCCGGTGATGAGTGGAAAACTGCCTTTAACACTAGATCTGGGCACTATGAATACCTAGTCATGCCATTCGGCTTGTGTAACGCACCTGCAGTTTTTCAAGAACTGATAAATGATGTTCTCAGAGATATGTTACAGTCATGTGTTGTGGTGTATCTTGACGACATATTGATTCATTCCCAAAATTTGTCACAACACATCAAGGATGTGTCTGAAGTATTGCTACGGCTACGAAAGAATAAGCTTTATTGCAAATTAGAGAAATGCGAGTTTCACAGAACTAATGTGCCATTCCTGGGGTTTGTGATTGTCAATGATGGCATTGCCATGGACAAAGAAAAGTTGGCAGCAGTCCTACAGTGGCCACCACCTAAGAGTCTTAAAGCTATACAGCGATTCTTGTGGTTTGCTAATTATTACAGGAGGTTTATTAGGAACTTTTCTTCCATTGTTAAACCATTGTCTGACCTTACGCATAAGGGCGCTAATCCATCCTGTTGGCCAGCAAGTGCTGAGGAGGCCTTTCGGAAATTAAAACTGGCTTTTACGGAGGCTCCTGTGCTAGCCCACCCCAATCCTTTGCTTCCGTTTACATTAGAGGTTGATGCCTCGGATAGTGGGGTTGGGGCAGTACTTTCTCAACGACACAATAAAGGTGGTACACTCAGACCCTGTGGGTTTTTTTCAAAAAAATTGACTGGAGCTCAGAGCCACTATGAGATTGGGGACAAAGAGTTACTGGCCATTATCCTTGCCCTTAAGGAATGGCGTCATTTACTGGAAGGCACTAAAAATCCAGTCTTAATCTTGATGGATCATAAAAACCTGACTTATCTCTTTGAGGCCAAGAGATTGTCTTCTCGTCAGGCCAGATGGGTGTTATTCTTATCTCAATTCAATTTCATTGTATCATATTTGCCGGGATCTAAGAATGTTAGGGCTGATGCCTTGTCAAGACAATTTGAGGCTGAGAGTGACAGGATGGAAGCACCAGCACCTATCATTCAACCCAATCGAATATTGGCTACGATCCGTACTAGTATCACTTCTCCTTTAGGGGAGGAGATTTTGGCTTCCCAGGCTTCCGCACCTCAGGAGACTCCTATGGGCAAATGTTTTGTTGCTGAACCATTCCGTACTCGATTACTTGAAACGTACCATTCCTCTAAGGCTGCGGGACATATTGGTAGAGACCAATTGTTATGGTCCCTTTCTCAGTTATTTTGGTGGCCTTCTATGAGAAATGATTGTGCCGAGTTTACTAATGCCTGTGCCACTTGCTCCCGTGCTAAGACCCCTAGACATCTCCCGGTGGGCTTGCTTCAACCTGTGCCTAATGGCGAGCGCCCCTGGTCTCATGTTTCCATTGACTTTATGGGAGAATTGCCTTTGTCTAGAGGATATTCCTTCATATTGATGGTAGTGGACAGGTTTTCTAAAATGGCTCATTTCGTGCCCCTCCGTGGCCTTCCCTCGGCTAAGGAATTGGCAATTGTGTTTGCCAGAGAAGTATTCCGGTTGCATAGAGTGCACAGGGTACTGGTGTCCGACAGGGGGAGCCAGTTTGTGTCTAGGTTCTGGAGGGCATTTTGCGAGCAGATGGGCATACAGCTGTCCTTTTCCTCGGCCTGCCATCCCCAGACCAATGGAGCCGCTGAACGGGCCAATCAGGGCTTGGAACAATTTCTGCGCTGTTTTATTACTGACCATCACGACAACGAGGCTGACTTGTTGCCTTGGGCGGAGTTCGCCAGGAACTGTGGGGTTAATTCTTCATCTGGTAGCTCTCCATTTCTGATTAATTACGGTTTTCAGCCCTGTTTGCTCCCAGATTCCTTTCAGACGCAACAGATTCCAGCTCTGGATGAGCATATTGAGCAACTCCACATGGGCACAAGTTCAGAGGGCACTTGGTCAGTCATTTCAGCGCCATCAGCGCTATGCTAATTGCAGAAGGCTTCCAGCGGTTTCCTTTCAGGTTGGGGATAAAGTGTGGCTTTCCTCCAGAAACCTTAAGCTCCAGGTTCCGTCCAATAAGTTGGCTCCCCGGTTCATTGGTCCATACAGGGTTATTCGCAAAATTAACCCTGTATCCTATGCATTTGACATGCCTGCATCTATGCGTATCCATAATGTGTTTCATGTGTCCCTTCTTAAGCCTCTCATATGCAACAGTTATACCACTACACCTGTGGTACCAGGGCCTATTGAGGTTGAGGGTCAGGAGGAGTACGAAGTACAGAGCATTATTGATTCCCAAAGGCTTAGAGGAAGAGTACAGTACCTGGTGCATTGGAAGGGATATGGTCTAGAAGATCGATCATGGGTGGACAGTAAGGACCTTCATGCACCTAGGTTATCTAGTGCTTTTCATGCTAAATTTCCGCAGAAGCCTAGACCCTATTCTAGGAGAGGGGGTCTTTGAAAGGGGGGGTACTATCATGGTGCCCGTGATTGTTGCACTTCCTTGTCAGTCACCAGGCTCCTATTGGTTGTCTGCCTTTAACCCGCCTCATTCTGTCTATTTAAACCTGGTCTGGGCACCCTATGGTTGCCCTTTCATAGTGTCTCTGACCACTTTAGCCTTGACCATGTTCCTGTATTTGTTAGTACCTGTAGCTGTGTTCCTGAGTTCCAGAATGCATCTTGTTCCTGAAGTTTCCTGTCTGCAGAGTTGTTCCAGATTGGTTACTGCCTAGTCCTGAGAGGTTGATGTTTCCTGCTGTTCGCCCTCACCGAAGACTTCCTGATCGTTGGGTTTCCTGCGAGTTCCTGTCGTCTCTTGTCCAGCCAGATGTAACTCTGTGGCCTGGTCGCTTGGGCGACATTCTTAGCCCCAGTGTACGGACGCGGGTTTATTCCAGCCTTGTAACTTCCGAACAACTGTTGGTTCCAGCGTGCGGACGCTGGTTTGCTCCAGAGCCTTGCGGCTATATACTTTGCTGTTGGTTCCAGCATGCGGACGCTGGTTGCTGTGAAGCCTTGCGGCTGTACACAGTACTGTTGGTTCCAGCGTGCGGACGCTGGTTTGCTCCAAAGCCTCCCGGCTATACTCATTACTGTTGGTTCCAGCGTGCGGACGCTGGTTTGCTCCTAAGCCTTGCTGCTATACACATTACAGTTGGTTCCAGCATGCGGACGCTGGTTTGCTCCAAAGCCTTGTGGCCGTACACATTACTGTTGGTTCCAGCGTGCGGACGCTGGTTACTCCCAAAGCCTTCTGGCTATACACATTACAGCTGGTTCCAGCGTGTGGACGCTGGTTTGCTCCAAAGCCTTGTGACTATATACATTACTGTTGGTTCCAGCGTGTGGACGCTGGTTTGCTCTAAAGCCTTGCGGCTGTACACATTACTGTTGGTTCCAGCGTGCGGACGCTGGTTAGCTCCAAAGTCTTGCGGCTATACCCATTTCTGTTGGTTCGAGCGTGCGGACGCTGGTTTGCTCTAAAGCCTTGCTGCTATACACATTGCTGTTGGTTCCAGCGTGCGGGCGCTGGTTTGCTCCAAAGCCTTATGGCTATACACATTACTGATTGGTTCCAGCGTGCGGGCGCTGGTTTGCTCCAAAGCCTTGTGGCTATACACATTACTGTGGGTTCCAGCTTGCGGGCGCTGGTTTGCTCCAAAGACTTGCGGCTATACACACTACTGTTGGTTCCAGAGTGCGGACGCTGGTTTGCTCCAAGAGCATTAAAACGCATTCTCTGTTGGGCGTTCCTAGAGTGAGTCCCTTTGGGCTGCCTTGCCCGGTATTGGTAAGGCCGGTAGAACCTGGTACACATTCCATCTGCAGGTTGCCTTACCCGGTATTGGCAAGGCCAGTAGAGCCTCCACAACGCTCCTTTGGGTTGCCTTGCCCGGTATTGGTAAGGCTGGTAGTACCTGGTACATATTCCATCTGCAGGTTGCCTTACCCGGTATTGGCAAGTACGGTAGAGCCCATTACTTAAAATCTGGCTGTCTTGCCTGGTGTATTGGCAAGATCGGTAGTGCCTACTCAAGTTCCGTTGGGCTGCCTTGCCCGGTATTGGCAAGGCCGGTAGAGCCTATTGTTTTAGATTACTGGCTGTCTTGCCCGGTACATTGGCAAGACCGGTAGAGCCTGCTATTTGTATCTCTCTATTATTGTATATTGTATGTCATGTTGGAATCCTAAGGGATCATTTTTTAAAATTATTTTCAATAAAATTGTGTTTTTACCTAACTTTGTGTCTGAGAGTCGTAACAAACCGTGACAGTTGGTTCCCAGCGCACGGGCGCTGGTTCGCTCCACTGCCTCGCGGCTTACTATACGTTTAGTCTGTTGGTTCCCAGCGTGCAGGCACTGGTTCGCTCCACTGCCTTACGACTTACTATACATCTAGTCTGTTGGTTTCCAGTGCACGGGCGCTGGTTCGCTCCACTACCTCAAGGTTTACTATACATTTACTTTGTTGGTTCCCAGCTCACGGGCGCTGGTTCGCTCCACTGCCTTACGGCTTACCATACATTTAGTCTGTTGGTTTCCAGCGCGCGGACGTTGGTTCGCTCCACTACCTCACGGCTTACTATACATTGAGTCTGCTGGTTCGCAGCACGTGGGCGCTGGTTCGCTCCATTGCCGTATGGCTTGCTATGCATTGAGTCTGTTGGTCCTCAGCATGCGGGCGCTGGTTCGCTCCACTGCCTTGCGGCTTACTATCATTTAGCCTGTTGGTTTCCAGCGCGCGGGCGCTGGTTTGCTCCACGGCCTTATGGCTTAATAAACAGTTGATTGTTGGTTCCCAGTGCGCGGGCACTGGTTCTCTCCTTTGACTCACGACTACATTATTAGACTGACGGTCCCTGGATGTGGACATTGGTTCACTGCACGCTGTCCAGTCCTAGACAGCTAGTTATTCTCCCAGTACATGGGTGCTGGTATGTGCAGAATACCTGGTACTACCACTAGCTCTCATAGCCTCTATATACCATCTCCATACTGTCATTGTCATCTGACAGGCATTGAGGCCATAGTGGTTGGCACCATCTCCTCTAGGCTGCCTTGCCCGGTATATTGGTAAGGCCGGTAGAACCTTTCAGTCGTTTCCACTTTGGGGTTGCCTTACCCAGTATTGGCAAGGCCAGTAGAGCCTATATCTAGGGTGTTCCTTTAGGCTGCCTTGCCTGGTATATTGGCAGGGCCGGTAGAGCCTGTATCATTGGTGATTCATTAGGCTGCCTTGCCCGGTATATTGGCGGGGCCGGTAGAGCCTGTATACTCCTGATAGTCTAATAGGCTGCCTTGCCCAGTATATTGGCAAGGCCGCTAGAGCCAGTGCCTCCTTGTAATCTGATAGGCTACCTTGCCCGGTATATTGGCAGGGTCGGTAGAGCCACCTTTCCTTTATTTGCCCAGGCTACCTTGCCCGGTATATTGGCAAGGCCGGTAGAGCCTTACTCTCTATTATTACTACTTCCCTGTCATTGCTATATATGTGTATGTAGATGTATGAGATCCTATGGGATTATTTTAAACTTTTCAATAAAGTTGTGTTTTTACCTAACTTTGCGCCTGAGAGTCTTAACAAACCGTGACAGTAACCTAATGTAATCACTTAAAAGCACACAAAATAAGCTGCTGCCAAAAAGAACACAGACATTTAAACATTCTGTTGGAAAGCTAATAGGTTGATTGAGCTGTCACTCAGTCTAGAGAATGTGTCTTAACCCTATCACTCCAACCAAAGTTTTGATTTACCGGGTGTGAGACCATAGTGATGTAATTATTTTTTAACTATTATGGATGATCCGGTACTTGATCTCTACGCTGGAATGTTGAACACAGGGATTGGGCCCAAAGACAAATAGCAAACAGGAGCCATAGACAGATATGTGAATTATATGATTAACCCCTCGAGTGCTAGAGCATCCCAGAGCAAACCGCTACACAATGTGATCACTCCGTATCTCTCCGGAACACGAAGGGTCAAATAAGGTAAACTGACCCTACCCAAATGCATAAGTACCAATTAGGATGATACAAATATCAGATGCAATATGATATGATGTCCAATAAGTACATCTCCATACAACCTCATTCACCAAGGGAACACTAACTATAGAGAACTCTATAAATATACAAATTCCAATCTACCACTCATCTAATCAAAAATATAAAAATTATATGAAAAATATGAAAAATACGATAAGATAAAAAATATAATAAATATGAAAGATCTTCCTATAACATCCTATCTTAATCGATAAACCTAACATCCTATCTTAATCGATTGCTACATTAAGTAATGATGTTGGGGATGCTGACTCAGGAATGTCTTTGCTGGAGAGGACTGTTCTCTCTAACAGCCGAGTGAACAGCGCCTCTAGCACGAATGGGATCCAGGACTCAGGCAGACCTAGACAGATGGTGGTGGTAGGGGATTCTATTATTAGGAAGACAGACAGGATAATCTGTTGCCAAGATCGCCACAATCGTACAGTTTGCTGTCTCCCGGGAGCTCAGGTTCGACATGTGGCTGATCGGGTTGATAGATTGTTGGGAGGGGCTGGGCATGACCCGGCTGTCATGGTACATGTTGGTACTAATGACAAAGTCAGTGGAAAATGGAGGTCCGTTAAGAAGGATTTCAGGGACCTAGGATATAAGCTTAAGCAGAGGACCTCTAAGGTAGTATTTTCTGAAATTCTACCTGTGCCACGCGCTACATTAGAAAGGCAACGGGAGATTAGGGAGTTAAATGCGTGGATAAAGACTTGGTGTAAGCAGGAGGGGTTTGGGTTCCTAGAGCACTGGTCAGTCTTTTCCCTTGGGAGCAATCTTTATAGTAGTGATGGATTGCACCTTAGTGGAAGGGGGGCCACGGTGCTGGGTGATAGGATGGTTAGAAGGCTGGAGGAGACTTTAAACTAGAAAGGGGGGGAGGGAGCTGCAACACAGGCTGGGGAAGATAGTATAATTGAGGGAATGGGATTAGAGAAGGGTCATGGGGGTGGAGAGGGGGAATGGGCTAGTTCATCTAATAGGGAGTTGCCATTGTTTCAGCCTGATAAAAGACAAATACATCTGAAAAAGAACGAAATCTTAAAGAATGGCAAAAAGATAAAATGTAGACATGCAAATGCTCGCAGTCTGGCTGGTAAGATGGGGGAACTAGAAATGATTGCAGTACATGAGCAGTATGATCTGATTGGAGTGTCTGAAACCTGGTTAGATGATACGTATGACTTGGCAGTCAATCTAGAGGGTTATTCACTTTTTAGGAGGGACAGGGTTAATAAAAGGGGAGGAGGGGTATGCCTATATGTAAAGCAGGCCTTAAAACCTAGTTTAAGGGAAGATATAAATGAAGGGTCCAATGAAAAGGTAGAGGCCTTGTGGGTTGAAATACACACTGGGGGCACACATAATAAAAAGATATTGGTGGGGGTTTGCTACAAGCCACCTAATGTTGGGGAGTTGGAGGAAGCCCAACTTTTACTGCAAATGGAAAAGGCTGCTAGGTCAGCAAAGGTAATTATAATGGGAGATTTCAACTACCCTGAAATTGACTGGAGCAATATGACTTCAGGCACAACAAAGGGAAATATTTTTCTAAGTATGATAAATGATAATTTTATGTCCCAACTAGTAGAGGAGCCAACTACAAAAGAGGCCTTGCTTGACCTAGTGCTCTCAAACGATTCTGACATTGTAAACAATGTGCAGGTAAGGGAACATTTGGGCAGCAGTGACCACAATATTGTATCCTTTGAAGTTTGTTATGAGAAACCCAATAGCAAGAGTTTAACCAAAACATTCAATTTCAAAAAGGCTAATTTTACAAAGTTAAAAGAAGCTTTAAAGGATATCCATGGGATGTAATTTTCAAAGATAAAAATGCACAAGAGTCATGGAATGTATTTAAAATGCTCTTGGGCAAATATACACATCAATATATACCATTGGGGAATAAGCACAAGAGAAGTAAAGCAAAACCAGTGTGGATTAATAATGTGGTTAGCAGGGAAATGAGAAATAAAAAGCAGGCTTTTAAGGTGTTTAAGTCAAATGGGTCAAATGCATCATTTAAAAAATATAAAGAATGTAATAAAATCTGCAAACAAGCAATTAAGCTAGCTAAAATAGAAAATGAGCGAAACATTGCAAATGAGAGCAAGAAAAACCCTAAACAATTCTACAAGTATATTAACAACAAAAAAGTTAAGGTTGATATTGGTCCTCTTAGGACTGAAACAGGTGAATTGATTAGTGAGGATAAAGTTATGGCTGACACCCTAAATACGTTCTTTGCTTCAGTATATACAAAGGAAGCAGAAATGACAAGCTGTGGGCAAACAGACAAAACCATGGAATTTCCTCCAACATCTACATGGCTTACTGAGGACAAGGTCCAAAAGAGACTGGAAAGGGTTATAGTGAATAAAGCGCCTGGACCGGACGGTATACACCCAAGGGTACTTAAGGAACTTAGTTCAGTAATAGCAAAACCATTATACTTAATATTTATTGATTAGCTTTCATCAGGCATAGTGCCCTGTGATTGGAGGAAAGCTGATGTAGTTCCATTGTTTAAAAAGGGAGCAAGATCCAAACCAGGAAATTATAGACCTGTGAGCTTGACTTCCATAGTGAGTAAGATACTAGAAGGGTTATTAACTGACAGTATTCAGAACTATGTGAAGACAAACAATATCATTAGTAGGAATCAGCATGGTTTCATGAAGAACAGATCATGTCAGACTAATTTACTTGCATTTTATGAAAGAGTGAGTAGTAATTTGGACAGGGGAATTGCTGTTGATGTAGTATACTTGGATTTTGCAAAAGCCTTTGACACAGTGCCTCACAACAGGTTACTGCATAAATTAAAAGGCTTCGGTTTGGGTGGTGTTATCTGTACATGGATTGAGAACTGGTTAAATGATAGATGGCACAGAGTTGTTGTAAATGGAACTTTTTCAAATTGGTCTAGGGTTATAAGTGGGGTGCTACAGGGTTCAGTCCTGGGCCCAATGCTTTTTAATTTGTTTATTAATGATCTAGAAGTGGGAATTGAAAGTAGCATCTCAATCTTTGCTGATGACACTAAGCTATGTAAGGAAATACATACAGAGCTCGATGTTTTTTCCCTACAGAAGGATTTAGATAAACTAAGTGAATGGGCAGAAAAGTGGCAGATGTCATTTAATGTAGATAAATGTAAGGTTATGCATTTGGGTTGTAGAAACAAACTTGCTACATATACTCTAAAAGGGAAACAACTTGGGAAATCCTCATTAGAGAAAGATTTAGGTGTACTGATAGACAATAGTCTTCACAGCAGTGTGCAGAGTCACTCAGCTGCTGCAAGAGCAAATAGAGTACTAGCCTGCATAAAAAGAGGTGTAGAAGCAAGGGATGTTAATATTATCCTACCTCTGTATAAATCCTTGGTTAGGCCTCATCTAGAATATGGAGTACAATTTTGGGCGCCTGTTCTAAAAAAAGACATTACTGAACTGGAAACGGTGCAGAGACGTGCAACAAAACTGATAAAGGGATTGGAGGATCTGAGTTACAAAGAGAGACTAGCCAAACTGGGTTTGTTTACATTAGAAAAGAGACGTCTAAGGGGTGATATGATTACCATTTACAAATACATTCAAGGTCAATACAAAGAACTATCCAATTAATTATTTATGCAAAGAGCTGAGCTAAGAACAAGAGGTCATCCATTAAGACTTGAGGAAAGGCGCTTTCGACTAAAACACAGGCAGGGATTCTTTACAGTAAGGGCGGTAAGGCTATGGAATTCTTTGCCTTGGGATGTTGTACGTGCAGATAATGTAACTGCATTCAAAAAAGCAATGGATGCCTATCTAGCACAGAACAATATTGACAGTTATGACAGATGGCTTCAAAGCAAATAGGATATTGAGCCGGGGAACTATTTGACACACACACACACACACACACACACACACACCTACACTGGAAATTGCTCCAGAGGGCTTTTTTGTTGCCTTCCTCTGGATCAACAGGGGTGTTATTGGCATGGGCTGGACTTGATGGACGCATGTCTTTTTTCAGCCTTATCTACTATGTTACTATGTTACTATGTTAAACCCCTGAAATGCCAATAGAGTTATTATCATATTTGAAACAATATTTCAAACATCTTAAATAATAAATCGTGAAACGTGACCTGATAACCTAACACTTCCACTAGTAACATAAATACCTAATTATAACCTAATAATAGTCTGATAGTCAAAATATACTGTGAACCTAAATATTAATAATATAACTGCTTGATGATATATGTATATTAGTGATGAGCGAGCATGCTCGGCCGAAGCTCGGTTCGGCTCGAGCATCGCTCTGCTCGGCACATGGCGGTACTCGTACGAGTACCGCATGTGCTCGCCCGCCATGTTCGGGTCTCCTCCCCGCACGTTTTGCGGCTGCTGCGCAGCCAATAAACGTGCAGGGAGGCTCTGACATCAGTGTAATGCCAGCAGCCATGTTGGCTGCTGGCATTACACTGATTGGCTGGCCAGAACCCGTGATCGGGTGCTGTATAGCACCTGACCAGCGAGTTCGGCTCAGTCTTAGCCAGGGAGAGATGAGGATAGGAAGGGAAAGTCAGTGTAGGGAGAAGAAAAGCGATTTAAAAAAAAAAAAAAAACCTTTTTAGGACTACTGTGTGTGGGGGCAGCAGTTTATTTTGTTTGGGGGGGCAGAGATATAAAAAAAAAAAACTTCACATATTCTGTTCACTGTGCCTAGCCGCAGATTAGCAGCACATTCTGTTTAGTGTGCAAAGTTGCAGATTAGAGCACATTCTGTTCAGTGTGCAAAGTTGCAGATTAGCAGCACATTCTTTTTAGTGTGCAAAGTTGCAGATTAGAGCACATTCTGTTCAGTGTGCAAAGTTGCAGATTAGCAGCACATTCTTTTTAGTGTGCAAAGTTTCAGATTAGGAGAACATTCTGTTAAGTGTTCAAACTGTAAAATATCAAAGTCACATAATCCATTCACTGTGCGTAGCCGCAGTTAAGAAGCACATTCTGTTTAGTGTGCAAAGTTGCATATTAGGAGAACATTCTGTTAACTGTTCAAACTGTAAAATATCAAAGTCACATATTCCATTCACTGTGCCGAGCCGCAGTTAAGAAGAACATTCTTTTTATTGTTCAAAGTTGCATATTAGGAGAACATTCTGTTAACTGTGCAAACTGTAAAATATCAAAGTCACATATTCCATTCACTGTGCGTAGCCGCAGTTAAGAAGAACATTCTGTTTACTGTGCAAAGTTGCATATTAGGAGAACATTCTGTTGAGTGTTCAAACTGTAAAATATCAAAGTCACATATTCCATTCACTGTGCCGAGCCGCAGTTAAGAAGAACATTCTGTTTACTGTGCAAAGTTGCATATTAGGAGAACATTCTGTTAAGTGTTCAAACTGTAAAATATCAAAGTCACATATTCCATTCACTGTGCGTAGCCGCAGTTAAGAAGAACATTCTGTTTACTGTGCAAAGTTGCATATTAGGAGAACATTCTGTTAAGTGTTCAAACTGTAAAATATCAAAGTCACATATTCCATTCACTGTGCCGAGCCGCAGTTAAGAAGAATATTCTGTTTACTGTGCAAAGTTGCATATTAGGAGAACATTCTGTTAAGTGTTCAAACTGTAAAATATCAAAGTCACATATTCCATTCACTGTGCGTAGCCGCAGTTAAGAAGAACATTCTGTTTACTGTGCAAAGTTGCATATTAGGAGAACATTCTGTTAAGTGTTCAAACTGTAAAATATCAAAGTCACATATTCCATTCACTGTGCGTAGCCGCAGTTAAGAAGCACATTCTGTTTAGTGTGCAAAGTTGCATATTAGGAGAACATTCTGTTAAGTGTTCAAACTGTAAAATATCAAAGTCACATATTCCATTCACTGTGCGTAGCCGCAGTTAAGAAGAACATTCTGTTTACTGTGCAAAGTTGCATATTAGGAGAACATTCTGTTAAGTGTTCAAACTGTAAAATATCAAAGTCACATATTCCATTCACTGTGCGTAGCCGCAGTTAAGAAGAACATTCTGTTTACTGTGCAAAGTTGCATATTAGGAGAACATTCTGTTAAGTGTTCAAACTGTAAAATATCAAAGTCACATATTCCATTCACTGTGCCGAGCCGCAGTTAAGAAGAACATTCTGTTTACTGTGCAAAGTTGCATATTAGGAGAACATTCTGTTAAGTGTTCAAACTGTAAAATATCAAAGTCACATATTCCATTCACTGTGCCGAGCCGCAGTTAAGAAGAACATTCTGTTTACTGTGCAAAGTTGCAGATTTGCAGCACATATTCCGTGTAATATGAAGAAGGCGGGTAAAAAGGGACGGGGAAGTGGACGTGATCCTGATAGTTCAGGGCGCGGGTCAGGACGCGTAGAAACTGTGCCTGGTGCCAGAGCACAAGACAGAAAGACATCCACCATACCTAGCTTCATGTCTCAGTTTACAGGGCGTCGCAGGACATCACTCTCGAGGTCCGACCACTGCGAACAGGTGGTCGGTTGGATGTCAGCTGATACTGCTTCCAGTCGGTTAAGCACCACCCTGTCTTCCACCAAGTCCACTCTCAGTAGCCAAGAGTCTGGTCAACATAATCCTCACCCTGATCATCCTTCCTCCCACCATAGAGGATCTGGTCAAAGAAGTGATCCCACACTGGGATATAGTGAGGAGCTCGTCTCATCACCAATCCTTAATTTGAACCTCTCTTCAAGCACGCTTGCAGAGGAACATGACATCTTGTGCCCTGATTCACAACCTCTAGAGGGTACCCAATCACAAGAAGATGACAGAGGTGAACGGCATTTAAGGTCAAAGGAAGTGGATGATGATGATGATGAGACACAGTTGCCATTAAATCAACCACTATTACTGTCTCAAGACCTTGATGAGGAGGATGATATACAGTTCTCAATGACTGAGTATGTGGTGGGATCAAGACATGAGGAGGATGATCAGAGTGAGGAAGTGGAGGAGGACTTGGTGGACGATGAGGTGACTGACCCCACCTGGGAAGGTGTAGAACCGAGTGATGACAGCAGTCCTGAGGGTGAGCCATCTGCAGCACCGCAACAGGCTGGAAGAGGCAGTGGTGTGGCTACAGAAAGAAGGCGGACCGCGCCAAACCGGCCCGCAAATGTTCCACGGAGCACCCCCTTGCGTAAATCTCCCTTGCCAAGGGGTAGGTGTTCCGCGGTATGGCGTTTTTTTAAGGAAAGTGCGGACGACAAAAGAATTGTAGTTTGCAACCTGTGCAACACCAGAATGAGCCGAGGCATGAACACTAGAAACCTCACCACCACCAGCATGATCCGACACATGGCATCCAAGCACCGTAATAAGTGGGAGGAACGCCCGGATCGCCAATCTGTGTCTGCAGGCCACACCACTGCCTCCTCTTCCCCTGTTTTCGGTGCCGGCCAATCGCCTGTCGAAGGCGCAGGCCCGCATACCTCCCGCCCTGCACCTGTACCATCTGAAGCACCATCAGCGACCACATCCACTTCCCTGTCCCAGCACAGCGTCCAAATGTCGTTACCCCAGGCATTTGAGCGCAAGCGAAAATACCCAGCCACCCACCCACAGGCCATAGCACTAACCTCACACCTTTCCAAATTACTGGCCATCGAAATGCTGCCATTTAGGCTTGTGGAGACTGAGTCCTTCCGCAGCCTGATGGCAGCAGCTGTCCCTCGGTACGCAGTCCCCAGCCGCCACTACTTTTCCCGGTGTGCCGTCCCCGCCTTACACCACCATGTGTCCCGTAACATCACCCGTGCCCTGACCAACGCAGTTACTGGGAAGGTCCACTTAACGACTGACACATGGACAAGTGCTTGTGGCCAGGGACGCTACATTTCCCTGACGGCACACTGGGTGAATGTCGTGGAGGCTGGGAGCGACTCGGACCCTGGGATGGCACAGGTGCTACCCACGCCGAGGATTGCGGGCCCTACCTCCATCAGGGTTTCCGCCAGCACCTACGTTATTGGCTCCTCCTCCTCCGTTTCCACCTCCGAATTCTCTGCGCGCAGCACCACTCACCCATCAGCCGGTAGCTGGAAGCAGTGTAGCACTGCAGTGGGGAAGCGTCAACAGGCCGTGCTGAAGCTGATCTGCCTTGGGGACAAATAGCACACGGCCTCAGAGCTGTTGCAGGGGATTAGTCACCAGACCGAGCAATGGCTCTCGCCACTCAACCTGCAACCAGGCATGGTTGTGTGTGATAATGGACGTAACTTGGTGGCGGCTTTGGAGCTCGGCAAGCTCACACACGTACCATGCCTAGCGCATGTATTTAATTTAGTGGTTCAGCGATTTCTAAAAACCTACCCCAATTTGCATGATCTCTTGACGAAGGTGCGCCACGTGTGTGCACATTTCCGTAAGTCATCTACAGCTTCAGCCGGCCTGTTGAAGCTGCAGCAGCGCTTACAATTGCCAGCTCACCGGCTGCTGTGTGACGTGAGCACGCGCTGGAACTCCACCTTCCACATGTTGGCCCGGCTTTGTGAGCAGCAGAGGGCAGTAGTGGAGTACCAGCTGTTACACGGTCGTCGCCTCTCCGTTCAACTTCCTGTAATCAGAAGTGAGGAGTGGGAATGGATGTCAGACCTCTGTGAGGTTTTACGCAATTTTGAGGAATCGACACAGATGGTGAGCGGCGATAACGCTATTATCAGTGTAACCATCCCACTTCTGTGTCTACTGAAACGCTCGCTGCTCACAATTAAAACTGACGCTTTGCATGTGGAAGAGGTGGAAATGCGGGAGGAAGAGCTTACACAAGGTGATAGCCAGAGCACCCTCACTTCGTCTTCTCAGTGACAATTGGAGGAGGCGGAGGAGGAGGAGGAGGAGGAGGAAGACACGGTTGCCTCCGCTACAGAGGGTAGCCATGGAACTTTAGTTCCATCTCTTCAGCGTGGGTGGGCAGAAGAGGAGGAAGAGGATGAGGAGATTGAGAGTCATCCTCCTGGTGAGGACAGCGAAATCTTGCCTGTTGGTACTCTGGCACACATGGCTGACTTTATGTTAGGCTGCCTTTCCCGTGACCCACGCGTTATACGCATTTTAGACAACACGGATTACTGGGTGTTCACCCTTCTGGACCCCCGCTACAAAGAGAATTTCTCATCTCTCATTCCTCCGGTGGAGAGGACAAGCAAAATGGTGCAATACCAGAAGGTTCTTGTCGAAAAATTGCTCCAAAATTTTCCATCTGACAACACTGGCAGCAGAGTACGTGCTACCTTGGCCAACCGAGAAGGGGAGAAAAGGGGAGCACACAGCAGTTCCGACAAAGGCAGGGCAACACTCTCCAAGGCGTGGGGCACCTTCATGACACCCCGCCAGCACCCTCACCCTGATGCGCAGCCTAGTGTCACAAGGAGGGAAAAGTTTTGGAAGATGGTGAAGGAGTACGTAGCAGACCGTGTCAGCGTCCTCAATGATCCCTCTGTGCCTTACAACTACTGGGTGTCCAAGCTGGACACGTGGTATGAACTGGCACTCTACGCCTTGGAGGTGCTGGCCTGCCCTGCCGCCAGCGTTCTATCTGAGCGGGTATTTAGTGCTGCTGGTGGCATCATAACAGATAAGCGTATCCGCCTTTCCACCGAAAATGCTGATAGGTTGACACTTATAAAAATGAACAAGGCCTGGATTTCCCCTGACTTCTCCAATCCACTGGAGGAAAGCCCCGGGGGAACATAAAGTGACTTTATATATGTTATTTACAATGATGGGAATACTCTGTATTCCCATTCACCCCTTCCACCCAAAAAACGGGTATATGGTTGACTCTCTTCCATATACCCTGGGATATAATTTTTATATAGGGCCAGCTCACCAGCGGGCCCTGTGATATAATTTTTATATAGGGCCAGCTCACCAGCGGGCGCAGTTTGACAATTTTTGTATAGGTCAGCTCACCAGCGGGCCTTCTCATATAATGTTTTATTGGGTCAGCTCTCTAGCATGCCCTCTCATATAATGTTTTATAGCGTCAGCTCACTAGCGGGCCTTCGCATATAATGTTTAGGATGGTCAGCTCCGCAGCAGACCCTCACCCATAATGTTTTAGATGGTCGGCTCAGCGCACGTTTCCCTCTTAATCATGGCCCCAGTTCAGAAAAATCGAGGACATTTTTGGGAGAATTTGCCTTTGCGCACGTTTCCCTCTTAATCATGGCCTCAGTTCAGAAAAATCAAGGAAATTTTTGGGAGAATTTGCCTCTGCGCACGTTTCCCTCTTAATCATGGCCTCAGTTCAGAAAAATCAAGGAAATTTTTGGGAGAATTTGCCTCTGCGCACGTTTCCCTCTTAATCATGGCCCCAGTTCAGAAAAATCGAGGAAATTTTTGGGAGAATTTGCCTTTGCGCACGTTTCCCTCTTAATCATGGCCTCAGTTCAGAAAAATCAAGGAAATTTTTGGGAGAATTTGCCTCTGCGCACGTTTCCCTCTTAATCATGGCCTCAGTTCAGAAAAATCAAGGAAATTTTTGGGAGAATTTGCCTCTGCGCATGTTTCCCTCTTAATCATGGCCTCAGTTCAGAAAAATCAAGGAAATTTTTTGCAGAATTTGCAGATGATATACAAGTAAATATACAGCAAATACTGTTTGGTAACAATTTTTCGCCTAAAGTCGTTTTTATCTTCCTTTTTGTGTGTTTTACGGTCAGTCTGTAAAAATGGCGTACTACGGGCGAAAGATCGTTCCCAGCAGCGATGTTGGAGTCCAAGATGCATCCAGACATCCTCCCTATGCTGTCCCTGAACCATTTCTGTGGTGTTTCCATCATTTTCTGCCCTTTTCCTATGGACCAGGCACCCTCCCCTCATCAGAGCAGGGGGTGCCTGGTGTAATGCTCGAGTCCTCCCATTGACTTCAATGGGGCTCGGGTGCTCGGCCGAGCACTCGAGCCTCCGGGGGTGCTCGGTCAGAGCACCCGAACACCCGAGCATTGGGGTGCTCGCTCATCACTAATGTATATCTATAGTGTAATACCAAATAAGCTGTATAAAATAACTATAATTATTATAATATATTTTATAAATCTAACCCTAAATTAAGATATATAGCTAACTCTATGAAGATACATTTTATTAACATATGTGATTGTGGATAAAATACTATAATCAACTAATATGTTAACTCTATGTGTACCTTGTGTTTATATTTCATATTAGTAATGCTAAAATATTCTTATGTGCATTTAGAACTTGATACCTAAAGGGTGATGATAAGAAAAAAGAAAAAGGAAGAGGGGAAAAAAAGAGGAAAAAAGAAGAAAAGAAGAAAGAGAAATAATAATAATAATGTTGATGAAAATAAAAATGGAAAGATAAAGAGATACCAGGCCTGATATTGGCAGGCTTTTCTTGCAGTTGGAGAATCTACTCAAAATCAAATGCAATCAATGGTGGTATATAGAAATGTTGAATAAATATATTGAATTCAAGATGATACCTAGGGGTTTGAGAATGGGTTTACTTCCAACTTTTCAACAAGACCCCAGTTTTGTCAAATGTTGGTATGAGATACTTGATAATTGTTCATTAATGCAACTCTTAATTGAATATATAGAGAGAGTAAAATGGTCGATCTAAATAAATCGATCATAGAGAAGATGACAGAAGTTGACCTGGTCAAATTCACTAGAGATCATAGTTTATTTGAGGAGAGGACAAATAAAAATGTTAACGCTCATCAGGTTGAACTAATAGAGAAAAAGAAGAAATTCTCTAGAGATGGTCAGGATTATCAAAAGAACGAAATAAGCAAGTGGTCAAGGGGTCATACAGGGGACCGTAATAAGACAAAGACCTCAACATATACTAGCAATACCAGAATATGTGCAAGAACAGTTGATACTATCATCCACAAAATGGAAACCAGATCGGATAATGGGAGGGTTCACCGAGCAACTCCAACCAATGCCGCGTTGGACCCTCAGAGGATGAATATCCCCAGAAGAGAGGATCCGTCACAGTTTGATGATAGACGGACTGGTCCAAGGGAATTGTATAGTAAAAATCATATGGTAAAAGATAACACATCAGGTAGAAGTGAAGAGGCAGGCATGCCTTCTCCTTTGAACCTCATCAGTCAATCAGGGAGTCAGGATAATCAAGAGCCAGCTTGAGAGAAAATATAAAACGAAACAGTGAAGAGGTCACTGTACCATCTACCTCTGCCTCCTCTGTACAGGGACCTTTTTTAGGATGCGGTGCGAACAGTGATCTGATGAGATGGAGAAGCCAAACCAACAGGTTTCTCCAACTAAGCCCCAGCGGTACTTTAAGAGGACCAGGTACAGAGGATCCAGAAGAGGGAGAAGCAATCCCCAAAAAGTCAAAAGTAGAGTCAGCAGAGAGTTAGATATTAAGGTAGAATGTGATTTTTCTAATATCAATCTCTCAAGTCATGTCCTGAGTGATGATGACAGAAAGTTACTGTCAAGAGGACTTTCTTTTTGTCCTTCCAGTCAATCGGATCTTTTTGAATTATTTGTGGATTTAAATGATTTTGTCCGGAAACTCACTTTAAATAAGTTTTCTGCTAATAAGACTTTGAAAAAGAATTTGGGCACTGTGGGTGACATAAGACCAGTTATCACTGAAAGGTCCCTTCTTGATGATTTAGGTAGAGAGGTGGTCCCATTTGTAGACAGTGATAAAGAATTCCTATTATGGGGAAGTCCAACACAAAGGCTCGTTTGTTGAAGGTTTTAGTGTTTCAGTGATGGAAGATTTAAGGAATTTAGATAAGAAAAGAGCAATTAGAACTAATAATCTAAGTGAGCTTGAAGTCAAGGCATTAGGTGATTTAAAAAGAAACAAACAAATTATAGTCAAACAAGATGACAAGGGGAGTGCGGTGGTGGTCCAAGATGTCGCGGATTATCTAAGAGAAATTTACAAGATTTGGGGTGACTCAAACAACTACCGCACCCTCTATAAAAGTCCAGCCGTCACTTTTGAAAGGGATTTTAAAATCATAATTGAAAAAGGGTTTGAGGATAATCTGTTGGGGAAAGATGAAAAGGCCTTTATGTACTTGAAGAACCCAAGATTACCAGTATATTATCACTACCCAAAGTCCATAAGACTTTAATCATTCCTCCTGGTAGGCCGATAATATCTGGGGTGGACTCTTTAAAATCTAATTTATCCACCTTTATTGATTTCCATCTACAAAAGCATGTATTGGGCCTCAAATCATACCTAAGAGATTCCCAACACCTTTTGGAGATTTTAAGGGATTTTACTTGGTCAGATGAGTATATGTGGGCATCCTTGGATGTCACCACACTATACTCTAATATTCCCCATGAAGGGGGACTTGAAGCAGTTGGATATTTTCTATCATCAGATTATCTCATGCCTACCAAGCAGAAAGAGTTCCTTATTCAGGCAATTCAATTTGTGCTTAATCATAATCACTTCGAGTTCAATTAACATCATTTCCTCCAGATCAAGAGGACAGCTATGGGTACCAGATTCACGCCAAGTTATGCCAACTTATTTATGGAATATCTTAAAGATCTTTTGGTCTATAACAATAATCCCTTTGGCACAAGTCTGGTCCTCTACTGTAGATTTAATGAGGATATCTTAATCATCTGAAGGGGAGATGCACAGGGACTTGGATGTTTTGTTGATCACTTAAACAACAATATTTGGGGGCTAGAATTCACCAGCTTCCTTAATAGTTTGAAGATCCAATTTCTTGACTTAGAATTGTGGGGTTGTCCTTCAGAGGGGATAAATTCTAGAACTTACTTCAAGTCAGTTGACAAGAACAGTTTATCTCTGTTTTGATAGTTGTCATCACAAGAAATGGTTGCGGAAAGTACTATATGGTCAGTTCCGTAGAATATGGAGAAACTGTTCCGGTCTAACGGACTATGATGCAGAATCTGATATCTTGAAGGAAAGATTTTTGGACAAAGGCAATCCCAATGAATTAGTTGTAGATTCATACAAAAGAGCGAGAAGTTTTGTCAATGGTCCGAATAAAGTGAACAAAGTAAATAAGGAGGTTAAATCAGAACCAATGTTCATCACAAGGTACAGTACTGACTCAAGAACAATTCACAGAATTCTCAATAAGCATTGTTGAATGATCTGCTTTTGAAAAAACAATCTCTAAAAAACCTAGAGTCATCTACAGGAGAGCTAGGACTCTCAAAAATATTGTGGCTCCTAGCAGATATAAAAATAGAGAAGTCGAGACGTCTAAAAATTCAGAACAAGGAATGTTAGTTAAATCTAATTGAAAAGGTTGGTTTGGTTTTTGATCCCAGGCAAAGAAAAGTCATCAAGGAAGCATATAAGTGCTGTGGTGGCAGATTTCAAACTTGTATCATGATTGTTGATAATAGCAAACATTTTGTCTCTAGAGTCACATTAGAGAGTTTCCCTATTAGGAGCTTAATGAATTGAAACACCCGTCATGTTGTGTACTTGATGACTTGTACTTGTAACTTACAGTACATAGGCAGGACCACTCAAAAATTTAGGGATAGGATGGACCACATCGGAGGATCATCATAAACGGTTTTATGAAACAGTGTTTCAAAACATTTTTTAACGTGTCATAATAGGAATTATTCTGAGCTCTACGTAATACCCATAGAGTTCATTCCAATCCTTCCAGCATCCAATAGGGAACAAAGACTCAATAATAGAGAATCCTTTTGGATCTATAGACTTTCGACTTTGTCTCCTTTGGGACTAAATGAAATACTCGAGTCACCTAGATAAATAATTGTAGGTCTCAAGGTTGATTCTACATTATTCCTATTGTAGAAATCCACTATTAGAAACATCAGTGATTAATTCATTCATTATTATTATTATTATTATTATCATTATTATTAATATTTTTTCAAATTCCATTTATTATCATTATTACTTTTATTATTTTCATTATTAACCTCATTATTATTATTATTACTCTATTTTTCCATTCTTCCACTTTTATTTTTAATCTTTATTACTATGTTTATTTTCATTTTTATGCATATTCTCATTTATATTTCCATTTTTATTTTCATCATCATGATTATTATTATTTCTCTTTCTTCTTTTCTTCTCTTCTTTTTTTAATCTTTTTTCCCTCTTCCTTTTTCTTTTTTCTTCTCATCACCCTTTAGGTGTCAATGTCTAAATGCACATAAGAATATTTTAACATTACTAATATGAAATATAAACACAAGGTACACATAGAGTTAATCAAATGTATCTTCATAGGTTTAGATATATATCTTAATTTAGGGTTAGATTTATAAAATATATTATAATAATTATAGTTATTTTATAAAGCTTATTTGGTATTACACTATCTATAGATATAGATATATCACCAAGCAATTATATTATTAATATTTAGGTTCACAGTATATTTTAACTATCAGACTATTATTAGGTTATAATTGGGTATTTCTGTTATTAGTGGAAGTGTTAGGTTATCAAGTCACATTTCACGATTTATTAATTAAGATGTGTAAAATATCATTTCAAACACTTATATGATAATAACTATATTGGTATTTCAGGGGTTTATCGATTAAGATAGGATGTAATAGGAAGATCTTTCATATTTATTTTTTATCTTATTTATCATATTTTTCATATAATTTTTTATATTTTTGATGAGATGAGTGGTAGATTGGGATTGATATATTTATAGAGTTCTCTGTAGTTAGTGTTCCCTTTGTGAATGAGGTTGTACTGGAGATGTACTTATTGGACATCATATCATATTGTATCTGATATTTGTATCATCCTAATTGGTACTTATGTATTTGGATAGAGTCAGTTTACCTTATTTGACCCTTTGGGTTCAGAAGAGATATGGAGTAATCGCATTGTGTAGCGGTTTGCTCTGGGACGCTCTGGCACTCGAGGGATTAATCATATAGTTCAGATATCTGTCTATGGCTCCTGTTTGCTATTTGTCTTTGGGCCCAATCGCTGTGTTCAACATTCCAGCGTAGAGATCAAATACCAGATCATCTGTAATAGTTAAAAAATAATTACATCACTATGGACTCACACCCGGTAAATCAAAACTTTGGTTGGAGTGATAAGGTTAAGAGACATTCTCTAGAATGAGTGACAGCTCAATCAACCTATTAGTTGTCCAACAGAATGTTTAAATGTCTGTGTTCTTCTTGGTGGTGGCTTCTTTTGTGTTCTTTTGTGTGCTTTTAAGTGATTACACTAGATTACGATATTTTGCTGTGTTTGTTAGCTGCGAAACGCGTAAGCGCCTCAAAACCTATGTATTTTTATATGTGAATTTTAATAGTTATTAAACTCAGCAAAACTTCAAATTTGAGCCTCCTCCTGTCAATATTCAACTGACTACAGTTAGCACCCAAACGGAGATGGGGTGATAGTCTCCGTGAGTGCATGAGCTGGTACTCTTGATATCAAGTGACTGATATTCACCAAATGTGAGTAAATATAATTTTGTTATCAATTTTGTATTATCCTAATAATGTTATTGCACCATTGGCCCTCCCTTCTGTTCTTTTTTCCTTTCCAGAACCATGAAGTAGCTGGGCTACCAGCCCCAACTGCATAAATCTGTGGCCTGCAACATACTGCAGCCTTGTTCTTTTTTATTTTCTATTACTATACCGCTTGGGAGATTGTGCTTTCTTGGTGAGCAGCCGAGTGGTGAACTCTGTTTCTGGGGGCAGTTTCAAAACTCCAGAAGCTCTGAAAGTTAGATTTGACATAAGTCTCCTCCAAAGTTCTATAATTTGTGAGTGCATTTCTATAAAGGTTTTTTGTGGTGACAGTGATTAGGATAATTTCTTTCTGATACGCACAAGGGGCGCCCCTCCGTGTTTCTCCCTTCTATTTCTCCTGCAGACTTCCTGGTTCTGGGTATTTAAGAGAACTGGATCCTTATCCAGTTATGCTTACGTTGTTGTTCTGTGCAGTAGTATCATACTTATTCCTGATTTCCTGTGTATGACCTTGGCTTTTCTGACCATCCATCCTGAAGCTGACCTGTGGCTCTGTCTGACTACTCTCTGTGCGCTCCCTACCTATTGGACATCCAATCTGGTGCAGACCTGTGGCTCTGGCTGACTACCCATTCCTTGTATGACCTTGACTTGTCTGACTATCCAACCTGGTGCTGACCTGTGGCTCTGTCCTGCTACTCCCAGTATTGCCTCCTCATTAGTGGACATCCTTATTGGCACAGACCTGTGGCTCTGGTTGACTACCCATTCCATGTATGACCCTGGCTTTTCTGACTATCCAACCTGGTGCTGACCTGGGGATCTGTCTAGCTACCCTCCGTGTTCCTGTCTAGTGGACACCCTACCTGGTGCAGACCTTTGGCTTTAGTAGACTCTACCTTACTGACTGCAGGCATGAGTTAGTGTCGCCTTCTTGCCTTCCTTTTCAGGAGACTGCCTTCTCCTTACTGACTGCAGGAGTGAGTCAGTCTTCTCTCTGGTTACCATCCTTAGGTGAGACTGTTTGGGTACACGCTCTTCCTATCTGGCATAGAGACTACCATTGGCCTCGGCCTAGTTTCTGCAGTCTGGGGACCTGGAGGTATACTTCTATTTCTGATACAGTCTCTGCCTCTTAGGTTACTCTCTGCTACTCCCTGTGATTACCTACTTGTTATTTTGCTATTCATTTTAATAAAGGTGATTTTACTATACCGTCTGACTTCTTGTCTTGCTTGCAAACCGTGACAGTATATAAGGTCATGACAACAGATGGTATCAGTGAGCCACCTTTGCAGAAGATCCTTGACAAGATTGAGGACCAAGATCAACGTATTGATCAATTATCTTTAGCTATGCAAACCTTGCTTAATCGTGCTACTCACCTTGAATGCTCGAAAATGCCAACAGTGGCCACTCCAGCTCCTTCTTTGTCACCGGCGGTTCAAGCTACCTCTGATGCAGGTATGGTCAAAGGATTGTCTGGATCTGTTCCACTTCCTCAGCATTACAGTGGGGATCCTGAGTATTGTCGTGGTTTCTTGAACCAACTGGGCATATATCTAGAAATGATTCCACGTGCCTTCCCTAGCGAGCGCAGTAGGGTTGGCCTAATTATATCGCTTTTGTCAGGTAAGGCTTTGGCATGGACTAATCCTTTATGGGAGACGCACAAACCCATAATCTATAATTTGTGGCTTCCTTTAGACGCATCTTTGATGTGCCAGGTCACTCATCCTCGGCTTCGAAACAACTTATAACCATCTACCAAGGCAATCATACAGTGGCGGATTATGCTATTGAGTTCTGAACCCCAGCAGCCGAGGTGGGGTGTAACAATGAGGCTCTTGTAGCCGTCTTTTCCCAAAGGCTTTGTGACTATTTGAAGGATGAGATTGCTGCCCATGAGTTACTAAAGGATTGGATGATATGATTTCCTTTATCATCCTAATAGACATCCAGGTCAGAGAGAGACCCTCGTTTAAGGAGCAACTGCGGAAGCATCCTTCCAGAACTACACCTCACTTTACTTTCCCACCCTGTCCTCCCTCACCTACCATGCCTCTTAGTTCCAACTCTGGAGAGGGCAAACCAATGCAGGTGGGAGCCACCAGACTTTCTGTGGAGGAGAGAGCCTTTTGTAGGAGGGAGGGCTTGTGCCTGTACTGTGGGGGACCTGGACACAAATTAAGGTCATGTCTGGTATGCCTGGGAAAACACCCGCACCTAAGGTCCGGTTGGGGTCAGACCTTGGGTGGTATTTCTCAGTCCCCTGAGATACAGGATAAATGTATCCTTGATGTGGTCCTTATCTAGGCCAATGAGTCTCTCTCAGTTCCTGCATTTTTTGACTCTGGTGCGGCTGGTTACTTTATAGACGCCGCTTTTGCTGAATATCATGGCATTCCGTTACAGTCATGCGACTCTCCCTTGGCAGTTGAGGCCATTGATGGCAGACCCCTGAGGCCATCACATATCATGCATGAAACATCTCCACTTACCCTTAAAGTGGGAGCCCTCCATAAAGAAACCCTGAAGTTTCAGGTCATTAATTCTCCTCACTATGCTATTGTCCTAGGGTTTCCTTGGCTGCAAATACATAACCCTAGGATTGATTGGAAAATTTGCGAAATTTTGTCTTGGGGCCCTCAATGCAATAGGTCCTCCTTATCACTTCCTGTTAGACTGGCTTGTGCCGAGACTTCTGGCCTCCCAGAGGCTTATTCTCAGTTCACTGATATGTTTAATATAGTCCAGGCTCACAGGCCTTATGATTGTACGGTAGAGTTACTACCTGGTACTGCCCCTCCTAGGGGCTGTATATACCCTCTCTCGGTGGAGGAAAACAAGGCGATGGTGGACTATGTTGCCGATGTCTTGGAGAGGGGCATCATCTGTAAATCCTCATCACCTGCTAGTGCTGGATTCTTTTTTGTTAAAAAGAAAGACGGAGAGTTGAGCCCATGTATCGATTTCTGTGGCTTGAACAAATTGATGGTAAAGAACGCCTATCCTATACCACTGATTACGGAACTGTTTGACTACCTCAAAGGTTCCAAAATATTTACTAAACTCGACTTAAGGGCAGCCTACAATCTGGTCAGAATAAAGGAGGGCCACTAATGGAAGACAGCTTTTAACACCCGGAACAGGCATTGTGAATAACTGGTTATGCCCTTTGGTCTGTGCAATGCTCCTGCTGTCTTCCAGGAATTTATAAATGATGAACTGAGAGACCCATTACAAAGTTGCATTGTGGTTTACTTGGATGAAATCCTAATTCATTCCCCTACGGTGGAGACTCATCGTTCGGATGTATCCAAGGTCCTAAAGTTACTAAGAGAAAACAACTTGTTTTGCAAGTTGGAGAAATGTGAATTTCACAAATCTCAGGTTACCTTTCTGGGGTACATCATTTCCTTTGCTGGGTTGGCTATGGACCCCCAGAAATTGTTTGCAGTATCATAGTGGCCTCGTCCTGAGGGACTGAAAGCGATCCAAAGGTTGTTGAGATTTGCTAACTACTATCAGAAATGTATAAAGAATTTCTCGACTATTGTCAAACCAATCACGGATATGACCCGCAAAGGGGCCCAAGTTATTGAGTGGTCTCCCGATGCATTGCTAGCCTTTGAAAACCTCAAAACAGCATTTGCTGCAGTTCCAATTCTGGTGCATCTGAATCCTGTCTTGCCTTTGCCCTGGAGGTTGATGCATCTGAGATTGGAGTAGGTGCCCTCCTTTCTCAGCGCTCTGCTCCAGAGGAGGCCTTACGCCCATGTGGCTATTTCTTTAAAAAACTGTCTAAGTCAGAGATGGTTTATCAGATTGGGGACAGAAAATTACTGGCCATTATATTGGCACTCAAGGAGTGGTGTTACCTCTTGGAAGGTACCAGTTCCCCAATCCTGATTCTTACTGATCATAAGAATCTCACCTGCTTGTCTGAGGTAAAACGCTTTGGGGTACAATCTCTATAGTAGGGATGGATTGCACCTGAATGCAAGAGGGTCTCAAGTGCTTGGGGAGCGGATGACTAGACGGTTGGAGGAGATTTTAAACTAGGAAGGGGGGGAGGGGTCAATAAATACTGGGCTAGATAGTATAGAAAGGGAAGGTGGTGTAGTTAATAACCAGCTGGGTGGGTGCAAATGTCAGAAGTTTAACTGGTAAAATAGGGGAACTGGAGCTGGTAGCTGAAATCGAAAACTATGACTTGATAGGCATAACAGAAACATGGTGGGATGACACACATGATTGGTCAATCAATTTGGAGGGCTACATGTTATTTAGAAAGATAGGTCAAACAAAAGAGGTGGTGGGGTCTTTCTGTATGTCAAACCAGCATTATTGCCTCATTTACGGGAAGATATATGTGATGACAGTAGTGAACATGTGGAATCCCTGTGGGTTGAAATTGTCACTGGGGGTAAAACTGCCCAGAAAATATTAGTGGGAATTTGTTATAAACCACCAAACATTGGTGACCTTGAAGAATCACAGCTGTTAATGCAAATAGAAAAGGCTTCTCAAATAGGGAGAACTATAATTATGGGGGATTTTAATTATCCAGAAATAGACTGGAAAAATGGAACAGCTAATCTGCTAAAAGCAGTCAGTTTCTGAACTTGTTGAATGACAGTTTTTTGTCTCAACTAGGGCAGACCTCAACCAGAGGGAATACGTGTCTGGATCTGGTAATAACTGACAATGAACAACTTATCTTCAACATCTAAGTAAGTGAGCACTTGGGGAACAGTGACCATAATATGTTATCGTTTGAGATTAATTCAGAAAAGCATTTTGGTATGGGTTCCACCAAAAAGAGAATTTTAAAAAGGCCAACTTTAGCAGGTTTAATTAATCTCTTGGTCTCGTTGACTGGGATAGAATATTTTCAGGAAAAAACACAGAAGGTAAGTGGAATGCCTTCAAAATAGCATTGCAAAAATATACATATAAATTTATCCCTGTTGGAAACAAATACAAAAGAAGCAAATTAAAACCATTGTGGCTAACCAGTAAAGTAATTCATGAAATAAATAACAAGAAAGCAGCATTTAAACATTATAAAGCTGAGGGATCAGCAGAGGCATTTGCAGAATACAAAAATGCCAACAGAACCTGTAAAAAGGCTATTAAATTAGCTAGACTGAAGAATGAAAAAAATATTGCTAAGGAGAGCAAGAACAACCCAAAAAAATTCTTTAAATACATTAATGGCAAAAAATTAAAGTCTGATAATGTTGGGTCCTTGTTATCTGAAACGGGTGAGATGGTCAAGGGGGACAGAGAGAAGGCAGATATTTTAAGTAATTTATTTTCTTCTGTTTTTGCCAAGGAAAACCCACTGGACAAGAATCTGCAAACTACTTTTACAGAACAGTCACAGCAAGCATGGGACTGGATAACACAAGAAAATGTGTTAAAACAATTGAATGGTGTTAAGGTAGACAAAGCTCAGGGGCCAGATGGTATTCACCCACGGGTACTTAAAGAGCTAAGCCAGGCCCTGGCCAGACTGTTACATTTGATTTTCAGGGATTCTTTTATTTCAGGTTTGGTGCCCATGGATTGGCGTAAAGCAGATGTGGTGCCCATATTTTAAAAGGGATCAAAGTCACAGCCAGGAAACTACAGAACTGTAAGCCTGACATCTGTGGTAGGGAAGCTGTTTGAAGGGTTGCTAAGGGAATATATTCAAGAATTCAGCTTGAACAGGAATATCATTAGCAGGAGCTAACATGGCTTTGTGAAATACAGGTCTTGTCAAACTAACTTGATTGCATTTTCTGAAAAAGTAAGTAAAAATATAGGGAGCGGCGGTTGATGTGATCTATTTAGACTTTGCCAAGGCATTTGATACAGTTCCACACAAAAGGTTACTGTACAAATTGAATGAAATAGGCCTAGGGAAAAATGTTTTTGTGTGGATTAGAAATTGGCTGAAAGATAGAATGCAAAGAGTGGTAGTAAATGACAAATTCTCCAATTGGATAAACGTGATAAGTGGAGAACCTCAGGGATCTGTCCTGGGTCCTCTTCTTTTTAATTTGTTTGTTAATGACCTCCCAGAGGGCATAGGGAGGCATGTATCAGTGTTTGCCGATGATACAAAATTAAGTAAGGTAATAAAGTCTGAACTGGATGTGTCTTCATTACAATAGGATTTGGACAAATTGAGTAACTGGACAGGCAAATGGCAAATGAGATTCAATATAGACAAGTGTAAAGTTATGCATTTTGGGTATAATAATAGAAATGCAACATATAGTTTAAATGGTGTTTCTCTGGGGAAATCTACTAATGAAAAGGATTTGGGAGTAATAGTAGACATTAGACTTAGCAGTAGCATGCAGTGCCACCTGGCAGCTGCAAAGACTAATAAGATATTGGCATGTATTAAAAGGGGTATTGACTCAAGGGAGGAAGCTATTATTATGCCTCTTTTCAGGTCCATGGTAAGACCCCACCTAGAATATGCTGTTCAATTCTGGGCGTCCTTTCTGAAAAAGGACATTATGGAACTAGAGAGAGTGCAGAGGAGGGCTACAAAACTAGTAAGGGGAATGGAAAGTTTTAGTTATGAAGAAAGGTTAGAAAAGATAAACTTGTACACACTAGAAAAACGGCGTCTTAGAGGGGATATAACACTATATAAATATGTTCAGGGTCCATACAAAGGGCTCTCCAAAGACCTGTTCATTAACAGAACAGTACAAAGGAAAAGGGGCCACCTGCTTAGACTTGAAGAAAGGAGATTTAATCTACAATAGCAGAAGGGTTTCTTTACAGTAAGGGCAATAAAGGTATGGAATTCACTGCCTGAGGAGGTGGTGCTATATAATACATTACATGCTTTTAAAAAAGGCCTGGATACTTATTTAAAAGAGCTTAACATAAAGGGCTATGTACGTTAGTATTGGGATTAATATTTAGTTAGGGCTTGTTGATCCAAGGAGAAATCTGATTGCCATTTGGAAACAAGGAGGAATTTTTCCCCCCATTCAGGGTAGAATTTGAAATTGCTGTATTGAGGGTTTTTTTTTTGCCTTCTTTTGGATCAATGATGGTAATCAAAAATAGGAAAAAGGTTGAACTAGATGGAAGCAAGTCTTTTTTCAACCTAAATTAGTATGCTTGTCTTCCCGTCAAGCTAGATGGGCATTGTTCCTATTGAGCCAATTTTGCAAGTTGTCTAAGGAGGAGGTTCCTCCCACACTGATCATTCCTGCTGATTGTATTCTGGCTACTATACGAACCTGTATTACTTCTCCTCTGGGAAAAGAGATATTGGCCGCTCAAGCATCCGCTCCAGCAGAAACACCTAGCGAGAGATGCTTTGTTCCCGCTCAATTCTTCATTAAACTACTCGAGACCTACCATACCTACAAAATTGCTGGTCATATTGGGCGCAACCAATTGATTTGGTCTTTGTCTAGATTGTTCTGGTGGCCGAGCCTTCACGCCGATTGTGCTGCTTTTACTGCAGCATGCACCATGTGTGCTCAAAATAAATCACCTCTACATTTGCCCATCGGTCTCCTTCAACCTGTGGCCAACGGAGAACGCCCTTGGTCCCATCTTTCCATTGATTTTATGGTTGATCTGCCGGCATCTTCTGGCTGCACGGTCATCCTTATGACAAATTTTCTAAAATGGCTCATTTTGTACCACTTAAAGGCCTACCATCCACAGAGGAGTTGGCGGTGGTGTTTGCTAGAGAGGTATTTTGTCTCCATGGCATACCCAGGGTGATTGTCTCGGACAGAGGTAGCCAATTTGTGTCCCGGTTCTGGAGATGTTTTTGTACTCAAATGGGGATTCAGCTGGCATTTTCCTCTGCTTACCACCCACAGTCCAATGGTGCGGCCAAATGGTCTAACCAGGCCCTTGAACAATTTCTCTGCTGCTATATCTCTGACCACCATGATAATTGGGCTACCTTGTTACCTTGGTTGGAGTTTGCCCGGAATTGTGCCTTGAACTCTTCCACACAGAGTTCTCCGTTTATGATCAACTATGGGTTTCAACCCTCTGTTCTTCCCGAGGTCTTTCAGGCACAGGAGATTCCAGCTCTTGATGAGCATTTGAGGGTGCTCCGTTCCTCTTGGGTTCGGGTACAGCATACCATACTTGGTTCCTTGCGGCTGCAGAAAAGGCAGGCTGACCGTAGACGTTTGCCTCCACCTACCTTCCAGGTGGGAGAGAGGGTGTGGCTGTCATCCCAAAATCTGAACCTCCAGATGCCGTGTAATAAGCTGGCACCTCGATTTTTTGGTCCCTTCTGTGTGTTGCGCAAAGTTAACCCTGTGGCGTATGCTCTGGAGCTTCCTGCCTCCATGCGCATTCAAAATGTGTTCCACGTCTTCTTGATCAAGCCACTGATTTGTAACTGTTATACCACCAATAAGGTCCGACCAGCTCCAGTCAAGGTTGGAAACCATGAATAATTTGTGGTACAGAGCATTCTGGACTCCAGTGGGTCAGAGGGTGCCTTCAGTATTTGATCCACTGGAGAGATTATGGTTCTGAGGAGGGCTCATGGACACCTGCCAATGATGTGCACGCTCCTGTGCTGGTGAGCAGATTTCATGCTCATTTTCCTGACAAACCCTGAGCAGGACCTCGGAGGCGAGGTCTTTGGGGGGTACTGTCTCAGTTACTGTGAAGAAACAGGAGGTTAGACTTTCATGTCCCTGTGATATATGAGGACTGTGGGATTACATGGACATTACAGCAATACATCTGCTATGGACTTTCCATATCTCAAGTCCTTTGAACTCAACCTCTCCATCTATTGGTTGAACCTTGCATTGCAGCATTGTGCTATGCACTGACATCTATTGATTGGTGACAAGCATTGCAGCATTGTGCTATGCACTGCCATCTATTGGTTGGTGACAAGCATAGCAGCATTGTTTGATGCACTGTCATCTATTGGTTGGTGACAGGCATAGCAGCATTGTTCAGTGCACTGCCATCTATTGGTTGGTGACATACATCATTGCAGCATTGCTGTGTCCCATGTGAGTATGCAAATATGTCACTGTTGCATTCTGGTACCTTCAGTTTGTTGTCAATGTTTTAATTATACTCCTCCCATCCTACACCCCAAAATCGTGATACTCTGTTATGTTTGTTGTATGTTTTGTCAACTGTGTATTGTGATATTTTGTTATTTTCATGTCGCCCCAAGTTAAATGTGTGTTGTGAAAGACCTGGTATTCAATTTCAATGAACTTAAGTGTGTTTTTTTCTACCCCTGAAGCAGATGTTTAGGCTCTGTTATTGGGGGTGGGGATTGATGACATCAGACCCTTGTAGCCAAAAGCACCTTGTTAAAGGTGGTGTCATTTTTACCAGGGCAGAGGGATGAGTTCCTGCCTGTAGGAAGCGTCATTGTCACAGAGGGGACTGAACCTGTTCTCCAGAACAGGGCAGAGGGGTTAGTGCCTGCCCAGCAGATGGGACGATACCTGTTCTGCAGTGACCTGTTCCAGTGGGTAGAAGTGCGAATCCCTACCCAGGTCACTGCTCTCCATTGGGCTGGCTGCACCTGGAGGTCTTCCAATCCAGTTGACTGCTCATCCTCTGGGTGGTGCAGCTAGATCAAGTGGCAAATGGTCCAGGTCTGTCCGGTGGTCCTCTGTGGCCAGTCAGTGTAAATGACCTGGTAGGCACCCTCCTAACGCTACAGGGGTGGGCACCTTGGTGGTAACTGTGGGATCTCCACATTACAGAGTCCAAACCACCACCGGGATTCAACTCCATTGGGAGGTTCAGAGGAGAGCACAGCCAGACCCCAAGATGGAAGCCATTTACAAGCAGCTGAGCATCACATCGCTGAAGGAGCTAATCATTGTCTGAGGGTCTGATCATGGTCAACACAGTAAGCCAGAGCTGGTTGTTCAGCTGATCAAAATGGATGTGGAGGCTGGTATAGCTAAGGCCCCAGCTCCACAGCAAAGGACAGAAGCCCCCTTTCAGCAGAGGATGCGGGAGACACTGGCTTACTTGGCCATTTGGTCTCTGAGGGAGCCATAATAGAGGTAATGCAGCAGGTTCGGGCAGAGCTAGACCGTGCAGGAGACACAGGGTTCAATAGCAGGTCCCTTCTTGATGCTGGGTCCTGGAGAAGCAGCGGAACAGTAATGGATCTTAAGGTAACCCGCCAGCTCCCCTGTATTGTGATCCCTGAACTGGTGAGTGGGAGTGAGCTCACCAGCAGCCCCATGAAGATAGCCCCTTTGTTAATGGACACTGCCCTGGAGAAGGAGCAATGTGTGCTCTCCACGGGCATGGATGATATGGCCCAGAGGAAGGGAACTGCAGTCTTCCTCAAGAAAGAAGAGTACCCCAGCAGACTGAAGGAGAATAGTGCTGCTGGCCCTCTTGTTGACCCTATGGACTGTGAACTGGTAGGTGGGAATGCTCTTCTCACCAGCCCCCCTATGAACCCTGGCCTGGAGAGTAGGAGCGAGCTCACCAGGGCCTGGAAAACCCCTGCTGCAGTGGATGAGATGCAGGTCCCCACCAGCAGCCCCTGTCCATTTCCTGAGGATGCTGCCTTGGAGAAAGAGAAAGGTGTACTCTCCAGGTGCATGAACACTATTGCCAAGAAGATTGGCCAGGTGTTCCCTCACAAAAAGAAAAGAAGCCAGGAAATTGATGGCCTGCAAGAAGAGGAATCCAGAAGGATGTCACAATGCAGTGCTGCTGCCCCTTGTGCTGTCCCTGTGGACTGTGAACTGGTGAGTGGGAGCGAGCCCACCAGCCCCTATATGACCCCTGGCCTGGTGGATGGGAGCGAGCCCACCAGGCCCTGTGAAACCCCGGCTGTGATGAGAGGGACAACAAAGCCTGTTGCCCCTTTTCCTGATACCTCAGCCTTGGTGAGTGGGACCACTGTCCTCACCAGGGATACCCTTGTTGCCCCTGGATCTTTTGACCCCAGCCTGGTGGGTGGGAAGTCATTCCACACCAGGCCAACTGTTGATCCAGCCAGAGGGAGGGGGACCACCATCCTCCCTAAAGAAGATGGGAGTTGCCCCAGTTTTGCCAGCAGCCCAAAGCCTGTTTGTCCTGGATTGGTGAGTGGGAGTGCACTCCTCACCGGTCCTCTGGATGCCCCTACCCCAAGCAAAAGAGTCCCCAGTGTTGCCAGTAGCCCTTTCGATGTTGCCTCAGCCCAGGAGAGTGGTATCATGGTGCCCGTGCTTCCAGGGCTTGCCTTTATATACCCAGGATGTCCTCCCTTAGGTGTCCTTTTGTGGTGTACGAGTTCCTGAGTCTATTCTGCGCTTATGCTGATTCGTGTATGACCTGGCCTGCCTGACTACGAGTTTGTTCCTGAGTTCCTGTTGCTACGCTCCGTTGCTGACTGTATCTTGGCCGAGAACCCGCTCCGTTGCTGACCGTATCTGGCTGAAGAACCCGCTCCGTTGCTGACTGTATCTGGCTGAAGAACCTGCTTTGTTGCTGACCATATCCGGTTGAGAACCCGCTCTGTTGCTGACTGCTGCTGGCTGGAGAACCCGCTCCGTTGCTGACTGCATCTGGCCGTAGAACCGCTCCATTGATGACCGCATCAGACGGAGAACCCGCTCCGTTGCTGACTGTATCTGGCTATAGAACCCGCTCCATTGCTGACCGTTGGTGGCGCTGTTCCACTCCGTTGCTGTCTCCGGGTTTGGTTTACCGCCTCCGGTACAAACCGTGTCCAGTTGTGCCCTGGGCGACCTCTTGTGGTCATCGTGATACTGAGCCTTGCATTGGTTGTGGTGGTGCGCCGCGTGGCACTATTCCTTGTCGACCAAAGGCTAAGCTTGGGCTTAAGCTGCTCCTATAACCGCTGCTGATGGTGTGCACATTCGAAGTACCAGTGCATGTGTTCTTATACTGACTGTGTTACTCTGATCTCTCTCTCTGTGGTCTTCCTACCTTTAACGCTGTGCTCACTCCCTCTGGGAGATTTCAGTAAGTCTCTGGGCATTGACCATTACCCCTGTGGGTACCTGGATAGTCCAGGTAAGGGCTTACACTGTTCACTGCAGTAACCTCGAGCTAGAGCCAGCGCTGTACATTCCATACTGTAGGTTGTGTGGTCACTGGCTGTGTTACAGTTTCCTATTGTCGCCTCAATCCACTCCTAGCGTTCTAGGGTCTGTCTCTAGCAGCTGCCTTGGTCTCCGTTACCCTTCCAGAGGGTAGTGTTGCCATTCCACGGTTGCCTGGTATATGCGGCCTGAACCTGGGTCTGAGTTGCCTCGTTACTATATCATACTGTCTGGGCCAGTGTTGTCTCGCTCCTCCGGGTTCGGTGCCCAGGCGTCTGGGCAGTGCCAGTCCTGTTACACGTGCACCTCCGGTGTACGCACACCTTTGGTCAGCTCTCGAATGGATTGCCTTCGACCTCACTGATCCTGCCAGAGTCTTTACTACCAGCTTGTAATCTGTTGTTCCAGTCCACCTATTCTGGTACTGCAGGCTACTTCCTATTGTGTATTTATATATTGCTGTTTGATTTGCCTTGTGTCCCAGGGCCTTATTCCTTGTATGCTCTCATTCAATAAAGTCATTTTACTCTTACCATCCTGTCTGAGTGTTCATCAAAAAACTGTGACAAGTGGGAGCAGCATCCTCTCCTGTTCCCATGGGGTACTTGCCCAACCAAAAGGGGGAGATGTCCCCTGCGTCCCCCAAGGTGACCCCCAGGCCATTCAGAACCCAGAGCGTAGGTCATGGGAATGTCAAGGAACCGATCACTCCTGTGTTATATTGGAAGCCTCCAGCACCGTGGAGCTGGACGCCTGCCTTGGTACATTGGCCCAAAACATTTTCTTTGATTTGGGAGCCATTGGGCTCCAGTCACCCAAGTGTGAGGGTGTCCCAAAGGATTGGAACATCCCCAGAGTTTTTTCCCCTGTTGGTTCCAGGCCCGTGTAGCCAAAAGCGCCTTGTTAAAGGCGGTGTCGTTTTTACCAGGGCAGAGGGGCGAGTTCCTGTCTGTAGGAGGCGTTGTCATCTCAGAGGGGACTGAACCTGTTCCCCAGAACAAGGCAGAGGGGTTAGTGCGTGCCCAGCAGAGACTTCGCAGCAGAGGGGACGATACCTGCTCTGCAGTGTTCTGTTCCTGTGGGTAGAAGTAGAAGTAGAGTCCCTACCCAGGTCACTGCTCTCCATTGGGCTGGCTGCACCTGGAGGTCTTCCAATCCAGTTGACTGCTCCTCCTCTGGGTGGTGCAGCTAGATCCAGTGGCAAACGGCCCAGGTCTGTCCAGTGGTCCTCTGAGGGCGGTCCGGTGTAAATGACCTGGTAGGCACCCCCCTAACACTACTGGAGTGGGCGCCTGCTGCGGGGGGGTATCACAGTTACCTTAATTCCAGCAATGCCTCTGCCTTGACGCAGGGCTAGGATGGCACGAAATGTCTCTTGGGCGTCATCCCACGCATCATTTCTAGGCTAGGGTCTGGGCACTCTGGACGTCTCTAGAGGTTGCCCATGTTGTCTGCCAAATTGACGCGGCTGCCCGAATTGTTGTTCGTTTTGACGCAGGGTCGACCGAATCTCTCCTTGTTGCGACATTTCCGAGCACAAGGCTGCAGTATGTCGCAGGCATCAGCTTTATGCAGTTGGGGCTGGTAGCTCCACCCAGCTACATCCTGGTTCTGCATATTTAAGGGAACTGGATCCTTATCAAGTTACCCTTACGTTGTTGTTCTGTGCAGTAGTATCTTACTTGTTCCTGATTTCCTGTGTATGCCCTTGGCTTGTCTGACCATCCATCCTGTGGCTCTGTCTGACTACTCTCTGTGCACTCCCTACCTATTGGACATCCAATCTGGTGCAGACCTGTGGCTCTGGCTGAATACCTGTTCCTTGTATGACCTTGGCTTGTCTGACTATCCAACCTGGTGCTGACCTGGGGATCTGTCCAGCTACTCCGGGTATTGCCTCCTCATTAGTGGACATCCTAACTGGTGCAGACCTGTGGCTCTGGCTGACTACCTGTTTCGTGTATGACCCTGGCTTGTCTGACTATCCAACCTGGTGCTGACCTGGGGCTCTGTCCAGCTACCCTCTGTGTTTTTCCTGTCTAGTGGACACCCTATCTAGTGCAGACCTGTGGCTCTAGTAGACTCTACCTTACTGACTGAAGGCATGAGTCAGTGTCACCTTGTTGCCTTCCTTTTCAGGAGATTGCCTTCTCCTTACTGACTGCAGGCATGAGTCAGTCTTCTCCCTGTTTACCATCCTTAGGTGAGATGTTTGGGTACACGCTCTTCCTATTTGGCATAGAGACTACCATTGGCCTCAGCTTAGTCTCTGCAGTCTGGGGACCTGGAGGTATACTTCTATTTCTGATACAGTCTCTGCCTCTCGGGTTAATCTCTGCTACTCCCTGTGATTACCTACTCATTATTTTGCTATTCATTTTAATAAAGTTGATTTTACTATGCCGTCTGACTCCTTGTCTTGCTTGAAAACCGTGACAATTGCACATTAGTTGCCATTGGCCAGGTGACAAAGAGGCTCACTTCAAAACCTTCCAGTTTTGCATTGTGTACTCACTAATGGCCTTATTCTGCTTCTACAATTGCTCTAGCATGTACATCATGGAATTCCACCTGGTTGGGACCTCCATTTTTAGCTGAGGATGGGGCAGGTTGTTACTCTCTTGTATGAAATATAGAGTGTTGTGTGCACTGTATGAGAGACTAAAATAGGCACAGATTTTGCAGGCAATAGTAAGCATCTCTCTGAGGGTTTGAGATTCTGCACATGGGCAAAGCAGGGCACATGCACCATATCACCAATTCTCAAAGCAACATTATGTTGGAATTATCAGCATACACAAAACCAGCTTTTAAGGTGCGGGGAACAAGCCATTCCTCTATCACCTACTCTAGTTTACTTAAAACATCTATGGTTTTGTAGGACCGTCTCTCAAAACTCTGCATGTACAAGGTGGCGATGGAATGGGATATCCTGCTGCTGCTTTTGCTACCTTTTATTCGCACTGCAAGAACCAGAAGCCAGATTACTGACTGTGACCTGATGCTGCAAGTTAGTTTTTACCACTGTTGGTGGTGGGAGGGAAACTCAGAGAGTCATAGTCACGTAGTCTGTGCTTTGCCCACTTGCCCACATAACTATTGTCAGGTTGATTTTCTTGCAATATGCACTTTTCAGCCCTTTGCCTATCACACTAACTACCTGCTTATACAATTCAGACACAGCCGTCCTGGAAAAAGAATTGCAGCTTAGGATATGCTAGCTTGGAGCTAGACATGACATCAGTACTCTGAAACCACAGTTTTCTACAAAAGAATATGGCCACATGTCCACTGCCAACATCTTGGCAACCTTTCCATTCCACAGGCGTATTGTTAAGATTGATTTTGTGTAATTTTTCCTTCCCAGGAACTCAGTAAGTGTGGGTTGGCAGGACATGGCAGAAGAACCCTGGAAATGTATTGCTTTATCTGGAGAAGGTTGTGGAGGTAGAGGTGGCATTGTGGACAGTCTATGACACTTACAGGATAGATGGTGCACCAACCTATAGATAAGCAGTAGAGGTGTCACTAAGTGACTAGGTAATGTGCTCTGGAAAAACACAAATATGAGGACAAGAAAATAAATGACGAACTGCCTATTAGCACCAAAACCTCCTCCTAATACCAGAGATGGGCCATATAGACATGGAAATGTAAGAGCAAAAAGACAATACCTAACTTTTATTATTTACAAAATAAAAATGATTGTATACTCATAAAAACAGTAGTAAGCTTAAGTAAGTAGTAAGTTTATTACATTGTGTGTTTAGATATAATCTGAAATTAGATACACCCTGCCGTATACATGTGTGTGCAGATACTGGTAAAGTAATATGAGTAGTTTTATTGTACATCAGCATGTTCTTTGGTCATAAACATGACCTTAGATAAAGTTAGCATAAACCTATCAAAGATTGTAAATAGAGACTTTGTCTGTATCACACAATACTGGCGTAATAAGTTCTCAAGGGAAAACATGACCCTCTAATATCTGTGCCAACTACAATGATCTCAATAGAGATCAAGTTTACAAAATAAGATTGCTAGCACCTAGGGGTCTGTTTCACATAAATGTATGAACACCATGTGACACAGAGAAGACAAGTTCCCCGATATCTATGCTACAACAGATATTGTTATTTTAGATATTCCAGATAAGCTAGCACCTAGAGGTCTATTTATTGTCGAAGCCAGTATTCACATTACACCTGGCCTATAATCACAGAAAGAAATCAGAGCCCTCTATCTAATATCTATGCCAACTATACCAAATTCTCAGAATGAGTCAAATCTATCGAATGAAAATAGCTAGCACCTAGGGGTATGTCTGATGTGAGTGTATAGTTACTATGTAACAAGAAAAAGACAAATACCCCCAATATCTATGCTAACTCTGAAGTAGTGTCATGCACCTGCGTATTCCTGAGTAGATATGCTAGCGCCTAGAGGTCTGTTTAGTGTTAAAGCCAGTGTTTTACATTTCATTTGGCTTAATTAAAACAAACTTCATGTGGGTAGGACAATATTCAGTTGCTAATTATGCAACAATAGCCTTCAAGCGTTCACCTTATTATTTAGTAATACTTAGTAGCTAAAAGTGTGCTACAATGTATGATGTATAATTCACAATGATATACACCATCACTTAGGTATTTATCAAGTTAAATTATTAAAGGCAGTAGACTCTAACGTAATTAGCTTATAAGAGACAAACAAAAAAATGGAAGACCCGGTGGAGGGAAAACACTGGGCTGTCGTCAAAAATCATTGGGTAACAGCATCGATTCAAGGTTTACAACCAAAAATCCTAAGCAGGTCATTCCAGCTAACCAGCCTGCCTAAAGTGGAGTGTATATGGAAGCCAGTATAGTATAAGTCTCCTAATATCTTCCTGACGTATGTTTTGCTTATATTAACAGCTTTATCAAATGATACCGGCTGCCTGGATTTGGCTGGTTTTATGCTCTTAAACCCTCCCCTACAAAAGTGGAAGTGCCAATCAGCTCATTCCCAATTCGTTACAAAATGTGTCAATCATTATATCCAAATTACTGACTCGTAACTGCACACTTAGAATTCGTAATTCCTTTTTTTTTATAGAATGCACTATGCAATAGTAGAGTTACATGTTATTTCTCATACTAAGAATGGTACACCACTATTCGCAAACCTATATTGTATCCAACTTGCAACAAAAACACTATTAACCCGTTCAGACCTCAGAACACAGTTATAGTGTGTTCATAGCGCACATAATGTCATGATGACATTAGTCTGATGATCGCACTGGGAAATTACATCCAATTGTGAAAATGTTTACAAATGGGTCATCTGATTAACAGTACATCAGTGCGATCTGTGTATGTTGTGTATGTTAGCCACATATATGTCAGCAACTCATAATATATACAGGTGTTCTAATACTCCAAAGAAGCACAGCAACATTGTGTATAGTACACACAGTATCATTGTAGTAATAGTCATGATAGAAGATCATGTCCAAATGTGGAAGTATCTATTACAGATACCAGTAATACCCAATATCTAGAGACAATAAGAGGAATATCGATACCATTCAGAGATATAATGTATCGTCTATAAATGTCACCTATAACTCGTAATATGGGTAATGTTAAACTTCTATCAAGGAATACACACATATTTAAGAGTTACAAGGTTAAATATCCTTTGTTTAGAGGTAAGGAAATGAAGATTTGATAAAGATACATTGTATTATTGATGACTTAAAAGCACTGACTATTCTCAACAATGAATATCGCTGCAATGATATGCACCACTATAATCATATCCAATGACAATGCTCAAAGATATAAAAAAACTGAGAATCCTTTATTCAAAAGATATAAAAAAATACCTTACAATGGTCTGTAGTCCATAAATCCTGTGAAATTGGAGATACTTTTTGTTGGGTTAGGTGCAAGACAGGTGTATAAAGAAGACATGGTGAGACTGATCAATGCATTTTGTACAGGATTTATGCACTATAGACCATTGTAAGGGTTTTTTTTATATCTTTTGAATAAAGGATTCTCAGTTTTTATATTTCTTTGCGTATTGTCAATGGACATGGTTATAGTGGTGCACATCATTGCAGCAATTTTCATATGTCAAGATGGGAGTCACAGAGCAGCTCCTCCTGTTAGTATCTAAATTAATTCTACCATTTGTTCCAGAGAATATACAGATTGTTCTTGAGTCAGCTGGTATACACAGTGAGCATCATGGGAAATGTGGCACTAAATGATTGAAGGTTCGGTAGTAAGAGCAGCATTTTGTTACGGTTTTTAATGACACTCAGACTCAGTAGATGAAATAAAACACAGTTTTATTGAACAATTTAGTGAATATAACCCTCACGGGTCCAGCAGTAAAGGTAACACCATACAATACTGACACAGGACAGGTTATGGCAAAATACAATGTATACTCACACGGGTCCAGTATATGTACAAACAGGCTTTACAATATACTGACACAGGTCAGGTTATGTTCGTGTGAACTCAAACCGAGGCAGCCAGGAACGGGTTACTATTAGGCCAATACAGCGGGCAGGCCCTAATAGTGTGAGGCCCTTGAGACTCCCACTCTGCACAGGGAGTGCTTAAATAGCGAGAAACACCCAGTAGACAATGGAGGCCCAGGATAACTTAGATCTTCCTTAGCAGTAACGGAGGACTGAGACAGTATGCCCGGATGGGTGCCCAACGGAGACTGCGCTGAATAACCGGTGACAAGTGACACCTTCCCCGAAGGGTAATGAATGCCAAGACCAGCAATGTCTGCCTGATGGAAGTACAGCCCAATGTAACACCAACCTCAGCTAAAGGCAGGAAGGAGAGTCAAGCGTACCATGGTGCACTGATGGAATAGACACTGGAATGTTGCCCGCGTGACACTGACCGTATCAAGACTAGACTGCACAAGTGGCACTGAGGCTCAAAAGGATAGTCTGGAGACCGGAGCCTGGAAGTGGAATCCCAAACCGAGGACCGGAATGGACCACAGGTCGCACCAATACCAAAAGCCGTAGCCCTACCGGGCCGGTATACAGAGCAGGAACGAGCCAATCCTAGTCGGTACACAGAGCAGGAATGTCAACCGGGCCGGGTCGGTACACAGAGCAGGAATGTCAGCCAATCTGGGTCAGTACACAGAGCAGGAACGTCAGCCAATTCGAGTCGGTACACAGAGCAGGAACGTCAGCCGGGCCGGGTCAGTACACGGAGAAGGAATGGATACAGAAGCGTAGTCAGGCAGTCCGGGTCGGTACACAGGCAGGAACAGATGCAGCAGAGTAGTCAGTCAATCCGGGTCGGTACACAGAGATCACACGAACAACTGGAACAAGTGCTGGCAATGGAAACACCACGAAAGGGCAACAGCGAAGTGACAGGATCCAGTATTTAAGGACAAGTACTGGGTGGGACAAAGTACTGCAACCAATAAGAGTTAGCTGTGAGTGACTGACAGAATGTCGCCAGGAAGCACGGGGACCGTGATAGTACCCCCCTCTCAAAGACCCCCTCTCCCAGAAGAGGGACCTGGTTTCTGAGGGTATTTGGAGTGGAATGTGCGCAGCAACCTGGGAGCATGAAGGTCATTTTGGTTAACCCAGGAATGTTCTTCAGGGCCATAGCCCTTCTGTTGGACCAGGTACTGTAATCTCCCTCTGAACCTTCGTGAATCAATAATGTTTTGTACTTCATATTCCTCCTGGCCTTGAACTTGAACAGGATTGGGGACCGCAGGAGTAGTAGTGTAACGGTTGCATATCAATGGTTTCAGAAGGGATGCGTGGAACACATTATGAATACGCATAGATGCTGGGAGATCCAGGGCGTACGAGACTGGGTTAATTCTGCAGATGACTTTAAAGGGTCCAATGAACCGGGGAGCCAACTTATTACACAGGACTTGCAAATTAAGGTTTCTGGAGGATAACCATACCTTATCCCCAACCTGGAAGGAGATCGCCGGCAACCATCTGCGATTAGCATGGCACTGATAATGCTGGAACGAATTACTGAGGGTCCTCTCTACCTGTGCCCAGGTGGAGCATGTGTTGCTCGATATGCTCCTCCAGAGCTGGAATCTGTTGCATCTGAAATGAGTCTGGAAGCAAGCACGGCTGGAACCCCTAGTTAATGTGAAACGGGGAGCTCCCAGATGATGAATTAACCTCACAGATCCTGGCGAACTCTGCCCATGGCAACCGGTCGGTCCAATTATCATGATGATCTGACACGAAACAGCACAGGAATTGCTCCAATCCCTGATTGGCATGCTCGGCGGCTCCATTGGTCTGGGGATGGTAGGCAGACGAAAAGGACAACTGTATGCCCATCTGATCACAGAAAGCTCTCCAAAATCTGGACACAAATTGGCTCCCGCGGTCCTACACCAACACCCTGGGTACCCCATGCAACCGAAACACTTCTCTGGCAAAGACAACAGCCAACTCCTGGGCCAAGGGAAGGGCAGGAAGGGGCACAAAATGTGCCATCTTAGAGAATCTGTCTACTACCATCAGGATAAACGTGTAACCCCTAGATACTGGCAGTTATCCCAGGAAATCAATAGAGACGTGGGACCAAGGACGCTCGCCATTAGGCACAGGTTGAAGTAACCCCACTGGGAGGTGTCTAGGGGACTTGGCACGGGCACAAGTAGTGCAGGCTGCTACAAATGCGGTACAGTCAGTACGTATAGAAGGCCACCAGAACAATTGTGACAGAGACCAGATCAATTGATCCCTCCCTATGTGCCCCGCTGCTCGGGATGCATGAAATGTTTTGAGCAGACGGGTACAAAATGGCACTGCTACAAAACACTTGCCCACTGGTGTGTCAGGGGGGGCAGCAGCCTGAGTAGCGAGAATCTCCTCCCCCAGGGGCGAAGTGATGCTGGTACGTAAGGTAGCCAAAATGTGATCAGGCTGAATGATGGGTACAGTGACCTCATCCTTATCTATTTCTGGACCGTATTGCCTGGACAGGGCATCTTCCCTAACATTCTTGGAACCAGGCAAGTAGGATATGATGAAGTTGAAGCGGGACAGAAACAAGGCCCATCTGGCCTGTCGAGAGGACAACCTCTTTGCCTCTGAATGGTACGTCAGGTTTTTATGGTCTGTCAAGATCAATACAGGAGTCCTAGTACCCTCTAGCAAGTGGCGCCATTCTTTGAGATCAAGGATAATAGCCAGAAGTTCTCTGTCCCCAATCTTGTAGTTATTCTGGGCACTAGACAATTTTTTAGAGAAGAACCCACAGGGTCTCAGAATACTCCCATGAGCCGGACGTTGAGACAAGACTGCCCTTACCCCAGTTTCAGAGGCATCAACTTCCAACGTGAATGGAAGGGAGGGGTTAGGGTGGGTTAGCACAGGAGTGGATGCAAAAGCAGACTTAAGTGTCACAAAAGCCTGTTTAGCTGCCTCGGACCATTGGGAAGGATTAGCACCTTTATGCGTAAGATCGGACAACGGTTTAACAATCGTGGAAAAGTCTCGGATAAATTTCCTATAATAATTGGCAAACCCGAGAAACCGCTGGATAGCCTTGAGTCCCTTGGGTTGTGGCCATCGCAACACTGCTGTGAGCTTCTTCTTATCCATGGTGATGCCATCTTTAGATATCATAAAGCCCAGAAAAGGCACCACGGACTTGTGGAATTCACATTTCTCGATTTTGCAGAATAATTCGTGCTTACGTAATCTAAGCAAAACTTCTGACACATCCTTGATGTGTTGCGATAAACTAGATGAATGTATGAGTATATCGTCAAGATAAACCACCACACAAGACTGTAGCATATCACTGAGAATGTCATTAATAAACTCCTGGAACACCGCAGGGGCATTACATAGCCCAAATGGCATCACCAGGTATTCATAGTCTCTGGATCTGGTATTGATCGCCGTTTTCCACTCATCCCCGGCTCTTATTCTGATCAAATTATAGGCAGCCAGTAGGTCTAACTTAGTGAAATTCGAGGAGCCTTTCAACCTGTCAAACAGTTCAGTGATTAGAGGAATCGGATAGGCGTTTTAGGACATAAGCTTATTTAGGCTGCGATAATCAATGCATGGTCTTAACTCGCCATTTTTCTTCTTCACAAAAAAGAAACCAGCCCCCGCGGGCGAGGTTGACTTTCTAATAATGCCCCTTTCAAGGGCATCAGCGATGTATTCCTCCATGGCCCGATTCTTCTCGCACGACAACGGGTACCTGCGACCCCGGGGTGGGACGGCGCCAGGAGACAGATCAATAGCGCAATCATAAGGACGATGCTGAGGCAAAGTGCTAACCTCTCCCTTACTGAAAATGTCACTGAATTGATGGTATTCGGCTGGCACGGAGGGAGAGGTACACATAATCTTAGTTGGATGAGAAACCCAATGCTTCATACAGTATTCAGACGAAGACGTTATCTCACACATATGCCAGTCGAACTTGGGGTTGTGTAGATGTAACCATAGGAACCCCAAGATGACTGCATGATGAGGGGACTGGATACTTTGAAACCGTTGTTTCTCCGTGTGGAGTGCCCCAGTACTCATAGATAGTGGCATAGTTTCCATAGTGATATGAGCTGGCACCAGGGGTCGTGCCATCGATGGCCTCAATGGCTAAAGGAGATTCCCTTTCAATCAGTGGAATCTTGTGTAGTGCAGCAAATGAGTTATCCATAAAATATCCGGCTGCACTGGAATCATCCAGGGCCAGAACCTCCACCGAGTTTTCTGCCCAAGAGATTGCAGCCTGGATAGTGGGTTTCTGAATTTCTGGATCTAGGGACTGCTGTACGCCACCTAGGGCCTGTCCCCCAAGGTACCCTAGGTGCGTGCGTTTCCCGGCCATATAGGACAGGTACGCAACTGGTGTCCAGGTTGGCCACAATACAAGCAGAGCCCCTGCCTGCGTCGATGTGCCCGTTCCTCCGTTTGTTAATCTCTTGAATATGTTCAGGAGGCATGGGAGGCAAGGGAGGCATGGGTGGGAAATTTTGACTTGTTTGTCCAAGATTTCTGCTGCGCATCTTACGGTTTTTAGCTGCAATACGTTCACGGATACGAGAATTCATCAGAATAGCAAAATCAATGAACTCATCCAGATCGTTAGGCAAATCTCTACCTGCCATTTCGTCTTTAATACGATCTTTGAGTCCCTGAGCAAATGCTGCCACCAGCGCCTCATTGTTCCAACCTACCTCTGCTGCCAATGTACGAATTTCAATCGCATAATCCGCCACCGTGCGTGAACCTTGTTGTATTTCCAACAGTCTTTTGGCAGCAGAGGTGGCTCTACCTGGAACTTCAAATACTCTGCGGAAGGCACACACAAAATCTTTGAAGTTCAGTGTACATGGTTTGGCAGATTCCACGCCAGGGCTCTTCCCGTTAGTAACGAAATAATAAAGCCCACCTTCGCACGGTCATTCGGAAAGGCTTGAGGAGTTAGTTCCAGGTATATCTCTAATTGGTTGATAAACTCTCTGCACAGGGTAGGTTCACCATCCTATCTTAACGGTAACGGGGTTGTGGCGGTTAGCCCTTTGTTCGAGGCTACTTGTGTCAGAGATTGAGCTCCCGGCGTCGAAACGGGGAGACCACCGAGGCTTGGACTGGTTTATGTAGATGACTGGTGCATTCTAGAATGGTCTGAACGGCCAGCGCCAACTGGTCCAAATGCTGCTCATGTAAATCCATCCGCCAAGCGATACTTTGTGCATTACTTTCACCTGCACTATCTGAGGTCATGGCCCTTTCGTACTGTTATGGCTTTTAATGACACTCAGACTCAGTAGATGAAATAAAACACAGTTTTATTGAACAGGTTAGCGAATATAACCCTCACGGGTCCAGCAGTAAAGGTAACACCATACAATACTGACACAGGACAGGTTATGGCAAAATACAATGTATACCCACACGGGTCCAGTGTATGTACAAAACAGGCTTTACAATATACTGACACAGGTCAGGTTATGTTCACGTGAACTCAAACCGAGGCAGCCAGGTACGGGTTACTATTAGGCCAATACAGCGAGCAGGCCCTAATAGTGTGAGGCCTTTGAGACTCACACTCTGCACAGGGAGTGCTTAAATAGCGAGAAACACCCAGTAGACAATGGAGGCCCAGGATAACTTAGATTTTCCTTAGCAGTAACGGAGGACTGAGACAGTATGCCTGGATGGGTGCCCAATGTAGACTACACTGAATAATCGGTGATAAGTGACACCTTCCCCGAAGGGTAATGAACATGAAGACCAGCAATGTCTGCCTGATGGAAGCACAGCCCAATGAAACACCAACCTCAGCTAAAGGCAGGAAGGAGGGTCAAGCGTACCGTGGTGCACTGATGGAATAGACACCGGAATGTTGCCCTGCAACACCGACCGTATCGAGACTAGACTGCACAAGTGGCACTGAGGCTCAAAAGGATAGTCCGGAGACCAGAGCCTGGAAGTGGAATCCCAAACCGAGGACCGGAATGGGACCACAGGTCGCACCAATACCAGAAGCCGTAGCCCTACCGGGCCGGTATACAGAGAAGGAACGAGCCAATCCTAGTCGGTACACACAGCAGCGTAGTCAGGCAGTCTGGGTCAGTTCACAGGCAGGAACAGATGCAGCAGAGTAGTCAGGCAGTCCGGATGGGTACACAGGCAGGAACAGATACAGCAGAGTAGTCAGGCAATCCGGGTCGGTACATAGAGATCACACGAACAACTGGAACAAGCGCTGGCAACGGAAACACCACGAAAGGGCAACAGCGAAGTGACAGGACCCAGTATTTAAGGACAAATACTGGGCAGGACAAGGTACTGCAACCAATAAGAGTTAGCTGTGAGTGACTGATAGAATGTCACCAGGAAGCACGGGGACTGTGATACGTTTCTTTTGTTATTTGTATTGTATTCTCAACAATACCTTCGCATAGATAGTAAGAATGCATTGATCCTTTGGCTAGAACATATCAGTCACAACTTCACAGACAAATGCATGCCTTCATTGATCCCATGTGGGAACATGGCCTGCAGTAAGAAATCCCACCTATTTTCTGATCTTGTCACAAACCCATCCGCTCCTCCTCCCTCAAGGCGGTCTCACTCCTGATTACAGAACTCATACACCTGTCCATAGCCTATTTATGCCCAGGACTTTCCTACTCTTCCCACCCTCGGATGGTCTGTGTTCAGCATCCTAGTACCTGTGTATCAAGCTTACCTGTATTCCTGATTTCTGTTGTGACCCTTGCCTGGACTCCGTGTATCCGAATATCTGGCTTCCTGACCTTGGCTTTGTCTTAGACCTCTCTTCTTGTTCCTGCGATCCGACTGTTTGCTCCGGTCTTCTGTTTGACCCTTTGTGTACTGACTCCGGCTAGCCTGACCACTATCTTCATATCTCCAGTTTGTTTAGACTCCTTGTGTATCGATTCTGGCTCGTCTAGGACTCTCCGCTTCTCGACTCTCCCTAGGTACGGACTATCAGTTTGTTCGACTACCTGTGTACCGGACCCGGCTATCCTTCAACAGAGTACATGTGAGGCCAGGACTGAAGGCCTAGACCACCGCATGGATCAGTTTGCTCAGGCCTTACAGACTTTGCTAGTTCGTACTTGTTTCTATCCAACAGAGCTAAAGTGGTATATGTGATTTCTTTGTGAACGGGCCGTGTCCTTGCCTGAGCTTCCACTCTATGGGAGAAAGGCACTCCACTGCTTAACCCCTTAAGGACCGGGAAAATCTGATGTGGTTTTCCCTTAAGGACCGGAGCAATTTTGACTTTTTTGACTATGTCTTTGTTCAACCATGTTTTCTCTTTAATTCCTTTTGTGCACCCACATAAATTATATACTGTTTTTTTAAGCAGAAGTAGGGCTTTCTTTTGATACCACAATTATATGAATACCTCATTGTTTAATTTGATTAAAATAGAAAAAAAGAGGAAAAAAATTGAAAAAAAACAACATTTTGCTTACATTTTTCTGTCAGGATTTGCATACTATTAGTTAATGAAAAAAAAATACCCCTAAATATATTCATTTGCTTCTCCTGAATATAAGAATACCCCATATGCCTAGTATTTTAGTCCTTTACTCACATTTACAAGGTAAATATTACAAGATGGCTGCCGTTATTTCCAACTTGTGATTTCTCAACAATTGGCATGTGAGCATCATAGCTTAGCTGACGGTGCCAGAACCAAAAATGTCCCACAAAGGTATATGTTTCTGAAAACTAGACAACATAAGGTAAATAATCAGGAGAATTTTTGAGTTTTTCATGCAGCTATTTTTCCAGAAAAAAATTTCAAAATTGTGGTAATATTTAGTTTTTTTGCAGTTTTCACACTTACATTTCAATACTACTGTTGATATCAAGCACATGATAGGTGAAGATTTTTAAAAATGCATTGTTTAGTGTTCAGCTCCTTCTTCTGAGTACAGCAATACCCCATATGCATAGGTTTCTCAAGGTTTGGGAGAGCTACGGGGCCCAAATTGGAACATGCGCGTTTCCAGTTTCACACTTTGAATTTTCACAGCTTGCATGACTGGTGCCATGTCTCATTTGGGGCTGTGTAACAGTGCTCCACTCTAAGATTTCCCCCCAAAAGTATATATTTTTGGAAAGTAGATACCCCAGGCTTTCATTTTATGTATGTTTTCAATTTTTTTACGCAGCCATTTTACCACCAATCGCTCGTAAATCTTGACGTAAGTTAAAAAAACAGCGTTTTTCACACTTGCACTTCAATGTTGATGTGAATTTCAAGCACATGATAGGTGAAGATTTTTAAAAATGCATTGTTTAGTGTTCAGCTCCTTCTTCTGAGTACAGCAATACCCCATATGCATAGGTTTCTCAAGGTTTGGGAGAGCTACGGGGCCCAAATTGGAACATGCGCGTTTCCAGTTTCACACTTTGAATTTTCACAGCTTGCATCACTGGTGCCATGTCTCATTTGGGGCTGTGTAACAGTGCTCCACTCTAAGATTTCCCCCAAAAAGTATATATTTTTGGAAAGTAGACACCCCAGGCTTTCATTTTATGTATGTTTTCAATTTTTTTACGCAGCCATTTTACCACCAATCGCTCGTAAATCTTGACGTAAGTTAAAAAAACAGCGTTTTTCACACTTGCACTTCAATGTTGATGTGAATTTCAAGCACATGATAGGTGAAGATTTTTAAAAATGCATTGTTTAGTGTTCAGCTCCTTCTTCTGAGTACAGCAATACCCCATATGCATAGGTTTCTCAAGGTTTGGGAGAGCTACGGGGCCCAAATTGGAACATGCGCGTTTCCAGTTTCACACTTTGAATTTTCACAGCTTGCATCACTGGTGCCATGTCTCATTTGGGGCTGTGTAACAGTGCTCCACTCTAAGATTTCCCCCCAAAAGTATATATTTTTGGAAAGTAGACACCCCAGGCTTTCATTTTATGTATGTTTTAAATTTTTTTACGCAGCCATTTTACCACCAATCACTCGTAAATCTTGACGTAAGTTAAAAAAACAGCGTTTTTCACACTTGCACTTCAATGTTGATGTGAATTTCAAGCACATGATAGGTGAAGATTTTTAAAAATGCATTGTTTAGTGTTCAGCTCCTTCTTCTGAGTACGGCAATACCCCATATGCATAGGTTTCTCAAGGTTTGGGAGAGCTACGGGGCCCAAATTGGAACATGCGCGTTTCCAGTTTCACACTTTGAATTTTCACAGCTTGCATCACTGGTGCCATGTCTCATTTGGGGCTGTGTAACAGTGCTCCACTCTAAGATTTCACCCCCAAAAGTATATATTTTTGGAAAGTAGACACCCCAGGCTTTCATTTTATGTATGTTTTCAATTTTTTTACGCAGCCATTTTACCACCAATCGCTCGTAAATCTTGACGTAAGTTAAAAAAACAGCGTTTTTCACACTTGCACTTCAATGTTGATGTGAATTTCAAGCACATGATAGGTGAAGATTTTTAAAAATGCATTGTTTAGTGTTCAGCTCCTTCTTCTGAGTACGGCAATACCCCATATGCATAGCTTTCTCATGGTTTGGGGGAGCTACGGGGGCCAAATTGGAACATGCGCGTTTCCAGGTTCACACTTTGAATCTTCACAGCTTGCGTTACTGGTGCCATGTCTCATTTGGGACTGTGTAACAGTGCTCTTTTTTTAAGATTTCCCCCTAAAAGTGTATATTTTTGGAAAGTAGACACCCCAGGCTCTCGTTTTAGGTGTGTTTTCCAATTTTATACACAGCCATTTTACCACCAATCCCTCGTAAACCATGACGTAAGTAAAAAAAAAAACAGCGTTTTTCACACTTAGGGTTGGCGGCAGTATATTGGGCTGCATACAAATTGGTTTGGGAAACAATTTCACCTAAAATGTCTTCCCCAAAAAACAAATCAAAAAAATGATCATGGGTAAATCCTTCCACATCAATTTGAATCCCTGGGTTGCCTGTGAATTCTGAGATTTGTGGGCATAAATTGATACCCATTCATTAGGATCCGGAGTGGCAGGTGTTGGGGCATTTCTTTGGGCAGGTCTTTGGGCAGATCTTTTGGCAGGTGCTGGGGCAGTTGCCAGGGCAGCTCTTGGGGCAGCACTTGGGGCATTTCTTTGGTAGGTCTTTGGGCAGATCTTTTGGCAGGTGCTGGGGCAGTTGCCAGGGCAGCTCTTGGGGCAGCACTTGGGGCATTTCTTTGGGTAGGTATTTTGGTAGGTCTTTGGGCAGTTCTTTTGGCAGGTGCTGGGGCAGTTGCCAGAGCAGCTCTTGGGGCAGTGCGTCTTTTCTTGACAGAAGGCCCAGCGTCATCACTAGAGCTGCTCTCACTTTCTGAAAACTGCGCTGTGTCAAAATCTGACGCAGTGTCTGTTGCCTCAGAGTCAGACGCCAAAAAGGCATATGCCTCTTCAACGCTGTACCTGCGCTGCATTTTGCCCACTAAAAAAACCTTTTTTTTTCTTACGCTATCCCTAAACCTAAATCTAACCCTAAAACTTACCCTAGCCTACGTATATCTTGAACCTACCTAACCCAAATGAACTACCTATCTAAACTGCACTTATATATATATATATATTTTTTTTTTTTTTTTTTGGGGGGGGGTTTGGGTTTTTTTTTTTTCTTACGCTATCCCTAAACCTAAATCTAAACCTAAAACTTACCCTAACCTACGTATATCCTGAACCTACCTAACCGAAGTGAACTACCTATCTAAACTGCACATATTATATATACATATATTTTTTATTTTTTTTGGGGGGGGGGTTTTGGGGTTTTTTGGTTTTTTTTTCCTTACGCTATCCCTAAACCTAAATCTAACCCTAAAACTTACCCTAACCTACGTATATCCTGAACCTACCTAACCCAATTGAACTACCTATCTAAACGGCGCTTATTATATATTTTTTTTTTTTTTGGGGGGGGGGTTTGGTTTTTTTTGTGTTTTTTTCCCCTAAACCTAAATCTATCCCTAAAACTTTCCCTAACACACGTCTACACTAAACCTACCCAACTACCTACCAAAATACCTAAAGAATATTTACTATTAAAAAAAAAAAAAAAAAAAATTTAAAAAAAATTAAAAGAAAATTTAAAAAAAATTTAAAAAATTTTAAAAAAATCTAAAAAAAATCTAGGGGGATGGGGGGTGTCCCACAGATCAGAAAACACTGATCTGCAGCAAATTGATCACTCCAAGAGTGATCAGATGGGGGGGCACTTATTGATCACTGCAGAACAGTGATCAAAGGGTTAAATTTCTTTATTTAAACTTTTTTTTTTACTTTTTTTTTTTACAGTAAGGCAGTAACAGCATGTCTCTCTGTCTCTCTCCACCTCAGCAGTATGCAAGGTGGAGGGAGGCAGAGAGATCTGACAGGGACAGTATTTACAAATACTGTCCCTGTCATTCAGGTTTTGCAACATGTGATTCGCTTTTGAAGCGAATCGCATGTTGCAACAATGTTTCAGCCGCTTGTTACTAAGTGTCCCGATACCGGGACACTTAGTAACAAGCGGCTTGAACTCTTCCATCGCTCCGTGCGGCCGCGATGGAAGAGTTTAACCCATGACGGTGCAGGACCGTCATGGGTCCTTAACGGGTTTGCAACCCATGACGGTCCTGCACCGTCATGGGTCCTTAAGGTGTTAACAACTATTCAGAATTTGCCCACAATCTTTGCCAAGTCTTTGACCTTCCTGTCAGAGCAGGGACTGCTTCGTCATCTTTATTCACCATCAGACAAGGCTCACGTTCATTATTGGACTATGCTATAGAATTCCGCACCTTTGAGGCAGAGGTTAATTGGAACAATGAAGCCCTGATCTCTGCATTTAATAATGGACTGTCTGACTGTTTAAAGGATGAACTATCTGCCAGAGATCTACCCTTGGAATTGGAGGATCTTATTGCCTTCGTCTCCCGCATAGATCTGAGACTCAGGGAGAGACAACTCCAGCGTGATCACATCCGGAGACCTCCTGTTAAATTGGCACCTAAATTCTCTCCTCCGGAAACTCCGGTCATTCCCCCATCTGAGGAGCCCATGCAAATAGGGTTCAGGGGTTGAGAGAGGAGGAAAAGCAGAACAGAAGGAGACAAAATCTATGCCTGTACTGCAGAGGAGAGGGACATTATGCTGACAATTGTCCCAAGAAGAAGGGAAACGCCCGCACCTAGAGGGGAACAGGGGACCTGCATTAGGTGTAATAGCTCATACCCCTGAGTCATAGGGAGATCGCTTACTGGTTCCTGTGCAATTGTCTTGGCAGGATCTTCATGTTTCTACTGCTGCCTTAATAGACTCTGGGGCTGCAGGCTCATTTATTGATGAGACTTTCTGCAAAAACCAAGGGATACCCTGTCTTGTCAAAAATCAACCTCTGTTGTTACAGGCCATTGATGGGAGGCCGCTTCATCCCTCTACTATACCTCTAGAGACTCAGGGCTAAATTTAAAGGCAGCCGTTAAACCATCCGCTAAGTAAAAAAGGCACATCGGCCGCAAAGAACACATGGTTTACAGGAGATTTAAAGGTAAGAGTACAAGAATAGCTATCGGGCGTAGGCACTACAAAAACACGTAACACAAAAACCAGCATTGCACCTGATTTCGCATCACCATGGGTCCCAAACACCCGTTAAAACACAACTTAAGTCAAAATGTAACATTACGGCTGCCGTTGTCTAGCAACCCTGATAGATGCACAAACAAAATTCAAACCTACAGCCAATCCCAAGGCCCCAAAGTATCAAAAATGTTCAAATACACCTATATATACCTCAAAATAATGGCCACACCCTGTCTGTGTGTTGAGTTTCAGCAAGCTAGATCACAGGACCCAGGAGTGGAGGATAGTGTTTAGAGAGAGAGAGAGAGAGAAGCATACACAGGAGTAAGGTAGAGGGATCTTGGAGAGGAGAGAATTACATGTAAATAGACACATAGCACACTTTTGCACATAGCACATACATCCATACAAACACAAACACATACACATACATACATATAGTCTTTTTTTTTCATCACACGTTACACATATTAAACTTTATTTTGACAGTGTGAATCTGTGAGTGAAAGTGTGTGACAGAGAGTGAGTGGGATCAAGTGTGTCTGTGAGGGCGTGTGAGAGTGCCTGGGTGTGAGTGGGTGAATGATGGCCAGGAGAGGAGGACAGGAGAGAGGGATGGGGAGAGTAGTGGAGGAGGAGGAGGAGGAAGGTCAGGAGGGTATCCCTCAGCAGAGCAGGGGTGGGAGAGGGAGATCCGCAGGGCGGAGGGGGACCAGGCCCACAAGAGTAGGCACACAAAGAAGAGGGACAGAACCTGCAGTGGGACGAGGGGTAGTTCCTGGGACCACCACACACAGTCAGGTGCAGAGCAGGCAGGACACTCCGGTTCTGACTCCTCGCATGCCAGAGAGAGTGGGACAGGGTCAGGGATCGCCGATATACTGAGGAAGAAAACACGGCCCTCGTGGAGGCTGTGCTAGAGAGGGAGAGTGTCCTCTTCCCGGGGGAGAGACTCCCTGGCCTGGCTGCGAGGAGGAGAGCTGCCTGGAGCCAAATCTGCAGCCGAGTTAATGCGGTGGCCACCTGCAGACGGGATGTGGACTCAATCAAGAAGAGATGGGGTGACTGCAAAAGGCAGGTGAAGAAGAAGATGGGGGACGCCGCCCTGCACGCCCGAGCCACCAGAGGTGGGCCACCTGTCCCCATCACCTTCAGCGCATGGGAGGAGAGGCTGCGGCAGACCCTGTCATCTACCCTCATTGAGGGGGGTCCCTGGAGGATCAGACACTGGGGATGAGAGGAGCCTCCACACCACTGGTAAGTGCATCACCCTAAAACCACACACCACCTCAAAGCACACACCCATCACAAACAAGCACTCACATCCCAACATCTGCCCTTCATTCATCCACACAACTGCACCAACACAGCACCCTGAGGGTTTAAATAGGACGCAAGACAAGGACAAATGTCAAGGTTCAACAAGGCCAAAACCTGTCCAACTCCCTGGTTAACCCTCATGTTGCTGTGCTGATCACACACAATACACACAAACCATGCTCAGAAAAGTGTTGTATGTCAAACATCACAATTGTTGTCACACAGTGTTACCCATGTTCCCACAGGGAATCCAGCACATAACCCCATGAGTGCTAGAGGGATTATCAATGCATCGATCAACAATGCTTTGACAACCCCTCCGGTACTCAAAGGGTTAACCAGACAACAAACACATGTCGATAGGTTAACAATTACATGACACATAGGGGACATTCACTAAGCGGTGAAAAAGAGCTGATGTAGAGAATTTTACACTTACTTACATACCCTCACTTTACCAATTTCAATTGGAGAATATGCAATAACATGATTCAAGCTGCACAGGCCCCATTGTATGGACTCCATAGAAAACATTGCAGATGGGGAAATGAGGTCAGCGGAGAAGTCAGCATCATAATCAGTTCATCAGGTCCACTTAACCGCTTACTGAATCACCAACAGGATGGATCAGGTCACAAATCACAGTGCCACTGAGAATAACTGCTTGTTTGTGCAACACACAGGCCAAAAACGATTACAGGTAACTAAAGGTGAAAAAGTTGGCCTTGGTGTTGTGTATGCAATCATTTACGCTAACTTGAATTTACATATTTCACATTTGATTCACGTATAGATCCTCAGGAATGCTGATGCCATGGATGTATGGTACACCAGACACTATTTGCAGGATACATATGGGAACCAAGTATGAACCATAGAGGTTTGGTCAATAACAGGCCATGAATTATGGCTATCTATGATCGGGTCTGGCTGCCTCACACAGAAGGATGGATGGGCTGATCCAGGAAAAAAAAGGCCTCAATCAATGATATCCTTGAATACTGGCTTGATTGTTGCCCCTCAGGATTCAACTTGAACAGACCTCACGGACAGAATCCTGTAATGTACATCAATCCCTGATTGCCACGGTGGTATCCCATGCATCACAATGCAATGCATAGGATACCATCATGACAACCAGAGAGTGACATGTCAAATCTGACAAAATCCAGCACTGTACGGGATGAACTGATAACATAGGGATGAATACTACTTGAATCACACTGCAGGTCAATTACAAAAAGATATGTACAGAAAGAAAAATGACCAGATATGTATGTGGATTTGTCCCTTTCAAACGGGTACAAATATGTCCCAACAAGATGTGAACCCAGAGTTCGGTTTAGTACGTGTGATTGTCCTACTGCCCATATATGTGCACCCTCAACAAAATAACTCATATTGATATCATCATCACAGTACACATACCTAGTATATTACACCTTCCTTGGATGGGTATCAGTTGTATCAATGAAAGTTAGTTTGTGATGGTTGCACATATATAGGCAGTAAGACAATCACATGTACTGAACAGATCTCTGGGTTCATATCTATCAAGGATATGTTTGTACCCATATGAAAGGTACATATACACACATATCAGACCATATTCCTCACTGTGTACCTTGGCATGGCAATGGTTAATTTCACCTTGATGTCATATTGCAGGCATCATGAAGAGATGTTTAGAAAGGTGTTGCTGTATGTGACAGCTGGAGATGGTCTTCAGCGGACCCAAAATTGAACCAATTGGAGATGGATCCATCATTGACATGGTCCACAGAGCGTGCTTACAAACCAGGAACACTTTGTAGACAATGGCAAAGATGTAGTTATCTCCAAATGGGTCAATTTTGAGTCTGCTGAAGAGCCTCCGTGTGGTCAAATGACTGACATCTCCAGCTGTCACATACAGCAACATCTTTCTAAACATCTCTTAATGAAGCCCACAATGTTACATCAAGGTGAAATTAACCATTGCTATCCCGTTAAAGAGATAGTAATACCTAAAATGTGAAAGGAAAAATATATGTTATATGATTGATCCACCGGCTAAAGCAAGGGTATTCCCACTGCTGAAGGGTGTTTCATCCCAAGAGTATAACAGCTCAAAGTTGAATATTCCATGGACAATATCACTGTGGCCTGAAAATGTACTATGCCAATGTTGCCAGACCATCCTCTGGCCAGCTTTGGTCCAGGGAGCATAAATCCACAAAGGATGATGTGGCAACAGCGCAAATGTACAATTTCAGGCCACTGGGATGTGGCACCAAAGGAATGAAACTCTGAGATGCGATACATGTAGAATAAAACACCCTTCACCAGTAGGAGTACCGTTGTTTCACACAGGGGGATAAACCCTACAACATATATGTCCCTTTCCACATTTCAAGTATTAATATCAATTTGACACCATCATGGCTAAGTTTACTGATCACACAATCTCAATCCTTCACACAGGTTATGTGCCTCCAGCACTCCAGGAGCCCATGGAGGAGGCCACCTCACCACCCAGTGAGGAGTATACGGAGGATGGGACCAGCCAGTGGGCACCGTACCCAACTACATCCACACCTCTTGGCCAACTGGATGCCCCACCTCTGGCTGCACCACCTCTGCCTGCACCACCTCTGGCTGCACCAACTCTGCCTGCCCCACCTCTGGCTGCACCAACTCTGCCTACCCCACCTCTGGCTGCACCACCTCTGGCTACACCACCTCTGGCTACACCACCTCTGGCTACACCACCTCTGACTGCACCACCATATTACAGTGACTGGATGCACCCTACCACCTCCAGGAGCTATTACCCTCCATCATCAGCAGCAGCACCACCACCACCAGGGAGGCAATGGCTGCCCGCTGGTGTGGCCACCACCCAATACAGGCCATACTCATCACAGATTGACCTACCCTCCTGAATGGCTCCCCAGCATGGCCCCAGGTATGATCCCAGGTGGGGGCCAAGCACATACCAGTGGCCAAGGTTTGACCCTTGGCCACTCGACTACCAACACCTGGGCCTGCTTGGGGAGCCACAACACCCTATGCTAAGGGACATGTTTACCCCACCACCTCCACCAGCACAGACATCGGTGGGCAGCAGTGGGTCCATTGATGTGGTGGGCACATACCCATCTGCAGCACATACAGCACCAGCTGAGGAGGACACAGCAGCAGCTGAGGAGAACACAGCAGCAGCTGAGGAGGACACAGCAGCAGCTGAGGAGAACACAGCAGCAGCTGAGGTGGACACAGCACCAGCTGAGGAGGACACAGCACCAGCTGAGGAGGACACAGCAGCAGCAGATTCACCAGGCACAAGCATCACCAGCAGTGAACACCCCACGGGGATGGAAGCAGAGTGTATGGCTCTGCAAAGGAGACTACTCCGGTCAAGCCTCTGCACCAATGACAACATCACCAGGAGCCATAGGGAATCCCGGAGAAACACTAACAGGATAGAGGCGAGTATCCATGCCCTGGAGTCGGAGGTCATGAGGATCAACACTCAACTCCATCAGCTCCACACAGGGGTGATGGACATGCTTGCACAGGTACTGGTGGAGTTGAGAGAGCTGAACCGCAGGGAGAACTTACGGTTAGAGAGGGAGAACCTGCGCTCCACAGAGGGATCCACTGCCCCCACCACCCCCTCTAATGTGACCCCTGAAGCCACACCTAGGGGGCAAAGGGTGACCAGGAGATCATCCAGGTTATCCACTTCTGCCACACAGTCTAAGGCCCCCCCCCCAAAAAAAAAATAAAATGCCCAACATGTTACATTTCCCCTGAATAAAAGAACATTGTGCTTTTGAATCATGTCTGATCTGCTTTGTATTTGGTCATAGATTGGGTGGCAGAGTTGTCTCCAATGCATTGCCAAACAATTCAGTGAACACAACTTCTGCTTAGGTAAGATGTTTGTGGGATGTTACAACATGGGTTCACACACACACACCGTTGTACAAATTCAACTGGAAATACATCCCTGGAGCCATATTACACAACTGTGTTATATGGCGATGTTGTGTGTTGATTTTGAACAACAAAACATACCCCTTAGCACAACAATTGGTACAACATTGAACATTCGTCTACATCAAATGTTGTGTTTAACCCTTTGATAGCCAGAGTGATAGGCAACGCATTGCAAAGAAATGCGTTGGGTACCACTCTGGCACTCAGAGGGTTAAGGGGATAACCAAACAAACGGCTTAGCGGTGAGATAACAAGCAGGACAGATAAATGGGACATGTATCCATATTGTCTTGGATTCACACACTCATTGTGCAACAGACTGACTGGGGAAGCCAATGTTTTTAACCTAGGATTTCAATGTGTAGCACACACATTGATATCCTGGGGTGAGCATTGGGGCCTCCAGTAAGTTGAGTTGTTGTTTTTCCCAAGGGTGTAACAGACTTCACCAGTGAAAACACTTGTCCACTTGGTCTGGTTGTTAGTTGATGTAGCCCATGTACTGTGATATGTCAAAGTGGAGCAATATCACAGAACATTGATTGTACTGAGCAACACAGAAACTGTGGACAGGAATTCACTGTGGAAGTATGTCCCCTTTATCACCTCTTTATCACTCCCACAACACATTAGTGTATCACTGCCACCATCTGTTTGCGTGAATACATCACTGAGTCCACTCACTTGCAAAATGTGGTGGACTCCTGTGATATGGGTGATGCCTTTCCATGTATGGAGGATACTCTATCCTGAGTGTGGTTACGCATTAACAAACAAATGTGTAATCCAATATATTCTCATACAGACACAGATGATTGACTAGTGATGGTTCATCTTTATTGTGCCTCAAAGTACATTAGAACGTACATGTGGTTTCTGTGTGTATTGCCTATATGCATTGAACACTTGTATGAGAACACTAAGTGTACTTTGAAACTAAATCATACTACTTGAGTAACACTGCTGTCCTGCTCATGTGTTGTCCACAAGGTTTGACAACTCTGTAGATGAGCATCCTAACTGTACAGGTTATTACACTTGTGAATTTGTGTTTTCTGTGTCTATATGAGAATGTTCCAGTAGAGGTCTGTATGAACCTCAGGTCAAATATTGCATCACTAACAACATCACCAAAAATAGCAAGGGGTGATCTTTATGAAGGTGTTGTCAAGACATCAATCCAGTCACATGGAAGATCTTCAGTTCAAGGATGGATCATGTTATGGATGCCTGTGGGACAAGAGGACAGGATTTGGAGCAATAGACCTGAACTGATCATCAAGAAACAACAATTTCGACTCAATCTTCTTAATTACAGGTGAGTACACAAACCATTGCTTGACAATATGTTGTGTACTCATCTGTAACCAATTATGTGGAGAACTAAGGACATGTGCCCCAGCCCTATGGATATGTGCCCCTGACATGAATACACACATCAACAAGTGTTCTGAGAGCGCCATGGAAGTAATGAATTTGGGATGCCACTGTGAAAGTGACAGTGGCAGCCCAATGTAATTTGTTCCCTGGAACTATTGGGACATGTTTGTTGATGTGTGTATTCATATCATGGGCACGTATGTCTGCACACTCACAGATCAGCATGGAGTCCCTGGTAATCTGATCTACATTTCATGACCTCTACGTTGTGTAACAATACCACTGTACATCCACCCCTCTGCTGCTCTTCTCAGCTCTAGCACAGTACAGGTCCCATATTGAGTCCAATGGCCCTTTAACCCCTGATGTGACGGAGTATTATCCAATGCATAGCATTGGATAACACTTTTTCGCTACAAGGCTAGCATGGTTGCTCTGGCTATGATCATGGCAAATCAAGTTAGTTGCTGTCAATCAAGCCCTGTAAGGCGATGAACATGGATTATGTGTTGTACCTTGTTTCTCCTGAGGGTGTGCGTGATATCCTTGGGGTCTGTATGTCAACGTGTAGAGGGGAATGGAGGATGGTTTCTGAATCCCCACACACAATATGCCACGTCCATGGTATGGTTGATGTTTGTGGCCATGCTGCTGCCAGTGCAGACAGAACATAATGTGCAGTGTGGTTAGTGTCACAGGACTGATGGGGGACTTGCATGGATTGTTTGCATGCCTGTGTTATACTCACATGTAAAGTGTTCCGTGATGAGCCTGTCTCTGATCTGTGTCCCTCTCAGGGTCTCCTCAACATGGCCGATGTCCATGGGCACTTCATGTATGGGGGGGTCCTGGATGTGATCCAGCAGCCTGGTGTACACTGCGATGTTGTGCAGTATTGCGCACACCACAATAATGTAGCACACCTTTCCAGGTGCATACTGCAGTGCTCCCCCCGAGTGGTCCAGACATCGAAATCTTGACTTGAGGAGGCCAAAGGTCCGCTCAGTGGCATTCCTCGTTCTGCCATAAGCCTGGTTGTACCTTTCCTGGGCATGTGTTCGAGGATTGGCCACAGGGGTCAATAGCCAGGACTTGCAGCCATAGCCAGCATCACCTGTGTAATGTGAGTGACATGGTGAGAGAGGGAGCACATGTTGTGTGAATGATGTTTTGTGTGGTGGACGTAGTAGCTGTGGGTCAGGAGCATGCTGAGCAGCGTTGTATGTACACCTGTGTATGTGGTGTGATTTTGTATTGTGAACTCACCCAAAAGCCATCCCCCTGTAAAAGTTCCATTCTCGAAATCTCTGTGGACTGAGGAGTTTTGGAGAATGTATGAATCATGTGAGCTGCCAGGATACTTTGCACAGACATTCATTATCCTCATATGGCTGTCACACACCATCTGCACGTTGATGGAGTGAAAGTTCTTCCTGTTGATGAATAGCTGTGCGTCACGTGCTGGGGCTTTAATACGGACATGGGTGCAATCTATAGCACCCATGACCTTGGGCATGCCTTCCCTTGCGTAAAAGGCCTGTTTGACGTGTATCCAGTCCATGTCGGTGGTGGGAAAATGTATATAGGTACTGGCCTTGCTTTTGAGGGCTGGCAGGACCTGGGCCAGCACCCTGGATAATGTGGCCTGTGACATGCCATATGCGTAACCCTCAGTGGACTGGAAGGCCCCACTTGCCATGAAGTGTATGGCACAGAGTAGTTTCTGCAGGCCAGTTAGGGCATGGTTGTGGATGTAGATGGGATCCACCTGCTCCTTGATGACCTCATACAAGGCAATGATGCTGTCAGGCCTCAACCTGTAGCGATCAATTACCTCATCATCGGTCATTCCAAAGAGGGTGACCCTTGGGCAGTATACCCTGGGCCTTGGTGGTCATCTATACATCCTCTGCTGCTGTGGAGCATCCTGTTGCTGCAGCTGTGCATCTGCAGGCAGGTGCTGTCCTCCAGGTGGGGATGGACTCCTGTGTGGCTGCTGAGCCAGAGCCTCCTCATTTGCTACATGTGAAGGCTGTTGATCAGGCGTGCTTGGAGGTTGCTGATGTTCCCTAGCTCTCTCCCTTGCACGCCTTCTCCGCAGTCTTCGCAACAATATGTAACCCAACATACTGATTGCTCTCTCTATCTCTCTCTATCTCTCTCTCTCTCTCTCTCTCTAGCTATCTCTCTCTCTCTATCTCTCTCCCTCCCTGAGTGGAAAACAAGCCACAAGTGAGTGTGTTGAGTTGTCCCTTTAAGTACTTGATAGGGCGTTGTGTAGGTGCGGTGATGAGGTGAGTGCTGACCAATGGAGAGTTGTTTTTGCCCAGGTAAGTGTTTGCAGGTGTGTGTGTGTTATAAGATGTGGTGTGTTGTGCTTGTTATGTGTGTGCCATTTGTGGGTGTGCAGTTGTGGGGTGCAGGTCGCGTGTTGATGTTGCACAGGTGAGCTTATATTTGCAGGTGTTCGCTTTGTGTGATAACCCCCATTGTTCCGTGCCATGTTGTGTTGTTGTTTTTTTGTGTGTCGTTGTCCCTGTGGTGTTGGTTGTTGTTGTGTGTGGAGTGATTTGTGTTGTGTGTCCATGTTTTTGTGTTGTTTTGGCATTGCACAGGTTAATTTTTCCATTTACATGGTTGCGCGGTAAGCATTTTGTGTATTTTCCTATGTAAAGGGTGTTTTGTTTTGCCCATTAAGTATCTAACGGCTAAGAAAAGTGGGTCTTAACTTTTTGCAATTAGGTGTGTCTTTTTTTCAGCCGTTACCAGTACCGCAAGCCTTTGAATAGCTCTGGGGTATGTTGTTCCATGCGTCTGAATGCACATAAGTGTATCGGCCGTTAGGATTCTGCATCTGCCGTTAGCTGTTCTTTAGACGTATCTTTGAATTGCAACATGACACTTAACACACCCGTTAGTGATTTTTTTTACTAACGGCTGCCTTTAAATCGAGCCCTCAGTTCTTGCAGGTTAAAGTAGGACCCCTGCATTCTGAGCCACTGAGATTTCACGTCATTACTTCTTCTTCCTGTCCAGTCATTCTGGGATACTCCTGGTTATCTCTATATAATCCACATATTAACTGGCCACATTGTTTCTTGGGGTTGTTACTGCTCTCTTCATTGCCTGGAGTCTGTGAACCCTTTATGTATTTAGTCAGTCCAAGTATATGTTCCTGAGATTCCTGAGCACTCCCGAGAATTCACAGATGTCTTAAGCAAAAAGGAGACTAGCAAATTGCCACCTCATAGAGCTTTGGACTGCCCTATAGATCTTCTGCCTGGCACCATTGCTCCACGAGGTAGAGTCTACCCTCTATCCTTACCTGAGACCGTGGCTATGGAGGAGTATATCCAGGAGAATCTTAAAAAGGGTTTCATTCAACAGTCCACTTCCCCGGCAGGAGCGGGGTTCTTCTTTGTCGGGAAAAAAGAGGGAGCTCTTCATCCTTGTATTGATTATAGAGGCCTCAGTAAGATCACAATAAAAAACACTTACCCCCTACCCCTTATATCTGAACTGTTTGACTGACTTAAGGGGTCTAAGGTGTTTATGAAACTGGACTTATGTGGAGCTTACAATTTGATATGGATAAGACAAGGAGACGAGTGGAAATCAGCATTTAATACTCACTGGGCATTATGAGTATAAAGTCATGCCCTTCGGCCTCTGCAATGCTCCTGCCGTCCTTCAGGAGTTCATAAATGAATGCCTCAGGGACTTTCTGCAGCAGTTTGTCATAGTCTACTTAGATGACATACTAATTCACTCTCCTGATCTCCACACTCATTGCTTCCATGTTAAGCAAGACCATCTATTTGCTAAGCTAGAAAAATGTCTGAAGTCAAAAGAGTGCCTTTCCTAGGCTATATTATCAGCCCTACTGGTTTTGAAATGCATCCCTAGAAATTGGAAGCCATCCTTAACTGGCCTCAACCATCTGGGCTTAAACGTCTCCAGAGATTCTTGGGGTTTGTGAACTATTATCGCAAATTCATCCAGAACAATTCCAAGATTGCTGCTCCTCTTACAGCCCTTACTAAGAAGGGAGCAGATCCGGTTAATTGGCCTCATGAAGCTGTCAATGCCTTTGTACTCCTGAAACTAAAATTCTCCACTGCTCCAGTTCTGAGACAGCCGGAGCCTACTCAGCCCTTTGTACTTGAAGTTGATGTTTTTGAGATTGGCACAGGAGCTGTCTTATCTCAAAGAAGCACTCATAATGGCCCACTTCATCCCTGTGGATTCATGTCCAAGAGATTCTCTCCAGCAGAGTGTAATTACGATGTCACTAATAGGGAGTTATTGGCCATCATTCTCGCTTTAGAGGAGTGGATACATTTACTGGAGGGGGCACGTACTCCTATAACGATACTCACTGATCACAAAAACCTTATTTACATCAGTGATGCTAAAAGAATGAATCCCAGACAGGCAAGAGGGGCACTGTTTCTGACTCTATTTAATTACGTGCTGTCTTATCAACCAGGAACTAAAGCTGACACACTCTCCAGAATGTACACAGAACCCATAGAGGATACCCAAGTCATGGAACCTATTGTTCCCCCAAGTAGGGTACTGGCCAGTATATGCCATTCCAGTTTATCCTCCCCACTTCTAGAGGAGATCCGTAATAGCCAGAACGAAGCCCTGGATACCATACCTCCCGGGAAGCTCTTTGTACCATCAGAAAAAAGAGAAGAGGTCTTGAAATCCAGCCACAATTCCAAAATGGCGGGTCACCCAGGAATTGCCTGTACTAAGGAGTTGATCTCCAGACTCTTTTGGTGGCCTGGATGGAAAAGAGATATTCAGGACTTTATTTCAGCATGTCAACCCTGTGCCTCTTCCAAAACTCCTCGGTCCCTTCTTGTTGGATTGCTGCATCCTCTACCAATACCGTCATAGCCCTGGCCCCATATCTCTATGGACTTTGTGGGTGAACTGCCACCCTAAAAGGAAATACCACCATACTTACAGTGGTACATCTGATCCCTCTATGCAAACTACCCTCTGCTGCAGAACTGGCTCAGATATTCATCAAAGAGATTGTCTGACTGCATGGGGCTCCCACCCAAATTGTGTCTGATCATGGCAGTCAATTTATTTCAAAGTTTTGGAGGTCATTCTGTGAGAAACTGGGAATTTCCTTGGCATTCTTCAGCTTACCACCCCCAATCTAATGGAGCAGCAGAACAAGCTAATCAGGAGATGGAACAATACCTCCGGATACAATGAAAGCCAAGATGATTGGGTAGAACCTCTACCTTTGGCTGAATTTGCAAAAAACAATTCACTACAGCAACCCATTCAGATTTCTCCGTTCTTCTGCCTCTATGGAATGAATCCAGTAGTTCTTCCCACAACATTCTCTGAGTCTGGCATACCTGCTTTTAGACACTCATCTGGATAAAGTCAGAGAGTGCTGGACTTCTGTGAGGAAAGCCTTGTGTTCAGCCACAGCAAGGCAAAAAAGAACTGCTGACAAAAAGCGATCTAGTGCTCTGACTTATGCCCCTGGTGACAGGGTGTGGCTTTCTACTTGTCATCTACACCTCAAGGTAGCATTATTGTTGGCTAACTTAAAGACTCCTGCTCTCTGCTCTCCGACTCCCGGTCTTCTGCTGTAGGGTTTTGACTCGTAGCCTGTGGGTTATCATCCTCATTCACCCATTCCTTGCTACTTTCGTGAAACCTCAGGAAGTTCAAAATGTTTCCAATATTGTCCTAAATGACATTTGTACTGTTCAAATACACTTTCTGGAAACATTTTGAACTTTCTGAGGTTTCACGAAAGTAGCAATTAGATACTGGATTGGTATTATCACTCTTACACTGTTGGAGGTACAAGCTCTATGAGGGTATCTATGAGCGAACAATTTGGTTTTATATTGAGTCCGGAATAGTAAAGGATAAATGTATAGATTTTTTTAGGAGATAATAAAGGTTAGGTTTCTGGAGTGTCTGTAAAAGAGGCAGTACAATATACGATTAAATTAAAGGCCACTTTACACGTTTTCTCTCTTTTTAGTGTTTATGTCATAATTAAGACCTGCGATGCAACTTTATTTTGTAATGCCCCGTGTATAACTATACGGATGTGCTAGGGGTGTCATCAGAAACTACCTCGTGTTCCCAATGGCCCAAGTACAGATTGGCATATGTGGGGGCACCTGCCGCCCCCACAGCCATACCCCTAATCTGTAAACAATAGTGATCATTAAACACAAAGTGGTTATGTGTTAATAAGAATTTTAACAATCTCAGGATAAATGTACTATATTCTGTTGAAACTGTAGTGTCCCTCATAAGGAAAAACTACACTGCCCTAATCTCTTGCTCATGACCAATAGAGGTATAAAGTGACTCCACGTTACATGTGACCAGTAACATGGAGTAATCAATTGGAAGATCTTCTAATTTGCACAATATGTTCCCTGTATCTTTCACATAAGATGGTAACTGGGTGACATATTTGCTCAATTTATCATCCAAAAATTGTGAAGCTTTTTCACAGAGGCTACCCATACCCAACACAATTGGCCTTCCTGTTGGATTGGTGGGATTTCTGTGTACTTTGGGAAGCATGTAAAAAGTAGGAATGATGGGATTGGACACTGTAAGAAAAAGTTTTTCCCTAGGCCTTATAACCTCTAATTCACGTCTCAGATATAATTTTGAGATAAATACTTAGTCTTGTGTGGGATCACATAACAGTCTTTTGTAGCAAGACGTGTTAGACAGTTGTTTAAAGACCTCACTTAAGATTACAGATTTTTGTTCCATAGTACCACATTACCACCTTTATCAGATGATTTTATTGTTGTGTCTGCCCAATTCTGCATTTCTCCCAAAGCATTTTGTTGTTCTACTATCACATTTTAGGGACTTTTTTTTGTCTGTTAGTGCCATTACATCCTTCATGACCATCTCTGCATATAGACGTACCGAGGGACAAATACCAACAGACGGTGTAAAGGTGGATTTGATTTTCAATCTACAACTTTCTCTTTTTCCCTCAAGAGATCTAATATTTTGTCTAATAAGGTCTGCTCATCAGATATGTTCTGAAAAGGGGGAACAGGATTTTGTTGTCTACAAGGATTTTCATAAACACATCTAGTGTCCAGGAATCCTAAATTAGACTGTTGTAGACATGGAAATTTAAGAGCAAAAAATAAAACCTAAGTTTTATTGTTTACAAAATAAAAATTATTGTATACTTATAAAAACAGTAGTAAGCAAATTTATTATAGTGTGTGATTAGATGCACAGTGGGTTTGGACACTAAGAAAAAGTTATTCCCTAGGCCTTACAACCCTTAATTCACATGCCTCAGATATAATTGAGATAAATACTTAGAAAGTCTTGTGTGGGATCACATAACAGTCTTTTGTGGCAAGAATTGTTAAACAGTTGTTTAAAGACCTCACTTATGTACAGATTTTTGGGCCACAGTACCACATTATCACCTTTATCAGATGGTTTTATTTTCGTGTCTGTCCAATTCTGCATTTCCACCAAAGCTTTTTGTTGTTCTACTGTTATATTGTAGGGACATTTTTGTCTGTTAGTGCCATTACATCCTAGCTATGTTCATCCAGTAGATTTGACTGAGAATTTGGTATAGTTGGCATAGATATTAGAGGGCTCTGATTTCATTGTGTGATTATAGGCCAGGTGTAATGTGAATACCGGCTTCAACAATAAATAGACCTCGAGGTGCTAGCTTATCCAGAATATCTAAACTAACAATATCTGTTCTAGCATAGATATTGGGGGAACGTGTCATCTCTGTGTCACATGGTGTTTATACACTTATGTGAGACAGACCCCTAGGTGCTAGTGATCTTATTTTGTAATCTTAATCTCTACTGAGATCATTATAGTTGGCACAGATATTAGAGGGTCTTGTTTTCCCTTGAGAACTTATTATGCCAATATTGTGGGATATAGACAATGCCTCTATTTACAATCTTTGATAGGTTTACTCTAACTTTATCTAAGGTCATGATAATGACAAAAGAACACGCTGATGTTTATTTGGAGATAATATACTGAGGAGGTTTCTGATCTAGCCAGTTATATAAGGTTAGATGTATATCCCTTTACTTGCACAATAAAACTACTCATATTACTTTACCAGTATCTGTACACACATGTATATGGCATAGTGTATCTAATTTCAGATTATATCTGAACACACACTGTAATAAATTTGCTTATTTTTGTTTTTATGAGTATACAATAATTTTTATTTTGTAAATAACAAAAGTTAGGTCTTTATATGTTCCTATAATTTTACCAGAACTATCCTGAGTTCTACATGGGGATTTTTTTTGTATCAGGACATGTCTAGCATTATTGCCATACCCTCTCTGTGAGAATCTGCTATGGAGTTGTTTAGTGCGCTTTTCATATAGAGTATCATCTGAGCAATTTCTCCATATGCTCAATATCTCCCCAGTGGGTATGGCTCCTATCACAGAGCTAGGATAAAATCTCGTTCTGTGAAGGATGCTGTTGGTGGCAGTTGGTTTTCTGTACAGATCTGTTGCTAAGCATCCTTTATCATTTTTAATGTTGTAATATCTAGAAAGTTAATGCTAGTCAGGCTAGTCCCCATTGTCAGTCTCATATTATTATCATTCTTATTTAGGTATGAGACATACTGCTGTATGCTCTCAGCATCTCCATCCCACAGAATCAGGAGATCATCGATGTATCTAAACCAAACAAGTGCATTCTATAAAAAAAAGGAATTACAAATTATAAGTATGCAGTTACGAGTAAGTAACTTGGATGTATGATTGACACATTTTGTAACAAATTGGGAATGAGCTGATTGGCACTTCCTCTTTTTTAGGGGAGAGTTTAACACTAGAGTATATAAACGGCCAAATCAAGGAGGCTGGTATCATTTGATAAAGCTGTTAATATAAGCGAGACGTATGTTAGGAAGATATTAGGGGACTTATACTATATTGGCTTCCATATACACTCTGCTTTAGGCAGGCTGTTTGTAACAGTTTTGTAGGACACTCAGACCAGCAGGTTAGAATAAAACACAGTTTTATTAATAAAACAAGAATGAACGCCCTCTATAGGCAATGCAGAATAATAGAAAGGACAGTGTCTTACAGATGCCTTCTCATGCCCAGTACACAGATGCAATAAATATACATATACTGTCACAGGACAGGTATAGAAACATAAGGGTACTCAATGGTTAAAGTACATGTAATCAATCAGTCTCTGTTGTGGTGTTTGACACGCCCAAGGTGGTAATGGAGCAGCTAGCGGTGCTAGATGAAAGAACACTGTCAGTCTATTGAACAGAGATCGCTGCTTAGACAGAACAGGAACTGAGGCCAAATACTCTGCAGAGATGAGCTAGAGCCACAAGCCCCCACGGGCGTTGCAACAGAGATAACCACACTGCAAGAGCTAGAGCCAATAGCCCCCACGGGCGTAGCAATGGAGACAAACTACACTGCAAGAGCTAGAGCCAATAGCCCCCACAGGCGTTTAACGGAGACTAATATCACTGCAAGAGTGAAGCTACTAGAGCCAATAGCCCCCACGGGCGTAGCAACAGAGACTAATGACTGCAAGAGCTTGAGCCAATAGCCCCCACGGGCGTTGTAACGGAGACTAAACACTGTAAGAGCTAGAGCCAATAGCACCTCCCGTGGGCGCGGTAACGGAGACCGACTACACTGCAAGATAGACAGAATGAGCCACCGCCTTATACAAAGGCTCTGCAAGGTAATCGGCTCAGCAAGTGTAGCGGAAGATCAGGGCAACGGCTCTGCAAGTGTTAATGGAGGCTCAGTGAATGGAGACAGCAGCTCTGCAAGTGTACTGGAGGCTCAGTGAGTGGAGACAACGGCTCTGCAAGTGTTAACGACGGCTCAGGAAATGGAGACACAGCTCTGCAAGTGTAAACGGAGGCTCAGGGAATGTAGATAACAGCTCTGCAAGTGTTAACGGAGGCTCAGCGAACAGAGGCATGGCTCTGCAAGTGTTAATGGAGGCTATGACATGATCAGCCCTGCCACAAGCACTGCGGATGTCAAAATGTCACCTAGTCGACACCAAGGAGCAGCAGCAGGAACAGAGACAGGGTCAGCAGCAAGCCGGTTCAGGTCACGGAGCAGGAAGTCAGCCAGGCCAGGTCAGATCACGGAGCAGGATTCTCAGACAAGCCAGATCAGGTCACAAGCAGGAACGTCAGCCAGGCTGGGTCAGATCACGGAGCAGGAAACAAGATGCGTCGTCAAACAGGCCAAATGGGTACACAGGAAGCAGGAACACTGGAACACAGCAACAGCAACACTGGCTCAGGAACACCACAAAAGGGCACCTGACAGGTGCCAAAGGCCAGGTATAAAAAGGCCACAATGGGCGGGCCAAACAAGTTCAGCCAATGGGAGCGTCCACAGCCAAGAGTGACAGATAAGGATCACGGGCACCGTGATACTGGTTAGCTGGAATGACCTGCTTAGGATTTTTGGTTGGAAACCTGGAATCGATGTTGTTACCCAATGATTTCTGATGACAGCCCAGTGTTTTCCCTCCAATGGGTCTTCCGTTTTTTATTGTTTTATTTTGTTTGTCTTATAAGCAAATTACGTTAGTGTGTACTGTCTTTAATAATTTTACTTGATAAATACCTAAGTGACGGTGTATATCATTGTGAACCATCAGGGATTATACATCATACAATATAGCACACCTTTAGCTACAATTATTACTAAATAATAAGGTGAACGCTTGAAGGAAATTGTTGCGTAATTAGCAACTGAATATTGTCCTACCCACATGAATATTGTTTTAATTAAGCCAGATGAAATGTAAAACACTGACTTTAACACTAAACAGATCTTTAGGTGCTAATATATCTACTCAGGAATATGCAGGTGTATGACACTACTTCAGATTTTAACATAGATATTGGGGGTATTTGTCTTTTTCCTGTTACATAGTAACTATACACTCACATCGATAGATTTGACTCATACTGAGAATTTGGTATAGTTGGCATAGATATTAGAGGACTCTGATTTCATTGTGGGATTATAGGTGTAATGTGAATACCGGCTTTAACAATAAATAGACGTTGTGGTGCTAGCTTATGCGGAATATCTAAACTAACGATATCTGTTCTAGCATAGATATTGGGGGAACTTGTCTTCTCTATGTCAGTTGGTGTTTATACACTTATGTGAGACAGACCCCTAGGTGCTAGCGATCTTATTTTGTAAACTTGATCTCTGTTGAGATCATTGTAGTTGGCACAGATATTAGAGTGTCATGTTTTCCCTTGAGAACTTATTACATCAATATTGTGGGATAAAGACAACGCCTCTATTTACAATCTTTGATAGGTTTACTCTAACTTTATCTAAGGTCATGATAATGACAAAAGAACACGCTGATGTTTATTTAGAGATAATATACTGAGGAGGTTTCTGATCTAGCCAATTATATAAGGTTAGATGTATATTCCTTTACTTGTACAATAAAACTACTCATATTACTTTACCAGTATCTGCACACACATATATATGGCTTAGTGTATCTAATTTCAGGTTATATCCGAACACACACTAATAAATTTGCTTACTTCTGTTTATTTGCGTATACAATAATTTTTATTTTGTGAAGTTACGTTTTATTTTTTGCACTTAAATTTCCATGTCTAGAAGGCCCATCTCTGGTATTAGAAGGAGGGTTTGGTGCTAATAGGTAGTTCTTCATTTTTTTTCTTTTCCTCGAGTCTATGACACTTGCCATCTCTTACAGCAAAGCCAGTCATCATACTCCTCTGCAGCAGGAGCCATAGGTGTTATTTGTAATGACCTAACTGTTGGCAGTAGCACACTCTCTGAAACATAAATATCACTACTTTTCTGCCCCAGAGCCCTGGGAACTTTTTGGAGTACTTCTGCTTCTAGTTGTTGCACCTTTGACCTGCTGATAGTGTTTCTCCCAGTCAGACCTGTGATTGTGCTTCAGGTGGGATCAATTAAAGGAGGTGCCTATGTGTAAACCTACTTCCCTCCTGCTCACATGCTTTTTGAACAGATAGCAAGATGCTTAGCTTTAGGATCCTGAGTGAAGTATCTCCATACTGTGGACTTCATGGTATGAGGGGCTCCTGAGGGGCTGCTACTACCACTGGGGCTAGACGTTGATGTAATTCTACTTCTACTACTACTAGGTGTCAAAAGTGCAAAAGAGCAGCAGCAGAGGCATTTGTCATATCTAACATTTTGGATTTTAATAACCTCTGTTGTTGTTGTTACTGTTGGGTCCTCAACTCCTCAAAGCAGGTTTGTGGCTGAGTGGGACTTGGATTTGAAAGAGGTGATGATGCTGATGATGACTGCTAATTTTTGATGATGCTGATAATGACTGATGATGACTGTGTACTTTGTGCCATCTTTACTTGGCCAGGGTCAGACTTTCCAATGGTTTTCTCAGTTTATAGACAGGCACAGTGCTCCTTTTCAGAAGTGAAAGATTCAGCCTTTGCCTTTCTGATAACTTTATGGCCATGTCATCATTAGGGGTGAGCGAAATCTCTCACCGTGTTCCCATGGGAAATTCTGCGAAAACCACGGTGTTGTCCGCTTTTTCGCTGGAAAATCCGCTTTAAAAATAGCAATTAAAATGTTTTCATTTTTCACCCATTAGCCAAAAATTTTCACCATTTTTTCAATGTCTAGAAAGTTTTTGCCCATTGATTTACGTGTTTTTTTTTTTGACGTATTTGTGGAAGTGAAACACAATAGGAGCCGCTACAGAGCGAGGTTGAAGTGCTGTTCTGCTGTGATTTTGAGGCAAAATTGACACAGGAGAGGCTCATAGTGACTGCTATCACTATGAACAGGTTTAAAAATAATAAAAGGAGGAACTGGAAGGACCATTGTGTGTCCACTGAGGAGGAAGCGAGCACTACAGAACCAATGCTGTATAGTCCCTCCTAAATCACCAGTATGGTCTTTGGTGAAATTAATGTCAAGGGAGGAACAAAAGGGAGTAATAGTAGTAGTAGTAGTAGTAGTAGTAGTAGTAGTGAAAGCAGGACAGGCCAGCTGCCTGTGCCTGTTGCAAGACATGCTGCGCCTGCTCCCAGATGTGCTGCACCTGCTGTAAGATGTGCTGTGCCTGCTGTCAGACATGCTGCCCCTACTATCAGTGCCACCACCAGTGCTGTACCTGCTGCCAGTACTGTCCTTTCCACCAACAATGCTGTGCCTGCTGCCAGTGCTAAACCTGTTACCACCAGTGCTGAAGCTGCTGCTAGTGTTTCCTGTAATGCTCGGGAAGGGGAGAAGGAGAATAATTTTTTTGAAACATAGAATTTGACTGCAGATAAGAACCATTAGCTCATCTAGTCTGCGCATTTTCCTACTGTAAAAACCTCAAACCTGTTTTGGTCCTTGGTCTTTTCTTATGTTAAGGACAGCTTTATGCTTATCCCATGCATGCTTAAATTCTGTAACTGTATTAACTTCTATCACTTCTGCTGGTAGGCTATTCCACTTATCTGCTACCCTCTCAGTGAAATAAAACTTTCTTACGTTACATCTAAAACCGTGTCCCTCTAGTTTTAGACTATGTCCTCTTGTCCTAACATTTTTACTTTTTTGAAATGTACTTCCATCCTGCACTTTGTTGAATCCCTTCATTTATTTGAATATTTCTGTCATATCCCCTCTTTCTTCTCTCCTCCAAGCTATACATGTTCAGATCCTTTAGTATATCCTGATATTTATTTTCCTGTAAACTAGTCACCATTTCAGTAGCCCTTCTTTGAATTTTCTCTAGAATATCTATATCCTTCTGGAGATGGGGTCTCCAGTACTATACACAGTACTCTAGGTGAGGTCTAACTAGAAATCTATAGAGTGGTATGACCACTTCACTTTTTCTGCTACTAATGCCCCAAGCTATACAACCCAGAACCTTGCTTACATTCCCCACTGCTTTATTACATTGCCTGCCTGCTTACCTTTAAGTCATTAGAAATAATTTATTTATTTAGAAAATGTTTTACCAGGAAGAATACATTGAGATTTCTCTCATTTTCAAGTGTGTCCTGGACAGTTTTCAGTAGAGGGTTGCATATTTACTCAAATTGAGAAACATTATATATTACATGTTATTAAATATACATACGAATATACATACATATGGAAATTTTAAAATTATAAACAGTCACACTCTGTTTTTAGATATAGAGAAGCATTTACTTTTAAGGATTTTAGACTGGGAGCATATTTGACAATTTCAGGCAGATTGTTCCAGGCCTTTGGAGCTCTGAAGAAGAAGGCAGATCTTCTTTCTTGTATTGTGGTATACGTAGTGAGTTGTTTGCGGTGGAGCAGAGGTTATACTTAGTATAGAGAGCAGGAGTGAGCAAACTGCTCAGGTAGTGTGGTAGTTTTCCAGAGAAGTGGTTGTGTACTAAGCAAGAAAGGTGAAGGGCACGTCTAGATTTGAGTGTTAACCAATTTAGGGCTCGATTCAAATGTTGGAGTTAAAATCAGCGTGAAGAAAATAACTGGCTTTGCGAGTTAAACAAAACTGGGTAACGTGAGATTTAAATGTTCCATACCCAGAAGAGTTAACGTGCGACGGCCTACAAAACACACAAAGACTACAGAACTGGAGTCACCAAATATTTGGCCTCATCGTTGACGCTAAACACGCGAGAAACGTCTCCAAAAGCAAAAAACAAGTGAAACGTCCAACGTTACCAAGTGCTCCAGCCAATCACAGCACCCCAAAGTATCAAGTTGAGTCTAAAAAACTATAAATAGACCCAAAATCACCTACGCACCTTTGTCTGTTATCGAGTTCACAGAGCTAGATCTAAGGACCCAAGGAGTGGAGGTTAGTTTTACAGAGTGAGAGGTAGAGAGGAGCACAGCACACAGATAGGAGTTGGAGAGCATTGGGACACTATAATAATACACATAAAACACTTTTGCACATATCCATCACACACATCCAAACACAAACACACATACATACACATAGCTCATTTTTATTTTGATAACACATCACACTTTTAATTTTTTTTTTGACCGTGTGAGTCTGTGAGTGCATGTGAGTGACAGAGAGTAAGTGAGTGAGTGAGTGTGTGAGGGCCTGAGTGAGTGCCTGGGTGTGAGTGGGTGAGAGCAATGGAGAGGAGAGGGGAGAGGGGTGGGGAGTGTAGGAGGAGAGGAGGAGGAGATGCAGGGGGACATCCCTGGTCAGGGGAGGGGAGGGAGAAGGAGATCTCTGGGGCGGAGGGGCAGCCACCTGAGAGCAGGCACATCCAGTGCAGGGGCAGAGAGAGTATGACGAGGGGTAGACCCCCTGCACCACACACAGCCAGGGCCAGTGCAGGCAGGGCTGGAGAGCCACAGCCAGGGCTCTCAACAAACTGTTGATGGTGAGGAGGAGGAAAGGGCGAGAGAGCCCAGGTTCTCCGAGGAGGAGAACCTTGTCCTCTGTGAGGCTGTTGTCGCAAGGGAGAGGGTCCTGTTCTCCAAGGGGCCTCTTGCTGGTTTGAGCTCCAGGAGGAAGGCAGCCTGGAAGGAGGTCGTGGCTGTGGTTAATGCCGTATCCAGCCGCAGCCGGTCAATGGAGTCCGTGAAAAAAGGTGGACAGACTGCAAGGCCAAGGTAAGATAGTAACATAGTAACACAGTAATCCATGTTGAGAATAGACTTGTGTACATCTAGTTCAACCCTTTTCCCATTTCTGTCTCCCATTGTGAAGGTGAAGAGGAAGGTGGGTGAGCAGGCCTTGCATGCTGCTGGTACAGGAGGTGGTCCGCCCCTGCGTGTGGAATATACCCAGTGGGAGGAGGCTGTACGCAGGACAATCTCCGCCATCATGGTGCATGGTGTTCCTGGATGGAGTGACACTGGAGAAGAAAGGAGCCTCCAGTCCACTGGTACGTGCATCAAGGCCCACACACATCACACAAAACTGACACCTAGCAGACAGAGGCCAACACAGTGACACCTGAACACATGGACACCATTCCACACCACAATTCAGCCACACAGCTTGGAGGGATGTCAAACAAGGACAGAATACTTGACTAACCCAGCCAGAATGGTAATGCTCAAGTCTCTATTGAACCCTCTTCATGCTGTCCAAAACAACATCATGCACAGCACAAATCCAATGCACACTGTCATGTGTCAGTCACAGATCTAACTGTTATGTGTGTCACAATGTCATACATAGAGTAACAAAGAGGTCAGCACACAACCCCTTGAGTGCCACAGGGATAAGTAATGCATTGTTAGACAAAACACTGGCTAGTCCCCTGGCACCCAAAGGGTTATCAGCGAATTGCAAAGAGGGGAATTGGTGTGTTTCATATTGTATTGTTACTGCATGTCAGGGTAGTTAGTACAAGTGGAAGTTTCAGCATTCTGCATCATATGTAGACTGCAGGGTGTGGCTGGCCAGGGGACATTCCCCACCATCACCACTCTGCAGGACATATGTGATTCACAAGGCTAAATCCTGATGGGGGGCATTCACTAGGGTATCAGAAAGAGGTGGCAATGTGTACATGACAACAACAGTGTCATCACACCTGCAATCCCTGTGTTATCCTTGGGAGCCAATGCACTGAGATCTAAACAACATGTGATACACCAGTGCTTAGGCTCCACATCATGACATAGGAAAACAAAGAAGTAACCCCTAATAGTACAGCATAACCATGCACATGTTTGCTGTGTGTTATGATTATGTCTGTCCTGGGTTGTTTTTGTGTGTCCTCCAGCTGATTAGGTTGTTGGGTTCCACAGACCATGTTGGTTGTTGTGCTTGGTGTATTCATGTTGCTGACAGCATCGGTTGGACTCTGTAGTCATCGTACACCACTGCATTGTTGTGTTAAGAGGTCACAGTGCTTCTGTTGTTGAAGCCAAGTGTATGACATGCAATGGGTTTGTGTCACTCAAGGTGTTATGTTTTATTTTTGGTCACCACATGTATTATGATGAATGGGGATAGCAAGGAGGTATATGCCTTGCCATCCCCACTGCTCAGGATACACATGTTGACCAAATCTACACCACTGTAGTTTAGAAGAATCAATGTATGGGATCACGTCAAGCTAAGCAATGTGTGTCAGGATGGTAACCAATGCATTGCAAAGCAATGCAATGGATACCATCCTGCCACTCAACGGTTCACATGTCATTGTAACAGTTGTGCAGCACTCCTGTCATGGCTCAAATCACTAATTCCATCATGTCATTTGTCCCCACAGCTTACCAGTCATCCAGAGCAGAGGAGTCAGGTGAAACCTCCTCTGAGGAGGCCACCACCTCAAGAGTGCTGCCACCACCACCACAGCAGCAACCACAGCAGCAGTGGCCCCAGCAAGGCCCCCAGCAGTGGCCCCAGCATGATCCTGGCATCCGTGTGTCTCCACCACTGCAGCCTATGGTGAAGTACAGAATGCCACAGGCTGTCCAGATGCCAGGACATGCAAAGTCCAGCATGTGGGCTAGGCCTCAGCCCCCCCCCCCCGCGGAGATCTGGAAGCCAGGAGGCATCCATGATGTGTCCCCTGGACTACCAACACATTGGGCTGATCGGGGAGCCACAGCAGCCACAGGGGCACACAGATTTCATCCCACCACCACCACCAACGCCATCACCCCCAACCACACCAATAGATGTGCCCCATCCTGAGGCTGCAGTAACAGAGGGTAGTGAGGGGTCCGTGGATCGGTTCTCCCCATCCCCCCACAGTCTCCACGTTGCAGTCTCTCCTGAGGCACCCCATGGTCATCCGCTCCCACCACCACCTCCGCCAGCCTCCATGCCCACCACTCCCGTTTCACCTTCGCCCACAGCAGCCCTCAACGTGGCATGTGTGGCTGTCCAGGGGGAGCAGGTCACAGTCTTACGGAGGTGTGCCCGATCCCTGCGTAGGATCGAGCTGAATATAGGGAGGATCATGGGGTGCCTCCGGGCCATGGAGGCACAACAGGTAGTTGCCAACACCCAGCAGGCGCAATTTAACACCGGCATGATGGAGGTGCTGGGACACATGCTGGTGGAGATGCGTGAAACAAACAGGCGGGAAAACCAGCACCACAACATGGGCCAGCTATCCAACAGGGGTCCAGTAATGCATCTCCAGCCAGCAGTGATCCACCACCACCACCATCCACCAGACACCCACGGGTAACCCGCTGCAGTCAGAGGGAATCCACCTCTGCAGCCCCCCCAACCCTCCCAAGAAAAAGAAGTAAGGCCAACCTTCTTCAGGCCCGTTCAATAAATGTTTGCACTTTTTCATTACATCTGTGTCCATGCATGTTTCTCATCCAATATGTGGTTTGTTTGGCAGAGTTGTCTCCAATGCATTGGCAAGCAATGCAGTGAACACAACTCATGCACATCTAACATGGGTGTCAGGGAATGAGTTGTCTCCAATGCATTGGCAAGCAATGCAGTGAACACAACTCATGCACGATGAATGGAGTCACAAGCTTTTACAGCAGGGGTGAACACACACATCACATACACACGTTTGTCCAAGTTCAAATCACAGACATTTGAAAGTCAAACAACATCAGGGTGTTGTTCCATGATGTGACTTGAACTTGAACAACATGAACACATTACATACATCAACACATGAATAACATGATCACAATTAAGGGGATAGTAATGCTTGGGATGTGTCATGACATATGTAGTTGGGTTCACCACCCTGATTGGAACAAGGGAACTCCCACTGCTGAAAGGTGTCTCATTCCAAGGTTATCCAAGCTCAAAGCTTGAAGTCATGGATCAAATATTACATTGGCCTGAAGGTGTCAAATGGCGCTGTTGCTACTTTATCCTATGGGGATTCATGGTGCAGGGACCGGAGCTGTACATAAGATGGTGTAGCAACAGCGCCATATGACACATTCAGGCCACTGTGATATTGGATCTATGAATGTAAACTTTGAGCTGTAACCACTTTGGAATAAAACACCTGTCAGCCGTGGAAGTTCACTTTTTTTACTCAGGGTGATAAACCCTACTACATGGATTTTCAAACATTACAAGTATTACTATCTATCTGTTTGAAACCCTGATGGGAAAGGTAATCAATGACACAAGATAGATAGTCATATACGATCACGTTTTATTGACATCAACACAAACAGATGATCCTCATGGACGTTGAGTCAACATGTCACCGGAACAAACTGCTGGACCATGAGGAATCATGCCATAGATGCCTTCAGAGAATGAAAACGAGATTTGTAGATGCACTATAAACACAACAGTCATGTTATTGCTTTACCAGCATCATGCCCTTGAGGTACACAACACATTGATCAACAATGCTTTTGAGACCTTACTGGCACTCCACGGTGACAGCTTTGCTATGTGACAGAGTGAACAATCCATTGGTTGTCAAGGTGTTGTGTAGCCATCATGACCTTATTTTTTTTGTATCAAGGGGTTGGCTAGCAGACATATGTATATGTGAGTGGACGCACACATCATATCGTAAACCAAGCCCCCTGGAACAGGTGAACTATTTCATGGATCTTGAACTACATACTGATGAGGTGTGTGTGCTCAGGGTTCATGTCACATACATACATATGTCTGCTTGCCATCCCCTTGATGAACACCTTGGTATCCATCTTTCAACCTCGTAGAAATCATGTTGTAATATGGCCTCAAGGTGTGATATGTTTGAGTTTTTAGTATAGAGAATGTTGTCGTCTGCATACATGTGTACTGAAGATGATTTGCAAACCTTGGGCAGATCATTTATAAAAAGAGAAAATAGAAGAGGGCCAAGAATGGATCCTTGAGGAACTCCACTTGTTACTTTGAGCGGAAGGGAGTCATTGCCAGCAACTGACACATACTGCATTCTGTCTGATAAATAGGATTGGAACCAGTTTAGAGAATTATTACCCAGTCCTGATCTTTGGAGTTTATTCATAAGAATATTATGGTCTACTTTGTCAAAGGCCTTGGCAAAATCTAGGAAAATGGCTCCTGTGAGGTCACCATTTTCCATGCCCGTCTGGATATCGTTGGTTACTTTTAGGAGGGCCGTGACTGTTGAGTGATTTGGTTGAAAGCCTGATTGAAGTGGGGTGAAAAAACTGGTCTGTTGGTAATATTTATTTAGTTGCACATGTACACATTTCTCTAGGATTTTGGATAAAGTGGGGAGTAGGGATATTGGTCTGTAGTTTGATACTACATTTTTATCCCCACTTTTGTGGATAGGCACAACTCTAGCCACCTTCCAGGATTTGGGCATGTACCCTGTTGCCAAAGAGGTATTAATTAAAGATGCAATCGGTTTGGCCATTACCATAGCACTGAGCTTTAATAGCATTGCTGGTAGTTTGTCAGGGCTAGATTGACATTTCATCTTTGGATTGAGGAGGTGATCATATATTTCGCTTTCATTTACTGGCATGAAATTGAATTCATTTTCAGAATTGGATCGGGCAACAGGTGCCAGTGAATGTTCTGTAGATGGCTGAACTTCTGAGTTATCTTTGTTTTGTGTAATCAGGGGGGTGGCACATCCAACAAAGTAGCTGTTAAATGCATTGGCTATGGCTATGGGGCACTGTATTGTTTCATTATCTACGATTATAGTTGATGGGTGAGTATGATTAGGAGGGTTATAGAGGTTTTTAATAACCTTCCAAAAGTTGGCTGGCTTTGAAATGTTACTGTTTAAGTTGTTAGCAAAATCCTGTGCTTTTGCTAATTTTGTTTGTTTTGTACATGTATTCCTTAATTGTCTGTATGCAGTGTGATCATATGCGGAGACGGTTTGTTTAAATTTTGTCCATAAGGCATCTCTGAGACTATATAATTGAATCAAGTCAGCTGAGACCCAGGGTAGATGGGTCTCTCACAGCCCAGTACCCTTAACAGTATATTTTTCCTTTGGATTTTTATGTCCCAAGTGCATTATTTTACATTTATCAACATTAAACTACAGCTGCCACACTCTTGTCCATTCTTCTAATTTACCTAATTAATTTGTCATTTGGCTTATTCCCTTGGAATGTCTACCCTATTGCAGATCTTTGTATCACCTCCAAAAAGGCATACCTTGCCTTCAAAACATTTGCAATATCACTAATAAAATATTAAAAACAATGGGTCCCAGTACAGATCCCTGAGGTACCCAACTAGTAACAACCACCCTGTCGCCTGTCACTCAGTCATTGCCTTATCCATTTAACTATTTTTGCATGAAGTCCCAAACACTGCAATTTATTAATGACTCCTCTTTGAGGGACAGTGTCAAATGCTTTACTGAAGTCTAGATAAGCTATATCTACTACTCCCCCTTGGTCTATTATTTTAGTTACCCAGTCAAAAAAATGTATGAGTTTAGTCTGACAAGTTCTCCCTGCTGTAAACCCATGCTTTTTGGTATTTGCAAGCCATTTAAATTCAGATATTGAATAATTCTTTAACATAGTCTCCACTAATTTTCAAACTACTGATGTAAGACTTACTGGTCTGTAGTTACCATACTCTTCCCTGCTACCTTTTTGTGAAGCGGTACTACATTTGCTAACTTTCAGTCTTCTGGAACTACTCCTGTCGATAGTGACTGAATAATTCTGTTAAAGGTTTTGCTAGAACACGCTATCACGGTGCCCGTGCTCCTGGCTGCAGGCAGCGACATTCTGATTCTTCTATTTCTATATCTCGTTCTGATTGGCCAAGTATCTTTGTCGCCGCCCAGTGATAGCCTTTATAACCTCTGTCATGTCTACACTATGGTGCCCTTTCGTGGTGTACTAGATCCTGAATTTTGTTCCGTTATTGCTGATCGTGTATGAACTGGCCTGCCTGACGACGTTCCTGAGAATCCTGTGTTGTTGCTGCTCGTTACTGACTGTATCTGGCTGAGAACCTGCTCCGTTGCTGACTGTATCTGGCTGAGAACCCGCTCCGTTGCTGACCGTATCTGGCTGAGTACCTGCTCCGTTGCTGACCGTATCTGGCTGAGAACCCACTCCATTGCTGACTATATCTGGCTGAGAACCCACTCCGTTGTTGACCGTATATGGCTGAGAACCCGCTCCGTTACTGACTGTACCTATTCCGTTTCTATCCATGCCAAGCATATTACCCCTCTGTTGCCATCCGTGCCTAGCATACCACATGGTTGCCTCCGTTTAGTCCAGCTACTCTCGCTGTGACTTTGCCATTACGCTAGTCGGTGTACGCCATGTGGCGCTATTATTCTGTCAACCGTTGGCTAAGCATTCGTGCTTTAGCTACTCTCTTAACCGCCGTAGGCGGTGTGCACACGCGAAGTACCGGTACAGTGTTATTGCACTGACTGTGTTACTCTGATCTCTCTGTATCCACCTCCCTTACAGCGCTGGGTTCACTCCCTTTGGGAGTTGCAGTATATCACTGGGCGTTACCTGTTGACCCTTTGTGTGCCTGGTTCTGCCAGGTAGGGTTGTGCATATTCCTCTGCAGTAGCCTTGGCTCAAGAGCCAGCATTGCGTTGTTACCATCCTCTGAGTGAGGGGACACTGGTTGCCAGTAGTGTTGCTTCCCTCCTCTGGATTTTGTGCCTCCCAGACGTTTGGGTTGTGCCAGTCATCTCCTCCTGGACCATCTGTCACCAAGGTCCTGTGGTCAGTTCTCGGACCACGTTGCCTGCTGCCTGTCCAGTTCAAGCCAGAACCTCCATTGCGAGTGATTGTTTTCATTCCATCATACATTTCTATTACTGGCTTGCTATTGCTTCAATCTACCTGTATATATTTATGTTCTGTTTGTGTGGGCCCAAGGGCCTAACTACGTGTGTGTACTTTACCTTTATAAAGTCATTTTAACCTTACCAATCTGGTCTGAGTGTTCATCAAAAACCGTGACACACACTTAAGTTCTTTTAATAACTTTGGGTGTATCCCATCTTGTCCCACTGATTTATCTGTTTTTACCTTAGAAAGTTGAATTAAAACCTCTTCCTTTGTAAACATGCATGTTTCCCATGTCTTGCTATTTCTTTTTTCTAAGAGAAGTCCCTTCCCTTCATCTTCCTCTGTAAAAACAAAAATATCCATTGAGACATTCAGCTAGCCCTTTATTCTCATCTACATAGTTTCCATTTTTTGTTTTCAGTCTAACTATTCCTTGTTTCATTTTCCTCCTTTACTTATATATATATATATATATATATATATATATGTATATGTTTTATCCCCCTTTTTGTTTTATCCCCCGCACTTGATACTAAGTGTGACAGCAGGGGGCCCCAAGCAGTACCGCCAGTGCTAGAACTACTACTACTAAGGTCCAGCAGCTTGTTAGCGTTAGGAGTGAAGGAGTGGGTAATCAATAGCCTCCTATCAATAGTGACTATGAGGAGGAAGACTCAGTGGCTGAAATTGATGTGGTTGGTGTTAGTAGTAGTATTAGTAGTGGTGAGAGTGATGGTGAAGCATCCGGTGGGATTATTGTTAGGAGAGTGGTAAGGAAAGCAATTGAGATCATCCAGACTAGCAGTCAAGGGAGCCCATACCATTCCCCTAACCCTGGGGAGCCTCCTTCCCCCCACAGCATTGTCCATGTTGAACATGATCCATAAGCTATAATACCACCACCACCAGCAGGAGCACAGATCAGCTGCCTGTGCCCGCTACTGCTGCTGTCAGTCTGCCTTCTTCATGTCACCAAGAAATGGTACGTGTGACATTAGGGGACCCTCTGTCACATTGCTCGTCACCTCCTCCACCCAGCAGTGAGCTTTTTGTAATTTGCAACTGCTCTACTTCCTGCTGCTGCTGAGTTGCAAGGGCAGCAGGATGCTGAGAAGCAGGCTAGTGCGCCACAGGCCTCCGTGGACACAGTGGGAATGGGGTCAACAAGGTATGTGGGATTACTAATGCAGGTTCCACTTGCCAGCAGCAGCAACACATATACCAGAAGTGGTGGGGGGCTAGTTATGGTGCAGGTACTTCCTCAGGGGTATCACTGGAGATAGTCGCATGGCAATTGGAACCTTCATCACCCATCACTCATGTTACTGCTATTGTTGATCCCATTCCCTTTCAGTTGCCTAATCATCCTGCTGCTTAAACAACTCAGCAGCAGAAGCAAGAACAGTTGCAAATTATGCAATTATGGATTCAGGAGGAGAACATTTGACAATAGCCAGTGGCCACTGGCCAACATGACCTGCTGGCACTAGGCCAGTAGGGCATTTTTATTTTCTCAGGGCTTGTGCTTTAAAAAAAAAAAAAATCATAATTCTACAAAAATTCGTACAAAAAAAAAAATTGGGGGGTTTGTTTTTAACAAGCTTAAGTCCTACAAATCAATATTTCCTTAGGGCTTGTTCCAAACAAGCTTAAGTCCTGCAAATCAATGTTTCCTCAGGGCTTGTGCCAATAACAAATCATCCTCTACAAAATATTCTATCAAGTCAAGTATCAGTCCACCCCAGTGACAGCATATGTCAGGGGGTTCCTGTCTCTATCACTTTACATACAAATGTATTATTTTATTTAATTTTTTTTTATTAACTGTCCCCCCCAATACCAGTCAAGAAACCCCCCCCAAAACAAATTCCCTGTTCAACTGACTCATTGCACAGACTCCACCCACCAACACAGGCACCCTCTTCAGATCCCTTTTATACCACGTTTAGGGGGGGTATATTATTTAGGGTTTATTTTTTATCAACTGCCCCCCAATCCCAGTAAACAACCCCCCCAAAAAAATCATCCCCTGTTCAACTGATTCTTTCCCCACACCCCACCAACACAGACACCCTCATGCCCCTTTTATACTATGCCTTTGGGAAATAAAACAATATATATTTTGTGTTCTGTGTAAATTCATTGTTCCCATTGATTTCAATGGAATGAGCTAGGCGAAAAAAGTGGAAAGTGGAAAGTGCTATTTTTTGCCAATTTCAGTTTGAGGTAAAAATTTTCGCCCATCCCTAGTCATTATCCTCTCTCTCACACTCTCAACGTCATCTGTATCTGTACAAGAGAAGGATGCAGGTAGGATATATTCTAGAGATCTGCATAATCATCATAATCAGGTCATCCTCAGCATCACTTGCCACTTCTTGCTCACTACTCATAAGCTTTTAGAGGTATCAAACAGTTTTTTTTACTTTTACTTTCTCAAAGTTCACTACTATTTTCAGGATAGGTGTTTTGGTGCTTGTTTTTCTCACTATCTGATGCAGCAGATGGTTCAGCTGCTACACCTTCCTCCATTATAATATTGCCATCATCAACACTAGAATGCGACTTGTGGTTTTCAGTGTTCTTCTTATATGTCCTCTTATATTTTTCTTTTTTTTTGTACTGCACTGGTGGTGCTGGGAGTTTTGATGGGATCTTGACAAACTGCATTCTCCCTTGGAGGAGAGGCATCATCATCATCATTTATTACACACTCGCTGCAGCAACAATTGCTACAGTCAGTTTTTGAACTACTACTTTACTCTCATGTCCATGCACTACTCCATTATTCCCCCTTCTCCTGTCTCTTGTTCATTTGCTGGACATTATTCAATTACTATCACCAAAAGAGCACCAATCAGGGAGAATCAGGCACAGGTAACAAACATTTTTACCAGGCTGGAACAGGTACACCAGTGCATGGACCAGTTTGAGTTAGCCCTCCAGACTGTGTTGCTCCGTACTGCGCATCTGGCTCCACCACCTCTGGTCCCTATAGCCACTGCCACTCCTTCTCAGGCAGCAAATTGTGATTCCAATGTTGCTAGAGGCATGGTTGGGTCTGTCCCGCTTCCACAGCGTTATGGGGGCAACCCCAACCAGTGCAGAGTTTTCCTGAACCAGGTCGGTATCTATCTGGAGATGGCACCACAGGCCTTCCTGTCTGATAGGAGTAATGTGGGCTTCGTGATTTCCATACTCTCTGACAGGGCCTTGGCATGAGCTAACCCCCTTTGGGAGAAGCAGAAATCTATAGTATACAATTAAGCTGATTTTGTGGCATCCTTTAAAAGGGTATTTGATGTACCGGCCCGCTCCACTTCGGCTGCCAAGCAACTAATGTCCATCCAGCAGGGTACAAGGGCGGTTTTGGATTATGCCATCGAGTTTCGTACCCTGGCAGCCAAGGTTGGTTGGAATAATTAGTAGTGATGAGCGAGCACCAATGCTCGGGTGTTCGGGTGCTCTGACCGAGCACCCCCGGAGGCTCGAGTGCTCGGCCGAGCACCCGAGCCCCATTGAAGTCAATGGGAGGACTCGAGCATTACACCAGGCACCCCCTGCTCTGATGAGGGGAGGGTGCCTGGTCCATAGGAAAAGGGCAGAAAATGATGGAAACACCACAGAAATGGTTCAGGGACAGCATAGGGAGGATGTCTGGATGCATCTTGGACTCCAACATCGCTGCTGGGAACGATGTTTCGCCCGTAGTACGCCATTTTTACAGACTGACCGTAAAACACACAAAAAGGAAGATACAAACGACTTTAGGCGAAAAATTGTTACCAAACAGTATTTGCTGTATATTTACTTGTATATCATCTGCAAATTCTGCAAAAAATTTCATCGATTTTTCTGAAGTGAGGCCATGATTAAGAGGGAAACGTGCGCAAAGGCAAATTCTCCCAAAAATGTCCTCGATTTTTCTGAACTGGGGCCATGATTAAGAGGGAAACGTGCGCTGAGCCGACCATCTAAAACATTATGGGTGAGGGTCTGCTGCGGAGCTGACCATCCTAAACATTATATGCGAAGGCCCGCTAGTGAGCTGACGCTATAAAACATTATATGAGAGGGCCCGCTAGAGAGCTGACCCAATAAAACATTATATGAGAAGGCCCGCTGGTGAGCTGACCTATATAAAAATTGTCAAACAGGGCCCGCTGGTGAGCTGGCCCTATATAAAAATTATATCACAGGGCATATGGAAGAGGAGGAGGAGGATGAGAAGATTAAGAGTCAACCATATACCCGTTTTTTGGGTGGAAGGGGTGAATGGGAATACAGAGTATTCCCATCATTGTAAATAACATATATAAAGTGACTTTATGTTCCCCCGGGGCTTTCCTCCAGTGGAGTGGAGAAGTCAGGGGAAATCCAGGCCTTGTTCATTTTTATAAGTGTCAACCTATCAGCATTGTCGGTGGAAAGGCGGATACGCTTATCTGTTATGATGCCACCAGCAGCACTAAATACACGCTCAGACAGAACGCTGGCGGCAGGGCAGGCCAGCACCTCCAAGGCGTAGAGTGCCAGTTCATACCACGTGTCCAGCTTGGACACCCAGTAGTTGTAAGGCACAGAGGGATCATTGAGGACGCTGACACGGTCTGCTACGTACTCCTTCACCATCTTCCAAAACTTTTCCCTCCTTGTGACACTAGGCTGCGCATCAGGGTGAGGGTGCTGGCAGGGTGTCATGAAGGTGTCCCACGCCTTGGAGAGTGTTGCCCTGCCTTTGTCGGAACTGCTGTGTGCTCCCCTTTTCTCCCCTTCTCGGTTGGCCAAGGTAGCACGTACTCTGCCGCCAGCGTTGTCAGATGGAAAATTTTGGAGCAATTTTTCAACAAGAACCTTCTGGTATTGCACCATTTTGCTTGTCCTCTCCACCGGAGGAATGAGAGATGAGAAATTCTCTTTGTAGCGGGGGTCCAGAAGGGTGAACACCCAGTAATCCGTGTTGTCTAAAATGCGTGTAACGCGTGGGTCACGGGAAAGGCAGCCTAACATAAAGTCAGCCATGTGTGCCAGAGTACCAACAGTCAAGATTTCGCTGTCCTCACCAGGAGGATGACTCTCAATCTCCTCATCTTCTTCCTCCTCTTCTGCCCACCCACGCTGAAGAGATGGAACTAAAGTTCCATGGCTACCCTCTGTAGCGGAGGCAACCGTGTCTTCCTCCTCCTCCTCCTCCGCCTCCTCCAATTGTCGCTGAGAAGACGAAGTGAGGGTGCTCTGGCTATCACCTTGTGTAAGCTCTTCCTCCCGCATTTCCACCTCTTCCACATGCAAAGCGTCAGTTTTAATTGTGAGCAGCGAGCGTTTCAGTAGACACAGAAGTGGGATGGTTACACTGATAATAGCGTTATCGCCGCTCACCATCTGTGTCGATTCCTCAAAATTGCGTAAAACCTCACAGAGGTCTGACATCCATTCCCACTCCTCACTTCTGATTACAGGAAGTTGAACGGAGAGGCGACGACCGTGTAACAGCTGGTACTCCACTACTGCCCTCTGCTGCTCACAAAGCCGGGCCAACATGTGGAAGGTGGAGTTCCAGCGCGTGCTCACGTCACACAGCAGCCGGTGAGCTGGCAATTGTAAGCGCTGCTGCAGCTTCAACAGGCCGGCCGAAGCTGTAGATGACTTACGGAAATGTGCACACACGCGGCGCACCTTGGTCAAGAGATCATGCACATTGGGGTAGGTTTTTAGAAATCGCTGAACCACTAAATTAAATACATGCGCTAGGCATGGTACGTGTGTGAGCTTGCCGAGCTCCAAAGCCGCCACCAAGTTACGCCCATTATCACACACAACCATGCCTGGTTGCAGGTTGAGTGGCGAGAGCCACTGCTCGGTCTGGTGACTAATCCCCTGCAACAGCTCTGAGGCCATGTGCTGTTTGTCCCCATGGCAGATCAGCTTCAGCACGGCCTGTTGACGCTTCCCCACTGCAGTGCTACACTGCTTCCAGCTACCGGCTGATGGGGGAGTGGCGCTGCGTGTAGAGAATTCGGAGGTGGAAACGGAGGAGGAGGAGCCAATAACGTAGGTGCTGGCGGAAACCCTGATGGAGGTAGGGCCCGCAATCCTCGGCGTGGGTAGCACCCGTGCCATCCCAGGGTCCGAGTCGCTCCCAGCCTCCACGACATTCACCCAGTGTGCCGTCAGGGAAATGTAGCGTCCCTGGCCACAAGCACTTGTCCATGTGTCAGTCGTTAAGTGGACCTTCCCAGTAACTGCGTTGGTCAGGGCACGGGTGATGTTACGGGACACATGGTGGTGTAATGCGGGGATGGCACACCGGGAAAAGTAGTGGCGGCTGGGGACCGCGTACCGAGGGACAGCTGCTGCCATCAGGCTGCGGAAGGACTCAGTCTCCACAAGCCTAAATGGCAGCATTTCGATGGCCAGTAATTTGGAAAGGTGTGAGGTTAGTGCTATGGCCTGTGGGTGGGTGGCTGGGTATTTTCGCTTGCGCTCAAATGCCTGGGGTAACGACATTTGGACGCTGTGCTGGGACAGGGAAGTGGATGTGGTCGCTGATGGTGCTTCAGATGGTACAGGTGCAGGGCGGGAGGTATGCGGGCCTGCGCCTTCGACAGGCGATTGGCTGGCACCGAAAACAGGGGAAGAGGAGGCAGTGGTGTGGCCTGCAGACACAGATGGGCGATCCAGGCGTTCCTCCCACTTATTACGGTGCTTGGATGCCATGTGTCGGATCATGCTGGTGGTGGTGAGGTTTCTAGTGTTCATGCCTCGGCTCATTCTGGTGTGGCACAGGTTGCAAACTACAATTCTTTTGTCGTCCGCACTTTCCTTAAAAAAACGCCATACCGCGGAACACCTAGCCCTTGGCAAGGGAGATTTACACAAGGGGGTGCTCCGTGGAACATTTGCGGGCCGGTTTGGTGCGGTCCGCCTTCTTTCTGTAGCCACACCACTGCCTCTTCCAGCCTGTTGCGGTGCTGCAGATGGCTCACCCTCAGGACTGCTGTCATCGCTCGGCTCTACACCTTCCCAGGTGGGGTCAGTCACCTCATCGTCCACCAAGTCCTCCTCCACTTCCTCACTCTGATCATCCTCCTCATGTCTTGATCCCACCACATACTCAGTCATTGACAACTGTATAACATCCTCCTCAACAAGGTCTTGAGACAGTAATAGTGGTTGATTTAATGGCAACTGTGTCTCATCATCATCATCATCCACTACTTCCTTTGACCTTAAATGCCGTTCACATCTGTCATCTTCTTGTGATTGGGTACCCTCTAGAGGTTGTGAATCAGGGCATAAGATGTCATGTTCCTCTGCAAGCGTGCTTGGAGAGAGGGTCAAATGAAGGATTGGTGATGAGACGAGCTCCTCACTATATCCCAGTGTGGGATCACTTCTTTGACCAGACCGTCTATGGTGGGAGGAAGGATGATCAGAGTGAGGATTATGTTGACCAGACTCTTGGCTACTGAGAGTGGACTTGGTGGAAGACAGGGTGGTGCTTAACCGACTGGAAGCAGTATCAGCTGACATCCAACCGACCACCTGTTCGCAGTGGTCGGACCTCGAGAGTGATGTCCTGCAACGCCCTGTAAAATGAGACATGAAGCTAGGTATGGTGGATGTCTTTCTTTCTTGTGCTCTGGCACCAGGCACAGTTTCTCCGCGTCCTGACCCGCGCCCTGAACTATCAGGATCACGTCCACTTCCCCGTCCCTTTTTACCCGCCTTCTTCATCTTACACGGAATATGTGACTTTTATATATTTTTTTTTTTTTTATAAATGTTTTTATTAAAGGGATGAGTCAACATCATACAGCAAAAGAAATGACAGAATACATACAATCCGTCCATAGCAAGACAAGTTTTGTTGTTTGCAAACTTACAACAAGTATTCAAAGCTCAGAAAGCATAAGTAAGCGGAACAATCCATCCCGTAACTTTTAAACCCCTTTTTGTAAACAAAAAAAAAGGGAAAAAAAAAGGGAAAAGAACTAACAACCCCCCCAACCCCACTTTCCCTCCTCCCCCCAACCCCAACCCATTCTCTCTCGCCTCTCCCCCCCACCTCCCCAGCCGGACAGTGCAACTGACCTATATAGACATCTATATGTTCTTACAATCAGGACAACCTGTCAATCTACTCGGCCATCTATGAAAGACCTACTTCCAACCCCCTCCCCAAAGCGCGGAGGCCCCCCAGGCCCCTAGCCATCCAACAATCCCAAATTTTATTAAACTTTTGGGGAGTACCTCTATGTCTATACACCAATTCGTAATGGGGTAAGTTCTGTGTCACCAACTCAATCCACTGTGTATATGCAGGAGCCCTGTCCGCCATCCATTGCATAGCCACTATTTTCCTGGCCATCACTAGGGATTCCCGAAGGATTTTCCGTACGGGGCCTTCTAATATCTCATCAGGAATAATCGATAGAAGGCATAACTTAGGAGTAAAATCAATAGGTCTCCCTAGTACCTCCCCCAATATCCTTACCACTTGCCGCCAGAAAACATTTACTTGTGGGCACTCCCAGATCATGTGTATAAAAGACCCCTCCACACCATCACATCTATGACAAAACCTGCTATGACAGCTATTTATGGAGTGTAACTGTTTTGGAGTGTAATAAATACGGTGTAAGATTTTAAGTTGGATCAAATGATGTCTTGTGGAGATAGCTACCTGAGAAGGAGCACTGCAAGCCTCATTCCACTCCCAATCCTCAAACTTTCCAACATCATTTTCCCAGCGAAGCCTGACAGATAGGTCAGAGTCAGATACTTTTTGTGTAATCCAGTTATAAACAAAGGATAGGGGCCTCTGCACCTGCGGAAGAACCAGCAAGGAGGACAAAGGGAAGGAAGACAAACATGGACCACCATCCCCCCAAAGATCCCGTAAAGCATGCCTAAGTCTAAGATAGGAGTAGAACATAGTATTGGGTATCCGATATTCAAGATGAAGTTGCTGAAATGTTTTAAGGACATTGTCCTGATAGAGGTGTCCCAAAGTTGTAATTCCCCAGCCCCTCCAAACAATACCAAAGTCTAGTCCCCTCAGCTGCGTCAGGCCCACTGGACCCCATAAGGGGGTATCAGGATGTAGTGCCGAAAAACCCACCACCGATTGTAATTCCTGCCAGGCATCATACAGAGCCTTTGACAATAAAGTTGGTGTTTTACATATTCGTGGTCCCGTCACCAGCATAAGAGACATATCAGTATCTGGCCAAAGGAGTTCCCTCTCTACCTGTACAAAAGTATAGGTTGTATCGACGTCAAGATAAGCCTTGCCATACTGGCACTGAGCTGCTAAATAGTAATGCCTGAAGTTCGGTAGAGCAATGCCACCCCTCTCCTTTCGCAACATTAAAGTAGACAGTTTAATCCTAGATCTGCGTCCTCCCCATAAGAAGGACCGTAAAATCCTATCAATGCGCCTGAAATGCTTCCGGGGGATTCCCATCGGGGTATTTTGGAAGAGATAAAGAAATTTAGGCAGGAAAATCATCTTTATTAAATTGGCTCTCCCTATTAAATTTAAAGGTAGATTCATCCAAATTGAAATTTTATCATTGAGGGTATTGATAAGGGGGACCAAGTTGTCGTTAATAAAACTATAGGGGGAAACCCCAATCCTAACCCCCAAATAGTCACACTTATCCACTCTTTTCATCTGTGTATCTGCAACAGACATGCCAATATCTATGGGATCAACAGGGAGGAGTGAGGACTTATCCCAGTTAATCTTTAACCCTGAGTAAGAACCAAAGACAGTAATTAAGGCAAGAGCCTCAGAAAGGGATTTATCTGAATCCCCCAAAAATAACAGGATATCGTCCGCATAAAGCGCAATTTTATCTTCCCTATTACCAACACACCACCCCTTTATTTCCTCTGAAGACCTTATAAGAGAAGCTAGGGGTTCTATAGCCAAAGCAAATAGTCCTGGAGACATAGGACAGCCCTGTCTAGTTCCTCTGTGCAACAAGAAATCCCCAGAGCCCAGCCCCCCCGCGACTACTCTAGCCTTGGGACAAGCATAAAGAAGTCGAACCCACTGGATAAATGTAGGACCAAATCCGAATCTACGAAGGACACCCCAAAGATAATTCCACTCCACCGAATCAAAGGCCTTTGACGCATCCAGAGACGCCAATAGTCTATTGCCAGAATTATCATGTAGGATTTGTAAATGCATGTACAGCCTCCTTAAGTTATGAGAGGTGGACCTTCCCGGGATGAAGCCTGCCTGATCTCCATGTACAAGGGTAGTAAGTACAGCGTTAAGTCTAGCGGCCAAGATCTTGGCTAAAATTTTTACATCAGTAGTAAGAAGTGAGATAGGTCGGTAGGAATCACAATATCTAGGATCCTTTCCCGGTTTGGGGAGAACTATGATTGTGGCCTCAGACAGGGAACTTGGAAGTGCACCCCTGTCAAGAGAATCATAGAATACATTAAGTAAATGTGGTCCTAGGATGTCAACATAGGATTGATACCATTCAGCCGGCAAACCATCCCTACCCGAGGATCTACCTAACGGCAAGGTTTTAATAGCCTCCACAACCTCCCTCAACATAATCGGCGAATCTAACATACGTCTACAATCTGTCGACAAAGTGGGTAGATCACAAGACCTCAAATACGTATCGATTTGGTCATCCGATCTTTGAGATCTGGATTCATATAAGGATTTATAAAAGGAGACAAATTGGTCAAGGACCACATCTGGTTCCGAGACCAAAGTACCACCCTCATCAAAAACAGCAGAGATCGAGGAAGTGAGTCTGCTACCTCTGACCAGCTGGGCCATTAGTCTGCCGGCCTTGTCACCGTTTTCAAAAAGATTATGCTGATGATAAAAGATATGACTAGCATTAAGTTCAGTGACTTTAAGAGAAAGATTAGCAGAGGCCAAGACAAAGTTATCATAAGAGTCTAAGTCACCCCGTTCTACATATAGCTTCTCGGCCTCAGCCGCCTCCTCCTCCAAGGCCTGAACCTCCCGTCTACTATGCTTCCTGAACCTAGAGATTTCTGCCACAAAGGAACCCCTCGCAACAGCCTTAGCTGCATCCCATACTATATCCATCGAGGCTGTGTCTACATTGGTGTCAAAGTAGGACAACATAGCGTCCTGATGAGCTTGTCGAATATCGGATACCCGCAACCAGAAGGAATTAAGACTCCACTCTCGTCCAGTCCCAGCTCTACCTAACGAACAGGTTAACAACAGGGGGGAATGGTCAGATGCTACCCTAGGTAAAAATTCACAAGCCGTCACAATATTCCTAACCGAAGGGGAAGCAAAGACATAATCTATTCTAGAGAGAGTCTTGTGAGAAGCGGAATGACAAGAAAAGCCTCTATCATTAGAATGCAACATTCGCCAAATATCCAGCAAGGCCATGTCCTCCAACATAGCCCTAAACCGTTTAACATGCGTGGGGTTTATTCGAGATATCGTTCCCTTCCTATCCAATTCCGCATCCATCACCATGTTGAAATCTCCCATACATACTATGTGATAATGATGCTTGTCCGAAATGTATGACAGTGCCTCTCTAAGAACCAGAATATCAAACGGGGGTGGTATATACATATTTAGAAGAACGGACTTTTATATTTTAGTTTGAAGACTTAACAGTATTTCTTCCTATTCTGCAACTGTGCAGAGTACACAGAATATGCTGCTAAACTGCGGTGACGCACACTGAATGGAATATGTGACTTTGATATTTGAGTTTGAAGACTTAACAGTATTTCTTCCTATTCTGCAACTGTGCAGAGTACACAGAATATGCTGCTAAACTGCAGCGAAGCACACTGAATGGAATATGTGACTTTGATATTTGAGTTTGAAGACTTAACAGTATTTCTTCCTATTCTGCAACTGTGCAGAGTACACAGAATGTGCTGCTAAACTGCGGTGACACACACTGAATGGAATATGTGACTTTGATATTTTAGTTTGAAGACTTAACAGTATTTCTTCCTATTCTGCAACTCTGCACAGTACACAGAATGTGCTGCTAAACTGCGGTGACGCACACTGAATGGAATATGTGACTTTGATATTTTAGTTTGAAGACTTAACAGTATTTCTTCCTATTCTGCAACTCTGCACAGTACACAGAATGTGCTGCTAAACTGCGGCGAAGCACACTGAATGGAATATGTGACTTTGATATTTTAGTTTGAAGACTTAACAGTATTTCTTCCTATTCTGCAACTGTGCAGAGTACACAGAATATGCTGCTAAACTGCGGCGAAGCACACTGAATGGAATATGTGACTTTGATATTTGAGTTTGAAGACTTAACAGTATTTCTTCCTATTCTGCAACTGTGCAGAGTACACAGAATGTGCTGCTAAACTGCGGTGACGCACACTGAATGGAATATGTGACTTTGATATTTGAGTTTGAAGACTTAACAGTATTTCTTCCTATTCTGCAACTGTGCAGAGTACACAGAATATGCTGCTAAACTGCGGTGACGCACACTGAATGGAATATGTGACTTTGATATTTGAGTTTGAAGACTTAACAGTATTTCTTCCTATTCTGCAACTGTGCAGAGTACACAGAATATGCTGCTAAACTGCGGCGAAGCACACTGAATGGAATATGTGACTTTGATATTTGAGTTTGAAGACTTAACAGTATTTCTTCCTATTCTGCAACTGTGCAGAGTACACAGAATGTGCTGCTAAACTGCGGTGACACACACTGAATGGAATATGTGACTTTGATATTTTAGTTTGAAGACTTAACAGTATTTCTTCCTATTCTGCAACTGTGCAGAGTACACAGAATATGCTGCTAAACTGCGGTGACGCACACTGAATGGAATATGTGACTTTGATATTTGAGTTTGAAGACTTAACAGTATTTCTTCCTATTCTGCAACTCTGCACAGTACACAGAATGTGCTGCTAAACTGCGGTGACGCACACTGAATGGAATATGTGACTTTGATATTTTAGTTTGAAGACTTAACAGTATTTCTTCCTATTCTGCAACTCTGCACAGTACACAGAATGTGCTGCTAAACTGCGGCGAAGCACACTGAATGGAATATGTGACTTTGATATTTTAGTTTGAAGACTTAACAGTATTTCTTCCTATTCTGCAACTGTGCAGAGTACACAGAATATGCTGCTAAACTGCGGCGAAGCACACTGAATGGAATATGTGACTTTGATATTTGAGTTTGAAGACTTAACAGTATTTCTTCCTATTCTGCAACTGTGCAGAGTACACAGAATGTGCTGCTAAACTGCGGTGACACACACTGAATGGAATATGTGACTTTGATATTTGAGTTTGAAGACTTAACAGTATTTCTTCCTATTCTGCAACTGTGCAGAGTACACAGAATACGCTGCTAAACTGCGGTGACGCACACTGAATGGAATATGTGACTTTGATATTTGAGTTTGAAGACTTAACAGTATTTCTTCCTATTCTGCAACTGTGCAGAGTACACAGAATATGCTGCTAAACTGCGGCGAAGCACACTGAATGGAATATGTGACTTTGATATTTGAGTTTGAAGACTTAAAGGGATAGTAACACTTCGTTTTAACTTTATTTTATTTTGTAGGCATTAAAAAAACATGAAGAATGATATAAGTCTTATCTCTCAAACCTTTATGGTTTATGAGATATTCACAAGCAAAGTTCCCCTCCCCGCCCCTTTTTCCTAGTGTAAGCCATCTCTTCTCAGATGTGGATCAGGTTGTATGACAGTACAGATAACAGAAGGGGACAATTTTCTTTGTATGAAAACAATGAAAGCCCTTCCCCCCTTGAAAAGTTTTTCAGCTTTTTCCATTATCTTAATTGAAGATTGTCCCTCTCTGCAGTCTACCTGGGCATCTCCCTTCTTATCTGGTTGAACAGGGGGGGATACTTTGTTTGTGAATATCTCTTAAACCATAAAGGTTTCAGAGATAAGACTTATATCATTCTTCATGTTTTTTTAATGCCTACAAAATAAAATAAAGTTAAAATGAAGTATTACTATCCCTTTAACAGTATTTCTTCCTATTCTGCAACTGTGCAGAGTACACAGAATATGCTGCTAAACTGCGGCGAAGCACACTGAATGGAATATGTGACTTTGATATTTGAGTTTGAAGACTTAACAGTATTTCTTCCTATTCTGCAACTGTGCAGAGTACACAGAATATGCTGCTAAACTGCGGTGACGCACACTGAATGGAATATGTGACTTTGATATTTGAGTTTGAAGACTTAACAGTATTTCTTCCTATTCTGCAACTGTGCAGAGTACACAGAATATGCTGCTAAACTGCGGCGAAGCACACTGAATGGAATATGTGACTTTGATATTTGAGTTTGAAGACTTAACAGTATTTCTTCCTATTCTGCAACTGTGCAGAGTACACAGAATGTGCTGCTAAACTGCGGTGACACACACTGAATGGAATATGTGACTTTGATATTTTAGTTTGAAGACTTAACAGTATTTCTTCCTATTCTGCAACTGTGCAGAGTACACAGAATATGCTGCTAAACTGCGGTGACGCACACTGAATGGAATATGTGACTTTGATATTTGAGTTTGAAGACTTAACAGTATTTCTTCCTATTCTGCAACTCTGCACAGTACACAGAATGTGCTGCTAAACTGCGGTGAAGCACACTGAATGGAATATGTGACTTTGATATTTTAGTTTGAAGACTTAACAGTATTTCTTCCTATTCTGCAACTCTGCACAGTACACAGAATGTGCTGCTAAACTGCGGCGAAGCACACTGAATGGAATATGTGACTTTGATATTTTAGTTTGAAGACTTAACAGTATTTCTTCCTATTCTGCAACTGTGCAGAGTACACAGAATATGCTGCTAAACTGCGGCGAAGCACACTGAATGGAATATGTGACTTTGATATTTGAGTTTGAAGACTTAACAGTATTTCTTCCTATTCTGCAACTGTGCAGAGTACACAGAATGTGCTGCTAAACTGCGGTGACGCACACTGAATGGAATATGTGACTTTGATATTTGAGTTTGAAGACTTAACAGTATTTATTCCTATTCTGCAACTGTGCAGAGTACACAGAATATGCTGCTAAACTGCGGTGACGCACACTGAATGGAATATGTGACTTTGATATTTGAGTTTGAAGACTTAACAGTATTTCTTCCTATTCTGCAACTGTGCAGAGTACACAGAATATGCTGCTAAACTGCGGCGAAGCACACTGAATGGAATATGTGACTTTGATATTTGAGTTTGAAGACTTAACAGTATTTCTTCCTATTCTGCAACTGTGCAGAGTACACAGAATATGCTGCTAAACTGCGGCGAAGCACACTGAATGGAATATGTGACTTTGATATTTGAGTTTGAAGACTTAACAGTATTTCTTCCTATTCTGCAACTGTGCAGAGTACACAGAATATGCTGCTAAACTGCGGTGACGCACACTGAATGGAATATGTGACTTTGATATTTGAGTTTGAAGACTTAACAGTATTTCTTCCTATTCTGCAACTGTGCAGAGTACACAGAATATGCTGCTAAACTGCGGTGACGCACACTGAATGGAATATGTGACTTTGATATTTTAGTTTGAAGACTTAACAGTATTTCTTCCTATTCTGCAACTGTGCAGAGTACACAGAATATGCTGCTAAACTGCGGCGAAGCACACTGAATGGAATATGTGACTTTGATATTTGAGTTTGAAGACTTAACAGTATTTCTTCCTATTCTGCAACTGTGCAGAGTACACAGAATATGCTGCTAAACTGCGGTGACGCACACTGAATGGAGTATGTGACTTTGATATTTTAGTTTGAAGACTTAACAGTATTTCTTCCTATTCTGCAACTGTGCAGAGTACACAGAATATGCTGCTAAACTGCGGCGAAGCACACTGAATGGAATATGTGACTTTGATATTTTAGTTTGAAGACTTAACAGTATTTCTTCCTATTCTGCAACTCTGCACAGTACACAGAATGTGCTGCTAAACTGCGGCGAAGCTCACTGAATGGAATATGTGACTTTGATATTTTAGTTTGAAGACTTAACAGTATTTCTTCCTATTCTGCAACTCTGCACAGTACACAGAATGTGCTGCTAAACTGCGGCGAAGCACACTGAATGGAATATGTGACTTTGATATTTTAGTTTGAAGACTTAACAGTATTTCTTCCTATTCTGCAACTCTGCACAGTACACAGAATGTGCTGCTAAACTGCGGTGACGCACACTGAATGGAATATGTGACTTTGATATTTTAGTTTGAAGACTTAACAGTATTTCTTCCTATTCTGCAACTCTGCACAGTACACAGAATGTGCTGCTAAACTGCGGCGAAGCACACTGAATGGAATATGTGACTTTGATATTTTAGTTTGAAGACTTAACAGAATGTGCTCTAATCTGCAACTTTGCACACTAAACAGAATGTGCTCTAATCTGCAACTTTGCACACTAAACAGAATGTGCTCTAATCTGCAACTTTGCACACTAAACAGAATGTGCTCTAATCTGCAACTTTGCACAGTAAATAGAATATATGAAATTTTTTTTTTGTTTGTTTTTTTCCCCCCACACAAAATAAACTGCTGCCCCCACACACAGTAGTCCTAAAAAGGACTTTTGGTTCTTTTTTTTCACAAATTTGCTTTTTTTCTCCCTACACTGACTTTCCCTTCCTATCCTCATCTCTCCCTGGCTAAGACTGAGCCGAACTCGCTGGTCAGGTGCTATACAGCACCCGACCACGGGTTCTGGCCAGCCAATCAGTGTAATGCCAGCAGCCAACATGGCTGCTGGCATTACACTGATGTCAGAGCCTCCCTGTACGTTTATTGGCTGCGCAGCAGCCGCAAAACGTGCGGGGAGGAGACCCGAACATGGCGGGCGAGCACATGTGGTACTCGTACGAGTACCGCCATGTGCCGAGCAGAGCGATGCTCGAGCCGATCCGAGCATCGGCCGAGCATGCTCGCTCAACACTAATAATTAGGCTTTCGTGGCTGCTTTCTCTAATGGGCTCTCGGATATGGTTGAAGATAAGATTGCAGCTTGGGACCTCCCCAGAGGTTTAGAGGAACTGTTCTCATATTGTATCCTGACTGACTCCCAAATCCATGAGAGACTTTCCTTCAAGGAGGGTCTGCTGAGGCATCCCATCCAAATAGCTCAGAGCTTTTCGTCCTCACTCGTGCCTCCCTCTCCTCCCGCTCCTCCTAGTCCTGAACCCTCAGGTGATATGGAGCCCATGCAGCTTAGGTTCACTCGCCTTTCAGTTGCAGAAAGGGCCCTTATGAGGAGGGAGGGTCTTTATATCACGGTGCCTGTGATTCCTCTTTCTGCGACATTGCTACTTCCTGATTTCCATACAGCATTCTTATTGGTGATCCACGCTGACTTCTCCTATCGAGTGCCTTTAAATTCCTTGCACCGGTACCTGAGGATCCCGCTCTATGTACCGTCCCAGCTTGGCTGAGTATCCTGCTCCGTGTACCAACTCGGCTTGGCTGACTATCCTGCTCAGTGTACCAACCCAGCTTGGCCAATGATCCTGCTCCGTGTACCAACCTGGTTTGACTGACTACCCTTCTCCGGTGTTCTACACGGCTCGTCTGTTGTTCCGGCTCCGAGGGTTCCATTCTAGCTTTGTTTTTTCCGCTCCCTAGTGACCCGGTATTACCTGGTTACTTTGTTCTGCCTAGCCCCCGGCACTCCGGTGTTGGAGCTCTTCCCCTGGTACCCGCACCTGTTGTACGCTTGACCTTGCACAGCCTGTCACTCCATCACTAGGAGGTTGGCTGCTGCTTCCCTGGGTGCCTCGCTAGTTCCTGTCTGTGCGACCTTAGGGCCTGGTTGTGGTCAGAAGCGTTCGTTCACCCTAGCTGTAAGGGTTAGTGCGCGGGTTTCTGCGACTCCGGTCATGAGCTGGTTGCACTAGCCCTTTGGTTTGGTCCAGTTGCCTCACCTAGTCCCTGTTTGAGCTACCCTAGTGTACTAGGGTTCCTGAGTGCCTTGCTTACTGTCGGTATCGCTTTACCACCTAGCATATGAGGGGTTCGGTTGCCTTGCAGCTTACTGTCAGCCTCACTGATCTCCATAGCGTACTAGGGGTCCTGTTGTCTCACAGCTTACTGTCTGTCTCGCTGTTATCCCTAGCATTCTAGGGGTCCTCCTAATGACTAGGACCTGCTAGCTCCGTTCCTTGGCCTAGTTGTTCCAGTTACCTCCCTGAGGTATTCTTTGTTTCCTGACTAGTTTCTCTCTACTGCTGCAGGAGTCTATACCTTCTGGGTTATTGCCAGGATACATTCCACTGTCTGCTAACCTGTTCCTGTGTCAGTTGTCTGTATTACCATTGTATTATATACTGGATTTGTGTGTGTTGAAGTACTTGCCTTTCTCTTAATAAACTGTGTTTTAATAAACCATACGTGTCTGAGTGTCTGAAAACTTTAACACTGTGCCTTTACTGCGTTAAGGCAGGGCACCTACTGTGAACTTGCCCCACATATCCAGGAAACGCTTGCACCTAAGGCTCTATAGAGGACAGACCTTAGGTGGCTTCTCGGCTCCCTGGTTATCCTTAAAGGGATAGTAATGTTTCATAATAAAAGCAGCTCTAATTAATCATCATAGTATTTGGACTTTGGAGAGTGTTATTTCAGTTCTGTCAGAGTTGTAGTTCAAGAGTAATTCAATGACAAAGTATCCCCCTCCCTCCCCTTTTACTGATGTAACACTGTTCAGCCAGATCAGAAGGGAGGTGCCCAGGTAGACTGCAGAGAGGGACAATCTTCAATTAAGATAAGTGAAAAACCTGTCAAGGGGGGCAGGACTTCAATTAAGATAAGGGAAAAACCTGAAAAACTTTCATTGTTCTAATAGAAAGAAGATTGTCCCCTTCTGTTATCTGTCTGGTCTTACAACCAGATTCCCCCTCTGAGAAGAGATGGCTTACACTAGGTAAAAGGGGTGGGAGGGGAAACTTTGCATGTGAATATCTCTCAAACCATAAAGGTTTGAGAGATGTCTTATATCATTGTTCATGTTTTTTTTAATGCCTACAAAATAAAATAAAGATAAAACGAAGTATTACTATCCCTTTAAGGATAAACCACTAGTATCCTTTGGGCTCTCTTGGGGCAATATTTCCATTATTTCAGAGGCACTCATTGACTCCAGTGCAGCAGGACTTTTTATCGACAGTGCCTTCATCCAGTAGCACTCCATCCCATTGCATACCACTCCACTTGCCATTGAGGCGATTGATGGCAGACCTTTACAGCCTCCGCAGGTCACCCATGAAGCCGCTCCTTTGTCAATGGGTGTAGGGCTCTACATCAAAAAATCTTACAATTCCTGATGATCCACTCTCCTCACTATCCTGTGGTCTTGGGTTATCCATGGTTGCACAAACACAATCCCATTTTTGATTGGGTAAGGGCCAAAGTCATGGCATGGTCACCCAACTGTTCCAAGACATGCCTAGTGAAAGTGGTGAAGGTGCTAACCACATCCCAGGTCTCTTTGTTGCATGAAAGGTACCAAGAGTTCCGAGACGTATTGGATAAGGGCCAGGCTGATGAGCTCCTGCCTCACTGCCCATTAGACTTGTGCAAATCTGTTCAGCCAATTTTGGATTTCTGGCAAATAAGGGTCATACGTCATCATTCGGGCCAGCCAAAAGGCAATGACCGTTAGTAAAAAAACAAACAAATCCGAGCTGCCCTGGTCAGAAATTTCGCAATTTTTTTTAGAGTAACACAGCCAATCTGACAGTTTTTGTGTAAGCAGGCATGCAGCATTAGGCAGTGTTACAGTTTTCAGACACTCAGACACATATGGTTTAGTTTTATTAAGTAAAGAACAAGTACTATAATACATACAGAACAATGGATAATATAAATGTAAAACAGGAAGCTGATACAGGAACAGTAAAGCAGGCAAGGGAAGGTATCCACGGAATGACCTAGGGTCTGGACTAGTACAGCAGCAGAGAAAATCTAGTCCAGAAATGGTGAATACCAAAGGGTGGTAGCAGGAACGTTTAGGCCAACAACCGGAGCTAACCGGCCCTAGTCGGGAAGAGGACCCCCAGCGCAATCTCCCTAGAACGCTAGGGAGTATGTCTGGCGTAGACAGATCGGGAAAGGCAACAGGACCCCTAGAACGCTAGGGTGAGCAGTAATACGAACAGTCTGCTGCGAGGCAACAGGATCCCTAGTACGCTAGGGAGTTCAGGAAGACTGACTGGAACTGAGAGGCAACAGAACACCTAGTACTCTACTTGTGTAGCGATACTGCCAGTAAGTGGCAAGGCAACCGAACCCCTAGTACGCTAGGTGGTAAAGCGATACTGACAGTAATTGGCAAGGTAACAGGACCCCTAGTACGTTAGGTGGTAAAGTGATACTGACAGTAAGTGGCAAGGCAACTGGACCCCTAGTATACTAGGTGGTAGAGCGATACTGACAGTAATTGGCAAGGCAACTGGACCAACCAAAAGGATTAAGGCAACCAGCTTGTGACCGGAGTCACTAACCCACGCACTAACCCTGGAAAGGGTAAGGGACGCTTCAGACCCCAACCAGGCCCTAAGGCCGCACAGACAGGAAACTAACGAGGTGCCCAGGCAGCAGCAGCCAACCTCATAGTGATGGAGCAACAAGCTGTGCTGGGTCAAGCATAACACAGGTGCGGGTGTATGAGAACGCTCCCTGACACAGAAGTGTCAGGAACAAGGTAGCACAAGGTAACCTGGAAATGCTGGTACACAGGGAGACGAGACACACAGTGTAGGACAGGCACTCTCGGAGCAGGACAATGGAGAGCCGAGTAGGAACTCGGAGCAGGACAGTCAGCCAAGCTGGGTCAATACACAGAGCAGGGTAGTCAGCTACGCCGGGTCGGTACACAGAGCAGGATAGTCATCCAAGCCGGGTCAGTGCACGGTGCAGGATAGTCAGCCAAGCCGGGTCATTACACGGAGCAGGGTAGTCAGCCAAGCCGGGTCGGTACACTGAGCAGGATAGTCAGCCAAGCCAAGTCACAACGGAAGTCAGGTACTGTCGATCAAACAGGAATGTAGTCAGTCTAGCCAGATCATACACAGGATACCAGGAACCACAGGAACAAACACAAGATACTGGTACACCACGAAAGGGTGCCGCCATAATGACGGCGCCAAGAATATAAAGGCAATTGATAGGAGGAGTCAGCATTGATCACCAATAAGAATGAAGTATAGAAACAACCAGGAAGTATGTAACGGTTTTAAGTACACTCACAGTTTTATTTAAACCACACAGAATTAGAATAACCCTCGCGGGTCCAGCATATAAGTACAATTATAAAACTGACACAGGACAGGTTACAGTGGAATCAATAACCCACACGGGTCCAGTATATATATGTATAGCAAAATATAATACTGACACAGGTCAGGTTACAGTTCATGTGAATCAGCGAGACAATAGCAGAATGGTGCTATTAGGCCAGGAGTAGCTGATAGGCCCTAAAAGCGGAAGGCCCACAGGACACTCACTACGCAGAGAGTGACACAATAGGGACTTGTGGCCACAAAGGAGTAAGCGAGGCCCTGGATACGTGACTGACTACCAGAACAATAGTGGATGACTGTAACCGGAGGTACAGTGTAATGCCAAACCAAGACTGCAATAGACTGTGACCGAAGTGCAATGGCACCAACCTGCAAGGGGTTAATGAACGCTCAGACCTGATGATGACTGCCAGATAGTAGAGACAGACTGAGGCGCCCAGGAGTAAACCAGCCTCAACTGGAAGCAGTAACAGGTCAAGCGTACCGTGATGCAACCAGTAATATCTCCTACACTGGTGTGTGGGAATACAAGGCACAATAGGGTGACCGGGTCACAGTAACTGGATGGAGTGGTGGACTGGGCCTGAGTGATACACAGAGCAGGAATGTCAGCCATTCCGGGTCAGTACACAGAGCAGGAACATCAGTCAAGCTGGGTTGATACACAGAGCAGGAATGTCAGCCAATCAGGGTTGGTACACAGAGTAGGAACGTCAGCCAGGCCGGGTCAATACACAGAGCAGGAACGTCAGCCAATCAGGGTCGGTACACAGAGCAGGAACATAAACAGGCAGTGTAGTCAGGCAGTCCGGGTCATACACAGGATTCACACGAATAACGGAACAAGCGCTTAGCAACGGGAACACCACAAAAGGGCACTGCAGAAGTGACAGGGCTCAGTATTTAAGGGCTATCACTGGGTGGAGCAACACCACGCTAGCCAATAAAAAGGTATCAGGAAGAAGCGCTGTCAAAATGTCGCCAGCAATAGCACGGGCACCGAGATAGTACCCCCCTCTCAAAGACCCCCTCCCCGAGAGGAGGGACCCGGCTTCTGAGGGTATTTAGCATGAAATCTGCACAGCAACCTGGGAGCATGGAGGTCATTCTGATTAACCCAGGAACGCTCTTCAGGGCCATAGCCCTTCCAATGAACCAAATATTGTAATCTCCCTCTGAACCTTCAGGAGTCAATAATATTTTGCACTTCGTACTCATCCTGACCTTGCACCTGAATAGGACCGGGGACCGCAGGAGTGGTAGTATAACGGTTGCATACCAATGGCTTCAGAAGGGTTATGTGGAACACATTGTGATTCCGCATGGATGCTGGGAGATCAGGGGCATACGAAACTGGAATAATTTTGTGGATAACTTTAAAGGGACCGACAAACCGAGGAGCCAATTTATTATATGGAACTTTCAAATTGAGGTTTCTGGAACATAGCCATACCCTATCCCCAACCTGGAAGGAGACCGCCGGCAAACGTCTGCAATTAGCGTGACGCTGATAACGCTGGAACGAAGTACTGAGGGTCCTCTGTACCTGTACCCAAGTGGAACGGAGTTGACTGATATGCTCATCCAGAGCTGGAATCTGCTGCGTCTGAAATGAGTCCGGGAGCAAACATGGCTGGAACCCGTAATTGAGAACTGGGGAGCTCTCGGACAATTCCTGGCGAACTCTGCCCACGGCAACAGGTCTGCCCAATTATCATGGTGATCTGACACAAAACAGCGTAGAAATTGTTCCAATCCTTGATTAGCACACTCGGCGGCCCCGTTGGTCTGAGGATGGTAGGCAGAAGTGAAGGACAATTGTATGCCCATTTGATCACAGAATGCCCTCCAAAATCTGGACACAAATTGGCTCCCTCGGTCTGACACTAGTATCCTGGGTACTCCATGCAACCAAAATACTTCTCTGGCAAAAACAATAGCCAACTCCTGGGCAGAAGGAAGGCCAGGAAGAGGCACAAAGTGTGCCATCTTAGAGAATCTATCGACCACCATCAGAATAAATTAGTATCCCCTAGACACTGGCAATTCTCTCAGAAAGTCAATTGAAACATGGGACCAAGGACGCTCGACCATTAGGTACTGGTTGAAGCAAGCCAACTGGGAGGTTTTGGCATGGGCACAAGTAGTGCACGCTGCCGTGAAGGCGGTGCAATCAGCATGTAAGAAGGGCCACCAGAATAACTGTGAAAGAAACCAAATCAATTGATTCCTACCTACATGCCCAGCTGCCCGAGATGCATAATAGGTTTCCAGTAGGCAGGTACGGAATGGCTCGGCTACAAAACACTTGCCCACTGGGGTATCAGGGGGTGCGGCAGCTTGGTTAACAAGAATCTCCGCCCCCCAGCGGCGAAGTGACGCTGGTCCGCAGGGTAACCAAGATGCGATCTGGCTGAATAATGGATGCAGGAACCTCCTCCTTCTCTGTCTCTGGACCAAACTGCCTGGACAAGGCATCTGCCCTAACATTCTTGGAACCGGGCAGGTAAGATACAATAAAATTAAAGTGGGACAAAAACAAGGCCCATATGGCCTGTCGGGAGGACAACCTCTTAGCCTCGGAAAGGTACGTCAGGTTTTTATGGTCTGTCAGAATTAACACTCGAGTCCTAGTTCCTTCAAGTAGGTGTCACCATTCTTTAAGGGCCAGAATAATTGCCAAGAGTTCTCTGTCCCCAATCTCGTAGTGGCTCTGAGCAGTAGTCAGTGTTCTGGAGAAAAAGCCACATGGTCTGAGAACACTCCCTGGGTCCAAGCGCTGTGACAGTACTGCGTCTACCCCAGTCTCAGAGGCATCAACTTCCAATGTGAAAGGAAGAGAGGGGTTAGGATGGGACAGTACGCGAGCTGACGCAAAAGTGGATTTTAATGTCACAAAAGCCTGTTCAGCTTCCTCAGACCATTGGGAGGGATTAGCACCCTTGTGCGTAAGGTCGGACAGTGGCTTGACAATCGTGGAAAAGTCTTGAATAAATTTTCTATAGTAACTGGTAAAGCCAAGAAAGCGTTGGATAGCCTTAGCCCCCTAGGACGTGGCCATTGCAAAACTGCTGCGAGTTTATCTCTATCTATAGCAATGCCATCTTTTGAAATGACAAAGCCCAGAAAAGGTACCATAGACTGGTGGAACTCGCATTTCTTAATCTTACAGTATAATTTGTTCTCACGAAGTTTGAGCAAAACTGCTGACACATCCTTGATGTGTTGCGACAAATTGGATGAATGTATGAGAATATCATCAAGATAAACAACTACACATGACTAGCATGTCACATAGGATGTCGTGAATAAACTCCTGGAACACTGCAGGGTCGTTACATAGCCCAAAAGGCAACACCAGGTATTCATAGTGTCCAGATCTGGTATTGAACGCCGTTTTCCACTCGTCACCGGCTCTTATTCTGATCAAGTTAATCTAACTTGGTAAAAATGGAGGAGCCTTTCAATCTGTCAAACAGCTCTGTAATGAGTGGAATAGGGTAGGCGTTTTTGGACATGAGTTTATTCAGGCCACGATAATCGATGCATGGTCGTAACTAGACACAACTAGGGTTGTGCAGATGTAGCCATGGAAACCCCAGGATGACCGCATGGTGAGGAGACTGGATAATCTTGAAACACTCTTTCTCTGTGTGGAGCTCCCCAATACGCGTAGAGAGCGGTATAGTTTCCATAGTGATTTGAGCCAGTACCAACTGCCTGCCATCAATGGCTTCGATAGCCAAGGGAGATACCCTCTCAACCAGTGGAATTTTGTGTAAAGCAACAAATGAGTTATCCACTAGGGCCAGAACCTCCACCAAGAGCTCTGCCCAGGAAATTACACCCTGGACAGTAGGCTTTTGATTTACCGGATCTAGGGACCGCTGAATGCCACCTAGGGCCTGTTCCACAAGGTACCCTAGGTGCATTCATTTCCTGGCCGTGTAGGACAGATGTGCAGCAAATCCCCAGCTTGACCACAATATAGGCAGAGGCCCTGTCTGCGGTGATGAACCCGTTCCTCCTTGGTCAACTTAAAGGGATAGTAATACTTCGTTTTAACTTTATTTTATTTTGTAGGCATTAAAAAAACATGAAGAATGATATAAGTCTTATCTCTCAAACCTTTATGGTTTATGAGATATTCACAAGCAAAGTTCCCCTCCCCACCCCTTTTACCTAGTGTAAGCCATCTCTTCTCAGATGTGAGTCTGGTTGAATGACAGTACAGATAACAGAAGGGGACAATTTTCTTTGTATGAAAACAATGAAAGCCCTTCCCCCCTTGACAAGTTTTTCAGCTTTTTCCCTTATCTTATTTGAAGATTGTCCCTCTCTGCAGTCTACCTGGGCATCTCCCTTCTGATCTGGTTGAACAGGGGGGGATACTTTGTTTGTGAATATCTCTTAAACCATAAAGGTTTCAGAGATAAGCCTTATATCATTCTTCATGTTTTTTTAATGCCTACAAAATAAAATAAAGTTAAAATGAAGTATTACTATCCCTTTAATGAACCCTAACTGCATTGGTTCAACACTCTCATGGTTACACTCAGGAGGCATGAGCGGTGAGGTAGGCATGGGTAGGAAATTTTGACTTGCCTGTCCAAAATTTCTGGCCCGCTACCTACGGTCCTTGGCCACCATTTGCTCCCTGATGCGGGAATCGATTAATATCAAAAAATCAATTAATTCGTCCAGATCGTTCAGCAAGTCTCTGGCTGCAGTTTCATCTTTGATGCAATCACAGAATCCCTGTGCAAATGCTGCCACCAGCGCTTCATCGTTCCAGCCCACCTCCGCCTTCAATGTACGAAATTCAATAGCGTAATCCGCAACCATACGAGACCCTTGCTGGATCTCCATTAATCTTTTCGTAGCAGAGGTGGCTCTTCCTGGGACTTCAAATACGAAATGTCCGTAAGAACTCACTGAAGTTCTTAGAACATGGTTTAGCTGCCTCCCACAAGGGATTTGCCCACGCCAATGGTCTGCCCCTTAGAAATGAAATCATGAAGCCCACCTTACTTTGGTCACTAGGAAAGGCTTGAGGGGTTAACTCAAAGAAGATCTCCAATTGGTTTATAAACCCTCTACACAGGGTGGGTTCACCATCATACCTTAATGGTAATGGAGCAGTGGCAGTTAACCCTCAGTTCGGGTTTGCTTGCATCAAGGATTGAGCTCCCGGTGTTGTAACTGGGGGGACCACCGAGGCTTCCACTGGTTTAGCCAAGTGAGCGGTGCGCTCTAGTATTGTTTGTACTGCCAATGCCAACTGGTCCAAACGCTGCTCATGTAAATCCATCCTCCAGTGGATACTTTGTGCATTACCTTCACCTGTACCATCTGAGGTCATGGCCCTTTCGTATTGTAACGGTTTTAAGTACACTCAGAGACAGAAGGTTTGGTAAAAACACAGTTTTATTTAAACCACACAGAATTAGAATAACCCTAGCTGGTCCAGCATATAAGTACAATTATAATACTGACACAAGACAGGTTACAGTGGAATCAATAACCCACACGGGTCCAGTATATGTATGTATAGCAAAATATAATACTGACACAGGTCAGGTTACAGTTCGTGTGAATCAGCGAGACAATGGCAGAATGGTGCTATTAGGCCAGGAGTAGCTGATAGGCCCTAATAGCAGAAGGCCCACAGGACACTCACTACGCAGGAGTGACACAATAGGGACTTGTGGCCACAAAGGAGTAAGCGAGGCCCTGGATACGTGACTGACTACCAGAATAGTGGATGACTGTAACCGGAGGTACAGTGTAATGCCAAACCGAGACTGCAATAGACTATGACCCAAGTGCATTGGCACCAACCCGCAAGTTAACGAATGCTCAGACCTGATGATGACTGCCAGATAGTAGAGACAGACTGAGGCACCCAGGAGTAAACCAACCTCAGCTGGAAGCAGTAACAGGTCAAGCGTACCGTGGTGCAACCAGTAATATCTCCTACACTGGTGTGTGGGAATACAAGGCACAATAGGGTGACCGGGTCACAGTAGCTGAACTGCCAGAGCAGTAATCGAGGCAACCAGAGGGTCTGTCCGAGACAGAGAGAGCACCGGAATACAACCCCAAACCGGATCACAGGATGGAGTGGTGGACTGGGCCTGAGTGATACACAGGGCAGGAGTGTCAGCCAATCCGAGTCGGTACACAGAGCAGGAACGCCAGCCAGGCCGGATTGATACACAGAGCAGGAACGTCCACCAAACCGGATCAGTACACAGAGCAGGAACGTCAGCCAGGCCGGGTCAATACACAGAGCAGGAACGTCAGCCAATCCGGGTCGGTACACAGAGCAGGAACGTCAGCCAGGCCAGGTCGATACACAGAGCAGGAACGTCAGCCAATCCAGGTCGGTACACAGAGCAGGAACGTAAACAGGTAGCGTAGTCAGGCAGTCTGGGTCATGCACAGGATTCACATGAAAACGGAACAAGTGCTTAGCAACGGCAACACCATGAAAGGGCACTGCAGAAGTGACAGGGTTCAGTATTTAAGGGCTATCACTGGGTGGAGCAACACCACGTTAACCAATAGACAGGTATCAGGAAGTAGCGCTGTCAAATTGTCACCAGCAATAGCGTGGGCACTGTGATAAAGTTGCAATGTCTCAACCAGAGGAATTTCCTGTGCAAAATAAAAATATTAGCAATTTGTGTTAATAATAATTTCTAGGGATGAGCGAGCACCCCGATGCTCGGGTGCTCGGGTGCTCTGACCGAGCACCCCCTGAGGCTCGAGTGCTCGGCCGAGCACCCGAGCCCCATTGAAAAGCATGGGAGCACTCGAGCATTAAACCAGGCACCCCCTGCTCTGATGAGCGGAGGGTGCCTGGTCAATGTCCCCCTTCATCTCCGCTATGCCCCTCTTCCACAATGTCCCCCTTCATCTCCTATGCCATAGAGGAGATGAAGGGGGACATTGTGGAAGAGGGGCATAGCGGAGATGAAGGGGGACATTGTGGAAGAGGGGCATAGACTCTATGCCCCTCTTCCACAATGTCCCCCTTCATCTCCGCTATGCCCCTCTTCCACAATGTCCCCCTTCATCTCCTCTATGGCATAGGAGATGAAGGGGGACATTGTGGAAGAGGGGCATAGCGGAGATGAAGGGGGACATTGTGGAAGAGGGGCATAGCGGAGATGAAGGGGGACATTGTGGAAGAGGGGCATAGAGTCTATGCCCCTCTTCCACAATGTCCCCCTTCATCTCCGCAATGCCCCCTTCATCTCCGCAATGCCCCCGTACCTCCAGTCCCTGGTGGTCCAGCGGAGCGTCTTCGGATCTGTGCCTCTTCCGGCACAGATCCCCTTCACCCGAACATGTCGGGCGAGCACATGGCGGTACTCGTACGAGTACCGCCATGTGCCGAGCAGAGCGATGCTCGAGCCGATCCGAGCATCGGCCGAGCACGCTCGCTCAACACTAATAATTTCCAAAGTGACACAGCCAGTCTGGCAGTTGTCGTGTGGCCAGGCAGGCAGCCCTAGTGATGTCATGCCCCTCTAGCTCCTACCTCCATGTCCCAGCCATCTGCCGCTGCTGGGGGCTTCCCAGATGCTCCACGATCGATGAGTAGGCCGAAGTCGCAGCCTCGAGTAGCGGCGTCTGCCAGCGGTTGCGATTGCAGCCGCCATTGCAATAGCGGGGTAGGCCTAAGCCATGGCCTAAAGTTGAAGAAGTCTCCAGGGAAGGTATCCACAGGGTGCCCAGATCAAACCATGGTGTTGTACACTTGTAGGGGGGAGGTGAAGCCTGCCTCTCTCATCAACTGTCCACCAATAGTGTGCCTCCAGGTAAACAGTGAGGGAGGTGCTGTGGTTGCACACCCCTCTGTTGGCCAATCCAGTGAGAGGTTTGTTCAGCAGAGGGGAGGGGTGAAAACCCACGACACTATAAAAACCCCTCAGGCTGTGTCCACTTTGCTTCAGTGTTCCAGAACTTTGGTTCCTGTGTGCTCTAAGCTTTCAGTGCTCAGTGCCTCTTTCCTTGCTGTGCTACAGACCCTTTGTTGGATTTCCCATTGCCTGACCTTCTGCTTGCCTCCTGGACTTCCCTGCTTGCCTGTTTCCTGACCTTGGATAGTTTTACTGATTCTGCCTGACTGCCGCCTGCCCTGATCTTCTGGACTGTTCTTGACTACGCTTTGCTTAACCCTTGCACCCCCATGCTGTCACTCCTACCTAGGTGTTCTACCTGTATACCTCTGTGGATCACCTGGTAGGGGTGTCTGGCAAGAGATAGCATTCCCTGCTCCTATGCTCCAACCATAACAAGCCTGACAATACACTGAAGTCACATGGAGCTGACAGGGATGATTGATGCTGTTGTGCCACTGACTCAGTAACTCACTGCATTATCCCACACGGTACAAGGTATACAAGAAAACCAAGCTGCTTTACAAGTCCAGTTCCAGGGTTTACAACCTGCTCCAGTGACACCTCCAGCTATGTATCAACCACCCTCAGCGAATGAAGCGGGACCCCTTGGTATTGGGGCCACTGCCACTCCAGAACCACATGTCAAGCTTCCTGCTTGTTTTTCCGGAGATCGTAGTAAATACCGGTCATCATGTCCTGTGAACTGTTGTTCGTCCTGAAACCTAGGACATATGCCACAGACTTTATTAAAGTTCGTACTGCCATATCACTACTCACAGATAATCCTCTGTCATGGGCGCATCACCTACTACATGCTAACAGCCCTATCCTAGACTCCTGGACTGCCTTCTTTCACGCAATGGGTGCCCTTTATGATGATCCCCATAAGAGGGCCACTGCTGCGGCCACTGTGAGATCACTAAGACAGGGGTGCCGTTCTGTGGAGGATTACTTATCAGAATTCCAGAGAGTAGCAGTAGAAACGGAATGGAACGAAACTGCCTTGCGTGACCAATTCCGCCTGGGTCTTGCTGACTCATTAAAGGACGAACTAGCTCAGATTGGCATTCCTGACTCTCTGGATGATCTAGTCGTCCTGGTAACCCAGATAGATCAGAGACTCCGGGAGAGACGCATGGAGCGTACCACTAACCTTCCTCTCTGTTCAACCCCTACACCTCGTCCTCCGTTACCTGTCTCCTTGACTCCCGGTATCACTTCAGAGGAACCCATGCAACTGGGTGCTACTCGTGGACCACTCACTGAAACCAAAAAGAATAGGAGGAGACGAATGAACCTGTGTCTTTATTGTGGTGGCTCTGGTCACCAAGTCTGTCTCTGTACTGAATTGGCAGCGAGAGGTAAGCCAGATCCAATACAGTACCCACTACTCCTGGGTGGAACAGCTCCTCATTTATCTCTTCTTGTCTCCCTACAGTGGATGCATAACAAGATCCCACAAAATGCTATCATTGACTCCGGGGCAAGTGACTGTTTCTTGGATTACAAGTTAGCCCAGAGTCTGAACATACCTACACGACTAAAGAAACAACCCCTCACAATACTTCTTATTGATGGCAGCAACATTAACTCCGGACCTGTCACCACAGAGACTATACCTCTCACTGTGAGCATTGGGGCTAAGCATGTGGAGACGCTTAGCTTTAATTTGGTACAATCTCCTTTGTTTCCCATTATCCTTGGCCTTCCTTGGCTTAAACACCATAACCCCACCATTAATTGGTCCACAGGACAAATCACCTTTGCATCATCCTACTGTAAAGAACACTGTCTCTCTCACACCACAGTTTCCACCTTGCATGCTACTTCCTCTAAGACACTGGAAATACTGATACCCTATCGTGGTTTCAGCCAAGTCTTCAGCAAACAAGAAGCCAACAAACTGCCCCCTCACCGTCCATATGACTGTCTTATAGACTTGCTTCCTGGTGCTCCCATTCCATTTGGTCGTATATTTCCTCTCTCTGAACCTGAATTAAGCTCCTTAAAGGACTTGCCTGTTTCCTGACCTTGGCTAGTTTTACTGATTCTGCCTGATTGCCGCCTGCCCTGATCTTCTGGACTGTTCTTGACTACGCTTTGCTTAACCCTTGCACTCCCGTACTGTCACTCATACCTAGGTGTTCTACCTGTATACCTCTGTGGATCACCTGGTAGGGGTGTCTGGGAAGAGATAGCATTCCCTGCTCGTATGCTCCAACCATAACAAGCCTGACAAGTTAGTGTCATTTTTTTCCTCTTGAAAATAAAAATATTAGTAATTTGCGTTAATAATAATTTTCAGAGCTTCACAGCCATTCTGACAGTTGTTGTGATGCCAGGCAGACAGCCCTAGTGCCTTAATGCCACTGCAAGGAAGGGTCATTTTTTTCCTGTTGAAAATAAAAATATTAGTAATTTGTGTTAATAATAATTTTCAGTGACACAGCCAGTCTGACAGTTGTCGTGTGGCCAGTCAGACAGCCCTAGTGCCTTATTGTCACTGCAAGGGAGTGTCATTTTTTTTCCTCTTGAAAAGGCAGGCAGCCCTAGTGCCTTATTGTCACTGCAAGGGAGTGTCATTTTTTTCCTCTTGAAAAGGCAGGCAGCCCTAGTGCCTGTCAAGGTTCCCAGTAATAAACCAGGTGTCAGTACGGTAAAGTAAAAAAATCTTTTATTAGAATAATAACAGTAATGTACATAAACCGATAAGACACAGAGGGTGGTCAAAGAGGCAAGCACTGTATCAGAAATAGCAGTCCGCCAATAGATCCACCACACTGTCAGAGACTAGAACTCAGCCCACTAGAGCCTTGAGGTAATTTGGAACGCCCAAAGGACTAGCACTGACTCAGCCTGCAGTCAGTCTAGGAGTCTGATAGAGCCCCAGGTCCACACTAGGATGGGTGTCTGTGGAGCAACACAAGGAGGAAACAGACAGATCCCCCTAGTCAGCACCAGAAAGGATAGTCAGACAAGCCGGGTCATACACAGAGAAGGTAGTCAGCCAGAGCCACAGGTTTGCTCCAGTTAGGCTATCCAATGAAGGGTTGGTATACTGGATGCGCAGTGGACAGAGCCCCAGGTCAACACCAGAGTGGGTAGTGAGACAAGCCAGGTCATACACTGAGAGGGTAGTCAGCCACAGCCACAGGTTTGCACCAGAAAGGATGTCTAAGCCAAATCAGAAAGCACAAGGAGAATGGTCAGACAGAGCCACAGGTCAGCACCAGAATGGATGGTCAGACAAGCCAGGTCATACACAGAGCCCAAGGGAAACAGAACTGTATTGTACAACAACGCTAGAGCAACAGAGTCAGGACTCAGTCTGCCCTTTAAACCCCTCCTCAGGAAGTAGGTAGGAGGAGCAGCTCAGAGGGAGGAAGTAAGTAGGAGGAGACTACAGGAAGCAATCACATAAAACAGAGGCCCGCTGCATGCTTGAAGCCTCGCACCTGCAGATGACGCTGAAACCAAGGTAAGCTGTAACAGTACATCCCCTCAAAAGCCCCCCTTCCACGGAGCCAGCCGGGGTTTGTCAGGGAATCGAGCATGAAACCTGTGTACCAATACAGGAGTGTGGACATCACTGACAGGTATCCAGGAGCGCTCCTCAGGACCGTAGCCCTTCCAATGAATAAAATATTGTAAGCGCCCTCTACTCACATGCGAGTCCAGAATGTTCTGTACCTCATATTCCTCGTGATCTGCAACTCTCACGAAGCTGGACGAACAAGAGGAGAGGTATACCGGTTGCAGACCAAGGGTTTCAACAATGACATGTGAAATACGTTGTGGATATGCATATTGGCAGGAAGATCAAGAGCATAAGCCACAGGGTTAATCTTAAGTATCACTCAGAATGGACCAACAAAATGAGGAGCCAACTTATTGCATGGAATCTGGAGGTACAAGTTTCGGGAATACAGCCACACTCTATCTCCCACATGGAAGGAAGGTGCCGGCAGTCTCCTACGGTCTGTCTGCCTTTTCTGCCGCTGTGCAGAACCATGAAGGGTATGCTGTACCCGTGCCCATGAGGAACAGAGTGCCCTTAAATGCTCATCCAGACCCAGAATCTCTTGTGCTTGGAAGGCCTTGGGTAGCGCAGAGGGTTGAAACCCATAACTGATCAGAAATGGCGTACTCCGTGAGGAAGAACTGACCGCACAATTCCAGGAAAACTCTGCCCAGGGCAACAGGGTAGCCCAATTGTTGTGGTGAGCAAAGAGGTAAAAGCGGAGAAATTGCTCTAAGGCCTGGTTGGACCTTTCTGCCGCACCATTTGACTGAGGGTGGTAGACGGAAGAGAATGCCAGCTGAATTCCCATCTGAGCACATAAGCACCTCCAAAACCAGGACACAAATTGGCTTCCTCTGTCAGACACAATAACCCTGGGTATGCCGTGTAATCGAAAGACCTCTTTGGCAAATATCACTGCCAATTCCTGCATGGAAGGCAAACCCTTGAGAGGTACGAAATGTGCCATTTTCGAGAATTTGTACATGATCATAGGTATGACTGTAAAGCCCATGGAGTTAGTAAGTTCGACTATGAAATTGATAGATAAATAGGACCATGGACGGTCCCCATTAGCCACAGGCTGCAGCAAGCCGACTGGCAAGTGTCGAGGAGTCTTACTCTGCGCACAGGTCGTGCAAGCAGCAGTAAAAGCTGCACAATCCGATCTGAGACTTGGCCACCAGAAGACTCTAGACAATGACCAGATCAATTGGTCCCGAGCAATGTGACCTGCTATTTTGGACGCATGGTACGTCTCCAACAGCTTAATATGTAACGGAGCAGGGACAAAACTCTTGCCGTCTGGCTTTTCGGCCAGAGCCGAGTCCTTGGCAGCCATGATCTCTTCTCCTAAGGGAGAAGTGATGCAAGTACATACGGTCGCAAGGATCCGATCAGCTGGATTAATCGGAATCGGTGGAACCTCCTCTCTGGAAAGGCTGCAGAACTGGCGGGACAATGTGTCTGCCTTCACATTTTTGGAACCTGGGAGGTAGGAGACCACAAAATTAAATCGTGACTGGAAGACAAGCATTTTGCCTCTGATAAATAAATCAGATTTTTTGATCAATAAGGATCAGGATCGGGGAGGTAATGCCCTCTAGGAGATGCCACAACTCCTTCAGAGCCAAAATAATGGCCAACAATTCTCTGTCCCCGATCTGGTACACCATCTCAGCTTTGGACAGCTTTTTTGAGAAATAACCACATGGGCGTAATGTTTCACCAGGAGCTGAGCGTTGAGACAATACAGTGCCCACTCCAATCTCGGAAGCGTCCACCTCCAGGGTAAAGGGCAGGGAGGGATTTGGGTGAACCAGAATCGGGGCTGAAGCAAATGCTGCCTTCAGTCTTTCGAATGCCATTAAGGCCGTCTGGGACCACTCAGTGGTCTTGGCACCTTTGCATGTCATGTCCATCAGAGGTTTGACAATAGTGGAGAAATCTTTAATAAATTTCCGGTAATAATTTGAGTCCCACAGGACGAGGACACTCTGCGGACAATTTCTGGGGATCCATAGCCACCCCAGATGCAGAGATAATATACCCCAGAAATGTCACTTGTGGTTTGTGGAACTCACACTTTTTGAGTTTATGGTTGTTTTTACTTAGTAGGCTGAAGACCTTGGATACATCTGACCGATGGGTCTCCAAGGAGGGGGAATGAATCAGGATGTCATTCAAGTACACCACAAAACAACTCTGTAAGAATTCTCTTAGCACATCATTTATGAACTCTTGAAAGACAGCTGGGGCACTGCAGAGGCCAAATGGCATCACCAAATACTCTTAATGCCCATTACGATTATTAAAAGCTGTCATTCACTCGTGACCCTGCTTTATCCAAACCAAATTATAGGCAGCTCTTAGGTCGAGTTTCATAGAAATCTTAGATCCTTTGACACGGTCAAAGAGTTTGGTGATCAGGGGAATCGGATACGCATTTTTAACCAATATTTTGTTAAGACCGTGGAAATCAAAACATGGACGTAACTCGCCGTCCTTTTTAACAAAAAAGAAAATCAGGCCCCTTCCAGAGATGAGGACTTACGGATGATGCCTCTGGCCAGCTTATCAGAAACATACTCCTCCATGAACGACAAGGGATAGACACAGCCCCTAGGAGATGATGTGCCAGGAACAAGCTCAAGCGCATAATCGTATGGCCTGTGTGGTGGTAAGGCCCCAACCTGGCTTTGACAAACACCTCCTTAAATGTTAAGTACTCCTCAGATAACGCTGGTATTGCCTTACTGCCACTGCAAGGAAGTGTCATTTTTTCCTGTTGAAAATAAAATATTAGTAATTAGGGTTAATAAAGATTTTCAGAGTGACACAGCCAGTCTGACAGTTGTAGTGTGGCCAGGCAGTCCGACAAAATGCCTTATTGCCAATGCAAGGGAGTGTCATTTTTTCCTCTTGAAAATAAAAATATTTGTAATTTGTGTTAATAATAATTTTCAAAGTGACACAGCCAGTCTGACAGTTGTCGTGTGGCCAGGCAGGCATCCTTAGTGTCTTATTCCCACTGCAAGGGAGTGTCATTTTTTTCCTGTTGAAAATAAAATTATTAGTAATTTGTGTTAATAATAATTTTCAGAGTTACACAAGCAGTCTGACAGTTGTCTTGTGGCCAGGCAGTCCACCCTAGTACCTTATTGCCACTGCAAGGGAGTGTAATTTTTTTTCCTCTTAAAACTAAAAATATTAGCAATTTGTGTTAATAATAAATTTCAGAGTGACACAGCTATTTTGACAGTTGTCGTGAGGCCAGGCAGGCTGCCCTAGTGCCTTATTGCCACTGCAAGTGAGTGTCATTTTTTTAACTGTTTTAAATCAAAATATTAGTAATTTGTGTAAATAATAATTTTCAGAGTGACACAGCAGTCTGACAGTTGTGTGGCCAGGCAGGCAGCCCTAGTGTCTTATTGCCACTGCAAGGGAGTGTCATATTTTCCTGTTGAAAATAAAAATAATAGCAACCTGTGTTAATAATAATTTTCTGAGTGACACAGCCAGTCTGACAGTTAGTCTGACAGTTGTCGTTTGGTCAGGAAGGCAGATCTAGTGCCTTATTGCCACTGCAAGGGAGTTTCATTTTTTTGGCCTGTTGAAAATAAAACTATTAGTAACTAGAGTTAATAATAATTTTGTAGGCAGGCAGGCAGGCAGCATTAGTGCCTTATTGCCACTGTAAGGGCAATATAAAAATATTAATAATTTGTGTTAATAATAATTGTAAAAGTGGCACAGCCTGTGGCTAATAAAGTGATTACTATTATCTCCTGGAATGTCAGGGGACTCAACGACAACATAAAACGGTCCTTGGTCTTAAATCATTCTAGGGGATATAGGCCAGATATTTTGTTCCTCCAGGAAACTCACTTACATGGTGGCAAGGTACTAGCAATTAAGAAGTCATGGGTGGGGCAACATTACCATGCTACCTTCTCAACCCATGTGAGAGGGGTTTCTATTTTGGTTAATATGACCTTGCAATATGAGTTGGTAGATTTGAAGTCTGACCCCCTGGGTCGATACATCTTTTTGACTTCTTGATTTCTGACATCCCAGTTATTCTAATGAATATCTACATTCATCCACCTTTTGTGCCTGAGGTCCTACAGGAGGCTCTCTTATGTGTCTGCAAAACCTGGTCGCAGTCATGTTGTTATGGGAGACTTCAAAATGTACATTGACATTGCTTTAGACAAGATGGGTACCGGGTCAAGTGATTCTTTGGCCTCTAGACTTAATTTCCTAAGTTTTGTAGAAGACATGAAACTTACTGACGCATGGAGAACACTTCATCCTAACGTTAAGGAGCACTCATGTTGTTCGGCCACTCACAAATCGCTGTCTAGGATTGATCATGCGTTTATATCCAATCATGCCTGGTATATGGTTGACGACTGTTCTTATTTACCTAGAGTGGCTTCGGATCATTCTCCAATGAACTTACGCCTTTGTGTGGGTAAAGATTTTTCAACTTCTAGCTGGCGACATCACCCATATTGGCTATCTGTCGACCATATTGCGATGGCCTATGGGGCCTCATTGGCAGACTATTTTTGCCATAATGAGGGCTCTGCATCGCAGGGAGTGGTGTGGGATGCGGCAAAGGCCATGGCGCGAGGGTCGCTTAGTTCACTGATTGCTACACACAAGAAATGTACGAGGGATAAAATCTATCAACTGGAGAGAGAAGCCACCGAGGCAGAAAGATTGTACGTTGATAAAGGTGATACCGTTTCATACGACTTCTTCCTACTTGCTTCCTCAGTATATAACACCAAGTTAATGGAACAGAATATAGCTTTTAGGATGTTCCAGAAACAGAAACTATTTGAAAATGCGGATAGAGCGGGGAAACTTATGTCCCATCTGGTGGGAGCCAGGGAGGGCAGACGCAGTATAACGACTATATATAATAAATCTGGGATCCTTATACATGATGAAATGGGCATCAAAGATGTCTTTGAAGAGTTTTATTCTACTCTCTATAAAACACAAACCAATTCTACCCCTCGGCAAGTAGAGGAATATTTGGCAGGAATATCTCTCCCGTCCTTATCGGTTGTTCAGCGACGGATGCTTGATTCTCCTATCCTATTGGGTGAGATTATGGGGGCCATTACCTCTCTCCACACGGGTAGATCCCCGGGGGGTGATGGGCTATCTGCTGAATGGTACAAAAGATATGCTGATACACTAGACCCGCACTTGCTCAACACTTTTTATGACACTTTGGATGTAGGCAGGCTTCCGTTGTCTCTTACTGAATCAACCATAGTAGTACTCCCTAAACCGGGCAAAGATCTGAATAGGTGCAATTCGCATCGACCTATTTCTTTGCTTACATTGGATGCGGAAATTTTGGCCAAGGTGTTGGCAACGAGACTTAACGTAGTGATCTCAGAACTCATTCACTCGGATCAGGTGGGTTTTCTTCCTGGTAAATCAACGTTTCATAATCTGAGGAGACTATTTTCCCATCTACACACCAAACATGACAACGCAGGTTATAGTGGTGGTCTCCCTGGATGCGTCCAAGGCATTTGACCCCGTGGAGTGGGGTTATCTTTGGTGTACTCTGTGCGGGTTTGGATTTGTACCGACCTTCCTAAAATGGGTACAATTTCTGTATACAAACCCAACTGCTGTGGTCTTGACTGGGTCGGTTCGATTGGGGTTTTTCTCACTTGAGAGGGGCACTCAAAAGGGATGTCCCTTTTCCCCGGGCTTGTTCGCATTGGCCATTGAGCCGCTGGCCAGGCTAAGTCGTAGCGACCTGATGGTGGAGGGATATGTGATGGGTAGCAGAGAGGAGAAATTGACATTATATGTGGACGATATACTACTGTTTCTGGGTTAGGTTTCCTGACCTCTTCCACGAGTTTTAGATTTAGTAAATACCTATGATAACTATTCAGGACTGTGAATAAATTGGGCTAAATCATCTATTCTCCCTGTTGATCCAATTCTGCATGGGGGGCCTGTATTAACTGCTCCATTAAAATATGAAAACTCAGTGAAGTATTTCGGACTTGTAGTAACTGTCTCCGCGGATAATTATGTGAGAGATAATTTGGAGCCGCTAATTCAACAATATCGGTGTAAAACAACAACTTGGCTCACGCTACCGCTGAATGTTATTGGTTGTTCCAATTTGATCAAAATGGTGTTCTTCCCAATATTTTTGTATGTTTTTCAAGGTTCTCCCGTGCTTATTCCTAAGTGGTACTTTACCGTACTTGACAAAATCATTAGGAATTTTTCTCTGGTCAGGCGGCCCATCTAGGATTAAGTTATCTAATATCAAGCGTTCGGTGAGTGAGGGTGGAATAGCCCTCCCTGACTTCTATAATTACTACCTGGCTGCACAGGGACAATATGCACTCTCATATGTTCTGTCGGATACCCTACACACCTGTCACAGAATTGATGAATCTCTACTCAAACCAGGATATTCTTTGCTGCATGTTCCTTTGCTGGGTCCAGGAGTGCTTGGGGTCCCCCCCGTCATTTCTCGGACAACCTGTCACGTATGGTCGACTATTCAATCTATTTCAAATTATGAGGCAAAAGACCCTGAAACTCCCCTCTGGGGGTCGGATGGACTGCTGCATCTTCGACAGTTTGAGTTTGGTCGGTCATGGATGATGCATGGTATTTCAACCCGTGGCCATCCGTATCAGGGTAATGTTCTAAAAACATTTGATTGACTGCGTGAGGAATTTGATATTCCTCCTACCTTTCTATACTCATATCTGCGGTTGAAACATGCCTTGAGCACCATGTGGGGTACTACTACTCCAAGTTTAAAAGAATTCCCATTAGTCACGTTAGCTAAGAGGAGACAACCCCTCAAACCTGTATCGTTGATATATATATGGCTTGCTAGGGCTTCTGTTGTAGCAGAGGACGAACTCAAGCTTAAATGGGAGGCCGATGTGAGTGCCTTTGAGGATTGTGAATGGGACAGGGCTCTGAGGAGTCCTGAATTGGTGGCTTCTACGGCCATGCACCAGCTGATCCAACTCAAGATTTTGTACCGATCCTATTACACTCCTGTGCATCTTTTTCGGATGGGTAAGGTGGATAGTTGTTGTTGCAGGAGGTGTGGGGAGGCAGGCGCCTCTTTCTTGCACCTCCTGTGGGAATGTCCTCCAGTCCGTAGATTTTGGGTAGAGGTGTTTCGTACTATATCAGCTGTGGTGCAGTGGGACGTGTCACTCTCTCCGAAGACGTGTTTATTTTCTATCCTCCCTGATCAACTTTACTCAAATTTTCACACCATGCTGATTAGGGAGCTGTTGGTAATGACATGAAAGGTGGTGGCACAGTCGTGGATGTCAGCACACCCCCCCCAGGCATGTCCAATGGATGAACTTAGTGACCCATCATCTTCCTCATTACAAGGGACTTTATCTACATAGGGGAACACCGAATAAATTTCACCAAATATGGGGTCTATGGACCTCTTACTTAATTCTAGACTTCTATACTAATGAGGCTGCATGATACATGACTATTGCTTTGTGCTCTGTTTGTGATGTTCCTGGAGAACACGGCTACCTATTACTATATTTACATGTTTACTTACAGATCGATGCCTATGCTGTTATCTGCTACGTTTATAATTACTTAATTAAAGATGTGTTGTGCTCGTCTCCCGAGGAAGGAGGGAGGGTGGGCAGGATGAGTTCATTTAGAGTCTTGGTTAGAGGTGGGGATTGGGGTGGGTAGTTTTGGTTCTGGTTTAGCTTAGCATCTTAAACTTTAAAAATTAAAATGGGATAGCTGTACCTCTCTGTCATGATATCTATTGGACTATATGCATTGTATCTCTCATTTGACTATTATGTGCATTCACATTGAATTTTTAATGTTTTATTACTGTCCTCTCAATAAAAAAGGCAGCATTAGTGCTTACTTCCACTGCAATGGAGGGTCATTTATTCCTGTTGAAAATAAAAATATTAGTAATTAGTGTTAATAATAATTTTCAGAGTGACACAGCCAGTCTGACAGTTGTAGTGTAGCCAGGCATGCAGCCGTGGTGCCTTATTGCCACTGCAAGAGAATTTCATTTATTTCCCATTGAAAATAAAAATATTAGTTATTTGTGTTAATACTTATTTTCAGAGTAACACAGCCAGTTTGACAGTTGTGTAGGCAAGCAGGCAGGCAGTATTAGTGCCTTATTGCCACTGCAAGGGAGTGCCATTTTTTATTTTGTTGAAAATAAAAATATTGGGGGCGTGGCTTGGCCATCAATGAAGTCAGCCGCATTCTAGAGCAGCTCCGAGCTCTTGTGGACCGGGACACCTAATAACGACTACTTTGACTGATCCTTTCTACCATACTACTCCCTCCCTCAGGGGCTTTCTAATGAGAGGTCGACCGAATAAATCCGGAGCCAAAGAGTGCAAAATTACGAAGTTTCTCCCTCCTAGGCCTAATGCCTGCACGCCTGTGATGCAGGCGACATCAGCCTCGGCCTCACCTGAGTGGGAAGCCTTTGACTTGTGTTATACTGCTGTAAGCATGGAGAGTACAGCACATTGCTCATCCCCGTCCAGGATGTCTGAGTCCCTGGTGTCCAAAATGGATCTCTCCGCAATGCTGGCGGGGTTAGCCACTAAAGACGACATTAAGACCCATGTGTAGGATCTCAAACAGTCCATTAGGTCCGACATCACAGCTATTAAAGAGTTCATCACCAACATAAGCCAATGGGTGGCCTTGCTGGAGGAGGACAATAAAGCAGTGACGGACCAGGTTAATGCCCTGGAGCAGACTGAGGCGGAGCAGGCAGATATTATCCATCAACTAACCCGGAGAGTCGTCGATCTCGATGGAACAACATCTGCATCAAAAACCTCACTGAAAATATTCAGAACCAAGACCTCGCATCTAGTGTTGAAAATTTATTTCGTATAATTCTGGGCCCTGACTTTACTGACCCTATTCGGCTGGAGAGGGTACATAGAGCCTTGAAGCTCAAAGAAAATTCTGGTACCCCCAGAGATGTGATTGTGCGTGTGCACCGTTACAATCTTAAGTACCTTATCATGCGGAAGAGCAAAGACCTGGAGAGTGTCTTCCATGCGGGCAGCGAAGTGCAACTTTTTAATGATCTGTCTCCTCACACCCTCTTCATCAGGAGCTCATAGTGACATAGTAACATAGTAATTTAGATTCCTGTTTACCATCGTTGATCCAAAAGAAGGCAAAAAAACCCTCAATATAGCAATTTCAAATTCTGCCTTGAATGGGGGGAAAAAAATTCCTTCTTCATTCCAAAAAACAATCAGATTTCTCCCTGGATCAACAAGCCCTAACTAAATTTCCATCCCAATACTAATGTACATAGCCCTCTATGTTAAGCTCTTTTAAATAAGTATCCAGGCCCCTTTTAAAGGCATCTAATGTATTCAATAGCACCACCTCCTCAGGCAGTGAATTCCAAACCTTTATTGTCCTTACTGTAAAGAAACCCTTCCGCTGTTGTAGATTAAATCTCCTTTCCTCAAGTCTAAGCGGTGGCCCCTTGTCCTGTGTACTGTTATGTTAATGAACAGGTCTTTGGAGAGCCCTTTTATGGGCCCTGAACATACTTATATAGTGTTATCATATCCTCTCTAAGACGCCATTTCTCTAGTGTGTACAAGTTTAACTTTTCTAGCCTTTCTTCATAACTAAAACTTTCCATTCCCCTTACTAGCTTTGTAGCCCTCCTCTGCACTCTTTCTAGTTCCATAATATCCTTTTTCAGAAAGGGCGCCCAGAATTGAACAGCATATTCTAGGTGGGGTCTTACCACGGACCTGTAAAGAGGCATAATTATATCTTCCTCCCTTGAGTCAATACCCCTTTTAATACTTGCCAATATATTATTGGCCTTTGCAGCTGCCAGGTTGCACTGCATGCTACTGCTAAGTCTATTGTCTACCATAACTCCCAAATCCTTTTCATTTGTAGATTTCCCCAGAGAAACACCATTTAAACTATATTTTGCATTTTTATTATTATATCCAAAATGCATAACTTTACACTTGTCTATATTGAATCTCATTTGCCATTTGCCTGCCCAGTTACTCAATTTGTCCAAATCCTCTTGTAATGAAGACATATCCAGTTCAGACTTTATTACCTTACTTAATTTTGTGTCATCGGCAAACACTGATACATGGCTCCCTATGCCCTCTGGGAGGTCATTAATAAACAAATTAAAAAGAAGAGGACCCAGGACAGATCCCTGAGGTACTCCACTTATCACGTTTATCCAACTGGAGAACTTGCCATTTACTACCACTCTTTGCATTCTATCTTTCAGCCAATTTCCAATCACACACAAACATTTTCCCCATTTAATTTGTACAGTAACCTCTTGTGTTGAACCGTATCAAATGCCTTGGCAAAATCTAAATAGATTACATCAACCGCCGCTCCCGCATCTATATTATCACTCACATTTTTTTTTTTTAGTTTTAAAAAGCTTTATTGAAAAAGTCAAATCATCATATACAGAGCAAAATAAATCACAGACAGGTATAAGTAGGAGTCTCAGGAAATTATACAATGTAAAGAACAAAACAAGTAAAGTAGAGTAACTAGTCATACTTGGTCTATGAACTCGTAAAACGAGAGGCACAAACAGTACTAGGTACTAATTCGCATTAGAAGAAAGTGATCAGTCTTATGAGAAGTGGTTCAGAGCAAGGGGAGAGGGTAGAAGATCGAAATAAGTAGAAGGACTTTATTGGAAGAAAAAAAAAAGGGGGGAATTAGGGGGGGACGGGACTCTAGTATTCAGTCAGAATGCCTATTTCAAAATGAGATACAGTGTGAGAAGTTAGGTTATTGACCTCATAGCGAAGGACAAAAGCTGCGATGCATCTACCAACGACAAAGGCCAGAACTAGGCGGGAATACCCCCTCACAGGCGGTGAACTCCACCAACAATACGAACACTTGTCCACCAAATGTGGAATATAGTACCTATTTCCAAAGAACATCTCCAGCATAGCGGGGAAACCAAGGGCCAAATTCTAGCTAATTTCGATGGTGTCATGTACCATTGCGTCTGTAATTTGCAGTTCATTTCATGCGTAAGGTTGAGTCTAAATATTTTATTCCATTGTTGTAATGTAAGCAACGTTTCCAGGTCAGATTCCATTGGATAAGAAAATATGCCTTGGAGCTCGGATCCAAACGGGTAAGAGATGCATAAGTGAGGGAAAGAGCCCTCAAGGCACTAGTAGGAGACAGAATATTTTTTTCGAAAGGGGTAAGGGTTCGAACGGCACTCCCCCTGGGAACCAAAGAGGAAATCCAGTGGACTAGCCGATGGGTTGACCACCAACTCTTCGACTGGGTGTCTAAAGTCCCCTCAAACCCCTCAAAGGAGGAGGAGTTTCTAGCCAGAATGAAGGAGCATAAAGTGTGGAACCCCTTATTTCTGAATAGGAGAACAGAAGGGTCAGAAGAGGCTAGTGGGAAGTCTGGAGTATCAACAATTGAAATTAAGGGAGATGGATAAGGAGCAAGTGAAGGAAGATGCCTAGTCTGTTTACAGATTTTCAGAATGTGGCTAAGTATAATATGAGAAGAGCATGTCTTGGGTAAGGTATTAAGCGAAGACCAAAATAATTGAATCGGTTCATAAGAATCCAGGGCGTCTTGAGCAGTTAAAATCCATCTAGGGCAAGGTGAACGAGCAAAGTTAAATAATTTAGAAATGGCAGAAGCCCTATAATATGCAATAACATCAGGGAGGCCTAATCCACCCATAGTGGTTGGCCTGGATAGGATCGAGTGGCTAAGTCTAGGTTTTTTGTTGGCCCATATGAAATTTAAAATAAGAGATCTAATATTGAATAAGATCGAGTTAGGAAGATGTATAGGAAGTGTGGTGAAGAGATATAGAAGTTTCGGAAGAACCATCATTTTAATAATATTGACACGCCCCGACCAGGAGATATGGGGTAAAGACCAAGAGCGCAGATCGGCCGGAATGGAAGCCACGAGTGGGTTGAAATTAAGCACCGGTAAAGCCCTTAAATTGGAAGAAATACGCAACTCCAAGTACTTAATAGATGAAGAAGCCCACGAAAAGTCGTACAGTGATTGTAAAGAGCTGACCTGGTCAGGAAGCAGAGTTAGATTTAGAATTTTGGATTTATTAAAGATGATCTTAGCTTGAGACTGAAAGGAATACCATTCCAAAAGTTGTACTAGCGGAGGGAGAGATAGTTCTGGGTCTGATAACAAGATTAGGACATCGTCTCCAAAGGCAGCTAATTTAAAGGTATTGTCTTTCACTTGAATACCCCTAATCCGAGTATCTTGTCTAATATGACAGAGAAGGGGTTCAAGGGTAAGATTGAATATAAGTAGTGATAAGGGACATCCTTGGCGCGTACCATTCATTATAGAAAAGGATGACGATAGAGTGCCATTTACGAATACCTTAGCCGAAGGTGTGGAGTAAAGGCTAAGAATGCCTCGGTGCATAATGGGCCCTAATCCGGTTCTGTTTAACACTTCCCGAAGATATGTCCACCGGGCCCTGTCAGATGCCTTTTTGGCATCAGTGGAAAGCAGCACTGCAGGAATTTTATATAAATGAACATATTGAGATAGGGACAGAACACTAAGTGTATTGTGACATGCCTGTCGTCCAGGAGTAAAACCACATTGATCGGGGTGAATCAACTGAGGCATGAATGGTTTAAGACAGTTCGCTAAGAGTTTAGCAAAAACCTTCAGATCAACACTGAGAAGTGAAATAGGATGGTAGTTCCCGCACAGGGAGGGATCCTTACCTGGTTTGGGCGGGACTAGAATATGAGCTTCTAATGTTTGAGGGTGAAAAGAACCTCCCAAAAGAATATAATTAAAAGTTTTAGTCATGTGAGGGATCAGAGTGGAACTAAAATGTCTATAATAAGCAACGGAGAATCCGTCTGGGCCCAGGCTTTTCCCCAGTGCCATAGATTTGATGGGCCGATTTACTTCGTCTTCGGTACATGGAATATCCAACTGTTCCCTATCTTCTGGCGACAAGGTTGGAAGGGCAGCTGAATCTAAGAATGAATTCAAGTCTAGGGTGGGGTCCACCCCTACAGCACCAGATTCAAGGTTATAAAGCGACTTATAAAAATCAGCGAATGCTTGAGCTATATCCGGATATGTAAGAGCTGTTGAACCGGAGGAAGGATGGATCCTATGGGCAATCTCCTTGCGTTGTCTAATTTTAATCCATCGGGCTAAGGTTTTCCCACGATTATCTCCAGAGAAGTAAGCTCGGTATTTAACCCACATAAATGATTTGATGACTTTTGACCATAATACGTTGTTAAGATCAGTTTGAAGAGCTGAGAGCTCAGATCGGGTAGAGCAGGAGAGAGTGAATCTATGTTGAAGTTCGAGTGTTCTAATCTTATCTATCAGTGAGTCAATTAATTTACGCCGTTCCCTGTTTTGTATAGAGCCGGCTTTAATTAAATGCCCCCTAATCACACTTTTGTGGGCTTCCCAGGTGACCGCATCCAAAACATCAGGGGTGGCGCTGAGTAAAAAATATTCTTCAAGTTGACTCTTAAGATGCTGAGAGATCTTTGGATCATTCAATAAGGTCTCATTTAGCCGCCATGGGGTGCAGTGTGGAAGCCCCCCTGAAATGAGGAGAGTAGTCAAGATTGGAGAGTGATCCGACCATGATCTGTACTGATATCTGAATCCTTTACATTCTGAAGGAGAAATTGTGAGAAGAACAAATAATCAATTCTACTAAAAGAATTATGAGGGGGGGAGTAATAAGAGTAATTCCTATCAGAAGGGTGAAAGACCATCCAGGCGTCAATTAGGTGTCTGTCAAACAATTTGCACCGTATGTTGCGTAGCTGAGAGTGTCTGAGGGTGGACTTACCAGTAGACGTGTCCAAAGAAGGATCCAGAGGAAGATTAAAATCCCCACCAAAGATTGTATGTCCCTCATCTCTGTCGTCAAGAAGAGCGAGAACCAAATGTAAGAAAGTTACCTGACCTGTGTTAGAAGTGTATATGTTCAGGAGGGTCTAGGGCTTATCGCCCAGCAACCCACGAAGAAGAAGATATCTGCCTTCAGAGTCCAAAATCTGTTCCACAAGAGTCCACGGGAGGGAGGAGCGTAATAATGTGCAAACCCCTTCTTCTTTTCAGGAGAAGAAGAACAGTAGGAATAGGGAAACTTTCTATTGCAGAATTTAGGAGAGGTTGACGCCCGGAAATGGGTCTCCTGGACAAAAATAAAGTCTGCCTGTAGCCTATCAAACTCCCTGAGGGCCAAAGCCCTCTTCTCAGGTGAATTCAGACCCTTGACATTGAGCGTCGCAAACCTTACTTCAAGAGCCATTCATAGAGTGTTGAACATCCGAGGAACACCAGAATCCTGATCCGTGGGAAAAAAAAAAAAAAAAAGATGAAGAGGGTGGGAGAGGAAAAGAATGTCGTACAGAGAATGAGAGACTCACTGCTATAAGTTGTAGACAGTAATATTCCGTGAGCCAGAAAGCAAAAAAGAAATTGTCAATCAAGAAATGTATAACAGATAGGACATTGGAGCCCGGGGGAAGCTCCGCCTTAGGGATAAACTAAAAGAAGACCAGAAAAGACCATGTCTGAAAGAATGGGATAAGAATCAAATTATATGGACTTAAGCGGGTTAGGTAGTGTTAAAGAAGTGATCCAGTGAGAGATAGTGACAGGAAGAGGAAAATCAGTTCCATGGGGGAACTAGCAGTACTCGAATCGGGCAGCTTCCAGAGAGAAGGTTAGGATAGTCAAGGAGATTTCCTAATTTGGTATAGGGTATGAGATGTAATGCGAATGAATATCCCGTAGCACCGTTTCACCAATGAGAAAGTATGTAACAATATACATATTACCTTATTAAACATTCATAATAAGATCAAATATATAAGGAGAGGTTATAAGCATGAAGGTAAGACACTTTCAGGATTGGCTAAGGAAAACCTAGATGGCACAAAACAAAGCAAAATAATATACACTTACATATATAAATATACCTGTATCCACATATACAGTCACATATATTTAGGTATAGGGGAGCGAGGCGGAAAGAGAAACCCAGAGACTCCAGTAGTCTAAGGAATCACCTACAAGTTAACCGCCCCTTCATCTAAGTAGGGAGAGGTCAAAGTAAATAAAATTAGGACTTCTGATCACTCCCAAAATTTATCAGAATTAAAATTTATTAGAGAAACTCCTTCCAGCACATCCACTCTGACACAATCAAAGGGGATTGTAAATATATAAATGGGAATACTGAACAGTGGATACAGGTATTATAAAAGTTAATCAATAAAGTTATTAAAGAAGCTACCGTGAGGAAGAAAGAGGATATCTCAAAGGTTCCCATTCTAGAGGGACTCGGGTGAGAGTCCCATAGTAGAAGAATGAAGGGTTCCAAATGGAAGCGCTTAGGGGAAGTATTGTAGACCCCATGAATAAACCAATAAGGGGACAATATATGGGATACCCTAATGAAAGCCCCATTAAGGCATCTCAAGGCCATAATTTGTGAAAGGAGGGAACACGTGAGATATCAGCAAACAATATGATCATCTAATATACAGTACATCAGTAAGGGAGCATAATCCTGATGCAATATGAGCTTCACAATACCATTGAAAACAATTATAAAAAATGTAAAGAGGAGCAAATAGGCACCTGGGCCAGGTATATATTACAAAGGTAAGAGATGCATCATACTAATACTAGACTCAATAGTGGGGGAAAAACAAAACAATACTTATAATGCCAAACCAGATGCAACAAGGGTCCCGCATTGCTACAGTGACCAGATTAACCAGCAACTTCCAGTCGCATGTCAGAACAAACATAAACGAAAAAGTAAATTGGCCTAAATATAGGGCAACTAGGAAAGTCCAACACAACAATAAAGGAACATACCCGTAAGTATGTCAAGCCAGGGATCCAAGGGTAATCCCTTATAGTGTACTGTGGACAAAGTTGAGCCTACTGAGAGGTAGTCCAGGGATTTAGGTCCAAGCCGCTGCTTGTGGGTTCAGCTCCACCGAACGATGTTCCAAACGGCATTGCTTGGTCTTCTTAGCTGGGGATTCAGGTGACCACTCCATCCGTTTCTGAGACTTGTGGGCAGGAGAGGGAGCTGTGCTAGAGGGAACTTGTGGTTGCGGTATTCCAAGAGTTAGGCAGAAGGCCGGGATATCATCCATGGATCTAAGAATGGCCATTCTGTTGTTATTCGAGGCAATTAGGGCAAAGGGGAATGCCCAACGATACTTGATTTGGGATGAAAGTAGTTGATCTGTGAGGGGTTTGAGCTCACGTCGCATTTGTAAAGTAAATGGTGAGACATCATTGTATAACTGAACCTCCGCTCCAGCGCATTTCAATGAATTGTGAGATCTGCCATTTCTCATTATGTGGTCTTTTAGCGCGAAGCTGTGGAAGCACACCACCACGTCTCTCGGTTTAGCATCGTCTCTAGGTTTAAGAGCTCTGTGTGCCCTCTCTAGCTGGACAGGGCCTAAAGTTTGGTCTGTAACAAGCGAGGAAAAAAGTCCGTCATCGTTCTAGGGAGTTCAGACGGGGGAACCGATTCCGGTAGATTTTTGATGCGCACGTTACATCGTCTTCCCCTATTATCTATATCATCCAGCTTCAAGTTCAGGAAGAGAACTTTATCTTTTTGTTCCAGGACCAGACGTTCCAAATTATCCATGTAATCAGACATTGTCTCCCTCTCTTCCTCCAGGTAAGTTACTCGTTGGCCCAATTGCGAGATGTCGGATCTGATGTTAGAAAGTTCCATTTTTAAACTGTTGGAAAATTCAGTCAAGAGGCCTCGGAATCCTTCCGTCAAACGAGATTCAATCCCTTTGAGATCTGCACAGGTCAGAGGGGCAGGTTCTATAGGTTGTTGCATGGTAATGGATTGAGCACTCGGAACTTCTACCGAGAAAGGTTGAGTCTCCCGATTTGATGCCGTTAGCAGCGGTATGCACGCTGTGAGAGACAACGAGTCAGAGAGAACAGGTTCAGGCATGGAGGTAGGCTGCACACCAAAGTAGAGGGTTATGTTACCCGAAGTGATGTTAGATTTCTTCCATCTACCACTCATCTGATGACCCCTTCCAGAGTACTAGGCAAAAGAGCATAGAGTGAGAGGGTATATGCAGAAGTTTGCCCACAAATCGATGTGAATATCCCTTTTCAGACATGGAGCTAATCCACTATGCGTCCAGCTCCATCGGCTGCCAGGCCATGCCCCCCATTACTCACTTTTTCAGAAAATGCAATCAAGTTAGTTTGACAAGACTTGTATTTCACAAAGCCATGTTGGCTATTGCTAATGATATTCCTGTTCCAGCAGAATTCTTGAATATATTCCCTTAGCAACCTTTCAAACAGCTTCCCTACCACAGATGTCAAGCTTACAGGTCTGTAATTTCCTGGCTGTGACTTTGATCCCTTTTTAAATATGGGCACCACATCTGCTTTACGCCAATCCATGGGCACCATACCTGAAATAAAAGAATCCCTGAAAATCCCTGATCACCCTGAAAATCCTTGATCACCTATGCTCACTACAGATCAGGTATCGATGGGGGTTCCCCTTCGCCCTCCACACCACCTACAGAGGGATATCAGTGGTACTTTATGCCTCTGCCCAGGTTTCCCGCCTTTTGCCGCGCACTGGGCATAACAGTCCCGGACCGACCTCAACAACCTTCTCAACACCCTTCTCGATCACAGAAGAGGTCTGACTGGTCCTCAGAGAAGAAGCAGAGGAGGCTCGATCTGTCGGTGTCTGCTGGCCCCGAACAAGCTGCGGCTTGGACTTAAACAGTTACCTGTTTTGTTGGCATTCATTCCTAGAGCAGTGACTCCTCATCCTTGCGGACTCAGAGCTTCAGACTCTCAGACTTGCTCATGCTCCCAACCCTGTTGTATCCCACATACAGTTGGGACACATCTGTTGGACTACCGACAAGTTCAGGTACTGTCCCTTGCCAGTATTTCTCGGCTTACCTCAAAGCCACGGCTCTTCCATCATAACTGGATGGTAACCCTGTTATTCTGGGTTTATTAAGATCACGGGACCCAGTTGTTTCATTAATGTTCTGTTTAATGTTTATTACATTTATTTTCAAATGTATACGCTCTACTAATATACTCTTTGCTGATTACTTGTGTATCCCCATATGTTTTCTTTTTGTCAGGGGATGAAATAACCAGTCTCCTTTGACTTCCTACTCCAGCTCCTTTAGAGGTGTGGGTTCCCCTGGCTCCCTCCAGCAAGTATTTAGACCCACTGGGTCAATGTTTTACTTATAGGAGGACGTGCAAGTCTTCCTATTTTATTAATCTCCTTTACTCCCTGTTAGGGTCGAGTGAACTGGCTATTTCGTCCCCGATCACTGTCCCATATGTTATACATTGGGTATCATTATTTATTGGGTAGTGGTTGATGAGGGTAGGCTCACAATTTCATGTAGTTGAATAACTGTTTAGAATATGGTGGATCCGTTCTATCTTCAAACACTGTCTTAGCCTTACAGTTTATGCGGGGACAGCTTAGCGCCTTCTCATGTTCACTAGGTGGTGGGTCACTCTGTAGATCAGTGGGCCTATACTTCACTGTAGATCGCATTCTTCTTATTGGTAGGGGGACTTGCCCAAGGACTCCTTGGCTTACTCATCGTTTTGGTATGATACCGCTCACTTTATGCTTAATATTGGTCCTAATGGGATTTATTCTAGATCTGAATGTTTTTCAGATTCATATTCTGGGTCCCAATTTGAAGGACGGTCGCTCTGACTATAGTAGATGGCTTAACGGCAAGTCCCTGGGCAACCCCCCTCCCAAATGGTTCAGCATGTTCCTGTTTACACACTACGCCCAAATATGGATACTCACCATTTATCTGTCCCTAAACGGTGTGTAGCCCTTCTTTCTTATGTATTATGTATGTGTTGCCTTTTCATCAGGGTGTCATGTTGCATGGGAGGAGACTGGGTGGATTCTTGATGACTTTGTGCTTTATTTTCCACTGCCTTCTATCCGTTCTCCTCACTCACAAATGCATAATGGACGTTTTTCAAGGTCCCTGCTGCCTCCAGGGTAGTTTGTCTGTTCTCCAGTTTTGTTTCCTCACACATCCTCCCGCATGGCCAGCCCACAGAAAGTAGTACCATGGTCAGTGATTCAGCCCGATACCGACCTGTAGATCCAACTCACATTTCCTCTCACTGGACTCCTGTCAAATACCCACCTTAGCCCTCACACTCCATTTATGTTGTTTCCATCATATTCCTCATATAAGCACGGTTCAGTTCTGCCATGCTGTCCCTGTACCACAAGGGCCTCGGATCTTTCACCATATTACTACCTGTCTACTGTACTGACATCTGATCTTGGGGATACGTAAAATCCCCAAGGTCTCTTGACATTTCCTGTGCCTGACCTATTTGTTCATATTTACTCTACAGTTTTCTTTCTTAATTCCACAGAGTCTGACTTTTTTGTGCATACACTGACTGTCTTCTAGGGGTTCCCCCACCCTTAGGTTCTCTTTTCCTCTCCCGATTTATCCTGAGCACCTACTTAATGACACCTGTACTTCCCCCCTCTTTCTTCACCCATTCTTAGTTTTCTTTTTTCTAACCTCACTCTAATTACGATGCAGCATATTAAGATTTTAATAGACTTTCTGCTATTATACTGATTCAGGAAACTCACTTTCTTAGGCCATCTCAGCCTCAATTTTCCAATTCCATGTATCCTGTTACATATTTCTCTTCTGCTTCTGAAAAGAAGAGGAGGGTGGGGATACTTTTGAGGAGCTCCTTGCCCTGGATAGAATCAGAGGTCGTCAAAGACGAGGATGGTAGATGGCTTCTGGTGAAGGGTCTTCTATTTAACAAACCCTTTGCATTTTTTTAATATCTATGGCCCAAACAAAAAAAAGATTTCATTTTTTTCTAAGACCCATTCTCTATTAGATGAAGAATTAGGGGGGAGACTGATTGGTGGGGAAGACTTCAATATTGCTCTTGATCCTGTACTGGATACTTCTTCTGGCAATTCTTCTTTCAAACTTTCCCATTTCAGACGCATCCGGCAAGATCTAACGAACCGCCAATTGATAGACACCTGGAGAGTCTTGCATCCAACAATGAAAGATTATACATACTACTCTCCTCTCCACTCCTCGTATAGCCGAATTGATTTTCTTTTTATCTCCCAGTTTTTGCTCACCTCTCTGTCTGTGGCGGTCATTGAGATGGTCTCCTGGTCGGATCACGCTCCGGTCTCCATTTCAATCTCAGACCCTGACAAACAGACTCCTTCAAACCTTGGCGTCTAAATGAATCACTATTGTCTTCCCGTTCAGACATTGGGTCCATCCGTGTTCATCTAGACGATTATTTCCAACTCAACTCCAATGGACAGACTAATAGTGCTGTGGTCTGGGAGGCACACAAATCGGTCATTTGGGGTCACCTCATTAAACTGGGGGCGTACAGGCACCGTTTGCGACACAGTCGTATGCTCGCTCTCGTTAACATGATCCAGAGTCTGGAACTGAAGCATAAACGTTCGCTCCTGGAATCTGATAGGGAAACACTTGCAAATGCAAGGGCCGATTCGAATGCCCTTCTCAGAGACCAAACCACTAAATCCTTCATGTGGTTTAAGTATAGCCACTATTTGTCTGGCAATAAATGCGAGAAATCTTTGGCGAGATTAATCCAAACTCGCAGGCGTTTGACGGCTATTGTCAAAATTCGTAACTAAGCTGATAGAGTGATATCTACCTTCCCAGAAGTCTCCAGGGCTTTTCATTCATTCTACAAGGCACTTTACAACCTGGACTCAGGCACTGAAGGTGACCCAACGGCGAGGAGAGCATCCATACACTCATTTCTAGATAGGGCTAAGTTACCGTCAATTCCACAGGAATTGGCTAATCAACTTGAAATGGAGATAACTGCAGAGGAACCACACTGTACTATCTCCTCTATGGCTCCGGGGAAAAGTCTGGGACCGGACGGCTTCTCTCTTAATTATTTTAAGACATTCAAGGAGGCCCTATCATCCCATATGCTGAAAGCCTTTAACTATGTCCTAACGGGGGCTAATTTCCCACCCAATCCTTAGAAGCCCACATCATAGTTTTAGCGAAACCGAACAAGGATCCTACACTTTGCGGGAGTTACCTCCCCATCTCCCTCCTGACTATCGATTTGAAGATTTTCTCTAAGATTCTGGCCAATCGTCTTTGTACTCATCTTCCTTTATTGACACATCCTGATCAGGGCGGTTTTGTTCCTGGCAGAGAAGCTAGGCATAACACTTCTGCTGCTATCTCTCTTATCCATTTGGCTCTTTCATCGAGGACACCCACTATCCTGCTTTCTACGGACGCGGAGAAAGCCTTTGTTCGAGTTGATTGGTTTTACTTACGGGAAGTCCTGGTACATTCAGGAATTGGCCCTAATCTACTTAATGGTATCTTCAGCCTGTATGACAATCTGACGGCGAGAGTGATAGTGAATGGCAATGTTTCTGACCGTTTCCCCATCCGTAACGGGACAAGACAGGGAACCCTTCTTAACTTAGTCCATCTGCATCATGGGATCACTGGGATTCACTCTCGTTCATACACATTTAAGGTCTCTGCCTATGTTGATGATGCCATTTTTTTATATATCTTGTCTACAGACGTCGCTCCCCGCTTTCCTTTCTCTTTTGAAGAAATATGAAAGTCCATCCCAGGTGAAAATGAATTTGAGTAAATCCGAAATTCTCAATATTAATGTGGACTCTATCACAAGTCTCTCTCTTCAGCAACTTTATCCTTTCAAATGGTCCACCCATTCCATATTGTATCTGGGCATTCATCTCACCGCATCTCTAGACTCAGTTGCGACAGTTAACATGTCCCATCTCATCTCTTCAGTCTCAGAGGATATGTCTGTCACAACCCCCCCAAGGACCAGATATGAAGCTGAAGAATGATGCTTGGGTGCGATGCTTGAGATCGGTGACAGCCACCCCTGCCTCCTTGCTGCGGCCGAAGCCGAGTTAAAGGTGCTGGCCGCAAAGCCAGATGTCCGATCCCGGTTGAGCCGAGACCCTGACCAGGATGAAGGCAAGGGAGAACTGCGTGAATCTGGTCCCTGAGGCGAGCAGGAGGATCCTAAAGCGGAGGGAAATACACCGGAGGAGGCTAGAGGACCCACAACCAAGCGAAGGAGAACAGGACCTAAATGAAATCCCCAAACTGGGACGAGAACCCAGACAGCCCTTACCGCAAGCGGACCGGAACTGCCAACCACCTGGCACTGAAGGGACACGAGGTCCAGTAAGGTGGAAGGAAACCACCAGAACCGGGCAAGGTCCAACCCCAACCCTGCCAATTCCCCCAGGACCCCAGACCGACGTCTGGCAAGGAAGACTAGATGGCCACCTCAAGACAACTCAGTGTCTGGTCCACCAGCCCTAGAGGAGCTGGGATCAATCCCCTGACGGAGCCAACCACCCAGCACCTTCCCCAACGGTCCTCAAACTAAAACCAAGACCAGCTGAGGCCTGCCAACACTTTAAGAGGACCCCAAAAACACAGAGGGACGCAGCAGATGCTCAGAGCCCCATAAAAGAGTAAATTTGAGTAAATCCGAAATTCTCAATATTAATGTGGACTCTATCACAAGTCTCTCTCTTCAGCAACTTTATCCTTTCAAATGGTCCACCCATTCCACATTGTATCTGGGCATTCATCTCACCGCATCTCTAGACTCAGTTGCGACAGTTAACATGTCCCATCTCATCTCTTCAATCTCAGAGGATATGTCTGTCACAACCCCCCCAAGGACCAGTTATGAAGCTGGAGAATGATGCTTGGGTGCGATGCTTGAGATCGGTGACAGCCACCCCTGCCTCCTTGCTGCGGCCGAAGCCGAGTTAAAGGTGCTGGCCGCAAAGCCAGATGTCCGATCCCGGTTGAGCCGAGACCCTGACCAGGATGAAGGCAAGGGAGAACTGCGTGAATCTGGTCCCTGAGGCGAGCAGGAGGATCCTAAAGCGGAGGGAAATACACCGGAGGAGGCTAGAGGACCCACAACCAAGCGAAGGAGAACAGGACCTAAATGAAATCCCCAAACTGGGACGAGAACCCAGACAGCCCTTACCGCAAGCGGACCGGAACTGCCAACCACCTGGCACTGAAGGGACACGAGGTCCAGAAAGGTGGAAGGAAACCACCGGAACCGGGCAAGGTCCAACCCCAACCCTGCCAATTCCCCCAGGACCCCAGACCGACGTCTGGCAAGGAAGACTAGATGGCCACCCCAAAACAACTCAGTGTCTGGTCCACCAGCCCTAGAGGAGCTGGGACCAATCCCCTGACGGAGCCAACCACCCAGCACCCTCCCCAACGGTCCTCAAACTAAAACCAAGACCAGCTGAGGCCTGCCAACACTGGAAGAGGACCCCAAAAACACAGAGGGACGCAGCAGATCCTCAGAGCCCCATAAAAGATCTCCCCTGGACCACTCCAAATCTGATGCCTAGCCCCAAGGCCAGCAGCACAGACAACCACCCCCTCCAACAAGACACGGGTCCTCCCCGAGGGCGCTCCGCCAAGACCAGCAGAGCACCAACCAGGGGAAAACGGCACCGAAGAGACCGTCCCAAGCTCCTGCCGCGGGGAATACCCGGAGGCCGGAGCCCCCACAAATAGGCCGCAGCGAAGGAGCCTGTACAGCCGGCGCTAGAGAGAGGAGCGAGAGGGAGAGGGTGGAATGGAAGGACCAGCGGGGACCCCAGACAACCCGCAGGGAAGTCCGGAGCTAGAGCCAAAAGGCAGGAGGGCAGACAGCCTCACGCAAGCGTTCCCAACAAGCCAACGGGCCGGCGCCAAGTACGGAGAGGCAGCGGTCAAGGTAGGGACGATAGAGAGGAAGGCAGCCAAGCGGCTGACGAACAGGGGCGGACCACCCAGGGGAGAGAGAGCAGAGATCACTAGGGAGAACTCACCAGCCGCGAGCCGGGACCACGGCAGGACAGGCAGGACCAGGGAGAAGCAAGCTGGAACAACAGGTACCAAAGCAGAAACAGGAACCGAGTCTAGGAACCACGGGCAGGACCCGGAAGGGAAAACGCTACAGAGCTTGAATAATCGAGCAAAGAAGAGATGGAAAGGAGCGATTAAATACCCTAACTGGCCAATAGCAAAAACCCTCAGGAAAGAAGCCCACATGCGCAAGGGGAAGCAGGACAAACCAGGTAAACTCTTACACTACCCCTTCCCTAAAGGGAAGCCCACCGGGCGACCAGGTTTATGAGGGAATGCCTTGTGGAAGGCAGAACGAAGGGCCGGGGCATGAACGTCACGGGCTGGAACCCAGGAACGATCCTCAGGACCAAATCCTTTCCAGTGAACTAGATACTGGAGGGACCTACGAACTAGTCTAGAGTCCAGAATGCGGGTAATCTCATATTCAGGTTGTCCATCGACAAGAACAGGGGAAGGTGGGTGGGCAAACTTAGAGTAGCGGTTCTGCACCACTGGTTTAAGAAGGGAGACATGAAAGGTATTAGGGATACGCCAGGAAGCAGGAATGGCCAAGGCAAAGGTAACAGGGGAAATAATCCTGATGATCTTATAGGGGCCCACAAATCGGGGGCCAAACTTTAAGGAAGGGATCCGGAGTCTAAGATTTTTGGTAGAAAGCCAAACTAAAGACCCAAGGTGGAATCTAGGCCCCGGGATGCGTTTCTTGTCCGCAGCTCTCTTATACCTAGAAGCAGCCTGAGAAAGCTGAAGCTTCAGGCGATCCCATAAAGAATGGAGATTGTCAATCACCTCATCAGCTGCTGGAACTCCTGCTGGAGTTCCCCATGGAAAAGAGGAAGGATTATATCCCATAGCTGCGAAAAATGGAGAGCAGTTCAGACTCTCATGCCACCGGTTATTGAACATAAATTCGGCAAAGGGCAAGAGTTCAACCCAATCTGAAAGGTCCGTGGACATATATTGCCATAAAAATAACTCCAATGATTGATTAGTATGTTCACATTGTCCATTAGTCTGGGGATAGTAAGCTGTAGAGAACTGAAGAGTGATACCCAGATGTGAGCAGAAGGCTCGCCAAAATTTAGAAACAAACTGTACCCCTCGGTCAGATACAATATGGGAAGGGGAACCATGAAGTCGAAAAATCTCCTGAAGAAAAACAGGGACTAATTCGGAGGCAGAAGGAAGCTTAGGGAGTGGAATAAAGTGTCCTTGCTTAGTAAATCGGTCCACTATAACTAGGATGGTGGTACAGCCTTGGGAAGCCGGGAGGTCCACAACAAAATCCATTGCTACATGAGTCCAAGGACGGGATGGAATAGGAAGTGGGCACAACAGCCCCCATGGGCTGTGTCGAGGGGTCTTAAATCTAGCACAAACCTGGCAGGCTGCAACAAAGTCATGAACATCCGTCTTGACAGATGGCCACCAAAACTGCCGGAGAAGGAGCTCCAAGGTCTTCTTGATGCCAAGATGACCCGCACTGGCAGAGTCATGGAATAACTGTAGAATTTCAACACGGAACCGAGGAGGAACAAACAAAGTATGAGAAGGTTGAGATGGAACTGGTGGTAGTTGAAGAGACTGGATCTTTTCCAATGTAGAGGAAGAGATGGCTGTAACAACACATCCCGGAGGAAGGATGGGTGCAGGGACCGCAGGAGGGCTGGGCTCAAAAAGTCGAGACAAGGCATCGGCTTTGGTATTCTTAGATCCGGGGCGATAGGAAACGATGAAGTTGAATCTCGTGAAAAATAGCGCCCACCGAGCCTGTCTGGGATTCAGGCGTTTAGCAGATTCCAAAAAACTGAAGATTTTTATGGTCCGTAAAGACTATGACAGGAATAGAGGAGCCTTCCAACAAATGTCGCCATTCCTCAAAGGCCAGCTTAATAGCAAGTAACTCCCTGTTACCAACATCATATTTCTTTTCTGAATCTGAGAATTTCTTAGAGAAGAAAGAACAGGGATGAAGTCTAGAAGTCTCTGGATGTCTCTGAGAAAGAACTGCCCCTGCAGCTTGTTCCGAAGCATCCACCTCCACAATAAATTGCTTAGTGGTATCGGGAAAACATAGAATAGGGGCTGACGTGAAGGCCCGATTTAAAAAGGCGAAGGCTTGGATAGCGGGTGCAGGCCAATGCTGAGGGTCCGCCCCTGACTTAGTTAATGCCGTAATGGGAGCAATAATACGGGAAAAATTACGGATAAATCTCCTGTAGTAATTGGAAAATCCAATAAAACGTTGGATAGCCAGTTTGTCCGAGGGAAGAGGCCATTGCGTGACTGCTAGTACTTTAGCAGGATCCATCTTCAATCCCTCCCTGGAAATGATATACCCCAGGAAGGAAATTTGCTGTCTCTCAAATTCGCATTTGCGGAGATTAGCGAACAAAGAGTTATCTCGAAGTCTGGACAGTATCAGTCTAACCTGAGCTCCAAGTCCGGGGAGTATATCAGAATATCGTCAAGGTAGACAATGATGAAGGAAGACAGTAGGTCCTGGAAGATCTCATTAATGAATCCTTGGAACACTGCCGGGGCATTGCATAGCCCAAACGGCATTACCAGGTACTCGTAATGGCCATGGCTGGTGTTAAAAGCCGTTTTCCATTCATCCCCGGGCTTGATTCAAATCAAGTTTTAAGCTTCTTGTAAGTCAATCTTGGTGAAAACAGCAGCACCCCTCAGTTGTTCCAGGAGCTCCGGGATAAGTGGAAGGGGGTACCCATTCTTGATAGTAATTTTATTCAGACCCCTGTAATCAATACAGGGTCGAAGGGACTTATCCTTCTTCTTCACAAAAAAGAATCCGGCTCCTGCCGGAGAAGAGGAGGGCCGGATGAAACCTCTAGCAAGGTTTTCCTGAATATACAATTCCAATGCTTTTTTCTCAGGAGGAGATAATAGGAAAGCCCTCCCTTTCGGAGGAATGGTTCCAGGTAAGAAATCAATAGCACAATCAGATGTCCTATGGGGAGGTAGCTGGAGAATCTGACCTGTGGAAAACAAGTCACGGAAATCACCATAGGGTTCTGGAAGGGGATCCACCGAAACAATAGGAGTACAAGCCACAGTGTTGGGAACAGGGTGAATCTTGGGCCTGCAGGAATCCAGACAAAAAGGGCTCCAGGAAATAATTTGTTCCGTCTGCCAATCAATGATGGGATTATGCTTCTTAAGCCAGGGTAGTCCCAAAATAACCGGTGTACAGGGAGAGAAGATAAAATCAAAAGTAATGGTTTCTGAGTGGAGTAACCCTGTAGAAACTTGAAGAGGTACAGATTCAAATAGGACTAGACCCTCTCCTAACGGTTTGCCATCCATAGTAGATACCAACAAAGGCATAGATTTAGCTTGATAGGGAATCTGATGTTCCTTGGCCCACGTATTATCAATAAAAATACCTGCTGCTCCGGAATCAATAAAGGCCATAGTAGAAACGGACCCAGCAGACCACTGAAGATGCACCGGGACCAAAAGTCTGGAAGAATCTTTCTGGAGGTGCCCAGACTGACTTAGGGAGTTACCTCCGGCCCTCCCTAAGTTGAGGAGTTTCCCTGACGTGAGCGAGGTGGGCGAGTAGGGCATTGGCGTAGAAAATTACCCTTAATTCTGCAGTAAAGGCAAAGTCCCATGGAACGACGACGAAGTTGTTCTGTTTCAGACAATTTGGACACACTCCCAATCTCCATTGGAGTCCCAGAGGCTCCACTCTCCAAAGGGGCAGGGTGGGTGGGAGAAAAAATTTGCGGGCGCCGGGTGGTATCTTTCTCCATCTGACATTCCGTAAGCCTTCTATCAAGCTCCAAGCATAGAGCAATTAATTCTTCCAAGGAGTCGGGCAAGTCTCTGGTGATTAAGGCATCCTTGATTTTCTCATTCAACCCTCTATGAAAAGCGGCCTTTAGAGCCCCCTGATTCCAGTCTGTTTCATAGGCCAGAGTTCTAAATTCTATTGCATAGAGGTTAAGGGGTCGTGACCCCTGGCGTAAATCGGACAGGGAGACCTCCACTGCAGCTCTTCTGCCTGGAACATCGAATACCAGTCTGAACATTCTTAAAAATTAATCGATGTCCTGCAGGAGTGGAGAGTTTTGTTTCACCAATGGAGATGCCCAAGCTAAGGCCTTCCCCTTCAGAAGTGAAATTATAAAAGATACATGAGAGGAATGGGTACTGAAGAACTGAGGTGAATTGTTGAAGTGAAGAAGGCATTGGTTAATAAATCCTCTGCATTCGGTATCAATTCCCGAGTATTTTTCAGGTAACGGAAATTTAGGAGCTCTTCCAAGATTGGGGCAAGCTGAGGTTCCGGATTCTGCAGGGGCAGGAACTTGTGGAGGTGGATTAGCGGCTGTCGTAGAGGGAGGACTTGGACGTTGAAGAAGTTCTAAGATAGTATCCATCTTTTGTTCTAAACTCCTGAGATGGCTTTCGTGGAGGAGAGAATCTGTTCTTGCTGGTCTTGTCTAGCTTTCAACTGGGCCAACTCCGCAGGATCCATGACTTGGCTCGATTATTCTGTCACAACCCCCCCAAGGACCAGATATGAAGCTGGAGAACAATGCTTGGGTGCGATGCTTGAGATCGGTGACAGCCACCCCTGCCTCCTTGCTGCGGCCGAAGCCGAGTTAAAGGTGCTGGCCGCAAAGCCAGATGTCCGATCCCGGTTGAGCCGGGACCCTGACCAGGATGAAGGCAAGGGAGAACTGCGTGCATCTGGTCCCTGAGGTGAGCAGGAGGATCCTAAAGCGGAGGGAAATACACCGGAGGAGGCTAGAGGGCCCACAACCAAGTGAAGGAGAACAGGACCTAAAGGAAATCCCCAAACTGGGACGAGAACCCAGAGAGCCCTTACCGCAAGTGGACCGGAACTGCCAACCACCTGGCACTGAAGGGACACGAGGTCCAGAAAGGTGGAAGGAACCGGACAAGGTCCAACCCCAACCCTGCCAATTCCCCCAGGACCCCAGACCGACGTCTGGTAAGGAAGGCTAGATGGCCACCCCAAGACAACTCAGTGTCTGGTCCACCAGCCCTAGAGGAGCTGGGACCAATCCCCTGATGGAGCCAACCACCCAGCACCCTCCCCAATGGTCCTCAAACTAAAACCAAGACCAGCTGAGGCCTGCCAACACTGGAAGAGGACCCCAGAAACACAGAGGGATGCAGCAGATCCTCAGAGCCCCATAAAAGATCTCCCCTGGCCCACTCCAAATCTTATGCCTAGCCTCAAGGCCAGCAGCGCAGACAACCACCCCCTCCAACAAGACACGGGTCCTCCCCGAGGGCGCTCCGCCAAGACCAGCAGAGCACCAACCAGGGGAAAACCGCACCGAAGAGACCGTCCCAAGCTCCTGCCGCGGGGAATACCCGGAGGCCAGAGCCCCCACAGATAGGCCGCAGCGAAGGAGCCTGAACAGCCGGCACTAGAGAGAGGAGCGAGAGGGAAAGGGTGGAACGGAAGGACCAGCGGGAACCCCAGACAACCCGCAGGGAAGTCCGGAGCTAGAGCCAAAAGGCAGGAGGGCAGACAGCCTCACGCAAGCGCTCCCAACAAGCCAACGGGCCGGCGCCGAGTATGGAGAGGCAGCAGTCAAGGTAGGGACGATAGGGAGGAAGGCAGCCAAGCGGATGATGAACAGGGGCGGACCGCCCAGGGGAGAGAGGACAGAGATCACCAGGGAGAACTCACCAGCCGCGAGCCGGGACCACGGCAGGACAGGCAGGACCAGGGAGAAGCAAGCCGGAACAACAGGTACCAAAGCGGAAACAGGAACCGAGTCTCGGAACCACGGGCAGGACCCGGAAGGGAAAACGCTACAGAGCTCGAATAATCGAGCAAAGAAGAGATGGAAAGGAGCGATTAAATACCCTAACTGGCCAATAGCAAAAACCCTCAGGAAAGAAGCCCGCATGCACAAGGGGCAGCAGGACAAACCAGGTAAACTCTTAAAAATGTCTAAGTGGAAAACCCCATATCTCTCCTGGCTTGGCCGTGCAAATTTACTCAAAATGATGATACTCCCAAAAATTTTGTAGATTATTTGCATAAGATGTTCTTACGTTTCATCTGGGCTCATAAAAAAGCTAGAATTAGTTACTCGATCTTGTTTAGAAACACATTGTTGGGTGGATTACATTTTCCGGATATCCATAAGTATTATAAAGCAACAACATTGGCACGGATCTTTGATTTTATTCCCTCCAGACGTAAATACTGGACCAATACTCTAAACGCTTACCTTGATGGAGCCTCTCCCCTTCAACTCTTGTGGTCCTCTGCTGACACTCTTCCTGTGAACGCAAAATCACACATCATTTTGGGCCACCTGGTACGGACCTGGCATGACTTAAACACAGCTCTACATCTATCGCCCTCACCTTCCCCATTAATCTCTATTGTTGGAAATCCTGACTTTACACAGGGGATCGCGAATCCCCTGTTCACTCGCTGGTCGACCAACCTCATGGACACATTGCTTCATCTGCCACCAAAGGGAACCCTAATTGCCTTTTCGGAGATCCGAGATAGAGTAAGTTCTGATTCTGCCCTCTGGTGGGTATTGTTACAAATCCAACACTGGATTCGGACATTAAAGGACTCAGGACCCCTGCACAGACCCCTAACGGATCTGGAACACAGTATTCTACATCCTCCAAATGCTTTTCAACCGTTATCTTTTTGTTGCTTTGAGACACTGTTTCCATTGACGTTCCCTTCTTTGTTCATGAATGGTCAAAAGATCTCAATGTTCAGGTGGAGTCTGACCAATGGGTTGGAATCTTTAAAGCAAACTTCAAATTTACCTGTGATTCTTACACTAGAGAGCTCAACTATAAAATACTCTCCCATTGGTATATGACGCCAAGAAAGATAGCACGCATCTTTCCCGAGGTCCAGAATCGTTGCTGGAGATGCACGTCTGGAGAGGGCTCTATGGCACACTTATGGTGGCTTTGCTTGGCTATAACTCCCTTCTGGCAAGAGGTGGTTGCCTTTATGCAGAGCAAACTCCTCATCTCCATCACTTGCGATCCTCTCTTGTGTTTATTCTCTTCCCAGTTGCACTTACCGACTAAAATTCCTTCTCCTCTCTGGTGCAGGATTCCCTCTCTCTTTAATTTGGCCAAGGCTCTGATCCCTCAGTTCTGGAAATCCTCAGAAGCACCTACTATCTCACTCTGGAAAACTAAGGTTCATAAATTCTATCAGCTGGAGAGACTACATGCTATCTCCTCTCAGAACCTCTCCAGCTTCCTTGAATCCTGGAGCTGGTGGCCTCAGCAGTAGAGATTCTTGGCATCCAGTGCAGGCCCCTTTGAATCTGCAGTGATTTTTTTTCCCATTCTTTCTCTCTACCCCAAGGCTCTCCTCCTCTCTCCTCCAATACTCCCCTACTTTAAATCTCATTCCTGCTACTATTTCTCGACCTTCCCTAAACAGTTTTGCATATATATGACCTTGACATCTTGACATATTTTTTTGATGTCTTTAAAAGAGTCATCTTCATTACTTAGAGGGTAATGGGCTGCGTATAATTAATTTTCTCAATATCCAAGATGTTTTATTTCTCGACATCTTCACCATATCTTTGGTTTGGAAATCGATGTATCAGATTTATTCTTTCTTTAGTATGCTGTAAGGAACCTCATTGCTTGGCTGTCTCGTATTCCTAAGACATTGTATTTTCTTTGCATTGTATTATGTTTACCCATCTCTTGTATTTGAACTTTATTTTCAATAAACTTTTTTGAAAAAAAAAATAAATAAATAAAAATAATTGTAATTTGTGTTAATAATGATTTTCAGAGTGACACAGCCATTCTGACAGTTGTCGTCTGGACAGGCAGGCTGCCCTAGTGCGTATTGTCACTGCAAGGGAGTGTCATTTTTTTCCTGTTGAAAATCAAAATATTACTAATTTGTCTTAATAATAATTTTTAAACTGACACAGCCAGTTCGACAGTTGTCGTGTGGCAAGGCAGGAACCCTTTTTGCAACTACAAGGGAGTGTCATTTTTTTCCTGTTGAAAATAAAAATATTAGTAATTTGTGTTAATAATAATTTTCATAGTGACACAGCCAGTCTGACAGTTGTCGTGTGACCAGGCAGGCAACCCTAGTGTCTTATTGCCACTGCAAGAGAGAGTCATTTTTTTGCTCTTGAAAATAAAAATATTAGCAATCTGTGTTAATAATACTTTTCAGAGTGATACAGCAAGTCTGACAGGTACTCTGACAGTTGTGGTGTGGCAAGGCAGTCATAATTAGTGCCTTATTGCCACTGAAAGAGGATTTCATTTTTTTTCCTGTTGAAAATGAAAATATTAGTAATTAGTGTTAATAAAAATTTTCAGAGTGACAAAGCAAGTCTGACAATTGTCGTGTGGCCAGGACGTTAGCCCTAGTGCCTTATTGCCACTGCAAGGGAGTGTCATTTGTTTTCCTCTTGAAACTAAAAAAATTAGCAATTTGTGTTAATAATAATTTTCAGAGTGACACAGCCATTTTGACAGTTGTGGTGTGGCCAGGCAGGCTGCCCTAGTGCCTTATTGCCACTGCAAGACCGTGCAGTAACGGAAACACTGTACACTGCAAGAGCTTCTGATCGACCCAAGAACACTTTTCAGGGCCATGGCCCTTCCAATGGACCAAATATTTCAATTTCCCTCTAACTCTCCGTGAATCAATAATGCTTTGAACTTCGTATTCCTCTTGGCCTTGAACTTCCACCGGCCCAGGAACCACCAGAGTGGTAGTGTAGCGGTTGCATACCAAAGGCTTTAACAGGGGCACATGGAACACGTTATGTATGCACATAGATGCTGGAAGTTCCAATGCATAGGAGACAGGATTAACTTTGCGGATCACCTTGAAAGGACCTATGAACCGGGGAGCCAACTTATTGGATGGAGCTTGCAAATTAAGATTTCTGGAGGAAAGCCATACCCTGTCCCTAACCTGGAAGGAGACCGCTGGCAGCCGTCTATGATTGGCATGTCGCTGATGTTGTTGAAATGACTGTCTGAGGGACCATTGAACCTGTGCCCTGGGGATGGTAGGTGGAGGAAAAGGACAATTGGATGCCCATCTGACTACAGAATGCCCTCAAGAACCTGAACACGAACTGGCTCCCCCGGTCAGACACCACAACTCTGGAAACTCCATGCAAGCAGAACACTTCTCTAGCAAAAACCACTGCCAGTTCCTGGGCTGAAGGAAGGCCAGAGAGAGGCATGAAATGAGCCATCTTCGAGAACCTGTTGACCACCAGTAAGATAAATATATACCCCTTAGACACTGGCAGTTCTCCCAGGAAATCAATGGACCATTAGGCACAGGTTGGAGTAGGCCCACTGGGAGGTGTCTGGGGGTTTTGGCACGAGCACAGGTGGCACAGACTGCAGTGAATGCAGAGCAATCGGCTCTAAGGGAGGGCCACAAAAATACTTGTGAGAGAGACCATATTAATTGATCCCTCCCAATATGCCCAGCAGCCTTAGACGAGTGATATGTCTCAAGCAGACGGGTACAGAATGGCTCATCCACAAAACACTTGCCAACTGGGGCCTCTGGAGGTGCCGTAGCGTGGGTCGCCAAAATATCTTCCCCCAGTGGCGAAGTGATGCTAGTACATACAGTAGCCAGAATACGATCTGGCTGAATAATAGGCACAGGGGGGTTCATCCTTCTCTACCTCTGACCCGAATTGTCTGGACAGGGCATCCGCCCTAACGTTTTTTTGAGCCCGGTAGATAGGATACAACAAAATTAAATCGGGATAAAAACAGTGCCCATCTAGCTTGGTGGGAGGACAACCTTTTCGCTTCTGAGAGATACGTCAAATTCTTGTGGTCAGTAAGAATTAACACAGGGGTTCTAGTGCCCTCCAGAAGGTGACGCCATTCCTTCAATGCGAGAATAATAGCCAAGAGTTCTCTGTCACCAATTTCATAACGGCTTTGGGCACTCGAAAGTTTTTTAGAAAAGAACCCACAAGGTCTCAGGGTGCCACCAGCAACTGGGCGCTGGGAAAGTACTGCCCCTACCCCTATTTCAGAGGCATCGACTTCCAAGGTAAACGATAGAGCAGGATTGGGGTGGGACAGTACAGGAGCAGATGCAAAAGCAGACTTCAATATCTCAAAAGTGTTTTCAGCTGCCTTGGACCATTGAGATGGATTAGCACCCTTGTGCGTAAGGTCAGACAGAGGTTTAACAATCGTAGAAAAGTTCTGGATAAATGTCCCATAGTAATTGGCAAAGCCCAGAAAGTGTTGGATAGCTTTTAACCCCTTGGGACATGGCCACTGTAAGACTGCTGCAAGTTTCTCCTGGTCCAAGGCAATGCCATCTTTAGAGATCACAAACCCCAGGAAAGGCACTTTGGACCTGTGAAACTCACATTTTTCCAACTTACAAAATAGTTTATTTTTGCGTAAAAGAAGCAAGACCTCGGACACATTCTTGATGTGTTGGGCTAGGTTAGCAGAATGTATAAGTATGTCATCGAGCTGTACGGCCACACAAGACTGAAGCATGTCACTGAGGATGTCATTGATTAACTCTTGAAATACCTCAGGTGCGTTACAGAGGCCAAATGGCATCACTAGGTATTCATAATGTCCAGACCTAGTATTAAATGCCGTTTTCCACTCATCCCCAGCCTTAATTCTGATCAGGTTATAAGCAGCCCATAGATCGAGTTTTGTAAAGATGGAGGAACCTTTTAACCTGTAAAATAGTTCAGTAATAAGTGGTATGGGTAGGCATTCTTAGACATGAGTTTATTCAGCCAGCGGTAATCAATACAAGGTCTTAGTTCGCCATTTTTCTTTTTTACAAAAAACAAACCGGCACCAGCCGGAGAAGTAGACTTGCGTATAATCCCTCTTTTAAGGGCGTCCTCAATGTAGTCCTCCATAGCCTTATTTTCATCGAAGGACAATTGGTAGGTGCGACCCCTAGGAGGCACCACACCCGGAGGCAAATCAACAGCGCAATCATACGGTCTGTGCTGAGGCAATGCGCTAGCCTCTCCCTTACTGAATACGGCACTGAATTCACGATATTCAGCTGGCACAGAGGGAGAGGTACATAAAATCTTAACTGGGTGCAACAAACAGTGCTTCACACAAAACTCAGACCATGATCTGACCTCACATCTCTGCCAATCAAACTGGGGATTATGCAGATGTAGCCATGGGAACCTCAGAATGACCGCATGATGAGGGGAATGAATTATCTGGAAACGTAATTCCTCCTTGTGGAGGGCCCCAATTGACAGAGTAATAGGAATAGTTGCCATAGTAATCAATGCAGGTTCCAAAGGTCTGCCGTCAATGGCTTCAATGGCTAAGGAAGTGTCCCTTTTGACCAAAGGAATTTTATGTAATTCGGCAAATGAACAATTCATGAAGTAATCGGCTGCGCCAGAATACACCAGGGCTAACACTTCAACAGGCTGTTCAGCCCAGGAAAATATCACCTGGATGGTGGGTTTCTGTGTACTTGGATCTAGGGACTGCTGCACATCACCTAGGGCCTGTCCCCGAAGGTACCCTATTTGCGTTTGTTTCCCGGCCGTACAGGACAAGTGCATAATAAATGCCCAGCTTTGCCACAGTATAAGCATAGACCCCGCCTTCTGCTGTGTGCCCGTTCCTCCCTTGTGAGTTTGGTGAACCCGAGTTGCATTGGTTCTCTGGGCTCGGGTGAACGGTCAGGAGACATGGGAGGCGAGGGTGGGTTCAAAAGGCTGCCTTGACCATAGCTTCTGGATCTCTCCCTCCGGTCTTTATCCATGCGTCTTTCTCAAATACGAGAGTCAATTAGCATGATATAATCAATGTATTCGTCCAAGTCACTGGGTACATCTCTAGCGACTATTTCATCTTTGATAAGGCCAGCCAGAACTTGGGCAAAAGCTGCCACTAATGCCTCATTATTCCATCCTACCTCTGCTGCCAATGTCTGAAATTCTATGGTGTAATCTCCCACGGTACGATTACCCTGTTGTATCTCCATCAATCTTTTGGCAGCAGAGGTGGTTCTACCAGGAACCTAAAACACTCTCCGGAACATTCGCATGAACTCACTGAAGTCCTGAGTGCAGGGTTTGGCATTTTCCCATAGAGGATTAGCCCAAACCAGGGCTCTGCCCGTTAGCAAGGATATCATGAACCCAACCTTGCTCCGGTCGTTAGGAAAGGCATGAGGCGTTAATTCCAGTAATATCTCTAATTGATTAATAAACCCTCTGCATAGGGTAGGATCGCCATCATATCTTAGTGGTAATGGCGCCGCTGTAAAACCTCTGGTTGGTGCAGCAGGAAACACGGATGATTCTCCGGTGTCAAAACTGGGGGGACCACCAGATTCTGATTGGGTTTGTCAAGGTGTACCGTACTCTCAAGTAATGTCTGCAAGGCCAGTGCCAACTGGTCCAGGTGCTGCTCGTGCACATCCATCCTCCAATGGATGTTCTGTGAATTACCTTCACCTTTACTGTCTGAGGTCATGGCCCTTTTGTACTGTAACGGTTTGTACGACACTCAGACACAGTAGGTTAGAATAAAACACAGTTTTATTAAAGACACAATGTGAATGCCCACTACAGGCTATAGTGAATCACAGGAAAATATCAATCATGTACATATGCCCTCACAAGCCCAGTATACAATGGTAGACAGATACTGTCACAGGTCAGGCATAACCAGGCAAATTCAGCACAACATGGGTTAAAGTTCATAGATAGTAATCAGTCTCTGATGTGGTGTGTTTGACAACGCCCAGTATGATGGTAATGGTAGCAAGAGACTGTGGTGTGAGGTGTGGAAGCACCAAGTCTGTAAAGCAGGACTGAGACTATACCCTGTGCTGAGCAGAAACGGAGGCCACAATACTCTACTAGAGCTAGCGCAAACTTGAGCCATGAGCACCCGACCGGTGCATTAACGGAGACACTGTACACTGCAAGAGCTGGAGGACTGGAGCCAATAGCACCCGACCGGTGCAGTAACGGAGATACTGTACACTGCAAGAGTTAACGGAATGCTCAGTGTAACGGAGGCAACAGTGCTCGGCAAGAGTTAACAGAAGGCTCAGTGTAATGGAGGCAACAGTACTCTGCAAGTTTAACGGAAGGCTTAGTGTAACAGAGGCAATAGTGCTCTTCAAGTGTTAACGGAAGGCTCAGAGTTAACAGGGGCAACAGTGCTCTGCAAGTGTTAACGGAAAGGCTCATAGTTAACGGAGGCAACAGTGCTCTGCAAGTGTTAATGGAAGGCTCAGAGTTAACGGAGGCAACAGTGCTCTGCAAGAGTAACGGAAGCTCAGCAGGATGGAAGCCATAACACTCAGTCTGCTAGACCAGCAATGCAGAAGTAAGAATGTCGCCCAAGCGACACACAGAACAGGATCAGAAGTGCTGGATGGATCACAGCGCAGGAACGTCAGACAAGCCGGGTCAGGTCATGGAGCAGGAATGTCAGCCAGGCCGGGTCGAATCACGGAGCAGGAACGTCAGACAAGCCGGGTCAGGTCACGGAGCAGGAACGTTAGCCAGGCTGGGTCGAATCATGGAGCAGGAACCAGAAGGAGTAGTCAAATGGGCCAAGTTGGTACACAGGAACGCAGGAACACAGCAACACAGTAGCACTGGTACAGGAACACCACGAAAGGACACCAGACAGGTGCCAGAGGCCTGGTATTAAAGGGCCATACTGGACGGGCCAAACTAAGCTCAGCCAATGGGAGCGCACCATACAGAGAGTGACAGAAAAGAGCACGGGCACCGTGATTTTGCCACTGCAAGTGAGAGACATTTTTTATCTTGATGAAAATAAAAATATTTGTAATTTGTGTTAATAATAATTTTCAGAGTGACACATCCAGTCTGACATTTAATCTGATAGCTGTGGTTTGGCCAGTAAGGCAAATCTAGAGCCTTATTGCCAATGCAAGGGAGTGTCATTTCTTTGTCCTGTTGAAAATAAAAATATTAGTAATTTGTGTTATTAATAATTTCTAGAGTGACACAGCCTGTTTGACAGTTGTGTAGGCAGGAAGGCAGGCAAGCCAGCAGCATTAGTGAATTATTGCCACTGCAAGGGAGTGTCATTTTTTAACTTTTTAAATATAAAAATATTAGTTTTTTGTATTAATAATAATTTTAAAAGTTACACAGCCAGTCTGACAGTTTTGTGTGCAAGGAGGCAGCATTAGTACCTTACTGCCACTGCAAGACAGGGTTATTTTTTTTCCTGTTGAAAATCAAAATATTAGTAATTTGTGTTAATAATGATTTTCAAAGTGACACAGCCAGTCTGACAGTTGTCATGTGGTCAGGCTGGCAGCCTCAGTGCCTTATTGCCACTGCAAGGGAGTGTCATTTTTTTCTGTTGAAAATAAAATTATTAGTAATTTGTGTTAATAATAATTTTCCGAGTGACACAGCCAGTCTGACAGGTACTCTGACAGTTCTGGTGTGGCCAGGCAGTCATACCTAGTGACTTATTGCCACTGAAAGAGAATTTAAATTTTTTCCTGTTGAAAATGGAAATATTAGAAATTAGTGTTAATAAAATTTTTCAGAGAGACACAGCCAGTCTGACACTTGTCGTGTGGCCAGGCAGGCAGACCTAGTGTCTTTTTGCCACTGTAAGGGAGAGTCATTTGCTTGCTCTTGAAAATAAAAATATTAGCAATCTGTGTTAATAATAATTTTCAGAATGACACAGCCAGTCTGACAAGTAGTCTGACAGTTGTGGTGTGGCCAGGCAGTCAGCCCTAGTGCCTTATTGCCACTGAAAGGGAATTTCATTTTTTCCTGTTGAAAATGAAAATATTAGTAATTAGTGTTAATAAAAATTTTCAGAGTGACACAGCCAATCTGACATTTGTCATGTGGCCAGACAGTCCGCCCTAGTGCCTTATTTCCATTGCAACGGAGTGTCATTTTTTTTCTCTTGAAACTAAATATATCAGCAATTTGTGTTAATAATAATTTTAAAAGTGACACAGCCAGTCTGACAGTCTGACAGTTATGGTTTGGCCAGTAAGGCAGATCTTGTGCCTTATTGCCACTGTAAGGGAGTATCATTTTTTGTCCTGTTGAAAATAAAAATATTAGTAATTTGTGTTAATAATAGTTTCTAGAGTAACACAGCCTGTTTAACAGTTGTGTAGGCAGGCAGGAAGCCCTAGTGTCTTATTTCCACTGCAAAGGAGTGTCATTTTTTTCCTGTTGAAAATAAAAATATTAGCAATCTGTGTTAATAATAATTTTCAGAGTGACACAGCCAGTCTGACAGTCTGACAGTTGTGGTTTGGCCAGTAAGGCAGATCTTGTGCCTTATTGCCACTGTAAGGGAGAGAGTCATTTTTTGGCCTGTTGAAAATAAAAATATTAGTAATTTGTGTTAATAATAGTTTCTAGAGTGACACAGCCTGTTTAACAGTTGTGTAGGCAGGCAGGCAGCCTTAGTGCCTTATTTCCACTGTAAGGGAGTGTCATATTTTATCATGTTGAAAATAAAAATATTAGAAATTTGTGTTAAAAACGTTTTTCAAAGTGACACAGCCAGTCTGACAATTTTCGTGTGCCAGACAGGCAGCCCTAGTGCCTTATTGCCACTGCAAGGGAGTGTAATTTTTTTCCTGTTGAAAATAAAATTATTAGTCATTTGCGTTAATAATAATTTTCAGAGTGAAACAGCCAGTCTGACAGTTGTCGTGTGGGCAGGCAGGCAGCTCTAGAGTCCTATTGCCACTGTAAGGGATACTCATTTGTTTGCTGTTGAAAATTAAATTATTAGCAATCTGTGCTAATAATAATTTTCAGAGTGAAACAACCAGTCTGACTGGTACTCTGACCATTGTAGTGTGGCCAGGCAGGCAGTCCTAGTGTCTTATTGCCACTGAAAGGGAATTTAATTTTTTCCTGTTGAAAATGAAAATATTAGTAATTAGTGTAAATAAAAATTTTCAGAGTGGCACAGCCATTCTGACAGTTGTAGTGTGACAGACAGGAATCCTTAGTGCCTTATTTCCACTGAAAGGGAGTGTCATATTTTATCATGTTGAAAATAAAAATATTAGCAATTTGTGTTAAAAAATTTTTCAAAGTGACATAGTCATTCTGACAGTTGTGTGCCAGGCAGGCAGCCTTAGTGCCTTATTGCCACTGCAAGGGAGAGACAATTTTTATCTTGTTGAAAATAAAAATATTTGTAATTTGTGTTAATAAAAATTTTCAGAGTGACACAGCCAATCTGACAGTTAGGGTGTGGCCAGGCAGACAGCCCTAGTGCCTTATTACCACTGAAAATGAATTTAATTTTTTCCTGTTGAAAATAAAAATATTACTAATTAGTGTTAATAAAAATTTTCAGAGTGACACAGCCCATCTGACAGTTGTCGTGTGGCCAGGCAGTCCACCCTAGTGTCTTATTACCACTGCAAGGGAGTGTAATTTTTTTCTTGTTGAAAATAAAAATGTTAGTAATTTGTGTTAATAATAATTTTCAGAGTGACACAGCCGTGTGGCCAGGCAGGCAGCCCTGGTGTCTTATAGCCACTGCAAGGGAGTGTCATTTTTTATTTTGTTGAAAATAACAAAATATTTTTAATTTGTGTTAATAATAATTTTCAGAGTGACACAGCCGTTCTGACAGTTGTCATGTGGCAAGGCAGGCAGTTTTTTTGCCACTGCAAGGAAGTGACACAGCCAGCCTGACAGTTGTCGTGTGGCCAGACAGTCCGCACAAGTGCCTTATTGCCACTGCAAGGGAGAGTAATTTTTTTTCCTTTTGAATCTAAAAATATAAGCAATTTGTGTTAATAATAAATTTCATAGTGACACAGCCATTTTAACAGTTGTTGTGTGGATAGGCAAGCTGCCCTAGTGCCTTATTGCCAGTGCAAGTGAGTGTCATTTGTTTTACAGTTGAAAATCAAAATATTAGTAATTTGTGTAAATAAAAATTTTCAGAGTGACACAGCAGTCTGACAGTTGTCGTGTGGCCAGGCAGCAGCCCAAGTGTCTTATTGCCACTGCAAGGGAGTTTCATTTTTTTTCCTGTTGAAGACAAAAAAAATTAGCAGTCTGTGTTAATGATAATTGCCAGAGTAACACAGCCAGTTTGACAGTTGTGTAAGCAGGCAGGCCTAGTGCCTTACTTCCACTGCAAGGCAGTGTTATTTTTTTCATGTTGAAATTAAAAATATTAGTATTTAGTGTTAATAAAAATTTTCACAGTGACACAGCCATTCTGACAGTTGTCGTGTGGCAAGGCAGGCAGTCTTTTTGCCACTGCAAGGGAGTGTCATTTTTTTCCTGCTGAAAATAAAAATATCAGTAATTTATGTTAATAATAATTTTCAGAGTAACACAGCCAGTCTGACAGTTGTGTAGGTAGAGAGGCAGCCCTAGTGCCTTACTGCCACTGCAAGGCAGTGTCATTTTTTTCCTGTTGAAATTAAAAATATTAGTAACTAGTGTTAATAAAAATTTTCAGAGTGACACAGCCAGTCTGACAGTTGTCAAGTGTACAGGCAGGCAGCTCTAATGCCTTATTGCCACTGCAAGGGACTGTAGCTTTTTTTCCTCTTGAAAATAAAATATTAGTAATTTGTGTTAATAATAATTTTCAATGTGACACAGCCAGTCTGACAGTTGTCGTGAGGCAAGGCAGGCAGCCCTAGTGTCTTATTGCCACTGTAAGGGAGAGTCATGTTTTCTGCTGTTGAAAATAAAAATATTAGCAATCTGTGTTAATAATAATTTTCAGAGTGACACAGCCAGTCTGACAGGTACTCTGACAGTTGTGGTGTGGTCAGGCAGTCATACCTAGTGCCTTATTGCCACTAAAAGAGAATTTCATTTTTTTCCTGTTGAAAATGGAAATATTAGTAATTAGTGTTAATAAAAATTTTCAGAGTGACACATCAAGTCTGACAGTTGTTGTGTGGCCAGGCAGTCAGCCCTAGTGCCTTATTTCACTACAAGGAAGTGTCTTTTTTTTCCTCTTGAAACTAAAAATATTACCAATTTGTGTGACTAATAATTTTCAGAGTGACACAGTCATTCTGACAGTTGTCGTGTGACCAGGCAGGCAGCTTTAATGTCTTATTGCCACTGCAAGGGAGTGTCATTTTTTTCCTGTTGAAATTTAAAATATTAGCAGTCTGAGTTAATAATAATTTTCAGAGTGACACAGCCAGTCTGACAGTCTGACAGTTGTGGTTTCACCAGACAGGCAGCCCTAGTGCCTTATTGCCACAGTAAGGGAATTTCATTTTTTCCCGTTGAAAATAAAAATATTAGTAATGTGTTTTAAAAATAATTTTCAGAGTGACACAGCCAGTCTGACAGTTGTCGAGTGGCCAGGCAGGCAGCCTTATTGCCACTGCAAGAGAGTGTCATTTTTTCCCGTTGAAAATAAAAATATTAGTAATGTGTGTTAAAAATAATTTTCAGAGTGACACAGCCAGTCTGACAGTTGTAGTGTGGCCAAGCAGACCGACATAGTGCCTTATTGCCACTGCAAGTGAGTGTCATTTTTTTTACTGTTGAAAATCAAAATATTGGTAATTTGTGTTAATAATAATTTTCAAAGTGACACAGCCAGTCTGACAGTTGTCGTGTGGCCAGGTAGGCAGCCTTATTACCACTGCAAGGGAATTTCATTTTTTTCCCGTTGAAAATAAAAATATTAGTAATGTGTGTTAAAAATAATTTTCAGAGTGACACAGCCAGTCTGACAGTTGTAGTGTGGCCAAGCAGTCCGACATAGTGCCTTATTGCCACTGCAAGTGAGTGTCATTTTTTTTACTGTTGAAAATCAAAATATTAGTAATTTGTGTTAAAAATAATTTTCAGAGTGACACAGCCAGTCTGGCAGTTGTCGTGTAGCCAGGCATGCAGCCCTAGTGCCTTATTGCCACTGAAAGGGAGTGTCATTTTTTTGTCCTGTTGAAAATAAAAATATTAGTAATCTGTGTTAATAATAATTTTCAGAGTGATACAGCAAGTCTGACAGGTACTCTGACAGTTGTGTAGGCATGCAGTCAGCATTAGTGCCTTATTGCCAATACAAGGAGTGTCATTTTTGTTACTTTTTTAATATAAAAGTATTAGTAATTTGTGTTAATAATAATTTTAAGTGTGACACAGCCAGTCTGACAGTTGTGTAGGTAGGGAGGCAGCATTAGTGCCTTACTGCCACTGTAAGGAAGAGTCATTTTTTTTCCTGTTGAAAATAAAAATATTAGCAATTTGTGTTAATAATAATTTTCCAAGTGACACAACCAGTCTTACAGTTGTCGTGTGGCCAGGCAGGCATCCTTAGTGCCTTATTGCCACTGCAAGGGAGTGTCATTTTTTCCTGTTGAAAATAAAATTATTAGTAATTTTGTTAATAATGATTTTCAGAGGGACACAGCCAGTCTGACAGTTGTGGTATGGCCAGGCAGTCAGCCCTAGTGCCTTATTGCCACTGAAAGGGAATTTAATTTTTTTCCTGTTGAAAATGAAAATATTAGTAATTAGTGTTAATAAATAGTTTCAGAGTGACATAGCCAGTCTGACAGTTGTCGTGTGGCCAGGCAGTCCGCCCTAGTGCCTTATTGCCACTGCAAGGGAGTGTCATTTTTTCCTGTTGAAATTCAAAATATTAGTAATTTGTGTTAATAATAATGTTCAAAGTGACACAACCAGTCTTACAGTTGTCGTGTGACCAGGCAGGCAGCCTTATTTCCACTGCTAGGGAGTGTCATTGTTTTCCTGTTGAAAATTAAATTATTAGTTATTTGTGTTAATAATAATTTTCAGAGTGACACAGCCAGTCTGACAGTTGTGTAGGCAGGCAGGCAGCATTAGTGCCTTATTGCCACTGCACGGGAGTGTCATTTTTGTTACTTTTTGAATATAAAAATATTAGTAATTTGTGTTAATAATAATATTAAGAGTGACAGAGCCAGTCTGACAGTTGTGTAGGTAGGGATGCAGCATTAGTGCCTTACTAATTTTATTCCTGTTGAAAATAAAAATATTAGTGTTAATAATAATTTTCAAAGTGACACAGCCAGTCTGACAGTTGTTGTGTGGCCAGGCAGGCAGCGCTAGTGTCTTATTGCCACTTTAAGGGAGAGTCATTTTTTTGCTGTTGAAAATAAAAATATTAGCACTCTGTTTTAATAATAATTTTCAGAGTGACACAGCCAGTCTAACAGGTACTCTGACAGTTGTGGTGTGGCCAGGCAGTCAGCCCTAGTGCCTTATATATTAGTAATTTGTGTTAATAATAATTTAGTAATTTGTGTTAATAATAATTTTAAGAGTGACACAGCCAGACTGACAGTTGTGTAGGTAGGGAGGCAGCATTAGTACCTTACTGCCACTGCAAGGAAGTGTCATTTTTTTCCTGTTGAAAATAAAAATATTAGCATTTTGTGTTAATAATAATTTTCAAAGTGACACAGCCAGCCTTATAGTTGTTGTGAGGCAAGGCAGGCATCCTTAGTGCCTTATTGCCACTGCAAGGGAGAGTCATTTTTTTGTTTTGAAATAAAAATATTAGCAATCTGAGTTAATAATAATTTTCAGAGCTACACAGCCGGTCTGACAGGTACTCTGACAGTTGTGGTGTGGCCAGGCAGTCAGCCCTAGTGCCTTATTGCCACTTAAAGGGAATTTCATTTTTTTCCTGTTGAAAATAAAAATATTAGTAATTAGTGTTAATAATAATTTCCAGAGTGACACTGCCAGTCTGACTGTTGTCTTGTAGCAATCATGCAGCAGTAGTGCCTTTTTGCAGCTGCAAGGGAGTGTCATTTTTTTGTCCTGTTGAAAATAAAAATATTAGTAATTTGTGTTAATAATAATTTTCAGAGTGACACAGCCAGTCTGACTGTTGTGTAGGCAGGCAGGCAGGCAGCATTTGTGCCTTATTGCCACTGCAAGAGAGTGTCATATCTTTTTCCTGTATAAAAAAAAATATTAGCAATTTGTGTTAATAATTTTCAGAGTGACACAGCCAGTCTGACAGTTGTTGTGTGGCCAGGTTTTAAAATGTTAAAATTACTATAGTACACAACTTATTTATCTGTAATTGATTTGAGTTGTAGTGACAACCTGATGTTCCCCATCCTTGTACCATCAGCAGTGACCCAGCAACCACTAACACCACCACAGTGCCGCTGCTTTCAAGCAGAGCTAGCAGCAGCAGGCAGCTAAAGAAGAGGTCTGTCAGTAGTACTTATACTAGTAGTCAATGTCATAGACAGACTCTGCAGCAGCTCTCCAAAAAATAGAAATAAGAAGGGAACTGCAGGTTGTTCTACCTCTACTAGCATTGTAGAGAGGTCCAGGTCCTCCTCTGAGACCACAACGCAGCCAGCATCTGTTTCTCATCAACTGTTTTGTGATGATCCCCCTCCAGAACCACCTGCACAATAATTGGTACCACTGACAGTTTTGACATTACCTCCGCTACAGCAAGTTCTATATAACTGGGGACACCTAGCATGTTTAACACTACTAGTTGGAAATTGCAGGCAGTATCAACACAGGATTTTGATAGCAAAGTCAGTGTAAGCAATGCAAATGGGAATTATTGCAGTATTTGGAGAAAATTTCTCCTGCCAAAACTGTCACTGCCACTTCTCCAAAAAAGGTTATTGAGGGCAAAAAGAGAGAATTCAGCAGGTTTTCCCAAAATCTGCTGCTGATGATTTTTCTTCCTGTCCAAACCTACAAGTGGTAGAAGAAGAATATGAGGGACCAAGACGTCCTAAGCTTGATTTGTCTCCTGAGTTCGATTTTCCCCCTGCTGCCCATAGTACTCCTCCTGTTTCTCCAGCTATAATTTTGTCTTCTATTGAAAACTCAACACTTGCCTCTCCAGTTCCAATTGAGTCTCCCAGGCAGGTAGTAGCTGCTAGTGTCTCCGCCACCACTATTTCGCAACTATCCTCCTCCAATCCCAGTCCCAACATCCCTGCTGCCATCTTTAAGTCTACTAGTACCCCTGTAAAGGTACGTAGAACAAAAAAGCATATTGAGGTTGCTCCAGCATGTTAAGATGAAGAAAGTGTCACCTCAGTTTCTTCTTCTCCACCACCTTCCATTTCAACTGGCAGCATCATCCTTCGCTCCAAAGTGTGGGAGCATTTTGTGACACTTGGTGATTGCCGGCTAGCAAAATGTAAATTGTGTGGCTGGGAAGTCAGCCATGGGAGGGTGTTGGATCATCTAACCACCTCTTGGATGAACCAACACTTGAACAACTACCACAAGTCAGTGTTGATAAGTGCAGAAAGTGGCACTACTACATACACCAGTGTCACACTCATCACCAGTAGGTAGTAGAAAGGGCAGGGGAATCATGCCACATCTGGTCCTTGTAAGAGTAGACAGTCACAGCCCATCCCAAAATCAATACTGGCCACACTGGAAGATTTTAGCGGGTTTCATTCAAAGGGGACGTGCAGACACCAGTCCCGAAAAATTACATGTCTCATTGAACAGCTCATAGCCATTGGAGGTGCTACTTTTAATTTGGTGGACAGAAAGCCCTTCCAGTAACTTATGGAGGCTGTGCAACCTAATTATAAAATTCCATCCCGCACAACATTTAGTCGAACTATAGTGCCCTCACTGTAACAATCATGAGTTGGGCTTTTGAAGGACCTTCTAGGAAAGGCCGGTGGCCAGTCAGTGCACTTTAACACTGACTTAAGGAGTGCTCAGAGTGGCCAGCATGCCTTCCTGTCATTGACAGCGCATTGGTGGCAGCCCAGTGTGTTGCAAGATACATAATTACCATTACGAACAACAAGTTCAGGTACAGTAGCCAAGCAGGGGCACCACTCTTTCCTCCTCCATGCTGAGGTAATAGATCAGCAGCACACCTCAAATAACATTCACAAAGCACTGCAGAACATGGGTTTTGTGGTTTCTGATGGTGCAGCTAACAAGACAAAGGCTCTCTGGGATGGCAGATCCGTGGGTATGTGCTGCTCAGCTCATGTCCTGCATCTGGTAGTTAAGGCTGCTGTCGAGGATGGCAATAACAATGGAAGGTTGTCAGCACTTCTGGAGTCATGCCAACAAATTGCTGGCCACTTCCATCATAGTGTCAAAGATAGCCAGCTCCTCAAGGAGGAACAGAAAAAGGACCAGGAGGAACTCCACCTTAGATATGCTAGAGCTTATCCTGGAACAGAAAAAGGCAATGCAAACAATGTCATGTCACCATTTCACTGGCAGTAACAGAAAACTAGGTAGGGCTGACTGGGCCCTGATGGAGCAGGTAGTGACAGACCTCACACCTTTCCATGCTTTAACAAAAAATTTTAAGAGAAAGCTAGTCTGGCCTAAGTCATTCCCCTCTTCACACACCTCTCCTTAAAAATTGACAATTTCCTTGCCCATAGGGAATGCTTGCCTTGAGCTGAGGGTAATATAATTCCCAATGTTACTGCCCTTCTAACGAAGCTGAAAAAGGAACTGACTCGGGGCATGGAAGAGCACATGGACAATTGTCTCGAATTAATGCTTGCCACAATTTGAGATCCTTGAATCAAAGGCAAGATGGCACTTAGTTCCATTCCCTCACTGCCTGGAGAGAACAGTTGATAGAGAGGGTGCGTGAAAGGCGAAGAAAAAATAAAATGCAGTCAGAGGAGGCAGGAGAAGATTCCACAGATGAGCTGGAGAAGTGTGGTGTTCTTCTGGGACCTATCAGTAGCAGCGCCAGTAGCACTTCATCTTGTTCCAGTAGATGCTGCTTTTTATGCTGAGGCAAAGGACAGATTATGCTTCAGACAAAAGAAAGAGCTCCCCATTTAGAAGAAGTGCTGAGTTTAAGGTTAAGGCTTACCTTGCGGAGCCTTCTTTTCACCCAAGTACAGATCCCTTGACTTTCTGGGATAACAAGAGGGCTGTGTGGCCTACTTTGTCCTTGGTAGCCCAGGAGTTGTTTTCTTGCCCCCCAACCACTGTCCAGAGTGAGCGGGTATTTTCTGTAACAGGAAGTATACTTAGTCCCCAGTGCTCTCAATTGGCCCCCCAGTTCATGGAGCAAATTACTTTTTTAAAAGTCAGCCTGCCAAAGCTGATTTACCCTGCTCTCAGGTTCAATGCAGATTAAAAAAAAAGGACTTCATCTATAATCATCCATAGTACCATAATATGCTGAGCGCTCCAGCTTACCCAGCTCTAGAACAGTGGTAGGTTGGTTAGATGACACCCCCCTGACTTGGTGGGACACAGGGGGGAATTTACATTGTTGTCCCATTATACAGGTTGTTCAGTCTTGCTCTATTGTTTTTTATCTCTTCTAAAAAACATCTGCGGTAGCTTTCTACTGAGTACTGCCTGCTCCAGTATTCTGCAGTTTGCTGTTGGCTACATCTACAGTGTTCCTGTCATCCTGAATCCGCCCTGCACCAGTCATCCTCAGTTTTGTAGTCTCTTCTAAAATTCTGTTAAATCTATCTACTGGGTCCTGTACCAGTGTTCTGCAGTATGCTGCTGGCTACATTTACAGTGTTCCTGTCATCCTGAGTCCACCCTGCACCTGTCACCTTCAGTGTTCCTTCTTCCTTCGAATTTCATTTATTTGTTCATTCATGCTTGTAGCTAGCTAGCTACATCCATACGTTATGGTACTATGGATGAAGTAGATAAGGCTAAATGTCCACCTTACCCTGTTTCACCATCGTAAGTTAAACCCTGGAAATGGTTCCATTTATTTTTATTTATTTAATTTTAATTTTTTATTGTATATTTTAAAGTATTTTAAATTAATCCAAATAATTTGAACTAGTGACGAATTTCGTCCGAATCAAACAGGTCAGGTCCAAAATGCGGATCCTCTGAAAGGGAAAAAAAAAATTAGTCCAAAATCGAATTTTACAGAATTTTTTTGCTGTGCACAAGTCTACCGCCCATACGATTGCACCACTGAACTGCAGTTGAGCTCCATACCTCCTTGAGGTTGAGTTTACTCTCTTTCTGTTGCAAAGAATAAGGCCATGGAGGAGTATGTTGTGGATACACTGTCCTAGGGGTTCATCCGCAAGTCCTCCTCTCCTGCTGGGGCCAGATTCTTCTTCTGGAAGAAAAGAGTGGCAAACTGAGACCCTGTATTGATTACAGGGGGCTCAATCGTATCATGGTTGAAAATGTTACCCTATTCCATCTATTACAGAGCTATTTGATCGACTGAAAGGGTCAAAAGTATTTATTAAATTCGAATTGAGAGTGGCGTATAATTTGGTATGGTTAAAGGAGGGTCACGAATGGAAAACTGCATTTAACACCAGGAGAGGGCATTACATAATGCCTTTCGGTCTCTGCAATGCTCCTGCAGTTTTCCAGGAATTCCTAAATGAAGTCCTCCAGGACATGCTCCAACAATGCGTGGTGGTATACTTAGATGACATTCGGATCCATTCCTCCTCCATGGAAAGCCACCAAGCAGATGTAAACCAAGTTCTGAAAAGATTTAGAAAAAATAACCTATTTAGTTCCACCACGAACAGGTCACCTTCTTGGGGTACTTAATTCTTAATTTCAGAGGTCGGTTTCGCAATGGACCCTGAAAAACTCTCAGATGTTCTCAAAAGGCGGCGACCAGTAGGTCTCCACTCTGTTCAACATTTTCTAAGGTTCGCTAACTACTATAGGAAATTTATCTGCAATTTTTCCTCTATTGTAAAACCCCTTACCGATATGACAAAAAAAGACGGTAACTCCACTCACTGGTTCCCGGAAGCCATCAAGGTATTTGAGTCACTAAAAGCTGCTTTTGTCGCAGCACCCATTTTGGCACACCAAAAACCCGAGCTTCCATTCGTACTTGAGGTCAATGCGTCTGAGACAGGAGTAGGTGCCCTACTGCCTCAATGTCCTACTCCTGAGAGCCAGTTGCACTCATGTGGATATTTCTCCAAAAAAGCTAAGTCCTGCAGAGTGCAACTATGAAATTGGCGACCATGAGTTGCTGGCGATAATACTCGCTCTCGAGGGAGCTTCCATGACAGTCCTAATCCTCATTGATCATAAAATCCTCACCTACCTGTCCGAGGCTAAGCACTTGTCTCCAAGTCAGGCCAGATGGGCCTTATTTTTGTCTCATTATAATTATGAGGTTTCGTACCTGTCCAGGCTGATGCCCTATCTAGACAGTTCTCGGGGGCTAAAGAGCCGAGTAATGGCCACCATACATACCAGAATAACATCTCCCCTCTGGGAGAGAATATACGGGCCGCCCAAGTAGATGCACCACTGAGACTCCCTCTGAGAACTGTTTTGTATCTGTTAACCTCTGTACCAAGGTACTTCCAACGTACCATAATACTAAGTCAGCTGGGCATCCCGGAAAAAAAACAGCTTATCTTGTCATTTTCCTATCTCTTCTGGTGGCCAGAACTTAACAAAGATATTGCTGCCTTTGTCTCTTCCTGTCCAGTCTGACCGCAGACCAGATCACCCTGTCACCTTCCAGTGGGCCTTCTCTAACCCATACCCAATGGGGAGAAGCCATGGTCACACCTTGCCATGGACTTCATAGTTAACCTCCCTCTGTCTAATGGTAACACAGTCATCCTCATGGATGTTGACTGATTTTCTAAGATGATCCACTGTATACCATTCAAAAAACTCCCATCCGCTAAAGAGTTGGCTACGGTCTTTATCAAAGAGGTCTATCGACTACACGGGGTTCGCAAAGTCATCATTTCCTTCCGGGGTAGCCAGTTTGTCTCAAGATTCTGGAGGGCCTTCTGTGCGCAACTAGGTATCCAACTCTCCTTGTCCTCAGCCTATCACCCGCAATCGAATGGGGCCACAGAAAAGGCTAATCAGAGCCTGAACCAATTCCTGTGGTGCTACATCTCAGACCATCAGAATAACTGGTTGGACCTGCTATCTTGGGCAGAGTTTCATAACAGTGCTGTCTTGGCTTCTACCCGGCTCTCCCCCTTCATGTTGAATTATGGGTATCAATCTTCCAGGATTCCAGATTCATTCACTCCCCAGGAGATTCCGGCACTGGAGGAACATCTCCAGCAGATCTGTTCCACATGGGTGCAGGTCCAAGGTCCACATGGGTGCAGGTCCAAGAGTCACTGTGAGTTCCAGGCCAATCATAAATGCCTACTCGTACCTCCTACCAGGTCAGGGAGTGGGTCTGGTTGTCCTCCAGAAACCTCAACCCTCAAATGCCCTCTCAGAAACTGGCTCCCTGTTTTGTGGGGCCTTTCCATATCTTCCGATGTGTGAACCCTGTAGCCTATGCCCTAGACCTCTCTCCCAATATGCGGATAAACAATGTGTTCCATGATCGCTGCTGAAACCCCTGGTATGTAATCATTTTACTTTGGTCGCTCCTAGTCCCCATTTGGTGCCCGTTGACGGCCATGAAGAGTTCAAGGTCCACTCCATAGTTGACCTTCGTAGGTTCAGAGGGAGACTTCAATATTTGGTCCATTGGAAGGGGTACGGTCCAGAGGAGCGCTCATGGGTTCTAGCCATGGGTGTGCATGCTCCTGCCCTCCTCTGTGCTTTCCATGCATGCTTTCCCCCCAAACCTGGTCCTACCAGGGTATTTAAAGCAGCCTGGCTCACTTCCTCCTTGCCCTTGTGTTGTTGTTGCTGATTGCTTGTCATTCTCCTGTTCTCCTGTTTATCCTTGTATAACCTGGTTTCCTCTGATGATCCTTGTGGCTCCTGACTCCTGGCTTGTTCCTGACATCACTGACCTCTGTGTTAATGACTCTGGCTTGGCTGAGTATCTGTCTTTGTTCCTGACCCCAGCTTGTCTTTTGATTTATGCTCATGCATCACCATTCTGTTTTGTTTGTTTTTTGTCACTTTAAAAAAGGTGTTTTGCATTTTATATTTTTTGTTTCTGTCTGGTTCCTGGTCCCTAGCACCTGAGTTCCTGATTATCCGTGCATGATCTGGCTTCCTCTGACGTGCCTTCTGGCTCCTGATTCCTGGCTTGTTCCTGACATTGCTGATCTCCATATTCCTGACCCCTGCTTGTCTGAGTACCTACCTTGGTTCCTGACCTCGACTTGTCTTTTGGTTTATGCTCCTGGATCACGATTTTGCTTTGGTTATTTTAATAAAGGTGTTTTGCACCTCACATATTTTTGTCTGTCTGGTTCCTGGTCCCTAACACAATCTCCTCCCTCCCTTATTCTTCCTAGAATGCCCCAGACTCTCCTAATACAGAGAACATATGTCCTACCTATAAGACTCCCTAAACTAAACCTCAATTCCCCTTTATTCGACTATCTTCTATAGCTCAAAAAACATACTGCTTTCTCCTTTCACAAACACAGAATGGTATGTTGTGAGAGCCGGACACCCTATTATATGTCTGTAGAAAAGTAGAGAAAACTTTCATATGTGGGGAAACATTTTTCTTCCCATTGATTTCAATGAAATAAGCTAGGTAAAAAAATCAGAAAAACTGCACTTTTCGTTGGAAATTATTTGCCAAGCGGAAAGTGCCATTATTCAATGATTTTGGTTTGAGGTGAAAATTTTCACCTATCCATAATCAGGAGATGGTTGTCTGTTTGACTGGATGAACATAAAAAAATGTGGCTACCTCTCAACCTCTGTTTCTTATATTTGAGCTCTACAGTTCTATATGTTAAAAACACAATGACAGAAAACTGTTTCCAAATGTGTTATGTAATACGTTAAATATGTTTTTGTATTTGAAGAAAAATATGAAATAGAAACATAAAATTTTATGGTCATTTGCCCCATCTAGTGATCATTTTTCCTACTGCAAGAATCTCAAACCTAACATGGTCCTTGTCTTTGTCTTATGCCTATGGTATTCATGCCTCAATTCCATCACTGTATTAACCTCTACAACTTCTGCAGGTAGTCTGTTCCATAGGGGTGGGTGATAGGTTCCATCATGTTCCCATAACTTGGTTATCTGCTTTTTCATTGGAAACTTACCTTTAAATAAAGCAATTAAAATTGTAACCATTTTCTTCCATTGCCAGAAATTTTTTGCTATTTTTTTCAATTGCTACAAATGTTTTACCCATTTAACTATGATTTTTTACTTTTTTGCTATAAAAAATTGATGTTTTCCAGAAAATGAAAAACAATACAAGCAGCTACAGAGAGAGAGATAGAGCGAGAGAGAGAGAGAGAGAGAGAGAAAGAGAGGGTGCTATACTGTTGTGCTATGCAAAATTGTGAAACTTTGAGGTAGTAGAGGTCATAGTGTGTGCTATCACTATGAGTATCTGGAATACTAAGAAAAGGAGGGCAATTATGTGTTCAGAGAGTTTGAGGAGCAGGAAGTGACCATTGCCAACATTCAGGGGTCTGGATGCCCTGATTGCTCAGGCCAAATGATGACTAGTCACCTTACATCAACCCTACAGATTTTGGGGAAATTTGTGTCACGGGCATAGGAAGAAGAGGGTAATAGTATGAGCAGAACAGGTCAGCTACTTGTACCTGTTGCCATTGCTGCACCTTCCAGGGTGTCTTGTGATTCTCAGGAGGGGGTAAAGGAGGAGATGATGCCAAGTGTGACAGCAAGGGACCCTAAGTCACACTTGTCATTCCCAAGGAGTCCCGCCACTATTCCTACTACTGAGATTCAGCAGCTGCAGACTTGCAGTGTTAAGAGTGAGGGAGGGGGTGATACTAGTAGTTAGGAAGAAAATTGATGTGGTTGGTAATAGTGAAGCAGCTGGTGGGACTAACCTAACCACAGGAGATCCTGCTGATGCTGAGGTGGTAGAGGAAGTGATGTGGAATGGCCAAAACTAGCAGTGAAGGTAGACCACAGCATTGTTAAGATGGAGTATGAGTCTGAAGAAGTCAGAAATGGTGGCTCGAAGCAATAGTACCAATACAACCCTGAGCACAGATCAGCTGTCTGCTGCTAGTGCAGCTAGTCTGCCTTCTTCAGCTCAACAAGAGATGGCAAGTGTGACAGTAGGGGACCCTTTTTCACATTTCTCATCCCTGCCGACCGGTGAGTCGTAATAGAGAAGCAGCAGCAGCAGCAAGGAGGGACTGGTTGACTGGTGATGTTGATGATGATGGTGGAGAAGCTGGAGTGGTAAAGACAGTAATGGCCTTTTTAACCAAAAGCAAGAAGGAATGGGAGATGGATAAGGGTATGGGGATGGGCATCTCCATCACCACCAGCAGTGAGAATTAAGAACTAGTGGAGCTTGCTGCTGCTGACATTTCTGCTGCTGTTGAGTTGCAAAGGCAGCAGGACTATGAAGAGCAGGGCCACAGACCACTGTGGATACAGTGGGAATGGGGTCCACAAGTGATGCGGGACTAGGACAGGTTCCACTTGCCAGCAGTAACAATACTCCTGGCCCTAGGTGTAGTGCTGATTATGAGGCAGTAGCAGCACCAGCAGCAACTTAATACTCTGCCAACAGCCAGTTAAGGGGAATGTGGAGGACAAGATGAAAGAGACTATTCTCCTCCACCTTTCCCCTCCTTCCTGAAGTCCTAGGTGTGGGACTATATTTCTCTTATGGCAGTCATCAGCGATGGCACTGTGCACAATTTGTGAAAAGTCATTGAAAACGGGAAAGGGGGGAAGCACCTTAGCACAAGTACCCTGATAACATACCTGAAACACAGATACCATGAAATTTATGTGAAACATTTTAAAGCCAAACACCCACCGAAGAAATTGGGCACTGCTGTTATGTACCCCCTGATTCTCCCCAAAGACAATAAGAGGTAAGATGTAAATGAAAGAGGAGGAAGAAAAGAGAAACCCAGCCAGAGCCTGAAAGCTAGATGGCAAGTGAAACACACTGTAACGGTTTTTCAAGACACTCAGACCAGCAGGTTAGAATAAAACACAATTTTATTAAAAAAATAAATAAGAAAGATCGCCCTCTATAGGCAACACAGAATAATAGCGAGATATAGGCTTACAGATGCCTTCTCAGGCCCAGTATACAGATGGAAGAACTATACATATACTGTCATAGGACAGGCACAGAATAGTAAGGGTACTCAATGGTTAAGTACAAGTAATCAATCAGTCTCTGTTGTGGTGTTTGGCATACCCAAGGTGGTAATGAGGCAGCAAGTGGTGTTAGAAGATGGCTGTTTAGGCTGAACAGGATCTGAGGCCAGAATACTGCAGAGTAGTTTGAGCCAATAGCCCCCACGGGGGTAGTAATGGAGCTAGATCACACTGCAAGAACTTGAGCCAAAAGCCCCCACGGGAGTAGTAATGGAGACAACTACACTGCAAGAGCTTGAACCAGTAGCCCCCACGGGCGTAGTAATGGAGACAAACTGTACGGAAATAGCTTGAGCCAATAGCCCCCACGGGCATAGTACCGGAGACAAATTGCACTGCAAGAACTTGAGCCAATAGCCCCCACAGGTGTAGTAACGGAGACTAATGGTACTGCAAGAGCTTGAGCCAATATCCCCCACAGGTGTAGTAATGGAGACAAACTGCACTGCAAGAGCTTGAGCCAATAGCCCCACTGGGCGTGTAACGGAGAGTTAACACTGAATGAGCTAGAGCCAACAGCGCCTCCCGCGGGTGCGGTAACGGAGACCAACTACACTGCAAGATGACAAGATGAGCCGCCGCCTAAACAAGGCTCTAAACGAGACCGGCTCATCAGATGTAGCGGATGATCAGCAACAGCTCTGCAAGTGTTAAAGGAGGCTCAGATAATGGAGACAACCGCTCTGCAAGTGTTAATGGAAGCTCAAGGAATGGACACACAGCTCTGCAAGTAAAACCGGAGGCTCAACAAGTGTTAATGGAGGCACTCACGATCAGCCCTGCCACAAGCACAGCGGAAGTCAGAATGTCGCCTCGGTGACACCAAGCAGCAGGAAGCAGGAACGATGGCAGGGACAGTAGCAAGCCGGTTCAGGTCACGGAGCAGGAAGTCAGCCAGGCCGGGTCAGATCATGGAGCAGGGTTCTCAGACAAGCCAGATCAAGTCACAAGCAGGAACGTCAGCCGGGCCTGGTCAGATCACGGAGCAGGATTCTCAGACAAGCCAGATCAGGTCACAAGCAGGAACGTCAGCCAAGCCGGGTCAGATCACGGAGCAGGAACTCGGGAGTGTAGTCAAAAACAGGCCAAATCGGTACACAGGAATCAGGAACACTGGAACACAGCAACAGCAACACTGGCTCAGGAACACCACGAAAGGGCACCTGACAGGTGCCAAAGGCCAGGCATAAAAAGGTCACAATGGGCAGGCCAAACAGGCTCAGCCAATAGGAGCGCAACACAAGCGAGAGTGACAGAAAAGTTCACGGGCACCGTGATACACATGGCTCGTCATCACCTTCTTGCTCTAGGGTCTGGCCATGGGAAGATCTTGTAACTACATCTTCTGGTGATCCATTTAGTTCATCTTTACCTCCCCCACCAGCTGATAGCATTCAGTAGATGTCAATCATGTCAGGATGTGGCAGGTCATGTCTACCCATAGCACACTTTGTAGTGCACTGTCCACACATGGCAGTGTTATGGAGGATAATCGCAATAAGAGTATAAAGCAGCACCTGAGGGGATTCCATCCCACAGAAGACACTAAGATGATAACAGGAGGTGTTCAACATTTTTATTAAAGTGCAAGTTGCCAGGTGTCGTTAGCAGGTAGCAAACAAGAGGCATAGTGACAGAAGCAGTATTCAGTTTCTGGTGTGATGATTTCACATGAAAGGCACAGTTTCGTCCTGCTCTCAAGGGAAAAATGTATATTCTAACAACACACCCATAATTTTGGAGGTGGGGCATGTGTAGAAGCATTATTGGCTAACTTTTTTTCTCAAAACAAAAGAATGTCCACACTCACTGGTATATATAAAGTATAAAAACAAATTATAAAAGGGGGATTATCGTCGGGTGATTGATGTTGTCCCTGCGTTCGGATGTTTTTACCTTTTCAATAAAGCTCTTGTTTTTTATACTTTGTATATATCAGCAAGTGCAGACATTCTTTTCTTTTGAACGTTTCAGTTGGAGGAGTGGAGTTCCTTTGTTCCAGCACTGCCATTGAAGATGGTGATTAATGTTAGCTTGGAGATCAAGCATGGTGGTGAGCATTCTCAAGACTGGGTGAGTGAAGCATCCAGTTAACTGTATTTTGTTTTGCAGTTTTCGCTACATTAATTGGTCATGTATTATACTGTTGTCTGCTAGAGCGGTCTATTTTGCTTGTATCAACTTATTTTCTCCACATGTGCCTGAAGTGATGGGGGCTGGTTGTGGTGCCTCAAGTGCATCACTGGAGTTAGTAGTGGCAAGTGAAACCATGATCATCTATCACCCATATCTCTGCTGTTGTTGATCACATTCACTTGGATAATCATCCTGCTGCTTAAACAACTCAACAGCAGCAGCAGCAAGAACAGCAGTTGCAAATGCTGCAATGACACTGGGGCATTTGCCACTGGCCACCATAAAATGACCTGCTGGCACTCGTCCAGTATGGCATTTTTTTTTCCTCAGGTCTTGTTCTTTAAAAAAAAAAAAAAAAACAGAGAGGCCTACAAAAAAAAAAAAAACAATTTATGGGAGCTTGTTTCTAACAAGCCTAAGTCCTACAAATCACTGATTCCTCAGGGCTTGGGACTCTAACAAGTCAAATTGATAAAAAATTATCTTTTATTCCCCAGAGAATAAATAAAAATTATCTGTGATTCCTCAGGGCTGGTGATGCTAACAAACCAAATTGATAAAACTTAAGTCTGATTCCCCAGGACTTGTGACACTAACAAGCCAATTTGATAAAAATTATATGTGATTCCTCAGAGTTTGTGACCCTAACAAGTCAAAGTTACATTATTTCTCAGGGATTGGGCCTTAAATGTCTGTCCTACAAATAAATATTTCCTCAGGATTTGGGTCTAACACAAGTTTAAGTCCTACAACAAATTAATGTTTCCTTAGGGCTTGCGCCAAACACAAGTCTAAGTCCTGCAAATCAAAGTTTCCTTGGGCCTCTAACAACAAGTCTAATCCCTAAAAATTATCCTCTACAAAATACTCTATCAAGTCAAGTATCAGTCTTCTCAAGTCACAGCTTATGTCAGGGGGACCCGTGTCTGTCACGATACATACCAATTAGAGTTGGGTGAAAAGTGTGAAAAATTTCCTGCATGACTTTTCACGAAAACTTGCAGATTTTTTGCTTTTTCCCAGGAAAGTTTTAGCCTATGCAAAAATTTCCTCCTTTTCACCTATTTTAACAAATTTTTCACCTATATTTCCAATAGGTACTACAATTTCCACTGTAATATTACTTCTTCTGAGGGTTGTAGTTTAGAAAGTCAAAATTGTGAGTCCTATAGCAACCTATGCTGTCATCCTTCTCAGATTATTGACACACATTACTTGTCACTCATAGCAGGGGTCCCAAGTGGAGTAGATGGCAGCAACCCTTCTTCACTTCACATCCCTCCTCCACCTCCTCATCTGTGCTGCTGTTAATATATTTGTCTTGGCTTTGTCTGTCATGTGTGGATTCTGCTACCTGATACTCAGGTGGTATGAGTTGTTGGTCCATTTTTAGTCTCCCAACATTGCTGCTTGATAGCCGTGACCTGTGGTCATTGACATTATAACTAGCCGTACTGAAAACTCTCTCAGACTCAATGCTTGCTGGAGGACAACTTAGGGTTTCCACTGCAGTATGTGTAAATGCTGGCCACACACACTGCTTTTTTTGCCAGTATACCATGGGTCATTGTTCTGAATGGGAATTTCTGGTTGATGATGTAGCTGCTTCTGCTGGTTGAAATTCTTTGCTGCCTTCCTTATCACTATACTGTCTAAATATTTGTTGTGCCCTCACTTTCTCCTTCTCATCCTCCACAATGTAACCCTCCACTCAATCAATAAGCATGTCTCGATATTCATTGACAGAATCCGATTCCTCAGAGAGTCGCTGCTGATCATCATGACTCCTGGTTGTGACAAACTGCTGATGGCCCTTTGGCAGAAATTCTGAATATTGTGTTTGAAGCAGGGGTCCAGCAAAGTGGCAAGAATGTATTTCTTTTAATGGACACTATGTGAGGATCTTGTTAGCAAGTTAATATGTCCTTTACCAGCTGGTACATGTCTGTGTTATCATTATAGTAAGAATCCTCAGCCATGCTCCTCATTTTTTTCTGCAATAAAAATATCAGTGGTAGAATTTCACTAACTCCTGCCCCAATGTGACTTATCAGCATGGTTTCCTCCTCAAACAGTTTCAGCAGCTCACATACATCACAGATTAGTTGCCATTGGCTCCTTCCAAAGCCTTCCAGTTTTGCATGGTGTACTCGCTAATGGCTTTATTCTGCTCACACAAATGGCCTAGCATGTACATGGTAGAATTCCACCTGGTAGGGGCCTCCATTTTCAGCTGGTGATGTGGCAGGTTGTTATGCTCTGGTATGGCATATATAGAGCTGTGTGCACTGTAGGAGTGACTAAAATGGGCACAGATTGTGCTGGCAATAGTAAGCATCTCTTTGTGGGTTTCGGATTCTGCTAAGTTTCTGGTCACAACTAAATTTAGCACATGGGCAAAGCAGGGCACATGTACCATACTATCTATTCTCAAAGCAACAATTATGTTGAAACCTTTATCAGCAGACACAAAACCAGATTTTAAGGAGAAAGATATCACTTGCTCTAGCTTACTTAGAACATCTACAGCTTTGTGGGACTGTCTCTCAAAACTCTGCATGCACAAGGTGGCGTGACAATGGTATGAGCTATCCTGCTACTGCTGCTGCTACTGCTATTGTCACATTTTAATCACACTGTCAGAACCAGAAGCATGATTACTGGCTATTTCCTGATGCTGTAAGCTAGTGTTTTCCACTTTTGGTGCTGGGAGTTAAACCCAGTGAGCAATCATAGTCATATAGTCTGTGCTCTGCCTGCTTTCCACATATCTGTTGTCAGGTGGATTTCCTTGCTATGCACACTTTTAAACCCTTTGCCCACCAGACTAACCACCTGCTTGTACAATTCAGGCCCAGCAATCTGGGAAAAATAACTGTGGCTTGGGATATCCCAACGTTCTCTGAAACCTCGGTTTTCCACAAAAGAATATGGCATCATGTCCATTGCCAACATCTTTGCAACCATTCCACGGGTGTACATTGGGATTGTTTTTGTGAAAATCTTGACTTTTGCAGGAACTCAGTCAGTGTGAGTTGGCAGGACATGGAAGAAGAAGCCTGAAACTTTATTGTTTTAGCAACATAACAAGAGGAGGTGGTGGTGGTAGAGAAAGCATATGTGGGCAGTCTATGACCCATGCCATCTCCTACAGCAAAGCCAGAGTCATCATAGTCCTCTGCAGCAGGAGCTATAGGTGTAATTTGGACTGAACTGTTGGCACTGGCAGTAGCATACTCTCTGACACATAAATAACTTTACTACTTCTTTTTTCTGCCCCAGAGCCCTGGGAACTTTTTAAAGTGCTTCTCCTGCTAGTTGCGGCACCTTTGGCCTGCTGAAAGTGTGTCTCCCAGTCAAACCTGTGGTTGTGCTTCAGGTGGGATTTCATAAAATAGGCGCCTAGGTGTGAGTTTGCTTTCCCCCTGCTCATGTGCTTTTCGCACAGTCAACAGATAGCAACATGCTTAGCTTGAGGATCTTGAGTGAAGTATCTCCATACTGTGGACTTCATGGATTGAATCGTCCCTTGGAGTAGAGGGATCATCATCATTGATTGCACATGTTGCAGCAACCATTGCTGCAGTCAGTTTTTAAACTACTACTTTACTCTCACTTCCCTGCAATTCTCCACCTCTCCACCTCTCCCTCCCCCTTCCCCTTGTGCATTTGCTGGATATTACTCAACTACACTGTGTTTTTTTACTGTATGGTACACAACACAACTGATGAAGCTGTATGATGACAGCTGTCTGTCACTGTCACCTAATATAGTTAGTCCTTTATTCTTTTTTATTTATTTATGTATTTATTTTTTAAGTTGTCCACCCTTTTGTCTTACAGCAGTCTGTCCAAAAAAAAATTATAACTGAAAAACAAAATCAGCTTCTTCTTTCCCCAGACTTGCCCACCCAGCACAGAGACAATAACAGCAAGATCAGCAGCAAATAGGTCCTCAGCTGCCTGTGTCTTGCCAGTCAGTCAATCTGAATTTTGGGGTATTTTTTGGGGTTAACCTCCTTCCTCTCCCCAGAGTGCCCCACTGACTCTCCTTATACAGGGGAGAAATGTCCTACCTAAAAGATTCCCTAAACTTCAATTCCCCTATCTTCTCTAGCTCAAACAAGGTGTTGTTCTCTCCTCACAGAAACACAGAATGCTGTGAAAATTATTCGCCAAGCGGAAAGTGACGTTATTCGCTGATTTCAGTTTGAAACAAAACTTTTCGCCCATTCCTAGTACCAATTTCTAGTTTTATTTTTAATTGTATTTATTTGTTTATATTAACTGCCCCCCCAATACCAGTCAACAACACCCCCCTCAAAGAAATCCCTATTCAACTGATTCTTTCCCCAGATTCCACCTACCACCAATACATGCACCCTCCTCAGGCCACTTTTATACCTTGTCTTATTTTATTTTTTTTATTAACTGTCCATTTCCAATTCCAGTCAATAACCCAGCAAGAACATTCAACTTATTGTTTCCCCACACTCCACCAACACAAGCACCCTCATACCCCTTTTATACTATGCCTTTGGGGAATAAAATAACATTTTCTATGTGTTGTGTCAAAATACAATGTTGCAGAAAACTGCACTTTTGGGAGGAAATTATTCATCAAGTGGGAAGTGCCATTATTTGCCGATTTTGGTTTGAGGCGAAAATTTTCACCCATCCCAACTATTCCACCATCTTAATAAGTTAAACTTTCTTATATACACATTAATTAATTCAAATAAAATTGTGTTCAATTATACATTTACACCATATATTCCAGAGACCAGTTGTGGAAATCAATGGTAATGTTTTATCAGGAGACACCTTTTAAATAATAAGATGATACGCCAAAGTTCAATGCAGTGGTGGATACAAGAGGGATCTAGCCATTTCCAGTAGCCACTGTTCACTTCCAGACCTATATGCAAGCTGTATAAATACATTATGGGTACTAAGGTCACATAAAATGTACATGAAATTACTAAGGAAGTTTTTTAGGAGCAAGAGTTTTGAGTCCATGTACAGAACATAGAAAAACTGTGAAACACTTTGCAACCATTACAGTATAAGTGAGGCGAGGATTAAAAATTATACTCTTGGCACTCTTTAGGGTGAGGCAGCCATCAAACAAAACAAAGTTGTTAAATGGTGTTTTGATATTTAACACAACATATCTTTCTATCTATATATATATATATATATATATATATATATATATATATATATATATATATATATATGAAAGACAAGAATCCAAGACAAAAAAAAATTCAATTAAAAGTAGAGGATGCAAAGTAATATCATTCCTCCCAATGCTGTTGTAAAATCATAAAAAAGCTACTTAATATAATTGTCATCTCCTGGAGGCTAGAAAGCAAACTGTTATTGCATTTAAAAAAATTAGTTCAGTTTGCCCAGAGGAAAATGAAAGTTATTAAAATAACCAATTTATTTAAAAAAATCTATTTGTGGTAAACAAAAATAAAAATATTGAGGCATTTTCTGTAGTTTGAGAGTGTTAGTCCAGCATTATTTTTGCAATAGTTTATAGAAATCTACAGTGAATATATTTTATAAGCACCAAACATTGCTGAATTCTGATGACTAAGAAGTATATGACTAAGTGACCCACATCAGTATAAGAACAATACTTAACATTTATCATTGCCTCTTTCCTTAGAATGTAATCTTGCCCCATAACCACATTGATCGTTTTTATATCAATTTGTTTGGTCTTAGTAATTTAATGTGTGTAACATTAAGTTAAATTTTAGTGTTTAAAAAAGTTACAATTAAATTTAAATCTAATTTCTCTAGATTAGAATAATTTTGAATCTGCTTAATTTTTACCCACCTGCCATAAACGTGACCGTGATAATCATTTTCCTTTTCAGTATTTAATAAAGCTGAGTATTTTGTGGATTGAATAACAAAGGCACTATCAAAATGAAAATCTAGAGTTTTAAGCTTACTTTTCATATCTGCTTATATTCAGCATCCGTAACAAACATAATTATCAATAAAGTCACATAAATTATATAAATATAGTCAAATTTGATTTAAAAAAACTATTCAAAGGGAATGACACAGTGACACCGCAATTAATCAGAATATACTCAGAGTTGTTAAATTATAAATAAATAACTATATTCACAAATTAATACATACTTACATAAATAAAATATCCCTGGACTAGTGGTGCTGCTTAAAAAAAAATCACAGACACCAGAAATGTAAACATATACAGTTGGATCTCCTACAGACAAGACAGAAAATTTAAATCAAATTTATATGTCTATTAATATTGATAGAGGATAATTTATGCCAATAAATACTAAGTAGTTGTATACTGATAGATATGAGTAATTTAAGTTAACCTTCTTTTATTGTAACAGCTCAAGATAAACAGAATTGGTCAGAGTGATATATATATATTTTTATATTACATAGTAACGTAGTAAATTAGGTTGAAAAAAAAGTCCACATAACCCTGAAAAATGAAAATTATATAAGCCTTCCTACCTCCAACTATAATAGACTATTTACCAGTAATTCCTGTTTTACCTACTAATACACAGCCATTCATGTTCCCTCTTGAAAGAAATGCGTCTAGGCCTCAATTCAAGTTGTCCTCGGTACAAAAAAAAAATGGCCGATGGCAGCTTTTTAAGCACTGTAAGCCATTTGATTACCAGTATTATGCACAGCTAACGGGAGTTAAAAAATGAAAACAGTGTTAATAATTCACCCATTGAGAACAATGGAACAGCTCTACCCAGGAGCCATTCAATGCCGTGTGGCCAGTGCCAACTGATACATTTACATGTGAAGTTTTGCACCCAGTCTTTCTTGGCGTACAGCCCACAATGAAAATTAAAAACCACAGTTGAACAAAGGAAAGGAGAGAACCAACAGCTCACAAAACACTTAGAACAATCACAGCAATTGCAAAATTAACCCATGCAATGCCAAGGAACCACCCAGAAAATGCACATGCTCTACAAAGAAGTCCCAGACAACCAACATCAAGCCATCAAACCCCTAGGAGACAAGGGGTTTACAAAGCAACCCAACACAATCCATCACACCATACCCTGGAACCACAGAGGTTAACACATAACAGCAGATATATACACACAACACAATATGCACACCTGTCAATCCTTAAGCAACCCAAGCTCAACTGTGCAACATCACTAGCCAACGGAGACCCAAGGTGCACCTGACAATGTCACACACACATCTGACAGGTACACTGTAATTACAACAAATCAGACTAACAACAAGAGCCACACCACCACTTAACTGGACAACACACCTTCTAATTTTTTACTCCCTACCTGATGACAGCATCTGGATAATATCCCAACACTGTCTTAAAGGGACATCTCACCATCCTCAGACATGATGTGTTTACAGTGAGACCACTCAGAGACAGATTATGAGCAGCATGTTTCTACTGCAAATCTGGAAAAGACATCAGAGAAGGGGGAGTATGAGGGCAAGGGAGCCCCAGGAACCACCAAGCACACCAGAACATCCACCACATGTTGCAAGCATTGATGCTCTGGCTAGCAAGCCTGAAAGAAGCCCATTTACACCTGTAAAATCATACCAGACAGCAGCACAAGGGTCACACTCTTCAGAATGAAGGACCCTGAAATGAGAAACCACTACATGTTGACGTCTTATGGCACCATCGACCTATATGAGATTATCAAAGATGACATTGACCCCATATACTGCACCAACCATGCCCTATCTGGTTTGCAGAAGCTGCATGTCCCAGCCCATGTGCTCAAGGGCACTGTCTCAGGTGTCGGCAACCCTCAAGAAGAAGGCCAGGTGCATCCACTTCCCCTCCACCGACATGGAGTATACATGTGTATATCAGGAGTTCTACATAAAAGGAGGCATGCCCAGGGTCATGGGTGCAATCAACTGCACACGTGTGCATAAAGGATTCAATGCATGAGGGGCTTCTTTTATAAACAGGAAGAATTTCCACTCTATCAACGCACAAATGGGATGTGATTCTAACATGAAGTTAACCCATTTTTTTTCCTCCTATCCTGGCAGCTGTCACAACTTGTATAATCCTCAAGCACTCTGTCTACAGGGAATTTGAGAATGGGACCTATACAGGAGGATGGTTTTTGGGTGAGTCAACAATCTTAACATCACTTCACATCCACAGGTGCACTCACACGTAAAGTAAACACAGCTTAGCATGGTCATGACAGACAAGTAGGACATCCCCCTACACAATATCCCTTTGTCACAATGTCACTTTTTACCACAGGTGATGATGGGAAGGGTTGCAAAATGTGGCTCCTCACATCAGTACAAAATCCCCAAAACACCTGCACAGGAATGCTACAGTGAGGCTCTTGTCTGAACAAGGAATGCAATAGTTCACACCTTGGGCTACTGAAATCAACATTTTGGTGCCTGGATTACTCAGAGGGAGCTCTGCAATATGCACTAGGCAAGGCATACAACATCATCCTAGCATGTGCCATACTACATTACATAGCCATTGACACATGTCTAGTTCATGATATTGAGCCACAACCCATTGTGGAGGTCCCTGTTCCCCTTGCAGACAATGAAGAGACTTTGAGAGGGGTGGAGATATGAGATAGGCTCATCAGGGACCACTTTACCTGTAAGTTTAATATATTAATCAAACTCAGTTCATATATGACCATGATTAGGCTTGAGAAATGTGTGCAAACACACTCACAAAACACATAATGATCTGTTTCACTTCACAGGATAACTGACATACACAGCCTTGGTATTGCCTGCTACAACATCCCAACCACATATCTGGTACAGTTTATACTCCATGCAGCAGCTATTCCATGGATGTGTTTTATTGAGGATGCAAATTCAATTGGCATCTGCAATTCCTTTGGCCATGATGACATTGCCACTTCAAGGATATCATCCCCCTGCGAACAAAGGTACACCACATTGCCAATGTTCATCATATTCCTGAGGTTAACGGACAGCAAACAACATTTTATTGAGATGAACATAGCCATATCAAACTTAGAACTCTTGGAGCAATAGAGGGTTATCCACTGCAATGACATACAATGCATTGGACACCATTCTGGCATTCCAGGTGTTAAAGGGGTATAAGAGTTAGCAGAAGAACAATAGCTGTGCAATACCTAATGGAGCAGAATAGGGACGGATATGCTGTGTTAGTGTTGTGTACAGCATCATAGTTACTATTTGGAAGCCAGGTTGGTAGGCCCAGCATGCTGATCTGTGTGTGTATGTGTGTGTGTGTGTGCGCGCGCACAGCACAATGACATTGGCATGCCGACACCCTCTGTTTCATGGAATTGGTACATATAGTAGATGATATATTGCTACAATGTCCCATTAACATATAAATATGGCTGGTTAGCATTTCCTTGTTCCTAAACCTGTAGGCTCCAGAGGGGCAGACAACCCATTGCTTCACAATGGGTTGTTTACTCCTCCAGAACACAAAAGGTTAATGGCATAATTGTGGTTCATCCTTTGCATAACAGACAGACTATCATCCCTTCCAACAGGCATCCATGGTGTGACCTATCATGGAATAGAGGAATGTCCAAGTGACCCTGGTGAAAAGCTAACTCCACTCCAATGAAGATCAGCTCTTGCTGTTACCTAGTGCTACTGTTTATTCAGTGGAAATAGTTAAGATGGCAACCTCTGAAAAACCTTTCCCATATTCAGAAACTGTTCATGTATATATGTATGATTTGCCTAAGATCTAACTGGAATAACTCTACAGCAATATTGTTCTACTTCACTGTTCACATACCTCTTTGAAAAGTATGAGCAGGTCAATTTTGTGTTCCCAGTAGGCTGTTTTCGTATTAAACTTACCCTTTGGGTGCTTTTGAAAAGTCTTCAATGCATTTTGTTACGATATTATCACAATGTGCTTGGCAGCTGTGCATCCTGCTCTGTGTGCTTCTCCTCATTGCTGTTGATTGTTACGGGTGCAGACGCGAGTCTGTGACATGCTCTTGTTTATACTCATGGAGCCTATTCTCCTGATTGGTTCCCGCCTTGTGTGTACCTATTTGAATGCCTTGGAGCCTAGTACCAGTTGCCCTTATGTGGTGTACCAGTAAGTCTTGTTTGTCTGCTCCATTTCGCTATGACTCTTGCTTGGCCTCCAGTCTCTCTCTTTGTATGACCCTGGCTTGTCTGACTATTCACATCAGTACTACCCGTGGCTCTGGCTGATTCCACTCTGTGTATGACCCCAGCTTGTCTGACTATCCACATCGGTACTGACCTGTGGTTCTGGCTGACTACTCGTTCTGTGTATGACCCCGGCTTGTCTGACTATCCACATCGGTACTCCCCGTGGCTCTGTCTGATTCCACTCCGTGTATGACCCTGGCTTGTCTGACTATCCACATCGGTACTGACTTGTGGCTCTGGCTGACTACTCGCTCCGTTATGACCCCAGCTTGTCTGACTATCCACATCAGTATTGACCTGTTGCTCTAGCTGACTACTCACTCCATGCATGACCCCGGTTTGTCTGACTATTCACAGATGTGGACCAGTGGCTCTGGCTGACTACTCGCTCCTTGTTGTCTCTGGTTCTCTGACTATCCATTTGATTCCAGCCCATGGCTCTAGTCAACTACTCGCTCCTTGTTGCCAGTTGTCTGACTATCCTCTTGGTACTGAACTGGGTACAGGCTGATTACGCTCATCTTGTGACCTACGCTGGTCTGGCTATTCATAGTACGGTACTGTGGTTGTGCTGCCTTTCCTTCAACTGACACTATCTGCATTTATTACCGTACAGTAGGATACACATATCTCTGGGTGCTCAGTCCTACCTACAGATAGAACCATAGGCTAGGTTCTATATTTCCGCTTCTACTTCGAGTAGCTCAGGCCTCTATCTAGTGTCAGTCTGGGTAGTAGACTGTGGTATATTGTCATACTGTTCGGGGGTGTCATTGTGGTTTTGCCTATTATAATTGTATTCTAATAAAGGTGGTTTTATTTCAAATTACTTGTGTCTGATTTTCTGTTTGTACTGGTTACTGTGACAGATGTGCTTTTAATTAATTGTTCAACACATTAAAGGAACACTATCACCCTGAAAAATATGTCTGTTTATTTTGATGTCGTATTAGCCATTTATTCATATAGCAAAATAGTTAGGAGTTATGTATCTGTTATACTTATCAAGGCATGTCTCTTGTCTTATGGGTCTATTAAATAATATATGTACAAGAGCCTTATGGTAAATCCTATTCTAAATAGTAACCCAACAAATATAGTAAATCCTTGATTAACCCTTTGAGTGCCAGAGGGGTACGCAACGCATTGCAAAGCAATGAGTTGCGTACCCCTCTGGCACTCAAAGGGTTAGATACCACCCATAAATTGTCTGAGTATAGAGATATGAAGGGGCATCAGCATCTGTATAGAAAAAACTTTTAAATTAATACCTCTATTCCGTATTGTTTTATAACACTGTTTAGAATAAAAACAAACTCACTTATCAGTGGGCATCAAAAGGTTGCCAATAACAGCAGCGGAATAGAAGTGCCAGCAACCCAATGAAGTGAAGAAATATATACATATCAATTCAAGGGAGCATGCACCTGTCACCTGCACCTCTAGGAAACACCCCTCGGAGGCACACCGACAAATGAATATACTAGTACATGTCAGCAATTACAAATGTTAGTGTAAAATAGATAAACTTATATTAAATCCTACATCGGCATCAGCCGCTATTCAGCCGCCGCGGGCTACTCAATCCAACTGCCTAAGACCAGACACTCATTGATGAAATGGTTAAAAATGATTTGCCCATTGCCAAAGATATTATAAAGTGATCCTAAAAACGTATATTAAGAAGGGGAAATTAGCATAAACTAATACTCGAATGTGCATTGGGTATAAAAGGCTTCAGTTTGGGCTGTGTTATCTGTACATGGATTGAGAACTGGTTAAATGATAGATGGCAGAGAGTTGTAAATGGAACTTTTTCAGATTGGTCTAAGGTTATAAGTGGGGTGCTGCAGGGTTCAGTCCTGGGACCAATGCTTTTTGATTTGTTTATTAATGATCTAGAAGTGGGAATTGAAAGTAGCATCTCAATCTTTGCTGATGACACTAAGCTATGTAAGGAAATACATACAGAGCTCGATGTTTTTTCCCTACAGAAGGATTTAGATAAACTAAGTGAATGGGCAGAAAAGTGGCAGATGTCATTTAATGTGGATAAATGTAAGGTTATGCATTTGGGCTGTAGAAACAAACTTGCTACATATACTCTAAATTGGAAACAACTTGGGAAATCCTCATTAGAGAAAGATATAGGAGTACTGATAGACAATAGACTTCACAGCAGTGTGCAGAGTCACTTAGCTGGTGCAAAAGCAAATAGAGTACTAGCCTGCATAAAAAGAGTTTAGAAGCAAGGGATGCTAATATTATCCTACCTCTGTATAAATCCTTGGTTAGGCCTCATCTAGAATATGGAGTACAATTTTGGGCGCCTGTTCTAAAAAAAGATATTATTGAACTGGAAAAGGTGCAGAGATGTGCAACAAAACTGATAAAGGGATTGGAGGATCTTAGTTACAAAGAGAGACTAGCCAAACTGGGTTTGTTTACATTAGAAAAGAGACGTCTAAGGGGTGATATGATTACCATTTACAAATACATTCAAGGTCAATACAAAGAACTATGCAATGAAATATTTATGCAAAGAGCTGAGCTAAGAACAAGAGGTCATCCATTAAGACTAGAGGAAAGGTGCTTTCGACTAAAACAAAGCCAGGGATTCTTTATAGTAAGGGCGGTAAGGCTATGGAATTATTTGCCTCGGGATGTTGTGCTTGCAGATAATGCAACTGCATTCAAAAAAGGAACGGATGCCTATCTAGCACTAGATTAGAAATGGCTCTAGAGGGCTTTTTTTTGCCTTCCTCTGGATCAACAGGGGTGTTTTTGGCATGGGCTGGACTTGATGGATGCATGTCTTCTTTCAGCCTTATTTACTATGTTACTATAACTCCCACCTATGCCTGAAACCCCGGACAGACGTGTAGTAACCCAAACCACACCAGACAATAAACGCGCTATTAAATGGATATAAGCTCATACCACTAAATGTTATAAAAATGTATCAAAACATTTATTAAAAATTCATACATATATAGAAATATATCCAAACACAATTATTACAGGTACAAGGCTATAATTTACGTCAATGTTGCACATATTGAGTGTATCCAGATAAACCTTTTTAGAACGATTTGCAATTAGGGATGGCTCAAAATGAAATTGTCGAATAATGGCACTACCTGCTTGGCGAATAATTTCCTGTGAAAAGTGCCGTTTTTCCACATCTTTTGTCTAGCTTATTCCACTGAAATCAATGGGAACAATGAATTTACACAAAACAAATAACAAATATTATTTTATTTCTCAAAGGCATAGTATAAAAGGGGCATAAGGGTGTCTGTATTGGTGGAGTGTGGATAAAGAATCAGTTGAACAGGTAATGTGTTTGGGGGGTTTGTTAACTGGAATTGGGGGGATAGGTAATACAAAAATAAAAACTAAATGTAATTAAAAAAAAAAACATAAGACATGGTATAAAAGGGGTCTGAGGAAGGTGCCTGTGTTGGTGAATGAATGAATCAGTTGAACATGGAATTTGCTTTGAGGGGTTTCTTGACTGGTTTTGGGGGGACAGTTAATAAAAAAATCAATAAAATAAAATAAGAAATTCTTATGTAAAGGAACAGGGACAGGAACCCCTGATATAAGCTGCCACTGGGGTGGACTGATGCTTGACTTGATAGAGTATTTTGTAGAGGATGATTTGATAGATTTGTTGTTAGAGGCACAAGCCCTGAAGAAACAATGATTTGTAGGACTTAGGCTTGTTAGAAACAAACCCCCCAAAATGTTTATTTTTCGTTTGTAGGATTATGTTTTGTTCTGTTTTTTCAAATGTCCTCTTCCTGACTCTGAGTCCATAATTGCAGAATTTACAACTGCTGCTGTTGCTGCTGCTGAGATGTTTAAGGAGCAGGATGATTAGGCAGCTCAAAGGGAATGGGATCATCAATAGCAGTAACATGGGTGATGGATGATGAAGGTTCCACTTGCCACAGCTAGCTCCAGTGATGCGTCTGAGGCAGTAGCTGCATAATAAGTAGCCCCCAGTTTATGCGGAGAAAAGAAGAAGTTGGCTAATAATTCTTCTCCAACTGCCCTCCTCCAAAATAATGGGTGTGTTGTTACTAGAATAGAAATTTTTCCCTTGAGAGCAGAAACTGTGCCTCTGATCAGCAACTGCAATGTGTACAGTATGTGTGGTAAATAACACCTGGCACAACTGTATCCAAACACCATGACACCAGAAACGAAGTACTGCCGCTGTCACTATACCCCTCGTCCACACCCTGGTAAGGACACATGACAACTTGCTGGCAGTTTAATAGTAATGATGAATCCTCCCTGCAACCATCTTAGCATATTGTGCGCTATGGAATCTCCTTGGATGCTGCTTGATGCCCTGCTTGCGTTTCTCCTCCACCACATTGGCATGGAGGTCAGTGCATCACATAGTGTGAAACTGGTGGACATGAACTGCCACATCCTAACAGTGGCTATCATTTGGCGGGGGAGGTAATGAAGAACAAGGCAGATTGGCAGAAGATGTAGTTACCTTAGAGGAAGAAGGTGATTACGAGCTAGCTGTTTCGCTCGTCATTGAACTTTCAGCCTCTGCCTCTTTTTTCTCTGCCTTGCCTCTTGTTGCCTTTCTGGAGAGTCAGGGGGTAAAGTAAGAGCGGTGCTCAATTTCTGTGGTGGGTGTTTGGCTGTAACATGTTTGACATGGTGTCTGTGTTTCATGTGTGTTATCAGGGTGGTTGTGCCAAGGTGTTACGGTTTTATTGACACTCAAACTCAGTAGGTGAAATAAAACACAGTTTTATTGAACAGGCTTAGAGAATATAACCCTCACGGGTCCAGTAGTAAATGTAACACAATACAGTACTGACACAGGACAGGTTATGGCAATAATACATATATATCCACAAGGGTCCAGTATATGTGCAATACAGAATTTACAATATACTGACACAGGTCAGGCTATGTTCGTGTGAACTCAACCGAGGCAGCCAGGAATGGTTTACTATTAGGCCAAGACAGGGGACAGGCCCTAATAGTGAGAGGCCCTTGAGACTCCCACTCTGCACAGGGAGTGCTTAAATAGCGAGAAACGCCCAGTAGACAACGGAGGACCAGGATAACGTAGAGCTGCCTTAGCAGTAATGGAGGACTGAGACAGTATGCCCGGATGGGTGCCCAACGGAGACTGCACTGAGAATAACCGGTGATAAGTTACACCTTCCCTGAAGGGGTTAACATATGCTAAGACCAGAAACGACTGCCTGATGGAAGCATAGCCTGAGGCGCCCAACGTAACACCAACCTCAGCTAAAGGCAGGAAGGAGGATCAAGAGTACCGAGGTGCACTGATGGAGTAGTGTAACGGTTTTTTAAGACACTCAGACCAGCCGGTAAAATAAAACACAGTTTTATTGAAAAAAAATATATAAACAGAAAGGAACGCAATCTATAGGAGACAATAATAATAGCGATCACAGGCAGAGATGCTATTACAGGCAAATAAGCAGAAACAATGGTAACTATAACATATCACAGGATAGGTACACAATAGCTAGGCTAATCAAGGGTTAAATGCAAAAGTAAGTCAGTCTCAGTTGTAGAGTTTGGCACGCCCAATATGGTGATTAAGTAGTTGATGGTAAATGTTCAGAAGGCTGGAATGCACAGCCAGTACTGCCTTAGACTCTTAGCGGTGCATAGCCCCCACGGGCGTAGCAACAAAGCTATCAATATCTGTAAGTGCTTGAGTCGGTAGCCCCCACGGGAGTGACTACGGAGACTGCTACAATGCAAGAGCTTACCAATAGCCCCCACGGGCGTAATAACGGAGACCAGCTTGTACAGTGCGATTTGAGCCAATAGCCTCCATGGGCGTATACCAGAGACCACTTGCAAGAGCTTAAGCTAGTAGCCCCCACGGGCGTAATAACTGCGACTGCTATAATGCAAGAGATGGCCAATAGCCCCACGGGCGTACAACGGAGACCACTCTGTGCTGCACGAGAGATGAGCCAACAGCCCCCACGGGCGTATACCGGAGACAACCTGCAAGAGCCAATAGCGCCACTACCGGGCATGGTAAGCGTATACCGACTACTCTGCTGGTAGAGGATTGAGCTGCCATCCAGATCAAGCGTACAATGTGGCCAGCTCTGCAGTAGTAGCAGCTAGACAGGAATAGGTTCAGCAAGTAACGTAAAGGCTCAATAGAGATATGCCAGCACTGAACAGGTTAAGCAGCTCATGGAACTCAAGTTTAGCAGCAATGGAAAGTGCTCTGCAAGTGTCAGGAAGGCTCAGTACGGAAGCACAGCTCTGCACACAGTAATGGAGACTCAGCACTGGAGGCACAACACTGAAGGAGTACTGTGGCAAGAGACAATCAGTCCGGTACTCGGCCTTAGCGGAAGTCAGAATGTTGCAACGGCGACAGTAGAGCAGGAAGCAGTACATGCAGGTCACTGGAACAAGCCGGTTCAGGTCACCGAACAGGAAGTCAGCCGGGCCGGATCAGTACACGGAGGTGGTTCTCAGATAAGCCAGCTCAGTCACAAGCAGGAATGTCAGCCAGGCCGGATCGGTACACGGAGGTGGTTCTCAGACAAGCCAGATCAGTCACGAGCAGGAACGTCAGCCAGGCCGGGTCGGATCACGGAACAGAAACACAGGAGCGTAGTCAAGACAGGCCAATTCGGTACACAGGAATCAGGATCAAACAAAGACAGCAACAGCAACTTAGGCTCTGGAACACCACGAAAGGGCAATTGACAGGTGTCAATGGCCGGGCATGAAAAGGTCACCATGGGCGGGCCAAACATCCTCAGCCAATAGGAGAGCACCACAAGCGAGAGTGACAGAAAAGGATCACGGGCACCGTGATAAGTAGACACCGGAATGTCGTCCCGCGAGACAATGACCGAATTGAGACTAGACTGAACGAGTGGCACTGAGGCTCAATGGAATAGTCCGGAGACAGAAGCCTGGAGGAGGAACCCCAAACCGAGGACCGGAATGGGACCACAGGCCGCATCGATACACAGGAGCAGTAGCCCTACCGGGCTAGTACACAGAGGAGGAGAGTAGCCAATCTGAGTCGGTACACAGAGCAGGAACGTCAGCCAATCCGAGTTGGTACACAGAGCAGGAACGTCAGCCGGGCCGGGTCGGTACACAGAGCAGGAACGTCAGCCAATCCAAGTCGGTACACAGAGCAGGAATGTCAGCCGGGCCGGGTCGTTACACAGAGCAGGAACGGATACGGCAGCGTAGTCAGGCAGTCTGGGTCGGTACACAGGCAGGAACAGATACAGCAGAGTAGTCAGGAAATCCGGGTCGGTACACAGAGATCACACGGAAACTGGAACAAGCGCTGGCAACGGGAACACCACGAAAGGGCAACAGCTAAGTGACAGGACAAATACTGTGAGGGACAAGGCACTGCAACCAATAAGAGTTAGCATTGAGTGAGACTGACAGAATACGCCAGTATAGCACGGGCATCATGATACAAGGTTGTTTCCCTCCTTTCCCCTTCTTATTGACTTGTCAAAAATTGTGCACAGTGTCATTGTAGATGACTGCACTGTGTCTTCCCCAAGAGAAAAATAAACCCACACCCATGACTTCAGGGGATAGGGAACAGGTGGAGAAGAATGGCCTCTTTCTTCTTCTCCTCCACATTCCCCTTCACTGTCTGGGGCAGAGGATGATTTTGCTGCTGTTGCTGCTACTGACCAGGGAGCAGGATTATTGCTACTGCTGGTAAGTGGAACCTGCCCTAGTCCCGCATCACTTGTGGACCCTATTCCCACTGTGTTCACAGTGGTCTGTGGCACACTAGCCTGCTCCTTAGCATCCTGCTCCCTTGCAACTCAGCAGCAGGAATTAGAGCAGCTGCAAATTCCGCAAATTCCAAAAGCTCAATGCTGGTGGTGATGCCCATCTTCATCCCCGTTTCCAATTCCTGCTCAGTTTGTGCTAAAAAGACCATCAATGTCTCTTCCACCCCAGCTTCTCCACCATCATTATCACCACCACTAGTCCCTATGTGCTGCTGCTGCTCTATTAAAACATCGCACTGCTAATTGGAGGAGGTGACGAGAAATGTGACAGAGGGTGTCCTAGTGTCACACTTGCCATTTCTTGGTCATGTGAAGAAGGTAGACTGGCAGAAGAAGCAGCAGACACAGGCAGCTCCTGATAGTAGTATTAGTGCTGCACCTGCTATCCACCACCAATTCTAGTTTCTTCAGAATCATGATCCACCTGCACAATGTCGTGAAGGGAATGGGACACCTAGGGCCAAAGGAATTGTGTGGGTTTCCTTGGCAGCTAGTCTGGATGCTATCAAATGCTGCTCCTACCTCTCAGACTAGTCCCGCCGGCTGATTCACCCTTACTGTTACTACTACTGACACATCATACTGTTACTATTACTGACACATCAAGTTCAGCTCCTGAGTCTTCCTCCTCACAGTCTCTAGTAATATGATGATTACCCCTTCCATTACTCCTAACACTAACAAGCTGCTGGACCTTCTTAGTAGTACTCCTGTCACCGGAGGGACTGCTTAGGGATGGCAAGTGTGACTTTGTCTTGCAGCAGGTACAGCAATTGTGGCAGAAGGGGAGCACACCTGGTAGCAGGCACAGGAAGCTGACCTGTCATGCTCTAACTACTACCCTTTTCTTCCTCCTTTAATTTCCCAAAGATCCCTAGGTGTGATTTAGAGGTACTGGGCAGCATTGGTTCTGTAGTGCTCACTTCCTCCTCCTTCTCAGACTCAGTGGACACATAAGGGTCCTTCCAGTTCCTCGTAAATGAATGGGTGGAAACTTTCAAACCATTGAAAAAATAGCAAAGAATTTTGGCCAATGGCTGAAAATGTAATGAGTTTAATAACTGTATTTTGAGTGAATTTTCCCGAGAAAAAACAGACAACAACCTGGTTTTCGCAGATTTTTTCATGAGGTAACATGGTGAGACCTTTTGCCCACCCCTAATCTGAGTGCAAGGGATTGACAGAGAGTGAGTGTGATCAATTGTGTCTGTCAGGGCCTGTATAAGTGGGTATGAGATGGTAGGGAGAGGTACAGGAGAGAGAGATGCTGATCAGGTCATCCAGGATTAGGAAAGGTGAGGGAGACCAGCTGGGCTGAGGAGTACCCTAGTATGGAGAGTTGCACTGTGGACAAGGACAGAACTGCCAGTGGGATGAGGGGTGGATATCGGGGATCACCCTACACAGCCAGGGACAGTGCAGGCAGGATATGTTCCAGGCTGGTGCGAATGACAAGAGATTGTGGGACCCTGTTTACTCCTAAGAGGAGAATAGGGTCCTTGTCCAGAGTATCCTGGAAAGGGGGAGAATCCTGTTCCTGACGAAGAGAGAGTCAATGATCTTGGTGCCAAGAAGAAGCTTGCTTGATGTCAGGTCCTCACCAAAGTGAACACAGTCAAGAGCTGTAAGAGCTCCATGGAGTCCATCAAGAAGCAGTGGAGTGACTGAAAAAGGCAAGAACAAGATAGGAGACCTTGCGATGCATGTCAGAGGCACAGGAGGTGGTCCCCTGCTCACATCAGCTTCAGTCCCTGGGAGGAGATGATTCTCCATAACCTCTCCACAATCGCTGTTCAAGGAGTCCCTGACAGATGTGACACTGGCAATGACAACACCCTCCAGACTCCCGATAAGTGCATCATTCCCTAGCTGTACACCACATAAACCTTCATAGCTAGTATGAAACAACACATGGCCATCATTGTTTTCACAAGTTCACCAATACAGTGCTGATAAAGTTCAATTAAGGAAATAATGTTGCACAATAAAAGCAGAAATATGAAGGGTTAAGTAAGCCAAATCCTGTCCAAGTCCAGGTTTAACCACCTCATTGCTGTGTTGATCAGGAATACCCACTGCACACAAAAAATGCTTGCCACCATGTTGTCATACAAAATATCTGGTATGTTGTTCCTCTACAATGATACATATGGAGCCACAGAAACATTGTTCTAAAATATGTTGTGTACCCCTCTGACACTCAAAGGGTTAACAGAGGATGAACACAATACAACAGGGTTACATTAAGTAGGTCCACAGGGGTCAGATAACACATCACAGTTCAACTAATACAAACTGATTGCATGTTCAACAAATAGGCCTCACGTGCAAGAACACAAGGGCCTCAAAACACTGTTGACACAACCATGAGAACTAAGTAAAAACAATGGCAGCAACGCATTTAGGCAAAGCAACCCCACAAATACAAAGACAGGGGGACACAGCAACACATGCAGCTGGAGGACACATGTTTCACTCAAAAGGAGAACCAGAACAAACACACATCTAACATGTCATGGTTGAGCTTTGGTTATCATATGTATTCTGAAGAGTGGGGATGGTAAGGAGGTTGCTTACATCAATGTATAGGATCTTGTCAATAGCAAGGCAGTAGATGTAGTATATCTAGACTTTGCAAAGGCATTTGATACAGTGCCACACAGAAGGCTGGGGTATAAAATAAGGAAATTGGGGCTAGAAGATAACCTTTGCAATTGGATACAAAACTGGTTGAAAGATAGAGAACAGTGTGTGGTTGTAAATGGAAAACTCTCCAATACAGTTAAAGTGGAGAGTGGAGTACCTCAGGGTTCAGTATTAGGTCAGCTGCTTTTTAACATGTTTATAAATTACCTGGAAATAGATATAGAAAGCAAAACATCAATATTTGCAGATGACACTAAATTATGCAAGGTAATTAATTCAGAACAGGATATTTTCTCTTACATAAAGTGTCAGATTGGGCAAACAAATGGAATATGATGGTTAATGTGGGGAAGTGTAAAGTCATGCATTTGGGAGGAAATAATCCCAAGGCTACTTATAAACTTAATGGAATCATTTTAGGAGACTCATTGCTAGAGAAAGACCTGGGTATCCTTGTGTCACAGTTTTAGAAGAACACTCAGACAAATACTGTAAGGTTAAAATAGCTTTATTAAAAATAAAGAGACCAAATAAAGACAGAATGCTTTCCCCAACCCACACAAGCCCAGATGGAGACAGTAGAGTGGTACTTCCCTCAACTTTCACAGGTCAGGTAGCGAACAGTATAGCGGGACAATGCACAAGGACTGTAGATTCTGATCACAGAAACCCTAGAATCATTAGGCAAACGGAGGCAACAAACCCACTGGGAATGGCAGCAGGAGCCCTAGAACGCTAGGGTAGTACGGAGGCAATGGACCCACGGGTTCTGGCAGGAGGAACCCTAGAATGCTAGGGTAGGATGGAGACAACTGACCCACTGGTACTGGCAGCAGGAACCCTAGAATGTTAGGGTTGTATGGAGGCAACTGACCCACTGGTAATGACAGCAGGAGCCCTAGAACTCTAGGGTAGGAAGGAGGCAACAGACCACAGATACTGACAACAGATGTCCAGTATGCACGGATATACAAGGTGATGGACGACCTACACTATGGCTGGCTCCTAGCATGCTAGGCAACAGAGGTACGGTAAAGGCAGGGGGAGTGAGTGAACCAGCCATCTAGGGTGATAGCGAGGTTCAGCTAGAGTGGTAATTCGCCCAGGGAATATGCCTATAACCATCAACCAGGAGGGAGAACAGCCAGTGACAGTGGATGCCCAACCAGACATGTCAGCAGCGTAAATGAGTAACAGCCCGGCTGTTGACAGCACTGAAGCCGGTACCCCGTATGTACAATAATGCCACGGAAGTGGTAGCAGCCTGTCTGATACAGCAACGGAGGAGAGTTCTCAGCCAGTCCAGTCAGCAACTGAAGCGGGTTCTCAGCCAGTCCAGTCAGCAACTGAAGCGGGTTCTCAGCCAGTCCAGTCAGCAACAGATGCACTAGTAGATCAGGATACACAGGAGCGTTGTCAGGCAGGCCGGGTTATGCACAAAATGAGAAACAGCAGTAACTAGCGCTCCCAACTAATGACATGACAGGGTATAAATGGGCTGGCCCTGGGCGGAGTCTGGCCCCAGGACCAATAAGAATCCCACATCAGGAAACTAGGAAGTAGTAATGTCGCCATACTGCAACAGGGATCATGAGCACCGTGATAGTACCCCCCTCTTAACGACCCCCTCCCCGTGGAGGAGGACCAGGCTTTGAGGGAAACTTAGCATGGAACCTGCGTAATAGAATTGGAGCACGGATATCAGAGTGGTTGACCCATGAACGTTCCTCTGGGCCATAGCCTTTACAATGTACTAGGTACTGGATTTGCCCACGAACTCTACGTGAATCTAGGATACTTTGTACCTCATATTCATCGTGGTTCTGAACACGAACAGGACCGGGGACAACAGAAGCAGATGTGTAGTGATTACAAACCAGTGGTTTGAGTAACAAAGTTGTGGATCCGCATACTAGCGGGTAGTGCCAAGGCATAGGAAACAGGATTAACCCTGCGGATTACCCAAAATGGACCAACAAATCGAGGAGCAAACTTGTTGCACAGGGTTTGCAAATTCAGATTTCTGGATGACAGCCACACACGGTCCCCAATCTGGAAAACAGGAGCCGGCAATCTCCTATTATTGGCATGCCGCCAATACCGCTGAAAGGACTCACGTAGGGAAACCTGCACTTGTGCCCAAGTGGAGTGAAGCTGCCAAATATGCTCGTCCAGATCTGGAATCTGCTGTGCCTGGAATTTATCCGGGAGCAGCCATGGTTGGAACCCATAGTTGACGAGAAAAGGTGAGCTCCAGAAAGAGGTGTTAATGACACAGTTCCTGGCAAACTCCGCCCATGGCAACAAGTCGGTCCAGTTTTCATGATGATTGGACACAAAACAACGAAGAAATTGATCCAGCCCTTGTTTGGAACGCTCAGCGGCCCCATTGGTTTGAGGGTGATAAGCGGAAGAATATGACAATTGAATGCCCATTTGGTCACAGAAAGCCTTCCACAATCTGGATACAAATTGGCTTCCCCGGTCAGAAACTAGCACCCTAGGAACACCATGGAGACGGAATACTCCTTTAGCGAATACAACAGCCAGTTCCTTAGAGGAAAGCAAGCCAGGGAGCGGCACAAAGTGGGCCATTTTAGAAAACCTGTCTACCACCATCAAGATAAACGTGCAACACAATTGACATGTGTGTAATGGTTTTATGGACACTCAGACACGGAAGTTTTAGGTAAAATGCAATTTTATTGAAGAACCACAGCAATAGAATAACCCTCGCTGGTCCAGTATGTATGCAACAGTATACAACTGACACAGGACAGGTAGCAGTACAAAATACCCACACAGGTCCAGTATATATATATACAATACAATACTGACACAGGTCAGGTTACAGTTATTAGTACCCACACAGGTCCAGTATACAATATATACAATACTATACTGACACAGGTCAGGTACAATTTGTGTGAATCCAAACGAAGTGCGGATAGTGTGATTACTATTAGGCCGGGAGAACTGGCAGGCCCTAATAGTACAATGTCCCTTAGTACACTCTCCACGCAGAGAGTGACACAATGGCGACTAGGACCGCAAAAGCAATGAAGGCCCTGGACAAACGGTAGACTACCGGAGCTGCCAAAGGAGGACTACCACAGAGGCACGGAGTAACGCCAATCAGCAACTGCAATGACTGTACCCAATGTGCCAGGCACCAACCCACAAGGGGTTAACGAACGCTCAGACCTAGAATCGACTACCAGTATGGAGAAAGCTTGAGGCAACCAGGAGAGACCAACCTCAGCTAGAGCAGTATAGGTCAAGCGTACCGTGGTGCTACCGAAGGACGCTATAACAGCAGGTGTCATATCACGAGGCACAAAACTGATCGGGTCACAGTAACTGGTTGCCAGAGCAGCAACAGAGGCAACAAAGGATCTGTCCGTGGACAGAGAGAAACTGGAGTATGGCTCCCACCGGATACTGTATGGGGTAGTAATTAGGACCGGGTCGGTACACAGGGCAGGAACGTCAGCCAGGCCGGGTCGGTATGCAGAGCAGGAATGTCAGCCAGGCTGTGTCTGTACACAGAGAAGGAATGTCAGTCAATCCGGGCCAGTATACAGAGCAGGAACATCAGCCAGGCCGGGTTGGTATGCAGAGCAGGAACGTCAGCCAATCTGGGTCGGTACACAGAGCAGGAACGTCAGCCAGGCTGGGTCGGTACACAGAGCAGGAACGTCAGACAATCAGGGTCGGTACATAGAGCAGGAACTTTACAGGCTGAGTAGTCAGGCAGTCCGGTCATACACAGGAAACACACAAATTCTGGAGCAAGCGCTTAGTAACGGAAACACCACAAAAGGGCACTGCTAAAGTGACAGGGCTCAGTATTTAAGGGTTATCACTGGGTGGAGCAATCCCACGTTAGCCAATAAGAATGTATCAGGAAGAAGCACAGTCATAATTTCGCCAGCAATAACACAGGCACCGTGATAACGTGTGACCATGGTCGATCGCCATTAGGAACAGCTTGCAGAAGACCTATGGGAAGGTGCCTTGGGGACTTAGAACGAGCACATACCGTACAGGCGGCAGTGAAATCGGCACAGTCCGCTCTCAAAGTAAGCCACCAGAACATACAAGACAGGGACCAGATTAATTGATCTCAACCCACGTGTCCGGCAGCACGTGAAACGTGGTATGACTCCAACAATCTGGTCCGAAATGGTTCAGCCACGAAACATTTTCCCATAGGCTTTTCCGGTGGAGCACCAGCCTGAGCCGCCAAGATCTCCTCACCCAGTGGTGAAGTAATGCTAGTACATAACGTGGCTAAGATGTGGTCATGAGTACTGGCACAGCCTCAGATTCCAGATCGTGACCATTTTGCCTGGACAGTGGATCGGTCCGTACAGTCTTAAATCCAGGTATTTAGGACACAATGAAATTGAAGCGTGAGAGGAAAAGTGCCCATCTGGCCTGTCTAGGAGACAATCTCTTAGCTTCAGAAAGATAAATTAAATTCTTATGGTCAGTAAGAATTAATATTGCCGCCCTCCAATAAGTGGCGCTATTCACGTAAGGCAAGGATGATGGCCAACAGTTCGCAATCGCCAATCTCATACACAGTTTGAGCCTTAGTCAATTTTTTTAGAGAAGAAACCGCATGGCTTAAGTAATTGACCAGACCCTGCCTTTTGTGACAACACAGCCCCAACACCTGTATCTGAGACATCAACCTCCAAAGTAAATGTCAGTTCAGGTTTGGGGTGTGACAGAACCGGTGCGGAAGAAAATGTGACTTTTAGTGACTCAAAGGCCCCCTCGGCCTCTACTGACCACTCTGAAGTGTTAGCTCCTTTATGTGTCAAGTCAGTGAGAGGCTTAACAATCTTGGAAAAATCAAGAATAAACTTCCTATAATAATTTTTGAAAGCCTAGAAATCTTTGAATGGCCTTGAGACAGGTGGGACGTGGCCACTGCAACACTGCAGAAAGTTTTTCTTTATCCATAGCTATGCCTTGTTTGGAAATGACATATCCCAAGAATGGCACCATAGACTTATGAAATTCACACTTTTCGATTTTACAGAAAAGTTTATTAGCCCTTAACTTTTGGAGCACTGTAGCAACATGTAGAAGGTGCGTCTCCAAATTAGGAGAATGTATCAAAATGTCGTCCAGGTAGACCAGTACGCAAGACTGTAATAAATCTCAAAGCACATCGTTAATAAATTCCTGAAACACTGCTGGGGCATTACACAGTCCAAAAGGCATTACCAAATGCTCGTAGTGACCTGTCCGAGTATTAAAAGCGGATTTCCACTCATCACCTTGTTTGATACGTATAAGATTATACACAGCTCTTAAATCCAATTTAGTGAACACGGAAATGCCCTTCAGACGGCAAACAACTCCGTAATGAGTGGAATAGGATAAGCGGCTTTGACCATTAGCTTATTAAGACCCCTATAATCAATACAAGGTCTAAGCTTCCCGGACTTTTTTTTCACAAAAAATAATCCAGCCGCCACGGGCGAGGATGATCTACTAATGATACCACGCTCCAAGGTTTCCGAAATATATTCCTCCATAGCCCGATTCTCCTCACAGGAGAGAGGATAGGTTCTGCCTCTGGGGGGCATGGCGCCAGGTGCAAAATCAATAGCACAGTCATACGGACGATGCGGTGGCAATGTGCTTGCCTCTCCCTTGCTAAACACATCACTGAATGACTGGTATTCGGGCGGTAAGGAGGGAGAGGTGCAGAGAATCCTAGTGGGCTGACGCAAACAGTGAATCATACAGTGATCCGACCATGCCAGGATTTCACAGGATTTCCAGTCAGTTTTGGGATTATGAGTAATTAGCCATGGAAATCCCAGAATGACTGTGTAATGTGGAGACTGAATAATCTGGAAGGACAGTGTCTCAAAATGCAGAGCTCCTATCTGCACAGATAATGGACAAATCTCATGGGTAACCTGGGGAGGCACAAAAGGTCTACCATCAATTGCCTCAATGGCCATGGGAGTTTCAAGTTTGACCAATGGAATATCGTATAAAGCGGCAAACTCCTTGTCCATGAAGTACCGGCTGCGCCCGAATCTATTAAGGCAGATGTAGTAAAAGATGACTGTGACGAGGATGCCACGACCTCCACTACTGGTTTAGATTGTGCAATCTCTGGGGACTGATAAACACCACCTAGGACCTGTCCCCCAAGGATACCTACGTGCATGCCTTTTCCGGACGCACAGGACAAGCACGCAACTGGTGTCCATCTTTGCCACAATAGAGACACAACCCATTATTGTGGCAGAAGGACTGTTCCTCTCTAGTCAACCGAGTGAACCCCACCTGCATAGGTTCCACAGTATCAGCATGACCAGGAGGAAAGGGAGGTGAGAGAGGCAAGGGTGGGAATTCATTTCTGTGCCATGACCCAGTGGAGGACCTCGGCCTACGGTCTTTAGTCTGAGTTCTCTCCCTGATACGAGTATCAATTAGGGTTACAAATTCGATTAATCTGTCCAACACTTCAGGCAATTCACGAGCGGCAATCTCGTCTTTTATTCTATCATTGAGACTTTGCACGAAGGCTGCCTCGTCGTTCCACCCAACTTTAGCTGCTAATGTGCGGAATTCAAAGGAGTAGTCCATGACCGTACAGATGCCCTAGTACTCTAGGGTGATAGCGAGGTTCAGCTAGAGTGGTAATGCACCCAGGGAATATGCCTATAACCATCAACAAGGAGGGAGCACAGCCAGTGACAGTGGATGCCCAACCAGACACGTCAGCAGCGTAAATGAGTAACTCAGCCTGGCTGTTGACAGCACGGAAGCCGGTACTCTGTATGTACAATACTGCCATGAAAGCTGTAGCAGCCAGTCCAATACAGCAACGGAAGTGGGTACTCAGCCAGCCCAGTACAGCAACAGAGGAGGGTTCTCAGTCAATCCAGTCAGCAACAGAAGCGGGTTCTCATCCAGTCCAGTCAGCAACGGAAGTGGGTTCTCAGCCAGTCTAGTCAGCAACAGATGCATTAGTAGATCAGAATACATAGGAGCATTGTCAGGCAGACCAGGTTATGCACAAAATGAGAAACAGCAGTAACTAGCTCTAGGTTCAGGTACACCACAAAAGGGCGCCCAACTAATGAGATGTTAGGGTATAAATGGGCTGGCCCTGGGTGGAGTCAGGCCCCAGGACCAATAAGAATCCCTCATCGGGAAACTAGGAAGTAGTAATGTTGCCATACTGCAACAGGGATCATGGGCACCGTGATACCTTGTTAACTACAAACATGGAAACAGTGACCAGTGTCAAACAGCAGTAACAAAGGTAAACAAAATCCTGTCTTGCATAAAAAGAGGTATCAAAGCAAGAGTGGATAACATTATTTTGCCATTATACAAATCATTGGTAAGACCTCACCTTGAGAATGCAGTGCAGTTTTGGGCACCAGTTCTGAAAAAGGATATACTAGAACTAGAAAGGGTACAGCGAAGATCAACAAAATTAATTAAGGGAATGGAGGACTTGACATATGAGGAACGACTAGATAAACTTGGTTTATTTAATCTAGAGAAAAGATGACTAAGAGGAGACCTTGTCACATTGTACAAGTATATGAGAGGTCAATACAAGGATCTCTGCGGTGAGCTATTTATTCCAATGCCTGATCAGGTGACCAGGGGACACCCCTTGAGATTAGAGGAAAGGAGGTTTAGACTTCAGCAGAGGAAGGGGTTTTTTTACAGTAAGGTCTGTTAAATTGTGGAATTCCTTGCCCAAGGAGGTCATTATGGCAGATACAATGGATGCATTTAAGATAAGATTAGATACATTTCTTTCAAAAGGGAACATACAGAGTTATACTGTTTTGTAGTAGGTAAATCAGGAAGGTCTGATAAAGACTAACTTAATTGGTAGCAAGAAAGCTATAAAATTCTCAGTCACTGGGGTATGAGGAGAAGATTGAACTTGATGGACTTGTGTCTTCATTCAACCTAATTTCATTTTACTATGATCAATCAATGATTGCCAGGGTGGTATCCCATGCATTGCCACTCATGGTTTATAATCACACTATCTAATTTCCCCACACACCATCCATGCCTGCAGCACAGCAGGAGGAGAGTGAGGAGGAGCAGCATCAAATTCCCTTCAGTGACACAGCCCCAGAGGAGCCAGGAGATGGCATAAGCTGGAGGTCACCACCACTACCACCTACACCTTCAGACTATGTCCTGCTACCCAAAACTGGCACAAAGTAGATGGTGCATGGGAGGTGGATGCCACCTACAACCACAGGCCACTTTTGGATGGCCCGACCACCACCACCACCACCACCCCACTACCACTGGGAGGCCACTGGATGCAAAGTATTGTGAGCACACCACAATATGGGGCATATGGACTCACACCACATCCATAGCCACCCACCTGGATGCAGCCACAACAGGATGCCAACTATGACCCAACACCCAAGTGGGAAGGAAAAAGATACCAGTGGCCACTGTATGACCCAGGGCCAATAGACTATGAGCACCTGTGCCTTATTGGTGAGCCACAACTCCATCAAACACTGGAATAATTTACACCCCCAGCACAGAGTCAACCAGGGGGACAACCATATGTGCCAAGGGAGGAATCTATAGATGTTGTTTCAGGGACAATCATCTTCACAGTCCTTGCATTCTGGCCAAGTGAAACCTGCCCAGCAACACACCTCACCACTATCAGCAGTGTCTGAACAACAACCAGACCTGGAGGAACACAATAGCCAATAGGCAGAGTCTGAGCAAAGAGGAGAGCCATCCCCAGCACCTCAAACTCCACTGTCCTTGCCCACATCCTCTCCCAAAGATACTCAAACCATGTGGATTGATGAGGAGTGTCTAAGCATCCAGAGGAGGCTGCTGAGAGAGGCCAAATGATCCACCAGATACTGGAGGAGGTTTCAGCGAGATGTGCAGAGAAACACAGCCACCCTCAATGCAACTGAATCCCAGCAAGCCATCCTAACAATTGAGATACAGCAATTTCAGACCAGAATGTTGGATTTGCTTGGCCAGAGGTTGCAACAGTATTCAATTGAGAGGCTTCAGATGGAGAGGGCAAAACTATCCACAGAGGGGCCAACCATGTCCCCCTCCAGTGTGACCCCCACCCCAACCCCAAGAACAACTAGAGTCACTAGACAGTCATTGAGGGCATCTATCTCTGAAGCCCCTTCCAAAGCCCCCCCAAGAAAATAAAATAAGCCCCATTTGTCATATTTTCCCCCAAAAAAATTACACTTATTGATCCCAATTATGTCTGTGAAACTTTCTGGTTTTTAACAAGGTCAGTGGAAGAGATGACTTCAATGCATTGCAAAGCAATACAGTGAGCACAACTACTGCACTTATTAATTGGTTGTAAGGTGTTGGGCCATTGGTAAACACACAGAGCTCATGCAGTTTCAACCCTCAATCCACCTAGCAACTCAAAATAACATAAAGGTGTTGTTTGGCCAACTCACACCTAACTCTTAACATGCTGTGTACAAGACTGTGCCCATTTAGTATGAGCCACTGGTGTGATTATGAAGGTTTTTGCCAACCAAACTTTTGATTTCAATTATTCAATGAAAAGATAGATTACCAAGACCAACATACACTGGGATTCACACTTTGAATAGGAAAAATCCAACACACATCTAATAATGTGAGGTTAATGACTTGAAAACACTGTTGTGTTTGGGTACAGGACAGAAGCATGAAAAAGCCACTAGTCAGGTCTATTCATTACACTATGCAGGGAGAACATCTTCATTGCATCTCTACATTTCAATCTGCAATTTACAACATAATTATTTTTGGTTTGATGATTGTTTTATTCTTCAGATATTGTGATGTGCGATGGGCACCAGATTTGTGCCAAGTTACATAAATGTATTTATGGGGTTGTGGGAACAACTATTTATTTGGCAAAACAACTCCTTTGGTGCAAATCTGGTGCTCTGGAGTCAGTACATCAACTATGTATTTTTTATTTGGAAAGGGGAAGTGTCCCAGTTCAATATAATTTAATATGTACTGAAACCCACAGCTCCACATCCATACATTTTCTAGATGTCACCTTATATACACACTAGTTGAACAGCCCTTTACATGGGCCACAGTGCCACTGCCACCCGGTCACGGTCCTTCTGAGCGCCCAGCTCTGTATCAGCCGCGGCACGAGGAGTCTCTACTGTGCATGACTGCAGCACGCGCAGCAGTGTCTACTGCGCATGTCGCGCCGTTACACACAATTTAGCGAATTATTATATAGGATGATAATAAAATATTCTCTAAAAATTATAATAAATCTGTGGATTCTAATAGTTTCATTTTATCTACTAGTTGCCACTTTAATAAATGGCTTATGAATACTTTGGAGAGGTTAGAATACTTAAAATAAATTGTACAGATTATGAGGTTTTTAAGATGCAACTGCCAGAGTTGAATAATAAATTCTTACAGAAGGTGTATGATAATTTTGAGGATGCTGAGGTAAGAGTAGAAGATATTGAAAGAAAAAAAAATACTAGAAATAAAAGAAAAAAAAAAACAAGACAGTGCTCCTTTTCAATTAGCTCTAGTGACTAAATTTAATTCAGATAATAGATATTTTGAGAAAATGATTAAACATCTCTGGAATATTTTGAAAGAAGACAGTGTTACAATCAATATTGCTGCCAACCTCAACATTATCTATAAAAAAGCTCAAAATCTGGAAATATCCTAGCCCCAACGGTTAAGAACAGAGAAAAGAAGTCTGGTTAAATAAGGGATTTCAGTTTTTTTCAGCTGTGGCAAGTGCATGTGTTGTAAAAAAAATAAATAATAATAATCCCCAAAAAATTACTAATTTTGTTTCTTCAAGTACTAAAAAAAATGTAATATTAAATCATTGTTATCATGTAATACTAAAGATGTAATAAATGTGTAGTTGTATGAAACAATATGTGGGAAGGACTAAAAGAAATTTAAATATCAGAGTAGCAGAACACATTAGAAATAATGAAAAAGGGTTCAAAAAAACATAAGGCTCGATTTAAAGGCAGCTGATGCCAAAAAAAAAAAACAGGTGCTGGCATTTTTTCAAGCACTGTAAGCCATTTAAAGATCAATGCTATGAAAAAATGCAGAAAAAAAAAACCCTATCAGCCGCTAAATTAATGTGTTTTGGCCCATTGAAAATAAAAAAATGCTACAAGTTGCCATTTAAAGGCCCTAAGCATCCAATGGTCCTAAAATGTGTCCAGAATAGGTAGGATTACCCTTATAAGTGCCAGTGAGGTATAATTACGCTGCCAGTACTCATAGGGTAACCCGAATAAGTAACAACGCAACATCGCATTACAAGTAACACCATTAATCCTGATGTCTGGTGGAGTCCTCGGTTTCCTGGTCATCTTCTGTCCTTCTTTCTTCTCTTCTTTCTTGTATCTGCTGTCTTCTTTTCTTTCTTGTATCTGTAAATGAAAAAGAAAAGTATCAATACAATGCTGAAATACACTAATACATAGTTTAACCCCTTTGAGTGCCAGAGGAGTTAACAAAGCATTATAAAGCAATGTGTTGCATACCACTCTGGGGCTCAAAAGGGTTAAAGCATGTCTTACTGTCCATTTCCATAAATATGAATATGCATGCAGTTATACAATGATGTCCAAGTTTTTCCAAATAATATCTCCAGAAATGCCATAATATCATAATTTTTAGGCAAATACTACTAACAAGTCCAGGGTTTTACTATGGACAGTACCTGTGCTCCCACCTATGCCAATCTCTGTCTAGGCTGGTAGGAGGATTAAATGGTATTTACAGAAGCTATGTCACAATATGCTGACAAAATTGCAATCTGGATGCGCTTCATTGATGAGGTCATACTGATATGGACTGGCACATAATCTGAGTTTAAAGAATTTACCAGTACTCTTAACAGTAATGACATTAACCTCAGAGTCACCACTGTGATAAATCCTATAGATGTATCATTTTTAGATATCAAAGTACAAAGAGGTGATCAAGGCCAACTTAAAACTACCCTGTACAGGAAAGAAATGCCACAGGCAGCCTGCTAATAGCTGACAGTACCTCTAAAAAATGGCATACTGGTGGGCCAACATTTGAGATTAAGGTGAATATGTAGAAATGTGGATGACTTTAAAAAGAAGACAGCTCTATTGTGCAAAAGATTCAAAAATCAGGGGTATAGTAATAATGTTTGAAAAGAGCATATAAGAGAGCTTTACTGTCAGACAGGAACACTCTGCTATCCTCCTCTCAAAAAAAAGTACAGCGTTGACAATAAAGGGATACAAGTAATTGGCACATTTTGTCAACAACACAAAGAAATACATAACATCTTGTGCCAACATTGGGACATCCTCAGGCAGGAGACTAACCTGAAACAAGCAGTGGGCACTTTTCCTAAAATAACTTATCGTTCTAGCAAGAACTTAAAAAATCTTTTGGTTACTAGTCACTACATATGACTAGTGATGAGCGAGCACCCCAATGCTCGGGTGTTCGGGTGCTCTGACCGAGCACCCCCTGAGGCTCGAGTGCTCGGCCGAGCACCCGAGCCCCATTGAAGTCAATGGGAGGACTCGAGCATTACACCAGGCACCCCCTGCTCTGATGAGGGGAGGGTGCCTGGTCCATAGGAAAAGGGCAGAAAAAGATGGAAACACTACAGAAATGGTTCAGGGACAGCATAGGGAGGATGTCTGGATGCATCTTGGACTCCAACATCGCTGCTGGGAACGATCTTTCGCCCGTAGTACGCCATTTTTACAGACTGACCGTAAAAAACACAAAAAGGAAAATAAAAATGACTTTAGGCGAAAAATTGTTACCAAACAATATTTGCTGTATATTTACTTGTATATCATCTGCAAATTCTCCCAAAAATTTCCTTGATTTTCGGGAGTGAGGCCATGATTAAGAGGGAAACGTGCGCAGAGGCAAATTCTCCCAAAAATTTCCTTGATTTTCAGAACTGAGGCCATGATTAAGAGGGAAACGTGCACAGAGGCAAATTCTCCCAAAAATTTCCTTGATTTTATTGAACTGAGGCCATGATTAAGAGGGAAACGTGCGCTGAGCTGACCATCTAAAACATTATGGGTGAGGGTCTGCTGCAGAGCTGACCATCCTAAACATTATATGCGAAGGCCCGCTAGTGAGCTGACGCTATAAAACATTATATGAGAGGGCCCGCTAGAGAGCTGACCCAATAAAACATTATATGAGAAGGCCCGCTGGTGAGCTGACCTATATAAAAATTGGCAAACAGGGCCCGCTGGTGAGCTGACCCTATATAAAAATTATATCACAGGGCCCGCTGGTGAGCTGGCCCTATATAAAAATTATATCACAGGGCCCGCTGGTGAGCTGGCCCTATATAAAAATTATAGTACAGGGCATATGGAAGAGGAGGAGGAGGATGAGAAGATTAAGAGTCAACCATATACCCGTTTTTTGGGTGGAAGGGGTGAATGGGAATACAGAGTATTCCCATCATTGTAAATAACATATATAAAGTGAGTTTATGTTCCCCCAGGGCTTTCCTCCAGTGGAGTGGAGAAGTCAGGGGAAATCCAGGCCTTGTTCATTTTTATAAGTGTCAACCTATCAGCATTGTCGGTGGAAAGGCGGATACGCTTATCTGTTATGATGCCACCAGCAGCACTAAATACCCGCTCAGACAGAACGCTGGCGGCAGGGCAGGCCAGCACCTCCAAGGCGTAGAGTGCCAGTTCATACCACGTGTCCAGCTTGGACACCCAGTAGTTGTAAGGCACAGAGGGATCATTGAGGACGCTGACACGGTCTGCTACGTACTCCTTCACCATCTTCCAAAACTTTTCCCTCCTTGTGACACTAGGCTGCGCATCAGGGTGAGGGTGCTGGCGGGGTGTCATGAAGGTGTCCCACGCCTTGGAGAGTGTTGCCCTGCCTTTCTCGGAACTGCTGTGTGCTCCCCTTTTCTCCCCTTCTCGGTTGGCCAAGATAGCACGTACTCTGCCGCCAGCGTTGTCAGATGGAAAATTTTGGAGCAATTTTTCGACAAGAACCTTCTGGTATTGCACCATTTTGCTTGTCCTCTCCACCGGAGGAATGAGAGATGAGAAATTCTCTTTGTAGCGGGGGTCCAGAAGGGTAAACACCCAGTAATCCGTGTTGTTTAAAATGCGTATAACGCGTGGGTCACGGGAAAGGCAGCCTAACATAAAGTCAGCCATGTGTGCCAGAGTACCAACAGTCAAGATTTCGCTGTCCTCACCAGGAGGATGACTCTCAATCTCCTCATCCTCTTCCTCCTCTTCTGCCCACCCACGCTGAAGAGATGGAACTAAAGTTCCATGGCTACCCTCTGTAGCGGAGGCAACCGTGTCTTCCTCCTCCTCCTCCTCCTCCGCCTCCTCCAATTGTCGCTGAGAAGACGAAGTGAGGGTGCTCTGGCTATCACCTTGTGTAAGCTCTTCCTCCCCCATTTCCACCTCTTCCACATGCAAAGCGTCAGTTTTAATTGTGAGCAGCGAGCGTTTCAGTAGACACAGAAGTGGGATGGTTACACTGATAATAGCGTTATCGCCGCTCACCATCTGTGTCGATTCCTCAAAATTGCGTAAAACCTCGCAGAGGTCCGACATCCATTCCCACTCCTCACTTCTGATTACAGGAAGTTGAACGGAGAGGCGACGACCGTGTAACAGCTGGTACTCCACTACTGCCCTCTGCTGCTCACAAAGCCGGGCCAACATGTGGAAGGTGGAGTTCCAGCGCGTGCTCACGTCACACAGCAGCCGGTGAGCTGGCAATTGTAAGCGCTGCTGCAGCTTCAACAGGCCGGCCGAAGCTGTAGATGACTTACGGAAATGTGCACACACGCGGCGCACCTTGGTCAAGAGATCATGCACATTGGGGTAGGTTTTTAGAAATCGCTGCACCACTAAATTAAATACATGCGCTAGGCATGGTACGTGTGTGAGCTTGCTGAGCTCCAAAGCCGCCACCAAGTTACGCCCATTATCACACACAACCATGCCTGGTTGCAGGTTGAGTGGCGAGAGCCACTGCTCGGTCTGGTGACTAATCCCCTGCAACAGCTCTGAGGCCGTGTGCTGTTTGTCCCCAAGGCAGATCAGCTTCAGCACGGCCTGTTGACGCTTCCCCACTGCAGTGCTACACTGCTTCCAGCTACTGGCTGATGGGGGAGTGGCGCTGCGTGTAGAGAATTCGGAGGTGGAAACGGAGGAGGAGGAGCCAATAACGTAGGTGCTGGTGGAAACCCTGATGGAGGTAGGGCCCGCAATCCTCGGCGTGGGTAGCACCCATGCCATCCCAGGGTCCGAGTCGCTCCCAGCCTCCACGACATTCACCCAGTGTGCCGTCAGGGAAATGTAGCGTCCCTGGCCACAAGCACTTGTCCATGTGTCAGTCGTTAAGTGGACCTTCCCAGTAACTGCGTTGGTCAGGGCACGGGTGATGTTACGGGACACATGGTGGTGTAATGCGGGGATGGCACACCGGGAAAAGTAGTGGCGGCTGGGGACCGCGTACCGAGGGACAGCTGCTGCCATCAGGCTGCGGAAGGACTCAGTGTCCACAAGCCTAAATGGCAGCATTTCGATGGCCAGTAATTTTGAAAGGTGTGAGGTTAGTGCTATGGCCTGTGGGTGGGTGGCTGGGTACTTTCTCTTGCGCTCAAATGCCTGGGGTAACGACATTTGGACGCTGTGCTGGGACAGGGAAGTGGATGTGGTCGCTGATGGTGCTTCAGATGGTACAGGTGCAGGGCGGGAGGTATGCGGGCCTGCGCCTTCGACAGGCGATTGGCCGGCACCGAAAACAGGGGAAGAGGAGGCAGTGGTGTGGCCTGCAGACACAGATGGGCGATCCAGGCGTTCCTCCCACTTACTACGGTGCTTGGATGCCATGTGTCGGATCATGCTGGTGGTGGTGAGGTTTCTAGTGTTCATGCCTCGGCTCATTCTGGTGTGGCACAGGTTGCAAACTACAATTCTTTTGTCGTCCGCACTTTCCTTAAAAAAACGCCATACCGCGGAACACCTACCCCTTGGCAAGGTAGATTTACGCAAGGGGGTGCTCCGTGGAACATTTGCGGGCCGGTTTGGTGCGGTCCGCCTTCTTTCTGTAGCCACACCACTGCCTCTTCCAGCCTGTTGCGGTGCTGCAGATGGCTCACCCTCAGGACTGCTGACATCGCTCGGCTCTACACCTTCCCAGGTGGGGTCAGTCACCTCATCGTCCACCAAGTCCTCCTCCACTTCCTCACTCTGATCATCCTCCTCAAGTCTTGATCCCACCACATACTCAGTCATTGACAACTGTATAACATTCTCCTCAACAAGGTCTTGAGACGGAAATAGTGGTTGATTTAATGGCAACTGTGTCTCATCATCATCATCATCATCCACTACTTCCTTTGACCTTAAATGCCGTTCACATCTGTCATCTTCTTGTGATTGGGTAGCCTCTAGAGGTTGTGAATCAGGGCACAAGATGTCATGTTCCTCTGCAAGCGTGCTTGGAGAGAGGGTAAAATGAAGGATTGGTGATGAGACGAGCTCCTCACTATATCCCAGTGTGGGATCACTTCTTTGACCAGACCGTGTATGGTGGGAGGAAGGATGATCAGAGTGAGGATTATGTTGACCAGACTCTTGGCTACTGAGAGTGGACTTGGTGGAAGACAGGGTGGTGCTTAACCGGCTGGAAGCAGTATCAGCTGTCATCCAACCGACCACCTGTTCGCAGTGGTCGGACCTCGAGAGTGATGTCCTGCGACGCCCTGTAAAATTAGACATGAAGCTAGGTATGGTGGATGTTTTTCTTTCTTGTGCTCTGGCACCAGGCACAGTTTCTCCGCGTCCTGACCCGCGCCCTGAACTTTCAGGATCACGTCCACTTCCCCGTCCCTTTTTACCCGCCTTCTTCATCTTACACAGAATATGTGACTTTAATATTTGAGTTTGAAAACTTAACAGTATTTCTTATTATTCTGCAACTGTGCAGAGTACACAGAATAGGCTGCTAAACGGCGGTGAAACACACTGAATGGAATATGTGACTTTAATATTTGAGTTTGAAAACTTAACAGTATTTCTTACTATTCTGCAACTGTGCAGAGTACACAGAATAGGCTGCTAAACGGCGGTGATACACACTGAATGGAATATGTGACTTTAATATTTGAGTTTGAAAACTTAACACTATTTCTTACTATTCTGCAACTCTGCAGAGTACACAGAATAGGCTGCTAAACGGCGGTGAAACACACTGAATGGAATATGTGACTTTAATATTTGAGTTTGAAAACTTAACAGTATTTCTTACTATTCTGCAACTGTGCAGAGTACACAGAATAGGCTGCTAAACGGCGGTGATACACACTGAATGGAATATGTGACTTTAATATTTGAGTTTGAAAACTTAACACTATTTCTTACTATTCTGCAACTCTGCAGAGTACACAGAATAGGCTGCTAAACGGCGGTGATACACACTGAATGGAATATGTGACTTTAATATTTGAGTTTGAAAACTTAACACTATTTCTTATTATTCTGGATCTCTGCAGAGTACACAGAATAGGCTGCTAAACGGCGGTGATACACACTGAATGGAATATGTGACTTTAATATTTGAGTTTGAAAACTTAACAGTATTTCTTACTATTCTGCAACTGTGCAGAGTACACAGAATAGGCTGCTAAACGGCGGTGATACACACTGAATGGAATATGTGACTTTGATATTTGAGTTTGAAAACTTAACACTATTTCTTACTATTCTGCAACTCTGCAGAGTACACAGAATAGGCTGCTAAATGGTGGTGATACACACTGAATGGAATATGTGACTTTAATATTTGAGTTTGAAAACTTAACAGTATTTCTTACTATTCTGCAACTGTGCAGAGTACACAGAATAGGCTGCTAAACGGCGGTGAAACACACTGAATGGAATATGTGACTTTAATATTTGAGTTTGAAAACTTAACAGTATTTCTTACTATTCTGCAACTGTGCAGAGTACACAGAATAGGCTGCTAAACGGCGGTGAAACACACTGAATGGAATATGTGACTTTAATATTTGAGTTTGAAAACTTAACAGTATTTCTTACTATTCTGCAACTGTGCAGAGTACACAGAATAGGCTGCTAAACGGCGGTGATACACACTGAATGGAATATGTGACTTTAATATTTGAGTTCGAAAACTTAACACTATTTCTTACTATTCTGCAACTCTGCAGAGTACACAGAATAGGCTGCTAAACGGCGGTGATACACACTGAATGGAATATGTGACTTTAATATTTGAGTTTGAAAACTTAACAGTATTTCTTACTATTCTGCAACTGTGCAGAGTACACAGAATAGGCTGCTAAACGGCGGTGATACACACTGAATGGAATATGTGACTTTAATATTTGAGTTTGAAAACTTAACACTATTTCTTCCTATTCTGCAACTCTGCACAGTACACAGAATGTGCTGCTAAACTGCGGCGAAGCACACTGAATGGAATATGTGACTTTAATATTTGAGTTTGAAAACTTAACAGTATTTCTTCCTATTCTTCAACTCTGCACAGTACACAGAATGTGCTGCTAAACTGCGGCGAAGCACACTGAATGGAATATGTGACTTTGATATTTTAGTTTGAAGACTTAACAGTATTTCTTCCTATTCTGCAACACTGCACAGTACACAGAATGTGCTGCTAAACTGCGGCGACGCACACTGAATGGAATATGTGACTTTGATATTTTAGTTTGAAGACTTAACAGAATGTGCTCTAATCTGCAACTTTGCACACTAAACAGAATGTGCTCTAATCTGCAACTTTGCACACTAAACAGAATGTGCTCTAATCTGCAACTGTGCACACTAAACAGAATGTTCTCTAATCTGCAACTTTTCACACTAAACAGAATATTTTTTTTTTTTTTTTTTTTTTTTTCCCCCCCCCACACAAAATAACCTGCTGCCCCCACACACAGTAGTCCTAAAAAGGACTTTTGGTTCTTTTTTTTCACAATTTTTTTTTTTCCTCCCTACACTGCCTTTCCCTTCCTATCCTCAGCTCTCCCTGGCTCAGACTGAGCCGAACTCGATGGTCAGGTGCTATACAGCACCCGACCACGGGTTCTGGCCAGCCAATCAGTGTAATGCCAGCAGCCAACATGGCTGCTGGCATTACACCGATGTCAGAGCCTCCCTGCACGTTTATTGGCTGCGCAGCAGCCGCAAAACGTGCGGGGAGGAGACCCGAACATGGCGGGCGAGCACATGCGGTACTCGTACGAGTACCGCCATGTGCCGAGCAGAGCGATGCTCGAGCCGATCCGAGCATCGGCCGAGCATGCTCGCTCAACACTACATATGACCAATTACTAAAACTTTTTTAAATGTGGTGACTGTTTGGCTTGCAAACTGATGGAAAACAACAAGAAATTAAAAAGTAATGTTACACAAACAGAATACACCATAAACCAACTGATTACATGTAAAACCATGGGGGTGGTGTATTTGATGTCTTGCCGTTACGGCAAGCAATAAGTTGGAAAGACCAAAAGGGAACTAGAAAGCAGGGTTTGGGAGCTCCAGGGTGGTATCTGCCATAAGAGGGACAAGCCCTTGGCAAGACATGTCAATGAAGAACACAATGGAGACATGTCTGTGATCAAATTTCAAGGAATTGAAAAATATCTCCAGGTCAGAGGAAGGGAGATATTAATGTCAGGCTATTTAGATGTGAAGCAAAGTGGATTTTTTTTTAAAGACATTCATTCTAGATTAAACCCTTAGATGGATATAACTATATAGCCTCTGAGCGTAAACATCTTTTCCGCTAGCCAAACATCTGGCATAATCTTACTTGTGGTAGCCCCACTAGTCAATACATATATATACTATGATAACAAATGGGTATATTGAGTATGCCTTGATCCTTTCCTTTGGAATATATATGTGTATATATATATATATATATATATATATATATATATATATATATATATATCCTATATAATAATTCGCTAAGTTGTGTGTAACGCCCGACATGCGCAGTAGACACTGCTGTGCGTGCGGCAGTCACACGCAGTGGAGACTGGCCGCGGCTGATACAGAGCTGGGCGCTCCGAAGGAGCGTCCAGCTCTGTATCAGCCGAGGCGCGGCCAGTCTCCACTGCGTGTGACTGCCCCGCGACCCGCTGCCGGAGGGACTGTGGCCCGTGTAACGGGCTGTTCAACTAGTATATATATAAAAGAAGACTTTGTGCCTGGCAAAAAACACCCAGGGGTGGCAGTAAAGAGGATTACTGCTCCCATTGGGTGATTCAATGGGGGTATGATTTTTGGATCGCCCCCACTATCCAGCCTGCCCACCACTATCTAAGGCTGAAAAAAAAATGGCTGCCACTAACTCCTACACCACAGACACACAGAAATGTCCACCACACACTGGCAGACACATACACACACACTCATACAGAGACACACACGCACACTGAGCAGCTGAGGATGATGGGAGCTATGTTCAAGCTACAGCTGGAAGGCCATGGTCCAATCTGTATTATGCAGCTTCTTCATTCCCACAGCACTGCCAATTAATACAAGTGAGCTGATTTCTAAACAATCAGCAGGCAGGATGGTGTTGAGCTGACTTGCTAACACAGAGAAGCTGGGAAAGTGGAACAATGGCAGAGACATGATCAGGCAGTGTAGAGCAGGGCTGCAGCTGAGCTGGTAAGTGGCAGAAACATGGTTGTGACTGTATTTATATATTGCACAAAGAGAGAGAAAGAGAGCAGATTGTTTGTCAGTCTGTCTGTAAGTACAGGTACATCTCCATGCTGTACATAGCTCACTGTATAGCATGTATGACAAACTATTTATATGGTCTGGCATTGTGTAGTATACAGTCTGTGAATAAGGACTGGCACTATACAGTATAGGAGGGACAGTCCCTGTTTGAGGCCCAAATCCCTCTACTCCTCTGTTTAGGAGATCACACTGTGTAGTGTATATACAAGTGTATCAGATTGATCCACATCAATGAAACCCACAGTATTGTGGGTATAAACTTCTATATATATCTGTTAAATTAGTATGTGTAAAAAAATACTTTCATCTTCTTCTAAATCATTCACTTACAGAAAGAGTAACTTAACCATTTCAGTGCCAGAGGGGTATGTAATGCATTGCTTACCCCCTGGCACTCAAAGCGTTAAAAATTCTCTAAAATACACCACCTGCCACGCCCCCAGTAACACCACCTAAAACACAAGTGTCCCTCTTTGGCCATTTGAAATGTTGGGAGGTATGTTGCTTACACTGCTCACACTGTATGTATGTTCTGATTTGCATCTGTGTGTCACTGTGCATGTGTGTGTATGTATGTGTGTTGCATGCTTCTCTATCACTGTGTCCCCCCTGTATTTGTGTGTGTTTGCAAATGTGTCTGTGTATCACTGTGTGTACCTTTCTGACACATACACCCTACGCTATATTTCACTATCATAACATTTATTAAAAAAAACAAACATTCAATCCATAACATGACGGGCAACGCCATCCCAAATTGCTAGTATGTATATATATATATATATATATATATATATATATATATATATATATATATATAATTTTTTTTTCTTTCTTTTTTATCTTATTTTGGTGTGATATTTGCCTCTCAACTGATAGTGAGAACCTGTTCAGGTATTCATGGGAACCATTGGCCTGTGAAGTGTTTTTGTGATTGTAGGTAAGAAAGTCACTTTGAATCCCAATTACATTTATGCTTATGTTCATGCTCATTTTCTAAAAATATACTTATGTATCTATTAGGATTATCTTGCCAAAGTCAATTAGTAGTGTGAAGAAGTTATAGGGGAGGAGCTCCCGCCTGTGGGATTTCCTTTTTGAGTTTTAACGAGTTACCCTTACACAGAGTTTATTCATGGCTTTGGTGTGTCACTGTTTCTTGGCCATGAGTAAGCGTTGTTCTGTGCGAAACATGTCAGATTAACAGGTCTTCCCTGTGTATGTTCTGCCTCACACCCACCCCGTTCCGTTTTTGTAATGCACTTTGTTTTTTCTAGATCAATCATTTTTATTGAGAATAAAAAGAGTACAATGTAAAGAGAAGAACAAGCACAGTACATCTACACTTTAGAGTACAATACTGCTTCGTAGACAAGATATAGGCAGATGTAAGTAAGATACCGTTACATAAACAAGTACATCTTCTATAAGTTGTATAGATAATGCAGTTTTATTAGCAAATTTTGTGAGCCATCTCTCCCAAGAAATAAATCATCATATAGGATAGAAGATGGCATTTGAACATGAAGTCACAATTGCCTTTCATGGATAAGATTGGTATTGCAAATCAAAAGGAAGAGGCTAGGGAGGAGGAAAAGAAGATAGATCAGGAATAAAAGATGAGTAAGAGAGAGGGAGGGTGGTGGGTGGGGATACAGTTAAATTTGCAATGGAATGCTTCTCATAGTAGAATCTGTAAGGGCCTGGCAATATTACTTTTAATTGGGCGTAATGAGTTTTTGATAGAAAGTTTTCCATGTGTCCCATATGACCTCAAAAGAGTCGCTAGTGCCTAATTTGATTGCTACTAGCCTTTCTAAGCTTATAATTTTATTCGCTCTATTCAGCCAATGATCCACCATGGGGGATGAAGCATTCCTCCAAAGGGCTGGAATACACATTTTAGCCGCATTTAGCAGTTGTCGATAAATATCTCGTTCTCCAGATGAGGTGACTGAAGTGGGGGAGGTAGGAGATTTAAGCATATAAACAGAGGGCTTGGGGATAAACAAACTCCTATCACCCTAGATATATGTTCAAAGATTGTGTTCCAGAAAGGAGAAATGAACGGACAAGTGCACCACAGATGTAGAAAAGTCCCGGGAGAGACGTGACATCTCCAGCAGGAATCTGAAACTGCTGGATAGAAAGAATATAATACGGAGGGAGTTCTATACCATCTATGGAGTAGTTTAAAATTGGACTCAAAAACAGCCGCATTACTGGACACCCGTGCAGTGTCTCTGATAGCCCGAGAACATTGATTATCAGTCAGGGGGAAGCCCAATTCAGTTTCCCATCCTTTGTGCAAAGAGTCTACACTAGGAGACTGCAATGGAGGACAATCCGTGAAGTGAATGTGAAGCTGACATATATGCTTCTTCAAAGGGTGTTAAATTTCTGTCACAGTACCTTGTTTCCAGCGCTGCCTCTTCAGCGACACTCATCTTTCCACGCGTCATCTGCAGGCAGAGGCTTCAAGCACGCTGCAGGCCTCTGTTTTATGTGTGTTTGTTTCCTTTAGCTTCTTCCTACCTACTTACTCCCTCTAGCTGCTCCGCCTATCTATTTCCTGTGGAGGGGTTTAAAGGGCAGACTGAGTCCTGACTTGGTCACTCTTATGTTGGTGTTCTGAGCAGTTAATTATCTAGTATTCCTGAAGAAGGCCCTGTCTGTTCGCTCCTAGGGTTGGTTCCGTTATTCAGACATCCTTCCTAGTATTGACCTGGGGCTAGCAGACTCCCAGCTACTGACTGCAGGCTGAGTCAGTATCACTCTTGGGCGTTACTTTACTGCGAGCCTCCAGCAGGCTGAGGCCTAGTCTCGGACAGTGAGGTGGTGATATTGGGAGACTGCTATTCCTGATACAGTACTCGCCTTTTCGATCACCCACTGTGTGTATATATTTATATTGCATGACTGTTATTATTCTCATAATAAATGTTCTATTAACTATACCGTCTGACTCCTGGTTTTGCTTGCCAGCCATAACAGTACGTAAGGGTCATGACAACAGACGGTGATAGTGATCCTCCTTTACAGAGAATATTAGACAGAATGCAGGATCAGGATTAACGCATTGATCAGTTGGCAGGTGCCTTGCAGACCCTGCTTGGCAGAACTGCTCACTGGGAAAGCTATAACCTGCAGCAGGTGGCCACCTCAGTTTCTCCTTCTGCACCTACAGCTGCTACCGTCTCTGATGCAGGACTGGTCAGAGGGTTAACTGAATACGCTCCACTCCCACAATGCTATAGTGGGGAACCTGAGTTATGTCATGGATTCCTTAATCAGTTGTGTATATACCTGGAGATGCTTCCTGATGCCTTCCCTACTGAGCACAGTAGGGTTGGACTTATGATTTCTCTCCTGGCTGGCAAGGCATTGGCTTGGGCAAATCCATTATGGGAGATGGAGAAACCCATAATATACAATTTTACTCAATTTGTGGCCTCATTTAGAAGCGTATTTGACATGCCAGGTAGCGGGACCTTGGCTTCCAAACATCTGATGACCATCCACCAGGGTAACCGCACGGTGGCGGAATACGCAATTGAGTTTCGAACCCTACCAGCCGAAGTAGGGTGGAACAATGAGGCCGTGATAGCTGCATTCTCCCAAGGGCTTTGTGATTACATGAAGGACGAGATTGCTGCTCGTGACCTACCTAATAGTCTGGATGAGATGATATCCTTTGCCATCCTCATAGATATACGGGTCCAGGAGAGACCGTCATTTAAGGAACGCCTGCAGAGGCATCCTACCAGCATGTCCTACAGCTTTTCTTGCCCACCCTGTCCTCTCTCACCTCCCATGCCTCCAGGTTCTGACACTATGAGTGGTGAACGTATGCATATGCTGGCATCTCACAGTCCCCTGAAGCCTCTCAGTCTAAACCCTTGTTGGACATAGTCCTATCTTGGGCCAAAGAGTCTATCCCTGTACCTGCTCTTATAGACTCTGGAGCGGCAGGTTATTTTGTGGACAACGCATTCGCTGAGCGTTTTGGAATTGCTTTACTGCCTCGTGATACTCCTTTGGCAGTTGAAGCTATTGATGGAAGACCCCTGCTGCCAGCACATATTACCCACGAGACGGCCCCACTTACCCTAAGCGTGGGAGCCCTGCATAAGGAAACCCTGAAGTTTCAGGTGATAAACTCCCCGCACTATGCTATTGTATAAGGGTTCCCATGGTTACAAAAACATAACCCTAAAATTGACTGGAGCACGTGTGAGATATTATCCTGGGGGACTCACTGTGGGGAGTCATGCCTTTCACGTCCCATCAGACTTGCCTGTGTTGAGTCTCAAGGCCTACCTGAGGCCTATTCACAGTTTTCTGAATTATTTAAGAAAGTTCAGGCAGGAGCTTTACCCCCACATAGACCATACGATTGCATGATCGAGCTCTTGCCTGGGACTACCCCTCAGTGAGGTCATACGTACCCTCTATCTGTGGAAGAGAATAAGGTCATGGAGGAGTATGTGGCTGATGCCTTGGAGAGGGGCATCATTCGAAAATCCTCATCCCCTGCGGGTGCTGGATTTTTTTTTTTTTAAAAAAAAGAAGAACGGAGAACTACGCCCTTGTATCGATTATCGGGGCTTAAACAAACTGATGGTAAAGAATGCATATCCCATACCATTGATTACTGAACTGTTTGACCGCATCAAAGGTTCTACTATCTTTACTAAGCTCTATTTGAGGGCGGCTTACAATTTGGTCAGGATTAAACAAGGGCATGAATGTAAGACAGCATTCAACACCCGGAGCGGGCATTATGAATATCTGGTTATGCCCTTTGGCCTGTGCAACGCTCCTGCTGTCTTCCAAGAATTTATAAATGACATCCTGAGAGAACTTTTGCAAAGCTGCGTTGTGGTATACCTGGATGACATCCTTATCCATTCTCCAATGGTGGAGGCCCACTATGCGGATGTATCCAAGGTCCTTTCGCTCCTGAGAGAAAACAACTTGTTCTGCAAGTTGGAAAAGTGTGAGTTTCACAAGACTCAAGTTGCCTTTCTTGGGTATGTTATCTCCGCATCTTGGTTCTCGATGGACCCCACAAAACTGTCGGCTGTGATTCAGTGGCCTTGTCCGGATGGACTGAAGGCAATTCAAAGATTTCTGAGCTTTGCAAACTATTATCGTAAATTTATAAAAAAATTTCTCGACCATTGTAAAACCCATCACTGACATGACGCGGAAAGGAGCCAAAGTGTTAGAATGGTCTTCTGATGCACTTTCTGCCTTTGACACTCTCAAAGCAGCATTTTCTGCAGATCCGATCCTGCCCAATCCCGCCCTGCCCTTTACCCTGGAGGTTGATGCGTCTGAGATTGGAGTAGGTGCCCTCCTTTCTCAACGGTCAGCTCCTGGAGAGGCTTTGTGCCCTTGTGGCTACTTCTCGAAAAAACTATCTAAGGCAGAAAAGGTTTATCAGATTGGTGACAGGGAGTTGCTGGCTATAATTTTGGCACTGAAAGAGTGGCGTCATTTGTTGGAGGGTACCAGTTCCCCCATCTTGATTCTTACGGACCATAAGAATTTGACATACTTGTCTTAAGCCAAGCGGCTGTCCTCCCGGCAGGCCAGATGGGCACTATTCCTATCCAGGTTTAATTTCGTGGTTTCCTACCTTCCAGGCTCAAAAAATGTTAAGGCTGACACCCTGTCATGCCAATTTTGTAGTAGATCCAAGGAGGAGGTTCCTCCTGCTCCGATTATTCCTGCTGATCGCATTCTGGCCATGATTCGTACCTGTATTACCTCTACTCTGGGAGAGGAGATACTGGCCGCCCAAGCATCTGCCCCAGCAGAGACTCCTAGTGGGAGATGTTTTGTACCTGCTCAATTCCGCATTAAAATCCTGGACACATACCATGCTTCCAAAATTGCTGGCCATATTGGGCGCGACCAGTTAATCTGGTCCCTGTCTAGACTATTTTGGTGGCCGAGTCTCCGCTCTGATTGTGCTGCCTTTACCGCTGCCTGCACCATGTGTGCTCAAAATAAGTCTCCCAGACTACCGGTGGGCTTACTCCAGCCTGTGGCCAAAGGGGAACGCCCCTGGTCTCACTTATCCATTGATTTTATGGTTGACCTTCCTATGTCCATGGGCTTTACTGCAATACTTATGGTTGTGGACAAATTCTCTAAGATGGCTCAATTTGTGCCACTCAAGGGCTTGCCATCTGCTCAGGAATTGGCGGTGGTATTCACAAAGGAGGTGTTCCAACTCCATGGTATCCTGAAGGTGATCGTGTCTGACAGAGGAAGCCAGTTTGTGTCCCACTTCTGGAGGTGTTTCTGTGCGCAAATGGGAATTCAATTGGCATTCTCCTCCGCATACCATCCACAATCCAACGGTGCAGCAGAAAGGTCGAACCAAGCCTTGGAGCAATTTCTCTGCTGCTATGTCTCTGACCACCACGACAATTGGGCTACCCTGTTGCCCTGGGCGGAGTTTGCCAGAAATGCGGTGAACTCTTCCACTCAGAGTTCCCCTTTCTTGATTAACTATGGGTTCCAAGCTACTGTTCTTCCTGAAACCTTCTGTGCACAAGCTATTCCAGCTCTGGATGAGCATTTGCAGGCACTCCGTTCCTCATGGGTTCAGGTACAGCATACCCTACATGGTTCAGTGCAACGACAAAAAAGGCAGGCTGACCGTAGATGTCTGCCAGCACCGACCTTCCAGGTTGGAGATAGAGTGTGGTTATCTTCCTGTAATTTGCACCTCCAGGTCCCATGCAATAAACTGGCTCCTCGATTTGTTGGTCCCTTCAAGGTGTTGCGCAAGATCAACCCGGTGGCTTACGCGTTGGAACTGGCTGCCAATATGCGGATACATAATGTCTTTCATGTCTCCCTGTTAAAGCCCCTGGTCTGCAATCAGTATACCTCCGCTCCTGTCCGTCCTGCTCCCGTGATAGTTGCAGATCACGAGGAATATGAGGTTCAAAGTATTCTGGACTCCAGTGTGGTTAGAGGACATTTACAGTATTTTATACACTGGAAGGGATATGGTCCGGAGGAGCGCTCCTGGATCCCTGCTGCTGATGTTCATGCTCCTCTTCTGGTGTGCAGATTCCATGCACGTTTCCCTGACAAACCTGGTCCGGTCCCTCGGAGGAGGGGTCTTTGAGGGGAGGGTACTGTCACAATACCTTGTTTCCAGCGCTGCCTCTTCAGCGATGCTCAGCGTCTTTCCACGCGTCATCTGCAGGCAGAGGCTTCAAGCATGCTGCAGGCCTCTGTTTTATGTGTGTTTGTTTCCTGTAGCCTCCTCCTACCTACTTCCTCCCTCTAGCTGCTCTGCCTATTTATTTCCTGTGGAGGGGTTTAAAGGGCAGACTGAGTCCTGACTCAGTCACCCTTACGTTGGTGTTCTGAGCAGTTTATTATCTAGTATTCCTGATTCCTGTGCATTATCCATCTGGTGTTGACCCGTGGAGCTGTCTGACTATTCTCCTTGTGCGTTCCGATTTGGCTCAGATATCCTATCTGGTGCAAACCCGTGGCTCTGGCTGACTACCCGCTTCATGTATGACCTAGGCTTGTCTGACTACCCACTCTGGTGTTGACCTGGGGCTCTATCCACTGCGCATCCAGCATTCCATCACTTCAGTGGATATCCTATCTCGTGCAAACCCGTGGCTCTGGCTGACTACCCACTCCGTGTATAACTTTGGCTCGTCTGACTGTCCTATCTGGTGCTTACTAGAAGGCCCTGTCTGTTCACTCCTAGGGTTGGTTCCGTTATTCGGACATCCTTCCTAGTATTGACCTGGGGCTAGCAGACTCCCAGCTACTGACTGCAGGCTGAGTCAGCATCACTCTTGGGCGTTACTTTACTGCGAGACTCCAGCAGGCTGAGGCCTAGTCTCAGACAGTGAGGTGGTGATATTGGGAGACTGCTATTCCTGATACAGTACTCGCCTTTTCGATCACCCACTGTGTGTATATATTTATATTGCATGACTGTTATTATTCTCATAATAAAGGTTCTATTAACTATACCGTCTGACTCCTGGTTTTGCTTGCCAGACGTAACAATTTCTTAGTAAATTCTGGCGATGTTAATTGTATGGACATAGTGATGGATTTGTCAATACGACCAATATTCTGTAGCCGGTAAATGAAATGCATCTTGTAACTTTGAAAAGGGAAGGACAGCATTTTGGTGTGAGAGAATTGCTGTAGAGATATGTTGTTTATGTGGCCATAACTTCAGAAAGGTGGATCGTAAACCTGGAGGGAAATCATGGTTTAGATATATGGGCGTAATCGGTGAAGGATAGGTAGTGAGTTTATATGTTGTTACCAGTTTGTCCCATATCCTAAGAGGTGTACAAATCAAAATTGCGTCTTTAGATCTGAGGGATCTATCTGAAGAGTGAAGCCATGGCAGAGTATGTAGGATTTGTGGTGTTGACATGGCTTCCAAAAACTGTACCCATAATTTGGATGAGGCTGAGTGTTTCCAATGGCAAATGTTAGTTAATTGAATAGCTTGATAATACCTCTGAACAAGAGGTACACCTAAACCACCATCTGGTCTTTTTCTAGCCAGAGAAAGTATTCATAGTCTGGCAGATTTCTGTTGCCAAATAAAGGCGTTGATGCATCTCTGCAGTTGACTAAGATAGGAGGATCTACCATCTTTACTATATTTATCCTGCCCATCCAGGAAAACAGCTTATGTCTCCATTTATTAGGGGTGTTTGTTACAGAGGTTAGTAAAGGGGTATAATTATATTTGAAAAGCTGTGTCGAAGAAGGAGGAAGATGAATGCCTAAATATTTTAGGTGAAATTTGGCTTGTTTAAAGAGCAATAGGTTTGATAAGGATAGCATCTGAGATGGAACTACATTAATATTGAGGAGTTCTGATTTTTCCAAATTGGGCTTAAAATTAGACATAATACCGTATTTATCAAGTACTTGTAGAATGGCTGGTAAGGAGGTTTGAGGTTCTGTGACAATGAGTATGAGGTCATCCGCAAATAAAGCTAATTAGTGTGATCTGGAGTTCGCAGAATTCGCAGAAATTCCTGAGATCTCAGGATTGTTTCTAACATAACAGACTAGTACTTCCATGGTGAGTATAAATAGGAGTGGAGAAAGTGTACAGCCTTGCCGGGTTCCGTTTTTTAAAAATATTCTATCAGAAAGCATGCCATTACATCTTATGCGGGCAGATGGATTAGTGTATAAAGAAAACTAATTTTCTTAAATTTGGAGCCTAAGCCAATGTGTTCTAATGTGGCTGACAAAAAATTCCATGATACTCTATCAAATGCCTTTTCGGCATCAAGAGAAAGTAAAAGAGTGGGTATATTACGAATTTGTGCAAGCTCTATAAGTTGGATGAGTTTCATGGTGTTATCTTTGGATTCTCTACCTGACACAAAGCCAGTCTGATCCTTGTCTATAAGTGTGGGGAAAATGTGCTTAGTCTGGTCGCTAATATTTTGACAAATATTTTTGTGTCTACGTTTAGGAGTGAGATTGGGCGATAACTGGAAGTCTGTGTAGGATCATTACCAGGTTTCAGCAAAATGGTTATATGTGCTTCTGTCATTGTAATATGGGAGGTCACTGTGTCAGGCAGCTCATTGAAAACTTCTGTAAGGAGGGGTGACAGCATATGAAGAAATTTTTTATAAAAAAGAAGAGGTAATCCGTCAGGTCCAGGGGATTTATGAGGTGGCATAGTTTTAATAGCTTTGGCTATGTCAAGAGAGGTGATGTCACTATCAAGATCTAGGCATTGGTCAGGAGATAATGTAGGTAATTGTGATTTGTGTATATAATCTATTACAGGGCTCAACATTTCAAGTCCTCAGCAACTAGCCAGGGCTGAAACGTTACTCACTACCAGTTTCACGCCTAGCCCCACCCATATCCCCACCCTTAATCCCACCCATGTCAAATTCTCTTTGATGAAATGACACTGTAGTGGATTTAACAAGACAATATGGGAGATACAAAGCTTTACTTGCTACAAACAATACTGTTTTTATGGAGCCACAGCAATCGTTTTAGCAACAGTAGGGTGAGCCTTTCTATAAATAAAACTTTCCCCTGCTGCATTATTTTCAGTCCAGTGAGTGTGTGTGTGTGTGTTCAAACTTCAAAGCATAAATGATTTTATAGCTGTACTTTTAACCACTCCAGTTCCGAATCTCACTACAATGCTTTTATCTTTTGAAACGAGGACAGGGTGTTCAGAAATACAGCTATAAAATGGTCTTGACCAGTGTTAGGAGTATAGATATTGGCCAGTGCAATTTTCATATCTCCCACCTCCCCCTTGACTAAAGCAAATCGACAATCATCATTTAGTAAGCTGTCACCAAATCGTAAAGGAAATGACCTGTGCAACATAATCCCAACCCCCCTTTTCTTTACTGCTGCAGAGCAGAAGAATTGATGGGGGAATTATGTTCTAGTGAGTTGGGGAGTAAAGGTGTTGGGAAAGTGGGTTTCCTGCAAAAAGTAAATTTGAGCTCCCCATCTACGACAATCATTTAAAAGCGTGCGTGCGTGAGACCTTTCACATTTAGGGACATGGTAGTGATGTTAAGTTCCATCATGAGAGTTAGGGAACTTGAGAATAGTTCATAGATCAGCCCTTGCAAATATTAACACTTGGTAGGTAGAGTTGCATGTCCATATAGAATCGTATTGGTACCACTGAGTGGGGAAAAAAGGAAGGAGGGAAGACATTAGGAGTTGGGGAAGGACCAGGATGAAAATGTGGAAAAAAGTGACAGAGGGTTAAATATGAGATGGAGAATTACCTGCCATCTCATTTGTGCACCAAGAATTTTAAATAGTATACCAGTCAACAACACTATGAATAAGTATTCGTTTCCAAGTATGGTAAATTAAGGGGAGAGGAGTATCCCAAATAGAAACAGTACCACACCACTTACACTGTGGCTCACTAGCTGAGGGTGAATGTAATGACCGCAGTCCCCCCCCCGAGGTCACCAGAGACCATAAGCAAATTGAGATCGGCTCAGCAGTCTGAGAACAGTAATCCGGTATCCAGTTGAGCCAGGGGAGGAAGTACAGCCACCCGCCACCCAATAGTATCAAGAGCAATAATGACGGAGCATAAGATTACAATAAACAAGGCCCTGGTGTCAGGTAGAATAAATAACAGTAAATGCATGACTTCACCTCTCAAAAATGGGATGTTGAAGTGAGGCGGACCCACCGCAGGTCCCCCACATGTAGAAGGGGACCCCCGACAGGCCACCACCCAGCCCCACACCAGCAATAGCATTACATGCAAGACCATATGAGAGAGAACCCAGGATACCACCCCCGTTGTTGGAGGTGAGACCCCGGGTCCACATTGCAGGTCAAAGACTGCCAAATATACAATGCAATTACTAAGAATATCTGAATGATACAAAAGACACTATACATGCCAAGAATCGACCACTAAAACTTTACACTAATGTATCGCAATAAAAAGAAAGATTCTGTTAAAACATTTCTTACACAATAAACTATTAACCTCTATTGAGGAACTAAACCATGATTACAGCCAAGTCTGTAACGTCTTTTGGAGACTTGACCGTGTGTGTTGTCCCATTGTAGGATATTAGAAGAGCAAATGGAAAGCCCCATCTATATGCAATATTTTACTCCTTCAATCTTTCTAGAAGGGGTTTATGCGCTTTGTTTTTCAACGTAGGATCAATAAAGTTTTAATTTTTATAAGAAGGCATCATTTGGATTTCTGAGTATGGTCGAATCTTTATGGTTTGTTGCATTGTTATACCGGTATTTGGAGAACCGGATCTCCCTGCACCAGACGCTTGGAGTTCTATACCTGGCAAGTAGAATGTCTCTTGATCTCAAGGTACCTTTTCACATGTAGATATTGGTGGGTAGTTTGTTATATTATTTGTATTTACAATAGTCATTAACCCTTTGGGTGCCAGAGGGGTACGGAATGCATTGCTTTGCAATGCATTTCCTACCCCTCTGGCACTCAAAAAGTTAATAGTTCTTTACAAAATAAGAAAGCTTAATTTCACCCATTCATACTTTGTCTGTGCATAGACAGATCAATGTGTAAAGTTCCACTTTGTTAGGATTATGCATACCATATATACATTCCTCTCCAATTCATTTTAGAACTTGAAACTGTATCCAAATTTTTTCTCCCTACATGGAGGAAATGTTTTGTCACTTTCACAAACAGCCACCTCAGAAGCAGACTGCACACCCTGCAGCAACCATGCCTGCAGTAAATTTCAGGACTACCACTTTAACTACTTTAACACGTCCCTGCACTGCTCCGCTACTGTTGCCTACTTGATATTCTCAAATTAATGTGGATTCTAATAGTAAAGTTCACAACAGAATTGGTGATAATGTCTAGCACTTTAGAAAATACAGGTTTCTGTCTATAATATCTGTCATGAGGTCAGCTAAATTCTCAGCTCAAGTCAGGGTCCTTGTCTCTGTCATCTATCACTCAAAAATTATTTATTTTATTTCTTTATTCTTCTTTTTTATTTTTAAATACTTTATTTAAGAATTGTGAAGACAAAGTATACAATACAATGAGGACCTAAAGATAGGTCACTGGTCAAGTAAGACAAAATACAAAACATTTAATTGAAGAGCTTGGATTCAGTATCCAAAAATGTATGTGTAATAACTAGGGATGTACGAAAGTTGTCACCGTGTTCCCGCGAGAAATTCTGTGAAAACCCTTACGTTGTTTTCTCATGCAGTTTATCTTTTTGGCATTCCTGTGTATGACTAGTGTTACTGGCTGACTACCTACTCCGTGTATGACCTAGATCTCTGTCCTATATCCCTGACCATGTTGCCTCATTAAATTGGATACCCTATCTGGTGCAGACCTGTAGCTCTGGCTGACTATTCGCTCCGTGTATGACCTAGGACTGTCTGACCATCCATTCTGGTGCTGACCTGGGGCTCTGTCCTATATCCATTCCGTGTTGCCTCGTTATATTGGATACCCTATCTGGTGCAGACCTGTGGCTCTAGCTGACTAATCACTCTTTATTACCAGGTGGTTCACACCCGTTAGACTGACTGCAGTCATAAGTCAGTAGGATTCGCTTTCCCTTGGGAGAGTTCCTTGGTTCCATTTCTGGGAGGCTTCCTACATTCTTGTTAGGACCACAGTTGGCCTAGTGCTTGGTCCCTAGCAGAGAGGTATCATAGAAGTAGTCTCCTATTTCTGATAGAGTCTCTGGATTCTTCAGTTACCCTCTGTCTCTCTATCTCTTCTGCTCATATTTTATATATCCTTAATAAAGGTGATTTTACATTATCAGTACGGACTCCTGGTTTATTCTTGGGTGACTGTGACAATTAGGGAGGGCAGGACAGGTCAGCTGCCTGTGCCTAGTGCTAGAATTGCTGCCACCATTGCTGCCCCTGTTGAAATCAGTGCTGTGCCTGCTGCCAGTGCTGAAACTGCGGCCACCAATACTGTGCCTGCTGTCAGATGTGCTGCCTCTGTTCCCAGTGCCACCAGTGCTGTGCCTCCTGCCAGTGTTGAAGCTGCTGCCACCAGTGCTGAAGCTGCTAGTGTGTCTTGTAATACTCAGGAAGGGGGAGGAGAAGATGATGCCAAATGTGACAGCAGGGGACCCTAAGTCACACTTGATGTCCACAAGCAGTCCCGCCAGTGCTAGTAATACTACTAAGAAGGTACAAGGTCTAATCAGTATCCTCATATTACCAGTGACTGTGAGGAGGAAGACTCTGCAGCTGATCTTGATGTGCGTGGTGTAGTAACAGTGATGGTGAAACAGACGGTGGGACTAGTGTTAGGGTGTGACAGGTGAAGCATTTGAGAGCATCCAGACTAGCGGTCAAGGGAGCCCACATCATTCCTCTGGCTATGAGAGTCCCCTTCCCTTCACTACAGTGTCCAAGTTGAACAGAATCCTGAAGAGGCCAAAATTGGTGTTGGGGAAAGCAGGCTTAGAATTAATACCAGCACCATCAGCAGGAGCACAGATGAGATGCCTGTGCCTGCTTCTAGTGCTGCCTGTCTGCCTTCTTCATTTCAAAAAGAAATGACAAGTGTGACATTACAGGGCCCTCTATCACATTGCTCGTCACTTCCTCCAAGCAGAAGTGAGATGTCTGTAATAGAGAAGCAGCACGTAGGGACTAATGGTGGTGGTGGTGTAGGAGAAGTTGAGGTGGAAGAGACATTGATGGCCTTTTTATCAGAAACTGAGAAGTTTGCAACTGCTCTAAATACTGCTGCTGCTGGGAAGCAAGGGCAGCAGGATCCTGAGGAGCAGACTAGTGTGCCACATACCACCATGGACACAGTAGGAATGAGGTCAACAAGTGATGCGGAACTAGGACAGGTTGCACTTGACAGCAGCAGCAATACTCCTGCTCCTAGATACAGTGCTGTTTCTGAGGCAATAACAGCAACAGCAGCAACATCCTCCTCTGCCCCAGAGAGTGAAGGAGAATGTGGAGGAGAAGAAGAAAGGCCATTATTCTCCACTTATTCCCACCCCTCCGAAGACATGGGTGAGGAACTATTTTTCTCTTGGGGCAGGCACAGTGCAGTTATTATTAACAATGACACTGTGCACAATTTGGACAAGCCACTGAGAAAGGGAAAGAAGAGAACCGACCTTGGCACAAGCTTCCTGATAACACACATGAAACGCAGACACCATGACATTTATGTGAAGCATGTTAAAGCCAAACACCCCCCACAGAAACCGAGTGCTGCTGTTGCTGTATTTCCTGACTCTCCCGAAAGGCAACAAGAGGAGAGGTGGAGATCAAAGAGGAGGAAGAATAGAGTAGCCCAGGAAGAAGCTGGAAGTTTGATAATGAGCAAAACAACTAGCTCGCCATCACTTTCTTGCTCTAGGGTAACTACATATTCTGCCAATACAACCTGTTCATCATTACCTCCCCCGCCAAATGATAGCCACTCTGTAGATGTTAGGATGTGGCAGTTTGTGTCCACCCATTGCAAACTGTGTGGGGCACTGACCACACAGGGCAGTGTGAGGGAGGAGAATCAAAAGCATCAAGCAGCATCTGAGGAGATTCCATCCCACAGAATATGCCAAGATGGTGGCAGGGAGGGTTCATCATTACTATTAATCTATCATCAGTTGCCATGTGTCCTTAGCAGGGTGTGAACAAGGGGGATAGTGGCAGCAGCAGTTCTGGCATCATTGTGTTTGGATAGAGTTGTGCAAGATGTTATTTACCACACACACTGTGCTCATTGCAGTTGCTGATGAGAGGCAGAGTTCCTGCTGTCAAGGGAAATATTTCTATTCTAGTAACAACACACCTTTGATTTTGGAAGAGGGACAAGTGGAGAAGAATTATTGCCCATCTTCTTTTCTCCACAATTACCTGAAGTGGTGGGGGCTAGTTATGCTGCTGCTACTGCCTCAAGATCATCACTGGAGTTAGTTGTGGCATGTGGAACCTTCATCATCCATCACCCATATTACTGCTATTGTTGATCGCATTCCCTTTGAGCTGCCTAATTATCCTGATGCTTAAACAACTCAGCAGCAAGAACAGCAGTCACAAATTCTGCATCTACATCAGGGCATTTGACAGTGGCATCTGGCCAACAAAACATGACCTATTGATACTAGGCCAGAAGGGCCTTTTTTTCCTTAGAAAAACTGCACTTTTCACAGGAAATTATTTGCCAAGTAGGAAGTGCCATTATTCACAGATTTTGGTTTGAGGCAAAATTTTTATCCCATCCCTAACCAAGAAATGTTGAGGTGAAGGACACATGTTACCATTGAGATATTAAAAGAAACTAGGGATCATAGAAACATCACCTGGCCAAATTATGATATCATCAATATAGCTTCGGTAGAGCACCAAGTTCACGTTGAATGTATTGGAATCATAGATCTTATGTTGTTCTAGAAGACCCATAAAAAGATTTGCATAACTCGGAGCAAACTTGGTGCTCACAGTTATACCTTTAACTTTTAGGTAAAATCTCCTGTCAAATTAAAAAAAAATTGTGGATCAATGTAAATTTGTTCACCTAAAGAACAAATTCAATCTGTTTACTTGGCAAATCCTGATAAAGAAAATATCTACTAGCTGCCCAACCTATCATGAGGTATGTTGAAATTAGGGGTGGGTGAAAAGTGTGAAAAATTTCACTCTTCACTTTTCGCAAAAACAAGGTCCCACAATATGGAAAAAAAATTTCACGCATGACTTTTCACAAAAACTTGTTGATTCTTTGCTTTTTCCGTGAAAGTTTTCACTTTTCTGCCTATGCAAAAATGTCCTCCTTTTCGCCTCTTAACACATTTTCGCCTATGTTTCCTATAGGTACTAGACTTCCCACTGTAATATTACAACAAAAAAGCAAAGTACAAGGAGAGCTGTACTGCAAATTTGAGTATATTCTCAAATATCAATCTAAATTGATACTCACTTCAATTGTCGCACCGGCACCTGTATTTGGTTACCAGTGTAAGTGAATACAGGGATTTTGTATGCTGATTCTCCCTGTTAGGGAATCACTGTATGAAGCATTAGGGAATCATTCAAGTCCTTTTGGAATGTAGAGAAGAAAGGATCCAAAAAACCAGCAGCAGACAAACAATCCAACAATATAAAATGTATTATTAAAAAGTATAATTAAAATTCCTCGACATGTTTCGTGGTATCAAACCACTTCATCTGGAGGACAAAAAATACAAACTGGTCTGCCTATTTTCACACTGTTACTTATGTCAGCACCCTGATGATATCATTGATGTAACAGGTGATGGAAAATTCAAACAAACCAATTACCACTCATAATCACACAGAGTTCATCAGTGTGTCTGCTCACTTACTGATACATAATCAGAGATTCCTCTCAAATTAATCCGTTACATCTCGCCTTGAATTTCAAGATATACCTGTGATATGAACTACATTTTCTGATATCACTATCTTAATAAAAATACTACATAATCTCAACAATTTAATTCCTATATTTGGATATATAACTCTATATGATCGTAAACTCTCTAATACAAAAATATCCCACCTTCATCAAAATCTTCAAAGTACATCTATATATTTGTCACAATCTTAATCGATCACCTGAATATCTGGGTTGTAAACCCATAAAACAAGGTCCCACAATACGGAGGTTGGCACACATCCCTCACAATGTCATGAAAAGTTTGAGTGTAACACTGACATGGGGTACAATAGTATCTGAATATTTTAACCCTATCAGTTCTCATTATATCTATATGGGGTTCTATTACTGGTCATGTAAGTAAGCCATCTTGTGTTTATGTGGAAAATATCTAGTCTTAACAGAATGATATAAGTAAACATTAGTGTAATTATGTTCCTGTAAAATGAAATTAGTCTCAATTTTAACACTTCCCAGTCCTGAATGATATATATTTAAAATGTGAAAATAAAAATAAATAAATATATGGAACAATTAAATTGTTCTCCAGTTTTATATGAGTGAACATTGTGTCACCAGTGGTTATTTAACCAAAAATGTGAAATGTTTTAAAACATCTAAATTATTTTGTGTGTAAGTGCACACGGAACTTTAAGTGCATGTTTTTGTTAAACCTTATGTGTTGTGTCTATCATAGGATATATATATACCCCTTATTCAGTGATTTAATAGCATAAATACTATTTATATTTACATATGTATTTATATTAAACATCCGGAAAATCTATATTAGACATATGATACACGGCAAGTAAGAAACTTAGATGAAATATCTTCCCCACCACAGGGCGCCCAAAAGTTGTACCATAAACTCAGTTCTAGCAACCCTAATAAACTCCCTGTATAAGGATGGTATGTGTGCCAATCCACCAATAACCAAAACCAAACATCAAGGGACCAGGCCGCGAGTGGCCCAGGGGCTTTACCCTAGGTGGAAACTCACACAAATACATCCAATCACTGGTAGGCAAACATATAGATGTTAGGCTTTCAATCTGGGGGCTTATCCAGGTAAAGAAGGGTATATGCCGTAATGTTATCATGCATAAATCAGGATTTACATCACAAATACAGGGTTAGTTGTCATATCTAGTTTTAAACATCTATTTCAAGCCTTCTGGATATACAATTCTTAAAATAAATATCTCTCACTTAGTTGACAAGCATATATATGTTTTAAACTTCAATCTGGAACCTTATCCTCTTCAAGAGGGATATATGTCATAATATTGTTACCAGAGGCATGGGGATTACATCACTGATAAAAATAAGTTGTCATATGTAATATCAGCTATATGTAGTACCAAACATATATATGTTTTGAACTTCCAATCTGGAAACCTATTCGAGTGAGACAGGACATATACCATAATATTATTGCCGTAACCTTGGAAATTGCATCGCAAGTACAAAGTTAGTTGTCATTAGTGTTGAGCGAGCATGCTCGGCCGATGCTCGGATCGGCTCGAGCATCGCTCTGCTCGGCACATGGCGGTACTCGTACGAGTACCGCATGTGCTCGCCCGCCATGTTCGGGTCTCCTCCCCGCACGTTTTGCGGCTGCTGCGCAGCCAATAAACGTGCAGGGAGGCTCTGACATCGGTGTAATGCCAGCAGCCATGTTGGCTGCTGGCATTACACTGATTGGCTGGCCAGAACCCGTGGTCGGGTGCTGTATAGCACCTGACCATCGAGTTCGGCTCAGTCTGAGCCAGGGAGAGCTGAGGATAGGAAGGGAAAGGCAGTGTAGGGAGGAAAAAAACAAAAATTGTGAAAAAAAAGAACCAAAAGTCCTTTTTAGGACTACTGTGTGTGGGGGCAGCAGGTTATTTTGTGTGGGGGGAAAAAAACAAAAAAAAAAAAAAAAAAAATATTCTGTTTAGTGTGAAAAGTTGCAGATTAGTGCACATTCTGTTTAGTGTGCACAGTTGCAGATTAGAGCACATTCTGTTTAGTGTGCAAAGTTGCAGATTAGAGCACATTCTGTTTAGTGTGCAAAGTTGCAGATTAGAGCACATTCTGTTTAGTGTGCAAAGTTGCAGATTAGAGCACATTCTGTTAAGTCTTCAAACTAAAATATCAAAGTCACATATTCCATTCAGTGTGCGTCGCCGCAGTTTAGCAGCACATTCTGTGTACTGTGCAGAGTTGCAGAATAGGAAGAAATACTGTTAAGTCTTCAAACTAAAATATCAAAGTCACATATTCCATTCAGTGTGTTTCACCGCAGTTTAGCAGCACATTCTGTGTACTGTGCAGAGTTGCAGAATAGGAAGAAATACTGTTAAGTCTTCAAACTAAAATATCAAAGTCACATATTCCATTCAGTGTGCTACGCCGCAGTTTAGCAGCACATTCTGTGTACTGTGCAGAGTTGCAGAATAGGAAGAAATACTGTTAAGTCTTCAAACTAAAATATCAAAGTCACATATTCCATTCAGTGTGCGTCGCCGCAGTTTAGCAGCACATTCTGTGTACTGTGCAGAGTTGCAGAATAGGAAGAAATACTGTTAAGTCTTCAAACTAAAATATCAAAGTCACATATTCCATTCAGTGTGCTTCGCCGCAGTTTAGCAGCACATTCTGTGTACTGTGCAGAGTTGCAGAATAGGAAGAAATACTGTTAAGTCTTCAAACTAAAATATCAAAGTCACATATTCCATTCAGTGTGCTTCGCCGCAGTTTAGCAGCACATTCTGTGTACTGTGCAGAGTTGCAGAATAGGAAGAAATACTGTTAAGTCTTCAAACTAAAATATCAAAGTCACATATTCCATTCAGTGTGCTTCGCCGCAGTTTAGCAGCACATTCTGTGTACTCTGCAGAGTTGCAGAATAGTAAGAAATAGTGTTAAGTTTTCAAACTCAAATATCAAAGTCACATATTCCATTCAGTGTGTATCACCGCCGTTTAGCAGCCTATTCTGTGTACTCTGCAGAGTTGCAGAATAGGAAGAAATAGTGTTAAGTTTTCAAACTCAAATAATAAAGTCACATATTCCATTCAGTGTGTATCACCGCCGTTTAGCAGCCTATTCTGTGTACTCTGCAGAGTTGCAGAATAGGAAGAAATACTGTTAAGTTTTCAAACTCAAATATTAAAGTCACTTATTCCATTCAGTGTGTTTCACCGCCGTTTAGCAGCCTATTCTGTGTACTCTGCAGAGTTGCAGAATAGTAAGAAATAGTGTTAAGTTTTCAAACTCAAATATTAAAGTCACATATTCCATTCAGTGTGTTTCACCGCCGTTTAGCAGCCTATTCTGTGTACTCTGCAGAGTTGCAGAATAGGAAGAAATACTGTTAAGTTTTCAAACTCAAATATTAAAGTCACATATTCCATTCAGTGTGTTTCACCGCCGTTTAGCAGCCTATTCTGTGTACTCTGCAGAGTTGCAGAATAGTAAGAAATAGTGTTAAGTTTTCAAACTCAAATATTAAAGTCACATATTCCATTCAGTGTGTTTCACCGCCGTTTAGCAGCCTATTCTGTGTACTCTGCACAGTTGCAGAATAGTAAGAAATAGTGTTAAGTTTTCAAACTCAAATATTAGTCACATATTCCATTCAGTGTGTTTCACCGCCGTTTAGCAGCCTATTCTGTGCACTCTGCACAGTTGCAGAATAGGAAGAAATACTGTTAAGTTTTCAAACTCAAATATTAAAGTCACTTATTCCATTCAGTGTGTGTCACCGCAGTTTAGCAGCCTATTCTGTGTACTCTGCAGAGTTGCAGAATAGGAAGAAATACTGTTAAGTTTTCAAACTCAAATATTAAAGTCACATATTCCATTCAGTGTTTTTCACCGCCGTTTAGCAGCCTATTCTGTGTACTCTGCAGAGTTGCAGAATAGTAAGAAATAGTGTTAAGTTTTCAAACTCAAATATTAAAGTCACATATTCCATTCAGTGTGTTTCACCGCCGTTTAGCAGCCTATTCTGTGTACTCTGCACAGTTGCAGAATAGTAAGAAATAGTGTTAAGTTTTCAAACTCAAATATTAAAGTCACATATTCCATTCAGTGTGTTTCACCGCCGTTTAGCAGCCTATTCTGTGTACTCTGCAGAGTTGCAGAATAGTAAGAAATAGTGTTAAGTTTTCAAACTCAAATATTAAAGTCACATATTCCATTCAGTGTGTTTCACCGCCGATTAGCAGCCTATTCTGTGTACTCTGCACAGTTGCAGAATAGGAAGAAATACTGTTAAGTTTTCAAACTCAAATATTAAAGTCACTTATTCCATTCAGTGTGTGTCACCGCAGTTTAGCAGCCTATTCTGTGTACTCTGCAGAGTTGCAGAATAGGAAGAAATACTGTTAAGTTTTCAAACTCAAATATTAAAGTCACATATTCTGTGTAAGATGAAGAAGGCGGGTAGAAAGGGACGGGGAAGTGGACGTGATCCTGAAAGTTCAGGGCGCGGGTCAGGACGCGGAGAAACTGTGCCTGGTGCCAGAGCACAAGAAAGAAAGACATCCACCATACCTAGCTTCATGTGTAATTTTACAGGGCGTCGCAGGACATCACTCTCGAGGTCCGACCACTGCGAACAGGTGGTCGGTTGGATGACAGCTGATACTGCTTCCAGTCGGTTAAGCACCACCCTGTCTTCCACCAAGTCCACTCTCAGTAGCCAAGAGTCTGGTCAAAATAATCCTCACTCTGATCATCCTTCCTCCCACCATACACGGTCTGGTCAAAGAAGTGATCCCACACTGGGATATAGTGAGGAGCTCGTCTCATCACCAATCCTTCATTTGACCCTCTCTCCAAGCACGCTTGCAGAGGAACATGACATCTTGTGCCCTGATTCACAACCTCTAGAGGCTACCCAATCACAAGAAGATGACAGATGTGAACGGCATTTAAGGTCAAAGGAAGTAGTGGATGATGATGATGATGATGAGACACAGTTGCCATTAAATCAACCACTATTTCCGTCTCAAGACCTTGTTGAGGAGAATGTTATACAGTTGTCAATGACTGAGTATGTGGTGGGATCAAGACTTGAGGAGGATGATCAGCGTGAGGAAGTGGAGGACGACTTGGTGGACGATGAGGTGACTGACCCCACCTGGGAAGGTGTAGAGCCGAGCGATGTCAGCAGTCCTGAGGGTGAGCCATCTGCAGCACCGCAACAGGCTGGAAGAGGCAGTGGTGTGGCTACAGAAAGAAGGCGGACCGCACCAAACCGGCCCGCAAATGTTCCACGGAGCACCCCCTTGCGTAAATCTACCTTGCCAAAGGGTAGGTGTTCCGCGGTATGGCGTTTTTTTAAGGAAAGTGCGGACGACAAAAGAATTGTAGTTTGCAACCTGTGCCACACCAGAATGAGCCGAGGCATGAACACTAGAAACCTCACCACCACCAGCATGATCCGACACATGGCATCCAAGCACCGTAGTAAGTGGGAGGAACGCCTGGATCGCCCATCTGTGTCTGCAGGCCACACCACTGCCTCCTCTTCCCCTGTTTTCGGTGCCGGCCAATCGCCTGTCGAAGGCGCAGGCCCGCATACCTCCCGCCCTGCACCTGTACCATCTGAAGCACCATCAGCGACCACATCCACTTCCCTGTCCCAGCACAGCGTCCAAATGTCGTTACCCCAGGCATTTGAGCGCAAGAGAAAGTACCCAGCCACCCACCCACAGGCCATAGCACTAACCTCACACCTTTCAAAATTACTGGCCATCGAAATGCTGCCATTTAGGCTTGTGGACACTGAGTCCTTCCGCAGCCTGATGGCAGCAGCTGTCCCTCGGTAAGCGGTCCCCAGCCGCCACTACTTTTCCCGGTGTGCCATCCCCGCATTACACCACCATGTGTCCCGTAACATCACCCGTGCCCTGACCAACGCAGTTACTGGGAAGGTCCACTTAACGACTGACACATGGACAAGTGCTTGTGGCCAGGGACGCTACATTTCCCTGACGGCACACTGGGTGAATGTCGTGGAGGCTGGGAGCGACTCGGACCCTGGGATGACACGGGTGCTACCCACGCCGAGGATTGCGGGCCCTACCTCCATCAGGGTTTCCACCAGCACCTACATTATTGGCTCCTCCTCCTCCGTTTCCACCTCCGAATTCTCTACACGCAGCGCCACTCCCCCATCAGCCAGTAGCTGGAAGCAGTGTAGCACTGCAGTGGGGAAGCGTCAACAGGCCGTGCTGAAGCTGATCTGCCTTGGGGACAAACAGCACACGGCCTCAGAGCTGTTGCAGGGGATTAGTCACCAGACCGAGCAGTGGCTCTCGCCACTCAACCTGCAACCAGGCATGGTTGTGTGTGATAATGGGCGTAACTTGGTGGCGGCTTTGGAGCTCGGCAAGCTCACACACGTACCATGCCTAGCGCATGTATTTAATTTAGTGGTGCAGCGATTTCTAAAAACCTACCCCAATGTGCATGATCTCTTGACCAAGGTGCGCCGCGTGTGTGCACATTTCCGTAAGTCATCAACAGCTTCAGCCGGCCTGTTGAAGCTGCAGCAGCGCTTACAATTGCCAGCTCACCGGCTGCTGTGTGACGTGAGCACGCGCTGGAACTCCACCTTCCACATGTTGGCCCGGCTTTGTGAGCAGCAGAGGGCAGTAGTGGAGTACCAGCTGTTACACGGTCGTCGCCTCTCCGTTCAACTTCCTGTAATCAGAAGTGAGGAGTGGGAATGGATGTCAGACCTCTGTGAGGTTTTACGCAATTTTGAGGAATCAACACAGATGGTGAGCGGCGATAACGCTATTATCAGTGTAACCATCCCACTTCTGTGTCTACTGAAACGCTCGCTGCTCACAATTAAAACCGACGCTTTGCATGTGGAAGAGGTGGAAATGGGGGAGGAAGAGCTTACACAAGGTGATAGCCAGAGCACCCTCACTTCGTCTTCTCAGCGACAATTGGAGGAGGCGGAGGAGGAGGAGGAGGAGGAGGAGGAGGAGGAAGACACGGTTGCCTCCGCTACAGAGGGTAGCCATGGAACTTTAGTTCCATCTCTTCAGCGTGGGTGGGCAGAAGAGGAGGAAGAGGATGAGGATATTGAGAGTCATCCTCCTGGTGAGGACAACGAAATCTTGACTGTTGGTACTCTGGCACACATGGCTGACTTTATGTTAGGCTTCCTTTCCCGTGACCCACGCGTTATACGCATTTTAAACAACACGGATTACTGGGTGTTCACCCTTCTGGACCCCCGCTACAAAGAGAATTTCTCATCTCTCATTCCTCCGGTGGAGAGGACAAGCAAAATGGTGCAATACCAGAAGGTTCTTGTTGAAAAATTGCTCCAAAATTTTCCATCTGACAACGCTGGCGGCAGAGTACGTGCTACCTTGGCCAACCGAGAAGGGGAGAAAAGGGGAGCACACAGCAGTTCCGACAAAGGCAGGGCAACACTCTCCAAGGCGTGGGACACCTTCATGACACCCCACCAGCACCCTCACCCTGATGCGCAGCCTAGTGTCACAAGGAGGGAAAAGTTTTGGAAGATGGTGAAGGAGTACGTAGCAGACCGTGTCAGCGTCCTCAATGATCCCTCTGTGCCTTACAACTACTGGGTGTCCAAGCTGGACACGTGGTATGAACTGGCACTCTACGCCTTGGAGGTGCTGGCCTGCCCTGCCGCCAGCGTTCTGTCTGAGCGGGTATTTAGTGCTGCTGGTGGCATCATAACAGATAAGCGTATCCGCCTTTCCACCGACAATGCTGATAGGTTGACACTTATAAAAATGAACAAGGCCTGGATTTCCCCTGACTTCTCCACTCCACTGGAGGAAAGCCCCGGGGGAACATAAACTCACTTTATATATATGTTATTTACAATGATGGGAATACTCTGTATTCCCATTCACCCCTTCCACCCAAAAAACGGGTATATGGTTGACTCTTAATCTTCTCATCCTCCTCCTCCTCTTCCATATGCCCTGTGCTATAATTTTTATTTAGGGCCAGCTCACCAGCGGGCCCTGTGCTATAATTTTTATATAGGGCCAGCTCACCAGCGGGCCCTGTGATATAATTTTTATATAGGGTCAGCTCACCAGCGGGCCCGTTTGCCAATTTTTATATAGGTCAGCTCACCAGCGGGCCTTCTCATATAATGTTTTATTGGGTCAGCTCTCTAGCGGGCCCTCTCATATAATGTTTTATAGCGTCAGCTCACTAGCGGGCCTTCGCATATAATGTTTAGGATGGTCAGCTCTGCAGCAGACCCTCACCCATAATGTTTTAGATGGTCAGCTCAGCGCAGGTTTCCCTCTTAATCATGGCCTCAGTTCAATAAAATCAAGGAAATTTTTGGGAGAATTTGCCTCTGTGCACGTTTCCCTCTTAATCATGGCCTCAGTTCTGAAAATCAAGGAAATTTTTGGGAGAATTTGCCTCTGCGCACGTTTCCCTCTTAATCATGGCCTCAGTTCTGAAAATCAAGGAAATTTTTGGGAGAATTTGCCTCTGCGCACGTTTCCCTCTTAATCATGGCCTCACTTCCGAAAATCAAGGAAATTTTTGGGAGAATTTGCAGATGATATACAAGTAAATATACAGCAAATATTGTTTGGTAACAATTTTTCGCCTAAAGTCGTTTTTATTTTCCTTTTTGTGTGTTTTATGTTCAGTCTGTAAAAATGGCGTACTACGGGCGAAAGATCGTTCCCAGCAGCGATGTTGGAGTCCAAGATGCATCCAGACATCCTCCCTATGCTGTCCCTGAACCATTTCTGTAGTGTTTCCATCTTTTTCTGCCCTTTTCCTATGGACCAGGCACCCTCCCCTCATCAGAGCAGGGGGTGCCTGGTGTAATGCTCGAGTCCTCCCATTGACTTCAATGGGGCTCGGGTGCTCGGCCGAGCACTCGAGCCTCAGGGGGTGCTCGGTCAGAGCACCCGAACACCCGAGCATTGGGGTGCTCGCTCATCACTAGTTGTCATATGTAGTTTCAACCAACTCATTCAAGCCTTCAGGATACAAAGTTCTTAAGGTGAATATCCAGAAGAATTCCTTATTCTTGAGATGTTGAGATCTACTAATACTTTCTTGAAAACCAATCTTCTCTATTGTAGTAATGGTGATAACACTGGGATCTTTATTATGTTTTTCTTCACAGTGTTTAGAAACACTGTGGAGTTTAAAAACCTTAATGATATTTCTGCTGGCCAAATCTCTGTTTAACTGTCTGGACTGTTTTCCCTACATATTGGGAGCCACAGATGCAATCGACCAGGTACACAAGGTAACTAGACCCACAGTCCAAATAAGATTTGATCTGATGGGTTTCACCTGTTTGATTAGATGTAAATTTGCTGGCTCCTGAGTTAATGTATTCACATGTCATGCACCTGGTACCACTGCATCTGTAGGCCCCAACCTTGTCTCTATTCTTATTGTTGATTGTCATCCTACTTTCATTAACAGTGGGTATTGTCCTTAGGATGCTTGGAGCCAAGATGTTCTTTAGTGTTTTATTTCTTCTATACACTATCATGGGTCTGTCTGGGATCATTTCCCTCAAAAATGCATCCCTTCATAAGTTTGGCAAGAATTTGTTGAAAATATCCTGTATTTCTTTGTGAGCACAATTAAAGTTAGTATTGAATGCTATTTTATATTGATAGTTACTTTTCTCACTGGTTTCCATACTATAATTACTCCATCTCCCATCTCTTTTTTCTTTTTCTTATATTGTAAAAGTGAACTTCTGTTGAGATTGCTGGCCCTCTGTAAGCGCCACTTACCATCTGGTGTTTATGCAGCCTGCCGGGGGGTGTGGCTCGCAGGGAGAGAGGACGGTGCGCTCTGGCGTCCATCCAGGTGACCGTCCTCCACCTTGCGCCCTCTGGCGGCTCCTGCACATCGGAACCAGGCGCGCGTTTCAGAGAATCCTTGATGACGTCGCAACCTGGTTCTTAAAGGGACAGCACACATCATGCTCCACCTCTAGGGGTGGAGCAATATGTTTAAAAACTGCCTGGACACCACTTCAGTTGCCCGTTCGTGGTTTTCCAGTGCAGTTGCTTCTTGGGCCTGTGTATTATTTGGTTTGGCTGACTATCCGATCTGGTGTTGACCTGTGGCTCTGTCCGACTACACGCTCTGTGTATGACCCTTTGGCCTGTCTGACATCCAATCTGGTGCAAACCTGCGGCTCTAGTTGATGAACCCTACTGTGTATGACCCCTGGCTTGGCTGACTATCCGTTCTGGTGTTGACTGGTGGCTCTGTCTGACTGCCCGCTCTGTGTATGACCCCTTGGCCTGTCTGACGTCCAATCTGGTGTGAACCTGTGGCTCTAGTTGACCAAGCCTTCTGTATTGCTCCTTGTGTCTGACCACCTGGACATAGCCTGGGATTGTCAAGTGTGCAACCAGCATACAAACGCTCCAGGAGACAACCTAGGATTGTCTTTGGTGGCTTGATGTTCTTCCCCTAGCCGCTGTACCTCTGTGGCCTCCGGGCGCGGACCTGTGGCCCAGCTAGTCTTTCCGGTACATGGTCTGTCCAGGTGCGAACCTGCTTATCCTCTGTTGCACTGGATCGCTGGATCCGTTGTCTGTACAGGTGCGTACCTGTAGTGAGGCCTCAGGTGCGGACCTGAGTCGCCCATCCTCTGCTGCTGTTTCCATCAGTACCATAGTACCTGTTGATCCATCCTGTAGTCCTCTCTTGACCTGTATGTTGTGCTGAATTCCTTGTCCTGTCTTATTGCTAATAAAGATTGTGTTACCTAAGTACTGGTCCATTCTCATTATTGAATCCGTGACACCCTCTGATGGCATCATCTACTAATTGCTCTGGATATCCTTTTTCCAGAAATCTCCCTTTAATAAATTTCGACAGTAGTGACAATTGTTCTAACGTATCGCAATTACGCCGTAATAGGACAAATTGTCCATTTTGCATCCACTTTTTGAAGTGACAGCTGGAATATCTCAGACAACTGTTTGCATCCACTCCCTTAAAGTGTGTTATAGTATCTATACCACCAAAGATGCCAGCTGACAATAGAAGATCAAGGAATACTATATTGGTTCTATCTTGTGTATGTGTGAAATTGATCCCCCATTTGTTGTTTAAATGTTTTACAAACAGAGGGATGTCTGCAGTGTCACCTTCCCATATAATCAGGAGATCATCTATAAAATGTTTATAGAAGACAAGATTCATCCCAAATCTATGACCCTGCCAAAAATGAAAAAACTCAAAGAGACCCATAAATAAATTTGCATAGCTTGGGGCGAATCTTGTCCCCATTGCGGCTCCTTTCACTTGTAAGTAATATTTATCTTAGAATTGGAAATAATTGTGTTTCAAGATGTGATCTACTGCCTCTAACAAAAACATTTCTGTCATGGGGGCATAGTTTCGTCAGAACCCAAAAAGAACTCCACTGCCTCCAATCCCCCCTCATGGGGTATATTGGAGTAAAGACTCGCCACGTCCAATTTGACCCAGTTACAATGATCAGTCCAGGTGAAATCTTGGAGTAAACAGATCAAGTGGGTATAATCTTGTAAATAAGAATCCAAACGCACCACTAGACGTTGTAGATGAAAATCTACTAATTGGGACAGGTTGGACGTGAGCGAGTTGATACCTGAGATGATGAGTCATCCGAGCAGAGTGGAGAGAGACTTGTGAATTTCTGGGAGATGGTAATACACCGCTGGCCACGGTTCTTCTATCAAAACAAAGTCATTCTCCGCCCTTGAGAGGACCCTATCCTCATATGCTGAGTGGATAAAAGATTCAAGTGACCGTTTGAAAACATATGTGGGGTTGAATGTCAATATTTTATACTAGGAGGAATCACCCAGAATACGTATGGCTTCATGGATATAATCCAATCTATTTTGGACACCCCTCCTCTTATTGGCGGGTCTGATGGTGATCTCCCCATTGTTTTTGAGTGACGTGATTGCTTTCCTTTCTAAGTATGAAAGATTAGTGGGGTTGGATAATTATAATCGTCTGTCAAATTTCTCAGTTCTTCCAGAACAATCTGATGGAAAGTGTTAATAAATGGTCCCCTACTTGAAAGTGGATTGAATTTGGAACATGGTCGAAAGGGGATGGCACTGCCCCCTCCACTATATACCTCTCCAACCTTTCCACCTCAGCTTCCACATTCTGAGTTGAAATACACATAACGTAATTCCCATCATTACTTCTTCTTTTTCTGGATTGTAAAAAATGTCTCTGTAATATTAAATTTCTGATGAATCTAACTAGATCCACCAGTAAATCAAACATACTAGGTTTTGCAGAGGGACAGAAATTCAGCCCCTTATTTAACCCCTTAACGACCGGCGCACGCAGATGCGGCCAGCACTTGGTGACCATGGGGCTTTTTTTTTATCATCAATTCTGGTTCAGGGCTTCCAGAGCAGCATGCAGCCACGCTGGGAGCCCTGAACTTCATGACGTGCCGGGACCATCACTGGTCCTTAAGTGCCAGACCAGCATGACGGTCTCGGTATGTCATCGGATGCAAAGGGGTTAAAATCCCTGTTTCATGTATGTTTAATTTGTAAGAGGATAAATTAAAGTTGTTATTTACTGGACTAGTTCTACTCTTCCCACCTTGTTTTCTCTTTCTCCCTCTACATCTCCTTCCTCTGTCTCGTTCTCCAAACTCCTTTTTTTGGTGCCCAATATGTTGTAGCAGTTCAGATTTTAGAATTGTTCCCACCATGGGGTTAAGGGATTATTTACCCTCTGGTGGTTTTTTGACACCAAAATAGGGATAGAGATTTGTGGGTTTACCAATCCAGTTGATGGTCCCTCCAAGGGATCCTCATTATTATGTGGTGTGGCTACTGGAGGTACTGAAGAAGAGCCACTTTCCTTGGTGTTAATATCTGTCCTGGATATGTTTCTTGTTGTCACTAAACTGAGTAACTTTCATATCTCTTTGGACAATGGAATCCACGGTATTGTACCAATTCCCCTGTGGAGTGTAACGTGTATTGGTCCTTATCCCAGAGGACTGGGGATTTGGGTTGTTATATTTGGTGCTATAATTTGGTTTATGTGGCACATGTCTCGCCCCCTTATTCTGTTCTGTATTGGTTCTATTGGTTCTATTCCTGAATACCTTATTTGTTTTCCAATTTCATTTGTTACCTTCCCTAAAATCTCTTCTATCTCTTTCTAGATTCTGGTATTTATTCTCTATTACCTCGTCCTCTATTTTTTTCATTCTGGTCGTAACCTCCGTATCTAATGTGGAATAGAAGGGTAAATGTTTGAATTTCTCTAGCTTGCTTGATGTATTGGAGATTAAACTAGCCAAGTTTTCAACTTTTTTAGCTTTGTGTTTTATAAGCAGTTTCATTAAGTTTACTGAACATGTATCTAGACTGTTATTCCATTCAATCAAAAATTCTGTATCATCTCTAAAGGATGAACTCATGTGTACTCTTAGTCCTCTAGGGGTCATTTTCTCTTGCAGATATTGTTTCAGGATAGCTATATCCCACCAATGTCGGCACTCTGAATCCTCCAAGGTGTGATACAGGTCCCTGAGATCTTTACTGAATTTCTCATTAGAATCCACATTCATATTGTCATTCCTTGAATTGGATTTACCCCTGGCTCCAAAGCTAACCTCACAATGGGCCAGGCGTGCTTCCATTATATTATTGCAATTAAACATTATTTAACTCTATGCAGGTGGATCAAAAGATGATGTAATCAATGGCACTATAAGTGATTTAAAAATTTTACCAGTCCCAATTTACCACTTTGTACTCATGAATCAATGTAAATGGTTTAAAAAAAAAAAAAAATCTCCTTTAAAAAAAAAAATTCTCTTTTTTTCTTTTTCCCCTTTTTCCCAGTCCTAATTGACTCCAGTGAAAAAACTGAGAAATTATTCCTGCAGTGTGCAAACTCCACTTGCTCTTCAAAACTTCTGAAACAATTGGATGGTGTTCCTTTAGATGTTCCGACAGAATTGCAGCAAACCCAGAAACAGAAAACAAGGGAGAGACTTATAGTGCAGACGTCTCGATTTTGTTATTCAAATAAAAGACAATGTATCCTTTGTACTCAAATTTGGGTTATGTCATGGATTTTAACCCAATGACTGTTTAGGCTTGTGGAGGATATTCAGACTGCTCCCACACAGATGTACATATCACTGCTCTCAATCCTTTTGAAGACCTCCACTCCACAGCGGGGCTTGGAAAAACAACAAAAAAAGGAAACTACAAGGAGAGCTGTACTGCAAATTTGAGTATATTCTCAAATATCAATCTAAATTGATACTCACTTCAATTGTCGCACCGGCACCTGTATTTGGTTACCGGTGTAAGTGAATACAGGGATTTTGTATGCTGATTCTCCCTGTTAGGGAATCACTGTATGAAGCATTAGGGAATCATTCAAGTCCTTTTGGAATGTAGAGAAGAAAGGATCCAAAAAACCAGCAGCAGACAAACAATCCAACAATATAAAATGTATTATTAAAAAGTATAATTAAAATTCCTCGACATGTTTCGTGGTATCAAACCACTTCATCTGGAGGACAAAAAATACAAACTGGTCTGCCTATTTTCACACTGTTACTTATGTCAGCACCCTGATGATATCATTGATGTAACAGGTGATGGAAAATTCAAACAAACCAATTACCACTCATAATCACACAGAGTTCATCAGTGTGTCTGCTCACTTACTGATACATAATCAGAGATTCCTCTCAAATTAATCCGTTACATCTCGCCTTGAATTTCAAGATATACCTGTGATATGAACTACATTTTCTGATATCACTATCTTAATAAAAATACTACATAATCTCAACAATTTAATTTCTATATTTGGATATATAACTCTATATGATCGTAAACTCTCTAATACAAAAATATCCCACCTTCATCAAGATCTTGAAAGTACATCTATATATTTGTTACAATCTTAATCGATCACCTGAATATCTGGGTTGTAAACCCATAAAACAAGGTCCCACAATATGGAAAAAAAATTTCACGCATGACTTTTCACGAAAACTTGCCGATTCTTTGCTTTTTCTGTGAAAGTTTTCACCTTTCTGTCTATGCAAAAATGTCCTCCTTTTCACCTATTTTAAAACATTTTTCGCCTATGTTTCCTATAGGTACTACATTTCAAATTGGAATATTACTTCTTCTGAGGGCTGAAGTTTTGAAATAAGTGGCTGAAAATCAAAGTTGTGAGTCCTACAGCAACATATGGCTTGAAAAATGTGTTAGCATGCAGAATGCATTTGTCCTTTGCCCACAACGCTTTCTTGCTTAAGTGACACTGGCACATATGCATCATGATGTGAAGTAACAAAAAAATAAAGTACAACCTATAATGTGGCAGATGTGTATTGTAGTGGTCTGATTTGTGTATGTATTTTTACCATTGTCATATGCTATCCTCCTACGATTGTTGACACATATTACTTATCAGTGTAACGGTTTTATGGACACTCAGACATGGAAGGTTTAGGTAAAATGCAATTTTATTGAAGAACCACAGTAATAGAATAACCCAGTCCAGTATGTATGCACCAGTATATTACTGACACAGGACAGGTAGCAGTATAAAATTCTCACAAAGGTCCAGTATATATATACAAAATACAATACTGACACAGGTCAGGTTACAGTTATTAGTACCCACACAGGTCCAGTATACAATATCTACAATACTATACTGACACAGTTCAGGTAAAATTTGTGTGAATCCAAACGTAGTGTGGATAGTGATTACTATTAGGCCGGGAGGACAGGCAGGCCCTAATAGTACAATGGCCCTTAGTACACTCTCTACGCAGAGAGTGACACAATGTCGACTAAGACTGCAACAGCAACAAAGGCCCTGGACTGACTGTACCCAATGTGCCAGGCACCAACCCACAAGGGGTTAACGAACGCTCAGACCTAGAATCGACTACCAGTATGGAGAAAGCATGAGGCGCCCAGGAAAGACCAACCTCAGCTAGAGCAGTGTAGGTCAAGTGTACTGTGGTGCTACCGAAGGACACTACAACAGTGGGTGTTGTATCACGAGGCACAATACTGATCGGGTCACAGTAACTGGCTGCCGGAGCAGCAACGGAGGCAACAGGGGATCTGTCCGTGGACAGAGAGAACTGGAGTATGGCCCTCAACCGGATAACAGATGGGGTAGTAAGCAGGACCGGGTCAGTACACAGAGCAGGAACGTCAGCCAGGCCGGGTCGGTACACAGAGCAGGAACGTCAGCCAATCCGGGTAGGTACACAGAGCAGGAACATCAGCCAGGCTTGGTCGGTACACAGAGAGGAACGTCAGCCAGGCCGTGTCGGTACACAGATCAGGAACGTCAGGAAATCCGGGTCGGTACACAGAGCAGGAACAATACAGGCAGAGTAGTCAGCCAATCTGGGTCATACACAGGAAACACACGAATTCTGGAGCAAGCGCTTAGTAATGGAAACACCACGAAAGGGCACTGCTAAAGTGAAGAGTTATCACTGGGTGGAGCAACCCCATGTTAGCCAATAAGAATGTATTAGGATGAAGCACAGTCATAATGTCACCAGCAATAACACGGGCACCGTGATAATCAGTCATAGCAGTGGTCCCAAGTGGGGTAGATGGTGGCAACCCTTCTTCACATCCCTCCTCCACCTCCTCATATGTGCTGCCATTAATATATTTGTCCTGGCTTTGTATGTCATGTGTGGCTTCTGCTACCTGATACTCAGATGATATGAGATGTTGGTTCATTTTTAAGAATGTTAGTCTCTCAATATTGCTGTTGGATGACTGATAGGGTGACTGTGTGCTTTTTGACATGTGTGCCTGTCCAGGGTCAGACTTTCCAATGGCTTTCTTAAACAATTTATAGACAGACACAGTGCTCCTTAAATGTGGTGGAAGATACAGCCTTTGACTTTTTGCTAACCTTATAGCCATGGCATCACCCTCACTCTCAACTTCATCTGTATCTGAACAAGAGAAGGATGCTGGAGTGATATATTTTAGATCTGCATCATCATCAGTCATCATTTGGTCATCCTTAGCAGCATTAGCATCACCTGACAGTTCTTGCCCACTACCCTTGTATTCCTCTAAGCTTTTGGAGGTCTCAAACAATTTATTTTTTCTTTTACTGTGACATGGTTTCCTACTACTTTGTGGACAGGTGTTTTGGTGTTTGTTTGTCTCACTATCTGATGCAGCAGGTGGTTCAGCTGCTACACCTTCCTCTATTATGCTATTGCCAGCATCATCAACACTTGAATGCAACTTGTTGTTGTCTTCAGTGTTCTCTTATATGGCTCTTTATTTCTACTGGCACTGGTGGTGCTGGAACTAGTTTTGCTGGGACCTTGACAAACTGAATTCTCCCTTGGAGTAGAGGGATCATCATCATTTGCACAATCTGCAGCAACCATTACTGCAGTCAGTTTTTGAACTACTACTTTACTCTCTCGTCCCTGCACTGCTCTACCCCTCCCCCTTCTCCTTGTGCATTTGCTGGACGTTACGCAACTACACTGTGTTTTTTTGCTGTACGGTACACAACAAAACTGATGGAGCTGTATGATGCCTTGTCTAAGCCCAGCTGTCTGTCACTGTGACCTAATATATTTAGTTATTTATTCTTTTTTATTTATTTATTTTTTAAGTTATCCACCCTGTTGTCTTATCACAGTCTGTCCAAAAAACATTATGAATAAAAAACAAAATCAGCAACTTCTTTCCCCAGACTTCCCCACCCAGCACAGGGACAATAATAGCAAGATCAGGAAACAAATAGGTCCCTAGCTGACTGTGTCTTGCCAGTCAGTCACATGGAATTTTGGAGCATATGGGGTCAACCTCCTTTCTTCTCCCCAGAGTCCTCCACTGACTCTCCTAATACACACTTAAACAGAACAAATGTCCTACTAAAAGATTCCCTAAACTAAGCTACAATTCCACTCTCTGTCTTCTCTAGCTCAAACAAGGTAATGCTCTCACAAAAACAGAATGGCATGCTGTGAGAGCCTGACAGCCTTTTATATGGCTGTAGAGGACTTTCATGTGGGAGAGAAAAAGTTTTCTTTCTATTGATTTCAAAGGACGAAAAAGGTTGGAAAAAGCAGAAAAACTGCACTTTTTGCTGGAAATTTTTCGCTAAGTGGAAAGTGCCCTTATTCCCCAATTTAAGTTAGAGGCAAAAATATTCATTCATTGGAATACAGGGAGTATACATGTGTGGTCAACCAGTTTAAAATCTGAATTTCAAACATCAGAGCTCAAAAGAGATGACATATGAGAGGAGTCTCTAAGATAAGAGGGTAATCCCAATACCAGTTTTTGAAGATGAAAATCCACGTAAGATGACATGTTGGAACTTAGAAGTTATCGAGTCAATGCCCGATGTGATCGGCCTCCCTGGAGGGGAGGAGAGGGACTTACGTACCTTTGGAAGATTATAGTAGATGGCTACCTTAGATTGGTGAACATAGAAATAGTCTCTCACTCCTCTCCAGGATGCCGTCTACAAAGGACTGCTTAACCAACAAACTCATCTCACACATGAAACAGACATTTGGGTCTCCTTTCAAAATGGAATAATAAGTAGTGGTCACCTAAAATCCAATTGACCACATAGTCCCCCTATCTTAAACAACAAAAGCCCTACCTTTGTAATGGTTTGATCTCAAAGTGCCAATGGCTTCAAGTTCCAAGGCCATTAAATTTCCAATATAAGGGCCTGGGGAATTGGTGGTTAGGAACTTAAAGTCTCCAACCACCAAACTGGCAAACCTATCCACAAAACTACCCCTACTTTCTGTTGGACACAAGTTTGAATGATGTTTAAAACCTGATGGAATGTTACTCTTCAAGAGAAATTACTCTTCAGTCTCTCTACCAGTATTATCCTGCAAACCATCATTGTTAATAACAGGCATGCAACCATTGTTGGAACCCAATGACTTCTTAGAGAAATATCTCCTGAGGGATAATTTTTGTTGCGGTCCACAAACAAATCAAACAATTCTGGAAACACAGAAGGGCCTAATGACAACAGTGAGAGTTTTGGCAATGTTAACAGTATAACTGGACAAATTTATGATATTATGGCCTATTGGGGTATTTCCTCTAGTTTTTTTTGTGAAACATTGCCTCTACATTTGTGTACTCTTGGCCTGGTCTTTTTTCTGAATCGTTCCCTCTTAAGGGAAGGAATCTGTTGTGAACACCCCACCATCTGAAATCCAAAAGAGGGGCTATTTGAGATCCCAATCCCAAAAAAGGGAAGATGAAGAGGAGGAAGAAGTCAATAAGTTCACTGAGTCCATACCATTAGTCTGAGATAAAGGTAAGCTGGGATTATCCCCAGCGATAATATATGAACTCATATTGGGTTTGATACTGATTGAAATAGTAAAAGAATCTTGTTTCTTACATCAACATTACTTGAAACATTAGGTTTAGTGAAAGGAGTTGAGATATTGTGTTTAGAAGCTAAACCTCTATGGATTCTATCTTGATTTGAGGATCTATTACAATTACTTTTATAATAATTTAATCCATTTGGATTTGTTCTCAATGGTGGACTTTTGTAATGAAATTTAGTATTTTTTTTCCATTTTTGAAACGTGATTATTTCTATAGTATCAAGCATGTTGTATAAATTTTCAACAAATATTGGTTAATTCTTAAAAGCAGGTAATATGTGAACCCCTAACCCGTAACCTCCTTGGGATCATCAGAGCTCCCAAATATTTTTTAAAAGTTTCTGCATCCCACCAGTAGTTGCATTTTGATTTTCAACAAGTTCTCTAATTCATGGAAGGGTTTGCTTATATCTTCTTTAAGAGTTCAATTTATGGTGAAAATGGATCCTAGATGTTACAGGGGCTGCACTCCAACTTGAAAACCACCTGTGAAGCTAAAAGAAACACCAAGAATAGAGAATAATAATAATAATAATAATAATAGAATTGATACACACGATCCACCACCAAAAACACACAATAGATGGATACTCACAAAAAAGTTGTCTGTGAATCCAGTTATGCAGAACACAGCCAAAAACACTTATTGGGAAGACTGACTAACCCCCAGAGAGATGGTCTGAAATCTTTCATTTGGGCTGCTCCCTGTCAAACTACCTCTCTCAAACAGTCAAGCAATGAAGAAACACAGAAAACAAAAAATGATAAGGCGGCCAATAGTGCAATAACATCAAATTTGAAATAAATTGATAGAATGTGTTTCACAGTTTATAACCACTCCTTCTTCAGAGACAAAACAATCAAACAGGAGCCGTTACAATGATCTAGGTTTAAAAACCATTGTGATCTCCTTCATTGGTTGATGAACTGAGCCCCCCTCAAGTATGATGGAATCTAACACACATCAAGATATGCGCATAGAATCTCCAAGCAACAGACATAAAGAAATGTACATATACAGTTAATACAGAAATTGAGTCTACATATATCAATAAACACTTTTTATGTATACTGGGGGCAATGCCTTCTACAGAAGTATTTAAGCAGTACAGACATATCAATAAATAATATATTGTATTGATGTTTAACTCTTTCCAAAGAAGAAAATATGGGTTAGGCGACATGTGTCGTGCGATCAAACCATCCTTACCCAAAAGGATCTATGGATAATAACACCTCAAATACCCATGGATGTAATAAAAAATACCATATCAAGTATAATAAAAATAACATATCGAGAGATGGGGAGAGAAGGGGAAAGGGGCGGATTAAAACCACACGACATAGATGCCAATGATCGGCCGAAAAGGCATAATATTCTAAACAGTCCCTTGGGCTGGGCCCAGCATAAGTAGGTTGCAAGCATTAGTAAACATATATAGAAAAGCTTCAAAAAGGTTCCGTTCCCTACAGGTGTAAAGAGAACAGTTCGAGGAATCAAGGGAGCATGTATTTATTAGTTCATCTTGAAAATGCCTAGGATTTGCTGGGCGAAACGTGTTGATGATATCCTATCCTCATGTCGAGGAAGGCTACTTTTCTAGATATAAACTAATGACTTTTTGTCTATTTGAAATTGAAGCAATTACATGAAGTAACTGCAGACAATGGATGCATTGAATGAGGGCTGATTAGACCGTGCCATTTGATCTAGTACAGAGAACCGGCACATGCGGGGACGCTGAAGAAAATGGGAGAGTTATAACTGAAGACATTTCCAGAGTATGTGAAGTGCTACCTGTAGCAGTACCAAAGAAGACACCTGAGTGTTGAGGATAACACTTATTATAAATATCCCTGCTATTGGTGTGAAGATGTACATCCTGTGACTGGGGTCTGTGGTATCAGCTTAACCTGTAATCTGCTGGTACGCGATATATGTGCTGTGTGTTTTGCGATTTTTATGTCAAGGAGAAGACTCGACGTGAGTGGCTGGAACTGTTCTCTTTTTTTTTTTTAAATATATTTTTATTATCAGATCACTCCATACATATATAACAAAAGAGGTACATGAAATAACTGTCAAATACAGTAAAATTAAGTAAGCACGCACAACAGTAAAAAGAATAGATACATATGAAAAGAGATGTACAGAGCCGACCTGAGGTTTTTGTTATAATGAATTAACCCAAACTATCCTACAACCCCCATTCCCAGTTCCTCTCTCCCCTGAGCCTACGGCACCCCCCAACCCCAGCCACCTGCCAACAAGTCCTTAAAGACCCAGTAAAGATAGGATTCACACCCAAACCGTACACAGTAAACACATATCACCACCAGTCACACAACCAAATATAATCACAAGCAATCAGGCCCAATAGGTTGCAAACCATCAGAATTATCAGCAGCATCCGCCCTAGCTGCCCACCAAGCCCGCCAACGCCCCCAAATCCTATCAAACCTTGCTGGAATACCTCGATGCAAATAAACCAATTTATAATGTGGAAAGCACTGTGAAACTAGATTTATCCATGCTTTACAATTGGGACCCCTGTTCGACATCCAGTGCAGAGCTACTACCTTCCTTGCCATCATCAGGAGCTCACTCAAGAGGGTCCTATCAGTTGCATCCTCAATCTCATCGGGAAAAATAAACAGCAGACATATCTTTGGGGTCACAGGAACCGGTCTTCCCAATACCAAGGCTACAACGCGCAGCACATCCTTCCAAAACCCCTTGACTCCAGGGCATTCCCAAATCATATGCAAGTACCCTGAACAGTATCACATCGAAGACAATGATTGGATCCAGAACCTCTCATTTTGAACAGTCTGACAGGTGTGTAATAAATTCTATGCAAAATGTTCAGCTGAATCATTTGATGTCTAGTCGACGTCGCCACTAGGGCTGGTCCCGTCTTAGCGAGATCCCATTCCCATTCCTCCAATGGACCCACATCCTTTTCCCATTTAGTCCTAGAAGGAAACTCCTGATGCCCTATATGAGAATCTAGCCACTGATAAATGAAAGAAAGGGGTCTCTGCGGTTCCAAGACCATCAACCTAGTAAGAAGTGGAAACGTAGAGACTGTCGGAACACGATCACCCCACTGGGCTCGGAGAGCATGTCTAATACACAAATATGAATAAAAAAGAGTATGTGGTATATGATATTCCTCATGCAATTGTTCAAAAGATTTCAATTGATTATCCCGATATAATTGTCCAATAGAATCAACCCCAAACCTAGCCCACAAAGGGCCAAATTCATTACCAAGTAGATGATGTATCCCTGCATCACCCCACAGGGGAGTATCTGGATCCATGGCTACATATCCCAGCAGCTGTTTCAGCTCCATCCATGCCCCGTATAGGGCTGTTTCCATAGGAATCCGAGTCTTAAAAACAGCAGGTCCACCATGTAGAAACTGGGATAGTCTGCAAGTAGGATGTAATAGAAGTACATCCATTTGAGTAGTCTGGTAGCGAGGCCGAGGAGAGACAAAATCACATAACGAGATTGCGCTGCCAAATAATACCTATAAAAATTAGGTAAGGCGATTCCTCCCTCGCGTTTCGATCTCATAAGTGTAGTTAGTTTAAGTCTAGCTCGATTCCCCCGCCATAGAAATCGCAAAATTATTTTATCTATCTGTCGAAAATATTTTTTAGGAATAGGGAGTGGCGTATTTTGAAAAATATACAAAAATTTGGGCAAAAAATGATTTTAATAAGATTTGATCTTCCAATGACGTTTAAAGGTAAATGAAGCCAAGCCATCGTTTTTTCGCTAAAGTATTGGATAGTAGGAACCAAATTCAGCTCCAAAAAGGAGTCCGCTGCATCCCTCACCCGAATCCCCAAATATGAACACTCAGACACACAAGAAAGTGGAATATCAGGTGGAGGAGGGACCCGCAAACCACCATCAATTGGAATCAAAGAGGACTTAGTCCAGTTTATTTGAAACCCAGAGTATGTACCAAAGTCATCTATCAGCTGTAATGTAGTTCGCAAGGAGTCCCCTCCATCACCCAAAAAGAGTAAGATGTCATCAGCATATAACGCAAGCTTTTCCTCCCTACCCTCCATCTTAAGTCCCCGGATCAACGGATTAGCACGAATTAAAACAGCCAGGGGCTCCAGGGCCAAGGCAAACAGGCCAGGTGAAAGAGGGCAGCCCTGTCTAGTACCACGGTGCAAAGAAAATGGCGGTCACCACAGAGGCCTTGGGCTTACTATACAAGATATGGATCCATTTAATAAAGGAGGGACCAAATCCAAAACCCCGAAGAACATGCCAAAGGTATGGCCACTCAACGGAGTCAAAAGCCTTTGATGCGTCAAGAGATGCTATCACCCGATGTCCTATGTTATCATGAGGAAGCTGAAGGTGCATGAATAATCGCCTAAAATTATGTGATGTCGATTTACCAGGAATAAATCCGGTCTGATCCTCATGAATGACTGACCCTAATACTTTATTCAGTCTGGTGGCCAAGATTTTCGCCACAATCTTCGCATCCGTAGTCAGCAAAGAGATGGGTCTGTAAGAGTCACAAAGCCCCGGATCCTTACCTGGCTTAGGCAATACTATAATGGAAGCATTATTCATGGAATCCGGAAGAAAACCATCATCAATAGCAGCATAAAAGGTGTTCAAAAGATGGGGGGCTAAGACATCCGCAAATTCCTTATACCATTCCGCTGGAAGACCATCCACCCCCGACGCCTTGCCCATCGGCAATCCACGGATAGCCTCCACCACCTCTCTAAGAAGTATAGGAGCATCTAACATTTGCTTATGTTCAATAGAAAGTTGTGGAAGATCACAATGAGCAATAAAGGAGGAAATCTGTGCCTCAGAGCGGGTAAGTCGAGATTCATATAAATGGGAGTAGAAGAGCTGAAATCGCGAGTTAATCACTTGCGGATCAAGAATCATTATGTGGCCAGTATCCCAAAGTGCAGAAACCGACTGAGTCCCCCTTTGCTGCTTGACAAGGTGAGCCATCAATTTGCCCGCCTTATCGCCATTCTCAAAAATATTCTGTTTGCAATAAAAGACATGACGAGCATTCAGTTCAGTTAATTTCTTAGAATACCGAAGCGAGCAAGAGACGAACTTAGCATAAGTAGCCTCGTCTCCCTTCTCCACAAACTGTCTCTCCGCCTCCGCTGCATCCGATTCCAATGCCTCCACCTCTCTAGATCCAAGTCTATTTTGCGTAGATATGAAAGAGATCAAGGAGCCCCTTGCCACCGCCTTGGCAGCCTCCCAGACTACACCCTGAGAAGCCGAGTCAAGATTGTTGACAAAATATTCAGCAAGATCCTCCCTATGCTTAGACACCAAAGATGTATTGGACAACCATATGGGATTAAATCTCCAACCTCTAGAACGAGGTCTCCGGTCAGGCTGGAGAGTCAACAATAATGGGGAGTGGTCGGAAGTCACCCTGGTCAAGAAACTGCAATCAGATACCCAATTCAAGGTTAACTGATTAGTAAACGCATAATCAATTCTTGATAATGTTTTATGCGTAGCCGAGTGGCACGAGAATCCGTGGTCCCGTGGATGTAGAGTCCGCCAAATGTCTATAAAGCCCAGGTCACCGATGAGACTGAGGAAGGCATCTCTATGTAATTTGGAATCAACCACTGAACCACCCAATCTGTCTAAGTCAGGATTAGTAGCTATATTGAAATCACCCATACAGACTATATGGTGTTGTGACTTATCAGAGACGTACAGAAGCATATCCCTAAGTATGGAGGGGTCAAAAGGCGGTGGTATATAGACATTTATCAAAACAAACAAAGCTCCTTGTAATTTACATGTCAAAAAAAGATAGCATCCCTGGGGGTCAGTCTTAAGGTCAATAAGTTTGAAGGAAACTAGTTTAGAGATAAGAATAGAAACACCCCTGGAATACGTGGAATTAGTGGCATGAAAATGACTCTGCGACCAGTGTCTCCTGAGGGACAGAACCCTACTAGCAGTGAGATGTGTCTCCTGCAACATAATAACCCCAGAAGTCTGTTTCTTAATATGATTTAAAACTAAAGAGCGTTTTATGACATCATTCAATCCACGCACATTCCATGAGAGGAACTTACAAGTCAATGATGTAATTGCAAGAATAGATATGATAGCGACACCTCTGGCGATATGACAGGAAGAGCTGGGAGCAAGGAGCATCCGGCCCAGAGGAGAGAGGAAACCCGAAATACACATCTAACCCTGTCCCCAATAGAACATCCCACCTATCTCCATCACCCCAAACCCGACAGAGATTTTATCCCCGAACTAACCCATTCCCGTGGCCTGGCAGCCACAACTAATTCCCCAACCCTCCCCCCCAACCCCCAAAAGCGAAATAACTAGTAGTCACTGAAACCCTAAACAGTCCAGTCCACACCCCCCCGCCCCCAATAACGGCAATGCATATCAATATTTAACACAGCATTAGCCCACCTCAGCTATAAAGAATTAGTTCATCAACCACCCCAACACAACAGACCCCAGATGAGAACATCTCCCCAGATGACAACAAATACATACCCTCGATTGCGGCCAGAAAAAAACCCCACCCAGCCTCCACCCCCAAACACCCCTCGGACGACCCGGAGGCAAAATTAAATGATCAGATCCCAAAAAATGTAATGGGATCAAAATGTCATGATGTTGTAACAGAGTGCCACACCATCGTCCAGGGCGAGCAAGAGGGCAGAAGCCGAACGGGAGCATCCCAGGGCAACAATCCACATCCCCAGAAGTAAGCACGTAAGCAAACATCCGAAATAGCATTATAAAGAAGGCATTGAGATCAATGTTCTAAGCTTTAGCACAAAATTTTTCGGAATATATATATAAACATAGGTAGGTAAAATATTGTAATAACATTACTACATCACAGTAATAAGCTGAGACCACCCTGAGACACTAAGTATGCCTCCCAAACTGAGTTCCCTCTCCCCCCTGAACAAATAGACCTGAACATCAAAGTAAACGTCTACAATAACATTTACAAAAGAATTATTAACATTAATGCCCTGAGACATAGCACAGCATTTCTCAAGTTATCACAACCACTTGTCAGAGATCTTAAAGCCGTGCATCTCCCAGACCACCACAAGATATAGGGGCAATAATAGCCTGACCCATTGGGCATGTACTCCATGCAAGTAGAACAGCAGAATAGGGGTCGAATCAGACAGTCGCCATGTCCTTCAGGAATCATTTGGTATTAAGCAAAGTTCAGGAGAAGAACCATGCCGCATCTCATGTATGAGGGAGCATAATAACAATGACCGGGGCCAACAGGGGATCTTTAATGAGTGTCCACCCACTCTCCGGCCTCCGATTCTGATGTGAAGAAAATGGTGTTACCATCATGGACAATTCTCAACCTGGCAGGAAACAACATAGAATAGGAGATATTCTTCTCTCGTAGCTTGCGTTTGACTTCCACGAAGCGGCGTCTCTGACGCTGGACATCAGCAGAAAAATCTGGGTAGAAAGAGATACGTTGGTTCTCAAACAGGATCTGACCTTTCACCCTAGCCATACGGAGGATTGCATCACGATCTCTATAATTCAGAAGTTTAATAATTAGCTGTCGGGGAGAAGAACCAGGAGGCCTCGGACCCGCCGGTAAACGATGTGCCCTCTCAATAACAAAGGACAGTGAGAGACCATCTGTGCCAACATGTTCCTTTATCCAGGCCTCCATGAATTGCTCAGGGCCACGACCCTCACATTCCTCCGGTAGCCCAACTATACGAACATTGCTGCGTCTAGATCTGTTTTCCAGGTCATCCACCTTGGACTGTAGAGAACGAACTTGATTCTTTAACTCATCCACTGAGGTAATAACAGGGGGAAGCGTGTCTTCCACAGTAGATATGCGGTTTCGAACATCCGTTATGCTTTCACGTAAATTCTGTTGATCGGCACGTAAAAGATTAATCTCCACTTGTACCGTGTCAATTTTATTAGTCAGGACAGCCTGACATGTAGCAATTGCGGACATTATTTCTGCAAATTGAGACTTGGAATCATCTTCCTCGGAGACCGAAGGCTGTGCCGGCGAAGTCGCCGCAGAAGGGGCCTCCAACACAGCCGCGACCTCCTCTGCCGCCATTGCTCTTCTAGCAAATTTACTCAATTTCTTCCTATAGTCAGAAGATTTTTTAACCATAATGGAGGCAGGAAGGCAGGTATAGATCAGAGCACTACAGGGCAGGCCAGAGAGGAGCGGACAATTGTCACCAATGCGGGCGGGTGCAGACGGGACCCCTCAGACTCTAAACAACATACATATATTGGCTCATGTTAGTTTGCCAAGCATTCAGACTACATATATAATATAGATCAGAATAGCATGTCAGATTCTTCTCAAATATACACGGGGCAGAGGGGGGTAACATATAGAGGAGAGAAATAGGACAAACAGGGGGAGTCCACAGCAATAAGCTGGCTTCAGTAGAGAGCTGGAGGGGCTATGTTAAACCCTCTAGGCACACCTACACAGTTGGTCTTGAAGATTTTGAGACAGTAGATATCTATTGCAGATTGAAGTAACTTCCAGGAACATACATTCAAGTTGTTTGACCAGTATGATGCCGGAACTGAATATTGAGTTATACACGGGGCAGGAGGGTAAAAACATATATAGGAGAGGAGACGAACAAGGGGATTATGTGGCAAATGGACTCATGGGCTTTTAGCAACAGGTGGTCCCCCAGCTGTCTCCAAATCCGCAGCAACATCCACTTCAGGCGAATCAAAATGCCCTATTCAATTCAGCATGCAGAAGGACAGCCAGTTCCCCATCGCTCACCACAGATCCTCAATGCTCTCCAGCTGGACATCCACCGCACCCACAATGCAGCCTCGGTAGTAGACACTCCAGGCCGCAGGTACGCAGCTGACTGCCCAAACCTCCACCCGCAATGCACCACAGAACTCTCCACACTTCCCCCCACAGCCACAGGTAGGTGCACAGGCGCCACGCTCCACATGGAATTGTAGTTCCAGTAATTTTTTTGTTTTTGTTTTAGGCTCACTTCCGGTACTCCGCCGGGTGGAAGCGGCACGCAAGGCTGCGGCCGCAGGCCCAATACTCGAGTGCCACCGCGGTCTTCAAAAAATAGAAATAATGACCCTGTCAGGCAGTGCTGGAGTTGCAAATCGAGAATCCGGCACTGAAGGTGTAAAAAAACCTCTTTGTGGCAAGGATGGCAAGGTATAATTCTACACTTTGTCGGAGCCTCTCTAAATCGTGGCCGTCTAGTATGGCTTCCAGGCCACGCCCCTGCCCTATCTCGGAACTGTTCTCTTTACATCTATAGGGAATGGAACCTTTCTGAAGCTTTGCTACATATGTTTACTAATGCTTGCAAGCTCATTCAACCTATTTATGCTGGGCCCAGCCAACTGGACTGTTTAGAATATTATGCCTTTTCTGTGTTTGAGGATTGTCATTTTTTTAGATAGAAGGGGTATATTTTGAGGCGATGTGGATGTTTTTCATATTTGGGAGGGCATGGGGATTATGTGTTTACTAAGTCAATAGTTTTGTACTTTTTATATGAATTTTTTATATTATTTAGATTATTCTCTTAATAAATATATTTTGAGAAGTTAGAGTGCTGGTTTAGATTATCTTTTTTCTTTGTATTTTTGGATGTATATACTATGACCTTTATAGCACCCTGTGTGTCGCACACAGCATTACTTCCAAGGGTAACATTTTCTAGTGCTCTATATATTATTATATTATTACTATGTGAGTGTAAAATTATTTTTCCAATATTTTGTTTCTTTCACTTAGAGACCATATGGTCATTATATAGTTCCTAAAGTACCAGAGTACTATTTTCCCATTATTATTTTGACTTTTATGATGTGGCACTATATACTCACCAATGCCTATTGTGGTGCTATATATGTAAATGGGTGAGTAGTAGGTTATGGAGGATAGATTGCGTGGGGTGGTTGGCCATGCATTCACTAATACCACTATTGGGGGGTTTAAGCTTGGTCCATGGTGCAATTCAAAATATAAAGTTCCTTCATAGTGTGTGTATATATATATATATATATATATACATAAATTATATATATTCATATACATTCTTGGTAAACATGTTTTTGTTATGTATTTTTGTTATAATTTATGTTTTTATTTATTTATTTATTTAGAAAATGTTTTACCAGGAAGAACACATTGAGATTTCTCTCGTTTTCAAGTATGTCCTGGACAGTTTTCAGTAGAAGGTTGCATATTTATACAAATTGAGAAACATTATATATTACGTTATTAAATATACATACGAATATTCATACATATGGAAATTTTGAAAAATTTTAAACAGTTACACTCTGTTTTTAGATACAGAAAAGCATTTACTTTTAAGGATTTTAGACTGGTAGCAGATTTGATTATTTCAGGCAGATTGATCCAGGTCTTTGGAGCTCTGAAGGAGAAGGCAGATCTTCCTGCTTCTTTCTTGCATTGTGGTATACTTAGCAAGTTGTTTGCGGTGGAGCGGAGGTTATATTTAGTATGGAGAGCAGGAGTGAGCAACAGGTAGTGTGGTAGTTTTCCAGAGTGGTTGTGTACTAAGCAAGAAAGGTGAAGGGCACGTCTAGATTTGAGTGTTAACCAATTTATTTTAACATATCACAGCGATGATATATATATATATATATATATATATATATATATTTTTTTTTTTTTTTTGTCAAATATTTTTGTTATTTATTTTATACTTATTTTTATTTTCATTTTATCTTATTTTATATTAGCAAGATTTTTAAGGTACATTTGTCATAGTTTATCGGCCAGTTGAGCAATGACACCTTTCAATATTTAAGGATATCTAAGTAGGTGCAGTTAGATTGAGCTAATAACCGTGTGCTTTGGAAGCTCCATTGGGAGTTTTCTGTGTCGTTTGTTTTCAGTCACCCGTTCCCCCCCTTTATATGATATCTTTATTATACTTGATATTGTATTCTTTATTACATCCATGGATATTTGGGGTGTTATTATCCATAGATCCTTTTTGGATAAGGAGGGTTTGATTCCATGATACATGTCGTCTAATCCGTATTTTCTTCTTTGGAAAGAGTTAAACATCAGTGTATTATAATATTTATTCATATGTCTGTGCTGCTTAAATACTTCTGTAAAGGAAATTGTCCCCAGTATATATAAAAAGTATTTATTGATATATTTAGAATCAATTTGTGTATTAACCCTTTAGATTGTAAGCTTTCGGGCAGGGACCTCCCACCCAATATTTCACTCTGCAAAACACCTGTAACCCTGTATTGTTTAAACCCTTACATTGTAAAACGCTGCATACACTTGTGGCGCTATATAAATAAACATATTCATTCAAATTTACATTTATTTGTGTGTGCTTGTATCTTGATGTGTGTTGGCTTCCGTCATACTTCAAACGTCAATACGTCAAATCAATGAATGAGGGCACAAGGGTTATTAAACATTGATAATTGTAACGGATCATGCTTTGTGGTTATACACTGTAAAGTGCTTTAGACCCATATTTTTAAATCTATATATATATATATATATATATATATATAAGTACATATCTTTAAAGAGGCACTCACGCTTACAAAATCTATTGCCTGGGTGCTAAATTCCAGCCATAATTGTAGCAAAATCCAAATAGGAAAGCACTCTCAGGACTTGTAAATCTGTGAGAAAGTAGATTTATTTACATAAAGATCAACGTTTCGGTTACCACATAGTAACCTTCATCAAGGATGTAATACATGTGAAAAAGCCTTCTATTTATCCCCCTAAGTGAACAAACTGGCGCCAAAACGGCGCTAAGTGAAAGGACATGACGTCATCTACAGTGAGAACCGTAAATGTAACAGACATGTGAAATTACCAATCACAAAAAAGACAGCATAATGATAAAAACAGTCTCTAAACAAACTAAACATTTGTATACATTAAGATATGGAACCATAAAAATGAAAATGTACTTGAGAATAACACAAACATATAACACTGGTTTACAGTTTCTAGCAGAGAATAGGTAAATTGTTACGGCAAAGACCGGCTTGTTAGTCTAAGGGACTCCAGCGCATTGCAGCGCATGGTTCACTCCAATAGACATATATCTAGTTCAATGCCAAACTCAAACCCACTCCGTATTTTAGTTATAGACGTACAGTGTAGAGTGAATTTTCTCAATAGACACTCAACTAAGTGGATAGTGTTAACCGCCCACATTGCAACTGATTAATTAAATCCGATACACTGTATATACAGTGTATTCAGTTTTCACCATCCACATTCTAAAGAGGAAGAACCAATCTTATACTGAACAGTATACACTAAAAGGATATACTTATACCTTAGTCTATTAGTGACTCGTCTCGGCAGTCATCCAACACACGGGCACCGGGGTCTCCAGCGCATTGCGGCGCTTGGTCAGCTCCGATGTATAACAGTGCGGACTAATGCCACAGTCAAGAGTCTCAAGCTTTAAGATGTAGAAACAACATATATATCCCTCTCTAACCTTTCTAGGTATAGACTATTCATATTTATTCATAATTATTGTGGCAGCACTTGAAAATACCAGGTCCATAGAGAGCGTGAGGGCATCCATCACGGACAGAGAATGTGAAGTCAATTGAATCGGAGCTTTTGATAGAAACTCAATATCACAGATATCATCATGTCATATAAATCAGTAAGTTTGAAAATATACTGCCAATCTGTAAACATCCTAATGGCTAAACAAATACATATGGACAGCGTAAATTATTCATAGGTCAGTAACCCGAGGTGAAGTATAATATATACTTCCCTATTGTTGCACCGCCCCAGGGCATACTGTTATAGATTATATGTAGAATATGTAAATAACCGTCTCCAAGTTATCAAGCCAACTGATAGATGGCACCTTTATGGTAGTAGCAGAATATGACTAGATAGCTGGACAAACAGATTACAGCAGATACGCTGTTATTGCAAAATAATAAAGCCGTATAATGCTATCCCAATGTCAAAATGTCTACCAATATTACTAGACAACTGATTAACAGGTTCATAACTCCATGAACAATATGACTCATATTAAAAGGTAAACGATATATTATGGTATTCACAATGAAGCGTTCTCAAATGGAAAAACTAGTGCAACCAGACCACATCAATCAGAGGCTGCCACTCTGTCTTAATAAAGACAATTGAGTTCATATTTATAAGTCAATCCATATCAGTGATTTTTTAACATGTGGCTCTTCAGGCTTTCTATATCCATATCCGATAGTAAGATCCCATATCAGCCAATAAGCAGTCATGTCGAGGTACTTTAAACAGTAAATCTCTTATTATTGAATCCAAAGGAAAAGACCAATAACTTGGAGTTTGAATATCTTCCTCCAATGGGTATATGGCCTCTGTCAAGTAACGGCTAGATATACTGGGGGTTGATGAAAATACCCTTTAACCAGCAAACTATGGCCACACTTACTCACAATTGAGAACCATCAATAGATATACCATGGTCATAGTTTCCCCAAGTCATCTTGTTCATTATTATAGGCTTTCCTGGCTAATCATGTGGACCGAATGATCGTCTCTACTTTGGTGGTTCACCACACGTGGTTCTTTACTGGAAACACACTTTCTTATAAGGCAATATTATGTCAGTGGACATACAGCATTATTGCTTTTCGTGGTCACCAATGAATATAAATCATATTAAAGAAAGTGTCAGTGTTTCAGTTAAAAGAAGGCAGAATAGGACAATTTCTCATTTAAGCTAAAGATGAGCGAGCACCCCGATGCTCGGGTGCTCGGGTGCTCTGACCGAGCACCCCCTGATGCTCGAGTGCTCGGCCGAGCACCCGAGCCCCATTCAAATGAATGGGAGCACTCGAGCATTAAACCAGGCACCCCCTGCTCTGATGAGCGGAGGGTGCCTGGTCAATGTCCCCCTTCATCTCCGCTATGCCCCTCTTCCACAATGTCCCCCTTCATCTCCTATGCCATAGCGGAGATGAAGGGGGACATTGTGGAAGAGGGGCATAGCGGAGATGAAGGGGGACATTGTGGAAGAGGGGCATAGACTCTATGCCCCTCTTCCACAATGTCCCCCTTCATCTCCGCTATGCCCCTCTTCCACAATGTCCCCCTTCATCTCCTCTATGGCATAGGAGATGAAGGGGGACATTGTGGAAGAGGGGCATAGCGGAGATGAAGGGGCACATTGTGGAAGACGGGCATAGCGGAGATGAAGGGGGACATTGTGGAAGAGGGGCATAGAGTCTATGCCCCTCTTCCATAATGTCCCCCTTCATCTCCGCAATGCCCCCTTCATCTCCGCAATGCCCCCGTACCTCCATTCCCTGGTGGTCCAGCGGAGCGTCTTCGGATCTGTGCCTCTTCCGGCACAGATCCTCTTCACCCGAGCATGTCGGGTGAGCACATGGCGGTACTCGTACGAGTACCGCCATGTGCAGAGCAGAGCGATGCTCGAGCCGATCCGAGCATCGGCCGAGCACGCTCGCTCAACACTAATTTAAGCCTTTTGGAGCCACAGTTTCCAAGGTGCGAATCCAATATGTTTCTTTTTGAAGCAGTTTTCTGCCTCTATCACCTCCTCTAGATAGTGGCGGAGTGTGGTCAATTAGTATGGTTTTTAGTGACGCCACCGAATGTTGTTGTTCCGCAAAATGTCGAGCCACCGGTTTATCTGATGTGCCTGATTGTAGGGCTGCTCTGATTGATGAGCGATGGTTCGCCATTCTCTCCCGAAACGTAGTTTCAGTTTTGCCCACATAGTATTTAGAACATGGACAAATCAGAATATAGATTACAAAGTCTGTGGTACATGTCAATCTATGGCGAATCTCAAAAGATTTGTTAGTATGGGGGTGTTTGAATGTAGTTGTCTTAATCATACTGTTACAAGTTGTACAGTTGATGCAGCGAAAACATCCCTTTTGTTCTCTTGGTCTGGTAAGCCATGATTTCCTCTGCTCCTTAAATGAAGTCAGAGCTGGAATATCAGGTCTCATTAGATAGTCCCTCAGGGTCTTGCCCCTTGTGAATGCTACCATGGGTGGCTGTGAGTCAAAAAATGGTGACTTTAAATCAGTAGAGAGCAAAGGCCATTGTTGTCTGAGTATTGTTGAAATCTTCTCTGCTCCTGGGAAATATTGCGTACTAAAAACCATCCTCTGAGAACTCTTTTTCGTTGTATTGGTGTTTAAAAGATCGCTTTGCTTCAATTGTTTGATACGTGCCAAGTCCTTATCCAAGAGTTTCTTGTTATAACCTCTTTGTAAAAATTTCTTTTTCTTATCGTAAAGTTGTTCTTGTGCCTTAGTGGAATCATCATTATTTCGCAGCATCCTAAGGAATTGTGAATAGGGAATGCTTTTCTTCAAAAATGGAGAGTGACAACTAGAGGCATGGAGTAATGTATTTCTATCAGTTGGTTTTGTATATAGGGTGGTGCCTAATGTCTTTCCTTTTTTATAGATCTTAAGGTCCAAAAAGTCAACATCTGAGAGACTGTAAGTATATTTAAATTTAATGGGAGAATCCAACAAGTTCAATGATGTGATCCAATCAATGAGTTCCAATGTAGCACCTCTCCATATGATAAGCAGATCATCAATATATCTTTTATAGAAAATGATGTTGGGATGAATAATGTTTCGTTTCTCATACTGAAACATGAAAAGGTTAGCATATGCTGGTGCCACATTGGAACCCATCGATGTACCAGAGATTTGTAAAAAGTAAGTATTTTCAAATTTGAAAAAGTTTTTTGTCAAAGTCAGTGTCAAAAGTTCACAAATAAAGTCAGCTGGATACTGTAATCTGAGATTAGAATCAAGTATGGTATGTCTGATAGCCTCTATTCCCTCATAATGTGGGATCACTGTATAAAGGCTATCGACATCCATAGTGACCAACACATCAGCTTCCTGTATATCAGCAAGATCTTTAAGTGAACACAGTAGGTCAGAAGTGTCTTTGCAATATGATGGCATGGCTTTGACCAATGGTTGTAGTTCCCGGTCCAAAAATGTGGCTATAGGTTGGAGTAGGGAGCCTCTTGCTGAGATTATAGGTCTCCCCGGTGGGTTGACAGGATTTTTATGAATTTTAGGCAAACAATAAATGATTGGACAAACCGGGTGCTTGACGGTCATATATTTTAGTAAAGATTCGCTGATCACTCTCTGTTGGAAAGCGATAGTTAATGTGGTATCTATGAATTTTTTGTATGAGTCAGTAGGGTCAGATGGTAAAGGAAGATATGTATTCTGATCTGAAAGCTGTCTGTGAATCTCAGCCCTATAGTCCTTGGCATTAAGCACAACAATTGCCCCTCCTTTATCGGCTGGTCTAAAGACCAAATTAGGATCTTTAGAAAGGGTTTGTAGCGCTTTTGTCTCAGTGACTGATAAGTTCGAGAACTTAGTCTCTGTGTTCAATGTAGTAATGTCCGTTAATATCCTTCTGGTAAAGGCTTTAATAGCTGGATCCGTCATAGGAGGTTCAAATGTACTTTTAGCCCTCAATTCAGATACCTCAATATTCGTTTGATCCTTAAAAAATGTTTTTAAATTGAGTTTTCTTTGAAATTTATATGTATCAATTTTTAAGTTAAATTTATTTGGTCGAGTAGTGGGAACAAAAGATAGTCCCTTTTTGAGAAGTGAAGTCTCAACCAAAGTTAGTGGTCTATCACTTAAATTGAAAACTACGTTTTCGGAATCGTGGGGGGTTTTAATGTATCTCTGCTTACCGCCCCTCCTGGGGTGCGGGTGTGAGTGCCTCTTCCTCTTTTGTTTGAACGGGTCTGAACCCCTAAAAAATGAGCATTAAGGTCTGTGTCCTGTGAAATTGTATCTGTGTTTTGGACAGTAGATGTAGTGGGTTCCTCTGATTCCGATTGGGAAGAGTTCCCACTGGAATCCACAGTTGTTAAATTTTTTGGTTTAACTATTCTCCTACGAGGGCGAGTGGATAAAGTGGAACAATCCCTCTGTCCTGAAAGCCAAGGATAAACCCTATTGTCAGTGTAGTCTTCCTGAACTCGTTGTTGTTTATTATTTTTGAAATTAATCAATTCCTGTTTATATTTGGCTAAAGTGGTGCTTAATTTAGTGTACCAGTCAGTGGAAGAATCGTTAGTTAAAGTCTTTAGCCAAATATAAACAGGAATTGATTAATTTCAAAAATAATAAACAACAACGAGTTCAGGAAGACTACACTGACAATAGGGTTTATCCTTGGCTTTCAGGACAGAGGGATTGTTCCACTTTATCCACTCGCCCTCGTAGGAGAATAGTTAAACCAAAAAATTTAACAACTGTGGATTCCAGTGGGAACTCTTCCCAATCGGAATCAGAGGAACCCACTACATCTACTGTCCAAAACACAGATACAATTTCACAGGACACAGACCTTAATGCTCATTTTTTAGGGGTTCAGACCCGTTCAAACAAAAGAGGAAGAGGCACTCACGCCCGCACCCCAGGAGGGGCGGTAAGCAGAGATACATTAAACCCCCCCACGATTCTGAAAACGTAGTTTTCAATTTAAGTGATAGACCACTAACTTTGGTTGAGACTTCACTTCTCAAAAAGGGACTATCTTTTGTTCCCACTACTCGACCAAATAAATTTAACTTAGAAATTGATACATATAAATTTCAAAGAAAACTCAATTTAAAAACATTTTTTAAGGATCAAACGAATATTGAGGTATCTGAATTGAGGGCTAAAAGTACATTTGAACCTCCTATGACGGATCCAGCTATTAAAGCCTTTACCAGAAGGATATTAACGGACATTACTACATTGAACACAGAGACTAAGTTCTCGAACTTATCAGTCACTGAGACAAAAGCGCTACAAACCCTTTCTAAAGATCCTAATTTGGTCTTTAGACCAGCCGATAAAGGAGGGGCAATTGTTGTGCTTAATGCCAAGGACTATAGGGCTGAGATTCACAGACAGCTTTCAGATCAGAATACATATCTTCCTTTACCATCTGACCCTACTGACTCATACAAAAAATTCATAGATACCACATTAACTATCGCTTTCCAACAGAGAGTGATCAGCGAATCTTTACTAAAATATATGACCGTCAAGCACCCGGTTTGTCCAATCATTTATTGTTTGCCTAAAATTCATAAAAATCCTGTCAACCCACCGGGGAGACCTATAATCTCAGCAAGAGGCTCCCTACTCCAACCTATAGCCACATTTTTGGACCGGGAACTACAACCATTGGTCAAAGCCATGCCATCATATTGCAAAGACACTTCTGACCTACTGTGTTCACTTAAAGATCTTGCTGATATACAGGAAGCTGATGTGTTGGTCACTATGGATGTCGATAGCCTTTATACAGTGATCCCACATTATGAGGGAATAGAGGCTATCAGACATACCATACTTGATTCTAATCTCAGATTACAGTATCCAGCTGACTTTATTTGTGAACTTTTGACACTGACTTTGACAAAAAACTTTTTCAAATTTGAAAATACTTACTTTTTACAAATCTCTGGTACATCGATGGGTTCCAATGTGGCACCAGCATATGCTAACCTTTTCATGTTTCAGTATGAGAAACGAAACATTATTCATCCCAACATCATTTTCTATAAAAGATATATTGATGATCTGCTTATCATATGGAGAGGTGCTACATTGGAACTCATTGATTGGATCACATCATTGAACTTGTTGGATTCTCCCATTAAATTTAAATATACTTACAGTCTCTCAGATGTTGACTTTTTGGACCTTAAGATCTATAAAAAAGGAAAGACATTAGGCACCACCCTATATACAAAACCAACTGATAGAAATACATTACTCCATGCCTCTAGTTGTCACTCTCCATTTTTGAAGAAAAGCATTCCCTATTCACAATTCCTTAGGATGCTGCGAAATAATGATGATTCCACTAAGGCACAAGAACAACTTTACGATAAGAAAAAGAAATTTTTACAAAGAGGTTATAACAAGAAACTCTTGGATAAGGACTTGGCACGTATCAAACAATTGAAGCAAAGCGATCTTTTAAACACCAATACAACGAAAAAGAGTTCTCAGAGGATGGTTTTTAGTACGCAATATTTCCCAGGAGCAGAGAAGATTTCAACAATACTCAGACAACAATGGCCTTTGCTCTCTACTGATTTAAAGTCACCATTTTTTGACTCACAGCCACCCATGGTAGCATTCACAAGGGGCAAGACCCTGAGGGACTATCTAATGAGACCTGATATTCCAGCTCTGACTTCATTTAAGGAGCAGAGGAAATCATGGCTTACCAGACCAAGAGAACAAAAGGGATGTTTTCGCTGCATCAACTGTACAACTTGTAACAGTATGATTAAGACAACTACATTCAAACACCCCCATACTAACAAATCTTTTGAGATTCGCCATAGATTGACATGTACCACAGACTTTGTAATCTATATTCTGATTTGTCCATGTTCTAAATACTATGTGGGCAAAACTGAAACTACGTTTCGGGAGAGAATGGCGAACCATCGCTCATCAATCAGAGCAGCCCTACAATCAGGCACATCAGATAAACCGGTGGCTCGACATTTTGCGGAACAACAACATTCGGTGGCGTCACTAAAAACCATACTAATTGACCACACTCCGCCACTATCTAGAGGAGGTGATAGAGGCAGAAAACTGCTTCAAAAAGAAACATATTGGATTCGCACCTTGGAAACTGTGGCTCCAAAAGGCTTAAATGAGAAATTGTCCTATTCTGCCTTCTTTTAACTGAAACACTGACACTTTCTTTAATATGATTTATATTCATTGGTGACCACGAAAAGCAATAATGCTGTATGTCCACTGACATAATATTGCCTTATAAGAAAGTGTGTTTCCAGTAAAGAACCACGTGTGGTGAACCACCAAAGTAGAGACGATCATTCGGTCCACATGATTAGCCAGGAAAGCCTATAATAATGAACAAGATGACTTGGGGAAACTATGACCATGGTATATCTATTGATGGTTCTCAATTGTGAGTAAGTCTGGCCATAGTTTGCTGGTTAAAGGGTATTTTCATCAACCCCCAGTATATCTAGCCGTTACTTGACAGAGGCCATATACCCATTGGAGGAAGATATTCAAACTCCAAGTTATTGGTCTTTTCCTTTGGATTCAATAATAAGAGATTTACTGTTTAAAGTACCTCGACATGACTGCTTATTGGCTGATATGGGATCTTACTATCGGATATGGATATAGAAAGCCTGAAGAGCCACATGTTAAAAAATCACTGATATGGATTGACTTATAAATATGAACTCAATTGTCTTTATTAAGACAGAGTGGCAGCCTCTGATTGATGTGGTCTGGTTGCACTAGTTTTTCCATTTGAGAACGCTTCATTGTGAATACCATAATATATCGTTTACCTTTTAATATGAGTCATATTGTTCATGGAGTTATGAACCTGTTAATCAGTTGTCTAGTAATATTGGTAGACATTTTGACATTGGGATAGCATTATACGGCTTTATTATTTTGCAATAACAGCGTATCTGCTGTAATCTGTTTGTCCAGCTATCTAGTCATATTCTGCTACTACCATAAAGGTGCCATCTATCAGTTGGCTTGATAACCTGGAGACGGTTATTTACATATTCTACATATAATCTATAACAGTATGCCCTGGGGCGGTGCAACAATAGGGAAGTATATATTATACTTCACCTCGGGTTACTGACCTATGAATAATTTACGCTGTCTATATGTATTTGTTTAGCCATTAGGATGTTTACAGATTGGCAGTATATTTTCAAACTTACTGATTTATATGACATGATGATATCTGTGATATTGAGTTTCTATCAAAAGCTCCGATTCAATTGACTTCACATTCTCTGTCCGTGATGGATGCCCTCACGCTCTCTATGGACCTGGTATTTTCAAGTGCTGCCACAATAATTATGAATAAATATGAATAGTCTATACCTAGAAAGGTTAGAGAGGGATATATATGTTGTTTCTACATCTTAAAGCTTGAGACTCTTGACTGTGGCATTAGTCCGCACTGTTATACATCGGAGCTGACCAAGCGCCGCAATGCACTGGAGACCCCGGTGCCCGTGTGTTGGATGACTGCCGAGACAAGTCACTAATAGACTAAGGTATAAGTATATCCTTTTAGTGTATACTGTTCAGTATAAGATTGGTTCTTCCTCTTTAGAATGTGGATGGTGAAAACTGAATACACTGTATATACAGTGTATCGGATTTAATTAATCAGTTGCAATGTGGGCGGTTAACACTATCCACTTAGTTGAGTGTCTATTGAGAAAATTCACTCTACACTGTACGTCTATAACTAAAATACGGAGTGGGTTTGAGTTTGGCATTGAACTAGATATATGTCTATTGGAGTGAACCATGCGCTGCAATTTGCTGGAGTCCCTTAGACTAACAAGCCGGTCTTTGCCGTAACGATTTACCTATCCTCCGCTAGAAACTGTAAACCAGTGTAATATGTTTGTGTTATTCTCAAGTACATTTTCATTTTTATGGTTCCATATCTTTATGTATACAAATGTTTAGTTTGTTTAGAGATTGTTTTTATCATTATGCTGTCTTTTTTGTGATTGGTAATTTCACATGTCTGTTACATTTACGGTTCTCACTGTAGATGACGTCATGTCCTTTCACTTAGCGCCGTTTTGGCGCCAGTTTGTTCACTTATGGGGATAAATAGAAGGCTTTTTCACATGTATTACATCCTTGATGAAGGTTACTATGTGATAACCGAAACGTTGATTTTTATGTAAATAAATCTACTTTCTCACAGATTTACAAGTCCTGAGAGTGCTTTCCTATTTGGATTTTGCTATATATATATATATATATATATATATATATATTAATCCTATACTATATATAATATATGCTATATACTCTTTTTAATAAATATTTTTGGAGCCTGTTTTGTATTTTGTTTTTGCCACCTGGTCATTTTAGACATTATCTTCTATCCTTGAGTAATCCAACTTTGTTATTCTTGGTGGAAAGAGTGTTAAGATCCCTTTGATCACCGATCAACATTTCCCAGAACTCTGGTTACCCGAGTGGAGACAGGTGAATATTTCCACCTGCTGTTAGAGTCCTTTCTGACCATCTCTCTTGTGAGTAACATTCCATCTACCAATTTATTTCATATTTGATTTTATTGCACCCTATCTTTTTTTTGTTTTCTATGTTTCTTCATGTGCAAAGATTGGATGATTGCACCGATTCTGGTAGGTTTTTAATCTGAACGTTACAACTTTTCCTGTAGTTACCCATGTCATCGACACAGTGGGTGAGCTGCATGATCATATCCCTCTGCTCCACTATTATTTGATCCAAGTTGGTAGTAAATCCAGCTGTTATTGCTTTACCTTCTTCAAGAAGAGCTACGAGTTGAGTGGAGTCTCATGTCGGCTTTCAAAGGCAAGTCCGCCAAAATTTGTATATGGTTGACATTGGAGATCATTTGACCCTGTTGTGGGGGTATAGTGATGTCGGTTCCCCATGTGAGATGTCTCCTATGGAGAAAGGTGAAGCCATCATAGTGAGCAGTTGAGGTAATCCTTGCGGTTGTATGCAAGGCGGGTCTATGTCTTCAGGTTGCATAGGTTTTGGCACTCGTGAGGGCCCTGTTGTTAAAAGCTGGAGTACTGAGGGTTCAGAAATTTTAGAAAGTTTCTTCTTTCCTCTCATTCGGCTCACGTATGTGTTTTCAGTGCAAAATAATAAAGAGTGGTCCCAACTAGATAAAAAACTGGGAAACACTACTCACGTGGGTGCAGAGCTCAGTCAGTCTTCTTATTAACTGTCACTATCTGTCACTTAAAAATAATAGATAAGTATACAAAATAAATTATCACATACTCTCTGAAAGTACAACTGCCTCTGTCCCTCTTTGTCTTTAGCTCTTGTCAAGAGGATTTCAGCAGCTGCTTTCTCTCTCTCTCTCTCTCTCTCTCCCTTTACCACTGCAGTAATAATAGGATGGTCTGTCTTCTTCTGGCTGTTTTAGGATTCAGTGTTAGATGTACTTGTCTGTCTCTTGGGTGTTAGTCTATAAATTATTACTGTTACACACAGAGGCTCATCCAGCTCAGGAACTTGGATCACCTGTCTGTCTCTTGTTAGTTGAAAAGATTTTGGGATATTTTGGGTAAATCAACTTTCTCACTTCACACTCATTCAGAGTCCCCTAACACAGAGATTATTTCTGATGAATAGACTCTCTAAATTAAATTACACACTGCTAGCTACAAATCCCCATAGTCACTGCCTGGGCAAGGGAAGAAGGCTGGGCGTGTCAGGCACCGTATGTGGGGCTAACACACACTGGTGATGTTTCCCATGCTACCCAACATTCTATAAATTTGACATACTGCCCTTTAAATCTGACATGCTGCCCCCCAGCTAAATCTGACATATACTGCCCTTTAAATCCAATATGCTGCCCCCCAGCTAAATCCTTACTTGCAGACATTTTAACCAGTAGAGTAGATGCAATGTACTAGCAGGCTCTTCACACCTCTATGACAATTAACTTTTGCTTGTTTCCAGAACTTTGATCTAACCCTATTCATATAACATATCTATGCAGGGTATATGTTTACTGAATTAATTTTCACCCCTTGTTTATTTGTATAATTTATTCCAAATGTATGTCATGCTCTGTATATATAAATACAGTGGTTTTCCAGCTTTATTTGTTAACTCATGCCTGAAGAATGGACCCTAGTGTCCTGAAAGCTTGGACTTTTTATGTTAACAATTAGCCATTTAAAGGTATCAACTTTGCAACACTCTTGTGAGTACATGATTCCTATCTACTCCCAGAAGAAAAAAGTCTGCAGTTAAGGCACTATCCTTGAGAAAGTTGGCAGTAAGTATCTACCATTTTCCTTTAAGTAACTCATTGTGTTAGTTTTATTTTTTTCTTTTTAAGAAATACATAAGGAACTGAAATTTTTAGTTGTAAATTATAGATATGATTATATATAAAGTTGACTTTCCTTGATTACTCCCTAACTAATTAGTGGATGTCCCAAATGATCTGAAATTCTAAACTAACAATTAAATGTTACATAATGAGCTAGACTACTTTTTTTATCAAACAGTTGTATTTTCTGTTCAGTTGTATTTCATGCTGACTTTATTATTGGAGTGTGTAATGTATTTTAAACTGCAGAACCCCAGGGTTAGATTTTCCCTTCCTGTTTCTAATAAAATATAATAGAAAATATTTATTACTAATCTTTTTTTGGCAGCCAATAAGCTTGTTATGTGGGACACATAATATCTTTTAGTTGAGGATGCCGCTGAAATGTGAATAACTTTTCTTCTTTTCTAGCTGATAGGTATATGTGTGTGTGTATATATAGGATGTTTAAGTTTTTTTAAGTTAGTATAGTTTCAAGCTTGACTTGAAGAACATAAGAGAGGTGCAGTGGCGCAGGGTGGTAGGAAGAGCATTGCATAGAAAAGGAGAAATTAGAGTAAAAGTGCTTGATATGAGAGAGGTAGGGATGGGCAAAAATGACCATAATTGCTAATAATGGCACATCCTGTTCAGCAAATAATTTCCTATGAAAAGTGCAGTTTTTCCATTTTTTTCACCTAGCTCAATACAGTAAAATTGAAGGGAACATTGAATTTACACACAACACACAAAAAATTGGGAAAATATGTTGACTGGGACATTTAATATAAAAATAAAAAATAAATACAATAAAAAAATAAGACATGGTATAAAAGGGGTCTGAGGAGGGTGTCTGTATTGATGAGTGCAGTCTCGGTAAAGATTCAGTTGAAGAGGGAATTTTTGTTGTGGGGGTTTGTTGACTGGTATTTAGGGGGCAGTTAATAAAAAATGTAAAATAAAATTTAAAATGAAATAAAATAAGAAACTTTGGGGCTTTGACTGGGGCAGACTAATACTTGACGAGATATAGTATTTTGTAGAGGATGATTTGTTGGACTTCTTAGAAGCCCAAGCCCTGAGGAATCATTGATTTGTAGGATTTAGACATATTATTAGAAGCACAAGCCTCTGTTTTGTTTTGTTTTTTTAGAATAAGACCTTAAAAAAATGACCTACTACCCTAGTGCCAGCAGGTCATGTTTTGGTGACCAGTGGGCACTGGCCATTGTCAAATGCCCTGGTATCAATGTGGAATTTGTAAATGCTGTTCTCTGCTGCGCCCCTCTTCCTCTGCTGCGCCCCTCTTCCTAAGTGCCCCTCTTCTAAAGTGTCTCCAAGAGTTTAACAACTGAGTTATTGGGTGACCCATTCTCTTCTCTTCTCATCCGCAGGTATGAACATTGTATCATCTGCCTTGTTGAAATATTAACCCCTTGTGTGCCTGGTGCATCTTGAGCTATATTTGTCTGGGTATGAACAGATATTAACATCTTGTGTATCTAATTTATCAACCCTGTGTTCCTACTGAGGTCTGATTTTGGTCATTTCTTTCACATGGGTGTGAAATAACTTGCTTATCAGCTCTGATAGTCATTTGGTCAGCCTTTGATTGTTAATTAAGCCAAATAAGCCTCATGTGTATAAGACTGCTATATAATACCTTCAGTATAGGGTGACAGCCCTACAGGGTGACACACTAAGGGGCTCCCCATGTGAAGTGACCCATCTTAAGTGATAAGAAGACTTAAGCAGGACTTGAGCAGGAGTGGATCAAGAGACAGAACTGATTACACTGGAAAAAGAACACCCCCTAAACAAAGCTACAAAGGATGTGAAGCAAACACCTAAATGAAAGTTCTGCAATTCTACTAAACTTCAAGATTCTCTGTACAACACCAGCTTGTGGACAAAACAAACTCTTCCACCATGAGAAGGTGCACTCGGCCCATTTGGACTGTTTCAACACTCTGCCCTCTGCAAACAGTATCTAAATACGTAATATTCCTTCTCTCCATAGCTGCAGTTCTCACTAAAATATCTGGTTCCTTCTACCCTCCACCATCTCCTCCACCCTATGTTTATGTCTCTCCTTCACTTCTACCATCCACACTCACCTCTACACACCAACTCCTTACTCTTCTCTGCTCCAACACTCCTCCACACCACACAATCCAAAAACCAAATACACACAAATCACTCTCTCATCTCCTGTCTCTCTCTCTTCTTCTTTTAATGGCAGCTGGAGATATCTCTCCAAATCCTGGCCCCATCTCCATTCACAAACACTCTACCTCCAGTAGCATAGGAACAATTCAAATCTAATCACCATTCCCTGCCTTCAACCTCAGTTTCTTCCCTTTTCCTGTGCTTTGTGGAATGCTCGCTCCATTACTAACAAATATAACACTGTGCATGATCTCTTTTTCTCTCGCTCCCTCAGTTTACTTGCTGCTTTACAGTGTTTGACACTGCTTTAGAGGCAGCAATCTCCTATGGTGGTCTCTCCTTCTCTCACACTCCACGCTCAGCTGGACGTGGGGGAGGAGTGGGTTTGCTGCTCTCCAAACATTGTCATTACAAACCAATTTCTCCCCCATCTTCACTCCGCTTTTCTTTTGAACTGCATGCTGTCCGTATCTTTGCTCCTGTCTCTCTACAAGTTGCAGTCATCTATCGCCCACCTACCACTACACCTTCAGACTTCCTTTCTGACTTTGAATCATGGCTCTCCTTCTTTCTCTCATCAGACACACCTTCACTTCTTCTGGGGGACTTCAACTGTCATGTGGATGATCCCTCCATCTCCTGGGCATCCCGTTTTCTCTCTTTAACATCTGCATTTGGACTAACCCAGTGGACGAATGCTAGTACTCACAAGGATGGTCACTTCCTAGACCTTGTGTTTACTAGAAGCTGTGCACTCTCGGATTTTAATATTTCTCCTCTTCCACTATCAGATCACCATCTTCTAACTTTCAGCACTACTTATACACCTTCCGCAATCCCTGCTTCCTCTCCCCGCTTCATGCGTAACCTCAAATCCCTTAATCTCACGGCTCTCCAGTCCTCCCTGGCAACTGGACTTTCATCTATTCCCATTAATCCTGACACTAACAGCCTTGTCAAAACATACAACTCAGTCCTATCCTCCTCTTTGAAGCTGCATGCGCCTCTGTCTCTCCGATCGGCTCGCAGAACTAACCCGCGGCCATGGCTTAATAAAGACACCAGCTTCCTCCGCTCCTGTACCCGTTCAGCTGAACGACTGTGGAGAAAGTCTGGCTCTCTGGCAGACTTTCTCCACTACAGGTTCCTCCTTTCCTGCTTTAACTCTGTTCTGTCCCTTGCAAAAAAACATTACTTCTCACAACTAATCAACACTCATAAATCCAACCCCCAACGACTTTTTTCTTCCTTTGACTCCCTCCTTCGCCCTCCATCTGCTTCCCCCTCTAACTCCATACAGCCACAAGACTTTGCTGACTACTTCAAAGCCAAGGTGGACTCCATCCGGGATAATATACCACCTTGTATATCTCCTCCTAGCCTCCCTTGTTCTCCTCCTGGCACTCTGGACTCTTTCTCACTATTCACGGAGGAGGAACTGACTAACCTACTATCCTCCGCTCCGTCCACTACATGCGCACTTGATCCGCTCCCCTCTCACCTCATCAAATCCCTCTCCCCCACACTAATCCCTATCCTGTTACAGATCTTTAACTCCTCCTTTGCCACCGCTACCTTTCCTGATGACTTCAAACATGCCTTAGTATAACCTATCCTTAAGAACAACTCTTCTGACAGTAACACACCCTCTAGCTATCGACCAGTTTCTCTTCTGCCTTTTGCCTCTAAACTCCTGGAACGCTTAGCCTGCTCACACCTGCTTGACTTCCCCAATGCATACAACCTGCTCGACCCTTTACAATCTGGATTTCGTAATGCTCACTCCATTGAAACTGCTCTTACAAGAGTTGTCAATGATCTTCACATTGCCAAATCTCAAGGTCACTATTCAATTCTTATCCTGCTTGATCTCTCAGCAGCTTTGATACTGTTGATCATGCACTCCTCCTCCGCATTCTTCACTCTTTAGGAATCCGCAACACAGCACTGGACTGGCTCTCCTCTTATCTATCTAACAGATCCTTCAGTGTCTCCTCTGCCACCTCTTCATCCTCCCCCATCCAACTCTCTGTTGGGGTTCCTCAAGGTTCTGTTCTAGGACGGCTTCTGTTTTCTCTTTACACAATAACACTTGGTGATCTTATTAACTCATTTGGTCTCAAATATCACCTCTATGCAGATGACACCCAGATTTACTTATCTGTACCTGAACTCACTTCTGATATCCAGGCTAAAGTCACAGATTGCCTCTCGGCTATCTCAGACTGGATGGCTCATAGGCACCTCAAACTCAATATGTCCAAAACTGAGCTGCTCCTCATTCCACCTAGACCTGGCCCTGTAGCGCCCTTCCAGGTGACTGTAAATGGCACTACCATAAATCCAGTATCAGAAGCACGGTGTCTAGGGTTGATAATTGACAACTCTCTCTCATTTTCCTCTCATATTAATGCCATTACTAAATCCTGTCACTTTCTTTTGCATAACATTGCAAAAACCCGTCCCTTCCTCTGTTCCTCCACAGCTAAAATTCTTACACATTCAATCATCCTCTCCCGCATGGACTATTGCAACATTCTTCTGTCTGGCATTCCTGCTTCCCATCTCCAACCACTTCAATCTATACAGAATGCTGCAGCACGAATTACTCTTCTGTCACCTAGGTTTGTCCCTGCCCCACTCCTCCTCAAAACTCTCCATTGGCTGCCTATCTTACAAAATCTTACTTCTCTCTTTCAAGACACTTCTCTCCTTTACTCCTTCTTACATTTCCACTCTCATCTCCCGTTATACCCCATCCCGCCACGTACATTCAGCCAATGACTGTCTTCTCTCAGCTCCTTTTGTCTCTACAGCCCTGTCACGTATCAAACCTTTTTCTCTCATTGCTCCGTATCTATGGAATGCTCTACCATCCAACCTGCACCACTGCACCTCTCTGATAACCTTCAAATCTCACTTGAAAATGCACCTCTTGGATAAAATCACAGCATGCTAGAAGGCACTGATGTTGTACAATGAACGCTCTTATAAATTATTTACATTACTGATATCCTCTATTATCATGAAAACTAGCATTGTGTTCAGCACTTGACCCTAATGTACTCTGTATGTCTCCCATTACCACTTTAGATTGTAAGCTTTCGGGCAGGGACCTCACACCCAATGTTTCACTCTACAAAGCACCTGTAACCCTGTATTGTTTAAACCCTGAAATTGTAAAGCGCTGCGTACACTTGTGGCGCTATATAAATAAACATATTCATTAATTCATTCATTCGTTGCTGAGTTGTTTAAGCAGCAGGATGATTAGGCAACTAAAAGGAAATGGGATCAAAAATAGTAGTAACACTGGTGATGAATGATCATGGTTTCACTTGCATTACTAGCTCCAGTGATGCACCTGAGGCAGCAGTAGCACCACAACTAGCCCCCACCACTTCAGGTATATGTGAAGAAAAGAAGAAGTTGGCCAATAAGGCTTTTCCACCCTCCCCTCCTCCAAAATCATGTGTATTGTTACTAGAATATACATTTTTCCTTTGACAGCAAGAGCTGTGCCTCTCATCAGCAACTGCATTATGCACAATGTGTTTGGTAAATAAGGGAAGGACTGGGAACAATGGGCATATCTGCACTCACATCAAACAACTGGCACAACTGTATCCAAAAACCATGATGCTTAAGGTCCCCAGTGTGAAATCATCCCACCAGAAACCAAGTACTGCTGCTGTCCCTATGCCCCTTGTCCACTCCCCACTAAGGACACATGACAACTTTAGTAAAAATGATGAACTCTCCCTGCCACAAGTTTAGCCTACTCTGTGGGATGGAAACTCCTAGGATGTCACTTGATGCCCTGGTTGCTATTATTATCCACCACACTGCCATGTGTGGTCAGAGTACCACAGAGTATGTAATGGGTGGACACAAGCTGCAACATCCTGACATCTACTGAATGGCTATCAACTGGTGGGGGAGGTAAAGATGCACAAGGTGGATCACCAGAATATGTAGTTACATGATTTCCTGTGCCTAGAGCAAGAAGGTGATGCCGAGCCAGGTGTTTTGCTCGCAAACGAACTTTCAGACTGTGGGTGGGTTTCTGTGTTCTTCCTTCTATTTGATTTCCCCCTCACCTCTTGTTGCCTTTGGGGAGAGTAAGGGGGTACAGTGACAGTGATGGCCAATTTCTTTGGTGGGTGTTTGGCTTTAACATGTTTCACATGACTATCATGGTGCCTGTGTGTCATGGTTTGTTAAGACTCTCAGACGCAGAATTAGGTAAAAACACCACTTTATTGAAAAGTTAATGTAACCCCTTAGGGTATCATTCACGTACACAAATATATCTTTATTAGACAGGAATACAATGCAAACAATAGCAGTGTAGGCTCTACCCGCCCTGCCAATATACCGGGCAAGACAGCCAAGGAATTGGAACTCGTGAGTTGAGGCTCTACCGGCCTTGCCAAAATACCGGGCAAGGCAGCCGCTGGACAGGAGACTAAGACTGGCTCTACCGGCCTCACCAATACCGGGTAAGGCAACCCAAGGAAACAGGACAGGTTCTACCGGCCTTACCATATACCGGGCAAGGCAGCCAATTGACAGGAGATAAACACCGGCTCTACCTGCCTCGCCAATACCGGGTAAGGCAACCCAAGGAAACAGGACAGGTTCTACCGGCCTTACCATATACCGGGCAAAGCAGCCAATAGACAGGAGATAATGGTAAACACAAGCCTCAGTGACTGGAAGGTGGATCAACAGTCACTACATAGACAAGAGGCTAAGTCAGTAAGTAAGCCGTCAGCAGCAGTGGTTGTGGATGGATAAGGAGAAACCAGTGCCCTCACAGTTGGAATGCCATGACATTAAGTAGCAATGGAGCGAACCAGTACCCAGTTGTCACGGATTTGAAGACTCTCAGACTTAAGGTTTGGTAAAATAACTTAACTTTATTAAAAGTTAAAGGCAGTCTCCGAAGGGTAAACATACATAACAACAGTAATATAACATATAATAGGTTCTACCGGCCTTGCCTAAATACCGGGCAAGGCAACCCAAGTGACAGTTTTAATGACAGGCTCTACTGGCCTTGCCTATACCGGGTAAGGCAACCGTGAGATGACATATACCGGTTCTACCGGCCTTACCAATACCGGGCAGGGCAGCCCAAAGGAGTACTGGAGTAGGCTCTACCGACCCTGCCAATACCGGGTGAGGCAACCTACAGGATGGTATCATCAAGGTTCTACCGGCCTCACCAATACCGGGCAGGGCAGTCTGAGCGAGTAGACCAGCTGTCAGGTAACTAAGACAGCATAGAGCATAAGTATAGAGGTCTTACTCAGCAGGAGTTTATTGCCAGGGATACTCAGACAACTGCAAGGAAGTGGACAGCGACTGACCACAGTACTGGATGTTCATGAGCAAACCAACGTCCGCACTTTGGGACTAATGGTAATAGCGCCACCAGGTTTAATGGAGCAAACCAGCGACCGCACGCTGGAACCAACAATGTATATCGCAACCAGGTTTAGTGGAGTAAACCAGCGTCCGTACGCTGGGACCAACAACGTATATCGCAACCAGGTTTAGTGGAGCAAACCAGCGTCCGCATGCTGGAGCCAATAATGTATCTCACAACCAGTTTAGTGGAGTAAACCAGAGTCCGCACGCTGGGACTAACAATGTATATAGTGTCACCACTTGCCTGTGTCCGCTGCTCCCCCGGCCACATCTCTCTCACTGCGGCTGCGGCGATTCTTCCGGTCCGCGGCTCTGTCTGGCCGCGCATGCGCAGTGCACGTCTGTCTTCAGGCTGGGAGATGCGCATGTGTCCGGACCGGATTCCCATTACTCCAGCTCCTCCAATCAGCGATTCACCCCTTAGCCAGCCTCTCTCTCAACTGTTCCTTCCATTGGCTGCCTCCTGTATTTAAACGGGCCACCCCAGGCTTAGGGTGCCCGTTCCATGGAACTTGCTGAAGGCTTTTGTTCTGGGCTCCTGTATATTCTAGCTACTGCTTCTGGTTTTGACCCTTGGCTTCTCCTGACTATGCCTGATCCGTGTTCCTGGTTTTGACCCTTGGCTTCTCCTGACTACGCCTGATCCGTGCTCCTGGTTTTGACCCTTGGCTTCTCCTGACTACGCCTGATCAGTGCTCCTGGTTTTTGACCCTTGGCTTCTCCTGACTACACCTGATCCGTGCTCCTGGTTTTGACCCTTGGCTCCGCCTGACTACGAACTGATCCGTGCTCCTGGTTTGACCCTTGGCTCCGCCTGACTTCGCCTGATCCGTGCTCCTGGTTTTGACCTTTGGCTCCGTCTGACCTTCCCTACTGGTTCAACCCTTGGCTTCTCCGAACTACTCCTATCTCCTATCCCTCTCAGCCCTGTATCTAGTCTGTCTTGCCGGCCTGGTTTCCAACGGTTCCCAGGTACTCCCATCCTGGTTGCACCTCGGCTCAACCGGGGTGGAACAATCTGGTTTCGCGACCAGCACCTCTAACCAGCTTCGGCTGCAGCAAGGGAGTGCCTGGCATGCCATCACCGCTCACCAGCTACGTACTCCAGCTCCGCACGCTAGCATCAGTACCAGTGCCGGCACACACACAATTTCCTACCCACCGTGTGCGTGACATATAGCAACCAGGTTTAGTGGAGTAAACCAGCATCCGCACGCTGGGACCAACAATGTATATCGCAACCAGGCTTAGTGGAGTAAACCAGCGTCCGCACGCTGGGACCAACAATGTATATCGCCACCAGGTTTAGTGGAGTAACCCAGCGTCCGCACGCTGAGACCTACAATGTATATTGCAACCAGGTTTAGTGGAGTAAACCAGCGTCCGCACGCTGAGACCAAAAATGTATATTGCAACCAGGTTTAGTGGAGTAAACCAGCGTCCACACGCTGGGACCAACAATGTATATCGCAACCAGGTTTAGTGGAGTAAACAAGCGTCCGCACGCTGGGACCAACAAAGTATTAGCAGCAGCGAGAAGAATAATGTCGCCAGAGCGATGGCTGGAGCCGGAGATTCAGGAACACAGTAAGATTAACCCGTGAGGTGCTGGAACACAGGAACACTGAAACTCAGTAAGATTAACCCGCGACGTGCTGGAACACAGGAACACTGGAACTCTGGAACACGGGATCAGCAAGTACAGCAGGAACAGCAGGAACAGGCCCAGAAGCAGAGTGGAGTCAGAAACACCACGAAAGGGCAACCTGGAAGTGCTCAGCCTGGGTTTAAAAAGGCTGTGTGAGGAGGGCTAATCACAGACAGCCAATCATGATACTCAGCAAGTGACTGACACTGAACAGCACCAATCACGGGCACTGTGATACCAGTACGTGGAATGCAGACAATCTACAACATAGCTGGAAGGTTTATGGGGCGAACCAGTAGCCAGTAAGTGGAACGCAGACAATCTACAACATAGCCGGAAGGTTTATGGGGCAAACCAGTACCCAGTACGTGGAACGTTATCAATCCTGCAATGCAGCCAGGTGGCTAGAGGAGCGAACTAGTACCCAGTACGTGGAATGCTTACAATACTGGGACAGCCGGGTGGCTAGGGGAGCGAACCAGTACCCTGTACATTGAATGCTTACTATACTGAGACAGCCGGGTGGCTAGAGGAGCGAACCAGTACCCTGTACGTAGAACGCTATAATGCTAAGACAGCCAGATTGCTAGGAGAGCAAACCAGTACCCAGTACGTGGAACGCTATAATGCTGAGACAGCCGGATGGCTAGGGGAGCGAACCAGTACCCTGTACGTGGAACGCTACAATACTGAGACAGCCGGATGGCTAGGGGAGCGAACCAGTACCCTGTACGTGGAACGCTACAATACTGAGACAGCCGGGTGGCTAGGGGAGCAAACCAGTACCCTGTACGTGGAACGCTATAATGCTGAGACAGCCGGATGGCTAGGGGAGCGAACCAGTACCCTGTACGTGGAACGCTTACAATACTGAAACAGCCGGGGTGGCTAGAGGAGTGAACCAGTACCCTGTACGTGGAACGCTTACAATACTGAAACAGCCGGCTAGCTGTCAAGCAACCAGTACCTGCGTACTGTAAACCGGCAAAATAGAAATGTCACCGAGGTGACTCAGGAACGTCAGCAAACTGGAGGCAATCAGGACAGGAACCAGCAGATGGAAGCAGGAACCAGCAGGCAGAAGGTCAACCAGAATCAGGCTCCACCGGGTCAGACGGAGGCTGGAACAATATGACTGGAAACACTGGAACAAGTTGGACACAGGTCGCAGGAACACAGCAGGGGCCCAGAATACTCAGGAACAGGGTGTAGACTCAAACAGCATAGAGACAACACGAAAGGGAAACCAAAGGATGCCCAGACTAGGTTTAAATAGGCAATACAGGGTGGGTGGGAGATAGCCAGCCAATGGGGAGCCCCCTACTGGTGATAGACACAACAGAAGAGCAATCACGGGCACCGTGATAGTACCCCTCTCTCAAAGACCCCCTCTCCCAGAGGAGGGTCTAGGTTTCTGATGGTATTTAGAATGAAAAATTTGCAGTAATTTGGGCGCATGAAGGTCCTTACTATCCACCCAGGATCGTTCTTCAGGACCATAGCCCTTCCAATGCACCAAATACTGCACCTTTCCTCTAAGCCTGCGGGAATCAATGATACTCTGAACTTCATACTCCTCCTGACCCTCCACTTCAATAGGCCCTGGCACCACAGGGTTAGTAGTATAGCGGTTGCTTACAAAGGCTTAAGGAGAGATACATGAAAACATTGTGAATACGCATGGACGCAGGGATGCCCAATGCATATGATACTGGATTGATTTTGCGAATAACTCTGTAAGGACCAATGAATCGAGGAGCCAACTTATTAGATGGGACCTGAAGCTTAAGGTTCCTGGAGGACAGCCACACTCTATCCCCCACCTGGAAGGACACCGCTGGCAATCTCCTGCGATTAGCATGGCGCTGATGACGTTGGAATGACTGACCCAGTGCCCTCTGCACCTGTGCCCATGTGGAGCGGAGCTGCTCAATATGCTCATCCAGAGCTGGAATTTGTTGTGCCTGAAATAAGTCCGGGAGCAAACAGGGTTGGAACCCATAATTGATCAGAAACAGAGAGATCCCTACTGATGAATTGGCTGCACAATTCCTGGCGAACTCTGCCCAGGGCATCAGGTCGGCCCAATTGTCATGATGGTCAGTAATAAAACAGCGCAAGAACTGTTCCTAGCCTTGATTGGCACGCTCAGCGGCCCCATTGGTCTGGGGATGGTAGGCAGAGGAAAAAGATAGCTGTATGCCCATCTGTTCACAAAATGCCCTCCAGAACCTGGACACGAACTGGCTCCTCTGGTTGGACACCAGCACTCTGGGTACACAGTGCAACCGAAATACCTCTTTAGCGAATACCACCACCAGTTCTTTAGCAGAGGGAAGGCCACGGAGAGGCACAAAATGAGCCATTTTAGAAAACCTGTCCACTATCATGAGTATGAATGAATACCCTCTAGACATTGGCAATTCACCCATGAAATCGATGGAAACGTGAGACCAAGGGCGTTCACCATTAAGTACCGGCTGGAGTAAGCAAACAGGGAGGTGTCTAGGGGTCTTAGCACGGGCACAAGTAGCACAGGCATTCGTAAAATCAGCACAATCTGCCCTCATAGAAGGCCACCAAAAAACTTGCAAGAGAGACCATAACAATTGGTCTCTGCCAATATGTCCTGCAGCCTTAGAGGAATGGTATGTCTTGCCCATTGGGGTTTCAGGAGGAGCAGAGGCTTGGTAAGCCAAAATCTCTTCCCTTAATGGTGAAGTGATACTCGTGCGTATAGTAGCCAAAATTCGATCAGGCTGAATAATAGGAGCTGGTACCTCGTCTCTGTCAATTTCAGCCTCATATTGTCTTGACAATGCGTCAGCCCTGACGTTCTTAGACCCAGGCAAATAAGATACAATGAAGTTAAATCGAGACAAGAACAGTGCCCACCTAGCCTGGCGTGGGGATAATCTCTTTGCCTCAGAAAGATAAATTAAGTTCTTGTGATTGGTCAAAATTAAGACAGGGTTTTTTATACCCTCGAGTAGGTGACGCCATTCCTTAAGAGCAAGAATAATGGCTAGCAGTTCTCTGTCACCAGTCTCATAATTGCTTTGTGGCCCGGTCAATTTCTTATAGAAAAACCCACAAGGTCTGAGAGTTCCTCCTTTAATGGGATGCTGAGAAAGCACTGCTCTAACCCCAATATCTGAAGCGTCGACCTCCAGAATAAATGGAAGCGATGGATTGGGATGAGATAACACAGGAGCGTTAACAAAAGCAGTCTTCAATGTTTCAAAGGCCTCCTCAGCAGCCACTGACCATTGAGATGGGTTAGCACCCTTGTGCGTAAGGTCAGTCAAAGGTTTTACAATAGTAGAGAAGTTCTTAATAAATTTCTTATAATAATTAGCGAAGCCCAGAAATCGTTGAATGGCTTTAAGGCTCTTGGGTCGTGGCCATTGTAAAACTGCCGTTAGTTTCTCTTTGTCCATGGCAATGCCTTCTTTGCCAATTATAAACCCCAGAAATGGCACACTAGTTCTGTGAAATTCACATTTTTCAAGTTTACAATATAATTTATTCTCACGTAGGCAAAGCAACACCTCGGACACGTCCTTGACGTGTTGTGACAAATTTTCGGAATGAATGAGTATGTCGTCAAGATAGACAACGACACAAGACTGCAACATATCTCTGAGAATGTCATTGATGAACTCTTGGAATACAGTGGGTGCATTACAGAGACCAAATGGCATGACTAGGTACTCGTAATGGCCAGATCTCGTGTTAAAGGCAGTTTTCCACTCATCACCAGCTCTGATCCGAATTAAATTATATGCAGCTCGTAGGTCCAGTTTAGTGAAAACAGAGGAACCTTTGAGTCTGTCAAATAGCTCGGTGATGAGTGGTATAGGATAGGCATTCTTAGATATTAGCTTATTTAGGCCCCGGTAATCAATGCAAGGTCTCAGCTCGCCGCTTTTCTTTTTTACAAAGAAAAATCCAGCCCCTGCCGGAGAGATGGAAATCCTTATGATGCCTCTTTCAAGAGCATCAGCGATATAATCTTCCATAGCTTGGTTCTCCTCACAAGACAATGGATACGTGCGTCCCCTAGGGGGCACCACCCCCGGAGGCAGTTCAATACAACAGTCATAAGATCTGTGCTGGGGTAGGGTGCCAGCTTCTCCTTTACTGAATACATCATGAAACTGTTGGTATTCGTCTGGCAGTGACGAATACCAACGCTACAATACTGAGACATCCGGGTGGCTAGGGGAGCGAACCAGTACCCTGTACGTGGAACGCTATAATGCTGAGACAGCTGGATGGCTAGGGGAGCGAACCAGTACCCTGTACATGGAACGCTTACAATACTGAAACAGCCGGGTGGCTAGAGGAGAGAACCAGTACCCTGTATGTGGAACGCTTATAATACTGAAACAGCCGGCTAGCTGTCAAGCAACCAGTACCCGCGTGCTGTAAACCGGCAAAATAGAAATGTCGCCGAGGTGACTCAGGAACGTCAGCGAACTGGAGGCAATCAGGACAGGAACCAGCAGATGGAAGCAGGAACCAGCAGGCAGACGGTCAACCGGAATCAGGAACAACGGCGGCGACTGTCAGCAGGAAGAGGTGGCTCCACCGGGTCAGACGGAGGCTGGAACAATATGACTGGAAACACTGGAACAATTTGGACACAGGTCGCAGGAACACAGCAGGGGCCCAGAATACTCAGGAACAGGGTGTAGACACAAACAGTATAGAGACAACACGAAAGGGCAACCAAAGGGTGCCCAGACTAGGTTTAAATAGGCAATACTGGGCGGGCTAGAGATAGACAGCCAATGGGGAGCCCCCTACTGGTGATAGACACAACAGAAGAGCAATCACGGGCACCGTGATACTGTGTTACATGTGTGTTATCAGGACGGTTGTGCCAAGGTGCATTCCCTCCTTTCCCCTTTTCATTTATTTATCACAAATTGTGCACAGTGCCATCACTGATGACTGCACTGTGTCTGTCCCAAGAGAATAAAAGTTCCACACTCAGGACTTCCGAGTGAAGGGGAAAGGTGATGAAGAATGCCCTCTTTCTTCTTTTCCTTCACATTTCTCTCCACTAACTTGAGCAGTGAATAATGTTGCTGCTCTTGCTGCTACTATCTCAGAATCAGCACTGCAGCTAGGACCAGGAGTATTGCTGCTTTGAAGTGGAACATGTCCTAGTCCTGCATCACTGGACCCCATTCCCACTGTGGTTTGTGGCATATCACCCTGCTCCTCAGCATCCTGCCACAACCACATCAATTTCAGTCCATATGTCTTCTTCCTCATTAGTAGTATGATCACTTCCTCTCTCACTCTGTTTGCAGCTGCTGGGCATTCTTAGTACTGGTAGTATTAGTGGCAGACTGCTTGGGGATGGCAAGTGTTACTTACGGTCCACTGTGGTCACACTTTGTATAATCTCCCCCCCCCCCCGAGAATTACAAGACACCCTAGCAGGCTCAGCAATGGCAGCAGGTACAGCAATGACAGCAGGCAGAGGCAGCTGATCTGTCCTGCTCACGCTACACTCTTCTTCCTCTGCTCTTGACACAAGTTCCCCCAAGATCCCTTGGGGTGATGTAGGGGGACTGGACATCAGACCCTTCAATGCTCTTAGTGGTCCTCCTCAGACTCACTGGAGATATAATGGTCCTTCCAGCTGTTCCTTTTATTATTATTATTAAACTTGTGCATAGTGATAGCAGTCACTATGAGCCTCTCCTCAGAATTGCTATTAACTCACAGCACAACAGCCTAGCACCTCTCTCTCTTTATGTAGCTGCTTGTATTGTGTTTCACTTCCTGGAAAATGTCATGTTTTTATAGAGAAAAGGCAAAAATCATGTAATTAAAGGGGCAAAAACTTTCTAGCCATTGAAAAAATAGTGAAAAATGTTTGCCAATGTGCAAAAACGCAAAGATGTATGTATATGTATAGCGGATTTTCCTGAGAAAAACACAAGGTTTTTGCTAATTTTTTTGAAGGAACATGATGGGACCTTTCTCCCACCACAAGTGATAGGGCTGTAGAAGCAAAAGGAACTGAAAAAAGACTGTCATTGGATGATAGTAAGCGGCGGCAGTGTTAATTAGTTGTGAAAAGTATTGTTTTTTTAGCCAGGGACAGAGTAGGGTTAAAGCAAGTAAGCAGGAATTTGTAGTGGAAAAAGTCCATCAGACAGACTGACTTTCTCCAGAGTCATTCAGCTATACATGTACAGGAGCAGAGAAATTTGGTGTCCTTTTAAGCCACAGGTGTGGATTAGTTTTACAGGTGCATCGGGGGAAGAGAGAGAGAAAGAGAGGAGCATGCAGATTCAAAGATGAAGACAGGACTGAGTTGTAGGTTTTTAAAAGGCTGTTAATGTTAGGATTAGTGGGAATGGATTAAAGACCAGTAGCCAGGGAGGACTGGAGAGCAGTCAGAATAAGTCATTTGAGATAACACGTGAAACAGGGAGAGAAAGCAGGGATTGTGGAAGATGAATCAGAAGTTCTGAATGTTAGAAGATGGTGGTCATATAGTAGCTGAGGGGAGATAATAAAATTAGAAAGTGCACAGCCTCTTGTGAACACAAGGTCTAGGAAATTACCATCCTTGAGTAGTATTATTACTGTCAATCATGATTAAATAATGATTGACAGTCATCATCAATACAAAAGTTTATTAAAAATTGTGTATATTAATATATCCTGACACGTGTAGTGTCCACATTTGGATGAAATTGTGATGTCAACAGTAAGAGAATGAAAAAAGTGCAAAAGTTAAAGAGTTGCAATCTGTTGGAGATCCTAGAATGTAGGATATTCAGAGATATTCAGAAGTTGCTAAAATGTTCTTATAGTGAGAAGACAACCATAACAACTTTTGACAATTAATTCATACACATCAAAGGTATTGAGAAAAAAATATTACATATGCTATACACATACAATTTAAGCAGAATTGATCGTAACAGGCATTGTACCAATTGAGCATTGCAATGTAAAGGAGATCCTAAAATGTATACAATTCAGAAATTCGATAGTATGAAAATTCAAGAATGAAAGAGCATGGCTCAAGTAAAAATAAAGTATTGTTAATATCAATATCAGTATTAGGCTATTCACTTTGTCGAAGAGTCTGCCCTGGACTGAATAGTAAATGGTTAACATTTTCTGAAGAGCCATTTAGACTGTGAAATTCTCTCTAAAATCTGTATGTTTAAAAGAGACAATGGACCTTTTGCTTAAGTTGGGGGGGTAAAAATATCTGAGTGATTTTATGCAATTGATAGATTGTAGTCTCACTGTCTGAGGATATGCTCCCTATCTGATGCGAAAATCTAGGGAAAGGATTAAAGTTGACATGTTGGCATAATTTATTGGTTTCATCACAGTCATATCAATCTTAACATAATACAGACCTAGTGTGTCACCATATATACAGTTGTTAATTTGGTTTTGGTACGTCATCTTCTGGAACAAAGCAGTGTTGCTACAAGAGGTTTTTTTTTATACATAAAACACCATTAACAATGTTATATTGGGTTGACCAATCAGAAAATGTAGAAAGTTAGTCTGACATCATATTCTAATGATCTGGCAACTCATCCTATCAGAGAAGGTTGGTTGTGTCTTTCTTATAAGGAAATTTGTGAGTACAAAAGATAGTGATTTTGGATGAGAAAGTTCTCTTTGTTCTGACTTTCATGAAGTGATCAACTAGACCAAGAGCCAGAGAATCCTGAGAGAAATACGTCTTAATTGTCTGTTAATTATACATTTCTTTACTATTAATTCTATATTGCCCTAAGAATGATATGTATTTCCTCTATATTTGTAGAAAAATTATTTTAAAATGATTTTGTGTGTACATAAAGAAAATTATTATAATAAGCTGTATTGGCTTTAGCTTATTCTGGGGAGCTAAACAGGATTAATTACCAAATTTGTCCAGATAATTGTGAGATAGTTTGATAGTAGTTTAGATCAAAATAATGTTATGTATCAGTGTTAAATCTAATTACTAACACCTATAGAACCATATCTTTGTGTTTTTAAAAAGGTCATTGGACTTATATTTGATCTGGAAAATGTTATTATTAACCCTTAGTCTGCTATCAGTAAAGTTTTTCTATTTGTTTCTATCTTGGTGTGTGTTTCATAGAATTCTCTGTATACACGTCTTGTCTTATTGCATTATTGTGGGCCTAAATTTTGTTCTGTTGAGAAAGTTCTCTGGGACAATCTCTCACAGAACAAAATAAGCTGCCATCTTGGGTGGGGCAACCATATAACCCTGTCACGGTTTGTTAAGACTCTCAGACGCAAGGTTAGGTAAAAACACAACTTTATTGAAAAGTTTAAGATAATCCCATAGGATTTCATACACATACATATAATACATAGAAACGGCAAATAGGTAATGACAATAGCAATTCAGGCTCTACCGTTCTTGCCAATATACCGGGCAAGGCAACCTGGGCAAGAATGAATAGGTGGCTCTACCAGCCCTGCCAATATACCGGGCAAGGCAGCCTATAGATAGTCAGGAAAATAAAGGCTCTACCGGCCCTGCCAATATACCGGGCAAGGCAGCCTATAGATAACAAGAGGGTACAGGCTCTACCAGCCTGCCAATATACTGGGCAAGGCAGCCTAATGGAATACCATAATAGTAGGCTCTACCGGCCTTGCCAATACCAGGTAAGGCAACCTCAATATGGAATGATAAAAGGTTCTACCGGCCTTACCAGTATACTGGGCAAGGAAGCCCACGGAGAAGGTGTCAACCACAGTGACCTGAATAACTGTCAGATGACAATGACAGTATGGAGATGGTAGGTAATGGTTGCAAGGTCCAGTGGTAACACCAGGTAGTCTGCACACTCCAGTACTTGAGTACTGAGGGAATAACTAGCTGTCTAGGACTGGACAGCGCACTGGGAACCCACAGACTAAGAGTAAATAGCAAGCCAGAAGGCAATGGAGCGAACCAGCGCCCGAGCGCTGGTAACCAACAGACTAATAGGGTATAGCCGCTAGGCAGTGGAGCGAACCAGCGTCTGCACGCTGGGACCAACAGATAGCTGTGTAATAGAGCCGTAAGGCAAAGGAGCGAACCAGCGCCCGCGCGCTGGTAACCAACAGACTAATAGTGTATAGCCGCTAGGCAGTGGAGCAAACCAGTGTCCGCTCGCTGGGACCAACAGATAGCTGTGTAATAGAGCCGTAAGGCAAAGGAGCGAACCAGCGTCCGCACGCTGGGACCAATAGATAGCTGTGTAATAGAGCCGTAAGGCAAAGGAGCGAATCAGCACCCGCGCGCTGGTAACCAACAGACTAATACTGTATAGCCGCTAGGCAGTGGAGCGAACCAGCGTCCGCACGCTGGGACCAATAGATAGCTGTATAATAGAGCCATAAGGCAAAGGAGCGAACCAGCCCCCGCCCGATGGTAACCAACAGACTAATAGGGTATAGCCGCAAGGCAGTGGACTGGCAGCAGGAAACAGCAACCTCGGACGGCTTCAACTGGAACGGGCACTGGAACACGTACAGCAGGCAGGAGTCTCAGGAACAGGACGAACTCAGGAACCCAGGAACACAGCAAAAGGCCCTTCTAGCTTCTGTAGCATAATGAAAGTGGATGCATTCTGAGACACCACGAAAGGGCAACCAAAGGGTGCCCAAACTCAGATTAAATAGGCAATGTGAGGCGGGCTAAAGGCAGACAGCCAATGGAAGCCCCCTACAGGTGATAGACACAGCAATGCAGCAATCACAGGCACCGTGATAAACCCATAATCTTTGGTTATTCCTTGTAGTGCTGTATGGTGTAACAAACAGGATATTGCCAAAGCCATTTTTAGTATATGTTGCATTAAATGTATTAGTTTTAGCTTTGCTTTATAGACATATATTAGTTAATTATTATATTATTATTATTATATTATTGGTATAATCTGTTACTGACAATAATATATATGCAAGTTTAGATCTCATGCAGAAGGTATGCAATAGTGAAAACCGTAGATAGAGATATAGATGTATAATCTGGGACATTTTATATTCCAGATACGTTTCTAAATTTTGAAATATTGTTTACGTGGTAGAAGGAAATTGTTATGACACCTGTGTTTTAAATTAGAACCAACTCACATAACACCATCCCTTATACCTTAATTAGTATTGTTTATACAGGTTTTGGGGCAGGTATTCATATACACTGCAACAAAACTGTATTATCATTAATTTTAAAGGAATAAGCTGAAGATACAATCATTATATAAACCTTATAAGGAGGTAAGTGTCTTTTGTTAACAGTAAAAATATACATATAGTCAATAATGGACATACCTTGTGATAGTTAGTGGGAAGTCCAGTTAGGACTATGAGAAAAGTGGATTTACTCCAGACCAATAAGTCGATAGAGGCCAAGTAACTCTGATATATGTTAAGAGTCGCAGGCTATCAAATAAAAGGAAGCTCAAGGAAGAGAGAGAAAACAAAATAGGGAAGGAAGAAAAGAAAGAAGAGACATAGAGGAGAGAAAGATGAGAGAGGGGAGGACCCAGGTTGGAGGGGTGCATTTGGCAGAAACCGATGTGTTCGAGCAAAAAGTGAAAGGTCACCATGAGTCCTTGGACTCAAACTCCTACTGAGGAGGTGGACATACAGTGGGCAGATGTAGACTTCGAGGGCCACAAGGACCAGACATCATTAAAACTATTTAGATCCCCTTCCAATATGGAGTTACATTTTAAATGTATCCTATATGATTCAACACGAGCAAGCCACTCTTGCATAGAGGGGCCTTTGTCTGATTTCCAATAGAAAGGTATGAGAGATTTAGCTACGTTCAGGAGGTGACGGATCAAAATGGCCTGTGCTGTATGATGGGGCGGAAGCACTGTCAGGTCTAAAAGAAAGAGACAGAATAAAGGATCTAGGGCTCGATTTAAAGGCAGCCGTTAGCAAAAAAAATCACTAACGGGTGAGATAAGTGACATGTTGCAATTCAAAGATCCGTCTAAAGAACAGCTAACGGCAGTTGTAGAATCCTTAAGGCCGATACACTTACGTGCATTCAGACGCATGGAAAAACATACCCCAGAGCTATTCAAAGGCTTGCGGTACTGATAACGACTGAAAAAAAGACACACCTAACGGCTAAAAGTTAAGACCCACTTTTTTTAGCCGTTAGACACTTAACGGCCAAAACAAAACACCTGTTACATAGGAAAATACACAAAATGCTTACCGCACAACCATGTAAATGGGAAAATTAACCCGTGCAATGCCAAAACAACACAAAAACATGCACACACAACACAAATCACTACACACACAACAACAACCAACACCACAGGGACAACGACACACAAAAAAACACCAGCACAACATGGCACAGAACAATGGGGGTTATCACACAAAGCGGACACCTGCAAATACAAGCTCACCTGGGCAACATCAACACACAACCTGCACCCCACAACTGCACGCCCGCAAATGGCACACACAGAACAAGCACAACACACCACATCCTATAACACACACACACCTGCAAACACTTACCTGGACAAAAACAACTCACCATTGGTCAGCACTCACCTCATCACCACACCTACACAACGCCCTAGCAAGTACTTAAAGGGACAACTCAACACACTCACTTGTGGCTTGTTTTCCACTCAGGGAGGGAGAGAGAGAGAGAGAGAGAGAGAGAGATAGAGAGAGAGAGAGAGACAGATAGATACAGATAGATAGAGAGAGCAAACAGTATGTTGGGTTACATATTGTTGCGAAGGCTGCGGAGAAGGCGTGCAAGGGAGAGAGCTGGGGAACATCAGCAACCTCCAAGCACGCCTGATCAACAGCCTCCACCTGTTGCAAGTGAGGAGGCTCCGGCTCAGCAGCCACACAGGAGTCCATCCCCACCTGGAGGGCAGAGGATGTATAGACGACCACCAAGGCCCAGGGTATACCGCCCAAGGGTCACCCTCTTTGGAATGACCGATGATGAGGTAATTGATCGCTACAGGTTGAGGCCTGACAGCATCATTGCCTTGTATGAGGTCATCAAGGAGCAGGTGGATCCCATCTACATCCACAACCATGCCCTAACAGGCCTGCAGAAACTACTCTGTGCCATACACTTCATGGCAAGCGGGGCCTTCCAGTCCACAGAGGGTTACGCATCTGGCATGTCACAGGCCACATTCTCCAGGGTGCTGGCCCAGGTCCTGCCAGCCCTCAAAAGCAAGGCCAGTACCTATATACATTTTCCCACCACCGACATGGACTGGATACACGTCAAGCAGGCCTTTTACGCCAGGGGAGGCATGCCCAGGGTCATGGGTGCTATAGATTGCACCCATGTCCGGATTAAGACCCCAGCACGTGACGCACAGATATTCATCAACAGGAAGAACTTTCACTCCATCAACGTGCAGATGGTGTGTGACAGCCATATGAGGATAATGAATGTCTGTGCAAAGTATCCTGGCAGCTCACATAATTCATACATTCTCCAAAACTCCTCAGTCCACAGAGATTTCGAGAATGGAACTTTTACAGGGGGATGGCTTTTGGGTGAGTTCACAATACAAAATCACATCACATACACAGGCGTACACACAACGCTGCTTAGCATGCTCCTGACCCACAGCTACTACGTCCACCACACAAAACATTCACACAACATGTGCTCCCTGTCTCACCATGTCACTCACATTACACAGGTGATGCTGGCTATGGATGCAAGTCCTGGCTACTGACCCCTCTGGCCAATCCTCGAACACATGCCCAGGAAAGGTACAACCAGGCTCATGGCAGAACGAGGAATGCCATTGAGCGGACCTTTGGCCTCCTCAAGTAAAGATTTCGATGTCTGGACTGTAACGGATCCTACCCGTTACTGAGCCCTTGTCTGGACCTCAAACTATTTATCCAAAGACTATGGACATTTATTACTGTTTGGACTCTGTGCTGTGCCTTGGCGTACAAACTGGCCAGCTATTCCCTAAGAGAAAGACTTAAATTCATAGACTTTGGATCACATAGTATGTTTGAGGGTTTACTCCAAGGGAATAGGCAGTGAGGGGTTAATTATTTCAATATGTATTGCAGACTCCCAAGTCTTTTGCTTAATTATTCAACCCCTGGCCATTGTTAAGGAAATTAATATTCTGGCCACTCAAGTAATTGTATTGAGAACTGTCTTGTGGCCCCCTGCTGTGTGCTAATCCAATCATGTCTGCCCTATTATGTTTCCCTGAATCATTTGTTGTTGGTTCGTTGACCCTTTGTGGTGACTGAATTATCCCTGTGACTACTCCATTGTATTCTGCCCTACCATTTTCTGTACCCATTGGAGGAACTGTGATTGAATTAAGTCTCCTGTACTGTGCTCCAAGTTAGTGTGGTTTGAAACTGTATAAATATGCTGTGGTTTGTTGTAATAAAGAGAGTTCTGTTTTGGAGTGAACAAGGAGTCCTGGAGTCTTGTATTGCTTATGGTCTAAAGTATCCACTCTGATACCCATCTGCGCCAAGTATCCTGAATCGCCGACCGCCTGCTGCCAGTTTCCTGCGACCTAACTTCGTGGACTGTCAGGCGGCGACGTGGACTCTTCCCTGCTTCCCTGCTTCCAGCGATCCTGTGGCTGTTTCCAGTGACTGTTCATACTCCAACCAGTGCACCTGACGGCGCTTATCCGCGTTGAGAAGGAGAGACCCAGGAACGACGGCAGAAGGCGACGCGGTCCCATCCCAGCATCCGTTATATTGGTGGCATAGCGGTGGGATTTCTCCTTCTTTCATCGGGTGCATCGAATGACACATGGCGGAGATCCTGGGCCACGACGGCATGTCGCCAGACTGGAACTTCATTAAGTTTGCGCTGGAGGAACTCTGGATAACGCTGATAGCGAGGAAAGGGGACCCGGTCGACAAGGACCCGGTCTTCCGAGCGATGGAAAAGCTAATGCCCTTCCTGGGACCACATCCGTTGATTGAAAGGATTGATCGACTTATGAAGGCGGTACGTGCACGTTACCACAGTGCACTGCAGGAACGCTGTGCAATTATTCTGGCCGTGGTGAGAGGGGATACATTCCTCACCAGGCCCTGTGAGGACTATTGTGTGGACTTTGCATCGGGGAGCGGGACAACTGTCCTCTTTGATGAACCTGTAGCCCTGGATATGGGTAACTCTGAACTAGGGAGTGGGGATGCGTTCTCCCTCAGCAATGTGGAAGGTGCCCTGGAGAAGGAGCAGTGTGTGCTCCCCAGGGATATGGATGACGCATCCTTAAGGGATGGGACCACGGTCTCCCTCAAGGAGGAGCAGGGCCCTACGGTGAATGGCCTGGAAGAGGAACCCAGCAGACTGTCCCAATGCAGTGCTCCTGCTGGCTCTGTGAACCTTGTGAACTTTGAACTGATGGGTGGGAATGCGGTCCCCATCAGCCCTTGTGAATCCCCTGCTGTGGTGGGTAGGAGTGAGCACACCACCCCTTGTTTTGCCCTTGACGCTGGTGAGTGTGGAATAACTCACCAGCAGCCCCAAAGAGATGTCCCCTGGTTTGGGGGAGAATGCCCTGGGAGTGGACCATGTGGGCTCCCCAGGGTCATGGATGCTGCCGCCTGGAGGGATGGGACTGCGGTCTCCCTCAAGGCAGAAAAAGGGACTGTTAATAATGGCCTACAAGAGGAGGACCCCAGCAGGCTGGGAGAAAGCAGTGCTGCTGGCCCTCCTGTGGATATGGATTGTGAACTGGTGGATGGGAATGCGTTCCCCACCAGCCCCCCTGTGACCCCTGGCCTAGTGAGTAGGAGCGAGCTCACCAGGGCCTGGGATAACCCTGCTGTGGTGAAGGAGATGCAGGTCCCCACCAGCAGCCCCAGTCTGTCCCCTGTTGCTGTTGCCCTGGAGAAGGGGAAGAATGTATTCTCCAGGTACATGGATAAGATGGCTAGAAGGATTGAGAGTGCCCTCCTCCCCAAGAGAAGAGATGGCCCTGATGTGAGGGGCCAGAAAGAAGAGGGGTCCAACACACTGCCTCACTGCAGTGCTGCTACTGGCCCCGAAGACCCTGGATGTTGCCCCAAGACCCCATTTCCTCCTGTGGATTTGAACTGTGAACTGATGGGTGGGAATGCGTTCCCCATCAGCACCCTTGTAACCCCTGGCGTGGTGCGTGGGAGCGAGCGCACCAGGCCCTGTGAAACTCTGGCTGGGATGAATGGGACAACAGTCCTCATCCCCAGCCCAACGATTGTGCCCCCTGAATTCCCTGAGTTCTGCATGGGGGGTGGGAATGTGCCCCAGAACGTTGCCCCAGCACAGGGGAGTGGGACAAACATCCTCTCCTGTCCCTCTGGGGCACTTGCCCAACTAAAAGGGGGAGATGTGCCCCTCTCCCCACACTTTGATTCCCAGGTCCCTGAGGATCATGAGACACAATTGCCCCAGGGAGATCCACCGTCTGTACTGGCTCTGGACCCTGAGCCCCTGGCCCCAGACCTAGGAGGGTCTAACCCCAGCATTGCCTGGAGCATGGCCCAGGAGAAGCCGCCCAAGTTGGTGCTCGCCAGGACCAGAAGGCACCTATTTCCCTGGCCCAGGATCAAGGACCAAAGTTGTACCCCTGGCCCAGAACAAGGGGCTTGCTTATTGTTTACTGGCCTGGACAAGAGACTAACATTTTCCCCTGGTACACACAAAGGACCCAACTCTTTTCCTGGCCCAGACAAGGGACTGATGTTTTCATGACCCAGGAAAAGAGACTCAAATGGACTCCCAGCTCCAGCCAAGGGGCTCAACTCAGTGAGGCTCTTCCAGAGTCCCAAGCCAGCACTTACTACTGCAACCTCTGGCTTGGTACAAAAAAGGGGGAGAAATGTAACGGATCCTACCCGTTACTGAGCCCTTGTCTGGACCTCAAACTATTTATCCAAAGACTATGGACATTTATTACTGTTTGGACTCTGTGCTGGCGTACAAACTGGCCAGCTATTCCCTAAGAGAAAGACTTAAATTCATAGACTTTGGATCACATAGTATGTTTGAGGGTTTACTTCAAGGGAATAGGCAGTGAGGGGTTAATTATTTCAATATGTATTGCAGACTCCCAAGCCTTTTGCTTAATTATTCAACCCCTGGCCATTGTTAAGGAAATTAATATTCTGGCCACTCAAGTAATTGTATTGAGAACTGTCTTGTGGCCCCCTGCTGTGTGCTAATCCAATCATGTCTGCCCTATTATGTTTCCCTGAATCATTTGTTGTTGGTTCGTTGACCCTTTGTGGTGACTGAATTATCCCATTGACTACTCCATTGTATTCTGCCCTACCATTTGCTGTACCCATTGGAGGAACTGTGATTGAATTAAGTCTCCTGTACTGTGCTCCAAGTTAGTGTGGTTTGAAACTGTATAAATATGCTGTGGTTTGTTGTAATAAAGAGAGTTCTGTTTTGGAGTGAACAAGGAGTCCTGGAGTCTTGTATTGCTTATGGTCTAAAGTATCCACTCTGATACCCATCTGCGCCAAGTATCCTGAATCGCCGACCGTCTGCTGCAAGTTTCCTGCGACCTAACTTCGTGGACTGTCAGGCGGCGACGTGGACTCTTCCCTGCTTCCCTGCTTCCAGCGATCCTGTGGCTGTTTCCAGTGACTGTTCATACTCCAACCGGTGCACCTGACGGCGCTTATCCGCGTCGAGAAGGAGAGACCCAGGAACGACGGCGGAAGGCGACGCGGTCCCATCCCAGCATCCGTTATATGGACCACTCGGGGGGAGCACTGCAGTATGCACCTGGAAAAGTGTGCGACATAATTGTGGCGTGCGCAATACTGCACAACATCGCAGTGGACACCAGGCTGCTGGACCACATCCAGCCCCCCCCCATACAGGAAGTGCCCATGGACATCGGCCATGTTGAGGAGACCCTGAGAGGGACACAGATCAGAGACAGGCTCATCACGGAACACTTTACATGTGAGTATAACACAGGCATGCAAACAATCCATGCAAGTCCCCCATCAGTCCTGTGACACTAACCACACTGCACATTTTGTTCTGTCTCACCCCACAGGAACAGTGACACAGCACTGCACTGGCAGCGGACGTGGCAAATTGTGTGTGTGGACTCAAAAACCATCCTCCATTCCACTCTCCACGTTGACATACAGACCCCAAGGATATCACGCACACCCTCAGGAGAAACAAGGTACAACACATAACCCATGTTCATCGCCTTACAGGGCTTGATTGACAGCAGTTAACTTGATTTGCCATGAGCATAGCCAGAGCACCCATGCTAGCCTTGTAGCGAAAGAGTGTTATCCAATGCTATGCATTGGATAATACTCCGTCACATCAGGGGTTAAAGGGCCATTGGACTCAATATGGGACCTGTACTGTGCTACAGCTGAGAAGAGCAGCACAGGGGTGGATGTACAGTGGTATGGTCACACAATGTAGAGGTCATGAGACGTAGATCAGATTACCAGGGACTCCATGCTGACCGGTGAGTGTGCAGACATATATGCCCCCGACATGAATACACACATCAACAAATATGTCCTAACAGTTCCATGGAACAAATGACATTGGGCTGCCACTGTCACTTTCACAGTGGCAGCCCAAATTCATTACTTCCATGGAGCTCTCAGAACACTCGTTGATGTGTGTATTCATGTCAGGGTCACATATCCATAGGGCTGGGGCACATGTCCTTAGTTCTCCACATAATTGGTTACAGATGAGTACACAACACATTGTCAAGCAATGGTTTGTGTACTCACTTGTAATTAAGAAGATTGAGGGGATTATAAAGTCGAAATTGTTGTTGCTTGATGATCAGTTCAGGTGTATAGCTCCAAATCCTGTCCTCTTGTCCCACAGGCATCCATAACATGATCCATCCTTGATCTGAAGATCTTCCATGTGTCTGGATTGATGTCTTGACAACACCTTCATAAAGATCACCCCTTGCTATTTCTGCTGATGTTGTTAGTGATGCAATATTTGACCGGAGGTTCACACAGACCTCTACTTGAACATTCTCATATAGACACTGAAAACACAATTTCAAAAGTATAATAACCTGTACAGTTAGGATGCTCATCTACAGAGTTGTCAAACCTTGTGGACAACACATGAGCAGGAGAGCAGTGTTACTCAAGTAGTATGATTTAGTTTCAAAGTACATTTAGTGTTCTCATACAAGTGTTCAATGCATATAGGCAATACACACAGAAAACACATGTACGTTCTAATGTACTTTGAGACACAATAAAGATGAACCATCACTAGTCAATCATCAGTGTCTCTATGAGGATATATTGGATTACACATATGTTTGTTAATGCGTAACCACACTCAGGATAGAGTATCCCCCATAAATGGAAAGGCATCACCCATATCACAGGACTCTACCACTTGTTTGCAAGTGAGTGGACTCAGTGATGTATTCACGCTAACAGATGGTGTCAGTTATACACTAATGTGTTGTGGGAGTGATAAAGAGGTGATAAAGGGGACATACTTCCACAGTGAATTCCTGTCCACAGTTAATGTGTTGCTAAGTAGAATCAATGTTCTGTGATATTGCTCCACTGTGACATATCACAGTACATGACCAAGTGGACAAGTGTTTTCACTGGGGAAGTCTGTTACACCCTTAGGAAAAACAACAAGTCAACTTACTGGAAGCCCCAATGCTCACCCCAGGATATCAATGTGTGTGCTACACATTGAAATCCTAGGTTAAAAACATTGGCTTCCCCAGTCAGTCTGTTGCACAATGAGTGTGTGAATCCAAGACAATATGGATACATGTCCCATTTATCTGTCCTGCTTGTTATCTCACCGCTAAGCCGTTTGTTTGGTTATCCCCTTAACCCTGTGAGTGCCAGAGTGGTACCCAACGCATTTCTTTGCAATGCGTTGCCTACCACTCTGGCTATCAAAGGGTTAAACACAACATATGATGTAGATGAATGTTCAATGTTGTACCAAATGTTGGGCTAAGGGGAATGTTTTGTTATGCAAAATCAACACACAACATTGCCATATAACACAGTTGTGTAATATGGCTCCAGGGATGTATTTACAGTTGAATTTGTACAACGATGTGTGTGTGAACCCATGTTGTAACATCCCACAAACATCTTACCTAGGCAGAAGTTGTGTTCACTGAATTGTTTGGCAATGCATTGGAGACAACTCTGCCACCCAATCTATGACCAAATACAAAGCAGATCAGACAGGATTCAAAAGCACAATGTTCCTTTATTCAGGGGAAATGTAACATGTTGGGCATTTTATTTTTTTTTCTTAGGGGGGGGGCCTTAGACTGTGTGGCAGAAGTGGATAACCTGGATGATCTCCTGGTCACCCTTTGCCCCCTAGGTGTGGCTTCGGGGGTCACATTAGAGGGGGTGGTGGGGGCAGTGGATCCCTCTGTGGAGCGCAGGTTTTCCCTCTCTAACCGTAAGTCCTCCCTGCGGTTCAGCTCTCTCAACTCCACCAGTACCTGTGCAAGCAGGTCCATCACCCCCGTGTGTAGCTGATGGAGTTGAGTGTTGATCCTCATGACCTCCGACTCCAGGGCATGGATCCTTGCCTCTATCCTGTTAGTGTTTCTACGGGATTCCCTACGGCTCCTGGTGATGTTGTCATTGGTGCAGAGGCTTGACCGGAGTAGTCTCCTTTGCAGATCCATACACTCTGCTTCCATCCCCGTGGGCCGTTCACTGATGGTGATGCTAGTGCCTGGTGAATCTGCTGCTGCTGTGTCCTCCTCAGCTGCTGCTGTGTCCTCCTCAGCTGCTGCTGTGTCCTCCTCAGCTGGTGCTGTATGTGCTGCAGATGGGTATGTGCCCACCACATCAATGGACCCACTGCTGCCCACCGATGTCTGTGCTGGTGGAGGTGGTGGGGTAAACACGTCCCTTCGCATAGGGTGTTGAGGCTCCCCAAGCAGGCCCAGGTGTTTGTAGTCGAGTGGCCAAGGGTCAAACCTTGGCCACTGGTATGTGCTTGGCCCCCACCTGGGATCATACCTGGGGCCATGCTGGGGAGCCATCCAGGAGGGTAGGTCAGTCGGGGATGAGTATGGCCCGTACTGGGTGGTGGCCACATCACCGGGCAGCCATTGCCTCCCTGGTGGTGGTGGTGCTGCTGCTGCTGCTGGAGGATAATAGCTCCTGGAGGTGGTGGGGGGCATCCAGTCACTGTAATAAGGTGGTGCAGGCAGAGGTGGTGCAGGCAGAGGTGGTGCAGGCAGAGGTGGTGCAGCCAGAGGTGGTGCAGGCAGAGGTGGTGCAGGCAGAGGTGGTGCAGGCAGAGGTGGGGCATCCAGCTGGCCAGAGGTGTGGATGTCGTTGGGTACGGTGCCCACTGGCTGGTCCCCTCCTCCATATACTCCTCACTGGGTGGTGAGGTGGCCTCCTCCATGGGCTCCTGGAGTGCTGGAGACACATAACCTGTGTGGAGGATTGAGACTGTGTGATCAGTAAACTTAGCCATGATGGTGTCAAATTGATATTAATATTTGAAATGTGTAAAGGAACATATATGTTGTATGGTTTATCCCCCTGTGTGAAACAACGGTACTCCTACTGGTGAAGGGTGTTTTATTCTACATGTATTGCAGCTCAGAGTTGAATTCCTTTGGTGCCACATCCCAGTGGCATGAAATTGTACATTTGCGCTGTTGCCACATTATCCTTTGTGGATTTATGCTCCCTGGACCAAAGCTAGCCAGAGGATGGTCTGGCAACATTGGCATAGTACATTTTCAGGCCACAGTGATATTGTCCATGGAATATTCAACTTTGAGCTGTTATACTCTTGGGATGAAACACCTTTCAGTAGTGGGAATACCCTTGCATTACCCGGTGGATCAATCCTATGACATGTATTTTTCCTTTCACATTTTAGGTATTACTATCTCTTTAACGGGATAGTAATGGTTAATTTCACCTTGATGTAACATTGCAGGCATCATAAAGAGATGTTTAGAAAGATGTTACTGTATGTGACAGCTGGAGATGTCAGTCATTTGACCACACGGAGGCTCTTCAGCAGACTCCACATTGACCCATTTGGAGATAACTACATCTTTGCCATTGTCTACTAAATGTTCCTGGTTTGTAAGCACGCTCTGTGGACCATGTCAATGATGGATCCATCTCCAATTGGTTCAATTTTGGGTCCGCTGAAGAGCCTCCGTGTGGTCATATGACTGACATCTCCAGCTGTCACATACAGTAACATCTTTCTAAACATCTCTTTATGATGCCTGCAATGTTACATCAAAGTGAAATTAACCATTGCCATGCCAAGGTACACAGTGAGGAATATGGTCTGATATGTGTGTATATGTACCTTTCATATGGGTACAAACATATCCTTGATAGATATGAACCCAGAGATCTGTTCAGTACATGTGATTGTCTTACTGCCTATATATGTACAGCCATCACAAATTAACTTTCATTGATACCACTGATACCCATCCAAGTAAGGTGTAATATACTAGGAATATGTACTCTGATGATGATATCAATATGAGTTATTTTGTTGAGAGTGCACATATATGGGCAGTAGGACAATCACACGTACTGAACCGAACTCTGGGTTTACATCTTGTTGGGACCTATTTGTACCCATTTGAAAGGGACATATCCACATACATATCTGGTCGTTTATCTTTCTGTACATATCTTTTTGTAATAGATCTGCAGTGTGATTCAAGTAGTATTCATCCCTATGTTATCAGTTCATCCCGTACAGTGCTGGATTTTGTCAGATTAGACATGCCCCTCTCTGGTTGTCATGATGGTATTCTATGCATTGCATTGTGATGCATGGGATACCACCGTGGTATTCAGGGATTGATGTACATTACAGGATTCTGTCCATGAGGTCTGTTCAAGTTGAATCCTGAGGGGCAACAATCAAGCCAGTATTGAAGGATTTCATTGATTGAGGCCTTTTTTTTCCTGGATCAGCCCATCCATCCTTCTGTGTGAGGCAGCCAGACCCGATCATAGATATCCATAATTCCTGGCCTGTTATTGACCAAACCTCAATGGTTCATATTTGGTTCCCATATGTATCCTGCAAATAGTGTCTGGTGTACCATCCATCCATGGCATCAGCACTCCTGAGGATCTATATGTGAATCAAATGTGAGATATGTAAATTCAAGTTAACGTAAATGATTGCATACACAACACCAAGGCCAACTTTTTCACCTTTAGTTATGTGTAATTGTTTTTGGCCTGTGTGTTGCACATACAAGCAGTTATTCTCAGTGGCACTGTGATTTGTGACCTGATCCATCCTGTTGGTGATTCAATAAGCGGTTAAGTGGACCTGATGAACTGATTATGATGCTGACTTCTCCGCTGACCTCATTTCCCCATCTGCAATGTTTTCTATGGAGTCCATACAATGGGGACTGTGCAGCTTGAATCCTGTTATTGGATGTTCTCCATAGACTAACATTGTAATTGGTAAAGTGAGGGTATGTAAGTGTCAGATTCTCTACATCAGCTCTTTTTCACCACTTAGTGAATGTCACCTATGTGTCATGTAATTGTTAACCTATCGACATGTGTTTGTTGTCTGGTTAACCCTTGGAGTACCAGAGGGGTTGCCAAATCATTGTTGATCGATGCATTGATGATCCCTCTAGCACTCATGGGGTTATGTGCTGGATTCCCTGTGGGAACATGGGTAACACTGTGTGACAACAATTGTGATGTTTAACATACAACACTTTTCTGAGCATGGTTTGTGTGTATTGTGTGTGATCAGCACAGCAACATGAGGGTTAACCAGGGAGTTGGACAGGTTTTGGGCTTGTTGAACCTTGACATTTGTCCTTGTCTTGCGTCCTGTTTAAACCCTCAGGGTGCTGTGTTGGTGCAGTTGTGTGGATGAATGAAGGGCAGATGTTGGGATGTGAGTGCTTGTTTGTGATGGGTGTGTGGTTTGAGGTGGTGTGTGGTTTTGGGGTGATGCACTTACCAGTGGTGTGGAGGCTCCTCTCATCCCCAGTGTCTGATCCTCCAGGGACCCCCTCAATGAGGGTAGTTGACAGTGTCTGCCGCAGCCTCTCCTCCCATGCGCTGAAGGTGATGGGGACAGGTGGCCCACCTCCGGTGGCTCGGGCGTGCAGGGCGGCATCCCCCATCTTCTTCTTCACCTGCCTTTTGCAGTCGCCCCATCTCTTCTTTATTGAGTCCACATCCCGTCTGCAGGTGGCCACCGCATTAACTTGGCTGCAGATTTGGCTCCAGGCAGCTCTCCTCCTCGCAGCCAGGCCAGGGAGTCTCTCCCCCGGGAAAAGGACACTCTCCCTCTCCAGCACAGCCTCCACGAGGGCCATGTTTTCTTCCTCGGTATATCGGGGATCCCTGACCCTGTCCCCCTCAGCTCCGGCATGCGAGGAGTCAGACCCGGAGTGTCCTGCCTGCTCTGCCCCTGCCTGTGTGTGGTGGTCCCCAGGCATTACCCCTCGTCCCACTGCAGGATCTGTCCCTCTTCTTCTTTGTTTGCCTGTTCTTGTGGGCCTGGTCCCCCTCCGCCCTGCGGATCTCCCTCTCCCACCCCTGCTCTGCTGAGGGATCCCCTCCTGACCTTCCTCCTCCTCCTCCACTAGTCTCCCCATCCCTCTCTCCTGTCCTCCTCTCCTAGCCATCATTCACCCACTCACACCCAGGCACTCTCACACGCCCTCACAGACACACTCGATCCCACTCACTCTCTGTCACACACTTTCACTCACGGATTCACACTGTAAAAATAAAGTTTAAAATGTGTAAGGTGTGATGAAAAAAAAAAAGACTATGTGTATGTGTTTGTGTTTGTATGGATGTATGTGCTATGTGCAAAAGTGTGCTATGTGTCTATTTAAATGTAATTCTCTCCTCTCCAAGATCCCTCTACCTTACTCCTGTGTATGCTTCTCTCTCTATCTCTCTCTCTCTCTAAACACTATCCTCCACTCCTGGGTCCTGTGCTCTAGCTTACTGAAACTCGAAACACAGACAGGGTGTGACCGTTATTTTGAGGTATATATAGGTGTATTTGAACATTTTTGATACTTTGGGGCCTTGGGATTGGCTGTAGGTTTGAATTTTGTTTGTGCATCTATCAGGGTTGCTAGACAACGGCAGCCGTAATGTAACATTTTGATTTAAGTTGTGTTTTAACGGGTGTTTGGGACGCACGGTGATGCGAAATCAGGTGCGACGCTGGTTTTTGTGTTACGTGTTTTTGTAGTGCCTACGCCCGATAGCTATTCTTGTACGCTTACCTTTGAATCTGCCGTAAACCATGTGTTCTTTGCGGCCGATGTGCCTTTTTTACTTAGCGGATGGTTTAACGGCTGCCTTTAAATGTAGCCCCTAGTCTGATGGAGACCTGTAAAATCAATCAATATGCAATATAACTTGGTACCAAAACTCCTGAATCAGTCTGCAAGACCACCACATGTGCATCATTGTACCACTTTCCAGTTTACAATGCCAACAGGTTCCGGGCAGATGGGGGTATGAGCGGGCTAACATTTGCGGTGTTCTATATCATCTCGATATAAGTTTGTAATTCATTTCTTTGAATGGGGTACCAATGGTCAATTTGCAATTTAGCCTAATAATTGTTTTCCACATCCTAAAGTCCACTGCCAAACCCATATCGCTATTCCATAGCTTAACAAAATAGGGAAGTGTGGAATCGGTCAAATTCTGTAAAAGGTGGTATACAAAAGCTAAATGTCTACGTGCCTGTGGAAGGTGTTTTAAACGTGTTTCAAAGGCTGTTAGGGGTCTAGCCGAATTCCCCCTTTTAGCCTGCTGGGTTACCCATGATTGTACCTGCTGAATCTGGATCCAGATTACCTTATCGGACCCCAGAGAATGTAAGATATGATCTCTATCTAGAGGGATACCCACATGTCCTAGAGCACCTAGAGTGTCTAGATCTTTGAGTTTCCACTGCTGAAAGGCTGAGTTGTTCAAGTCCGGAGGAATATCCAGGTTACCCAGAATAGATAATAAGGGAGAAGGTACTGGTGAAAGACCAAATGTACCGTTTTGCTTGTCCCAAATATGAGTTAGATATAATAAAATTGGATGTTGTTCTGTACGGTTCTTCCTGGAACAACAGAGTAATTGGAAGGGATCCGCACCTGATAGGAAGAGCGATGTAGTTTTTGTCCAGCGGATTGTGCTGTTAGGATTAAAGTCAAATAATTTAGATAAAGCTGAGGCATAATAGTAACTGCAAATAGTATCAGCGCAAAACAAATACAGAACAAAAAGAGAAAGATAAGATCCAACTAAGTGTAGTATTTATTAGAAAATCGAAATGAAAGTAAAAAATCAATAGTTGCACTCATGTGTTGCCCATCTTGGGCTATATGCAAATAAAAGACCCCAGCCTCTGTTAGCCGTCGTGCTGTGTCCTTTCAGTCCGTTCCCTGTAAACCGTATAGTGATGATCAAGCTCTTAAATAAAGTCCTCGATATATCCCAGATGTGAACGGGGACCAAATCCACTCCTGCCTGAGCAACAGGTTCGCTGGTAATAGCTCCGTACAAAATGCTGGTCAAAAGATAGCGGGACTAACAATGCGCTATAAAGCGCTGTGTGAATCACTTTTCCTCATGGTGTAAAGCCAAACGCTAAGCTAGCGTTGGCGGGTAGGACCGGTGAGGGAAGGTGACGGGATTCTTACAGGGGGCGATACACATTGGGTAACCAATAACCCAGCGCGTATCGTGGAGTGAACGCTCCACTTCATCAGGGGTATCGTAATACAATGGGAATAGACATCATGTTATTTATACTCACGCATTGATACTCGTTGGTCTAAAAATATAAATCCTAATAAGGAAACAATATAACCAAACACCAAGCAAAAACGCTTGATACACATCCCTCTGAGTAAATACATGATGTATCCTCATTGTAACCAATACATAATCACAATTATAACAATGGTAACAAATGAATGACACAAATATTCAAATATAATAAAAAAGACAGTGAATCATGAATGAATGAAACTGAATAAATGAATCCAAAATAAAAATAATAAAAATAAAAATGATGATAAAAATAGAACAATGATGGAATGGGTAAGAATGCCACAAAGTTAATATATCTACAAAATAAAAACATACAGATGTTAGATGAATGATATAATCATCAGAAACCACCACAACACAAATAAAAAAATAAAATTCTCAATAAGACCACATAATATGTATATACATAAACCATCATAATAAAGGTAAGGCTGATGATAAAAACCCATGGTAACAATTGTATGAAATAAATAATGCTAAATGAAATATAAATTAATGATATAAAAAATGAATGATGTAAAATAAGCTGAAATGGGCTAGCCCATGAGTGGACATTAAAACAAAAAAGGGGAGGAAGGGAGAAATCAAAATACTGTACATGACTATAACCAATTAAAAAAAAAAAATGAAAAACCAAACATTGGAATTATAAAAAAGCCAATAAATCAAATTCTATATTCAGTCCCAAAGGTTCCAAAGTCTTAAGCTCAAATATCCAAAATGACTCCCTTTGTCTTAGTTTTAATAAAAGATCACCTCCTCTATGTGTAGGCATAATCTGTTCAATGCCTAAAATATTAATTTTTTCATGCAAACAATTATGTTGGTCTTTGCAATGTTTGGATAGGCTATGTGTTTCCACACCATTACCAATATTCCTAAAGTGTTCACTAAATCTGGTTTTAATTTTACTCTTGGTTCTACCAACATATTGAAGACCACAAACACATGATATCAAATAAACAACAAAAGTACTATTACAGTTAATAAATTGTTTAATTTGATATTCCTTCTTAGTGCTATGAGATCTAAACGTAGAGCATTTGGCACTTGCCATGTGGGCACATAAACTACAATTAATTCTCCCACATCTATGCATGCCTATTAGAGGTGAAAAAGTAATTGAAGGAGAAATATAAGACTGTTTCTGATTAATTACGGGATTAGTTTTAGAATAAATATCACTAGGTGCTATTTTATTACCTATATTCTTATTTTTTCTAAAAACTACTCCGGGTTTATCGCCCAAGATCTGATGAAGGGTAGAATTCTGTTTCAGTATATGCCAATGTTTATCTAAGAAACCCTTTATCTGAAGAGCTTTAGTATTAAAGGTGGTAATAAACATAGGAGGCCTATTAGCAGCATTTTGAAAACTATCCTTTTCCCTACATTTTAAAAGATGCTGCATATTAGTAGCCAAACTTTTTTCAAAAGCTCTTTCTATGATGGTATTAGCATAGCCCTTAGCTCTAAATTTCTCTTTTAAGACTTCTGATTCTTTGAGAAAATCTTCCTCTTTGGTACAATTTTGTCGAATCCTCTGGAATTGACCAAACTGAATATTATCAATCCATCTCTGGTGATGGCCACTTTTAGCGTGTAGATAACTGTTGCCATCACAAATTTTCCGAAAATTAGAGGAAAAGATTGTCCTGTTATCATGATAAAGCAATACATCTAAAAATTCAATTTTTGTTCCATTTACATTTGAGGTAAATTGAAGACCCAAATTATTAGAATTCATATGGGAAAGGAACAGTAAAAACTCTTCTTCTGTTCCCTCCCATATAAATATCAGATCATCTATATATCTTTTATAATATTTGATACTCTCAACAAAAGGATTATTGTGATAGAGGAACACCTCCTCCCAATGATTCATATACAAATTTGCGTAAGAAGGTGCAAATACTGAGCCCATTGCTACTCCAGACTTTTGTCAATAAAAATCTCCTTGGAATAAAAAATAATTATGAAATAAAATAAATTCTACACATTGAACTAGAAAATTGATCTGAGAACTAGGTAAAATATTATGATTATGCAAAGTGACACATAAGGCCTCCACACCTAACGTATGTGGAATACTGGTGTAGAGGCTACTCACATCACAGGTGGCCCAAATGAAATTCTGTTCCCACCTAAAGTCCTTCAGATCTTTCAGGTGGATAGTATCTCTTAAATAAGAAACTTGTGATCTCACCAAAGGTTGAAGAAACTCATCCACATACTGAGACATATGGCTAGTAAGAGAGTTAATTCCAGACACAACTGGCCTACCCGGGGGATTGGACATGGACTTATGAAGTTTTGGCAAGTGATAAAAAATAGGAATAGTAGGATGCTCATAGAACAAAAAAACAAATTCATTTTTGGTAATAATCTGAGACGTAAGTGCTTGTTGTAACAATGCTTTTAGTTCCATTAAGAAACCTTGGGTGGGATCTTTAGTTAATTTACTATAATTGTTAGTGTCTCCAAGCAATCTTAAAGCTTCCCCAATATAGTCTTTTGTATTCTGTATACAGATCCCTCCTCCCTTATCGGCATTCCTAATAACAATATCTTTATTGTCGTAAGTTTCTTAAGAGCTAGATTTTCTTGTTTACTTAGATTGTAAGAGGGATTAGTATTCTGATTACAAATTCTTTCAACATCCCAATTCACTAGTTGATGAAATACACGGATATTGTCATTTTGAAGGCTAGATGGACAAAATGTAGATTTTGGTCTTAGAGTACTCTGAATAGTCTCTAAATTATCCTTATCATCAATATCTCCCTGCAATATCTCCAAATTCCTTAAAGTGTATTTATCCCCCATAGAATAGGACTGTCCCCGTAAAGAAGTATCAACATTTTTGGTGACAAACAACTTTTTTAGGGTAATATATCTGATGTATTTCTGAACATCAATATATACCTAAAATCTATTTGGTTCTCTATGTGGAGCAAATGAGAGACCTTTGGACAAGACCTGGGTTTCTGCTTGAGATAGTACATAATCACTCAGATTAAATATTGAATTGGAATTCTGGGGAATTAATCTGTTTCGGCTGCCTTTACCACCCCCTCCTCTACACCCTCTTCTGTAGACAAAGGTCTCTTGCTTCCTCTGCTTATTATCATGTCTGTTAATTTGGTTTGTGCCTCTATTGCTTGAATTTGATCTGGACTGAGCATATGGCTCTTTAGTGTGCTTGTGGTTGCAATGCTCATGAGAGGTGGAATCTGTATGCAAGTTGTTTGATTGGTATGTAACTGCGTGGCTACCTCTTGATTGGTTGGTTGTTTGGATTGATGCTTTTGGAGTTGAGAGTGTCTTGCTGAGTGGTGATATCGGTGTTTGTGCCTTTTCCATGGCTGTTGACGCTGGTCTAAAAAATTTTGATTATGATAAGAATTAGAAACTTTGGGTCTAGCACCTTCTGAATTAAATCTTTGTTGAGAAGCATTCTGTAAAGGATGAAATCTATTAGAAACAGGAATTGAATAACTCTGAGATCTGACTGGAACTTGGGTTTGATAGTGAATACCAGACCGTAAAGAAGATTGGTGAGTATAAACACTTGGCCTATAGGAAATTTGATTAAGTAATGATTGAGATTGGGTGGTAGAACCATTATAATCCCTTCTATCCCTATTAAACTTCTTCTGCTTGGTAAATGAAACGTTTTTTTCTAAAGTTAATAATCTGTTATGGATGTTTTCTTTCAGTTTCAAATGTTCTGATTGAAGTGTAGATTTCATCCTTTACAGAATGCTTCTCAACAAAGATTTAATTCAGAAGGTGCTAGACCCAAAGTTTCTAATCCTTATCATAATCAAAATTTTTTAGACCAGCGTCAACAGCCATGGAAAAGGCACAAACACCGATATCACCACTCAGCAAGACACTCTCAACACCAAAAGCATCAATCCAAACAACCAACCAATCAAGAGGTAGCCACGCAGTTACATACCAATCAAACAACTTGCATACAGATTCCACCTCTCATGAGCATTGCAACCACAAGCACACTAAAGAGCCATATGCTCAATCCAGATCAAATTCAAGCCATAGAGGCACAAACCAAATTAACAGACATGATAATAAGCAGAGGAAGCAAGAGACCTTTGTCTACAGAAGAGGGTGTAGAGGAGGGGGTGGTAAAAGCAGCCAAAACAGATTAATTCCCCAGAATTCCAATTCAATATTTAATCTGAGTGATTATGTACCATCTCAAGCAGAAACCCAGGTCTTGTCCAAAGGTCTCTCATTTGCTCTACATAGAGAACCAAATAGATTTCAGGTATATATTGATGTTCAGAAATACATCAGATATATTACCCTAAAAAAGTTGTTTGTCACCAAAAATGTTGATACTTCTTTACGGGGACAGTCCTATTCTATGGGGGATAAATACACTTTAAGGAATTTGGAGATATTGCAGGGAGATATTGATGATAAGGATAATTTAGAGACTATTCAGAGTACTCTAAGACCAAAATCTACATTTTGCCCATCTAGCCTTCAAAATGACAATATCCGTGTATTTCATCAACTAGTGAATAGGAATGTTGAAAGAATTTGTAATCAGAATACTAATCCTTCTTACAATCTAAGTAAACAAGAAAAACTAGCTCTTAAGAAACTTACCGACAATAAAAATATTGTCATTAGGAATGCCGATAAGGGAGGAGGGATCTGTATACAGAATACGAAAGACTATATTGGGGAAGCTTTAAGATTGCTTGGAGACACTAACAATTATAGTAAATTAACTAAAGATCCCACCCAAGGTTTCTTAATTGAACTAAAAGCAATGTTACAACAAGCACTTACGTCTCAGATTATTACCAAAAATGAATTTGTTTTTTGTTCAATGAGCATCCTACTATTCCTAATTTTTATCACTTGCCAAAACTTCATAAGTCCATGTCCAATTCCCCCGGGTAGGCCCATTGTGTCTGGAATTAACTCTCTTACTAGCCATATGTCTCAGTATGTGGATGAGTTTCTTCAACCTTTGGTGAGATCACAAGTTTCTTATTTAAGAGGTACTATCCACCTACTGAAAGATCTGGAGGACTTTAGGTGGGAACATAATTTCATTTGGGCCACCTGTGATGTGAGTAGCCTCTACACCAGTATTCCACATACGTTAGGTGTGGAGGCCTTACGTGTCACTTTGCATAATCATAATATTTTACCTAGTTCTCAGATCAATTTTCTAGTTCAATGTATAGAATTTATTTTATTTCATAATTATTTTTTATTCCAAGGAGATTTTTATTTACAAAAGTCTGGAGTAGCAATGGGCTCAGTATTTGCACCTTCTTACGCAAATTTGTATATGAATCATTGGGAGGAGATGTTCATCTATCACAATAATCATTTTTTTGAGAGTATCAAATATTATAAAAGATATATAGATGATCTGATATTTATATGGGAGGGAACAGAAGAAGAGTTTTTACGGTTCCTTTCCCATATGAATTTTAATAATTTGGGTCTTCAATTTACCTCAAATGTAAATGGAACACAAATTGAATTTTTAGATGTATTGCTTTATCATGATAACAGGACAATCTTTTCCTCTAATTTTTGGAAAATTTGTGATGGCAACAGTTATCTACACGCTAAAAGTGGCCATCACCAGAGATGGATTGATAATATTCCGTTTGGTTAATTCCAGAGGATTCGACGAAATTGTACCAAAGAGGAAGATTTTCTCAAAGAATCAGAAGTCTTAAAAGAGAAATTTAGAGCTAAGGGCTATGCTAATACCATCATAGAAAGAGCTTTTGAAAAAAGTTTGGCTACTAATAGGCAGGATCTTTTAAAATGTAGGGAAAAGGATAGTTTTCAAAATGCTGCTAATAGGCCTCCTATGTTTATTACCACCTTTAAAACTAAAGCTCTTCAGATTAAGGGTGTCTTAGATAAACATTGGCATATACTGACACAGAATTCTACCCTTCATCAGATCTTGGGCGATAAACCCGGAGTAGTTTTTAGAAAAAATAAGAATATAGGTAATAAAATAGCACCTAGTGATATTTAGTCTAAAACTAATCCCATAATTAATCAGAAACAGTCTTATATTTCTCCTTCAATTACTTTGTCACCTCTAATAGGCATGCATAGATGTGGGAGAATTAATTGTAGTTTATGTGCCCACATGGCAAGTGCCAAATGCTCTACGTTTAGATCTCATAGCACTAAGAAGGAATATCAAATTAAACAATTTATTAACTGTAATAGTACTTTTGTTGTTTATTTGATATCATGTGTTTGTGGTCTTCAATATGTTGGTAGAACCAAGAGGAAAATTAAAACCAGATTTAGTGAACACATTAGGAATATTGCTAATGGTGTGGAAACACATAGCCTATCCAAACATTGCAAAGACCAACATAATTGTTCGCATGAAAAAAATAATATTTTAGGCATTGAACAGATTATGCCTACACATAGAGGAGGTGATCTTTTATTAAAACTAAGACAAAGGGAGTCATTTTGGATATTTGAGCTTAAGACTTTGGAACCTTTGGGACTGAATATAGAATTTGATTTATTGGCTTTTTTATAATTCCAATGTTTGGTTTTTCATTTTTTTTTTTTTTTTTTAATTGGTTATAGTCATGTACAGTATTTTGATTTCTCCCTTCCTCCCCTTTTTTGTTTTAATGTCCACTCATGGGCTAGCCCATTTCAGCTTATTTTATAGCATTCATTTTTTATATCATTAATTTATATTTCATTTAGCATTATTTATTTCATACAATTATTAACATGGGTTTTTATCATCAGCCTTACCTTTATTATGATGGTTTATGTATAGACATATTATGTGGTCTTATTGAGAATTTTATTTTTTTATTTGTGTTGTGGTGGTTTCTGATGATTATATCATTCATCTAACATCTGTATGTTTTTATTTTGTAGATATATTAACTTTGTGGCATTCTTACCCATTCCATCATTGTTCTATTTTTATCATCATTTTTATTTTTATTATTTTTTATTTTTATTTTGGATTCATTTATTCAGTTTCATTCATTCATGATTCACTGTCTTTTTTATTATATTTGAATATTTGTGTCATTCTTTTGTTACCATTGTTATAATTGTGATTATGTATTGGTTACAATGATGATACATCATGTATTTACTCAGAGGGATGTGTATCAAGCGTTTTTGTTTGGTGTTTGGTTATATTGTTTCTTTATTAGGATTTATATTTTTAGACCAATGAGTATCAATGCGTGAGTATAAATAACATGATGTCTATTCCCATTGTATTACGATACCCCTGATGAAGTGGAGCGTTCACTCCACGATACGCATTGGGTTATTGGTTACGGACACTCACTGGTCTTAGCCCCGCCTACGCCCCCTGTGAGAATCCCGTCACCTTCCCTCACCGGTCCTACCCGCCAACGCTAGCTTAGCGTTTGGCTTTACACCATGAGGAAAAGTGATTCACACAGCGCTTTATAGCGCATTGTTAGTCCCGATATCTTTTGACCAGCATTTTGTACGGAGATATTACCAGCAAACCTGTTGCTCAGGGAGGAGTGGATTTGGTCCCCGTTCACATCTGGAATATATCGAGGACTTTATTTAAAAGGTTGATCATCACTATCCGGTTTACAGGGAACGGATTGAAGGGACACAGCACGACGGCTAACAGAGGCTGGGGTCTTTTATGTGCATATAGCCCAAGATGGGCAACATGTGAGTGCAACTATTGATTTTTTACTTTCATTTCGATTTGTCTAATAAATACTACACTTAGTTGGATCTTATCTTTCTCTTTTTGTTCTGCATTTGCTTTGCGCTGGTACTATTTGCAGTTTCTGTTGTTTCCTGGGTGTACAAGGACACCAAAAGTTTCAAGCAGCATACATCAGATTACTGGGAAAATAGGATCCATCCTTTTCATCTCATTTCATCCTCATCACTTGTTACTTCCATCCTTTCATCCTCATTCATCCATATCACCATCATTACCATCCTCATCATCTGGCTTACATAATAGACGTTTTGGAGCCTTGGAACTGGTGAACTTAGTTTTATTGGTTTATATTTATAAGGTACTGTGGCCCTTTATACTATACCTCTGTGTGAGAACGTCATCAGAGGTTTATAGCACTTCTCCACACACAGTGGTTCTATTAGACATTGGGGATTGTTCCAGATTTTTTGCTCTTGCAATTTTGTTGTTTTTTAATTGAGGCATAATAGTACCTGGAAATGTCCGGTAATCCTACGCCACCCAATGCTCTGTTTCTACTAAGAATCTCCCTGCTAATTCTAGGTGCCTTCCCCATCCAAATAAATTTGTATCTTAGCTTGCAAAGCCAGAATACTATGTTGTGGAAGAAGAAGAGGCATAGCATTAAAAAGAAAAAGGATTTTGGGTAGGATCATCATTTTGACAGTATTAATTCTCCCTGTCCACGATATAAATTTTAAATTCCATGCTTCCAAATCTTTTGATATAGTATCCATTAGGCTAGTAAAATTGGTCTCAGCAAGCGTCTGAACATCAGGAACAAGTCTCAGGCCCAAATATTTGATGTAAGTGTCAGCTGCCTTAAAGTGGAATTGCTTATGAATCTGCCGTGTAGTTTCAGCTGATAAATGAATACCGAGAAATTCTGATTTACTGTAGTTAATACCTGCATTAGATACCAAAGCATAGTCTTCAAAGTGTTGTACAAGGACTGGGAGCGATTTCGAGGGGTGCGTAATATAGTATAACACATCATCTGCATAGGCCGATAGCTTGAAAGTTGCTATGCCAGTGGAGAGGCCAAGTATTGTAGGGTCTTGACGGATAGTGCTTAGTAGTGGCTCCAATGTAAGAATGAATAAGATAGGGGAAAGAGGGCAACCCTGTCTAGTACCATTGTTTATGTTAAATCTATCAAAGAGAATACCATTAGCTGAAACGCGGGCCGTAGGATTATGATAAAGACTCATAATGCTAGTCAATATGAGTGGCGGGAGGCCAATATATTGAAGGATTGCCGACATGTAAGACCAGTCTACTCTGTCAAAGGCCTTCTCGGCATCCGTTGACAGGAGCAATGAAGGTTGACTGTAGTAATGAGCTAGATGAATGAGTGAAATTGCCGTTGCGGTGTTGTGACGTGCTTCTCTGAGAGGGACAAAGCCACTCTGATCCGGGTGTATGAGATGAGATAGGTGTGGTCTAAGCCTGTTCGCTAGGATTTTTGCAAAAATTTTAATGTCTACATTTAATAACGAGATTGGTCGGTAATTTTGACATAGCATGGGGTCCCTATCTGGTTTGGGAATGATTGTAATGTAGGCTTCCAAAGCTTGCAATGGGAATCTGTCCCCTTTGCCTACTGCATTAAAGGTGGTAAGCATGTGGTTAATGATATCATCTTTTAAGGACCTGTAGTATGTAACCGGTAGTCCATCTGGTCCTGGACTTTTAACTAACCTCATTGAGGAGATGGCTATATCTACTTCCCGTAATGTGAAAGGGCAGTCCAGGTTCTTAATGGCTTGAGCCGATAATTTCCTAATCCCTGAATTATTAATAAAGGATTGTATCTTGGCTAAACGGTGATTCATATCCTGAACAGGAGGTTTTAAGTTATATAGTTTGGAGTAGAATAGCTTAAAAGCCTCAGCTATTTTAGGGAAAGAATGAGACGTGGAACCGTCCTCATGCTTGATGTTATGTATGTGTATAGTTTTCCTTTGTCCATGAATCACTCGTGCCAGATGTTTAACACATTCATTGCCCGATATAAAATTTTGATATTTGTGCCACATGTATGACCGAAGGACATTCTGTAGGAGGATAGTATGTAGTTCAGATTTGAGAGATGTTAATAATTGGAAAGTGTGTGGGTCTAGAGCGGATTTATGAAGATTTTCTAGCTCAGTGATTTTTTTGTGTAAATCATTTATCTGTTTTTGTCTTTGTTTGGCCTTATGCGCTCCCAATTTCATGAATATACTCCTAATCACACATTTGTGCGCCTCCCAAGTCATTGTGTGTGAAGTGTCGCGTGGATCATTTAGCTCAAAATAATCATGTAGTGCCTGTTTGATCTCCTGAACAATTAATTTATCCTTCAAAAGACTTTCGTTAAGGCACCAGGATTTGAGTTGTGACGTATCGTGAGTGATATCTAGAGAGATAGAGACCATTGAGTGGTCTGGCCACGCGGTAGAGATGATTTTAGCTTCAATCAGATGATGTAAAAGAAATTGTGATATAAAAAAGTAGTCTATTCTGGTGTAAGTGGAGTGGAGAGGAGAGAAATAAGTGTAGTCTTTTGTGTGGAGGTTCAAAGAACACCATGAGTCCACTAAGTGTAGGTCCCTCAGCTGTTTTTTAAGTCTATTCAGATGTTTGTGTTTGAATATTGATTTCACGGACGAGCTATCTATAGCTGGTTCTAGCGTCAGATTGAAATCACCTTCCAAAATCACACGCCCGTCAACAACAGGATTGATGTAGGTCAGTAATTTCGTGAGGAATGAAATTTGGTTCGAGCTGGGTGCATATGTATTTAGTAGTGTATACGGCTTATTGTATAATAAACCTTTGACTATGAGAAGCCTACTTTCCTCGTCATGTATAGTCTCAGTGTGTTGCCAAGGAACAGTAGTGCGTATAAGTATGCCGACCCCTCTTTTTTTTTCTGAGGCTGAGGAAAAATAAGCAACAGAGTAGTATTTATTACAGAATCTGGGCATAGCATTAGACCTAAAGTGTGTCTCTTGAACAAACACAATATCAGCTTTACATTTTTGGAATTCCCTAAGTGCCAAGGAGCACGTTTCCGGAGAGTTGAGGCCTCGGACATTCATGGTGATCACTTTAAGCGGCTCCATTACCCTGGGTCAGGAATCGGACCATACCAACCTGGATCCTCCCAGGGAGGAGGAAAGGTAGAAAGGAAGTAGGAGGCGGAGGGGAAAAGGATAAGAGATGGAGAAGCCAGAAGTAGATTCAAGAAAGTGTGGAAACTACAATAGCCATGAGTATAGAGTACATATAGAACAGAAACCGTGGGGTCTCGACTCCTAACAGAATCCAACATTGCTACACATTCTCCCCCAATGATAGTGAGGGAGCATAGAAGCAAGATTAAAAGTATCAGGTCTGGAGTAACAAGTATTGTAGACCTAATGGTCTCGGAGGTATCCTGAGCAATCCACATGGTGTGATGGGAAATGAAAGAGGTAAGAGTAACCAACTCACTGGCAGTAAAGTTTTAAAATAAAGAATAAAACAAATTCAAGTCACTACAATGTAAAGCAACAGAGTAGATAGAATACACAAGTCGGGGGGGGGAGTCCTTGAGGGTCAACCCCAGAGTGCCAGCGGGGCACACAAAACACCACAATTCGGTGATTCAAATGTCCCTCCAACCCTCCGGGGTCAAGCCCCAAGGTACATAGTAGTATAAGGCAAGGACCCCGAGGTAAAGTTGGAAATGATCACATCCGCTGGGGCAAGGAAGCTGGTAACCATCTGACATGGGAGTATGAAGGGCCATAAATACTGCATATGTCCGAATACCCGTACATATGTGTCCATAAAAAGAGTCCTCATGGGCCCATTCCAGTGGGGTGGATGCTATATGGAGGAGAAGTGAACAGTAATCCCAGCTCTCCTTAAAGTGAGATCCAGCCCCAGTGGAATATGAGCATGCCCTGCAGTCAGATATAAATAAGATCACCTAAAATTAAAATGATCCAAGTCGATGTGTCTGTCGCGGCCCCCATCTCAACCACCCGCAGAAAAAAGATCATATCACTTAAGCCCAAAAGATATTCTATGGGTCTCAAGAGTGTGAGCCACAACACACCCACCGAGTATTGACACTCTCTCTACATTGAAAAAAGCATTTTGTAACAATTATATTCACAATCTCGGAGTGTCTGAATATAGGAGACATATATATCGGGCGTGTTGGCTAGCAAGAGCATGCAAGAAAGAATTTTACAGGTGTAGTGCACCCAGAGATGATATTACCCATTCTGTGTGCTCAGTGTAAGTGTGACTGTAAGAACTGGGCCAGTTGCCCTTCTTTAAAATTATGGGACTAATGTGGTGTACAGGCCTCTGAACCGAAGTAGGGGTGACTGCAGAGTTTGAAGATTAGTAGGGAACACATTCTAGATCGGTAGATATTGGGCATTAGTCAAATCCTAGGTAAATAAGCCAATAAGAGCAGCTTTATCTGGTAGTTCACCATATAATTAACTATTAGGAGTACCTACTTGTGAGTAGGGGTCTGTTAGTGTGTATGTGACTGACACCCTGCAAAGCCAAATAGGCAACATAGAACCAGTAACAATAAAGAACAGTCTATCATGAATAGGCAGACATTATTCTGAAGTATAAAACTAGTTAACTAAACATTAGTCATTAACAGTTACCAAATAACGCAACCATAGTGAAGAAAGGTGATAAGGTCGATGCCACTACTCGATCCACTGTTGAACAGGTCCCCTCACAAAGTATAGGAGGACAAGCGTCGACCCCCAGAACGTAACATCAGAGAGTCAGCGACCACTTAGGGAACCGGGAGCCCCGCTGGGGTCGGTATAGAGTATAGAGTTCCGTGAACGCCATCTGAAGTTCAGGCCCATGCTGCAGAGGCTTGCGGGATCTGTGGGGCCGTCGACAGTTCGGGTTCCAATCTTCTTTGCTTGGGCCGTTGCATTGGTGAGCTGGGCGACCATTCCAGCCGCTTCGGTTGTCTGGTTGATGGCGGAGTTAGGTCAGCGGTTTGAAGAGACGGAGTCGAAATTCCAAGCTGAGCGCAGAAGGAATGGATGTCATCCTGTGATCTCAGGATAGCCACCTTTTCATTGAATGTTGCCTGAAGGGAAAATGGGAACCCCCATTTGTAGCGTATTTGGCGTAGGTGGTCTGTCAGCGGCTTGACAGATTTGCGCATTCGGAGGGTAGAAGGGGAAAGGTCATTAAAGACCGAGATCTCAGCTCCTTCATACAGGATCTGCTGACCATCACGACTTTTCTTCATAATGGCTTCCTTAAGGTCATAATGATGAAAGCAAACCACAACATCTCTTGGTAGCCCATTGTCTCTGGGCCACAATGCTCGGTGTATTCTGTCCATCCGTATCTGTTGCTGGGAATGCGCACCCAGAATTTTTTGAAAGATGGACTCGACAACGTCTCTTAAATCAGTGGGTTTCACTGTCTCGGGTAGGCCCTTCACTCTGATATTTCTACGCCATCCTCTGTTGTCCAGATCATCTATTCTCAGTGACATGGATTGAATCAAATCCTTCTGTTCAGCGACCATGTGTTCCAAATGTAGTGCACGGTCTGCAATCTGCGTTTTATCCGTTTCCAATTGGCGCTGAGAAAGGGTCGTTAGATCCGCTTTAATAGAGGCCAATTCAGATTGTAAGGTGCTCCGCACATCATCCATAAGCAGTTGAAAGTCGGCTTTGGAAGGTAACGTATTCAACAAGGCTTCCATATCGGTCTTCGTGCAAGGAACCGGGGCTTCCATAGTCGGTCCATCCATGAGGGACTGCTCGATAACTGCTGGCGTCAGAAGATGGCTACCCTCTACAGAGGTACTGACATCCCGCTCACCGTCAGAAGTACAAGAGGCCGACGTGGCTTGCGCGGGAACAGGATCGGTGGGCCGGTGAGATAGGAATCTTGTGATATGCGAGTTAGACGCCGATGTTTTTTTTCTTTCTTCCTGTCATCAGGGTCTGTGAGTCCGCTAATGAGGTAGCTTGTGTAAAAATAGATCAGTGAGTGGCCATAAAATAGTCAAATACCAGTGAGTGGTAGAGAGAGGAGTCAAGGCACGTCCACCATGTTAGACGTCCAGGCCACACCCCAAAGGAATAGTAATACTTAAGTATTACTAATCCCTATTGTAAAGTCCTTTTAAAAATACATGTATTGCCCCCAGTTTCATCTCTCAAATTTTTATGATCATTCCTAAAGTTGCCTTCTCCCTTCCCCTTCCCCAAAGTCAGCGTTGTAGCTGACTGAAGGGAAATCGAGTCTTAGATCATCAGGCGGCTCTGCAGCAGAGCCGCAATCGCGTTAATTAAAAAAACATCTTTCACTAAAACCGTCTTCTATGTGTGCTTGCAAACCAAGCACACGTAGAAGACCATTTCAGTGAAAGTTTCCTTTTTTATTAACGTGATCGCGGCTGTGCTGGAGAGCCATCTGAAAGTTGTACGACTTGCTTCCCTGCAGTCAACTAGAACCAAGCCATTGCCATGAATGAAATTATCCTATCCATTTCCTTGTACCATTCAGCTGGTAACCCATCAGCTCCAGGGGATTTACCAATAGGGAGGGATCCAATGGCCACCACAATTTCACTCAACAAAACAGGGGAGTCAAGCATCCTGGGTTGATCAGCAGACAAGACTGGTAGAGAAATGCCCACCAAATAACTCTCCACCTGTCGAGGGGAAGAAGTGGACTGAGTCTTATACAAAGTAGAGTAAAAGTCTGCAAATACCTCATTAAAACCCAGTTCATCATGTATAAGGTTCCCAGTCTTATCGTGTATGGATGTTATACTGCGTCTACCCTCCCTAGCTCCCACCAAGTGAGACAAGTTTTCCTGCCCTATCTCCATTTTCAAAAAATTTCTGTTTCTGGTACATTACAAAGTTCACATTTTGCTCCATTAGTGCAGTGTTGTATGCAGAGGAGGCAAGCAAGAAGGAATCATATGAGATAGTATCACCTTTATCTATATATGTTTTTTTCTGCCATTGCCTTGTACGTTTTTTATGTGAAGCAACTAATGAACCAAGGGAACCTTTCACCACCACCTGACTACATCTCCATCTGATCCCCTGGCTCCTTGTTTTGATTTTGGCTTGACCTCGGCTACCCTTCACCACACTTCTCCTACGGAATCTTCTGCCTTGCAACAGGAGTCCCTCCAGCTGCGACCCTACACCTCAGGCCCTCCGATTGGTTTGGGTCGCCATCACCAGTTGCTCCGGTGACTGCCGCAGCCAGTCGAGGGTGTAGGGACTCGAAACCCTCTTACCTTCTACCAGATCTCAGGATTAACCCCGACATCTGGTTGGTCCTCCTATTACCTCCGTCTAAGGAGAAGAGTGGACATGAAGCCTGTCGACCATTCGGTTCTATCTCGAATCTCTTCAATACTTCCTCAACCTCAAATTAGTGGAGAGCAGTGGACTTGTAGTCCGTTGACCATCTGATCCTGTCTCAAACCTCTTCGATACCCCTAAACCTCCGACTAAGGGGAACAATGGACTTGTAGTCCGTCGACCATCCGATTCTGTCTCGAATTCCTTCGATACCCTTAAATCTCCTACCAGTAGAGAGCAGTGGAGTTGTAGTCCAACGACCAACCTATCCAGTCTCGAACCTCTTCGATACTCATAACCCCATCTGGTCCCGTCTTGAAACTCTGCAGTATTGTGGACTGGCTCATCCTGTCCTGTCTCGAACTACCACCACGTTTGCCCATCTCAGAGACTGACAGTAAAATCGAGCCAGTAAAAATGGATGCTGCTGAGGCTTCTCGCATAACCACCAGACAGGAACAACAGGAGCAAATTCTGTCTACACATGCAGCACAGCTACAAACCCTCAATCATAAGCTGGATGCTATCATGGAAATGTTCTACCTCTGCTCAAGCTTGTCCAACACAGTTCACTGAGGCTACAGTTCCTACCGAAACCATCTCAGGATACAAACCACCCAAGATACCCTTACCAGAGAGATTATCTGGCCAACCTGAACATTGTTGTGCATTTTTGAACCAGTGCCAGCTACATTTCCAGACCTTGCCTCAATTATTTAATTCTCATGCTACAAGAGTGGCATTCATAATCTCTCTATTGACTGACAAGGCCCTTGCTTGGGCTTCTCCCCTGGTGGAGAACAGATCCTCGCTTCTCGATGCCTCCAACGCATTTATTGCTGCCTTATTTGACCTACCTGGAAGGCAGGCATCCGCAGAGGGCAGTATACTGGGTTTAAGACAGGGTACCCGCACTGTGGCTCAATATGCAGTGGAGTTCAGAACACTTTCCTACGAAATCGACTGGAACAATGGAACCTTACGGGAGGCCTTTCGTAGGAGCCTGAGCGAGAGCATCAAAGACACTTTAGTTAATCAAGAAATACCAGAAGATCTGGAGGGTCTGATATCTATCTGTTTAGAATTAGACCGTGGGCAACTAGAGCAACAACATGAAAGAGATCGCTCCCGCCGCCATAAACCAGATTTCGTCCCACGATCATCTTCTTACACCGAGACATCACAGGCCTCTGCTGAACCTATGGATATTGGGTCTGTGACTAAACTCATCGAGGAAGAGAAATGCCGGCGAAGTAGTCAGGGACTTTGCCTTTATTGTGGCCTTAAGGGTCTCTACTGTGGATGGGGGTCCTCTGGGAATGGACCTCGTTACCCATGAAACACAACAACTGCTTCTTCAAACTGGCATCCTTCATTCAGAGATCATTCAACTTGACGTCATAAATTGCCCTTCTGTTCCGGTGATTTTGGGACTCCCTAGGCTTCGCCACCACAACCCGGTAATTGAATGGAGATCTGATCAATTGATGAGCTGAAGTTCTTCCTGCCACTCTAACTGCCTTACTGAGATATGTGTACCAGGCCTTGTGGGTAGCATAACCTCTCCTGAGGATTCTATACCCAAACCCTACAGAGACTTTTTTGACGTCTTTTCTAAACAAAAGACAGCTGAACTACTCCCAGACAGATCATTTGACTGTCCGATTGACTTATTACCCGGTACTGTGCCTCTGAACCAGAGAATAAGGCCCTTTTGAAATATATACAAGAAAACCTGGCCAGGGGTTTCATTAGACATTCATCCTCGCCAGCAGGTGCAGGGTTCTTCTTTGTCTCCAAAAAAGATGGATCCTTGAGACTAAACAAGGTGACTATTAAAAACAGATATCCACTGCCTCTGATTCCAGAACTCTTTGATGCTCTGAAGGATGCCAACATTTTCACTAAGTTGGATCTACGTGGGGCATATAACTTGATTCGGATCAAAGACGGCGACAAGTGGAAAACGGCCTTTAACACCAGGTACTGCCACTACGAGTACCTCGTCATGCCCTTTGGGCTCTGCAACGCCCCCACCGTATTCCAACACTTTGTCAATGAGATCTTCAGGGACATTCTGCTTTCCTATATGGTGGTGTATCTTAATGATATTTTGATCCTTTCATCATCCCTTCACGAACACAGAGAACACGTCTGTACTGTCTTACACCGCCTTAGAGAGAATCATCTGTTTGCTAAGGCTTAAAAATGCATCTTTGAAACCTCCCAGCTTACTTTCTTAGGATATATAGTTTCTGACTCTGGTCTTCTGATGGATCCTTCTAAAGTAGAGTCAGTTTCTCAACAGCCACAACCAACCACTTTGAGAGCCGTGCAACGTTGCCTGGGATTTGCAAACTACTATAGAAGATTCATTAAAAACTTCTCCGCCATAGTGGCTCCCCTGGTACCTTTCACCAGAAAAAATGCAAATCCTGAGGTCTTGTCCTCTGAGGCAGTTGAGGCCTTTGAATGTTTGAAAAGACTATTTGTTTCTGCACCTTTGTTACGATATCCCGACCCCACGAAACCCTTTCTCATTGAGGTTGATGCCTCCGAACTGGAAGCAGGTGCTGTCCTGTCTCATAGGGATGAGGTCACACACCGCCTTCATCCATGCTCTTACTTTTCTAAACAGTTCAGTTATGCTGAAAAGAACCACAATGCCGGAAATCGTGAGCTGTTGGCCATTAAAATGGCATTAGTAGAATGGCGACACCTGTTGGAGGGTTCTCAAGTTCTGGTCATTATCCAGACTGACCACAAGAACCTTCAATTCCTGGAACAAGCACGACGCCTGAACCCAAGGCAGGCCCGATGAGCTCTTTTCTTTACCCGTTTTAATTTTATTATCACATACATACCAGGATCTAAGAATTTGAAGGCTGATGCCTTATCTCGTCTCTTCACTACCGAATCAGAACCGCCTCCTGAACCTATAATTTCTCCCAATCATATTGTGGCCTATCTATCGTTGTCCATAATACAAAGGATCATGTCTCTCCAACATCATTTCAGTGGACGAATTCAAGGGAAAACCTCTCATCTTCTATATGTTCCCAAGCAATTTCGGGTCTCTCTCCTAAAATGGTCACACCACTCTACTATGGCTGGTCATCCAGGAATTACTAAAAATACAGAGTTTCTTCTTCAATGCTATTGGTGGCCTTCCTTAAAACAAGATGTGGAAGCTTATGTCAAACCTTGTACTCTTTGTGCTCAGAATAAGCCATCCATTCAGAGACCCACTGGGCTCCTTCAACCTTTACCAATTCCTCAGTCCCCATGGACTCACCTGGCTATGGATTTTATCACAGATTTGCCATCTTCAGACCATTGTACTGTGATTTGGGTAGTAGTTGACCGCTTCTCTAAGCAAGCCCACTTCATTCCCCTCCTTGGATTACCTAACTCACAAACCCTAGTGAATATCTTCATCAAAGAAATTTTCCGCATTCACAGAGTCCCTGCTCAAACTGTCTCCTACAGAGGTACCCAATTTACCTCCAAATTCTGGAAGGCCTTCTGTTCTCGCCTAGGGATTCAGTTGAACTTATCATCCACATGCCATCCTCAGTCCAATGGCCAAACTGAGAGAACCAATCAGACCCTAGAAGTTTATCTCCGTCACTATGTCAACGCATATCATAGTAACTGGGCATCATTGCTTCCTCTGGCTGAGTTTGCCTTCAATAACCGATATCATTCTGCTTTGAAGTGTTCTACTTTCTATGCTGCTCTAGGTTATCACCCTCAGACGTTATCCAACCTTCCTATATCCAACATTCCCAAGGCTGATGATAGAGTGTGAGATCTTTTTCTCCAGTGGACTTCTGTTCATCTCTCCTTGACAGCTGCTTCCTCCTGATACAAGTCCGCGGCAGATAAGAAAAGACGACCAGCTCCTTCATACCAGCCCGGTGACCAGGTCTGGCTGTCTACCCAACATCTACGCCTGAAGCAGCCTTCCAGTAAATTGGGGCCCAGGTTCGTTGGTCCTTTTCCTATCAGGAATCGGTTCACCCCTGTCACCTATGCTCTTGATCTACCAGCTACCATGAAGCTGGCCAATTCCTTTCATGTCTCCCTTTTACGTCCCCTGGTCAAGAACCGTTACCACCAACAGTCTTCTCCTCCTGCTCCTGTTTTGGTGGACGGTCATCCAGAATATGAGGTCAGTAAGAGTTTGGACTCTCGGCTATCCCGTGGCCGGTTACACTATTTGGATGATTGGAATGGCTATGGTCCTGCTGACCATTCCTGGGCTCTGGCCCATGTGCAAACCTTTCATCGACTCCATCCTGATGCTCCAGGCCGTTCGGAGGCCGGCCACTGAAGAGGGGGCACTGTCACGCTTCCCCTGATCGTTCCTCCTACCTTCATTCCTATTGGCTGCTGCAGGCTTTATCTATCTAGGTCAACCTCCTAGCCTCGCTCGATTTTAGCATCAATAGTCTGAGAAACCTTTGTCGCCGAGTTCCCGAGTTGCTGAATCCGTGTACTGAACCTTGCCTTGTTAAACGACCGTGTCTTCTGCCTTTGGATCTCAACCCGGATTTTCCCTGACTACGTCTCTGTCTGATCCCATGGCTCCTTGATTCAATTTCGGCTTGACCTCGGCTACCCTTCACCACGCTTCTCCTACGGAATCTTCTGCCTCGAAACAGGAGTCCCTCCAGCTGCTTCCAAGGTCTGGCTCCAGTTTACTCGACCCTACACCTCAGGCCCTTCGATTGGTTTGGGTCGTCATCACTGGTTGCTCCGGTGACTGCCCCGGCCAGTCGAGGGTGTAGGGACTCGAAACCCTCTTACCTTCTACCAGATCTACTAGGCCTCAGGATCAACCCCGACATCTGGTTGGTCCTCCTATTACCTCCGACTAAGGGGAACAGTGGACTTGTAGCCTGTCGACCATCCGGTTCTATCTCGAACCTCTTCAATACTTCCTCAACCTCAAACTAGTGGAGAGCAGTGGACTTTAGTCCATCGACCATCTGATCCTGTCTCAAACCCCTTCGATAACCCTAAACCTCCGACTACGGGGAACAGTGGACTTGTAGTCCGTCGACCATCCGTTTCTGTCTCGAATCCCTTCGATACCCCTAAATCTCCTACCAGTGGAGAGCAGTGGAGTTGTAGTCAGACTAGTAACCTATTCAGTCTCGAACCTCTTCGATACTCCAAACCCCATCTGGTCCCGTCTTGAAACTCTGCAGTATTGTGGACTGGATCATCCTGTCCTGTCTCGAACTACCACCACGTTTGCCCATCTCAGAGACTGACACCAGGCTTTCTTAAGAGCTAGTATCTTGCCACCTAGTAGGTGGGTCTCCTGAAGAAGCAGAATATCTGGTTTATATCAAGATCAAGGATTGTTTGATACCATCATTGAGACCCCTAACATTCCGAGAGATAATAGTCACCACTTTGTTAGCCATATTCCTCAAAAGAAACGTAAGGTAGGTATAACCTACTGTCACGGTGGAGGAGTAGAGACCCTCACAGCTTAGATTCTGGTTGATGCTGGGGTTCGATGCGAGAGAACGAAGCTTGGGTGCGTAGACGGCATGCCAGATACTCCCTTGCTGCAGCTGAAGCTGGATAAAGGTGCTGGTTGTAAAACCAGATTGTTCCACTCCAGTTGAGCCAGGGTGCAACCAGGATAGGAGTATCCGGGAACCGTATGGGCCAGAACCTAAGGCCAGAAGGAGAAATAGCAAGCCAGGACAGGATACCAGGAAGCAGTGGAGTTCAGACAAGCCGGGTCAGAATACCAGAGAGATACGGAGGTCAGTCAAGCTGGGTAAGAATACCAGAGAGCAACGGAGGTCAGACTAGCCGGGTATCGTGGTGCCCGTGCTCCCCATGCGACATTCTGTCAGTCTACACTATGCTTTACTCCCATTGGCTATTCTGTCCCGCCCAGTATGGCCTTTATATACTGGGCTCTGGCACCCCTCCAGTGCCCTTTCGTGGTGTTCCTGTACCAGTGCTTGTTCCTGCTCTCAGTGTTTCCCAGTGTAATAACCCGGCCTGCCTGACTACTCTGCATCTCGTCTCCTGCCTGTGAACCGACCTGGACTGCCTGACCATTCTTCTGCGTCTGCTCCTGTGTACCGACCCGGCTTGGCTGACATTTCTGCTCTTGTGTACCGACCTGGCTTGGCTGACATTCCTGCTCTTGTGTACCGACCCGGTTTGGCTGACGTTCCTGCTCCTGTGTACCGACCCCGGCTTGGCTGACGTTCCTGCTTCGTGATTCGACCCGGCTTGGTTGACGTTTCTGCTCTGGCTGCCTCTGTGTCACCTTGGCTACATTCCTATCGATCAGGCATTTGTGACGATTCCGGTTGGTTGCGACCTCAGGGTGAGTTGCTGAGTTGCCCAGTCAGTCCGGTAACGGCAGTGTTCAGTTGCGTGTCTCTGTTACTGCTCCTGCAGTGTGCAAGTGGCCTAGTCTCCGTTATTGTTATGGCAGTGTTCCATTGGCCTTGTCTCCGTTACTGCTATGGCAGCGTGCCATTGGCCTTGTCTCCGTTTCTGCTCCTACAGAGCGCAAGTGGGCTAGTCTCCGTTACTGCTACGGCAGTGTGCCATTGGCCTTGTCTCCATTACTGCTCCTGCAGAGTGCAAGTGGCCTAGTCTCCGTTACTGCTACGGCAGTGTGCAATTGGCCTTGTCTCCATTACCGCTCCTGCAGAGTGCAAGTGGCCTAGTCTCCGTTACTGCTACGGCAGTGTGCCATTGGCCTTGTCTCCGTTACTGCTCCAGCAGAGTACAAGTGGTCTAGTCTTCGTTACTGCTATGGCAGTGTGCTAGTGGCCTGGTCCCCATTACTGCTACGGCAGTGTTATATGTTGCTCAGATCCTGATATTACTCTGGCAGTTCACGTTTGTATGCTAACCTATTACCGGGCGTTACATATCCTTAAGCTCTCTATTTTGAGTGATCTCCATCACAGACCTCTCTTCACATGGGACTGTTTACACTCGTTGAAGACCATTAACCCATGCAGTACCTTTCATTGTATTCTGCCTGACCTGTGTCAATATATTCTGTTATGGACACTATGGTTATACTGAACCTGTGTAGGCATATGTATATGTAACCTGTCGTGTGCCTGTATTATTCTGCTTAAATACTACAGGACCTGTGAGGGTTATTATATTACTGTGATTTCAATAAAACTGTGTTTTATCCTAAACCACTGTGTCTGTGTGTCAAACAAACCATTACACCGGGTCAGGATACCAGAAAGCAGCGGTGGTTAGACAAGCCGGGTCAGGATACCAGAGAGCAGCGGTGGTCAGACAAGCCGGGTCAGGATACCAGAGAGCAACGGTGGTCAGACAAGCAGGGTGAGATTACTTCAGAGACTAGAGACACAAACTAGCTCGTGGAACAGGCAAGAAGGAAAGGGAGGACTGGGCATTTAAACAATAGTCCTCCAATAGGAGGAACAGGTGGAACCAGCCCAAATTGCAACTAGCCTGGACTGGAAAACTAGCCCAAATGGACTTATGACATGTCCAATGGGCTCACAGGAAAAACTCAACCCTCCTATTGGGCATAGTTCTACAGCCCAATGGGAGAAGGAAGGCAAGAGGCAGTGACGAAGACTGCCTATACGGCCGCACGCAGCGGTTTAATGAACGGGTGCATGCGCGTCTGCTTGGGAAGTCGGAAGAACGCGAGCATGCGCTGAAGCTGGGACCAGGCGGTGAACCAGAACAGAGCGGCGACGGCCGCGCAAGGTGACACCTACGGCAAAAACCTCCCAACCTAACATCCCAATCTATAAAAAAAACCTGAACCCCCCTCCCTGTCCCCATCCAACCCCAATCGTAAAAGGACCCATGCCCTAACAACAACCCCTAGGGATATCCCAAGCCGGACCCGGGACGCCCCCTGCATAAGTAACCACAAATCTAAGAGATTAGCTCAATGGGAAATGTAGAACAATAATCAAACATTGTATCAATCCCATAGGTGTCCATGACGACCCACACCAACCCCACCGCCATACCACCTGGCACCTTCAGGAGCCTCTAGGCGATCCAGCGGTGGAGCCGGCGCAAGAACCCACGGCACATACATGTCGAGAACAAAAATTTAAATGGAGAATGGAAACAAAAAAAAAAAACACAACTATTATAAGTAAGCCAAACAACGCACTGGAGTGAGTAATGAGACATGCGGATCCGCTACTCTCACTGAGCAATAGACAAACACTCCCCCAATCATGTGGTATAGTATAGTGTAAACTGAGCATATCATGGATGAAAGCAGAGCTTAGAATCCCAGAGGAACACCCCAGTAGCGGCCATAGTAGCCGTGCCTCAGAGTATCCCCTCATTATAGAGCCCAGGGAGATCCACTAGTACCCCCCATAACGCTCCTCATATCCCCGGAGTACGTCCTCCAGCTCTCACAACTAAAGGGTACATCCGTGCAGTCATGAGCAAAATCTTTCGACCCCCCAAAAATAGTAACTAGTGGGCCCACACATCACATCCCCTCATCAATTATCATATGTCTCCAAGTCAGGGTAATTAAAAAATTATTAATAGACATATATAACTCTGCAGCACACATCCCCACCCCGTGAGATGCACACCACAAAGCACAATCTCACACACACACACACACATCAGGGACTATGCACCGAGGTTATGCACTCAGCACAGCAATGTATTGGTCCCCACACCACCCACCCCCCCACAAAGAAAATCAGTAATTATCAAAGGGTATAAGTCTCGACAGTCCGTAAAGCATCAACAGAAGTATAACAGTGCCGCGACTAGTGAGCCGCCATTTACAGATATTACCCCATCTACAAGGCCTCGATCCAGCTCATAGCCTCAATTTCAGATGTAAAAAAGGATGTAGTTCCGTTATGAGTCACACGAAGTTTGGCTGGGTATAGCATGGCATATGAGATTTCCTTTTCTTGTAATTTGCGCTTCACTTCCTAAAACTTCATTCTTTGATGCTGAACATCCATTGAGAAGTCAGGATAAATGGTAATACCGCCATTACCATGCATGATAGGGCCATTCAGGCGAGCCATTCTCAGTATTGCATCTCTGTCCCTGTAATTGAGGAGCTTGGCAATCAGGGTTCTTGGAGCTGCCCCTGGGGGTGGTCTCACCGAGGGAATTGTGTGTGCTCTCTCCAACACAAACGAACCACCCTCTGCACCCAACTTCTCCTTCACCCAGTCCTTCAGGAACCGCTCAGGAGTACAATCTTCACTGTTTTCCGGTAATCCAGTAATACAAATATTACAGCGACGTGACCTATTTTCAAGGTCATCAGCTTTTTTCTGTAATGCTCTAACTTGCTGTCTCAGTGATTCAAGCGATTCAGTGATGGGAGATAGAGAGTCCTCCACAGTGGAAACCTGCCTCTGAGTATCCAACAGTTTCTCCCTCATAACTTGCTGATCAGCTCGGAGCAAATTCAATTCCATTTGTACAGAATCAGTTTTTAGTGGTTAGAACATTTTGACAATTAGAAATGGCCGCCATCAGTTCTACGAAGTGAGAATCAAAGGGTCCCCCGGCATCAGATGAGCGGGCAGGTAAAGACGAGGCCAAAGATTGCTCCATGATGGCTTGAACCTCACCCTCCTTCATCTGTCTTCTAGCGAATTGACTAAGCCTATTTTTAATATCCCCTGATTTAGACTTCTTGATCATCATAACAAGTAGCAGGAACAGAGCAATATTATGTTAATTATCTTAGTAGATCAAGGCCATGCAATGGGGGTTTAGACACCCTGGGATAAGTATGAAGCACTACTTCATAGAAATCAGACTACCCAGAGCCATGTCACGAAAATTAGATCATGTAAAAGTAGTACCAGGGCAGTGAGTATTTTTCAATTATACATGGGGCAGGAGAGGGAGACACATATAGGGTAGAAAGACAAACAGGGGTTACAGCATGTAGTAATGTCCCTGTATTGCAGACAGACACTTGCAGAATGAAAGTGGTGATAGTAGGCTCTCCAGTGAACAAAGATTCCACTCCTCACAGAATAGGCAGGAGCACCGATGAACACCAAGCAGTATATTGGAATGTCCACTTCTATAGCTGCACTCTCAGACTTGTCATAGAGTGGGGGGCAGTACCGAGGCACCGAGTACTGTATCCTTACATGAGGTAGAGGGGGGACACACAGATAGGATAGAAAAACAAACAAGGGTAGAAGCTGGTCTGGTTAAATGATGTATCACCCCCGGGCCAAGAGCGCAGCCACCAGGACAGGTCTTATGAAGTGGAGAGCAGTGCAGTTTCAGCCACAGTTGAACAGTTTTTATCCATAGAAGAGGGGCTGCTGGAAGAGTGAATCATACATGGGATAGGCAGGGGCACATACATAGGAGAGAGAGACAAACAGGGCTCCAAGCAGGTGTTGACAGGCGTAATATCCCTGATATTGTGCACTATAGGTCCCATTCCAGCAGATTTATTATTGGGTAGCTGTTGTATGTATGTAATAAGCCTAAGGGGAGGGTATGGGGAACTGGGTGCAAAAACAAAAAATAGGAAGGTGCTGTAAAGGAGGGCTTCAGGGAGAGGCTAGATTAGATGTCTACAGCAGCGAGCACAGCACAGGTACTAACTGCAGCCCCAGAATATATGCCACTGGAGAATGTAAGAGAGAAGTTTTCTTCAGTATTTGAGAATAAAGTGCCCCAATGATTCAATTTGCACATCTGCGTCAGGGTGTATTATTCCCTCTGATCTCCGTTATCGGAGTCAACATCCACTGTGCGATATAGGCCAGAACTAAATAAATTAATGTGGAAGCGGATGACGGTCCCACAGCACTCCGCACTCAGACCGAAGGTCTATAAGCTGACATCCACTCCAGTGCTCTTCTCCTCAGCTAGGTCTCACACCGCTCTGGAACGTTCCAGGATCGCACCTGCGGCCTACCAGGCCCACGTATAGCAGCACACAGCAACGCGGCCTCAGACACCCCGAGGTTTGGCAATTTAGACATCAATCGATGTTACCTCTCCAGGAGGGCACCGTGGTACCCCTGTTAGGACAAACAAAAGCAAAAAAACAGGTAGATTCAGACAGATTATGCCCAGATCCACGGAGCAACACAGGGACACATCCTTCCGGTCCGACTTCCGGCCATGTCCCCCATCCTATCTATTTCCTAATAAAAAATAGTCAGAGACTGATATTGAAAAGTGGATTGAAAATCACATCATATGTCCAACTCCAAACCTGACATAGTAACAAATAAATATGTCACCTTGCTACTGTAAAAACTCTAGATATGACAAGTTATATATATAGGCATATAGTCAGGTGTATGATTAAAAAATGATAACAAACAGGTGCTAATGATCATCAATTTAGTATGTAGTTTGAAACACAATAATTAACTGGGTTAATGGTTGATTGCAAAAGGGATACACCTAGCTGTACTCCTACTTTAAATATAAGCCCTAGGCTATATTTGAACTTTCTCTTGAGGCTTGCATTAAAGTGGAATGAAAACAAGTGGAGTTGGAAAGAATCTGGTAAAAAGTACAGTCAAGTGTGTTTGGGTGTTTAATAAAGGTTAAAAGGCATATTCTTTTTATTCACTGTGTGTGTATGTGTGTGTTTCAAGGGTTGAACTGCTTATTATTGTTGTTTCTCTCCTGAGTGATTAAGGGTTGATTGCAAAGGGGATACACCTGGGTGTAGTACTACTTTAAATACAGGCCCTATACTCTTTTTGATTTTGCTCTTGTGGCTTGTATCTAAGTGGACTGCAAACAAGTGGAGTTGGAAAGAATCTGGAGTTATAACAAAAGCAGGAGTTGGAAATCAGAAGAGCTCTGTGGTGAAGGTAATTTCAAGAGATTTACTAGACCCACATTTAAAATTTGATTTGCTTTAATCTCACACAATCGCAAACACACAATCTCACACAGTGCACATCTTGTCACGTTTGAACACTTGGAGCAATAGTTCCAGGGGTCATACCACTGTGCCAGTGGAAAGGAGTTTAGAACTTACAGAGCAGGAAATATATGGGGGTTAGTGGTGAAGACGGTGGAGTTATAGATGAGGAGCAAGAGGTAGGGAGCTGAGTAACAGTAAGGAGAGGAAGCAGTGGGCAGCAGAAGAAGAAAGCCAATTCTGAGTTGACTCAGTCCAACAGATTTGCAATATTGTATGAAGATGTTGATGAGAATAGGTCAGAACTGGCAATACTGGAGAGGGCTGATTCCTCTATCAGCCAGGGGAACAATCCTCCTTCCAGTTTAGGTGGGATGCAGAGTGGACAGAAACCAAGACAGGTGGTGGTGGTGGCAATAGGGGACTCTATTATTATGAGGGTAGATAGGGTAATCTGCTTTCAGGAACGTGAGTGTCGAACAGTATGTTGTTTACTGGGTGCTTGGGTTTGGCATATTTTGAACAGGGCAGACTGATTATTGGGAGGGCTGGAAGAGATCCATTGTAGGAGAAAGATGGAGGTCCCTAAAGAGTGATTTTAGTGATTTAAGGTGCAAGTTCAAGGCAAAGACCTCTAGGGTAGTGTTTTCTGAAATACTAACTGTGCCATGCACCAAGGCAGGTAGGCAGGCAGGCAGAGGGAGCTCAGGGAGCTTAATGCTTGGCTCAAATATTGGTGTAGGAAGGAGAGTTTGAGGTTTTTAGAGCACTGGGCTGAATTTGCTCTTGGGTACAAGCTAAATGGAAGTGATGTATTGCACCTAAACAGTAGCGGAGCCACCGTGCTATGGGATAGAATGCAAAAAAGTTGGAGGATGTCATGACCGATGCTTACCTCCTGTTTGGGAGCATCTTCCGATGCTCTCCCTTTTGCCGCCTAGTCGCTTCCTGGCTGGCCCGTCATCAGTTTTCCCATGCCTTCTGCTGGCCTCTTCCTCTCTGTGGTTTATTGCCGGAATCCACGCCTCATTTTGGTTCCCGCTTCCGGTCCCGGGCTATTTCAGTCTGGCGTGCACCACAGACAGAAGCGTTGTTATAGCATCTCGTGCCTGCGTATTATTCTGTCCAGTACCTATCTCATAGCCTTTATCTTGGCCTGGATCGCTGGCTGACCATTCTCATTGCCTGCTACTTGTCTGCATTATACTGCCAGCCTGTGTATGACCCGGATAGCTGTCTGACCATTCTACTGCCAGCTCCTTTAGTGCTCTGAACTGCCAGCCTGTGTATGACCCGGATTGTTCCTTGACTTCTCTGCTGCCTGATCTTGTCAGCCTAGCTGTTCTGACATTCTTTGGGATCTTCTCTGTTCCAGCTCTTCGGGGTTCCACTGGCATCTTGGATCCTGAGTGAGTACCATTTCAGTACCTTGTTTCCATGTTGGAGTGCTAGTCTTTCTCCCTGGGGATAGCTTAGTATAGTTTGCCTGGGTAGGGGTTATCCTGGGTTACCTTTCAGCTTCTCTGTTGGGGACCACAACATCTGGCTTTGAGGCCAGCACCTTTAGGCGGCTCAGCCACAGCAAAACCCTGTCCTAGACAACCTCCGCTCCCAAGCACCGTACCCAAGCGTCGATCCCCAACTACTTGCTCAGTTATCCCTTGTTGGAGGAGCCTTCTTATCTCCCTGTTACTCCCGTCTTTTATTCGGGCTTCTAGGTCCTGCATTACAGAGGATCTTTTAAACTAGAAAAGGTGGGAGGGTATATATATCTATATATATATAAAAGAATAAGCCTCATTGCATAATTTATGGTACCTCACACACAGAACATAATTTATGCCTCCTCAGAAAACAAACACACATTGAACAGAATGCCTCATTACATAATTTATGTCTTATTAGGAGACACAACTCTCATTGGGTGATTCAATGGGGACATTACTGCTCCCATTGGGTGATGCAATGGGGGCATGTTTATCATACAGGGAGTTGGCCCGCCCACCACTATTCAACTGACAAAACAAACAAAAAAAAAAAATAGCTGCCACTCGCTCCTGAAGTAGGGGATATCAATAACTTCTCCCAGTCCACACACACTCTCACTCAGGATCATGACCCCACAAACACACTGTTTCACCTCTCACAGATAATTGTAACCCTCCATACACTCTGTTTCAGTATGAGGGTGTAATGTTTCCATAAAATACAAACTCAGGGATAAACTTAATAGCAACTCTTTTATTTAACCCTTTCAGTGCCAGAGGGGTATGCAACACATTGCTTTGCAATGCGTTGCTTACCCCTCTGGCACTCAAAGGGTTAACTCTTTTCATCTCTTCAGTCACCTCACTAACTGTCTGTTTTCAACTGTCACTCCTCCACTTCCTGCTTCCTGATTCCCGCCCTTTCTTCTTAAAGGGAGAGATGCTTTGCTGTATGTTACAGAAGGCAAGCCTCAAACACCACTTTCTTTTTGTTCCCTCAGCATATTGCTACGTTGCCTCAATTGAAGAGCCACTGTGTGTTATATTGCTATGTTACCTCAGCTTAAGTAAGGAGTTACTGTTCCCGTTGGGTGAGTCAATGGAGGAGTGATTTAAATCATTCAGGGAGCTGACCTGCTCCCACTATCCAGCCCGCCCACCACTATCCACGTGACTGAAAAAACAAAATGGATGCCACACGCTCCTACACCACAGACTCGCACAGAAGCCACACACACAAGCCACACACACACACACACACAAGCCACACACACAAAAGCCACACACACACAAGCCACACACACAAAAGCCCCACACACACACACAAAAGCCACACACACACACACACACACACACACAAAAGCCACACACACACACACACACACACAGAGTCCCCAGGGGTCCCTCCACCAACCTGAGACACACATTGAGCTGATCCAACAAAGAGAGGACGGGATCGGCTCCAGTGCACCTTCATTTCTGGTATCCGCAACACAACAATGCTTTTGGCTCCTGGTGCACAATGTTCTTCTGCTGCAGGAAGCCCAGCTGCTTCGTGTAGCTCGGAGGCAGGCAGGTCCTGTACCAAATACTTCATGTTCCCCCTTCATGAAGCACAACACTCCACCTCGCAACAGCCCGGTCATGAGGCCCTTCAAGGAGCTCTCTACAAGCAACAGCTGGATGCGGCTATTACCTGTGGCTGAGGGGCTGGAGACAGACCATGCTGGAGCCACTCTGTAGTACACACTCTTTCACACAAGCTTCTTCACCGCCGCTCTCTGCCCGCTGTCACACACCTGCACTGTGTAAGTACCCTGGCACAAAAAATATACATGCCACACTATAGCTGCTCCAACCACACACACCATCCCTCCTCAGTTCCCGCTCTCGGTTCCTGGGCTGCGTCCCTAGTAACGCTCTTGGCCGAGGCATGGGGCAGGAGGTGTCTTCCTGGCCAGGGAGCCGGGCCAGTGGTTGTCTGGCAGCCTCTGAGTGTGCATGTCCAGAGTCCACTTCAGGGACTGTGGACTCCATGACTATCGCTACATACTGGGACAGCTGGTTAACCCTTTCAGTGCCAGAGGATTAAGCAACACAATGAGCAATGCCTTGCCTACCCCTCTGGCACTTACAGGACCGTAATAATATCTGTATGTGTGTGTGTGTGTGTGTGTGTGTGTGTACGCATGTATGTTCGTGTGTATGTATGATCAATGTCTGTATATGTCACTGTATCTGTGTGTGTCTATGTATGTGTGCAATATGATTCTTTCTGCTTCACACAGTACACAAAAAAAACATCATCAGCCAATACAGCTAGATGAAATGTACAATACAAACAAATACAAAAAATTCTTACAAAACACATTCAACATGCCACCTACAACATTTCAAAGAAAAAATGCTACATAACACATACCCTACTACAATGACGGGCAACGCCGTCACATATTGCTAGTATACATATATATATATATATATATATATATATATATATATATATATATATATATATATATATATAGACTGTAAGCTCTCACGAGCAGGGCCCTCTGATCCTCCTGTTCTACACATCTGATTGTACTATTTAATACCTCTGTATGTCTATTCCCCAATTGTACAGCGCTGCGGAATTAGTCGGCGCTATATAAATAAAGAATAATAATAATAATAATAATCTCTCAAAAATTAGGTAGAGTAGATAAGAACTGAGTCCAAGTAAATGATCATGGGGTGGAGAAGGGTTGGGGATAAATGAAGCCGATAGGGAGGAACTCCTATTAAATGAAGATAATAAAAAAGGCATGTATGGAGTAAAATATGCAAAGACTTCAAAATGAACTGTATGTTGGCAAATGCAAGATGTATGGTAGATAGTGATGATCGAGCACCCCGATGCTCGGGTGTTCGGGTGCTCTGGCCAAGCGCCCCCGGAGGCTTGAGTGCTCACCCGAGCCCCATTGAAGTCAATGGGAGGACTCGAGCATTACACCAGGCACCCCCTGCTCTGATGAGGGGAGGGTGCCTGGTCCATAGGAAAAGGGCAGAAAATGATGGAAACACCACAGAAATGGTTCAGGGACAGCATAGGGAGGATGTCTGGATGCACATTGCCCCTTCCTCAATGCCCCCTTCATCTCCACACTGCCCCTTCATCTCCACGATGCCCCTTCCACACTGCCCCTTCATCTCCACACTGCCCCTTCATCTCCACATTGCCCCTTCCACACTGCCCCTTCATCTCCACACTGCCCCTTCATCTCCACAATGCCCCTTCCACACTGCCCCTTCATCTCCACACTGCCCCTTCATCTCCACATTGCCCCTTCCACACTGCCCCTTCATCTCCACACTGCCCCTTCATCTCCACAATGCCCCCTTCAACTCCACAATGCCCCTTCCACACTGCCCCTTCATCTCCACACTGCCCCTTCATCTCCACATTGCCCCTTCCACACTGCCCCTTCATCTCCACACTGCCCCTTCATCACCACATTGCCCCTTCCACAATGCCCCCTTCATCTCCACAATGTCCCCTTCATCTCCACACTGCCCCTTCCACAATTGCCCCTTCATCTCCACAATGCCCCCCTTCATCTCCACCATGCCCCTTCCACAATGCCCCTTCCATCTCCACACTGCCCCTTCCATCTCCACACTGCCCCTTCATCTCCACACTGCCCCTTCCACAATGCCACCTTCTCCACACTGCCCCTTCCATCTCCACACTGCCGCTTCCACACTGCCCCTTCCATCTCCACAATGCCCCCTTCATCTCCATCTCCACGATGCCCCTTCCACAATGCCCCCTTCATCTCCGCAATGCACCTTCCACAATGCCCCCTTCATCTCCGCAATGCCCCCATCTCCACTTCACCTCCACATTGCACCTTCATCTTCACATTTACCCTGGTGGTCTAGCGGTGTACTTGACAGATCTGTGCCTCCTTCGGCACAGATCTCTTTGACTGAAGCTCCCGGCGCCGCTGTAGTAATGCAGAGGCTGGGAGATGATGTCATCTCCCAGCGCTCTGTATTACTAGAGCGGCGAGATGAGTGAGAGATCAGGTAAGCTGCGGGCGTGGGGGTTGAATCTCCCGGCCAAATGAGGGGGGCCCGGAAAGCCTCATTCAAGTTGAATGAGGCTTTCCGGGCCCCCCTCATTTGGCCGGGCCCTAGGCAGGCGCCTTGTGCGGGGAGGAGGCCCGAACATGGCGGGCGAGCACATGCGGTACTTGTACGAGTACCGCCATGTGCCGAGCAGAGCGATGCTCGAGCCGAACCGAGCTTCGGCCGAGCATGCTCGCTCATCACTAATGGTAGATAAAATGGGACAACTAGAACTTCTGGTGGTTATGAGCATTTGGACATAATTGGTGTAACTGAAACATGGTGGGATGATACGCATGATTGGGCTGTAAACATAGATGGCTATTCCCTGTTTAGGAAAGACATGATTACTATAAAAGGGGGAGCTGGGTGCTTATATTTGAAATCACAGCTAAATCAAAATTTAAGGGGTGATATTAGTGAGAAAACTGGCCATAATGTGGAATCCTTGTGGGTAGAAATTGAGAATAAATGCGGTGTAAAAATTAGGAAAGCTGCACAGTTTGGGCATACTATAATTATGGGATATTTTAACTATCTGGATGTCAGCTGGAAAAATGAGACCTGTCAGAGTGCTAAGGGAAGCAGGTTTGTGAGCCTGCTTCTGCAAACCTACATGTCACAAATGGCAGAAGTGCCCACAAGAAATAGCTATGTATAGGACCTAGTGATAATGAATAACATAGAATACACTATTAAGGTAGGTGAATATTGGGGAAACAGTGATCGCAACATGGTTACATTTGAGATCAGTCTGTCAAAGCAAAATGGTATAAGTTCAAACAAAACTCTTAATTTTACAAAGCTAACTTCAAAATGTTTTGAAAATCAATGCAACAGACAGAATTGGATAAATTATTTAAATTAATTATTTACAAATACAGATTTCAAACTTAAGCTGCAGAAATGTACCCAAAACTATATACCAGTGGGGAACAAATGCAAAAGAAGTTGATCACAGCCAATGTGGTTAACTGCAAATGTAAAGAAGGAATGGCAGGGGGAAAAAGCATTTAAACTATTAAAGTCTGAAGGAACAGAACATTATTTCTTACAATACAGGGAGTACAAAAAAGATTGCAAAAAGGCAATTAGGTTAGCAAACATAAGTAATGATGCTCAAATTGCAAAGGAGAGCAAGACTAATCCAAAAAAGTTTTTCAAATACATAAATGGCAAGAAACTTAAGAGGGAGTGCGTTGAACCTTTAAAAAACGAGATGAGTGAGTTGATTAGAGAGGATAAGGAAAAGGTCAATGTTCTAAATACTTTCTTTGCATTAGTATATACATGGAAACAAGGAATGGTAGAAGAGCCTCATAAATTAACAAATAAAACCATACCATTATCAGATATTGGGTTAACACAAGAAAAGGTCATGGGAAGACAATAAAAATAAGACTGATAAATCACCGGTTCCTGATGGTATACATCCAAGGGTTCTTCAGGAACTCAGTGCATTGTTAGCAAGACCCCTTCTTTTTACTCTTTAAAGATCCTCTCACTACAGGCTCAGTGCCTCAAGATTGGCATGAAGCCAGTGTAGTGGCTCTATTTAAGAAGGGAACTAAAACAGAACCTGAGAATTTAGAGCTACTAGTTTTAAAGCCCGTGTACACAGGCCAATACTGGCGGCGCTGCGGTCATGCGCAGTACTGGCTGCCCACGCCGGTGTTGATACGGAGCAGGGCACTCTGAATTCAGACTGTAGTCCTCTCTGCTCACTTGAAGGTGCACAGAGAGAACGCCGGTATGAAATAAGAGCGCCCTGCTCCGTATGAGCCACGGCACAGGCAGTCTGTACTGCGCATGACTGCAGCACGCGCAGCCATCTCTACTGAGCATGATGGCTTCTGACAAACATCCTTAACTAATTATAATATAGGATGAGTCTAACCTCTGTAGTGGGAAAACTGCTAGAAGGGATAATAAGGGATTATATTCATGATTATACAGCAACAAATAAAATGTTAAGTTGGAATCAACATGGTTTTATGAGGAATACATAATGCCAAACTAATTTTTTCAGCTTCTATGAAGAAGTAAGTAGCTACCTAGATAAGGGTAAGGTAGTTGATGTAGTATATCTAGATTTTTTACATCATTGATACAGTGCCACACAGGAGGATGGGATATAAAATATTGAAATTATGGCTAGGGGATAACCTTTGCAATTTGATAAAAAACTGGTTAAAGAATAGGGAACAGTGTGTGGTTGTAAATGGACAATTCCCCAGTACAGTTAAAGCTGAGAGTGGAGTAACTCAGGGTTTAGTACTTGGTCCACTGCTTTTTAACATGTTTATGATGAATGACCTGGAAATAGATATAGAAAGCAAAATATCAATATTTGCAGATTACACTAAATTATGCAGGGTAATACTCAGAACAGGATATTTGTTCTCTACAGAGGTATTTACATAAAATGGCAGATTGGGCAAACAAATGGAATATGAAATTTAATGTGGGAAAGTGTAAAGTCATGAATTTCAGAAGAAAAAATCCCAAGGCTACCTATGAACTTAATGGAATAATTTTAGGGGACTCGTTGCTAGAGAAAGACCTGGGAATCCTTGTAAACTACAAACTTGGAAACAGTGACCAGTGTCAAATAGCAGTAGGGAAAGCAAACAAAGTTCTATCTTGCATAAAAAGGGGTATTGAATCAAGAGTGGATAACATCATTTTGCCATTGTACAAATAATTGGTAAGACCTTGTCTCGAATATACAGTGCAGTTTTGGGCACAGTTCTGAAAAAGGATATTCTAGTACTGGAGTGAGTACAACAAAGAGCAACAAAATTAATTAAAGGAATGGAGCATTTGATGTATGAGGAACAACTCGACAAACTTGGCTTATTTAATCTAGAGAAAAGACAACTAAGCGGAAATGTTATCACAATGTACAAGTATATGAGAGGTCAATACAGGGATCTTTCTGGTGAGCTATTTATTCCAAGGCCTGATCAAATAACAAGGGGACACCCCTTGACATTAGAGTAAAGGAGTTTTCAAGTTTGGCAGAGGAAGAGATTTTTACATTAAATTATGGAATTCCTTGCCTAAGGATGTGGTTATGGCAGATACAATGGATACTTATAAGAGAAGATAGATACATTTATTTCAAAAGGGAACATATAGGGTTATACTGTGTTTCAATGGGCAAAACAGGAAGGTCTGATAAAGATGAACTTATTTGGTAGCAGGAAAGGTATATGACTGAAACAGAAAAAAACTGTGTAGAAGGAATAAAAACGCTAACAAGGTGAGGTTGCTGAAGAAGGTATAATGTCCCACTGTTTTCTGCCAAGATATGCTATCCATGCTCTTTTGAAGAAACACAAGGAAACAGGCAATGGTGAGGACTGTAGATGCACTGGTTGGCCAAGGAAACTTAGTGCAACAGATGAAAGATACATCATGCTTACTTCCATCCGCAATCACGAGATGCCCAGCAGTGCCATCACCTCAGAATTGGCAGAACACAGTGGGTTCCTGCTACCCCCGTCTACTGTCTGGAGAAGACTTGTGAGAAATGGTCTTCATGGAAGACTAGCGGCCAAAAAAGCTATACCTACGACATGGAAATAAGGCCAAGAGACTCAACTATGCATGAAAAGACAGGAACTAGGGTGCAGAAAAATTACAGCAGGTGCTCTGTACTGATGAGTCAAAATTTTAAATATTTGGATGTAGCAGAAGGCAGTTAATTCACAGAAGGGGTGTAGAGCTCTACAAGAATGAGTGTCTGCAGGCAACAGTGAAGAATGGTGGAGGTTCCTTGCAAGTTTGGGTCTGTATTTCTTCAAATGTAGTTGGGGATTTGGTTAGAATAATGGTCACCTCAATGCTGAGAAGTACACACAGCTACTTATACATCATGCAATACTATCAGGGAGGCATCTGATTGGCCCCACATTTATTCTGCATCATGACAATGACCCCAAACATATAGCCAAAGTTATTAATAACTATCTTCAGTGTAAAGAAGAGCAAGGATTCCTGGGCGTGATGGGATGGCCCCCACAGAGCCCTGATCTCAACATCATTGAGTCTGTCTGGGATTACATGAAGAGAAAGAAGCAATTGAGGCTGCCTAAATCCACAGAAGAACTATAGTTAGTTCTTATCATGGTGCCCATGATTGCTGCCTTTCTCTGTCATTTACATTTAGGGGCTGTCCATTGGCTGCCTGTCTACAGCCCACCCTGTATTGCCTATTTAGACTGAGCTTGGGCACCCTTTGGTTGCCCTTTCGTGGTGTCTCTATGTCGCCTGCACCTGTATTGTGTTCCTGAGCTTCCTGGGCCGTGTTGCCTCTTTACTCACCTGTGATCATCTGAGTCCCTGCCTGACAGCGTCCTCGGTTCCAGCTTCCGTTCCTGATCCGGTTCGAGTTGCTGTTCCTGCTGCTGTTCCTGCTGCCGTTTCTGATCTGGTTTCCTGCCATGGTGATTCAGTTCTTGTCCTGACCGGCTGTGTTCCTGCTCTTGGATTGCCTGCAGAGCGTCTCTCCTCCTTCACTCTCTTGAAGGTGTACTCCAGTACGTGGGTACTGGTTCACTCCACGTTAACCGGTTGCTTGCCCAGTCTTAACAGCACCGGTAGAGATTGGGTTACCCCAGTACGCGGGTACTGGTTCGCTCCACGTTAACTGGCTGCCTGTCCAGTCCCTCACAGCACCGGTACAGATTGTGTTACTCCAGTACGCGGGTACTGGTTCGCTCCACGTTAAACGGCTGCTTGTTCAGTCCTAGACAGCACCGGTGGTGTTTGTGTTTCTCCAGTACGCGGGTACTGGTTCGCTCCATGTACGACCGGCTGCTGTTTGGCACCGGTAGAGGTTATGTCACTCCAGTACGTAGGTACTGGTTCGCTCCTCGTAAACCGGCTGCTTGTTCAATCCTAGATAGCACCGGTAGAGATATTCTGTCACTCCAGTACGCGGGTACTGGTTCGCTCCATATTGAACCGGCTGCTTGCTCAGTCTTAAACAGCACCGGTAGATATTGTGTTACTCCAGTAGGCGGGTACTGCCTTCTCCACCTGCCCCTCCTCCAAAATCATGGGTGCGTTGTTATTGGAATAGAAATGGTGCCCTTGAGAGCATGAACTGTGGCTCTCATCAACAACTGCAATGTGCACAGTGTGTGTGGTAAATAACATCTGGGGGCACAACTGTATTCAAACACCATGACACCAGAACCCAATTACTGCAGTGTCACTATACCCCTTGTTCAGACTAGGGATGGGCAAAAATTTCCACCTCAAACTGAAATCGGTGAAAAATGCACTTTCCGTTTGGCAAAAAATTTCCTGCAAAATGTGCTGATTTTCTGCTTTTTCCCACTTTTTTTCGCCTAGCTTATTCCTTTGAAATCAAAGGGAACATAGAAGTTACACACAACACATAGAAAATATTATTTTATTTTCCAAAGGCATAGTATAAAAGGGGCATGAGGGTGTCTGTGTTGGTGGAGTGTGGGGAAAGAATCAGTTGAATATGGGATGATTTTTTGGGGGGGTTGTTAATTGGGATTGGAGGAGGAGACATGGTAAAAAAGGGGTCTGTGGAGGGTGCCTGTGTTGGTGAATGAATGAATTTGTTTTTGGGGGGTTTCTTGACTGCTATTGGGGGGGGCAGTTAATAAAAAATAAATCAATAAAATAAAATAAGAAATCTGTCTGTAAAGTGATAGAGACAGGAACCCCCTGACATAAGCTGTCGCTGGGGTGGACTGATACTTAATTTGATAGAGTATTTTGTAGAGGATGATTTGTTACATTTGTTATTAGAGGCCCAAGCCCTGAGGAAACATTGATTTGTATGACTTATACTTATTAGAGGCACAAGCCCTGAAGAAACAATAATTTGTAGGACTTAAGCTTGTTTGGTCCAAGCTCTAAGGAAACATTGATTTGTAGGACTTAGGCTTGTTAGAAACAACCCCCCAAAAATTGTTTATTTTTTTTTTTATAGGACTATGTTTTGTTTTGTTTTTTCTTTCAAAGCACAAGCCCGGAGAAAAAAAAAATGCCCTACTGGCCTAATGCCAGGAGGTCATGTTGGCCAGTGGCCACTCTCAAATGTCCTCCATAGTCCTGATTTGCAACTGCTGTTCCTACTGCTGCTGTTGAGTTGTTTAAGCAGCAGGATAATTAGGCAATAGCAGTAACATGGAACATGGAGGATGACGGTTCCACTTGCCACGACTAACTCCAGTGATGTTCCTGAGGCAGTAGAAGCACAATAAGTAGCCCCCAGTCTATGTGGAGAAAATAAGAAGTTGGAAGTTAAATCGTCCCCACCTGCTCCTCCTCCAAAATCATGGGTGTGTGGTTATTAGAATATATTGTTTTCCCTTGAGAGCAGGAACTGTGGCTCTCATCAGCAACTGCAGGGTGCACAGTGTGTGTGTTGTAAATAACATCTGGGGGCACAACTGTATCCAAACACCATGACACCCTAAACCAAGTACTGCCTCTGTCACTATACCCCTTGTCCAGAACCCGCTAAGGACACATAACAACTTGCTGACAGTTTAATAGTGATGATGAATCCTCCCTGCCACCATTAAAGCATATTCTGTGGTATGGAATCTCCTCAGCTGCTGCTTGATGCACTGCTTGTGATTCTTCTCCACCACACAGGCATGTGTGGTCAGTGCACCACACAGTGTGGAATGTGTAGAGATGAACTGCCACATCCTAACATCAACAGAGTGGCTATAATTTGGCGGGGGGGGTTAACGATGAATGATGTGGACTGGCAGAAGATGTAGTTGTTACCCTAGAAGGTGATGGTGAGCTAGTTGTTTCACTTGTCATGGAACTTCCAGTCTCTGCCTGGGTTGCTCTATTTTTCATCCTCTTTGATCTCTGCCTCTCCTCTTGTTGCCTTTCTGGAGAGTTAGGGGATACAGCAACAGCAGTGCTTGATTTCTGTGGTGGGTGTTCGTCTTAAACATGTTTACATAAATGTCATGCTGTTTGTGTTTCAAGTGTGATATCAGGGCACTTGTGCCAAGGTGTGTTCCCTCTTTTCCTCTTCTCACTGACTTTTCACAAATTGTTCACAGTGCTGTTGCTGATGACTGCACTGTGCCTGCCCCAACAGAAGAAAAGTCCCATACCCATGATGACTTTTAGGAGAAAGGGAACAGATGGAGAATAATGGCCTCTTTCTTCTTGTCCTTCACATTCCCCTCCATTGTCTGTGGCAGTGGATAAAGTTGCTGCTGTTGCTGCCACTACCTGAGATTCAGCAATGCAACAAGGACCAGGAGTATTGCTGGCACTGGCAAGTGGAACCTGTCCTAGTACCGCATCATTTGTTTACCCCATTCCCACTGTGTCCACGGTGGTCTGTGGCACACTAGACTGTCCCTCAGCATCCTGCTGCCCTTGCAACTCGGCATCAGAAGGAATTAGAGCAGTTGTTGTCAGGAGGTACAGCAACAGTGGTGCTTGATTTCTGTGGTTGGTTTTTGGCTTTAACATAAATGCCATGGTGTCTGTGTTTCATGTGTGTTATCAGGGAGATTGTGCCAAGGTGTGTTTCCACCATTCCTCTTCTCACTGACAAATTGTGCACAGTGCAGTTGGTGATGACTGCACTGTGCCTGCCCCAAGAGAAAATAGTCCCATACCCATTACTTCAGGGGGGAGGGAACAGGTGGAGAAAAATGTCCTCTTTCTTCTTTTACTTCACATTCCCCTTCACGGTCTGTGGCAGCAGATAATGTTGCTGCTGTTGCTGCTACCGCCTCAGATTCAGCACTGCAACTAGGACCAGGAGTATTGCTGGCGCTGGCAAGTGGAACCTGTCCTAGTCCCGCATCACTTGTTGACCATATTCCCAATGTGTCCACGGTGGTCTGTGGCACACTAGCCTGCTCCTCAACATCCTGCTGCCCTTTCATCTCTGCATCAGAAGGAATTAGAGCAGTTGCAAATTCCTCAAATTTCAAAATGTCACTGCTAATGGTGGTGGTGATGCCCATCCTAATCCCTGTCTCCCATTCCTTCTCATTTTCTGTTAAAAAGTCCATCAATGTCTCTTCCACCCCAGCTTCTCCAGCATCATCATCATTACCACCACCACCACTAGTCCCTACATGCTGCTGCTCTATTACAGACATCTCACTGCTGCTTGGAGGAGGTGACGAGCAATGTCACACTTGTCATTTCTTGGTCAAGTGAAGAAGGCAGTCTGGCAGCAGTAGTAGCAGGCTCAGGCAGCTGATCTGTGCTCCTGTTGGTGGTTATGGTATTAATTGTGCGCCTGTTCTCACCCAACAACAGTTCTGGCCTCTTAGTCTTCAGAATCATGTTCCGCTTGGACACTTTAGTGAAGGGAAGGGGAGGACTCCCAGTCCCCGGGTCAGAGGAATGGTGTGGGATCCCTTGACTGCTAGTCTGGACACTCTCAAATGTTACCCCTACAGCTCCTGCTGCTTCACCATTACTGCTTGTACTACTAACACCAACCACATGAAGTTCAGCAGCAGACTCTTCCTTCTCAGTCTCACAGTCACTACTAGTAATATGTGGATATTGTTGTTGATTACTCCCCCTTCACTCCTAACACTAACAAGCTGCTGGACCTTAGTAGCAGTAGTAGTACTAACACTGGAGGGACTGCTTGGGAATAGCAAGTGTGACTTAGGGTCCCTTGCTGTCACACTTGGCATCATCTTCTCCTTCACCCCTCCTGAGTACTACAAGACATTCTAGCAGCTGGCAGAGTATTGGTGGCAGCAGGTTCAACACTGGCAGCAGGTACAGTACTGGTGGAAGCAGGTGCAGCACTAGTGGCAGCAGGTGCAGCAATGGTGGCACTGACAGCAGGGACAGCATGTCTTGAAGCAGGCACAGGCAGCTGACCTGTCCTGCTCTCACTAGTACTACCCTTCTCTTCCTCCCTTTCCATTAATTTCCCCAAGATCCCTAGAGGTGATTTAGGGGGACTGAACAGCATTGGTTCAGTACTGCACACTTCCTCCTCCTCAGACTCAGTGGACACATAAGGGTCCTTCCAGTTCCTCCTTCTATTAGTTTCAAGCCTGCTCATAGTGATAGCAGTCACTATGAGCCTCTCTTGCCTCAGTTTTACAAATAATTCACAGCAGAACAGCACAGCATGTCTACATCACTCTGTAGCTGCTTCTATTGAGTTTCTCTTCCGCAAATACGTAATTTTACAGCGAAAAAGTGAAAACAACGTAAATCAATGGGTGAAAACTTTCTTGCCACTGATAAATTGGCAGGGAATTTTGGCCAATGGGCAAAAAATGTGAAAACTGTAGTCGATGATTTAAAAGTGGATTTTTTCATGAAAAAATAGACAATAATGTGGTTTTCTCAGGATTTCTCACTGGAACACAGTGACAACTTTCACCAATCCCTACACGTGAACACATGTATAAGGCTATGCCTACATTTGTGGGAGGGGCTTGAGGCCTTTATATATCCTCCAGTCCAGAACCTCCCGGTTCACATCATCTCAATGAGCCCATGCTACCTGTTGTGCTCTTACTTCCCACCGGTGCCAGCTGGTACACCAAACTATGTACAACTTCACATTGCATACTGCAGTGTTTTCTTTCTTTCGTTGAGTGTTAACGTTGTCTCTCTTGTCCTATTCACTCAGACTCCCCCCCCCCGCACTCTCATCCCCCCTTTTTTTTAATCTTCCCCTAGGTTTTCCTTGCATTCCTTTGCCCATCCTGTCACATTGCAACTGACTCTGACTCACAACTGGGCCCTAGTGCCTGGCTCTCTGTCTGCTACAGTGCCGTTTTGTGGAACCAGGTACTATGCATGTCCAAAATTTGTCTAGTGCTGTCTCTCTGCATTGCAAGACTAGCTACCCCCCCACACACACACACAGACACACACCATTATCTTTACACCTTTCTTCCATTTTATTCCCACCTAGTTGTGTCTAGCCACTCCTTTTTCTCACATGCATAAAAACTTAGAAAAAGAATTTGAAGGAAGATAAAAACCATACGGCCCATCTAGAACAGAGGTTCTCAATCTGTGCCCTCAGTGGCCACTAACAGGCCAGGACTTAGGAATTTCCCTGCTAGAACACGTTGATCAGTGGCTTATTGATTAACTCACCTGTGCTCTTAAAAGAAGATTCTCCCATCCTGGCCTGTTAGTAGCCACTGAGGGCATGGGTTGAGAATCACTGATCTAGAATGTCCATTTTTCCCTACTGTAAAAAACCTCTAACCTTATTTGGTCCATGATCTTGTTTTATGTTCAGGGCAATAAAATAAGACCACACCTATACCATCCCTTTTTTTTTTTTTTTAATATATTTTATTATCAGATTACTCCATACACATACAAAGAAAAAGGGTACATGTAATATCTCTCAAGTACAACAAGAATATGCAAACATGTATAACAGATAAAAGAAACAGATGCATATTAATAGGGCGTACAGAGTCAACCTGAGGTTTTTTATAGAAATTCAACCCAAGCTCCAAACATCTAACCAAACTAAGCTAAATCTATACCCCTTGATCCCAGTTCCTCTCTCCCCTGAGCCAGCAGCAACCCCCAACCCCCACCCACCAGCCAGTGCCACCACAACATCCCAACATAGATAAGAGTCAGACACAAATGTGTACAACAAGTATATGCCACAAACATCCACACGGCAAGCAGAAATGAATACATTCGATCAGCTCCAAGAAGTTACACATCGTCGGGAGCTACAGTAGTGTTTGCTCTAGTTGTCCACCAGGTCTGCCACTGTCCCCAATCCTATCAAACTTAGCCGGAGTACCTCGGTGTAAGTAAACTAATTTATAATGTGGAAAACACTGTGAAACCAGGTTAATCCACGCCCTGCAATTGGGAGCTCTGTCTGACATCCAGTTCAAAGCCACCACCTTTCTCGCCATCACCAAGAGCTCACGCAGAAGAGATTTGTCATTAGCATCCTCAATCTCATCAGGGAAGATAGACAATAAGCAAATCTTTGGAGTCGCAGGAACAGGACTTCCCAACACCAGGGTCACAATACGCATTATCTCCGACCAAAACCTCCCAACCTCAGGACACTCCCAAACCATATGCAAATACGTGCCTCGAACATTGTCACATCGATGGCAATGGTCAGTACCAGAATTCCCCATTTTAAACAGTCTGATTGGTGTATAGTAAATTCTATGCAGAATATTAAACTCTAGCATTTGATGCCTAGTCGATGTCGCCATCTGAGCTGGTACCTCCTTCGCCATGTTCCACTCCCAATCCTCCAATAGGCCCAGATCCAGTTCCCATTTATTCCGTGAGGGTAATTCCTGATATTTCATGTGAGATTCCAAACACTGATAAATAAAAGAGAGAGGTCTCGGAGGATCAAAGGTCATCAACCTAGTAAGAAGCGGGAATGCAGCAATCAACGGTGCTCTATCACCCCACTGGGCTCTAAGAGCATGTCTGGTACATAAATAAGAATAGAAAAGATTGTGTGGCAGACGGTATTCGTCGTGTAGCTGTGCAAAGAATTTCAGCTGGTTATCATGATACAATTGTCCAAGAGTATTAATCCCATATCTAGTCCACAGAGGACCGAACTCACTACCAAGTAAGTCACGTAACCCCGCAGCACCCCAAAGAGGGGTGTCCGGGTCCATGGCCACATATCCCAGCAGTATCTTCAACTCCCCCCAAACCTCATATAAAGTTACAGCTAATGTAGTCAGAATTTTAAAAACTGTGGGGCCGCCATGCAAGAACTGGGGTAGCTCATACACAGGCTGCAATAACAGTGCATCTATCTGAGTAGTCTGATAGCGAGGTCTGGGGGAAACAAAATCAAGTTCATAACGACATTGCGCTGCCAAGTAATACCTGTAAAAGTTGGGCAAGGCAATTCCTCCCTCGTACTTCGGTCTCATAAGAGTAGTCAACTTGAGTCTAGCCCGACGCCCCCGCCATATGAAATGTGAAATAATTTCTTCTATTTGCCGGAAATATTTTTTAGGAATAGGGACCTGTGTATTCTGAAAAATATACAAAAACTTGGGCAAAAAAATCATTTTAATAAGATTCGACCTACCAATAACATTTAAGGGCAAGTGAAGCCATGCCATTGTTTTATCATTAAAAGATTGAATAGTAGACTCCTGCAGACCGCCATCAATCGGGAGCAAAGAGGACTTAGTCCAATTGACTTGAAATCCGGAATATGTACCAAAATCGTCCACCCACCACAACGTAGTCCTCAGGGAATCCCCATCATCACCAAGAAAGAGTAGAATGTCATTGGCATACAGTGCAATCTTTTCCTCTCTGCCCTCAATGCTGAGTCCATGGATCAACGGATTGATACGAATCAAAACAGCCAAAGGCTCCAGGGCCAAGGCAAACAAGCCGGGCGAGAGCGGGCAGCCCTGTCTAGTGCCACGATGCAAAGAAAAGGGTTGTGAACTCAGTCCACCCGTCACCACAGAAGCCCTGGGGTTGCCATATAAGATATGTATCCAGTTAATAAAGGATGGACCAAATCCAAAACTTCGAAGCACATGCCAAAGATATGGCCATTCGACAGAGTCAAAGGCCTTAGATGCATCAAGGGATTCTATCGCCCGAGTTCCAATGGGGTCGTGTGGAAGCTGCAGGTGCAAAAATAATCTTTGAAGGTTGTGGGACGTCGATTTGCCAGGAATAAAACCAGTCTGATCCTCATGTACGATGGTTCCCAACACAATATTTAATCTGGTAGCCAGTATCTTCGCCACAATTTTTGCATCCGTAGTCAAAAGGGAAATAGGTCTATAAGAGTCACAGAGCTCTGGATCCTTCCCTGGCTTAGGCAATACAATAATGGAAGCGTCATTCATGGAATCCGGAAGATGTCGGTCATCTATGGCAGCGTAAAAAGTGTTCAAGAGGTGAAGGGCTAAGATATCTGCAAACTCCTTATACCACTCTGCAGGAAGACCATCCACACCCGAGGCCTTGCCTGCGGGCAAACCACAAATCGCTTCTATCACCTCTCTAAGAAGTATAGGAGCATCTAACATGCGTCGATGTTCCAAAGAAAGTTGCGGAAGGTCACAATGATCAATAAAATGAGATATCTGAGACTCAGAGCGGGTTACCCGAGACTCATATAAATGAGAGTAGAAGCGCTGGAATTGCAAATTAATCATCCTCGGGTCGAGTATCAATTCACCCCCAGAATCCCGAAGTGAAGAAAGCAATGGAATCCCCCTATGCTGGCGAACAAGATGAGCCAAGAGCTTCCCCGCCTTGTCCCCATTTTCAAAAATATTTTGTTTCATATAAAAGACATGACGGGCATTCAGTTCAGAAAGTTTTGCAGAGTATCGCAACGAACAGGAAACAAACTCAGTGTAAGACGCCGAATCCCCACTCCCCACAAACTGTCTTTCCGCCTTAGCAGCCTCCGACTCCAGAACCTCCACTTCTCTAGTTTTTAGTTTATTTTGCGTAGATATAAGAGATATCAGAGAACCCCTTGCAACTGCCTTGGCAGCATCCCAAACAACACCCTGAGCAGCAGAATTGACATTGTTGGCAAAGTAGTCACATAAATCTTCCCTATGCCTAGACACCAATTGCGTATTGGTCAACCATAAGGGACTAAACCTCCAAACTCTGGGACTAGGTCTCTGGTCTCGATGTAAAGACAATAATAGCGGGGAATGGTCGGAAGCCACCCTGGTTAGAAAACAGCAATCCGTAACCCAATTCAAAGCCAGCTGGTTAGCAAACACATAATCAATTCTAGATAATGTTTTATAAGTGGCCGAGTGACAGGAGAATTCCTGGTCCCGCGGGTGAAGAGTCCTCCATACATCTACTAGTCCCATATCACCCACAAGATTGAGGAAGGCATTTCTATGTAATTTGGAATCACCCGCTGTCCCACCAAATCTATCCAGATCAGGATTAGCAGCTACATTAAAGTCACCCATACAAATTATATGGTGATGTGTCTTGTCAGAGACATATATAAGCATGCCCTGGAGGATTGATGGGTCAAAAGGCGGTGGAATATAAACATTGATTAAGACAAACAGAGCTCCCTGCAGCTTACACGTTAGGAAGAGGTAACGTCCCTGTGGGTCAGTCTTAAGATCAATGAATTCGAAAGAAACCAATTTAGAAATAAGGATGGAAACACCCCTGGCATATGTGGAATATGTGGCATGGTAATGACTCTGTATCCAATGCCTCCTAAGAGACAAAACTCTACCTGCAGTAAGATGAGTTTCTTGCAACATAACCAACCCCGGAGTCTGCTTCCGAACGTGGTTCAAAACTAAAGATCGTTTTATAGCATCATTCAGGCCACGCACATTCCAGGATAAAAATTTACAAATTAGTGGTGTCATCACTGAAATAAGTAGAATGTGTTACACCCCTGGCCACATGGTGTGATCTGTTGGGGGCGAGGAGCGCCCGACCCAGAAGAGAGAGGAAGATGGATCCCTAAGTTAACAATCGCCCCAACCATTACCCACCCTACCAACCCAGCCCCTATCCGAACATCCCACCCTATCTCCATCAACCCCAACCCGACAGAGATTTTATCCCGTAACCGGCCCAAACCCGTGGCCTGGCAACCAAACCTTCCTCCCCTTCCCTCCCACCCAATAAACAGAAACCAATCAACTAGCAGTTAAATATAACATAGAGAGTCCCGCCACACCCCCCGCCCCCCACAGCAGCAAGGTAGAGCAAAAATAAACACAGCATCATCTCCCAGTAACCTGTGGAAGAAGGCCCAGTAACTGAACCACCATAGCCATTCCTAGAACATAATCTCTCCCCTCCAACTGGAAGTGGATCCCCCAGCCATAGCCAGACGCCACTCCCACCTATCTGCCCCGTCTCTAGCACCCCCTGGGCGGATCGGAGGAAATGTTAAAGAAATGGGCTCCAGCATACTCTAGGAACCCAAATGTCAAAGTGCGGCAACTCGGCGTCAAACCACCACCCAAAGTATGCAAGACAGTGCCAATCTGGCAAGAATGTTTGCAAAACAGTAACCTATATTGGCATACAGGCATGTAAACATATATATACAGTCAGAAACATAATGGCCATAACAATATCATGTCCCAGTAACACAGCAAATCCCTCCGGGGCCCCTGAGTGCCCCCCCCCCCAGTTATACGTCCCATCTTAGCAGTCCTCGGGCATATCAGAGGCGGCATGAAATATACAAGCAAAACTAAAAGCTATTAAAATTTTCAGATGCTGAATGACAGCAAAGCAGCATCCAACGACCGCCCAAGGCATGCCAGAGAACACCCGCGAATCAACGATAGTGCAGAACATTAAGGCATCCGGGGGGAAAGAGAGAGAGAGAGAAAGAAAGAAGAAAAGAAAGAGAGAAAGAGAGAGAGAAAAAATCCCAATCCTATCCCCTCAAACAGGAGGCCAATCCCCGAGCTACAGCCAGACACTACTCCCACTCAATGTCCCTGTCTCTAGCACCCTTTGGGTGGATCGGAGGCACCAATAAAGGAATGGATTCCAGCAATCTCCAAGAACCCCAAAGCCAGAATGCAAGACAGCGCCAGTCCAGCAAGAGTGTTTTGCAAAACAGCAACCCAGACTGGCATATTCAGGCATATATGGCCATACATATACAATCATAAACCTAACGGGCATCGCAATATTGCATCTCAGTAACAAAGGAGATCCCTCTAGGGGTCACTGGACACCCCTCCCAATGAAGCATCCCATCCTAGCTGTCCCTGGGCACGTGAGAGGCGGCATGAAATATAGAATCAATATTAACATCTACAAAACTTTCAAGTACTAATAACATCAAAGCAGCGTCCAACCACTGCCCAGGACATGCCAGAGGACACCCGCAGATTAATGGCAGTGCAGAACATTGATGTGTCTGGGAGGAGAAAGACAGAGAGAGAGGGAGAGAAAGAGGAAAAAAAAAAAAAAAAAAAGTCCCAATCCACCACCCCCCCAGACAGGCGTAGAATCAAAGGCAAATGAGCTGAAACACATGATCATAATGACATTATCAAAACAGGCATACAATCAGGTTTACAAATATTATAACAAGTGGCTTCACCCCCAACCCCGTCTCTATAATAGAGATCTCAGAGCAGTTCATCACATAATATGCACTCTAGAGGAGCGGAGTCCAGCGGCAGCAGTGCCCCGCATCTCCTCCGCACATGGGCCGCATTACCATACTCAGACGAGCCTGACCTCCATATGGACAAACCAGCAGAAGCAGAATCAGTCCAGGCGGCCGATATGTTCTTCGGGGTCTGCCCCAGTGTCCATCAAAAATCATGGAGATAAAATATATGAAGTCTCAGAAAAACAAGACCATGGCAGCAGTAACAGGAAACAATGAAGTGATGAACTGATTCTAATGAGTGTCCACCCATTCTCTAGCCTCCGAATCCGACGTGAAGAAGATGGTATTACCGTCATGTACAATTCTCAATCTAGCAGGAAATAGTATAGAATAGGAGATATTCTTCTCTCGAAGTTTACGTTTCACCTCCACAAATTTGCGTCTCTGGCGCTGGACATCATCCGAGAAATCCGGATAAAAGGAGATTTCGTGATTTTCAAAAAGGATTTGGCCTTTCATCCTAGCCATACGAAGTATGGCATCCCGATCTCTGTAATTCAAAAGTTTAATAATCATCTGATGAGGAGAAGATCCAGGAGGTCTCAGGCCTGTCGGCAAACGGTGCGCCCTCTCAACAGTAAATGATGGGGACAGACCCTCTGTGCCAACATGCTCCCTTATCCAGGCTTCCATGAATTGCTCAGGAGCACGGCCCTCTCGGTCCTCCGGCAGTCCAATTATACGAACATTACTGCGTCTAGACCTGTTTTCAAGATCGTCTACCTTGGACTGAAGGGATCGCACTTGATTCTTCAGCTCATCCATTGTGGCAACCACAGGAGGGAGTGTGTCTTCAACAGTAGAGATGCGCTGACGAACATCAGTAATGCTTTCATGCAGGTTTTGTTGGTCCGCACACAAAAGATTAATCTCCACCTGCACTGTATCGATTTTATTGGTCAGGACTGCCTGGCAGGTAGCGATTGCGGACATTACTTCTGCAAATTGGGATTTAGGATCATCATCTTCAGAAACAGAGGACTGTGCCAGCGACGCCACCGCAGAAGGGGCCTCCATCATGGCCGTAGCCTCCTCCACCGCCATAGCTCTCCTAGCAAATTTACTTAGTTTATTCCTGTATTCTGATGACTTTTTTACCATAGTGAGATTGAGAAGACAAGTGCAGGTCAGATAAACATAGGCTAGAATCAGCGTAGGGTGGGTAATTGCCGCTGAGGCGGTAAGGTGCAGACGGGACCTCCCAAAATGTAAATGATATTCATCAGTTCAATAATACATGGGGCAGGAGGGGAAAACATTGAAGGGAAAGGAGACGAACAAGGTGGATAGCAGCTTGCCACAGTTAAAAGATGATGCATCAATAACAGGCCCTCCAGCTGCTCCTGTTAAAACTGCAGCAGTAGGCTCCTCAGTCGGAATTAGGTAGCAATCAGCAGCAGGAGCTCTGAGGTTAATATACATGGGGCAGGAGGGGAAAACATATATTGGAGAGGCAACAGACAGGGGAAAAAACACTCCGCTGAAGGTAGCAATAGGCTTACAGAGAAGACCTAGGAGCAGTGGCCATAACTGGAGTCCAGGACAGCAACAGTAGACTCTCTAGCCACCCTCATAACTTTAATGTATAATGCTGCAGTAGAAGGACATGTAGCAGCAGTTTAAGCAGTCCAAATAGTACAGCAATAGTAAGTCTCCCAGCCGCTCCTGTATCACCACTGCAGATCCACTAGTGAATCCAAAGATAATGTGCACATCCAAAAGGCTTTGTTGCAGCTATAGACCATCCGCCTCCACCGCAGCCGCAATATAACAGGGTTTAGATGGCCAATTTACATGGGGCAGATAGGGGAAACAAATATAGGGAAGGCAACTGACAGGGGAGTCCACCATCCAATTCAATTGCAGGTAAGAGATCTGGGGTTCGCAATAATAGGCCTTACAGTCGCTCCCACAGCCTCTGCATACAGTGCTCTCAAAGTAGAAACTACTGGCAGGGAAAGGGGAACGAGGCGAAAAATAACAAATAGGAGGGCGCACTAAAACTGAAGGGGCAGCATCTGGGCCATCCCATGCCCACTGGGGCCGTTAACAGCAGCAGAATCAGTCACTTACGAGTCTTGTTATGCGGATCTGAAAGCTCTGAGGCAGATGGTTTTGTACTGCAGGGCCTCCACGTCACCTCCGCTCCGTTCAGCTTTCAAGGACAATTTGCCGCCGGACGGAAGCGGTATGCAAGGCCGCGGCTCCAGGCCCGATCGTGCGAGTGATATTGCCGGCTTCCAAAAACATAAATAAGGGCTTTGCCAGACTGCCCAGGAATCAGTAAGTGCAGCTGAAGTGGTAGCACCGTAAAAACTGAGCTCTGCTGTCCGGATGGCGATGGGTACAAAATACCAGGCACGGAGCTTCTCCCAAGCGTGACCGCACAGTATGGGTGCCAGGCCACACCCCCTACAATCCCTGTTTAAATTCTATCCTTGTATTAACTTCTACCTCTTCTGCTGGTGGGTTGTTCCACGTATCTACTACTCTCTACATTTTTCTTACATTACTTCTAAACCTCTGTCCCTTTAGTTTTAAACTATAGCCTCTTGTTTTAACATTTTTACTTGTTTGAAAAGTACTCTCCTCCTGCACTTTGTTGAATCCCTTCATGTATTTTAATTTATTTTAATATTTGTATAACATCCCCCTTCTCTCTTCTATCCTCCAAGCTAAACATGTTCAGATCTTTTAGTGTATCCTGATATTTCTTTTGCTGCAGAACTGGCTAGGTTCAGTTCCTCTCCTCAGATTCTTCTTATCTGTCTGTCCTACTATTACTCTATCTCCCCATTTTGCCTTTCCTTTAATTCTTCACTATGTGTCAATTTCCTTTCATGTACTTCCATTACCTTCTCAGCTTGCTGTCCTAACCACTACTACCCTCTCATCTGAGGTTTCACATTAGCCTAGTCCTTATCTCTTTCATGAGGCTGAAGGTCTAGGTCCCATGCCTTACCTCCTTTCACTGAGGCCGAAGGCTAGTCTTCCCTACTGTATTTTTCCAATGTCACGCAAGTCTTTCTCCTTCCATCTCATTCCCCCTCTTAGTAGATGGAGGATGGCCTTATGTGCCATTAAATCTATAGAGACCACAGGGATTCCCCCCGACTACTGTTAGGAGGCTGAAGTTCTTAGCTAATGCCCCTTATCTTTCTGGCAGAGGCCAAAGGTCTAGCAGCTTAAAAACTCTTATCTCCAAGGCTTGGTTCAGCTTACACCACTTACCTCACCAGTAGAGGACATAGGTCTAGCTTATGTTCATACCTCATTCGCTCTGAGGCCTAAGGTCTAGCTTATGCCCCTTACCTTTCTTCTGATGCCAAAGGTCTAGCTTATGCTTCTTGCCGCTCCCTCCCACATGATTGCTGGTGCCAAGCCCACTCACCTGTTCTAAGCACTCATAAAAGATGCCTATAGCCCCTCTGCCCCCTACCTCTTTCTCAGAGGCCGAAGGACTAGCTCCCTGCTTTTCCTATTTCATAATAGCCTAAGGACTACTCCTTACCTCTTTCAAAGAGGTTCAAGGGCCACTCCTTACCTTTCTACTCCTTACCTCTTTCACAGAAGCTAAGGGACTACTTCATACCTCGTTCACAGAGGACAGTTGACTACTCCTTACCTCTCTACTCCTCCTTACCTCTTTCTCAGTGACCGAAAAACTACTCCTTACCTCTTTCTCAGAGGCCGAAAAAAGAGGTAAGGAGTCAGCCACTTTGGCACAACTTCTCGACACACTATCTCTTTCACTGTTTCCCACACCTCACTTTCCCCTACCCCACCACATATTTTACTTTTTCCCAGTAAACAGTTTTCCTAGCAATATGCCAGCATAGAGAACAATATTCTATGCATCATCAACTTTTTTCATCCATTTCTGTAGGTGATTTGTCTTATTTGTGTAATTGGATCAGTAAATTAGTATCCTCATACTAGTTTATGCTATTGAAGGTGCATTTATTACCACTGTCTAATTAACACATCTTCTCTGTTTGCTTTGTCTGTAATCAATAACAAATACACATGAACACAAGTGTTATGCTGAAGGTACTGATCAATATTGATTACATCTAATTTCTGTAACTTAATCTTAATCCATAATGTGGTATCCTGCTACTACATATATACTGATAAGTGACCACCTCAGAGTTAAGATGGGCTATATATTTCTCCAATTATAATATTCATCTTCATTACATTAGCCGATTTCATTATTGCAAATATGTTAATTCTGCTTCAGTTTATAGCAGTTTATAGCGGATTTCATTCATTCATTCATTCATTCACACTGATTGGATTTTATTTGGTTTTAGTTTGCTTATTTTGAGAGATTTTATTAATGTTAATAAAAGTTGCTTTACTATTGGTGCCCTCTCTATTTCTGTGACAATCCTATTACTTGCCATTTCATTAGGGGTAGGTCTGGTGCTTACAACTTTGTTTTCTAATCTTTTCTTTCTTTTGTTAGTTATCTTTAGTCCAATCACACACACTTTACACCTTAACAAGTGGTGCACCATTTTCTTCTGCAACAAAGCAGGAATTGCCACATTGAAAAATTAGAGGGGATGGTCCATTTCTCAGACAATCATTTTTGAATACTAAGAATTTAATTTAAAGCTGCTTTAGAATATGTAACTGAAAATTTGTGTTTCCTGTCAAATGATTTCTTGATGGAATTCTTCAGGATAGGGTATTGGTGAGCTGCAAGTTGGAGCCAATGCCAGAGATGCTCAGGAAAGAAAAATGGGTGGAAGCAGGTGTTACACATTCCTCCTCATCATTATTGTCAAGTTGAACGAGACATTTGGACAGCTTGGACTGCTTATAGTACTACTTTTAGTGCAGTCACATTTGGTAGTCTTCTATTCTACCAAATGGCTAAATGATACAGTTTTAAATGCAGTATCATTGATGATGGTGCTTGTGTTAGTGCTTTTCTTGTCACAACAAAAAGCTGCCTCACAATGAATTTTGCAGAACACTGAGTATCGTCTATTTCTGGACCTGCTTTTGTGACTTGACACATTTCTTTTATGCTGACACACAAGATGGGAGTTGCATTTATCAAGTAATCAGATTGTGTCAGGCAGCATCCTAATTGTGATTTGAATGATGATGAGGAGGAGGATCTTTGCTGCAGCTGTTGTTGTGAGTGGCCACTAGTGCTGCCACTGAACCCTGTCCTTTTATCATGTCTCCTTGAAGATTACATATTGAGCTTGATGTTGATTACAAAACCTGGAAAATACTTGAAAATATATATATTTTTTGGAGGGGGATTTAGATAAATAAAGGACTAGAAAGTGCTATTCACACTGTTTAACATTTGTGTAATCCTGTGATCTACAAATCATGCAAACATCCCACAAGGGAAAAATTGTAAAAATCATGTGTGTTCAATTACTACTGCTAGAATTTCTAAGTGTTTTTGTTTGTTTAATAGCATCCAGATGATTACATTTAATGAAAGTGTAGCTCTGTCACTGTAGAAGTTGGGGGGATTATAGCTCCAAAGTAGGGATGGGTGAAAGTTTTCAACTCAACTCTGAAGTAGTGGAAAACTGGCATTTCTTGCCTAGTGGTGAATTTCCAGCAAAAAAAGTACCATTTTTCCACTTTTACATCTTCCTCATTGCATTGAAATCATAGGGTACACTGAATTTTCACACAACATATAGCAAATTTTATTTCCCACAGATGAGGTATAAAAGGGGTCTGAGGGTGCCTCTGCTGGTGGAATCTGGAGGAAAGAATCAGTTGAACAGGGAATTTATTTTTTGGTGGGTTGTTGACTGGGATTGGGTGTGACAGTTAATAAAACAATACATTTAATAAAAAATAAATAAAATAAAAAATTGATATGTAACCTGACAGAGATGGCAACCCCCCTGATGTAAGCTGTGACTGGTGCGGACTAATACTTAATGGGATAACATATTTTGTACTGGATGATTTGTAGGACTTACACTTGTTTGAGGCCTAAGCCCTGAGTAACATTTGATTTGTAGGACTTACACTTGTTGTTAGAGGCCCAATCCCTGAGGAATCATTGATTTATAGGACTTACACTTGTTAGGCCAATCCCTGAGGAAACATGGATTTGTAGGACTTACACCTTTTTAGCTCAAGCCCTGAAGAAACATTGATTTGTGGCAATATTGGTTGCTAGAGGCACACGCCCTATAGAGAAAACTGAAGGTCACCCCTGGACAAATATATTGAGGCATCACCACTGGTGAAGTCTGGCAGAAGGATTTCATTGGCCCCTGTCAAAGGGAGCAGGTCACTCTGCAAACAGCAGTAGATACGTACTCAGGAGTCATGGTGGTCTGTCCCTTCAAGCAAGCATGTCAAAAGACAGCACCGAAACTGTTACACCTGATCACTAAGTTCTATGGGACTCCTGTGGAAATACAAACTGATAATGGGACTTATTTCACTGGCAAAATGGTCAATGAGTGGACTCAGACACAGGATGTGCACTGGGTGTACCATATCCCTTATCACCCTCAGGCCATGGGTGACAAAAGGAAAACTTGGACACAATGTCCTTACAATGTCCTTTGCTTGCTCCGTAGTCAGATGGATCCCCTTCCGGTTGGCACAATGCTTTGTAACCAGTGCCCCTCTATGTCCACCCTGGACATGGGAATGGCCCCAGCTGCAAGAGTTCATCCATAGTCTGGGTGCCAAGCTATCAGCCATCTCATTCCCTAGATGACCAGTATGCCCATCAACATGTCCCACAGCAATAGGCTGCTTGATGCCTTGTTCTCACTGCCACAGCTCAGCACCACCCCATAGGGGTTTTCCTTTGATTGCCCATTGGTCCTGCTGCCAAGTAGCCATCCAAGCAGTCAATCCTTTATACACGGCCCAGTTGCCTGTGTACAGAATAAAAAGGTCAACTAGTCTCTTCAATGACCATAGCCACAGTTTCAACTCCTACAGTTGACTAGATCCTCCATCACTGGTCTCTCTAGGACAGTGTCAGTTGAAGGCTGGTATGCAGAAGCTACCCAGACCCGGCCTTTAGCTGTGACTGCTGCAGACCCTGATTCTTCTTTACAGACTGATTCTTTGCCTCCGGGTGCTGCCGATCCTAGTCTAAAGCCCCCAGCCACCCCATGAGGCTACTGGCTGCATAGACATTTGAATGAGTACTGGTCAGCCCACCCAACACAGCAAACAATAGAGCTTTGTACTGAGGTGAAGCAGTTTCTAACAACTTATTACACATTAAAGTGACAAACAGATCAATGACCGGCCTCTTCCAATCCCTCAATACAGCACTGGAATTGTTCTGGTTCAGCACACAGACACAACAACTTACACATGTCATTTCTCTGAACCGTTGTATGCTCTCTCCTAAAGTCTGCCAAGTGGCTATTTCAAACAACTCCAGTGGGTTCTCATGCACCTGGGCAATGGAGTCACAGATCAAGTGTAACAAAGTGAAGGATTCATCAGTATCCCTGGCCCACTCATATACAAATGGACAAATGGAACTGAGCAGACACTACCTAAGCCTACAGCTTCCTCCTTGGTCAATGTGACACAATCACCCCCATGCCCCAGACACAGAGAACCCAAGTGTCACGGTTGGTAAGCAAAACAGGAGTCAGACGGTATAGTAATAACCTTTATTAGAAGCGGTAATAAACAGCAAATATCACAGCAAATCAGAGGAAGGAGCAGAGGGTAGACAAAGAAGCCAAGCCTCTATCAGAAATAGGAGGCCACCTCTAAGTTTTCAATCTGCAGAGACTAGGCCGAAGCCACTGGTAGTCTCAAAGCCAGGTAGGCCCCACTTAGAATCAAAACAATCTCTCCAAGGATAATACAGAAGGAGACTGACTCACGCCTGCCATCAGTACTGGAAAGGCAGTCACTCCCAAAGGATGGCAACAAGGGAGACTACTGACTCATGCCTGCAGTCAGTAAAGCTAGAGTCTACCAGAGCCACAGGTCTGCACCAGACTGATTATCTGACTGTGCGAAAGGCCACATGGAGGAATTGTCAGACAGAACCACAGGTCAGCACCAGAACGGGTGGTCAGACGAGCCAAAGGTCAAAACGCAATGGGTAGTCATCCAGAGCCGCAGGTCCGCACCAGATTGGTTGTCAGACTAAGCCAAGGTCATACACAGAGCGGGTAGTCAGACAGAGCCACAGGTCAGCACCAGAATGGATAATCAGACAAGCCATGGGTCATACACAGAACAGGTAGTCAGCCAGAGCTGCAGGTCCGCACCAGATTGGTTGTCCAACTAAGCCAAGGTCATACACAGAGTGGGTAGTCAGACAGAGCCACAGGTCAGCACCAAAATGGGTAGACAGACAAAACCAGGCAATAAACAGAGAACGCTAAGCAAATGAACTGCACTGGACACCAACGAAAGGGTGAATGAGCCCTGTGTCCAGGCAGCTTTAAAAAGGCCTGCCCCAAAGGAAGGAGGAGCACCAAATAGGCAGGTCTCCTTTAAATGGTGTGCACATCCATTCCCTTGGACTTGCGCCCGAAAGTGACGTCACCCTGTTGGGTCCAGACCGCAAAGCACACAGAAGCAGCTGAAGCTGCTAGGATGACAGAGGCGGCTGAGCCGCCTGAATGGCAGAACAAGGCTGAGCCGCGAGGGGGTAGGGATGCGGTAGAGCCACCTAAACAGAGACAGTGACGTCTGAGGTAAGGATGCGGCCGACTCGAGCAGCTGCCGCTCAGTCACACTGTGACACCAAGCCAATAAGTTCAAATTTTTTTCCTGCTTAAACTTAACCCCAAACTCAGAGAACTTGCTGGCAGATTAAGAGCTGTCTCCTCAGTATACTGTTCTTCAGCTGCAGCAGAAGAGGCACTAGCAGCAGCAGCAGCTCTAGCAACAGTGCCTCCTCCAGCTGCTGCCAAAGGTGGGACCACACGATTGTAACCTCCTTACATTGCTTTTGAGTAACAATGGGTCTAGCTAGAAACTCAACTGCCCCACTATCCACCTCCTCCTCTTCAGAGTCAAACCTATCCCTAGTTTGAATATCCTCCCACTGTTCTGATTCCACAAGGGTGTGTACATGAACTCTACTAGAGGGAGGAAGATCTGTTTGACTCCCATGCTGTCTTTGTTTCTTTACAAAATGACCTAAGAGGCAAAGTTATCTCCTACCTGCTTCAACCTGTTTTGCTGGTCTCTCAGGGTACATTGCAACATGGCACACTTCTCCTGGACTGTTTGCAGTTCAAGTTTAGTGCCCTCATACAGTTCCTGTAGTGATTTGAGGGCTTGCTGCATAATCCACCCTACGTGAGCAGCAGCTTTCTGCCCCCCCTCCCCCTTTGTATGGTGAGAGATCAAGATGGACAGCAGCTGCACAGGGGTCAGCCAACTGCTGCCCAGCAACCCATTTATGACATTCCCGTGCTATCAGAGCCCGTGTCCCTAAGCCAACAACCCAACTGGGGAGTTCAGTCCCTCTCCCCAGTCTTTTTTTCCTTAGGCTGTTACGAAACTTATCTAACATAATTACTCTCTGGTATGTACAATGGAATCTTGCCGACTACACCAAGTGTTTCAAGGATTCTTTCAGAATCCAAAATAAATACAAAGAGAGACATGTAGGTAATCACATATTTTATTATCAATAAGCAATAAGCATAGTAAAAAGCATGGAATACTTATCAGCCAATAATCTCAGCACGTATGGGAGAGCCACTGGATGGATCTGACCAACTTCCCATACAGCTCTTGCACAGATACACAGTAGAACACGTCTTTTCGTTCCCCATATCTCAGCTCTTTTAAACCCTTTATCCCCCATCTTGATCAAGATGATATGACCTATCAGATTACACAGTTAGTGTCAATAACCTGCATCACCATTACACGCCTAGCTCATGCTCTGTGGCTGTGAGGGTTAATGCAGTCTGAAAAAATCAGCATTTCTATTATTGTTTCATGGCCTTGAAAATGTCAGCATGTCTATTAGTGTTACATGGCCTTGAAAATGTAACATAATGACAGAAAGCAGTTGATAAACAGGGTTATGCACAAATCTGTAAGAAACTGGATGGAAACTGGGGCATGACCATGGACTACACAGGATTTAACAAAGTGGCACCTCTACTAGCAGCTGCTGTTCCGGATATGATATCCCCCAAGAGAAGATGGGAAAGGTGGAGAAGAATAGCCTCTTTCTTCTTCTCCACAATCTCCTCCACTGGCTGGGGCAGAGGATGATGATGCTGCTGCCAAAGAATCAGTACTGGAACTAGAGTCAGGATTATTGATGGTAAGTGCAATCTGTCTTTGTGCCCCATCACTATTGCTGGACCCCATTCCCACTGTGACCTCAGTGGTCTGTGGCACACTAACCTGCTGCTTATCAGCCTTTGCAACTCAGCAGCAGCAGGAATTACAGTAGCAGCAAACTTCACAATCTCACTACTAGTAGTGGTGTTGAAGCCCATCCCCATTTGCATATTGGTCTCCCATTCCTTCTTGCTTTCAGCTAAAAAAGCCATTAACGTCTTCTACCCCAGCTGCTCCACCATCATTCTTGTCATCACCACCAACACCAGTCCCTTGCATCTGCTGCTGCTCTATGAGAGTTGGACTGGTTGGTGATGATGACAAATGTGACAGAGAATCCTCTACTGTCATACTTGCCACCACTTTTGAGGTGAAGATGGCAGACTGGAAGCATAAGCAGCAGGCACAGGCAGCTGATCTCTTCTGATTCTTATACTGCTAGCCAGTTCATCCTTCCTCAACGTCATGTCCTAGAGGCATAATGCTGGGCGAAGGGAAATCCCAGGGTCGGGGGATGTTGTGAGCTCCCTGGACTGCTAGTCTAGGTTCTTGGTCTCATGAAGTTCATTTTCCTTTCCACTTTAGCAGGAGTATCTACAGTGGTCATGCTATTCCCACCACAAGCTGCTTCATCACAATAATTATCACCATTATCACCCCCTCCCTCACCCCCAATACTCTCTAGCATCTGCATGGTAGCAGTGGGACTGCTTGTGGATGGCAAGTGGGCCTTAGGGTCCCCTGCTGTCACACTTGGCATCATCTCCTCCGCCTGAGTATCAGAAGGCACACTGGCAGCAGTAGCAGTGGGCACAGTTAGCTGACCTGTCCTGCTCACACTGCTACACACTTCTTCATGTGCCTTTTCTGACAATGCCACAAATTTCCCACTCATGCCAGGGGACAATGTAGGAGGACTGAGCATCATTGGGACTGGCAAATCAGGGCTCCCAGATTCTTCTATGCTGGTGGGGTCACTTCCTCCTTGAACTCACTGGATGCACCACTTTCCTTCCAGCTCCTCCTTTTTTTTAGATTGCTACTCACACTGTTAGCCAAAAGACTGAGCTTCAGTTGCCATTATTTCACTATATAAATCACAGAAAAATCACCTAGCACCCTTTGGCTCATTCCTACTCTATAGATCTGATTAGTCTGCACCAGATGCAATTTGATGATATGCCTTCACTTGTGATTGCAGTACTTTCTGAATAAATACCTGTGTTGATTAAAAAACTACACAGTTAGACTGTTTCTTGCTGTCCCTTCCTTGGCTTCTATTTTTTTTAACTGAAGAGTGAATCATTCTGGCTGCCGCATATTCTCTTTTCATTGACTTGCAACTCTTCTTCTTCTAACCTTGTAAGATAGAGATAAACATTACCTTTGCTATCAGTATTGTGACCTTGCACATTAGTCAATATATAGAATCATACTAACATGTTTGATGAGGCTGAAAAAGACATGCGTTCATCAAGTTCCACCCATGCCATATCATACCTGTTGATCCAGAGGAAGGCATATTTTTCTGATTGTGCACACATTTTATCTTGTACCAGTAGTTACAGAATTCCAGAGAAAATAATCCCATAACTTTACTGCCCTTACTGTAAAAAAAATCCCTTCCTTTAGTTGAAACCATCTTTCGTTTTAGATAGATATATCTACATAATATCTAATGCAATAGAGTCATCTCAGAGAGATAACATATAACAGTGAACCCACTCTTTCACCAGTCCCAAAATAACCAACCCCCCAAAAAATCCCTATAATAAATCTAAGGGGTGAACCTGATAAAAACAGAGAGAAAGAGAGAGTCACATAGCCTTAGTCACAAAATGTATGTACTGGTACAAGAAAAAATGTGTGCACAATCAGAAAAATATGTAATCCAATTTCCTCAGTCATAAATGGATTCCACAGATATAGTCGATGTTAATCCATATCAACATGAGCAATGAGATGGATGATGACAAGTCACATAATCCAAGCATCCTTCACATGATGTATCATGACAGATAAATTAAACACTTAGCTGAAATGGAAGACAATGATCGCATGCATAGACTATAAGGGTTACTCTAGTTAGTATCCCGGTCACTACTGTGTCTGGCCACATACATGGTGATCACAGGTAGGGAGGGAAGAACATTTTTGTCTCAAACTGAAATCTGAGAAAAATGGTACTTTCCACTTGGCAAATAATTTACCGTGAAAATTGCAGATTTTCTGCTTTTTCCCGCTTTTTTTGCCTAGCTCATTGTGCATTGAAATCAATGGGAAGAAAAAATGTTAATTTTTCTCCACCACACGGGACTTTTCTACAGCCATATAAAAGGGTGTCAGGCTCCCACAGCATGCCAGTCTGTGTTTGTAAGAAGAGAGAGCAGCACATTGTTTGAGCTAGATATTAGAGAACATAAGGGAATTGAAGTTTTGTTTAGGGAATCTTTTAGGTAGGACATTTGTTCCCTGTATTAGGAGAGTCAGTGGGGCACTCTGGGTAGAATAATGGAGGAAGTAGGTTGACCACAAATACTCAAAAATTCCATGTGACTAACTGGCAACACAAAGGCAGCTAGGGACCTATTTGCTTGCTGATCTTGCTGTTATTGTCTTTGTGCTGGGTGGGGAAGTTTGGGGAAAGAAGTTGTTGATTTTGTTTTTCAGTCATACATTTTTTTTGTTCAGACTGTGATAACACAGGGTGGACAATTTAAAAAAAAAAATAAATAAATAAAAAAAATAAATAATAAAGAATAACAAAGAACAAAGTGCTTGATCTAAATGTTGGCGTCGGCAGAAAAAACTGGCGACTGTGGTTTATACGTCAAGTAAGCAATGCAAATGTTCCCATTAGAAAGAAATAACGGCAGTTCTGAAACTCACGTCACCAGAACATCAAGATGTCACTCATAGAGGACAATGTAGAATCGAAGCCCAGAGCCATTCAAATGCTGGAGTTAGGGCTACCACTACTTAAATTGCAACATTTCTCTCCAGAAATCTAACACCAATTTTTTTTGGCGAACATCACACAACTTTGAGTAGAAAACCACCATTGAGGAAAATAAAACAGAGACGCAGGTCATCCAAGGGCATAAACAAAGCATACAGAGGTCAGATATTCCCCCTGCAATGCCTAGCAAATATAACAACAAGGCCTACAACAGTGGTTCACAACTCCTCCATCTAAGACACCCCGAACACGCAGTTTGGATATTCCAGGGCACCCCTTGAGGGCACAAGGGAATACCCAAAGAAAAATACCATATGCCCAACATCAGGTCCCACTATGTCAACGGCAATGAGGAGACTATAGTGCCTCAAATGTCCCATACACATCTCCCCAAAAAATATGTAAAATCAATATTATCAATCATCAATGCAGAACATAGCAACATGGGAAAAGTGACGCACCCTGAACTGGTGCACATGGCGCTCCAACATCACATGACACCCTGGTTGTGAACCACTGGCCTACACCATTCAAACAAGTCACAGACAAGCAATAAGAATCCAGCGAACCCACAGGGACAAGGGGAACACAAAGCAGCACAACATAAGTCATCCCACAACAGGGGTTAACACACAACACAACATGCACACCTGTCACTCCAGCAACAGGGGTGAACAACAGGGGTTAACGTACAACACAACCTGCACACCTGTCACTCCAGCAACAAATCAAGCTCACCTATGTAACCTCAGCAGTCCATGGAGGCAAAACACACATCTGACAGGTACATATCAATTACACATAATCACACCACTAACCACAGACACAACAGAAAACAATTACCTGGATAACACACACCTCACCATTCGTCCATTATGACCACATCATATAGAAAAAAGGGAAAAAAGGAAGGGGTTAACCAACTGGAGGAGAACCACCAGGTGGTGCCCCCCCTAAAAAAAAAATGAATAACTGATGCACACTACAGGACTATACCAAACCAAACCAAAGCTTTATCAGACAATGCAAAATTAATCAAGTGAATACATCAAATCAATTAAAAACCATCCAACACAGGAATATGGATTAATGAAGACATTCCAACATAGAATAATGCCTCTATAGACTGAGAGCAAGTATATGTAAAGCAAACGTGCAATACCATGTATCCACAAAAAAAATCAAATTGGCCCATTAGCAATGTGCAATATTAACATACATATAAAGTGCAAAGTGTTGATAATAAACAAAGTATGAATACACATCATATACTTATCCCCATGACTCCAGGAGTCATAGTTTGATCTCCCCTTGTGCTCTTACTTATATTCATAGAGATAAGTATATGTGTATTCATACTTTTTGGGAGTATTATCACGTTGCACTTTGTATGTATGATAATATTGCACATTGCTAATGGGCCACTTTGATTTGTTTGTGGATACGTGGTATTGCACGTTTGCTTTATGTATACTTGCTCTCAGTCTATAGAGGCATTATTCCATGTTGGAATGTCTTCATGACTCTATATTCCTGTGCTGGATGGTTTTTAATTGATTTGATGTATTCACTTGATTAATTTTGTATTGCCTGATAAAGCTTTAGTTTGGTATACTCATGTAGTATGCGTCATTTATTAGGTGTCTTGTTGGGGGGGAGGGTGGGTTAACCCATTCCTTTCTTCCCTTCCTTCGGTATCATTGTATATCCCTATGAGCACACCTCAGCTGATCACAGTTTTGCCTGATAAAGCTTTAGTTTGGTATACTCATGTAGTATGCATCATTTATTAGGTGTCTTGTTGGGGGGAGGGTTGGTTAACCCATTCCTTTCTTCCCTTCCTTCGGTATCGTTGTATATCCCTATGAGCACACCTCAGCTGATCACAGTTTTATCTTGAGTAAGGAGTTATGTACAGAGCTGGTGTGATTCCTCCCCTTTGTTTTGGTCCCATCATCATGACCATATGAACACCATACTGTTGTTTAACAGTGACAGCCCACCCTCCTCAGATGTAGTGTGAGAGAGACACACAGAGAGACAGACCAACCCCGGTCTGTACACATGCTTGTACCTAAGATGACAGTGGAAGCGAATGTGTGAGAGGGCTATGGCTCATCCCCCTCCTCCTCCTCCAAGCACCCCTGTCCAACAGCTGTCACCTGCTGCAACTGTTCATGCTCCGGCTGAAGGCCTGCCATGCTGACTTGTTCTTGTGTGTGTATCACAGTGAATATGCCACTTCATTGCTTGTCAATGCCTTGTCTAGGCGTCAGGACCATGTGAGTTGTCCATCAAGGAGATGGCAAGCAGACATATGTATGTGTGTCACGTGGACCATGAGCACACACTTCATCAGTATGTAAATCAAGATCCATGAAATAGCTGCTCTGTTTCATGGTTCTTGGTTTATACACTGATGTGTGTGTCCACTCACATATACATATGTCTGCTTGCCATACCGTGATACGAACCCCATAAGATCACGATGGCTAGACAACACCCTGACAAGTAATGGATTGTTCACTCTATGTCAAATAACTAAGCTGTCCCCTAGGAGTGCAAGTAAGGTCTCCAAAGCATTGCTGACCAATGTGTTATGTACACCTCTGGCACTCAAGGGTATGATGATGGGTCAGCAATAGCATGACTGTTGTGTTCGTAGTGCACCTTCCAGTCTTGTTTTCATCCTCAGCAGGCATCCATGGCATGACCCCTCATGGTCCAGAAGTTTGTTCCGGTGGCACGTTGAATCTGATCACATATGACTATCTTGTGTCATCGATCACCCCCTCCCCTGTCAGGGTTTAAAGGTATAGTAATACTGAATATGTTTCATTAACCTATCTAGTAGGGTTCATGCCCCTGAGTAAAACAAGGGAACACCCCCTGCTTTGCATTCCAAAGTTATTTCAGCTCAAAGTTGAACATCATACAGCAAATCTCACAGTGGCCTGAAATTGTACAGTGGTACTGTTGCTACACCATCCCATGGACAGCTCTGATCACAGCACCATGAATCTCCATCGGATGGTGTAGCCACTTGACAATGTCAGGCTACTGTGGTTTTCCTATGTAAAAAACAACTGTGAGCTGATATAACCTGTGAATGAAACACCCTTCAGCAGCTGGAGTTCCCTTGTTCTACTCAAGGGGATGAACCCTAACACATATTTGTTCAAACATTCTAAACATTACTATCCCCTTAATTGTGATTATGTTGTTGATCTGTTGATGTATCTAATGTGTTCATGTTGTTCAAGTTCAAGTCACATCGTGGAACAACACCCTGATGTTGTTTGGCTTTTCACTGCATAGCTGTGCAGTGCATTGGAGACAACTCATTACCTGACACCCATGTTAGATGTGCATGAGTTGTGTACACTGCATAGCTGGCAATGCATTGGAGACAACTCATTACCTGACACCCATGTTAGATGTGCATGAGTTGTATTCACTGCATATCTGTGCAATGCATTGGAGACAACTCTGCCAAACAAACAACGTCTTGAATAGGAAGCGTGCATGGACACAGATGTTATGGAGAAGTGCAAAGATTTATTTAAAGGGCCTGGAGAAGGGCCTCACTTTTTTTTTTTTTGGAGGGTCGGGGGGGCTGTAGAGGAGGATTCCCTCCGACTCTGGCGGGTTACCCAAGGGGGTCTGGTGGCTGGTGGTGGTGGTGGTTGTGCCTCACTGCTGGCCAGTGATGCATCACTGGACCCCTCCAGTGATGGCTGGCCCATGTCCTGCTGCTCATTTTGCCTGTGGTTGGAGTCCTGCATCTCGACCAGCATGTGGTGAGGTCCTCCATCATCCTGGTCTTAAACTGGAGCTGCTACATGTTCTTCACCACCTGCTGTGCCTCAATAACCCTGAGGCACCCCATGATCCACCCCAGGGTCAGCTCCACCCGTCTGAGTGCTCGGGCACACCTCCTGATAACCATAAGCTGCTCCCCCTGGATGGCCACACATGTTGCATCAAGAGTCGCTGTGTCCATGGGGGTTACAGGTGTGGAGGCTGTAGAGGCTGGTGGAGGTGGTGGTGTGGAGTGGGGGAGCGGACTCCCATGGAGTGCCTCAGGGGGACCTGCAACACCATGGGTGCTGTGTGGGGAGAAATGGTGCTGCTCCTTGTCCTCTCACTCCCCACAGATCCTCTGTCCTCCAGGTGGCTGACCTGTGTCAGTGGTGGTGATGGCGGTGGTGGTGGTGGTGGTGGTGGGGTGAACACTTCCCTTACCTGGGGGTGTTGTGGATCACCCAGGAGCCCGACATGCTCATACCCCATGGGCCATTCAAATGTGGACCCCTGGGTGTCCTCCTGCCACATGTGTCCCCGTGGCCTAGGGGTTGGCCCAAAGCTGGACAGCTGCGACTTGGCAACCATCTTGGGCATCAGGTGCCTACCCGGTGGTGGTGGTGGTAGCCCTGCTGCTGTGGGGCCTGGTAGCCCTGCTGCTGTGGGGCCTGGTAGCCCTGCTGCGGTGGGGCCTGGTAGCCCTGCTACTGTTGGGCCTGGTAGCCCTGCTGCGGTGGGGTCTGGTATCCCTGCTGCAGTGGGGACTGGTATCCCTGCTGCGGAGGGGACTGGTAGTCCTGCTGCTGCTTTGGCTGGTGATGGTGGGGTGGACCCTGGGGGCCATGGTAGGGCCGTTGCTGCAGAGGGGGTTGTGGTGGCAGCTCCCTGGACATGGTGGGCTCCTCAGAGGAGGTGCCTCCAGAGTCCTCCGCTCGGGATGACTGGTGTGCTGTGTGGGGAAATGACATGATACAATCAGTGATGTGAGCCATGACAGGAGTGCTGCAAGACTGTTACATTGACATGTGAACCGTTGAGTGGCAGGATGGTATCCATTGCATTGCTTTGCAATGCATTGGTTACCATCCTGACACACATTTCTTAGCTTGACGTGATCCCATACATTGATTCTACTAACCTACAGTGGTGTAGATTTGGTCATCATGTATATCATGAGCAGTGGGGATGGCACGGCACATACCTCCTTGCTATCCCCATTCATCAGGATCCATGTGGTGATCAAAACTAAAGCATCACACCTTGAGTGACACAAACCCATTGCATGCCATACACTTAGGCCTCAACAGCAGAAACACTGTGACCTCTTAACACAGCAATGCACCAGTGATGAACAATGACTACAGAGTCCAACTAATGATGTCAGCAACATTAACAGACACACCAAGCACAACAACCAACATGATCTGTTGAACCCAACAACCCAATCAGCTGGAGGACACACGAACACACCCCAGGACAGCCAAAATCCTAACACACAGCAAACATGTGCATGGTTATGCTGTACTATTAGGGGTTACTTCTATGTTTTCTTATATTATGCTATGGAGCCTATACACTGATATATCACATGTTGTTTAGATCTCAGTGCATTGGCTCCACAGGATAGCACAGGGATTGCAGGTGTGATGACACTGCAGTTGTCATGTACACATTGTCACCTCTTTTTGACACCCTAGTGAATGTCCCCCCCCCCATCAGGATTGAGCCTTGTGAATCACATATGTCCTGCAGAGTGGGGATGGCGGGGAATGCCCCCTGGCCATCCACACTCTGCAGGTACATTTGATGCAGAAAGCTTAACCTTCCACTTGGACTAACTACCTACATGTACAACACCTAGCCCTGACATGCAGTAACAATAAAATAGGAAACACACCAATTCCTTGCTATTCTCTGGTAACCCTTTGTGTGCCAGGGTACCAGCCAATGTATTGTCGAACAATGCATTACTTATCCCTGTGGCACTCAAGGGATTGTGTGCTGACGTCTTTGTCACTCTATATATGACATTGTGATACACATAACAGTTAGCTCTGTGACTGTGCTGTGCTTGATGTTGTTGTGGACAGCATGAAGGGGGTTCAACAGAGACTTAACCATTACCATTCAGGCTGGCTTGGTCAAGTATTCTGCCCTTGTTTGACGTCCCTCCAAGCTGTGTGGCTGAATTGTGGTGTGGAATGCTGTACATGTGTTCAGGTGTCACTGTGTTGGCCTCTGTCTGTTAGGTGTCAGGATTTGTGTGATGTGTGTGTGGGCCTTGATGCACCTACCAGTGGACTGGAGGATCCTTTCATCCCCGGTGTCACTCCATCCAGGGATCCCACGCGCCATGACGGAGGAGATCGTCCTGCACACGGCCTCCTCCCACTGGCTGTATTCCACGTGTAGGGGTGGACAGCCCCCTGTGCCAGCAACATGCAAGGCCTGCTCACCCATCTTCCTCATCACCTTCAAAATAGTAGACAGAAATAGGAAAAGGGTTGAACTAGATGTATGCAAGTCTTTTTTCAACATAGATTACTATATTTCTATGTTACCTTGGCCTTGCAGTCTGTCCACCTTTTCTTCACCGACTCCAACGACCGGCTCTGGCTGGACACGGCCTTGACCGCAGCCACAACCTCCTTCCAGGCAGCCTCTCTCTTGGCCCCCATCCCGACAACAGGCCCCTTGGGGAACAGGAGCCTCTCTCTGGCGACCACCACCTCACAGAGGAAGAGGTTCTCCTCCTCTGTGAATCTGGGCTCTCTCGCCCTCTCCTCCTCCTCCTCACCCCCAGAGGTTTGATGAGAGCCCTGGCTGTGGCTCTCCAGCCTTGCCTGCACTGGCCCTGGCTGTGAGTGATGCTGGGGGACTACCCCTCGTCCCACTCTCACTGCCCCTGCACTGGATGGGTGCACTCTTGGGTGGCTGCCCCTCTGCCCCAGGGATCTCACTGTCCCTCCCCTACCCTAACCAGGGATGCCCACCTGCATCTCCTCCTCCTCTCCTCCTACACTCCCCACCCCTCTCTCCTCCCCATTCCTCTCACGCACTCACACCCAGGCACTCACAGGCCCTCACACACTCACTCTCTGTCACTCACAGACTCACACTGTCAAAAAAATATAAAGTGTGTGTGTGTTTTACTAAAAAAAAATATGGGCTATGTGTGTGTGTGTGTGTTTATGTGTGTTTGGATGTGTATATTTGGTATGTACAAAAGTGTATTATGTGTCGCTTTGTGTTCTGTCAAACTCTCCTTCTACCTGTGTGTATGCGCGCCTCAACTCCCTTTCTTTCTTTAAAACTAACCTCCGCTCCTGGTTCCTGATATCTAGCTCTTGGGAACTCGATAACAGACAAAGGTGTGAAATTGATTTTGGGTCTATTTATAGTTTATTCGACTCAACTTGATACTTTGGGGTGCTGTGATTGGCTGGGGCACTAGGTAATGCTGGACGTTTCACTTGTGTTTTTTTTTTTTTAGATGTTTCTCGTGTTTATCGTGTGTTTTGTGTTGACGATGAGGTCAAATTGTAGGCGACTCCAGTTTTGTAGTTTTCATGTGTTTTGTAGGCCGTCACGTGTTAACTCTTCTGGGTAAGGAAGATTTGAATCTCACGTTACCCAGTCTTGTTTAACTTGCAAAGGCAGTTTTTTTCTTCACGTTGGTTTTAACGCCAACATTTGGATCGAACCCTAAATATATTAGGTGACAGTGACAGACAGCTGACTGGGCTTAGGCAAGAGATCATACTCCATCAGTTGTGCTGTGTAGTGTAGAGTAAAAACACAATAGATGAGTAATGTCCAGCAAATGCACAAGGGGCAGGAGGAGGGTGACGGGTGGAGCATTGCAGGAAAGTGAGAGTAAAGTAGTAGTTCAAAAACTGACTGAAGCAATGGTTGCTGCAGTGTGTGCAATAAATGATGGTGATGATCCCTCTCCTACAAGGAAGGAGGGAGTTTGTCAAGGTCCCAGCAAAACTTCCAGCATCACCAGTGCCAGTACAAATAATGAGCCATATAAGAAGGACACTGAAGACGACAACAAGTCACATTCAAATGTTGATGATGACAATGGTATATTAGAGAGGGTTTTCAGTGTGGCTGGTTATATTGTCAATGACCGCAGGACACGGCTATCAAGCAGCAATGTTGGGAGACTAACATTCTTAAAAATGAACTAACATCTCACACCATCTGAGTATCAGGTAGATAACTAAATGAATACCCTTTATCCAGGAATAGTTTTATCAACTCCTTCGCTTGGGATTTATACTCCTCTACATCTGAGCAGTTTCTGCGTAATCGCAGATACTGCCCATATGGTATTCCCCTAATCTCAGAGAGTACATGATAACTATCAGTGTGCAACAATATGTAGTAGTTTTCAGTTGACCATCTTCTTTATAAATTTTAAGATCAAGAAAATCTATTATCACCTGACTTATGTGTTTTGTCAATTTAATATTAAGATCCTTATTGTTCAGTTCAGCAATAAACAGTTCTAAATCCTTTAAATTTCCATATCAAATCAAAAATATATTGTCAGTGTATCTGAGCCATAGGGTGACATGTTCCCCAAACCCATGCTTATCTGACACCACAAACTGCTCCCACCAGCCCAGGTGTAGACACACATATGTTGGGAAGCACGTTGCACTCATGACAGTGTAAAAAAGGAATACATATTTTTCTGAGTGTGCACACATTTTTTCTGGTATCAGTAGTTACATTTTGTGACTGAGGCCATGTGACTCTCTCTGTTTTTATTAGGTTCACCCCTTAGATTTATTATAGGTATTTTTTGGGGTTGGTTATTTTGGGAATGGGGAGGGAGGGGTTCACTGCTATATGGTATCTCTCAGATGACTATCTTGCATTAGATATTATGTATTTATTTAGTAAATATTATTTTATTAAATAAATGTATACCAATTTTGTATTGATTAAGGTATTATTTTGGACTGGACTGAGTGCTTTATTTAATCCCATACTTTCTATCTTTCTAAGTCTATGTGTATTTTATTGTGGGATATTAGCACCCTCTGTATGAATTGTAGGGTTGGTCCATGATGTTTATTATGCGTGCTCCTGGACTTTGTAATATGTTTGAAAGCACCTTTCCTCTAGTTTTAACGGATGACCTCTTGTTTGACGCTCAGCTCTTAAAGTAAATAGTTCCTTGGAGAGTTCTTTGTACTGAGCTTAAACATATGTGTAAATTGTAATTAGATCACCCCTTAGACATCTCTTCTCTAATGAAAACATCCCCAGTCTGGCTAGTCTCTCTTTAAAACTCAGATCCTCCAAAACCTTCATCTGTTTTGTTGCACGTCTCTGCACTTTTTCCACTTATATGATGTATTTTTTTATGAATTGGTGCCCAAAACTGTACTTCATATTATATATGAGGCCTTACCAAGGATATAAAGGTAGAATTATATTTGCATCCTGGGCATCTATACCCTTTTTATGCAGGATGGTACTCTATTTGCTTGTGCAGCAGTTGAGTGACACCACATTGCTGTGAAGTCTATCATCTGTACTCCTAAATCTTTCTCTACTAAGGATTCCTCAGGTAGTTTCCATTTAGTGCATATGTAGCATGTTTGTTTCTACAGCCCAGATGCATTACCTTACATTTATCTACATTAAATCAGCTGCCACGTTTCTGCAAATTCACTCAGTTCATCTAAATCTTTCTGCACTGAAAAAACATTGTGGTTTTTAGTATTTGCTTACACAGTTTAGTATCAGCAGCAATGACTGAGACATAACTTTCAATTTCCACTTCTAGATCATTAATAAACAAATTAAAAAGCATTGGGCCCAGGATTGAACCCTGTGGAAACCCACTTACAACTTTAGACCAACTTGAAAAAGTTTAATTTACAACAACTCTGCCATCTATCATTTAATCAGTTCTCTATCCATACACACCTCCCAAAATGAAGCCCTTTAGTTTATGCAATAACCTGTTGTGAGGCACTGTATGAAAGGCTTTTGTGAAATCCAAGTATACTACATCAACAGCAATTGTGAGGCACTCTATGAAATGCTTTTGTGAAATCCAGGTATACTACAACAGCAATTCCCTTGCTCTAATTACCCATTCGTAAAAAGCAAGTAAATTGGTTTAACGTGATCTGCTCTTAATAATATCATGCTGGCTCCTGCTAATAATATTGTTGGTCTTCGCATAGCTTTGAATACTGTCTGTTAGATCCATTCTTATGTTTTGCCTACTACTGAAGTCAAGCTCACAGGTCTATAATTTCCAGGTTTGCATCTTGCCCCCTTTTGGGTACTACATTAGCTTTCCTCCAAATACAAGGGACTATTAAAAGAATTAACAGAATCAATAAATATTAAGCATGATGGTCTTGCTATTACAGAACTAAGTTACTTAAGTACCCTCAGGTGTATGCCATTGTTGCTTCCCTTGTATATCCAGAATAAAATAATGTGTTTCAGGTGTCAGACAAAGCCTTATCTTCACAAATCAGTTCACCCATCTCAGCCTTAAGAGGACCAATATCAACCTTAATATTTTTGATATGTATTATCTTGTACTGTTTAATGTTTTTTTGCTCCCTTTTGCAATACTTTTCTCATTTTCAAGTTTAGCTAGCCTAATTGCTTGGTTGCAGATTTTATTACGGTTGTTAAATTTTTTAAAATTATGCATCTAACCCTGCTGACTTAAACACTTTAAAAGCCTGCTTCCGGGGGCATGGCCTGGAGATCTATGCAGTCGGACGCATAATGCTCTTGCTCCATACTCTGTGAGCAGATATTAAGCCTCATCAGCGAGACATGCAGCTTAACACCTACCAGATTTCTGGAACTACTGCATGAGAGGCAGAAAGAAACCTCCAATCTCATACCACAATCAGGTTTCCAGATACTTTGAACCATGGCCTACGATGCCAATTATGAGCTCACTGTCCTCTGTGGTTAACGCACCACTACCTCAAGCATGGGAAACCATGCTCTTGCAAAATAAAACCCATCGGGAATCTAATACCTTCGACATAGCTTCCCCACACATGGATATGTTTACTGAGATGCCACGGGGGATATAATGGACCTCCTCTTTACCCTACCTTCAAAGGATGACATTCGCAGGATGATGGAGGAGATGACACAGTCTATAAAGAGTGAGCTGATGTCCCTTAAACCAGATCTATCTCAACTCAATCAGCGAATAAGTCTCCTAGAAGAGGATAAGGCTATAACAGCCGAACATGGGGCTAATCTAGAGCACTTTTTATGTGACCAACGAGACATCATCCAGGCTCTCACCTTAAGAGTGGATGACCTAGACAATAGAGGCAGATACTCAAATGTCAGAATTAAATCTGTCAGAGTCTATCCAGCCTAAAGATCTCCTTCTTTGCTTGGTGGTCCTCAGGAGGATCCAGTTCACCTAGAAAGAGCTCATAGAGCTCTGAAGTCCTAAAACCCTAATACACCCAGAAATGTTATGGCTTGTTTCAACAGATATGAATTCAAGGAAAAAATAATGCATAGTAGTGCAGCTCTTCTATGACATCTCACCTTGCAAACTCAGATGCACCTATCAGTTAAAAGCCTCACAGATCATCTTAGAAATCTGCAAGTCAGATATAGATGGGGTTCCCTTTCTACTTATCTGCAACATACAATGGAAGTTCAGCTATCCTACAGTCTCTGGATGACAGTGACATTTTGCATGAACCTGGGTGTTGAAGCTCCTCCATCACCTCAGGCTCCCTCTACTCCACAACACCAGAATCCCCAAATGAGAGATGAGGTTTTCCCTGGATTACCAGTGCAGAAGAACAAACAGAGATGTCTCAATATGAGTACCGACTCACCTCAACCTACAACCGCTTCTTGAACCTGAACGGTCCTCAAAAGAACTCAGACCTCATGATCCTTGACAGTTAGCTTTCACCATATAGGCAATTTGGCCTATTCCTCTTTGATGTGGCCCTTCATGGGTATTTCTTACTTTCCCCGCATATCTCTAGGAGGGAAGGGGGTGAGGATGAAGTAAGGAGATACACATTCCCCTGACTATATTTAATTGGCTGCATACCTAGATCATAAACAAACAAAAAAGAGCCCTCACCTTTAGCTTTCACTCGGACTTCTAGGAGTCCTCCCTTTCTGGTGATAGATACCCTATTATTAGGGGAATGCCTATTACCTTCCTATCGTCCAAGGATCATTGCTTCTTCCCCCCTCCCCCAAATCCCTCCTTTTAAGTGCTGTTAAGGCCCAAAAATGTTATTATCTAGTGAACATGTGTTGATTTACTATAGGAGGAGGATAGGATGATTGACCTCCTGCGGTTTGGGAGTTGTTACCTTCTAAATGGTGCCTAGTTTGTACCTGAGTTTTTGTTTTCTTTTTTTTTTTTTTAAAGATGACCACTGTGGTCAATTGCCCTTACTCCCAGCTCTAGAGGTTACCATGTTCTCATTTGTTGCAAGTCAATGGGAGGCTATACAGCAAGGAGCTCCATATGGCTCCATTAGCTAGGTCTTCTCCCTTACATATCAGAGATGATCAATACCTTCTTTTATGGTACAAGGTGCATCTTATGTATGTTCCTCAGTAGTTAGCCCTTTAACCCCTCAAGGAAGGCCAATCACGTATGCGTCTATCACTTATGGACCACGGACCTTTTTTTTTTTTTTTTGCTGCTTCTGGGTCAGGGCTCCCTGAATTGTGTACAGCCACATGGGGATCCCTGAATTCCATGATGGTCCTGGCACGTCATGGTCCTTAATGCAAATCTACCCATGACATGGCAGAACTGTCAAGGGTTGTTAACTGGTTAAGGCAACCAGCTGCTGCTGTCTTACAAAATGCAAACAAATTTATTCTGGGGATGGGGATGCGAAATGCCCTCCAAAATGTCCTTTGGCACTTGTTGATGGCTTCCTTACTAACTGCACTTCCCGCATCGTATATGTATTTAACTGTCACAAGAAAGTTTAACCTCACATTATATAATACGTTATTCATCGAGTTATGGGGTAACTTATTCCACCTTGTTAAGCAACCAGTTACACAGTAAAGTTCCTCTATGTATTGTAGTTGATTTTCTGTAAGGTCAAAAATTTCTCGAAAGCTCACTGCTATCTATACACACCCACCCCTCCATCTCCTATAGCTCCCTATATGCCCCTCTGAGTAATCAATAGTTCATGGGCTTGTTGCCCATTGTTATACCTGTGTCAGTTGTTCTACTCATTGGGCTGAGGCAAGCATTTTACAAAACTAGCCTGTGCTGGGGCATGACCTCTCCCAAATTCGTCTTCTGGTGACCGGGAGGGAAATCCTCCTGTACGGGCTTGGATGGCTAACCCCCCTCTCTGGGGATCTACCCAGTAAGGATGAAGGGTGGTTGAAACCTCTCCATGATTTTGCCTGACTCACAGTGGAGTCTCAATAATTCTATGCCTCACATGTCAAGAGCAGGAGCCACCTCCTCCCTCTCCCTCATAAGGGGATATCCCCCCTCCAAATATGTCTGGAGATTCCCCGCATGTTTGTCTACCAAAAGTCTACTTTACACCCTTAACATCCCCTCCTAGACCATTAGCTCCCTCTCGCCTCCTCAGTTGTCCTCTTCTAACTGGCCTCTCACTCTACTGTTTGCCACTACATCCCCATCTAGGGGAAAATGGGAACGGAGTCCAAACAATTCCCACATCCCTTACTGTCTTTAGCATCATAGCCTACTAACACTTGAGTATAGAGCCCAGCTAGGCATGCAACTTACACCCCTTCGCTCGTATATTCTGTGGGGTATTCCTTACTTTCACCTTCATTGCACCATGTTACTACCCCCCACAACCTCTCCTGCCCTTCCCCCCAACCCTTGGTATTGTCCACTATTACTGATCTCAATGCTTCACCAATCATAAACCAGTCAATAGTACATATGTACCTCACTCCATACATAGCTTCTTCTGCCAGTCTCCACCAAACTGCATTCTCTGTACACTCCATTGCACCGCCCAGTATAACACCACTCTTTTCTCTCCCTTTCTCTCTCTTGCACTTCTAGTCCATATGGGACACATGGACACTATCATCGAGCACCTTCAAAATCATCATAATATGGCTAACACTGTGCTGATCTCAATCAATGACAAATGGATTAAACCGGAGAAGGGAGCTATGGTCCTGAAAGATCTGACCAGACTGAATGAGGACATAAGTATACTTCAAAAAACACATTTTAGCACCTAATCCCAGCCCAAATTCTCAAATCACAATTTCCCTGCCTCATACGTCACTTTTTCCAAGGGAAAAAGAGCGGGGTTTGTTTTCTAATCAGAGATAATCTACCCTGGTCTTTTATTGACCTAAAGTCAGATATACATAACCTATTACTTACTCTTTTCATTCAAAATCGCTTGCTCTTCTAGACAAAATAGACAATAAAAGATTATTTTTGGTGGGGACATTAATCTAGCACTTGACCCCTCCATTGATAGCTCCTCTGGGAAATCCCCATTCAAACTTTCCCACTTACGGCACCTGAGAAATAAGTTCTCTGACCCACACTTGATTGATGCTTGGAGATCTTTGCATCCTAAAGGAAAATACTACACATTCTATTCCAATCCACACTCCTCCTATAGTAGGACTGATTATTTATTTCTCTCACAATGCCTACTCCACTACTCGTCAGACATCAAAATTGACACTGTTTTTTGGTCCGATCACTCTCTAGGAGAGAACCCCAAACACCTAAGATATGGCACTTAAATGAAACTTGCCTCCTGGATCCCAACACTCACCTCTCTATCCACATTGATGAATATTTGCTTCTTAAATCAACCCCTGAGGTTTCTGATCTGGTAGTATGGGAAGCACACAAATCTGTTTTGAGAAGCTGCCTGATTAAGTTTGGCTCATTCAAGGGAAAAGAAAAATGGAAACATATTGATACATTGCTCCTCAGAATTTTACCGTGGAAGTGAAACACAAAGCACAACTACTACCCCAGGACATCCAAGAGCTCTCAGACCTTAAGAAGGAGTTAAACACACTTTGTCAGAGCATTCTGAACTTGCATCAATGACTCAAATACGATCAATCCTTGACCAAACTCATCAAAATCTGTAGAATGAAGTTCACACATACTCACAGATAGCAGATGTGTTTCAAAGCATTTATGAACAGCTTTACAACCTCAAGTCAGAGGTCCCTGCTTCACCAGACTCCCTTATCTACATCATTAGATCTTTTCTGCATCAAGCTAATGTCCCCACGCTCTCACCCCTTGATTCCACTGAATTAGAATTGCCTATATCAGATCTGGAACGTCGAGTTGTTGTCAAGTCTATGGCATCTGGAAAAAGTCCTGTACTGGATGGCTTCTCACTAGTCTATTACCAAACTTTCCAATCCTCTCTCCTGCTGTTCATGCTCAAGTCTTTTAACTCTATCCTTCTAGGTCACTCAATACCTCTCCAATCTTTGGAGGCTCATATAGTGCTGATACATAAACCCTCTAACTTTTTAATGCATCCTGACCAAATCAAGTTCGTCCCTGGGAGAGAGGCAATACAAAATATATAGCCACCACCAGATCTTACTCATTCCTCTAACATCCACACCATCTCCTTGTCAACAGATGCTGAAAAGGCATTTACCGAGTTGACTGGACGTATTTAAGGGAAATCTTATAGAACATTGGAAAGGGAGCCCACATAAAATCTGAATCTGATGGCAGATAAGAACCATTCGGCCCATCTAGTCTGCCCATTTTCCTACTGTAAAAACCTTAAACCTTTGTTGGCCCTTGGTCTTATGTTAAGGACAGCTTTATGTCTATCCCATGCATGATTAAATTCTGTCACTGTATTAACTTCTACAACTGCTGCTGGTGGGCTATTCCACTTATCTACTACCCTCTCAGAGAAGTAAAACTTTCTTACATTATGTCTAAACCTGTGTCCCTCTAGTTTTAGACTATGGCCTCTTGTCCTAATATTTTCACTCCTTTGAAATGTACTTACATCCTGCACTTTGTTGAATCCCTTCATGTATTTGAATGTTTGTATCATATCACATGACATACACTATTATGTCTGTATACTGAACCCTCACTCGAGTACGGCACTCTTTCTGATTTCTTTTCCATACGAAAAGTTGCCACCTTTCCCTGTTAATCTTCATTTTGTCAATTGAACCCCACCCCGACATTTTAAGGAAAAGTCCACGATCCTAGGTATTAATTTGGGCAAGGAATGATACAAGATTGCTGCTTTTGCACATGACACCTTCTTTATATTACTCATCCTGACCTCTCTCTGCCTTCCCTACTAGATACTTTGGAGAAATACTTGTTGACTCAGTAAATAGGAATTACTTAACATTAATCTAGAGCCTTCCAAAGTCACACACCTAAAGACAGCGCATAAATCCTGATGGGATGACTCTTCCATTATCTACTTTGGTATCCATATTTCTCCACAAATCAACTCCAAACTCATTTCCTGGTTTGGTAGAATAAACATCATTAAAATGAAAATCCTCCCAAAAATACTGTATATTCCGAATGTCCTCTCAATTCACATTCTGAAACAACAGCTTGACAGACTTCAAACTATCATTTCCTTTTTAATTTGATCATGCAAAAAACTCAAGTTCCGGCTATCTACCCTTATTTTTGGCATTGATAGGGGAGGACCTGGCCTCACAGACATGTACAGGTACTATAAAGCCTCAGCTTTATCTAAAATATTGGACTTCATTCATCTACCTCCGAAGCATTGGACGGTCTCTCTCTCATGTGTAATAGAGCCATTTTCCCCACTTCAACTTCTTTGGGCATCCTCAGTGACAGACCTGACTCCTACCACAGGCACTCTATCATGGGCCATATTCTTAAAATTTGGTAGGAGGTTAACTTGAATTTCTCATTAGCTCCTGACCCCGACCCCTCTCCAATCTTACTTCGATAACTTGGATTTTCCTCACAGTATATTACATTCTCAGTTCCCTTCTTGGGTACATAAAGGTTTAGGCTGTCTCACGTATGAATCTGCCTTCCTATCGACTGACCTACCACAAATCCTCGGTGATACCCCTTCACCATGGCAGTGCGTTTTTCAGATTAGACCCTGGTACAACACAGAATGTCAGAAAGGGGATCCTGATAGACAACTCTCTCAATTCAAAAACATGCTAACCTGTCCATCCTTGAGCCTTCGACCATTATCCTTCTGTTACTCTATCCTTCAACCTAAGGTCTTTTAGTAACAAATATTACTTCATAACACGATTGAAAAAAGAATTATCCATTTCCCTAGACCTGTCTCAATGGCCCTGTGTTTTCGGATCTATCTTTAAAAGATACAGAGACACAAGCATCAGGGAAATAACATACAAAATCATCAGGGGATGGTATAGGACCCCTATACACTTAGCCTGATTTAACCTTACTGTATTCATTCTTTGTTGGCGATTTAACTCATTTTCTGGATCCCTCTCCCACATATGGTGGACATGCCCCCTAATTGTACCTTTTTTGAAAGAGGTCATAACTTATATTAATGGCACCCTTGATAAACACCTTCAGGTTGATCCCTTGCTATGTCTCTTCTCATACAAAGCTCACTTTGCTATACCTCTGTGAAGCTCATATTTCAAGATAATATCAGTGCTTCCTCTCCTGGGCTAAAAGAATTATTCCCCTACTTTGGAAGAGACCCTCTTAAGATTTCAGTCTGGCATTCCAATGTGGCCTCCCTGATCTCAATGGAAAGGGGCCATGCTTTGGCCAGCAAATAGCTCCATAGATTCAATGCCACATGGGACAAGTGGATAACATATCATAAGGTTCCCCCACTATCCCTGCTCCCAATACCCAGTGACCTAAAAGTAATATCTTTTTGCACTTTGGGCCCTTGGTATATGCATAATCATATCCTTACTTTCATCCTCTGCAGCATATTAGGGTTAGGGTGCCCATGAAGGGCTGGGAGTTTGGGTGAGAGAGAGAGACAGTGTGATTTTTTTCTTCTCCACTATGACCCCCCCTTCCTCCCCTAATCTCCCCTACCTCCCTCTAACTACATATACAGACTTCGCTTGCAAATGGGTCATACACTACTCCCCCACCCCCTGCTAGTTCCCTGTGCAGCCCTTGGGATACTTAGTCATTCCTTTCTGTTTTGGCTTTACCTGTGATGTAATTCTCTGCTATGATATGACCTACTGCATTTAGATTTGCAAGTTCAACTCTATAACACTTGTTTGGAATAAGTATTTCTCAGTGTATTACAAATCAAAGTAATGTTCTATATCTATATATATAAAAGAAGACTTTGTGCCTGGCAAAACACACCCAGGGGCGGCAGTAAAGAGGATTACTGCTCTCATTGGGTGATTCAATGGGGGTGTGATTTTTGGCCTGCCCCAACTATCCAGCCCGTCCACCACTATCTAAGGCTGAAAAAAAAAATGGCTGCCACTCCCTCCTACACCACAGACACACACACACATGCCCCACACACACTGGCAGAAACATACACACATATACACACACTCATACAGAGACACACATACGCTGAGCAGCTGAAGATGATGGGAACTATGTTCAAGCTACAGCTGGAAGGCCATGGTCCAATCTGTATTATGCAGCTTCTTCATTCCCTGTTTGTGAGCCTGCACAGCACTGCCAATTACTACAAGTAAGCTGATTTCTAAACAATCAGCAGGCAGGATGGTGTTGAGCTTACTTGCTAACACAGAGAAGCTGGGAAAGTGGAACAATGGCAGATACATGATCAGGCAGTGCAGAGCAGGGCTGCAGCTGAGCTGGTAAGTGGCAGAAACATGGTTGTGACTGTATTTATATATTGCACAAAGAGAGAGAAAGAGAGCATATTGTTTGTCAGTCTGTCTGTAAGTAGAGGTGCCAGTTCCTGCAATCATCTCCATGCTGTACATAGCTCACTGTATATCATGTATGATAGGCTGACCAGATCTCACCTTTAACCGGGGACACATAGGAAATAGCCATTTTGCAGTATTTCACTGAAATCAATGCAGTCCTGCAGAATGCATTTCTCCTATGTGTACCCAGTTAATGGTGATGTCTGGTCAGCCTAATGTATGACAAACTATTTATATATGGTCTGGCATTGTATATTATACAGTCTGTGTATAAGGACTGGCACTATACAGTATAGGAGGGACAGTCCCTATTTGAGACCCAAATCCCTCTACTCCTCTATTTAGGAGATCACACTGTGTGCTATATATACAAGTGTATCAGATTGATCCACATCAATGAAACCCACAGTGGGTATAAACTTCTGTATATATCTGTTAAATTAGTCTGTGTAAAAAATACTTTCATCTTCTTCTAAATCATTCACTTACAGAAAGAGTAACTTAATCATTTCAATACCAGAGGGGATGCAATGCATTGGCACTCAAAGGGTTAAAAATTCTCTACAATGGTCTAGCACTGTAAGCAGTGGTTCTCAACCTGTGCTTTCAGTGGCTATTAACAGGCCAGGATTTTAGAATTTCCTTTTAAGAGCAAAGGCGAGTTAATCAATACAACTCAAAGGGTTAAAAATTCTCTACAATGGTCTGGCACTGTATAGCAGTGGTTCTCAACCTGTGCTCTCAGTGGCTATTAACAGGCCAGGATTGTAGAATTTCCTTTTAAGAGTACAGGTGAGTTAATCAATACAACTGAGCCTCTGATCAACACACTTGTGTTCTAGCAGGGAAATTCCTAAGTCCTGGCCTGTTAGTGGCCACTGAGGGCATGGGCTGAGAACCTCTGCTGTATAGTATACAGTCTGCATGTGTCTGTGTATAAGGACTAGCACTATACAGTATAGGAGGGACAGTCCCTGTTTGACACCCAAATCCCTCTGCTCCTCTATTTAGGAGATCACCCTGTGTGGTGTATATACCAGTGTTTCAGATTGCTCCACAGTAATGTGGGTATAAACTTCTTTATATATCTGTTATATTAGTCTGTGTAAAAAAAATACTTTCATCTTCTTCTAAATCATTCACTTACAGAAAGAGTAACTTAATCATTTCCATGCCAGAGGGGTATGCAATGCATTGCTTACCCCCTGGCACTCAAAGGGTTAAAAATTCTCTAAAATACACCACCAGCCACGCCCCCAGTAACACCACCTAAAACACAAGTGTCCCTCTTTGGCCATTTGAAATGTTGGGAGGTATGTTGCTTACACTGCTCACACTGTATGTATGTTCTGATTTGCATCTGTGTGTCACTGTTTGTGTATGTCAGTGCATGTGTGTGTATGTATGTGTGTTGCATGCTTCTCTATCACTGTGTGTCCCCCTGTATATGTGTGTGTTTGCAAATGTGTCTGTGTATCACTGTGTGTACCTTTCTGACACGTACACCCTACACTATATTTCACTATCATAACATTTATTTAAAAAAAACAAAAAAAACCCAAAACATTCCCTGCATAACATGACGGGCAACGCCGTCCCAAATTTCTAGTACTTCAATAAAGCATTTAAAACTTAAAAAAGCCTGCTTCATATTTCTCATTTCCCTTCAAGCCTCTCTATTTCCCTTTGTTATGCTGGAAGTCATATTTCTCCAGTCAGTTTCAGGATAGTTAAAATATTCCATTATTATTACATTTCCTGATCAAGAAGCCTTTTCAATTTGCAGTAACAGTTGGGCTTCTTAGCATCTTTTTTTTTTTTAGAATCATTTTTAGTGAGGAAGAAATTATTATAAGATCAAAGCAGAATCATACAGTGGTGAAAATAGATGTTACATATGGTTGTTGTTTACGATTAGTTATTATATCTTAATATCACAAGTATGCGGCTCCTTACAATTTCCTTTATTTAATTAGGAAAAAAAAGGAAAATAAAAAGGAAAAAAGAAAAAACAACATTAAACTGCAAACGAACCTCCAACATCAAGCTTCCAGGTCCCACATTTATATAAGTAGATTAACATTTAGATAAAAGGAATGAGGTGGTGAGATTTACACATCTGATATCCAGTGTTCCCATATCTCAAGTACTTGATGAGGGGATCCCCTGTGGGCATAAACAAATTAGTAATGAGGTATGGTTTGATTGACTAGCTGTACCCAAGCGTTAAATGTGGGGCCTCACTTGACATGCATTTCATGGCCACAATTTTTCTGGCCATGATTCAAAGCTCTCTAACAAGCTTTTTATTAGAGCCTTGGGTTTGTTTGCATTTAATGTATATATCATTGAGCAGCGTTCCCATCTTTAATAATGTGACAGGAGTATAATATGTTCTGTGTAGGATTTTGAGCTGAATTCGTCGATATTTAGAGTTAATGGAGACTGCTTTAGAACTTGACAGTGCCTCTGACCACCCCCAGGTCCCCCTCCCATCATTGTCTAAGTGTAGACGTGTGTGGTGATGGTGCGTCACCCAACCATTTGTATAAGAAAGACACTAGTTTAGGAGGGCTGGATTTTTGCACTTTAGGCATGAGCGTGTCGTAATCTTAGGTACGAGAAGAAATAGGTATTAGGGATTCTGTATTGTGCATGTAGTTGTTAAAGTAGTTCAAAGTACAATGTTGTCTTGGTGTACCTGTCCGAATGTTATATCAGATTTAGTACACTGAGACCCAAAGTCCTAATCAGATAGATGCACAGATCCATCATTGCCCCACAGAGGTGTATCCAGATCCATAGATACATTGTTAGATGCCACTTTTATTTCTCTCCATTTTTGTCACCACACGGGGGGTAGGGACCCGAGTGGTGCCGGCACTGGTTCAGTAGCTGGAGAGCGATGCTGGGGCACGATGCTTGAGATCGGAGACGGCGTACCAGGTACTCCCTTGCTGCGGCCGAAGCTGAGTAAAGGTGCTGGTCGCGAAACCAGATTGTTCCACCCCAGTTGAGCCGGGGTGCAACCAGGATGGGAGTGCCCTGGGTACCGTTAAGAATCAGGCCGACGAGACAAGCCGGAACCCGAAGACTGAGAACAAGCCGAGGGTCAGGATCAGAGCCAAGGGTCAAACCAGGGACTGGAGACAAGCCGGAGGTCAAGTTCAGAGCCAAAGGTCAAGCTGGGGACTGGAGACAAGCTGGAAGTCAAGTTCAGAGCCAAGGGTCAAGCCGGGGACTGGAGACAAGCCAGAGGTCAAGTTCGGAGCCAAGTGTCAAGCCGGGGACTGGAGACAAGCCGGAGATCAAGTTCGGAGCCAAGGGTCAAGCCGGGGACTGGAGACAAGCCGGAGGTCAAGTTCAGAGCTAAGGGTCAAGCCGGGGACTGGAGACAAGCCGGAGGGCAAGTTCAGAGCCAAGGGTCAAGCCGGGGACTGGAGACAAGCCGGAGGTCAAGTTCAGAGCCAAGGGTCAAGCCAGGGACTGAAGACAAACCAGAGGTCAAACTTCAGAGCCAAGGGTCAAGCCAGGGACTGAGACAAGCTGGAGGTCTAACTCTAACTCTAACCAAAAGTCAAGCTAGAGAGAACTAGCACTAAGGAGCTCGTGGAACGGGCACCCTATGACTGGGGTAACCCGTTTAAATAGTAGAGGCAGCCAATAGCCTGGGCAGAGAGAGGGAGGCTCGACTGGGAGCCGAATATGGTAGGAGCAGCCTGACAAATAGCGCACCGGACCGGGCGCATGCGCGGCTGCCAAAGAGAAGGCAGCAGGGAACCGCGAATGCGCAGCCAAGCCAAAACCCAGAAGCACCGCCACAGTGAGATGTGGCCGGGAAGCGGTGACACCAAGCGGATGCCAGGCAAGCGGTGACAATATTGTACATAGATTCTTAGTAGGTGTGGAGGGGGAATAACTGATGCAGTCATCTAGTTGGAGAAAATGCGTAGTATTGGAGCCCTTAAGTAGAAAAGGTCTATCGATACCTGGAAAACGATGGGTAGTATCTGTAATAACAAACGCCAATGCAAATTGACCTTGAGCCGCTAAGTAGTGTTTAAAAAATCAGGGAGGGCTATACCCCCTCTCTCAGTCGGCGATTTAAGAGATTACAGTTTAATTATCACCTTACCCCCAGCCCACAGCAAGGATTTTATCAATCTGTTTAAAATACCTCTTTGGGATGATGACTGGTGTGCCCTGAAACACAAAGAAATTTTGGCAGGAATACCATCTTAATCTAGTTGTCTCTGCCCAACACATTCAGTGGTATGTTCATCCAGGCCTTAATCTTAGTCTGGAATGTGTTAATCAAAGGATTCAAGTTATCCCACAGAAATTCCCCTGCCAAAGCTGATACGGTTACACCTAGGTAATTGGATGTAATTGTCTATCAACAGTCCATGCTTTAGCCGGTGATGTAGTATGTGGCAAGATGATGACTTGGACCAGTTAATGGAAAGGCCAGAGAAGGATCCATATTCCTCAATCAGGTGGAGGGCCATATCCAGAGATTGGTCCCCATCCCCCAAAAATAGGAGGATATCATCTGCATATAAGGTGAGTTTCTCATCACTGTCCCCCACCTTGAAACCCGTGACCCACCAATCCCCCCTTAACATTGAGGCCAGGGGCTCCAAGGCCAAAGCAAAAAGGCCAGGAGATAGAGGACACTCCTGCCATGATCCCCTCCCCAATGAGAAAAGTTCTGAGCAACCACCTCCGATCAGAATCCTAGCTTTGGGTAATGCATATAGAAGTTTGATCCTGTGTATAAAAATAGGGCCGAATCCATAGTATTCCAGAAAACACCACAGATAGTCCCACTCCACTGAGTCAAAGGCCTTCATGGCATCCAGTGAGACGCAGATTCTATTGTCTACAGAAGGTTGGTGAGCATATACATGTCCCAGAAGGAGCTTAAAATTATGAAATGTGGACTTCCCCAACATAAAGCCTGTCTGGTCTGGGTGAACAAGTGTATAAATTACCTAGCTAAGCCTATTGGGCAGAATCTTCACCAAGATCTTAGCATCCGTGTTTAGCAAAGAAATGGGTTAATACGATACACATTTCTGAGGATCCTTGCCAGGCTTATGAAGAATGATAATATTTACTTTGCTGAGAGAGGGAGGCAATGCAAAGGAATCCAAAGCAGAATAAAAAACATTCAAGAGATGGGGTGCTATGATGTTGATAAATTTTACGTACCATTATACTGGCAGGTCATCATCACCCGGGGACTTCCCAGTGGGAAGTTGTTTAATCCCCTCCACCACTTGTTGAAACTTGTTGTAGGAGTCTGAGTCAGCAATGACTATGAGTCGCGCCTAGGCAGTTTTAAAATCCTTCTCCAGCTTAGCTCTCTCCTCCCTAGCCTTTTTCTTATATGTGGCGATATGATATGTTAAGAGATCCCCTGACCACAGCCTTAGATGCATCCCACATAATCTCTGGCAGAACCTAGTTAAAATGTCCCTCGCTATCTCCTCTGTGTCCAGCCACATGGGATTGAGGCACCACTTACGATAAGGAAGGAAGTCACCCATACATAGAGTTATATCTAATGGAGAGTGGTTGGAAGTCACTCTTTGTAAGAAATAGCAGTCGGTCATTTTGCGCAACCCCAAAGTAGAAAGAAAAGTTTAGTCTATGAGTGAAAGGGATTCATGGGTGGCTGAATGGCATGAGTATTTTAAGTCTGTGGGGTGCAGTGTCCTCCATGCGTCTACCAATCCCATGTCATGAAGAAGGTTTTGGAATCCAACCCTGGTCTGTTTATTGTCGTCCCCAGTCCCGCCACTTCTGTCCAAGTTGGCATCTAGGGTTATGTTGAAATCTTCTGAGCAGAACACCAGATGGCCTGGATGGTTGGATATATAGATTAATGCCTGTTGTACAACCACTGGGTCAAATAGGGGATATACATATTCATCAAAATTATAAGATGTCAATTAATCTTACAGGTTAGGAATATAAAGCACCCCTGTGGCTCTGTCTGAACATCAGTTAACTAAAATTGTGTTGTTATATGTATCAGTAAAGACACGTCCCTTGCATGAGTGGAGATTGTTGAGTGATAGTGATGATTAACCCATTGTTTCTTTAGTGACCTAATTTTCACAGCGTGTAGGTGGGTTTCATGTAACATAATGACATTAGGCTGTTGTTTTCTAACATGAGTAAGAACCAGGTTTCTTTTAATGGGGTCGGTCAAACCCCTGACTATAACGGAAGCTGAGAAGGGACCGCGTCGCCTTCCGCCGTCGTTCCCGGGTCTCTCCTTCTCAACGCAGATAAGCACCGTCGGATGCACCAGTTGAAGTATGGACAGTCACTGGAAACAGCCGCAGGATCGCTGGAAGCAGGGAAGCAGGGAGGAGTCCACGTCGCCGCCTGACAGTCCACAAAGTTAGGTCACAGGAAACTGGCAGCAGGCGGTCGGCGATTCAGGATACTTGGCGCAGATGGGTATCAGAGTGGATACTTTAGACCATAAGCAATACAAGACTCCAGGACTCCTTGTTCACTCCAAAACAGAACTCTCTTTATTACAACAAACCACAGCATATTTATACAGTTTCAAACCACACTAACTTGGAGCACAGTACAGGAGACTTAATTCAATCACAGTTCCTCCAATGGGTACAGAAAATGGTAGGGCAGAATACAATGGAGTAGTCACAGGGATAATTCAGTCACCACAAAGGGTCAACGAACCAACAACAAATGATTCAGGGAAACATAATAGGGCAGACATGATTGGATTAGCACACAGCAGGGGGCCACAAGACAGTTCTCAATACAATTACTTGAGTGGCCAAAATATTCATTTCCTTAACAATGGCCAGGGGTTGAATAATTAAGCAAAAGACTTGGGAGTCTGCAATACATATTGAAATAATTAACCCCTCACTGCCTATTGCCTTGGAGTAAACCCTCAAACATACTATGTGATCCAAAGTCTATGAATTTAAGTCTTTCTCTTAGGGAATAGCCGGCCAGTTTGTACGCCAAGGCACAGCACAGAGTCCAAACAGTAATAAATGTCCATAGTCTTTGGATAAATAGTTTGAGGTCCAGACAAGGGCTCAGTAACGGGTAGGATCCGTTACACTGACATTCCAAGAGATTAGCTTAAGGTTGTCTGACATGGATCATTGTCTAAAAGTGTCAGAAAGACCCTTACCCCACCCCAGAGAGAGGAGACATGCTCAAACCCAGAAGTCCCAAATTAAGTTTAAATAACTCCCTTCCCTGCCCCCATCTAACCCCAACCGGTTGAGTACCAGAACCCTAAGAACATACCCATGGGGAAACTGTGATGGTTTTAATGAACACTCAGACAATTTGGTTAAGGTAAAAAAATGCAACTTTATTAAATAAATAATAAAGAACAGAAATGCCCTTCAACAGGTCCAGACCCAGACAGGGGATGAGCTCTTCTGGATCTGACACAGGTCAGGGTACAAACAGAAACAAGTATATACAGGTCCAGACCCAGACAGGGGATGAGCTCTTCTGGATCTGACACAGGTCAGGGTACAAACAGAAACAGGTATATACAATAACTGTAAGGCAGAGTGTAGAACTGGAACAGGAACTGGAACAAAATCTCAGCAGTACCAGCAAGGAGGCACCCTAAGCGGTGGTAAGCACTGCAGGGCAAAATCCCAAATGGAACAGGGGAAACAGACGGGGCCACCGGACTTGCCCAGAAGACCAGGTATAGGCAACCTAAATGACAGGCACAGACACTCGTACTTGGAGGTTATACCCAGAGGCAACCGGAGCAGGCACAGGTAATATATGTAAGGAACAGGCAGTCCAAGTAACAGACACAGACACACGCACTTGGAGGTTATGCCCAGAGGCAACCGGAACAGGAACAAGCTGTATATGAAAGGTATAGGCAACCAAAGTGAGAGGCACAGACACACGTACACGGAGGTTATGCCAAGAGGCAACTGGAGCAGGCACAGCCTGTATAGTAGCACAACCGGAGGCAATCGTAAGGCCCAAGCTGTATAGTAGCGCAACCGTAGGCAACCGTAAGGCACAGACTGTATAGTAGTGCAACAGGAAGCAATCGTAAGGCACAGGCTGTATAGTAGAGCAACCGGAGGCAATCGTAAGGCACAGGCTGTATAGTAGCGCAACAAGAGGCAATAGTAAGGCACAGGCTGTATAGTAGAGCAACCGGAGGCAATCGTAAGGCACAGGCTGTATAGTAGCGCAACAAGAGGCAATAGTAAGGCACAGGCTGTATAGTAGCACAACCAGAGGCAATCGTAAGGCACAGGCTGTAAGGTATCACACCCATGAGCAACCGAAAGGCACAGGCTGTATAGTAGCGCAACCGGGGCAACCGTAGGAGCAACGGCTATAGAACACGAGACCGGAGACAACAGTGGGCACAAGCGGGATAGCTACTGCTAGGAGTAATAGCCAATGCTTTAATCGGTACACAGAGAGCGGTAGTCAGCCAAAGCCTGGATCGGTACACAGAGAGCGGTAGTCAGCCAAAGCCTGGATCGGTACACAGCAAGCGGTAGACAGCCAAAGCCTGGATCGGTACACAGCGAGCAGTAGTCAGACGGAATCGGACACAGGAATCGATAGTCAGGCAAACCGGGTCGTAAACGGAATAGGCAGCAAAGACAGGAGCAAGGTCAGACAAAACCGGATCATACACGGAACAGGATACACAGCAACAAACGTCTGGTCATGAACACCACGAAAGGGCACCCAAGATAGTGAGAACAGGGTTTAAATAGGCGATTGCTGGGAGGAGCAAAGCCCAGAGTCCAATAAAGGGCAGCAAGCACCGACAGGAAGTAGCAATGTCGACAGACCCAGGGCACACCCAGCATTGCAACGGTCAAACTAAACCAGATGCAACAAACTTACCACATAACCATTGTCCCTTGGGTGTCTATGGTGTCCACGAACATGCTCAACATTTTGACACATATTATGGAGAAGGTAATGAACAGTGCAACATATCATACACCATCTCCAGTGTCCCCCTTTCAAGCATATATGTCCCCAAACATCGACACACTAGAATGGCCTTGTGAGAAGGTGTTATCATTAGCGCATACTATGAAAACTTAAACATTTTGAATAATTTTTACACCAGTGTGAGAGATCAACCTGTAGCATATTTGTGCAGTGTAATTATTATGATGTAGCTATGACAACCTAACTGTATTGTATCCCTGCCCGGAAAATTAGTGAAACCCTTCTGTGGAAACTTATAGTTAGTGGTTCCTTGTGTAAGTTGTGTGTACTATGTACCTTGTCTTCAGAGGAGTGAGATAGGTGAGTGCTATAGTATCTCATATTACAGAGAAGGCAAATAATTGAACAACATAACTTTTACTATACACAATGCCCCCCCACATAGAATATACCTCCCAATGTCCCCAGGAATTGGCGTACTATAGTGGTTTGCAAGAGGAAGTTGTCATAAGCATATTCAATAAGAACATAAACATACCGAACCTTTTCACACCTGTGTAGTGTATCAAACTACTGCATATACAAGCAGAACAACAACATGGAGGAGCCATGTGAGCTCAACCCTGTTATCTCCCTATCAGGAGAATTATTGAACCTATCCAAAGGGGGGCCCCTAGTGAGAGCTCTATAGAGTGCCCTGTGTGTATGATGACCCCCACCACTTCTGTAATAAATTAGTAATCCCTGGAATAACACTTATTACAGAGGAGGCAAACAACAAGGGAACTCATTAAGTATGCACTATCCCCAAAGCCCCCTCATAAAGCATACTTTCCAATGCCCCCCAACACTGGTGTACCAGAGTGTTCTAGCTAGAAGGATTTATCATTATCATTACCAGTAGTAACATAAACATATTGAGTACCTGTACATCACTGTAGTTAATAAAACTGCAGCACATATAAGTAGACCAATTAATGTGATAAAGTCATGGAAGCTCAGCTGTATTATTTCCCTGCCATGAGAGTCAATGAGTCCCTTAAATGGAGAGCCACAGTAGGAGTACTCCAAAGGATCTAGAGTGTATAATGTACCTTGCCTTCTAAGAAGAGAAGTGAGTGGTCGCTAGAGACTCAAAGAGATCAAGCTAGCCTCAAGACACCATGTGAGTATGCTTCCCACTTAAAGAGCCTCAATCCATCTCAGAGCTTCCATCTCTAAGGTGAAAAAGGATGTATGTCTGTTGTGGACCATGTACAGCTTTGCTGGGTACATCATAGAATATTGGATTTCCTTCTCCCGCAGTTTGAGTTTGACCTCTTGAAGCTTAATACGTTGCACTGCACCTCCATTGAGAAGTCTGGATATATAGATATATGTGTATTGTTCTGTAGTATGGGACTCTTAAGACATGCTAGATGCAAGATTGGGTCTCTCTCTCTATAGTTGAGCAGCTTAGTGATCATGGGCCTCGACATGGCTCCTGATGGTGGGCAATTGAATGGGATTCTATGCGCTCATTCTACTGCAAAGGAACCGGATAGGCCATCCTCCCTTAGTTTTATACATCTTTCCTCAAATTGTTCTGGATTACGTTTCTTGCAGTTTTCTGGCAGTCAAATTATGCAAATATTGCAACATCTAGATTTATTCTCAAGATCATCCGCCTTCTTTTGTAGATTTTTAACCTGCTGTTTCTTTTTTTTTTTTTTTTTGAAAGTTTATTGAAATATAGAAAAGTTACAGAGCAATATCAGTATGACTGAATATAAAACATAGAAAGGTAATACAAAAGCAAAGTGTCATCGTATTATCAACAACACATCTTACTAAACACTTCCATCAAAATCAACTATTCCAGAATGTAGCAGTCACGAGTCCTACCGTTTATACGCAACCTACAGCTTTGTGTATGTATTAAGATGTGAAAAGAAAGAGAAAGATGAGAGAAAGATGTACTATAAGTAAACAAGAGTATGAGCTCATAAAGAAGGAGAGACAAAAGAACAGAAAGGGGTGCAAGGAAAGAGAGAGGGGGTAGAAAGGGGAAGGTTTCCCACTGCTAGAACTGGACGTTCAACAAGAATATTGCTAGAGGTAACTTGCAGGTAGAACCAACCAAAATATTACCCGGTCAACAGAGATCCTCACGTATATACCGAGGGAGCATAATAAGAAAGAGGGAACCCATCACAGACCGGGGAGTTTAGTGCAAACCGTGAGCAGACATTTCCTCAGTCCAGCGAATCCAAGGAGACCAAATCCTCCGGAAAGCAGAGGACTTGCCCGTAACAGTAGCATGTAAGCGCTCCAGATCCATATATCTGTCAACTCTGGCCCTCCACATACGTATATTGGGTGTATCATCGGATCTCCACAACGATGGTATAAGACGTTTTGCAGCATTAGTTAGAAAATTCAGTAAGACACAGGAGTCTCTCCTTAGGGAAGGAGTGCGTGGCCAAAATGCAAAGAGTACTGTGAGTGGGTCACAAGGAACAACAATAGATAGGATTTGTGTTAGGGCGGTGCATATTTCATCCCAAAACCCCTTGATTTTTTCACAATCCCACCACAGGTGGAAGAGAGAACCCGTGACCCCCTGACACCTCCAGCACAAGTTGGAATTGTTTGCATAGATCTGGGTCAATCGCTGCAGAGTCTGGTACCACCAGGTCATAAGTTTATAATTGGTGGTCGAATCACGGTATAATCTATATAGAGGGTAAAATGTGGAATACCAGGTTTCCAATGGCCAAGAAATCCCAAGGTCATTTTCTGTCAGAGACTTTGTCCTGGGGGAGCATACAGGGTTAATTCTAATAGTAAGAAATTAACTGAAATTCTGTTTAAAATGTGTTCAAATTATCGCCTGTTAAAATATTCAGGGGCCTCTATGAGGGAGAAATAACTAAATGACAGTTATGGTGATGAATTGAGTTTGCTAGACATTCCTAGTGTCTGACCAGTGATTTTATCTCATGAGAAAAACACTCCCCTATGAGAACGTCTGGAAAAAATAGCAGATTTATATGACGTTTAAGGTCCTCTTACATACATCATTGATGACATAAAAACTGATTATAGGTAAGATGTTAAGTAGAGTAAGAGTGCCATCTAGAGTCTTGAGAGCATCTTGACTGGGATTATCCACATTCCTTGAATAATTAGGGATATATTAATATCCAATCAGGGCAGACTGGTGATGTCACGGTATAATGAGATGGATCTTTGTCCAATCATTAGAAAAAGGTGGGGATTACTGATAAGGCAAAAATTGCCAATATAATGCCAAGATACTGTTAGTTCAGGGTCCTTCACTTCCTGAAAGAAAACTCTGGGTTCCTGGACTCTCTTGGCTGCTGATTAAATTCCTGATCCTGCCATCTCACAGAGAAATACAAAGAAACTTTGATTGGTAACTATATCATTTATTCATTTAGATTCATTTAATCCAGAATTTCATAATGTTTCTTCTGTTTGAAGAAACTTAAATAGTCTTATAATTGTCTTAAGTGGACTGGCCAAGCATTTGGGATAATTTATAATAAGCTAGATTTAGCTATTAAATTCTGGAAGTAATAGAATATATATATATATATATATATATATATATATATATATATATATATATATAAATAATTATTGGGAATTTAGATATTTTGCCAATCAGTGTAATATAGTATATAGCGTGGGTTATCTATATTAGCTAATATAAGTCTTGGTATTCCTAGAGTAATATTTTGTGGTTCTGGGAAGATTATAATAGTTAATATTTGATATAGGAAATTCTTTGAATCCAGTTATTAACCCTTTATCTGTTGTTAGTGGTGTTTTCTTTGGAATTCTCTGTATATGTGCTAGGCTTATATTTTGTAAATTAGAGGTATTATCTCAATAGACAAAATAACTTCTGGGTGTGGCATCTATTTTAAACGTGTGGATTAACCCTTGGAGTGCTTATAGGTTTTATATATATGTTGCTGTAGTCAAAATTATGATAAATGTTGCATGAAGTAATTTTAAGTAGATTATTTGTGTGATTTTGATTGACTATATTAATTGCAATTTATATATTTTATTCAGAGGTATTCAATACTGAATTCAGTAGATAATTAAATTATAGTGATTTAAATCTGGGATTCTATTCCAGTTATTCCCTAAATGTAATTATTATTGATATATGCTACAAGGAATTGTTAAAGGAATTATTTAATTCATCTCACAATACCCCTTACATCATAATTGGCATAGTCTATACAGTTTCTGGGGCAGAGGTATTAAGAGACACTGCAGCCAACTGTATTATATTAATTGTAACAATCAATTAACCTGTTCTATGCTGCTGAATGCAATTATTGTTATTATACCTCTGAATATACCTATGTGTGGTTAACCCTTGCACCGCTGGTAATCTTTATGATAGTAAGTGTGGTTTGATTTTCTATGTACGTTTTATAATTGCTAATCACTTATATTTTTCATAGTTGCTGATACTTGTATATATATTGTATTTTAATAAAATATATATATTTTTGCACAAATATGATTCTTGTGATCAATTCGTTACTGTGAAGTAGCGTGTCAGTACATATTAAAGATAAAGTTCTCGAATTATTTTATTGTCAATTGACTATTTAAGTGAAGAAATCCAACCTGAGTGGTTCTCTGTTTTAACCCTTTGGATACCTTCATATAAATAGCCCAACAGATTTTCCAGGATACCAGATAGTATGGTTTTAAAGATTTGACACTTGAGAGGAAACAACGAATCCGAGACAAAGTTTTCTGGGTGAAGTAATGTGCTGAGTATAAGGATTCAAATCGTGTTAAGGACCTAGTCTCAGACATTGATGGAAGTAGGTGACGAAGAAAATGTATCACTTGCCTATATTGCCAAAAGTGTAAAGCTGGGAGAGAGTAGTGTGTACATAGATGTTCAAAAGGTAGGGGAATACCATGCGCAACCAAAGTGGCAAGAGTATCTATTCCCCTCTGTCGCCAGAGTTTAAAAGGCCCCCCAACCTCACCTGGAGGAAAATGGATTGAACCATAGATTGAGTATAGAGGAGACGGGAAAGACATAAGACCAGATTCCCTAGATATTCGTGCCCAAACTCTGACTAAATGCGAAAGAATGGGATGCGATGAAACAAAACGGAGTAATTGGGATGGTTCCTGACACATCAAGGAGGCAAAATCCACCGAGGGGTAAGCATGGTGAATGATTGAAGTCCACCCATTCCCGTTACTCTCACAGCATTCCAGAAAGGTCGCAATAGCACAGGAATCGTAGTACAGTTTTAAATTGGGAAGGTCCAAGCCACCTTGATCAACGGGTCTGTAAAGATATGAAGTAGCTAACCTAGGCTTCTTATATGCCCATATAAATGAATTAATTGTTGATTGTAGCCTACTAAGCATGTGAGATGGAAAATGAATGGGCAGAGTTTTGAACAGATAAAGTAATTTTGGTAGTACCACCATTTTGACAATATTTATCCTTCCCATCCAAGACAGGAATAATTTATCCCATCGTTTAAGGTCAGCAGTGATCTGATCCAATACCGGAGAGAGATTTAAACTAGGGATTTGTCGAAGGTCTGTGAATAGAAAGACCCCAAGATAGCGAAGCTTATCAGACTTCCATTTAAAGGGGTAAAGACGTTTTAAGGTGTCTTTCAAAGTATCTGATATATTAACTGGTAGGATTTCAGATTTGTTATAATTTATTTTGAAATTAGATAAATTATCATATTGACCACCTTGTCGAGTACCATTTTTGATATGGAAAGTCTCGGAGAGAAAACCATTTACCTGAACGCGGGCCGAAGGAGCAGTATAAAGACTTAAAATACCATGTATAACTCTTTCCCCAAGTCCCAAATATGACAAAGTTTCCCTGATGAATTGCCAGCTTACACGATCAAAAGCCTTTTCTGCATCAATTGTAAGAAGTATCATAGGTAGTTTGGTCGAAATGGCCGAGTGAATAATTGATAAGGCTTTAATCGTGTTGTCCTTGGTCTTTCTCCGAGGGACAAAACCAGCCTGAGAGGGGTGAATGATATCAGTTAAACAAGGTCTAAGACTCCCTGCCCAGAGAGAGGCAAATAATTTGGTGTCTACATTGAAGAGTGAAATAGGGCGATAGTTTTCACAGAGAGTAACATCCCTGTCAGGCTTAGGAATCAGTGAGATATGAGCTTGTAGTGCTTGGTCAGGAAAAGAACCACCGCCATTCACATAATTGAATGCATTCAGAAGGTGTGGTGTGAGTATTGGGGCCAGTTTCTTATAATACAAGGCTGAGAAGCCATCTGGTCCCGGGCTCTTACCCAGCGGGATGGATCTGATACCCTTGGTAATATCAGCAAGTGAAAAAGGTTCCTCCAGAGTGGAAAGAAAAGCCTCAGGGAGTTTCGAGCATCTCGACCTGATCAAGAAGTCGCGGATTCGGTGACTCCGGTCTCTTAAATCCAACGAGGATGACGGGGCATCCAAGTTATACAATGTTTGGTAAAACGAACGAAACATATCAGCTAATTTGGTGAAAGCAAAATGGGAAACACCCCGAGGGTCTTTAAGGCGAGTAATATAGTGTTGTTTACATTTGATCTTCACGATCCTCGCCAGGTGGGCACCAAACTTATTTCCCTGTATATAGGAGGCATACCTAGTCCACATATACGACTTATATATCCCAACATTATACCAGTCCGAAATTTGCTTACGAAGTCGGAGTATCTCAGGGAGCAGGTGAGGTGCTGTGCCCACCTTATGTTGACACTCAAGTTGCTGTAAGTTTTTCAACATATCTTGTAATTTAGCTTCCCTTTCTCGCTTCCTCCTTGCTCCTAATTTAATCAAGACACCTCGAAGGACACATTTGTGGGCTTCCCACGCTATAGCTGGAGAGACATCTCCCATCACATTAACCAAAAAATACTCTCTTAATGCTGCTTCCACCTGACCTAACAGAGTAGGATCATTAAGTAAAAGTTCATTAAGTTTCCAAGGGGATTTGCCAGGTGCACCTACATCCACCCTCAGAGTAATCCAAATAGGTGCATGATCAGACCAGGTGATCTGCTCAATAGCAGTCTCAATTACATTATGTAGATTATACCGGTCTACCAAAAAGTAATCAATACGTGTATAACAGTAATGGACTGGGGAAAAATAAGAATAGTCCCTTGCCGTGGGAAAAAACAACCGCCACACATCAAGCAAATTATATCCCTTCAGACAAGCATTCCATCTAGAGATAGAAAAAGAGGGGACATGCGAGGAACTGGACGAACAATCAGCCGCGGGATCTAAAGGTAAGTTAAAGTCACCTCCCAGAATGAGGGGGCCAGAGCGAAAAGATGAGAGCTTTCTCAGAGTAGATGAGAGGAATCTATATTGCCTTGAATTTGGTGCGTAGATATTTGTGATAGTGTACAGAACACCTCTCAAGTATCCCTTCAAAAATAAGAATCTGCCCTCAGTAGCTGCCATGATTTCAGAAGTAGTCTAAGCAACAGACCTATGGACCAGAATGGAGACACCCTTCAGTTTCCTGTCCTCCGAACAGGTCGCATGCCACACCTGAGTGTAATGCCTGTCAGTAATAGAGGGATGTCTGGAGGACTGGAAATGAGACTCCTGTATTAAAACTATGTCCGCCCCCAATCTGCGGAATTCCCTCAATGCCCGGGAACGTTTTTCAGGTATGTTTAACCCCCTGGTGTTAATAGAGAGTATCTTAATAGGTCTCTGTGACCCAGGTCCAGTCACCTTGCTCGCAGCTCTAGCCATAATGTAAGTGAGTAAGTTAAGGATAAAAGAAAAAGGAGAAGGAGAGAGGGAAGTAGAAGGAAAGAGGGTGAGAGAGTAGAAATAAGAGAATCAGGCTAATAAGCCTGACGAACCAACTAGTAAAGTACTTCTTGAAATGTGTGAACTCCAGGTGAGAATCTACAGATCCCCTGGAGTGCAATATAAAACACATCTAGGTCAGAAGACCTATGGTAGAGGCCAAGGTACACAAACAGAAAGAAGGCAAGCAAGAGAAAGAAAGCTGCCCTCCCGACAGAGCCAAAAATCGCCATAAACCATCCAACAATACCTATTAAATAGCAACCTATTTTCCATTAACAATTATACTGTCATTATTCTGGGAAAAACATACAGTTAGCACAAAAAATCAATAATTAACAGTTCTGAAGCATTGTGGTCTCCAAAACAACTCCAGTCTCCCGCAAAGGACCACCCCCCCAGCAGGTGTGGAGGGGGGGGAGGGCCCCATTCCCCCCAGTAAACCATGGTTAGGTTAAAACAAGAGACGGAGATCCTCTGACCCACCACAATCCCACCTCATAGTAGTAGAAATTTACAATACCATAGAGTATCTGATCCCATTCCTTCTAGAGGCAGCCATGATCCACAAAGCAGGGAAGAAATACTCATCAGCTCCGAGCGTCACAAGAGGATCCAGCAACTAAAAAGGTAGTCGCCCGAGTCTTGGAGGCACGGACCGGAGGGGCAGCCCCTCCCATTCCCCCATCTCCAACCAGATCTAGTATGAAAGAAAAAAAAAAGGACATCGAAGGCAATAGCCCATTAGTCACATAGTATCGTGCATAAAAGGTAATATCCTACAATGGATACTATGGAGGCATATTAGGTGAGTTACCTGCTCACACCCAGAGGAACAAACTGGTCCACCTCAGGTCTCCGTGATACAAGGATGGAACAGGACTCCCAATAGGCCAAAGGAAAGCAAGGAATACAATATAATAGGCTATACCTGCATATGGACGCTAGTTAAAATAAAAATTTTAACAAAGAATTGGTGTTGTAATCAGTAGTGTTGAGCGAGCATGCTCGGCCGATGCTCGGATCGGCTCGAGCATCGCTCTGCTCGGCACATGGCGGTACTCGTACGAGTACCGCATGTGCTCGCCCGCCATGTTCGGGTCTCCTCCCCGCACGTTTTGCGGCTGCTGCGCAGCCAATAAACGTGCAGGGAGGCTCTGACATCGGTGTAATGCCAGCAGCCATGTTGGCTGCTGGCATTACACTGATTGGCTGGCCAGAACCCGTGGTCGGGTGCTGTATAGCACCTGACCATCGAGTTCGGCTCAGTCTGAGCCAGGGAGAGCTGAGGATAGGAAGGGAAAGGCAGTGTAGGGAGGAAAAAAACAAAAATTGTGAAAAAAAAGAACCAAAAGTCCTTTTTAGGACTACTGTGTGTGGGGGCAGCAGGTTATTTTGTGTGGGGGGGGAAAAAAAAAAAAAATATTCTGTTTAGTGTGAAAAGTTGCAGATTAGAGCACATTCTGTTTAGTGTGCACAGTTGCAGATTAGAGCACATTCTGTTTAGTGTGCAAAGTTGCAGATTAGAGCACATTCAGTTTAGTGTGCAAAGTTGCAGATTAGAGCACATTCTGTTTAGTGTGCAAAGTTGCAGATTAGAGCACATTCTGTTAAGTCTTCAAACTAAAATATCAAAGTCACATATTCCATTCAGTGTGCGTCGCCGCAGTTTAGCAGCACATTCTGTGTACTGTGCAGAGTTGCAGAATAGGAAGAAATACTGTTAAGTCTTCAAACTAAAATATCAAAGTCACATATTCCATTCAGTGTGCTTCGCCGCACTGTAGCAGCACATTCTGTGTACTGTGCAGAGTTGCAGAATAGGAAGAAATACTGTTAAGTCTTCAAACTAAAATATCAAAGTCACATATTCCATTCAGTGTGCTTCGCCGCAGTTTAGCAGCACATTCTGTGTACTCTGCAGAGTTGCAGAATAGGAAGAAATACTGTTAAGTCTTCAAACTAAAATATCAAAGTCACATATTCCATTCAGTGTGCTTCGCCGCAGTTTAGCAGCACATTCTGTGTACTGTGCAGAGTTGCAGAATAGGAAGAAATACTGTTAAGTCTTCAAACTAAAATATCAAAGTCACATATTCCATTCAGTGTGCTTCGCCGCAGTTTAGCAGCACATTCTGTGTACTGTGCAGAATTGCAGAATAGGAAGAAATACTGTTAAGTCTTCAAACTAAAATATCAAAGTCACATATTCCATTCAGTGTGCTTCGCCGCAGTTTAGCAGCACATTCTGTGTAGTGTGCAGAGTTGCAGAATAGTAAGAAATACTGTTAAGTTTTCAAACTCAAATATTAAAGTCACATATTCCATTCAGTGTGTGTCACCGCCGTTTAGCAGCCTATTCTGTGTACTCTGCACAGTTGCAGAATAGTAAGAAATAGTGTTAAGTTTTCAAACTCAAATATCAAAGTCACATATTCCATTCAGTGTGTTTCACCGCCGTTTAGCAGCCTATTCTGTGTACTCTGCAGAGTTGCAGAATAGTAAGAAATACTGTTAAGTTTTCAAACTCAAATATCAAAGTCACATATTCCATTCAGTGTGTTTCACCGCCGTTTAGCAGCCTATTCTGTGTACTCTGCAGAGTTGCAGAATAGTAAGAAATACTGTTAAGTTTTCAAACTCAAATATTAAAGTCACATATTCCATTCAGTGTGTTTCACCGCCGTTTAGCAGCCTATTCTGTGTACTCTGCACAGTTGCAGAATAGTAAGAAATACTGTTAAGTTTTCAAACTCAAATATCAAAGTCACATATTCCATTCAGTGTGTTTCACCGCCGTTTAGCAGCCTATTCTGTGTACTCTGTAGAGTTGCAGAATAGTAAGAAATAGTGTTAAGTTTTCAAACTCAAATATCAAAGTCACATATTCCATTCAGTGTGTTTCACCGCCGTTTAGCAGCCTATTCTGTGTACTCTGCAGAGTTGCAGAATAGTAAGAAATACTGTTAAGTTTTCAAACTCAAATATTAAAGTCACATATTCCATTCAGTGTGTATCACCGCCGTTTAGCAGCCTATTCTGTGTACTCTGCAGAGTTGCAGAATAGTAAGAAATACTGTTAAGTTTTCAAACTCAAATATTAAAGTCACATATTCTGTGTAAGATGAAGAAGGCGGGTAAAAAGGGACGGGGAAGTGGACGTGATCCTGAAAGTTCAGGGCGCGGGTCAGGACGCGGAGAAACTGTGCCTGGTGCCAGAGCACAAGAAAGAAAGACATCCACCATACCTAGCTTCATGTGTAATTTTACAGGGCGTCGCAGGACATCACTCTCGAGGTCCGACCACTGCGAACAGGTGGTCGGTTGGATGACAGCTGATACTGCTTCCAGTCGGTTAAGCACCACCCTGTCTTCCACCAAGTCCACTCTCAGTAGCCAAGAGTCTGGTCAAAATAATCCTCACTCTGATCATCCTTCCTCCCACCATACACGGTCTGGTCAAAGAAGTGATCCCACACTGGGATATAGTGAGGAGCTCGTCTCATCACCAATCCTTCATTTGACCCTCTCTCCAAGCACGCTTGCAGAGGAACATGACATCTTGTGCCCTGATTCACAACCTCTAGAGGCTACCCAATCACAAGAAGATGACAGATGTGAACGGCATTTAAGGTCAAAGGAAGTAGTGGATGATGATGATGATGATGAGACACAGTTGCCATTAAATCAACCACTATTTCCGTCTCAAGACCTTGTTGAGGAGAATGTTATACAGTTGTCAATGACTGAGTATGTGGTGGGATCAAGACTTGAGGAGGATGATCAGAGTGAGGAAGTGGAGGAGGACTTGGTGGACGATGAGGTGACTGACCCCACCTGGGAAGGTGTAGAGCCGAGCGATGACAGCAGTCCTGAGGGTGAGCCATCTGCAGCACCGCAACAGGCTGGAAGAGGCAGTGGTGTGGCTACAGAAAGAAGGCGGACCGCACCAAACCGGCCCGCAAATGTTCCACGGAGCACCCCCTTGCGTAAATCTCCCTTGCCAAGGGGTAGGTGTTCCGCGGTATGGCGTTTTTTTAAGGAAAGTGCGGACGACAAAAGAATTGTAGTTTGCAACCTGTGCCACACCAGAATGAGCCGAGGCATGAACACTAGAAACCTCACCACCACCAGCATGATCCGACACATGGCATCCAAGCACCGTAGTAAGTGGGAGGAACGCCTGGATCGCCCATCTGTGTCTGCAGGCCACACCACTGCCTCCTCTTCCCCTGTTTTCGGTGCCGGCCAATCGCCTGTCGAAGGCGCAGGCCCGCATACCTCCCGCCCTGCACCTGTACCATCTGAAGCACCATCAGCGACCACATCCACTTCCCTGTCCCAGCACAGCGTCCAAATGTCGTTACCCCAGGCATTTGAGCGCAAGAGAAAGTACCCAGCCACCCACCCACAGGCCATAGCACTAACCTCACACCTTTCAAAATTACTGGCCATCGAAAAGCTGCCATTTAGGCTTGTGGACACTGAGTCCTTCCGCAGCCTGATGGCAGCAGCTGTCCCTCGGTACGCGGTCCCAAGCCGCCACTACTTTTCCCGGTGTGCCATCCCCGCATTACACCACCATGTGTCCCGTAACATCACCCGTGCCCTGACCAACGCAGTTACTGGGAAGGTCCACTTAACGACTGACACATGGACAAGTGCTTGTGGCCAGGGACGCTACATTTCCCTGACGGCACACTGGGTGAATGTCGTGGAGGCTGGGAGCGACTCGGACCCTGGGATGGCACGGGTGCTACCCACGCCGAGGATTGCGGGCCCTACCTCCATCAGGGTTTCCACCAGCACCTACGTTATTGGCTCCTCCTCCTCCGTTTCCACCTCCGAATTCTCTACACGCAGCGCCACTCCCCCATCAGCCAGTAGCTGGAAGCAGTGTAGCACTGCAGTGGGGAAGCGTCAACAGGCCGTGCTGAAGCTGATCTGCCTTGGGGACAAACAGCACACGGCCTCAGAGCTGTTGCAGGGGATTAGTCACCAGACCGAGCAGTGGCTCTCGCCACTCAACCTGCAACCAGGCATGGTTGTGTGTGATAATGGGCGTAACTTGGTGGCGGCTTTGGAGCTCGGCAAGCTCACACACGTACCATGCCTAGCGCATGTATTTAATTTAGTGGTGCAGCGATTTCTAAAAACCTACCCCAATGTGCATGATCTCTTGACCAAGGTGCGCCGCGTGTGTGCACATTTTCGTAAGTCATCTACAGCTTCGGCCGGCCTGTTGAAGCTGCAGCAGCGCTTACAATTGCCAGCTCACCGGCTGCTGTGTGACGTGAGCACGCGCTGGAACTCCACCTTCCACATGTTGGCCCGGCTTTGTGAGCAGCAGAGGGCAGTAGTGGAGTACCAGCTGTTACACGGTCGTCGCCTCTCCGTTCAACTTCCTGTAATCAGAAGTGAGGAGTGGGAATGGATGTCAGACCTCTGCGAGGTTTTACGCAATTTTGAGGAATCGACACAGATGGTGAGCGGCGATAACGCTATTATCAGTGTAACCATCCCACTTCTGTGTCTACTGAAACGCTCGCTGCTCACAATTAAAACCGACGCTTTGCATGTGGAAGAGGTGGAAATGGGGGAGTAAGAGCTTACACAAGGTGATAGCCAGAGCACCCTCACTTCGTCTTCTCAGCGACAATTGGAGGAGGCGGAGGAGGAGGAGGAGGAGGAGGAGGAAGACACGGTTGCCTCCGCTACAGAGGGTAGCCATGGAACTTTAGTTCCATCTCTTCAGCGTGGGTGGGCAGAAGAGGAGGAAGAGGATGAGGATATTGAGAGTCATCCTCCTGGTGAGGACAGCGAAATCTTGACTGTTGGTACTCTGGCACACATGGCTGACTTTATGTTAGGCTGCCTTTCCCGTGACCCACGCGTTATACGCATTTTAAACAACACGGATTACTGGGTGTTCACCCTTCTGGACCCCCGCTACAAAGAGAATTTCTCATCTCTCATTCCTCCGGTGGAGAGGACAAGCAAAATGGTGCAATACCAGAAGGTTCTTGTTGAAAAATTGCTCCAAAATTTTCCATCTGACAACGCTGGCGGCAGAGTACGTGCTACCTTGGCCAACAGAGAAGGGGAGAAAAGGGGAGCACACAGCAGTTCCGAGAAAGGCAGGGCAACACTCTCCAAGGCGTGGGACACCTTCATGACACCCCGCCAGCACCCTCACCCTTATGCGCAGCCTAGTGTCACAAGGAGGGAAAAGTTTTGGAAGATGGTGAAGGAGTACGTAGCAGACCGTGTCAGCGTCCTCAATGATCCCTCTGTGCCTTACAACTACTGGGTGTCCAAGCTGGACACGTGGTATGAACTGGCACTCTACGCCTTGGAGGTGCTGGCCTGCCCTGCCGCCAGCGTTCTGTCTGAGCGGGTATTTAGTGCTGCTGGTGGCATCATAACAGATAAGCGTATCCGCCTTTCCACCGACAATGCTGATAGGTTGACACTTATAAAAATGAACAAGGCCTGGATTTCCCCTGACTTCTCCACTCCACTGGAGGAAAGCCCCGGGGGAACATAAACTCACTTTATATATGTTATTTACAATGATGTGAATACTCTGTATTCCCATTCACCCCTTCCACCCAAAAAACGGGTATATGGTTGACTCTTAATCTTCTCATCCTCCTCCTCCTCTTCCATATGCCCTGTGCTATAATTTTTATATAGGGCCAGCTCACCAGCGGGCCCTGTGATATAATTTTTATATAGGGCCAGCTCACCAGCGGGCCCTGTTTGACAATTTTTATATAGGTCAGCTCACCAGCGGGCCTTCTTATATAATGTTTTATTGGGTCAGCTCTCTAGCGGGCCCTCTCATATAATGTTTTATAGCGTCAGCTCACTAGCGGGCCTTCGCATATAATGTTTAGGATGGTCAGCTCTGCAGCAGACCCTCACCCATAATGTTTTAGATGGTCAGCTCAGCGCACGTTTCCCTCTTAATCATGGCCTCAGTTCAATAAAATCAAGGAAATTTTTGGGAGAATTTGCCTCTGCGCACGTTTCCCTCTTAATCATGGCCTCAATTCTGAAAATCAAGGAAATTTTTGGGAGAATTTGTCTCTGCGCACGTTTCCCTCTTAATCATGGCCTCAATTCTGAAAATCAAGGAAATTTTTGGGAGAATTTGCCTCTGCGCACGTTTCCCTCTTAATCATGGCCTCAGTTCTGAAAATCAAGGAAATTTTTGGGAGAATTTGCCTCTGCGCACGTTTCCCTCTTAATCATGGCCTCAGTTCTGAAAATCAAGGAAATTTTTGGGAGAATTTGCCTCTGCGCACGTTTCCCTCTTAATCATGGCCTCAGTTCTGAAAATCAAGGAAATTTTTGGGAGAATTTGCAGATGATATACAAGTAAATATACAGCAAATACTGTTTGGTAACAATTTTTCGCCTAAAGTCGTTTTTATTTTCCTTTTTGTGTGTTTTATGGTCAGTCTGTAAAAATGGCGTACTACGGGCGAAAGATCGTTCCCAGCAGCGATGTTGGAGTCCAAGATGCATCCAGACATCCTCCCTATGCTGTCCCTGAACCATTTCTGTGGTGTTTCCATCCTTTTCTTCCCTTTTCCTATGGACCAGGCACCCTCCCCTCATCAGAGCAAGGGGTGCCTGGTGTAATGCTCGAGTCCTCCCATTGACTTCAATGGGGCTCGGGTGCTCGGCCGAGCACTCGAGCCTCAGGGGGTGCTCGGTCAGAGCACCCGAACACCCGAGCATTGGGGTGCTCGCTCATCACTAGTAATCAGAACATATAATAACAAGGTACATAAATGAGAAGACCTGGTTGTCTCCAACCTACAAGTCCGTCAGCGAGGAGAGAGTCAGCATTATGGCAGACAAAATAGTTGACCACTTTTCAATCATATAAGTAAGAGTTCAGGCAAAAAAAAAAAACAAAGAAGCCATCTATAGTTCAATCCAAAATGACTGAAACATGTAGTGTGAACATCTTCACCTGTCCATTGTCTCTTGATGGTGAGCCGGGGGGGATTCCACAGACTTCTGCCATTTTTTTAAGGGACTGACCACTGGAGAACAAACCTCTCCCTCTCCTTTCTCCTGATGTGTAGGGCTTCTAGCATGACCACTATCCTGATCCGGTGCTTTCCTAGGAGGGGGTATGCGAAGTGCCAGGCAAGTCCAGTATCTCATCTGGGGAACGTAGGACAGCCGTCGCCCCTTGTGTTGAGCGACAAGTGCAAAGGGGAATCCCCATTTATACCGGATTTGAAGATCCCGTAGATGTGCTGTTAAGGGCTTAAGAGCCCTGCCCTGTTGCAGAGTGTAAGATGATAGGTCTTGAAAAATTTGTAATTCAGTACCCCGAAATATTATCCGATCTAGCTCCCTGGCAGCCTTCATTACCATTTCTCTTTCTGTAAATTTCAAGGAGCAACAGATCACATCCCTAGGAGGGTCTTTTTTATCACCCCTAGGCCTCAGATCTCTGTGAAATCACTCCAGTTGGATTTGGGGAACCGGCGGTATTCCCAGGGCTTCAGTGAAGATAGATAGGAGCGCATCCTCTAGGTCCTTCAGCGGTACCGATTCCGGCAATCCTCGAATGCGCAGATTACATCTGTGGCCTCTATTGTCGAGATTGTCCAATTTGTTTGTAAGTAGGGTAATAGTTTCATCTTGTTGAGATAGTAGCCGCTCAAGGGCATGCTGTTGCTGTAAAATGTTGTCTCGGTCCGCTTCTATTACCGATACATGGGTACCAAGATGGGTCAACTCAGTGCGTAGACCTGCTATCTCTTCTTTCATGGCCGTTTTAATTTCAGCAGCCAGCACCTTTAGGTCCTCCTTGGTTGGTAGAAGCCGGAGCACCTCTCCTGGTAATGTCCCATTGGCCTCCATTTCTGAAGAACAAGCAATTGGCGCCTAATCCTCTGGTAGAGTACCAGGGGAGACTTTAAGCTCTGTATTCGCCGTCGATGAGGGTGAGGTAAGTCCAGGGTGAGTTAAATCTTCCGAGGCAGCCGCAACCAATTTCCCACCAGAGGAGGCTTTAATAGGGTTACCTCGACACACAGGGAGATATCCCGTAATTTTTGCCCCGGCCGAGGCCCTAGGAGGTTTCTTCTTGCAGTGTGACATCTACAGGGTGAAGGCACATAAGTACTCTCCAAAAGCTGTATAAATATGTCCAGGATGGTTAGTAATAATTGTGCTTTTGGCTCTGACGGAGAGGAGCTCCACACTCAGACAGCCATCTTGCTCAGCGGTAGCTCCGCCTCCCCTAATCTGCTGTTTCAATGCCTTAAGTGACTCAGTAATAGGGGGAAGAGAGTCTTCAACCATCTGAGACCCTCCACTGTCACTTTTTCTCTCATAATCTGTTGGTCAGCACGCAACAGGTTTAGCTCCATCTGCAATTAGTCTATCTTTTTAGTTAGGACATTCTGACAGTTTGTAATAGCCGCCATTAGTTATGCAAAGTGGGAATCAGATGTCTTCAGGTTCAGAGGAGTGAGTTGGTGAGGAGGATGCAGATGGCTTCAACCTCACCCTCTTCCATTCTTCCATTTCTCTCCTGGCGTATTTGCCGAGTTTGTTTTTTCATAATCTTCTCCTGACTTTTTCCCCATTGTTTAGTAACACAGCAACAGTAATAGAGGGTTATTTAGGACAAAGAACTGAGGCACCGCAGCAGGAAGCAAGACACCCTGGGAAACCAAAAGAGATTTGAACTATTGTCATGCTATTTATAGGCAGCATTTGATGTTCAGATCCCTCACTGTAATCGTTTCCCTATTCCCAGTGTTAGCCTTTTCTCCCAAGAGGCGAGTAAATAACTCTACCGCATATAGCAGGAAATAGGTGATTGTTGGAGCAGGACACCCTTAGTGTGCACAGTTCCTAGGGAGATGAAGGGTCTATTGGAGGGTATGGGTACTGGGAGAAAAAACAAACAGGACTGCGCTCTAAAGGGGCATGGCAGATGGAGGGGCAAAGCCCACACAACTGGGTGTCATTCAGACGTTTGGGGAATTTGCCCTTTAAAATAGATGTAGACAGGAGGTCCTAGTATTGCAAAGACAGAGAGTACCAAGTGGTGAGTTCTCCTGAGTTTGGCACACACTCTCTTCTCCTCCTGTCTCATAAAGTTCAAGCCCAACTGTAATATAGTAATATAGTAAATTAGGTTGAAAAAGGCACAAGTCCATCAAGTTCAACCTTTGCCCAATAACCAATGCATTGTGTTGTAATGCATTAGATACATCTCTGGCACCCAAGTTTAATGCATTGAATACATCTCTGCACCCTTGGGGAGCGATTACAGAGTAGCGCCCCAAGGGGTCCAGGCAAAGCCACTGGTTGATGGCTACTCACAGTTCTGGAGAACCTGAGGACTAGCCTCCAAACAAACAACCCCCTTCACCTTTGGTATTTTCCCAAACCCAGCTGAATGATGCACAGTGGCAGTTCCAGCCATAGACACAGTCTTCAGATCCAGATCCACCTCTGTCAGCCATCCAGAGTCGCTGCAAGGCCACTGCAAGTCCTACCAGGCCTTCCGAAAGCTCTGCACTGATATTTGGTGCCTTTGTAGGAGGATCATCAGGTAAAATATGCCAATCGGTTGCTCAAGCCAAGGTAAACAAACAGATGATGTTTAATGGTATCTTTGGGTCAATTAAACATTGTGATAGCTTTGGATTTTAGATTCACCCGCAGAGCACTGCAGGGATGCATACACATGGACCAGCTCCAGGCCATGCCCCCATTAACATCTTTTTAATATGTATAAAAGCAGTGTGTATTTCAACCCACAGGGCCTCTACATTCTCACGGCACCCTACATTAATACATTCTCTTATAGTAGGTGTTAAGACATGCTTTATATATTAAAACGCTCTCTCTTGAAAAAGCAATAACCCTCTAGATTGTCTGCCAAGTCATGTGTATCATCTAACCAATGCTATCTATGTTTGATTCATCAACAGCAGCATTAGGATGTAATATTTTTTATCATTGTTATGTTTAGAACCCACCACTCCATACTTCTCTGCATAACCTTAGGTTTTTGTATGGCTTTGGCATTCATTGTCCATGTTTCACAGCCATATGTTTCGTCTTTTTCCCCAAATCATCCATCACAACTTTAAAAAGCTATCCACGTATGGAACTTTCTACTGTGTGGGAAAAAAAATGAGAATGTTTCTTCAGGTTTGTAAATTGGCAAATCATAATCTAGTGACTCTAGTCAAATAAGATTATCCAAATCTTTTTGATCAGAAAGAATACAGTTACTAGATTCTTTCATTTTTTTGATCAGTTGATGTAAAATGATTTTTCTTTACTAGAAAAGTATCTGTATAGGACTAGTTCATGAATAAATATTTTTAAATCTAAAAATAAATTAAATTAATTTGGTTTTGATGTGGGGGGCAAACTTTAAGCCCTTTTCTAGAACAGACCAACAATCTGCTTTAGTTAGACTTGGAAAGATTAAAAATAGAACTCACTGGTTGTCCAGATGCCCCTTCTAATTTTTGTTTCTCTTTGCATCCTCTATCTCTTCCTCCTCTTGTTCCTCTATGGAATCTCTTTTTCATCTTCTCCCCTCCTTCATTGATTGTTTTGCCCAAGAGGTCCTTCAAAAAAGCATTGTTGATGTGGGACAAATAAATTCAAAATAGAAACAAACAAAAAATATATCCAGGGTTACCCCAAGACCATCCTCATTGTCTTTACTGGCGAAAGGGCAAAAAGCAAGGGACGAGGACAAAAAGCCAGCGAAGGAGGGGAGAAGATGAAAAAGAGATTCCATAGAGGGAGAGGACGCAAAAAGGAAAAAAATTAGAGGGGGGCATTTGGACAAATGGGGAGTTCTATTTTTAATCACTCCAATAGAAGTCTAACTATCTTACAACCCCTCTTTGATATATAATGACCTACTCAAAGATCTTTTGGAGAGAGAGACATGCAGAAGGGTATTCTAAATAGGTTTACTATAGAAATATCACTCTCATGGTGGAGACAATAAAAACCGCGAGATCAGAATTCTGCCTGCATGAAAAGACCGACATTCTGATCTTGCTCAAGAGAATAGCGGGAAGGTGTTATGTCTCACAACAAAATAGCAAGATAGGAGGCAAGAGATGTGTGCATTTTTTTTTAATGTATGTTCATAAACATTGTTCCATAGACATGAAGTATTAACCGTTTGATTGGCCACCCCTCTAAATGCATTGGTTCTAGTGGAGCACAGTAGGAAGAGAGACGGATACTCAGTGATACCAGACTCTGGAAAAACAATGGCAGACAGGAGGGGTGACAGAAGGGAGGGTTATGGCAAGAAGGTATTCAGTGATTAATTACCTGTCTCCCAAGGCATCACTGACTATCTGGCTCTCTTCCTGCACTGCGACTGTGCACCACTAGCACCAATGCATTTAGAGGGTTGGCCAATCAAATTGTTAATATATATGCATTGACCTCTCTTTCATGTCTGTTGAACAATATTTATGAAGGCACATTAAAAAAAATGCAGAAACTCTGTTGCCTCCCATCACGCTATTTTGTTGTGCTACATAATACCTCAGGCTATTTACTTGGGTGAGATCAAAATGTCAGCCTTTTCATGCAGGTGACATTCTGATCTTGCGGTTTTGATTGTTACCAACAAGAGGGCAATATCTGAAAAGGATATCTTCTAAATAAACAGGAATACAATTACATTTTCTCTAGTTTTCCAGACACTTCTTTTTTCTATCAAATACCCAAATTGCACAAAAATCCAGAAAATCCAACTGGGAGAGCAATCATCTCCGGTATTAACTCGTTAACATCAAACCTGTCAGCATACATAGATTTTTATTTACAAAAATATGTTCTTACACTCCCCTAATACATCAGCGATTCACAAGACAAATAAACTATAACTATTATAAACTATTATCTGGAAAGAAGGATATAAGTGGGCCACATTAGATGTGGCTTCACTATATACCAGTATAGACCAACTATTGGGCATACAGGCGGTCAGATATTTCCTAGAAAAGGACTCTGAGTTTATGTCTAGAATGTGTTGGTTTCATTCTCCACCACAACTTTTTTGAATTCCAAAACAAATGTTTTCTTCAGGTTAGATGGCCATGGGAACCAGGTTTTCCCCCTCACACGCCAGTCTCTTTATTGGTCTTTGGGAAGACCTCTCGATATAGCTCATGTAGAGATGGGGGGACAACCTGGTTTTCTATGACCGGTACATTGACGATATACTGATTATTTGGAAAGGAAGCATAGAAGATCTGCACCTTATGATTTAACATTGCAATAACAACAGTATTGGTCTAACCTTTTCATTAGAAATCCATCACAACAGTATCAACATTCTAGATCTTAAATTAAAGGGAGAGGTAGATTCCCTAATAGAGAGCTCTTCATATAAGTATGTTGTAATCAGTATCTCAGAACGAACAGTTGCCACTATAACAAAAAGGATAAGCAACATCCCTTTTGGACAATTTCACTGACTCCAAAGAAACTGTAGCAGTCATGATGATATTGTTCAGAAAGTTGAAGATCTAAAGCAACAGAAAGAGGGTATAAATCCAGTACAGTGGAATCTGCATACAACCTGGCTCTCTATCTTGAAAGAAATGCTATACTAAAGTTAAGTCTAAAACCACCATGGACAGAAGACTCCCCGCAATTATAACTCAGTATAATGTGGCATCAAACCAAAGTAAAAACATAAAAGACCAGCATTGGGACATTATGAGACAAGATCCTTTGTTGACTGATATGATTACAAATAAATCCAAAATAACATACAGAAAGGTCAGAAACATTCAAGGTCACATAGCACATATTAAACAAAAAAAAACCTACGTGAAAAATGGAAAAATCCATGGATTTTCGATTCAACTTTACCAATGGGTAACTTTAGATGTCTCCATAAGAAGTGCACTAATTATTATTTTATTTTTTAATAAAACTAACACCTTTACAAGTACTCAAAATCAAAAATCCTTTCAAATCAAGAGTCTAATCACCCGTGAGACCTCTTTTGCAACATATATGATTTAATGCGGATATGGATTACAATATATTGATTTTACCACACGGAGTCTTAGAGATCACTCTAGAGAGCATAGATATCTAATAAAGAAAAAGTCCACAGAGTACTCCATCCCTAGACATTTCAATACATGTCCAAATGGAGATCTTTCAAATTTTAATATACTTGGCATTGAACATATTTCAACCTCTTATTCTAACCGGTTTTCCAAGCTATGTTGTCACTCTTTCACTCAAAGGTCTCAATTAGGAGCTTGAAATCAGTAATTTTTTACATTGATGGATCAGGTATTGTTTTAAACCAATATATTGTATTTTATTTTCATTTGGAATGCTTAAAATATTTGCACTTATTTCTGCACAAAAGAAATTGGTTGTATATATATATATATATATATATATATATATATATATATATATATAATATTATTAGTCAATATCTTGTTGGATATTTAATGTAAATATATTGTTTTAAGTAACCTTTATATTTGTAAAGGTTTTGGCAGATGCATTTCAAAACAACAAAATCTGATGATATTAATACTGAAATGACATTTATTATATATAAAAAAATGAATGTTAAAAGAACTTAAATGTTGGTGTGAAATAGTAGGTCTAGAAAGATATGTTACGAACAAACAAATTAATTACGAGGGGATTAATAAAATGCCCACATTTGAAGTAAAAAGACCAAGGGCTAGATTTAAAGGTTCGTGTAAACCAGCCGCTAAGTAAAAAAGGCACATCGGCCGCAAATAACACATGATTAATGGCAGATTTAAAAGTAAATGTACGAGAATAGCGAACGAGCGTAGGCATAACAAAAATACGTAACCAAAAACCTGTGTTGCACCTGTTTTTGCATCACCGTGCGTCCCAAACACCCGTTAAAACACAACTTAAGTCAAAATGTAACATTGCAGCAGCAGTTGTTCAAATACATCTATATATACCCCAAAATAATGGTCACACCCTGTTTGTGTTTCGAGTTTTGGCGAGCTAGATCACAGGACCCAGGAGCAGAGGATAGTCTCAAGAGCGAGGGAGAGAGGAGCTGTCATTGGAGGCAGAAGGAGTTTTTGGAGCGGAGAGAGAATTGGAGTTGCACCTAAATACACACATAGCACACTTTTGAACATATCATATACACCCATACAAACACAAACATACACACAGTCTTTTTTTTTTTTTATAACACCTAACACCTTTTTTAAACTTTATTTTCTTGGGGCGTGGCCTGGCAGCCATACTGAGTGGACGCATGGTGGAGAGGCTCCGCTGCTATATCTTGATTATCTACTATCATCTGCATATTGCGGTGCATTTTACACTAATCTGACCTGACCCCTATCCCCACTACTTCTGGTGCTGCTGGAGGATACTTCATTTCTTGATTTGGATGTATATATACGCTGCCTGTTATTCGGGCCTGAGGTTGCGGCCGTGTGTGCTGCCTCTGCCCGTTGGAACAGCGGGGTGAAGGGATATTTGGCGGTCCAGCCACTGGAGTTCTTGACTATCGATTCCTGGAGAGTGTGGGAGCGGAACACCTGTGAACTTACCTGTGATTGCGAGGGAGGTGTGGAGAGTTCAGCCGTCTACTGCGTGTGGCGGATCGAGAAGGTGGCTGCAGGCCTGCGGCCTGGAGTGGCTACTGCCGGGACTGCTTTGAAGAGGCGAGGGGCATCCGGCTGCTGCGGACGCGCTTGGAGCCAGAGTGCACACCATCTTAAGTGTAGCAGTTATAACGCTACGTGATTGGAGAGTGCTGGAGACCTGTAGTGAGCGCTGGGGGACCTGGTGTAATTTCCTCCGGATGGCCGTCCTTTCTGCATGCTAGACTGATCCAGGCGTATTGGTCCACTTGGTGAGTGCTCCTGCCAGACGCCAATATTACATTACTGTTTGTGCCCTTGCTAGTCTTTTTAGTGCACCCTCCAATTTGTTGGTTTTTTTCCCCCTGTGTCCCCTTTTCCCTATCCAATAGGCCACTTACTAAATATCCAGCTGTTCCAGTGGATGCTGCTGAGACTATAGAGACAGATGGGGGACCGCCTGTTGCTGATGTCCTATGTGGAAATTCATATATAGGCCTGACACCCTTTTAAATGCTTGCTGTGCTACTTTCTGGATGTGAACCACACTAAAAGAGAGGAGGGAAGAGAAGGAAGAGAAGGAAGGGAAGGAGAAAAAGGAAGAAAAGAGGCTACTGTTGACAACTGGAGAACCACTTGTTGCTGACATATCTTCATATTTAGCACAACTTTTACAAGGCCGTATTTGATCCTGAGTGTGGTGGATGCCCCTGTCTGTTTTCTTTCCTGTTTGTGTTCCCCTTTTCTACCCCATGTTTGAAGATTATCCATCAAGGATACAGATGTTGCTGAGGAATTTACTGATGCTGCTCTATTCTTCAGCTATGGCCCATGCTCACAGGTCCTATCTATAGGCCTACCTCTACTATTGGGGGAGCAATCTTTCCCTTGTTTATCACCTTTCCAATATTTGTTTCCCCCCTCTGCCCTATGTTGGAATACTGCAAGAATACTTAGAAGATTTCTGATTGCTTTGTCACTCTTCAACTACAAACCACTGGTTTGGTGCGAACTCCCCATTTTGTTTAATTCCTTCCCTGTATATGTTCCCCTCATCTGCCCCGTGTATTGCTAAATGGGCTACACATGCTTTGGCTATTCTTCATCTACTTCAGTCTATACGTAAAAAAATGGATCATACCATTTGTGTCAATTAGATGTTGAGTGGTCTCATCTGCACCTACCTGCTCCGGCAGCTATTGTCCACCTTGTTCTAGCCCTCACTTGTGTTGCTCTGGCCTCAATCTCAGCATGGTTAAAAAATCACTGGAATACAGGAAAAAATTGAGTAAATTTGCTAGGAGAGCTATGGCGGTGGAGGAGGTCACAGTCATGCTAGAGGCCCCTTCTATGGCTGCCTCACCAGCTCAGTCTTCAGCTTCTGAGGAAGGTGATTCAAAATCCCAGTTTGCGGAAATAATGTCAGCCATCGCTACCTGCCAGGCAGTCCTGACCAATAAAATTGACACTGTGCAGGTTGAAATAAACCTTTTACGTGCAGACCAACAAACTCTGCGTGAAAGCATCACTGATGTGTGACAACGTATCTCTACTGTAGAGGACACACTTCCCCCTGTGGTTTCCTCGGTGGATGTCTTGAAAACTCAAGTTCGTTCTTTGCAGACTAAAGTGGATGATCTTGAAAACAGATCTAGATGCAATAATGTCCGTATAATTGGACTGTGAGGGTCGCGCACCTGAACAGTACATGGAGACCTGGATCAGGGAACATGTCGGCGAGGACGGCCTCTCGTCATCCTTCACTGTTGAAAGGGCACATCGTTTGCCAACCGGCCCTAGGCCTCCTGGGGCGCCTCCCCGCCAGATGATTGTCAAACTCCTGAACTATAGGGATCGGGATGCCATTCTCCGTATGGCCAGGATGAAAGGCCCAGTTCTCTTTGAAAATCACCAGGTTATCTTCTATCCAGATTTCTCGGCAAAAGTTCAACGTCAGAGGCGTAAGTTCCTGGAGGTTAAGCGCATGCTTCGAGAGAAAAACATCTCCTACTCTATGCTGTTTCCTGCTAGATTGAGAATTGTTCACGATGGTAACACCATCTTTTTCATTTCGGATTCGGAGGCTAGGGATTAGGTGGACACTCATTAAAGTCGTTTCATCACTTCCTCACTTTATAATCCTACTACTGCAGTCTCTGATTCAAGTGTCTTCACTTACTCTAGCTCTCCGGCTCACGGTGTTCCTGGGATGATCCTTGGTGAATATGGCACTCATTTGAACTGTTCCATCCCCTGCTGAATTGTCTGGATGTGGTGGATTTCGGTGGGACATGACAACGTGACATTGAGACTAGATGCTGAGCACCACTGACACTTCTGCATGGTTTGGACTCTATGATGGACTGTTATGGGGTCTCTGCTGGAGTGGTGAGATTGGGGGAGAAATGGCATGCTCTAGTCCTTTTTATATATATATATATTGTTTTTATATATATATATATATATATATATATATATATATATATATATATATATGTAAGAAAAAAGGAAAAAAAAAGGGGGGGAAAGAAATACTGTTACTGCTCTGTTGGTTATGTCTTGCGTCCCTCGGGTGATGGTCCAGTGCTTAGATTTCGTTCACACAATGTGTGACGCCTTTGACCCGCCCTGGGGACGCTGTGGCGGGATGGTTAGATGGAGGTAATATTCGATTAATTTGGAGGGATTGGTTACATTGCTGAGTTACATTGTTACTACTCCTGCCCATATATACTTATGAGTGTATGTTTGTGTATCTGGCCATGGCGGGGAGCACGAACTATATATGAATTTTTTTTTTCCCTCTTCTCCCCTGGTAAGTGCAATTCTGGATGTTTCAGCCTCCTGATACTGTCTTGCACTCCTTGGGCGGTGGTTTGGTGTTTTATGGCTATGATTTGGCATCTGATTTATGTGAAGTTACTAAACCCTACTTCTACAAATTGGGACACCTCTGATCCGCCCAGGAGATGCTAAGATGGGGAGAGCAATTAGTGGGTTCATTTAGTATTTTTGGGAAGACTTACTTTATTATTGGAATTTTGATGTTAATATTGTTGCCAAGTATAGGCCTGTAATTGAATGTCTTACTATGTCTCTATTTTGAGATTGTGGGTTTTGGTTTAGAATTACTACTGATGAGCTGCTATCGTCCTGCATGTTTTGGGCAGTGACCGGACGCCGTGCTGCTGTATTCTGGCATTTGGGTCCCCTGAGGATACTGGTGTCTGTTTATTTGGTGAGGTCTCCGATCTGCCTAAGGGATGCCACAGCAAAGGGGTTGGGGGACCATACTGTTGGGATTGCAGCTGAGGGATTAGTTTACTACTAAGCGGGAGGTGTTATGTTCTAAAGGTGTTAGTGATGGTGGGGTAACTATATTCTTCTTTACTTATTGTCATGCTGTGATGATGCCTTTACTACCTGCTCTATTTGCTGCTGGGGGGGCTGGGGGTGTAGGTTGGATCATACATGATCAATGGTTATTTGTTTTTTAGTGTTGGGTGGGAGGAAAAGGGGAAATATTTTGGCTGCCAGGCCGCGGTTATGGGTTGGTTTTGGGATAAAATCTCTATCAGGTTGGGGGGGATAGAGATAGGGTGGGTTGTTTGGTTAGGGGATAGGTTTCCGGGATTCCTCTCTCTTCTGAGCCGGGCGCCCCTCACCCCCAATAGATCCCATCAATTGACCAGGGATGTAACACATTCCACTTATGTCAGTAATGACTCCATCAACTTGTAAATTCTTATCCTGGAATGTACGTGGCCTGAATGATGCTGTTAAACGGTCTTTAGTTCTGAACCACGTCAGGAGGCAGACTCCGGGGGTGGTTATGTTGCAGGAAACCCATCTTACTGCGGGCAGAGTTTTGTCTCTTAGGAGGCACTGGATACAGAGTCATTATCATGTCACGTATTACACATATGCTAGGGGTGTTTCCATCCTTATCTCTAAATTAGTTTCTTTTGAATTTATTGATCTTAAGACTGATCCACAGGAACGTTACATCTTCTTAACGTGTAAGCTGCAGGGAGCCCTGTTTGTCTTAATGAATGTTTATATTCCACCGCCTGTTGACCCATCAGTTCTTCAGGACATGCTTATATATGTCTCTGACAAGACACATCATCATATAATTTGTATGGGTGACTTTAATATAGCTACTAATCCTGATTTAGATAGATTTGGTGGGACGGCGGTTGATTCCAAGTTACATAGAGATGCCTTCCACAATCTTGTGGGCGATATGGGACTTATGGATGTATGGAGGACTCTCCATCCGCGGGACCGTGAATTCTCCTGTCACTCAGCCACTTATAAAATGCTATTAGAATAGACTACGTATTTGCTAACCAGGTGGCTTTGAATTGGGTTACGGATTGCTGTTTTCTAACCAGGGTGGCTTCCGACCATTCCCCGCGATTATTATCATTACATCGAGACCAGAGTTTGGAAGTTTAGTTCCATTTGGTTGACTAATACGCAATTGGTCTTTAGGCATAGGGAAGATTTGTGTGACTATTTCACCAACAATGTTAACTCTGCTCCTCAGGGTATTGTTTGGGAGGCTGCCAAGGCAGCTGCAAGGGGTTCTCTGATATGTCTTATATCTATGCAAAATAAACTTAAAACTAGAGAAGTGGAAGTTCTGGAGTCGGAGGCTGCTGCGGCCGAAAGACAGTTTGTGGAAAGTGGGGATTTGGCGTCCTACACTAAGTTTGTCTCTTGCTCACTGCAATACTCCGTTAAACTTTCTGAACTGAATGCCTGTCATGTTTTTTATATGAAACAAAATATCATTGAAAATGGGGACAAGGCGGGGAAGCTTTTGGCTCATCTTGTTCGTCAACATAGGGGGGCTCCGTTGCTTTCTTCACTCCGAGATTCTGGGGGTGAATTGATACTTGACCCACAACTGATTAATTTGAGATTTCAGCGCTTCTACTCTCAGTTATATGAGTCTCGACTAACTCGCTCTGAGTCCCAGATATCTAATTTTATTGATCATTGTGATCTTCCACAACTCTCCTTGGAACATCGACGCATGCTGGATGCTCCTATACTCCTTAGAGAGGTGATGGAGGCGATTCGTGGTCTGCTGGCTGGCAAGGCCTCGGGTGTGGATGGTCTTCCTGCGGAGTGGTATAAGGAGTTTGCGGATATTTTGGCTCCTCGTCTTTTGAATACTTTTTACGCTGCTATAGACGATGGACATCTTCCGGATTCCATGAATAACGCCTCCATTATCGTATTGCCTAAAGGGGAAGGATCCGGAACTCTGCGACTCCTACAGGCCTATTTCCCTTTTGACCACAGATGCAAAAATCGTGGCGAAAATACTGGCCACCAGATTAAATACTGTGCTGGGAACCATCGTACATGAAGATCAGACTGGTTTCATTCCAGGCAAATCGACCTTAGAAGATTATTTTTGCATCTCCAGCTTCCTCATGAGACCATTGGAACTCGGGCGATAGCGTCTCTTGATGCGTCTAAGGCCTTTGACTCTGTTGAATGGCCATATCTTTGGCATGTGCTTTGAGGTTTTGGATTTGGTCCATCCTTTATTAATTGGATACATATCTTGTATAGCAACCCCAGGGCTTCTGTGGTGACGGGTGGACTGAATTCACAGTCCTTTTCTTTGCACCATGGCACTAGACAGGGCTGCCCGCTCTCACCTGGCTTGTTTGCCCTGGCCCTGGAACCTTTGGCTATTCTGATTCGTGCCAACCCGTTGATCCGTGGACTCTGTATTGAGGGCAGAGAGGAAAAGATTGCACTATATGCCGATGATATTCTACTCTTTCTTGGCAATGATGGGGATTCCCTGAGGACTACTCTGCGATTGGTGGATGATTTTGGTACATATTCCGGATTACGGATCAATTGGTCTAAGTCCTCTTTGCTGCCGATTGATGGTGGTCTGCGGGAGTCTCGCTCACCAGACGTCCCTCTTTCTTATGTGGCCGATTGTACTTATCTGGGGATTCGGGTGGCGGCATCGACAGACTCCTTTTTGGAGATGAATTTGTTGCCTACTATTCAATCTTTTAATGATAAAACAGTGGCATGGCTTCAATTGCCCTTAAATGTTATTGGTAGATCGAATCTTATCAAAATGATTTTTTTGCCTAAGTTTTTATTTATCTTTCAGAATACACCGGTCCCTATTCCTAAAATATACTTCCGACAAATAGACAAAATTATTTCACATTTCATATTGAGGGGCGTCAGGCTAGACTTAAGTTGACTACTCTTATGAGACCAAAGCGGGAGGGGGGGAATTGCCTTGCCCAACTTTTACAGGTATTACTTGGCAGCGCAATGTCGCTATGTTCTCGATTTTGTTTCCCCCAGACCTTGCTATCAAACTACTCAGATAGACGCACTGTTATTGAAACCTGCCTATGAACTACCCCAGTTCTTGCATGGTGGCCCCGCAGTTTTTAAAATCCGGACTACATTAGCTGTAACTTTACATGAGGTTTGGGGGGAGTTGAAGAGACTGCTGGGATATGTAGCCATGGACCCGGACACCCCCCTTTGGGGTGCTGCGGGGTTGCATCACTTACTTGGTAGTGAGTTTGGTCCTCTGTGGACTAGATATGGGATTAATACTCTGGGACAATTGTATCATGATAACCAGCTGAAATCCTTTGCACAGTTACATGATGAATACGGCCTGCCACACAATCTTTTCTATTCTTATTTATGCACCAGACATGCTCTTAGAGCCCAGTGGGGTGATAGAGCACTGATGATTGCTACATTCCCGCTTCTCACTAGATTGATAACTCTTGAGCCTATGAGACCTGTCTCTTTTATTTATCAATGGTTGGAATCTCGCATGCACTATCAGGAGTTTCCTTCACGGAATAAATGGGAACTAGATCTGGACCCATTGGAGGATTGGGAGTGGAACATGGCTAAGGAGGTGACAGCTCAGGTGGCGACATCGACTAGGCATCAAATGATACAGTTGAATATTCTGCATAGAATTTACTATACACCAATCAGACTGTTGGGGATCTCTGACACTGACCATTGTCATCGGTGTGACAATGTTCGAGGCACCTATTTGCATATGATTTGGGAGTGTTCCGAAGTTGGAAGATTTTGGTCGGAGATAATGCGTATTGTGATCCTGGTATTGGGAAGACCTGTTCCTGCGACTCCAAAGATTTGCTTATTGTCTATCTTCCCCGATGAGATTGAGGATGCTAACGACAAATCTCTTATGCGTGAGCTCTTGGTGATGGCGAGAAAGTTGGTGGCCTTGAACTGGATGTCAGACAGGGCTCCCACTTGCAGGGTGTGGATTAACTTGGTTTCACAGTGTTTTCCACATTACAAATTAGTTTATTTACACTGAGGTGCTCTGGCTAAGTTTGATAAGATCTGGGGACGTGGCAGACCTGGTGGACAGCTAGAGCAAATACTACTGTAGCTCCTGGCGATGTATAACATTTTGATGCAGATCGAATGGATTCACGCTTACTTACCATGTGAATGTATATGACATATACTTGTTGTACATCTTTGTGTCTGGTCTCTATTTATAACGGGATCTTGTGGTGACACTGGCTGGTGGGTGGGGGTTGGGGGGAGCTGTGGGTTCGGGATTGAGGGGTATAGATTTAGCTTAGTTAGGTTAGTTGTTTGGAGTTTGGGTTGAATTTTTTATAAAAAGCCCGGGTCAACTCTGTACACCTTATTATTATGCTTATGTTCCTTTTATCTGTTATAAATGTTGCATATCCTTGCTGTACTTGAAGGATATTACATGTACCTCTTTTCTTTGTATGTGTATGGAGTGATCCAATAATAAAATATATTTCAAAAAAGAAAAAAAACTTTATTTTCTTAGTGTGAATCTGTGAGTGAAAGAGTGTAACAGAGAGTGAGTGGGATTGAGTGTGTCTGTGAGGGCCTGTGGGAGTGCCTGGGTGTGAGTGGGTGAGTGATGGTGAGGAGAATAGGACAGGAGAGAGGGATGGGGAGAGTAGTGGTGGAGGAAGAAGGAGAGCAAGACATCCCTGTTGAGAGTAGGGGTGGCAGAGAGAGATCTGCAGGGTGGAGGGGGACCAGGCCTAGAAGAGCAGACACACGGAGGGCAGGGACAGAACCTGCAGTGGGACGAGGGGTAGTTCCTGGGGACCACCACACACAGGCAGGGGCACAGCAGACAGGACACTCTGGTTCTGACTCCTCACATGCCGGAGCTGAGGGAGACAGGATCAGGGATCCCCGTTATACTGAGGAGGAGAATAGGGCCCTCATGGAGGCTGTGCTGGAGAGGGAGACCATCCTCTTCATGAGGGAGAAGGTCCCTGGTCTGCCTGCTAGGAGGAAGGTGGCATGGAACCAGACTTGCAGCTGGGTGAACGCTGTGGCCACATGCAGAAGGGATGTGGACTCCATAAAGAAAATATGGGGCGACTGCAAGAGGGTGGTTAAGAATAAGTTGGCTGAAATCTCCAAGCTCGCCCGAGGTACCGGAGGTGGCCTATCTGTCCCGATCACCTTCTGCGGTTGAGAGGAGATGGTGTGGCAGAACATGTCCGCCACACTCATTGAGGGGGTCCCTGCAGGATCGGACGCTGGGGAAGAGAGGAGCCTTCACACTAACGGTAAGTGCATCATACCATAACCACACACCACATCAACCCACACAACCATTACACACAAACACAGTCACATCCCAACAAATGCCCATCATTCATCCACACAACTGCACCAACACAGCAACTTGAGGGTTAAAACAGGACACAAGACAAGGACAAACGTCCAGGTTCAAACAGGCTCAAACAGGCCCAAACATGTCCAACTCCCTGGTTAACCCACATGTTGCTGTGATGATCACACACAATACACACAAAGCATGCTCATGTTAAACATCAGACCTGCTCCTACACTATGTCACCCATGTACCCACAGGGAAACCAGAACATAACCCCCTGAGCACTAGAGGGATTATCAATGCATCGCTCAACAATGCATTGGCAACCCTTCCGGTACTCAAAGGGTTAACCACTAATAAGGATACGAGTCAATAGGGTAACAATTGCATGCTACACAGGGGACATTCACTAAGCGGTGAAAAAGAGATAATGGAGAGAAATGAACATTTACATACACTCACTTCACCAATCCCATTGTTAGTCTATGGAGAATATTCAATAACATGAATCAAGTTGCTAATGTCCCATTGTATAGACTCCATAGAAAACATTGCAAAGGGGGAAATGAGATCACTGGAGTAGTCATCGTCATGTTCAGTTCATCAAGTCTACTTCACCGCTTACTGAATCACAAAAAGGATGGATCAGGTCACAGTGCCACTGAGAATAACTGGTTGTATGTGCAACACACAGGCCTAAAACGATGCCACAGAATTAAAGGTGAAAAAGTAGGCCTTGGTGTTGTGTATGGAATCATTTACTCTAACTTGAAATTACATATCTCAGATTTGATTCCCACATGGATCCTCAGGAGTGCTGATGCCATGGATGGATGGAACACCAGCCACTATTTGCAGGATACACATGGGAACCAAATATGAACCATTTTAGTTTGGCCAACAACAGGCCATGAATGATGGATATGTCTGATTGAGTACAGCTTCCTCACTCAGAAGGATGGATGGGCTCATCCAGAAAAAAAACACAGGCCTCAATCAAAGATTTCCTTTCAATACTGGCTTGATTGTTGCCCTTCAGGATTCAACTGGAACGGACCTCATGGACAGGGTCCTGTCAAGTACAACAATCTCTGGTTGCCATGGTGGTATCCCATGCATCACAATGTAATGCATAGGATACCATCATGACAACCAGAGAGTGACATGTAAAATAATACAAAATTTTGCATTGTACGGGATAAACTGATAACATAGTGTAAGAAAGTCAAAATGGATCGAATATGACTTATAACAGGGGTTTGTCTGTGGAGATATATATGTATGTGTTTATGTATGCATACATGTCTTTATCTATATGGATATGGACATTGTATGCAATTTATTATGTGTGTATATATATATATATATATATATATATATATATATATATACACACACACACACACAAGTGTATTGTTAATTGTCTGCATTATGGCTTAAGAATATACAATTGGAAATCTGTTTCTTTAATTAAGAATCCAGGGCAATTTCAGCTGTCCCAAACGGCAGGGGGTCACACAATTACACCAATGAAGGTTGCTTCAAGTGGTTTAACAGGATGCATTCTTTATTTATCCATTTGAGGACTCAAAGGAAGCTCTCTCTTGGTCACACAAAAAAGGAGGGAGGGCTGATGAAAAGTCTTTTGTTTCTCTTTGTTTGTCAACTAAATAAAGAGTTCAGATAAGAAACCAAATGCTTCTGATAAACCTGTTCCTGGAGTCCTCCCCATCAATAATATCTCTTTGATGTCACCATGAATGGCAAGTGGGCGTGGTGAGGAAAGGTCAGTTGAGCTAACCAGTTTACACCAGACCTAAGTGATATGAAAAATGGTATAAAGGAGCAGTATTTTTGGGGTGGAATCAGAACTGGAAGACAGCATGAGAGAAGGGCAGCAAAGAGAGAAGAGCATGAGGAGAGCAGCATGAGAGAAGTGCATCCTGGGAGGAAGAACTGTCTTTGAAAGTCCTGATGTGAGCCCAGCAGATAAGAGAACAGAAACCAAGATTTGTGCTGGAGGGTGTGAGGAGACTGTCATATTATTTACTGGTATCCAACTTAATTCCATCTTTTTCATGCCTGTAATCTACAATATTGTTCAATTCATGTATATATAATCCAAACTGTAACATTATTTTGATTCTGTACATAATACAATCATCTTTATTATTATCCCTTATCTGTTTGTTTCTTAGTTACAACCTACCCCCAAAGGACAATCGTACCCTTGGTAAGAGGGGATATATAGAATTTCTTACAATACGGATGAATACCACTTGAATCACACTGCAGATCTGTTCAAAAAATATATGTACACAAAGAAAAATGTTCAAATATGTATGTGGATATGTACCTTTCAAATGGGTACAAATATGTCCCAACAAGATGTGAACCCAGAGATCAGTTCAGTAAGTGTGATTGTCTTACTGCCCATATATGTACACCCATCACAAACTGTTATTGACACCCTCAAAATACACATACCTAGTATATCCCACCTTACTTACATGTAATATATGAGGTATGTTTTCATTTATGATATCAATAAAAGTTAGTTTGTGATGGGTTCACATATATAACCAGCAAGGCAATCACATGTACTGAACTGGCCTCAGGGTTCATATCTTGTAATGATATGTTTGTACCCATATGAAAGGTACATAGCCACATATATATCAGACCATTTTTCTTTCTGTGTACCTTGGACGGGATAGCAAGGTTAATTTCACCTTGATGTAATATTGTAGGCATTGGAAAAAGAGGTGGATCGATGTTAGTCCTATCCCTCAAACCCTCATGGTTAGACAGATATTGCTCTATGTGACAGATAAAGATTTCACTCATTTGACTACACAGAGGCTCTTCAACAGAGCCAAAATTGCACCATTTAGGGATAAATACTTTACTGGAATGGTCTAATAAATGTGCCTGGTTTGCAAGCCCACTCTGTGGAACATCCCAATGAAGTATTAATCTTTAAATGGCATATTTTTGACGCAGCTGAAGAACCTCAGTGTGGTCAAATGAGTGAAATCTCCATCTGTCACATACAGCACTATTTGTCTAATCCATGAGGGTTTAAGGGATAGGACTAACATCGATCCACATCTTATTCCAATGCCTACAATATGACATCAAGGTGACATTAACCATTGGTATTCCGTTAAAGGGATAGTAATACTTCAAATGTAAAAAAGAAACATATTTTGTAGGGTTCATCCCCCTGAGTAAAACAATAGTACTCCAATTGCTGAAAGTTTTTTCATTCCAAATTGATTACAGCTGAAAATTGAATTTCATTGGTGCAATCTCACAGTGGCCTGAAATTGTACAGTGGGGCTGTTGCTACATCATCCCATGGACATCTCTGGTCCCAGGACAGTTAATCTCCATAGGATGGTGTAGTAACAGCGCCACTGTACAATTTCCGGCCACTGTAATATTGCACCTAAAAATTCAACTTTCAGCTGTAATAACTTTGGAATAAAACGCCTTTCAGCAGTGGGAGTACCCTAGTTCTACGTTTTAACTATTATTATCCCTTTAGTCCTTTCTCTACACAGCTTACAGGTCTCCAGCACAGTGGGAGCCTGTGGAGGAGGCTACGTCACCACCCAGTGTGGCGTACACAGAGGAGGGGACCAGCCGATGGTCACCATACCCACCATCCTCATCTCCTCCAACACAGTCTGCACCACCACTCTCTGCACCACCACTGGCTGCTCCACCACAGGCTGCACCACTACAGGCTGCTCCACCACAGGCTGCTCCACCACTGGCTGCACCACCCCAACACTGTGCTTGGATTTAACAGGAGGAGAGGTGGATGCATCCCACCACCTTCAGGAGCTACTACCCTCCAGCAGCAGCACCACTACCACCAGGGAGGCAATGGCTTCCAGGGACAGTGGCCAGCCAGCATTATGGCACATATGGAGACCAGATGGACATACCCTCCTAGATGGCTCCCCAGCATGGCCCCAGGTATAATCCAAGGTGGGGGCCAAGCACCTACCAGTGGTCAAGATATGACCCTTGGCCACTGGACTACCAATACCTGGGCCTGATTGGGGAGCCCCAGTGCCCTCTACCCAGGGAAGACATCACTCCACTACCAGCACAGACATCAGTGGGCAGCTGTGGGTCACTTGATGTGGTGGGTCTATACCCATCATCTGCAGCAACCACTCCACCAGCTGTCACAGCAGCAGCAGAGGACCCAGCAGCAGCATCCACAGCAGCAGAGGACTCAGCCCCAGCATCCTCAGCAGCAGAGGACTCAGCAGCAGCAGCATCCACAGCAGCAGAGGACTCACACCCAGAGGCAACAACACCAGCAGAGTCACCAGGCACATCCACCTCCACCATTGCACGCATCACAGGGATGGAGGTGGAGTGCATGGTGCTTCAGAGGAGGCTACTCCAGGCATGCCGCAGTACTGATCACAACATATCAAGGAGCCGAAGGGAATCCTGGAGGAACATGTCAAGGATAGAGGATCGCATACCTGCCCTGGAGGCTGAACTGACCAGGATCAACACACAACTCCTTCAGTACCACACAGGAATGATGGACATGATTGGCCAGGTGCTGGTTGAGTTGAGGGACCACAACCGCAGGAAGAACCTACGGGTTGAGAGGGAGCAGCAGTCGACAGAGGGGCCCACTGCACCCACCACTCCCTCCAGTGTGACCCCTGAAGCTACAACTAGGAGGCAAAGGGTGACAAGGCTGTCAGCCAGGGCATCAACATCTGGCACCCAGTCAAAGGTCCCCCCCAAGAAAAAGAAATAAACATTCCAAGTTGTTCTTTTCCCCATGAATAAAATCACTTTGGAATCCTGTCTGATCTGTTTCGTGTTTAGTGATAGATTGGGTGGCAGAGTTGTCTCCAATGCAGTGGCAAGCAATGCAGTGAACACAACTTCTGCCTAGGTAACATGTTTGTAGGATGTTACAACATGGGTTCACACACACACACCGTTGTACAAATTCAACTGGCAAACCATCCCTGAAGCCATATAACATGCCAGTGTTATATGGCGATGATGTGTGTTGAATTTGCACAACAAAACATACCCCTTAGCACAAAAGCTGGTGCAACACTGAACATTCGTCTGCATCAATTGTGTTTAAGGGGTTAACCAAACAAACAACTGGTTGACTTAGCAGATAACTAACAAGCAGGACAGATGGAAGATGCAGCAAAATAGTCGTTGATTCACACTGTTATTGTGAAACTGACTTACTGGAGTACCCAATGTTCACCCTAGGATTTCAATGTGTAGCACACACATAGAAATCCTGGGGTGAGCATTGGGTTCTCCAGTAAGCTGAGTTGTTGTTTTCCTAAGGTTGTAACAGACTTCACCAGTGATAACACTTGTCCACTTAGTCTGGTTGTTTGTTGATGTAGACCATGTACTGAGATATGTCAAACTAAAGTAATCTCAGAACATTGATTATATTGAGCAACACAGAAACCATGGACATGAAATCACTGTGGAAGTATGTCCCCTGTATCATCTCTTTATTACTCTCAACACACATTAGTGTATCACTGCCATCATCTGTTTGCATGAATACATCACAGAGTGCACTCACTGGCAAACAAGTAGTGGACTCCTGTGATGTGGGTCATGCCTTCCCATGTATGGGGGATACTCTAGCCTTGAGTGTGGTTATGCATTGACACGTGTAATCCAACATTTCTTCATACAGACACAGATTGAATAGTGATGGTTCTTCTTTATTGTGCCTCAGAGTACATTAGAACGTGCATGTGTTTTCTGTGTACGTTGCCTATATGCATTAGAAACTTGCATGAGCACACTAAGTGTACTTTGAAACTAAATCTTAACACTTTAGAAACACTACTGTCCTGCTCATGTGTTGTCCACAAGGTTTAACAACTCTGTAGATGTGCATTCTAACTGTACAGGTTTGATACCTGGATGTTAGTACACACATGAATCAGTGTTTTCTGTGTCTATATGAGAATGTTCCAGTATAGGTTGCTGTGAACATCAGGTCAAAAATTGCATCACCAACACAAACACTTGGAACACCAAGGGGTGAGCTTCATAGAAGTGTTGTCAATACATCAGTCCAGTCACATGGAAGATCTTCTGTCCAAGGAGGGATCATGCTATGGATGCCTGTGGTACAAGAGGACAGGATTTGGAGCAACACCCTCAAACTGATCATCATGCAACAACTTCAACTTCCTAGTCCCCTCAATCTTTTTCATTACTGGTGAGTACACAAACAATTTATTTGTAATGTGTTGTGTACTCATCTGCAACCCATTATGTAGACAACTAAGGGAATGTGAACCAGCCCTAGGGATATGTGCCCCCGACATGAATACACACATCCACAATATATGTTCTGAGAGCTCCATGAAACTAATGTATTTGTGCTGCCACTGTGACAGTGGCAGCCCAATTTTATTTGTTTCATGGAACTATTATGACATATTTGTTGATGTGTGTATTCATGTCAGAGCCACATATCACTACACACTCACAGGTCAGCATGGTGTCCCTGGAGATTTGATCCACGTTTCATGACCTCTATGATGTGTAACAATACCACTGTAGATCCATCCCTCTGCTGCTCTTCTCAGCACTGGCAAACTACAGGTCCCATGTTGACTCTAATGGCCCTTTAACCCCTGATGTGACAGAGTGTTATCCGATGCATTGCATTGGATAGCACTCTTTCGCTACAAGGCTACCATGGTTGCTCTGGCTATCATCATGGCAAATCAAGTTAGTTGCTGTCAATCAAACCCTGTAAGATGCTGAACATGGGTTATGTGTTGTACCTTGTTTCTCCTGGGGGTGTGCGTGATATCCTTGAGGTATCAATGTCAACATGGAGAAGGGAATGGAAGATGGTTTTTGGAATCCCCACACACAATATGCCACGTCCATGGTATGTATGATGTTTGGGGCCATACTGCTGCCAATGCAGTGCAGTGTCAATGATCCTGTGGGGTGAAACAGAACATCATGTGTGGTGTGGTTAGTGTGTTGGCATCAATTCACAGGACTGATGGAGGACTTGCATGGACTGTTTGAATGCCTGTGTTATACTCACAGCTAAAGTGGTCCGTGATGAGCCTGTCTCTGATCTGAACCCCTCTCAGAGTTTCCTCAACATGGCCGATGTCCATTGGCACTTCAGGTATGGGGGGGTCCTGGATATCATCCACCAGCCTGGTGTCCACTGCAATGTTGTGCAGTATTGCACATGTTATTATGATGTCACACACTTTTCCTGGGGCATACTGCAGTGCTCCCCCAGCGTGGTCCAGACATCGGAATTGAGACTTCAGGAGGCCAAAAGTCCACTCATTGTCATTCCGAGTTCTGCCATAAGCCTGGCTGTATCTTTCCTTGGCATCTGTTTGGGGATTGGCGACCAGGGTCAGTAGCCAGGATTTGCATCCATAGCCAGCATCACCTGTGTAATGTGAGTGACATGGTGAGACAGGGAGCACATGTTGTGTGAATGATGTTTTGTGTGGTGGACGTAGTAGCTGTGGGTCAGGAGCATGCTGAGCAGTGTTGTGTGTACACCTGTGGATATGGTGTGATGAGTATTGTGAACTCACCCAGAAGCCATCCCCCTGTATAAGTTCCATTCTCAAAGTTTCTGTGTATTGAGGAGTTTTTGAGAATGTACGAATCATGAGAGCTGCCAGGATATTTTTGTCACTGTTTGTTTTGACTCTCAGACACAAAGTAAGATAAAAATCAAACTTTATTGAAAAGTTTAATGGGAACCCTAGCGGGTCCTGAACATACAAATATATCACATGCACAAGATAGTTTCAAACAGTTGCTTTTAAAAGATACAGTATGGTAGGCTCTACCGGCCTTGCCAATGTACCGGGCAATGCAGCCTAAGGTATGGAACTACACTATGACCAAGGCTCTACCAGCCCTGCCAATATACCGTGCAGGGCAGCCTGGAAGATGACACAATTGCAGGAATAAGTCTCTACCAGCCTTGCCAATATACCGGGCAAGGCAGCCTGAGAGATGACACAAAAGAAGGAATAAGGCTCTACCGACCTTGCCAATATATCGGGCAAGGCAGCCTGTAGGATGGCATGACAATCTAAATGTGGCTCTACCGGCCTTGCCAATATACCAGGCAAGGCAGCATGGAGGATGGCACAACACTGAATGTGGCTCTACCGGCCTTGCCAATATACCGGGCAAGGCAGCCTAAATGACTGAAGGACAGCTCCACTAGTGCTGTATGGATGGAAGCAGCAGCACAGGATGGTACAGTGGAGCAAACCAGTATCACATATAGGAAAACCAGGGAGGCCCAACAGGTGCAATAATGGAGGCAACTAGCACCCAGTGAAAATGGAGTAAACCAGTACCTCGTACTGGTCAGCACTAGGATCGCCCTACCGGAGCAATAATGGAGGCAACAAGCACCCGGTAAATATGGAGTAAACCAGTACCGCATACTGGACAACGGTAACGCCCAACCGGTACAATAATGGAGGTGGCAGCAACCGGTGAAAGTGGAGTAAACCAGTACCACGTACTGGACAGCAGTATCGCCCAACCGGTGCAATAATCGAGGCAACATAGAGACGCCACGAAAGGGCAACCAAAGGGTGCCTCAGCCCAGTCTATAAAGGCAATACTGGGCGGGCAATAGACAGGCGGCCAATGGAGAGTACACACACCTGACTGATAGCAAAAGTCAGCAATCACAGGCACTGTGATAATTTTGCACTGACAATCCTCATGTTGCTGTCACACAACATCTGCACGTTCATGGAGTGGAAGTTCTTCCTGTTGATGAATAGCTGTGCGTCACATGCTGGGGCTTTGATATGGACATGGGTGCAATCTATAGCACCCATGACCCTGGGCATGCCTCCCCTTGCATAAAAGCCCTGCTTGAGATGTATCCAGTCCATGTTGGTGGTGTGGAAATGTATGTAGGCACTGGCCTTGCTTTTGAGGTCTGGCAAAGACCTGGGCCAGCACTCTGCAGAATGTGGCCTGTGACATGCCAGATGTGTAACCCTCAGTGGACTGGAAGGCACCACTTCCCATGAAGAGTATGGCACAGAGGAGTTTTTGCAGGCCAGATGGGGCATGGTTGTGGATGTAGATGGGATCAACCTGATCCTTGATGACCTCATACAAGGCAATGATGCTGTGTGGCCTCAACCTGTAGCGATCAATGACTTCATCATCGGTCATTCCAAAGATGGTGACCCTTGGGCGGTATACCATGGTCCATGGTGGTCGTCTATCCATCCTCCACTGCTGCAGGGGACCCTGTGGCAGCTGGGGAGTGTCCTTTTGCTGTGGAGCATCCTGTTGCTACAGCTGTGCATCTGCAGGCAGGTGCTGTCCTCCAGGTGGGGATGGGCTTCTGTGTGGCTGTTAAGCCAGAGCCTCCTCACTTGCAACAGGTGAAGGCTGTTGATCAGGTGTGCCTGGGGCTTGCTGGTGTTCCCTAGCTCTCGCCCTTGCATGCCTTCTCCGCAGTCTTCTCATCAATAAGTATCTCAACATACTTATTGTTCACTCTTAATGTCTCCCTGAGTGGAAAACAAGCCACTAGTGAGTGTGGTGAGCTGTCCCTTTAAGTACCTGGTAGGGCATTGTGTATGTGTGGTGATGAGGTGAGTGATGACCAATGGGATGGTGTTTGTTGTCAAGGTAAGTGTTTATCAGGTGTGTCTGTGTTTTAAAATGTGGTGTGTTCTGATTGCTGTGTCTCTGTCAGTTGTGGGTGTGAAGTTGTGGGGTGCCGGTGTAACGGTTTTTAGGACACTCAGACCAGTATGTGAAATAAAACACAATTTATTCAGAGTAACAATAATGCAAATGTTCGCCCTCTAGTGGCGGTTGAAAATAAACACACAGTGAAGACTGATAGGTTACAAGTGTAAATGCACAATAAGATGACATGTACAAATACTATGAATAGAATAGAATATCACCCCAATGGGTTAAGAACTTGATAAACAGTCAGTCTAAGATGTGGAGGTTTGGCATGCCCTGGGTGTTATAAGGATGCACTGGTAGACAAAGTTCACCATGTATTGGAGACGTGACTGCCTAGCCAAAGTGTTCGAGTAATAAGCAGAACGGGAATCCAACTAGCCCCCTCGGGCGTACCTACTGGATCTGCTTCTGCGAGTGCAAGTGAGAATAGCCCCCACGGGTGTAACAGAAACCGGCCTGCAATACAAGAGCTACTAAGCCTGCTCAGACTTAACCGGATACCGGTATTAGAAGTGCTAGAGCCAATAGCCCCCACGGGCGTATATACCAAATCTGCTAGCGCTGAAGCCTTCTCTCTGCCGCCACTCTGCTTAACGGATATCACCCAGTAACCGACAATAGGCGAGAGCTCTTGGCGCCCAACCGGCCCACAATACGTGACTACTCTGCAACGGAATGGATAGAGTCGCCGACGGTGAGCGGCCAACTCAGCAGACGTAGCACCGAGAAAGAGGCTCTGTTCTGAGAATAGAGAGAGTGAGAGCAAGGCAGCACTGCTAGGGTTAATAAGCACGTTTAATCGAGGCTTCAGCAAAACAACGAGGCTCTGCAGGATGAGGGAGGCACACACAGCTCTGCAAGGGTAGCGGTACACTGCACAGATAATAGGCAACACCAGGCAAGGCGGTCACACTGTGACTGGCAACAGCAGATGAGAATGTTGCGACGGCGACAACTGGAACGCAGGTCACTGGAACAGGCTGGAAGTCGATCTTCGGAGCAGGAAGTCAGCCGGACCGGGTCGGAGCACGCAGGAGGTAGTCATACAAGCCGAGGTCATACACAAACAGGAACGTCAACCAAGCCGGGTCAGGATCCAAAGGTGGTACGCAGTCAGGCCGGGTCATACACAAACAGGAACACTGGAGAATAGTCAGGACAAGCCGATTCGGTACACAGAAATCCGGAACACAGGAACACAGCAACAGCACTACTGGCTCAGAAACACCACAAAAGGGCATCTGACAGGTGTCTGGGCCAGGCATAAGAAGGTCACCAGGGGCGGGCCAAACTGGCTCAGCAAATCAGAGCGAACCACAAGAAAGAGTGACAAGAATCACAGGCACTATGATAGTACCCCCCTCTCAAAAACCCCCTCTCCCTGCCGGAGGTCTGTTCCATCGGCCATTGGTCCTTTTTGTCACCAGTGTCACCTGTATAGTGTGTTTGATTGGTCCCTAGCCCAAGCCCTTATTTTAATACCTAGCCCCTCCTGTCCCACTGTGACCCTGTGATGAAGTGTATAAAAACATGTGTTCAGTTCAATAAAGTGTGTTCGTGTGGCTACAGAAAATCTCCTGTGTCGTTCGTGTTCGGATGGTCTAAAGGATCCACTCTGATCCCCATCCTCCGAGATGTCTTCGAGCTTATTCACGTTCCTGCGAATCCCGCCTCGAACTGCGATTCCCGGTCCTCCTGAACCTCCATTCGTTGATACTCGGCGGGATTCGGTGTCCAAACCGGTGTCGGCATTCAACGGGTTCGAGAGTGGCGCGAAGGGTTTCGCTCCAACCGGGGTGTTCGAGGAAATCTAGCCGCATTCGAGAGCAGGGAATCCGGCAGCGACGGCCCAGGGCTTCCCGGCTTCCTTGGTTACCGTTATACTGGTGGCAGCGGTGGGATCGTTCGAAGCAACTGAAACCAGCATCCAGGGGGAGATACAGCCGCTGGCTTGACCCCGGTTTCAGCAACAAATTCCCTGCTCTCTAGAAGTCCGAAATCCAGCTTAGAAGCACGGCTACCAGTGGAATGGCAGATTTATACAAACATGCCCCGTTGGCCACACTACAGAACTTGGTGGCCCAACGTGGGCATAGCATCACGGGGCTGAGGAAGCAGGATTTGGTACAAATTTTCTTGGATATGGACGCAGAGACTGCGGAGTTGGCTCGGCAAATGGACTTGCCCCTGGAAGACCACTCCGCCCATTGGCCAGAGCCCTCCAGAACCCCCGGGGTGACAAGGCGGGGTTCGGACTACCGGGTGCCTCGTACGGCAATCGAGGACGGGGTCGCACGGAGGGGTTTCGAAGGAGATGATCCAGTGGCCCGGATAGTCGCACAGCGGTTACCACTGTATGGACCTAATCCATCGATCAAGCTGATCGACCGCGTCATGGCGTAGGCTAGGGAAGACTGGGCCAGGAGTATCCGAGAGGTGGCTCCGACAGCCGAAGGGCGCCCCGAAGTGGTCAAGGTGGTGCTGCCCATAACTCATCAGACTTTCCCGACCTTCAATGATACAAAAGGGGATATCGACGGTTTCTTGAGGAACTTTGAGCGAATGTGTCGGCTGTTGCAGGTCGACCAATCCCAGTGGACTGCCATCCTAGCAGGGAAGCTTACTGGTCGAGCTATGGATGCATATCGAGCCATACCTGACCAGGACATCCTGGATTATGACAAAGTGAAATCTCGACTGCTGGCTCGGTATGCGATTACCCCAGACACGTATTGTAGGCAGTTTAGGGAACTGCAAAAGAAACCCCAAGATTCATACGTGGAGTGGGCTCAAGGGTTCGAAAGGGCGGCCCGCAACTGGATGCAGGGCTGTGGGGCGCAGACCCTGGAAGCTTTTCTTCAGCTGGTCTTGTTGGAACATTTCTTTTTAAACATAGTAGAACCTGTCAGGGATTGGGTTCGGGACCGTGAACCCAGCACTGTGGATCAAGCAGCCCAGCTGGCGGACCAGTATGAGGACACCAGGAAGATGGGGTCCAGGGCCCAGTGACCTCTAGGCGGAGGGGGGAATCGGGGGCCTCAAAGTTTCTATCCCCCACGGCCTGCCAGGGCACCTTCCCCACCCAGAAGAGCCCCTCAGTCCGGTCCCCAGTGCTACAGTTTCAATCAGCTGGGGCATCTACAGTACAACTGCCCAGTGAATCGGGGGGGTTCTGGCAAGCCCCAGGACCAAAGGGGGCCCCCCGCCAGGTATTCGGCCCCTGTGAGAGCAGTTCCAGCCAACCCCTTCTCCCGGCCGACCCCTAAACCTACACTTTGCATCTCCAGGGCAGAGGCCTGGAGCCCCAGTAAGGAAGTTGTGGCCCCGGAATGGCCGGCTCCCCTGGAAGTCCCATGTTCCCCTAAGGATTACTGTGAATGGGGCACATACCAGGAGGTGGCCATGGCACAAGGGGATAGTACAGACAATCGCCGGCAGCACCTACAGCCAGTACTTGTCAACGGTATGCCAGCCACAGAAATGCGGGACTCAGGAGCCACTGGTTCACCCTGGTTCAACCCTCCTGCGTGTCCCCTTGCTGCCGGACCGAGCAAGTGGTGGAAGTGCGGGTAGCGGGAGGGAAAGTGTACCAGTTACCTATGGCCAAGGTTCAGCTGAACTGGGGGGCGGGGCCTGAGGAGAGCCTTGTTGGGGTTATGCCGGATTTGCCTGCCGACATTCTTCTGGGAAATGACTTGGGAAATCTACAGAGTCGCTTCGGTTCTCTGGATACTATCGAGGACTGCAACGCCATCACCAGAGCCGCCGCGCAGCGTCAGAGGGTAAGCACACCAGTCCCTGACCCTATTAGCCCTTCAGAGCCTCCTATAGCTTGGTTACCTCCCCTAGAGTTCCGTAAGGCTGTGTTAGAGGATACCACCCTGGCAGGGTACAGGGGTAGAGCTGAGACAGGGGAAGTAGGAAAAGGGGGGGAACGCTTCCTCTGGGAAGATGGGCTGTTATATAGGAGCACCCAGACGTGCTGTCAGGGAGACACCCAGGTTACACGCACTCAGCTTTTAGTGCCTTTACAGCATAGAGATGCCCTTTTGTCCCTAGCTCATGAGGTGCCATTGGCAGGTCACTTGGAAATCCGACGCACTGAGCAGCGGCTAACCAGGGCCTTCTTTTGGCCTAACTTGTCAAGGGATGTGTGACGCTTTTGCTGGACCTGTGACATCTGTCAGCGGGTCGGGCAAAGGGGAGACCATCCCCCAGCTCCCCTGCAACCCCTACCCCTTATAGGGGAACCCTTTCAGCGGGTAGGGATAGACATTAGAAGACCCTTGGCTAGGCCCAGTCGCACTGGTAAGAGGTTTATTCTTACCATTGTGGACTTCGCCACACGCTACCCCGAAGCGGTAGCACTCTCCGCCATCACGGCGGAAAGTGTAGCCGACGCCCTCATTAAAGTATTTTCCAGGGTTGGATTTCCTGCTGAGGTCTTATCAGATCAGAGAACCCAGTTCACCTCCAAGGTCTTGCATCAAGTGTGGAACCTCTGCGGGGTGAAACCCATCTATACTACCACCTATCACCCACAGACGAATGGCCTATGCGAAAGATTCAACGGCACCCTAAAGCAAATGTTGCGGGCTTTCACTGAGTCAGAAAAGGACTGGGAGCGCTATTTGCCCCACCTGTTATTTGCCTACCGGGAGGTGCCTCAGGAGTCCACCGGATTCTCCCCCTTTGAGCTGTTGTTTGGGAGGAGGGTCCGGGGACCCCTGAATATCCTCCGGGAATATTGGGAGGGCAAATGCGACTCAGAGGAAACCCCAGCAGTCACTTAAGTGGTTGAACTCCGGGAAAAGCTAGCCACCCTTATGGGACTAGCTCATCAGCACCTTCAACGCGCCCAGCAGAAACAGAAACAGGGCTATGACAAGCGCACTAGGCACAGGGCTTTTCAGATAGGACAGCAGGTGCTTGCGCTCTGTCCCGTCCGGCAAAACAAGCTGCAGACAGCGTGGGAGGGTCCCTACCAGGTAGTTGATAGGCAGGGGGAGACTACATATGTCATCGCCAAAGGGGCTAAGCGACAGAGTCAGAGGACCTGCCATGTGAATGCTCTCAAGGCATACCATGACAGGAGCGAATCAGTAATGGCCATTTGCACCCCGGAAAGTAGCGATCCGGAGGATCAGGACATTCCTGATCTACTGGCCAGCACCAGGCCCACAGACAGCGAAAACACCCTGCCCCTAGGACCGCAGTTAGATGCGACCCAACAGCAGCAAATTAGGGACATGATTCGGAAGTGGCCCCACCTGTTTTCTGCTAAACCAGGTCTCACCTCCCTAGCCCAGCATCAGGTCCTTACTACAGGGACAGAGGCCTTACGCCAACCTGCATATAGAGTCCCTGAGGCAGTGAGGAAGGGAATGTGGCAGGAGATACAGTAAATGCTGGACTTGGGGGTCATCGAACCGTCCGCTAGCCCTTGGGCTTCTCCGGTAGTCTTGGTGCCCAAAAAAGATGGGTCCACCCGATTCTGCGTAGACTACCGGAGGCTCAACAACCGGACGGTCATGGATGCCTATCACATGCCACGGGTGGACGAGCTGCTGGACAGGCTTGCTGGGGCTAGCATTGTCTCAACCCTTGATCTCAGTAGAGGGTACTGGCAGATACCGCTTGACCCTGATGCTGTGGCCAAATCAGCATTCATCACACCTTATGGCCTCTACCAGTTTAAGGTGATGCCTTTTGGGATGAAGAACGCTCCGGCTACCTTTCAGCGGTTAGTGGACAATCTGCTAGCAGGAGCTCAGGAGTTTGCTTGCGCTTACTTAGACGACATTGCTATCTTCAGCAACACCTGGGAAGAGCACTTGCTCCACCTAGAGGCCATCTTGGGCAGAATCATGCGGGCAGGCCTCACTCTCAAACCAGAGAAGTGCCAGATAGGGATGGGAGAAGTGCAATATCTGGGTCATCGGGTAGGGGGGGGGACAACAGCGGCCTGAACCTGCCAAAATTGCCGCTATTCTAAACTGGCCCACCCCCCGAACCAAGAAGCAGGTCATGGCATTCCTGGGTACTGCAGGGTATTATAGAAAATTTGTTCCCCAATATAGCACTCTGGCCAAACCCCTGACTGACTTGACTGGGAAAAACCTACCCCGCAATATGGAGTGGTCTGTGGCCTGTGAACAGGCGTTTCAAGCGCTCAAGGAGGCACTGGGGAAGGGCCCTGTGCTAGCTGCCCCTGATTTTAACAAATCTTTTTTGGTTCACACAGACGCCTCCGATTGCGGACTAGGAGCAGTTCTCAGCCAAGTCAATGCCGATGGGGAGGAGCACCCCGTTGTGTACCTGAGCAGAAAACTGTTACCCAGAGAGGCGGCCTACGCAGCTGTGGAAAAAGAATGCCTGGCCCTGGTCTGGGCGCTCAAGAAGTTGCAACCCTATTTGTTTGGGAGGGAGTTCACAGTGTTAATGGACCATAACCCTTTGGTTTGGCTGAACCGGGTCTCAGGGGATAATGGACGGCTACTGAGATGGAGCCTGGCTCTGCAGACTTTTAATTTTACTATCAAATACCGCCCTGGAAAAGACAATCGAAATGCGGATGGGCTATCACGGCAAGAGGACCAGTAGAGGATATCCCAATGGATTATTATATTTTGTTGAGTGTTTATGTTTCTTTTCCCCCCGGGAGGGGCACCAAAAACGGGGAGTGATGTAACGGGCCCTAGGCAGTTACTAAGAACTCGTGCATGAACTGGTCACCCCTGTCCCCTTGTGCTAAGATATAGGGCTATGGACTGTCGAACAGTTTCGTATGTTAGATGTGCGAGGGGGATACGCGAACACCGCAGCTGGGGGGTTTCCCGGTTCATTTGTTCGAGGCATCAATGCTGCCGCGAACGCGGGAACCGGAGGCAGTGAGTCGACGCCGGATTGGCCGACGTACGACTCACTGCGCACACTGGTTGGCCGGGGTTGGAGCTGCATATTCACCCTGGTGCGTACGTGCTTCAGCCCTGGTCTAGCCCTCCAAATGTGTATTCCCCCTCATCAAACCTTTGTCTCTGTCTTAACCTAATTACACTGTCTGTACTGCAGAGGTTGAGCAATATGTTAACTAGGACAAATGCCATTGGCCTCTTTTCTCTGCTTACCATTGGCCCTTCTGTTCCATCGGCCATTGGTCCTTTTTGTCACCAGTGTCACCTGTATAGTGTGTTTGATTGGTCCCTAGCCCAAGCCCTTATTTTAATACCTAGCCCCTCCTGTCCCACTGTGACCCTGTGATGGAGTGTATAAAAACATGTGTTCAGTTCAATAAAGTGTGTTCGTGTGGCTACAGAAAGTCTCCTGTGTCATTTGTGTTCGGATGGTCTAAAGGATCCACTCTGATCCCCATCCTCCGAGACGTCTTCGAGCTTATTCACGTTCCTGAGAATCCTGCCTCGAACTGCGATTCCCGGTCCTCCTGAACCTCCATTCGTTGATACTCGGCGGGATTCGGTGTCCGAACCGGTGTCGGCATTCGACGGGTTCGAGAGTGCCGCGAAGGGTTTCGCTCCAACCGGGGTGTTCGAGGAAATCTAGCCGCATTCGAGAGCAGGGAATCTGGCAACGACGGCCCAGGGCTTCCCGGCTTCCTGGGTTACCGTTATAACGCCTAAATGACCGACTGAGGGACCTCTGAACCTGTGCCCAAGTGGAACGAAGTAGTGCCAAATGCTCGTCCAGAGCAGGAATCTGTTGTGCCTGAAATGAGTCCAGGAGCAGACATGGCTGGAACCCATAATTAACGAGAAATGGAGAGCTCCCGGACGATGAATTAACCGCACAATTCCTGGCAAATTCTGCCCATGGCAACAGGTCAGCCCAATTATCATGATGATCGGTGACAAAGCAACGCAGGAACTGCTCCAGTCCCTGATTGGCACGCTCAGCGGCCCCATTGGTCTGGGGATGGTAGGCGGAGGAGAAGGACAATTGGATGCCCATCTGGCCACAAAATGCCCTCCAAAACCTGGATACGAACTGGCTCTCACGATCGGAGACAATCACTCTGGGTACTCCGTGCAGGCGGAACACCTCACTGGCAAAGACTACAGACAATTCCTGGGCCGATGGAGGGCCAGCCAGAGGCACAAAATGTGCCATTTTAGAGAATCTATCGACCACCATAAGAATAAACGTATAACCCCTAGAGGCTGGTAATTCTCCCAAGAAGTCAATGGATATATGAGACCAAGGACGGTCTCCGTTGGGCACTGGTTGAAGTAAGCCCACGGGGAGATGTCTAGGGGTCTTGGCATGGGCACAGGTGGTACAGGCTGCTGTAAAAGCGGAGCAATCGGCTCTCAGTGTGGGCCACCAAAATAATTGCGAAAGGGACCATACGAGTTGGTCCCTACCGATATGCCCAGCCGCTTTAGAAGCATGAGAAGTTTCCAACAGACGGGTACGGAATGGCTCATCCACGAAACACTTCCCCACTGGGGTCTCAGGAGGTGCCCTAGATTGTGATGCCAATATCTCCTCCCCCAGAGGCGAGGTTATGGTGGTACGAATAGTGGCCAGAATGCGATCTGGCTGAATGATAGGTACAGGTTCCTCCTCCCTCTCAGTGTCAGATGCGAACTGACGTGACAACGCATCAGCCTTAATATTCTTAGAGCCTGGAAGATAGGACACTAGAAAATTAAATCGAGACAAAAAAAGTGCCCACCTAGCTTGTCGAGAGGACAGTCTTTTGGCTTCGGAGAGATAAGTTAAATTCTTATGATCAGTAAGGATTAGTACTGGAGTCTGAGTACCTTCCAAAAGGTGGCACCACTCCTTCAAGGCTAGGATAATGACCAACAGTTCCCTGTCGCCAATCTCGTAATGGCTCTGAGCACTAGACAATTTCTTTGAGAAAAAGCCGCAAGGCTTCAAGGTGCCACCTCCCACAGGGCGTTGAGAGAGTACTGCCCCAACCCCAACTTCAACCTCCAATGTAAATGGCAGGGAGGGATTAGGGTGGGACAGCACTGGAGCAGACGCAAAGGCAGATTTCAGGGTAACAAACGCGTTTTCAGCTGCCTCAGACCACTGAGAGGGAGAAGCGCCCTTATGAGTCAAATCCGAAAATGGTTTTACAATCGTGGAAAAGTTCTGGATGAACTTCCTATAATAGTTAGCAAAACCTAAGAATCGTTGTATGGCCTTTAACCCCTTAGGACGAGGCCATTGCAGGACTGCTGCCAACTTCTCCTGATCCATGGCAATGCCATTTTTGGAGATTATGAACCCCAGGAATGGTACTTGAGATGTATGGAATTCACACTTTTCTAGTTTACAGAATAACTTGTGCTTACGAAGTCGGAGCAAGACATCTGAGACATCCTTAATGTGTTGGGAGAGGTTGGCAGAGTGAATTAATATATCATCTAGATATACGACCACACAGGACTGGAGCAGGTCACGTAAAATATCATTAATAAATTCCTGAAACACTGCAGGTGCATTGCATAAGCCGAATGGCATCACCAGATATTCATAATGTCCTGTTCTGGTATTAAACACCGTTTTCCACTCGTCACCTTCTTTAATTCTGACCAGATTATAGGCGGCTCGCAAGTCGAGTTTAGTAAAAATCGAAGAGCCCTTTAATCTGTCAAATAATTCCGTAATAAGTAGAATAGGATAGGCGTTCTTAGGCATTAGCTTATTCAGCCCTCTGTAGTCAATACATGGCCTGAGTTCACCACTTTTCTTTTTCACAAAGAAAAATCCGGCACCAGCCGGGGACGTAGATTTACGAATGATTCCCCTCTCAAGGGCATCCACAATATAATCCTCCATAGCCCTATTTTCCTCACATGACAGTGGGTAAGTGCGTCCCCTGGGGGGCACCGCACCTGGAGGCAAATCAATGGCGCAATCATATGGCCTATGCTCAGGTAGTGCGCTGGCCTCTCCTTTGCTAAATACGTCACTGAATTGCCCATATTCAGTTGGCACAGCAGGAGAGGTACACATAATTTTGACAGGTAAAGAGAGACAATTCTTGTTACAGTACTCAGACCAGGAGTTAACCTCACATCTCTGCCAGTCAAATTGAGGATTATGTACCTGTAACCATGGGAACCCCAAAATAACTGCATGGTGCTGGGAACGAATAATCTGAAACCGTATCTGTTCCCTGTGACAAGCCCCCACAGTCATTGTCACTGGAATTGTCTCAAACGTAATGAATGCAGGCTCCAGGGGTCTGCCATCAATGGCCTCAATTGTCACAGGAGAATCCTTTTTGCATAATGGAATGCCGTGCAAGTCGGCAAAGGACTGGTCCATGAAGTACCCGGCTGCCCCGGAGTCCACAAATGCCAGGACCTCGATTACCCTGTCTGCCCAAGCGAATACCACCTGGATGGTGGGTTTAGTGGTGCTAGAATCTAGGGACTGCTCTACACCACCTAGGGCCTGTCCCCCAAGGTACCCTAGGTGCATTCGTTTCCCGGCCGTACTGGACAATTGCGTAATAGATGCCCTGGTTTGCCATCATATCTTAACGGTAACGGCGCCGCTGCCGTTAACCCTCTAGAATTAGCTGAGGGGACTACAGGCGGATTCTCCGGTGTCAGAACTGGGGGGACCACCGGATTAGGACTAGACTTGTCCGAATGTACCGTACGTTCGAGTAACGTCTGTAGAGCCAGTGCCAATTGGTCCAGGCGCTGCTCATGGACATCCATTCTCCAGTGGATGTTCTGTGTATTACTTTCACCCTTACCGTCTGAGGTCATGGCCCTTTTGTACTGTAACGGTTTTTAGGACACTCAGACCAGTATGTGAAATAAAACACAATTTATTCAGAGTAACAATAATGCAAATGTTCCCCCTGTAGTGGCGGTTGAAAATAAACACACAGTGAAGACTGATAGGTTACAAGTGTAAATGCACAATAAGATGACATGTACAAATACTATGAATAGAATGGAATATCACCCCAAAGGGTTAAGAACTTGATAAACAGTCAGTCTCAGATGTGGAGGTTTGGCACGCCCTGGGTGTTATAAGGATGCGCTGGTAGACAAAGTTCACAATGTACTGGAGACGTGACTGCCTAGCCAAAGTGTTCGAGTAATAAGCAGAGCGGGAATCCAACTAGCCCCCTCGGGCGTACCTACTGGATCTGCTTCTGCGAGTGCAAGTGAGAATAGCCCCCACGGGCATAACGGAAACCGGCCTGCAATGCAAGAGCTACTAAGCCTCCTCAGACTTAACCGGATACCGGTATTAGAAGTGCTAGAGCCAATAGCCCCCACGGGCGTATATACCGGATCTGCTAGCACTGAAGCCTTCTCTCTGCCGCCACTCTGCTTAACGGATATCGCCCAGTAACCGACAATAGGCGAGAGCTCTAGGCGCCCAACCAGCCCACAATACGTGACTACTCTGCAACGGAATGGATAGAGTCGCCGACGGTGAGCGGCCTACTCAGCAGACGTAGCACCGAGAAAGAGGCTCTGTTCTGAGAATAGAGAGAGTGAGAGCAAGGCAGCACTGCTAGGGTTAATAAGCACATTTACTCGAGGCTTCAGCAAAACAACGAGGCTCTGCAGGATGAGGGAGGCACACTGAGGCACACACAGCTCTGCAAGGGTAGCGGTACACTGCACAGATAATAGGCAACACCAGGCAAGGCGGTCACACGGTGACTGGCAACAGCAGATGAGAATGTCGCGACGGCAACAACTGGAACGCAGGTCACTGGAACAGGCTGGAAGTCGATCTTCGGAGCAGGAAGTCGGCCGGACCGGGTCGGAGCACGCAGGAGGTAGTCATACAAGCCGGGTTATACACAAACAGGAACGTCAGCCAAGCCGGGTCAGGATCCAAAGGTGGTACGCAGTCAGGCCGGGTCATACACAAACAGGAACACTGGAGAATAGTCAGGACAAGCCGATTCGGTACACAGAAATCCGGAACACAGCAACAGCACTACTGGCTCAGAAACACCACGAAAGGGCATCTGACAGGTGTCTGGGCCAGGCATAAGAAGGTCACCAGGGGCGGGCCAAACTGGCTCAGCAAATCAGAGCAAACCACAAGAAAGAGTGACAAGAATCACAGGCACTGTGATAGCAGGTTGTGTCTGGATCGTATGGTGATGTTGCACAGGTGAGCATGTTTTGTACTGGTAGGTGTCTGTGTTGTGTGATAACCCACATTGTTCCGTGCCTAGATGTGTTGGTGTTTTTTGGGGGGGTCCTTGTCCCTGTGGTGTTGCTTGTTGTTGTATGTGACAGTCATTTGTGGTGGCTGTCCATGTTTTTGTGTTCTTTTGGCATTGCACTGGTTAATTTTGCCATTTACATGCATGTGCGGTAAGATTTCATCTGTTTTCCTATGTAACAGTTGTTTTTTTTTGCCCGTTAAGTGTCTAACGGATAAGAAAACTGTCTCTTAACTTTTGTCCATTAAGTGTATCTTTTTTTTCAGCCATTAACAGTGCCACAAGCCTTTATATGGCTCTGGGGATTCTTGTTCCATGAGTCTCAATGCACGTGAGTGTTTCGGCCGTAAGGATTATCAGACTGCCATTAACTGTTCTTTAGATGGATCTTTAAATTGCTAAATACAACTTAACGCACCCAGTAGTGCTTTTTTTTGCTAACGGCTGCCTTTAAATTTACCCCCAAATATTTAGAAAAAAATGGACGAATATCCTGGAAAACTGCTCTTTACAGCTAATGCAACTTATTATTGGATATAAAATGGGGAAGGTAGCCAAGATAGAAAAAACATTAATGAGGCCCAAACAATTTTAGAAAAAGAGAGGAATGTTGAAAACTTTGAAAGAGCTAGAGGGTAATCCCTCCATAGTCATCCGAGGGGCAGATAAGGGAGGAGGGGTAGTCATCCAAAACTCGGTGAGGGAAGCATACTGACTTGGCCCCAGTGGACTCCTACAAATATCTTGGTATGTGGCTTGACCTCAACCTCACTTTTGGTCATCATATTGACAAATTAACCTCTAAGCTTTATCCTAAAATCAGTACTCTCTTTAGACATAAATCATATTTAAGTCCCCCGTATTGTGCAACAGATGTTACTGCCTGTCATAGACTATGGTGATGTAGTTTATGCTCCAGCACCAGAAATCTATCTTAGTAAACTTGACACCCTGTATAATTCAATATGCCACTTTAGCCTCCAATGTAATTACACTACTCATCCCTGTTTTATGCTAAAATAACTAAATTGGTTAACACTCAAATATAGACGTACCCTTCACCTTTCTTGTTTAGTACATAACCACTTCTCTGGAAAACTACCTGAACAGTTTGCTCACTCCCCATACTAACTATATCCTCCGCTCCACTGCTAACAACTCGCTACGTATACCACAATACAAGAAAGAAGAAGGAAGATCTGCCTTCTCCTTCAGAGCTCCAAAGGCCTGGAACAATCTGCCTGAAATAATCAAATCTGCTCCCATTCTAAAATCCTTTAAAGTAAATGCTTCTTTATATCTAAAAACAGAGTGTAACTGTATATAATTTTAATATTCCATATGTCTGTATATTCATATGTGTATATATATATATATATATAATAATGTGATATATAATGTTTATCAATTTGTGTAAATATGAAACCCTTTAATGAAAACTATCCAGGACATACTTGAAAACAAGAGAAATCTCAAAGTATTCTTCCTGATAAAACATTTTCTAAATAAATAAATAAAATAAATAAATTCTACTGGATAAAGAATCTTATAAAGAATTGGGAGTAGATCTAACAAATACATTCAAAGAGGAATTGTATAAAATTCTTGGAGAGGCTCTAGGTAAGAGCATCATTAATAAAAATGAGTATAATTTTATTAAGGTAGAATGTCCTAGAATAGATACGTTCTACCACTTTCCAAAAATCCACAAAGATGGGAAGTTACCACCTGGATGACCAATAGTTTCAGGTATCGGATTTCTAAGTCAAACCCTGTCTTTATATGTATGTATATGTTATTAATAATTTTGAGTTCATGCCAATAGATGTGGGGGATTTTTTACTTACAGCAGACTACAAGTAAACATGAAAATGGTATTAGAGCTGTTGAACGTAGTTCTGAAAAATATGTTTTTTGTTAGGGACAGGGAACCAGACACAACAATGTAAAGTGCAAAACACCTTTATTAAAATAACAAAAACAAACAAAGCAAAATCGTGATCCAGAAGCGTGAACCAATAAACAAGCCAGGGTTAGGAACCAAGACAGGTACTTATCCAAGCCGGGGTCAGAAATACAGAGCTCAACAATGTCAGGAACAATCCAGGAGTCAGGAGCCAGAAAGGACTTCAGAGGAAGCCAGGTCATGAACAGATAATCAGCAAATCAGGATAACATGCTTGCAGCTAGAATCAGACACAAGGGCAATCAGGAAGTGAGCCAAGCTGATTTAAATACCCTGGGAGGGTTAGCTGATAGCAGTCAGGTGAACAAACACAGAGAGGTCAGCTGATTCAGCATGATCACGGAAAGGGAAGGCAGCAGTAATGGATAGCAGAGCACTAGATTAGCTCAGACACCAGAATCGAGCAGCAGAGTTAGAGCAGCTCAGCCAAACCTTGACAGTACCCCCCCTCCAATGACCTCATCATCCCGCTTGACAGGTTTATGGGGAAAGCATGCATGGAAAACAAGGAGAGGGGCGGGGGCATGCTCATCTACGGCTGGAACCCATGAGCGCTCTTCTGGACTGTACCCCTTCCAATACCAAATATTGAAGCCTCCCTCGGAAACTACGAGAGTAGTCAATGAAGTGGACCTCAAACTCCTCATGGCCATCAACGGGCACCGAATGGGGACAAGGAGTGACAGTAGTAAAAAAATTGCATACCAGGGGTTTCAGCAGCGAGACATGGAATACATTGTGTATCCGCATATTGGGAGGGATGTCTAGGGCATAGGCCACAGGGTTCACATGTCGGAGGATACAGAAAGGCCCCACAAAGCAGGAAGCCAGTTTCTGAGAGGGCACTTGGAGGTGGAGATTTCTGGAGAACAACCAAACCCTCTTCCCGACCTGGAAGGAGGGCCAGGTACACGTTTACGATTGGCCTGGAGCTCCTGGGATTGTTGTGAGCAGCGTGACGACTCTTGGACCTGCACGCATGTGGAACGGTTTCACTGGAGATGATCCTCCAATGCCAGAATCCCCTGGGGAGAGAATGAATCTGGAATCATAGCGGGTTGATACCCATAATTCACCATTAAGGGGGAGAGCCAGATAGAAGCAGAGACAGCACTGTTATGAGCAAAGTCAGCCCAAGGTAGCAGGTCCGACCAGTTATTCTGACAGTCTGAGATGTAGAACTGCAGGAATTGCTCCAAGGCTCGATTAGCCCTTTCCTCTACCCCGTTCGATTGCAGGTGATAGGCCGAGGAGAAGGATAGTTGGATACCTAGTGGCGCACAGAAGGCTTTCAAGAACCTCGAGACAAACTGGCTACCCGGTCAGAAACTATGACTTTGGGGACCCTGTGTAGCTGAAAGACCTCTTTGATAAAGACCGTAGCTAACTTTTTAGTGGATGGGAGTTTTTTGAAAGTTATGCAGTGAATCATCTTAGAAAATCGGTCAACGACCATGAGGATGACTGTCTTACCGTTAGACAAAGGGAGGTCAACTATGAAGTCCATGGCAAGGTGTGACCATAGCTTCTTCCCATTGGGTATGGGTTGGAGAAGGTCCACTGGAATGTGATGGGTGATTTGGTCTGCACACAGAGTGGACAAGAAGCAACAAAGGCAGCAATATTTTTGTTACATTCTGGCCACCAGAAAAGGTAGGAAACTGACCAGAGGAGCTGGTTCTGACCGGGATGCCCTGCTGCCTTCATATTATGGTATGTGGAAAGTACCTTGGTACGGAGGTTACTAGGTAAGAAACAGCACCCAGAAGGAGTCTCAGCAGGTGCATCTACTAGGGTGGCCCATATTCTTTCCTTGAGAGGAGATGTAATTCTTGTACGTATGGTGACCAGTACGCAGACCGGAGGGATAATAGGACTAGGAGGGCTCTCCTCCTTAGCACCCGAGATCTGTCTGGATACAGCATCAGCCAGGACATTTTTGATGCCCGTCAAGTATGAGACCACATAATTAAAACGGGACAACAATAAGGCCCATCGGGCCTGTCTTGGAGTCAAGCGCTTAGCTTCGGACAGGTATGTGAGGTTTTTCTGATCAGTGAGGATTAGGATCGGCACTAAAGTTCCTTCAAGCAAATGCCTCCATTCTTTAAGAGCGAGTATTATAGCCAGCAACTAACGGTCACCAATTTCATAGTTGCGCTCCGCAGGACTTAGCTTTTTTGATAAATACCCACACGGGTTCAACTGCCTCTCAGGAGTAGGACTTTGAGACAGGAGGGCATCTACTCCTGTCTTAGACGCATTGACCTCAAGTATGAATGGAAGTTCGAGTTTCGAGTGTGCCAAAATGGGTGCTGCGGCAAAGACGACTTTTAATGCCTCAAATGCTTTGATGGCCTCCAGAGACCAGTTCGTGGAGTTACCGTCTTTTTTGGTCATGTCGGTAAGGGGTTTTACAATCGAGGAAAAATTGCAGATAAATTTCCTGTAGTAATTAGTGAACCCGAGGAAGCGTTGAAGGGAGCTGAGACCTATGGGTTGCAGCCACTCGAGAACAGCCGAGAGTTTCTCAGGGTCCATAGTGAAACCGACCTCTGAGATTACGTATCCCAAGAAGGTGACCTGTTTGCGGTGGAACTCAAATTTGCAAATTAGATTATTATCTCTTAATTTCTGCAGAACTCAGGCTACATCTGTGTGGTGGCTTTCAAATGGAAGCAGAATGGATCAGAATGTTGTCTAAATATACCACCATGCATTGTTGGAGCATGTCCCGGAGGACGTCATTTAAGAATTCCTGGAAAACCGTGGGAGCATTGCAAAGACCGAAGGGCATTACGAGGTATTTGTGATGCCCACTCTTGGTGTTAAACTCTGTTTTCCATTTGTGGCCCTCCTTCATCCTTACCAAATTGTACGCCCCTCGCAGGTCAAGCTTAGTGAACACCTTGGACCCTTTAAATCAATTGAATAGCTTGGTAGTAAATGAAACTGGGTAGGTGTTTTTTTAAAGTGATACTGTTGAGCCCCCTGTAATCAATACAGGGTCTCAGTTCTTCACTCTTTCTTCACAAAGAAGAATCCAGCCCCAGCGTGTCATGGATATCAATGAATGCACACAAGGAAGAATAGATTTGAAAACACCACCTTTATTGAATATTATAGATATTAAATGTTACACTCTACCTTATTCAGTACCTGTAGTGTTAACACAAAAAGCCAGCGGTTCCTACCAGTAATAGGAGACTGCTTCAGAGTAGATTCTCTACCAGAGCATGTGCAGGCAGTAACGTAAACAAGCCAAGGGTCGGAACCGGAGCGGGTAGTCAGCCAGAGCCAATGGTCAATACCAAGCAGTTAGTCAGACAAGCCAGGGGTCAGTACCAGAGCGGGTAGTCAGCCAGAGCTGATGGTCAATACCAAGCAGGTAGTCAGACAAGCCAGGGGTCAGTACCAGAGTGGGTAGTCAGTCAGAGCCGAAGGTCAAATACCAAGTGGGTAGTCAGACAAGCCACGACACTAGACACTGGGAGGAACACTGGAGAGAGACAAGCCAAGGATCATACACGGAGCCCAAACAACACAACTGCACTGGAACACCATGAAAGGGCAACTGGTGTGGTGTCCAGGCAGTTTAAATACTCATTGCCCCACTCATGAAAGGTGGAGCACAATATGGCCTGTCCCTTTAAGAGCTTGACGCGACGTCACTAGAGGGAATCCCAGTGACGCGCTCCCGACTCTGCTGGCCATAAGAGGGAGCCAACAGATGTGGCAGCCACATAGAAGAGAGAGAACGGTGCCAGACGAGACCAGGGCATCCGGTTATCCCCAAAACAGGAAGCGTCTTAGCCGTGAAAATGCATGCCGAGGGGACCGGCCACCTCACTGAACACCGTAGCGGCCGGCTCCCCTTACGCAGCGGGAGAGGAGGACTTGCGGATGAACCCCTGGGACAGTGCATCCGCAACATATTTCTCTATGGCCTTATTCTCCGTGACAGAAAGAGAGTAGACTCGACCTCGAGGAGGTATGGCACCAAGTTGCAATTCAATGGTACAATCGTATGGGCGGTGAAATCTCTGGGGAGGTCCCGGGCGACATTCTCATCTTTAACTGTATCTGAAAGCCCATTAGACAAAGCAGCCACGAGAGACTCATTATTCCAACTAACCTCAGCTGCAAGGGTACAAAACTCTATGGCATAATCTGAAACCATCCTTGTACCCTGCTGGATGGACATTACTTGCTTGGCAGATGAGGTGGAGAGGCCTGGTACATCAAATACCCTTTTAAAAGATGCCACAAACTCAGGGTAGTTGTACACTATTGGTTTCTGCAACTCCCAAAGGGGATTAGCCCATGCCAAGGCCTTGTCAGAGAGCAAGGAAATAACAAGGCCCACCTTACTCCTATCAGATGGAAAGAACTGTGGTGCCATCTCCAGATAGATACCGACCTGGCTCAGGAAATGTCTGCACTGGTTAGGGTCACCCCCATAATGCTAGGGAAGTGGGGTAGACCCAGTCATGCCTCTAGCAACATTGGAATCACCACTGGCAGTGGGAGTGGCAGCTGCCTGCGCCGGGAGTTGCTGAGGTGGTGGAGCCAGATGCGCAGTATGGAGCAACAAAGTCTGGAAGGCTAATGTAAATGGTTCTGATCTACCTGGTAGAGCCTGAAAAAAAACATTCAGTGGATTGCCTGCGCCTTTTGAATTCATGACCCTTGTGTACTGTTAGGGACCAGGAACCAGACCGACACAAAAATGTAAAGTGCAAAACACCTTTATTAAAATAAGACGCATAACAAAAGGATATGCTTCATGATCCAGAAGCGTAAACCAAAAGACAAGCCAGGGTCAGGAACCAAGACAGATACTCAGCCAAGTCAGGGTCTGGAATACGGAGATCAACAATATCAGGAACAATCCAGGAGTCAGGAGCCAGAAGGGACATCAGTGGAAGCCAGGTCATGCACAGATAATCAGCAACTCAGGATAATGTGCTTGCAGCCAGAATCAGACACAAGGGCAATCAGGAAGTGAGCCAAGCTGCTTTAGATCCCCTGGGAGGGTTGGCTGATAGCAGTCAGGTGAACAAACACAGAGAGGTCAGCTGATTCACCCTAATCCAGGAAAGGGAAGGCAGCAGTAATGGATAGCAGAGCACTAGATTAGCTCAGACAGCAGAATCAAGCAGCAGAGTTAGAGCAGCTCAGCCAAACCTTGACAGGTTTTTTGCAAACTAGGGGCACAGAGATGGGCACATGGTTTTCCCCTAGTTTTGCAAACCTTGTTTTTGGCTATTTGGGAAGATAAGGTAATCTGGTACAATTCCCCCTTCACTCAGTATATTAAAATGTACCAGTGCTATATTGATGATTGATAGTTTTGGTGTGAAAGGGGTTTAGAACTTCTGAAAGAATTCATGACATATTTAAACAATAATAAATATGGATTAATCTTTATGTACAAGCATAATGACAAGGAAATTTAATTTTTGGATCTATGTATTTTTGTGGAAGAAAATAAAATCTTATATAGAATATTTTTAAAAGTGTATATCAGAATACATTTATTCCTTTCTCTAGTAATCACCAGAACATTTGGTTAGAAAATGTCCCAAAAGGACAATTTATGAGATTAAAAAGTAATTGTACCAAATTACTATTACTACGATTACTATGATCAATTAATGTTCCTCATGACAGGATTTTGGGAACGAGGATATACGTTTGATAAAACATGTGATGACTTTATATATGTATTGACTTTAGATCGTTCTAGGATGGTAAACCCCCATAAAAATCAGACAAGATATTGAGTGATTTTGTGACGCAAATTAAAGAGAGGGCTTCAAAATTATACTCTGAATTTCTGGATACAAATTGTTACTACACTGGTGGTTTTGGGAAAGAAGCTGTGAATAAAGTTGAAAGAGTCAATAGTATACTAAATAAACAAATGAAAAGTAATAATAGAACTGTTAAAAAATGCAAAAAATGAACAGTCAAGGTAAATGTAAGAATTTAAATAAAAATAAGGATTTAAACACTAATTCCTTAAAAAAAAAGAGAGAAAATTGTATTTTTTATTTAGAAAATGTTTTACCAGGAAGAATACATTGAGAATTTTCTCGTTTTCAAGTATGTCCTGGATAGTTTTCAGTAAAGGGTTACATATTTACACAAAATGAGAAACATTAGATATTACATATTATTATATATACACATATAAATATACATACATATAAAATATTACAATTATATACAGTTACACTCTGTTTTTTTATATAAAGAAGCATTTACTTTTAAGGATTTTAGACTGGGAACAGATGTGATTATTTCAGGCAGATTATTCCAGACTTTTGGAGCTCTGAAGGAGAAGGCAGATCTTCCTGCTTCTTTCTTGTATTGTGGTATACGCAGAGACTTGTTTGCAGTGGAGCGGAGGTTATAGTTAGTATGGAGAGCAGGAGTGAGCATACTGCTGAGGTAGTCCGGTGGTTTTTACAGGTAAGTGGTTGTGTACTAAGCAAGAAAGATGAAGGGTACATCTAGATTTGAGTGTTAGCCAATTTAGATCTTTAAGCATATCACAGTGACGGGTAGTATAATTACATTGGAAGCTAAAGTGGCATAATGAATTATACAGAGTGTCAAGTTTACTAAGATGGATTTCTGGTGCTGGAGCATTTACTACATCACCATAGTCTATGATTGTCAGTTTGGAGGTTAATTTATCAATATAAAGACCAAAAGTGAGGTTGGGGTCAAGCCACATACCAAGATATTTGTAGGGCCAATTTACGATTAGACTCTGTTACAATGTGTAGGTGAGTATTGCCGAGATTACGCAGTTTGTGCTTTGTGCCAAATATCATTGTGACAATTTTGTCTGTGTTTAAGAACAGTTTGTTCTTTGCTATCCATCTTTCAACCTTGCAGAAATCATGTTGTAATATGGCTTCAAGTTGTGATATGTTTGAGTTTTTAGCATAGATTATGGTGTCATCTGCATACAAGTGTACTGAAGCTGATTTGCAAACCTTGGGCAGATCATTTATAAAAAGAGAAAATAGAAGAGGGACAAGAATGGAGCCTTGAGGAACTCCACTTGTTACTTTGAGCAGAAGGGAGTCATTGTCAGCTACTGACACATACTGCATTCTGTATGATAAGTAGGATCGGAACTAGTTTAGAGAATTATTACCCAATCCTGAGCTTTGGAGTTTGCTTATTAGAATATTATGGTCTACTGTGTCAAAGGCCTTGGCAAAATCTAGGAAAATGGCTCCTGTGAGTTCACCATTTTCCATGCCAGTCTGGATATCATTGGTTACTTTTAGGAAGGCCATGACTGTTGAGTGATTTGGTCAAAAGCCTGATTGAAGAGGGGTGAAAAAACTGGTCTGTCGGTAATATTTATATAGTTGCACGTGTACACATTTCTCCAGTATTTTAGATAAAGTGGGGAGTAGGGATATTGGTCTGTAGTTTGATACTACATTTTTATCCCCACTTTTGTGGATAGGCACAACTCTAGCCACCTTCCAGGCTTTGGGCATATACCCTTTTAACAAAGAGGCATTAATTTAAGATGCAATCGGTTTGGCCGTTACCATGGCACTGAGCTTTAATAACATTGCTGGTAGTTGGTCAGGGCTAGATAGAGATTTCATTTTTGGGTTAAAGAGGTGATCATATATTTCACTTTCATTTACTGGCATGAAATTTAATTCATTTTCATAATTGGACCAGGCAACAGGTGCAGGTGACTGTTCTGTGGATGGTTGAACTTCTGAGTTACCTTTGTTTTGTGTAATTAGGGTGGTGGCACATTCAACAAAGTAGCTGTTAAATGCATTGGCTATGGCTATGGGGCACTGTATTGTTTCTTTGTCTACAGTTATAGTTGATGGCTAGGAGGGTTGTAGAGGTTTTTAATAACCTTCCAAAAGTTGGCTGGCTTTGAAATGTTACTGTCCAAGTTGTCAGTAAAATATTGTGCTTGTGCTAATTTTATTTGTTTTGTGCATGTATTATTTAATTGCCTGTATGTAGTATGATCATAAATGGAGCCGCTTTGTTTAAATTTAGTTCATAAGGCTTCTCTGAAACTGTATAATTGATCAAGTCAGCTGAGAACCAGGGTAGATGTGCCCCCCTAACCCTGACCTTCTTTAGTGGGGCATGGGTATTACAGACCAGTAAGAATTCCAAGTTACTAAAGGTAATATGTTATGTATTAGGTGTATTCTATACCAAGAGCAATTTCTTAAATCATTTAGGAAGGACTGAAGATTACATTTTCTAAATGATCTCATGAGTATGACTTTGGAACATGACTTGACTGGTTTTATTTTGGGGACACAGTAAACTATGGAGTGAATGCTAAACACATGTGCTATTACACCTGAATCTTATATTCTGCTTTTGCAGGATCAAAGGATCCAGTCTAGCAGAGTATGTTTGGATGTTTTAAGATTTATGTGAGTAGGGGAGGGTATTAGCTGTGATAAGTTCAATGTTTTAAACAACAAACATTTTTCATTCCTGGAGTCTAGGCAATTAATATTAAAGTCTCCAAGAACCATCAGCTCGCTTTTCTTGTTTTGAGTGGCAATCTCCTTTAGGTGTTGAGCTATGTCTGAAAGGGAATGTGCTGTGGTATTTGTATGTAGATGCCAACAATTATTATTGGTTTTGAGTGTGGAATACAAATTTTGCCAGCAACGCATTCATAAGAATCAGAGTTATGAGAGTCATTTAGAAGTGTAAAGTTTACTGACGCCTGTATGTATATGATTACACCTCCTCCTCGCTTTGCATGGTCTTTTCTAAAGCATGAATATCCATATATGGAAACAACAGTATCAGGTATTTTTGGGGTTAACCAGGATTCAGTAAGAATAAGAAATTTTGGTTTGTATGCATAACAACATGCTTTTCGTTCATCCATTTTGGGCAGTATACTGCGTATGTCGCAGTGCACAAAAGAGAGACCTTTATTAAAGGTGAAGTTGCCATTTATTGCTATTTGAGGGCCAGGGTTGGTTTCTATGTCATTTGCCAAGGCAAGCAATAAAATGCATAAAAGTGTATTGAGTTGTTTGCGGTGAGCATATAGTAGGAGGGTGCTTCTGTTATTATAATTACTGGGGCTGGGTGAGCTTGTTTTTAATACTCTCCACCAGCATTCAGAGGGAAGTCCACATGTATGCAGAAGACCATGGTGGATTATTATGTTATGGTGTGGGTGCAGGGCATGGTTGCAGAAATAAGAGAAAATGTGTATTAATAGTGCAGATAGAAATAATATGTTCATGTTGGCATATATGTGACAAGGATTGAAGGGTAGATACAGGTAGTCAGAAACCAGCTGAGATTAACATCTAATTAAGCTGGATTAGCAAAATAATTTTATACTTGTAATATTTAAACTCTTCCATCCAATTATACTTTATTCCTTTTTGTTTAACTGTGGTTATTAGTGGATTTTCTGCAGCAGCTGTCTTTCTTTCCTGTCCACTCTCCTGTCAAGCTCTCATGTTTAACTCTCACTGCACATTTGCTCCGGGTGTACTTTGCTCCACGTGTTGTAGATACCCTTGAAATTCACCCCCTTGAAATCCCCCCTATCTGTGCCTGAATTTAAAATAGTGAAATGTTGATGCTGAAGCTGACTGACTGTCTGGTCCCAATTACAAGCTAATATGTACTGGGATTGCTCTAAGTGCAATCAAGTGTGACACCCTTAAAGGGATAGTAATACCTAAAATGTAAAAAAAAATATGTTGTAGGGTTTATCCCCCTGAGTAAAACAAGAGTACTCCCACTGCTGAAAGATGTTTCATTCAAAAGTTATTAATTTTCAAAGTTGAATTTTTTAGGTGCAATATCACAGTGGCCTGAAATTGTACAGTGGCGCTGTTGCTACACGATCCTATGGAGATTTATGGTCCTGAGACCAGAGCTGTCCATAGGATGGTGTAGCAACAGCGCCACTGTACAATTTCAGGCCACTGTGATATTGCACCTAAAAAATTCAACTTTGAAAATTAATAACTTTTGAATGAAACATCTTTCAGCAGTGGGAGTACTCTTGTTTTACTCAGGGGGATAAACCCTACAACATATTTTTTTTTACATTTTAGGTATTACTATCCCTTTAAAACAGCTGATAAGGAGTAGAACAGAAAAGAGAGAGATGTAGGAGGGAAGTGGGGGAGGAAAGACCATGCAGAGCCAGAATCAGGGTGGTTAGAACATAAAACAAAGGGTTAAATTGCAACATGAAGGCAGGTTCAGGGTTGGGGTGCAAAAATGGTGCAGAGGTGGTGTAGAGACGATCATAACATACCACAAAGGGTTACATTGCAGCATGAAGGCAGGTTCAGGGTTGGGGTGCAAAGATGGTGCAGCAGTGGTGTAGAGATAATCAGAACATACCACAAAGGGTTAAATTGCAGCATAAAGGCAGGTCCAGGGTTGGGGTGCAAAGATGGTGCAGGGGTGGTATAGAGATGATCAGAACATACTTGAAGGGAAGAGAATAAAAACTTGTAAGGGGACTGTCAAACTCTCATGTTTTACTCTTACTCTACTTTTGTTCCAGGTGTACTTTGCTCCAGGTGTTGTAGATCCCTTTGAGATTCCCCCTATCTGTGCCTGAATTTAAACTAGTGAGATGTCCATGTAATATAGTAAACATTACTATTAAAAAGGAAGGAATTGAAAATGGTAATGGGGTTAAAGTTTAAAACTCTAGAAATATAAACAACAACAAGAATAAAAAAGTATAGAAAAACAAATACATTTAAGATAAATATTGTTGATGATGAAATTTGGAAATCTAAAAATGTTGATATGAAAGAGAAGTATAGTTTGGTGTTTAGCAGTGTTCTCCAACCAGTTGTTTAAGATCAAAAATATTTTAGATAAGTTTTGGCCTTTGGTGTTGGAGGGTAAAGTGTTTAGATTAACTATCCCAAATCGAATAAAAATTATTTGTAGGAAAAATTCAAACTTACAAAATATTCTGGCTCCAACTGTGATAAAAATACATAAATCAAAAGTCAAACAAAAAAATAAGAACTGGAGAAAATGTGGAGGAGTTGAGAAATTTCCTAGGAAATCTATTATCTATCATAGGTTGGCACTATTGCGGACATTGTGCCTCTTATGCCAACTGCCCTAAAAAGAAGACTGAAGTATGGAATAATGAGAATAAAAAAGTTATCTAATTAAGTAGTTTCTGACCTGTAACAGTGTGGTGTGATCTATATATTAGAATGCCTGTTTGGCTTGAAATATATTGGGGGGACGAAAAGAGAGTTTAAGAAGTGTCTCTAGGAAGAAATAGCATAACCAAGGAAGACCCAATGGACAAGAATCTGCAAACTGTTTTTACAGAACAGTCACAGCAAGCATGGGACTGGCTAACACAAGAAAACATGTTATAACAATTGAATGGTGTTAAGATAGACAAAGCCATGGGCCGGATGGTATACACCCATGAGTACTTAAAGAGCTAAGCCAGGCCCTGGCCAGACCGTTATATTTGATTTTCAGGGAGTCTTTTATTTCAGGTATGGTGCCCATGGATTGGCGTAATGCAGATGTGGTGCCCATATTTAAAAAGGGATCAAAGTCACAGCCAGGAAATTATAGACCTGTAAGCTGAGGTAGGGAATTTGTTTGAAGGGTTGCTAAGGGAATTCAGCTGGAACAGGGATATCATTAGCAGGAGCCAACATGACTTTGTGAAAGACAGGTCTTGTCAAACTAACTTGATCGCATTTTATGAAAAAGTGAGTAAAAATATATAGATGCGGGAGCGGCGTTTGATGTGATCTATTTAGACTTTGCCAAGGCATTTGATATGGTTCCACACAAGAGGTTACTGTACAAATTGAATGAAATAGGCCTAGGGGAAAACATTTGTGTGTGGATTGGAAATTGGCTGAAAGATAGAATGCAAAGAGTGATAGTAAATGGCAAGTTCTCCAATTGGATAAACGTGATAAGTGGAGTACCTCAGGGATCTGTCCTGGGTCCTCTTCTTTTTAATTTGTTTATTAATGACCTCCCAGGGGGCATAGGGAGCCATGTATCAGTGTTTGCCAATGACACAAAATTAAGTTAGGTAATAAAGTCTGAACTGGATGTGTCTTCATTACAAGAGGATTTGGACAAATTAAGTAACTGGGCAGGCAAATGAGATTCAATATAGACAAGTGTAAAGTTATGCATTTTGGGTATAATAATAGAAATGCAACATATAGTTTAAATGGTGTTTCACTGGGGAAATCTACTAATGAAAAGGATTTGGGAGTAATTGTAGACAGTAGACTTAGCAGTAGCATGCAGTGCCACCTGGCAGCTGCAAAGGCCAATAAGATATTGGCATGTATTAAAAGTGGTATTGACTCAAGGGAGGAAGATATTATTATGCCTCTTTACAGGTCAATGGTAAGACCCCACCTGGAATATGCTGTTCAATTCTGGGCACCCTTTCTGAAAAAGGACATGGAACTAGAGAGAGTGCAGAGGAGGGCTACAAAACTAGTAAGGGGAATGGAAAGTTTTAGTTATGAAGAAAGGCTAGAAAAGTTAAACTTGTACACACTAGAAAAACGGCGTCTTAGAGGGGATATGATAACACTATATAAATATGTTCAGGGCCCATACAAAGGGCTCTCCAAAGACCTGTTCATTAACAGAACAGTACAAAGGACAAGGGGCTACCCGCTTAGACTTGAGGAAAGGATATTTAATCTACAACAGCGGAATGGTTTCTTTACAGTAAGGACAATAAAGGTATGGAATTCATTGCCTGAGGAGGTATACTATCGAATACATGAGATGCCTTTAAAAAAGGGCCTGGATACTTGTTTAAAAGAGCATAACATAGAGGGCTATGTAAGTTAGTATTGGGATTAATATTTAGTTAGGGCTTGTTGATCCAAGGAGAAATCTGATTGCCATTTGGACCCAAGAAGGAATTTTTTCCCCCCATTCAGGGCAGAATTTGAAATTGCTATATTGAGGGGTTGTTTTGCCTTCTTTTGGATCAACGATGGTAAACAGGAATAAGAAAAGAGTTAAACTAGATGGACACAAGTCTTTTTTTCAACGTAAAATAAATTACTATAAAAGGCTTTGAAAATCACTCGGTTTCTCGTCAATTTCAGGATGTACACAACAAGATGCCAAGCTATTAAAAGGCTTCACTTTTGATTTAGTAAGTTTGGACCTCAATAAGGGAGACTATGTTAGTTTACTTGATAGAAGAGAAGCATATTGGATCTACACCCAAGGGACATTGTACCCAGGGGTAGGGATGGGTGAAAATGTCCCCCTCAAACTGAAATCAATGAAAAATGGCACTTTCGGCATGGCAAAAGGTGTCAGCTTCCGCTTTTTTCCCACTTTTTTCGCCTAGCTCATTCCATTTAAATCAGTGAGGACATTGAAGTTACACACAACACATAACAAATATTATTTAATTTCCCAAAGGCATAGTATAAAAGGGGCACGAGGGTGCCTATGTTGGCAGGGTGTGGGAAAGAATTAGTTAAACAGGGAATGATTTTTGGGGAGATTGTTTGCAGGGATTGGAAGGCAGTTAATAAATAAATCCTAAATAAAATTAAAAAACAACCCATGAGACATGGTATAGAAGGGGTCTGAGGAGGGTGTCTGTATTGATGAGTTGAGTCTGGGTAAAGACTCATTTGAACAGGGAATTTGTTTTGGGTGGTCTCTTGACTGGTATTGGGGGGACAGTTAATAAATAAATAAAATAAGAAATTTGTATTTAAAGAGATAGAGACAGGAACCTCCTGACATAAGCTGCCACTGGGGTGGACTGATACTTGACTTTATAGAGTATGTTGTAGAGGATGATTTGTTAGATTTGTTGTTAGAGGCCTTTGCAGGACTTAGATTTATTAGAGGCCCAAGCCCTGAAGAAAGATTGACTTGTAGGACTTAAGCTTGTTTGGCACAAGCCCTAAGGAAATATTGATTTGTAGGCTTGTTAGAAACAACCCCCCAAAAAATGGCACGATGCAGGAAACGTTCGCATCGGATAAAGGAATTTTTGTGCGCAGATAGATTTTGCGCATGTTCTAATCCAGGAAGCTGTTCCATTTGGACACTTTAGTGAAGGGAAGGGGAGGACTCCCAGGGTCAGAGGAAAGGTGTGGGCTCCCTTGACCGCTAGCCTGGAAGCTCTCCAATGTTTCCCCTACCACTCCGGCTGTTTCACCATTACTGCTACTACTATTAACACCAACCATATTAAGTTCAGCCGCAGAGTCTTCCTCCTCAGTCTCACAGTCACTAGTAATATGAGGATATTGTTGTTGATTACCTCAGCCTACATTCCTAATGCTAACAAGCTGCTGGACCTTAGAAGCTGTAGTACTAGCACTGGTGTGACTGCTTTGGGATGGCAAGTGTGACTTAGGGTCCCTTGCTGTCACATTTGGTATCATTTTCTCCTTTCCCCCCTCCTAAGTACTACAAGACACACTAGCAGCAGGTTCAGCACTGGTGGCAACAGGTACAGCACTAGTGGCAGCAGGGGCAGCACATCTGGCAGCAGGTACATAAATGGTGGCAGCAGGGTCAGCATATCTGGCAGCAGGTACAGCAATGTGGCAGCAAGGGCAGCACATCTGGTAGCAGGTACAGCAATGGTGGCAGCAGGGGCAGCACATCTGGCTGCAAGTACAACAATGGTGGCAGCAGGTACAGCACTAGTGGCAGCAGGGGCAGCACATCTGGCAGCAGGTACAGCAATGGTGACAGAAGGTACAGCACTGGTGGCAGCAGGTACAGCAATGGTAACTGCAGGTACAGCACTGGTGGCAGCAGGGGTAGCACATCTGGCAGCAGGTACAGCAATGGTGGCAGCAGGGGCAGCACGTCTGGCAGCAGGCACAGCAATGGTGGCAGCAGGTGCAGCACATCTGGCTGCAGGTACAGAAATGGTGACTGAAGGTACAGCACTGGTGGAAGCAGGGGCACCAAAACTGCCGCAGGTACAGCAATAGTGGCAGCAGGGGCAGCAGGTACAGAAATGGTGGCATCAGGGGCAGCACATCTGTCAACAGGTACAGCACTAGTGGCAGCAGGGGCAGAATATCTGGCAGCAGGTACAGAAATGGTGAAAGCAGGGGCAGCATATCTGGCAGCAGGTACAGCAATGGTAGCAGCAGGGGCAGCACGTCTGGTAGCAGGTACAGCAATGGTGACTGCAGGTACAGCACTGGTGGCAGCAGGTACAGCAATGGTGACTGTAGGTACATCGCTGGTGGCAGCAGGGGCACCAAAACTGCCAGCAGTTACAGCAATAGTGGCAGCAGGGGCAGCAGGTACAGCAATAGTGGCAGCAGGGGCAGCACATCTGTCAACAGGTACAGCACTAGTGGCAGCAGGGGCAGCACATCTGGCAACAGGTACAGCACTAGTGGCAGAAGGAGCAGCACATCTGGAAGCAGGTACAGAAATGGTGACAGCAGGGGCAGCATATCTGGCAGCAGGTACAACAATGGTGGCAGCAGGGGCAGCATGTCTGGTAGCAGGTACAGCAATGGTGGCAGCAGGGACAGCACATCTGGCTGCAGGTACAGCAATGGTGACAGCAGGTAAAGCACTAGTGGCAACAGGGGCAGCACATCTGGCAGCAGGTACAGCAGTGGTGACTGCAAGTACAGCACTGGTGGCAGGAGGTATAGAAATAGTAACTGCAGGTACAGCACTGGTGGCAGCAGGGGCAGCGCATCTGGCAGCACGTACAGCACTAGTGGCAGCAGGGGCAGCAGATACAGCAATGATGGCAGCAAGGGCAGCACATCTGGCAGCAGGTACAGCAATGGTGCCTGCAGGTACAGCACTGGCAGCACATCTGGCATCAGGTAAAGCACTAGTGGCAGCAGGGGCAGCACATCTGGCAGCAGGTACAGCAATGGTGGTTGCATGTATAGCACTGGTGACAGCAGGGGAAGCATGTCTGACAGCAGGCACAGCAATAGTGGCACTGGCAGCACAGGCAGCACGTCTTGAAGCAGACACAGGCAGCTGACCTGACCTGCCCTCACTAATACTATGCGAATAAAACGTTTTTACCTCAGCATTCCACGCTCTTAGTTCAGAGCAGGTAATCAGGAGGGTCAGTGCCATGTTATGACCAGCAATATAAATCAGCAAAAAAAGTATGATCTCTGCACACAGAGTTGAATTTTAAGCTCTACTGAGCAATTTTATTCAGCACCATCTGCACAAAAAAGGCATGAGGATCTATAAATGTGGATAATTATTATCTTGATGAAAATAATGTGTGTTAATGATTTTGACTCATTTCCTTATGCTGTCAGTCATGAGTGAGGATTTTTGCACCCATTTGTGAAAGGCTATTGGTTAGCCTGGATTTGTGGGAGGACCTGGTATCTCTTCATATACCAGGGGCACTTGCCTATGGAGTATGGCTTTCTGGGACCTAATGTTACCCACCCTTTCTGGTTTTCCTCCCTCTATTTTTTTTTTTTTTTTTTATCTCCTATAGGCCCTCTCTTGGGCCTATTGTATGACGGCAGGGAGCAATGTTCTGCTGTCTGTCTACTTGGTTCTTGGGTCACAGAGGTCCGACTACAAATGTATTTATGTATTTAAATAACTTGAGTGTGTATTTTGTTATGCACCTGACAAAGGGAAGGTTTCCCTGAAACGTTGTACAAATGGTGATGAATAAAATTGCTCAGTGGAGCTTAAACTCCAAATCTGTGTGCAGAGATCATCATTTTTTTTTTTGCTGATTCTCGCTAATAATATCCTTTTATCCCTCCCTTCCCATTCCCTTTTCTTCCTCCTTTCCCTTTAAATTCCCCAAGATCCCTTGGGGTGATTTAGGGGGACTGGACAGCATTGGTTCAGTACTGCTAGTCACTTCCTCCTCAGACTCAATGGACACATAATAAGGGTCCTTCTAGTTCCTTCTTTTGCTGCTCATAGTGATAGCAGTCATTATGAGCCTCTCCTACCTCAATTTTCACAATAAATAACAGCAGAACAGCACAGCACGTCTACCTCGCTCTGTAACTGCTTCTATTGTGTCTGACTTCCACAAATACGTCACATTTTTATAGCAAAAAAGTGAAAACAACGTAAATTAATGGCCGGAAATTTTATAGCCACTAAAATTTGACTGGAAATTTTGGCCAATGGGCGAAAATGCAGAAATTTTACTCGCAGTTTGAAAAGCAGAATTTCTCGCAAAAAAGCAGACAATAACTTGGTTTTCACAGAATTTCTAGTGGGAACTAGGGATGGGCAAACATTTCTGCCACAAACCTAAATTGGCAAAAAATGGCACTTTACGCTTAACAAAAAATTTCCAGAGAAAATGCAGATTTTCAGCTTTTTTCTGCTTTTTTCGCCTAGCTCAATCCATTGAAATCAATAGGAACATAAAACTTACACATTACACATAGCAAATATTATTTTATTTCCCAAAGGCATAGTATAAAATGGCATGAGGGCGTCTGTGTTGCTGGGGTGTGGGAAAATAATCAGATGATCAGGGTATGATTTTTTTGGGGGGTTTACTGGGATTAGGGGCAGTTAATAAAAAATAAATCCTAAATAAAATAAAATAAAATAAAAACCATAAGACATGGTATAAAGGGGTCTGAGGAGGGTGCCTGTGTTGGTCAATGAATAAATCATTTGAACAGGGAATTTATTTTGGGAGGGGGGGTTCTTGACTGCTATTGGGGGATAATAAAAAATAAATCAATAAAATAAAATAAGACATTTGTATGTAAAGTGATAGAGACAGGAACCCCCTGACATAAGCTGCCACTGATACTTGACTTTATAGAGTGTTTTGTAGAGGATGATTTGTTTGATTTATTGTTAGAGGCCTTTGTAGGGCTTCAACTTATTAGAGGCACAAGCGAAGAAACATTGATTTGTAGAACTCAGGCTTGTTAGAAACAAATCCCCCAAAAATTGTTAATTTTTTAGTAGGACTTTGTTTTTTTTTTTTGTTTTTTTAATAAGAAAAAGCCCTGAGAAAAAAATAGAAATGCCCTACTGGCCTAATGCCTGAGGCAGTAGCAGCAGAATAAGTAGCCCCCAGTCTATGTGGCGAAAATAACAATTTGGCCATTAAATTTCTCCACCTGCCCCTCCTCCAAAATCATTGGTGTGTTGTTCTTAGAATATATTTTTTTCCCCTCGAGAGCAGGAACCATGGATCTCATCAGCAACTGCAATGTGCATAGTACGTGTGTGGTAAATAACATCTGGGGGCACAACTATATCCAAACACCATGACAACCAAAACCAAGTACTGCCGCTGTCACTGTACCCCTTTTCCAGACCAGCTAAGGACACATGACAGCTAGCTGACAATTTAATAGTAATGATGAACCCTCCCTGCCACCATTTTCGCATATTCTGCAGGATGGGATCTCCTTAGATGCCGCTTGATGCACTGATTGCAATTCTCCTCCACCACACTGGAATGTGTGGTCAGTGCACCACACTGTGTGCAGTGGGTAGAGACGAACTGCCACATCCTAACATCAACACAGTGGATATCATTTGGTGGGGGAGGTAATGAATGAGGAGGATTGGCAGAAGATGTAGTTACCCTAGAAGGAGATGGTGAGCTAGTTGTTTCACTCATCCTGGAACGTCCAGTCTCTTCCTGGGTTGTTCTATTCCTCCTCCTCTTTGATCTCTGCCTCACCTCTTGTTGCCTTTCTGGAGAGTCAGGGACAGCAAAAGCAGTGCTTGATTTCTGTGGTGGGTGTTTGTCTTCAACATGTGTGGAGTAAATGTCATGGTGTCTCTGTTTCATGTGTGATATCAGGGCACTTGTACCAAGGTGTGTTCCCTCCTTTCCTCTTTTCACTGACTTGTCACAAATTATGCACAGTGCAGTTGCTGATGACTGCACTGTGCCTGCCCCAAGAGAAAAATAGTCCCACACTCATGATGACTTCAAGGGGAAGGGAGCAGATGGAGAAGAATGGCCTCTTCCTTCTTGTCCTCCACATTCCCCTTCATTGTCTGTGGCAGCGGATAATGTTGCTGCTTTTGCTGCTACTGCCTCAGATTCAGCATTGCAGCTGGGATCAGGATAATTGCTACTGCTGGCAAGTGGAAGCTGTCCTAATCTCACATCACTTGTTGACCCCATTCCTATTGTGTCCACTGTGGTCTGTGGCACACTGGCCTGCTCCTCAGCATCCTGCTGCCCTTTCATCTCAGCATCAGTATGAATTTGAGCCATTTCAATTTCCTCTAATTCCAAAATGTTATTGCTAGTGGTAGTAGTGATTCCCATCCTCATCCCTGTCTCCCATACCTTCTCAGTTTCTGCTTAAAAGGCCATCAATGTCTCTTCCACCCCAGCTTCTCCAGCATCATCATCACCACCACCAAAAGTCCCTACATGCTGTTGCTGCATCTCTATTCCAGACATCTCACTGCTGCTTGGAGGAGGTGACGAGGAGCAATGTGACAGAGGGTCTCCTAATGTCACACTTACCATTTCCTTTTGACCTAAAGAAGAAGGCAGACTAGTAGCAGTAGCAGCAGGCACAGGCAGCTGATCTGTGCTCCTGCTGTTGTTGGTGATATTAATTCTGAGCCTGCTCTCCTCCCTCAACACCAGTTCTGGCCTCTTCAGGATCATGTTCCACTTGGACACTTTAGTTAAGGGAAGGAGAGGACTCCCAGGGTCAGAGGAATGGTGTGTGCTCCCTTGACTGCTAGTCTGGACACTCTCCAATGTTTCCCTACCATTCCAGCTGCTTCACCATTACTGCTTCTACTACTAACACCAATCACATGAAGTTCAGCCAGAGTCTTCTTCCTCATTCTCGCAGTCATTAGTAATATGAGGATATTGTTGCTGATTACCCCCTCCTTCACTCCTAATGCTAACAAGCTGCTGGACCTTAGAAGCATTAGAACTAGCACTGCAGGACTGATTGGGAATGGCAAGTGTGATTTAGGGTCCTTTGCTGTCACACTTAGCATAATTTTCTCCTTCCCCCCTGAGTTCTACAAGAAAAACTAGCAGCAGGCAACGTATTGGTGGCAGCAGGTTCAGCACTCTCAGCAGGTTCAGCACTAGCAGCAGGTTCAACACTGGCAGCAGGTACAGCACTGGTGGCAGCAAGTACAGCAATGGTGTCACTGGCAGCAAGGGCAGCATGTCTGGCAGCAGATACAACGCTAGTGGCTGCAGGTACAGCAATGGTGGTACTGGAAGCAGTGGCAGCACATCTGGCAGCAGGTGCAACACTAGTGTCTGCAGGAACAGCAATGATGACACTGGCAGCAGGGGCAGCACGTCTTGCAGCAGGCACAGGCAACTGACCTGTCCTGCTCTCACTAGTACTACCCTTTTTCTCCCTTCCGTCCCATTCATTTTCTCCCTCCCTTTGCATTAAATTCCCCAGTCATAGTGATAACAGTCACTATGAGCCTCTCCTGCCTCAATTTTTCAAAAATATCACAGCAAAACAGCACAGCACATCTGTAGCTGCTTCTATTGTGTCTGCCTGCCGCAAAAACGTCATGTTTTTATAGTGGAAATGCAAAAACAACGTAAATCAATGGGCAGAAACTTTCTAGCCATTGAAAAAATGGCGAAAGATTTTGCCAATGGGAGAAAGACGAGAACATTTTAACCTCTAGTTTTAAAGCGGATTTCCAGCAAAAAAACTGATAACAACATGGTGTTTGCGAAAGATGAGCTTCCGTCTACTGGGTGAACAAAGGGAACCGATGAAGGAGAATCAAAATACTATTTAAATAGCAGTGATATTCCAAATTACAAGCTTGACAAAGCACTACGGTGTAAAACGCATTGTAAAGAAGGAATGTCTTTTTCCTGGCCAGGAGAATTCATGTGATGTTTGTTTCAAGTTTTCTGTTCAAATGTAAGTGTATTTTTTATAATTTATCTGATATAATTTAGTTTTGTTTGTATATAGAATATATTTGAGCAATATTTGTGTCATGAATAGAGATATACATACACATTGTCGCGAACAGCTTATTTTAAAACTTTGTATTTGTGTAGGTGACTATGTGCAGTCGCTATTTTTATATACAGTATCCGTGAGAACTAATCTATATGTTTAATAAATATATATATTTTTTTAAGTGATACAGAACCCCTCTTGGTGTTTATAATAATTGTGTTTTTTATTTTTTAAAAATTTAGATTTTTCATCTTCTATTTTTCAGTTTTTATATTCACTTTCATTTTTATTCTCATTGTTATTTTTTGGTGCAGTGAGTCTTTTTGCAGCAAGAGTGGAATCTGTCTCATTTTTTATTGTATTTTAAGAGCAGCTTGTCTCCAAGAAAAGTCTGAGCTAGTCTTCATTTCCTATTTACTCTATATACATGTATACATTTTTTTACAATATCACATTAGATTTTCAAATATTTATGTATATGTGTCTTTGTGTAATTACATGTACATGCTATATCATTTATAATTCTTGAGATTTCGAGTAGTCTTAGCCCTAGAATCAAAATGAGCATGCCTTTTATTAGAAACCCAGCAAAGGCTTGATACAGTAGCACTTCCAAGTCTATATATTAAAATGAGGCTTGACCTGATATGAGTGGACCGGGCCTTGTACTGATTCTATCTCAGGAAATTCAATAACAATCTCAGTGGTGTACATCACGGTGCACTCCGTGTGCATTTAAGGCCGATATTCTCTATGCTGTATATAAATCACTTTCTACTCCCTGAAGAAGTGGGTAGTAGTTCCCACGAAATGCATTGGAGAAACTACATAAATACATTTTTCCAGACCACTTCTCCTTGTGTGGCATACCAGAATTACAGATTAATTTATTTGTTGCCTACATTTCCATTAAATCTGTGCCAAGACACACATATAGGATACCTGGGCGGTTCCCCCTGCAGATGGGAATGCCTTCCTGATTACCGCTTGTGGCAATATAACAAGAATAGCTCTGGTAAGTGCATGGCAGAGAACACATTTGGACCATAGATTGCTCTCAGATCGTTTGCACTTTTTTTTAATTCTCCCCTATTTGTATTAGACTGTAGAGGTGTAACTGTGGACACCTCATAAAGAAGCTGCAAGACAAGAGACTTTCTGGACCTCTTTTATACGAAACTTATGTTGTGAATATTTGATCCAATGGATTTTTTTTATCTCTTGTATTTTTCCTATCCCAGTATTCATGAGCTGACCGCCTAACCACTGTATCCCATACATTGTTTTTATTTTAAGTACTATTTACTGTATTCTATTCCATTGTATTGCATATTTTATTTTTGCTTACATATAGTACCTTTACTTTTCTTCTGTTCATTGCTATTTCCGATATGGCTAGTATAGCCCTTTCATTGAGAATGACATGGAAGAAGAAATTAGAACAGCTATTCCAAACATCTATATTGCCTATTGATAATAATATACAAAAAGAAGATCCAGATAGGGATCTGAAAAATATATTTTTGCATTTATAAGATCTTTTATGCCAGGAACTAAAGCAATGGTGGGACATACCTTTTCAACAGTATTTTGATAAAAAGATAATCCCAAGAGGTCTTAGGATCATCAAAAAATGTAGGTTTAATGACACATTTACTACACAGTGGGATGAAATGCTGAAATATTGTACTTTTGCCTCCATGGTTGTTGTCTGCTTTTTCATGGGAAAATACGTTTTGCCATTTTTGGCTAGAAAGTTTCCGCCCATTGATTTATGTGGTTTTCACCATTTCACTATAAAATGTGACGTATTTGCAGAAATCAAACACAATAGAAGCAGCTACAGAGCGAGTTAGACTTGCTATGCTATTCTGCTGTGATCTTGAGGAAAATTGAGGCAGGAGAAGCTCGTAGTGACTGCTATCACTATGATCAGGATTAAAAATAAAAAGTGGAGTAGCTGGAAGGAACCGTTTGTGTCCACTGAGTCTGAGGAGGAGGAGGAAGTGAGCACTATTTAACTAATGCTGTCCAGTCCCCCTAAATAAACCCAAGGGATGTTGGGGAATTATTGCGAAGTGTGGGAGAAAAGGGAATGGGAAGGGAGGGAGAAAAGGGAAGGGGAAAGAAGGGAGAAAAGGGAAAGAGTAGGGACAACATCATCCGCTGCCAGCACAGACAGGGAAGGTGAATGTGGAGGACAAGAAGAAAGAGGGTATTCTTCTTCACCTTCCCCCTCCCCCCTGAAGTCATGGATGTGGGACTATTTTTCTCTTGGGTCAGTGAGAAGGGGAAAGGAGGGAACACACCTTGAAACAACCTCCCTGATATCACACATAAAACGCAGAAACCATGTCAAACATGTTAAAGCCAAACATCCATTACAGAAATCAAACACCACTGTTGCTGTACCCCCTGACTCTCCAGAAAGGCAACAAGAGGTGAGGCGGAGATCAAAGAGGCGGAAGAATAGAGAAATCCAGACAGACACTGGAAGTTCCATGACAAGCGAAACAACTACCTTGCCATCACCATCACCTTCTTCATCTAGGATAACAACTACATCTTCTGCCAGTCCACCTTATTAATCATTACCTCCCCCACTAAATGATAGCAACTCTGTTGATGTTAAGATATGGCAGTTAGTGTCTACCCATTGCACACTGTGTGGTGCACTGACCACACATGCCAGTGCTGTCGAGGAGAATCTATACCAGGTCATCAACAGCATTTGAGAAGATTCCATCCTGCAGAATATGCTAGGATGCTTGCAGGGAGGGTTTATCATTACTATTAAACTATATACATATATGTGCAATAAGTTTTAGAAACCAATCACGTATCAAAATACTAAATTACGTCTACATCAATTGCTCTTCCTAAATAAATCAGTACAGATAAAACAAAATCCTAACAAATTATGTGGTTTAATGTAAAAGACTTAAAAATCACATCAAGCGATATATAAACCAACCTGCAAACATGCTTCTACACTAAATTTGTAGGAAAATCTGGAAACCTCATCTCAACCATAAATAGATGGTGAGGTTCCCTATTCCACTCTATATTTTTAGAAAATGGGTAGATATACGTATCCGTTCTATACAAATGATTAGATCATTAATATATTAAAAAGTGTCCAACCTGCACCAGACAGACCGGTACGTGAGCTCTCATTGCCGACTACCCAACCTAACAAGTAACTTATACAGGTTCGGTGGTTGAAGGTGTACAGCAATCAGAACAAATCGCCCCTCCGTGCCAAACCTATAAGTAAGGAACTAAAACCCAGAAACAACACCCCTCCTATGTACCTATGTCCACCTCCTGACCCGCCTCACGGACAGTTCAGTACAAGATGCCAACGTGTACACTAAACTAACAACATTGCCTTTACCCACCAGTGTCAAACCCGGACCAGAAAATATGTATATCTGGTCAAGGCTGGACATAAATGTGCATTAACTATACATCTACAAGCACTCCAAATACTTCATACAAAAATAAAAATAATCAATCATAAAAAATACAAATAACATATCAAAAATATAAAAAATAAAAATATTCCAAATATCCTATGAAGGTGCTGACTGATGTAACGATAGTCCATCTTCTAGTTCCAGCCCTCTTCAAGTGTGTTCTTAAATATTAATACGACATTGATGTATAAAATACTGTATTTTTCTGAAGCATTAATCTAAGTATATGTGTCTTTAATTCTAAGAGATATACACTACTGCAGAGTTAATATATATACAAAATAATATGTTGTTTCAGCATATATTCCTTCAATCCTCAGAAGTACGCATGACTTCACATACATTGTAAAGGAACGCTCTTTAAACAGATATTATTTGGACTGCTTTCTGATCACAGTTATAACCAGTAATTCATTCTACCGACCTCACTTTTACATGGGTGATTATCTATTCCACTCCCCAATATCTTCAGAGGCTATCGGTATGTATTCCTGCATATGCCGAACTCATGATTTTAATGACTGGTGGATTGTCTGTATCAGCGTCCTATCTCAGCGTCCTTTGTTCAAACTTTCCGCTTGAATGGGATTTCTTCAGTTTTTTCTCTTTATGATGTACTGAAATCGCTGCAACACTTACTTGGCCGTAATTTTATTCCACACACTTGTCACAACGGACTTCCAATGTGTTTCAGGATCACACAGACCCCTTCATCAGGGAGAAAAAAATTCTTGCATACAAATGTCCAAAATTCAAAATCTTATATATGGCTTCAGGTGAACAATCAAAAATTAAGTTTTCCTCTCCTTAAAAGCAATGTTGTAAAACCTCAAAGCAATGTTGCACAATCTAAAAAAAACCTTCAAACTCTAAAAAGCAATGTTAAAACCTATAAACTCATTATAAACAATATTCCAACATACATTATGTCTTCTTATACATTGGGTACAATATTCCCCAGATTCATAATTCATATTCGCCAGATTCATAATTATCCAAATCCTTTCTATATTTAACCAATGAGAATCAAATAATAAATTATAAAAAAAAAAAAAATACACCATTAAATTCTATGTCTACGATATTAATCCATATCCCATCTATGACTGGCGATCATGAATAGAACAGTACGCTGGAAGTGTCACTTACTCTACCCCCTATTGTTACCCACATTAGCCCTCCTTCCTAATGTTGAATCAAACCCTCTATAAAATAAAGGGATGTTCTATAGACTCACATCTCTACATTACTCTAAATTTAGACATCAAAGGAAAAGGAGTACAATTACATATTACCACTATATAGACCTACATCTAAAGGAATACCCTTAAACCTATATTTCAGAACCATTAAACACAAATAAGATTTATCCTCAATGTCTATATAAATATACAGGAAACCTATCATAATAAAGGATGAATGGGAACCTTATACAATTCACCCGCCCTTTATTTATTAAAAATAGGTAAAACTTGTTTCTCAATTACCATATTATTCAAAATACAAGAAGAGTGGAAACTTGATATAATTAACTTATCCTCTATATACCAAAATATAGAGGAGGCTAGTCTATCCAATACAATCCATTGAAATTCTCACCTAATGTCCCATTTAACAAATTTGAAGTCTATATTGGAATAGAGAAATGTATTAGAAAATTGAGTTTAACCCCTTAAGGACCAGCAAATATGAGGTGGATTTCACTTAAGGACCAGAGCAATTTTGACTTTTTTGACTATGTCTTTGTTCAAGCATATTTTTTCTTTAATTCCTTTAATACACTCACACAAATTATATACTGTTTTTTAAGCACATGTAAGGCTTTCTTTTGATACCACAATTATATGACTACCTCTTTGTTTAATTTGATTAAAAAAGAAAAAAAGAGGAAAAAAAAAAAAAACATTTTGCTTACATTGTCCTGTCAGGATTTGTATACATGCATGTTTCCAGTTTCACAATTTGAATTTTCACAGCTTGCATCACTGGTGCCATGTCTCATTTGGGAATGTGTAACAGTGCTCCACTCTAAGATTTCCCCCCAAAAGTGTATATTTTTGTAAAGTAGACACCCCAGGCTTTCATTTTATGTATGTTTTCAAATATTTTACGCAGCCGTTTTACCACGAATCCTTCGTAAATGTAAGTAAAAAATTCAGCGTTTTTCACACTTAGGTTTCAATGTTGGTGTGAATTTCAAGCACAGGATAGGTGAAGATTTTTTAAAATGCATTGATTAGTGTTCAGTTGCTTCTTCTGAGTATGGCAATACCCCATACGCATATCTTTCTCATGGTTTGGGGGAGCTACAGACCAACTTTTGAACAAACATTGAATTTTCACAGTTTGCATAACTGGTGCCATGTCTCATTTTGGGGCTGTGCAACAGTGCTCCATTGTAAAATTTCCCCCCAAAAGTGTATATTTTTGTAAAGTAGACAACCCAGGCTTTCATTTTAGTCATGTTTTCAAATTTTTTACGCAGCCATTTTACCACCAATCCCTTGTAAAACTTTACTTAAATTAAAAATTCAACGTTTTTCGCACTTAAAATGTTGATGTGGCTTTTAAGCACAGGATAGGTCAACATTTAAAAACCTGCATTGATTAATGTTCAGTTGCTTTTTCTGAGTACAGCAAAACCCCATATGCATAGGTTTGTCAGGGGTTGAGGAATCTACTGGGCCCAATTTGTAACAAGCGTGTTCCATTGTCAGACGTGGCATTTTTACAGCTCACTTAACTGGTGCCTTTTGTATTATTTGGGGTGTTAAGCAATGTTGCAATTAATATTTTACACCCAAAATATATTTTTTAGTAAGGAATACAACCCTGGGTTTTAGTCTAGGTGCATTTTGGCAATTTTTTTCTCAGTCATTTTATCACCAATCCCTCCCAAAACCTGCACTAAGAAAAAGAAAACCCTGTATTTTCACAACTATATTTTGGTGTTGCTGTGGATTTCAAGCACAGGATATTTGGAGATTTGTAAAAATGCATTGTCCACAATTCAACTACATTTTCTGAGTATGGCAATGCCCCATATGCATAGGTTTGTCAGGGTTTGGGGGATTTACTGGGTTCAGTTGAGAACATGCATGTTTCCATTTTCAGACATGGAAAAAACAGGGATGTTCCCATTATATTTTCATAGTGTTAGATCTAAGGAGGGATGTGTTTTGGAGAAAAAAAAATAGGATATTTCAGGGGGAATGTGTGGCCAAATAATTAAATTACAGAATTACTGCATTGCATGTAAGTGATACTATTTGAAACAGTCACCAATGCAGAGCCCAGGTTTTGTAGGGCAATCAGGACAGTAGAAGGTGGTTATTCTGTTGGGGGGTTGGGGGGATTTTAAATGCAAAGTGTCCTAAACGAGGTCTCTGATGTAAAATTGCTGTTGCCCCTTCAAACAAAAAACTGGAAATGACATGCATTTGGAATTGTAAAAAAGTTTTTTTTTGAGTGGTGTTTTCCAGTTTAAAAATTATATAGGAATTATAAACTGCAGTCTGCATCAGGAAAATAGCGACCTTCTTATACCAGACCCTCGATTTTCTCGTGGTGAGGTAAGGCTGCATGAGTTGATCACAAAGATCAACACCCCCCATGTGTTTATTGTAGTCTTTGATGCAGACTGGTTTCCTGAGGACTGTGCCACGGTCAGAGACTGGCACAGTTCCCTCGTCATGCATAGTTGTCAGCATGTACACGTCCTTTTTGTCTCTAAACTTCACTGCCAGCAGCTCCTCTTGGCACAAAGCTAAAGAAGTTCCCTTTCGTAGCTTGCAGTTGATCATTTGTTTGGGCATCTCCTTACAATTTCTCCTAACAGTGCCACAGGCCACAGTGTCAAAATAAAAAAGTGATTTGAATAAAAGGGGGCTTGTATAATAGTTATCTACAAATAATTGGTATCCTTTATTTAATAGAGGGGAAATGAGATCCCAAACAATTTTGCCGTTGGTTCCCAGATATTTAGAGCAACCAGGAGCATCAAGCTGGCTGTCCTTGCCCTCATAAATGCGAAAAACATAAGTGTATCCTGTGGCACTTTCGCACAACTTATAAAATTTGAAGCCAAACTTGGAGCGCTTGGAGGAGATATATTGTTTAAAGCCCAACTTTCCCTTATATTTCATTAAGGACTCATCAACAGATATTTGTTTTTGGGGGGTATAGTTCTCAGAAATTTTTTTTTGCAAATGAGTTATAAGAGGGAGAATTTTATACAGCCTGTCATACTGGGGGTGATCTTTGGGGAGGCACAGGGTGTTTTCATTGAAATGTATGAAGCACAAAACCATTTCATAGCTTCTCCTGCTCATTTTTTGGCCGAAAATGGGGGTAATGCATACAGGATTTTTGCTCCAGTATGACTTGATGCTTGGCTTTTTAATTATCCCCATAGCCATAGTTAGGGCCCAGAATATCTTGAATTCAGCAACATCTGTGGGGTACCAGGATTGCTGCTTGGAAACATAGCGTGTGGGATTGACTGCAATGTATTGGGCTGCAATCTCAATGTTTGTGCTACAATCTCCCCCAAAATGTCTTCCCCCAAAAATAAATAAAAAAACTGCTTCTGGTTAAAACCTGCCACATCTACATTTATTCCTGGGCTGCCTGTGAAATCGGGTATTGCTGGACTTAATCCCACTGGTGGTACCCATTCCGTGGACTCTGGATGAGGGGCAGGCCTTGTGGCAGGTCTTTGAGCATGTCTTGGGGCTGCTACTGGGGCATGTCGCCTTGGGGCTGCTACTGGGGCATGTCGTCCTGGGGCTGCTACTGGGGCATGTTGTCTTGGGGCTGCTTCTGGGGCATGTCGTCTTGGTGCTGCATCTGGGACATTTTTTTGGCTGCTTCTAGGGCAACTCTTGGGGCAGTACACCTCTTCTTAGAAGATGGCCCAGCAGGATCACTGGAGCTATCACTGTCACTCTCTGTGAACTGTGAGATATCAAAATCAGAGGCAGTATCTGTGGCTTCTGAATCAGAAACCAAAAAGGCGTACGCCTCTTCAGCAGAGTATAAACACTGCATCTTAAACTACCTACCCTAATTTTTTCTAAATAGCTTCTAACTAAACCTACCTACCCTAATTTTTTATAAATAGCTACTCACCCACCCAAGTCCCTATTCCTACGTAAATACTATATATATATATTTTTTGTTTTTTGTTTTTTTTAGGGGGGTTTCAGTGCCTAACTCTAACCCTAAACCTTACACTAACCCACGTCAACACTAATCCTACCTAACTTAACCCTAACAGTCACTATTCCTACAATAAAACTATATATATTTTTTTTTTTGTTTTTTTTGTTTTTTTTCTTCTGTGCCCAACTCTAACCCTAAATCTTACCCTAAACCTTACCCTAACCCACGTCAACCCTAATCCTACCTAACTTAATCCAAACAGTCACTATCCCTATAATTTAACTTTATTTATTTATTTTTTGTTTGTTTTTTTTCTTCTGTGCCTAACTCTAACCCTAAACCTTAACCTAAACCACGTCAGCCCTAATCCTACCTATAGTTACTATTCCTACAATAAAACTATATATATATATATTATTATTATTATTTATTTATTTATTTTTTTACAAAACCCTAATCTTTAAACCTAAATTCTATACTAAATCTTACCCTAACCCACGTACACTCTAAACCTACCTAGCCGCACTAAACGTACCTATCTAAACTACCTAAAAACCCTAAATATTTTAATAAATACATTTTTATAAAAAAAAAATAATAATAATAATTCCCTAAACCTAAATTCAACACTAAACTTACCCTAACCTATGTACCCTCTAAACCTATTTAGCCCTACTAAAATGACCTAACTAACCTATTAAACTACCTAAAAATTAAAATAAAAAATCTATTTTTATTTAAAAAAAAAAAAGGGATTTCAATGGGGGGGGCAAAAAAACCCACAGATCAGCAGAAGCTGATCTGCAGCACTTGATCAGTAAACTTAGTGATCAAGGTGGGGGGAACAATTGATCACTGTATTATAGTGATCAATTGGGGAAAAAAAAGCTTTTTTCTTTTTTTTTAACTTTGTTGCAAGCCTGCAATATGGACTGGAACACTGGAACACTTTAGCAACAATCTCTCTGTCTCTCTTCTCCTCAGATTTGTGTCTGAGGAGGAGAGAGACAGAGATATATGACAGAAGCAGTGTTTTGAAAACACTGCTTCTGTCATATGCGGGGTAATACATGTGATTCACTGTTTTAGTGAATCGCATGTATCAACAATGCGGGCATTGGCTGAAACTAGATGCTCCTATATCGGAGTACCTAGTAACAGGCAGCCTGTGTCTCTACCATCGTGCACAGCGGCGGCGATGGGAGAGTTAACCCTTGACATGCCAGGACCGTCAATGGTCCTTAAGTGCAGGACCAGCGTGAGGGTCCTGCCACGTCAATGGTCCTTAAGGGGTTAAGGCCAGGTTAATTCACCGCCAAAACTAATAATGCCTCTTTTATAAAGAAGTCACAATTGTCTTTCCAAATTAATCACTGCAAATTTACACTTACATGATCCATCATCAACTTATCTGGTAGAGGGCTGCTAGTTTTAATGTACAAACTGCACAGTCTTATTTATGTGATTGTATTTGTGGGACTTTATTGTGAATTATTCCCTGATGTTAATTCAGGAGATAATGGAGTGTGTAAGATCATATATTTACTCCAGTGAGGTTTGTATACATGTCCCTAGGTGCTACCTCAACATAAAGAAAGTGTTGATATTGGTGCATTCTATTTCAGATAATAAACATGATGATTTGTATCAGATTACTCAAAATAATAAATAACTTTATTGAATATTAACTTTCTAACATAATACCTAAATATAAAAATTCGCAGAATAAGAACATCCAATTGGGCTAGTAGTAGTGTCCCTTAAATCAATCTATCCAGGGACAGATTGTCCTAATGATAATTTAGTAGAGATTTATACTTTATATGTGATAGAAGTGTTAATAGAGACCACAAACTATATATGCCCTTTACTCAATGGTACTATTCCAGAATGTATGGCAACATATGTAGCAAGGATGGTCCACTGATATCAGTATTTGGGTTTGGTGTTAATGGACAGTATATTAGAGGATCTATCCCCAGAGTTAGCTGTCATATATTCCCACGTCTTAACCAGTTAGTCGATCCTGTATCTGTGGCTGAGGGAGCTCTTTATTGCTCGACTGATATAGTATTCTTATTGAATTAAAACACATCCTGACTGGTGACAATAGAATAGGGTGACTGGCTTAGAGGAACTAAATCCTCTGTTGGAGTTCAAGAGGTTAATATTGGGGGACTGGGTTATCCCTTTAACTTTTCTGCAGCTGCGCGGCTCTCCTGTGAATCACAAAAGCAGTGGTTATCTGGTAAAGGGACTGATATTCTCTTCTGTCCTTCTTCAGATAGATGGTGCCCCTGTCACGGTTTTTAAAGACGCTCAGACCAGTATGTAAAATAAAACATAGTTTTATTTAGCAATAATAACACATAAGGTCGCCCTCTAGTGGCGGTTGGGTGTACATCAACGATAGTGACTGGAAAATACAAAAGTAGATGCACAATCAGAATACAAGTACAACTGTACCGCAGAGGAAGGGGTATAACCCCAGAGGGTTAAGTCCTTGATAAATAACAGTTTCACAAGGAACTGTTTGGCACGCCCTGGGTGTAAGTAAGCTGAGCTTAAGGTAACCACAGAGGGTTAAGTCCTAGATTATGATCAGTCTCTTGAGTGGATGTTTGGCACGCCCGAGGTGTAGATAAGCTGTGCTGAAGAAATGTTCACCATAAAGTGGATAAGGACTGTCTTGCCACGGTGTGTAGTAAAGCAGAGCCCAATAGCCCCCACGGGCGTACCTACTGGAATGGCTACTGCTAGTGCAAGTGATTTTAGCCCCACGGGCGTGTATCGAACCGGCCTGCAATGCAAGAGCTCCCAAGCCTCCTCAGACTCTACCGGACTGAGTATAACGAGACAGGGCCAATAGCCCAACTGAAGTAGTACCAGAATGCTAGTGCTGAAGCCTGTGCCCGTCACCACTCGGTATAACGGAATCGCCCAGTGTATACAACGAGAGAGAGAGAGAGAGCCAAAGCGCCCAACCGGCCTAATTGGAAGTGAATACTCTACTGGGATGGTACCGAGTTGCCGACGGAGAGCGGCCAACTTAGCAGGAGTATCACTAGGAACGAGGCTCACACTGGAGTAAGGAGAGTGGGACCGAGGCAGCACTGGTAGGGTTAAAAGGCACGTTTACACAAGGCTTTTCTGCAGTAGCACAGCACTACTGTCTGAATGAGGCGTACACAGCTCTGCACGATTGTAACACTGCACTGCACGAAGTAACACCAGGCAAGACAGCCACACAAGTACTGGAACAGTGGATGATAATGTCGCAACGGCGACAACCGGAACGTAGGTCTTCTGGAACACGCTGTAGGTTGATCTTGCAGGAGGAAGTCAGCCGGGCCAGATCGGAGCACGTAGGAGGTAGTCATACAAGCCGCATCATACACAAGCAGGAACGTCAGCCAAGCAGAGTCGAGGTCCGGAGGAGGTAGTCAGACGAGCCGGGTCATACACAAGCAGGAACACTGGAGAATGGTCAGGGCAAGCCAAATCGGTACACAGGAATCGGAAACGCAGCAACAGAACAACTGGCTCAGAAACACCACGAAAGGGCACCTGACAGGTGGAATAGTCAGGTATAAGAAGGAAACCAAGGGGCGGGCCAAACCAAGTGAACAAATCACCCTCAACCATAGAAGAGAGTGACAGCTAGATCACAGGCACTGTGATAGCCCCATCAAGAAGCTTAATAAACTCTTTAATCTCATCAAAGACAAACACATAGACAGCCTTCTACTCTCCATAGATAATGGCCCATTGTCCATATCCACATTGTACATCAGAGTTATTTTGGCTTGCTTAAGCAAGGATCCTTTACTGTACTCTGGCCATCCTTTTAGAACTGGCACCGCCTGCTCTGCCTCTAAAGACAAAGTGCCTCCACACATAATACAGAGGATGGGGAGGTGGCACTGAAATTGTTTTACAAGGTATGTATAAGACCCTAAGCAAGAAATCTGTGTGGCACAGAATACACTTACTGGTTGAATATTCTGTACATAATAAATGCAAGTATTAATGTTGTTTTGCGTTTCAGACTGGTACTTCCTTTTTGACCCCTGATTAGGCTAACTGCGTTGGATCTTCCCCATGGGACTTGAGCCTCCAGGGGCCACCAACTTAATACCATTGTGTCTGGAAGCCCTAAGCACAAGTGCAAGGCTTGGCCTGTATTTATGGGAGGGGTTGCAGAGTAAGCATAAAAGGATCAGCAGCCTCTCCCACTGGGAGCTTATCATTTATGGTGCCAACCACCCATGGCTTTCCCATTCCTGTTTTTCATTAGTTCTAGACCATCTAATTTGATTTTTCTTGGCATGGTAAATTTGTTAAACATGAATTGTGATTTGTTGATATTCATATTCAGACCAAAAATCTTTGCTTTCCTGTAGAAGCTCTTCAATGCATTCTTGCAGTTCTTCAGGACTACTGGCAAAGAGTATGATATCATCTGCAAAACATAAGTGATGTTGGTACTTTCCATTGATCTTAACTCCTTTTTTGTCTAAATTTAGTTTGTGGTAAGTTTCTTCTAAACAATCAGAAAATAGTTTTGGGGAGATTGTCAGACTTTGCCTGTATTTGTGGGAGGGGCTGCAGGTCAACATAAAAGGATCAGCAGCCTCTCCCACTGGGCATTTATCATCTTTGGCGCCTCCTCCATGGCTTTCCCATCCCCCTTTTTCATTAAAATTTTATAGGTTGGCCCTCTAATCAGACTAATCCCTGTCAGATTTTCCCATGGGGGTTCAAGCCTCCAGGGGGATCCAACTTAGTACCATTACGTCCGGAAGCTCTGAGCACAATTACATTTTCTTCAGTTTTCCAGATATTCCTTTTTCTATTACGTACCCAAATTGCACAAAAATCCAGAAAATCCAACTGGGAGACTAATCATCTCTGGTATTCACGTGTTTACAACAAACCTGTCGGCAGGTTTTGGGTTAATGTATGACCAAACAGAGTTCATACTAGAATGTGTTGGTTTCATTCGCCACCACATTCCTAAACAAATTTTTTACAGGTTAGCGGTATGGCCATGGGAACCAGGTTTGCCCCATCATACGTCTATCTCTTCATGGGTCATTGGGAAGACCTCTCAATATGGCTCATATAGAGATGGGGGGGTCAACCTGATTTTCTATGGCCGATATACTTATTATTTGGAAAGGAAGCGTAGAAAATCTGCACCTTATGATTCAACATTGCAATAACAACAGTATGGGTCTAACCTTTTCATCAGAAATCCATACCAATAGTATCAACCTTCTAGATCTTAAATTAAAGGGACAGGTAGATTCCCTAATATAGAGCTCTGTATATAAAAAGGAAGTATGCAGAAACCAGTATCTCAGAATGAACAGTTGCCACTATAAAAAATGGATAAGCACCATCCCTTTTGGACACTGACTCCAAACAAACTGTAGCAGTAATGATGATTTTGTTCAGGAAGGTGAAGACCTAAAGCTACTTTTTCTAGAAAGAGGGTATAAGTCTAGTATACTGGAATCCGCATACAACCTGGCTCTCCATCTTGAAAGAAAAGATACTTAAAGTTAAATCTAAAACCACCATGGACAGAAGACCCCCCACAATTATAACTCAGTACACTGTAGTGTCAAACCAAATTAAAAGCAGGATAGACAAGCATTGGGACATTCTGAGACAAGATTCTCTGTTGAATGATATCATTACAAATAAATCCAAAATAACATGCAAAAAGGCCAGACATATTCAAGGTCACATAGCACAGAGTAAACCAAAAAACCTAGATGAAAAAAGGAAAAATCCATGAATTTTCAGTTCAACTTTACCAATGGGTAACTTTAGATGCCTCCATAAGTATTGCACTATTTGTCAGTTTATTTTGAATAAAACTAACACCTTTACAAGTACTCAAATTCAAAAATCCTTTCAAATCAAGAGTCTAATCACATGTGAGAACTCTTTTGTGAGCATATGATTCCATATGTATGTGGATCGCTCTAGCGAGCATAGATATCTAATAAATAAAAAGTCCATGGAGCACTCCATCCCTAAACATTTCAATACATGTCCAAATGGAGGTCTATCAAATTTTAATAAACTTGTATTGAACATATTTTCACCTCTTGTTCTAACTGGTTTTCCAAGCTATGTCGCCAGGAGGCCTATTGGATTTTTCATGTGGGCACTCAATGATGAGCTTGAAGTCAGTCATTTTTTACATTGATTGGATCTGACAGTGTTTTAAAGCGGAACTACCACCGCTAAAAAACTTGAGCTGCTCCCTTTTGGAGCTGAACGGCTCCTAGCAACACCTCCTAGAGCCGACTGGGACTGACAACGCAGGTGTGCAGACGTCACTATGGAAAGATGACTGCTCTCCGTTCTGCCTTTCAGCCCGGGAAGAATGGATAATTCTGTTTAACAAGGTAATAATTCTGGTGACTAGTGCTACTGAGCAGCTATTCGCCAGATAGGGAATTATTGCAGCTCAAGTTTTTTTAGCGGTAATAGTTCTACTTTACACCAATATATTCTATTTTATTTTGATTTGGAATTTTATTAAACTTTTACACTTATTTCTATACAAAAGAAATTGGTTGTATAGATATTTTAATGTAATATTATTAGTCAATATGTTGTTGGATATCTAATGTAAAGATATTGTTTTAAGTAACCGTGATATTCAGCAGATGCATACGGACTGTAACCATAACATAGATATAATGACTACTCTATATACATATATATATTTCTACTATATAACATTATATTTTTATATATCTATATATGTTCATGTGTAATTACATGTACATTCTATATAATTCTTGGAATTTCCAGTAGCCTTAGCCCTAAAATCAAAATGAGGCATGAATGTTATTAGAATCTCAGCTGAGGTTTGATAGAGCAGCACTTCCAAGTCTCAAAATGAGGCTTGACCCGGTACAAGCGGACTGGGCCTTGTACTGATTCCACTGAGGGAAATTCAATAACACTCACAATCATGTACATCATGGTGCACTTCATTTGCATTTAAGGTCGATATTCTCAATGTTGTTTATAAATCACTTTCTACACCCTGAAGAAGCAGGCAGTAGTCCAGCAAAACACATTAGAAAAATGAAATAAATATATTTTTCCAGACCACGACTCCTTGTGTGACATACCAGAATTACAGATTAATTTATTTGTTGCCTACTTTTCCATCACATCTGTGCAAAGACATACATGTAGGATACCTGGGCGGTCACCTTTTCGTTAATAAAAATGATGATTGGAAGAGTTTCCAGTCTGGCAGGCAGTTCCACCTGCAGATGGGAATTCCTTCTTGATTACCACTTGGGGCTATATAACAAGAATAGCTTTAGTGCATTATTTGCATGGCAGAGAACACATTTGCAATGCATTAGATACCTTTCTGGCACAGAAATTGTTAAAAACACCTATTTATTAGTAAAGTGACAGCTCCATTTTAAACCAGTATTAAAAAAATGCACTATAAAATGCCTTTTTATCCTTCTGAATGTCAGTGGGTTTACAAGCCCGCCTCCTGGATGCACCCCTGGAAACCACATTTTCAAGTGTATGACCAGGCAGAAAACAACTATTTAAATGAAATTACACTTCTGATGTGTTTTCATTCTCTGTCAAGACCTCTGACCTGGACCTGATTTTTGACACAGGTATTCGTGAAAGACTCAGCTGGAAACCCAGTGAACAATCAGTCATCCTCCAGATTTATACCGATAACAATGACAGTTTTTATTTCACCTATATCACTGGGATGGATGGAACTGTAGATTTTACCATTAACACCCCCAAATTTTGCCTTCAAACTTAGATACTATTAAAGTACAACCAAACCATCATTTCTAATGGGATTTATTTAATTCCCTCAAAACCTTTCTAGTATAAAATTAACCCTTTTAGTGCCAGAGGGGTATGGAATGCATTGCAAAGCAATGTGTTCCGTACCCCTCTGGCACTCAAAGGGTTAACCTCTTGGATGATAGAGGCCTCACAGTACATTGCGTACCCTTGTGACAGCCAAGGAGTGAAAACAACACAACCCTGCACTCTGCGTTTGCAAATCTAACCTACATTTGAGATATCTTGTTCAGTGTTTTTAACTGTTTGAGGACCAGAGGGGAGCACAACACATTGCTAAGCAATGAACTGCAATCTCTTCTGACCCTCAAGGGGTTAACAAGCACAAGTAAGCATTTTCCTTTGAACTGAACGAGCATTATAAATTACAATACAAAAGAGTAGACATTCTGTTGTAAGGACTACTACTACACCACATGGAATACAAACAATATACAATTTATTCAAATGTGATTTTTAACCCCTTGGATGCTTTCTAATGCATTGGGGACCTCTCCATCATCCAAGTGGTTATTACTTTAAGTATTCTGGAATTATTTTGCCCCCAAATCACTTTACTTTTCTCCTTAAACGTATGCTTACATATTTACTGCTATGCATTATCCAGCAATGTGCAGCTCCTGACACGACTAATAAAAAAGTATATGATGGATGCACTTTGTGTCTCTCACTCTGGTTCAGCACTCACTCTCACTCAGCCCAGGGCCGTCTATGGTTGAGCCTTTGGGGACTAACTGCGACAGTGACTCACATTGCCCCCCACACACACATTGCCCACCTCAAACTGTCAACTTACATTGTCCCCCAAACTCTGTTCACCTCACATTGTCCCCCCACACACACACACACTGTTCACCCACATTGTCACACACTTCACCCACACTGACAACCTCAAACTGACCCCCCACCTTGTCCATCTCACATTGTCCCCCAGCATTGTACCCTCACACTGTCTACCTCACATTGTCTACCTTACATTGCCCCCCCACACTGTCCACCTCACAGTGTCCACCCACATTGTCTGCTTCACATTGTCCCCCACAGTGTCCACTCACATTGTCCACTTCAAATTGTCTACCCCACATTGTCCACCTCACATTGTCCCTCTCACTGTCCCCCACATTGTCCACATCACATTGTCTTGCCAACATTGTACAACTCAGATTGTCCCCCCATTGTCCCCCCATTGCCCACATCACATTGTCCACCTCACATTTTCCACCCACAGTGTCCACTTCACATTGTCCACCTCACATTGTCCCCCCATTGCCCACATCACATTGTCCTCCTCACATTGACCCCCACAGTGTCCACCTCATATTGTCCACTTCACATTTTCAACCACACATTGTCCACTTCCCATTGTCCCCCTCACATTGTCCACCTCACACTGATAACTCTCACATTGTCCCCTCTGCATTGTCCCTCATCAAGGCGCAATTAGAGATGCTGAGTAGTGTTGCACTTTTCAACAATCATCTGTACTAGGTAGGTGTGATTATCTTTGATATAAGTAATTTTATGGCCCAGTTAAGTCAATTCTAACTTAAAAGTGGACTTGGTATCCTCTATATATCCTTTGAGGTTATATTTTGATATTAGATCTGAGGGAAGGTCTGATAAATCCGACCAAGTGAGGGTGGCTCCATTATTTCAGAAGTGCAGGCAGAGACAGCTGTGGAGCAGTGCCTGATAATGTCTAGAAGAGGCAGCGATTGCAGAGGTATGCTTAATGGTGCTTGATTTGCTGATGTAGGCCACTGGGTGACAAATTTGGTGATGTTTCCCAGAACATTCTTGTTTTTTGGCTCTCCTACCTCTCATCTGTATTGAAGAGGTGATGCTAGTATCATTTGAAAGGTTTTCAATTAATTGACTTGCAGAAATCTAAGAGAACCACTCTTTCTGGGCTCAGAGCTCCTTCAATGTGCAACCACTGCCATGTCGTGCCAAGCCATACCCCTGGCACTCAGTTGTTGAACTCTTACAGACACTTTAGAAATAGAGTCTCAGTTGTTAAAGTGTTCCAGGCACTTTAGAAATAAGCACTAATGTGCCACCCCAACCAATGCTCTCCCCACTGTGTGTGCATTTATATAGACCCAAGAATACTGAATAACAATCAAACTATCAACACATCAAAGGGTTAAGCAACAGTCCCAGGAGAAACTGAAAGTGTGACAGGTAATTAACCCCTAAAATCTACACATTAGGACCAAAAAAGATGACGCAAAATGAAGTAACTCTAATGAGGGCACATAATGTTGAAAGTGTTTATTACTGATTGTATCACAAGGTGTATGTAGATCGGGAGAAAGCAATTACAGCTTAACTTTTATTAGACTTCTTCATAGAGATCTGCACATTAAACTGATAATATAGATAGTTATGTCAAAACAAGTGTCATATAACTCCCAATAAGAATTCACCCTCTCATTATTCATAGTGAGCCGATGGAATTTTAACTCAATATAAGCTTTCCATTAATTGTGTATAAAATATATTTGGTCAATTAATAAATTCAAGCAATAGGGTAATACCGAAGGGACAAATACCACACTCTGAACAGTCAAGCAACTCCTGAACTGTTTGATGAGAGTACCAAGAGGACCTATACCTCATATCAGCATCAGGGAGCTCCTATCTAATATGTGTCAGGAGGATACAAATATGTAACAATCGGAACCTCATAAAAAAATGCTGGATCTCAAAATATATGATGAAGTCTATTCAGGAATAAGCATTAAAATATAAAAATTCATGTCCACACATAACGTAAGAGCGCTGCCCAAGAAACAAGGTAAATAGGGTGAGAAACCTTCTTAAAAAATGCTCACATAAGTGATCAACTAGGTATAGCCAGCATGATTAGCACTAATCATGCCAGCTATACTTAGTTGATCACTTACGTGATAGGAGTTCCCTGCCGCTAATATGAATATAGGTCCTCTAGGTATTATTCGTCAAATTTAAGGGTACATTTTTTACAATATGGTGCAAATGTTTTAGAACTCCCACTTCAGCGGCAGCAAATCTAGCGACTAGACATTGTTCCATAAGTGTCCTTCTGACTTGTAACAGGTCAGGAGTTCCTTGGTGCTGAGACCATGGTATATTTTGAAATATTTTTATTAGTATATAAGAATATAATAACAAATACAAGGGTTATTACAAAAGAGAATGTCATTATTGTATTCCATGAATGGTGTGGGGGGGAGGGGATAGTAAAACAATTAAACTTCAATAAATACAATAAATTGTTGCTGAGTGTTGCTGCGGTAGATTACATAACATATTTCTAGAGAGATATTTGAGAGGAATCAAATGTTGATACTATCTGAATTATTGGGATGATATGTGTTGTGTAGGGGTGGAAATATCAGGAGAATTTAATATCTCTAGGCATGTCCTGGATTCCAAGACTCTGTCCAGGCCAACCATCTCTCTTGAGCTAGCCCCTTACCTCACACTGTCTAAATAAAACTTTCCTGCTTCCGGACAGACTCTACTACAGTGTGAATTGTTTTTAGTATCATCGACCAGAAAATTTGCAGTTTAGGGCAGGACCACCATATGTGCAGGTAAGTACCCAGGGACTGCTGGCATCTCCAGCATAAGGGTGACTGAGAATTAAATTAAAGATATGGTGCAAATCAGCTGGGACCCTATACCACATGGTCAGTAGTGTATATGCAACCTCCTGGGTTTTTGAGGATATGGAACATTTTTGGGTGCCAATAAAAATTTTATTTCAATCATCTTCAGAGATGGATAGAATGGTCATAGACCATAGTTGTTTGAATTGAGTGAGAGTGTGGTACTGGGCCTTCCGGTATTACCATATTGTCTGAACATATTAATTTACCTAATATACATTATATACAATTAATAGAAAGTTTATATTGAGTTACACTTCTATCGGCTCTTTATGAATCGTGAAAGCATCAATTCTTGTTGGGAGTTATGTGACACTAATTTTGAGATAACTAACTATATTATCACTTTAATGAGCAGATCTCTATGACGAAGTCTAAGTAACATGGTGAAATATCTTATTGTGAATATTATTAATTTGTCAGTTTAATAAAAGTTAAGTGTTAATTACTTTCTCCTGATCTACATTCACCTTGTGATACAATCAGTAATAAACACTTTGGTCATTATGCACTCTCATTAGAGTTTACTTTATTTTTGTGTCCTCTTTTTTTGTCCCAATTTGTAGACTTGATTAGTAAACTGAGGCGCATAACTGCATGCTTGACAGTCTATACATAATTAAGTAGCTGAGATGACAATACTGTGTCTGTGGCCCAGTTTATATTATTTTTGTTCTTATTACTCAAATTAATCCCTTAATGCCCAATGATGTGTCAGGACCATCACTGCTGCCCGGACATTAAGGACCTGTGACGGTCCTGGTGAGTCATGGAAGTTTGCACATTGCTCTGTGATCAGAGATGACTTCCCCTTGAAAAAAAAATGTGCCTTGGTCCTCCATAGCGCCCAACCCAGACTGTATGGTCCTTAAGGGGTTAACTATGCACGTGAATCCAGTCAGACAGTCTATGAGCTAACAGTGTTAGTAGGCTAGAACGTAATGGGAAGGAGTTAGAATTCGGTTCATACCCTCAAATTAATTCCTGAAGAGGCATCAGGCAGAGAAGAAGTTAATAGGAAGAAGTTAGAATCCTGTTCATACCCCCAAATTAATTCCGGAAGAAGCATCAGGCACAAAAAAAAATTAATAGGAAGGAGTTAGAATCCAGTTCATACCCCCCAAATTATTACATTTTATTCTGAATTACATAACAAACTTTTAGAGCTCATTTTCTTTGTGCTTTATTTGAAAATAACCACCATACACATGCAATGAAAAGACTACATTTAAATAATTTTACAATGATTGTACATATAATGGAAAATAACATTTTTGGAGAAAACTACAAGGAATGATAATGTAGTATTTTATTATTAAAAAGTAATTATATAAATAAAGGCATCGATAATGCGTACCATTTTGTACTTCCACAAACAAACAAAAAAAAACAAACAAACAGATTTTAACCTATTTGTAATATAAGCAAGCAGCCCTCACACTTATATGGTTAGGTTCCAGGAAGAAGAATTTTATGTCAGCATGATTTTAAGTTGAATGTGATGTTTGCATAGAGACAGTGTTATTGTAGGGATTCATGTTTCTGTCCAAGAGTCACAACTTTTAATAAAAACTAAAATATTATAACACAATATTTAATCAGGTGTATTCAATAAATTATGTACAATGCATTTATGACCACAGTATAAAGCTTTCAAAAGAATGATGTAACATAAAATCATTATAGAGGGAAATAAAGTGGGCTGCAGTAAATATTAAGATAATAAATATCCCTACTGTAGCCTACAAAGTTTTATCTTCTTAATTTCAGTCTAATTTTTTGCACTATGCAACTGTAAATTTGAGTCCAACACTGTAAAATTAATTGCATTAAGTGTGATTTATTTCAAATGGTGATGATATAAGTTGAGGACTGCCTGTATAGTTATATGTCTAAATTGTTCTTTATAAATAAAAACACAAATTAAATTGTATATTTTATATAGTAAACATTAAGCTCCCACTTACAGTTAATGGCTATGCAAGCTAACATTTACAGTATCCATTTTACAGTATCATCAGTTCTCAGTCAGATAGTAGACCTAGATGTTAGTTTGACACCAGGATTCTTACTGTCTTCTGATTCTCATATATGAGTCTGATGTTTTGACATTGTTTGGTACCAAACTGGAATCAATGTCACACCACAGTTCCTACTGATATCGGATTATGAGCCTGGTGGTTCATCATGAGTCAGATATTATAACCAAGCCTAAAAGTAATGAAGCAGTTTCACATTACATTTTAAATAACATCTCATTCTGATATTGTTTGTATGTATCAGGTATCATAGTCACATTCATTAAGTTTATAAGGTTATGTTTTCTGTGAAAGCAATCCAAAACAGGTGTAATGAAAAGTGCAATAAAAAGGAATTAAAGGGAGCAAGCTAATTTTAAAGGCATAATATTAATTCACTATAAATACAATAAATATAAAATATACACATTAAACGTATTATGTTTATTAGTACCTTCACATGCAATAAGAATATAATTTTGTAATCAGTAAGGTAAACTAGAGATCATGTACCAAGATTAGCTGGAATCATGTTTAGGCACATTGATCCACCTGGTGCTAATACACTCCATTTGAGCCTTAATACATTTGTAGAATTTAAGATGCAGGGCTGCCTGAAACGTTACTTCTTGAGATACAGATAGCCATACTTAATGAAAAGGTGTAACAAAAGCAGGTAGACCACACACCAGCCCTCTTGTGCCTGGATCAAGTTGAAGTAAGTTCGACAGTGACCCCTCCTTCCTTAAAACACCCTCCTTGCCTAGACATGTTTCCTGACAACTCCTCCATCAGTGATCCAGATGTATAAGGAACAGAACAGAATTCAAGAAAATATCCGCCATCACCCTCCCTAGCCTAACATAACCTGTCCTGATTTTAAAAAATTCATTATTATTTGTATGTTTTTATTTAAGACCAAAATGGTATTAAAAAGTTGAGGGAAAACATTGCCTCCCATCTCTTTATTGTGATACCATCAGGATGGAGAGTGGTTAAAAATAATATATGACCATATTATGATTTTATGAAATGAAGTGGAGCATTTATTACCTACCTGAACAAATTGAAAAAATGGGGTTCATTAACCCATATATATATATATATATATTTAAATAATAATAATACTAGGAAGGGTACAAGGACATCATCCTCTAGTCTTCCAGTAGGTGAGGTAACATGCCAAATGATTTATATGGTATTTAGACTATCCTTTTCCATATAAATCATTAAGGGAAGGAACAAATGTTCCATCCCTTTACCTAACAATCATAAAATTGGGATTCAGTAGCTTATGTTTTTTATATTTCATCCTTCCTAATATTATCAGGATAGAGAGATGAGTGAGGGATGTTACACCCTCACTCCCCAATACAAACAAAAATTAAAACATATTTTTTCAGCCATTAACCCCTTGGTGCAGCTGGTCATGGAGGGTATAATTGGAGATCAGGCTATGGCAAAAGAGTGGTGGTGGGTGATATTATATTGAAATGAAAGTTAACTAACCATTCCATTGTCAGTGTAACTGGACCACCTTTCCATGCAATGCATTCCAAAAAACACTGGTTATGAAGGTGTTAATCAGAGGGAACATTATGAGTGAGGCTGGTGGAGGGATAGTTTAGTTAAAATGTAATATTAAAGTACTGTAAGATAAACTCTCCTCAGTCAGCAAGTTTTTAATGCATTGAATGTCAAACTCTCAAGGCAGCAGAGGGTTTAAAGATGATGTTTATATGTTTGTGGAAATGGTGTTTGGGGGCCCCACAGTGACACAGTGTAACCAGAAGGGTCAGTTGAGATGATTTCCCTGCCTTAATACCATGTATAAACTCTAATTATATACATTTCTTAAGGTGTGATTATTTATTGTGGTGTTTAAAGGGATAGTAATACTTCGTTTTAACTTTATTTTAGTTTGTAGGCATTAAAAAAACATGAAGAATGATATAAGTCTTATCTCTCAAACCTTTATGGGTTATGAGATATTCACAAGCAAAGTTTCCCCTCCCCGCCCCTTTTACCTAGTGTAAGCCATCTCTTCTCAGATGTGAATCTGGTTGTAAGACCAGACAGATAACAGAAGGGGACAATCTTCTTTGTATAAAAACAATGAAAGCCCTCCCCCCCTTGACAAGTTTTTCAGCTTTTTCCTTTATCTTAATTGAAGATTGTCCCTCTCTGCAGTCTACCTGGGCACCTCACTTCTGATCTGGTTGAACGGGGGGGGTACTTTGTTTGTGAATATCTCTTAAACCATAAAGGTTTGAGAGATAAGACTTATATCATTCTTCATGTTTTTTTAATGCCTACAAAATAAAATAAAGTTAAAATGAAGTATTACTATCCCTTTAAGCCATAAATCTATTTTATCAGGTGTATGATACATCTGAGCAAAAGTTATATGGCAGAAAACATGTCATTTTCTTGCCTTCACGGTACATTATCACAATTTGAAGTACTCAGTATTCCTAAGTGTCTTGGCTTATCCTCTGCTTCCATGTGCACACAATGTAGACCACATTTGGACAGTGACACAAGTTTTGTTGTGCTGGCTCTGCACTCAAGCACATTGGATTTGAAATTAAACAATGACAAAGAGGATAAAGTACAGAATGTCAGGTTTCATTTGAGGATATTTATACTGGAAACGGTGGACAGTGTAGGAATCACAGACCAAACAAGACACTTATGTCAAGGTCCAAATACTTATGGACTGCACTGAACAGTGGCTGTGAGAATGTCAGAAATGATAGAGCACCACTGTCTACTACTGGAAAATTGCTGTGGTAGCTGTGCCCAGGGGTCAGATTTACTGTTGATCAGAAATGCAAATAGCTTTATTGAAAAAACACATGACATATTTTTCACACAATTTTTTAAACATTCTATGTTATAATTTGCTACAAAGTTTGTAACGACGCAGTCATGCGCAGTAGAGATTGCTGCGCGTGCTGCAGTCATGCGCAGTAAAGACTGCCCATGACAAGGCTGATACAGAGTGGGGCGCTCTGAAGTGGCATCCAGCTCTGTATCAGCCACGGCGCGGGCAGTCTCTACTGAGCATGATTGCACCGTGACCGACTGGCACTATATCAGCCACGGCGTGGGCAATCTCTGCTGTGCATGACTGCCCCAGGACTGGCTGGCAGTGGCAACTAGTTTCTTTATATTTTTGCTATCAGTGAAGGCATTCATGTAACGAAGATATATTTAAAAAAATATTTTGCTATTACATTTCTATTGAAAAGCTGACATCACAATATCAAGCTCTCTTCTTTGTCGTTGAAAATTGTCAAAAGAACATCTATGTATGAAATCCTAATGCAGAAATTCAAGAGAAATCAATTGGAGTTCCTAAGTGAGTGGTAACAATTTTTCAACTTAAAACAGCTTTGATAATTGACTCTGATATTTAACATACTCAGCCACCTGACTCAGGGCTCGATCCAAATGTTGGCTTGGCAGAAAAAACTGGAGACGGTGGTTTTGTACCTGCCAGTAAGCAATGCAAATGTTCCCACTAGTAAGAAATAACGGCAGTTCTGAAACACACGTCGCCCGTTGTCAGAACAGCAAGATTACGCCCATAGAGGATAATGTACAAGCGAAGCCAAGAGCCATTCAAATGTTGGAGTTAGGGCTAATGTGAGTTAAATTGCAACATTTCACTCCAGAAATCTAACGCCTATTTTTTTTTGGAGAACATCACACAAGTCAGAGTAGAAAACCACCGTCGCCAGTTCTGAACAGCATTCTCTGTGCTTCCCTACCCAGCCAGTAGGGGAACACAGAGATGGCTTTCAGCACCATGGAAAGCTTTGAATGCCATAGGGATGTGCACTGCTCACCCCTGTGGCATTCAAAGTGTTACAATAAAGAAAACTAGTACACCAAGCACTATACAATGCCCCCTTCGACACCCACCCCCTTAGTATGTCCCATATATTGCATATATGGGACATACTAACTCCATCCACATCCACCTCAGGTACTGCCATTTAGTCCACAAATCTGTCTGATATTCAACACTTAACTCTTTGAGTACCAGAGAGGTAGGAAAGCATTGCTTAGCATGTTTCCTACCCCTCTGGTACCCAAAGGATTAATAGGCAAGGTATGGACTACATACCTTGCCTGTATATGTGTGTGTGTGTGTGTGTGTGTGTGTGTGTGTGTGTTTTAAACATTTTTTATTAAAACACTATTATTAAACATATCTTTACTTAGATTCATTCATTTTTAATGCCCTACCTCCTGTGTCCCATTGCTATTAGTACTTTTGCTCCACTCTCCTTCAAACGGAGACTGGTGCAAATGTAGTAATAGCAATGGGACACAGAAGGTAGGACACTATGAATGAATGAATCTACGTAAAGAAACTCTTGAGGAAGCAGCCCTGCTGTGACAACAGCACTTCCTTCAACATATCTTTCCATTGGGGACATTGAAGAGGACAGAGGCATTGGAGGAAGCGGGTGGAGGGGAGAGAGAGACATAGGAGGAAGCAGGTGGCAAGCTTGTATTTGGTGCCCGCTTCCTCCGATACCTCTCTCCCCTCCTAACTCGTCAGCATTGTCCCCTGCATGGCGTCACATGGCGTCACACATTCTACAACTTTGTCCCTTCTCACTCACAATGCCGATGAGTGAGGAGGGGAGAGAGGTATTGGAGGAAGCTTGCACCAAATACAAGCTTGCCACCCGCTTCCTCCGATGTCTCTCTCCCCTCCACCCGCTTCCTCCAATGCCTCTGTCCTCTTCAATGTCCCCAATGGAAAGATATGATGAAGGGAGCGCTGTGGTCACAGCAGGGTTGCTTCCTCAAGAGTTTCTTTACGTAGATTCATTCATTCATAGTGTCCTACCTTCTGTGTCCCATTGCTATTACTACATTTGCACCAGTCTCCGTTTAAAGGAGAGTGGAGCAAAAGTACTAATAGCAATGGGATACAGGAGGTAGGGCAATAAAAATGAATGAATCTAAGTAAAGATATGTTTAATAATAGTCTTTTAATAAAAAATGTTTAAAACACACACATACATATACAGGCAAGCAATGCAAGCAATGCTTTCCTACCTCTCTGGTACTCAAAGAGTTAAGTGTTGAATATCAGACAGATTTGTGGACTAAATTGCAGTACCTGAGGTGGATGTGGATGGAGTTAGTATGTCCCATATATGCAATATATGTGACATACTAAGGGGGTGGGTGTCGAAGGGGGGCATTGTGTAGTGCTTGGTGTACTAGTTTTCTTTATTGTAACACTTTGAATGCCACAGGGATGAGCAGTGCACATCCCTATGGTATTCAAAGCTGTCAATTTTGCTGAAAGCCATCTCTGTGTTCCTCTACTGGCTGGGTAGGGAAGCACAGAGAATGCTGTTCAGAACTGGCGACGGTGGTTTTGAGTTTTCTGACTGAACTTTCTACTATGGAGTGCTGTGATTGGCTGTGGTGCTAGGTAACATTTTTATCGTGTGTTTTTAGGTAAGATTTTCTATGAGATGCAGGTGTAAGGTGAACGTGTATTTTGTTGGTCATCGCTCGTTAGCCTTTCTGGGTAAGGAAGATTTGAATCTCATGTTACCCGGCCTTGGTTAACTCAAGAAGGCAGTTTTTTTCTTCAGGTTGGTTTTAACACCAACATTTCGATCGAGCCCTCAGTTATAAGAATTGGATGTTTTGTTAAAAAGTGTCATCAGGCTGAAGCCTGGCTCTGAGGTTTCATTCTACTATCTGGTTCAATCCAACATCTGTCTGAGAGCTGATATTGCCCTAAAATTGACACTGCAAATCTTATAGTGCTTTTTAATCCTGTTTGTAAATTAAAAACATAAGCAAAAATCTAACAAAAAAATGCATTTACTGTCAATTTTGCTGAAAAGTTAAATTTGAAGTAGATTTTATAATCAGCATGCATCCAAAAAAGATATAAAATCTGAAGAACGTGGCAATGAAAATACATGTTTTAGTTTATCTATTTCTTTTTAATGCCAAGTGACACACATACAAAATCCTTCTGTGACCATCATCTTCAGAAAGGCAAAATTATTCATATTAGAAACAGTACATAACATTGTTGTGGTTTTTTCTGTGGCTTCATAAGGTGACCAGTGATTTACAGTGTTATTCTCCATTATCAACATTCTTCTTTACTTATGTTAAACAACATTTTCAAAAAGTTGCAGCGACCTCATAATGTTGTCATCCTGTAATAATAAAAAGTAAATTTATGGAAAATGGTAATATTCAAGGAATTATACCTATAACTGGAAAAACAGTGAGAAGTTTAACACCACTAGATTCCAAGACACTACTGATACTATTCTAGGGCAAAAGGATTAGTACCACATTTAAATTAAAATAAAAGTAATAAAAAGTGATCAAAAGAACACTACCATGAAAATAGCATTTTTATTTGTATCTGGAAGCCTTGTGTTGCATAAAGTAAATTTGTGTAATGCTGTAGACATACTATTGTATCCTTCTTATTTTAAAGATCATATTTTAGCAATAATTTGACTTGTATCTAGAATGAATGCTGATCAGGTCATTGGAAGCACAAATGATTCACATTTTCCATTTTTGGCCTAAAAGGATATAAAGATATCAGAAGTACAAATTAAAATAGAAAATAAAAAACAGTTCCTGTGTGTGTGTAATAATAACGGGATAACTATATGAATAAATAGTTAAAAACTCTAAATATGTTACTGTTGATGGTGTAAAAACTGAAAATTTAGAAATAATTCACTAAAGATATGCAAAAGAATAAAAAAAAAAAAAAAAAAAAAAAAAGGACCCCTGGAACGCGGAGCAAGATGGCCTCTCGAGAGTGGTGCTCCTCTCCCCCAAAGCTTTAAAATCAGCTTTTACAACAAACCACTTCAGCTTTCTTCACCATTCTATGGGTGTATATCCACCCTCCCGCCGTAGATGCCATACAGTAAGAAATGGCCTCCAAGGGCATCTGTCGGGGTGAGAATTACCGAATATCTACCTGTGCACCACAACAACGTGGCTAAGGCCTCCTCAGCAGGGAAGCAAGCCACAAGTGCTCCGGAGAGTCAGTTATAACCTGGCCCTAGTCCACCAGTGCAATTTAGAAGAAAAGAGAAGGGTGCTCCCTAGTGCAATATCACTGATATATCGTCCTTCACCAAAAACACCATAGTACTCACATTTTATAAGACCACTAAAAGCAGTCAGAAATGCCAATGAGGGAATTGGACTGGCCCTACTCAGTCAGTCGGAGAAGGTACGGCTGATGCAACTTCCCAAAATAAAAACCAAGCTGATCTCCAGTACCCTTGGAAAACACAGAAAACGGAGAGCCAGAACAGGAATGCAAACCATCAGTATATATCTTAATCTTGATAGAGCAGATCAATAGATATCATAGTTGCAATGAAGGTATACACACTGATCCCAGCAGGAGCCGGTTGTAAAGACAACCGGCAATGTTCCAACGGGGAATTGATACTGCCCCTATTCGGTAAATGAAAATACTTCTTTATGTATACTTTCCAATGTTTTATATTTTAACTAGCCTGTTACTCTCTTTTTGATAAAGAAATAGAGTACTTTGAAACAAGTCAATAAGGGACGTACTGAAGTTATATTATAACTGGCAAAAACTTTTTAGCAATAAAATTTGTTATTGAATTTGGATTCAAGTTTCTATTTTCCATTGAGAAGAATATTCATTTACCGTATTGGTGTGGTGTCAATACCCCACTGGAACATTGCCGGTTGTCTTTACAACCGGCTCATGCTGGGATCAGTGTGAGTATTTTCATTGCAACTATGATATGTGTAGATCTGTGCTATCAAGATTAAGATATATACTGGTGGTTTGCACTCCTGTTCTGGCTCTCTGTAAAACAGTGAAATTGGACGTGGAAGCTCTCGTGGCAGACTCTAAACAGGGAAGCACTCCAACATTTACCTACAAAAGAAGACCTAAAGGCGCTTGTCATAGAACTATAATCAGCGATGCAAGACGAGATATCGAGATTGTGGAATAACCTGACGCAGCTTGGGCACCGTATGTCTAAGATCGAGCACGATAGGGAGTCCATATTAGAACAGCAGCATAATCTTGAGCAATTGCTTTCCCAAAAAGATGAAACCACTGCACTCCTCACCAACATATTAGATGACCTTGATAACAGAGGCCACAGATGCAACCTACGCATACGGGACTCCCTAAGAAAATACTTCCTAAAGATCTGGAAAAGACTCTGTTGTCTATATTTGTGGATGTTCTGGGCCTTCCTCCAGCCCTACAGATTCAGCTGGAGAGATTTCACAGGGAGCTATGGCCCAGGGGTGATGTGAAAGATCCAACCAGGGATGCAATTTGCTGCTTCCTGAAGTTTCAAGAGAGATGGACAAGTTCATATACATGGGCTCAGAACTGCAAGTTTTCCAGGACTTATCCTCGTTTACCCTGCAACAGAGATGGGCCCTCTGGCCCTTGACCGTACACCTAAGGTCTCTCCAAATATGATATAAATGGGGCTTCCCCTTTGCCCTTATTGCACAAAACCAGGGAGTGATGTCTGTCCTCCATTTGCAGGATGGCATCCTGGAGTTTTGTTTGGCACTACGTATCCCTCCTCCTAAAAAGACCTCGGACCGGTATAGTGGGAATGTCAGATACACTGAGCCCACCTCATCAGGAAGAGGATAGGAGAGAAGATTGGTCACCTGCTCCTAGTCCCTCAAAGGAAAAACAGCGATCCCAGGGTGATGACAGTAATCAACACTTAAAACAATCAGACTGGGACTGAGGTCTTCTTATTTTTGTGAATCTGTACATAGGACTTCTCTATACTGCTGTCTTATGGCTCCATGTCTATGGTTCTGATCCTGATGGGACTTATTTCCTGATTGTGCCAAGATCTAACAGACCTCCAGATGTGCTATTGAGATGGGTGCTGACCGTTTGTCCAACTTAATTTCACCAAGGACCCATAGGTTTGGAGAATAGTCATTAGAGTCCCATGTATACCTTGGAGAGAAGATGAGATTTCTTGACACCATCTTTCTACATTTACACTTATATTATGTATTATTTATTGTTACACTATAGCATTTATTTTCTTGATGGTTCACGGGGCATAGTTCTCGGGGTACCATGACCTGAGGAGTGGGGGTTCTTTGGGGTATATAGGTTCCCTGGGAGCAGTGCCCACACTCGTCCTAATAACATCTGCAGAACATCTCTTTGATATCACTACCTTATAGACGGGGATTGGTGTCGGTGCCACTGTTGGGGAACAAGCACAATCACCTGAGCGGGAGGGAGGTGGGCTGGAGGGTTCTTAGTAGTCTTGATGGTATTAGTTGTAATGATTGTACAATGCAGTTGAGGTACTTTGCTGGGGAGGGGATTAGGCTGCATATGCTTAAAATGGTGTAATGTGATTGCTTACTTTTTAGTGAAAGATACCTGTGACCTATACATCATGAATCGAGCAAAGCTACATTGGGGGAGATGGGCTACTATTGAGATTTGTGGGGATGTTACTTGGGGCTGTGTTGTTGGATGTTTTGTCTCGATGCCTCTTTGGTATCAAGACTGGTCCCGCGGAACAGCTCTCTAACATCTGGGGTTGTTAGTTTGACTCCCCACAGAGGGGAGTTGGAGTCAGACCTTACTTGATTTCTGAGAAAGTACTGTGAGTGCGAACTATTCTTTGGGGTGAGGGTCACGATTCCTCTCTTGCAGTTCTAGCAAGCCTTTAAGGTCAGAAACTGCAGGGGTAAATTGGGGTACTCAATTTTGGTAATCTCGGTCAGGGTTTCTATGTTGGGCAGGGGTCAGTTCATTTTGGTTGACATTAACTGGGGGTTATAGCGGTTATTGTTGGATTTGGCCTCCCTCTTCTAGGTCGGAGGGTGGGACATGCATGTGGGGGGGGGGGCAAGTTGTTAGTAAATGTGGCCCATTTTGCCCACCTTCCCTGCCCAGATTCCTGGGCGGCAGGGATGGATGATAAGGTGGTGGTGGGGAGGGAATCAGCTAGGTTAGGGATAGATGTATCTTTATGGAATACTAACCCCTTGATAGGGTTAGACTAGTTTGAGTTGCATTGGGTTCTGTTGCAAATTCATGAATTTATTGAGTGGTTTAGAATATTATGACAAAGCTCTGGGGGGGGATCTGTCTCATACTCCTCTTCTTGCTATTAGTTGCTTCCCTTTCAGAAGGGTTGGGTTCAACCCGGACATGACATAAGTAGCACTCCAGGGAGCATTTTTTGCATACCTTGGGGTACACACATTTCTCATTATCTCACACAGTTCTTGTGATCTGCACCTCAGATTTCAGACAACTCCATCAGAAGTCCTTTATCTTCAATTCTTTTGCCTTTTCTTTGCACATACCCCATTTTTGTCTTCTTCCTTTGCCTCCCCTATTTTTTTTTCTTATACTAGAGAATAATGAGATGGCAACCTGACATACTGGCAGATAGGGATGGGTGAAAGTTGTTGCCTTGTTCCCGCGAGAAATTTCATGAAAACCATGTTGTTATGCGCTTTTTGTTGGGAAAATGCTCTTTAAAACTAGCACTTAAAATTTTCACATCTTTTACCCATTGGCCAGAATCTTTCACCATTTTTTAAATGGCTATTAAGTATTTGCCCATTGATTTGCATTGTTTTCACACTTCCGCTATAAAAACGTGATGTTTTTGCTGAAGGCAGACACAATAGAAGCAACTACAGAGCGAGATAGACTTGCTGTGCTGTTCTGCTGTAATATTTTGCAAAAATTAAGACAGGAAAGGCTCACAGTGACTGCTATCACTATGAGCAGGTTTAAAAATATTAAAAGGAAGAAGTGGAAGGACCCTTATGTGTCCACTGAGTCTGAGGAGGAGGAGGAAGTGATTAGCAGTACTGAACCAATGCTGTCCAGTCCCCCTAAATCACCCCAGGGGATCTTGGGGAATTTAATGAGAAGGGAGGGAGAAAAGGGAAAGGGAAGGAAGGGAGAAAAGGGAATGGGAAGGAAGTGAGAAAAGGGTAGTACTAGTGAGAGCAGGACAGGTCAGCTGCCTGTGCCTGATGTAAGACGTGCTGCCCCTGCTGCCAGTGCAACCATTGCTGTTCCTGCAGCCATTAGTGTTGTACTTGCTGCCAGACGTGCTGTCCCTGCTGCCAGATGTGCTGTCCCTGCTGCCAGTGCCACCATTGCTCTACCTGCAGCCACTAGTGTTGTACCTGCTGCCAGACTTGTTGCCCCTGCTGCCAGTGCCACCATTGCTCTAACTGCAAACACTAGTGTTGTACATGCTGCCGCCAGACGTGCTGCCCCCTGCTGCCACCAGTGCTGAACCTGCTGCTAGTGCCGGACCTGCTGCCATCAATACTTTGCCTGCTGCTTGTGTTTCTTGTAATACTCAGGGGGAGAAGGAGAAAATGATGCCAATTGTGACAGCAAGGGACCCTAAATCACACTTGCCATTTCCAAGCAGTCCTGCCAGTGCTAGCACTACTGCTACTAAGGTCCAGCAGCTTGTTGGCATTAGGAGTGAAGGAGGGGGTAATCAACAATATCCAGAGTTCAGAGTAGAGGTCAAGGGAGCCCACACCATTCCTCTGGCTCTGGGAGTCCCCTTCCCTTCACTACAGTGTCCAAGTTGAACATGATCCTTAAGAGGCCAGAACTGGTGTTGAGGGAGAGCAGGCTCTGAATTAATACCATCACCACCAGCAGGAGCACAGATCAGCTGCCTGTGCCGGTTAATACTGCTGCTAGTGCTAGTCTGCCTTCTTCTTCAGTTCAAAAGGAAATGGCAAGTGTAACATTAGGGGACCCTCTGTCACATTGCTCGTCACCTCCTCCAAGCATCAGTGAGATGTAAGGAAAAGAGAAGCAGCAAAAACAGCATGTAGGGACTAGTGGTGGTGGTGGTGATGATTCTGGAGAAGTTGGGGTGGAAGAGACATTGATGGCCTTTTTAGCAGAAACTGAGAAGGAATGGGAGACCGGGATGAGGGTGGGCATCACCACCACCACTAGCAATGACGTTTTGGAATTAGAGGAATTTGCAACGGCTCTAATTCCTTCTGATGCTGAGATGAAAGGGCAGCAGGATGCTGAGGAGCAGGCTAGTGTGCCACAGACCACCGTGGACACAGAGGGAATGCGTCAACAAGTGATGCGAGACAAGGACAGGTTCCACTTGCCAGCAGTAGCAATTATCCTGATCCCAGTTGCAATGCTGAAACTGAGGCAGTAGCAGCAAAAGCAGCAACATTATTTTCTGCCACAGACAATGAAGGGCAATGTGGAGGACAATAAGAAAGAGGCCATTCTTCTCCATCTGTTCCCTTCCCCCTGAAGTCATCATGGGTGTGGGACTATTTTTCTGTTGAGGCAGGCACAGCGCAGTCATCAGCAACGGCACTGTGCACAACTTGTGACAAGTCAGTGAAAAGAGGAAAGGAGGAACCTACCTTGGCACAAGTGCCCTGATATCACACATGAAACACAGACACCATGACATTTATGAGGGGGCGGTGAAGGACTACTTTGAGTGCATGTTACAGATGAGGTAACCCCAACTACCATATGGGAGGCACACAAGTGCGTCCTTCGGGTACTCCAATAAAAACAGGCGCTCATCATAAAAAACAACGGAACACAAATCTTCAAGATATGTTGGCGAATTTACACCTAGAGTTGAAACATAAGCAGGATAATTCCCCTGGAAACTAATCGGAGATGCTATCACAGTGCCCGTGATTGCTGCAATTCAGTGTCTATCACCTGTAGGGGGCTCCCATTGGCTGTCTGCCTTCAGCCCGCCTCACATTGCCTTTTTAAACTCAGTCTGGGCACCCTCTAGTTGCCCTTTCGTGGTGTCTTTGACAGCATCCACTTCCTCCTTACTACAGCAGCTGATTGGGCCTGTTGCTGAGTTCCTGAGTCAACCTGTTCCTGAGTTCCTGCCTGCTTTGTCAGTTCCACTCCGGTTCCGGTTGTTCTCATCAGTAGCTGATGCTCCTGTTGCCAGTCTGCTTGGCCACACTTGATCCGGTTGATCTTCTCTGCTGGTTCCTGTTGTTTCCTGCTTCTAGTTCCTGCATCTGTGGCAACATTGTTCTTCATTTGCTTTGGCGACATTTCCTCCTGTTGGTTTCCAGCGTGCGGACGCTGGTTTGCTTCACTAAGCCTTGCGGTTCACAGTCAGCCTGTTGGTTCCAGCGTGCGGACGCTGGTTTGCTCCATTATCCTTGGGGCTCACATTACAGTCTGTTGGTCCCAGCGTGCGGACGCTGGTTTGCTCCATTTGCCTTGCGGCTCACATTACCGTCTGTTGGTTCCAGCGTGCGGACGCTGGTTTGCTCCATTAGCCTTGCGGCTCTCATTACCGTCTGTTGGTCCCAGCGTGCGGACGCTGGTTCGCTCCATTAGCCTTGCGGCTCTCATTACAGTCTGTTGGTCCCAGCGTGCGAACGCTGGTTTGCTCCATTAGCCTTGCGGCTCCCATTACAGTCTGTTGGTTCCAGCGTGTGGATGCTGGTTTGCTCCATTAGCCTTGCGGCTCTCATTACCGTCTGTTGGTTCCAGCGTGCGGACGCTGGTTTGCTCCATTAGCCTTGCGGCTCCCATTACAGTCTGTTGGTTCCAGCGTGTGGATGCTGGTTTGCTCCATTAGCCTTGCGGCTCTCATTACCGTCTGTTGGTTCCAGCGTGCGGACGCTGGTTTGCTCCATTAGCCTTGCGGCTCCCATTACAGTCTGTTGGTTCCAGCGTGCGGACGCTGGTTTGCTCCATTAGCCTTGCGGCTCCCATTACAGTCTGTTGGTTCCAGCGTGCGGACGCTGGTTTGCTCCATTAGCCTTGCGGCTCACATTACAGTCTGCTTGGTCCCAGTGTGCGGACGCTGTTTTGCTCCATTAGCCTTGCGGCTCACATTATAGTCTGTTGGTCCCAGCGCTGGTTTACTCCCTGACTTGCAGTCAGGTTCTTGATGGTTCCGAGTGCGCTATCCAGTCCTAACAGCATTGATTCCTACAGTATATGGGCACGAGAGTTTCTGATTACTGTGAAACCACTTGACCTGGTAACCTCTATATTCTATCTTACTGTCATTATCATCTGACAGTCATTAGGTTACTGTGGTTGTCACCTTCCTTTGGGCTGCCTTGCCCGGTATATTGGTAAGGCTGGTAGAACCTTTCACTTTGCCACCTTAAGGTTGCCTTACCCGGTATTGGCAAGGCCGGTAGAGCCTACTTATTGGTATTCCGTCAGGCTGCCTTGCCCGGTATATTGGTAAGGCCGGTAGAACCGCATACTACTCCATCTTAAGGTTGCCTTACCCGGTATTGGCAAGGCCGGTAGAGCCTACTACACTGGTATCCCGTTAGGCTGCCCAGCCCCGTATATTGGCTGGGCCGGTAGAGCCTCTTGTTCCAGACTCGCCTGGGTTGCTTTACCCGGTATATTGGCAAGGCCGGTAGAACCTATTTGCTATTGTCATTATCTGCTATGTATTGTTTGTATGTGTATGAAAACCCTATGGGATTGCCTTTAACTTTTCAATAAAGTTATGTTTTTACCTAAACCTTATGCCTGAGAGTCGTAACAAACCATGACAGATGCTTACATTGCACAAGCAAATGTCAGAGTGGTATGCAGTAGAGACCCAAAAATCTTTCCTGGGGGCTAAATACTATTCATATATACATGGCAACAAGTGTGGAAAACACTTTGCTAGTAGGCTTGTAGGCTTGTGCGATTCGGTTCGGTGACATTCGGAATTCAACGAAAATGGGGTCATTTGGCGACATTTGGGCATTCCGAAAGGCAAGGGTCGTTCGCCAAAAAAAAAAAATTCGAATACGACTAGCCCTGGTCCAAATGTCATCAAAAAGTTTGGAAATTCAGCTTCTACTATCCGTGCTCGATTACTTTTACTCTGCTGAAGACCAGGCCTAAGCCGCTGGTAGTCTCCTCAGGAACCAGGAACGGGAATGGAACAGGAACACAAAGTCTTTGTCACGGTTTATTATGACTCTCAGACACAAGTTTTAGGTAAAAAAATAAATTTTATTGAAATAATAAATGATAACTTAGGATGGCAATAACATACATAATATATATATACAGATATAGCACAGACAGAAGGCAGACTCTACCGGTCCTGTCAATATACCGGACAGGACAGTCTTTAGGCTCTACCGGCCTTGCCAATACCGGGTAAGGCAACCTGCAGATGGAATAGCATAACGGTTTACCGGCCTTACCAAATTACCGGGCAAGGCAGCCTCAATAGATACACAATGTAGGCTCTACCGGCCCTGCCAATACCGGGTAAGGCAACCTCAGATGGAATGTGGCAAAAGGTTCTACCGGCCTTACCAATACCGGGCAGGGCAGCCCAGAGATAATAGCAGCAGTCAGATGGAACTGGCAAATTAGCAGAATCGTTAAGCAGCAAGGCTTTGGAGCAAACCAGCGTCCGCACGCTGGAAACAACACTGAATAGTATAGCCGTTAGGCTAGCGAGCAAACCAGTGACCGCACACTGGAGTAACAAGCGAGTAGTATAGCCGCAAGGCTTAGGAGCAAACCAGCGTCCGCACGCTGGGACCAACACAGATTAGTATAGCTGATAGGCTTTGGAGCAAACCAGTGACCGCACACTGGTGTAACAAGCGAGTTTGTATAGCCGCAAGGCTTAGGAGCAAACCAGCGTCCGCACGCTGGGACCAACACAGATTTGTATAGCTGAAAGGCTTTGGAGCAAACCAGTGACCGCACACTGGTGTAACAAGTGAGTTTGTATAGCCGCAAGGCTAGGAGCAAACCAGCGTCCGCACACTGGGACCAACACAGATTTGTATAGCTGAAAGGCTTTGGAGCAAACCAGTGACCGCACACTGGTGTAACAAGTGAGTTTGTATAGCCGCAAGGCTTAGGAGCAAACCAGCGTCCGCACGCTGGGACCAACACAGATTTGTATAGCTGATAGGCTTTGGAGCAAACCAGTGACCGCACACTGGTGTAACAAGCGAGTTTGTATAGCCGCAAGGCTTGGGAGCAAACCAGCGTCCGCACGCTGGGACCAACACGGAATTGTAGCAATGTCACCAACGCGACCAGGCAGAAGGTCGCCAGGATACTGAAGACAGGTGATGAGATGACAGGAACCAGCAACGATCAGTCAGGTCAGAAAACAGCAGAGAAGTTCAGCAGGAACTGCAACACCAGAGACTAGGCCGGAACCAGGACTGGAAGTACTTCAGCATGCAGGAAACACTGGAACAGTAGAGATCAGGAACTCAGGAACACATGAGATCAGGAACTCAGGAACACTGGAACAGAGGCCCAGCTATCACTAGCATAGTGATAGCAAGAAGGTCAGAAACAACACGAAAGGGCCCTCAAAGGGTGCCCAATCCAGGTTTAAATAGTCAATAAGAGGCGCGCTATCTGCAGACAGCCAATAGAAGCCCCCTACTGGTGACAGACAAGTAACTGCAGCAAATCACGGGCACTGTGATAGTCTTGGTTCAGAACCACAGGAAAGATATCTGACTCACGTCTGCAGTCAGTATAGGAAGTGTAGTTCTGACTCATGCCTGCAGTCAGTATATAGTGAGTCTACCAGAGCCCCAGATCTGCACCAGCATGGGTGTCTGCTAGGAACAGGTTATCAGACAAGCCAGGTCATACACAGTTCAGGTAATCAGCCAGAGCCACAGGTCTGCACCAGATTGGATGGTCAGACAAGGCAGGTCATACACAGAGCCCAACAACACAGAACTGCTTTGTACAACAACGCAAGGGCAACTGAGTCAGGTCTCAGTCTGCCCTTTAAACCTCTAAACAGGAAGTAGATAGGAGGAACCCATAGAAGGCCTAGCTTAAAACAATGCCCTGCGTCAATCTGCCGTTTCGTCCCGCAGATGACACATCTCCAAGCCTTGCAACCTATTTCCCCACAGCTGCATCAGATAGCGACAGTAAGCAAATGACGCATCTCGGCGATGCTTCCATGCACAGCATTATCCCAGTGACACTTTGGTAATACTACCATCCAGCCCGGGGCAATCGATGGTTACTAGCTCCACCAAGTATGCACAGTCCCGGACCGTGGAGAGATGCCTGGAACTATGCAGAAGCGCCCAAACGGAGGATATTTCTCCAGCGTCGCCTAGGGCTCGTCGCTGGAATTTAGGTACGCTATGACAGTACACCCCTCAAAGGCTCCCTCTCCATGGAGCCAGTCGGGGTTTGTCAGGAAATTGTGCATGAAATCTGTGTACCAAGACAGGAGTGTGAACATCAACAGCAAGAACCCAGGAGCGCTCCCCTGGACCATATCCCTTCCAATGAATAAAGTACTGTAGGTGCCTTCGAACCAAACAGGTTTGGCTCTGTCCAACTTGTCTCAGTATTGCCTCCCTCCTGCAGACATCCATCTGGCGCAGACCTGGGACCTTGGTAGACTCTCTTTAATACTGACTGCAGGCGTGAGTCCGGTATTAGACCTCAGTGGTCCTGACTGCAAGCATGAGTCAGCGATCAGCTCCTAGCTAAAGTTGACTGCAGGCGTGAGTCAGCTTTCCTCCCAGCTAGACTGACAGCAGGAAAGTGTCAGTGTTTTTCGTTGTCACTGGTCAGAGTCCCCCATTCTAGTTCCAGTCCTTGTTCCAGTAGAAGACCCTCCGTGGCGGATCCGGTTCCTGTTTCAGTTCAAGTTCCAGTGGTAGAAGATCCGAGGGGTTCCTGTTCCTGCTCCAGCCTTAGCTCCTGTAGAGACTTCCAGTGGCTCTGGCCTAGTTTCAGCAGTTTGGTCCAGTCTAGATGACCTATTATTCCTGATAGTAGTGTGTGCTTATCTGCGGACCTTCTGCCTGTTCCTATTGTCTCATTCTTTACCTTGTTCTTTGCCTTAATAAAGGTGATTTTATATTTACGTTCTGACTCCTGAGTCCTCTGGGTATCCGTTTCAATTGGCTGGAAGTTCCAATGCATAAGCCACTGCGTTAATCTTGCACAACACACGGAAAGGACCAACGAATAGAGGTGCCAATTTGTTACAAGGAACCTGGAGGTGCAATTTATGGGAGGACAACCACACTCTGTCTCCTACCAGGAAGGTAGGTGCCGGCAATCGCCTGTGGTCGGCCTGCCTTTTTTGTCGTTGAACGGAACCACGTATTTAGTACCCGAATCCAAGAGGAACGGAGTGCCCTCAAATGCTCTTCAAGAGCCAGAATCACTTGTGCCTGGAAGGTCTCAGGGAGAACCGAGGGTTGGAACCCATAGTTGATCAAGAATGGGGTGTCATGGTTTATTATGACTCTCAGACACAAGTTTTAGGTAAAAAATCAATTTTATTGAAATAATAAATGGATAACTTAGGATGGCAATAACATACATATATATATATATATACAGAATATAGCACAGACAGAAGGCAGACTCTACCGGTCCTGTCAACATACCGGACAGGACAGTCTTTAGGCTCTACCGGCCTTGCCAATACCGGGTAAGGCAACCTGCAGATGGAATAGCATAACGGTTCTACCGGCCTTACCAAATTATCGGGCAAGGCAGCCTCAATAGATACACAATGTAGGCTCTACCGGCCCTGCCAATACCGGGTAAGGCAACCTCAGATGGAATGTGGCAAAAGGTTCTACCGGCCTTACCAATACCGGGCAGGGCAGCCCAGAGATAATAGCAGCAGTCAGATGAAACTGGCAAATTAGCAGAATCGTTAAGCAGCAAGGCTTTGGAGCAAACCAGCGTCCGCACGCTGGGAACAACACGGAATAGTATAGCCGTTAGGCTTTGCGAGCAAACCAGTGACCGCACACTGGAGTAACAAGTGAGTAGTATAGCCGCAAGGCTTAAGAGCAAACCAGCGTCCGCACGCTGGGACCAACACAGATTTGTATAGCTGATAGGCTTTGGAGCAAACCAGTGACTGCACACTAGTGTAACAAGTGAGTTTGTATGGCCGCAAGGCTTAGGAGCAAACCAGCGTCCGCACGCTGGGACCAACACAGATTTGTATAGATGACAGGCTTTGGAGCAAACCAGTGACCGCACACTGGTGTAACAAGCGAGCTTGTATAGCCGCAAGGCTAGGAGCAAACCAGCGTCCGCATGCTGGGACAAACACAGATTTGTATAGATGATAGGCTTTGGAGCAAACCAGTGACCGCACACTGGTGTAACAAGCGAGCTTGTATAGCCGCAAGGCTAGGAGCAAACCAGCGTCCGCACGCTGGGACAAACACAGATTTGTATAGATAATAGGCTTTGGAGCAAACCAGTGACCGCACACTGGTGTAACAAGCGAGTTTGTATAGCCGCAAGGCTTAGGAGCAAACCAGCGTCCGCACGCTGGGACCAACACGGAATTGTAGCAATGTCACCAACGCGACCAGGCAGAAGGTCGCCAGGATACTGAAGACAGGTGATGAGATGACAGGAACCAGCAACCATCAGTCAGGTCAGGAAACATCAGAGAAGAAGTTCAGCAGTAACTGCAACACCAGAGACTAGGCCGGAACCAGGACTGGAGTAACTCAGCATCCAGGAAACACTGGAACAGTAGAGATCAGGAACTCAGGAACACAGGAGATCAGGAACTCAGGAACACTGGAACAGAGGCCCAGCTATCACTAGCATAGTGATAGCAAGAAGGTCAGAAACAACACGAAAGGGCACTCAAAGGGTGCCCAATCCAGGTTTAAATAGGTAATAAGAGGCGGGCTATCTGCAGACAGCCAATAGCAGCCCCCTATTGGTGACAGACAAGGAACTGCAGCAAATCACGGGCACCGTGATATGGGGAACTCTGAGTAGAAGAGTTAACAGTACAATTCCTGGCAAACTCCTCCCAAGGTAACAGGGTAGCCCAATTATCGTGGTGGTCAGAGATATAGCAGTGAAGGAACTGTTCTAAAGTTTGGTTCGACCTTTCTGCCGCACCGTTAGACTGCAGGTGGTATGCGGAGGAGAATGCCAATTGAATTTCCATCTGAGCACAGAAACACCTCCAGAAGCGGGACACAAATTGGCTTCCTCTATAGGACACGATTACCTTGGGTATGACATGGAGTCGGAAAACCTCCATAGCAAATACCACTGCCAATTCTTGCGCGGATGGTAAGCCCTTAAGTGGCACAAAGTGAGCCATCTTTGAAAATTTGTCTACAATCATCAGTATGACTGTACAACCCATGGAACCTGGAAGGTCAACCATAAAATCGATAGATAGATGTGACCAGGGACGTTCCCCATTGGCCACTGGCTGGAGCAAGCCCACCGGCAGGTGTCGAGGTGACTTATTATAAGCACAGGTTATGCAGGCAGCAGTGAAGGCAGCACAATCGGACCGAAGACTAGGCCACCAGAATACTCGAGACAAGGACCAGATCAATTGGTCATGACCAACGTGGGCAGCAATTTTTGAGGCATGATAGGGTTCTAACAGCTTAATACGCAACTGCGCCAGAACGAAGCAATGGCCATCAGGTTTGTCAGTATGTGCTGATGCTAGGGCAGCCAAAATCTCCTCTCCCAGAGGAGAAGTAATATAGGTTTGTAGGGTAACAAGGATACGATCAGCTGGAATGATTGAGGATGGTGGAACCTCCTCCCTGGAAGGAAAGCAAAACTGGTGAGACAACGTGTCTGCCTTAACATTTTTTGAACCAGGAAGATATGAGACCACAAAATTAAAACGGAAAAGGAACAGTGCCCATTTGGCTTGCCTGGAAGACAAGCGCTTGGCCTCAGAAAGGTAAATGAGGTTCTTGTGGTCAGTCAAAATTACGATAGGAGATTTAGCTCCCTCCAAAAGGTGCCTCCATTCTTTCAGGGCCAAGATAATTGCCAGTAACTCTCTGTCCCCAATTTGATATAACAACTCTGCTTTGGACAGTTTTCTGGAGAAATATCCACAAGGGCGCAAGGCCTCCCCAGGAGCTGACCGTTGTGATAACAGGGCGCCCACTCCAATCTCGGATGCGTCAACCTTCAGAGTAAAGGGCAGGGAGGGATTGGGATGCACAAATATCGGTGCTGCAGCAAAAGCTGCCTTCAGTTTTTCAAAAGCCAAGATAGCTGTTTGGGACCATTCAGAGGTCATATCCCCTTTACAAGTCATCTCAGTCATTGGTTTGACAATAGAAGAGTTTTTTATACATTTTCTGTATTAATTAGTGAACCCCAAAAATATTTGGATTGCTTTGAGTCCCATAGGACGAGGCCACTCCAGTACCGCAGACAACTTTTGAGGGTCCATGGCGAACACGGAAGCAGAAATTACATACCCCAGAAATGTTACCTGGGTCTTATGAAATTCACACAATTTTTCCAACTTGCAAAACAAGTTGTTCTCGTGTAATAGGCTCAAGACTTTGGATACATCAGAGCAATGGATCTCCAGCGTTGGAGAGTGAATGAGGATGTCATCCAAATAAACAACCATGCAACTTTGTAGGCGTTCTCTTAAGACATCATTGATGAACTCCTGGAAGACCTCTGGGGCATTGCACAAACCAAAGGGCATGACCAAGTATTCATAGTGCCCGCTCCAAGAATTAAAGGCTGTCTTCCATTCATGCCCTTCTTTTATTCGCACCAAATTGTAAGCAGCTCTCGGATCAAGTTTTGTAAATACATTAGACCTGGTCGAAGAGTTCATCAATCAAAGGTATGGGATATGCATTCTTGACCAACAGTTTGTTTAGACCACACAAGTCAATGCACGGACATAGTTCTCCATCCTTTTTCTTAACAAAGAAAAATCCAGCACCAGAGGGGATGTGGATTTAAGAATGATGCATCTTGCCAGTGCATCAGAAACATATTCCTCCATAACCTTATTTTCCTCAACAGATAAGGGATAGATACAACCCCTAGGAGGCGTAGTACTAGGTAACAATTCCAAAGAGCAGTCAAAAGGCCTATATGGTGGTGAGGACCCGGCACTACTTTCGTTAAAGGGATAGTAATACTTCATTTTAACTTTATTTTATTTTGTAGGCATAAAAAAAACATGAAGAATGATATAAGTCTTATCTCTCAAACCTTTATGGTTTATGAGATATTCACAAGCAAAGTTTCCCCCTCCCGCCCCTTTTACCTAGTGTAAGCAATCTCTTCTCAGATGTGGAATGCAGTCTATAGACCAGACAGATAACAGAAGGGGACACTCTTATTCCTATGAAAACAATGAAATCCCTGCCCCCCTTGACAAGCTTTTCAGGTTTTTTCCTTATCTGGGCACCTCCCTTCTGCTGTGGCTGAACAGTGTGACATCAGTAAAAGGGGTGGGAGGGGGACACTTTGCCATTGAATTACTCTGGAACTACAACTCTGAAAGAATTGAAATAACACTCTCCAAAGTCCAAATACTATGATGATTAATTAGAGCTGCTTTTATTATGAAACATTACTATCCCTTTAAAGACATCTTTAAATGTGTCATACTCCTCCGGGAGGAGTGGTGCAATAATGTGAGTGAGTCTGATAGGACTTGACAGACAAGACTTAGTACATTGAGGAGACCAGGCCACAATGTCACATGTGTGCCAATCCATCCTGGGGTTATGTTTCTGTACCCAAGGGAACCCCAGAACTATGGCATAATGTGGAGAGTTAGTCACCTGAAATCTCAGGGTTTCAGTGTGGAGGCCTCCCACCCTCAGGGTTAACAGAGCGGTTTCGTGCATAATTTGTGAGGGCTTTAAAGGTCGCCCATCTATGGCTTCTATAGCCAGAGGAGAAGAAAGCGGCTGCAAGGGGATATTATTACTGGCTGCAAATTCTGTATCAATAGAGCAGCCAGTGGCACCAGTGTCCAATAACACTGGAACTGATATTGATTTATATGCAACAAATGTAGGCCTTCAACATAGGCTTATCCGAAAGAGTCTCTGGGGAAAGTGACATACCTCCAATGATTTGTCCCCGGACTGGATGGAGTAGACAGGACAGCTACAAATGTCCAGATCCTCCACAGTACAGATAAAGTCCCTCCCTCCTCCTGAAGGCCCTCTCCTCTTTTGAAAGCTTGGTAGCACCCGCTTGCCTGGGTTCCGTGCCCTCAGAGGCCAGTACCGGAGGTGTGGGAGGTAAGTCTGAAGGATGAGAGGATAATCTACCCGGAGGCCTCCGCAGGCACTTACGAAACGGGCCTCTCTCCCTGATAATGGCATCAACTTGCATTGGTACGCAACAGTCAGAAACAATCCCAGGAGGCATGGGAGGTGAGGGTGGATAGGATGAGCCAGAAGAACAAGAAGACCATCTGCCCGAGGGCCCCTGCAGGCTCTCCCTAAACGATGGTCTCTCCCTGAGTCTTGTATCAATCAGGATACAATACGAAATCAATTTGTCCAATTCATTAGGTAAATCTCGCTCTGCAATTTCATCTTTCAAGGTATCACACAGACCTTGTGAGAAGGTGGCTACTAAGGCCTCATTATTCCAGCCTACTTCTGCAGCCAGGGTGCGAAGATCAATGGAGTAGTCTGCCACAGTACATGCGCCATGATGAATGCTCATAAGGTGTTTAGAAGACGAGACCACGCGGCCTGGCCTATCAAATATTTTCCTGAAGGAGTCAACAAATTCCTTAAAGTTATACACAATGGGTTTGCCAGTCTCCCACAATGGGTTAGACCATGTCAATGCCCTGCCAGTGAGGAGAGAGTTCAGATAGCCAGCCTTACTGCGCTTGGAGGGAAAGGAATGCGGCATCATCTCCAGATATATGCCGAGTTGATTGCGGAAACCACGGCAAGAATCTGGGTCCCTACCATACTGTTGTGGGAGCTGAGCGGAACCAAATAACCCCTTGATCATGCCTGCATCAGAAGAGGTTTGAACCACTAGTGCCTGGGAGGGAGCGGGAGTGGGTTAGAGTGTTCAAGTTGCGTGGTGCTCTGCAACAAGGTTTGTATGGCAAAAGACAGTTGGTCAATACGTTGATCCAATGTCTCCATCCTGTCCAGGATGCTTTGAAGAACTGCATTACTATTACCGTCTGAATTCATGGCCCTTGGGTACTTTCACAGTTCCCCATAAATATACAGGAGTCAGTACTGTACAGTAAAATGCAATTTATCGAATAACAACAAAGGTATCACACAGTAGTAAGGTAGCAAGAATAAGCAGAGGGTCACAAGCCAGAAAGCGCTACTATCAGAAATATTAAGTTGCCAAGAAAGAGCACTCTGCTAGAGACTAGGCCGAAGCCGCTGGTAGTCTCCTCAGGAACCAGGAACAGGAGCAAGAACACAAAGTCTTGGTTCAGAACCACAGGAAAGATATCTGACTCACGCCTGCAGTCAGTATAGGAAGCATAATTCTGACTCATGCCTGCAGTCAGTATAGGAAGCATAGTTCTGACTCACGCCTGCAGTCAGTATATAGCGAGTCTACCAGAGCCCCAGGACTGTACCAACATGGGTGTCTGCTAGGAACAGGGTATCAACAAGAGAATGGTCAGTCACAGCCACGGGTCAGCACCAGAGAGGGTAGTCAGACAAGCCAGGTCATACACAGTTCAGATAGTCAGCCAGAGCCACAGGTCTGCACCAGATTGATTATCTACTATAAGGGATAAAGTGGAAGAATAGTCAGACAGAGACACAGGTAAGCACCAGATTGGATGGTCAGACAAGCCAGGTCATACAAAGAGCCCAATGACACAGAACTGCTTTGTACAACAATGCAAGGGCAACTGAGTGAGGACTCAGTCTGCCCTTTAAACCTCTAAACAGGAAGTAGATAGGAGGAACCCATCGAAGGCCTAGCTTAAAACAAGGGCCTGAGTCAATCTGCCACTTTTCGCCCACAGATGACACATCTCCAAGCCTTGTGACCTATTTCCCCACAGCTGGGTCATATAGAGATGGTAAGCCCGCAAATTATGCATCTCAGCGATGCATCCATGCACTGCATCATCCCAACGACACTTTGGTGATACTACCATCCAGCCCGGAGCCATGGACAGTTACTGGCTCCACCAAGTGCGCACAGGCCTGGACCGTGGAGTGATGCCTGGAACTCTGCAGAAGCGGACAAATGGAGGATACTTCTCCAGCATTACCTAGAGTGCATCGCTGGAATTTAGGTACGCTATGACACTACCACAAGTCAGTGTTGATAAGTGCAGAAAGTTGCATTACTAGTACTGCATATACCAGTGTCACACTCACCACCACTAGGCAGCAGGAGAAAGGGCAGGGGGATCATGCCACATCTGGTCCTAGTAAGAGCAGCAGACAGTCACAGCCCATCCCAAAATCAATACAGGCCTCACTGGAAAAATTTGGTGGGTTTCATTCCAAGGGGATGTGCAGACAGCAGTCCAGGAAATGTACACGCCTCATTGCACAGCTCATAGCTGTTAGGGGTGCTAATTTTAATTTGCAACTTGCAACTTATGAAGACTGTCGCACCCCAATATAAAATTCCATCTCGCACCACAATTAGTCGAACTATAGTGGTATCACAGTCAATACCTACCTTGTGGCCGGCAGCTGGGAGCCAGACGCATTGATGCCACCTCCCGGCTGGTCACACTGCATCTTGCTTCCTCCTTCCGGCCAGCAGTCTGTGCAGGTGCCCGTCATCGGGGGAATCCTCCAGTGACACACACACCGTTCTTAAAGGGACATGGTCTCTATTGTGTGCTCCACCTCCTCTCTGTATTGGTGGTATATAAGGCTGCCTGAACACCTGGGTCATTGTCCTTACGTTGGTGTCCAGTGCAGTAGTATGCTTGCCTCTAGTTGTCTCCGTGCTTGACCCCTGGTGCTGACTTGTGGCTCTGTCTGACTATCCCCTCCATGTATGACCTCTGGCTTAGTCCGACAATCCAGTCTGGTGCAGACCTGTGGCTCTGGCTGACTAACTGCTCCATGCTTGACGCCTGGCTTGTCTGACCATCCATCCTGGTGCTAACCTGTGGCTCCGGCCTAGTACTACTCTATCACTTGTGGGAATTGTCGCTACCTCGTCTGGTACTAGCTAGTGGCTGGTTCATATCCACCGCTCCAGACTCTCATAGGGGACCCTCTGGAGCAGTCTCCTATTCCTTGTAGGAGCCTCTTGCTCTGAGTTTGTGCTGCTCTCCCACGTTTCATTGTGCTCTGTGACATTTTCCATTACATGTGCCTATTTCTAATAAAGTGGTGTTACATTACTGTAATTGTCTCTTGCCTCGTCTTTGAGATCCGTGACAAGTGCCCTCACTGTACCGGTCATGTGTTGGGCATTTGAAGGACCTGCTAGGAAAGACTGGTGTCCAGTCAGTGCACTTTACCATTGATTTATGGAGTGCTCCGAGTGGCCAGCATTGGTGGCAGCCCAATGTGTTGCAAGACACATCATTACCGATAAGAAGTTCAGGTGCAATAGCTAAGCAGGCAGGGCACCACTCTTTCCTCCTCCATGCTGAGCTAATGGATCAGCAGTACACCTCCGATAACATTTGCAAAGCACTGCAGAACATGGTGGAGCAGTGGCTAGGGGAGCAGGCAGGCACAAAGGCACAAATGGGGTTTGTGGTTACTGATGGTGGAGCTAACATGATAAAGGCTCTCCGGGATGGCAGATTTGTGGGTGTGTGCTGCTCAGAGCATGTTCTTCATCTGGTAGGAAGGCTGCTTTTGAGGATGGCAGTAACACTGGAAGGTTGCCAGCACTTCTGGAGTCATGCCGACAAATTGCTGGCCACTTCCATCAGAGCATCAAAGATAGCCAGCTCCTCAGGGAGGAACAGAAAAAGGCAGACCTCCCAGAGTACCACCTAAAACAAGATGTTGGGACTAGGTGGAGCTCCACCTTAGATATGCTAGAGCGTATCCTGGAGCAGAAAAAGGCAATTCACGCAATGTCATGTCAACATTTCATTGGTAGTAACAGAACACTGAGCAGGGCTGACTGGGCCCTGATGGAACAGGTAGTGACAGTCCTCACACCTTTTCATGCTTTGACGGAAATTTTAAGCAAAGAGAACGCTAGCCTGGCAGAAGTCATTCCCCTCTTCACACAGCTCTCCTTAAAATTGGACGATTTCCTTGCCCATAGTGAACTTTTGCCTGGTTCTGAGGGTAATATACTTCCTGATGTTGCTGCCCTTCTAATGATGGCTGAAGAAGGAACTGACTCGGCACATGGAAGAGAGCATGGACAGTTGTCCTGAGTTGATGCTTACCACAATTTGTGATCCTCGAATCAAAGGCAAGATGGCACTTAGTTCCTGTTCCCTCACTGCCTGGAGGGAACAATTGATAGCGAGGGTGCTTGAGAGGCATAGAAAAAACAGGATGCAGTCACAGGAGGCAGGAGAAGATTCCACAGATGAGTTGGAGGAGTGAGGTGGTCTTCCGGGACCCATCAGTAGCAGCGCCAGTAGCACTTCATCTTGTTCCGGTGCAGCAGCTGCTGCTTTTTATGCTCAGACAATGGACAAATTATGCTTCAAACAAAACAAACAGCTCCTCATCAATAGAAAAAGCGCTGAGTTTGAGGTTAAGGCTTACCTTGTGGAATCTTCTTTTCCCAGAAGTACAGATGTCTTGACTTTCAGGGATAACAAGAGGGCTGTGTGGCCTGCTTTGTCCCTGGTAGCCCAAGATTTGCTTTCTTGCCCCCCAACAACTGTCCAGAGTGAGTGGGTATTTTCCATAACCGGAAATACACTTAGCCCCCAACACTTTCAATTGGCCCCCCCAGCTAATGGAGTAAATAACTTTTTTAAAAGTCAACCTGCCAGAGCTTGGTTACCCTGCTATCAGGTTTGATGCAGATTAGAAGAAAAAAAGTACCATAGTACCATAATATGCAGAGCGCTCCAGCTTACCCAGCTCTAGAACTATGGTAGGTTGGGCAGAGGACACCTCCCTAACTTGGTGGAACACTGGGAGGAATTTAAAGTCTACATTGTTGTTCTGTATAGGTTGTTCAGTCTGGCTCTATTGTTTTTAATCTCTTGTAAAAATGTCTGCGGTATCTATCTGCTGAGTCCTGCCTGATCCAGTGTTCTGCAGTTTGCTGGCTACATCTACATTGTTGCTGTCATCCTGAGTCCGCCTCGCATCAGTCATCCCCAGTTTTGTAGTCTCTTGAAGTCTGCTTTATCCATCTACTGAGTCCTACTCCAGTGTTCTGCAGTTTGCTGCTGGCTACATCTCCAGTGTTCCAGTCATCCTGAGTCTGCCCTGCACCAGTCATCCTCAGTCTTCCTTCTTCCTTCAAATTTAGCTGCATCCATACTTCATCTACTTCATCCATAATACCATAAGGCTAAATGCCCACCTTACTGTTATGGTTATTAAGCAAGACAAGGAATCAGACGGTATAGTTAAAATCACCTTTATTAGAATAATAGGTATAATGCAAATAGCTAACTTAAACAAGAATAAGCAGAGGGTGACGGAAAGGCCAGATACTCTATCAGAAATAGGAGTCTGCCAATGGGTCAGCCACAATTGCTGGAGACTAGGCCAGAGGCAACTGGTAGTCTCAATGGAAATGAGTGGAACACAGAATAGATCCGTGCTCTCCCAACCGGTAGCAACAAGGGAGGCTACTGACTCATGCCTGCAGTCAGTTAGGGAGAGCTCATCTCCAATAAGGAATCACAACAATGGAGACACTGACTCAAGTCTGCAGTCAGTAAGGCCAGAGTCTGCCAGAGCCCCAGGTCCGCACCAGGATGGAGGTCTGTGGGAAACGGGCAACACAGTGGAGTGAACAGACAGAGCCACTGGTCAGCACCAGTTAGGATAGTCAGACAAGCCAGGGTCATACACAAAATGGATAGTCAGCCAGAACCACAGGTCTGCATCAGATAGGATGTCCAATAATTGTAGGCAACACTGGGAGGATAGTTGGACAAAGCCCCAGATCAGCACTAGGTTGAATGGTCAGATAAGCCAGGGTCATACACAGAGCAGTTAGTCAGCCAGAGCCACAGGTCTGCACCAGATTGGATGTCTATACCCAAAGAAGCGCACAGGTAGAATGGTCAGACAGAGCCACAGGTCAGCACCTGAATGGATAGTCAGATAAGCCAGGTCATACACAGGATACAGGAACAACAGGAACTAGAAGTGCACTAAACAACAACGTAAGGGTAACTGGATAGAGATCCAGTTCCCTTTTAACAGGCAACCCAGGAAGTAGATGGGTGGAGCTATCAGGCCCAAACAGTACAAAACAGAAGCCTGCGACACATTGCAACCTTGCGCCTGAAAGTGACGGATGGCCACAAGATGCGTCAGAACACAGACCCCATTCCGTGTCATTCTACGTAGCAGGCCCGGTTAGCACAGACTGCCGCTGAGAACGCCAAGCGTGCCTAGGCCCAGTCCTAGTAATGACACATGAGATGAAGCTGCGGTGACATTTCAGGCCATCCATTACCTGCATCAGCCCACCAGGCGTCACTGGATCTAAGGTAACTGTGACACTTACCCTGTTTCACCATCTTCATTTAGACCCTGAAAATGGTTCTAGTTATTTAATTTTCATTTTTTTATTATATTTTTAAAGGTATTTTAAATTCGACAAGTAATTCGGACTATTGTCGAACAGGTCGGATCCGAAATGTGGAGTCGACGAATGAAAAAAAGAAAATTTCGTCCGAAATTGAATTGTATCGAAAATTTTTGCTGTGCACAAGTCGATTGGCTAGACTAGTTCAGATCAAACGAAAACAACACTTTATCTCATGACTTAAAGATTTGGAAGGAGTCTCTCACTACTCCTTCAAGAAGATGCCTGACCTATTTCACAGCTACTTTCAGGACCTGTACAATTTAGACTTGGTTACATCGCCCCCAGACTCTCTTCTCTGCAAGGTGCTAGGATAAGTGATTTTCTGTTTCGCTCTGGCTGTCCGAAACTCCCAGCTACCTTCCTCTCGCCCTTTCTCTCACCCTTTACTCTTCCTTATATAACTAAAGGCAATTCCTTTAGGAAGAGCCTGGGCCCAGGTGGCTTTTCTGCCCTGTATTACAAGAAATTGTCCTTCCTCCTTCCCCACATATTTTACATGTCACCATTGATGCTGAAAAGTCTATTCACAGGGTGGGCTGGCCTTTTATTCGTGAAACATTGTCCCACAATGGAATTGGGTCAGAGATCCCTACATAGCATTCTAAGCCTCTACACTGCCCTGTTCGTTCGACTGCAGGTCATTGGGTTCCTCTCAGACCCCTTCCATATCAGGAACGGTACACGACAGGGATGCCCCCTGTCTCCCATCATATTCATCTTAACCCTTGAACCCCCCCCCAAACATGATCAGACAACATCCACTGATACAGGGATTGCCCAATGAAAGGGATCACTCTGTGATCTCTAGTTTTGCTGATGATACACTACTGACCTTTTCCACCCCAGACACTTCACTCACGCCTCTAATGGCAATTTTGGAGGAATACGGCCGTTTGTCTAATTTCAAAATCAACTACAGTAAATCAGAGATACTACCAATCGGTATCTCCGAAAGTACAGTGTGTACGCTGCAACAACTCTATCTGTTTGAATTGCGATCAGACAAAATTAAGTATTTGAGCATCTTTCTTTCCACAGATCTTCAGGGTCTTTCTTTGTTGAACTTCTCTCCAACATTTGATCAACTTAACACAGACCTTCTATGGTGGGAGAAGTTTTTTCTTTCCTGGACAGGGAGGATCAATATCATTAAAATGGTTGTTCTGCCGAAAAAGAGACACACAATGTATATCTAAATTACAATCAGCGGTAACTCTTTTGCTTGGGCTTATAAGAAGCCCAGACTAGCTGCCTCGTATTTATACTTACCAGTTAGAATGGGTGGACTTTACCTGCCTAACTTGAAATTATACTATGAATCTTGTGCATTGGCAACTGTCACGAACGTCAATAATGATAAAAGAAACAAGTACAGTAGTTGAACTCCACCTTTATTAAATATGCACATATAACATGAAAGGTAAATGGCAGAAGGACCCAGAACCAGGAACAAGAGGTTCCTACCAGAAAGAGGATATTGCTCTGGAAGGTCTCAAAATGAAGGTCATGAAGCAACACACCAGTGCTGGAGATATGACCCAGCCAAACACTAACATGGAACCAGGTAGTAACAAGGCCAACAGTTAAATGGAATAGCACTAGGGCGGAGCCACAGGTCTGTACCAAAGTGGGTAGTCAGACTTAGGCAGGGGTTACACACGGAGCGGATAGTCAGCCTGAGCTACAGGTAAGCACCAGAGTGGGTAGTCAGATTTAGCCAAGGGTCATTCACGGAGTGGATAGTCAGAGAGAATAGAACAAGAGACAGCGCACAAGCGATCTGGGTGTAGTATGGTCACAAAAAATGTATATATATTCAATATATTACGATCATACAAAGAACTGATCAAAAAATGTCAATATTTATTGGATGCAAAATAAAAAAGGTAACAGTAAAGAAATGTTTAGAGAACAGTGAGAAATATTAAAACGTATTTAATAAATAATATGTTAAAAAGAATCTCAATAAAATAAAAACTAACACACTTATATTTTGTGGAGGAATGTGAGGGGTATATGTATTCACAAGGACAGTGTTAAGTATACTACATGCTAGTTACTAATAGGGGGCAACACAGGTCGATATAATGGAGCCAAACAAATTCACCTCCAATCTATCAAACTTAAGAATCTTGCACCCCTTCAGTCAGTTAATCTGCTCACCAGATTTTCCGTTAATATAGGCACGTCAAGCAACCGTAGATCTCTGCACTTGGCTTCGCCTATTCGTTCCGGGTCCCCGTTCCACTCAAGGTCTCCACCCGTGGAGTTCGAGTCCTGTACTTAGGCGGTTCTATTGTGCTGATCGTGAACACGTTGCTGTATTACCCAAACAATCCTCTCATGTCAAAATAATAATAAATAGATAAATCCTGAAATTTATTCAACGCGTTTCAAGGCTTGTAGAACCTTCCTCAGGAAAAATCAGAGATATCAGTCGATCTAAGCCGCACAGAGCGCGGGCTAACAGTTTTTAAAACTTAATTGGCCAATCAACGGCCAGAATGTCCGATAGAAGTTTAGAGTGTTTCAAAAAGTATACACAATGTATCCAAAATCTGTATATAAAGATTCCAATATGGCAACAAAATATATGATCTATACTTCCAATAGACACATAGTTAATTCAAGCAAGATAGTTTCCCTCACCCCGAAGTTGTATAGCACTTCGGGGAAGAGGGCTCATGAATATAATGATATACACAAGTCAAAGGTCATTAGACATCATAAAAAGATGAGAATAGATCTCATAATAATGGTGAACTGAATAGATACAATCAATGCAAATGACATTGGAAGATAACATGGAGAACCAAATATTTTGCTTGCTGTGCGATATGTGGGAGACCTGTAACATCGCCGGTCCATCTTTCACCAGCACGATCAAGCCATTATTGTAGATGTATCCACCACTATAAGAGATGTTAATTTATTATCGAGGTATGGATCCCGATGGGGAGTAAACTGATTGTAGCACCGCATTGGGTCAGCCTGGATAATGCGAGCATTAACACGTTATCGATGTGGGTGTTGCGCTCAAGGATCGCATAATAAAAGATAACGTCAACACTAATCGTGCTATGTTTGCTAAAATGAGGGATGACACAGGTGTACATTGAGGGCATAGATATATCACTACAGCTTATACATAAACAGTGTATAAAATGTCTCAATAGATGGGTAATATCATTAAAGACACAGTAGACACTGATCATGCATATTCGCTAAATCGAGGGTAAGTGAACGTTATGGACATGAGTCAAAGATGTTACTGCAACTTATACATAGACAGTATGTAAAATGTTACCATAAATGGATGTTATATGGCAATATATAGTATGTCAACAGACTATATGAATATGTGAGCATATAATCCAGATTAGAGGGGAGAGTTCTAATGACTTGGAAGTAATGAACCACATCACTGCAACCTCTAAGTGGGTGATGTCTGAAACAGTTCAATAAATAGATAAATAAATAGCCGGCAGCCCTATTCGGGCTCACCATTATACTATGTGGGTGTGTAGAAAATGAATCCAGATAGGCAAAGAAGAGATTATAGCCCCAGACAGATTGACTTAGAGAGGAAAAGCAGATCATGCTGGGGCAAGTGATTCATAATTCGGATTTTGAGTAGAGCCACATTTTTTATATATATAGACAGAGGATGGCACAAATGCTCGAATGAAAAATCATACTGAAGACTGTTGAGTCATATGGTCGTAGATGCTATGGAGAGCTAAGGGCACCCAGATGTCATAAAGATTTCACTCATCATTCAGAGCCAAGACATATACATGAGATTTCCTTGAGAGTCCTCAAAGTCCATCAGAGACACCACAAGTCTAATTCCTCGTTTAGCCCTTCTGGCTGTAATGTGTGTAACTTGAAAATCCAATAGCTCTCTCGCTTGGCTAATAATTTGAACCTATCCCCCCTCTCTTGGTTAGGCCTACATGTTCTATACCCAGGACCTTGATGTCTTCTATGCTCCTAAAGCTGGGGCAGTTGTTACAATGTCTAGATACCGAGTGCTTCCCGTTACTCTTCATAATGTTATTGCGGTGTTCCAAAAATCGCTTCTTGAGCGGTCTGATGGTCCGCCCCACATATTGTATCCCACATCCACATTCTAGTAGATAGACCACATAATTAGTATTACAATTGATGAATTGTTTGATAGGAAAACTCTCTTTAGTTTTGTGTGAAATAAAGGAATTAGTATTATTCATAATGAATTGACAGGTGATACATTGTCGATGTCCACATTTGTAGGTGCCCGTTCCGCATTGTGTTATAGTCTGGGCTTTGGACCCTTGGTCACTGGTTCTTAATAGTGAGGGTGCCAATTTAGTTTTTAGGTCTGCCGCTTTCCTGTAAATAAATCTAGGTCTATTAGGAAGTATCTTCCTCAGGGTCCTGTCCCCCTCCAAAATTCTCCAATTCTTTCTTATAATTCTTTCTATTTGTCCAGACATAGAGGAGTATCTACTGATAAAGGGAATGTCTGGTATTTTCTCTTCTTTAACTCCCATATTTCCAAGCTTTACAGATGTTTTCTTTTTTTCAAGGAGCTTTCCTCGTGGTATCCTTCTTGTTTTTTCTAGGGCTGGGTCTATCATTTTTTCTTTATATCCTTTTTCCAAAAATCTCTTCTCCAGAACTGCTGCTTGCGTCTCAAAATCGCCATCAGTAGTGCAGTCTCTTTTTATTCTTAAAGCCAATTCGGATGATGGCCACTGCTGGCTTCAATGTATCCATTCACGTCCACTGGTTTATGGTGGGTACGTGTTTGCATACACCCATCAGTTCCACTTGTTATTTCAAGATCTACTGAGGTTTTACTTGTCGTGTATGTAAAGTTGAGGCCCAAATGGTTCTGGTTAATCGATGTTAAAAAGTGTTTAAGGCTTGTTTCCCCACTTTTCCAGACAAGAAAAAGATCATCTATGTATCTTGCGTAAAATGCTAAATCTTGTTGGTGGTTTTCCCAGATGTGAGTTTCCTCCCATATTCCCATGAACAGGTTCGCATAAGATGGGGCAAAACGTGTCCCCATCGCTGTCCCTCATACTTGGCGATAAAATTTATTGTTGAACATGAAGTAATTATGTTGTAATATAAACATTATACTATCAAGAATAAATTGGATCTGTTCCTCTCTGAGTTTTCCATCTTTTTTAAGGATTTTTTCTACTGCTTGGGTCCCTGCTTCATGTTCAATAATGGTATAAAGTGAGGTGACGTCGCAGCTAACCCAAATGAGCTCTTGTGACCATTTGAGAGAGTCCAATTTTCTTAATATATCTGTAGAATCATGCATATATGAGCGTAACTCTTGTACATAGGGTTGTAGGAAGTTGTCAACATATTGAGAAAGATTACTCGTAATAGAATTGATGCCTGAAATTATGGGACGTCCTGGAGGATTGGTGAGACTTTTGTTGGTGAGCGCCCATACAATTTTTATATATATAGATAGTCAGAGAGAGCCACAGGTCGGCACCAGATTTGGTAGTCAGACTTAGCCAGGAGTTAGATACTAGAGAGCACGGAAGCCAAACAAGGGTCAAACAAACTGATACTGGACACAAGCAGCTACTGCACTGGAACACCACGTAAGGGTAACTGACATGGTGTCTGGGCAGTTTAAATACTTCATGACCCTGAAAGGAGGTGGAGCATACAACTAGTGCTGTAGCTTTAAAAGCAGCTGCCAGATACCATATGCCCACTGGAGAAACTGAATGCAGAAGCCGCTCTCCCACACAGATGCGGCGTGAACCTTCACAAGAGGACATGGATGCGGCCGGCTCTCTCACTGCCGGCTTCAAGGTAAGTCAGAACCATGACTTCACCTTCCCCTCAATGACCCCTCCCCTGAGGAAAGGCCTGCGGTTTCGAAGGAAAATTGGAATGAAAGCTATGAGTGAGCGCAGGACCATGTACTTCCCTAGAAGGGATCCAGGAAAGTTCCTCTAGACAGTAACCTCTCCGATGCACAAGATATTGCAACTGTCCTCTGATTTTACGAGAATCCAAGATACTCTGCACCTCATATTCCTCATGATCTCCAATCTTGACAGGAGCAGGATGGACAGGAGTGGAAGTATACCGATTGCATATCAGGGGTTTAAGTAAATACACATGAAACACCTTATGAATACACATATTGGCTGGAAGATCTAGGGCATAAGCAACTGGATTGATTCTGCAAAGAATTCGGAAGGGACCAACAAAAAGGGGGGCTATTTTCCTACAAGGCACCTGAAGGTTAAGGTTGCGGGAAGATAACCAACTCTTTCTCCCACATGAAAGGTTGGTGCTGGAAATCGCCTTTGGTCTGTTTGCCTTTTTTGTCATTGCGAGGAACCACGTAGGGTATTCTGAACCCATACCAAGTGGAACAGAGTTCCCTCTAATGCTCTTCTAGAGCCAGAATAGTTTTTGCTTCGAAAGATTCAGGAAAAATGGATGGCTGAAAACCATAATTTATCAGGAATGGAGAACTCTGGGAATAAAAGTTCACAGCACAATTCCAGGCAAACTCTGCCCAAGGTAACAAGGTAGCCCAATTTGTCACGGTTTTAAGGAAACTCAGACACGGAAGGTTACGGTAAAAAAACACAGTTTTATTAATAGAACAAGGATAATGTGACCCACACGGGCCCGGTACATAGAAATGACACAACTGCCACAGGTCAGGCTACAATAACGTATAGTATCCCACACAGGTCCAGTAGGTACAGATGTACAAGACTGACACAGGTCAGGTCACCAGGATAAAGTAACCCACTCAGATCCAGTAGGCACCAAAGGTGCAATACTGACTCAGGTCAGGTCACAATTCTTGTGATTCTGGAAGAGCAAGCAGGATATACTACTAGGCCACGGGTGGCCAACAGGCCCTAGTAGTGAATAGGTAACGGAGACTCCCTACGCAGGGAGTTAGCCCAAACTGTAAGCCACAGGTATAGGACAGAGTGGAGACCAATACTATCCTGTAGGATAGTAAGAGTGAGACTAGGCAACTAAGCCAAATGTAGGCTTAGGAGAGGAGACCAATGGACAGATGCCCTATCAGCCTATCGGAGGCCACTGGCTGTAGGGTACTGTAGGCACAATGACAGGACTGCCTGAATAGTATGGATACGGAATACTGCCAGGCACTATCTCAGTGAGGATTCCCAGAACGTCGGTGACCATGAAGTGCTATAGCACCAACCTGTGATGGGTAACTGAACGCTCAGACCTGGACAGAACTGCCAAGCAGTGGAAACTGACCGAGGCACCCAGAGAGAACCCAACCTCGGAATAGCGAGTGGACAGGTCAAGCGTACTGGGTGCAAACAACGGAACTGGCACAGAAGCAGAGATATAATAGTGCAATGAGGACGCAGGGTCACAGAACAGAGCTGCAGAGGCAGTGTAGACCGGAGGCACCCAGTAACTGTCAGAGACAGTAATCTGCACCGAAGGGAAGCCCTCCAACCTGAACACAGGCAGAGCAAGAAGTGGTACCGGGGTACACTGGGCAGGAAGCCCCCCAAACTGGGTATGCATAGGACAGGAGCGTCAGCCAATCCGAGTTGGTACACAGAGCAGGAACGTCAGCCAATCCGAGTCGGTACACAGAGCAGGAACGTCAGCCGGGGCGGGTCGGTACACAGAGCAGGAACGTCAGGCAATCGGAGTCGGTACACAGAGCAGGAACGTCAGCCAGGCCGGGTGGGTACACAGAGCAGACGCGTCAGCCAATCCATCGGTACACAGAGCAGGAACATCAGCCGGGCCAGGTCGGTACACAGAGCATGAACGTCAGCCAATCCGAGTCGGTACACAGAGCAGGAGCGTCAGCCAATCCGGGTCGGTACACAGAGCAGGAACGTCAGCCAATCTGAGTCGGTACACAGAGCAAGAACGTCAGCCAATCCGAGTTGGTACACAGAACAGGAACGATCAGGCAGAGTAGTCAGGCAGTCCGGGTCATACACAGAATCCACACGAATATCAGGAACAAACTGGCAACTGGAACACCACGAAAGGGCACCACTGAAGTGACAGGGCTCAGTATATAAGGGCTAGAACTGGGCGGAGATAAGCCTCAGTAGCCAATAAAAGAGAATCAGGTAGTAGCCCTGACATAACAATGTCACCGGAGAAAGCACGGGCACCATGATAGTACCTCCCCCTCAAACCCCCCCCCTCGTGGAGAAGGACCAGGCTTCAGGGGGTATTTGGCATGGAATCTACGCAGCAATGCAGGAGCGTGAAGATCATTCATGGCTACCCAGGAACGCTCCTCAGGGCCATAGCCCTTCCAATGAACCAGATACTGTAACCTTCCCCTGATCCTATGGGAATCAATGATACTTTGGACTTTGTACTCATCCTGACCTTGCACCTGAATAGGACCGGGGACCTCAGGAGTGGTAGTATAATGGTTGCACACCAATGGCTTCAGAAGGGATACATGGAATACATTGTGAATCTGCATGGATGCTGGAAGTTCCAGGGCATAGGTAACTGGATTAATTCTGCGGAGGACTTTAAAGGGACCGACAAATTGGGGAGCCAATTTATTACAAGGGACTTGCAAATTGAGGTTTCTGGAAGATAGCCATACCCTATCCCCAACCTGGAAGGAGACCGCAGACAACCTTCTGCGATTAGTGTGACGCTGATGGCGCTGAAACGAATTACTGAGGGTCCTCTGTACCTGTGCCCATGTGGAGCGGAGCTGCCTGATGTGCTTATCCAGAGCTGGAATCTGCTGCATCTGAAATGAGTCTGGAAGCAACCATGGTTGGAACCCGTAGTTGATGATAAACGGGGAGCTCCCGGACGAAGAGTTAACCGCACAGTTCCTGGCAAACTCTGCCCACGGCAACAGGTCGGCCCGATTGTCATGATGATCTGACACAAAACAGCGTAGGAATTGTTCCAATCCCTCATTGGCATGCTCTGTGGCCCCATTGGTCTGAAGATGGTAGGCAGAAGAAAAGAACAATTGTATGCCCATTAGTTCACAAAATGCCCTCCAAAATCCAGATAGAATTGGCTCCCACGATCCAACACCAGCACACTGGGTAGACCATGCAACTGAAATACCTCTTTGGCAAATATAATGGCCAACTCCTGGGCAGAGAGATGGCCAGGAAGAGGCATAAAGTGAGCCATCTTGGAAAATCTATCGACAACCATCAGAATAAATGAATACCCTTTAGACACTGACAATTCTCCCAGGAAATCAATTGAGACGTGGGGCCAAGGATGCTCACCGTTAGGTACCGGTTGAAGCAAGTCAACTGGGAGGTGTCTAGGGTAGTGTAGTGCAGGCTGCCATGAAGGCGGTACAATCAGCATGTAAGGAAGGCCACCAGAACAACTGCAAGAGAGACCAAATCAATTGGTCCCTACCTACATGCCCAGCGGCCCGAGATGCGTGGTAAGTTTAGAGTAAACGGAAACTATATGGTTCCGCTACAAAACACCTCCCCACTGGGGTGTCAGAGGGTGCGGTAGCCTAGGTAGCCAGAATTTCCTCCCCCAGTGGTTATGTGATGCTGGTCCGTAGGGTAGCCAAAGTGCGATCTGGCTGAATAATGGGTGCAGTAGCCTCCTCCTTCTCAATCTCAGGACCAAATTGCCTGGAAAGGGCATCAGCCCTAACATTCTTAGACCTGGGTAGGTAAGACACAATAAAATTAAAGTGAGACAAGAACAATGCCCATCTTGGCCTCAGAAAGGTACGTCAAATTCTTATGGTTTCAGGATTAACAACGGAGCCCTTGTACCTTCAAGCAGGTGTCGCCATTCTTTGAGGGCTAGAATAATTGCCAGGAGTTCTCTGTCCCCGATTTCATAGTGACTCTGGGCAGTAGTCAATTTTTTAGAGAAAAAGCCACATGGTCTGATGGTGCCCCCTGGGTCCAAACGCTGGTTCTGTACTGCCCCTACCCCAGTCTCTGAGGCATCTACCTCCAAGGTGAAAGGAAGAGAGGGATTAGGGTGGGACAATACAGGAGCAGTCGCAAAAGTGGATTTCAAAGTCACAAATGCCTGTTCAGCTTCCTCAGACCACTGGGAGGGATTATCACCCTTGTGTGTAAGATCGGACAGTGGCTTTACGATATTTTAAAAGTCTCTAATAAATTTTCTATAGTAATTGGAAAAGCCAAGAAAACGTTGAATGGACTTGAGCCCCGTAGGACGTGGCCATTGCAGAACTGCTGCAAGCTTATCCTTATCCATAGCAATGCCGTCCTTAGAAATCACAAAGCCCAAAAATGGAACCATAGACTTGTGGAACTCGCATTTCTCTATCTTGCAGTATAATTTGTTCTCACGTAATTTGAGCAATACTGCAGACACATCCTTGATGTGTTGTGACAAGTTGGACGAATGTATGAGTATATTGTCTAGATAAACAACTACACAAGACTGTAGCATGTCACAGAGAATGTCATTAATAAATTCTTGGAACACTGCGGGGGCGTTACATAGCCCAAAAGGCATCACCAGGTACTCATAGTGTCCAGATCCGGTATTGGATGCCGTTTTCCACTCATCACTGGCTTTGATTCTGATCATGTACCGACCTGGCTTGGCTGACGTTCCTGCTCTGTGTCCCAACTTGGATTGGCTGATGTTCCTGCTCCGGTTGCACCAGCCCGGTCTCCAGTTGAGGGCGGTGATCCTTTCTTGCTGTCTGTGACAGCTGTGCAGTTTTGGTCTCGGTTGCCTCTGTGTCGCTCCGGCGACATTCATATTTGCTTGTCATTCCTTACGCTCCCGGTTGGTTGACACCTCAGGGCGAGTTGCTCAGTTGCTCATTCCGCTACTGTCACAGCAGTGCTCAGTTGCTCAGTCTCCTTTACTGCTATGGCAGTCTCCAGTCGCTTAGTCTCCGTTACTGCTACGGCAGAGTGCAAGTGGCCTAGTCTCCGTTTACTGAGACAGGCAGAGTGCAAGTGGCCTAGTCTCCTTTTACTGCTATGGCAGAGTGCAAGTGGCCTAGTATCCATTTACTGCTACGGCAGAGTGCTAGTTGCCTGGTCTCCGTTACTGCCACAGCAATGTCCACATTACAGAGTCTTCGTTACTGCTACGGCAGGGCTCTATTTTACTCTGCCTCCGTTACTGCTCAGACAGTTTACCATTACCTGCTATCCTAGGTGAGCTTCTTAACAGGCCTTACCACACATGGGACTGTTACACTTGCTGAAGGCCATTAACCCATGCAGTGCCAATACACTGGAACTCAGTCAAGATCTGCCTGACCTGTGTCAGTATAACTTGTTATGGACTCTGTATATATACTGGACCTGTGTGGGCATATGTATATGTAACCTGTCTTGTGTCTGTATTATATTGAGAGTATACTACAGGACCTGTGAGGGTTATTGTATTCCTTATTGCTTAATAAAACTGTGTTTTATCCAAACTTTCTGCGTCTGTGTGTCAAACAAACTGTTACTGTACGAAAGGGCCATGACCTCAGACAGTAAAGGTGAGGGAAGTGCACAGAACATCCACTGGAGGATGGATGTACATGAGCAGCGTGTGGACCAGTTGGCACTAGCCATACAAACTCAGTTTCGACACTGGAGACTCATTCCATGACATCTGTGGCCTCGGTGAAAGGGTTAACCGCATCAGCTCCGTTACCACTCAGATACGATGGTGAACCCACTCTGTGCAGGGGGTTTATTAATCAGTTGGAGATTTTTCTGGAACTGACCCCTCACGCCTTTCCTATTGACCGCAGTAAAGTGGGGTTCTATCACGGTTCCCGTGATCTTTTTCTGTCACTCTTTGCTGTGGTGCGCTCCCATTGGTTGAGCTTGTTTGGCCTGCCCAGTATGACCTTTTTATACCTGGCCTTTGGCACCTGTCAGGTGCCCTTTCGTGGTGTTCCTGAGCCAGTGTTGCTGTGTAGCTGTGTTCGTGTTCCTGCGTTCCTGTGTACCGACTTGGCCCGTCTGACCACGTTCCTTAGTTTCTGCTCCGTGATTCGACCCGGCCTGGCTGACGTTCCTGCTCCGTGATTTGACCCGACCTGGCTGACGTTCCTGCTCCGTGACCTGACCCGGCTACGATAATGACCCTGCCTGTGTTCCTGCTGTGTTCCTGCTCCAGTGTTGCCTGGGCAACATTCTGACTTCTGCTGTGCTGTTTGCAGGGCTGACAGAGTTGTTGCCTCCTTGTACTGGGCCATCCCTTTAACTCTTGCTGAGCACTGTGCCTCCATTACTCTGGGCCTCAGTTAACCCTTACAGAGCATTGAGCCTTCCGTTGCACTTACAGAGCACTGTTGCCTCCATTCACTGAGACTCCATTAACACTTGCAGAGCCGTTGCCTCCGTTCACTGAGCCTCCGTTAACGCTTGCAGAGTTGTTGCCTCCGCTACCCTGAGCCTTCCGCTTACACTTGCAGAGCCTGGTAGTCTCCATTACTAAGAGCCTCCCGTTAACACTTGCAGAGCATGGTGGCCTCCAATTTGCCTTGCGCATCCGGTTACACTTGTTGGGTGCAGTAGTCTCGTTAACGCACCGGTTGGGTGCTATTGGCTCGTTACATTAAAGCTCTTGCAGTGCACTTGCTCTCCGTTTACGCACCGGTTGGGTGCTAGTGGCTCCAAGCTCCTAAAGCTCTTGCAGAGTATTTTGGCCTCAGTTGCCTGCTCAGCATAAGCAGTAGTCTCTGTCCTGTTCTATTTACTGGTGTTCTCACGTCTAGCACCATTGTATCACTCCTTTACCAGCTTATGGGCGTGTGAAACACACCACAACAGAGACTGATTTGATTTCTATGAACTTTAACCCTTGAATTACCCTGTATGTTAACTTATGCCTGTCCTGTGACAGTATATATATTTATTTCCCTGTATACTGGACCTGTGAGGGCATCTGTACTTTACTGTCTATTTCAGTCATTCTGTATTGCCTATAGAGGGCAGTCTTTGTTGTCTTTTAATAAAACTGTGTTTTATTCTAACCTGCTGGTCCGAGTGTCCTACAAAACCGTTACAGGTTCATGCTATCTCTATTGACGGGCAGAGCAGGGGTTATGTCTGTACTGTGGCAAGGCTGGGTACCTATTACGTACCTGTCCTGTACGTCCGGGAAACTAACGCACGTAGGATACCTTGGGGGACAGGCCCTAGGTGGTGTTCAGTAGTCCCTAGACCCTATTGTGCCGAAACCCACGATCCAGGTGGCATTTTCATGGGCAGAACATTAGGTGGAGGTTCTGGCCCTGGTTTATTCCGGCGTGGCCGGATACTTCATGGACAGTTCATTTGCTGCGTTACATCAGATTCCGCTGGTCAAGAGGGAATCTTCCTTAGCCATTGAGGCCATTGATGGCAGACCATTAGAATTGGCTCAGATAACCATGGAAACGATTCCGCTATCTATGACTACTGGGGCTCTCCATCCGGAGGAACAGCAGTTTCAGATTATCCATTCTCCTCACCATGCGGTCATTCTGGGGTTTCCATGGTTACATTTGCATAATCCCCAGTTTGACTGGCAGACTTGTGAGATCACGTCTTGGTCCGAGTACTGTATGGAGCATTGTGTGACTCATCCAATTAAGATTTTGTGTACCTCTCCCTCCGTGCCAGCTGAATATCACCAATTCAGTGACTTTTTAGTAAGGGAGAGGCTAGCACTTTGCCTCAGCAAAGGGCGTACAAGTGCGCTATTGATTTGTCTCCTGGTGCTGTGCCTCCTAGGGGTCACACGTACCCGCTGTTGGGTGAGGAGAATCAGGCCATGGAGGAATATATTGACGATACCCTTAGAAGAGGGATTATTAGAAAATCTACCTTGCCTGCTGGAGCTGGTTTCTTTTTTGTCAAACAAAAGAATGGCGAGTGGAGGACTTGTATTGATTACCAGGGACTGAATAAACTAATGTCCAAGAATGCCTACCCCATACCACTCATTACCGAACTATTCAACAGGTTAAAAGGTTCTTCCATTTTCACTAAACTAGATCTGCGGGCTGCCTATAACCTGATCAGAATAAGAGCTGGGGATGAGTGGAAAACGGCATTTAATACCAGATCAGGGCACTATGAATATCTAGTCATGCCGTTTGGTCTTTGTAACGCACCTGCTGTACTTCAAGAATTTATTAATGATATCCTCCGTGATATGCTACAGTCCTGCGTAGTAGCCTACCTTGATGACATACTCATACACTTGGCTAACCTGTCTGAACACATCAAGGATGTGTCTGAGGTCTTGCTCCGATTACGCAAGAATAAACTATTTTGTAAAATGGAGAAATGCGAGTTTCACAGGTCCATGGTGCCTCTTTTGGGCTTCGTGATTTCTAAGGATGGTATTGCCATGGATCAGGAGAAACTCTCAGTGGTATTGCAATGGCCACGACCTAAAGGGTTAAAAGCTATTTAGCGCTTTCTTGGGTTTGCTAATTATTATAGGAAGTTTATCGGGAACTTTTCCACTATTGTTAAGCCTTTGTCTGACCTTACGCACAAGGGTGCTAACCAATCCCAATGGTCTGAGGCAGCTGATCATGATTTTGAGACATTAAAGTCCGCTTTCGCATCTGCTCCTGTACTGTTCCACCTCAACCCTTCCCTTCCATTCACTTTGGAGGTTGATGCCTCTGAGAATGGGGTAGGGGCAGTACTGTCACAGCGTCCAGTTGCCGGGGGCACCTGAGACCATGTGGATTCTTCTCTAAAAAACTGTCTATTGCCCAGAGTCACTATGAAATTGGGGACAGAGAACTCCTGGCTATCATTCTCGCTCTGAAAGAGTGGCGTCACCTGCTGGAAGGCACGAGAACTCCTGTGTTAATTCTAACTGAGCACAAAAATTTGGTTTATCTCTCGGAAGCTAAAAGATTGTCGTCACGTCAGGCCAGATGGGCCCTGTTTCTATCTCGTTTTAACTTTATTGTATCCTACTTGCTGGGCTCCAAGAATGTCAGGGCTGATGCCCTGTCTAGACAGTTTGGGCCAGAGATAGAGAAGGATGAGGTCCCCGTGCCCATTATTCAGCCAGATCGCATCCTGGCTACCCTACGTACTAGTATCACTTCGTCACTGGGGGTGGAGATTCTGGCTATCCAGGCTATGGCTCCCCCAGATACCCAGTGGGCAAGTGTTTTGTGGAGGAGCCATTTCGTACCCGCTTGCTTGAAACATACCATTTTTCCAAGGCTGCTGCGCATATTGGGAGGGATCAATTAATTTGGTCTCTCTCACAATTATTTTGGTGGCCTTCCCTACTGGCAGACTGCTCCACATTCATGGCAGCCTGTACCACCTGTGCTCGTGCCAAAACCCCTAGACACCTCCCAGTGGGCTTACTCCAACCAGTACCGAATGGTGAACGACCTTGGTCCCACTTATCCATTGATTTCTTGGGTGAATTGCCCGTGTCCAGGGGTTATTCTTTCATACTTATAGTGGTTGATAGATTCTCTAAGATGGCTCACTTCGTGCCCCTTCCTGGCCTTCCCTCAACCTAGGAGATGGCAGTTGTCTTTGCTAAAGAGGTATTCCGGTTGCATGGGGTAGCGAGAGTTCTGGTGTCGGACCGTGTATCACGGTGCCCGTGATTGCTCCATTCATGTGTCTATTACCTGTAGGGGGCTCCCATTGGCTGTCTGCCTTCAGCCCGCCTCACATTGCCTTTTTAAACCCAGTCTGGGCACCCTCTGGTTGCCCTTTCGTGTTGTCTCTGACAGCATCCTCTTTCTCCTTGCTACTGTTGCTATTTGGGCCTGTTGCTGTGTTCCTGAGTTGCTGAGTCGTCCTGTTCCTGAGTTCCTGCCTTCTGTGTCAGTTCCAGTCTGGTTCCGGTTGTCATCGTGAGAGGTTGCTGTTCCTGCTGCCAGTCTTCTCTTGCCATTCCTGATCCGGTTGACCATCTCTGCTGGTTCCTGTTCGTTTCCTGCTTCCAGTTCCTGCACCCCTGGCGACATTGTCATCGGTCGCCTCGGCGAAAGTCGCTATACTGTTGGTTCCAGCGTGTGGATGCTGGTTTGCTCCATTAGCCTTGCGGCTACGCTTACAGCCTGTTGGTTCCAGCTTGCGGACGCTGGTTTGCTCCTTGGTCTTGCGGCCTATCACAATACTGTTGGTTCCCAGCATGCGGATGCTGGTTCGCTCCTTGACCTTGCGGCCTATCACAATACTGTTGGTTCCCAGCATGCGGACGCTGGTTCGTTCCTTGGCCTTGCGGCCTAAATCTCTATCTGTTGGTTCCCAGTGTGCGGACGCTGGTTCGCTCCATTAGCCTTGCGGCTACATTTGACAGCCTGTTGGTCCCAGCGTGCGGATGCTGGTTCGCTCCTTGGCCTTGTGGCCTATACTTGATATTGTTGGTTCCCAGTGTGCGGACGCTGGTTCGCTCCATTGGCCTTGCGGCTATACTTATCAGCCTGTTGATACCAGTGTGCGGACGCTGGTTTGTTCCTTGACCTGACGGCTGTGCTATTACTAGCCTGCTCCCTCCAGCGTGCGGTCGCTGGTTTGTTCCACTACCTAGCGCTACATTATTTGTCTGTTGGTTACCAACGCACGGGCGTTGGTTCGCTCCATGACCTGTGGGTTTACTCAATATTATGCTTGATGTTTCCCAACGTAAGGACACTGGTTTAATCCTTGTCTCTTGCTCTTGCGCTTGAGGCTTCTCAGTGCGCTGTCCAGTCCTAGACAGCTACCATTCTGATGTACATGGATACTGAGTGTCAGACTCTAGTGAAACCACTGACCTGGTAGCCTTTACATTTGTCATTACTGTCTATTGACCATCTGACAGTTCCTGAGGTCATTGTGGTTGTCACCTTCCTTTTGGGCTACCTTGCCCAGTATATTGGTAAGGCCGATAGAACCTTTTATTATTCCATCTCAAGGTTGCCTTACCCGGTATTGGCAAGGCCGGTAGAGCCCATTACATTGGTATTCCGTCTGGCTGCCTTACTGTCACGGTGCCCATGATTCGTGCTGTTCAGTGTCTGTCACTTGCTGAGTAATCATGATTGGCTGTCTGTGATTAGCCCTCCTCACACAGCCTTTTTAAACCCAGGCTGAGCACTTCCAGGTTGCCCTTTCGTGGTGTTTCTGACTTCACTCTGCCTGACCTGCTTGTCAGGCCTCGGGGCCTGTTCCTGCTGTTCCTGCTGTACTTGCTGATCCTGTGTTCCAGTGTTCCTGTATGCTAGCATTCCGGTGTTCCAGTGTTCCTGTATGCTAGTGTTCCAGTGTTCCAGTGTTCCTGTGTTCCAGCACCTCATGGGTTAATATTACTGAGTTCCTGAATCTCCTGCTCCAGCCATCGCTCCGGCGACATTGTTCTTCTCGCTGCTGATCATACATTGTTGGCTCCAGAGTGCGGACGCTGGTTTACTCCACTAAAACCTGGTTGCGATATACATTGTTGGTTCTAGCGTGCGGACGCTGGTTTACTCCACTAAACCTGGTTGCGATATACATTGTTGGTTCCAGCGTGCGGACGCTGGTTTACTCCACTAAACCTGGTTGCGATATACATTGTTGGTTCCAGCGTGCGGACGCTGGTTTACTCCACTAAACCTGGTTGCGATATACATTGTTGGTTCCAGCGTGCGGACGCTGGTTTACTCCACTAAACCTGGTGGCGATATACATTGTTGGTTCCAGCGTGCGGACGCTGTTTACTCCACTAAACCTGGTTGCGATTACATTGTTGGTTCCAGCGTGCGGACGCTGGTTTACTCCCCTAAACCTGGTTGTGATATACATTGTTGGTTCCAGTGTGCGGACGCTGGTTTGCTCCATTAAAACCTGGTTGCGAGATACACTGTTGGTTCCAGCGTGCGGACGCTGGTTTACTCCATTAAACTTGGTGGCGACATTTACTGTTGGTTCCAGTGTGCGGACGCTGGTTTACTCCATTAAACCTGGTGGCGACATCTATTATTGGTCCCAGCGTGCGGACGCTGGTTTACTCCATTACCTGGTGGCGTTATTTACTGTTGGTCCCAACGTGCGGACGTTGGTTTGCTCCTGGATGATCCAGTAGTTTGGCCAGGTCTTTGTCCACTCCTATGCAGTCGTCTGATTATCCCTGGCAATAGACTTCTGCTGAGTAAGACCATAATTCCTATTTCTCTCTGCTGTCTTAGTCATCTGACAGCTGGTCTACTCGCTCAGGCTGCCCTGCCCGGTATTGGTAAGGCCGGTAGAACCTTGTACATCACCATCTTGAAGGTTGCCTTACCCGGTATTGGCAGGGCCGGTAGAGCCTATTTTCAGTACTACATTGGGCTGCCTTGCCCGGTATTGGTAAGGCCGGTAGAACCGGTATATGTCATCTCACGGTTGCCTTACCCGGTACAGGCAAGCCCGGTAGAGCCTGTTATTGATACTGTCACTTGGTTTGCCTTGTCCTGTATTTTAGGCAAGGACGGTAGAACCTATGGTATGCACTATTATTGTTGTATTGTTATGTATGTTTACCCTACGGGGACTGCCTTAAACTTTTCAATAAAGTTACGTTTTTACCAAACCTTAAGTCTGAGAGTCTTCATAAACCGTGACACTTGCCCGGTACATTGGTAAGGCCGGTAGAACCTCCTATTATTCCATCACAAGGTTGCCTTACCCGGTATTGGCAAGGCCGGTAGAGCCCACTACATCTATTCTATCAGGCTGCCTTGCCCGGTATATGGGCAGGGCCGGTAGAGCCTATTCTTTGGTTTCCGTTAGGCTGCCTTGCCCGGTATTTGGCAGGGCCGGTAGAGCCACCTATTGGTATTCATCCAGGTTGCCTTGCCCGGTATATTGGCAAGGCAGGTAGAACCTGTATTGCTACTGTTATGGGCATTTGCCTATTCTATGTATTGTCTGTATGTGTATAAAACCCTATGGGATTGTCTTAAACTTTTCAATAAAGTTGTGTTTTTACCTAACCTTACGTCTGAGAGTCTTAACAAACAGTGACACCGTGGGAGTCAATTTGTATCCAGATTTTGGAGAGCATTTTGTTACGAGATGGGCATTCAGCTGTCCTTTTCATCTGCCTACCATCCCCAGACCAATGGAGCCACTGAGTGTGCCAATCAAGGATTGGAGCAGTTCCTGCTCTGTTTTGTGTCCAATCATCACGATAATTGGGCAGACCTGTTGCCATGGGCAGCGTTCGCCAGGAACTGTGCGGTTAATTCATCGTCCGGGAGCTCCCCGTTTCTCATCAACTACGGGTTTCAGCCATGTTTGCTCCCGGACTCATTCCAGTCGCAACAGATTCCAGCTCAGGAGAAGCACATCGAGCAACTCCACTCCACTTGGGCACAGGTTCAGAGGGCCCGCAGTCAGTCATTCCAGCGTCATCAGCGCCACGCTAACAGTAGATGGCTGCCAGCGGTCTCCTTTCAGGTTGGGGACAGGGTATGACTTTCCTCCAGAAACCTCAATTTGCAAGTTCCGTGTAATAAGTTGGCTCCCCAGTTAATTGGTCGCTTCAGGTTGATCCCCAAAGTTAACCCTTTTTCGTATTCCTTGGATCTCCCAGCGTCCATGCGCATTCACAATGTGTTCCATATATCCTTGCTGAAACTTCTGGTATGCAACCTCTACTCTACCACTCCTGTTGTTCCCGGTCCTCTGGAGGTTCAGGGTCAGGAGGAGTACGAGGTCCAAAGCATCATTGATTCATGCAGATTTAGAGGAAAAGTGCAATATTTAGTCCATTGGAAGGGCTATGGCCCTGAGGAACGTTCCTGGGTTGATCAAAGTGACCTTCATGCTCCTAGATTGCTGCACAATTTTCACTCTAAATATCCTCTGAAACCAGGTCCCTCTTCCAGGAGAGGTGGTCTTTGAGAGGGGGGTACTATCACGGTGCCCGTGCTCTGTCTGCAACATTCTGTCAGTCTACACTCCTGTTTTACTCCTATTGGCTGTGCTGTGCTTGTCCCCCCAGTATGGCCTTTAAATACTGGGTTCTGGCACCTCTCCGGAGCCCTTTTGTGGTGTTCCAGTACCAGCGCTTTTTCCTGACTTCAGTTGTTCTCAGTGTATCGACCCGGCCTGCCTGACTACTCTGCATCTCGTCTCCTGCTTGTGAACCGACCCGGACTGCCTGACCATTCTGTTTCTCCTGCTCCTGTGTACCGACCCGGCTTGGCTGACGTTCCTGCTCCTGTGTACCGACCCGGATTGGCTGACGTTCCTGCTCCGTGTACCGACCCGGCTTGGCTGACGTTCCTGCTCCGTGTACCGACCCGGCTTGGCTGACGTTCCTGCTCTGGTTGCACCAGTCCAGTCTTTAGGGCAGTGATCCTTTCTCGCTGCCTGTGACAGCTGTGCAGTTTTGGTCTTGGTTGCCTCTGTGTCACCCCGGCGACATTCCTATTTGCTTGTCAATCCTTACGCTCCCGGTTGGTTGCCACCTCAGGGCGAGTTGCTCATTCCATTACTATCACGGCAGTGCTCAGTTGCTCAGTCTCCTTTACTGCTACGGCAGTCTCTAGTTGCTCACACTGATACATGGCTCCCTATGCCCTCTGGGAGGTCATTAATAAACAAATTAAAAAGAAGAGGACCCAGGACAGATCCCTGAGGTACTCCACTTATCACATTTATCCAACTGGAGAACTTGCCATTTACTACCACTCTTTGCATTCTATCTTTCAGCCAATTTCCGCACACAAACATTTTCCCCTAGGCCTATTTCATTCAATTTGTACAGTAACCTCTTGTGTGGAACCATATCAAATGCCTTGGCAAAGTCTAAATAGATCACATCAACCGCCGCTCCCGCATTTATATTATTACTCACTTTTTCATAAAATGCGATCAAGTTCGTTTGACAAGACCTGTCTTTCACAAAGCCATGCTGGCTATTGCTAATGATATTCCTGTTCCAGCAGAATTCTTGAATATATTCCCTTAGCAACCTTTCAAACAGCTTCCCTACCACAGATGTCAAGCTTACAGGTCTGTAATTTCCTGGCTGTGACTTTGATCCCTTTTTAAATATGGGCACCACATCTGCTTTACGCCAATCCATGGGCACCATACCTGAAATAAAAGAATCCCTGAAAATCAAATGTAACGGTCTGGCCAGGGTCTGGCTTAGCTCTTTAAGTACCCGTGGGTGTATACCATCTGGCCCCGGAGCTTTGTCTACCTTATCACCATTCAAATGTTTTAACACTTTTTCTTGTGTTAGCCAGTCCCATGCTTCCTGTGACTGTTCTGTAAAACTAGTCTGCAGATTCTTGTCCATTGGGTCTTCCTTGGTAAAAACAGAAGAAAAGAAATTATTTAAAATATCTGCCTTCTCTCTGTCCCCCTTGGCCATCTCACCTGTTTCAGATAACAAGGACCCAACATTATCAGAATTAAATTTTTTGCCATTAATGTATTTAAAGAATTTCTTTGGGTTGCTCTTGCTCTCCTTAGCAATATTTTTTTCATTCTCCAGTCTAGCTAATTTAATAGCCTTTTTGCAGGTTTTGTTGACATTTTTGTATACTGCAAATGCCTCTGCTGATCCCTCAGCTTTGTAATGTTTAAATGCCACTTTCTTGTTATTTATTTCATGAATTACTTTACTGGTTAGCCACATTGGCTTTAATTTGTTTCTTTTGTATTTGTTTCCAACAGGGATAAATTTATATGTGTATTTTTGCAATGTTATTTTGAATGCATTCCACTTACCTTCTGTGTTTTTTCCTGAAAATATTTGATCCCAGTTAACGAGACCAAGGGATGAATTAAATCTGCTAAAGTTGGCCTTTTTAAAATTCAGTGTTTTGGTGGGACCCATACTAAATTGCTTTTTTGAATTTATCTCAAACGATACCATGTTATGGTCACTATTCCCCAAGTGCTCCCTAACTTGGATGTTAGAGATAAGTTCTTCATTGTCAGTTATTACCAGATCCAGACATGCATTCCCTATGGTTGAGGTCTGCACTAGTTGAGACAAAAAATTGTCATTCAACAAGTTCAGAAACTTGCTGCTTTTAGCAGAATTAGCGGTTCCATTTTTCCAGTCTATTTGTGGATAATTAAAATCCCCCATAATTAAAGTTCTCCCTATTTGAGAAGCCTTTTCGATTTGCATTAATAGCTTTGATTCCTCAAGGTCACCAATGTTTGGTGGTTTATAACAAATACCCCCTAGTATTTTTTGGGCAGTTTTACCCCCAGTGACTATTTCAACCCACAGGGATTCCACATGTTCACTACTGTCATCACATATATCTTCCCGCAATTGAGTGCAAGTGGCCTAGTCTCCGTTACTGCTACGGCAGAGTGCAAGTGGCCTAGTATCTGTTTACTGTTACAGCAGAGTGCTAGTTGCCTGGTCTCCGTTACTGCCACGGCAGTGTCCACGTTACTCAGTCTCCGTTACTGCTACGGCAGTGATCACGTGGCCTAGTCTCCGTTACTGCTCCGGCAGTGCTCTAGGTAACTCTGCCTCCGTTACTGCTCAGGCAGTTTACCATTACCTGCTAACCTGTTATTGGGTGTTACTCGTATATAAGCTCTCTATTCTAGGTGAGCTTCTTAACAGGCCTTACCACACATGGGACTGTTACACTTGCTGAAGGCCATTAGCCCATGCAGTACCAATACACTGAGACTCAGTCAAGATCTGCCTGACCTGTGTCAGTATAACTTGTTATGGACTCTGTATATATACTGAACCTGTGTGGGCATATGTATATGTACCTGTCTTGGGTCTGTATTATATTGAGAATATACTACAGGACCTGTGAGGGTTATTGTATTCCTTATTGCTTAATAAAACTGTGTTTTATCCAAACCTTCTGTGTCTGTGTGTCAAACAAACTGTTACACTGAGCTCCCGGCATCAAAGCGGGGGAGACCACCGAGGCTTGTACTGGTTTATCCAGATGAGCGGTATGCTCCAGTATCGTTTGTACTGACAGTGTCAACTGATCCATATGCTGCTCATCTAAATCCATCCTCCAATGGATATTTTGTGCATTACCCTCACCTGTACCGTCTGAGGTCATGGCCCTTTCATACTGTCACGGTTTTAAGGACACTCTGACACGGAAGGTTATGGTAAAAACACAGTTTTATTAATAGAACAAGGATAATGTGACCCACACGGGCCCAGTATATACAAATGACACAACTGCCACAGGTCAGGCTACAATAAAGTATAGTATCCCACACAGGTCTAGTAGGTACAGATGTACAAGACTGACACAAGTCAGGTCACCAGGATAAAGTAACCCACTCAGATCCAGTAGGCACCAAAGGTGCAATACTGACACAGGTCAGGTCACAGTTCGTGTGATTCTGGAAGAGCAAGCAAGATATAGTACTAGGCCATGGGAGGCCAACAGGCCCTAGTAGTGTATCACGGCACCCGTGATTGCTGCCTTTTTGTTTCAGTTACCTGTAGGGGGCTCCCCATTGGCTGTCTGCCTTCAGCCCGCCTCACATTGCCTATTTAGACTGAGCCTGGGCACCCTTTGGTTGCCCTTTCGTGTTGTCTCTATGCTGCTCACAGTTTCATCATGTTCCTGAGCTTCTTGGGCCCTTGCTGTGTTCCTGCTATCCTGAGATCGTCTAGTTCCTGAGTCTCCTGTTCAGTGGTTCCTGTTTCCGTTCCTGATCCGGTTGGAGTCGCCCGGTGTTGCTGCTTCCTGCTGCCAGTCCCCGCTGCTGTTCCTGATCCGGTTGACTGTCGGAGTGCTGGCTCCTGGTTTGTCTGCAGAGCTCATTTTCCAGTTCACCTGTGTCAGCGTTTGCTCCCTGGTCGCCTAGGCGACATTTCCACTCTTGCTGGTTTACCCAGTACACAGGTACTGGTTCGCTCCACAGCCTCACGGCTATTGTTGCCTCAATACTGAATTGGGTTCCCAGTACGCTGGTACTGGTTCGCTCCACAGCCTTACGGCTACCGTTGCCTCAATACTATATTGGGTTCCCAGTACGCGGGTACTGGTTTGCTCCACAACCTCACGGCTACTGTTGCCTTGATACTATTAATTCCCAGTACGCGGGTACTGGTTCACTCCACAGGCACCCAACTGTCATTGTATCTATGTAATTGTTTCCCAGTACGCGGGTACTGGTTCGCTCCACAGCCTCACGACTACTGTTGTCTCGATACTATTAATTCCCAGTACGTGGGTACTGGTTCACTCCACAGCCACCCGGCTGCCGTTGTATCTATGTGATTGCTTCCCAGTACGCGGGTACTGGTTCGCTCCACAGCCTCCTGGCTGATACTACACTGTAGTACCGTGTTCCCCAGTACGAGTGTACTGGTTTGCTCCATGCTGGTTTTGCTGTCAAGTCCTAGGCAGCTACGTTGGCTCCCCAGTACGAGGGTACTGGTGGTTCCCTTTTATTCTTTGGCTTGCCACTTATGCTCATTTAGCCTCTGCATGTCATCCATGTGACTGTTGTTGTCATCTAGACGGTCACTGAGGCCTCAGTGGTTGCCACCCTCTCCGTTAAGGCTGCTTTGCCCGGTATATTGCTAAGGCCGATAGAACCTTTCTTTCATTCTCATCTTGGGTTGCCTTACCCGGTATTGGCAGGGCCGGTAGAGCCTGTATCTAGATGTATTCCGTTAGGCTGCCTTGGCTGGTATATTGGCAGGGCCGGTAGAGCCTGTATACTTCCTGTATTCCATTAGGCTGCCTTGCCCGGTATATTGGCAGGGCCGGTAGAGCCTGCATATTTCTTGTGTTCCGCTAGGCTGCCTTGCCCGGTATATTGGCAGGGCCGTTAGAGCCAACTATCCTGAGTATACCAGTCCTGGCTGCCTTGTCCGGTATATTGGCAGGGCCGGTAGAGCCTATTCGCTATTATTATTGCTTTTCCTGTCATTTCAATATATATGTACGTACATGTGCCAGATCCTATGGGATTGTCTTAAACTTTTCAATAAAGTTGTGTTTTTACCTAACTTTGCGTCTGAAAGTCTTAAAAAACCGTGACATAGTGAATAGGTAATGGAGACTCCCTACGCAGGGAGTTAGCCCAAACCGTAAGCCACAGGTATAGGACAGAGCAGAGACCAATACTATCCCGTAGGATAGTAAGAGTGAGACTACCAACCAAGCAAAATGTAGGCTTAGGAGAGGAGACCAATGGACAGATGCCCTATCGGCCTATCGGAGGCCACTGGCTGTAGGGTACTGTAGGCACAATGACAGGACTGCCTGAATAGTAAGGATACATAATACTGCCAAGCACTATCTCAGGGAGGATTCCCAGAACGTCTGTGACCCTGAAGCGCTATAGCACCAACCCATGACGGGTAACCGAATGCTCAGACCTGGACAGAACTGCCAAGCAGGGGAAACTGACCGAGGCGCCCAGAGAGAACCCAACCTCGGAATAGCGAGTGGGCAGGTCAAGCGTACTGGGTGCAAACAACGGAACTGGCACAGAAGCAGAGATATAATAGCACAGTGAGGAGGCAGGGTCACAGAACAGCACTGCAGAGGCAGTGTAGATCAGAGACAATCAGTAACTGTCAGAGACTGTAATCTGCACCAGAGGGAAGCCCTCCAACCTGAACACAGGCAGAGCAAGAAGTTGTGCCGGGGTATACTGGGCAGGAAGTCCCCCAAACCGGGTGTGCACAGGACAGGACCGTCAGCCAATCCGAGTCAGTACACAGAGCAGGAACGTCAGCTGGGCCGGGTCAGTACACAGAGCAGGAGCGTCAGCCAATCCGAGTCGGTACACAGAGCAGGATCATCAGCCGGGCCGGGTCGGTACACAGAGCAGGAACGTCAGCCGGGCCGGGTCAGTACACAGAGCAGGAATGTCAGCCAACTGAGTCGGTACACAGAGCAGGAACGATCAGGCAGAGTAGTCAGGCAGTCCAGGTCATACACAGAATCCACACGAATATCAGGAACAAACTGGCAACTGGAACACCACGAAAGGGCACCACTGAAGTGACAGGGCTCAGTATATAAGGGCTAGAACTGGGCGGAGATAAACCTCAGTAGCCAATAAAAGAGAATCAGGAAGTAGCCCTGACATAACAATTTCTCCGGCGAAAGCACAGGCACTGTGATACAATTATCGTGGTGATCTGATACATTGCAAGGAAGGAATTGCTCCAAGGCTTGGTTAGACCTCTCTGCTGCACTGTTGGATTGAGGATGGTATGCCGAGGAGAAGGAGAGCTGGATCCCCATCTGAGTGCAAAAGGGCATCCAAAAACGAGAAATGAACTGGCTCCCCCTATCCGAGATTATCACCTTAGGTACGCTATGGAGCCGAAAAACTTCTTTTGCAAAAATCACCGTCAATTCTTGTGCAGAAGGTAGACCCTGAAGTGGTACAAAGTGAGCCATTTTGGAAAAGCGATCCATAATCATTAGGATGACCATGCAGCCCTCTGATACAGGTAGTTCCACCATAAAGTCAATGGATAAGTGAGAAGGAGACCCACCCGAAGATGTCTTGGTGTTTTATTCTGGGCACAGATGGAACAAGCAGCTACAAATTCAGAACAGTCAGCTCTCAAGTTAAGCCACCAAAATAGTCGAGAAATAGACCATATGAGTTGATCTCTCCCAATGTGACCTGCTGATTTGGAAGCATATGTTTCGAGCAGTCTAGTACGTAAAGGTTCTGGTACAATGCATCTCCCTCTGGATTTATCGACAGGCGCGGGGACTTGCGATGCCAAAATCTCCTCCCCCAAGGGAGAGGTAATACTTGTACGTATCGTTGCCAGTATAAGATCAGAGGGAGTAATAGGCATGCATGGGAGTACTCTCCTCCTTAGAATTTGATCCAAACTGGTGTGACAGGGCATCCTCACTAATATTTTTAATGCCAGGAAGGTATGAAACCATGTAGTTGAATCTCGAAAGAAACAAGGCCCATCTTGCCTGTTGTGAAGATAATCTTTTGGCATCAGACAGATAAGTAAGATTCTTGTGGTCCGTGAGAATCAGAATCAGAGCGCTAGTCCCCTTGAGTAGATACCACCATTCCTGAAGGGCTAAAATAATGGCCAACAATTTTCGGTCACCGATATCATACAGACTTTTTGCCTTAGACAGTTTCTTCGAAAAGAACCCACAAGGACACAATGCCTTCCCCGTAGTCAAACGATGAGACAGGAGGGCACCTACTCCCGTCTCAGGCCGTCCACTACCAGGGTAAAAGGCAAAGCAGGGTTTGGATGAGACAATATTGCAGCCACCACAAAAGCAGACTTCAGGTTCTTGAAAGCTATCAGAGCTCTGGGAAACCAGTCGGAAGTATTTGCCCCCTTATGAGTCATGTCTGCGAGCAGAAAAGTTCCGTATGAACTTCCTATGGTAATTGGTAAACCCCAAAATTCATTGTATAGACTTAAGTCCCACGGGAAGAGGCCACTGCAAAACTGCCAATAGCTTTTGATAGCCAAACCAGATGAGGAGATAACAGGAACGTCACTTGGGGTCTATGAAATTCACATTTCTCCAGTTTACAAAATAGTTTATTCTCCCTTAAGAGTTGTAGCACCATGAACACATCCGCACAATGGGCCTCAAGCGTAGGAAGAATGGATAAGAATGTCGTCCAGGTAGACAACCACACAATGTTATAGTAAATCTCTCAGCACATCATTAATGAACTCCTGGAAGACAGCGGGAGCATTACATGGACCAAAAGGCAAATATTCATAATGCCCACTACGGGTATTGAATGCCGTCTTCCACTCATGGCCTTCTTTGATTCGTACAAGATTATAAGCAGCCCTAAGATCAAGCTTAGTGAATATTTTCGAACCTTTAAGCTGATCAAACAAATCAGTAATCAAAGGAATGGGGTAAGCACTCTTCACCATCAATTTATTCAATCCTCTGAAGTCAATACAAGGTCTTAGCTCCCCATCCTTCTTCTTAACAAAGAAGAATCTTGTACCTGCAGGTGAGGTAGACTTACGGATGACACCTCTAGATAAGGCATTAGACACATAATCCTCATTGGCCTTATTCTCCTCCACCAACAGAGGGTACACACAGCCCCTAGGAGGAAATGTACCAGGAATAGGGATGGGTGAAAATTTCTGCCTCAAAGTGAAATCGGCAAAAAATGGCACTTTCCGGCTGGCGAAAAATTTCCTGAGAAAAGTGCAGATTTTCTGCTTTTTTTCCGCTTTTTCTGCCTAGCTCATTCCATTGAAATCAATGGGAACATAGAAGTTATACACAACACCTAGCAAATATTATTTAATTTCCCAAAGGCATAGTATAAAAGGGGCATGAAGGTGCCAGTGTTGGTGGAGTGTGGGGAAAGAATCAATCGAATCAGGCAATATTTTTTTCAGGGGGGGTTGTTTAGTGGGTTGGGGGCAGTTAAAAAAAATAAATCCTAAATAAAAACCATAAAACATGGTATAAAAGGGGTCTAAGGAGGGTGAATGAATTAATCATTTGAATAGGGAATTTGCTTTGGGGGGTTTCTTGACTGTTAATGGGGGGATAAAAAATGTTAATAAAAAATAAATCAATAAAATAAGATATTTGAATGTAAAATGATAGAGACATGAACCCACTGAAGCTGCCACTGGGGTAAACTGATACTTGAATTGACAGAGTAACTTGTAAGATTTGTTGTTAGAGGTGAAGAGCTGAAGAAACATTGATTTGTAGGACTTAAGCTTGTTTGGCACAAGCTCAAGGGAAATATTAATTTGTAGGACTTAGGCTTGTAAGAAACAAACCCCCCAAAAATTGTTTATTTTTTGTCCAGTGGCCACTGTCAAATGTCCTCCTGAGTTGCAACTGCTGTTCGTACTGCTGCTGCTGAGTTGTTTAAGCAGCAGTATAATTAGGAAGGTGAAAGGGAATGGGATCAACAATAGCAGTAACATGGAAGATGGATAACACTTGCCACAACTGGCTCCAGTGATGCACCTGAGGCAGTAGCAGCACAATAAGTAGCCCCCAGTCTATGTGGAGAAAAGAAGAAGTTGGCCAATAATTTTTCTCAACCAGTCACTCCTCCAAAATCATGCATATGTTATTAGAATATAAATTTTTCCCTTGAGAACAGAACAGGAACTGTGGCTCTCATCAGCAACTGCAAGGTGCACAGTATGTGTGGTAAATAACATTTGGGGGCATAACTGTACCCAAACACCATGACACCAGTACTGCCGCTGTCACTATACCCCTCGTCCAGACCCCACTATGGACACATGACAACTTGCTGACAGTTTAATTGTAATGATGAACCCTCCCTGCATATTCCGCTGGGATTAAATCTCCTCAGATGCCACCTGATGACCCGGTATCGATTCTCCTCCACCACACTGGCATGTGAGATCAGTGCACCACACAGTGTGCAAAGGGTAGAGATGAACTGCCATATCCTAATATAAACAGAGTGGCTATGATTTGGTGGGGGAGGTAACAATGAATGAGGTGGTTTGGCAGGAGATGTACTTGTTACCCTAGAGGAAGAAGGTGATGTTGATGGCAAGCTAGTTGTTTCCCTCGTCATGGAACTTCCAGTGTCTGTCTGGGTTTCATTATTCTTCCTCCTTTTTGATCTCCACTTCGCCTCTTAGTGCCTTTCTGGAGAGTCAGGGGGTACAGTAACAGTAGTTCTAGATTTCTGTAATATGTGTTTGGCTTTAACATGTTTGACATGTCATGGTGTCTGTGTTTCATGAGTGATATCAGGGAGGTTGTGCCAAGGTGTGTTCCCTCCTTTCCCCTTCTCACTAACTTGTCACAAATTTTGCACTGTACCGTTGTTGATGATGACTGCACTGTGCCTGCCGGAAGAGAAAAATAGTCCCACATCCATGACTTCTGGGGGAGAGGAATAGGGAACAGGTGGAGAAGAACGGCATCTTCCTTCTTGTCCTCCACATTCCCCTTCACTTTCTGTGGTAGCAGATAATGTTGCTGCTGTTGCTGCTACTGCCTCAGATTTAGCACTGCAACTAGGACCAGGAGTATTGCTGGTGCTGGCAAGTGGAACCTGTCCTAGTCCCAAACCACTTGTTGACCCCCTTCCCACTGTGTCCACGGTGGTCTGTGTCACACTAGCCTGCTACCCAGCACCCTGCTGCCCTTTCATCTCAGCAACAGCAGGAATTAGAGCAGTTGCAATTTCCGCAAATTCCAAAAGCTGATTGCTAGTGGTGGTGGTGATGCCTGTCCTCATCCCTGTCTCCCATTCCTTCTCAATTTCTGATAAAAAGGCAATCAATGTCTCTTCCACCCCAGATTCTCCAACACCACCACCACCACTAGTCCCTACGTGCTGTTGCTCTATTACAGACATCTTATTGCTACTTGGATGAGGTGACAAGCAATGTGACAGAGAGTCCCCTGCTGTCACACTTGGCATCATCTTCTCCTTCTCCCCCTTCTGAGTATTACAGGACACAATAGCAGCTTCAGCACTGGTGGCAGCAGCTTCAAAACTGGTGGCAGATGGTTGAGCACTGACAGCAGGCACCACACAGGTTTCAACAGGGGCAGCAATGGTGTCAGCAGAGGCAGCACGTCTAGCAGCAGGCACAGGCAGCTGACCTGTCCTGCTCTCACTAGTACTTTTCTCCCTCCCTTCCCATTCCCTTTTCTCCTTCCCTTCCCTTTTCTCTCTACCTTCCCATTAAATTCCCCAAAATATCTTGGGGTGATTTAGAGGGACTGGACAGCATTGGTTCAGTAGTGGTCCCTTCTTCCTCCTCCTTAGACTCAGTGGACACATTAGGGTCCTTCCAGCTCCTCCGTTGATTATTTTTAACCCTGCTCATAGTGGTAGCAGTCACTATGAGCCTTTCCTGCCTCAATTTTTCGAAAATATCACAGAAGAACAGCACAGCATGTCTATCTCGCTCTGTAGCTGCTTCTATTGTGTCTGCCTTCCGCGAATATGTCACGCTTTTATAGCGGAAATTGCGAAAGTAAAGTAAATTAATGGGCGGAAACTTTCTAGCCATTGAAAAAATGGCGAAAGAGTTTGGCCAATGGGAGAAAGATGCGAACATTTTAATTGCTAGTTTTAAAGTGGATAACAATGTGGTTTTCGCAAAATTTCTTGTGGGAACATGGCGACAACTTTCGCACATCCCTAACTAGGAATCAGGTCAATAGTACAGTTGTACGGCTGGTGAGGTGGTAACGTACTGGCCTGTACCTTGTGGAATACATTGCTGTAAGGCAGGTACTCTTCAGGCAGGGCAGAGGAACAGGTACACATATTCTCATGGGATGCTGGAGGCAGAAATCGATACACTGGGAAGACCAGGACAAAATGTCACAAGTGCTCCAGTCAATCCTAGGGTTATGCTTCTGCAACCAAGGAAACCCAAGGACAATCGCATAATGTGGAGAAATTGTCACCTGAAACTGCAAAGTTCCCTTGTGAAGTGCCCCTACCATAAGAGACAAAAAAATAGTCTCATGAGTAATGTGTGAGGGCTGTAGGGGCCTTCCATCTAAGGCCTCAATAGCCAATGGAGAGGAGCTGAGCTGCAAAGGAATGGAGTGCTTGTCTGCAACTCAGCATCAATGAAATAACCGGCAGCCCCTGAGTCTATCAAGGTTGGGGCTACCACTGATGAATTTGCCCTCTTTGATTGCTGTGGGCGATCTGAGAAGGGGTGTGCTCTGATTGCTCAGGAGTCCTTCCCCTCTGTGGACTTGTCTAACCTCTTGTGGCAAAAACCATCTCAGCGAACCCGTTCCACATCCTCACACCCAGTCCTCTCACATATTTTAGACATCTGGTCCCAACTTTCCCAGAAATATGGTTTGTTTTTGATTTACAGCTCAATCCACTTTACTCCTGGAGAGAGAAGGGGCCCTTTTAAAGTATGGAAGCAATGGAATATAGATACTTTAGCTATATTGGCGCCGGAAGGATCTCTCCTTCCCTTTGAGCATCTCTGCACTTTTAAAGATCTTCCAACTACATAATTTTGGCAATACAGGCAAGTTTTACACTTTACTAGTGGTCTATTGTCAGGGGGTGCGAGCTTCATATCATTCACACAGTTTGCAACTCTTCTCACCAAGGGTCACTTTGCATCCAAGACACTATCCAAGATTCATTGTTTCTTATCTGGCTCACAGTCTGTGTCTAAACCTTTTTTCCTGGCTTACTAGGAGGCAAATCTGGGGGTAGCCTGGTCAGTGGAGACATGGAATTTGGTGATCTATTTGATGTACAGATCCCCACATGATTATGTTATCAGAGAAGTCAGTTTCAAACTTTTAGCCAGATGGTACCTGACCCCTCACAGGTTGGCTCAGATTTTTTCCCCCACTTCAGACATTTGCTGGAGATCCCAAGGAGACAAAGGAACATTTTTCCATATATGGTGGGATTGTGAGAAGGTCAGGAGGTTTTGGTCTGACCTCTGCGCATCACTTTCCCAGATCTTTTCCATCCCTGTCCCCTGTGAACCAATTCTTGTCCTATTTGCCTATCTACCTGCTTTGGTCGACATGCGAAAGCAGCAACACTCCCTCTTCTGTTTTCTTATGAATGCAGCTAAACTTCTCATTCCATCTCTATGGCATGTTGAAAGAGCCCCTACTTTAAACTTATGAAACACCAGAGTAGACAGTATGATGACACCAGAAAGCCTCCATGCTTCTGTTACAGGCAAACTTAATGGTTTTCAGAAGGTGTGGTCTCCCTGGCTAGCTTGGTCTATTAGACATTGCCCTCCTCAGTCTGTGGTTACACCTCTCCTGCTTAATGTGGAAGTATTGACTAAATTCTGCCTGCCTATCACAGTATTGTTTGAAATTAGCCTACTCACTATCTGATGTTCACAGTTAAGGGTATAATACTTTGAGTGTTTTTTTTTCTCTCTTCTTTCCCCTCTCTTTACACTCCAACTTCACAACAAGAATTTGATTCCAAATAGATGATTTTATGTGCCTTTTTAACATGGGACTGTTATCTGTATTTGTTTCCTAACAGATATGTTTTACTCTAATTATTTTGCCAATCATATTGTACTTCCATTTCATTAATGTCTTTGAGATTATTGTACTGATTGAATTCAATAAAATCTATAAAAAAATGGATGCAAGATGGAAAGGAAAATGCATATATATAAAAAGTGCTAAGGGAATGTTTCATATATCTTATTAAATATTCCTCAAGGGATAAGAGAAAAGAAGCAAAGGAAGTTAAGGCTGTTGACTGCTTTGGGGGAAATGGAAGCTGCACTCAGCTCCTCTAGCACAGAGGGAATCCAGAGGAAAGTGAAGCCTAGGCAGGTTGTGGTGGTAGGGGACTCCATTATTAGGAGAACAGATAGGGTAATCTGTGGCTCTGATCGCAGCAACCGAATGGTTTGCTGTCTCCCGGGTGCCAGGGTTCGGCATGTTGCAGACAGGGTGGACAGATTATTGGGAGGGGCTGGAGAGGATCCAGCTGTCTTGGTGCATATTGGTACCAATGACAAAGTTAGAGGAAGGTGGAGAGTCCTAAAAGGTAATTTTAGGGATTTAGGCAGTAAGATTAGGAACAGGACCTCCAAGGTAGTATTCTCAGAGATACTACCCGTGCCATGCGCTACGCCAGAGAGACAGCGGGAGATTAGGGAGCTCAATGCATGGCTGAAGTCTTGGTGTAAGAAGGAGGGCTTTGGGTTTTTAGAGCACTGGGCTGATTTTGCTTTGGGGTACAATCTCTATAGCAGGGATGGATTGCACCTGAATGCAAGAGGGTCTCAAGTGCTTGGGGAGAGGATTACTAGACGGTTGGAGGAGATTTTAAACTAGGAAGGGGGGGGGAGGGGCCAATAAATACTGGGATAGATAGTATAGAAAGGGAAGGTGATGTAGTTAATAACCAGGTGGGAGGATCTGGGGGCGGGGTTAGTACAGATGATAGGGAGAAGCCTATAAGCCACATCAAAATTAAATCACAAATGGAACACAGCAGTGGCATAAATTGTATGCTTGCAAATGCCAGAAGTTTAACTGGTAAAATAGGGGAACTGGAGCTGGTAGCTGAAATTGAAAACTATGACTTGATAGGCATAACAGAAACATGGTGGGATGACACACATGATTGGTCAATCAATTTAGAGGGCTACATGTTATTTAGAAAAGATAGGTCAAGCAAAAGAGGTGGTGGGGTCTGTCTGTATATCAAACCAGCATTATTGCCTCAATTGCAGGAAGATATATGTGATGACAGTAGTGAACATGTGGAATCCCTGTGGGTTGAAATAGTTACTGGGGATAAAACTGCCCAGAAAATATTAGTGGGTATTTGTTATAAACCACCAAACATTGGTGACCTTGAAGAAACACAGCTATTAATGCAAATAGAAAAGGCTTCCCAAATAGGGAGAACTATAATTATGGGGGATTTTAATTATCCAGAAATAGACTGGAAAAATGGAACAGCTAACTCTGCTAAAAGCAGCAAGTTTCTGAACTTGTTGAATGACAATTTTTTGTCACAACTAGTGCAGACCTCAACCAGAGGGAATGCATGTCTGGATTTGGTAATAACTGACCATGAAGAACTTATCTCTAACATCCAAGTAAGGGAGCACTTGGGGAATAGTGACCATAACATGGTATCGTTTGAGATTAATTCAAAAAAACAAGTTGATATGAGTTCCACCAAAACACTGAATTTTAAAAAGGCCAACTTTAGCAGGTTTAATTCATCCCTTGGTCTCGTTGACTGGGATAAAATATTTTCAGGAAAAAACACAGAAGGTAAGTGGAATGCCTTCAAAATAACATTGCAAAAATACACATATAAATTTATCCCTGTTGGAAACAAATACAAAAGAAGCAAATTGAAACCAATGTGGCTAACCAGTAAAGTAATTCATGAAATAAATAACAAGAAAGCGGCATTTAAACATTACAAAGCTGAGGGATCAGCAGAGGCATTTGCAGAATACAAAAATGTCAACAAAACCTGTAAAAAGGCTATTAAATTAGCTAGACTGGAGAATGAAAAAAATATTGCTAAGGAGAGCAAAAGCAACCCAAAAAAATTCTTTAAATACATTAATGGCAAAAAATTAAAGTCTGATAATGTTGGGTCCTTGTTAGCTGAAACGGGTGAGATGGTCAAAGGTGACAGAGAGAAGGCAGATATTTTAAATAATTTCTTTTCTTCTGTTTTTACCAAGGAAGACCCATTGGACAAGAATCTGCAAACTACTTTTACAGAACAGTCACAGCAAGCATGGGACTGGCTAACACAAGAAAAAGTGTTAAAACAATTGAATGGTGTCAAGGTAGACAAAGCTCCGGGGCCAGATGGTATACACCCACGGGTACTTAAAGAGCTAAGCCAGACCCTGGCCAGACCGATATATCTGATTTTCAGGGATTCTTTTATTTCTGGTATGGTGCCCATGGATTGGCGTAAAGCAGATGTGGTGCCCATATTTAAAAAGGGATCAAAGTCCCAGCCAGGAAATTACAGACCTGTAAGCTTGACATCTGTGGTAGGGAAGCTGTTTGAAAGGTTGCTAAGGGAATATATTCAAGAATTCTGCTGGAACAGGAATATCATTAGCAATAGCCAACATGGCTTTGTGAAAGATAGGTCTTGTCAAACGAACTTGATCGCATTTTATGAAAAAGTAAGTAATAATGTAGATGAGGGAGCGGCGGTTGACGTGATCTATTTAGACTTTGCCAAGGCATTTGATACAGTTCCGCACAAGAGGTTACTGTACAAATTGAATGAAATAGGACTAGGGCAAAATGTTTGTGAGTGGATTGGAAATTGGCTGAAAGATAGAATGCAAAGAGTGGTAGTAAATGGCAAGTTCTCCAGTTGGATAAACGTGATAAGTGGAGTGCCTCAGGGATCTGTCCTGGGTCCTCTTCTTTTTAATTTGTTTATTAATGACCTCCCAGAGGGCATAGGAAGCCATGTATCAGTGTTTGCCGATGACACAAAATTAAGTAAGGTAATAAAGTCTGAACTGGATGTGTCTTCATTACAAGAGGACTTGGACAAATTGAGTAACTGGGCAGGCAAATGGCAAATGAGATTCAATATAGACAAGTGTAAAGTTATGCATTTTGGGTATAATAATAAAAATGCAACATATAGTTTAAATGGTGTTTCTCTGGGGAAATCTACTAATGAAAAGGATTTAGGAGTAATGGTAGACAATAGACTTTGCAGTAGCATGCAGTGCCAGCTGGCAGCTGCAAAGGCCAATAAGATATTGGCATGTATTAAAAGGGGTATTGACTCAAGGGAGGAAGATATAATTATGCCTCTTTACAGGTCCATGGTAAGACCCCACCTAGAATATGCTGTTCAATTCTGGGCGCCCTTTCTGAAGAAGGACATTATGGAACTAGAGAGAGTGCAGAGGAGGGCTACAAAACTAGTAAGGGGAATGGAATGTTTTAGTTATGAAGAGAGGCTAGAAAAGTTAAACTTGTACACACTAGAGAAACGGCGTCTTAGAGGGGATATGATAACACTATATAAATATGTTCAAGGCCCATATAAAGGGCTTTCAAAAGACCTGTTCATTAACAGAACAGTACACAGGACAAGAGGCCACCCGCTTAGACTTGAGGAAAGGAGATTTAGTCTACAACAGCGGAAGGGTTTCTTTACAGTAAGGACAATAAAGGTATGGAATGCACTTCCGGAGGAGGTGGTGCTATCAAATACATTAGATGCCTTTAAAAGGGGCCTGGATACTTATTTAAAAGAGCATAATATAGAGGGCTATGCACGTTAGTATTGGGATTAATATTTAGTTAGGGCTTGTTGATCCAGGGTGAAGTCTGATTGCCATTTGGAGTCAGATGCCTTCTTTTGGGTCAGCGATGGTAAACAGGAATAGGAAAAGGGTTGAACTGGATGGACGCAAGTCTTTTTTCAACCTAAATTACTATGTAACTATGTATATGTAACTCACAACAGCTGTGAGTGCCATTAAAGTTTTCACAACTGTGGCTTCTCCTGTCAACACTTGCCATGTGAATCTTGAGTTTGCTCAAAAAAGCTGCAAACCCTAGAAAATGGCTATGTTCTCAAATCTAAAAGTAGCTAAAAACTGTAAAGGATCATTAACACCTAAAACTGAACTGGAATTATAAACAATGAAATCTCTGTTCTTCATACTAGCATCTGTAAAATTCTCTATTTGTTTCCTGAGGCCTAAAATTCTATATTATATATGCTTCAGTTGTTACATTTTACAGGGCTTCCTGCCTACCATTAACATAGCAATTTTGATAGGTATAGGCAGTGTTAAGTGGTCACACACTCTTTTGCGTGCAACCTTTCAAAAGGATACCTCTGACAAGTGCTAGGGCTCTACTGTCTAGTTTTGAATACAAGAGTGGTGGGCAGTAATCTCATTAAAGGGACAGTAATGTCCCAAAAAATATTTCCAGTTTTGTAAAATTTAAAATAATAATCAATATGCTCCAAACCCTCTCTCTTAAACCGCTATGGTTTAAGAGATATAGGTATTCAAAGTTCCCCCTTCCCTTCTCTTCTCCTGATGTCAGCTGTAAAGCTGACAGCAGAAGATTTGAGTCGTACGACTTGAGTAGGCTCTGCAGCAGAGCAAAAATAATTAATTCATTGGAAAGGTCTACAAAGTGTGCCTGGTTTGCAAGCACACTGTGACAGTACCAGTGGACACCCAGCCTTGGCGTCCCCGTCAATGGTCACTTCTTTGCTATGAGCCAGATGGACATCCAACAGCATACTGCAATATACCCCAGACTAGGCAAAACTAGTGTCAGGGTACCAAGAGCACACACTCTGCATGCAGCAAACTTTCCCCCAAGCATCAGAGAACACCAGTGTCTTGGGGTAGAATAACAACTGCTTTATTGGAACAAACCACACATATTTATACACAAAACCTATATTGAAATACGTGGGCAGGCAGGATACAATATGTGAGTCACAGGGATAATATAATCACAATATACAAGACAAAGGGCCAACAACAGAAGGTCCCAGCAATTACAATAACACAGACATGATTGCATTACTACACAAAAGGCTAGCAACAAATGGTACAACACAATACAAAGGGCCGGACGTGATTAGATTAGCACACCACAGAGGGTCTCAGTACAGTTCTTGTACACTTTTACAGTTCTTGTACAGTACACTGGCTTGAGGGGCTACAATACACATTGGAAGTAACTTTGGCTGAACTCAAATAATTAACCTTTACTGCCCATTTCCTTGGAAGCAAGCCAGCAGTCCATGGTTGTCAGTCTCTCTTTTTGGGCCCAGAAATGTCCACAGTCTCTGGGGTTCTTGGGATAACAGTTCCAGGCCCAGACAAGGACTCCAATAACAGACTACAATCAATTGCAGGATCCTCCATGGCAAGGGGAAAACAGGGCAGAGATTAGTCTCAGGGCCATACCCTGTTCCAGGGCTAGGTCCATAGTCTGTGGGCAGGAGGATGATCCTCAGGCCCCTCCAGGAGCCAGGGTTCCATAGTTCCTGTGGCATTTCTCCCCCTTGTCCACCTCCGACAGCCACAGCATGATCCACACGGGTCAGCTCGCTGCTGTCTGGAGTGGATACATAGTCTGGTAGTGCCATGTCCACACATTACTTGTCCCAGAAGTCTTGTCCCCAGCCAGCCCCTATAATCCTGGGGTCTGGAAACAATAAGCAAGCCCCTTGTTCGGGGCCAGAATTAAAACTGAAGTCCTTGGTCCTGGTCCAGGGAAACTGGTACCTCTTGGTCCTGGCTATCACCAAGTTGGGTGGCGCCTGTTTTTCCATGATCCAAGCTGCACCTTCCTGGGTCTGGGGCCAGTGGCTCTGGATCCAGAGGCAGTCCATACGGAGGAGTCTTACTGGTAACTGGGTTTTCTTTGCTCTCACTGGGCTGGGGATCAAATTGTGGGGAGATGGGCACATCTCCCCCTTTTGCTTATTATTATTATTAATCTTTATTTATATAGCGTCAACAAATTCTGCAGCGCTTCACAGTAGGGAATAGACATACAGAGGTATTAAATAGTACAATCAAATGTGGAGAACAGAAGGATCAGAGGGCCCTGTTCGTGAGAGCTTACAGTCTAGAGGGAGGTAGGTATGACAAGTGCTATTGGGTGTAAGTGCCTCCTGCCACCTGACCTGCCAGTCAGTGGGTGGGAGTGAGAAGTGCTGTTGAGTGCAGTGGTCAAGGCAAGGGGTGATTCTTAGTGATATTGTTTATGGAGGCAGGTGATAGGCTTCCCTGAATAGGTGAGTTTTCAGGGAGCATCTGAAGATCTGAGGGCTGGGGGAGAGTCTGATTGGGCGGGGGAGGGAATTCCAGAGCTGAGGTGTAGCACTGGAGAAGTCCTGTAGGCGGGAGTGGGAGGATGTTATAAGAGCGGTAGAGAGGAGAAGGTCGTGTGCAGAGCAAAGATGGAGAGAGGGAGTGTATTTGGAGATGAGAGATGAAATGTAGTGTGGTGCGGTATTAGTGAGGGCTCTATAAGTAAGCACCAGAATTTTGAATTTAATTCTGTATGCTAATGGGAGCCAGTGTAGGGACTGACAGAGGGGTTTGGTGTCAGAGAAGCGACGAGTGAGGTAGATTAGTCTTGCAGCAGAGTTCATTATGGACTGTAGTGGGTTAGTCCGGTGAGAGGAAGGCCAACTAGTAAAGAGTTACAGTAGTCAAGACGGGACATGATGAGTGTTTGGACTAGAATTTTGGTAGTGTCATGTGTGAGGAAGGGTCAGATTTTAGAGATGTTTTGGAGGTAAAGGCGGCATGATTTGGAGAGTGACTGGATGTGAGGAATGAAGGATAGGGCAGAGTCAAATGTGACCCCCAGACAGCGAGCTGTAGGGATCGGTGTGATGGTAGTGTTGTTGATGGTGAGGGTAATATCTGGGGTAAGGCTGGTTGTGGTGGGAGGGAAGATGATTAGTTCTGTTTTGCCAAGGTTAAGTTTGAGTTGACGGGAGGACATCCAGGAAGACACAGCGGACAAACAGTCAGACACTCGGGACAAGAGGGAAGGGGAGAGGTCAGGGAAGGAAATATATATTTGAGTGTCATCAGCATAGAGATGATGGTGAAACCCAAGGGAGTTGATTAGTTTTCCGAGGGACGAGGTATAGATTGAGAAGAGCAAGGGTCCCAAGACTGATCCTTGAGGCACTCCAACAGACAGTGGGATGGGTGGAGAAGTGGAGCCAGAGTAGGAAATGCTGAAGGAGCGGTTGCAGAGATAAGATGAAAACCAGGAGAGTGCAGTGTCACAGATACCTAGGGAGCAGAGGGCATGGAAGAGGAGAGGGTGATCTACAGTGTCAAAGGCGGCTGACAGGTCCAAGAGAATGAGTATGGAGTAGTGGCCTTTTGACTTGGCGGAGAACAAGTCATTAGCCACCTTAGTGAGGGCGGTCTCGGTGGAGTGATGAGGGAGGAATCCAGATTACAAGGGATCAAGCAGGGAGTGGGAGCATAGGAATCTGGTGAGCTGATTATATGCGAGACCTCAAGGAGCTTGGAGGCAAACGGGAGCAGAGAAATCGGTCTGTAATTTGACAGTGAGTTTAGGTACAGGGAGGGTTTCTTTAGCATCGGTGTGATGAGTGCATGTTTGAAAGAGGATGGGAAGGTGCCGGTTGAGAGGGAGAGGTTGAATACATGCGTAAGGATTGAAGTTAGTAGAGGGGAGAGTTCTTGAGTGAGGCAAGATGGGATTGGGTCGAGAGGGCATGTGGTTGGATTTGAGTGAGTGAGGAGACGGGAAACTTCATCCTCAATGACGGGTGGGAAGGAGCTTAGTGTGTATGTGGGAGAGGTGACAGGGCTGTGGTGGCTGGGTGGGGGTGGGAGATTCGATCTTGTCCTTGAAGTGGGTGGCAAGATCTTTGGCAGAGAAGATAGTGGAAGGTGTTTGTGTCGGTGGGTGTAGAAGAGATTTGAAGGTTGCAAAAAGGCGTTTCGGGTTAGAGGAGAGATTACAAATCAGAGAGGAAAAGTATGATTGTTTGGCCAGGGAGAGGGCAGAGATATATGAACGGAGTATGAATTTGTAGTGTACAAAGTTGGCTGTGGAGCGCGATTTCCTCCAGTACCTTTCGGCAGTGCGTGAGCACCTCTGGAGGTATCGCGTTTGTCTTGTGTGCCAGGGTTGGAGTGGGGTTGTGCGTGGGTGGCGTGAAGTTCCAGGTGCTGCCATGTCAAGGGCTGTTGTGAGAGTGCTGTTGTACAGAGCAGTAGTTTGTTCTGGGCAAGTAAGTGTGAGGATGGGGTTAAGAAGAGGTTGCAGTGATGTGGAGAATTGTTGCGGATCAAGAGTATGTAGATTTCTCCGCATGCTCTTGGTCACGGTGGGGGGTTGGGTTTGGATGGTATGATGAGGTTACCGGTGAAGAGGTGGTGGTGGTCGGAGAGGGGAAAGGGGATATTAGAGAAGTTGGAGACTGAGCAGAGGTTAGTGAAGACCAAGTCAAGGGAGTGACCATCACTGTGCATGGGGGAACTGGTCCACTGTGATAAGCCAAAGGAGGTTGTTAAGTAGAGGAGTTTGATTGCGGGGGGGGGGTGTTATGATTATCTATGGGGATGTTGAAGTCACCCATGATGAGAGTAGGGACATCAGAGGACATGAAGTGAGGGAGCCAGGAGCTAACGTGATCAAGGAATTGAGTAGTAGTGCCAGGTGGCCTGTATATGAGTGCAACACGCAAGGGGAAGGGAGAGAAGAGGCGAAGTGCATGAACTTCAAATGTAGGGCAGTAGAGAGAGGGAGCAGTGTGGATTACCTGAAATATGTGGTTAGGGGATAGCAGGATTCCTACTCCACCCCCTTGCCTGTTGCCAGGCCTGGGTGTATGCGTGAATTGAAGGCCTCCATGTGAGAGTGCAGCAGTGGAGGCAGTGTCTGACGATGTGAGCCAAGTTTTGGTGATTGCTAGGAGGTTTAGGGAGTGAGAAATGAATAGATCGTGAACTGAACAGCTGTTAGTTTGTTACACACAGAGCAGGAGTTCCAGAGACCAAAACAAAAGGGGGGGGGGTTAGGTGACGTGGTATGGCTATTAGATTGTGGATGTTGTGTGCGTGGGTGGGTTTTGCGGTATAGGAGAGAATGGAGGGGGGGCCTGGGTTATGTGAGATAACAAGTACCCCACTGTGGCAGGAGACGATGCTGCTCCCAATCTCCAGAGCTGGGGCAAGGTTCTGGGGGCCCCTGGGAATGCTGGTGGTCATACTTCCCAGAGCAGGGGCATCCTGAGGACTGGTGAGGAGAGCACTCCTACTCACCGGTCCAGGACAAAAGACACACTGGGGCAAATCACAAAACCCCTAGGAGGACGGTGGTCCCACTCCCTGTGGCTGGGTCAACAGTTGGCCTGGTGGGGACCAAATTCCCACCCACCAGGCTGGGGTCAACAGGGGTCAGGGCAAACAAGGGGTCAGTATGCCCATCAGGGAGGACAGTGGTCACTACCTGTGGCAAGGCTATCACTTGTCCTGGTGGGGAACGCATTCCCACCCACCAGGCTGGGGTAACAAAATCCAGGGGCAATAAGGGAATCCCTTGTGAGGACCGTGGTCCCACTCACCAAGGCTGGGGTGTCAGAACAAGGGGTAGCAAGCTTTGGGCTGCTGATGAGGACTGTTGTCCCACTCACCACAGTCAGGGTGTCACAGGGCCTGGTGGGCTCGCTCCCACTCCCCAGTCGAGGGGTCACAGGGGGATTGGGGAGCTCTCTCCTACTCACCAGTATGGGGTTTGCAGGAAAAGTTGCAGGGTTGCTGGTGAGGCACGTCTCCTCCCTCACCAGTTCAAGGTCCACGTGGCCACTGGGAAGGACCTCTGTCCCACTTCCTATGGCAGAGGTATCTGTGGCCCTGGAGAGCACACATTCCTCTTTCTCCAGGGCAACATCCACAGGGAAAGGACAGGGGCTGCTGGTGGGGACCTGCTTCTCATCCACCACAGCAGGGGTTTCCTAGGCCCTGGTGAGCTCGCTCCCACTCTCCAGGCCAGGGGTTACATAGGGGCTGTTGGGCTTGCTCCCACCCACCAGTTCACAATTCACAGGTACAACAAGAGGATCAGCTGCTGGGTTCCTCTTCTTCCAGGCCACAAACTTCAGGGCCATTCTCTGCCTTGAGGAAGACCGCATTCCCATTCCTCAGGGCAGTAACATTTGTGCCCCTGGAGAGCACATATTTCTCTTTCTCTGGGGCAGTATCCAATAACAAAGGGGCCCTCTTCTTGGGGCTGCTGGTGAGCTCTCTCTCACTCACCACAGTAGGAAAAACAGGGGAAGGGGCCAAATGCCCACCAGGGGGAACGGTTTTCCCACCCTTAAAGGAAGGGGTAGCAGCAGCCGTAGTCTCACCTGCTACCCGCTGACCAGATCATACCAGGTTGCTGGGGTCAGCCACAGGAAGAGTCGGAGGAGCCCACTCTTCTACTTGCAGGGTGCCCATGGTGACCAAAGTCTCATCCACAACATCTTTCATTTCAAAAGCCATCTGCCACTGGGGAGAGAGGTCAACTACCTCCCCTCCCTGTAGCTCAAACAGCTGCTGGGGTGAGATTCCGGTTGCACCCTCTCCTTGGCACTCAAAAGCTGTGACCCACGCTGGGCAGAGACTAACGTTTCGAGGCCTCTGTGCTGCGAGTCAGGCAGAGGACAGGGTCCCTCTGCCCTGTTGCTGGTGCTTCTGCCGGGGCTGCATCTCGCGGTGCTGGGCAGAGAACAACATCCCTCGGACGCAACCTGTCCTCTCTCTCTTTCGACCTCCAGGGCTGGTCAAATGGCACCAATCTTAACTGGGTTACCTCTCCAAGGACCCATGTGATCACTTCATGCGTAGGGTTTTTGCCGTAGAGGGCCAGGCACCGCATAATCTCTCGCTGAAACTTGGCAAAGCTCATTACCCTGGATGAGGTGTTGCTGCTCTTCTCCCCTTCAATTAATTAATCTTTTAGGGTGCTGCGCTTCAGACCCTAGTAGAGTTTCTCCATTCACTGCTCGCTGCGTTGCTGAGACCGTGGTCAAGCCAGAGGGTATATCTCCCCCTGGATGCTGGTCGGTCTCAGTTTCAGTGCCTTGGAAGAAGCCGAATCCCACTGCTTGCCACCAGATGTGACTTCTTCTGCTACAAGCCAGATGGACATCCAACAGCATACCGCAATACACCCCAAACTAGGCAAAACTAGTGTCAGGGTACCAAGAGCACACACTCTGCATACAGCAAACTTTCCCCCAAGCATCAGACAACACCAGTGTCTTGGGGTAGAATAACAACTGCTTTATTGGAACAAACCACACATATTTATACACAAAACCTACATTGAAATACATGGGCAGGCATGCTGCTTGGAAGAGGTGACGAGCAATGTGACAGAGGGTCCCCTGCTGTCACACTTGGCATAATTTTCTCCTTCCCCCTGAATACTACAAGAAACACTAGCAGCAGGCAAAGTATTGGTGGCAGAAGGTTCAGCACTGGCAGCAGGTTCAGTACTAGCAACAGGTTCAGCACTGACAGCAGGTTCAGTACTAGCAACAGGTTCAGCACTGGCAGCAGGTTCAGTACCAGCAACAGGTACAACACTAGTGGCTGCAGGATCAGAAATGGTGGCAAAGGCAGCAGGGGAAAAACATCTGGCAACAGGTACAGCACTAGTGGCTGCAGTTACAGAAATAGTGGTATTGGCAGCAGGGGCAGCTCGTCTGGCAACAGGTACTACACTAGTGGCTGCAGTTACAGAAATGGTGGCACTGGCAGCAGGGGCAGCATGTCTTGCAGCAGGCACAGGAAGCTGACCTGTCCTGCTCTCACTAGTACTACCCTTTTCTCCCTCCATTCCCATTCCCTTTTCTCCCTTCCTTCCCACTCCCTTTTCTCCCTCCCTTCTCATTAAATTCCCCAAGATCCCTTGGGGTGATTTAGGGGGACTGGACAACATTGTTCCAGTACTGCTCACTTCCTCCTCCTCCTGATCCTCAGACTCAGTGGACACATGATAAGGGTCCTTCCAGTTCCTCTTTTTGCTGCTCATAGTGATAGGAGTCACTATGAGCCTCTCCTGCCTCACTTTTTGCAAAATATCACAAGAGAACAGCACAGCACTTCTATCTCGCTCTGTAGCTGCTTCTATTGTGTCTGCCTTCAGTGAAAACATCATGTTTTTATAGCAGAAGTGCGATAACAATGTAAATCAATGGGAGAAAACATTTTAGCCATTGAAAAAATGGCGAAAGATTTTGGCCAGTGGGTGAAAGATGCAAAAATTTTAACCGCTAGTTTTAAAGCGGATTATCTCACGAAAAAGCGGATAACAATGTGGTTTTCGTGCAATTTCCAGAGGTAACATGGAGACAAGTTTCGCCCACCCCTAGTAGGGACAGTAGACAGTAGGATTCAACACTACAAAACAGGGCAGAGCATGTCTGGAATATAAAAATATTATCCCCCAGCCTCCACTCTTCTCCCTGCCATCTGACTGTAACGGTTTGTTTGACACACAGAAACAGTAATTTAGAATAAAACACAGTTTTATTGAAATCACAGTAATAAAATAACCTTCACAGGTCCTGTAGTATATAAGCTGAATAGTACAGACACAGAACAGGTTATATATACATATGCCTACACAGGTCCAGCATAAACATAAAGTCCACAACAGTCTATACTGACACAGGTCAGGCAGATTATAATGGATTCCCAGGAGCAAGGTACTGCATGGGTTAATGGTCTTCTTTAAGTGTAAACAGTCCCATGTGCAGAGAGGTCTGTGATGGGGCTCTCTGCATATAGACAGCTGAAGGATTCGTAACGCCCATAAACAGATAAGCAGAACTGACGTGAACTGCCTAGGCAACAATGGGAACAGAGTCACATAAGGAACTGCCGTAGCATTAACGGAGACCAGACCACTAGCACTCTGCCAGAGCAGTAACGGAGGCAGACACATGCACTTAGCAGAAGCAGTAACGGAGACAAACCGGTGGCTCACTGCCAGAGCAGTTACAGAGGCAACACTTGCACTTTGCAGAAGCACTAATGGAGACTAGGCCCAAGGCAAACTGTCATAGCAGTAACTGAGGCAGACACTTGCACTCTGCAGAAGTGGCAACGGAGGCAAACCGGTGGCTTACTGCCGCAGCAGTAACTGAGGCAGACACTTGCACTTTGCAGAGGCAGTAATGGAGACTAGGCCCAAGGCAAACTGCCGTAGCAGTAACGGAGGCAGACACTTGCACTGTGCAGAAGCAGTAATGGAAACTAAGCCCAAGGCAAACTGCCGTACCAGTAACGGAACTGGCCACTGGTGCTCTGCAGGATGAAATGGTGACACAATTGCCAGACAGTCAGAATGTCGCCTAGGTGACACAGCACAGGATCGCCAACCAAGCCGGGTCGGATCACGGAGCAGGAACGTCAGCCAAGCTGGGTCGGATCACGGAGCAGGAACATCAGCCAAGCTGGGTCGGTACACAGGAGCAGGAACATCAGCTAAGCCGGGTCAGTACACAGGAGCAGGCTCAGAAGAATAGTCAGGCAATCTGGGTCAGTACACAGGAGCAGAAGACAATATGCAGAGTAGTCAGGCAGGCCAAGTCGGTACACTGGGAATCACTGAGCAGAAACAAGCACTGGCACAGGAACACCACGAAAGGGCACCGGAGGGGTGCCAATAGCCCAGTATATAAAAGTCATACTGGGCGGGACTGACACACGGTAGCCAATGGGAGCAAAGCACAGTATAGACTGACAGAAAAACAATAAAGGAGCACGGGCACTGTGATAGTAACCCCCTCTCAAAGACCCCCTCTCCTGGAAGAGGGACCTGGTTTCTGAGGATATTTAGAATGAAAATTGCGCAGAAGTCTCGGGGCATGAAGGTCATTCTGATCAACCCAGGAACGTTCCTCAGGGCCATAGCCCTTCCAGTGGACCAAATATTGCAATTTTCCTCTAAATCTGCGTGAATCAATTATGCTTTGGACCTCGTACTCCTCCTGGCCCTGAACCTCCACAGGACCGGGAACCACAGGAGTGGTAGTGTAGCGATTGCATACCAGAGGTTTCAGTAAGGATACATGGAATACATTGTGAATGCGCATAGATGCTGGGAGTTCCAAGGCATATGACACAGGGTTAATTTCATGGATCACCTTGAAGGAACCAATGAACCGGGGAGCCAACATATTAGACGGAACTTGCAAATTAAGGTTTTTGGAGGAGAGCCATACCCTGTCCCCAACCTGAAAGGAGACCACTGGCAGCTGTCTACGGTTAGCGTGGCGCTGATGACGCTGGAACGACTGACCGAGGGCCCTCTGAACCTGTGCCCATGTGGAGCTGAGTTGCTCGATATGCTCATCAGAGCTGGAATCTGTTGCGACTGGAATGAGTCCAGGAGCAAGCATGGCTGGAACCCATAGTTGATGAGAAACGGGGAGCTCCTGGACGATAAATTAACCACACAGTTCCTGTTGAATTCTTCCCACGGCAACAGGTCTACTCAATTATCATGATGATCGGAGACAAAACAGCGCAGGAACTGTTCCAATCCCTGACTGGCACGCCCAGCGGCTCCATTGGTCTGGGGATGGTAGGCAGAAAAAAAGGACAGTTGAATGCCCATCTGGTTACAGAATGCTCTCCAAAATCTGGACACAAATTGGCTCCCACGGTCAGACACCAGCACTCTGGGTACCCCATGCAACCGGAACACCTCCTTAGAGAAGACAACAGCCAACTCCCTGGCAGAGGGAAGGCCAGGAAGAGGCACGAAATGGGCTATCTTAGAGAATCTATTGACCACCATAAGAATGAATGAGTAACCCCTAGACACTGGCAGTTCTCCCAGGAAATCAATGGATACGTGGGACCAAGGAAGTTCACCATTAGGCACTGGTTGGAGTAGGCCCACTGGGAGGTGTCTCGGGGTCTTGGCAAAAGCACAGGTGGTACAGGCTGTGGTAAATGTGGAGCAGTCGGCCGGTAGGGAAGGCCACCATAAAACTTGTGAGAGAGACCATATTAGTTGATCCCTCCCAATATGCCCAGCAGCCTTGGAAGAGTGGTATGTTTCGAGCAATCGGGCACAAAATGGCTCATCCACAAAACACTTACCCACTGGGGTTTCTGGGGGTGCCGTAGCCTGGGTGGCCAGAATTTCCTCCCCCAGTGGTGAAGTGATACTAGTGCGTAGGGTGGCCAGTATGCAATCAGGCTGAATGATGGGTACGGGAACCTCATCCTTCTCCATCTCATGCCCAAATTGTCTAGACAGGGCATCGGCCCTAACATTCTTAGAGCCCGGCAAGTAGGATACTACAAAATTAAAATGAGATAGGAACAAGGACCATCTGGCCTGACGAGAAGACAATCTTTTAGCCTCTGAGAGATAAGTTAGGTTTTTGTGGTCAGTAAGAATTAGTACAGGAGTTCTGGTACCTTCCAGCAGGTGGTGCCATTCTTTCAGAGCTAGAATGATAGCCAGGAGTTCTCTGTTGCCAATTTCATAGTGACTCTGAGCACTAGACAGCTTTTTGAGAAGAACCCACATGGTCTCAGAGCACCCCCAGCCACTGGACATTGTGATAGTACTGCCCCAACCCCTATTTCAGAAGCATCAACCTCCAACATGAATGGAAGGGAGGGGTTAGGGTGGGACAGTACCTGGACAGATGCAAAAGCGGATTTTAATGTCTGGAAAGCAAGCTCAGCAGCATCAGACCATTGGGATGGATTTGCACCCTTGTGCGTAAGGTCAGACAGAGGTTTAACAATGGTAGAGAAGATATGGATAAACTTCCTGTAATAATTAGCAAACCCAAGAAAGCGCTGAATTGCTTTTAACCCCTTGGGTCATGGCCATTGCAAGACTGCTGCGAGTTTCTCTTGGTCCATGGCAATACCATCCTTAGAGATCACGAAACCCAAAAGCGGCACTTTGGACCCGTGAAACTCGCGCTTCTCCATTTTACAATATAGCTTATTCGTGCATAAATGAAGCAAGACCTCGGACACATCTTTGATGTGTTGGGAGAGATTGGCAGAGTGTATGAGTATGTTATCAAGGTAGACTACTACACAGGACTGTAGCAAATCACGGAGGATATCGTTAATAAATTCTTGAAATACAGCGGGTGTGTTACAGAGACCAAATGGCATGACTAGGTATTCATAATGCCCAGATTTGGTATTAAATGCCGTTTTCCACTCATCCCCCTCTCTTATTCTGATCAGATTATAGGCAGCACGTAGGTCTAATATCGTAAGAATGGAAGATCCTTTTAACCTGTCAAATAGCTCAGTAATGAGTGGTATGGGGTATGCATTCTTGGACATAAGGTTATTTATTCCCCGATAATCAATGCAAGGCTTTAATTCGCCATTCTTCTTTTTCACAAAAAAGAATCCAGCACCAGCAGGTGAGGTAGACTTCTGAATAATCCCTCTATTAAGGGCGTCCTCAATGTATTCGTCCATGGCCCAATTCTCCTTGCACGACAGCGAATATGTGCGGCCCCTAGGGGGCACAACCCCAGGGAGCAAATCAACGGCACAATCGTATGCCCTATGCTGAGGCAATGTTGTAGCCTCTCCCTTACTAAAAACGTCACTGAATTGATGGTATTCGGCTGGCACAGAGGGAGAGGCACACAAAATCTTAACATGATGAGTCACACAATGCTTCATACAGTACTCGGACCAAGACGTGATCTCGCAACTCTGCCAGTCAAACTGGGGATTGTGCAAATGTAACCATGGAAACCCCAGAATGACCGCACGATGAGGAGAATGGATAATCTAAAATTGCTGTTCCTCCATGTGGAGGGCCCCAATAGTCATAGAAATCGGAATAGTCTCCGTAGTTATCTGAGCTGGTTCTAGCGGTCTGCCATCAATGGCCTCAATGGCTAAGTGAGATTCCCTTCTGACCAACGGAATCTTATGTAACGCAGCAAATGAATTATCCATGAAGTAGCCGGGCGCACCGGAATCAACCAGAGCCAGAACCTCCACTGACTGTTCTGCCCAAGAAAACACTACCTGGATCGTGGGTTTCTGCATTATCGGGTCTAGGGACTGCTGAACACCACCTATGGCCTGTCCCCCAAGGTACCCTAGGTGCGTTTGTTTCCCAGACGTACCGGACAAGTACGTAATAGATGCCCAGCTTTGCCACAGTATAGACATAACCCCTGCCTCCTGCGGTGTGCCTGTTCCTCCTTAGTTATTTTGGTGAACCCAAGTTGCATAGGTTCACAGGATTCCTGTATACGATCAGGAGGCATGAGAGGTGAGGGTGGGGTCAAAAAACGTATGCCCACTGCTTCTAGGCCGTAGCCTACGGTCTTTGGCCATAAATCTCTCACGAATATGAAAATCAATTAGAATGGCATAATCAATATATTCGTCCAGGTCACTAGGTAATTCTCTAGCTGCCGTTTAATCCTTAATATGGTCAGCCAGTCCTTGAGCAAAGGCTTCCACCAGCGCCTCATTGTTCCAACCCACCTCTGTTGCCAATGTACGGAATTCTATGGCATAATCACCCACAATACGATTGCCCTGTTGTATCTCCATCAATCGTTTTGCAGCAAAGGCGACTCTACCAGGAACTTCAAATACTCTCCGGAAGGTTCGTACAAACTCCCTGAAGTCCCTGATGCAAGGCTTAGCATTTTCCCACAAGGGATTGTCCCACGCCACCATCGTATCTGAGTGGTAACGGAGCAGAAGCCGTTAACCCTTTAACTGAGGCCACAGCTGCCAAGGACTGACTCTCCAGCGTCAAAACTGGGGGGACCACCGGATTCTGATCTGGTTTATCGAGATGAACCGTGCGCTCAAGAATAGTTTGTATGGCCAGTGCCAACTGGTCCAAACACTGCTCATGTACATCGATCCTCCATTGAATGTTCTGTGTATTTCCCTCACCTTTACTGTCTGAGGTCATGGCCCTTTCGTACTGTAACAGTTTGTTTGACACACAGACACAGTAGTTTAGAATAAAACACAGTTTTATTGAAATCACAGTAATAAAATAACCTTCACAGGTCCTGTAGTATATAAGCTGAATAGTACAGACACAGAACAGGTTATATATACATATGCCTACACAGGTCCAGCATAAACATAAAGTCCACAACAGTCTATACTGACACAGGTCAGGCAGATTATAATGGATTCCCAGGAGCAAGGTACTGCATGGGTTAATGGTCTTCTTTAAGTGTAAACAGTCCCATGTGCAGAGAGGTCTGTGATGGGGCTCTCTGCATATAGACAGCTGAAGGATTCGTAACGCCCATAAACAGATAAGCAGAACTGACGTGAACTGCCTAGGCAACAATGGGAACAGAGTCACATAAGGAACTGCCGTAGCATTAACGGAGACCAGACCACTTGCACTCTGCCGGAGCAGCAACGGAGGCAGACACATGCACTTAGCAGAAGCAGTAATGGAGACAAACTGGTGGCTCACTGCCAGAGCAGTAACAGAGGCAACACTTGCACTTTGCAGAGGCACTAATGGAGACTAGGCCCAAGGCAAACTGCCATAGCAGTAACAGAGGCAGACATTTGCAATCTGCAGAAGTGGTAACGGAGGCAAACTGGTGGCTCACTGCCAGAGCAGTAACGGAGACAGACACTTGCACTCTGCAGAAGCAGTAACGGGAACTAAGCCCAAGGTAAACTGCCGTAGCAGTAACAAAACTGGCCACTGGTGCTCTGCAGGATGAAATGGTGACACAATTGGCAGACAGTCAGAAAGTCGCAAAGGCGACACAGCACAGGAACGCCAACCAAGCCGGGTCTGATCACGGAGCAGAAACGTCAGCCAAGCCGGGTTGGATCACAGAGCAGGAACGTCAGCCAAGTCGGGTCGGTACACAGGAGCAGGAACGTCAGCCAAGCCGGGTCAGTACACAGGAGCAGGCGCAGAAGAATAGTCAGGCAATCCGGGTCAGTACACAGGAGCAGAAGAAAATATGCAGAGTAGTCAGGAAGGCCAAGTCAGTACACTGGGAATCACTGAGCAGAAACAAGCACTGGCACAGGAACACCACGAAAGGGCACCGGAGGGGTGCCAATAGCCCAGTATATAAAGGTCATACTGGGCGGGACAAACACACGGTAGCCAATGGGAGCAAAGCACAGGATAGACTGACAGAAAAACAATAAAGTAGCACGGGCACTGTGATACTGAGTATCACTCTCCTAGCTCCCTCACAGAGCCACTCACCTCTGTCACTCCCTTGCACTCACTGAATCAGATCGTATGAAATAAAAATGCGTTGTGTGTTCAAAAGCATATGCATGTGTATATGCAACATGTGCAATATGTGCCAAAGTGTATTATGTGTATTTTTTAATGCTATTCTCTGTGTCCCCCACCCAAATCTACCTGTCTCTGGTGTAGTCTCCTCTCTCTCTCTCTCTCTCTCTCTCTCTCTCTCTCTCTGTCGCTATGTCTGTCTTCCGGTCCTTGGCCTTGTGCAGTAAGTCTGAGAATGTTCAAACCCAGGCAGTGTGTGTCAGTTATTTTTGGGTATATATCCATTTATTTGAATGGATTTGTTACTTTGGTGTGTTGTGTTTTGATTTGATTTTGTTTTTGTGTGTTGTGATTTGATTTGATTTCGAACTTGTTTTGACATAATTTAGCATCACCAGAAAGTTAGCTTCTTTCCTGGTGTTGTTTAGCAATTGAAATGAATGCATAGTGAGGTGAAAAGGGTGCAATGCACATTATGAGGCTGCATGTGTTTGTGCGGCCTACACTCATTGTGCATTCTGGTAGTCAGCTTATTGCATAGCTGTACTACACAGACATGGCTAAGGTTCGGTAATGCTTTTTGCCTTAATGACAGTTTTAACATTTCTTATAGAATTGAGCCCCTAGTGTTGAGTACACTCAACACTAGGGGCAAAAAGTACACAGGCTCTTAACATCCACAACCTTAGCTATGATGAGTGCCTCTGCTGCTGCCTGTGGAAGTGTTTCACCTTTGACACGCAGTACAATTGCATCAATATCTAGCCCCATTAATAGTAGCAGCTCCTCAGGAACCCCACAGCCCATGAAGTCCATAGTATGAAGATACTTCACTCACTATCCAAAAGCTACGCATGTTGCTAGCTGGTGTCTGTGTAAAAAAGCATTGAGCATGGGAAAAGCAGACTCACACCTAGGCACCACCTCAATGAGATCCCACCTGGAGCACAATCACAGGAAAGACTGTGAGACACACTATCAACAGATTAGAGCCAGTGCCACAACTAGCAGCAGCAGAACCACTCCAAAAGTCCCTGGGGTTCTGTGGCACATAATAGAATTAGTGATATTATTGATGTGTCAGAGAGTGAGCCAAGAGTTAATTCATTCCAAATAGCGCATATGGCTTCTGCTGTAGAGGAGTATGATGACTGAGTTTGCTGTAGGAGATGGCAAGAGTCATAGACTGCCCACACATGCTGCTACCACCTCTACCGCCTGCACTAGTTAGGTAGTTAATGCTATCAACCCACACATATTGAGTTCTAGGGAAGGAGTCAAAAACTTCACAAAACCAATCACAAAAATGAACGTGGATTGGAAAGGTTGCTAAGAATTTAGCAGTGGACATGCTGCTGTATTCTTTTGTAGAAAACCAAGGTTTTCGAGAACTGATGTCATGTGTAGCTCCTTGCTGGCATATCCCAAGCCACAGTTATTTTTAGAGGATCATACAAGCAGGTGGTTGGTGCCAACATCTAATACCATCTGAGTATGAGGTAGCAGAAGCCACACGTGATAGAGAAAGCTAGGGAACATGTATTAACAGCAGCACAGATAATGATGAGGAGGAGGGATGTGAAGGGTTGCTACCATCTACTACTGATACCACTGATATGACCAATAATGAATGTGTGTCAATAATCCTACAATAGAGGAAGCTTACATTTGACTCAGACATGATAATGGTAATAATTGCTGTAGGAATCGTGAATGTACACATCTGCTACATTGTAGGTTGTGCCGCTTTTTTGTTTTCTCTCTTTTAAAATCATAATGAGCTAGCATAGCAGCAGTCATACACAGAGAACAGCCAGGTTAGCCAATAAAAAGCCCTGAGTAAATTATTTTTGACATGACTCACAAGATCTACACTTACAAGTGAACTCAGCAATGGTGTAGGTTACTGGTAAAGCAGTGGTGGAGATGCTAAGTCTGATGATGGAAAAGAACTTAAGAAGATGGATGTACTGCAATCATTGGTGAGTGAAATCTTGGCGGAAGAGCCATGAAGGGGAAAAAAAGGGACCACAGAATGACTTTCTGTGTGAATGAACTTTCCACCCTGCCCCAGAGTCTCTTAGCTTTAGGATCCTGAGTGAAGTATAGCCATACTGTGAAAAAGAGAAAAGTTACTTATCCATTGACTTAATGGATGGGTCTGAGTCTCTGGCTTCTTGATCTTCTTTGATGCTTGTATCTGTGGGTAACACCAACCCAACCCATGACACTACTCCCCACATAGTCCTACTCACTTATTTGGGAGGCTTCCCCTGCCTGCCAGTCAAAATAGCTGTGGGGAGGGATAGAAAATATTTACACTAATACTACGCTTAGAAGAGTGTCTTTACGCTGTTCTCCTTTATTTCGTGTTTTTTACTATATCCATACTGTGGACTTCATAGACTGAATGGTTCCTGAGGTGCTGCTGCTACTGCTGGGGTTAGGTGCTAATGCAATGCTACTGATATTACTACTAGTAGGTGTCAAAGGTACAGCACTTCCAGCAACAGCAACAGAGTCACTTGTCATATCTAACATTGTGGATGTTAATAACCTGTGTAGCTGTTGTTGTTTTTGCTGGATACTCAACATAGGTGTGTGTGGCTGAGTGGGACTTGGACTTGGAAGAGGAGATGATGTTAATGATGACTGTGTACTTTTTGCCATCTTTACTTGTCCAGGGTCAGACTTTCCAATGGTTTCCTCAGTTTATAGAAAGGCACAGTGTTCCTTTTCAGTGGTGGAAGATTCAGCCTTTCCCTTTCTATAAAATTTATGGCCATGTCATCATCCTCACTCTCACTCTCATCTTCATCTGTATCTGAACAAGAGAAGGCTGCTTCTAGATCTGCATCATCAATCATCATTAGGTCATCCTTAGCATCACCTGCCAATTCTTCCCCACTACCCTTATGTTCTTCTAAGCTTTCAGAGGTCTCAAACAATTTCTTTTTACTTTTACTTTTTCAAAGTTTGCTACTACTTTCAGGATAGGTATTTTGGTGCTTTTTTTGACGCACTATCTGATGCAACAGATAGTACAGCTGCTACACCATCCTCTATTATGGTATTGCTATCATCAACACCAGAATGGAATGTGACTTGTTCTCGTCTTCAGTGCTCTTCTTATATGTCTTCTTATATGGCTCATTTTTTGTACTGGCACTAGTGGTGCTGGAAGTTTTGCTGGGACCTTGACAAACTGCATCCTCCCTTGGAGGAGAGGTATTATCATCATTTATTGCACACACTGCAGCAACCATTGCTGCAGTCAATGTTTGAACTACTACTTTACTCTCATGTCCATGCAGTGCTCCACCTTTCCTGCTCCCCCTGCACTATGTGCATTTGCTGGACATTACTCAACTACAGTGTCTTTTTACACTACAGTACACAACACAATTGATGGAGTGTGAAGTGTTACCTTAGCCCAGTCAGCTGTCTGTCACTGTCACCATCTGTACTGGCGCTCGCTCTGTCGCTGCCGCCTCTTCCCTCAATAGTGGCAGGTTGCCATCCCGAACGCCGGCCTGTTGTTTCTGACCACACATGCGCCGGATGCCTCTGCTTCATCCATGGTGTCTGCGCCTGTGTCCGTCTCTGTTTCCTATTCGGCGGATTTTCACCTATTGGCCACAGCTCCCAGGCGAGACCCTCTCCTGGCCTCTTCCCATTGGTGCTCTCTTATATTTAAACAGGCAGCTCCAGGCTATGGGTGCCTGTTCCACAAGCTTCTTAGTGTTTAGCTCTTTGGGTCTCCTGCTGATTTACCTGTAATTGGACCTTGGCCTGTTTGAGGTTCCTTTTGCCTGCTTCATTGTCTTGATCCATTTCTGTTGCTGACCAATGGCTATCCTCAGACCACGGCTTTTTTCTCCTGTACCTGGCTCCAGACCACTTGCTATCCTTAGATCTCAGTTCTGTCTCCCGTACCTGGCTCCTGACCACTGGCTATCCTCAGACCACGGCTTTTATCTCCTGTACCTGGCTCCTGACAACTGGCTATCCTCAGATCATGGCTTTGTCTCCTGTACCTGGCTCCTGACCTTTGGCTACCCTACTGACCTCAGAATCTCTTACGCCTTCAGCTTTGAAACTTGGCTGGACTTGACCACGTCTTGTAAGAATCCATACCTCTTCCTCTGGACTCTTCTTCACTTGCCTCCAGCTTGTCCCATCGGCCTGGTTTTCAATGGTTCCCAGTGTACTCCCATCCTTGATGCACCCTGGCTCAACTGGTGTGGAACAATCTGGTTTTGCAACCAGCACCTTTACACAGCCTAGGTTGCAGCAAGGGAATACCTGGCTCGCCATCACCGATCCCCAACCTCGCTCCCTAGCTATGCTCCCTAGCTTCTGAACCAGTGCCGGCACCACACGGGTCCCTACTCTTCGAGTGGTGACAGTTGGAATGGGCCAGCATCTGTTGTTGATGGGAATCAGTAGTTACTGTAGGTGGGTACAGCTGTTTCTATCTGTATTTGTAACCGGGAGGAATATGAACAGATGACACCAGCATCCTACGCAGATACGCAGTCATGATGGCCCCATCCATAATTAGCACATTGCCAAAGGTATTGCTCATTTCCAACACTTGGCTGGACTTGACCACGTCTTGTAAGAATCCATACCTCTTCCTCTGGACTCTTCTTCACTTGCCTCCAGCTTGTCCCATCGGCCTGGTTTTCAATGGTTCCCAGTGTACTCGCATCCTTGATGCACCCTGGCTCAACTGGTGTGGAACAATCTGGTTTTGCAACCAGCACCTTTACACAGCCTAGGTTGCAGCAAGGGAATACCTGGCTCGCCATCACCGATCCCCAACTTCGCTCCCTAGCTATGCTCCCTAGCTTCTGAACCAGTGCCGGCACCACACGGGTCCCTACTCTTCGAGTGGTGACAGTTGGAATGGGCCAGCATCTGTTGTTGATGGGAATCAGTAGTTACTGTAGGTGGGTACAGCTGTTTCTATCTGTATTTGTAACCGGGAGGAATATGAACAGATGACACCAGCATCCTACGCGGATACGCAGTCATGATGGCCCCATCCATAATTAGCACATTGCCAAAGGTATTGCTCATTTCCAACACAATCAATGTTATCCAGTAGGATATTTCCAGAGCTTTGCCAAAATATGCACTACCTAGAACTGAAGTCATTGATCAACAATTCAGCTGTCTGCACACAACACCGGCATTGCTGAGATTCCAATTATCATCACATACTGTCCACCAAACATTTTGGTAGTAAATTTCCACACTCTAGAAAAATTGTCTATGCCCCCCACAAAACGCATAGGGAAGATATCTGTTTCACTTGTGGGGATTCCTGTGGTATGTCCTGTGGTATGTCATCTGCAGGACTAATAGAGACAGTGTTTTGCAGAATTCCAAATATGGTGCTAATATATGCATGATCTCATATGGAAATTTGGAATTTAGACTGTCCAATCAGATAATACTGATGATGTCACGGCATAATGAGATTGCTCTTTATCCAATAAGAGGGGATTGGCGGAGTTTTCTGATAAGAGTAATTTTACATGTTAAAATAAGAAGGCATAAGGCAGTTCAGTCTCTTGGTTTCCTGACTCTGATATTCTTAACTTGGCTGGCTGCGAAAGAAATCCTGAGAAACACTCATTGACTAGTAACTATATCTTTCCTTATTATAACTCTGCAACATTTCAGAATCAAATACATATTTCTTCCATATTTGAAGAAACATAATTTTCTTATAATTGTTCTTAGTAGACTGGCCACCCATTTTTAGAAATTATAATAAGCCATATTGGCTGTATTGATTCTGGAATTAAGCAGAATTGATTGGTAAATTGTCATATTTTGCCAGATAAGAGTAAAATAGTTGATAGCAGTGAGATCTATATATCCTTGTTTATATATTAGTTAATATAATCATTGATATTTCTAGAATATATTGTGTTTCTAGAAAGGTTATTATAGCTAATATTTGATCTGGGGAATTATTTGAATTCATTTATTAACCATTCAACTGCTATTTGTCTATTTATTTTGAGGTGTTTCTTTGGATTTCTTTGTGTATGTTTTTGGGTCTAAACTTTTGTACAGTGGGAAGTTTATTTAAACATCTCACTAGACAAAAGAAGCCACCATCTTGGGTATGGCCTACTATAGTAATAAGTGATTAACCTTTGGAGTATCCTACAGGTTTTACTAGGGGTGGGCGAAAAGTGTGAAAAATTTCCTGCAAAAAAATTCTCGAAACCGTGCTGATTTTTCGCTTTTCCAGTAAAAACTTTCACCTTTCTGCCTATGCAAAAATGGCCTCCTTTTTGCTTATTTTTTGCACATTTTTTGCCTATATTTACAATAGGTACTACATTTTCCACTGTAATATTACTTCTTGTGAGGGCTGAAGCTTAGAAATAAGTGGCTGAAAGTCAAAGTTGTGAGTCCTACAGCAACATATGCCTTGAAAAATGTGTTAGCATGCAGAATGCATTTGTCCTTTGCCCACAATACTAACTTCCTGCTTAAGTGACACTGGCACATATTCATTATGTCAAGTAATAAAAATAAATAAAATACAACCTACAATGTGGCAGATATGTATGGTAGTGGTGGTGGTGGGGGACTGGTATGGTGTAATTTGTGTATGTATTTTTACCATTGTCACATGCTGTAACGGATCCTACCCGTTACTGAGCCCTTGTCTGGACCACAAACTATTTACTTAAAAACTATGGACCTTGTTGCCCTGCTTGGATGTAGCTGTGGGCTCTGGCATACAAACTGGCCAGCTATTGCCAGGAGCAAAGACTTATAGTTATGAACATTGGTTTGTGTATTAAGTTTGGTTTTATGTATTTTCAAATACTGTATGTGTTTAATTGTACTTGTCCAATTTGAAGGTTTGTGCAGTCACCAACTACCAGGTATGCAAATATCTTCCTTAGCTTAACATGGGAAATGGTAGGCAGACCAGTGATTGATCAAAGTTGGGGCAGGGCATTCAAAATAGTCAATCAAAGGCTCCAACCTTGGGCCACTGTCCCTAAGATGTGGATTATAGCAACTCCAGCCATTCACTATGTTGACCCCCTGCCATGTGGTAATTAGTTCACGCCCTCAAGTCTTTGTTCAATCAAACCCCTGTGTATCTGAAATGTAACCCTGTCTGAGTCATTGTATCTGTTAAGACCAGCTGTTGCTGGCTTTTGTATGATGTGTTATGATTTAATCATGTTCCCTATTGTATCAGGTTTCCCCATGTGATCCAATGTACTGTACTGTATATAAATATCTGTGGTTTGCAACAATAAAGAGAGTTATGTTTTGGAGTGAACAAGGAGTCCTGGAGTCTTGTATTGCTTATGGTCTAAAGTATCCACTCTGATACCCATCTGCGCCAAGTATCCTGAATCGTCGACCACCTGCTGCCAGTTTCCTGTGACCTAACTTCGTGGACTGTCAGGCGGCGACGTGGACTCTTCCCTGCTTCCAGCGATCCTGCGGCTGTTTCCAGTGACTGTCCATACTTCAACTGGTGCATCTGATGGCGCTTATCTGCGTCGAGAAGGAGCGACCCGGGAACGATGGCGGAAGGCGACGCGGTCCCTTCTCAGCTTCCGTTACACATGCTATCCTCCTTCTCAGATTATTGACACACATAACTTATCGGTCATAGCAGTGGACTGGTCCCAAGTGTGGAAAATAGTGGCAGCCCTTCTTCACATCCCTCGTCCACCTCCTAATCTGTGCTGCTGTTAATATATTTGTCCTGGCTTTGTCTGTCATCATATGTGGTTTCTGCTACCTGACACTCAGGTGGTATGAGATGTTGGTTCATTTTTAAGAATGTTAGTCTCCCAACATTGCTGCTTGATAGCTGTGTCCTGCAGTCACTGACAATATAACCAGCAGCACTGAAAATCCATGGGGTCATTGTTTCTGCCTAAAACATAGCTATCCTGCAAGTATGCCTAAATCATCTCACATGCATTGGGACCACTTCTAGGAGCTACAGTGTGTTCCTGTGTGTCAGTTACCAACCCATACTCTGGGAGCAAGTCCCAAAGAAATGTGCTGCCACCACCACCACCACTACCAATGCTGGGTTTTTTCTGCCTCTGCTGAGACCCTTGAATTGCCCTGTGCTCCGAATGGGATATTCTGGTTGATGATGTAGCCGCTTTTGCTGGTTCAAATGCTTTGCTGCCTTCCTTTTCACTATACTGCCTAGATGTTTGTTGTGTCCTCACTTTCTCCCTCTCATCCTCCACAATGCAACCCTCCACTTGATCAATAAGCATTTCACGATATTCCTTGACAGAATCCGATTCCTCAGAGAGTTGCTGCTGATCACCATGACTCCTTGTTGTGACAAACCGCTGATGGCCCTTTGGCAGAAATTCTGAAATTTTGTGATTAAAGTGGGGGACCAGCAAAGTGGCAAGAATATATTCCTCATTGCTTTTAATGGACACTATGTGAGGATCTTGTTCAAAGCACTCGAACATGTCCTTTACCAGCTGGTACATTTCTGTGTTGTCATTCTGGTAAGAATCCTCAGCCATGCAATAAAAATATATCAGTGGTAGAATTTCACTTATTCCTGCCCCAATGCGACTCACCAGCATGGTTGCTTCCTCAAAGGGTTTACGCAGCTCACATACATCGCACATTAGTTGCCATTGGCCAGGTGACAAAGAGGCTTCCTCCAAAGACTTCCAGTTTTGCATGGTGTACTCGCTAATAGCCATAGTCTGCTCGTACAAACGCTCTGGCATTGTAACGGTTTGTTTGACACACAGACACAGTAGATTTGGATAAAACACAGTTTTATTGAACAGTTGTAATAACAATAACCCTCACGGGTCCAGAAATATATCAGCAATATAGTACAGACAAAGGACAGGTTACAATGAAGTATACCCACCCGGGTCCAGTATATGCAAGTAATACAGAATACAATATAATGACACAGGTCAGGCAGTTTACTTGTGATACTCAAGTTAGGCAGCACTGAATAGGTTACTATTAGGCTGGGAGGACTGACAGGCCCTAATAGCGTGAGGCCCTTTAAGAACTCAATCTTGAAGAGAGAGCACCAATACGAGTAACGCCCAAGCAGTAACGGAGACCAGAGCAACTTGTGGACTGCCGTAGCAGTAACGGAGACTAGAGAAACTTGTGGACTGCCGTAGCAGTAAAGGAGAGCGGGGCAACTTGTGGACTGCCATAGCAGTAATTGAGACTAGAGCAGATTGTGGACTGCCGTAGCAGTAACAGAGACCAGAGCAACTTGTTGACTGCCATAGCAGTAATGGAGACTAGAGCAACTTGCCCGGAGAGACACCCAACCAGGGACTGTATGGATGGAAGGAACACACAGCAATGTTGCCTGGGCGACACCGGTAACAACGGACACTAGAATGCAGAGATTAATTGTCCGGAGACAGAGAGGATCCTGTCACAACCCCAACCGGAGGCCGGGTGAGGCGTAGCAGGAGGGATACGCAACCACAGGAGTCCAGCCGGGCTGAGTCGGAGCACAGAGTAGGAATGTCAGCCAATCCGAGTCGCTACACAGAGCAGGAACGTCAACCAATCCGAGTCGGTACACAGGACAGGAACGAGATGCAGAATAGTCAGGCAGTCCGGGTCTGTACACAGGCAGGAACAAGATGCAGAGTCGTCTGGCAGGCTGGGTCGGTACACAGAGATCACACAAACTACAGGAACAAGCGCTGGTACGGAAACACCACAAAAGGGCACCGGATAAGTGACAAGGCCCAGTATTTAAGGACAAATACTAGGTGGGGACAAGTCACTTCAACCAATGAGCAAGATTAATAGAGGAAACTCACAGAATGTCGCCAGCATAGCACGGGCACCGTGATAGTACCACCCTCTCAAAGACCCCCCCTCCTAGAAGAGGGACCAGGTTTCTGATGGTATTTGTAATGGAAACTGCACAACAATCTAGGAGCATGAAGGTCACTCTGATCAACCAAGGAACGCTCCTCAGGCCCATAGCCCTTCCAATGGACCAAATATTGCAATTTTCCTCTAAATCTACGTGAATCAATAATACTTTGGACTTTGTACTCCTCCTGACCCTGAACTTGCACAGGACCGGGGACCACAGGAATGGTAGTGCATATCAGAGGTTTCAGAAGGGATACATGGAACACATTGTGAATCCGCAAGGATGCTGGGAGATCCAGAGCATACGAAACAGGGTTAATTTTGCGGATCACCTAAAAGGGACCAATGAACTGGGAAGCCAACTTGTTACACGGAACTTGCAAATTGAGGTTTCTGGAGGATAGCCATACCCTATCCCCAACCTAGAAGGAGACCTCTGGCAAACGTCTGCGATTAGTGCGCTGATACCGCTGGAACGATTTACTGAGGGCCCTCTGAAACTGTGCCCAGGTGGAGTGGAGTTGCTCGATATGCTCATCCAGAGCTGGAATCTGCTGTGTCTGGAATGAATTAACCGCACAGTTCCTGGCGAACTCTTCCCATGGCAACAGGTCAGCCCAATTATCATGATGATCGGACACGAAACAGCGTAAGAATTGTTCCAATCCCTGATTGGTATGCTCAGCGGCTCCATTGTTCTGGGGAGGGTAGGCAGACGAAAAGGACAGCTGTATGTCCATCTGGTTACAGAATGCTCTCCAAAATCCGGACACAAATTGGCTCCCACAGTCTGACACCAACACCCTGGGTACCCCATGCAACAGGAACACCTCTCAAAAACGATAGCCAACTCCTGGGCCGAGGGAAGGTCAGGAAGAGGTACAAAGTGGGCCATTTTGGAAAATCTATCGACCACCATCAGGATAAAAGTGTAGCCCCTAGATACTGGCAACTCCCCCAGAAAATCAATAGAAACGTGAACCAAGGACGCTCGCCATTAGGTACTGGCTGTATTAAACCAACTGGGAGGTGTTATCACGGTGCCCGTGATTGGTGCTGTTCAGTGTCAGTCACTTGCTGAGTATCATGATTGGCTGTCTGTGATTAGCCCTCCTCACACAGCCTTTTTAAACCCAGGCTGAGCACTTCCAGGTTGCCCTTTCGTGGTGTTTCTGACTTCACTCTGCCTGACCTGCTTGTCAGGCTTCTGGGCCTGTTCCTGCTGTTCCTGCTGTACTTGCTGATCCAGTGTTCCAGTGTTCCTGTATGCTAGTGTTCCAGAGTTCCAGTGTTCCTGTGTTCCAGCACCTCGCGGGTTAATCTTACTGTGTTCCTGAATCTCCGGCTCCAACCGTCGCTCTGGCGACATTGTTCTTCTCGCTGCTGTTCATACGTTGTTGGTTTACTCCACTAACCTGGTTGCGATATACATTGTTGGTCCCAGCGTGCGGACGCTGGTTTACGCCACTAAACCTGGTTGCAATATACATTGTTGGTCTCAGCATGCGGACGCTGGTTTACTCCACTAAACCTGGTTGCAATATACATTGTTGGTCTCAGCGTGCGGACTCTGGGTTACTCCACTAAACCTGGTGGCAATATACATTGTTGGTCCCAGCGTGCAGACGCTGGTTTACTCCACTAAGCCTGGTTGCGATATACATTGTTGGTCCCAGCATGCGGACGCTGGTTTCCTCCACTAACTGGTTGCGAGATACATTATTGGCTCCAGCGTGCGGACGCTGGTTTGCTCCACTAAACCTGGTTGCGATATACGTTGTTGGTCCCAGCGTGCGGTCGCTGGTTTGCTCCATTAAACCTGGTGGCGCTACTACCATTAGTCCCAACGTGCGGACGTTGGTTTGCTCCTGAACATCCAGTACTGTGGTCAGTCACTGTCCACTTCCTTGCAGTTGTCTGAGTATCCCTGGCAATAGATTCCTGCTGAGTAAGACCTCAATACTTATGCTCTATGCTGTCTTAGTCACCTGACAGCTGGTCTACTCGCTCAGGCTGCCCTGCCCGGTATTGGTGAGGCCGGTAGAACCTTGACAATACCATCCTGTAGGTTGCCTCACCCGGTATTGGCAGGGCCGGTAGAGCCTACTCCAGTACTCCTTTGGGCTGCCCTGGCCGGTATTGGTAAGGCCGGTAGAACCTTGTAATTCACCATCTTTAAGGTTGCCTTACCCGGTATTGGCAGGGCCGGTAGAGCCTACATTCAGCATTCTGTGGGGGCTGCCTTGCCCGGTATTGGTAAGGCCGGTAGAACCGGTATATGTCATCTCACGGTTGCCTTACCCGGTATAGGCAAGGCCGGTAGAGCCTGTCATTAAAACTGTCACTTGGGTTGCCTTGCCCGGTATTTAGGCAAGGCCGGTAGAACCTATTATATGTTATATTACTGTTGTATTGTTATGTATGTTTACCCTACGGGGACTGCCTTTAACTTTTAATAAAGTTAAGTTATTTTACCAAACCTTAAGTCTGAGAGTCTTCAAATCCGTGACAGGTGTCTAGGGAACTTGGCCCGGGCACATGTAGTGCAAGCTGCAGTGAATGCGGTGCAGTCAGCTTGTAGGGAAGGCCACCAAAACAATTGTGAAAAAGACCAAATCAATTGATCCCTCCCAATGTGCCCCGCTGCCCGTGATGAGTGGTATGTCTTGAGTAAATGGGTACGGAATGGCTCGGTTAAAAAACACTTGCCCACAGGGGTGTCAGGAGGAGCAGTAGCCTGGGTAGCAAGAATCTCCTCACCCACAGGCGAAGCGATGCTGGTACGTAAGGTAGCCAAAATACTATCAGGCTGAATGATGGATACAGGAACCTCAACTTTATCTATCTCTGGGCCAAATTGCCTGGACAGGGCATCTGCCCTAACATTCTTGGAACCAGGCAAGTAAGATACAATGAAATTAAAGCGGGACAGAAATAAGGCCCATCTGGCTTTTCATGATGACAACCTCTTAGCCTCTGAAAGGTATGTCAGATTTTTGTGGTCAGTCACGATTAATACCGAGGTCCTAGTACCTTCCAGTAAGTGACGCCATTCTTTAAGAGCTAGGATAATAGCCAGGAGTTCTCTGTCCCCAATCTCATAATGGCTCTGGGCACTAGACAGCTTTTTGGAGAAGAACCCACATGGTCTTAGCACACTCCCAGAGGCCGGACGTTGTGACAACACTGCCCCTACCCCAGTCTCAGAGGCATCAACCTCTAGGGTAAATGGGAGAGAAGGGTTAGGGTGGGATAGCACAGGAGCAGATGCAAAAGCGGACTTGAGTGTAGTGAAAGCTTGATCTCCTGCCTCAGACCATTGGGAGGGGTTGGCACCATTATGCGTAAGGTCGGATAAAGGCTTAACGATTGTGGAAAAATCTTGAATAAATTTTCTATAATAATTGGCAAAGCCAAGAAAGCGCTGTATGGCTTTCAGTCCCTTGGGTCATGGCCATTGCAACACTGCTGCAAGCTTTTCCTTGTCCATAGCAATGCCATCTTTAGAAATCACAAAGCCCAGAAAAGGCACCATGGACTGATGGAACTCGCATTTCTCGAGTTTACAGAATAATTTATTTTTTCGTAATCTGAGCAGAACTTCAGACACATCCCTGATGTGTTGAGACAAACTAGACGAGTGAATGAGTATATCATCCAGATAAACTACTACGCAAGATGTAGCATATCACGGAGAATGTCATTAATAAATTCTTGGAACACTTCGGGTGCGTTACATAGTCCAAAAGGCCTGATCTGGTATTGAACGCCGTTTTCCACTCATCCCTGGCTCTTATTATGATCAAGTTACATGCAGCCCGTAGGTCTAGCTTGGTGAAAATAGAGGAACCTTTCAACCTGTCAAACAGTTCAGTGATGAGTGGTATTGGATAGGCGTTCTTAGACATAAGCTTATTGAACCCACGGTAAACGATACAGGGTCTTAACTCACTATTTTTCTTTTTTACAAAAAAGAAACTTGCCCCCGCGGGCGAGGTTGACTTTCTGATAATGCCTCGCTTGAGGGCATCTGAGATATATTCCTCCATAGCCCGAATCTCCTCGCACGACAGTGGGTATGTGCGACCTCGGGGAGGAACGGCACCAGGAGGCAGATCAGTAGCTCAATCGTATGCCCTATGCTGAGGCAAAACGCTAGCCTCTCCCTTACTAAAAACGTAGCTGAATTGATGGTACTCAGCCGGCACGGAGGGAGAGGTACACATGATTTTAGTTGGATGAGAAACGCAATGCCCCATACAATACTCAGACCAGGACGTTATCTTGCAAGTCTGCCAGTCAAACTGGGGATTGTGTAAATGTAACCATGGGAACCCCAGAATGACCGCATGGTGAGGAGACTGGATAATCTGAAACCGCTGTTTCTCAGTGTGGAGAATCCCGATACTCATGGACAGCGGTATCATTTCCATAGTGATCTGAGCTGGTACCAAAGGTCTGCCATCAATGGCCTCAATGGCTAAGGGAGATTCCCTCTCAACCAACGGAATCTGGTGTAGTGCAGCAAAGGAATTGTCCATAAAGTATCCTGCTGCTCCAGAATCAACCAGGGCCAGAACCTCTACCGAGTGTTCTGCCCAAGAAAATGCCACCTGAATCGTGGGTTTCTGCATAATTGGGTCTAGGGACTGCTGAACGCCACCTAGGGCCTGTCCCTCAAGGTAACCTAGGTGCATTAGTTTCCCGGCCATACAGGACAGGTACGTAGCAGGTGTCCGGGTTGACCACAATACAGACAAAGGCCCTGCCTATGGCGATGCGCCCGTTCCTTCTTGGTTAACCTGGTGAACCCTATATGCATAGGTTCATTTGTCTCCTGGGTACACTCAGGAGGCATGGGAGGCGAGGGAGGCATGGTTGGGAAATTTTGATTAGCTAGTCTGACACCACTGGCTTGCTGCCTACGATCTTTATCCGCGAGTCTTTCACGGATGCGGGAGTCAATTAGTATAGCGAAATCAATAAACTCGTCTAGATCGTTAGACAAATCTCTGGCTGCCGTTTCATCTTTAATACGGTCAGCTAGTCCCTGAGCAAATGCTGCCACCAGCGCCTCCTTGTTCCAACATACTTCTGCTGCCAATGTATGAAATTCAATAGCGTAATCTCCCACCGTACGAGAACCTTGCTGTATTTCCATTAATCGTTTGGCAGCAGAGGCAGCTCTACCTGGGACTTCAAATACTCTGCGGAAGGCATGCACAAACTCCTTGAAATTCTTAGTGCAAGGTTTGGCAGATTCCCACAAGGGGTTAGCCCATGCCAGGGCTCTGCCCCTCAGTAACCTTACTACGGTCATTAGGAAAGGCTTGGGGAGTTAATTCCAGAAAAATCTCCAATTGGCTAATAAACCCTCTGCACAGGGTAGGTTCACCATCGTATCTTAGCGGTAACGGAGCTGTGGTGGTTAACCCTTTACACGAGGCCACTTGCGTCATGGATTGAGCTCCCGGTGTCGAAATGGGGGAGACCACCGAGGCTTGAACCGGTTTATCAAAGTGAGCAGTGCTCTCTAGAATAGTTTGTACGGCCAGTGCCAACGTGTCCAAACTCTGCTCACGTACATCCATCCTCCAATGGATGCTTTGTGCATTACCTTCACCTGTACCGTCTGAGGTCATGGCCCTTTCGTACTGTAACGGTTTGTTTGACACACAGACACAGTAGATTTGGATAAAACACAGTTTTATTGAACAGTTGCAATAACAATAACCCTCACGGGTCCAGTAATATATCAGCAATATAGTACAGACACAGGACAGGTTACAATGAGGTATACACACACGGGTCCAGTATATGCAAGTAATACAGAATACAATATACTGACACAGGTCAGGCAGTTTACTTGTGATACTCAAGTTAGGCAGCACTGAATGGGTTACTATTAGGCCGGGAGGACTGACAGGCCCTAATAGTGCGAGGCCCTTTTAGAACTCAATCTTGAAGAGGGAGAACCAATATGAGTAACGCCCAAGCAGTAACGGAGACTAGAGCAACTTGTGGACTGCTGTAGCAGTAACGGAGACCCGAGCAACTTGTGGACTGCCGTAGCAGTAACGGAGACCAGGGCAACTTGTGGACTGCTGTAGCAGTAATGGAGACCAGGACAACTTGTGGACTGCCGTAGCAGTAACAGAGACTAGAGCAACTTGCCCGGAGAGGCACCCAACCGGGGACTGTACGGATGGAAGGAACACACAGCAATGTCGCCTGGGCAACACCGGTAACAATGGAGACTAGACTGCAGAGAGTAACTGTCCGGAGACAGAGAGGATCCTGCTACAACCCCAACCGGAGGCCAGATGAGGCATAGCAGGAGGGATACGCAACCACAGGAGTCCAGCTGGGCCGAGTCGGTGCACAGAGCAGGAACGTCAGCCAATCTGAGTCGGTACACAGAGCAGGAACGTCAGCCGGGCCGAGTCGGTACACAGAGCGGGAACGTCAGCCAATCCGAGTTGGTACACAGAGCAGGAACCTCAGCCAGGCTGGGTCGGTACACAGAGCAGGAACGTCAGCCAATCTGAGTCGGTACAGATGCAGAATAGTCAGACAGTCCGGGTCAGTACACAGGCAGGAACGTCAACCAATCTGAGTCGGTACAGATGCAGAATAGTCAGTCAGTCCGGGTCGGTACACAGGCAGGAACAAGATGCAGAGTCATCTGGCAGGCTGGGTTGCTACACAGAGATAACACAAACTACAGGAACAAGTGCTGGTACGGAAACACCACGAAAGGGCACCGGGTAAGTGACAAGGCCCAGTATTTAAGGACAAATACTGGGCGGGGTCAAGTCACTTCAACCAGTGAGCGAGATTAATAGAGGAAACTGACAGAATGTCACCAGCATAGCACGGGCACAGTGATAGGCATGGCAGGGACCTCCATTTTCAGCTGGTAATGGGGCAGGTTGTTAAGCTCTTGTATGGAATATAGAGCGTTGTGTGCACTGTAGGAGTGACTAAATGGGCACATATTTTGCGGGCAATAGTAAGCATCTCTTTGAGGGTCTCGGATTCTGCCAGGAATCTGGTCACTATTAAATTTAGTACATGGGCGGGGGCGTGGCCTGGCAGCCGTACGGAGCGGTCATGCTTTGTGGAGGCTCCGATGTGGATGTTCATAATCGGTAGCCATCCGTTTACTACAGCCGCCTGTTGCCTGCTTTATCGTTTGCTACTGGTTCTCCAGTATCTGGGCTGTCCGGCGGAGGCACCATTCTGTGATTTGTGCACTGGGATGACTCTCGAGGATTTCGGCCTAGGATCGCGGCCTTGCGCGCCACTTCCGCCTGGCGGAGGTTCGAGCACTGCGGCCTGGCTGCTATATCAATCAGAGAGGAGCCGAGTGGAAGCGCATTAGTCTGGAAGCCCTGTTGCTTAGTGCCAGTGAGTGCATGCAAGTGCTCTCTTTAACGGAGGAGGAGAGGGGAGGTAGGGGAGAGAAGGCGAGAGAACAGCAGAGGGGAAGGAAAGAGGAGACAAGAGAGCAAACGGAGCAGAGGTACAGTGGAGATTTTGCTGTTTGTGACTTCCTTTGCTACTCTACTGCTTGTACTCAGTAAGTGCCTGCTTCTGTTGCTGATTGTGGCCCCTGTGAAAAAGGGATAAGTCATATCATATCCCCTGGAGATTTAGTGCACCCTCCTGTTTTTTATTTTTTTTCCAAAATAACCCTTTCCTTGCCAATAGCTTTCTGGTGTCACCTCCTGCACTTGAGATAGCTGCACAGCTTGGATGGTGGACTCCCCAGTTTGTCTCCTTTCATTTTTTTGTCCTCCCCTTCTGCCCCATGTATATTAGCTACTGAAAGCTCTGACTGCCAGTCTACGTTTGCCTATCTACAATCAAGATATATTGTGGCTGCAGATTAAACTGTTAGATTGCAGTATCAGTACACCCTCCATTTGTTTTTTTTTATTCCCAGTGTCCCTTTCCTTGCCAATAGTTTGCTTACTGCAACATCTATGCTCCCCTGCTGCCCTGTGTATTATTGCATCTCAGGGAAGCTGCTGCTGAGTGCTGCCTGGTTAATTCAGTGAGCATATCGAACCTGAAAATACTTTACACAGTTTGGACTGTAGAATCCCCCTGTTTGTCAACTTCCCTGTAATTGTTCCCCCCTCTGCCCCATGTATGATTGAAGAGACAGCTGGAGAGCCTCTCACTGCTGTGCCATTATTTAGATATGAATCTCAGGGGTCCTGCTGCTGACTGCTGTTTAATAATTTCACTCCCCATATCAAACCTGAAGATACTTCCAACGGCTGAGGAGCCTACTGCTGCTGTTTCATTGCCTACCTATGGCTAGTGCCCCTTCCTGCTGATTAAGTATTGGCTGCTGCAAATTCTGCGCTGCTGACTTCCCTGTCCATCTGCTTTCCTCTATATGTCACCCCCTGCTGTCCCATGTATGATTAACTATCAAATCAATTACTATGAGCCAAAATATGCATGTTATTTGAATCTTGAGTAGTCCTGTTCACACCTGCTTGCCTCAGTGGCTGCTGTCCACCCTGTGCTAACCCTGTGCTAACCTTGTATTCTACTAGTCTGGCCTGCACTTACCTTTTCACTCCCAGTATGGTTAAAAAATCATTGGAATACAAGTTGAGTAAATTTGCTAGGAGAGCTATGGCGGCGGAGGAGGTTACGGCCGTGTTGGAGGCTCCTTCTGTGGTTGCTTCACCAGCCCAGTCTTCAGCTTCTGAGGAAGATGATGCGAAATCCCAATTTACGGAAATAATGTCTGCAATCTCTACCTGCCAGGCAGTTTTGACCAACAAGATTGATAAATCGCTTACGTGCAGACCAACAGAATATGCGTGAAAGCATCACTGACGTTCGACAACGAATATCTGCTGTAGAGGACACACTTCCCCCCGTGGTTACCACGGTGGATGAATTGAAGAACCAAGTGCGATCTCTGCAATCTAAAGTGGATGATCTTGAAAACAGATCCAGGTGCAGTAATATTCGTATACTTGGGCTGCCGGAGGGCCGCGAGGGTCATGTGCCTGAGCAATATATGGAGTTGTGGATAAAGGATCATGTTGGCGAGGAAGGTCTTTCTCCATCCTTCACTGTTGAAAGGGCCCATCATATACAGACGGGCCCTAGACCCCCTGGATCTCCTCCCAGTCAGCTGATTATCAGACTCCTGAATTACAGGGATCGTGATGACATACTCTGCATGGCCAGAATGAAAGATCAAATTCTCTTTAAAACTCAACATATCTCCTTTTACCCGGACTTTTCAGCCGATGTCCAGCGTCAGAGGCGTAGATTTCAGGAGGTGAAGCGCAAACTTCGAGAGAAAAATATTTCCTACTCTATGCTGTTCCCAGCTAGATTGCAAATTATTCGTGACGGCAATACCATCTTCTTCACATCGGAGTCAGAGGCTGGAGAATGGGTGGACACTCATTAATATCTTTTCCTCACTTCATTATCTTGTAACACCGCTACTGCAGTCTCCACTTTTTGAATCTTCATTTCTTCATTCTCTCTGTTCCATGGGGTCCCTTGAGTGGCCCATGGCTGAAACACCCTCCCTTCAGACTGACCCCTCCCCTGGTGATCTACCAGAATAGGGGTTGAAATTGGTGGGACATGAGGACATGGTCTTAGACTTTGGTGGATGCTGAACTTTGATGCCATAGAGACTCTTGGTTCATGTCCCGTGATGATCTGCTATGGAGTCTTTGCTGGAGCAGAGAGGTTGGGGGGGGTCAGCTTGTTGTATCGATGTAATGCTGTTTAAATGTCTCAAAGCCTGATATGTGCATAGGTATTGTATCTGTCTATAGAGGCGGAGGGGTGAGAGAATTTTTTTTTTTTTTCCTTTCTCTCTCTTCCTCCCCCCTCCTGTTCTGTTGATGTTGCAGACCCTGTTCCAGACTATTATGCTATTATGGCTCATCTTGTTTCTCAAAATCGGGGGACTTCGTCGGTTTCTTCCCTCCGAGACTCAGGGGGGGAACTTCTTGTTGATCCACAGATGATTAATTTGCAATTTCAGTGCTTCTATTCCCGACTTTACGAATCCCGATTGACCCGCTCTGACTCTCAGATCTCCTATTTTATTGACCAATGTGGCCTTCCGCAGCTTTCCTTTGAGCATAAACGAATGCTTGACGCTCCTATTCTTCTGAGAGAGGTGGTGGAGGCTGTCCGCGGTTTGCCGGCGGGTAAGGTGTCTGGTGTGGATGGTCTTCCTGCAGAATGGTATAAAGAATTTGTGGATGTTTTGGCCCCTCACTTGCTGAATACCTTTTATGCTGCTATAGACGACGGATACCTTCCACAGTCTATGAACGATGCTTCAATTATTGTCTTGCCCAAACCGGGGAAAGATCCGGAGTTCTGTGATTCTTACAGGCCCATCTCTTTACTGACTACAGACGCCAAAATTGTGGCAAAGATTCTAGCTACTAGACTGAATGCGGTACTTGAAACTATAATACATGAAGATCAAACTGGCTTTATACCGGGAAAATCAACATCAAACAATCTTAGACGATTATTTATGCATCTGCAGCTCTCTCATGACATCACTGGATCTCGAGTGATTGCATCTCTAGATGCCTCTAAGGCATTCGACTCTGTAGAGTGGCCTTATCTTTGGCATGTGCTCAGGGGTTTTGGGTTTGGCCCTTCCTTTATCAACTGGATACATACTTTATATAGCAAACCCAGGGCTTCTGTGGTGACGGGTGGTATGAGTTCTCAGTATTTCTCCTTGCAGCGTGGTACCAGGCAGGGGTGCCCACTCTCGCCCGGTTAGTTTGCCTTGGCCTTGGAACCTCTGGCTGTTCTTATTCATGCAAATCCATTGATTAAGGGACTCAAGATGAAAGGCAGAGAGGAAAAGATTGCCCTATACGCTGATGACGTCCTGCTTTTTTTGGAAGATGATGGATGCTCTCTGGAGACCACATTGGGCTTGGTGGATGATTTTGGTACATACTCTGGATTCCAAATAAATTGGACTAAGTCCTCTTTGCTCTCAATTGATAGTAGATCAAGGGACTCTAATCCGACCACTGTTCCAATTAAATATGTGGAAGAGTGTACATACTTGGGGATTAGGGTGGCAGTGGAGATGGATTCCTTTTTGGAATTTAACTTTTTACCCAACATTCAATATTTTCACGATAAAACAACTGCATGGCTTTCCTTGCCGTTAAATGTCATTGGTCGGTCAAATCTCATTAAAATGATTTTTTTACCCACATTTTTGTATGTTTTTCAAAACACGCCAGTCCCCATACCTAAAAAATATTTCCGACAAATAGATAGAATTATCACACGTTTTCTTTTGCGGGGGGGGGAAAGACTAGAATCAGGCTGACTACACTCATGAAATTTAAACAAGAGGGGGGGATTGCATTGCCCAATTTCTATAGATACTACTTGGCGGCGCAATGTCGATATGCAATGGATTTTGTCTCTTCCCATCCTCGATACCAGACTACCCGGGTGGATGCTTTACTGCTACACCCTGCCTATACGTTGTCCCAGTTCTTGCATGGAGGCCCTGCGGTCTTTATGACTCGAACCCCACTAATAATGACCTTACATGAGGCGTGGGAGGAGTTGAAGGGGTTATTGGGATACATCGTCATGGACCCAGATACTCCCTTGTGGGGTGCCGCGGGATTACGTCACTTGATTAATAGCGACTTTGGTCCCTTTTGGGCTTGGTATGGAGTTACTTGCCTCGGATAGCTATACCAAGATAATCAACTGAAATCTTTTTTGCAATTGCACAATGAATTCCATATACCACATACTCTCTTCTATTCTTATTTATGTATCAGACACGCTCTTCGTGCTCAGTGGGGGGATCGGACCCCGGTGGTTTCTACATTACCGTTACTTGCTAGGATGATGCTTCTTGAGCCCTCACGGCCTCTTTCTTTTATTTATCATTGGCTGGATTCTTGTGTCAGAGGTGGAGAGCTCCCTTCTCGAAACAAATGGGAAATGGACTTGGGTCAATTAGAAGACTGGGAATGGGATATGGCTAAAGCGGGGCCTGCGTTGGTGGCAACGTCGACTAGGCACCAGATGATACAGCTGAATATTCTACATCATAATTATTATACGCCGGTCAGATTGTGCAGAATGGGTAGTTCCAGGTCTGATTGTTGTCTCCGGTGTGCTGGTGTTCAGGGTACGTATTTTCATTTGATTTGGGGATGTCCTGGAGTTGAGAGGTTCTGGTGTGCAGTCATGCGCATTGTGGTTCTGGTGTTGGGGAGACCTGTCCCTGTGACTCTGAAGATATGTCTTTTATCTATTTTTCCCGATGAAATTGAAGATGTTACTGACAGATATTTGCTGAGTGAGCTCTTGGTGATGGCGAGAAAGGTGGTGGCCTTGAACTGGATGTCAAGCAGAGCTCCCAATTGCAAGGCATGGATAGATCTAGTTTCGCACTGCATTCCACAATATAGATTGGTTTATATACACCGGGGTAATCCAAGTAAGTTTGACAAGATCTGGGGAAGATGGCAGACATGGTGGACAAATAGAGCAGATAATAATGTGGCACTTGATGATGGGCTAATTACTAGCGCTGGTTGATGGAGCTTTTACCTACTGCATGAGTGGCTGCTTGTGAAGTATGGTTGATGAGTGACGTTCCGGATGCACCCGGTACATATCGCAATATTATGGTATTGCTGGCTGGTGGGCGCTGCGGGTTCGGGGGAGAGAGGAATTGGGGATGGAGGGTGTTTTAGTAATTTAGTTAGGTTAGGTTTAGAGAGTTGTGGTTACTGAACGTTGTAATTAATGTTTCTTTGTACTTCTCTGTATTTGAGTTATGTATGGAACAATCTGATAATAAAATATATTTAAAAAAAAAAAAAAATTAGCACATGAGCAAAGCAGGGCACATGCACCATATCACCAATTCTCAAAGCAGCGATTATGTTGGAGCTTTTATCAGCAGACTCAAAACCAGCTTTTAAGGAGCTTGGTACAAGCCATTCCTCTATCACCTGCCCTAGCTTACTCAGAACATCTACAGCTTTGTGGGGTTGTCTCTCAAAACTCTGCATGCACAAGGTGGTGTGACGATGGTATGGACTATCCTGCTGCTGCTGTTTCCGCCTTTTAATCACAGTGCCACAATCAGAAGCACAATTACTGGCTTTCATCTGATGCTTTAAGCTACTGTTGTCCACTGTTGGTGCTGGGAGGGAAACCCAGTGAGCAGTCACAGTCATGTAGTCTGTGCTCTGCCCACTTGTCCACATATCTGTTGTCAGGTGGATTTTCTTGCCATACGTACTTTTAAGTCCTTTGTCCACCACACTAACCACCTGCTTGTACAATTCAGGCACAGCTGTCCTGGAAAAATGACTGCAGCTAGGGATATTCCAATGTGGCGCTACACAAGACATCATACATAGTAACATAGTAAATTAGGTTGAATAAAGACACAAGTCCATCAAGTTCAACCTTCTCCTCATACCCCAGTAATTTTATAGTGTTCCTGCTAACCAAATAAGTTAGTCTTTATCAGACCTTCCTGATCTGCCTACTAATAAACAGTATAACTCTGTATGTTCCCTTTGGGAAGAAATATATCTAATCTTCTCTTGAATGTATCCATTGTGTCTGCCATAACCACCTACTTGGGCAAAGAATTCCACAATTTAAAGGGATAGTAATGTTTCATAATAAAAGCAGCTCCAATTAATCATCATAGTATTTGGGCTTTGGAGAGTATTTCAATTCTGTCAGAGTTGTAGTTCAAAAGTAATTCAATGACAAAGTATCCCCCTTCGATCCCTTTTTACTGATGTAACACTGCTCAGCCAGAAGGGAGGTGCCCAGGTAGATTTCAGAGAGGGACAATCTTCAATTAAGATAAGGGAAAAACCTGAAAAACTTGTCAAGGTGGGCAGGGCTTTCATTGTTCTCATAGAAAGAAGATTGTCCCCTGCTGTTATCTGTCTGGTCTGTGGACTGCATTCCACATCTGAGAAGAGATGGCTTACACTAGGTAAAAGGGGCAGGAGGGGAAACTTTGCTTGTGAATATATCTCAAACCATAAAGGTTTGAGAGATAAGACTTATATTGTTCTTCATGTTGTTTTAATGCCTACAAAATAAAATAAAGATAAAACAAAATATTACTATCCCTTTAACAGACCTCACTGTAAAAAAAAACCTTTCCTCTGCTGAAGTCTAAACCTCTAATCTCAAGTGGTGTCCCCTGGTCATCTGATCAGGCCTTGGAATAAATAGCTCACCACAGAGATCCTTGTATTGACCTCTCATATATTTGTACAATGTGATAAGGTCTCCTCTTAGTCGTCTTTTCTCTAGAGTAAATAAACCAATTTTGTCTAGTCGTTCCTCATACGTCAAGTCCTCCATTCCCTTAATTAATTTTGCTGCTCTTCGCTGTACCCTCTAGTTCTAGTGTATCCTTTTTCAGAACTGGTGCCCAAAACTGCACTGCATACTCAAGGTGAGGCCTTACCAATGATTTGTACAATGGCAAAATGATGTTATCCCCTCTTGCTTCAACACCCCTTTTTATGAAAGACAGGATTTTGTTTGCCTTTGCTACTGCTGTTTGACACTGGTCACTGTTTCCAAGTTTGTAGTTGACAAGGATACCAAGGTCTTTCTCTATCAACGAGCCCCCTAAAATGATTCCATTAAGTTTATAAGTAGCCTTGAGATTATTTCCTCCCAAATGCATTACTTTACACTTCCCCACATTAATCTTCATATTCCATTTGTTTGCCCAATCTGCCATTTTATATTAATCCTTCTGGAGAGAGCAATTATCCTGTTCTGAATTAATTACCCTGCATAATTTAGTGTCATCTGCAAATATTGATAATTTGCTCTCTATATTTATGTCTAGGTAATTTATAAACATGCTAAAAAGCAGCAGACCTAATACTGAACCCTGAGTTACTCCACTCTCCACTTTAACTGTATTGGAGAATTGTCCATTTACAACCACACACTGTTCCATATCCTTCAACTAGTTTTGTATCCAATTGCAAAGGTTATCTCCTAGCCCTGATTTCCTTATTTTATACCCAAGCCTTCTGTGTGGCACTGTATCAAATGCCTTTTCAAAATCTAGATATACTACATCAACTGCCTTGCCATTATCAAGGTTGCTGCTTACTTCCTCATAGAAGCTGAAAAGGTTAGTTTGGCATGATCTATTCTTCATAAAACCATGTTGATTCCTGCTAATGATCTTATTTTTTCTGTTGTAATCCTGAATAAAGTCCCTTATTATCCCTTCTAGCAGTTTTCCCACTACAGAGGTCAAACTCACAGGTCTATAGTTTCAAGGTTCTGTTTTAGCTCCCTTCTTAAATAGAGGCACTACATTAGCTCTTCGCCAATCTTGTGTCACTGAGTTCTCTGAAACCTCGGTTTTCTATAAAAGAATATGGCAGTATGTCCTTTGCCAGCATCTTGGCAACCTTGTCATTCCAAAGGCGTACTTTTGCGATTATTTTTGTGAAGTTTTTGTCTCCTTCCCAGGAACTCAGTAAGTGTGGGTTGGCAGGACATGGCAGAAGAACCCTGAAACTTTATTGATTTAACATTAATAGAGGAGGTGGTGGTGGTAGATGCAGCATGTGTGGGCAGTCTATGACTCTTGCTATCTCCTAGAGCAAAGCCAGTCATCATACTCCTCTGCAGCAGGAGCCATAGGTGTTATTTGGACTCAACTAACTGTTGGCACTGGCAGTAGCACACTCTCTGACACATAAATAACTTCAGCACTTCTTTTTTCTGCCCTAGAGGCCTGAGAACATTTTAAAGTACTTCTGCTGCTGCTAGTTGTGGCATCTTTGGCCTGCTGACAGTGTGTCTCCCAGTCAGACCTGTGGTTGTGCTTCAGGTGGGATCTCATAGAGGAGGTGCCTAGGTGTGAGCCTGCTTTCCCCCTGGTCACGGGCTTTTTACATAGACAACAGATAGCAACATGCTTAGCTTGAGGATCTTGAGTGAAGTATCTCCATACTGTGTACTTCATGGAATGAGGGGTTCCTGAGGTGGTGCTGCTGCTACTACTACTACTGGGTCTAGATGTTGATGCAATTCTACTGCCACTACTACTAGGTGTCAAAGGTGCAGCACTTACAGCAGCAAAGGCACTCATCATATCTAACATTGTGAATGTTAACCTGTGTTGTTGTTGCTAGGTACTCAAAACAGGTGTGTGTGTCTGAGTGGGTCTTGGACTTTGAAGAGGCTACAATGCTGATGATGATGACTGATAGGGTGACTGTGTGCTTTTTGACATCTGTGCTTGTCCAGGGTCAGACTTTCCAATGGCTTTCTCAAACAGTTTATAGACAGGCACAGTGCTCCTTAAAAGTGGTGAAAGAATCAGACTTTGACTTTCTGCTAAACTTATAGCCCTGTTATCATCCTCACTCTCAACTTCATCTGTATCTGAACAAGAAAAGGATGCTGGAGGGATATTTTCTAGATCTGCATCATCACCAGTCATCATTAGGTCATCCTCAGCAGCATCAGCATTGCCTGACAGTTCTTGCCCACTACTACACTTATATTCCTCTAAGCTTTTGGGGGTCTCAAACAATTTCTTTTTACTTTTACTGTAACAAAGTTCCCTACTACTTTGAGGATGGGTGTTTTCGTGCTTGTTTGTTTGTTGTCTCACTGTCTGATGCAGCATGCACTTGTTGTCATTATCAGTGTTCTTCTAATTTGCTTCTTTATTTCTACTGGCACTGGTGGTGCTGGAACTAGTTTTGCTGAGACCTTGACAAACTGCATCCTCCCTTGGAGTAGAGGTATCATCATCATCACTGATTGCACATTCTTCAGCAACCATTGCTGCAGTCAGTTTTTGAACTACTACTTAACTCTCATGTCCTGCACTGCTCCGCCCCTCCCCCTTCCCCCCTTCCCCTTGTACGTTTACTGGACATTAAGTGTTTTTTTACTGTATGGGTACACAACACAACTGATGGAGCTGTATGATGCCTTGCCTAAGCCTGTCTGTCACTATCACCTAATATATGTTTTTTTTTTTTGTTTTTTTTTTTAAAGTTGTCCACCCTGTTGTCTTATCACTGTGTGTCCAAAAAAAATTCTAACTGAAAAACAAAATCAACAAAGTCTTTCCCCATTCTTCCTCCAGACAATTACAGTTTGCCAGTCAGGCACATGGATTTTTGGAGTATTTGGGGGTCAACCTCATTCCTCTCTTCTTCTCCCCAGAGTGCCTCACTGACTCTCCTAATAAACACTTACACAGAACAAGTGTCCTACTAAAATATTCCCTAAACTAAACTTCAATTCACCTCTCTGTCTTGTCTAGCTCAAACAAGGTGCTGCTCTCTCCTCTCGCAAACACAAAATGCAAGCTGTGAGAGCGTGACAGCCTTTTGTATAGCTATAGAAAACATTTCTTCCCATTGAGTTTAATGGGCGGAAAAGGTGTGAAAGAGCAGAAAATCAGCACTTTTTGGGGGAAATTATTCGCTAAGCGGAAAGTGCCATTATTCGCCGATTTCAGTTTGAGGCGAAAATTTTCACCCATCCCTAGGTTTTACATAGGATTGCTATGGTCATGTTTCTGATATATGTTGCATGAAGCTTGGTATACTGTCTAGACATATATTATTGGATTTGATTCTAAGTATATTCTTGGTATAATCTATTATTGACTATATTAATTGCAATTTATTTGTTTTATTCAGAAGGTATGCAATAATTGAAACTGGTAGATACTTAAATTATAGTGATCCAATCTGGGATTTTATTCCAGTTAGTTTCTCTAAATTTTTATATTCCATGTGGTACAAGGAGAATTGTCAGATGACCTGGCTTAAAATTAAAGCTTACTCACCTGACAACCTACCTTAAAACTTAATTAGCATAGTTTATACAGTTTCTGGGGCAAAGGTAGTTATATGCTGCTGCCAACTGTATTTTAATTAATCATAGGATCAATTATCCTTTTCTATGTTGCTGGGTTCAATTATTGTTATTTAGTACCTCTGAACATACGTATGTATGGTTAACCCTTTAATTGCTGGTAATACTAATTGTGATAATTGTGGTTTGAGTTATTGTATCTCTATTGAAATTGGTATTCACTCATTGTTGTTTACACTTTTTCTATATATATTATATTGTACTTAAATAAATTATATATATTTTTGCACAAATATGCATAATTGATTATTTTATCAATTCTTTACTGTGAAGTAACATGTCAATACCTAGTATTGTGTAAAGTTCTCAAATGTATTTAATACTATTATTTATCTATTTATGTGAAGATATCCAACCTAATTGGTTCTCCTGTTAACCTGATTATATCTGAATATATATACATATATTTTGGAGGCACCGCTGAGATCTATACACAGGGTTGACACATTTGTCAAATAATTTTATTGGCAGATATATTACACCGTAACATATTTGTGCATAAACATGTCTCAGTCAGGTTCTTCTGTGTCTGATCCAGTGGAACAGATCTCAGAAGAAGACATAAAATGGGCTGAAGAAGGCAGGCTAATTTATGCAATCCATTCTCACCTAAAAATTAAAAGAGATGCACAGCAATGGAATGATGATATAGAGTTAAGAGTAGTATGCCAATTTGATAAAACTTGAGAATCTGATAGCTTCTATTATAGAGCTTTAAATAAATGTATAGAACAAACCAAGCCAAAGGAGTTGGATATTGATATCTTACTTCTCGTGCCCAAATTGTTACAAATTATCACTTACCAGAGAAACAAATTAGAGGCTACATAAGAAGGTATGGAGCCAATAAAACAAACACTGAAGGCTAAGATTGAAAGAATCTCTGAGTTAGAGAAAGATATGCGTGATTACCATAAACTAGTAAGAACACAGGAAGAAGAAATTCAGTCTCTCCAGCACCAGATAAATGGGCTAGAGAGCAGGTGTAAAGATAATCTGGCAAAAGTGTGGTCTGCAATAAAACAGCATTCTATCCTCAGTGCTGATATATTTAATTTAAAATGTGAGAACCACAATTTGCAAGAACAAGTTAAGCAACTCCACTCTCATTTAGACAAGTGGGCTCATGAGAATACCAAACTTCAGGAGCAAGTGTTGGTATACCAGTCCATTGATAGTGCCCCTAAAGGGGACATATCAATGTATCAAGGGACGTTGGATATCTTGTCCAGGCAGATACAGGAATTGTCAGAAAGAATGCAGGCCTTTACCGCCTCTCACCCTGGCTGGGGATTGCTGATGGAGTGCCAGGTACTCCCTTGCTGCAGCCTAGGCTGTGTAATGGTGCTGGTTGTGAAACCAGATTGCTTCACCCCAGTTGAACCAGGTTGCAACAAAGATGGGAGTACCCTGGGAACCATTGAAAACCAGGCCGACGGGACGAGCTGGAAGCAAGCGGAAACAAGTCCAGAGGAAGATGTGTGGATTTTTACAAGATGTGGTCAGTCCAGCCGAGGTTCAGAACAGAGGGCTTAAGAGATTCTGAGGTCAGTAGTGTAGCCAAAGGTCAGGAGCCAGGTACAGGAGACAAAGCCATGGTCTGAGGATAGCCAGTGGTCAGGAGCCAGGTACAGGAGACAAAGGCCGTGATCTGAGGATAGCCAGTGGTCAGCAACAGAATTGGATCAAGACAATGTAGCAGGCAAAAGAACGTCAAGCAGGCCAAGGTCAAAATACAGGTAAATCAGCAGGAGACACAAACAGCTAAACACTAAGAAGCTTGTGGAACAGGGACCCATAGCCCTGGGCTACCTGTTTAAATATAAGAGAGCACCAATAGGAAGAGGCCAGGAGAGGGGCTCGTCTGGGAGCTGTGCCCGATAGGTAAGAATCCGCTGGATAGGAAACAGAGCCGGACGCAGGCGCAGATACAATGGATGAAGCAGCGGGTATCAGCATCCTGCGTATGCCCGGCCAGGAACAACGGGCCGGTGCTTGGGATGGCAACCTGCCACGAGTGAGGGAAGAGGCGGCCACAACTGAGCGAGCACTGGGACAGACCGTGACAGTCACCTAATATATTTAGTTGTTTGTTTACTTTTTTAATTATCATTATTGTTTATTTTTTAAGTTGTCCACCCTATCTTATTACAGTCTGCCCAAAAAAATTATAACTGAAGAACAAAAACAACAACTTCTTTCCCCAGAATTCCCCAGCACAGAGACAATAAAAGCAAGATCAGCAAGCAAATTGGTCCCCAGCTGCCTATGTTGTGCCAGTCAGTCACATGGAATTTTAGGTTATTTGGGGTCAACCTCCTTCCTCCCTTCTTCTCCCAAGAGTGCCCCCAGACTTTCCTAATACAGAGAACAAATGTCCTAAATAAAATACTCCCTAAACTAATCTTCAATTCCCCTATCTTCTCTAGCTCAAAAAACATGCTGCTTTCTCCTCTCACAAACACAGTTTGGCATGCTGTGAGAGCCTGACATCCTTGTATATGGCTCTAGAAAAGTAGAGAAAACTTTCATGTGTGTGGGGTGGGGTTTTCTTTCATTTGATTTAAATGCAATGAGCTAGGAGAAAAACACTGGAAAACATCACTTTTTCGCTGGAAATATTTCGCCAAGCAGAAAGTTCCATTATTCACCAATTTTGGTTTAAGGTGAAAGTTTTCGCCCATCCCTAATGGCCAGCAAGTTAACTGAAAGGCAAATTCTCAACCTTTCACCACTGAAAAGGAGAACTGTTCCTGTCTGTAAACTGGTTGAGAAAACAATTGGAAGGTCTGACTCTGGACAAGCAAAGATACCTCAAAATACATAGTCATCCTGTTGGTCATCAGCATCATCACCATTTCCAAGTCCAAACCCAACTCAGTCACACAAACACATGTGTGGCATAACAACAACATAGGTTATTAACAACCACAACCTGCTGGAAGTGCTGTATCTTTAACACCTAGTAATAGTAGCAGTACAATTGCAGTAGTAGAAACACCCCTCAGGAACCCATCAGTCCAAGAAGTCCACAGTATGGAGATACTTCACTCATGATCCAAAAGTTAAGCATGTTGATATCTGTTGCCTGTTCAAAAAGCATGTGAGCATGGGGAAAGCAGGCTCACACCTAGGCACCTGCTCGATGAGATACCACTTGAAGCACAACCACAGGTCTGAGACACACCTTGAACATGTCACAGGTGCCAAAATTAGCAACAGCAAATGCTCTCCAAAAAGTTCTTGGGGCTCATAGGCAGAGAAGTAGTGATGCTATTTATGTGTAAGAAAGAGTGCCACTGCCAACAGTTATTTCATTCAAAATGATACCTTTGGCTCCTGCTACAGAGGAGTATGATGACTGATGGGTTTGCTGTTGGAGATGTCATGGAGTGCATACACATACCACCACCAACTTCACCACCTCCAGAAGTCATATCATTAAAGTAGTAAAGTTACACAGTTCATCTGCTATGTACTGCTATCCCACACTTTCTAAGTTCTTAGAAAGAAATCAAAACCTGCACAAACATAATGCAAAAATACCCCTATGGAACAGTAAACTTTCCAAAATGTTGACGTTGACATGCTGCCCTTTTCTTTTGTTGAAAACAGCAGCTTTAAAAACTGATGTCATGTGTTGCACCCTGCTGTAATATCCCAAGCCACAGTTATTTTTCAAGGATGGTTGTGCCAATGTTACATAATCAGGAAGTTAGTGTTGTGGGCAAAGGAATTCAGCCTGTTAACAACCTTGTTCAACTAATATGTTGTTTTAGGACTCACAACTTTGACTTTCGCTATTTATTTTTCCACTTCAGTCCTTAAAAGAACTAATATTGTGGTAGGAAATGTTGCAGTCATAGGATACGTAGGTGAAAATGTATTGGCAATAGTGAAAAAGTAGCCAAAATTTGAAATGGAGAAAAGGAGAAAATGTTTGTGAAAAAAGTGAAACAATTTGGGTATTTTTGTGAAAAAGTCATGCAGGAAATTTTCCTTAGGTTTTGCCCACCCCTACTTGTGTTGTGCCAACTTGATTTGTCCTCTCCATTCCCTTATGCACAACCTTGTCACTGTCACAATGCAGTTGCTGATGATTTCACTATGCCTGCCCCAAGGGAAAAATATTCACACAACTATGATTTCAGGAAGGGAAGAGGTGGAGAAGAATTGCCTTTTTCTTCTCCACAATTACCTTCACTAGCTGAGGTAGGTGATGCTAGAACTGCCTCAACATCATCACTGGAACTAGGACAAATTATTGTTGTCTAATGGAGTAAGCCGCTGCTTGAAGAAGTCATTCCCATGTTGTCCATGCCATGTTTGTCCACTCCTAGATAACATGGGAGGGATGATGTTGGGGGACTTTGCCCCATTGGGTCTAGGAAATTATGGTTCCCAGTCCATTTAGCTCTTGTGGTGCCACTGCTAGTGTTGATAACACACATCTCCTTAGAGAATGAGTCACTAGCCTCAAAGTCCATCCGACTTCTCTTTAAAAAAACACAAAAAAAAACACTGGTGGTAGTCTGGGGAATGTGGGCTCCCAATCCCTTTAGCACTGATAGTGCCACTGCTAGTGTTAGTGACACATTTCTCAGTGAGTCAATAGCCTCAGGGTCCATCCACATCTCTTTTTTTTACAACAGTGGAGGTGATCAAAGGTTCAGCCAGCACTATGAACAACCAAGTAACCACTTTATTTTGTTAATATGCTATTTGAATGTATTTATTTTTTCTCTCTCTGCTCCTTCCACTCACCTTTTCTCCTAAAATGAACCACACTTGAATTCAGGAAATGATGTATATGGGCAAGAGGCTTCCACTCAATGAGTAACACAGGAGGGAAATGGAAGAATTGCAAGAATGTTCCTACTGAAAAGGATACATGTTTCTAAATAGGTGAAACTTCCCACCAGAATGTTAAGAGCCATGTTTTTTTGCAAAATGTCTCCTGGAAACACAAAAGGAATGGTGGCCTGGTGGGACACCTTTCCAACCTTCTCAGATAAATTTCACCTTCCACACAATCATATTTTTCTATACTTGCAGGATAAATCATATGGACACAAAATCACCATACAAATCATAAAATATCAGGTGTTGAAGGTGTTTGACTCTTACTTAAAGCATGTAGAGACCACAATAGTGACCATTTCAAAGCTACTCTCTACTATAGATCACATACAAATGAAAGGGGGAATCACCTCATGGGTAGCAGACCATCCAATTATATCCATAGACATTCTTAGGGCCACATATCAATACATCATGGGTCACATGTGTAGGGATTCATACTTTAGCATTTTAGCCTTTTGAACACTTTTTAACACGTCCATTTCATATTAGGCACATGCTTTAGGAAACTCATTGGCAAATCTTTTAGCCGGTCATTTTTGGTGATAGAAGTTGAGTCCCACTCCCTTCCTAAAGCTAGAATCTGCTTGGATGGGATGTGTGGTTTCTGCAGGGAATGTTCAGTGCCCTGCTTAACCTCACATCCCAGTCACTGGGAGAGCAGGAAGACAATTAGAACTGGCCATATGAAAGGCAATCCCTGTTCAAATTTCTCTCAGTTGGCATCGGACAACATCCCGAAAAATATCAGGAAGCAGCAGCGGAACCTGCATGGATTTCTGGGTTTTAATTAGTGATGGGTCGAATACTTTCACCTCAAACTAAAATTGGCGAATACTGGCACTTTCCGCTTGGTGAATAATTTTCAGCGAAAAATGCAGTTTTTCTGATTTTTTTGCCTAGTTCCTTCCATTGCAATCAATGGGAACATTGAATTCACACACAACATATAGCAAATATTATTTTATTTCCCAAAGGCAGAGTATAAAAGGGGCACGAAGGTGCTTGTGTTGGTGGAGTGTAGGGAAAGAATCAGTTGAACAGGGAATGTGTTTTTGGGGGGTTGTTTCCTGGGATTTGGGGGGGCAGTTAATAAAAAAAATCCTAAATACAATTAAAAATACCTTATAACACATGGTATAAAAGGTGTCTGAGGAGGGTGCCTGTGTTGGTGGGTGGAGTCTGGGGAAAGAATCAGTTAAACAGGGAATCTGTAAAGTGATAGAGACAGGAAACCCCTGCTACTGAGGCAGACTGATACTTGACTTGATATAGTATTTTGTAGAGGATGATTTGTAAAATTTGTTGTTAGAGGGCCAAACTCTAACTCAAACAGACTTGTTAGAGACAAACCCCAAAACATTTTTATTTTTTTAGGACTACGTTTTTTTTTTATTTATTTAAAATATTTTTTAAAGCACAAGCCTTGAGAATAAAAAAATGCACTACTGGCCTGGTGTCATGTCGTGTTGGCCAGTGGCAATTGTCAAATGCCCTGATGTAGATGTGGAATTTGTGACTGCTGTTCTTGCTTCTTCTGCTGAGTTGTTTAAGCATCAGGATGATTAGGCAGCTCAAAGGGAATGGGGTAAACAACAGCAGTAACATGGGTGATGGATGATGTAGGTTCCACTTGCCACAACTAGCTCCAGTGTTACACCTGAGGCAGAAGCAGCAGCACCATAACTAGCCCCCACCACTTCAGGTATATGTGGAGAAGAAGTTGGCTAATGATTCTTCTCCACCTGCCCCTCCTCCAAAATCATGGGTGTATTGTTACTAGAATAACAGAGCAGGAACTGTGCCTCTCATCAGCAACTGCAGTGTGCACAGTGTGTGTGATAAATAACACCTGGCACAACTCTGTCCAAACAGCATGGTACCAGAAACCAAGTACTGATGCTGTCACTATGACCCTTGTCCACACCCTGCTAAGGACACATGACAAGTTGCTGACAGTTTAATAATAATGCTGAACCCTCCATGCCACCATCTTAACATATTCTGCTGAATGGAATCTCCTCAGATGCAGCTTGATGCCCTGCTTGCGATTCTTCTCCACCACATTGCCATGTGTGGTCAGTGCACCACACAGTGTGCAATGGGTTGACACGAACTGCCACATTCTAACATCTATGGATTGGCTATCATTTGGCGGGGAGGTAATGATGAACGAGATGGATTGGCAGAAGATGTAGTTGATGGCGAGCTAGTTATTTTGCTCATGATTGAATTTGCAGCCTCTGCCCGGGTTTCTCTATTCTTCCTCCTCTTTGATATCCACCTCACCTCTTGTTGCCTTTCTGCATAGTCAGGGGTACAGCAACATCGGTGCTTGATTTCCGGGGTGGGTGTTTGGCTTTAACATGTTTGACAGTTGACATCAGTGTCATGGTGTCTGTGTTTCATGTGTATCAGGGCGGTTGTGCCAATGTGTGTTCCCTCCTTTCCACTTCCCACTGGCTTGTCACTAATTATGCACAGTGCTGTAGGTGATGACTGCACTGTTCCTGCCCCAAGAGAAAAATTGTCCCACACCCATGACTTCAGAGGGTAGGGAACAGGTGGAGAAGAATGGCCTCTTTCTTCTTCTCCTTCACATTCACCTTCACTGTCTGGCGTAGAGGATAATGTTGCTGCTGTTTCTTGCTACTGCCTCAGAATCAGTACTGCAGCTAGGACCAGGAGTATTGCTGCTGCTGGCTAGTGGAACCTGTCCTAGTCCCCCATCACTTTGTTGACCCCATTCTCAGTGTCCACAGTGGTCTGTGGCACACTAGCCTGCTCCTCAACATCCTGCTGCTCTTGCAACTTAGCATCAGCAGGAACTAGAGCAGTTGCAAACTCCACAAATTCCAAAAGCTCACTGATGCTGGTAGTGGTGATGCCCATCCTCATCCTTGTCTCCCATTTCTTCTCAGTTTGGGCTAAAAAGGCCATCAGTGTTTCTTCCACCCCAGCTTCTCCACTTTCATCATCATCACCACCAGTTCCTCCATACTGCTGCTGCTCTATTACAGACATCTCACTGCTGGTTGGAGGAGGTGATGAGAAATGTGACAGAGGGTCCCCTAATGTCACACTTGCCATTTCTTGTTGACCTGAAGAAGGCAGATTGGCAGCACTAGCAGCAGGCACATGTAGCTGATCTGTGTTCCTGGTGGTGGTGGTATTATTGCTGTGCCTGCTAGCCATCAGTTCTGGCTTCTGCAGGATAATGTTCCACCTGGACAATGCCGTGGGAGGAAGGGTCTCCCAGGGTCAAGGGAATGGTGTTGGGTCCCTTAACCATTAGACTGGAAGCTCTCAATTGCTTAACCTACCATTCCCCTAACACTATTCCCACCAACTGCTTCACCATTACTGTTACTACTACTAACACCAACCACATCAATTTCAGCTCCTGAGTCTTCCTCTTCACAGTCACTAGTAATATGATGATTACCCCTCCTTCACTCTTAACACTAACAAGCTGTTAGACCTTCTTAGTAGTAGTACTAGCACTGATGGGACTTCTTTGGGATGGCAAGTGTGACTTAGGGTCCCCTACTGTCACACTTGGCATCATCTTCTCCTTCCCCTCTCCTGACTATTATAAGACACACTGGCAGCAGGTCCAGTACTGGTGGCAGCAGGCTCAGCACTGGCAGCAGACACATCACTGGTGAAAGCATGGGCAGCATGTCTGACAGTGGGCACAGTACTGATGGCAGCAGGTTCAGCACTGGCAGCAGACAGAGTACTAGTGGCAGCAGGGGCAGCACTGGCAACAGGAACAGCACTGGTGGCAGCAGGGGCAGCATGTATGACATCAGACACAGCAAAGGTGGTAGCAGTAGCAGGGGCAGCATATCTGACAGCAGGCACAGCAATGTTGGTATCAGTAGCGGGGGCAGCGCATCTGGCAGCAGGCACAGCAATGGTGGTAGTAGGGGCAGCATGTCTGGCAGCAGGTACAGGCAGCTGACATGTTCTGATTTCACTACTACCTTTTTCTTCTTCCTCCCTTGACATTAATATCCCCAAGATCCCTAGAGGTGATTTAGGGGGACTGGCATTTGTTCCGTAGTGCTCACTTCCTCCTCCTCCTCATACTCAGTGGACACATAAGTGTCCATTTAGTTCCTTCTTTTATTTGTTTCAAACATTCTCATATTAATATCAGTCACTATGAGCTTCTCCTGCATCAATTTTGCAAAAAAGATCACAGCAGAATATCACAGCATATCTACCTTGCTCTTTAGCTGCTTCTATTGTGCTTCACTTCCTCAAATATGTCACATTTTTATAGTGAATAGGTGAAAAACACATAAATCAATGGGTGGAAAGTTTCTAGCCATTGAAAAAAATGGTAAAGAATTCTGACCAATGGGCGAGAAATGCAAAGATTTTAATCACTGTCTTTAAAGCAGATTTTCCTGCAAAAACTCAGACAGCAACGTGGTTTTTGCTGATTTTTTCGCAGGAACACGCCAGGACCTTTCGCCCACCTCTGAGTGTTAGCTGATAATCCCATTTCTTATGCTATTTAGCGTGGTTTATAGGACTATGATGAACATTGGGCCACCAGACAGCTGATAGGGAAATTGAATTCCGACACTGGTTTTTCTCGTGGTAATTTGATTGAGCCCCTAGAGAGATAATTTTTTATTTATCTCCTAATATGATGTTACCTTACCCTGCAATTACTGCATCTTTCTTTTTGAGATAAGATTCACTTTTATGTTAAGTTTGAGAATATCTATTTTAAAAGGGGAACTTTCAGCTTAATTTGAGTTTGCATATTTGAAAACTATTAAAAGCTGCCTATATGTCATGTTAACCAAAAGGCCAGCAAATGTACAGTTCAGGACATATTCACACTTCTTCAAAGGGACAGTAATGTCCCATAAAAAATATTTAGATTTAGGTAGATATTGAAAAATTAAATTATTTTATAAGGGACCGTTAGGGACATAATTCAGCTTTGCTTATACATTGCTCTAATGACAGAACCCATTATCTTATACAGTGAGAAGTGTGTATCATATAATGAAATGCATATATCATATACTGCAATACATATACTTTATAGTGAAATCTATATGTAATATAATGAAATGCATATACTATATACTGAAATACATGTCATATACTGAAATACATATGTAATATACTGAAACTGATACATTATATACTGACATTGATATAATTAAATCTATATATTATATTGTGAAACACATATGCTATATAATGAAATCCAGATATCTTATACTGAAATGCATATGCTATATACTGAAATTTATATGTTATATAGTGAAATCCATATGTCATATACTGAAATACATTTCTTATAATGAAATACATGCTGTATACTGAAATTCATATCATATACTGAAAACCATGTCATATATTGCAATCCATATATTATATATTGAAATCTATAGTCTATATACTAAAATCCATATATTATATACTGAAATGCATATGCTATATATTGAAATCAATATGTTATATAGTGAAAAACATATATCATATACTGAAATATACTAAAATACATATATTATATAATAATTTGCTAAATCGTGTGTAACGCCGCGACATGCGCAGTAGACACTGTTGCATGTGCTGCAGTCATGCGCAGTGGAGGCTGCAGTCATGCGCAGTGGAGACTGCCCGCGCCACGGCTGATACAGAGCTGGGCGCTCCGAAGGAGCATGACTGCCCCGCGACCGGGTGGCAATGGCACTGTGGCCCGTGTAACGGGCTGTTCAACTAGTTTCATATACTGTAATACATATGTTTTATACTGAATTGCATATGTTTTATACTGAAATGTATGTGCTATAGAATTAAATCCATATACTATATACAGACATTTTTTGGGAGTGAAAAACACATTTTCATACACTGAAATTAGTCATCAGTCACATGATCCTGATCTTTTCTTGACCCTGGCCCCTGGATTCTGTTTCCTGTGACTCATTCTCCAGTTGTAAGCAACAGACCTATCTGATACAATAGGTGATTTCATTCAGGACTATCCAATATTTCCAGCCCATCAATGATATGGGACTTTTATTTGATAACCCTTTGAGTGCCAGAGGGTTATGGAATGCAGTGCAATGCATTCCCTAGCCCACTGGGACTCAAAGGGTTAATACTACAAAGAGATCCTACAAGTGGATCATTTTGAAATGGAACTTGTGTTTTAGAAAATGTATCTAATGCATCTCTATTTCTTAATTTTTGCTGAAGATTTGTCACATCTGTTCTGTTCTGATGCTGGCCCCTTGACTGTTTACTTAGACTCATTCTACTGCAAGCAAGGGTAGTAGGCCTTATTCAGTAGGTGAGTTCATTTAGGCCTGTGTAATATTTCCAACTTCTTTTATTTGCAAATGCTAGTACTGTCAAAGAGTTCCTAAAGTGGATCATTTGGAATGAAACTTGTGTTTTAAAATATATCTCAATGTCTTACTTTTAGCTGAAGAAAACTCTCTGCTGGGTTTGTATATTCCTGATTGTTTCTCTAGTTTTTTTTAACTTAAAATTGTATGCAGATTATGTTTGCCCTGTTCAGAAACAATAAATCCCTGCCAACGAAGCTGCATTGCTCTGGAGTTTTATTGGAGCTTGAATGTGCATAAGATTGCATGGAATGTCCCATATATAACAGCCATAGAGGGGCACAATGCTACCCAAGAAAACATAATATGCCTGGAGAAGAGACCCTAACCCTTTGATTGCCAGATGGGTATGCAATGCATTGGTTTGCAATGTGTTGTGTACCTCTCTGGCACTCAAAGGGTTAATGGTCTTGAAAGCTTACACTCTAATAGTATTCTATTAAAGGTATCACCTTGACTTTACTAGTTCCTTATACAACATTCGCAACACCAGTGTTTAGGCAGGTGAGATTTTTTTTTTTTAACCCCCTGCTTTTACACTCAATCCACTAATTAATATTAGTATTGGAATGTATTCATTACTGCTAACTGTCCCTAATGCATTTTGATACAACAGACACAGCATTAGGAAGCATACAAACACATTTGTGTAACCCCCAAGTATATGTGACACCTTCTTAAAATGTGAAATTGAAACAGAGTCCTACAATGCAAAATGAAGATGGGATATTGAGAGAGGACTATACATAGGAAAGGGATGGAGAGACATATGTCCAAACATTTGAAACTAGCAGCATGGGACAGAGTTGCCTGGTTGTTTTTTTAACAAATGCTTAAGCCTTTGCGTGGCAGAGAGGTACAGAACGCATTGCAATCCATTGGCACTCAAAGGGTTAATGTGAGGCTCACACAGGAGTGTATATATAATGTACACAGTATGTAAATGAATATACATGATATATTCTCGTGTGTGTGTACAGTGTGTAGATTAATATACATGATATATATAGTAGTGTGTGTGTATGTGTGTGTGTACAATGTGATATACACTCCTGTGTGTACAGTGTTTAGATCAATATGCATTGTATATACATTCCTATGTCAGTCAGCCTCACGTTGCGTCCTCTTGTGCCATTGAAAGGGTTAAGCATTGGTTACAAAACAAACAAACAGACAGGTAATATCTCAAACTGCTAGTATACTATAGTACACTTATGAAGTCATCCTTTGCAGGGAGATGCACACATCCCTATGCCTAGTAATCACCCTCCCTCTGTTTGTGAAGCAAATTAATTCCTCATCAATATCCATTCTCATGCTCTTACCTACACATCCATTCTCAGCCGTCCATCCACTCTTGCACTCATTCATTGACACACTCCTACCTACCCATCCAATGTTTGTTGTTACCCTTCTACCCAATCTTGCAGCCATAATCTCTCACCCTCCATCCCACCCATCCACACCCTTCATTGTCACCCTAAAACCCACCCACCCATGTGTTCTCCATTCTCCACTCTTTCACCTATCCATTAGCTATTGTTACCGTCCCAGCCACACTTGCATTGAATGGCTCCTTCCTCTTGTCTTCCCCATACATCAAAAGCCAGCACCTGCCTCACTCGCAGTCGGTGTGAGTGGAGGCTGGGCAAATTTTGGCATGCAATGCTGTGTGCTTTAGAATATAAGTGTTCACATCATAGGACAAAATTCCAACTGACTTCGCTACATGACGTACTATGACCGTTATGGTCCTTATACTGACTGATGACGGTCATAGTACGTCACTTATTTTTTACTTAGAGCGCTCCACCGGAAAAGCTGTAAGTAAAAATAGGGCCTAAAATTGACCGCTCCAAGACTGGAGCGGTCTCTCTTAGGCCCCGAAGCGGTGCGCTGATACACGCAACAAATCACGTGTACCAGCGCATCAGCAAAGATCAAAGCGGTCCTTATGGGACGGAAACATCCCATGACTGCTAGTCCTTAAGGGGTTAAAGTTACCAAGGAACATACACAAACACACACATGGTAGCTGCAGAGGTATGGGAAAGTGGGGAGCTGTGAATTGACAAAGTCCATTGGGATGTCTTAATCCCTTAAGGACCGTGAAAATCTGAGGTGGATTGCACTTAAGGACCGGAGCAATTCTGACTTTTTTGACCAACAGTGTTTTTCCAGTAATTCTTTTATTCCAGCCACATACATTATATACTGTTTTTTACGCACAACTAGAGCTTTCTTTTGATTCCACACTTAAATGGATAACCCATCAATTACATTATTAAAATGAAAGAAAACAGTTAAAAAAATTTTAAAAAAATCCTCCATTTTATTTTTTTTTCTCTTGTGATCATTTGGGCGCAATAGGTTACATTTTTATGGACACTGCATGAAAGGCATGACCGGTTATTCATACCTACTAAATGGGCAGTTTTAAGTTGGCACTCTCCCTCTGGGGCGAAAATCCCCATGACCCTTTTTTACACACTATTTTTCAGAAGTTTAGAGATATTATTGTGTAGTGCATACAGGTTTATTACATTGCTCCATAACTGTAAAACTAACATTAATTTGTGCTTAAACTTCATTAGATTTATTTTTAGTTAGTGGGTGTAAAATAAAAAGTTTGTCTTGGTCTCATTTATTTAAAAAAACTCAACAAGTTGCTGTTAGCAGGTTATAAAAGGACCTGCTTTCATGCTGCTCACTGCTTCAGCACTGAAGTTAATACCCCCATCTCTAGCCTCTTACTAATTCTTTGCGTGTCTGTTCTCTGCTACTTTCTCCCTCACTTTAATAGTAAGGAAGAAAGAAACAGCGAGCAGTCACAAAGGCAACGTGTGAGCACATTGCCTTTGTGAATGGAATTACCGGTACATCTGAGAGATCACGGCAGAAGAAAGAAGCACTGAGACAGAGCTCTCTGGTAGCAGAGAGCTCAGTTTCAGGCTGTAAAGCATGACAGCAGCGTGCTTCGAGGCGCGCTACTATCATTTAACCCATCACTTGCCAGGACTGTCATGGGTCCTTATGGGAAGTTTACCCATGACAGTCCTGGGATATCATGGGTCATTAAGGGGTTAATGTCCACATTGGGGGGGGGTTACAAAACAAAGGGGGTAAGAAGGTGAAAGCATGATGTTGGCTGGGGAGGGTGGTAAGGGAGAAACACAACATATCTGATGAGAAGGGTGGTAGGGGACAAAGGGGAGATGGGAAAGAATGAGGAATATATGGTAGTGTTTGCTTTAACCCATTCGGTGGCAGAAGGGTAGGCAACGCTTTGCAAAGCAAGTCATTGTGCATTGCTTACCCACGGAAAGGGTTAAGCAGCTCTGCTATAATGTGTGTGTGCCGCAGTGTGTAGACATACTTCTCAAGTCAGCTCCTGCTTGGGACAAATGACACAGGCAAACCAAATACATTGTAGAGGAATTGTCATGGGAAAGCAAGACTAATCCAAAAAAGTTTTTTAAATATATAAATAGCAAAAAACTTAAGAGGGAGTGCATTGGACCATTCAAAAATGAGATGGGTGAGTTGGTTAGTGAGGATAAGGAAAAGGCCGATGTTTTAAACACTTTCTTTGCATCAGTATATACAAGGGAGCAAGGAATGGTAGAAGAGCCTCCGCAAGTAACAAATAAAACAATACAATTAATAGATATTGGGTTAACTCAAGGAGATGTCATGGGAAGACTGAACAAAATTAAGACCGACAAAGCACCGGGTCCTGATGGTATACATCCAAGGGTTCTTCAGGAACTCAGTGCAGTGTTAGCAAAACCCCTATATTTACTCTTTAAAGATTCTATTACCACAGGCTCAGTGCCACAGGATTGGCGAAGAGCTAACATAGTGCCTCTATTTAAGAAGGGAACTAAAACAGAACCTGGGAATTATAGACCAGTGAGTTTGACCTCTATAGTGGGAAAACTATTAGAAGGGATAATAAGGGACTATATTCAGGATTACAACACAAAAAATAAGATCATTAGCACGAATCAACATGGTTTTATGAAGAATAGTTCATGCCAAACTAATCTTTTCAGCTTCTATGAGGAAGTAAGCAGCAACCTTGACAATGGCAAGGCAGTAGATGTAGTATATCTAGACTTTGCAAAGGCATTTGATACAGTACCACACAGGAGGCTGGTGTATAAAATAAGGAAATTGGGGCTAGGAGATAACCTTTGCAATTGGATACAAAACTGGTTGAAGGATAGGGAACAGTGTGTGGTTGTAAATGGAAAATTCTCCAGTATAGTTAAAGTGGAGAGTGGAGTACCTCAGGGTTCAGTATTGGGTCCGCTGCTTTTTAACATGTTTATAAATGACCTGGAAATAGATATAGAAAGCAAAATATCAATATTTGCAGATGATACTAAATTATGCAAAGTCATTAATTCAGAACAGGATATTTTCTCTCTACAGAGGGACTTACATACAATGTCAGATTGGGCAAACATGTGGAATATGAAGTTTAATGTGGGGAAGTGTAAAGTCATGCATTTGGGAGGAAACAATCCCAAGGCTACTTATAAACTTAATAGAATAATTTTAGGTGACTCGTTGCTAGAAAAAGACCTGGGTATCCTTGTCAACTACAAACTTGGAAACAGTGACCAGTGTCAAACAGCAGTAGCAAAGGCAAACAAAGTCCTGTCTTGCATAAAAAGAGGTATTGAAGCAAGCGTGGATAACATTATTTTGCCATTATATAAATCATTGGTAAGACCTCACCTTGAGTATGCAGTGCAATTTTGGGCACCGGTTCTGAAAAAGGATATACTAGAACTAGAGAGGGTACAGCGGAGAGCAACAAAATTAATTAAGGGAATGGAGGACTTGACATATGAGGAACGACTAAACAAACTTGGTTTATTTACTCTAGAGAAAAGACGACTAAGAGGAGACCTTATCACATTGTACAAGTATATGAGAGGTCAATACAAGGATCTCTGCGGTGAGCTATTTATTCCAAGGCCTGATCAGGTGACCAGGGGACACCCCTTGAGATTAGAGGAAAGGAGGTTTAAACTTCAGCAGAGGAAGGGTTTATTTACGGTAAGGTCTGTCAAATTGTGGAATTCATTGCCCAGGGAGGTAGTTATGGCAGATACAATGGATACATTTAAGAGAAGATTAGATACATTTCTTTCAAAAGGGAACATACAGAGTTATACTGTTTATCAGTAGGCTGATCAGGAAGGTCTGATAAAGACTAATTTAATTGGTAGCAGGAAAGCTATAAAATTCTCAGTTACTGAGGTATGAAGCGAAGGTAGAACTTGATGGACTTGTGTCTTTTTTCAACCTAATTTACTATGTTACTATGTTACTATGTTACTATGTTTAGTAGGCAGCTTCCTCAATCTGCCCTCTCGGTGCAGTGTGAATGAAAGTTCTGTGTCGGCGTCAATGGTGGGAGGGACAAAAGCAAACCAGTGAAGTTGGAGGTGTAAAAGAAAAAGCTTAGGAACGGGGAAGAGGCAAAAAAGGGAGTATATTACAAGAGTTTGTGCTCATCAAAAATTTATTTTTTGTGGTCAATAAGTGGATGACTCCTTAAAGGGATAGTAATTAGTGTTGAGCGAGCATGCTCGGCCGAAGCTCGGTTCGGCTCGAGCATCGCTCTGCTCGGCACATGGCGGTACTCGTACGAGTACCGCATGTGCTCGCCCACCATGTTCGGGTCTCCTCCCCGCACGTTTCGCGGCTGCTGCGCAGCCAATAAACGTGCAGGGAGGCTCTGACATCAGTGTAATGCCAGCAGCCATGTTGGCTGCTGGCATTACACTGATTGGCTGGCCAGAACCCGTGATCGGGTGCTGTATAGCACCTGACCAGCGAGTTCGGCTCAGTCTTAGCCAGGGAGAGATGAGGATAGGAAGGGAAAGTCAGTGTAGGGAGAACAAAAGCAATTGTGAAAAAAAAAAGACCCAAAAGTCCTTTTTAGGACTACTGTGTGTGGGGGCAGCAGTTTATTTTGTGTGGGGGGGCAGAGAAAAAAAAAAAAAAACTTCATATATTCTGTTTAGTGTGCAAAGTTGCAGATTAGAGCACATTCTGTTTAGTGTGCAAAGTTGCAGATTAGAGCACATTCTGTTCAGTGTGCAAAGTTGCAGATTAGCAGCACATTCTTTTTAGTGTGCAAAGTTGCAGATTAGAGCACATTCTGTTTAGTGTGCAAAGTTGCAGATTAGCAGCACATTCTGTTTACTGTGCAAAGTTTCAGAATAGGAAAACATTCTGTTAAGTCTTCAAACTGTAAAATATCAAAGTCACATATTCCATTCACTGTGCGTAGCCGCAGTTAAGAAGCAAATTCTGTTTACTGTGCAAAGTTTCAGAATAGGAAAACATTCTGTTAAGTCTTCAAACTGTAAAATATCAAAGTCACATATTTCATTCACTGTGCGTCGCCGCAGTTAAGAAGCAAATTCTGTTTACTGTGCAAAGTTTCAGAATAGGAAAACATTCTGTTAAGTCTTCAAACTGTAAAATATCAAAGTCACATATTCCATTCACTGTGCATAGCCGCAGTTAAGAAGCAAATTCTGTTTACTGTGCAAAGTTTCAGAATAGGAAAACATTCTGTTAAGTCTTCAAACTGTAAAATATCAAAGTCACATATTCCATTCACTGTGCGTAGCCGCAGTTAAGAAGCAAATTCTGTTTACTGTGCAAAGTTTCAGAATAGGAAAACATTCTGTTAAGTCTTCAAACTGTAAAATATCAAAGTCACATATTCCATTCACTGTGCGTAGCCGCAGTTAAGAAGCAAATTCTGTTTACTGTGCAAAGTTTCAGAATAGGAAAACATTCTGTTAAGTCTTCAAACTGTAAAATATCAAAGTCACATATTCCATTCACTGTGCGTCGCCGCAGTTAAGAAGCAAATTCTGTTTACTGTGCAAAGTTTTCAGAATAGGAAAACATTCTGTTAAGTCTTCAAACTGTAAAATATCAAAGTCACATATTCCATTCACTGTGCGTAGCCGCAGTTAAGAAGCAAATTCTGTTTACTATGCAAAGTTTCAGAATAGGAAAACATTCTGTTAAGTCTTCAAACTGTAAAATATCAAAGTCACATATTCCATTCACTGTGCGTAGCCGCAGTTAAGAAGCAAATTCTGTTTACTGTGCAAAGTTTCAGAATAGGAAAACATTCTGTTAAGTCTTCAAACTGTAAAATATCAAAGTCACATATTCCATTCACTGTGCGTTGCCGCAGTTAAGAAGCAAATTCTGTTTACTGTGCAAAGTTTCAGAATAGGAAAACATTCTGTTAAGTCTTCAAACTGTAAAATATCAAAGTCACATATTCCATTCACTGTGCATAGCCGCAGTTAAGAAGCAAATTCTGTTTACTGTGCAAAGTTTCAGAATAGGAAAACATTCTGTTAAGTCTTCAAACTGTAAAATATCAAAGTCACATATTCCATTCACTGTGCGTAGCCGCAGTTAAGAAGCAAATTCTGTTTACTGTGCAAAGTTTCAGAATAGGAAAACATTCTGTTAAGTCTTCAAACTGTAAAATATCAAAGTCACATATTCCATTCACTGTGCGTCGCCGCAGTTAAGAAGCAAATTCTGTTTACTGTGCAAAGTTTCAGAATAGGAAAACATTCTGTTAAGTCTTCAAACTGTAAAATATCAAAGTCACATATTACATTCACTGTGCGTAGCCGCAGTTAAGAAGCAAATTCTGTTTACTGTGCAAAGTTTCAGAATAGGAAAACATTCTGTTAAGTCTTCAAACTGTAAAATATCAAAGTCACATATTCCATTCACTGTGCGTAGCCGCAGTTAAGAAGCAAATTCTGTTTACTGTGCAAAGTTTCAGAATAGGAAAACATTCTGTTAAGTCTTCAAACTGTAAAATATCAAAGTCACATATTCCATTCACTGTGCGTCGCCGCAGTTAAGAAGCAAATTCTGTTTACTGTGCAAAGTTTCAGAATAGGAAAACATTCTGTTAAGTCTTCAAACTGTAAAATATCAAAGTCACATATTCCATTCACTGTGCGTAGCCGCAGTTAAGAAGCAAAATCTGTTTACTGTGCAAAGTTTCAGAATAGGAAAACATTCTGTTAAGTCTTCAAACTGTAAAATATCAAAGTCACATATTCCATTCACTGTGCGTAGCCGCAGATAAGAAGCACATTCTGTTTACTGTGCAAAGTTGCAGATTTGCAGCACATATTCCGTGTAATATGAAGAAGGCGGGTAAAAAGGGACGGGGAAGTGGACGTGATCCTGATAGTTCAGGGCGCGGGTCAGGACGCGGAGAAACTGTGCCTGGTGCCAGAGCACAAGAAAGAAAGACATCCACCATACCTAGCTTCATGTCTCATTTTACAGGGCGTCGCAGGACATCACTCTCGAGGTCCGACCACTGCGAACAGGTGGTCGGTTGGATGTCAGCTGATACTGCTTCCAGTCGGTTAAGCACCACCCTGTCTTCCACCAAGTCCACTCTCAGTAGCCAAGAGTCTGGTCAACATAATACTCACTCTGATCATCCTTCCTCCCACCATAGAGGATCTGGTCAAAGAAGTGATCCCACACTGGGATATAGTGAGGAGCTCGTCTCATCACCAATCCTTAATTTGAACCTCTCTCCAAGCACGCTTGCAGAGGAACATGACATCTTGTGCCCTGATTCACAACCTCTAGAGGGTACCCAATCACAAGAAGATGACAGAGGTGAACGGCATTTAAGGTCAAAGGAAGTGGATGATGATGATGATGAGACACAGTTGCCATTAAATCAACCACTATTACTGTCTCAAGACCTTGATGAGGAGGATGATATACAGTTGTCAATGACTATGTGGTGGGATCAAGACATGAGGAGGATGATCAGAGTGAGGAAGTGGAGGAGGACTTGGTGGACGATGAGGTGACTGACCCCACCTGGGAAGGTGTAGAGCCGAGCGATGACAGCAGTCCTGAGGGTGAGCCATCTGCAGCACCGCAACAGGCTGGAAGAGGCAGTGGTGTGGCTACAGAAAGAAGGCGGACCGCACCAAACCGGCCCGCAAATGTTCCACGGAGCACCCCCTTGCGTAAATCTCCCTTGCCAAGGGGTAGGTGTTCCGCGGTATGGCGTTTTTTTAAGGAAAGTGCGGATGACAAAAGAATTATAGTTTGCAACCTGTGCCACACCAGAATGAGCCGAGGCATGAACACTAGAAACCTCACCACCACCAGCATGATCCGACACATGGCATCCAAGCACCGTAATAAGTGTGAGGAACGCCTGGATCGCCCATCTGTGTCTGCAGGCCACACCACTGCCTCCTCTTCCCCTGTTTTCGGTGCCGGCCAATCGCCTGTCGAAGGCGCAGGCCCGCATACCTCCCGCCCTGCACCTGTACCATCTGAAGCACCATCAGCGACCACATCCACTTCCCTGTCCCAGCACAGCGTCCAAATGTCGTTACCCCAGGCATTTGAGCGCAAGCGAAAATACCCAGCCACCCACCCACAGGCCATAGCACTAACCTCACACCTTTCCAAATTACTGGCCATCGAAATGCTGCCATTTAGGCTTGTGGAGACTGAGTCCTTCCGCAGCCTGATGGCAGCAGCTGTCCCTCGGTACGCAGTCCCCAGCCGCCACTACTTTTCCCGGTGTGCCGTCCCCGCCTTACACCACCATGTGTCCCGTAACATCACCCGTGCCCTGACCAACGCAGTTACTGGGAAGGTCCACTTAATGACTGACACATGGACAAGTGCTTGTGGCCAGGGACGCTACATTTCCCTGACGGCACACTGGGTGAATGTCGTGGAGGCTGGGAGCAACTCGGACCCTGGGATGGCACAGGTGCTACCCACGTCGAGGATTGCGGGCCCTACCTCCATCAGGGTTTCCGCCAGCACCTACGTTATTGGCTCCTCCTCCTCCGTTTCCACCTCCGAATTCTCTGCGCGCAGCGCCACTCACCCATCAGCCGGTAGCTGGAAGCAGTGTAGCACTGCAGTGGGGAAGCGTCAACAGGCCGTGCTGAAGCTGATCTGCCTTGGGGACAAACAGCACACGGCCTCAGAGCTGTTGCAGGGGATTAGTCACCAGACCGAGCAGTGGCTCTCGCCACTCAACCTGCAACCAGGCATGGTTGTGTGTGATAATGGGCGTAACTTGGTGGCGGCTTTGGAGCTCGGCAAGCTCACACACGTACCATGCCTAGCGCATGTATTTAATTTAGTGGTTCAGCGATTTCTAAAAACCTACCCCAATTTGCATGATCTCTTGACCAAGGTGCGCCGCGTGTGTGCACATTTCCGTAAGTCATCAACAGCTTCAGCCGGCCTGTTGAAGCTGCAGCAGCGCTTACAATTGCCAGCTCACCGGCTGCTGTGTGACGTGAGCACGCGCTGGAACTCCACCTTCCACATGTTGGCCCGGCTTTGTGAGCAGCAGAGGGCAGTAGTGGAGTACCAGCTGTTACACAGTCGTCGCCTCTCCGTTCAACTTTCTCTAATCAGAAGTGAGGAGTGGGAATGGATGTCAGACCTCTGTGAGGTTTTACGCAATTTTGAGGAATCGACACAGATGGTGAGCGGCGATAACGCTATTATCAGTGTAACCATCCCACTTCTGTGTCTACTGAAACGCTCGCTGCTCACAATTAAAACCGACGCTTTGCATGTGGAAGAGGTGGAAATGGGGGAGGAAGAGCTTACACAAGGTGATAGCCAGAGCACCCTCACTTCGTCTTCTCAGCGACAATTGGAGGAGGCGGAGGAGGAGGAGGAGGTGGAGGAAGACACGGTTGCCTCTGCTACAGAGGGTAGCCATGGAACTTTAGTTCCATCTCTTCAGCGTGGGTGGGCAGAAGAGGAGGAAGAGGATGAGGAGATTGAGAGTCATCCTCCTGGTGAGGACAGCGAAATCTTGCCTGTTGGTACTCTGGCACACATGGCTGACTTTATGTTAGGCTGCCTTTCCCGTGACCCACGCGTTATACGCATTTTAGACAACACGGATTACTGGGTGTTCACCCTTCTGGACCCCCGCTACAAAGAGAATTTCTCATCTCTCATTCCTCCGGTGGAGAGGACAAGCAAAATGGTGCAATACCAGAAGGTTCTTGTTGAAAAATTGCTCCAAAATTTTCCATCTGACAACGCTGGCGGCAGAGTACGTGCTACCTTGGCCAACAGAGAAGGGGAGAAAAGGGGAGCACACAGCAGTTCCGACAAAGGCAGGGCAACACTCTCCAAGGCGTGGGACACCTTCATGACACCCCGCCAGCACCCTCACCCTGATGCGCAGCCTAGTGTCACAAGGAGGGAAAAGTTTTGGAAGATGGTGAAGGAGTACGTAGCAGACCGTGTCAGCGTCCTCAATGATCCCTCTGTGCCTTACAACTACTGGGTGTCCAAGCTGGACACGTGGTATGAACTGGCACTCTACGCCTTGGAGGTGCTGGCCTGCCCTGCCGCCAGTGTTCTGTCTGAGCGGGTATTTAGTGCTGCTGGTGGCATCATAACAGATAAGCGTATCCGCCTTTCCACCGAAAATGCTGATAGGTTGACACTTATAAAAATGAACAAGGCCTGGATTTCCCCTGACTTCTCCACTCCACTGGAGGAAAGCCCCGGAGGAACATAAAGTGACTTTATATATGTTATTTACAATGATGGGAATACTCTGTAATCATGGCCTCAGTTCAGAAAAATCAAGGAAATTTTTGGGAGAATTTGCCTCTGCGCACGTTTCCCTCTTAATCATGGCCTCAGTTCAGAAAAATCGAGGAAATTTTTGGGAGAATTTGCAGATGATATACAAGTAAATATACAGCAAATACTGTTTGGTAACAATTTTTCGCCTAAAGTCATTTTTATCTTCCTTTTTGTGTGTTTTACGGTCAGTCTGTAAAAATGGCGTACTACGGGCGAAAAATCGTTCCCAGCAGCGATGTTGGAGTCCAAGATGCATCCAGACATCCTCCCTATGCTGTCCCTGAACCATTTCTGTGGTGTTTCCATCATTTTCTGCCCTTTTCCTATGGACCAGGCACCCTCCCCTCATCAGAGCAGGGGGTGCCTGGTGTAATGCTCGAGTCCTCCCATTGACTTCAATGGGGCTCGGGTGCTCGGCCGAGCACTCGAGCCTCCGGGGGTGCTCGGTCAGAGCACCCGAACAGCCGAGCATTGGGGTGCTTGCTCATCACTAATAGTAATACTTCGTTTTATCTTTATTTTATTTTGTAGGCATTAAAAAAACATGAAGAACGATATAAGCCTTATCTCTCAAACTTTTATGGTTTGAGAGATATTCACAAGCAAAGTTTCCCCTCACTGACCAAAATGGTCAGCAGAGTCCAGATAGCGAGATGTAAGAAGAACTACTTAATTCGAATAGTCTACAAAGTGTGCCTCGTTTGAAGCACACTTTTTAGACCCTTCCAATGAAATAGTTATTTTTATATCTTGCAATCTCGGCTCTGCTGAAGAGCCACCAGTTGATCTGTGGACCAGATTCCAAATCTGACAGCTAGATGGCAGACTTGACTGTTTTGGTCAGTGAGGGGAAATTTTACTTGTGCTTGCAAACCAGGCACACTTTGTAGACTATTTGAATGAAGTAGTTCTTCTTACATCTCGCTATCTGGGCTCTGCTGTAGAGCCACGGCCGGTCTACAGACCGGATTCCAAATCTGACAGCTAGATGGCAGACTTGACCATTTTGGTCAGGGAGGGGAAACTTTGCTTGTGAATATCTCTCAAACCATAAATGTTTGAGAGATAAGACTTATATCATTCTTCATTTTTTTAATGCCTACAAAATAAAATAAAGATAAAATAAAGTATTACTATCCCTTTAAAGTGGCTGATTTATTTATGGTCCCAAAAGGAGAAGGTGGTGGTAGAGTGCATTCTTGTGTGTGTGTGTGTGCGCTGCTCCTTCCAGTATGTGTTTTGGACTGATGGCCCCGTAAAAGTTACACATAATCAATGTAAGAAATCCTGGCCCCTTGGTAAGCAGGAAGGCATAAGTGTATAAAGGATTTTCCTTTCCTCTGTTTTGTGGGGATTAGGTAAAACACATTGAAGGCCCCAAAGAGATTTTTTTTGCCGTGGAACATTTTGGCGTAAAACAAAGTGGAATTGATTGAAATTGACTTAACCCTATGATTGGGGGAGGAGTACGCAAGGCATTGTGATGCAATGTGTTACCTTAACCCTTTGAGTGCCAGAGTGGTTTTCTACGTCAGAATTTCCTAACATACATTTTTACTGAACTTAGGGTCCTAAGGCCACTTGCTTCTATAGGTGAAATTCTCCCTTTACATAGTCATGGCAATCAGAATATGATAAGCACTTGATATACCATTTTGTCAGTCACAGGAAGGACAGCACTTCTTGAGAGTCTCTGACATACTTCTAATCTCTGTTTCATTGTTTTGGCTTTGAGAGGACAGTAACGTAGTTTCAATGTGTAGTGTTCACATTGAAATGTGAAGGTCCTGACAGGGCTGTTCATTAACCTTTTAACAATGCATTGAATGCCTGTCTGGCATTCAAAGAGTTATGTTGTAATGGGGCTGAAGATGTTGCAAACAGAAGAGCAGTGGAGGAAGCACCCAGGTTGCCTCCAAAAAGAAAGGGGCCGGTGTGTGCAGAGCGGTAATATTTAACACTTGAATATGAATGCATGTTCGTTAACCCTTTGCCTGGCAAAGGGGTAAGCAAGGCATTGGTTTGTAAAGAGTTGCGTACCCCTCTGACAGTCAAAGGGTTAAATGTGTGTTGAAAGTGTAAAGAGAGGAGAAAAGGTGTAAAATGTGGCGTTGTAAATGAAGCATGTTGTTTTTTGTGTTGTAAGACGAAATAGCAATAAGTCCAAAGTTTTTGTTCCAAGAGGAGATAGGGAGCTGGGTATGGTTGGTGGGGTATAAGAGGAGATAGTGAGCATGCTAAGTTTGGTGCCAGTGTAAATTGTTTGCGTTGTGTGTCGGACATTTTTTTTTGATTTTGCAAGAGGAGACAGTAGGGAGGGGTGAAGCCGTTGCAGAGAGAAGATGTAAAAACAGGGATACTTTTTTTTAGGGGGAGGTGATGGGTGTATGCGTTACTTAACCCCTTACCGCCCGAGGATGTACATGTACATCCCGAGTGGATGTCCCAGGTGGAAAGAGGATGTTCATGTACATTCCTGAAGTCGTTTAAAAAAATGTTCAGCGGGCGTTAAGTGCTGCCTCGTGCGCACGCGGCTAGTCACTAGGGGGGTTAAAACAGGACAATAATTTAGAATTATTAGATCACTTTAAAGTGCAACTGTGTCATAAAATGACATGGTGTCACTTTTAAGTAAATCAAGATTGAGCTATACATTGTGCTAGTAAACTAGTAAGCAAACTGTATAGATGAAAAGTTATTTATAATGCTAGGTGTTAGCCAAAACCTCACAGCATAGACATGCCAAAAATGGTTGCCAGAATGGATGATTAGGTACGAATCTATACATTTGTTAGCGATTTCATTATAACAACATATATATTAAACTAGTATGAACTCGTGTACACAGGCTAAAGTGCCACCCAGCGGCCTCGGCTGCTGGCCCACTCCGGATCATCGTGTTCGGCCAGTCTCTACTGCACATGTGCTGTTACGCACACACGGAGCTTTGCAGCCTAGCAATTTATTTTATACAGATGTAATGCCCTATTGAAAGCTGCATCTGTCACATACACTTTTTTGGGATGACATGCCTTAAACTCTCTTAAACCTTAAACTCTCTCCACTGCAACCTTCAGCAGCAAAGAAAAACTTTATTTAAAAAACAAATAAAACATGTAAAAAACTTGCTAGCAGTGAACCAACACTGCTCCACCAATCAAGTATAGTCTACTCCTATATATTGTGATGAAGCAACAGACTCCTCCTCTTTCTTCATCTTCGACTGAACTCCCAGAACGATTGGGACATTTCTCAGAACAAATAAACTCTGAACACTTCCACCATCCACAGTGCAACTCGGCAAACTTCCCCAATCGATTTAACCTGCATCAAACAGAAAACATGTAGTAAGGTGGGTACATGGGAGTGATAATACTCGCCTCCGTGTTTTTAATAAAATTCTGATTTTCCATCACTACCATTAGGAAAATCCTCAAATTTGATATCAGACCGGAGGCTTCGTATTATGCTAGTTCAAAGCTGACCAACAACATGCAACAATACATGTTCAACAGGTTTACAATAAAAATCTCTAAATGTTGACTTTCTAGACCAAGCAGCTGCCTTCAAAATATCTTCCAACCTACCACCCACCTGCATAACCATAGATGCCATAGTTCCCCAAGTGGAATGTGCTCCAAATAAATTAACATCAATTCCATCTAATTGCATAATCCACCTGATCCATCTGTCCAAAATCGCCTCCTAGCCTCATAAGCTCTCAAACAAGAAACCACACACAAATGTGGCTTACAAGGAAAAGCTGGATATGTGATTGTACGAACACACATTTTCCTCCTCTTGTGAATAGTAAACTGAACTCCTGAAAGGGTAAAAGAATGAAAGTGTAGATCCAACGTTTTGATGTATGACACTCTTTTAAATGAAACTAAACATAACAACATGGTAAATTTTGCTGATAATTGTTTCAAAGATAAATCATCAATACAGGGCCATTTGTCCAGAAAATGCAAGACTTCAGTAACATTCTATGTAGAAGAATACCGTGAAGTAGGAGGCCTCAAAAATCTAATGCTCCTTAATAACCTGCACAACAAGGTATTTTGACCCAATGGCCTACCATCACATTAATATGACCAGCCAAAATTGCGGACCAGTACATATTAATCGTCCTATATGCCTTACCCATGTCAAAAAGATAAGAAAAGAAATTCACAACCTTTATTGGATCAGCTGATACAGGATCCAAACCCAGTTCCAAGCACCAATTATTCCACAATGACCATACAGATTTATACATGGTTCTGGTACCTGGTGCCCATGATTCTGCCAGAAGAAACTGACACCCCTGACACCAACCAAGCCACCATCTGAAGACTTCCTTCCGTAATCAATTAGTGTGGCAAACCTGTCGGATTTATCAGAAGTAGAGGGAAAGTCTGAATTACACAAGGGTAATCCACCAACAACTCCAGAAGTACTGGAAACCAAGGCTGAGTCGGCCATAACGGTGTGATCAAAACCACCATTGCCAACTGTCTCCTGATCTACAGGATAGTTCTCTGGATTAATGCAAATGTAGGAAACGCATAATTCCCCCCTTGACTACAGGTTTGAAGAAATGTGTCCATCGCTAACGCCTCTGACAACTGTAAAAATTTGTCCACCTGTCGATTCAAACGAGAAGCAAAAATATCCTCTTACAATGGGTCCCATAGATCAGAAATGCCCCTGTCTAGCATCCAGTCACTGCAGACAGAAAGGTGACTCGAATTTCAATCTGCCACTGCATTGGACTAACCTGGTAGGTACTCCACCTGAAGCATGATATGCCGATCGAGGCAAAAATGCCAAAACTCCTTTGCCAAGTCTAATAACTGCTTGTCCTTCTCTAAACTCCTTAGAGCAAATTATCCTGACAAAAGCTCCAAATAGTTTATGTGCAAGTTCAACTCCATTTTCCTCCTTCTCTTGAATCCCAACCTAACAGTCTGGTGTCAGATTCTATGATCGTGTCTGGGGCCATACCAAAAATGGCTTTGCCATTCCACGCATAGAGATGCTTTAACCACCATAGTAGCTCTTCTCTTGCATCTGATGAAAGGGACACCAGATCTGTGTACCTTAGGCCCTTGTGAAGATGCAAGGCTTTCAATCTCTATATAGCGCTCTGTAATCTAGTGGTCCCAGGAATATTGCCTGAATGGAGGCAGACAGTTGGCCCACTATGCGAGTTAACATCTGTAAAGAGATTTGATCCTTCCTAAACACCAATTGTATCTCTTTGTGAATCGACTTTATCTTGGTCTTTGGAAGACTTAAAGATTTGAGTTCCAAATCCACCAGAAATCCCAAGAACTCTATCTTTTTGGTCAGACTTCTTCCAATTTATCAAAAATCTGAGATCTATCAACAGATTGATGGTCCAATTCGTATGCCTCCAAAGGGTGCCCTGCATCTGAGACAATATCAACATGTTGTCCAAATAAATAATCATTTGCACACCCGTGCTCCTTAAGTAATTTATTATGGGTTTCATAAGCTTAGTGAAGCACCTCTCCTTTCCAAAGAAACTGAAGAAATCTCTGAGAGAGAGGAGACATAGGAATTGTGAAGTACACGTCCTTCAAATCTATCTTTACCATCCAATCGGACGGCAACAGGCCCCTCAGATAATGAATTCCCTCAATTTTGAAATGTCGATACATTACAAAATTGTTGAGATTCCGCAGATTTATCACCGGTCTGAGACCTGATCCTTTCTTCCGAAATAGGAAAATAATGGCCCAGATGCACTAAAGGTCGATGCGGTGTCAATATGATATTGCCAATGTGTTCAAATCACTCCGACAATTAGATCTGCACACAAATCGACATATTCACCAAAATTGTCAGATGGAAGTGGGAAGTTGGAGAAGGATTTTCGAAGTGCTGTCGATGTGGAAGGGATGCCCTCCCTTCACACATCTCCAACACTACGACAATTCTGAAGAGCATTCTCTGTGCTTCCCTACCTAGCCAGCAGGGGAATAAAGAGAAGGCTTTCAGCACCAAGGACAGCATTGAATGCCATAGGGATGTGCATTGCTCACCCCTGTGACATTCAAAGGGTTAAAATAAACAGAAATAGTACACCAAGCACTACACAATGTTTCCTCCCTTCGACATACCCCCCCTTAGTATGTCAACATATATTGCATATATTCAACATACCAACTCCATTCGACTTTCACCACTTCATTGGACAGGAACTTCCATTTAGTTGACAAACCTGTCCTTCATTCGACACTTAACCCTTTGAGTACCAGAGAGGTAGGAAGGCATTGCTTAGCAATGTGTTTCCTACCGCTCTGTTCTCAAAGGGTTAATAGGCAAGGCATACCTTGCCTGTATATGTGTAAAACATTGTTTTGCCTTTAATTATATTTTTTAAAGCCCTTTATTTAAAAAACGGGCAATTGTCGTCCCCATGCTAGGGGGGTGTCATGATACCCCCCTTGAGGGCTGATGTTCTTTTTATCACATTAAATATACAATTAAAGACAAAACAATGTTTTACACATATGCAGGCAAGGTATGCAGCTGCATACCTTGTCTATTAACCCTTTGAGTACTGGAGAGGTAGGAAGCACATTGCTAAGCAATGCCTTCCTACCTCTCTAGTACTCAGATGTTTAAGTGTTGAATAAAGGACAGGTTCATCAACTAAATGGCAGTTCCCTGTCCAATGAAGAGGTGAATGTCAAATATATGCAATATATGTTGACATACTAAGGAGGTGATATTTCGAAGGGGGGGACATTGTGTAGTGCATGTTGTACAATTTATGTTTATTTTAACCCTTTGAATGCCATGGGGTGAGCAATGCACATCCCTATGGCATTCAATGCTGTCCTTGGTGCTGAAAGCCTTCTCTTTATTCCTCTACTGGCTAGGTAGGGAATCACAGGGAATGCTGTTCAGAATTGCCGTAGCTCTCCCTGCTGTTACTCCATAGGAAAGGACAGGGAGATACCAACTACGACAGCCTGAGTTAGGTGAAGTGGAGACTGTAAACTCCAACAGCAGAGGCTGCTATCGGAGTTTATTGAATGAGTCGAAGTATATTATAATATCAACACACCCCCTTGCTTACGAATGTATCTCATTATTCAGTATTTCCATATGGAAAAGAGTTATGCTTCATTTGCATATGGAAATAGGCCATTGTTGACACGATTAATTAAAATTCGTATACCTGTCGCAGGGCTCAAAATTTCAAGTCCTGAGCTACTAGCCAGGCCTGAAACGTTACTCGCCACCAGTTTCAACACCTAGCCCCACCCATATCAAGTTCTCTTTGATGAAATAAAACTATGTTTTATTCAGAATAAAATTAACAAAAATATTCAATTAAGAAACACAAAAACACACACACACTTATACACAGTCACTCCAAGTTCTTCAACTCTCTCACAGCAATTATAGGTTTAAAGACACACAAACACACACACACACCAAGCTCATCAATTCTCCCACAACAATTATAGGTTTAAAGACACACAAACACGCACATCACTCCAAGCTCATTAACTCTCTCAAAACAACTATAGGTTTAAATACACACAAACACACACACACCAAGCTCATCAACTCTCTCACATCAATTATAGGTTTAAACACACACACATATACTAAGCTCATCAACTCTCTCACAACAATTATATGCTTAAAAACACACATACACACACACTGAAAGCTCATCAACTATTTCACAATTATAAGTTTAAACACACACATAAAGCTCATCAACTCACTCAACAATTACAGGTTTAAAGACACACACCATGCTCACACCATGGCCTTAGCAAAGGTGGACTTGATAGCACCAACAGCCTATTAATCCACTTCTAGTATGGAAGCGGTGGGCCTTGCGTTAAAAAAAAATTCTGGAGCAAACTGACTGCTTCATAGGGGCATTGGGCACCTTTCTGGCATCCAAGGGGTTAATATATATTAAAATGCACCACAGAGCTTACATTTTAAATTGGGCTAAACTAGTGATACCACAGAGCTTAAAACTGGAATAAAGCTACACTAGTGATACCAACCACAGAGCTTATAACTGAAATGGGGCTATACTAGTGACACCATAGAACTTACAAATGAAATGAGGCTAAACAAGTCATAACACAGAGCTTACAAGTGAAATGGGACTAAATAAGTGATGTTATATTAAAACTAAATGACTTTTTGGTGCAAACTTCCAAGTTTTGAAATGAATTGTAAAACCAATACATGAATTTGGCACCTGTCTGGCTGTTCTAGGGTTAGCAATGTGACATATGTCATATTATTAACCCCAGGACTGCCAGAAAGGTGACAAATTGTATCATAGCATGCCCCTCTTTTCTTAACCTAATGGTAGGGGGCTGAGGGCAGGCAACACCAACTAAATAACATGACTAGTTAAATATGGAGTAGGGTTGGTCAGACTCAGATACCTGAATCTCTCTAGCACTAGAAGCATTGTGCCAGCCAAGGTAGTACTCGTTCCTCTCTGCTGTGCTGCCTTTACTGGCTCCCAATCGCTGGGGCATGAGTGGTACACATCTTTCAGAAACACAACATCTCTTCCTTCTGATCTCATTCTGACCTCCATATGTGCACTCATAAATCAGACCATCAAGGAATGCAGACCCTTCGGACGACTTATTTTATATCCTTTACGAACCCTTTAATAATGTGAGGGGTGTGCAACATATGGATTTTCAGTGTACTGTTCACCCCTATGGTCCATAATGGACCCTTTAAGGAGCAGATGGGTATGTTGTACAGTATTAGTTGTTAACCCTTTGAGTGCCACTGCCATAGAGGCTTTGCAATGTGTTGCATATGCGTATGGCACTCAAGGGCTTAAAGGGATAGTAATGTTTCATAATAAAAGAAGCTCTAATTAATCATGATCGTATTTGGAATTTGGAGAGTGTTATTTCAATTCTGTCAGAGTTGTAGTTCAAGAGTAATTCAATGACAAAGTATCCCCCTCCCACCCCTTTTACTGATGTAACACTTTTCAGCCAGAGCAGAAGGGAGGTGCCCAGGTAGACTGCAGAGAGGGACAATCTTTAATTAAGATAAGGGAAAAACCTGTAAAGCTTGTCAAGGGGGGCAGGGCTTTCATTGTTTTCATTGTAAGAAGATTGTCCCCTGCTGTTATCTGTCTGGTCTTACAACCAGATTCCCCATCTGAGAAGAGATGGCTTACACTAGGAAAAAGGGGCGGGAGGGGGAAACTTTGCTTGTGAATACCTATTAAACCATAAAGGTTTGAGTGATAAGACTTATATCGTTCTTCATGTTTTTTTAATGCCTACAAAATAAAATAAAGTTAAAATGAAGTATTACTATCCCTTTAAAACCCATAATGAAGCAGAAGGATTATCCCTTTGTGTGTCAGAGAGGTATCCAATGCTTTGAATTGCGTTGGAGACCTATCTGACACTCAAAAGGTTAATTCATGTGTGGCAGAAGGAACATTAATGAGGCATAAAAACAGATGTTGAAAAACAAAGTATCCCCATAGGTTGTAGAAACATACCAGTGCAGACAGGTTGAATAAAATCCGACTCACTCTATCAAGACCAAGTTAGAGTGTATAGGTGAGTACCACAATGCAAGCAGAATTTAAGTAGTCCATGCAGCTGAATGGCATGATGTCACCCACATCATTACTCCCTACAAATCCTGCCCGGTGAAACGTCTTCCTTAGAATTGAGCAAGTGAGCAGTGCAGTGAGTGCATCTGTGTAAGGGAAGCTGAACACTTTGAGTTCCAGAAAAGTATTCAATGCACTGCTTAGCAATGCGCTGGATACCCTTCTGGCACTCAAAGTAACCCTTTGGATCAAGTGAAGCCAGCTCGCTGATCTGTCTGGAAGGTCTCCAGAACTGTAACATTATATAATGGGCAAAACATTATGGGAGACCCCAGGTTCGGCCTGTGTACTTTATCGCTCCATTCTTTAGCCAACCAGTAACTACCTTCTCTTGCCCGAGAACAATGTAGTTCGCAGCATGATTAATTTGTATTATTATTATTTGTATTTGATTGAATGAGACAGTTGTAAAACTCTATTACATATGCTTGGACCATTTGTAACACCCATTGAGACCAATGATGGAAAAAAACGGGAAAGTCTACCTCCCACTGCTCCCTGAAAAGATGCACCAGAGCAAGCATCCTCCCTAAAAGACACTTTTTGTGTAAGCTGAACACTTTGAGTTCCAGAAAAGTATTCAATGCACTGCTTAGCAATGCGCTGGATACCCTTCTGGCACTCAAAGTAACCCTTTGGATCAAGTGAAGCCAGCTCGCTGATCTGTCTGGAAGGTCTCCAGAACTGTAACATTATATAATGGGCAAAACATTATGGGAGACCCCAGGTTCGGCCTGTGTACTTTATCGCTCCATTCTTTAGCCAACCAGTAACTACCTTCTCTTGCCCGAGAACAATGTAGTTCGCAGCATGATTAATTTGTATTATTATTATTTGTATTTGATTGAATGAGACAGTTGTAAAACTCTATTACATATGCTTGGACCATTTGTAACACCCATTGAGACCAATGATGGAAAAAAACGGGAAAGTCTACCTCCCACTGCTCCCTGAAAAGATGCACCAGAGCAAGCATCCTCCCTAAAAGACACTTTTTGTGTAAGCAATGATTAACCCTTTGAGTGGCGTAGGTGTATGCAATGCACCCCTCTGGCACCCAAATAGTTAATGTGATGCTGATTGACCCAGGAGTGTATATATAACTAGCAGTGTAGGACAGCGTTGCCCACCTGTTTTTTTTTTTTAAAGCAATGCTTAACCCATTAATTGCCACAGCGGTACAGAAAGCATTGCAATGCATTGCTTACCCCTCTAGCACTGAAACGCTTAATGTGTGCAGCATGACACAGGACTGTGCATAGAATATATATTAATGTACAGTATAATAATGTACACACAAGTGTATATATAATGTATATTAATGTACACATACCCTTCTGTGTCTACAGTGTGCATTTATATACATTATATATACACTCCTGTGTATACAGTGTGTAAATTAATAAACATTACATATACATTTGTGTGTCACTGAGCCTCACATTAACCCTTTGAGTGCTAGAGGGGCACACAATGCATTGCAATGCATTCCTTACCCCTCAGAAACTCAAAGGCTTAAGCATTGCTTAAAAAAAAAGAAACAGAAGGGCAATGCAGTCCCACACTGTTAGTTAACCTTTTGAGTGCCAGAGGGGCACAGAACGCATTGCAAAGCAATGCGTTCCATACCCCTCTGGCACTCAAAGGGTTAATTAAAGATTTCAACTCACCTACAACTCACCATTGTGAATAGGCTGTTAAATATGGGATGTTCCATCCAAGCTTATACACATTCAAGCTCCAGTAAACCTGTAGAGAAATGTAGCTTCATTGCAAAGACCTTCTAAAATCATGGCATGGATTTATTGTTTCTGAACAGGGCAAACATAATCTGCATACAATTTTAAGTTAAAAAAAATAGAGGAAACAATCAGGAATATACATACCCACCAGAGAGTTTTCTTCAACTAAAAGTAAGACATTGAGATGCATTAGATAAAACATTCTAAAACACAAGTTCCATTCCAAATGATCCACATGTAGGAACTCTTTGATAGTACAAGCATTTGCAAATAAGAGAAGATGGAAATATTGCAAAGACCTAAATGAACTCACCTACTGAATGAAGCCTGCTACACTTGCTCGCAATAGTAGACTGAATCTAAGTAAACAATCAAGAGGCCAGCATCAGAGCAGACATATAGACATGATGCATTAGATAAATTAGATACAAGTTCCATTCCAAAATGATCCACTCGTAGTAACTCTTTGTAGGATTAACCCTTTGAGCGAAAGAGGGCTTTGCACTGTATTACATACCCCTATGGCACTCAAAGGGTTAACAAATAAAAGTCCTATAGCAGGGATCACTGGGCTGGGAATATTGGATAGTCCTGAATGAACTCACCTATTGTATCAGATAGGTCTGCTTCTTTTGCCTGCTAATTTCTGTATATTAAAATATGTTTTTCACTCAAAAAAATGTCAATATGTTATATATGGATTTAATTCTACAGCATATAAATTTCAGTATAAAACATATATTTCAGCATATAGCATATGGATTTCATTATATGACATATGGATTTCATTCTATAACCTAGATTTCAGTATATAAATTATGGATTTCAGCATATAGCATAGGGATTTCAATATATGGCATATGCAATGCAGTATAAAGCATATGGATTTCAATATAGGATATATGTTTTTTATTTTATGACATATGCAATTTAGTATATTATGTATTGATCTCTGTATGACATGGATTTCAGTATATGATATATGGTTTTCACTATATAACATATGGATTTCAGTATATAGCATATGCATTTCAGTATATGACATATGGATTTTAGTATATAGTATATAGATTTCAATATATACTATATGGATTTCATTATATGACATGGATTTAAGTATATAATATATGCATTTCATTATATGACAAATGCATTTTAGTAAATTATATATTGATCTCATTATATGACATGGATTTCAGTATCTGATATTTGATTTTCACTATAACATATAGATTTTAGTATATGATATATGGATTTCAATATATAGCATATAGATTTCAATATATAAATTATATGGATTTCATTATATGACACGGATTTCAATATATATTAATTTCAGTATATAACATGTATTTCTATATATGACATATGGATTTCGTAAATGACACATGGATTTCATTATATAACATATTAATTTCATTATATAGCATATGCATTTCAGCATATGATATATGGATTTCATTATATAGCATATAGATTTTAATATATAATATATGGATTTTATTATTTGACAAGGATTTCAGCATATAATATCAATTTCAGCATATAATATATACATTTCAGTATATTCCATATGTATTTCAGTATATTCCATATGTATTTCAGTATATGAGATAGCAGTTTGAGAGATAGACATGTATTTCAATATATATGATTTAATTTCATTATATGATACATACTTCTCACTGTATAAGCAACCCTGAATTATGTCCCTAAAGACCTCTCATATTGCAATAAACCCTATCTCTCAAACTGCTATGGTTTGAGAGATATAAGTATTCAAAGTTACCCCATCCCTCCCCTTCTCCTAATGTCAGCTGTAAAGCTGACAACAGGAGAATAGAGTCATACGACTTGAGGAGGCTCTGCAGTAGTGTCAAAATCGTGGTACTTAAAAAGAATGAATTCAGTGGAACTATGTACAAAGTATGCTTGGTTTGCAAGCACACTTTGTAGATCATACCAATGAATTAATTATTTTTAAGTAAAGCAATTTCGGCTGCCGAGCCTCCTGCTGGTACCCGGACCGGAATCTCCTGCTGTCAGCTAGATGCTGACATCAGGAGAAGGGGAGGGAGGGGGGAACTTTGAATCCCTATATCTCTCAAACCGTAGCGGTTTGAGAGATAGGGTTTGTTGCAAATAGTTTATTTTTTCAATATCTACCTAAATCTAAATATTTTTGGGGGGCATTACTGACCCTTTAATATGCTGTATAAGTTAATTGTGCAAAGTGTGGCATCAGGGACATTTTCATATGCTAATGAAGATAATCAATTATGTTTCAAATGCTAATTAAGCATTTCCAATGGCATGTCATATGCTAATGATGATTCCAGTGACATTTCATATGCTAATTAAGCTCTGCACAGTATCAGGAAGTGTTTAGTTTCACTCTGCACACAAATAAACTCCTAAACTATATATATATATATATATATATATATATATATATATATATATAGTAGTGTAAAAGCCCGTGTACACCTGCCAAGGTCCGGGTAATGTTAACCCTTTGAGTGCCAGAGGGTACGCAAAGCACTGCAATGCGTTGAGTAACCCTCTGGCAGTCAAAGGGTTAAGAGGCCGCTACCTCACTGCTCCACGCGATGCAGTCTTACGTTGCCTCACTAACGCGATGCAATCATGCACAGTAGATACTACCCGAACACGGACCGTCTCTACTGCACATGAGTGCAGCGTGGCAAACATCCTAGCAAATTATTATATATACACGAGGGGGTGCTGATAAGTATTGAGCCTTACCCAGAAAAAATTGAGCTAGGAAGCTGTAACTGCCACACTATTCTACATATTCCCCCAGGAAGTCAATGCACATGCAACATCTGTCCTGTAGCTTCTTAAGTCCCTGCAAATACAATTATTTCGACTGCTGGTGTAACTACTCATTTGCAGCATTAGTTGCCCCTGGAACACTCCCAGATCGTTGTTCCTTTAGGTGTTTTTTGAGATTGGAGAGCAGATGATAGTCAGAAGGAGCCAGGTCGGGCGAATAGAGTGGATGGGGCATCACTTGAAAGCATAAGGAAGTCGGTTTTGCCATTGTGTCACCTGCAGTGTGTGATGAGGCTTTGTCATGCAACAGGATGACACCTTTGGAGAGCTTTCCTCTACGTTTTACCTTGATATTTTGCCTCAACTTCATCAATAAAGCACAGTAATATGTTGCATTGATGGTTGAACCCTTTTGGGGGTAGTCCACCTGCTGAACTCCCTTCTTATCCCAAAAAACTGTTGCCATTTGCTTCTGCACTGACCTTTGCACATGGAACTTCTTTGGCCTGGGGGAACCACTGTGCCTTCATTCCTTAGACTGTTTCTTTGTCTCAGGATCATAACAGTAGATGCATGTCTCATCACCAGCTACCAGTTAGTCCAGGAAATCTAACTCATTTCTTGCAAAATGTTCCAAAAGAGCCACCAATGTCTCAACACTTCTCCTCTTTTGTTCAGTTGTCAAAAGTTTTGGGATCCACTTTGCTGCAAGCTTTCTCGTTTCCAAGTTGTTGTGGATAATGGCACCAACTCTCTCACGTGATATTCCCAGATATGTAGCAATATGTTTCGCTGATATTCGGCGGTCCTCCATGAGGAAGGGCCACTGTCACCCAAAGTTTGTGACATTTCTTCATGGATCTGCTTCGCACCCTTCCCTTGGAGAAACAGGAACTTTATTATGGTCCTATGCTCTTCCACATTGAACTTTTCTGAAAGTGCTGCCATGTTCATTTTGGACCTTACAAATAAAGATAAGTTAAAATCATAGGTAGTTGATTTTTGCACCATTGAATATAAATAAATTGGCCAGTACACCCTGCAACTTACAGCTTCCTAGCTCAATTTTTTCTGGGTAAGGCTCAATACTTATCAGCACCCCCTCGTGTGTATATATATATATATATATATATATATATATATATATATATATATATATATATATACTTAACTTTATTACTTTTAGCATGAAAAGTGCAAAAATAGGGATTTCAAACATTTGAATGCTAGAGAGGTCTCCAAAGCAAATAAGTAGCTTGAGGAACGATACCCTTTGTATTTTACTCTGCATGTTATGATTTCTTAAAAGAGCAGTAAAGTCGTACTGTGAAAAAATATGTTGCAGGAGTTTTCCTGTTGTGTCACTTGACTTGAGTCACACTACCACTTGAGTGACCCAAGAAGTATCTATGCTTTTGTCTTTGGTGTGTAGAGGAAGTATATCACTGCTAGGAGATGCTTTCCTTAACATAATTTTTGCTTTTGCTGAGCTCACGTATCCATTCTTGCTTCTTAAAAACATATCACACTGTTGATTTTGACACACCTAGGGCTCGATACTATGACCACCATTATGGAAAACAAACCTCCATTAGAAATTTTAAGTCACAGTCAGGTATTCTATTACCTGTGCTGTGACAAACTATCTACAGGTAAAAATACACAACGGCGCTAAATTAGCACCCATTTTAAACAGTGAAAAAGCAGATGAATTAGGTATTCAATTACATGCAGTGGCTTGTAACACACATTAAGGGACCCTCTATAATATGTTAAATTAGCGGCTAACAAACTGAGGCTTTGAGTAGCTAACATGTTAAAAACCACAAATATGTACTTGAACAGTGGTTTAAAAGACATATATGCATGTGCAACTAGGGGTCCCTACTCTAGGAACCCGTGGATGGTTTGATATGGGGCCTTTAGCCCCATATCAATACATCCAAGGAACAAAAAAATATGAGTGTAAAGGAAAACAAAATTAACCCTGTGAATGCCAGTGTGGTATTCAATGCAGTTAAGAGTGTTACATACCCCACTGGCACTCACAGGGTTAATTGCCCTAAAGCTAACACCATTCCATAAGAATAAACACTTAGGTACCCTGCAAACACTGGTGGCAGCAGAAAAGCAGATCAAAAATACCCCCCCTTTAATATACCCCTCGGGCCTTTGCCCGATCCATTCTGAAGTAAATTTGAACAAAGACTGGCTTTTAGATCGCCAGTCCCTGTTCAAAATGGTTCCCACTTTGGGGCTACACACCTCCCAGCCAACCAGCTTTTAGCAGAAGGAATGGAGAAATCCGTTAGAAGCTGATTGGCTGAGAGGTGAATAAACCCATATGCCAACCATGGAAGCTTGGGAACCATTTTGAACAGGGACTGGCCATATAAAAGCCAGTCCATATTCAAATTTACCTCAGTATGGATTGGGCAACAGCCAGAGAGGTATATCAAGGGGGGATTCTTGAACTGCTTTTCTGCCACCACCAGCATTTGCAGAATATTTTGATACAAGAAGAAGGAATATAAAGAAAGACAAGATGAAGATAAAGGAAAATAAAGAAGACAGAAGATGAAGAAGAAAGAAGATATGAGCTTACAGATGAAGAAGTACAGTGGATAACCAGGGTGCTGAAGACACCGCTGGACATCACAGACTTTTTCATGGTATGGTGTTAGCTTTTGGGGGTTTAACCCTGTGAGTGCCAGTGGGGAATGTAATGCTCTGCAATGCAATGAATACCCTACTGGCACTCATATTGGTTTTTTTTTTCTTTTCACTCATATTTATTTAATTGGATGTATTGATATGGGGCTTAGGCAGCATACATTTATTGCCAACATATATTTAAGGGCACAACTAATTTTAACCTATATTTAATTCTTTATTGAGGCACAATATATTGGAACAAGAAGAATAAGGAAGATAAGAAGACAGAAGATGACAGATGATGAGGACAGAAGATACAATCTTACTGATGAAGAATTACAGCGGATTACAGTAATTACAGTAAGTGTTACAGCTATGGGTATGTGTATTAGGATAGTGTTAGAGCTAGTATTGTTTTACTGTATTGTTCATGTTAGGGGTAGTGGAGGGTTAGTGTTCAGGATGGTGACTGTGTTTTTAGCTCACTCTCAATGATTGACACTGTGTCAGACATCAAGAGTTGGCTAGTTTCCCTTGATGTTTCCACAGCTCATACTATTTACAGTGAGTTGTTGGATCAAAAAGCTGAGACAAGCATGAGTTTTTGTGACCAAAGCTCATTGTAGTGAATGTTGGCCAAACAATAGGATTCTGACAGTACAACTGTGTGTGTGCCTCCTGGAACTCCTTTGGCCACTAATTACACTTTTAGCGACATTAATAGTACCGAGCCCCTAATGTTTTACATATGATTGATATATCCAGATTTTTCAGCCTTACGAAGGCCTGCTTATCTTGTATTGACATTTCTTTGCATCTCATGTTGAGAGACTACAGCTACAGACTCCAAATGCAAACGCCTAGAATCCTTGTGCATGAATTAACAAAGCAATGCCATGCAAAGCCACAGCTGAGAAACAGCTGAGCAGCCAATAGTCCAATTACTATTGGTCCCCTAAAATGGAGGGACTGTGTATCAAAAGGTATTTAATTCCTACACCAACCATAGTTCATTGATGTAAACAAATTAAAGGGATAGTAATGTTTCATAATAAAAGCATCTCTAATTAATCATGATAATATTTGGACTTTGGAGAGTGTTATTTCAGTTCTGTCAGAGTTATAGTTCAAGAGTAATTCAATGACAAAGTGTCTTCCTCCCGCCCCTTTTACTGATGTAACACTGTTCAGCCAGATCAGAAGGGAGATGCCCAGGTAGACTGCAGAGAGGGACAATCTTCAATTAAGGTAAGGGAAAAACCTGAAAAGCTTGTCAAGGGGGGCAGGGATTTCATTGTTTTCATAGGAATAAGAGTGTCCCCTTCTGTTATCTGTCTGGTCTATGGACTGCATTTCACATCTGAGAAGAGATGACTTACACTAGGTAAAAGTGGCGGGAGGGGGAAACTTTGCTTGTGAATATCTCTTAAACCATAAATGAGAGATAAGACTTATATCATTCTTCATGTTTTTTTAATGCCTACAAAATAAAATAAAGTTAAAACGAAGTATTATTATCCCTTTAAAACTGATCATCCTCAGTTAACCTCTTAGGCATTGTTTTATTTCAAATCCAGTGTGCTGGATTTAAAAAAAACACAACAAAACTTGTGTCACTGTCCAAATATTTATGGACTGTACTGTGTATTTTTCAAATGAAAGTTTAATGCTTCTATTTTTTTAACCCTCTGGAAAGCATTGTGTTGCAGACATCTCTGCATCCAAGAGGATAACACCTTATATAGGCTCCAATGTTTAACCCACATTTTCCCAATAAGGTAATGCAGAGAGCTTAAGAGTGGTGCACAACAAACCAACATCCACATAGAACCAACATCCACATAGTCAAATAGCACACAGAAGCTTACTTTTTAAAACCCTTTCTAGATATGGGCAAATAGGTAAGTTATTTCCCCATGAGAATTTTTGAGCAAAACCTGCAGATTTAACATTTTTTCTCGTGGAAACTCCCACACATGTAAACCCCATAAAATGTTCACATTTTCCTAACCCCAAGAAATTTTCTTGGAGAACTTTGACGGTTTCCATCAATACAGTGCAGTGGTGCAATCCCGGGACTTGAAAGGCAGGATGTGTGGTTCTATGGCTACTAGTGCGGTGGGACAATGTTGTAGTCTGGCAGCAGCTGGAGGGCCTAATGCTATCCATTACTATGGCTACCAGGTCAGTGGCACAAAATGGAGTGAGTATGGGTTGTTCTATGGCTATCAATGCAGTGGGACAAAGGTATGGGGTGGTCAAAATTTGTGGTTCTTTAAATAGTGATGTAAGCATAAGGAAAGGTGAGTCATACAATAGAACTAGCCGTATGGATACCCTAGGCAAAGAGACCCATTTAAAATGAGGCACACACCAAGGAGTCTACAATAATTGAAAATGTTTTAGTCATATTACAAAATATAATAAGCAGGCAGCATAAAACAAGATAAAAACAGCACAGGCGATACAGAGAATGGACAAAAATATATATGGACAAATGCCCTACCCCCCATATCAACAGACAGGCATATTAGAAAAAAGTGAATAAACCTATGAAGTTCTAAATAAAGTGCACGTGCATACACAAAAAGATATACACAAAAAACGGTGAGATCATACAAACAATCATAATATACTCATCTGTATAGTGTAACAAATGGAGACATAGAGAGGATGTCCAAGATCTGACTCGCCAGTTCACCCTAAACCCAATGCTTATCTCCACCCAAGAAGCTTCATCAGGCCATTAGTGCCTTTATAAAAGGTATCTTTATTTCTTGAGCTAGTGCTACCGCACTCATTTTTTATAATACTTTAAATAGTGGTAGGCAACGTGAGGTCCTCAAGCTGCTGCTAGAATTCTAATCCCAACGGATGTCAGGAAATTGTAATCTGGCAGCAGCTGGAGGGCCTCATGTTGCCAATACCCTATGGCTACCAGTGCAGTGGGCAAGACTGGGAGAATCAGTATGTGTAGTTCTTTTGCTTCTGTGGGTCAATGCCAGGGGTCAGTATGTGTTCTTTGATGATCAGTGCAGTGGGAGAAAGCTGCAGGGTCTATATTTGTGGTTATATGGCTACAAGAGTATGTGTGAAATGCAAAAAAGAAACACTGCACTTTTTCTCTGGAATTCGCACAGAAGGCAAATCGATTATTTTTTAATTATTTTTATAATTGTAGGTGAAAGTTTTTGGCCATCACTGGCTATGGAATAATGCAGTTTTGTCCTGTCTTGAAATGGTCCTTGTCTTTTGCATCCATTACCTCCAGCAATCAAGAGAAATCAGCAGTCCTGTCAGGTACCAGCAGTGCCAAGCCAGCAGCCAAAGGAGAAGGCTGTTGAGTTTCCCTTCCTGTCATTGTATCTATACCTAGTTCACCTGAATAACTATCACAAATGCCTAGTGCCTCCAAGGATCCAGCTCCAAAACTAACAGAAGCAGCACAGAAAACCTAGTGAGAGACTACCAGACAACTCCAGCAAGTATTGGAGGAGTCCAAACACAAGATCTGGATAAGCAGTGCAGAGGCATGCTACAGGAGAGTCATAACTGTACCAGGCACTGTGGGGTGGCTACAGTGAGATTGCCAGGGTTTGTCAGGGCCATCAACAGGCTATGTATAGATCTGTACAGAGACATTAAGAGAAAGACAGAGCAGCTACAGACATTTATGAGCAATATACATACAGAACTAAGATCATCAAGGAATGGCAAAGGGGGTATCAGCCCTAGGGAACGCTAGGACTAATATTCCCAAAACATCATTGTCAACCCCACTACATACCCTGCAACATACCTCAGCAAAGCCTCCTGAGTAACAATGAGACTGCGTCCAGACCATGATTTTACAGAGTACACAATTGGTCCAGATCCAAGAGATGACACAAGTCCCCCATCAGGTCCAGATTGCAGCACCACTTCAGTCTGTTCATCCTGTGCCACCAGTCCTGCCTACCCAGTATGAACCACTAATCTATCCTCCAGTGCAAGCGGGTTTTCCATGACCAGCATGGCTTTTCAGAGTGCAAAGACTGATGAGTGGCTAACAAATGCAAAACTTATGGATACAGGTAGGCCACTGTGCTTTTCCTGTCCCATGTCAAGAAATGAGTATATAGATTTTTCTTCTTAGTTTTAACTTTCTCCAAACTGGCACAGATACACATTATCAGATATCAACACAGTTTATTTATTTTTTTGGGGGTGAGGAGGTTATAATCACTAGGGATCATATGCCATAAACTAGCAATGAACAAGTTTACATTTAGCAAAACTCCAGCATAGGGGAGTTAAATTACTAGAGTGTGACAAGTCTACAATGCATTGTAAAACCACACACTGAAGAATTCTGTAACATTCAACCATGATAACAGTCAGTGTTTGGACTAACACATCCCTGAACTCCTCCTAGTAGCAACATTGTAATCTTTGTGTTTTCTCATCTCCTGTGCTACAGATGGTTTGCTTGATAATTTTTCCCATTTACATTACTGAATTTGGTCTAATGTCCTTTGGCTCTCTGGGGTTTTTTTTGTCAAACATTTTTGATTACCAAAAATGTGTTGCTCTATGAGATTTGAAAAAATAAGTTTTGCAATTTTATCTTAAAATAAAGATTCCTAAAAATAGCATATCATTTGTGCCTTGATTTATTTTTCTATTTTCAAATATAGCTTTATTTTTTTATTTTATTTTTTTATATATTTCTATTGAGCACGACTGATACATAGCATAGTGCAAGGCAATGCATTAAATGAGACATGACAACACTAGTTTAAAAATTTCAGACAAGCACAAAGATTAAAAAAAGCATACAAGGCAATACGATTTTAATTTTTTTTAACAAGAACTCCAACAAAAAAGATTAAAAAAATGGGAAGGGTCTCTCTTCCCCCCCAAGCAGACCCACCCCCAACATCCCAGTTGCACCAGTCCCAGTGCCAGCAAAGTAAAAAATGGGCACGGTGCTGACTGTGGCAGCAGATAATGTTACTGTTGTTGCTGCTACTGCCTCAAAATCAGCACTGCAACTAGGACCAGGAGTATTGCTACTGCTCATTACTATTGGTGGTGGTGGTGGTGGTGGTAATGCCCACCCTCACCCCTGTCTCCCATTCCTTCTCAGTTTCTGATAAAAAGGCCATCAATGTCTCTTCCACCCCAGCTTCTCCGGCATCATCATCACCACCACCACCACCACCACTAGTCCCTACGTGCTGCTGCTGCTCTATTACAGACATCTCACTGCTGCTTGGTGGAGGTGATGAGCAATGTGACAGAGGGTCCCCTAATGTCACACTTGGCATTTCTTTTACACCTGAAGATGGCAGACTGTCAGCAGAAGCAGCAGGCACAGGCAGCTCATCTGTGCTCCTGCTGCTGGTGGTGGTATTAATTCTGAGCCTGCTCTCCCCCAACGCCAGTTCTGGCCTCTTCAGGATCATGTTCTACTTGGACACTGTAGTGAAGGGAAGGGGAGGGGAGGAGGGCTCCCAGAGCCCTAGGAGTAGTTGGGCTCCCTTGACTGTTAGTCTGGATGCTCTCAAATGCTTCCCTACTACTCCCCTAACACTAGTCCCACCAGCTGCTTCACCATTACTGTTACTACTACTAACACCAACCACATCAGATTCAGCCCCAGAGTCTTCCTCCTCACAGTCACTAGTAATATGAGGAGATTGATTATCCCCTCCTTCACTCCTAACACTAACAAGCTGCTGGACATTCGTAGTAGTAGTAGTAATAGCATTTGCAGGACTGCTTGGGGATGGCAAGTGTGACTTGGGGTCCCCTGCTGTCACACTTGGCATCATCTTCTCCTTCACCCCTCCTGAGTATTACAAGACACATTAGCAGCTTCAGCACTGGTGGCAGCAGGTTCAGCACAGGCAGCAGGCACACACTGGTTTTAACAGGAGCAGAAAGTCTGACAGCAGGCACAGCATTGGTGGCAGCAGGTTCAGCACTAGCAGCAGACAAAGCACTGGTTTCAACTGGGGCTGCATATCTGACAGCAGGCACAGCACTAGTGGCAACAGGGAAAGCAATGGTGGCAGCAGGGGCAGCACATCTAGCAGCAGGCACAGGCAGCTGACCTGTCCTGCTCTCACTAGTACTACCCTTTTCTCCCTCCCTTCCCATTCCTTTTACTCCCTCCTTCCCATTAAACTCCCCAAGATCCATTGGAGTGATTAAGGGGGACTGGACAGCATTGGTTCAGTAGTGCTCACTTCCTCCTCCTTCTCAGACTCACTGGACACATAAGGGTCCTTCCAGTTCCTCATGTCCCTCGTAAAAATGTTCATAGTGATAGCAGCCCTTTGAGTCTCTCCTGCCTCAATTTTGTAAAAAGATCACAACAGAATAGCACAGCACATCTACCTCACTCTGTAGCTACTTCTATTGTTTTTGACTTCCACAAATACATAGTAACATAGTAAATTAGGTTGAATAAAGACACAAGTCCATCAAGTTCAACCTTTGCCTCATACCCCAGTGACTGAGAATTTTATAGCTTTCCTGCTACCAAATAAGTTAGTCTTCATCAGACCTTCCCGATTTGCCTACTAATAAACAGTATAACTCTGTGTGTTCCCTTTTGAATGAAATGTATCTAATCTTCTCTTAAATGTATCCATTGCATCTGCCATAACCACCTCCTTGGGCAAGGAATTCCACAATTTAACAGACCTTACTGTAAAAAACCCTTCCTCTGCTGAAGTCTAAACCTCCTTTCCTCTAATCTCAAGGGGTGTCCCCTGGTCACTTGATCAGGCCTTGGAATAAATAGCTCATCACAGAGATCCTTGTATTGACCGCTCATATACTTGTTATAAGGTCTCCTCTTAGTCATCTTTTCTCTAGAGTAAATAAATCAAATTTGTCTAGTCGTTCCTCATACGTCAAGTCCTCCATTCCCTTAATTAATTTTGGTGCTCTTCACTGTAACCTCTCCAATTATAGAACATCCTTTTTCGGAACTGGTGACAAAAACTGCACTGCATTTTGGTGGCAAAATAATGTTATCCACACTTGCTTCAATGCCTCTTTTTACGCAAGACAGGATTTTGTTTGCCTTTGCTACTGCTGTTTGACATTGGCCACTGTTTTCAAGTTTGTAGTTGACAAGGATACCCAGGTCTTTCTCTAGCAATGAGTCCCCTAAAATAATTCCATTAAGTAGCCTTGGGATTATTTCCTCCCAAATGCATGAATTTACACTTTCTCACATTAAACTTCACATTCCATTTGTTTGCCCAATCTGTCATTTTATGTAAATCCCTCTGTAGAGAGCAAATATCCTGTTCTGAATTAATTACCGTGCATAATGTAGTGCCATCTGCAAATATTGATATTTTGCTTTCTATATCTATTTCCAGGTCATTTATAAACATATTAAAAAGCAGCGGACCTGGGGGCGGAACCAAAGTGCCAGGGTGAATGGATGCATGAATGGTTTGCTCTGTGGCGACCCAGGGTTTTGATGATTTTTCTTTGGATTTTGCAACTTTAAACCTCATTTTACTATCACTACTACTCTCCATGTCCAGCAAGAGAGGGAATAAGAAGTACTCCTGCTCCTCTGCGGCTGCTGATATTGCTAAATATCTAACTAAAGTTGGTGACAGCGAGGCCAGAATGCGTGGTGGCAGGAACGCTACTCTGCTTGGTACGAGCCACTGTACTCAAATGCCTGAGACTCCTCTTCCTCCGCATGCTGATATTAACAGCCGTGAAAATTGACTCTCCATTATGTCAAGCAATTGGGGATACCTGTTCCATCTATGTTTGAAGGGCCGCCAGGAAAAGTGCCAGTGGAGCCGGGGGCTAAGCCCCAGGGGGAATTCTGGCAGTGGCAAGGTTCATTGGTTAATAAGCAGCGACAGGATCAAGATGAAGTTGACCCGCATAATCCCACTGGATCTAATATATGGCGATCTAGCCCTCTGGCATCTTGAAGTTTTGATTCAGGAGCTGTCATTTCTGCTGCTCATCTTTACTAGGTGACTCTGTTGCCGTATATCCTTTCTCACTTGGACTGAGATCGATTTGAGGACTGCAGGGAACTGTGTCCTCTGGCATACACATGAGTATGTTTGCTGTTTCTCCTGTTGTCTATTTGTCTCTCCTGCAATGGCTCTTAAATAATTTTAGAACTGGCTGCAGCTAATGTGAAAATCGTGTATCTCCAGTAGACACATAAAAATAATGGTCATATACTATAGCCAGGGGCTATTGGCGGTGGAGGGAGGGATGATGTAATTCATAAGGCATATTGTACTGTTGGTTTCGACATGCTGGGATGGGATGGAAGTAATAAATTCCTCCTGGGATTATTATTCTTCATGTAGAGTGTAACCTGTGTTTGTTCTGTTGTCCTTGTCGCTCATTGGCCCTGTTGTTGGCTGGTCTCCCAGAGGCATGATTACTAACAACGCACTATGATCTAGGGGTTGGGATGTTGTATTTTCTAGACATATAGGAAGGCTTTTGTATTGTAATATATCGTTGAGCTTTATTACCATTTTGTCCTGATCATGCGTGCGATGCTGTCTACGCCCTGACCTCCTGTTGATGTTGGCATGTTTATGTTCCTGCTTAGACCCGAGGGGTTGATATCCTCCTCCTCTTTCATAAGTTTAACAAGTGAGCGAGTCATTGTCATACCGTTTACAATTCAAGTTACTTTACTTGCAACCGTCTAAGTCACTGAATTTTGGGCCCTTCCCTTTGCAGACTTACCTGCATAGATATTCTTGGAGGCTATGCACATGTGGTTGGGATATATCTTGGCACGGAGTATGCTGGTAAAATTTGTTACTTCAACTGAACGGAATACTCACGTTGCTGGTAATTTATGCAGTAGGGTGTTTTCCTCTTATTAAGGTCTACTGTATATGGATCCACTTCATGTTTTCTTCAGAGGTATGTTTTGGTTTCATGGGGATCGATCTTTACTGTGGTGTTTAGAGGTTTCTTATGAGCTTAATCAGTGAAGCCCTGAGTGCCAGCTATGCACTCAGTTGCTCATTCTCTCCATGTTTTTTTCTCCCCCCAAGGCCTCTTGGCCTTTACCGTACTGCACACAGTTGAATACGCAGGCCTATGGGCCTGAGGATTTCAACCATGGATACTTTGTATCTTCTTCCTTCTATTTCCTCTTTTCTTTCTATCTCTCTAGGGCATCTTCTGCCTCCCCCCTCCCTTTTGTGTCGATACTGCCTTTTTTTTTCCCCCTGTGTTGGGAGCATTTCTGGTCTATCCTACAGGTTGTTGGATCCAGCCTTGTTCTTGGATTGGCAGTCATATTTAGCTACTACTTAAATGGTGTTGAGACATCTTAAGCTGCTATCAATTAATTCAGGTCAGCTTAATATACCCGAGAAGTGATCCATTGCTCTGAGGGACTTTGAGGGGCATAGAGCGGACATTGTTTGTGTCCAAGAGACGCATTTCAAAAGCTCTGCTGAACCATCTTTTAAATCTCGCCCTTATCCAAGTGGACCTCCTCTGCACCCACAAAATCTAAGGGGTGGGTATTTTGATACATAATGATTTGCATTGGCTCACTCTTGACGTCAAAAAGGATGCTGACGGTAGACTTCTATTATTAAAGGGCTTCCTATACGATACATTGGTGACAATAGCGAACATTTATGCTCCTAATGTGGGACAGGCGCAGTTTCTCAGCACCACCATTGCCACCTTACGAGAGTTTATGCAGGGTAGAGTATTCTTAGCTGGTGACTTAAATGTAGCATTATATCCGGAATTAACTTAAATGTAGCATTATATCCGGAATTAGACTGTTCCTCGGGTAAGTCTTCTATGCCCTATTCGACCCTGCGCCTTATCAGAACTATTCTGTCAGAGCATAACCTGCTGGATACGTGGCGAGTAGAGAGAGACTACATGTACCTCTCGAGCTTACACTGTACCTACTCTTGCATTGATTACACCTTCTTGCCTCAATATACTATACATACAATGGAGGTAGCAGTGATCCATCCGATGACTTGGAGTGATCATGCCCCAATCTCGCTCTCTTTCACGCTGCCCCATTGCTTAAACACAACCCCTTCTTGGGTATTAAATGGACTTCTTCTGAAGTCACGAGAGGATGTTGAGAACATTCTAACAGCTATTTCTACATATGATGATATGGGAAGCCCAGAAATGTGTGGTTAAGGGGGACTTGGCGCGCATAAACGTAAATTGAAACATTGTTTACTATGAGTGAGTTGGAAGCTGCAATACTGTCGATCCCTAGCAGGAAAAGCCCGGGCCAGATGGTTTCTCGGCTTTGTATTATAAGACCTTTTCTACAGAATTGTCCTGTCCTATGCTTGCTTCGTTTAACTCTTTGCTCTCAGGAGCATCTTTCCCTAGGCAAGCCTTAGAGGCAAACATCACTGTATTACCTAAACCGGGCAAGGATAACACCCTCTGCAGTAATTATAGACCAATTTCTTTGCTTAACTTGGATGTCAAGTTATATGCTAAACTTTTGGAGATGCGATTGCAACCCCTATTACCTCGTCTGCTACATCTAAATCAGTCTGGGTTTGTTAAGGGACGAGAAGCCAAAAATAATACCACCAAGGCTATGTCTTTAATTCATCTAGCCTTGGTCCGTGGTCTGCCTTCCTTGTTACTGACCTTAGATGTGGAGAAGGCGTTCGACCGGGCGAGGTGGTCTTATCTAAGGGCAGTTTTGCTCCATTTTGGAATTTGTCCACGCTTTCTACATGCAATTTTTAATTTATATGAATCACCTTCAGCTAGGGTTAGGGCTAACAGTTTTCTGTCTGCCTCATTTGAGATCATGAACGGGACAAGGCAGGGATGCCTGTTGTCTCCACTCCTTTTTGTTTTAGCATTAGAGCCGCTTCTTAGTAGGATACGCTTAAATTATTCTATAACTGGTATACCCCCAGAGGAGTGGGACAACAAGCTGGCTTGTTACGCTTATGATCTGCTGCCTTGTTACACTGATGATGTGCTGCTATTCATTAGCAATTGTGAAACATCATTTCCGGCGGTCCTTACTTTGTTGGAGAAATTCAGTACGCTCTCTTTTTATAAAATAAACTATTCCAAATGTGAAATTCTCAATCTGGGTATTCCGCGTCTGCATGTTCAAGTTCTTTGGATGAAATATCCATTCCCTTGGGCAACCAGATTCGGTCAGATAGCTAGGGGTTCATCTGTCTGGGGACACTGATGTCTTATTTGCTGCCAACTATATTCCACTGACCGACTCAATTTCTACTGACCTCAATGCATGGTCTAATCTTTATGTATCTTGGTTTGGGAGGTCCAATTTAATTAAAATGATGATTCTCCCAAGAATCCTGTATTTATTCCAGACTCTTCCTATCAATCTACCTGTGTCATATCTGAAAAAATTACAGAAATTGCTTAATGATTTTGTCTGGTGACATAAGCCACCTAGGCTGTCTGCCTCAGTACTTTCATCTGATCTGGATATGGGTGAAATTGGACATGTTGATATACACTACACTTATATTGGGAAGCGGCTATTCTGGCATGCTGTTTGGTCCTCAGGAAAGATGCTTCCAAGGAATGTGTTCGTTCTCGCATTACTTTCTGCCCGCAATTGTTTTGCAGCAAGTCTGTTCCCATGGTGCTTCGGTCTCACCCAGTTTTGGGATGTTTTCTAGCTGTCTGGGAAAGAGTTAATGCCAAGTGTGGTATAGCTCCTTAACTTTCTCCATTACTATCGATTAAGGGTAACCCAGACTTTCCCACAGGTATGGAGGCTAAGCGTTTTGCTTCCTGGGTTGAGGAACATTTACATACGTTGGAGACGTTAATCTTAGATACAGGTATTGTCACTAGGGACTTTGTAACCAGGAATTACTCATTGGGTAGCTCCTGTGATTGGGAATATCACCAACTTCTCCATTACTTGTTAAAACTGGTTGCTAAGGGGTATGTCCCAAGGGTGTCCACATCATTTGAATTACTGCTACTCTCCAAGACACCTTGTCTCCGAACTTTGTCTTTCTTTAGGACGATGCTGCGGTTGGGCAGGGCTCAGCAGAGACCTTCTTTTTTGACTCAATGGGAGTGGGATTTGCAAGTGCAATGCGAGATGGTTACTTGGAAGAGGATATTTCATTTAAATGTAGTAATGCCGAGAGATTCTTCTTCGAGAGAAACAAATTATAAAATCATATCTCGGTGGTACAGGACTCCGGACCTAGAATACTAGGGCCCTAGAATTCTATCCCCAAACCTCTGCTCATTATTGGAGGTGCTTGCAAGATCAGGGTACACTTCTCCATATTTGGTGGCATTGCCCTTACATTGCTGCCTTCTGGGTACAGGTGAGGGACGAGATACAAACCCTGATAGGGCTGAAACTCCGTCTGTCCCCAGTTACATTTTTGTTTTCTATATTAGATCCTGGTGATATCCATCCGGGTCCTCAAGGGGTTTCCGGTAGATGGCTATTATATATGTTATTGAATGCAGCAAGTGCCATGATACCTATTCACTGGAAGTCAGTTACTGTCCCAACGCTGGCGCAGTGGAGATCTAGAATTCTAATCACAATGGAGTTGGAACAAATGTTGGCTCTGACCTCAGGGAATATGGAGGTTTTCATGATATCTGGGCACCATTTCTGTGACTTGGCAGCAGGTTTCTAGGTTTCTAGGTTTACAGATAAATAACTTCAGTGTAGGCTTTCTCACAGCTTACATAAGGCGCTGACCCTGTTTATATGACTGAGTGGGTGGGATCTGGAGAGTCTACCCAACCCCCCCCCTTTTTTTCCTCTTCCCTCATCTATTCCTACCTTTCTTCTTCTTTTTCTAATCTTTTCTTTTACTTTAGCTTTTCTTTGTTTGTCCTCTTGGTCTGTGTCTATGTCTCTTACTGCTTTATTTTAATGGAGTTTCACATCCTTTGAAGGAGGTGAATAGGTTCGTCCAATTGGGCAGACAGTACAGGCACTGTGGGATGGTTGATGCATGTGATTTCCTATGACTAAGGAGCGAGTGCCACTTATAATACTGTTTACTAACTGTTAAACTACATTTGGGGTGGAATATGCATATATTATTTTGGACTTGTATAATTGATTTGGATGTCCTTGCTTGACCCATTGTAATATCTTTTTTTATTGTTCTGTATCTCTCCATTTATTCTTAATAAACTTTAAAAAAAAAAAAAAAAAAAAAAAAGCAGCGGACCTAATACTGAACCCTGAGGTACTCCACTCTCCACTGTAACTGTATCGGAGAATTGTCCATTTACAACCACATACCGTTCCCTATCCTTCATCCAGTTTTGTATCCAATTACAAAGGACATCTCCTAACCCTGATTTCTTTATTTTATATCCCAGCCTTCTATGTGGCACTGTATCAAATGCCTTTACAAATTCCAGATATATTAAATCAACTGCCTTGCCATTATCACGGTTGCTGCTTACTTCCTCATAGAAGCTGAAAAGGTTAGTTTGGCATGATCTACTCTTCATAAAACCATGTTGTTTCTTGCTAATGATCTTATTTTTTGTGCTGTAATCCTAAATATAGTTTCTTATTATCCCTTCTAGCAGTTTTCCCACTACAGAGGTCAAACTCACAGGTCTATAATTTCCAGGTTCTGTTTTAGTTCACTTCTTAAATAAAGGCACTACATTGTCTCTTTGCCAATCTTGTGGCACTGAGCCTGTGGTGAGATAATCTTTAAAGAGTAAATATAGGGGTTTTGCTAACACTGCACTGAGTTCCTGAAGAACCCTTGGATGTATACCATCAGGACCCGGTGCTTTGTCAGTCTTAATTTTATTCAGTCTTCCCATGACATCTTCTTGAGTTAACCCAATATTTGATAATTGTATTGTTTTATTAGTTACTTGTTGAGGCACATCTACCATTCCTTTCTCCCTTGTATATACTGATGCAAAGAAAGTGTTTAAAACATTTGCCTTTTCCTTATCCTCACTAATCAATTCACCCATCTCATTTTTGAAAGGCCCAATACACACCCTCTTAAGTTTTTTGCTATTTATATATTTGAAAAACTTTTTTGGATTGGTCTTCCTTTCCCTTGCAATTCGGGTTTCATTATCTATTTTTGCTACCCTGATTGCCTTTTTGCAATCTTTGTTGCAATCCTTGTATTTTAAGGAAGAATGATCAGTTCCTTCAGACTTTAAATGCTTTTTCCCCCTCCCATTCCTTTTTTACATTTGCAGTTAACCACATTGTCTGTGACTTACTTCTTTTGCATTTGTTCCCCATTGGTATATACTGTTGGGTACATTTCTGCAACCTAAATTTGAATTCTGAGCATTTTTCCTCAGTATTTTTGCTTTTAAGTAATGTATCCCAGTCTATGTGTTGTATTGAAGCTTTTTTAAAATTAAGAGTTTTGGTCGAACCTATACAATTTTTGCCAGACTGATCTCAAATGTAACCATGTTGTGATCACTGTTTCCCAAATGTTCACTTACATTTTTATAGCAAAAAGGCAAAAACAACATAAATGAATGGGCAGAAACTTTCTAGCCATTGAAAACAATGCAAACAATTTTGGCCAATGGACAAAAAATTAGAACATTTTAATTGCTAGTTTTAAAGCAGATTTTCCCACAAAAAAGTGGACAACAATGTGGTTTTTGCGGGATTTCTCGTGGGAACACGGTGAGAGATTTCACCCACCCCTACCTAGGAGTCCAGTTCCCCTCTTGACATTGTCCAGGTGGCACATTATCCTGAAGAAGGCAGAATTCTTGCTTAGCAGCAATAATACCTCCACCACCACCAGGAGCACCGATCATCTGTCTGTGTCTGCTGCTAGTGTTGCCAGTCTGCCTTCTTCAGGTCAACAAGAAATGGCTAGTGTGACATTAGGGGACCCCCTGTCACATTTGTCATCACTGCCTCCAACCAATGAGATGTCTGTAATAGAGCAGCAGCAGCAGCACAGAGGGACTGGTGATGATGATGGTGGAGAAGCTGGGGTGGAAGAAATATTGATGTTCTTTTTAGCCAAAACTGAGAAGGAATGGGAGACAGCGATGAGGATGGACATCACCACTACTAGCAATGAGCTTTTGGAATTTGTAGCATTTGCAGCTGCTCTAATTCCTGCTGCTGCTAAGTTGCAAGATCAGCAGGATGCTGAGGAGCATGCTGGTTTGCCACAGACCACCGTGAACACAGTGGGAGTAGGCTTAACAAGTGATGCAGGACTAGGACAAGTTCCATTTGCCAGCAGCAGCAATACTCCTGGTCCTAGATACAGTGACGAATCTGAGGCAGAAGCAGCAATAGCAGCAAAATCTTCCTCTGCCCCAGACAGTGAAGGGGAATATGGAGGAGAAGAAGAAAGATGCAATTCTTCTCCACCTTTCCCCTACCACCTGAAGTCATGGGTAGTGGGACTATTTTTCTCTTGGGGCAGGCACAGTGCAGTAATCAACAATGGCACTGTACACAATTTGTGATAAGTCAGTGAGAAGGGGAAACACACCTTGGCACAACCATCCTGACAACACACATGAAACACAGAAGCCATGACATTTATGTAAAAAACATGTTAAAGCCAAAGACCCACCACAGAAATCGAGCACCGCTATTGCTGTACCTCCTGACTGTCCTGAAAGGCAACAAAAGGTGAGGCGAAGCTCAAAGAGGAGGAAGAATAGAAGAAACCAGCCTGATGTTGGAAGTACGATGATGAGCAAAACAACTAGCTCACCATCACCTTCTTGCTCTAGGGTAACTACATCTTCTGCCAATCCACCTAGTTCATTTTTACCCCCCCAGCCAAGTGATAGCCACTCTGTAGATGTTAGGATGTGGCAGTTCATGTCAACTCTTTGCACACTGTGTGGTGCACTGACCACACATGGCAGTGTGGTGGAGGAGAATCACAAGCAGGGCTTCAAGCTGCATCTGAGGAGATTCCATACTGCAGAATATGCAAAGCTGGTGGCAAGGAGGGTTAATCATTACTATTAATTTGTCAGCAAGTTGTACTGTGTCCTTAGCAGGGTGTGGACAAGGGGCGTAGTGACAGCAGCAGTACTTGGTTTCTGGTGGGGGGATTTCACATTGGGCACCCTAAGTGTCATGGTGTTTGGGCAGAGTTTTGCCAGGTGTTTCATGTTAGTGCAGATGTACCCAATGTCCTACGTCCCAGTCCTTCCAGTAGTTAAACTCTACACATTGCAATTGATGATGTGAGAGTCATGGTTCCTGCTCTCAAGGGAAACATTTTTATTCTTAACACACCCATGATTTTGGAGGAGGGGCAGGTAGAGAAGCATTATTGGCCATCTTATTTTCTCCACATATACCTGAAGTGGTGGGGTCTACTTATGATGCTGCTACTGCCTCAGAGCATCACTGGAGCTAGTTGTGGCAAGTGGAACCTTCATCATCCATCACCCATGTTACTGCTGTTGTTGTTGATCCCATTCCCTTTAAGCTGTCTAATCATCCTGCTGCTTTAACAACTCAGCAGCAGCAAGAACAGCAGTCACAAATTCTGCATCTACATCAGGGCATTTGATAATGCCCAGTGGCCACTGGCCAACACAACATGACCTGCTGGCACTAGGCCAGTCAGGTTCTTTTTTTATCAGGGCTTGTGCTTTAAAAAATAAATAAAAAAATAAGCCTACAGAAAAAATAAATAATTTTTGGGGGGCTTGTTTCTAACAAGCCTAAGTCCTACAAATCTTTAGGACTTGTGCCAAACAAGACTGAGTGTCACGGAGACCAAGAATCACCCAAGAGTCAGACGGTATAGTTAAAATCACCTTTATTAGAAAAACAATACAGAAAAGATCAGGAAGGGGCAGAGGGTGACTAAAGAGGCAAGAGACTATCAGAAATAGGAGGCTGCCACAAAGTCAACCGCACTGCAAGATACTAGGCAGAAGCCAATGGTAGTTTCAGTAGCTCTGGGAGTCACAAAAGAGAACCCAAAAGGTGTCACGTCCGCCTCTCTGTTCGGCGGTTCTTGTCTGCCGGCGGCTTCGTTCTCGCTGGATGAGACGTGCTCCCTAGCAACGGGTTGTGTATTCCGTTTCTGGGTGCTCGCGTCACTTCCGGTCTTGCGGCATTTAGCAGGCTAGTTCCCGGCACTAAGACGCGTTAGTATAGCGTCTAGTTAGGTAGTGTACAGCATTCAGTGGAGATTCTGTGTATGACCTGGCCTTGTATCCTGACAATTCTCAAGCTCCTAGTCCTTGATAGTTCCTGAAATAGTGTATGACCTGGCTTGCTTCCTGACTATTCTCCTGCTCTCAATCCTTGATTTGTTCCAGAATAGTGTATGACCTGGCTTGCTTCCTGACTACTCTCCTGCTCCAAGTCCTGAAATTATCCGGAATTGTGTATGACCTGGCGTGCTTCCTGACTACTCTCCTGCTCCAAGTCCTGAAATTATCCAGAATTGTGTATGACCTGGCATGCTCCCTGACTACTCTCCAAGCTTCCAGAGTATCCAGATACTTTTTCTGCTCAAGAGGGGATTTCTTCTGGTCTGAGTGAGTACCCTTATTATTTTGGAGTATTATCCTCCCTGGGAATTGGGGTTGTAGTTGTTTGGCTACACGGGGTCATTGCGGGTCTCCTTTGGCTCAACCGAAGGGGACCAATCTGGCTTCGCGGCCAGCACCTTTATACGGCACAGCCGCAGCAAGACCCCGGGTAGGTAACCACTCTACCCGAGCTACGATCTCTAGCGTCGCACTCCAGCATCTTGCTCCCTAATTTCTTGTTGGAGGAGACTGATCTTCTCATTCCAGTTTAGGGAAGGGGGTATCTTAGTTTCTTAGCCTATCCCTTATGTCTATACGTTACAAAAGGTCTCCCCAAATGGAGGCAACAAGGGAGACTCCTGACTCACACCTGCAGTCATTAAGGTGGGACCCGTCTCCCAAAGGGTGGCAACAAGGGAGACTACTGACTCACACCTGCAGTCAGTACGTTGGCATCCGCAAAGAGCCCCAGGTCACCACCAGATCGGATAGTCAAACAAGCCAGGGTCATACAAGGAGCGGGAAGTAGGCCAGAGCCACAGGTCAGCCACAGTTGGATGGTCAAACAAGCCGGGGTGTTACGGTTTTACTGACACTCAGACCAGGTTGTCACGTAAAACACAGTTTATTGAAATAAAAAATGAACAACACTGCCCCTAGGGGCTAGTAAAGGTAAGAACAGGCAATATGAACAGAGGATGGAGTAAACTACAAACAGTAGTGCATAGAGGGTTAAGTGGAGCAACTGGTAAGACTCAGACTAGATTGGCCAACGCCCAGGAGATATATAGCAGTCTATGGTAACAGTCTTTAAATGTAGATCAGGAACTCAGGAAAAGCGCTGTAACACTCTTGAAGCATAAGCAGGATGAGCCCCTGTTGCTCTAAGCTGAGCCCGTACCACCACAGTGGGCTTATGAGGATTGCTACTGCCAATTTGATGTAACCAGAATAGGAATCGCCCTGAATGAGTATCGAGTAACCCTGCGTCTGCCACGGTAATATGCCAGTCCTTGGGAGGCCACAGTAGAACGGAATTGCCCAAGCTATGAAGAGCCGATGCACAGAGTAGTGCAGTTGGGATAAAGCACTTTGAGCGAATGAGGTACTGCCCAGACACCCACACGGTGTCACCCAGAATCCTTATGGCAAGAGCGAATGGACTACCAGTGTCAACCAGCGTGATCACGATGCTCACCGGGCATCGAACAAGCAGAGCTCTGCAAGGACTGGTATAGCGTAAAGTGAAGGCTCAAAAGTGTAAAGGCTCAGAGAATCACCGGAGCTTGGCAATGTATCAAAATGGCACATAATCGGAGACTACCGGCAGTGCAAGGGTTAATCTGGTACATTTGAAAAGAGCAATGCTCAACAAGAACAAGGCAGGCATCCTCGGCTACAGCGTAATGAGCGAGGAAACTGAGAACAGTCAGAATGTCGCCAGGACCGACCGGAGTACACAGGAGCAGCAACCAGAAAGGAGCAGTAGCCGGAACCGGATGACTGAGTCTCAGGAACACCACCGGAGAGTGGAACAATCATGGAGCAGGAGCAGGAGCCAGAACCGGGTCGGATCACGGAGTGGAGTCGTCAGCCAGTGCCGGGTCGGATCACGATGCAGGGTCGTCAGCCAGAGCCGGGTCAGATCACGGTGCAGGGTCGTCAGCCAGAGCCGGGTCAGATCACGGTGCAGGGTCGTCAGCCAGAGCCGGTTCAGATCACGAAGCAGGAACAGAAGGCGAGTCAGACTAGCCGGGTCGGTACACAGGAGACACTGGAGATCAGTAACTAGGCGCAGCAACACAACACCACGAAAGGGCAATTGACAAGTGCCCAAGCCTCAGCATATAAAGGCACATCCTGGGCGGGCCAATCAGACTCCTCCAATGCAAATGTATACAGAGATTGACAGGGAATCACGGGAACCGTGATAGTACCCCCCTCTCAAAGACCCCCTCCCCTGCCAGAGGGTCTAGGTTTAAGGGGATATTTAGAGTGAAAGTTGTGCATCAGTCGTGGAGCATGAAGATCCTTATCATCAACCCAAGACCGCTCCTCAGGCCCATAACCTTTCCAGTGGACCAAATATTGCAACTTGCCTCTAAATCTCCTGGAGTCAATTATGCTCTTAATCTCGTACTCCTCTTGGCCTTGTACATTCACCGGCCCAGGAACCACCGGAGTGGTAGTATAACGGTTGCAAACCAAGGGCTTAAGAAGGGACACATGAAACACATTATGAATACGCATAGCCCTGGGGAGCTCCAATGCGTATGCCACGGGGTTGATCTTGCGAATGATCTTAAAGGGCCCAATGAACCGGGGAGCCAGTTTGTTTGAAGGTACTTGCAGGTTAAGATTCCTGGAGGAGAGCCATACCCTGTCCCCAACCTGGTAGGAGGCCGCTGGTAGCCATCTGCGATTAGCATGCCGCTGATGTCTCAGGAAGGACTGACTGAGGGACCGTTGTACCTGTGCCCAAGTGGAACGGAGCTGCTCCATGTGCTCATCCAGAGCCGGAATCTGTTGGGACTGAAATGAGTCTGGGAGTAGGCAGGGTTGGAACCCATAATTAACTAGGAACAGAGAACTCCCAGACGATGAATTAACCGCACAGTTCCTGGCGAACTCCGCCCATGGCAACAGGTCGGACCAGTTATCATGATGATCAGTCACGAAGCAGCGCAAATACTGCTCAAGTCCCTGACTGGCACGCTCAGCGGCCCCATTGGTCTGGGGATGGTAGTCAGAGGAAAATGACAATTGAATGCCCATCTGGCCACAGAATGCCCTCCAGAATCTAGACACAAACTGGCTTCCCTGATCAGACACTATCACACTAGGAACCCCGTGCAAGCGGAATACCTCCCTGGCGAAAATTACTGCCAATTCCTGGGCCGATGGGAGACCAGAGAGGGGCACGAAATGAGCCATTTTGGAGAACCTATCTACCACCATCAGAATGAAAGTGTAGCCCGTAGACAAAGGCAGCTTTCCCAAGAAATCGATAGATATATGGGACCAGGGACGGTCGCCATTGGGTACTGGCTGGAGTAACCCCACGGGGAGATGTCTGGGAGTTTTAGCACGGGCACAGGTAGCACAGGCAGCGGTAAATGAGAAGCAATCTGCTCTCAGGGAGGGCCACCAGAATGTTCGTACCAATGACCAAACCAACTGATCCCTGCCAATGTGCCCGGCTGCCTTAGATGAGTGATAGGTCTCGAGTAACTGGGTGCGAAATGGTTCGTCCACAAAACATCTGCCAACTGGGGTTTCAGGAGGTGCCCGTGCTTGTGAAGCCATGATTTGCTCCCCCAGTGGTGAAGTGATGTTGGTACGAATAGTGGCCAGGATCTTATCTGGCTGAATTATAGGCACTGGTGCTTCATCCCTCTCAATGTCTGTGCAGAATTGTCTGGAAAGCGCATCTGCTCTAATATTTTTGGACCCCGGCAAGTAGGAGACTATGAAATTAAATCTTGACAAGAAGAGAGCCCAACGAGTCTGGCGAGAGGACAGCCTTTTCGCCTCAGACAAGTAAATTAGATTTTTATGGTCAGTGAGAATTAAGACAGGGGTCCTAGTGCCTTCCAGGAGGTGTCGCCATTCTTTCAAAGCCAAGATGATAGCCAACAATTCCCTATCACCAATTTCATAAGGGCTTTGGGCACTAGACAGTTTTTTGGAAAAAAATCCGCATGGTCTCAGGTTACCTCCCTCCCTGGGTCGTTGGGAGAGAACTGCCCCTACCCCAACCTCGGAGGCATCAACTTCCAGGGTAAAAGGCAGAGTAGGATTAGGATGGCACAGAATAGGGGCAGATGCGAATGCCTGCTTGAGAGTCACGAAGGCCTGTTCAGCTGCCTCAGACCATTGAGAGGGATTTGCGCCCTTATGCGTTAAGTCAGAGAGAGGTTTATTAATCGTAGAAAAGTTCTGAATGAATTTTCTGTAATAGTTGGCAAAGCCCAGGAATCTTTGAATAGCTTTTAACCCCTTGGGTCGTGGCCATTTAAGGACTGCAGCCAACTTCTCTTGGTCCATAGCTATGCCATCTTTAGAAATCACGAAACCCAAAAAGGGTACTTGAGAACAGTGAAATTCAAATTTTTCGAGTTTACAGAACAATTTGTTCTTGCGCAAACGAAGCAATACCTCAGAAACATCCTGTATATGCTGGGTTAAATTAGCTGAGTGGATCAAAATATCGTCCAGATATACCACTACACAGGACTGTAACATATCGCGGAAGATGTCGTTGATGAACTCTTGGAATACAGCAGGTGCATTACATAATCCGAATGGCATGACTAGGTATTCGAAGTGCCTTGACCTTGTATTGAAGGCTGTCTTCCACTCATCACCGGCCTTGATCCTTATTAAATTGTAGGCAGCTCGTAAATCGAGTTTAGTGAAAATAGAGGAGCCTTTCAACCTATCAAATAACTCTGTGATGAGTGGAATGGGGTATGCATTTTTGGACATGATCTTATTGAGCCCACGGTAATCAATACAAGGTCGCAACTCGCCATTTTTCTTTTTCACAAAAAAGAACCCTGCACCTGCCGGAGAGGATGATTTGCGAATAATCCCTCGTTTGAGAGCATCCTCAATGTATTCCTCCATTGCCTTAGTCTCATCACATGACAATGGGTACGTCCTACCCCTCGGTGGAACCACTCCCTGGGGCAAATCAATAGCGCAGTCACATAGCCGATGCTGCGGCAGAGCGCTAGCCTCCCCTTTACTGAAAACATCGCTGAACTTACTGTATTCAGCTGGCAGAGAAGGGGATGTACACATAATCTTAACGGGACGAGATAGACAGTGGTTAGTGCAGTATTCTGACCATGCTTTGACTTCACATGTCTGCCAGTCAAACTGGGGATTGTGCACTGTCAACCAAGGGAACCCCAGAATGACCGCATGATGGGGTGAACGAATAATCTGGAAACGAACTTCCTCCTTATGGAGGGCCCCCACAGTCATAGTAAGGAGAGGAGTCTCCATTGTGATGAGTGCTAGTTCAAGAGGTCTGCCATCAATAGCCTCAATGGCTAGCGGAGTATCTCTTTCAGTCAGAGAAATATTATGTCTTTCAGCAAATGCCTGGTCCATGAAATAGCCAGCAGCACCAGAATCTACCAGGGCTAGTGCTTCCACAACCTGGTCGCCTAGAAGAAAACTCACAGGTATAGTGGGTTTCAAGGAGCAAGGATCTGAGGACGACTGTACACCACCTAGGGCCTGTCCCCCAAGGTACCCTAGGTGCGTGCGTTTCCCGGCCTCACCGGACACGTGCGCAACAAATGCCCACTTTTGCCACAATACAGGCATAATCCTTGTCTTTTACGATACGCCCTCTCCTCCTTAGTCAGCCTAGTAAAACCAATCTGCATAGGTTCCCCAGTATCAGGTACACGGACCGGAGGAATGGGAGGAGAGGGTGGGTTAAACAATCTCTCATGCCCATGGATTTTGGAAGTTGCCCTTTTAGTCAAGCGCCTCTCGCGCATACGAGTATCAATGAGTATCACATATTCGATGTACTCATCCAGATCGGTGGGTACCTCCCTGGCAGCAATTTCATCTTTGATAGCATCCGAAAGCCCTTGGGCAAATGCTGCCAGGAGTGCCTCATTATTCCATGCCACCTCTGCAGCTAGAATCCGAAATTCTATAGCATATTCGGCTGCAGTCTGATAGCCCATCTGCATTGACAAAAGTTTTTTGGCCGCGGACGTAGCTCGCCCAGGTACCTCAAAGACTCTACGGAACTGTTTAACAAATTCTTTAAAGCACAAAGTGCAAGGTTTAGCCTGTTCCCATAACGGATTTGCCCATGCCAGGGCTTTGCCAGTTAACAGGGATACCATGAACCCCACCTTGCTACGGTCACTCGGAAAGGCATGAGGTGTAAGTTCGAGGAAGATCTCTAGCTGATTAAGGAAACCCCTGCACAGTGTGGGTTCACCATCATATCTTACTGGTAACGGCGCCGCCGCCGTTAGACTTCTCTGCGGAACCAAGCATTGACCAGCAATATTATCCGGTGTCATAACTGGGGGGACCACCGGATTTTGATTCGGCTTATCAAGATGCACCGTACGTTCAAGCAAGGTCTGCATGGCCAATGCCAACTGATCTAAGAGTTGCTCGTGAACATCCATCCTCCAGTGGAGGTTCTGTGTATTACCGTCACTCTTCCCATCTGAGGTCATGGCCCTTTCGTACTGTTACGGTTTTACTGACACTCAGACCAGGTTGTAACGTAAAACACAGTTTATTGAAATAAAAAATGAACAACACTGCCCCTAGGGGCTAGTAAAGGTAAGAACAGGCAATATGAACAGAGGATGGAGTAAACTACAAACAGTAGTGCATAGAGGGTTAAGTGGAGCAACTGGTAAGACTCAGACTAGATTGGCCAACGCCCAGGAGATATATAGCAGTCTATGGTAACAGTCTTTAAATGTAGATCAGGAACTCAGGAAAAGCGCTGTAACACTCTTGAAGCATAAGCAGGATGAGCCCCTGTTGCTCTAAGCTGAGCCCGTACCACCACAGTGGGCTTATGAGGATTGCTACTGCCAATTTGATGTAACCAGAATAGGAATCGCCATGAATGAGTATCGAGTAACCCTGCGTCTGCCACGGAAATATGCCAGCCCTTGGGAGGCCACAGTAGAACGGAATTGCCCAAGCTATGAAGAGCCGATGCACAGAGTAGTGCAGTTGGGATAAAGCACTTTGAACGAATGAGGTACTGCCCAGACACCTACACGGTGTCACCCAGAATCCTTGTTGCAAGAGCGAATGGACTACCAGTGTCAACCAGCGTGATCACGATGCTCACCGGGCATCGAACAAGCGGAGCTCTGCAAGGACTGGTATAGCGTAAAGCGGAGGCTCAAAAGTGTAAAGGCTCAGAGAATCACCGGAGCTTGGCAATGTATCAAAATGGCATGTAATCGGAGACTACCGACAGTGCAAGAGTTAATCTGGTACATTTGAAAAGAGCAATGCTCAACAAGAACAAGGCAGGCAACCTCGGCTACAGCGTAATGAGCGAGGAAACTGAGAACAGTCAGAATGTCGCCAGGAGCGACCGGAGTACACAGGAGCAGCAACCGGACAGGAGCAGTAGCCGGAACCGGATGACTGAGTCGCAGGAACACCACCGGAGAGTGGAACAATCATGGAGCAGGAGCAGGAGCCAGAACCGGGTCGGATCACGGAGCGGAGTCGTCAGCCAGTGCCGGGTCGGATCACGATGCAGGGTCGTCAGCCAGAGCCGGGTCAGATCACGGTGCAGGGTCGTCAGCCAGAGCCGGGTCAGATCACGGTGCAGGGTCGTCAGCCAGAGCTGGGTCAGATCACGAAGCAGGAACAGAAGGAGTGTCAGACTAGCCGGGTCGGTACACAGGAGACACTGGAGATCAGTAACTAGGAGCAGCAACACAACACCACGAAAGGGCAATTGACAAGTGCCCAAGCCTCAGCATATAAAGGCACATCCTGGGCGGGCCAATCAGACTCCTCCAATGCAAATGTATACAAACAGAGATTGACAGGGAATCACGGGAACCGTGATATGGGGTCATACACAGGAGATCAGAATATAACAACAGACCTGCACTGGACAACAACGTAAGGGTACCTGAGAGAAAGAATCCAGTTCCCATTAAACAGCCAGCCAGGACGTAGGTAGGTGGGGCCAAAGTACCCACAAGTATAAGACTGAGGCCTGCGTCAGTTCACACCGAAAGTGATACATTGAGTGGAGATGATTCAACAACTGCCATCAACCCAGTGTCATGCTGAGCAGCCGAACCGCAATGTGAGTGGACACGGACGGCCATTGAGGACAACTGACTCCGAAGCCCGGCGCAACATTGAAAATTACGCCGCAGCATCATTCAAGGCTCCAGGATCCCAGCATTGCCTGACCCGGGGGAGCTGAAACTGAGGTACGCTGTGACACCGAGTCCTACAAATCATTGTTTCCTTACCCTTAGGGCTTGTGCCAAACAAAACTAAGTCCTACAAATCAATGTTTCCTTAGGGCTTGTGCCTCTAATGTCTAAGTCCTACAAATCAATCTTTCCCCAGGGCTTGGGGATCAATAGCAAAGGGAGCAACTTCTCCCAGTTCGGTTCATGAATCTCAGGAGCATGGTCTTTAAAGTACCATTAAATCGCTCGCAGAGTCCATAGGTCTGTGGGTGGTAAGTAGCGGACCTGAGTTGCATAACACCATAAAGTTGTCAGAGCTGATGCACCAGCTCTGACATAAATTGAGTGCCTTGGATGGATAACATTTCACTAGGGAACCCGACACGGGTGAACACAGTCACCAAGGCATCTACCGCAGTAATCCAGGACAGAGCTAATGCCTGGTGTATCTAGTGGCATAGTTCATGACCGAGAGGATGAATCTCTTGACCGACTTACTCATTCAGGCCAAGGTTCCCACAATGTCTTTCGCACCCATTGAAAGGGAACCTCCACTATGGGCATAGAGAGGTGCCCTCTCCTGTCCCTTCCTTTTGCTGATCCTCTGGAAAGCATCACAGGAGTTGCAGAACTGAGAAACTGCCTGTGAGGCACATGGCCAGTAGAAATCCTTAATCAACCTGTGACTCTTATATGGCCCACTAGGGGGACCTCATGGGCCAGGGTCATTAACTGGGTTTGACAATATGAGGGGACAATGAGTTGGTGAGTCAGCTTCCACTTCTGTCCCGTCTCCCTCACACTGTTCTTCCTGTAGACCCCAATCCCAGAAAATCCTCTCCCCCTGTGGTCCTACCTCCCCAATATCTGCCCTTTCCCTCATCTCAGCCAAGCTAGGGTCTACCAGGGTCTTCTGTCTCAGTACAGTAAGGTCAGTCCAGGTGGTCTCGGTCAGGTCAGGTGAGTCTCGTTTTACCTGGTCCTCGGCCTGAGTGGGAGTGCCTTCTTCATGGGTGGAGGATAGAAGGGTAGGGTTAGCTCGGACAGAGTTAATATCCTGGATGGCAGCTACCGGCACCCTATACTCACAGGGTTGGTGCTGGGGCCACTGTGTGAAGGCCCTGGTGGGATGACCTGGGCAGGGTGCTTTGTGGGTCTTCCCGGTCGTTGGCTATGGGGCCGAACAGAGCCCGTGGCTGGGAAAGATCCATTCCCCAGGGGTAAATCCTTGGCTTGGGTAGCTTGTGCCCGTGTCACGACCTGGACGAAGTAGCTCTCCATGGGGCCCAGGGTGTTCCCCAACAATACATCCACAGGGAGAGATGCCAACACTCCCACCTCCCTGTATCCACTGCCTGCTCCCAAATCCAGCCAAACATGGGCCATGGGGATTGAAAGTTACCCTCCTCCTCCGACGGAGATCACCTTTCGTTGGGGCAACCTGCCGGACACCTCAACAAATGAGGCTTAGCGATTGTCAGGAATGCCCCAGTGTCCCACAGCCCTTCTACGGGGGTGCCATTGACTAGCACCTGCTGGCCGTGACTATAGCTTGGGTCGTCTCTGGGCCACTGCACGGTCATCACCGGAGTCACTCCCAGGGACTAGATAGGCCAGTCCAAACAGTGCTGGCACTGGTCTACCTCCGCTTCCCCTTCCACCCCCAACTTTCTCCACCCCATCCCACTCCCCAACAAGCTGGACAGGCCTGGCAGGGGCAATAGGGCCGGTGGCCTGGGAAGGACATTCCCTCACAAAATGGCCCAGGGCGCTGGCACCCATGACAAGCAAGCTGGTGCCTCAAACTGGGTCTCTGTGTGTGCCCAGTGGCCCCGTTGCTCCATTTCTGGTACACTGACACTGGCATCGGTTGCTGATCAAAAATATTGCTAGGGTATGTCGGTCGGGACTCGGGAGGCAAAGTAGTTGCGGTACGGGATATGGCCTGGCTGCACGATGTTCCCGGGGCCTGCCGATCGGATTTGGAGCAGCTGAGTGCAGTGTTGGTGCCATGCATGGCACAGGTATGATCAATGGGACTGTAGGGGTCTTTGGTAGAGTATCGATGCCGGGACACCATCCTCGGGTCTCGCGGAAGTGTTGCTCAAACTCTGCGGTTGCTGCGGCTGTGGTAAGATGGCGCTATTGGGTCAATTGTCACATCTCCAAGGGCAGGACAGCATACAGTTGCTCCAGCTAGGGATGGGCAAAAATTTTTTCCTCAAACTGAAATTGGCAAATAATATCACTTTCCACTTGGTGAATAATTTCCTGCAAAAAGTGCAGTTTTTCCACTTTTTCGCACATTGAAATCACAGCCTAATAAAAGGTTGTCAGGCTCTCACAGCATGCCATTTTGTATTTGTGAGAGTAGAGAACAGTACATTTTTTGAGCTAGAGAAGATAGGTGAATTGAAGTTTAGTTTAAGGAATCTTTTAGGTAGGACATTTGTTCTGTTTATTAGTAGAGTCAGTGGGGCACTCTGGTCAGAAGAAGTGGGGAAGGAGGTTGGCCCCAAATACTCCAAATTCCATGTGACTGACTGGCAAGACACAGACAGCTAGGGACCTATTTGCTTGCTGATCTTGCTGTTATTTTCTGTGGAAGTCTGGGGAAAGAAGTTGTTCATTTTGGTTTTCAGTTATAATTTTTTTTTGGACAGACTGTGATAAGACAACAGGGTGGACAACTTAAAAATAAAATAAATAAAAAAAGAAAAAAAAAAAGAATAAAGAACTAAATATATTAAGTGACAGTGACAGCTGACTGGGCTTAGGCAAGGCATCATACAGCTCCATCAGTTTTGTTGTGTACTGTACAGTAAAAAAAAAAAACACAGTGTAGTTGTGTAATGCCCAGTAAACGCACAAGGGGAAGAGGGTGGGGTGGAGAAGTGCAGGGATGTGAGAGTAAAGTAGTAAATCAAAAACTGACTGCAGTAATGGTTGCTGCAGCATGTGCAATCAATGATAATGATCCCTCTAATCCAAGGAAGGATGCAGTTTGTCAAGGTCCAAGCAAAACTAGTTCCAGCACCACCAGTGCCAGTAGAAATAAAGAACCATATAAGAAGAACACTGAAGACAACAACAAGTCGCATTCAAGTGTTGATGATGCTGGTAATAGCATAATAGAGGAAGGTGTAGCAGCTGAACACCTGTCCGCAAAAATAGTAGCAAACTTTGTTAAAGTAAAAGTAAAAAGAAATTGCTTGAGACCTCTAAAACCTTAGAGGAATATAAGGGCAGTAGTGGGCAAGAACTGTCAGGTGATGCTGATGCTGCTGAGGATGACCTAAGGGTGACTGATGATGATGCAGATCTAGTATATATCTCTCCCGCATCCTTCTCTTGTTCAGATACAGATGAAGTTGAGAGTGAGGATAATGACAGGGCTATAAGGTTAGCAGAAACTCAAAGGCTGAATCTTCCACCATGTTTATGGAGCACTGTTCCTGTGTATAAATTGTTTGAGAAAGCCATTGGAAAGATATGTCAAAAAGCACACAGTTGCCCTATCAGTCATCAAGCAGCAATGTTGGGAGACTAACATTCTTAAAAATGAACCAACATCTCATACCATCTGAGTATCAGGTAGGAGAAACCACATATGACATATAAAGCCAGGACAAATATATTAACAGCAGCACAGATGAGGAGATGGAGGAGGGACGTGAAGAAGGGTTGCCGCCATCTACCCCACTTGGGACCACTGCTATGACTGATAAGTAATGTTTGTCAATAATCTGTGTATGACAATGGTAAAAACAATATACATACACAAATCCCACCATGCCAGTCCCTCACCACCACCACTACAATACACACCTTTCACATTGTAGGTTGTACTTTATTTTTTGTTACTTGACATCATCATGATGAATATATGCCAGTGTCACTAAAGCAGGAAGTTAGTGTTGTGGGCAAAGGACAAATTAATTCTGTATCCTAACACATTTTTCAAGGCATATGTTGCTGTAGGACTCACAACTTTGACTTTCAGACACTTATTTCTAAACTACAGCCCTCATAAGAAGTAATATTAAAGTGGGAAATGTAGTACCTACAGGAAATAGAGGAGAAAAATGTGTTAAAATAGATGAAAAGGAGGACATTTTTGCATAAGTTGTTGAACTTGGAGAAGGCTATAGCCAGAGACCTTGAGGCAGGGATTCGCTGATTGGACAGACAAGGAGGCCACTGCAGGGGAGGAATCTGCTTGTTGTTCTCAATCCTGTCAGGCAAGGGCAGCATCAGCTTTCTCGATCAGGTCCACCTCGCTTGCTCGTCCACCTGTCACCTCTCTGTACTCTTGGACCTTAAGGACCAGCCTGGCCTCTCTGTATAAGGGTGCAATGGTGGAGCTGGCTGTTGTGGCTCAGCCATTGCTCATTCCTCAGCAGTGCTTTGTGCTCTGGTGTGCATCACAGGGTTGTCTTAGGATCTAGGGGTCACTGTAATGCAGGTTATCCCACAGTTGCCACCTGTTTGTGAGAATACGGCCCTGGCATCCCTGCCACTTAAGTTATAACAGTTCAGGCACGTTATCATCCGTGGGTTTCTCTCGCTAACATGCACAGCTAACCAATATACTAAGCACTAAGACCCGGTACTTTGAGTCGCGTATCCACCGGCAATGCAGGATATACTGCACTGATAGCTCTTGTTCATATAAGATATTCTATCTATCTAGTCCCTTGGCACTTCTCTATGAGTATCTGCTCTATAGTGGAAGACAAACAGCAATATACCTGGATACTTCAGGGAGAGACAAATAAGCTCCTTCTAGGTAAATCACATACTATTTTATTTTCAACCAACACAGCATTTTAATACAGTTGAGAGAAAGGAGCAGTCACCACATGGACAAAACATGACACTCTGGGTTTAATATCAGACAAAGGTTACTAAAAGGAGGGAGGTGGACACAAGGATCTAATCAGCTCCTGTACAAATCTCCAGGGAGAGGGCATTAGCACAACCAAGGAACAATTCAGCCTAGCAGCAACCCTGTATACATTGCCAGTGAATAGCTGTTCACACCATAAAAACAATCAAGCTCAGCTGATAGTCATCTGCCTCTCAGAGTCTATGAGTCTGGGGGGGGAGGGTTGGCGCAGGCTTCCATGACAATCTTTACCTATTCCTCCTATACCATTCAGTATTAGTGTCCACATGATCCTAGGGGGAGGAGAGGCTCCTCATCTTGCTCTGTGTGACCTGTGACAGTCCTGTTCGTCACAGGTATATGTTACAAACCACCTAATTTTGATGAGAATGTTGAGGCCCAACTGTTATTGCAGATGAGGAAAGCTGCTCATCTTGGCCTTACTATAATTATGGGGAATTTTTACCTATCCTGATATCAAATGGAAACATGAGACTTGTCAGACTGCTAAGGGAAGCGGGTTTGTGAGCATGCATAGGGATAGTTGCATGTCACAAGTGGTGGAAGTGCGAAGAAGAAATAACAATGTATTGGACCAAGTGATAACAAATAACATAGACATGGTGTCCAATATTAAGTCTGGTGAACTTTTGGGAAACTGCGATTACATTTGAGATCAGTATTGCAAAGCAAAACTGTGTGGGTTCAACCAAAACTCTTAATTAAAAAAAAAAGCTAAAGCTAACTTCAAAATGTTAAGAGAATAAATATAACACATAGACTAAGGTACATTATTTAAAGGCAAAAATACTGAGAAAAAAATGGTCAGAATTAAAATTAGATTAGATTGCAGAAATGTATTTAACAGTATATCACAACCAATGTGGATAAATGCAAATTTTAAGAATGAAATTGCAAAGAAAAAGGCATTTAAACTATTTTAATATCATTATATATCAGGGAGTGCAACAAAGATTTCAAAAAGGCAATTAGGTTAGTAAAAATAGATAATGAAACTCGAATTGCAAGGGAGAGCAAGACTAATCCAAAAATGTTTTTCAAAAACATAAATAGCAAAAAACTTAAGAGGGAGTGCATTGGATCTTTCAACATTGAGATGGGTGAGTTGATTAGATGGGATAAGGAAAAGGCTAAACACTTTCTATACATTGGTGAATGGAGAAAAGGAAATGGTAGAAGAGCCTCAACAAGTAACAATTAAAACCATAACATTATCAGATATTGGGGTTAACACAAGTAGAGATCATGAGAACACTGAACAAAATTAAGACTGACAAAACACCAGGTCCTGATGGTATACATAAAAGAGTTCTTCAGGAACTCAGTTCAGTCTTAATAAGACCCCACTTTTTACTCTTTTCTCACCAAGGGCTCAGTGCCACAAGACTGGAGTAATGCCTTTATTTAAAAAGGATACTAGAACAGAACTTGGTAATTAGATTAGGCTAAAATTGCACTATTATCCACTACATGGTCCAGATCTCATCAACAAGTTAGTCTACAGTGGGATGGACTACTTCCAAAGCATTTCACCATGTGGGGGCTTCGTCAAGGTTAGTTTCCTGTTGTACTTGTTGTCATCAACAATTGTGTCCAATATATTGCAGTGTCTGCAATGCATTGGATACCTCTCTGGCACTCAAAGACTTAATGATGACCAAATCAGATGCATTAAATAAACAAAAAGTATGTGACAATTGCCTCAATTCAATTGAGGCCGGTAAAACAGCGGTAGGGAAATATTAGTTAATGGCCCGTTAGCAACAAGTGTTAAAAGCTTAAACCACAACGGACATTGGGACAAACAATGTGTCTTATGGCCAAACGTCCATTGTGTGTTTTAAGACAGACAACTCTTCTCTGAACAAGGAAAGCAGCTAACCCCAGATATATGTTTCGGCCTTGTTGGGCCTGGTCTGTGAGGTGCAGCTGATCCTTCTAGGCACTTGTGAGCTGCTTTACTTGTTCAGAGAGGAGTTGGCTGGCATTTCAAGGCTGGACTGTCATTTTGGCAGAACCTGTATGATATGCTTCAGAATATTTCTTCTCTGTGTATGGCATTTGTGAGCTAAAAGAGATTGCATCCTGGGTGCGAGGACACACTCCCGGTGATCTTTTGCATACCCTTGCAAGCTTGTGAGCCTAATTTAGCATCTCTGACTACTTCTACTTCAGTTTAATAGTAATGATGAACCCTCCCTTACACCAGTTTAGCATATTCTGCAGGATAGAATTTCCTCAGACGCAGCTTTATGCCCTGTTTGCAATTATCCTCTAACTTGGTGGGGGAGGTAAAAGATGAATGTGGTGAATTGGCAGAAGATGTATTTACCCTAGAGCAAGAAGGTGATGCCTAGCCAGGTTTTTTGCTCCTCATCAAACTTTCAGCTGGGTCTCTCTGTTCTTCCTCCTCTTTGATTTCCGCCTTGCCTCTTGTCACCTTTTGGGAAACTCAGGGGGTACAGCAACAGTGGTGAGTGTTTGGCTTTAACATGTTTCACATAAATGTCATGGCGTCTGTTTTCAGGGGAGCTGTGTCAAGTGTGTTCCTTCCTTCTCACTGACAAAGTGTGTTCAGTGCCGTTATTGATGTCTGCACTGTGCCTGCCCCAAGAGAAGAATAGTCCCACACCCAAGACTTCAGAGGGGAATAGCAAAGAAGAATGGCCCCTTTCTTCTTCTCCTCCACATTCCCCTTCACTGTCTGGGGCAGAGGATGGTGTTTCTGCTCTTGCTGCAACTGCCTCAGAATCAGTACTGCACACTAGCACATTAGCCTGCTCCTTAGCATCCTGCTGCCTTTGCAACTCAGCAGTAGCAGGAATTAGAGAAGTTGCAAACTATTCAAATGCCAAAAGCTCACTGCTGATGATGGTGGTGATTCCCATCTCCATCCCTGTCTCTCATTCCTTCTCAGTTTGGGCTAAGTAAAAAGGCCATTAATGTCTCTTCTATCTCAGCTTCTCCACTACCATCACCACCATTACCAGTCCATCCATGGTGCTGCTCTATTACAGACATATCACCGGTTGGAGGAGGTGATAAGAAATGTGACAGAGTGTCCCCTAATGTCACACTTGCCATTTCTTGCTGACCTGAAGAAGGCAGATTGGTAGCACTAGCAACAGGCAAGGCTCCCTTGACCGCTAGTCTGGACACTCTGCAAAAATGTATAGGTTCAACCAAAACTCTTAATTTTAAAAAAGCTAACTTCAAATTGTTAAGGGCTTCAATGCAACACATAGACTGGGATATTTTATTTAAAGGCAAAAATGCTGAGGGAAAATGGACAGAATTCAAATTTAGGTTGCAGAAATGTACCCAACAGTATATACCAATGGGGAACAAATGCAAAAGAAGTAAGTCACAGCCAATGTGGTTAACTGCACATGTAAAGATGGAAATGACAAGGAATAAAAACGCATTCAAATTATTTAATTCTGAAGGAACTGAACAATCTTTCTTAAAATACAGGGAGTGCAACAAAGATTTCAAGAGAAAGCAAGACTAATCCAAAAAAAGTTTTTCAAATATATAAATAGCAAAAAACTTAAGAGGGTATGTATTGGACCTTTCAAAAATGAGATGGGTTGGTTAGTGAGGAAAAGGAAAAGGCCGATGTTTTAAACACTTTCTTTGCATCAGTATATACAAGAGAACAAGGAATGGTAGAAAAGCCTCCGCAAGTAACAAAACAATACAATTAATAGATATTGGGTTAACTCAAGAAGATGTCATGGGAAGACTGAACAAAATTAAGACCGACAAAGCACCGGGTCCTGATGGTATACATCCAAGGGTTCTTCAGGAACTTAGTGCAGTGTTAGCAAAACCCCTATATTTACTCTTTAAAGATTCTATTACCACAGGCTCAGTGCCACAGAACTGGCGAAGAGCTAACATAGTGCCTCTATTTAAGAAGGGAACTAAAACAGAACCTGGGAATTATAGACCAGTGAGTTTGACCTCAGTAGTGGGAAAACTGTTAGAAGGGAAAATAAGGGACTATATTCAGGATTACGACACAAAAAATAAAATCATTAGCACGAATCAACATGGTTTCATGAAGGATAGATCATGCCAAACTAATCTTTTCAGCTTCTATGAGGAGGTAAGCAGCAAACTTTACAATGGCAAGGCAGTAGATGTAGTATATCTAGACTTTGCAAAGGCATTTGATACAGTACCACACAGTAGGCTGGTGTATAAAATAAGGAAATTGGGGCTAGGAGATAACCTTTGCAATTGGATACAAAACTGGCTGAAGGATAGGGAACAGTGTGTGTGGTTGTAAATGGAAAATTCTCCAGTACAGTTAAAGTGGAGAGTGGAGTACCTCAGGGTTCAGTATTAGGTCCGCTGCTTTTTAACATGTTTATAAATGACCTGGAAATAGATATAGAAAGTAAAATATCAATATTTGCAGATGATACTAAATTATGTCTTTAATTCAGAACAGGATATTTTCTCTCTACAGAGGGACTTACATACAATGTCAGATTGGGCAAACATGTGGAACATGAAGTTTAATGTGGGGAAGTGTAAAGTCATGCATTTGGGAGGAAACAATCCCAAGGCTACTTTTAAACTTAATGGAATAATTTTAGGGGGCTCATTGTTAGAGAAAGACCTGGGTATCCTTGTCAACTACAAACTTGGAAACAGTGACCAGTGTCAAACAGCAGTAGCAAAGGCAAACAAAGTCCTGTCTTGCATAAAAAGAGGTATCGAAGCAAGAGTGGATAACATTATTTTGCCATTATATAAATCATTGGTAAGACCTCACCTTGAGTATGCAGTGCAATTGTGGACACCAGTTCTGAAAAAGGATATACTAGAACTAGAGAGGGTACAGCGGAGAGCAACAAAATTAATTAAGGGAATGGAGGACTTGACATATGAGGAACGACTACACAAACTTGGTTTATTTACTCTAGAGAAAAGACGACTAAGAGGAGACCTCTTAGAGGTCAATACAAGGATCTCTGTGGTGAGCTATTTATTCCAAGGCCTGATCAGGTGACCAGGGGACACCCCTTGAGATTAGAGGAAAGGAGGTTTAAACTTCAGCAGAGGAAGGGTTTTTTTACGGTAAGGTCTGTTAAACTGAGGAATTCATTGCCCAGGGAGGTAGTTATGGCAGATACAATGGATACATTTAAGAGAAGATTAGATACATTTTTTTCAAAACGGAACATACAGAGTTATACTATTTATCAATAGGCTGACCAGGAAGGTCTGATAAAGACTAATTTAATTGGTAGCAGGAAAAGCTATAAAATTCTCAGTTACTGGGGTATGAGGCGAAGGTTGAACTTGATGGACTTGTGTCTTTTTTCAGCCTAATTTACTATGTTACTACTATGTTACTATGTTACTTCCCCTACTCCTAGTCCAACCATCTGCTTCACCATCACTGTTACTACTACTAACACCAACCTCATCATTTTCAGTCCCTGAATCTTCCTCCTCACTATCACTAGTAATATAATGATCACCCCATCCTTCACTCCTTACATTCTGTACAAGCTGCTGCCCCTTATAAGCAGTAGTACTAGTGGTGGGACAGATTGGGGGTGGCACATGTGACTTAGGGTCCCCTGCTGTCACACTTGGCATTATCTCCTCCTCCCACCTCCTGAGAATTACAAGACACACTGACAGCAGGTTCAGCACTGGCAACAGGCACATCACTGGTGGCAGCATGGGCAGCACTAGCATCAGGCAAAGGCAGCTGACCTGTCCTGCTCACTCTGTTATCCTCTTCTTCCTAGTACAAAAATTTCCCCAAAACCCTTACAGAAATATCTCTTGAAAAATATGTTAACATTTTATATGATCCTACATTGCGCACAATGCTTTGCATGTCTTGCAAGAGTGTAAACATTTGCCCCTTTACCAACTTAAAATAGAGTTGCCTACCAGATGGAATTCTACACGTACATGCTAGAATCTTTGGATTAGCAGAATAAGGCCAGTATTGAGTAAACAATGAATAACTGAAACGTTTTGGAGGTGGCTTCCTTGCTACCTGGACAATGCCAGATAATGTGTGACTAATGTGAACTGCTGAAGCCTTTTGAGGAGTAGAGATGGGTGAAAAGTGAGAAAAATTTCCTGCATGACTTTTTGAGAAAAACGGATGATTTTTCTCTTTTTTTCCGAAAAGTTTTCTCCTTTTCTACAATGCAAAATGTTCCTCCTTTTCACCTATTCCATCAAATTTTCACCTATTCCAACACATTTTTTGCCTATTCTATCACATTATTCTCCTATTCTAACACATTTTCACCTATTCCAATACACTATTCTCCTATTCTAACAATTTTTTCTCCAATTCTAACACATTTTTTCCTATTCCAACACATTTTCCGCCTATGTTTAATATTATTCAACATTTCCCATCACAATATTACTTCTTCTAAGGGCTGTAGTGGGGAAATAAGTAGCTGGAAGCCAAAGTTGTGAGTCAGTAAAGTAACATATACCTTGAAAAATGTGTTAACATGCAGAGTCAATTTATCCTTTGCCCACAACACTTACTTCCTGCTTAAGTGACACTGGCACCTATTCATGATGATGTCAAGTGATTAAAAAAAAATAAATAAATAAAGTACAACCTAAAATGTGGCAGATGTGTATGGTAGTGGTGGTGGGGGGGCTGGTGTGGTGTGATTGGTGGGACCTTGACAAACTACATGTACCCTGGGAGGAGAGGGATCATCATTTATTGCACATGATGCAGCAACCATTGCTGCAGTCAGTTTTTGTACTGCCACTTTACTCCCACATCCCTGCACTGATCCACATTTCTTCCCTTTCCCCTTGTGCATTTGCTAGACATTACCCAAATACTGTTTGTGTTTTTATGCTCTACAGTACCCAGCTGATGGAGTGTGATGTCTTGCCTTGGCCCTCACCAAAATTCTCAATGTTGTCTACTGTTTATCAAGTTTGCCTCCATCACAGAGCTCCCAGTGAGCTGTCTAATATATTTATTTGTTTAATTATATATACATTTTGTTGTCTACCCTATCTCATCACAGTTAGTCCAAAAATATATATATACCTAAAAAAACAAAAGCAACAACTTCTTTCCCCAGACTTCCCCAACACAGAGACAATAAAAGTAAAATCAGCAATTAATTTGGACCCCAGCTGACTGTGTGTTGCCAGTCAGTCACACCAGATTTTGGGGTATTTTGAGTGAACCTCCTTCCTCCCTTCTTCTCCCCTATTGTGCCCCCAGACTCCCCTACTAAAGAGAACAAGTGTCCTACCTAAATGACTCCCAAAAACTAAGCTTCAATTCCCCTTTATTTGCCTATCTTCTCTAACTCAAAAACATGCTGCTCTCTCCTCTCATAAACACAGAATGGCATTCTGTGAGAGCCTGACACCATTTTATATGGCTGTAGAAAACTTTTGTGTGGCAGAGAAACATTTTTTTACCCATTGATTTCAATGCAATGAGGCAGGCTAAAAAAGCAGGAAAATGGCACTTTTCACTGGAAATTTTTTGCCAAGCAGAAATGCCATTTTTCGACGATTTCAGCTTGAGGCGAAAATTTCGCCCATCCCTGTTGAGGAGGCCATCTTGCTGGTTAGTCATGCCAGTGCTGGAATCAGTGAATACTTCCACTAATATATTTGCAACATAAAAAAATTAAGAGAAAGGCAGATGATTCCTATAATAAAGACAACACAAACATAAACAGCTTGTGAGTGACAAGTCCTGGCGGTTATACATTAAGGCCTGATATAGAGGTGATAAAGTGGAGATGTCTTCTCCAGTGATATCACTTCTCCATTTCCTATATTAATCTATAGAGCCTTTGCACTGAGCTCTCCAAAGCTGGAGAAACGTTAGTGCATTGGCTCCATAGAATAACATATGAATTGGATAAGTGATATCATTGGAGAAGTCATCTCTACTTTATCACCTCTTTATCACACCTTAGTGCATAAACCCCCTGGTTTCTGCATGATCCTCCCATAGTCTCATTAAAAGAAATGAGGAATACATTCTAGCTACCTTGCTGCACCCTACTTTTAAGCAACATATTTCCTGTATGTATGCTAATGTGTGAGCAGCAACACTCTGTAGAATCAGATTCTGTGAAGGCATATAAAGAAATCCTTATAGAACATACTGAAGGCTGGATTGTGAAGTATGGGAAAGCAAAACATCAGAGCAAAACGACAAGAAACCATAGTGAAAAGGAAGCATGCAAAATAATATAGCCATGGCATAATCAGCAATACCAACAAGAGCACAACATTTAACATTTTGCTTCATTATAGATAAGAATAGTGTTTCATGGTCTAACATTTGTTATGTTGGTGGTGTCACTGGCACATCTCTATGGGAACGTGAACGCAGTCTATTACCAAGGAAGGGTCCCACTACATGTTAGATGGGTACAACACACTTGCAGGATAAGTATGTTCTAGATTGTAATGATAAACCACTTCAGTGGCAAGTATTCATGGGTACTGCTGTGGAAATCTTTAGTTGCCCACCAATAAGCATTCAGTCAGGGGAGGTTTTCACTAAGATGATTATTTAGTTAATGACTGTGGTCATGTCTATCCAGAAGCTGTATTGGTAGGTTTACATCTTTAAAAAAGTGCCAGCATCTAATACCATACGAGTATCATGTAGCAAAAGTGAAAAAAACAACACATCTGACAAAAGCATAGGGAATGTGTAGAACTGAGCAGCAAATAGAGGAGGGGGGATATTCACATTAATCCCTATCAACCACAACTAGGAAGATTGATGAATGATTGACAAATTATAATCCAAGTTTGTGTCAGCATCAATCGTTATACTGCCTATAGTCCGAATGGCATTCCTTCCTTTCCGCCATAATCATATAATCACCACCACGATCCACCATTCAACAAGCTCAATTCAACCATTATTTTTTTTAATTATCTTTATGTGGTTGAAGTAATAAATGTATGAATTAATAAATTAATGTTTATTTATATAGCATCGCAAGTGTACAAAGTGTTTAAAGAGTTTGGGCGAGCTAGAGTACAGGACCCAGGAGCAGAGAAAAGTGAATTAGTGAGAGAGAGGTGTGTACCTTGGAGGCAAATAGAAGAATTTGTGAGTGGAGAGAGTTGCACTTATATTTATACATAATACACCTTTGTATGCATGTGTGGCAAATGTGCACCAACACAAATATACACACATAGCTTTTTTGTTTACAATACATCATGCAAATTTAGCTTTTTTAAAGTGTAAATCAGTGAGTGACAGAGAGAGTGCGAGATCCTGTGTGAGTGCCTGGGTGTTAGTGGGTGCATGATGGCGAGGAGAGGAGCAGAGAGGGATGGGGAGAGTAGCAAGAGAGGAGGAAGGTTAGGAGTGCATTCCCAATCACAGTAGGAGTAGGAGTAGGAGAAGGAGATACATTGGGTGGAGGGGGACCCGACCTTGAAGAGGCACACAGAGGCCAGGGAAGGGGTAGATCCTGGGGAACACCACACACAATCAGGGTCAAGTCAGGCAGAGCCTGAAAGCCATAGCTCTGATACATCCCAGGCTGGGGCTGATGAGGAGAGGCTGCATGACCCCCGTTAAAGCTATGAGAACAGGGCTCTCATCCAAAGCATCCTGGAGAGGGAAAGTATCCTGTATCTGAGGGAGAGGGTCTGTGGTCTAGCTGCTAGGAAGAAGTCAGGTCCTCAGTGCAGTGCCCATATGTAGTCAGACCATGGAGTCTATAAAAAGCATTGTGGGGACTGCAAGAGACTGGTCAGGCACAAGATGGGTGAGGTTGCCCTGCACGTCCGAGGCACCAGAGATGGTCCCTCTGACAATATCACCTTCAACACCTGGGAGGAGATGCTGAGGGACAGTCTATCAGCTACTGCTGAGAGGGCTCAAAGAAGAACAGAATACTGGACAATGCAAGCAGTAATGGGAAGGCTTTTACTTTTTAAAGATTCTCTCACCACAGGTTCAGTGCCACAAGATTTCCAAAGTGCCAATGTAGTGCCTCTATTTAAGAAGGGAACTAAAACAGAACCTTGGAATTATAGACCTGTGAGTTTGACCTCTGTAGTGGGAAAACTGCTAGAAGGGATAATAAGGGACTATATTCAGGATTACAACACAAAAAATAAGATCATTACCAGGAATCAACATGGTTTTATGAGGAATAGATCATGCCAAATTGATCTTTTCAGCTTCTATGAGGAAGTAAGTAGCAACGTAGATAATGGCAAGGCAGTTGATATAGTATATCTAGATATTGCTAAAGCATTTGATACCGTGCCACACAGAAGGCTTGGTTATAAAATAAGGAAATTGGGTCTAGGGGATAACCTTTGCAATTGAATACAAAACTGGTTGAAGGATAGGGAACAGTGTGTGGTTGTAAATGGACAATTCTACAATACAGTAAACATGGAGAGTGGAGAACCTCAGGGTTCAGTATTAGGTCCGCTGCTTTTTAACATGTTTGTAAATGACCTGGAAATAGATACAGAAAGCAAAATATCAATATTTGCAATTGACACTAAATTATGCAGGGTAATTAATTCAGAACAGGATATTTACTCTCTACAGAGGGATTTACATAAAATGGCAGATCATAGTGGACTCGTTGCTAGAGAAATACTTGGGAGTCTTTGTAAACTACAAACTTGGAAACAGTGACCGGTGTCAAATAGCAGTTGCAAAAGCAAACAAAATCCTGTCTTGCATAAAAAGGGGTAACATAGTAAACATAGTAAATTAGGTTGAAAAGAGACACAAGTCCATCAAGTTCAACCTTCGCCTCATACCTCAGTAACTGAGAATTTTATAGCTTTCCTGCTACCAATTAAATTAGTCTTTATCAGACCTTCCTGATCAGCCTACTGATAAACAGTATAACTCTGTATGTTCCCTTTTGAAAGAAATGTATCTAATCTTCTCTTAAATGTATCCATTGTATCTGCCATAACTACCTCCCTGGGCAATGAATTCCACAATTTGACAGACCTTACCGTAAAAAAACCCTTCCTCTGCTGAAGTTTAAACCTCCTTTCCTCTAATCTCAAGGGGTGTCCCCTGGTCACCTGATCAGGCCTTGGAATAAATAGCTCACCGCAGAGATCCTTGTATTGACCTCTCATATACTTGTACAATGTGATAAGGTCTCCTCTTAGTCGTCTTTTCTCTAGAGTAAATAAACCAAGTTTGTTTAGTCGTTCCTCATATGTCAAGTCCTCCATTCCCTTAATTAATTTTGTTGCTCTCCGCTGTACCCTCTCTAGTTCTAGTATATCCTTTTTCAGAACCGGTGCCCAAAATTGCACTGCATACTCAAGGTGAGGTCTTACCAATGATTTGTATAATGGCAAAATAATGTTATCCACTCTTGCTTCGATACCTCTTTTTATGCAAGACAGGACTTTGTTTGCCTTTGCTACTGCTGTTTGACACTGGTCACTGTTACCAAGTTTGTAGTTGACAAGGATACCCAGGTCTTTTTCTAGCAACGAGTCACCTAAAATTATTCCATTAAGTTTATAAGTAGCCTTGGGATTGTTTCCTCCCAAATGCATGACTTTACACTTCCCCACATTAAACTTCATATTCCACATGTTTGCCCAATCTGACATTGTATGTAAATCCCTCTGTAGAGAGAAAATATCCTGTTCTGAATTAATGACTTTGCATAATTTAGTATCATCTGCACATATTGATATTTTGCATTCTATATCTATTTCCAGGTCATTTATAAACATGTTAAAAAGCAGCTGACCCAATACTGAACCCTGAGGTACTCCACTCTCCACTTTAACTGTACTGGAGAATTTTCCATTTACAACCACACACACTGTTCCCTATCCTTCAGCCAGTTTTGTATCCAATTGCAAAGGTTATCTCCTAGCCCCAATTTCCTTATTTTATACACCAGCCTTCTGTGTGGTACTGTATCAAATGCCTTTGCAAAGTCTAGATATACTACATCTACTGCCTTGCCATTGTCAAGGTTGCTGCTTACCTCCTCATAGAAGCTGAAAAGATTAGTTTGGCATGAACTATTCTTCATAAAACCATGTTGATTCGTGCTAATGATCTTATTTTTTGTGTTGTAATCCTGAACATAGTCCCTTATTATCCCTTCTAATAGTTTTCCCACTACAGAGGTCAAACTCACTGGTCTATAATTCCCAGGTTCTGTTTTAGTTCCCTTCTTAAATAGAGGCACTATGTTAGCTCTTCGCCAATCCTGTGGCACTGAGCCTGTGGTAATAGAATCTTTAAAGAGTAAATATAGGGGTTTTGCTAACACTGCACTGAGTTCCTGAAGAACCCTTGAATGTATACCATCAGGACCCAGTGCTTTGTCGGTCTTAATTTTGTTCAGTCTTCCCATGACATCTCCTTGAGTTAACCCAATATCTATTAATTGTATTGTTTTATTTGTTCCTTGCTCCCTTGTATATACTGATGCAAAGAAAGTGTTTAAAACATTGGCCTTTTCCTTATCCTCACTAACCAACTCACCCATCTCATTTTTGAATGGTCCAATGCACTCCCTCTTAAGTTTTTTGCTATTTATATATTTAAAAATCTTTTTTGGATTAGTCTTGCTTTCCCTTGCAATTCGAGTTTCATTATCTATTTTTGCTACCCTAATTGCCTTTTTGCAATCTTTGTTGCACTCCCTATATTTTAAGAAAGATTGTTCAGTTCCTTCAGACTTAAATAATTTGAATGATTTTTTTTTCCTTACCATTTCCTTCTTTACATGTGCAGTTAACCACATTGGCTGTGACTTACTTCTTTTGCACTTGTTCCCCATTGGTATATACTGTTGGGTACATTTCTGCAACCTAAATTTGAATTCTGACCATTTTTCCTTAGTATTTTTGCCTTTAAATAAAATGTCCCAGTCTATGTGTTGCATTGAGGCCCTTAACAATTTGAAGTTCGCTTTTTTAAAATTAAGAGTTTTGGTTGAACCTATACATTTTTGCTTTGCCAGACAGATCTCAAATGTAACCATGTTGTGATCACTGTTTCCCAAATGTTCTCTTACCTTAATATTGGATACCATTTCTGAGTTATTAGTGATCACTAGGTCCAATACATTGTTATTTCTTGTCGGCGCTTCCACCATTTGTGACATGTAGCTTTTACGAAGCGTGTTCAAAAACCTGCTACCCTTAGCACTCTGACAGGTCTCATTTTTCCAGTTGATATCTGGATAATTAAAATCTCCCATAATTATAGTATGCCCAAACTGGGCAGCTTTCCTCATTTGCAATAGCAGTTGGGCCTCATGATTGTCATTGATATTTGTTGGTTTGTAACATATGCCCACCAACAACTTTTTTTTGCCTTTCACACCACATTTAGTCTCGATTTCTACCCACATGGACTCCACAGTTTGGCCAGTTTCCTCACTAATATCACCTCGCAAAACTGGATTTAGCTCTGTTTTCAAATATAAGCACACACCTCCACCTTTTCTATTAATTCTGTCTCTTCTAAACAGGGAATAGCCCTCTATATTTACAGTCCAGTCATGTGCATCGTTCCACCATATTTCTGTTATTCCAATTATGTCCAATTGCTCATTAACCGCCAGCAATTCTAGTTCTCCTATTTTATCTACCATACTTCTTGCATTTGCTAGCATACAATTGATTTTGAAGTCTTTACATATATTAATCCCTACATGCCTTTTTTCTTCACCTTCATTTACTAGGATTTCCTCCCTACTGACTAAATTTCTCCCCACCCTTTCTCCACCCCCCTGGTCATTTACTTGGACCCAGTTCCTATCTGCTCTATCTACCCCATTTTTGCTATCAATACCCCCCCCCCCTTTCCTAGTTTAAAAGCTCCTCCAAGCTTCCTAGCATTCTCTCCCCTAACACAGAGGCTCCTCTACCATTTAGGTGCAATCCATCTCTTCCATATAGATTGTACCCAAGGGCAAAGTCTGCCCAGTGTTCTAAAAACCCAAAACCCTCCTTCCTACACCATTGCTTGAGCCATGCATTAAGCTCCCTGAGCTCCCTCTGCCTACCTGCACTGGCGCATGGCACAGGTAGTATTTCAGAAAATACTACCTTAGAGGTCCTTGCCTTAAGCTTGCACCCTAAATCCCTGAAATCATTCTTTAGGGACCTCCATCTTCCTCCTATTTTGTCATTGGTTCCAATATGTACCAAGACAGCTGGATCACTTCCAGCCCCTCCCAATAATCTGTCAGCCCTGTCCGCAACATGCCGAACCCGAGCACACGGGAGACAGCATACTGCTCAGCATTCACGTTCCTGGTGGCAGATTACCCTATCTACCCTCCTAATAATAGAGTCCCTACCACCTGCCTTGGTTTCTGCCTGCTCTGCATCCCATCTAGCCTGGAAGGAGGACTGTTCCCCTGGCTGCTAGAGGAATCAGCCCTCTCCAGTGTTGCCAATTCTGAGCAATTCTCATCAACATCTTCACACAATCTTGCAAATCTGTTGGACTGAGTCAACTCAGAACTGGCCTTCCTCTTCCTCTGCCCACTACCTCCCCTCCTTACTGTTACCCAGCTGCCTACCTGTCGCTCCTCATCTACAACTCCACCCTCTTCACCACTAGCCCCACATACTACCTGCTCTGTGAGTTCTAAACTCCTTTCCAGGTTTCCAATGTCTCGCAATGTTGCAATATTTCTCTCCAAATCCAATATCTTAGACTCTAAAGAGAAAATATGCTCACACTTGGCAAAGCGGTATGACCCCTGGAACAATTGCTCCAAGTGTTCAAACATGTGACAGGATGTGCACTGCGCGAGATTGGCTAACCTGCTATCACTCATGCTTGGTTTTACAATTCAAATAGCTTTATATTATCCTCTAATTCTCACTATATGGTAAGTAACCAACCTTAAATGTGAATGCAATAAATCCTTTGAAATGACAGTCACCAGATTCCTTCTAACTCTTCCCCTGGAACCAGTCACTTGTAATAGCAGTCTCACAGAGCCAGCTCCACAGAGCTAATGGACTGTATTTATAGTAACTAGCAGCCAGGTGAAATCCCTTAGCAATCAGCCCTAATCACACAGGCCAGAGAAAAACCCAATAAACAGTTTTTTAACTCTTGCAATACCCACACAATTTATTTATTTTTTTTTTTTAAACCTTAATAAAATACCAATAAAACACCAAACACACTCTTATGTACTTAACCAGATTCCTTCTAACTCTTCACGTGGAACCAGTCCCTTGTAATAGCAGTCCCCTGTATTTGAATTTCCCTGTTTTAAATTCCCACACTTACCACACTTCTGCACTTACACACTGATGCAAGATTCACACGTTCAAGTATTCACTATGTATCTGCTATTTAATCCAGGAATCCACCAATTACAAACACAACAATTAGTCACTCCCACCACACCAGACTTCAATTATTTGCTTGTCTCACAGCAAAGAGAGGGAAAACAAAACCCAAAGATTTGTTTTTTAACCTCTTCTTTACCACACTACACCACACACAATATACTTATTGTATTTTTCCAGCAGGTATCCAAACTCAGGGCACAGGTCACTGATCAACTTACAGAGCTCTCTCACTCCTTGCTATTTAATCCAGGAATCCACCAATTATAAACACAGCAATTAGTCACTCCCACCACACCAGACTTCAATTATTTGCTTGTCTCACAGCAAAGAGAGGGAAAACAAAACCCAAAGATTTGTTTTTTAACCTCTTCTTTACCACACTACACCACACACAATATACTTATTGTATTTTTCCAGCAGGTATCCAAACTCAGTCTTTCAGGGCACAGGTCACTGATCAACTTCAACTGTATTGAAGCAACAGTGGATAACATCATGTTGCCATTGTACAAATCATTGGTAAGACCTCACCTTGAATATGCAGTACAATTTTGGGCACCAGTACTATAAAAGGATGTACTAGAACTAGAGAGGGTACAGAGAAGAGCAACAAAATTAATTAAGGGAACGGGTGACTTGACTTATGAGGAATGACTAGACAAACTTGGTTTATTTACTCTAGTGAAAAGACGAATAAGAGGAGATCTTATCACATTGTACAAGTATCAGAGATGTTAATGCAAGGATCTCTGTGGTGAGCTATTCATTGCAAGACCTGATCAGGTGACCAGGGGATACCCCTTGAGATTAGAGGAAAGGAGGTTTAGACTTCAGCAAAGGAAGGCATTTTTTACAGTAAGGTCTGTTAAATTGTGGAATTCCTTGCCAAAGGAGGTGATTTTGGCAGATACAATGGATACATTTAAGAGAAGATTAGATACATTTCTTTCAAAAGGGAACATACAGGGTTATACTGTATATTAGTAGGCAAATCAGGTCTGATAAAGACTAAATCATTTGGTAGCAGGAAAGCTATACAGTTTTCATGTCACTAGGGTATGAGGCAAAGGTTGAGCTTGATGGACTTGTGTCTTTATTCAACCAAATTTACTATGTTACTATGTAATCATGCCAAATTCTGTCCAAGTCCCAGTTTAACCCCATTGGTGCTGTGCTGATCTGCATACACACTCCACACAAACAATGCTTGCCATCAAGTTAACAGGTAAAGACCAGTTATGTTCCTCCACTATGTTACACATGGACCCACAGGGAAATCAGCACCTAACCCCTTGGGGTGATCAGCGCCTATGGCCGATGTATTGGGTATGCAATTGTTTGCTCACACTGGAACTGTGATGGTTAAGATTTGGTTCTCACATATATCCTGAGGAGTGGGAATGGCAAGGAGGGATCTCATGCCATCCATTCTTGTCATATGATAACCAAACATCAACTAATGTAGGTTGCTGACATCAATGTACAACAGGGCTAATAATGTTAAGCCCTCAAGGCCCACCAACAGGCCTGAGTGAGCACAGGTGGGTCAGTCAAAAAGAAGGAGCTACTGATCAATTCACCAGTGCTGAATCTTGGAAATCCTTTACTTCTGGCCTGTTGCTGGCCCTGAAACCTGAACTTTGACAGGCTTGATGTACAGGATCATGTCAAGATTATCAATCATTGATTGCCAGGGTGGTATCCCATGCATTGCAAAGCAATGCACTGGATACCATACTGCCATGCAAGGTTTCACATGTCAGTGTCATCTTCTTGCATCCATCCTTTCTTTGCTTACATTGCTAATCACACCATGTCATATTTCCATTCAGCATACAGGCTTGCAGCACAGCAGGAGGAAAGTGAGGAGGCTTATGATGTCCCCCACACCAGTGACTACCCCCTTCTGGAGAAGGATGAGGGGACCTCACCTCAGGACACAATAATATAAGGCTTCCCCAACCCCCACCCTGTAGGCACATAATGTCTGGGACAGGGCCCACCAAGCAATATGGGTCTCATGGGTCCACAACCCAACAACAGACACCCTCATGGATGGCTCACCAGCATGGTCCCAGGTATGACCCCACACACAGATGGGAGGTAAGCAGCTACCAGTGGCCACATTATGACCTGTGGCCACTGAAATATGAACATTTGGGCCAGGAGGAATTCACACCTCCACTACATCTACAACAGGAGGGCCAGCAATCTGTGGTAAGTTCATATTCCCTAGATGTGGTGAGGACACAGGCATCATCTGGTTCCACACATGCTGGGACAATACAAATGCATCAACCAGCCTCACCAACACCAATCTCACCAACACCAGCCTCACCAACACTAGCATCACCAACATCAGCAACACCACCAGAGGAACAGAAAGAGAATGCCATGGACGCAGCATGGGGATGGAGAGGGAGGGCTTGGGCAATTAGAGAAGGCAGCTCAGGGAATCCCAGAGAACGAATTGGTACCTCAGGAGGTTGCAAATGGATTCCATGAGAAACACAGCCACCCTCTTTGCCCTGGAATCCCAGCAGGCAGTCTTAAGTTAACCACGAGCTGCCCCAATTCAGAACAAGCATGTTGGACATAATGTGCCAGCTGTTTGTTAACATGAGGGAACTGAATCCCCAGGGTCACAAGGCAGTCTACCAGATAATCCACTTCTGCAGTCCCTTCAAAAGTTATCCAAAAAAACTAATAAAAAAGCATGATTTGTGAATATTTCCCACAATAAATAAGCATGTGTTCATAAAAATCATGTCTGAGAAGTTTTCTTATTAGTAGCATGTTAAGTGGCAGAGATGTCTCCAATGAATCGTGACAGCTGCCAGGATAATTGGCACAGACATGAGTTATCTTCATTGTGGCATCACATATCACCTGTACATTGATGGAGTGGAAATTCTTCCTTTTCATGTACAGATGTCCCTCTTATGTTTGATCTTTAATTCACACATGTGCATGTCTATGGCACCCATGACCCTGGGCATGCCTCCCCTTGTATAGAACTACTGTTTCACACATGTCCACTACCTGTTGGTGGAGGGAAAGTGGATATAGGTTCTGGCCTTCCTCTGGAGGGCTGCTAACACCTGAGCCAATGCTTTTGAACAGGTGGGCTGTGACATGCCAGATACATATCATTCTGTGGTCTGAAAGGTTGTTGCTGTAAGTGGAGTCAACGTCATCTTTGATCACCTCATACAACTGTATGATGCTGTGGGACATCAACCTGTACCTGTCTCTTACTTCATCATCCATCATTCCCAGGAGTGTGACCTTTGTGTATAATATCCTAGTTCTTTGAAGATGTCTCTCATCCCTGTGCTTCTCCACAGGTCCCTGTGGCAGCTATGCAAGATCCAGTTGCAGCAGCTGGGGTGCTGCTGCCAAGTGTGGTTCTCCAGATGGAGATGGACTCCTGTCCGACTGTCCATCTGGAGCATCAGCATCAAAAGGTATGCTAAGGGGAGGAAGGTGATCTGTAGCTCTTGCACGCCTTTGTCTCCGCTGTTGTTGTAGAAATAGGTATGCAAACATACTTCTGATCTCTCTGGCTCCCTCTGGCTCTCTCTGAGTGGACTCACTGTAAGCCACTTTGGAGGATGGTGAGAAGTCTCCTTAAGACAGTAGTGGGGTCGTCCAGGTGTGGTCATGAGGTCGGGAGTGAGCAGTGGGAGAGGGTGTTGTCCAGGTAGGTATTTGGCAGTGTGTCTTTTGTTGTTTGTGTGATTTGTGTAATTGCTGTGTAGCTGTCAGGTGCATGTGTGACATTGTCAGGTGTATGGTGTATCTCCATTGGATGGTGATGTTGCCCAGGTGATCTTGGTTTGCTCTTGGATTGACAGGTATGCGCATTGTGTATTAACCCCTGTTGGGATGGCTTGTGTTGGGATTCTTTGAGTAGATTTTGTTGCTTGTCTGTGACTTGTTTGTAGGCATTGGCATTGTTTTTGCTTGGCTTTGGAGGGGTTAATTTTTCCATTTGGTGTAATTGTGATATGTGTTGTGTGTTGTACAAGATGCTGTTTCTCTACTTCCTTTTGTCCAATGGTGGCTTTCGGTTGTGTGGTTTATGGCTAACAAAACTGGGTCTTAAATTTCTGCTGTTAAATGTTTCAATTTATCGTCTGTTAGCACTACCACTCATAATTGAATGGCTCTGAGGATGGCTGTTTCATTGTCCTCAATGGGCAATATATATTATTGTCCATTGTGATTCTAAAACTGCCGTTATCTGTTGTTAGGACGTCTGATTGAATCGCTTACCGTGCTTACAAAACATGTCGGGCTGGATTCAAATGCAGTAGTTAAATGTTACCTCCCGTTTTATCAAAAATGTTCCTATTGAAGTCTATGGGATAACTAGAGATAAAAGCAGAGATAAAATTAGCACCTGCATTTGAATCCAGCCAGTCGTTGGCTGTTTTTTTTTTTTTTTGGCGTCTGGGATAATTGAATTGAGGTCTATTTTTTATTTCTTTTATGAATGCAAATCATGGTACATATTATACAGCCTAAGTTGCAGTAGAAATCTGTCTTTTATTTAGGGAGAAACATGCTCAAGCTATTAGATTTATGGGACATTAAAGTGGCATTTTGGCCTCGTATACCAAGCAGGGTGTTCCAAATTTTTTATTCAGATTTCATAATGGGGATTTGAATTATCTTAAAATTATACAGCTTGAACACACCCTCCCAGATAGGTCAGCAATAAATAGGTTCTAAATGAGCTTTCTAGAGGAGGCTAGATGAGATACTCTATTGTGGTCCTCTGACTATACCTCAAGAGTTCGTATATGCCACTCTGTGAGTACCATCATTACCATGTAACTGTAAATGGATTATTTTTGTTAATACTGTACCAAGAGCTTTTTTTTTAGCTGGTCTTTCTTTCTTTATTTTATATTGTATTGACAACTAGCAGGTCTTCTTGGATGTAAGCTGCATTTACACAGATATTTTTCATATATATTATGTCAGGTGGACTGAGCATGTATTATTGGGGTTATACGTTTTGTACTTTCAAATATTCTAAACCACTTTTCTGTATATATTTTTAATAAATACTTGGTGTGCTTCTAAAATATTTTTGCACTTATGATTAACCCTGTAAGTATCAAAGGGGTTCACAATGATTTGTAAAGAGATGCATCACACACCACTCTCTTCTTTAGGGAGTTTTTCACATGCATATTGGACTTGGACCATCAATGTGCTCACATCAGAATCAATTACAAGGTATGTTTGTTTGTACATTTATATGATATTTGCTCCCATATAGCACAGTAACTTCTGTTTCAATGCAAAATTGCAGTGGGCAATATAATAATGCATTACTTATAATAAGATAAATGCAGTTCAATAAAGTAACTTGAATTTTAGTCCATTGGCCTATTTTGCAGGACATAGTGATGTTTGACAAATCTATAACTGAAATTATTATGTATACATTCTTGTATAAATTATTTTTTGCCTTTTGATTTACTTATTTAAACAATCATATTTTGGTTACTTAAAACATATTTTAAATACTGTAATTATAGACTTATATATGTATGCGGCGTGTTTAATTTAGGAGGTGTCCCTTGTTGGGGCTGTATTGCCTAATGTGTTGCAAGAAGATATACTTTAACTTTATTTGTTTTTTTATAGTATGTCATATTTATAGCTATTTAACCTTGGATATATAATTGCACTGCTTCTTAACTCAAGACAGATTTATTTGTTAAAGCTCATGCTGCCATCTTGTGGCTTTCCTATGTATATACACATTGACTTGCAAAAGGTAATCAGACACTTGACCAGGTCTCTCATATTACTGAATTAAAAATGGCACATAGTAATTTCATTTGGTATGATATTTTATTTTAAAACACTGAAACTCAATCAGCTATTCTATGGTGACATTAGTATTCTGTTGGGAAATATTTTTAAGAAAAATAAAATACTGAAATATGTTGCTTACATAAATATACAACCCTTGTGCTGCAGAAGCTCCCAGTTTAACCTGTTCACGACTGCAGTCCAGGGAAGTAACCTTCCCTGAAGGACCGCTTTGAAGATTCCAACGTGCCGGTAAAAGTGACCTGTGACGCGAACCGGCACACCAGGCTGGGGACTGACAGAGACCGCTCCAGTCTTGTAGCGGTCAATTTCACTCCCCATTTTTACTTACAGTCCTCCCGGAGGAGCGCTGTAAGTAAAATGTACGTGACGTGCTATGACCACCACCGGTCCTTAATGCAAAAACCGTGTGACGGTCATAGCATGGCATGCGGTCATTAGGGGGTTAAAAAGAGTAAATTGCCCCTATAAGGACACGTTTACCTTATCATTGGCCTCAGCCTGTGAACCATTAGAGTTAAGAACCCCACTGTTGATCATTCTTCAGTCTGTGAGTGTGAAGGAGAATGATAACCAAAGAACAGTAATGATCCATTTTAGATAAATACATAGATTAGGAAAAGTGTATAAAATAATATTCATGTGTTTGGATATCCCAGTGAGCACAGATGGCTAAATAATCAGAAAGTAGAAGCTGTGTCACACCACCTAGGTACTGCCAAGAAAAGGCTATCCCTCAGAACTCAGTATTCAAACAAGAAGGAGACTTGTGAGAGAAGCCACAAAGAGGGTGAACAATCTCTTTCAATGAGCTACAAAGTTCAGTGGCTGGGAGTAATGGTGCACCAGTTAGCCATATCTTCAAAACACTGTCCTGCATAAAAAGGTGGCCCAGAAAGAAGTTGTTACTTAAAAAGTACCATATGAAAGTTTGACAAAAAGTATGCTAGTGCTCACCTGAAATTTGGGAAAAGGGTTTGTGTTCAGATGAGACAAAGAAATAGCCTTTTAGCCAAAATGTGAAAGTGCGATATAGTAACATAGTAAATTAGATTGAAAAAAGACACAAGTCCATCAAGTTCAACCTTCGCCTCATACCCCAGTAACTGAGAATTTTATAGCTTTCCTGCTATCAATTAAATTATTCTTTATCAGACCTTCCTGATCAGCCTACTGATAAACAGTATAACTCTGTATGTTCCCTTTTGAAAGAAATGTATCTAATCTTCTCTTAAATGTATCCATTGTATCTGCCATAACCACCTCCTTGGGCAATGAATTCCACAATTTAACAGACCTTACTGTAAAAATGCCTTCATCTGCTGAAGTTTAAACCTCCTTTCCTCTAATCTCAAGGGGTGTCCCCTGGTCACCTGATCAGGCCTCGGAATAAATAGCTCACCGCAGAGATCCTTGTATTGACCTCTCATATACTTGTACAATGTGATAAGGCCTCCTCTTAGTCGTCTTTTCTCTAGAGTAAATAAACCAAGTTTGTTTAGGCGTTCCTCATATTCCAAGTCCTCCATTCCCTTAATTAATTTTGTTGCTCTCCACTGTACCCTCTCTAGTTCTAGTATATCCTTTTTCAGAACCGGTGCCCAAAATTGCACAGCATACTCAAGGTGAGGTCTTACCAATGATTTGTATAATGGCAAAATAATGTTATCCATTCTTGCTTCGTTACCTCTTTTTATGCAAGACAGGATTTAGTTTGCCTTTGCTACTGCTGTTTGACACTGGTCACCAAGGATACCCAGGTCTTTCTCTAGCAATGAGTCCCCTAAAATTATTACATTAATTTCATAAGTAGCCTTGGGATTGTTTCCTCCCAAATGCACGACTTTACACTTCCCCACATTAAACTTCATATTCCATATGTTTGCCCAATCTGACATTGTATGTAAGTGTCACGGTTTTTGATGAACACTCAGACAGGGTGGTAAGGTTAAAATGACTTTATTAGAACAAGAACAGACAAGGAATAAGGCCCTGGGGCCCACAAGGCAAATCAAAGAGCAAAATATTAATACACAATAGGAGACCACCTGCAGAACCAGAGTAGGTGGACTGGAACAACAGAAAACAAGCTGGTAGTGCAGATTCTGGCAGAATTAGAGAGGCTGGAGGTAACCCGTTCTAGAGCTGACCATAGGTGAGCGTACACCGGAGGTGCACGTGCAGCAGGACTGGCACAACCCAGACGCCTGGGCACTGAACCAGGAGGAGCGAGGCAACACTGACCTGGACTGTATGATATGGCAAAGAGGCAACTCTGACCCAGACTGTATGATATAGTAACGAGGCAACTCTGACCCAGGCTCAGGCCACAAATACCGGGCAACCGTGGAATGGCAACATTACCCTATGGAAGGGTAACAGAGATCAAGGCAGCTGCTAGAGACAGACCCTAGAACACTAGGGGTGGATCGAGGCGACAATAGGAAACTGTAACGCAACCAGTGACCACTCAACCTACAGCATAGTACGTACAACGCTGGCTCTAGCTCGAGGATACTGTAGTGAACAGTATAAGCCCTTACCAGGTTAATGGTCAACGCCCAGAGACTTACTGATAACTCCCAGAGGGAGTGAGCCCACACCGTAAAGATAGGGAGGCCACAGAGAGAGAGATCAGAGTAACACATTCAGTGTAAGAACACCGTACTGGTACTTCGAATGTGCACACCTCCAGCAGCGGTTATAGGAGCAGCTTAAGCCCATGCTTAGCCTTTGGTCAACAAGGAATAGCGCCACGTGGCACGCCACTATAAGTAATACAAGGCCCAGTATCACGATGACCACAAGGGGTCGCCCAGGGCACAGCCGGAAATGGTTGGTACCGGCACCGGTAAACCGACAACAGGAGACAGCAATGGAGTGGATCAGCGCCACCAGCGGTCAGCAATGGAGCGGGTCTATAGCCAGATACAGTCAGCAACGGAGCGGTTTCTCAGCCTGATGCGGTCAGCAATGGAGTGGGTTCTTCAGCCAGATACAGTCAGCAACTAAGCTGTTCTACAGCCAGATGCAGTCAGCAACAGAGCAGGAACTCAGTCAGATACAGTCAGTAACAGAGCGGGTTCTTCAGCCAGAAGAAATCAGCAACGCAGCTGGTTCACAGCCGGATCTGGTCAGCAACGGAGCTGGTTCTTCAGCCAGATACAGTCAGCAGCGGAGCGGGTTCTCAGCCAGATATGGTCAGCAACGGAGCTGGTTCTTCAGCCAGATACAGTCAGCAACGGAGCGGGTTCTCAGCCAGATACGGTCAGCAATGGAGCAGGTTCTTCAGCCAGATACAGTCAGCAACAGAGCGGGTTCTCAGCCAGATACGGTCAGCAACGGAGAGTAGCAACAGGAACTCAGGAACAAACTCGTAGTCAGGCAGACCAGGTCATACATGAATCAAACATAAGAGCAGAATAGACTCAGGAACTCGTACACCACGAAAGGGCGCCTAAGGGAGGACATCCCAGGGTATATAAAGGCAAGCCCTAGTGGTAGCAATCAAGGCCAGACAATCAGAACACAGCAGAGAATCATAATGTTGCCGCTCAGCACCGGAAGCACGGGCACTGTGATAGTAAGTCCCTCTGTAGAGAGAAAATATCCTTTTCTGAATTAATGACCTTGCATAATTTAGTATCATCTGCAAATATTGATATTTTGCTTTCTATATCTATTTCCAGGTCATTTATAAACATGTTAAAAAGCAGCGGACCTAATACTGACTATGCCTCAAGACACATGAAACCTGCATTGGAATATGGTGATGGCAGCATTGTGCTGTGGGGATGCTTCTCATCAGCAGGAACTGGGCATCTTGTTAAAACTGAAGAAAGAATGAATGGAACAAAATATAGGGAAATACTGCAAGAGAACCTGGTTCCAGTCCACTAAAACAACTAAAGCTTGGGATGCAATTCACCTTTCAGTTGCACAAGACCAAAGCAACACTGGAGTCAAAATCACTCCTACAAAGCATGATATATACCTCAAAAATCTGTTATTGCATTGAAAAGTGGCTGTATCAAATATTAACGTGTAGGGTTGAAGCAACATATTTCAGCTTTTTGTTTTTCTTAAAAAAAAAATTCCAACATAAAACCAGTGTCATCTTAAAATAATTGATTTGAACTTTCAGTGAATTAAAATTAAATATCTTATAGAGCAAAATGAGTAGTAGAGGGTCCCCAGAAAATGTGTGCCTTTTATCTATAGGTTGTAGAGCCCCACATTGTTTGCAGTTTCAGTGTGGAACCAATGGCACGGGTCCACACTATCTCTTCTAGTTCTTCCTGTGCACTATAATGTCATCAGAATGCACCCTAAAGTACCAGTGGAGGCTGTGTGGAGCAGATGTCTCCATACTGAAACTGAGAGCAGAGCTGGGCTGCATTACCACTAACTACAGAAATGTTCACAGTGCTGGAGGTAAAGAAGGGCATCAGAGAGTATGGCTGTGGGGATCTGTGGCTACCAGTGGACAGGTAAGCAAGGCTGGTTGGTTTACACATGGTTTGAAGGGAATCTTTGGTTACCATTGAGCATAGACTTATGGGGTCAAACAGAGCATCAGGGGAATCCATACCTCCCAAGTGTCCCTCTTTGAGACCCAAGTCCCTCTATCCTTTTTTCCCACCCTGATGACCTTCTGTTTAGGAGGTCAGACTGTGTGGTGTGTATATATAAGTGTATCACTAGGCTACACAGCATTACAACTCACATTAATGTTTGTTCAACCTTTTAAGTGCCAGAGAGGTATCCAATGTAATATGCTGCCTGCAATGCTTTGGCTACCTCTCTGGCACTCAAATGGTTAAACCTTAATATATGTGTTTAAAAATTATTCTGTGTAAGTAAAATAATTTGGTTTTGTTCTATATCATTTATTCAGTTACATAATGAGTTGTTAATAAGTCATGATGTAACGCAGACATTTTCAGTAATGCTTCACCCACCAGCCATGTCGCCAGAAGTACCACCTAAAGCAAAAGTGCCCCTCTTTGGAAATGTTAAATGTTGGAAGGTATGGGGGAATCTGTGGTTAGCAGTGGGCAGGGGAACAAGGCTGGTGGGTAGGGTTGATCGTTCCTTCAGGCCTTTCCATGGGAAAAAAAAAAAAAGATTTGATGCTTTTTTTGCAAAACTTCCCACCTATAGATACATAAAATGTTCTGCTTTTGCTGCAGCCAATAAATTTAAATCCAGAACTTGGCCATATTTCACCTATGTTTTCTATGACTGCAAGATTTCCTGCTGCAATATTACTTATTAGGGCAGAAGTGAAGAAATAAATAGCTTAAAGTAAAAACTGTATGTCCTACAATAATTTATGCCTTGAAAAAAATGTTAGCAGGCGGAGTGCCTTTGTCCTTTGCTCACAACACTAACTTCCAACCTTAAGTAATATTGGCATATCCATCCGTGAAAAGTAAATGTGGTTTGAAATATTCCAGCAGGGTGCAACACATGACATCAGTTCTTTAAAGTCTCTGTTTTAACAAAAGAAAAGGGCAGCATGTCAACTATTCATAGGCATGCGTTTGTATAGTTTTTGTGCAGGTTTTGACTTCTTTATAATAACTTAGTAAGAGATGGATGGCAGTACAGAGTAGAAATGTGTACATTTTTACTTTAATGACATGACTTGTGGAGGTGGTGGGGGTGGTGGCAGTATGTGTAGGCACTCTATGACTCTTGTCATCTTCTCTGCAGCAGGAGCAGAAAATCTTGACACACTCTCTGGCACATCACATCAACAGCACTTCTATTACACCTCAGATCCCCAGGAATGTTTAAGAGTACTTCTGCTGCTGCTAGTTGTGACACCTCTGACTTGTTGATGATGTGTTTCCCAGTAAGACCTGTGGTTGTCCTACAGGTGAGAACTCATTGAGGAGGTGCCTAGATGTAAGCCTGCTTTCTCACAACTCACATGCTTTTTGCACAGACAATAGATAGCAACATTCTTAGCTTTTGAATCCTGAGAGAATTATATCCACACTTTGGACTTCATAGACTGTGGGGTTCCTGAGAGGCTGCTACTACTACTACTACTACTACTACTACTGGAGCGAGATGTTGCTGAAGTTGTACCACTACTAGGTGTCACTAGCAGAGACACTCATCAAAGCTAAGGCTGTGGATACTGATCACCTGTGTTGTTGCTGGTTACTGAAGACTATAAGTTTGTGTGGCTGAGTGGGACTTGGAAGTGTGATGATACTGATGATGACTCACAGGATGACTGTGTATTTTTTTTGCATCTTTTCTTGTCCAGGGTCAGACTTTCCAATTGTTTTCTCAAACAGTTTATAAACAGGCATAGTGCTCCTTTTCAGGGGTGGAATATTGAGCCTTTGCCTTTCAGCTAACTTCTGGCCATGTAATCATCTCTCTCACTTTCAGCTTTGTCTATATCTGAAGAAGAGGAAGCTGATGCTACTACTACTACTACTACTACTATCATTACTACTACTTTTATATTGCTCTAGTCTCTTAAAGGTCTCAAACAATTTGTTTTTATTTTTCCCCGTTGAGGTATTTTCACAACATTCACTACTACTTTTATAGTAAGTGTTTTTGTGCTTGTTAGTCTCACTGGCAAATGCAGCACCTGGTCAACACTGCAATGCAACTTATTGCTGTCTTCAGTGCTTTTAGGTGGTTTATTAATAATACTGGTACTGGTGGTGGTGCAATGTTTGGTGGGACTTTGACAAACTTTACAAATCTTCCTCAGGAGGAGAGGCATCACCATCATTTATTGCACATGCAGCAGCAAACATGGATGCAGTCAGTTTTTGGACTTCCATTTTACTCACACATCCCTGCACTACTGCTAATCTTTTCCTCCTCTCCCTATCATTTGTGTGTTTGCTATACATTACTCAACTACTGTGTGTATTTCTATTGTAAAGTACACAATAGTATTAACTTTGTGTGATGCCTTGCCTTGGATCTGTACAAAATACTCTATTTTGTCTAGTATTAGTCTGCCTCAATCACATCTCACATCATGGCCTCAATATTTTGTTTCATATTTTTTATTGCTTTATTTATTTATTTTAATTAACTGTCCCCCATCACTATAAAACAAAAAAAAAACTCCCTGTTCAACTGCTTCTTTCACAAGACTCCCCTAGGACAGATAACAGCCATATCAGGAAGAAACATGTATCATCTCTGCCTATGTGTTCCCAGTCAGTCACATATAATTTTGGGGTATTTGGAGTAATTCTCCTTTGCTCCCTTCTCACATGCCCAGACTCCCCTGACACAGAAAGAAAAAAGAAAAAAGCAGGAGGCACTCCTGGTGTAATATCTTCAACAATTAGGATCACCCACCATCACCACTGAAAATAGACTCACAAGACTAGTAGCTGAACTCAACACAAATATGTTGTTCAGCAAAGAGCACTTGGGAATATGATTCTCACCGCCACCCTCTAACAGTATATGTCCTCAGCTCCACTCCAAAAGGCAATCATCCAGGAATGGAGACATGTATATGTATGGTAGGGACCAGGAACCAGACAGACACAAAAATGTAAAATGCAAAACACCTTTATTAAAATTACAAAAGCAAACAAAGCAAAACTGTGATGCAGGAGTGTAAACCAAAAGACAAGTCTGGGTCAGGAACCAAGACAGGTACTCAGACAACCTGGGGTCAGGAATACAGAGATCAGCAATGTCAGGAACAAGCCAGGAGTCAGGAGCCAGAAGGAACGTCGGAGGAAGCCAGGTCATGCATAGATAATCAGCAGCTCAGGACATGAGAAAGCACTTGCAGCCAGAATCAGACACAAGGACAAGGAGGAAGTGAGCCCAGCTGCTTTAAATCCCCTTGAAGGGGTTAGCTGATAACAGTCGTGTGAGTAAATATGGAAAATGAGAGGTAAAGGCAGCATCAGCTGACTCAGCCTGACACAGGGAAGGGAAGGCAGCAGCAATCAATAGGCGAGTTTTAGACCAGATTAGTCAAAACATGACAATGTAGAGAAAAACAAAAACACACAGAGGGGCGCCTATAATTTATTACCCGATCGACAATTAGTAAATGAGTCAAATGAAATCAAATACATTCACAATGCTGATCATCAAGCTTATGCCAGCAATCAACAAATATCGCATGCAGGGTACTTTACCCATCCCTGCTTGGGTGTAGATAGCATATGCCTTTTGGATTCTCCTTCACTGTCCTCCAGAGGATGGTCCAGATATAGATCCAACAATAAAAAAAATATTGCATATAAAGCGATTGCATATAGAGGTGCACCATGCTATTCAAAGGTACGCTCCAAAGTTGGCACCATAAGGCTGATTTGGTCTGTAGTTTCCGTTCATACAGAAAGTGACATATCAAACCGGAAGTAGGCGGCTCCTGGGCATTCACAGAGAAGATAATGGAATTTACAGGCACAACTATAAATGTAAATAATGTTTAAATGTCCACTTGTATGCAAAATATTTTCCCTTTACCCTTGAGAAAGTGTTATTTAAAACACAAAACTTGTTGGGGCGTTATTTTAATTTTGCATATTATTATTTTATTCTGATGAATACATTTTGCATATTATTATTTTATTCTGATGATTTTTTAAATCAATAAATGTAGTGTTTAATAAATCCTCATACCATCAGGGAGTGCTGCTTTTATGTGGAGGAGAGACAAATATTTGACTCCAGATGTGCATTTGATCGTTTTTGTTCTGGTGAGCATATACATATAGGGGGGACTGTAAATTGACAGCAGATAGATGTGCTCTTAGAGGGTCCTGCACCCTTTCTAGTAACATAGTAACATAGTAACAGTAATTTAGGTTGAAAAAAGACTTGCGTCCATCTAGTTCAACCCTTTTCCTATTCTTGTTTACCATTGTTGATCCAAAAGAAGGCAACCCCCCCCCCTCAATATAGCAATTTAAAATTCTGCCTTGAATGGGGGGGGGAATTCCTTCTTGATTCCAAATGGCAATCAGATTTCTCCCTGGATCAACAAGCCCTAACTAAATATTAATCCCAATACTAACGTACATAGCCCTCTATGTTATGCTTTTTTAAATAAGTATCCAGGCCCCTTTTAAAGGCATCTAATGTATTTGATAGCACCACCTCCTCAGGAAGTGAATTCCATACCTTTATTGTCCTTACTGTAAAGAAACCCTTCCGCTGTTGTAGATTAAATCTCCTTTCCTCAAGTCTAAGCGGGTGGCCCCTTGTCCTGTGTACTGTTCTGTTAATGAACAGGTCTTTGGAGAGCCCTTTATATGGGCCTTGAACATATTTATATAGTGTTATCATATCCCCTCTAAGACGCCGTTTCTCTAGTGTGTACAAGTTTAACTTTTCTAGCCTTTCTTCATAACTAAAACTTTCAATTCCCCTTACTAGTTTTATAGCCCTCCTCTGCACCCTCTCTAGTTCCACAATGTCCTTTTTCAGAAAGGGTGCCCAGAATTGAACAGCATATTCCATGTGGGGTCTTACCATGGACCTGTAAAGAGGCATAATTATATCTTCCTCCCTTGAGTCAATACCCCTTTTAATACATGCCAATATCTTATTGGCCTTTGCAGCTGCCAGCTGGCACTGCATGCTACTGCTAAGTCTATTGTCTAACATTACTCCCAAATCCTTTTCATTAGTAGATTTCCCCAGAGGAACACCATCTAAAACACCATTTAAACTATATGTTGCATTTCTATTATTATACCCAAATGCATAACTTTACACTTGTCTATATTGAATCTCATTTGCCATTTGCCTGCCCAGTTACTCAATTTGTCCAAATCCTCATGTAATGAAGACACATCCAGTTCAGACTTTATTACCTTACTTAATTTTGTGTCATCGGCAAACACTGATACATGGCTCCCTATGCCCTCTGGGAGGTCATTAATAAACAAATTAAAAAGAAGAGGACCCAGGACAGATCCCTGAGGTACTCCACTTATCACATTTATCCAACTGGAGAACTTGCCATTTACTACCACTCTTTGCATTTTATCTTTCAGCCAATTTCCGCACACAAACATTTTCCCCTAGGCCTATTTCATTCAATTTGTACAGTAACCTCTTGTGTGGAACCATATCAAATGCCTTGGCAAAGTCTAAATAGATCACATCAACCGCCGCTCCCGCATTTATATTATTACTCACTTTTTCATAAAATGCGATCAAGTTCGTTTGACAAGACATGTCTTTCACAAAGCCATGCTGGCTATTGCTAATGATATTCCTGTTCCAGCAGAATTCTTGAATATATTCCCTTAGCAACCTTTCAGACAGCTTCCCTACCACAGATGTCAAGCTTACAGGTCTGTAATTTCCTGGCTGTGACTTTGATCCCTTTTTAAATATGGGCACCATATCTGCTTTACGCCAATCCATGGGCACCATACCTGAAATAAAAGAATCCCTGAAAATCAAATATAATGGTCTGGCCAGGGTCGTGCTTATCTCTTTAAGTACCCGTGGGTGTATACCATCTGGCCCCGGAGCTTTGTCTACCTTAACACCCTTCAATTGTTTTAACACTTTTTCTTGTGTTAGTCAGTCCCATGCTTGCTGTGACTGTTCTTTTCTTCTTGTATTTATAGCAATGGCAGCAGCAGGGGCAGCATGTCTGGCAGAAGGCAGATCAATGGTGGCAGCAAGGGCAGGCAGCTGACCTGTCTTTCTTTAACTACTACCCTCTTCTTCCTCCCTTGATATTAATTTCCCAAAGATCCCTAGGGGTGATTTAGGGGGACTGGTCAGAATTGGTTCTGTAGTGGTCACTTCCTCCTCAGTCTCAGTGTATGCATAAGGGTCCTTTCAGTTCCTCCTTTTATTAGTTTTAGCAGTCACTATGAGCCTCTCCTGCCTCAATTTCCTCAAGATCACAGCAGAACAGCACAGCACATCTACCTCAGCTGAATAAATGCCTCCCTTATTTTCCTGACAAGGGTTTTTCTCACAGTAGAGGTAAGGTGGCGTCACTGCTCTTTAATTGCATTATACTAAATATATATTCACAGATTAGATGCAGATAGGGACTTGCCTAAATCTGGGGTGCCTTTATGGGGCAGGCAAGCTTATATTGCTTTTGTCCAAAAATATGTAACTAAACCCCACAGTTTATTATTTATAGTAACCCACATCTTATTTATTTGTTAATGTCAGGATATGATGTACAGATTTTCTTTTTTCTTACTTTGTATATGTAGACAATATATAGTTCTTGCTGCTCTCCTGACTATACACACATATGTAACTATTTGAACGCTATTAAAAATGCTAGTTTGAGCTTGTCAGGAACCTGTATATTTAAAAATGTTTGTGTGTATTTTGTGAGTTTTTGGCTCCTTCTCTCTTGATTGATAGCTTCCTGGATCAGGTGATAACTGTATTAGAGAAGGTATAAATACCTCCCTTATTTACTTCACAAGGGATTTGCTCCCTGAAGAGGTAAGGTGGTATCACTGCTTTTTAAATGTATTATAATAATGCATGTTCACAGAATTTAGGCAGATTGGGAGTTGCTTAAATCTGGAGTGACTTGATGGGGCAGGAAAGCTTATCATGTTTTTGGCCAAAAACATGTAACTAAACCCCACTGTTTATTATTAATAGTATAAGTCACAGGTTATGTATTTGTAAAAGTCAGGATCTGATGCAAAGACTTTCCTTTTTTTTTACTTTGAAAGGCAGTCCTGTTGAGATGGATGAGCTACACATGAGGGGTAGTGACATACAGAGGAGGGCTTGGGGTGATGTCGGTGCAAACAGACATCCACTTGCCCTCACAGTGATTTGGTGCCAGAGAAACAAAGCCCTTAAAATCTTTGCTGTTTTCACCTAACTGCCAAAAAGTTTTCACTATTTTTTCAACAGCAACAAATCTTTCACCCCTTTACTTACATTTACTTCACGTTTGTGTGCTAAAAATATGATATTTCCAGGAAGTTAAACACAGTAGAAGCAACTAGAGATGGGGAGAGAAGTTGCTAGGCTGTTTTGCAGTGCTTAATTTTTCCTCTGGAACATGATACTGAGGAAGGGGGGTGGTAGAAAGGTCCCATTGTGTTCCTGTTAAAAAAAATCCTTGAAAACCACATGGTTGTCTGCTTTTTTTTAAATAAAGCCCTTAAAATAGTCACTGTTCTCCCCTATTGTCAAAAATGTTTAGTTATTATATTTCAATAGTGGATTGAAATTTCATTTACCTCGATGGCGTGATGATGTGATGTTGACGCACATCTGCGTACCTGAGGGCAGTGAGATTCAGCAATGGAGAGAGAGTGTTGCCACTGAAACTAAACGTAGCAGGCTTTACCAACGCCTGCAAATGAGAAAATAAACAATTCCTTACCTCCTACTGAAGATGGATACAGCTTGTGGTACATTTTTGGGGCTGTTAAACACGTGATGGAGAGAAGCCGGAGCGTGATATCATTTGCGGTGTGTTAGTGGGAGAGTTCTGCGGGGCCTGGCCCTGGCATTTCTGGCTGGTTGCCTGGCGTGAAGTCATAGCCCGAATAAGCGGACTAAGAAGAGAGGAGAATAACAGAAGCAGCTGGATGTACAGCCTCTTAAAGAGATGTGAGTAGCCGTAATAGGGTGGCAAACTGTCAGAAAAACGCTGAATGACTTTTTCTTTTTACGGTGATGAGCTTAGAAGAGAGCTGTCGTGAAGCCATAAGGATATATCTAGTTTGCAATCGCTTCTGTATTCACGTATGTATGTAAATTTACTATGGACATATAAAATACTGGACCTAGAACTTAAAAGTTCAGCTCATAAAAAAGAAGGAACGTTAAATCTTGGAGATTTATGAGAAGAGGTAGAGGGGTAAGGAAAAATAAAGAGGAATTATAAGAAGTAAAAGAATTGCATCGGAATATGTTTTATGTATATATTCTTCAAATTTAAGGGAACCTTAAATGGACGTAAACAATATAGGAATAAAATCTCCCCTGAGGGGTTTGTATTTGTGGAAGAGATTCTGTTTAAGATAGGAGAGAGAAAGGGAAGGAAGGGAAAGATAAAGATAAAGGGTAAGAAAAAGGAAAATAAAATTAAAGTATTAAAGTACAGGGAAAACGATAGGTTACAATATGCCTCCTAAAAAGGACAAAGATAAGAGCCAAAACCAAGATAAAAATAAATTCATAAATGTGTTTTATTCTCCAACAACCCAAAATCCCCAGAACATTGATTCTTTGCAACAGAATCAAAGGAGATCAACTTCTACTGACTGTAGGGACCTGGTACAACCTAATATAAATGTGAGATTGGGTGAAAGAGAAGATGAACCTGCCCTAGTCCCTTACGAAACAATTTCTAAACTGATGGACAATCTTTATGAAAAAATTAAAAAGGACATTGAAATAAGCACAACTGAATTAAAAGTGTAAGTGACCAACATGTCAGAGATTTTAAAATCACAAGGGAATGAGATAGCAAGGATACAAAAAGAACAAAAAATGATACAAGGGGAAAGGCGATCCTTTGATACAAGAATTAAGTACCTGAAAAAAACCCCAGCAGATTTGGAGGATAGGAGCAGAAGGAAGAACATTTGTATTAGGGGAATTCCTGAAACAGTAACATCAGAAGATTTGGAATTATATCAATCAATATTGGATAAACAAACTTTGGGACCTATGTGTCTTTAAAGATTTCACAGGATAAGGTCAATAACAGAAATTAACAAGGATTTTCCGAGAGATGTTATTATAAGATTTTCCAGCTACAATATAAAGGAACAGTGGTGAAAGAAATTAGAAAAAATAAAACATTACAGGATAAGTTTAGAAATCTAAGTTATTTTGCAGATATATATCCTATACCACGAGACTGGCGAGAAGAAAGTTCCAGGAACTAACAGGAATATTAAGACAGAGAGAAATCCCATATAGATGGTGTTTCCCAGTTTCTTTAAACTTTTTTTTTTTTAAATATATTTTATTAACAGACCACTCCATGCACATACAAGGAAAGAAGTACATATAAAATCTTACAGATACATCAAGAGTATGGAAACATACAGAACAATAAAAAGAACAGATGCATATGAATAAGGTGCATGGAGTCGATCTGAGGTTTTTATAAGAATACAACACAAACGCCAAACATCTAACCTTACTAAATTAAACCTACAGTCCCCGATCCCAGTTCCTCTCTCCCCCGAGCCCGCAGCAACAGCCCCCAACCCCACCCACCGGCCAAAGATTCTACAAGAACCTGATACGTACAGGAGCCATACACAAAGAAACACACCAAATACACATCCCACCATCCACACAGCAAGCAGATATGAGCACAGTCAGATAGCTCCAATAGGTTGCACATCATCGGGAGGTACAGTAGCATTCGCTCCAGCTGCCCACCAAGATTGCCATCTCCCCCAGATCTTATCAAATTTGGCCGAATTACCTCGGTGTAGATAAACAAATTTATAATGTGGAAAACACTGTGTAACTAGATTTATCCACGCTCTACAGTTGGGAGCTCTGTTTGACATCCAGTGCAGGGCCACCACCTTCCTCGCCATCACCAATAGGTCACTCAAGAGAGCCCTGTCATTTGCATCCTCAATCTCATCAGGAAAAATAGACAGTAGACAGATCTTTGGGGTCACAGGAACAGGTCGTCCCAATACCAAGGCCATAGTGCGCACTACCTCATTCCAAAACCCCCTTACTCCAGGACATTCCCAAACCATATGCAAGTATGTACCTTGAACAGTATCGCAATGAAGACAACGATCGGATCCAGAACCCCTCATTTTAAACAGTCTGACCGGTGTGTAATAGATTCTATGTAAAATATTCAACTGAATCATTTGATGTCTAGTCGAGGTCGCCACCCTAGCTGGTCCCGTCTTAGCCAAATCCCATTCCCAATCTTCCAATGGACCCAAATCCGTTTCCCACCTAGCCCTGGACGGAAACTCCTGTCGCCCCATATGAGAATCTAACCACTGATAAATGAAGGAGAGAGGCCTCGGAGGCTCAAGAGCCATCAATCTAGTAAGAAGCGGAAACGCAGAGATCGTCGGAACACGGTCACCCCACTGTGCTTTTAAAGCGTGTCTAATACATAGATACGAATAAAAAAGATTATGTGGTATATGATATTCCTCATGTAGTTGTTCGAAAGATTCCAATTGGTTATCCCGATATAATTGTCCAAGAGAGTCAACCCCAAGTCTAGCCCACGAGGGGCCAAACTCACTATTCAGTAGATGGTGTAGCCCCGCAGCACCCCACAGGGGGGTATCCGGATCCATGGCTATATATCCCAGGAGCTTTTTCAGCTCCATCCACGCCCCATATAGGGCAGTTACTAAAGGAAGTTGAGTTTTAAAAACCGCGGGGCCGCCATGCAAAAAATGGGATAGCCTATAGGCAGGCTGTAATAGTATTGTATCTATTTGTGTAGTCTGGTAACAGGGTCGAGGAGAGACAAAATCAATCGCATAACGATATTACGCTGCCAAGTAGTACCTATAAAAATCAGGCAAGGCAATTCCTCCCTCCCGTTTAGATCTCATGAGTGTAGTTAGTTTGAGTCTAGCCCGATTCCCCCGCCATATAAATCGCTAAATTATTTTATCTATCTGTCGGAAATACTTTTTGGGAATGGGAATTGGGGTATTTTGAAAAATATACAAGAATTTGGGCAAGAAAATAATTTTAATAAGATTCGATCTTCCAATAACATTTAAGGGCAGCTGAAGCCATGCCATCGTTTTTTCACTAAAGTATTGGATAGTAGGTACCAGATTCAGCTCCAAAAAGGAGTCCGTCACATCCGTCACCCGAATCCCTAGATATGAACACTTAGTCACATAAGAAAGCGGGATGTCAGGTGGGGGAGAGTTCCGCAGATCACCATCAATCGGAACTAAAGAGGACTTAGTCCAACTAATTTGAAACCCAGAGTATGTACCAAAATCATTTACCAACTGTAACGTAGTCCGCAAGGAGCTCCCACCATCACCCAAAAAGAGTAAGATGTCATCAGCATACAATGCAAGCTTTTCCTCCCTACCCTCTATTCTGAGTCCCTGAATCAACGGGTTAGCACAAATTAAAACAGCCAGGGGCAGGGGCGTGGCTTCGCTACCGAGACTGATGGACGTGTAAGTTTGAGGCTCGGTTGCCACTGAGGACACTATGACCCGATATCGGCTGACACAGCGCCTAGTTCACCTCTACCACATAGGCAAAACCTATTGTAAGATGTCTGGACAGAGACAAAAGAAAAAGGAAGGTGCTGTTCACACTTTCTTTTGAAAAAATCAAGTTCCGCTGGAGCGGGTTCGCATTCCAAGATGGCCGACCGCACTGAACCTAACTGCGCACCTGATCACACAGAGCGGTCAGACAGTGAAGAGAGGAACATCTCAGACGACGACTCGTCCTGGGGACATTCTGAATCTCCCTCTACCAAAGGGGATATACAAAACCTCCTAACAGACCTCAAATTGTTTCTAAAAGAAGAACTTGCCGAAATTAAAAAGGAAGTTTCGGTCCTAGGAGAAAGGCTGGGATCTCTGGAGAGCGACAGAACGTCTCTATTGGCATTTCGAGACCAGACACGACTACGCCTATCTGCGCTTCACAAATTTCAAATAGATACTATACTGAAGATGTAAGATACCAAAAACCGGAGCCGGAGAAATAACCTCCGCATTAGAGGTCTCAGGGAATCGGTGGACTCAGACATGTTACCTACAGTCCTTCAGAACTTGTTCTCTTTTCTGCTAAAACCTGAAGCTCCTACTGTCTACGAGATTGAAAGAGCGCATCGGATCTCCAAAGCTAAAACAGCGCCAAGTGATGCTCCTAGAGATGTTATCGTGAAGCATTTACGCTATCCAGACAAGGATGCCATACTCCAGGCCGCTAAGAAGCTGGCTCCGATTACGTTTGAAAACCAGCCTATCCTAATCTTTGGAGATTTCTCTCATCTTACTCTTCGTTGGAGGCGCGAACTTTGCCCCCTTACTATGGCTCTACGCTCACAAAATCTCAAATATAGATGGGGCTTCCCCCTTTCGCTTCAAGCCACCAAAGATTCCTGCACGTATACCTTGCGTTTTGGGGATGATCCCTGTACCTTTATCGCTGATCTCCGCCTGATCCTGCCGGATGGAGCCACTATTCCTACAGGAGACAGAGAAGACCCAGTTTGGAGAGAGGATATGGACACCTCAGAATCATGGACTCTAGTCCACAAAGAAGGCGTATCCCGGGTTCTCCACCAACTCCTGAAAACGCTGCGAAGCAAGCCCGCCAGGCCGTTGGATAAACTCTGTTTCTGACCAGCTATATTCAACTCATTGTACTCCCTTTGTACACCGTTTTATGTTTTTCAGATGAGTATTACCATGTTCTCTGTTTATGTACCTCTGGTTCCTTATATGTATATCGCTGCGGTGGTTGCATCACATGTTCACCATGTGGGGGTGTTCGGATGGAATGGCGGGGGGATTGTTTATACCCGTTTTTTGGATAGACCTCTCTTTTGACGGTTCTCCCCCCTGTCTTGCTTCCGGACATCCCATCATCGAGTTTCAAGGCCGCAGTTGCGACTTGCCAGCTCTATTATTATACCAATACCTTGTTGTAATACCCTCCTCGCCTATTTTGATGGGGACAGTTTCTGTTCCCACTGGGACTCTGTTGGGAAAATGGGCCACGCTCTAGCACTGGTTCTGTGTTTATTATGGACGATATTATTACTTTTGTGCACATTTTCTATACAGTCATTTATGTACGATACATGTGTATACTAAACTTGGAAGTGAGAGTCGCTCCATTTGTTGCCACCTCAGAGGATTGACGAGGGATCCTTCCCCTTCCCCCCTCCCCTTTTTTTTTTTTTTTTTTTAATCTATCCGTTGGATGGGTCGCAACCGTGTTCCTCCAGTCCCTTCCCCCGTCACTCTTCTGAGGTCGCATCTTAATCTTCACCTTTGCTATACAATATTGTTAGATTCTTCTGTTGGTCCTTCTCAGGGCCTTCAATGTCCTATTACAATACAATAAACCATTTGTAGGTGTACTAATGATCTACTGTCTCCCGGTCCATTTCTCTGGGATACCCCCCCGTGACCATGATCCCTACTTCCTACTGTGCTCTCTACTGACCATTTCTACCAATCTCCCTTGATGGCCCAAGGAGTCATGTCGGGGTATACTAGCTTTATCCATGTCTATATCCTTTTCACGGAACATCTCTCATTTAGGATACAGCTCGAGGTGCTTCCTGGGAGATAACTTGACTCTGGTCACCTTCATGACTCGGTGGGCTCATCCACTTAGACTATTCATACCTACTTCTATTCCTTTCTCTACTTTATGTCCGTCTTTCACCAGCTATTCTCCCCTTTTATAAGGATCTCCTGCTGGGATCATACTGTCTTGCCCTTATCCCTCTGATGATTTTTCACCGTACCATTGGTTTTAGGGTGTACCGATACGGGGTGCTCTTTATATACTATATGTATTACACCGATATCCTCAGTGGCACGTTTGCTACTGCTTTACTCCCGTTATTACTGAATGTCTTTGATTTGTGTCATCTCACTAGTTCATCGTTTTCAGTATCTATTGGGAGTTCCCCCGTGGAGCTCTTATGTACATTTGTTTTTCAGGATCGGAATGTCAATCTCCCCTCATCCTGAAAAGAGCAATTTCTACTCTTTCGCTCTCTTTTTTTTCTGTTCTTTTCAATATCTTTCATACTTCACCCCGAACTCCCCCTCCCTTTTCCTCACCCATTCCTTCCCCTCCTTAGGCTGTGGTCTGGGAGATCTGCTGGCCGTATGGAATCTACTCAGACCAGTGCGAAGGCATATGTCAGGACCATAATGTTTAAGCACACCACTAAATCACTGTTTGATGGCTGCTCCTAAGACCAACCATCTTACTGTCCTGTCTCAAAATGTTAAAGGGCTCAACGCTCCTAAGAAACGTTCATTGGTCCTTAAAGAATTGAGGAGGCTGAAAGGAGACATAGTCATGTTACAAGAAACACACTTACGGTGGGGAGCCTCCGTGAACCTTGTCTCAAATCTCTACCCTTCAGTTTATCTTAGCTCTGCTCCTGTCAAAAAGAGGGGAGTAGCGATACTCACTCATAAAAATTCTAGGTTCACCCTCTCCTCTGCGAAATATGATAGTGAGGGTAGGTTCCTGTTCATTAAGGGCTCTCTTAATGGCTCAACTTATACTTTTGCAACTATCTACTCCCCTAACTCCAATCAAATTTCCTTCTTATGTAAAACTCTTGACTTACTGGCTGACTTCCAGGAAGGTGTGGTGATTCTAGGGGGGGACTTTAATCTACCTATGTTTCCCCGCTTAGACTGCTCTTCGGGCACATCTTCTTATTCACAATGATATCTTAGCAGATTTGCCAGATATATCCATGGTTTATCTCTATTGGACTCTTGGAGAGTTCTCCACCCCCAAGAAAGGGATTAAACCTTCAATTCACATCCACACTCTCTTTACTCAAGTATTGACTATATCTTTTTGTCACATACTGCGATATCGACCTTGAAACATGCTTCAATAGGCAACATCACTTGGTCAGATCATGCTCCGGTTTCCATTACCCTGGACCTCCCAACCACCCGCTCCTCCCCGTCCCCCTGGAAGTTTCATGAATCCTTACTTTCTTACTTTGATTTTAAATCTCAAATTGAAAAGGCTTTACGGTTATATCTAGCGGAGAATGACACAGTAGGAATGTCCCCTTTGGCGATGTGGGAAGTACATAGATGTGTCATTCGAGGCATTCTCCTTGACCTAGCTGCGAGACGGAAAAAACAAATTGCCTCGGAAGTTGACTCTCTCTTACGAGAGATTAATTCTATCGAGTCCTTACACAAAAATTCTGCTGTTGGTGCAGCTTATACGCGCCTTCTTGCCTTACGGACTAAGCTCTTGTCCTTTCTCCAAGAAAAAGTGGAATGTACGTTTCTAAAATTTCGCCGAGCCCACTTCGAACATGGCAATAAACCAGGTAAGCTTTTGGCTCGCCAATTAAAAGCTAAGCAACGACTCATGTATATCTCCTCCATCCGCTCCTCTTCGCGGACCATCTCACACTCTACGACAGATATCGGGGCTACGTTTCTAGCATACTACTCCACCTTATACAACTTACGTCAAGACACTGCATCCCGCGATCTTCAGACGACTGATCCTGATCTAGATGAATACCTGCAGTCGGCTAATCTCCCAAAAGTCTCTACTGAGGCTATGGCTTCTCTAGAAGCTCCGATTACTGAGCAAGAAGTGACGCAGGTGATTTCTTCTCTCCCTGCCGGGAAGAGCCCCGGACCTGATGGACTCTCAAAACCCTACTACAAAGCTTTTCACTCTATCTTGACACCCTTGCTAACTAGATCCTTTCTTAACCTGCCAGATGATATCCAGTCCCATCCTCATGCGTCTATATCGTATATTACGGTTATCCCGAAACCTGGGAAGGATCCACTCAGTTGTGCGAATTATCGCCCTATCTCATTGCTTAATCTAGATCTGAAAATCTTCGCAAAAGTCTTAGCCAATAGACTCCAACCTTTACTGTCGTCCCTGATCTATTTAGATCAAGCTGGTTTTATCCCCCATCGTGAAGCCAGAGATAATACCAGGGAAATTCTAAATATTATACATCACGTAAATACATATAATATCCCTTCAATTCCACTATTGATGCTGAGAAAGCCTTCGATAGGATTAATTGGTCTTTTATGTTGGCCTCCTTACGATCTTTTGGCTTTGGCCCCAATTCTTACGGTATGTTATGACCTTATATACTAATCCTAACGCTAGGGTTAAAGTCAATGGCTCACTTTAGGATCCATTCAACATCTCCAATGGCACTCGCCAAGGTTGCCCACTTTCTCCTCTATTATTTGTCCTTTTGATGGAAGTGTTTGCACAGAGAATTCGAGCTACACCTGCTATCCCAGGGATCTCTATAGGGGACACGGTTTGTAAATTATCTTTATTTGCTGATGACGTGATTTTAAGTACCTCAGACCCTGTAGTTGCTATACCGACGTTCCTTGCTGAATTCGACATCTTTGCTTCCTTCTCAGATTTTAAGATCAACGTGCATAAGTCTGAAGCTCTATGTTTTAATCTTTCAAACGATACTCATTCCTTCCTGACTTCATCATTCCCTTTTAAATGGTCATCTAAGTCGATCAAGTATCTTGGAATATCCCTAACCTCTGATTTGAATCTGCTTTATGGAGCCAACTATCCACGTCTTCTAACAGACCTTCACAACCAAACTACCCAGTGGAGTAAATAGTTCCTTTCCTGGACTGGCAGGATTCAAGCTTTTAAAATGATGCTTCTACCGAAATTTCTATACCTGTTTCAGACCCTCCTGATCTCTCTCCCAAGATCCTTCTTTATCAAGGCAACTCGTCTGCTTTCTAAATTTGTGTGGGGTCACACTAGGCCTCGGATCAACCGAAGGTCACTCTGCAAACGTAAACTATCTGGAGGGCTTGGACTCCCCAACTTACGACAGTATTATGAAGCTACGTTATTGGCCAGCATCCCTGATTGGAGACTGAATCTGACTAATAAACTATGGGTCCGGTTGGAACGATCTGCTACCTCTATTGATCCACTATCTCTAGTGTTTTGTAACACCACCCCCAAAACGAGTGATACATTTACTCAACCCTATTGTCCAAAATGTTCTCTCTCATTGGTCACTAATGAACAAATCTCGCCACCTTCTCCTTCATCCTTCTCCCCTGTCAGGCGTGTTTCTGCCCTTACAAACCCCCTACACTCTTCCTACGAGGCAGTTTCGAAACTGGAGTCCCGCTTACGGTATGGAGTTACGACACTTTTAGCTTGATTCTCATCTGAGGGATTTTCCATCCCTTCAATCCCAGTTTGACTTACCCTCTATGGAGATACCACTGTCTTAAAGGCTTGCTATCCCAACCTTACTTCTCACAATCTGTGCATAGGAAACTGTCTCCTTTTGAAAGCTTACTAGACCCTTCCCCCTTACCTCGGAGAGGCTTTATAGGTAAGATCTATAATATACTCTCTGATAATGAGCCTGCATTTCGTCACCATTACACTCAAGCATGGGAAATAGAACTGGGATCAGTCCTAACTCCAGCTGAATGGTCGAGAATTTGGAAGAACACCCATACCTCCTCTATCTCTAACAGATACGTGGAGATGAATTGTAAGCTCCTTTACCGTTGGTACTATACACCAGCTCGGCTACATTCATTTGACAAACGAATTCCCCAATCTTGTTGGCGATGCAAGACTGATGTTGGTTCTTTCGCCCACATTTGGTGGGACTGCCCATTATTATTACCATTTTGGTCCTCTTGTCTTACCTACATAGAAAATACATTACATATAACACTCACACGAGACCCTTGGCAGATCCTTTTGTTCAGGAACCTCCCCTCCGTTGACCCTGTCAAACGACTGTTTTTGTTCTCTATGTTAAATGCTGCTAAATCCCTTATACCATTGTTGTGGAAAACCAACTCTGCACCTAGTATTAAGACTTGGTGTGACAAGGTTGATGAACAGCTCTTATTTACCCGTATGGCATTGAGATATAATCACAAGGATACATCTATGTTGGACCCCTTACTGTCCAGATGGCACTCTCTCATATCTGACATGGTATGATTCAGACAGGACCGACAGCTATGACTCCTAGACTCCAGCCTAAATTCCCTTCCCTCTCCCCTCCCTTCCCTCTCGATATGACCCCCTCTCTTAATTCTGTCTCTTTTCTCTGTCTTTTTCCTTTTTCTCTGCCATTCCTGCTTCCCTTTATCTCTCCTTTCCTCCTGTCTCTACTGCTTCTATTTCTTACTATCTAGAAGCTTTAATAATCTTATTGTACTGTTAGGAGGAATGACCCTTTACTCCTGTTGTTACTGTTCAATGAGTTTATGTAATTATTATCAGTCAGACCGTGCTCTGGTTGTTGTAACACATGTTATCTTGCACATATATGTCTCTACTCTATCTGAGTATTATATTTACTCGATGTATAGCTTTATATACTTTCAATTCTGTACATTATCCTCCTCTTTAATTTTACTTTTTCTTTATATCTCTGTAATGCTTTAAACTATCAATAAAGAGTTTTAAAACCAAAAAAAAAAAAAAAAAAAAAAAAAAACAGCCAGGGGTTCCAAGGCCAAGGCAAACAGGCCGGGCGAAAGTGGGTAGCCCTGTCTAGTGCCACGGTGCAAAGAGAATGGTTGTGAGCTCAGTCCATTCGTCACCACAGAGGCCTTGGGCCTATTATATAGGATATGAATCCAGTTAATAAAGGAGGGACCAAACCCAAAACCCCGGAGAACAAGCCAAAGGTATGGCCACTCTACGGAGTCGAAAGCTTTAGATGCATCAAGAGATGCTATCACCCGATGTTCGGTGTTATCGTGGGGAAGTTGGAGGTGCATAAACAATCATCTAAGATTATGTGACGTCAATTTACCTGGAATAAATCCAGTTTGATCCTCATGAATGATGGACCCTAGTACTTTATTCAGTCTGGTGGCTAAGATTTTCGCCACAATCTTTGCATCCGTGGTCAATAGAGAAATGGGCCTATAGGAGTCACAAATCCCCAGGTCCTTTCCTGGTTTGGGCAACACAATAATGGAAGCATTATTCATTGAATCCAGAAAAAAAACGTCATCAATAGCAGCATAAAAATTATTCAAAAGTTGGGGGGCCAAGACGTCCGCAAATTCCTTATACCATTCCGCAGGAAGACCATCCACACCCGACGCCTTGCCCGTCGGCAATACACGAATTGCCTCCACCACCTCCCTAAGAAGTATAGGAGCATCTAACATTCGCTTATGTTCAATAGAGAGTTGCGGAAGGTTACACTGATCAATAAAACAGGAAATCTGTGCCTCAGAGCGGGTAAGTCGAGATTCATATAAATGGGAGTAAAAGAGCTGAAATCGCGAGTTGATCATATGCGGATCAAGAATCAGTACTCCCCCAGGATCCCGGAGTGCAGAAACCGACGGAATCCCCCTATGCCTGCCTGCCTGCCTTATCTCCATTTTCAAAAACATTCTGTTTCAAATAAAAAATATGGCGGGCATTTAGTTCAGACAATTTTATAGAATACCGAAGTGAGCAAGAGACGAATCTAGCATATGAGGTCGTGTCCCCGTCTTCCACAAACTGTTTCTCCGCCTCTGCAGCATCAGATTCCATTACCTCCACCTCCCTAGATTTAAGTCTATTTTGCATAGAAATTAGAGAAATCAAGGAGCCCCTCGCAGCCGCCTTAGCAGCCTCCCAAACAACACCCTGAGCAGCTGAGCCAACATTATTGACAAAATATTCACCAAGATCTTCCCTATGTTTAGATACCAAATACGCATTGTTCAACCATATGGGGTTAAATCTCCAGACTCTAGATCATGGTCCCTGGTCCCGCTGAAGGGTCAACAGTAATGGAGAGTGGTCAGAAGCTTCTCTGGTCAGAAAACAGCAGTCTGAAACTGAATTCAAGGTCATTTGATTAGTAAACACATAATCGATCCTAGACAATGTTTTATACATGGCCGAGTGGCATGAGAACCCCCGATCCTGCGGGTGAAGAGTCCGCCATACGTCTATAAACCCCAGGTCGCCGATGAGACTGAGGAAGGTATCTCTATGCAATTTGGAATCAACCGCTGAGCCACCCAATCTGTCTAGGTCAGGGTTAGTAGCTATATTAAAATCGCCCATACATACTATATGGTGCTGTGACATAAATAAGCATATCTCTAAAAACTGAGGGGTCAAAAGGCGGTGGTATATAAACATTCATCAAGACAAACAGAGCTCCCTGCATGCAGTGTACATGTCAAGAAAAGGTAACGTCCCTGAGGGTCAGTCTTAAGGTCAATGAGTTCAAAGGAAACTAGTTTAGAGATAAGAATAGAAACACCTCTTGTATATGTGGAATAGGTGGCATGATAGTGACTCTGTAACCATTGTCTCCTAAGGGACAAAACTCTCCCTGCAGTAAGATGGGTCTCCTGCAACATGACAACCCCCGGAATCTGCCTCTTAATGTAATTTAAAACTAAAGAGCGTTTTATGGCATCATTCAATCCACACACATTCCATGAGAGGAATTTACAAGTTAGTGGTGCCATTACAGAGAATAAATATGATATTTGCGTCCCTGGCCACACGGCAGGGATCGGCGGGAGCAAGGAGCGCCCGGCCCAGGAGAGAGAGGAAATCCTAAGTGAACAACTAACCCAATCCCTAATAGAACAGCCCGCCCTATCTCCATCACCCCCAACCCGACAGAGATTTTATCCCGGAACCAACCCATTCCCGTGGCCTGGCAGCCAAAACCACATCCCTTCCCCTCCCACCCAACACCCATAAACCAAATAACTAGTATTTACCCAAGGCACAAGCAGTCCCACCCACACACACCCCCGCCCCCAACAGCAATCAAGCATGGCAAAATTAAGTAGAGCATCGCCCCACACCAGCTGGTGAAAATTAGCCCAATGACCACTGCACCACAATTATCCCCAGGTGTAAGCACCTCCCACTCGACAAGAAAACAAACCCCCAATTGCAGCCGGATAGTACTCCCACTCAGCCTCCTATCCCAACACCCCTCAGACGGTTTAAAGGCAACATCAAATGATCTGATCCCAAAAAAAAATATAAGTGGATGTAAGTGTGAAAGCACTGTAGAATAGCATCACACCACCGTCCGAGTCGAGTGAAAGGACCCCAGTCGAATAGGAGCACCAGAGAGCAACAATCTACAGTCCCATATATATGCACACAGATTGATATAGGCGCAAATAAGCAAACCATGTTAATAACAGTAGTACAACTCAGCAGCTAAATGAGGTCCCCTAGAGTTAATAATTATGCCTCCCACCTAATCATCTCATCCCAACATCCCCCGGGCGGAGCAGAGGCGTCATAAAATCATAATCCGAATCAAATAGCATCAAGAGATTTAAATGCTGACTCACGGCAAGAACAGCATCCAGCCTCCGCCCAAGGCATGCAAGCAAGTACCAATAGAGCAATAGCATTGCACAACAACACATATGAGATTAACATAAGATTAACATAATGGGGGAGAGAGAGAGAAAAAAAAAATTAATAATAATCTCCCCCCCCATAACAGCTAGAGATGCGCACCACATTATACATCTGCAATGACATCATCAAAGAAGGCATTAAGACATTTGTATTGAGCTATAACATAACATCTCTAGTTTTACCACAGCACCATATCAGAAATCTTGAAGCTATTCTTCAATAAACATAAACTCCAGAGAATCGAAGTCCAAACATGGCAGCGCTCAGCCCCCACAGCATATAAAGGCAATAGCGGTCTGTCCTATTAGGCATGTTCTCCATCCAATTAGAGCAGCGGGATATGGGTCAAGTCAAACGGTCATCACGTCCCTCAGGATCCATTGTTGGCATCCAGCAAAGTTCAGGGAGATAGCTATGTGAGATCACATGTATTAAGGTCCATGAAAGCAATATCAGGAGCTGATGAGGGAGCCTTAATGAGTGTCCATCCACTCTCTGGCCTCTGATTCCGATGTGAAGAAGATGGTGTTACCATCATGGATAATCCTCAGTCTAGCAGGAAACAACATGGAATAGGAAATGTGTTTCTCTCGTAATTTGCGCTTAACCTTCGCAAAGCGGCGTCTCTGACACTGGACATCAGCTGAGAAATCCGGATAGAAAGAGATGTGTTGGTTCTCAAACAGGATTCGGCCTTTCACCCTGGCCATGTGAAGGATAGCATCTCGATCCCTGTAATTCAGAAGTTTAACAATCAGCTGCCGAGGAGAGGATCCAGGAGGCCTCGGGCCCGCCGGCAAACGATGCGCCCTCTTAACAGTGAAGGATGGTGAGAGACCCTCTGTACCAACATGTTCCCTTATCCAGGTCTCCATGAATTACTCAGGGGCACGGCCCTCACAGTCCTCCGGCAGCCCAATTAAACGAACGTTGTTGCGTCTAGATCTATTTTCCAGATCATCCACCTTGGATTGCAGAGAACAAACTTGATTCTTTAACTCATCCACCGAGGTAACAACGGGTGGAAGCGTGTCCTCCACAGTAGAGATACGTTGTCGAACGTCCGTAATGCTTTCACGTAAATTCTGTTGATCTGCACGTAAAAGATTAATCTCCACTTGCACCGTGTCAATTTTGTTAGTCAGGACTGCCTGACAAGTAGCAATTGCGGACATTATTTCTGTAAATTGGGACTTGGAATCATCTTCCTCGGTAACTGAAGACTGTGCCGGCGAGGTCGCCGCAGAAGGGGCCTCCAACACGGCCATGACCTCCTCTGCCGCCATTGCTCTTCTAGCAAATTTACTCAATTTCTTCCTATATTCTGAAGATTTTTTAACCATAATGGAAGTAAGAAAGCAAGTATAGGTCAGATTAATACAGGCCAGGCCAGAGAGGAGTGGACAAGTGCCGCCAAGGCGGGCGGGCGCAGACGGGACCCCTCAAATTTTAAACAACATGCATATCTTGGCTCACGTCAGCTTGACAAGCATGCAGACTTCTCATATAATATGGATCAGAGCAGCATGTCTGAATCTTCTCAAATATACACGGGGCAGAGGGGGGATATATATAGAGGAGAGAAATAGGACAAACAGGGGGAGTCCGCAGCGATAAGCTGGCTTCAATTGAGAGCTGGTAGGGCAATTATAAATTTTCTAGGTACCCCAGAAAGTCCTGAGACAGTAGATATATATCACAAAATGTAGTAGTTTCTAGGAACATGCATTCAAGTTTTCTGCCCAATATTGTGCTGAAGCTGAGTAATTGAGTATACACGGAGCAGTAGGGTAAAACATATATAGGAAAGGAGACGAACAGGGGGATTGTGTGGCAGATGAAGATGTCTAGTCGCAAGCAAGCAGCAGTGCAGCAACAGTAGGCCCTCCAGCCGCTCCCACGGCTTAACTACAGTCCCATGGAATGCAGCTAGGATGAAACACACCACTGTATGGCAGCAGTGCAGCCACAGTACTGCAGTCTTCTCTGGAACCACAAATAAAAATCTTGCAATTGTAGATAAACAGTGATCCTGAGGTCAGATCTTGAGTGAAGATTCATACATGGGACAGAAGGGGAGACAAAAATAGGATAGATAACATACAGGGGGGGGTCTCAATCCAGAGACATGCAGTGGGCTTCACCATGCAGAGCATAAGACAGTCCAGGGTCTCCAATGGGCAGCAATTTATGGGTTAAACCTATTGGCAAGGAAAGGGCACTGGGAAAAAATTAAAAATGGAAGGTGCGCTAATATCATAGGGTCTGACAGTAGTGGCTTAGCTAGCCAATTATACATGGGGCAGGAGAGGGAAACAATTATAGGGAGAAAAACATACAGGGGGATCCACCATCCAAGTCTTAGCTGCCACCTCCACTGTAGCAATCATCAAGATATACAGCCACTTACAGGATGCGTCCGCAGGATCCACAGCAGATGAAGTGAACAATAGAGCCTCCACGCTACCTCCACACCACCACTCTGCGACTTCCCTGGCAGGTTAATAACAGATCTCGCCACAGATCAGCTCACACACGCCTGGCGCTCTGCCGGCCAGAAGCAGCACTTCAGGTCGCGGCCGCAGGCCCGAATGCTCGAGCGCCGCCGCGGACCGAGAAAAACATCCAAAACAGCCCAGTCAGGTAGGGCATCGAATGGGGAGCAAGTATCAGGCAATAAAAATGAGAAAAATATGCCCCGTTGCAAGGATGGCAATGGATTACTCTCTCCGCTATCGGAGCCTCTCCAAATTGCGGCCGTCCAGTATGGCTGCCAAGCCACGCCCCCAGTTTCTTTAAACTTTAGTTTTGATGGTCAACAGGTTTCTTTTAGAGATCATGAAACTACAAGGAGAAAATTTATTGAGAGACTCTGGTTAGACAGTGAAGTATGTTACTATAAGATATGAAATGAGAAAGTTAATCCATAAAGAAAAATATACATCTGATATTTGAAGTGTTTGTTGATTAGGAAAGAAGAAATTGGGGGCAGGGATGGATGGATTTGGTTTGATATTGATGCTGAGAGTGGGGGGAGAGGGAGGGAGGTCGATGTGGGCCCTATCCTTACGGTTTAGTGTTTCAGAGGAAGAGGATAAGTGGAATTGCCTCTCCCTGTATGTTTCAGGCTATGTATGTGGCATAGATCGGGCAGCTGGGGGAGGGCGATTTGGATTGGAGATGCTTCTCTGAAGTGAGGGTCAGGAGAGGTGAGGCCTATTTTGGTCTTTGCCCTTTCTATTGGTGTCTCGGCATCAGATCGGGCCGAATCTAGCCACTATGGCCCTTAGTATAAGTTGGGAGAGTACATCTGTAATATGAGCAATGAGAGATAGAATAATAGATATTGACCTCCTCTGAGGTTTGAACTCTTATGATTGGAGAAGAGAGGGAACTGGAGGACAAACAAAATGGGGAGGAATTAAGGACTTTTTCTTCCTGTGTTTCTCGCTAGGCTTAGTAAAGGTATATGCTGAGGAGAAAGGGGTTATACTGATTTATGTTAGGAGGGAATAAAGTAATGGTATAAGTGGGTTTTTAAGGATTATAAATTATATATTTAATGAGTTAGATTAAAGGTTATTAGTAGTGATGAGCGAGCATGCTCGGCCGAAGCTAGGTTCGGCTCGAGCATCGCTCTGCTGGCACATGGCGGTACTCGTAAGAGTACCGCATGTGCTCGCCCGCCATGTTCGGGTCTCCTCCCCGCACGTTTCGCGGCTGCTGCGCAGCCAATAAACGTCCAGGGAGGCTCTGACATCAGTGTAATGCCAGCAGCCATGTTGGCTGCTGGCATTACACTGATTGGCTGGCCAGAACCCGTGATCGGGTGCTGTATAGCACCTGACCAGCGAGTTCGGCTCAGTCTTAGCCAGGGAGAGATGAGGATAGGAAGGGAAAGTCAGTGTAGGGAGAAGAAAAGCGAATTTGTAAAAAAAAAAGACCCAAAAGTCCTTTTTAGGACTACTGTGTGTGGGGGCAGCAGTTTATTTTGTTTGGGGGGGCAGAGATATAAAAAAAAAAACTTCACATATTCTGTTCACTGTGCCTAGCCGCAGATTAGCAGCACATTCTGTTTAGTGTGCAAAGTTGCAGATTAGAGCACATTCTGTTCAGTGTGCAAAGTTGCAGATTAGCAGCACATTATTTGTAGTGTGCAAAGTTGCAGATTAGAGCACATTCTGTTCAGTGTGCAAAGTTGCAGATTAGCAGCACATTCTTTTTAGTGTGCAAAGTTTCAGATTAGCAGCACATTCTGTTTAGTGTGCAAAGTTTCAGATTAGCAGAACATTCTGTTTAGTGTGCAAAGTGTAAAATATCAAAGTCACATATTCCATTCACTGTGCGTAGCCGCAGATAAGAAGCACATTCTGTTTAGTGTGCAAAGTTGCGTATTAGGAGAACATTCTGTTAACTGTGCAAACTGTAAAATATCAAAGTCACATATTCCATTCACTGTGCGTAGCCGCAGTTAAGAAGCACATTCTGTTTAGTGTGCAAAGTTGCATATTAGGAGAACATTCTGTTAACTGTGCAAAGTTGCAGATTTGCAGCACATATTCCGTGTAATATGAAGAAGGCGGGTAAAAAGGGACGGGGAAGTGGACGTGATCCTGATAGTTCAGGGCGCGGGTCAGGACGCGTAGAAACTGTGCCTGGTGCCAGAGCACAAGACAGAAAGACATCCACCATACCTAGCTTCATGTCTCAGTTTACAGGGCGTCGCAGGACATCACTCTCGAAGTCAGACCACTGCGAACAGGTGGTCGGTTGGATTTCAGCTGATACTGCTTCCAGTCGGTTAAGCACCACCCTGTCTTCCACCAAGTCCACTCTCAGTAGCCAAGAGTCTGGTCAACATAATCCTCACCCTGATCATCCTTCCTCCCACCATAGAGGGTCTGGTCAAAGAAGTGATCCCACACTGGGATATAGTGAGGAGCTCGTCTCATCACCAATCCTTAATTTGAACCTCTCTCCAAGCACGCTTGCAGAGGAATATGACATCTTGTGCCCTGATTCACAACCTCTAGAGGGTACCCAATCACAAGAAGATGACAGAGGGGAACGGCATTTAAGGTCAAAGGAAGTGGATGATGATGATGATGAGACACAGTTGCCATTAAATCAACCACTATTACTGTCTCAAGACCTTGATGAGGAGGATGATATACAGTTGTCAATGACTGAGTATGTGGTGGGATCAAGACATGAGGAGGATGATCAGAGTGAGGAAGTGGAGGAGGACTTGGTGGACGATGAGGTGATTGACCCCACCTGGGAAGGTGTAGAGCCGAGCGATGACAGCAGTCCTGAGGGTGAGCCATCTGCAGCACCGCAACAGGCTGGAAGAGGCAGTGGTGTGGCTACAGAAAGAAGGCGGACCGCACCAAACCGGCCCGCAAATGTTCCACGGAGCACCCCCTTGCGTAAATCTCCCTTGCCAAGGGGTAGGTGTTCCGCGGTATGGCGTTTATTTAAGGAAAGTGCGGACGACAAAAGAATTGTAGTTTGCAACCTGTGCAACACCAGAATGAGCCGAGGCATGAACACTAGAAACCTCACCACCACCAGCATGATCCGACACATGGCATCCAAGCACCGTAATAAGTGGGAGGAACGCCCGGATCGCCAATCTGTGTCTGCAGGCCACACCACTGCCTCCTCTTCCCCTGTTTTCGGTGCCGGCCAATCGCCTGTCGAAGGCGCAGGCCCGCATACCTCCAGCCCTGCACCTGTACCATCTGAAGCAGCATCAGCGACCACATCCACTTCCCTGTCCCAGCACAGCGTCCAAATGTCGTTACCCCAGGCATTTGAGCGCAAGCGAAAATACCCAGCCACCCACCCACAGGCCATAGCACTAACCTCACACCTTTCCAAATTACTGGCCATCGAAATGCTGCCATTTAGGCTTGTGGAGACTGAGTCCTTCCGCAGCCTGATGGCAGCAGCTGTCCCTCGGTACGCAGTCCCCAGCCGCCACTACTTTTCCCGGTGTGCCGTCCCCGCCTTACACCACCATGTGTCCCGTAACATCACCCGTGCCCTGACCAACGCAGTTACTGGGAAGGTCCACTTAACGACTGACACATGGACAAGTGCTTGTGGCCAGGGACGCTACATTTCCCTGACGGCACACTGGGTGAATGTCGTGGAGGCTGGGAGCGACTCGGACCCTGGGATGGCACAGGTGCTACCCACGCCGAGGATTGCGGGCCCTACCTCCATCAGGGTTTCCGCCAGCACCTACGTTATTGGCTCCTCCTCCTCCGTTTCCACCTCCGAATTCTCTGCGCGCAGCGCCACTCACCCATCAGCCGGTAGCTGGAAGCAGTGTAGCACTGCAGTGGGGAAGCGTTAACAGGCCGTGCTGAAGCTGATCTGCCTTGGGGACAAACAGCACACGGCCTCAGAGCTGATGCAGGGGATTAGTCACCAGACCGAGCAGTGGCTCTCGCCACTCAACCTGCAACCAGGCATGGTTGTGTGTGATAATGGGCGTAACTTGGTGGCGGCTTTGGAGCTCGGCAAGCTCACACACGTACCATGCCTAGCGCATGTATTTAATTTAGTGGTTCAGCGATTTCTAAAAACCTACCCCAATTTGCATGATCTCTTGACCAAGGTGCGCCGCGTGTGTGCACATTTCCGTAAGTCATCAACAGCTTCAGCCGGCCTGTTGAAGCTGCAGCAGCGCTTACAATTGCCAGCTCACCGGCTGCTGTGTGACGTGAGCACGCGCTGGAACTCCACCTTCCACATGTTGGCCCGGCTTTGTAAGCAGCAGAGGGCAGTAGTGGAGTACCAGCTGTTACACGGTCGTCGCCTCTCCGTTCAACTTCCTGTAATCAGAAGTGAGGAGTGGGAATGGATGTCAGACCTCTGCGAGGTTTTACGCAATTTTGAGGAATCGACACAGATGGTGAGCGGCGATAACGCTATTATCAGTGTAACCATCCCACTTCTGTGTCTACTGAAACGCTCGCTGCTCACAATTAAAACCGACGCTTTGCATGTGGAAGAGGTGGAAATGCGGGAGGAAGAGCTTACACAAGGTGATAGCCAGAGCACCCTCACTTCGTCTTCTCAGCGACAATTGGAGGAGGCGGAGGAGGAGGAGGAGGAAGACACGGTTGCCTCCGCTACAGAGGGTAGCCATGGAACTTTAGTTCCATCTCTTCAGCGTGGGTGGGCAGAAGAGGAGGAAGAGGATGAGGAGATTGAGAGTCATCCTCCTGGTGAGGACAGCGAAATCTTGCCTGTTGGTACTCTGGCACACATGGCTGACTTTATGTTAGGCTGCCTTTCCCGTGACCCACGCGTTATACGCATTTTAGACAACACGGATTACTGGGTGTTCACCCTTCTGGACCCCCGCTACAAAGAGAATTTCTCATCTCTCATTCCTCCGGTGGAGAGGACAAGCAAAATGGTGCAATACCAGAAGGTTCTTGTCGAAAAATTGCTCCAAAATTTTCCATCTGACAACGCTGGCAGCAGAGTACGTGCTACCTTGGCCAACCGAGAAGGGGAGAAAAGAGGAGCACACAGCAGTTCCGACAAAGGCAGGGCAACACTCTCCAAGGCGTGGGACACCTTCATGACACCCTGCCAGCACCCTCACCCTGATGCGCAGCCTAGTGTCACAAGGAGGGAAAAGTTTTGGAAGATGGTGAAGGAGTACGTAGCAGACCGTGTCAGCGTCCTCAATGATCCCTCTGTGCCTTACAACTACTGGGTGTCCAAGCTGGACACGTGGTATGAACTGGCACTCTACGCCTTGGAGGTGCTGGCCTGCCCTGCCGCCAGCGTTCTGTCTGAGCGGGTATTTAGTGCTGCTGGTGGCATCATAACAGATAAGCGTATCCGCCTTTCCACCGAAAATGCTGATAGGTTGACACTTATAAAAATGAAAAAGGCCTGGATTTCCCCTGACTTCTCCACTCCACTGGAGGAAAGCCCCGGGGGAACATAAAGTCACTTTATATATGTTATTTACAATGATGGGAATACTCTGTATTCCCATTCACCCCTTCCACCCAAAAAACGGGTATATGGTTGACTCTTAATCTTCTCATCCTCCTCCTCCTCTTCCATATGCCCTGTGATATAATTTTTATATAGGGCCAGCTCACCAGCGGGCCCAGTGATATAATTTTTATATAGGGCCCGCTCACCAGCGGGCCCTGTTTGACAATTTTTGTATAGGTCAGCTCACCAGCGGGCCTTCTCATATAATGTTTTATTGGGTCAGCTCTCTAGCGGGCCCTCTCATATAATGTTTTATAGCGTCAGCTCACTAGCGGGCCTTCGCATATAATGTTTAGAATGGTCAGCTCCGCAGCAGACCCTCACCCATAATGTTTTAGATGGTCGGCTCAGCGCAAGTTTCCCTCTTAATCATGGCCCCAGTTCAGAAAAATCGAGGAAATTTTTGGGAGAATTTGCTTCTGCGCACGTTTCCCTCTTAATCATGGCCTCAGTTCAGAAAAATCGAGGAAATTTTTGGGAGAATTTGCCTCTGCGCACGTTTCCCTCTTAATCATGGCCTCAGTTCAGAAAAATCGAGGAAATTTTTGGGAGAATTTGCCTCTGTGCACGTTTCCCTCTTAATCATGGCCCCAGTTCAGAAAAATCGATTTATTTTTTTGCAGAATTTGCAGATGATATACAAGTAAATATACAGCAAATACTGTTCGGTAACAATTTTTCACCTAAAGTCGTTTTTATCTGCCTTTTTGTGTGTTTTACGGTCAGTCTGTAAAAATGGCGTACTACGGGCGAAACATCGTTCCCAGCGGCGACGTTGGAGTCCAAGATGCATCCAGACATCCTCCCTATGCTGTCCCTGAACCATTTCTGTGGTGTTTCCATCATTTTCTGCCCTTTTCCTATGGACCAGGCACCCTCCCCTCATCAGAGCAGGGGGTGCCTGGTGTAATGCTCGAGTCCTCCCATTGACTTCAATGGGGCTCGGGTGCTCGGCCGAGCACTCGAGCCTCCGGGGACGCTCGGTCAGAGCACCCGAACACCCGAGCATTGGGGTGCTCGATCATCACTAGTTATTAGGATTAGGGAATTATACACTTCAAAAATAAAAGGTAACACTAAAAGATATATGGTTGGTAGGTTTGGGGTTAATCACGAGATTTTGGAATATAAATACACAAGGTATATAATAAACATTAGATAGGAGTCACATTTTCAAGATTAATAATATAGTAGGATTGTTAGTCATATGTATGGATCATAGGCACATAGGAGAAGTCTAACATTAAAGGTGATATAGGTACTGGAAATAGAAAATAATAGTAAGATTAATAAATATCATAGCGTAGAGTGAGGGGAGAAGGAGGGGAGAAGAAGGAGATTTGAATAGGGGTGAGCGAAAAGTGTGGCTTTTCGCAAAAATATGCAGATTTTTCGCTTTTCCCGCGAAAAATGTCGCCTTTCCACCTATGCAAAAATGTCCTCCTTTTCTACTATTTTACTACATTTTCCACCTATGTTAACACATGTTTTGCCTATTTCAACACATTTTTCACCTATATTTCCTATAGATACTACATTTCCCACTGTAATATTACTTTTTATGATGGCTGAAGTTTAGAAATAAGTGGCTGAAAGTCAAAGTTGTGAGTCCTACAGCAAAATATGGCTTGAAAAATGTGTTAGCATGCAGAATGCCTTTGTCCTTTGCCCACAACACTTTCTTGCTTAAGTGACACTGGCACATATTCATGATGATCTCAAGTAATAAAAAAATAAAGTACAAGCTACAATGTAGTAGATATGTATTTTAGTGGTGTTAGTAGGGGGCTGGCATGGTGTGATTTGTGTATGTATTTTTACCATTGTCATACTCTATCCTCCTTCTCAGATTATTGACACACGGGCATAGCAGTGGTCCCATCTATCCTCCACCTCCTCATCTGTGCTGCTGTTAATATATTTGTCCTGGCTTTGTCTGTCATGTGTGGTTTCTGCTACTACTGCTACTGGAGCTAGATGTTGATATAATTCTACTGCCACTACTACTAGGTGTCAAAGGTGCAGCACTTACAGCAGAAGCAACAGAGGTACTCGTCATATCTAACATTGTGGATGTTAACCTGTGTTGCTGTTGCTGGGTACTTAAAACAGGTGTGTGTGTGGCTGAGTGGGACTTGGACTTTTAAGAGGCGATAATGCCGATGATGACTGATAGGGTGACTGTGTGCTTTTTGACATCTGTGCTTGTCCAGGGTCAGACTTTCCAATGGCTTTCTCAAACAGTTTATAGACAGGCACAGTGCTCCTGACTTGACTTTCTGCTAATCTTATAGCCTTGTCATCATCCTCACTCTCAACTTCATCTGTATCTGAACAAGATAAGGATGCTGGAGGGATATATTCTAGATCTGCATCATCATCAGTCATCATTAGGTTGTCCTTAGCAGCATCAGTATCACCTGAAAATTCTTGCCCATTTCCCTTATATTCCTCTAAGCTTTTGGAGGTCTCAAACAATTTATTTTTACTTTTACTGTAACTAAGTTCCCTACTATGGGTGTTTTGGTGTTTGTTTGTCTCACTATCTGATGCAGCAGGAGTTTCAGCTGCTACACCTTCCTCTATTATGCTATTGCCAGTATCATCAGCACTTGAATGTGACTTGTTGTCATCTTCAGTGTTCTTCTTATATGGTTCTTTATTTCTACTGGCACTGGGGTTGCTGGAACTAGTTTTGCTGGGACCTTGACAAACTGCATCCTCCATTGGAGTAGAAGGATCATTGTTATTGATTGCACACACTGCAGCAACCATTGCTGCAGTCAGTTTTTGAACTACTACTTTACTCTCATGTCCCTGCACTGCTCCACCCCTCCCCCTTCCCCTTGTGCATTTGCTTGACATTATGCAACTACACTGTGTTTTTTTTCTATACGGTACACAACACAACTGATGCAGCTGTATGATGCCTTGCCTAAGCCCAGTCAGCTGCCTGTCATTGTCACCTAAGATATTTAGTTTATTATTTCTTATTTTTTTATTTTCTTTTTATTTATTTTTCTTTAAGTTGTCCACCCTGTTGTCTTATCACAGCCTGTCCAAAAAAAATTATAACTGAAAAACAAAATCAACAGCATCTTTCCCCAGACTTCCCCACCCAGCATAGAGATAATAACAGCAAGATCAGCAAGCAAATAGGTCCCTAGCTGCCTGTGTCTTGCCAGTCAGTCACATGGAAATTTGGAGTATTTGGGGCTCAACCTCCTTCCTCCCTTCTTATCACCTAGAGTACCCAGACTCCCCTAATACAGAGAACAAATGTCCTACCTAAATGACCCCCTAAACAAAGCTTCAGTTCCCCTTTATTTGCCTATCTCCTCTAGCTCAAAAGCATGCTGCTCTCTCCTCTCACAAACACAGAATGGCTGCTATGAGAGCCTGTCAGCCTTTTATATGGCTGTAGAAAACTTTCCTTTGGTGGAGAAATATTTTTCTTCCCATTGATTTCAATGGGCAGAAAAGGCAGGAAAAAGCAGAAAAACAGCACTTTTTGCGGGAAATTATTGGCCAAGCATAAAGTGGCATTATTCACCAATTTCAGTTTGAGGCGAAAATTTTCGCCCATCCCTAGATTTGAATACATAAGGCATGTTGTATGAGAAATCTAATCGCAATGTCTTGATAAGGGATATGATATGTCCGACGTGGGAAGGTTTCTTAAATATGCCTGTATATTGGGTGAATAAATAAGGTATAATAGTAAATATTGAGCTGGGTTAACATAGATTAGATCAAAGGATAAACCTTGTAAGGTTTTTAGAATTATAGGTAAAGTAAGAAGTAGGGGATAAAGTATAGAGAAACAGGAGATTTAAGGTAAAAGAACAGTCAAGGCCTAAATAAGTAAATAAAAGGATAGGTGAGAATAAGGATGGAAGGTGGAGGGGGTAGAGAGAGTTGGGAGAAAGTAGATAATATTTAGACGATCTCACAGACTGAGGAAAAGAATGAAGAATTGGAGGTTGGAGAGTAATAGGTGAGATGGGGTGGTCTAAAGAGTAAAAAAGAATATAAAAGATAGTAAAATAAAAGAATATTGTTTGCTCCAATTAAGTTAAAGAAAGTTAGAACAATTGAATAGTAAAGTGATATATATGGGGGAAACTTTGTTCCATCTTTCAAACTTCCATGTCCACCCTTCTTTTGTAAGTGATGGAAAAGGGAGTCGGATCTTATAAAGGGGTTCACTAGGGAAAGGGTAGTATAGGAAAGGATAGAAAGGCACAGAATTTTGAAAAAAAAATAACAAGCTGTTGCTGGAAGATCCGCATTGGGTAAAATAAAATATGTATTCCTGCGTAGTTAGCAGGATGGATCCTAAGAATTTTTTTTCTTTTGGGGTCAGTATGAATGTGGAAGATGAATGGAGAAAGGGTTTTTCTTAAGTCAGGATTTGGACCATCTAGAGAGGGGAGGAGAGGAGTATCTTGGGATTTCCTTTAAACTGTTATCAATAAATGCACAGGGACTAAACTCTCGAGGAAAATGGGGTACTTAAAGGACTTAATAGTAGAATGTAAGGCAGATATAGCTTTTATTCAGGAGACGCACTGGGTGGAAAACCCAGAAAAACTTTGGAGATCTTCAATATTTCCCTTAATACATTATGCAAATATAGAAGGAAAAAAGAAAAAAAGAGGAGTAGCAATAATTATATCTGATAAAATAAAATATGAGTATATCTATGATGAGGGAGATCCTAATGGACAATTTCAGATCTTGATATGTAAGCTTAATGATATAATCTATATGCGCCTTATATAAAACCGGTTAGAATTTTTTTAGAAAATTGTTTAATAGAATATCTCAAATAAAAAAAGGAATCTTTCTTATAGGAAGAGATTTTAATTGTGTAATTGATCCAAAATGAGAAAAACTTGTGCTTCTAAGGAACGAATAGATCCATATGTCAAAAATATGGCACAATAGTTACAGGATCTAATTGTTGAAAACTCTCTTTATGATATTTGGAGGCTATTTAATCCAAATAGTATGGATTTTACTTTCTTTTCACATCCGCATAAAACATATTCCAGAATAGATTTTATATTAACAGAAGCAAAAAAATTATCAATGATTATTAAAGCAGAAATAGGCCTAATATCATGGTCAGATCATGCTCTGGTATATATAGAATTTAAAAATAATTCAAACTATCAGAATAGATCTCGAAGAAGATTAAATGAAACACTATTTCTAACAGAGTTAAAGAACCAGGATATATTATTTTTGGAAACTAAAGATACTCAAGAGATTTCAGAATTGATACTATGGAATACTTTTAAATGTGTTATGCGAGGTATAATTATAAAAATAGGGGCGGTAGAAAAAAAAAAGAAAGACCTCAGTTTGGCCAATTTGTATACATCTTTGGATGAGCAAGAAAGATTAAATAAGGCTAATCCTAATCTAAAAGATACATTGCAAATTAGCAAAATAAAAATGGAAATTATGGACATATTAAAGGATAAAATTGACAAAGGACTTACTGCAATGAGGCAAAGCTGGTATCATGGCAGTAATAGGGTAGGAAAATATTTAATAAATCAAATTATAGAAGGAAAAAGATTATTAAAAAGATAGTGGTCGTAAATAAAATCTGTATATCTCCCACACAGATAGGTGAATGCTTTGGAGAATATTATAAATCCTTTTAAAACCTGACAGGTTCATGTAACTCAAGAGAAAAAAATGAAGGTATTCCTTAGTAAATTAAATCTACCAAAGATAAGCCAAGAGAATTTAGAAAAAAAAAATCCAATATCAACGCAGGAAATTAGGGAAACGATCAATAAATTAAAGAAAGTGAAAGCCCCAGGACCTGATGGCTATTAAATGGTCTTTTATACTGCATTTGAAAGTACTATAACCCCCCTGTTGTTTAGAACCTTTAAAGAATTAGCAGAAGGATGGGAGGTTCCTCCTGTGATGCTGCAGGCCTCCATATGTCCAATTTTAAAGCCGAATAAGGATCCATGTGTTTTGTCAAATTATAGGCCAATTTCTTTGATAAACCTAGATATAAAAATCTATTCTAAAATATTTGCAGAAAGATTAAAAAATATTTTACCAGAGCTAATACAGAGTGATCAAGCAGGGTTTGTAATGGGTAGACAAACGATGGATAATACAAGAATTCTAAACCTGATGGACCTTATTAATAAACGAAAGCTAGGCACATTGATCGTTGCCTTAGATGCAGAAAAGGCATTTGATCTGGTTAACCCCATCCCGCCCGCGGGCGTACATGTACGTCCTCGCCGGATGTCCCAGGAGGACAGAGGACGTACATGTACTCCCCGGAAGCTGTTCACTAGAATGGCAAAAAAAAAAAAACCCTGTCGTCAAGTGCTGGCTGCTTGCGCGCACAGCCGGTCACTAAAGGGTTAATTGGTGTTTTTTTGGCAGAAACTCTGGAAGCCTTTGGCATCTTGGGATTCTTTATGAATGGTATTTTGGCATTGTATTTGAATCCAACTGCTTGAATAGTGGGTTCTCAATTGGAATCAGAATGGTTCAAAATTAAGAATGTTACTAGGCAAGGATGTTCGTTAGCTCCACTGCTTTATGTGATCTCAATAGAACCCTTAGCCCAACTAATTAAACTAACAGAAATCATATCAGGAATTAAAACAAAACTAAAGGAGCATAAGATAATGCTTTTTGCAGATGATATAATATTAACTTTGACACAACCGGCTAAATCTATTGTGACAGTATTAAATAAAATTAAGGACTTTAGTTATTATTCAAATGATAAATTAAATATAAATATAAATTTATCGAATGAACCTATTAAGGAATTAAGTAGTAAGATAAAATTGGATTGTAGTAGAAAGTCATTGGACTATTTGGGCATAACGATACAATATGAGCATAAAGAAATGATTAAAGATAATTATTTAAATCTATTATCTAAAGTAAAAAAACAAATTAAAGAATGGAAGGGCCTAGAGGTGTAATGGATAGGAAGAACTAATGCAGCGAATGCTTATATAGTGCCCAAACTCTTATACTTGTTTAGATCAATTCCATTAAGAGTTTCAAATTTGGTATTATCATATTTTCAGAAAGCATTTAACGATTATATCTGGCTGGGTAAAATACCTAGAATAGCATTTTAATATTTAATTATAAATAATAAAGGAGGTATTTCTCTACCAAATGTGAGGGACCTTCATGAAATTAGCATGATTTCATATTTTTTAGTTTGGGAAAAAGATGAGAAAGTGATGATGCCATGGTATCAGCTAGAAAGGGAGGTCTGTAATTGTCCCTTATATAATCTGATATGGGCTGACTGAATCCGTCAAACCCCTGGAAGAGAGGAACTTAGTAATAAAAAATATAATAATTACGATAAGAAAACTAAAAAAGAAAATGATTATTGGAATTAAATTTATGCCCTCCATACCAGTGGAAAAATATAAGCTATACTTAAACCATTTGGACGAGAAGTGGAAAGATGCAAATATATCTATAGATCTATTGGAAGGTAGGAATATTATGACCTTTCCTCAATTGAAAGCTAAATTTGATTTACCAGCAACTGAATGGTTTAATTATTTACGGATTGAAAATATAATTATTACGAATGGAATTAAAGAAGATCCAATAGCTGAGAAATTTCTGGGGAAAAGCAGTAAGTGTAAATTAATAACTAGGACAAAGATATTTTGGGACAGTTTGATGATCCGATTGAAAGTAAGGTAAAAAAATGGGAATCAGAAATGGGGATGTCTTTTCCGATCGAAATATGGTATCAGGCATATAGCCAAATTAGAAAAATGACACAGTGTATCGGTATGCAAGAACTATACTAAACAATTTTCCACAGATGGTATAGGGTCCCAACACCGATATATAAATTTGATAGAAATTTTGTTGGAGATGTATGAAAGAGGATGGGACAATATATCATATGTGGTGGCAATGTGAGGAAATAAGAAGACTATGGGAAATTATTATTCAGTTAATTCAGGAAATACTTAAAATTAAGATAACATTTTCCCCGGAAATATTTCTGTTTCATATGAATATTCCAGCGTATTCAAGAAATCAAACATTTTTGATAGTTCAAATTATACTGCCATGTAAAATATGTTTAGAAAGAAAATGGAAAATAAAGGGGAAAATAGGGATAGAGGAAGTCAAAATTCAAATTTATTTTCAGTGTAAAATGGAAGAGGGATATTATAAAAGTAGAAATTTAGGGGATAAGTTTAAAGCTATTTGGACCCCGTGGTTGGAATATATAAAGAGAGTAATTTAAAAATAGAAAAGTATATCTATTAAAATATTAAATAATGGGAGAGTGGAACCCCGATATTGTGCATGAAGGAAGATGACAGGGATGTAGGATGAACAAATAATTCCTCTGAATGGGAATACCCTCTCTTGGGGTCACTAGTGCGATAAAATAAAACAATGATAGTATTATTATGGATGGGGTGTGAAAGTTTGTCTAGGTATGGGTTATTGTTTAAATATTTAATTTAATCAATATGTAAAAAACGGGTATACATTTGTGAATATGGAATATAAAAATGTTTGTAAAAATGTTTATATGTTTAAAAAGAAATAAAAAAGAAAAAATATATATATTTCAATTGACCCTTTACTTGTATGTACGTCACGTTTTTGCACCATAAAAGTGACATTTGCAAGAAGTAAAACAATTCAAGCAGCAAGAGAGAAGGTTCTAGGCTGTTGTGCATTGCTAAATTTTGAAAAATGAAGGAAGCAGAGGCTCATAGTTTGTGATATGAGCACCTGGATGACAAAAAAAGGTAGGAGTTGGAAGGGCAGTGATGTGTCCATTGATTCTGAGGAGGAGGAAGTGACCACTACCAGCATTGAAGGGTCTGGAAATGCTATTTCTCCTGACTGAATGATGGCCAATCCTCCTAATTTGTCCCTTGGGATCTTGGGGAAAATAGTGTCACTGGCACAGAAAGAAGTAGGTAGTAGTGTGAGCAGGAGAGGCCAGCTCAATGTGCTTGATCCTAGTGCTGCCAGTAAAGACTCAGTATGTTTGGAGTGTGGGAGGGGGTGATGAAGAGTCTGAAATTGATTTTGTTACTGTTAGTGAAGCAGATGGTGGGGCTAATGTGACTGCAATAGATCCTCCTGCTGATGCTGAGATGGAAAGGGAAGTGGTGTGGACCAGCCAGACAAAATCCCCTTGACCCAATGATTCCCCTTCCCCAAGCATTGTGCCTCTAGGACATGATACTTTGGAAGGCAAAACTGGCTGCTTCCAGCAGTAATACCACCATGAACACATATTAGTTACCTGTGGCTGTGCTAGTGCTGTCTGCCTTCTTCACCTCAAGAGATGGCAAGTGTGACAGTAGGTGACCCTCTCACAACCAGTGCAGCAGCAGCAAGGAGGGACTGGTGGTGGTGATGATGATGATGATGATGAGGGTGATGGTGGAGCCGTTGGGTGGAAGAGACATTAATGGCCTTTTAGTCCAAACCAAGAAGGAATGATAGACTGAGATACAAATGGGGATGGACATCACCAGCACTAGCAGCAACATTGTGGTAATTGTTGCTGCTGTAATTCCTGATGATGCTGAGCTGCAAGGGCAGGAAGATGCTGAAGAGCAAGCTAGTGTGCCACAGACCACCATGGACACAGTGGGAATGGGGTTAAGTGATGTGGGACTAGGACAGGTTCCACTTGCCAAACACCATGACATTTATGTGAAGCATGTTAAAGCCAACCCCCAGCAAAGAAATTGGACAGGGAGGGTTCATCATTATTATTAAAACTGTAAGTTGTCATGTGTCCCTAGTGGGGAGCTAATAAGGGGTATAGTTACAACAGCAGTACTGGTGGGATGATTTCACATAACAGACCTAAGCATCTTGATGTTTTGCTTATAGTTGTGCCAGCTGTTTGATGAGTGCAGATGTGCCCATTGTTCCCAGTCCTTCCCCTATTTCCTACACACACTGTGCTCATTGAAGTAACTGATGAAAGTTCCTGCTCTCAAAGGAAAAAATTATATTCCAACAACACACCAATGATTTCAGAGGAGGGGCAAGAAGAGAAGCATTTTTTGGTCAAATTCGTTACTCCACATATATCTGATGTGGGGGAGGGAGATAGTTATGGTGCTGCTACTGCCTTGGGCACATTACTGGATCAAGTAGTGGCAAGTGGAACCATGATGATCATAACCCATATCACTGCTGTAGTTGATCCCATTCCCTTAGAGCTGCCTAATCATTCTGCTGCTTAAATAACTCAGCAGCAAGAAAGGTATATAACTTTTTTTGTCTTGTTAGGCCCAAGCCCTGAGGAAACATTTATGTGTAGGACTTAGACTTAGGTCCAAGCCCTGAGGAAATATTGATTTGTAGGACTTTGGCTGGTTACAGTCACAAGCCGTGAGATAATATTTAGCACTCAGGCTTGTTAGCGTCACAAGCACTGAGAAATTAGAGATAATTTTTTAGCGCTCAGACTTGTTAGAGTCACAAGACCTGAGGAATCAGTGATTTGTAGGAGTTAGGCTTGTTAGAAACAAGCCCCTAAAATAGTTTTGTAGTCCTCTGATTTATATAAAGATCAAGCCCTGAGAAAGAAAAAAATATGCCTGTTTTTAAACATAAGTACTGCTTTCTTTTGATACCACATTTATATGTATAAACCACCATTTGAATGAAAATAATAAAAAACTGGGAATAACAAAAATACAACATTTTTATAGGGTTTCCTGTGATATTTGTGTTCAATTGGTTCAATTTTAATAAGTACTACATAAACGGTATGAACCTTCCTTAATACCTCCCAAATGTCCCTTTTTATGAGGGTACTGTCTCTCGAAATCAAATCCCTCTCTCCCTCTTTCCCCTTCCTGGTATTTCTCTTTTTAGGAGATCAGACTCTGTGGTATATATAAAAGTGTCCATCTCTTTGTTCTCTGCTTGTTTCTTCCTCATGATGAGGAAGACAGAGGTAGAGAACAGTGACAAAAGGCAATATATATTTACATTGCCTTTGTTATGAGGCTGCCCCAGTACACGTGATCGCTGTAGCAGCAGTCATTTGTACAGAACCATCGGAGAAAGTCTGAAACTGAATGGTCCAGTCATGGAGTGGTCAGCTGCAGCCTCCCAGGCATGATCGCAGTGCGCCCTGAATGGATTAGAATGGGTGCATGTCTCTAAGCCATCTTGGACTGACGCATCTTGAACTGCTCTTTAGGACTGACAGTAATATCCAAGAGAATCCTCACTTTGAATGACCCACATACAAAATACACAACCAGATATTGATCCACTACTTTCTATGGAGCAGTTTGCAAACTTTTTTTTCTAAGTGGGAGCATCATAAATTGCTATATAGCATTCAGACCTACTGATGGCACACCGGCCGACTAGACCATATGGTGGCAGCAGTTATGCACCTGCATAACTGGGGAACTGCTGATACAGATGCTATCTCCTCTTACAAGGCACTAACACTGGCAGATATCTCATAGTGAACGGAACTTGACAACTACAAGGCCTCTCCTTTCCTATGGTGGATCCCCACCAAACTGGTAACTGACTACATTAACATTGGTATCCCACACTAGCCAGTAACAATGTACTAACTTGAGATGACTTAAACATGATGACCCTATTCCCCGGGACCAGTCCTATATAGTAATTTGCCATCCTTGAAAACATTACACCTCTTATCTTGCTTTGACCCAAAATATGTCAAAACATAGAAAGCCAATGTCTGAGGTGTTGCTCCCCTCTTTATCAAAAATATTCCTATCTACAAAAGAACCAATGCCTCCATACCAGACGAACCAGAATCCAACTCAAAGGTTGACTCTGTATCCCTATTTCAGCTTTCTATAAAACAGGATCTGTTTATAAACATTTTCAGGGAATTGGAAAACACATGCTTTCTCTTAAAAAGGGCACTAGGACCCACAACCTGGGAACTAAGGTAGTGAGGTGGTCTCTTCTTGCAGTTTGAGCAGGGATGAACTGGAGGTGATTTATAAGAAAGTCTAATCTCTGGAGGACACAGTTGAAGATCTTAGCAATCCTTCCAGACACAACATACTCACACAAGGAATACCTGATCTCTGGAAAAACTCCCAGACTATCTCATGTCTTTTTCAAGCCGATGTTATCTGATGTTGATCCCTTCCAAGTCATGCTAGATCAGGCATATAGAGCACTGAAACCTTCTAGTATTGAAATCTCTAAACCCTGAGATTTCCTGGTGAAGCTCCATTACTTTATGACCAATGAATTTCACATGAAAAAGGGTAGAGAATTAATCATGATGGACTCTACTTCAATTTTATCAAGATCTCTTCCATATAATAAGATATGTTTGGGGATACTCTTTAAACTACTGGCATTTAAAGATGGCAAATCTGGGGGGTGTGGCCTGGCAGCCATGGTGTCTGGTCGCACTTTGGAGAAGCTCCGTGGCTGATGTACTGTATCTGTCGCCATCCGGACAGCAGAGCTCTTCTTTCGCTGCGCTACTGCTTCAGCTATACTTGCTGATCTTTGGGCAGCCTGGAGAAGCCTTTGTTTTTGATTTTGGAAACCGGCAGCAGCATCCGTACGATCGGGCCTGGAGCCGTGGCCTTGCATACCGCTTCCGTCCGGTGGTGAATCGGGCGGCGGCAGAAGGAATTGATTCAGCGATTCAGCGCTAGTGGTCTCTGGAGGATCCGGTGCTGTTGTCAGTGGCTATCTGTACATGCCTCGGTCCCTAGAAGCTGAACGGAGTGACGGTGCGGAGGTGATGTGGAAGCCCTGTAGTAAAGAATCATCTGCCTCAGGGCTTCAATATACGTACAGTAGGTGGCTGTTTCTATTAATGCTTCTTGGCCCTGATGGCTTAGACCTTGCCAGACACTGCCCTCATTTAATCTCCAGTGAACCTTCCATTTTGTTGTTTTTTTCCCCAGTGCCCTTTCCCTTGCCAATAGCTTTCATCATTTGTATTTGTCCAACGCTGGTGCCTTTAACTTGTTGTCTTCCACAGTTGGCCCAGCAGCCTAGCCCTGGACCCCTGGACTCCAGACTCCCCTTGTTTGTTGCCTTCCCTGTATTTGTACCCCTCCTCTGCCCCATATATATTTGGCTGCCTAGGCCCTGAGCAAAGGATCATAATTGTCTAATTTTGATCACAAGCTTCATATCATACAGTTACAGAAGAGTCCAGCATTGAATACTTAGATGCAAGATACTGGAAGATACTTGATTGTTGCACTTCATATCTGATGCCTCCAGGTTTGTGGGTCAATTGTTGCAAGAGTAACTGGAAGATTTCTTGTTGCTTCACCAACCATCAGCTAAAACCATTACATTGCTACAGATTCCCCCTGTTTGTTCAATACCTTTCCTGTATATATTTCCCTCCTCTGCCCCGTATATATTTGAATGAGCCACATATGATGCTTTGATCCATATCATGTGTGGCGCTTGAATACCTGAAGTGCAAACATGAGACAAGATATGCATGTTATTTGAACTTTGAGGGGTCCCGTCTGCACCTACTCACCTTAGCGGCAATTGTCCACCCTACGTTGATTTGGCCTGTGTTGATTTGACCTATACTTGCTTTCTCAATCCCACTATGGTTAAAAAGTCATCAGAATATAGGAAGAAATTAAGTAAATATGCTAGAAGAGCTATGGCGGTGGAGGAGGTCATGGCCATGTTGGAGGCCCCTTCTACGGTGGCCTCACCGGCACAGTCCTCAGCTTCCGAGGAAGATGATTCAAAATCCCAATTCACAGAAATATTGTCTGCAATCGCTACCTGCAAGGCTGTCCTGACCAACAAAATTGACACAGTGCAGGTGGAGATTAATCTTTTACGTGCGGACCAACAAAATCTGCGTAAAAGCATTACCCATGTTTGACAACGTATCTCTACTGTAGAGGACACGCTTCCTCCTGTGGTTACCACGGTGGATGAGTTAAAGAATCAAGTTCGATCTCTGCAGTCCAAAGTAGATGATCTTGAAAACAGGTCTAGACTCAGTAATGTTTGTGTAATTGGGTATCACGGTGGCCGTGATTGCTTGTTTTTCCTGTCAGTTAGCAATGGGTGCTTCCCATTGGTGCCTGTGGTTAGCCCACCCAGTATTGCCTATATAGACTGGGCTCCTGCACCCTTTCATTGCCCTTTCGTGGTGTTTTTATGCCAGTGCAACGCCTGTCTGTGGATTCCAGTGTACTTCCTTGCCCTGCCTGACTACTCTCCTGTTCCTGCGCCTGTGTACCGACCAGGATCGTCTGACTACTCTCCAGTATTGTTCCTGTGTACCGTTCCGGCCTGGCTGACATTCCTGCTCCTGTATCCGACCCGGTTTGGCTGACGTTCCTGCTCCCGTATATGACCCGGCTTGGCTGACGTTCCTGCTCCGGTATCCTGACCCGGCCTGGCTGACGTTCCTGTTCCTGGTGTCACGGTTTGTTAAGACTCTCAGACGTAAGGTTTAGGTAAAAACATAACTTTATTGAAAAGTTAAGGCAATCCCATAGGGTTTTCATACACATACAAACATCACATATATATATAAGCAATTGACAATTGAGTTAGGTTCTACCGGCCTTGCAAATAATACCGGCAAGGCAACCCAAGCAATACTGAAGGAATAGTGATAAGTAGGCTCTACCGGCCCTGCCAATACCGGGTAAGGCAACCGTAAGATGGTAATGTACTGGTTCTACCGGCCTTACCAATACAGGACAGGGCAGCCTGAGGAATACACAAGGAATAGGCTCTACCGGCCCTGCCAATACCGGGTAAGGCAACAGTGGAGTGGCAAAGTAACATGTTCTACCGGCCTTACCAATACCGGGCAGGGCAGCCCAGAATGGATACCCAAGAATAGGCTCTACCGGCCCTGCCAATACCGGGTAAGGCAACCTAAAGTTGGCAAAGTGAAAGGTTCTACCGGCCTTACCAATACCGGGCAGGGCAGCCCAAGAAGAGAGACACCACTAAGACCAGTGACTGTCAGATGACAATGACAGTGGGATGGTAAATAGAGTATACGGTCAAGCTGTCTCACCCAAGGAGAGGCTAGTGTCGGTACACATCTGAAACAAGTGCTGCTAGGACTGGACAGCACCAGAAGCCTGACTGCAAGTCAGGGAGTAAACCAGCGTCCGCACGCTGGGACCAACAACTGTACCTTGAGCCGCAAGGCAAATGGAGTAAACCAGCATCCGCATGCTGGAACCAACAGGCAGTAGAATGAGCCACAAGGCCAATGAAGCAAACCAGCGTCCGCACGCTGGGACCAACTGACAGTATTGTGAGCCGCAAGGCTAATGGAGTAAACCAGCGTCCGCGCGCTGGGACCAACAGACAGTATTGTGAGTCACAAGGCTAATGGAGTAAACCAGTGTCCGCACGCTGGGACCAACAGACAGTATTGTGAGCCGCAAGGCTAATGGAGTAAACCAGTCTCAGCACGCTGGGACCAACAGACAGATTGTGAGCCGCAAGGCTAAAGGAGTAAACCAGCGTCCGCACGCTGGGACCAACAGACATAATGTCGCCGGATCGACAGGAGAGAAATATCGCCACGGGAACTGAACACAGGAAACAGCAGGAGCAGGCCGAGGCTCAACCGGGACGAGCGCTGCAAGTAGGCTGGCAACCGGAACGACAGCAACCGGAACCGGACTGGAACTGACAAGCAGGCAGGAACACAGGAACAGGTAAACTCAGGAACTCAGGAACTCAAGAACTCAGGAACTCAGGAACAGACCCAATAGCTTCAGTAGACAGGCAAAGTGAATGCTGTCAGAGACACCACGAAAGGGCAACTAAAGGGTGCCCAGACTGAGTATAAAAGGCAACCAGAGGCGGCTGACTGCAGACAGCCAATGAGAGCCCCCTGCAAGTGATAGACAAAGAACTGCAGCAATCACGGGCACCGTGGTACCTGGATACCGACTTGGCTTTGTTCCACTTCGACTCTGGTCGCCTTGGTGACATTCTGACTTCCGTTGCCTTCCTGGTTTGGCTCCACTGCCCACAGGCTTGTCTTGCCTCCGAGATTGCACTGGTATTCAGTAATTGATTTGCTCCACTCAGTCACCGGTTGCTAGTGCTGCCTCCGTTATAGCACCGGTAGGGCCTCCGTATTTGTCCAGTATGTGGTACTGGTTCGCTCCACTCTGTCCTTCCAGTCCCAAGTGTTGCCTTCGTGATTGTGCTGGTATACAGTGGTTGGTTTGCTCCACTCAGACACCGGTTGCTAGTGTTGCCTCCGTTATAGCACCGGTAGGGCCTCCGTATTTGTCCAGTACGTGGTACTGGTTTGCTCCACTCTGTCCTTCCAGTCGCAAGTGTTTCCTCCTTGAGTGCGCTGGTATACAGTAATTGGTTTGCTCCACTCTGACGCCGGTTGCTAGTGCTGCCTCTGTTATAGCACCGGTAGGGCCTCCGTGTTGCTCAGTTTATGGCACTGGTTCGCTCCACTCTGAACCTCCAGTCGCATATGTTGCCTCCGTGAATGCGCTGGTACACAGTACACAGTTGCTCCACTCCATCTAACCGGCTGCTTCTCTACCTCCGTTATAGCATTGGTAGGGCCTCCGCTACACCGTGTCGCACCAGTCAGAGGCTGCCTTTGCAGGTATATTGGTAAGGCCAGTAGAGCCTCCTCAGTTCCTTGTTGTCCCAGTTTAGGCTGCCTTGCCCTGTATATTGATAAGGTCGGCAAAGCCTCCTCAGTTCCTTGTTGTACCAGTTTAGGCTGCCTTGCCCGGTATTTTGGTAAGGCCGGTAGAGCCTCCTCAGTCCTATTGCACCATCTTCTAGGCTGCTTCACCCAGTATTTTGGTGAGGCCGGTAGAGCCTATATATGTATACATTGTATTCTATATCACTTGAACCTGTCGTGTGTCTGTAACATATGTGTGATGTTCAGGACCTGTGAGGGTTCTTTATTATTTTTTCAATAAAGCTGTGTTTTTATCTTAACTCTGTGTCTGTGAGTCAAACAATTTGTGACATCGGGCTGCCAGAGGACCGTGAGGGTCGTGCTCCTGAGCAGTTCATGGAGGACTGGATAAAAGAACATGTTGGCACAGAGGGTCTCTCACCATCCTATACTGTTGAGCGGGCGCATTGTTTGCCGACAGGTCCGAGACCTCCTGGGTCTTCTCCCCATCAGATGATTATCAAACTTCTGAATTACAGAGATCGAGATGCCATACTTCGTTTGGCCAGGATGAAAGGCCAAATTCTTTTCGAGAATCAACACATCTCCTTCTATCAGGTTTTCTCGGCTGATGTCCAATGCCAGAGACACAGGTTTGCGGAGGTGAAGCGCAAACTTTGAGAGAAAAACGTCGCCTATTCTATGTTGTTTCCTGCTAGATTGAGAATTATTCATGATGGTAACACCATCTTCTTTACGTCGGATTCGGAGGCTAAAGAATGGGTGGACACTCATTAGAGCTATTTCATCATTTCATCATTTCCTGACACTGCTGCCACGATCTTAAATTCCTGAGATTTCATATATTTGTCTCCCTGGTTCTTGATGGACAATGGGGCGGATCCCGAGGGACATGGCGGCCATTTGAATTGACCCTTCTCCTGCTGATCTACTTGGATGGAGGCCGAGCTCAGTAGGACATAGCGACTTGGCCCCTGTATGATGTGGATGTAGAGCATTGTTGACGTTGAACTCCACCCCTCCGGGGCTCACGTTCTGTGATGAACTGCTTTGGGATCTCTGATATGGTGATGAGGTTGGGGGAGAGATGACATGCTATGATTCCGTAAACCTGACTAAATGCCTGCTTTGATAATGCCATCACAAATGTATATCTAAGTGTATATGTCTGTTTGTGGGTGGGGGAGGGGGGATTCTTCTTATTATTTTTTTTTTTCTCTTCCCCACCATACTAATATTGTGGGCATTATTTTGAAATGTTATTAATCTGCTGATACTCTCTTGCATGTCTTGGGCGGTGCTGCATTGCCGTGATTCGGCACTTGGATTTCTTGAAGCTATTAGTTTCTGTTTATATATTTTATGATGCCTCTGATCCGCCCGAGGGATGCTAAGACGAGGTGAACAAATGGGAGGCATACCTAGTGGCTCTGGGGGGATTCGTTTTGCTACTGGGATGTAATACTGCTATTACCATAGTATATATGACTGTATCTATATATGTCTCTGTATCTACCTATGGGAAAGTAGGTTACTGTTCTGAAATATTCCTGTTCGGTTGGCATCGTCTCACATGCTTTGGGCGGTGGTTTGACGCTGTGCTGCCATGATTTGGCACTTGAATCCCTTGAAGTTGTTGGGGTCTGCTCATTTAATGACGCCTCCGATCCGCCCGAAGAGTGTTAGGACGGGGAGAATGAGTGGGAGTAATATCTGGTTGCAACCGGGGGATTGGCTTCCTACCGGATGGGAGATGTTCTGCTCTAGGGATGGCTATGGTGGTAAGGTCATTGGGTTATCTTTCAACAGTTGCTCTGAAGTGATGATATGTTTACTTTTGCTTTATTTTGCTGCTGTGGGGGGCACGGGGTGTGGATCTGTTTAATCACTAGTTGATTGGTTTATGTGTGTTGGGTGGGAGGGAAGGGAAAAAAGTTTTCGCTGCCAGGCCGCGGGAATGGGTTGGTTCAGAGATAAAATCTATATCGGGTTGGAGGTGATGGAGATAGGGTGGGATATTCAGATAGGGTCTGGGTTAGTTGTTAGCTTAGGGATTCCTCTCTCTTCTGGGCCGGGCGTTCCTCACCCCCAACGGACCCCGCCGTGGGGCCAGGGTTGTAACACATAATATTTATTTCTGTAATGACAACACTAAATTGTAAGTTTTTGTCATGGAATGTGCGTGGCTTGAATGATGCCATAAAGCGATCATTAGTCTTAAACCACGTCAGGAAACAGACCCCAGGGGTGGTCATGTTGCAGGAGACCCATGTTACTGCAGGTAGAGTTTTGTCTCTTAGGAGGCAATAGATACAGAGTCATTATCATGCCACGTATTCCAAGTATGCCAGAGGTGTTTCCATTCTTATTACTAAACTAGTTTCATTTCAATTCATTGACCTCAAGACGGACCCACAGGGACGCTACCTCTTCTTAACATGTAAGTTACAGGGAGCTGTTTGTTTTACTGAATGTTTATATACAACCGCCTTTCGACCCCTCAATTCTTAGAGACATACTTGTATATATCTCCGACAAGTCACGTTACCATATAATTTGTATGGGTGATTTAAATATAGCTGCCAATCCTGACTTGGACAGATTAGGTGGGACGGCTGTAGTCTCGTAGTCTCGTAGGTGACATGGGATTCATAGATGTATGGAGGACTCTCCATCCGCAGGACCGGGAATTCTCGTGCCACTCAGACACTTATAAAACCTTATCTAGAATTGATTACGTGTTCACTAACCAGTTGACCTTGAATTGGGTTACAGATTGCTGTTTTCTGACCAAAGTAGCTTCCGACCACTGCCCGCTATTAGTGACACTACAGCGAGACCAGAGACCTAGGTCTAGAGTGTGGAGGTTTAGTCCCGTATGTTAACCAATACGCATCTGGTGTCTAAACATAGGGAAGAATTATGTGAATATTTTGTCAATAATGTTAATACTGCTGATCAGGGCATTGTTTGGGAGGCTGCCAAGGCGAATGCACGGGGCTCATTAATATCTCTTGTATCTATGCAAAATAGACTTAGATCTAGGGAGGTGGAGGCATTGGAATCGGACGCTGCTGAGGCGGAAAAACAGTTTGTTGAAAACGGGGATTTGGCCTCTTATACTAATTTTGTTTCTTGCTCGTTAAAATATTCTATAAAATTGTCTGAACTGAGTGCCCATCATGTTTTTTACTTGAAACAAAATATTTTTGAAAATGGGGATAAGGCAGGGAAGCTAATGGCTCATCTTGTTTGTCAACACAGGGGGACTCCGTCGGTTTCTTCACTCCGAGATCCTGGGTGTGAACTGGTACTAGACCCACAGATGATTAACTTGCGATTTCATCGCTTCTACTCTCATCTATATGAATCTCGATTGACCCGCTCTGAGTCACAGATTTCTTGTTTTATTGATCAATGTGACCTTCCACAACTTTCATTCGAACATAAACAAATGCTGGATGCTCCTATACTTCTCAGAGAGGTAGTGGAGGCTATCCGTGGTTTACCAGCGGGCAAGGCACTGGGTGTGGATGGTCTTCCTGCAGAGTGGTATAAAGAGTTTGTGGATGTCTTGACCCCCCATCTATTGAATACCTTTTATGCTGCTATTGACGATGGATATCTTCCGGATTCAATGAATAATGCTTCCATTATTGTATTGCCCAAACCAGGAAAGGATCCGGAGATTTGCGACTCTTATAGGCCCATTTCCTTGTTGACTACGGATGTTAAAATTGTGGCGAAAATTCTGGCTACCAGATTAAATATGGTGCTGGGAACCATAGTACACAAAGCTCAAACTGACTTTATCCCAGGTAAATCGACATCACACACAATCTTAGAAGCTATTTATGCACCTGTAACTTCCTCACGAAACCATCGGAACTCGGGTGATAGCATCTCTTGATGCATCCAAGGCCTTTGACTCTGTCGAATGGCCATACCTCTGGCACGTACTCCGGGGTTTTGGGTTTGGCCCATCTTTTATTAAATGGATACATATTTTATATAGTAATCCCAGGGCTTCTGTGGTGACGGGTGGACTGAGTTTACAGCCCTTCTCCTTGCATTGTGGCACCAGACAGGGCTGCCCACTCTCACCTGGCCTGTTTGCCTTGGCCCTAGAGCCCCTGGATGTTCTAATTCGTGCAAATCCGTTGATCCCAGGACTCAGTGTAGAAGGCAGAGAGGAAAAGCTCGCATTGTATGCTGATGACATCCTGCTCTTTCTAGGTGATGATGGGAATTCTTTGGGGACCACGTTACAATTGGTGGATGATTTTGGTACACATTCTGGATTTCAAATAAATTGGACTAAGTCCTCTTTGATTCCGATTGATAGTGGTCCACGGGAATCTCAACCAACGGACATCCCGCTTTCTTATGTGGCTGAGTGTACATATTTGGGGATTAGGGTGGCAGCGACGACGGACTCCTTTTTGGAGATGAATTTGATACCTACTATTCAATACTTTAACCACAAAACAATGGAATGGCTTCATCTGCCCTTAAATGTTATTGGTAGATCGAACCTTATTAAAATGATCTTTTTGCCTAAATTTTTGTATGTTTTTCAAAATATGCCGGTCCCTATTCCTAAGAAATATTTCCGACAAATAGACAAAATTATTTCGCATTTCATATGGTGGGGGGGTCGGTCTAGACTCAGACTAACTACTCTCATGAGACCAAAACGTGAGGGGGGAATTGCCTTGCCCAATTTCTATAGGTACTGCTTAGCAGCACAATGTCGATATGCGCTAGATTTTGTTTCTCCTCAGCCTCGTTACCAAACTACTCAAATAGATACATTATTATTACAGCCTGCTTATAAGCTGCCCCAAATTTTACATGGCAGGCCCGGCAGTTTTTAAAATTCGGACTCCATTAGTAACAACCCTACATGAAGCGTGGGTGGAGTTAAAAAAGCTACTGGGATATATAGCCATGGATCCAGAAACCCCTTTATGGGGCGCCGCAGGGATACACCAATTACTTGGTAGTGAGTTTGGTCCCTTGTGGGCTAGATTTGGGATTAATACCCTTGGACAGTTATACCAGGATAACCAGCTGAAATCCTTTGCACAATTACATGACGAGTACCATATCCCACATAATCTTTTTTACTCATATTTGTGTATTAGGCATGCTCTTAGAGCTCAGTGGGGCGTTCAATCCCCGATGATTTCTACGTTTCCGCTTCTTACTAGATTAATTATCCTTGAGCCTCCGAAACCTCTCTCTTTCATTTACCAGTGGCTAGAATCTCACATGAGGTATCAGGAGTTTCCGTCACGGAACAAATGGGAAATGGGCGTGGGTCCATTAGAGAATTGGAAATGGGATTTGGCTAAGGCGGGTCCAGCACTGGTGGCAACATCGACTAGACACCAGATGATACAGTTGAATAGCCTACATAGAATTTATTATACGCCGGTCAGACTGTATAAAATGAGGAATTCTGGTACCGACTGTTGTCTTCGATGTGATGGTGTTCAGGGCACATACTTGCATATGATCTGGGAGTGTTCTGGAGTCAGGAGGTTTTGGACAGAAGTCATGTGTATTGTGGCCCTGGTGTTGGAGAGACCTGTTCCTGTGACTCCAAAGATTTGTTTATTTTTCCCGATGAGATTGAGAATGCAGCTGACAGAACTCTTCTGAGTGAGCTCTTGGTGATGGCGAGAAAGGTGGTGGCCTTGAACTGGATGTCAAACAGAGTTCCCAATTGTAGAGCGTGGATACAATTACAGTGTATTCCACATTATAAATTGGTTTACTTACACCGGGGTACTCCAACTAAGTTTGACAAGATCTGGGGAAGATGGCAGACCTTGTGGACGACTAGAGCAGATAATAATGTGGCACCTGATGATGTGCAACTTACTGGTGATGGTTGATTGAGGTCATACCTGCTTGCTGTGTGGATGGTCGTGATGTATAATTGCTGAGTACCCTTGTATGTGAACCCTGTACATACCGGGATCCTGTGAAACTGTTGGCTGATGGCCGGAGGGGGGGTGCTGCAGGTTCGGGAGAGAGAGGAATTGGGGTCGGGGGGTATAGTAAAAGTTAAGTTAGGCTAGATTTTAGGAGTTTGGGTTATTGAAGGTTGAAATAATAATGAAAACCTCAGGTTGACTCTGTACGCCCTACTGATATGCATATGTTCTTTTCATTGTTACAAATCTCGACATACTTTTGTTGTACTTGAACGATGTTACATGTATCCTTTTTTTGTATTTAAGATGTGTATGGAGCAATCTGATAATAAAATATATTAAAAAAAAAAAAAATAAGATGGCAAATCTGGTTTAAGTTGGTTACAACTAGGGGTGGACAGAAAGTGAGAAAAATTTCCTGCATGACTTTTCGTGAAAAACAGATGATTTTTCCCTTTTTTTTGCGAAAGTTTTCTCTTTTTCTCCAATGCAAAATGTTCCTCCTTTTCATCTATTACAGCAAATTTTTCTCCTATTTCAACACATTATTCTCCTATTCTAACACATTTTTTTGCATAGTCTAATATATTTTTCGATTGTTCAACATATTTTTCTCCTATTCTAACACATTTTTCTCCTATTCCAGCACATTTTTTTTTTACAACACATTTTTTCTATGTTTAATATGGTGCAAAAAAAATAAAGTACAACCTACAATGTGGCAGATGTGTATGGCAGTGGTGGTAGGGTACTGACATGGTGTGATTTGTACGACCTTGATAAACTGCATCCGCCCCAGGAGGTGATGGATCATCATCATTTATTGCACATGCTGCAGAAACCATTGCTGCAGTCTGTGTTATTTTATTCCCACGCCCCTGCACTTCCTTCACCTTTCCCCTCTCGCTTGTGCATTTGCTCAACTACTGTTTCTTTTTACTCTCTACAGTACACAACTGATGGAGTGTGATGTCTTGAATTGGCGATCAACAAAATTCTCAATGTCGTCTGCTGTCTATCAAGTCTGCCTCTGTCGCAGAGCTCCCAGTCAGCTGTCTAATATATTTTATTTGTTTTGTTTAATTATTTATGTTTTTTATTTTTTTTGTTTGTGTTTATTTTATTTTTTTTAAGTTGTCAATCACATCTTATCACAGTTAGCCCCAAAAAACACAGAATGGCATGCCTGAAACCCTTTTATATGGCTGTAGAAAACTTTTGTGTGGTGGAGAAAAAATTTTCTACGCATTGATTTCAATGCAATGAGCTAGGCGAAAAAAGCGGGAAAAACGTCACTTTTCACAGTAAATTTTTTGCCAAGTGGAAAGCAGTATTTTTTGCCAATTTCAGTTTGAGGTGAAAATGTTTGTCTATCCCTAGTTACAACTTTTGCACCTTTATAAAATAAGATATGTCTGGGGATCCCCGTTTAAACAATTGGCATTTAACCCCTTAATGACCCATGACATGCCAGGACCGTCATGCGTAAACTTCCCTTAAGGACCCATGACGGTCCCTGCACGTCATGGGTTAAATGATAGCAGCGCACCTCTGTGCACGCTGCTATGATTCATTGCAGGCTGAGACTAAGTGCTCCTGTACTGGAGTATTCAGTCTCAGCCTTGTCACTTGTGCCGTGTCATGTGATCGCTGCAGGAGTGATAACATGTACTGGCATTTTGAATGAATGAGGCAGTGTGCTTTACACACTGCCTCTGTGTCTTCTTTTTGCCTGTCTCTCCCTTACAATCAAAGTAAGGGAGAGAGAAGCAGAGAGGAGGCACCTAGTGGTAAAAAAACATGCAGCAGCTGGGGTATTAACCCCTTCACTGCTGGTGCTAGAGGCTAACTGGATGCAGGTCCATTTCTGACCTGTTAAGATATACTTTTTTTTTTAAATAAAAACACAGTGTGATTGTTATGGAGCCATGTAATACAATTATACACACCGCCAAATGTCATCAATAAAAAAGTGGGAAAAAAGGTTGGGGAAAAGGGACATGGGGATTTTCACCCAGAGGTGACAGTGCCCAATTAAAACTGCCCATTTTGTAAGTATGACTGATCGGTCATACCTTTCATGCAGTCTCCATAAAAATTTAACCTATTGTGTCCAAATGATCCCAAGAGAAAAAAAATGGTGTTTTTTTTACATATAGTTTACCGTTTTCTTTAATTTTACAAAAATAAACGGTGGGTTATCCATATAAGTATGGTATCAAAAGAAAGCCCTATTTGTACGTAAAAAAAACAATATATAATTTATGGGGCTAGAATAAAAGCTTTAGAAGGAAAACACTGTTGAACAAAGAGATAGTCATAAAGGTCAGAATTGCTCCGGTCCTTAAGAGAAATCCAGATTTTCCCAGTCCTTAAGGGGTTAAGGATGGCAAATCTTGTTTACTGACCTTGTTGGAATATAAATCATCCTTCATTTGATGCCTAAATGCTAAAGTGGCTGTAGCAAAATCTCAGCAGCTCTTGGTAGCCACAACCTCTCCTCTACCCAGCCTGGATGGCTGAGTTGTTTTGAACTCTGAATTCTTAATGCAGATCAGCGCTTGAATCTGGACACTCTTCATCATAAGACAACAATCTACAGCCCTCCCTTTTTTCCTACAGACAAGTCAAAAGTGGTTCTTCCCTGCTGTCTTGGACAACATGAACAATAAAGGACAATGTCTCTGATAAGCCTTCCCCTCCCTTTTTTTCTCCCTTCCCTTGTGGCATATACACATGCACAGCTCCATTCTTCAGAGACTACATGATCAACATGTGGCACAGCTGTATGACAATCTGAGATGACATCCTGCTGTAGTTTGGGAAGATGCTGGCATCTTCTTTCTCCTCCATTATTCTCTTGGATTTCCTATACCATTAGAGCAATACATGGTAATGTCTCTGCTGCACCAACCCAACCCCTCCCCACCCATTTTCCACATATCATGCAGCTCAGTGTCTTGCCAGTGTGTCCCATAGCCTGGTCCTGTATACGGGAGGTTGTCCTCTCAACTGCCCCCTCCTCCCTTTCCTCATGTAACGAGCGTCCACAGGTGCTCTTTCTCCATCACCCTTTTACAACCAATGTTTGGGTTCCTTTTATACTGATGGGCTGGCTAGTATTATAGATAAGACTAACCTGTTTTGTTTCTGTTATGCTGTTCACTTTCCTTCTTCCTTCCTCATCTCACACTTTTCTTCTTCACTTTACAGATTTTCATAGAGACCATGAACTAAGTATCTAATTAAACCGCCATCCATTTTAATATTGACATGACCCATTTATTTTTCAACAGCTGGCCTAGCTCTCTGGGCTCCTTGTACCTTCCCTCCAGGTATTGCTTCAGCCACTAACGTCTCACCTAGTCACACCCTCTACAGTAAAGCACCACATCCCTATGCTATATAAATTTATTCTTATCTAGTGTACCTTTCAAATCATTACGGGCATTCTTTTTAAAATTGTATACCTGCAAGTGGAGACTCATTCTAATATATATGAAATCTTGCAAGGCGGACAATATTTCTCTTCTGGAAAACCCATTTCAGAAAATCCTAATCACCAACTTTTTCTTGGATCAATTATTCTAAAGCTTACCACTCCCATTGTCATACCTAAAAAAAACCCCAGTGTTTATTCTACTCTATAAAAGCTGCCCATTTAGATTTATCTTTTCCCATGTGGATGAGCCTGTTAGAATATGCTCCTTGCAATCCTTGTGAAGCTTCACTACTTTATGACCAAAGAAATGTTCATGAAAAAGAGTAGAGAACCAATCTACTATATTTTTTTTCAAGATCACACTTAAACTAAGTGACTTTAAGCTGGTTACTACTTTTCATATAATAAGATATGTTTGGGGATACCCATTTATTTTTCAACAGCTGGCCTATCTCTCTGGGCTTCCTGTACCTTCTGTCCAATGTCTATGCTACTCCATAAAAGCTGCCCGTTTAGTAGACTTGTGTGATTCAGTTCAGCTAATTTTGTAATACAGATGAATAAGGTGTATTCAGCATCATTCGGACCTTCTGAAATGGACCTAGTCCGAAATTTCTGTGTAAATTTCGGAAATTCAAATGGCAATTTCATGCCTGAAACTATTACAATGTTACTACATGCTACTAAAAATAGACGGCAAGCACTTTCCCAACTGAAACTATTACTATGTTGCTACATGCTGCTAAAAATAGATCTGGTAAAATAGGTGCTTTACAGTTCATGCAAAGTGCATATATTAACCACATAAGGACACAAGCAATTTTGGCATTTTTGCTATGTGTGTGTGTTCAACCATAATTCCTATCATTTATTGCACAAACACATATTATATGCCATTTTTTAAAGGGCAGAAAGGGCTTTAATTTGATGTGACATATCCTATATAATCATTCGCTAAATCGCGTGTAAGGCCGCGACATGCGCAGTAGACACTGCTACGCGTGCTGCAGTAGAGACTGCCCGCGCCGCGGCTGATACAGAGCTGGGCGCTCCGAATGAGCGTCCAGCTCTGTATCAGTCATGGCACGGGCACTCTCTACTGCGCGTGACTGGCCTGCGACCGGGTGGCAGTGGCACTGTGGCCCGTGTAACGGGCTGTTCAACTAGTACATATATAAATTGTCATTTATTATTAAAAAAATAAAAAAATTACAAAATAAAAAAAACACTTTTTTACAGTTATGGCAGTAATAATGTGTTACATAATGGGTGCAGCTTAAGAAAAGTAATTCAAAATAATTTATTTTTCCTGATGGACTCACCTACGAGGCTTGCCTTGGCGCGGCAGGCGAACTTACATTCAAATGGCCATTGGATTGAAACTAAAAGCCATCAATTATTTAAATGTGCATAGAGATTTGTGACAGAGCGCAGGTAACTCTTGTTGTTTTTGGTACTATGTATTTTGGGATGATGTATACTATAGCCATTGCTGCTGCCCAGAAGTACTGGGAGTTTGAGCGCAGGGCTTTATTCTGTGCGTTTGTTGTATATTCATTTGTATCATAGCCATGTTTCATTTCTGCCACTCACCCCATATTTGCCCTATTAAGGGTTAGTAAGTGTGTAGTGGTTTATAAAATACCCCTTCCTGTCTCATTAGAGATTTAATATTATTATTAATTTAGTTTAATGTATTTTTTATTTTTATTTGTTTAATTTTAATTTTTTATTGAATATTTTAAAAACATTTTTAAATTCATCCTAATAATTCGGACTATTGCCGAATTTCGTCCCAGTCGAACAGGTCTGGTCTGAAATTCAGATCCTCCGAATGGGAAAAAAAAATTGTCCGAAATCGAATTTTACCGAAAATTTTAACCATTTAGAGTTATCTCTTCCCACGTGGACAGGGCTGGTAGACTCTTGCTACTGAATTGGTCACTATTTAAAAAGAATATTTATCTCCTCAAAATGCTCCCTGCAATCCCTCTAAGTCATTTTGGGTTGATAAATGTATCTATCAACATGGTTTGTGAGCTTTGAGCATTTGAGGAGTCTTCAATGCTACCCCATGCCCACATGTGGACAGATCCTCTTATGCCTCATCCACAATGAAAGTTTACTGCTCTTCAGACAAACTTTTCTATAAGTGGATAACATCTCATTTGGAGACTTGATTTCCCCAAAGGATAGGACTATATATTCCCAAGTTAAAGGATCAGTAAACTTTATTAATGAAACCTATATGTTATAGAGCTTTTCCTATGGAGTAAAACAAGGGGAATCCCACCTCTGTCAGTTGTTTTATTCAAATGTTATAACAGTTCAAATAATCAGAAAGTCCTAACTGACAGGAAGTAACTAGTCAGTTTCTATCATATTCCATGCAGAACTGTATGTCACTGAATTTCCTCTCCATTAGAATAACTAATTGGAATTTGAACACTAGTGAGCGCTGATAATGAAAAAAATATGGATTTAAACTATAATAACTCTGGAAATATGCATCACTAAACAAGAAAATCCCTATGTGATGATACAACCCTGGCATCTCTGCCATGGAAGGTATAGCAGTTCAGGCACGTTATCATCCATAGGCTCCTTTCGCTAAACTGCACAGCTAACCGCTATACTAAGCACTAAGACCAGGTACTTGGAGTCGTGTATCCAATGATAATGTAGGATATACAGCACTGATAGCTCCAGTTCGTATAGGATATTCTATGCATCTAGTCCCCTGGTACTTCTCTATGAGTAAGTGCTCTATAGTGGATGACAAACAGCAATATACCTGGATACCTCAGCGAGAGACAAACACACTCCTTCTTGGTAAATCACAAACCTTTTTATTTTCAACCAACACAGCACTTTAATACAGCTGAGAGAAAATGGGTAGTCACCACATGGACAAATCATAACACGCTGGGTTTAACATCAGATAAGGTTACTAAAAGGGGGAGGCGGACACAAGGCACTAGTCACATTCTGTAAAAACCTTCAGAGGGGGGAAGCAGAGTTAGCACAAAAATACATTCCCAGTGAATAGATGTTCCCCCCATAAAACCATCAATCTCAGCTGATAGTCATCTACCTCTGAGTTTGGGTGGGAGAAGGTTGAAAACATGCTTCCATGACTATTTTCTCTATACCATTCAATATTATGATCCCAGCCAGGAAGAGGAGAGGCTCCACCTCTTGTGCTGTGTGACCTGTGACAATCCTGTTCGTCACATCCTACAATATATATTTTTCATAAAAAATGCTTACTTTTCCTTTAGTAATAGAAATATTCTTTATAAAAGGCATCCAGCAGACCACATCTGTTTTTTCCCAGATGAAATAGCACAGGTATTCCCCAGTTTCTTTTGAATCCCTCTATAATCAACCTCCTCCAAATTCTAGGGAATCACTTCCCAATGCTATTACCTTTCTAACGCTGGTATTCCTGTACTCCCACCAAACACTAAAGAATTCCTAGGCTCCAAAATTATATTAGAGGAGATATCCCTGGCAATTAAAGCCCCCAAGTCTTCTGGTCCGTGGCTTTAGCAATGCATATTATAAGAAAAGATGGTAGACTAAGTCAGAATAATAAATGTATGAAAAAAAAGCATATAACATTGATTAATTTAAAGATTAACTGATATTTAAAAAAAATGGCATCAAATGAATCAATCCAGTACTTAGTCTCCATTTCTTATACTAGGAAAGCTAACACATTTCAAATCCATGTAGTCGCAATTTGTGTTTACCAAGCTTAATATGTATACACAAGAACATTTGGCTGGAGAGACAGAGAGGGGACAATTCAACAATTTTGCCCACTAGCCTTTACCCTTAGTGCGGCTGAAGACCCCCCCGGGAGAAAAGTATTCCATGAGAATTTGTTTCCCTCCCTACTCTTTCTGGTCACCTATGAAGGTCCTCACATATATCCATTTGTTGACTGAATGAGGACATTCCAGATACTCCTCACATAAGTCTTTAGCTTGTTTGACTGTGTGTTATCCAATCGGTTGCAATACAAGTGAGTTCCATGTTTCAGGTGTGAATGTTTCACAAATATTGCTAACAAGACAAATACAAGAGACTTCTGTTTCATTTCTATTTTAAGTTTATTTTGGCTGATGGATTGCTTTTGCCATTCTATGCATCTTGTCCATTGTTACTGTAATTAATTAAAGACTTTTAACAGTTGAGTACGACAGATCACAGTATGTATTACCCTTTTCTCTTCATTTACAATATCATTTTTGGTCCCATTGTCAATTTGAGAATTACATCCTGAACACTGCCTAATATTGACATATGATCTGTGACCGTGAGTAAATATGTTTTATATTCTCACTTTCAATATTACTGTTCACTATTTTTTATTTCATTTTTTTTAAATATAGATATTTTATTGCTTGTAGAACCCATATTTTTCTATGTTTATAATATGAGCCTCTCATATTGATATATTATATTCTGTATCCATTCACTGCTTAAAATTTGCTTTTCATAATAGAAGAGTAGAGGTAGTCACATAAACACATAGCTTATTATATATATATATTATAATTTTTTTGACTGAGTAAATATTTCACCGTTTGAGCACAAGCACCTGTTTGAAATTACTATTTAATATAATTATAGTTCACTGTAGAGTATTATAGCGCCTCTTATATATTTTATTTCACTTTGTCACCCCCGCCCCGGGTGTCCTACCTCGTGCTTATTGCACCCTCTCTCTCTCTCCCTCCTGGTAGGGCTTCCTTGCTTGCCCCGGCTCTATGTGCCTCTGCCTCCTAGCTCCATCCTTTCGGAGCGTTCACCCGAACTTCTGGGTTGCCTCTTACGCGTCACGCTCTCAGTGATGTCACTCCCCTTCTCCTCTATTAATGCAGCTCTCACTGTGATTGCTGCACTTTCACAGTGTTCCCTGCCTGTTCTGACCCTGGTCCTGAGCTCTCTAGCCCCACCTTCAGTCTAGTCCAGTTCTAGTGCTACTCCCTTCAACTCCAGTAGACTTACTAGTCTTTCCTTGTTCATGCAGATGGTGTATGACTCCTGGCCTGTACCTGGTCTCTACCTTTTGCCTGCATCTGTTGCTTTTGATGCATTCCCGTGTATGACCCTCTGGCTAATCCTTGACCATCCTCTTGCCCAGTACTCCAGCCTCACTGTGTATGACCCTGGCCACCGATCTGACTATCCAAACAACCCAGAGTCTTACTATATCCAGGAATATGCTAAGAACCCTTTCCCCTTTTCCCTTCAGGAGAGTTACACTTTCTTAGCACCCGTGCCCTAGCTACGCTCTCTATACCTCGCACCCAAGCTTTCACTCTCCCCTGCAGGAGAGCTTGTACTGTCTGTGGTGGTTCCATCCTGCAGATCCTGGGTAGACTTCTGTCTCGGCATGGTATCATCACAGGCAGTCCATGCACACGAGCTTCGCTCCCTACTCTTCGTACCCGATCACTCTCTCTCCTGCAGGCCCAAGCCTGCGTCTTACATTAGTGAAAGTGCCAAAAAGGACCACACCATGTCTTTTGACCCTAAAGATATTCTGAAGGCTATCATTCAGCAGGCGGCCATGTTTGAACAGCATTCAATGAACATTCAGTCTCTGGACCACAAGTTGAACTCCATAACCACAATTCTGCAACATATGCAACAGCAGTTGGAGTCTTGTTCCCCAGCCACTTCAGCTTCCAAGACTGCAATCCAGCCCTCCACCACCCCAGGGGCAGCATTAGGCTGCGCCATGCTCCGTTTGCCCTTACCAGACCGGTATGAGAGGGATCCGAAGCATCTTCGTGGTTTCCTGAACCATTGCTTCCTGCACTTCCACAGCCAACCGGAAGTGTATTCCTCGCATCAGGCTAGAGTAACATTCATCGTCTCCCTTCTGAGGGGTCAAGCTCTCGCCTGGATGGCTCCGCTCCTGGATCGACATTCCACTCTCCTCGATGACTGCAATTAATTTCTTTCTGCCTTTCGTGCAGTATTTGACATCCCAGGTCATCAGGCCAAAGCAGAGTCGAGTCTTCTGGAACTTCAACAGGGTAACCAGTCCTTCTCTCAGTATGCGATTGAATTCAAGACCCTTGCGTACGATATTGATTGGGGTACCAGTTCCTTAAAGGCGGTTTTTCGGCGTGGCCTTTCTGATTGCCTAAAAGATGAGCTCTCCACAAGACCCATCCCAGAGACCTTGGAGGGTCTCATTTCCTTGTGTTCCTCTCTTGATGCCCGAATCCAGGGGAGAGACGACTTGAGAGGGATTGGGACCGGTCCAGACGTCCCATTGTACGCCCTACCATACGTCAAGCACCAAGGTTTGTGTCTCCTACTACCCTCAGTGATCGAGCTCCAGAGCCCATGGAGATAGGGCGCCTTACCCGGTTGTCTGAGGAGGAGAAATCCAGAAGGCATTCGCTGGGTCTGTGCCTTTATTGCGGCCAACCCAGTCATCTTGCCCGAATATGTCCCAATAAGTTGGGAAACGCCCGGGCTTAGCGAGATTGGAGGAACTCTCTCTAAGTCATACACACGTTCCCTCGAATGCTCTACAGCACCTCACCCTGGTGGTACGTATCTCTTGGCCAGGTTCTGTAACTGAGGTTTCGGCCCTCATTGATATAGGAGCTGCAGGGGTCTTCATACACCTCTCCTTTGCCCAGGACCACGGTATTCCCTTAGTGTCTAAAAAACAACTTATGTCCATCAAGGTTATTGATGGCTCTCCCTTGGGAGATGGACGCATCACATTGGAGACTGTTCCTCTCCATGTTCATGGCTCCTCATCATACGGAGGAGGTGGTCTTTGACATAATTTCTGCACCCCAGTACCCTGTGGTATTAGGTCTACCTTGGTTGGTAAAAACTAATCCTACAATTAACTGGTCCGAACAAACCGTGTCTCTTTCTTCTGTTCCTTTGGCCAAGTCCTTGGCGGTATTAGCCTCCTCTTCTGTTGAGGTGATCCTCCCTGAACCATATAGTTCCTTCTCGGACAACTTCTCCAAGGTCACGTCTGAGGTTCTTCCACCTCACCTGGACTGTGATTGCACTATCGATCTGCTGCCTGGTGCTACTCCTCCTAGAGGGAGGACCTATCCTTTTTCGTTACGCGAAACCAAGGCTTTGGAGACCTACATTCAGGAAAGTCTATCTGGGGGGTTTATTCGGCCCTCAACCTCTCCTGCAGGCACAGGTTTTTTCTTTGTTAAGAAGAAGGATGGTTCCTTGTGTCCATGTATAGATTATCGAGGTTTGAACGCAATTACTCGAAAGAACTCCTATCCACTTTCACTCATACTGGAGCTCTTAGAGAGACTGCGTTCACGGTTTTCACCAAGGTAGATCTTAGGGGAGCTTACAATCTTATCCGGGTACTTAGAGGCGACGAGTGGAAAACAGCATTCAATGCCCGCTTTGGCCATTATGAATATTGCGTTATGCCTTTTGGCTTACACAATGCTCCCGTGGTCTTTCAAGCCTTTGTTAACGACATATTCCGTGACCTGTTATTGTCCTTTGTTATAGTGTATCCTGATAATATACTGATCTTCTCTAAGAACTTTGATGAACATCGCAATCATGTCTCTATGTGCTCGAGACAGAACAACCTATTCGCTAAGTTAGAAAAGTGTAGCTTCGAGAAACCTACCCTGCCTTTCCTGGGATATATTGTTTCGGCCTCCAGACTGGCCATGGATCCTGAAAAGGTCTCTGTTGTCCTGGATTGGCCAGTACCACATACCGTCAAAGCCAGAGGTTCATCAAAAATTTCTCCAAGGTGATCCAACCTATGGTCCGTTAACTTGCAAAGGCGCCGATCCGAGTATTTGGTCCACTGAGGAGTTAGAGGCATTCTCCACCCTGAAAACGGCCTTCACTACCACCCCCTTGTTGGCTTACCCTGATCCGGCCTTGCCATTGACTTTAGAGGTGGATGCCTCTGAGGTTGCTGCAGGAGCAGTCTTGTCTCAACGCTCTAGTGCTCGGGATACCTTGCGTCCTTGTTCTTACTTCTCTCGCAGGTTTACCAGCGCAGAGGTTAATTATGATACCGGTAACCGAGAATTATTCGCCATTAAGTTGGCCTTAGAGGAGTGGTGACACCTTCTTGAGGGTGCCGCCCATCACATCACCATCTTGACTGATCACCGGAATTTGGCTTACCTCGCCTCAGCCAAATGACTGACTCCTCATCAGGCCCGGTGGTTTTTGTTTTTCTCCAGGTTTGACTTTGTCATATCCTATATACCTGGCACCAAGAATACCAAGGCAGATGCCCTCTCAAGATGGTACGAGGAGTCTCTTCCTTCCACCGATCCAGAACCTATCCTTCCCTCTGCCGTATTCTTGGCCTCCTTGTCTACTTCCACCCTCAAAAGTATACAGCGGACTCAACCCTCTGTCAGACCACCCTCCTGTCCTCCTTCCCTTCTCCTGGTTCCTGAGATCTATAGGAGCAAGGTGTTGGCTTGGGCTCATCACTCGCCCGTAGCCGGTCACCCAGGAGTTGATCACACCCTTGACTTACTTAGTAGGTACTTTTGGTGGCCTTCCTGCCGGCAGGATGTTAGTCGTTGGGTATCCTCTTGCCCTGTCTGTGCTCAGGTTAAGACTCCTCGTGCAAGACCTGTTGGCCTGCTCCACCCGCTACCCGTTCCCGAGCTTCCTTGGACTCACCTTTCCATGGATATTATTGTGGACCTGCCCTTGTCTGCTGGGAGAAACACGATCCTTGTGGTCATAGATCGTTTCTCTAAACAGGGACATTTTATTGTTCTTACGGGTTTGCCTTCAGCTCATGAACTCGCAGAGATCTTCATTTTGGACATTGTGCGCTTGAATGGTCTCGCTTTGCAAATAACGTCCGAATGTGACACCCAATTTATTTCCAGATTTTGGAGAGCCTTCTGTTCCCGCTTAGGGGTTTCTTTGCATTTTTATTCAGCCTACCACCCCCAAACCAATGGGTAGATGGAGCGTCTAAATCAAGTTCTGGAACAGTTTTTACATACCTATATCAATCACCAACACAACTGAGTGCGCCTGTTACCTTGGGCTGAGTTTTCTTATAATTCCCTTCGGCATTCCTCTCTCGGTTGCTCACCCTTCTACGCAGCCCTAGGCTACAATACCAGTGCCCTTTTGCTATTTTCTGGTTCCTCCTTGGTTCCGGCCGCCGAGACCCGAGTCCAATCTCTCTCTAAGTATTGGCAAACCCTTCTTTCGGCCTTACTCAATGCTCAAATCCATCAAAAGACCTCCATGGATCGGCTCAGGCCAACTGCCCCGTTGCTTCAAGTGGGCACACTTTGGTTGTTTAGCTCAACCCTCTGCCAAACTGGGTCCTTGTTATATTGGTCCTTTCCAAATCATACAGCATTTTTCTCCAGTTTCTTATAAGTTGGCCTTGCCATGTCGTCTACAGGTCCACCCAGTTTTTCACATCTCTCTTCTCAAGGAGTTCCTTCCTGCAGTCTCCCCCACAGCCTCTCTTCCTAGACCTCCTCCGGTCGACGGCCAAGAGAAGTACCTTAACGAAGCAGTTCTGGACTCCCACCGTTCTAGGGGTTGTCTACAGTACTTGGTGAACTGGAAGGGTTATGGTCCCGAGGAGCGCTCCTGGGTCCGTTCCTCTGACATCCATGCCTCTTCCCTCATCCGTGATTTACACCGCCAGTTTCCTTCTAAGCCAGCGTCTGGTGGGCTCCGGAGGTGCCCCTAGTTGGGGGGGCACTGTCACCCCCACCCCTGGTGTCCTACCTTGTGCTCGTTGTGTCCTCTCTCTCTCTCCCTCCTGGTAGGGCTTCCTTGCTCGCCTATTTGCCGTTCTCCCCGGGCTCTGCGTGCCTCTGCCTCCTAGCTCCATCCTTTCGGAGCGTTCACCCGAAATTCCGGGTTGCCTCTTACGCGTCACGCTCTCAGTGATGTTGCTCCTCTTCTCCTATATTAAGGCAGCTCTCACTGTGATCGCTGCACTTTCACAGTGTTCCCTGCCTGTTGTGACCCTGGACCTTAGCTCTCTAGCCCCACCTTCAGTCTAGTCCAGTTCTAGTGCTACTCCCTTCAACTCCAGTAGACTTAATAGTCTTTCCTTGTTCATGCAGATGGTGTATGACTCCTGGCCTATACCTGGTCTCTACCTTTTGCCTGCATCCATTGCTTTTGATGCATTCCCGTGTATGACCCTCTGGCTAATCCTTGACCATCCTCTTGCCCAGTACTCCAGCCTCACTGTGTAAGACCCTGGCCACCGATCTGACTATCCAAACAACCCAGAGTCTTACTATATCCAGGAATACTCTAGGAACCCTTTCCTCTTTTCCCTTCTGGAGAGTTACGCTTTCTTAGCCCCCGTGCTCTGGCTACACTCTCTATACCTCTATCACGGTGTCCGTATTCCTGCTCTGACGGCGACATTGTTTACTTTGCCTAATTTCAATGCTACCCTCTTATTGGCCTGACATCCTTGCTCCACCCAGGGCTTGCCTTTATATATCCTGTCATGTCTATTCCAAGGCACCCTTTCATGGTGTATCCAAGCCTGACGTTTGTTCTGTGTTGCTGTTATCGTATATGACCTGGCCAGCCTGACGATGTTCCTGTGTTTCCTGTGTACTGCTCCGTTACCGACTGATCTGGCTGAGAACCCGCTCCGTTGTTGAACTGATCTGGCTGAGAACACGCTCCGTTGCTGAACTGATCTGGCTGAGAACGCGCTCCGTTACCGACTACTCTGGCTGAGAACCCGCTCCGTTGCTGAACTGATCTGGTTGAGAACCCGCTCCATTACCGACTGCTCTGGCTGAGAACCCGCTCCATTGCTGAACTGATCTGGCTGAGAACCCTCTCTGTTGCTAGCCTGTCTGGCTATTGGGCTGTTCCATTGCTCCTGACCAGTCTGAGCTTCTGTTCATTTGTAAACCTCTCCTTGCTGAGCCTTTGTCCCGTTGCCATCCATGCATGGCTGTGTCTCCTCCGTTGTCCGAGTCTGGCCAGCCTTACAATTGACGGATTCCAGTTGCCTTGTTGGGGTGCGCCGCGTGGCGCTAGTCTCATCTTGTCGACCATAGGCATAGCATTCATGCTATAGCCACTTACTCTAACCGCCCGTGGCGGTGTGCACATGCAAAGTACCGGTACAGTGCTATCAAGTGCTGACTGAGTTACTCAGATCTATCTGTGTCTCCCTCTGCGTTATTGCTGGGCTCACTCCCTGTGGGAGTTCCTGTATTTCTCTGGGCATCTCCTGTTATCTCGTTCAGTGCCTAGACTGTCTAGGCAATCCTGCTGCTCCTTTGTTGTTGCAATGCCTGGGCGAGGGCCAGCACTTGCATTATTACGCACTCGGTAGTGTGTGGAGACACTGAGCTCTATTCCCTGTCTACTAGTCATCGGGCCTAGAGGCAGCAATTGCGCTTTATTCCACTGTTGTATGAGGGGACACTTGTGGCCTTCCAGTTGCTCACCTATGATTCACCCATAGCGCTCTAGGGTTTACCATCTGTAAGTGGTGGCCTCGGTCACCCTGGGACCCCTGTCCCTTGGTCAGTTTTGCCTCGCTGCTTTTTTGGGTTCTGTGCCACCCAGGCATCTGGGACTCGTGCCAATTACCATCTCCAGGACTTCCTGCCATCCTCTTTCCTGTTGTCAGTCCAGGTTCCAATAGCCTGATCTTTCCAGGTTCTCTAGAGGAGGTTTGCCTGCCTTAGATACCACCTGTTTCATGCATCCCACCTTAGTTATTCTGATTACAGTCATTGCCTCGTTGACTACTATATATTGCTGTTTCATATTGTGGGCCTGCGGCCTTATTCCTTGTATGCACTTTACTCAATAAAGTCATTTTAACCTTACTGATCTCTCTGAGTGTTCATCAAAAAATGTGACAGTACGAAAGGGCCAATGACCTCAGACAAGTCCAGTGAAGGTAGACCGGTCAATATCCATTGGAGAATGGATATGTATGAGCAACATCTTGATCAACTGTCATTGGCAGTGCAGACTATGCTGGAGCGGACCGCACACGTGGACAGACCTGTTCCATCCTCGGTGGCCACCCCAGTTCAGGCACCGACAGTTCAAAACTCGAATGTCAATATGCAGTATAAAGGGCTATCTGCTATGGCACCATTACCGTTAAGGTATGATGGAGAACCTACTCTTTGTAGGGGTTTCCTCAATCAGCTGGAAAGTTTTCTTGAACTTGCTCCTCAAGCTTTCCCTATGGAGAGAAGCAAGATTGGCTTTATGATTTCGCTGTTGACTGGCAGGGCTTTAGCCTGGGCGAATCCAATTTGGGAAATGGCTAAGCCCATTACTACCAATTTTGGTGAATTCGTGAGGGCCTTTCGATGTGTCTTTGAGATCCCTTGGAGCAATATCTTGGCTGCCCAACAAATTATGAATATCCGACAGGGCAACCGTACTGTTGCGGATTACTCCATTGAATTTCACACCTTGGCAGACGAATTGGGAGGGAATGATGAGGCTCTGGTAGCGGCATTTGCTCAAGGTCTAAACGACTGTATTAAAGATGAAATTGCGGCCCGGGAATTACCTGAATCTCTGGACAAGTTAATTGAATTTGTTAATTTGATTGATACTCAGATCAGGGAACGAACACAGAATAGGGACCGTAAAACGAGGTCTCCTACAGGGCAGTGGCACAAAAATAGTCTCCCACCCTTGCCTCCCTCTCCTCCCACACCTCCTGGTCATGTTGAAGTTCTGAACCTATGCAGGTGGGCTTTACAAGACTAACAAAGGAAGAACGGTCATTTCGCCTTAAGAATGGCCTGTGTCTGTACTGTGGGAAAGGAGGTAATTTGTTGTGCAGTTTTCCAACTTGGGCCGGGAAACGCACACACCTAGGTTTCTTTAGGGGACAGTTCCTAGGTGGTATTCAGCAGTCCCCAGAGGTTGTTCCTTCTAAACCAGTGGTTGATGTGATCATTTCCTCTCCCAACTTATCCTTTACGGTATCTGCGCTGCTAGATTCTGGAGCAGAGGGATATTTTATGGACCAAGAGTTTGCTGCATTCCATAACATTCCGCTGGTTGTGCTGGACAATCCTATGCAAATTGAGGCCATTGATGGGCGACCTTTGGTACCTCCCCAGGTCACCCACGAGACATGTCCGCTCTCCATGCAGACTGGAGCATTACATTTCAAAACCCTTTCTTTTCAAATTATCCAGTCACCACATTATGCTGTCATTCTGGGGTTTCCATGGTTACGGACGCATAATCCCAGAATTAATTGGGGCTCCTGCGAGCATGTGGCCTGGTCTGAGCGCTGTATGAATCAATGTCTACGCCAACCTAATACAATTTTGTGTACCTCTCCCTCCCTACCGCCTGAATACCAGTCTTTCAGCAATGTTTTCAGTAAGGGAAAGGCTAGCACATTGCCACCACACAGGGCGTATGACTGTGCCATTGATATTGCATCTGGTACTGTGCCTCCTAGGGGCAGAATGTATCCGCTCTCTTGTGAAGAGAATCTGGCCATGGAGGAGTATATCTCTGATGCCTTGAAACGGGGCATCATTCGCAGATCATCCTCGCCCGCGGGGGCTGAATTTTTTTTTGTAAAAAAGAAATCTGGTGAACTAAGGCCATGTATTGATTATAGAGACCTTAATAAGTTAATGGTCAAAAGTCTACCCAATTCCACTTGTCACCGAGCTGTTTGACCGTCTTAAGGGCGCGACCATCTTCACCAAATTGGATTTGAGAGCCGCATATAATCTCATTTGCATCAAAGAAGGTGATGACTGGAAAACCGCTTTCAATACTCGCAATGGGCACTACAAACACCTGGTAATGCCATTCGGATTGTGCAATGCCTCAGCAGTATTTCAACTAATTAATGTTGTTCTCCGAGATTTGTTGCAGTCCTGTGTAGTTGTCTATTTAGACGATATTTTAATTTATTCTCCCTATTTGGAAGCACATCGCATTCACGTAGCTACAGTACTTCAGAGACTAAGGGAGAATACATTGTTTTGTAAACTCGACAAATGTGAGTTTCATAGAACCATGGTACCCTTCCTTGGATATGTCATTTCGAAACAGGGCATTTCCTTGGACAAAGAAAAATTGTCAGCTGTGCTACATTGGCCACGTCCCAAGCCATTTAAAGATTTCTTGGCTTTGCCAATTATTAACGTAAATTTATCCATGATTTTTCCAGAATTGTCAAACCCCTCACAGACCTGACACATAAGGGAGCCAAGGCGTCAGAGTGGTCCAAGGAAGTTGAGGATGCTTTCAAGATACTCAAAGCTGTGTTTGCTTCTGCACCAGTTCTGTTGCATCCCAAGCTGCTCTACCGTATATACTAGAGGTAGATGCTTCTGACACTGGTGTGGGGGCTGTACTTTCTCAGTGGTCTGGTTCTGGTCAACCACTCAAGCCGTGCGGATTCTTTTCCAAAAAATTAACTAAGGCGCAATCGGTATATGAGATTGGTGATCGTGAACTGTTGGCAATTATCCTGGCATTACGTGAGTGGCGTCACTTATTGGAGGGCACCAGGGCACCGATTCTCATTTTAACCAATCACAAGAATCTATTGTACCTTTCAGAGGCTAAGAGACTGTCTCCGAGACAAGCCGCTTTAACTTCATTGTTTCCAATTTGACCGGTTCAAAAAATGTAAGAGCGGATACGCTGTCCATGCAGCATGGTCCTGATTTGGAGTCTGAGGAGCATCCAGTACCCATCATTCCCCAAGATCGCATCCTGGCTACCTTATGGACTAGCATCACGTCTCCTCTGGGTCAGGAGATCTTGGAACCGCAAGCTGAGTCTCACCCGGAAAAGCCCATTGGCAAATGTTTTGAGGCGGAACCTTTTCGGGCTAGACTCCTTGAGACATACCATGCTTCATGAGCAGCAGGTCATGTGGGCAGAGATCAATTAATTTGGTCATTATTTTGTATTTTCTGGTGGCCAACACTGAGAGCTGATTGCGCTGACTTTATTGCCGCTTGTGCTGTATGTACTCGTTCTAAATCACCCAGGCATCTGCCAGTGGGTCTTTTGCAGCCTGTTCCTAATGGAGATCATCCATGGTCACATGTGTCAATTGATTTTCTGGGTGAATTGCCCGCCTCGAGGGGCTACACGTATATCTTGATGGTTGTAGACAGATTTTCCAAAATGGCCCATTTCGTGCCCCTGCCTGGTCTGCCATCTGCAAAAGAGTTGGAGGTAGTATTTGCCCGTGAAGTATTCAGACTCCATGGAGTACCTCAGGTGTTGGTATCAGACTGGGGCAGTCAGTTTATTTCCATTTTTTGGAGGGCATTCTGTGGTCAAATGGGCATCCAATTGTCTTATTCTTCTGCATACCACCCACAGACTAATGGAGCTGCTGAACACTCTAATCAGGGGCTTGAACAATTTATCCGCTGCTTTGTATCCAACCATCATGATGACTGGGCTGAGTTGTTACCATGGGCAGAGTTTGCGAGAAACTGTACGATTAATAATTCGTCCGGAAGCTCCCCATTTCTTGTCAATTATGGGTACCAACCTTCCTTGCTTCCGGATGCATTTCAGGCGCAACAGATGCCAGCCCTTGATGAACACCTCAGACAGCTTCGCTCCACATGGACACTATTGCAGACCTCGCTACGAGAGTACAGGCGTCATGCCAACAACAGGAGGTTGCCGGCTCCTGTGTTTCAGGTTGGGGACCTGAAATTTGAATTTGCAAAGTCCTTGTCACAAATTTTCCCCACAGTTTATTGGCCCATTCAAAGTCCTCCAGCGGGTCAATCCTGTTTCCTATGCCTTGGAGCTTCCTGCAAACATGCTGATTCACAATGTCTTCCATTTATCTCTACTCAAACCTCTTGTCTGTAACCGCTATACCTCTGCTCCTTTGGTGCCGTCACTGGTACGCATTCAAAACCATGATGAGTATGAAGTCCAAAGCATTGTAGACTCACACAGGGTGCGTGGGCAACTCTAGTACCTGGTACATTGGAAGGGCTACGGCTCAGAGGAACGCACATGGGTCAAGCTTGCTGATATTCATGCACCAGTTTTGTTGCGTAAGTTCCATGCCAAGTTTCCCTCTAAGCCTGGTCCTCCTCCACGGGGAGGGGGTCGTTGAGAGGGGGGTACTATCACGGTGCCCGTGTTCCTGCTCTGACGGCGACATTGTTACATTGCCTAATTTCAATGCTGCCCTCTTATTCGCCTGACATCCTTGCTCCACCCAAGGCTTGCCTTTATATATCCTGTCATGTCTATTCCAAGGCACCCTTTCATGGTGTATCTGAGCCTGACGTTTGTTCTGTGTTGTTGTTACCGTGTATGACCCAGCCTGTCTGACGATGTTCCTGTGTTTCCTGTGTACTGCGTCGTTACCGACTGATCTGGCTTAGTACCCGCTCCGTTGCTGAACTGATCTGGCTATGAACCCACTCCGTTACCGACTGCTCTGGCTGAGAACCCACTCCGTTACCAACTGCTCTGGATGAGAACTCGCTCTGCTGCTGAACTGATCTGGCTGAGAACTCGCTCCGTTACCGACTGCTCTGGCTGAGAACCCGCTCCATTGCTGAACTGATCTGGCTGAGAACCTGCTCCGTTACAGACTGCTCTGGCTGAGAACCCGCTCCATTACCGACTGCTCTGGCTGAGAACCAGCTCCGTTGCTGAACTGATCTGGCTGAGAACCCCCTCCGTTACTGACTGCTCTGGATGAGAACCCTCTCTGTTGCTGAACTGATCTGGCTAAGAACCCGCTCCGTTACCGACTGCTCTGGCTGAGAACCCGCTCCATTACCGACTGCTCTGGCTGAGAACCAGCTCCGTTGCTGAACTGATCTGGCTGAGAACCCCCTCCGTTACTGACTGCTCTGGATGAGAACCCTCTCTGTTGCTGAACTGATCTGGCTAAGAACCCGCTCCGTTACCGACTGCTCTGGCTGAGAACCCGCTCCGTTACCAACTGACCTGGCTGAGAACCAGCTCCATTGCTGAACTGATCTGACTGAGAACCCTCTCTGTTGCTAGCCTGTCTGGCTATTGGGCCGTTCCATTGCTCCTGACCAGTCTGAGCTTCTGTTCGTTTGTAAACCTCTCCTGGCTGAGCCTTTGTCCCATTGCCATCCGTGCATGGCTGTGTCTCCTCCATTGTCTTAGTCTGGCCAGCCTTACAATCGACGGATTCCAGTTGCCTTGTTGGGGTGCGCCGCGTGGCACTATTCTTATCTTGTCAACCGTAGGCATAGCATTCGTGCTATAGCCACTTACTCTAACTGCCCATGGTGTGCACACGCGATGTACCGGTAAAGTGTTAACAAGTGCTGACTGAGTTACTCAGATCTATCTGTGTCTCCCTCTGCGCTATTTCTGGGCTCACTCCCTGTGGGAGTTCCTGTATATCTCTGGGCGTCTCCTGTTATCTCGTTCAGTGCCTAGACTGTCTAGGCAATCCTGCTGCTCCTTGGTTGTTGTAGTGCCTGGGCGAGGGCCAGCACTTGCATTATTACACACTCGGTAGTGTGTAGAGACACAGAGCTCTATTCCCTGTCTACTGGCTGTCGGGCCTAGAGCCAGCAATTGCGCTTTATTCCACTGTCGTATGAGGGGACACTTGTGGCCTTCCAGTTGCTCGCCTACGATCCACCCATAGCACTCTAGGGTTTAACATCCGTAAGTGGTGGCCTCGGTCACCCTGGGACCCCTGTCCCTTGATCAGTGTTGCCTCGCTGCTTATTTGAGTTCTGTGCCACCCAGGCATCTGGGTCTTGTGCCAATTATCATCTCCAGGACTTCCTGCCATCCACTGTCTTGTTGTCAGTCTGGGGTCCAGTAGCCTGATTTTTCCAGGTTCTCTAGAGGAGGTTTGCCTGCCTTAGATACCTCCTGTTTCCTGCATCCCATCTCAGTCATTCTGATTACAGTCATTGCCTTGTTGACTACTCTATATTGCTGTTTCGTATTGTGGGCCTGCGGTCTTATTCCTTGTATGCACTTTACTCAATAAAGTCATTTTAACCTTACTGATCTGTCTGAGTGTTCATCAAAAACCGTGACAACCTCGCACCCTAGCCGTCACTCTCCCCTGCAGGAGAGCTTGTACTGTCTGTGGTGGTTCCATCCTGCAGATCCTGGGTAGACCTCCGTCTCGACACGATATCATCACAGGCAGTTCACGCACACGAGCTTCGCTCCCTACTCTATGTACCCGAGCACTCTCTCTCCTGCAGGTCCAAGCCTGCGCCTTACACACTTTTTCTACATTGTTCTTTGCTATCTCACTGGAACCCCTTCACAATACAATTTGCCTGTTTACCCAGATTCATGGTGTCCATATTAGGGATATTAACTATAAAGCTGCAGCCTATGCTGATGACGTTCTCTTTGCACTCACAAATCCATTCTATTCTCGTCCACAAGTCATCTGACTTATTGATGATAATTCCTTCTTTTCTAACTTTAACATTAATCTTGATGAGTCCAAAGCCCTTCCTTTCAACCTTCCTCCCTCAACCATCAATCAGTTAAATCTTTGTAAACAATCATTGACATATTTAGGTATACACTAACAACAAACACTGTGTAAAGACTAGAGGTCTCTTGCCATGTTCCTGTGGGAAACTCTGTGAAAACCACGTTGTTGTCCGCTTTTTCATGGGAAAACCCACTTTAAAACCTGTGATTAAAATCTTAGCATTTTTCACCCATTGGCCAAAATATTTCGCCATTTTTTTGATGGCTAGAAAGCTTCTGCCCATTTACAAGTGAAACAAAATAGAAGCAGCTACAGAGTGAGGTAGACATGCTGTGCTGTTCTGCTGTGATTTTGAGGCAAAATTGAGGGTGAAGAAGCTCATAGTGACTGCTATAGCTATGAGTCTGTGGAGGAAGTGAGCACTACAGAAGCTATGTTGGCCAGTCCCCCTAAATCACCCCTAGGGTTTTTGGGGAAATTACTGTGAAGGGAGGAACAAAAGGGTAGTAATAGTAGTGAGAGCAGGACAGGTCAGCTGCATGTGCCTGCTGCAAGACGTGCTGTGCCTGCTGTCAGACGTGTTGCACATGTTGTCAGACATGCTGCCCTTGTTGCCAGTGCCACCACCAGTGCTATGCCTGCAGAAAGTACTGTCCTTACTTCCACCGGTGCTGTGCCTGCTGCTAGTGTTTCTTGTAATACTAAGGAGGAAGGGGAAGAAGGGAAGATGCTGCTGGTGGGGGCTAGTTATGGTGCTGCTACTTCCTCAGGCACATCACTGGAGCTAGTTGTGGCAAGTGGAACCTTCATCACCCATTAACCACGTTACTGCTGTTGTTGATCTCATTCCCTTTCAGCTGCCTAATCATCCTGCTGCTTAAACAACTCAGCAGCAGCAAGAACAACAGTCACAAATTCTTCATCTACATCAGGGCATTTGACAATGGCCAGTGGCCACTGGACAACAGGACATCATCTGCTGGCACTAGGCCAGTAAGGAATGTATTTAATTCTCATGGCTTGTGCTTTAAAAAAACAAAAGAAAATCATAGTCCTACAAAAAAAAAACAACAACAATTTATGGGGGTTTGTTTCCAACAAACCTTACAATTCCTACAAATCAATATTTCCTTAAGTCTTGTGCCAAACAAGCTTAGGTCCTACAAATCAATGTTTATTCAGGGCTTGGGCTTAGACTAATAAGTCTAAGTCCTACAGATTAATGTTTCCTCAGGGTTTGGGCCTCTTACAACAAATCTAACACATCATCCTCTATAAAATATTCTATCAACTCAAGTATCAGTCACCCCAGTGGCAGCTTATGTCAGGGGGATCCTGTCTCTATCACTTTACATACAAATGTCTTCTTTTATTTTATTGATTTATTTTTTTATTGACTGTCCTCCCAATACCAGTCAAGAAACCCACCAAAACAAATTCCCTGTTCAACTGATTAATTCCCTAGACTCCACCCACCAACACAGGCACCGTCCTCAGACCCCTTTTATACAATGTCTTATGTTTTTTTTTATTTATATTTAGGATTTATTTTGTATTAACTACCTCCCCCAGTCCCAGTAAACAAACCACCCCAAAAAACATTCCCTGTTCAACTAATTCTTTCCCCACACCCCACCAACACAGGCGCCTTTGTGCCCCTTTTACACTATGCCTTTGTGAAATAAAATAATATGTGTTATGTGTTGTGTGTAACTTCAATGTTCCCATTGATTTCAATGGAATAAGCTAGGCGAAAAAGCGGAAAATCTGCACTTTTCACAGGAAATTATTCGCCAATCAGAAGGTGCCATTAGTCATCATTATAAAGATGAATCTCTTACCAAATCTGCTCTACCTTTTCAAAACTCTTCCAATGCCTATAAATCTTCTATTCATCATCCTCTTGCAAAAACATAGATAATTTAATTTGGCACAATAAAGCCCCTAGGATATCAAAGAAAATCAGGTCCTTAATGGTGGTCTAGACCTCGCTAAACATATAGACTATTATCACATGGTTCAGTTTGATTAAATTCCCTCTTGGCATGTTGGTGTCAATAACAAATGATGTGTAGTAAATAAAAATGATCTTATCTTCCCTAATTGACCTCAAACTTTATATGGGTTCCCTGCTTAATTTTAAATGTGTTAAAGACTGATATGGTCCTCCACTAGTATTGTGCTAGGAGATAGAATGCAAAGAAGGTAGGAGGAGCTTTTAAACTAGGAAAGGGGGGAGAGTGTAGATAGTAAAAATGGGATATATGGAGTATATAGGAACTGGGTCCAAGTAAAAGGGGAGGGGTCAAGAAGAGGTGGGGATAAATGTAGCCAATAGGGCGGAACTCCTATTAAATGCAGATGTAGAAAAAAAGAATGTATTCAAAATGAATTGTATGTTGGTAAATATTCAGAGCAGGATATTTGTTGTCTACAGGGGGATTTATGTAAAATTCGGCAAACAAATAGAATATGAGGTTTAATGTGTGAAAGTGTAAAGTTATGCATTTGGGAAGAAAAAAATCCCAGTGCTACTTAAGAACTTAAAGGGATAGTACTGTTTCATAACAAAAGCAGCTCTAATTAATCATCATTGTATTTAAACTTTGGAAAGTGTTATTTCAATTCTGTCAGAGTTGTAGTTCAAGAGTAATTCAATGACAAAGTATCCCCCTCCCGTCCCTTTTACTGATGTAACACTGCTCAGCCAGAGCAGAAGGGAGGTGCCCATGTAGATTGTAGAGAGGGACAATCTTCAATTAAGATAAGGGAAAAACCTGAAAAACTTGTCATGGGGTGCAGGGCTTTCATTGTTCTCATAGAAAGAAGAGTGTCCCCTGCTGTTACCTGTCTGGTCTATAGACTGCATTCCACATCTGAGAAGAGATGGCTTACACTAGGTAAAAGGGGCGGGAGGGGAAAATTTGCTTGTGAATATCTCTCAAACCATAAAGGTTTGAGAGGTAAGACTTATATCGTTCTTCATGTTTTTTTAATGCCTACAAAATAAAATAAAGATAAAACGAAGTATTACTATCCCTTTAATGGAATCATTTTAGGTAACTTTTTGCTAGAGAAAGACTTGGGGATCCTTATAAATTAAAAACTTGCAAACAGTGACCAGTGTCAACTAGCATTAGAAAAAGCAAACAAAGCCATGTCTTGCATAAAAAATGGGTATTTAAGCAAGAGTGGATAACATCATTTTGCCACTATACAAATCATTGGTAAGACCTCACCTCAAATATGAAGTATAGTTTTGGGCACCAGTTCTGAAAATGGATATTCTAGAATTGGAGAGAATACAGTGAACAGCAACAAAATTAATTAAGGGAATGGAAGACTTTACATATGACGAACGACTAAATAAAGAGGTCAATACAAGGATCTCTCTGGTGAGTTTTTCATTCCAAGGCCTGATCAGATAACCAGGAGCCTTGAGATTAGAGGCAAGGAAGTTCCAACTTAAGCAGATGAAGGGTGTTTTTTTTTACAGTACAGTCTGTTAAATTGTGGAATTCCTTGCCCAACTATGTGGTTATGGCAGATACAATGGATACATTTAAGAAAAGATTAAATACATTTCTATCAAGAGGAAACATACAGAGTTATACTGTTTCTTCCTAGCGAAAAAAGGAAGTCCAGATAAAGACTAAATTATTTGGCAACACTAAAGCTTATATAATTCTCATTTCTCTGAGTCATAAGGCAAAGGTTGAACTTAATGGACTTGTGTCTTTTTTCAACATAATTTACTGTGTTACTATGACTTTGGCCTTTCGCTTTTTTGGTATCTTTACTGAGAAGGGAAACTCATTTCATTTTTGTACATAAGAATAGGCAAACACCTTCTACCTTTTTGCATCCTGATGTGTATGGTAGTGGGGGACTGGCATGGTGTGATTGATCTGTGTATGTGTGTATATATATATATATATATATATATATATATATATATATATATATAGCAAGCAGAAAGTTGGAGGCACTCACTCTTCAAAATATATATGCCCAGATGCACAGTCCTCAAACAAAGTGATAAACATATATGGAATGAGAGGCAGCACCAGTGGGACTTATTGCAAAATGTTTATTAATTGTGCAAAATAGGCAACAAAAAGGTCGATGTTTCGATCCAAAGGAAGGATCTTTCTGAAGACAAAATAAGTCCCATTGGTGCTGCCTCTCATTCCATATATATATATATATATATATATATATATATATATATATAGAGAGAGAGAGAGAGAGATTCCTTCAACAGTTTTTACCATTGTCATATTTGTGTCAAATCACTATCCTTCTTCCCAGATTATTGACACACATTACTTATTGATCATAGCAGTGGTCTCAAGTGTGGTAGATGGTAGCAATACATCTTCACATCCCTACTCCTCCTCATCTGTGCTGCTATTATTACATTTGCCCTGGATTTCTCTGTCATCATGTGTGGTTTCTGCTACCTGATACACAGATGGTAAGAGATGTTGGTTCATTTTTAAGAATGTTAGTTTCCCAACATCACTGCTTGATAGCTGCATTCTGATGTTATTGACAATGTAACCAGCTGCATTGAAAACCCACTCAGACTCAACTCTTGCTGGAGGACAACTAAGGGTTTTTCCATTGCAGTTCATGTCAATGCTGGCCACACACACTGCTTTATTTGATAGTAGTCCATGGGGTCATTGTTTCTGCCTAGAACGTAGCTGTCCTGTAAATATGCCGAGACCATCTCACATGTACTTCTAGGAGCTACATAGTGTTCCTGTGTGTCAGTTACCAACCCATACTCAGGGAGCAAGTCCCAAAGAGATGTGCTGCCACTACCAATAACAATGCTGGGATTTTGCCACCCCTGTTGAGACCCATGAATTGCCCTGTGTTCAGAATGGGATATTCTGGTTGATGATGTAGGTGATTCTGCTGGTTGAAATGCTTTGCTGCCTTCCTTTTCACTATGCTGTCTTGAAGTTTTTTGCGCCCTCTCTTTCTCCTTCTCATCTTCCACAATGCAATCCTCCACTTGATCAATAAGCATGTTTCAATATTCCTCATTTCTTTCTGCAATAAAATTATCAGTGGTAGAATTTCACTAATTCCTGCCCCAATGCGACTCACCAGCCTGGTTGCCTCCTCAAAGGGTTTCAGAGGCTCACATACGTTGCACATTAGGTGCCATTGGCCAGGTGACAAAGAGGCTCCCTCGAAAGCCTTCCAGTTTTGCATGTTGTACTCGCTAATGACCTTATTCTTCTTGTACAAATGCTCTAGCATATACAGTATGGAATTCCACCTGGTAGGGACCTCCATTTTCAGCTGGTGATGGGGCAGGTTGTTACACTCTTGTATAGAATAGAGAGCATTGCGTGCTCTGTAGAAGTGACTAAAATGGGCACAAAATTTGCAGGCAAGTACGCATCTCTCACTGAGGGTTTTGGATTCTGCCAAGAATCTGGTCACAACGAAATTTAGCACATGGGTAAATCAGGGCACATGCACCATAGCACCTATTCTCAAAGCAGCAAATATGTTGGAGCCGTTATCAGCAGACACAAATCCAGCTTTTCAGTAGCAGGGTACAAGCCATTCCTCTATCACCTGCTCTAGCTTAATTAAAACATCTACAGCTTTGTGGGACTGTCTCTCAAAACTCTGCATGTACAAGGTGGAGTGCTAATGGTATGGGCTATCCTGCTGCAGCTGCCTTTTAATCAAACTGCCAGAACCAGAAGCATGATTACTGGCTTTCACCTGATGCTGTAAGCTAGTTTTGCCCACTAGAATAGAAATATATATTAACCCACGCAAAAGCATTAGGGATCAAGTCTCAATAGGTACTAACAAGAAAAATTGTTGTTAATGAATATGCAATAAATGAAAAAATGATGAATAGTAAAAGAATAATAAGAAATAGTCAATAAACGTTATAAAGTATAATACAAAAGGTCCTAAAAATCAAGAAATATCTGTTTGTTTGAACGAACACAACGGTACTGTCAAGATATTTTATGATAAAAAAAATAATGGGTTAAATGATACAATGAATAATGATGATGAAGATGATGATAGATGATTGATGATAAATGATGGAAAGTCAGAATATATGTCCGTGAGTCTGTCAGATGCTGCTATTCACTTATAGGTGCCTTGTTCACCAAATGCAAAAAAACTGTGTAGTAAATGTAGGAAGCATAAAGGCTAGGCAGAAACACAAAACAGAAATGATAATATCTATGAGCAGTAGTTTAATAGAAAACAGTAAAAATAAAAGAAACAGGTATTGCACTCACATTTCACCCATCTTGGGTTTAAGGCATATAATAGGTCCCTTCCCTGTATAGCCAAAGAACTGTGTCCTGGTATGTCCTTCTTCCAGTAGTATATTATGATCCTTGATGATCTGGACCGATGCTCACGTTGCTGCCACTGTGCCGGAGTGTTTATTTAGAAGTTTAAGCATCCATATACAAAGGTGGTAAAGTTCCAAAGTCCATATACGGGCTGATACCCAAAGATAAGGAAATAAATTAGGGCACTTCATGTACATTGTGGCTGCAGGCCAATGCTACTGTCCATGATGGAGCAACTGCCAAGTGGGAAGGGGGAGAGAATCTCACAGGGGGCATGGGAGGGGTTTCTCTGAAGCAGTGGAGTTACATCTAGATGATACGCGTCAGGTTTTGAGTTATTGCACATTCTCAGTTAGATCCCTCCCACGCCCCCTGTGGGCAGCCATGAGGCACACAAAGTTCTCACGGTGCTATAGACACCATTAGCACCCTAATTTATTACCTTATCTTTGGGTATCAGCCCACATATGGACTTTGGAACTTTACCACCTTTGTGTATGGATGCTGAAACTTCTAAATAAACTCTCTGCTCCGGCACAGTGGCAGCAATGTGAGTATCAGCCCAGATCATCAAGGAGCATCGTATACTGCTGGAAGAAGAACATACCAGGATACAGTTCGATGGCTATATGGGGAAGGGCCCAAGATGGGCAAAATGTGAGTGCAATACCTGTTTCTTTTATTTTTACTGTTTTCTATTAAACTATTATGCTTAGATATTATCATTTCTGTTTTGTGTTTCTGTCTAGTCTTTATGCTTCCTATTATTGCCCACTGTCGGTAGTGGGAGGGAAACAAGTAAGTAGTCACAGCCATATAGTCTGTGCTCAGCCCACTGTCCACAGTTCTATTTTCAGGTGGATCTTCTTGCCATAAGCACTTTTCAGCCCTTTGCCCACCACACTAACCACCTGTTTGAACAATTCAGGCACAGCCATCCTGGAAAAATAGCTGTGGCTCGGGATATTCCAGCATAGAGCTACGCATGACATCAATTCTCTGAAACCTCGGTTTTCTACAAAAGAATACTGCAGCATGTCCACTGCCAACATCTTGACAACCTTGCCATTCCACAGGCTTCCTTTGGGATTGTTTTTGTGAAGGTTTTGACTCCTTCCCAGGAACTCTGTCAGTGTGGGTTGGCAGGAGATGGCAGAAGAACCCTGGAACGTTATTGCTTTAACAACATGACTAGAGGAGGTGGAGGAGGTAGAAGCAGCATGTATGGGCAGTCTATGACTCTTGCCATCTCATACAGCAAAGCTAGATTCATGATATTCCTCTTCAGCAGGAGCCATAGGTGCTATTTGGAATGAACTAATTGTTGCAGTAGCACACTCTCTGACACATAAATAACATCACTACTTCTCTTTTCTGCCCCAGAGCCCTGTGAACTTTTTGGAGTGTATCTGATGCTGCTTTTTCTCCCCCCAAATTGCCCCTAGACTCCCCTGATACAGATAACATATGTTCTACCTTAAAGACTCCTTAAATTAAGCTTCAATTCCCATTTATTTGTCTATTTTCTCTAGCTTAAAACCATACTGCTTTCTCCTCTCACGAACACAGAATGGCATGCTGTGAGAGCCTGACATACTTTAATAACCGACTACCTTGGAATTCCTATCCCTAAAGATGCTTGGACCTTACTTTTATCTAAGCCTCTTGACTCACTATCTCACACTCAAAATAAAGTAGTTTTCCAGCTATCGGCTGCTCGGAGAGCGCTGACTTAACACGTCCCACCATTTTGACAATATGCCAAGTTAAACAATTAGGGACAACTATGAAATGGACAAACTGACCCCCATCACTTAGGGTCACCCACAAGAAGCTAGCCCCCATCTGGGAATCCTGGCTTCTGTTGGAGGCCACTACAGTCCTCTTAGACACATGGTCTCCCCCCCAACTTGTATGCCTTCTTTCCTCTTTCCCTCTTTTTCTCCTTTCCTTTTTCTTCTGTATTTCTGTCCCCATTCTCTGGTCTACTAATTTTGCCCCCTCTAGATGAGGCACTTGATTGTTACTTGCCCAAGCCATTTACTAGACTGTTCCATAAAGTTTTCTTGCCTGTCATACTTGATCTAATTTAATAGCTACATTTAATTGAATTTGACTTTCCCTACTTTGTGTACTATTGACAATTTTAAAGTGATCAAAGTGCATTAGAAAACAAGAAACAGAACATTACTAAATACTTAATGCTTCATGTACTCTGTTTCTCTAATGATATAACTGATTATGTTTCTAGGAAATCAACAAACAGATTAGTCATAGTTTTATATGTAATGAATAACATCTACTTTGACACCAAAGAAATCATTTTATGTTACACCAATAGCATACTCTATGATCCTTAGCAAATAATTTTATCTTCCTGTGGCCATAAGTTTGACAGTAAATTGAGAAGTACCTTGAAAGGTCCAATCAGTGAAAATCAGTGAAAATCATGTTGTTTCCCGCTCTTTCTGGGAAAATCCACTTTAAAAACAAATTAAAATATTCACATTTTTCACCCATTTGGCAAAAATTCTTTGCCATTTTTTCAATGGCTAGAAAGCTTTTGCCAATTGATTAATGTGTTTTTCGCTGTTTTGCTATAAAAACGTGCTGTTTTCCAGGACGTAAAACACAATACAAGCAGCTACAGAGTAAGAGAGGTGCTAGGCTGTTGTGCTGTGAAGTTATAGTAAAACTGAGGCAGGAGAGGCTCATAGTGACTGCAATCACTATCAACAAGTTTAAAATAATAAAATGAGGATAAAAAAGGACACTGATGTGTCCACTGAGTCTGAGGAGGAGGTAGAGAAAGGGAGCACTACTGAACCAATGCTGTACAGTCTCCCTACATTAACCCAAGGGATGTTGGGGAATTTAATGGGAAGGGAGGGAGAAAAGGGAACGGGAAGGGAGCGAGAAAAGGGTAGTACTAGTAAGAGCAGGACAGGTCAGTTGCCAGCACCTGCTGATAGACGTGCTGCCCCTGCTGCCACCATTGCTGCCCCTGCTGCAACTAGTGTTGTCCCTGCTCTTAGACATGCCCTGTTGCAACCAGTGCTGAACCTGCTGCCACCAGTACTGTGCCTGCTGTCAGATATGCTGCCCCTGTTGCAACCAGTGCTGTGTCTGCTGCCATTGCTGAACCTGCTGCCACCAATACTGTGCCTGCTTTCAGATGTGCTGCCCCTTTTGCCAGTGCCACCAGTACTGTGCCTGCTGAAGCTGCTAGTGTGTCTTGTAATACTCCGGGGGGGGGGAGAGGATGGCAAGTGTGACAGCAAGGGACCCTAAGTCACACTTGCCATCCCCAAGCAGTGCCACCAGTGCTAGTACTACTACTGCTAAGACGTTCCAGCAGCTTGTTAGTGTTAGGAGTGAAGGAGGGGGAGGTAATCAGATTCATCATATCACTAGTGACTGTGAGGAGGAAGACTCTGTGGCTGAACTCGATGTAGTTTGTGTTAGTAGTAGCAGTAATGGTGAAGCAGCAGGTGGGACTAGTGTTAAGGGAGTGGTAAGGGAAGCATTTAAGAGAGTCCAGACTAGCAGTCAAGGGAGCCCACACCATTCCTCTGGCTCTGGGAGTCCTCCCCCCTTCCCTTCACTACAGGGTCCAAGTCGAACATGATCCTGGAGAGTCCAGAACTGGTGTTGGGGAGAGCAGGAACACAGACCAACTGCCTGTGCCTGCTGCTACTGCTGGCAGTCTGCCTTCTTTAGGTCAAAAAGAAATGCCAAGTGTAACATAAGGGGACCCTCTGTCACATTGCTTGTCACCTCCTCCAAACAGCAGTGAAATGTATGTAATAGAGCAGCAGCAGTATGTAGGGAGTGGGACTAGTGTTGGTGGTGAAGATGATGCTGGAGAAGCTGGGTTAGAAGAGACATTGATGGCCTTTTTAGCAGAAACTAGCGATGAGCTTTTGGAATTTATGGAATTTGCAACTGCTCTAATTCCTTCTGCTGCTGAGTTGCAAGGGCAAAAGGATGCTGAAGAGCATGCTAGAGTGCCACAGAGTTATGCGGGACTAGGACATGTTCCACTTCCCAGTAGTAGCAATACTCATGGTCCTAGTTGCAGTGCTGATTCTGAGGCAGTAGCAGCAACAGCTGCAACATCATCCGCTGCCACAGACAGTGATGGGAAATGTGGAGAAGAAGAAGAAAGAAAACATTCTTCTTCACCTGTTCCCTATCCCTATCCCCTGAAATCATGGGTGTTTTTACTATTTTTCTCTTGGGGCAGGCACAGTGCAGTCATCACCAACGGCACTGTTCACAATTTGTTTTGTCATTGAGAAGGGGAAAGGAGGGAACACACCTTGGCACAGCCTCCCTGATATCACACATAAAACACAGATATCATGACATTTATGTCAAAGATGTTAAAGACAAACAACCACCACAGAAATTAAGCACCGCTGTTATTGTACCCCCTGACTCTCCAGAAAGGCAACAAGAGGCAAGGTGGAGATCAAAGAGGAGGAAGAATAGAGAAACCCATCCTGCATCACTTGTTGACTCTATTCTCACTGTGTCCACGGTGGTCTGAAAGTTTCATGACGAGCAAAACAACTAGTTCGCCATTGCCATCACCTTCTTCCACTAGGATAACTACACCTTTTTCATTGTTACCTCTCCCTCCAAATGATAGCCACTTTGTTGATGTTAGAATGTGGCAGTTTGTCTCCACCCATTGCACAATGTGTAGTGCACTGACCACACATGGCAGTGTGATGGAGGAGAATCACAATCAGTGCATCAAGCCGCATTTGAGGAGATTCCATCTCACAGAATATGCTAAGATGCAGGCAGGGAGGGTTCATCATTCCTATTAAACAGGGGTGGGTGAAACATGTCGACATGTTCCCGTGGGAAATTTCACGAAAACCACACGGTTATCTGCTTTTTCATGGGAAATGCTTTTTAAAACTAGCGGTTAAAACTTTTGCATCTTTCGCCCATTGGCCAACATTTTTTGCCATTTTTTCAATGGCTATGAAGTTTCTGCCCATTGATTTTCGTTGTTTTTGCACTTCCACTATAAAACGGTGACATTTTCACTGAAGGCAGACACATTAGAAGCAGCTACAGAGTGAGATAGACGTGCTGTGCTGTTCTGCTGTGATATTTTGCAAAAACTGAGGCAGGAAAGGCTCATAGTGACTGCTATCACTATGGGCAGGATGAAAAATAATCAATGGAGGAGCTGGAAGGACCCTTATGTGTCCACTGAGTCTGAGGAGGAGGAGGAAGTGACTAGCAGTACTGAACCAATGCTGTCCAGTCCCCCTAAATCCCCCCACGGGATCTTGGGAAATTTAATGGGAAGGGAGAGAGAAAAGGGAATGGGAATGAAGGAAGTAAAGGGAATGGAAAGGAAGGGAGAAAAGGGAATGGGAAAGGAGGGAGAAAAGTGTAGTACTAGTGAGAGCAGGACAGGTCTGCTGCCTGTGCCTGCTACAAGACGTGCTGCCCCTGCTGCCAGTGCCACCATTGCTGTACCTTCAGCCACTAGTGATGTACCTGCTGCCAGATGTGCTGTTCCTGCTGCCAGTGCCACCATTGCTGTACCTGTTGCCACTAGTGTTGTACTTGCTGCCAGATGTGCTGCCACTAGTGTTGTACCTGCTGCCAGTGCTGAACCTGCTGCCACCAATACTTTGCCTGCTGCTAGTGTTTCTTGTAGTACTCAAGGGGGAGGAGAAAATGATGCCAAGTGTGACAGCAGGGGACCCTCTGTCACATTGCTCGTCACCTCCTCCAAGCAGTAGTGAGATGTCTGGAATAGAGCAACATCATGTAGGGACTACTGGTGGTGGTGGGGTTGGAGAAGCTGGGGTGGAAGAGAAATTGATGGACTTTTTATCAGAAAGTGAGAAGGAATGGGAGACAGGGATGAGGATGGGCATCACCACCACCACTAGCAATCAGCTTTTGGAATTTGTGGAAATTGCAACTGCTCTAATTCCTGCTGCTGCTGCTGAGACAAAAGGGCAGCAGGGTGCTGAGGATAAGGCTAGTGTGCCACAGACCCCACAGTGGGAATGGGGTCAACAAGTAATGTGGGACTAGGACAGGTTCCATTTGCCAGTGTCAGCAATACTCCTGGTCCTAGTTGCAGTGCTAAATCTGAGGCAGTAGCAGCAACATTATCTGCTGCCACAAAAAGTGAAGGGGAATGTAGAGAAGAAGAAGAAGAAAGAGGCCATTCTTCTCCACCTGTTCCCTATCCCTCCCCCCAGAAGTCATGGGTGTGAGACTATTATTCTCTTCCGGCAGGCACAGTGCAGTCATCATCAACAATGGTACAGTGCAAAATTTGTGACAAGTTAGTGAGAAGGGGAAAGGAGGGAACACACCTTGGCACAAGCTCTCTGGTAGCACACATGAAACACAGACACCATGACATTTATGTCAAATACGTTAAAGCCAAACACCCATTACAGAAATCTAGCACTGCTATTACTGTACCCCCTGGCTCTCCAGAAAGGTGGAAATCAAAGAGGAGGAAGAATAAAGAAACCCAGACAGACACTGGAAGTTCCATGATGAGCAAAACAACTAGTTCACCATCAACATCACCTTCTTCCTCTAGGGTAACAAGTACATCTCATGCCAATCCACCTTGTTCATCGTTACCTCCCCCGCCAAATGATAGCCACTCTTTTGATGTTAGGATATGGCAGTTCATCTCTACCCATTGCACACTGTGTGGTGCACTGACCACATATGCCAGTGTGGTGGAGGAGAATCAATACCAGGTCATCAGGTGGCATATGAGGAGATTCCATCACACAGAATATGCTAGGATTCTGGCAGGGAGGGTTCATCATTACTATTAAACTGTCAGCAAGTTGTCATGTGTCTTTAGCGGGGTCTGGACAAGGGGTACAGTGACAGCGGCAGTACTTGGTTTCAGGTGTCATGGTGTTTGGATACAGTTTTGCCCCCAGATGTTGTTTACTACACACACACTGTGTACATTGCAGTTGCTGATGGAAGCCAAAGTTCCGGTTCTCAAGGGAAAAATATATATTCAATTAAAAACACATCCATGACGATTTTGAGGAGGGGCAGGTGGAGAAGATTTAATGGCCAACTTGTTCTTTCCTCCACATATACTGGGGGCTACTTATTCTTCTGCTACTGGCTCAGGTGCATCACTGGAGCCAGTCATGGTAAGTGGAACCTTCATCATCCATATTCCATGTTACTGCTGTTGTTGATCCCATTCCCTTTCAGCTGCCTAATCATCCTGCTGCTTAAACAACTCAGCAGCAGCAGCAGTATGAACAGCAGTTGCAACTCAAGACTCAGGAAGACATTTGGCAAAGTCCAGTGGCTACTGGCCAACATGACCTGCTGGCACTAGGCCAGTAGGGCATTTTTATTTTTAATCAGGGCTTGTGCTTTGAAAAATAATAAATAAATAAATAAAAAAAAATCCTACAAAAAAAAAAACAATTTTTGGGGGGTTTGTGTCTAACAAGCCTAAGTCCTACAAATCAATGTTTTTTCAGGATTTGGTCCTCTAACAACAAATCTAATAAATGATTCTCTACTAAATACTCTATCAAGTTAAGCATCAGTCCACACCAGTGGCAGCTTATGTCAGGGGGTTCCTGACTCTATCACTTCTCAGACCCCTTTATACCATGTCTTATGGCTTTTATTTTATTTAGGATTTCTTTTTTATTAAGTGCCCCCCCAATCCCAGTAAACAACCCCCCCAAAAATCATCCCCTGTTCAACTGATTCTTTCCCCACACCCCACCACCACAGGCACCCTCATGCCCCTTTTATACTATGCCTTTGGGAAATTAAATCATATTTATTTTATGTTGTGTGCAACTTCAATGTTCCCACTGATTTCAATGGAATGAACTAGGCAGAAAAAAGGAGGAAAATCAGCACTTTTAGCAGGAAATTTTTCGCCAAGAGGAAAGTGCCATTTTTCGCCAATTTCATTTCGAAGAGGAAATTTTTACCCATCCCTACCATTAAACTGTCAGCAAGTTGTTATGTGTACTTAGCAGGTCTGGACAAGGGGTATAGTGACAGCGGCAGTACTTGGATTCTGGTGTCATGGTGTTTGGATAAAGCTGTACCCCCAGATGTTATTTACCCACACACTGTGCACATTGCAGTTGCTGACGAGAGCCACAGTTCCTGCTCTCAAGGGAAACATTTCTATTCTAATAACAAGATACCCATGATTTTGCAGGAGGGGCAGGTGAAGAAGAATTATTGGCCAAGTTCTTCTTTTCTCCACATAGACTGGGGGCTACTTATTGTGCTGCTACTGCCTCAGACGCATCACTGGAGCTAGTCGTGGGTGGCAAGTGGAACCTTCATCATCCATTAACCATGTTACTGCTGTTGTTGATCCCATTCCCTTTCAGATGCCTAATAATCCCGCTGCTTAAACAATTCAGCAGCAGCAAGAACAGCAGTTGCAAATTCCGCACTGGCCACTAGCTAAAAGGACAGTAGGGCATTTTTTTTGTCAGGGCTTGTGCTTAAAAAAAAAAAAAAAATATATATATATATATATATATATTTATATATATATAAATATATATATATATATATATATATATAAACAAGAGGAAAGGCAGCACTCTCGATACTAGGATAAATGCCTGGGTGTCCAGATCAAACAAAGGTATATACTGGGTAAATCAGCACTCTCAGGACTTTAATTTGTGAAATTAAAGTCCTGAGAGTGCTGATTTACACACACACACACACATATATATATATATATATATATATAAACATAGTATTAACAAAAAAAAAAATTAGGGGGGTGGTTTGTTTCTAACAAGCCTAAGTTCTACAAAGCAATGTTTCCTCAGGGCTTGGGCTTCTAACAACAAATCTAACAAAGTTAAGTATCAGTCCACCCCAGTGGCAGCTTATGTCAGGGGTTTCCTATCCCTATCACTTGTTCACTATCCATGTTCCTATTGATTTCAATGGAGTGAGCTAGGCGAAAAAAGCAGAAAATTGGCACTTTTCCAGGGAAATTATTTTGCTATTTGCTATTGCTATTGTGCTATTTTTCACAGATTTCTGTTTGAGGCAACATTTTTTAACCATTCCTAATCATCATATTACTAGTGACTGTAAGGAGGACGACTCAGGGGCTGCAGCTGGTGGGGCTAGTGTTAGGGGAGTGGTAGGGGAAGCAATTGAGAGCATTCAGACTAGCAGTCAAGGGAGCCCACACAATTCCCCTTACTCTGGGACTCCCATTCCACTCTTGACATTGTCCATGTGGAACATGTTCCTGAAGAAGGCAGATTTGATACATAACAGCAATAATACCACCACCACCAGGAGCACAGATCAGCTGCCTGTGCCTGCTGCTAGTGCTGCCAGTCTGCCTTCTTCAGGTCAACAAGAAATGGCTAGTGTGACATTAGGGGCCCTCTGTCACATTTCTCATCACCTTTTCCAAGCAGGAGTGGGATGTCTATAATAGAGCAGCATCAGCATGGAGGGACTACTGGTGGTGGTGATGATAGTGGAGCAGCTACAGGGATGGGCATCACAAGCACCACCAGCAGTGAGTTTTTGGAATATGCAGAATATGCAGCTGCTCTAATTCCTTCTGCTGCTCAGTTGAAAGGGCAGCAGGATGATGAGAAGCATGCTAGTGTGCCTCAGACCACTTTGGACACAGTGGGAATGGGGCCAACAAGTGATGTGGAACCAGGAGAGGTTCCACTTGCCAGCAGCAGCAATACTCCTGGTCCTAGTTGCAGTGCTGAATCTGAGGCAGTAGCAGCAAAAGCAGCAACATCATCCTCTGCCCCAGCCATTGAAGGGGGATTTGAAGGAGAAGACGAGGACCATTCTTCTCAACCTTTTCCCCCACCCCCTGAAGTCATGGGTGTGGAACTATTTTTCATTTGGGGTAGGCACAGTGAAGTCATCAAAAAGTCAGAGAGAAGGGGAAAGGAGGGAACATCCTTGGCACAACCACTGTGATAACACACATGAAACACAGACACCATGACATTTATGTGAAAAATGTTAAAGCAAACACCCACCACAGAATCAGAGAAACCGAGGTGGAGAGCAAAGAGGAGAAAAAATAGAAAAACCCAGGCAGAGGCTGAAAGTTCGATGACGAGTGAAATAACTAGCTTGCCACCACCTTCTTGCTCTAGGGTAACTACATCTTCTGCCAATCCGCCTTGTTCATCATTACCTCCCCCTCCAAGTGATAGCCACTCTGTACATGTTAGGATGTGGCAGTTTGTGTCCACCCTTTGCACACTGTGTGGTGCACTGACCACACATGGCAGTGTGGTGGGGGAGAATCCCAAGCAGGGCATCAAGAAGCATCTAAGGAGATTCCATCCCACAGAATATGCTAAACTGGTGGCAGGGAGGGTTCATCATTACTATTAAACCGTCAGCAAGTGTCATGGTTACCCATAAATAAACCAGGAGTCAGTACAGATAATGTAAAACCACCTTTATTAAGCAGATATGTAATATGAGTACAATGGACAAAAGGTACAGAAGGTAAATGAAGAAGCCAGCGACTCCGATCAGAAATAGGAGACCACTTCTGCGAGACCTCTGTGCTAGGGACTGTAACGGTTTTCAAGACACTCAGACCAGCAGGTTAGAATAAAACACAGTTTTATTAAACAAAAATAATAAGAAAAAGATCGCCCTCTATAGGCAACACAGAATAATAGCAAGATAAGGCTTATAGGTGCCCAGTATACTGTTTGATGAACTTTACATATACTGTCACATGACAGGCACAAATAGACAGCGAAAACAAGGGTTAAACACAAGTAATCAGTCAGTCTCTGTTGTGGTGTTTGGCACGCCCAAGGTAGTAATGAGGCAGTGTGTGGTGTTAGTTGATGCAACACCTTAAGTACATAAGACAGAGATAACTGCTTCAGCAAAACGGGAACTGAGGCCAGAATCCTGCAGAGAAACTTGAGCCAATAGCCCCAACGGGCATAGTACCAAAAGCAACGGGATTGCCAGAGCTTGAGCCAATAGCCCCCACGGGCGTAGTAACAGAAGCAACTGGATTGCAAGAGCTTGAGCCAATAGCCCCCATGGGCATAGTAACGGAAGCAACTGGATTGCAAGAGCTTGAGCCAATAGCCCCCACGGGCGTAATAATGGAAGCAACTGGATTGCAAGAACTTGAGCCAATAGCCCCCACGGGCGTAGTACCGGAGGCAACTGTATAGCAAGAGCGTGAGCCAACACAGACAGACAACTGTATAGCACTGCAAGAACTTAAGCCAATAGCCCCACCAGTCGTATCACGGAGAATAGCACTGAACGAGCTAGAGCCAATGACGCCTCCCACTGGCGCGGTAACGGAGACCGACTATACTGCAAGATGTCAGAATGAGCTGCTGCCTACACAAGGCTTGGGATGGACCAGCTCAGCAGTAATAGCGGCTGAAAGGTAACGGCTCTGCAAGTGTAAGAGTCAGCTATAGCTCTGCACAAGTGAATGGAGGCTCAGTAATGGAAGCACCGCTCTGCACGATATAACGGAGGCTCAGCAACCAGGAGCACAGCTCTGCACGAGTTAATGGAGGCTTCAGCAAATAGGAGTACAGCTCTGCACGGGTTAACGGAGGCTCAGCAAATAGGAGTACAGCTCTGCCCGGGTTAACTGAGGCTCACGATCAGCCCTGCCACATCCATAAGCGATAGTCAGAATGACGCCTTGGCGACAGCAGGCAGCAGGAAGCTGGAATGCTGGCAGGGTCAGTAGCAAGCCGGTACAGGTCACGGAGCAGGAAGTCAGCCAGGCCGGGTCGGATCACAGAGCAGGATTCTCAGACAAGCCAGATCAGGTCACAAGCAGGAACATCAGCCAGGCCAGATCAGATCACGGAGCAGGATTCTCAGACAAGCCAGATCAGGTCACAAGCAGGAACGTCAGCCAGGCCGGGTCGGATCATGGAGCAGGAACACAGGAGCGTAGTCAAAACAGGCCAAGTCGGTACACAGGAGTCGGGAACACTGGAACACAGCACAGCAATACTGGCTCAGGAACACCACGAAAGGGCACCTGACAGGTGCCAAAGGCCAGGCATAAAAAGGTCACAATGAGCGGGTCAAACAGGCTCAGCCAATAGGAGTGACAGAAAGATCACGGGCACTGTGTAGACACCAAGGTCAAGGCCTACTGTAGTCCCATGAGAATGAGCAATGAATCCCCAGCAACCAGGCCCCAGAGATCTCCCGACCAATAGCACAACCAGGGAGACTCTTACTGACTCACGCCTGCAGCCAGTCTAAATAGTATGAACTACCTGGGGTAGACAGAGCAAGTAGTAAGCCAGAGCCAATGATCAAGGCCAAGTGAGTAGTTTGACAAGCCAGGGGTCAATACCAGAGCGAGTAGTCACCCAGGGCCACAGGTCTGCACCAGATAGGGTATCCAACTATGCTGAGGGCAACACTGAATGGATAGTAGGACAGAGCCCCAGGTCAGCACCAGAATGGGTGGTCAGACAAATCATAGGTCATACACGGAGTGGGCAGTTAGCCAGAGCCACAGGCCTACACCAGATACGGTATCTAACTATGCTGAGGGCAAGACAAAATGAATAGTAGGACAGAGCCCCAGGTCAGCACCAGAATGGATGGTCAGACAAATCATTGGTCATACATGGAGCAGGTAGTCTGCCAGAGATACAGGTCATACATAGAACACACCAAGTGAATATACTACATCAGACACCAATGTAAGACACCAACGTAACTAATGACCTGAGTGTCCACAGCCCTTTTAACTGCTGCCAGGAAGTAGAAGGGAGGAGACCTAATAGTCAAGGGTATAAAGAGCACTAGCGTTATCTAGCAACCACGTGCTCGAACATGGTGCAGCGGACCCAGGAGATGCGTTAGGACCTGTGTCATCTGAAGCAGCTGTGCAGATTAGGAAAAGGACACGGCCGACTGCAGGAGACAACAGACGCAGCCAGACCACAAGCACAGAGAGACGTGGATAGTGAATACAGAGCATCGCTCCCGGCCCCTGTCCTGAAATAGCATCCGACCAAGCGACGCTGAGGTAAGGCACACTGTGACAGCAAGTTATCTTGTGTGCTTAGCAGGGTTTGGACAAGGGCATAGTGCAGTGGTTCTCATTCTTTTTTTGCTCAGGGCACCCCTAACACGTAATCTTGAACATTTGGGAAACTCCTAACATATTTAATGGACTTTATCAAGGGCAAAATGAAGAGTACAATACATAAATAAACAGTATTATTAGGTCTTATAATCATAATACCATAACTAAAAATATTGTGCATATCAATTTCTATAAATCTTTATTTAAAAATCAATTTTTGTTAGTCTTTATAGAAAACACAAGGCACCCTAAGTTGATGTCTGTGGCACACCAAAGTGCCACGGCGCCCTGGTTGAGAATCACTGGCATAGTGATAGCAGCAGTACTTGGTACTTGGATAGAGATGTGCCAGGTGTTATTTACCAAACACACTGTGCGCATTGCAGGCACAGTTCCTGCTCACAGTTCCTGCTCTCAAGGGAAAAAATATATTCTAGTAAAAACACACCCATGATTTTGGAAAATAATTATTGGCCAATTTCTTTTCTCCACAAATACCTTAAATGGTGTGGGCTAGTTGTGGTGCTGCTACTGCCTCAGACACATCAGTGGAGCTAGTAGTGGCAAGTGGAACCATAATCATAATCACCCTTATCACTGCTGTTGTTGATCCCATTCCCTTTGAGCTGCCTAATCATCCTGCTGTTTAAACAACTCAGCAGCAAGAACAGCAGTCACAAATTGTATCAGGGCATTTGACAATGGCCACTGGCCAACATGACATGACCTGCTGGCATTTGCTTGTGCTTTAAAAAAAAAGAAAACAAACAGACAAACATAGGCCTACAGAAAAAGAAACAATTTTGTGGGGCTTGTTTCTAGCAAGCCTAAGTCCTCCAAATCAACGTTTCTTTAGGGCTTGTGGCAAACAAGGACTAAGTCCTATAAATCAATGTTTCTCAGAGCTTGTGCCTCTAATAAGTCTAAGTCCTGCAAATCAATGTTTCCTTCGGGGCTTGATCCTCTAACAACAAGTCTTACAAATAATCCTCTACAAAATACTCTATCACATCAAGTATCAGTCTACCCCAGTGGCAGCTTATGTCAGGGGGTCCCTGTCTCTATCACATTACATATACATTTCTTAATTTATTTATGTTTTATTAGCTGTTCCCCCAATAACAGTCAAGAAACCCCGTCAAAACAAATTCCCTGTTCAACGATTTCTTTCCCCAGACTCCACCCACCTACACAGGCACTCTCCTCAGACCCCTTTTATACCATGCCTTATGTTTTTTTTTTTTAATTGTATTTAGTATTTATTTTTCATTAACTCCACCCCCAATCCTAGTAATCAAACTCCCCCAAAAAACATTTCCTGTTCAAGTGATTCTTTCCCCATTCTCCACCAACACAGTCACCCTCATACCCTTTTATACTAAGCCTTTGGGAAATAAAATAACATTTGCTGTGTGTTGTGTGTCAATTCAATGTTCCCATTGATTTCAATGGAACGAGCTAGGAGCAAAAGGTGGAAAAACTGCACTTTTCACAGGAATTTTTCACCAAGCTGGAGGTGGCATTATTCGCTGATTTCAGTTTGAGGCAAAACTTTTTGCTCATCCCTACCTACATAATAACTGAAGACAGCAGAAGGCACATGGTAAAAAATTATTACACCAGTTCAGTTATGACTGTGTTGGGTGCTTATGTGATTTGTCATTTGATCAGTAACATGTATTGATTATTTCATTACTAATATGAGTATTTGCAAATCAGAGTGGGTGGTTAACACCACCTTGAATTTTGTATCACTGAATTTTTTTATATGTTTTTCCATAAATTTATGAGATGCCAAAATTAACCTAATGCTATTACTTTTACTAATACATTCTTAATAATTTGCAGAAAAATAATTACATATATTTAGTCATATTTTTATAGTATCATATATAGGAAGTGTTGTTTTACCTCTTGACATGATTCAATGAATTCTTCTAAAGTTACAACACCGTCCTTGTTTTTGTCCATTTTCTAAAAGATAAAATAGAACAACATTGTGTTAAAGTTAACATTCATGAATGCTATTTCTTCTTTAATCCTCAAGTAAAGTTTTATAAATAGGTTGTACATACAAGCTACATGCACATTATTATACATCGGTATTTAGTAACTGTAAGTGCAGCTACACTTACAATAACTACAGATGTATAATATGAGGTATTTCATAACTATATTAGTATCAATAAGTAGTGAGATTAACACTGTTAACTATTTGTAAAAGATTAACTTTAAAACTATTTAAGTATCTAAACAAAATGCATCTTATAATATAACAAAATAAATCTGAATTGTTTAGAACATTATTAGTACCTGTACTTTGTTGTTACAACCTAGAATGGCTCCATTTGTGAGACAGATGTGCTGCAGGATATTTTTTTCATTTTTAATACAGTTTTAAGTGTTTATTTCAAATAGGCATTGTTGTACTGCCTTCAAAGCCCTCTCCTCTTCCTCATTTAACTGTTGTCTCAATTTTGTTTGAAACATTAAGCATGCACAATTAACTTAATCATAGTGCTTGCATATAGCGTTAAAAAAGTTTTAGATAAACTTTTCACAGAGCATAAATGGGTAGGGGTGGGCAAAAGGTCCCATTGTGTTACTGAAAAAAAAAATCAACAAATAACACGTGGTTATCCGCTTTTTCTCAGTAAAATCCACTTTAAATAAAGTGATTAAAATAATTGCCATTTTCACCCATTGTCAAAAATGTTTTGCTATTTTTACAATGGCTTCAAATTTCTTGCTCCTTTAATTACATGTTTTTTGCCTTTTCGCTATAAAAACGTGATGTTTTCATTGAAGTGAAACACAAGTAGATGGAGAGAGAGGGTGCTAGGCATTTGTACTCTGATTTATTTAGCAAAATTGGGGCAAATAAGGCTCCTAGTGATTGCTATGAGTGCCTGGAATACAACTAAAAGTTGAAGCTGTATGGACTATTATGTGTCCAGTGGGTCTGAGGAGGAGGAAGAAGAAGAGGGTAGTAGTGTGAGCAGGAGAGGTCAGCTACCTGTGCCTGTGGAGGATAATCACAAGCAGGGCATCAAGTGGCATCTTAGGAGATTCCATCCCTCAGAATATGCTAAGGAGGGTTCATCATTATTATTAAACTACGAATTGTCACGTGTCCTTAGAGGAGAATGGACAAGGGGCATAGTGATACCAGCAGTACTTAGTTTCTGGTGGGATGATTTCACATTGGGGTCCCACTTTTTTTTCTAGCTCATTGAATCGAAATCAATGGGAATGTTGAATTTACACACAACAAATAACAAATGTTATTTTATTTCCCAAAGGCATAATATATAAGGGGTCTGAGAATGCCTGTGTTGGTGGAATGTGAGGAAAGAATCAGTTGAAAAGGGAATTTTTTTGGAGGGGGCAGTTGTTGGCTGGTATTGGGGGGGACAGTAAAAAAAAAAAAAGACAACGTAGAAAAGGGGTCTGAGGAGAGTGTCTGTTTTGGTGGAGTCTAGGGAAAGAATGACTTGAACAGGGAATTTTTTGGGGGGAGGATTTGTTGACTGGGATTGGGGGGACAGCTAATAAGAAAAATAAAACATAAAATTAAAATAAGAAATTGGTATGTAAAGCAACAGAGTCAGGGAATCTGACATAAGCTTGACTGGGGCAGACTAATACTTGTTGATTATTTAGTAGAGGATGATTTGTATGACCAATGTATGCTGCACCACATCCACAATGAATTAAATAAACAACTAATACTACAGTTGATAAATTGTTTCAATGGATATACTTTTTTGTGTTCCACATCTTAAAAGAGCATGCTTCATAAAAGGACACGTACCACATCTATTACTGTTACATCGAAAATTGCCCAGACATTTAAACAGAAAACCTGTTCAGATCTTGTCACCCCCTACTAACCTTACCATCCAAATCTAATTCGGCCCTCTCACCCCTCCTATAAAAACCATTCAACTCCTTCGGTCTACAAAGGGTTATAAATGTCCTAATGGTACTGTTCTTCTTAAATGTAATCAAAGGTTTTTCACTCAATACATCTTTCAATAACAGATTCTGTAAGAGTATTCTCCAATAATCATTAATAAAATTTCTAATCTAACCACCCAGATTATTATATTTTATAACAAACAAAACAACCATGCTATCCATGGCCCTCCACTTGTTAGATTTATCCCTGGTCTTAATAAGTTCATCTCTATTTAAATTATGGACTCTCTGAAAGGTCTCATAAATGACTTCATATTTATAACCCTTGTCCAAGAATTAATGTTTCAACTCATTACCTTTCACCATAAAATCTGGCATCTCACTACTATTGGCCAAAGGGTATATTTTTTTGCCATTTATTGTAATGGCCAAAATCCGCTCTATGATATTGGAAGCTGTATCTTTTTAATAAATGGAGCTAACTATTTGATAGACTATACCCGTGAGTAAAAGGTCCAGAAATTCAATTGATATATTCTGTACATTGACTGTAAAGGAAATACCCTCATTATTACAATTAAATATATCCAGGAGAACATCCCCCTTTTCCCAGTCACAAACAATCAGGATATCTTCTATGAAGTGGCCATAGAATGCCAAGCCCCCCCATCCAATCTCCCATGACCAGATGTGGGTTAATAAAGGGTTTTATGTGTTACTTAACCAGGGCTACTAAATGATTAATGTGTTTTTTACAGATTTATGCTGAATATGCTTGTCTTTCTGCTCATAACATGTTTATCAGCTGCTTTTCAGCTGCTTTTGTTCTCTATGTTATATTTTGAAGGTCATGAAGCACTAATAGAAATGTTGTTTATTGCAGACTGCATTAACCCTCACAAGAGCAGAGTACGAGCTAAGCATGTAATAGTGACGTAAGTTATTGACACCAGTGTGATAGGTCAAACCATCTTGATCGGTGGGTGTTTGGGTAACTTCTATTCTGTTATGACAAAGCCCTGTGTAACCTATAAATGAACTGATGCAGTGTTATAAGAAATTAGACAAGATATTGATTTTCACAACCTATTGTGTATGTATAAATTATTTCTCTCCTCCGGGCCTGTATGTCTGTCTCCTGGTATCTAGTAATAACTGTGTAGCTGAAATAGTCTCCCCAGTCGTGCAGCTGTGTGATCTGACCAGAAGAATTTACTCCTACCTTTTAGCTTTGAGTAGTCGGCAGAAAATTTACAATGAAGGTGAGTAGGCATTTTCTATAATTTTGGACTGCTTGCTCTCCCTCTGGGGATCCTAATAGTGTAACTGGTCAGAAAGAGTTAATATAAGGGCAATTTGAGTCCGCCAAGTACACTTATGGGTTCCAGTCCCATGGTATAGAATGGGTTAAAGTCCCGTTCAGGTTTTGGAAAAATATACACTGAGGTTAGAGTCCTTAGTGGGGTAAGGAAGGGTTAAAGTCCCTCCCTAATAATATGTACTGAGATTAGGGTCCTTAGTATGGTAAGGAATGGTTAAAGTCCCTTATATAGATACAGGAACAGGTAATTGTGTGTGAATATTGATTATTGTCTAAGTCTAGGTGCAACTGTGTTACTGTCTCTCATTTGTCTGGTGTTGGTTTTATTGTTCTGTTACTATTTGTATAAATATGTATTTCTGACAATAGGGATATGGGTCAGAGTGAACCCAAACAAACTAAGATTAAAATCAAGGATAAAACTGGAAAGGAAATCAATGAGTTAAATACTGTGTGTAACATGAAATCAGTTCAGACTCCTAAAGAATTTGTCTCAGAAAATGCAGGAAATTATGATGTTAACCTTTTGGTGGATGAAATGGCAGGTCGGACTGAAGCAACTGGTTCTGCAGATCCTTTCCCAAGGCTGATAGACTACATATAGAAAAGATCTGGGACAAATGACAGAGGTTTTGACTGATATAGGAGGCGATACAAAAGATATTTCAAAAGCAATGGCATGTAATCAGAAGGCAGAGGAAAGTGAAACAGAGTTTGTAAAGAGATTTGGTGATTGTTGGGAAAATATATGTGGACTTGTTAAGACAGATGCTTTGGAACCACTTCATCCTGAAGTTGCTCAAGTAGTCAGAATGTATACTGATAATTGGCATAGCATAGAAATCGAAGTCTTGGAAATGGCAATTAAAGTAAAGGATGCAGCAGGTTGTTTTCCAGTTAAGACAGATAAAGGTAATGTGAAAATGTACTCTCAGTCTGATAGAGGCAGAGGGCAGTACAGAGGTAGATGGAATCAGGGTGCCAGAAGACCAGGAAGAAGTTTTCATTGATATCTATATCAGGGGTCAATATTATATGTATTTTCATAGTGACAGCAAAGAAGACGTTAAACCGCCATACTTGTAAAATTGTGGTTCTGTGAGAAGGTAGTGTCAGAGCAGAAACACCAGGCGGGACGGAACCCGCAGGAGAGGGAGTGCTAGGGAGCGCTGAGTTGGGTGCGGTGCTCGGCGTGCGTTGGCTGCCAGTACGAGTACCGTGCTGCGGCCTAGGCCGGGTAAAGGTGCCAGCCGCAAGGCTGGATGACAAACCCCAGAGGAGCTGGAAGTGAGCCCTGGATGGTACCCTACTGACAGCACCTACTCTCCTGCGGGGGAGAGTGAAGGCTAGAGAGCGAGGAGTGGGGAGCGGAGATAGAGAGCGGGGGCCTGTAGGCTGAAACTCTCCTAGGAGTGATAGACAAGGAGTAAGGGAGAAAGTGAGACTGACCTGTCCAGAGAGAACGACAACAGGAATCCTGAAACTGGAACGGCTGGACCAGGGTAGATGCGAGGTCTGGAAGTAAGTCAAAGGTAGCAGTCAAGGTAGGCTAGGTCATACACAGAAGTGGCTTGCAGGTTTCCAAAGTGGCTGGCAAAGAGAGTAGTCAAGGCAGGCTAGGTCATACACAGTAGTGGCTTGCAGGTTTCCAAAGTGGCTGGCAGAGAGAGTAGTCAAGGCAGGCTAGGTCATACACAGTAGTGGCTTGCAGGTTTCCAAGGTAGCAGGCAGAGAGAGTAGTCAAGGCAGGCTGGGTCATACACAGTAGTGGCTTGCAGGTTTCCAAGGTAGCAGGCAGAAAGAGTAGTCAAGGCAGGCTGGGTCATACACAGGAGTGGCTTGCAGGTTTAAAAAGGCTGGCTGTGACAACTGGAACACAATCAGAGTGTACCAGTGTCTGTCTGGAGCTTCGAAAAATAGGCGCCACGGGATGATGTCACGACGCACTTGACGCGGCGGCGTCAGAAGCCGGAAGAGAACCAGAACAGAAAGAAGCCCCGCACTGCATCCGGAACAGGAGCGAGGGTGACAGGTAGCCTTTCTATACGCACAACTCTGTTATCCCTCCCTTCTTTGTCTAACCCGCCTTCATCCTCTTCTTTCACTAATTCTTTGTATTACATTATGCATAAAGTAACAATTTTCAGAGTTGCAATCACAGCTGTCTCTGCCATACTAAAGGGTCTGTTGTTAAGACATTTTAGCTAGCAATAATTGGGTGAAGGGTAAATAGACGTGATTGGGGGATATATAGATATTCATAGTGGATAGATGCCAAATAATGTTGTTTTGCTTTTGGACTATAAATGTATCATGCTTGTAGTTTTTAGAACATAAGACGTTATTACTCAAAATGTTTTATGTTTCGACAAGAGGTTAAAAGCATTTTGCTAACAGGATACTTAAATCAGTCAAGTGGGAGACCAGGCAATCAGGGCAGTATTTTTTTTTTTTTAAATATATTTTATTAACGAATCACTCCATACACATACAAAGAGAAAACAATAAAAAAAAGATACATATAAGAGCCACTAAGTACAGCAGGTACATGCAACGTGTACAGCAGAGAAAGGGAACAAAAGCATAATAATAAGGTGTACAGAGTTGATCCGGTTTTTCCATAAAAGTTCAACCCAAACTCTAAACAGCTAACCTAACCAAACTAAAGCTATACCACTTAAACCCAATTCCTCTCTCCCCCGAACCCGCAGCCCCCCCCCACCCAACAGGCAATACCACCTCAAGATCCCAGTACAAACGGAGACCAGACACAGAGATGTAAAACAAGTACATGCCATATCCATCCACCCAGTAAGTAAGTGCAAGTACATTCAATCCGCTTCATAAAGTTATACATCACCAGGAGCAACTGTAGTATTTGCTCTAGCAGTCCACCAGGTCTGCCACCGCCCCCAAATCTTATCAAACTTAGCTGGAATACCTCGGTGTAAATAAACTAATTTATAATGTGGAAAACACTGTGAAACCAAGTTAATCCATGCCCTACAAGTGGGAGCCCTGTCTGACATTCAGTTCAAAGCCACCACCTTTCTCGCCATCACCAAAAGCTCACGCAAAAGAGATTTATCATTAGCATCCTCAATCTCATCGGGGAAGATAGACAATAAACAAAGCCTAGGAGTCTCAGGGACAGGCCTTCCCAATACCAGGGTCACAGTACGAATTATCTCCGACCAAAATCTCCCAACCTCAGGACACTCCCAAATCATGTGGAAATAGGTCCCACGAACATTGTCACACCGATGGCAATGATCAGAACTGGAAATCCCCATTTTATATAGTCTGATTGGCGTATAGTAAATTCTATGTAGAATATTCAACTGTATCATTTGATGCCTAGTCGATGTTGCTACTTGAGCTGGCACCTCCTTAGCCATGTTCCATTCCCAATCCTCTAATGGGCCCAGATCCAGTTCCCACCTAGTCCGTGAGGGAAATTCCTTAGTTCGCATGTGAGATTCCAACCATTGATAAATAAAAGAGAGAGGTCTCAGAGGTTCATGAATTATTAATCTAGAGAGGAGCGGAAACGTAGCAATCGTCGGTGTTCTATCACCCCACTGGGCTCTAAGAGCATGCCTGGTGCATAAATAAGAATAGAAAAGATTGTGTGGCAGATTGTATTCATCGTGTAACTGTGCAAAGGATTTCAGCTGGTTATCACAATACAATTGCCCCAAAGTATTAATCCCATATCTAATCCATAAAGGGCCGAACTCACTACCAAGCAGGTGATGCAATCCCGCGGCGCCCCAGAGAGGGGTGTCCGGATCCAAGGCTACATATCCCAACAATTTTTTCAACTCCCCCCACACCTCATGTAGGGTTACAACTAATGTAGTCCGAATTTTAAAAACTGCTGGACCACCATGCAAGAATTGGGGTAGTTCATAGGCAGGTTGTAATAGCAATGCGTCTATCTGAGTAGTTTGATAGCAAGGTCTGGGTGAAACATAATCAAGAACATAGCGGCATTGCACTGCCAAATAGTACTTGTAAAAGTTGGGCAAGGCAATACCCCCCTCCCGTTTCGGGCTCATAAGAGTAGTCAACTTACGTCGTGCCCGACGGCCTCGCCAAATGAAATGAGAAATAATTTTGTCTATTTGTCGAAAGTATTTTTTAGGAATTGGGACCGGTGTATTCTGAAAGATATATAAAAGCTTAGGCAAAAAAAACATTTTGACAAGATTCGATCTACCAATAGGATTTAGGGGCAAATGAAGCCACGCCATTGTTTTATCATTAAAAGATTGAATAGCAGGTAACAAATTCATTTCCAAAAAGGAGTCTGTCGACGTCGCCACCCGAATCCCCAGATAAGTACAGTCATTCACATACGAAAGAGGGATGTCCGGTGGGCAAGACTCCCGCAAACCACCATCAATCGGGAGGAGAGAAGATTTAGACCAATTGATCCGAAATCCAGAATATGTACCAAAATCATCCACCAATCTCAGAGTAGTCCTCAGGGAATCCCCATCATCACCAAGGAAGAGTAGAATGTCATCAGCATATAGTGCAATTTTTTCCTCTCTGCCCTCAATACGGAGTCCACGGATCAATGGGTTAGCACGAATCAATGTAGCCAAAGGTTCCAAGGCCAGGGCAAACAAGCCAGGCGAGAGCGGGCAGCCCTGTCTAGTGCCACAATGCAAAGGAAAAGATTGTGAACTCAGACTACCCGTCACCACGGAGGCCCTAGGGTTACTATACAGAATACGTATCCAATTAATAAAGGATGGACCAAATCCAAAACCCCGAAACACTTGCCAGAGATATGGCCATTCGACGGAATCAGAGGCCTTAGATGCATCAAGAGATGCGACCGCCCGAGTACCAATGTTTTCATGAGGAAGCTGAAGATGTAAAAATAATCTTCGAAGGTTATGGGACGTCGATTTTCCTGGAATAAAACCAGTCTGATCCTCATGTATGATGGTTCCCAGCACAGTGCTCAATCTGGTGGCCAGTATTTTCGCCACAATTTTTGCATCCGTGGTTAAAAGGGAAATAGGCCTGTAGGAGTATCAGAGTTCCGGGTCCTTCCCCGGCTTAGGCAACACAATAATGGAGGCGTCGTTCATGGAATCCGTAAGATGTCCGTCATCTATAGCAGTGTAATAAGTATTCAGCAGATGAGGAGCCAGAATATCCGCAAATTCCTTATAACACTCTGCAGGAAGGCCATCAGCACCTGAGGCCTTGCCAGCCGGCAAACCACGAATCGCCTCCATCACCTCTCTAAGGAGTATGGGAGCATCCAGCATGCGTTGATGTTCCAAAGAGAGCTGCGGAAGATCACATTGATCAATAAAGTGAGATATCTGGGACTCAGAGCAAGTTAGTCGGGACTCATATAGCTGGGAATAATAGCGCTGAAATCGCAAGTTAATCAGCTGTAGGTCAATTATCACTTCACCCCCAGAATCCTGGAGCGAAGAAAGCAACGGGACCCCCCTATGTTGACGAACAAGATGAGCCAGTAGTTTCCCTGCCTTGTCCCCATTTTCAAAGATATTTTGTTTCATATAAAAAATATGGCGAGCATTCAATTCGGAGAGTTTTGCTGAGTATCGCAGGGAACAGGAGACAAACCTGGCATAGGACGCCGAATCCCCACTTTCCACAAACTGACTTTCAGCCGCAGCAGCCTCCGACTCCAAAGTCTCCTCCTCACTAGTTTTAAGTTTATTTTGCGTAGATATAAGAGATATCAAAGAACCCCTTGCAGCAGCCTTGGCAGCCTCCCAAACAATTCCCTGAGGAGCAGAATCAACATTAATGGCGAAGTAGTCACAAAAAGCTTCCCTATGTCTAGAGACCAATTGCGCATTAGCCAACCAAACGGGGCTAAACTTCCAAACTCTGGGCCCAAGCCTCTGATTGCGATGCAGTGACAATAATAGCAGGGAATGATCGGAGGCCACCCTGGTTAGAAAACAGCAATCCGTAACCCAATTCAATGCCACCTGGTTAACAAACACATAGTCTATTCTAGATAATGTTTTATATGTGGCTGAATGACAGGAGAACTCCCGGTCCCTCGGATGAAGAGTTCTCCATACATCCATAAGCCCCATATCACGCACAAGATTGATAAAAGCATCTCTATTTAACTTGGAATCTATCACAGTCCCACCAAGTCTATCCAAATCAGGATTAGTACCTATATTAAAATCACCCATACAAACTATATGGTAATGTGTCTTGTCAGAGATATATATAAGCATTTCCTGAAGAATTGATGAGTCGAAAGGCGGTGGAATATAAACATTCATTAAGACAAACAGGGCTCCCTGCAGCTTACACGTTAAGAAAATGTAACGTCCCTGTGGGTCAGTCTTGAGATCAATAAATTCAAAAGAGACTGTTTTAGAGACAAGAATAGAAACACCCCTAGCATATGTGGAGTACGTGGCATGATAATGATTCCGTATCCAGTGCCTCCTAAGAGACAAGACCCTGCCCGCTGTAAGATGGGTTTCATGCAACATAACCACTCCCGGAGCTTTCCTCCTGACGTGATTCAGAACCAAGGACCGTTTAACGGCATCATTCAAGCCACGTACGTTCCATGATAACAATTTACAGGTCAATGGAGTCATTACTGACATAAGTGAAATGTGTTACATCTCGGGTCATCTGATGGGATCTGTTGAGGGCGAGGGGTGCCTGGAATCCCAGAAACCTAACCCCTAACCAAACAGTCCACCCTATCCCTAACCCTCCCAGCCTAGGAAACCAACCCACAGCAACAACCGTCCCAATCCTTATCCAAACATCCCACCCTATCTCCATCTCCCCCAACCCGACAGAGATTTTATCCCTGAAACAACCCAATCCCATGGCCTGCCAGCCAAAAAATCCTGACCCTTCCCTCCCGCCCTCCAAATATGAACCAGTTAACTTGTGACCAAATTGATCAACAGAACATAAACTATCCCGTCTACACCCCCCGCCCGACATAACAGCAGTATAAGGAAATAATAAGCATACCACTTCTACACATTGGTAACGAAAGAAAAGCATCTGAAACTCCATCACAGTCTCCCACAAAGCACAGTATTTCCCACACAATAATAAACCATGTCCCCTGGCATCACCCAGCTGTCTTTCCTCTCTCTCCTCTACTTCCCTTTCTCGTCCCCTCCCCCTTTCTCTTTTCCTCTCTTCCCGCCCATCTGCCCCGGTCCTGCACCCTCCGGGCAAAGCGAGGCATCCGCAAACTAGCAGATTTGAACAGCCAGAAGGGCCTGCAACACCAAAAGTAAGGCGATATAACAACCACCCTTTGCCCAAAGCGCACAAGTGAAGATCACATGAACACTGGAAAAAGACAATAACAATATCTAGTTTACACAAAAAAAAAAAAAAAAATCATGTCCCCTGGCATCACCCAGCTTTATTCCCGCCCATCCGCCCCGGTCTCGCACCCTCCGGGCAAAGCGAGGCATCCACAAACCAGCAGACTCAAACAGCCTCAAGGGCCGGCCACACCAAAACATGGCGATATAACAACTACCCTTCGCCCGAAGCGCGCAAGCCAAGACCACATGAACATTGAAAAATGACAATAACAGTATCAAGTTTAGAAAACAAAAAAAAAAATGCTCATAATACATGTTAAGGAGAGTTAAGCAGCAATACATTAGTATAACAAATCACTCCCCTCCCCTCAACCTTTCAGCTCCACTGGGGGCTTCACAGCAAGACTTCATGGAACATGGGCTGAAAGTCTCTACAAAGCAATCTTCTATGTCCACCAGGGATCCAGACCAAGGCAGCATGCCCCACTACCCTGAACCCCCAATCCGGCGGATCATCCACAGAAAGATCAGTCCAGGGGGAGGACACTTCGCCCACAGTCCGCTACAGGGACGCCAGGAAACAAAGGAAGCAGAGCAAAGACTCCGTAAACAAGAGTCACAGGTAGAAGAAAACTCAGGAAGTTGAGACTGTAGTATTGGTGCAGAAGATGGTGAAATGGAGAAGGAAGTTCAGTGAGCATCCACCCATTCTCTAGCCTCCGAATCCGATGTGAAAAAAATGGAATTGCCGTCATGAACAATCCGCAACCTGGCAGGGAACAGCATGGAATAGGATATGTTTTTCTCTCGTAACTTGCGTTTCACCTCCAGAAATTTGCGCCTTTGACGTTGAACATCAGCTGAGAAGTCTGGATAAAAGGAAATATTTTGATTTTCAAATGAAATTTGACCTTTCATCCTGGCCATGCGGAGTATGACGTCTCGATCCCTATAATTCAGAAGCTTGATAAACAGCTGGCGGGGAGGAGATCCAGGAAGTCTCGGGCCCGATGTGCCCTCTCAATGAAAGACGATGAGAGACCCTCCGCGCCAACGTGTTCCCGTATCCAATTTTCCATATATTGCTCAGGAGCATGACCCTCCCGGCCTTCCGGCAGCCCAAGTATATGAATATTACTGCGTCTAGATCTATTTGGTTTGCAGAGAGCGCACTTGGTTCTTCAAGTCATCCACCGTGGCAACCACAGGGGAGAGCATATCCTCCACAGTTGAGACACATTGTCGGACGTCAGTAATGCTTTCACGTAAATTTTGTTGGTCTGCATGCAGAAGATTTATCTCCACTTGCACAGTATCAATTTTGTTGGCCAGAACTTCCTGACAAGTAGCAATTGCAGACATTATTTCCGTAAATTGGGATTTCGAATCATCTCCCTCAGAGGCAGAAGATTGGGCCGGTGAAGCAGCCGCAGAGGAAGCCTCCAACATGGCCGTAACCTCCTCCTCCGCCATAGCTCTCCTAGCAAATTTGCTTAACTTTTTCCTGTACTCCAATGACTTCTTAACCATACTGGAATTGGAAAGAGAGGAGTAGATTAAATCAACAGAAGGCAAGGCAGCGTAGGGTGGACGATAATCACTGAGGCAGGCAGGCAGGCACATGCATAATTCGCCTTAGCAGAAGAGCATATTCATACATGGGATAACAGGGGAGTACATGTAGAGGAAAAACGACATACAGGGAAGTCAGCGGTGTCTGAACCTGAGATATTCAATGTTGTAGGCAGCAGACAGAGACATCAGCCACTATTAGGAATGGATTCCTCAACCGTTAATAAGCAGTAATCAGTAACAGGAGTACTGAATTTCAATTATACACGGGGCAGCAGGGGGAAATATACACAGGAGAGTAGACAAACAGGGGGTTATGTAGCATTCAGGTATTGATTCAGCAATAGGAGGTCCTCCAGCCGCTACCATAAGCATACATGAGGCACAGGAGGGAACATTTGCAGGGAAGACAGCACTCTTGGGGTTCAGCAGATCAACTCCAGATAATAGGTAGCACCCAGCTATATCATAACAATAAGAGGCTCTCCAGTATCTCCAGGCTGCTATTGATGATATTCAATCTAGAGATAAAGTCCCAGCTAAGGAGCAATAGATTCTTCTGATATTGATGTTGGTGCAGAATTATTCTGTAGTAGAAAAAATTATAACATGGGGCAGAGAGGGGAACAAATATGGGACAGGCGACAAACAGGGGATATCCTCAGGAATGCAACTGGAGTGTCAAACTCTGGCAGTAAGCTCCCCAAAAATGTTGAGTAATAGGTAAGTGCTCAAACTATTGGCCAGGTAAAGGTGACTAGGAAAGAAAATAACAAACGGGAGGAGCACTAAAAGGGGCACTACCTGGCCATATACATACGAATTAGCAAAAAACAGCCACTTACTATTGAATGTAAATGCAGCAGGAGGACCCCCGCATCTGCTCCACTTCACAACGCTGTGTACTCTGCAACCAACAAAAGCTGTGATATTGATTGCAGGCACTTTAATTCCTGCTTCAGCAGGACTAGTAATACATCCACTGCCTCCCCCATCACCCGATCCCGGGTCCGGCAGAAGAGGCTTCAGGCCCTAGGCCCCAAGCGCCGATGAAGTAGAGGAGACAACGGTCCCGGCTGGAAGCTAAAGATATTAAAAGCAGGTAGGGCAATTCGCGTGTTGCAGAGGTGAACTTTAGATGCGGATGGTAGTGGATTCCTACCGTTGGCAGTGGAGCTATCTTCAGACACGTCCGTCTGATTCGCCGCCGGGCGGAAGCGGTATGCAAGGCCGCGGCTCCAGGCCCGAACGTGCAGGTAATGTTGCCAGGTTCCAAAAACACAAATAAGGGCTTTCCCAGACTGCCCAGGAATCAGTAAGTGTAGCTGAAGTGGTAGCACCGTGAAAACTGAGCTCTGCTGTCCGGATTACGATGGGTACAAAATACCAGGCACGGAGCTTTTCCCAAGCGTGACTGCACAGTGTGGCTGCCAGGCCACGCCCCCCCCAGGGCAATATTTTTAATTGTGAGAAGCCAGGACACTGGAGATGGAAGTGTAGACTGCCACCTATGCAGAGCCCTCAGACACAGAAACAGCCTGTCTCAGATGCAGCAATGCAGACAGTACTTAAGAATGCCTTTTTATTACTCCCAATTTCCCAGTTAACATGATGGGATGTGACCTAATGACGTAACTTAGAAGCTCACTTAAAGTGACAGATAAGGGGTGTGTGATTTGTTCTTCACCCTATAGTTTGATGGCTTCTTATTCACACATGGCTACCTCAATGACTAACCCTGTAATGCCTACATGTTCTTTACAATTAACCCTGGATATCAGCATATTATTGAAAGGAATATTTTCTTGTGTATGTGCTCCCACCACTCGGGTTAGTGTTTGGTTTTAGACCTCTGTGTGTATATATGGTGTAAGTGATGTATGAAATAATGTTCTAATTCAAGGAATATGGGTGACCCCTGCTAAGGTTTTCATTGTTGCAAATGATGGAGTGTGCCTATGGATGTGTAGGGAAAATCTGGTTCAGGCATCAGTGTTTATACCATTAGACCCAATTTACTCTGCTGTATCCATAACACATTCAGGTCCAAAGTATAATCTACCTGACTAGTGTTGAGCGAGCACCCCGATGCTCGGGTGCTCGGGTGCTCTGACCGAGCACCGCCGGAGGCTCGAGTGCTCGGCCGAGCACCCGAGCCCCATTGAATTCAATGGGGCGACACGAGCATTACACCAGGCACCCCCTGCTCTGATGAGGGGAGGGTGCCTGGTCAATGCCCCCCTTCATCTCTACAATGCCCCTCTTCCACAATGTCCCCCTTCCACAATGTCCCCCTTCATCTCCGCAATGCCCCCTTCATCTCCGCAATGCCCCCCTTCCACAATGTCTACCCTTCCACAATGTCCCCCTTCCACAATGTCCCCCTTCATCTCCAAAATGTCCCCCTTCATCTCCGCAATGCCCCCTTCATCTCCGCAATGTCCCCCTTCCACAATGTCCCCCTTCATCTCCGCAATGCCCCCTTCATCTCCGCAATGCCCCCCTTCCACAATGTCTACCCTTCCACAATGTCCCCCTTCCACAATGTCCCCCTTCATCTCCAAAATGTCCCCCTTCATCTCCAAAATGTCCCCCTTCATCTCCACAATGCCCCCTACCTCCAGTCCCTGGTGGTCCAGCGGAGCGTCTGTAAGATCTGTGCCTCCTTCCGGCACAGATCCCTGCCACCCGAACATGTCGGGCGAGCACATGGCGGTACTCGACGAGTACCGCCATGTGCCGAGCAGAGCGATGCTCGAGCCGATCCGAGCATCGGCCGAGCATGCTCGCTCAACACTATACCTGACACATTGCACACACTTCCTAATTCCTTGTGGGCTGAAAGTTCCACACACCTAGGTTTAGACCGAGTGCTTCTCCCGTGTAGGTTAAGCAATATCCCTTGTCACAAGAAAAGGAAAAGGGCATAAAACTCATTACAGATGAGCTACTAAATAAGAATATTATAAAGCCAATCGTATCACCTTATAACACTCCTATCAATTCAGTTCCAGAACCAGGATCTTCTCAGTGGTGGTTGATGCAGGATATCACGGCAGTGAATGAGTTAACTCAGCCATTGGCACCCATACTGACTGATGTAAACTCTATTTTGTCTGCAGTACAATCATCAGCCACTTGCTTTATTTTTGCAGTGCTTTCTTTAGCATTCCGATACACCCTGACATGAAACCGCTGTTTGCTTTCACGTATAAAGTGAATCGGTATACGTGGAATAGATTGTATGTCGATTTTCCCACCGTCTATTCTGCTGTAGTCAGGAAAACCCTAGAGTCTAGATCACCTGATTGTGGCTCTACGTTGCTTCAGTATGTGGATAATTTTTTTTGTTGTGTGGCACATATGAAGAATCCTGTATGAAAGATACATTTATATTGTTGCAGCATTTAGAAAGACTGGTCATAAGGTATAGCTTGCTAAGCTACAGTATTGTCAAGAGACTGTGAAATACCTAGGATTTGTGTTATCGCATGGACAGAGGCTACTGGCTCCTGCGCGAGTAAAAGCTATTAACTCACTTCCAAAGCCAAACACTAAAACTGCATTGTTATCTTTCCTAGGTATGGTGACTTACTGTAGGCAATGGATCTCAGACTGTTTTTACTATGATCACATATTGAGACAGGGTACCTTGAGAGATGCTGTTATATAAAGCATTAATAACAGCCTTGTGCTCTGGGACTGCCTAACTCCTCTCTCCCGTTTCCCTTGGATTGTACGGAGGGAGGTTCCTCTGTTTCAGGTGTCCTTGCACAGGACCATAGCTGCGACTATAGACCAGTGGCTTATTATTCCAAAGTACTACCACCAGTGGTTCAGGGCCTGCCTGCATGCTTAGGAGCTCTAGCAGCCTGTGCTATGATGGTAGAGGTGACTCAGACACATGGCTGCACAGAAAATATCTAGTTATGAAACTATTCTTACAGCAACCCAAAATGTACACATTCAATATTGCTCCTCACATGCTGAACCCTCTGTGACCTTACATATATTACTTCTACATTCTCCCTTTGACATATCAGAGGCTGAGGCACATGATTACTTACCATTCACATGGATACCTGACCAGGACCTGACCGGCAGTCTGTTCCCCTTGAATGTGTTAAGACTGCATATGTGGATGGGTCATGCTCAAAATCAGCTGACGGGGTATACCTGACAGGATTTTCTGTAGTCCAATTACCAGATAAGGTATTAATGGCTGACACTTTACCTTTTGTATCTGCCAAAGCTGCTGAACCAATAGCTCTAACACAAGTATGTTAGCTATTTGTAAACAGAGATGTGACTATAGTGACTGACTCCAGGTATGCTTTTGGAGTGGTACATGAATTTAGAATTATATGGAGAAATAGAGGAGTTGTGACAGCTGACAGAAAAGGTATTTCACATGCTTAATTGGTAATGATCTGTTGGCTTCTATATTATTGCCATGAACCATAGCAGTAGTTAAATGCAAGGACCATAGTATAGTTGACAATGATACCTCCATTTCCATCCCCAGATATACAAAAGGAGGGTCTGACACTAGACCATAATGGTCTATGATCAGACAAGAAGGGTTGAATAGGGGTACCAAAAACAGCTGCACCAATTTGTATCAGTATTTTCATGGATTTGGCCACATTGGTAAGAAACAGATAATTTTGGGTTTGAGAAAACTAGTGGATAATCAAATATCTAGATGTCTCACATGCGTAAGAAATAATGTACAGAAAATAACTCACGGTGCTCATGACCATTTGCCACCCCCTGAGGGACCAATGCAATAGTTACAAATAGACTTTACACACATGGCTAAATCAGGAGGCATCCAATACCTATTGGTTATATATGATTAGATTTCCATATGGGTTGAAGCTTTTTCCAAACCGTTGCAAGAATACTATGTACAGAAATAATTCCCAGATTTGGATGCCCTCTGATGATCAATAGTGACAAAGGTATACCATTCACAGCAAAAATTACACACCACAGAGATGAGATTTTGTGCATACAATGGAAATTTCACACCATGGACGGTCACCATTAGGCACAGGTTGGAGTAGGCCCACTGGGAGATGCCTGGGGGTCTTGGCACGAGCACAGATGGCACAGGCTGCAGTAAAGGTGGAGCAATCGGGAGGGCCACCAAAATAACTGAGATAGAGACCAAATTAGCTGATCCCTCCCGATATGCCCAGCCGCCTTAGAAGAATGGTATGTCTCCAATAGATGGGTACAGAACGGCTCATCCACAAAACACTTGCCAACTGGGGTTTCAGGAGTCGTCCTTGCTTGAGAAGCCAAAATTTTCTTCCCCCAGTGGCGAAGTGATGCTAGTACGTATAGTGGCCAGAATACAATCTGGCATAATAATAGGTACTGGTTCTTCCTCCCTCTCAATGTCAGATACAAACTGTCTAGACAGAGCGTCTGCCCGCACATTCTTTGAACCTGGCAGATAGGACACCACAAAATTGAACCGGGACAGAAAGAGTGCCCACCTAGCCTGTTGTGAGGACAGTCTCTTTGCTTCAGAGAGATACTTTAAATTGTTGTGGTCAGTTAGGATTAACACTGGCATCCTGGTACCTTCCAATAGGTGACACCATTCTTTAAGTGCCAGAATAATAGCCTGGAGCTCCCTGTCACCAATCTCATAGAGACTTTGGGCGCTGGAAAGTTTTTTGAAAAGAACCCACAAGGTCTCAAGGTACCACCACCCACAGGGCATTGGGAAAGCACTACCCCAACCCCAACCTCAGAGGCATCAACTTCCAAGGTAAAGGGCAGGGCGGGATTAGGGTGGGACAGTACCGGAGCAGAGCAAATGCAGATTTCAGTGTCTCAAAAGCGTTTTCAGCTGCCTCAGACCATTGAGAGGGAGTAGCGCCCTTATGTGTCAAGTCAGACAGAGGTTTCACAATAGTAGAAAAGTTCTGGATAAATTTCCTATAATAGTTGGCAAAGCCCAGAAAGCGCTGAATAGCTTTTAACCCTTTGGGGCGAGGCCACTGTAGGACTGCTGCCAACTTCTCCTGGTCCATAGCAATGCCATCTCTAGAAATCACGATTCCCAGGAATGGTACTTGGGACCTATGAAATTTGCATTTCTCTAGTTTACAGAACAGTTTATTTTTGCGTAATTGAAGCAAAACCTCAGAGACATCCTTGATATGCTGGGTAAGGGTGGCAGAGTGAATCAATATATCATCTAGATATACCACCACACAGGACTGAAGCATGTCACGAAGGATGTCATTAATAAATTCTTGGAACACCGCAGGTGCATTGCATAGACCAAATGGCATCACCAGATATTCATAATGCCCTGATCTGGTATTAAATGCTGTCTTCCACTCATCTCCAGCCTTAAATCTGATCAGGTTATATGCAGCCCGGAGACCAAGTTGTCACGGTTTATTATGACTCTCAGACACAAGTTTTAGGTAAAAAAAATCAATTTTATTGAAATAATAAATGATAACTTAGGATGGCAATAACATACATATATATATATACAGAATATAGCACAGACAGAAGGCAGACTCTACCGGTCCTGTCAATATACCGGACAGGACAGTCTTTAGGCTCTACCGGCCTTGCCAATACCGGGTAAGGCAACCTGCAGATGGAATAGCATAACGGTTTTACCGGCCTTACCAAATTACCGGGCAAGGCAGCCTCAATAGATACACAATGTAGGCTCTACCGGCCCTGCCAATACCGGGTAAGGCAACCTCAGATGGAATGTGGTAAAAGGTTCTACCGGCCTTACCAATAACGGGCAGGGCAGCCCAGAGATAATAGCAGCAGTCAGATGGAACTGGCAAATTAGCAGAATCGTTAAGCAGCAAGGCTTTGGAGCAAACCAGCGTCCGCACGCTGGAAACAACACTGAATAGTATAGCCGTTAGGCTTAGCGAGCAAACCAGTGACCGCACACTGGAGTAACAAGCGAGTAGTATAGCCGCAAGGCTTAGGAGCAAACCAGCGTCCGCACGCTGGGACCAACACAGATTAGCATAGCTGATAGGCTTTGGAGCAAACCAGTGACCGCACACTGGCGTAACAAGCGAGTTTGTATAGCCGCAAGGCTTAGGAGCAAACCAGCGTCCGCACGCTGGGACCAACACAGATTTGTATAGCTGAAAGGCTTTGGAGCAAACCAGTGACCGCACACTGGTGTAACAAGTGAGTTTGTATAGCCGCAAGGCTTAGGAGCAAACCAGCGTCCGCACGCTGGGACCAACACAGAATTGTATAGCTGATAGGCTTTGGAGCAAACCAGTGACCGCACACTGGTGTAACAAGCGAGTTTGTATAGCCGCAAGGCTTAGGAGCAAACCAGCGTCCGCACGCTGGGACCAACACAGATTTGTATAGCTGATAGGCTTTGGAGCAAACCAGTGACCGCACACTGGTGTAACAAGCGAGTTTGTATAGCCGCAAGGCTTAGGAGCAAACCAGCGTCCGCACGCTGGGACCAACACAGATTTGTATAGCTGATAGGCTTTGGAGCAAACCAGTGACCGCACACTGGTGTAACAAGCGAGTTAGTATAGCCGCAAGGCTTGGGAGCAAACCAGCGTCCGCACGCTGGGACCAACACGGAATTGTAGCAATGTCACCAACGCGACCAGGCAGAAGGTCGCCAGGATACTGAAGACAGGTGATGAGATGACAGGAACCAGCAACGATCAGTCAGGTCAGAAAACAGCAGAGAAGTTCAGCAGGAACTGCAACACCAGAGACTAGGCCGGAACCAGGACTGGAAGTACTTCAGCATGCAGGAAACACTGGAACAGTAGAGATCAGGAACTCAGGAACACATGAGAACAGGAACTCAGGAACACTGGAACAGAGGCCCAGCTATCACTAGCATAGTGATAGCAAGAAGGTCAGAAACAACACGAAAGGGCACTCAAAGGGTGCCCAATCCAGGTTTAAATAGTCAATAAGAGGCGGGCTATCTGCAGACAGCCAATAGAAGCCCCCTACTGGTGACAGACAAGTAACTGCAGCAAATCACGGGCACCGTGATAGTACCCCCCTTTCAAAGACCCCCTCTCCTAGAATAGGGTTTAGGTTTCTGCGGGTAATTGGCATGAAAGGCCCTAGTTAACCTAGGTGCATGAAGGTCCGTACTATCCACCCATGACCGATCCTCAGGACCATACCCTGTCCAATGTACCAGGTACTGTACCCTTCCTCTAAGCCTACGGGAATCAATAATGCTCTGAACCTCGTACTCCTCCTGGCCCTCGACCTCAACAGGTCCTGGCACCACAGGTGTGGTAGTATAGCGATTGCAAACCAGAGGCTTAAGAAGGGACACATGGAACACATTATGGATACGCATGGATGCAGGTAGGTCTAGTGCATAGGAGACAGGGTTAATTTTGCGAATAACTCTGTATGGACCAATAAACCGAGGAGCCAACTTATTAGACGGAACCTGCAGCTTGAGATTTCTGGAGGAAAGCCATACTCTATCCCCAACCTGAAAGGAAACCGCTGGAAGCCTTCTGCGATTAGCATGGCGCTGATGACGCTGAAATGACTGACCAAGTGCCCTCTGAACTTGTGCCCATGTGGAACGGAGTTGCTCGATATGCTCATCCAGAGCTGGAATCTGTTGCGTCTGAAATGAGTCTGGAAGCAAACAGGGCTGGAACCCATAATTAATCAGAAACGGAGAGCTCCCAGATGAAGAATTGACCGCACAGTTCCTGGCGAACTCTGCCCAAGGCAACAAGTCGGACCAATTATCATGATGGTCAGTAACGAAACAACGGAGAAATTGTTCCAAGCCCTGATTAGCTCGTTCAGCGGCTCCATTGGTCTGGGGATGGTAGGCAGAGGAGAAGGACAGCTGTATGCCCATCTGTTGGCAAAATGCCCTCCAAAATCTAGACACAAACTGGCTCCCCCTGTCAGACACCAGTACCCTAGGCACTCCATGCAACCGGAATACTTCTCTGGCGAACACCATTGCCAATTCCTTCGCTGAAGGAAGACCACGGAGGGGCACGAAATGAGCCATTTTAGAAAACCTGTCCACCACCATGAATATAAAGGAGTACCCCTTCGACATAGGCAACTCTCCCATAAAATCAATGGAAACATGAGACCAGGGGCGTTCGCCATTAGGCACCGGTTGAAGCAAGCCCACAGGGAGATGTCTCGGGGTCTTAGCGCGGGCGCAGGTGGCACAGGCATTCGTAAATTCGGCACAATCGTTTCTCATGGAAGGCCACCAAAATAACTGAGAAAGGGACCATAACAATTGGTCTCTACCAATATGTCCCGCAGCCTTAGAGGAATGGTAGGTTTCGAGCAGCCTAGTACGAAATGATTCAGCGACAAAACATTTGCCCACTGGGGTTTCATGGGGAGCGGACCCCTGAGAGGCCAGGATCTCCTCCCCTAGAGGAGAAGTGATACTCGTGCGTATAGTAGCCAGTATTCTATCAGGTTGGATGATAGGAGCTGGTGCTTCCACTCTGTCACTGTCGGCCTCAAATTGTCTTGACAGTGCATCAGCCCTGATATTTTTTGACCCTGGCAAATATGATACAATGAAATTAAATCGAGACAGGAACAGTGCCCACCTGGCCTGACGAGAGGACAATCTCTTGGCCTCCGAGAGATAGGTCAGATTCTTATGATCAGTTAGGATTAAGACAGGATTCTTAGTACCTTCAAGCAAATGACGCCATTCCTTAAGAGCAAGGATAATGGCCAATAATTCTCTGTCACCTATCTCATAGTGGCTTTGAGTGACAGTCAACTTTTTAGAGAAAAACCCACAAGGTCTGAGAGTTCCACCTTTCTCGTGTCGCTGCGAAAGTACTGCCCCGACCCCAATATCTGAGGCATCAACCTCTAACGTAAATGGAAGTAAAGGATTGGGGTGGGATAACACAGGAGCCGCAGCAAATGCCAGCTTCAAATTCTCAAAGGCTTTCTCAGCAGATACCGGCCAACAAGAAGGATTAGCACCCTTGTGCGTAAGATCGGACAGAGGTTTGACAATGGAAGAAAAGTTCTTAATAAACCTCCTATAATAATTAGCGAAACCCAGGAAACGCTGTATGGCTTTAAGACCCTTGGGTTTTGGCCATTGTAGGACAGCTGACAACTTTTCTTTGTCCATGGCAATGCCATCATTGCCAATTATGAACCCCAAGAATGGCACACTGGTTCTATGAAACTCACATTTTTCCATTTTACAAAATAATTTGTTCTCACGGAGTCGTAGCAATACTGCGGATACATCTTTGATGTGCTGTGCCATGTTTTGGGAGTAAATCAGTATATCGTCGAGGTACACCACAACACATGTCTGTAACATATCTCTCAGAACATCATTTATCAGTTCCTGGAAAACTGCGGGTGCATTACACAGCCCAAAAGGCATTACTAGATACTCGTAGTGCCCAGCTCGAGTATTAAAGGCAGTTTTCCACTCATCACCTGCTCGAATGCGAACCAGATTGTAAGCGGCCCGTAGGTCCAACTTGGTAAATATCGAAGCGCCCTTAAGCCTGTCAAAAAGCTCGGTGATGAGTGGTATTGGGTATGCGTTTTTAGCCATTAGTTTATTCAAGCCCCGGTAGTCAATGCATGGTCTTAATTCGCCATTTTTCTTTTTTACAAAAAAGAACCCAGCCCCAGCTGGAGAGGTAGATTTACGTATGATCCCTCTAGCAAGGGCATCAGAAATGTAATCCTCCATAGCCTTATTTTCATCACAAGATAATGGATAAGTGCGTCCTTTCGGAGGTACTGCACCAGGCTGCAATTCAATGCAACAATCATAAGGTCTATGCTGGGGTAGCATACTAGCCTCTCCTTTGCTAAAAACATCGCCAAACTGTTGGTACACATCCGGCATAGCAGAGGAGGTGCACATGACCTTAATAGGCTGGATGACGCACTTGTCCATACAAAACTGGGACCAAGCAGCAATTTCACACTTTTTCCAATCGAATTGTGGGTTATGTAACTGTAACCACGGAAATCCCAATATCACCGCATGGTGCGGGGAATTAATCAGTTGAAACTGCTGCTCTTCTCTGTGAAGTGCCCCAATAGTCATAGACAATGGCATAGTTTCAAATATAACCTGAGGCGGTTCTAAGGGTCTACCATCAATCGCTTCAATAGTCAAGGGGTTTTCTCTTTCAATGCGTGGAACTCCGTGCAATTCAGCAAAGGTATTATCCATAAAATACCCTGCTGCACCGGAGTCAACCAAGGCCAAAACCTCCACAGAGCGTTGTGCCCAAGACAATACCACCTGTATGGTGGGTTTCATTATGCCCGACACTGGGGACGATTGTACACCACCTAGGGCCTGTCCCCCAAGATACCCTAGGTGTGTGCGTTTCCCGGACGTACCGGACAGGAATTTAGCAAGTGCCCTTTTTTACCGCAGTATAAACATAACCCTTGTTTTTTGCGATATAGTCTCTCAGCCTTGGATAGTCTAGTGAAGCCTATTTCCATAGGTTCACTTGTTTCCCGTACTGGTTCACTAGACTTCAATGCCAAGGGAGGGATGGGTGGGCAAAACATGCTACTAGGCTCATTATTTTTTGACCGTAACTTACGATCTCTGGCAATTGATCTCTCACGTATTCTGGAGTCAATTATCATAACATACTCAATGTAATCATCTAGATCAATAGGTAGATCTTTAGCAGCGATTTCGTCTTTAATGTGGTCATTCAGGCCTTGAGAGAAGGCTGCCAATAATGCCTCGTTATTCCAACCTACCTCTGCTGCCAATGTGCGGAATTCGATGGCATAGTCGCCCACTGTACGCCTGCCCTGTTGTATCTCCATAAGGCGTTTGGCAGCAGAGGTGGTTCTACCAGGAGGCTCAAACACTCTTCGAAAGGAACGCACAAATTCACTAAAGTTCTTAGTACAAGGTTTAGCATTCTCCCACAAGGGGTTAGCCCAGGCCAATGCTCTGCCAGTGAGCAGTGATATCGTGAACCCCACTTTACTACGATCATTGGGAAATGCGTGTGCTGTCAATTCCATAAAGATTTCGAGTTGATTGATGAACCCTCTGCAGAGACTAGGGTCACCATCATATCTTAGCGGCAAGGGTGCAGAAGCCGTTAACCCTTTAGCAGTACCCCCTAGGGGTCTGGTATCACTTTCCGGTGTCTGACTTGGCGAGACCACCGGGCTAGAGCTAGATTGGTCAGCAGGTACCGTGCGTTCAAGGATCGTTTGAATTGCAACTGCCAACTGATCCAAACGTTGCTCGAGCACATCCATCCTCCAATGGATATTCTGTGCGTTACCTTGACCCTTGCTGTCTGAGGTCATGGCCCTTTCGTACTGTCACGGTTTATTATGACTCTCAGACACAAGTTTTAGGTAAAAAAAATCAATTTTATTGAAATAATAAATGATAACTTAGGATGGCAATAACATACATATATATATATACAGAATATAGCACAGACAGAAGGCAGACTCTACCGGTCCTGTCAATATACCGGACAGGACAGTCTTTAGGCTCTACCGGCCTTGCCAATACCGGGTAAGGCAACCTGCAGATGGAATAGCATAACGGTTTTACCGGCCTTACCAAATTACCGGGCAAGGCAGCCTCAATAGATACACAATGTAGGCTCTACCGGCCCTGCCAATACCGGGTAAGGCAACCTCAGATGGAATGTGGTAAAAGGTTCTACCGGCCTTACCAATACCGGGCAGGGCAGCCCAGAGATAATAGCAGCAGTCAGATGGAACTGGCAAATTAGCAGAATCGTTAAGCAGCAAGGCTTTGGAGCAAACCAGCGTCCGCACGCTGGAAACAACACTGAATAGTATAGCCGTTAGGCTTAGCGAGCAAACCAGTGACCGCACACTGGAGTAACAAGCGAGTAGTATAGCCGCAAGGCTTAGGAGCAAACCAGCGTCCGCACGCTGGGACCAACACAGATTAGCATAGCTGATAGGCTTTGGAGCAAACCAGTGACCGCACACTGGCGTAACAAGCGAGTTTGTATAGCCGCAAGGCTTAGGAGCAAACCAGCGTCCGCACGCTGGGACCAACACAGATTTGTATAGCTGAAAGGCTTTGGAGCAAACCAGTGACCGCACACTGGTGTAACAAGTGAGTTTGTATAGCCGCAAGGCTTAGGAGCAAACCAGCGTCCGCACGCTGGGACCAACACAGAATTGTATAGCTGATAGGCTTTGGAGCAAACCAGTGACCGCACACTGGTGTAACAAGCGAGTTTGTATAGCCGCAAGGCTTAGGAGCAAACCAGCGTCCGCACGCTGGGACCAACACAGATTTGTATAGCTGATAGGCTTTGGAGCAAACCAGTGACCGCACACTGGTGTAACAAGCGAGTTTGTATAGCCGCAAGGCTTAGGAGCAAACCAGCGTCCGCACGCTGGGACCAACACAGATTTGTATAGCTGATAGGCTTTGGAGCAAACCAGTGACCGCACACTGGTGTAACAAGCGAGTTAGTATAGCCGCAAGGCTTGGGAGCAAACCAGCGTCCGCACGCTGGGACCAACACGGAATTGTAGCAATGTCACCAACGCGACCAGGCAGAAGGTCGCCAGGATACTGAAGACAGGTGATGAGATGACAGGAACCAGCAACGATCAGTCAGGTCAGAAAACAGCAGAGAAGTTCAGCAGGAACTGCAACACCAGAGACTAGGCCGGAACCAGGACTGGAAGTACTTCAGCATGCAGGAAACACTGGAACAGTAGAGATCAGGAACTCAGGAACACATGAGAACAGGAACTCAGGAACACTGGAACAGAGGCCCAGCTATCACTAGCATAGTGATAGCAAGAAGGTCAGAAACAACACGAAAGGGCACTCAAAGGGTGCCCAATCCAGGTTTAAATAGTCAATAAGAGGCGGGCTATCTGCAGACAGCCAATAGAAGCCCCCTACTGGTGACAGACAAGTAACTGAAGCAAATCACGGGCACCGTGATACAAGTTTAGTAAAGATGGAAGAGCCCTTTAACCTGTCAAATAACTCAGTAATGAGTGGAATGGGGTAGGCATTCTTAGAAATCAACTTATTCAACCCCCGGTAATCAATACATGGCCTAAGCTCGCCATTCTTCTTCTTTACAAAGAAGACGCTGGCACCAGCCGGAGAGGTAGACTTGCAAATAATCCCTCTTTTAAGGGCGTCCTCAGTGTATTCCTCTATAGCCCTATTTTCATCACCCGAGGGCAGATCGATAGCGCAATCATAGGGTCTGTGCTGAGGCAGAGCTCTAGCCTCCCCCTTGCTGAATACGTCACAGAATTCTTGATATTCAGCTGGCACGGAGGGAGAGGTACACAGTAACTTGACAGGGTGTGACAGACAGTTTCCAGCACAGTACTCCGACCATGATTTGACTTCACATCTCTGCCAGTCAAACTGAGGATTATGTGATAGTAACCATGGAAACCCCAGAATGACGGCATGATGAGGCGAACAAATTATTTGGAAACGTACCTCCTCCTTTTGGAGAGCCCCAACCGCCATAGTAATAGGGGTTGTTTCCATGGTGATAAATGCTGGTTCCAAAGGTCTGCCATCTATGGCCTCAATAGCCAGTGGAGACTCCCTTTTGACTAATGGAATTTTGTGCAATTCGGCAAAGGATTGGTCCATGAAGTAACCAGCTGCACTGGAGTCTATCAGTGCCATAACTACCACAGACAGGTCTGCCCAATAGAATACCACCTGAATGGTGGGTTTCTGTGTACTAGGATCTAGGGACTGCTGTACGCCACCTAGGGCCTGTCCCCCAAGGTACCCTAAGTGCGTCCATTTCCTGGCCATACCGGACATGTGCATAATAGGTGCCCAGCTTTACCACAGTATAAGCATAGGCCCTGTCTTTTGCGGTGCGCCCTCTCCTCCTTAGTCAGTCTGGTGAACCCGAGCTGCATTGGCTCTCCAGCCTCGGGTGAACGTTCAGAAGGAATGGGTGGCGAGGGTGGGTTTAAAGGACTGCCATGCCCATAATTTCTGGATCTTGCCCTTTTTGCCAACCGTCTTTCACGAATGCATGAGTCAATAAGCAAGACATAGTCAATATACTCGTCCAGATCACTGGGCACATCTCTGGCAGCAATTTCATCTTTAATGGATTCAGATAGACCCTGAGCAAAGGCTGCCACTAACGCCTCGTTGTTCCAGCCCACCTCGGCTGCCAAGGTCCGAAACTCAATGGCATAGTCGCCCAAGGTACGATCGCCCTGTTGTATCTCCATTATCCTTTTGGCAGCGGAGGCAGCTCTACCAGGGACCTCAAATACTCTGCGGAACTTTCTTACGAACTCATTAAAGTTCAGAGTGCAGGGTTTGACATTTTCCCACAGAGGATTAGCCCATGCCAGTGCTTTGCCAGTCAATAGCGATATCATAAATCCGACCTTGCTCCGATCATTAGGAAATGCCTGGGGCGTTAGTTCCAGGAATATCTCCAATTGATTGATAAAGCCTCTGCATAGAGAAGGTTCGCCATCATATCTTAATGGTAACGGCGCCGCCACCGTTAGGCCTCTGATAGGTCTAGTAGGAACTACAGACTGATTATCAGGTGTTGAGACTGGAGAGACCACCGGGTCCTGGTTTGGTTTGTCAAGGTGTACCATACTCTCAAGTAAAGTTTGTAAGGCCAGTGCCAACTGGTCTAGGCGCTGCTCATGAACATCCATTCTCCAGTGGATGTTCTGTGTACTGCTCTCCCCTTTGCTGTCCGAGGTCATGGCCCTTTCATACTGTAACGGTTTTCAGACACTCAGACAGCAGGTTTGAATAAAATACAGTTTTATTTAAAAAAAATAAAGGACAAGGATCGCCCTCAATAGGCAACACAGTAAATAGCGTAATATAGGCTACATAGGCCTTCACAGGACCAGTATACAGAAGTACAAATAATACATATACTGTATATTTTTTTCACACTTTGCCTTTAAGAGCAGGCCTTAGGCCTTCTCTAGCTTAAATGATCCTAGTTTGGTATCAGCTATTCCTCACATGATCTGTGGGGGCTGATATAAAGGTCACATTATTATAGAGTGAGCTGTTGGATCCACAGCTCCCTCATATTCTCACAATGCAGATCCATTGGGGTCTTTTTGTATTAGGCAAGTCCACTATGTACATCTTTTCATTAGAATGTATGTCTCCTGTTTTTAATTGCACCACACTGGGACCCAGAAGCAATAAAAAGAGCACATTTAAAGGGTCCCTTGCTCTCCAACGCATTTATAATAACATCTCCTCAGGGAATTTTAAGTTTTATTTTAATTTTTAGATAGGGCATTACAGATGTATAGAGTAGGACTTGCCGTACAGTGAGAAACCTTGGCGAGGTGGCAAGCTTACCCGCAACTTGGCCAATTTGTGAAAACTAATATCTCACTTATTTTATTTATTCAGAAATATTATTATATATGCTAAACAGAGGGCACATATTTATTTTATTTCATTTATTTAGAAATATTATTATATATGCTAAACACAGGGCACATATTTATTTTATACATAGAGAAGCGCCGGATTGTTGTTGTCTGTTTGTTTATACTTTGGGTTTTGGCTTGAAGTTTGGGGGTCTGGAGAGCCCTTATCCCTGGCTGCTATCTATGTATACACTTTATATTCACATTTAAATATTAAAATTAATTTATTGTATGTATTGGTTATGGTGAGTTGGCGCTGGGAGTTTTCTTTTGTCTTTTTAGGCTCAGAATAGTGACTGGCAATCAATAGTTAATTACAAAGGAATCGTAAGTCTCTGTTGTGGTGTTTGGCACGCCCAAGGTGTTTAAGAGGCAGCAATAGGTGCTAGATATCGCAACACCTTAAGTCCATAGAAGTAGAGAGCTGCTTAGGCAGTACAGAGACTCAGGCAGAACACTGAAGAGTAGTTAGCAGATAGCCCCCACGGGCGTATAATGGAGACAACTTGTAATGCTGGAGTGTGAGCCAATAGCCCCCACGGGCGTATAACGGAGACAACTGGTACTGCAAGAGCATGAGCCAATAGCCCCACGGGCATATATAACGGAGACCAACTGTACAGTGATAGCTTGAGCCAATAATCCCCACGGGCGTATAACGGAGACAACTTGCACTGCAAAAGCATGAGCCAGTAGCCCCACGGGCATAACAACGGACACTGGGTACTGCAAGAGCTTGAGTCGATAGCCCCCACAGGCGTTAGTAACGGAAACCACCGGTGCTGCAAGTGTTTGAGCCAAGAGCCCCACCGGGCAGTAACGGAGAGTAACTCTGAAGGAGCTAGAGCCAATAGCACCTCCCACGGGCACGTTAACGGAGACCGACTACTCTGCTTAGTTGACAATTTGAGCTGCCGTCTAACCAAGGCCACAATGCGGCCGGCTCAGCAGGAGCAGCGGATGACTGCAACGGCTCTGCAAGAGTTAACAACAGCACCAGTGGTAGGATAAGGAGCTCTGCAAGTACAATCGGAGGCTCAGCGTGTGAAGGGATCGCTCTGCAAGTGCCAAGAAAGACTCAGCTTTGGTAGTACAGCTCTGCGAGAGTAATGGAAGACTCAGCTCAGGAGACGCGGCTCAGCAGGAGTTAATGGTTGCAGTCTCAATCAGCTCTGACACGAACACAGCAGGAATCAGAATGTCGCCGGAGCGACAACAGCAGCTGGCAGCAGGAACGGCAGTAGAGACTGTAGCAGCTGGTGCTGGTCACAGAGCAGTAAGTCAGCCAGGCCGGGTCAGATCACGGAGGAGATTCTCAGACAAGCCAGATCAGCAATGAGCAGGAACATCAGCCAGGCCGGGTCAGATCACGGAGGAGATTCTCAGACAAGCCAGATCAGCAATGAGCAGGAACGTCAGCCAGGCCAGGTCAGATCATGGAGCAGGAACACAGGAGCGTAGTCAGAACAGGCCAAATCGGTACACAGGAAATCAGGAACGCAGGAACACAGCAACAGCAACACTGGCTCTGGAACACCACAAAAGAGCACCTGACAGGTGTCACTGGTCAGGTATAAAAAGGTCACCAGGGGCGGGCCAAACAGGCTCAACCAATAGGGGAGCAGCACAAGCGAGTGACAGAGAGAGAGCACGATACTTCTTGATACTCCATCAAGAAGGCCCGTTAGCTCTTTTTGATATAATGTACTCACTTTTCACTTTACAATATTTTATATAAATCCTCATCCCCAATCAATCTATGGCCTTCTGCTATATAATCAGTTGTATTCTGTATCATTATCGAACTACCCTTGTCTGCTTCCCTTATTGATATACTATCATCTTTCTTCAGAATATTTATAGCTTCTCTTTCCTTTCATTTCAAATTATCAAACCTCAAATTCCTACCCTATATCGTTCTATTATACTCATCTATTAACAAATGAAAAAAGGCCTCCACATAAGGGCCCTTAAAGTTGGCAGGGTAAAATTGTGACTTTTTTCTTAAAGGTTTTCAGATCTTATGTCTTTTCCTCTAGTTCTTTAGAAGCAAAAAAACATTGAAGCATCAGCTTCCTGACAAACCTATTCAAATCTATGAAGAATTCAAAATCATGGGGAAAACATTAATCCCTTCTGTAATTGGGAGATTTCATCATGAGACATAATTTGGCTAGACAGATTAAAAATACCATTCCTATTATTTCCAGGATGTAATGTTTAATCTTGCTTTTCTTTGGTAGACCTTCCTCTTCCTTGGCTCCCTCTGTTCCTTCCTCTATTTCTAACTCCACTTCCCTCTCCCTTCTCTGTACCCCATTATGCTTGTTACCTTCTAAATCCCCTAACTTCCAAATGGTACTCTTCCCCCAAGAAACAATAGGGGCAACAGGTTTCTCTATTCTAGTGTCCACTCTAATTTTTGTTTATATCCAATTCTTTGAGAATAGAGCTCTCCTTCGCCAAGACTGCAATTTCTTCAGAAAGTGCTGCATATTTATTCTGTAAAGGAATTTCCCCCAAAATCTTTTCATTCTAGTTAATTCTGTCTTGATTATTCTTCATTGTGCTTTGTCTATTTTGATTATTCTTTTTATTTCTATAATTATCACTAAAACAATTGCATTTACTGTTGGTGAATCCCTGTTTATTGGTTGCCCTATTTGTACCTACATAACTCCCATGAGTATAATCATTAACATCTTTGTTCCCTTTTTTCTCCGTTTAGCTCTTCCAATATATTAATATTATCCTGTACTCTTTTATCAAGTCCGAAGAATAAAGGATTTTTTTTCATACTTCTTCAAATCACCATTAATTTCCTCTATTTCTTGTTCTATTTTCTTTAAACAGCCCTCTCTATATTCAATAATCATTCTCATCAGACTTTTGGAACATTGTTCAAAAGTTCCATTCCATATTTCCAAAAGGGAGGCATCAATAAAAGGTGATTTCTTAAAAAACTTTAATCCTCTTGGGATAATGCCCCTTTCTAAATACTGGCGGAGCAATAAATAATCCCACCAGTGCCCTAATTCAGCACTTAGTGATGTTTCCAATTTATTAAACAATTTCATAACTTATTTTTTCTTCACTAGTCTTACTCATGGTATTAGTCATTAAATTATTGTCACCTTTAATCCTTTGATTGCCAGAGGGGTACGCAATGCATTGCAAATCAATGAGTTGAGTACCCCTCTGGCACTCAAACTGTAAAATTAAACAGTCAATTCCCTTTTTCTTTCTCTCTCATTACAATAGAGTTTGCACACTGCCATTGCTGATGTGCCTGCCCCATGAGAAAAATAGTCTCACACCCAGGACCTCTGCAGAGGAGGGTTACAGTAAAATCTCAGGTATAATACGCACCTGTGTATAATACGCAGGTGCAAATTATACCCAAGATTTTTGGTAAAATGGTAGTTCCTATATACAATACGCACCCCCTACTTGCCTGCAAAACCCCCATCTGGAGGCAGCGGGCTGCATCCCTGCGCTCACCTCCCGCTTCCTCTGTGCAGCAGTAGTGCATAAAAACATTAAATGCCCACCTTAATAACCAGGATTCCCCCTTTGTATTTATAGGCAACCGTCAAACAGGGACAGAGGGTGGCATTCTTGCACTAGCCGCCCGCTTCCTCTGTGCAGCAATAGTGCATAAAAACATTAAATGCCCACCTTAATAACCAGGATTCCCCCTCTGTATTTATAGGCAACCGTCAAACAGGGACAGCGGGCGGCATTCTTGCACTAGCCGTCCGCTTCTTCCTCTCCTCGAACTCCTCTGAGCAGCCCTGTCAGGACCTACCATACATTCAATGCGCATGCGTGCGCAGGGATGCCGCCCACTGCCTCCAGATGGGGGTTGCTGGACTTCATATTTTAGTTTATATTTTACTCGTGTATAATATGCACCCCCCACTTCACATAAGGTGAAATGGGGTAAAAATGTGCGTATTATACCCGAGATTTTACGGTATGTAGAGAAGAGTATTGCTGTTGGCAAGTGGAACCTGTCCTAGTCCCACATCACTACTACTGGACCCCATTCCCACTGTGGTACACTAGCTTGCTATTCATCATCCTGTTGTCTTTGTAACTCAGCAGCAGCAGGAATTACAGCAGCAGCAAACTCAGCAAATTATGCAATCTCACTGGTGGTGGTGGTGGTGATGCTCATCCCCATTTCCATATCTGCCTCCCATTCTCTCTTGGTTTGGCTTAAAAAGAACATTAATGTCTCTTCCACTCCTGCTGCTCCACAATCACCCCCGCATCATCATTACCACCACCACATCTTCCTGGTGCTGCTGCTCTATTAGAGTCTTAGTGGTTGGAGGTGATGACAAATGTGACAGACAGTCCCCTACTGTCACACTTGCCATTTCTTGAGGTGAAGAAGGCAGACTGGCACCACTAGCAGCAAGCACAGACAGTTAATCTGTGTCCATGGTGGTATTACTGCTGCTAGCCCCCAGTTCTGTATTTCTCTCATGTCACAGAGGGAGAATGCCAGGGAAGGGGAATCACAGGGCCAGGGAGATGTTGTGGTTTCTCTAGTCTGGCTGTGGTTTTCTGCTAGTCTGGCTGTTCCACATCACTTTCCCTTCCACTTCAGCGTTAGCAGGATGATCTACTGATCACACTAGTCCCACCAGCTGCTTCACTAACAGTAAAAAAAAATTGATTTCAGTCTGCATCTTCATCACTATCACCCCCACCCTCACTCCTAACACTCTGAGTCTCTAGCTGTTGCATCTTAGTGTTAGTAGTGGGACAGCTTGTGGATGGCACGTGTGACTTCAGGTCCCCTGCTGTCACATGTGTCATCATCTCCTGTCCCCCACTCCTGAGAATCACAAGGCATACTGGAAGCACTAGCAGTGAGCTACCTCACATTGCTACCCTCTTTTTTCCATGCTTGTGACACTATTTTCGCCAAGATCCCAAGTGATGCTTTAGGGGGACTGGCCATCAGTGGATCTGGGTAATCAGGGCATCCAGACCCTTCAATGCTGGTAGTAGTCGCTTCCTCCTCATCCCCAGACTCACTGAACACATAACAGTCCTTCCAGCATCTTTATTTGTATTCCAGGTTCTCATAGTGATAGAACACACTATGAGCAACTCCTGCCTCAATTTCGCTAAATAAATCAGAACAACAGCTTAGAACCTTCTCTCTCTTTGCCTGCTTGTATTGTGTTTCACTTCCTGGAAACATCATATTTTCTGGAGCAAAAATGTGAAGTACATATAAGTAAAGGGGCAAAATGTTTGTAGCCATTGAAATGTGTGAAAATGGCAAGGATTTTAAGGTCTTTATTTTAAGCATACACATACACCTGACCATTGGGATCATGGAGGACATGTAGCCAAGAGACTCATGCATTGCTTTGCCAAGGATATGTCTCTGTCTGCACCTGAGGAAGTGAACTTGACTGATATTTCAACAGGCTTTTTATTGGAGGAAGAAACATTTTTGCTTCTGTCATATTGAATCTGACCCCCAGGAAAATCATCTTCTGAGAAGGGAGAAGCAACCCCAGATGGGCTAGAAATAAAATTTCAATTCTGTGACAGGATTAAAATGTGGTCTAGATGGTGGTACTGCTCACCTTCTCACCTCCGCCGCATCTACCCTGTGCTGTCAATGTGGGCATACTGATGGATCCCTACTTCATATATGGTGGACGTGTGCAATGATTCAACCCTACTGGTCTGTTGTCCATACTCACTTGGGGAAACTGACGGTAATCCAGATTCCATTCCTGCCATAGCTCTTTTTACTTAATATGTGGCCTGAGGATGGGGAAATGAGCAATGTATCAGGCATGGCATTACGTGTGGCTTTTACTTCTGGTTGCGGCTCGAGCTTATGTCCAGTGACTATCTCCGACTGGAAATCTTGGCTACTTCTGATTCTGCCTATGGAGCACTTGCATTTTCGGTCATTAGGGAAAGATAGGCAATTCCATAGATTTGTCTCCACTTGGTATGACTTCCTAAGCCTTCCCCCACTGGTCAGCTAGGAGGGGATGTTTGGACTGGACATGACTTGCCTGTCTTAACTGATTGTACTTACCTGACGCTTGGCGACCTTGTAATTGTTGTCAATTCTGTACTGCTCCTACCTTACCCCCTGACTTTCCTCTTCTACCCACCCCGCCATCCCTTCTGTTCTCATATCCTCTTCTTTTTCTTTCTTTCTTCTTTCTTTCTTATTTTTTCTCATTCTTTCTCTTTCTTTCTTTCTTTCTTTCTTTCTTTCTTTCTTTCTTTCTTTCTTTCTTTCTTTCTTTCTTTCTTTCTTTCTTTCTCTTTCTCCCTTTTCTCTCCTTTCTGCATTTGATCTTTTTTTTCATTTTGATAATGAGCAGTTGAAACACCATGGTACTCCACAATCCATTTCTGCTATGTGGCAAGCCTGTCTATGGCCTCACCAACAGTGTTTTGATACATCTTTTACACTGAGTTGGTCATTTAATTTGTTGATTGACATTATTGACATACTATATGTTTTGCATAGCCATATGTGTAGCTTGTTCTGTATTACTGATGTATCGCCTTTAGTTTTTCAATAAAAATTTAATACAAAACAAAAAATAATGTTGTCCAGATAATAGTAAATCTGTAGTGCCTTCTGTCTGAGTACTGCAATGAATAGTAACAATACTAACATTTTGGGCCCTTGTCATTCCAAAAGGGACACAATTTAATTGAAAATGCCAATCCTGGATGTCAAAATGCAGGAAACATTGATGCACCTTGTGACTGGGATATGCAGCTAGGTCTAGAGACACCATCTACTCCTTGGGCTGTACTACAGAAATGAAGATATTGATGGATTCCATTTTTAATTTGTCCACCAGGAAGAAAGCATTCAGGGTCTTGAGTAGGTATGGGTGAAAATTTTTACCTCAAACAAATATCGGTAAATAATGGCACTTCTGCTTGTAGAATAATTTCCCATGAAAAGTGTCATTTTTTTGCCTAGCTCATTGCATTGAAAACAATGAGAACATTGAATGTACACACAAAACAGCAAATCTTATTTTATTTCCCAATGGCATAGTATAAAATGTGTATGTGTTGGTGGAATGGGGGAAAACAATCAGTTAAACAGGGAATTGTTGGGGGATTTTTGACTGGGATTGGGAGACAGTTGAAAAAAATATATAAGACATGGTATAAAATGGGTCTGAGGAGGGTTCCTGTTTTGGTGGGTGGATTCTGGGAAAACAAACAGTTGAACAGGACATTTTTTGGGTGGGGGTTTGTTGACTGATATTGAGGGGACAAGTAATAAAAAATAAATATATAAAATAAAAAATAAATAAAATTAGAAATTGGCATATAATGTGACAAAGACATGGAACCCCTGATGTAAGCTGTGACTGGGGCAGTCTGATACTTGACAGGATAGAATATTTTGTAGAGGATGATTTTTGGATTTAGACTTGTTGTTACAGGCCCAAGACATGAGGAAACATTGATCTGTGGGACTTAGACTTGTTTGGCACAAGCCCTGTGGGAAAACTGATTCTCAGGACTTAGACTTGTGTTAGGTCCAAGCCCTGAGAATCAATGATTTATAGGACATGGGCTTTTTAGCCTAAAGCCTTGAGCAAACATTGATTTGGCTTATTAGCATCAAAGCCCTGTGGAATCAAAGATAATTTTTATCAATTCAGCTTGTTAGAGTCACAAGTAGGGGTGGGCAAAAGGTCCCATCATGTTGTTGTGAAAAAAATCAATGAAAACCACATTGTTATGCTCTTGCTATTAAATTCTTCACTTTTTTTGCCCATTGGCACAAATTCTTCACCATTTTCTCAATGGCTAGAAAGTTTCCACCCATTGATTTACTTGTTTTTGCCTTTTCACTATAAAAACATAGTAATATAGTAAATTAATTTGAATAAAGACACAAATCCATCAAGTTCAACCTTTATCTCATACACTAGTGACTGAGAATGATATAGCTTTCCTGCTACCAAATACATCTTTATCAGACCTTTCTAGTTTACCTACTAATATACAGTATAACCCTGCATTTTCCATTTTGAAAGAAATGTATCTAATCTTCTCTTAAATGTATCCATTGTATATGCCATAAACACCTCCTGTCATGGTTTTCAGACAAAGAAGGACAGACATGAATATAAAATATAAATCCATCTTTATTAATAAGAACTGTAATAATAGTATAGACCACACAACCCCAGAACACAGGTTGATAGGACCAAGGCTCCTACCCAGAGCTGCACACTGAGCTGCGCACTGCACTATTGTGAGATACCAGAGACTAGGAATATGGTGAGGGTGGAACACCAGACGGAACAGTAACTGTGGTATAAGTCTCCACTCTGGGTCACGCGACAAGATGCAACAGGGAGCGAGAGCAGACCTGAACCATGAAACACTGAGACTGATGGTCAGGCAAGTTCAGAGAGAATAGAGCCAGTAGTCAGCCAAGGCCACAGGTCAGACATGCCGGGGACTAGACAGAGCGATAGGCAGCAAGAGGTAGAGGTCAGACAAACTGGGGACTACACGGAGCGAGTAAGTCAGCCAGAGCCACAGGTCAGAACCGATGTGGGTAGTCAGACAAGTCGGGGTCATACACATAGCAGATTCAGGAGAGCACAGGTCACAACAAAGCGCAAGAGACAATATCAGAAACACCACATAAGGGCAATGACTCCCAGGACCAGGGAGGTTTATAAAGGAGCAGGAGAAGGCGGGACCCAATGTAATGGTTTTTTAAGACACTCAGACCAGGGGTGAGATAAAACACAGTTTTATTAAAAGGAAAATAAGGCAAACGATCGCCCTCTACAGGTAACACAAAATAATAGCAAGATAATTACAGATATGCCCCCACAGGCCCAGTATACAAAAAAAAAGAATCACATATACTGTCTCAGGACAGGCACATGAGAGGGACCCAGATAAGGGTTAAATGCATAGATGGACAGTCTCTGTTGTGGAGTTTGGCACGCCCAAGGTGTTAATTGGGAGAAGTAAGTGTAGCTGGAATCACACTTATAGTACTGAGAGAGGTCGCTGCTAGGCCTTGTGTGACCAGAGGTGATATCAGCAGAACAGTACCCAGAATAGCCCCCACGGACGTAACCAAGGGTACGGCTGACTCTGTAAGTGCTAGAGTAGTTAGCCCCCACGGGCGTCACCACCGTATAACCTGAACTGCAAGAGCTGCTAATAGCCCCCACGGGCGTACAACGTAGACCAACGGAATGGAGGTTGTGAGCCAATAGCCCCCACGGGTGTATACCTAAGTTAACCTACAAGAGCTTTGAGCCAGTAGCCCCCACGGGCGTAACAACAGACCACCATATGCTGCAACGGAGAAGCCAATAGCCCTTCACCCTAGCTATAGTAGCTTGTGCCTTCAGCCCCAATGGTGTTAATGTATGAGTCTGAGCCAAATAGCGCCCTACCGGAATCGTTACCGACAGCACTACTCTGCAATGGTGTAATGAGCCGCAGACCAACCAGCATAAGTGGCCGACTCAGCAGATGTAATGCAAGAGGCAGGCTCTATACCAGTGAAAGAGGCTTAGCGAAAGGTAATGCGGCACAGCTAGGGTTAAAATGCAGCTATTACAGATCGGAGGCTCAGAGGAGTATGTTAGCTCTGCAAGCGAAACGGAGGCTCAGGACAGTAACACAGCTCTGCAATCAAGTAATATTCAGCACTGGAAGCGAGAAGGACCGGACAGAGGCAGGTCACACGATCAACCAGGCAAGCAGCAATGGGCGGAAGTCAGAATGTCGCTCCAGCGACAACCGGAGAGGAGAGCAGGAACTAGCTGGGCACCGGAGCAGTCCGTAAACTGGTCACGTAGCAGGAAGTCAGCCAAGCTGGGTCGAATCACGGAGAGGGTACTCATACAAACCGGGTCAATCACGAACAGGAACGTCAGCCAAGCCGGGTCGGATCACGGTGCGGGTTCTCAGACAAGCCGGGTCAATCACGAACAGGAACACAGGAATGTAGTCAAGACGGGCCAATTTGGTACACGGGAAACCGGAACACAGGAACTCAGCAACAGCAACACTGGCTCTGAAACACCACGAAAGGGCACCTGACAAGTGTCACGGTCAGTCATAAAAAGGTCACCAGGGGCGGGCCAAACCAGTATAGCGAATCAGCATACAACACAAGCAAGAGTGACAGAAAGGATCACAGGCACTGTGATACCCAACATAACAAAAGAAAGAAGAAGCGCCCAATGGTGAAATACGTTCACTTCAGATATTACTCCAACAGTTGGAGTAATATCTGAAGTGAACGTATTTCACCATTGGGCACTTCTTCTTTCTTTTGTTATGTTGGAGAATTATTTTGGACCGCTTGGAGAGAGCGTGTAAGGAAGAGGCAGCCCGTTTAAAAAGGATTCCTGTGCTGAATCAGGATATTTATTCAGCAAGTGCATATGCTGTTTTTCATATATGTGATTTAACAGCTAATTTGTTTTGTGAGTACCCACGTGTGGGGTGAATTGGTGACGGAGATTCTATTTATAATCTGAATTGCACTAGGGCGCTCCCCTTTTTGCTCTCCTTTTTGTCATTTCACTGTGATACCCAATTAGGCCACACAGAATAGGCCAATAAACAGGCATCCTAGCCAGTGTCTGTTTCATGTCAGCAATGCAGAAGTGGCCGCAACTATGCCAGTCGACACACTACAGAGGAAGGAAGCACAGGTTACCTAGGCTTCTAAGGTAGACTGTGATACCTCCTTGGGCAAGGAATTCCACAATGTAACAGACCTTACTGTAAAAAAACCCTACCTCTGCTGAAGTCTAAACCTTCTTTCCTCTAATCTCAATATCACGGTGTGGTGATTCTGCCTGCGACATTGTTACTTCCGGGTTCACCCTAGCTACATTCTTATTGGTCCTGCGCTATGACTCCTCCCTGGATTTGCCTTTATATACGCCCTCCTGTCACTATACCGGTGCCCTTTCGTGGTGTACTCATATCTAGCGACTAGTAGCTCTTGTTTCCTTTTTCCGTGTATGACCCGGCTTCCCTGACTACGCTTAATGCCTGACGCTCCGGTGATCCGATTCTGTTGCTGACCTTGGACTGGCTGACTAACTCCTTTGTGTACTGAACTGGCTTGGCTGAGTATCTGATTCCGTTACCGACTAGGACTGGCTCACGATCCGTTATCACTGATCTGGCTGGGCTGGTGTCTGGTGGTTCTCCTGACTGGATGTGGTCCGTGTGTGCCTCTAGTTTAGTCACTCTCGGGACTGGCTTACTTCTTCCGTGTACCGATCAGGGAGACACCGGTTGTGAACCGGTTATGTTATGTACCTATCGCTCTCCCACCTGGTTACCGCTCCTATAGTTTCCTGGAGCCTGTGGGAGTCCCTGCCCTCCCCAGTGTCTCTGTTGCCTCTGGTAACCCTATAATATCTGGGTCCAGCCTGTACCACATTTGTGCCTGCATTGCCTCAGTTCACCCTATTGCCTTAGGGTCGCTATATTGCCAGTATCTGGTGTCTGTTGCCTCCATTAACCCTAGATTGCTAGGGTCCCATCACTGCCAGAATCCTGTCTGTGTTGCCTCCGCTTACCCTAGCGTTCTAGGGTTCAGTCACTACCAGTGCCACAGCCGTGTTGCCTCTGTTAAAGGGATAGTAATACTTGAAAATAATTGTATTTTATATTGTAGCCCTTAAAAAAAACATGAAAATGATATAAGTCTTATCTCCCAAACCTTTATGGTTTGGAAGATATTCACAAGTAAAATATAGTACAATTTTCTTTTCCTGGCTGTTTCAGCCAAGTCTGCCATCTAGTGGACAGATTTGGAATTCGGTCCACAGAGCAACCAGCAGCTCTTTAGTAGTGCCGAGATCACGATCTTTGAAAAGAACTACTTAATTGGAACTATCTACAAAGTGTGCCTGGCTTGAAAGCACACTTTGTAGACCATTCCAATTAAGAAATTCTTTTTAAAGATGGTGATCTCAGCACTTCTGGAGAGGCACAACCGGGCCCGGGACCGGATTCCAAATCTGAAGGATGGAGCAATGACGTCACTCCAGGGGAAACTTTACTTCTGAATATCTCCCCATAAAGGTTTGGGATATAAGACTTATATCATTTTTTTTAAGGGCTACAATATAAAATAAACTTATTTTCAAGTATTACTATTATTATTTATTATTATTATTATTCTTTATTTATATAGCGCCAACTAATTCCGCAGCGCTGTACAATAGGGAATAGACATACACAGGTATTAAATAGTACAATCAGATGTGGAGAACAGGAGGATCAGAGGGCCCTGCTCGTGAGAACTTACAGTCTAGAGGAAGGTAGATTTGACACAGAAGGAGTAAGTGCTATTGCATTTAAGTGCCTCCTGCCACATGAACTGCAGGTCAGTGGGTGGGTGTGAGAAGTGCCGTTGAGTGCAGTAGTCCGTGCAAGGGGTGAATCTTGGTGACAATGTTTATGGAGGCAGTTGATAGGCTTCCCTGAAGAGCTGAGTCTTCAGGGAGCATCTGAAGATTTGAAGGCTGGGGGAGAGTCTGATTGGGCAGGGGAGGGCATTCCACAGCTCAGGTGCAGCATGGGAGAAGTCCTGTAGGCGGGAGAGGGAGGATGTGATAAAAGCTGTGGAGAGCAGAAGGTCATGTGCAGAGCGAAGATGGCAGGCGGGAGTATATTTGGAAATGAGAGATGAAATATAGGGGGGTGCAGTGTTAGTGAGGGCTCTATAAGTTAGCACCAGAGTTTTGAATTTTACTCTGTATGCTAATGGGAGCCAGTGTAGGGACTGACAGAGGGGTGTGGTGTTAGAGAAGAGATGAGTGAGGTAGAGTAGTCTTGCAGCAGAGTTCATTATGGACTGTACTATCCCTTTAGCCCTAGCGTGCTAGGGTCAAGTTGCTGCCAGAGTCCATTCTGTCTTGCCTCCGTTAACCCTAGTGTTCTAGGGTTTAGCCGTTGCCAGAGTACTGCTTGTGTTACCTCGATTAACCCTAGCGTTCTAGGGTTCAGTCACTGCCAGAGTCCTGCCCGTGTTGCCTCTGTTTACCCTACTCTCCTAGGGTCAGTCCTCTGCCAGTGTCTTGCCAGTGTTGCCTCCATTAACCCTAGAAACCTAGGGCCAGGTGTCCACTTTTACACTACCTGTGCTGCCTTCGTTATCTCTAGTCCACTAGGGATTGCCCTTCAGTTATCCATCGTCTGTATCACCTATCGCGGTGTGGGGCTGTCGAGGCTATTCTTGTTCCTGAACCTTGCTGAGAATCTGTCTACAAGTCCAAGATCATCACACTTATTTGCTTACTACTACTGTGTGTGTATTTTCGCCCTGACCTGTGGCAGATCTGGAAAGTACTTGGTACGGACCTTATCTGGACCTGAGTGGGGCTATTGTGCATTATTTTCAATAAAGCTTATAACCTTACCTAATTGTCTGAGAGTTCTTTTACAAACAGCAACTAACCGTGACACTCAAGGGGTGTCCCCTGGTCGCCTTATCAGGCCTTGGAATGAATAGCTCACTGCAGAGATCCTTGTATTGACCTCTCATATACTTGTACAATGTGATAAGGTCTCACGTTAGTCGTCTTTTCGCTTGAGGAAATAAACCAAGTTTGTCTAGTCCTTCCTCATACGTCAAGTCCTCCATTCCCTTAATTCATTTTATTGCTCTTTGCTGTACCCTCTCTAGTTCTAGTATATCCTTTTTCAGAACTGGTACCCAAAACTTTACTGCATACTCAAGGTGAGGTCTTACCAATGATTTGTACAATGGCAAAATAATGTTATCCACTCTTGCTTCAATACCTCCTTTTATGCAAGACAGGATTTTGTTTGCTTTTGCTACTGCTGTTTGACACTGGTCACTGTCTCCAAGTTTGTAGTTTACAAGGATACCCAGGTCCAGGTCAACGAGTTCCCTAAAATGATTCCATTAAGTTCATAAGTAGCCTTGGGATTATTTCCTCCCAAATGCATGAATTTACTCTTCCCCACATTAAACTTCATATTCAATTTGTGTGCCCAATCTGCCATTTTATATAAATAACTCTGTAGATAGCAAATATCCTGTTCTGAATTAATTACCCTGCATAATTTAGTGTCATCTGCAAATATTGATATTTTGCTTTCTATATCTATTTCCATGTCATTTATAAACATGTTAAAAATCAGCAGACCAAATACTGAACCCTGAGGTACTCCACTCTCCACTTTAACTGTATTGGAGAATTGTTCATTTACAACCACACACTGTTCCCTATCCTTCAACCAGTTTTGTACCCAATTGCAAAGGTTATCTCCTAGACCCAATTTCCTTATTTTATACTCCAGCATTTTGTGTGGGATTGTATCAAATGCCTTTGCAAAATCTAGATATACTACATCAACTGCCTTGCCATTATCTAGGTTGCTGCTTACTTCCTCATAGAAGCTGAAGCATGATCTATTCTTCATAAATTATGTTGATTCCTGTTATTTTTGTTATATAGTCCCTTATTATCCTTTCTAGCAGTTTTCTCACTACAGAGGTCAAACTCACAGGTCTATAATTGCCAGGTTCCGTTTGAGTTCCTTTCTTAAATAGAGGCACTACACTGGCTCTGTGCCAGTCTTGTGGGACTGAACCTGTGGCAAGAGAATCTTTAAAGAGTAAATATAGGGGTCTTGCTAATACTATACCAAGTTACTGAAGAACCCATGGATGTATACAATCAGGACTCAGTGCTTTATCAGTCTTAATTTTGTTCAGTCTTCCCATGACATCTTCTTGAGTTAACCCAATATCTGATAACTGTATTGTTTAATTTGTTACTTGTTGAGACTCTTCTACCATTCCTTATTCCCTTGTATATACTGATGCAAAGAAAGTGTTTAAAAGATCGGCCTTTTCCTTAGCCTCACTAATCAACTCACCCATCTCATTTTTGAATGGTCCAAAATCAGTATTTATGCCTTTAAATAATGTATTCCATTCTACGTGTTGCATTGAAGCGCTTAACAATTTGAAGTTAGCTTTTATTTTTAAAGTTTTGCTCAAACCTATACAGTTTTGCTTTGCCAGATTGATCTCAACTGTAACCATGTTGTGATCACTGTTTCCCAAAGGTTCACTTACCTTAATATTGGATACCATTTCTGTCTTATTTGTTATCAATAGGTCCAATACATTTCTGGTCGGCACTTTCAGCATTTGTGACATGTAGCTTTCCCGAAGCATGCTCACAAACTTCCCCTAGCACTCTGACAGGTCTCATTTTTCCATTTGATATCTGGATAGTTAAAATCTCCCATAATTATAGCATGCCCAAGCTGGGCAGCTTTCCTCATTTGCCATAGCAGTTGGGCCTCAACATTGTCATCAATATTTGGTGGTTTGTAGCATATACCCACCAACACCTTTTTTTACCCTTTACACCACATTTAGTATCAATTTCTACCCACAAGGACTCCACATTTTGGCCAGTTCCCTCACTAATATCACCCCTCAAAATTGGATTTAGCTCTGGTTTTAAATATAAGCACACACACCTCCCCTTTTTCTATGATGTGTTCCAGGAAGTGTAACACAATAGAAGAGGCTACAGAGTGGGGTAGATGTGCTGTGCTGTTCTGCTGTGAACTTGAGGCAAAACTGAAGCAGGAGAGGCTACTATGACTACTATCACAATGAGCAAGTGTAAATCTAATAAAAGGAGCTGGAAGGACCTTCTGTGTCCTCTGAGCCTGAAGAGAAGGAAGAAGTGACCACTACAGACCTAGCGCTGGCCAGGCCCTCTAAATCACCCCTAGGGATCTTGGAAAAATTAATATCAAGGGAGGAAGAAGAGGGTAGTAGTGAGAGCAGGACAGGTCAGCTGCCTATGCCTGCTGCCAGACGTTCTGCCCTTGCTTCCCCATTGTTTTGCCTGCTGTCAGACATGCTGCACTTGCTACTGCTACCACCATTTCTTTGCCCGCTGCCAGACATGCTGCTCCTGCTGCCACCAGTGCTGTGCCTGCTGTCAGATGTATTGCCCCTGCTACCACCATTGCTGTGCCTGCTGTCAGATGTGCTGCTCCTGCTGCCACCATTGCTGTGATTACTGTCTGACATGCTGCCCCTGCTACCACCATTGCTGTGCCTGCTGTCAGAAGTGATACCCCTGCTGCCACTGCTGAACCTGTTGCCTCCAGTACTGTGCCTGCTGCCAGACATGCTGTGCCTGCTGCAACCAGTGCTAAACCTGCTGCCCCCAGTACTGTGCCTGCTGTCAGACATGCTGCCACTGCTGTCACCAGTGCTGTGTCTGCTGCCAGTGCTGAACCTACTGCCACCAGTACAGATACTGCTGCCAGTGTGTCTTGTAATACTCAGGAGAGGGAGAAGGAGAAGTTGATGCAAAATGTGACAGCAGGGGACCCTAAGTCACACTTGCCAGCCCCAAGCAGTGCCACCAGTGCTACTGCTAAACAAGCCCAGCAGCTTGTTAGTGTTAGGAGTGAATGAGGGGGTAATCATCATATTACTAGTGAACGTGAGGAGGAAGACTCTGGTGCTGAACTTGATGTGGTTGTTGTTAGTGGTAGTACTAATAACAGTGATGGTGAAGCAGCTGGTGGGACTAGTGTTAAGGAGTGGTAGGAGAAGCAATTGAGAGAGTCCAGACTAGCAGTCAAGGGAGCCCACCCCATTCCCCTGACCCTGGGAGTCCCGTTTCACTCTCAACATTGTCCAGATAGAACATGATCCTGAAGAAGGCAGAATTGATATCCAGCAGCAGGGGCTGAAGTTGATGTGGTTGGTGTTAGTAGTAGTAACAGTAATGGTGACACAGCTGGTGGGAATAGCGTTAGGTGAGTGCTAGTTGAAGTAATGCAAAGCATCAAGACTAGCGGTCAAGGGACCCCACACAATTCCCCTTACCCTGGGAGTCTTGTTCATCCCACAGCATTGTACTGGTCGAACATTATCCTGAAGAAGGCAGAATTGTTAACTAGTATCAATAATAACACCACCACCATCACCACCAGAAGCACAGATCAGCTGGCTGTGCCTGCTGCTAGTTCTGCCAGTCTGCCTTCTTCACATCACCAAGAAAAGGCAATTAGGGGACCCTCTGTCACATTTCTCATCCCCTACTCCAACCAGGAGTGAGATATCTTTAATAGAGCAGTAGCAGCACGGAGAGACTAGTGGTGGTGGTGGTGATGATGACGGTGGAGAAGCTGGGGTGGAAGAGACTTTGATGGCATTTTTAGTCTAAACTGAGAAGGAATGGGAGACAGGGGTGGGGATGGGAATCACTACCACCACCAGAAGTGAGATGTTGGAATTTGCGGTATTTAAAACTGCTACAATTCCTTCTACTGCTGAATTGCAACAGCAGCAGGATGCTGAGGAGCAGGCTAGTGTGCCACAGACCACCGTGGGCACAGTGTAAATGGGGTCAAAAAGTGATGCAGGACTAGGACAGGTTCCACTTGCCAGCAACAGCAATAATCCTGGTCTTAGTTGAAGTGCTGATTCAAAGGCAGTAGCAGCAACATCATCCTCTGCCCCAGACAGTTAAGGAGAATGTGGAGGAGAAGAAGAAAGAGACCATTCTTCTCTACCTTTCGCCTTCCCCTTGGAGTCATGAGTGTGTGAATATTTTTTATAAAAAAAAGATTATTAGGAGCACAGATCAATATGACATTAAATGGTCTAACCACACATGTTAGTATGGGGTGTTTCAGTCCTATATATGAATAGCAAAGTATATAAGAAGAAGATGGACTCTATGAGGCACTCAACCAATCAAAAAATATATTATACTGACTGACTGAATATCAAAAATATCAACATTTATTCATGACTACTGTCATAATACCAATTAAAATACATATAATGGTGAGAGACTCCATATCCCCCCGCACAAATTCTCCCCACAAATCATACACAAATACATATATTGTAACCCAAGATAAAAGGAAACCCAACTATTTATTTGCCTTATTTGCAGGGACTACGTGGGATACTTGTTAAATATTGGGGCTTATTGACACAGAATGAATAGGTGAGGAAAATTGTTGGAGATTCAATGGCATTAGTTGCCAAAAGAGCCCCAAATCTTAGGTATAAATTGGTCCATAGTTTTTTTTAGAGAGATAATAAAAATGACAATTGGTTAGGTAGAAGTCAGATTAGGGGAACTTTCCCCTGTGGTATGCGTACTGCATGTAAATATGTAAAGAGATCAGATGATTTTGTGAATTTTGACTCTACAAAAAGGTTTAAAGTAAAACAAAGGATTAATTGTTGTACTAGAGGTTTTATGTATCAATTATCATGCCCATATGTTGGCAAGACCATTAGAGAGTTCCGACGTCGAATCTTAGAACATAAATGTGACATTGAGAAGGGGTTTGTTGAGAGTTCAGTTGCAAGACATTTTTCAGAATGTATACAAAATATATGTGACAATTTGCGCTACACTAGAGTACTAAAAAATAATTTTATATCACTTGCACAAAAAAAGTTTTAAATTATAACACCATCAAGGCTGCTACGAAATATACTCTAACACCACCACTTAATGTGTTATATCCAAAAACTATAAATATACAAAAAAACTACCTCACTGTGTTCCACACATCCGGCAAACAAATGCTGCCAACACAGATGCTCTCTACAGCACCAAAATCCCTTGTCCCAAAAGGAGACTTCTCAAGGGTGTGCCGTCCAGAGACACCCCAGAGCACGCATGCTCCGAATCTAAGTATGAGACACAGTTTATTCCCATAATGGGGAATTAATCCACATTAATCACTTCAAAATGATTATTACGCTCTGTAATAAGAATACCAGTGCATATACTTAAAAACAACACATGTATATTTTCAATTACCAAAAATTTTTTATTGTATAAAACACAATCGTATTGAATAAAAATATATTGGTCAAAAAAGAAAAAATATATGTATAAAGTCCTTAAAAAGTCCACATTGGTGTACACTTTTAGCTGAATAAAACTCTTCTATTGCTAAACTTGTTGAGATTATACGGTTGTTCAATCGATGTGTATAAGATAAGCGTGTATCCACTCACTCATGGGTGTTTGAATCGGCAATATATGTAACAAACAATAGATACTATGTGAAGACTTAATGGCAGATGGGAATAATGTATATATTTCTGCAATATAGATGTTTCTTCAGTATGCATTAATACATATACGACCAAAAAATTCTTAAAGGGATAACTTCACACCGCCGTCTTCACTTGAACTTGCTAGTTGTAATAAGCATGTATCCAATCACTCTTTGATGTTTAAATCGGCAATATATGTAACATCCAATAGATACTATGCCAAGACTTACTGGCAGATGGAAATTATGTATATTATTTATATTTCTGTAATATAGATGTTATTCAGCATAGATGTTATTCAATATACATATCTCTGTAGTATAGATGTTATTGAGTATACATCCAAAGAATCCTTAAAGGGATGACTTACCACCGCCGTCTTCACTTGGACTTACTAGTTATATCTTGTTGTATGAGCTCCAGTTTGTTCCATACTCAAATAGAATCTTCTCATATATTATCTCCCACCAACTATAGATCTTCAAAATTGCAAAAAGGCAGTTCTTTAAACCAGAGCCGATTGTTATTCCACACACTCAATGCAATCACCGTTAGGTGCTTCACACGTTTGAACACACTGTTATAGATCTTTCATTTATCAGCAGTTAGCCACTCCAAATATATTTGCAAATAGAACAAGTAAAGGACAATATTGATTCTTAAATGTCCAAATATCATTTAAAAATATAAAACACTGTATTCAAAATCAAATCAACGCGTTTCAGAAGGTCCTTTCTCAAGAAACACAGCTAAATGATTAAATCACAGGAAGTCAAACGTCTTTTATCTCAAAATTCCCACTTGTGAATTAAAGGTATATTGCACCTACAACCCATATTCTTAATTAAAGGTGTATTACATCCACATCCCAAGTTACTTAAAGCTAACCAAATCTATTTATACATGTACTACAGAAAACCAAAAAGCTCCAGTTCGGCATTTAGCCCCTTTGGCTGTAAAGAATCCATATTAAATATCCACTTAGATTCTATATGGGACATAGCCATTATATGGTTACCTCCTCTCCAATTCCTTTGTATCTGTTCCAAAGCAAAAAAACTTAAACATTTAGGATCCAAATTGTGCTTTTCTTTAAAATGTAAAGACACACGGTATTTATCAAAACCTTTTTCAATATTTCTGATATATTCAGCTATTCTTATACTCAGAGTTCTTTTTGTGTGTCCTACATATTGTTTTAAACAACTACACTGTAGTATATATATAACATCCTTAGGATTTACAATTTAATAAAGATTTTATTTTAAACTCTTCCTTCGTATTATGTGATAGAAAACATGTTACTTTCTTGTTATTTGTTTTTTTGCACCCTATACATACTCCACAACTATAACATCCAGTAATTCCTGTAGATAACCAATTTTGTCCTTTATGGGCATTATGATTTCTATCTTTTACAGTTGGTGCCAGAATACTAGCCAAATTATGGGCTTTCTTATATATTATTTTTGGTTTACTAGGTAACATTGTTCCCAACCACTTATCCTCTTTTAAATGGTGCCAATTACGTTTTATTATTTTATTGAAATATTTATAATCTGTATTGTATTTAATTACCAAGGATAACTGAAATGTAGAATCAGTTTCTTTATTATTCACTTTTTAGAGGTCAATATTTCCTTCCTGTCCATCTGACTAACCTTACATATAGCTTTATTAATCTCCCCCTGCTCATATCCCTTCTGCAAGAAACAGTCACTCAATCCGGATAATTCCTCTTTGAATACTAAAGGGTCTGTGCAATTCCAGTTGCCATTTAGATAAATGGTTAATGAATGTACCATATGGAGAAGCTAGGCGATTAAAAAGGGTCACAGGCTGCGGGGGGACAGGGCTATCCTTCAATTCTCCTGGACAGTCCATCCGCGTTGCCATGTGACCTACTCTTTCTATACTCAATGGTAAAATTATACTGCTGAAGTGCCAAGCTCCACCTCAACAGTCACCCATTGTCCCCTGCCACCCGGTTTAGCCAGCAGAGGGGATTGTGGTCAGTTACCACAATGAACTCTTGGCCATAGAGATAGGTTCGTAGTTTTTGAGGGCCCAGACTACAGCAAGGCACTCTTTCGCTATGGCCGCGTAACTGACCTTGCGATCCAGTAGCTTCCGACTGAGAAAAACCACTGTATGTTCATTCCCTGTTCATTCACCTGACTTAGAATGGCCCTGATGCCATAAGTAGAGGCATCTGTTTGCACTATAAATCGTTTTGTGTAATCGGGGGCGACTAACACCGGGTGGGTGTTTAGGATGGCTTTTAGTTGTTGGAAGGCGGATCCACACTCTGGAGTACAAGTGACCAATCTGGGCTCTTTCTTTTTTGTCAAGTCTGTCAGGGGTTTGGCGATGGTGCTCTACTAGGGTACAAACTTTCTATAGTACCCCACAGTACCCAGGAAGGCTAGGACTTGCTTCTTAGTCTGAGAACGGGCCACTGACTAGTCGCTTCCACTTTGGCAGGGTCTGGCCTCAATTGTCCTCCCCCTACCCAGTAGCCTAGATACTGGACCTCCCCCTTAGCAAGGCTGCACTTATCTGGCTTGATGGTCAGTCCTGCTCTCCCTATCCTGTCAAGCACAACCTCCACTTGGCGTACATGATCCGTCCACGATGTGCTAAAAATAGCGATATCGTCCAGGTATGCACACGCAAAGTCATGACAATCCCAGAGGAGCTGGTCAACCAACCGCTGGAAGGTGACGGGTGCATTCTTCATTCCGAACGGCATTACCGAAAACTGGTAGAGGCCGACGGAGTGATGAAGGCAGACTTCTCCTTCACCTCCTCTTCCAGAGGAATTTGCCAGTAGCCCCTGGCTAGGTCTAATGTCGTCAAATACTTAGCCCACGATAATCTGTCCAGTAACTCGTCAATACGGGGCATGGGGTAGGCGTCTGTCACAGTCTTATCGTTCAGTCGCCTATAGTCCATGCAAAAGCAAGTGCTACTGTCTTTCTTGGGGACCAGCACTACAGGTGTTGCCCAGGGGCTCTAAGAGGGCTCAATCACACCCAGGGACAACATCTCGTCTATCTCCTGGCGAACTGATCCCCTCACAGACTCAGGTTCTCTATAAGCCGTCTGCCTCAGCGGCGCCTGCCCCGGGGTTAGCATTCGGTGCATGGAAAGCGACGTGCACTCCGGTTTCTTCGAGAACAAGTGCCGCCTCAGCAGCAACTCCTGCCTGAGCTGCTGAGCCTGGTCTTCAGTCAAGTCCTCGATAAAAGCGACAGGGGGCACTTGGGGGTCTATGTCGGTATTTGGTAGCAAGTCGGGAACCACGTCCTCCTCTCCCGGGTAGTCCTCGGGCAGACAGATCGCTAAGACCTCAGCGTCTTGTTCTTGGTACCCCTTCAGCATATTAACATGGACTACACATTGGATGTGCTGTCCGTGGTCCATGGTGACAACATAATCAGTGTTGCTAAGCTTCCTTATAATCGTGTGCGGACCGTGCCAAGAAGTCTGCAACTTGTTTGCTGGGAAGGGTGCCAGGATAAGGACCTTCTGCCCTAGTCCGAGCCCCCCAGTCATACCATACCTTCTGTTTGGTCTTAGCGGCAGACAGGTTCTGCTGGACCAATCCAGTGAGAGCTTCCAATCTTTCCCTCAATTCTAACACATAGGGGACTATGGGCACCTCCTCGTGGTCATAATCCCCCTCCCAGAATACCTGCAGCAGGTCCAGGGGCCCCTGCACCCGCCGACCAAACAGGAGCTCAAATGGTGAGAACCCTGTGGACTCTTGCAGAACCACACGATACGCGAACAATAGCAACTTCTCGCAGTTTGGTTTGCGATCAGCGAAGCTGCGCAGCATGGTCCTTAAACTACCATTAAATCGCTCGCAGAGTCCATTAGTCTGCTGGTGGTAAGGAGCAGACCTGATCTGCTTAACACCACAATGTTGCCAGAGCTGATGCACCAGCTCTGACATAAATTGAGTGCCCTGGTCGGATATAATTTCGCTAGGGAACCCGACATGGGTGAACACAGTCACCAAGGTGTCCGCCACTGCGGCCGCAGTAATCCGGGACAGAGCTACAGCCTCAGGGTATCTAGTGGCATAGTCCACGACCGTGAGGATGAATCTCTTGCCGACTTACTCGGGCAGGCCAAGGGCCTCACAATGTCTACTGCAACCCGTTGAAAGGGAACCCCCCACTATGGGCATAGAATGGAGCGTTGCCCTCCCTTGTCCCTTCCCTTTGCCGATCCTCTGGCAAGTATCACAGGAGTTGCAGAACTGAGAAACTGTCTGTGAGACCTATGGCCAGTAGAAAGTCTTAGCCTGGCCCTGGTCTTAGTTACTCCCATGTGACCCGCCAGGGGAAGCTCATGGGCCAGGATCATTATTTGGGTTCGGCAATATGAGGGGACAATGAGTTGGCGGGTCACTTTCCACTCCTGTCCCGTCTCCCTGTACAGTAGTCCCCCATTACATAAAATCCTCTTCCCCTGTGGCCCTACCTCCCCAGTCTCTGCTCTTTCCCTCATCCCAGCCAAGCTAGGGTCTACCAGGGTCTCCTGTCTCAGTATAGTAGGGTCAGTCCAGGTGGTCTCGGTCAGGTCAAGGGGGTCTCGCCTTACCTGGTCCTCGGCCAGAGTGGGAGTGCCACCTTCGTGAGTGGAGGGCAGAAGGGTAGGGTTAACTCATATAGGGTTGTTGTCCTGGATGGCGGCTGCCGGCACCTGTTGTGTACCCCCAGGGCTGGTGCCATGGCCGCCGTGTGAGGGTCCTGGTGGGAAGACCGGGGTGGGGTGCTTCTTGGGTCTCCCCGGTCGTCGGCAATGGGGCCGAACAGAGCCCGCAGCTGTGAAAGATCCATTTCTCGGGGTAAATCCTTGACTTGGGCAGCTTGTGCCCGGGTCATGACCTAGACAAAGTAGCTCTCCATGGGGCCCAGGTCGTTCCCCAACAATACATCCACAGGATTTTAACACTCCCACCTCCCTGTATCCACTGCCTGCTCTCCAACCCAGCCAAACACGGGCCATGGGGATTGAAAGTTGCCCTCCTCCGGTGACAGAGATCACCTTTCGTTGGGGAAAAGGCTAGACACCTCACAACAAATCAGGCTCCAGTGTCCCACAGCCCTTCCGCTGGGGTGCCATTGACCAGCACTTGCTGGCAGTGGCGGCGGCTTGGGTCATCTCTGGGCCACTGCACAGTCCTCACCGGCGTCACTCCCAGTTGCCAGGTAGGCCAGTCCAAACAGTCCTGGTACTGGTCTAGCTCCGCTTCCCCTTCCTCCCCAACATTCTCCACCCCATACCACTCCCCAACAAGCTAGACAGGCCTGGCATGGACAATAGGGCCGTGAGCCCGGGAGGGACAATTCTTCACAAAATGGCCAAGCCTCAAGTGCACTTCCCGTCAACCTCCCATCCAGGAGGGGTACCCAGTCCTTGGGTGGTAGGCGATTCAAGGCACACTGCCGCTCAAAGTCCTGAAGGAATCCGTCAATGTTGCCTTTCTCATTGTCAAACTTGGAGAAGCTATGGACGGAGACCTTGAGGCGGGGATTCACTGGTTGGACAAACGGGGAGGCCATTGCAGGGAAGGACTCTGCTTGTTGTTCTCTATCCTCTCTGGCAAGGGCAGCATCTGCTTTCTCGATCTGGTCCAGCTCGCTCGCTCGTCCGCCCGTTGCCTCTCTGTACTCCTTGACCTTGAGGGCCAACCTGGCCGCTCGGGATAGGGGTGCCTCCGGTTGCGGCTTAGCCATGGTTCGTTCCTCTGCAGCGATCTGTGCTCTGGTGTGCATCACGGGGTCGTCTTAGGATCTGGGGGGCGCTGTAATGCAGGTTATCCCACCACGCTGCAACCAATTTGTGACGATATGGCCCTGGCGTCTGCCACAGAAGGTATAGCTGTTCAGGCACGTTATCGTCCATGGGTTTCTTTCGCTAACCTGCACAGCTAACCGCTATACTAAGCACTAAGACCTGGTACTTGCACCGGCAATTCAGGATATACTGCACTGATATATCCAGTTCTTACAGGATATTCTATCTATCTAGTCTCCTGGCACTTCTCTATGAGTAAGTGCTCTATAGTGGACAACAGAAAGACAAGCATGCGCCTTCTTGTTAAATCATGAACTGCCCTTATTTTCAAACAACACAACATTTTCTACAGTTCAGAGAAAAAGGGGCAGTCTCCACATTGACATTAAAAAAAGGTTACACAAGGGGGATGGGAAGTGAACACTTTTGGGCCTGGCAGCCACACTGTATACATTCCCAGTGCATAGCTGTAACCATAAAACCTCCTGTAGGAATCTCAGACAAATGGGGGAGGGGAAGTGAACAATTTCAGCCTAGCAGCCCCCTTCCAGAACCATAAAACACTCAAGCTGGCTGTAATCTGCAGCTCTGAGCCTCTGAGTGGGGGAAGGTATTCTCTCTATACCATTCAGTATTAGTGTCCACGTGATCCCAGCCAGGGGGAGGAGAGACTCCACCTCTTGCGGCGTTTGACCTGTTACAATCCTGTTCCTCACATAGGGTCTTGCAGGAGTTTGGTGTAATTTAATAATATAAAGTTAAGTCTCGTTTTGGCACCATTGAGATTAATTGTAAAATCTTTGAATACTGTATATTTCAAATATCTATCCATCTAATATAATGATAGAGGAATTGGATATTTATATGTGTTTATATGTACATAAGGATGGGTATATTTTTGAAAGTATGACAACATGGTTAATTAATTACGATCTATAACATTTATTGGAAGAAGTAATCAATGATGAGGTATCTGTGTACTGGATGTATTTAGTCTGCTGCCCTTGATAAATTTGAGGTTTCCCTTTAAAGCAGAGATAGGATGCTTGAATACTCCAACATTCGCCACCTGGCACTTTCATGTGGTGCGTGCTACGGATGACGCGCTCATTGATTTCAGTGGTTGTGTTTATCCTGGTGCCTGCATCGGATGACGTTATTGAGTGGTGAATGATCGCGGGTGCGGCATTAGAAGATATGTAGATCGGTGAACAGAGGATGGCCTTTGAGGTAACTTAAGGAAAGGATATATTTTTAATTTTGGTTATGCTGTTTTGTTGTGAAATGACTGTGCCACTAATCTAATACATACAATCTAATACATTATAGAAGTTTTGTATAGGTATGGTTACCGAGGTTACTCAATGACGACTTCCGGTGTGGGAGTTTAAAGCCGCCCATGTAATGGGTCATTTTTTGAAATTGTTTGTCTTGACAAAGTCCGTCAAGAAACGGACGAAACGCGTTGACTATTTGGAGACAATTTAATATGAACGCTTTTGATGGAACCAGTCTTTGAACTGTATATGGAGTTAGAAAATTAAGTATAATATATAACTGGACACCACTGGAGTATTTGCAATCTGTGAGTGGCGAGTCTCTGGAGTGTTTGGAGGTGGATTCATCATGCATACCCGGGAGATAAGTATATAATATATATATTTAAGCCTACCACACTTACTTGTTAAATAGCCAGACTAGGTTCCTGAGTGGATGTCATGGAAGCTTTGTCTATAACATCACAATATCGTTTCATCTCCATTGAATTTCGTATCCATCTCCATTTCATTACATTAAGCAAACATGTATATTCTCTGAATGTATTGCTTTTTATGTACAAGTATGACCATGATGTCATTGAAGTAAATGTAATTGCAAGCAATTGTCAAGGTCTGTTTTTGAAATTTTGTCCAACACTGCACTTAGTATATTTTTTTGGCCATACGTTTAGATAGAAGATATTATAGACTGATGCAGCTTTTGTTTTTCTTGGGTATTTTGGGTTGCTTTTTATCTTGGGTTACTATATATGTATTTGGGTATGATTTTTCTTTGTGGGGAGAATTTGTGTGAGGGGATAGGGATAGTGTTGAGCGAGCATGCTCGGCCGATGCTCGGATCGGCTCGAGCATCGCTCTGCTCGGCACATGGCGGTACTCGTACGAGTACCGCATGTGCTCGCCCGCCATGTTCGGGTCTCCTCCCCGCACGTTTTGCGGCTGCTGCGCAGCCAATAAACGTGCAGGGAGGCTCTGACATCGGTGTAATGCCAGCAGCCATGTTGGCTGCTGGCATTACACTGATTGGCTGGCCAGAACCCGTGGTCAGGTGCTGTATAGCACCTGACCAGCGAGTTCGGCTCAGTCTGAGCCAGGGAGAGCTGAGGATAGGAAGGGAAAGGCAGTGTAGGGAGGAAAAAAACAAAAATTGTGAAAAAAAAAGAACCAAAAGTCCTTTTTAGGACTACTGTGTGTGGGGGCAGCAGGTTATTTGGTGTGGGGGGAAAAAAACAAAAAAAAAAAAAAAAATATATATATATTCTGTTTAGTGTGCAAAGTTGCAGATTAGAGCACATTCTGTTTAGTGTGCACAGTTGCAGATTAGAGCACATTCTGTTTAGTGTGCAAAGTTGCAGATTAGAGCACATTCTGTTTAGTGTGCAAAGTTGCAGATTAGAGCACATTCTGTTTAGTGTGCAAAGTTGCAGATTAGAGCACATTCTGTTAAGTCTTCAAACTAAAATATCAAAGTCACGTATTCCATTCAGTGTGCGTCGCCGCAGTTTAGCAGCACATTCTGAGTACTGTGCAGAGTTGCAGAATAGGAAGAAATACTGTTAAGTCTTCAAACTAAAATATCAAAGTCACATATTCCATTCAGTGTGCTTCGCCGCAGTTTAGCAGCACATTCTGTGTACTGTGCAGAGTTGCAGAATAGGAAGAAATACTGTTAAGTCTTCAAACTAAAATATCAAAGTCACATATTCCATTCAGTGTGCTTCGCCGCAGTTTAGCAGCACATTCTGTGTACTGTGCAGAGTTGCAGAATAGGAAGAAATACTGTTAAGTCTTCAAACTAAAATATCAAAGTCACATATTCCATTCAGTGTGCTTCGCCGCAGTGTAGCAGCACATTCTGTGTACTGTGCAGAGTTGCAGAATAGGAAGAAATACTGTTAAGTCTTCAAACTAAAATATCAAAGTCACATATTCCATTCAGTGTGCTTCGCCGCAGTGTAGCAGCACATTCTGTGTACTGTGCAGAGTTGCAGAATAGGAAGAAATACTGTTAAGTCTTCAAACTAAAATATCAAAGTCACATATTCCATTCAGTGTGCTTCGCCGCAGTGTAGCAGCACATTCTGTGTACTGTGCAGAGTTGCAGAATAGGAAGAAATACTGTTAAGTCTTCAAACTAAAATATCAAAGTCACATATTCCATTCAGTGTGCTTCGCCGCAGTTTAGCAGCACATTCTGTGTACTGTGCAGAGTTGCAGAATAGGAAGAAATACTGTTAAGTCTTCAAACTAAAATATCAAAGTCACATATTCCATTCAGTGTGCTTCGCCGCAGTGTAGCAGCACATTCTGTGTACTGTGCAGAGTTGCAGAATAGGAAGAAATACTGTTAAGTCTTCAAACTAAAATATCAAAGTCACATATTCCATTCAGTGTGCTTCGCCGCAGTGTAGCAGCACATTCTGTGTACTGTGCAGAGTTGCAGAATAGGAAGAAATACTGTTAAGTCTTCAAACTAAAATATCAAAGTCACATATTCCATTCAGTGTGCTTCGCCGCAGTTTAGCAGCACATTCTGTGTACTGTGCAGAGTTGCAGAATAGGAAGAAATACTGTTAAGTCTTCAAACTAAAATATCAAAGTCACATATTCCATTCAGTGTGCTTCGCCGCAGTGTAGCAGCACATTCTGTGTACTGTACAGAGTTGCAGAATAGGAAGAAATACTGTTAAGTCTTCAAACTAAAATATCAAAGTCACATATTCCATTCAGTGTGCTTCGCCGCAGTGTAGCAGCACATTCTGTGTACTGTGCAGAGTTGCAGAATAGGAAGAAATACTGTTAAGTCTTCAAACTAAAATATCAAAGTCATATATTCCATTCAGTGTGCTTCGCCGCAGTGTAGCAGCACATTCTGTGTACTGTGCAGAGTTGCAGAATAGGAAGAAATACTGTTAAGTCTTCAAACTAAAATATCAAAGTCACATATTCCATTCAGTGTGCTTCGCCGCAGTGTAGCAGCACATTCTGTGTACTGTGCAGAGTTGCAGAATAGGAAGAAATACTGTTAAGTCTTCAAACTAAAATATCAAAGTCACATATTCCATTCAGTGTGCTTCGCCGCAGTGTAGCAGCACATTCTGTGTACTGTGCAGAGTTGCAGAATAGGAAGAAATACTGTTAAGTCTTCAAACTAAAATATCAAAGTCACATATTCCATTCAGTGTGCTTCGCCGCAGTGTAGCAGCACATTCTGTGTACTGTGCAGAGTTGCAGAATAGGAAGAAATACTGTTAAGTCTTCAAACTAAAATATCAAAGTCACATATTCCATTCAGTGTGCTTCGCCGCAGTTTAGCAGCACATTCTGTGTACTGTGCAGAGTTGCAGAATAGGAAGAAATACTGTTAAGTCTTCAAACTAAAATATCAAAGTCACATATTCCATTCAGTGTGCTTCGCCGCAGTGTAGCAGCACATTCTGTGTACTGTGCAGAGTTGCAGAATAGGAAGAAATACTGTTAAGTCTTCAAACTAAAATATCAAAGTCACATATTCCATTCAGTGTGCTTCGCCGCAGTGTAGCAGCACATTCTGTGTACTGTGCAGAGTTGCAGAATAGGAAGAAATACTGTTAAGTCTTCAAACTAAAATATCAAAGTCACATATTCCATTCAGTGTGCTTCGCCGCAGTTTAGCAGCACATTCTGTGTACTGTGCAGAGTTGCAGAATAGGAAGAAATACTGTTAAGTCTTCAAACTAAAATATCAAAGTCACATATTCCATTCAGTGTGCTTCGCCGCAGTGTAGCAGCACATTCTGTGTACTGTGCAGAGTTGCAGAATAGGAAGAAATACTGTTAAGTCTTCAAACTAAAATATCAAAGTCACATATTCCATTCAGTGTGCTTCGCCGCAGTGTAGCAGCACATTCTGTGTACTGTGCAGAGTTGCAGAATAGGAAGAAATACTGTTAAGTCTTCAAACTAAAATATCAAAGTCACATATTCCATTCAGTGTGCTTCGCCGCAGTGTAGCAGCACATTCTGTGTACTGTGCAGAGTTGCAGAATAGGAAGAAATACTGTTAAGTCTTCAAACTAAAATATCAAAGTCACATATTCCATTCAGTGTGCTTCACCGCAGTTTAGCAGCACATTCTGTGTACTGTGCAGAGTTGCAGAATAGGAAGAAATACTGTTAAGTCTTCAAACTAAAATATCAAAGTCACATATTCCATTCAGTGTGCTTCGCCGCAGTGTAGCAGCACATTCTGTGTACTGTGCAGAGTTGCAGAATAGGAAGAAATACTGTTAAGTCTTCAAACTAAAATATCAAAGTCACATATTCCATTCAGTGTGCTTCGCCGCAGTGTAGCAGCACATTCTGTGTACTGTGCAGAGTTGCAGAATAGGAAGAAATACTGTTAAGTCTTCAAACTAAAATATCAAAGTCACATATTCCATTCAGTGTGCTTCGCCGCAGTGTAGCAGCACATTCTGTGTACTGTGCAGAGTTGCAGAATAGGAAGAAATACTGTTAAGTCTTCAAACTAAAATATCAAAGTCACATATTCCATTCAGTGTCTTTCACCGCCGTTTAACAGCCTATTCTGTGTACTCTGCAGAGTTGCAGAATTATAAGAAATACTGTTAAGTTTTCAAACTCAAATATTAAAGTCACATATTCCATTCAGTGTCTTTCACCGCCGTTTAACAGCCTATTCTGTGTACTCTGTACAGTTGCAGAATTATAAGAAATACTGTTAAGTTTTCAAACTCAAATATTAAAGTCACATATTCCATTCAGTGTCTTTCACCGCCGTTTAACAGCCTATTCTGTGTACTCTGTACAGTTCCAGAATTATAAGAAATACTGTTAAGTTTTCAAACTCAAATATTAAAGTCACATATTCCATTCAGTGTCTTTCACCGCCGTTTAACAGCCTATTCTGTGTACTCTGCAGAGTTGCAGAATTATAAGAAATACTGTTAAGTTTTCAAACTCAAATATTAAAGTCACATATTCCATTCAGTGTCTTTCACCGCCGTTTAACAGCCTATTCTGTGTACTCTGCAGAGTTGCAGAATAGTAAGAAATACTGTTAATTTTTCAAACTCAAATATCAAAGTCACATATTCCATTCAGTGTCTTTCACCGCCGTTTAACAGCCTATTCTGTGTACTCTGCAGAGTTGCAGAATTATAAGAAATACTGTTAAGTTTTCAAACTCAAATATTAAAGTCACATATTCCATTCAGTGTCTTTCACCGCCGTTTAACAGCCTATTCTGTGTACTCTGCACAGTTCCAGAATTATAAGAAATACTGTTAAGTTTTCAAACTCAAATATTAAAGTCACATATTCCATTCAGTGTGTTTCAACGCCGTTTAACAGCCTATTCTGTGTACTCTGCAGAGTTGCAGAATAGTAAGAAATACTGTTAATTTTTCAAACTCAAATATTAAAGTCACTTATTCCATTCAGTGTGTGTCACCGCAGTTTAGCAGCCTATTCTGTGTACTCTGCAGAGTTGCAGAATAGTAAGAAATACTGTTAATTTTTCAAACTCAAATATTAAAGTCACTTATTCCATTCAGTGTGTGTCACCGCAGTTTAGCAGCCTATTCTGTGTACTCTGCAGAGTTGCAGAATAGTAAGAAATACTGTTAATTTTTCAAACTCAAATATTAAAGTCACTTATTCCATTCAGTGTGTGTCACCGCAGTTTAGCAGCCTATTCTGTGTACTCTGCAGAGTTGCAGAATAGTAAGAAATACTGTTAAGTTTTCAAACTCATATATATTAAAGTCATATATATCGTGTAAGATGAAGAAGGCGGGTAAAAAGGGACGGGGAAGTGGACGTGATCCTGAAAGTTCAGGGCGCGGGTCAGGACGCGGAGAAACTGTGCCTGGTGCCAGAGCACAAGAAAGAAAGACATCCACCATACCTAGCTTCATGTCTGATTTCACAGGGCGTCGCAGGACATCACTCTCGAGGTCCGACCAGTGCGAACAGGTGGTCGGTTGGATGACAGCTGATACTGCTTCCAGTCGGTTAAGCACCACCCTGTCTTCCACCAAGTCCACTCTCAGTAGCCAAGAGTCTGGTCAACATAATCCTCACTCTGATCATCCTTCCTCCCACCATACACGGTCTGGTCAAAGAAGTGATCCCACACTGGGATATAGTGAGGAGCTCGTCTCATCACCAATCCTTCATTTGACCCTCTCTCCAAGCACGCTTGCAGAGGAACATGACATCTTGTGCCCTGATTCACAACCTCTAGAGGCTACCCAATCACAAGAAGATGACAGATGTGAACGGCATTTAAGGTCAAAGGAAGTAGTGGATGATGATGATGATGATGATGAGACACAGTTGCCATTAAATCAACCACTATTTCCGTCTCAAGACCTTGTTGAGGAGAATGTTATACAGTTGTCAATGACTGAGTATGTGGTGGGATCAAGACTTGAGGAGGATGATCAGAGTGAGGAAGTGGAGGAGGACTTGGTGGACGATGAGGTGACTGACCCCACCTGGGAAGGTGTAGAGCCGAGCGATGACAGCAGTCCTGAGGGTGAGCCATCTGCAGCACCGCAACAGGCTGGAAGAGGCAGTGGTGTGGCTACAGAAAGAAGGCGGACCGCACCAAACCGGCCCGCAAATGTTCCACGGAGCACCCCCTTGCGTAAATCTACCTTGCCAAGGGGTAGGTGTTCAGCGGTATGGCGTTTTTTTAAGGAAAGTGCGGACGACAAAAGATTTGTAGTTTGCAACCTGTGCCACACCAGAATGAGCCGAGGCATGAACACTAGAAACCTCACCACCACCAGCATGATCCGACACATGGCATCCAAGCACCGTAGTAAGTGGCAGGAACGCCTGGATCGCCCATCTGTGTCTGCAGGCCACACCACTGCCTCCTCTTCCCCTGTTTTCGGTGCCGGCCAATCGCCTGTCGAAGGCGCAGGCCCGCATACCTCCCGCCCTGCACCTGTAGCATCTGAAGCACCATCAGCGACCACATCCACTTCCCTGTCCCAGCACAGCGTCCAAATGTCGTTACCCCAGGCATTTGAGCGCAAGAGAAAATACCCAGCCACCCACCCACAGGCCATAGCACTAACCTCACACCTTTCAAAATTACTGGCCATCGAAATGCTGCCATTTAGGCTTGTGGACACTGAGTCCTTCCGCAGCCTGATGGCAGCAGCTGTCCCTCGGTACGCGGTCCCCAGCCGCCACTACTTTTCCCGGTGTGCCATCCCCGCATTACACCACCATGTGTCCCGTAACATCACCCGTGCCCTGACCAACGCAGTTACTGGGAAGGTCCACTTAACGACTGACACATGGACAAGTGCTTGTGGCCAGGGACGCTACATTTCCCTGACGGCACACTGGGTGAATGTCGTGGAGGCTGGGAGCGACTCGGACCCTGGGATGGCACGGGTGCTACCCACGCCGAGGATTGCGGGCCCTACCTCCATCAGGGTTTCCACCAGCACCTACGTTATTGGCTCCTCCTCCTCCGTTTCCACCTCCGAATTCTCTACACACACCACCACTCCCCCATCAGCCAGTAGCTGGAAGCAGTGTAGCACTGCAGTGGGGAAGCGTCAACAGGCCGTGCTGAAGCTGATCTGCCTTGGGGACAAACAGCACACGGCCTCAGAGCTGTTGCAGGGGATTAGTCACCAGACCGAGCAGTGGCTCTCGCCACTCAACCTGCAAGCAGGCATGGTTGTGTGTGATAATGGGCGTAACTTGGTGGCGGCTTTGGAGCTCGGCAAGCTCACACACGTACCATGCCTAGCGCATGTATTTAATTTAGTGGTGCAGCGATTTCTAAAAACCTACCCCAATGTGCATGATCTCTTGACCAAGGTGCGCCGCGTGTGTGCACATTTCCGTAAGTCATCTACAGCTTCGGCCGGCCTGTTGAAGCTGCAGCAGCGCTTACAATTGCCAGCTCACCGGCTGCTGTGTGACGTGAGCACGCGCTGGAACTCCACCTTCCACATGTTGGCCCGGCTTTGTGAGCAGCAGAGGGCAGTAGTGGAGTACCAGCTGTTACACGGTCGTCGCCTCTCCGTTCAACTTCCTGTAATCAGAAGTGAGGAGTGGGAATGGATGTCAGACCTCTGCGAGGTTTTACGCAATTTTGAGGAATCGACACAGATGGTGAGCGGCGATAACGCTATTATCAGTGTAACCATCCCACTTCTGTGTCTACTGAAACGCTCGCTGCTCACAATTAAAACCGACGCTTTGCATGTGGAAGAGGTGGAAATGGGGGAGGAAGAGCTTACACAAGGTGATAGCCAGAGCACCCTCACTTCGTCTTCTCAGCGACAATTGGAGGAGGCGGAGGAGGAGGAGGAGGAGGAGGAGGAAGACACGGTTGCCTCCGCTACAGAGGGTAGCCATGGAACTTTAGTTCCATCTCTTCAGCGTGGGTGGGCAGAAGAGGAGGAAGAGGATGAGGATATTGAGAGTCAGCCTCCTGGTGAGGACAGCGAAATCTTGACTGTTGGTACTCTGGCACACATGGCTGACTTTATGTTAGGCTGCCTTTCCCGTGACCCACGCGTTGTACGCATTTTAGACAACACGGATTACTGGGTGTTCACCCTTCTGGACCCCCGCTACAAAGAGAATTTCTCATCTCTCATTCCTCCGGTGGAGAGGACAAGCAAAATGGTGCAATACCAGAAGGTTCTTGTTGAAAAATTGCTCCAAAATTTTCCATCTGACAACGCTGGCGGCAGAGTACGTGCTACCTTGGCCAACCGAGAAGGGGAGAAAAGGGGAGCACACAGCAGTTCCGACAAAGGCAGGGCAACACTCTCCAAGGCGTGGGACACCTTCATGACACCCCGCCAGCACCCTCACCCTGATGCGCAGCCTAGTGTCACAAGGAGGGAAAAGTTTTGGAAGATGGTGAAGGAGTACGTAGCAGACCGTGTCAGCGTCCTCAATGATCCCTCTGTGCCTTACAACTACTGGGTGTCCAAGCTGGACACGTGGTATGAACTGGCACTCTACGCCTTGGAGGTGCTGGCCTGCCCTGCCGCCAGCGTTCTGTCTGAGCGGGTATTTAGTGCTGCTGGTGGCATCATAACAGATAAGCGTATCCGCCTTTCCACCGACAATGCTGATAGGTTGACACTTATAAAAATGAACAAGGCCTGGATTTCCCCTGACTTCTCCACTCCACTGGAGGAAAGCCCCGGGGGAACATAAACTCACTTTATATATGTTATTTACAATGATGGGAATACTCTGTATTCCCATTCACCCCTTCCACCCCAAAAACGGGTATATGGTTGACTCTTAATGTTCTCATCCTCCTCCTCCTCTTCCATATGCCCTGGGATATAATTTTTATATAGGGCCAGCTCACCAGCGTGCCCTGGGATATAATTTTTATATAGGGCCAGCTCACCAGCGGGCCCTGTGATATAATTTTTATATAGGGCCAGCTCACCAGCGGGCCCTGTTTGCCAATTTTTATATAGGTCAGCTCACCAGCGGGCCTTCTCATATAATGTTTTATTGGGTCAGCTCTCTAGCGGGCCCTCTCATATAATGTTTTATAGCGTCAGCTCACTAGCGGGCCTTCGCATATAATGTTTAGGATGGTCAGCTCTGCAGCAGACCCTCACCCATAATGTTTTAGATGGTCAGCTCAGCGCACGTTTCCCTCTTAATCATGGCCTCAGTTCTGAAAATCAAGGAAATTTTTGGGAGAATTTGCCTCTGCGCACGTTTCCCTCTTAATCATGGCCTCAGTTCTGAAAATCAAGGAAATTTTTGGGATAATTTGCCTCTGCGCACGTTTCCCTCTTAATCATGGCCTCAGTTCTGAAAATCAAGGAAATTTTTGGGAGAATTTGCCTCTGCGCACGTTTCCCTCTTAATCATGGCCTCAGTTCTGAAAATCAAGGAAATTTTTGGGATAATTTGCCTCTGCGCACGTTTCCCTCTTAATCATGGCCTCACTTCAGAAAATCGATGAAATTTTTGGGAGAATTTGCAGATGATATACAAGTAAATATACAGCAAATACTGTTTGGTAACAATTTTTCGCCTAAAGTCGTTTTTATTTTCCTTTTTGTGTGTTTTACGGTCAGTCTGTAAAAATGGCGTACTACGGGCGAAAGATCGTTCCCAGCAGCGATGTTGGAGTCCAAGGTGCATCCAGACATCCTCCCTATGCTGTCCCTGAACCATTTCTGTAGTGTTTCCATCTTTTTCTGCCCTTTTCCTATGGACCAGGCACCCTCCCCTCATCAGAGCAGGGGGTGCCTGGTGTAATGCTCGAGTCCTCCCATTGACTTCAATGGGGCTCGGGTGCTCGGCCGAGCACTCGAGCCTCAGGGGGTGCTCGGTCAGAGCACCCGAACATCCGAGCATTGGGGTGCTCGCTCATCACTAGATAGGGAGTCTGTCTCACCATTATATGTATTTCAATTGGTATTATGACACTAGTCATCAATAAATTTTGATATTTTTGATATTCAGTCAGTATAATATATTTTTGATTGGTTGAGTGCCTCATAGGGTCCATCTTTTGCTTCTTATATACTTTGTGTGAATATTTTTCTCTTGGGGCAGGAACAGTGTAGTCATCAACAACGGCACTGTGCACAATTAGTGACATGTCAGTGAGAAGAGGAAAGGAAGATACACACCTTGGCACAACTGCCCTGATAACACACATGAAATACAGACACTATAACATTTATGTCAAACATGTTAAAGCCAAACACCCAACACAGAAATTGAGCACTGCTGTTGCTGTTCCCCCTGAGATCAAAGAAGAGGAATCAGACCGGTTGGAGGTGATGACAAATGTGACAGAAGGTCCCCTACTTGTTGAGCTGAAGAAGGCAGACTGGCAGCTCTAGCAGCATGTACAGGCAGCTAAGCTCTGCTCATGGTGGTGGTGGACTTATTAATATATATAAACAAGACTGTGAGATTGAACCAAAAGGGAAAAAAAGGGGAGGGGAAAAAAGACCACAGTCTTGATGAGAGTGCCTTAATCTGCCTACAGGAGATATACAGTAAGTTACCCAAAGTAAACTTCTGGGAACAAAAACAAAAGAGAAAGAAAAGGGCACAACAATGTCAATACACAAGGATGATTAGGGAAACAAAAAAACAAAAATACAAACTAAGTCAAATGTCCCCTTTAAAGTATGTTTATTCTTGGAGTTCGATCAATGCTTTTTGGTGATTTTGCACGTTCCAAAAGAACTGGATTCCCACTCAAACTATAGTACACAAACAAGAAAGAAGAAAAAAATGGCGCAAACAGTTCTCTAAGCGTAGTATTTTTAACTAGAATGATCCGTCACCAACACCCATAGGATACTACTCACATTTAACAGAGGCCACTACTTGCTTCTCAGTATTATCTCTTATACTGGTTTTCAATCCAGCTCAGTGTACTTTAACTCGGGCTTTCAGGCTCAGCCCATTCACTGCACCACCACTCAAGAAATATATGTGTGGAAACAGCCACTCTAAAACAGGGCCATATGATGCCCAGTGCAATACTGGCTGAACCTTCTTTATTCTTAAAATCCCTTTATCAAAAGCACTTATTGAATATATTTTTTTAAAAGCTCATTGTTACGGTTTTTAGGACACTCAGACCAGTATGTGAAATAATACACAATTTTATTAGAATACCAATAATGCAAACAATCGCCCTCTAGTGGCGGTTGAAATAGACGCACAGTGAAGACTGATATGTTACAAAGAGATAATGCACAATATAGTTGACATGCACAATACTATGCAGATAACGGTGTTCTCTACCCCAAAGGGTTAAGAGCATAAATCAGTCAGTCTCAGATGTGGTAGTTTGGCAAGCCCTGGGTGTTAAAAGGAGGTGCTGATTGAGACAGTCCACAATGTACTGGAAACGTAAATGCCTAGCCAAAGTGACCGAGTAGTAAACAGAACAGAGATCCAAATAGCCCCCGCGGGCGTACCTACTGGAAGACTGCTTCTGCGAGAGCAAGTGTGTGTAGCCCCCACGGGCGTAACGGAAACCGGCCTGCAATGCAAGAGCTGACTAAGCCTCCTCAGACTTTAACCGGATACCAGCAGTAATAGTGCTAGAGCCAATAACCCCCACGGGCGTACACAATGAAGTCTGCCAGAGCTGAAGCCTTCTCTCTATCGCCACTCTGCTTCAATAGATATCGCCCAGTAAACAACAAGAAGGGAGAGCCAATGGCGCCCAACCGGCCCACAATAAGTGACTACTCTGCAATGGGATGGATAGAGTCGCCGTCGGTAAGCGGCCAACTCAGCAGACGTAGCACCACGTAAGAGGCTCTTTTCTGGGAATCGAGATAGCGAGAGCAAGGCAGCACTGCTAGGGTTAATATGCACGTTTACACGAGGCTCTGCAAGACAACGAGGTTCTGCAAGTATAGTGAGGCTCACTGAGGCACGCACAGCTCTGCACGTATAGAGGTACACTGCACTGATCAATGGCAACACCAGGCAAGGCGGTCACATAGTGGCTGGCAACAGCGGGTGAGAATGTCGCGGCGGCGACAAGGGGAACGGAGGTCACTGGAAAAGGCTGGAAGTCGATCTCGGAGCAGGAAGTCAGCCGGGCCGGGTCGGAGCACGCAGGAGGTAGTCATACAAGCTGGGTCATACACGAACAGGAACGTCAGCCAAGCCGGGTCAGGATACAGAGGTGGTTCGCAGACAAGCCAGGTCATACAGGAACACTGGAGCGTAGTCAGGACAAGCCAAGTTGGTACACAGGAATCCGGAACACAGGAACACAGCAACAGCACTACAGGCTCAGAAACACCACGAAAGGGCCTCTGACAGGTGTCTGGGCCAGGCATAAGAAGGTCACCAGGGGCGGGCCAAGCTCAGCAAATCAGAGCGAACCACAAGTAAGAGTGACAGAGAATCACAGGCACTGTGATAGTACCCCCCTCTCAAAGACCCCCTCTCCCTGCCAGAGGTCTGGGTTTCAAAGGATATTTAGAGCGAAAGTTGTGCACAAGTCTAGGCGCATGGAGGTCCCCTTGATTAACCCAAGAGCGTTCCTCAGGGCCATAGCCCTTCCAGTGGACCAAATATTGCAACTTTCCTCTAAATCTCCTAGAGTCAATAATACTCTGGACCTCATACTCCTCTTGGCCCTGGACGTCCACCGGCCCAGGAATCACTGGCATAGTAGTATAACGATTACACACCAAAGGTTTCAGAAGAGACACACGGAACACATTATGAATATGCATTGAGGGCGGAAGTTCCAGTGCATAAGAAACCGTATTAATCTTGCGGATAATCTTAAAGGGACCAATGAACCGGGGAGCCAGTTTATTGGAGGGTACTTGCAAATTGAGGTTTCTGGAAGAGAGCCATACCCTGTCCCCTACTTGAAATGAGACCACTGGGAGTCGTCTGCGATTAGCGTGCCGCTGATGACGCCTAAATGACCGGCTGAGGGACCTCTGAGCCTGTGCCCAAGTGGAACGAAGTTGTGCCAAATGCTCATCCAGGGCAGGAATCTGTTGTGCCTGAAATAAGTCCGGGAGCAGACATGGCTGGAACCCATAATTAACGAGAAATGGGGAGCTCCCGGATGATGAATTAACCGCACAATTACTGGCAAACTCTGCCCATGGCAACAGGTCAGCTCAATTATCATGATGATCGGTGACAAAGCAACGCAGGAACTGCTCCAGTCCCTGATTGGCACGCTCAGCGGCCCCATTGGTCTGGGGATGGTAGGCGGAGGAGAAGGACAATTGGATGCCCATCTGGCCACAAAATGCCCTCCAAAACCTTGATACGAACTGACTCCCACGGTCGGAGACAATCACTCTGGGTACCCCGTGCAGGCGGAACACCTCCCTGGCAAAGACTACAGCCAATTCCTGGGCTGATGGAAGGCCAGCCAGAGGCACAAAATGAGCCATTTTAGAGAATCTTTAGACCACCATAAGAATAAACGTATAACCCCTAGAGACTGGTAATTCTCCCAAGAAGTCAATGGATATATGAGACCAAGGACGGTCTCCATTGGGCACTGGTTGAAGTAAGCCCACCGGGAGATGTCTAGGGGTCTTGGCACGGGCACAGGTGGTACAGGCTGCCGTAAAAGCGGAACAATCGGCTCTCAGTGTGGGCCACCAGAATAATTGCGAAAGGGACCATACAAGTTGATCCCTACCGATATGCCCAGCCGCTTTAGAAGCATGATATGTCTCCAACAGGCGGGTACGGAATGGCTCATCCACGAAACACTTTCCCACTGGGGTCTCAGGAGGTGCCAAAATCTCCTCCCCCAGAGGTGAGGTTATGGTGGTACGAATAGTGGCCAGAATGCGATCTGGCTGAATGATAGGTACAGGTTCCTCCTCCCTCTCAGTGTCAGATGCGAACTGACGTGACAACGCATCTGCCTTAATATTCTTATAGCTCGGAAGATAGGACACTAGAAAATTAAATCGAGACAAAAAAAGCGCCCACCTAGCTTGTCGTGAGGACAATCTTTTGGCTTCAGAGAGATAAGTTAAATTCTTATGATCAGTAAGGATTAGTACTGGAGTCTGAGTACCTTCCAAAAGGTGGAGCCATTCCTTCAGGGCTAGGATAATGGCCAACAGCTCCCTGTCGCCAATCTCGTAGTGGCTCTGAGCACTGGACAATTTCTTTTAGAAAAACCCGCAGGATCTCAAGGTGCCACCTCCCACAGGGCGTTGGCAGAGTACTGCCCCAACCCCAACCTCAGAGGCGTCAACCTCCAATGTAAATGGCAGGGAGGGATTAGGGTGGGACAGCACTGGAGCAGATGCAAAGGCAGATTTCAAGGTAACAAACGCGTTTTCAGCTGCCTCAGACCACTGAGAGGGAGAAGCGCCCTTATGAGTCAAATCTGACAATGGTTTTACAATCGTGGAAAAGTTCTGGATGAACTTCCTATAATAGTTAGCAAAACCTAAGAAACGTTGAATGGCCTTTAACCCCTTAGGACGAGGCCATTGCAGGACTGCTGCCAACTTCTCCTGATCCATGGCAATGCCATTTTTGGAGATTAGGAACCCCAGGAATGGTACTTGAGATGAATGGAATTCGCACTTTTCTAGTTTACAGAATAACTTGTGCTTGCGAAGTCGGAGCAAGACTTCTGAGACATCCTTAATGTGTTGAGAGAGGTTGGCAGAGTGAATTAATATATCATCTAGATATACGACCACACAAGACTGAAGCATGTCACGTAAAATATCATTAATAAATTCCTGAAATACCGCAGGTGCGTTGCATAAGCCGAATGGCATCACCAGATATTCGTAGTGCCCTGTTCTGGTATTAAACGCCGTTTTCCACTCGTCACCTTCTTTAATTCTGACCAGATTATAGGCGGCTCTCAAGTCAAGTTTAGTAAAGATCGAAGAGCCTTTTAATCTGTCAAATAATTCCGTAATAAGTGGAATAGGATAGGCGTTCTTAGGCATCAGCTTATTCAGTCCTCGGTAGTCAATACGTGGCCTGAGCTCGCCACTTCTCTTTTTCACAAAGAAGAATCCGGCACCAGCCGGGGATGTAGATTTACGAATGATTCCCCTCTTAAGAGCATCCTCAATATACTCCTCCATAGCCCTGTTCTCCTCACATTACAGTGGGTAAGTGCGACCCCTGGGAGGCACCGCACCTGGAGGCAAATCAATGGCGCAATCATAGGGTCTATGCTCAGGCAATGCGCTGGCTTCTCCTTTGCTAAATCTGTCACTGAATTGGCCATATTCTGTTGGCACAGCGGGAGAGGTACACATAATTTTGACAGGTAAGGAAAGACAATTCTTGGTAGAGTATTCAGACCAGGAGTTAACCTCACATCTCTGCCAGTCAAATTGAGGATTATGTACATGTAACCACGGAAACCCCAAAATAACTGCATGGTGCGGGGAACGAATAATCTGGAACCGTATCTGTTCCTTGTGAAAAGCCCCCACCGTCATTGTCACCGGAATTGTCTCAAACGTAATAAATGCAGGTTCCAGGGGTCTGCCATTAATGGCCTCAATTGCCACAGGAGAATCTTTCTTGCATAATGGAATGCCGTGCAAGTCGGCAAAGGATTGGTCCATGAAGTACCCGGCTGCCCCGGAGTCCACCAATGCCAGGACCTCGATTACCATGTCTGCCCAAGCGAATACCACCTGGATGGTGGGTTTACTAGTGCTAGAATCTAGGGACTGTTCTACACCACCTAGGGCCTGTCCCCCAAGGTACCCTAGGTGCGTTCGTTTCCCGGCCGTACTGGACAAGTGCGTAATAGGTGCCCTGGTTTGCCACAATATAAGCACAAGCCTTGTCTCCTACGATACAATTTCTCCTCCTTAGTGAGCTTAGTGAACCCTAATTGCATAGGTTCAGTAGTTTCGGCTGGTCATTCAGGAGGAACGGGTGGTGTGGGTGGGTTAAAGAGACTGCCCTGGCCATAGTTTTTTGATTCATCCCTTTTAGCCAACCGTCTCTCACGGATGCGGGAGTCTATTAGCATAACATAGTCAATATAGTCATCCAGATCACTGGGTATATCACGAGCGGCTATCTCATCCTTAATCTGTTCTGAGAGACCCTGGGCAAAGGCGGCAACTAAGGCCTCATTGTTCCAGCCCACCTCTGCTGCCAGGGTCCGAAACTCGATAGCATAGTCGCCCAATGTGCGTTCGCCCTGCTGAATCTCCATCAGCTTTTTGGCATCAGAGGCAGCCCTGCCAGGAACCTCAAACACTCGTCGGAACTTTATCACGAATTCCCTAAAGTTCAGAGTGCAGGGTCTGGCATTCTCCCACAATGGATTTGCCCATGCCAATGCTTTGCCCGTCAACAGAGATATTATAAAACCGACCTTACTACGGTCGTTAGGAAATGCCTGGGGTGCCAATTCCAAAAATATCTCCAACTGATTAATGAATCCCCTGCATAGGGAGGGTTCGCCATCATATCTTAACGGTAACGGCACCGCTGCCGTTAAACCTCTAGTATTAGCTGAGGGGACTACAGGCGGATTCTCCGGTGTCAGAACTGGGGGGACCACCGGATTAGAACTAGGCTTGTCCAAATGTACCATACGTTCGAGTAACGTCTGTAGAGCCAGTGCCAATTGGTCCAGGTGCTGCTCATGGACATCCATTCTCCAGTGGATGTTCTGTGTATTACTTTCACCTTTACCGTCTGAGGTCATGGCCCTTTCGTACTGTTACGGTTTTTAGGACACTCAGACCAGTATGTGAAATAAAACACAATTTTATTAGAATACCAATGCAAACGATCACCCTCTAGTGGCGGTTGAAATAGACACACAGTGAAGACTGATATGTTACGAAGAGATAATGCACAATATAGTTGACATGCACAATACTATGCAGATAATGGTGTTCTCTACCCCAAAGGGTTAAGAGCATAAATCAGTCAGTCTCAGATGTGGTAGTTTGGCACGCCCTGGGTGTTAAAAGGAGGTGCTGATCGAGACAGTCCACAATGTACTGGAAACGTAAATGCCTAGCCAGCCTGACAGCTCTGGTCAGTTGACCATAAATCTCCATAGGATGGTGTAGCAACAGCGCCACTGTACAATTTCAGGCCACTGTGATATTGCACCTAAAAAATTCAAGTTTGAAAATTAATAACTTTTGAATGAAACACCTTTCAGCGGTGGGAGTACCCTTGTTTTACTCAGGGGGATAAACTCTACAACATATTTTTTTTTACATTTTAAGTACTACTATCCCTTTAAACAAGCATCCACCAGCTAAATATTAAAAACAATAAGTAGTATAAAAACAATATAAACAAAAAAAAATATTTAAAATAAAAAATTCCTAATGCGTTTCATGACTCCAAAAGCCACTTCTTCAGAGGCTATCCCCTAGTTCTGCTTTCTTCAGGACCATGTTCCATAGGGACAATACCATGGTGTAGGAGGAAATGCCTGGGGTCACGGGAATGTTGTGAGCTCCCTTGACTGCTAGTCTGGCTGCTCTGCATTACGCCCCCTACCACCTCAGCATCAGCAAGTGGATCTACTGCTAGTCTCACCAGCTGCTTCACCATCACAAACAGCAAATACATCAATTTAATTCCCTTTGTCTTCCTCACTACTAGTATGGCCCCCTCCCTCATTCCTAACACTCTGAGTCTGTAGCTGCTGGATCTTCTTAGTAGTAGTAGTGGCAGGACTGTTTTGGGATGGCAAGTGTGACTTAGGGTCCCCTGCTGTCACACTTGGTACCTTCTCCCCCTACACACCTTCTGAGAATCACAAGACACCCTGACAGGCGCAGCACTGGCAGCAGCCACAGGTGGGTATCATGTCCTGCTCACACTACTACCCTCTTATTCCTCTGACCCGGACACAAATTTCCCCAAGATCCCTAGGAGTGATGTAGGGGTGTGGGGAATCAGGGCATCCAGAACCTTTAATGTTGGTAGTTTACACTTCCTCCTCAGATTCATGGGCGAATAACAGTACTTCCATCTCTTCCTTTTAATCATTTTCCAGGTACTCATAATGATAGCACACACTATTACCCTCTGCTACATCGATTTTTCACAATTTTGCACATCACAACAGCCTAGCATCCTCTCTCTGTATAGCTGCTTGTATTGTGATTCACTTACTGGAAATGTCACATTTTTATAGTGAAAACTCGAAAAACATGTAAGTAAAGGGGCAAAAAGCTTGTAGCCATTATAAAAATAACAAAGGGGATATGGCCTGACTAGCAATGGCACTAGGTTTGGAAGAGTTTATACCTTCTTCTCAAGACCATAATAACCTTCACTAATCCTCCTTCAGGTATTGCTACTTTTTATAAGTGGGACACGAATGAGAGGAAAAAAACCATGAAACAAATCGAACTGCTGAGAGCCAAAGAACACCTTACCTCGAGCCAAGGCCTATTACCGCTCTACATGCGGAGTTACAATTGCATACTGTCATCCTCTCGGATCATCAAGTGGATCAACCTTCCTGGCCTAACAGAGCAAGAGACATCTAACTTTACAAATCTTCCAACATCTATTCCTCACAAAGATGCCGTCTGTTCTCAGCAGAGAGGATCTGGTATCCCTTTTGATCTGGCCTTCCCATGAAGGATGATATCAAATCTGTAATGGAGGAAATTAAAACCTCCATCTCAGCAGAACTCGCTGCGATGAAGATAGATCTTCAACAACTTCACAACAGTGTCTCATTTCTAGAGGAGGAAAAACTGACAACTGCTGACCATGCAACCAATCTTCAGTAGGCCTGGGTGGAACAAAGTGAAATTTATAATCAGCTCATTATGAGAATTGATGATTTAGACAATAGAGGAAGAAGAAACAATGTGCACCTCAGAATTCTTCATGAGTTTATTCTGCCTCATAATCTCTGAGACACTCTCATCCCTTATTTCACTGACTTATTGGGAACACCCTGAGTACACCAATTATCCTAGAAACAGTACATACAGCATTGAAGTGGAATGAAGATGGTTCCCCCAGAGGTACTCTAATAAGTTTTAGCCGCTATGATCTTAAAGGCAAGATCATGAGCCGCAGCAGTTGGAAATCTCCCTCAATGTGTTGGGGCCATTATACAGCTATATAATGACCTGTCTCCTCACATGCTATACCTTCACAGAAGGGTCAGGAATTTAATGGATCATTTACAGAACCTACATTTAAAGTATAGGTGGGGCTTTCCCTTCTCCCACTCGGCAGTCCACAACAGAGCCACAGCTGATCTATGCAATCCTGATTACGTTGCAGCATTCTGCAATGCCCTGGGTATACACTTACCACCTCAGGTTCCTCCTCAAAATGCTACGACAAATGCTAAAACCCAGCATCTCCTCATGATATTGTGTTTACTACTATACATAAATATATACAATGTTATTGTATACAGTACAAGGGCAGACAATATGGACTCCTTTAGGGCGGACCCACTTTGTCTAGCCCCTGCTTCTCCTATATTGCATAGCCATCCATGTTATCAGTGGCATCTGATCAACTGTATCTCTAGAGGTAAGCGGATGGACTGAATAGCTCTTTGGGGCATGATTATAGATCATATGGCCAAAGGGACAGATTCTATATCATATAAGTAGACACATCATGTTCAATCTCCTCATTAGTATTTACACAAACATCTCCACTACCCTTATTGTGCCCTTATGTCACGGTTTTTTGATGAACACTCAGAACAGCTTGGTAAGGTTAAAATGACTTTATTGAAATAAAGATCACACATGTAGTTAGGCCTATGGGCCCACACAAATAGAGCAGAAATACATGCAGATATATGCAGTAATAGCAAGTCAGTAATAGCGATGTAAGTGTGAAAGATGACAATCTCTGGCAACGGAGGTTCTGGCTTAAATTTAACAGGCAGCAGGCAACACAGTCTGAGAGCTGACCACAGGACCTTGATGGTAGATGGTCCAGGAGGAAGTGACTGGCACAACCCAGAGGAGCGAGGCAACACTGCTGGCACAACCCAGACGCCTGGGATGCACAGAATCCAGAGGAGCGAGGCAACACTACCGCCACAACCCAGATGCCTGGGAGGCACAGAACCCAAAGGAGCGAGGCAACACTGACCCTGGCACTGGATGCCAACAGACCGAGATAACTCTCCTAAGCAAACCCTAGAACGATAGGGGTGAATCGCAACACAGTAAAATACATATAATGTAGGCAACCAGTGTCCCCTCTACTGAGGGTGGTACAACGTAACGCTGGCTCTTGAGCCCAAGGCTACTGCAGATAGGAATATGCACAACCCTACCTTTACTGTCCAGGTACACAAAGGGTCAATAGGTAACGCTCTGTGATATACTGCAACTCCCCAAGGGAGTGAGTCCAGTGCTGTAAGGGAGGTGGACACAGAGAGATCAGAGTAACACAGTCAGTGCTATGAACACTGTACCGGTACTTCGCGTGTGCACACCGCCAATGGCGGTAAGGAGAGTAGCTACAGCACGAATGCTTAGCTAACAGTCGACAGAGTAATAGCGCCACGCAGCACAACCGACTAGCGTAACGGCAAGCCACCGCAAGTATAGCAGGAGCGGAATGCAGTCCACCAGGCGGTAGTCTAGATAAGCAAGGCAACAGTGTGTCAATACGCTTGACACGGAATAGACTTGCAGCCAGGTATGGTCAGAAATGGAGTGGGTTCACAGCCGGATAAGCTCAGCAACGGAGCAGGTTCTCAGCCAGACACAGTCAGTAATGGAAGCGGGTCCTCAGCCAGATACGGTCAGCAATGGAACGGGTTCTCAGCCAGATACAGTCAGTAACGGAAGCGGGTCCTCAGCCAGATACGGTCAGCAACAGAGCGGGTTCTCAGCCAGATACAGTCAGTAATGGAAGCGGATCCTCAGCCAGATCCGGTCAGCAACGGAGCGGGTTCTCAGCCAGATACAGTCAGCAACGAAGTAGTCGTAGTACAGCAAACTCAGGAACGTCGTCAGGCAGGCCAGGTCATACACGAACAGCAATAACGGAGCACAAGTCAGGAACTAGTACACCACAAAAGGGCACCATAGTGTAGACATGACAGAAGTTATAAAGGCTATCACTGGGTGGCGACAAGGACACTGGCCAATCAGAAAGGATATATGGAAATAGAATAGTCAGAATGTCGCCGCCTGCAGCCAGGAGCACGGGCACCGTGATAGTACCCCCCTCTCAACGACCTCCTCCCCACAGAGAAGGACCGGGCTTAGATGGAAATTTGGCATGGAATCTACGCAACAATAGAGGTGCATGGATATCAGAATGTTACACCCAAAAACATTCTTCTGGCCCGTAGCCCTTCCAATACACCAGGTACTGCAGCTGACCACTCACTTTGCGTGAATCCAAGATACTTTGAACCACATACTCATCGTGGTTGTCAATGCGGACAAGAGCAGGAACCACCTGAGCAGTGGTATAGCGATTGCAAATCAGCGGTTTGAGTAGAGATACGTGAAAGACATCATGAATTTGCATGTTTGCGGGAAGTTCCAAGGCGTACGAGACAGGGTTGGCCCTCCGGAGGACTTTGAATGGTCCAATAAAACGTGAAGCAAACTTGTGACAAGGAGTCTGCAAATTCAGCTTTCTGGAAGACAGCCACACACGATCCCCAACCTCAAAAACACGAGCCAGCAACCTCCTGTTATTGGCATGTCATTGATAACGTTGGAAGGACTCATGTAATGAGTTTTGCACTTGTACCCAAGTGGAATGGAGTTGTCATAGATGTACGTCTAGGGCTGGAATCTGCTGTGCTTGAAATGCATCTGGAAGCAAGGATGGCTGAAACCCATAATTGACAAGAAAGGGTGAGCTTCTGGATGATGTATTAATAGCACAGTTTCTTGCAAACTCAGCCCAGGGTAACAACTCAGCCCAATTGTCATGATGGTTGGATACAAAGCAACGAATGAATTGTTCAAGCCCCTGGTTAGATTGCTCTGCCGCACCATTCGTTTGTGGGTGATATGCAGATGAATATGACAGCTGAATGTCCATCTGGCTACAGAATGCCTTCCAAAATCTTGAAATGAATTGACTACCACGATCCGAAACAAGCACCTTAGGGACACCATGGAGTCTAAATACTTCTTTGGCGAAGACTACCGCCAACTCCTTCGAGGAAGGCAGACCTGGTAGAGTCACAAAATGTGCCATTTTAGAAAACCTGTCTACCACCATTAAAATATATGTATAGCCATTAGAAACAGGTAGTTCTCCCAAGAAATCAATGGACACATGCGACCAAGGTCGATCGCCATTGGGTACAGGCTGTAGCAGGCCCACAGGCAGGTGTCTTGGAGACTTTGAACGTGCACATACCGTACAAGCAGGAGTAAAGTTAGCAAAATCCTTCCTTAGAGTGGGCCACCAAAATATATGCGACAAGGACCAGAACAATTGATCTCTGCCTACATGCCCTGCAGCTCAAGAAGTATGGTAGGTTTCCAATAATCTGGTCTGAAAGGGTTCAGCCGCAAAACATTTGCCCATGGGTTTTTCAGGAGGAGATTCATTCTGAGTGGCCATAATCTCCTGATCCAGAGGAGAAGTGATGCTCATCTGCAGGGTGGCCAGGATTCGGTCAGGAGATATTATGGGTACTGGCTGTACATCAGACTCTATTTCAGGCCTATACTGTCTGGACAAAGCATCGGCCTGCACGTTCTTGGAACCGGGCAAATAGGAAAGGAACCGGGAAAGGAAGACTGCCCATCTCGCTTGTCTTGGTGACAATCTCTTAGCTTCCAATAAATATAATAGATTTTTGCGGTCAGTCAAAATCAGAATCGGAGCCCTGGTACCTTCCAACAAGTGACGCCATTCACGTAATGCCAGGATAGTTGCCAATAATTCACGATCACCAATCTCGTATACAGATTGTGCCCTAGTCAGTTTTTTCGAAAATAACCCACATGACTTAGGTACCTGTCCAGGTTCAGACTTTTGGGGCAGTACAGCCCCCACGCCTGTATCAGAAGCATCTACCTCCAGAATATATAGTAGGTCAGCTTTAGGATGGACCAGAACCGGTGCTGAAGGAAATGCGGCCTTCAGTACCTCAAAGGCCTCCTCTGCCTCCTTTGACCACTCGGACGCCTTGGCCCCTTTGTGCGTCAAATCCGTGAGAGGCTTGACAATGATAGAGAAGTCACGGATAAATTTATGATAATAATTGGCAAAGACAAGAAACCTCTGAATGGCCTTGAGACCCTTGGACGTAGCCAATGCAACACCACAGACAACTTTTCTTTGTTCATGGAAATGCCCTCTTTAGAAATGACGTAACTATCACGGTGCCAGTGCTCCCTGTGCTGCTTTCTGTCAGTTTTTTCTATGCAATGCTCCCATTGGTTGATCTACGTTTGGCCCGCCCAGTATGGCCTTTATATACTGGGCTCTGGCACCTATCTGGTGACCTTTCGTGGTGTTCCTGTACCAGTGCCTACTTGAGCTTCGTGGATTCCAGTGTACCGACTTGGCTTGTTTGACTACTCTGCTTCTTGTCTCCTGCTCCGTGATTCGACCCGGCCTGGCTGACGTTCCTGATCCGTGATCCGACCCGGCTTGGCTGACGTTCCTGCTCCGTGACTCGACACGGTTTTCCTGTTCCAGTGTTTGCTGTGTCGCTTGGGCGACATTCTGACTTCTTCTGTGCCTGGGGCCTAGTATCCATTACTGCTACAGAAGTGAGACAGTAGCTGTGTCCTCCGTTAACTCTTGCAGAGCCTCCTTGTTGCCTCCATTACCGCTACAGCAGTGTGCCATTGGCTGAGCCCTCTGTTAACTCTTGCAGAGCCTCCGTGTTGCCTCCGTTACTGCTACAGAAGTGTGCCATTGGCTGAACTTTCCATTTAGCTCTTGCAGAGTAACAGTGTTGCCTCCGTTACTGCTAAGGCAGTGTGCCACTTGCTGAGTCCTCCGTTAAGCTCTTGCAGAGCATCTGTGTTGCCTCTGCGACTGCTACAGCAGTGTGTCTTAGTCTCAGTTACTGCTCTGGCGGAGTGCAAGTGCTCTGGTCTCCATTATTGCACTGCAGTCTCCTATGTGCGCTATTCTACCATACTGGACGTTACAAAGAGAAGTCACTACAGACTTCTCTGAACAGAGACTGATTACACCTATCAGAAAACTTTAACCCATGCTGAACTGTCACTCTGGGTATTCACCCTTTCCGGCCTGACCTGTGTCAGTATAAGACCACTCTGAACATTCTAGTTATACTGGACCTGTGTAGGCATATGCACAAATAACCTGTCTTGTGTCTGTATTATTCTGCTGAAGTACTACAGGGCCTGTGAAGGTTATCGTATTATTTATGATTTCAATACAAGTGTGTTTTATCCTAAACCACTGTGTCTGAGTGTTGAACAAACCATTACAGTAACCCAGGAAGGGTACCATGGACTTATGAAATTCACATTTGTCAGTTTTACAAAATAATTTATTCTCCCTGAGTTTCTGAAGTACAGTGGCCACATGAATACGATGAGTCTCCAAATCAGGGGAATAAATTAAAATGTTGTCTAAATAGACTACTACACAAGACTGAAGCAGATTTTGGAGAACATCATTAATCAAATCTTGGAACACAGCTGGGGCATTGCGCAGCCCAAATGGCATTATTAGGTATTCATAATGCCCAGTACATGTATTAAATGCGGTTTTCCACTCATCACCTTCCTTAATACGAATGAGATTATAAGCTGCCCTTAGATCCAGTTTCGTGAAGATAGTGGCGCCCTTCAGTCCGTCAAACAGCTCGGAGATGAGCGGAATCGGATAAGCGTTTTTAATCATCAGCTTATTGAGCCCTCTATAATCGATGCAAGGCCTTAATTCACCAGACTTTTTCTTAACAAAAAAAAATCCAGCCCCCACAGGCGAGGATGATTTACGAATAATGCCCTGAGCCAAGGCGTCAGCAATATATTCTTCCATGGCCCTGTTCTCCTCACAGGAGAGAGGATAAATTCTACCCCTGGGGGGCACTGTACCAGGTGCAATATCAATAGCACAGTTGTATGCCCGATGTGGTGGTGGCAAAGTGCTAGCCTCTCACTTGCTAAAAACATCGCTGAAGGACTGGTATTCATGCGGTAGGGAGGGAGAGGTACACATAATCCTGGTAGGTTGTTGTAAACAATGGCTCATACAATAGTCAGACCAGGCCATAATCTCGCAAAAGCCCCAATTAATTTTAGGGTTATGGGTTTGTAACCATGGAAACCCTAAAATGACCGCATAATGAGGTGACTGAATCATTTGAAAGGACAGGGTCTCGCAATGTAGTGCTCCAGTAAGCACTAAGAGTGGGCAAGTCTCTTAGGTGACCTGGGGAGGCACCAAAGGTTGCCCATCAATAGCTTCAATTTGCATAGGATTGACCAACTCGACCAAAGGAATATTATGAGATGCGGCAAATTCCTTATCCATAAAATATCCAGCTGCTCCAGAGTCAATCAGAGCGGATGCGGTAAAGGAGAAGCTGGCACCGGAAATTACCACATTGACCACTGGTTTGGAAGGCACATCCTCTGGGGACTGCTGAATGCCACCTAGGACCTGTCCCCTTTGGAAACCTAGGTGCGTGCATTTTCCTGCGGTATGGGACAATTACGCAGCAAGTGCCCTCCTTTGCCACAATAAATGCACAATCCATTCTTACGGCAGAAAGACCATTCCTCTCTGGTTAATTTCGTAAACCCAACCTGCATAGGTTCCATCAATTCGTTTTGCCCAGGAGGCAAGGGTGGGAGTTCATTCTTGTGCCATTGCCCTGCAGAAGACCTAGGTTTGCAGTCTCTATTTTGCATTCGCTCCCTGATTTGTGTATCAATAAGGTTTACAAATTCTATGAATTTGTCCAGCGTGACAGGCAACTCTCGAGCTACTATCTTGTCCTTAATGCAATCATGGAGTCCTTGTGCAAAAGCCGCTAACAGGGCCTCATCGTTCCATGCAACATCGGTTTCCAAGGTGCAAAATTCTATAGAGTAATCAGCCACAGAATGATTGCCCTGTCAGATGCACATAATTTGTTTAACAGCCGAGATGTTGCGCCCAGGAACCTCAAACACACTACGAAAGGCCCTCACAAATTTATTGAAACTGGCAGTAATCTGCTTTGCTGTCTCCCAAATAGGGTTTACCCAGGCTAAGGCTCTGACTGTTAATAGCGAAATCATAAACCCAATCTTACTTCTTTCAGTAGGAAATGCTTGATGGGATAGTTCCCAAAAAATTTCAAGCTGATTGAGAAAACCCCGACATAGGGTTGGTTCTCCATCGTATCTTAGAAGTAGGGGTGCTGTCGCAGATAGCCCTTCATATTGCTGGTTAGCATTCAGGATTTGGACTGTCGGTGCCCGAACCGGGGTGGCCGCCGAGGCTAGTACTGGTTTGTCCAAGTGCGCGGTCCGCTCTAATATGGTTTGCACCGCCACTGACAACTGATCTAGACATTGTTCATACATATCCATTCTCCAATTGTCACCTCTCTCGAGCGGCTCCGTCTCCGCTCCGTTGCCGGCATCCTCTCTTCCTCTCTGTTCACTTCCAGTTGGGCTCGCTCATGCGCGGTCCAACTTTAGAGGCTGCCCGGTTTATAAGTGGATGCCCTTTTTCAGTAACGGGCGCGCTATCAAAGCGTTCCGTTACTTGCTTCTGCTCTGCAAGGTTTGTTTCTGTGTGACCTCCTGCTCCAGTTGCTGACCGGCTTGTCTGACCATTATTTGCCTGCTCCAGTGTTCCTGTTCCAGTTGCTGACCGGCTTGTCTGACCATTCTCTGCCTACTCCAGTGTTCCTGCTCCAGTTGATGACAGGCTTGTCTGACCATTTTCTGCCTGCTCCAGTGTTCCTGCTCCAGTTGCTGACTGGCTTGTCTGACCATTCTCTGCCTGCTCCAGTGTTCCTGCTCCAGTTGCTGACCGTCTTGTCTGACCATTCTCTGCCTGCTCCATTGTTCCTGCTCCAGTTGCTGACCGGCATGTCTGACCATTCTTTGCCTGCTCCAGTGTTCCTGCTCCAGTTGCTGACCGACTTGTCTGACCATTCTCTGCCTGTTCCAGTGTTCCTGTTCCAGTTGCTGACCAGCTTGTCTGAACAGTCTCTGCCTGCTCCAGTGTTCCTGCTCCAGTTGCTGACTGGCTTGTCTGACCATTCTTTGCCTGCTCCAGTATTCCTGTTCCAGTTGCTGACCGGCTTGTCTGATCATTCTCTGCCTGTTCTAGTGTTCCTGCTTTTGGAGTTGTTTCTCCCTGGGGTTTTTGGGGTATAGTCCAACCGTGGTGGGGTATCCAGGGTCCCCGGAGGCTCAACCGAAGGGGGCTATCTAGCCTTGCGGCTAGCAGCTTTATACGGCCTTGGCTGCAGCACACCTCCTACGGTATCCAGCTACGCTCCCTAGCGTCGCTCCCTAGCTTCTCGCCCCAATCATCCTTGTTGGAGGAGTCTTTCTTCCATCTAGACTCCCTTAGTTCCATCTGATTCTGACACCAATGGATATTCACAGAGCTTCCTTCACCAGAACCGTCTGAGGCCATTGGCCCTTTCTTTCTGTCACGTTTTTTTGATGAACACTCAGAACAGCTTGGTAAGTTTAAAATGACTTTATTGAAATAAAGAAATGATCCCCCAACATGAACCTCCCCTCCTCTTTTAATTTCTGATAACCCCAGATATGTCCTCCTTTTCTTTGTCTATTCACACTCATTTTAATATGTTTCTTTAATATATTTCCATCGGTTCTAAATGCTTTATGATCTTCATTTGAGTGACTCATCATCTTCCAGGACCCCTATTTGATTAGACATACACTTCTGTAATGGGATTAACAATTTTTACCCTCCCTCTTAGGTTCTCTCACCTTCCTCACTCCGATGTTACATCTCCTTTATTGCTGATCTTAATCAATTTAAACTCCATGCATTCATGAGCCTTTCCTCTACTATTATGCTCATAGTTTCCCAAGCCATATAACAGCTTACATAATAGTTACAAGAGCTCTCTGGCTATTCAAAGCTCTTAATTTCATACTCAGGTCCAGGTTCACTCTTGAACCCACCTCTCACAATTTCACCATATACATCTGCTCCCACAGACCCCTTGGCACTGGTTGTGTATCTATATACTCTATTCACCTTCTTTTCATTCATGTGTATTCATATTCTGTTTTTAACTCAAACTCCTCAAGTTCAGCTTACCAACTGTGCTCCTTTCCCTTCTCTTCTCCACTCACCAACATTCTCCCTATGTCATTCTTTTTTTTGTCCCTCTTGGAGGTGCCGTCCTCCTGTGAGCCACTGTCCTGTCTGGCTCTAACACAAACACGCATGCTTCATGCCGCAGATTAAAGTAACTACACTAAATGTGAAGTGTCCTAATTCTCTGGAAAAATTATCAATGGCCTTAAGGGGATTTGACTGCATGTCCTCTGATATACTCCTATTGCAAGAAACACATTTCTTTTTACCACATACACTGTGCACATTTCAGTTGCTGATGAGAGGCACAGTTCCTGCTCTCAAGGGGAAAAATTCTGTTCTAGTAACAACACAGCCATGTTCCTCTTTTCTTCACATAGACCTGGGGCTACTTATTGTGCTGCTACTGCCTCAAGTGAATCACTGGTGCTAGTCGTGGCAAGTGGAACCTTCATCATCCATCGCCCATGTTACTGCTATTGTTGATCACATTCCCTTTGTGCTACATATCATCCTGATGCTTAAACAACCCAGCAGCAGCATCAGAATAGCAGTTGCAAATTCTGCATCTACATCAGGACATTTGACAATGCCCAGTGGCCACTGGCCAAAATGACATGACCTGTTGGCACTAGACCAGTAGGGCTTTTTTTTTTTCTCAGGGCTTGTGCTTTAAAAAAAAAAAAAAAAATTTTTTCTTACAAGCCTAAGTCCTACAAATCAATGTTTCCTCAGTGCTTAGGCATCTAACAATAAATCTAACAAATACTCCTCTACAAAATACTCTATCAATTCAAGTATCAGTCTGCCTCAGAGGAGGGGTTCCTGTCTCTGTCACATTACATACAAATTTCTTATTTTATTTTATTAACTGTGCCCCCCAATACCACTCAAGAAAACACATTTCCTGTTCAAATGATTCATTCCTCAGACCCCACCCACCAACAGAGGCACCCTCCTCAAACCCCTTTTATATCATGACTTATGTTTTTTTTTATTATTGTCAACCTGAGGTTTTTATTATTATTTTAACCTCCAATAACCAAAACTCCTAAAATCTATCCTAACTTAAATTTCACTATACCCCCGGTCCCAGATTCCTCTCTCTCCCGAACCTGCAGCACCACCCCCCATCCGCCCACCAGTCAGCAGTTTCACGAGGTCCTGGCATGTACAGGGTTCATACATAATGTCTTTCATCAATTATATATCGCAGCCATCCACGCAGCAAGCAGGCATGACCTCAATCAAGCATCACCAGTAAGATGTACATCATCAGGTGCCATAGTAGCATCTGCTCTATTCGTCCACCAGTTCTGTCATCTACCCCAGATCTTTTCAAACTTATTTGAGTTACCCCGGTGTAAGTAAACCAATTTATATATGTGAAATGCGTTGTAAAACTAGGTTTATCCACGCCCTACAATTAGGGACTCTATTTGACATCCAGTTCAAGGCCACCACCTTTCTCATTATCACCAAGAGCTCATTCAGTAGAGATCTGTCAGTTGCATCCTCAATCTCATCGGGAAAAACAGACAATAAACACATCTTTGGAATCACAGGAACAGGTCTCCCCAACACCAGGGCTACAATACGCATTACTTCTTTCCAGAACATCCTGACTCCAGGATATTCCCAGATCATATGCAAGAGCGTGCCCTGAACATTATCACACTGAAGACAACAGTCGATATTAGAGTTCCCCATTCTATACAGTCTGACCGGCGTATAATCAACTCTATGTAGAATATTCAGCTGTATCATCTGGTGTCTAGTCGATGTCGCCACCAGTGCTGGTCCCGCCTTAGCCAAATCCCATTCCCAATTCTCCAATGGACCCACGTCAATTTCCCATTTGTTCTGTGAAGGGAACTCCTGATACCCCCTGTGAGATTCCAGCCACTGGTAAATGAAAGAAAGAGGTCTCAAAGGCTCAAGAATCATCAATCTAGTAAGAAGCGGGAATGTAGAAATCATTGGGGCTCGATCACCCCACTGAGCTCTAAAAGCATGTCTAATACATAAATATGAGTAGAAAAGATTATGCGGTATATGGTACTCGTCATGTAATTGTGTGAAGGATTTCAGTTGATTATCCTGGTATAACTGTCCAAGGTTAGTAATCCCAAATCTAGCCCACAAAGGTCCAAAGTAGCTGCCAAGTAGATGGTGTAGCCCCGCGGCACCCCACAAGGGGGTATCTGGGTCCATGGCAATGTATCCCAGTAGCTTTTTCAACTCCATCCACGCCTCATGTAGAGTTGTTGCCAATGAAGTCCGAATTCTAAAAACCGCGTGGCCTCCATGCAAGAACTGGGGCAGCGTACAACCAGGCTGTAACAATAATGTATCTATTTGAGTGGTCTGGTAGCAAGGTTGGGGAGAAACAAAATCTAACTCATATTGACATTGTGCTGCTAAGTAGTACCTATAGAAATTGGGCAAGGCAATTCCTCCCTCACGTTTGGGTCTCATGAGAGTAGTGAGCTGGAGTCTAGCCGACCCCCCCACCATATGAAATGCAAAATAATTTTGTCTATTTGTCTAAAATATTTTTTAGGAACAGGGACCGGCGTGTTTTTGAAAAATGTACAAAAATTTAGGCAGAAAAATAATTTTAATAAGATTCGACCTACCGATAACATTTAAGGGAAGATGAAGCCATGCAATTGTTTTGTCATTAAAGTATTGAATATTAGGTATTAACTTCATCTCCAAAAAGGAGTCCGTCGTTGCTGCCACCCTAATCCCCAAGTATGTACACTCAGCCACATACGAAAGCGGGATGTCAATTAGATGAGATTCCCGTAGATTACTATCAACCGGGATCAAAGAGGACTTAGTCCAATTTATTTGAAGTCCTGAGTATGTACCAAAATTGTCCACAAGCTGTAATGTGGTCTCCAAGGAATTCCTATCATCCACTAAAAAAGCAGGATGTCATCCGCATACATTGCGAGTTTTTCCTCTCTACCTTCTACACAGAGTCCCCTACTATCACGGTGCCCGTGATTGCTGCAATTCAGTGTCTATCACCTGTAGGGGGCTTCCATTGGCCGTCTGCCTTCAGCCTGCCTCACATTACCTTTTTAAACTCAGTCTGGGCACCCTCTGGTTGCCCTTTCGTGGTGTCTTTGACAGCATCCACTTCCTCCTTACTACAGTAGCTGATTGGGCCTGTTGCTGAGTTCCTGAGTCAACCTGTTCCTGAGTTCCTGCCTGCTTTGTCAGTTCCAGTCCGGTTCCGGTTGTTCTCATCAGTAGCTGTTGTTCCTGCTGCCAGTCTGCTTGGCCGCGCTTGATCCGGTTGATCTTCTCTGCTGGTTCCTGTTGTTTACTGCTTCCAGTTCCTGAATCTGTGGCGACACAGTTCTTAATTCGCTTCAGCGACATTTCCTCCTGTTGGTTCACAGCGTGAGGACGCTGGTTTGCTCCATTATCCTTGCGGCTCACATTACAGTCTGTTGGTCCCAGCGTGCGGACGCTGGTTTGCTCCATTAGCCTTGCGGCTCACATTACAGTCTGTTGGTCCCAGCGTGCGGACGCTGGTTTGCTCCACTAAGCCTTGCGCCTCTTATTCTGCCTGTATGTTCCTAATGTAGGGTGCTGGTTTACTCCCTGACTTGCAGTCAGGTACTTGATGGTTCCGAGTGCGCTGTCCAGTCCTAACAGCATTGATTCCTACAGTATATGGGCATGAGAGTTTCTGATTACAGTGAAACCACTTGACCTGGTAACCTCTATATTCCATCTTACTGTCATTACCATCTGACAGTCATTAGGTCACTGTGGTTGTCACCTTCCCTTGGGCTGCCTTGCCCGGTATATTGGTAAGGCCGGTAGAACCTTTCACTTTGCCACCTTAAGGTTGCCTTACCCGGTATTGGCAAGGCCGGTAGAGCCTACTCATTGGAATTCCGTCAGGCTGCCTTGCCCGGTATATTGGTAAGGCTGGTAGAACCTTTTACATTGCCACCTTAAGGTTGCCATACCCGGTATTGGCAAGGCCGTTAGTGCCTACTCATTGGTATTCCATCAGGCTGCCTTGCCCGGTGTATTGGTAAGGCCGGTAGAACCACTTACTATTCCATCTTAAGGTTGCCTTACCCTTTATTGGCAAGGCCGGTAGAGCCTACTACACTGGTATCCCGTTAGGCTGCCCAGGCCGGTATACTGGCAGGGCCGGTAGAGCCTCTTGTTCCAGACTCGCCTGGGTTGCTTTGCCCGGTATATTGGCAAGGCCGGTAGCACCTATTTGCTATTGTCATTATCTTCTATGTATTGTTTGTATGTGTATGAAAACCTTATGGGATTGCCTTTAACTTTTCAATAAAGTTATGTTTTTACCTAAACCTTACGTCTGAGAGTCTTAACAAACCGTAACACCTAATCAATGGATTTGCACAAATTAGAACAGCCAGGTGTTCTAGGGCCAAAGCAAACAGGCTGGGTGAGAGTGGGCAGCCCTGCCTAGTGCCACGATGCAAGGAGAAGGACTGTGAGCTCAGTCCACCCACCACCACAGAAGCTTTGGGATTACTATATAAAATATGTATCCATTTGATAAAGGACGGGCCAAACCCAAATCCCCGGAGCACGTGCAAAAGATATGGCCATTCGACAGAGTCGAAGGCCTTAGATGCATCGAGAGATGCTATCACCCAAGACCCCATGGCATTGTGAGGAAGTTGCAAATGCATAAATAACCTTCTAAGATTATGTGATGTTGATTTACCTGGGATAAAGCCAGTATGATCTTCGTGTACTATAGTTTCCAGCACCATAGTTAATCTGGTAGCCAGGATTTTCATGACAATTATAGCATCCATGGTCAGCAAGGAAATGGGCCTGTAAGAATCGCAAATCTCCGGATCCTTTCCTGGTTTGGGCAATACAATAATGGAAGCATTATTCATAGAATCCGGAAGATGTCCATCGTCAATAGCAGCATAAAAGGTATTTAATAAATGGGGGGGCCAAGATATCCACAAATTCTTTATATCATTCCGCAGGAAGACCATCTACACCAGATGCCTTGCCTGCCGGCACACTACGAATAGCCTCCACCACCTCTCTTAGAAGGAGCATACAGCATTTGTCTATGATCGAATGAAAGTTGCGGAAGGTCACATTGATCAATAAAACAAGAAATTTGAGACTCAGAGCAGGTCAGTCGAGATCCATAAAGACGAGAGTAGAAGCACCGACATCGCGAGTTAATCATCTGTGGATCTAGTACCAGATCACCCCCAGGATCTCTGAGAGAAGAAACCGACGGAGACCCCCTGTTTTGACAAACAAGATGAGCCATTATCTTCCCTGCCTTATCCCCATTTTCAAAGATATTTTGTTTCAAGTAAAAAACATGACGGGCTCTCAGTTCAGACAGTTTTATAGAATATCTTAATGAGCAAGAAACAAAATTAGTATAAGAGACCGAATCCCCCTTTTCCACAAACTGTTTTTCCGCCTCAGTAGCCTCTGATTCCAATGTCTCCACCTACCTAGTCTTAAGTCTATTTTGCATTGATATAAGAGATAATATGGAGCCCCTTGCAGTCCCCTTGGCAGCCTCCCAAACAATGCCCTGAGCAGCAGTGTCAACATTATTGACAAAATATTCACATAGATCTTCTCTATGTTAAGACACCAGATGCGTATTAGTCAACCATACGAGACTAAGCCTCCACACCCTAGATTTAGATCTCTGGTCTTGCTGTAGCGACAGTAATAGCGGGGAGTGGTCGGAAGCTACCCTGGTCAGAAAACAACAATCTGTAACCAAATTCAAAGTCAACTGGTTAGCAAACACATAATCTATTCTAGATAAAGTTTTATAAGTGACCGAGTGGCATGAGAACCCCCGAACCTGCGGATGGAGGGTCCTCCATACATCTATGAATCCCATGTCACCTATGAGACTGAGGAAGGCATCTCTATGTAATTTGCAATCATCTGCCGTCCCACCTAATCTGTCCAAGTCAGAACTGGTAGCTATATTAAAGTCGCCCATACATACTATATGGTGATGTGGCTTGTCAGAAATATATATGAGTATATCTCTAAGAATTGAAGGGTCAAAAGGTGGCGGGATGTAAACATTCAGTAAAACAAACAGAGTTCCCTGTAATTTACATGTTAAGAAGAGGAATCGTCCCTGTGGATCCGTCTTGAGGTCAATTAATTCAAATGAAACTAGTTTAGTAATGAGAATGGAAACACCTTTGGCATACGTGGAATATGTAGCATGGTAATGACCCTGTATCCATTGCCTTCTAAGAGACAGAACTCTCCTTGCAGTAAGATGGGTCTCCTGCAACATAACCACCCCTGGAGCTTGTTTCCTGACGTGGTTTAAGACTAAGGATTGTTTCACTGCATCATTCAATCCACGCACATTCCATGACAAACATTTACAATTTAGTGTTAACATTACAGATGTAAGTATTATATGTTATATCCCTGGCAATACGGCGGGGTCTGCTGGGGACGAGGAGCTCCCGGCCCAGAAGGGAGAGGAATCCTGTCACGGTTTGTTAAGACTCTCAGACGTAAGGTTTAGGTAAAAACATAACTTTATTGAAAAGTTAAGGCAATCCCATAGGGTTTTCATACACATACAATATCACATATATATATATAAGCAATTGACAATTGAGATAGGTTCTACCGGCCTTGCAAATAATACCGGCAAGGCAACCCAAGCGATACTGAAGGAATAGTGGTAAGTAGGCTCTACGGGCCCTGCCAATACCGGGCAAGGCAACCCTAAGATGGTAACGTACTGGTTCTACCGGCCTTACCAATACCAGGCAGGGCAGCCCAAGAGGGAGACACCACTAAGACCAGTGACTGTCAGATGACAATGACAGTAGGATGGTAAATAGAGTAAACGGTCAAGCTGTCTCACCCAAGGAGAGGCTAGTGTCAGTACACATCTGAAACAAGTGCTGCTAGGACTGGACAGCACCTAGAAAACTGACTGCAAGTCAGGGAGTAAACCGGCGTCCACACGCTGGGACCAACAACTGTACCTTGAGCCGCAAGGCAAATGGAGTAAACCAGCGTCCGCATGCTGGAACCAACAGGCAGTAGAATGAGCCGCAAGGCCAATGGAGCAAACCAGCGCCTGCATGCTGGGACCAACTGACAGTATTGTAAGCTGCAAGGCTAATGGAGTAAACCAGCGTCCGTACGCTGGGACCAACAGACAGTATTGTGAGCCGCAAGGCTAATGGAGTAAACCAGCGTCCGCACACTGGGACCAACAGACAGTATAGTGAGCCGCAAGGCTAATGGAGTAAACCAGTGTCCGCACGCTGGCACCAACAGACAGTATAGTGAGCCGCAAGGCTAATGGAGTAAATCAGCGTCCGCACGCTGGGACCAACAGACAGTATTGTGAGCCGCAAGGCTAATGGAGTAAACCAACATCCGCACGCTGGGACCAACAACAGTATTGTGAGCCGCAAGGCTAATGGAGTAAACCAGTGTCCGCACGCTGGGACCAACAAACAGTATAGTGAGCCGCAAGGCTAATGGAGTAAACCAGCGTCCGCACGCTAGGAACAAACAGACAGTATTGTGAGCCGCAAGGCTAAAGGAGTAAACCAGCATCCGCACGCTGGGACCAACAGAAAGTATTGTGAGCTGCAAGGCTAAAGGAGTAAACCAGCGTCCGCACGCTGGGACCAACAGACAGAATGTCGCCGGAGCGACAGGAGAGGAATATCGCCACAGGAACTGAACACAGGAAACAGCAGGAGCAGGCCAAGGCTCAACCGGGACGAGCACCGCAAGTTGGCTGGCAACCAGAACGACAGCAACAGGAACCGGACTGGAACTGACAAGCAGGCAGGAACACAGGAACAGGTAACTCAGGAACTCAGGAACAGGCCCAAATAGCTACAGCAGACAGGCAAAGTGAATGCTGTCAGACACACCACGAAAGGGCAACTAAAGGGTGCCCAGACTGAGTTTAAAAAGGCAACCAGAGGCGGGCTGACTGCAGACAGCCAATGGGAGCCCCCTGCAGGTGATAGACAGAGAACTGCAGCAATCATGGGCACCATGATAAATCCCTAAGCTAACTACTAACCCAACTCCTATTCGAACATCCCACCCTATTCCTATCACCCCCAACCTGACAGATATTTTATCCCATAACCAACCCATTTCCGTGGCCTGGCAGCCAAAACATCCTTCCCTTCCCTCCCACCCAACACACATAAACCAATTAACTAGTGATCAATTGGACCACGTACAGCCCCACCCACACCCCCCGCCTCCCACAGCAGTGGAATAGAGCAAAAGTAAACACATCATCACTTCATAGCAAATGTTGGAAGAAAACCCAATGACAGTACCACCACAGCCCCCCCAGAACAGAACATCTCCCACCCAGTAGCAAAGCAAATTCCCCCGGAGCAACCAGATATTTCTCCCACTTATTCTCCTCATCTTAGCACCCCTTGGGCGGGTCGGAGGCGTCATAAAATATATGAGCAGAATACAACAGCTTCAAGGAATCCGAGTGCCAATTCACGGCAACACAGCATCAAACCACCACCCAAGATATGCAAGACAATACCAGCATAAAAATAACATTTCGGAACAGTAGCCCACAATATCAGTCTGGTGGGAGAGAAAAAAAAAAAAAAAAAAAGAAATTTCCACAGATAGATATATAGACATATACATACACACTTAGATATATGTTGGTAATATCATTATTAAAACAGGCATTTATATAGGTTAAGGCAATTATACCAAGATATCCCTCCCCCAACCTCATCACCACAGTAGAGATCCCTGGGCAGTCCATCACAGGATGCAAACAGTGGAGGGGTGGAAATCAGTGTCAATACTGTCACGTATCCACATCGCACAGGAGCCATGTCGCCATGTCATGCTGAGTTCAGCTTCCACCCAAATGTACCAGCAGGAGAAAGATCAGTACAAATGGCCGCCATGCCCCCCTGGATCCGCTTTAGGGGACAGCGAGAACTGGGGAAACTAGATAGATGAAAGCTCAGGAATTTAAGACCGTGGCAGCAATGTCATGAAATGATGAAATGATGAAATGGCTTTAGTGAGTGCCCACCCATTCTCTAACCTCCGATTCTGACATGAAGAAGATGGTATTACCGTCATGGATAACTCTCAATCTAGCAGGAAACAACATAGAATAGGAGATATTTTTCTCTCGAAATTTGCACTTCACCTCCCCAAACTTGTGTCTCTGGCATTGGACATCAGCTGAGAAGTCCGGATAAAAGGAGATTTGTTGATTTTCAAAAAGAATTTGACCTTTCATCTTGGCTATACGAAGTATGGCATCTCGGTCCCTGTAATTCAGGAGTTTGATAATCATCTGACGAGGAGAGGATCTGGGGGTTCTCGGGCCTGTCGGCAATCAATGCGTCCTCTCGACAGTAAAGGATGGAGAGAGACCCTCTGTGCCAACGTGTTCTTTTATCCAGGCCTCCATGTATTGCTCAGGGGCATGACCCTCGCGACCTTCCGGCAGCCCAATTATACGGACATTACTGCGTCTAGACCTGTTTTCAAGGACATCTACTTTGGATTGTAGAGATCGTACTTGATTCTTTAACTCATCCACCATGGTAACCACAGGAGGAAGCGTGTCCTCTACAGTAGAGATACGTTGCAGAACATCAGTGATGCTTTCACTCAGATTTTGTTGGTCTGCACGTAAGAGATTAATCTCCATCTGCACTGTATCAATTTTGTTGGTCAAGACTGCCTGGCAGGTAGCGATTGCAGACATTATTTCTGCGAATTGGGATTTAGAATCATCCTCCTTGGAAGCTGAGGATTATGCTGGTGAGGCCACCGTAGAAGGAGCCTCCAACATGGCCGTAACCTCCTCCACCGCCATAGCTCTTCTTGCAAATTTACTTAATTTCTTCCTGTATTCTGATGTCTTTTTAACCATAGTGGGATTGAAAAAGCAAGTATAGGTCAGATCAACATAGGCTAGATTCAATGTTGGGTGGATAATTTCTGCCAAGGCGGGTAGGTGCAGACAGGACCCCTCAAAGTTCAAATGACACACATAACTTGTCTCATGATTTCACATTCACAGTGAAGAACTGCCAGAGTCTGGAGCTTGAAAACTCAAATATACATGGGGCAGAAGGGGGAAAAATATATTGGAGAGGCAACAAACAAAGGGAAATTGCTCCACTGAAGGTAGTGATAGGCCTAGAGATAAGACCTAGAAGCATTGGCCACAATTGGAGGCCAAGACAGTATCAGTAGAGTCTTCAGCCACCATCATATCTTCAAAGTACAGTGCTGCAATAGAAGGATACGTAGCAGTATTTTAAATAGGCCAAGAAACAAAGAAGATTCAGAGGTTACACACAGCTTGACATAATATCTTATATACGGATGAGAATGTGTAATTAATCTTCTGTTTAATATACACGGGGCAGAGGAGGGAAACATACATAGGTAAGATGACAAACAGGGGGAGTCTGCAATCCAGAGGGAAGCATTAGTGTATGCAGTATCCAAAAAAAACTTGCCCGGATTAATATGACAGGTATGAAAGCCTATTGGGGAGGGAAGGGGTACTGGGGCAAAAAAACAAACAAACAAGATGGCGTGCTAAGATGGAGAAGAGTTGTTAACATTTGGGACCAGAATCTGCATCATCCGCAAATATCAAACTGGATCAAGCTCCCAGCTGAGTCACCCATTAGATGTAGAGCAGTTCTGTGTATCAGCCTCATGCAACGGGACACGTTGGCAGATTGCCAGAAGCCGCCTGGTGGAGAGACAGGGTGCCCGAATTGCTCTGGAAATAGAGAAGGGCTCCCACATCTCCCCTGCCCGCTGTCACAGCCTACCTCTGCAGAGCTTGCCGACACGGCCGCCACACTCCCATAGTTTCTCCAGGGAGCTACGCAGTATCAGTCAATCCGGGGACTAAACCACCATCTCCTCCATCAGTCAATCCTCCCGACAGGCCGAGGCAGAACTCAGGGCCTTGGCTCCTGGCTTAAACATCAGACGGTGCAGAAATCCACCGAGCACACAAATGCAGGTATCCCCAGGCAGCTCCTCAGTCAGTGGGCACAGATCTAGGGAGTAAGATGCAAAAAAACCCAGCAATATCTTGTAGATGATAGTGGATAGGCAGAATCTACAGCGGAGCCCCTCCACAATGCATCCGCTCAGTATGGCTGCCAGGCCACGCCCCTCCATTTAATTGCTCTATTTAAAACCATGTTGTTTTCACAGGAACACAACAGGGCCTTTTGCCCTCCCCTTGTCTAGAGATCCAGCACCGGACACAACTCTCCTGAAACCTTTGTAACAAAGAGCATAATCAAATAGATACTTTGAAACTTCTCGCTTATGGAACCAAAGGTATGGCATTTTCGTTTTGAAGATGATGGACAAACTGTTTGAGAGCCATTCCTCCTTATAGGATCCCTTGTGAGATTTGAAGGTCTAAATATGTTGATTTTTGGAAAGGATACTAAATCCAGACAATAGCCTGAGATAAGGTTTGGTTCAAACCTTATGGAAGTTCATTAAACTAGCCCTCACACTGAAGGTCTGAAACTCAACACCATCAGAACTTTCCAAACGTTTTTGAACTTTTGACTTTATAGATCACTATAAGTTTGATTGACCCTCCTTCAAAGCTTCAGACCTAAGAGATTCTTGTCCCAGCCTGTAGAAATGGGAAGCTCCAAAGGAGGACTTCTCTTTTTCTGTCTTCCTGGAGGAAAAAAATTATCTTTTTTTCTCTTGAGGAACAATATACTTTTTTCCCCCTGATGCCTTTTATAATATTATAACGCTTTTCTCCAAAGAGTTTAAATCTAGAAAACTGTAGAGAACATAGGTTCCAATTGGAAACACTATCAGCATTCTATGGTTTTTACCAATGTGCCCTTCTTACCACAATACCTAGGAAATTGATATGGATGAGCTCCATAGAGGAGTCCATAATAAACACTGTTGCAATCTGAAAATCCAAAAGGCATTCCATAATTGGAGAGAGGCAGTCTCACAGAAGGATATAATTCTCTAATTTGTGCAGCAATACCTTCATGGTCCTTGAAAGATAGGTCAAAGCTGTGTCTAGCTTGCATGATGATACAAAAGACAGATAAAGATGCTTTAAATTGTTGTCCAGTCTTCTGTCAAGGGGGTCCCTAAAGGAGGCAGCATCATCCAAAGGCAAGTGGGCTTACGGGCTAATCTTCTTGACCACCGCACAGAGGATCCTCATCCAAGAATGGATACATATGAACAATATGTGGTGAAAATTTGTATCCTCTTTATGACTTGCTGAATTTCTCAAGAAAGATAACTTTTAAATACCATTCACTAATGGGTATATAAGAAAAACATCAAACCAATTTGATGTGTCTGGTTCTTCCTCTTCTTCAGATGATTCATCAGAGTACTGAAAGTCTCTAAAATCCACTTCCGAATCCTCAGACTCTCTTGCCCTCTTCTGGGACTGAAGGTGAGCAGCCTCATGTAGACAGGCATATCTGATGATGTAGAGGGAGCCTTGTTCACTAGATCCAGCCAATAGGAGTGGCAGATTTTCTTTCCATCAATTGCTGCAATATCACATACAAATCACAGCCTTGAGGAAGCAGCAATGTGTACCAGATAATCTGCTTAAGCAGGACTGGAAAGACACACTCTGTCCCATCAGCCAAAATTTACTGTTTTTAAAATAACAAAATCCCACTTACCTTAAAGACATGGCTTACCGAATAGCCTTTGCGGCATATTTAAGTTGGGTTCCGAATCCATCATCAAATAGTTGCCAAGAAAAAAACAAAAGGAGACCCAAGGTCTGATCCAGACAAGCAACCCCAAACAGTGGAAGAAAATCAAAGAGTCAAGAAAAACATCAGACCTACAAGAGGCTATATAAGTAGATAGGCTTCAGGCAGCAGCACAAAATATTATACTTCCACTTAGATGAGGTTGGACAATGCAGCAGGTCAAACAGCATAAGAGAAAACTTGCATAGAATAATCAAACATACCAATAGTAGCAGCAAATAAATATGCTAGGAGTCCCAAAAAGTCTTCCAAAAAAGGTGAAGAACACCAAACATCACCATCTTGAGGCTGGAGATGCAATGCACACGAGTCAGCAGCAAGAAGAAACAAACAAGCTCTGAAGTAGAGTGAATACCTCTTTGTGCCATCTTGAAATCTGTCAAGCATCTGGGAAAAATAGACAACCGGCTCTAGGCCACGACCAAAGATGCTATTGCATAATGGGGCCTCCCATGCTGTCTCTGATGAATCAAGTTGGGAGTTAACGGGAAGCATCGGATCGCCACATAGTGAGAAACCTGGCACCGGTCCATTGACTTAAAGGGATAGTAATACTTAAAATGAAAAAAAATATATGTTGTAGGGTTTATCCCCCTGAGTAAAACAAGGATACTCCCACTGCTGAAACGTGTTTCATTCAAAAGTTATTAATTTTCAACGTTGAATTTTTTAGGTGCAATATCACAGTGGCCTGAAATTGTACAGTGGCGCTATTGCTACACGATCCTATGGACAGCTCTGGTCCCGGGACCATAAATCTCCATAGGATAGTGTAGCAACAGCGCCACTGTACAATTTCAGGCCACTGTGATATTGCACCTAAAAAATTCAACTTTGAAAATTAATAACTTTTGAATGAAACACCTTTCAGCTGTGGGAGTACTCTTGTTTTACTCAGGGGGATAAACCCTACAACATATTTTTTTTTCATTTTAAGTATTACTATCCCTTTAACAAATCCCTTGTAAGCCAAGAAGAAGAATTCCTCATACAAACAAGGAGGGTTCCTATCTCTTGGAAGACAGGAAAAAAAAGATAGCTAGTCATGGCAAGGATGGATAATTTATAACATTGGGAGGTGTTTTCTGTCATCAGAAGAGGATATTTAACCCTTGAGTGAATGCTGCCTCAAGGGACCAGAAAACACAGGATTACATGCTGTGGGAATCTAGTACGCCATTTATACTATCCCTACAAGAAGAGAAGGGAAACTTTGCACCTGGTGGGGAAATTCAGTTTAACCATTGATTTCAATGCCATGATCTAGGTGGAAAAAAGTAGAAAATGTGCACTTTTTTGCAGAAAATTTGCAGCTCTGAGGGCAATAACATTTTTCATCTGTTTTTGCCCATCCCTATTGGCAACCCCATTCCTTGTAATATCTAACAAGTAAAACTACCTCTCCTTTTGTGTATTATTCATTTTTCGCTCTCTCTATATTATTCGTCATATCACATTTGTAACTATATCATGCATTCTAATAATTCTAAAGAATAAATCAATGTATCTATGTGAAAAAAAACTATTTTTCTCTGTAATTGAGTGTTAGAAACAATGAGTTTTTATTAAGATAAATGAAAATCTTATTTGCACAAAAATAAATGAGTGCTAATAAAAAATAAATGCAAAACAATATAAAATGTGATATCATTTACCTGAAAGAACAATTCCACATGTTGCTTGGGTGCATCTTCTTTGAGGATTGGGTATGTGTACTTGCCCATCATATCATATATGGCTTTAACTATGTCCATCATTTCCTATAAGAAGCAAAGAAATAATATTATATATGTCTGTTTGTTTGTGTGTGTGTATGTATGTGTTTGTTTGTGGTGTGTGTATGTGCAGGATAGGGTGGAAGAGACATATGGAAATAGCATGAGTGGCAGAAAGGAAGAATGCATAAAAGAGAATGAGGAGAAATTAGGTAAGACTGCGATAAATGGAATAATGTGAGTTGAAAGTGTAACAGGGAGAAACAGTGAAAACTAAAGGAAATTAAACATGAGTTGAAAGTGTGAAATTTTGAAATGGACACAATGCAGCAGGTCACCTAGGTAACATGACCTAACAATTTATGCCAGCCTAGGCTAGTTCTTACAGAATTTTGACTTTGTATAAATAATAATGATAAAAAATGTGTATAATAATTTTTGGGCAGGAATCAAGTGATACTGATACGTAAACTCTGGTAAGGTGCTGGTAGACAGGAATCATATATCAGATTGCAGAATCCAACTGCACAAGTTTATTTAGGTGAATTCTGTAAATGGTTAAATTAGGTGAAACCTACTGGTTTTATACACTGAACACTGAAGTTGATGTACTAAGAAGTAGTGATTCAGTCCTGGGGCAAACCAACTGCACCATAAGGAACAAATATAACATATCAAAATAAAATTAATTTAAATTGAACTATTAACCCCTTAAACACTAGTGAGGTCTCACATACATTGGTTCACAATGCTATACAGACTCATCCTTCATTTAAAGAGTTAGAAGTTACATTTTAATAAATGGAAATTTGAGATATTTATTTTCCTTCATGATGCATCTGGTTTGCTCCAGAATTGCTCTGGTCCTTAGCACCATGTTTTTAGGATGAAGGCTGATTCTACTTTCTGCCATTAGATGGCAGCACATGTGATATCATTTTTACCTTATTTATTCTATTTGTCTTTTCCTCTAGATTCAATGTACTGTAATACCGTTTATCACTTAGAAAAACAATGCTATTTATTTTTCCCATATCTAGGGTAATATCATTACATTTTTGTTTCATATTTCTCTTTTTTTTTCTTTTAATATTACCATGTATCCACAATTTCTATAATCTTATTTGTGTATGTTATGAAATATAAATTTTTCTGGTTATCTGACATATTACAGATTTATTTCTCCATAGTGTACTATATCCATTATGATCATTTGCTCCTTTTAATACCATTGTGGGCAATTCCAGTAAGTACGGTTTAGACTGATGGAATATCTTGTAAGAGAAGTACACATTGGCTATGTAATATTGAAACATTATAATAAAATACCAATATGTATAAGTGCCAATAAAGTACACTATATAATCTGTTAAATGAATAACATAAAATTGTTTATTAAAACAAGACCAGTTTGGCCAATTACTCTGACATAAAACATATATTGAGACAAAACATATTCTATGATGGAACAATTAAAATAAGAAGCCAGTCTATTTATCTTCCCTCTCCATTTATTAGATTGAAGCTAGGTTGTTTCTATTTTTTCCCATCCATGGCATTGTGAGCATCATTCCAGTGATGGCACCAATTACACTGGTTTGGTGACAATTTTGACATGGAGGGGGGAGATAAATAGACTGGCTTCTTATTTTTAATTGTTCCGTCATAGAATGTTTTGTCTCAATATATGTTTTATGTCAAAATAATTGGTCCTGTTTTAATAAACAATTTTATGTTTTTCATTTAACAGATATATAATGCATTTTATTGGTGCTTATATTATATATATTTTGGTATTGTTTTGCACATGTGTTCCAGGTAGAGGAACATTTAATATTAAGCAGTCTTATTTGTTCTATTAGTTTTACATTGTAGGCGCAGTTGATAGAACATTTATTTATAGACTAATATTGAAACATTGACATTTGGCAGTTGCATTTAAAATTTGAGCACCGCATCATACAGCTTGTGTACTTCAAACTGATTAACTATATCGTCTTTAAGGTGACATGATATTGTATCAGCTATTTAATATACAATACACCAGCTGCACAGTTTGTACTCATGGCCTAGGCCTATTCTCTCTGTAAATGTTATGATGCTTAGAAGATTAGCTCAGTAAACAATGCAAGGGTGAAGTCAAATTCAGAAGAAACAGCAAGAAGAGCAGAGCATGGAAAATAAATCTGTGTACCGGAGGTGGGGATTGTATTTTTCTAGAAGAGAGTGTGGATTTGATAAAACTGGAAGATACTACATAAACAGAAAAGCTGCGGGATTAAAAATAGTGTTATATCATGTTTATGTCTGTAGAAAGTGAATGATAAAATCAGCAACAAAATTGAAACTAAAGCTCTGAGAGATTAAAAAAAGTTCCTGGTAAAACTGTTGTTTTTCTGCTATTTTCACCTAGCTCATTGCATTGAAATCAATGGGAAGAAATATTTTTCCCCACCACATGAATGTTTTCTCTACTTTTTTTCTCTACTTTTCCTGCAGGCATATATAGAAGGGTGGCAGGCTCTGACAGCATGCCATTCTGTGTTTGTGAGAGGAAAAAGCTTCATGTTTTTGAGCTAGAGAAGATAGGCAAATATAGGTGAATTGAAGCTTAGTTAAGGGGGTCTTTTATGTAGGACATTTGTTCTCTGTATTAGGGGAGTCTGGGGGTATTTTCGGGGGGAGAAGAAAAGGAGGAAGGAGGTTGGACCCAAATGTCCCAAATATGGTGTAACTGAATGGTAAGACACAGGCAGCTGGGGACCAATTTGCTTGATGATCTTGCTGCTATTATCTCTGTTCTGGGGAAGTCTGGGGAAAGAAGGTGTTGATTTTTTTTCAGTTTTAATTTTTCTTTTTTTTTGGACAGACTGTGATAATAAGGGTAGACAACTTAAAAAAAATAATAATAAAAATAAAATAAATAAACAAAAAAATAGTTGACAGACAGCTGACACAACACAACAACACGAACGGTAGTTGAGTTATGTCCAGCAAATGCACAAGAGGCAGGGGGGTTAAGGTGGAGCAGTGCAGGAATGTGTCAGCTCAAAAACTAACTGAACCCATGCCATAGCCTACCTAGTTCCAGCATCTGTCCCTACGACGACAAAAAAAGTGTCAAAATGTGTATGAGGCTTCCTCCCATGCTTCGCTTACTATGCCTGGGTTAAGAGCCCCTTTGGGGCGAGATTGGTTGTCTGTGTTCTCTTGCTAGCTGCTGTTGATGCTCAGTTTGACGAGGGCACAGACTGCTAGATTGACGAATTATAGCGCAATGTGTCTTTTACTGGCGTGAAGCGGCAGAATGATGCAGAGTGGGATTTTATGTTTTAGCCCTGATATCTCCTTCCAACTACTTCCTGGATTGGGCCTTTAACTGTGTTGTACAATACAGTTCTATGTCCTTCCTGTGTAGGAACTGGCTTGTCTGACCATCCATTCTGGTGCTGACCTGTGGCTCTCTCTGACTATTCTACTGCCCTATCCTTTGTATAGTGGACACCCAATCTGGTGCAGACCTCTGGCTCTGGCTGACAATCTGAACTGTGTAAGACCTGACTTGTCTGACCATCCATTCTGGTGCTGACCTGTGGCTCTGTCTGACTATTCTTCTTTTGTTCCTTGTTCTTAGCAGACACCCAATTTGGTGCGGACCTGGGGCTCTGGTAGACTCTCTATTATACTGACTGCAGGCGTGAGTCAGGTATCTACTTTTCCTAATCTGACTGCAGGTGAGAGTCAGATATCTGCTGCTACTACTCTGACTAGCGTGAGTCAGGTAGTCACCTCGTGGGTTCAGCTTGGGGAGATCGAGTTCCAGTTCCTACTCCTGTTTTGGCTTCTGTTCCAGCTCCTGGTTCCAGTGGAGACTTCCAGTGGCTTTGGCCTAGTCTACAGCAGTGAGGTCCATCCTTAGCAGCTTACTATTTCTGATAGTATCGCAAGCTTGGCTCGTGAACCTCTGCCTCTTTTCAGTTGTCTTATTCTGTGTGATACCTTATATTGAGTTTTTCATTAAAATTATTTTAACTATACCGTATGACTCCTTGTTTTGCTTGAGAACCATGACAACCCATGGTTGCTGCAGCATGAGCAATAAATGATGATGATCCCTTTCCTCCCGGGGTGGATGCAATTTATCAAGGTCCCACCAAAAGTTCTACCACTACCAGTGCCAGCACAAAAAAAAAACATATAAAAAGAATAGTGAAGATGACAACAAGTCACATTCTAATGTTGATGATGGCAATGGCATAATAGAGGAAGTTGTAGCAGCTGAACCAACTACTGCATCTGACAGTGAGACAAACAAGCACCAAAACACCTCTCCGCAAAGTAGCAGTGAACGTTGTGAAAGTAAAATTAAAAAGACATTTTTTGACACTGTTAAAAGATTACAGGAATATAAGGGTAGTGGGCAACAAGCGGCAGGCGATGCTGATGAGGAGGATGACTTAATGATGACTGATGATGATGCAGATCTATATCCCGTTAACATTTTCCTCTTGTTCAGATACAGATGAAGTTCAGAGTGTAAGAGATGATGGCATGGACAGAAAGTAAGTAGAAAAGGCAAAGGCTCAGTCTTTCACTACTGAAAAGGAGCACTGTGCCTGTCTATAAACTGTTTGAGAAAATCATTGGAAACTTTTACCTTGGCCAAGCAAAGATGGCAAAAAGTGCAGTCATCATTAGCATCATCACCATTTCCTAGTCCAAGTCCCACTTAGCCACACACAATTGTGTTGAGTAACCATCAGCAACAACAGCAACACAGGTTATTAACATCCACAACTTTAGCTATGATGAGTACCTATGATGCTGCTGCTGGAAGTGCTGCACCTTTGACACCTAGTAGTAGTAGCAGTAGAATTGTATCAACATCTACCCTCCAGTAGTAGTAGTAGCAGCAGCCCCTCAGTCCATGAAGCCCACAGTATGGAGATATTTCACTCAGGATCCAAAAGCTATGACAGAGAAAGCTAGGCCAGATGTATTAACATTGGGGGTAGTGGCCTGGCAGCCATACTGGTTGAACGCATCTTGTTCCTGCTCCTGTGGGTTAGCTGCAAAATCTGTTTACATCACCCTTGAAGCTTGGCATCAACAACTTTAACTTACTGCCCCTAACCTCTGGGCAGCCTGGGGATACCTGTGTGTGGCAGACATTGGAAGTGCCCTCGTGGAAGGGGCTTAGGCCGCATAACCATGGCCTTGCTAGCCGACCCTGTAGCTGGAGGACTGTTACAGCTTACCTTGGTTTCAGTGTCATCTGCAGGCACGAGGCTTCAAGCATGCAGCAGGCCTCTATTTTATGTGTTTGCTTCCTGTAGTCTCCTCCTACCTACTTCCTCCTCCCTACTTCCTCCCTCTGAGCTGCTCCTCCTACCTACTTTCTGTGGAGGGGTTTAAAAAGTAGACTGAGTCTGACTCAGTTGCTCTTGTGTTGTTGTTCATAGCAGTTCTATTACCTTGGGCTCTGTGTATGACCTGGCTAGTCTTCCATCCAACCTGGTGCTGACCTGTGGCTCTGTCTGACTATTCTTTTGCTTATCCCTATGGTGGACACTCATTCTGGTGCAGACATGTGGCTCTGGCTGACTACCTGAATTGTGTATGACGTGGCTTGTTTGTGTATGATGTGGCTTGTCTAACTACCCCCTCTGGTGCTGACTTGTGGCTCTGTCTGACTACTCTTATGTTTGTTCCTTGTACCTAGCAGACACTTAACCTAGTGCGGACCTGGGGCTCTGGTAGACCAGCTCTTATACTGACTGCAGGCGAGTCAGCTATCTATTTCCCATTTTTGACTGCAGACGTGAGTCAGAGTTCCCTCCATTCTGACTGCAGGCATGAGTCAGATATCGCTCCCTACTGACTGCAGGCTTGAGTCGGTACGCCCACTTCGTCAGATCAAGATCCTGTGTTACTGCTCCTGTTCCTGCTCCTGACTACAGCAGAGACTACCAGTTACTTAGGCCTAGTCTCCAGCAGACTGGTCAGGCTCAGCATTCCTGATATATTTTGCTTACCTTTCGGTTGTCAATAAATTGCATTTAACTATACCGTGCTGACTCTTGAACTTCTCTGGGATCCGTAACAAGGACCCCGGGAATTGCTTTCGCTGAGTGTTATTCCATCTGCCTCCGACTGTGGAAGAAGGAGTGACCTAGTGCCTGGGCATTGTTGAGTGGGAGCCGGCAGTGACTTTGAGAGTCCTGGACCTGTGATTTACACCTGGAGAGATACAGCTGGTCTCATAGGCCCCATGACCTTTGCACAGTACTGTCTGTAAGACGAGATGGCTAGCTGAAGATCCAGGCTGCCAGGTACCCTCTTGTATGTTTGTGGACCTAATAGGTTTAAGTGTGCAGGCTTAACTTGATGTGTCTGTTATAATTTGGCCCTGCAGCATTTCTACCCTCATTAGAGAGCCCCATTTGCTCCTTTTTGTTATTTTTGCATTCCTCAGTGCTCACAAGCATTTACATATTTAGCCCCAGGGTTTAGGGAACTGGACTAAATGGTACTTTATGGCAGTGATTCAGGATAAAACATGGACTGCACCTGTTGCCCATTTTGGTAGAGAGGAGAACAGGGCTGCATATTATGATACGAGGCATTGGGGTTTGCCAACGATTTGTGTCTCTGGCCCTTTCATTTTGTATCTGGACACCCCTTTGCCTTCAATGACACTCAAGGTAAGCATATTAATGGCCCTGGTGTGCATCCATTGTGGGACTACCTATGCAATCCGTGTAACAAACCTACCCTATGGCTAGCTGCTTGTTTTAATTCTGCCATGAGCCAGGCCTGGACCTGGTGAGCCTCACGCTCTGCACTGATGATTCTTCTAACACTGCTCTGCTAGACCCCTGTGTTGTTGTCCCCTGGATACTCTGCAACTACAGTGACAGCCCTGAATTCACGACAGATTGGGACCCTCACCTGTTCTTCCTCTCACTTTGAGTCAGGGTTGATACCCCAGTTGACATCTGCCTATATTTGTTTTGGTCTCTAGTCTCTCACCTGCTGTTATTACATCTCTTTGCTCTTCCCCCTCTTCATCATGGGGAAAAAAGTAGGGGAATATAAGTCTAAACTCAGTAAATATGCACATCGCCAGATGGCGGAGAAGGAAATGGAGGACGAGCTGAGATCTCCATCTACCTCGAGTTCCCCTCCAACCTCTCCTATACATTCTGCAGATCAGGAAGACCCTGCGCAATCTCACTTTGCTGAATTAATGGCAGCAATAGCGAACTGCCAGAATGTGTTGATGGTCAAGATAGACTTTGTTCAGGTGGATTTGAAACTCCTCAGGGCAGATCAGCATGTGACCCATGAAAGGCTCCAGGATGCTCAAAGGAGGATAACTACTGTGGAAACATCTATACCCTTGATGACTGACTTAATTGAGTCTCTTGTCAACAGGTCAAGGAACTTCAGCTTAAGACTGATGATCCTGAGAACAGGTCACACAGGTGCAAAGTCCGGATCCTCGGATTTCCAGAGCGTACAGAGGGCAGACAACCCGATACCTTTTTGAAAAATTGGTTTAGGGAGACCCTGGGGTTGACTATGTTCGTAATTGAACGTGCCCAGCGAGTTCTTTTCTCACCTTTTCTGCTGGGGGAGGCTCCAAGGACCCTCATGGCAAATTGTCTTAATTTCCTCGACAGGGATGCCATCCCACGGAAGGCCCATGTGAAGGGTGAAATATAATTTTAGAACCATCGCATAATGATCTTCCCTGATTTCTCCCCTGAGACAGCAATTCGTGGAGGTCAAGAGGAGATTGTGTAACGGCAACATTCTGTATTTCATACTCTACCCTGCCAGACTGAGAGTGGTATATGGCGGATTCACCACATTCTTCACTTATGCAGAGGAGGTCAGCAACTGGCTGGTGTGGCGATTCATGGCAGGACTTTGACATGGGCACCTGCAGTAGTAGAATTTTGATTGCCCTTCATTCTCTATGACACCTGAGTGGTGAAACATCTTACCGCACTATCTCAGTGGTGGAGTTTCAGCACTCTTGTTAATCCCACTGTTGGATTTGACCTCTCCTGATGGAGAGACCTCAGTGGAGACTCTTGGGGACCATGGGCCTCCTCCATTCCATTCCATCCTGCTTTGTGGACTTCTTTACCCCACTGGATGCCTCCTTTCCACTCTAGGTTGGCCATGGGATGTTATACATGTCTCGCCCCATGGGGGAGGCCTCCATTGTGGGAGGCCTCCATTGTGGGGTCCTCGGCCTGGGGGTGATGCACCTGGTTGGCTTGTCGGTGGGGAGGGGGGATCTTAGCTCTTGTAGTCAGCACACGGAACATGTTTTGACTAATGTGGGAGTTGGGTGGCTGGGAAAGCTGTTGGGGTTGGGGCTACTTTTCTTTGTGGGGTGACTTATGGAAATTGATTGTTTATTACTGTATCTACAATTTATTCTGAATATAAACTGTGCTTTTCTGTGGTCAACTATTGTATGTGTGGGGCCTCTTGGTGTGGTGGAACACCTGTTGCTTGCTACCGACCGGCCCCATGGTTATGCAATTGCCTATGATTGTGTTTTGGGGTGGGGCCTGTTGTCACGCTTCCTGTGTGATTTACTGTCTCATTCCTCCTGCACTTGCGGCCTTGTTGCACTGAGTATATGGGTTTATTGTTTGCCCACTTACTGGGGCTATGTGGGGTTCTTTGGTGCCTCACAGGGCAGTCATGTCTCGAAGGGGCACTATGTCTTGGCTGCTGGGTCTGGGATGTGCTGAAGGGGTCCGTACAGGGTGGAGCCTGAATGGGAATTAACTGTATGCTGACTTGCATTCTGTTGATCAGCATAAGGGATATTGCAATCGTGTAGTTAATGTTGCAGTTCTAAATTGTATCTACTGAAATGCTAGTCTGTTCTTCTATTTTACTACTTTGTACTCCCATATGGGTATTGGCCTATAGGCCCTCGATCTAGGATGGGGACTGTGTATGCTTTCTCAGGTTTGGGCTGGGTTTGTTGGGTTCTGTAGAATGGGTGAGATATGTTTGGTTAGGGTTTTAGGGTTCTCATTTAGTTGGGGTGGATGAGGACAGGGTGGTGGTAGTTGGGGATTTCTTGCAGCTGGGCAGGTATCTCTTGTGACCTTAGCAGGGCCCTGGGACTCTTTTTTTCTAGGATTCATTATGAGTAGCAAACCAATTAGACTCATATCTTCGAATGTTAGGGGGATCAATAACTCTGTGGAATGCTCCTTAATTATGTCTTATTTTAAAAACATAGGCCTGATATACTTATGCTACAAGAGACACACTTGTATGGGGGGAGGTACTCTCCTTGAAGAAACCTTGGGTGGAACACCACTAGCACTCTACATTTACCACGCATGCTAAGGGGGTGTCGCTTTTGATTCATAGACCTCTCCAGTTTGAATTTGTGAATCTAAAATCCGACTCCAAGGGTAGGTATGTTTTCTTAGACTGTAAATTGTTTGGCATCCCAGTCATCCTGATGTCGATCTATGTGTCACCACATTTGTGCCAGATGTCCTTCAAGACACTCTCAATTGCGTGTTGTCCAGATCTGGAGACCTGACTATTTGGGTGATTTCAACCTGGCTCTGGATCCCCTACTCAATAGAATGGGGGGTTCAACTACCGAATCGAAGACAGCCAGATATAGGCTGCTTAGTCTGTTGGATGATCTGACACTGTTGGATGTCTGGAAGAGACTACATCCTGACAGTCGGGAATTCTCATGTCACTTGGCAACATACAAATCTTTTTCCAGTATTGCTTATGCCCTAATTTCACATGACTCCTGGGTCCTGGTCCATAATTGCTCTTTTATTCCATGGATGTGTCGGATCACTCTCCATTGATGTTTACTATAAACATGGGGAGGGGAGGCTGCCCAATGGTGGTTGCAGCCTCACTGGCTGACCGTGGATCACATAGCAGAACAACACTCCACTGATCTTTCTAACTACTTGCACTCTAATGAAGGTACTGCATCTCAGGAGGTGGTATGGGATGTGGTGAAAGCAGTGGCCAAGGGATCTCACCTGTCCCTGCTGGCTGCTCACAAGAAATGGATTGGGGGTAAGCTCCGAGTGCTAGAGGGGGAGGGGGAGAAGGCTGAACAGGAGCATATATGGATGACGGACACTGAGTCCTATAACACTTTTGTAGCAGCTTCTTTTTTTTTTTAAATATATTTTATTATCAGATCGCTCCACACATATTACAGATACAGAAAAATACATGTAAAATCGTTCAGATACAGGAAAAATATGTAGACAGATGTACCAATGAAAAGAACATAGACATATCAAAAGGGTGTACAGAGCCAACCTGAGGTTTTATTGGTATGTAAAAAACAAAACTCCCAAAAGAACTAATCTAGCTTAACTGTTGCTAAACTCCCCTACCCCAATTCTGATTCCTCTCTCCCCCGAACACGCAGCACCCCCCCCCACCCACCCACCAGCCAGCAAAGCCACAAGATCTCAATAAGTACAGGGTTCAAACACAACGCCACACATCGACCATTCCTCACATCCATCCACACAACCAGCAAGCATGACCCAGATCAACCAACGCCAGCAAGTTGCACATCATCAAGTGCCACATTAGCATCAGCTCTATGTGTCCACCAGTTCTGCCATCTTCCCCAGATCTTGTCAAACTTGTTTGGGGTGCCCCGATGCAAGTAAACCAATCTATAGTGTGGGATGCACTGTAAAACGAAATTAATCCACGCCCTGCAATTGGCAGCTCCGTTTGACATCCAGTTCATGGCCACCACCTTTCTCGCCAACACCAAGAGCTCTCTCAGCAGGGATTTGTCAGCTGCATCCTCAATCTCATTGGGGAAAATAGATAATAAACAAATTTTTGGAGTCACAGGAACATGTCTCCCCAGCACCAGGACCACAATACGCATTATTTCTTTCCAAAACCTCCCAACCCCAGGACAATCCCAGATCATATGAAGGTATGTGCCCGGAATTTTATCACACCGGAGACAACTGTCGATACCAGAGTTCCCCATTCTATACAGTTTGACCAGCGTATAATAAATTCGATGTAGGATATTCAACTGTATCACCTGGTGTCTAGTCGATGTTGCCACCATTGCTGGCCCTGCCTTGGCCATATCCCATTCCTAGTTCTCTAACTGACCCACGTCCATTTCCCATTTATTCCGGTAAGGGAACTCCTGATATCCTACATGAGATTCCAACCACTGGTAAATGAAAGAAAGAGGTCTCGAAGGCTCAAGAAGCATCAATCTAGTAAGAAGCGGGAATTTAGAAATCATCGGGGCCCGATCACCCCACTGAGCATGAAGAGCATGTCTAATACACAAATATGAGTAAAAAAGATTATGTGGTATATGGTATTCGTCATGCAATTGTGCAAAGGATTTCAGCCGACTATCCTGATATAACTGTCCAAGGTTAGTAATCCCAAATCTGGCCCACAAGGGGCCAAAGTCGCAATCAAATAATTCACATAGCCCCGTGGCACCCCATAAGGGAGTATCAGGGTCCATTGCGACGTATCCCAACAGGCCTTTCACCTCCACCCACGCCTCGTATAGGGTTGTCATCAGCGGAGTTCGAGTTTTAAAAACTGCAGGGCCTCCGTGTAAGAACTGGGACAGCGTATAGGCAGGTTGCAACAGTAATGTATCTATCTGAGTAGTCTGGTATCGAGGTTGGGAAGAAGTAAAATCCAACGCATATCGGCATTGTGCCGCTAAATAGTACCTATAGAAATTGGGCAAAGCAATTCCCCCCTCACGTTTAGGTCTCATGAGGGTAGTCAGCCTGATCCTAGCCCGACCCCCCCGCCATAGAAATTGTAAGATAATTTTATCTATTTGTCGGAAATATTTTTTAGGTATAGGGACTGGCGTGTTTTGAAAGACATACAAAAATTTGGGCAAAAAAATAATTTTAATAAGATTCGATCTACCAATAACGTTTAAGGGTAGGTGAAGCCATGCAGTTGTTTTGTCTTGAAAGTACTGAATATTGGGTATCAAATTCATCTCCAAAAAGGAGTCTGTCATTGCAGCCACCTTAATCCCCAAGTAAGTGCACACATCCACATATGAAAGCGGGAAGTTAGTCGGACAAGACTCCCGCGATTTATTATCAATCTGAAGCAAAGAGGACTTAGTCCAATTTATTTGGAATCCAGAGTAAGTGCCAAAATCGTCCACCAATTTCAAAGTGGTCTTCAAGGAATTCTCATCATCGTTCAAAAAAAGTAAGATGTCATCAGCGTCGAGTGCAAGCTTTTCCTCTCTGCCCTCCACCGTGAGTCCCCAAATCAATGGATTTGCACGAACGAGAACAGCCAGGGGTTCCAAGGCCAAGGCGAACAGGCCAGGCGAGAGTGGACAGCCCTGCCTGGTACCACGATGTAAGGAGAAGGACTGTGAACACAGTCCGCCCGTCACCACAGAAGCCCTGGGACTACTATATAATATATGTATCCATTTAATAAAGGATGGGCCAAACCCAAATCCCCTGAGTACATGCCAAAGATATGGCCACTCGAGTCGAAGGCCTTAGATGCGTCGAGAGATTCAATCACCCGAGACCCCATGGTGTTGTGAGACAGTTGCAGGTGCATAAATAGTCTCCTAAGATTGTGTGATGTTGATTTACCTGGGATAAAGCCAGTTTGATCATCGTGTATTATAGTTCCTAGTACCATATATCTGGTAGCTAGGATTTTTGCCACAATTTTGGCATCTGTAGTCAATAAGGAAATTGGTCTATAGGAATCGCATAACTCCAGATCTTTATCTGGTTTGGGCAGTACAGTAATAGAGGCATTGTTCATAGACTCCGGAAGGCAGCCATCATCAATAGCAGCATAGAAGGTATTCAACAAGTGTGGGACTAAGACCTCCACAAATTCTTTATACCATTCTGCAGGAAGATCATCCACACCCAATGCCTTGCCTGCCGGCAAACTAAGGAGAGCCTCCACAACCTCTCTCAAAAGTATAGGAGCGTCCAACATCTGACTATGTTCAAAGGAAAGTTGCGGAAGGCCACATTGATCAATAAAACAAGAAATCTGAGAGTCAGAGCGGGTCAGTCGGGATTCAGAAAATCGAGAATAGAAACACCGAAATTGTGAATTAATCAATTGTGGATCAAGAACCAGTGCACCCCCAGGGTCCCTGAGCGAGGAAACCGACGAAGTCCCCCTACTTTGAGAAACAAGATGAGCCATCAGCCTCCTCCCCTTATCTCCATTTTCAAAAATATTTTGCTTCAAGTAAAAAATGCGACGGGCATTCAAGTCAGACAATTTTATAGAATACTTTAAGGAACAGGAAACAAAATTAGAATAAGATGCCGAGTCCCCTTTTTCCACAAACTGTTTCTCCGCCTCAACAGCATCCGATTCCAATTCCTCCACCTCACGATACCCAAGCCTAATGTTCACAGATATAAGGGATATCAAGGAGCCCCTTGCAGTCGCCTTAGCAGCTTCCCAAACAGTGCCTTGAGCAGCAGTGTCAACATTATTAACAAAATATTCATTCAGATCTTCCCTATGTTTGGACACCAGATGTGTCAACCATATGGGACTAAGTCTCCACACCCCAGACCTAGGTCTCTGGTCTCGCTGTAGCATTAACAAGAGCGGGGAGTGGTCGGAAGCGACCCTGGTCACAAAACAGCAATCTGTAACCAAATTTACAGTCGATTAACGAACGCGTAATCAATTCTAGATAACATTTTATATGTAGCTGAGTGGCAGGAGAACTCCCGGGACTGCGGATGGAGAGTCCTCCATACATCTATGAATCCCATGTCACTTATGAGACTGAGGAAGGCATCCCTATGTAATCTGGAGTCAACAGCCGTACCACCTAATCTATCTAAATCAGAATTAGTAGCTATGTTAAAGTCGCCCACACAGACAATACGATGATGTGGTTTGTCAGAAATGTATACAAGTATGTCTCTGGGAATTGAGGGGTCGAAAGGCGGCGGGATATAAACATTCAATAGAACAAACAGAGCTCCCTGCAGTTTACATGTTAAAAAAAGATAGCAGCCCTGGGGGTCCGATTTGAGGTCAATGAATTCAAAGGAAACCAATTTAGTAATAAGAATGGAAACACCTCTTGAGTATGTGGAGTATGTAGCATGATAATGACTTTGTATCCACTGCCTCCTAAGAGACAGAACTCTACTTGCAGAGAGATTTGTCTCCTGCAACATGACCACCCCAGTAGTCCTGTGTCAGTGTTTCCTGACGTGGTTCAAGACCAAGGATCTTTTAACAGCATCATTCAGGCCACGCACATTCCATGACAAGAATTTACAGTTTAGTGCTGTCATTACAGAGTCAGAAGTTATCTGTTACAACCCTGGCCAGATGGCTGGGCGAGCCAGGGGCGAGGAGCGCCCGGCCTAGAAGAGAGAGGAAACCCGGAAACCTAACCCCTAACCAAACAACCCACCCTATCTCTATCTCCCCCAACCTGACAGAGATTTTATCCCAGAACCAACCCATAACCGCGGCCTGGCAGCCAAAACATCCCCCCCTCCCTCCCACCCAACACATATAAACCAAGTAACCAGTGATCAATTGATCACGTACGATCCCATCTACACCCCCCGCCCCCCACAGCAGCAAAATAGAGCAAACAGTAAATACATCATCATTTTGTAGCAACAAGTAAAGAAGAACATAGCGACCCCACCAGCACAGCCGCCCACAGAACACAACATCTCCCGCTCAGTAGTAAGCCAATCCCTTGGCTGTAACCCTAGCAGTACATCCACCCATCCCCCTCGCCGTAGCATCCTTCGGGCAGATCAGAGGCATCACCAAACAAGCAGACACCAACATCCTCAAGGGACCCAAGTGCCAGATCGTGGCAGCATAGCGTCCAATCACTGCCCAAAACATGCAAGACGACAGCAGCTTAACAATATTGATTCGAAACTGGAACCCATAGTCTTAAAAAGAGACATGGATAGACATGCAAATACAGGCAGATACTTGGCAATAATAACAATACCAAAACCCAATAACAAGGTAAGTCTTCCCGAAGGTGCTAGACAAACCTTCCAATTGCTCTTCCCATCTTAGTACCCCCTGGGCGGATCAGCGGCGTCCTAATCTATATGAACAAGGCCTAGTAACTCCAAAAATCAAAAAAATCAAAATGCCGAATCACGGCCAAAAAGCATCAAACCACCGCCCAAGATGTGCAAGACAATATCAGGAGATTGAAACATTTCAGAACAGCATCTATAATGGCAACAAGATGGGGAGGAAAAAATTTTAATTCTTACTTTTCCCCCATAGGTAGGTACAGAAACATATACACTCAAATATGTATGGGCAGGAGCTGTAATAATGGAAAAGAGCCCAGAACACAAAAAAAACAAAAAACACATATACATACGCATTCATATAAATGGTAATAATAACAAGTTTTAAACAGGCATTTAGATTTTTGCATGGCAGTATAACATGTTATTCCTCCTCCACCCTCATTGCTCCAGTAGAGATCTCAAAGCAGTTCATCATAGAATTTGAACCATGGAGGAGTGGATCCCAGTGTCAACAGCGTTCCGCATCCACCTGACACAGGGCCACGTTGTCATGTCCCACTGAAATCAATCCCCATCCAGACAAATCAGCAGGGGATGGAGCAGTTCAAACGAGTGCCATGTCCACCGAGGACGACCCCAGGAACATCATGAACTAGAGAGATAAAGTAAATGAAGGCACAGGAATTGGAGACCGCGGAAGTAGTACCATGAAATGAGGAAGTGATCAAATCACTTTAATGAGTGTCCACCCAATCTCTAGCCTCAGAATCCGAGGTGAAAAAGATGGTGTTGCCATCATGGACAATTCTCAATCTAGCAGGAAACAGCATAGAGTAGGAGATGTTTTTCTCTCGAAGCTTGCGCTTTACCTCCAGGAACTTACGTCTCTGATGTTGAACATCAGCCGAGAAGTCTGGATAAAAGAATATTTGGTGATTTTCGAAGACAACTTGACCTTTCATCCTGGCCATGCGAAGTATGGCAACTCGATCCCTGTAATTCAGGAGTTTGATAATCATCTGGCGGGGAGGTGATCCAGGAAGCCTAGGGCCTGTTGGTAAACGATGTGCCCTTTCAACAGTATAGGATGCTGAGAGACCTTCTGTGCCAACATGTTCCTTTATCCAGGTCTCCATGTAGTGCTCAGGGGCACGACCCTTGTGGTCCTCCGGCAGCCCAATTATATGGACATTATTGCATCTAGACCTGTTTTCAAGATCATCTACTTTGGACTGCAAAGAACGTACTTGATTCTTTAATTCATCCACAGAGGAAACCACAGGGGGAAGTGTGTCTTCCACAGTAGAGATACGTTGTCGAACACCGGTAATGCTTTCACGCAGAGTTTGTTGGTCTGCACACAAAAGGTTTATTTCTACTTGCACAGTGTCAGGTTTGTTGGTCAGGACTGCCTGGCAGGTAGCGATTGCAGACATTATTTCTGTAAATTGGGATTTCAAATCATCTTCCTCAGAAGCTGAAGACTGAGCCGGCGAGGCAACCGCAGAAGGGGCCTCCAGCATGGCCGTGACCTCTTCCGCCGCCATAGCTCTCCTAGCAAATTTACTCAATTTCTTCCTGTATTCTGATGATTTTTTAACCATACTGAGATTGAGAAAGCAGGTGTAGACCGAATCAACACAAGTCAGGATTAGCGTAGGGTGGACAGCAGCTGCTGAAGCAGGTTGGTACAGACAGGACTCCTCAAAATTTAAATGACATGCATAATACGTTCCATATTTTTACATTCAGATTGAAGTAAGTGAAGAATAGCCAGAACATGTATGGCTCATTTAAATAAACACGGGGCAGAGGAGGGGAACATATACAGGAAAGGTATGAAACAAACAGGGGGAGTCTGTAGCAATTTAATGTTTTTAGCTGAAGAGTGGTGAAACAATCAGAAATCTTCCAATTACTCTTGTAGTATTTCACATATGTGAATTAGAATAAGCAAGCAACAGTCACAAGCCTCAGCCGTGAAGCATAATGTGTTGCTAGGTTACATATATGAACTGGAATAAGTGATTAACAGTCGATATCTTGAGCCTTGGCATTCAAATTATACATGGGGCAGCAGAGGGAAACATATATAGGGAAGAGAACAAACAGGGAAGCTAGCAGTATGTAAACAAGTAGAACCTAATTCACAGATAGCATTGGCTATAGTCGGCAAGCAGAACATCAACAGTAGATCTTCCAGCCGCTTCTCAAGGTTCCATATCTGAGCTGTAGTTAATGAGGAGCATCCATTATTTCAGAACTTAGCATTCAAATATAAACATGGGGCAGAAGAAGGGAATATATACAGGAGAAATAACAAACATGGGAGTCCACAGCACTTGAGGAAGTGTTAGACTTACATATGACCTTTGATATTCTTCACTTCCATTTGCAGAGTAGAGTATGGAAGCAATTCACTGTAATACATGGGGCAGAGGAGGGACACACAGACAGGAGAGGCAACAAACAAGGAAGTAAATATCACTGGAGGTATTAATGAGCTCAGGAAAGTATCATCTGATAGCAATAGTTATCTCTGGAGGCCAGCACAACAGTAGGCTCCACAGCCACTCCTGAATCCTCAAGCTTGATTGTAGAACAAAATAGTGCAAAGTTCAACAAGTACATACAACCTGTGTTAATACTTGATTCTCTTTATCTTGAAGCAATCAAAAATACATGAGCCAGAAAGGGGAACACATCCAGGTAAGGTGACATACATGGAAATCCACAATCCAGAAGCAGGCAGCAGCGTATATGGTATCGACCAGAGAGATTCGCCCAGTGAACTGTACCAGGCATAAGCCTAATGGAAAAGGGAAGGAGTACTGGGAGTAAAATAATAAACAGAATGGCGCACTATAGTGGAAAGGGTATAGACTTATAAGAGACAAGGCCTGCAGCGTCACCGAGCCCGGTTCCTAGGTCACAATAGAAAGTATCTGGCTCAATTCAGCGGCAAAGGGGGGCCCCCATGTCTTCCCCGCCCCGCAGCTCAGCGGCCTCAGCCGTAAGCATTTTCAGGATCCAGCCGATGCAGGATGAGTCACCAAATCAGTAATAGAAGGAGGCCTCCTCACTACGCCATCGCTGCACTCACTGCAGCAGCAGAATAGGATCCTCTCGCCACCTCCATCTGCTGTCGCCGCCCAATCCACTCTCTATGTATCCCGCCGACACATCAGTGGTGCCACACTCTCCGAAGAAGCACACTGACCTTCCGTCTGGGGACCGAGTTACTGCTTCCTCTACCAGTCCACCCCTCCGCCGGGCTAAGGTAAGGTTCAAGGCCACGGCTCCAGGCCTGAGCGCGTAACGATGTAAAATGTCGCCAGCCTTAAACATACAGGTATCACCAGAGAGCTCTGAAGTCAGGGGTTATAAATTCAAGGAGAGTATACTTAAAAGAGCCCTGAAAATGCACAGATGACATTAGATAAATAAATTCAGCCGCGGAGCCTCTGCAGAATGCGTCCGCTCAGTATGGCTGCCAGGCCACGCCCCCCTTTGTAGCAACTTCTAGCAGATACAACTTGGAACTGTCCAATATCTGATATACAGATGTCAGGCTCTTTTCGAACATGGCAACAAGGTGGGAAAACTCATGGTGCATCTGGTTCACAGATCTGGTGGGGGTGCAAGAGTTTCCTCCATTCAGAGTGCCCGGGTTGACCTGATTTTCGATGGACAGGGCATCGCTTTAGAATTTGCTAAATTCTACTTGTCACTTTATAATTCCCATTTTGGGGTTTCTGCATTGGAAGTTGAAGACTACCTAAGGGGGTCCTGGTTCCTCATCTAGCGGTGGATGAGGTACGAATGCTTGACTCGCCCATTATATTGTGGGAGGTTGTAGATGCCATAAAGGCTATCCCTGTGGGCAAGTCATCTGGTCTTAATGGGCTCTCGGAGGGGTGGTATAAAAAATATGTGGAAATCTTGGCGCCACACCTCTGGAATACCTTTTATACTGCATTTAAGGGAATGTCTCTGCCTTGTTCCTTAAATGAGGCCATGATTATTGTTCTACCAAAGCCTAACAAAGACCTGCAGAGGTGAGACTCATATCGCCCAATATCCTTGCTTACACTTGATGCCAAGACACTGGCAAAAATCTTGGCAAACAGGCTGTTCCAGGTCCTCCCATCTATTATTCACCCTGACCAAGTTGGTTTATGCTGGGTAGATCCACATTTCACAACTTGAGGTGCCTTTTCCTACACCTTCAGACCCAACATTCTAACTCAGGCAATAGGGTGGTGGTATCTCTGGACATGGCCAAAGCAGTCGATTCGGTGGAATGGCAATATCTCTGGAGTGTGTTGACCCAGTATGGATTTGGATCCACCTTTCATAAGATGAATTTGGACCTTCTACGTATCACCTAGGGCTTGTGTATCAGCATGCGGGGGTCTTTATGACTATTTCCCGCTAGAAAGGGGGACGAGGCAGGGTTGCTCATTGTCTCCATGCTTCTTTGCATTGTAGGTTCTCACTTGACCCTAAGATGTGCCTGTTGTCTATTTTTCCTGATCAATTGCACCACTTCACTAATGTCACCCTTGTTAGAGAGCTGTTGGTCATATCGCGGAATGTGGTGGCCTTGGTTTGGATGTCGGAGAGGTCCCCCTATCATAATGCATGGTACAATCTAGTTCAGATTAACCTAGTACAAGGGTCTATATTTACACAGAGGTACCCCTGCTAAATTCTCTTTGATGTGGGACCCTTGGATAATCCAAGACTAACACACAGGTTGGGTACAGCCCATGCTTTCTTTCTCACTCTTTCTGGGAGTTGGGATGGGCAGAGAGTAGGGGATGGCTGTTGTTTGGATGAGTTCTTGGGGGGGGCAGAAATTCATGCACTCAGGTTATTATTGAGTGCTACTCTTTGTATGATATGCATGTCTGTATCTATTGTTTGTTCTGCTATAAGTATTATGTCATTTTGTTTTTTTACATGTTGCCTGATTGCGATAAAAGAAATTTATAAAAAATCTATGTATTAACAACAGCAAAGATGATGATGAGGAGGAGGGATGTGAAAAAGAGTTGCAACCATCTACCAGACTCACTTCTATAATCAATAAGTAATGTGTATCAGTAATTTGAGAAAACGGATAGCCTACATTTGACACTCAATTATGTATATATCAATTATGTATATATATACACATACACACATCAGCCACACTAGTTCCTCACCGCAATTTCCATACACATGTGCCAGATTGTAGGTTGTACTTTTTTATTTCTTGACATTATCATGATTCATGAATATGTGCCAGTGTCACTTAAGTAGGAACACGTTTTTCAAGGCATATGTTACTGTAGGACTCCCAACTTTCAGATACTTATTTCTCCACTGCAGCCCTCAGCGGAAGTAATATTGTGGTGGGAATTGTTGCACCACAGGAAACATAGGTGAAATATTTGTTAGTATTGATGAAAAATTTGTTGAAACTGGCGAAAAGGAGGCACATTTTGCATTGGAGAAAACTTTCACGAAAAAGGAGAGATTCTTCCTTTTTTCATGAAAAGTAATGCAGAACACTTTTCTCCCTACTAGAGTGGAATAAGTGGAGGGAGCAAGAGGGATCTGAGAAGGAAAATTATGTGTGGAGCTAGAGAGTGAAAAGGGCTCTGGAAGGAAATTAAAAAACGGTAGGCTAAATTAGAGTGAAAGGACCATAACACAGTAGAGAGGTAACTTAGAATGGGTCAAGAAGAGAGAAAGAAAGAGGGTGAGGATGGCAAGATTGGGAATAAGTGAGCAAAACTTCAGAAAAGTGCTTAAGGCAGGGAAATGTAGTGACTGACATTTGAAAGTAAGTGCCCCTAGTTTTTTCCCCTTGACATCAAATAATACCTTTTCCTGCTTTCTGATTGGTATAAAAGGAAAATTACATTTAAAAATAAAAGAAGAAGTTAACTGAAATAGCATGTTTCATATGAAAATCAACCATACATAACTTTTGTTTATCACTAAATGGAGCCATGAAAACATTATTTTCATAACTCGTTGGATACTATAGCCATGACTAGGGATGGGTGAAAAATTTCAGCTCAAACCAAAATCAATGAATAATGGCACTTCCCACATGGCTAATAATTTCCAGAGAAAACTGGTGTTTTTCCACTTTTCTCACCTAGCTCATTCCATTGATATCAATAGGAACACTGAGTTTACACACAACACATAGCAAAGGTTATTTTATTTCCCAAAGCCATAGTATAAAAGGGACATGATGATGCCTGTGATAGTGGAGTGTGGGAAAAGAATCAGTTAAAAATAATTTTTTTTTCAGGGGGTTGTTTACTGGGATTGGAGGGCAGTTAATAAAAAAGAAATCCTAAATACAATTAAAAATACCCCATAAGACATGGTATAAAAAGGGCCTGAGGAGGGTGGGTGGAGTCTCGGGAAAGAATCAGTTGACCTGGGAATTTTTTTAACTGGGTTTGTTGACTGGTATTGGGGGGGACAGTTAATTAAAAATAAATAAAATAGAATAAGAAATGTGTATATAACGTGATAGAGACAGGAGCCTCCTGACATAATCTACCACTGGGGTAGACTGATGCTTGACGTGACAAAGTATTTTGTAGAGGATGATTTGTAAGGTTTGTTGTTGAGGCCCAAGCCCTGAGCAAACATTGATTTGTAGGACTTAGACTTGTTTGGCAGAAGCCCTAAGGAAATATTGATTTGTAGGACTTAGGCTTGTTAGTAGGGGAGGACAAAAGGTCCCGTCGTGTTCCCGCAAAAAAATCTGTGAAAACCACATTGTTGTCCACTCTTTCGCAGGACAATCTGATTTAAAACCAGTGATAAAATCTTTGCATTTTTCGCCCATTGGCCAAAATGCTCCACCAATTGATTTTTTTGTCTATTCACTATAAAAACTTGACATATTCAAGGAAGTGAAACATAATAGAAGCAGCTACCACTGCAAGAAAGTTTAAAAAATAAATAAAAGGAGGATTGGAAAGACCCTTATGTGTCCTCTAAGTCTGAGGAGGAAGAAGACGTGAGCACTACAGAACCAATGCTGGCCAGTCCCCCTAAATCACCCTTAGGGATCTTGGAGAAATTAAAGTCAAGGGAGGAAGAAGAGGGTATTAGTGAGAGCAGACGTGCTGCCCCTGCTGCCACCATTGCTGTGCCTGCTGCCAGATATGCTGTCACTGATGCTGTTACCACTATTGCTGTGCCTGCTGTCAGATGAGCTGCCCCTGCTACTGCTACCACCATTGCTGTGCCTGCTGCCAGATGTGATGCCCCTGTTGCCAGCAGTACTGTGCATGCTGTCAGACGTGATTTCCTGCTGCCACCAGTGCTGTGCCTGCTGCCAGTAGTGCTCCTGCTGCCACCAGTACTGTGCCTACTGTCAGACATGCTGCCCTTGCTACCAGTGCTGAACCTGCTGCCACCAGTGCTGAACCTGCTGCCAGTGTATCTTGTAATACTCAGGAGGGGTGGAAAGAGAAGATGATGCCAAGTGTGACAGCAGGGGACCTCAAGTCACAATTGCCATTCCCAAGCAATCCTGCCAGTGCTAGTACTACTACTAATAAGGTCCAGAAGCTTGTTAGTGTTTGGAGTGAAGGAAGGGGTAATCATCCTATTGCTAGTGACTGTGAGGAGAAAGGCTCTGGGGCTGACCCTAATGTGGTTGTGTTAGCAGTAGTAACAGTAATGATGAAGCAGCTGGTGGGACTAGTGTTATGGGAGTGGTAGGCTAAGCAATTGAGAGTGTCCAAACTAGCGGTCAAGGGAACCCACACCATTTCCCTGACCCTGGGAATCCCCTTCCCCCCACGGCATTGTCCAAGTGGAACATGATTCTGAAAAAGCTAGAATTGTTACCTAGCAGCAATAATACCATCACCACCACCAGGAGCACAGATCATCTGCCTGTGTCTGCTGCTAGTGCTACCAGTCCGCCTTCTTCAGGTCACCAAGAAATGGCAAGTGTGACATTAGGGGACACTCTGTCATATTTCTCCTCACCTCCACCAACCAGCAGTGAGATGTTGAGAGGATGATGACATGGCCAGCAGAAAGTATGCAGAAAGGCACATTTTCCAACACTGAAAAGGAGCTCTGTGTGTGTGTCTATAAACTGTTTGAGAAAACAATTGGAAAGTCTGACCCTGGACAAGCAATGAAGTAAAAAAGTACACAGTCACCCTATCAGACATCATCAACATCATTGCCTCTTCATGTCCAAGACCCACTCAGCCACACACACCTGTGTTTAGTACCAGGCAGCAACGCAGGTTTTTAACATCCACAAAGTTGTTGATATGAGGAGTGCCTCTGCTGCTGCTGGAAGTGCTTGACACCTAGAAGTGGTAGCACTAGAATTGCATCAACATCTATCCCCGGTAGTAGTAGTAGTAGTAGTAGTAGTAGAAGCATCTCAGGAACCCCTCAGTCCATGAAGTCCACAGTATGGAGATACTCTACTCAAGATCCTAAAGCTAAGCATGTTGCTATGTGCTGTCTGTGCAAAAAAGCACATGAGCAGGGGGAAAGCAGGCTTACACCTAGACACCTCCTCTATGAGATCTCACCTGAAACACAACCACATGTCTGACTGGGAGACACACTTTCAGCAGGCCAAAGGTACCGCAACTAGCAGAAGCACTCTAAAAAGTTCCCAGGGCTCTAGGGTAGAAAAAAAGAAGTAGTGAAGTTATTTATGTGTCAGAGAGTGTGCTACTACCAACAGTTATTTCACTCCAAATAACACTCATGGCTCCTGCTGCAGAGGAGTATGATGATTCTGTCTTTGCTGTAAGAGATAGCAAGAGTCATGAACTGCCCACACATGCTGCCTCTACCTCCACCACCTCCTCTAGTGGAGTTGTTAAAGCAATAATGTTCCAGGGTTCTTCTGCCATGTCCTGCCAGCCCACACTGACTGAGTTCCTGGGAAGGAGTAAAAAACTTCACAAAAACAATCCCAAAGTTCACCTGTGGAATGGCAAAGTTACCAAGATGTTGGCAGTGGACATGCTTTCGTATTCTTTTGTACATGATGTCATGTGTAGCTCCATGTTGGCATATCTCAAGCCACAGTTATTTTTCCAGGATGGCTGTGCCTGAATTGTACAAGCAGGTGGTTAGTGTATATGGCAAGAAAATCCACTTGACAACAGATATATGTACAAGTGGGCAGAGCACAGACTATATGACTATGACTGCTCACTGGGTTTCCCTCCCAGCACCAACAGTGGACAACACTAGCTTACAGCATCAGGTGACAGTTAATAATCGTGGTTCTGGTTCTGGCAGTGTGATGAAAAGGTGGCAACGGCCAAACCTTCAAGAAGATGGCAGTATAATCCTCAAGCTCCGGGATATCCACGAAAACTGTTGTGAAAATACCCATTCTAAAATCTCCCTAACAGCCAAAAAGGTGATCAACATCATCTAGGGCAAATGCGGAGCAAAACAAAAAGTGCCTCCTCCACTAAGGGCACCCTTCCAAGCTTCTTTACACCAGCCCATAACATCACACCACTCACAAGCTCGCCATCTTCCTCTCAGGAGAGAAGCAAGAATGGAGGTGAATCTGCGGAGACTTCACACAACTCGAAACCCTTAGCTTCTGTGATGGCAGTCACTGTGACATTTTCAGCCACAATGGAAGAGGAAGAAGTCCCTCTAACAAGAGCTGATCTAAAGGACCTTTTGTCATCACTCCATGAGGACATGAGAGGCTTTATTGAGGATATTAAAAATACCCTGAAAGCTGAAATGGCTGCGTTTCAAGCAGATATAGTGCAAATCAGCAATCAGCTGTCATCTCTAGAAGAGGACAGAACCAAGATGTCCGATGCTGTACATTGTATGGACCAAACACTGCTAGTCCATAAAGACCAGATACAACAATTAATGATGAAGCTATCAGACTTAGATGACAGAAGTCAACTCTGTAACTTAAGAATCAAGAACCTTCCAGAGTCAGTTCAACCTACTAATCTGAGACCAGTGTTGTCTTTCTCCTTTCAAACACTACTAGGCGACTCAGACAATGGTTCTGTCTTGATAGAGAGGATCCACCGAGCACTTGAAGTGCATGATAACAATTCTTTGAGGGATGTCTTTATTTGCTTTAATCGCTATGAGATCAAGGAATTGATCCTCAAAAAAAGCAGAGAAACTCCCTTCCTGCAACTTTCTGGGGGCAACATTCAAATATATGACACCTCCCCTTACACCCTCCAGTTGTGGAGAGAAATCAAACCTCTGACAGATCATTTGAAGAGCCTTCAGATCCAATACAGATGGTGTTACCCATTCGCTCTAACAGCTTCACTGAATGGCAAAACAGCTACCTTATTCTCCCCAGGAGACATCACCACATTCTATGTGACTGTGGGAATATATGTCTCAATCTCCATCCCAGCAGCCTTTACAGATGACCAACAGATCCCAGAAGAGTATGGACTGGTCCCCAGGCACCTCTCCACTAAGAAAGACCAAACATCGCAAACTGGACTTAAAGTCACCACAAGTCTCTCTGGACGCGGCAAAGGCAGCTTGGACCTGAATTAACTAACTGTGCTGTGCTGAATAGCTCCATGTTCCTTTCAATGAGGATCCTAACATGAAGACTTGGGACCCTCGGAATGGACTATCTCCTATTACCTTAAGGAACACCACTAAGTAAAATAATCCTTGTTATCAGGATATGATATTGGTTCTGTTGATATTATACAGTGGGCTGTATGGCCCACAGTGAGGCCTGGTCACTAGACCTGAGCTTTAACCCTTTGAGTGCCAGCGGGGTACTGAACATATTGCTGATGACCATGTCGGGATTTCCAGACCCTTTCTGCTACTGGGCTCCTTCACAACACCTATTCGGCAGGATTTAGGCTTTTATCCAATTTCACACTAATAACTCAACTGCAACTATACTCACTCTCACCCTTGTATGGAGAAACACTCATTATTACCACTATCATTCCCATTAATTTTCCTGCTTCCGTGCTAAAAACCCTACAATCTGACATCAACTCCTTCATTTCGGTGGGGAAGAAACACAGATTGTAATTCAATATCTTAACGAGCCCGCTGAAACATGGTGATCTTGGCCTCCCCAACATACAAAGATATTATTATGCATCAGCTCTTTCCAAATTTCTAGGCAGAAACAATGACTCCATGGACTACTGGCAAAAAAAACAGTGTGTGTGTGGCCAGCATTGACATGTATTGGAGTGGAAACCCTTAGTTGTCCTCCAACAAGAGTGAGTCTGAGTGGGTTTTCTGTGTGGCTGGTTACATTTTTCAATGACTGCAGTACGCGGCTATCAAGCAGCAAAGTTGGGAGACTAACATTATTAAAAATGGACCAACATCTCATACAATCTGAGAGTCAAGTAGCAGAAAACACACATGACAGAGAAAGCCAGGACAAATACATTAACAGAGGCATACATGAGGAGGAGGAGGAGGGATGTGAAGAAGAAGGGTTGCTACCATCTACCCACTTTGGACCACTGCTATGACATATAAATAATGTGTGTCGATAATCTGAGAAGGAGGATAGTGATTTTAAACAAACATGACAATGTTAAAAACTGCTGTGGGAAACTCTCTCTCTCTCTCTATATATATATATATCTATATATATCTATATAAATATATATATATTTATAGCGAGAGAGAGAAAGAAACGGAGTACTGGCGCTGGGGTGCAAACAATACAACACAATATACCAAATAAAAATATGAAGCACAGATCGCTATATAGCCTTGTAATCTGATAGTAGACAGATAAGGAATATGGAACAAACAAACATAAAGGCTAAGTACTCCAAGTCTCAAATATAAAAGGGTACTTTCTTAAATACATTGTTCATATTTTATCGCTATAACATTGCTGTATTTGTAGTGTCTATTTTTACCCATTTTTGCAACATTTATATGATGTCAATAAAAATAACAGTAGTTGAGTAATGTCTAGCAAAGGCACAAGGGTTGGGGGGAGGATGAAAGTATTAGGGGCAGTGAAGGGATATGTGAGTAAAGTGGTAGTCCAAATACTGATTACAGCCATGGTTGCAGCAGTGTGTGCAATAAATGATGTGATATCTTTCCTCTCGAGGAAGATTCCATTTGTAAAAGTTACATTCTACCAGCACCAATGCTATTAATAAGTAGGGGTGGGTGAAAAGTGTGAATATTTTCCTGTATGACTTTTCGTGAAAACCTGTCGATTTTTCACTTTTCCAGCGAAAAATGTTGCCTTTCCGCCTATGCAAAAATGTCCTCCTTTTCACCTATTTTAACACATTTTCCACCTATGTTAACACATTTTTTGCTTATTTTAACACATTTTTTGCCTATATTTCCTATAGGTACTACATTTACCACTGTAATATTACTTCTTCTGAGGGCTGAAGTTTAGAAATAAGTGGCTAAAAGTCAAATTTGTGAGTCCTACAGCAAAATATGGCTTGAAAAATTGTTAGCATGCAGAATGCATTTGTCCTTTGCCCACAACGCTTTCTTGCTTAAGTGACACTGGTACATATTTATGATGATATCAAGTAATAAAAAAAGTACAACCTACAATGTGGCAGATATGTATTGTAGTGGTGGTGGGGGTGGACTGACGTGGTGTGATTTGTGCATGTATTTTTACCATTGTCATACTCTATCCTCCTTATCAGATTATCGACACACATTACATATCGGTCATAGCAGTGGTCCCATCTGTCCTCCACTTCCTTATCTGTGCTGCTGTAAATATATTTGTCCTGGCTTTGTCTGTCATGTGTAATTTCTGCTACTACTACTACTGGAGCTAGATATTGATGTAATTCTACTGCCACTACTACTAGGTGTCAAAGGTGCAGCACTTACAGCAGCAGCATCAGAGGTACTCGTCATATCTAACACTGTGGATGTTAACCTGTGTTGCTGGGTACTCAAAACAGGTGTGTGTGGCTGAGTGGGACTTGGACTTTGAAGAGGCGATGATACCGATGATGACTGATAGGGTGACTGTGTGCTTTTTGACATCTGTGCTTGTCCAGGGTCACACTTTCCAATGGCTTTCTCAGAGAGTTTATAGACAGGCACGGTGCGCCTAAAAAGTGGTGGAAGATTCAGCCTTTGACTTTCTGCTAATCTGTCAATCTCTTTTGTTGTTACCTGTGCATTGGAGGAGGCTGATTGGCCCGTCCAGGATGTTCCTTTATATACTGGGTTTATGGCACCTGTCAGATGCCCTTCCGTGGTGTTCCTGATCCTGCGCTTTATTGCTGTGTTTCTGCATTCCTGTGTACCGACCCGGCTTGTCTGACCATTCCGCTGTTCCTGCTTGTGATTTGACCCGGCTCTGGCTGACATTCCTGCTCCGTGATTGAAACGGCTCTGGATGACGTTCCTGCTCCATGATTCAACCCGGCTCTGGCTGATGTTCCTGCTCCATAATCATTTCCTGTGTTCCTGTGTGATTCCGGTCGCTGTCTGGCGACATTCTGAACTGTGTTTGTGTCGCTCTGGCTAATCCTCTCTCTATTCTACAGAGCTGTTGCCTGAGCCAGTCCTCATAGCGCTGCTGAGCTGTAGTCTTCCTTACCGAACCTGCATTAACCCTTGCTGTGCCAGTTGCCTCCGTTATTTGAGCCTGTTCTCATACACTTGCCAAGCCAGTGTGTTCCGATTGAGCCATTTAACACTTACTGAGCCTGTGCCTTATCGACCTAGCCTACCTATTCACATTAGCAGAGCAGTTGTCCGTCCCGGTGCTCAAAGGCAAAACCATGTACTCTGAACTTCCATGAATTTGTCAAAAAAGTTTCGGAGAGTATTCGAGCTACCTGGGAGAGCCACCTCTGCTGCCAAGAGATTGATGGAAATACAGATGGGTGATCGTACTGTAGGTGATTACGCAATAGAATTTTGGATACTGGCAGCAGAGGTAGGTTGGAATAATGAGGCACTGCTGGCAGCCTTTGCCCAAGGGTTATCAGACCCTATTAAAGATGAAATTGCAGCCAGAGAAGTGCCTACTGATTTGGATGAGTACATAGACTACGTAATGCTCATTGATACCCGCATGCGCGAGAGGTGCCTGGCAAAGAGGGCAAGTCCCAGAACCTATGGGCACGATAGGTCTTCAAACCCACCCTCACCTCCCAATCCTCTTGACCGGGTATCCGAACTGGGTGAGCCCATACAAATCGGGTTCACTAGACTTTCTAAGGAGGAGCGGGTATACCGCAAAAAAACAGGGGCTATGTCTATATTGTGGTAAAAATGGGCACTTACTACGTACATGTCCGGTACGGCCGGGAAACGCACGCACCTAGGGTACCTTGGGGGACAAGCCCTAGGTGGTGTACAATCGTCCCCAGATCCCTGTTCCAAGAAACCCACCATCCCGGTGAGTTTTCTCCTAGGTGACCAAGCTGTGGAGGTACTAGCTCTGGTAGATTCTGGCGCAGCAGGCTATTTCATGGGCTGGGCTTTTGCTGAAACACACAATATTCCTCTGTCTAAAAGAGATACTCCGCTAGCCATTGAGGCTATTGATGGCAGACCTCTAGAACCAGCTCTCATCACTATGGAAACTACTCTCATTACTATGTCTATTGGGATTCTCCACAAGGAGGAGGTACGTTTCCAGATTATTCACTCACCCCATCACGTGGTCATTCTGGGGTTCCCTTGGTTATTGCTGCACAATCCCCAGTTTGACTGGCAAAGATATGAGATTAAGTCTTGGTCTGAGTACTGCACTGGTCACTGTCTGTCTCATCCAGTCAAGATCATGTGTATCTCTCCCTCTGTGCCATCTGAATACAGCAAGTTCAGTGATGTATTCAGTAAAGGAGAGGCTAGCACATTGCCGCAACATAGACCGTATGATTGCGCTATTGATCTGCCCCCGGGGGTGGTGCCACCGAGGGGTAGGACGTACCCATTGTCCTGTGAGGAGAATAGGGCCATGGAGGAGTACATTGAGGATGCCCTCGAACGGGGAATCATTCGTAAATCATCCTCTCCGGCAGGTGCAGGGTTCTTTTTTGTGAAAAAGAAAAGTGTCGAATTACGACCGTGTATTGACTACCGTGGACTTAATAAGCTCATGTCCAAGAATGCGTACCCCATTCCACTCATTACGGAGTTATTTGACGGGTTGAAAGGCTCTTCTATATTTACGAAACTCGATTTACGTGCCGCCTACAACCTGATAAGGATCAGGGCCGGAGATGAGTGGAAAACGGCGTTCAATACTAGGTCTGGCCACTATGAATATCTAGTTATGCCATTTGGATTATGTAATGCACCTGCCGTATTTCAAGAGTTCATCAATTATATCCTCCGCGATATGTTACAGTCTTGTGTAGTCGTATACCTTAACGATATATTGATTCGCTCTGCCAATTTAACCCAGCGCATCCTGGATGTCTTTGAGGTGTTGCTTCGGTTACGCAAGAACAAATTGTTCTGTAAATTAGAAAAATTTGAATTTCATTGTTCCAAAGTACCCTTCTTGGGTTTCGTAATATCTAAGGATGGCATCGCCATGGACCAAGAAAAGTTGGCAGCAGTCCTACAATGGCCACGACCCAAGGGGTTAAAAGCTATCCAACGGTTCTTGGGCTTTGCCAATTATTACAGAAAATTCATTCAGAACTTTTCCACCACTGTAAAACCATTCTCTGACCTCACTCATAAGGGCGCCAATCCCTCTCAATGGTCTGAGGTAGCTGAAAAGGCCTTTGAAACTCTCAAATCTGCATTTGCATCTGCTCCTGTACTGTCCCACCCTAATCCCACCCTGCCGTTCACGTTAGAGGTCGATGCCTCTGAGGTTGGGGTAGGGGCAGTTCTTTCCCAACGCCCCAAGGAGGGTGGCAACCTGAGACCGTCTGGGTTCTTTTCCAAGAAACTATCCAGCGCCCAAAGCCATTACGAAATTGGTGATAGGGAATTGTTGGCTATCATCCTGGCATTTAAGGAATGGCGACATCTATTGGAAGGCACAAGAACCCCGGTATTAATTCTTACGGACCATAAAAACTTGATTTATCTTTCAGAGGCTAAAAGGCTGTCCTCTCGCCAGGCTAGGTGGGCCCTATTCCTGTCAAGGTTCAACTTCATAGTGTCCTACGTGCCTGGGTCTAAAAACATTAGGGCAGATGCTCTATCTAGACAGTTTTGCATGGACATTGAGAGGGATGAAGCCCCGGTTCCTATAATTCAGCCAGATAGGATTCTGGCTACGATTCGCACCAGTATCACTTCGCCACTGGGGGAGCAAATCTTGGCATCTCAAGCTTGGGCACCTCCTGAAACCCCAGTTGGCAAGTGCTTTGTGGATGAGCCTTTCCATACCCGTTTACTCGAGACCTATCATTCATCTAAGGCAGCTGGGCATATTGGGAGAGATCAGCTGGCATGGTCATTATCACGAACATTTTGGTGGCCTTCTCTGAAAGCTGACTGTTCTGCATTTACTGCTGCCTGTGCCACCTGTACCCGTGCTAAGACTCCCAGAAATCTCCCAGTGGTGCTGCTCCAACCACTGCCTAATGGCGAACGCCCTTGGTCCCACATATCTATTGACTTTTTGGGAGAGTTGCCGGTATCTAAGGGCTATACGTTTACCCTGATGGTGGTAGATAGGTTCTCTAAGATGGCTCATTTCGTGCCCCTCTCTGGCCTTCCTTCGGCCCAGGAATTGGCAATAGTTTTTGCCAGAGAAGTATTTCGCTTGCATGGGGTTCCCAGAGTGATAGTGTAGGACTGAGGGAGTCAATTCGTGTCGAGATTCTGGAGGGCATTCTGTGGCCAAATGGGCATACAACTATCCTTCTCCTCCGCCTACCATCCCCAGACCAACGGGGCCGCTGAGCGTGCCAGTCAAGGACTGGAGCAGTTTTTGCGTTGCTTCATGACTGATCATCATGATAATTGGGCCGACCTTTTGCCGTGGGCAGAGTTTGACAGGAACTGTGCAGTTAATTCATCGTCTGGGAGCTCTCCATTTCTCGTTAATTATGGGTTCCAGCCCTGCCTGCTCCCAGACTTGTTCCAGTCACAACAGATTCAGGCTCTGAATGAGCACATGGAGCAGCTCCGTTCTACTTGGGTACAGGTGCAAAGATCCCACAGCCAGTCCTTCCAGATACATCAGCGGCATGCCAATCGCAGACGGCTGCCAGCGGTTTCCTTCCAGGTTGGGGACAGGGTATGGCTTTCCTCCAGGAATCTCAATCTGCAAGTGCCTTCCAACAAATTGGCTCCCCGGTTCATTGGTCCGTTCAAAATTATCCACAAGGTTAACCCCGTGGCATACGCACTGGAGCTTCCGAATTCTATGCACATTCACAATGTGTTCCATGTGTCACTATTGAAGCCCTTGGTTTGCAACTGCTATACTACCACTACGGTGGTTCCTGGGCCAGTGGATGTTCAAGGCCAAGAGGAATACGAAGTCCAGAGTATTATTGACTCCAGGAGATTTAGAGGCAAGTTGCAATACTTGGTCCACTGGAAAGGTTACGGGCCTGAGGAGCGCTCTTGGGTCGACCAGAGGGATCTCCATGCTCCACGGCTACTGTGCAACTTTCACTCTAAATATCTTCAGAAACTGAGACCCTCTGCTAGGGGAGGGGGTCTTTGAGAGGGGGGTACTATCACGGTCCCCGTGATTCCCTGTCAATCTCTTTTGTTGTTACCTGTGCATTGGAGGAGGCTGATTGGCCCGCCCAGGATGTTCCTTTATATACTGGGTTTATGGCACCTGTCAGATGCCCTTTCGTGGTGTTCCTGATCCTGCGCTTTTTTGCTGTGTTTCTGCATTCCTGTGTACCGACCTGGTTTGTCTGACCATTCCGCTGTTCCTGCTCATGATTTGAACCGGCTCTGGCTGATGTTCCTGCTCCGTGATTGACCCGGTTCTGGCTGACGTTCCTGCTCCGTGATTCGACCCAGCTCTGGCTGACGTTCCTGCTCCATGATTGACCCGGCTCTGGCTGACGTTCCTGCTCCGTGATTGACCCGGTGCTGGCTGATGTTCCTGCTCCGTGATCATTTCCTGTGTTCCTGTGTGATTCCAGTCGCCATCTGGCGACATGCTGAACTGTGTTTGTATCGCTCTGGCTAATCCTCTCTCTATTCTACAGAGCTGTTGCCTGAGCCAGTCCTCATAGCGCTGCTGAGCTGTAGTCTTCCTTACCGAACCTGCATTAACCCTTGCTGTGCCGGTTGCCTCTGTTATTTGAGCCTGTTCTCATACACTTGCCAAGCCAGTGTGTTCCGATTGAGCCATTTAACACTTACTGAGCCTGTGCCTTATCGACCTAGCCTACCTATTCACACTAGCAGAGCAGTTGTCCGTCCCGGTGCTCGTGCAGCGCCACGGTCACGCCGGTTGGCGTTGGTACCTCCATTTGGCTCTTGCAGTATGTGCTCCGTAACAGCACTGGAAGGGTGTCCCGGCTCTGGTCTTCAAGTGCTCAATGTGTTAATTGATCTGCCGTACTACCATTTACTTTGGCTCACTATTGCTTGTGCAGTGATTGCTCCTTTCTGGCACCCAAGGGGTGTTTAGGGCTCTAGTCCTGTTGGCACACGCAGGGTTACATCCGTGAGAGTATTGAGGGCGATTCAGGTTCTGGTACCGTTAGCTCCTGCAGTGGCTTTACTCCTGATTATCCATCTAAGGTGGTATAGGCTCAGATTTGGTCAGGCGCTGGTCATTTTGGGCGTTCAATTGCAAGATATCTGAGAGTGATTAGTCCAGTCACACAATACACCCTCCTCTGCACCACCTAGAGACTGATATTACCTTCTGGGCGTTGGCCAATCAGTTTACTAAACTATTCAGTTTCTCCACATTAACCCCTGTATATTTTACTTTCCTGAACAATATATCTACGCTATACTTATTTGGGCCTGTATATTGCCATTACCATTCTTGGCCCCCAGGGGCGCTGTTCATTTACATTTATTTCAATAAAACTGTGTTTTTACTTTACCTGTGTATGAGTGTCAGAAAACCGTAACAATCTCATGTCCCTACACTGCTCCACCCCTCCCCCTTCCTCTTTTGCATATGCTGGACATTACACAACTACACTGTGTTTTTTTACTGTATGGTACACAACACAACTGATTCAGCTGTATGATGCCTTGCCTAAGCCCAGTCAGCTGCCTGTCATTGTCACCTAAGATATTTCGTTTATTCTTTTTTATTTTTTTGTTTTCTTTTTGTTTATTTTTTAAAGTTGTCCACCCTGTTGTCTTATCACAGCCTGTCCCAAAAAAATTATAACTCAAAAACAAAATCAACAACGTCTTTCCCCAGACTTCCTCACCCAGCCCAGAGATTATAACAGCATGATCAGCAAGCAAATAGGTCCTAGCTGCCTATGTCTTGCTAGTCAGTCACATGAAATTTTGCAGTATTTGGGGGTCAACCTCCTTCCTCCCTCCTTATCAACTAGAGTGCCCCCAGACTCCCCTAATACAGAGAACAAATGTCCTACCTAAATGACTCCCTAAATTAAGCTTAAATTCCCCTTTATTTGCCTATCTCCTCTTGCTCAAAAACATGCTGCTCTATCCTCTCACAAACACAGAATGGCTGCTGTGAGAGCCTGCCAGCCTTTTATATGGCTGTAGAAAACTTTCGTGTGGTGAAGAAATATTTTTCTTCCCATTTATTTCAATGGGCGGAAAAGGTGGGAAAAAGTGAAAAAAACAACACTTTTCGCTGGAAATTTTTCACCAAGCGGAAAGTGCCATTATTCGCCGATTTTAGTTTGAGGTGAAAATTTTTGCCCATCCCTATTAATAAGCCATCTAAACACTGACAATAATCACATTACAGTGTTGAAGGCATAGTGCAAGAAGGTTAGCAGCTCAACCAACTACTGCATCTGACAGTTAGACAAACATAGTAGCCAACTTTGTGAAAATCCCTCAAAGAGGAAAAGTAAAAAGAAATTGTTTGAGGCCTCTAAAAGTCTAGAGGAATATAAACTTTGTGGCAGAGAAGCCATGGTGGATTCTTAGGATGACCTAATAATTACTTCTGATGATGTCATTCCTGAAAAAGAAGTGCAGCATGTTTGACACTAGCAGTCGTACAATTACAACATGATCTAGCCCCACTAGTAGTAGAAGACCCTGCAGTCTATTAAGTCCACAGTATGTAGCTATTTCACTCATGATCCAAAAGCTAAGCATGTTGCTATCTGTTTTCTGTGTATAAAGCATGTGGGCAGGGGGAAAGCAGGCTCACACCTAGGCACCTCCTCAATGAGATCCCACCAGCAATACAACCTCAGGTCTGAATGGGAGACAGACAATCAACAGATCAGAGGTACCACAACTAGCAGCAGCATATGTACTGTACTATTAAATATTTCTGAGGCTCTGGGGTACATAATAGATATGTTGCAGTATTTATCTGTCAGAGAGTGTGCCAAGATTTTCTGCTCTTGTGCACACCTACTGCCACCACCACACCACCTCCACAAGTGATATCTTTAAAACAATACATTTACACAATTCTTCCAATATTTACTGCTGTCTACTGAGTGATTGGTGAAGACGTGACATAGTAGGTATTTGTTTGATCATGAATAAGCATGAGGATCATGCAAATCATTTTGATCTGCCACTGTAAGCCAAGTCTGCTTATGGTATACATTCTGTAAGTCTCCTTTTCATATGCATATGTATCTGTACCACATTTATGACACATTAATATGATTTTAATGAATGTATACAATAAATGTTGATGTTTTTAAATGATTCCACGTGACTGATATTGTTATGAACAGTGTGCACAGCTAAGAATTGTTGCAGTATGAGCATAAAAGGTAGTCTTCAGTTTGCACACTTATTTATATACCATATATGAATCTATCAATCCTGTATAGTGTTTCTGGATGTAAAGCAGCATGTTTGTATCCTCAGGAAGGAAAGTCTTTACAGTCCACTGCATATCATTTCTGGAGCAGCAGAACTGTTTGTTTGCTGTCGCCAAACACAAGCCCTGAGAGAAATTATTTAGCAGGACCTAGGCCTGACAAACAGAAGCCCAGAAAAAAAATGTTTTGCAGAATTTCGTCTTGTTAAACACAAGCCCTGAGAAAAATTGGTTTGTAAGCCTTGTAGGCCAAAAACAAGCCCTGAGACAAAAAATGTATTCCCTACTGGCCTAGTGCCAGCAGTTCATGATATGTTGGTTGTTGGCAAACGCCATTGGTGTCATGCTTTGATTGCTGCTGCTGAGTTGTCTAAGCAGCAGCAAGATTACACTACTCCAAAGGTTTGGGATCAATAGCAGTGATATGAGACATGAAATTGTATGATGATGGTGCCACTTGCAACTAGCTTCAGTAATGCTGATTGCTGAGGTAACAGCAGCACCACAACAAGCCCCCATCACTTCAGGTATATCTAGAGAAAAGTTTGCCAATAAGTCTTCTCCTTTTGCTCTTCCTCCAATATCATGGATGTGCTGGAATACTAATTTCCCCTTGAGAGCAGGAAGGGTCTGTGCCTTTTATCATCAACTGCAGTATGCACAGTGTGTAATGAAACACTGTGAAATAGGGGAAAGACAAGGAACAATGCACACATCTGTGCTCATATGAAACAACTGTCACAACTTCAACCAAACACCTTGACGCTTAGGTCCACAATGTAAAATCATCCCCAAAGAACCCAAGTACTACTGTTACTATGGACTACTCTGCTAAGGACACGTGACAACAAGATAGTAATTATAATAAATCCTTCCTGCCACCAGCTTATTGTATTCAATGAGACAGATTGTACTCAGATGCTCCCTTATCCCCTGCATCTGTTTACTCTCCAACTCATTGCCATGTGTGGTCAGTACCTCACAGAATGTGCACTGGGTTGACACAAAATGCCACGTGCTTGTATCTACAGAATAGCTATCAGCTGGTGGCTTGATATAACATTGACAACTTCTTACATCTTCCTGCACCCGGACTCTAGCATAAGAAGCTGATGATAATGCAGGTTTTACTCTCACCATCAAATTTTCACACTCAGGATGGGTTTCTCTAGTCTTCCTTTTGGATTTTCTCCAACATTCTTCATACCCCTGGGGAGGAACAGGAGGTACAATGACAGCAGCTCTAGATTCCTATTGTGGATCTTTTGGCTTTCACATGCTTGACATAATCTTGCCTGTGTTGCATGTGTTTTATGAGGGCTGTTGTGCCAAGGTTTATCCCCTACTTTTCACTAACTTGTTACATATATTTCACAGTATAGCTGCTGATGACTACACTTTGACTGTACCAAGAGAAAAATATTCCCACACCCATGGTTTCGGGAAGGGGACAGGTGAAAAAGAATGGCCTTCTTCTCCATAGTCCCCATCACTGCCTGAGGCAGATGCTACTGCTGCCACCTCACAATCAGTGCTAGAACTAGACCAGAACTACTGGTTTCAAGTGAAACCTGTCCTAATACCAAATAACTACTGGAAGAACCCAGTCCCATGGTGGCCATGGTGGTCAGTGGCACACTAGCCCTCTCATCACCATCCTACTGCTAAAAAAAAACCTCTCACCTGAAGGGTACGGTTAATATACCTAAACCTGTATAGTATGCAAAGGGTTAAAATCACTGTTTAAATGTTGTAATATGAGCAAGAAGCTTCAGTCACTGTTTGTTCTAGCTGTAGAAACCAAACTACAGAAAATGTGTGGGCTTACAAAGGAATGCAGGAGTTGCCAGAATTTTGCATGCTCAAGGTTAAGTTGTGTAACTTTGGAAGAATAAGAACGTGAGCAGCACCCTCTCTGTTAGGGAGGGGGTGCAGTTTTAGTGATTGTAGCAGTTTCAAGTGAACTTTCTTTGTTAGACAATAGAACGGTTTCAAGGGATGTCTGAAGATATATATATCTTGGAATGATAACAATAAAGAGAGAGCTTGTATTGTATACGCTGTTGTATGTGTCTTTCCTTGCGATCCTTACAGGCTCACGGTATACCGATAAATTGATATAGATTCCACAGATTGGCCAGAGTGTGACAGGTATCTCTTCAGGCAGCGATCCAGGTAAAGATTCCCTAACAGGCAGCGATCCAGGTAAAGATTCCCTAACAGTTTTTGGTGGAAGAATGCGGGCGATGTGCGTCCATGGGTAAGTGACTATATGTTGTCGCCGTCTCAGGGAGCACATTGCCGTGTTAAGGGTTGAGTGAAGTTAAGGGTTGAGTGAAATAGGGAGATAGGGAGTGAGTCTCTGTTAGTCTAATATATCAGCGCACTATAGAAATAAGGTTCGAGGCATAGAGACTCGGTAACCAGTATAGTTCGAACCACCATACTCGGAAACTTAGGCTCGAGGAGCCAGCTTGATAGGCTCGGGAACTAAGGTTCGAGAAATCAGACTGGCAGACTCGGGAGCCACGGTTCGAGGAACCTATAAGGTAGACTCGGGAACCGATGTTCGAGCACATTAGGGGTGGTTCGGGAACTACTGCAGTCGGGAATGACCACAGGATTCGGCCCTTGGCAGTCTCGGAAGGTCACCGTGAATGACAACCGGGAGACTGCCTGGTAAATTAAGTGAGTGGCATTCGACTACCGGATATTAGACAGCAGAACACTCTCCACTATAGGGTCCCTCTGTGAGTCTATGTCAATAATCTACTGTTCTGTCCTCTCTTGTCTGTCAAATTGTTTCGTGATACTATATGATTACTATGCACTGGTGTTGAGATATGGATGTTTGTAGAGATGTCAATTAAGTATTGTATCAAAGGATATTAGAGGCTGAGAATAAGTATTGTGTTATTGTGTGCTGTCCCTGGTTCAGGTGAAGGTAAGCACTGGGACCGGGTGTTATTCCAGGTGAATGTGAGCACCTGAATTTTTACTCCTTTTCTTTTCCTCGTTTATTTGACATTGTGATTGCATTGTATTGTACAACTTGTTGTAAGATGGGTGGTCAAGAGAGTAAGACCCCAGAAATAGGTGAGGATTGTATACACTATGTAGAGAGACTGACAGGGGGTTCCTATTAAACTATTCCATTCGTGTCTAATTTGGTCCTGCAAGATACCACCCACTGACTTTCTCCCCCTGATCACTGTGAAAATTTACAACTGTCTCATATTTGTTGCGCATGGCTTACCTGTTTAACATACATGTTATGTGTCGTTTGTCTGGGGTAGATACGTGCCCTGTTCCGGAGGGATATAGTAAGTGAGCACAGAAAGAGGGAGAGTGTGCCTACATCACCAGAGAGAGAGACTTGAGGGACTAAATGGGGAAGTTATTCAGAGTGTGTGGATTATTGCTATCAAAATCAGGTACTAAAACATTATGCATTCATTTAGTGACAGCTAGGCAGGGGTTAAGCCGCCATGCTTGTAAAATGTTGATGCTATGAGAAAGTTAGCGCAGCTCTGATTCCCCCTCCCTTCTCTTTCATTCTGCCTCTCCCCCTTGTTCTCACTGTTCTTAGATAAGACACAAGTAACGGAATTTCAAGGTCATCAACGCTGCTGTTTTTCTAAAGGTCCTATTGTTAAGATGTTGTCTAGTAGCTGGGAACTAAGGGTTAATAAATATGATTGGGTGGAAATATAGATTTGTATTATGGTATAGACTTGCATTTAAATATCTATATACCGTTTTGTATTTCCTTGTTAAAAGGGGACCATAATAACTCAATGATCCGAGGATTCTGACAGGGGCAGGTTTTTTTTTGTACATTTATGTGGATATGCATTGCCAGGGTCAGGTACTGGTTGGCCACCGGTCATAAGCCTGGACAGGCACACGGTATTGGTTCTGAGATAAAATGTTGCAACATTTAAGTAAATTCAATCCTAATTTTGTGTAATCAATTGTATGGATCCAAGCAAGTAAAAATATGGATTTGTTAAAGAAATTGTCAATGTGGTATAGATAATAGAACTGAAATTATGTTCTTGAGTGAGAAGAGGCAGGAATGTGGGGGCTGTCTTACTGGAAGTGTCTGAGGGGGTTTTGGCATTGGTCTTACCGGTTCAATGGTCCTCAGTGATCTAAGACCGAGTCGTCCAGCCAGTCCACCCGGCACGGTCACGGGCACCCCTTCCTCTCCTGTTTTTGACTTCTTGGGAAACATATATTTCAACTGAAGCGGTGCACCCAATGTGTATGTGTATGTGTATATATATGTGTATATATGTATATGTTCAACTGAAGATTTGTTGCATTGTGATTTAGCCTCCATAAGAACAAATTGTAGTTATGTATATGTGCCCTTTGCAACCTATTGTCTGTTAATTAGAGAAACAGCAATCCTGCTTTCCCTGAAAATGACAGGAAGGGGTTAAATGCCTGTGTGCTGATTCTCTGCCACTATGAGACGATCGCGCAGCATCAGACCCCTCCCTCTCCTGTGTAAATCCTTCCCAGTTGTAATAATGTTATGGGGGAATGAAAGAGAAAAGATTGTTGACACATATAAGAAATTAGCTTCTAATGAAATTAGAGACAGATAAGTAGGGACTGCAGATGTATTCCCTCTTAATGACGTGACTGATAATGTATTATTATTTTACTGTTCTCTGATCCTGGGGTCCGTGCGGACATGTGGGAAACCTCATTTGAATCTTCCTGGGGTGCAGTAGGTTGTGCAGCGGAGGGATAAGTCCCTTGCTGCATCTTTGTATGGATTTAGGGAAACACTGAGAGTGTGTTGAGCGAGCCAGTAAGTGAAGTAATGGAGAAAGAAAGGACAGAAGTTATGTACAGAGATACAGAGGAAGACAAAAAGACTAGGCAGGTATTGAAGGACCAGGCAAAGTTTAGTGCTTTAGCAATTGCAAGGAAAGTTGGCACTGTCTAAGCAGGTAGAAAGAATAATGTAAGTGGTACAGCGAGATCTAAGCAGGTAGAAAGAATACATGTTTTTACTGTAAACAGGAAGGACATTGGAAGTGAAATTGCCCCAAGCTGAGGAATAAGTATAGATATACAGACAGAAATCCCCAGGAAGAAGGTGTATCTGTTAGTGGTGATGCAGACAGAAAGGACTCACCTCACAAGACAGAATAGGAAGGGATTTTTTTAGCATTTTTAGCATTATCCTATAGTGCAGGAGGGTGGAATTCATAGTGAAGAAAACTATCAGTATAGTAGGGGTGGATTGAATTCCCTCCTCTATGCCATATATACAACCTATGGAAGTTACCATAGAAGGGACTATGGTCCAAGATGGTTTTCTCCTATCAGAGTCATGCCCCATTGCACTGTTGGAAGGGATCGGTTGACCGACTGAGGACAGAGATAACTTTTGACGCTGACAAGATAGAGGTATATGTACCTGACTATTATGACTTGACTTTCCATATGGCACTGAGACACACTTCCCAGGATAGTCATGATTCAGACATCCCGGAGGAGGTTCTGCGCTCAGTGGCCTCTGCTGTTTGAGCAGCTGGAAAGCCAGGGGTTGGTAGAGATGCCCGACCCGTTATTGACGTGCAGCCTAATGCAGGACCGGTCTAGGACAGATAGTACCCCATCAGCCAAGAGGCTAGGCAAGGATTAAGCTAATAGTGGCCAATATTTTGACTGAAGGATTGTATGACAAACTGACTAGGATTCTGCTGATACGATAGTATGGGATGAACTGAAGCGGGTGCTGATGTTCGCCCCTGCTTTAGCTCTGCCAAAACCAGTTACCCTATTGACCGAGGACATAAATGATCCTCCAGAGCATGACTGTGTAGACGCCCTGGAGGAAGTGACTTTACCCAGACCAGATCTGTACAAAGTAAGTTAGAAATTGTTGGGATTTGTGTGATATATACTTGTAAATAAATCCTAAAATGTGACATATTCTAATCACTGGGGCCAGGCAATGGGCTTGGGTGTCAATTGAACGGCTCCAGATAGATTATATTGGGTTGTTTTGCAGCCTGTACTGGGATTTTAGTATGCTGTTGTAATCATTGATTAATTGTTTAAGTGGCTAGCGACATTTTTTTTTTTGAAAGGAGCTACTGCGGGATCAGTAGCTAAGGTGTTAATAAGAAAAGTAATTCCAAGGTTTGGTTTGCCTCGAGTCATTGAGTCAGACCATGGAAAACATGTTACAGCTGAAATTGTTAAAAGTAATTGTGTCACTATAGGGGTGGACTGGAGATATCATACCCCCTGGAGGCCTCAATCCTCTGGACGAGTTGAGAGGATGAGCCAGACTCTTAAGTGCTCTCTGACCAAACTATGTACTGAACTAAGACTCAAATGGCCAGAGGCGCTTTCCCGTGCCTTGACTCACTTCAGGGTGACCCCTTCCAAATCCTTAAAAGCTTAGTCCTTATGAGATCCTCTTTGGTAGGCCCTGGAATAGGATTGTGATGTATCACGGATCTACCTTAGAGATTGGTAATCAGCAGATTATGGATTATGTAACTGCTTTGCAGCATACCCTTTCTTTTCTTCCCAGATTTTCTGTTCCACAGCCTTTGCTTTCGGCTGGCCCAGTGCAAGTTTCCTGATTGGAGAGTGGGTATATGTATAGACATGGAGAACAGAGTGTTTGGAGCCCCAGTGGAAGGGTCCATTCCAGATTCTGTTGACAAGTTACTGCGCAGTCAAGCTGCATAAAGGAAAGACCTGGATATACCACGCCAGAGTGACAGCTGCACCAGAGCCTGAGCAGGATAAAGGCCCTGTGCCCTCCCAGTGCCCAGAAGATGCCCAGAGGGAGGCAGAACAGGGTGAAGGTCTGAGGCTTTTGTTCAGGAAATACCAGCAAGTAGGCTTATTGCATCGCCTACCTCCGTGGGACCAGTAAGCAGGCTTATTGCATCGCCTGCCACCGTGCGATCATCAAGTAGGTGTTTTGACGGGCATAATAATCCCTGACCACCTGCCTCCGTGGGACAAGACCATCATCAAGCTAGCACCCTCTGGCAGTGAAAGTAGCCTGCTTGAGGAGGTGCCCCTACAGATAGAAAATGATGGTCTAATGTGTATTAACATTATAAGCGTGGGGGGTGGAAGGCTGGCTTATGTATGCAACTTATGTCTCACCCTCACTCACGTAAGGACTTCTGAAAGGCCCCTCTGCACTGGGGTCAGATGGACTGCAGGGACACCCCAGAGACCCGTGAGAACTCCAATGTCTGAATCTACTTAGCACCAACATGTTATGAACATTTCGAACTTTTGCTTGTGCAACATGGTCAGCCCTACTGACGTTATGACCACTTGCCTCATCAGCGTGCCTGTTTCGCTAGCTGTAATCCAAAAGTATTATTGTTCTTTATGTCCTATTTAAGTTTTTTGCTTTGCCTCATTGCCAAAAGGTGTAGTTCCCCTGGGTCAGGCCCTTACACCCAGTATTTAAGTCACCTCCACAGTACTGCACCTCTATATGATGATGCCTTATCCAGGTTGTAAGATTTGTGTGAGTCCGGGTATGCTCGGACTCAAAGAAGGGATTGAAAGGATTGTATAACATATAGAAGGGTTAAATATTCTTAGGGTTAAGTTGTTTGTGTAACAAGTCATTCCATATTTGTCAAACAGGCCATGTTAACATTATAAAGGGACGCAGCAATACTAGGGTTACAATTGACTTTGCTAAGGTTTGCAGAAACTTGTGTGAAGGGGGAAGACATTACAAAGATAGTTGGCTATTAATTTGATTCTCCGGCTGGAAGGGTATTCTGGCCAAAGTAGGCATTGTTCTTTTGTTCATTATCCTCATATATCTTCTTATTAAACTGTTGCTCTGTTGCTGTGCATACCACGCCCGCCACTCCCCTGCCAATCCGTATGCCCCTTACTTGAAAATGTTATCCCGCCACCCTACCTCTCCCACCCCTTGCTATGATGATATCCATGGCCCAGTGTAAACCCCAGAGCTTAGTTTGGTGAATCAGTTTGAAACTGATTCAAAGAAGGGATTGAAGGGTACGGTTAATATACCTAAACCTGTATAGTATGCAAAGGGTTAAAATCACTGTTTAAATGTTGTAATATGAGCAAGAAGCTTCAGTCACTGTTTGTTCTAGCTGTAGAAACCAAACTACAGAAAATGTGTGGGCTTACAAAGGAATGCAGGAGTTGCCAGAATTTTGCATGCTCAAGGTTAAGTTGTGTAACTTTGGAAGAATAAGAACGTGAGCAGCACCCTCTCTGTTAGGGAGGGGGTGCAGTTTTAGTGATTGTAGCAGTTTCAAGTGAACTTTCTTTGTTAGACAATAGAACGGTTTCAAGGGATGTCTGAAGATATATATCTTGGAATGATAACAATAAAGAGAGAGCTTGTATTGTATATGCTGTTGTATGTGTCTTTCCTTGCGATCCTTACAGGCTCACGGTATACCGATAAATTGATATAGATTCCACAGATTGGCCAGAGTGTGACAGGTATCTCTTCAGGCAGCGATCCAGGTAAAGATTCCCTAACAGGCAGTGATCCAGGTAAAGATTCCCTAACATCACCTTTTGTATGTGTATTTTAAATACTCTTGGGGGGGTCTCACTAAGAGGGAAGGGTAATTCAGATGTGGACCCCTTGCTCTCAGTGCCTAGGGATTCTCGCTGCACCTCCCTGATGAGGCTCAACAAGTCCAAAACGTATGTCAAGGGTTATCTGGTGCTCCCATGCAGAGGGGACTTGCCCGTTGTTTTGAACTGGACCGTCCTTTTGGTCAGGATTAGTCTAATATGTACGTGGAAATTTCTCCTCTGTAATGGCACTAAAAAGCTAAAACTTGATGCTTCTGAGAGGTGACTAGCAGTAGAACAGGCCGTTGTGCTATTGTTCTTCCTCAGAAGCCTCTCACATTGTGTATGTGTATTTTAAATACTCTTGGGGGGTGTCCCTAAGAGTTAATGGTAATCCAGTCATGGACCCCTTGCTTTCAGTGCCTATGGAATCCAGCTGCACCTCCCTGACGAGGCCCAACAAGGCCGAAACATACTTATGGGTTTATCTGGTGTTCCTGTGCAGAGGGGACTTGTCTGTTTTAGAACTGGACTAATATGATATATACATGGAAATTTCTCCTCTGTAATGGCACTAGAGAGCTAAAATGTGATGCTTCTGATCAGTGACTAGCCGTAGAATAGGCCATTGTGCTGTTGTTCATCCTCAGAAGCCTCTCATATTTTGCATGCCCTATTCTGCCGCTAAGATAGAAGAATGTCTAGCCCTGGAAACTCAGCAGCAGGAATTAAAGCAGCAGCAAACTCTACTACTGGTGGTCATGGTGGTGATGCCTATAACCATATGCATCTCTGTTTCCCATTCCTTTCTGCTTTCAGCTAAAAATGCCCTCATTCTCTCCTCCATATCAGCTGCTCCAGAATCACCCTCACTCTTATCCCAAAACCACCCAAACCAGTATCTTGCTGCTCTATGGGACTTGTTGGGGATGGCAATTGTGATAGACTTGGGATCCCCTGCTGTCACACTTGTAATCTCCTCCTCCTCAGAAGAAGAAGAAGGCACACTGGCAGCAGCAGGCACAGACAGCAGGCTTGTGTTGCTCACAATGTTACCCAGTTCTGCCTTCTTTGCAATTTTCTCCCATTGTCAAGTGACAATGTTAAGGGAATGGGCATCATTAGGTCTAGGTAATGTGGGCTCCCAGTCCTACTATTTTATTTCCCAAAGGCATAGTATAAAAGGGGCATGAGGGTACCTCTGTTGGTTTGATTTGTGGAGAAAGAAAAAGTTGGACAGGGAATGATTTTTACTGGGATTGGGGGGGGGCAGTTAATAAAAAAATAAAAATTAGATACAATTAAAAAAAACACATCCCTTTTCATCTGTGTTCTCTTTTCCTTTCCCATAAAACGGTTGGCCCTCTGATAGACAGGTGATTAAGTGACATATGTGACCTCTGCCTTGTATATTAATGAGTATTTCTCTCTCTAACACTGTACTGTTAAGCTCTTTACATGTACTTATGTCTTTTGTTGGCTCTTTGTAAGCTGTATATTATTATTTACAACCTCTCAATACAGATGATTTCAATTAAACCCCCCCTATAAGACATGGTATAAAAGGAGTCTGAGGAGGGTGCCTGTGTTGGTGGGTGGAGTCTGGGGAATGAATCAGTTGAGTAGGCAGGGAATTTGTTTTGGGAGGATTCTTGACTGGTATTGGGGGGACATTTAATAAAAATAAATAAATAAATATAATAAAATAAGAAACGTGTATGAAAAGTGATAGAGACCAGACTTGTGCACAGCAAAAATTTAAAGTAAAATTCTATTTTGGACGATTTTTTTTTTTTATTCGGAGGGTCCGAATTTCAGACCAGACCTGTTTGACTCGGATGAAATTCAGCAGTAATCCGAATTATTCTTGCAAATTTAACATACTTTAAAAAATACAATAAAATTAAAATGAGATAAATAAAAATAAATAGAACCATTTCTGGAGTCTAAATGAAGACAGTGGAACAGGAATTCAAAGAAGAAGGAAGACTGAGGATGACTGGTGCAGGGCAGACTCAGGATAACTGGAACACTGTGTAGATGTCGCCAGCAGCAAACTGCAGAACACTGAAGCAGGCAGGACTCAGTAGATGGATACAGCAGACTGTTTTACAAGAGACTACAAAACTGAGGACGACTGGTGCGAGGCGGACTAAGGATGACAGCAACACTGGAGATGTAGCCAGCAGCAAGCTGCAGGACACTGGAGCAGGCAGGACTCAGCAGATGAATACAGCAGACTTTTGTTACAAGAGACTACAAAACTGAGAATGACTGGTGCAAGGCGGACTCAGGATGACAGCAACACTTCAGATGTAGCCAGCAGCAAACTGCAGAACACTGAAGCAGTCAGGACTCAGTAGATGGATACAGCATGGTTCTAGAGCTGGGTAAGCTGGAGCTCTCAGAGAATTATGGTACTATGGATGATTGTAGATGAAGTCCTTTTTTTTCCTAATCTACCTGGAACATGAGAGCAGGGTAACCCAGCTCTGGCAGGTTTACTTTTAAAAAAGTAATTTGCTCCATGAGCTGGGGGAGCCAATTGAGAGCGCTGGGAGTTAAGTATATTTCCTGTTATGGAAAATACCCGCTCACTCTGGACAGTGGTTGGGGGGCAAGAAAGCAACTTCTGGGCTACCAGTGACAAAGCAGGCCACACAGCCCTCTTGTTATCCCAGAAACTCAAGGGATCTGTACTTGGTTGCAAACAAGGCTCCGCAAGGTAAGCCTTAACCTCAAACTCAGCACTTTTTCTAAATGGGGAGCTCTTTCTTTTGTCAACGCACACCCAGAAATCTGCCATCCTTGAGAGCCTTTATCATGTTAGCTGCACCATCAGTAACCACAAACCCCATTTGTGCCTGTGTGCCTGCCTGCTCCCCTAACCACAGCGCCACCATGTTCTGCAGTGCTTTGCGAATGTTATCTGAGGTGTGCTGCTGATCCATTACCTCAGCATGGTGGAGGAAAGAGCGGTGCCCCTGCTTAGCTACTGCACCTGAACTTGTTGTCGGTAATGATGTGTCTTGTAACACATTGGGCTGCCACCAAAGTGCCATCAATGACAGGAAGCCATGCTGGCCACTCAGAGCATTCCATAAGTCAGTGGTAAAGTGCACTGACTGGCCTCCAGCCTTTCCTAGCAGTTCCTTCAAAGGCCCTAAGCATGACCGGTACACAGGGCCGGATTTGCCATTAGGCAAAGTAGGCACCTGCCTACAGGCGCATGCCACCGAGGGGCGCCTGCCATTCGGATTTTTTTTTTTTTACATATTCTTTTAAAAAAAAAAAAAAAAAAAACTAGCCACCTCACATTGCGGCATTATAACTGCTGCGATGCTTTTATAACTACTGCTAAGGCAGTGTCGCTACCGAGCGCTCCCTCCGTCTGACTCTTGGGCTGTTGGCTTTCATAGCTGGCAGCTGTCCCGATTTTGGGGCCCAAACTGTCCTGCTACATTCAGTCAATGTCCCGCTACATAGGCTTCTGCCCCGCTTGTTTCAACCCTGCTCTACTACCTGGAGCCTTCCTGCCTCTTACTGTGCTTGCTCATCATTGGCGACTAGACGCAAAATTATTTGGTTGGATGCATGCGTGCGCTTATGCGCACGGACTTAGAGTAAGTTCATCCTTGCCCTCCTCCATAGTAGAAGCGTGCTGCGCTAGAGCAGGGAGCTGGAAAGAACATGTGGAGGGGGAAACGAGGCTAAGCTGGAGAAAGTCCTGCACAAGGCAGCGGAGACACTAAGTAAGGACGCCTGGAAAGTGTATGGGTATTACTCGGGGGAAAAAGCCTTGAGAGATGTCTCAATGCATTACATTCATCTCTAGCATCCAAGGGGTTAAAGGGGGATCGATCCTAATGCAACACAATTAGCAGATTATAGTGCAACTATATGTATTAATGAGGAAGATGTGAGGCCACTTAACTCTTTGTGTATATTGCGCTCGCTGACACTTAACCGTTTGAGTTCCAGAAAGGAATCCATTGCATTGGATTCATCTCTGGCACTCAAAGGGCTAAAGGATGGGCAGGTTTGAGTAACTATAAATCATAGCAATGACCCTTAGAATAGAAGGGTTTTGATGGAGGTGACAAGCTGAAGAGTCACTTTTTGCAACCCAAAAATCCTTTCCCACCCTGATGTCCTTGTGCTTAGGAGATCAGTGTGGTGTGTATATAAGTGTACTACATTGGTCCACATCAGTAATCCATATATGTGAATATAAATTAGTCTGTGTAAATAAAATAATTTGGGCTTGTTCTAAAATATTTATTCAGTCACACAAAATTTGTCAAAAGGTCATGAAATATCTAAATAAAATTCTGGACAGTACCCCGCCCACAAGCCACACACCCATACCTGGGAGCTCTCTGGGTTTGACCCTGAGACTCATGGTTTTGACCCAAATCTCAGACTCATGGTTTTGCAGTGCCTTGCATGCCACCTCTGGCACTCAATGGGTTAAGGTGCATCATTTATTCCATAAACACTTTGACAAAATGTGACTATTTGTAGAAAATGATATGTTTATATATATATATATATATATATATATCCTATACTATAAAGTATAAGAATGCGTCTCTCCCTGTGAGCGTAGCACGAAGCACTAACTCACAGAGAGCCACGTGACTCACTCCCCCTCTATGGTAACTAGGGACGCGTATTTGACAGGCACCCGCTTCCTCCATGCTCGCGCTCGCGGGTACCTGTCAGTTATATGCGTCCACATGCACGGTGCGAGCTCAGAGGGCTGGCAGCTGGCCGCCTGTCACTTATGCGCGTCCACAGGTATGGGGAGCAAGAGGGTGGTGAAAGAGCCATGGGGGAGCAAAAGGGTGGTGAAAGAGCCATGGGGGAGCAAGAGGGTGGTGAAAGAGCCATGGGGGGGCAAGAGGGTGGAGAAAGAGGCATGGGGGGCAAGAGGGTTGTGAAAGAGGCATGGGGGAGCAAGAGGGTGGTGAAAGAGCCATGGGGGGCCAAGAGGGTGGTGAAAGAGCCATGGGGGGGCAAAAGAGGTATGGGGAGCAAGAGGATGGTGAAAGAGCCATGGGGGGGGGCAAAAGGGTTGTGAAAGAGGCATGGGGGTCAAAAGGGTGGCAAAAGAGGTATGGGGAGCAAGAGGGTGGTGAAAGAGCCATGGGGGAGCAAGAGGGTGGTGAAAGAGCCATGGGGGGGCAAGAGGGTGGTGAAAGAGGCATGGGGGGGCAAGAGGGTTGTGAAAGAGGCATGGGGGGGCAAGAGGGTGGTGAAAGAGCCTTGGGGGGCAAGAGAATTGTGAAAGAGGCATGGGGGGCAAAAGTGTGGTGAAAGAAACATGGGGGGGCAAAAGAGGTATGGGGAGCAAGAGGATGGTGAAAGAGCCATGGGGGGGGCAAAAGGGTTGTGAAAGAGGCATGGGGGTCAAAAATGTGGCAAAAGAGGTATGGGGAGCAAGAGGGTGGTGAAAGAGCCATGGGGGAAAGAGGGTTGTGAAAGAGGCATGGGGGGGGCAAAAGTGTGGTGAAAGAGGCATGAGGGGCAAAAGTGTGGCAAAAGAGGTAAGGGGAGCAAGAGGGTTGTGAAAGAGGCATTGGGGGGGCAAAAGTGTGGTGAAAGAGGCATGGGGGGCAAGAGAGGTGTGAGGAGCAAGAGGGTGGTGAAAGAGCCATGGGAGGCAAAAGAGGTATGGGGGCAAGAGGGTGATGGAAGGGGCAAATGGGTGACGAAAGAGGCATGGGGGGGCAAGAGGGTTTGCCAGAGAGGCATGGGGCAAGAGGGTGGAGAAAAAGGCATGGGGGGCAAGAGGAGATAGAAAGGCATGGTGGGCAAGAGGCAAGAGGGGGTAGAAAGAGGCAAGAGGAGAAAGCACTGCGTTGCGTGGCACTCAAAGGGTTAACATTACGCGGACCTTGGCCCGTGTACACGGGCTTTAACACTAGTATATATATATATACATACAGGGCCGGATTTGCAATTAGGGAAAGTAGGCACCTGCATACAGGTGCCTGCCACCGAGGGGCACCTGCAATTCCGATTTTTTTTTTTTACATGTCTATGTCTTATGTCTATTTCCTACCTCCCCGGCAGGACAGGTCTGTGCCTCCTTTGGCACAGTCCTGTAGGTGCTGAGCTCCTGTGTCGCTCTGCATTCCTGGATAGGAGACCGCACGGGAGCTCCATCAGGTACAAGACTGTGCCAAAGGAGGCACATATGACAGAAACGTAGGAAACGGGCAATGTGAGGGCAATATGGAGCTGATGGGGAGCATTGTGAGGGCAATGGGGGGCATTGTGAGGGCAATGTGGAGCTGATGGGGGGCATTGTGAGGGCAATGGGGGGCATTGTGAGGGCAATGTGGAGCTGATGGGGGGCATTGTGAGGGCAATGTGGAGCTGATGGGGGTCAGTGGGAAGGCAATATGGTATATGGAGCTGATGGGGGCAGTATGGAGCTGATGGGGGCAATGTGAGGGCAATATGGTATATGAAGATGATGGGGGCAGTGTGAGGGCGATATATGAGATGATGGTGGCAAGCTGGAGCTAATGGGGGGCAATGTGGTGATGATGGGGGCAATGTGAGGGCAATATGGAGATGATGGGGAGGCAACGTGGAGATTAGAAGCATTGTGGAGGTAGCCAGTACAGATGGCCCACGGGGGGGGGGGGGGGGGCGCTTCAAATTTCTGTGCCTACAGGCTCCTGAGATGTAAATCCAGCCCTGCCGGTACAGTGAGGGCACTACAGTTCTACTAAATGTGGTGCAGGATGGAATTTTATATCGGGGTGCAACAGCCTCCATAAGTTGCTGGAAGGGCTCCCTGTCCACCAAATTAAAGGTAGCACTCCCCACGGCTATGAGCTGTGCAATGAGGCATGTGATTTTTCTGGAATGCTGTCTGCACATTTCCTTGGCATGAAACCCCACCAAAATCTTCCACTGTGGCCTGTATTGATTTTGGGATGGGCTGTGACTGTCTGCTGCTCTTACTAGGAACAAATATGGCATGATCCCCCTGCCCTTTCTCCTGTCTACTGGTGGTGAGTTTGACACTGGTATATGCAGTACTAGTAGTGCCACTTTCTGCACTTATTAACACTGACTTGTGGTAGTTTTTTAGGTGTTGGTTCATCCCGGAGGTGGTTAGATGACCCAACACCCTCCCACACCTGACTTCCCTGCCACACAATTTGCATTTCGCTACTGGTGGCAGAGATCCTAGCAGCTACTACCTGCCTGGGAGACGCAATTTGAACTGGAGAGGCAGGTGTTGAGTTTTCAATAGAAGACAGAACTGTAGCTGGAGAAACAGCAGGGGAATAATCAAGATCTGTGGAAAAATCAAGCTCAGGGGACAAATCAAGTTTAGGAGGCCTTGATCCCTCATATTCTTCTTCTACCTCTTGTAGGTTTGGACAGGAAGAAAAATATCAGCAGCAACAGATTTTGGGGAGACCTGCTGAATTCCCTCTTCTGCCTGGTGGCTACCAGGAAATGATAAACTATCTCCCTCAATAACCGTTTCTGGAGAAGATATGGTCTCAGTGGCAGTGACAGTGGTAGCAGTGAAAATGTTATCTAAATACTGCAATAATTTCCATTTGGGCTGCTTACATGGACGTTCGCTGCAAAACTCCCGCATTGATACTGCCCACAGTGTCAGACCAGTAGCGTTACACATGCTAGGTGTCCCCAGGTTTATAGAAATGGCAGTAGCGGAGGTGGTGACTAAACTGGCAGTGGCACTAGTCATTGTGCAGTTGGTTCTGGGGGGATCATCACAAAATAGCTGACAAGACACAGGTGACAGCTGCTTCATGGTCTCAGAGGAGGACTTGGACCTCTCTTTTGCAGTAGCATTAAGGCACTAATACTGGATACCTGCCTGCCTACACAACTGTCAGACTGGCTGTGTCACTCTGAAGATTATTATTATTATTTACACAAATTCTCTGTATTCCCATACAGCTCTGTGAAAATGTAGGTCTACTACACAGCTTTTTATAAATGTGAGTTCTATAATTATTTTGCATATTTGTGCCCTAAGTGATAAGGCACTATTGGTGCCCCCTTCTTTCTATTTATGTATCTGGCTCTGTGAGTGTGGTCTATTGGGGAGAGTGGCCAGACGATTTGTGCATGATTCTACAGACGCTGTTTAAGGGATCAGCTACCATTTCTGAGCTCTTGGTGATGCTGTGTGCATAGTTCCAGCATATACTATTCATGAGTATATTTTTGATGGTGATGGTAGAGTGACCCAGTGAATCAGAGGATATTGCACAAGAAGCACCTTCTGCTTTTTGTGTTTCTACACAATGCATTACATTCCATTCAAGAACATAGCAACATGCCCCATCATCATCTGAAAATGAAGATCTCTACCACGTAGAATTTGATTTTGTAATTTGCTAGAGCATTTGTACAAGCAGAATAAGGTGTTTAGTGAGTACACAAAGCAAAACTGTAAAGCTTTTGAGGGAGCCTCTTTATCACCTGAGAAAAGGCTACTAATGTTCTATGTTTGTGGGCTGCTGAAACCTTTTGAGGAGGCAATCACGCTGGTTAATCATGTAGGGGCAGGAATTAAATAAATCCTTCCACATATTTATTGCAGAAAAAATTGTAGGACCATGGCAAAGGAATCTTCCCATAAAGATAACATGTACCAGTTGGTTAAAGGGACACTAATGTCCCATAAAAATGTTTGTTGTTTTGTAGATTAAAATAAAATTAATTAAATGGAGCAATTCCTATCTCTCAAACCTTTACGGTTTGAGAGATATTTGGTGATAAATTTTCCCCCTCCTTCACCTTTTCCTGACATTAGTGCTCTGATGACTGCAGGAGATTCCGGTCCTGAGACCAGCAGGCATCTCTTCAGCAGAGCCAAAATAGCGATATTGGAAAAGAATGACTTCATTGGAACTGTCTACAAAGCGTGCCTGGTTTGCAGACTGTTCCAATGAAGTAATTATTTTCCAATATCACTATTGAAGCTCTGCTGAAGAGCTGCCCCTCGTGTCGGCCAACATGAATCTCCCTCTGTCAGCTTTACAGCTGAGATCAGGAGAGGGGGAACTTCAGATGCGAATATCTCTCAAGCTATAAAGTTTTGAGAAATATGATTTGCGCCATATACTTTTTTTAATCTACAAAACAAAAAAACATTTGTATGGGACATTTACTGTTCTTTTAAGGACATGATAGCATGCTCCGAGTAGTATCCACTCATAGTGTCCCTTAACCCCTAGAGTGCCAAATGGCTACAATGTACGAGTGGACACAGCTGTGCCTACTGTGCCATGCTCATACAATGTACAGCTAAAATGCGGTCACTGCAAAAGTGGTATAACTGGCTTGCAGTGGCCACATTTTAGCTAAAATGCTGCCTGGCACTCTTGGGGGGGCATAAGGATCAATCCTCATGCCCCCCCAGTTATTGATCTCCCAGCCAATCATGCTGGGAGATCAATATATACAAAGAGGAAGCGGAGCTTCTCCTTTCCTCCCTTTCTCATACCCGAACTTCTGGGTAGGAGTGGGCGGGACCAGGGGAAGCCTCCCAATGTCATGGTCACCGATGACATTAGGAAAGTTTCCCCTGTCCCATTCACTCCTACTGGTGGTAGGAGAGAAGGGCAAGAGAGCTTTTGCTCTCCTGTGGTCGCCATATTGATCTCCCAGCAGATCGGCTGGGAGATCAATAACTGATGGTACATCAGGAGGGGTCTTTACTAAATAAAAGTAACCCTGTGAGTGCCACAGGGGTCCCCAGCACATGGTACTCACAGGGTCACTTCTTTTGGGGACATTTTATTTTTGCAAGACCTGATTGGGGGGATCAGGGGGTCCTGATGCCCCTTAATGAGGTCTATAATTAAAAAAAAAAATACACCCACCTCCTCCTGTGGCGCTTTTATCATTACTTTGTAATCAGAGATTGTTGGGGGGCCATCATGAATGGTCCTGATGGCCCCCCAAAATGCTCTGATTACAAAGAAATGATTAAAAAAAAATTAAACCTCTGAGTGGTTTGTAGTGCTTTGCAATGAGCTGGAGACCCCTGTGGCACTCACAGGGACACGTATTTTGATGATTTTTTTTTTTTTTGCTAAGGCCTCACTGGGGAGATAAGAAGGGGTCTTGATGCCCCTCAATAAGGTCTATAATAAAAACATTTAAAAAAAATTAAAAATTAACCCTGTGTGTGCCTCAGGGGGGTCCAATGCAGACCCCTCCCCTCCTGTGGCACACAGGGCTTTTATCATTACTTTGTAATCAGAGATTGTTGGGGGGGGACCATCAGGAGTGGTCCAGATGGCCCCCCAACAAGCTCAGATTACAAAGTGATGACGAAAAAAAGTTAACCCTCTGAGTGCCACAAGGATCCAATGCATTGCTTTGCAATGCGCTGGAGATCCCTGTGGCACTCACAGGGTCACTTCTTTTGTAGACATATTTTTTTTTACTAAGATCTCATTGGGGGGATCAGGGGGGTCCTGATGCACCTCAATGAGGTCTAGAATAAAAAAAAAATGTAACCCTGTGTGAAATGGGGGTTCAATGCAGACCCCCTTCCTGTGGCACACACAGGACGTTTTATCATTACTTTGTAATCAGAGCTTGTTTGGTTTCCATCTAAATACAAAGTAAACATAAAAAAAAAAAAAAAAAATTAACCCTTTGTGTGCCACAAGGGCCCAATGCATTGCTTTGCAATCCACTGGACACCCCTGTGGCACACAAAGAATTCTTTTTTTTCCCTTTTATTTTTTATTCAGACATCATTGTATGGGTTCTGATGCCCCCAACGAGGTCTACACAGAAATATTGGTGGGGAAATCCCCCAAAAATGCACGTGCCATGGGGGGGGGGTCTAACGCAGTGCTTTGCAATGTGTTGGAACCCCTGTGACACTCACACACTCTTTTTTTTCATTATTCTGTTTTTAGACCTTGATGGGGGACACCAGGAGTGTTGCTCATACCGCCTCCCCAACAAGGTATGAATACAAAATAATAATGAAAAATAAAAACTCTGTGTGTGCAACAGGTGGTCCAGTGCATTGCTTTGCAGTGCATTGGGCACCCCTTTGACATGCACACAAAATGCCTCCAATTCCCCCCCCCCCCACGTACCGCATCCCCCTTGCCTGGTTCCACAGTCAACTGGCAGTCCCATTCCCCAACCTGACCTCCAGCCTGTTTCCACTTCCTACTGGTTGACTCAAAGTACCAGTATGCACTAGATTCAGGCTGGGAATCAAACTTTGTATGAGGGGGACATACAGTGCACACTGGTAGTCACAGATCCCCCATATACACTATCAGACACTGCCCTACCATCACCACCATCCTTGCTCCTCTGCTCATGCCCACACATACTGCCTAACCCCTCACACTCCCACACACTTTGTTACAATGGTAGTCACAGGTCCGCATGTACACCGCCTGAAGCCCTAGCTTCTTTAATCTGTTAACCATAAAATCACACATACACTGTTTGTTTTCCCGTCCCTGTTTCACTGGTAGCTACGCTCCTGTCACCCTAATTGGTATGTTAACCCACAGCAGTGGGGTACCATTTTTCTTAGGCTGGCAAGAAGTCCTCCTAGGAAATCCCATGCCGTTGAACCAATTTAGTATCTTTGAAGTGACTGATGTGTAAAAAAAATTTTTGATTTTTCCTGTAGCACCACATTCTTGAAATAGTTATGCACACTAACTTAGGGTAAAAAGTGACCCCTCATTCAATGCGGCAGGTTATCTTCTTTCCAAAATGGTATTGTTTATCTACCTTTTCTTCACTTCTGAAGGTGTTATAGCCATTTTCGTGCAGGCAAGTCAGGTTTGAGGAAATGTTAGAAACATCAGAGGTTGTAGTACGTGTAGTTTTCTATTTCTAGCACCCCCTAAGGTATGTCAGCTAATACCAATGGGGTGCCATTTTTCTCCTAAGAGCACTAGCTAACAAATACAGTTGAAAATTATATGGTTTTCACAGATTGCAATACATTTGAATGGGCAGAAATGTAAAAAAATGCAATTTTTTTCCAATATCGCCTCCTTCTGGGAACATTTATGCACACCAGTATTGGGGTAAGAAGACAAGTGACCCCTCTCTAGATGCGGCAGGTTATCTTCTTTCCAAAATGTTATGGTTTATCTACCTTTTCTTCACTTCTGTAGGTGTTATAGCCATTTTCGTACAGGCAAGTCAGGTTTGAGAAAATGTTAGAAACATCAGAGGTTGTAGTAGGTGTAGTTTTCTACTTCTAGCACCCCCTAAGGTAGGTCAACTCATACCAGTGGGTGTAATTTGACTCCTAAGAGCACTAGCTAACAAATGCAGTTGAAAATTCCATGACTTTCACAGAGTTCCATACATTTGAAGGGGAAGAAATGTAAGAAAATGCCTTTTTTTTCATTAGTTCCACCTCCTGGAAGCATTTGTGCACACCAGCCTTTGGGTAAGAAGGCAAGTGACCCATCATTAGATGCAGCAGGTTGTTTTCTTTCCAAAATGGCATTGTTTCTCTACCTTTCCTGCATATCTATAATGGTTATAACCATTTTAGTAAAAGCAGATTATTTCAAAAACAAAAGTGTCAGGTTTACATACGTGTTCCTAGCACCCACGTATTGTATGTTAACCCACACAAATGGGCTACCATTTTTCTCATGTTGGTAGCAGGTACTGAATACAACAGGAAATGTTATGGTTTTCAAAGATTTTAGTATCTTTAAAGTGGTGGAAATGTAAAAAAAAGCATGTATTTATTCCTATAGCGCCAACTTTTGGAAAAATATGTGCACTTCAGCCCAGGGATAGAAAGGAAAGTGACCCCTCATTTGATGAGTGAGAATGTCTATGTTTCAAAATGGTATACTTTTTATACCTTTCCTTCATGTCTCTAACAGTAAAGAACATTTTAGTACAAGCAGCCATTTTTCGAGGCAGCTCACAGGTAGGTGTAGTTATGTGCGTCTGGCACCCCTAAGGTAGGTCAACTCATTCCAATGGGGTGTCATTTGTCTCCTAAGAGTCTCCTAAGAATTCAGTTGGAAATTCCATGGTTTTCACTGATTTCAGTACAGTTGAAGGGGCAGAATTGTAAGAAAATGCAATTTTTTTCCTATAGTGCCACATTCTGGAAGCATTTGTGCACAACAGGCTTGGGGTAAGAAGGCAATTCACCCCTCATTAGATGCAGCAGGTTGTCTTCTTTCCAAAATGGTATGGTTTGTGTAGCCTTTCTTCACTTCTGTAGTTGTTATAACCATTTTTGTACAGACAAGTAATGTTTGAGAAAATGTTAAAAAAATTAGAGGTTGCAATAGGTGTAGTTTTGTACTTGTAGTGCCCCCTAAGGTAGGTCAGCTCATAACAATGAGGTGTTATTTTTCTCCAAAGAGCACTAGCTAATGAATACAGTTGGAAATTCCATGGTTTTCACAGATTTCAGTACAGTTGAAGGGGCAGAAATGTAAGAAAATGCCATTTTTTCCTGTAGTGCCAACTTTTGAAAGCATTTAGGCACAACAGGCTTGGGGCAAGAAGGCAAGTTATCCCTCATTATATGCAGTAGGTTGTCTTCTTTTCAGAAATATATCGTTTTTTATAGTTATTCCACTGTTTTAGGGTAGCTTTACCACAAAATCCCTAGAAAGTGCATATTAGTTCATAAAGTTGAAAATACCGCTTTGCGCTCCTGGTGATTATGACTCTGCATTAGCCATGGACGTAGGTCAAACTATACAAATTAGGTATATTTTTACTTGGAGGACTCAGAGCTTTTTCAAATAACTGAAACTTTCGTAATCAAGGTAAATGCTTTTGATGCATAGTATGTGATTTTAGCAAAATAAGTACATTTTCACTTTTTTTGTCATTATGACATCATAGCTTTTTGCACAATGCAAAATTCTCTTCATGTAAGGTACCACAAATATTTTCAATACTTGACATCTGGCATTCAGCAAAGTGGGCAGACAAACTGTATTTCAAAAATTGATTTCTGATATTATTTAAATGTTCTCATATCCTATCTTTCAACTGTCTTTTAGTTCTTCCTATATATTGTTTGTACATTTACACTGAATGGCATATATCACTCTTTTTGTATTACATGTGATCAAATGTTTTATTTCTAAACCTCCCCTGTCATATATGCTTTAAATTCTCTGTTGTCATTTTGCAATTTTTACATCCTAGACAGGTTCCACATTTATAGAAGCCTTTATCCTTATCAGTCTCCCTTAGAGGCTAAGTATTCCTGCACTTCTGACCTCTGTCTTCAGGTAAAAGGCACTAGCACGGAGCCTATGTATGTGCCTATACTGGGTGGCCTAATTGGTTCCTGCCTCCTTCTGCTCCTTTATAAATCTCCTTAGGCCTTGGAGTCATTGCCCTTACGTGGTGTTCCTAATAGCTTCTGCTTGTTCCGTTGTGATCCATGCCTGTCTGAGTACTCTCTCTGTGTATGACCCCGGCTTGTCTGACTACACACATTGGTTCTGATCTGTGGCTCTGGCTGACCCTCGCTCTGTGTATGACCCCGGCTTGTCTGACTACCCACATCGGTTCTGACCTGTGGCTCTTGCTGACTACTTGCTCTGTGTATGACCCCGGCTTGCCTGACCAGTGGCCCTGGCTACTACCCACTCAGTGTAGCCTTTGGTTGCCTTTCCTGAGGGCCCGGTTACTTTCACTCCTTGTAGCCCTCGGTTTGCCTGACCAGTGGCTCTGGCTATTACCCGCTCAGTCTAGCCTCCGGTTGCCTTTTCTGAAGGCCTGGTTACTTTCACTCCTTGTAGTCCTCGGTTTGCCTGACCAGTGGCCCTGGCTCCTACTTGCTCTGCAGAGTCTATGGTTACTTGCTCCGTGTAGTCCCCGGCTTGTCTGACCTGTGACTCTGGCTGCCTACTCGCTCCATACACTACCTGCTTTCCTGACCTGTAGTCTCGGTGCTTTCTGGCTCTGATCTGCTCTCGCTCTCTGTTGCCTCCATTCGCAGACCAAGTGGTGACTTACACATATTCTACCATTCTTCTGTTGTCCCACTTGAGCCACTTCCCTAGTCTCGAGATCTGGAGTAGTGCAGTGAACAGTGCAGTGTGCAGCTCTGGAGGGACCTTGGGTCCTATTTACATTTGTATGGGGTTCTGTGTGGGTTATATTATTATTACTGTACTTATTAAATAAAGGAGGATTTATATTTTATATTCATGTCTGTCCTTCGTGACAATCCTGTCCTAACCAACTTTGTTTTTCCTCCTCTGGAGTCTTAATACTTGGAGCAATTTTTATCCCTAAACATTTAGTTTTATGTTAACATTATTTTCAAAATTTTGTCTTCTCTTAATATGGCCCAATGTTTATTAATAATTCTTTTAAATTGTATATAACCAGTATTATATGGAATTATTATGGGAATTCTAACAGAATTTTCTTATTTAACTTCCTGTTTTCTGTTGTTGGTTAATAATTCTATCCTATCCATATTATTAATCTCCTCCAGTCTTTCATTCAGGAATTCTACTGAGTAATTTTTCTAATTAAATCTTTCCTTTAGATTAGATGCTTGTTCTCTAAATATTTGATAAGCTGTACAATTAAGTTTAATTCTTATAAACTCACCTTTTGGGATATTGTTTAACCAGGGAGAAAAATGACAGCTTTTCATTTTGATATAACTATTACAATCTACAGGTTTAAAATGTGTTTTAGTCTTAATCTCTTTATTCTCAACATATACAACCAAATCCAAAAAATCCACTTCACTTTTGCTGTGATTTACGGTGAGCTGTGAATTATATAATAATAATAATAATCCTTTATTTATATAGCGCACACAGATTCCGCAGCGCTTTACACTCATATTGGTTCCTGTCCCCATTGGGGCTCACAATCTAAATTCACCTATCAGTATGTTTTTGGAGTGTGGGAGGAAACCAGAGTACCTGGATATTCATTATCATTAATATAAGTGATAAATCCAAATCATAAACACGCCATCTATATACCTTTGTCAGAGTACCAGGTTACCACCAAAGCCATTGCTTTTCCAAATGTATAGGTCCTCCCAAAACCCCATATACAGGTTTGCATAGCTTGGTGGAAGCCTGGTACCCATGGCAGATCCCTATAATTGAAGATATATACCACCATTAAACCAAAAAAAATTGCGCCCCAAATGATCACAAGAGAAAAAATAAAAATGGTGGTTTTTTTACAACCCTTTCCTTTAATTTTAATAAAGTAAATGGTGGGTTATCCATATAAGTCTGGTATCAAAACAAAGCCCTACATATGTGTAAAAAATTGGTATATAATTTATGTGGCTGGAATAAAAGACTCAGGGCCGGATTTGCCATTAGGCAAAGTAGGCACCTGCCTACAGGCGCATGCCACCGAGGGGCGCCTGCCATTCGGATTTTTTTTTTTTACATATTCTTTTAAAAAAAAAAAAAAAAAAAACTAGCCACCTCACATTGCGGCATTATAACTGCTGCGAGGCTTTTATAACTACCGCTAAGGCAGTGTCGCTACCGAGCGCTCCCTCCGTCTGACTCTTGGGCTGTTGGCTTTCATAGCTGGCAGCTGTCCCGATTTTGGGGCCCAAACTGTCCTGCTACATTCAGTCAATGTCCCGCTACATAGGCTTCTGCCCCGCTTGTTTCAACCCTGCTCTACTACCTAGAGCCTTCCTGCCTCTTACTGTGCTTGCTCATCATTGGCGACTAGACGCAAAATTATTTGGTTGGATGCATGCGTGCGCTTATGCGCACGGACTTAGAGTAAGTTCATCCTTGCCCTCCTCCATAGTAGAAGCGTGCTGCGCTAGAGCAGGGAGCTGGAAAGAACATGTGGAGGGGGAAACGAGGCTAAGCTGGAGAAAGTCCTGCACAAGGCAGCGGAGACACTAAGTAAGGACGCCTGGAAAGTGTATGGGTATTACTCGGGGGAAAAAGCCTTGAGAGATGTCTCAATGCATTACATTCATCTCTAGCATCCAAGGGGTTAAAGGGGGATCGATCCTAATGCAACACAATTAGCAGATTATAGTGCAACTATATGTATTAATGAGGAAGATGTGAGGCCACTTAACTCTTTGTGTATATTGCGCTCGCTGACACTTAACCGTTTGAGTTCCAGAAAGGAATCCATTGCATTGGATTCATCTCTGGCACTCAAAGGGCTAAAGGATGGGCAGGTTTGAGTAACTATAAATCATAGCAATGACCCTTAGAATAGAAGGGTTTTGATGGAGGTGACAAGCTGAAGAGTCACTTTTTGCAACCCAAAAATCCTTTCCCACCCTGATGTCCTTGTGCTTAGGAGATCAGTGTGGTGTGTATATAAGTGTACTACATTGGTCCACATCAGTAATCCATATATGTGAATATAAATTAGTCTGTGTAAATAAAATAATTTGGGCTTGTTCTAAAATATTTATTCAGTCACACAAAATTTGTCAAAAGGTCATGAAATATCTAAATAAAATTCTGGACAGTACCCCGCCCACAAGCCACACACCCATACCTGGGAGCTCTCTGGGTTTGACCCTGAGACTCATGGTTTTGACCCAAATCTCAGACTCATGGTTTTGCAGTGCCTTGCATGCCCCCTCTGGCACTCAATGGGTTAAGGTGCATCATTTATTCCATAAACACTTTGACAAAATGTGACTATTTGTAGAAAATGATATGTTTATATATATATATATATATATATATATATATATATATATATATACATACAGGGCCGGATTTGCAATTAGGGAAAGTAGGCACCTGCATACAGGTGCCTGCCACCGAGGGGCACCTGCCATTCCGATTTTTTTTTTTTACATGTCTATGTCTTATGTCTATTTCCTACCTCCCCGGCAGGACAGGTCTGTGCCTCCTTTGGCACAGTCCTGTAGGTGCTGAGCTCCTGTGTCGCTCTGCATTCCTGGATAGGAGACCGCGCGGGAGCTCCATCAGGTACAAGACTGTGCCAAAGGAGGCACATATGACAGAAACGTAGGAAACGGGCAATGTGAGGGCAATATGGAGCTGATGGGGAGCATTGTGAGGGCAATGGGGGGCATTGTGAGGGCAATGTGGAGCTGATGGGGGGCATTGTGAGGGCAATGGGGGGCATTGTGAGGGCAATGTGGAGCTGATGGGGGGCATTGTGAGGGCAATGTGGAGCTGATGGGGGTCAGTGGGAAGGCAATATGGTATATGGAGCTGATGGGGGCAGTATGGAGCTGATGGGGGCAATGTGAGGGCAATATGGTATATGAAGATGATGGGGGCAGTGTGAGGGCGATATATGAGATGATGGTGGCAAGCTGGAGCTAATGGGGGGCAATGTGGTGATGATGGGGGCAATGTGAGGGCAATATGGAGATGATGGGGAGGCAACATGGAGATTAGAAGCATTGTGGAGGTAGCCAGTACAGATGGCCCACGGGGGGAGGGGGTCGCTTCAAATTTCTGTGCCTACAGGCTCCTGAGATGTAAATCCAGCCCTGAAAAGACTTAAAGGGAAAACACTGTTGAACAAAGACATAGTCAAAAAGGTCAGAATTGCTCCGGTTCTTAAGTACAATCCACTTCAGATTTTCCCGACCCTTAAAGGGTTACGTTGTGTATTATATTCTTCTGTTGGATCACCTCTTAATTTAACATATGTTGACGAATCCGATGGTATCCTGTAGGCCTCATCATTATATTGTTCACTAGACAAGATCGCAGCCCGTCCACCTTTTCCGCAGGTCAAATAACCACATCTTTTTATTCTTCAGATTTTTTATGCTTTACCAGTCCAGATTTGCACTGGTGATTGGATTTTGCACATTATATTATTGTGTGGACAGACCTCATTGAATATCCTTATATGTAGGGATAGGTTGTTGTGGTTATTAAATCTCAACATATATATTTTAATATGTATGCTTATGTGATAGGATATACAGTCCATGTTTATATAACATTAAATATAGTTTCTTATTATTTCTTATACTTGCAGTGTAGTTTCTTGTTCTGTTGCGCATGGGCGTGTGTAATCAGTCATAATTTCCCTTTAAAGGCCAGACTTTTGTATTACATAGCAAATATTATTTTATTTCCCAAAGGAATAGTATAAAAGGGGCATGAGGGTGCCTGTGTTGGTGGGGTGTGGAGAAAGAATCAGTTGAACAGGGAATTTTTTTGTTGTTGCTGGGGGGTTGTTTACTGCGATTAGGGGCAGTTAATAAAAAAATAAAAACTAAATACAATTACAAAAAAAAAAGACATGGCATAAAAAGGGTCTAGAGAGGCTGCCTGTGTTGGTGGATGGAGTCTGGGGAATTAATAAGTTGGAAAGGGACTTTGTGTAGGAGGGGTTTGTTGACTACTATGGGGGGACAGTAAGAAGAAACATTGATTTGTAGGACATAGGCTTGTAGAAACAAACCCCCAAAAATTGCTTATTTTTTGTAGGACTATTTTTTTTATTATTATTTGTTTTGAACTTTTTTTTAAAGCATGAGCCCTGAGAAAAATAATACCCTACTGGCTTAGTGCCAGCAGGTCATGTTGTGTTGGCCAGTGGCCACTGACCATTGTCAAATGTCCTGAGTCCATAATTGTGGAATCTGCAACTGCTGTTCTTGCTGCTGTTGAGTTGTTTAAGCATCAGGATGATAAGGCAGCTGAAAGGCAATGGGATCAACAACAGCAAAAACATGGGTGATGAATGATGAAGGTTCAACTTGCCACCATTTGCTCCAGTGATGCACCTGGGGCAGTAGCAGCACCATAACTAGCCCCCAACACTTTAGGTATATGTGGAGGAAAGAAGAAGCTGGCTAATAATTCTTCTCCACCTGCTCCTCTTCCAAAATCATAGGTATGTTGTTATTAGAATAGATGTTAGAATAAATGTTTCCATTGAGAACAGGAACTGTGCCTCTCGTCAGCAAGTGCAATGTGCACAGTGTGTGTGGCAAAAAAATGGAGGCACAACTTTATCCAAACACCATGACACCAGAACCCAAGTAGTGCTGCTGTCACTATACCCATTATCCACTCCCCAATAAGGACACTTGCTGACAGTTTAATAGTAATGATGAACCCTCCCTGTCACCATTTTCGCATCATAGAGTCTTCTCATATACTGCTTGATGCTCTGCTTGTGATTCTCCTCCAACACACTGCCATGTGTGGTCAGTGCAACAAACAGCATACAATGGCTGGACATGGACTGCCACATCCTAGCATTTACAGAGTGGCTATCATTTGGTGGGGGAGTTAATGACGAATGAGTGGACTGGCAGAAGATGTAGTTATGATGTGATGATGAGCTAGTTGTTTCGCTTGTCATGAAACTTCCAGTCTCTGCCTGGGTTTCTCTATTCTTCCTCCTCTTTGATCTCTGCCTCACCTCTTGTATCCTTTCTGGAGAGTCAGGGGGTACAACAACAGTGCTTGGGGATGGAAAGTGTGACTTAGGGTCCCCTGCTGTCACACTTGGCATCATCTTCTCCTTCCCCCCTTCCTGAGTATTACAAGACAAACTAGCAGCTGGTTCAGCACTGGTGGCAGCAGGTTTAGCACTGGCAGCAGGCATAGCACTGGTGGCAGCAGGAGCAGCACGTCTGATAGCAGGCACAGTAGGTGGCAGCAGGTTCGCCACTGGCAGCAGGCACAGCACTGATTGCAGCAGGGGCAGCATGTCTGACAGCAGGTTCAGCACTGGTGGCAGCAGGTTCAGCACAGGCACCAGGCACAGCATTGGCTGCAGCAGGGGCAGCATGTCTGACAGCAGGCACAGTACTGGTGGCAGCAGGTTCAGCATTGGCAGCAGGCACAGCACTGGTGGCAGAAGGGGTAGCATGTCTGACAACAGGCACAGCACTAGTAGCAGCAGGAGCATCAGGCACAGTACTGGTGGCAGCAGGTTCAGCATTGACAGCAGGCACAGCACTGGTGGCAGCAGGGGTAACATGTCTGACAACAGGCACAGCACTAGTAGCAGCAGGGGCAGCAGATTCAGCACTGGTGGCAGCAGGTTCAGCACAGACAAGAGGTACAGCATTGGCTGCAGCAGGGGCAGCATGTCTGACAGCAGGCACAGTACTGGTGGCAGCAAGTTCAGCATTGGCAGCAGGCACAGCACTGGTGGCAGCAGGGGTAGCATGTCTGATAACAGGCACAGCACTAGTAGCAGCAGGGTCAGCACATCTGACAGCAGACACAGCAATGGTGGTAGCTGTAGCATGGGCAGCACATCTGACAGCAGGTTCAGCACTAGTGGCAGCAGGGGCAGCATGTCTAGCAGTAGGCACAGGCAGCTGACCTGTCCTGCTCTTACTACTACCATTTTCTTCCTCCCTTGACATTAATTTCACCAATTTATTGTGACTGGACAGCATTGGGTCTATAGTGGTCACTTCCTCCTCCTCCTAAGACTCACTGGACACATAAGGGTCCTTCCAGATCCTCCTTTTTAGTTTGAAAATGTTTCATAGTGATAGCAGTTAGTGATGAGCGAGCACCCCAATGCTCGGGTGTTCGGGTGCTCTGACCGAGCACCCCCTGAGGCTCGAGTGCTCGGCCGAGCACCCGAGCCCCATTGAAGTCAATGGGAGGACTCGAGCATTACACCAGGCACCCCCTGCTCTGATGAGGGGAGGGTGCCTGGTCCATAGGAAAAGGGCAGAAAAGGATGGAAACACCACAGAAATGGTTCAGGGACAGCATAGGGAGGATGTCTGGATGCATCTTGGACTCCAACATCGCTGCTGGGAACGATCTTTCGCCCGTAGTACGCCATTTTTACAGACTGACCGTAAAACACACAAAAAGGAAAATAAAAACGACTTTAGGCGAAAAATTGTTACCAAACAATATTTGCTGTATATTTACTTGTATATCATCTGCAAATTCTCCCAAAAATTTCCTTGATTTTCTGAAGTGAGGCCATGATTAAGAGGGAAACGTGCGCAGAGGCAAATTCTCCCAAAAATTTCCTTGATTTTCTGAACTGAGGCCATGATTAAGAGGGAAACGTGCGCAGAGGCAAATTCTCCCAAAAATTTCCTTGATTTTCTGAACTGGGGCCATGATTAAGAGGGAAATGTGCGCAGAGGCAAATTCTCCCAAAAATTTCCTTGATTTTATTGAACTGAGGCCATGATTAAGAGGGAAACGTGCGCTGAGCTGACCATCTAAAACATTATGGGTGAGGGTCTGCTGCAGAGCTGACCATCCTAAACATTATATGCGAAGGCCCGCTAGTGAGCTGACGCTATAAAACATTATATGAGAGGGCCCGCTAGAGAGCTGACCCAATAAAACATTATATGAGAAGGCCCGCTGGTGAGCTGACCTATATAAAAATTGTCAAACAGGGCCCGCTGGTGAGCTGGCCCTATATAAAAATTATATCACAGGGCCCGCTGGTGAGCTGGCCCTATATAAAAATTATAGCACAGGGCATATGGAAGAGGAGGAGGAGGATGAGAAGATTAAGAGTCAACCATATACCCGTTTTTTGGGTGGAAGGGGTGAATGGGAATACAGAGTATTCACATCATTGTAAATAACATATATAAAGTGAGTTTATGTTCCCCCGGGGCTTTCCTCCAGTGGAGTGGAGAAGTCAGGGGAAATCCAGGCCTTGTTCATTTTTATAAGTGTCAACCTATCAGCATTGTCGGTGGAAAGGCGGATACGCTTATCTGTTATGATGCCACCAGCAGCACTAAATACCCGCTCAGACAGAACGCAGGGCAGGCCAGCACCTCCAAGGCATAGAGTGCCAGTTCATACCACGTGTCCAGCTTGGACACCCAGTAGTTGTAAGGCACAGAGGGATCATTGAGGACGCTGACACGGTCTGCTACGTACTCCTTCACCATCTTCCAAAACTTTTCCCTCCTTGTGACACTAGGCTGCGCATCAGGGTGAGGGTGCTGGCGGGGTGTCATGAAGGTGTCCCACGCCTTGGAGAGTGTTGCCCTGCCTTTCTCGGAACTGCTGTGTGCTCCCCTTTTCTCCCCTTCTCGGTTGGCCAAGGTAGCACGTACTCTGCCGCCAGCGTTGTCAGATGGAAAATTTTGGAGCAATTTTTCAACAAGAACCTTCTGGTATTGCACCATTTTGCTTGTCCTCTCCACCGGAGGAATGAGAGATGAGAAATTCTCTTTGTAGCGGGGGTCCAGAAGGGTGAACACCCAGTAATCCGTGTTGTCTAAAATGCGTATAAAGCGTGGGTCACGGGAAAGGCAGCCTAACATAAAGTCAGCCATGTGTGCCAGAGTACCAACAGGCAAGATTTCGCTGTCCTCACCAGGAGGATGACTCTCAATCTCCTCATCCTCTTCCTCCTCTTCTGCCCACCCACGCTGAAGAGATGGAACTAAAGTTCCATGGCTACCCTCTGTAGCGGAGGCAACCGTGTCTTCCTCCTCCTCCTCCTCCTCCGCCTCCTCCAATTGTCGCTGAGAAGACGAAGTGAGGGTGCTCTGGCTATCACCTTGTGTAAGCTCTTCCTCCCCCATTTCCACCTCTTCCACATGCAAAGCGTCGGTTTTAATTGTGAGCAGCGAGCGTTTCAGTAGACACAGAAGTGGGATGGTTACACTGATAATAGCGTTATCGCCGCTCACCATCTGTGTCGATTCCTCAAAATTGCGTAAAACCTCGCAGAGGTCTGACATCCATTCCCACTCCTCACTTCTGATTACAGGAAGTTGAACGGAGAGGCGACGACCGTGTAACAGCTGGTACTCCACTACTGCCCTCTGCTGCTCACAAAGCCGGGCCAACATGTGGAAGGTGGAGTTCCAGCGCGTGCTCACGTCACACAGCAGCCGGTGAGCTGGCAATTGTAAGCGCTGCTGCAGCTTCAACAGGCCGGCCGAAGCTGTAGATGACTTACGGAAATGTGCACACACGCGGCGCACCTTGGTCAAGAGATCATGCACATTGGGGTAGGTTTTTAGAAATCGCTGAACCACTAAATTAAATACATGCGCTAGGCATGGTACGTGTGTGAGCTTGCCGAGCTCCAAAGCCGCCACCAAGTTACGCCCATTATCACACACAACCATGCCTGGTTGCAGGTTGAGTTGCGAGAGCCACTGCTCGGTCTGGTGACTAATCCCCTGCAACAGCTCTGAGGCCGTGTGCTGTTTGTCCCCAAGGCAGATCAGCTTCAGCACGGCCTGTTGACGCTTCCCCACTGCAGTGCTACACTGCTTCCAGCTACTGGCTGATGGGGGAGTGGCGCTGCGTGTAGAGAATTCGGAGGTGGAAACGGAGGAGGAGGAGCCAATAACGTAGGTGCTGGCGGAAACCCTGATGGAGGTAGGGCCCGCAATCCTCGGCGTGGGTAGCACCCCTGCCATCCCAGGGTCCGAGTCGCTCCCAGCCTCCACGACATTCACCCAGTGTGCCGTCAGGGAAATGTAGCGTCCCTGGCCACAAGCACTTGTCCATGTGTCAGTCGTTAAGTGGACCTTCCCAGTAACTGCGTTGGTCAGGGCACGGGTGATGTTACGGGACACATGGTGGTGTCATGCGGGGATGGCACACCGGGAAAAGTAGTGGCGGCTGGGGACCGCGTACCGAGGGACAGCTGCTGCCATCAGGCTGCGGAAGGACTCAGTGTCCACAAGCCTAAATGGCAGCATTTCGATGGCCAGTAATTTGGAAAGGTGTGAGGTTAGTGCTATGGCCTGTGGGTGGGTGGCTGGGTACTTTCTCTTGCGCTCAAATGCCTGGGGTAACGACATTTGGACGCTGTGCTGGGACAGGGAAGTGGATGTGGTCGCTGATGGTGCTTCAGATGCTACAGGTGCAGGGCGGGAGGTATGCGGGCCTGCGCCTTCGACAGGCGATTGGCCGGCACCGAAAACAGGGGAAGAGGAGGCAGTGGTGTGGCCTGCAGACACAGATGGGAGATCCAGGCGTTCCTCCCACTTATTACGGTGCTTGGATGCCATGTGTCGGATCATGCTGGTGGTGGTGAGGTTTCTAGTGTTCATGCCTCGGCTCATTCTGGTGTGGCACAGGTTGCAAACTACAATTCTTTTGTCGTCCGCACTTTCCTTAAAAAAACGCCATACCGCGGAACACCTACCCTTTGGCAAGGTAGATTTACGCAAGGGGGTGCTCCGTGGAACATTTGCGGGCCGGTTTGGTGCGGTCCGCCTTCTTTCTGTAGCCACACCACTGCCTCTTCCAGCCTGTTGCGGTGCTGCAGATGGCTCACCCTCAGGACTGCTGTCATCGCTCGGCTCTACACCTTCCCAGGTGGGGTCAGTCACCTCATCGTCCACCAAGTCCTCCTCCACTTCCTCACTCTGATCATCCTCCTCATGTCTTGATCCCACCACATACTCAGTCATTGACAACTGTATAACATTCTCCTCAACAAGGTCTTGAGACGGAAATAGTGGTTGATTTAATGGCAACTGTGTCTCATCATCATCATCATCATCCACTACTTCCTTTGACCTTAAATGCCGTTCAAATCTGTCATCTTCTTGTGATTGGGTACCCTCTAGAGGTTGTGAATCAGGGCACAAGATGTCATGTTCCTCTGCAAGCGTGCTTGGAGAGAGGGTCAAATGAAGGATTGGTGATGAGACGAGCTCCTCACTATATCCCAGTGTGGGATCACTTCTTTGACCAGACCGTGTATGGTGGGAGGAAGGATGATCAGAGTGAGGATTATGTTGACCAGACTCTTGGCTACTGAGAGTGGACTTGGTGGAAGACAGGGTGGTGCTTAACCGACTGGAAGCAGTATCAGCTGTCATCCAACCGACCACCTGTTCGCAGTGGTCGGACCTCGAGAGTGATGTCCTGCGACGCCCTGTAAAATGAGACATGAAGCTAGGTATGGTGGATGTCTTTCTTTCTTGTGCTCTGGCACCAGGCACAGTTTCTCCGCGTCCTGACCCGCGCCTTGAACTATCAGGATCACGTCCACTTCCCCGTCCCTTTTTACCCGCCTTCTTCATCTTACACGGAATATGTGACTTTAATATTTGAGTTTGAAAACTTAACAGTATTTCTTCCTATTCTGCAACTGTGCAGAGTACACAGAATAGGCTGCTAAACTGCGGTGACACACACAGAATGGAATATGTGACTTTAATATTTGAGTTTGAAAACTTAACAGTATTTCTTCCTATTCTGCAACTGTGCAGAGTACACAGAATAGGCTGCTAAACTGCGGTGACACACACTGAATGGAATATGTGACTTTAATATTTGAGTTTGAAAACTTAACAGTATTTCTTCCTATTCTGCAACTGTGCAGAGTACACAGAATAGGCTGCTAAACTGCGGTGACACACACTGAATGGAATATGTGACTTTAATATTTGAGTTTGAAAACTTAACAGTATTTCTTCCTATTCTGCAACTGTGCAGAGTGCACAGAATAGGCTGCTAAACTGCGGTGACGAACACAGAATGGAATATGTGACTTTAATATTTGAGTTTGAAAACTTAACAGTATTTCTTCCTATTCTGCAACTGTGCAGAGTACACAGAATAGGCTGCTAAACTGCGGTGACGAACACAGAATGGAATATGTGACTTTAATATTTGAGTTTGAAAACTTAACAGTATTTCTTCCTATTCTGCAACTGTGCAGAGTACACAGAATAGGCTGCTAAACTGCGGTGACGAACACAGAATGGAATATGTGACTTTAATATTTGAGTTTGAAAACTTAACAGTATTTCTTCCTATTCTGCAACTGTGCAGAGTACACAGAATAGGCTGCTAAACTGCGGTGACGAACACAGAATGGAATATGTGACTTTAATATTTGAGTTTGAAAACTTAACAGTATTTCTTCCTATTCTGCAACTGTGCAGAGTACACAGAATAGGCTGCTAAACTGCGGTGACACACACTGAATGGAATATGTGACTTTAATATTTGAGTTTGAAAACTTAACAGTATTTCTTCCTATTCTGCAACTGTGCAGAGTACACAGAATAGGCTGCTAAACTGCGGTGACGAACACAGAATGGAATATGTGACTTTAATATTTGAGTTTGAAAACTTAACAGTATTTCTTCCTATTCTGCAACTCTGCACAGTACACAGAATGTGCTGCTACACTGCGGCGAAGCACACTGAATGGAATATGTGACTTTGATATTTTAGTTTGAAGACTTAACAGTATTTCTTCCTATTCTGCAACTCTGCACAGTACACAGAATGTGCTGCTACACTGCGGCGAAGCACACTGAATGGAATATGTGACTTTGATATTTTAGTTTGAAGACTTAACAGTATTTCTTCCTATTCTGCAACTCTGCACAGTACACAGAATGTGCTGCTACACTGCGGCGAAGCACACTGAATGGAATATGTGACTTTGATATTTTAGTTTGAAGACTTAACAGTATTTCTTCCTATTCTGCAACTCTGCACAGTACACAGAATGTGCTGCTAAACTGCGGCGAAGCACACTGAATGGAATATGTGACTTTGATATTTTAGTTTGAAGACTTAACAGTATTTCTTCCTATTCTGCAACTCTGCACAGTACACAGAATGTGCTGCTACACTGCGGCGAAGCACAATGAATGGAATATGTGACTTTGATATTTTAGTTTGAAGACTTAACAGTATTTCTTCCTATTCTGCAACTCTGCACAGTACACAGAATGTGCTGCTACACTGCGGCGAAGCACACTGAATGGAATATGTGACTTTGATATTTTAGTTTGAAGACTTAACAGTATTTCTTCCTATTCTGCAACTCTGCACAGTACACAGAATGTGCTGCTAAACTGCGGCGAAGCACACTGAATGGAATATGTGACTTTGATATTTTAGTTTGAAGACTTAACAGTATTTCTTCCTATTCTGCAACTCTGCACAGTACACAGAATGTGCTGCTACACTGCGGCGAAGCACACTGAATGGAATATGTGACTTTGATATTTTAGTTTGAAGACTTAACAGTATTTCTTCCTATTCTGCATCTCTGCACAGTACACAGAATGTGCTGCTAAACTGCGGCGACGCACACTGAATGGAATATGTGACTTTGATATTTTAGTTTGAAGACTTAACAGAATGTGCTCTAATCTGCAACTTTGCACACTAAACAGAATGTGCTCTAATCTGCAACTTTGCACACTAAACAGAATGTGCTCTAATCTGCAACTTTGCACACTAAACAGAATGTGCTCTAATCTGCAACTGTGCACACTAAACAGAATGTGCTCTAATCTGCAACTTTGCACACTAAACAGAATATATATATTTTTTTTTTTTTTTTTTTTTTTTTTTTCCCCCCACACAAAATAACCTGCTGCCCCCACACACAGTAGTCCTAAAAAGGACTTTTGGTTCTTTTTTTTCACAATTTTGCTTTTTTTCCTCCCTACACTGACTTTCCCTTCCTATCCTCAGCTCTCCCTGGCTAAGACTGAGCCGAACTCGATGGTCAGGTGCTATACAGCACCCGACCACGGGTTCTGGCCAGCCAATCAGTGTAATGCCAGCAGCCAACATGGCTGCTGGCATTACACCGATGTCAGAGCCTCCCTGCACGTTTATTGGCTGCGCAGCAGCCGCAAAACGTGCAGGGAGGAGACCCGAACATGGCGGGCGAGCACATGCGGTACTCGTACGAGTACCGCCATGTGCCGAGCAGAGCGATGCTCGAGCCGATCCGAGCATCGGCCGAGCATGCTCGCTCAACACTAATAGCAGTCACTATGAGCCTCTCCTGCCTCAATTTTTCAGCACAGCACATCTACCTCACTCTGTCGCTGCTTCTGTTGTGTTCCACTTCCTGTAATACGTCACATTGTTATAGCGAAAAGGTGAAAAACACGTAAATCAATGGGCGGAAACTATCTAGCCACTGACAAAATGGCAAAGAATTTTGGCCAATGGGCGAAAAATGTGAAGATTTTAATCGCTGGATTTGAAGAGGATTTTCCCATGAAAGAAGTGGATACAACACGGCGAGAGCTTTCGTCCACTCCCACTCATGTTGTTTAGTTTATTAATCACTTTTTTCACTACAAAAATGATTATGTTAACCAATTTATTTTTATTATATTCCTTTCTGCTAGTTACTATCACATTAAGTAGTTATTTTTTTATTTATTTGAGTAGTCTAATCAACGTCACAGTAGGTTTAACCACACTTTATTTAACATAAGGGCTCATGTTGTTTAGTCCATTAGGCTTTTTTCCCTCAGATGTTACGTTTGGGGTTTTATTATTAGGTCTTTTTTACTAATATATATTATTATCTTTAGGTGATTATACTCTGGTTTCCTCTAGCTATAATACTTCATGGAGTACTGAAAGGGTTAAAAGAACCATTTGAATTTATGCTGTAGTGTTGTGCTGTGAGTGCGTGGTGAAATTACTTCCCCTTAGGGAGGAATTTGTCCTTGGTAGATGTTTAGTGTATCCATGTATACAGAACTTCTTGCCTTGGACAAACTGTTTGTTCTATGGTGAAGCTGGATTTAACTAGTTTGATGGGGGGAGGGTGTTTGGCGGGGGGGATTTCTATTGTCTTGTGACAACGTCCTGTATTACCTATAAATGCTGATGTAGTGATACAATAAATCAGAAGAATATTCTTGTAGACAAATCTGTTTCTGTCTGAGATTGTTTCTTCCCAAATGCTTGAAATCCCAGAAGTCTCATGAACTAGTGTGCATCTGGAAATCTTCTCGGGTTGAGCAGCAGTAATACCTGACCAGGTCAAGGGCTTCCTTACAAGTACTGACATGAAATGTTCATTTCTACGATCAAGTTAATTTTGGAGGTGTGGAACTTTTAAATTTTTAGGTCTTTCTTTTGAATCTTTTTGAAAGGGTGTGCATCTTCATAGCATGAATGAATGGAAATAGTTCTATGCGTCCGTTTCTCGATTGAAAAGGTGGAATTTCCAGTTGCTTCCAGTTGTGTTCTTTGACATTTACATTTCTTTTTATATATACACATTTGTTTATTTATGAATATATATATATATATATATATATATATATATGAATTTTTTTTTGTAATTTATGTATGTCCCATAGAAGTGCCGATATGTAATTCCGGTTCTTTTTTTAGTTCTCCTTACTTCGGGGGGAAGAAGATAGGTTATTTAATTAATAGGTATTTCGTTCTTACACATTTTAGCTTATTTTAATGATGATTTTGTATTTACTCTTGAATATCATTGCATTCTTCTTGTTATTATTTATTTGATAAATGAATGATAACACCTCCATACTTCTGGTTCTCGATTGAGATAATATAACTTCTGGTTTGTAAAAATATAATTTATTTACGGTCTATGCTGATGTATATATATATTGCCAGATTTATTAATATTGATCTTCTAAATAGGATCTTGTTCTATTCAGGATAGGAAGTCTCTGGAAGTTGGATACATTTTTTGACATCAAGGGTGGGGGATTTAAACAGGATGTTGGGTTGTTGTTGCTTTTGTTTATTTTTCTCTGTGTGAAATGCCAATAGGTCTAGAAAAGCAGTATAAGCTGCAAAATACGACACCTTTTTTGGCTTATTAAGTCACTTTTTTATCTAAATATTTTATACATGTATTTCTATCTATATTACAATAACACATTTTTTCACTGAAAAAATTTGCAGCAATATTTCCTCCTTCCTGTATTCCAGCATCTGCACCAGGTGTCCTGAACAGAAACAGGATTTAAATTCTCTGCAAGCTCAGATAGTTGGGAGTTAATATATGCTCTCTCCCAAATAACTCCATTGTGAGTACATCTGATTATTTACTATATACTTTTCAGTTAATTACTGATCAGGCACTATTGGGCACTTGTCTTGGTGGCCTCTGGCTGACTCCGCAGTGTAAGTCAAAGCCAGGAGTGTAACATCTCTCAGAAGTCCCATCTCATTGTGTTATGAGGTGTTCAACTATTTCTAGTTTCCTAGCCTTGGTGTCAGAGTTTGCATGGGTGGTTCGTTATCCTCCTGGTCAATCAGTTACCCTCAGTTGGTTAACCCTATATGACTTTAGGTACAAATCGTGTGTGAGTTGTACGGTTGCCTATCGAGCACTAGGTGGTGGTAGTGTCCTTCACTGTTCTATCTATGGGGATTATGATAATTTGTCAATCTTAGTCATACCAGATTCGATCCATGGTCTTACATCCATTGCGTTGGTCATTTCAGTCATACTTGCTTAAACTCCCAGTCACAGGTTATTTCCCTTGATCCTTGTCGGATACTCTTCAATATATAGTTGTAGATATTCCTTTCCATCATCAACTGTGTCATATCTAACGTCTGGTCTCCTCTCCCTTATGGGCTCTATCATAGATATCTGCATCCTGTTTCCTCTTACTATACTTGGTGAGGGAGAATCCATTGGCATTCCTGTCTGCTGCACTGAGATCCTTCCTATTTCCCATACTGGTCAGGGTCCCAACTCAACTGTGATCAGACATCTGGCTTTGAGGCCATCACCTTAAAGCTAGCCTTGGACGCAGCAAGGGATTATTATTATTATTATTATGGCTGTTACTGATATCAAGTCATGATATATAGCATCTCACCCAAGCATCTGGCTCAGACTCCTTAGGTCAGCGTGACAACTTGATAGACAGCAGACTACATTGAGAATTATGTTAAGTGCTACAAGTAAAGTTATAGTTCAAAACTGACTGCAGCAATGGTTGCTGCAGCATGTGCAATAAATGATGATGATCTCTCTCCTCCCTGGATGGATGCAGTTTGTCAAGGTTTCAGAAGCACTGCCACAACCACCAGCACCAGTACTATAAAACAAAAATATATATGAAGAACACAAGTCACATTCTAGTCTTGATTTTGGCATAACAGAGGAAGGTGTGGCAGCTGACACAGCTGCTGCATCTGACAGTGAGACAAACAAGCACTAAAGCACCTGTCCTCAAAGTAGTAGCGAACTATATGAAAGTAAAATTAAAAAGACATTGTTTGACATCTCTAAAAGCTTAATGGACTATAAGGGTAGTGAGCAAGTATCAGGCAGTGCTGAGTATGACCTAACAATGATGGATCATGATGATGCGGATATAGAAAATATCCCTCCAGCATCCTCTTCTTCAGATAGAAATGAAGTTGTGAGTGAGAGAGGTGACAGGATGATTGTATACTTTTTACCATCTTTGCTTGTCCAGTGTCAGAGTTTACAATATTTCAAACAAGTACCTGGACGTGGTGAGAGAGCTTAACCATATTTTTGCCAAACTATGCAAACAAAAACCTCAAATTTATTAACAGTGGTATTGCATTTATTAACAGCGGTATGAAATACACCTTATACAGGTTTCACATTGATAATTCACACAGAGGCGCGCAGGTGTTTTTTTCTGTTTTGTCTTGGGTTCTATCCTGCTTTGATGGGACTTTAGAATGCCTTTAACCTTTGCTGCAATCTATGTTTTACTTACTTATTTGAGTTTACACTTTTATTAATGTGATCTAGTGCTGTGAGTTTTATTGTCCTTTATCAAGATTACATCACTTTAGCATACAATCCCCTTATAAACACTATTAACAAGTTATACTTAGAAAGAGCACCAAAATCGAGCAATCCTCTAACTGAATAACAAGGCTAACATAATCACCTCTATTATCTGACGACAATGAATAACAACTCATACATAACTAAAAAAGGGCATACATTCATTAAACACATACATATAGAGCAATATGCAGTCAGTAAAGATCCCTGCATTCTATTGTATACCCCAAATAGGCAGAAAAGTCTGCAATAATCGGAACCTATCTGTTAATCACTGCTTACCACCTCCATTCAAGCATTCAGTGATTAAATAATTCCTTAGTAATGAAAGAAGAGTACAATCAATAATTCATTTCCTAATGTGTGGTCTTATGGTTCCTACAGACCTATGTTTTCTGCCTAGCAGAATATTAATAAAAAATTAATGGAAAATATTAATATGAAACCTAGCAGGATATGATCTCCAGCATATCCCAAAGCATTAGATAATCATGAATAACGTAAGACAAACAAATCTTTTCGATGCAGTTGCATAATGAAATACAAGTAAAATATTGTATATCAAGATTCACTTGATACAGACTGCAATAATATGAACTAATCTGTTAATCGCCGCTTGTCATCTCCATTCAAACATTTGGTGACTAAATAATTCCATAGAGATAAAAAAACAGATACAATCAATAACTTAATTCCTAACTTGTGTTCCTATGGTTCCTATAGATCTATGTATTATGCCTTGCACACCAAGTAATTACTTTGATGATGTTAGTATAAAACATAGCAGAATGTGATCTCCAGCATAGCACAAGACATAAGACAACTGTGAATATATACAGCTTCAAGTGGGTTGGAATGCACTCACTGTAAATAACATGGGACAAATTAATATTATCAATGCTGCTGCATATTAAAATATTGTGTCTGACCCATCAACCTGCTTCCCTTGCCCACTGGTAGCCGCTGATTCCCCCACATTCTCTGTCTACCTTCCCAGCTTTGTTCACCTGCACACTAGTAGCCACAGATTCCCCACATCTATTATCTGCCCCTACCACCTTGTTCCCCTTCTTACTGGTAGACACAGATTACCCACATCACTGTCTGCCCCCAAGTCTTGTTCACCTGCCTATTGGTAGTCACATCCACTGTCTGACCCCCAGCCTTGTTTCACTGGTAGTTGCAGAATCCCTCATACACAGTCTAACCACCCAGTCTGGTTTTGATGGTAGTTTCAGGGCCACGCATACACTATGATCAGCCCAGCCAAGCTCCACTGTCAGTTGCAGAGCCCCACATCCCCATATTGGTTCCACTGCCCCTGGTAACCAGATATAGCCCACATTCACAGATTTATACCACTGTCTTGTTTCCCTGGCAATCACAGAACTTCACATACAATGTCTAATCACCAAACCTGGTTTGAATGCTAGTCATAGAGCCAAACATACACTGTATCACCCTCTATCCTGGCTCCATTGGTAGTTATAGAGCCACACACATACACTGCTCCCCCATTGGTATCCATGCTCATGGCACCCACTATGGTATGTCAGCCACTACTAGCGGGGTACAATTTTTCTTAGGCTGAGACTAGGAAATGTATACAGTAGGAAATACCATGGTGTTCAAAGATTTTACTATCGTTGAAATTTAAAAATGCAAATGTGTTTTCTCCTATAACACCTTTTCTGAAAAGTACTATATAACACAAGCCTAGGAGTAAAAAGGCAATTAACCCTCCAATTGATTCAGATGAATGTCTGCTTTACAAAAATGTATGTCTTGCTTACCTTTTCTTCAAATATCTAATGGTTATGTCTATTTTAGTGCAGGCAGGTCATTTCAATAAAGAAAAGTGATAGGTGTAGGTTAGTGCTCCTGCCACGCCATATAGTATGTCAACCCATACAAACGGGGTAAGATTTTTCTCAGGCCAGTGGAAGGAACTGAATACAGTAGGAAATTCCATGGTTTTCATAGATTTAGTACCTTTGAGGTGCTGTAAATGTGAAAAAAACTGTTTTTCCTATAGCTAGGGATGGGCGAGAATTTTTGCCTCAAACTGAAACCAGCAAAAACTGGCACTTTCCATTAATTTCCCTCGAAAAGTGCTGATTTTCTGCTTTTTCCCTTTTTTTTGCCTAGTCCATTGCATTGAAATCAATGGGAACATAGAAGTTATACACAACACTAATCAAATATTATTTTATTTCCCAAAGGCATAGTAGAAAAGGGGCATGAGGTTGCCTGTGTTGGTGGGGTGTGGGGAAAGAATCTGTTGAACAGGGAATTTGTTTTGGGGGGGTTTGTTTACTGGGAATGGGGGTCAGTTAATAAAAATAAATTCAATTAACAAAACCCCCATAGGACATGGTATAAAAGGGGTCTGGGGAGGGTGCTTGTGTTGGTGAATGAATAAGTTGATCAGGGAATTTGTTTTGAGGGGTTTCTTGAATGGAATTCGGGGGCAAGTTAATAAAAAAAACCCCAATAAAATAAAATAAGAAATTTATATGTAAAGCAATAGATACAGGTACCCTCTGACATAAGCTGCCACTGGGGTGGACTGATACTTGACTTGATAGAGTATTTTGTAGAGGATATTTTGTTAGATTTGTTCTTAGAGGACCAAGCCCTGAGGAAGCATTGATTTGTAGGACTTAGACTTATTAGAGGCACAAGTCCTGAAGAAACATTGATTTGTAGGACTTAGACTTGCTTTGCACAAGACCTAAGGAAACATAGATTTGTAGGACTTAGGCTTGCTTGGCACAAGCCCTAAGGAAACATAGATTTGTAGGACTTAGGCTTCCTTGGCACAAGCCCTAAGGAAACATAGATTTGTAGGACTTAGGCTTGCTTGGCACAAGCCCTAAGGAAACATTGATTTGTATTACTTAGGCTTGTTTGAAATAAATATGTTTTTTATTTATTTATTTATTTTTCAAAGGACAAGCCCTGAGAAAAAAATGCTACTGGCCTAGTGCCACTGGTCATGGTCAAATGTCCTTCTTCTGAGTCTCAGTCCATAATTACAGAATTTGCAGCTGCTGTTCTTGCTGCTGCTACTGAGTTGTTTAAGCAGCAGGATGATTAGGCAGCTGAAAGGGAATGGGATAAACAATAGCAGTAACATTGGTGATGGATGATGAAGGTTCCACTTGCCACAACTAGCGTCTGAGGCAGTAGCAGCACAATAAGTAGCCCCCAGTCTATGTGGAGAAAAGAAGATGGCCAATAATTCTTATCCAAAACTCCTATTGAAATACAGTGGTGCTCATCTGTTACAGGTTAACAGATATATATATATAATATATATATATATATATATATATATATATATATATATATATATATATATAAATACACACACACACACTGAAGAAAATATTATAATTAAGTCCCAATGTTAGTTTCTATAGTTCTTTTAAGGACTAAATAAAGATCATAAAGGTCATAGATTTTGAGACAAGATTTATGATAGAAGTCTCCATATATTAAATTAAACTGGTGTCTGGCAATAATCAGCAGAACTCTTCAGAAACCCTTCTTTAACTCTAGGACACTGCACTTCGTTCATATCACAGTAGTAGTGATCGTCTTCACAGTCTCCTGCATAGACTACAGTAAAACAAGAGGGGCTACAGGGCGCAGAACCATCTAAGAGTGAAGGTAATAATAACCCCCTCTCGTTTGCACTCATCAGATTTTCTATAGTAAACAACCTTCAAAAGTAAACCTTGTCTCTTGTTTCTTTTTGACCACACTTTGATACGGTCCCATTTCAATATTATTAAATCAGGATTTCAGCAATATTAGATCCAGTTTTTAAATTTTATTTAACCAATCATAGTGAATACACTTATAGTAATATAAGGTAAAATAATAATAAAAAAAATTTTGAGTTTAATGATTTTAATTTTTTTATAGATCTTAACAATTTTATAAGAAAATTAACTCTAAAGAGATATTTTAACAATAAAAACAAGGAGTCTAAAGAAATAAAATCAGAACAAACACAAGACTTTGCTTTGGAAACTTTGGAGGCCCTATACTTGGAGGGTGAAACAGAAAAAAAAATTTGGATATTGGTATAACAATAAATGAACTAAGATTCATACGGACAAATTTTAAAAGCAAATCAAATTTTTATCCTTACAATTTTAAAGGTCCTTTTATAGAAACGTTCTATTGCATGGTCATCAGGCATTATAATGATAATATAAATATTATTAAAGATTTTAAAATTAAACAACACGACTTAACACCAGTAGAGAGAATAGCCTTGAAAAGTTTAAAAGAAAATGATCAGATAACCATAAGAGAAGCAGACAAAGGTGGAGCCTTAGTCATACAAAATACTAGCGACTATCTAGAAGAGGGCCATAGGCTGCTAAGTGTTACGTACTCCTATAAAAAAAAATAGCATTTAATCTTAGCAATTATTTTTAAAAAGTTTTAGATCTTACTTGGATGAAGCATGAGAAAAGGATATAATAAGTCGGGATGAATACAATTTTATTTTTATATCTCTCCCAAACACCCCTTTTTTCTATCATATCCCAAAGGTGCATAAAAATATCCAAAATCCTCCTGGACGGCCAATAATATCTGACATAAATAGTTTGACATCAAACCTTTCAGCGTTTTTATACTTCTTTTTACAAGGCTATGTTACAAATTTGAGATCATACATTAGAGACTCCCAACACATATTATGGCAGCTATCAAATATTGAGTGGCAAATGGGAGAATACATATGGGCTACTCTGGATGTCACTGCCTTATATACATTAATTGATCATGCTCTAGGGCTGGAAGCAATAGCTCAATTTTTAAAACAAGCTACAAATATGCCAGGAAGAATATTATCTACAAACAAAAGGGCCTGCCATGTGAACCAGGTTTTCCCCAGTTATGTTAATTTATTTATGGGACAATGGAAAGAAGAACAAGTTTGAAACAACAACCCATGGGGGGCAAACACCTGGTTTTCTATGGAAGATATATAGATGATATTCTAATCATTTGGAAATGAAAAACAGAATATCTAAAACTAATGGTGGAATTTTTTAATAACAACAATTTACTTCCAATATCCAATATTTCAATAACAACAATTTACTTCCAATATCCAACAAGACTCAATAAAATTCCAAGAACTTACACTATCCCATGATAAAGAAACTATTTCCAGCACCATCTATATGAAACCAGTTTCTAATAATACATACCTATATGCAGAATGTTTCCATTTAAAACAGTGGAAAGAGAATATACCTTATGGCCAATTCAACAGACTTAGGTGAAATTATAGTATTATAGGGGATTTTGATACACAAAGGGGAATAATGAAGAATAGGTTTAAACAGAGAGGGTACGATGAAATGTTGTTGAATAAAGCTATGGAAAAAGCATGGGCTCTAAGAAGAAACACATTGTTACGTCCAATAAAGAAGGACGACTTGGAATGGTACCCTTTAACATTTATAACCCAATACAACTATGAGCACCAAAAATATCCAATATAATCAAAAGAAATTGGAATATATTAAGAGAAGATCCCCTATTAAAAAGATGACATTCCAAATATAGTTAAAACTATTTTTAGATAAGCTAAAAATGTAAAATCAATTATCGCTAAAAGTAAGCCAAAAACTAGTAGAAAAAACAATAATAACTCAGCTGATTCTGCAAAAGGCTCTTTTAGATGTAATCTTAGTAAATGCTCGAATTGTACCCATATGAAACATAAGATCGACACTTTCCAAAATAAAAATGGAGAGAAGAAATATAATATAGATCAGTTTATTAATTGTGGGACGGAGTATGTTATCTACTTGATTGTCTGTGTGTGTGAACTACAATACATAGGGCACACCACAAGAACACTAAGAGAAAGAGCAGGAGAGAAATATTATTAGAAATTGTAAAGAACATAGTGTCCCCAGACATTTTAATCAATGTTTAAAAGGAGGTTTGTCAAACTTTAACATCATGGGGCTAGAACATATCCAGACAGATACACCAAGTTATGTCAACAGGAGTCCTTTTGGATTTTTAAGTTGAGAACTTTGAGTCCCCATGGCTTAAATGAGGAAATAGACTTAGGATATTTGAATTAATGTAAAGTGTGTAATATGTTCAGTATCTTAGATATATATTTTTATATGTGCTTAATTAAATTATTATGGTAATTTAAGATTAAATACTTATAATGTTCCAATATGGAATATACTAGTTATAACTTTTATACATATATTATATATATTTATTCATCTTTAGATTTTAATTTATTTATTATTTTCTATATATTAGGTTAGGTATTAGTACTAGAACTGATATGTGGAAAATCCTTTTGTAGATCAAAAATTATTGTTTATATTGTCTATATTGTGTATATGATTGTGTTAAGAGCTTAACTTCTGGCTATTTTATACATAACTCAGAACAAAATTTTATAAAATCTATATATTGTTTAAAATTATCCATACTATGTGGGTCTATATTAGGAACTAAAATATTGTCATCCAACAGCGGATATAGTAGAAAAATTGACCGATTTGAGTTGCAACTGTGGAACGCATGATAGAGTTTCTCGTTAGATACCATAGAGTTGGATTCAGTTTCACACATGCGTATTGCACTGAGTTTTGAAGAAATGCCAGAAGGAAATTCTCTTCAGTTTGAAAACGTGTTTAAGCCCCAAAAGTTTTTAAGGTATGTTTATTAAGATTATTATTATTTAAATACAGTCCTTGAGAAAGTGTCTGAACAAGATACGAAACACGTTGGACATTCAGACTTTTTATTATTATATTACCTTATATTTCTAGAACTGTATTCACTATGATTAGTTGCATAAAATTTAAATACTGGATCTAATATTGCTGCAAACCTGATTTAATATTATTGAAATGGGACCGGATCAAAGTGTGGTAAAAAAGAAACAAGAGACAAGGTTTTTCTTTTGAAGGCTGTTTACTATAGAAAATCTGGTGAGTGCAAATGAGCGGAGGGTTATTATTACCTTTACTCTTTAAAGATTCGCTCTTAGATGGTTCTGCTCCCTGTTCCCCTCTTGTTTTATAATAATTCTTATTCACCTGCCCCTCCTCCAAAATCATGGGTGTGTTATTATTAGAATAGAAATTTTTCCTTTGAGAGCAGGAAGTGTGGCTCTCATCAGCAACTACAATGTGCGAAGTGTGTGTGGTAAATAACATCTGGGGGCACAACTGTATCCAAACACCATGACACCAGAACCCAAGTACTGCTGCTGTTACTATACTCCTTGTCCAGACCCTGCTAAGTACACAAGACAACTTGCTGAGATCTTGGTAATGATGAACCCTCCCTGCCAGCATCTTAGCATAGTCTGTGTGATGGAACCTCCTCAGATGCTGCTTGATGCACTGCTTGTGATTCTCCTCCACCACACTGGCATGTGTGGTCAGTGCACCACACAGTGTGCAATGGGTACAGATGAACTGCCACATCCTAACATCAACAGAGTGGCTATCATTTGGAGGGGGAGGTAATGATGAATGAGGTGGATTGGCAGAAGATGAAGTTACCCTAGAGGGTGATGGTGAGCTAGTTGTTTCACTCATCATGGAACTTCCAGTCTCTGCCTGGGTTTCTCTATTCTTCCTCCTCTTCGATCTCCACCTCACTTCGTTGCCTTTCTGGAGAGTCAAGGGGGACAGCAATAGTGGTACTTGATTTCTGTGGTGGGTGTTTGGCTTTAACATGTTTGACAAATGTCATGGTGACTGTGTTTCATGTGTGAGATCAGGGAGCTTGTGCCAAGGTGTGTTCCCTCCTTTCCTCACTGACTTGTCACAAATTGTGCACAGTGCCGTTGGTGATGACTGCACTGTGCCTGCCCCAAGAGAAAAATAGTTGCACACCCATGATTTCAGGGGGGAGGGAACAGATGGAGAAGAATGGCCTCTTTCTTCTTGTCCTCCACATTCCCCTTCACTTTCTGTGGCAGTGCATAATGTTGCTGCTGTTGCTGCTACTGCCTCAGATTCAGCACTGCAACTAGGGCCAAGAGTATTGTTGGTGATGTCAAGAGGAACCTGTCTAGTCCCGCATCACCTGTTGACCCCATTCCCATTGTGTCTACAGAGGTCTGTGGAACACTAGCTTGCTCCTCAACATCCTGCTGTCTTTGCATCTCAGCAGCAGCAGGAATTAGAGCAGTAACACATTCCTCAAATTCCAAAATGTCACTGCTAGTGGTTGGGGTGGTGATGCCCGTCCTCATCCATGTCTCCCATTCCTTCTCAGCTTCTGATAAAAAGGCCATCAATGTCTCTTCCACCCCCACTAGTCCCTATGTGCTGCTACTGCTCTATTAAAGACATCTCATTGCTGCTTGGAGGAGGCGACAAGCCATGTGACAGAGGGTCCCCTAATGTCACACTTGGCATTTCCTTTAAACCTGAAGAAAACAGACTGGCAACGATAGAAGCAGGCATAGTCAGATGATCTGTGCTCCTGTTGGTGGTGGTATTAATTATGTGCCTGCTCTCCCCCAACAACAGTTCTGGCCTCTTACTCTTCAGGATCCTGTTCTACTTGGACACTATAGTGAAGGGAAGGGGAGGACTCCCAGGGTCAGAGTAATGGTGTGGGCTCCCTTTACCGCTAGTCTTGACACACTCAAATGTTTCCCCTAGCACTCTGGTTGCTTCACCATTACTGCTACTACTATTAACACCAACCACATCAACTTCAGCCACAGAGTCTTCCTCCTCAGCCTCACAATCACTATTAAAATTAGGATTTTGTTGTTGATTACCCCCACTTCACTCCTAACACTAACAAACTGCTGGACCTTATTAGTAGTAGTACTAGCACTGGTGGGATTGCTTGGGAATGGCAAGTCTGACTTAGGGTCCCTTGTTGTCACATTTGGCATCATCTTCTGCTTCACACCCTCCTGAGTACTACAAGACACACTAGCAGCAGGCAAAGTATTGGTGGCAGCAGGTGGCAGCAGGTTCAGCACTGGCAGCAAGTACAGCACTGATGGCAGCAGGGGCAGCACATCAGACACCAGGCACAGCAGTGGTGGTAGGAGTAGCATGGGCAGCATGTCTGGCAGCTGGTACAGCACTAGTAACAGCAGGGGCAACAATGGTGGCAGCAGGTACAGCAATGGTGGCTGAAGGTACACCAATCGTGGCACTGGCAGCAGGGGCAGCAAGTCTTGCAGCAGGCACAGGCAGCTGACCTATCTTGCTCTCACTAGTACTACTTTTCTCTTCCTTCCTTCCCATTCATTTCTCCAAGATCCCTAGGGGTGATTTAGAGGGACTGGGTAGCATTGGTTCAGTACTGCTCACTTCCTCCTCCTCCTCAGTCTCAGTGGACACATAATAAGGGTCCTTCCAGTTCCTACTTTTACTGCTCATAGTGATAGCAGTCACTATAAGTCTCTCATGCCTCAATTTAACAAACAAATAACAGCAGAACAACACAGCATGTCTACCTCGCTCGGTAGCTGCTTCTATTGTGTTTCACTTCCTGGAATAGATCACGTTTTTATAGCGAAAATGCGAAAACAACATAAATCAATGGGTAACTTTCGAGCCACTGAAAAATTGGCTGGGAATTGTGGTCAATGACCGACGTGGATTTTTCCACGAAAAAGTGGACAATAATGTGGTTTTTGTGGGATTTCTCACAGGAACACGGCAACAACTTTCGAAGATCCCTACCTATAGCACCTTTCTAGGTGTAGAAAGGCAAACAACCCCTCTTTCCATGTGGGTGAATGTGTACTTCCCAAAATTGTATGACTTGCATACCCTTCCTTCATATCTGTAATGTTTAGGACCATTTTAGTATGTTAAAGCATACCAATGGGATACCATTATTTTCTTGGACGCTTACTAGCTAATGCATGTAGTAAAAAATTCCATAGTGTTCCATAATATCCTTTAAGCACTATTGCTGTTCCATGACTGAAGGCTTTCTCTCTCTCTGCTTCCTACCTCTGGAACTCCTTACCACCCACCATTCGCCAAGCCTCAACCCTCAACAATTTCAAATCCAAGCTAAAAGAGCACCACTTAAATGTAGCACTACCGAAATAGGGAAACACCATCTCATACGTCAAAAACCTGCACTTCCTTCTCTACCTGCTTGTATCTGTATGTCACCCATCCTACGGGGCAGGGAACTTTTATCCTAATGTATGTTCATCTGGTTTTCCCATTATGATTGTCTATATAAGCACTTAATCACTGCACTTACTGCACCACTCCTATATGATTTGTAAACTGTAAAGTGCCAACTACACTGGTTGGTGCTATATAAATAAAAATATACTTACATACATAGTATTCAAAGATTTAAGAACATTTGAAGGGATGGAATTGTAAAAAAAAATGCAGGGGTAGAAAGGCATGTGATCCGTTAATTGATGTGGTAGGTTGCCTTCTTTCCAAAATGGTATGGTTTTTCTTAATTTCTGTACTTGTACCATTTTAGTACAGGGAAGTCACATTTGAAAAATGTAGGAATAATGATAGATTGCAAATAGTGTAGTTTTTACTCCAGGCACCTCCTACAGTGGTTCTGATCATACCAATGCAGTAGCATTTTTCTCAGAAGAGCAGTAGCTAATGCATACAGTGGTAAACTCCATGGTTTCCAATTATTTCGGTACCTTTTGAAGGGGTGGACATGTAAAACATTGACTATTTTTCCTTTAGTGCCACCTTCTGGAAATATTTGTGCACATCAGTCTAGAGGTAGAAAGGCATGTCACACCTCAAATTATGCAGTGGGTTGTCTTCTTTCCAAAATGGTATGGTTTGTCTACCTTTTCTTAATTTCTCTACTTGTTACAACCATTTTAGTATATGCAAGTCACATTTGAAGAACTATAAGAAAAAATATAGATTGCCGATAGTGTAGTTTTGTCCTTCTGGCACCCTTTCAGTAATTCAGCTCATACCAATGGGTTACCATTTTTCTCTAAGAGCAGTAGCTAATGCATACATTAGTAAGTTCCATTATTTTCAATTATTTCATTATCCTTAAAGGGGTAGAAATGTAAAGTAATGGCTATTTTTTTCCCTTTAGTGCCATCTTATGGAAACATTTGTGCACATCAGGCTAGGGTAGAAATGCAAATAACCTAGCAATTAATGCAGTGGGTTGTCATCTTTCCAAAATTAAATAACTTTGTCAACCTCTTCTTCAATTCCACACACGTTACTATCATTTTAGTACATACATGTCACATTTGAAGAACTATAAAAAATTGATAGATCGCAGATAGTGTAGTTTTGTCCTTCGGACACTCCTTCAATAGTTAAGCTAAAACCAGTGGGGTAGCATTTTTCATAGATGGAAGCTAATGCATACAGTAGTAAATTCCAAGATGTTCAATTATTTCAGTAGCTTTGAATGGTTAGAACTGTAAAAAAAAGGCATTTTTTTCCTTTAGTGCCAAATTATGGAAACATTTCTGCCCATCTTGGTAGGGGTAGAAAGGCAAGTGACCCATCAATTGATGCAATGGGTTGTCATTTTTCCAGAATTGTACACTTTATGTACCTTTTCTTCATATCTGTACTTGTTACAACCATTTAAGTACAGAAAACTCACTTTGAAAAAATATAAGAAAAATGATAGATTCCAGATAGTGGAGTTTAGTACTTCTGGCACCTGTACAGCTCATACCAATTGGGTAATGTTTTTCTCAGAAGAGCAATAGATAATGCACACAATAGTAAATTACTTGACTTTCAATTATTTCAGTACCTTTGAAGGGGTAAAAATGTAAAACAATGCCTAATTTTTCCTTTATCACCAACTTACGGAAAAATGTATGCACAACAATCTAGGGGTAGAAAGGCAAGTAACCTCTCATTTAATGCAGTGTGATATCTACTTTCAAGAAATGTACACTTTTAGGGGGTTATTTTGATATTGTGGGTTAATGATGCCTTAAGACTACATATGGTACATTCTGATTATCTGATTATGTCAGTAGAAATTCTGTTCTGTAACCAATTTTGCAGTTATGGGAAGGAAATACATTTAAACAGGTTTACGTATTGGGTGTCAATGTACTCCAGAGATATGTGGTGTTTACATTTGATGCTTTATGGTTTGTTACTCTAAGCTTGCTTAAGATATTGTATAGCAATTTGTGACTTTAGTGTACATTTTTGAAAGATTTCCAATAACAAAATGTCCTTGCTTTACTTCATCATTCCATGTAGGAAGACACTTCAGCTATTTTGTGATACATAAAGTAATCTGCAAAAGTTTTACGCATGTGTGAAAAAATACTGTAAAGTAAGAATGCTTTCAAAATAGAAATGTTAATTGTTTATATTCATCAAAATGCACAGTGAGTGAACAGACGAAAAATCTAAATCAAATCAATATTTAGTGTGACCACCTTTTGCCTTCAAAATTCTTCTAGGTACACTTGCACAAAGTCAGGGATTTTGTAGTCACATAGTCAGTTGTATGATTAAACAATTATACCAAACAGGTGCTAATGATCATCAATTTAATTTGTAGGTAGAAACACAATCATTAACTGAAACAGAAATAGCTGTGTAGGAGGAATAAAACTGGGTGAGGAACAGCCAAACTCAGCTAACAAGGTAAGGTTACTGAAGACAGTTTAATGTCAAAAGTCATATACAATGGCAAGAATGGGCACAGTAACAAGACACAAGGTAGTTATATTGCATCAGCAAGGTCTCTACCAGGAAGAAATTTCAGGGCAGACAGAGGTTTCCAGATGTGCTATCCAAGCTCTTTTGAAGAAGCACAAACAAACAGGCAATGGTAAGGACCGTAGATGTAGTGGTCATCTAAGGAAACTTAATGCAGCAGATGAAAGACACATCATGCTTACTTCCCTTCACAATCAGAAGATGTCCAGCAGTGCCATCAGCTCAGAATTGGCAGAAAACAGTGGGACCCTGGTACACCCATCTGCTGTCCAGAGAAGTCTTGTGGGAAGAGGTCTTTATGGAAAACTCACGGCCAAAAAGCCATACCTCTGATGTGGAAACAAGACAAAGCTACTCAACTATGCACAAAAACACAGGAACTGGGGTGCAGAAAAATTGCAGCAGGTGCTCTGGACTGAATATTTGGCTGTAGCAGAAGGCAATTTGTTCACCGAAGGGATGGAGAGCAGTACAAGAATGAATGTCTGCAGACAAAAGTGAAGCATGGTGGAGGTTCCTTGCAAGTTTGGGCTGAATGTCTGCAAATGGAGTTGGGGATTTGGTCAGAATGAATGGTCTCCTCAATGCTGAGAACTACAAGCAGATACCTATCCATCATGCAATACCATCAGGGAGGCATCTGGCCCAAAATTTATTCTGCAGCATGACAACAACCTATCACGGTGCCAGTGATCTTTCTTGCTGGTGGCATTACTACTTCCTGTGTTAGTCCTGCTGGGTTCTTATTGGCTGCTGGCGTCTGTCCCGCCCAGCACTAGCCTTTTTAACCTCAGTCCTGTCATTCCTTTGGCACCCTTTTTTGGTGTTCCTGTACCTGGCGTTTGTTCTGCTGTTGGTTCCTGCTCCGTGTATGACCAGGTTTTGCCTGACCTTGCTCCTGTCTCCTTGCTCCGTGATCCATTGCAGACTGGACTGGCTGACTACCGCTCTGTGTACCGATCCCGGCTGTGGCTGACTACCCGATCTGTCGCTGATTAGGATGGGCTGACTACCTCTCTGTGCACCGATCCTGGCTGTGGCTGACTACCCGATCCATTGCTCACTAGATTTGGCTGACTACCGCTCTGTGTACCGATCCTGGCTGTGGCTGACTACCTGATGCGTTGCTGACTAGGTTTGGATGGCTACCACTCTGTGCACCAATCCTGGCTGTGGCTGACTACCCGATCCGTTGTTGACTAAGTTTGGCTGACTACCGTTCTGTGTACCGATCCTGGCTGTGACTGACTACCTGATCTGTTGCTGACTAGGTTTGGCTGACTACCGCTCTGTATACTGACCCTGGCTTTGGCTGACTACCCGATCCGTTGCTGCCTAGTGCCCTGCCAGTGCCTGTCAGTGTTGCCTAGCCAAGTGCCTGTCCGTGTTGCAGCGCCAGTGCCTGTCCGAGTTGCCCTACCTGTGCCTGTCAGTGTTGCCTCCCGTCACTCTAGTCTTCTGAGACTAGTATCTTGTCAGGGCCTGTCAGGGTTGCCTTGCCAGGTGCCTGTCAGTGTTACCACGTCAGTGATTGTATGCGTTGCCTTATCAGTGCCTGTCAGTGTTGCTTCCGGTTACTCTAGTCTTCCAAGACCAGTATTTGTCAGGGCCAGTCAGTGTTGCTTCCGGTCACTCTAGTCCCCTGAGACTAGTGCCTCACCAGTGCCCGTCTTGTTGCCTCTGGTCACTCTAGACCCCTGAGACTAGTGTCTAGCCGGTGCCTGTCTTGCTGCCTCTGGTCACTCTAGTCCCCTGAGACTAGTGCCTCGCCAGTGCCCATCTTGTTGCCTTCGGTCTCTCTAGTTTCCTGAGACTAGTGCCTTGCACATTTTTGCCTGTGTTGCCTCCAGTTACACTAGCTTGCTAGGGATTCTGCCCTGCAGTCACCTACAGCCTTACCGGTTGGGTTACCTCCTAGGCTTGGTACTGCTGAGGTTATGTTCCTGGTTCCTGACGCCAGTTCCTTCCTGCAGTATTACTGTTTTTGTTTCACTTGTCTCTTTCCACCCTGACCTGTGTCAGATTTGGGAAGTGCCACGGTACTGTCCGGATCTGTGTCTGTGAAGGGTGACCTTGTGCACTTTATTATTCTTACTAACTTGTCTGAGTGTTCTTACAAAACTGTGACACAACCCCAAACATACAGCCAAAGTAATTAAGAATTATCTTCACATTAAAAAAGAACAAGGAGTCAGGGAATTGATGGTATGACCTCCACAGAGCCCCTGATCTCAACATCATCAAGTCTGTCTGGGATTACATAAAGAGAGAGGCAACTGGGGCTGAGTAAATCCACATTAGAACTGTGGTTAGTTATCTAAGATGTCTGGAACAAGCAACCTGCCGAGTTCCTTAACAAACTGTGTGCAAGTGTACCTAGAAGAACTGATGTTGCTTTGAAGGCAAGGGGAGATCATACCAAATACTGATTTGATTTAGATTTTTCTTCTGTTCACTCACTATGCATTTCATTAATTGATTAATTTAAACTATTAATGTATATTTTTGAAAGCATTCTTACTTTACAGCATTTTTTCACACATGCCTAAAACCTTTGCACATTACTGTATGTTCGAGGCTTTTAAAAATAATTGTAACTTTCACAACCAACTATTTTTGATTTACAGTGTAAAATGATGAATTTGTTCTAAAAATAATAATATATTGTTTTTCAAGCATAGCGGTGGGCTTTTCAGAATGAAAAGACTGATTAAGTATTTATTTTGTAGGCTTACAGAAACTTAAACATGCAACATATTACTTGCTTGAAAGAATAGAGAATGTGCAGGCTTAAATCTAGACTAGCCCTGAAAAAAATGATATGTAGGCCTCAGGATTGCCAAAAGCAAGCCCTGAGAAAAAATAATATGTAGGCCTCAGGCTTTTAAAAAAATATGCTATGCACAAAATTTATTTGTAGGTCTAAGACTTGCAAATAACAAGCCTTGAAAAGTTTACCCTAATGGCCTAGGGCCAGCAGTGCTTGGTGCTGTGGGAGTAGATGGCACTTGTGACATTCTAATATTTGCTACTGCTGTCATTGCTGCCACTAAGTTACCTAAGCATAAGGAGGAATAGGCTGCTACATGGGACTGGGATCATCAGCAGCACTGATAGAAGACCAAACCAAGTACTCAATAAAAATAATGAATTCTCTCTGCCACCAGCATAGCATCTTCAGTGGGTTGGAATATCCACAGATGCTCCCTGACACCCTGTATTTGATTGCTCTCCTCTACATTACCATGTATGATGCAATGTTTGGACTCTACAGATGTCTACAGATTCGCTATAGGCTGGTGGGGGAGGTAACGGAGGCAAAGAAGGAGGCAGAGGATGCTGTGGGTGCCACGGGGAGACATTGGGCATGCAAATGCGATGATGGTACAGGTGTTAAACTCATTGTCGAACTTTCAGCCTGGATTTCTCTAGTCTTTCTTTCAGCTTTTTGCAGCTGTTCTTTGTGCCCCTTGGTTATTTTTTGGGGGTATGGATATCACTTTCTTAACCTAAACATCGTGGTGTCTATGTTGCATGTGCTTTATGAGAGAAGATGTGTCAAGGTATGTCCTCTCCTCTCCCCTCTTCACTACCTTATCACACAAACTGCACAGTGCATTCACTGATTACTGTATTGTGCCTGTTCAAGGGGAAAAATATTCTCACAGCCTTGATTTCAATGAAGGGGAGAGGTGAAGTAGAATATCCTTCTTTTTCTTCTCCAGAATTACCTTCACAGTCTGGGGCAGGTGTTGCTGCCCCAACATCATTACATGAGCTAGGACAAGGAGTATTGGTGGCAAGTGGAGCAAGTCTGATCCCATATCACTACTTGAAGAAGCCAGTCCCATGGTGACTACTGTTGTCTGTGGCATGCTAGCCCTGTCATCATCATCATCATTCTACTGCTGCAGCAGGAATTACGGCAACAGCACAATGTCACTGCTAATGGTGACCGTGATGCCCATCTCCATTTCCATCTCTTTCTCCCATTCTTTATTGCTTTCTGTGAAAACTCTCTCATACTGTCCTCCACACTAGCTGTGCCACCATCATCAGTCTCATCACCACCACTAGTAACAGTCTTTTCTGCTTTAGACTGGTTAGGGATGACAAGTGACACACTTGCCATCTTCTCTTCAGAAGAAGGTGTACTTTCAGAAATAGTAGCAGGCACAGACACCTGGTATGTGCTACTGCTCATACTACTAGACAGTTCTGCCTTATTCAGTATAGTTCCCCACAGGGACAATTACAGAAGAGACTGTGAATCAATGGGTCAAGGGTATGTATGCTCCCTTGATGTCACGAATTTGAAGACTCTCAGACTTAAGGTTTGGTAAAATAACTTAACTTTATTAAAAGTTAAAGGCAGTCCCCGTAGGGTAAACATACATAACAATACAACAGTAATATAACATTTAATAGGTTCTACCGGCCTTGCCTAAATACCGGGCAAGGCAACCCAAGTGACAGTTTTAATGACAGGCTCTACTGGCCTTGCCTATACCGGGTAAGGCAACCGTGAGATGACATATATCGGTTCTACCGGCCTTACCAATACCGGGCAAGGCAGCCCCCACGGAATGCTGAATGTAGGTTCTACCGGCCCTGCCAATACCGGGTAAGGCAACCTTAAAGATGGTGAATTACAAGGTTCTACCGGCCTTACCAATACCGGGCAGGGCAGCCCAAAGGAGTACTGGAGTAGGCTCTACCAGCCCTGCCAATACCGGGTGAGGCAACCTACAGGATGGTATCGTCAAGGTTCTACCGGCCTCACCAATACCGGGCAGGGCAGCCTGAGCGAGTAGACCAGCTGTCAGGTGACTAAGACAGCATAGAGCATAAGTATAGAGGTCTTACTCAGCAGGAGTCTATTGCCAGGGATACTCAGACAACTGCAAGGAAGTGGACAGTGACTGACCACAGTACTGGATGTTCAGGAGCAAACCAACGTCCGCACGTTGGGACTAATGGTAATAGTGCCAACAGGTTTAATGGAGCAAACCAGCGACCGCACGCTGGAACCAACAATGTATATCGCAACCAGGTTTAGTGGAGTAAACCAGCATCCGCATGCTGGGACCAACAACGTATATCGCAACCAGGTTTAGTGGAGTAAACCAGCGTCCGCACGCTGGGACCAACAACGTATATCGCAACCAGGTTTAGTGGAGTAAACCAGCGTCCGCACGCTGGGACCAACAATGTATATAGCAACCAGGTTTAGTGGAGTAAACCAGCGTCCGCACGCTGGGACCAACAATGTATATCGCAACCAGGTTTAGTGGAGTAAACCAGTGTCCGCACGCTGGGACCAACAATGTATATCGCCACCAGGTTTAGTGGAGTAACCCCGTCCGCACGCTGAGACCAACAATGTATATTGCAACCAGGTTTAGTGGAGTAAACCAGCAAAGTATGATCAGCAGTGAGAAGAACAATGTCGCCAGAGCGACGGCTGGAGCAGGAGATTCAGGAACTCAGTAAGATTAACCCGCGAGGTGCTGGAACACAGGAACACTGGAACTCAGTAAGAGTAACCCGCGAGGTGCTGGAACACAGGAACACTGGAACACTGGAACACAGGATCAGCAAGTACAGCAGGAACAGCAGGAACAGGCCCAGAAGCCTGACAAGCAGGTCAGGCAGAGTGGAGTCAGAAACACCACGAAAGGGCAACCTGGAAGTGCTCAGCCTGGGTTTAAAAAGGCTGTGTGAGGAGGGCTAATCACAGACAGCCAATCATGATACTCAGCAAGTGACTGACACTGAACAGCACCAATCACGGGCACCGTGATAGTACACCCCTTACAAAGACCCCCTCTACCAGAGTAGGGTCTAGGCTTCTGAGGGTATTTGGCATGAAATATTCGTAGTAACTTGGGTGCATGAAGGTCCTTACTGTCTATCCAGGAACGATCCTCAGGACCATAACCTTTCCAATGCACCAGATACTGTACCCCTCCTCTACCTCTGCGGGAATCAATAATGTTTTGTACTTCATACTCCTCCTGCCCCTCGACTTCAACAGGACCTGGCCTCACAGGTGTGGTAGTATAAAGGTTACAAACCAGAGGTTTAAGGAGAGACACATGGAATACATTACGAATGCGCATAGAAGCAGGTAATTCCAAGGCATAGGAAACAGGGTTAACTTTGCGAATGATCTTGTACGGACCAATGAACCGAGGTGCCAGCTTATTAGATGGGACCTTGAGCTTTAGATTCTTGGAGGACAGCCATACTCTGTCCCTGACTTGGAAGGAAACTGCTGGAAGCCTTCTGCGATTGGCATGACGCTGATGTCGCTGAAAAGACTTGCCCAATGCCCTCTGAACTTGTGCCCATGTGGAACGGAGTTGCTCTATATGCTCATCCAGAGCTGGAATCTGCTGTGATTGAAAGGAATCCGGGAGCAGACAGGGTTGGAACCCATAATTGATCAAAAACGGAGAGCTCCCGGAGGAAGAATTAACTGTGCAGTTCCTGGCGAACTCTGCCCAAGGCAACGTCGGCCCAATTATCATGATGGTCAGTCACAAAACATCACAGAAATTGTTCCAATCCTTGATTGGCCCTCTCAGCGGCCCCGTTAGTCTGGGGATGATATGCCGAGGAAAATGATAGCCGTATGCCCATCTGTTTGCAAAATGCCCTCCAGAATCTGGACACAAACTGGCTCCCCCTGTCAGACACCAGCACCCTGGGTACTCCATGTAACCGAAATACTTCTGGAGCGAATACCATTGCCAGTTCCTTGGCCGAAGGAAGGCCATGGAGGGGTACGAAGTGTGCCATTTTAGAGAACCTGTCTACCACCATCAATATGAAGGAGTACCCTCTAGACCTGGGCAATTCTCCATTAGGCACCGGCTGAAGCAAGCCCACAGGGAGATGTCTAGGGGTTTTGGCACGGGCACAGGTGGCACAGGCATTCATAAAATTGGCACAATCTGCTCTCATAGAAGGCCACCAAAATAGCTGAGAGAGAGACCAGAACAATTGATCCCTACCAATATGTCCCGCAGCCTTAGAGGAGTGGTAGGTCTCAAGTAATCGAGTACGGAATGGCTCAGCGACAAAACATTTGCCTACTGGAGTCTCATGAGGAGCAGAGGCTTGGGATGCCAAAATCTCCTCCCATAGTGGTGAAGTAATACTAGTACGTATGGTAGCCAATATTCGATCGGGTTGAATGATAGGGGCTGGTACCTCTTCTCTGTCAACCTCTGCTTCAAATTGTCTAGACAGAGCATCAGCCCTAACATTCTTTGATCCCGGCAGGTATGATACAACGAAATTGAATTGGGATAGAAACAGTGCCCATCTGGTCTGGCGAGAAGACAATCTCTTGGCCTCAGAAAGATACGTCATATTCTTGTGATCAGTTAGAATCAAAACGGGGTTTTTTGTGCCTTCAAGTAAATGATGCCATTCTTTGAGAGCGAGGATAATGGCCAGTAATTCTCGATCACCAATCTCGTAATGACTTTGAGCACTAGTCAGTTTTTTTTGACGAATCCACAGGGTCTGAGTGTACCGCCTTTAACCTGTCGCTGAGAAAGCACCGCCCCGACCCCAATATCTGAGGCATCAACTTCCAAAGTAAAGGGGAGTATTGGATTAGGGTGGGACAACACAGGCTCTTCAGCAAAGGCTACCTTCAACTTCTCAAAGGCCTCTTCAGCAGCCACCGGCCAGAGGGATGGGTTAGCGCCCTTGTGCGTAAGGTCAGACAGAGGTTTCACGATACAGGAGACGTTTTTAATAAACTTCCTGTAATAATTGGCGAAGCCCAGAAATCGTTGGATGGCTTTGAGGCTCTTGGGTTTAGGCCATTGTAAGACTGCCGTCAATTTCTCTTTATCCATGGCAATGCCGTCTTTGCCAATTATAAACCCCAGAAACGGTACACTGGTTTTGTGGAACTCGCATTTCTCCAGTTTACAGAATAATTTATTTTTTCGTAAGCGCAGCAAGACTTCAGACACATCCTTGATGTGTTGTGACAGGTCTTTGGAGTGGATAAGTATGTCGTCAAGATAGACTACAACACACGATTGTAACATATCTCTAAGAACATCATTGATCAGTTCTTGAAATACTGCAGGAGCATTACATAGACCAAATGGCATGGTATGGCAATGGTATTCATAATACCCAGATCTCGTATTGAAGGCAGTTTTCCACTCATCACCGGCTCTGATACGTATCAAATTGTAGGCTGCCCTTAGGTCCAATTTGGTGAAAATCGAGGACCCCTTAAGTCTATCAAACAGCTCGGTGATGAGTGGTATTGGGTAGGCATTTTTTGCCATCAGCTTATTCAGCCCACGATAGTCTATGCAAGGTCGCAGTTCGCCACTTTTTTTCTTAACAAAAAAGAACCCAGCACCGGCCGGAGAAGTAGATTTCCTTATGATCCCTCTACTGAGGGCATCTGCTATGTATTCCTCCATAGCTTGGTTCTCCTTACAAGACAATGGATACGTGTGTCCCCTCGGTGGTACTGCTCCAGGACTCAGTTCTATGCGACAATCGTATGGTCTGTGCTGAGGTAGGGTGCCAGCCTCTCCCTTACTGAAAACGTCGCTAAACTGCTGGTAGGCATCAGGTAGTGAAGAGGAGGTGCACAAGACCTTAACAGGATGGGTAACGCACTTATCCATACAGAACTGAGACCAAGCAGCAATCTCACATTTCTGCCAATCAAATTGTGGGTTGTGCAACTGTAACCAAGGAAAGCCCAAAATCACAGCATGGTGAGGAGAATTAATCAATTGGAACTGCTGCTCTTCCTTGTGAAGAGCCCCAATAGTCATGGACAAGGGCATCGTTTCAAAAGTAACTTGGGCAGGTTCCAAAGGTCTGCCATCAATTGCTTCAATAGCAAGAGGGGTTTCTCTCTGAATCCGTGGTACCCCATGCAATTCAGCAAAGGTATTGTCCATAAAATACCCAGCTGCACCAGAATTAACCAAGGCCAAAACCTCAACCGAGCGTTGTGCCCATGACAATACCACCTGTATGGTGGGTTTAAGTGTGTCCAACAATGGGGACAATTGGACACCACCTAGGGCCTGTCCCCCAAGGTACCCTAGGTGTGTTCGTTTCCCGGACGTACCGGACAAGATCTTAACAGGTGACCATCTTTACCGCAGTACAGACATAATCCTTGTGTCTTGCGATACCTTCTCTGCTCCTTAGTTAACCTAGTGAAACCCACCTGCATGGGTTCACTTGGTTCCGAAACAGGTTCACTAGGTTTAGATGCAGAGGGAGGGTTGGGTGGGCAAAATATGCTACTGGACCCATTATTCTTTAACCATACTCGTCGCTCTCTGGCAGTTAATCTTTCACGTATTCTGGAGTCAATTAGAATCACGTATTTGATATAATCGTCTAGGTCAGTAGGTAACTCTTTTGCTGCAATCTCATCTTTAATCTGGTCACTCAATCATTGAGCAAAGGCTGTCAACAGGGCCTCATTATTCCACCCTACCTCTGCTGCCAAGGTGCAGAATTCAATGGCATAATCGCCAACCGTGCGCCTGCCCTGTTGTATCTCCATGAGACGTTTAACAGCAGAGGTAGTTCTACCAGGAGGCTCAAATACTCTCCGAAAGGATTGTACAAAATCACAGAAATTCTTTGTGCAAGGTTTAGCGTTTTCTCAAAGTGGGTTGGCCCAGGCCAATGCTCTGCCAGTCAGCAGGGATATCATGAACCCAACCTTGCTGCGATCACTAGGAAATGCGTGTGCTGTCAATTCCATAAATATTTCAAGTTGATTAATAAACCCTCTGCATAATTGAGGGTCCCTGTCATATCTCAGCGGCAAGGGTGCAGAAGCCGTTAACCCTTTGACTGCGGCCCCTGAGGGCTTAGACTCATTCTCCGGTGTTGGAATTGGCGGGACCACCGGGTTAGCACCGGACTTATCCGCAAGTACCATGCGTTCAAGAATAGTTTGGATAGCAACCGCTAGCTGATCCAAACGTTGCTCGTGCATATCCATCCTCCAATGGATATTCTGTGCGTTACCGTCACTCTTAGTGTCTGAGGTCATGGCCCTTTCGTACTGACACGGATTTGAAGACTCTCAGACTTAAGGTTTGGTAAAATAACTTAACTTTATTAAAAGTTAAAGGCAGTCCCCGTAGGGTAAACATACATAACAATACAACAGTAATATAACATATAATAGGTTCTACCGGCCTTGCCTAAATACCAGGCAAGACAACCCAAGTGACAGTTTTAATGACAGGCTCTACCGGCCTTGCATATACTGGGTAAGGCAACCGTGAGATGACATATATCGGTTCTACCGGCCTTACCAATACCGGGCAAGGCAGCCCCCACGGAATGCTGAATGTAGGTTCTACCGGAACTGCCAATACTGGGTAAGGCAACCTTAAAGATGGTGAATTACAAGGTTCTACCGGTCTTTCCAATACCGGGCAGGGCAGCCCAAAGGAGTACTGGAGTAGGCTCTACCGGCCCTGCCAATACCGGGTGAGGCAACCTACAGGATGGTATCGTCAAGGTTCTACCAGCCTCACCAATACCGGGCAGGGCAGCCTGAGCGAGTAGACCAGCTGTCAGGTGACTAAGACAGCATAGAGCATAAGTATAGAGGTCTTACTCAGCAGGAGTCTATTGCCAGGGATACTCAGACAACTGCAAGGAAGTGGACAGCGACTGACCACAGTACTGGATGTTCAGGAGCAAACCAACGTCCGCACGTTGGGACTAATGGTAATAGCGCCAACAGGTTTAATGGAGCAAACCAGCGACCGCACGCTGGAACCAACAATGTATATCGCAACCAGGTTTAGTGGAGTAAACCAGCGTCCGCACGCTGGAGCCAATAATGTATCTCGCAACCAGTTTAGTGGAGCAAACCAGCGTCCGTACGCTGGAGCCAATAATGTATCTCGCAACCAGTTTAGTGGAGTAAACCAGCGTCTGCACGCTGGGACCAACAATGTATATAGCAACCAGGTTTAGTGGAGTAAACCAGCGTCCGCACGCTGGGACCAACAATGTATATCGCAACCAGGCTTAGTGGAGTAAACCAGCGTCCGCACGCTGGGACCAACAATGTATATTGCAACCAGGTTTAGTGGAGTAAACCAGCAAAGTATGATCAGCAGTGAGAAGAACAATGTCGCCAGAGCGACGGCTGGAGCAGGAGATTCAGGAACTCAGTAAGATTAACCCGCGAGGTGCTGGAACACAGGAACACTGGAACTCAGTAAGATTAACCCGCGAGGTGCTGGTACACAGGAACGCTGGAACACTGGAACACAGGATCAGCAAGTACAGCAGGAACAGCAGGAACAGGCCCAGAAGCCTGACAAGCAGGTCAGGCAGAGTGGAGTCAGAAACACCACGAAAGGGCAACCTGGAAGTGCTCAGCCTGGGTTTAAAAAGGCTGTGTGAGGAGGGCTAATCACAGACAGCCAATCATGATACTCAGCAAGTGACTGACACTGAACAGCACCAATCACGGGCACCGTGATACTTGACCACTGCTGCTGCTGACTTCCTCCTCCACATCTGTATCAGCAACAGTAGGGTTCATCGAGATTCTCTTGGTGGTCATAGTGCTAGTCAGCACTTACACCAAATTTTTTTTTAATTTTAATGTTTTCCTCTCTCCATCTCACTGTCTGCTTCTATTCTCTTTGTCTCCTAAATTATATTGAGGCTGGAAATTTCCCCTCCATTGGAAAATATTTTCAGAAAATGGAACCGTTATCATAGGAAATTTTGTGAAGGTAGCAAAAATGGTGGGAAATATGTAAGCTTCTTTATTGGGAGGATTCTCTAGGAAAAGTGGAAAAAAAACATGCTTTTTTTGTGAAAATTCCACTGGAACAAAACAAGACTTTTTGCCCATCCCTTTTGAAAAGCACTGAATCCAGGACTGAATGCTGAGGTACTCCACTAAACACCTTTATTCCATGTTGAAAATGGCCTATTTAGGACAACTCTCATAAAGTTAATCTAAACTTGGGATATTTGCCGGAGAAATTGAATAATTGAATAATTATTTTTTGTGTGGTAAGAAAGAGGTTAAAAAACTAAAACCCTTTTTTTCCTCCATCTGCAGTTGTATAAGGGATTGATTGCAGTCTGGTGTGGTGGGAGTTGCTGGGTTGTAAGATGGGTGCTTTCTGCTTTAAAAGGCTGAAGTGTGGTAAGTGTTGGGAATTTAAATAACAGAGAGATTAAAGTGCTGAAGTGTGTTAAGTGTTGGGAATTTAAATAACAGGGGGATTCAAATACAGGGGAATACACAGGGGAAAACACATTTATTATCCTTATTGTACAGATATTTTTTTTTCTGCCTTTGATGGAGAGGTCTGTTCTCTCTAACAGCCAGGAGAACAGCACCTCTAGCACCAATGGGATCCAGGATTCAGGCAGACCTAGGCAGATGCTGGTGGTAGGGGATTCTATTATTAAGAAGGCAGACAAGATAATATGTCACCAGGATTGCTACAATAGAAAACTTTGCTGTCTCCTGGGAGATCAGGTTTGACATGTGTCAGATCGGGTTGATAGGTTGCTGAGAGGAGCTGGCTATGACCCAGCTGTCATGGTACATGTTGGTTCGAATGACAAAGTCAGTGCAAAATAGAGGTCCATTAAGAGAGATTTCAGGGATTTAGGATATAAGCTTTAGCTGTGGACCTCTAAGTTAGTATTTCCTGAAATACTACCTGTGCCACGCGTTACATTAGAAAGGCAATGGGAGATTAGGGAGTTAAATGCGTGGCTAAAGACTTGGTGTAAGCAGGAGGGTTTGGGGTTCCTAGAGCACTGACTGGCCTTTTCCCTTGGGGCAATCTTTATTAGTGTTGAGCGAGCGTGCTCGGCCGATGCTCGGATCGGCTCGAGCATCGCTCTGCTCTGCACATGGCGGTACTCGTACGAGTACCGCCATGTGCTCGCCCGACATGCTCGGGTGAAGAGGATCTGTGCCGGAAGAGGCACAGATCCGAAGACGCTCCGCTGGACCACCAGGGAATGGAGGTACGGGGGCATTGCGGAGATGAAGGGGGCATTGCGGAGATGAAGGGGGACATTATGGAAGAGGGGCATAGACTCTATGCCCCTCTTCCACAATGTCCCCCTTCATCTCCGCTATGCCCGTCTTCCACAATGTGCCCCTTCATCTCCGCTATGCCCCTCTTCCACAATGTCCCCCTTCATCTCCTATGCCATAGAGGAGATGAAGGGGGACATTGTGGAAGAGGGGCATAGCGGAGATGAAGGGGGACATTGTGGAAGAGGGGCATAGAGTCTATGCCCCTCTTCCACAATGTCCCCCTTCATCTCCGCTATGCCCCTCTTCCACAATGTCCCCCTTCATCTCCGCTATGGCATAGGAGATGAAGGGGGACATTGTGGAAGAGGGGCATAGCGGAGATGAAGGGGGACATTGACCAGGCACCCTCCGCTCATCAGAGCAGGGGGTGCCTGGTTTAATGCTCGAGTGCTCCCATTCATTTGAATGGGGCTCGGGTGCTCGGCCGAGCACTCGAGCATCAGGGGGTGCTCGGTCAGAGCACCCGAGCACCCGAGCATCGGGGTGCTCGCTCATCTTTAATCTTTATAGTTAAGATGGATTGACCTTAGCGGAAGGGGGGCCACTGTGCTGGACATTAGGATGGTTAGAGGGTTGGAGGACACTTTAAACTAGAAAGGGGGGTGCTGCAGGACAGGATGGGGAAGGTAGTATAATTGAGGAAATAGGATTAGAGAAAAGGCATGGGGGTGGAGAGGGGAGAATGGGATAGTTCATCTAATAGGTAGAGATGCCATTGTTATAGCCTGATAAAGGGCAAATACATTTTACAAAAAATGAAATCTTTCAGAATGGCAAAAAGATAAAATGTATGAATGCAAATACTCATAATCTGGCTGGTAAGATGGGGGAACTAAAATGATTGCAGTGTAAGAGCAGTATGATCTAATTGGTGTGTCTGAAACCTGGTTAGATACGTATGACTATCATTCAATCTAGAGGTTTACTCAATTTTTAGGAGGGATAGGAATAAAAAAAGGGGAGGAGGGCTATGACTATATGTAAAGCATGCCTTAAAGGGATAGTAATACTTGTTTTATGAAAGGTTTACTATTGTAGTTTTTAAACAAATAAAGCAAAGCATATATATGTTTTTTTGCTATAACTTTGACAAACTTAGATTCCGGTCTGCGGATTGGATGGTTTGTCTGGAGAGCCAAAATAGCAGTGCATACAAAAGCAAATCTTCATGATAACGGTCTATTGCCTCTAAACAGACACTTTGTAGACCATTGTCATGAAGATTTGCTTTGTATAGACTGCTATTACAGCTCTCCAGAAGAGCTGTCTAGTCTGCGGAACAGAATCTAAGTTTGTCATCTAGAGCGCTGACGTAGCTAAAATGGGCAGGAAGGGTAAACTTTAAATCTAGATTACACTAAAACTATCAAAGTTATAGCAAAAACACTTATATGATTTGCTTTATTTATTTAATAACTACAATATTAAACATTTCATAAAACAAGTATTATTATCTCTTTAAAACCTAGCATAAGGGAAGTTATAAATAAAGAGTCCAATGAAAATGTAGAGGCTCTGTGGGTTTACATACACACTGGGAGCACACATAATAAAAAGATGTTAATGGGGATTTGCTGCAAGCCACCTAATATTGGGGAGTTGGAGGAAGCCCAACTTTTACTTCGAATGGAAAAGGCTTCTAGGTCAAGAAATGTAATTAATATTTCAATTATCCTGAAACTGAATGGAGCAGTATGACTTCCAGGGCAAAGAAAGGGAAACATTTTTAAGTATGATTAATGATAATTTTATGTCCCAACTAGTAGAGGAGCTAACTAGAAAAGAGGCCTAGCTTGACCTAGTGCTCTCAAACAATTCTAACCTGATAAATGGTATACAAGTAAGGGAACATTTGGGCAGCAGTGACCACATTATGGTATACTTTGAAATTTGTTTAACCAAAACATTACATTTTAAAAAGGCTAATTCTAGAGCAGTATTAAAAGATATGCAGTGGAATGTAATTTTCAAGGATAAAAATGCAGAAGAATTGTAGCTATTTGTTGGAGAGACAGTATCCAAACATTAGGATTGTGCAGTCTGCTGTGATACAGCTGAAGAGTCAACAGAAGATAAAGAGCTTAGAATATTTGAAGGCACAATAATACCTAAGTGTGAAATGGGGTTGAAATACACCTAAATATCATATACACCTAGCTAAAACCTAAAAAAGTAGAAGCCAGTAGGATTCCAGGCCTGATTAGCAGTCCCTTAGACAACTATACACGTCAATATATACCACTGGGGAATAAGAACAAGAGGAGTAAACTGAAACCATTGTGGCTTAATAATAAGGTTTGCAGGGAAATGAGAAATAAGAAACTGGCTTTTAAAGTGTTTAAGTCAAAAGGGCAGATGCATTATTGAAAAATTACAAAGAATATAATAAAATCTGCAAACAAGCAATTAATCTAGATAAAATTGAAAATGAGCGAAATATTGCAAATGAAAGCAAGAAAATCCTAATGAACTCTACAAGTATATTAATAACAAAAAAGTTAAGGTTCATATTGGTCCTCTTAAGGCTGAGACAGATTAATTGATTAGTGAATATAAGGCTATGGCTGACACCCTAAATACATTCTTCGCTTCAGTATATACAGAGGAAGCAACAATGACAGACTATGGGCAAATAGACAAAACACAGAATGTCCTCCATCATGTACAAAGCTTACTGAGGACAAGGTCCAAAAGAGACTGGAAAAGGTTATGGTGAATAAAGCACTTGGACCTGATGGTATACACCCAAGGGTACTTAAGGAACTTAATTCAGTAATAGCAAGACCATTATACTTAATATTTATTAAGTGATTGAAGGAAAACCAGTGTAGTTCCATTGTTCAAAAAAGGGGCAAAATCCAAACCAGGGAATTAAAGACCTGTGAGCTTGACTTCCATTGTGGGAAAGATACTAGAAGGGCTACTAACTGACAGTATTCAGAACTATGTGAAGACAAACAATATTATTAGTAAGAGTCAGCATGGTTTTATGATGAATAGATCATGTCAGACTAATTTACTTGAATTTTAAGAAAGAGTAAGTAGTAATTTGGACAAGGGAATTGCTGTTGATATAGAATACTTGGATTTGCAAAAGCCTTTGATACAGGGCCTCACAACAGGTTACTGCATAAATTAAAAGGCTTCGGTTTGGGCGGTGTTATCTGTACACTGATTGAGAACTGGTTAAATGATAGCTGGTGGAGAGTTGTTGTAAATGGAACCTTTTCAACTTAGTCTAAAGTTGTAAGTGGGGTTCAGTCCTGGGCCCAATGCTTTTTAATTTGTTTATTAATGATGTAGAAGTGGGAATTGAAAGTAGCATCTCAGTCTGATGACACTAAGCTTTATAAGGAAATATATACAGAGCTGAATGTTTTTTCTCTTCAGAAGGATTTAGATAAACTGAGTGAATGGACAGAAAAGTGGCGGATAACATTTAATGTAGATAAATGTAATGTAGTGCATTTGGGCTGTAGAAACAAACATCCTGCATATATTCTAAATGGGAAACAACTTGGGGGAATCCTCATTAGAGAAAGATTTAGGAGTACTGCTAGATGATAGACTTCACAGCAGTGTGCAGAATCAAACTGCTACTGCAAGAGCTAATAGGGTACTAGTCTACATAAAAAGGGATGCTATTATCCTACCTCTATATAAATTTGTGGTTTGGCTTCATATAGAATATGGAGTACAATTTTGGGCACCAGTTCTTAAAAAAGATATTTTGAACTGGAAAAAGTGCAGAAATGTGCAACACAAATGATAAAGGGATTGAAGGATCTGAGTTATAAAGAGACTACCCAAACTGGGTTTGTTTACATTAGGGAAGAGACATCTAAGGGGTGATATGATTACCATTTACAAATACATTAAAGGTCAATACACTATCAAGGACTATCCAATAAATGATTTATGCAGAAGCTGAACTAAGAACAAGAGGTCATCCATTAAGACTAGAGGAAAGATGCTTTCAACTAAAACAAAGGCTTGGATTTTTTACAACAAGGGCAGTAAAGCTATGGAATTCTTTGACCTAGGATGTTGTACTTGCAGAAAATGTAATTGCTTTCAAAAAAGCAATGGATGTCTATCTAGCACAGAATAATATTGACAATTATGACAGATGACTTCAATGCAGATAGGTTTTTGATCCAGGGAATTATATGACAGCCAGTTGGAGTCAGGAAGGAATTTTTTTACCCACTTGGGGCTAAATTGGAAATGGCTTCAGGGTTTTTTTGGCTTTCCTCTGGATCAACCGGGGTGTTTTTGGCATGGGCTGGACTTGATGGACACACTTTTTTCAGCCTTGTCAACTATGTCAGTATGTTACTATGTAATAAATTGGATTTTAAATGAAACAGTTGCTAAGAGGGTAACATGCATACTGTTAGCCTTAATTTGAGGGTATTTGCATCCATAAACCATGAACTGTGTAGAAATTACAGACCTCTTTGTACATCAGAAAAATAGCTGCAGGATGAATTCTGAAATATACAGAAACATCTGCTCAAATCTAGCCAAAAGCGTCAAAACTCATCAGAAGGCACTTCACCTTGCAGCAGGACAGTGACCCCAAACATGCTGCTAAGTCAACCAGGAGTTTTTCAGGGCTAAAAAGTGGAATGTTTTTCACTGGACAAATCAGTCACCCTACCTAAATCCAACAGAGTATACATTTTACTTGCTGAATACTAGACTGAAGAGAAAAATGTCTAAAAATAAAAAACAGTAACTGAAGATTGCTGTAGTACAAGCCTGGCAAAGCATCATCAGGGAAGATACCCAACATCTGGCGATGTCTGTGACCCATAGACTTCAGGCAGTCATTGAATGCAAATGATTTGCAACAAAGTATGATGTTTTGTTAAGACTGTTATTTGTCCAGTTACTTTTGGTCTCATATAAATGGAAAGACTGTGTAGAAAAGGGGTTTAATTCATATATTGTTCATGGTTTATGGATGTAAATACACTCAAATTAAGACTGGAGGTCTGCACTTTATCTTCTTAATCATTGTTTCATTTCAAATAATAAGTGCTGCTTCCTTTTGCTCTTGTTTTTAAAAGATGATATTATCAGTGCATTGGTTGATTTATTTCCATTTCCATTCATTCAGTTTAGTTTTTATCAGCAGAATTGCACCCAAGGAACAGACTGACTAAGTCTGGGCTGCACTATGAGCACTGAGAGGCCAATGGGTGAGAACAATGGGTGTCTAATTAACAATCAGTGCTGCATCTCAAAGGACCGTTTCCTGCCCAGTATAATACAGGTTTACATAGACCCTCTGTATTAGGACTAAAGTCCAGCACAGTGGGTGTAAGAGGACTGTCCATCTAAACCTGCAGTTTGTGGGGGAGCCACATGCTTCTGGATTGTGTTCCAGCTGAAAGGGTAAGTTTTCGAACAACCATCCCCAACAGCTGAGTGGAGCCATTTTGGGGCTGCACAGTGCAACTCCAGTTTTTTATTAGATCTGCTCCCTTTGGAACAGACTTACTAATGCGTGATAATTGTCTTTTTAGAAGGTATACATGTGTTTTTTTAAGCTTCAATGAAAAAAAATATTGATCCACAATTACTATTTTGGTTTTAAGCAAATCACTAAAGCTACATGAACTATTACATTAAATAAACAAAATTAAAACATATGTTTTACTGTAAAATAACATAAATGAACAAATTAGTAATTTTATTTACCTCTTTGTTTATGTATCCATCTTTGTTTATATCATAGAGATTAAAGGTCCATCTCAGCTTTTCATGAATTGTTCCTCTTAACAAAATTGATAACGCTGCCACAAAGTCCTATTGATGAAAAATAGTTTTAAATAAACTTGAAGCAATTTTACCAAGCAGTTTTCATTCTCAATTTGTATCACATAATTACATGTTTAAAGAGGTTAAAACACAAGAATCCAAGTGTGTTTGGCAGTATTTCCAAAATGTATTAAAATGATCACCATTGCCGGAATAAGCTAATTTGTGGGATATTTGCTGGACAAATTGAATTCTCTGTGTTATTATTATTATTCTTTATTCCACAGCTCTGTACAAAAGGGAATAGAAATACAGAGACATTAAATATTACAAATGGAAAATGGAAAACAAAAGGATCAGAGGGCCCCATAAAGAAATCTTAAAGTCTATAGGAAGATAGATGGGACACAGAAGGAGTAAGGGCAATGGAGTGCCTCCTGCCACATGAACTGTTGATCAGTGAGTGCTTTTGAGTGCAGTGGTCGAGGAAAATATATTTTCTGTGTTGTATAGTGTTGAAAGGGAAGGTCTAAAAAAGCCTTTTTTCCCCCTCCCTTTTCAATTGTACAGATTGCAGTCTGTGTTTATGTTGGAATAGTTTCGTTGTTTGATGAGTTGTGATTGGTGGCTTTCTGCTATATAAAGCAGAGGGTGAGAGAAATCTGAAAGCTGTGATTATTGGCTTTCTGCTATATAAAGCAGAGGGAGAGAAAAATCTAAAAGCTGTTATCTCCCTTTGCAATTGATTGATTGCAGTCTGTGTCTTTGGTGTGAATGGATTTGTTGCTTGCTGGGATGTAAGTGGTGGCTTTACACAGTATATATAGCAGAGAGAGTGAATACTTGATTGTGTAAGAGTGTAAGTGCAGAAGTGTGGTAAGTGTTGGGAATTTAAATAGCAGGGGATCACATAGGGGAGCACATATTTATTAACTTTGCTGTGATATTGTTGTGATATTTTTTTTCTGCCAACCTTTTGACTTGTGCTAACATAATGATTGGTAGCATGACTGTTAGTTTAACTCAAAGCACAAGCTGCCATATGTTTGCACACATGGAACAACCATTCCAGGTTGTATAGCTCTGTGGTAGATGTAAGCAAGTAGACTCTCTGGAAGCTCAAATTAGAGATCTGGAGAATCAAGTTTGAACACTGAGGGGGATGGCCAATCTTGTGAGGGATTTGCTGCTCACTAAGCAGAAGGAAGCTGTTGTAGGAAGTTCTGGAGGTGATGACTGGACAAAGAAAGAGCATGTAGCTAGATGGGTTACAACTAGAATTAGCAAGGTTGCAGAGTAATAGGGAAGACTAAACCTAACAGACTTGCTACATTTAATGTTGATGTTGGGGATTCTGGCACAGAAATGCCTTTGCTGGGAGAAGAGCTCCTCTAGCACTGATGGGATGTGGGACTCAGGCAGACATAAACAGATTGTGGTGGTGGAATTAATTAAGAAAGACAGATAGGTAATCTATCAGCAGGATTGCTACAATAGAATAGTTTGGTATAATAAAGGGGTATAAATGAATGGGATGCAACCATAATTCTACTCTATATCAATTCTTGGTAAGGCTCCATCTAGAATATGAAGTACAATTTTGGGCAGCAGTTCTTAAAAAAGACATTATTGAACCAGAAAAAGTGTAAAGACATGCAACAAGGGATTGGAGGATATGAGTTATAAAGAGAGACTAGACAAACTGGGTTTGTTTAGAGAAAGGGGTGATATGACTATTTACAAATATATTCAAAATTATTACAAAAAAACTCTCAAAGGAACTTTTTTGGAGTAAGGGCAGTAAGGTTATTGAATTCTTTGCCTCTGAATGCTCTGCTTGCAGATGCTGTAATTGCTTTCGAAAAATTAATGGATACCTATATAGCACAGAAAAAAAGTGAGAGTTATGACAGTTGGTTTCAAAGCAGACAGGATGTTGATCCAGGGAAATATTTGACTGCCATTTGTAGTCAGGAAGGAATTATTTTCCCACGTGGGGCTTAATTGGAAATGGCTTCAATGTTTTTTCCTTTTTGCCTTACTCTGGATCAGCAGGGGTGATTTGGCATATTGCTATGTTACTCTACTCACTCCACATCACATGTTCCAAAAATATGAAATTTTATATACATACTATATTGATGATATGGTCATCCTTTGGAGTGGGCCCTCTGTAGATCTGGTCAGACTGGTTAATGATCTCAACTCCACTCATCCTTTCATAAAATTAACCCTTTCATACAGTGTCAGGCAAATCCCATTTCTGGACATTCTAGTACAAAACCAAGGAGGCCAGTTACACACTACATTATATGCCAAACCTATGGATAAAAATAATCTCCTCCAGGCCATCAGCCACCATAAAGACCAGCTTACCAAAATCACAAATGTTAAGACTGCACAGAATAATTAGTGATAATATGGTACTAGCCACAGAACTTGATAAGATGGGCAACAAGTTCATCCAGAGAGGATATGCCAAAGATCTCATTGAACACCAAAAACATTCCATTCTACAAATGAAGTGGGAGGATAGCCTTATTTCTAAAACTCCACAACCCACTAGCCGACTGACCTTACAAACCATCTACAGTCTGGCCACTTAACATATCAAAGACAGTGTTTATAGACATTGGCCGATTCTATCATCTGATGTTACCTTGCCCCAAATTACCAACGTATCACCCATGTTCTGCTATAAGAGAGGACGCAACTTGAGAGACATATTTGTTAAAACGGACCCACATACATTCTACACTAAGATGGACAAAGGGAAGCATAAAGGATGTTACAGATGTCTTTCCTGTGTAACATGCAACTTTCATCACAGGGACTTCTTTTAAACATCCACACAAGGGATTTAAAATCCCTATTAATCGCACAACTTAACATGTACTAGCCAATTCATTGTTTAATCCTCTGTCCATGTGGCCTTATGTATGTGAGGAAGACCACCAGCACTTTCAAGGAGAGGATGGGGAATCATAGATCCGCTATAAAAGTGGCTTTAGAAGCCAAACGTAATCCTAATTTGAAACTCTTCAAAAATTAAAGACCAACCAGTTGCAGCACATTTTGCACAATTCAATCACCAGTTACCCACACTATGCTACATGATAACTGACTGTGTCCACCACTGAGAAGAGGAGGGGATAGGGCATCACTACTCCTAAAGAAATCAATTTTTTGCATACGGTTGCCCCTAGGGGGTTCAACGAACAGTTATAATTGCATTGCTTTCTATGATTTAAAGACAATTTTGCTACAGATATTTACAGAGTCTTATCAGCATTAATTGACTTGATTCCTCATCGCTTTCAATCAATTCACTTTCTGTTCATTCATATTTTGATTATACATATTGACAGTTTTGATGCCCACTGTGAAATTGGGCTACCTATTTTAAAGGCCTGATACTTCGCTGGCACTAATGAATTGATATTGTAAACCATTGGTCCCCATCAAAAATCTATTTGCTAATTGGTAGCTATCATGATTTTCTGTTTAGCTATGGGCTGAATATTTACACTTTTTGTTTAAATTCTTTTTCTTTTTTTCATTGTTTTCTTTTTCTTATTTTCTCTTATATTTTTTCTTTCTAGATTCTTTTCTTATTGTTTCTAGAGTCTAAATTTTTCTCTTTTGTTCTTCATTTTTTCAGTTTTTCAGTGTTACTTTTTACAAGTATGTAGCCTATGATTGGTTCCTCTAATGGTGGCATTGCAATGCTTTCTGGTCCTGGTTGCCCTCTGGGGTGGTTCTTGCTGGTTCTTGTGGCCCCAACTGTTTGTCTTCTCTGGGAATAAATCTATTATAACATGTATTTTAATAAGTCAGTTGGTTAGCGGATCAGGTACCCACTACTATACTTATCCTAAAGACTTGCCTTCTGATACGCTTTCAAAATGTTATATTTTGCATGACACTCTTATACAGCATTGAAACGTCATACCTTTTTCCTTTCATGAACACGCAATAGGCTCCGTGCAGTCTGCCCAAATGGTAGCTCATGTAGAGCTAGGGATCTGATAAATTATGGAAATTAATGTCACACAACATATCAACGTTCGTCAGCGAATGGCGATGACTGGATTCATTATCTGGTTCAAAGGACCCATAATGAGCCCGTTGATGACTATCATAGATATAGCACACGTAGACCCAGGGACCATATGTCAAGAAGGATGGAAGGGACTATTATCTTTTATTTTTAACCTTGACAGCCACCAACTCAATGACTGTATATTTTATTCATCTGTGCTCTTTTGCTTGGCTGTGTGCCAGGGGGGACCGGGAGACTGTATGTTACAGGTTGTTCTGGTTCCCTCCGATGCACAGGGGGTTAAGATTTTTGGGACCAGTATCAGGGGTGCCGCTAGAGCTTCCAGGGACATAACACTGGGTGCCTGGGTGACAGCCACGCGGTATATCGTATAGCGGTGTGTGACAGTCTGGCATCAATGGGGTTAAATAAGCCTCTTATGTGGTCACTGTACTTTTTACTCCTTTGTACTGACTCTAAGATGGTGTGCTTTTTGACTCAATTTTTGACTAATAACAAGCTTGATTTCTAGGTAATTTGTATGATATATAATTGAATTAATAATACTTGCTGACGTAATCATGATCAGTGACGTCAGGGATCATCCTCCACTTGTAGCATTTGCGTCCTCCACCATCAAAGGGTATATTAAGTCATAGTTTTTAACAGCATGTTGTCTTGAGGAATGCCTTTGTAATATGGCCGAAACGTTGCCATTAAACTCATTAATTTCATTAATTAATGAGTCCTTCTGAGTGCTCATTCACCTAGACTATCTTGGGATAGTCTACTACATATATATATATATATATATATATATATATATATATATATATATATATATAGTAAAGGGAAGCACTCTCACAAATCAGTCTCTCTGGGTGCTGTAGTTGAAAGGAACGGGATCCATGTTTACAAGACCTTTAATTGAATAGTGTCAACGTTTCAATGTATCTTAGGCCATTTTCATCAAGACATACATACACAAATGCATATACAAATCAATCACACCATGCCAGTACCCCACCACAACTACCAAGCTACCATACTCATCTGCCACATTGTAGGTTGTACTTTTTTTATCACTTGACATCATCATGAAATTGTGCCAGTGTCACTGTAGCCTCTGTACTGGTTGGATGCTGGGGTGCAATGCTAGGGAATGATGATTGTGTGCTGTGACTGTGTGCCAGGTACTTCCTTGCTGCAGCCAAAGCTGATTAAAGGTGCTTCTCGTGACAACAGAGTGTTCCACCCCAGTTGAGCCAGGGTTCAACCAGGATGGGAGTAACTGGGAACTTTATAGAACCAGGACCAGAAGGCAGGATGTGGAGAGGGGGAACAGGAAGCCAGAAGCCAAGTGGAGAGGAGTCAGACAAGCCAGGGGTCAGGTAGCCATAAGTCAAATCAGGATGGCTAGCCAAGCTGGGGTCAGGTAGCCATAAGTCAGAACAGAATGGTCAACGAAGCCAGGGTTAGGTAGCCAGAAGTCAGATCAGAATGTCAACCAAGCCAGCGTTAAGAAGCCAGAAGTCAGATCAGGATATAAGCACAGGAGTACTCCAAAAGACTTGGTCATTGAATGGGAAGGGAGTACTGTAAGTGAGTGCTTTAAATAGTGTTTGACCAATAGGAAGCAGGGCTAATCAGAGCCATGCTGGGTGTGGAACCATGTCCAATGGGAGAAAAGGCCAGGATCCCGTCAAAATTTTATTGAGGCTGAAACCTACATATACATAAACTGCATATAAAAATGTATTACATCATTTGGCTTAAACTTTAAATAAATTGCAACCCTTCACTCATCTTCTTACATAGTAAGATCCATTGTACACCCACACGGTCACTGAGCAACTGAGCAGGTGTATGCTCAGTACACACAGAAGCAGGAAGTGTGCGAGCATGCACCACGGACTTGCTCTGCACTGGCCGCAACTGGAATGGCGGGAGAGCAGCGTGACACTTAAACAGACAACAGAGAGCAACATGTTTAGTTTCTGGAAACAAAAGCAAAAACAGAAAAAAGCTCACAGCGCTAGCTCACCATAATATATACATGTGGTGAAAAGAATAAGAAAGTTATCAAATGACTAGCATCTGGATAGCAGCAAGGAATGAGAGGGTTCTCCAGTACCCCAAAATATTAGGCTGAATCCCAAAGTGCACATACAAAACAAAAGGCAAGCCTGCGCTCCTCCATACCAATGTGTAAATGTGTGCCCTATCTTAAGCATATATAATAACTAAAAAAATGCCACTTTCCGGTTGGTAAAAAAATTTCTGTGAAAAATGCCTTTTCTCTTTTTTCCCCCTAGCTCATTGCATTGAAATCAAAGGGAATACATTTTTTTTCCACACAAAAGATTTCTACATCCATATACAAGGGTATCAGCATGCCATTCTGTGTATGTGAGAGGAGAGAGCAGCATGTTTTTGAGCTAGAGAAGATAGGCAAATAAAGGGGAATTGAAGCTTAGTTTAGGGAGTAATTTAGATAGGACACTTGTTCTCTGTATTTCGAGAGTCTGGGGGCACTCTGGGGAGAAGAAGGAAGGAAGGAGGTTAATCTAAAGTACCCCAAAAATTTGTTATGGCTGACTGGAAATACACAGGTAACTGGGGTCCAAATTGCTTGCTGATTTTGCTTTTATCGTCTCTGTGCTGGGGGGTCTGCGGAAAGAAGTTGTTGATTTTGTTTTTCAGTTATATATAGTTTTTTGGATTAACTGAGATAAGATAGGTTGGACAACTTAATATTACATAAATAATTAAACAAATAAATATATTAGCTGACTGGGAGCCTGATGTGAGCTCTGTGATGTGAAGTTTGTCAAGGTCACACCACGCCTTTCCCCCACCACCACTACCATACACATCTGCCACATTGGAGGTTGTCTGTTATATTTTTTTAATCACTTGACATCATCATGAATCTGTGCCAGTGCCACTTAATCATGAAGTAAGTGTTGTGGGCAAAGGACAAATGCACTCTGAATGTTAACACATTTTTCACGGTGTATGTTTATGTAGGACTCACAACTTTGACTTCCAGCTAATTATTCCACCACTACAGCCCTCAGAAGAAGTAATATTTGCTGGGAAATGTTGCACCATATTAAACATAGGAGAAAAATGTTTTGGAATAGGAGAAAAATGTGTTGGAATAGGCTAAAAGGAGGAAAATTTTGCATCGGAGAAAAAGAAAATAACTTCTCAATTCTAAGAGAAAAATCGTCCATTTTTCACAAAATGTCATGCGGAAATTTTTCTCACTTTTCTCCCACCTCTACTTGTCAATGGCAAGTAGTTACTCTAATGCGCCTTTAAATCCCTATCTAAAATAAATTGTAATTAAAATTTTAATTGCATACACTGTGTTACGCAAGCATTGTTCATTAAAGTAATCGACAATCTGCTACACATTTACTTATAACATGTTTCCAAGCCTTGATGGGATTGGCAAGCTTAACATTCTTTGGCCAAATTATGGACCTAATTATCATATTTATCAACAGAGTTATTATATATGCCTAAGGTAGGGCATACATTTACACATTGCTTTTTGTTTTGTATGCTTAGTTTCTGGATCGTAAGTCAAGTTTCTCCATACTGTAGACTTCATAGTCTGAGGTCTTCCTGAGGGAATACTGCTACTAGGGCTAGATGTTGCAATTGTACTGGTTGGGGTCAAAGGTGCTGCACTTCCAACAGCAGTAGGTATGGGTGAAACTTTTTTGCCTCAACACTGAAATAGGCGAAAACTGGCACTTACCGCCTAACAGGAAATTTCCTGTGAAAAGTCCCATTTTCCCTCTTTTTTTGTCTAGCTCATTGCATTGAAATCAGTGGGAAGATGCACAAAAATAGCACATTTTATTTTATTTTCCACAGGCATAGTATGAAAGCGAGAGGGGGGGTTACAAAAAGAAGATAAGAAGAAGGAAGATTACAGAGAAAAGAAGAAGGAAGGTAGAAGATGACAGAAGATGCATAGTGGATGAAAATTCTTCGCTATTTTTTCACCCCTGTATTAATGTGTTTTTCACCTTATCACTATTAAAACTTGAAAATTTTAAGAAAGTGAAACACAATACAAGCAGCTACAGAGCAATAGAGATGTGCTAGGCTGTTGTGCTGTGAAATTTATAACAACAATGAGGCAGGAGAGGCTCATCATGACTGATATCACTATGAGCAGGTTTACTAACAATAAAAGGAGGAGCTGGAAGGACCCTTGTGCCCACTGAATCTGTGGAGGAAGATAAGTGACCACAACCAGCATTGAAGGGTCTGGATACCCTGATTCCCCAGATCCAATGCTGGCCAGTCCCCCTAAATTACTCCTAGGGATGTTGGAGAAGTGTATCTCATGGGAGGAAGAAGAGGGTATTAGTGTGAGCAGGACTGGTCAGGTGCCTATGTGTGCTGCCAGTGCTGTACATGCTGCCAGCACTGAACCTGCTGCCAGTGCTGAACCTGCTGCCAGTGTGTGTATTGTAATTCTCAGGGTGGGGGAAGGAGAAGATGATGCCAAGTTTGACATAACAGTACTGCTACTAGTACTACTACTAATAAGGTGCAGTGGCTTGTGCATAGTGTTAGAAGTGAGGAATGGGGTGATCACTAGTGAGGAGGAAGACTCAGCTGGATTAGGAATTGAAATTGATATGGTTGGTGTTAGTAGTAGTAACAGTGATGGTGAAGGAGCTGGTGGAACTAGGGTTAGGGGAGTGGTAGGGGAAGCAATGCAGAACATCCAGACTAGTTGTCAATGGAGCCCACACCATTCCTGACCCTGAGAGTCCCTTTCCTTGCTATGGCATTGTGCAGGTGGAACATGATCCTGAAGAAGGCAGAATTGTTGCCTAGCAACAATAATACTAGACAGAGAGCAACATACCACCACCAGGATCAAAGATCAACTGCCTGTGCCTGCTGCTAGTGCTGCCAGTCTGCCTTCTTCATGTCAACAAGAAATAGCAAGTGGAACATTAGGGAACCCTCTGTCACATTCTCATCACCTCCTCCAACCGGTGAGATAACTGCAATATATCAGCAGAAACAAAGAGGGACTGGTTGTAGTGGTGGTGGTGATGATAATAGTGAAGAAGCTGGGGTGGAAGATACATCACTGGACTTAGCCCAAACTGAGAAGGAATGGGATACAGGGATGGTGATGGATATCACCACCACTACCAGCAGACAGTTTTTGGAATTTGTGGAGTTTGCAACTGCTCTATTTCCTGCTGCTGCAGATTTGCAAGAGCAGCAGGATTCTGAAATGCAGGCTATTGTGCCACAGATCACTGTGGACAAAGTGGGAATGAGGTCAACAAGTGATGGGGGAGAAGGACAGGTTCCACTTGAGAGCAAAAGCAATACTCCTGTTCCTAGTTGCAGTGCTGATTCAGGGGCAGTTGCAGCAACAGCAGCAAGATCATCCTCTGCCCCAGCGAGTAAAGGGGAATGTGGAGTAGAAGAAAGAGGCCATTCTTCTCCCCCTGGTCCCTTACTATTTTTCTCTTGGGACAGGCACAGTGCAGTTATCTGCAATGGCACTATGCACAATATGTGACTAGTCAGTGAAAAGGGGAACATACCTTTTCACAAACACCCTTATAACACACATGAAATATGGACACCATGACATTTATGTGAAAAATGTTAATGGAAAACACCCACCACAGAGATCAAGCACCAGTGTTGCTGTACCCCCTGACTCTCCTCAAAGGCAACAAGAGGAAAGGCAGAGATCAAAGAGGAGGAAGAATAGAGAAACCCAGCCAGAGGCTGAAAGTTCGATAGGATTGAAACACCTGGCTTGCCATCACCTTCTTGCTCTAGGATAACTACATCTTCTGCTCATCCACCTCATTCATCCTTACCGCCCCTGCCAAGTGATAGCCATTCAGTAGATGTCAGGATGTGGCAGTTCATGTCCACCCATTGTACACTGTGTGGTGCACTGATCACACATGGCAGTGTGGTGGTGGAGAAATGCAAGCAGAGCATCAAGCAACATCTGAGGAGATTCCATCCAGCAGAATATGCTAAGCTGGTGGCAGGGAGGGTTCATTGTTACCATTAAATTGTCTTCAAGTTTTCATGTGTCCTTAGCAGGGTGTGGACAAGGGGCATAGTGACAGCAGCAGTACTTGGTTTCTAGCCGGGGGGGGGGTGGGGTTCATATCTTAAACAACTCAGCAACAGCAAGAACAGCAGTCAAAAATTCCACATCTGCATCAGAGCATTTGACAATGGGCAGTGGCCATGGCCAACATGACATGACCTACTGGCACTAGGCCAGTAGGGCATTTTTTTCCTTAGGGCTTGTTAAAAAAAAAATAGGTCCAGGAAAATACAAACAATTTTTTGGGGGTTGTTCCAAACAATCCTAAGTCCTACAAATCAATGTTTCCTCAGGGCTTGGGCCTAACACAAGTCTTCTATTTAGTTTTTATTTTTTTATTAACTGTCCCCCCATTTCCAGTAAACAACAAACCCAAAAAACATTCCCTGTTCAACTGAATCTTTTCCCACACTCCACCAACACAGGTACCCTCTTACCCTTTTTATACTATGCTTTGGGAAATAAAATAACATTTGCTATGTGTTGTGTGTAAAATTCAATGTTCCCATTGAATTCAATGGAAAGAGCTAGGTGAAAAAGCAGAAAAACTGCACTTTTCACTGGAAATGATTTGCCATGGGGGAAGTGCCATTGTTCACTGATTTTGGTTTGAGGTGAAAATTGTCATCCATCCCTCATGTTAAGCTAATGTTCGGTGCTTGACAGTGTGTCAGGCACCTATTGTTAGCGCTTTTCCTTTGATGTTCCCATTATTTATGCTATTTAGTTTTCGTACTGGGAACTTGAAACACACTAAGGATGTATGGCCACAAGTCCATTTCTGTGGCCCAATGTCAATCATGGTTTCAGTTGGTAGGGTAATTGGACACCTACTGAGACATTTTTTTGTTGTCTGGTAGCCAGTTGTGCCCTATAGCATGTTTTAGCGGATTATGTGATCAAGACCTTAGACTTTTGTTAGTAACCCAAGCCCTGAGGAAACATTGATTTATAAGACTTATAAGTGTTTGACACAAGCCCTGAGGAAATATTGATTTGTAGGACTTTGGCTTGTTAGAGGGACAAGCCATGAGGAATCAGTGATTTGTTGGAATCAGGTTTGTTAGAGGCACAAGCCCTGAGGGATCACTGATGATTTTCTAGACTCAGGATTGTTAGAGGAAGAATTCCTGATGAACCAGTAATTATTTGGACTCAGGCTTGTTATTTGTAGGACTTAACCGTCATTTGTAGGACTTAACAGTTATTTGTAGGACTTAAGCTTGATAGAAACAAACCCCCCAAAATTGGTTTTATAGGTATCTGTGAAATATTTGAAGAACAAGCCCTGGGAAAAAAATATTCCCTACTGGCCAGATACCAGCAGGTCATGTTGTGGTGGCCAGTGGCTACTGGCCATTGGCAAGTGCCACAGTGTAATTGCGGCATTTGCGACTGCTGTTTTTGCTGCTGCTGATTTATTTAAGCAGCAGAACTATTAGGCAGTTCCAAGGGAATGGGATCAAGTATCGCAGTGATATTGGTTATGATGATCATGGTTCCACTTGCCATTAGCTCCAGTTATGTGCCTGAGGCAGTAGCACCAAAACTATGTGGAGAAAAGAAGTTGGCCAATAATGCTTCTCCTCCTGCACCTCCTCCAAAATCATGGATGTGTTGAAATACTAATTTTTTCCTTGACACTACAGCAGAAAGGAACTTTTGCCTTTCATCGGCAATTTCATTGTGCACAGTGTGTGTAGGAGACAGGGGACAAGTAATGGGAACAACGGACACATCTGCACACACATCAAACAACTGGCACAATTGAAAGCAAACACCTTGATGCTTAGGTCTGCAATGTTAAATCAATTATCCCCCAGAAACCAAGTACTGCTGTCACTATGCTCCTTGTCCACTCCGCTAAGGACATGTAACAGCTTGCAGTCTTAATAATCATTAATCCTCCTTGCCACTAGATTAGCATATTCTGCTGGATGGAATCTTCTCAGATGCCGTTTGATTCCACGCCTGACATTATACGCCATCAAATTGCCAGTGTGGTCAGTGCACCACACAATGTGCAAAGGGTGGACACATTCTCTCATCTACGGAATTGTTATCAGCTGGTTTGTAAGGTAACAATGACAGAGGTGGATCATCAGAGTACATTGCTATGTCTTCCCACACCCAAACCTTAGAGCATGAAGCTGATAGTGAGCCAGGTGGTTTGCTCACCATCAAACTTTTAGGCTCTGGCTGGGTTTCTCTATTCTTACTCCATTTAAGTTTTCATTCTGACTCTTTGTGCCCTGTGGGAGAGATAGCAGTTACAGCAACAGGGGCTCCCAAGTTCCTTTCTGGGGGTTTGGCTTTAACATACTTCACATAAATGTCAAGTTGTCTGTATTTCATGTGTGTGTTATCAGGGCAGTTATGGCAAGGTGCATTCCCTCCTTTCCTCCTTTTCACTGATTTATTACATATACTACACAGTGCCTTTACTGATGACCGCACTGTACCTGCCCCGAGAGGAAAAATAGTCCGACTCCCATGATCTCTGGAAGGAGGGGAAAGGTGGAGAATTATGGCCTCTTTCTTCCTCTCAAAAGCAAAACATAACAAACTAAAAAAAAGATAACCCTGCTGAACACCCACCCTTTTAGTTAAAAATCCCTAGGAAATGTAGTTGGGAAATGTAGCTTGTGAAATCCAAGCATACAATTCATAAATAGTAGACTTAGCATTTAATAAAGTTTATTGAAAAAAAACAAATAAAAGTGTCGAATTAATAAAAACTACCACAAGGACAGAATGTCTGATAGATTCAAACTCGTCTGATCTGCAAGAGCATACACTGGCTTGCCAACAATAACATGCAAAGAGAAATGTTACTAAATTGTCACAAAACTGACTGCAACATGTATCATTAAATATTTGCAACAAAGTAAGAAAACACCTGGATTGTTTACAGCTTGCTAAACTATACCCTAGTAGTTGATCTGGGGGAAACCTTTCAGTTTATAAGTAAACCTGATTCACAATACCCAGGAATGATATCCGGATCAACTGATAAAATGTGTCTGTTGATCCTAATATCTTGGGATTGTATACAGGTATTACCGGAGCTTGTACTGGCTTGCTTGGGTTACCTCTTTGCCCGCTCTGAGATCCTATTGTCTATCTACTTATTATTGGTATAGAAATACCGGGGCATTTAGTGGCTTGCCACAGTACAGTATCTCACAGAATCGTTAATAACTTATTACTGGAACATGTATCTGCTTATTGTAGTGGCCCTAAGTTATTTTGATGGATAACGCATCAAGCGGTTCAATGATTTATAAACCAAAACACTGTTATATCCGCACTAATATTGATTTGCTACCAGTTTTGTGAAACCTTACTAATCACTGGATTTAGCAATGTTGCATTTCCAAGAGCATGTTTGGCCGGGATATATGCCGACTGGCCACTGATGATATTGGTGTTAAACACACACATTCACTCCAAGCTCATCAACTCTCTCACAACAATTATATGTTTAAACACACAAACATATACTAAGCTCATCAACTCTCTCACAACAATTATATGCTTAAGCACACACACACACACACACATTGCAAACTCATCAACTCTTTCACAATTATAAATTTAAACACACACACAAAGCTCATCAGCTCCCTCAACAATTACAGGTTTAAATACACACACCCTGCTCATCAACTACTTTACATGCACACCTACTTTTCAACTTATTGCCTTAGCAACGGTGGACTTGATCTGATAGCACCAACAGCCTGTTAGTCCACTTCTAGTATGGAAGCGGTGGGCCTTGCATTCAAAAGAAAGTGGAGAAATTATGGAGAAAACTGACTGCTCCATAGGGGCATTGGGCACCTTTCTGGCATGCAAGGGGTTAATATATATTAAAATGCACCGCAGAGCTTACAGTTTAAATTGGGCTAAACTAGTGATACCACAGAGCTTTAAACTGGAATAAAGCTACACTAGTGATACCAACCATAGAGCTTACAACTGAAATGGGGCTACACTAGTGACACCACAGATCTTACAAATGAAATGAGGCTAAACTAGTCATAACACAGAGCTTACAAGTGAAATTGAACAAAATAAGTGATGTCATATTAAAACTAAATTACTTTTTGGTGGGGGCGTGGCCTGGCAGCCATAGTGGTTAGATGTAAATTTCTCCAGCTCCTACTACCAAGTGAGAAAATCCTATCTCATCGCTTACAGACTGAAACTCTGGGGTCTTTAACTACCTTTCCTGGCTCCCCTACTTCTAAGCTACCTGGAGATACCTATACTGTGCTTGACGGCCATACGGGATCAGAGTGCTCTCGTGGCGGGGCCTGGGCCGCTTGTCTGCGACCTTGACTGCGGCGCTGCCCTGTGGAGTGTGACTGATTATTTACTGACTAGCTTGGAATTCCACTGCTGCGGATGCCGGAGCGAGACGCGCGGTGTCTGGACCTGCAATTCTTTTTCTGGCTGTCTCCTGTGCGAGGGTGAGGTGACTTGTGGCCCACTGTGCTGGAAGCGGAGCTGAGGGCCGAATCAGGGACCGCTGCGGCCTTACTCCACCTCGATTGGGGAGCCGTGGAGGATGGAATCTATCTGGCTTCAGCTGCATTCCCTTGTCTGTCTCATGCGCTAGCCCAGAGCTAAGCGCTGCATCGGGCCTGCCCTTCTTGTGAGGTGGTGAGTGAGCCTTCTAGTTGCCCCTTTCCCTTAGAGCGCCTACCAATTTTTTATTTTATGATCCCAGTTCCCCCCCCCTCCCAGTAGGCCTCCTTGTGAACTGGTGCTGCTTGACATATTGATTGATTGGGTGTCTGGACGCTCCTGGACTCTCCTGCAGGAATTAAAATAATTGCCCTATCGCCTACTGAGGCCCGTTGTGCAGGGGGTGCATGGACAATAGTCACTCTGACCCCAGGCACTGGAGTTGCGGGTGTGACTGAAGGGCCTATTATTGCTGTTCCAACTTATGGATGGAGCCTTTACATTCTGGCATCATCTTGGGCTCTACTGCTTTCTATCTTGCTGCAGATTCCCCCTAAGTGTCTAATTTCTCTACTGTATATGTTTCCCTCCTCTACCCCATATATATTTGAATACTTAGATGCAAGATACTGAAGGATACTTGATTATTGTAATTCATATCTGATGCCTCCAGGTTTTGTGGGTCAATTGCTACAAGAGTAACTGGAAGATTTATTGTTGCTACACCAACCTTTAGCTAAAACCATTAAATTGCTACGGATTCCCCCTGTTTGTTTAATATCTTTCCTGTATATGTTTCCCTCCTCTGCCCCATTTATCTTTGAATGAGCCACATGTGATGCCTTGATCCATATTATGTGTGGCACTAGAATACCTGAAGTGAAAACATGAGACAAGATATGCGTGTTATTTGAACTTTGAAGGGTCCTGTCTGCACCTACCCGCCTTAGCAGCAATTGTCCACCCTACGCTGAATTTGGCCTATGTTGATCTGACCTACACTTGCTTTCTCAATCCCACTATGGTTAAAAAGACATCAGAATACAGGAAGAAATTAAGTAAATATGCTAGAAGAGCTATGGCGGAGGAGGAGGTCATGGCCATGTTGGAGGCCCCTTCTACGATGGCCTCACCGGCACAGTCCTCAGCTTCTGAGGAAGATGATTCAAAATCCCAATTCACAGAAATATTGTCTGCAATCGCTACCTGCAAGGCTGTCCTGACCAACAAAATTGACAGAGTGCAGGTGGAGATTAATCTCTTATATGCAGACCAACAAAATCTGCGTGAAAGCATCACTCATATTCGACAAATTATCTCTACTGTAGAGGACACGCTTCCTCCTGTGGTTACCACGGTGGATGAGTTAAAGAATCAAGTACGATCTGTACAATCCAAAGTAGATGATCTTGAAAGCAGGTCTAGATGCAGTAATGTTCATATAATTGGGTTGCCGGAGTGTCGTGCCCCTGAGCAATACATGGAGGCTTGGATAAAGGAACATGTCGGCACAGAAGGTCTTTCACCATCCTTTACTGTTGAGAGGGCGCATAGTTTGCCGACAGGCCCGAGACCCCCCGGATCCTCTCCCCATCAGATGATTATCAAACTCCTGAATTACAGAGATCGAGATGCCATACTTCGTATAGCCAGGATGAAAGGTCAAATTCTTTTCGAAAATCAACAAATCTCCTTTTATCCAGACATCTCGGCTGATGTCCAATGCCAGAGATGCAGGTTTGTGGAGGTGAAGCGCAAACTTTGAGAGAAAAACATCTCCTATTCTATGCTGTTTCCTGCTAGATTGAGAATTATCCGTGACGGTAACACCATCTTCTTCACGTCGGATTCGGAAGCTAGAGAATGGGTGGACACTTATTGAAGCCATTTCATCACTTCATCATTTCATGACACTGCTGCATTGGTCTTAAATTCCTGAGCTTTCATCTATTTAGTCTCCCTAGTTCTTGATGGCCCCTGGGGCGGACCCCGGGGGACATGGCGGTCATTTGAACTGGTCCTTCTCCTGCTGATTTACTTGGATGGAGGCTGAACTCAGTAGGACATGGTGACATGGCCCCTGTGCGATGTGAATGCAGAGCAGTGTTAACGCTGAAGTCCCCCCCTCCAAGGTTCACGTCCTGTGATGGACTGCTCTGGGATCTCTACTGTGGTGATGGGGTTGGGGGAGGGATAACATGCTATAATTCCATAAATCTGCCTAAATGCCTGTTTTAATAATACTATCACCAGCATATATCTAAGTGTATATGCATATGTCTATGTGTCTGTTTGTGAGAAAGAGAGAGAATTGTTTTTTTTTTCTTCTTTCTCTCTCTCTCTTCCCCATCATGCTGATATTGTGGGCACTATTCCAAAATGTTACTAATATGCTGGTATTGTCTTGCATGTCTTGGGCGGTGGTTTGATGCTGTACTGCCGTGATTCGGCACGTGGATTCCTTGAAGCTGTTAGACTCTGTTCATATATTTTATGATGCCTCTAATCCACCCGAGGGGTGCTATGACGGGGTGAATAAGGGGGGGAAATATCTAGTAGCTTCGGGGGGATTTGTTATGCTACTGAGTTGTAATAATGATATTGCCAACATATATTTGAGTGCATATGGGAAATTAGGAAAGAAGAAATAATTATCCCCTCCCCCCCCATCATACTGATATTGTGGGCACTGTTCCGAAATGTTTTCAATATGCTGGTATTGTCTTGCATGTCTTGGGTGGTGGTTTGATGCTGTATGGCCCGTGATTTGGCATTTGGATTCCTTGAAGTTACTAGATTCTGTTCATATAATTTATAGCACCTCTGATCCGCCCGAGGGATGCTGAGACGGGGTGAATAGGTGGGAGACATATCTAGTAGCTCCGGGGGAATTTGCTTTGCTGCTGAGTTGTGATAATGCTATTGCCAACATATGTCTGACTGTATATGTATATGTCTATATACCTATCTATGGAAATTTGGGTTACTGTTCTGAAATGTTATTGTTAGGCTGGTATCGTCTTGCATGTTTCGGGTGGTGGTTTGACGCTGTGTTGCCGTGATTCGGCACTTGGACCCCTTGGAGTTGTTGGAGTGTGCTCATTTAATGATGTCTCTGATCCGCCCGGGAGGTGCTAAGACGGGGAGAATGAGTGGGAGAAATATTTGGTTGCAACAGGGGGATTGGCTTACTACTGGGTGGTTCTGGGGGTGGCTGTGGTGGTACGGTCATTAGGTTCTCTTTCAACAGTTGCTATGAAGTGATGTTGTGTCTGCTTTTGCTCTATTTTGCTACTGTGGGGGGCGGGGGGAGTGGATGGGACTGTACGTGATCTGTTTGATCACTAGTTAATTGGTTTATGTGTGTTGGGTGGGAGGGAAGGAAAAGATGTTTTGGCTGCCAGGCTGCGGGAATGGGTTGTGGGATATGGGACAAAATATCTGTCAGGTTGGGGGTGATGGAGATAGGGTGGGATGCTCGGATAGGGGTTGGGTTAGTAATTAGCTTAAGGATTCCTCTCTCTTCTGGGCCGGGCGTTCCTCGCCCCCAGCGGGCCCTGCCGTATGGCCAGAGATGTAACATATAATAGTTATTTCTGTAATGACAACACTAAATTGTAATTTATTGTCATGGAATGTGCGTGGCTTGAATGATGCTGTGAAACGATCCTTAGTCTTAAACCACGTCAGAAAACATCCCCAGGGGTGGTCATGTTGCAGGAGACTCATCTTACTGCAAGTAGAGTTCTGTCTCTTAGGAGGCAATGGATACAAAGTCATTATCATGACATGTATTCCACGTATGCCAGAGGTGTTTCCATTCTTATTACTAAACTAGTTTCATTTGAATTAATTGACCTCAAGACGGACCCACAGGGACGTTACCTCTTCTTAACATGTAAATTACAGGGAACTCTGTTCGTTTTACTGAATGTTTATATCCTGCCGCCTTTCGACCCTTCAATTCTTAGAGACATACTTATATATATTTCTGACAAGCCACATCACCATATAGTTTGTATGGGTGACTTTAACATAGCTACCAATTCTGACCTGGACAGATTAGGTGGGATGGCAGTTGACTCCAAATTGCACAGGGATGCCTTCCTCAGTCTCATAGGTGACATGGGATTCATAGATGTATGAAGGACTCTCCATCCGCAGGCTCGGGAGTTCTTGTGCCACTCAGCCACTTATAAAACTTTATCTAGAACTGATTATGTGTTCGCTAACCAGTTGACTTTGAATTGGGTTACTAATTGTTGTTTTCTGACCAGGGTAGCTTCTGACCACTCTCCGCTATTATTGACGCTACAGCGAGACCAGAGACCTAAGTCTAGAGTGTGGAGGCTTAGTCCTGTATGGTTGATTAATACGCATCTGGTGTCTAAACATAGGGAAGATCTATGTGAATATTTTGTCAATAATGTTAATACTGCTGATCAGGGCATTGTTTGGGAGTCTGCCAAGGCGACTGCAAGCGGCTCCTTAATATCTCTTATATCTATGCAAAATAGACTTAAGTCTAGGGAGGTGGAGACATTGGAATTGGAAGCTGCTGAGGCAGAAAAAAAGTTTGTGGAAAAAGGGGATTCAGTCTCTTATACTAATTTTGTTTCTTGCTCATTAAAATATTCTATAAAATTGTCTGAACTGAGTGCCTGTCGTGTTTTTAACTTGAAACAAAATATTTTTGAAAATGGTGATAAGGCAGGAAAGCTAATGGCTCATCTTGTTTGTCAAAACAGGGGGACTCCGTCGGTTTCTTCACTCTGGGGGTGAACTGGTACTAGACCCACAGATGATTAATTCGCGATTTCGGTGTTTCTAATCTCGTCTATATGAATCTCGATTGACCCGCTCTGAGTCTCAAATTTCTTATTTTATTGATCAATGTGACCTTCCGAAACTTTAATTTGAACATAAACAAATGCTGGATGCTCCTGTACTTCTGAGAGAGGTGGTGGAGGCTATCCGTGGTTTGCCGGCAGGCAAAGCATCGGGTGTGGATGGTCTTCCTGCAGAATGGTATAAAGAATTTGTGGATGTCTTGGCCCCCATTTATTGAATACCTTTTATGCTGCTATTGACAATGGGCATCTTCCGGATTCAATGAATAATGCTTCCATTATTGTATTGCCCAAGCCAGGAAAGGATCCGGAGATTTGCAATTCTTACAGGCCCATTTCCTTGTTGACTATGGATGCTAAAATTGTGTCGAAAATCCTGGCTACCAGATTAAATATGGTGCTGGTAACCATAGTCCACGAAGATCAAACTGGCTTTATCCCCGGTAAATCGACGTCACACAATCTTAGAAGGTTATTTATGCACCTGCAACTTCCTCACAATACCATGGGATCTCGGGTGATAGCATCTCTTGATGCATCTATGGCCTTCAACTCTGTCGAATGGCCATATCTTTGGCACGTACTCCGGGGTTTTGGGTTTGGCCCGTCCTTTATTAAATGGATACATATTTTATATAGTAATCCCAAGGCCTCTGTGGTGTCGGGGGGACTGAGTTCACAGTCCTTCTCCTTGCAGAGTGGCACTAGGCAGGGCTCCCAACTCTCACCCGGCCTGTTTGCTTTGGCCATAAACCCCCTGGCTGTTCTAATTCGTGCAAATCCGTTGATTAGAGGATTCAGTGCAGAAGGCAGAGAGGAAAAGCTTGCACTGTATTCTGATGACATCCTGCTTTTTTTAGGTGATGATAGAAATTCCTTCGAGACCACATTACAACTGGTGGACGATTTTGGTACATATTCTAGATTTCAAATAAATTGGACTAAGTCCTCTTTGATTCGGATTGATAGTAATTTACGGGAATCTTATCCAACGGACATCCCGCTTTCTTATGTGGCTGAGTGTACATATTTGGAGATTAGGGTGACGGCAACGACGGACTCCTTTTTGGAGATGAATTTGATACCTAATATTCAATACTTTAATGACAAAACAATGGCATGGCTTCATCTGCCCTTAAATGTTATCGGTAGATAGAATCTTATTAAAATGATCTTTTTGCCTAAATTTTTGTATGTTTTTCAAAATACGCCAGTCCCTATTCCTAAAAAATATTTCCGACAAATAGAATTATTTCACATTTCGTATGCTGGGGGGGTCAGGCTAGACTCAAGCTAAGTACTCTCATGAGACTCAAACGTGAGGGGGGAATTGCCTTGCCCAATTTCTATAGGTACTACTTAGCAGCACAATGTCGGTATGCCCTATATTTTGTTTCTCCCCAACCTCGTTACCAGTCTACTCAAATATTGTTACAACCTACTTATAAGCTGCTCCAGTTTTTGCATGGTGGCCCCGCAGTTTTTAAAATTTGGACTCCACTAGCAACAACCCTACATGAGGCGTGGGTGGAGTTGAAAAAATTACTGGGATATGTTGCCATGGATCCGGATACCCCCTTATGGGGCGTCATGGGGCTACACCATTTACTTGGCAGCGATTTTGGTCCCTTGTGGGTTAGAATTGGGATTATTACCCTTGGACAGTTATATCAGGATAATCAGCTGAAGTACCGTATACCGCATAATCTCTTTTACTCATATTTATGTATTAGGCATGCTCTTAGAGCTCAGTGGGGCGATCGAGCCCCGATGATTACTACGTTTCCGCTTCTTGCTAGATTGATGACTCTTGAGCCGTCGAGACCTCTTTCTTTCATTTACCAGTTGTTAGAATCTCACATGGGGTATCAGGAGTTCCCTTCTCAGAACAAATGGGAAATGGAAGTGGGTCCATTGGAGAACTGGGAATGGGATTTGGCTAAGGCGAGACCAGCAGTGGTGGTGACGTCGACTAGACACCAGATGATACAGTTGAATATCCTACATAGAATTTTATTATACGCAGGTCAGACTGTATAGAATGGGGAATTCTGGTACTGACTGTTGTCTTTGGTGTGATAATGTTCAGGGCACATACTTGCATATGATCTGGGAGTGTCCTGGAGTCGGAAGGTTCTGGAAGAAAATAATGCGTATTGTGGTCCTAGTGCTGGGGAGACCTGTTCCTGTGACTCCAAAGATTTGCTTATTGTCTATTTTTCCCAATGAGTTTGAGGATGCAACTGACAGATCTCTACTGAGTGAGCTATTGGTGATGGCGAGAAAGGTGGTGGCCTTGAACTGGATGTCGAATAGAGTTCCCAATTGTAGGGCGTGGATAAACCTTGTTTCACAGTGCATTCCACACTATAAATTGGTTTACTTACACTGGGGTACTCCAAATAAGTTTGACAAGATCTGGGGTAGATGGCAGAACTGGTGGACGAATAGAGCAGATACTACTGTGGCACCGGATGATGTGCAACTTACTGGTGATGGTTGATTGAGGTCATACCTGCTTGTTGCGTGGATGGCTGTGATGTATAACTGATGCGGGACATTGTGAATGAACCCTGTTCATACCGGGATCTCGTGAAAATGCTGGCTGGTAAGCGGATGGGGGGGGGGTGCTGTGGGTTCGGGAGAGAGAGGAATTGGGGTTGGGGGGTATAGTAAACTTTAAGTTTGGTTAGATTTTAGGAGTTTTGGTTACTGAAGGTTGAAATAATATTAAAAACCTCAGGTTGACTCTGTATGCCCTACTGATATGCATATGTTCTTTTCATTGTTACAAATGTCTACATACTTTTGTTGTACTTGAACGATTCTACATGTACTTTTTTGTATTTAAGATGTGTATGGAGCAATCTGATAATAAAATATATTTAAAAAAAATTACTTTTTGGTGCAAACTTCCAAGAGAGACTAGCCAAACTGGGTTTGTTTACATTAGAGTAGACATCTAAGAGGTGATATGATTACCATTTACAAATACATTCAAGGTCAATACAAAGAACTATCCAATGAATTAGTTATGCAAAGAGCTGAGCTAAGAACAAGAGGTCATCCATTAAGACTTGAGGAAAGGCAAATAGGAATTGATCCGGGGAACTATTTGACAACCAATTGGAGTCAGGAAGTAATAATCCCCCCATACACACTTGGGACTAGATTGGAAATGGCTCCAGAGGGCTTTTTTTTGCCTTCCTCTGGATCAACAGGGGTGTTTTTGGCATGGGCTGGACTTGATGGACACATGTCTTTTTTCAGCCTTATCTACTATGTTGCTATGTTTTTTTAAATGAATTGTAAAACCAATACATGAATTTGGCACCTGTCTGTATGTTCTAGGGTTAACAATGTGACATATGTCATATTATTAACTCTAGGATTGCCAGAAAGGTGACAAATGATATCATACCATGCCCCTCTTTTCTTAACCTAATGGTAGGGGGCTGAGGGCAGGCAACACCAACTAAATAACATGACTAGTTAAATATGGGGTAGGGTTGGGTGACCACGGTCAGACTCAGATACCTGAATCTCTCTAGCACTAGCAGCATTGTGCCAGCCAATGTAGTACTCGTTCGTCTCTGCTGCGCTGCCTTTACTGACTCCCACTCTCTGGGGCACAAGTGGTACACATCTTTCAGAAACACAACATCTCTTCCTTCTGATCTCATTCTGACCTCCAGATGTGCACTCATAAATCAGACCATCAAGGAATGCAGACCCTTCAGACAACGTATTTTATATCCTTTACTAACCCTTTAATAACTAGAGGGGTGTGCAACGTGTGGATTTTCAGTGTATTGTTCACCCCTATGGTCCCTAATGGACCCTTTAAGGAGCAGACGGGTATGTTGTACAGTATTAGTTGCTAATCCTTTGAGTGCCACTGCCATATAGGCTTTGCAATGTGTTGCATACGCGTATGACACTCAAGGGCTAAAAACCCATAATGAAGCAGAAGGATTATCCCTTTGTGTGTCAGAGAGGTATCCAACACTTTGAATTGTGTTGTAGAACTATCTGGAACTCAAAGGGTTAATTCCTGTGTGGCAGAAGGAACATTAATGAGACATAAAAACAGATGTTGAAAAACAAAGTATCCCCATAGTTTGTAGAAACATACCAATGCAGACAGGGCGAAAAAATCCGACTCACTCTATCAAGACCAAGTTAGAGTGTATAGGTGAGCACCACAATGAAAGCAGAATTTAAGCAGCCCGCACAGCTGAATGGCATTATGTCACCCACATCCTTACTCCCTGCAAATCTTGCTCGGCGAGACAACGTCTTCCTTAGAATTGAGCAGTTGAGCAGTGCAGTGAGAGACTCACTGGGGTCATCTGTGTAAGGGAAGCTGAACACTTTGAGTTCCAGAAAAGTATTCAATGCACTGCTTAGCAATGCGCTGGATACCCTTCTGGCACTCTTTGGAACCCTTTGGAACAAGTGAAGCCAGCTCGCTGATCTGTCTGGAAGGGCCCCAGAACTGTAACATTATATAATGGGCAAAATGTTACGGGAGCTCCCAGGTTCGGCCTGTGTACTTTATTGCTCCATTCTTTAGCCAACCAGTAACTACCTTCTCTTGCCGGAGAACAATGTAGTTCTCAACATGATTAATTTATATTATTAAGAATGAATATACTATTTTTAATATTCTTAAATAAAGCTTGATTTTACATGCAATCTCTCCTTTATGATCCATATTTTGAATGATCTCATAGGGGGTGTCTCTTCATTTCATTATCAATCATTATTTCCTACTCACTTTGTCAGGAGTAAGGATGGGACCCGCCATGGCCTGCCTGTTTGTGTGCTCTGCTCACTCACGATCACAGCACCCAGAGAGGATGTAGAGTAACACGTTGTTGTCCCCACTATCTCACACAACACCAGCCAGCCAATGAGAGAGGAGCACCAAAACTTTGCTCTCTGTCGGACGGTTCATGTTTTGTGTAAAGCACTGGAGTCTGCCGGGAGTTGTATCGAAGAGGCTGGTTGTCTGTCAGATATTGTGGGAATCTGTGGCAGGCTGGCTTCATTATATTCGGGGCCCCCCTAGCAACGCCCCTGGGCAGAGGTATCTACTATGAGCAGCAAGGATTCACACACAAATCCTCTGCTCTTCAGCCGGCCCCAGGACAAGTGGCTATGCGGTGCAGGTTTCGGTTTTCTTACTCAATTGGGAGCCACTTTCAAACTTGCACTGACAGTTTGTCCTCAGAAAAAGTTTGAAAGTGGCGCCCGAAACATGACAAAAACCCCAACATGCACTGGATCACTGCACAGGGCTCTCTTAATATATATAAAATATAAAGAACAGTGACAATGTATATCAGATTACTCACATGGCAGTATCTCCTGTTTGTTTATCAAAAAAAATTGGATAAACACTTCAGGGGAATGAACCCTGCCCATGATCGGGAACATAAATCGATAACCGCAATCAAAACTGCAAATGTGGGACTGGTATAAAATCTTTATGTGAAAACATCAACTAATTTATGAGCTACATACGCTCTTTCATCAGGATGAATACAATGTAAAATATATCAAAATTTAAACTCTAAGGGCTTTACCAAAAGCCAATCAAAATATATCATAATAATGAATGCATTTGGAAGTGAGGCCTAGGGCTAGATTTAAAGGCAGCCTTTAAACCAGCCGCTAAGTGAAAAAGGCACATCGCTCGCAAATAATACAGGAGTTACAGCAGATTCAATAGCTACTCTACGAAAATAGCTATTGAGCGTAGGCACACAAAAAACACGTAACACAAAAGCCGTTGTCGCTCATGTTAATGCACAATGGGCGGCCAAATCATATGATAACAGCGCTCAAAACAACATCTAACATAACGGCTGCCGTTGTCTAGCAACCATGATTGATTCAAAAACAAATTCAAACACACAGCCAATCACAAAGCCCCAATGTATCAAATAACTTCAAATACACCTATATATACCCAAAAATAACCGTCACACACTGTCTGTTATCGGGTTCTTCAGAGCCAGATATCAGGACCCAGGAGCGGAGGATAGTGATTAGAGAGAGGGAGACAGGAGCGTACATTGGAGGTAGAGGAGTTTTGGAGTTTGGAGAGAGGAGAGCATTGCACATAATACGACACATAGCACACCTTTGCACATATTACATACACACATACAAACACAAACATACACATAGTCCTTTTATTTTATAACACCTTACACATTTTACTTTTTATTTTGACAGTGTGAATCTGTGAGTGAAAGTGTGTGACAGAGAGTGAGTGGATCGAGTGTGTCTGTGAGGGCCTGTGGGAGTGCCTGGGTGTGACTGGATGAGTGATGGTGAGGAGAGGAGGACAGGAGAGAGGGATGGGGAGAGTAGTGGAGGAGGAGGAAGCTCAGGAGGGTATCCCTCAGCAGAGCAGGGGTGGGAGAGGGAGATCTGCAGGGAGGAGGGGGACCCGACTGTCACAGTCTGCCCCGTCTAGGCAGACTGCCAGGCGTGGTCATTAGTGTTGAGCGAGCATGCTCGGCCGATGCTCGGATCGGCTCGAGCATCGCTCTGCTCGGCACATGGCGGTACTCGTACGAGTACCGCATGTGCTCGCCCGCCATGTTCGGGTCTCCTCCCCGCACGTTTTGCGGCTGCTGCGCAGCCAATAAACGTGCAGGGAGGCTCTGACATCGGTGTAATGCCAGCAGCCATGTTGGCTGCTGGCATTACACTGATTGGCTGGCCAGAACCCGTGATCGGGTGCTGTATAGCACCTGACCAGCGAGTTTGGCTCAGTCTTAGCCAGGGAGAGATGAGGATAGGAAGGGAAAGTCAGTGTAGGGAGAAAAAAAGCAAAATTGTGAAAAAAAAAGAACCAAAAGTCCTTTTTAGGACTACTGTGTGTGGGGGCAGCAGGTTATTTTGTGTGGGGGGAAAAAAACAAACAAAAAAAAATTTCATATATTCTGTTTAGTGTGCAAAGTTGCAGATTAGAGCACATTCTGTTTAGTGTGCAAAGTTGCAGATTAGAGCACATTCTGTTTAGTGTGCAAAGTTGCAGATTAGAGCACATTCTGTTTAGTGTGCAAAGTTGCAGATTAGAGCACATTCTGTTTAGTGTGCAAAGTTGCAGATTAGAGCACATTCTGTTAAGTCTTCAAACTAAAATATCAAAGTCACATATTCCATTCAGTGTGCGTCGCCGCAGTTTAGCAGCACATTCTGTGTACTGTGCAGAGTTGCAGAATAGGAAGAAATACTGTTAAGTCTTCAAACTAAAATATCAAAGTCACATATTCCATTCAGTGTGCTTCGCCGCAGTTTAGCAGCACATTCTGTGTACTGTGAAGAGTTGCAGAATAGGAAGAAATACTGTTAAGTCTTCAAACTAAAATATCAAAGTCACATATTCCATTCAGTGTGCTTCGCCGCAGTTTAGCAGCACATTCTGTGTACTCTGCACAGTTGCAGAATAGGAAGAAATACTGTTAAGTCTTCAAACTCAAATATCAAAGTCACATATTCCATTCAGTGTGCGTCACCGCAGTTTAGCAGCCTATTCTGTGTACTGTGCACAGTTGCAGAATAGGAAGAAATACTGTTAAGTTTTCAAACTAAAATATCAAAGTCACATATTCCATTCAGTGTGCGTCACCGCAGTTTAGCAGCCTATTCTGTGTACTCTGCACAGTTGCAGAATAGGAAGAAATACTGTTAAGTTTTCAAACTAAAATATCAAAGTCACATATTCCATTCAGTGTGCGTCACCGCAGTTTAGCAGCCTATTCTGTGTACTCTGCACAGTTGCAGAATAGGAAGAAATACTGTTAAGTTTTCAAACTAAAATATCAAAGTCACATATTCCATTCAGTGTGCGTCACCGCAGTTTAACAGCCTATTCTGTGTACTCTGCACAGTTGCAGAATAGGAAGAAATACTGTTAAGTTTTCAAACTCAAATATTAAAGTCACATATTCCATTCAGTGTGCGTCACCGCAGTTTAGCAGCCTATTCTGTGTACTCTGCACAGTTGCAGAATAGGAAGAAATACTGTTAAGTTTTCAAACTAAAATATCAAAGTCACATATTCCATTCAGTGTGCGTCACCGCAGTTTAGCAGCCTATTCTGTGTACTCTGCACAGTTGCAGAATAGGAAGAAATACTGTTAAGTCTTCAAACTAAAATATCAAAGTCACATATTCCATTCAGTGTGCGTCACCGCAGTTTAGCAGCCTATTCTGTGTACTCTGCACAGTTGCAGAATAGGAAGAAATACTGTTAAGTTTTCAAACTCAAATATTAAAGTCACATATTCCATTCAGTGTGCGTCACCGCAGTTTAGCAGCCTATTCTGTGTACTCTGCACAGTTGCAGAATAGGAAGAAATACTGTTAAGTTTTCAAACTAAAATATCAAAGTCACATATTCCATTCAGTGTGCGTCACCGCAGTTTAGCAGCCTATTCTGTGTACTCTGCACAGTTGCAGAATAGGAAGAAATACTGTTAAGTTTTCAAACTCAAATATCAAAGTCACATATTCCATTCAGTGTGCGTCACCGCAGTTTAGCAGCCTATTCTGTGTACTCTGCACAGTTGCAGAATAGGAAGAAATACTGTTAAGTTTTCAAACTCAAATATCAAAGTCACATATTCCATTCAGTGTGCGTCACCGCAGTTTAGCAGCCTATTCTGTGTACTCTGCACAGTTGCAGAATAGGAAGAAATACTGTTAAGTTTTCAAACTCAAATATTAAAGTCACATATTCCATTCAGTGTGCGTCACCGCAGTTTAGCAGCCTATTCTGTGTACTCTGCACAGTTGCAGAATAGGAAGAAATACTGTTAAGTTTTCAAACTCAAATATCAAAGTCACATATTCCATTCAGTGTGCGTCACCGCAGTTTAGCAGCCTATTCTGTGTACTCTGCACAGTTGCAGAATAGGAAGAAATACTGTTAAGTTTTCAAACTCAAATATCAAAGTCACATATTCCATTCAGTGTGCGTCACCGCAGTTTAGCAGCCTATTCTGTGTACTCTGCACAGTTGCAGAATAGGAAGAAATACTGTTAAGTTTTCAAACTCAAATATCAAAGTCACATATTCCATTCAGTGTGCGTCACCGCAGTTTAGCAGCCTATTCTGTGTACTCTGCACAGTTGCAGAATAGGAAGAAATACTGTTAAGTTTTCAAACTAAAATATCAAAGTCACATATTCCATTCAGTGTGCGTCACCGCAGTTTAGCAGCCTATTCTGTGTACTCTGCACAGTTGTAGAATAGGAAGAAATACTGTTAAGTTTTCAAACTCAAATATTAAAGTCACATATTCCATTCAGTGTGCGTCACCGCAGTTTAGCAGCCTATTCTGTGTACTCTGCACAGTTGCAGAATAGGAAGAAATACTGTTAAGTTTTCAAACTAAAATATCAAAGTCACATATTCCGTGTAAGATGAAGAAGGCGGGTAAAAAGGGACGGGGAAGTGGACGTGATCCTGATAGTTCAGGGCGCGGGTCAGGACGCGGAGAAACTGTGCCTGGTGCCAGAGCACAAGAAAGAAAGACATCCACCATACCTAGCTTCATGTCTAATTTTACAGGGCGTTGCAGGACATCACTCTCGAGGTCCGACCACTGCGAACAGGTGGTCGGTTGGATGTCAGCTGATACTGCTTCCAGTCGGTTAAGCACCACCCTGTCTTCCACCAAGTCCACTCTCAGTAGCCAAGAGTCTGGTCAACATAATCCTCACTCTGATCATCCTTCCTCCCACCATAGACGGTCTGGTCAAAGAAGTGATCCCACACTGGGATATAGTGATGAGCTCGTCTCATCACCAATCCTTCATTTGACCCTCTCTCCAAGCACGCTTGCAGAGGAACATGACATCTTGTGCCCTGATTCACAACCTCTAGAGGGTACCCAATCACAAGAAGATGACAGATGTGAACGGCATTTAAGGTCAAAGGAAGTAGTGGATGATGATGATGATGATGAGACACAGTTGCCATTAAATCAACCACTATTACTGTCTCAAGACCTTGTTGAGGAGAATGTTATACAGTTGTCAATGACTGAGTATGTGGTGGGATCAAGACATGAGGAGGATGATCAGAGTGAGGAAGTGGAGGAGGACTTGGTGGACGATGAGGTGACTGACCCCACCTGGGAAGGTGTAGAGCCGAGCGATGACAGCAGTCCTGAGGGTGAGCCATCTGCAGCACCGCAACAGGCTGGAAGAGGCAGTGGTGTGGCTACAGAAAGAAGGCGGACCGCACCAAACCGGCCCGCAAATGTTCCACGGAGCACCCCCTTGCGTAAATCTCCCTTGCCAAAGGGTAGGTGTTCCGCGGTATGGCGTTTTTTTAAGGAAAGTGCGGACGACAAAAGAATTGTAGTTTGCAACCTGTGCCACACCAGAATGAGCCGAGGCATGAACACTAGAAACCTCACCACCACCAGCATGATCCGACACATGGCATCCAAGCACCGTAATAAGTGGGAGGAACGCCTGGATCGCCCATCTGTGTCTGCAGGCCACACCACTGCCTCCTCTTCCCCTGTTTTTGGTGCTGGCCAATCGCCTGTCGAAGGCGCAGGCCCGCATACCTCCCGCCCTGCACCTGTACCATCTGAAGCACCATCAGCGACCACATCCACTTCCCTGTCCCAGCACAGCATCCAAATGTTGTTACCCCAGGCATTTGAGCGCAAGCGAAAATACCCAGCCACCCACCCACAGGCCATAGCACTAACCTCACACCTTTCCAAATTACTGGCCATCGAAATGCTGCCATTTAGGCTTGTGGAGACTGAGTCCTTCCGCAGCCTGATGGCAGCAGCTGTCCCTCGGTACGCGGTCCCCAGCCGCCACTACTTTTCCCGGTGTGCCATCCCCGCATTACACCACCATGTGTCCCGTAACATCACCCGTGCCCTGACCAACGCAGTTACTGGGAAGGTCCACTTAACGACTGACACATGGACAAGTGCTTGTGGCCAGGGACGCTACATTTCCCTGACACTGGGTGAAAGTCGTGGAGGCTGGGAGCGACTCGGACCCTGGGATGGCACGGGTGCTACCCACGCCGAGGATTGCGGGCCCTACCTCCATCAGGGTTTCCGCCAGCACCTACGTTATTGGCTCCTCCTCCTCCGTTTCCACCTCCGAATTCTCTACACGCAGCGCCACTCCCCCATCAGCCAGTAGCTGGAAGCAGTGTAGCACTGCAGTGGGGAAGCGTCAACAGGCCGTGCTGAAGCTGATCTGCCTTGGGGACAAACAGCACACGGCCTCAGAGCTGTTGCAGGGGATTAGTCACCAGACCGAGCAATGGCTCTCGCCACTCAACCTGCAACCAGGCATGGTTGTGTGTGATAATGGGCGTAACTTGGTGGCGGCTTTGGAGCTCGGCAAGCTCACACACGTACCATGCCTAGCGCATGTATTTAATTTAGTGGTTCAGCGATTTCTAAAAACCTACCCCAATGTGCATGATCTCTTGACCAAGGTGTGCCGCGTGTGTGCACATTTCCGTAAGTCATCTACAGCTTCGGCCGGCCTGTTGAAGCTGCAGCAGCGCTTACAATTGCCAGCTCACCGGCTGCTGTGTGACGTGAGCATGCGCTGGAACTCCACCTTCCACATGTTGGCCCGGCTTTGTGAGTAGCAGAGGGCAGTAGTGGAGTACCAGCTGTTACACGGTCGTCGCCTCTCCGTTCAATTTCCTGTAATCAGAAGTGAGGAGTGGGAATGGATGTCAGACCTCTGTGAGGTTTTACGCAATTTTGAGGAATCGACACAGATGGTGAGCGGCGATAACGCTATTATCAGTGTAACCATCCCACTTCTGTGTCTACTGAAACGCTCGCTGCTCACAATTAAAACCGACGCTTTGCATGTGGAAGAGGTGGAAATGCGGGAGGAAGAGCTTACACAAGGTGATAGCCAGAGCATCCTCACTTCGTCTTCTCAGCGACAATTGGAGGAGGCGGAGGAGGAGGAGGAAGACACGGTTGCCTCCGCTACAGAGGGTAGCCATGGAACTTTAGTTCCATCTCTTCAGCGTGGGTGGGCAGAAGAGGAGGAAGAGGATGAGTAGATTGAGAGTCATCCTCCTGGTGAGGACAGCGAAATCTTGACTGTTGGTACTCTGGCACACATGGCTGACTTTATGTTAGGCTGCCTTTCCCGTGACCCACGCGTTATACGCATTTTAAACAACACGGATTACTGGGTGTTCACCCTTCTGGACCCCCGCTACAAAGAGAATTTCTCATCTCTCATTCCTCCGGTGGAGAGGACAAGCAAAATGGTGCAATACCAGAAGGTTCTTGTTGAAAAATTGCTCCAAAATTTTCCATCTGACAACGCTGGCGGCTGAGTACGTGTTACCTTGGCCAACCGAGAAGGGGAGAAAAGGGGAGCACACAGCAGTTCCGAGAAAGGCAGGGCAACACTCTCCAAGGCGTGGGACACCTTCATGACACCCCGCCAGCACCCTCACCCTGATGCGCAGCCTAGTGTCACAAGGAGGGAAAAGTTTTGGAAGATGGTGAAGGAGTACGTAGCAGACCGTGTCAGCGTCCTCAATGATCCCTCTGTGCCTTACAACTACTGGGTGTCCAAGCTGGACACGTGGTATGAACTGGCACTCTACGCCTTGGAGGTGCTGGCCTGCCCTGCCGCCAGCGTTCTGTCTGAGCGGGTATTTAGTGCTGCTGGTGGCATCATAACAGATAAGCGTATCCGCCTTTCCACCGACAATGCTGATAGGTTGACACTTATAAAAATGAACAAGGCCTGGATTTCCCCTGACTTCTCCACTCCACTGGAGGAAAGCCCCGGGGGAACATAAACTCACTTTATATATGTTATTTACAATGATGGGAATACTCTGTATTCCCATTCACCCCTTCCACCCAAAAAACGGGTATATGGTTGACTCTTAATCTTCTCATCCTCCTCCTCCTCTTCCATATGCCCTGTGCTATAATTTTTATATAGGGCCAGCTCACCAGCGGGCCCTGTGATATAATTTTTATATAGGGCCAGCTCACCAGCGGGCCCTGTTTGACAATTTTTATATAGGTCAGCTCACCAGCGGGCCTTCTCATATAATGTTTTATTGGGTCAGCTCTCTAGCGGGCCCTCTCATATAATGTTTTATAGCGTCAGCTCACTAGTGGGCCTTCGCATATAATGTTTAGGATGGTCAGCTCCGCAGCAGACCCTCACCCATAATGTTTTAGATGGTCGGCTCAGCGCACGTTTCCCTCTTAATCATGGCCCCAGTTCAGAAAAATCGAGGAAATTTTTGGGAGAATTTGCCTTTGCGCACGTTTCCCTCTTAATCATGGCCTCAGTTCAATAAAATCAAGGAAATTTTTGGGAGAATTTGCCTCTGCGCACGTTTCCCTCTTAATCATGGCCTCACTTCAGAAAATCGAGGAAATTTTTGGGAGAATTTGCAGATGATATACAAGTAAATATACAGCAAATACTGTTTGGTAACAATTTTTCGCCTAAAGTCGTTTTTATCTGCCTTTTTGTGTGTTTTACGGTCAGTCTGTAAAAATGGCATACTACGGGCGAAAGATTGTTCCCAGCAGCGATGTTGGAGTCCAAGATGCATCCAGACATCCTCCCTATGCTGTCCCTGAACCATTTCTGTGGTGTTTCCATAATTTTCTGCCCTTTTCCTATGGACCAGACACCCTCCCCTCATCAGAGCAGGGGGTGCCTGGTGTAATGCTCGAGTCCTCCCATTGACTTCAATGGGGCTCGGGTGCTCGGCCGAGCACTCGAGCCTCCGGGGGCGCTCGGTCAGAGCACCCGAACACCCGAGCATTGGGGTGCTCGCTCATCACTAGTGGTCATCCCTCTGGCGGATCATGGTGGAATTGAACCGGTGTCCTTATGTACTCTGTTCCTGCTTTCTTGCCTTTGAGCCATTGCTGAATCTGTTCCATCAGTGTGATTCTAGCCTGTATTATCTGCTTTGCCTGCAGCACACGGGGGCTGGACTGCTGCTATCAGATTTCACCTATCATTCAGAGTTCACCTGAGGCAGCTTGTTAATTAAGCTGCTGATTACCTGGGTATAAAACACTGCCTCTCCCTGACGGCTGGGTCAGTTCATTGTTGTATTTTTGTTCCTGTGGTTTGTTTCCAGATGCCCAGACTGATTTGGCTTGTGACCACAGCTTGCTGTTCCTGACTACTCTTCTGGATTTGCACTTGTCTGATTCTACGCATCCGGTTCCTGTTCCTGACAGCCCCTGTGCACAGATTCACGGCCCAGGTGGCTTTTTACCTGGTCACTTTGGGCTGTGTTTATCTGCAAGGGTGAGCTAACATCTCTGCACTACGGACTCCCATCAAGGTAAACCGTTACAGAATGAACTGACCATTTTGGAGTCCGCAGAGATGTGCAAGTCGCTTACCATTCTTACCCAGCAATTGTCCAACTTGACCCAGACTGTTTCAGAGCTGCAGCAAAATATTTTTTTTCTTAAAGGGATAGTACACCCAACCCCGGAACCTGTATATCCTGAGCCATTTGTTATAATGCCTGAGAGATTTGATGGTAGCCGTGCCTCCTTCCAGTGCTTTAAGGTGGATTGTGAGCTGTTGTTTGCCTTAAAGCCTCGGACATATGCCACTGACTATATCATGGTCCGTGCAGCTATCAATTTGTTGTCTGGACGGATCAAGACATGGGCACACCAGATGTTGCTGGCAAAGAGTCCTGTCCTCGATAGCGGGGGGGCCTTCATGACTGCTATGGACTCGCCGTGCACGATTTCTAGAAAAACCACTGTTCAAAGGTCTGTTTTACATTCACGCAGATCACGGCTTCCCCATGAAAGAGAGACCCTGTACCTGAGCAAAACCTCCATGTTGCCGCCATATGGACAGGTTTCAAGAGACACTCCTGAGGTATCCTCTGCTCCTTCCCTAGACACTGAAGAACCTATGGAGATAGGGCTTGTCCGGACTCAATTGTCTCCTGGTGAAAGAGAACGGAGGAGAAATTGTGTCCTCTGTTTTTACTGTGGTGAGAGAGGACACTTCATTTCCCACTGCCCTACACGTCCGTCTAAATCTACACGTGTGGGTACAGTCTATGTTTGCCCTGTCAAGACAGTTGACAACTCTATCAGGCATCAAGGTTGCTGTTGCACTGGAGCATGTTTGTCACCTCAAAGCAGTACTTGTGTCGCTGAGGAATCTTCTTCCACTATTCCATGTGAACCTGTTTCCGGAACGCCTGCTCAGCCATTGGCCCTTCGTTTGGGTACTGCTCAAGTCCACCCTGTCATCACTGCACCTCAGCCTGAACCTGCACCTGAGATTCCACTTCCACTTGATCCAGAGGCTTCTCCTATCCCTTCTGACAATATGCCTGTTCCAGAAACCATCACTACATCTGCTGTGGTAAGCACTTATACCACTTCCTGCCCTGCAGAACAAGTCCTGGCATCTGATTGTACTTATTCCTCAAATGGCACTATCGTCCGCAAGCAGGATCTTGAGATATTTGAAAAGGCATTGCAAGCTGCAAATACTTCCCCTGTGAGTTCTTTGAAAGCATCTAAGTCCAAAAAGAATGTGAAGAAGGGAAGAGTTGCCATCATGTCAGACGACATCTTTGACTTCTCCGAGGATGAGAGCGACTTTGATCCCAGGGTCGATGTAGTATCTAACAAGTCTGGTTACGCCCGGAGGGCGTCTTTGAGGAGGGGGTACTGTCACAGTCTGCCCCTGTCTAGGCAGACTGCCAGGCGTGGTCATCCCTCTGGCGGATCATGGTGGAATTGAACCGGTGTCCTTATGTACTCTGTTCCTGCTTTCTTGCCTTTGAGCCATTGCTGAATCTGTTCCATCAGTGTGATTCTAGCCTGTATTATCTGCTTTGCCTGCAGCACACGGGGGCTGAACTGCTGCTATCAGATTTCACCTATCATTCAGAATTCACCTGAGGCAGCTTGTTAATTAAGCTGCTGATTACCTGGGTATAAAACACTGCCTCTCCCTGACGGCTGGGTCAGTTCATTGTTGTATTTTTGTTCCTGTGGTTTGTTTCCAGATGCCCAGACTGATTTGGCTTGTGACCACAGCTTGCTGTTCCTGACTACTCTTCTGGATTTGCACTTGTCTGATTCTACGCATCTTTATGTGAAAACATCAACTAATTTATGAGCTACATACGCTCTTTCATCAGGATGAATACAATGTAAAATATATCAAAATTTAAACTCTAAGGGCTTTACCAAAAGCCAATCAAAATATATCATAATAATGAATGCATTTGGAAGTGAGGCCTAGGGCTAGATTTAAAGGCAGCCTTTAAACCAGCCGCTAAGTGAAAAAGGCACATCGCTCGCAAATAATACAGGAGTTACGGCAGATTCAATAGCTACTCTACGAAAATAGCTATTGAGCGTAGGCACACAAAAAACACGTAACACAAAAGCCGTTGTCGCTCATGTTAATGCACAATGGGCGGCCAAATCATATGATAACAGCGCTCAAAACAACATCTAACATAACGGCTGCCGTTGTCTAGCAACCATGATTGATTCAAAAACAAATTCAAACACACAGCCAATCACAAAGCCCCAATGTATCAAATAACTTCAAATACACCTATATATACCCAAAAATAACCGTCACACACTGTCTGTTATCGAGTTCTTCAGAGCCAGATATCAGGACCCAGGAGCGGAGGATAGTGATTAGAGAGAGGGAGACAGGAGCGTACATTGGAGGTAGAGGAGTTTTGGAGTTTGGAGAGAGGAGAGCATTGCACATAATACGACACATAGCACACCTTTGCACATATTACATACACACATACAAACACAAACATACACATAGTCCTTTTATTTTATAACACCTTACACATTTTACTTTTTATTTTGACAGTGTGAATCTGTGAGTGAAAGTGTGTGACAGAGAGTGAGTGGATCGAGTGTGTCTGTGAGGGCCTGTGGGAGTGCCTGGGTGTGACTGGATGAGTGATGGTGAGGAGAGGAGGACAGGAGAGAGGGATGGGGAGAGTAGTGGAGGAGGAGGAAGCTCAGGAGGGTATCCCTCAGCAGAGCAGGGGTGGGAGAGGGAGATCTGCAGGGAGGAGGGGGACCCGACTGTCACAGTCTGCCCCTGTCTAGGCAGACTGCCAGGCGTGGTCATCCCTCTGGCGGATCATGGTGGAATTGAACCGGTGTCCTTATGTACTCTGTTCCTGCTTTCTTGCCTTTGAGCCATTGCTGAATCTGTTCCATCAGTGTGATTCTAGCCTGTATTATCTGCTTTGCCTGCAGCACACGGGGGCTGGACTGCTGCTATCAGATTTCACCTATCATTCAGAGTTCACCTGAGGCAGCTTGTTAATTAAGCTGCTGATTACCTGGGTATAAAACACTGCCTCTCCCTGACGGCTGGGTCAGTTCATTGTTGTATTTTTGTTCCTGTGGTTTGTTTCCAGATGCCCAGACTGATTTGGCTTGTGACCACAGTTTGCTGTTCCTGACTACTCTTCTGGATTTGCACTTGTCTGAATCTACGCATCCGGTTCCTGTTCCTGACAGCCCCCGTGCACAGATTCACAGCCCAGGTGGCTTTTTACCTGGTCACTTTGGGCTGTGTTTATCTGCAAGGGTGAGCTAACATCTCTGCACTACGGACTCCCATCAAGGTAAACCGTTACACCGACCCACAAGAGCAGGCACACGCAGGACAGGGACAGAACCTGCAGTGGGACGAGGGGTAGTTGCTGGGGAGCACCCCACACAGTCAGGGTCAGACCAGGCAGGGCACTCCGGCTCAGAATCCTCCCATGCCGGAGCTGACGAGGGCAGGATCAGGGACCCCAAATACACAGAGGAGGAGAACACGGCTCTCGTGGAAGCTGTCCTGGAGAGGCAGAGTGTTCTCCACCCAACAGCGAAGGTCCCTGGCCTGTCAGCGAGGAGGAAAGCAGCCTGGAATCAGATATGCAGCCGGGTCAACGCTGTGGCTCCATGCAGGCGGGACATGGAGTCCATCAAAAAAAGATGGGGCGACTGCCTGAGGGTCATCAAAAACAAGATGACCGAGCTCGCCAAGCACGCCCAAGACACTGGAGGTGGACCAGCAGTCCTTATCACCTTCTGCGGCTGGGAGGAGATGGTGCGGCAGACCACGTCCCCGACCCTGATCGAGGGGGTCATTGGAGGAACTGACACTGGGGATGAGAGGAGCCTCCACACTACCGGTAAGTGCAACACTACAGAACAACACACTACAGCAACCAACACCAGCTGCACACACAGTCACACCTCAACACGTCCATCACTCAGCCATACAACTGCACCAACACAGCGCCATGAGGGTTAAAAAAAGGACACAACACCTGGACAAATGGCAACGTCCAACTTGGGACAAGCCTTTCAAAGTACTACTTCAACCCTCCTGTCGCTGTGCTCATCACACACAATACACAAACCGTTATGTTCAAAATGTCGTCTGTTAAACATCATCACTGTTCAAACACAATGTCACCCATGTCCCCACCCCCACCCTAACCCCTTGAGTGCTAGAGGGATCATCAATGCATCAATCAACAATGCATTGGCAACACCTCTGGTACTCAAGGGGTTAACCAGACAACAAACAAGTCAATAGGACAACTATCACATGCTACACAGGGGACATTCACTAAGCGGTGACAAACAGATGATGGACACAATGTAACCCTCATACACCCTCACTTCACCAATACCAGTGTTAGTCCATGGGGAATATGCAACAACAAGAATCAAGTTTATAAGGTCCCATTGTACAGACTCCATGGAAAACACTGGAAATGGGGGAAAGGAGATCACTGGAGAAGTCACCATCATGTTCACTTCATCAGTTCAACATCACCGCTTACTAAATCACAAAAAGGGGGCATCAGGTCACACATCACAGTGTCACACAGAATAAATGCTTGTAGGTGCAACACACAGGCCGAAAACAATCCACAGATTTCAAGCTGGAAAAAGTAGGCATTGGTGTTGTGGCTGCAATCATTTACTCTAACTTGAAATGACATATCCCATATCTGATTCCCACATGGATCCACAGGGGTGCTGATGCCATGGATGGATGGTACACCAGCCGCTCTTTGCAGGATACACATGGGAAACAAATAGCAAACATCATTGTACCTTGGTCACCAACAGGCCATGACTGATGGATATCTAGGATTGAGTACGGTTGCCTCACACAGAAGGATGGATGGGCTCATACACAGAGCAAAAAACAGGCCTCAATCAAAGATATCCCTCACTACTGGCTGGATTGTTGCCCTTAGGATCCAAATGTTACTAAATATGTTACAACACGATGTGAACACAGAGATCACTTCACTGGATGTGATTGCCTTACTGGCCAGATATGTGCACCCATCACAAATCAACCTACATTGCTACCATCCAAATACACATACATAGTATATCACACTCTACGTAGATGGGATATACGAGATATGTTCATATCCATCATATCAATACAATGTCTTATTGGATGGGTGCACATGTATAGCCAGTACGACAATCACACCTACTGAACTGCTCTCTGGCTTCACATCTTGGAAGGATATTACTGTATCCATATGAAGGGTACATATCCACATACATATATGACCATTTCTACTTGTGTGTCACTGTAATGGGATAGCAATGGGTAATGTCATCATGATGTCATATCATTGCCATCGTTAAAAGATGTGTCTCCATCTAAGTCCCATCCCTCCAACACTCATGGTTATACAGATATTGCTCTTGTGACAGGTGGAGATATCTATCATTTGACCACACGGAGGCTCTTCAGCAGAGCCAAAGTCGCAACATTTCGAGATAAATACCTCTTTGGAATGGTCCACAGAGTGTGCTTGCAAACCAGGCACACTCTGTACACCATTCCAATTAAGTATTGTTCTCTAAATGGGGCGATTTGGGCTCTGCTGAAAAGCCCTCGTGTGGACAAATGACTGAAATCTCCATCTGTCACATAAAGCAATATATGAACAACCATGAGGGTAGGAGGGATAAGACTAACAGCAAACAACATCTGTTTTCACAATGTCTACAATATGACATCAAGGTGGACTTAACCTTTGCCATCCCCCTGGAGGGATAGCCATCCCTACAAGTTGTGAAGATAAATATATGTTGTTGGATTCACCCCCCTCCCCCGAGTTAAACAATAGTATTCCTACTGCTGAAAGGTGTGTTGATTCAAAAGATATCACAGCTCAGAAATGGATATGTCAGGGCCAATACCCCAGTGGCCTGAAATTGTACAGTGGTGCTGTTACTACACAATCATGTGGACAGCTCTGGTACAGGGACCAGATATCTACATGGGAGGGTGTTGCAACAGCCCCACTGTACTATTTCGGCCCACTGTGATATTGCACCTCAAAATGAAACCTTCACCTATAATAACTCAAACAACACCTTTCAGCAGTGGGTGTACCCTTGTTTACCCAGGGGGATTAACCCAAACACATATAATTTTCTTCACCACATATCAAAGTATAACTGTCTCCACAAACATATGGCTAAGGTCACTAATCACAACATCTTATTTCTCCACACAGCTTATGGCCCTCAAGCCCATCGTGAGACAGTGGAGGAGGCAATGTCACCCCCCAGTGAGGAGGACACAGAGGAGGGGACCAGCCGGTGGTCACCTTACCCACCATCACCATCCCCTCCAACACAGGCTGCAGCACCACCTACTGCACCCCTTCAAGCTGCACCACCACAGGCTGCACCCCTTCAAACTGCACCACCACAGGCTGCACCCCTTCAAGCTGGACCACCACAGGCTGCACCACCACAAGCTGCACCTCCCCAGTACAGTGGCTGGATGCAACAGGAGGAGAGGTGGACCCATCCAGCCACCTCCACCAGCTACTACCCTCTATCAGCAGCACCACCACCGCCAGGGAGGCAATGGCTGCCAGGGACAGTGGCCACCACCCAATATGGGGCATATGCCTCCCAGTTAAACCCACCCTCCTGGATGGCTCCACAGCATGCCCCAAGGTATGATACCAGGTGGGGTCCAAGTACCTATCAGTGGCCACCATATGACCCATGGCCACTGGACTACCCACACCTGGGCCTGATTGGTGAGCCCCAGCGCCCCCTACCCAGGGACATTTTCACACCTCCACCAGCACACCCATCATTGGGCAGCTCGGAGTCACTTGATGTGGTAGGCATATGCCCATCATCTGCACCAGTCACTCCAACAGCTGTCACAGCAGCCACAGCACCTCCAGCAGCACCAGAGCAAACAGTACCTCCAGCAACACCAGAGCAAACAGCACCTCCAGCAACACCAGAGCAAACAGCACCCTCAGCAGCAGAGGAAACAGCACCCTCAGCAGCAGAGGAAACAGAACCCTCAGCAGCAGAGGAAACAGCACCCTCAGCAGCAGAGGAAACAGCACCCTCAGCAGCAGAGGAAACAGCACCCTCAGCAGCAGAGGAAACAGCACCCTCAGCAGAAGAGGAAACAGCACCCTCAGCAGAAGAGGAAACAGCACCCTCAGCAGCAGAGCAAACAGCACCCTCAGCAGCAGAGCAAACAGCACCCTCAGCAGCAGAGGAAACAGCACCCTCAGCAGCAGAGGAAACAGCACCCTCAGCAGCAGAGGAAACAGCACCCTCAGCAGAAGAGGAAACAGCACCCTCAGCAGAAGAGGAAACAGCACCCTCAGCACCAGAGCAAACAGCACCCTCAGCAGCAGAGGAAACAGCACCCTCGGCAGCAGAAGACTCAGCACCCTCAGCAGCAGAGGAAACAGCACCCTCAGCAGCAGAGGAAACAGCACCCTCAGCAGCAGAGGAAACAGCACCCTCAGCAGAAGAGGAAACAGCACCCTCAGCAGAAGAGGAAACAGCACCCTCAGCACCAGAGCAAACAGCACCCTCAGCAGCAGAGGAAACAGCACCCTCGGCAGCAGAAGACTCAGCACCCTCATCAGCAGAGGAAACAGAAGCATCAGTGACACCGGGCACATCCACCTCCAGCACCGCACGTCTCACAGGGATGGAGGCGGAGTGTATGGCCCTGCAGAGGAGACTACTCCGGTCGAGCAGGAGTACTGACAACAACATTACAAGGAGCAGGAGGCAATCCAGAAGGAACATTGCACAATTGGAGACCAGGATCCAAGGCTTGGAGTCGGAGGTGGCCAGGGGGAACACACTACTCCAGCAGCTCAGGACTGGTGTGATGGACATGTTAACACAGGTCCTTGTGGAGTTGAGGGAGATCAACCGCAGGGAGAACCTGAGGATGGAGAGGGAGAACTTGCGTTCCACTGAGGGGTCTACTGCAACCACCACCCCCTCCAGTGTTACCCCTGAAGCCACACCTAGGGGGCAGAGGATTACCAGGAGTTCAACAAGGGCATCCACCTCTGGCACCCAGGCTAAGGCCCCCCACCCAAAAAGGAACAAATGAAAGGCCCAACCTGTCAACTTTCCCCTCAATAAAAAAACCTTTTTTTGTATTCCTGTCTGATCTGTTGTGTCTTCAGTTATGGATTGGGTGGCAGGGTTGTCTCCAATGCATTGCCATACAATGCAGTGAACACAACCTCTGCCTGGGTGAAATGTTAGTGGGATGCTACAACATGGGTTCACACACACACGTTGTACAAATTCAACTTGTAATACATCCCTGGAGCCATATTACACCACTGTGTTATATGGCGGTGTTGTGTGTTGAATTTGAACAACAAAACATACCCCTTAGCACAACAAATTGTACAACACTGAACATTTGTCTACATCATATGTTGTGTTTAACCCTTTGAGTGCCAGAGTGGTAGGCAACGCATTTTAAAGAAATGCGTTGGGGACCACTCTTGCCCTCAGTGGGTTAATGGGATAACCAGACAAACAGCTCTGTGACTTAGCAGGGACATTATAAGCAGGACAGATAAATGGGACATGTATCCATATTGTCTTGGATTCACACACTCACTGTGCAACTGACTTACTGGGGAAGCCAATATTTTTAACCTAGGATTGCAATGTGTAGCACACACATTGATATCCTGGGCTGAGCATTGGGGTCTCCAGTAAGTTGAGTTGCTGTTTCCCTAAGGGTGTAACAGACTTCACCAGTGATAACACATGTCCACTTAGTCTGGTTGTTCGTTGATATAGCCCATGTACTGAGATATGTCAAAGTGGAGCAATATCTCAGAACATGGATTATAATGAGCAATACAGATACTGTGGACAGGTATTCACTGTGGAAGTATGTCCCCTGTATCACCTCTTCATCACTCCCACAACACATTGGTGCATCACTGCCACCATCATCTGTTTCATGGATACATCACAGAGTCCACTCACTGGCAAACAAGTGGTGGACTCCTGTGATGAGGGTGATGCCTTTCCATGTATGGGGGATACTCTACCCTGGGTGTGGTAACGCATTGACAAATGTTTTCTCAAATATATCCTCCTACAGACACAGATAGAATGGTGATGGTTCATCTTTATTGTGTCTCAAAGTACATTAGAATGCACATGTATTTTCTGTGTGTATTGCCTATATGCATTGAACACCTGTATGAGAACACTAAATGTACTTTGAAACTAAATCGTACTACTTCAGTAACACTGCTGCCCTGCTCATGTGTTGTCCACAAGGTTTGACAACTCTGTAGCTGAGCATCCTAACTGTACAGGTTATAACACTCAAGAATTAGTGTTTTCTGTGTCTATATGAGAATGTTCCAGTAGCGGTTTGTGTGAACCTCCGGTCAAACTTTGCATCACCAACAACATCACCATAAACAGCAAGGGGTGATCTTCATGAAGGTGTTGTCAAGACATCAATCCAGTCACATGGAAGATCTTCAGTTCAAGGATGGATCATGTTACGGATGCCTGTGGGAGAAGAGGACAGGATTTGGAGCAGTAGACCTGAACTGATCATCAAGCAACAACAATTTAGTCTTTTTAATCCCCTCAAATTTCACAGTTACAGGTGAGTACACAAACCATTGCTTGACAATGTGTTGTGTACTCATCTGTAACCAATTCTGTGGGGAACTAAGGACATGTGCACCAGCCCTATGGATATGTGCCCCTGACATGTATACACACATTAACAAGTGTTCTGAGAGCTCCATGGAAGTAATGACATTGTGCTGCCACTGTGAAAGTGACAGTGGCAGCCCAATGTCATTTGTTCCATGGAACTGTTAGGACACATTTGTTGATGTGTGTATTCATGTCAGGGGCACATATGTCTGCACACTCACAGGTCAGCATGGAGTCCCTGGTAATCTGATCTACGTCTCATGACCTCTACATTGTGTGACAATACCACTGTACATCCACCCCTCTGCTGCTCTTCTCAGCTCTAGCACAGTACAGGTCCCATATTGAGTCTAATGTCCCTTTAACCCTTGATGTGCCTGAGTATTATCCAATGCATATCATTAGATAATACTCTTTCGCTACTGGGCTAGCATGGTTGTTCAGGCTATAATCATGGCATATCCAGTTAGTTGCTGTCAATCAAGCCGTGTTAGGTGATGAACATGGGTAATATGTTGTACCTTGTTTCTCCTGGGGGTGTGCGTGATATCCTTGGGGTCTGTATGTCAACGTGGAGAGTGGAATGGAGGATGGTTTTTGAGTCCACACACACAATTTGCCACGTCCACTGCCAGTACAGTGCTGTGTCACTGTTCCTGTGGGGTGAGACATAACAAAATGTGCAGTGTGGTTAGTGTCACAGGACTGATGGGGGACTTGCATGGATTGTTTGCATGCGTGTGTTATACTCACAGGTGAAGTGTTCCGTGATGAGCCTGTCTCTGATCTGTGCCCCTCTCATGGTCTCCTCCACATGCCCGATGTCCATGGGCACTTCCTGTATGGGGGGGTCCGGGATGTGCTCCAGCAGCCTGGTGTCCACTGCGATGTTGTGCAGTATTGCGCACGCCACAATGATGTCACACACCTTAGCCGGTGCATACTGCAGTGCTCCCCCAGAGTGGTCCAGACATCGGAATCTTGACTTGAGGAGCCCAAATGTTCGCTCAATGGCATTCCTCGTTCTGGCATGAGCCTGGTTGTACCTTTCCTGGGCATGTGTTTGGGGATTGGCCAGAGGGGCCAGTAGCCAGGACTTGCATCCATAGCCAGCATCACCTGTGTAATGTGAGTGACATGGTGAGACAGGGAGCACATGTTGTGTGAATGATATTTTGTGTAGTGGACATAGTAGCTGTGGGTCAGGTGCATGCTGATCAGCGTGGTGTGTATGCCAGGATATTTTGCACAGACATTCATGATCCTCATGTTGCTGTCACACACCATCTGCACGTTGATGGAGTGGAAGTTCTTCCTGTTGATGAATAGCTGTGCGTCACATGCTGGGGTCTTAATTCGGACATGGGTGCAATCTATAGCACCCATGACCCTGGGCATGCCTCCCCTTGCGTAAAAGGCCTGCTTGACGTGTATCCAGTCCATGTCGGTGGTGGGAAAATGTATATAGGTACTGGCCTTGCTTTTGAGGGCTGGCAGGACCTGGGCCAGCACCCTGGAGAATGTAGCCTGTGATATGCCAGATGCGTAACCCTCAGTGGACTGGAAGGCCCCGCTTGCCATGAAGTGTATGGCACAGAGTAGTTTCTGCAGGCCAGTTAGGGCATGGTTGTGGATGTAGATGGGATCCACCTGCTCCTTGATGACCTCATACAAGGCAATGATGCTATCAGGCCTCAACCTGTAGCGATCAATGACCTCGTCATCAGTCATTCCAAAGAGGGTGACCCTTGGGCGGTATACCCTAGGCCTTGGTGGTCGTCTATACATCCTCTGCCCTCCAGGTGGGGATGGACTCCTGTGTGGCTGCTGAGCCAGAGCCTCCTCACTTGCAACAGGTGAAGGCTGTTGATGAGGCGTGCTTGGAGGTTGCTGATGTTCCCTAGCTCTCTCCCTTGCATGCCTTCTCCGCAGTCTTTGCAACAATATGTAGCCCAACATACTGTTTGCTCTCTATATCTGTCTCTATCTGTCTCTCTCTCTCTACCTCTCTCTCTCTCTTTCTATATCTATCTCTCTCTATCTCTCTCTCTCCCTCCCTGAGTGGAAAACAAGCCACAAGTGAGTGTGTTGAGTTGTCCCTTTAAGTACTTGCTAGGGCGTTGTGTAGGTGTGGTGATGAGGTGAGTTCTAACCAATGGTGTGTTGTTTTTGTCCAGGTAAGTGTTTGCAGGTGTGTGTGTGTTATAAGATGTGGTGTGTTGTGCTTGTTATGTGTGTGCCATTTGCGGGCGTGCAGTTGTGGGGTGCAGGTCGCGTGTTGATGTTGCCCAGGTGAGCTTATATTTGCAGGTGTCTGCTTTGTGTGATAACCCCCATTGTTCCGTGCCATGTTGTGTTGTTGTTTTTTTGTGTGTCGTTGTCCCTGTGGTGTTGGTTATTGTTGTGTGTGGAGTGATTTGTGTTGTGTGTGCATTTTTTTGTGTTGTTTTGGCATTGCACGGGTTAATTTTACCATTTACATGGTTGTGCGGTAAGCATTTTGTGTATTTTCCTTTGTAACGGGTGTTTTGTTTTGCCCGTTAAGTGTCTAACGTGTGAGAAAAGCGAGTCTTAACTTTTAGCCGCAAGCCTTTGAATAGCTCTGGGGTATGTTGTTCCATGCGTCTGAATGCACGTAAGTGTATCGGCCGTAAGGATTCTGCAACTGCTGTTAGCTGTTCTTTAGACGGATCTTTGAATTGCAACATGACACTTAACGCACCCGTTAGTGATTTTTTTTTACTAACAGCTGCCTTTAAATCTAGCCCCTAGTAACCAGACCTCACTTACAAATATCCTGCCATAGTTAAGTTAATAACATATTAAAATGTATCCATGAGTACATACCACTAAATATAAAAAAAACCCATAATTATAACCAAATGTTATAATAATATTCAAATTATCCAAATCATTGACACACTTGAAATCAAAGCCTCAGTTTCGCTTGGCATAATGATACTTATAGATAGCTTCAACCATTATAGCCAACATCTAAGGCTAGAGTAGTGAGACAAACACACGCCCATCCTCCAACCTGACCAGAGCTGCAAATCTACATGCTCAATGACTCAATTTCCCGGAACATACCATAAAACAAACATCCAAGCCTCCATTTAATTCTTCCAATAGGGGGATATGCATATACAAATGGCCCGCTAATTTCAAAGGGGAACACCTCCACATATATAACATAGGATTTGTGGATACAATGATTCGTACCATAGAGACCTCACTTACATGGTCACATGATCACAGAACCATGATCTCCCATGTAAATGAGATAAAGTGTATCCCCATCATTGGGTGATTAATACACACACAGCACATGTATAAAAGGAAAAACTTCATACCAAGCTTGAAATAAAATGTGTGGCACTACTGGGTCATTAATATATATGTACATTTATACATACACATATATTGGTTATAAGATACACACGTACATATATCATATCATAAAACAAATATCCGATTGGTATGTCATAATGGATTCAGATACAATATATGCCATGCAATATAATCCAAAATTTGTATATGAACAATATATAAACTATATCTATAAACAAAACAACTGAAAAATATATATATATTAATATTGCTAACCCCAGACACCTACAATCTATATACTAAAACCTATACAAAAATTATAAAACCGTCTATATGTGCTCATTTAAACCCTCAAGTTTCAAAGTGTGCATATACGAAACATTCAAAATGCCTCCCTATTTAATTTATTAAGTCGACTCCCTTTTACATTGTGAGGTGTATATTCTAAAAGGTGTAATGCTAAAAAGTTCTGGATTCATAAAGTGACAATTGGTGCAATGGTGGGATGCACTATGCTGCAGGAACCCTTGTAGGATATTCCTCCTATGATGCCCAAAATGACGCCTAAGTGTCTGGGTGGTCCTGCCAATATACTGCATCCCGCAGATGCATGTAATTAAAGGGATAGTAGTATCTCATACTAAATTAAGGTTCCTTGATTCCCTGTACTTTGTCAACAGTGCAGAGAGAGCTGTCAATGTTTTAATCAGTCTACTTGTTGTGTAATTTTATTGTAAAGTGTTTCCCTCCCATCCTTTTTAGTTATGTCAAGCAGCCTCCCCTCAGATTTGAAATCCGGCCACCAGACCAGACAGATCGTAACAAGGGACAATCTTCCTTCTATCAGCAATTGAAAACCCTGCCCCCCCTTGATGAAGGAGGGCATGTTTTTCCTTATATTAACAGAAGATTGTCCCTCATCGTGATCCATCCAGTCTGGCTTTCTGATCTGAAGACAGAAGATTGATGTAAATAAAAGGGGCAGGAGGGGGACACTTTATAATAAAATTACACATGAAGTAGACCGATTAAACATTGTCATTGCTCTCTGCACCATTGACAAAGTATAAGAAATCAAGGAACCTTAATTTACCATGAAACATTACTTGCCCTTTAAATAAACAATAAATGATGAACCACAATTCATATAGTGACTAATTTGAAATACCTCTCCTGTACGTGTGAGAAAAATATGAACAAGTGAGGCATCGTGAAACACCATATTTAAAACTACCAACCAAGTCCAGAATGACTGACTTTGTTCCTTTGCATCCATCTTTGAGAGAGAGTATTGGCCCCAAATCTAAAGTTGTTTTTAAGAGAGCCCTACCATAAAGAATACCATAGCACCCAGTAATATTAGGAACAAAGCCATTCTGGATGGACTGGCATCAAAGACTCTGATATATCTATCCCTGTAAATAATTTTTTGGCTAAGGTTGGTAGTTTTAAATGTGTGTTTCATGAAGACTCACTTGTGATTGAGGGCTCTATTGTGTCAATCATTGTATCAATAGATCCTATGTTTTAAATATGGAGGTGTTCCCCTTTGAAATTAGTGGGCCATTTGTCTATGCATATACCCCTATTGGAGGAACAAAATGAAGGCTTGGATGTTTGTTTTGGGGTATGTCCTGGGAAATTGGGTGGGTCATGGCGCACGTGGATTTGCAGATTTGGTAGGGTTGATGGATGGGCATGTATTTGTCTCACTACTCTAACCTTAGATATTGGCTATCGTAGTGAGCTATATATGTTTGCATTTTTTATTGCAGTTAACGAATTATGTTCCCGATCAGGGGAGTTAATTCCCTTGAAGTGTTTATCCATTTTTTTCTATATATAAACCAGAGATAGTGGCATGTGAGTAATCTGATACACATTATCGCTGTGCTTTATATTTTATACATACTAAGAGCAGCCTTACACATTTCTAGTTCAGTACTGAACATAGTTGTACCAGGACAAATACCAGTTTGTCAAAATTGATAACTGGCTTGTTAATGGGTTTCTTAGAGCAAGGGTATTCCAGGACATAAACCGGCTTGTCAGTATTTACTAATAAAACTCTATTAGCGGAACATCAAATGTGAAGATGGTAACATCCTGAGTCCTGATCATAGCAACGTGAGTTTCACACTGAAATTCTTCAATAAGGCAAACAAGAAGAGCCCAGATTCCTGGTCTTATTTTAACTCTTATATACACCGCTTCACTATGGTCATGTGTTTCATATGATCACTGGTAAGAGGATGTATATTTAACCCTTGGATTGAATGGAAACAGAATCTCATTCTACATTGGTCTGAGAATAAATATGAAGTGTCTGAATGACCCTAGCAAGGATGATAATTTGAAGTAAACCCAGTTCAGTGGACATATCTTTGTCACAGGTAAAGTGTTTAAATGCTTAACCCATAGACACAAAGGTCTCACAATGAAATACATTTTAAAACATTTTAAAAAAAGAATAAAAGGTATATTTCTCATAGAAGGGGGTGACAAAAACTCAAATTATGATAGAAATATTGGGTTCCAGACAGTCAAAATTTGCACATTCAGTTGAGATACATTATTTCAGCTTTAGATGATTAAATATGCACACTTAGTTGAAATTCTTCTATTAAACCTTGGGGATGCAGGGTATTAAAGTAAAAAATCCACTTGTTTTCATATTTTTATAACAGTCTATCAAGGTCTCCACCTCTGATACCAAGTTTGAGTGCTTGAAGGCCCCAAACATTTAAGGAATCTAGTTTGTTTTGATGACACATCATGAAGTGTTTAGCTATTTTTCTCCCCTCTGTCATTGTGTGCCTTGGTGCATTATTGATACTATAGACATGCTCTCATATTCTGTGTGAGAGTTTCCTGATGGGTTTTGCCCACATATCTCATACCGCAGGGACAATCAAGGCAATATATCATTTCCTTAGTCTTGCAAGTAATACATTCGTTAATTGTCTTACATCTACCAAATCTGTCGGTTACTGATTATGTAGTAACCACAGGTTTGCAAATAATGCATTACCCACAGGGAAATGAGCCTTGAATTTTGTCACCATGGGAGTTTCAAGGTGACTTTTTACCAATTTGTCCTTAATGTTTGGGGCTCTTTTACAACACATTTGAAAACGATTGTCCAACTTAATTTTCATATCAGGATTAATCAATAATAAATGCATATGTTTGTTCATGATATAGATCAATAAATCTAATTGGCAATTGTAAGCGGTGATGAAATGAATATGTTCATCTTGTTTTATCAATGTATTCTTCTTGTTATATAAGAAATAAGGTCTTGACTAGGGATGAACGAAAAATTACTCTTCAAACCAAAATCGGCGAATAATAGCACTTCCCACTTGGCTAATAATTTCCCACGAAAAGTGCTAGCTTATTCCATTGAAATCAATGGGAACTTTGAATTTACACACAACACATAAAAAATATTATTTTATTTCACAAAGGCATAATATAAAAGGGGTATGAGGGTGACTGTGTTGGTGGAGTGTGGGGAAAGAATCAGTTGAACAGGGAATTTTTTTTTTTATGTTTACTGGGATTGGGGGGCAGTTAATAAAAAATACCAAATACAATTAAATATACCCCATAACACATAGTATAAAAGGGGTCTGAGGAGGGTGCCAGTGTTGGTGCGTGGAGATGGAAAATAATCAATTGAAAAGGGAATTTGTTTTGGGGGGTTTGTTGACTGGTATTGGGGGGACAGTTAATTAAAAAATAAAGAAATATAATAAAATAAGAAATTTGTATGTAACGTGATGGAGACAAGAACCCCCTGATGTAAGCTGCCACTGGAGTGGACTGATACTTGGCGTGACGGAGTATTTTGTAGAGGATGATTTGTAAGGTTTGTTGTTAGATGCCCAAGCCCTAAGGAAACATTGATTTATAGGGATTAGGCTTGTTTGACACAAGCCCTAAAGAAACATTGATTTGTAGGACTTAGGCTTGTTAGAAACAAACCCCCAAACATTTTTATTTTTTGTCTTCCTATTTTTTTTTAACCCCTTAAGGACCCTTGGCATGTCATGGGTTGGGGAGCAATAAGGACCCATGATGTGCCAGAACACGGAATTCAGGGCTCCCCGAGCGGCTGCACGCCCTTCGAGGAGTCCTGAATCGGATGCTGAAAAAAAAAAGGTCTGTGGTCCTTAAGTGCCGGCCGGTTCATAAAGGGTTAGGCACAAGCCCTGAGAAAACAAAAAAATGCCCTACTGGCCTAGTGCCAGAATTTGTGACTGCTTTTCTTTCTGCTGAGTTGTTAAAGCAACAGGATGATTAGTCAGCTCAAAGGGAATGGAATCAACAACAGCAGTAACATGGCAGATGAATGAGGAAGGTTCCACTTGCCACAATTAGCTCTAGTGATGCACCTGAGCAGTAGCAGCACCATAACTAGCTAAGGGGATATGTGGAAAAGAGAAGAAGTTGACCACCTGCCCCTCCTCCAAAATCATGGGTGTGTTGAACTAGACTAGAAATATTTTCCTTGAGAGCGGGAACTGTAACTCTCATCAGTAACTGCAAAGTGCACAGTGTGTGTGGTAAATAACGCCCAGCACAACTGTATCTAAACACCATGACACCAGAAACCAAGTACTGCTGTTGTCACTATGCCCCTTGTCCACACCCCACTAAAGACACATGACAACTTGAAGACAGTTTAATAATACTGATGAAAGCTCCCTGCCACCAACATAGCATATAAAGCGTGATGGAATCTCCTCGGATGCGCTTTATACCCTGGTTGCGATTATCCTCCACCACACTGCCATGTGTGGTCAGTGCACCACAAAGTGTGCAGTGGGTGGACACAAACTGCCACATCCTGATATCTACAGAATGGCTATTGCTTGGCAGGGGAGGTAACTATGAACTAGGTGGATTGGCAGAAGATGTTACCCTAGAGCAAGAAGGTGATGGAGAGGCAAAAGTTTCGCTCATCATTAAGATTCCTGCCTGGCTGGGTTTCTCAATTCTTCCTCCACCTCACCACTTGTTGCCTTGGGGGAGTGTAAGGGGGTACAGCAACAACGGTACCAGATTTCTTTGGTGGGTGTTTGTCTTTAACATGTTTCACATAAATGTCATGGTGTCTGGATATCATGTGTGTTATCAGGGCGGTTGTGCCATGCGTGTTTCCCTTTTCACTGACTTGTCACAAATTGTGCGCTTTGCCTGCTCCATGAAATAGTCCCACACCCAGGATGTCAGAGTGAAGGGGAAAGGTGGAGAAAAATGGCCTTTTTCTTCTTCTCCTCCACATTCCCCTTCAATAGCTGGGGCAGAGGATGATGTTGCTGCTGTTGCTGCTATTGCCTCAGAATCAGCACTGCAACTAGGACCAACTTCTGGCAAGTTGATCCTGTCCTAGTCCCACATCACTAGATCCGATTCCCATGGTGGTCTGTGGCAAACTAGCATGCTACTCAGCATCCTGCAACTCAGCAGCAGCAAGAATTAAAGCAGTAACAAACTCCACAAATTGCAAAAGCTCATAGTGGTGGTGGTGGTGGTGACGTCATCCCCATACCTGTCTCCCATGTGCGTAAGCACATCACAGCCACTAGCTGTGAGTGAATTGGAACAGAGACTGCCCATAAATAAAGGCATTCTCTGTTCAAATTTCCTCAGTGTGGAATGGGAATTGGCCAATGAAGTCATGAAGGGGGGATGCCTCCTCCGCCAACACACACAGAATAATTATTTTAACAAAAGTGACAACATTTTAAATAACAGGAGGCATGTTATTTGATGATCACCTGCACACTAATGCATGGTTTAACCCTTTGAGCCCCAGAGAGGTGAGCAACAAGTACCCCTCTGGCACCCAAGGGGTTATACTATGTATAAGTGTACAGGTTATTTTATGCAAACATGTATTTATACTTACTTTTATTTTTACAGCTACAAGACTAGAAAAAAGATGATGTAAGAGAGACAACAAAAGAGAAGAAAGAAGATGGACAGTAGATGACGAGGATACTGAAGACTGGACATCAGGATTAAAGGTAAGTGTAACTTTGCAGGGGATGTTGGTTCGTTACTTAGTCTATTTAAACTATAAGTGCCTGCAGGGTATTTTACCCCCTCTCACAGGGGTAATCCTACTAACATTGAACAATTTTTAGGTACTTTAAATATATTGATATAGGGCTTAATGCACCATATCAATACATCCACTGGGGACATAGTATTTTGCCTTTCAATTGCTGCATCAGCTGACTAAAGATCTGATAAGGGACTTTAGTAAAAAAAATGTTTTAAATTTAATATGCTAAAGTGAGTCCCTATTGAATGGCAACTTGTGGTGTTTTTTTATTTTTAGTGGGCCAAAACTCATCTAACTTTAGCAGCTGGCAGGGTTTTTTTTTGCTGGTATTCTTTCATAGCACAGGTAATTGAATCTCTTACTGTGCTTGAAAAAATGCTGTCAACTGTCAGTTTCATCTGCCTTGAAATCGAGTCCTTTATATTTATTCTCAGAACAATATAGAATGAGATTCGGTTACAAGTTGTATCCCCTTACCATTGAGCATATCAAACACTTGACTATAGTGAGGAGGTTATCTAAGAGTTTAAATAAGACAGTGAATCTGGGGCTTTTGTTGTTTGCCTTATTGAAGAAGCTCATTGTCAAATGAGTGTTGCTGTAATCAGGACTCAGGCTGTTACCAGCCTCCCATTTGATGTTCTGCTAATAGAGTTTTATTAGTTAATACTGACAAGACAGGTTATAGATTTTTGATGGGTCAGATAAGCATAGCCTATCTCATAATTGTGGAAATTACTGTTCCTGTGAATGCAATATAAATGTAGATATGTTAATGTTGAGACTTAAATATATAAAAATGGGTGGGACATAATAACAATTATAACAAGGGGAGATATGATGAATGAGAAATAAATGTTAGGAGAAAGATGACACAGAGGTTTGTTATGAGGGTGGATGACTGAAAGAGGTTTGGTAGGAGGGAGGATGACTGAGAATGGTGTAGTAGGAGGAAGGACAACTGAGAGTGGTTTGGTAGGAGGGATGATGAATGAGACATGTTTGTTAGGAGACAGGACAGAGTTTATTAAGAATAAAATAATATTATGTGTGTGCTTAATCCATGGGTGGGATAATGAAGAGGATTCCAATGTTCATATGTGCAGCTTATGTTGTGGGTAAAAAACAGCACAACAAACAAGACATCACTAAGCGTAGTTGTCTGAATAAGAATTATTGGTTAATCCCATGTACCCTTTAGGTGGTCTACTCACGTTTTTTAGAGGCTTCCCCTGATTCAACATCAATATTAGGTCATCCTCAGCCTCACCTGCCACTTCTTCCCCACTAGTTTTATATATAGGTTTTCTGCGGTCTCAAATAATTTTATTTTACTTTTACCCTTAGAGGAATTTTCAGCACTTTCTTCACTATTTTGAGGAAAGATGTTTTTGCTCTCACTGTCAGGAACATCAGCTGTTTGAACTGCTACACCTTCCTCCATTATGACATCAACACTAGACTGTGACTTTTTGTCATCTTCAGTGTTCTTAGCTGGTTTATTAATATTAGTTATGGTCATGGTGGAGCTTGTTATGTGATTTTGACAAACAGCCTCATTAAGAGGAAAGATCACCATTGCTTATTATGTACGCTCTAGCAACTGTGGCTGCAATCAGTTTTTGGACTACCACTTTACTAGCATGAGCCTTCACTTCTACTACTCCTTTTGATCTACCCCTGCCCCTAGTACATTTGCTGAACATTATTAAACAGTGAAGTACACAACAGAACTGACTGTGTGTGATGTCTCATCCTTTACAAAATGCTCTATCTATTCTACAATCTGTCTGCCTCAGTAACAGCTCACATCAGTGTCCCTGTCACCTATCAGTCTGTTATTATTAACTATTTATAATGTTTTTAATATTTTTTTTTATTAACTGTCCCTATCAGTGTGGAAAAATAAATAACACTCCCCTTGCAGCCGGTTCTTCTACTAAACTCAATTAACAAAGAGAACAGCCATCAGAATGGAACTTAGATCTACAGTTGCTTGTGTCATCTCAGTCACACATAATTTTGGGGCATTTGTGGTAAATCTCCTTTGCTCCATTTACACAACCACAGACTCCCTTAAAATAGAGAACAGCCAGAAAAGGAAGCAACACAGATGCCTGTGTCTTCCTAGTTGGCCACAGGCGACCAAGATTTTGTATGTGATATAGAGCATTGAGTGCACTGTAGGAGCTAATAAAATGTGCACATATTTTGCAGGCAATAGTAAGCATCTCTCTGAGAGTTTAGGATTCTGCTAGGAATCTGTTCACAATTAAATATAGCACATGGGCAAAGCAGGCCACATGCGTAATATCACTTATTGTCAAGGCAGCAATTATGGTAGAGATGTTATCGGCAGACGCAACACAAGCTTTTAAGGTGCGGGGTACAAGCCATTCCTCTATCCCCTGCTCTGCGGCTATGTGGGACTGTCTCTCAAAACTCTGCATGCACAAGGTGGAGTGGCGATGGTATGGGCTATCATGCCACTGCATTTTAATCAGACTACCATAACCAGACGCGCAATTACTGGGTGTCATTTGATGCTGTATGCTAGTGATGCCCACTAGTGGTATTGGTAGGGAAACCCAGTGACAGTCATATAGTCTGTGCTCTGACCACTTGTACACATATCTGTTGTCAGGTGAATGTTCTTGCTGTACGCACTTTCCAGCCCTTTGCCCACCACACTAAACACCTGCCTGTACAAAACAGGTATAGGTCTCATGGGTAAATAACTGTGGCTTGGGATATGCCATTGTGGATCTACACATAACATACATTCGTCGAAACCTTGGTTTTCTACAAAAGAATACAGCAGCATGTCCACTGCCATCATCTTGGCAACCTTGCCATTTCACAGGCGTACTTTGGGATTGAAGTTTTTGACTTCTTCCTAGGAACTCAGTGTGAGTTGGCAGGACATGGCAGAAGAGCTCTGTAACTTTATTGCTTTAACAACATGAGTAGAGGAGGTGGTGGAGGTAGAGGCTGCATGTGAGTGCAGTCTATGATTCTTGTTATCTCCTACAGCAATGCCAGTCATGATAATCCTCTGAAGCAGGAACCATAGCTGTTATCTGGATTGAACTAATTGTTGGCAATGGTGCACTCTCTGACACATCAATAACATCACTATTTCTCTTATCTGCCCTAGAACCTTGAGAACTTTTTGGAATGCTCCTGCTAGTTGTGGCACCTCTGACCTGCTGATAATGTGTCTCCCTGGCAGACCTGTGGTTGTCCTTCAGGTGGGATCTCATAGAGGAGGTGCCTAGTTGTGGACCTGCTTTCCCTCTGCCCATATTCTTTTTGAACAGACAACAGATAGCAATATGCTTATCTTTTGGTTCCTGAGGGGCTGCTTCTACTTCTACTGGGGATAGATGTTGATGAAATTCTATTGCTACTACTATTAGATGTCAAAGTTCCAGCAGTTCCAGCAGTAGCCATAGTTAAGGGTGTGGATGTTAATATCCTGTGTTGATGTTGTTGTTGCTGCTGGTTACTCAACACGTGTGCGTGGCTGATTGGGACTTGGACGTGGAAGTGGTGATGATGTTGTTGATGACTAACAGGATGATTGTGTACTTTTGTCATCTTTACTTGTTCAAGGTCAAAGTTTCCAATGGTTTTCTCAAAGAGTTTATAGACAGGCACAACTCTCCTTTTCATTGGTGTAAGACTGAGCCTTTTCCTTTCTGCTAACTATCTGGCCATGTCATCATCTCTCTCACTCTCAACTTCATCTGTATCTGAAGAAGTAGAGGATGCTGGAAGGATATATTCAAGATCTACATAAGCATCAGTCATCATTACGTCATCCTCAGCATCGCGTACCACTTCTTGCCCACTACTCATATTTCTCTAAGCTTTTAGAGGTGTAAAACAATTTATTTTTATTTTTTTCACAAACTTCACTACTACTTTGACGACAGATGTCTTTGTGCTTGTTTGTCACACCGACAGATGCAGCAGTTGGTTCAACTGATACACCTTCCTCCATTATGCCATTGTCATCAACACTAGAATGCAACTCGATGTCATCTTCATTGTTCTTCTTATATGTATTTTTTTGTACTGGCGCTCGTGGTGGTGGTTGATCTTTTGATGAGACCTTGACATACCGCATCCTCCCTGGAGGAAAGGGATCATAATCATTTATTGCACACGCTGCACCAACCATGGCTGCAGCCAGTTTTTGAACTACTTCTTTGCTCCCACATCTCTACACTGCTCCACCTTCCCTCATCCCCCTGCCCCTTGTGCATTTGCTGGACATTACTCAAATACTGAGTGTGTTTTTACTCTAAAGTACACAAGACAACTGATGTAATGTGATGCATTGCTTTGGACCTCAACAAAATTCTCAATCTCATCTGCTATCTAGTCTGCCTCAGTCACACAGCTCATGTCAGGGTCTGTCACCTATTTTTTCTTTCTTTACAGTTGTCCTGTCCATCCAACCTTATCACTGTCAAAAACAATCATAACTAAATCAACAACTTCTTTCCCCACACTTCCCATCACAGAGATAATAACAGCAAGATCAGCAAGGAAATCAACTTTCAAATCAAATTGGTCAGACAGAATGTTAAGGTGTTTTGGGTCCACCTCCTTTGCTCCCCTCTCTCACACCCCAGACTTGTCCAACACAGTGATAATAACAGCAAGATCAGCAAGGAAATTTGACTACAGCTTAATGTGTCTTTCAAATCGTATCAGTCAGACAGAATTTTGAGGTATTTGGGGTCAACCTACTTTCTCCCTTTTTATCCCCCAGAGTGTCCCCAGACTCCCCTAATACAGCAAACAAATGTCCTACCTAAAATACTCCCTAAAGTAAGCTTCAATTCCCCTTTATTTGCCTATCTTCTCTAGCTCAGTGGCAGAGGGATCTGCAACGCATTGCAGAGAAGTGTTGTGGACCTCTCTGGGCTCAAAGGATTAAGCAACATATCAGTGCCTATGAACATTTACATATGCCTCCATTAGTTGTCCTGGAAATTGGCTTATTTCCAGGACAACTAATGGAGGCATATGTAAATACTGCCGCTGTTTAGCAGCCTTTTGGGAACTTAACGCACAAAATGGATGTTTGGCCACAAGACCATTTCTGTGACCTAACCTCCACTGTGCTTTAAGCCGGTAGGACATTTGAATACCAACCAAGACATTTTCTTTTTGTCAGTCGGTATCTATTTTGCCCTACCGGCTTTTTTATCTCAAACATCTTGATCAAGGCCAGAATGTCATGCTGAGTCTGATATTCTTTTATATGCCTGCAGGAAAAGAAGAGAAAACTGGAGTGGAGAAAAATTCAATCTTCCCATTGATTTCAATGCAATGAGTTAGACAAAAAAAAGCAGGAAAACAACACTTTTTGCAGGAAATTTTTCACTATGTGGAAAGTTCCAGTTTTCAGCTATTTTGGTTTGAGGCGAAAATCAGCTTCTAGCAGGGGGGGATTACAAAACCCCCTAGAAGCTGATTGGGTGGGAGGTATACAGCCCAGCTAATTGAAGGCTGCCAATTATTTTGAACAGAAACTGGCATATAAAAGCCAGTCTCTGTTCAAACCTCTCGCAACAGCACAATACGTTGGAAGGTGGGGGCTCTGTCAATCTGCATGCCTGCTGCCACCAGCAGAGAAAGCTGTGATAAGGGGACATTTGGCCAGGATTCTTTTTTATACAAATGGCCTGTAAAAAAACTTTTACTTCAAAAACAAATGGCAAAAAATAGAAAAAAGTGTAATCGGAGGACAGAAGCTATACTTTTTTTAAACCCTTTAAGCACCAGAGGGCTAACCCTTCTGTGCTCAAAAGGTTAACTGTGGCATCTTTTTGGGGCTTTATGTATTTATTTATTTATTTGTTTTAAAGCATAACTACTACAACAGCTGCGGTACATAGGTGTGTTTGTCGCTCTGTGTTTTTTTTTCCCTTACCAGGGAAGTATAAAGAATGTCTAGCCAAACTTTTATTTGTTCTAGAGAAAAAGACATCTTAGAGCATATGTGAGGTCTCTCTAGGAAGCTTTTCTTTCTAAGGCCTTATCAAATAACTAGGGGGCCAACCCTTATGATTAAAGAAATGTGGTTCAACTACAGCAGAGGAAGGATTTTTTTTATACTTAGGTCTGTTAAATTGTGGAATTCCTTGCAAAAGGATGTGGTAATATCAGATACATTGGATACATGGGAGAGAAGATTAGATATATCTATCAGAAGATAACATACAAGGTTATACTGTGTATTAGTAGGTAAAAGAGTATATTCTGGTAAACAGACTGCTACCTATTTTATAGTCGGGAAGGCTTATGTAATTCACATTTTCTGGGTAATACTTTGGCAAAAGTTGAATTTAAGAAACCTTTTTCAACCTAATTTACTATGTAACTAAGTAAAATGCTGGTTGCCAGTAGGACCAAAACTCCAATATGCATCCAGTATATAAGATACTGTAATGTTTTTGTAGTTTAAAAAACGCTTTCCTTCACAATAAGTTTCAAATCTGTATCATCCATAAATATCCAATAGCCTTCATGCCCTGTAAAATCTATTGTGTGAGTAAAAATGACTACAACAGTCAAGTCTCCATGCATCAGGCAACTGCCACATACCTTATATGTTATGTATCGATAGAAAGCTAATTTATTAAAGTCAAAGGAACCTTTGGGTTGTTATGGCCAGAGTAAGGAAACTTGGGAGTTATTATTAGGAGAAAGTTACTTTCTATTTAATTGCAGTATGTGAAATTTAAAGGGATAGTAACACTTCGTTTTAACTTTATTTTATTTTGTAGGCATTAAAAAAACATGAAGAATGATATAAGTCTTATCTCTCAAACCTTTATGGTTTATGAGATATTCACAAGCAAAGTTCCCCTCCCCGCCCCTTTTACCTAGTGTAAGCCATCTCTTCTCAGATGTGAGTCTGGTTGTATGACAGTACAGATAACAGAAGGGGACAATTTTCTTTGTATGAAAACAATGAAAGCCCTTCCCCCCTTGACAAGGTTTTCAGCTTTTTCCATTATCTTAATTGAAGATTGTCCCTCTCTGCAGTCTATCTGGGCATCTCCCTTCTTATCTGGTTGAACAGGGGGGGGAAACTTTGTTTGTGAATATCTCTTAAACCATAAAGGTTTCAGAGATAAGACTTATATCATTCTTCATGTTTTTTTAATGCCTACAAAATAAAATAAAGTTAAAATGAAGTATTACTATCCCTTTAAGATGAGGGGAAAAAGGATTTATATATAATCCTAATTCCATGCAGTCAATACAGTGGAAAATGCCATTGGGGCTTTGGAGTCTTTACTCCAAAGCACCTGGTTTTACATGAACTGAGCAGTGGCTTTGGCCCTCCTGGCCAATCTTGTTGTAGTCACTTAAACCACCTATTTACCTTGGGTGTGTTTTGAGAAGGAATCAGGAAAACCAAGTCATTAACAATTCAAATTGATCTTTAAAATTGTACAATAAATTACATTAAACAGAAGGGTGTGCAATTCAATGTTCTGCACAACCATCTGGCCCTTAAAGGGTTAATTAATATTCTTAATTTATACAGTGCCAATTAATGTTCACTAACACATATCAATTTAAATATGGAAGAACACTTCCTACTCTATTTTGTCCTCAAAGTTTCTGTCCTATGTCTGCCACTAATTAGACAGATGGATTTTTTTGGCCATGCCCACACAATGACTACTAGAAGTACACTTTTTGATTTTCTTTTGAAGATGGCAGAAAAAAGAATATTGACGGAAAACACATATAATATTCAACATAATCACAAAGTTAACATAACTAATGCCAAAAAAGAAGGAACGCTTTTTAACATAAGTGGCTCCATCCCTGCCAATCCAGATGGGCCTCTTTTTCTTACTCTTCCATGTAATCTTTTGTTATTTCCCTGGAAGCCAAAATGGTTAAACAGATGACAATTGTGAGAACCCGGTCCCGATGGTACTGTTAAGCTATTATCTGCAGTTATATGCTTTTCTAGACACAGCTGCTCTACTCATTCCTGCTCTGGAATTAAACCTGAGGCCTCACTAGCTCTGCTTTGTGCATGCAAAGTGTTTACAATGTCTAGCAAACCTGAGTTTGTTTATAGTTCCCACTGTCTGACCTAGACTTGTTCCTTGCTTGTTTGTTATCTGTCATGATCTCTGTTATTCCCTCTTAACTACGGATGGATGAAAAATTCCACTTCAAACCAAAATCATTTAATAATGACACTTCCCACTTGGCTAATACTTTCCTGCAAAATGTGCAGTTTTTCCACATTTTTCACCTAGCTCATTCCATTGAAATTAAAGGGAGCATTGAAATTACATACAACACATAGCAAATATTATTTTATTTCCCAAACGCATAGTATAAAAGGGGTATGAGGGTTCCTGTGTTGGTGGAGTGTAGGGAAAGAATCAGTTGAACAGGAAATGCTTTTTGGGGGGGGCTTGTTGACTGAGATTAGGGGGACAGTTAATAAAATAATAACTAAATACAATAAGGCATGGTATAAAAGGAGTCTGAGGAGGGTGCCTGTGTTTGTGAGTGGAGTCTGGGGAAAGAATAAGTTGAAAGGTGATTTTTTTTTTTGACTGGTATTGGGGGGACAGTTAATAAATTAAATTAAATTAAAAATAAAATAAGAAATTGGTACATAAAGTGAAAGAAACAGGGACCCCTTGATGTAAGCTGCAAATGGGGTAGACTGATATCTGAAGGAATAGTGTATTTTGTAGAGGATGATTTGTAGGACAAGACATATGTTAGGCCCAAGCCCTGAGGAAACATTGATTTGTAGGACTTAGACTTATTACTAATGACACAAGCCCCGAGGAAACATTGATTAGTTGTAGGAAATTAGACGTGTTAGGCCCAAGTCCTAAGGAAACATTGATTTGTTAGAAACAATAACCCCAAACATGTTTATTTTTTTGTAAGCCTCTGCTGTTTTATTTTTTTTTTTTTAAAGAACAAGCCCTGAGGAAAAAAATGCCCTACTGTCTTAGTGTCAGCAGGTCATGTTGTGTTGGCCAGTTTCCACTGCCCTCGTATAACTGTGGAATATGCAAATGCTTTTCTTGCTGCTGCTGCTGCTGCTGCTTAGTTGTTTAAACAGCATGATTAGGCACTCAAAGGGAATGGGATCAACAACAGCAGTAACATGGGTGATGGATTATGAAGGTTCCACTTGCCACGGCTAGCTCCAGTGAAGCGACTGAGGCAGTAGCGACACCATAACTAACCTCCACCACTTCAGGTATATGTAGAGAAAAGAAGAAGTTGTCCAATAGCCTACCCCTCCTCCAAAATCATGGGTGTGTTATTACTAGAATAGACATTTTTCCCTTGACAGCAGGAACTGTATCTCTCTCATCAGCAACTGCAATGTGAAAGAGAAGGACAGGGAACAATGGGTACATCTGCATTTACAACAAACACGTGACCTGGCACAACTCTTTACAAACACCATGACACTTAGGGTCCCCAATGTGAAATCCCCAATAGCAACCAAGTACTGCTGCTGTCACTATGCCCTTGCCACTCCCTGCTAAGGACACACAACAATGTGCTGACAGTTTAATAGAAACTATGAACTCTCCCTACCACAGGCTTACTATATTCTGTGAGATAGAGTCTCCTCAGATGCTGCTTTATGCCCTGGTTGTGATTATCCTCCACCACACTGTCATGTGTCATCAGTGCACCACACAGTGTGCAATGGCTGGGCATGAGCTACCATATTCCGGCATCTACAGAATAGCTATCATTTGATGGGGGAGGTAATGATGAAAGAGGTGGATTGGCAGAAGATGTATTTACCATAGAGCAAAAAGGTGAGGGTGAGCCAGATGTTTTGCTCACCATCGAAGTTTCAGCCTCTGGCTGGGTTTGTCTATTCTTCCACCACTTTGATCTCTGCCATACCTCTTGTTGCTTTTGGGAGAGTCAGGAGGTACAGCAACTAGGGTGCCCAGTTTCTTTGGTGGGTGTTTGTCTTTAACATGACATAATTGTCATGGTGTCTGTGTTTCATGTTGTTATCAGGGTGTTTGTGCCAAGGAGTGTTCCCTACTTTCCCCTTTTTACTGGCTTGTCACAAATTGTGCACAGTGCTAAAGCTGATGAATGCACTGTGCCTGCCCCAAAAGAAAAATAGTCCCACACCCAGGAATTCAAGGGGGAGGGGAAAGGTGTAAAAGAATGGATTCTTTCTTCTTGTCCTCCACATTACACGTCACTGACTGGTGTAGAGGATGAAGTTCTGCTGTTGCCTCAGAATCAGCACTGTAACTAGGACCAGGAGTATTTCTGCTTTCAAGTGGAACCTGTCCTCTCCCGCATCACTGGATCCCATTCCCGATGTCTCCATGTGGTCTGTGGCACACTAGCATGCTCCTCAGCATGCTGCTGCCCTTGCAACTCAACAGCAGCATAAATTAGAGCAGTAGCAAACTCCACAAATTTCAAAAGCTCACTGCTGGTGGTGGTGATGCCCATCCCCATTCCTGTCTCCTATTCCTTCTCAGTTTGTGCTGAGTTTGTCTCTTCCACCCCAGCGTCTCCACCATCAAAATTCACACCACCCCCAATACCTCTGTGCTGCTGCGGCTCTATTACAGACATTTCCCCAGTTGGAGGAGGAGATGAGAAATGTGACAGAGGGTCTCCTAATGTCACACTTGCTAGTTTTTTGGACCTGAAGAAGGCAGACTGGCCGCACTATTAGCAGACAAAAGAAGCTGATCTGTGCTCCTGGTGATGGTGGTATTATTGTTGCTAGACAACAATTCTTCAGGATCATGTTCCACCTGGATAATGCTGTGGGGAAAAGGGGACTTCCAGGGTCAGAGGAATGGTGTGGGCTCCCTTGAACGCTAGTCTGGATGCTCTGCATTACTTCCCCTACCACTCCCCTAATTCTAGTCACCCCCGCTGCTTCACCATCACTGTTACTACTACTAATACCAACCACATCAATTTCAGTCCCTGAGTCTTCCTCCTCACTAGTAATATGATGATAACCCCTCCTTCACTCCTAACACTCTGTACAAGGGAGACTTAGGATACCCTGCTTTCACAATTGCCATCATCTCCTCCCCCACCCCTCCTGAGAAATACACAACACACTATCAGCATTTTTATCACTAGCAGCAGGTTCAGCACTGGCAGCAGGCACAGCATTGACAGCAGGGGCAGCACTGGCAAGAGCTACAGGCAGCTGATCTGTCCTGCTCACACTACTACCCACTTTTTCCTCTTCCCTTGACAAAAATTTCCCCAAGATCCCTAGGGGTGTGTAGGGGGACTGGCCAGCATTTGGTCTGGGGAACAAGGGCATCCAGACCCTTTAATGCTCTTAGTGTTCATTTTCTCCTCCTCAGACTCACTGGACACATAAGAGTTAGTGATGATCGAGCACCCCAATTCTCGGGTGTTCGGGTGCTCTGACCGAGCGCCCCCGGAGGCTCGAGTGCTCGGCCGAGCACCCGAGCCCCATTGAAGTCAATGGGAGGACTCGAGCATTACACCAGGCACCCCCTGCTCTGATGAGGGGAGGGTGCCTGGTCCATAGGAAAAGGGCAGAAAATGATGGAAACACCACAGAAATGGTTCAGGGACAGCATAGGGAGGATGTCTGGATGCATCTTGGACTCCAACATCGCTGCTGGGAACGATGTTTCGCCCGTAGTACGCCATTTTTACAGACTGACCGTAAAACACACAAAAAGGAAGATAAAAACGACTTTAGGCGAAAAATTGTTACCAAACAGTATTTGCTGTATATTTACTTGTATATCATCTGAAAATTCTGCAAAAAATTTCATAGATTTTTCGGAACTGGGGCCATGATTAAGAGGGAAACGTGCGCAGAGGCAAATTCTGCAAAAAATTTCATAGATTTTTCGGAACTGGGGCCATGATTAAGAGGGAAACGTGCGCAGAGGCAAATTCTCCCAAAAATGTCCTCGATTTTTCGGAACTGGGGCCATGATTAAGAGGGAAACGTGCGCTGAGCCGACCATCTAAAACATTATGGGTGAGGGTCTGCTGCGGAGCTGACCATCCTAAACAGTATATGCGAAGGCCCGCTAGTGAGCTGACGCTATAAAACATTATATGAGAGGGCCCGCTAGAGAGCTGACCCAATAAAACATTATATGAGAAGGCCCGCTGGTGAGCTGACCTATACAAAAATTGTCAAACTGCGCCCGCTGGTGAGCTGGCCCTATATAAAAATTATATCACAGGGCCCGCTGGTGAGCTGGCCCTATATAAAAATTATATCCCAGGGTATATGGAAGAGAGTCAACCATATACCCGTTTTTTGGGTGGAAGGGGTGAATGGGAATACAGAGTATTCCCATCATTGTAAATAACATATATAAAGTGACTTTATGTTCCCCCGGGGCTTTCCTCCAGTGGAGTGGAGAAGTCAGGGGAAATCCAGGCCTTGTTCATTTTTATAAGTGTCAACCTATCAGCATTGTCGGTGGAAAGGCGGATACGCTTATCTGTTATGATGCCACCAGCAGCACTAAATACCCGCTCAGACAGAACGCTGGCGGCAGGGCAGGCCAGCACCTCCAAGGCGTAGAGTGCCAGTTCATACCACGTGTCCAGCTTGGACACCCAGTAGTTGTAAGGCACAGAGGGATCATTGAGGACGCTGACACGGTCTGCTACGTACTCCTTCACCATCTTCCAAAACTTTTCCCTCCTTGTGACACTAGGCTGCGCATCAGGGTGAGGGTGCTGGCGGGGTGTCATGAAGGTGTCCCACGCCTTGGAGAGTGTTGCCCTGCCTTTGTCGGAACTGCTGTGTGCTCCCCTTTTCTCCCCTTCTCGGTTGGCCAAGGTAGCACGTACTCTGCCGCCAGCGTTGTCAGATGGAAAATTTTGGAGCAATTTTTCGACAAGAACCTTCTGGTATTGCACCATTTTGCTTGTCCTCTCCACCGGAGGAATGAGAGATGAGAAATTCTCTTTGTAGCGGGGGTCCAGAAGGGTGAACACCCAGTAATCCGTGTTGTCTAAAATGCGTGTAACGCGTGGGTCACGGGAAAGGCAGCCTAACATAAAGTCAGCCATGTGTGCCAGAGTACCAACAGGCAAGATTTCGCTGTCCTCAACAGGAGGATGACTCTCAATCTCCTCATCCTCTTCCTCCTCTTCTGCCCACCCACGCTGAAGAGATGGAACTAAAGTTCCATGGTTACCCTCTGTAGCGGAGGCAACCGTGTCTTCCTCCTCCTCCTCCTCCTCCTCCGCCTCCTCCAATTGTCGCTGAGAAGACGAAGTGAGGGTGCTCTGGCTATCACCTTGTGTAAGCTCTTCCTCCCCCATTTCCACCTCTTCCACATGCAAAGCGTCGGTTTTAATTGTGAGCAGCGAGCGTTTCAGTAGACACAGAAGTGGGATAGTTACACGGATAATAGCGTTATCGCCCCTCACCATCTGTGTCGATTCCTCAAAATTGCGTAAAAGAGGTCTGACATCCATTCCCACTCCTCACTTCTGATTACAGGAAGTTGAACGGAGAGGCGACGACCGTGTAACAGCTGGTACTCCACTACTGCCCTCTGCTGCTCACAAAGCCGGGCCAACATGTGGAAGGTGGAGTTCCAGCGCGTGCTCACGTCACACAGCAGCCGGTGAGCTGGCAATTGTAAGCGCTGCTGCAGCTTCAACAGGCCGGCTGAAGCTGTTGATGACTTACGGAAATGTGCACACACGCGGCGCACCTTGGTCAAGAGATCATGCAAATTGGGGTAGGTTTTTAGAAATCGCTGAACCACTAAATTAAATACATGCGCTAGGCATGGTACGTGTGTGAGCTTGCCGAGCTCCAAAGCCGCCACCAAGTTACGCCCATTATCACACACAACCATGCCTGGTTGCAGGTTGAGTGGCGAGAGCCATTGCTCGGTCTGGTGACTAATCCCCTGCAACAGCTCTGAGGCCGTGTGCTGTTTGTCCCCAAGGCAGATCAGCTTCAGCACGGCCTGTAGACGCTTCCCCACTGCAGTGCTACACTGCTTCCAGCTACCGGCTGATGGGTGAGTGGCGCTGCGCGCAGAGAATTCGGAGATGGAAACGGAGGAGGAGGAGCCAATAACGTAGGTGCTGGCGGAAACCCTGATGGAGGTAGGGCCCGCAATCCTCGGCGTGGGTAGCACCTGTGCCATCCCAGGGTCCGAGTCGCTCCCAGCCTCCATGACATTCACCCAGTGTGCCGTCAGGGAAATGTAGCGTCCCTGGCCACAAGCACTTGTCCATGTGTCAGTCGTTAAGTAGACCTTCCCAGTAACTGCGTTGGTCAGGGCACGGGTGATGTTACGGGACACATGGTGGTGTAAGGCGGGGACGGCACACCGGGAAAAGTAGTGGCGGCTGGGGACTGCGTACCGAGGGACAGCTGCTGCCATCAGGCTGCGGAAGGACTCAGTCTCCACAAGCCTAAATGGCAGCATTTCGATGGCCAGTAATTTGGAAAGGTGTGAGGTTAGTGCTATGGCCTGTGGGTGGGTGGCTGGGTATTTTCGCTTGCGCTCAAATGCCTGGGGTAACGACATTTGGACGCTGCGCTGGGACAGGGAAGTGGATGTGGTCGCTGATGGTGCTTCAGATGGTACAGGTGCAGGGCGGGAGGTATGCGGGCCTGCGCCTTCGACAGGCGATTGGCCGGCACCGAAAACAGGGGAAGAGGAGGCAGTGGTGTGGCCTGCAGACACAGATTGGCGATCCGGGCGTTCCTCCCACTTATTACGGTGCTTGGATGCCATGTGTCGGATCATGCTGGTGGTGGTGAGGTTTCTAGTGTTCATGCCTCGGCTCATTCTGGTGTGGCACAGGTTGCAAACTACAATTCTTTTGTCGTCCGCACTTTCCTTAAAAAAACGCCATACCGCGAAACACCTACCCCTTGGGAAGGGAGATTTACGCAAGGGGGTGCTCCGTGGAACATTTGCGGGCCGGTTTGGTGCGGTCCGCCTTCTTTCTGTAGCCACACCACTGCCTCTTCCAGCCTGTTGCGGTGCTGCAGATGGCTCACCCTCAGGACTGCTGTCATCGCTCGGCTCTCCACCTTCCCAGGTGGGGTCAGTCACCTCATCGTCCACCAAGTCCTCCTCCACTTCCTCACTCTGATCATCCTCCTCATTTCTTGATCCCACCACATACTCAGTCATTGACAACTGTATATCATCCTCCTCATCAAGGACTTGAGACAGTAAAAGTGGTTGATTTGATGGCAACTGTGTCTCATCATCATCATCATCCACTTCCTTTGACCTTAAATGCCGTTCCCCTCTGTCATCTTCTTGTGATTGGGTACCCTCTAGAGGTTGTGAATCAGGGCACAAGATTTCATGTTCCTCTGCAAGCGTGCTTGGAGAGAGGTTCAAATTAAGGATTGGTGATGAGACAAGCTCCTCACTATATCCCAGTGTGGGATCACTTCTTTGACCAGACCCTCTATGGTGGGAGGAAGGATGATCAGGGTGAGGATTATGTTGACCAGACTCTTGGCTACTGAGAGTGGACTTGGTGGAAGACAGGGTGGTGCTTAACCGACTGGAAGCAGTATCACCTGAAATCCAACCGACCACCTGTTCGCAGTGGTCTGACCTCGAGAGTGATGTCCTGCGACGCCCTGTAAACTGAGACATGAAGCTAGGTATGGTGGATGTCTTTCTTTCTTGTGCTCTGGCACCAGGCACAGTTTCTACGCGTCCTGACCCGCTCCCTGAACTATCAGGATCACGTCCACTTCCCCGTCCCTTTTTACCCGCCTTCTTCATATTACACGGAATATGTGCTGCAAATCTGCAACTTTGCACACTAAACAGAATGTGCTGCTTATCTGCGGCTAGGCACAGTGAACAGAATATGTGACTTTTATTTTTAACACTTTGCACACTAAACAGAATGTGCTGCAAATCTGCAACTTTGCACACTAAACAGAATATGCTGCTTATCTGCGGCTAGGCACAGTGAATGGAATATGTGACTTTTATTTTTTACACTTTGCACACTAAACAGAATGTTCTGCTAATCTGCAACTTTGCACACTAAACAGAATGTGCTGCTTATCTGCGGATAGGCACAGTGAACGGAATAAGTGACTTTTATTTTTTACACTTTGCACACTAAACAGAATGTGCTGCTAATCTGAAACTTTGCACACTAAACAGAATATGCTGCTTATCTGCGGCTAGGCACAGTGAATGGAATATGTGACTTTTATTTTTTACACTTTGCACACTAAACAGAATGTTCTGCTAATCTGCAACTTTGCACACTAAACAGAATGTGCTGCTTATCTGCGGCTAGGCACAGTGAACGGAATAAGTGACTTTTATTTTTTACACTTTGCACACTAAACAGAATGTGCTGATAATCTGCAACTTTGCACACTAAACAGAATATGCTGCTTATCTGCGGCTAGGCACAGTGAATGGAATATGTGACTTTTATTTTTTACACTTTGCACACTAAACAGAATGTTCTGCTAATCTGCAACTTTGCACACTAAACAGAATGTGCTGCTTATCTGCGGCTAGGCACAGTGAACGGAATAAGTGACTTTTATTTTTTACACTTTGCACACTGAACAGAATGTTCTGCTAATCTGCAACTTTGCACACTAAACAGAATGTGCTGCTTATCTGCGGCTAGGCACAGTGAACGGAATAAGTGACTTTTATTTTTTACACTTTGCACACTAAACAGAATGTGCTGATAATCTGCAACTTTGCACACTAAAAAGAATGTGCTGCTAATCTGCAACTTTGCACACTGAACAGAATGTGCTGCTAATCTGCAACTTTGCACACTAAACAGAATGTGCTGCTAATCTGCAACTTTGCACACTAAAAAGAATGTGCTGCTAATCTCCAACTTTGCACACTAAACAGAATGTGCTGCTAATCTGAAACTTTGCACACTAAACAGAATGTGCTGCTAATCTGCAGCTAGGCACAGTGAACGGAATATGTGACGTTTTTTTTTTTGAACTCTGCCCCCCAAAACAAAATATATCTGCTGCCCCCACACACAGTAGTCCTAAAAAGGACTTTTGGGTCTTTTTTTTGTTCAAACGCTCTTTTTTTCTGCCTACACTGACTTTCCCTTCCTATCCTCATCTCTCCCTGGCTAAGACTGAGCCGAACTCGCTGGTCAGGTGCTATACAGCACCCGATCACGGGTTCTGGCCAGCCAATCAGTGTAATGCCAGCAGCCAACATGGCTGCTGGCATTACACTGATGTCAGAGCCTCACCGCACGTTTATTGGCTGCGCAGCAGCCGCGAAACGTGCGGGGAGGAGACCCGAACATGGCGGGCGAGCACATGCGGTACTCGTACGAGTACCGCCATGTGCCGAGCAGAGCGATGCTCGAGCCGAACCGAGCTTCGGCCGAGCATGCTCGCTCATCACTAGTCAGTACCATTAATGACTCCAGGCAAGTGTGTGGACATCTGCAGTATGTTGCGGATTGGAAGGGTTACAGTCACGATGTGAGGTTTTGGGTACCTGCTGTGGACATTTATGCTACTGTTTTGCTACATTGCTGTGCCATTAAGATATCCTTCTGGCGGCATCCTCTTCATCCGGCTTTGCTGCACACATGCTACCTCCTACTCTTCCATCTGGATTGCATACTATTTAAGACATAGCTATGCTACGTCTGACACATTATCAAAGTGTCTAATATGTTAACGATTCCTGTTCTCTTGTACTGTCTCCTGCTTCTGTAGTCAACCCAGCATTCCTGACATTGCCTTTGCCTGACGATTTCTGTGGATCTTCTGTTGCTGAACCAGCTTGTCCAGACCCTGCCTTTGCCCACCTTTTCTGCCCATTGACTGTTGGTTGCTGACCCTGTTATCCTGACTCTGCCTCTGCCTGCTGCTCCTGTTCCAGTTTACATACACCATTGCTGACTTGGCTTAGTCTAAACATTCTTCTGCCTGCTGATATTGTCCAGTCTTGTTTTTCTGGTGCTGACCTCTGCCTGCTGACCAAGTCTCCTGTGCTGTATCCTAGTATGCTGTTTCCATGGCCTGGTGTGTACCAGTCATACCCTCCTAAATAAGTGTTCCGGAACTTTTTAATATTTGTGTATATTCCTCTCTGGAGTTATTGGTGTATAGTCCAACTGGGGTGGAGTATGCTGGGTCACCTTCAGCTCATCCAAAGGGGCTATCTTGCTAGCACCTTTATCCAACCTTGGCCACAGCACACCCCACTACAGTTGCCTTATGATTTCCAGCTACATTCCCTAGCTATGCTCTCTAGCTACTAGCCCAAATTACCCTTGTTGGAGGAGCCTTCTGTCCCAGGTAGTTCTATTGCAATAGCTACATTCTCTCTTTTCTCTTTTAGTTCAGGTGACCTTTTTAATGCACCCTTTGGATGGTCGCCCAATAGATGGTGACATTTCAGTAGGATACTCTTAATACAGATTTCCTGCTTACAAGACTCTCTAAACTAAGCTTCAACTCCACTTTATTAACCTTTATTAGTAGAAGAGCCTCAACAAATATCAAGTGCAATCAGTCCGTTATCAATTATGGGTCAACACATGAAGCTGTCATGGGAAGACTGGGCAAACTTAAATGTAACATTCTCAAGGTAAGGTGGAAAATGCAATAATTCAGAGTTTAATACTTGGTCCACTGCCTTTCAACATGTGTATAAATTACATGGAAATATTTGCAAATTACACTATATATTGCAAGGTAGTAAACTCAGAACATGGTGTTTTTTACTGTATATAAGGATTTTAAAAAATTGGCAGATTAGTCAAACAAACTGAATATGTGATTTCATGTAGGAAAATGAAGTGCATTTAGGAACTACAAATAAGCATGCTACTTAATTGGATCATTCTAGATTTGTTGCTGAAGAAAGATCTTGGAGCAATTATAATTGTAATCTTGTCCATATTTATCAGTGTCAAACAGCAGCAGCAAATCAAAAAAGAATGTTGATGCATGAGCAGACAGCATTTTGGCACTGTATAATACATTGTAAGACTTCACCTGTAATGTGCAATGAAGTTTTGTGCACCTGTTCTTGAAAAGAATATTCCAGAACTGAACAGTATGCAGAGAAGAGTAACACAATTAAAGGGATAGTAATACTTCGTTTTAACTTTATTTTATTTTGTAGGCATTAAAAAAACATGAAGAATGATATAAGCCTTATCTCTCAAACCTTTATGGTTTAAGAGATATTCACATGCAAAGTTTCCCCCTCCCGCCCCTTTTTCCTAGTGTAAGCCATCTCTTCTCAGATGTGAATCTGGTTGTAAGACCAGACAGATAACAGCAGGGGACAATCTTCTTTGTATGAAAAGAATGAAAACCCTTCCCCCCTTGACAAGTTTTTCAGCTTTTTCCCTTATCTTAATTGAAGATTGTCCCTCTCTGCAGTCTACCTGGGCACCTCCCTGATGTGGCTGAACGGACGGGGGGGGGGATACTTTGCTTGTGAATATCTCTTAAACCATAAAGGTTTGAGAGATAAGACTTATATCGTTCTTCATGTTTTTTTAATGCCTACAAAATAAAATAAAGATAAAACGAAGTATTACTATCCCTTTAAAGGAATGGAGGAATTGAAGTATGATCAATGTCTAGTGAAACTTGATTACTCAATCTAGAAAAAGATACCTAAAGGGAAGATCTTGTTACAAATTGATGCAATACATGTATCTCTTAACTGAACTTTTCTTTCCAATGCCTGACAAATAACTGGAATCCACCCTTTAAGATTAGGTTTGTTAAACTATGGAATTATTTGCCTAGGAATGTGGTAATGGCAGAAATAATGGATACATTTATGAGATTAGATTCTTTAACAGCAGGGGGCATGCAGAGTCATAATATGTTAGTGGATTAAACTTAAAGTTCTGGTAAAATAGTATCACCATCTGGGCAATGGAAATGATAATGTAGTTCTCATTTTTGGTATATCCTATGGCAAAGTTTGAACTTTATGGACTTAATGTATGAATGAAGTGGGTATTTAAAGTACTAAACTGTGTAACAAAATACATACAAATCATTATTTTTCTCTGCAGAAAGATTAGGGGTAAAATGAATGAATTAGTGGATAAGAAGCAGATGAGGTTTAACCCTTTGAGTGCAGAGGGGTATGCACTCATAGGGTTAATATTGATACATTTAGCGTTATACATTTGGGTTGAAAATGTGTTGATGAAGTTACATCAATCACAATCTCACTGCTCCAGACAAATGGTACTAGTTTATGATGGCTGGTTTATCAATTTATATTGTGAGGTAATGATCCATTTGAAAACTGTTGATCAATTTATTTGCCCTTGTACCAGCCAGTTTATTCAAGAAACAGTAACTGTATGTTACAGGTGATGGCTCTTTTCTATAGCACACCACAGTGGATAAAGCTGAGAATAAGGTCATATGAGAAACTGCACATTGATCATGGAAAATATTAGACATGTGTGTTGCCTTGATTATGAAGCCTGTGATGTAACTCTAATCCTGTGCATAATAATAATAATAAAAAATTCAATCTAAATTATAAAAGCTATTAACTTACCTCAAATTTCACAGATCCAGACTTTGCTGCATCAAATGCATTGAAGAGGTAATGTGCATACATGCTTGCATCTATGAAAAACAAATGCATTAAAATGAGAGATTATAATTATACAGTTAATTATTAAGACATTAAGTACAAATTAGAAAATATTATTGAGGTATTTTATAATCATTTCCAGTGACAAAAATTCTTAAATGTAGACCAGACATTAAGGAATAAACTGGCTTTGACTTATTATTATGTTTAAAACAATGGTGTGTTTAAATAGGAAAGTAGACTAGACTAGGTAAACCATTCTGCCTCAAAAATTAAACAGGTGAAAGATGGCACTTTGCACTGAGCAGAAAATGCCTTGTGAAAAGTGCCAATTTCCTGCTTTTTTACCTATTTATTGCATTGATGTACGTGGTAGAACTAAATTTTCCCTGAACGATGTGAAAATCTCCACTTTTGTCAGCATCCCACATGTTGTCAGTCTGTGCTTGGTAGTAAGATGGAAAGCAACATATTGTGAATTATCAACCTGGTCTCTATACAACCACTCTAGCTCCCTAATTTCTCACAATCTATGGCTACTCACAACAAAATATCAGCATTACACGATTTAACTCCAAACAAATTTGTATCTATCGATTGTAGCGACACTCACCTATAATAAATATGACCAATTTTGAAATGTATCAAAAAGATATTTATTAAAAACAATATAGTAAAATCACCTATATGACTCATATATCTCCTTAGAAGAATAGATACATATAATTTAGAACACCTCTATCCTCGAAGAAAAAAGAGTCTCATGTGCTTTTGCTGCATTGGTGCCTTAGCTTGAGAGCTAAAGTCTCCCCTATCCCAGTACACAAATCCTGTATAGATAAACAAACAGAGATGACATATACCCCAAATATATAATATCTATCATAATAAATAATAATTAACTCTACCACATGTATGTAAGAACATTTTTTAAAAGTCTGAAAAAATATGAAAAAAAGAAAAAATATATAAGCAAAAGTTCACGTGATGTGTTGGGATTTCATGGGAATCAACTTGGGTAATCCTCACTAGAGAACGATTTAGGAGTACTGATAGGCGATAGACTTCACAGCAGTGTGCACATTTACTCAGCTGCTGCAAGAGCAAATAGTGTACTAGCCTGCATAAAAAGAGGTGTAGATGCAAGAGATGTTAATATTATCCTACCTCTGTATAAATCCTTGGTTAGGCATCGTCTAGAATATGGAGCACAATTTTGGGCACCAGTTCTTAAAAAAGACATTGTTGAACTGGAAAAAGTGTAACATAACTGAAAAAGGGATTGGAGAATCTATGTTATAAAGAGAGACTAGCCAAACTGGGCTTGTTTACATTAGAGAAGAGATGTCTAAGGAGTGATATGGTTACCATTTACAAATACATTCAAGTTCAATACAAAGGACTATCAAATGAATTATTTACGCAAAGAGTTGAGCTAAGAGCAAGAGGTCATCCATTAATACTAGAGGAAAGGTGCTTTCGACTAAAACAAAAGCAGGGATTCTTTACAGTAAGGGCAGTAAAGCTATGGAATTCTTTGCCTCAGGATGTTGTCCTTGCAGATAATGTAACTGCTTTCAAAAAAGCAATGGATGTCTATCTAGCACGGAACAATATTGATAGATGGCTTCAATGCAGATAGGATGTTGATCCAGGGACCTATCTGACTGTCATTTGGAGTCAGAAAGAATTTTCTTTACCCACTTGGGGCTAAATTGGAAATGGCTTCAGAGGGCTTTTTTGCCTTTGTCTGGATCAGCAGGGGTGGTTTTGGCATGAGCTTGACTTGATGGATTACTTTGTTACTATGAGTCACATTCTAGTGTTGATGATGGAAGGAGATGTAGGAGATCAACCAACTGCTGTGACTGACAGTGAGAGTAAAAACGCCACTCACCAAAGTAGTGTAGAATGTACTGAGAATCCCACCAAGGGGAAAATTTAAAAAAAATTGTATGAGACTTCAAAAACCCTATAGGAATATAAAAATAGTGGGGCAGAAGTGGCAGATGACATTGAGCATGACCTTATTTCTGATGATGATGATGAGCTAGAACATAAGCCTCCAGCATCCTCCTCTTCTTCAGATACAGATGAAGCTGAAAGTGAGAGAAATGATGGCATGAACATAATGTTTTTTGACACCAAGTAGTAGTACAATTGCAGCAACATCTAGCCTCAGAAATAGTTGCCCCTCAGGAACCCCTCAGTCTATGAAGTCCACAATATAGATATACTTCACTCACAATCCAAGAGCTAAACATGTTGCTATCTGTTGTCTATGTATGAAGCATATGAGAAAGAGGAAAGCAAGCTAACACTTCAACACCTCCTTTTTGAAGTCCCACCTGAAGCACAGCCACAGGCCTGACTGGGAGACACACCATCAACATGTTAGAGATGCCACAACTAGCAGCAGCAGAAACAGAAGCACTCATTAAAAGTACCTGGGCACTGGGGTCCATAATAGAAGTGATTTTATTGTGTTAGGGTAGCAATATTTTGTTAATGTGAAATAACACCTTATCGCATCCGGTGCAGAGTATATGCCCACACATGCAACAGTCAAAACCCCTAACATCTCCACAAGGCCTGTTGTTAAAATAATAATGTTACACAGTTATTCTGCCTTGTACTGCCAAACCACATGTACTGAGGTTTTTGGGCAGAAGTCAAACACTTCACAAAATTATTCCTAAAATATGCCTGTGCAATGGCAAGGCTGTCAAAATGTTGGCAGTTGACATGCTGTTGTATTCTTTGGTGACAGTCAATAATCTCATCTCTGGTTCTGGCAGTATTATTAAAAGACAGCAACAGGATAGCCTATTCCACCACTTTGTGCATGCAGAGTTTTGAGAGTAAATTCCACAAAGCCATAGCAGGGAATAGAGAAATGGATTGCTCCCAATTTCTTGAAAGCTGGTTTTGTGTCTGCTGATAATGACTCCAAACTAACAGCTGCATTGAGAATAGATGAAATGGTGCATGTACAATATTTTGCCCATGTCCTTAGTTGTGATCAGATTCCTCAGAATCTTAAAACCTCAGAGAGATGCTGACTATCGCCCACAAAATCTGTGCCCATTGTATTCTCTCCTACAATACTCACAATGCATTATATTCCATACAAGAGATTAACAATCTGCCCCATCACCAGCTGAAAATGGAGAGCCCTCCCAGGTGGAATTCCACACTGCAAATGCTAGAGCATTTGCATGAGTAGAACAAGGCCATTAGTGAGTATACAATAAAAAACTTTAAGGCTTTGGAGAGAGTACCTGGGCAATGTCAACTAATGTATGACCTATTTGAGATGATGAAACCTTATGAGGAGGCCAGCTTGCTGGTTAGTCTTGTAGGGGAAGGGATTAATGAGATTCTCCCACTTATACATTTATAGTAGAAGAAACCAAGGAACATGGCTTATGAATCTTACCATAATTACATCATCAGCTAGTCAAGGGCATTTTAATTAGAGATGAGTGAAAATTACTTTTTTTGTTTGTGCTGGAAATAGCATGAAAAATGCATGGTTCTCCTCTTCCCAGAATAAATTTTGTGCATAGAGAAATATGTAGATGTATTGCCTTTTCACTAGGAGCTCAGGAAAGTTTGTAAACATTCTTCCATTTCCCACCTTTGTTACTTAATGAGGTGAAACTTCCCAGCCATATACTGTCTAAAGCCATAATTTCTTGCACTCTAGTGGGGTGTATTTTAGGAGAAAAGCACAAGGATAAGTCAAATTCTACAACATATTTTTGTTTCATGAATAAGCAACTGTTCAAGATTTTGAACAGTGAAAGATTTTTAATTTATTCAGACTTAAAGTGAGAGGTATGTTATCTACTCCAGCACCAGAAAATGATCCATTCACTCATCTTCAAGTTAATACTCATAAAACATGATGGAACATCCTGTTCCATAGCCTCCAAATGGACTGAATCACCGGTGTCCACATTATCTAGTCCCGTGTTCTCTATTTGCAGCAATAAGGGCATTAAGAGATAAATGTTTCCTCACGTTTTATAAAAAGTCCTACTGAAGTCTATGGGAATGCCTGTAGATAAAAGCAGAGATTAAATTAGCACCTGCATTTGAAGCCAGCCCTAAATCCTCAGTGGTTTTCAGACAGAACCGTATATAAAGGCTTTGATTCAAATGTTGGAGTTAAAACAGGCCAAATAGTAAAAACAAGCACAGTGTAAATTGCAAACATGGGTTTTACAGCTATTCACATGTTGAACCATGGTAAAACAAAACCAGAGTATACAGAACATTTTACCATACTAACAGAAATGGCGCTGTCTGCTCCTATTCAACTACGCCTTAAACTACCTCCTAAAATTGCGCTAAACATCAACATATAAGAAAATAGGTGAACGTTTGACAACAGAGAGGTCAAGCTAAGCGTTAGATGGCCTAGATTCACTAAAGCTCAATGCTTCAAACACTTTGACTTTTCAGATAGAATGAGGGCAGTGTATGTCAAATAAAATTTAATAAAGAAGAATGTTGGATGGGAGCACTATATGTCGAAATACAAACAGAGAAAGTTAGTATGTCGGATGGGTGCACTATATATTTCAGATTGCAAAGGGGGGGTTAATATGTCATAGAGGGGTACTGTATGTTGGATTTCTAACATGTTGTGCAGCATGGGGAACAACACCATTGTGTGTTAGCCCCATATACACTGCCTGACACCCCCAGCCTTCTTCCCTTGCCCAGACAGTGACCATGGGGATCTGTGACTAGCAATGGGCAAGGGAACAAATGTGTGGGCCATGCAGTGTATATGAGGATCTTTGGCTACCACCGGGCAAGGGAAGTAGGCTGGGGGTGTCAGGTACGCCATTGGTTTGGGTGTTTTCGGGAGTTAACTTGATACTCCATTTGTTTTGTCCTTAGAAAGCATGCATTAATGTATTCTGTGCTTCTTTCGTTGACACGTTTTTGACTGGCGGTGTGTAGAAATATTGACAGTTTTGTTTTAGCAACAGGGGAATTTGAATACAGAAGTCTGACTTAAAAAACTACAATGCCTGTTTTTTTCTTAACTCCAACATTTGAATCGAGGCCAGAGTTTTCAGACTTTTCTGATGAATATCCAAATCAAAAATTACCAAGACTGGGGAGTATTGATAAAAAAAAGGAAAAGGAAATAAAACAAGTAAAATCTTTTCTGTTTTCGTCCATTGGAAAAAATATTTTGCTATTTTTTCAATGGTTAGAAAGTTTTCACAGCTTTAATCATATGCTTTTCTCATTTTCACTACAAAAACGTGCCATTTTCCAGGAAGTGAAACATAATACAAGCAGATACAGAGCGAGAGAGAGGTGCTAGGCTGTTGTGCTGTGAATTAATAGCGAAGTTGAGGTAGGACTGTTTTCACTATGAGTGAATTCAATAATAATAAAAGGAGGACCTGGGAGTAGGGCTGGGCGAAAATGTTTGCCTCATGACAAAATCGGCAAATAATGGCACTTCCCACTTGGCAAAAAATTTTCTACGAAAAGTGCAGTTTTTCCTCTTTTTTCACCTAGCTCATTCCATTGAAATCAATGGGAATATTGAATTTACATACATCACATAGCAAATGTTATTTTATTTCCAATAGACATAGTATGAAAGGGGCATGAGGGTGCCTGTGTTGGTGGAGTGTGAGGAAAGAATCAGTTGTACATTGAATGTTTTTTTGGGGTGGGGAATTGTTTACTGGGATTGGGGGGCAGTTACTAAAAAATACATCCTAAATACAATTAAAAATACCCCAAAAGACATAGTATAAAAGGGGCCTGAGAAGGGTGCCTGTGTTGGTAGGTGGAGTCTGGGGAAAGAATCAGTTGAACAGGGAGTTTGCTTTTTTGTGGGGTTTGTTGACTGGTATTGGGGGCAGTTATTAAATAAATAAATAAAATAAGAAATATGTATGTAACGCAATAAAGACAGGGACCCCCTGACGTTGTTGTCTGGTTTTTTTTTGAGAAAATCAGATTAAAAAAACAGCGATTTTCACCCATTGGTCAAAATTCTTCGCCATTTGTTCAATGGTTAGAAATGTTTCACCCATTGATTTAGGCATTTTTTGCCTTTTCGCTATAAAAATGTGACTTATTTGTGGAAGTGAAACACAATAGAAGCAGCTACAGAGTGAGGTAGATGTGTTGTGCTGTACTGCTGTGATCTTTTTGTAAAATTGAGGCAGGAGAGGCTCATAGTGACTGCTATCACTATAAGAAAGTTTAAAAATAATAAAAGGAGGAACCGGAAGGACCCTTACACGTCCAATGAGTCTGATGAGGTGAAGTGAGCACTACAGAGCCAATGCTGGCCAGTCCCCCTAAATCACCCCTAAGGATCTTGGGGAAGTTATGTCAAGGGAGGAAGAAAAGGGTAGTAGTGAGGGTAGGACAGGTCAGCTGCCTGTGCCTGCTGCCAGACGTGCTGCCCCTGCTGCCACTAGGCCAGTCCCCCTAAATCACTCCTAAGGATCTTGGGGAAGTTATGTCAAGGGAGGAAGAAAAGGGTAGTAGTGAAGGTAGGACAGGTCAGCTGCCTGTGCCTACTGTCAGACGTTCTGCCCCGGCTACTGCAACTTCCATTGCTGTGCCTGCTGTCAGACATTGTGCCCCTGCTGCCACCAGTGCTGTGCCTGCTGTCAGATGTGCTGTGCCTGCTGCCACTGCTGCCACCGGTGCTGTGCTTGCTGTCCCTTCTGCCACCAGTGCTGTGCCTGCTTCCAGTTCTGAACCTACTGCCAGTGTGTCTTGTAATGCTCAAGAGATGGAGAAGGAGAAGATGATGCCAAGTTTGACAGCAGGAGACCCTAAGTCACACTTGACATCCTCAAGCAGTCCTGCCAGGGCTGGTACTGCTGCTAAGAAGGTCCAGCAGCTTGTTAGTGTTAGGAGTGAAGGAAGAAGTAATCATCATATTACTAGTGACTGTGAGGAGGAAGACTCAGGGGCTGAAATTGATATGGTTGGTGTTAGTAGTAGTAACACTAATGATGAAGCAGCTGGTGGGAATAGAGTTAGGGGAGTGGTAGGGGAAGCAATTGAGAGCATCCAGACTAGCGGTCAAGAGAGCCCACACCTTTCCCCTGGCCCTGGGAGTCCCCTTCACCCCATGGGATTGTCCAGGTGGAACATGATTCTGAAGAAACCAGAACTGGTGGATAGCAGGTGCAGCAATAATACCACCTCCACCACCAGGAGCACAGTTCAGCTGCCTGTGCCTGATGCTAGTGCTCCCAGTCTGCCTTTGTCATGCCGCCATGAAATGGCAAGTGTGACATTAGGGGACCTCTGTCACATTTCTAGTCACCTCCTCCAACCAGTAGTGAGATGTGAGATGGTGGTGGTGATTGAGATGATGATGATGATGATGATGATGGTGGAGAAGCTGGGGTGGAAGAGACATTGATGGCCTTTTTAGCCCAACCTGAGAAGGAATGGGAGACAGGCATGAGGATGGGCATCACCACCATCACCAGCAATGAGCTTTTGTAATTTGCTGAATTTGCCATTGCCCTAATTCCTGCTGCTGGTGAGTTGCAAGAGCAGCAGAATGCTGAGGAGCAGGCTAGTGTGCCACAAACCACTGTGGACACAGTGGGAATGTGATCATCAAGTGATGCGAGACTAGGACAGGTTCCACTTGCCAGCAGCAGCAATACTCCTGGTCCTAGTTGCAGTGCTGATTCTGAGGCAGTTGCATCAACAGCAGCAACATCATCCTCTACCCCAGCCAGTGAAGTGTGTGAGACTATTTTTCTCTTGGGTCAGGAACAGTGGAGTCATCACCAATGGCACTGTGTACAATTTGTGACAAGACAGTGAGAAGAGGAAAGGGGGGAACATACCATGGTACAACTGCCCTGATAACACATATGAAAAACAGACACCATTACATTTATGTCAAGTATGTTAAAGCCAAACACCCACCACAGAAATCAAGCACCACAGGGTAACAAGAGACAAGGTGGAAATCAAAGAGGAGGAAGAGTAGAGAGACCCAGGAAGAGCCTGGAATTTCAATGATGAAAGAAACAACTCTACCTGCCCAGACTCCAAAATCATGGGTGTGTTATTACTAGAATAGGAACTGTGCCTCTCATCAACAACTGCAATGTGCACAGTGTGTGTGGTAAATAACACCTGGCACAACTCTATCCAAACACCATGACACCATAAACCAAGTACTGCTGCTGTCACTATGCTCCTTGTCATACTCCACTAAGGACACTTAACAACTTGCTGACAGTTTAATAGTGATGATTAACTCTCTCTGCCACCAATGTAGCAGGTCATGGTGTTTGGATAGTGTTGGGCAAGGTGTTTAATGTGAGTGAAGATGTGCCCATTGTTCCAAGTCCTTCCCTTATTTACCACACACACACACACACACACACACACACACACACACTGTGCACATTGCAGTTGCTAATGAGAGGCACAGTTCCTGCTCTCAAGGGAAAAATATTTATTCTAGTAACAACACACCCATTTTTTGGGTGTGAAAGAGGTGAAGGTGGAAAAGCATTACTGGCCAACGTTTTAATTTCTCCACATATACCTGAAGTGGTGGGGGCTAATTGTGGTGCTGCTACTGCCTTAAGCACATCACTGGAGCTAGTTGTGGCAAGTGGAACCATGATCATCATCACCTATATCACTGCTGTTGATGATCCCTTTCCCTTTGAGCTGCCTAATCATCCTGCTGTTTAAACAACTCCACAGCAGCAGAAGCAAGAACAGCAGTCCCAAATTCCGGAATGACACTGGGGCATTTGACAATGTCCAGTTGCCACTGGCCTACAAGACATGACCTGCTGGCACTAGCCATTTTTTTCCTCAGGGTTTCTTCTTTATAAAAAAAAAAATAGAGGCCTACAAAAAAAATAATTTCTGGGGGCTTGTTTCTAACAAGCCTATGTCCTACAAATCGTTGTTTATTTAGGGCTTGTGTCAACAAACTTAAGTCCTGCAAATCAATGATTCCTCATGACTTTGGCCTAACACAAGTCTAAGTCCTACAACTCTTCCTGTACAAAATACTCTATACTGTCAAGAATCAGTCTACCCCAGTTGCAGCTTATGTTCGGGGGGTCCCTGTCACTGTCATGTTATGTGGCAATTTTATATTTTATTTTATTTTAAATTTAATTTATTTTTTTTATTAACTGTCCCCCCAATACCAGTCAACAACCCCCCCAAAACAAATTCCCTGTTCAACTGATTCTTTCCCCAGACTCCACCCACCAACATAGGCATCCTCCTCAGACTCCTTTTATACCATGTCTATTTATTTTTTTTATTAACTGTAATGGAGACTAGGCCCAAGGTAAACTGACGTGGCAGTAACGGAGACAACACTTGCACTCTGCAGCAGTATAACCGGAGGCAACCCGTGGCTCAACTGCTGGAGCAGTAACGGAGACTGGCCGCTGATACTCTGCAGGAGGAATTAACCCAATAACCAGACAGTCAGAATGTCGCCTAGGTGACACAGCACAGGAACGCCAACCAAGCCGGGTCGTATCACGGAGCAGGAACGTCAGCCAAGCCGGGTCGGATCATGGAGCAGGAACGTCAGAAGAATAGTCAGGCAGTCCGGGTCGGTAAACAGGGCAGTAGACAAATGCAGAATAGTCAGGCAGGCCAAGTCGGTACACTGGGAATCACTGAGCAGAAATAAGCACTGGCACAGGAACACCACGAAAGGGCACCGGAGGGTTGCCAATAGCTAAGTATATAAAGGTCATACTGGGTGGGACTAACACACGGTAGCCAATGGGAGCAAGATACAGGCTAGACTGACAGAAAAAAAAACAAAAACAGCACGGGCACCGTGATAGTAGGACATTTGTTCTCTGTATTAGAGGAGTCTGGGGGCACTCTGGGGGAAAAGAAGGGAGTAAAGAGGTTGACACCAAAACCCCCAAAATTTGGTGTGACTGACTGGCAAGACACAGGCAACTGGGGTCCAATTTGCTTGCTGATCTGGCTTTTATTGTCTCTGTGCTAGGGAAGTATGGGGAAAGAGGTTGATGATTTTGCATTTAGTTATAATTTTTTTTTTTTACAGATAAGGTGGACATCTTAAAAAAAAATAATAATAATAATAATTATAAAAAAATGTAATATATAGAAATATATTAGGTGACAGACAGCTGACTGGGAGCCTGATGTGAGCTGTGCAACTGAGGCAGACTTGATAAACAGAAGATGACCGAGAATTTGTTGAAGGCTAAGGCAAGACATTGCACTCTGTCAGCTGTGTACTCTAGAGAGTAAAGACACATACAGTGGTTGAGTAATTTCCAGCAACTGCACAAGGGGCAGGGGGAGGGGGAAAGATGGAGCAGTGCAGGAATGTGGGAGTAAAGTGGTAGTTCAAAAACTAACTGCAGCAATGGTTGCTGCAGCGTGTGCAATAACTGATGATGGATGGGGTGGATGCAGGTTGTCAAGGTCCCACCAAAAGTTCTAGTGCCAGTACTATTAAAAGAAAACATATAGTAAGAACACTGAAGATGAACCACACTCTAGTGTTGATGATGGCATAATGGAGGAATGTGTATCAGCTGAACCAGCTGCTACATCTGACAGTGAGACAAACAAGGACCAAAACACCTATCCTCAAAGTAGTAGTGAACTTTGTGAAAGTAAAAGGACATTGTTTGACAACTCAAAAAGCTTAGAGGAATATAAGGGTAGCGGGCAAGAAGTGGTGGCCGATACTGATGATGAGGATAACCTAATGATGACTGATGATGATGATGATGACGATGCAGATCTAGAACATATCCCTCCAGCATCCTCTTCTTCTTCAGATACAGATGAAGTTGAGAGTGAGAGAGATGTAGACATAGCTAGAAAGTTAGCAGAAAGGCAAAGGCTCAATCTTCCACCACTGAAAAGGAGTATTGCATCTGTCTATAAACTGTTTGAGAAAACAATTGGAAACTCTTGCCCTGGACAAGCTAAAGTGGAAAAAAGTACACAGAGAAACATTCCTTAAATACAGACCACGGGCAGAGAATAACAGAGCACCACTTGTGGTCACATATAATCCCCAATTGGAAGCCCTGAGAAGGATTGCAAAAGTCTTACAACCTAACCTTGCATAAAGATGATAGATAAAAAGTCATTTTTCCAGATCCACCACTTATATCATACAGACAACCCCCAAATTTAAAGAAAATTATTGTCAAGAGCCATTTGCCACAAATCACAAAGAAAGGAACATTCTGTTGTGGAGTAAAAAGATGTGAGACCTGTCCACACATTCAATGCATAACAAAGATAAAAATACCAAATACACAGCAACACTATGAAATTAATGGTTCATTCACTTGCTCCTTATCAAATGTAGTATATCTCATAACTTGTACACAATGCCCCACAGGAGGTAACTACATTGGGGAAACAGGACAGACACTGAGGAAAAGAATGAACCTTCATCGCCACTTAATAAACAGAAAAAAGGGTGACACACCAGTTGGTCAGCATTTTTGTGGTCCAAATCATAGTCTACAAAAAATGCAAGTCACCGTACTCAAAGGAAACTTTAGAACACAAAGGGAAAGAAAAATCTGGGAATTTAAATTAATGGGCTTCATGTCTCATTATAATAGATAGAACATTTTGGTATTTGATTGTACAGAGATAGATCTTTTCAAGTCCCAGGCTAACCGGCTCTTCACACCTCTGTGTTAATGAACATTTCCTTGTTCCCAGGACTCTGATCTAACCCTGTGCATATCAATTCATATCTTTGCAGACTGTATGTTTACTAAGTTAATTGACCCCCACTGTGTACTCATATATTTTGTTTCAAATGTATGTCATACTCTGTAAATATAAATGCAGTGTTATTCTAACTTTGTTTGTTAACCCATGCCTGAAGAAGGGACCATTAAAAGGTATCAACTTTATACCACTCTTCTGAGATTTTTTTGCTAATATCTACTCCCCTGGATAACACAGTACAATCTTTTTTTCTGTAGTTTACAGTACAAACATATACAGTAGTTGAGTAATGTCCAGTACCAGTATTTGACCTTGGCTCCATTTCATTGACTCTTGTACTGCCTTTGCCAGACTGGTTTGTGACCCCCAGCTTGTTTGAATTCCCCTCACCATAAACCAAGTATTACTGGTTTCAGTATGTCCCTTGTCCACTCCCCACTAAGGACATGTCACAACTTGCAGTTTAATAATAATGATGAACCCTCCATGCCACCAGCTAAGGATATTCTTTAGGATGGAATCTCCTCAGATGCTGCTTGATGTCCTGCTTGTGAATATCCTCCAACAGAATGCCATGTGTGGTTAGCACACTACACAGTGTGCAATGGATGGATACGATTTGCCACATCCTGATATCTACTGAATAGACTTCTGCTTATGGAAAGGTAAAGATGAACGAGATGGATCACCAGAAGATGTAATTACATAATATTCCCATGCATGGATCCTATGGCAAGAAGGTGATGCCAAGCCAGGCGTTTTGCTCACCATTGAATTTTCAGCCTCTTGCTGGTTTCTCTATTCTTCCAACTCTTTCATTTTCACCTCACCTCTTGTTAGATTTGGGGAGAGTCAGGGGGTACAGCAACAGCGGTGCCAATTTTTTTGGGTGGATGTTTGATTTTAACATGTTTCACATAAACGGCATGGCTAGGGATGGGTGAAAACTTTAGCCTCAAAACAAAATCGGCTAATAATAGTACTTTCCACTTGGTGAAAAATTTCCCACGAAAGTGCAGTTTTCTGCTTTTTATGCCTAGCTCATTGCATTGAAATCAATGGGTAGAAAAAATGTTTCCCCACCAAACAAAAGTTTTTTCTACTTTTCTATAGCCATATACAAGGATGTCAGGCTCTCACAGCATGCCATTCTGTGGTTGCGAGTAGGGGGTGGACGAAAAGTAAGAAAAATTTCCAGCATGACTTTTCACGAAAAACGGACGATTTTTCTCTTTTTTTGCAAAAGTTTTCTCCTTTTTGTCAATGCAAAATTCTAATTCCAATTCCAACACATTTTTCTCCTATGTTTAATATAGTGCAACATTTCCCAGCACGATATTACTTCTTCTGAAGGCTGTAGTGGAGAAATAAGTAGCTAGAAGTTAAAGTTGTGAGTCCTACAACAACATATACCTTGAAAAATGTGTTAGCATGCAGAGTGCATTTGTCCTTTGCCCACAACACTTACTTCCTGCACATATTCATGATGATGTCATGTGATTAAAAAAAACAGAGCACAACCTGCAATGTGGCAGATGTGTATAGTAGTGGTGGTGGGGGACTGGTGTGGTGTAATTGGTGGGACCTTGACAAACTGCATTCACCATTATTGCACATGCTTCAGCAACCATTGCTGCAGTCAGTTTTTGTACTACCACTTTACTCCCCTGTCCCTGCACTGCTCCACCTTTCCCTTTCCCGCTTGTGTATTTGATAGACATTACTCAACTACTGTGTGTGTTTTTACTCTCTACAGTACATAACTGATGGAATGTGATGTCTTTCCTTGACCTTAACAAAATTCTCATTTTCATCTGCTGTCTATCAAGTCTGCCTCAGTCACAGATTTCCCAGTCAGCTGTCTAATATATTTATTTGTTTATTTATTTATTTATTTTTCTTAAAGGGATAGTAATACCTGAAAATGAGTTTATATTATATTGTAGCCCTTAAAAACCATGAAAGATGATATAAGTCTTAACTCCCAAACCTTTATGGTTTGGGAGATATTCATATGTAAAATATAGTATAGTTCACTTTTCCTTGCTGTTTCAGCCAAGTCTACCATCTAGTGGACAGATTTGGAATTCGGTCCACATAGCAACCGGCAGCTTTTTAGCAGTGCCGAGATTACGATCTTTGAAAAGAACAACTTCATTGGAACTGTGTACAAAGTGTGCCTGGCTTGAAAGCACACTTTGTAGACCATTCCAATTAAGAAATTCTTTTTAAAGATCATGATCTCAGCACTTCTGGAGAGGCACTGCTGGTCGGGTGACCTGATGCGGGCGGCGCAATGACATAATTCCAGGGGAACTTTACTTCTAAATATCTCCCAAACCATAAAGGTTTGGGAGATAAGACTTATATCATTTTTCATGGTTTTTTAAGGGCTACAATATAAAGTAAACTTATTTTCAGGTATTACTATCCCTTTAAGTTGTCTTATCACAGTTAGTCCAAAAAAAAAATCTATAACTAAAAAACAAAATCCACAACTTCATTCCCCAGACTTCCCCAGCACAGAAACAATTAAAGTAAAATCAGCAAGCAATTTGCACCCCAGCTGCTTGTGTCTTGTCAGTTAGTCACACCAAATTTTGGGGTATTTTGGGTCAACTTTCCTCTCTTCTTCTCCCCAATTGTGCCCCCAGACTCCTCTACTACAGAGAACAAATGTCCTACCTAAATTACTCCCTACACTAAACTTCAGTTCCCCTTTATTTGACTATCTTCTATAGCTCAAAAACATGCTGCTCTCTCCTCTCACAAACACAGAATGGTATGCTGTGAGAGCCTGACACCATCCTTTTACAAGGCTGTAGAAAACTTTTGTGTGGTGGAGAAAAAAATTTCTACCCATTGATTTCAATGCACTGAGCTATGAGAAAAAAAGAGGGAAAATGGCACTTTTCGCGTGAAATTTTTCACCAAGCGGTAAGTGCCATTTTTCTCTGTTTTCAGTTTTTTGAACTAGAGAAGATAGGCAAATAAAGGGGAATTGAAGTTTAGTTTAGGAAGTCTTTTAGGTGACATTTGTCCTCTGTATTAGGAGAGTCTAGGGGCATTCTGGGGAGAAGAAGGGAGACAGGAGGTTGACCCCAAATGTCCTAAAATTCCATGAGGCTGACTGGCATAACACATGCAGCTAAGGACCAATTTGCTTGCTGATTTTGCTTTTATTGTCTCTGTGCTAGGGAAGTCTGGGGAAACAAGATGTTGATTTTGTTTTTCAGTTTTATTTATTTGACAGACTGTGATATGCTAGGGTGGGAAAAACACACACAGTAGTTGAGTAATGTCCAGCAAATGCACAAAGGGCAGGGGGAGGTGGAATAGGGCAGGGTTGTGAAAGTAAAGTAGTAGTTCAAAAACTGACTACAGCAATGGTTGCTGCAGCGTTTGCAATAAGTTAAAGGTTTGGCCTGTATTTGTGGGACTTTTCGCCAGTACTGCCTCGATGCTAGCTTCTATAGTTCAACAAGAGCAGGAACTTACTAACAGCAAGCATACATCATATCAGAGCATAAGATCTCATTAGCTGCTCAAATTAATAGAAAGAGACTCCAAGCAGTAGCAGCCAATGTTTAAAGCAAACACATATCATTTCCTTCCAACTCACCACTGCTAGCTCATAGCATAGGCTACATCCAACCACACTACATAAATCACTAGTCTCATAGGAAGCAAAGCATGCGTTCCAAGCCTTATTTTCAGGGCCATCTAAATCCTTAAAGTGACAGTAATGTGTATAACTGATCAAACTTGAAGCATGAATCATATGAATACTCATGGCATAATTTGTCAACAAGCCTTTTTCTATACAGTAGCAACAAATCATCAGTACTACCAAGGGCCTTTTTTATTTACTGTACTAATTTCAAAATTCAATATTATGAATCCCCCATAAATATATAAGATATATAAGAAGAAGAAGAATAAATATTTTTATCTTGATCCATTGGTTTTTCAATTTTTTTCTTTTTTCATTCATGCCAATTTCAGATACCATTCTACATATACGCATTCAGCATCAAATTAGAACCTCGTCCTTCTGATTAATCAGCTCATAATTGAAAAAAAACCCTCATAATTGAAAATAAATTACCATTGCCATTGAATTATTTTCCTTCCACTCAGCATTTTATCATTTAATACAAAAAAATGTGTAATATCTAAATAAACATAAATATCCATTCCATTGTCTCCTCAGAAAGTACTTATTACCCAGATCATCTACCTTCAAACAGCCTTAATTCAACCAAGATTCTCAGGTATTCACTATCTCACGCTTAATCTATAATTTTATTGTATTTATTATTTTTCCTCTCTTTCTCTTCTCTCTTTCTTTGTCTTTCTTTCTTTTCTTATTCCATCTCTCTCTTACACTTTTTTCCCTGTTTATATTCTATCAAATCCTAATTGCAATAAATATTATAATTTCATAGGTTCTCTACCCTTCTGAAAAGGGTACAAAACAAAAAACGATATATATACATACCGGTAAGTATCACTTTCAGCTCTTCCATGCTATATAAATCACTCTCTGTCCCCTTAAATCTCATGAACCTCCAAACACTTCACTCACACTCGGCCTCTGGCTTAAAAAAAAAAAACTTACTTAAAAAAACCTTACCTCTTATTAAAGACCGAAGGTACCCTGCTTAATATACCTTACCTCTTAGTAGAGGCCAAAGGTACCCAACTTAAAATACCTTACCTATTAGTAGAGGCCGAAAGTACCCTACATAAAATACCTTACGTCTTAGTAGAAGATGAAGGTACCCAACCTAAATACCTTACCTCTTAGTAGAGGCCGAAGATACTAAATATCATATACCTTACCTCTCAATAAGTACCCTACATAAAATACCTTACCTCTTAGTAGAGTCTGAAAGTACCCAACCTAAATAGCTTTCCTCTTAGTAGAGGCCGAAAATACTAAATATCATATACCTTACCTCTCAATAGAGGCTGAAGGCATCCAACCTAAAATATCTTAACTCTTAATAGAGGCCGAAGGTAACCACAAAAAAAAAATTATAATAATAATATACCTTACCTTTTAGCGAAGGCCGAATGCAATAATATTGTATACCTAACCTTTTAAAAGAGGCCGTAGGTACCCAAATAATAAATACCTTAACTCTTAGTAGAAGCTGAAGGTACTTAACTAAAATACCTTACCTATATGTAGAGGCCGAAGGTATCCAACCTAAAATACCTTACTTCTTAGTAGAGGCCGAAGGTACCCAACTTAAAATATCTTGCTATTAGTACAGGCTGAAGGAACCCTACATAAAATATCTTACCTCTTAGTAGAGGCCGAAGGTACCCCAAATAAATACCTTGCCTATTAAATAGAGGCAGAAGGTTCTCAACATAAGATTCTTTACCTCTCAGTAGAAGCTGAAAGTACACATCCTAAAAATACCTTACCTCTTAGTACAGGATGAAGGTACCCAACCTAAAATAACTTATCTCTTAGTAGAGGTTGAAGGTACCCAAAATAAAATATGTTGCCTCTTAGTAGAGGCCGAAGGTACCCAAATCAGCATACCTTACCTCTTAGTAGAGGCTGAAGGTTTCTCAGTTCTCCTCCATTATTCCTTTTTAAGCCAAGGTCACACCACTAATTTCTGAGCCGAGGTCAGTTTATCTTTTTCTATCCTTTATGCAGAATCCTACTGGTGCCCCCACAGCCTATGGGCCTAAGTGTTCCCCGTACTGGCATCCTCACAAACGAATCAATTCACTTCTTTCCTCATATTATCCTACAATCCTAATTAAATCTTAAAGACCGCCACTACCTCTCACCACCCCTCCTCTATAAAAAAAAAAAGTCTAGCCCTCATTCGTTTTTTCACCCAGAACCATGGAAGACCAAGAACAGCAATCCTCCATGGACCATGATCAATCAGTAGCTGAAGAGGCTCCTGCACAGCCAAAAAGTTCATCTCTTAGAGATTGGACAGTGGCAAAACTAATGGCAGAACTCCATAAATAGCATATCCCCTTCCCTGCAACAGAACGCAAAGTAGAGCTATTTCAGCTTTTGTTTAAACCATCGAGAACTCTAGCCCAGCCCACCCCAGTTGACTCTCTAATATATACTCAGCTTGCTCACATAACAGAATTACTTACCAACTTAAGCTCAGCAGTAGCTGATACTCACAATCGGGTGACAGCAATAGAAAATGCCTCCATTCACGAGCCTCTGTCCTTATCTCCCATCACATCACCCCAACAAGGTACAGCCTACACTGCTTCCCCTCGCATTACTCCAGCCGATTTAATTCCACCTCATATTTGCAGAGACATAGTCGAGGGGGAGGACATAAATCTAGTGTTCCAGCTCATCGCATCTCAAGACTTGGGGGAACAGAAAACTGCAGAGATGTTTCCATCACATTAAAAGCTAAGGACCCCCACCTATCTAAAAAAGTCCATTGGAGGAATAAGTCCACAACATATACCACATATACCACAACATATTCTGTTCTGCCTTTCCTATGAGACGCCAGGAGCTAGATAGCTACATTTTTGCTATTGTAGACCTAGCATACAAATACAAAGGCTGTACCTTTTACCATTATCATCGGTCCTTTTCAGCTAAAGCAGCAGGAGCTCAAGAAGAATTTAACTGTCACAGACTTGAGTCAGCTCGATAATGAGCTTTTCTGCCAACACTCTGTCAGACATGTCACCTGCCTTATTATTCACCCAGTCTATGCCCATCGGCTAGTGAATTTTTTGCCTTGTGCAGCCCCTTCCACTAGTACAGCATCAAATTCCCCTAGAGACAAGCTAGGCAGACAAAGATTCTTCCTTGGCAATTCACCAATCTGCAATAACTTCAACAGCAAAGGCTGTTTTTCAGTGTTTGCAGATTACTACATATATGCTCCATTTTCCAAAAGGCACACTCTAAAGTAATCTGCCCATGTAACACACCTAACAATAAAAGATTCAGTGACATCTATCTACCAGTGTTACATTTATTACTTAGTTCTCATCCAGACCAGCAGCTAATTCAACTTATTATTTCAGGTATGAATCAGGTCCCAACACAGGAATCATCGCATGTCCATCCTCCTCTTTCTCAAGCCCAAATTTAGCATCCGCACTTACAGAACCCGAGACAGTCACACACCTTCTCTCAGAGGAATATAACAAAGGTTACCTCTTTGGCCCCTTCCCTTACCCCTTTTCCTGTCTGGCATATAAATCCCATAGGTATAGCCACTCGAAAATTTTCTTTAAGAAATGCCTTCTCATAGACCTCTCCTCTCGCCATTAACTCACTCATTCTATCATCAGAATTTTCCCTAGAATACACCAGCATAGACAACGCCATTTCCCTTATATATCAAGCCAACCAGGATTGTTTGGTGTCCAAATCAGATATATCAGACACTTTCAAGCTCCTGTCAGTCCATCCCTCACTGTGGCATCTGCAGGGAGTGGAATGACAAGGGAAATTCTATTTTTCAACCAGACTCCCCTTCAGATCCAAAAGTAGTCCCAAAATAATCAACCTTTTTGCAGACATCCTATGTTGGCTTCTCCTAAACTACAGTCACTGCTCCTCAGTTCTTCACTACTTATATGATTTCTTTCTAACAGAACCCGCCTCATCCCCTCCCGATAGTCTTAATAAGCTCCAATACCTATTTCAATTATGTAACATACCAATGGCCTTAGATAAAACATCTAGGACTGGATTCTATTGCAGGTGCTAATTTTATCACTGCTTTTATCTCCAGGTTTCCCAAAGACTTCAATATGAAAATAGTTGATAAAATGGGTGTTAACATTTAGCACCTGCAATAGAATCTAGCCTCTAGTCCTTCCACTTCCATAGAGTTCATAGTAATCAACATAGATTCAGAGCAGTTAGGAACCAGGCTACCCCTAGGTAAATTAGAATGTATTAGAACTCGCACCATTCATCACTTCAAACAAACTAACCTCACTAAAACCTCATTCACTTATAGACCACTTAAATTTCACAATGCAAGCCATACAGCAGGGTAAATCATTCATCTCACACCTGCTCAAAATACTATCACTAGGTCATCACACATCAGCCACCATTAGTCTGGACGAAGCATACTGGAACAGCCATATGATGTTCCCTCCACAACACATACTATCTTCACCCAGAGTCCACACAGATGTAGCAGCAAGGAAAGGATATGCAGCTATAAGTGGTACAGAATGGTTTGCAGAAAATGCTTTAGCCCTCCCCCAGTTTTCAGTATCATACCCGCTCTTTGAGATTTACCCCAGATAGCAACAGCCCTATGGGGCCCACTCTGGTCTGGTTAAGTTGTAACCTTTTTCACAGACAACCAAGCTATATCCCAACTAATTTTAAAAGGCAGATCTCCTTCCACAGATTATGTTATTTAAGAGAAAATTAACCTGGCTATCTATGTACTACAAATTCTTCATACACACTTCCTTCATCCCTGGTCATCTCAATACAGCAGCTGACGCCCTATTCCGCTTTATTTTACAGGTATTCTTCAATACGACACCAACGGCAAATCCATCTCCATCACATCCCTCTTCAATCAATTAACTCCTCTACCCCTGAAAGAATTAGTGTCAATCGCCTCAGAAATCATTAGGTAAGCTCTAGCCTCAAACACCAAGAGAATATACTCAAAAGCATGGCAATCTTTCCTTTCACCTCAACACTATACTCCGTCTACAATATTAGCTTACTCAGCCTACTGCCATATAGCCCTCCTCTTAGCCCCTCAACAATTAGTACTTACCTTGCTGGCATCCAACACCACTTAGCACTAGAATGCCCTAACCATCCTTCTATTTTAATCATACTATCACATCAACCTGTTCCTCAAAGGCATCACCAAACTCCCTCACACAATCACTCATACTCAGAAACCTATTACAGGCCCCATATTTCAAAAGATAGATAAATTCCTCCTGTCTAGCCCATTCAAAGTGCACACAAACATAATTCTAATTAGCCTGGCTAATTAGCCGTAATTAGCCTGGCATTCTTTTGCTTTTTAAGTCCAGGGGAATTCCTATCTACGTCCAATACTTCAGTATTCACAACTAAAAGCCAGTTAGTCAACAAACATGATCTTATGGAACTATTACTAAACCAATCAAAATCAGACCAGCCCAGGAAAGGGAGCATTGTTCCCATTTACCCAACTGGAGATCAGTCCTGCCCATTTAAAGCCCTCAGCAATCTATCCAGCTTCATCCAATCTCACCCAGCAAACAGAGCTCTTTTTCCTAGCGAAACAGGTCTACTTACTACTGTAGCTTTCACCAAATGCAGGTTTAAATCCATCTAATTATTCATGACATTCCTTCCATACTGATTCTCTGGAATCCTCTACCACAAATGCTGATGATTCCTCGCCTCCAATGGTGGATGCAGTTTGTCAAGGTCCCAACAAAACCTAGATCACCACCAGTGCCAGTACAAAAAAGAGCTATATAAGTTGGTTAAGGTTACCAAGATTTTGGCAGTGAACATGTTGCAGTATTCTTTTGTAGAAAACTGAGGATTCAGATTACTGATGTCATGTGTAGCTCCACGCTGGCATATCCCAAGCTGCATTTATTTTTGTTCAGGATGGCAGTGACTGAATTGTACAAGCAGGTGGTTAGTGTGGTGGGCAAAGTGCTGAAAAGTGCTTATGGCAAGAAAATCTACCTGACAACAGATATGTGGACAAGTGGGTAGAGCACAGACTATATGACTGTGACTGCTCACTGGGTTTTCCTCCCACCATCAACAGTGGGCAACGCTAGCTTACAGCATCAAGTGACAGTCAGTAATCATGCTTCTTGTTCTGACAGTGTGAATAAAAAGTGGGAGTAGCAGCAGGATAGCCCATACCATCAGCACACCACCTTGTGCATGCAGAGTTTTGAAAGACAGTCCCACAAAGCCATATATGTTTTAAGTAAGATAGAGCAGGTGATAGAGTAATAGCTTGTACCCGGCTCCTTAACCCCATCCCGACAATGGACGTACATGTACGTCCCACAGAAACTGTCACTTAGTGACATAGGATGTACATGTACGTCCAAGAAGTCACTGGAAGTAATGGGGGAAAAGTTTGGTGGGCGTTAAGTGTCAGCTGCGTGCATGCGCAGCCGGTCACTAAGGAGTTAAAAGCTGGTTTTGTGACTGTTGGTAATGGCTCCAACATAATTGCTGCTTTGAGAAAAGGTGATATTCTGCATGTGCCCAGCTTTGCCCTTGTGCTAAATTTAGTTTTGATCAGTTTCTGGCAGAATCCGAAACCCTCAGAGAGATGCGTACTATTACCCACAAAATCTGTGCACATTTTAGATGCCCTTACAGTGCACGCAATGCTTTATATTCCATAAAAGAGCGTAACAACCTGCCCCATCCCCAGCTGAAAATGGAGGCCCCTACCAGGTGGAAATTCCACGATGTACATGCTAGAGCATTTGTTCAAGCATAATGTTGTAATTAGCGAGTACACCATGCAAAACTGGAAGGCTTTGGAGGAAGCCTCCTTGTCACCTGGCCAATGGCAATTAATGTGCGATGTATGTGAGCTGCTGAAACCATTTGTGGAGGCAACCATGAAGGTGAACTGCATTGGGGCAGGAATTAGTGGCATTCTACCACTGATATTTTTATTGCAGAAAAAAAATGAAAGCATGGCTAAGGAATCTTACCATAATAACAACACAGACATGCATCAGCTGGTAAAGGACAAGATAGCATGCTTTGAACAAGATACTCTCATAGTGTCTATTAAAAGCAATGAGGAATACATTCTTGCCACTTTGCTGGACCCCCGCTTCAAACAAATAATTTCAGAATTTCTGTCAAAGGGTCACAACAAGGAGTCATGACGATCAGCAGCAACTCTCTGAGCAATCAAATTCTGTCAAGGAATAACAAGATATGCTTATTGATCGACTGGAGGGTTGCATTGTGTCACGACTAGCCTAACACAGAAGCTCAGAAGTAGGAAAAGATACTCCTCCAACAAAGGTGATTGGGGCTAGAGGCTAGAGAGCGTCGCTAGAGGGCGACGCTGGAGTACGTAGGCCAACCGTAGGGGGGTGTGCTGCGGCCAAAGCCGTCTAAAGGTGCTAGCCGCAAGGCTAGATAGCCCCCTTCGGTTGAGCCTCCGGGGACTCAGGATACCCCACTACGGTTGGACTATACCCCAATCACCTCAGGGAGAAACTGCCTCCAAGAAGATGGAATAGTAGGACACAAGCAGGACTCGTCACAGGATACAGGACACAGGACTGACCAGAGCAGGACACGGGACTGACCACAGCAGGACACAGGATACAGAACACAGGACTGACCAAGGCAGGATACACAGGACTGACCAGAGCAGGATACAGGATACAGGCGACAGGACTGACCAGAGCAGGATACACAGGACTGACCAGAGCAGGATACAGGATACAGGACACAGGACTGACCAGAGCAGGATACACAGGACTGACCAGAGCAGGATACACAGGACTGACCAGAGCAGGATACAGGATACAGAACACTGGACTGACCAGAGCAGGATACACAGGACTGACCAGAGCAGGATACAGGATACAGGACACAGGACTGACCAGAGCAGGATACAACAGTGCATGGACTGACCAGAGCAGGACTGGAGACAGGACACTGGCTGCAGGCAACCGGAACACAGACAGCAGGAACTGGGCACTGGGAACAGGAGCAGGACACAGGAAAACCGGACTCTAGCAGAAGAAGTTGAACGAGGCTCTACTAGCCCTGTTCACCCGAATGGACGCTCAGACAACGCGTCCGTTGCAAGGAGAGGGCACCCTAAATAGTGAAGCCCAACCGGCTTCATGAGGAGGACTGCGCATGCGCGCATCCAAACCCGGAAGCCGAAGCAACCAGAGCGACGGAAGCACCGCCAGGAGTCGGCACGTCGGTGACACATTGTGGAGGATGAGAGGTAAAAAGTGAGGGCACAACAAACAACTAGACAGCATAGTGAAAAGGAAGGCAAAGAAACATTTGAACCAGCAGATGCACTTACATCATCAACCAGAAGATGCCATTCTGAACACAGGGCAATTCATGGTTCTCAGCAGGGGTGGCAAAAACCCAACATTGGTGGCAGTGGTGGTGGTGGTACATCTTTTTGGGACTTGCTTCCTGAGTATGGGTTGGTAACTGATACACCATGTAGCTCCTACTAGTGATCCCACTGCCCGTATGATAGTTTCTGCATACTTGCAGGATACCTACTTTCTAGGCAGAAACAAAGACCCCATAGACTATTGGCAAACAAAGCAGTGTGTATGGCCAGCATTGACACATACTGCAGTGGAAACCCTAAGTTGTCTTCCAGCAAGCGTTGAGTCTGAGTGGGTTTACAGTGCAGCTGGTTTCATTGTCAATGACCGAAGGACTCAGCTATCAAGCAGCAATGTTGGGAGACATCTCATACCATCTGAATATCAGATAGCAGAAACCACACATGACAGAGAAAGCCAGGACACATATATTAACAGCAGCACAGATGAGGAGGAGGAGGAGAAGGGATGTAAAGAAGGTTTGCTACCATCTACCACACTTGGGACCACTGCTATGACCAATAAGTAATGTGTATCAGTAATATGATTAGAAGGATAACTTACATTTGACCTAAACATGATAATGGTAAAAACTGCTGTAGGAGTATATATAAATAAATATATATATATATATATATATATACAGACCAAGTGCTCTCCTAGGTAAAATATAGTTATGAAAAATCTATTGGGTCTTATCGCTTAGATGCTGGACAGATTCAGGTAAATACAGTAAGTGAACATGTGAAAGACAGTGCCTATCAATCTATTATACACACAGACACGCAGTAATATAGCTAAAACAATATCTGAATCCCACTGGTGGGTCAAAATAATGCAATATTGAAAACATATAACATATAACAAATAACCGATATTAAGCAAGGGAAGTTTTCTGACCAGTTAGTTAGTATTGATGACAGTCAGGATGAAAATGATGTAAGAAAAAATGTCTGTTAGTTCAGTTAATTGATGAAATGAGATGAGATGAGTGATGTTGTATTAGAGGATTAGTGCAGAAAAATCCAAACCTTCCTTACAAGTTCATGAAGATGGATGATACAATGAAATGTCAATGAAAAGCTTGCACAATAGAATGAGAGGGGGTGATGAATGGAGATCAGGTTATTCCCTTGCTGGGCTGCTGTCAAATTAAACACCAGGATCCCCAGGTGTGAGTAGAAAATTCTTAGATGAGTAATCAAGCGCTCCAAGCATGGGAATATGAAAAAATAAAACACAGAAAAAGTGAACCAGATCCAAGTGTAGTGTTCAATTATAAATGTATGTATCATACACAAACTTAAAAAAATCAGTAAATTATGATATATAGCAGAGTGAAAGACTGATTGAATCATATATTTCCCACAAACTGATTTTGTAAAACTTTATTTGTCTCTGTTAATAAAAAAAAATAAAAAGTACTAAGTGCTAAAACTGCTAAGACAGATTTATGTCTAAAAAATTAAAACAGTATAATAGATGTATAGTCTACCGTAATCGGTAATACAGTCTGTAATAGAGACAATAATAATGTTAAAGCAGAATGAGTGGGGTGGGTAATTATCAGTAACTTGTTCCAAGTCAGTGGGTGTTAGTGATGCAATTATCCCATCTGCAGAATAACAATGCAATAGGATCTAATCCCAGCCAGTAATAAAGACTGCTGCCCCCTTATTGTAGTCTGCTTACTGTTAGACTTCTTTATATAGTGCACATCAAAGAGCCGAGTGCTCACTGCCCACTCCTTCTGAATCCTTGTTCAGGTGTATTCGCTCTATCGCGATTCTTCCTGTGTAGTGGATTCTCTAGTTGGGTTGTTTGCCTTGTGGAGATGTGACTGGCTTCCAACGCATTTCGGAATGTAAATGCAGTCCCTTCCTCAGGGAAAGTGTGTTAGTGTGACTAAAGGGCGCATGCCCTGAAAGTATGTGTATTTACGTATGTTCCAATGTCACTCAAGTTATTATGGGTGGGAATTATAGTCCTAAAGAATACCTTATAGCGTCCAGATGTGAGGATTGGTCATTATCATGTCCGACATTTAAAATACAATAACATTTAAAATTGCTGACATTATGTAATGACAGGATAATTGATCTATAAAATTTACAAAGTAAAAATACATATATAACAACATATCTCTCATTTCTATATAGTATGATTGGAGCGTGCACTAAACATATATAGTAAGCTAGTTGATGTGCTGCGAGCATTAAAAGTGAATATTATGGAAGAACAAATAGCTATGCAAATATTATCTGATCTAAGACAATAGAACCATAAAGAAATTAATTAACTGAATAATACTCAGGTCATGCATAGAAAATACAATGGGTACTACATAGTATCCCTGCTTAGGGTGGATATCAGGTTAACATGAAAAGGATAACATTTACATAGGAACAGAAAACATTGGTATGATATTCTATAGCCAGAATAGGTATACAAAACTAACCTTAAGGACCTGTGTGGTGGAATATAGGCTAGTGGTGGGTTAGTAGTTTCAAGAAACTTCAGTAATATCTCTATATAATTGAATATAGGGTAGAGGAAGGTAAATAGTGCCAAAACCCTAAAGTAATATCTCTATTACAGGGAAAACCATAACTGAATGTAGCCTGTGTATAAAATTAGACCTGTATTAACTCCTAGGTCCATCTCATCTAAAAATAATATGTCAGGTAATCTAACAATATCCCTGCTTATTGGCTTCTAAAATACTTAAAAACACCACAAATCCATCTCTTTATTTAATGCTTGCAGTGCTATAGTTTGCAATTTAAAAATCCAAAAAGTTTCCTTTTGTGCTAATCTTCTGAATCTTTCTCCTTCCCTAGAGTGCGGGGGAATGAAATTAATAACTCTTACTTGAATTTGTTCCAGGTTATTGGAATGATATTGTTTATAGTGTCGTGAAACACAGTGTGTGGATGATAACTTCAATATATTGTTCCTATGTTCCCTAAATCTTTCCTTCAATGGTCTGATGGTTCTACCAATATATTGTTTCTGATAGGGACATTGTAGCATATAAATGACATATGGAGTTTTGCAATTAGCCAAATGTTTGACGGGAAAAGATTATTTTGTTGTATGAGATTGAAATGTGTCCTCTGTATCAATAAAACATTGACATGTGATGCATCTTCTATGTCCGCATTTATAATTGTCAGTTATTGAATTTAATTTTATAGTAGAAGTTTGATCTGGATTCTTGATCTGTTTTAGGGCTCGATTCTATTACCAGTGCTAAAACCGGCGTTACAAGTAAAACAAGCAACGTAAATTTTGCAAACATGTGTTACGTTGGTATTCTATTGCAGAACCACAGCAAAACAAAATTGACTTAGACAGCACATTTCAGAGATCTAATTAAACTGGAGCTGTCTGCTTTTATTCGGCTACTGCCTAAAAAACATGCAAAATGTCAAAGTCCAAGGAAATAGGAGTACATTTGACAACAGAAAGATCAAGTTCAGTGTTAGATGTGTTCCTCTCATTATCAAAACCCGACATAGAGCCCCCCTTCAACATATTAACCCCCCTTTTAAAAGTCGACTTGCAGTGCTTTCTTTCACTACTTTAATTCAACTAATATTGTTCACATTTCACATTTTAATCTTTCCCTTCAAAATTCGACTTACAGTGCTTTCTTTCACCACGTTAATTCAACAAATATTATACATTCGACATTTTAATCGACTTGCAGTGCTTTCTTTCACTACTTTAATTCAACTAATATTGTTCACATTTCACATTTTAATCTTTCCCTTCAAAATTCGACTTACAGTGCTTTCTTTCACCACGTTAATTCAACAAATATTATACGTTCGACATTTTAATCTTTCCCCTTGAAAATTCAACTACATGACTTACTTTCACCATTTAAGTGAGACAAATATTGTTCACATTCAACATTTTAACCTTTCCCATTTAAAATTTGACTTATAGTATTCCTATGACCTTCTTTCTCCATTTTAATTTGAATAATATTGCTCCCATTCAACATTGTTTACTCTCCAATTTTACTGCAAAATACAGACTCTTTTGGCGCGATGCAAGAAACGTTCGCATCGGATAAAGGAATTTTTGTTCGCAGATAGATTTTGCGCATGTTATAATTCAGGAAGCTAAATGCCGAACTCTTCTTGAATTGAACATAAAAAATTCCATTTTACGACAACAGTACACAGATGTATAAATTCATTCGCAATAGCAGTTCCTGCATTTGGCGCATTCACTATTCCACTCACACAGATTTGTTAATCTTAGCCACGTCCACAAAAAATAAATATACTCAGCCATTCACTAATCTTGAATATTCATGCACAATTCAACAAAATCATGCGCAAACCTATTCCCTAGTGGTTTTCACATGGAAATAGAGATTGCGCACATTTCCTGCATTGCGCCATTTATGTGTCACAGTGATTCCTGTACACTAATGTATAACTTGCTGTGCTAAGTGTGAAAGAACTCTCACTCCTACTATTTGATGGCTAAACCCATTTGACGTCCGCGCGCCTGCTCTGTCAGTCCCAGCCAGTTCTAGGAGGTGTTGCTAGGAGCCGTCCGGCTTCAGAAGGGACTGACAGAGCAGGCGCGCGGACGTCATTATGGCAAAATGTCCGCGATCCGTCCTGCTGTCAGCCCCAAAACAATGCACATTTCTTTGGAATAAGGTAATAATTCTGGCAACTAGTGCTACTAAGCTGCTAGTCGCCAGATGGGAATTTATTCATGTTAAATTCTTGAAGCGGTGGTAGTTCCCCTTTAAATAACTCCCCATCTGGCGAGTAGCTGCTTAGTAGCTCTAGTCACCAGAATTATTACCTAATTAAATAGAGTTCTCATTTCTTCTCCGGTTGATGGGCAGGACGGTGTGTGGACATCGTGCCATAGTGATGTCCGTGCGCCTGCTCTGTCGGTCCCTTCAGGAGCCGAATGGCTCCTAGCAAAGCCTCCTGGAGCCGTCTGGGACTGACAGAGCAGGAGCGCAGACGTCACTATGGCAAGATGTCCGCGCTCCGTCCTGCCTGTCAGCCGGATAAGAAAGGAGAAATCTATTTAATAAGGTAATAATTCTGGCGACTAGTTCTACTAAGCAGCTAGTCACCAGATGGGGAGTTATTTAAGATAAAATTGTTATGCGGTGGTAGTTACGCTTTAACAGAGGCACAGGAACAACAAATCATTACACTGAGAGTTTACATTTTTTGAAGATTTCTAATCCTAAAGTGCCACCATTTCTGCACTCCAACCCTGAAACTGCCTCATGCTGTAACTGTTAACCCTTTGTGGTATGTCCTAAATCACCCTTATACTGGCTCTGCATGGTCTTCTTCATCTCCCACTTTCCTCCTCCATCTCTCTGTTCTATTTCTAATCAGCTGTTTTAAGGGTGTCATACACAGGGCAATCCCAATACAGAGTAATTTGTAATTGGGACCAGACAGTCAGTCAGCCTCACCATGGACATCTAGCTAGTTTAAATTCAGTCACAGACAGGGGTGAATTTCAAGGGGATCTATAACACCTGTACACAAAGTGCACACCTGGAGAAAAAGTGTTGGACATGAGAGTTGGACAGCTACTGCAGCACTTAAATCTCAGTCAAGAAAACTAATAAGGAATAAAGTTTAATTGGAGAGAAGAGATTAAATAAATATTACTAGTATAACATTATTTTGCTAATTAACCATAATTAGATGTTAATCTCTGCTGGTTTCTAACTACCAATACTGCCTTTTTTGTCAAAGGACTTTACTATAATGTCAGACCAAGATTCAATCTCTTTTATTGCCTCATGTTCTCTTCTACTGATGTTATAACTGGGTCTATTTAGAGTCTCTGCATAACAATTCAGAGAAAATTTGAAGAGAGGTTGAATGACAAAACGCAGATATTGGCATTATTTGTTCTCTCCATTTGTCTGCACTGCAAATTTCGCTTGGAAGATCTGTCATATCAATCCCAGATTCTTCATTGGTTGCAAGAATTTTTTTTAAGAGAGGTTTACGACACAGAAGAGGTGTATAGACACCTTTTTAGAATAGTTTCACTTATTGTTATGTAAATTGGGTCACACTTATTCAATAAACTTCCTTACAAAAGTAAAAGAGGGGTTAGTATCACTTATTACTGTAGCATTAACACATCAAATGGGTTTAGCCATCAAATAGTAGGAGTGAGAGGTCTTTCACACTTAGCACAGCAAGTTATACATTCTTGTACAGGAATCACTGTGACATATAAAGAGACTATTTTGCAGTAAAATTGGAGAGTAAACAGTGTTAAATGGGAGCAATATTATTTGAATTAAAATGGAGAATGAAGGTCATAGGAACACTATAAGTTGAATTTTAAAGGGGAAAGGTTGAAATGTTGAATGTGAACAATATTTGCTGAATTTAAATGGCAAAAGAAAGTCATGGGAGCACTGCAGTCGAATTTTCAATGGGAAGGGTTAAAATGTTGAATGTATAATATTTGTTGAATTAATGTGGTGAAAAAAAGCACTGAAAGTCGAATTTTGAAGGGGAAGGGTTAAAATGTGGAATGTGAAAAATCTTAGTCGAATTAAAGTAGTGAAAGAAAGCACTGCAAGTTGACTTTTAAAAGGGGGGTTAATATGTAGAAGGGGGCACTTTATGTCGGATTTCTATGCTGTATACTGTATTCTGCACTGCCTTTGTTCAAACGATGATGATTTTGAAACTGTCGTTATGGCTTCTACGCCTCAACCTCTGAGGTGCAGAATTTCCAACTAAAATGTAACCACAAAACAGGCACTAATACTGAACGTGAGTAATAGGATACTAATTGCACGTTGTTTTTAGTTGTTTCCTATGGGCTTTTTTTTGACTGGCTGTAAGTATAATTACCGCTGATTTGGTTCTCACAAGTCGGGTAATAGGATACTAAAACCTGACTTAAAAAAAAACAATGCCTGTTTTATTTTTAGCGCTGGTAATAGAATCTAGCCCTTAAAGAGCTAGGGGCCAATTTCTTTTTAAAATCTTCTGCTTTTTTGTATATTATTCTAGGTTTCATTGGTAATGCATGATGGACGTATTTATCCCCTTTCAGGATACTCCAATGTCTATTCAAGATTTTTTCTATTTTCTTCGATCCATTAGTGAATTTAATAATCAATGGTAATTCAGGCTTCTTTATTGTGTTTATTTGATTATTGCTTTTGTTATTTCTATTAGTTGGGAGAATGTTGGATCAAGGTATTTCCTTTACCTTTTGTAATGCTCCTTCTATAATTTCTATCCTGTATCCTTTTTCTGTAAATTTCTCTTTTAGTACTGAGGCTTGTTCTTCAAACACTTCTTCTTTGCTACAATTTCTTTTTATTCTTTGAAATTGTCCAAAAGGGATGTTGTTAAGCCACAATTTCCTATGATTGCCGCCTGCTTGGATATAGCTGCTAGCCTCTACTGGTTTGTAGTGTGCCTGGGTTTCAATAGTTTGATTATCCTCTATGTTGATCTGCAGATCCAAAAATACTGTAGATGTGTAACTATATGTAGAAGTGAAAGATAAGCCCATTTGGTTCTGGTTGATGTTATTCAGAATTTTATTGAGTTCTTCTTCCATTCCTCTCCAGATGATAAAAATATTGTCTATAAACCTAAGGCCAGAGGAATTACCTCAGAATTCGGGGCCTACCTGAGGTGGAGGGTGTGGAGAATACCTGCCATCTGGTGATTGAGGTTTTCAACTATGTATTGGGTAGAGATCCCTCTTCGGCTCTAGTGCTAGACCAGGTGCACAGGGCCCTTCGTCCCAAAGACTTAGTTAATCCTGCACAGCGGGATGTTATCTGTTGTGTCCATTCTTTCAGACTCAATGAGGAAATCCTTATGGAAGTTAGGAAAAAGAAGGAACTGGACTTTCAGGGTTCCTCCATAGGAATCTTACTTGATGTTGCCTGGGCGACTTTGCAGATGTGTAAGTTGCTGAAACCCCTCACGGATCAGTTACAGCAGGTGGAGGTTCAATTCCATTGAGGGTTCCCGTTATCACTTTCTGTTCAGAAGGACTCTGTCACCTACATTGTCCGGAATCTGGAGGATGATCGACCTCTGTGTGTGACGTTGGGCTTGGACGCCCCTGATTTGGTGGCCAGGCGTGAATTTCTTTCTGACGAATCCCCGCTGCAGCTTCTGGCCTTACAGAATCCTCCTTGGCAACGGAGACCTCAACAACAGAGTAGACGGCTAGTACCTAGGGAAGATGTGGTCCCACTGTCCATGGTGCTAGAATGTGGGATGTACCTTGAGGACCTTTTGTGGGTACTGGGATGCCCATTGCTCTATCTTGCCTGGCTCTGGTCCCTTCCTTGAGAGGTAGCTGTATCCCCGTTCTGTGATGGACTACTACAAGGCTGCTTGACTCATCCTCTGCAGGACTGTGGAGTCACACTGGTTGGATACATCGGGTCCTGCCGAGTTGTATACTTTTCTCTTCTGTGACTTTATGGGTTGTTGCCTCCTTACGTAAACTTTTATGTTTTCTACAAACTGCAGATGTTGTATCTCTTTCTGTACTTGCTGCCCCTTATTCCCCTTCACTTCAATATACTCACCTGGCCCCTGGGTTCTCCTTTCTCCCCCTAGTGTCCCTGGGTGGGTTCCCTGGTATTGTCCCCCATATGTTCCCATATACATTTTCCACTTTAATATATTTTGGCCGGGTGGATTGGCTCTGGCTCCTACCATTGTCTCTGTGGATTATTAAGTCAGTACTTATTCTGTGTGTGTGGGGGGATTTCTGTGCCAGCAATTTTTCCATGGTGTTCTCCCTTCCCTTCCTTACCCATTGCTGATTTCTCTCTGGGGTTTGCTCTGGCAAGAGGTTCTGGGATCCTGGGGCTCTTACACATATCTCGCTTTAGTCCCCTTCTCTCCCTAGTGTCCCTGGTATTATTGTGCTTCTCCCTTCCAGCTTTGTTTCCATTTTCTTCTTGTTATATACCAGGCCTTACAGACTTTCCAATCTGATATCTGGGACTGCAGACCCAGCACACCTTTTTGATTCTAACTTTGTTCCACTTTGTTGGGCTATACAAGCCAATATTACTCTTTGGACTAGGATGCATCTTCCTTGGTTTGGGCACGTGGCAGTCATCAAGATGGATATCTTACCTTGGATTTTGTATGTCCTTCAGACATTGCCCATTTTGATACTGAGATCATATTTTGGTACTATCAGAAGGAGGTTTGGAGGTTAAGGAGCAGGAGGTTGGAATATACTTATCTGATCCGCCCCAGAAATCTGGGAGGACTGGTTCTCCCTCACTTGGAATCTTATTATGGTTCGGTGATGGCCTCCAGGGTGTTGGAGTGGTCAGTCTCTCATCCTAAGCTTTGGGTGATTTTGGAACAAGCTGATCATTTGGTTCCTTCTACTCTAGCGGCATGGGTCAGTCGCCGTCAAAGAGTCTGTTCTGTTGTGTCCCATTGTACCATTGCTGCTACACTGACATTGTGGAAGAAAATTAGATCTAGGCGGGGCCTTCTACATTGCCCCTCACCTCTTCTCTCTTTGACCCATAATGAGGACTTTTTACCTGGTTTTCAATGCGGCCCGTTCCTGAGATTGCTTCCAGAGGGATTTCTTTTTCTCAGATAAAGGATATTGCCTCAGGCTCTGAGTTTTGGCCTCTTCCGGCTCCATTCTGGAGCGAAGGCTATGCCATGACTCTAAGCCTTATTTTCATGGCCAGCTCTTTCACTTTATACATTCTTTGCCTTCCTTACCCCTGGTTTCACTCGCTCCCACCCCTTTAGAATCCCTGTGTCTTATGGATGCACTTCCTAGAAAACTGGTCTCTGTGGTCCATAAGTTGTTATCCCATGCACACTCTTCTAGGCCTCACTTCATCAGGTCCTGGGAGACAGATTGTGGTGTTATTCTAACTGAAGCCCAAGGGTCTAAAATCTCAACACATATAAATGTTCCATGTCCTCTAGAGTGCAGGAGAATGCATATAAGATTTTGAAACGGTGGTATAGGGTACCCGCTCTCTTACATCATTTGTACCCGGCTGTTTCAGATACCTGCTGGAGGTGTAGATCTCACAGAGGGGACTTCCTCCATATCTGGTGGTCCTGTCCATGTTTATTAGGGTTTTGGATGGTGATAACTGACACAATTCGGAAACTGGCAGATCTTGATCTTCCAGTGGAACGCATGGTTGTTCTTCTCCATCACACACCTCACCTGATTGGGAAGTACACTAAATCCCTCACAGTTCACTTGATCAAGGCAGCTAAGGTGTTGATCCTGCAGTTTTGGAAGCAACTACAGGCCCCATCTTATAGAGACTGGGTCAATTTGGTTGAAGAAATTCGATCAGCTGAAGATCAGATTCATACAGCATCAGGTCGGGGCCTGGCACATGCCACTAGGTGGCTTCGTTGGTCTGAGTTCTTGGAGGGTGATGATCTTCGACAGATGCTGGCTCAATACTAGTGATTTTATGTGTTCTGCTTTAATCTGATCCGTCCAGATAGGACCTCTCTTATTTTTTTCTTCTTCTTTTCCTCTCTCTCTCTTTCCTCTCCTTTCTTTTTCTTTCTTTCTTCTTTTACCTTTTTCTCCCCCTCATTCTTCCTTTCTATTCTATTCCCATCCTCTTCTTCTTCCTTGACACCAGTATCATTTACCCCTCCTTACCACCTTAACCTCCCCCCGGAGGGATTTGTGGCTACCTTATAGCCCCCCGAATTGTGGGGTTTCTACGTGTTCAGGTGGGGAGCAGAGGTAATGGTTACTTGACTTATATTGTGTATTTCCAGAGGGCTTCTTTCCCTCATAGGGACTGTTATCTTTTATATTACATCACTTTCTGAATTCACCACATTTTATGAAGCACTGTGAACTTCTCTCAGGTGTCAAACCCTATATTCTGTATCCTGTATCTGTTTTCATGTGTGTTGTACCCTGGTTGTTTTGACTTAAAAATCCAATAGAGAAATAAACAAAAAAAATGTGATAGAGGGTCCCCTACTGTTACACTTGCCACCTTTTGTTGAAGAGTCAGACTGGAAGCACTAGCAGCAGGCACACACGGACAATCTGTGCTCCTGGTGGTGGTGGTGGTATTATTGCTGCTAGGCAGCAATTCTGCCTTCTTCAGGATTATTCCATATGGACAATGCCATGGGGGTAAGCGGACTCTCAGGGTCAGGGAAATGTTGTGGGCACCCTTGACTGCTAGTTTGGCCACTCTGCATTACTTCTCCTACCACCTCAGCATCAGTAGGAGGATCTACTGGGCTAACACCAACCACATCAATTTCAGTGCCTGAGTACAGCCTCACTATTAGTATGATCACCCCTCCCTCACTCCTATCACTCTGAGTCTGTAGCTGTTGGATCTTCTTAGTAGTATAAGTAGTGGCAGGACTGCTTGGGGATGGCAAATGTGATTTAGGGTTCCCTGCTGTCATCTTTTCTTTCCTCCTCCTGAGAATCACAAGACATCCTAGCAGGTGCAGCACTGGCAGCAGGCACAGGCAATTGACCTGTCATACTCACACTACAACCCTCTTCTTCCACTGCACATGACACAAATTTGCCCAAGAATCCCTAGAGGTGATGTAGGGGGACTGGCCATCATCGGGTCTGAGGAATCAGGGCATTCAGACCCTTTCATATTAATAGTGGTCACTTTGTCCTCCTCAGACTCGGTCCTTCCAGCTCCTCATTTTATCATTATTCCATTTGCTCAAAGTGATAGCAGTCACTATGAGCCTTTCCTGCCTCATGATCAACCGCCTCTCCCTCTGGCTCGCAGCAGGGCTTCTCTTCTGGGTGTCGGCTCATCTGTCTGGCTGTGCATGCTCAGGCTGCTGCTGCTTCCTTCTCGGTATCTGTTCATGTGCCTGGTTTGACACCCTATTGCATAGCTTTCCCCCTATCCAGCGCAGCTCACAGGCAAGCCCCCATCCTGGCCTCCTCTCATTGGTCCTTGCTGCCATTTAAATAGGCTACCCCAGTCCTTGGGTGCCCATTCTACGAGCTACTCAGTGTTTGTTCCTGTGCTCTGATTTCTGCTTCATTGCTGAACCTTGACTACTTACTGACCATTCCTTGTCTCCTGCTCCTGGCTACTGACCCTTGGCTATGTACTGACCATTCCTTGTCTCCAGCTCCTGGCCACTGACCCTTGGCTAAGTACTGCCCATTCCTTGTCTCCTGCTCCTGGCCACTGACCCATGGCTAAGTACTGACCATTCCTTGTCTCCAGCTCCTGGCTACTTACCCTTGGCTACATACTGACCATTCCTTGTCTCCATCTCCTGGCTACTGACCCTTGGCTACATACTGACTAATCCTTGTCTCCTGCTCCTGGCTACTGACCCTTTGCTATGTACTGACCAATCCTTGTCTCCTGCTCCTGGCTACTGATCTTTGGCTATGTACTGACCATTCCTTGTCTCCTGCTCCTGGCTGCTGACACCTGGCTACAGTCTTGACCACATCTTGTCTGAATCCTCTTGTCCCCTCCCTCAGCTTCCAGCTTGTCTTGTCGGCCTGGTTCTCCATGGTTCCCAGGGTGCTCCCATTCTGGTTGCACCCAGGCTCAACTGGGGTGGAAGAATCTGGTTTCACGACCAGCAACTTTACTCAGCTTCAGCTGCAACAAGGGAGTTCCTGGCACGCTGTCACAGATCCCAAGCTTCACTCCCTACCTACGCTCTCTAGCTACTGAACCAGTGCCGGCACCACATGGGTCCCTACCCCCTCTTGGTGACATTTGGAAAGGGCCATCACTTCCATGGATCCGGCTGAGGCTTCTCATCTTGTTGCGAGGCTGGATTACCAGGAGCAGGTTCTGCAGTCATACACAGCGCACTTACAAAGCCTGGAGCGTAAACTGGATGTCGTGTTGGAGATGCTGCGCACCTCTGCAACACAGACCATGGCTGCAGCTTATTCCATCCCTGCTGCCACCTCTGGTGTTTCGGAGACACCCCCTCTTTTTTACATTCCTCCCCGCATACCTCTGCCAGACAAGTTCTCGGGACTGCCGGCATTCCGGGGGTTCCTCAGTCAGTGTCAGCTGCATTTCTGGACCCTGCCATGGACGTTCTGCACGATGGGGTCTGCTTCATTGTCTCCCTTCTCAAGGATGAGGCATTGGTTTAGACGTTGCCCCTAGTGGAGCAGCAATCTCTGCTGCTGGAAGACTATGATGCCTTCATTTCTGCCTTCAAGGCTGTCTGACGCACCCTTTAGGAGCACTTCAGCAGAGTCAGCTTTCCTGGCCCTACAACAGGGTCCTACGTCCATTAACCAATATGCAGTGGAGTTCCACGCATTCTCGTATGAGACCAATTGGAACCAGGGAGCCCTGAAGGCTGCGTTCCGGTGGGGTATTAGTGAGCATCTTAAGGATGCCCTGACCTTTCGTGACATTCCTGATGGGTTGGAAGACCTGATCTCCTTTAGTCTTGATCTAGACAGACACCCCAGCTGCTCCCCCTGTGGAAGAATGCACTGTGGCTGAAACACCAATGGAGGTCAGGGGCGTCACAGGGGTGACTGATGAGGAGAGGAGGAGACTCGGCACTCTTGGCTTATGCCTATACTGTGGAAAGATGGGCCACATGCTTAGGCAGTGTCCCATCCATCCGGGAAAAGAAACGGCTTAGTCAATCCCCGAGGTGGTCAGCTAAGCCCAGTCCTTCAGCATCCCCACAGCTCGTCTAGGCTGGGTGACTATCCAGTGGGCCGTCAGGACTGTGACCACCACTGCCTTTATTGACTCTGGGCTGTTTATGGATGTCGCATGGGCCCAGAACCATGGAGTGTCTTGTCGGCTCAAGAAGCAGTCCCTGCTGGTGTCCACATTGGACGGAGGAACCCTGCAAAGTAGTAGGATCGTTCAGGAGAACAAGAATGTCGTCCTCACTATGCATGTGTTACACACTGAAGAGGCGGTCTTTGATTTGGTGTCCTCTCCCTTCACGCCTGTCATCTTGAGACTCCTCTGGCTTCAGTGCCACAATCCAGACTGGAGGACTGGTGATCTCACCTGGTGGAGTGAATCCTGTTTCCTGACCTGCCTCCCTCAGAACCTGATTTCTCCACCCCAGTCACTCTTTGCTTTTTTGTGTCTTCACAATACTCTTCCTGCAGTCTACCACGTGTTCAGGGTCTTTTCCAAAACCCAGGCCGAACGCATTCCCCCGCATCAGCCTTACAACTGTATGATCGACCTCCTACCAGGGTCCCTGCCACCTAGAGGATGGATGCTCCTACTTTCTCTTACAATGTTTGTATATCCCTAAAGTTTGGAGCTACCACAAGTTCCAACCCTGGGATATACAAGGAAGCGCCACAATGAATAAAAATCACAAAACTACAAACAATATTCACAATATAAATATAAATTATTCTCACGAATAATTCTTCAAGAGGTTGTAACTATTTCTTCCAATGATGGATCACAAAGTCCAATGCTGCTGATATTTGGGTCAGGGAATCCCAGCAATTTACAAAGAAATATAAAAACAGTGCAAATAGACTCTTCTGAGTGCAGTATTTTCCAAATTCTTTTCCTTCACCTTCACCACGTGCTCCAAATTGGGTACTCACTTGTAAATGAGGTTTTTGCTGCCTCCCAGTTTCAATCTGCACTCCTGGTTCAGACCCCAGGCTGGTTCACACCACTCTGCTAACCTCCAGGCTTTTACCACAGTATCCCCCTCTCTCAACCAATATTCTCACAATTCTTCAGGGAGTATGGTGTATATGATACTCAATATTATGGCAGTATAAATATGTTTTAAACGGTAATCCCAAAAAAATGGAGCACCAAAAAAATGGGTAAGGAATGAATAATCAAATATTTAATATATATCAAAATACAATAAATCTCAATAAGTAAAATATATTAGCAATGCCAATATCATTAAAATACCAGAATAACGCTCAACGCGTTTCGTAAGTCCTGCTTACTTTCTCAAGAGCTTCTGACAAAATAATTTCCTACCTTATTCTCATCCTGATGTTTATAAAGAAGAAGAGGCCTGTATTCTCCATTCTACTTTCATTTTCGTTTTACCGCCAAACACTAGATTTCAATTGTTTACAGTATTGTCCTCCAGGATACACGCATGCGCTCCACTGCTGAAACGCACCATATGCGCATGTAAACCAAAAGCACCCACTAAGCGCATGCCCGATTCCCTTCTGCGATTCAACCCTGGAACGCAACGCACACCCCTCACACAGGAGAAGTGCTTCAATGCGCTTCAAGGTCTGCCGCATCCAACAGGCAAAACATGAAAAGCTCTCACTTGTTACTCGGTGTGAATAAATATCTCACCGAGTCTATTCATCTAAGCTCTCCATGTATTTCCCATTGGGCACCCCATGCGTCTCAACACTGAGGCACATCACGTGTACACATTCCCCCATTCAAAACAATTGTTCAAGTACTTAGATCATCCCAATAGTGAACATATATACTTAGACAATCTATTATATTCACAATACAGGCACCTATCCTCCCACATCTACATCAGGATGTTCATAAATATAATGCAGCACGGAGTACCAAAAGGGCCATAGGGAGACTAAAGGTGGGAAAAACTCAATAAAGAAAGGGGAATAATAAAATCCCAATCTACCTATTATAGGTAGTAAATATTGAAAACCCCAATATATTAATTATAATTATGTGAATAATAAACTTATTTATGTGTTATATATCTCATATAATTTTTTTTTTTTTTAATTCTACATAAATATTCTCCAATTATCCTTAAATAACCCCTATTTTTCGTGCACTAAGTGTATTGGTATAAATTACTCCATTATACTTCTTTCATCATTTATAATAATTAAATAAAACCTAAGTCTATCTCTTCATTAAGTCCTCCTTCACCCAATGTTCCCAAGGTATAGATCCAATATGCTTCGCGCTTACAAAGCACCACAAATCTGTTGGGTCTAGTCTTAGGAACATACTCCAACCCCATCACCCTAAACCCTTCTAAACCCCTTCCTTTCTTACATGTACAAAAATGGCGGGGGACCCCATGATCTACTTTCCCTCCTTCTATTTTACACCTATGTTCTCCCAAACTCACTCTCAGTTTCCTAGTTGTCCTTCCTACGTACTCCATGCCACATTTACAAACAATAAGATAAACCACATAATCTGTATCACAGTCAATATAATGTTTCATAGTGAATTCAATATTCTTCTTATCATTTTTAAACTCCTTAATCCCTGATATCATAGATGGAAAGTTCTTACACTTATTGTTACCACATTTAAAATTCCCTATTTTGCCCAATTATTTTTCTTTTTATTACTTCCTTTTATTTCCTTGGGTCTACTAGGAGCCATATATGACCGTAGATTTCTATTTTTCTTGTATATTATTTTTAACTCATTTGGAATAGCATCTTTTAAATCAGGATCATATTTAACTATATTCCAATGTTTCTGAATCAGACGTTGAATTTCCCTACTTTGTGCATTAAAAGTAGTAATTAGACTAACCTGTTGTTGAATTTTCTCAATGTTCCTATTTTTTACCCTCTTCTTTATTAATTTTTTTCTATTTAAAGTTCTTGCTTTAATTAGAGCTTGATCAACTAATCTTTCCTCATATCCTCTCTCAATAAATTTTTCTTTTAAATCTTTACTTTTATCGTCAAAATCTTCTTGATTACTGCAATTGCGTTTCAGTTTGTGAAATTGACCAAACGGTATGCTCTCTAGCCATTTTGGGTAATGTGCACTTTTGGCATGTAAATATTTATTAGTGGCCACCTCTTTTAAATATATGCTACTTCCAACTGTTTTATCTAGATTGCCGAAAAAAAAATTATATGAGATATATAACACATAAATATGTTTATTATTCACATAATTATAATTAATATATTGGGGTTTTCAATATTTACTACCTATAATAGGTAGATTGGGATTATATTATTCCCCATTCTTTATTGAGTTTATCCCACCTTTAGTCTCCCTATGGCCCTTTTGGTACTCCGTGCTGCATTATATTTATAAACATACTGATGTAGATGTGGGAGGATAGGTGCCTGTATTGTGAATATAATAGATTGTCTAAGTATATATGTCCACTACTGGGATGATCTAAGTACTTGAACAATTGTTTTGAATGGGGGAATGTGTACACGTGATGCACCTCAGTGTTGAGACGCATGGGGTGCCCGATGGGAAATACATGCAGAGCTCAGATGAATAGACTCGGTGAGATATTTATTCACACCGAGTAACAAGCGAGTGCTTTTCGTGTGTTGCTTGTTAGATGCGGCAGACCTTGGAGCGCATTGAAGCACTTCTCCTGTGTGAGGGGTGTGCGTTGCGTTCCAGGGTTGAAGAGCAGAAGGGAATCAGGCATGCGCTTAGCGGGTGCTTTCGGTTTACATGCGCATATGGTGCGTTTCACCAGTGGAGCTCATGCGTGTATCCTGGAGGACAATAACGGAAACAATTGAAATCTAGTGTTTGGCAGTAAAACGAAAATGAAAGTAGAATGGAGAATACAGGCTTCTCCTTTATAAACATCGGGATGAGAATAAGGCAGTAAATTATTTTGTCAGAAGCTCTTGAGAAAGTAAGCAGGACTTACGAAACGCGTCAAGCGTTATTCTGGTATTTTAATGATATTGGCATTGTTAATACCTTTTACTTATTGAGATTTATTGTATTTTTATATATATTAAATATTTGATTATTCATTCCTTACCCATTTTTTTGGTGCTCCATTTTTTTGGGATTACCGGTTAAAACATATTTATACTGCCATAATACTGAGTATCATATACACCATACTCCCTGAAGAATTGTGAGAATATTGGTTGAGAGAGGGGGATACTGCGGTAAAAGCCTGGAGGTTAGCAGAGTGGTGTGAACCAGCCTGGGGTCTGAAGCAGGAGTGCTGATTGAAACTGGGAGGCAGTAAAAACCTCATTTACAAGTGAGTACCCAATTTGGAGCACGTGGTGAAGGTGAAGGAAAAGAATTTGGAAAATACTGCACTCAGAAGAGTCTATTTGCGCTGTTTTTATATTTGTTCTATAGCTCCTACTTTCACTGCCTGAGATTAAGGCCCTCGCAACCTACATCCAGGAAAATTTGGCCAGGGGCTTCCTCTGTCCATCTACCTCAACTGTCGTGGCAGGTTTCTTCTTCGTGAGCAAAAAGGATGGCTCTCTTCATCCATGTGTGGACTATTATAGACTCAACTGCATTATGGTCAAGAACAAGTACCCTCTGTCACTCATACCCAAGGTGTTTGACCTCCTCCATGGGGCTATCTGGTTTACTAAATTAGACCTGAGGGGGGCCTATAACCTGTTCCATATCCGGCCTGTGGATGAGTGGAAGATGGCCTTCAACACCAGATACAGGTAATAAAAGTACCTGGTTATGCCCTTCGGGCTTTGCAATGCCCCTGCCATCTTTCGGGCTTTTGTCAATAATGTGTTCCAAGACATGGTCTTCTCACATGTAGTGTTGTACCTGGACGACATACTAATATTTTCCCCCACGCTCCAACAGCACAGGCAGCATGTGAAAACAGTTCTTCCACGTCTTCGAGAGAATGGCCTCTACGCCAAGCTTGAAAAGTGCGAATTTGAGAAGAAACGCTTCCCTTTCTTGGATACATTGTCTCCAGCACTGGTCTCAAGATGGATCCCAGTAGACTCACAGCAGTCACCAACTGGCCTTGACCCAAAGATCTGAAGGTGGTACAGCGCTTCCTTGGATTCCCCAACTACTACAGGAGGTTTATATGAAACTACTCCACCCTTGTGGCTCCCATCACCACCCTAATCAAGAAAGGGTCCAACCCAGGGCTCTGGCCTACAGAAGCCGCAACAGTCTTCTCTGCTCTCAAGACTGCTTTCTCTACTGCCCCCATTCTCCAGTATCCTGACATCATTCAACCTTTTTTTTTTTTTTTAAATATATTTTATTATCAGATCACTCCATACACATACAAAGAAAAAGAGTACATGTAATATCTATCAAGTACAACAAGAATATGCAACATGTATAACAAATAAAGGAAACAGATGCATAGTAATAGGGCGTACAGAGTCAACCTGAGGTTTTTATAGAAATTCAACCCAAACTCCAAACATCTAGCCAAACTAAGCTAAACCTATACCCCTCGATCCCAGTTCCTCTCTCCCCCGAGCCTGCAGCACCCCCCGACCCCACCCACCAGCCAGGGCCACCACAAAATCCTAATATAGATAAGAGTCAAGCACAAATGTATACAGCAAGTATATGCCACAAACATCCACACAGCCAGCAAAAATGCCTGCACTCGATCAGCTCCAAGAAGTTACACATCATCAGGAGCGACAGTAGTGTCTGCTCTGGCTGTCCACCAGGTCTGCCACCGACCCCAGATCTTATCAAACTTAGCCGGAGTACCCCGGTGTAAGTAAACTAATTTATAATGTGGAAAACACTGTGAAACCAGGTTAATCCACGCCCAGCAATTGGGAACCCTGTCTGACATCCAGTTCAAAGCCACCACCTTTCTCACCATCACCAAGAGCTCACGCAGGAGAGATTTATCATTAGCGTCCTCAATCTCATCGGGTAAGATAGACAATAAGCAAACCTTTTGAGTCGCAGGGACAGGTCTACCCAACACCCGGGTCACAATACGCATTATCTCCGACAAAAACCTCCCAACCTCAGGACACTCCCAAATCATACGCAAATACATGCCTCGAACATTGTCACATCGATGGCAATGGTCAGTACCAGAATTCCCCATTTTAAACAGTCTGATTGGTGTATAGTAAATTCTATGCAGAATATTCAACTGTATCATTTGATGCCTAGTCGATGTCGCCATCTGAGCCGGCACCTCCTTAGCCATGTTCCATTCCCAGTCTTCCAATGGGCCCAGATCCTGTTCCCATTTGTTCCATGAGGGAAATTCCTGATATGTTATGCAAGATTCCAACCACCGATAAATAAGAGGTCTTGGAGGCTCAAGGGTACTCAATCTAGAAAGAAGCGGGAATGTATCAATCAGCGGTGTTCTATCACCCCACTGGGCTCCAAGAGCATGTCTGGTACACAAATAAGAGTAGAAAAGATTGTGCGGCAGATGGTACTCGTCATGTAGCTGTGCAAAGGATTTCAGTTGGTTATCTTGATACAATTGTCCTAGAGTATTAATCCCAAATCTAGCCCACAGAGGGCCAAATTAACTGCCTAGTAAGTGATGTAACCCCGTGGCGCCCCATAGGGGGGTGTCCGGGTCCAAGGTCACATACCCCAGTAACCTCCTCAACTCCCCCCAAGCCTCATATAGAGTTACAGCCAATGTATTCCGAAGTTAAAAACTGTGGGGCCGCCATGCAAGAACTGGGGTAGCTCATACGCAGGCTGCAGTAACAGTGCATCTATCTGAGTAGTTTGATAGCGAGGCCTGGGGAAAACGAAATCAAACGCAAAACGACACTGTGCTGCCAAGTAATACCTGGGAAAGTTGGGCAAGGCAATTCCTCCCTCACGCTTCGGCCTCATAAGAGTAGTCAACTTGAGTCTAGCCCGACGCCCCCGCCATAAAAAACGTGAAATAATTTTGTCTATTTGTCGGAAATATTTCTTAGGAATAGGGACCGGTGTATTCTGAAAAATATATAAAAACTTGGGCAGAAAAGACATTTTAATATGATTCGACCTACCAATAACATTTAAAGGCAGGTGAAGCCATGCCATTGTTTTATCATTAAAAGATTGTATAGTAGGCAACAAATTCATCTCCAAAAAGGTATCCGTCGATGCTGCCACCCGAATCCCCAAATAGGTACAGTCAGTCACATAAGAAAGTGGGAAGTCCGGTGAGCGAGACCCCCGCAGACCACCATCAATCAGAAGCAAAGATGACTTAGACCAATTAATTTGAAATCCGGAAAATGTACCGAAATCATCCACCAACCTCAATGTAGTCGTCAAGGATTCCCCATCATCACCAAGAAAGAGCAGAATATCATCAGCATACAGTGCAATCTTTTCCTCTCTGCCTTCAATACTGAGTCCACGGATCAACGGATTAGCACAAATCAAAATAGCTAAAGGCTCCAGGGCCAGAGCAAACAAACCGGGCGAGAGTGGGCAGCCCTGTCTAGTGCCATGATGCAAAGAAAAGGGTTGTGAACTCAGTGCACCCGTCACCACAGAAGCCCTGGGGTTACCATATAAAATACGTATCCAATTAATAAAGTATGGACCAAATCCAAAACCACGAAGCAAGTGCCAAAGATATGGCCATTCGACAGAGTCAAAGGCCTTAGTTGCATCAAGGGATGCTATCACACGGTTTCCGATGGTGTCATGTGGAAGCTGTAGGTGCAAAAATAATCTTCGAATGTTGTGGGACGATGATTTGCCTGGAATAAAACCAGTCTGATCTTTGTGTACGATGGTTCCCAACACAATATTTAATCTGGTAGCCAGAATCTTTGCCACAATTTTTGCATCCGTGGTCAAAAGAGAAATAGGTCTGTAAGAGTCACAGAGCTCCGGATCTTTCCCTGGCTTAGGCAATACAATAATGGAAGCGTCATTCATGGAATCTGCAAGATGTCGGTCATCTATGGCAGCGTAAAAAGTATTCAAGAGATGAGGGGCTAAGATATCCGCAAACTCCTTATACCACTCTGCAGGAAGACTATCCACACCCGAGGCCTTGCCCGCCGGTAGACCACGGATCACCTCCATCACCTCTCCAAGAAGTATAGGAGCATCCAGCATGCGTCGATGTTCCAAGGAAAGCCGCGGGAGGTCACAACGATCAATAAAACGAGATATCTGGGACTCAGAGCGGGTTAGTCGAGACTCATATAAGTGAGAGTAAAAACGCTGAAATTGCAAATTAATCATCCTCGGGTCGAGTATCAATTCACCCCCAGAATCTCGGAGTGAAGTAAGCAACGGAGTCCCCCTATACTGGCGAACAAGATGAGCCAAAAGCTTCCCCGCCTTGTCCCCATTTTCAAAAATATTTTGTTTCATATAAAAGACATGACGGGCGTTCAGTTTCAGAAAGTTTTACAGAGTATCGCATCGAACAGGAAAGAAACTTAGTGTAAGACGCCGAGTCCCCACTCCCCACAAACTGTCTTTCCACCTCAGTAGCCTCCGACTCCAGAACCTCCACTTCTCTAGTTTTAAGTTTATTTTGCGTAGATATAAGAGATATCAGAGAACCCCTTGCAGCTGCCTTGGCAGCCTCCCAAACAATACCCTGAGCAGCAGAGTTGACATTGTTGGCAAAGTAGTCACGTAAATCGTCTCTATGCCTAGACACCAATTGTGTATAGGTCAACCATACGGGACTAAATCTCCAAACTCTGGGCCTAGGTCTCTGGTCTCGATGCAAAGACAATAATAGCAGGGAGTGATCGGAGGCCACCCTGGTTAGAAAACAGCAATCTGTAACCCAATTCAAAACCAGCTGATTAGCAAACACATAATCAATTCTAGATAACGTTTTGTAAGTGGCCGAGTGGCAGGATAATTCCCGGTCCCGCGGGTGAAGAGTCCTCCAAACATCAACTAGTCCCATATCACCCACAAGATTGAGGAAGGCATCTCTATGTAATTTAGAATCACCCGTTGTCCCACCAAATCTATCCAAATCAGGATTAGTAGCTACATTAAAGTCACCCATACAAATTATATGGTGATGTGTCTTGTCAGAGACATATATAAGCATGTCCTGGAGGACTGATGGGTCAAAAGGCGGTGGAATATAAACATTCATTAAGACAAACAGAGCTCCCTGCAGCTTACACGTTAGGAAGAGGTAACGTCCCTGTGGATCAGTCTTAAGATCAATGAATTCGAAAGAAACCAACTTAGAGATAAGGATGGAGACACCCCTGGCGTATGTGGAATATGTGGCATGATAATGACTCTGTATCCAGTGCCTCCTAAGAGACAAAACTCTACCTGCAGTAAGATGAGTTTCCTGCAACATAACCACCCCCAGAGTCTGCTTCCTGACGTGGTTCAAAACGAAAGATCTTTTTATAGCATCATTCAGGCCACGCACATTCCAGGATAAAAATTTACAAGTAAGTGGTGTCATCACTGAATTAAATAAAATGTGTTACACCCCTGGCCACATGGTGGGATCTGTTGGGGGCGAGGAGCGCCCGACCCAGAAGAGAGAGGAAGAGGGATCCTTAAATTAACAACCTCCCCAACCCTTGCCAGAACAACCCACCCTATCTCCATCACCCCCAACCCGACAGAGATTTCATCCCTTAAACTACCCATTCCCGTGGCCTGGCAGCCAACACTCCTGACCCTTCCCTCCCCCCCACCAAACATGAACCAATCAACCTATAAATATCTTGGGCACTAACAGTCCCATCCACCCCCCCACCTCCCACTGCAATATATTAATGCCAAGATCAACCAGCAGTTAAACATGACATAGAGTATCCGACCCTACCCCCCACCCCCCACAGCAGCAAAATAGAGCAAACATCATAATTTCCCAATAACCTATAAAAGAAAGCCCAGTAACTTCACCGCCACAGCCAGTCTTAGGATAGGACCAGTCTCCCCATACAGGAGGCCAATCCCCGGGCCATAGCCAGACACTACTCCCACTCAATGTCCCTGCCCCTAGCACCCCTCGGGCGGATCGGAGGCACCAGCAAAGAAATGGGTTCCAGCAATCTCCAAGAACCCTAATGCCAGAACACAGCAGTTCAGCGTCAATCCACCACCCAAAGGATGCAAGACAGTGCCAGTCAAGCAAGAGTGTGCTGCAGAACAGTAACACATATTGACATATACAGGCATATAAGTATATGTCAATATGTCAATATTGACATATTGACATATACAGGCATATAAGTATATATGGCCAAATGTATACAATCATAAATATAATGGCCATAGCAACAACGCGTCTCAGTAACAGAAGAAATCCCCCTAAAGGTCACTGGACATTCCCCCCAATAATTTATCCCAACTTAGCAGTCCCCGGGCACGGTGGAGGCGGCATAAAATATATAATCAAAATTAACAGCTACAGAAATTTTGCAAGTGCTAATAACAGCTAAGCAACATCCAACCACTGCCCAGGACATGCCAGAGAACACCCGCAGATCAACAGCAATGCAAAACAGTAATGCGTCTGGGAGGAGGAAGAGAGAGACAAAAAAAAGGGAAAAGGTCTCAATCCATCTCCCCCCCCCAGACATGTGTAAAATCAAAGGCAAATGAGCTGAAACATACGATTATAATGGCATCAGCAAAACAGTCATATATCCAGCTCAGCAAATATTATAACAAGTATATCCGCCCCCAACCTCGTCCCCATAATAGAGATCACAGAGCAGTTCACTACACAACATGCACACCAGAGAAGTGAAGTCCAGCAGCAGCACCGCCCCGCATCTCCACTGCACACTGGCCGCTCCACCATATCCAGATGAGCTTGACCTCCATTTGGACAAACCAGCAGGAGCAGAAGCAGTCCAGGCAGCCATCATGTTCCCCGGGGCCCCAGCGTCCATCAAAGATCAAGGAGACAAAATGTATGAAGTCTCAAAAGTACATGACCATGACAGTAGTACCAGGAAACGATGAAATAATTCTAATGAGTGTCCACCCATTCTCTAGCCTCCAAATGCGACGTGAAGAAGAGGGTATTACTGTCGTGTACAATTCTCAATCTGGCAGGAAATAGCATAGAATAAGAGATATTCTTCTCCCAGAGTTTATGCTTCACTTCCACAAATTTGCTTCCTTGACGCTGGACATCAGCTGAGAAATCCAGATAAAAAGAGATCTGGTGATTTTCAAAGAGGATCTGGTCTTTCATCCTAGCCATACGAAGTATGGCATCTCGATCTCTGTAATTCAAAATTTTAATAATCATCTGGAGAGGAGAAGATCCAGGAGGCCTTGGGCCTGTCGGTAAACGGTGCACCCTCTCAGTAGTAAAGGACGGGGATAGACCCTCTGTGCCAACATGCTCCCTTATCCAGGTCTCCATGAATTGCTCAGGGGCACGACCTTCACGGTCCTCCGGAAGTCCAATTATATGAACATTACTGCGTCTAGATCTGTTTTCAAGATCGTCCACCTTGGACTGAAGGGATCGCACTTGGTTCTTCAACTGATCCACTGTGGCAACCACAGGAGGGAGTGTATCCTCAACAGTAGAGATACGCTGACGAACATCAGTAATGCTTTCACGTAGGTTTTGTTGGTCCGCACGGAGGAGATTAATCTCTACCTGCACTATATCGATTTTGTTGGTTAAGACTGCCTGGCAGGTAGCAATTGCAGACATTATTTCTGCGAATTGGGATTTAGGATTATCATCTTCAGAAACAGAGGACTGTGCCGGAGACGCCACTGCAGAAGGGGCTTCCAACATGGCCGTGACCTCCTCCGCCACCATAGCTCTCCTAGCAAATTTACTTAGTTTCTTCCTGTATTCAGATGACTTTTTTACCATAGTGAGATTGAGAAGACAAACGTATGTCAGATAAACAGAGGCCAGAATCAGCGTAGGGTGGACAATTGCCGCTGTGGCGGGAGGGCGCAGGCGGGACCTCCCAAAATTCAAATGATACTCATCACTTCAATAATACATGGGGCAGAAGGGGAAACATTCATGGGGAAGGAGACGAACAAGGCAGATAGCAGCTCGCCACAACTCTCTCCCTGGAGCCACTGTAGATATATTCTCGTAATGAAAGGTAAGCGGTGATCCAGAGCTCAGAGCTTAAATGGTGAATCATACATGGGGTAGAAGAGAGAACAAATAAAGGAAAAACAACAAGCAGGGGGATCCTCAATCCGGAGTCATATAATAAGCCCCACGATGCAGAGCAATAAGCGCCCCAAAAGCTCCAGCAGTCAGCAAGTGAAGTAGATGGACCTATTGGCAGGTGTAGGACACTGGGAGAAAAATAACAAAATAGAAGGTGCACTAAAGTCAAAGGGTCTGGCAATGCAGGTGTAGTTGGTGATAGTACAGTCACAGGTCATCGGCCTCCCCTGAGACTGTGGCAAAGAAATTGTGGAATTGAAGATAAGCAATGGACTGGACCTCCAGGTTCTCAGGCGAATACATACATGGGGCAGAGGGGGAACACATACAGGGAAGAATAACATACAAGGGGATTTGCAATCCAGAGTTATATAGTGGACCCTCTGTGCAAAACTACCTTTCCTCCAAGGCCACAGTGTGCAATAAGCCAAGCAACAAATCTATTGGCAGGGGAAGGGTACTGGGACAAAATAACAAATCAGAAGGTGCTCTAGCAATAAAAGGGGCAACTCAGGACCAGGCCCACGTTCTCCGGGCTGAGAAGTAGCAGTAAAATCACTCACTGTATATTGCAGGGTGTGTTGCAGCATATGGAGGTTGTTAGCCACAATCAAGCAGTAGTACAGCAACAATAGGCCCTCCAGCCGCCCCTGTGTCACCAAGACAGCTCCACTTGACCTATAACTCAGAGCCTAAGTGGATAAATATACATGGGGCGGGGGGGAACAAATATAGGAAGAGTGACAAACAGGGGAATCTCCAATCCAGAGCCACACAGGGGCCCCCACTGTGCAGGGCAATAGGCTCCCCAAGGGCCACAGTAGGTAGCAGGTCAATCAAATACACCTATTGGCAAGGGAAGGGGACTAGGGAAAAAAAAAATAAACAGAAGGAGCACTAGTAAGTTGCAGCTAAAAGGGGCAAGCCTATGCCCCTTGGGGCCAGAAGCAGCAGCAGAATCAGGCACTTACTGCATTCAAGGAAGAGTCAGGCCACGTGCAGTAAACCGAGCAGGGCCTCCATGGTATCCTCACACCGCCGTTTCACACTGCTCTTCTCCAGCAGGATGCGGTCAAAGAGGCGTGGGTGTCCCCAGGCAGTGTCTACGATCGGCAAGGGATTGAAGAAAAATTTTTAAAAAATCAACCGCCGCCTCCCGCAGACGTCCGGCTCCCTGCCGGACGGAAGTGGCACGCAAGTCCGCGGCTTCAGGCCCAAGCGTGCCGATATTGTTGCTTCCAGAAAAAAAAAAAAAAAAAAAGAAAGAAATAAAGAGTCCCCCAGAGAGCTCAGCAGCTGGGCAATCAAGATCAGGGAGATATACTGCAAAACACTGGCTATAAAAGCAGGATGGCAGCGGATAGCCAACAAATATAGCAGAGCCTCTCCAACACAAGTCCGCTCAGTATGGCTGCCAGGCAATTCCCAAACATCATTCGACCTTTAGTTCTGGAAGTAGATGCCGCCGAACAAGGAATCGGTGCAGTCCTGTCTCAGAGGGATCCCAACTTCAACTTCCTCCATCTATGCTCCTACCTCTCCCATCAACTGACCCATGCAGAGAGGAACTATGAGGTGGGCAACCACGAGCTGCTCACCATGAAGGTAGCCCTCAAAGAATGGTGCTATCTCCTAGAGGGATCTAGTATCCCCTTTGTTATTTACACTGAGCATAAAAAACTTCAGTATCTGGAGACCGCCAAGCTTCTCACTGCTCTCCAAGCCCACTGGGCGATATTCTTCTCCTGGTTCCAGTTCACCATCACGTACATCCCGGGTACCAAAAACATCAAGGCTGATGCCCTGTCTCGTCTGTACACCATCCCTGTCTCGGATGCCCCACCTGAACGCATCGTCCCGCCTGGCAAAGTACTTTCAGCCTTGAATTCCTGGTTTCTCTTGGGGCAGGCACAGTGCAGTCATCAGCGAAGGCACTGTGCACTATTTGTGATAAGCCAGTGAAAAGGATAAATGAGGCACAACCACCCTCATGTGAAATACATATGAAATACAGACACCATGACATTTATGTGAAGCATGTTAAAGCCAACCCCCCCACAAAATAAGTTGGGTGCTGCTGTTGCTGTACACCCTGTCTCCCCCAACAGCAACAAGAGATGAGGTGGAAATCAAAGAGGAGGAAGAACAGAGAAACCCAGCCAGAACCTGGGTGCGGGAAGATGTAGCAACATCTTATTGTGATCCATCTGTCATCATTGCATCCCCCAACAACTGTAGATGTCAATATGTGGCAGTTTGTGTCCACCCATTGAACACTGTGTGGTGCATTGTCCGCACATGGCAATGTGGTGGAGGATAATCACAACCAGGGCTTCAAGCGGCATCTGAGGAGATTCCATCCCACAGAATATGCTAAGCTGGTGGCAGGAAGGATTCTCTATTATTATTAAGTCTGCTAGTTGTCAGGTATCCTTAACAGAAAGGACAAGCGGCATAGTGACACAGCAGTACTTGGTTTCTGGTGGGATGATTTAACATTGCAGAGCTAAGCAACATGGTATTTGGTTCAGTTCTGCTAGTTGTTTGCTGTGAGTGCAGATGTGCCCATTGTTTGCAGCTATTGCCCAATTTTCCATGCACAAATTATGCACATTGCAGTTTCTGATGAGAGGCATTGTTCCTTCCTGATGCTGTTGATCCCATTCCCTTGGAGCTGCTTAATCATCCTGCTGCTTAAACAACTCAGCAGCAGCAGAAAGAACAGCAGTTGCAACTACCACAATGACAAAAGACAATAATATGACCTGCTGGCACAATTTTTTTCTCAGGGCTTGTTCTTTATATAAAGTAGAGGCCTACAAAAACTATTTGGGGGTCTTATTTCTAACAAGCCTAAATCCTACAAATGCCATACTGTATGTACTCACCACTCGTCAAAGAACTGGATAGACCCAGCAACTTAAAGAACTCAAGATACAATAACAATGATGATCAAAACAGAGAAAAGTACACAACCTCTCTATCTGACTCATTTTTCACCTGTTGGTGTTACTCATAGGCATTCACATTACCTAAGTAATGGGAATTTAAAAACTCCCTTCAAAGCAATCAACGAACATGACTGGACAAATAAAATACCAGAGCATGTGTACAATATAACACTCAATACACAAGCCCATATAAATCAAACTTAATAATAGAAGCAGCACCTGTATTCATTGAAAAGACTATATTATGTTACTGATGTCCCATTTAGAGTTCAGACCTTTTGGAACTCTAGTATCAAGTTTGAACAACCAATATGCTTCTCTGCAGGAGATCAGATCAACCTAGTCTGATTAGTACTGATTCCTCAGTGTTTGTGATTCTAACAAGCCTGAGTGCTATAAATCAATGTTTCCTTAGGGTTTGGGCCTAAAAAGCCTAAGTCCTACAAATCAATGTTTCTTCAGTGCTTGTGCCAAACAAGTGTAAGTCCTACAAATCAATGTTTCCTCAGGGCTTAGGCCTAACACAAGTCTAAGTCCTACAAAAAATCAATGATCAGGCTGTTGTGCCAAACAAGTCTAAGTCCTACAAATCATTGTTTCCTCAGGACTTGGTCTATAACAACTGTAAGTCCTACAAATCAATGTGTCCTCAGTGCTTGTGACTCTACTAATACTGAGTGCAAGAAATCATCAGTAATTCCTCAGGGCTAGCATCACTAACAAGCCTGAGTCTAAAACATCTTTACTGATTCTTTGGGGCTTTGTGACTGTGTCTAAATGGGAAAAAAAATCATCACTGATTCCTCATGACATGTCACTCTTCAGGGCTTTGTGACTCTAACAGTCCTAAGTGCAAAAAAAAATAATCACTGATTCCTCAGGGTTTGTCACTCTAACAAGCCTGAGTTCTATAAATCAATGTTTCCTCAGAGCTTGGGCCTAAAAAGAGGATGTCTTACAAATCAATGTTTCTTCTGGGCATGTGCCAAATAAGTGTAAGTCCTACAAATCAATGTTTCCTCAGGACTTGAGCCTAACATAAGTCTAAGTCCTATAACAAATCAATGTTTCCTTCAGGCTGTTGTGCCAAACAAGTGTAAGTCCTACAAACCAAAGTTTGCTCAGGGCTTGGGTCTAACACAAGTGTAAGTCCTACAAATCAATTTTTCATCAGGGCTTGTGCCAAACAAATGTAGATCCTACAAATTACTGATTCCTTAGGGCTTGTGGCTCTAACAGTCCTGAGTGGAAGAAATCATCACTGATTCCTCATGACATGTCACTCAAAGAAACCAGAGTCAAATAAATCATTACTTATTCCTCAGGGCTTGTGACTCTAACAAGCCTGATGTAACGGTTTTTTAAGACACTCAGACCAGCAGGTAGAATAAAACACAGTTTTATTAAAAATAAAGAGTAAAGAACGCCCTCTACAGGCAACACAAAAATAATAGCAATCAAGAGACTGAGATGATATAGCAGGTCAAGGGTACAGAAGCATAAGTATCACATATAATATCTCAGGAAAGGTACACAGTAGCAAGGATACATGGTTAAATACAATGCTCAGTCAGTCTCTGTTGTGGTGTTTGGCATGCCCAAGATGGTGATCAGGCAGCTATTAATGAAAGTTCTTAAGGCTAAAATGCTGCAGCCAGTACTGAATAGTGGTAGAATCTGCAGAGGAGTTGCAGTGAATAGCCCCACGGGAGTAACAATGGAGACAACTTAACCTGCAAGTGCTTGAGTCGATAGCCCCCACGGGTGTAACAACGGAGACTGCTACAATGCAAGAGCTTGCCAATAGCCCCCACGAGCGTAATAACGGAGACCAACTGCACAGAATAGACTTTGAGCCAATAGCCCCCACGGGCGTATACCGGAGACAACCTGCAAGAGCTTGAGCCAGTAGCCCCATGGACATAACAACGGAGACCACTCTGTGCTGCAAGTATATGAGCCAATAGCCCCCATGGGCGTATTAACAGAGACCACTCTGTGCTGCAAGCAAATGAGCCAATAGCCCCCACGGGCGTATATCGGAGACAACCTGCAAGAGCCAATAGCGCCTCTCACGGGCGCGGTAACGTAATACCGACTACTCTGCTGATGGAAGGATGAGCCGCCATCTAGGCCAGGCTTGTAACACGGCTGGCTCTGCAGAAGTATCGACCAAACAGTATAGGCTCAGCAAGTTACGTGAAGGCTCAGATAATGAAATGACAGCACTGCAAGGGTTAAGCAGCTGAAGGATCGAAGGCTCAGCAAATGTGGAATGTGCTCTGCAAGTGTCAGGGAAGGCTCGGCAATGGAAGCACAGCTCTGCACAAGATAACGGAGACTCAGCACTGGAGGCACAACTCTGCAGGAGTACAGAGGCAAACGATCAGCCCGGTAAACAAGCTCAGTGGAAGTCAGAATGTCGCCAAGGCGACACTAGCAGCAGGAAGCAGGAACAAGCAGGTCTATGGAACAAGCCGGTTCAGGTCACGGAGCAGGAAGTCAGCCAGGCCGGTTCAGTACACGGAGGTGGTTCTCAGACAAGCCAGATCAGTCACGAGCAGGAACGTCAGCCAAGCCAGGTCGGATCACGGAGCAGGGACACAGGAACATAGTCAAGACAGGCCAAATCGGTACCAGGAATCAGGAAAGTGTGAACACAGCAACAGCAACACTGGATCTGGAACACCACGAAAGGGCACCTGACAGATGTCAATGGCCGGGCATAAAAAGGTCACCAGGGGCGGGCCAAACAGACTCAGCCAATCAGAGCACACCACAAGCGAGAGTGACAGAGAGGGATCACGATCACCGTGATACCTGAGTCCTATAAATCAATGTTTCCACAGGGCCTGGGTCTAAAAGCCTAAGTTCCTACAAATTAATATTTCTTCAGGGTGTGTGCCAATATCATTGTGTTCTCGGGGCTGTTGTTTTAAACAAGTCTATGTCCTACAAATCTATGTTTCCTCAGGGCTTAGGTCTAACACAAGTGTAAGTCCTAATATTTGCTCAGGGCTTAGGACTCTAATAATCACAAGGGTAAGAAATCATCACTGATTACTCAGGACTTGTGTTTCTAACAAGCCTGAGCCCAAACAATCCTTACTTATTATTTTTGGCTTTGTGACTTTAACAACCCTGAGCCCAAAAAATCCTTACTTATTATTTTGGGCTTTGTGACTTTAACAACCCTGAGTCCTACAAATCAATGTGTCCTCAGGGCTTGGGCCTAAAAAGCCTAAATTCTACCAATAAATGTTTCCTCAGGGCTTAAACTGAATAAAACTAAGTCCTACAAATTAATGTTTCGTCAGTTCTTGAGCCTCTAACAACATGTCTTAGTATACAAATCAGAGATATTTCTCAGAGTTTGTGCCAAACAAGTGTAAGTCCTACAAATCAATGTTTCCTCATAGCTTGGACCTAATAAGACTAAGTCCTACAAATCAATGTTTCCTCTGGGCTGTTGTGCCAAACAAGTGTAAGCCCTGAAAATCAATATTTACTAGGGGTTTGGACCTCTATCCACAAGTTTAAGTCCTACCAATCATCCTCTACAAAGTACTCTATCCCGTCAAGTATCAGTCTTCCCCAGTCACAGTTTACGTCAGGGGGTCCCTGCCTCTGTCATGTTATGTACCAGTTTTTTTTAATTTTTTTTATGAACTGTCCCCCCCAATCCCAGTCAACAAAGCCCCCCCCAAAAACATCACTTTTCAACTGATTTTTTCCACAGACTTCATCAACACAAGCACCCTCAGACCCTTTTTACACCGTCTATGTTTTTTTAAAATTCCATTTATTTATATTTTTATTAACTGTCCTTCCAATCCCAGTCAACAAACCCATCCCCTCAAAAAATCCTTGTTCAACTGATTCTTTTCCCAATTTGCTATATGTTGTGTGTAAATTCAGTATTCCCATTGATTTCAATGCAATGAGATAGGTGAAAAAATGCACTTTTCGCTAGAAATTTTCCACTAGGCGGGAAGTACCATTTTTCGCTGATTTTGGTCTGAGGTGAAGAGTTTCGCCCATCCCTAATCATCAACATTTATTGCAACCATGACCACAGTCATTGTTGTATTAAAGTTTTAATCCTGCTACTCCTTTACCCGTATTCCTGTCCTAGCATGTTTGATGGATATATTAATGATAGTACAATGATTGTACAATATTTACAGTAAAGTACACCTCGATACTGTTAGTATGTGGAGTGATCTTTTGTCCATCTGAAACAAAATATGATATTTCTTGAGGTATCATTATTTAGTTACGTTGTATCTGTCACTAGTAAATGTCACTGTCCATCTCAATCGCAGCCTAGGCCAAAGCTCTGTTGCCTGTCTTTGTCACATATCAGAACCTATCTGTCATTATCTTCAAAAATATTACAACAACATTCCCTGTAATTTACAAGCAACTCCAGCTCCCAATGTTTACCTGTTTGCCTCTACACATACTTAGAGTCACACTTTCTGCAGCAGCTTCATCCTAACTTTACTACAGTGTTAATTTTTCAGTACAGCACAGGATGAGTATAGACCTACTAGCTTTAATATAAACAGGTTACAATAAAGAATAAAGAATGTTCAGCACATGTGTGTCCTTCGTATTCTTTTAGATGTAAGAGTGAGTGAGTGAGTGTGTGTGTGTGTGTGTGTGTGTGTGTGTGTGTGCATGCGTGCGTAAGTATATAGAGTGTGTCAAGTTGTACGTGTCTGTTTGTTTTGAATGCATGATATATTTTTGTCTGTCTGTGAAGTATCGTTCTCTCATGAACTCAGCATCTCAGCCAGCTCAGATAGGAACTTAGATCACCCGCCTTTCACATCATGCTAAAGGTTTTTGTTTTTTACTGTTTTATCTCTATAAAACTATCCTTTCTCACACCCAGAGAACAACTAGCTACCACCAACACTATCGAACAACTCCAGCTCCTTATCTTTGACTGTCTACCTCTTGCATGAAAAATTCAGATGCTTTCTATCTCTCTCCCTAGCACAGGCTGAAATACACCTCTTTTATAGTTAGCCTGATGGGCATACATGGGGAAGAATCAATGGAGGGAATTAAATATATTATTATTGATTTTCAATTCAATGAATAAGGAATAAAAACAGGACTTTTGGTGGAATTTCCTCTCAAGGTGAAAAGTGACATTTTCATATATTTTATTGTTGCAGTAACCCAATGCAATAAATAACTAAGAATATACTTACAAATATTACATCTCAGAATTGTCACTCTTACATATTCAGTCCCAGCAAAACCAGGGCCTACTCTACATACAGGATAGAAATCTGAATATTAACAATCACCTGTAAACACAGTGTATTATACAGTCAATATGTATTATCAATCAGCCTTACTTACCTCCATGAGGAAAGAACTGTGAATATATCTGTTTAAAAGTTTCTTCATTGACAACTCCACTTGGACATTCCTTGATACAGCACATATAGTATTAAAAAAAAAAAGTTAAAAGTGTAATTACAAATTATCACAATGCTTTGTACAACTGTTGATAACTGTAGCTACTAAGAAAATAAGTACTGTAATAATATGGGACATAAAGAATAATGCTTCCCAATTCAAGAGCAAATATGGTGCACAATAAATGGCAAATTGCTAATAGGGAACATCAGTATACATAGCTTACTACACGATCCAAATAAAAAGCACACTTAAAAAATAAAAATCAGATGGACATAAAATCTATTTATTAAATTGTTAAAATATCATGACAAGTTTCTTTGTGTTCACCATTTCAACAGAAAGATAGACAAAACATCTGTTTGAGCCATATCAAGCTATATGAATATCTGCTGGTGTATTGCTGCCCTGTTGAGTTAACTGTGTGCCATTTAAAATGGTAAGGTAAACTTGCTTTAATGGGGAATAGCAGCAAACAGAATATCACATCCATCACTAAGCCAATGAGTATTAATAAAATTAGGAGGAGAATAATAAAATTATTTTCCCAAGATAGTAAAATAGTAACATAGTAATTTAGGTTGAAAAAAGACTCAAGTCCATCAAGTTCAACCTTTACCTCATATCCCAGAGACATGAGAATGATATAGCTTCATGCTGCCAAATAAGTTAATCTTTATCAGACCTTCCAATTTTTCCTACTAATACACAGTATAACCCTGTATGTTCCCTTTTGAAAGAAATGTGTCTAATCTTTTCATAAATGTGTTCATTGTATCTGCCTTAAAGGAACAGTAATGTCCCATAAATCTTTTTTAGAGTTTTGTAGAGCTTAAAAAAATAAGCTAAATGCCACAAATCTTATCTCTCAAACCGCTATGGTTTGAGAGATATCATCCGCTAAACTTCCTCTTCTCCTTCTGTCAGCTGTAAAGCTGACAGAAGGAGATCCATGTCGGCCGACACTAGCAAGCTCTTCAGCAGAGCCGCAACAGCATGATTTAAAATGAATTACTTCTTTGGAATGGTCCAAAAAGTGTGCTTGCAAACCAGGCACATTTTGTAGACTGTTTCAAAGAAGTAATTCTTTTTAAATCACACTACTGTGACTCTGCTGAAGAGCTGCTTGTCGGTCCCTGGATCAGGAACTCCTTCTGTCAGCTTACAGCTGACGTCAGGAGAAGAGGAGGGAGAGGGGAACCTTAGCGGATGATATCTCTCAAACCATAAAGGTTTGAGAAATGACATTTGTGTCATTTAGCTTATTTTTTAAGCTCTACAAAGTCTAAAAAAATGTTATGGGACATTACTGTCCTTTTAACAACATCCTTGGTCAAGGAATGCTATAATTTAACAGACTTACTGTAAAAAGAAGCCTTCCTCTGCTGAAGTCGAAACCTCCTTTCCTATAGTCTTAAGGGGTGTCCCATGGTTATTTGATCAGGCCTTGGAATGAATAGCTCACCAGAGAGATCATTGAATTGACTGTAACGGATCCTGGGCTGTTACTATGGGTTCTTATAAGAGTCATAAAGTAGGCAGCCTTCTGATTGGCCAGGAGAATGTGTGCTAAAAGTAGGCGTCTTCCTAATTGGTCGCTTACCCTCCCATGTTAAAATGTTGTATAGGGAATGCATTGGACAGGTAGGACTCTTCCTGATTGGTCGCCTCCTGTCATTCTAGTTTGTAGCTCTGGCTCCTATTGGTTGAGGAACTGGAGTGGCATAATTGAGTTATTTGTCAGACCCAGGTAATTCTATCTCCTAGGGAGAACAATGGCCAGGGTCCTGACTGGTTGTTTATCACTCCCATTCCTATTCGTAAGGAATTGAAGCAGCAAGATTAAATGATATAAAGATGCTTTCTCTGTGTACAGTCCCTTTGTACTATGTTTATCCCCTATCGTGCCCATTGTATTATGTTGGCCCTTCACCATTGCCCTTTTGTATGCTATGTGCACACCCACATTGCATCATTGTATTGAGTTTATGTATAAAATGTCCCCTATCCCCTGAATAAAGCTGAGTTCATTCTGGAACTAGAAGTGGGTCCTGTTGTCTTCATTACTGTTGGTCTAAAGGGTCACCTCTGGCCTCCATTCAAGGATCCTGCATTCCTGTCTTCATTGCAGCAGTCTGAGATCACCGGCTTGGCTACCCACTTGTAGCCGCCTTCAGGAGGGAGAAACTCAGAAAGACGGCCCAAAAAACCCTGAAGTCTTGGGCTTCCGTTACATTGACCTCTCATATATTTGTACATTGTGATAAGATCTCTTCTTAGTCATCTTTTCTCTAGAGTAAATAATTCATGTTTGTCTAGTCATTCTTCATACCTCAAGTCCTCAATTTCCCTAATTAATTTTATTGCTCTTCGCTGTACTCTCTCCAGTTCTAGGATATCCTTTTTCAGACCTGGTGCCCAAAACAGCACTGCAAATTCGAGATGACATCTTACCAATGATTTGTACAATAGCAAAATAATGTTATCCACTCTTGCTTCAATGCCTCTTTTATGAAAGATAGGACTTTATTTGCTTTTGCTACTGCTATTTGACACTGGTCACTGTTTTCAAACTTGTAGTTTACAAGGATTCTCAGATCTTTCTCTAGAAACGAGCCCTTAAATTGATTCCATTGAGTTCATAGGCATTGGCATTTTTTTCTTCCCAAATGCATGATTTTACACTTTCCCACATGGAAATTCATATTACATTTGGTTGCCCATCTGCCATTTTATGTAAATCCCACTGTAGATAATAAATATCCTGTTCTAAATTAATTACCCTGCATAATTTAGTGTCATCTGCAAATATTAAAATTTTGCCTTCTATATTTTCAGGTCATGTATATACATGTTAAACAGCAGTGGACCAAGTACTGAACACTGAGGTACTCCACTCTCAACTTTAACTGTATTGGAGAATTGTCAGTTTGCAACCATACATTGTTTCCATCCTTCAGCCAGTTTTCTATCCAATTGCAAAGGTTCTCCCCTAGCCCAAATTTCCTTATTTATACCCCATTCTTCTGTGTAGCACTGTATCAAATGCCTTTGCAAAATCCAGATATACTACATCAACTGCCATACCATTATCTAGGTTGCTGCTTACTTCTTCATAGAAGCTGAAAATATTAGTTTGGCATAATCTATTCCTAATAAAACCATGTTGATTCCTGCTAATAATCATACTATTTGCAGTGTAATCCTGAATATCATCCCTTTTATCCCTTCTAGCAGTTCCCTACTACAGAGATCAAACTCAATGGGTCTATAATTCCCAGGTTCTGTTTTAGTTTCCTTCTTAAAGGAATAGTAATACTTCATTTTAACTTTATTTTATTTTGTAGGCATTAAAAATACATGAAGAATGATATAAGTCTTATCTCTCAAACCTTTATGGTTTAAGAGATATTCACAAACAAAGTATCCCCCTCCCTGTTCAACCAGATCAGAAGGGAGGTGCCCAGGTAGACTGCAGAGAGGGACAATCTTCAATTAAGATAAGGGAAAAAGCTGAAAAACTTGTCAATGGGGGAAGGGCTTTCATTGTTTTCATAAAAAGAAAATTGTCCCCTTCTGTTATCTGTACTGTCATACAACCAGACTCACATCTGAGAAGAGATGGCTTACACTAGGTAAAAGGGGCGGGAGGGAAACTTTGCTTGTGAATATCTCTTAAACCATAAAGGTTTGAGAGATAAGACTTATATCATTCTTCATGTTTTTTTAATGCCTACAAAATAAAATAAAGTTAAAACGAAGTATTACTATCCCTTTAACTAGAGGAGGCAATTATAGTCAAGTTGATACCTTTATTGGTTAACTAAGCATATGTAGGATGAAAACTTTCAAGACCTCTTAGATCTCTTCTAGTGTTGAGCGAGCACCGCGATGCTCGGGTGCTCGGGTGCTCTGACCGAGCACCCCCTGCTGCTCGAGTGCTCGGCCGAGCACCCGAGCCCCATTCAAATGAATGGGAGCACTCGAGCATCAAACCAGGCACCCCCTGCTCTGATGAGCGGAGGGTGCCTGGTCAATGTCCCCCTTCATCTCCGCTATGCCCCTCTTCCACAATGTCCCCCTTCATCTCCTCTATGCCATAGAGGAGATGAAGGGGGACATTGTGGAAGAGGGGCATAGCGGAGATGAAGGGGGACATTGTGGAAGAGGGGCATAGACTCTATGCCCCTCTTCCACAATGTCCCCCTTCATCTCCGCTATGCCCCTCTTCCACAATGTCCCCCTTCATCTCCTCTATGGCATAGAGGAGATGAAGGGGGACATTGTGGAAGAGGGGCATAGCGGAGATGAAGGGGCACATTGTGACAGACGGGCATAGCGGAGATGAAGGGGGACATTGTGGAAGAGGGGCATAGAGTCTATGCCCCTCTTCCACAATGTCCCCCTTCATCTCCGCTATGCCCCCTTCATCTCCGCAATGCCCCTGTACCTCCATTCCCTGGTGGTCCAGCGGAGCGTCTTCGGATCTGTGCCTCTTCCGGCACAGATCCCCGCAACCCGAACATGTCGGGCGAGCACATGGCGGTACTCGTACGAGTACCGCCATGTGCCGAGCAGAGCGATGCTCGAGCCGATCCGAGCATCGGCCGAGCACGCTCGCTCAACATTAATCTCTTCCTCAGGCATGCTATACAGATAAATATGAAAACATCTTTCTTAAATAGAAGTATACATTGCATTGTATAGAATGGAAATCAGATAGGAAAGCTCAGTCCAGGCCCAGGTCCTTTGATCAGTCAATGGAGGAGGAGTGTGATGTAAGTTGCAGTCTTCCTCTGAAGAGTCAAAGATATTTATGATCCCAGTGGGACTGTTGTAAAGTTTAATCCACAACAATACTACAAGAAACTACAAACACTCCACATCAACACCAAGAGGGAGGAACTACAGAGACTGCGATACAAAGCAGGTTTTCCAGAAGAATCTGTAAATCAACCAGAACAGAACTGCAGTGTGAACCTTTCCACATACAAACCAAGTAACAGATGCAGATTACTGCAGTACATTTTAATACAAAAAAAAAAAAAACGCAAGTCTCAAATACATGAACAATTACAAAAGAAATTAAAGATATATGTTTTTTCAGGTACAAATACAAATATCCAAACAGAGAGGTATGTGCTAACACGCCCAAACTTCCATCAATCTGTACCTGGTGTCCTCAGGGCACTTCAAAAGGGCCATGGGTGCTCAGCTGTCACAGTCCTCCCGTGACAGTTTTAATAGAATAAACATACTTGAGTATTGACAGCTGCACTCCAAAGTAATTAAAGCAACTATGTTGCAATCGAATATAAATAAATAAAAACTCCTTTATTTCAAAAATAAAATATCACAAAAAACAGGAGGGAGTGAATATATGTTTTTGATTTGTTGGTATTTTAACCAATCAGCTCAGTGTAGCAAGGTTTGAAATTTGTGATCAAAAGCAATCAATCCTTTTGTCTATGAGTAAGCGCTAGTAAGCGTGAAACACGTTAGATGGAGTTTCTCTCTCTCTCTTCGTCTGTTTTTCTGCTATACCTGTTCCACCCAATGCTGTTTTTTGTGATATTTGAATTTTTGAAATAAAGAAGTTTTTATTTATTTATATTTGATTACAACATAGTTGCTTTAATTACTTTGGAGTGCAGCCGTCAATACTCAAGTATATTTACAAATTCAAATACCCTTGCAACACTATACCCGTCAGTCTGAAAGAGACCCGTTCAGTTAAATAGTGGAGACATAGAAACTCTAAAATATTAATACTTTATTAATATGTAATTTAAAACCATATATGATGGACAACACATAAAGCCACATATTGAGCATAATGTGCTTAAACTAAAATCACAGTGCAGCAGTTGACAACTCTGAGCTACTTATCCAGAGTGCTATAGCTGCGGTTAAGGAGGTATTCTGTAATTAAGCTAATCAATAACAAATGTGATCTTCAATGTGCAACATTTATTTGAAACTTGACTGCATTGAATCTTATGATAACTGCTGGCACCCTGCTCAATTCACTCATAAAACACGGTATACCCTCAGTCTTAGTATCAGCTGGATTGCACTACACCCTTTCTATGCTGGACAGTTTACTATTGCAGATGCCCTGCCTCCTATAATACACTCAACCAATATTTTTGAACACTATCTCTAGGGGACACGTAGTATGTCTTGTCCTAGATCACTGCTCGGACAAAAGCTGTATAATAGTCAGTACATGATTTGAATTACGAGCTTAGTTGTCCATGAATGTCATAGGTGAAAGGTTCATAAATAATCAAGATGTACAGGTACTAGCTGAACTTAACTATTATGACAGTGTTACTGCAGATGCCCTGCTATCTTAGCACATATTTATTACTGATCACAACCTCCTCTATATCTAATGCGGGGAGATTAATATGAACTCTAAGCCTCAGATAAATAGAGAATTCAGTTACTAGATGACTAAATGAAGCATGAAAAATATCACTCTATCTACCTACCTTGCAGAGTAAGTCGCATACTAATTCTTAACAAACTATAACTATGATTCACATCTTAAATCAATGTTCAATCTATCTCAAGCTCAAATAGTGAATAAGTCACACTATCTTTCTCCCTAGCGGAGTTAGCTGCATTCTAAATTGCGCAAAATTATTTGTAGAGAAATTAACGCTGTAAGAGAACTATTAACTATTAGTAAGACTCATGGCATCATTATTTAGTGCTCACAGTCTATCTCTGCACCGCCCAATGCATTTCGCTGTGGCAATCGATTCGTCAGGGGCAATCCATTGTTTGATCGGTTTCTATAACCAATGTTATATAATCTTGCTAGTAAAAAATGGGTGGTCATACTTAGCAGTAGGAATGGGCAAAAGTTGTCGCCATGTTCCCACGAGAAATTTTGCAAAAACCACGCTGTTATATGCTTCTTCGCTGGAAAATCTGTTTTAAAACTAACTCTTAAAATGTTCGCATCTTTCACCCATTGGCCAAAATCTTTTGGCTAAAAAGGTTTCACCCACTGGTTTACGCTGTTTTCGCACTTCCGCTATAAAAACATGAAATTTTTGTTGAAGGCAGACTCAACAGAAGCAGCTACAGAGCAAAATAGATATGCTGTGCTGTTCTGCTGTGATGTTTTGCAAACAAGGAGGCAGGAAAGGCTCATAGTGACTGCTATCACTATACGCAGGGGGAAAAATAATCAATGGGGGAGCTGGAAGGACCCTTATGTGTCCACTGAGTCTGAGAAGGAAGAGGAAGGGACCACTACTGAACCAATGCTATTCAGTCCCCTTAAATCACCCCAAGGTATCTTGGGGAATTTAATGGGAAGGAAGGGAGAAAAGAGGATGGGAAGGAAGGGAGAAAAGGGAATGGGAAAGGAGGGAGAACAGGTCAGTACTAGTGAGAGCAGAACAGTTCAGCTGCCTGTGCTTGCTGCTAGACGTGCTGCCTCTGCTGACACCGTTGCTGCCCCTGTTGAAACCAGTGCAGTGCCTGCTGCCACTGCTGAATCTTCTGCCACCAGTGTTGAAGCTGCTGCCACCAGTGCTGAAGCTGCTAGTGTGTCTTGTAATATTCAGGAGGGGTGGAAGGAGAAGATGATGCCAAATGTGATAGCAGGGGACCCTCTGTCACATTGCTCGTCACCTCTTCCAAACAGCAGTGAGATGTCTGGGATAGAGAAGCAGCACGTAGGGACTAGTGGTGGTGGTGGTTTTGGAGACGCTGGGGTGGAAGAGACATTGATGGCCTTTTTAGCAAAAACTGAGAAGGAATGGGAGACAAGGATGAGGATGGGCATCACAACCACCAGTAGCAATCAGTTTTTGGAATTTGCGGAAATTGCAACTCCTCTAATTTTTGCTGCTACTAAGTTGAAAGGGCAGCAGGGTGCTGATGTGGACACAGTGGGAATGGGGTCAACAAGTTATGCGGGACTAGGACAGGTTCCACTTGCCAGCAGCAGCAATACTCCTGATCCTAGTTGCAGTGCTAAATCTGATGCAGTAGCAGCAACAAGAGCCACATTATCTGCTGCCACAGAAAGTGAAGGGGAATGTGGAGGACAAGAAGAAAGAGGCCATTCTTCTCCACCTGTTCCCTATCCCTTCCCCCAGAAGTCATGGGTGTGGGACTATTTTTCTCTTCCGGCAGGCACAGTGCAGTCATCATCAATAATGGTACAGTGCAAAATTTGTTAGCGAGAAGGGGAAAGGAGGGAATACACCTTGGCACAACCTCCCTGATAACACACATGAAACACAGACACCATGACATTTATGTCAAACATGTTAAAGCCAAACAACCATTAAAGAAATCTAGCACCGCAGTTACTGTACACTATCCAGAAAGGCACCAAGAGGCAAGGTGGAGATCAAAGAGGAGGAAGAATAAAGAAACCCAGACAGACACTGGAAGTTCCATGACGAGCGAAACAATTAGCTCGCCATCAACATCACCTTCTTCCTCTAGGGTAACAAGTACATCTCCTGTCAATCCACCTTGTTCATCATTACCTCCCCAGTCAAATGATAGCCACTCTGTTAATTTTAGAATATGTCAGTTCATCTCAACCCATTACACACTGTGTGGTGCACTGGCTACACATGCCAGTGTGGTGGAGGAGAATCGATACCAGGTCATCAGGTGGCATCTGAGGAGATTCCATCCCACAGAATATGCTAGGATTCTGGAAAGAAGGGTTCATCATTACTATTAAACTGTCAGCAAGTTGTCATGTGTCTTTAGCGGGGTCTGGACAAGGGGTACAGTGACAGCGACAGTACTTGGTTTCGGGTGATATGGTATTTGGGTACAGTTGTGCCCCCAGATGTTATTTACCACACATGCACTGTGCACATTGCAGTTGCTGATGGAAGCCATAGTTCCTGTTCTCAAGGGAAAATATATATTCTAATAACAACGCACCCATGATTTTGGAGGAGGGGCAGGTGGTGCAGATTTAACGGCCAACTTCTTCTTTTTTCCACATAGACTGGGGACTACTTATTCTGCTGCTACTGCCTCAGATGCATCACTGGATCCAGTCGTGGCAAGTGGGACCTTTATCATCCATCTTCCATGTACTGCTATTGTTGATCCCATTCCCTTTCAGATGCCTAATCATCCTGCTGCTTAAACAACTCAGCAGCAGCAGTACGAACAGCAGTTGCAACTCAGGACTCAGGAAGACATTTGACAGTTGCCACTGGCCAACATCACCTGCTGGCATTAGGCCAGTATGACATTTTTATTTTTTTCTCAGAGCTTATGTTTTGAAAAATAGATAAATAAATAAATAAAATAAAATAAAATAAACTAGTCCTACAAAAAAATAAACAATTTTTTGGGGGGTTGTTTCTAATAAGCCTAAGTCCTACAAATCAATGTTTCCTTAGGGCTTGGGATTCTAATAATTCTAAGTCCAACAAAGGCCTCTAACAACAAATCAATCAAATCATCCACTACAAAATACTCTATCAAGACAAGTATCAGTCCATCCCAGTGGCAGCTTATGTCAGGGGGAGCCTGTCTCTATCACTTTAAATACAAATTTCTTATTTTATTTATTTATTTAGTATTAACTGTCCCCCCAATAGCAGTCAAGAAGTCCCCCAAAACAAACTCCCTGTTCAAATGATTTATTCATTCACCAACACAGGCACCCTCCTCAGACCCCTTCTATACCATGTCTTATGGTTTGTCTGTTTTTTTAATTTTATTTAGGATTTATTTTTTATTAACTGCCCCCCATTCCCAGTAAACAACCCTCCCTAAAAATCATCCCCTGTTCAAATGATCCTTTCCCCACACACCACCAACACAGGCAACCTCATGCCCCTTTTATACTATGCTTTTGGGAAATAAAATAATATTTGCTATGTGTTGTGTGTAACTTCTATGTTCCCATTGATTTCAATAGAATGAGCTAGACGAAAAAAGCGGAAAAAAAAACGGAAAACCATCACTTTTCGCCGGAAATTTTTTGCAAAGAGGAAAGTGCCATTTTTAGTCGATTTCAGCTTGAGGCGGAAGTTTTCTCTCATCCCTACTTAGTAGCTTCAGTCCAGTGAACGACTCATTCACTGATGACAATTCAGAAGTGTGATTGAATGGCAGAAATTGTGTCCAGACACATTTAACTCTTAAATTGCCAACTTAAATTTATGCCACAATATTCAAATTAAATCATACATAATCATGTGGCAGTACACTTATCAATCATAAAGTTCAGTACGAAGAATGTATGTATTAAGTGCTTCAACTCAAAACATATTTAGTTCACATCAGTTGTAATGTTATATATAATGAACTGATTTACTACACAGGATGTTTAACCTGATTCTTTCCCACCTGAAAATCAGAACGGTACTAATACCTATACCGATCGTAAGTATGTAGTATCTTGCTAGCTCCATAAAATAGCATAAAATAAATAAGCTCTTATGATGCAGACCTAAAATTAACAAATTACAAAGTATCAAAATTTACAGAAATGATGTATGAGCTGATCTAAATGAATCATACAGATTCACGACAGAGACACAACAAATAGGACACACAGAATACAAAAGTCATAGCTACAATTTAAAGATGTTGATGACATTCTAACCTAAATTATGAAATAATCAGCTTGGAAGCCTAACACCATGTTAGAAATAGATAAACATATTTGTGTATATATATATATATATATTTATATATATATATATATATATATATATATATATATATACTAGCAATTTGGGATGGCGTTGCCGGTCATGTTATGCAGGGAATGTTTTTTTTTTTATTTTTTTTTTTTTTAATAAATGTTATGATAGTGAAATATAGCGTAGGGTGTACGTGTCAGAAAGGTACACACAGTGATACACAGACACATTTGCAAACACACACATATACGGGGGGACACAGTGATAGAGAAGCATGCAATACACATACATACACACACATGCACTGACATACACAAACAGTGACACACAGATGCAAATCAGAACATACATACAGTGTGAGCAGTGTAAGCAACATACTTCCCAACATTTCAAATGGCCAAAGAGGGACACTTGTGTTTTAGGTGGTGTTACTGGGGGCGAGAATTTTTAACCCTTTGAGTGCCAGGGGGTAAGCAATGCATTGCATACCCCTCTGGCATTCAAATGGTTAAGTTACTCTTTCTGTAAGTGAAAGATTTAGAAGAAGATGAAAGTATTTTTTTACCCAGGCTAATTTAACAGATATATACAGACTTTTATACCCACATTACTGAGGAGCAATCTGATACACTGGTATATACACCACACAGTGTGATCTCCTAAATAGAGGAGTAGAGGGATTTGGGTGTCAAACAGGGACTGTCCCTCTTGTACTGTATAGTTCCAGTCCTTATACACAGACACATGCAGACTGTATACTATACAGCAGAGGTTCTTAACCCATGCCCTCAGTGGCCACTAACAGGCCAGTACCTAGGAATTTCCCTGCTAGAACACAAGTGTGTTGATTAGAGGCTCAGTTGTATTGATTAACTCACCTGTGCTCTTAAAAGGAAATTCTAAAATCCTGGCCTGTTAATAGCCACTGAGAGCACAGGTTGAGAGCCACTGCTATACAGTGCCAGACCATTGTAGAGAATTTTTAACCCTTTGAGTGCCAGGGGGTAAGCAATGCATTGCATCCCCACTGGCATTGAAATGATTAAGTTATTCTTTCTGTAAGTGAATGATTTAGAAGAAGATGAAAGTATTTTTTTACACAGACTAATTTAACAGATGTATACAGTTTATACCCACATTACTGCGGGTTTCTTTGATGTGGATCGATCTGATACACTTGTATATACACCACACAGTGTGATCTCCTAAATAGAGGAGCTGAGGGATTTGGGTCTCAAACAGGGACTGTCCCTCCTATACTGTATAATGCCAGTCCTTATACACAGACTGTATACTATACAATGCCACACCATATATAAATAGTTTGTCATACATGCTATACAGTGAGCTATGTACAGCATGGAGATGATTGCAGGAACTGGCACCTTTACTTACAGGCAGACTGACAATCAATCTGCTCTCTTTCTCTCTCTTTGTGCAATATATAAATACAGTCACAACTATGTTTATGCCACTTACCAGCTCAGCTGCAGCCCTGCTCTGCACTGCCTGATCATGTCTCTGCCTTTGCTCCACTTTCCCAGCTTCTCTGTGTTAGCAAGTCAGCTCAACACCATCCTGCCTGCTGATTGTTTAGAAATCAGCTCACTTGTAGTAATTGGCAGTGCTGTGCAGGCTCACAGACAGGGAATGAAGAAGCTGCATAATACAGATTAGACCATGGCCTTCCAGCTGTAGCTTGAACATAGTTCCCATCATCCTCAGCTGCTCAGCGTGCATGTGTGTCTCTCTATGATTGTGTGTATATGTGTGTATGTGTCTGCCAGTGTGTGGGGGGCATGTGTGTGTCTGTGGGGTAGAAGTGAGTGGCAGCCATTTTTTTTTCAGCCTTAGATAGTGGTGGGCGGGCTGGATAGTAGGAGCAGGCCAAAAATCACACCCCCATTGAATCACCCAATGGGAGCAGTAATCATCTTTACTGCCACCCCTGGGTGTGTTTTGCCAGGCACAAAGTCTTATTTTATATATATAGATAAATGGTTTATTGCATTGTGCTATTGACTATAAATATAGGTTAACAGAGACTCTACTACCATTTCTTAATAAAGTGATTAAACGTAAATCTCTCATTCAATCCTTGAGGACTCAGGGTACCCAACTTTAGCTCCACTGTGCTTCTTTCGCAAGTAGTTAAACATCAAGACCTCCTTTTCTCGATGTTCTTTTAATACCTTGTATTCCTTTAAAAAGTAAAACATCTGGATTACCTTAATGGACCTCATGTATGTGTTTGGCTATAGGCTTCTCTCTTGTAATACTGATATCTCCTAGATGTTCTTATATCCGTATTCTAAAGTCTCTTATGGTTTTGGGTATATACAATTTTCGACAGTCACATACAATTTGATATATAAGAGCAGTGGATTTGCAATTGATTAATTCAAATATATTGTTTCTTAGAACCATCATGGTTACAGAAACATTTTTCTTTTGAGATATACTTACAAGCTTAACAATTACCATATGTAAAGGTACCTTTTAGTCCAGATTTTAGCCAAGTGGTATTGGTTTCTCTCATGAAATGGCTATGCACCAATTGGTCTTTAATACTTCTACTGAGTTTATAAGTCACATTGGCTCCCCTATGTAATACCTCTGATATATCTTGATCTTGTTGAAGTATTGGCCAATATTGATTGAGAATATTATTTATCGCTTTATGGTGGGAATTATATGTTCCCACAAGTCTGGCCAATTTTTAATTTCCACTTTGAGGTATAAGATTTAGCAGTTCTTCCCTATTCATCACTAGGGTTTTTTTATAAGCATCTTTAAGTGTTTTATTGCTATAACCATGGGGGAAAACCCTTTTTTGGCCTCAATCTTGAACTCATCTACAGTACTGCATAATCTTCTTATGCATAGATATTGACCAGTAGGAATCCCTTTTTTTTAATGGTTCTGGATGTTGTTTATCTGCTCTCAATACATTCTTGGTAGCTCTATCCTTGCGGTATACTGTTGTCTCTCTTTGATTGTTCTTACTATGATATATTAGAATATCAAGGAAATAAATTTTCTCATACTCAAGGATACTTGCCACCATCAGGTTCATATTGTTCTTATTGATGGTGTTCAAAATTCATTGAATAGGTCAGGTGTACCATCCACTATCAATAGGATGTCATCTATGAAACGTATCCAAATTGAAATACAGTTACTGTACCTTTCCATGCCCACACAAAAAAATAAATATAAATATAGATCGGTGGATGAGGGGGCACAGGTACTCCCCATGGCTGTTCCCCGAGTTTGGTGGTAATATTTGTTGTCAAAGACAAAATAATTCCTTTTCAATACAAGTTCAAGAAGGTCTAATACAAATTTGTTATGACCCTGAAAGTTAGTACTTCTGCTATTTAGGAAGTATCTGTCCACCTCCATACCATTTTTTTTTATGATGCTGGCATATAAAGATTCAACATCGAGACTCACAAAAAAATGATTTTTTCCTACAGTAATATCGTTTAGATGCTTTATAGCGTACAATGAGTCTCTTGTATGCAATGGAAGATGTAATATGAAGTATCTTAGACTGCAGTCCACATAAATGCTGCTTCTTTCAGTTAGGCTTCCCATGCCTGACACTTTGGGTTGGCCTGGTGGTTGTTTCAGATTTTTATTTAACTGAATGGGTCACTTTCAGACTGACGGGTATAGTGTTGCAAGGGTATTTGTATTTGTACCTAAGCAAACATATAACTTTAATTTCTGACATTTTGCTTTGTAAATTGCACACACAAACCAATCAGAGAGGAAGTATCTGTACTTTCAAAATGGTAATTCTGTCCCACTAAACCTGTGGACAACGTAACACTCTGCAGTGACATGGAGGAATTTTTCAGGAAATTCAGACTCAAGGAATTCTTACATGATAAAATGGATAATGATGATACCAACACCACAGAGCAATATTACAATGTCAATACAGCCACAAAGGGATCCACCTGGATTCCAAAACCAGGAAGAAACCCTGTATTGCACAGATACATAGATAACTTTAGAAACAGAGTCACTGCAGAAATACTGGAGAAACAATGTGAAAAAACACCCAGCCTAACCCACAAGGAACTGTCCTCCAACATTGGATAACAGATAATGCCTCTAATATCAGCAGATCCAAAAGTAGGCTCCTTCTACATGCTACAAAAATATACAAAGAAGGAATCCCAGGAAGACCTATAATTTCAGGAATTGGCACACTCACAGAGAATAGCTCTGGCTGGGTAGAAAATACCCTGAAACCCCTGGTAAAACGAACACCCAGCTTCCTTTAGGACACCACGGATCTCCTAAACAAACTAGCTGACGTGGGCCCCATTCCAGAGAGCACCATCCTGGCCACTATGGATGTAGAATCCTTTTATACCAACATTCTGTGCAAAGATGGCAAAATTAGAAGAGGACTTCCTGTCCACCTGCCAGAATTAACCCCTGGTCTGTCTCTGGCTATATAGATGATATTTTTATCAATTGGACCGTAAGTGAAAGGGAACTTCTCAAAACTACAATGCATTCCACCCCAGTATAAAACTAACACTCAGTCACTCATGCACAAATATCAACTTCCTAGACACCACTATCAGTATTAAGAAAAACTTCATCCCTGTACTGCACACCAATGGACAGACCAACCTACCTGAAACACAATAGCTTCCACCTAAAACACATAAAGAACTCCATCATATGCAGCCAGGCCATCAAATACAACTACATATGTTCTGACATGGGAAACCATGACAAGCACCTCCAGAAACTCAGAGGAGACTTTATAAAACAGGGTTACAGTGTAAGGATTATTACCACTCAGATACAGAAAGCTACCCACATACCAAGAAAAAATCTGTTGAGCTACAAAGAACAACATAAGTGAAACCGGGTGGCACTGGTGGTCACTTTTTCTAAGCAAAATATCAAAAGAATGTCAAACAACATTAAATACTGATGAAAGATTTAAGAACATATTCCTACAGCCTCCCTTACTCTCCTTCAGAAAGCTTCCCAATTTAAAACAACTGATGGTAAGGAGTGCCCTGAAAAAAAATACAAAAAATTGCACATCTCCCTGCCTACAAATGAGGTGTGAAACCTGTGCACACATTTACACCACCGACAAGGTACCCATACCAAACACCAGTTACACCATAAGATCAATGGTACCATCACCTGCAATTCATCCAATGTAAAATACCTCATGTGTGCAAAATGCTCAACAGCTGTTTATGTGGGTGAAACTGGACAGCTATTACATAAAAGGTTTAATTCTCACAGAGCCAGTGTTAACAACAAAAAGACAGAGACACCAGTGGGAGAACATTTTTGGCAAAATGGACCCATCAGGGACGTTAAATTAACTGATGGGACTGTTCCACCCTCAGAGAGACAGAAAAATATGGGAGGTTAAATTAATGCTACAGTTTAATGCTTTAAATAATGGTCTGAATAGAGACAGATAATTTCTGTCACATTATCACATTGTGGATTAAACTTTGCCACAAGTCCACTGGGATCGTAAATACCTTTGACTCCAAAGACTGCAATTTACATCACGCTCCTCTACCACTAACTGATCAAAGAACCTGGGTCTGGACTGAGCTTTTTTATCTGATTTCCATTCTAAACAATGCAATGTATACTTGTATTTAAGAGAGATGTTTTCATATTTATCTGTATAACATGTCTGAAGAAGAGATCTAAGAGGTCTTGAAAGCTTTGATCCTAAATCTGCTTAGCCAATAAAAGTAACAAATTGACTATAATTGCCTCTTAACGCGGCAAACACGGTACCAACTCTCATCTCTTCTTAAACAGAGGCGCTACATTGGATCTATGCCAATTTTGTGGCACTGAGCCTATGGTGAGAGAGTTTTTAAAGAGTACAAGAGGGGTCTTACTAACATTGCACTGTTTCCTGAAGAACCCTTCAATGTATACCATTAGGACCTTGTGCTGTGTCAGACTTAATTTTGTTCAGTTTTCCCATGATCTTTTCTTGTGTTAACCCAATGTCTGATAATTGTATTGTTTTATTTGTTCTTGAGGCTCTTTTACCATTCCTTGTTCCCTTGTATATACTGATGCAAAGAAAGTATTTAGAATATCGGCCTTTTCCTTATCCTCATTTTTGAAAGGTCCAGTGCACTACTGCTTAAGTTTCTTGCCATTATATATTTGAAAAACGTTTTGGGATAAATCTTGCTCTCCCTTGAAATTTGAGTTTCCTTTTTTATTTTTGCTAACCTAATTGTCTTTTTGCAATTTTTGTTGCACTCCCTGTATTTTAGGGAAGAATGTTCTATTCCTTCAGACTTAATGTTACAGATTACCTTGGTTCCAGCTCTACAACTTCGACATCAGCGGCCATTCATGGCGCATGGATGTCGCCGGAATGACACATGGTTGGACGCATCAAAGCTAGATGCGTCATCTGCAGGCACAAGGCTTCAAGCGTGCAGCAGGCCTCTGTTTTATGTGTTTGCTTCCTGTAGTCTCCTCCTACCTACTTCCTCCTACTGAGCTGCTCCTCCTACATACTTCCTGAGGAGAGGTTTTACGGGCAGACTGAATCCTGACTCAGTTGATCTTGCGTTGTTGTACAATACAGTTCTGCTTCCCTTGGGTTCTGTGTTTGACTCGGCCTGTCTGTCCATCCATTCTGGTGTTGACCTGTGGCTCTGCCTGATCATTCTCCTTGTGAGTTCCTATTTGGCATAGACATCCTTTCTGGTGCAAACCTGTGGCTCTGGCTGACTACACTCTCCATGTATGACCTGGCTTGTCTGACTACCCACTCAGGTGTTGATCTGGGGCTCTGTCCACTGCACATCCAGCATACTACAATTCAGTGGATATCCTTTCTGGTGCAAACCTGTGGCTCTGGCTGATTACCCACTCTGTGTATGACCCGGCTTGTCTCACTATCCTTTCTGGTGCTGACCAGGGGGCTCTGTCTGTTTCCTCCGTGTGTTGGTCCCCACTCCACAGACACCCATCCTAGTGCGGACCTGGGGCTCTATCAGACCCCTAGCTTACTGTGGTGGATCTATTGGCGGACTGCTATTTCTGATACAGTGCTTGCCTCTTTGATCACCCTCAGTATGTTATCTGTTTTCGTGCATTACTGTGATTTTTCTAATAAAAGATTGTTTTATTTTACCGTACTGACTCCTAGTTTATTCCTAGGAACCGTGACACTTAAAATAGTTTAAATGCTTTTTTTTCCTTGCCATTTCCTTCTTTACATTTGCAGTTAAACAGATTGGCTGTGATCTATTTCTTTAGCATTTGTTCCCCACTGGTATATACTGTTGGGTACAATTCTGCAACCTAAATTTGAATTCTGACCATTTTTCCTCAGTGTTTTTGCCTTTAATTAATTTCTCCCAGTCAAAGTGTTGCTTTGAAACTCTTAACAATTTGAAATTACCTTTTTAAAAATTAAGAATTTTGGTCGAACCTCTACAAATTATTTTACCAAAGGTAACCATGTTTTGATCACTGTTTCCCAAATGTTCACCTACCTTAATATTAGATACCAAGTCTATTTTATTCGTTATCACTAGGTCCAATAAATGGTTATTTCTTGACGGTACCTCCACCTATTTTGACATGTAGCTTTCCTGAAGCACACTCACAAACCTGCTTCCCTTAGCTCTCTGACAAGTTTAATTTTTTCCAGTTGACACCAGAAAGTTAAAATCTCATAATTATAGTATGCCCAAGTTGCACAGCTTTCATCATTTGCAATAGCAGTTGGGCCTCAACATTCTCATCAATATTTGGTGGTTGCAGCATATATCCACCAACACTTTTTTTTTACCTTTTACACCACATTTAGTCTCAATTTCTACTCACAACGACTACAGATTATGGCCATTATAGCTCTGATTTCAAATATAAGCACACTCCTCCCCCTTTTCTATTAATCCTGTCTCTCATAAACAGGGAATAGCCCAATTATGTGCAAGTGCTCATTAACCGCCAGCAATTCTAGTTCTCCCATTTTATCTACCATACTTCTTGCATTAGCCAGCATACAATTAATTATTAAGTCTTTACATTTTTACCCCCTACATTCCGTTTTTCTGTATCTTCATGTAATAGGAGTTTCTCCCTGTTGACTACATTAATCCTCACCCTTTCTCCACCCCATGATCATTTACGTGGACCCAGTTCTTATCTACTCTATCTACCCAATTTTTTCTATCTATACTCCCCCTTTTCTAGCATTCTCTCCCCTAGTACGGTGGTACCCCTACCAACTAGGTGCAAGCCATCTCTTCCATATAGATTGTACCCAAGAGCAAAGTCAGCCCAGTGCTCTAAAAACCCGAAACCCTCCTTCCTACACCAATACTTGAGCCATGCATTAAGCTCCCTGAGCTCCCTCTGCCTACCTGCACTGGCGTGTGGCACAGGTAGAATTTCAGAAAGCACTACCCTAGAGGTCCTTGCCATTAGCTTGTACCCTAAATCCCTGAAATCATTCATTAGGGACCTCCATCCTCCTCATACTGTCATGGTTCGCCAAGTAAAAAATCAGTCAGAACGGTATAGTAAAAAATAAAAATTTATTAAAATTATAACGACAGGGGTGTGTGAGACTGGGAGACCTGGGACTCTGGGCACTGGCCCTCTGACGGTGTAAGTGGCTGTTCCAGAGGTGTGGCTGATCCTGGGGCTGGGAAACAGGCCGGCTCTACTGCTGGCTGGGCCCTAAATGATGAGTGCTTGCTCCTGACCTACTCTACCACTGATATAACTGAGTGCACCGGAGGAGTGCACATTCTGCAGATCCATTGGGTGAGATCTGCACTTGGCTCTGGTCCCCCTCAGTGAGAGCACCATCCCGTTTATTATTTTGTACCCCTGTACCCCATTTCCTTCCCAACAAGAATAAATGCATATCAGGGTGATTCCCCAGTCCCTTTAAGACTCAGGAGTAGCTATATTTGCCCCCCAACTACAGACCATTTACTTTCATCTGGGCTTGAGTCTACAAAGTCCTTGCCAGGCATTGAGGATTCAGCTAAGGGGGGGGGACTTTCCATGTCATTCTTTTGCATACTATACACCCTTGCTTGCTGACCTGCCTGTGCCCAGCTCCTCCACTCATCGCCCTGTTTGTTATTTTTCCCTTATATGTGTCCCCCCCATGGTCAACTGGGTGTTGCATTGGCTGGAGGAAGGCACTTGTGTGCAATTTACTAACTTTACTCACTGTCCTGTTTCCCCTAATATGTGTTCCCCTCATCTCTCCCATATATAATTAAAAGGACTTAGTTCTGCATCACTGTTTACCCTATGTGCCATTGTGCCCTTCATGAGCAACCTGATGGATGAAGATAGGCTATACTAAGGTTACACACGGAGTCACCATGCATTTGTGTTACTGTGGATACTGATGTCTCACACCGTACACAGTTTCCCTTGGATTAATACTTGAGGCTGACATACCCTGTATGTCTGACTTTTCTTCTATGTGTTCCCCCAATCTCTCCCATGTATAGTTAAATGCTCAACTGGGACCTGCAGTGAAGCCAGTCTGGCATTTTAATGTAATACTTTGATTTGATGATACTGTCTGCCATCCTGCGGTGGGAGACTGCTTGACTCAACTGGGAATGAGTGGCACAGATTCTTCTTAGTAGTTGATAATTGCTATCTTGGACTGCCTATAACTCCTATTTGAATTAACCCTGACACGGGTAGGAAATCCGCAGACTACAAAACTAAACTCAACAAATGCGCAAGACGCCAAATGGCGGAGGGAGAGGTGGAAGCAATTATGGAGTCTCCTTCGACGTCTAGCTTACCGTCAGGTTCTCCATCACACACCTCTGAACAAGACGATCCTGCCAACTCCCACATTTCGGAATTGATGGAGGCTATTACAACTTGCCAGAGTGTCCTGACAGCTAAAATAGATACTGTTCAGATGGAGCTGAACCTGTTGAGAGCAGATCATCAGGCGATTCGCAAGAAAGTCATTGACACTCAGAGGGCGTATATCTGCTGTAGAGAACTCTTTGCCTCTTATGTCTGAATCCATGGAGTCTTTGCGACAGCAAGTAAGGGACTTGCAGAGGAAGACCGATGCTTTGGAGAACAGGTCCAGGAGATCTAATATCCGTCTTCTGGGCTTCCCTGAGAGACCTGAGGCTGGATCGCCTGAGCGATTCCTGGAAGAGTGGATTAAGGAGGTGTTGAGGAATAAAGGGCTATCCGGCATGTTTGTTGTGGAGAGGGCACACAGGGTCCCTACGGCATCTCCCCCACCTGGGGCTATGCCAAGACCGATTAATGCCAATTTGCTGAATTTTCATGATAGAGATGCTGTTTTACAGATGGCACGCATGAAAGGCGAAATCCGCTTTGAAAACCGGAGGATCTCCATCTTTCCCGATTCCTCTTCTGAGGTACAGTTATTGAGATGCTATTTCATAGAAGTTAAGAAGTGGCTGCGTGCAAAGAATATTGTGTACTCTATGTTGTTCCCTGCAAGATTACGGGTGGTGCATGGAGGCACTACTCGTTTCTTTATGGCTGAAGAGGATGCAAGCCGTTGGTTAGACACCATATAATGCTCCAATCTTAGGATTTGCAGAATCTGGACGACTGGTGGAATTGAAGTCTGCAGTTTATTGGGACTTTCCCCTTGGTGGACTCCCCTTTTGTCATGCGGACATTATATTGTACTGGGATTCAAGACTACAGTTTCTACAGTTGGCAACTTTGACTGTTCTCATGTATCTGATTTATTACATATGTCAATGGACTTGTGAGCGGAGGGCCTTTCCCCGGGCCTGGTGAGCCACGTGGAGAACTGGAAGGCTGGCTGCCTCCTGCAGATCATGTGAATGATGGGGAGAGACTGCCGTTATTACCAGATGTATCCTGTACTTGATCATTCAGCTGTTTATTATTTTAGTGTTGGTGCATTTCCTTTCCTTCCCCTCCCCTTTTATTTATTTATTTTTTTTCTTTTCCTCCTTTCCCTCTGGCTGGATGTGAGGGGCCTCAACGACCCAGTTAAGCGCTTATCAATAATGGCTTACATTAAAGAATATTATCCTGACATCTTATTACTGCAGGAAACACATCTTACATACAGTAAAGTATTAGCACTTAAAAAACCATGGGTGGGATATCATTACCATGCTACCTATTCTACTACTACTCATTCCTGTGGGGTCTCCATTTTAATTTGAAAACAGATCCCTTTTGAATTAATTGAACTTAAAACTGACTCAAGGAGCAGGTAAATTTTTTTGGATTGTAAAATACACAACATTGCTTTTGTTATTATAGTTTTGTATATTCCGCCACCTTTTGTGCCTGATATCCTGCAGGAAGTGTTGTCATATATAAGCAGTACAGCTGACCATTCCATGCTCTGTATGGGGGACCTCAACATGACTTTGCATCCAGACTTGTACAGGCTAGGGGGTGCATCTGATTCTAGGAGCTCTAGGGCTAAATTGTTGGGATTTTTAGACAATGCTAATTTAGTGGATGCTTGGCGTACATTACACCCGGACTCTAGGGAGTACTCTTGTCATTCGGCCACTTATGGATCTTTATCGAGAATTTACTATTTTGTCTCACAATGTATCCTTCATAGAGTTTTATCCTGTATTTATTTACCCAGAGTTGCCTCAGATCACTCTCCTCTTCTCCTAACAGTTCAGTTGGGGGTTGACCGACCAAGTAAAACTTGGAGACTGCAGCCCTTCTGGCTTTCAATTGATTCTATTGCTAAGGCACATGAAAGGGATTTGTTAAACTATATACATGAAAATATTGGTACCTCTTCCCAAGTCGGATTCTGGGAAGCTGCCAAGGCGGTAGCCAGGGGATCTTTTATTTCCCATATATCGTCCTATAAAAAGAGCAAGGGAGAGCTGGTTCAGAAGCGGGAAGAGGAGTTACAGGAAGCTTATCACGGTGCAGTGATTTCTCTTCTGTCACTCTCACTTGTGCTGCGCTCTGATTGGTTGAGCCTGTTTGGCCCACCCCTGGTGACCTTTTTATAATTGGCCATTGGCACCTGTCAGGTGCCCTTTCGTGGTGTTCCTGAGCCAGTATTGCTGTGCAGTGTTCCTGTGTTCCTGATTTCCGGTGTACCGATTTGGCTTGCTCAGACTACGTTCCTGTGTTCCTGCCCCGTGATTTGACCCGGCCTGGATAACGTTCCTGTTCGTGACCTGATCTGGCTTGTCTGAGAACCTGCTCCGTGATTCGACCTGGCTTTGCTGACATTCCTGCTTGTGACCTGACCTGGATTGTCTTAGAACCCTGCTCCGTGATTCGACCCGACTTCTATGACGTTCCTGCTCCGTGACCTGCACCGGTTACATCTGCCCAGACTACGGTTCAGCTTCCCGCTGTCGCTGAGGCGACATTCTGACTTCCTCCAGTGAACTGTACTCCTGCTGCTGCAGCTGTTAACCCGTGCTGAGCTGAGATCCTGCTAACTGAGCTGTTTCAGTGCAGAGCTATACTTCTCCTACTGAGCCGTTAACCCGTGCAGAGCTATACTCCTCTTACTGAGCCTTTAAACTGTGCAGAGCTGTACTTCTCCTACTGAGCCGTTAACTCGTGCTGAGCTGTGCTTCTCCTACTGAGCCGTTAACTCGTGCAGAGCTGTACTCCTCCTCCGGAGCCGTTAACCTGTGCAGAGCTGTATTCCTGGTTCTGAGCCTCCAATCTGGTACAGAGCGTTGCTATTCTTGCTGAGCCGTTACACTTCCAACCACTATTACTGCTGAGCCGGTTCAGTAGGCCTTGTAAGGCGATGGTTCATATCACTCCTCGCAGTGTAGTTGGTTTACGTTACCGTGCCCGGTAGGCGCTATGGCTTTAGCTGCTACTGTGCAAGCCTCTGTTATTTCGCCCGTGAGGGCTATTGGCTCAAGCTCTTGCAATCCAGTTTCATCCATTATCACGCCCATGGGGGCTATTGGCTCAAGCGCTTGCAATCCAGTTGCTTCTGTTATCACGCCCGTGGGGGCTATTGGCTCAAGCTCTTGCAATCCAGTTGCTTCCGATAGCAAGCCCGTGGGGGCTATTGGCTCAAGCTCTTGCAATCTAGTTGCTCCGTTATTACGCCCGTGGGGGCTACTGGCTCAAGTTCAGCAGGCTCTGGGTTGCAGGTCCTTCTTTGCTGAACAGTTATCTCAGTGTTATGAACTTTTGGTGTTGCGTTTTCTCCACCATTTACTTCCTATCATCACCTTGAGCGTGCCAAACACCACAACTGAGACGGACTGATTACTGTGTTAACCCTTGTATCTCTGTACTCAGTATCTGTTATCTGCCTGTGCTGTTAAGTCATTATCTGTATATTGGTCCCACTGTTGCCTCCTTGCTATTACTCAGTGCTGCCTATAGAGGGCGATTCTGCCATTAATTTTGTTCTTAATAAAACTGTGTTTTATTTCACCTAATGGTCTGAGTGTCTTGAAAACCGTGACAAAGCTGAACGCCATTATGTGAATTAAACCACTACGGAGAATCATGCTAAGCTCCAGCTGGCTACTTCTCGATTGCATGTTGAATTAGCTACCAAGAATATTGGTCACATGTTTTTCATAAAACAAAACTACTTTGAAAATGGTGATAGATCAGGGAAACTCCTTGCGCATCTGGTAAAGTCTGGGGAGGGAAGACGAGAAATTACCTCTCTTACATCCGAACGTCAATTGTTGAATATTGATGCATAAGGTATCAATAACGAATATGTGATTTTTATTCAGATCTCTATAGGGCACGGTCCTCGGCAACTACCTTAGACTTGGAGGAGTATCTGGCAGATTGTGATGTCTCAACCCTATCTCTGGAATATCGCCAAATGATGGATTCGCCTATTATGCTTCGGGTAGGTCGTGGAGGCGATAGGGGTGCTTCCTTTGGGCAAGTCTCCTGGAAGTGATGGTCTTTCAGTGGAATGGTATAGGAGGTATACAGAAATTATTGCTCCGCATTTGTTTAACAGCCTTGCAAAATGAGGAGGTGATCACTGTTCTGCCGAAGCCAGGTAAGGATTTGCGTCTCTGTGATTTGTACCGCCCTATTTCCCTTCTCCCGGTGCACAATAAAATTTTAACAAAGATCCTTGCAATCCGACTTAATAAAGTAATTTCTAACCTGGTCAATTCTGACCAGGCAGGCTTTATTCCTGGTAAATCCACTTTTCACAATCTTCGTCGCCTCTTTCTTCATATCCAGTCCACTTCTGCAAGTCAGGGCTCAGGGGTGGTTGTGTCTTTGGACACCGCTAAAGCATTCGATTCGGTCGAGTGGAACTATCTCTGGGCTGTACTATGTAGATTCAATTTTGGACCTACGTTCCTGAAATGGATTCAGGTACTTTATGCTATGCCATGCTCTAGGTTGTCAGCGGGAGGATTACTATCGGACTCCTTTCCATTGAACAGGGAAACGAGGCAGGGATGCCCATTATAGCCAGGTCTCTTTGCTCTGGCAGTTGAGCCACTGGCCTTGAGGATTAGGGCTGATAGTGATATCAAGGGACTTCTTGCAGGGGATAGAGAAGAGAAACTTGCATTATATGCTGACAATATTTTGGTGTTTCTGAGCGATGCGGATGTCTCACTTCAGAGGCTTTTGGCTGTGGCTGATCAGTTTGGCCCACTTTCTGGTCTTAAGGTTAATTGGAATAAGTCAACTTTAATGCTACTGATTCAGATGGATGAACATGTGGCCTCTCCGGATTTTCCCCTCTCTTGCTGCACCTCTTTCAAATATCTTGGTATTGTAGCATCCACTTCTCATGAAACGTATATTAAGGACAACCTAGAACCGATAATTACACAATTCAAGGACAAAACTTCCTCCTGGATTAATCTCCCCCTGAATCTTATCGGTTGTGTGAACTTGATCAAAATGATTTTCCTACCTAAGCTGTTGTATGTCTTCTAGGGGGCTCCAGTTCCTATCCCTAGATGCCGTTTCAGGGAACTTGACAATATTGTTACTAAGTTTCTATGGTCGGGAGAGCGACCCAGACTTAGGCTGTCTACTGTATAACGATCCGTGGAGGAGGGAGGTATTTCACTTCCCAACTTCTACCACTATTATTTGGCAGCTCAGGACCAATATATGTTGGCCTATGTAGCGCCCCAGTCTGCCCACACTTTCCAGCAAATAGAGAACTCATGCTTAAGATCGGAATATCGCATCGAACATTTTGCAACTGTAGGTGCAGGAATATATTCTTCACAGGTTCTGGCTACTAGGTCCCTATCCCGAGTTTGGACACAATTGCAGAGTCTTGCGGGGTACTCGGGATTGGCTCCTGCTTATCCTTTATAGGGGGCGGAGGGTCTCTCTCATTTGCGTGCCTTGGACTTTGGTCCAGTGTGGACCAGGTATGGTATTACTGAGCTGGGCCAGTTATATGACGGTTCAACTCTCAAGACCTTTGAACAACTTCACGTAGAATTTGGCATTCCTCATAGACTTTTCTAAACATATCTGAGGCTGCGACATGTTCTGGCTGCATTACGTTCTGAGAGACCATTTGAGATAATGGAATTTTCACTTCTGTAACTGGCTAATAGCCATAAACCGATTTATCTTATTTATTCGTGGCTGCACAGAACTGTACACACAGATCTCATCGCCCTTAGAGCCAGATGGGAGGTGGACATAGGTAGACTTGAAGACTGGGAGTGGGACTTGGCGCTTAAAAGTCCTAGATTGGTATCCGCCACAGCTAGACATCAACTCATACAACTAAAAATCTTGCACCATGTCTACTCGTTTATTTAAAATGGGCAACCTGTCTCATAATAATTGTATTAAATGTCAGAGGGAGGATGCCGATTTCTTTCATCTTATTTAACAATGCCCCTGTTCAACAGTTTTGGAGGGATGTAGCTAATATTCTGACCCAGTTGCTGGGGTGGGAGCTCCCCTTTGTTCCTAAGATATGTTTGCTTTCCGTCTTACCTGATCAATTACAAATAGCTGGTGAACATGCACTTCTGAGGGAACTATTGGTCATGGTGTAAAGGGTGGTGGCATTGCAGTGGATGGCTATGGGTCCACCCACTAAGTTATGTTGGATTCACTTGGTTAATTCTAATCTTCAACATTATCAAGGTGTATAATTGCACAGGGGTAACCAGAATAAATTCAAATTGATATGGGGACACTGGGTGACCAGGTTCCTCTCCTGGGATGAGTATAGTAGATCACGGTAGGGGCTGTTGGAATTCTTCTTTTAAACGCATCTTACCTTGGCCTATGGTGCCATTACGACAAATTCTTTACTTTATACTAGATGTAGAGATGACTGCTGATTATGCCTTTTGGGTCTATTTCACATGTAGAGGCTGTTCTTCTTGTCTCTGCATTCACAAACAGACATGTATCAGCCACCTCTTTGGGGAGGGTTGGTTCCTGGCCGGTGGAGGGGGGGGGGTCAGCTTGTCCGCATGGGTATGGGGTTGGGGATTGGGGGCGACTTGTTGCTTTTTTGTTCTTGAAAATGGAAAAAGTTTGTGGAGGAGGGTGTACTTGCACACGTCTTGTAATATGGTGATAACCTGGATTCTATACTACACTTATGGAATATGTTACTATTGATTTGCTACTCTGTTGTTATTGTAACATGTGTATTCCTTTGTTGTAATGTTGTACTACATATTTCCTTTTATTTTACTTGCTCTTACTGTATGATTCGTGTGCTTGTGTGCCTCCAATAAAATTAATTTAAAAAAAATGACAACAACAAGAGTAATCACAATAATAGCAATGACAATCATGAACTAACACAGAGAAGAAGTAGAGTTCCCATTATAGGTCAGCAACTCTATCAGAAATAGGAGTCTGCCTAATTGAGAAAGCCTCTACCAGAGACAGACACACGCCCCTGTAGTCCATGAATACAGGAAAGCAAGCAGGAGTCGCAGCAAGAGACAAATTGACTCATGCCTGCACTCAGTGGGTAGGCCAAGGAATCTCCCAGAGGTGTTAGAGAGTAGGGAGATAAAACTGATGCAGGCCTGCCATCAGTCCAATGAAGGAAAACTCCCCTAAGGAACGCAATGGGGAGAGAACCCAGTCTCACTCCGTGAAACAGGAAAGTAAGTCTTAACCAGAGCCATAGGTCCGCACCAGATTGGGTGTCTACTAAGCAAGAGAATAGTCAGACAGAGCCACAGGTCAGCACCAGGTTGGATGGTCAGACAAGCCAGGTCATACACAGTTCACGTAGTCAGCCAGAGCCACAGGTCCACACCAGATTGGGTGTCCGCTATATACAGGGAGTTAGCAGGAGAATAGTCAGACAGAGCCACAGGTCAGCATCAGGATGGATGGTCAGACAAGCCGGGTCATACACAGTTCACATAATCAGCCAGAGCCACAGGTCTGCACCAGATTGGGTGCCCGCTATACACAGGGAGAAGGCAGGAGAATAGTCAGACAGAGCCACAGGTCAGCACCAGGATGGATGGATAGACAAGCCAAGTCATACACAGAGCCCAAGGGAAATAGAACTGTAATGAACAACAACACAAGGACAACTGAGTTAGCACTCAGTTCCCTTTTAAAGCCCAGCCCAGGAAGTAGCTGGGAGGAGGAACTATACCAAGTAATTAATTAGAGCCCTACATCATAATGTTGCTTCGCGCCCACGGATGACGCATCTCACCAGGATGCGTCCATCTCCCGATTCGTGCCTGCGTCAATTCAAGAGACAAAACATGTTAGCCAGAGGACATGGAAGGCCTATAGCCTCGCCAAGTGCTCCCAGACCTGGAAACGTGAGTGAAGCATGCGAAGAAGCCAAAACGATGTTTTGACGCATCCAGCGTCACCGCAGGCTTCGGTGCAGGCACTGAGGTAACTGTAACAGTACCCCCCCTCAAAGACCCCACCTCCGAGGAGCCAAATGGGTTTTGTCAGGGAAATGAGCATGAAATCTGCGTACCAGGACAGGAGCATGAACATACCCGGCTGGAATCCAGGAGCGTTCCTCAGGACCAAAACCCAATGAATTAAGTACTGTAGGTGCCCTCTGACCTTATGAGAGTCCAGGATACTTTGTACTTCGTATTCCTTGTGATCTGCAACTCTCACGGGAACAGGATGGACAGGAGCAGTGGTATACCAGTTGCAGACCAAATGCTGGTTTTCCGATATGAGGGATATAGGTGTTTTGTTTGTGGGAACACTGGCCCTTTAAGTAAGTGCACGACATTGGTAGTACAATGTGTGGACTGTTAGGTGATATACCAGGTTTAAATTGTGGCCGCAAATGTTGGCTTCCTTATATGAAGGACATAGGTGTTTTTTGTGGGTATACTGGCCCTTTAAATGAGTTCACTAAGGGTTTGTCATGAGTAGGTATTGGACCTTAAAGACGATAGTGAAAATATTATTGATGATTTAGGAGTAGAAATGTGCAGGTTTCTAATGGGCAAATTTTTATTTCTACATGTGGTATTATGTAGAATGAGAAGAACCCTTTTGGAATTCACTAAGAATTTAAGTGTGAAATAACAGGGAAATCACTTTTATATATAGGCAGGTATATGTAAGACAGAAGCAAAAGTTGTTTTCATTTTCGCTGTTATACATCATAGTAGTAAGTAACTGCTATTGATGATTGTACCATGAGACTGTGACAGATTGGACTATAAAACACCAGCTTTTTGGGCTTAGTCGGTGTTTGTCTCTGATGAAGTCCGGTTACCTGGATGAAACGCATCAGACTAATGTGGTTACTTTAATAGCGTAGTCTCATTTGATCGTAGGGAATGGATAGAGCAACTCTAGTATAATGGCAATTGTGGTACTTGATCTACAATAGCATGAAATTAATGTCAGTTCTCCAGGGATAGCTTAGGGAACGGCTTTATAATATATAACGTAAATAATGGTGTGCCTTAGTCCTTTGTGACAAAGTATCCAAGGGATTGCTGCTGAGTGTCTGAAACTAGTATCACTGTGTTTGTTCGTGTTTAAATCTGTAATAGAAGGTAGTGGTATGTGAGTTGTTACTGTGTAACCCACGATAGAGGCGCCTGTCCGATATAGGAACAAGAGTTCCCTTGAAAGGAGGGTAGTTTTTCACACTAATAATTTCCACTACCTCTAGATACTAGTTGGAAGATTTTAGGAACTCGCAGTTGTTGGTGCAGGCACCAGAGTTATCTAACAATATATCGCTAGTAAAGCAGATGGAGCAGGTCTGTCAATTAGTCCTGATTTAACCTTTTTGTCAATATTTAAACACAAGCTATAAGTATGAGGGGAGACTGATTTTCAATATATTAAGAAATAGAATCAAATCATTGCGTTACTAATTAGACCCAGGAAGAGTTATGTATCATGTTGTTCTGTTGTCAACTGAAATATAATTGACATTTAGCTTAAAGTACCCACATTTTTATTTTATTTTTTTTCCTTTCTTTTCTCTCATTTTTTAATATGTCACCAATAAAGTATGTTTTTATTGTAAATAAAACTCTATAGTTGGAGGTAGTTATATTTAGATAAGAATTGATTTAGAGTGCCATTAAAGTGGTTCTGTTCTTTTCTTTTCCTTATGTACATATATATTCCACTAGGCACCTGCACTTATTAGGGTGTTCAATTAAAGACGCTATTCTACCGGTGCTAAGATGTCCACAAATTAAGAAATATGGAAGATGTTATGGATGCGCATATTGGCAGGAAGTTCCAGGGCATAAGCCAGAGGGTTAATTTTGCTTAGTACATGGAAAGGACCAATGAATCGAGGAGCCAGCTTATTACAGGAACCTGGAGGTTCAGATTCCGGGATGACAGCCACAACCTCTCCCTCACCTGGAAGGTAGGTGCAAACACCTACAATCTGCCAGCCTCTTCTGCCATTGCACGGAACCACATAGGGTATGCTGTTCCCGAACCCAAGAGGAACGGAGCTCCCTTAGATGCTCGTCAAGAGCTGGAATCTCCTGTGCCTGAAAGACCTCAGGGAGGCCTGAAGGTTGAAACCCATAGTTGACCAAGAATCGGGAACTCTGTGAGGAAGAGTTAACAGCACAATTTCTGGCAAACTCCACCCAAGGTAACAAGGTAGCCCAGTTATCATGGTGGTCTGAGATGTAACAATGGAGAAATTGTTCTAAGGCTTGGCTAGATCGTTCTCCACACCATTAGACTGAGGGTGGTAAACGGAGGAAAATGCCAACTGGATGTCCATCTGAGCACCGAAACACCTCCAGAAACGAGACACAAACTGGCTTCCTCTATCGGATACAATTACCCTGGGTATGCCATGGAGCCAAAAGACTTCTTTAGCCACCGCCAACTCCTGCACGGAAGATAAACCCTTGAGTGGTACGAAATGGGCCATCTTAGAGAATTTGTCCACTACCATCAGCATGACCGTGAAGTCCATGGAACTTGGAAGGTCGATCATAAAACCGATGGACAAATGTGACCAACGACACTCCCCGTTGTCTACTGGCTGGAGCAACCCAACCAGCAAGTGTCAAGGCGACTTATTTTGGGCACTAGTCGTGCAAGCCGCAGTGAAGGCAGCACAATCGGACCTGAGACTTGGCCACCAGAATACCCATGACAAGGACCAAATCAATTGGTCACAGCTAAGTGACCTGCTATTTTTGAGGTATGGTAGATCTCCAAAAGTACCTTCCATCAGGCTTCTCAGCCGGGGCAGCCGTCTGGGCTGCCAGAGTCTCCTCTCCCAGGGGAGATGTAATACAAGTTCGTATTGTAGCCAGGATCCTATCTGCTGGAATAATAGGAGTCGGAGGAACCTCCTCCCTGGACAGGCTGCAAAACTGGTGAGACAAACTATCTGCCTTCACATTCTTAGAGCCCGGAAGATAGGAAACCATAAAATGAAACCCGGAAAGGAACAGTGCCCATCCGGCTGGCCTAGAGGACAAGTGTTTAGCTTCAGAAAGATAAATAAGGTTCTTGTGGTTGGTCAAGATCAGAATTGGAGATTTTGTACCCTCCAGGAGGTGCCCCCACTCCTTCAGAGCCAAGATAATAGCCAATAATTCTCTGTCCCCTATTTGATGTACCATCTGAGTTTTGGATAATATTCTCGAGACATACCCACAAGGACGTAGGGCCTCACCAGGAGCTGAGCGTTGAGACAACAGGGAGCTCACTCTTGGATGCGTCAAACTCTAGGGTAAGGGGCAGGGAGGGATTAGGATGAACCAAAATCAGAGCTGCAGCAAATGCTGCCTTCAATCTTTCAAAAGCAAGAATCACCGTTTGGGACAATTCAGAGGTCTTAGCACCTTTATATGTCATGTCAGTAAGTGGTTTGACAATGGTAGAAAAATTTTTAGTACATTTTCGGTAGTAATTCGTGAACCTCAAAAATCTATGGATCGCATTCAGTCCCACAGGTCGAGGACATTGTACTACTGCGGGCAATTTTTGGAGGTCCATGGCGAATCCGGAGGCAGAGATAACGTACCCCAGGAAGGTTACTTGTGGCTTATGAAATTTGCATTTCTCCATCTTACAATACAAGTTGTTTTTGCTCAAAAGACTCAATACTTTGGAAACATCCGACCGATGAGTCTCCAACGTAGGAGAATGAATGAGGATGTCATCCAAATAAACCACCACACAACTTTTTAAGAGTTCTCTTAAAATATTATTGATAAACTCCTGGAAGACAGCTGGGGCATTGCAGAGACCGAAAGGCATAAGCAAATACTCATAGTGCCCACTCCGGGTGTTAAAAGCTGTCTTCCATTCATGCCCCTCCTTTATTCGAACAATGCTTTATGCTGCTCTTAGGTCGAGTTTCGTGCAATTTTTTGACCCTTTAAGGCGGTCAGAGAGCTTGGTAATCAAAGGTATGGGATACACATTCTTGACCATCGGTTTGTTTAGACCACGAAAGTCAATACACGGATGCAGCTCGCCATCCTTTTTTTTAACAAAAAGAAATCCAGCACCAGCAGGGGATGTGGATTTCCAAATGATGCCTCTAGTCAGTGCATCCAAAACATTCTCCTCCATGACTTTATTTTCCTCCACAGACAACTGATAAACACAGCCCTTAGGAAGTGTTGTGCCCGGCATAAGCTACAGAGAGCAATTATATGGCCTATGTGGTGGTAAGGGCCCTGCCCGGCTCTCAATAACCACTTCCTTAAATGTCTTATATTTCATAGGCAGAGCAGAGGTTTTAGCCTCGGTCAGTCTTACCGGACATGAAAGACAGGACTTAGAATACTGTGGGGACCAAGTCAAAATGTCGCACGTTTGCCAATCCATCCTGGGGTTGTGCGTCTGCAACCAAGGACACCCCAGAACGATGGCATAATGCGGGGAGTTAATCACCTAAAATCTCAGGGCTTCAGTATGGAGAGCCCCCACCCTCAGGGTTAACAAAATGGTCTCATGCATAATGTGTGCGAAAAGCAAGGGTCTACCATCAATGGCCTCAAAGACCAGAGGAGATGAGCTAGGCTGCAAAGGAATTAAATTTTCAGCTACAAACTCTGCATCAATAAAGTAGCCAGCCGCACCTGAATCCAGTAATGCAGGTACAGTGACAGAGTCTTCTGCCCAAGAAAGGCATTCCTTCAACATGGGCTTATCCAAAAAAAATTCTGGGGACTACGATATGCCACTTAAGATTTGTCCCCTACAGGATCTTAGGTGCGAGCGTTTCCGGGCGGACTGGACAGGAATGCAACAGATGTCAAGGCCTCCCACTGTACTGACAAAAGTCCCTCCCTCCTCCTAAAGGCCCTCTCCTCCTTCGAAAGCCGGGTAGTACCCACTTGCATAGATTCACTACCTTCAGACACCAGACCAGGAGACATGGGAAGCAAGGGAGCATAGGGTGGGTCAGAAGAATGAGGAGACAATCTACCCTCAGGCCTCCGTAGGCACTCCCTATACGAGGGTCTCTCCCGGATTCTGGTATCAATCAGGATGCAAAACAAAATCAGCTCATCCAATACTTTAGGTAAATCGCGCGCAGCGATTGCATCCTTCAACGTATCACACAGCCCTTGGGAGAAGGTGGCTACCAGGGCCTCATTTTTCCAGCCTACCTCTGCCACTAGTGTACAAAATTCAATAATATATTTTGCTACTGTGTGGGCACCCTGGCGAATGGTTATGAGATTCTTTGAAGCTGAGACCATGCGGCCTGGCATGTCAAAAACTCTTTTGAAAGAGTTCACAAACTCCGTAAAGTTGTGTACAATGGGATTGTCCGTCTCCCATAAAGGGTTAGCCCAGGCCAGTGCCTTGCCAGAAAGGAGAGATATAAGGAAGCCAACTTTACTGCACTCATTAGGGAAGTCGTGTGATACCAACTCGAAGTATATGCCCAGCTGGGTGAGAAAACCATGACATGACTCTGGATCTCCACTGTACCACTGTGGGAGCTGAACGGAACCAGACAACCTCTTGATCTTGCCTGCATCAGGAGAGGTTTGGCTCACTGGTGCCATGGAGGGAGTGGTGGGAGCCACCAGTTGTAGACTAATTTGTTCGAGGTGCACTGTGCGCTGCAGCAACATCTGTATGGCAAAAGACAATCGATCAATATGTTGATCCTATGTCTCCATCCTCTCCTGGATGGTTTGAAAGGGTGTATTACTACTACCGTCTGTATTCATGGCTCTTGCATACTGTCATGGTTCTCCAAGTACAAATCAGGAGTCAGAACGGTATAGTAAAAAATAAAAATGTATTAAAATGATAACAACAAGAGTAATCACAATAATAGCAATAACAATCACAAACTAACACGGAGAAGAAGTAGAGGTCCCACTATAGGTCAGCAACTGTATCAGAAATAGGAGTCTGCCTAATTGAGAAAGCCTCTACCAGAGACAGACACATGCCCCTGTAGTCTCTGAATACAGGAAAGCAAGCAGGAGTCGCAGCAAGAGACAAATTGACTCATGCCTGCATTCAGTGGGTAGGCCGAGGAATCTCCCAGAGGTGTTAGAGAGTAGGGAGATAAAACTGATACAGGCCTGCCATCAGTCCAATGAAGGAAAACTCCCCTAAGGAACGCAATGGGGAGAGAACCCAGTCTCACTCCGTGAAACAGGAAAGTAAGTCTTAACCAGAGCCACAGGTCCGCACCAGATTGGGTGTCTACTTATCACGGTGCCCGTGATTGCTGTAATCCAGTGTCTATCACCTGCAGGGGGCTCCCATTGGCTGCCTGTCATCAGCCCACCTCACATTGCCTTTTTAAACTCAGTCCGGGCACCCTCTGGTTGCCCTTTCGTGGTGTCTCTGACAGCATCTTATCCGTCCTGTCTGCTGTAGCTGATTGGGCCTGTTCCTGAGTCCTGAGTTCCTGAGTTCCTGAGTCGACCTGTTCTTGTGTTCCTGCCTGCTTGCCGTTCCAGTCCGGTTCCGGTTGTTCTCCGTGGTTGCTGATGTTCCGGTTGCTAGTCGGCTCAGCGGTACTCGGCCCGGTTGATCCTCTGCCTGGTTCCAGTGGTTCCCTGTCTCCAGTCGCTGAGGCAACATTACTCTCCTTTCGCTATGGCGATATTACTGCTCGTTGGTTCCAGCGTGTGGACGCTGGTTTACTCCATTTAGCCTTGCGGCTCATTACTGCTGTTGGTCCCAGCGTGCGGGTGCTGGTTTACTCCACTAGCCTTGCGGCTCACATTACTGTCAGTTGATCCCAGCGTGCGGACGCTGGTGTACTCCTTAAGCCTTGCGGCTCACATTACTGTCTGTTGGTTCCAGCATGCGGAGGCTGGTTTACTCCCTGATTTGCAGTCAGGTACTTGGAGGTTCCGAGTTGCTGTCCAGTCCTACCAGCAGTTAGTCCTGTAGTTTATTTGCATGAGACTTCTGCTTGTGTGAGACCACTTGACCAAGTCGCTATTATTTCCATCCTTCTGTCATTGTCATCTGACAGTCATTTGGTCTCAGTAGTGTCTCCTCTCTTGGGCTGCCCTGCCCGGTATTGGTAAGGCTGGTAGAACCTTTTCACGTTGCCATCCTTAGGTTGCCTTACCCGGTATTGGCAGGGCCGGTAGAGCCTACTCCTTGTGTTTCCCCCAGGCTGCCTTGCCCGGTATTGGTAAGGCCGGTAGAACCGGTACGTTACCATCTTACGGTTGCCTTACCCGGTATTGGCAAGGTCGGTAGAGCCTACTTCTTCTATTCCGTCTGAGTCGCCTGGGTTGCTTTGCCTGGTATTATTGGCAAGGCCGGTAGAACCTATATCTATGGTCATTTGCTTCTATGTATTGTTTGTATGTGTATGAAAACCCTATGGGATTGCCTTAACTTTTCAATAAAGTTATGTTTTTACCTAAACCTTACGTCTCAGAGTCTTAACAAACCGTGACACTACTAAGCAAGAGAATATTCAGACAGAGCCACAGGTCAGCACCAGGTTGGATGGTCAGACAAGCTGAGTCATACACAGTTCAGGTAGTCAGCCAGAGCCACAGGTCCGCACCAGATTGGGTGTCCACTATATACAGGGAGTTAGCAGGAGAATAGTCAGACAGAGCCACAGGTCAGCATCAGGTTGGATGGTCAGACAAGCCGGGTCATACACAGTTCATGTAGTCAGCCAGAACCACAGGTCTGCACCAGTTTGGGTGCCCTCTATACATAGGGAGAAGGCAGGAGAATAGTCAGACAGAGCCACAGGTCAGCACCAGGAAGGATGGACAGACAAGCCAGGTCATACACAGAGCCCAAAGGAAATTGAACTGTAATGAACAACAATGCAAGGGCATCTGAGTTAGCACTCAGTTCCCTTTCAAAGCCCAGTCCAGGAAGTAGCTGGGAGGAGGAACTATACCAAGTATTTAAATTGAGACCTGCATCATAATGCTGCTTCGCGCCAACGGATGACGCATCTCACCAGGATGCGTCCATCTCCCGATTCGTGCCTGCGTCAATTCGAGTGACAAAACATCTTAGCCAGAGGACATGGACGGCCTATAGCCTCACCAAGCGTGCCCAGATCCGGGACCATGAGTGATGCATGGGAAGAAGCCGAAGCAATGTTTCGACACATCCAGCGTCACCGCAGGCTGTGGCACTGGAACTGAGGTAACAGTAACACATACATTATCATTGGTACCAATATGTACCAAGACAGCTGGATCACTTCCAGCCCCCCCCAATGATCTGCCTGCCTGTCTTCAATATGCCAAACCAGAGCACCTGGGAGACAACTTACTGTTCGGCATTCACGCTCCTGGCGGCAGATTACCCTATCTACCCTCCTAATGATAGAGTCCCCTATTACCACCACCACCTCCCTTGGTTTCTGCCTACACTGCATCCCGTCTAAACTGGAAGGAGTATTGTTCCCCTTCTCAGAACTCTCCAGTATTGCCAATTCTGAGCTATTCACATCAACATCTTCACACAATCTTGCTAATATGTTGGACTGAGTAATCTCAGAACTGGCCTTAAGCATGTCAATGTCAACCAACTTGGCAAGCTCCCAGCAGTTCTCAATCCAAAAACAAAAGTTAAAGTGAAAAGGGAGAAAAATATGGGGAACCAATCAGAGGAATAATGATATGTAAATAACTATATACATTTATCTACTGAATCAGCTCCAAAACTTACTGCAATTTGAGTTCCAGTAGGATTCATGGTAAACTTACTTTTTGTAGCCTGTTTGATTTCTCATATGTTCATTTGAAAATATGGAGCATACTGATCATTTTTTGTGAAATTCAGCATATTGATTTGAGAATCTACTAGAAGAAAATACAATATATCAGTGTTGCATCCGAATGCGCAATTTCTATTGTTCAACACACATATTTGGCTTCACACTTCCATTCAACAATGAAAGAGAATTCACAATTCAGGAGCTGACTGATTTGGAAAGTTTCATCTTTTATGCTACACTAGCAAAGCGGGACGGCGTTGTCCATTATTATTATTATGAGGACTGCATTATGATGAATTATTTTGAGTAAGTGTAGATGGCTCAGTTGGTTAAGGCACCAGCTGTAGAATCTGCTCAGACCGTGAGTTTGCAGGTTCTAGACCTGGCAAGGTCAGCTCAGCCTTTCACCTTTCTAAGGTAGATAAAATGAGTCCAGGACGTACTTGAAAACGAGAAAAAAAAAACAATATATTCTTCCTGGTAAAATACTTTCACAAAAAAAAAAAAAAAAGTGTGACATATTTGTATTTTGGTCTGTGTTTGTGAGAATGCGTATGTGGAAGTGAGGACATTGCTGCTGTTTTCAATGTATTAACCCTTTGAGTGTCAGAGGGGCATGCAACATACTACAAAGCAGTGAGTTGTATACCACTCTGGCACTCAAAGGGTTAAAAGTGAATCCTCTACAGTACAGTTGTTAAGTTTCACTTCTGTTGTGCTCCCTGTAATGGAGTAGCCACCATGTTGCTCCTCGATCTGGCCAGTGATACTATACTTTTCTGTGAGTAACTTTATGAGTCTGATCACAAAATAATGTAATTCTGTGGGGAGACAAGATGTTGCTTACCAATATAATTTATTTTTTCTTTCCCTGACCTTCATTTATGGGTGTTGGCAGCCTTTTAAAGTGACTGAGTGGGAGTGCCATAAACAAGACCAGTACTCCTTCTTCATGTTCAGTAGAGTGACGGACAGAAAATCCTGTCTGTGTACAGAGCTGCTCCAATTGGCTTCCTACACTATGTTATTGTGATCCATTGCGCTCATACATATAGAACTGTACACTCTTACACAGAATCCAGGACTCACTTCTGTGTGTCTGTGTAATAATGCATTGTTATGTGTGACAGCAAACCTATTCACTTCCTCATTAATCTCTGATGGATCTCAGTAAAACTAGGCAGTCAGTTCGTTTATCTTCTTGCACAGCCAAGAGTTTCTCTTCATGTTATTTTTATTAACCAGGCATAGATAAGCTACATCCTTTCTCCCTGGAAATTTACATTACTTTTGTGCTCGGACTCTTACAGTTACTCACAGACAAGTACAGTATCACTGGCCAGATTGAATAGCAACATGGTAACTACTCCATTACAGGGAGCACAACGGAAGTGAAACTTAACCTTTGTACTGCAGAGGATTCACATTTAACCCTATAAGTGCCAGAGTGGTATGCAGGTCACTGCTTTGCAGTGAAAATAATAGCAATGTCCTCACTTTCACACACACACATTCTCTCAAACACAGATTAAAATACAAACACGTCACACTTTTATTACACATACTCAAAATAATTCATCATAACGCAGTCCTCATTATAATGACAGGCAACGCCACCCACATTGCTAGTTCTTTAATAAATTGTTAAAAAGTAAGCAAATAACCTTACTGGGCCCAGGATAAGAGTCCCCCCCAATGGCAGCCCTTGTCCCAAGCATCATAAATGGTTAATGCCATGTGAGGAGAGTTTACCTTCTCTCATTTACAGGTTCTGCTCTGACTCCCTTTTTGAAAGCAATGTGTGGGTATGAGCAGCTGCGTCCCTCCAGCCCAAACTTGTGACCGGCCCAGGGGGCAATTGCCACCCTGCCCAGCCAGCCCCAGCTTCTCATTGCATTATAAGAAACATTATGTATTATTACCTCTTCTTTTCATCTGGTAGAGAAGTAAGGTAGGCTAGGCTGGCAGACAGCAGCAGCAACAGACATCCAGCCAGGTCTCAGACAGAGAAAACCACCAACAGCAGACAAACTGGAGTAGCCACACACTATAAAAGTGCGTAGCTGGTGTGTGGTGTCTGCACATTTTAAGCAGCCCGCTCTAGCTACATCCTGACATAGTGCAGCGGCTGCTCTACAATGTCAGCATTACATCACCCCGCCTCCAGGAACCAAATCTGGCTGTTATAGCAGAGCATAAGCAGAAGACATCAGGTGAGCTCTGCTCTGCCAGTGGCTTTGCATTTAGGTAGTGAAGAGGGTTAGGTACTACTGGCTGAATTGATGAAGGTTCTTGATTTGTTAATAGGTAGCTTTCTGTAGGAAATTGTGGTTTATATGGCAGTTGTAAGGGTGATAATCGTGTATCAACAAAACAGCTGATTAGATTGCACTAAAAGGTATAATGGGAAGGCAGTTAAATTGTAGCAACAGTTAGGAGGATGCTGAGGTCAACAAAGGGGTAATTCCTAAAGAAGGAAAGCGCAAGTGTGATCTTTACTTAGCACTCATCTGTTCAAAGAGAGCACTTAGTGTGAATCAAATAATGGTTACACTGTAAGCTGGTTTTTGTGCATGTCAAAGTTCTAAATATCCTGTGGGTGAAATAAATATACTTGCTGTCTAGTAGGTAGTACTAGGATAATCATCGCTTCATAGGGATCAAACAGGATTTAATAGTCTTGGTTATTCACGCTGACTGGGACAGTATCAGGGTCAATGATAAAACAGAGAAATACAATAAGACCTTACATGAGTATCAACAATGCTCTGCAATGTGGCGGAGACCGGCATCCACCAAAATGAGAGACATCAAAGATGGATTATAGATGAGAGTAAGTACCATGTTAGCCTTAGAAATAGAGGAGGCAAAAATTTAGTAAATGTGATACCTTTATTGGCTAACTAAACAGATTTAAAATGCAAGCTTTCAAGACTTCTTAGGTCTCTTCCTCAGGCATGTTATACAGATCAATATGAAAACTTCTCTCTTAAATACAGGTACACATTTCATGGTTTATAATGGAAATCAGATAAGAATGTTAGTCCAGATACTGATTCTTTGCTTAGTCAATGGTAAAGGATGTGATTTAAACTGCATTCTTCTTCTGAGTCCAGGTATTTATGATCCCAGAGGGACTGTTGTAAAAGTTAATTTACAATGTGATAATGTGACAGAAACTATCTGCCTCTATTCAGCCCGTAAGTCAAAGAGTCAAATTGTAGCATTAATTTTACCTCCCATAATTTTCTGTCCCTCTGAGTGTGAAATTCTCCCATCAGTACAGTCAGTCTAATGTCTCTGACACTGTGCCCACTTTGGCAAAAATGTTCTCCTACTGGTGTCTCTGTCTTTTTGTTGTTAACACTGAATCTGTGAGAATTAAACCTCTTATGTAATTTCTTTCCCATTTCCCCCACATAAAGAGTTGTTGAGCATTTTGCACACATGATGAGGTATATTACATTGCATGATTTGCAGGTGAATTACTGTTGATCTTATGGTGTAACTGGGTGTTTGGTATGGGTATCTTGTCTGTGGTGTAAATGTGTGCACAGGTTTTACACCTACTTTGTAGGCACAGTAATGGGCCATTTTTTGTATTTTTGTTCAGGGCACTCCTTACCATCAGTTGTTTTAAACTGGGAGGCTATCTGAAGGAGAGTAAGGGAGACTGTGGAAATATGTTCTTAAAGGGATAGTAATACCTGAAAATAAGTTTATTTTATATTGTAGCCCTTAAAAAAAACATAAAAAATGATATAAGTCTTATCTCCCAAACCTTTATGGTTTGGGAGATATTCAGAAGTAAAGTTTCCCCTGGAGTGATGTCATTGCTCCACCCTTCAGATTTGGAATCCGGTCACCCGACCAGCAGTGCCTCTCCAGAAGTGCTGAGATCATGATCTTTAAAAAGAATTTCTTAATTGGAATGGTCTACAAAGTGTGCATTCAAGCCAGGCACACTTTGTACACAGTTCCAATGAAGTAGTTCTTTTCAAAGATTGTGATCTTGGCACTGCTAAAGAGCTGCTGGTTGCTATGTGGACCGAATTCCAGATCTGTCCACTAGATGGCAGACTTGGTTGAAACAGCAAGGAAAAGTGAACTATACGATATTTTACATATGAATATCTCTCAAACCATAAAGGTTTGGGAGATAAGACTTATATCATCTGTCATGGTTTTTTAAGGGCTACAATATAAAATAAACTTATTTTCAGGTATTACTATCCCTTTAAGTCTTTCATCTATATGTAAGGTTGCATTTTTTTAAATAAGTGGATGTACCAATCAGATAGATAACGTGTTAATTGTTTGCAGCCTGATACTAATGGATCCAACAACTGTAGTCATATTTGACACGTATCTCAGAACGATATGCAAAGGTGAACAGAGGTTACCGCAAGTGCACCACTCTCACAAATTAGGGATCTATTAGAGTTGGGTCACAAATCATCAAAACAGGAGTTGTAGTCTGGCCTACAGTGAAGGCTATTAGTTACTGGTGGTAAATACTACTCGGTCCTGCAACAGTCAGCAAGTAACAAATACTGCATGAGTCTACCTTACTAGCAGTATAAATATGGTGATCCTACAGTTCACAAGTGCTTGAAAACTAAAGTGAATGAGGCTCAGATATTAGAACTAGAGAGTCAAGCTACAAAAAACACTGCCCATCTGCCATATACACACAGTAACGGGGCATATCTGGCTTGCCAGTTTAAAATGCAGAGCGGGGCAGTGTACATACACAAAACATAATTCCTTCCTGTCCACTTTCTTGTTAAAATGAAATAAGGCCTGTCTTGACTATCACACACCCATGATTATAATTAATCTGTATTAGTGTAACAGAGTGTTTCAGTCAACCTTTGCCATGTGTTACACATGTTTGGCCATTAGGCTTTATCAGATTTGAATTGATGGAGAGGTTGGGATGTTGCAACAATGTGTGGGATGATTAGAATATATGTTACTTACAAAAATAAACAAACAAAGCAGAGAGATGAAAGATCTTTTCAGGTCCATCACTTAAACCCCCTAAGTGTCAGAGAGGCATCCAATGCACCACAGCGCAATGCACCAAACACCTCTCCAGCACCCAAAGGACCAGGGGCCTTGTGTCTGTGGAATATGAATTAAAATAATTTATTTAAATTTATTAAAGACAGACAAAAAGGGGTTCTTTCATAAATTCTCTGAAAATAAAAAATATATAAGCATGTATATAGTCATTAGGGACTTTATCACCTGTGAAACTATAGGGTAATCTACTGTATTTCAAGCCTGTGTGACATTAAATATGTGGGCATGACCACAAGGATGGTAAAGCAGAGAGTCCTTGAACACCTACACAACATTCATAATGCCACAACTCATAACGACGAAGGAAAAACACTTACAAGTGTTGCCTGACATTTTCTGCTATACCATAATTCCTCACCTAAAGACCTTAAAGTTTGGGGGTTTGGTAAAAGTTAATCTGGTCATAAGAGGAGGTGACCTTGAAAAGTGATTACTACAACTGGAGAATAATTGGATCTTTCTCCTAAATACAATGATACCTTCGGTACTGAATGAAGAGATGTGTCTAACTGCACATTTGTAAACATCTCTTTATTTTTCATTCCAACATTTCTAGAGAATCTCTGAAAGAAAACTTTCTGAGATCTCTTCATTCTCATAATAACAAATTCATATTTTAAGTCCTGAAGTATGAAATATAATCAGAGTTGTTGGATTCATTAGTATCTGGCTGCTAACCATTTAAATGTTATCTACCAGAATTTATCAACTCCATAAAATACAAAGAAAAAAGAAAAAAAGGAAAAAAGAGAGAGAAAAGCACCTAATAGTGTAGTATGTATGGAAATATCAGACAAATAAATGAATAGTTCTCCAATACATACACTCACAATATTACGTGGTCAGGATCTTAATATTAAGAATCTCTGACAATAATACATACGGAGAGACTAGCCCCGTCTCCGTTCAGGGAAAGACTCACGGCTGACACTGTATCGTCAATCTTCGAATGAAGTGAAGCAGGCAGAAGATTCTTTTGTAAACTCTTTAATTCATAAAAATATATAAAAGGCTGTAGCGTTTACACGTTTCGCGACTAAAGCATCACTTTATCAAAACAAACAACCCGTTAATAAAAACACCAAGTATACAAAGTAGCAGCCGCCGAACAAACACACATATAAATATCCCAGCAGTGTTGTAATTGGATCAGTCGTATTAGCAATCGACACACTATTGGTTTGAGAATGTTGACAATCAATGTGTACAATCGAATGAATACGAGCGATCCAATGGATATGTCAGAATCACTTTCAAAATACCAAATACATTCGTATACATACGCTGCCAGTCAATGCATACAATCGAATGCATGCAAAAGCTCGAATTTGTTTACATAGTAACATAGTAACATAGTAAATTAGGTTGAAAAAAGACACAAGTCCATCAAGTTCAACCTTCGCCTCATACCTCAGTAACTGAGAATTTTATAGCTTTACTGCTACCAATTAAATTAGTCTTTATCAGACCTTCCTGATCAGCCTACTGATAAACAGTATAACTCTGTATGTTCCCTTTTGAAAGAAATGTATCTAATCTTCTCTTAAATGTATCCATTGTATCTGCCATAACTACCTCCCTGGGCAATGAATTCCACAATTTGACAGACCTTACCGTAAAAAAAACCTTCCTCTCTGAAGTTTAAACCTCCTTTCTGTCAGCAGCGCTCCCGTTCCAGCTGCTTCAGAGTCACGGGGCTTACCCTACTTCCGGTCCTCTTCCGGGTTTTCCCCGACGTCGCATCACGTGCGTCGTGACGTCATCCCATGGCGCCTACTTCAAGGAGCTCCGGACAGGCACTGGTGCACTCTAACAGTGTAACCAAGTCTTGGTCCAAGCCGGTCGATTCTGTTACCTGTGATCCTGCCAGTGTATGACCCAGCCTGCCTCTGACCACTCTTGTGCCTGCCGATTCAGTTACCTGTGATCCTGCCAGTGTATGACCCAGCCTGCCTCTGACCACTCTTTTGCCTATCGATTCAGTTACCTGTGATCCTGCCAGTGTATGACCCAGCCTGCCTCTGACCACTCTTTTGCCTGTCGATTCAGTTACCTGTGATCCTGCCAGTGTATGACCCAGCCTGCCTCTGACCACTCTTTTGCCTGCCAATTCTGTTACCTGTGATCCTGCCAGTGTATGACCCAGCTTGCCTTAGACCACTCTCTTTATCCTGACAAATTGGGAGCCTGTGATCCTGTCTCCGTGTGTTCCAGTTAGTCTCAGAACCCCCTCCAGTTCCTGCTGTTCCAGTTCCGGTTCAAGGTGCTCTCAGGACAGGTCAGTTCTCTCCAGCCTTGGAGAGTAATTCTTTGCACTCTATTGTTTCATCCTAGGAGAGTTTCAGCCCCCTGGCCCCCGCTCGCTAGCACCGCTCCCCATGCAGCGCTCTCTAGCCTTCACTCTCCCCCGCAGGAGAGTTGGTGCTGTCTGTAGGGTATCATCCGGGGCACTCTCCCAGCTCCTCTGGGGTTTGTCATCCAGCCTTGCGGCTGGCACCTATACCCGGCCTAGGCCGCAGCACGGTACCCGTACAGGCAGCCACCTCACGCCGAGCATCGCACCCCACTCCGCGCTCTCAAGCACTCCCTCTCCTGCGGGTTTCATCCCTCCTGGTGTAGTTGTCGTGACACTTTCCTCTAATCTCAAGGGGTGTCCCCTGGTCACCTGATCAGGCCTTGGAATAAATAGCTCACCGCAGAGATCCTTGTATTGACCTCTCATATACTTGTACAATGTGATAAGGTCTCCTCTTAGTCGTCTTTTCTCTAGAGTAAATAAACCAAGTTTGTTTAGTCGTTCCTCATATGTCAAGTCCTCCATTCCCTTAATTAATTTTGTTGCTTTCCACTGTACCCTCTCTAGTTCTAGTATATCCTTTTTCAGAACCGGTGCCCAAAATTGCACTGCATACTCAAGGTGAGGTCTTACCAATGATTTGTATAATGGCAAAATAATGTTATCCACTCTTGCTTCGATACCTCTTTTTATGCAAGACAGGACTTTGTTTGCCTTTGCTACTGCTGTTTGACACTGGTCACTGTTTCCAAGTTTGTAGTTGACAAGGATACCCAGGTCTTTTTCTAGCAACGAGTCACCTAAAATTATTCCATTAAGTTTATAAGTAGCCTTGGGATTGTTTCCTCCCAAATGCATGACTTTACACTTCCCCACATTAAACTTCATATTCCACATGTTTGCCCAGTCTGACATTGTATGTAAGTCCCTCTGTAGAGAGAAAATATCCTGTTCTGAATTGAAATGATGTTGCATAATTTAGTATCATCTGCAAATATTGATATTTTGCTTTCTATATCTATTTCCAGGTCATTTATAAACATGTTAAAAAGCAGTGGACCCAATACTGAACCCTGAGGTACTCCACTCTCCACTTTAACTGTACTGGAGAATTTTCCATTTACAACCACACACTGTTCCCTATCCTTCAGCCAGTTTTGTATCCAATTGCAAAGGTTATCTCCTAGCTCCAATTTACTTATTTTATACACCAACCTTCTGTGTGGTACTGTATCAAATGCCTTTGCAAAGTCTAGATATACTACATCTACTGCCTTGCCATTGTCAAGGTTGCTGCTTACCTCCTCATAGAAGCTGAAAAGATTAGTTTAGCATGATCTATTCTTCATAAAACCATGTTGATTCGTGCTAATGATCTTATTTTTTGTGTTGTAATCCTGAATATAGTCCCTTATTATCCCTTCTAATAGTTTTCCCACTACAGAGGTCAAACTCACTGGTCTATAATTCCCAGGTTCTGTTTTAGTTCCCTTCTTAAATAGAGGCACTATGTTAGCTCTTCGCCAGTCCTGTGGCACTGAGCCTGTGGTAATAGAATCTTTAAAGAGTAAATATAGGGGTTTTGCTAACACTGCACTGAGTTCCTGAAGAACCCTTGGATGTATACCATCAGGACCCGGTGCTTTGTCGGTCTTAATTTTGTTCAGTCTTCCCATGACATCTCCTTGAGTTAACCCAATATCTATTAATTGTATTGTTTTATTTGTTACTTGCGGAGGCTCTTCTACCATTCCTTGCTCCCTTGTATATACTGATGCAAAGAAAGTGTTTAAAACATCGGCCTTTTCCTTATCCTCACTAACCAACTCACCCATCTCATTTTTGAATGGTCCAATGCACTCCCTCTTAAGTTTTTTGCTATTTATATATTTGAAAAACTTTTTTGGATTAGTCTTGCTTTCCCTTGCAATTCGAGTTTCATTATCTATTTTTGCTACCCTAATTGCCTTTTCACAATCTTTGTTCCACTCCCTGTATTTTAAGAAAGATTGTTCAGTTCCTTCTGACTTAAATAATTTGAATGCTTTCCTTCTTTACATGTGCAGTTAACCACATTGGCTGTGACTTACTTCTTTTGCACTTGTTCCCCATTGGTTGGTATATACCAACAACTTTTTTTTACCTTTCACACCACATGTCGTCTCGATTTCTACCCACATGGACTCCACAGTTTGGCCAGTTTCCTCACTAATATCACCTCGCAAAACTGGATTTAGCTTTGTTTTCAAATATAAGCACACACCTCCACCTTTTCTATTAATTCTGTCTCTTCTAAACAGGGGATAGCCCTCTATATTTACAGTCCAGTCATGTGCATCGTTCCACCATGTTTCTGTTATTCCAATTATGTCCAATTGCTCATTAACCGCCAGCAATTCTAGTTCTCCTATTTTATCTACCATACTTCTTGCATTTGCTAGCATACAATTGATTTTGAAGTCTTTACATATATTAATCCCTACATGCCTTTTTTCTTCACCTTCATTTACTAGGAGTTCCTCCCTACTGACTAAATTTCTCCCCACCCTTTCTCCACCCCCCTGGTCATTTACTTGGACCCAGTTCCTATCTGCTCTATCTACCCCATTTTTGCTATCTATACCCACCCCCCCTTTCCTAGTTTAAAAGCTCCTCCAAGCTTCCTAGCATTCTCTCCCCTAACGCAGAGGTTCCTCTACCATTTAGGTGCAATCCATCTCTTCCATATAGATTGTACCCAAGAGCAAAGTCTGCCCAGTGTTCTAAAAACCCAAAACCCTCCTTCCTACACCATTGCTTGAGCCATGCATTAAGCTCCCTGAGCTCCCTCTGCCTACCTGCACTGGCGCATGGCACAGGTAGTATTTCAGAAAATACTACCTTAGAGGTCCTTGTCTTAAGCTTGCACCCTAAATCCCTGAAATCATTCTTTAGGGACCTCCATCTTCCTCCTATTTTGTCATTGGTTCCAATATGTACCAAGACAGCTGGATCACTTCCAGCACCTCCCAATAATCTGTCAGCCCTGTCCGCAACATGCCAAACCGGAGCACCCGGGAGACAGCATACTGTTCGGCATTCACGTTCCTGGTGGCAGATTACCCTATCTACCCCCATAATAATAGAGTCCCCTATTACCACCACCTGCCTTGGTTTCTGCCTGCTCTGCATCCCATCTAGCCTGGAAGGAGGACTGTTCCCCTGGCTGCTAGAGGAATCAGCCCTCTCCAGTGTTGCCAATTCTGACCAATTCTCATCAACATCTTCACACAATCTTGCAAATCTGTTGGACTGAGTCAACTCAGAACTGGCCTTCCTCTTCCTCTGCCCACTACCTCCCCTCCTTACTGTTACCAGCTGCCTACCTGTCGCTCCTCATCTACAACTCCACCCTCTTCACCACTAGCCCCACATACTACCTGCTCTGTGAGTTCTAAACTCCTTTCCAGGTTTCCAATGTCTCGCAATGTTGCAATATTTCTCTCCAAATCCAATATCTTAGACTCTAAAGAGAAAATATGCTCACACTTGGCAAAGCGGTATGACCCCTGGAACAATTGCTCCAAGTGTTCAAACATGTGACAAGATGTGCACTGCGCGAGATTGGCTAACCTGCTATCACTCATGCTTGGTTTTACAATTCAAATAGCTTTATATTATCCTCTAATGCTCACTATATGGTAAGTAACCAACCTTAAATGTGAATGCAATAAATCCTTTGAAATGATAGTCACCAGATTCCTTCTAACTCTTCACCTGGAACCAGTCACTTGTAATAGCAGTCTCACAGAGCCAGCTCCACAGAGCTAATGGACTGCCAGTCAACACATATAATTGGATGTATGCAAAAGCTCGAATGAATATGTCAAAATTATTAGCAAAATAAAGAATACATTCATATACATGCGCTGTCAGTCAACGCATACAAACGAATGCATACAATTGTTCGAATAAATGTGTCAATTACTTTCAAAACGAAAAAAACATTCATTCCGAATCCAAAAAGTGTGTGTGGATGGTTACATTTAAGAGGCCAACATCGAATATATTTGACAAGTCATATAACACCAAGATACTTTAAGGTAAAACAATAAAAATACTAAGAATACATAAATCTATATAGGTGGATAAATCCATTATGTTCTAACACCTATACACCTATATAAAAATAAAATATAAGTATGAGTGTACTGTACCTAAATACCAAAAACCCAATCAAATGAATATATCCATTAGATATATTTTTAACCCAAATAAATATATAAAAGAATATATAAAAAAATAAAAAGCCCACCTAACCCTAATCGGTCTATGTATACCCATTCCTTAAATGTGTGCTAGTGATAATGGGCTTGGAATGTGTCTATTAATAATTAATATAAACCTAAAAATGAATGTAATGAATATTCTTTTATTTATTCTTAATCAATCGAACAAAAGGGACCTAAAATCTGTCTGTGATGAATCAACTCATTTCCCAAAATTTACATTTGGCTGAGTGAAAATAGTTTTTGATTATACCCTTACAAAAATTATTTTAAACTTATATCATATATGATGTTCTCAACTGATTCATTCAAACCTAATGGTGATAGTGTAGATAACCTAAACATCCAAAATGCCTCTCTGTTATTGAGGCATTGTTCCCTAACGTAAGCTGTAGATGGTGAAATATATTCAATGGGCATTGCTGTTAATAAAGATGCATCTTTTTCATGAAAGTGCAAAAAATGTCTCGAGACGCTGTGAAGGAGGAAACCATTAGTTCTATTCCTCCGATGTTGACCAATTCTAATTCTAAACTTTTGGGTGGTCCTCCCTACATACTGTAATCCACAAGGACACGTTAGCAAGTAGACCACATAACTACTGTCACAATTCATAAATGTATCAAGTTCAAAATGTTCCTTAGTGACAGTGGAAGAAAATACTTTTTCTTTATCTCTTATCAATGGACAGGTCAAACACCTAGTCTTATTGCATCTAAAAGATCCTCTTATTAAAGGACCTGCAGATGATATAGTGGAATTCGTATCTGGTGGAAACAAATCTGTTATAAATCTCTGTCTCAAAGGCAGAGTTTTCCTCTCCCTTGCAGGATTCTTAAAAAGACTTGGGGATAATGAATTTTTCAAGGATCTTGCTCGTCTATAGACCACTCTTGGTCTCCTTGTAATCTCTTTTTTTAATACAGGATCATTTAACAAGATATTACAATGTTTCTCAAATATACCATAAATCTCCTTAGCATCAGAATTGTACCTAGTAATAAACATATAAGGCATCTCCAATTTTGAATCATGAGTTGAATTGGTCTTTGATCTATCGATCCACTCTCTAGCTCTTTTACAGGAGTCTTCCACAAGTCTCCAAGGATAGCCTTTTTCTGCAAAACGTTCCTTCAACAATAATAATTGTTTATTAAAATCAGCCAAATCGGAACAGTTCCTCTTTAGTCTACGAAACTGTCCATATGGCACGTTTCTTAACCATTTCTTATGGTGACAGCTATTAAATCTGAGGAAACTGTTCCGATCGACAGCCTTAAAGAAAGTTCTATATTTGATTTTATCTCCAGGGATTCCAAATAACTCCAGGTCCAAAAACTGAATAGTGGACCTATGGAAGTTACTAGTAAATGTCATTCCCCATCTGTTCTCATTCATATATCACACAAAAGCTTCCAGTTCAGGGACCCCACCCCTCCAGATGATGATAATGTCATCTATAAACCGTCTTCCCGGAGGTTGTACAAGGCTTTTATGAACCATAGGCAAATGTTAATATATAGCTGGTCTTGGGTTGTTAACATACATTAACGATCTTTCATCCTTAGTTATTATCCCTTCATCAAAGGCATTTTCAACTAAGATTTGAAACTCTACTCCAAAAGACTTTGCTGGACTAGTCTTTAATTCCTGATAGTAATTAACATCGCCCAAAATTCGATAATCCTCACGAATATACTCGTCTACATCTTGTACTATCACTGCTCCCCCTTTATCTGCCTGTTTGATGATGATATTATGGTTCTTTTTAAGTTTATTCAAGGCTTTCCGTTCCTCTCTGCTCAAATTAGCCCTATGGTGAGTAATTTTCCTATTGTCTAGTTTCTTCAGATCTTCAAGAACTGCTACACTAAAAGTCTTTATAAAGGGTCCTTTAGGGTGTGTTGGAACAAATGTAGATTTTGGTTTAAATTCGGTCGGGACACTTCCACTAAGGATAAATTCTGTCACATTGTCCATATAAGGCAACACCTCTCTATTTGATTCATCAAGAAGTGTTGCATCAGTGACATTGGGTATAGCAGTAGGGTAACCCCTAAATTTCTTAAGTGCAAAATACCTCTTCAAAGAGAGCTTCCATACGAACTCATTAAGATCTATAAAGAGTTCAAACAGATCTGGTTTATTCGAGGGACAAAAAGAAAGTCCCTTAGATAATAGGTTCATCTCATCATTGGAAAGCTCATGTTTAGAAAGATTTATAACATTGGTAGTTTGTGAAACATTGTCATCTCCATTTATTTGGCTATATCCTCTTTCTTTGATTTTTTTGGAATGGCTTCTCCCACCTCTGCATCCTCTATACCTGATCTTCTCGATCCTTCCTCCACTCCCAACATCAAAAATCTGTTGGGTTGTGATCTCCACCGACCTAAGTCCAGGGTCGGATTTCTGCCTAAAAAAGGACTAGCTACATTAATTGTGGATGAAGGCTGGGGTATATGAGGAACAGGGGTGGGTAGTTGAGATAAAGATAATTCATCAGAACCAATAATATGAGATTTCTCCTTATTCAAAATAGTATAACTATTACTATTTGAAGAGGCATCTGTGGTTGAAGGGGCATCCACAGTGATTAATTCTCCAATATTAGTAGAATATGAATGACTTGTCCTTACTAGTGATGATCGAGCACCCCAATGCTCGGGTGTTCGGGTGCTCTGACCGAGCTCCCCCGGAGGCTCGAGTGCTCGGCCGAGCACCCGAGCCCCATTGAAGTCAATGGGAGGACTCGAGCATTACACCAGGCACCCCCTGCTCTGATGAGGGGAGGGTGCCTGGTCCATAGGAAAAGGGCAGAAAATGATGGAAACACCACAGAAATGGTTAAAGGACAGCATAGGGAGGATGTCTGGATGCATCTTGGACTCCAACGTCGCTGCTGGGAACGATCTTTCGCCCGTAGTACGCCATTTTTACAGACTGACCGTAAAACACACAAAAAGGAAGATAAAAACGACTAGGCGAAAAATTGTTACCAAACAGTATTTGCTGTATATTTACTTGTATATCATCTGCAAATTCTGCCAAAAATTTCCTCGATTTTTCTGAACTGGGGCCATGATTAAGAGGGAAACGTGCGCAGAGGCAAATTCTCCCAAAAATTTCCTCGATTTTTCTGAACTGAGACCATGATTAAGAGGGAAACGTGCGCAGAGGAAAATTCTCCCAAAAATTTCCTTGATTTTTCTGAACTGAGGCCATGATTAAGAGGGAAACGTGCGCAAAGGCAAATTCTCCCAAAAATTTTCTCGATTTTTCTGAACTGGGGCCATGATTAAGAGGGAAACGTGCGCTGAGCCGACCATCTAAAACATTATGGGTGAGGGTCTGCTGCGGAGCTGACCATCCTAAACATTATATGCGAAGGCCCGCTAGTGAGCTGACGCTATAAAACATTATATGAGAGGGCCCGCTAGAGAGCTGACCCAATAAAACATTATATGAGAAGGCCCGCTGGTGAGCTGACCTATACAAAAATTGTCAAACTGCGCCCGCTGGAGAGCTGGCCCTATATAAAAATTATATCACAGGGCCCGCTGGTGAGCTGGCCCTATATAAAAATTATATCACTGGGCCCGCTGGTGAGCTGGCCCTATATAAAAATTATATCACTGGGCATATGGAAGAGAGTCAACCATATACCCGTTTTTTGGGTGGAAGGGGTGAATGGGAATACAGAGTATTCCCATCATTGTAAATAACATATATAAAGTGACTTTATGTTCCCCCGGGGCTTTCCTCCAGTGGAGTGGAGAAGTCAGGGGAAATCCAGGCCTTGTTCATTTTTATAAGTGTCAACCTATCAGCATTTTCGGTGGAAAGGCGGATACGCTTATCTGTTATGATGCCACCAGCAGCACTAAATACCCACTCAGACAGAACGCTGGCGGCAGGGCAGGCCAGCACCTCCAAGGCGTAGAGTGCCAGTTCATACCACGTGTCCAGCTTGGACACCCATTAGTTGTAAGGCACAGAGGGATCATTGAGGACGCTGACACGGTCTGCTACGTACTCCTTCACCATCTTCCAAAACTTTTCCCTCCTTGTGACACTAGGCTGCGCATCAGGGTGAGGGTGCTGGCGGGGTGTCATGAAGGTGTCCCACGCCTTGGAGAGTGTTGCCCTGCCTTTGTCGGAACTGCTGTGTGCTCCCCTTTTCTCCCCTTCTCGGTTGGCCAAGGTAGCACGTACTCTGCCGCCAGCGTTGTCAGATGGAAAATTTTGGAGCAATTTTTCAACAAGAACCTTCTGGTATTGCACCATTTTGCTTGTCCTCTCCACCGGAGGAATGAGAGATGAGAAATTCTCTTTGTAGCGGGGGTCCAGAAGGGTGAACACCCAGTAATCCGTGTTGTCTAAAATGCGTGTAACGCGTGGGACACGGGAAAGGCAGCCTAACATAAAGTCAGCCATGTGTGCCAGAGTACCAACAGGCAAGATTTCGCTGTCCTCACCAACTAAAGTTCCATGGCTACCCTCTGTAGCAGAGGCAACCATGTCTTCCTCCTCCTCCTCCTCCTCCTCCGCCTCCTCCAATTGTCGCTGAGAAGACGAAGTGAGGGTGCTCTGGCTATCACCTTGTGTAAGCTCTTCCTCCCCCATTTCCACCTCTTCCACATGCAAAGCGTCGGTTTTATTTGTGAGCAGCGAGCGTTTCAGTAGACACAGAAGTGGGATGGTTACACTGATAATAGCGTTATCGCCGCTCACCATCTGTGTCGATTCCTCAAAATTGCGTAAAACCTCACAGAGGTCTGACATCCATTCCCACTCCTCACTTCTGATTACAGGAAGTTGAACGGAGAGGCGACGACCGTGTAACAGCTGGTACTCCACTACTGCCCTCTGCTGCTCACAAAGCCGGGCCAACATGTGGAAGGTGGAGTTCCAGCGCGTGCTCACGTCACACAGCAGCCGGTGAGCTGGCAATTGTAAGCGCTGCTGCAGCTTCAACAGGCCGGCTGAAGCTGTAGATGACTTACGGAAATGTGCACACACGCGGCGCACCTTGGTCAAGAGATCATGCAAATTGGGGTAGGTTTTTAGAAATCGCTGAACCACTAAATTAAATACATGCGCTAGGCATGGTACGTGTGTGAGCTTGCCGAGCTCCAAAGCCGCCACCAAGTTACGCCCATTATCACACACAACCATGCCTGGTTGCAGGTTGAGTGGCGAGAGCCACTGCTCGGTCTGGTGACTAATCCCCTGCAACAGCTCTGAGGCCGTGTGCTGTTTGTCCCCAAGGCAGATCAGCTTCAGCACGGCCTGTTGACGCTTCCCCACTGCAGTGCTACACTGCTTCCAGCTACCGGCTGATGGGTGAGTGGCGCTGCGCGCAGAGAATTCGGAGGTGGAAACGGAGGAGGAGGAGCCAATAACGTAGGTGCTGGCGGAAACCCTGATGGAGGTAGGGCCCGCAATCCTCGGCGTGGGTAGCACCCGTGCCATCCCAGGGTCCGAGTCGCTCCCAGCCTCCACGACATTCACCCAGTGTGCCGTCAGGGAAATGTAGTGTCCCTGGCCACAAGCACTTGTCCATGTGTCAGTCGTTAAGTGGACCTTCCCAGTAACTGCGTTGGTCAGGGCACGGGTGATGTTACGGGACACATGGTGGTGTAAGGCGGGGACGGCACACCGGGAAAAGTAGTGGCGGCTGGGGACTGCGTACCGAGGGACAGCTGCTGCCATGAGGCTGCGGAAGGACTCAGTCTCCACAAGCCTAAATGGCAGCATTTCGATGGCCAGTAATTTGGAAAGGTGTGAGGTTAGTGCTATGGCCTGTGGGTGGGTGGCTGGGTATTTTCGCTTGCGCTCAAATGCCTGGGGTAACGACATTTGGACGCTGCGCTGGGACAGGGAAGTGGATGTGGTCGCTGATGGTGCTTCAGATGGTACAGGTGCAGGGCGGGAGGTATGCGGGCCTGCGCCTTCGACAGGTGATTGGCCGGCACCGAAAACAGGGCAAGAGGTGGCAGTGGTGTGGCCTGCAGACACAGATTGGCGATCCGGGCGTTCCTCCCACTTATTACGGTGCTTGGATGCCATGTGTCGGATCATGCTGGTGGTGGTGAGGTTTCTAGTGTTCATGCCTCGGCTCATTCTGGTGTGGCACAGGTTGCAAACTACAATTCTTTTGTCGTCCGCACTTTCCTTAAAAAAACGCCATACTGTGGAACACCTACCCCTTGGCAAGGGAGATTTACGCAAGGGGGTGCTCCGTGGAACATTTGCGGGCCGGTTTGGTGCGGTCCGCCTTCTTTCTGTAGCCACACCACTGCCTCTTCCAGCCTGTTGCGGTGCTGCAGATGGCTCACCCTCAGGACTGCTGTCATCGCTCGGCTCTCCACCTTCCCAGGTGGGGTCAGTCACCTCATCGTCCACCAAGTCCTCCTCCACTTCCTCACTCTGATCATCCTCCTCATGTCTTGATCCCACCACATACTCAGTCACTGACAACTGTATATCATCCTCCTCATCAAGGTCTTGAGACAGTAATAGTGGTTGATTTAATGGCAACTGTGTCTCATCATCATCATCATCCACTTCCTTTGACCTTAAATGCCGTTCCCCTCTGTCATCTTCTTGTGATTGGGTACCCTCTAGAGGTTGTGAATCAGGGCACAAGATTTCATGTTCCTCTGCAAGCGTGCTTGGAGAGAGGTTCAAATTAAGGATTGGTGATGAGACGAGCTCCTCACTATATCCCAGTGTGGGATCACTTCTTTGACCAGACCCTCTATGGTGGGAGGAAGGATGATCAGGGTGAGGATTATGTTGACCAGACTCTTGGCTACTGAGAGTGGACTTGGTGGAAGACAGGGTGGTGCTTAACCGACTGGAAGCAGTATCAGCTGAAATCCAACCGACCACCTGTTCGCAGTGGTCTGACCTCGAGAGTGATGTCCTGCGACGCCCTGTAAACTGAGACATGAAGCTAGGTATGGTGGATGTCTTTCTTTCTTGTGCTCTGGCACGAGGCACAGTTTCTACGCGTCCTGACCCGCGCCCTGAACTATCAGGATCACGTCCACTTCCCCGTCCCTTTTTACCCGCCTTCTTCATATTACACGGAATATGTGCTGCAAATCTGCAACTTTGCACACTAAACAGAATGTGCTGCTTATCTGCGGCTCGGCACAGTGAATGGAATATGTGACTTTGATATTTTACACTTTGCACAGTAAACAGAATGTTCTCCTAATATGCAACTTTGCACACTAAACAGAATGTGCTTCTTATCTGCGGTTAGACACAGTGAATGGAATATGTGACTTTGATATTTTACACTTTGCACAGTAAACAGAATGTTCTCCTAATATGCAACTTTGCCCACTAAACAGAATGTGCTGCTTATCTGCGGCTCGGCACAGTGAATGGAATATGTGACTTTGATATTTTACACTTTGCACAGTAAACAGAATGCTCTCCTAATATGCAACTTTGCACACTAAACAGAATGTGCTTCTTATCTGCGGTTAGACACAGTGAATGGAATATGTGACTTTGATATTTTACACTTTGCACAGTAAACAAAATGTTCTCCTAATATGCAACTTTGCACACTAAACAGAATGTGCTTCTTATCTGCGGTTAGACACAGTGAATGGAATATGTGACTTTGATATTTTACACTTTGCACAGTAAACAGAATGTTCTCCTAATATGCAACTTTGCACACTAAACAGAATGTGCTTCTTATCTGCGGTTAGACACAGTGAATGGAATATGTGACTTTGATATTTTACACTTTGCACAGTAAACAGAATGTTCTCCTAATATGCAACTTTGCACACTAAACAGAATGTGCTTCTTATCTGCGGTTAGACACAGTGAATGGAATATGTGACTTTGATATTTTACACTTTGCACAGTAAACAGAATGTTCTCCTAATATGCAACTTTGCACACTAAACAGAATGTGCTTCTTATCTGCGGCTAGGCACAGTGAATGGAATATGTGACTTTGATATTTTACACTTTGCACAGTAAACAGAATGTTCTCCTAATATGCAACTTTGCACACTAAACAGAATGTGCTTCTTATCTGCGGCTAGGCACAGTGAATGGAATATGTGACTTTGATATTTTACACTTTGCACAGTAAACAGAATGTTCTCCTAATATGCAACTTTGCACACTAAACAGAATGTGCTTCTTATCTGCGGCTAGGCACAGTGAATGGAATATGTGACTTTGATATTTTACACTTTGCACAGTAAACAGAATGTTCTCCTAATATGCAACTTTGCACACTAAACAGAATGTGCTTCTTATCTGCAGCTAGGCACAGTGAATGGAATATGTGACTTTGATATTTTACACTTTGCACAGTAAACAGAATGTTCTCCTAATATGCAACTTTGCACACTTAACAGAATGTGCTGCTTATCTGCGGCTCGGCACAGTGAATGGAATATGTGACTTTGATATTTTACACTTTGCACAGTAAACAGAATGTTCTCCTAATATGCAACTTTGCACACTAAACAGAATGTGCTGCTTATCTGCGGCTCGGCACAGTGAATGGAATATGTGACTTTGATATTTTACACTTTGCACAGTAAACAGAATGTTCTCCTAATATGCAACTTTGCACACTAAACAGAATGTGCTGCTTATCTGCGGCTCGGCACAGTGAATGGAATATGTGACTTTGATATTTTACACTTTGCACAGTAAACAGAATGTTCTCCTAATATGCAACTTTGCACACTAAACAGAATGTGCTGCTTATCTGCGGCTCGGCACAGTGAATGGAATATGTGACTTTGATATTTTACACTTTGCACAGTAAACAGAATGTTCTCCTAATATGCAACTTTGCACACTAAACAGAATGTGCTTCTTATCTGCGGTTAGACACAGTGAATGGAATATGTGACTTTGATATTTTACACTTTGCACAGTAAACAGAATGTTCTCCTAATATGCAACTTTGCACACTAAACAGAATGTGCTTCTTATCTGCGGTTAGACACAGTGAATGGAATATGTGACTTTGATATTTTACACTTTGCACAGTAAACAGAATGTTCTCCTAATATGCAACTTTGCACACTAAACAGAATGTGCTGCTTATCTGCGGCTCGGCACAGTGAATGGAATATGTGACTTTGATATTTTACACTTTGCACAGTAAACAGAATGTTCTCCTAATATGCAACTTTGCACACTAAACAGAATGTGCTTCTTATCTGCGGCTAGGCACAGTGAATGGAATATGTGACTTTGATATTTTACACTTTGCACAGTAAACAGAATGTTCTCCTAATATGCAACTTTGCACACTAAACAGAATGTGCTTCTTATCTGCGGCTAGGCACAGTGAATGGAATATGTGACTTTGATATTTTACACTTTGCACAGTAAACAGAATGTTCTCCTAATATGCAACTTTGCACACTAAACAGAATGTGCTTCTTATCTGCAGCTAGGCACAGTGAATGGAATATGTGACTTTGATATTTTACACTTTGCACAGTAAACAGAATGTTCTCCTAATATGCAACTTTGCACACTTAACAGAATGTGCTGCTTATCTGCGGCTCGGCACAGTGAATGGAATATGTGACTTTGATATTTTACACTTTGCACAGTAAACAGAATGTTCTCCTAATATGCAACTTTGCACACTAAACAGAATGTGCTGCTTATCTGCGGCTCGGCACAGTAAATGGAATATGTGACTTTGATATTTTACACTTTGCACAGTAAACAGAATGTTCTCCTAATATGCAACTTTGCACACTAAACAGAATGTGCTGCTTATCTGCGGCTCGGCACAGTGAATGGAATATGTGACTTTGATATTTTACACTTTGCACAGTAAACAGAATGTTCTCCTAATATGCAACTTTGCACACTAAACAGAATGTGCTGCTTATCTGCGGCTCGGCACAGTGAATGGAATATGTGACTTTGATATTTTACACTTTGCACAGTAAACAGAATGTTCTCCTAATATGCAACTTTGCACACTAAACAGAATGTGCTTCTTATCTGCGGTTAGACACAGTGAATGGAATATGTGACTTTGATATTTTACACTTTGCACAGTAAACAGAATGTTCTCCTAATATGCAACTTTGCACACTAAACAGAATGTGCTTCTTATCTGCGGTTAGACACAGTGAATGGAATATGTGACTTTGATATTTTACACTTTGCACAGTAAACAGAATGTTCTCCTAATATGCAACTTTGCACACTAAACAGAATGTGCTGCTTATCTGCGGCTCGGCACAGTGAATGGAATATGTGACTTTGATATTTTACACTTTGCACAGTAAACAGAATGTTCTCCTAATATGCAACTTTGCACACTAAACAGAATGTGCTTCTTATCTGCGGTTAGACACAGTGAATGGAATATGTGACTTTGATATTTTACACTTTGCACAGTAAACAGAATGTTCTCCTAATATGCAACTTTGCACACTAAACAGAATGTGCTTCTTATCTGCGGTTAGACACAGTGAATGGAATATGTGACTTTGATATTTTACACTTTGCACAGTAAACAGAATGTTCTCCTAATATGCAACTTTGCACACTAAACAGAATGTGCTTCTTATCTGAAACTTTGCACACTAAACAGAATGTGCTGCTAATCTGCAACTTTGCACACTGAACAGAATGTGCTCCTAATCTGCAACTTTGCACACTAAACAGAATGTGCTGCTAATCTGAAACTTTGCACACTAAAAAGAATGTGCTGCTAATCTGCAACTTTGCACACTAAACAGAATGTGCTGCTAATCTGCGGCTAGACACAGTGAACGGAATATGTGACTTTTTTTTTTTTTTAAATCTCTGCCCCCCCAAACAAAATAAACTGCTGCCCCCACACACAGTAGTCCTAAAAAGGACTTTTGGGTCTTTTTTTTTTACAAACTCGCTTTTCTTCTCCCTACACTGACTTTCCCTTCCTATCCTCATCTCTCCCTGGCTAAGACTGAGCCGAACTCGCTGGTGAGGTGCTATACAGCACCCGATCACGGGTTCTGGCCAGCCAATCAGTGTAATGCCAGCAGCCAACATGGCTGCTGGCATTACACTGATGTCAGAGCCTCCCTGCACGTTTATTGGCTGCGCAGCAGCCGCGAAACGTGAGGGGAGGAGACCCGAACATGGCGGGCGAGCACATGCGGTACTCGTACGAGTACCGCCATGTGCCGAGCAGAGCGATGCTCGAGCCGAACCGAGCTTCGGCCGAGCATGCTTGCTCATCACTAGTCCTTACATGGATATTATCTCTTTCCGAAATATCCCTCGGACTAGTGGAAAGGGTCTTATTATCACTCAATTTCCTTTGGTTTGACTTATCTTCAACTTGTCACCCCCCATTATTCTCACAAAATGGTAACTCTCTAAAATTTGAATTAGTGGTCTTATTCTTATATTCGTTTTTTCTTTTTTTTTCTCCTTTTTGCCATTTCCGGACCTGGTTAGTTAAATAGTCATTTCCATCCCTGAAAATATTTTTTCTTTTTCCTCTCTATCAGCTCTATTTGATGGGAGCTCACATTCTTGTTAGTTCTCTCCTCAAATAGGCTGCAATCTCTATTACTTTTTGCATTATCAATTTCCACCATCTTATCGTCTATGGTTTTGTTCGACAAAACTAATTTACTTTCCCTTGGTGTTTTTATTAACGGGTTGTTTGTTTTGATAAATTGACGCTTTAGTATTGAATCGCGTAAACGCTACAGCCTTTTATATATTTTTATGAATTAAAGAGTTTACGAAAGAAGCTTCCGCCTGCTTCACTTCATTTGAAGATTGACGATACAGTGTCAGCCAGGAGTCTTTCCCTGATCCTGACCACATAATATTGTGAGTGTATTTATTGGAGAACTATTCATTTATTTGTCTGATATTTTCATACATACTACACTATTAGGTGCTTTTCTCTCTCTTTTTTCCTTTTTTTCTTTTTTCTTTTTCTTTTTATTTTATGGAGTTGATGAATTTTCACCGCTAAGGGAGAGCATGTTTCGTTTGAGAGAGCAGCCTATTTCAGAAGCCTGTTGGATAACTTGTTGCTGTATCTGGAGACAGCTTGCCACTCCAGCTGTTTAGTCTGTTTGAGTTTGGTATAAGCCACCTCCAACATCGACACATTGTGAGTGTGCACTTTTGGAGTGTCTGGTGACGGTCCTATTTCTCTTGATTGATATACACAGGGGCACCCCTGTTCTTTCTACCCTCCCCTTTCTTTTTATTTTACAGTATCTACCAGAATTGTACATCCACTGATTGAGAAAGGGTATACTGTATAAGACAAGTACATACTCTGCATTACTAATACATCAGTCCAACGTTCAATGTTACTCATCCTGGTAGATGCAGGCCTCTGCCGCACTGCAGAGCATTGTTGATACATATGTATGGTCAGATTTCTGATGGGAAGTTTGCTTATAAGCATCTATGTCCACTTTTTGTAATGTCATACCTCTCCATCTATCACGGTGCCGTGATTTTTTTGTCACTCTCACTTGTGCTGTGCTCCGATTGGTTGAGCCTGTTTGGCCCGCCCCTGGTGACCTTTTTATACTTTGCCATTGGCAGCTGTCAGGTGCCCTTTCGTGGATTTCCTGAGCCATTATTGCTGTGCTGTGTTCCTGTGTTCCTGATTTCCGGTGTACCGATTTGGCTTGCTCAGACTACGTTCCTGTGTTCCTGCTCCGTGATTCGACCCGGCTTGGCTGACATTCCTACTCGTGACCTGACCTGGCTTGTCTGAGAACCCTGCTCCGTGATTCGACCTGGCTTGTATGACGTTCCTACTCCGTGACCTGCACCGGTTACATCTACACAGACTACCGTTCAGCTTCCCGCTGTTGCCGAGGTGACATTCTGGCTTCCTCCAGTGAACTGTACTCCTGCTGCTGCAGCTGTTAACCCGTGCTGAGCTGAGATCCTGCTAACTGAGCTGTTTCAGTGCAGAGCATACTCCTCTTACTGAGCCGTTAACCCATGCTGAGCTGTACTCCTCTTACTGAGCCGTTAACCCATGCTGAGCTGTACTTCTCCTACTGAGCCGTTATCCTGTGAAAAGCTGTACTCCTCCTCCTGAGGCGATAACCTGTGCAGAGCTGTGTTCCCGGTTCTGAGCCTTCAGTCTGGTACAGAGCGTTGCTATTCTTGCTGAGCCGTTACACTTCCAACCACTATTACTGCTGAGCCGGTTCAGTAGGCCTTGTAAGGCGACGGTTCATATCACTCCTTTCAGTGTAGTTGGTTTACGTTACTACGGCTTTAGCTGCTACTGTGCAAGCCTCTGTTATAACGCCCGTGGGGGGCTATTGGCTCAAGCTCTTCCAATCCATTTGCTTCTGTTATCACGCCCATGGGGGCTATTGGCTCAAGCTCTTGCAATCCGGTTGCTTCCGTTATCACACCTGTGGGGGCTATTGGCTCAAGCTCTTGCAATCCAGTTGCTTCCATTATCACGCCCGTGGGGGCTATTGACTCAAGCTCTTGCAATCTATTTGCTCTGTTATTATGCCCGTGGGCGCTACTGGCTCAAGTTCAGCAGGCTCTGGGTTGCAGGTTCTTCTTTGCTGGACAGTTATCTCAGTATTATGAACTTTTGGTGTTGAGTTTTCTCCACCATTTACTGCCTATTATCACCCTGGGCGTGCCAAACACCACAACTGAGACAGACTGATTACTGTGTTAACCCTTGTATCTCTGTACTCAGTATCTGTTATTTGCCTGTGCTGTTAAGTCATTATCTGTATATTGGTCCTACTGTTGCCTCCTTGCTATTACTCAGTGCTGCCTATAGAGGGCGATTCTTCCATTAATTTTGTTCTTAATAAAACTGTGTTTTATTTCACCTAGTGGTCTGACTGTCTTGAAAACCGTGACAGTACGAAAGAGCCATGGTCTCAGACAGTAAGGGTGAGAGTAATACACAAAACATCTACTGGAGAATGGATGTTCACGAGCAGCACCTAGACCAATTGGCATTGGCCTTACAAACGTTACTTGTGCGAACGGTACACCTTGACAAACCAAGCCAAAATCCGGTGGTCTCCCAGGTTACGACACCGGACAATCAGTCTGTGACTCCTATTGCTCATTTCAGAGGCCTAACGGCGACGGCGCCGTTACCATTAAGATATGATGGTGAACCTAACCTATGCAGGGGCTTCATTAATCAATTGGAGATCTTTCTGGAACTAACGCCCCAGGCATTTCCTAACGAACGTAGTAAGGTTGGATTCATGATTTCCCTGCTGACGGGCAAAGCACTGGCATGGGCCAATCGTCTTTGGGAAAATGCCAAACCCTGCACTCAGAACTTTGATGAATTTGTAAGACAGTTCCGCAGAGTGTTTGAGGTTCCTGGTAGAGCTGCCTACGCTGCCAACAGGTTAATAGAGATACAGCAGGGCAAGCGTACCTTGGGCAATTACGCCATTGAATTTCGGACCTTGGCAGCAGAGATTGGATGGAACAACGAAGCACTGGTGGCAGCCTTTGCTCAGGGTATGTCCAATTCCATTAAAGATGAAATTGCTGCCAGGGAGGTACCCAGTGATCTAGATGAATACATTGAGTATGTTATGCTCATTGATTCTCGCATTCGCGAGAGACGGTTGGCAAGAAGGGCGAAATCCAGAAATATCGGGCATGGTAACCTTTTTAACCCACCCTCTCTGCCCATTCCTCCTGAACGGTCCCCAGAAGTAGGTGAACCAATGCAGCTAGGTTTCACCAGACTTACTAAGGAGGAGCGGGCACACCGCAAGAGGCTGGGTTTATGCTTATATTGTGGCAAGGCTGGGCACTTAATACGCACATGTCCGGTAAGACCGGGAAACGGACGCACCTAGGGTACCTTGAGGGACAGGCCCTAGGTGGCGTACAGCAGTCCCTAGATTCAAGTACACAGAAACCCACCATCCAGGTGGCATTTTCTTGGGCAGACCTGTCTGTATTGGTCATGGCACTGGTGGACTCCGGTGCAGCAGGATACTTTATGGACCAATCTTTTGCCAAATTGCATAAGATCCCGTTACTCAAAAGGGAAACTCCGCTGGCCATTGAAACCATTGATGGCCGACCCTTGGAACCTGCATTTATCACTATGGAAACAATTCCTATTTCTATGTCTATTGGGGCTCTCCACAAGGAGGAATTACGCTTCCAAATAATTCGTTTTCCTTATCATGCAGTCATACTGGGGTTCCCCTGGCTACTACTACACAACCCCCAGTTTGACTGGCAGAGATGTGAAGTTAAGTCTTGGTCTGAATACTGTGCTAAGAACTGTTTGTCACACCCTGTCAAGATTTGCTGTACCTCCCCCTCTGTGCCAGCTGAATCCCGAGAATTCAGTGACATATTCAGCAAGGGAGAGGCTAGCGCAGTACCTTCACATAGACTCTATGATTGTGCTATTGTTTTGACCCTGGGTGTGGTGCCTCCCAGGGGTCGCACTTATCCACTGTCATGCGATGACACCAAGGCTATGGAGGAATACATAGAGGATGCCCTCAAGAGAGGGATTATTCGCAAGTCTACCTCTCCGGCTGGTGCCGTTTTTTTCTTTGTGAAAAAGAAAAATGGCGAGCTTAGACCATGCATCGATTACTGGGGGTTGAACAAGCTTATTCCTAAGAATGCCTACCCCATTCCACTCATAACCAAATTATTTGACAGGTTGAAGGGATCTTCCATCTTCACTAAACTTGACCTAAGGGCTGCATAAAACCTGATCAGAATCAAGTCTGGAGATGAGTGGAAGACGGCATTTAATACCAGATCAGGGCATTATGAATATTTGGTAATGCCGTTTGGCCTATGTAACGCACCGGCAGTGGTTCAGGAATTCATTAATGACATCCTTCGTGACATGCTTCAATCCTGAGTGGTTGCATATCTAGATGATATTGATTCACTCTGCCAATCTTACACAGCATGTTAAGGATGTTTCTGAGCTTTTGTTACGATTACGTAAAAATAAACTATTTTGTAAACTTGAGAAATGTGAATTTCATAGGTACCAAGTACCTTTCCTGGGGTTCGTGATTTCTAAGAATGGCATTACTATGGACCAGGAAAAATTGGCAGCAGTCTTACAGTGGTCTCGCCCTAAGGGGTTAAAAGCGATCCACTGCTTTTTGGGCTTCACCAATTATTATAGGAAATTTATTCAGAACGTCTCTACTATTGTGAAACCTTTGTCTGACTTGACACGTAATGGTGCTACTCCCTCTCAATGGTCCTTGGCAGCGGAGAACGCTTTCAAGACTCTCAAGTCCGCTTTCGCCTCTGCTCCAGTACTGTCCCACCTCAACCCTGCCCTACCAGTCACATTGGAGGTCGATGCCTCTGAAGTTGGGGTTGGGGCAGTACTCTCCCAACGTCCGGTGGGAGGTGGTCACCTGAAACCTTGTGGGTCCTTTTCAAAGAAACTCTCCAGTGCCCAAAGCCACTATGAGATTGGTGACAGGGAACTTTTAGCTATTATCCTGACACTTAAGGAATGGCGTCACCTATTGGAGGGCACTAAGAACCCAGTATTAATCTTGACTGACCATAAGAAGTTGACATATCTCTCCGAAGCAAAAAGGCTGTCCTCACCACAGGCTAGGTGGGCACTTTTTCTGTCTCAATTCAACTTCGTAGTGTCCTATCTACCTGGCTCTAAGTATGTCAGGGCAGATGCGCTGTCCAGACAATTTGCTTCGGACATTGAGAGGGAGGAAGAACCAGTACCTATTATTCAACCTGATCGTATCTTGGCTACTGTACGTACTAGCATCACTTCACCACTGGGGGAGGAATTATTGGCTTCTCAAGCAAGGGCTCCCCCAGAAACTGGGCAAGTGTTTTGTGGATGAGTCATTCCGTACCCGTCTGTTAGAGACATACCATTCGTCTAAGGCTGCTGGGCATATCGGAAGGGATCAGCTAATATGGTCTCTATCACAGTTGTTTTAGTGGCCCTCCCTCAGAGCCGATTGCTCCGCTTTTACTGCAGCCTGTGGCACCTGTGCCCGTGCCAAGACCCCCAGGCATCTCCCAGTGGGCCTACCCCAACCTGTACCTAATGGTGAACGACCATGGTTGCAGGTTCTTCTTTGCTGGACAGTTATCTCAGTATTATGAACTTTTGGTGTTGAGTTTTCTCCACCATTTACTGCCTATTATCACCCTGGGCGTGCCAAACACCACAACTGAGACAGACTGATTACTGTGTTAACCCTTGTATCTCTGTACTCAGTATCTGTTATCTGCCTGTGCTGTTAAGTCATTATCTGTACATTGGTCCTACTGTTGCCTCCTTGCAATTACTCAGTGCTGCCTATAGAGGGCGATTCTTCCATTAATTTTGTTCTTAATAAAACTGTATTTTATTTCACCTACTGGTCTGAGTGTCTTGAAAACTGTGACACCATCTAAGGATTTGAAAATGTGGCAAACTATTGATTTAAGAGCAGGCAATTCTGCTAATGGGATTATCCCTACTAGAATGGAATTAGCTTACATGACATTATATCTAGGCACCTTCAGGCTAGAAGGATGAGAAATACCTATATACATGCGTATATATTTTTTATTTTCAGAGAATTTGTGAAAGAACCCCTTTTTGTCAATAAATAATTTTCATTCATATTTCTCAGACACAAGGCCCTTGGCCCTTTGGGTGCCAGAGAGGCATCCGGTGCATTGAGCTGAAGTGCGCTGGATTCCATTCTGGCACTCAGGGGGTTAATCTCATAGACCTGAATAGATCTCTTTCATCTCTCATCTTGTTTGTTTATTTTTGTTAATAAAGTTTATTCCAATTATCCCATACATTGTTGCAACATCCCAACCTCTAGAGGTCTCTGTCAAGGTTTAAAGACCACTGTCCCTCTCTATCATTTCAAGTCTGATGAAGCCTAACTGCCAAACATGTGTAACACATGGCAATGGCCGACTGAAACTATTTCTGTTACACTAATAACGATTGATAATACTCATGGGAGTGTGACTAGATAGTCAAGCCAGGCCTTATTTATTTTTAATAAGAAAGTGGACAGGAAGGAATTATGTTTTGTGTATGTACACTGCTCCGCTCTGTGATCAGTGAACTGTTCCCTGAAAGACTGAGTTTGGATACTTGCTGAAAAATAGAATAAGTATATTGTGTGTGGTGTAGTGTGGTAAGGGAGAGGTTAAAAACAAATCGCTTTGGGTTTTGTTTTCCCTCTCTTTGCTGTGAGACAAGAAAATAATTGAAATCTGGTGTGGTTTGAGTGACTAATTGCTGTGTTTGTAATTGGTGGATTCCTGGCTTAACTAGCAGATACCTAGTGAATACTTGAACGTGTGAATCTTGTATCAGTGTGTAAGTGCAGAAGTGTGGTAAATGTGGGAATTTAAAACAGGGGAATTCAAATACAGGGGATTACACAGGGGAACACATTTATCAATCTTATTGTGCAGCTATTTTTTGCCTGTCTTTTAGCTTGTGTTAATTGACACATATGAGTGGTAGCATGATTGTCCATTTAACTCAGTGCACAAACTGCCATATGTTTGCACACCTGGAACAACCGTTCCAGGGTGCATACCTCTGTGACAGATATGAGCAAGTGGTCTCTCTGGAAGCTCGCATTAGAGATCTGGAGGGGCAGGTTGCAACATTGAGAGAGATGGCCAATCTTGAGAGGGGTCTGCTGACTTAGCAGAAGGAAGCGGTGGTAGGTAGTTCTGGGGGTGGAGACTGCACAAAGAAAGAGCAGGTAGGTTACAGTTAGGCATAGCAAGGGGGGTGGACAGAGGAATAGTGAGGTCACTCCTGTGTTTACTAATCCTAACAGATTTGCTACATTGAGTAATGATGTTGGGGATGCTAACACAGGAATGTCTTTGCTGGAGAGGACAGTTCTATCTAACAGCTGGGTGAACAGGCCCTCTACCACAGATGGGATCCAGGACTCAGACAGACCTTGACAGATGGTGGTGGTAGGGGATTCTATTATTAGGAAGACAGACAGGGTAATCTGTCCCCAAGGTTGCCACAATCGTACAGTTTGCTGTCTCCCGGGAGCTCGGGTTCGACATGTGGCTGATCAGGTTGATAGATTGTTGGGAGGGGCTAGGCATGACCCGACTGTCATGGTACATGTTGGTATTAATGACAAAGTCAGTGGAAAATGGAGGTCCGTTAAGATGGATTTCAGGGACCTAGGATATAAGCTTAAGCAGAGGACCTCTAAGGTAGTATTTTCTGAAATACTACCTGTGCCACGCGCTACATTAGAAAGGCAATGGGAGATTAGGGAGTTAAATGCATGGATAAAGACTTGGTGTAAGCAGGAGGGGTTTGGTTTCCTAGAGCACTGGGCAGTCTTTTCTCTTGGGGGCAATCTTTATAGTAGTGATGGATTACACCTAAGTGGAAGGTGGGCCACGGTGCTGGGCGATAGAATGGTTAGAGGGCTGGAGGATACTTTAAACTAGAAAGGGTGGGGTGGAGCTGCAACACAAGCTGGGGAAGGTAGTATAATTGAGGAAATGGAATTAGAGAAGGGGAATGGGGGTGGAGAGGGGGAATGGGCTAGTTCATCTAATAGGGAGTTGCCATTGTTACAGCCTGATAAAAGACACATACATTTGACAAAGAACAAAATCTTTAGGAATGGGGAAAAGATAAATTGTATGCATGCAAATGCTCGCAGTCTGGCTGGTAAGATGGGGGAACTAGAAATGACTGCAGTACATGAGCAGTACGATCTGATTGGAGTGTCTGAAACCTGGTTAGATGATACGTATGACTTGGCAGTCAATCTAGAGGGTTATTCACTTTTTAGGAGGGACAGGGTTAATAAAAGGGGAGGAGGGTTATGCCTATATGTAAAGAGTGCCTTAAAACCTAGTTTAAGGGAAGATATAAATTAAGGGTCCAATGAAAAGGTAAAGGCCTTGTGGGTTGAAATACACACTGGGGCCACACATAATAAAAAGATATTGGTGGGGATTTGCTACAAGCCACCTAATGTTGGGGAGTTGGAGGAAGCCCAACTTCTACTGCAAATGGAAAAGGCTGCTAGGTCAGCAAAGGTAATTGTAATGGGAGATTTCAACTATCCTGAAATTGACTGGAGCAATATGACTTCCGGCACAACAAAGGGAAATATTTTTCTAAGTATGATAAATGATAATTTTATATCCCAACTAGTAGAGGAGCCAACTAGAAAACAGGCCTTGTTTGACCTAGTGCTCTCAAACGATTCTGACATGATGAACAATGTGCAAGTAAGGGGACATTTGGGCAGCAGTGACCACAATATTGTATCCTTTGAAGTTTGTTATGAGAAACCCAATAGCAAGGGTTTAACCAAAACATTAAATTTCAAAAAGGCTAGTTTTACAAAGTTAAAAGAAGTGTTAAAGGATGTCCAGTGGGATGTAATTTTCAAAGTTAAAAATGCACAAGAATCATGAAATATATTTAAAATGCTCTTTGGCAAATGTACACGTCAATATATACCACTGGGGAATAAGCACAAGAGAAGTAAAGCGAAATCAGTGTGGCTTAATAATGTGGTTAGCAGGGGGATGAGAAATAAAAAACAGGCTTTTAAAGTGTTTAAGTCAAACGGGTCAGATGCATCATTTAAAAAATATGAAGAATGTAATAAAATCTGCAAACAAGTAATTAAGCTAGCTAAAATAGAAAATGAGAGAAACATTGCAAATGAGAGCAAGAAAAACCCTAAACAATTCTACAAGTATTTTAATAGAAAAAAGTTAAAGTTGATATTGGTCCTCTTAGGACTGAGACAGGTGAATTGATTAGTGAGGATAAAGCTATGGCTGACACCCTATATACGTTCTTTGCTTCAGTATATACAAAGGAAGCAGCAATGACAAGCTATGGGCAAACAGACAAAACCACGGAATTTCCTCCAACATCTACATGGCTTATTGAGGACAAGGTCCAAAAGAGACTGTAAAGGGTTTTAGTGAATAAAGCGCCTGGACCGGACGGTATACACCCAAGGATACTTAAGGAACTTAGTTCAGTAATAGTAAAACCGTTATACTTAATATTTATTGATTCACTTTCATCAGGCATAGTGCCCTGTGATTGGAGGAAAGCTGATGTAGTTCCATTGTTTAAAAGGGGAGCAAGATCCAAACCAGGAAATTATAGACCTTGATTTGAGCTTGACTTCCATAGTGGGTAAGATACTAGAAGGGTTATTAACTGACAGTATTCAGAACTATGTGAAGACAAACAATATCATTAGTAGGAATCAGCATGGTTTCATGAAGATCATGTCAGACTAATTTACTTGCATTTTATGAAAGAGTAAGTAGTAATTTGGACAGGGGAATTGCTGTTGATGTAGTATACTTGGAATTTGCAAAAGCCTTTGATACAGTGCCTCACAGCAGGTTACTGCATAAATTAAAAGGCTTCGGATTGGGCGGTGTTATCTGTACATGGATTGAGAACTGGTTAAATGATAGATGACAGAGAGTTGTTGTAAATAGAACCCTAACATGAGGCGGGCAATTGCACTGTAATAAGATTAAGTGCATACAAGTACAAAGAATGCTGTTCTGACTGCCGTAGTTGTCTCTGCCGTTAATCCATAGGAAAGTACAGGGGAGCTCCCAGCTATGACAGCCTGAGGCAGGTAAAGTGAAGACTGTGAACTCGGACAGCAGAGGCTGCTATCGGAGTTTACTGAATGAGTCAAAGTGTCACATTATAATATCAACACACCCCCTTGCATACAAATGTATCTGATTATGCTTCATTTCCATATGGAAACGAGCAATTGTCGATTATAAGAATATGATTTTGTAGACATGGTGAAGGCATGTCAGATTGATGTCGATGTGGGTCTTTTTTGTAGGAGTTCTGGTGAAGTGATATCGTAGACACTTTGTGCATACTGAGTAAGTGCCTACCACACTGCTCCAACAGAACATCAATACCCAGTAGCTGCTAGGTATCCTGCTCTACCCATATGTACCGCATGACCTGTTTTCTATAATAAAGCATTTTTATATATATTTATTATTTTTCATTACCTCCCATATCTCATAATATGAAGAGGTAAATAGTCCACCCTACATATATTGTGTTCCCTCACATTATTGTATTTAAATGTTCCTTTCATCCTCTGGTATTCAGAGGAAGAGTTCACATGTTTTATCACCATATGTATGTGGCTTTTCTATCTATTTTTGGAACAACAACTATTACATCAGAGCCATCTAGTTAGTCACTGGCCTGGAGTGACGCTCACTATTCCATTGCAGGCGATCTATACCGAGAGGCAGGAGTAGCCTCTACCACATGTGAGTAGACCATTTGAAGGGTGAAGGGATATTTCCATTATTGATAACAGAAATACTATGTTTAGAGGATTTCTGGTGCAATGTTTCTTCTTCTTTTTTCTATTTTACTAAAATACAGTGACAAGGATAGCGATTGGTGATATCCATTTTGAGACAGCAGCAAAGTATATCCGGGTGAGTGTTCCTCGTGATCTGAGAGCTATTTTCAGAAAAAAAACCCATGACTTTTTGACCCTCCCTAGTGGTTGCATACTAATTTTCTCTTGAGAGCAGCCAGGAAAGAACTGCACCTTTCATCAGCAACTGGGGTCCTGAAGAAGTAGTTTAAGCTATATAACACGTAAGGCAAAGAGTAGGTTTTTTATATTGATTTTCTAGTACTGCGTGTACATATTTTTAATAAAGTTTTTATATTTGTTGGTATATCTATGATACAATAAATGTTTTTACATCATTGTGGATTTTTGGCATTTTCAGATATTACAATATCTGTTCTAGTTATTCCCTAAAGAGTTCTTAGTTACCCCTTCAAGACATATTGGTGTCAGTTATTACTTACCAGATATAGAGTACTATTGAGACCCATTTATGTTGAGAATTCTTTACCGTAGGGTCCATACAGCACTCTCTGGGTAAGGTTTGGAGCTGGAAGCCTAAGTCCGAGGGTAGAAGGACGAGGATGGGGAGAGACTGATACAGATACCTCCAGTGGGGGTTATCAAGTGAATTCTGTTACATTGTAAGTCTGGTCTATGCCTCAGGAACATGTAAGTAAGATCACTGAGCTCTAAAGAAGGTGATATTGATTGTTGGTGGTCATCATATCTCAAGCAGTCTACACTTATAGCTTGTGCGCCTTTTTATTTGTGTTTTGTTTCTACATTTATATGACAAATCGTTTACCAGCGATTGCAACTGAAGGGAGGCACTGCAACAAAGAAAGCTGGATACGGCTTCAGAGACTCTTTGGTTTCCTTTGGGATCCATAGGACTATATCAGCCATTGTGTCTGTGGCATCAAGCACTTGTTCATGGTGGTTGTTGTAATGGCTGGAAACAGACTACAAGATCCTCACATCTACAGACTCACTATCAGCTGGTGGGAGAGGTAACTGAGTCAAAGACGGCATGCCGGGGAGGAGGTAGAGGACACCGACATTGCCAGGGGAGGGACAGTGGATACACCTTCACACACACTAGGGATGGGCGAAAATGTTTTCCTCAAACTGAAATTGGCACTTACTGCTTAGTGAATAATTTCCCACGAAAAGTGATGTTTTTCTGCTTTTTTCGCCTAGCTCATTCCATTGAAATCAATGGAAACATTGAATTTACACACGACACATAACAAATATTATTTTATTTCCCAAAGACATAGTATAAAATGGGAATGAGGGTGCCTGTGTTGGTGGGGTGTGGGGAAATACTCAGTTGTACAGGGAATGTTTTTTTTGAGGGGTTGTTTACTGGAATAATAGGCAGCTAATAAAAAATAGATCCTAAATGCAATTAAAAAACCCTATAAGACATGGTATAAAAGGAGCCTGAGGATGGTGCCTGTATTGGTGGGTGGAGTCTGGGGAATGAATCAGTTGAACAGGGAATTTATTTTGGGGGGTTTCTTGACTGGTATTGGGGGGACAGTTAATAAAAAAATAAATAAATAAAATAAGAAATTTTATGTAACAGAGACAGGAACCCCATGACATAAGCTGCCACTGGGGTAGACTGATACTTGACTGACTTGATAGAGTATTTTGTAGAGGATGATTTGTTGTTAGAGTTCCAAGCCCTGAGGAAACCTTGATTGCAGGACTTAGATTTATTAGAGGCACAAGCCCCGAAGAAACATTGATTTGTAGGGCTTAGGCTTCTTTAGCACAAGCCCTAAGGAAGTATTGATTTGTAGGACGTACGGTTGTTTGGCACAAGCCCTAAGGAAATTGTTTATTTATTTATTTATATTTTCTTTTAACGCACAAGCCCTGTGAAAAATATGCCCTACTGGCATAGTGCCAGCAAATCATGTCGTGTTGGTCAGTGGCCACTGGCCATTGTCAATTCCCTGATGTAGAAGCAGAATTTGCAACTGCTGTTCTTGCTGCTGCTGAATTGTTTAAGCAGCAGGATGATTAGGCAGCTCAAAGGGAATGGGATCAACAACAGCAGTGACATGGGTGATGGATAATGAAAGTTCCACTTGTTACCACTAACTCCAGTGATGCCCCTGAGGCGTAGCAGCACAATAAGTAGCCCCCAGTATATGTGGAGAAAAGAAGAAGTTGGTCAATAATTCTTCTCCTCCTGCCATGCCTCCAAAACTGTGCCTCTCATCAGCAACTGCAATGTGCAAATTGTGTGGTAAACACTTGGCACAACTGTATCCAAACACCTTAACACCAGAAACTACTGCTGCTCTCATTATACCCCTTGTCCACACCCCACTAAGGACACATGACAACTTGCTGACAGTTTAATAGTAACAATGAACCATCCCTGCCACCAGCTTAGCATATTCTGTGGGATAGAATCGCCTCAGATGCCGCTTGATGCCCTGCTTGCAATTCTCCTCCACCATACTGCCATGTATGGTCAGTGCATCACACAGTGTGCAATGGGTGGAAACGAACTGCCACATCCTAACATCTACAGAGTGGCTATCATTTGGTGGGGGAGGTAATGATGAACGAGGTGGATTGGCAGAAGATGTAGTTACCCTAGAGGAAGAAAGTGATTGCGAGATAGTTGTTTAGCTCGGCATTGAATTTCCAGCCTCTGCCTGGGTTTCTCTATTCTTCTTCATTTTTTATTTCCACCTCATCGTTTGTTGCCTTTCTGGAGACTAAGGGGATACAGCAAAAGTGGTGATTGATTTCTGTGGTGGGTGTTTGGCTTTAACATGTTTGACATAAATGTCATGGTGTCTGTGTTTCATGTGTTATAAGGGCGTTTGTGCCACGGTGTGTTCCTTTCTTTTGTCTTCTCACTGACTTGTCACAAATTGTGCACTGTGTCGTTGGTGATGACTGCACTATGCCTGTCCCAAGAGAAAAATAGTCCCACACCCATGACTTCAGGTGATAGGGAACAGGTGGAGAAGAATGGCCTCTTTCTTCTTCTCCTCCACATTCCCCTTCACCAGCTGGGGCAGAGGATGATGTTGCTGCTATTGCCTCAGAATTAGCACTGAAACTAGGACCAGGAGTATTGCTACTTTTACATGGAACCTGTCCTAGTCCTGCATCACTGGACCCTATTCCCACTGTGTCCATGGTGGTCTGTGGCACACTAGCCTGCTCCACAGCATCCTGCTGCCCTTACAGCTCAGCAGCAGCAGGAATGAGAGCAGTTGATAACTCCGCAAACTCCAAAAGCTAACTGGTGGTGGTGGTGGTGATGCCCATCCTCATCCCTGTCTCCCACTCCTTCTCAGTTTCTGCTAAATAGGCCATCAATGTATCTTCCACCCCAGCTTCTTCACCATCATCATCACCACTATTAGTGTCTACATGCTGCTGCTGCTGCTCTGTTACAGACATCTCACTGCTGGTTGGAGGAGGTGATGAGAAATGAGACAGAGGGCCCCCTAATGTCACACTTGCCATTTCTGACGTGAAGGAGGCAGACTCGTGTTGGTGGTATTAATGTTGTGCCTGCTATGCACCATCAGTTCTTGCTTCTTCAGGATCATGTTCCAACTGGACAGTGCCGTGAAGGGAAGGGGACTCCCAGGGCCTGGAAAATGGTGTGGGCGCCCTTGACTGCTAGTCTGGATGCTCTCAACTGCTTCCCCTACCACTCCCCTAACACTTGTAACACCGGCTGCTTCACCATTACTGTTACTACTAATAATATATCTTTGCAACCGCTCCTTCTGTGTCTCCTTCTCTGGCTCCACTTTTTCACCCCTCCCACTGACTGTCGGAGTACCACAAGGGTAAGCCCTGGGCACCTTGCTCTTTTCAATCTACTCCTAATGCCTTGGAAAACTAATAAGCTCCTTTGGGTTTCACCATCATCTCTATGCTGATGACACTCATACCTATCATTCTTCCGCAGACCTCTTCCTTTTCATTCTGTCCCAGGTATCTAATTGTCTATCTGCTGTGTCTTCCTGGATGTCCTCCCATCAACTCAAACTTAAAGGGATAGTAATACTTCGTTTTAACTTTATTTTATTTTGTAGGCATTAAAAAAACATGAAGAATGATATAAGTCTTATCTCTCAAACCTTTATGGTTTATGAGATATTCACAAGCAAAGTTCCCCTCCCCGCCCCTTTTACCTAGTGTAAGCCATCTCTTCTCAGATGTGAGTCTGGTTGTATGACAGTACAGATAACAGAAGGGGACAATTTTCTTTGTATGAAAACAATGAAAGCCCTTCCCCCCTTGACAAGTTTTTCAGCTTTTTCCATTATCTTAATTGAAGATTGTCCCTCTCTGCAGTCTACCTGGGCATCTCCCTTCTGATCTGGTTGAACAGGGGGGGGGACACTTTGTTTGTGAATATCTCTTAAACCATAAAGGTTTCAGAGATAAGACTTATATCATTTTTCATGTTTTTTTAATGCCTACAAAATAAAATAAAGTTAAAATGAAGTATTACTATCCCTTTAACCTTACCAAAACCAATCTCATAATCCTCCCTCCATCTAGCCTTACCCCAGACATTTCCCTCACTGTTAACAGAACAACCATCACAACAACCTCTACAGCACAATGACTTGGGCCACCTAATGTCCACCCTATCCTTCACTCTCCACATTCAGTCAATCTCGAACTCATGCCACCTCCATAACATCCCCAGAATCTGACCTTTTCTCACCCAAGACACTACTAAAATTCTAATCCAAACACTCATCATGTCCTGTCTTTACTACTGTAACTTACTACTAATTGCCATTGCTCTCACCCGACCTAACCCACTACAGTCCATAATGAACTCACTCACTGCTTCTCTAACACCAGACCTCTCTGTCAATCCCTACACTGGCTCCCATTAGCCTACAGAATTAAATTCTAAATTCTGGTGCCAACTTACAGAGCTCTTACCAACACTGCACCCCTCTATATTTCATTTCTCATTTTCAAATACACTCACACTTGCCTTCTTTGCTCTGCATTTCATCTTTACAGCTCTTATTACATCCTCCCACTCCTGCCTGCAGGACTTCTTCCAGGCTGCACCTGAGCTCAATAAGTCCCTCCCCCATCCCATCAGACTCTACCCCAGCCTTCAGATCTTCAGACGCTCCCCAAAAACCCACCTCCTCTTCAACTACCCCCATAACAGTTATCACCAAGAACCACCCCTTCCCCGAATTACTGCACTTAAGAGCACTTGTCTCTCCCACCCACTGACTGGCGGTACATGTGGCAGGAAGCACTTATACCCAGTAGCACTTACTCCTTCTGTGTCCAACCTACCTTCATCTAGACTGTATGGTTTCACAATCAGGGCCCTCTAACCCCTCTGTTCTCCATATTCTCCATATTCAACTTGCACTATTTAATAACTCTGTATGTCTATTCCCTATTGTACAGAATACACTCACACTTGCCTTCTTTGCTCTGCATTTCCTCTCTACAGCTCTTATTACATCCTCCCACTCCTGCCTGCAGGACTTCTCCCAAGCTGCACCTGAGCTCAATAAGTTCCTCCCCCATCCCATCAGACTCTACCCCAGCCTTCAGATCTGTGATATCCGATGTTCATATACAGTTAACATTTTATTTTTATTATATACACAGTGTGTTTGAGTATATACATTGTGTGTTTATTTGTTCTGGTTTGAATATCTGGATATCTATTACGCTGAGTAATTGATGTTTTGTCCTTTTTTCAGCTAGGATTTTTTATACACACATTGTATGGTATAGTTTTATTATTATTTGTGTAATAAGGTAGGATATAATTAGATAGAATAGGTTTGTGAAGCATATTGATTTGTGGTATGCAATCTATGTGAGATATACGCAGTGTAGGGAGTATTGACTATGAATGCAGTTTGCATTTTTTGTATGTTAATTGGCACTCCGACAGCACAGTGGGATTTTATATTTTAATTTAGTTGATATATCGTAGGATCGAATTATCCGACAGCACAGTGGGATTTTATATTTTAACTTAGCTGATATATCGTAGGATCGGATTATCCTTAGAACATGGTTGGAGATTCTGGTGGTGTGGGAGAGTCCGATCTTCTGATAATGTATATATGGTATATAATATATATATATATATATATATTTTTTTTTTTTTTTTTTTTAAACCCGCTGCCAGAATGATTATATCTTTTCCGATTCGATGGATGACTAGTTACTAGTGTTGAGCGAGCATGCTCGGCCGATGCTCGGATCGGCTCGAGCATCGCTCTGCTCGGCACATGGCGGTACTCGTACGAGTACGAGTACCGCATGTGCTCGCCCGCCATGTTCGGGTCTCCTCCCCGCACGTTTTGCGGCTGCTGCGCAGCCAATAAACGTGCAGGGAGGCTCTGACATCAGTGTAATGCCAGCAGCCATGTTGGCTGCTGGCATTACACTGATTGGCTGGCCAGAACCCGTGGTCTGGTGCTGTATAGCACATGACCAGAGAGTTCGGCTCAGTCTTAGCCAGGGAGAGATGAGGATAGGAAGGGAAAGTCAGTGTAGGGAGAAGACAAGCAAATTTGTGAAAAAAAAGAACCAAAAGTCCTTTTTAGGACTACTGTGTGTGGGGGCAGCAGTTTATTTTGTGTGGGGGGAAAAAAACAAACAAAAAAAAAATTTCATATATTCTGTTTAGTGTGCAAAGTTGCAGATTAGAGCACATTCTGTTTAGTGTGCAAAGTTGCAGATTAGAGCACATTCTGTTTAGTGTGCAAAGTTGCAGATTAGAGCACATTCTGTTTAGTGTGCAAAGTTGCAGATTAGAGCACATTCTGTTAAGTCTTCAAACTAAAACATCAAAGTCACATATTCCATTCAGTGTGCTTCGCCGCAGTTTAGCAGCATATTCTGTGTACTCTGCACAGTTGCAGAATAGGAAGAAATACTGTTAAGTCTTCAAACTCAAATATCAAAGTCACATATTCCATTCAGTGTGCGTCACCGCAGTTTAGCAGCATATTCTGTGTACTCTGCACAGTTGCAGAATAGGAAGAAATACTGTTAAGTCTTCAAACTCAAATATCAAAGTCACATATTCCATTCAGTGTGCGTCACCGCAGTTTAGCAGCATATTCTGTGTACTCTGCACAGTTGCAGAATAGGAAGAAATACTGTTAAGTCTTCAAACTCAAATATCAAAGTCACATATTCCATTCAGTGTGCTTCGCCGCAGTTTAGCAGCATATTCTGTGTACTCTGCACAGTTGCAGAATAGGAAGAAATACTGTTAAGTCTTCAAACTAAAATATCAAAGTCACATATTCCATTCAGTGTGCGTCACCGCAGTTTAGCAGCATATTCTGTGTACTCTGCACAGTTGCAGAATAGGAAGAAATACTGTTAAGTCTTCAAACTCAAATATCAAAGTCACATATTCCATTCAGTGTGCGTCACCGCAGTTTAGCAGCATATTCTGTGTACTCTGCACAGTTGCAGAATAGGAAGAAATACTGTTAAGTCTTCAAACTCAAATATCAAAGTCACATATTCCATTCAGTGTGCTTCGCCGCAGTTTAGCAGCATATTCTGTGTACTCTGCACAGTTGCAGAATAGGAAGAAATACTGTTAAGTCTTCAAACTAAAATATCAAAGTCACATATTCCATTCAGTGTGCGTCACCGCAGTTTAGCAGCATATTCTGTGTACTCTGCACAGTTGCAGAATAGGAAGAAATACTGTTAAGTCTTCAAACTCAAATATCAAAGTCACATATTCCATTCAGTGTGCTTCGCCGCAGTTTAGCAGCATATTCTGTGTACTCTGCACAGTTGCAGAATAGAAAGAAATACTGTTAAGTCTTCAAACTCAAATATCAAAGTCACATATTCCATTCAGTGTGCTTCGCCGCAGTTTAGCAGCATATTCTGTGTACTCTACACAGTTGCAGAATAGGAAGAAATACTGTTAAGTCTTCAAACTCAAATATCAAAGTCACATATTCCATTCAGTGTGCGTCACCGCAGTTTAGCAGCACATTCTGTGTACTCTGCACAGTTGCAGAATAGGAAGAAATACTGTTAAGTCTTCAAACTCAAATATCAAAGTCACATATTCCATTCAGTGTGCTTCGCCGCAGTTTAGCAGCATATTCTGTGTACTCTGCACAGTTGCAGAATAGGAAGAAATACTGTTAAGTCTTCAAACTCAAATATCAAAGTCACATATTCCATTCAGTGTGCGTCACCGCAGTTTAGCAGCATATTCTGTGTACTCTGCACAGTTGCAGAATAGGAAGAAATACTGTTAAGTCTTCAAACTAAAATATCAAAGTCACATATTCCATTCAGTGTGCTTCGCCGCAGTTTAGCAGCATATTCTGTGTACTCTGCACAGTTGCAGAATAGGAAGAAATACTGTTAAGTCTTCAAACTCAAATATCAAAGTCACATATTCCATTCAGTGTGCTTCGCCGCAGTTTAGCAGCATATTCTGTGTACTCTGCACAGTTGCAGAATAGGAAGAAATACTGTTAAGTCTTCAAACTAAAATATCAAAGTCACATATTCCATTCAGTGTGCTTCGCCGCAGTTTAGCAGCATATTCTGTGTACTCTGCACAGTTGCAGAATAGGAAGAAATACTGTTAAGTCTTCAAACTCAAATATCAAAGTCACATATTCCATTCAGTGTGCGTCACCGCAGTTTAGCAGCACATTCTGTGTACTCTGCACAGTTGCAGAATAGGAAGAAATACTGTTAAGTCTTCAAACTCAAATATCAAAGTCACATATTCCATTCAGTGTGCGTCACCGCAGTTTAGCAGCATATTCTGTGTACTCTGCACAGTTGCAGAATAGGAAGAAATACTGTTAAGTCTTCAAACTCAAATATCAAAGTCACATATTCCATTCAGTGTGCTTCGCCGCAGTTTAGCAGCATATTCTGTGTACTCTGCACAGTTGCAGAATAGGAAGAAATACTGTTAAGTCTTCAAACTAAAATATCAAAGTCACATATTCCATTCAGTGTGCTTCGCCGCAGTTTAGCAGCATATTCTGTGTACTCTGCACAGTTGCAGAATAGGAAGAAATACTGTTAAGTCTTCAAACTCAAATATCAAAGTCACATATTCCATTCAGTGTGCTTCGCCGCAGTTTAGCAGCATATTCTGTGTACTCTGCACAGTTGCAGAATAGGAAGAAATACTGTTAAGTCTTCAAACTCAAATATCAAAGTCACATATTCCATTCAGTGTGCGTCACCGCAGTTTAGCAGCATATTCTGTGTACTCTGCACAGTTGCAGAATAGGAAGAAATACTGTTAAGTCTTCAAACTCAAATATCAAAGTCACATATTCCATTCAGTGTGCGTCACCGCAGTTTAGCAGCATATTCTGTGTACTCTGCACAGTTGCAGAATAGGAAGAAATACTGTTAAGTCTTCAAACTCAAATATCAAAGTCACATATTCCATTCAGTGTGCTTCGCCGCAGTTTAGCAGCATATTCTGTGTACTCTGCACAGTTGCAGAATAGGAAGAAATACTGTTAAGTCTTCAAACTAAAATATCAAAGTCACATATTCCGTGTAAGATGAAGAAGGTGGGTAAAAAGGGACGGGGAAGTGGACGTGATCCTGATAGTTCAGGGCGCGGGTCAGGACGCGGAGAAACTGTGCCTGGTGCCAGAGCACAAGAAAGAAAGACATCCACCATACCTAGCTTCATGTCTCATTTTACAGGGCGTCGCAGGACATCACTCTCGAGGTCCAACCACTGCGAACAGGTGGTTGGTTGGATGTCAGCTGATACTGCTTCCAGTCGGTTAATCACCACCCTGTCTTCCACCAAGTCCACTCTCAGTAGCCAAGAGTCTGGTCAACATAATCCTCACTCTGATCATCCTTCCTCCCACCATAGACGGTCTGGTCAAAGAAGTGATCCCACACTGGGATATAGTGAGGAGCTCGTCTCATCACCAATCCTTCATTTGACCCTCTCTCCAAGCACGCTTGCAGAGGAACATGACAACTTATGCCCTGATTCACAACCTCTAGAGGGTACCCAATCACAAGAAGATGACAGATGTGAACGGCATTTAAGGTCAAAGGAAGTAGTGGATGATGATGATGATGAGACACAGTTGCCATTAAATCAACCACTATTACTGTCTCAAGACCTTGTTGAGGAGGATGTTATACAGTTGTCAATGACTGAGTATGTGGTGGGATCAAGACATGAGGAGGATGATCAGAGTGAGGAAGTGGAGGAGGACTTGGTGGACGATGAGGTGACTGACCCCACCTGGGAAGGTGTAGAGCCGAGCGATGACAGCAGTCCTGAAGGTGAGCCATCTGCAGCACCGCAACAGGCTGGAAGAGGCAGTGGTGTGGCTACAGAAAGAAGGCGGACCGCACGAAACCGGCCCGCAAATGTTCCACGGAGCACCCCCTTGCGTAAATCTCCCTTGCCAAGGGGTAGGTGTTCCGCGGTATGGCGTTTTTTTAAGGAAAGTGCGGACGACAAAAGAATTGTAGTTTGCAACCTGTGCCACACCAGAATGAGCCGAGGCATGAACACTAGAAACCTCACCACCACCAGCATGATCCGACACATGGCATCCAAGCACCGTAGTAAGTGGGAGGAACGCCTGGATCGCCCATCTGTGTCTGCAGGCCACACCACTGCCTCCTCTTCCCCTGTTTTCGGTGCCGGCCAATTGCCTGTCGAAGGCGCAGGCCCGCATACCTCCCGCCCTGCACCTGTACCATCTGAAGCACCATCAGCGACCACATCCACTTACCTGTCCCAGCACAGCGTCCAAATGTAGTTACCCCAGGCATTTGAGCGCAAGCGAAAATACCCAGCCACCCACCCACAGGCCATAGCACTAACCTCACACCTTTCCAAATTACTGGCCATCGAAATGCTGCCATTTAGGCTTGTGGAGACTGAGTCCTTCCGCAGCCTGATGGCAGCAGCTGTCCCTCGGTACGCGGTCCCCAGCCGCCACTACTTTTCCCAGTGTGCCATCCCCGCATTACACCACCATGTGTCCCGTAACATCACCCGTGCCCTGACCAACGCAGTTACTGGGAAGGTCCACTTAACGACTGACACATGGACAAGTGCTTGTGGCCAGAGACGCTACATTTCCCTGACGGCACACTGGGTGAATGTCGTGGAGGCTGGGAGCGACTCGGACCCTGGGATGGCACGGGTGCTACCCACGCCGAGGATTGCGGGCCCTACCTCCATCAGGGTTTCCGCCAGCACCTACGTTTTTGGCTCCTCCTCCTCCGTTTCCACCTCCGAATTCTCTACACGCAGCGCCACTCCCCCATCAGCCGGTAGCTGGAAGCAGTGTAGCACTGCAGTGGGGAAGCGTCAACAGGCCGTGCTGAAGCTGATCTGCATTGGGGACAAACAGCACACGGCCTCAGAGCTGTTGCAGGGGATTAGTCACCAGACCGAGCAGTGGCTCTCGCCACTCAACCTGCAACCAGGCATGGTTGTGTGTGATAATGGGCGTAACTTGGTGGCGGCTTTGGAGCTCGGCAAGCTCACACACGTACCATGCCTAGCGCATGTATTTAATTTAGTGGTTCAGCGATTTCTAAAAACCTACCCCAATGTGCATGATCTCTTGACCAAGGTGCGCCCCGTGTGTGCACATTTCCGTAAGTCATCTACAGCTTCGGCCGGCCTGTTGAAGCTGCAGCAGCGCTTACAATTGCCAGCTCACCGGCTGCTGTGTGACGTGAGCACGCGCTGGAACTCCACCTTCCACATGTTGGCCCGGCTTTGTGAGCAGCAGAGGGCAGTAGTGGAGTACCAGCTGTTACACGGTCGTCGCCTCTCCGTTCAACTTCCTGTAATCAGAAGTGAGGAGTGGGAATGGATGTCAGACCTCTGTGAGGTTTTACGCAATTTTGAGGATTCGACACAGATGGTGAGCGGCGATAACGCTATTATCAGTGTAACCATCCCACTTCTGTGTCTACTGAAACGCTCACTGCTCACAATTAAAACTGACGCTTTGCATGTGGAAGAGGTGGAAATGCGGGAGGAAGAGCTTACACAAGGTGATAGCCAGAGCACCCTCACTTCGTCTTCTCAGCGACAATTAGAGGAGGCGGAGGAGGAGGAGGAGGAGGAAGACACGGTTGCCTCCGCTACAGAGGGTAGCCATGGAACTTTAGTTCCATCTCTTCAGCGTGGGTGGGCAGAAGAGGAGGAAGAGGATGAGGAGATTGAGAGTCATCCTCCTGGTGAGGACAGCGAAATCTTGCCTGTTGGTACTCTGGCACACATGGCTGACTTTATGTTAGGCTGCCTTTCCCGTGACCCACGCGTTACACGCATTTTAGACAACACGGATTACTGGGTGTTCACCCTTCTGGACCCCCGCTACAAAGAGAATTTCTCATCTTTCATTCCTCCGGTGGAGAGGACAAGCAAAATGGTGCAATACCAGAAGATTCTTGTTGAAAAATTGCTCCAAAATTTTCCATCTGACAACGCTGGCGGCAGAGTACGTGCTACCTTGGCCAACCGAGAAGGGGAGAAAAGGGGAGCACACAGCAGTTCCGAGAAAGGCAGGGCAACACTCTCCAAGGCGTGGGACACCTTCATGACACCCCGCCAGCACCCTCACCCTGATGCGCAGCCTAGTGTCACAAGGAGGGAAAAGTTTTGGAAGATGGTGAAGGAGTACGTAGCAGACCGTGTCAGCGTCCTCAATGATCCCTCTGTGCCTTACAACTACTGGGTGTCCAAGCTGGACACGTGGTATGAACTGGCACTCTACGCCTTGGAGGTGCTGGCCTGCCCTGCCGCCAGCGTTCTGTCTGAGCGGGTATTTAGTGCTGCTGGTGGCATCATAACAGATAAGCGTATCCGCCTTTCCACCGACAATGCTGATAGGTTGACACTTATAAAAATGAACAAGGCCTGGATTTCCCCTGACTTCTCCACTCCACTGGAGGAAAGCCCCGGGGGAACATAAAGTCACTTTATATATGTTATTTACAATGATGGGAATACTCTGTATTCCCATTCACCCCTTCCACCCAAAAAACGGGTATATGGTTGACTCTTAATCTTCTCATCCTCCTCCTCCTCTTCCATATGCCCTGTGATATAATTTTTATATAGGGCCAGCTCACCAGCGGGCCCTGTTTGACAATTTTTATATAGGTCAGCTCACCAGCGGGCCTTCTCATATAATGTTTTATTGGGTCAGCTCTCTAGCGGGCCCTCTCATATAATGTTTTATAGCGTCAGCTCACTAGCGGGCCTTCGCATATAATGTTTAGGATGGTCAGCTCCGCAGCAGACCCTCACCCATAATGTTTTAGATGGTCGGCTCAGCGCACGTTTCCCTCTTAATCATGGCCCCAGTTCAGAAAAATCGAGGAAATTTTTGGGAGAATTTGCCTTTGCGCACGTTTCCCTCTTAATCATGGCCTCACTTCAGAAAAATCGATGAAATTTTTTGCAGAATTTGCAGATGATATACAAGTAAATATACAGCAAATACTGTTTGGTAACAATTTTTCGCCTAAAGTCGTTTTTATTTTCCTTTTTGTGTGTTTTACGGTCAGTCTGTAAAAATGGCGTACTACGGGCGAAAGATCGTTCCCAGCAGCAATGTTGGAGTCCAAGATGCATCCAGACATCCTCCCTATGCTGTCCCTGAACCATTTCTGTGGTGTTTCCATCCTTTTCTGCCCTTTTCCTATGGACCAGGCACCCTCCCCTCATCAGAGCAGGGGGTGCCTGGTGTAATGCTCGAGTCCTCCCATTGACTTCAATGGGGCTCGGGTGCTCGGCCGAGCACTCGAGCCTCCGGGGGTGCTCGGTCAGAGCACCCGATCACCCGAGCATTGGGGTGCTCGCTCATCACTACTAGTTACTATCATGGTTGATGTATCTTTTTTGTTATGGGGCAATTTATGCTCCGTACAATTTAGATATTTCACCCTTCCCTTTCTCTTTTATTATTATATTACTTTTTTTAGAATGTAAGGGTTAATGGTCAGACATTGAATCGGATTTGTGGATGTTTATTATTATTTATTTTATTCATGATTTGGATTCCACTGTTCTGTTGTAGTTTTCAATATTGTAATTCTGTGATTTTATGTCAACATGTATTCTTTATTTGGATATTATGTGAATATGAATAATAATCATTATGATGATGATGATTATAGATGTAATAATTCATTTCATATAGCAATTCTGTTGTTGGGATATGTTTTGGGATATGGTTCCAGGGGGTTAATGGAGAGTATTTTACACCATAAGTTTTAAGATGAGATTGGTGTGTTATTGTATATGTTTATTTAATTTAGGGTTAATGTTAAGACCCAATTATATTCCGTTCCAACTTGAGATCATGTGCAACAATTGAATTCAATTTCTGTGCTCCAATTGAGTGAATACGTAGTTTTTAAGTAGTTGTGTTTGCAGCTGTTGACTTTTGTTACATTTCCATAAGGGCTTTATTGGCAGAAGAAGCAGTCTTTTGCTGTGAAACACGTCCCATATCATATAGCCTTTTTTGTTTAGTGAAATAAAAAAAATTTCAATTTTACTAATCGACTGCACACTTTTTATTACTTTTTATTTTTATTTTTTATATTTATATTTTTTAATTTTGGAATTATTATTTCATGGTGGACTATTTGCCTATGAACGACTGAAGAACTCTGAGAGGAGAGGAAGTATGGCACCCAAGCAGGGACGTGTAAAGTACCCTGCAAGTTTTATTAGTTGATTGCTGGCATAAGTCAGATGGTCAACAATATTAAATTGTGAGTGTATCTCTTTTAGATAGCACAATTAACATTAAGATACATGCCATTGGCGCTCCTCCTGTTTTTTGTTTCTTGTCTTACATACTCAGATCTTGAGACGCACCCCGAAAACCCACCTCCTCTTCAGGGAAACCTATCGACTACCTCGATAACAGTTATCAACAAGAACCACCCCTTCCCTGGATCACTGCATTTAACAGCACTTCTCTCCCCCACCCACTGACTGGCGGTACTTGTGGCAGGAGGCACTTACACCCAATAGCACTTACTCCTGTGTCCAACCTACCTTCATCTAGACTGTAAGCTTTCACAATCAGGGCCCTCTAACCCCTCTGTTCTCCATATTCAACTTGCACTATTTAATATCTCTGTATGTCTATTACCTATTGTACAGCTCTGCAGAATAAGTTGGTGCTATATAATTAAATAATATTAATAATAACACCAACCACATCAAGTTCAGCCCCTGAGTCTTCCTCGTCACAGCCACTAGTAATATGATGATTACCCCCTCTTTCACTCCTAACACTAGCAAGCTTATTAGTAGTACTAGCACTGGTGGGACTGCTTGGGGATGGAAAGTGTGACTTAGGGTCCCCTGCTGTCAGCAGGTTCAGCACATCTGAAAGCAGGCACAGTACTGGTGGTAGCAGGTTCAGCACTGGCAGCAGACACAACACTGGTGGAGCAGGTGCAGCATGTCTGACAGCAGGCACAGCACTGGTGGCAGCAGGGGCAGCACTGGCAACAGGCACAGCACTGGTGGCAGCAGGGGCAACATGTCTGACAGCAAGCACATCACTAGTGGAAGCAGGGACATCACATCTGACAGCAGGAACAGCACTAGTGGCAGCAGAGGCAGCATGTCTGGTAGCAGGCACAGCACTAGTGGCAGCAGGGGCAGCACATCTGGCAGCAAGCACAGCAATGGTGGAAGCAGGGGCTGCATTTCTGGCAGCAGGCACAGGCAGCTGGCCTGTCCTGCTTTCAATACTACCCTTTTCTTCCTCCCTTGACATTAATTTCCCCAAGATACCTAGGGGTAATTTAAGGGGACTGGCCAGCATTGGTTCTATAGTGCTCACTTCCTCCTCCAGCCTGGGTTTCTATAGTCTTCATCTTGGATTTCTTTGTCCCATTCTTTGTGCTCTTGAGGAGGAACAAGGGGCACAGTGACAATGGCTCTCTATTTCTTTTTTTGGGGGGTTGGCAAACTGAACATAAATGTTATGATGTTTATGTTGCATGTGCTTAATGAAGGCAGATGTGCCAAGGTTTGTCCCCTCTTTTCCCCTTTTCGCTACCTTATTACATAAAGTGCACATTGCATTCACTAATGACTGATGTGTGCCTGTCCTAAGAAAAAAAAAATTCTGCACCCATGAGTTCAAAGTGGGGAAAGGTGGAGAAGAATGTTTTTCTTCTTCTTCTGCAGAATCACCTTCAGTGGTTGGGGCAGGTGATGCTGCTATGCCGACTCAGCATCATCACTAGAGGCCATGCGCATGGTGGCCACAGTGGTCTGTGGCACTCTAGCCCTCTTATCATAATCCTGCTGTGATGACTCAGAAGCAGGAATTACAGCAAAAGCAAACTCCACAGTGTAATTGATGGTGGTGGCAGTGATACCCATCTTCATTTGAATCTCTTTCTCCCATTTTTCCTCTCCTATTGTTTTCTGATAAAAAAATCTCTCACAGTCTCCTCCACACCAGCTGCTCCACTACCATCCTCACTCTCATCCCCACCCCCAGTCTCTTTCTGTTCTATGGGACTGATTAGGGATGACAAGTGTTGTCAAACTTTCCATCACCTAGCAGGAGTAGTAGGGACTGACAAAACGTTTTTGCCTGAAAAGAGAAACAGGGGAAAAATGGCACTTTTAGCCAAGCAATACATTTTCCACAAAAAGTGAAGCTTTTCCATTTCTTTTTTTTTTTTTTTCTTGAAGGGGATCTGTCACCGCTATACATGTTGGTCTAAATAGTTCATTTATTTAGCAACTAGTTGGTATAATATTTTAATTTTTTTAATAAAATTGCTGTTTTGCTTAATTTAATCGAGTAAATATTGTCCTGCACCCTACTTCTGGACAGACTGTGATTACCAGCTCTCTACCGCAGTCTGTCACTCTGCCTTCTCCCCTCCCTCTATCCAGCCTCTTCTGATAATGGAGGCTTTCTGCATGTAAGCTGGAGTGGTCTCTGGCCAATGAGAATTCTTCAGCTTACATGCAGAAAGCTTCCATCATAGGAGGAGGCTGGATCGAGGGAGGGGAGCAGAGGCAGAGTCACAGACTGTGGTACAGATCTGGTAACTGCAGTCTGTACGGAAGTAGGGTGCAGGACAATATTTACTCGATTAAATTAAGCAAAACAGCAATTTTATTAAAAAAATTAAAATATTATACCAACTAGTCGCTAAATAAACTATTTAGACCAACATGTATAGTGGTGACAGATCCCCTTTAAGTATTTATATAATTGAGGACAGAAATGGTACAAATACAAACTCATTGTTACAGAATTTGCAAATACAGGGTGTAGCACATGTAAAAACAAACATATAGCAAAAACCTCATTCACACCGTTGAAACCACCTTCTGCACCATAACCAAGAGTTCCCTGACTAAGGCTCCGTTGATAAATGGATGCAGTTGGTGGGGCAGTGTGGACAGCGCCCAAATTTGGGGAATGAGAGGCACTTCCCATTGAACCACTTTTGAGATAGTTTTCACCACATCACCCCAAAAACATTGGACTGCTGGATAGATCCATAAGAGATGGAGAAAGGTGGGTCTACCTCCCCACACCTCCTACACTGATCAGCGTCCAATCTGTCCATTTTATAAAGCCGTACTAGGGTATAGTTTGAGCTATGTAAAATGTTTATTTGAATCAGTTGATTCCTTGCTGTGGATGATACCAGTCTTCCAGTCCACCCAGGTCCTCCTCCCACCTAGATCTAAGTTTTTCATCTTCTAAGGCTGTACCCTTTTCCAACCATGCATACATTAAATAAATTGGCTTGAGAGTACTTTGCTTTGTGGCTAATGTAGCTAAAGGGAACTCAGAGATTTGAGGATTGTTGCATGGAGAACCAGATTTTACAAACAAGGAATCTTGGTGTACCTTCTATGCCAGCAAAGGAACATAATGGAGGTCATAGCTGTATTTTAGGAAGGGGTTCATTGATTTGGTAAATTACGTGTGTAGTAATAGACAGCATATATGCAATAGTATATTGACCCTGTGCTGCCAAGTAATATTTCTGAAAGTCTGGGAGTGCAATTCTCCCTTCTCTCACTGGGGGTTTAAGAGTGAATAGTTTAATCCTGGCTGGACCTCCTGACCAGAAGAAGCCATGGATTATTTTGTAAAAAGTGTTAAAGTATCGATGGCTAGTTAACATTTTGGAATCTACTGTGAGTAGGGAGATAAGAGTCACATTTAGATGGGTCTTTACCCGGTTTCATAACAACGACTATAGTGGCTTCATGACAGAGAGGCTATCTCAAATGCAGCATAATAGGCATTTAGCAGCTGTGGTGCTAGAATTTCTGAAAATTGTTTATATAATTCTGCTTGAAAACCATCCCCTCCAGGATACTTACCTTTGGGGAGGGTTTTGATAGCCTCTAATACCTCCCTCAGTAAAATAGGTGAATCTAGCATTTGACTATGTTCCCAAGATAAAGTCAGCAGAGTTATGCCTCCAAGATATTCTTTGATCTGAGTCACAGTGGCATCAGTCTGGGAGTTATATAATTGAGAATAGTACCTGGCAAATTCAGTGTTTAGATCTTGTTCATTAAATAGAAGCTTACCCTGCCCATCAGTTATGGAGGTTATACTATTTCTAACCTTGGACTGCCTGACCAGGTATGCCATCAATTTTCCTTCCCTATCTCTGTTTTATAATAAGTTTTTTATTGTAGGTCGAGGAACGGATACAAAGGCATCGTACAAATCAGCATCACCCTTGTCTATATAGGTTTTTCAGCCTCATTGGCTTTCCTCTCCAGTTCTTAATTACTTTGGCTGTATGTCTGGGGTAATTGTCATGCTGCAGAATAAATTAAGAGCCAATCAGATGCCTCCCTGATGGTATTGCATGATGGATAAGTATCTGCCTGTTCTTCTCAGTATTGAGGAGACCAATAGTGTGTTTTGTTTGCAAGTGAGAGAAAAGTCACTGGAGACTGTAGAATGTAGACTTCCCAGGCATAAAACCAGCTTGATTGAATGTATCATTGTTGAGATAACTGTTTTCATTCTACTAGCTAATATTTTGGCTAATATTTTGGTATCTGCTATAGGATGAGGTGGAGGATAGACATGTGCGAATTCATTCGGAGACATTCGGATTTCGTCGAAAATGGGGTCATTCGGAGACATTCGGCCAATCCGAAACTCAAGGGTCATTCGGAAAAAATGATCCGACTCTGAACAGCCCAGGTCCGAAATTCGTCGAAACTTTCGGAAGTTTCGGCAATCGACACATTTCCAAAAGTTTTGACCAGGACATTTTGTACTTCCTGTGTGCGCTCAATTACTTTCCCTCCATAATTTTCCCTCCATGTCTCTAGTCCAATTGCATTCTCCGTTTCATGTACTACTTCCCTCTTTTGTCTCTATTCGAATAGCCTTCTTCGTTTCATGATGGGGGTTGGACTAATGACACAGTCACACAGACAGACAGCCTGCATTTCCTCATTGCGTTGTTGGAGCTCAGAGAGAGAAGAAGAGATTAGAGAGTGTCCAGTTGTTGTGTAAGCAGGCAGGTAGCATTAGGCTAGGCATAGGTAGGCAGCCAGCATTAGTTCCAGTTATTGCCACTGCAAGAGCAAGTAATATTTGTTCCTGTGCAAAATATAAAAAAATATTAGGTATTTGTTCGAATACAGGGCCGGCCCTTACATGGGTCCCAGTGGGTCCATGGACCCATGCGTCACTTTGACAGGGGCGGCAATTTACCGTCCCATAGCATGTTTATTTTGTGCTCTTCCGCCATTTCTGTGTTGCAGGGTGTCCCATCCCATCAGTGTGACTGTCAGCAGCCGGGCAGCCCTATGCTCACTCAGTGGCGATGCCTGCTGGCTGCTTCAGTGACGTGAATTATGTGATAGTGAAACATTATGCCTATTTTATATTGTTTATCGCCCACCTAAAGTCAAGACTTGAGTAAATAGGTCTACCGTCCCAGATTTGCTAGAGAGGTTTTACAAGTACAGGAGGGTGCCCCCTGTACAAAATGAGTCTAAACATTTGGGATCCCTAGTATGAGTGCACAACAGTGCATGATGTGTCCTGAACAGGATTGCTGTGAGGTGTCTCCACCCAGAAGGTGCTGGCTTCAACATTGCGACAAGTGACCAACTAAGAGCACCGTGCCGTGCAGCCATAGCATCACCCCCTCCTACTCTCCGGGTCCCACTGACTGGCAATAACAGGTGAGTCACTAAGAGATCTGAAGCCTTTCTGGAAGTCCTTTCACTTGGAAAGGGGCTAGGTATTACTTGGGGGAGTTGCCTCGTGTGTAAATAATTTCTAGGTGGGAGATGAATGTGCATCACTTATGTGTTTCCTAACAGTAGTTAGAATACAACTCCCATCATCCCCTGATTATGACATTGGGAAATGCCCAGCAATTATCGTAGAGCCCTGTATTGCACACTCACGGAAAACGGTGATATTGCTATACTAAGACAATGCTGTGGACCCCTCTTCAGTATAGATGTCAAGCATTTTTTTTTATTTCTCTCCTGTGTTGCAGTTTGTTCACAACAGAATGTCTCAATTTTTCTTTTTAACCCTTTGAATGCCAGAGTGGTATGCAACGTATTGAGTACCACTCTGGCACTCAAAGGGTTAACACATTACATCTATCACATTACAATCATTGATGTTTATTCTTGATGTAGTATGAAACTCTACAATGTATATACACATAGAGTTATCTGATATGAGGGGAAATCAGGATAGGAAAACGAGAGAGAGGAATTTGGGTACTAAAGAGGGACAGTAGGGTAGGAGGCTGGTACCAGAAAATGAAACCTTAATCTTTACCCATGTACTAACATAGAATGTGACATGTAGTTTGTCCATGTTCGAGTCGACCACTTATGTTGAGTAGGATGTGACAGGCATGGGTTTTCGATGTCGAGCATATGCTAAATTGAATGACAGGCATGAGGTTTCGATGTTCGAACATATGCTAGATTGAAGGACAGGCATGGGGTTTCGATGTTCGAACATGCTGAATTGAATAACAGGCATGGGTTTTCGATGTTCGACGTTTGCTTTGTGACTGGCATCCCATGCTAGAGTAGAGGTGACATGCACAGACTTTCAATATACGACAATGTCCATTTTTGGGATGGATCTTTTTCTAAATGCACACCCTGTCTGCAAATAATGATAGCAGCGTGCACGGAGGCGCACTGCTATAATTTAACCCATGTTAAATTCGGCCGAATAATTCGGAATGGATCAGAATTTCGTCCGAATGGAATAGGCCCGGTCCGAAATTAAGATCATCCGAATTAGAAAAAAAAAATTCGACCGAATTCGAATTTTACCGAAAATTTTGCCCGTGCACAAGTCTAGTGGAGGATATAGACATCAATGACTTTCCTCTCCAAATGACTCACCTTCTCTCCCATAATTTTTCGGTGAGAAGAGACCAAGGAGATCAATGAGCCCCTGGCTACTAGGGGTGGATGAAAGGTCTCATTGGGTTCCCTTGAAAAAAATCTTTGAAAACAAAGTGGTATTCCAGTTTTTCATTGGAAAATCCTCTTTAGATAAAGCAATTCAAATCTTTGCCATTTTTGCCCATAGGCAAAAGTACTTTGCTATTGTTTCACTGACTAGAAATATTTCACTCCTTTAGTAACATGTTTTTCACCTTTTTGTTATAAAAACGTTCCATTTTCTAGGAAGTGATATACAATACAAGAAGCCACAGAACGAAAGAGAGGTGCTAGGCTGTTGTGCTGTGATGTTTATGGCAAAATTGAGGCAGGAGAGGCTCTTAGTGACTGCTATAACTATGAGTAGGTTTACTAACAATAAAAGGAAGAGCTGGAAGGACCCTTATGTGTCCAGAGAGTCTGAGGAGGAGGAGGAAGTGCGCACTACTAGCATTGAAGCTTCTGAATGCCCTGATTCCCCAGACCCAATTCTGGCCAGTCCCCCTAAATTACAAGCATTATTGGCCAACTTCTTCTTTTCACCACATATACCTGAAGTGGTGGGGACCAGTAATGGTGCTGATACTGCCTCAGGCACATCACTGGAGCTAGTCATGGCAAGTGGGACCTTCATCATCCATCACCCATATTACTGCTGTTGTTGATCCCATTCCCTTTTAGCTACCTAATCATCCTGCTGCTTAAACAACTCACCAGCAACAGCAAGAACAGCAGTCTCAAATTACACATCTACATCAGGACATTTGACAATGTGCAGTGGCCCTCTTCAGACCCCTTTTATACCATCTCTTATGGTTTTTTTTAATTGTATTTAGTTTCCATTTTATTATTAATGGTCCCTCCCCAATCCCAGTAAACAAATCCCCCAAAAAAATTCCCTGTTACTTAGTAGTTTAGGTTAAAAAAAGACTTGCGTCCATCAAGTTCAACCCTTTTCCTATTCCTGTTTACCATTGTTCAACTGATTCTTTCCCCACACTCAACCAACACAGGTACCCCTTTTATACTATGCCTTTGGGAAATAAAATAATATTTGCTATGTGTGGTTTGTAAATTCAATGCTCCCATTGATTCCAATGGAATGGGCTAGGCAAAAAATTTTTACAAACTACACTTTTTATTATTCTCCAAGTGGGAAGTACCATTATTTGACAATTTTTGTTTGAGGAGAAAATTTTCACTTATCCCTACTAGCTATTACTTTCGCTGCCTCCCATACTACCTCTTGCATTGCTGATACATGGGACACAAAAAGTCCTGGTAGTCCTCCCATGGACTAAGATCAGGTATTGTCCAGGGACAGAATCATAATATGCATTAAATATTGTTAACCCTTTGAGTGCCGGAGGGGTATGGAATGCATTGCTTTGCAATACATTCCGTACCCCTCCAGCACTCAAAGGGTTAAGCCAGTTCTTAGCCTCCTCTTCTGACACGAAGAAGTTGGTTCTTCCATTGTATACTACCTGGATTTTAGCAGGATAGAACATGGAGTAGACAATGTGTGTTTCTCAAAGTCTTTTCTTCACGTCCAAGAATTTTCACCTCTGCCATTGTACCTCTGAAAAGAAGTCTGGGTATACTGATAATTTGTTGGCTTTTGAATAGGATTTCCTCTTTCAGAAGTGTCATTCGTAAGATTGCATCCCTGTCCCTAAAATTTAATAATTTGGTCATAATCGGTCTTGAGATTGCCCCTGGTGGAGGCAGTGCTGGTGGGACTCTGTGTGCTCTTTCAGCAATAAAGGTGTTTGAGAGCCCTTCATCTACTAAGGTATCTTTGATCTAGTGCTCCAGAAATTCTTGTTTTTTTATTTAGATTGTATTTGTAAGTGTATTAGAGTAGAACTTACCATAAAGTGAGATACCTTGGCATGGTGGTAAGCTTACACATGGATTGGCCAATTTGTGGGACTAAATTCTCACTTATTTCACTTAGATTTACTAAGGATTATTATATATGCCCATTACAGGGCACACATTATTTACAGCATATAGAGGAGCGCAGGTCTGTTTGTTTGAATGTATTTTCACTTTTGGGTCTAGACCTAATGTCAGGGGGACTGGAGAACCCTCTCATTCCTTGCTGCTATCTATATCTTTCATCTATACGTATATTTAATTTATATTTATTATATGGATATTTTATGATGAGTTAGCAATGCCAGCTTTCTTCCTTTTTCCTGTTTTTGTATAACAAAGTAGCCCACAATATACCTTCCTGAGATTTCTATAGATTTATCTTCCTATATATCTCCAAATATCCTTGACTTTATTCTATTTCCTTTGATCCATTATCTTCCCCCTCACGTCCCAAATTAAGCCTGCTGGGAATAAGACACTCAGGGCTAGATTTAAAGGCAGCCGTTAAACCATCCGCTAAGTAAAAAAGGCACATCGGCTGCAAAGAACACATGGTTTACGGCAGATTCAAAGGTAAGCGTACAAGAACAGCTATCGGGCTAGGCACTACAAAAACACGTAACACAAAAACCAGCGTCGCACCTGATTTCGTATCACCGTGCGTCCCAAACACCCGTTAAAACACAACTTAAGTCAAAATGTTACATTACGGCTGCCGTTGTCTAGCAACCCTGATAGATGCACAAACAAAATTCAAACCTACAGCCAATCCCAAGGCCCCAAAGTATCAAAAATGTTCAAATACACCTATATATACCTCAAAATAACGGTCACACCCTGTCTGTGTTTCGAGTTTCAGCAAGCTAGAGCACAGGACCCAGGAGTGGAGGATAGTGTTTAGAGAGACAGAGAGAGAGAGAGAGAAGCATACACAGGAGTAAGGTAGAGGGATCTTGGAGAGGAGAGAATTACATTTAAATAGATATATAGCACACATTTGCACATAGCACATACATCCATACAAACACAAACACATACACATACATACACAGTCTTTTTTTTTTCATCACACCTTACACATTTTAAACTTTATTTTTACAGTGTGAATCCGTGAGTGAAAGTGTGTGACAGAGAGTGAGTGGGATCGAGTGTGTCTGTGAGGGCGTGTGAGAGTGCCTGGGTGTGAGTGGGTGAATGATGGCCAGGAGAGGAGGACAGGAGAGAGGGATGGGGAGACTAGTGGAGGAGGAGGAGGAGGAAGGTCAGGAGGGGATCCCTCAGCAGAGCAGGGGTGGGAGAGGGAGATCCGCAGGGCAGAGGGGGACCAGGCCCACAAGAACAGGCACACAAAGAAGAGGGACAGATCCTGCAGTGGGACGAGGGGTAGTGCCTGGGGACCACCACACACAGGCAGGGGCAGAGCAGGCAGGACACTCCGGGTCTGACTCCTCGCATGCCAGAGCTGAGTGGGACAGGGTCAGGGATCGCCGATATACCGAGGAAGAAAACACGGCCCTCGTGGAGGCTGTGCTGGAGAGGGAGAGTGTCCTCTTCCCGGGGGAGAGACTCCCTGGCCTGGCTGCGAGGAGTAGAGCTGCCTGGAGCTAAATCTGCAGCCGAGTTAATGCGGTGGCCACCTGCAGACGGGATGTGGACTCAATCAAGAAGAGATGGGGCGACTGCAAAAGGCAGGTGAAGAAGAAGATGGGGGATGCCGCCCTGCACGCCCGAGCCACTGGAGGTGGGCCACCTGTCCCATTCACCTTCAGCGCATGGGAGGAGAGGCTGCGGCAGACACTGTCATCTACCCTCATTGAGGGGGTCCCTGGAGGATCAGACACTGGGGATGAGAGGAGCCTCCACACCCCTGGTAAGTGCATCACCCCAAAACCACACACCACCTCAAACCACACACCCATCACAAACAAGCACTCACATCCCAACATCTGCCCTTCATTCATCCACACAACTGCACCAACACAGCACCCTGAGGGTTTAAACAGGACGCAAGACAAGGACAAATGTCAAGGTTCAACAAGCCCAAAACCTGTCCAACTCCCTGGTTAACCCTCATGATGCTGTGCTGATCACACACAATACACACAAACCATGCTCAGAAAAGTGTTGTATGTCAAACATCACAATTGTTGTCACACAGTGTTACCCATGTTCCCACAGGGAATCTAGCACATAACCCCATGAGTGCTAGAGGGATCATCAATGCATCGATCAACAATGCTTTGGCAACCCCTCCGGTACTCAAAGGGTTAACCAGACAACAAACACATGTCTATAGGTTAACAATTACATGACACATAGGGGACATTCACTAAGCGGTGAAAAAGAGCTGATGTAGAGAATTTCACACTCACATACCCTCACTTTACCAATTACAATGTTAGTCTATGGAGAATATCCAATAACAGGATTCAAGCTGCACAGGCCCCATTGTATGGACTCCATAGAAAACATTGCAGATGGGGAAATGAGGTCAGCGGAGAAGTCAGCATCATAATCAGTTTATCAGGTCCACTTAACCGCTTACTGAATCACCAACAGGATGGATCAGGTCACAAATCACAGTGCCACTGAGAATAACTGCTTGTATGTGCAACACACAGGCCAAAAACAATTACACATAACTAAAGGTGAAAAAGTTGGCCTTGGTGTTGTGTATGCAATCATTTACGCTAACTTGAATTTACATATCTCACATTTGATTCACATATAGATCCTCAGGAGTGCTGATGCCATGGATGGATGGTACACCAGACACTATTTGCAGGATACATATGGGAACCAAATATGCACCATTGAGGTTTGGTCAATAACAGGCCATGAATTATGGATATCTATGATCGGGTCTGGCTGCCTCACACAGAAGGATGGATGGGCTGATCCAGGAAAAAAAAGGCCTCAATCAATGATATCCTTCAATACTGGCTTGATTGTTGCCCCTCAGGATTCAACTTGAACAGACCTCATGGACAGAATCCTGTAACGTACATCAATCCCTGATTGCCATGGTGGTATCCCATGCATCACAATGCAATGCATAGGATACCATCATGACAACCAGTGAGGGACATGTCTAATCTGACAAAATCCAGCACTGTACGGGATGAACTGATAACATAGGGATGAATACTACTTGAATCACACTGCAGATCAATTACAAAAAGATATGTACAGAAAGATAAACAACCAGATATGTATGTGGATATGTCCCTTTCAAATGGGTACAAATATGTCCCAACAAGATGTAAACCCAGAGTTCGGTTCAGTACGTGTGATTGTCCTACTGCCCATATATGTGCACTCTCAACAAAATAACTCATATTGATATCATCATCAGAGTACATATACCTAGTATATTACACCTTACTTGGATGGGTATCAGTGGTATCAATGAAAGTTCGTTTGTGATGGCTGTACATATATAGGCAGTAAGACAATCACATGTACTGAACAGATCTCTGGGTTCATATCTATCAAGGATATGTTTGTACTCATATGAAAGGTACATATACACACATATCAGACCATATTCCTCACTGTGTACCTTGGCATGGCAATGATTAATTTCACCTTGATGTAACATTGCAGGCATCATAAAGAGATGTTTAGAAAGATGTTACTGTATGTGACAGCTGGAGATGTCAGTCATATGACCACACAGAGGCTCTTCAGCGGACCCACAATTGAACCAATTGGAGATGGATCCATCATTGACATGGTCCACAGAGCGTGCTTACAAACCAGGAACATTTTGTAGACAATGGCAAAGATGTAGTTATCTCCAAATGGGTCAATTTGGAGTCTGCTGAAGAGCCTCCGTGTGGTCAAATGACTGACATCTCCAGCTGTCACATACAGCAACATCTTTCTAAACATCTCTTTATTATGCCTGCAATGTTACATCAAGGTGAAATTAACCATTGCTATCCCGTTAAAGAGATAGTAATACCTAAAATGTGAAAGGAAAAATATATGTCATAGGATTGATCCACCGGGTAATGCAAGGGTATTCCCACTACTGAAAGGTGTTTCATCCCAAGAGTATAACAGCTCAAAGTTGAATATTACATGGACAATATCACTGTGGCCTGAAAATGTACTATGCCAATGTTGCCAGACCATCCTCTGGCTAGCTTTGGTCCAGGGAGCATAAATCCACAAAGGATGATGTGGCAACAGCGCAAATGTACAATTTCAGGCTACTGCGATGTGGCACCAAAGGAATTCAACTCTGAGCTGCAATACATGTAGAATAAAACACCCTTCACCAGTAGGAGTACCGTTGTTTCACACAGGGGGATAAACCATACAACATATATGTTCCTTTCCACATTTCAAGTATTAATATCAATTTGACACCATCATGGTGTCATGATATAGCAACATAAGATGGACAACCACATGCAAAAACGTTATGTTGTTTTTAACCATGTTTAGTGGTTATTAATTCTCTTATCTTCACCTGCATACATTCTTGGGGAAAATATGCTGAGCCAGTTGATGCCAGTTAAGCAACAGACCTACACTCTTGCCAATATTAGTCTGCTGGAAAAATTTGAAGATGCTTCTAAATTATATTTTAAATAGCTTTAAACTATCTACTACTTGGTATTCTAAAATAAATGTTACCATGATAAATAGAATGGTACAATCTGTGAAACAGCTCTAACCATTATTTTTTGCAGACAGATTCTACCTATTTTGACATAAGGCTCACTGGCACAATATATTACTCTATGCATATATGTAGTGGTAAGATCAAAGGCCAATCAATAATTTGTACTATATCTGTAATCCCCATGCATAATTTAAATAAATGCTTAATGTAACAAATGCACCAAAGCAAATGTGGAGCAGTTCTGGTGCATTCAAGGTTAAATTCCCATTCAAATAAATAGAAAACTGTATTTCTTTTGTATTTTGTTGCAGTTGGTTTGCCTAGATTTGCACCACTTTGGTCTTTATGCTTATACCCGAAGGAGTTTAATATAATATAAACATATCAGAACTTACATTTTTGAATCCTCTGTAAAGAACTTGAAGTTCCCTTTTTGTAAAGTTAGTTTGTGACTCAAGTTGTTCCAGTCCTTCTGGTCGATAGCAAACTGTTGTCATTTCCAATTCATCTTCTATTTTGTCTGAAACAAATATAATACAACATATTAAGCTGTTTAATATTCCATATATATATATCACTTAGAAATCCGCGAGTGCACAGCTTTTGACTTGTATATATATATATTATATATGCATTAATTTTTTATGGTTTTTGTTTTTGTTTGAAGTTGTTTCATGATAAAAGCATTTTCTTTACGCACAGTTTATGCATGATGCATATACTCCTCAGTAAAGTGTTTCCAAGACCAATAATTAACTGGAAAAGAGACATTTTAAGGCACTCATAACTGTTCTGTAAGATGGCCGGCTATCCATGAAAATAAAAAATTAACTTGTAGTAAATGTGTAATTAAAAATATAAATATAAAATAATGATTAAAGATATCAAAGTTCCACGGTACTTCTGAGCAGGGATAAAGAAAAGTTGGCATTTCCTCTCCATGGGAATTTTTCAATGGCCAGTCATGTGGGTAGATGATGTCACAGTGCAAACACAACACAACCATCATTGAACATACATGAATGCCTATATACACTCACTCCTTTCCACCTTGTGGAAAAGGTTAACAAAAAGTATTACCAAGGGAATTCAAATAGAGGCAGAAGGCCCTGTTTTCATGCTGCAGCTTAAAATAATGCAGATCCATACACTGATACAAAAATGCCACATGGTGCTTCAGAAGTACAAATCAGTCTCTGTAATGAGAACCTACTTATTAACTACATTATTACATATCAAATAATACATAGGGCTGAGATGTATGATTCTTAAAATGGTGGATGAAAACTAAGGGTAATGCATAATTCCTATGTTTACTAATATATTATTTTCTGTTTATGTAAGTAAGAGAGGTACTGCCAAATCCAATATATGACATATTTCCATGGAAGCTTAAGACTTTCCTATTCTTAACATGCCAGATAGTAAATGGGATAAATACTGTGTATTGGTTATGTTTCAATCTGCAGAATATAGAGCAACTAAATGGAAACTATAATAATATACTATATCAGCCCAGACAACGTTAAACCTTAATATGGAAATTATGAATATTTCTAATTCAAATTACTTCATAAAAATGTTTTCAAAGAATGTACTAATCATACCCCTCTATTTGGATTAAATCACAAATATTGTATTTTTTCCCAGCAATCCTTCCTTATGTTAGCATTTAAGGGGATAATTAAAAAAGTGTACACTTAAAGTGGATCTGTCACCTAGATTCAAGTTTGCATATCTTAAACCATCATTAAAAACTGCCTATGTGTTATGTTAGCCAAAAAGCAAGCAAGTGTATAGTTTAGGAGATATTCATAATTGGTAAAGTATGTTTAAAGAAGTTTTCAGTATGATTTCGCATGGTATTGAAGCTTTAAGTACAACATAAATAAAAAAGTAACACTTAGTGTCAACAACTGAGAAATGTTTTGCACTGCTGTATTTGGGGTTTGGGATTCCCAGTCTTACTTTTATGACATGAATATAGACTTACAGTTGCATTTCATGACTAAGATAAATCACCATTAAGAATGTTAAAATGAAAGCTAACATTGACAGCATTTGCATCTTGTATGGTAGACACCATACTTACCTTAATGTATCAAATTGTATTAAAACCAAAACAGTGTATTAAACTACCCACCCTACTTACTATAAATAACAAGTGGGATCTCATTATGGGACCAGTTCATACTCCTGAATAGTGGTGGGTGAAAGTTTCCGTTGTCTTCTGTCCTAAACAAATCCCTCTTTTTTTGCCTACTCCAAAAATGTTTTCACTATTATTTTCAATGGCTACAAACTTCTTGCCCATTTATTTATGGATATTTTGCGTTTTCACACCAAGAATGTGACGTTTCCCGGAAGCAAAATAGAAAACTAAGATAGAGAGGGTGCTAGGCTATTTTGAAGCTACTTATTTAGTGAAATTAAGGCAGCAGAGGCTCAGACTGTTGGCTAACAGTATGAGCAGACATCTGATAAAGAAAAGGAGGAGCTGGAAGGACTGTGATGAGTCCAGTGAATAAGAGGAGGAAGTGACCACCACATGCATGGAAGGGTCTGGGAGCCCTGATACCCCAGACCCAATGATTCCCAATCCCCTGACATCATCCCTTGGGATACAGGGGAAATTTGTAAGCAAGCAGTCCTGGGTAGCAGTGTGAGCAGCACATGTCAGCCGCCTGTGCCTGCTGCTACTGCTGCCAATGTACCTTCTGATACTCAGGAGGAGAAGGAGATGATGGAAAGTGTGACAGAAGGGGACCCTAAGTCACACTTGTCATCCGTAAGAAGTCCCACTACTACTGCGCAGCAGCTTGTCAAGGATCAGTATCCAGGTGTCCAAATGCCCAGACCCTAATGTAGCTGGAAAGGTGCACTGGGGAGTGTAGTTGACATTGACGGTGGCTCCTATCCCTTGCTGCAGCCAAAGTTGGATAAAGGTGCTGGCCGTGAAGCCAGATGTCTGATCCCAGCTGAGCTGAGACCCTGACCAGGATGGGAGCAGATGCACACTGGTGTTGGTCTCAGATAATGGACCCAGTGAGGACCCCAGATGCAGACCTTCTGAGCTCACACTCAACTGAAAAGGATCTGCCCAAGATAGCAGACTGAGACTGCTTAAGGTTCACTATTAGGGCAAACAGGACTAGCCCTATAAATGTCTCAGACTGTGAGTGCTTAAGGTTCAACCACCATTCCGTGGTGAAGGAGATGGAGTAGGACAGCAATGACCAGTTTGGAGGACTTCCAACCATGGCTAGAACCAAATATGACTAGGGTCGACAAAACTCTAACAACCCCAGAGATACAGTAAAGCAGAGTACTACTACCACCAAGTAATCAACTAATACAAGTATGACTCCTACACCACAAGTACCCAAAATAATATAGGGCAACAAAGTCACTCACCCCTGTAACACCTAGGCCAGGACCAGAGCTGTAAGAGCACCCCTGAACTCTAAGAGATAAGACCGATGAGAGATGCAACACAACCGGCTTTGACTTGTTGAGCTGAGTTGGCCAGGGGCTTCCTAGGCAGATGCGGAAGCCCAAGTTGAAGGTAATTATATGGGTGTATGTAGGAGAATGCAATAATAGCATCTGTCACCTGTGTCAGAGGAAACATAGATATATAGTCAATACAGTGAGTACAATAATTTCATCCAGGGCCCTGAGGCCCAAGATACGAATGTATCAGATGGCATGGATAGAATCAAGTAGAATAGTCAAACAAACCGAGGCCAGCGGGATCGTACGGGGTATAAGAGATAAGCAGGATCCTTAGTAAACGTAAGCCAGGGAGGAAACAACCAAGAGGACAATCCAAATACACAAGTCAAGGTTGAAGTTCAAACTAATTCAGGTCTTTCCACAAGACTTATCTACCTCACTCACCACTTCTCTAACACCACTCCCTACACTGGCTCCCATTCTGGTGCTAACTTACAGAGCCCTTACTAACACTGCACCCCGCCATATTTCATCTCTTATTTCCAAATACACTCCCACTCACCAGCTTTTTTTTTTATAATAAATTTTATTATCAGATCACTCCAAATACAGTCCAATACAAAAAAAAGGTACATAGTACAACATTCAAGTACAGCAATAATATGTAAGTATCTGTACAAATGAAAAAAGTATGGACAGAAGAATAAAGTGTGTGGAGTCAATCTGAGGTTTTTATAATTTTAATCCCCAGCAACAACTTAATCACCTAACCTAATTTACCTACAGTTCCCTAAACTTCAATTCCCTGATTCCTCTCCCCACTGAGACCATGGCACCCCCCCTGCACCCCCCACAGCCATGCAGTCCCATCAGATCACGCCATGGGTAGAAAAAAAATGCATTCTTTCACTTTATTGTTATTCCTCTCTCTGCTGCCTTCAGCCCAAAAATATTTCCTAAAAGAAGAGTTCCACTCCTGCCAGCCACCTCAGCCATACGATATCCAACCAAACACAGCATCATTCATACAACACCAGAAGGGTGTAGATCATCAGACACCGCAATACCTTCTGCTCGACTGGACCACCACTCTTGCCACTTTCCCCAAATTTTGTCAAATTTGTTTGGTTTTCCCCAATGTAAATAAACCAGTTTATCTGTGACTCCAAAAATGTGTTTATTGTCTATTTTCCCTGATGAGATTGAGGATGCAGCTGACAGATCCCTGCTGAGAGAGCTCTTGGTGTTGGCGAGAAAGGTGATGGCTATGAACTGGATGTCAAACGGAGCTCCCAATTGCAGGGCATGGATTAATTTAGTTTTACAGTGCATCCCACACCATAGATTGGTTTACTTGCATCAGGGCACCCCAAACAAGTTTGACAAGATCTGGGGAAGATATCAGAACTGGTGGACACATTAAGCTGATGCTACTGTGGCACTTGATGATGTGCAACTTGACGGCGCTAGATGATTTGGGTCATGCTTGCTGGTTGAGTGGATGGATGTGAGGCATGGTCGATGCATGGTGTTGTGTTTGAACCTTGTACTCATTGAGATCTTGTGGCTTTGCTGGCTGGTGGGAGTGTGGGGGGGTGCTGTGGGTTCGGGAGAGAGAGGAATCAGAATTGGGGTAGGGGAGTTTAGCAAAAGTTAAGCTAGGTTAGTTCTTTTGGAAGTTTTGGTTTTTACATAACAATAAAACCTCAGGTTGGCTCTGTACACCCTATTGATATGTCTATGTTCTTCTCATTGTTACATCTGTCTACATATTTTTCCTGTATCTGAACGATTTTACATGTATTTTTCTGTATTTGTGATATGTATGGAGCAATCTGATAAAATATATAAAAAAAAAAATAAACCAGTTTATAATGCGGAGCACATTGAGAAACTATATTTAGCCATGCCCTACAGCTAGGAGCTCTGTCCGACATCCAATGTAGAGCCACCACCTTTCTCGCCATCACCAAGAGTTCACTCAATAGAGACCTGTCTTCTACACCCTCAATCTCATCGGGAAATATAGATAACAGACAAATCATTGGAGTCTCAGTAACAGGTCTCCCCAAGACCAGGGCTATAATGCACATTATTTATTTCCAGAATATCTTAATCCCATTACATTCCCATATCATAGCATATATGTGCCCTGGATGCCAACGCATCTAGGGCAATGATCAGTGAGAGAGATCCCCATTCTATGTAGTGTGACTGGCCTGTAATAAATCTGGTGTAGAATATTCAATTGAATCATTTGATGCCTGGTCAACATTGCCACCCGTGCAGGTCCCGCCTTAGCCATGTCCCACTCCCAATTCTCCAGGGGGCCCACATACAACTCCAATCTATTGCGCGCAGGTATCTCTTGGCCTCCCAAGTGAGAGTCTACCCATCTATATATGAAAGCCAGTGGTCTCACAGGTTCAAGAAGAAGCAATCTACTAAGAAGTGGGAATGTAGAAACCACCACAACTCGATCTCCCCATTGAGCACGGAGAGATAGGAATAGAAAAGATTGTTCGGTATGTGATACTCATCATGCAGTTGTGCAAAAGATTTCAACTGGTCAGCCCGATACAGCTGTCCCAGAGTAGTAATTCCGAATCCAGCGCAAGTAGGGTCAAAGTCACTGCCAAAGAGGTGTGATAGCCCCGCAACCCCCCACAAGGGGGTACCCGGGTCCATGGCAATGTACCCCAAGAGTTTTTTTAGCTCCATCCACGCCTCAAACAGAGCCACAATCGAGGGAGTCCGAACCCTAAAAACCGCTGGACCTCCATGAAGATACTGCAATAAGACATAAGTAGGCTGTAATAAGAGCTTATATACCAGGGTAGTCTGATAACTAGGCCGAGAGGAGACAAAGTCCAGTGCATACCGGCCCTGTGCCGCCAAGCAGTGTCTGTAGAAATTGGGCAAAGCGATTCCTCCCTCTTGTTTGGGTCCCGACCTCCCCTCCATATAAAGCACAAAATAATTTTATATTTGTTTAAAATATTTCTTAGGACTGGGAACTGGTGTGTTCTGAAAAATATACAGGAATTTAGGAAGAAAAATCATTTTAATGAGGTTTGACCTATCAATTACATTCAAAGGTAAGTGAAGCCAAGCAGCTGTTTTCTGTTAGGTAATAAATTTAATCTAAGAAAGTATCAAGTTGATGCCATTACTCTAATCCCCAAGTATGTGCATATGTCCAGAAAAGGTAACAGAGTAAGAGTCGGCCGGGTTTCTTGCGAAATTCTGTCTATCGGAAGCAAAGAGGACCTAGACCAATTTATTTGAAAACCTGAAAAAATGCCGAAAAAATCCACTAATTGCAATGTGGTCTTCAGGGATTTTCCAACATCACTTAAGAAAAGCAAGATGTCGTCAGCATATAATGCAATTTTCTCTTCTCTACCTTCTATAGTAAGCCCCTGGATCAACGGGTTAGCTCGAATCAGAAAAGCCAGAGGTTCCAGGGCCAAGGCAAATAAACCAGGTGAAAGTGGACAACCCTGCCTGGTGCCACGATGTAAAGAAAAGGATGCCGAGGTTAATCCGTTCGTTACCACAGTAGCTTTAGGATCTCTATATAAAATGTGTATCCAATTAATAAATGATGGACCAAACACAAATCTTCGGAGCACGTGCCAAAGATATAGCCATTCAACAGAGTCAAAGGCCGTGGATGCGTTGAGGGAGGCTATGGCCCATGACCCCGAGTTATCATGAGGAATTTGTAAATGCATAAATAATCTTCTAAGATTATGCGATGTTGATTTGCCTGGCATAAACCCCGTTTGGTCTTCATGTATTATGGTCCCCAACACTGAATTCAATCTATTAGCCAGGATTTTTGCCACAATTTTGGCATCTCTGGTAAGTAAAGAAATGGGCCTATAAGAGTCACAAATCGTCGGATCCTTACCCGGTTTGGGCAGCACAATAATGGAAGCATTATTTAAAGAGTCAGGAAGATGGCCATCATCTATAGCTACATAATAGGTATTTAGCAAATGAGGGGCAAGGATATCTATAAATTCCTTGTACCATTCCGCAGAGAGACAGTCCCCACCGGTGCCTTGCCAGTTGGCAAGCTGTGAATAGACTCCACCACCTCCCTCAATAAGATAGGGGCCTCTAGAATTTGTGTTTGGTCATACGAAAGTTGTGAGAATTCACATTGACTAAGGAAGTCAGAAATCTGGGGCTCAGAACGAGTCGTGCGAGACTCATAAAGGCAGGAATAAAACTGTTGAAATCGAGAATTAATCACCTGTGGATCCAACGTCAGCCCATCCCCAGGATCTCTGAGAGAAGAAACTGAAGTGGACCCCCTATTCTGTCAAACAAGATGAGCCATAAGTTTCCCCGCCTTGTCTCCATTTTCAAAAATATTCTGTTTCAGAAAAAAAACCTGACAAGCGCTCAATTCGGATAGTTTTAGAGAGTATCTCAATGAACAAGAAACAAAATTAGCGTAAGAAATCAAATCACCCTTGTCCACAAATTGCCTTTCTGCCACAGTAGCCTCAGATTCCAATATTTCAGCCTCTCTAGATTTAAGTTTGTGCTGCGAAGAAATAAGTGATATCAAAGATCCCCTGGCAGTCACCTTAGCAGCCTCCCACACAATTCCTTGCGTGGCAGTGTCAACATTGTTGGCGAAGTAATCACGTAGGTCATCTCTATGCTTATTCAATAAGTGGGTATTGGCCAACCACATAGAACTGAGTCTCCACACCCTAGGTTTAGGTCTACGCTCCTGATCTAATGTCAGTAACAATGGAGAATGATCCGAAGCTAGTCTAGTCAAAAATTGGCAGTCTGTAACCAAATTCAAAGTCAATTGATTAGTGAGCACATAATTTATTCTAGACAAAGTTTTATGAGTGGACGAATGACATGAAAATTCCCAAGTCTGCGGGTGAAGGGCTCTCCAAGTGTCCATGAGCCCCATGTCGCCAATGAGATTGAGGAAGGCGTCTCTATGCATTTTAGAATCAACTACCATCCCACCCAACCTGTCCAAATCAGAATTCATGGCTATATTAAAATCTTCCATACAGACTATATGACGGTTTGGCTTGCCTGAGATGTATAAGAGTGCATCTCTGAAAATTGATGGGTCGAAAGGCGGCGGAATATAAATATTCATTAAGACAAACAGAGCTCCCTGTAGTCTACACGTGAGAAATATGTATCTACCCTGTGGATCCATCTTTAGATTAATAAATTCAAATGAGACCAACTTAGCAATTAATATGGATACACCCCTGGCGTATGTAGAATATGTGGCATGATAATGTCCCTGTATCCATTGCCGTCTAAGGGACAGTATTCTGCCCACAGCAAGATGAGTTTCCTGTAGCATAACCACCCCAGGAGCTTGTTTTCTGATATAGTTTAGGATTAAAGATCTTTTCACTGCATCATTCAACCCACGTACATTCCAGGATAAGAATTTACACTTCATCGTTGCCATTGAAAAATAGTTATGAGCTATTAGGACTACAACCAGACCGAGAGGCCCGCCAGAGGCGAGAAGCACACGGCCTAGAAGAGAGAGGAATCCCTAGACTAACTACTAAACCAACCAATATCCAAACACCCCACCCTATCTCTATCACCCCCAACCTGACAGAGATCTCATCCCTTAACAAACCCATAACTGTGACCAGGCAGCCAAAACATCCCATCCCTCCCTCCCTCCCAACACACATAAATCAGTCAACTAGTGATCAAACCAATCACTTGCGGTCCTGCCCACACCTCCCACCCCCCCATCATAATAGTAGTACATATTGAAGCACGCCCCATACAAACAGAAAAAAAACATTGATATAATAGCAACAGTTCTCCCCTCCCCCCGAAACAATCATCTCCAGCACCATCAATAAGACAAACCCAAGGAAAAAAGGGAGAGACCAGAACAGCCCCAGCCCCACCCCCGGGGCACTGCAGCTACCCCCGGGGGAGGCCCATGACCGCCCCCCCCGGAACAGCCAGCATCCCACACATTTCCCATATAAACATCCCCCACGCACGTCCTGGCCAGGTCAAAGGTGGCAGAAATGCATGGGTCCAATATGGGAACCACCAGGCACCCAGGAACCAAGCCACAGCAACACGGGATTAGATCACCGGCCAAAACTCTCAGGACAACCTCCGTTTAGCATTCCTTAATGTGACAGTATCCCAACAAACCAGTTCAATAAGGACGAGTCATGCCCCCCACCAAAGAAGCCACCCCACCCCAGGTGGTGCAGAGGGATGCCACAGGGCACCCAAGGCCCCCCCACAGAACCCCGCCATAGCGGGAAACCCCACAGGGGACCCCAACCGCCTTGCCCCGCCCCACCACACACCCCCAACCAGCACAAGGGATACAACAAAAGCAGCAGTATTATAATAACATGTATGTAGGTAGACTTAAGCAGGAATAGCAAGACATCCATTCTCATCTTCATCACCGCAACGGCTGTACAGGGTAACTCCTCCCAGGAAAAGAGGAGAGCAGGAACAGAGTCCACCATCAACGGTGACCCATCTCAGCACACCACAAGTGCCGCATTGTTATGTTATGAAAGTCACAATTTCCTCCCAAGTGTTCAGCCAGGAGCAGAATCAATCCACACAGACACCGAGTCTCTCAAGGTTCACGTGAAGAGCAATGGTCAACTCCTCCGAAGGGAGAGAGAGGGAGAAACACATAAAAGTTATTGAATGCAGGGGCGTGACATCTGCCTTGTAAAGTGATGGAGAGACCTTAGTGGGTATCCACCCATTCCTTAGCTTCCGACTCTGACATGAAGAAGACAGTGTTTCCGTCATGGACAACTCTTAATCTAGCAGGAAAAAACATGGAGTATGAAATATTTTTCTCTCAAAGCCTTCTCTTCACCTCAATAAACTTGCTACTTTGGCTCTGGACATCAGCCGAGAAATCCGGATAAAACGATATCTGTTGACTTTCAAAAAGAACTTGACCTTTCATCCTGGCCATGGGAAGTATGGCATCTCGGTCCCTATAATTCAGGAGCTTGATGATCATCTGGCGGGGAGAGGACTCAGGGGGTCTCGGACCCACTGGCAAGCGATGTACCCGCTCAATAGTAAAGGATGTTGAGAGACCCTCCATGCCAACGTGTTCTTTTATCCAGGCCTCCATGTATCCACGGCCCTCACGGCCCTCCGTCAAGCCAATTATACGTACATTGCTGCATCTTGACCTGTTTTCAAGGTCATCCACTTTAGATTATAGAGACCGTACTTGATTTTTTAATTCATCCACCTAGGTAACCACTGGAGGAAGTGTGTCCTCGACATTTGAGACGTGTTGTCGAACCTCAGTGATACTTTCAGCAGATTTTGTTGGTCTGCCCGTAGAAGATTGATTTCCACTTGAACAGTATCAATTTTGTTGGTCAAGACTGCTTGACAGGTGGCAATTGAAGACATGATTTCCTTAAATTGGGATTTAGAATCATCCTCCTCGGAAGCTGAGGAGTGCGCCGGTGAGGTCACCACAGAGGGAGCCTCCAACAATGCCTTAACCTCTTCCACTGCCACAGCTCGCCTAGCAAATTTACTTAGTTTCTTCTTATATTCTGAAGTCTTTTTAACCATAATGAGTGTAGGAAGCAAGTGTAGAGTAGATCAACGCAGGTCAGACTCAGTCTGGGCGGACAGTAGTAATCAGAATGGGTAAATGCGGGCAGGACACCCAGAGGCTCAAAAGACACACATAACTTGTCTCATGACTTCAATTTTGAACCGGAAAAAACGTTGAGCATCCACAGTCCTGAGCTTGTATGTTCAAATATACATTGGGCAGAAGAGGGAAACATAAACAGGAGAGGTAACAAACAGGGGAAACTGCAGACCCTGTAGAGGCAATTGGTCCACAGACAGTCTCTAGAAACACTGGACACAGACAAAGGTCAGTGTAGCAATAGGAGGCCCTCCAGCCACCCCTGTATCCTCAGTGCAGCCCAGTATCCCTGTCCAGAGTCCCGAGCTTGTATGTTCAAATATACACGGGGCAGAACAGGGAAACATAAACAGGAGAGGTAACAAATAGGGGAAACTGCAGATCCTGGAGAGGCAATATGTCCGCAGACAATCTCTGGAAACACTGGACACATACAAAGGTCAGTGTAGCAATTGTAGGCCCTCCAGCCACCCCTGTATCCTCAGTGCAGCCTAGTATCTTTGAATCCAAGAAAGATGACTGTGTCCAAATATAACCTGGGAAAGGCAGAGGGATCACTCCCAGAGGGCAGGCAGACAGTTAAGCAGGCCAGGGGACAGTGTGTAGCAAGAGCTCCAAATCACCTCCCTCTCCAGACAAAGCACCACACTCCAACAGGGCACCACAAGTCAGTACAAGAGGTCTAAAATCACTGGATATCCTCAAGCTCAGAGGCCAGAACAGCAATGCACATCCTCCATTGTAACTGCTGAGCAATCCCATGGGAGGCATCAATGATTAACTAGGCCTATTGGGCAGAGGGAAGGGAAACTGGGATAAGAGAAAAAAAAAATAAACAGGATGGTGCTCTAATGCCACACGGGACACCAACAGGGGGTGCTATGGCCTACTGAGGCAGGTATGAAAAGTAGTGGTGTATGTTCGAGGTTAGGCTGTCCGCAGAACCACTAGTCAAGCAGTGCTCCACGGGAGGAGACGGAGAGCAACTCTAGATCATCCAGAGCAGCGATGGATCGCCTGGGTATTTCCGGTAAGTGGGGAAGGCCTCCACCTCCCACGTCACAGAGCTGCGAAGTGCCTATTTAGACTATCAACCCCACTGGGGTCCGAGTGATGTACCTGAGTGCAGTCAGTGCAGTCAGCCCAGCCGCCATCCGATGGATCTGGAGAAGTCAAGACAGTATTCCCTCAGCTCACGGGCACAGGTAAGGCACTTGAGAGCAAGGTCGCGGACAAGGCCACAAACGTGGTGATTTGATGAAGCTGGTACTCAAGGCTGTGGCTCCACGGCCTAAGACATGAGAGGCTCAAGATTGCTCCAGTCCATGAAATAAATGTAGCTGTGGAGAGCTCTAGGCTCGTAGATCACAGGACAGTGTAGCAATAAGCTAATATGTGGTTATAAAAGAAGGATGAATATAGATTTAGCAGATCGCTGCGGAGCAGTGCAGAGATGCGTCCGCTCATTATGGCTGCCAGGCCACGCCCCCCTCTACAGCTCTTTTTACATCCTCCCACTCTTGACTGCAGGACTTCTCCTGTGCTGTACCTGAGCTCTTGATTTACCTCCTCTGTCCCATTAGACCCTCCCCCAATCTTCAGATCTTCAGACTCTCCCTAAAAACCCTCCTCTTCAGGGAAGCCTAATAACTACCTCCATAACAGTTATCATCAAGAAACACCCCTTCCCTGGACCACTGCACTCTACAGCACTTCTCACTCCCACCCTCTTACTGGCAGTTCATATGGCAGGAGGCACTTACACCCAATAACACTTACTCATTCTGTATCCAACCTACCTTCCTCTAGACTGCAAGCTCTCAAAAGCAGGGTCCAGCTCTAACCCCACAGTTCTCCAAATTTGGCTTGTACTATTTAATATCTGTATGTGTATTCCCTATTGTACAGCTCTGCAGAATAAGTTGGCAATATATAAATAAAGAATTATAATAACAAAACAAGCTTGAATAATTGGGTGAGTAGGTTACAGAGGGCTAAGATTATAAACCCTAGCGGACCATTAGGATACCAGGAGGAGGAGGAAGTGATGCAAGGGAAGTCAGACAAAAATAGGTGCAAATGGAAAAACCAGACAGAGACAGGCCAGAAGGGTGAACAGGAGAATACTGACAGAGGCAAACCAAAATAGGTGCAAAAGGAAAAACCAGACAGGCCAGAAGGGTGAACAGGAGAATTCTGACACAGCTAGAGTGTGTTGGGGGTGAGGTAGGGGGTGATGGCGAAGGTGAAGATTATAATTGTGATGAAGCAGCTGGTGGTGTGACTAGCATGACTGCTGAGGCAGAAGGAGAAGTAATAATGTCTAGCAGCCAGGCTAGCAGTCAAGGGAGCCCACAACATCCCTCTGACCTTGTGATTCCACTTCCCCTGGCATTATGCAGCAATATCATCCTCTGCCCCAGCCAGTAAATGGGATTGAAGAAAGGGACCATTCTTCTCCACCTTTCCTCTCCCCCATGAGATCATGGCTATAGGACTATTTTCTCTTGGGGCAGGCACAATGCTGACTTAAATGATGGTACTGTGCATGATTTGTGACAAGGCAGAGAAAAGGGGAAAGGTACAACTCATAACACATATGAAATACAGACACCATGACATTTATGTGATGCATGTTAAAGCCAAACTAACACAAAAGAAATTGTGAGCCTCTGTTGCTATAACCCTTGTCTCTCCCAAATGGCACCAAGAATCATGATGGAAATTGAAGAGGAAGGAGAATAGGGAAACCCAGCCTGTGCCTTAAAGCTCAATGGCGAGTGTAACACCCGGCTCACCATCAGCTTCTTGAGCTAGGGTCTAGGTGCGGAAATACATAGCATTGTCTTCTGGTGATCCACCTCTGTTATTATTACCTTCCTGTAGATGCGAGGATGTGGCAGTTTGTGTCCCATTGCACACTGTGTGGTGCTATGACCACATGTGGCAACATGGTGGTGTGTAATTGCAGGCATGGAATCAAACATCATCTGGGAAGAACCCATCCCATAGAATATGATATGCTGCTGGCAGGGAGGATTCATTATTATTATTATTATTATTATTAATTCTGCTAGTTGTCACATGTTATTAGTGGAGCATACAAGGGACACAGTGACAGCAGCAGTACTTGGTTTCTGGGGGGACTATTCTTTTGAAAACTATAGATCTAAATATCAAGGTGTTTGCTTTCAGTTTTGTCACTTGTTTGATCTGAGTGCAGATATGGCCATTGTTCCCAGTCCATCCCCTGTTTCCTACACACACTTTGCACACTGCAGTTTCTGATGAAATACACAGTTTTTTCCTGCTCTCATGGGGAAAAGTAGTATTCCAAAACACCCATGATGTTGGTGGAATTTCAGGAGTAGAAGCATTATTGTCAAACTTCTTTGCTCCACATATAATTGAAGTGGGGTGATAGCTGTGGTGCTACTTGTTCTTTATAAACCAGATGCCTTTTAAAACCAATTTATGGGGGCTTCTTTCAAGGTTTATGCTTCTAGCAGACCTGAGTCCAACAAATCATCACTGATTCCTCAGGCCTTGTGCCTCTAACAAAGCTGAGTTAAACAAATCCTCACTGATCCTCAGGGCTTGTGTCTCTAACAAACCTGAGTCCAACAATTATTACTTATTCCTCAGGGTCTGTGCTTCTAATAAACCTGAGTCAAACAAATAATTTCTGATTCCTCAGGGCTTGTGCCTCTAACAAAGCTGAGTTAAACAAATCCTCACTGATCCTCAGGGCTTGTGTCTCTAACAAACCTGAGTCCAACAATTATTACTTATTCGTCAGGGTCTGTGCTTCTAATAAACCTGAGTCAAACAAATAATTTCTGATTCCTCAGGGCTTGTGCCTCTAACAAACCTGAGTCCAACAAATCGTGACTAATTCTTTAGGGGTTGTGCCTTTATCAAACGTAAGTCCAGCATCATGCACCCACTCACACTCAAGCACTCTCACGGGCCCTCACAGTGGGCTGGTGAGGGGGCGGCACTTGTGACAATAAAAGACGCAGCCTAAGAGAGCTGGGGAGATCTGTCCTTGAAGCAAGAGCCTAGGAGTTGTTTTGACTCATGACCTCCAATTGATGCAGCCGAGTACATCGCACCGTGCAACCAGTTCTCCTCACCTGCATCCTTTCCTGCTACACTGTCATCGTAAGATTGTCCCACGAAAGCTAAGTATAAAACTGTATCACTTTCTCTACTTTTATACCATATTTCTAGGAAACCACCTGAGTAACCAACATATAGTGTTTCTACTGTAGTAAGTAATTGTCTATTTAGTATTATTAGGTGTTTAGCCAGACTATATTTGTTATTATACAGTATATTAGTCATGTTATAATAGTATTATTTTTATTAAATATTTTTGCTTAATGCTAGTACTCTGTGTTATTGTGTCAATTGTGGTACTGGTCATTAGACAAACTTCTCTGGGTATACCTTTGTCTGTCAGCCACATGTCGTGCAAGCACCATTTTGGCCATGACCGCATGGACAATAACTTACTGTGGATGTAAGTTTAATTCTTGCTTTAATTTAACTTTAGCTGCGGTTCTATTTTAGATATGCTGCGCTAGACATTTGCTGTTGTTGCTAATGTTGAGTAGCAATTTTGGCACACAATCAAGTGTGGTGCACACATTTGAATAGCGCCAATTCCCATGCAAAGAATTGCAGCAACAGTGAAATCTATTGCTCACCCAACATAAAAATGGCATAGTCGTCAGTATTAACGTATACACCCCGCAACAAAGTGGCAGCAGGATATCCGCAGAAGTCATTAATATTAATGATTAATAACCATATTGACACATTTCCTAGAATTTTTTCCTGGGCAATTTAGTCAGTAAGTCTCCCAAGTTATTCTTGTGTGTCAATACAACACGTGACAAGAGTGGTGTGTTTTCGTATTGTCACATTGCAAGGGGCTTATTCACTAAACAGTGGCAGGCTGATAAGCCATTTTGTGATGAATTTTAGAGAGATTTAGGTCGGGGCATTGTGATTAGTTTTGCTGATTAGATTGTGGATCACAGTGTGATGTTGACTGATGGATCTAATTCAGCCCCATTTCCATTGGGAGGCCATGTTGGTGGAGTCACACCCTGAGAAAGATTTATGTTGGTGGAGTTATAATCTATCTATCTAACTATCTATCTATCTATCTATCTATCTATCTATCTATCTATCTATCTATCTATCTATATGTGTGTGTGTGTATCACTGTACTATTTCAGCAAATTTAATTATAGAGTTGTGTGCTTTCTATGGAGAGTAACTAACATTAAAGCTGTACTGTAATTATAACCTTCTATGCCCTTTAAACAGAGTAACTAACTTTAAAGGTCAATCTTCAATTAAGATAAGGGAAAAACCTGGAAAACTTGTCAAGGGGGGCAGGGCATTGTTCTCATAGGACGAATATTGTCCCCTTCTGTTATCTGTCGGTCTTACAACCAGATTCCACATCTGAGAAGAGATGTCTTACACTAGGTAAAAGGGGCGGGAGGGGAACTTTGCTTGTGAATATCTCTCAATCCGTAAAGGTTTGAGAGATAAGACTTATATTGTTCTTCATGTTTTTAATGCCTACAAAATAAAATAAAGATAAAACGAAGTATTGCTATCCCTTTAACTTAGGGGTCTATCCTAAGATGGAGAGCAGAGCTGTGGCAGAAGTGGGTTGGTGAACAAATTGTTGGTAAACAATGAATGTCTGGAAACTAACAATGCCTGTAAGAAAGAGTTACAAGAAACTACTACCCTGCTAATTAATAAACTGGACTGTAGTCGCTCCCTTTTATGGACGTGAAAAATGAGTATAATTTTCTCTTTTTTTACATTATATTTGTGCTTTTGACCATAATTCACTAAGTTATAGACATTTTTATGTTCACCACTTAGCAGTATTCCCTGAATAAGATGCCAGTTTTCAGCACTGAAAAGGTTAATTTCCTTTGTTTAAAATTGACCCTTACAGGCCAGAAAACAGTAGAAACCAGTTCTATCTGGTCTTCAGAGAATGCATGGCCAAAACCAGTTATTCCAGTTTTAAGAAGGCATTGGTTTCAGGAGGCAGGGAATGGGAGGAGAGTGGGTGGATCATAGGAGGAGAGAATAGGAAAATTACTGGGCAGGCCATATTTTATTTAATCCCATGCCCTGAGCCAGGGATTGGGGATTGCATCTTGGAGAGGAGAGAAAGTGGGTTTGCATCTTGGAAAGGAGAGGAAGGGATCCACATTTCAAACCACAGGAAAAAAGTATGTGCGCGATCCCCTACTATGGTTCCTGGGTTCTGGCATCATCACCATACGAAAACCTGGGATTGGATAAGTACAAAATTATATCAATTTTTGGATATTTTTATACTTAAAAAAAAAATGAAAACTAAACTTGACTTGGACAAAGCCATGCAAGTCTCTTTGCAATAGCATATAACATGTACTCAGTGTATTGATGTTTTTGTATATGTAGCTACAATATGTTTATGTTAATTGTGTTATATTTTATAACATTGTTTTATTAAATATTATTATCTTTGCTGGTGTCCGAGTGATTGTCAAAGTGGGGGTTAACTGTTAGGACATAATTCTGCCAAAATATCTGATGTTAATCGGTTGGCTTATGGGGTATTATGCAATTGCATTTGGTTCCAATAACTGTGCTAGAGCCTCTTTTGTTGTCAGTGTAAGCTACTCTGCTTGTGCTAAGCCACACAGCCTGTGTCTTTTGTTCATTGACTTCATTTTGGATCCAGCACATGTTCATTGACTCCATTTTTTTGGAGCAAGCACATGGTCTGATGCCATCTTGGAACTCTCAAGCCACATGGTCAAAGGCTCGATTTGGAGCAAGCACATGGTATATGAGTTTGCAGCTCTTTTCACACTAACATTTAGATTTAACTTTAACACAGCAGTTATTATGAAACCCTTTGCACCAATTAATTCATCCAAAGCCACGAACCGCAACAACTGGCATAGTTGTCAAGATTTTGCCAGAATTATGAATATACATTTTTAATTTTTTTTTTATTATTTTATAAAAGTAATATTTTTTTAGTCAGTGGGCCTCTCAAGTTATTTTTGGATGACAATACCATACCGCAACTAGAGGGTTGTGTTTTAGTGTTGTCTTTGCTGCAAGAGACGTAGTGGTAGATTTAAAGGCAGGCGTTATAAAAAAAAATGACCGTTGTGTGTTTTAACGTGCAGTAAGCCATTTAAAGATCCATCTTCAGAACAGCTAACGGCAGTTTGCTAATCCTTATGGCCAATAGACTTATGTGCATTGAGATTCATGGAACAAGATTCCCCAGAACCATTTAAAGGAGTGTGGTACTCCTAACGGCTGAAAAAAGATACAGTTAACAGGTAAAGGTTAAGACCTAGTTTTCTTAGACACATAACAGTAAAAAAAAAACCCGTTAGTAAAACAGAAAAAACGCATATCGCACAAGCATGCAAATGGAAAAATTAACCCGTGCAAAGCCAAAATAATATGAAAAAACATGTTCTGCAACACAAAACACTGTCACACACAACACAACAACCAAGCAACACCACAGGGACAATGCCTTCCAAAAAAACACCAACACAACATGTCATGGAACAATGGGGGTTATCACACAACACGGGCACCTGCCATACAAAACAAGCTCACCTGTGCAACATCACCAGACAATCCAGACACAACCTGCACCCCACAACTTCATAGCCACAACTGAAAGAGACACAGCAATCAGAACACAACACATTTCAAAACACAGACACACCTGTAAACACTTACCTGGACAACAAACAACCTTCCCATTTATCATCACTCACCTCCTCACCACACCTACACATCTCCCTACCACGTACTTAAAGGGACAGCTCACTACACTCACTTGTGGCTTGTTTTCCACTCAGGGAAAGAGATAGAGAGAGCGAGAGAGACACACACACACACACACACACACAGAGACAGAGAACAATCAGTATTTTGGCTTACAGATGTGAAGACTGCGGAGAAGGCATGCAAGGGAGATAACTAGGGAACACCAGCAAACCCCAGGCACACCTGATCAACAGCCTTCACCTGCTGCAAGTGAGGAGGCTCTGGCTCAAGAGCCACACAGGAGCCCATCCCCACCTGGAGGACAGCAGCTGCCTGCAGATGCACAGTTGCAGCATCAGGATGCTCCCCAGCAACAGGATGCTCCGCAGCTGCCACAGGGACCCCTGGAGCAACATAGGATGTATAGACGACCGCCAAGGCCCAGGGTATACCACCCAAGGGTTACTCTCTTTGGAATGACCAGTGATGAGGTGATTGATCACTATAGGTTGAGGCCGCCCAGCATCATTGCCCTGTAAGAGGTCATCAAGGATCAGATGGATCTGATTTACATCCACAACCATGCCCAGTCTGGCTTGCAAAAACTCCTGTGTGCCATACACTTTATGGCAAGTGGCACCTTCCAGTCGACTGAAGGTTACGCATCTGGCATGTCACAGGCCACATTCTCCAGGGTGCTGGCCCAGGTCTTGCCAGCCCCCAAAAGCAAGGCCAGTAGATATATCCATTTTCCCACCACCGACATGGAGTGGACACATCTGAAGCAAGGCTTTTATGCAAGGGGAGGCATGCCCAGGGTCATGAGTGCAATAGATGGCACCCATGTCCGTATCAAAGCTCCAGCACGTGATGCACATATCTACATTAACCTCAAAAACTTCTACTCCATGAATGTACAGATAGTGTGTGACAGCAACTTGAGGATCATGAATGTCTGTGCAAAGTATCCTGGGAGCTGTCATGATTCCTACATTCTCCAAAACTCCTCAATACACAGAGACTTCGAGAATGGAACTTATACAGAGGGATGGATTTTGGGTGAGTTAACAATATTAAGTCACACCATATCCACAGGTGTACACACAACACTGCTCACCATGCTCCTGACTCACAGCTAGTACATCCACCTCAGAAAACATCATTCACACAACATGTGCTCCCTGTCTTACCATGTCACTCACTTTCCACAGGTGATGCTAGCTATGGCTGCAAATCATGACTCCTCACCCTGATTGCCAATCCCCAAACAAATGGCCAGAAGTGATTCAACCAGGCTCATGGCAGAATGAGGAATGCCATTGAGCAGACCTTCAGGTTCCTCAAGTCTCGATTCAGATGTCTGGACCACTCGGGGGGAGCACTGCAGTATGCACCAGGAAAAGTGTGTGACATCATAATGGCGTGTGCAATACTGCACAACATTGCAGTGGACACTAGGCTGGTGGATGATATCCAGGCCCCCCCCCATACCTGAAGTGCCCGTGGACATTGGCCATGATGAAGAGACCCTGAGAGGGGCACAAATGAGAGACAGGCTCATCAGGGACCACTTAAGCTCTGAGTATCAGACAGGCATTCACACAATCCATGCATGTCCATCATCAGTCCTGTGAATTGGTGCCAACACTTTAACCACACCACACATGATGTTCTGTTTCACTCCACAGGATCAATGACACAGCCCTGACACTGGCAGCAGTATGGCCCCAAACATCATCCATACCATGGACGTGGCATATTGTGTCTGGGGATTCCCAAACCATCTTCCATTCCCTTCTCCACATTGACATTGCTACCTCAAGGATATCATGCATACACCCAGGAGAACCAAGGTACAACACAAAACCCATGTTCAGCATCTTCCAGGGCTTGATTGACATCAACTAACGTGATTTGACATGATCATAGCCATAGCAACCATGGTACCCTTGTAGCGAAAGAGCATTCTCCAATGCAATGCATTGGATAACACTCTGTCACATCAGGGGTTAAAGGGCCATTGCAGTAAACATGGGACCTGTAGTTTGCTGGAGATGAGAAGAACAGCAGAGGGATGGATCTACAGTGGTATTGTTACACAACATAGAGGTCATGAAATGTGGATCAGATCTCCAGGGACACCATGCTGACCTGTGTGTGCAGTGATATGTGCCCTTGACATAAATACACACATCAACAAATATGTCCTAATAGTTCCATGAAACAAATAAAATTGGGCTGCCACTGTCACTCTGACAGTGGCAGCCCAAAGTCATTGGTTTCATGGAGCTATCAAAACATATTTGTTGATGTGTGTATTTATGTCAGGGACAAATATCCTAGAGCTGGTTGACATCCCCTTGGTTCTCTCCATAATGGGTTACAGACAAGTAGACAACACATTACAAAGCAGTGGTTTGTGTACTCCCCTGTAACGGAAACAATTAAGGGGATAATGATGTTGAAGCTGTTGCATGGAGATCAGTTGGAGGGTGCTGCTCCAAATCCTGTCTTCTTGTCCCACAGGCATCCATAGCATGATCTATCCTTGAACAGAGGTGTTTCAATGTGACTGGACTGAAGTCTTGACAACACTTCCATGAAGCTCACTTCTTGATGTTTCAGATGATTGTGTTGGTGATGCAATGTTTGACCTGATGTTCACAGCAACCTCTACTGGAACATTCACATATCCACACAAGACACAAATTCAAGTGTGTACTAACATCCAGGTATCAAACCTGTACAGTAAGAATGCTCATCTACAGGGCTAACAAACTTTGTGGACAACACATGAGCAGTTAAGTAGTGTTTCTAAAGTATTCATATTTAGTTGAAATGTACCTTTTGTGTGCTCATACAAGTGTTTAATGCATATATAGGTAATATACCCAGAAAACACATGTATGTTTTACTGTAGTTTGAGACACAATAAAGGAGAACCATCACTATTCTATCTGTGTCTGTATGAATAAATGTTGGATTGGTGGAACCACACTCAGGGTTAGAGTATCCCTCATACATGGGAAGGCATGACCTACATTACAGGAGTCCATTACTTGTTTGGTCATGAGTGGACTCTGTTATGTATTCATGCAAACAGATGATGGCAGTGATACACTAATGTGTGTTGGGAGTGATAAAGAGGTGATACAGGGGACATACTTCCACAGTGATTTCATGTCCACGGTTTCTGTGTTTCTCAATGTAATCAATGTTCTGAGATTGCTTTAGTTTGACATATCTCAGTACATGGGCTACATCAACAAACAACCAGACTAAGTGGACATGTGTTATCACTGATGAAGTCTGTTACAACCTTAGTAAAACAACAACACAACTTACTAGATAACCCAATGCTCAGCCTAAGGTTTCAATGTGTGTGCTACACATTGAAATCCTAGGGTGAACATTGGGTTCTCCAGTAAGTTTGGCTGTGATTCATACTCTTATTGTGAAATTGATTTACTGGAGAACCCAATGCTCACCTTAGGATTTCAATGTGTAGCACACACATTGAAATCCTAGGGTGAACATTGGGTTACCCAGTAAGTCAGTTTCACAATAAGAGTTTGAATCAAAGAATATTTTGCTGTCCTGCTTGTTAGTTCTTTGCTAATAGTTGTTTGTTTGTTTAACCTCTTAAACACAACAATTGATGCAGATGAATGTTCACAGTGTTGCACCAGTTGTTCTGCCAAGGGGTATGTTTAGATCAAATTCAACCCACATCATGGCCATATAACACTGTCATGTTATTTGCCTCCAGGGATATATTACCAGTTGAATTTGTGCAATTTGTGTGAGACCCCATGTTGTAACATCCCATAAAAATGTTACCTGGGCTGAAGTTGCATTCACTGCATTGCTTGGCAATGCATTGGAGACATCTCTACCACCCAATCTGTCACTAAACACAAAGCATATCAGACAGGATTCAAAAGCACAATGTTTTGGTTTTTTTTATTGAGGGGGAAAATAACAAGTTGGGCAGGATATTTTTTTTTGGGGGGGGACCTTCAACTGGGTGCCAGAGGTGGATGCCTTGGCTGACTGCCTGGTCACCCTTTGCACCCTTGGTGTACCTTTAGGGGTCACACTGAAGGGAGTGGTGGGTGCAGTGGGCCCCTCTGCCGACCACTGCTCCCTCTCCACATGCAAGTTCTCCCTGTGGTTGTGGTCTCGGAACTCCACCAGTAGCTGCCCCATCATGTCCATCATCCCTGTATGGTACCGATGGAGTTGTGTGGTCTGTACCATGTGCTCTACCTCCAGGGCATGTATCTGTGCTTCAATTCTTGAGGTGTTCCTCCAGAATTCCATTCTGAGCCTTGTGAGGTTCCTGTTGGCCCTCTGGAATTCCCAGATTAGCCTCCTCTGGAGCATCATGCACTCCACCTCCATCCCCCCATGCGTGTGCTGCTGGTGGTGGTGGATATGCCTGGTGAGTCTTCTGGTGTGGTTGCTGCTGGTGGAGTGCCTGCTGCTGCTGTGTCTTCTGCTGCTGCTGTGTCTGCTGCTGTTTTGTCTTCTGCTGCTGCTGTGTCTGCTGCTGCTATATCTGCTGCTGCTGAGTCCGCTGGTGGAGAGGATGCTGCAGATGATCGGCATGTGCCCACCACATCTAGAGACTCAGAGCTGCCAAATGATATCTACGGTGGTGGTGTAAAGCGTTCCCTCGGTACAGGGCGCTGGGGCTCCCCAATCAGGCCCAGGTGTTGGTAATCTAGTGACCAAGGGTCATACCTTGACCACTGGTAGGTGCTTGGTCCCCACCTGGGATCATACCGGGAGCCAGACATGATAGTAGGTCCATGTGATGGTAATATGGGCCATATTTAGGGGTGGCCACTGTCCCTGGCAGCCACTGCCTCCCTGGTGGTGCTGCTGCTGCTGGAGGGTAGTCTCTTTACTCCTGTGTCATCCAGGCACTGTATTGGGTTGAAGCAGGTGCTGGTGCAGGTGGAGCAGCTTATGGATCATCAAATGTTGGTGCAGGTGGAGCAGCTGGTAGAGAAGCAGGTGTCATTGCAGGTGGAGCAGAAAGTTGAGCAGCTGATGGAGCAGCAGGTGTCAGTGCAGGTGGTGCAGGTGGAGCAGCAAGTTGAGCAGCTGGTGAAGCAGCAGGGGTTGGAGCAGGTGTTGATGGTGGGTATGGTGACCACTGGCTTGTCCCCTCCTCTGCGTACTCCTCACTGGGTGGTGATTTAGCCTCCTCCATGAGCTCCTGCTCTGCTGGAGGCCCCTACGCTGTGTGGGTAAATGAGATGGTGTGATTAGTAAATGTAGCAATGACAGGATTAACGGGATAGTAATGGTTAATTTCACCTTGATGTAATATTGTAGGCATTCTAAAAAGCTGCAGATTCCAGTCATTTGACCAGAAAGAGGCTCTTCAGCAGAGGCAAAATTGGACTATTTAGAGATAAATACTTCACTTGAATGGTCTACGAAGTGTGCTTGCAAACCAATGTCAGATTTATCTTTGAATAGCATAATTTTGCCTCTGCTGAAGAGCCTCCATCTGTACTATCCCATACAATGTACACAGAAATAAAAATGGTCTAATATCTATGTGGATATGTACCTTTCATTTGTGTACAGATATATCTTACCAAGATATGAACCCAGAGATCAGTTCAGTATGAATGCTTGCTTTACTGGCTATATGTGTGCAAGCATCAAAACTTCTATTGATATCATAGAGCAAAACATACCTAGTATATCCCACCTTACTTAGATGGGATATACTAGGTATGTTTTTATTTATGATATATTTGTACACATATAAAAGGTACATAGCCACATATATGTCATACAATTTTTCTTTCTGTGTACAGATATAATTTTAAAAGATCTGCAGTATAATTAAACTGTTATTCATCCCTATCTTTTTAGTTTTATCCTATACAATGCAAAGTAGTTGACATGTGACGCTCTGTTTGTCATGATGGTATTCTATGCATTGCGTTGTGATGCATGGGATACCACCATGGCAAATTGATGAACTTCACAGGATCCTGTCCATTAGGTCTGTTCCAGTTCAATCTTGAAGGGCAACAATCAAGCCAGTAGTGAAGGATATCTTTGATACCTGTTGTTTTTCTGGATAAGCCCATCCATCCTCCTGAGTGAGGCAGCTATACTCAATCAGAGATATCCATCATTCATGGCGTGTTGGTGAACAAACTACAATGGTTCATATTTGGTTCCCATGTGTATCCTGCAAATAGTGGCTGGTGTAACATCCATCCATGGCATCACCACTCCTGAGGATCCATGTGAGAATTAAATGTGAGATATGTCATATCAAGCTAGAGTAAATGATTGCATACACAACACATTTCCTACATTTTTCTCTTTTAATTCCGGGAAATTATTTTAGGCCTGTGTGTTGCACATACAACCAGTTATTCCCAGTGGCACCTTGATGTGTGACCTGATCCATCCTTGTTGTGATTCAGTAAGTGGTGATGAAGACCTTATGAATTGAACATGATGCTGACTTCTCCAGTGATCTAATTTCCCCATTTCCATTGTTTTCTACAGAGGCTATACAATGGGACCTTAGCAACTTGATTCATGTTATTGAATAGTCTCCATAGTCTATAATTGGGATTGGTGAAGTGAGGGTATGTAAGGGTTAATTTCTCTCCATCATCTCTTTTTCATCTTTTTCACCACTTAATGAATGTCCCCTGTGTAGCATGTAACTGTTAGCCTATAGACTTGTCTTTGTTTTCTGGTTAACCCTTTGAGAGCCAGAGGGGTTGCCAAAGCATTGTCGAGTGATGAACTAATAATCCCTCTAGCACTCAAGGGGTTATGTTCTGGTTTCCCTGTGGGTACATGGGTGACATTGTGTAGGAGCAGGTATGATGTTTAACATACAACACTTTTATGAGCATGGTTTGTGTGGATTGTGTGTGATCAGCACAACAACATGAGGGTTAACCTGGGACTTGGACAGGTTTGGGCCTGGTTGCACTTTGACATTTGTCCTTGCATTGTGTCCTGTTTTAACCCTCAGGGTGCTGTGTTGGTGCAGTTGTGTGAATGAATGATGGGTATATGTTGGGATGTGACTGTGTTTGTGTATAATGGTTGTGTGGGTTGATGTGGTGTGTGGTTATGTGATGCTGCACTTATCTGTAGTGTGGATGCTCCTCTCTTTCCCAGTGTCAGATCCTCCTGGGACCCCCTCAATGATTGTGGAGGACGTGGTCTGCAGCAGCATCTCCTCGCAGCGGTTGTAGGTGATGTCTACCAGTGGATCACCTCCGGTGCCTTGGGCATACAGGGCGGCATCCCCCATCTTCTTTTTCACCTGCCTCTTGCAGTCACCCCATCTCTGCAGCTGGCCACTACACTCACCCAGCTGCAGATCTGGTTCCAGACCAGGGACCCTCTCCCTTGGAAAAAGTACACTCTCCCCCTCACTATTCTCTTCCCCTGATCCTGTCCTCCACAATGGGCTACTACTATGGGCAGATGGAATGCCATAGCAGAAGAGCTAGTACGTTAAGTTGCTCCTGTGTACCAAAAGGTTGGTGAAGAGATAGGAGGTGTGGCACTTAAGCTTGAGAGCAGGGCTGCAGCAGAAGTGGGTTGGATTATCTTCCATGCCTTAAAAAATGAGATAGTAAAGAGACAGGCCCCTAGAAAATGATTTAGGTGATGTTTGGAAAATAACAATGTCCTTAAGAATGAATTACAGGAGACTAATAATCTCCTAATCAGTAAATTGAACCACAGTCGCTCTAAAAGGGGTAACTGCCATAAACCACTAGAAGGGTGAGAAAAATGACTAAAGAATCCAATGTGGACCACAAGGCATTTTTCTCTTCCTCCTCTGATAATGATGATTCATACTATTAAGTTTCCTTTGATGATGATAGGGTGGATAGCTACAAAGCTCACCCCCTTATCACCCAAAAGAGAAAATGCAAGGTACACAGAGACTGTGATGGTAACGAGGAGATGCATGAATTTGCACTTGATTAAATAAATGAAGTAGTGTGAGGATACTGACAACTAGAGTTAACCGAGATTACAAAACTCTATAAGCAAACTTAGAATTAAAGAATTGGTGAGTGTATGGGATAGTGGAGCAGATAAGATCATTCTTAATGCTGATTAAGACGTAAATATTGGTCAGCTCACCACAGCTTACACAATTCAAGGTAATTTAAGTTTATTGGATATCATTAAACACACTTTATTAAAGGGTTCTCTACATCACACTGACATTGAACCACATACACAATAGCACACCATAAAAGAAGCTATAACCAGAGCCACTATTATGGGTTGTGTAACAGGGTTAGAATTGTCATTGGGAGGGGCCTGATGCAGAGGAATTCACTGCAAGCATGAGCGCTAGGTTTCTAATGACAGCCCCCAGTGCTAAAAGAGGTCCCCTATTGTTTATGTTAAATGGTACGGCAGAAAATTGACAGATTTTTGTGATCACGCAAAGGTTAGTGGAATTGGGAGAATGTAATAGAGAGGAAAAGTTTAACCAGAAGAAGGGTGTCTCTATGGCTAGTAAGTCAGAAAAAGGGGATACTGTAAAACCAACCAAGGTTAAACCTAGATGTGATAAAAATGAGGATGTTTCACAGAACATTAGAATATATAGGAAGGAGCTGATTGCTGATTTTGTAAAGGCTGGTATAGATGAAGAGTCATTTACAGGAGTTAGTACTGGTGTCTGCCTCTAAGGGTCCCATACAGGTTGAAAAGTTAATTACTTTTGATGAGGTTCCCATTTCTGCAGCTAAAAACACTGAGACAAGTTTCATATATACCCAACCTAAAGACAATATTCTTGAGTCTAATCTTTGTCCTCCTATTCCCCATTCTAGGAAAACAAAGTCTCTGTATCCAACTGCTGAATTGAGAGCCATTGCGAAACAAGGCATAGAGGACAGATGGGACATCAGATCCCCAGCACAGAGCATGTTACCCATCATGGTTGGTGATTGATGGCCCCATGTTCTTCTGACTGTATGGTGGGGAAATGGAACATACCACACCAAGGTTCTAGCTTTAGTTTATACTGGGGCTGATGTAACAGTGCTACAGGGGAACCCTTCACATTTTGCAGGCCTGATAGTCCACATAGAGAGTAACTAAAGCTGTCCAAACAGTCATGTTAGCCATAAACAAAGGTCCCTGATTTGAGGCTAATATTTTGTTTACCAAATTACTTGACAACATCTTGGAGATAGACATATTGGGTTGCAGTACAGAGACACAGTGGGGTGTGTTCAAGTTTGATTTTCCTCACAAACCCTCATATGTCAATTTCGTAAAGAGGGTGATGAGAGGAAATGCAAACTGGACATGTGTGGTCATTCTTCCTCCCTGCAGCCCAGTAAGGCTGAAGCAGTACTGACAGCCAGGAGGACTGAAGAAAATCAGTAAAACAATTGCTGAATTGTTGAGGTCAGGTCTAGCTCGTCCTCCAATAAGCCCCTTTAATGCACCTATGTTTCCTGTTAAGAAGCCTGATGGCTCATGGCATATGACGATTCATTATAGGGGCCTCAATAAAGTTGCTTCTTCCCCAATATTTTCTCTGTTATTGAGGCTATAGCCAAGCAGGCACAAGAGTGGCATGCAGTGATTGATCTAGCGAATGCCTTCTTTTCAATTGCACCAGAGTCACAAGATCAATTTGCTTTCACTTGGGAAGGACATCAATATACTTTTTAGGTGGTGCCCCAAGGCACCTTACACTCCCCCTCCATAAGCCATGGACTGGTTGCCAGAGGCTTAAGCCAACTTAACTTGAAAGTACCTGTTTTCTACTACATTGATGACATCATGATTACTGGAAGTAAATAGGAAGTGGAGCAAGCATTGACTGTTTTGATTGATTGTATGAATGCCAGAGGATGGGCTGTTAACCAAGACAAAGTGCAGAGTCCCATTCAGGAAGTCAAATTCTTGGAATGATCTGGGCCGGTCCTGTCCACAAGATTCCCCAACCGGTATTGGATACATTACAAAACACACCAACACCAAAGACTTTGAAAGATGCACAAAAGTTGGATATTAGAGGTAATTATACCTCATCTTAGACTTTTGCTACTTTCCATATACAATGTTACGTTCAAAAAATCTATATTTGTTTGGGGAGCAGACTAAGAAAGAGTGTTTAAAGCAGCCAAGGAAGCCATTCTACAGCACGAAGGTCTTGGTCCAATCAAAGCCAGATTCCCTTGTCGACTTGATGTGATGGTGACCAACAACGTTATGTCATGGGATCTGTGGCAGCCCTGTAAGGTTAAAGGCCAGCAAAAAGTACTAGCTGGGTTCTGGTCCAAGCAACTAATTGGAGCTCAATAACGGTACTTGCCCCTGGAAAAGAACTTACTAGCTCCCTATATTGCCCTGCAGCATGTAGAGACTATAATCCAAAAGGCCCCAGTGTCTGTGGAAACAGACTTACCAATTGCAGGCTGGGTGCATGAAGGGAGCCTACCCATATGCGCAGAGGCGGCACAAAACCAGACACTTATGAAGTGGTAATGGTACCTACAAGAATCAGGTGGAATACAAGCTGGTGAAGTAAAGGACTTAACTAGGCTTCTCAACGGTCTGGTGACTGTCACGGTTTGTTAAGACTCTCAGACATAAGGTTAGATAAAAACACAACTTTATTGAAAAGTTTAAGACAATCCCATAGGGTTTTATACACATACAGACAATACATAGAATAGGCAAATGTCCATAACAGTAGCAATACAGGTTCTACCGGCCTTGCCAATATACCGGGCAAGGCAACCTGGATGAATACCAATAGGTGGCTCTACCGGCCCTGCCAAATACCGGGCAAGGCAGCCTAATGGAAACCAAAGAATAGGCTCTACCGGCCTTGCCAATATACCGGGCAAGGCAGCCTGATAGAATAGATGTAGTGGGCTCTACCGGCCTTGCCAATACCGGGTAAGGCAACCTTGTGATGGAATAATAAGAGGTTCTACCAGCCTTACCAATATACTGGGCAAGGCAGCCAGACGGAATACCAAGTTAGTGGGCTCTACCGGCCTTGCCAATACTGGGTAAGGCAACCTTGAGATGGAATAATAAAAGGTTCTACCGGCCTTACCAATATACCGGGCAAGGCAGCCCAAAAGGAAGGTGACAACCACAATGACCTCAGGGACTGTCAGATGGGCAATAGACAGCAGTGACAAACATAAAGGCTACCAGGTCAGTGGTTTCACTAGAGTCTGACACTCAGTATCCGTGTACATCGGAATGGTAGCTGTCTAGGACTGGACAACGCACTGAGAAGCCTCAAGTGCAAGAGCAAGAGACAAGGAGTAAACCAGTGCCCTTATGTTGGGAAACATCAAGCATAATATTGAGTAAACCCACAGGTCAAGGAGCAAACCAACGCCCTCACGTTGGTAACCAACAGACAATAATGTAGGCCAGGTAATGGAGCAAACCAGCGACCGAACGCTGGAGGGAGCAGGCTAGTAATAGCAAAGCCGTCAGGTCAAGGAACAAGCCAGTGTCCGCACACTGGTACCAACAGGCTGAAAAGTATAGCCGCAAGGCTAACGGAGCAAACCAGCGTCCGCACGCTGGGAACCAACAATATCAAGTATAGGCCGCAAGGCCAAGGAGCGAACCAGCGTCCGCACGCTGAGACCAACAGGCTGTCAAATGTAGCCGCAAGGCTAATGGAGCGAACCAGCGTCCACACGCTGGGAACCAACAGATACCGTATAGGCCGCAAGGCCAAGGAACGAACCAGCGCCCGCACGCTGGGACCGACAAGCTGTAAATGTAGCCGCAAGGCCAATGGAGCGAACCAGCGTCCGCACTCTGGGAACCAACAGATAGAGTATAGGCCGCAAGACCAAGGAGTGAACCAGCGTCAGCACGCTGGGAACCAACAGTATTGTATATAGGCCGCAAGGCCAATGGAGCAAACCAGCGTCCGCACACTGGAACCAACAGGCTGTGAGTGTAGCTGCAAGGCTAATGGAGCAAACCAGCGTTCGCACCCTGGGAACCAGCAGGATAGCGACTGTCGCCAAAGCGACTGATGACAATGTTGCCACGGGTGCAGGAACTGGAAGCAGGAAACGAACAGGAACCAGCAGAGATGGTCAACCAGATCAGGAACGGCAAGAGAAGACTGGCAGCAGGAACAGCAACGTCTCACGATGACAACCGGAACTGGACTGGAACCGACACAGCAGGCAGGAACTCAGGAACAGGATGACTCAGCAACTCAGGAACACAGCAACAGGCCCAAATAGCAACAGTAGCAAGGTGAAAGAGGCTGCTGTCAGAGACAACACGAAATGGCAACTAGAGGGTGCCCAGACTGAGTTTAAAAAGGCAATATGAGGCGGGCTGAAGGCAGACAGCCAATGGGAGCACCCTACAGGTAATAGACACATGAATGCAGCAATCACGGGCATCATGATAGTGACATACAAAACTTTGTCACATCCAAATACCTGTGAGATACCTGTGCTACAGCCTTCTCCCTTCAAGACTATCTTGCCTTACGAGGATTTACAAGACAAGACATGGTTTACAGATGGATCAGATGTGATGACCCACAGAGCAGAGGCAGAAACGGAGGCTAGGCCCAAGGTAAACTGCCGCAACAGTAACGGAGACAACACTTGCACTTTGCAGCAGTATAATCGGAGGAAACCGGTGGCACAACTGCCGGAGCAGTAACGAAGGTAGACACTTGTACTGAGCAAAGGGAGTAACGGAGACTAGGCCCAAGGTAAACTGCCATAGCAGTGACGGAGGCAACACTTGCACTCTGCAACAGTATAACCGGAGGCAACTGGTAGCTCAACTGCCGGAGCAGTAACGGAGGCAGACACTTGCACTGAGCAGACGCAGTAACGGAGACTGGCCGCTGATACTCTGCAGGAGGAATGAACCCAATTGCCAGACAGTCAGAATGTCACCTAGACGACACAGCACAGGTACGCCAACCAAGTCGGATAGAATCACGGAGCAGGAACGTCAGCCAAGCCTTGTCGGATCACAGAGCAGGAACGTCAGCCAAGTCGGGTCAGATCACGGAGCAGGAACGTCAGCCAAGCTGGGTCGAATCACGGAGCAGGAACGTGAGAAGAATAGTCAGGCGATCCGGGTCGGTACACAGGGGCAATTTTGGGCTCCAGTTCTTAAAAAAGACATTTTTGAAATGGAAAAAGTACAGAGACGTGCATCAAAACTGATAAAAGGATTGGAGGATTTAAGTTATAATGAGAGACTAGACAAACTGGGTTTGTTTACGTTAGAGAAGAGACATCTAAGGGGTGATATGATTACCAATTACAAATACATTCATGGTCAATAAAAAGAACTAGCCAATGAATTATTTACGCAAAGAGCTGAGCTAAGAACAAGAGGTCATCCATTAAGACTAGAGGAAAGATGCTTTCAAATAAAACTGTCAAAGGATAAATGTAAGGAACCTGGAAAACTTCTCTGAGCCAGGTGAAGCTCAGAGGGTAGCAGGATGCTAGAATTAATGTGAAATGAAGATGAAAAGAACCAGCAATAGCTGGAGTGAGGCTGGATAAACAGGAAAGCCTAGACACTAGAAGAATCCCCAAAAACCAAAAACGCAGTACAAAATCGACGAGAGAATGGTCAGAAACAAGCAAAAGTCAGTGGCTGGCAGCACAGAAATCGAAAGACCGAGATAAGGGCAAAGTCCAGTACACAAAATCCGAAAAGACTGATAGGAACCTAGCGAGGACGTTGGGGAACTCAAAAGCAGAGCACCGAGAATCAGGTCGCCTAGCGTCTCATGGCGTTGTGAACGTCTGATGTCACTCCACAGCACGACGCTGGAAACCCAGAAGCAGGCAAGTGGACAAGGCACGCATGCGCAAACAGGCCGACAGCACAGCGAGAGTGACAGGCAGCAGAGCACAGTATGACAGCTACCACACAGAACGGACGGCCTCCGGACGGACACTGATGCTAGAAAGTCAGGATGAGTGACATGGAAGTCCCGAAAGCAGGAGGGGGCATGGATGTTGGAGAGGGGTTCCCAAGTGCGCTCCTCAGGACCGTACCCGCGCCATTAGATCAGGTACTCCAAACACCCCCAACGCATCCGGGAACAATCAGAGTTGGAGGACAGGATGGGTGATGGTCCTAGTATGGGCTGGGGGCCCAAGGCTTCAGTTGAGAAACGTGGAATGTGGGGTGCACTTTAAAGGAAACAGGTAGATCCAGGCGGTAGGCAGAGGAACTGATGATGTGAGACACTGTGAAGGGCCCTAAGAAGCGAGGTCCCAATGTTCGTAAAGGGCAGGACAGTTGGATGTGTGCTGAGGACAGCCAGACCTTGTCTCCGACCTGATACAGAGGGCTAGGCATACTGTACTTGTCTGCTTGTTTCTTGTAGGATTCCTGTGCCTGATGCAACACTTCCTTTAATTCCTTGTGTAACTGTTGAAGCTCTAGGACACATTGATTCGCATCTACCTCAAGAAAGATAGGTAATGTTGGTTCAGGTTGGAGAAGAATAGGTGCTTGTGTGAAAGCAGTCTTGAGAGTGTTGAAAGCTTGTTCTGCCTCCTCGGACCAGTGAAACTGCTCTTATTTTTTGGTTAACCTGGTGAGAGGCGCTATCAGGCATGAGAAATTTTTGATGAATCTTCTGTAAAAATTGGAGAAGTCAATAAACATTTGAATAGCCTTCTTCTCCGTAGGTCTAGGCCATTTCAAGACAGCGGGAACCTTCTGCGGACTCATCTTGATGCAGCCTGGAGTAATAGTAAAACCAAGGAACTCGATTTCTTGGGTCTCGAATATGCATTTTTCCAATTTAGTATACAGACTGTGTTCCCGAAGGTGGGATAACACCGTAGCCACGTGTTGTCTGTGTGTGGATACAGAAGTAGAGAAGACCAGAATATCATTGAGATAGATTATAAGGAAACGATCTAGGAGGTCTCTGAAGACATCATTTACAAATCATTGAAATGTGACTGGAGCATTACAAAGCTCAAAAGGCATTGCGGTATATTAATAATGGTCATACCAAGGCCGGAAAGCTGGTGGCTGAAGAGATCTGCTCCAATAATTCTGGAAGGAGCAGGAGTGGGTAGCAGTTTTTTATAGTAATTTTATTCAAGTCTCTGTAATCTATGCAGGGTTGTAACCCTTCATCTCTTTTTGGGACAAAAAAGATCACGGCTCCAGCAGGTGAGATGGAGGGGTGGATAAAGCCTCAGTGGAGGTTTTCTGTAATGTAAGTCTTAAGGTGTTGGGCCTCTGGGCCGGATAGTGGATAGATCCGCCCGAATGGAATAGCTGACCCCAGTAGCAGATCAATGGTGCAGTCAAAAGGTTGAGGAAGAGGCAGAGTGGCAGCTTGGACCTCATTGAACACATCAGTGAATGAGTGCGTAAGCAGGGTTGGTGTCATAGGAAGAAACAATACTGCTGGGTCTTCACAGGGGAGACAGTGCTTCTTGTAGTATTGTGACGAAAAGGCAATGGCAGAAGAGAACCAGACTATTTGAAGATCTTGCTTGCCCAACCGTGGGAAGCCAAAGACTATCAGAAACAAAAGAGAAGGGAGTACATCAAAACAGATACTTTCTCTATTACTGGTAGAGGTGTGAAGCATTAGGGGCATGGTCTCCAGTAGAATAGGATTGGACTGTAATGGACTTTGGTCTACCATATGCACTGTGAGGGGTTGCCTCTTTTCCTGCAGAGGAATATCCAAAGAGATGGCAAAATCCTGATTCACGAAGCACCCACTGACCCCTGAGTCTACCATGGCTGTCGTCTCACTCCGTTGACCGCTCCAATGCAATGTAATAGGAATGTACATGTTAGAGAGGGTTTTATGTGAAGCTGCATTAAGAACTGTATTGGTAACTGTTTGGTTACCTGAGGGGGTTAGAGGACGTATAGGACAGCTTCTAAGGAGATGGCTGTTACTATCGCAATAGAGGCAGATGTTTTTGTATATGTAGCTAGAATATGTTTGTTAATTTTGTTATATTTTATAACATTGTTTTATTAAACATATAACATATTATCTTTGCTGGTGTCCGAGTGATTGTCAAATTGGGGGTTAACTGTTAGGATATAATTCTGCCAAAATATATGATATTAATTGGTTGGCTTATGGGGTATTATGCAATTACATTTGGTTCCATTAACTGTGCTAGTGTTTCTTTTGCCTAAGTTATTAGTGTGAGCAATACTGTAAGCTACTGTGCTTGTGCTAAGCCACACAGCCGGTGTTTGTTCATTGACTCCATTTTTTGGAGCAAGCAAATGGTCTGACAACATCTTGGAACTCTCAAGCCACATGGTCAAAGGCTCCATTTTGGAGCAAGCACATGGTATATGGGTTTGCAGTTCTTTTCACACTAGTTATTGCACCAATTGCACCAATTAATTAATCCAAAGCCATGAACTATAACACTCCTATAGGGGTAAAGTGGCATATGCCTCCAGAAACGTGAGAACAGTGAAGGGCCCTATGGGGACCCAGAGCCATTTTTCTCTTCTTCTGAAGAAGAAGATGAGTACTCAAAATACTCATAAGTTTCCTCCTCAGGTGATGATGAAAAGGTGGGCAGCTGTAAAGCTCGCCCACTCATCACCAAGCAGAGGAAACGAAGGGTGCATAGGAACCATGATGGCAACGAGCACATGCATGATAGTACCTGTGATGAGATTAATGAGGTGGTAAGAGGTTACTCACAGTTAGAGCTAACCATGATTACCAAACTCTATAAGCAGACTCTAGACAAGAGCATTGGAGAATGGCTGTTTTGTGTATGGGATACTGGGGCAGATAAGATTATTCTTAATGCAGATGAAGCCGTCAGTATAGGGCAGCTCACAACAAATCTTCAGGTTACACAGATGTTGAGACTGGTAAGACATAGTCAGGGTAATTTTAGTGTAATGGGCATCATTAAACATGCACTACAGAAGGTCTTCCTACATCACACCGACATAGAACCACACACACCATGGCAAACCACCAAGTAAGCTATACTTAGAATCCACATTATGGGTTGTGTAGCAGTTCTAGACAAAGATCAGTGGTTTGGACCAGATGCAGAAGAATTTAACCCCAGCATGTGGTCCAGGTTTTTAAGGACAGGTCTCAGTGAGAAAAGAGGGTCCTTACTGTCAATTGGGGGGTGAAATCTCTTGCCATGTTCCCACGGGAAATTCCGTAAAAACCACATTGTTGTATGCGGGAAAATCCACTTTAAAACCTGCAATTAAAATCTTTGCATTTTTCGCCCATTGGTCAAAATGTTACGGCATTTTTTCAATGGCTAGAAAGTTTCTGCCCATTGATTTACATACTTTTCACCTTTTCGCTATAAAAGCATGATGTATTTGCGCTAGTCAAACACAATAGACAGCTACAGAGCGAGGTAGATGTGCTCTACTGTTCAGTTGTGACCTTGAGGCAAAATCAAGGCAGAAGAGGCTCACAGTGACTGCTATCACTATGAGCATGTTTAAAAATAATAAAAGGAGGAATTGGAAGGACCATTATGTGTCCTGAGTCTGAGTCTGAGGAGGAAGTGAGCACTACAGAAGCAATGCTGGCCAGTCCCACTAAATCACCCCTAGGGTTTTTGGGGAAATTGTTGTCAAGGGAGGAACAAAAGGATAGTAGTAGTAGTGAGAGCAGGACAGGACAGATGTCTGTTACTGCTGCAAGATGTCCTGCGCCTGCTGCCAGATGTGCTATACCTTCTGTAAGATGTGCTGCCCCTGCTGCCAGTGCAACCACCAGTGATGTGCCTGCTGCCAGTATTGCCCTTGCCACCACCAGTGCTATGCCTGCTGCCAATACTGCCCTTGCTGCCACCAGTGCTCTGCCTGGTGCCAGTGCTAAACCTGTTGCCACCAGTACTGAAGCTGCTGTAATACTCAGGAGGGGGAAGCAGCAGATGATTCCAAGTGTGACAGCAGGGGACACTTGCCATCCCCAAGCAGTACCGCCAGTGCTAGTACTACTACTAAGGTCCAGCAGCTTGGTAGCATTAAGAGTGAAGGAGGGGTTAATCAATATCCTCCTATCAATAGTGACTGTGAGGAGGGAGACTCAGGGGTTGAAATTGATGTGGTTGGTGTTAGTATTAGTAGTAGTGAGAGTGATGGTGAAGAAGCCGGTGGGACTAGTGTTAGGAGAGTGGTAGGTTATGTAATTGAGAGAGTCCAGACTAGCAGTCAAGGGAGCCCACACCATTCCCCTGAACCTGGGGGTACCTGCCCCCCACAGGCATTGTCCATGTGGAACATGATCCTGAACAAGGCAGAATTGTCACCACCGTAATAATAACACCTCCACCAGGTTCACAGATCAGCTGCCTGTGCCTGCTGCTACTGCTGCCAGTCTGCCTTCTTCACATCACCAAGAAATGTCAACTGTGACATTAGGGGACCCTCTGTCACATTGCTAGTCACCTCCTCCAACTAGCAGTGAGCATTTGGAATTTGAGGAATTTGCAACTGCTCTAATTCCTGCTGCTGCTGCTGAGTTGCAAGAGCAGCAGAATGCTTATGAGCAGGCTAGTATGCCACAGACCACTGTGGACACAGTGGGAATGGGGTCAACAAGTGATGCAGGATTGCTAGGACAGATTCCACTTGCCGGCAGCAGCAACACATATACCAGAAGTGGTGGGAGCTACTTACGGTGCTGCTACTTCCTCATGTGCATCACTGGAGCTAGTAGCGGCAAGTGGAACCTTCATTATACATCACCCATGTTACTGCTATTGTTGATCGTCACCATTCCCTTTCAGCTGCCTAATCATCCCGCTGCTTAAAAAACTCAGCAGCAGCAAAAACAGCAGTTGCAAATTCCACAATTATGAACTCAGGAGGACATTTGACAATGGCAAGTGATAACTGGACAACATGACCTGCTGTCACTAGACTTGTGCTTTAAAAAATAAATAAATAAAAACAGTCTTCAAATTAAAAAAAAAAAAAAATTTGAGGGTTTTTTTTTTTCTATCAAGTCCTAAAAATCAATGTTTCCTTAGGGTTTGTGCCAAAGAAGCCTAATTCCTACAAACCAATGTTTCTTCAAGGTTTGTGCCTCTAATAAGTCTAAGTCCTACAAATCAATATTTCCACAGGACTTGGGCCTCTAACAACAAATCTAACAAATCACCCTCTACAAAATACTCTGTCAAGTCAAGTATCAGTCCTCCGCAGTGGTAGCTTATGTCAGGAGGTTCCCGTCTCTATCACTTTACATACAAATTTCTTATTTTATTTTGTATTAACAGTCCCCAATCCCAGTAAACAAATCCCACCAACAAACATTCCCTGTTCTACTGATTCTTTCCCCACACCCCACCAACACAGGCACCCTCATGCCCCTTTTATACTATGCCTTTGGGAAATAAAAAAATATTTGCTATCTGTTGTGTAGAAATTCAATGTTCCCATTGATTTCAATGGAATGAGCTAGGCGAAAAAAAGCAGAAAATCGGCACTTTTCACGGGAAATTATTTGCAGAGCAGGAAGTGCCATTATTCGCTGATTTCAGTTTGAGGAGAAATTTTTTGCCCATCCCTGCTGTCAATGCTAAATGATACCGCTGAGAATAGGCAGATATTTATTATTACCTAAAGGTTCATGGAAATGTGGGGGGATATGAAAAGGAAGATAGGTTTAATCAGAAAAGCGGTGTCTCCATGACCATTAAGATGGTGCCACGGTAACTAGACAAAATAAAGATTCTGACAGGTACAGATAAAATCAATACCACTTTATTGAAGGATATATATAATGAATAGCAATTTAGCACTTCCCCAACTTTACCTGAGGTTGGGCGGGGAGACAGTGCTACAGTCCACTACCCAGGAGCTGACACTGAACCTTTGCCTGAATACTGGAACCATGAACACGGCAGGGAACCTAGCCTATGGTTCTGGGTTCCACCTGACATGAAGAGGGTGGTAAGCAGTCAATCTCACCCTAGGACGCTATGGTTAGCAGAGGTGCGATGCCCTAGAACGCTAGTGCAAGAGACACAACACCCTAGAACGCTAGGGTTCCGGCAGGATCCTAGGTAGACCAGAGCGAAACAAGGCCAAATGGTCAGACAGAACCTGGAGTAGTACGGTGGCAATGACCAGGCCTCAGGACCTGCAAGGAGAGGGAGCCAGGACCAAGAATAGTAAAAGCGGAGTCAGACATAGCCAAGGTCAAGCATGTAATGGGTAGTCAGACAAAGCCAGAGTACTTAGCACAGAGTAAGTAGTCAGCCAGGCCAGGGGTCATACATGGATCGGGTAGTTAGATGAAGCCAGAGATCGAGCACGGAACGGGTTGTCAGACAAGGCCAGAGGTTCAGGCACAAATTGGGTAGTCAGACAGAGCCAAGAGTCATACACAGATCGAAATCAGCAGCCAAGAACGGGTCACAACGAGGAATACAAGCAATGCTCAGATAAACCATGAAAGGGCACTGAAGCAATGTTTGGAGGCTGCATTTAAGGCCTCTAGGAGAGGCAGAGCATAGCTCAGTCAATTAGGTAGTGACTACAAAATAACTAGCGCGCTGTATTGACGCACGATGCAAACAGGAAGCCAGGCAGCAAACAGACATGCCGCCAAGCACCAGTGGAGAACTCAGGTAATGCCACGGAGAAGATCACAGGCACCATGATAGTACCCACCCCTCAATGACCTCTCCCTCATGGAAGAGTACCAGGTTTAGATGGAAACCGGGAATGGAACTTGCGGAGTAATGCAGGCGCATGGACATTACCACTGGACACCTAGGAATGCTCTTCAGGACCATAACCCTTCCAGTGTACAAGATATTGTAAGTGACCTCTGACTATATGAGAGTATAGAATGCTTTGGATCTCATTCTCCTCATGATCCTCCCCCTATATGGACCCAGGCTGGACAGGTGCAGAAGGGTAGCTATTACAGATCAATGGCTTAAGTAAGGATACGTGAAACACATTGTGAATGTGCATACCAGTAGGAAGATCCAAGGCATACGTGACAGGGTTGACCCTCTGAAGAACCTGGTAGGGACCTACAAAACAAGGTTTTTTACAAGGCACTTGAAGGTTCAGATTACGAGAGGATAACCACACTCTCTCCCCTACTTGAAAAACTGGAGCCGGGAGTCTCCTACGGTCTGCTTGTCTCTGATAGCCTGCTTGGATCTGTGAAAGGCTCTCTGGGCCCATACCCAAGTGGATCAGAGTTGCTGAAAATGCTCATCCAGAGCCAGAATGTCTTGTGCCCAAAAAGAGTCAGTAAGCAATGATGGCTGGAAACCATAGTTAATCAGGAAAGGAGAACTCTGGAAGGAAGAGTTTGCTGCACCGGTCCATGTCAAACTTAGCCCACGATAACAAGGTCGCCAAGTTATTGTGATGGTCCGAAATGAAGCAGCGAAGAAACTGTTCCAACCTTTGGTTGGATCTTTCAGCAGCACCATTCGAGTGATGTAGGTGGAGGAGAACGAGAGTTGAATCCCCATCTGATTACAGAAGGTCATCCAAAATTGGGACACAAACTGGCTTCCTCGAACCGAGACCAACTCCTTGGGCACTCAGTGGAGTTGAAACACCTCTTTTGCGAACACCTCGGCCAGTTCTCTAGAGGAAGGAAGTCCCTTCAAAGGGGCAAAGTGGGCCATCTTGGAAAATCAGTCAGCTATCATCAAAATCACTGTGTACCCCTTGGACGCTGGCAGTTCCACCATAAAGTCTATGGACAAATGTGACCAAGGATGCTCTCCATTAGGAACTGTTTGAAGTAGGCCTACAGGAAGATGTCTCTGGGTCTTAGCACGAACACAAATAGAACAAGCTGCTATAAAAGTAAACTGGGCCACCAACAAGAGCTTGGAGACAGACCAAATTAATTGGTCACTGCCAATATGTCCAGCAGCCTTCAAAGGAGTTATATGTCTCCAACAATCTGGTGTGAAGGGACTCAGGTACAAAGCATTTACCACTGCGTTTGTCTGCAGGAGCAGAGGCTTAGGAGGCCAGAATCTACTATCCCAGGGGAGATATGATACTAATACTTATAGTAGCCAAAATCCGATCGGACGGAATGATAAGTACTGGTGTATTTTCAGTCTCAACGTCAGGTCTGAACTGCCTAGACAGAGCATCTGCTCTAACATTCTTGGTAACAGGGAGGTCTGAGACCACAAAGTTGAACCTGGACAAAAATAATGCCCACAGGGCCTGCCATTGGTACAGCCTCTTAGCCTCTGACAAATAAGTCAGATTCTTATGGGGAGTGAGAATCAGGATTGGGGCACTCATCCCGTCAAGTAGGTAACGCCATTCTCGGAGAGCAAGGATAATGGGCAGGCGTTCACGATCACCAATGTCATACAGACTCTGAGCACTAGACAATTTTTTAGAAAAAACCCACATGGGAGTAGGGTTTTACCAGGCCCTGATTGCTGGGACAGGAGGGCGACTACTCCTGACTCAGACACATTGTCCTCCAGCGTAAAGGGTAGGGCTGGGTTGGGATGAGACAAGATCGGAGCCTTAACAAAAGCAGACTTCAAATCCTCAAATGCCCGGAGAGCACGGGGGGACCATTAAGACAGGTTTGCCCCCTTATGTGTCATGTCAGTCAGTGGTTTAAGCACCGTGGAAAAATTCTTTATAAATCTCCTATAATAGTTGGTAAAACCCAAGAATCTCTGTATGGCTTTTAGCCCTACTGGATGGGGCCATTGCAGAGCTGCCTACAGCATTTGTGGATCCATCACAAGACTGGATGAGGAGATTACATAACCCATGAAGGTCACTTGGGTTTTATGAAATTCACATTTTTCCAACTTACAGAACAGCTTGTTTTCACTCAAAAGTTGTAAAACTGATGCCAGATCCTTCCGATGTTCCGCTAGATTCAGCGAATGGATTAGGATATCATCCAAGTAGGCTACTACACAGCTCTGTAGCAAGTCTCTTAGTACATTGTTAATAAATTCTTGGAAGACCGACGCAGCATTACATGAACTAAATGGCATAACCAAATATTCGTAGTGACTGCTACAATTATTAAATGCAAATTTCCACTCGTCTCCCTCCTTGATTCTGACAAGGTTATAAGCTGCCCTTAGGTCAAGTTTGGTGAACACCATGGAACCCTTAATACGGTTGAACAACTCAGTAATCAACGGTATGCGGTAAGCATTCCTGACCATGTTTGTTCAGGCCTCTATAGTCAATGTAGGGTCTCAACTCCCCATCTTTTTTCTTTACAAAAGAGAACCCTGCACCAGCTTTTGAGGATGACTTATGAATGATCCCTCTGGCTAGGGCGCTGACCACATATTCCTCCATTGCTTGATTCTCCTCTATAAACAAAGGGTATGTGCACTCTTTGGGAGGTATGGCACCTGGTATTAAATTAATAGTACAGTCATATGCCCTGTGCTTTGCAATGTCCTGGCCTCTACCTTATTGAATACCTCAATGAAAGACTGATACTCTGTGGGAAATGAGGTAGAGGTACAAAGGATTTTGATACTGAAGGCAAGACTCGGCACAATAGGATGACCAAGACAAAATATTGTATGTCTGACAATTTATTCTGGGGTTGTTCGTCTGTAGCCAAGGAAACCCCAGAATGATAGCAAATTGAAGAGACTTTATGACTTGGAATTGTAGAGTCTCCAAGTGGAGATCCCCCACCCTTAGAGATAGAGGACAAGTCTCATGAGTCACGTGATGGTTGAAACGGCCTCCTGTTGATAGCCTCAATGGGGAGAGGAGAAGAACGAGGTACCAATGGAATAGCATGTTTGGTAGCGAGTTCTGCATCCATGAAATACCCTGCTGCTCCGGTGTCTATCAATGCCAGAGCCGTGACCGATGATGCAGACCAAGATATAATCACTTCAAGGATGGGTTTCCATTGCATCTGGTCTGGGGACTGTGATACGCCACCCAGGGTCTGTCCCTGACACAACCCTAGGTGCGGGCATTTCCCAGCCGCACAGGACAAGAACGCAACAAATGACCTGCCTTACCACAGTAAAGGCACAGTTCCTCTCTTCAATGGAAGGCCCTCTCCTCCCCTGAAAGGCACGTGAACCCCTGTTGCATAGGTTCGGTACTGATGGTCTCAGCACTAGGAGGCATGGGAGGATAGGGTGGGAGTGTAAAATTAGTTGCCAACCGGGAGGAAGCTTTACGCATCCTTTCTTTAACCAAGGATCTTTCTCTGATCCTAGTATTGATCAGAATTGAAAATGTGAAGAGCTCATCTAGATCCTCCTGCAGCTCACGGACTGCCGTCTCATCCTTAATCAAATCATTTAGCCCTTGTGAACATCAAAGACTCTGTGGAATGCGGTCAAAATTCTGCAAAATTCAAAATTACGGGTTTCTCTGTTTCCCATAATGGGTTGACCACACCAACGCTCTCCCTGACAGGAGGCAAGCTGATTAATGCGCTGATCTTGTAAGTCCATTCTGGCAAGAATGCTAGGCACCTGTGGGTTGCCTGTACCTTCAGTAGTCATGTGGGCCTTTCATACTGTCACGGTAACTAGACAAAATAAAGATTCTGACAGGTACAGATAAAATCAACACCACTTTATTGAAAGATATATATAATGAATAGCAATTTAGCACTTCCCAAACCTTCCCCGGGGTCAGGCGTGGAGACAGTGCTACAGTCCATTACCCAGGAGCTGACACTGAACCTTAGTCTGAATACTGGAACCAGGAACGCAGCAGAGAACCTAGCCTACGGTTCCTGGTACCACCTGAGATGAAGAGGGTGGTAAGCGGTCGATCTCATGGGTTATCATAAAGATATATATATATTTTCATGACACATAGATAGAAGCCTACTACGTAATAATGGGACTGTGATGTTGACATCATAACATTTGGTATTATGAGATCTATGAACATATAGGTATTTATATTCATACTATGGGCTTATTTTATTTTACTGTCCATAGTATTTATTAATGCCTGTTAGTGACCCTCCTCATAGGATATTTATATGGGACTGATTGGATTCTGATATGTATCATTTCTATTTACATTTAAGATCTCGTCCTCATGTACATGTCCGTGATACTATACAATCGGGTTGCTCATTGGTTTGTTTCAAGAGTAGTTTATTTTTAGGAGTTACTTTATTGGATGCAAATCCTTTAACGGCTCACGTATCTGTCGGAATTGGATCGTCCATATGTCAATCAATGTGATTTATTCACTGGTGATGATTTGAACTGATTGCCTGTTGATTGGTTCTTTACATGGGATGATCCCATTTTGTGAATTTAAAAAGAGGCTCGTGTTGAACCATGGCGTTACATACTATGCTGTGAAGAAGTTATGATATGAAACGCGCATCGCGCTTTTTTCTTTTATTTTATATGTAACTTGTTATTTCTGAGACAGGGATTCTGATTTAGGATAGTGGGAGTGTTTCCTCTATGATATTGTAGGTTTAAGGCAAGCCGGAAGTGCCCCGGTACTTTCTGTTTAGAGGCTACTTAGTTTATGCTTACTGAACATCTTTACTAGGTAGTTTACTGGTTAGCCGGATAAGCCCCGGTATTCTTGAGTTCACTTTAGTAGTTACGTAAGGTAACAATTAGATAGTTTAGTGGCAAGCCGGATAAGCCCCGGTGTTTTTGAATAAATTTCAGTAGCTACATTAGGTAACAACGTGATAATTTAGTGGCAAGCCGGATATGCCCCGGTACCTTTGAGTGTACTTAAGTAGTTATGTTACTATAGGGGAGTTCATTGGCAAGCCAGACATGCCCCGGTAATTTGAGTGAACTTTAGGAGTTACGTTAGATATTCATACTGGGAAGTTCTTTTCCTTTGGTTAACGGGCATATGTTCCGGTAATTCTCGTTATGAGACGAGTGTGGGAGAAATAATGGTAGTCTGGATACGTTCTGGTCATTTGTACCATTAAGTTTTACTGTTAACGCTAGATCTCCCTTTCCCTTATATAGTGACTGGATTACCGAGAGTTTATCCATGTATCTATTAGATCAGATACTTTCTATCTTATTGCTACTGTAGCTTAATTTGGATGACTCTTCTATAGGGAATTCAATTATTTGAATTTATTTTGTATCAACAGCGGGACTAGTTCACATTAGATTGGTTAATGACTACCATTGCTTCTGCATTGAATACTTCACGGTTGAGACCTTCAATATCTTTTAAGTGCTAAATACATAATATGCACTTATATATAGACATATTTAGATGGCAAGTCGGATGATGCCACGGTAGTACACAATACTTAGGCCCTGTCTCATATATATTCTTTATGTATACTAATACTATATTATATTTTTTCTTTTTAGAAATTTTAATAAAAGGTTTTATTTCCATTTATTTTTGGACTTAGGGAACACAGTGATTAGCTTTCGCAGGTGTGCTAGCGAAGCAGGGTTTCCTCTTTCTCTTTATTTATTGTTTAGCAATTTGTTTCCCTGCTAGCACCCTGTAAGCAGACTGTGACATACCAAGAGGTCCTGGTTATGTTTTACTAGGTGAGTGCGTGGGTATATTTTTCTTTTGTATTTCACCGTGATAGATAGAAATGGGGGATAATATAAAAGCACACAGCAATACACTTAAATTTAGTAAAAAACAGGATGTTTCCCAACGCACTGGGGTATCTAGGCAAGAGATGACTGCAGACTTTATCAAAGCCAGTATAAATGAAGTCCAAATCATGTCTCGTTTAGGAGGTGGAAAGCTTTAAAGCATAATGTACAAATACATACTGTAGCAAAGGGTTTACCATCAGATGAAAAGTTAATTGATTTTGATGACATTCCTAATGCTAAACTAGGACTGTTGAGGTGAATCTCAGATATATACAATCTGAGGTCAAATATCCTGATGTTAATCCTTGTCCTCCTATTTCCTGGAAAATAAAATCCCTGTACCCGTCAGAGGAGCTATGGACCATTGCAGAAAGAAACTGAAAGGATTGTTGGGACGGAAGATCCCCAGCACTAAGCGTGTTACCCATCTCGGCTTGGGATTGACGGCCCCATGTTCCCCTGACTGTTTGGTGGGGAAAGGAAACCACTCACACCAAAGTTTTAGCCTTAGTAGACACTGGGACCAAGGTAACAGTGTTGCAGGGTAACCCTTCCAAATTTGTAGATCCCATCATCCATATAAAGGGTCTAGGGGAAGAGTAACTAAGGCCATACTACAGTGACCTTAGCCATAAACAAGGGTCCCCGGTTTATGGCTAATGTTTTGGTTTCAGAATTACCTGACAATATCCTACGGATAGATATAATGTTAAGGCGTAGAATAAAGACGCAGTGTGGGGTGTTCAAGTTTGGCTTTCCCCACAAACCCTCCTATGTCAGCACAGATAAGGAGGCGGTGAGGGGAAATAGAACTGGATCCGTGTGGTTATTCCCCCTCCCAGTAGCCCAGTAAGACTGAATCAGCATAGGCTGCTGGGAGGGTTGAAAGAAATCAGAGAGACAATAGCTGAGCTATTGAAGTCAGGTTTAGTTCATCCTGCAATTATCCCTTTTAAATCTCCTCTGTTTCCTGTTCTTGGCGAATGACGATAGACTAAAGGGGACTCAATAGAGTGGCATTTCCATTGAGTGCTGCAGTCCCCAATATCGTCTGTCATTGAGCACCTAGATAAAAAAGGCCAGAGAGTGTCAGGCAGCGATTGATCTAGTGAATTCCCATTGCAAAGGAGTCACAAGATCAGTTCACTTTCACAGGGGAAGGATGTCAGTAGTTCACCTTTCAAGGATACCTACACTCTTCCACCATATTCCATGGACTTTGCCAGAGATTTAAGCCAACTCAACATGAAAGTACTATTTTCCACTACATTGACTATATCATGATCACCTGAACTAAAGAGGAAGTGGGACAATCATTAACTATTTTAAATGATCATATGACAGCCAGAGGATGGGCGATCAACAAGGACAAAGTGCAGGGTCCCATCCAAGAAGTCATTATTTGCAATGATCTGGGCTGGTCCTGTAAGAAAGATTTCCCAACCTGTGCTGAATGCAATCCAAAGCACTCCAACACCAAAGATTTTAAAAGATATACAAAAGTTTCTTGGTGCCCTTGGATACTGGAGGTCATTTACAGCTCGTCTTGGACTTTTGGAACGTCCCATCTACAATGTGACTTGCAAAGATACTGCATTTGTTTGGGGCTCTGACCAAGAAATTGTGTTTAAAGCAGGCAAGGAAGCCATTTTAAAGCAAGGTCTTGGTCCAGTAAAAACCCAATTCCCTTTACAACTTGACGTGATGATGACCAACAACGTGATGTCCTGGGGTTCGTGGTAGCCCAACAAATTTAAAGGCCAGTGGGTAGTTCCAGTTGGGTTCTGGTCCAAGCAACTTACTGAAGCCCAACAATAGTACTCGCCCCTGAAAAATAATTTAATTGCTGCATACACTGCCCTGCAGCACACAGAGACAGTGACAATAAAGGCCCCAGTTTCTGTGAAAACGGATCTTGCTGGAAGAAACGGATTCCCAGGAACTCTTCATCTATACGGACAGTTGGGAAGTTTTCAGAGATTGTACTACATGGATGTCTACATGGAGAGACAAACATTGGCTTATACATGGCAAACCAGTTATGGGGAGGTGGAACTTTGGGAGAAGATCTGGACAGCTGTCCAGCTGATTCAAATCAGACAGGTGGACGCTCATGTTACCAAAGGACCTGATGAAGAAAACCCCAACATGATCTCTGGTGAACTGACCCACATTAGGAACATGAAGACCAGTGAGCGAGACCCTGTGGATCCCGTTGTACTTCTTATGGCTACATGGGCTCATATCACGGTGCCCATGCTCCCTTGTTGTTTTTTTCCTGTCAGTTTATCCTGTGTGTGCTCCCATTGGCTGTCCTGTATTGATCCCGCCCAGTATGGCCTTTATATACTGGGCTCTAGCACCCACACGGTGACCTTTTGTGGTGTTCCTGTACCAGTACTAGTTTTCTGCTCAGTGTTTCCCAGTGTACTGACTTGGCCTGCCTGATTACTCCGCATCAGTTCTCCTGCTTCTGTGTACTGACCCGGATTGCCTGACTACTCTTCAGTGCCTGCTCCTGTGTACTGACCCGGCCTGGCTGACGTTCCTGCTCCTGTGTACCGACCCGGCCTGGCTGACGTTCCTGCTCCTGTGTACCGACCCGGCCTGGCTGACGTTCCTGCTCCTGTGTATCGACCCGGCTCGACTGACATTCCCGTTCCTGTGTACTGACCCGGCTTGGCTCCACGATCATACGCGGCTTGATTGACGTTCCTGCTTCTACAGCTTATTGTTGCCTTGACAACATTCTCACGCTCCAGGCGATCCGGTTCCACTTGCTCTACTGAGCGTGAGACTCAGTTTCCATTACTGCTCCTGCAGGTTGCTAGTGTCTGCCTCCGTTACTGCTCCGGCAGTGTACCTTTGGTCTAGTCCTCCGTTACTGCTCATACCGGTTGCAAAGTGTCTGCCTCCATTATTGCTCTGGTAGTGCACCATTGGCTTGTCCTCCGTTACTGCTCCTGCAGATTTCTAGTGTCTGCCTCCATTACTGCTCCGGCAGTGTGCATTTGTCCTAGTTCTCCGTTACTGCTCATACGGTTGCAAAGTGTCTGCCTCCGTTATTGCTCCGGTAGTGCACCATTGGCTTGTTCTCCGTTACTGCTCCTGCAGGTTGCTAGTGTCTGCCTCCGCTACTGCTCCGGCAGGGTGCCTTTGGCCTAGTCCTCCGTTACTGCTCATACCGGTTGCAAGTGTCTGCCTCCCTTATTGCTCCGTTAGTGCACCATTGGCTTGTCCTCCGTTAACTGATCCTGCTGGTTAAAAGTGTCTGCCTCCATTACTGCTCCGGCAGTGCTCTCTACGCTATTCCTGTTGTACTCTGGCAGTTCATGTTTGTTCTGCTAGCATTTAGCGTCCAGAAGCTCTTTATCTGGGAAGTGCTATCACAGGACTTTCAACTCATGGGACTGTTTACACTCCTTGATGAACTTTAACTCTTGCAGAACCTGAATCCTGGGAAACCTACTTTTGTCTGACCTGTGTCAGTATAGACTGCTTGTACCTTAGATTTGTACTGTAGTTGTGTGGCATTTATATTATTAACCTGTCGTGTGTCTGTATTATACTACCTGTATACTATAGGACATGTGAGGGTTCTTATTTTATTGTGATTTCAATAAAATTGTGTTTTTAGCCTAAACCATTGTGTCTGTGTGTCGAACAAACCGTTACAGCTCATGAGAATGGAGGACACTGAGGCAACAAAGCTACCCTGGAATGGATCAGAGCAAGAGGACTCCCTGTCACTCTAGAACTAGTGACCACTGCTGAGCAGCATGCCCCATCTGTAGTGAAGTAAAGACGTGGTCCTTTATACCCAGTCGAGGGGGCACTTGATGAAGGGCATTTAAGCAAGTGAAATATGGCAGATGGACTACATTGGTCCTCTCTGCCAAGGGGTAGAGGAAGTTTGATGTATTCTTGTGCCACCGTGGACATATGCACAGGACTAATGGGAGTATTTCCTTGTAAAAGTGCTAATCAAGCCTCCATCCTGAAGATGCTGCAGCTTCTGGTTACCACATACGGTATGCCCACTGAGATACAAACGGACAATGGTACTCACTTTACAGGTCACTTAGTCCAACAATGGGTTCAGGACTCTGGAATTAAATGGATCCTCCATATCCCCTATCATCCACAAGCTGTGGGGTTGATTGAAATGGGCTTTTAAAAGAACAGATTCTGAAACTATACTTAAGTAGGTGTTTAATGGGGTAGGATAAGGTCATTACACAAGCAATCCTACACATCTCTCTACAATCGGCTCACCTGTAGAAATGATGATCCAATTATTAGGTTAAGATTAACATTCACTGAGAGCCTCCCCAAATCATTGGGAAAAAATTGATTTGCAATTAAACTAACAAACCATTTTGAATTTGCAGGTTCGGGTGGTGTGAAGGATTGGCATAAATTAATACTTTCAATAGGAGGTAATATGCCTCATGAAATGGAGGTAACCTTAGTGCTTACAGATGAATTGATCAAAGAGGGTTGAGCACAACAGGGAATGTGAGTGTGGATGGACGAATTTGGAGCACATCTCTGTCCAGTAATGACCTAAGTAGGATAACTGTTGGCACAATGCTAGGAGAGGTGGCAGTCTGGTTACACCATAAAATCTTGGTATCCTGGGATGAGGATCAACAAGTACAAGTGGGGTCCAAAGTGTGGGTATTACCACAATCTACTAATCAGCACAGACAGAAAGGAGAGGTAGTTTCAGATGGTCCTGGAAATATTAAAGTTGTATTATTAAACGGTGACGCTAAACCTGTCTTCTTTCCATCCAATAGATTGGTGGTTGTCTAGCCCCTCTGAACCCACGGTCATCCAACACCTTCATGAACTGCTTGGCCAGCTATGCAAAAGTGGACAACTCCTCTAACTGTTGGATTTGATGCACCATTCCAGTCAGTGAGAAAGGAGGGTACCCGTTCTTTGGAGTCCCATGGTCACATCGAGAAATGAGACAACTCAATAAGATTGGATTCAGATGGTATTGAGAGACCGGCGAACCAAATTCAGAGCAACGCATCCATATATAATCGACCGTCCTACTTCAGGAGCTGTATGTGTGTACTCGAAAGGTGCTGGCCCTAACCCCATCAAGTTAGGAGAATCAAATAGCTCCCAAGCCTTGATAAATGGTCACACAGAGGGGGGATATTTGGGATATGTATATCAATGAAACCACCCACATAGTGAGCTATGTCAAGTCAACCCCCAGATACACTAAACAGAGGTTGAATTACCCATTCGTCACCCGGCTGATGGAAACCTGTTTCACGAACTCTACAGATGGAAATTAAAATGTACTACCAAGAAATACTTACTTTCTATGTTGGAATCTGCCAGACAAGTGGTTATCATTGGATTGGGATGGTGAGTGTTATTTGGGACACCATGATACCTGTGATCCGAAAGACCAATACATTTCCTAGTGGGAAAATTAGGAATAAGAGGTGGGGAAATTTCATAGGGACTGATCTTGGTAACACGGGGGTGGTATTCCCAAATTGGGGCATTTACTGGGCCTATAACCGCATTGAGGCCCTACAATACCTGTTTGAAGATGCTCTGGACACCACACTGGACAACATTAAAAAATTGTCTCAGGAACAACTTCAGATCTGGGTGGTAGCTCTCCAAAATAGCCAAACCCCTCCCCTGTGGTGGTCTCCTCATCCGTCCAACCAGAGAATCCCCGACTCAAGGTCTCCGTCCATAGCTTCTCCAAGTTTGACAACAAGAAAGGCGACATTGACAGATTCCTGCAGGACTTTGAGAGGAAGTGTGCATTGAGTCGTCTACCACCCGAGGATTGGGTACCCTTCCTGAATGGGAGGCTTACAGAATGAGTGCTTAAGCTTGCCGAGCAATTCCCCGTGAGGAAAGGGGGACTATCAGGCCGTGAAGCGAGCTGTGCTGGCCAGGTATTCTGTTACACCTTAGTCTTATCAGCTCAAGTTCCGAGCGATAAGACCCATCCCAGACACCACCATCCCAGAGTATTTCTGTAAGATTGGACATGCAATGGAGGGGTGGTGGACAGGGAGTGAGATGCACTCCCAGGAAGACTGCAAGCAGGTGGTGATGTTGGAGCAACTGTATGATTTCCTGCCCTTGAAAATGTGACAGTGAACCCAAGATCGCCATCCCACCACAGCTGCAGCAGCCATGGAGTTGGAGTAACACTTCATTGAGACCTGTGGACGGGGTCCAGGCATCGCTACCCTACCCAAGACCCCTACAGTTCCACCGATCGTACCTGTGCTGTGGGCAGCACAAACACCATACTCAGATGCTCCAACCAGACCAGCAGGCCCCGGGAACATCCCGCAGCTAGGCCGGTTAGCGTACCACAGCTACTCTGCTTCCCGACCGACGTACAGTAGCAATGTTCCCGGTTGGCGACTGATGCCAGGGCCATCATCCCATAAAGGGAGCAACGGGGCCACTGGGCCCACACAGAGTCCCGGGACATGGCATCAGCTTGTTTGCCATGGGTGCCAGCACTCACAGTCCTGTTGTTTTTGCCAGGCATGTCCAGCTTGTTGGAGAGTGGGATGGGGTGAAGAATGCTGGGGCGGAAGGGGAAGCGGAGGTAAAGCAGTACCAGGACTGTTTGGACTGGCCTGTCTGGTCCATGAGAGTGACGGTGGTGATGACCATGCAGTGGCCCAAAGATAACCCAAGCTTCCACCACCTCCAGCAGGTGCTAGTCAATGGTGGAAGGGCTTCAGGACACCAGGGCATTCCAGACAATTGCTAAGACTCATTTGTTGCGAGGTGTCCCGTGGTTGCCCCAACAAAAGGTGATCTCTGTCACCAGTGTTTGGCTGTATTGGGGAGCGGGCAGTGGCTACAGGGAAGTGGGAGTGTTGAAATCCCTCCCTGTGGATGTATTGTTGGGGAACAACCTGGGCCCCATGGAGAGCTACTTCATCCAGATCTTGACCCGAGCACAAGCTGCCCAAGCCAAGGATTTACCACTGGGGAATCGATCTTTCCCAGCCGCGGGCTCTGTTCAGCCCCATCACTGATGACCATGGAGACCCACGAAGTACCCCGCTACGGTTGTCCCACCAGGGCCTTCACACGGGGTCTTGGCACCAGCCCTGCGGGTAAGGCACAGCTCCAATGTATGCCCATAGTGGGGGTTCCCTTTCAACTGGTTGCGATTACTGATTACTGTGGCTGCAATGGTGGATGCTTTGTTGACTTTGTTCACCTGTGTTGGGTTCCTTAGCAAAATTTTATCCGATCAGGGCACTCAATTTATGTCAGAGCTGGTGCACCAGCTATGGCAACATTGTGGTGTTACTAAGAGAAAAAAGATTATGGTGTGCACTATCTCTTAATGCACTACTTGGGGTGCATAGGCACTAAATATATAACTTAAAAAAGAAAGAGGAAACAGAATGCCTATCAGGTTGCACTCCCAAAAAGTGCATCAAATACCTATTATTAAAATGTAGAATATTTTATTAATGTATTAATAAAACCAGTATATGCACCAAAAATAGACAATCGTATAAATGCAAGCTGAAAATAGCCCCGAATATTCCCAATGTGTGGGAATTCAATACCTGTCGAAAGAAACTACATCACTGGTGATGAAAACATAAATTGTGAGTAAAGCGTATATGTAAAAGTTATAAATTATATCCCATCACCAGTGAAGTCCCTAGAATAGTAGTATATGTTAGGTATAAGATCTATACGTGTAAGTTGCCAATCACTACGATGATCTAAAAAGAAATATATCGCTCAGTGTGGGAACCACGGGTTAAGACATATATGCCAAACAGTCCACCATTTTTTTCATAAATTGTGTAGATGATAACATACCTAAAAAAAGCTGTCCTTAAGTATACAAAAACAGCAATAAATAAGCTGACGGATCAAAATCCAGGTATTAAACAGTCCATTAATATTGATCTCGGACATCTACTCACTAAGCGCTCACGTGGATCTCATCCGATTGGGAAACCCACGTGAGCGTATTAGAGTAATTCTCAAAAAACGAAAAGAGAAAAGGTAAGATCTAAAGTCACATAGTTCCAGTTCCTAAGAATAATGAAGAGGGGTACCTCTATCAAGCAGTCTAAGTCATGAAATGAATCCACTACACTGCAAAAATCAAACTTAACCCTAACTAGGGCTGGCTATAAAAAGTGTCTCGTTCAACAATATACAAGGTAACGAAAAAAAGCCTAACCTCTGATGCCTGATGCAACGTATCTATTGCCAAGCAACAATGTTCCGTTTGAAGGGAAATAACGTAGCAAATAGAAAATCTCATAAGCGTCGCACGGTAGATTGAAAACTATAGTAATCCAGGTAAGATCAGATACTTCTCTGCTTATATAAAACAGGACTGAATAACCAAAATAGACATCAAAGGTTTAAGCTAAATGAGCCATTGGAATGTCTAGATCGAAATAACAGAGGCTCTAGGGTAGATAAAAAATTCCCCTAGTGTATGAAAGCCTCAAATGTAGTCGTCTGTAATAGATAACACACCTGTTACAGATGAAGACAAACCATTAACCCTATGTGGGCTGAACTACGCAGAATGCTATAGTACAGAGTAAAGATAGACTGGTTAGCTAAAGGTGGTGCGTTCAAGATAAATGCTAATGGAACTCTAGCTAATAGTACAATACCAGCCCTAAGACTGAAAAAAGAGTTTAGATCGAACCCATCTGCCATTCACACACATACCGGGGCATATCCGGCTTGCCTCTTAAAATAATGCAGAGAGGGGTTACATGAAAAACCCTAACCTAAATATGGGAATGGTAATAGGTAATACTCAAAGAATATATGTAGTAAAGGTTCGTGTGCACCAATAAACAGTACCACCTATAAAGTACCAAAACTAAATAAAATAAAGAGAGCGCTCTAAACACAGAAGAATAGTTCCAGTTCCTAAGAATAATGAAGAGGGGTACCTCTATCAAGCAGTCTAAGTCATGAAATGAATCCACTACACTGCAAAAATCAAACTTAACCCTAACTAGGGCTGGCTATAAAAAGTGTCTCGTTCAACAATATACAAGGTAACGAAAAAAAGCCTAACCTCTGATGCCTGATGCAACGTATCTATTGCCAAGCAACAATGTTCCGTTTGAAGGGAAATAACGTAGCAAATAGAAAATCTCATAAGCGTCGCACGGTAGATTGAAAACTATAGTAATCCAGGTAAGATCAGATACTTCTCTGCTTATATAAAACAGGACTGAATAACCAAAATAGACATCAAAGGTTTAAGCTAAATGAGCCATTGGAATGTCTAGATCGAAATAACAGAGGCTCTAGGGTAGATAAAAAATTCCCCTAGTGTATGAAAGCCTCAAATGTAGTCGTCTGTAATAGATAACACACCTGTTACAGATGAAGACAAACCATTAACCCTATGTGGGCTGAACTACGCAGAATGCTATAGTACAGAGTAAAGATAGACTGGTTAGCTAAAGCTGGTGCGTTCAAGATAAATGCTAATGGAACTCTAGCTAATAGTACAATACCAGCCCTAAGACTGAAAAAAGAGTTTAGATCGAACCCATCTGCCATTCACACACATACCGGGGCATATCCGGCTTGCCTCTTAAAATAATGCAGAGAGGGGTTACATGAAAAACCCTAACCTAAATATGGGAATGGTAATAGGTAATACTCAAAGAATATATGTAGTAAAGGTTCGTGTGCACCAATAAACAGTACCACCTATAAAGTACCAAAACTAAATAAAATAAAGAGAGCGCTCTAAACACAGAAGAATAGTTCCAGTTCCTAAGAATAATGAAGAGGGGTACCTCTATCAAGCAGTCTAAGTCATGAAATGAATCCACTACACTGCAAAAATCAAACTTAACCCTAACTAGGGCTGGCTATAAAAAGTGTCTCGTTCAACAATATACAAGGTAACGAAAAAAAGCCTAACCTCTGATGCCTGATGCAACGTATCTATTGCCAAGCAACAATGTTCCGTTTGAAGGGAAATAACGTAGCAAATAGAAAATCTCATAAGCGTCGCACGGTAGATTGAAAACTATAGTAATCCAGGTAAGATCAGATACTTCTCTGCTTATATAAAACAGGACTGAATAACCAAAATAGACATCAAAGGTTTAAGCTAAATGAGCCATTGGAATGTCTAGATCGAAATAACAGAGGCTCTAGGGTAGATAAAAAATTCCCCTAGTGTATGAAAGCCTCAAATGTAGTCGTCTGTAATAGATAACACACCTGTTACAGATGAAGACAAACCATTAACCCTATGTGGGCTGAACTACGCAGAATGCTATAGTACAGAGTAAAGATAGACTGGTTAGCTAAAGCTGGTGCGTTCAAGATAAATGCTAATGGAACTCTAGCTAATAGTACAATACCAGCCCTAAGACTGAAAAAAGAGTTTAGATCGAACCCATCTGCCATTCACACACATACCGGGGCATATCCGGCTTGCCTCTTAAAATAATGCAGAGAGGGGTTACATGAAAAACCCTAACCTAAATATGGGAATGGTAATAGGTAATACTCAAAGAATATATGTAGTAAAGGTTCGTGTGCACCAATAAACAGTACCACCTATAAAGTACCAAAACTAAATAAAATAAAGAGAGCGCTCTAAACACAGAAGAATTACGCGCGTTTCGCCATAGCTTCATCAGAATTGAGGCCCGACAAAGTCGCGCCAATATTTAAACAAAAAAAGCCCCCTAGTGGAGGAATATACCAATTACAACTAAAATGGGATTGAATGTGAACAATACGCCATATCTGAGAGAAATAACAGAATTTATAATATATTTAGAATATCTGAAGTAGATGGATATTCATTCAGATCTTAGAACCAGAAATTTATTTAGTTTAAAATATATGAGTCTTCAATAGGAATTCATAAATGGGCTGTTAAGCACATTTCCTCATTCAGACCTCTAGGGGTCATAGTATCTAGTAAGAATATCCATCTAAGTAGTGCATTAAGAGATAGTGCACACCATAATCTTTTTTCTCTTAGTATCATTATTTCCCGGTGTACGGGTTCTTCTTTGGTGTATTGCACATCTCTGATAATCTATCAACAATGAGCACCAATTTTAACATTCAAAGAAAAGAAAAATGGGCCTCTCAGGCACTTAATATTTTTTCTACCAATTCTGATATACGTGATACTACTTTGGCTAGTTATATACAATTATTTGAGGAATATAAAAAGGCCCACATTAGACTCACCAAATCATGGTGGAACAAAATTACATATGAGAAATATTTGGAACAGAAAATCATACCTAGAGGTTTAAGATTGCGCATCTTTCCCACCTTTTCCTTTAAGGAAGAGAACTATAAAAATAGGTGGGAGGAATGCTGCAATCGTTGTTCTTTGGAATTCATGACTATCTTAAAGGATTATGAACATGATATAATTGATACAGTGGATAAACCAATTGTTGAAATTGAAGAGAAATTAAGAAATTTAGAGGTTAATGATTCCATGCAGACTGACATTGATAGTTTAAATCAAGAATTAGACACACTTGAGAATAAAATAATTGAGAGGAAAAAAAAGAAGTTTAATAGGGACTTATCAGATGCTAGAGGCGCTTCTATTTACAAATGGCCTAGGAATACTTGTAATTGGTATATTCCTCCACTAGGGGGCTTTTTTTGTTTAAATATTGGCGCGACTTTGTCGGGCCTCAATTCTGATGAAGCTATGGCGAAACGCGCGTAATTCTTCTGTGTTTAGAGCGCTCTCTTTATTTTATTTAGTTTTGGTACTTTATAGGTGGTACTGTTTATTGGTGCACACAAACCTTTACTACATATATTCTTTGAGTATTACCTATTACCATTCCCATATTTAGGTTAGGGTTTTTCATGTAACCCCTCTCTGCATTATTTTAAGAGGCAAGCCGGATATGCCCCGGTATGTGTGTGAATGGCAGATGGGTTCGATCTAAACTCTTTTTTCAGTCTTAGGGCTGGTATTGTACTATTAGCTAGAGTTCCATTAGCATTTATCTTGAACGCACCAGCTTTAGCTAACCAGTCTATCTTTACTCTGTACTATAGCATTCTGCGTAGTTCAGCCCACATAGGGTTAATGGTTTGTCTTCATCTGTAACAGGTGTGTTATCTATTACAGACGACTACATTTGAGGCTTTCATACACTAGGGGAATTTTTTATCTACCCTAGAGCCTCTGTTATTTCGATCTAGACATTCCAATGGCTCATTTAGCTTAAACCTTTGATGTCTATTTTGGTTATTCAGTCCTGTTTTATATAAGCAGAGAAGTATCTGATCTTACCTGGATTACTATAGTTTTCAATCTACCGTGCGACGCTTATGAGATTTTCTATTTGCTACGTTATTTCCCTTCAAACGGAACATTGTTGCTTGGCAATAGATACGTTGCATCAGGCATCAGAGGTTAGGCTTTTTTTCGTTACCTTGTATATTGTTGAACGAGACACTTTTTATAGCCAGCCCTAGTTAGGGTTAAGTTTGATTTTTGCAGTGTAGTGGATTCATTTCATGACTTAGACTGCTTGATAGAGGTACCCCTCTTCATTATTCTTAGGAACTGGAACTATTCTTCTGTGTTTAGAGCGCTCTCTTTATTTTATTTAGTTTTGGTACTTTATAGGTGGTACTGTTTATTGGTGCACACGAACCTTTACTACATATATTCTTTGAGTATTACCTATTACCATTCCCATATTTAGGTTAGGGTTTTTCATGTAACCCCTCTCTGCATTATTTTAAGAGGCAAGCCGGATATGCCCCGGTATGTGTGTGAATGGCAGATGGGTTCGATCTAAACTCTTTTTTCAGTCTTAGGGCTGGTATTGTACTATTAGCTAGAGTTCCATTAGCATTTATCTTGAACGCACCAGCTTTAGCTAACCAGTCTATCTTTACTCTGTACTATAGCATTCTGCGTAGTTCAGCCCACATAGGGTTAATGGTTTGTCTTCATCTGTAACAGGTGTGTTATCTATTACAGACGACTACATTTGAGGCTTTCATACACTAGGGGAATTTTTTATCTACCCTAGAGCCTCTGTTATTTCGATCTAGACATTCCAATGACTCATTTAGCTTAAACCTTTGATGTCTATTTTGGTTATTCAGTCCTGTTTTATATAAGCAGAGAAGTATCTGATCTTACCTGGATTACTATAGTTTTCAATCTACCGTGCGACGCTTATGAGATTTTCTATTTGCTACGTTATTTCCCTTCAAACGGAACATTGTTGCTTGGCAATAGATACGTTGCATCAGGCATCAGAGGTTAGGCTTTTTTTCGTTACCTTGTATATTGTTGAACGAGACACTTTTTATAGCCAGCCCTAGTTAGGGTTAAGTTTGATTTTTGCAGTGTAGTGGATTCATTTCATGACTTAGACTGCTTGATAGAGGTACCCCTCTTCATTATTCTTAGGAACTGGAACTATGTGACTTTAGATCTTACCTTTTCTCTTTTCGTTTTTTGAGAATTACTCTAATACGCTCACGTGGGTTTCCCAATCGGATGAGATCCACGTGAGCGCTTAGTGAGTAGATGTCCGAGATCAATATTAATGGACTGTTTAATACCTGGATTTTGATCCGTCAGCTTATTTATTGCTGTTTTTGTATACTTAAGGACAGCTTTTTTTAGGTATGTTATCATCTACACAATTTATGAAAAAAATGGTGGACTGTTTGGCATATATGTCTTAACCCGTGGTTCCCACACTGAGCGATATATTTCTTTTTAGATCATCGTAGTGATTGGCAACTTACACGTATAGATCTTATACCTAACATATACTACTATTCTAGGGACTTCACTGGTGATGGGATATAATTTATAACTTTTACATATACGCTTTACTCACAATTTATGTTTTCATCACCAGTGATGTAGTTTCTTTCGACAGGTATTGAATTCCCACACATTGGGAATATTCGGGGCTATTTTCAGCTTGCATTTATACGATTGTCTATTTTTGGTGCATATACTGGTTTTATTAATACATTAATAAAATATTCTACATTTTAATAATAGGTATTTGATGCACTTTTTGGGAGTGCAACCTGATAGGCATTCTGTTTCCTCTTTCTTTTTTAACATTGTGGTGTTAAGCAGCTCAGGTCTGTTCCTTACCACCCGCAGACCAATGGACTCTGTAAGCGATTTAATGGTACTTTAAATACCGTGCTCTGGGAGCTTTGCCAATCGCAAACTGAATTGGGATAAGTTGCTCCCTTTGCTATTGTTCGTGTACCGAGGACTACCTGGGAGAGGAGGACGTGGTTCCAGACTTGCTACCAAAGACCAGGTATCACGGTACCCGTGATTCCTGAGCGACATTGTTACTTCCGGGTTTAATCTGGCTGCATTCTTATTGGCTCTGTGTTTTTAACTCCTCCCAGGGCTTGCCTTTAATTACACCCTCCTGTCACTATACCGGAGCCCTTTCGTGGTGTACCCGTATCTTGCGACTAGTAACTCTTGTTCCTGTTTCCGTGTATGACCAGGCTCGCCTGACTACGCTTAGTTCCTGACGCTCCTGTGATCCGATTCCATTGCTGACCTTGGACTGGCTGACTAACTACTTGTGTACCGAACAGGGCCGGATTTGCCATAAGGCAGAGTAGGCATCTGCCTACAGGTGCACCCCACAGAGGGGCGCCTGTCATTGGAATCAATTCCTTTTTTTTTTTCATATTATTTTTTTATTCACCCTACCCGCTACATGCCACCCGGTGAGATCCTGCTGTTGCTCCCTCGGTGGCTCTTTAGTAATGCAGAGCGTTGGGAGATTACATCTTCTCCCAGCGCTCTGCATTCCTAAAGAGAAGACCGCGCGGGAGCAACGGGAGCTACAGTTCTGTGCAGAAGCAGGCACAGACTTCTCCTGCCGCTGGACCACCAGGGAGGTAGGAAACAGGGCAATGTGGAGCTGATCTGGCAAGTTGGAGCTGATGGGGGTAATGTGAGGGCAAGTTGGAGCTGATGGGGCAAGTTGGAGCTGATGGGGGCAATGTGAGGGCAAGTTGGAGCTGATGGGGGTAATGTGAGGGCAAGTTGGAGCTGATGGGGCAAGTTGGAGCTGATGGAGGCAATGTGAGGTCAAGTTTTAGCTGATGGGGCAAGTTGGAACTGATGGGGCAAGTTGGAACTTATGGAGGTAATGTGAGGGCAAGTTGGAGCTGATGGGGTAAGTTGGAGCTGATGGGGGCAATGTGAGGGCAAGTTGGAGCTGATGGGGTAAGTTGGAGCTGATGGGGGCAATGTGAGGGCAAGTTGGAGCTGATGGGGGCAATGTGAGGGCAAGTTGGAGCTGATGGGGGTAATGTGAAGGCAAGTTGGAGCTGGTGGGCAAGTTAGAACTGATGGGGCAAGTTGGAACTTATGGGGGTAATGTGAGGTCAAGTTGGAGCTGATGGGGCAATGTGAGGGCAAGTTGGAGCTGATGGGGGCAAGTTGGATCTGATGGGGGGCAATGTGAGGGCAAGTTGGAGCTGATGGGGGTAATGTGAGGGAAAGCTGGAGCTGATGGGGCAAGTTGGAGCTGATGGGGGTAAGTTGGAGCTCATTGAGCAATGTGAGGGCAAGTTGGAGCTGATAGGGGCAAGTTGGAGCTGATAGGGGGCAATGTGAGGGCAATATGGATATGGGGGGTAATGTGGAGATTTGGAGCATTGTGGAGGTGTCCAGTGGAGATGGCCAATGGGGGGGGGAGCTTCAGATTTCTGTGCCTACAGGCTCCTGAGATGTAAATCCGGCCCTGGTACCGAACTGGCTTGGCTGAGTATCCGAATCCGTTACCGACTAAGGACTGGCTGACTAACTCCCTGTGTGCCGAACTGGCTTGGCTGCATATCTGATTCTGTTACTGACTAGGACTGGCTGCCTATCCTGTTGTACCGATCTGGCTGGGCTAGTATCTGGTGGTCCATCTGACTGGCTGTGTACTCCGTGTGTGCCGACCTGGTTGAGTTCTAGTTCTGTCGCTCACGGGACTGGCTATTGACCTCCGTGTACCGATCAGAGTGACACCAGTTGCTGACCGGTTATGTTACGTACCCTTCTCACTCCCGCATCTCGCCTATTAGGCCTAACCGCTCCTATAGTCACCTGGAGCCTGTGGGAGTTCCATCACTCACCAGTGTCTGTGTGGCCTCCGGTAACCCTATAGTAGGGTCCAGTCTATACCAGACTTCTGCCCGTGTTGCCTACGCTCACCCTGGTGATCTAGGGTCACTATTCTGCCAGTATCTGGTATCTGTTGCCTCCGTTAACCCAGTAGCTGCCATAGTCTGTTTGGCTCCATTAACACTAGCGTTCTAGGGTCAAGCCTCTGCCAGAGTCTGAACCGTGTTGCCTCCGTTAACCCTATCGTGCTAGGGCCTAGTTGCTGCCAGATTCCTATCCGTGTTGCCTCCATTAACCCTAGCGTTCTAGGGTCTAGTCGCTGCCAGAGTACTGTCCGTGTTGCCTCAGTTAACCCTAACGTTCTAGGGTTCAGTCACTGCCAGAGTCCTGTCTATGTTGCCTCCGGTTACCCTAAACTGCTAGGGTCAGTTCTCTGCCAAAGTCTTGCCAGTGCTGCCTTCATTTACCCTAGATGCCTAGGGTCTAGTGTCTTCCTGTACACTATCTGTGCTGCCTCCGTTATTCCTAGTCCTTTAGGGGATTGCCTTTCAGTCACCCATCGTTTGTGCCACCTATTGCAGTGTGGGGCTGTTGAGGATATTCTGTTCACGAAACTATCTACAAATTCTTCTGCAAGTCCAAGATCATTACACTTGTTTTGCTTTATTACTACTGTGTATGTTCTTGCCTTGACCCGCGTCAGATTAGGGAAGTACGGACCTTATCTGGACCTGTGAGGGGCTATTGTGCATTATTTTCAATAAAGCTTTTAACCTTACCTAACTGTCTGAGAGTTCTTTAACAAACCGTGACACCAGGACCAGGCTCAGCAGCTCAGGTAGGAGTTGTGTTACGGTAGGCAAGCAAGACAAGGAGTCAGACGTTATAGTTAAGATCACCTTTATTAGAAATATATAAACAGTAATGCAAATAACAAATAACACACAGAGGGTGATCAAAGAGGCAAGCACTCTATCAGAAATAGCAGTCTTCCAAAAGATCCACCACACTGTCCTAGACTAGGCATCAGCCCAATTGGAGTCTCGTGGTAAAAGGTAACGCCCAGTAGCACTGAATCAGCCTGCAGTCAGTCTAAGAGAGGAGTCTCAATATCTTATGCAACCACGGAGACTACTGACTCACGCCTGCAGTCAATAGCTAGGAGTCTGATAGAGCCCCAGGTCAGTACTAGGAAGGATGTCTGTGGAATGGAACCAACACACGGAGCGAACAGACAGAGCCCTCTAGTAAGCACCAAATACGATAGTCAGACAAGCCAGGTCATACACGGAGCGGGTAGTCAGCCAGAGCCACATGTTTGCACCAGACAGGATATCCACTGAAGCGTTGGTATGCTGGATGTGCAGTGGACAGAGCACCAGGTTAACACCAGAGTAGATAGTCAGACAAGCCAGGTCATACACAGAGCAGGTAGTCAGCCAGAGCCACAGGTTTGCACCAGAAAGGATATCCATTGAAGTGTTACTATGCTGGATGCGCAGTGGACAGAGCCCCAGGTCAACACCAGAGTGGGTAGTCAGACAAGCCAGGTCATACACGGAGTGGGTAGTCAGCCAAAGCCACAGGTTTGCACCAGAAAGGATGTCTAAGCCAAATCGGAACGCGCAAGGAGAATGGTCAGACAGAGCCACAGGTCAACACCAGAATGGATGAACAGACAAGCCGGGTCATACACAGGAATCAGGAATACCATATAAATGAACTACTCAGAACAACAACAACATAAGGGTAACTGAGTCAGGACACAGTCTGCCCTTTAAACCCCTCCTCAGGAGGAGCAGCTCAGAAGGAGGAAGTAGGTAGGAGGAGACTACAGGCCTCAAACATATAAGACAGAGGCCTGCAGCATGCTGAAACCTCGCGTCTGCAGATGACGCATCTAGCACTGATGCGTCCAACCGCTCGTGGAAATGATGCTGGAGCATCATTTTGAGCAGAAGCGGAGGAGCTACAAGGTACTGTGACAAGTTGCTAGTGAAGCGGCACTTGTTCTTGGAGAAGCTGGGATGCACTTCGCTTTCCATGCAGCAAGTGCTAACCCCAGGGCAGGTGCCGCTGAGGCAGAAAACATACAGAGTACCCGAATCTGTGAGGGGATCAGTTCACCAGAAGATAGACAAGATGTTGTCCCTGGGCATGATTGAGCCCTCTCAGAGCCCCTGGGCAACGCCTGTAGTTCTGGTGCCCAAGCAAGACGGTAGGGGGAGGCATGGCATGACTGCTGTCCAAGATAGCTGCTTAATTTGGTTGCTCCTGAACGCCTAGGCTTCTAACCTCTCATTTACCCTGTTTGGGCTTTTGTTTGCACTTATTTTATACCATCTGTGATCTCTTCATGCCTCATAGCAGACATAGGGGCATCAGCCGCCCTACTTCGAAGAAAATATCTGATTTCTTACCGATTCGGCATTGGAGTGGAGGAGGCCTAACCACGCCGCTCAGCACCCATTGTGCTACGCAGGACGCAGAGAGTCAGCTTTACTCCCCGGCTATTCTCTCCCCAGTCCTCTGCTTTGAAGACACTCCGCTTCTCACTTCTACTACCTTGGAGAAAGAGAACCATCCTCCGATGACTTCCTCACCTTTATCTAAGGCCGATCTGGCGTCCTTTCTCACGAAGGATGATATGAAGGCCTTCATTGGAGAAATTAAATCGGACTTCAAACAGACGGTTTGAGCCTAGCTTTCTGAGCTCTAAAAAGATTTTCTGCTGTTGGGTCAACATCTCCAGATCTTGGAGGAAGATACGGAAGTGTCTTGGTCACAGCTCAGCCAGGTTGAGCACATGCTGAAATGCCACGAAGATACTATCCACCAACTTACCTCTCGTCTGGAAGATCTTGATAATCGTGGCAGACGCTGTAATATAAGAATCAAGAACTTCCCTGAATCAGTTCCAGCTAAGGACTTACCTGCTTCACTGCAATCTCTTTTTGCCAAACTTCTGGGCACTCCGGATGGTCCACCGGTGAAGATAGATCGTGCCTATAGAGCTCTTCGGCCTAGGGGTCCTCCGGGCTCCCGTCCTCGGGACGTAATCTGCTGTCTCCATAGTTTCTCTGATAAAGAGAAGATTATGTCAAGGAATAAGGAACTCACCGAAGTCAAGTTTGCAGGATGTGTTATTCATCTGTTTCACGACTTGTCCACGCATACCTTGCAGAAGCGATGGGCCTTACGTGGCCTGACAGATCATCTCCGCAATCTTGGAATTCGATACAGATGGGGCTTCCCATTCCATCTAACAGCGACCCATAATGGCACATCAGCCTTGCTTAATGATACCTCAGAGGTACCGGAATTCTGCCGTATGCTGGGCTTGGATCTACCTGCCGGAATGGTGGTTCCCGGGGATACTACTGATGGCCGTGTGACGGACATCCCGCCTAAAGAAAAGAGAGATCGCTGGCCAGAGGGAGTAGGCCCAGATTCTAAGAAGTATACATGGGGCAGCAGGGGGGAACATATAAAGGAGAGTAGACAGACAAGGGGGATTGCAGCGTATGGTCGTCTCAAAACTTCATACAGGAACTGTCGTTAGTAAGGAGCATCCAGTAAGTCAGGACTGGATGTTTTAATATAAACATGGGGCAGTAGAGGGGAATGCTTTCTCTTGCTCTAACAAACACATAATGGCATGCTATGGGAAACTGACACTCCTTTATACTATTCCTAAGGGAAAAGAAGTAAAACATGCCACATGATGGGTAAAATTCAGTCTTACCATTGATTTCAATGCAATGAGCTAGGCAGGAAAAAAATGTGCTTTTGAAGTGAAACGTTCCATCCATTACTACTATGGGTTTCAGTGGAGAATTGAGTTAGAATCTTTGTTCATATAGCTGTACGGTAGTTTGTAAACTCATGTTCTGTACTAATGGTTTCTTGCATCAGATCTCCAGCAGTTTTGGTAAAGCTACAAGTGTCAGCTTTTTGGTCTGCATCCAGTAAGTGTAGTACTTTGTTGATAGGTGTCCATCCAATGTCCATCCTTGTCCATCTTTCTGGATAACTCTCATAAGAAGACTTACAACCACTCTTTAAAACAGGCACACTGCTACAGTCACACACATTGCTTGTCCTTACATGTACTATAGGGAAACTGGAACATGTGACCAGAGGAGCTGGGCCCAATCAGGCAATTAGCACATGAAAGAGGTAGCAATACGTGTGAGCATACAGAAAGATGCAAAGCCAGAAAGAGGAAACACAATATTACCTTTAGCAGAGACGGGGGAAAGTTATAATCCACAATTCAGCCAGTCAGTACTTACAGATTCTAAAATGACCATAACCAGGGCTCCACAAACCCCTGACGCCAGGTCGCCATGGTGACTACGAATTTCTTTCTGGCAACTAGGGTTTTTCTTCACTGTGGACACTGATTTTTTTTTTAATTTAAACATTAATCAAACCTCACTGGGGGTACTTCAGGACCCTTCTTAAGGTCCCCCTCCAGCTATTGATCTCCCAGTCAATAGCACTGGGAGATCCATGGAGGTGTCAACAAGGAGCAAGAATCTCCTCTTATTTCACTCCAACCCGAACTTCAGGGTAGGAAAAGGTGGGATCAAGAAAGCCTCCACACATCTCCTGCTCTACACTTTAGACTGTCTGGGCAGTAAGGAAAGGTTCTCCTCTGATGCACAGTTTGACTACTACATTTTTGGTCTGGCTCTTAGAATCCAACCAAATTTGCCAAGCTCTGCTATAACTATAACCATGACTATAATTACAGATTAAAAAGTGAGGTAAAAGTCTCTGGCTGTGATTATTGTACATAAATCATTGTGATTCATAGGGATTAATTTTATTGAAATGATTTGCATTATTTTTTTTCAATCTAATGTATCCTTGCATTACTAGCAGATTATTGACAAACAATATAAGTGGCCTTAGATTTTTCCCCAACATTGTATATGATGGCAACTCTTCCAGTTCCTTTTTCTCCTCCTCAATGTTGCTACCTGGTATACAGATGATATTAGATACTGTTTCCTATTTAGAAATGTAAGTCTACCAACACTGCTGCTTGATAGCCCTGTTCTATGGTAATTAACAATATGACCAGTTGCACGGAAAACAAACTCAGACTGCACACTTATTGGTGGGAAACTAAGGGTTACCATAGTAGTATGCTTCAGAGCTGACTCACACATACACTGTTTTCATTGCAAGTAATCAGTCATTGCGACCCAGAACATATAGTTAGGTATGGAAATATTTGGACACTGACACAAGTTTTGTTATTTTGGCTCTTTCCAAAATAAATTAAAGTTACAGTTAAATTATGAATATGGGCTTAAAGTGTAGCCTCTCAGCTTTGATTTGAGGGTATTCACATCCAAATTGGAGGAAGGGTTTAGGAATTACAGCTCTTTAATATATAGCCCCCTCTTTTTCAAGGGACCAAAAGTAATTGGACAATTGACTCAAAAGATGCTTCATGGACATGTGTGGGCTATTCCTTTGTTATTTCTTCATCAATTAAGCAGGTAAAAGGTCTGGAGTTGATTCCAGGTGTGGCATTCACATTTGGAATCTGTTGCTGTGAACCCAGAACATGCGATCAAACGAGCTCTCAGTGCAAGTGAAACATGCCATCATTAGGCTACAAAGGAAAAAATCCATCAGAGAGATAGCAGGAACATTAGGAGTGGCCAAATCAACAGTTTGGTACATTCTGAGAAAAAAAGAAAGAACTGGGGAGTTCTGCAACACAAAAAGGCCTGGATGTCCATGGAAGACAACAGTGGTGGATGATCATAGGATCCTTTCCATGGTAAATTAAAAACCCTTCACAACATCCAGCCAAGTGAAGAACACTCTCCAGGAGGTAGGCATAACATTATCCAAGTCTACCATAAAGATAAGACTTCATAATAGCAAATACAGAGGGTTCCCCACAAGGTGCAAACCATTCAAAAGCCTAAAAAATAAAAAGGCCAGATTAGATTTTTCCAAAAACATCTAAAAAAGTCAGCCTAGTTCTGGAACTGCATTCTTTGGACAGATGAATCTAAGATCAACCTGTACCAAAATGATGGGAAGACAAAAGAATGGAGAAGGTTTGGAACAGCTCTTGATCCAAAGCATACCACATCATCTGTAAAACACAGTGGAGGCAGTGTGATGGCATGGGCATGCATGGCTTCCAATGGCACTGGGTCACTAGTGTTTATTGATTATGTCACAGAGGACAGAAGCTGCCAGATGAATACTGAAGTGTATAGGGATATATTGTCTGCTCAGATTCAGACAAATTCAGCAAAGTTGATTGGACAGTGCTTCACTTTACAGATGGACAATGACCCCAAACATACTGTGAAAGCAATCCACAAGTTTTTTAACGCTTTGAGTGCCAGAGTGGTATGGCATGCATTGCAAAGCAATGCATGCCATACCACTCTGGCACTCAAAGGGTTTTGGCAAGGAAGCGGAATATTCTACAATGGCAGAGTCAATCACCTTATCTCAACCTGATCGAGCATGCATTTCAATTTCTGAAGACAAAACTTAAGGCAGAAAGTCCCACAAACAAACAACAATTGAAGACAGCTACAGTAAAGGCCTAGCAAAGTATCACAAAGGAGGTGATGTCTATGCATTCAAGACTTCAAGCAGTCATTGCCTGTAAAAAGATTTTCAACAAAGTATTAACAATGAACATTTTATTCATGATTGTGTTAATTTGTCCAATTACATTTGAGCCCCTGAAATAAGGGGACTGTGTATGAAAATGGTTGCAATTCCTAAACGTTTCATACAATATTTTTGTTTAACCCCTGAATTAAAGCTGAAAGTCTGCACTTTCCAATACACCCAAATGGTCATAACAATAAATTAGATGTTCACACCTGTATTTGAACACTTTTATTTGAATATTTCCATCTTAACATCTTTTTGACACATTGTTTATTACTGATATATTTTCTATCTATATCAACTTCATTAGTAACTTAATTAGAAATTAGTAGCATAATTAGGTTGAACAAAGACACAAGTCCATCAAGTTCAACCTTCTCCTCATACCCCAGTAATTTTATAGCTTTCCTGCTACCAAATAAGTTATTCTTTATCAGACCTTCCAGATCTGCCTACTAATAAACAGTATAACTCTGTATGTTCCCTTTGGAAAGAAATGTATCTAATCTTCTCTTGAATGTATCCATTGTATCTGCCATAGCCACCTCCTTGGGCAAAGAATTCCACAATTTAACAGATCTCATTGTAAAAAAAAACCCTTTCTCTGCTGAAGTCTAAACCTCATTTCCTCTAATCTCAAGGGGTGTCCCCTGGTCATCTGATCAGGCTTTGGAATAAATAGCTCACAGCAGAGATCCTTGTATTGACCTCTCATATATTTGTACAATGTGATAAGGTCTCCTCTTAATCGTCTTTTCTCTAGAGTAAATAAACCAAGTTTGTCTAGTCGTTCCTCATATGTCAATTTCTCCATTCCCTTAATTCATTTTGTTGCTCTTCGCTGTACCCTCTCTAGTTCTAGTATATCCTTTTTCAGAACTGGTGCCCAAAACTGCATTGCATACTCAAGGTGAGGTCTTACCAATGATTTGTACAATGGCAAAATAATGTTATCCAATCTTGCTTCAATACCTCTTTTTATGCAAGACAGGATTTTGTTTGCCTTTGCTACTGCTGTTTGACACTGGTCACTGTTTCCAAGTTTGTAGTTGACAAGGATACCAAGGTCTTTCTCTAGCAACAAGTCCCCTAAAATGATTCTATTAAGTTTATAGGTAGCCTTGGGATTATTTCCTCCCAAATGCATGATTTTATACTTCCCCACATTAAACTTCATATTTCATTTGTTTGCCCAATCTGCTATTTTATATAAACCCCTCTGTAGAGAGCAATTATCCTGTTCTGAATTAATTACCCTGCATAATTTAGTGTCATCTGCAAATATTGATAAATTGCTTTCTATATCTATTTCTATGTCATTTATAAACATGTTAAAAAAGCAGCGGACATAATACTGAACCCTGAAGTTCTCCACTCTCCACTTTAACTGTATTGGAGAATTGTCCATTTAGAACCACACACTATTCCCTATCCTTCAACCAGTTTTGTATCCAATTGCAAAGGTCATCTGCTAGCCCCGATTTCCTTATTTTATACCACGGTCTTCTGTGTGGCACTGTATCAAATGCCTTTGCAAAGTCTAGATATACTACATCAACTGCCTTTCCATTATCAAGGTTGCTGCTTACTTCCTCATAGAAGCTTAAAAGGTTAGTTTAGCATGATCTATTCTTCATAAAACCATGTTGATTCCTGCTAATTATCTTATCTTTTGTGTTGTAATCCTGAATACAGTCCCTTATTATCCCTTCTAGCAGATTTCCCAATACAGAGGTCAGACTCACAGGTCTATAGTTTCCAGGTTCTGTTTTAGTTCCCTTCTTATATAGATGCACTACATTGGCTCTTCGCCAATCTTGTGACACTGAGCCTGTGGTGAGAGAATCTTTAAAAAGTAAATATAGGGGTTTTGCCAACACTGCACTGAGGTCCTTAAGCACCCTTGGATGTATACCATCAGGACCCGGTGCTTTGTCAATCTTAATTTTGTTCAGTCTACCCATGACATCTTCTTGAGTTAACCCAATATCTGATAATTGTATTGTTTTATTAGTTACTTGTTGAGGCTCTGCTACCATTTCTTGCTCACTTGTATTTACTGATGCAAAGAAAGTGTTTAGAACATCAGCCTTTTTCTTATCCTCACTAATCAACTCACCCATCTCATTTTTGAATGGTCCAATGTACTCCCTCTTAAGTTTTTTGCTATTTATATATTTGAAAAACATTTATGGATTAGTCTTACTTTCCCTTACAATTCTAGTTTCATTTTCTATTTTTGCTACCCTAATTGCCTTTTTGCAATCTTTGTTGTACTCCCTGTATTTTAACCCCTTAGCGACAATGGACGTACATGTACGTCCTCTGTGGCTGTCACTTAGTGACAGAGGACGTACATGTACGTCCAGGAAATCCGGATCCCCGCATGGCTGCACGCCGTTCGGGGACTCCGGATTCTAATGAAGAAAAAAAAAAAAAATGTTAAACGGGCATTAAGTGACGGCCGCGTCTGCACGCGGCCATCACTAAGGGGTTAAGAAAGAATGTTCAGTTCCTGCAGAATTAAATAGTTTGAATGCTTTTTTTTCTTTGCCATTTCCTCCTTTACATGTGCACTTAACCGCAGTGGCTGTGACTTACTTCTATTGCATTTGTTTACCATTGGTAAATACTGTTGAGTACATTTCCACAACCTAAATTTGAATTCTGACCATTTATCCTCAGTATTTTTGTCTTTAAATAATGTATCCCAGTCTAAGTGTTGCATTGAAGCCCTTAATAATTTGAAGATAGCTTTTTTTAAATTAAGAGTTTTGGTTGAACTTATACAGTTTTGCTTTGCTAAACTGATTTCCAATGTAACCATGTTGTGATCATTGTTTCCCAAATGTTCATTTACCTTAATATTGGATACCATTTCTGTGTTATTCGTTATCACTAGGTCCAATATATCGTTATTTCTTGTCGGCACTTCCACCATTTGTGACATGTAGCTTTCATGAAGTATGCTCACAAACCTGCTAACCTTAGCACTCTGATAGGTCTCATTTTTCCAGTTAATATCTGGATAATTAAAATCTACCATTATTATAGTATGCCCAAGCTGGGAAGCTTTCCTCATTTGAAATAGCAGTTGGGCCTCAACATTGTCATCAATATTTGGTGGTTTGTAGCATATATCAACAAACACCTTTTTTTTTTTACACTTTACACCACATTTAGTCTCAATTTCTACCCACAAAGACTCCACATATTGGCCAGTTTCCTTACTAATATCACCTCTCAAAATTGGATTTAACTCTGGTTTCAAATATAAGCACCACCACCACCCTTTTCCTATTAATCCTATTAATCCTGTCTCTCCTAAACAGGGAATAGCCCTCTATATTTACAGCCCAGTCATGTGAATCATTCCACCATGTTTCTGTTATACCAATATTATGTCCAATTGGTCATTAACCACCAGCAATTCTAGCTCTTCTATTTTATCTACCATACTTCTTGCATTTGCTAGCATACAATTAATTCTGAAGTCTTTACATATATCACTCTCTACATCTTCATATACTAGGAATTCCTCCCTATTTTCTACATTTATCCCCACCCTTTCTGCACCCCCCTGGTCATTTACTTGGACCTGGTCCCTATCTGCTCTATCTACCCAATTTTTGCTATCTATATCCCCCTTTCCTAGTTTAAAAGCTCCTCCAAGCTTCTTAGCATTCGCTCCTCTAACATAGAGGCTCCTCTACCATTTAGGTGCAATCCATCACTTCCATAAAGATTGTACCCAAGAGCAAAGTCAGCCCATTGCTCTAAGAACATAAAACCCTCCTTCCTACACCATTGCTTGAGACATACATTAAGCTCCCTGAGCTACCTCTGTCTACCTGCACTGGCACATGGCACAGGTAGTATTTCAGTAAATACTACCTTAGCGGTCCTTGCCTTGAGCTTGCACCCTAAGTCCCTTAAATCATTCTTTAGGGACCTCCTTCTTCCTCCTACTTTGTCATTGGTACAAATATGTACCAAGACAGTTGGATCACTTCCAGCCCCTCCCAACAATCTGTCAGCCCTGTCCACAACATGCCGAACCCAAGCACCCGGGAGACAGCATACTGTTCGGCATTCACGTTCCTGGAGGCAGATTACCCTATCTACTTTCCTAATAATAGAGTCCCCTATTACCACCACCTGCCTTTGTTTCTGCTTACTCTGCATCCCATCTAGCCTGGAAGGAGGACTGTTCCCATGGCTGCTAGAGGAATTAGCCCTCTCCAGTGTTGCCAGTTATGAGCTATCCTCATCCACATCCTCACACAATCTTGCAAATCTGTTGGACTTAGTCAACTCAGAACTGGCCTTCCTCTTCCTCTGCCCACTACCTCCCCTCTTTACTGTTACCCAGCTGCCTACCTGTTGCTTCTCATCACTAACCCCACATACTACCTGCTCTGTGAGTTCTAAACTCCTTTCCAGTTTTCCAATGTCTCGCAATGTTGCAAAATTTCTTTCCAAAGCCAATATCTTAGACTCTAAAAAGAAAATATGCTCACACTTGGCACAACAGTATGACCCCTGAAACGATTGCTCCAAGTGTTCAAACATGTGACAAGAAGTGCATTGCGTGAGATTGTCTAACCTGCTATCACTCATGCTTGGTTTTACAATTCAATAAGATTTATACTGTCTTCTAATGCAATGTGAATGCAGTAACTCCCTTGAAATTATTGTCACCTCAGAGCTCTGCTGATTTCCAACTCCTGATTCTATTCCAACTCCAGATTTTTTCTAACTCCTCTTCCCTTGTCTACAGTCACAAGAAATGCAGTCTCAAAGAGCAGACTCAAAGAGCCTGGGGACTGTATTTATAGTAACACTGCAGCCAGGTGACTTCCCTTAGCCAATCACCCTTAATCACACAGGCCAGAGAAAATCCCAGTTGTAAAGGAAGCTGAGAAGGGACCGCGTCGCCTTCCGCCGTCGTTCCTAGGTCTCTCCTTGACGCAAGATAAGCGCAGTCAGATGCACCGGTTGAAGTATGGACGGTCACTGGAAACAGTCACAGGATCATTGGAAGCAGGGAAACAGGGAAGAGTCCACGTCGCCACCTGACAGTCCACCTGAGGCCTGGTAGCAGGCGGTTGACATTTCAGGATACTTGGCGCGGATGGGTATCAGAGTGGATACTTTAGACCTTAAGCAATACAAGACTCCAGGACTCCTTGTTCACTCCAAACATAACTCTTTATTACAACAAACCATAGCATATTTATACAGTTTCAAAACACACTAACTTGGAGCACAGTACATGAGACTTAATACAATCACAATTCCTCCAATAGGGTACAGCAAAAGGTAGGGCAGAACACAATGGGGTAGTCACAGGGATAATTCAGTCACCACAAAGGGTCAAAGAACCAACAACAAATGATTCAGGGAAACATAATAGGGCAGACATGATTGGATTAACACACAGCAGGGGGTCACAGGACAGTTCTCAATACAATGACTTGAGTGGCTAGAATATACATTCCCTTAACAATGGCCAGGGGTTGAATAAATGCCATGCCCAGGCAAGGCTCTAGTAACGGCCTAAGGCCCGTTACACCAATTAACAGTTGGTTTCTTTAACCCTCACAATACCCACACAAAATGAAAAAAACTTTTTTTTAAACCTTAATAAAACACCAAACACACTCTCATATACTTAACCAGATTTTTTTCTAACTCCTCTTTAGTGATGAGCGAGCATGCTCGGCCGAAGCTCGGTTCGGCTCGAGCATCGCTCTGCTGGCACATGGCGGTACTCGTACGAGTACCGCATGTGCTCGCCCGCCATGTTCGGGTCTCCTCCCCGCACGTTTCGCGGCTGCTGCGCAGCCAATAAACGTGCAGGGAGGCTCTGACATCAGTGTAATGCCAGCAGCCATGTTGGCTGCTGGCATTACACTGATTGGCTGGCCAGAACCCGTGATCGGGTGCTGTATAGCACCTGACCAGCGAGTTCGGCTCAGTCTTAGCCAGGGAGAGATGAGGATAGGAAGGGAAAGTCAGTGTAGGGAGAAGAAAAGCGATTTAAAAAAAAAAAAGACCCAAAAGTCCTTTTTAGGACTACTGTGTGTGGGGGCAGCAGTTTATTTTGTTTGGGGGGGCAGAGATATAAAAAAAAAAACTTCACATATTCTGTTCACTGTGCCTAGCCGCAGATTAGCAGCACATTCTGTTCAGTGTGCAAAGTTGCAGATTAGCAGCACATTCTTTTTAGTGTGCAAAGTTTCAGATTAGCAGCACATTCTGTTTAGTGTGCAAAGTTTCAGATTAGCAGAACATTCTGTTTAGTGTGCAAAGTGTAAAATATCAAAGTCACATATTCCATTCACTGTGCGTAGCCGCAGATAAGAAGCACATTCTGTTTAGTGTGCAAAGTTGCATATTAGGAGAACATTCTGTTTACTGTGCAAAGTGTAAAATATCAAAGTCACATATTCCATTCACTGTGCGTAGCCGCAGATAAGAAGCACATTCTGTTTAGTGTGCAAAGTTGCATATTAGGAGAACATTCTGTTAACTGTGCAAACTGTAAAATATCAAAGTCACATATTCCATTCACTGTGCGTAGCCGCAGACAAGAAGCACATTCTGTTTAGTGTGCAAAGTTGCATATTAGGAGAACATTCTGTTTACTGTGCAAAGTGTAAAATATCAAAGTCACATATTCCATTCACTGTGCGTAGCCGCAGATAAGAAGCACATTCTGTTTAGTGTGCAAAGTTGCATATTAGGAGAACATTCTGTTAACTGTGCAAAGTGTAAAATATCAAAGTCACATATTCCATTCACTGTGCGTAGCCGCAGATAAGCAGCACATTCTGTTTAGTGTGCAAAGTTGCATATTAGGAGAACATTCTGTTAACTGTGCAAACTGTAAAATATCAAAGTCACATATTCCATTCACTGTGCGTAGCCGCAGATAAGAAGCACATTCTGTTTAGTGTGCAAAGTTGCATATTAGGAGAACATTCTGTTAACTGTGCAAACTGTAAAATATCAAAGTCACATATTCCATTCACTGTGCGTAGCCGCAGATAAGAAGCACATTCTGTTTAGTGTGCAAAGTTGCATATTAGGAGAACATTCTGTTTACTGTGCAAAGTGTAAAATATCAAAGTCACATATACCATTCACTGTGCGTAGCCGCAGATAAGAAGCACATTCTGTTTAGTGTGCAAAGTTGCATATTAGGAGAACATTCTGTTAACTGTGCAAAGTGTAAAATATCAAAGTCACATATTCCATTCACTGTGTGTAGCCGCAGATAAGAAGCACATTCTGTTTAGTGTGCAAAGTTGCATATTAGGAGAACATTCTGTTAACTGTGCAAACTGTAAAATATCAAAGTCACATATTCCATTCACTGTGCGTAGCCGCAGATAAGAAGCACATTCTGTTTAGTGTGCAAAGTTGCATATTAGGAGAACATTCTGTTTACTGTGCAAAGTGTAAAATATCAAAGTCACATATTCCATTCACTGTGCGTAGCCGCAGATAAGAAGCACATTCTGTTTAGTGTGCAAAGTTGCATATTAGGAGAACATTCTGTTAACTGTGCAAAGTGTAAAATATCAAAGTCACATATTCCATTCACTGTGCGTAGCCGCAGATAAGAAGCACATTCTGTTTAGTGTGCAAAGTTGCATATTAGGAGAACATTCTGTTAACTGTGCAAACTGTAAAATATCAAAGTCACATATTCCATTCACTGTGCGTAGCCGCAGATAAGAAGCACATTCTGTTTAGTGTGCAAAGTTGCATATTAGGAGAACATTCTGTTAACTGTGCAAACTGTAAAATATCAAAGTCACATATTCCATTCACTGTGCGTAGCCGCAGATAAGAAGCACATTCTGTTTAGTGTGCAAAGTTGCATATTAGGAGAACATTCTGTTTACTGTGCAAAGTGTAAAATATCAAAGTCACATATTCCATTCACTGTGCGTAGCCGCAGATAAGAAGCACATTCTGTTTAGTGTGCAAAGTTGCATATTAGGAGAACATTCTGTTAACTGTGCAAACTGTAAAATATCAAAGTCACATATTCCATTCACTGTGCGTAGCCGCAGATAAGAAGCACATTCTGTTTAGTGTGCAAAGTTGCATATTAGGAGAACATTCTGTTAACTGTGCAAACTGTAAAATATCAAAGTCACATATTCCATTCACTGTGCGTAGCCGCAGATAAGAAGCACATTCTGTTTAGTGTGCAAAGTTGCATATTAGGAGAACATTCTGTTTACTGTGCAAAGTGTAAAATATCAAAGTCACATATTCCATTCACTGTGCGTAGCCGCAGATAAGAAGCACATTCTGTTTAGTGTGAAAAGTTGCATATTAGGAGAACATTCTGTTAACTGTGCAAACTGTAAAATATCAAAGTCACATATTCCATTCACTGTGCGTAGCCGCAGACAAGAAGCACATTCTGTTTAGTGTGCAAAGTTGCATATTAGGAGAACATTCTGTTAACTGTGCAAACTGTAAAATATCAAAGTCACATATTCCATTCACTGTGCGTAGCCGCAGATAAGAAGCACATTCTGTTTAGTGTGCAAAGTTGCATATTAGGAGAACATTCTGTTTACTGTGCAAAGTGTAAAATATCAAAGTCACATATACCATTCACTGTGCGTAGCCGCAGATAAGAAGCACATTCTGTTTAGTGTGCAAAGTTGCATATTAGGAGAACATTCTGTTAACTGTGCAAAGTGTAAAATATCAAAGTCACATATTCCATTCACTGTGCGTAGCTGCAGATAAGAAGCACATTCTGTTTAGTGTGCAAAGTTGCATATTAGGAGAACATTCTGTTTACTGTGCAAAGTTGCAGATTTGCAGCACCGTGTAATATGAAGAAGGCGGGTAAAAAGGGACGGGGAAGTGGACGTGATCCTGATAGTTCAGGGCGTGGGTCAGGACGCGTAGAAACTGTGCCTGGTGCCAGAGCACAAGACAGAAAGACATCCACCATACCTAGCTTCATGTCTCAGTTTACAGGGCGTCGCAGGACATCACTCTCGAGGTCAGACCACTGCGAACAGGTGGTCGGTTGGATTTCAGCTGATACTGCTTCCAGTCGGTTAAGCACCACCCTGTCTTCCACCAAGTCCACTCTCAGTAGCCAAGAGTCTGGTCAACATAATCCTCACCCTGATCATCCTTCCTCCCACCATAGAGGATCTGGTCAAAGAAGTGATCCCACACTGGGATATAGTGAGGAGCTCGTCTCATCACCAATCCTTAATTTGAACCTCTCTCCAAGCACGCTTGCAGAGGAACATGACATCTTGTGCCCTGATTCACAACCTCTAGAGGGTACCCAATCACAAGAAGATGACAGAGGGGAACGGCATTTAAGGTCAAAGGAAGTGGATGATGATGATGATGAGACACAGTTGCCATTAAATCAACCACTATTACTGTCTCAAGACCTTGATGAGGAGGATGATATACAGTTGTCAGTGACTGAGTATGTGGTGGGATCAAGACATGAGGAGGATGATCAGAGTGAGGAAGTGGAGGAGGACTTGGTGGACGATGAGGTGACTGACCCCACCTGGGAAGGTGTAGAGTCGAGCGATGACAGCAGTCCTGAGGGTGAGCCATCTGCAGCACCGCAACAGGCTGGAAGAGGCAGTGGTGTGGCTACAGAAAGAAGGCGGACCGCACCAAACCGGCCCGCAAATGTTCCACGGAGCACCCCCTTGCGTAAATCTCCCTTGCCAAGGGGTAGGTGTTCAGCGGTATGGCGTTTTTTTTAAGGAAAGTGTGGACGACAAAAGAATTGTAGTTTGCAACCTGTGCCACACCAGAATGAGCCGAGGCATGAACACTAGAAACCTCACCACCACCAGCATGATCCGACACATGGCATCCAAGCACCGTAATAAGTGGGAGGAACGCCCGGATCGCCAACCTGTGTCTGCAGGCCACACCACTGCCTCCTCTTCCCCTGTTTTCGGTGCCGGCCAATCGCCTGTCGAAGGCGCAGTTCCGCATACCTCCCGCCCTGCACCTGTACCATCTGAAGCACCATCAGCGACCACATCCACTTCCCTGTCCCAGCACAGCGTCCAAATGTCGTTACCCCAGGCATTTGAGCGCAAGCGAAAATACCCAGCCACCCACCCACAGGCCATAGCACTAACCTCACACCTTTCCAAATTACTGGCCATCGAAATGCTGCCATTTAGGCTTGTGGAGACTGAGTCCTTCCGCAGCCTCATGGCAGCAGCTGTCCCTCGGTACGCAGTCCCCAGCCGCCACTACTTTTCCCGGTGTGCCGTCCCCGCCTTACACCACCATGTGTCCCGTAACATCACCCTTGCCCTGACCAACGCATTTACGGGGAAGGTCCACTTAACGACTGACACATGGACAAGTGCTTGTGGCCAGGGACGCTACATTTCCCTGACGGCACACTGGGTGAATGTCGTGGAGGCTGGGAGCGACTCGGACCCTTGGATGGCACAGGTGCTACCCACGCCGAGGTTTGCGGGCCCTACCTCCATCAGGGTTTCCGCCAGCACCTACGTTATTGGCTCCTCCTCCTCCGTTTCCACCTCCGAATTCTCTGCGCGCAGCGCCACTCACCCATCAGCCGGTAGCTGGAAGCAGTGTAGCACTGCAGTGGGGAAGCGTCAACAGGCCGTGCTGAAGCTGATCTGCCTTGGGGACAAACAGCACACGGCCTCAGAGCTGTTGCAGGGGATTAGTCACCAGACCGAGCAGTGGCTCTCGCCACTCAACCTGCAACCAGGCATGGTTGTGTGTGATAATGGGCGTAACTTGGTGGCGGCTTTGGAGCTCGGCAAGCTCACACACGTACCATGCCTAGCGCATGTATTTAATTTAGTGGTTCAGCGATTTCTAAAAACCTACCCCAATTTGCATGATCTCTTGACCAAGGTGCGCCGCGTGTGTGCACATTTCCGTAAGTCATCTACAGCTTCAGCCGGCCTGTTGAAGCTGCAGCAGCGCTTACAATTGCCAGCTCACCGGCTGCTGTGTGACGTGAGCACGCGCTGGAACTCCACCTTCCACATGTTGGCCCGGCTTTGTGAGCAGCAGAGGGCAGTAGTGGAGTACCAGCTGTTACACGGTCGTCGCCTCTCCGTTCAACTTCCTCTAATCAGAAGTGAGGAGTGGGAATGGATGTCAGACCTCTGTGAGGTTTTACGCAATTTTGAGGAATCGACACAGATGGTGAGCGGCGATAACGCTATTATCAGTGTAACCATCCCACTTCTGTGTCTACTGAAACGCTCGCTGCTCACAATTAAAACCGACGCTTTGCATGTGGAAGAGGTGGAAATGCGGGAGGAAGAGCTTACACAAGGTGATAGCCAGAGCACCCTCACTTCGTCTTCTCAGCGACAATTGGAGGAGGCGGAGGAGGAGGAGGAGGAGGAGGAAGACACGGTTGCCTCCGCTACAGAGGGTAGCCATGGAACTTTTGTTCCATCTCTTCAGCGTGGGTGGGCAGAAGAGGAGGAAGAGGATGAGGAGATTGAGAGTCATCCTCCTGGTGAGGACAGTGAAATCTTGCCTGTTGGTACTCTGGCACACATGGCTGACTTTATGTTAGGCTGCCTTTCCCGTGACCCACGCGTTATACGCATTTTAGACAACACGGATTACTGGGTGTTCACCCTTCTGGACCCCCGCTACAAAGAGAATTTCTCATCTCTCATTCCTCCGGTGGAGAGGACAAGCAAAATGGTGCAATACCTGAAGGTTCTTGTCGAAAAATTGCTCCAAAATTTTCCATCTGACAACGCTGGCGGCAGAGTACGTGCTACCTTGGCCAACCGAGAAGGGGAGAAAAGGGGAGCACACAGCAGTTCCGACAAAGGCAGGGCAACACTCTCCAAGGCGTGGGACACCTTCATGACACCCCGCCAGCACCCTCACCCTGATGCGCAGCCTAGTGTCACAAGGAGGGAAAAGTTTTGGAAGATGGTGAAGGAGTACGTAGCAGACCGTGTCAGCGTCCTCAATGATCCCTCTGTGCCTTACAACTACTGGGTGTCCAAGCTGGACACGTGGTATGAACTGGCACTCTACGCCTTGGAGGTGCTGGCCTGCCCTGCCGCCAGCGTTCTGTCTGAGCGGGTATTTAGTGCTGCTGGTGGCATCATAACAGATAAGCGTATCCGCCTTTCCACCGAAAATGCTGATAGGTTGACACTTATAAAAATGAACAAGGCCTGGATTTCCCCTGACTTCTCCACTCCACTGGAGGAAAGCCCCGGGGGAACATAAAGTCACTTTATATATGTTATTTACAATGATGGGAATACTCTGTATTCCCATTCACCCCTTCTACCCAAAAAACAGGTATATGGTTGACTCTCTTCCATATGCCCAGTGATATAATTTTTATATAGGGCCAGCTCACCAGCGGGCCCAGTGATATAATTTTTATATAGGGCCAGCTCACCAGCGGGCGCAGTTTGACAATTTTTGTATAGGTCAGCTCACCAGCGGGCCTTCTCATATAATGTTTTATTGGGTCAGCTCTCTAGCGGGCCCTCTCATATAATGTTTTATAGCGTCAGCTCACTAGCGGGCCTTAGCATATAATGTTTAGGATGGTCAGCTCCGCAGCAGACCCTCACCCATAATGTTTTAGATGGTCGGCTCAGCGCACGTTTCCCTCTTAATCATGGCCCCAGTTCAGAAAAATCAAGGAAATTTTTGGGAGAATTTGCCTCTGTGCACGTTTCCCTCTTAATCATGGCCTCAGTTCAGAAAAATCGAGGAAATTTTTGGGAGAATTTGCCTCTGCGCACGTTTCCCTCTTAATCATGGCCTCAGTTCAGAAAAATCGAGGAAATTTTTGGGAGAATTTGCCTCTGCGCACGTTTCCCTCTTAATCATGGCCCCAGTTCCGAAAAATCGATGAAATTTTTTGCAGAATTTTCAGATGATATACAAGTAAATATACAGCAAATACTGTTTGGTAACAATTTTTCGCCTAAAGTCGTTTTTATCTTCCTTTTTGTGTGTTTTACGGTCAGTCTGTAAAAATGGCGTACTACGGGCGAAAGATCGTTCCCAGCAGCGATGTTGGAGTCCAAGATGCATCCAGACATCCTCCCTATGCTGTCCCTGAACCATTTCTTTGGTGTTTCCATCATTTTCTGCCCTTTTCCTATGGACCAGGCACCCTCCCCTCATCAGAGCAGGGGCTGCCTGGTGTAATGCTCGAGTCCTCCCATTGACTTAAATGGGGCTCGGGTGCTCGGCCGAGCACTCGAGCCTCCGGGGGCGCTCGGTCAGAGCACCCGAACACCCGAGCATTGGGGTGCTCGATCATCACTACTCCTCTTCCCTTGTCTGCAGTCACAAGAAATGCAGTCTCAAAGAGACTGTCGAAGCTCTTATCCTGTTGGTCCAACAATCATTCATACACATTATAATATATATTATATGTTTTATATACACATATATTTTGTATTTTTATTTTCATTTTTACATTTATTTTTAGTTTATCTTTCTTATATTATAATTGCTTTTCATTTCAAGATTTTTTTCATTAAAAGGGAGTTTGTGGAGTAAATAAACAATCTTTAGATATATACAAAGATATTTATATAAATATATATTTATATATTTCTTTATTTTTATTTTTACTTTCACTTTTTCATTTTAAATTATTTTTTTTATTTTATCTATTTTAAGATTCTTTCCATCACAAGAGTTCATGCTGCTCATGCAAATGATCTTTAGCCTTTTTGACACTTTGTCTCTCTGACTGCAAGGGGCACCTGGAGCATTACAGGTGCAGTGTAATATGCCCCTTAGGCATTTAACTGGTTAAAGGTGTGAAACATTTTTATCCTCCAGCCAGCTCTTTAAAGAAGTTTGACTTACATACTTCTGCCTTAGAGGTCAACATTAAAGGAATTGCCTTTAAGAATCTATATCCCAAGAAGCATAGTAATATTTTGGCACTATAAAGAGCACCAACAAACAAAGGTCAAATATCAGTTCCATTGTTACTCTGAGAAAGGGTCAGTCCATACATGAAATGCATTGGAAAAGTGCTATTGAACTACAGACTTCAAGCCACGTTATATCACTAAATAGAAAGCCAGGAGGTCAGTAGTCCTGCCTGCTAGAATATAGAACAGCTAAACCAAATGGAGGAACCCTAACAACAGACGGGAGATCACCATCAGATACCATTAAAAATACCTTATCTGACTGCTTAGAGGATCCCTATCATTGGTAAATAGAAATATCTTCAGCTAACAAGCGGTAACTTAATTGAAAAGGACAGGAGTGGACATTGCTACCTGGTAAGGCAGGAATTACTGGCGCTTGTTCCTTACATCATTACCAGCTACAGGGATACAAGGGATAGTAATACTTCGTTTTAGCTTTATTTTATTTTGTAGGCATTAAAAAAATATGAAGAATGATATAAGTCGTATCTCTCAAACCTTTATGGTTTAAGAGATATTCACAAGCAAAGTTTCCCCTCCTGCCCCTTTTTCCTAGTGTAAGCCATCTCTTCTCAGATGGGGAATCTAGTTGTAAGACCAGACAGATAACAGAAGGGGACAATCTTCTTACAATGAAAACAATGAAAGCCCTGCCCCCCTTGACAAGCTTTTCAGGTTTTTCCCTTATCTTAATTGAAGATTGTCCCTCTCTGCAGTCTACCTGGGCACCTCCCTTCTGCTCTAGCTGAACAGTGTAACATCAGTAAAAGGGGCGGAAGGGGGGCACTTTGTCATTGAATTACTCTGGAACTACAACTCTGACAGAATTGCAATAACACTCTCCAAGGTCCAAATACTATGATGATTAATTAGAGCTGCTTTTATTATGAAACATTACTATCCATTTAAGCAGCTATTGATGCATTATTACATCTTAATGGATATATTTCAGCATTAGATGGACTGAAGAGCACACAGATTGATACATTCTGTTATTTTAGTATTGACCATCATTGTTTTTAATAACACTGTCAGTTTTTTGTAAAACCTACATGAGGGTACCTTCTTTACAGTATATGTGTATTTAATAAATAAATATTCTTTTTATTATTTAAGATATTGGCGCTCTTCTCTGTTTCCTTGTTGCACGGGTTCCTTCTCTTTTTCATGTTTGTTTGGCTCAGTGGATTGCATGCATCCACCTTCAGAGAATAGTAGCACTAATCTTTTATTTTATTTTAACTTATTGTATTATATTTGTATTACAGTAGTCCACATTCTCCTTCTTTTCCTTCTTTTATTTATTTTTAGCCCAGGAGATAAAGAGTGCAGCATATTCCTTCTTTTTTAGGGGGAATCTCTATTTCCTTTATCCTAGCATTTGAAGTTTAGTTTAGGGATCCTTGTAGACAGGAAATCTGTTCTCTGAGTTCAGAGACACTCTGGGGAAGAAGGGAGAAAGGAGGTTGACCCCAAATAGTGCGACTGTCTGGGGACACACAGGCAGCCATGGTCCAATTTCCTTGCTGATATGGCTGTTATCTCTGTGCTAGCAGAGTCTGGAGTGTGAGAAGGGAGCAAAGGAGATTTACCCTAAATACCCTCAAATTCTGAGATCCCACCTGAAGCGCAACCACAGGTCTGACTGGGAAACATACCATAAACAGGTTAGAGCTGTCACTAATAACAGCAGCAGAAGCAATTATAAAAGTTCCTGGGACTATGGGACACAAAAGAGACGTTGTGATGTTGATGTGTCTGAGAATGTGTCAAGATCTCATTTGAAATAACACATATGGCTCCTTCTGCAGATGAGTATGATTCTGAGGTTACTGTAGAAAATGACACGAGTCATAGACTGCTTACACATGCCGCTGCCACCTTCTCTAGTCAGGTTGTTAAAGCAATAAAGCTACACGGTTCTTCTGACATGTACTGCCAACCCACACTTACTGAGTTCTTGGGATGGAGTCAAAAGCTTCACAAAAATAATCCCAGAAGACACATGTGGAATGTCAAGGTTTCCAAGATGTTGACAGTTGAAATTCTGCTGCATTGTTTTGCTGAAAACCAAGGATTTAGAGACCTGATGTCATATGTAGCTCCTCGCTGGAATATTCCAAACTGCAGTTATTTTTCAAGTTCGTGCCAGAATTTTAGAAGCCGGTGTTTAGTTGGTTGGCAAAAGGCTGGAAGCTTCATACAACAAGGACATCTGCTTGATAGATATATGGACAAGTGGGAAGTGACTGTCATTGCTTAGTGGGTCTCCCTCTGACCACCAGTGAAGAACACTAGCTTGCAGACAGGGAGCAATCTTGCCTCTGATTCTGGCAGTATGATTAAAAGACAGCAGCAGAATAGCACATACCATTGATGTGCCACCTTGTGCATGCAGATTATTGAGAGCCAGTGCATGTAAAGTGATTTGTCCATGTGCTACATTTAGCTGTGACCAGATTCCTGTCAAAATCCAAAGTCCTTATAGAGATGTTGAATAATGTAGCAAAATCGGTGCCCATTTTAACCACTCCTAGAGTGCATGCAACGCATTTTATAACATACAAAAAATTTAACAACCTGCCTCATCCCCAGCTGAAAATGGTGGTCTCTACCAGGTGGAATTCCACTTTGCACATGCTAGAGCATTTGTACAAGCAGAATAAAGCCATTATCAAGTACACAATGCAAAACTAGAGATTTTTGTTACCTGGGCAATGGCAACTATACTGTGATGTATGTGAGCTGCTGTGATGAGGAAAAACCATGCTGGCAGGAATTAGCAAAGTCTTACACTGATATTTATTGCAAAAAAAAAAAAAAATGAGGAGCAAACTGAAGAATCTTATCACGATGACAACACAGACATGCACCAGCTGGTGAAAGACACATTAGCATGTTTTGAGCAAGATTGCCACTTTGCTGACTCCTACCTTAAACACAAAATGTCAGGGAGCCAGAGTGTATTTTAGTTGTATTTACTTACTAAATTGCAGACCTTCTGCTTTAGGAATTTGCCGGAGTGTTTTCCTTGAGGAGCGAAGTCGATTGATACCAGGCTTGCATGCATCCAAAAGTCAGAGACTGGGCTGTTGAGTGCTACTAGACGTGGGCCTGGTAGGCCGCAGGTGAAGGCCTGAGGAGTGACAGAAGTGTACCGAGTACAACAGAGGCGTAGTGCACCAAGGCGGATGCCTCCCTTTAAACCCTTGCCTTGAAGCTGCTATATTAATTGAATACAAAATACTTGACAACTAAATAATACTACAATATTTATTGGCTATCTGATGTATGACTGGGCCAATACAGCTCATCCCTTCTTCTGACAAATATTAATGAAGAGGAGAATCCCTTCAATGAGTGACCTGGTGTCCACTCTCTCCATTTACAAGCGGTGGTCTGGGATGTATGATGTGCTATATGCCTAAAACTGTTCATCTTGCTATTCTGTGTATGTTTCCCCTCCTGTCCCGTGTATATCTGAAGATATTTAATCACCTGGCCTTATCTTCATCTGGTTCTATATTTACAACATGTCAATGGATGCTTTGGTTGCTTTGATGTAATCATCTTCCGAAGTCCAGGGGTGTCGGGTCTCTTGCTGCACGGCTTCAATCCACTACAAAATATAATCAGTCATTATTTTCTCCCAACTATGTGGTGCTATGGGTAAAAAATCCAAGTCAGGCGATATTAGAAACAGGCTCAGTCAATTTGCCAGGCGGCAAATGGAAGAGGGAGAGGTTCAGGCCATTATGGAACAGGCTTTGGCACCATCCTCACCATCCCACTCCTCTGATCCCGAGGAGACATATGATTCACATTTTACAGAACTAATTGCAGCAATCTCTAATTGTCAAAATATCTTAACCACTAAAATCGACTCAGTGCAGATGAAATTGAATCTGTTATGGGCTGATCAACAAAATATGAAGAAGAGGGTGCTGGGTACCCAGAGGCGGGTCTCTGCGGTGGAGGACTATCACGGTGGTCGTGCTTCCTTGTTTGTGTTTTGCTGTCAGTTATCCTGTGTTATGCTTTCATTGGTTACCCTTTGTTGAGCCCGCCCAGTATGGCCTTTATATACTGGGCTCCTGCACCCACACGGTGCCTTTTTGTGGTGTTCCTGTACCAGTGCTGACTAACTGCTCAGAGTTCCCAGTGTACCGACTTGGCCTGTCTGACTACTCTTCAGTTCCTGCTCCTGTGTACCGACCCGGATTGCCTGACTACTCTTAAGTTCCTGCTGACATTCCTGCTCCTGTGTACCAACCCGGACTGGCTGACGTTCCTGCTCCTGTGTTCTGACCCGGCCTGGCTGAAATTCCTGTTCCTGTGCACCAACCCGGTTTGATCGACGTTCCTGCTTCCTTTGTCCTTGTCGCCTCGGCAACATTCTTACATCCGGCAGGTTGCCAAGTGTTGTCTCAGTTACTGCTCCGGCAGTGTCAGGTCTCTCGCCGTCCTTGCCAGTAGCTCTACTGGCTTCAGGACGGCTGGGCGCATGCGCGCAGTAGCAAGGCCTGATGTCGGTCGTCGCACCGACGTCATTCCTGGGGCGCCCGGCGTTCCATTTAAATCTGGCGGCAACCGGGACTCGGCGCTCAGTTGTCGCTTGAGTCCCGGGCGGTCTACTTGCCGCAGTTTCGCTTCCCAGCCCTTCCAGCTTCCAGGCTCTGCATACCTCAGACCAGCCTTCTCCTGCAGTCCTCCAGGCCAGCCAGCTTTCACCTGGGGTCTTCCAGACCAGCCTTCTTCTGCAGTCCTTCAGGCCAGCCAGCTTTCACCTGGGGTCTTCCAGACCAGCCTTCTCCTGCAGTCCTCCAGGCCAGCCAGCTTTCACCTGGGGTCTTCCAGACCAGTCTTCTTCTGCAGTCCTTCAGGCCAGCCAGCTTTCACCTGGGGTCTTCCAGACCAGCCTTCTCCTGCAGTCCTCCAGGCCAGCCTGCTTTCTCCTGGGGTCTTCCAACCAGTCTTTCACCTGGGGTCTTCCAGACCAGCCTTCTCCTGCAGTCCTCCAGGCCAGCCACTCTACAGACCTTCCTCTTGGACCTTGTAAGGGATCTCAGGTACTGACCTCTGGCTTGTTACACTGGACTTGCATTATCTCAACCTGTATTGACCTCTGACTTGTTACACTGGACTTGCATTATCTCAACCTATACTGACCTCTGGCTTGTTACACTGGACTTGCATCATCTCAGCCTGCCCTGACCTCTGGCTTGTTACACTGGACTTGCATCATCTCAGCCTGCCCTGACCTCTGGCTTGTTACACTGGACTTGCATCATCTCAGCCTGCCCTGACCTCTGGCTTGTTACACTGGACTTGCATCATCTCAGCCTGCCCTGACCTCTGGCTTGTTACACTGGACTTGCATTATCTTAATAAAGCTACCCTTGGCCTATCTACTGTTTCCCTGCATTCTGGGTTCCTTATTCGCTTATCTTAGATTATATAGCTTCCTGCTAATCTCTGGGTGGCTCCTCCCACCCAGAGATAGGCTTCAGTAAGCTTACATCCTTACAGTAACTTATTAGAGGGTTCAGAGTATCCTATTACAATATATACAGATCACAGAAATCTAGAATATCTCCAATCCGCCCGCAGACTACGACCTCGTCAAGCTAGATGGGCAATGTTCTTTGCACGATTCCAACTACACATCACCTACAGACCGGGCTCAAAAAATTTGAAAGCAGACGCTTTGTCCAGGATGTATACGGTACCTTCCAATACTACTACACTTCCTGATACAATTTTGCAACCACGTCAATTCCTCCTTGTCACCACCAACTTACTGGAACGTATCAAACAAGCCACCACTCCTTCTCCTCGTTTGATACAACTATACGCCTTAACCTTCACTGATGGCCTATTGTATAAGCAAGATACAGTTTTTGTCCCTGAATCTGTCCGTCAAGAGACTCTTCACCAGTTTCACGATCTTCCTGTTGCAGGCCATGGGGGAATCCAAAAGACCTTAGAAGCCATTCAGCGGTATTTCTGGTGGCCAAACTTAAAGCAGGACGTCAATCATTACGTATCCTCTTGTGACACTTGTGCCAGAGCTAAAAGCCAACACACCAAACCATCCGGTTTGCTCCATCCTTTACCCATACCTTCTGGTCCTTGGAGAGATGTAACAATTGATTTCATTGTGGATTTACCAGGTTCAAACCAACATAATACCATTATGGTCGTAGTAGACCGATTTACTAAGATGGCTCATTTTATCCCAAGCAAAGGTCTACCTTCAGCCAGCCGAACCGCTTCTTTGTATCTGCAGGAAATCTTCCATCTTCATGGAGTACCACAATCCATTACTTCAGACAGAGGTTCCCAATTCACATCAAAATTCTGGAGAGCATTTTGTGCCGGTCTTCAAATTACCAGTAACCTATCTTCAGGATATCACCCACAAACAAATGGGCAGACAGAAAGGACCAATAAGACTTTGGAACAGTACTTACGTTGCTTCTCTTCTCACTTACAGGATAATTGGTACCACTTACTCCCCATGGCAGAATTTGCTTATAATAATCATTATCACAGTACCTTAAAAAACTCTCCTTTCTTGGCCAACTATGGATACCACCCAGCAGCTCTACCAGGACTCACCCCCATCACTCCAGTCCCAGAGGCTAATCAACGAATACAACAATTACAGCAGTCTCATCACGTGTTCAGTCAAATTCTGAGATCTGCACAGCAAGACTATAAACGTTATGCTGATAAACACCGTCAGAGAGGACCTGAACTACAGATTGGGGATAAAGTATGGCTGTCCTCTTCACATGTTCGCCTTTCTTGTCCCACCAAAAAATTGGGACCTCGCTTCTTGGGACCTTTTTCTATCACTCAAGTCATTAATCCAGTAGCATATCGCCTGGCACTACCTTCCTCATTCCGGATCCACCCAACGTTCCACATCTCTCAATTGAAGAAATGGATTCCCAGCACGTTTCCTGGTCGAGAACCTTCTAGACCTCCTCCTGTTTCCATTACAGATCCTGATGAGTTCGAGGTCCAGGAGATTCTAGATTCTCGTTTTTGTCGGGGCCGTTTGGAATACCTGGTACATTGGAAGGGGTACGGCCCAGAAGACCGCTCCTGGGAACCCGCAGGCAACTTCAAGACCATGGCCTGTATTCGTAACTTTCATCGGAGTCATCCAGACCGGCCTGCTAACCTGACCACCCGGAGGTTGGTCGTAAAGGGGGGGAACTGTCAGGTCTCTCGCCGTCCTTGCCAGTAGCTCTACTGGCTTCAGGACGGCTGGGCGCATGCGCGCATCCTCGCGCATGCGCAGTAGCAAGGCCTGATGTCGGTCGTTGCACCGACGTCATTCCTGGGGCGCCCGGCGTTCCATTTAAATCTGGCGGCAACCGGGACTCGGCGCTCAGTTGTCGCTTGAGTCCCGGGCGGTCTACTTACCGCAGTTTCGCTTCCCAGCCCTTCCAGCTTCCAGGCTCTGCATACCTCAGACCAGCCTTCTCCTGCAGTCCTCCAGGCCAGCCAGCTTTCACCTGGGGTCTTCCAGACCAGCCTTCTTCTGCAGTCCTTCAGGCCAGCCAGCTTTCACCTGGGGTCTTCCAGACCAGCCTTCTCCTGCAGTCCTCCAGGCCAGCCAGCTTTCACCTGGGGTCTTCCAGACCAGTCTTCTTCTGCAGTCCTTCAGGCCAGCCAGCTTTCACCTGGGGTCTTCCAGACCAGCCTTCTCCTGCAGTCCTCCAGGCCAGCCTGCTTTCTCCTGGGGTCTTCCAACCAGTCTTTCACCTGGGGTCTTCCAGACCAGCCTTCTCCTGCAGTCCTCCAGGCCAGCCACTCTACAGACCTTCCTCTTGGACCTTGTAAGGGATCTCAGGTACTGACCTCTGGCTTGTTACACTGGACTTGCATTATCTCAACCTGTATTGACCTCTGACTTGTTACACTGGACTTGCATTATCTCAACCTATACTGACCTCTGGCTTGTTACACTGGACTTGCATCATCTCAGCCTGCCCTGACCTCTGGCTTGTTACACTGGACTTGCATCATCTCAGCCTGCCCTGACCTCTGGCTTGTTACACTGGACTTGCATTATCTTAATAAAGCTACCCTTGGCCTATCTACTGTTTCCCTGCATTCTGGGTTCCTTATTCGCTTATCTTAGATTATATAGCTTCCTGCTAATCTCTGGGTGGCTCCTCCCACCCAGAGATAGGCTTCAGTAAGCTTACATCCTTACAGGCAGAGCGCCTCTGGCCTAGTCCTCCGCTACTGTCATACCGGTTGCAAGTCTTGCCTCTGTGATTGCTCCAGTAGTGCTCATTCTACCTCAGTTGGGCTGGCAGTTCACGTATGTTTGCTGACCTTGGCTTGTTAAAGGATCATTCCAGTACCTTCACACATGGGACTGTTTACCATCATTGATGAACTTTAACTCCAGCAGTGCCGGAATTCTGGGAACCTACTTCTCCTGTCTGACCTGTGTCAGTATATACTGTCTGTACCTTCATGTTATGCTGGACCTGTGTGGGCATTGAATAATTTACCTGTCGTGTGTCTGTACTATACTGTTGTATATTACAGGACCTGTGAGGGTTCTTACTGTATTGTCTTATTCAATAAAACTGTGTTTTTATCCTAACCACTGTGTTTGTGAGTCAAACAAACCATTACAAGGGCTCTCTTCCCCCTATCGGTGAATCACTTGAAGCTTTGAAACAACAAGTAAAGTTGTTATAGTAGAAGTCTGATGATCTTGAAAATAGATCGCGCAGTTGTAATATTCGCATTATTGGATTACCGGAAAATTGTGAGGAACGAAACCCTGAGCAATTCCTAGAGAACTGGGTGAGGGAGAAGTTGGGCACAGAGGGTCTCTCAAGCTCATTTGTAGTGGAGAGGGCACACAGGGTTCCATTGATGCGCCCTCCACCTGGGGCCTCTCCAAGACCCGTGATTGCCAAGCTCCTCAATTACAGAGTCAGGGATGCAATCTTAAGAATGGCTCGCCTTAACAGACCCATTATGCATGGCAATGCTCGTATTTCCATGGGAGAAAAATATTCAATATGCCATGTTATACCCGGCTAAACTTTGTGTGCTTCACGACGGTTCCACTACCTTCCTCACATCTGAGATTGAAGCAATGAACTGGATCGAGGCTTTGTAGGCGGGAGTTCCATCCGTAATTGGTGACTTGCACCTCATGATGCTGCTTTCTGTATCACGTTGCTCCATGGAATCTTAGGAATCGTGTCCCATGGTTGTTACTAGGGGCATTGGACTATGCAGAATGTTATTTGGATGACCCCTCTCTCGAGAGTATATTGTATATTTGATCAGTTTCTGGGACCTCTCTATCTGCCCTTTGGGGGGACCTGTTCTGCAACTTCCTGTCTGTGTATAGTTTCAATGTACAAGTGCTGTTGTATAGCTACTTTATACTACAATATATCATATGGTTGATGGGGTTTCTCTCTTATAACCGATGAGAGATGTGGGTTCATATGTTTTGTTAACACCTTTAATGATTTGACTGCTGATGATAAACCTGTTTATTTTAAATACTTTTTTTGGATGATTGGCTGGCCTCTGTCTCCGCTACCGCATTGACATATAGACCCCTTGACCTGATTTACAATTCTGTGATGGGGCACTCTGTTGTGGGGGAGAGGCTGTAGAGTCAATGCAAATTACCGCCCTAGATATTTATTTGTTGGAATCTTGCTTTCTCTAGGGGGGTTCCTTAAGGGAAGATGCTATTGTTTTTGTAGTAATATAGTTGATTATGCAGAATGTTATTTGGATGACCCCTTTCTCGAGGTTGTGTTATATATTTGATCAACTCCTGAGACCTCTTTATCTGTCCTTCAGGGGGATCGGTTCTGCAACTGCCCATGTGTGAATAATTTCAATGTACAAATATTGTTGTATAGGGGGACTACAGAACTGCTTTATACTACAATATATGATATGGTTGATGGGGTGTCTCTCTTATAACCGATGAGAGATGTGGGTTCACATGTTTTGTTAACACATCTAATGGTTTGACTACTGATGATAAACTTGCTTATTCTAAATACGGTTCTTTGGATGATTGGCTGGCCTCTGTCTCCCCTACCGCATTGACATATCAAGCCCTTGACCTGATTTACAATTCTGTGATGGGGTGTTCTGTTGTGGAGGAGAGGATGTAGAGTCAAAGCAAATTACCACCCTAGATATTTATTTGTTGAAATCTTGCTTTTTCTGGGGGGGTTCCTTGGGGGCAGATGCTACTGTTTTTGTAGTAATATAGTTGATTTGGGGGTTTGTGCTGTTCGTGTCGCTGTATCACCTGATGGTTTTTAGGGGATGCAGCAACGCGATTGGTGTGGGTTGCCGTGGACACCCGTGGGACTATCTATATGCTTTATAATTGTTACATATTTGTCTTTATTTCAACTGTTTGAATTGGGGGGTTCACTAAGCTGGGGGCGTCCCGGGTCCGGCTTGGGATTTCCCTAGGGGTTCTTGTTAGGGTATGGGTCCTCTTCCAGTTGGGGTTGGTGAGGGACAGGGTGGGGAGTTTAGTTTCTTACATGAGGCTGGGACATAGGGTGGGGGGATTCTTTAGAGGGGTCTTTGTGAGACGAGCAAGCATCATTCCCTTATTCCAATGGTTATGGCTAATAAATAGATTTCTATCATCTCCTGGAACATTTGGGGCTTAAATGATAGCATTAAGCGCGCTCTGGTTCTGAATCATGTATCACAGTGCCTGTGATCCTCCTCTGTCACTCTCGCTTGTGGTGTGCTCTGATTTGCTGAGTCGGTTTGGCCTGCCCCTGGTGACCTTTTTATGCCTGGCCGTGACACCTTTCAGGTGCCCTTTCGTGGTGTTTCAGAGCCAGTATTGTTGTTGCTGTGTTCCTGTGTTCCTTATTCCTGTGTACCGATTTGGCCTGTTCTGACTACGCTCCTGTGTTCCTGCTCGTGATTGACACAGCTTGTCTGAGAACCACCTCCGTGATCTGACCCTGCTTGGCTGATGTTCCTGCTCCTGATTGACCCGGCTTGTCTGAGAACCACCTCTGTGATCTGACCCGGCTTGGCTGACGTTCCTGCTCCTGATTGACCCGGCTTGTCTGAGAACCACCTCCGTGATCCGACCCGGCCTGGCTGACTTCCTGCTCCGTGACCTGAACCGGCTTGTTCCAGTGACCTGCTTTGTTCCTGCTACCTGCTCCTGTTGTCGCCACAGCGACATTCTGACTTCCGCTGTGCCTGCCTACCGGGCTGATCGTGTAACCTACTTAACTCTTACAGTGCCTAGTCTCCAGTGCTGAGTCTCCGTGCTCACTTGCAGAGCTGTGCTTCCGTTACTGAGCCCTCTTTTGTACTTGCAGAGCTATTCCTCTAGTTCTGAACCTTCAATCCTTAAAGCTGCAACTTAACCCTTGCCGTGCTGCCGCCTCTTTAGCTGAGCCTTCTCACACCTGTACCGAGCTTACGCTAGTATATCGCTACTTCTGCTGAGCCGGCCGCGTATATGTCTGGTCTGGTCGGCGGCTCACCCTGTCAACAGCAGAGTAGTCGAGTTCGTTAACGCGCCCGGTGAGGCGCTATTGGCTCTTACGCTAACACTGGGTTCTCCGATTTACGCCCATGGGGGCTATTGGCTCAAGCTATTGCAGCAAAGGGTGGTCTCCGGTATACGCCCGTGGGAGGCTATTGGCTTCATCATTTGCAGTGTATTGTGGTCTCTGTTGTTACGCCCATGGGGGCTACTGGCTCAAGCTCTTGCAGGTTGTTTCCGGTATATGCCCGTGGGGGCTATTGGCTCAAACTATCCCTGTGCAGTTGGTCTCCGTTATTACGCCCATGTGGGCTATTTGCAAGCTCTTGCAGTGCAAGCTACTACCGTTGTTACGCCCGTGGGGGCTATTCTGTGCAACTTTTCTGCTGATTCTACCTCTGGTCTAGTACTGCCTAGCAGCTTCCCAGCCTTTAGAACTTTAGGTGTTACACCATCTACACCTATAGCTGCTTTATCACCATCTTGGGTGTGCCAAACACCACAACAGAGACTGACTAATTATTGCATTTAACCCTTGATTTGTTTCTCTACTGTGTGCCTGTCCTGAGACAGTATATGTGATATACTGGGCCTGTGGGGGCATATCTGTATAGTTTTCGCTATTATTTTGTGTTGCCTGTAGAGGGCGATCTTTCATCTTAATTTTCATTTAATAAAACTGCATTTTATTCTACCAGCTAGTCTGAGTGTCTTAAAAAAATGTTACATCATGCCAGGAAACACAGACCAGATATTTTGCTTCTCCAGGAGACCCATTTGCATGGTGGAAAAATTTTGGCTCTTAAGAAACCATTGGTGGGACGACACTATCACGCAAACTTCTCAACTCATGCAAGGGGAGTCTCTATTCTGATTAGTAAGTCCCTACAATACGAACTGGTGGATTTGAAAACTGATCCATTAGGTAGATACATTTTTTTGGACTGCTTGGTCTCTGATATCCCAATGATTTTAATGAATATATACATTCCTCCACCTTTTGCATCTGAGGTCCTACAGGACGCTCTCTTATATGTCTGTACGAGGCCTAATCGTTGTCTTGTTGTTATGGGGGACTTTAATATGTTCACTGACGTTGTACTGGATAAGATTGGTGCCGGGTCAGGTGACTCTCTACCTTCTATATTTAAATTTATAAGTATTATAGAGGATATGAGCCACATTGATGCATGGAGAACCCTTCACCCAAATGTTAGGGAGTACTCATGTCATTCTGCCACTCATAAATTATTATCTAGAATAGATCATACCTTTGTTTCTAATCATGCATGGCATATGGTTGAGGACTGTTCCTATTTACCTAGAGTGGCCTCGGAGCACTCGCCAATGTGCTTATGCCTTCACGTGAGTAGGGATTTTTCGACTAACAGTTGGCGACTTCAACCATATTGGCTATCTATTGATCATATTGCTGAAGATCATGGGGTCGCTTTGAGGGAATATTTCAGTCTCAACGAGGGCGCTGCATTGTGGGGAGTGGTCTGGGATGCTGCGAAGGCTATGGCAAGAGGCTCAGTTGTTGCTCACAAAAAGCGAACAAAGGATAAAATAGATCATCTAGAGAAGGAAGCCAGCTTAGCAGAAAGAATGTATGTTGACAAAGGTGATAGTATTTCCTATGACTCCTTCTTACTTGCATCTTCTGCTTATAATACTGCACTAATGGAGCAAAATGTAAATTTCATTATGTTCCAGAAACAGAAACTATTTGAGAACGGGGATAGAGCAGGGAAACTTATGTCCCACTTAATACGAGCCAGGGAGGGCAGACTTTGCATAACGTCTATATACAACAATGTTGGAAAATTTGTGCATGATGAAATGGAAGTCAATGCTGTGTTTGCAGACTTTTATTCCAATTTATGCACAACACAGACTGATTCCACTTGTCGGCAGATGGAGGTGTACCTGTCAGGAATACCTCTCCCGTCTTTGTCTTTTGAACAAAGATGGATGCTGGACTCTCCCATCTTGTTAGGTGAGGTTGTGGCGGCTATTGACTCTCTTCCTGTAGGTAAGTCCCCTGGGGGTGCCGGGTTGCCGGCTGAGTGGTACAAGAGGTACGCTGATACGCTGGCTCCGCAATTGCTTAACACTTTCTATGATGCCTTGGATGTGGGTAGATTGTCGCCATCTCTTACTGAAGCAACGATAGTAGTGTTTCCTAAGCCAGGTAAAGATTTGACCAAATGTGACTCGTATCTGCCTATCTCTTTGCTTACATTGGATGCTAAAATCCTAGCTAAGATACTGGCGGCTAGACTTAACCTGGTGATCTCTGATCTTATTCATCTGGACCAGGTGGGATTTATGCCCCGGAAGTCTACGTTTCATAATCTTAGGAGATTATTCTCTCACTTGCATTTGAATCATGACAATACTGGTCACAGAGTGGTGGTCTCACTAGATGCGTCTAAAGCATTTGACTCTGTGGAGTGGGAATATCTCTGGTGTACACTCCACGGGTTTGGATTTGGACCAACTTTTTTGAGGTGGGTTCAACTTCTCTAGATGAACCCATCTGCTAGAGTCTTGACTGGGTCAGTCCGGTCTGGGCCTTTCGGGCTCGGAAGAGGTATGCAACAGGGATGTCCATTATCGCCAGGTCTGTTTGCACTGGCTATTGAACCACTGGCCAGATTGATTCAAAGCGATCCGACTGTGGAGGGGTTTTGGATGGGTAATAGAGAGGAAAAATTGGCATTATATGCCAATGATATAGTATTCTTTTTGGGAGATTCCCCCAGGTCTCTTCCACATGTCCTAGCTTTAGTGAACACTTACGGCAATTACTCAGGATTGTGACTAAATTGGGCTAAATCTTCCATGCTGCCTGTGGACCAGGTTGTAGATGGGGGTCCTGGGTTATCAGTACCTTTAAGATATGAGAAATTGGCGAAATATCTTGGACTTTTGGTGACTGCTTCGGTGAGTAGCTATCTGAAGGATAACCTGAAACCCCTAATTGACCACTTCAGATATAAAACTATGTCTTGGATTACACTCCCACTGAACGTTATTGGTCGTTCTAACCAAATCAAAATGGTATTTCTTCCAAGGTTCTTGTACATATTTAAAGGTTCTCCCATTCTTATCCCTAGGAGATACTTTACTGTAATTAATAAGATAATTAGGTACTTTCTCTGGTCAGGTGGCCTGTCTAGAGTTAGGCTATCCACCCTTAAATGTCCGGTGAGTGAGGGCGGAATTGCCCTCCCTGATTTCTACAAATACTATATGGCTGCGCAGGGACAATCTGCCATAGCATATATTCTACCCGATACCCTATATACTTTTCATAAAATTGACGAGTCTCTACTTAAACCAGGCTATTCTTTGCCACATATTCCTATGTTGGGCTCAGATACACTTAAGGATTCGCCGACCACGTCTAGGACGACTTGTGCTGTATGGTCCCTTATTCAATCTGCTTCGAATTATGAAGCAAAGGATCCTGATGTTCCCCTCTGGGGTTCGGTGGGATTGATACAGCTTCGACACTTGGATTTTGGACAGATTTGGTTGACATATGGTATTTCTACGCTTGGTGATTTATACCAGGGCAATGTCCTGAAAACGTTTGAGCAGTTGCGTCTGGAATTTGCCTTACCTACTACTTTTTTTTACTCTTATTTACAATTGAGGCATGCTCTAGATGCCTTATGGGGTGCTAAGTCACCGTGCTTGAAGCAATTCCCATTGGTTACACTGGCTAAGAGGAGGCAGCCACTTCGGCCTGTTCCGTTAGTATATGTGTGGCTAGAAAAATGTTCTGTAGGTGAGAATGATGGGCTTAGGTATAGATGGGAGATTGATGTGGGTGCCTTTGAGGATTACGAGTGGGAAATGGCCTTGAGTAGTCCTGCAGCAGTAGCTACCACAGCTAGACATCAGCTAATTCAGCTTAAAATTCTGTACAGGTCTTACTACACTCCTGTGCGTCTTTTTAGGATGGGTAGGATGGATGATGACCGGTGCAGGAGGCGTGGGGAGGCAGGCACCGCTTTCTTGCACCTTCTGTGGGAGTGCCCTCTGGTCCATAGATTTTGGGAAGACGTACTACATACTGTGTCAGCTGTGGTGCATTGGGACCTATTACTTTCTCCAAAGGGATGTGTATTTTCTATTTTACCTGATCATCTTCACTCTAATTTTCATAATGTACTGATTAGGGAGCTGTTGGTTATGGCACAAAAGGTGGTGGCACAATCATGGATGTCAGAGCACCCCCCTAAACATGACCAATGGATGGCCCTGGTGGCTAATAATCTTCCTCATTATAAGGGACTCTATTTGCATAGAGGCACCCCAAGCAGATTTAATTTGATCTGGGGTTCCTGGACCTCTTATTGCAACTCTAGAACTCTCTACTAGTAGTGATTATGGAATCGTTACTTATTGTTCTATGCGTGGTGAATGGTGCCCTGGAGATTCTGGTTATCTATCTACTTCTATAATTCCCTAATAATTGTTGCCTACTTTGTTACTTGTTATAAATATATATATTGGAAAGGGAGCTAACGTATCGCAGTTCTCAAATATATATATAAATCTCCACAATTAAGGACAGAACAATAAAGGGAAAAAGAATGAAAAATTGCGGATATTAATCCGCAACAGAGAGACCAGTTCGATACTATTAAATTAGGGACCCTAATGTGTCCTCATTAAATTCCTAATCAAACGGCTAAAATGTATCTTTATTCCATATTATATTAAAAACAAGAAATACCCTGTTGTCTATTCAACAAACCAGGATCTAAAAAAACTCTACCTTTTGGGAGTTTAAGAGAAGAGTATGTCTTTTATTGCGGGTCTTATATCATATGCCTTTTCGTTATTACTAGCAGATAGATAGAGTAACATTTTTCAATAGATTTACTCCAAAGAGTAGATTGAACCCAATGATCTTTTCGGATCAATCTATACTTCTGCTTTTATTTTGAGAGAAATAAATATAGGTACAATTATTTTAAGTATTCGATTGAGTACAATTATTTTAAGTATTCGATTGAGCTCAATTTAATCAGGACTACTCACAATGTATCCCTATATTCACTACCCTTTCCTATCACACACAGAGGATTGAACACCTGCTATTTTAACCGTTCCTCTTTCTCAACATAGAACAGGCAACTATCGTGTTCAATGCCAAGTGACAAACACCTCTTTAACGCTCCTCATACTGATTTGGCATCTAACTACCTAAGTCGTGTTTCACTCTCTTAGCATGAATTGGATCATTATCCACATTCAAAACCGAGTGAAAGACAGACTAATAACAGAGCTATCTATCGTTCTCCCTGATAAGAGCGCTGTGTGATCTACACATAACAAGTCACTATCGTATCACTGTAATGCATTTGTGATTTTGTAATGTTTTACTACTGTCCTCTCAATAAAAACGTTTAAAAAAAAAAAAACACAAAATGTCAGCGTTTCTGCCAGTTTGTGACAATAAGGGCTCATGATCAGCAGCATCCCTCTGAGGAATCAGATTCTGTCAAAGAATAAAGAGCTATGATTATAGATCTAGTAGAGAGTTGCATTGTGGAGATAAGGAGAGTTAGAGCCAAAAAACTGTTAGAAAGCATAGTGAAAAGGAAGACAGCAAAGGGTTTATACCAGTAGCAACAGAAGCTGTCTTCTGCGGAAATCCTTAGTTGCCCACCAGTAAGTGTGGAGTCTGAATGTATTTTCATTAAAGAGGGTTATATTATAAATGACAGTAGGGTGGGGGAGACTTACATTTTTAAAAATGAGCCAACATCTAATACCATCTGGGAATAAGGTATCAAAAGCGGACAAAACCACACATTACAGGGAAACCCACTACACAAGCACTATTAACAGAAGCAAACAAGAAGTAGGAGAGAGCTCCATTCAAAATCCAACTCTATATACCAATCGATTTCAGATTCTGGTTCATATAACATAAACAATTATTTTACTAAATCAGCACATAAGTACAATCACTGTATATAAAACTATGTATATACTTAAACACCTAATGTTTTACTAAACAGCTTATAAGTTTATATGGTCCATGTGAACCACCATCCAGTCTTTGCAGCCAGATGTTAATCTCTTCTGCTGTGTAACAAATAACTATGAGTATCCTTTTCTGTGAAATATATATAAAGAGTACCCCTCCCAACAATGTGTAACAATGTATCCACTCTGCAGTCTCTCCCCTCCTCTTCTGCCCTCAGTACACCACCGTTAGCTGTCTGATATATATATTCACCACTATCAACTTGGCTTGACTGAGATTCCCTTCCATACAATACTGCAGCTTGATCAGGGCTGCGTCTTTTTCCCTGGTAAATTGAGGGCAGCGTGCAGAGTCTCTCCTGCAGGATTCCTTGTCAATATTAGATAAATATCCAAGCGGGCAGGGTACTTTTCTGGATCCAATGTTCAGCTATATTTCATATTCTTTACTACAGCAGTGAGCTCTATGTAACAATGGGACACAACAGGACCAAGGGTCTTCAAAGTGTTTTGTGTCTGCCAGATATTTCTTCAGGAAGTAGCCTACATCTATCCTTATATCCCATAAGTATCCCTTCCCGTCCGGTAAACAGCCATTGCCCCAATGATATCAAGTGGACTTCACCTGGATTCCAAACAGGGAGCAACAGACATGGAGCATTACAATATTAACCCTATAATGCATAAGAGTCTCCCACTAGGCTTGAAATAATTGACTGCAGGCTTAAATCAAGGCTAGCCCTAAAAAATGTATGTAGGTTTCTGTCTTGCAAAAAACTAGCTCTGAGAAAAATTTTTTGGAGGCTTCAGTCTTGGATAAATATAAAATATTTTCTTGAAACAGAAATAAAATAAATATTCTGGATTAAAATAAATAAATATAAATAGTTCACTAAATCGTGTGTAACACCGCGACATGTGCAGTAGACACTGCTGAGCGTGCTGCAGTCATACGCAGTAGACACTGCCTGCGCCGCGGCTGATACAGAGCTGGGCGCTCCAAAGGAGTGTCCAGCTCTGTATCAGCCATGGCGCAGGCAGTCTCCACTGCTCGTGACTGCCCCGCGACTGGGTGGCAGTGGCACTGTGGCCTGTGTAATGGGCTGTTCAACTAGTATATATATATATATATATATATATATATATATATATATATATATATATATATAAACACACACAAATCCGTAGTTTCACTAGTGAATAAATAAAAGTCCCCAATATGGGATACTAAATATATCTGGAGGTTGAATATGTTCACTTGAACCTTATGTTTCATTGGTAAAGTCAAATGTAATATTTATGCAGAATAATAATAGCGAAGGCTAGGTATTTGATATACAGATGGCCCCTTACTTGAAAAAGGTGAATGTCACGCTTGTAGGTAATATGGAGTAGGTGAAGGGGAATCCTCCTTATGAATTGTCAGTCAAGGTACTCTGCTTGACCTCTGTTTCATCAGTTCTTCTGGGTCCCTGTAGGTGGATCCTCTCCTTAATCACTGGTCAGCATGGGCCTTTGATGATCTCATAAGACTGAAATTTGACAAGACTTTTGGGGACTTTAATTTATGCACTAGTTACACTACAGATTTGATCACATTTTTATGCATGCAAATGTTATTTTTTTATCCAGAACATTTAATTTACTTGTGTTTCTATTTATAATGTCGAATACTAGACTTAGAGTGTTCTATTTTTGAGCTGTTTTATCTCTTTATCTTTGTAAATACTGTGGATTGATCTGAGACACCTATCAACAGAACAGACTGTCACTTGTATTTTATGTGTTTTTATACACATCATTATACATAAATGTACAAACATATACAATACAGGTTACTGGCCCCTTCAAGTAGACAGGAACATTTCTCTAAATGTATGCAGGGGGTGGAGCCTCCCTTTCCTCCTAGGCTGCAGCTTAGCCAGCTAGCTCCAGAATGATTTGTTCCTGGGTGTGACAACACCAGGTAGAGAACATCTGTCGTTAGTTTTACTTTCTTTTTTATTTTTCTGTCAGATATGGAATACCACCATTAGGTGGATTACCATGACTGACAGATGCCCTTCACTGTGGCTAGCTCAGTATCCAGGTGCTTTTTGGTGGACCTTAAACCCTGAGGGGGAAAATCTTGGGTACAAGTGTTTCCCCAGGGATTACCCACTGAGGTAATTCTTGCTGCATGGTAACCTGAAGACAGAAGATCTGTAGGAAAGGGGAGCTACCCTTTGAGTGCTGCAGGTCCACTTGTCCCACAGTGCCCCTTTGCTGGGCTTGTATTTGGGAGTTTTCATTGTGCACTCCTGCACTCATTGAGTATATATGTGTATGTCTGTTGGGTATTTGGAGCAGGTTTATGTGGTAACTTAATCCTTTGTCTACTGGTTTGTAATGTTTTGAGGGGTTTTCTGAAACGTTCCTTACTGGGTTAGTGTTTTTTTAGTATGCACACATGTTCCCTGTATGTTTTTCATGTTTTTAACTTATATTTTAATTTTTATTATTATTGTGTACTGCGCCTTTAAGGCACGCTTTACCGCATAGACGCCATTGCTCCATTTACTTTCTATGGGACAACACTGTTTGGGATGTATCTCTGCAACCGCTTCATACAGCAACTTCAGAGTGGGCTCATTTTAATTCTCTACCCTTACTCTATCATCCGATTTATAGTTCAAGAGTGTTGGGTGGTTTGGGGGGCTTCGGGCACTGCTTTGGGGTACTTTTTGGGTAAAACAACATTTCACATGAGTGCTTGTTTCGCGCCTTTTTTCTGATTGGCTCCTGTCACGGCAGCCATTTTGTGAGCTTTTCTCAGCAAGTATCCTACGCAGGACTTTGACTCTCCTTCTCTCCTCTGCAGATTAACCCTTTGCCTGCCAGATAAGTCTATATTTAGCATTTCTGGGGTGAAAAATTAATCTTACACACTACAATTGGGTGATTTACTGTACAGTTGGTTATTCTGACACTGTGAGAATGTCTGTACCGCTGGAGCTAGGGGCTAGACCTAAGACTAAGGAGGCTGGGGTATCAGTATCCCCCATTACGCATTGCTCTTCCTGTCATGCAGGGCTACCTAGAGAGTTCTCTGGTCATTTATGCCCAGCAACCCAGGGACTTCCAGCCATGCTATTGAGTCAGCTTGGGTGCAAGAGTTTAAGGCTGCGACTAGGAACCTTAGGTCCACTTTACAACTCTTTCCATCCCAGATACAGGGGGCACTTCAATTATGACAGACCCCCTCTACTATCAGATCCTCCCTGCCTAAACCGCAGGGGGCACCTGATGTGTCAGATTCTTCTGAGGAGGAATTGTTGCAAGATTCGGATGTTGAGGATGGTACTATTTTTGAGTCTTTTAGGTCCCTTGGGGACCCTTTTGAAGTCGATCCTGAACCCCCTGCTGAGGTCCTGATCAGGGCTGTGTTAACCACACTCAACATTCCCCTGGTTCAGGAGGTCCCTTCTGATCCCTCTGATGTTTTCCAGGAGCCTGCTAAGCCCCTTACTTATTTTCCACCCCACTCTTGACCGTTTGGTTTCTGACGCATGGAAAAATCCGGACAAGTCTGCTTCTGTGTCCAGGAAATTTGCTAAGCTTTGCCCCTTTTCTGAAGCAGAACTGGCTAAATGGGTTCATCCCCCTAAGGTGGACGCACCCATATCTAGACTGTCTAAATCTACTGCTTTACCTGTTTCTGATGCTTCCGCACTGCAAGACTGGACTGACAAGAAACTTGAAGTTTCCCTCAAGTCCATTTTCACTTCTATTGCCACTGCTATGCGTCCAGCATTTGCTGTTGCATGGGTTAACCGGGCTATTGCAGGCTGGACTGAACAACTCACTATGGCTGTCCGTCAGGATGCGCCTACTTAGGAGAAATTGCATCTTCTTGCCAATATCTCTGAAGTGCAAAGCTATGTCTCTGCTGCTGCTTTTGTTGCCGTCCGCATGATGGCAAGGGCCTCTACTACCTCTGTGTTGGCCAAGCGTGAGCTTTGGCTCAAGATTTGGTCTGCTGACACTGCTTCCAAGAAAGTCTTACTTTCTTTGCCTTTTCAGGGTACTTCCTTGTTTGGGCCTGTTCTTTAGGAACTAATTAGCGAGGCCACATGGGGTAAGAGTACTCTTCTACTCTTGGTCTTTAAGAAGCAGTTGCCATTTAAACATAACCGGTCCTTTCGTTCCTTTCAAACTGAGACACGTTCGACAAACCAGATGGTTCAATCAACTCCGCGTCCCTCCTCCAAGCCCAAGCAGCAATGGAAGCCCAAGGCTGCCTCCAAGCCCAAGGCCCCCAAGACTGCTTCGGCATGACTCACCGATCCCGGGTCCGCATCCTGCTGTGGGGTGGGTGGTCATCTCCGACTCTTTCGCGGGATTTGGGAGGATTCCGTGTAGGACCCATGGTTTTTACAGGTAGTGACAGAGGGTGTTGCAGAAATTGAAAATGGAACACTGTCCAGTAATTCTGATTGCTCCGGATTGGCCTCGTCAATCCTGGTATCCAGAGCTTCTAGCCCTATCCGTAGCGGAGCCATTTCTGCTCCCCTCTCATCCAGATCTTCTTCTGCAGGGTTACCTGGCTCAATTTGATGGCCTGGAGGTTGAATCCTCGATTTTAAGGAAGAAAGGGTTTTCTTCTGCTGTGGTGTCTACTATGCTTAGTGCCTGTAAGCCTGTTTCTTCCAAGATCTATCACCGTGTCTGGTCGACATTTGTGTTTTGGTGTGCTGACAGACATCTGTCTCATGACTTTGATCTTCCCACTGTACTGGCTTTTTTGCAGGACGGTGTGGACAAGGGACTCAGTCTGAGTTCTCTTAAGGTTCAGACTTCAGCGCTTTCTGTCTTTTTCCAGAAACGCATTGCTATCCTTCCCAATGTCAGGGTTTTCTTCCAGGGCGTTGCTCATGTGCGTCCTGCCTTTTCGGAGCCCAGCTCCTCAGTGGGACCTTAATTTGGTACTGGGAGTTCTCCAACGTCCTCCCTTTGAGTCTTTGGCTACTATTCCTCTATGTCTCTTGACGTGGAAGATGACTTTTCTTCTGGCAATTGTGTATGTTCGCCGAGTTGCGGAGTTGCAAGCTCTGTCCTGTAAACCACCTTATCTGGTGTTTCATAAGGATTAGGCGGTGCTTTGCACCTCTAAGGAGTTCTTACCTAAGGTGGTCTCCGAATTTCACATCAATCAGGACATTGATTCACATCAATCAGGACTCTGACAAGGAGAGAGATCTCCACTTGTTGGAAGTGGTGCGTTGTCTCAAGTTTTATGTCTATCCCAGTGAATCTGTCAGGAAGTCTGCCGCTCTGTTCGTCATTCCAGAGGGTCCTAGGACAGGAAGACCTGCATCCAAAGTGACTATTGCGTCATGGATCAAGTCCACTATTCATAGGGCCTACGAGTTGAGGAATAAGCATGTTCCCTTTCGGGTCACAGCTCATTCCACCAGGTCTATTGGGGCCTCTTGGGCCTATAAGAATCAGGTTTCTGCTGATCAGCTGTGCAGGGCGGCCACTTGGTCCTCTGTGCACACCTTTTCGAAGCACTACCATGTGGATGTCCTGGCTTCGTCTGATGACAGCTTTGGAAGTAAGGTCTTGGAGGCAATCTTGCCTGTCTAGGATCTTCTTCTCAGGTTCTTAGTGCTTCCTTTGCTGTTGAGCCCTGTTGGCTCTAGTTCAATGTGTTGTGTAACAGTTCCTGGGGTGTTTTTCTCCTGTTCAGTGTCCGTTTACACTTTAGTTTTGTTGGGCTTCTTTGATCAGTTGGTTCATAGAGGTTCTGGTGACTTTGGGGGCCTTGCGCCTGGTCCTTGCCTTCTTCCCGCTTCTGGGGAACTCAATGGTTGGACATCCCAGAGTTACCAGCAACCTGTATTGGAAGACAGATAAATGAGGATTTTAGTCTTACCTGTTAAATCCTTTTCTCTTAGTCCATACAGGTTACTGGTCTCCGACCCTGTCAAGGGACCATGCTTGGTTCTCCTGTGGCAGTATGAGTCCTTCGGGGCATGCTCACAGGAGTCTTCTTCCCTTCTATTTTCTAGCCAGTTATTAGCGTCTCAAATCATTCTGGAGCTAGCTGGCTAAGCTGCAGTCTAGGAGGGAAGGGTGGCTCCACCCCCTGTATACATTTAGAGAAATGTTCCTGCCTACTTAAAGGGGTGGATCGCCTCACAGAGTTACCAGTAACCTGTATGGACTAAGAGAAAAGGATTTAACAGGTAAGACTAAAATCCTCTTATTTGCAGTAGCTTTTTCATAAGGCCTACACTCACCTCTCATTTGTCAAAAACAAGGCCTGAGAAACTGTTTTTTGTAAGCCTCAGACTTGTAAAAAAAAAAAGCCCTGAAAAAATGTATCAATTACTAGCCTGATGCCAGAAGTGCTAGATGGTAGTGGCAAACCATCACCAGAAACATTATGTCACTCAGTGGCAAATGCACCCTCCACTAATGCAATTCTTCTGACATTTGCTACTGCTGTAATTCCTGTTGCCGAGTCATATGAGCAGCAGGAGGATTATGCAGCTGCATTGGACTAGGATCATCAGCACTGATAATAAACACTTTCCTCCTTCAATTAAGATGTCTCCTTTCTCTTCACAACACGTTTTCCAACCTGCTTCATTTCCTGGGTCCATAACTACCTCTCTGGTATCTGAAATCATTACAAGGCTCCTCTCAGTATCATCTTGCCTCCATACGCTAAACTATGTGTGGCCAATGTGTGGTCTGTGGGCCAGCCTGAGATTTTTAACAATCCTAGTACACATGAAATAGTAGGCCAGTAAGGCCTAACAGACTGCCAATACCTTGCAGTTACACTAGTTGTCTGTTAAAAAAACAGTATTGTAATTGATATTAATTACAGGGTATATTCACCATTGTTATCAATAAAAAAAGTGAAAGCTTTCTGATCACATGGCTCACAACTGAAAAAGTTGAACTGAAGGCTAATCTTACTATTGCTCAAACCATCCATGTGTCCTCCACAGACTCTAAACAAGGCCCTTCCAAAGGCATTCCATGCTACTGACAACATCTGTCTCTCCACTAAAAACTTAAAACTGTAAGTTCCTTCAAAAAATCAGGTACATGAACCACTAGTCCATACACTGAGGACATACAACAGGCCCTTCAACAATACTACAGGAAATTACAAACATCAACACTAAGAGGAAGAAATTACAGAGACTGAGATAGAAAGCAGGTTTCCCAGCAGAATCTGTAAATCAACCAGAAAAGAACTGAGTTGTGATGCTTTCCACACACAGACCAAGGAGAGAGGAAGTATCTGTACTTTCAATAGGCCTGTCATTCTGTCCCACTAAACCTGTGGACAAAGCAACATTATGCAGTGACATGGAGGTATTTTTCAGAAAACTCAGACTCAAGGAATTCTTCCATGACAAAATGGATAACAATGATGCCAACACTACAGAGCAACATCATAATATCAATGCACCCACAAAAAGATCTACCTGGACTCCAAAACCAGGTAGTAACCCTACACTGGACAGATACATAGATAATTTCAGAAACAGAGTCACTGCAGAAATACTGGAGAACCAACACCCAACCTAACCCACAAGGAACAGAAAGCCATGCAGTCATTAAATAATAACCAGGATATTATTATTAAGCCTGCGGACAAGGGCGGAGCTGTTGTTATTATGAATACTGCAGACTACATTGAAGAAGCAAATAGGCAACTCTCTGATGAAAGATACTATATGAAATTACAAGATAATTCTACAAAAAATATACAAAACAACTCAATAGGATCATAGAAGAACTGCCCTCCAACATTGGAGAATAGATAAGCCCCTAATACCAACAGATCCAAAAGTATGCTCCTTTTACAGGTTACCAAAAATACACAAAGAAGAAACCCAGGAAGACCATAATTTCAGGAATTGGCACACTCACAGAGAATATCTCTGGCTGAGTAGAAAATACCCTGAAACCAATGGTAAAACAAACACCCAGCTTCCTTCAAGACACCACTGATGTCTTAAACAAACTAGCAGACTTGGGCCCCATTCCAGGTAGCACCATCCTGGCCACTATGGATGTAGCATCCCTTTACACCAACATTCCACACAAAGATGGCATAGCAGCATGCCAAGAAAATCTGGAATGAAATAACACAGCAATGGAACCAGTAACAAAACTCATACAATTTATACTCACCCACAACTACTTCAAGTTTGGACAGGACCTCCACCTTCAGAAAATGGGGACTGCAATTGGAACCTGAATGGCACCACAATATGCCAACCTGTTTATGGTAACGTTAGAAAAGGAATTCCTGTCCTCCTGCCAGACAAAACCCCTGGTCTATCTCTGCTACATAAATTATGTTCTTATCTTCTGGACCGCCAGTGAAGAGGAACTTCTCAAATTCCACAAACATTACAATGCATTCCACCCCAGTATCAATCTAACACTCAGTCACTCATGCACAAACATTAAGTTCCTAGACACCACTATCAGTATTAAGAATAACTCCATCCACACATCCCTGTACAGTAAACCAATGGACAGGCCAACCTACCTGAAAAACAATAGCTTTCACCAAAAAAACACAAAGATCTCCATCATATACAGCCAGGCCATCAGATACAACCGCATCTGTTCCGACATGGTGGACTGTGACAAGCACCATCAGAAACTCAGAGGAGACTTTATAAAACAAGATTACAGTGCAAGGATTATTGACAGTCAGATACAGAAAGCTACTCACATACCAAGAAAAGATCTGTTGAGCTACAAAGAACAGCATAAGGGAACCCGTTTGCCACTTGTGGTCACTTACCACCCCCAAGTTGAAGCTCTGTGCAAAATATCAAGAGAACTTCAAAAAGCCTTATATATAGATGAAATATTTAAGAACATATTCCCACAGACTCCCTTACTCTCCTGCAGACAGCCTCCCAATTTAAAACATCTGATGGTAAGGAGTGCCCTGAACAAAAATACAAAAAATGGCACATTTCCCTGCCTACAAAAGCAGGTGTGAAACCTGTGCACACATTTACACCACAGACAAGATACCCATACCGAACACCCAGTTACACCGTAAGATCAACGGTACTTTCACCTGCAAATCATCATGTGTGCAAAATGCCCCACAGCTCTTTATGTGGGTGAAACTGGACAGCCATTACATAAGAGGTTTAATTCCCACAGATCCACTGTTAACAACATAAAAACAGAGACACCAGTGAGAGAACATTTTTGCCAAAACGGACACAGTGTCAAGAATATTAGACTGACAAAAATGTATGGGAGGTAAAATTAATGCTGCGATTTGATTCTTTGACTTATGGGCTGAATAGAGACAGAGGATTTATGTCAAATTACCATTACCTGATCACATGCAGTAATTGTAAGATGCAATACATGGGAAAAAAACTACAGGAAGGATGAGAGAATGTATAAATGAACACCTCAACAATATATAAAGTACTGAATTTCTGTCCAATGTAGCCTCCCAATTCAAGTCTTATACCTTTGGCTTTGCAAGCTTTCAAGTTCAGGGTATACAGAGAGTGAGTTTGGTAACTAGAGGGGGTAATCTGGATCAAACATTAAGCAGAATGGAGGTGTTTTTGATATTTACTTTGGGTACCAGGAGCCCAGAGGGCCTCAATAGAGAGTATGATGTAAGCTGTTATGTTTAACTTCCTTTTGTGGCAAATTTTAATTTACAATTGATTCATGTGAAAGTGGGTTTATACTACTTTTGGTCATGATATAAATGTATGTAATTAAATGTAATTGCTCTGCCCTTTAGATTAGAACAGACCTCACTATCCCTATGCCCTCTTTATAATAATTATAATAGAAATGTATTTAACTATTTGATAGGGTCCACTAATTACCAGTAAGCTGTCCATGTCTTTTTTAGGTGGTAAAATGCAAACAATATATTGGATGTGTTTACTAACTCTGAATTCTGTATGCTGAAAAATGTACATAAAGAGATATACATTAAAAAATTTAAGATAATCAAGATGTGAAAACTTTTGCTGTATAAGCCTTTACCATTTCTTTTAATTTATATTTCATTTAAAATAATTTGTATGTTTGTATTATAGTCTTTTTCTGCATGGTAGCCATTTGAATCTCCGTATCTGATGTCACTTGGTCGCCTAATATCATATGCTGTGGGTCTTTTTTTTGAGGTTTGATGATGATGCAAACACTGCGTCTGCCTTCCTGTGGATCTGTGTTGTTCGGGCAGGCCAGGAGTCCGGTTTTCTGGTCTGGTGGGGTGCTTGGCAGCACGGTCTGGGGAGTTGCCCATGGGTGGTCAGTCTATACATTACCATATACCCACTTTGGAGTAACATTAGGTTATGATCTTTAAGGCTTGTATCGCATCATGTCATGTTACACTGGAAGGGTTTAATCAATTCAATGTAACTTTATTTACTCCTCATTAAATTAATATTTATCTGTGCAGGTAATTTAAGTCATACATCTGTAATGCGATATATGTGATGTATTGGATACAGAAATTCAAAGGGGTTAACAGTTACTTTCCCCATGCTATTACTCTTCTTTTCTTCAATGTAAATGATATGGCTCAGTGTTGATATTTCACCTTTAATATCATTGAGGCATTATAGGGCTAATTTTTCACGTTTGAATCAAGAGCCACTGTTTATTTGATGCCCAATTCCCATGCAACGTAACAATGATGTTGATAGGCCAACGGATGTTTAAAAGGTTTCATGTTGCAGATCTTCTGCATCTTTGATCAAGAGTAAGTGCAATAGTGTGAAACGTGTTTATCTGTTATGATGGTGATGATGAGTATCTGACTTGTGCCTGCCATATACAGTATCTCCACTGACTTGAGTCACAGGGATTTTTATGAAGGTATTTTTCTACTGTTTTCTCTACAATAAAGTGTTTCAATGATTTTATACTTTTGGATTCCTGTGGTTAAAGGGATAGTAATACTTCATTTTCTCTTTTATTTTGTAGGCATTAAAAAAACATGAAGGACGATACAAGTCTTATCTCTCAAACCTTTATGGTTTGAGAGATATTCATAAGAAAAGTTTCCCCTCACTGACCAAAAATGGTCAAGTCTGCCATCTAGCTGTCAGATTTGGAATCCAGTCTGCAGATCAACTGGTGGCTCTTCAGCAGAGCAGAGATCGCAAGATATAAAAATAACTATTTCAATTGAAGGGTCTAAAAAGTGTGCTTGCACACCAGGCACACTTTGTAGACTATTCGATTGAAGTGGTTCTTCTTATATCTCGCGATCTCGGCTCTGCTGTAGAGCCACGGCCGGTCTGTGGACCAGATTCCAAATCTGACAGCTAGATGTCAGACTTCACTGTTTTGGTCAGTGAGGGTAAACTTTGCTTGTGAATATCCCTCAAACCATATCCTTCTATGTGCCCTCTTCCACTAGTATATTCTCCAGGGTCCTTTCACACTTTTGTCCTTTGTATCCTTCTCACCTGTCCTCTATTATATTTTAGTTGTAGTTGTCAAAATCCACAGCCTTATTTTTTCTCTTTAATTCCTTATCAGGTATACTTTGTTGCTATAGATATTACACCGTATGGTGACTCCAGCTGGACATCATATAACAGTAGACGCTACAGGATTTAGCCAGAATGCAGGCAAAATCACAGGGGGTTTAACCTGGAGGAACTACATTATCCAGATTCCACTGAGTTGTATGTGTATCATGGACTCTTATTGTCCACTTAATCAGACTTTTTAATTTTTTTATAAAATGCAATAGAACCAACCTCAATAAATATTTTAAAACTACTATAAGATCCTAACTAAAACCCTTATAGATACCTCAATTACATATCAATACAACATGACTTAAAATTAGCTTAATGCAGTCACTAGGCATTCTTATTTCTTGATCAGTAGGTAGCTGGGAGTTGAATGGAGTATTCTTACTAACGCTTACATAAAACAATTATGATTAGCCCAGTATTTAGACCCAAGGGACACAGGGTTTGTAGTTATTTAATTCAATAAGTTTCATGTATCCTAAGGGTTAAAACATTTCTGCTCCTTTCCACCACCAATGGTCAATAACCTATATATTTATACAGCATTCTTCTTATATTCCACCTTGAGATATTTGCTTACATTATGTGTTTCCAAACCCATCCTTATATTAGTAATGTGTTCATTAAACCTTGTTTTTAGTTGTCTACTAGTGCATCCTACATACGGTTTTACACATATGCAGGTTATTAACTATACTAGGAATGTTGAATTGCAAGTGCAATAAGACTTTAGTTTTACTTTTTTCCAGTATTTGTGGATGTAATACTCTGATTATAACCTCTTTAGATATAGTTACTAGTTTTACAATTATTGTTCCCACATTTCAAAGTAAGAAGACAATTTAATTATTATAATATGTTTTTCAAGAAGTATCGATCTATATAGATAGAATTGCATTTACTGACCTCTAAGTACCAGTCTTGTCCCACTGGTGGGAATTGTCTGGCATAGATTTAAACCGGCAAGGTTCTCATGGGAAATGTTTTGGGGTTAGTGAAAAGGTAGAAATTTTATAGGGTTGCTATGAATGGTAATTTCCATGTAAAAGAAGGATAATTTCCACAGAAAAAAAATAAGGCCAGCCCTAATAGTGTGATAAGAATGATAAGAATCCTAAATATATACTGAGTATTTCTTCATGAATTATAAAGAGAACTACCATCCTTATATCAAATGTCTTTCTACTTGGATATTTTTAAAATTAAGGATCCTGGTTGTAAGACTGTCTGTTGATTGATTTGGATGAGAAAAATGTACTACAGTAATTTTTTTGTGATGAATTATTGTGTGTCTGTGCCAGTTCACATGGGTTTGTAATTTTTGGTATATTTCTCCAATGTAGTATCATTGGTCATACTCATTGTATTCAATAATTTATAAGGTTGAATGTCTCTTTATGTCAATGGCGATGCTAATTTGACCTCTATTGCACAGTTGGTTTGCCCCAGAATGATACTTGTTCTTCTTAGTATATCAATATAATATTCTACCTTTGTTACAAAATTCTAAACATTTGTTTTTGACAGAAAAACATGTGCTTTAGGCTACTTTTATAGAACAAAAAATAAAACAACAAAAATAGATTTTCTTTAGACTAGAAGCTAATAACCCGAGCAATAAAACACACCAATTTTGAAAAGAGTGCAATGACGCCCTTCCAATTACTTATAAAATATTTTTTGAAAGCATCTGAAAGTTCAGAGTACTTTTATATGAATATCTGACATGTATTCTTCTGGGGTATAGTTTTCTCAAACACAAAAAAGAATGAATGAGAAAGAAAATCAACTAGTACAGGTGTATCAAACATTAATGAATGTGTTTGATGTATTACTTTGTTAAGCATGCATTTACAGTACATTTTTACTAGTGAACAAGAAACAGGGGTTATACATGTTTGTATATTTTATGCTATGCTATGTGGTGCTTATGCATACTGGATGGGGCAATAACTGGTAACAGTCAAAAGTGGATGTGAAAATGTGCAAATGGGTTAAGAAAGACAATTTAATTAACTGAAATATTTTAGTTTTTGAGCAAAAGTATTACAAGGTATGCTGAAACATACAAAGATTATTACACAGTAAAATTGAATTTGATAACAAATTAACAAAAGTGATTGTGATCAGTAAAGAAACTCACCAGAGTTAATTGGTCCTGGATAAGCTAAATATTGGCTGCAAAGAGCATTGGGCATGCCCCCACCCCAGCACAAAGTCTAAGTAGCTCCAACACGTATGCTGTTGAAAGTCCTTGCATAAACTCTGAATTCCACAAAGCACCATTCCCAGAGACCATGGTCTAGAAGAGGTCAGGTGAGATACCAAACATCTTGCAAAACAAAAGATCCAATGGAGACTAGCCATACTATTGGGGTGGAGGATCTGAAGGTGATACTTTTGATCTTGGTGGATTAATTTGTCTGCATTGAGAGGTTTGCAACTATGGTTGTATTGGTCTTTCTTCTTTTCTTTATTTTTAGAGAAGATGATTTAAAGGATTCATTCAACATATAAACTAATCTACAGAGCTTGCATGAAAGAAGTAAGAGAAAGAAGGGGGTACATCAGCTTCGTTTGTTTTATATTTGTTCCCATTTATGTATGTATATACTATATTATCTATCTCAAACTTTGACTTGCCTATACCCTATTGAGTGCCTAGGATAGACTCTGTTTGACTATACTCTGAAACGTGTTACACATTTTACTAAACTTAGAGGATTGTTTTGTGCTGTCCCCTTCTTACCTTTCTTTTAAATGTTGTACTTTCCCTGGGCATCTGGAAATTTTGATGGATAACACAAGCAATGATTAATTTAAAAATTATTTGGAAAACAAGGGACAAGTACATTTTCTGTAAGACCCTAAAACTATTTTCATAAGAAATAAAGGAACATAAATTAAGGACCTATTTCATTTGATCCGGTCCATAAGGTAACCTGTTTTTCAGCACATTAGTCAGTCACCCTATTGTGTTGTTATTGTTACTATTGAACCTAAACATCAGCTGATGTTACTTTTTCAACACACCAGTTCCGACATTGTATGCAGATATCAGAAGCAATATTTTTATGTGGTTTTATCTGATGGCCTGGCTGTATATGATGGAGTTCTTTGTGTGTTTTGGGTGGAAGCTATTGTTTTTCAGGTAAGTTGGTCTGTCCATTGGTTTGCGGTACAGGGATAGAGTTGTTCTTAAGACTGATATCTAGGAAGTTAATGTTTGTTTTGACATGACGGACGCTAACAAGCACCTCCAGAAACTCAGAGGAGACTTTATAAAACAGTGTTAAAGTGTAAGGATTATTGACAGTCAGATACAGAAGGCTACCAACATACCAAGAAAAAATATGCTGAGCTACAAAGAAACAGGGTGCCACTGGTGGTCACTTACCACCCCCAGGTTGAAGTTCTATTTAAAACATCAAGAGAACTTCAAACAACATTACATATAGATGAAAGAACATATTCCCACAGCCTCCCTTACACTCCTTCAGTCAGCCTCCCAATTTAAAACAACTGATGGTAAGGAGTGCCCTGAATAAAAATACAAAAAATGGCACATCTTCCTGCATACAAAGGAGGTGTGAAACCTGTGCACACATTTACACCACGGACAAGGTACCCATTCTAAACACCCACTAACACCATAACATCAATGGTACCTTCACCTGAAAATCATTCAATATACCTCATCATGTGTGCAAAACATCCAACAGCTCTTTATGTGGGTGAAACTGGACAGCCATTACATAAAAGACTTAATTCCCACAGATCCAGTATTAACAACAAAATGGACACAGTGTCAGAGGCATTAAATTAACTGTACTGATGGGACTATTTCACACTCAGAGAGACAGAAGAATATGGGAGGTTAAATTAATGCTGCAGTTTAATGCTTTGAATATTGGTTTGAATAGAGACAGAGAATTCCTGTTACTTTATCACATTGTGGATTAACCTTTACAACAGTCCCACTGGGATCGTAAATACCTTGGACCCCTCAGAGGGAGAATGCAATTTACAGCACTCTCTTCTACCATTGACTGATCAAAGAACCTGTGTCTGGACTGATCTTTTTTATCTGATTTCCATTCTAAAAAAATGTAATGTGTACTTGTATATAAGAGAGATGTTTTCGTATTTATCTGTATAAAATGCCTGAGGAAGAGACTTAAGTGGTCTTGAAAGCTTGCATCCTAAATCTGTTTATTTAGCCAATAAAGGTATCAACTTGACTATATTTGCCTCCTGTATTTCTATGGCTAACACAGTACCACTCTCATCCATCATGTTCACGTTTTCATACATTTTTTTTCTTACATTTCATATTTTAGGGCAGATGTTCTTGTTCTAGTATACCTTTTAGATGAAAGCTATGTATCCCCTTAATATATTTGAAAGTTCTAATCATATCAACCCCTCCCACTTTTTTCTTCAAGCTATTAAGGTCCTTGATTCTGTTTTGATGTGTTTTATAAACTGGCCCATTCAATATTTTAGTAGACCTTCTCTGATTAATCTCAAATTTATTGATATCTTTCTGGAGGTATGTCAGCAGAACTGTACTTTGACCAGTTTCTAGTGAAAAGGACCCACATTATGACAGATGGCACCAAACAGGGCCACTTATTTCTTACTTAAGCACAAAATTTACAAAGTCCAAGACTCTTGTCCCTAAATGTATGAACCGACAAATCAATAATTCACTTGAAATGAAGGGTACAATTTAAACATTCCATTCCTTCCAAATGTTTCACATTACATGTTTTTAAAGTTGTGTGAATGTGGCCCAGGTACACAAAACCTGTCAGTATACATGATGGAAAGTACCAGGATGTCTACTATATTTTGGAACAAATTATAAAAAACACTGTGAGTATAATTTATCCCTCCTAAATAAAGAGAACCAGTATTATATGGCTAATTATTACATAACATGTACCTAGTATAGAACCTTGCACTGCTTTTGCACAGTGCAGTACAGGTAGAAAATAATTATACAGATGATTTCTAATGCAGCTGGTGGGCAAAAACAGAAAGATGGCCATACTTACACTTTGTGCAGTTTGGAGTTGTGAGCTCTAAAGTATATAGACTTGAAAGATGTATGCATGCTCATCTCCATTCATATGATGGCCCCTAAGGAAATATTTTAGCATGGTAAAAATGCAAAGTGTGTATTATGGTGTACAACAGACACATGGGGAGTTGATCCATCTCCTGACATTTTATAGCCATATCTAACCATGCATAATACTAGGGCATGGTATAAAAAGTTTCTATGCTCTTTGTCCAAATGGCAGTAATGATTATTCATTATTTAAAATATCAGACTCACAAAACAAAATTGACTTTCAGCTAGAAGTACCTTCTGTGATATATCAGTGCACTTATCAGTGAGAGGCCTCGGCATCTGAAATGTTCTTATATTGTCTGCCAGATACTGTACTTCTTTATCTCCTACCTCCTAATCCTAAAAAGTATCATATCAGAGAGCCTACAGGGCACATTAACATTCAACAACACATAGCAAATACCCCCATAATTATGAACTTAACCAAATATAGGTCTAGATTGATTTCCATCATAACAAAAATCCTCCACACAGCTTATTTTCTGTATCAGCAGATATTTTATACTGGTCAGATCTGCAATTACAGAATCTGATTGTTGAACTGCCTTTAAAGAAAAAAAAAATATAAAAGATAACAGTATTTGGAATCTTGTCGGAGCTCTGAAAAATTCTCAGAAATTATTCCAAGGAGAGGTTCAAGAAGCCTAAGGAAAGTGACTAGACATTAGCTGGACCCCATAAGCAGGATCAGTCAGGGGAAGCCAGAGGGTAATAACCAACTGGTCTAATACCTAAACACCCCTGCAAGCCTTATGTAACCTTGCCAGTGTTGCAGGGGAATAAGCCCCCTACAACTTGTGTACACTGTAAATATATGCTATAACCCTATTGCATTCTGCATATAGCTATTTTATACAGCACACAAAGGGTTATTATATACATTTATATTTTCTTTAGCATATAGCTATTTTATACAGCACACAAAAGGTTATTATTCTTTAGCCATGGCAGAGACAGCTAGTCTACACTTATTGTTTTAGCTAGATGAGAGCCCACTATTAAATCACACTTCCCATTTGACCCAGACATGGTCTATGGTCCTGTGACATGGTCTATATTACATCACACTCCCCATTTGACACAGACATGGTCTATGGTCTTGTGAGACGGTCTATGGCCTTGTAACCTTCCACGAGTTACATATCTTCCATAGTTCCCATAGATAGGGAAGCATAAGTTATCTACTTACACTTTTCACCCTTGGAACCCTAGATATCTTTAGCTATTTCGCCCTAAGCCCTTTAGCTATGAGCTTAATAACCAATTGTTATATCTACCTCCAAATATGGTTTTTCCGTGCACGAGTTATATGCATGATCCTTTACGCCCTTAGCTCATGCTAGGAGAAAAAGGTATATAATGGGTGAGATGATGCCTATGGTTAGTGCCGGACAGATCACGTTATCTGACACTCTTATTCATCGAGGCTGAGTGGTATGTAATTAATTATTTTTTAATACTATGGCAAGCAATACTTTATAATTATCTTATACTCTGCTAGTTGGATTTGTAATGTAATGTAACTTGTTTTTATTGTGTTATTTGATAAGTTTCTTATTTACTTTATATTCTATAGATAGCCAATAAACTTTTACATAATACATGCACAGACTCTGTAATCCTCTTTATTGTCCTTATATTACTTGTATAAGGCCTGTCTACAGATATAACTTTGAGATATTACGAACTCATATTTAGAATAGGGAATAATTATATCTCATAACATTCTCTGGGACAAGGGGAAGAACCCTCACTTAGCACTTTATTAGTGTTTTTGTGATCATCTTTCACAATTGGCACCCCAGATTGGGACCACAGAGTCTAATTTAAATTAAAAAGATTACCTACAATTCTTATATATATACTCCGGAGCCTCTTATACGTAAGAGAAGGCACTAAGATATCATGGCTATCCAGTTTACCAATATCATAAGATTGAATGAGCTGTCTAATTTGCAGAATAGACGTGATGTCAGAGATTCTGAAATTATTTGCCTTGAAATTACCTATGGCCCTTGGGGACAAGGCGCACATTATTGTTTAATCTTAATCAAATTACTGAATGGTGACCAGCAATTAGCCGCACCCACTTATGAGTACCAGGATATTGATTTTAATCCAGCCAGACATATGATCATTAACATGACATATGAAGACTCAATTAGAATTTTGGGCACCCCTCCCGTTTTTCCTGTAAGTGTTAGAAGACATGGTCCATTAAATATAGGAGAATCTTGGGGATCACCCAGATCTCATTTATATACCCCTGTATTAAGAGATGAGTTACCTCCACAAGGCGAGATAAATCGCAATGAACTCCTAGTAAAGGAAATTGAGTTATTAACTAGAATCCTGGGACAAACCTTAAGAGGACCTCCAGGTATCACACCTATTGCCACATCAAATGCACACAAAAGCATTCCAATGTCACACATCAAAGCAACCATAGGTAATGCACCTAGTAATCCTAAAGAAATTGCCCTTTGGCTGAACGACAGAATACATGCATTAGATGGAGTTTACCCCACACCAGATGCACCCCAGAGGCAAGCTTTAGTAAATGCCCTATTGCCTCCTGGTTTATCAGTTACTGCTGAAGAAGCCAGAGATTGGAATACTGTAATCTGTACCTTATATGAAAAAACCCACGGTAAAGTTACCTTATCTTCTTTATCTGAAACGCTATGCCATGTCAATAAGACGAGTGGCATTATAGCTGCATACTCATTGGGTTTACGTTTTACTCAAAATAATCATGATATAACATGGGGGTGTTTAAAACCCCTCATTAGAGGACAAGGTTTAATTCTAGACTTGGATAGACAGATTCAGCAAGTCCCCATTGCAGACAAGTCAAAAGTTGTCCCACAAATACTTAAATCCACGTACGGTCTTTTAGGTTTATCTCTTACTGGAGATCAGACTGGGACACCTAAACAAAGAAAAGACGAAGAAAAGAATTTCCAGCAGAGAAAGCAAACCCAGAGGAAATTCAACAATACACACAGAAACTCTAATAATAAAGACTATCATGAGCCCTCCACTAGCTTTAAAGGGGAATCTAAACCACAAGCAATAACCGGTGACTCAAGTAAATCTGACAGTTCACCAGGCAAATATGGATTAAGACCTTTTATAAAGGCACCTAATAGATACAGCCACGATAGGAAAGATAATAAATACAGGGATCGCACTCAAGGAGCTCAAAGCAAATTTAAAGACACACAACACACAGAAAAGAGTGCTACACCCACTACTCCTGCTACTACAAAGAAATCTGTAGGACAGATTAAAGTGGAATCACACAAATCAGGACATGATACACAAGAAAAATGAATCCTGATGAGTTACAAATTGTATATAAGGGAATAGAATACAAAGGATATTTAGATACACAAGCAGATATTTCATTAGTTTTACCTGATATTCTTCAGGAAGAGCCTGTAGAAAATGTCCTTATCACAACTTTAGAAGGAGAGGGAACACACCTTCTATATTACACTGATTTAAAGGTTAATGGAAAAAGAATTTCTCTACAAATTGTAGAACATCCAAATTTAAATGTTCCTTTTCTTATTGCTTATAAAGATGTTTCACACTTTATTAAAATTAATCAAATGTCTGAGACTACTGTCCCAGATTTAACTATTAAGATTGACGTTCATGCATTGATGCAGAAACAGTTAAAATCTTTTGCAGTAAAGAATGTTGATGCATTGTTTAAATGTCTAAAGAATAACATGCCGGTTTTTCAGCAATGGGAAAATCAGGCAGGGCTTAGAAAAAATCTTTGCCATCACATTGCAACGGGAAATGTCATGCCTAAGAGGCAGTCACAATACAAAATTAATCATGCTGCAATCCCCAGCATTCAAATAGTCATAAATGACTTGCTTAAACAAGGGATCTTAAAGGAACAGTACAGTCAAATGAATACTGCTGTTTATCCTGTACCCAAACCAGATGGTAATTGGCGCATGGTTTTGTACTACAGAGCAGTGAATAAAATTACCCCACCTTTTGCAGCACAGAATATGCATTCTCCATCCATTTTACATGGATTACAAAGAAAAAAATACAAAACTACACTTAATTTAGCTAATGGATACTGGAGCCATAAAATCTCTCCTGAGAGCTATTGGCTCACAGCTTTCACTTGGCATGGTAAACAATATGTTTTCACCCGTTTACCACAGGGGTTCCTAAATTCCGGGTGTTTATTTACGGCTGATGTCGTAAATTTATTATCAGATTTCCCATCTGTTGAGGCTTATGTGGACGACATATATTTTTCCCATGATGATGAAACTGAACACATTGACACATTGAATAACATTCTCACTGTGCTGAGAGAAGCAGGATACATTGTTTCTTTAAGGAAGTCACAGATTGCCAGAGAGAAAGTTATATTTCTAGGTTTTGAAATTAGCAACCAAGGGCGTGGTTTGTCCGATAACTTTAAAGAGAAAGTTGCTGCTATTACCAGACCACATAATCTTAAACAATTAAGAAGTATAATCGGACTTTTTAATTATGCAATGTTATTTATCCCTGATTATAATGTTCTTGTTGCCCCATTGCATGCTGCTATTTCTAGGGAAATTCAGTCAGACCAGAAATCCCCTAAGGTCCCATTCCATTGGGGGGTTAAAGGGATAGTAACACTTCATTTTAACTTTATTTTATTTTGTAGGCATTAAAAAAACATGAAGAATGATATAAGTCTTATCTCTCAAACCTTTATGGTTTATGAGATATTCACAAGCAAAGTTCCCCTCCCCGCCCCTTTTTCCTAGTGTAAGCCATCTCTTCTCAGATGTCAGTCTGGTTGTATGACAGTACAGATAACAGAAGGGGACAATCTTCTTTGTATTAAAACAATGAAAGCCCTTCCCCCCCTTGACAAGTTTTTCAGCTTTTTCCATTATCTTAATTGAAGATTGTCCCTCTCTGCAGTCTACCTGGGCATCTCCCTTCTTATCTGGCTGAACGGGGGGGGGGATACTTTGTTTGTGAATATCTCTTAAACCATAAAGGTTTCAGAGATAAGACTTATATCATTCTTCATGTTTTTTTAATGCCTACAAAATAAAATAAAGTTAAAATGAAGTATTACTATCCCTTTAACTAGAAGAGGAAGCTTTAAATAACTTATTGTTAGCTGTCAACAATGCCTCATATCTCTCTCAGAGAAATCCAAGCCTGCCGCTTTCTGCATACATAAATCTTTCCGCAGAAGCTGCATTTATAAGGTTGTACAATGCTGCTGAAACAACACCAATAGCTTTGTTATCATATGTTTTTACATCCACGGAATGTAAGATTCTTCCGCTTGAAAAGTTATTAACTGCTGTTACACTGACAGTTTTAAAGTCCAGAGATCTTGCACAGGGTCAGGACATTCACATACACACTTCGGTTGCTTCATTAGCTAATTTGCAAAAACAAACCATTCCTGATAAAAAGGCTTTGCGCAGTAGGTGGATTAAATGGTTTACACTAGTAGAAGATCCTCAAATACACTTCATTCACGATAAAACACTCACTCCACTTGATGACCTACCTTCTACACAACACACATCCCAATGGGAATTTCAAAAGCACCCCAATGATTACTATTCATATATTTATTATACAGATGGCTCATCTGTAAACTCTAATAAAGAAGGGGTTAATAAGTCTGCTGGAGCTGGTGTCGCTAAATATTCACCTGATATGAATTTACACCGCAGCTGGCAATTTCCTGTTGGTGATCACTCAGCGCAATACGCTGAAATCCAAGCGCTGTCTTTCGCTATGAAAGAAGCTTTATTGGATAAAGGGCCTATTTTAATTGTTACTGATTCAGCTTATTTAGCACAATCTATTGCTGAAGATTTATGCACATGGAAATCTAATGGGTTTCTGAATGCAAGAAGGAAGCCATTGACTCATATTGGTAAATGGAAGGAGATTAGCGCTTATTTATCTCAAAAGCCTGATATTGAAATAGTGCATGAACCTGCCCATAGAAAATTGGGATCATCTGTCCACACTCTAGGTAATCAATATGCTGACTCTTTAGCGCAGGATGTCAGTCAAAGGTTTGCTGTTAATACAGTAACTACTCGCTCCAAAACAAGAGCTTTAAGTACCATCAGCCTCGATGCAGAGTTAAATGCTTGCCTGGATAAATCCAGACCTAATCCACCTGGATATCCTAAAAAATATATTTATGCCTTAAGGGACGGACAATGTTTTGTTACCATTAATGATCATGATTTCATTCTGCCTCCTGTACATGAAAGGGTTAAAATTGCTATGAATGCTCATAACAGCATTGGACACCCTCATCTAGGTAGAGATAAAGTACTTGTTACTTTGAAACAAAAATATTGGTGGCCTAATATGAGTAAAACTGTTTGTTATGTTATTGGGAATTGTAAGCCATGTTTACTTACTAATAACCCTAACCATCAATCTCCTCCTTACATTGTTAAAGAAATACCTAACAAACCATTTGATTTGATTTATCTTGATCATATAGGTCCCTTACCATCTTCTCAAGGCTATAAATATGTGCTGGTATGTGTTGAATCTTGTACTAGGTTTACTTGGTTATACCCCGTTCGTAGTGCAACTAGTAACACCACGCTCAAATGTCTCAATTCTCTAGCAAGTATTGGTAAACCCAGAGCCCTACACTCTGATGGAGGGCCTGCATTTACTGCAAAGGTTTCTCAAGAGTGGGCAAATACATATGGTATTAAATGGGAAATCAGTACTCCTAACCACCCTCAAAGCAGTGGGGTAGTGGAAAGGAAAAATGCTGAAGTAAAACGATTTTTGACCAAGCTGTTATCTTCTCGCCCTACACAGTGGTATCCATTGTTAACTCAAGTGCAAATTGGTTTAAATAACATACCTTCTTCTGTTAATAATAAGACACCTTATGAAATGTTATATGGTATTCCTATGCACACTGATTTTACTCCTACTAACCTTTCTGCACCAGGGAGACTAGAACAATTGACTATTTTACAGGAATTGAGAGACTATTTTTCTAGGCCTGCTCACACACCCACACAACCCCTTTCTTGGAAACCGGACGTTGGTCACTATGTCCAGGAGAAAGTACAGACTGCTAAACCACTGAGACCACGATGGAAGCCTCCTGTATGCATTACAGCTAAGCTTAATGATCGGACTTTTATTACTATGGATAAGTCAGGCAGACAAAGGACTATCAGTATTGACAATCTAAAGCCTGCTTCTCATTTTAACCCCACAGCTGAAGATGACTTCAAAAAATCCCAATCAGCCACTGACATTCTCAGAATGGCTACTTCTGACTCAAGCGCAACAGCTGACAGCCACCAGACCTGCTGTACAAACCTCTGATTACGGTACTCTAGACGACACACAAGAGGAAGGTGAGCCTGATTGTTCTACAGTGTATCCAGAATCCTCTGCTACATCGATACCTATTGAACAGTTTAATGAGCAAATTCTGAGGATTAAATGGACACCTCAACCAACATATGCTTGGCATCTTTTCAAGACAAAGACCCCAAAATGGATTGGACTTTTTCTTATTTTCTTATTGATCGCAACCATCATCATTATTTCCACTTGTACTGTGATATTAAGAATGCACTGGAACTATATCACTCAGCAGCCAGGTGAAGTTTTGAATTGGACTAAGATGCATGTACCTTTAAGTAACAAGCAACAGCACATCAGGAAAGGTAGAGCTATCCACTATGACCTACAACCAGTCCGCATACAGACCACAAGCCTACCTCAAGGACTTTATTGGAAACCTTTTCCAAAGCCAATTATACAAAAGCTAAGAACTCTGGGAGTCTCACAGATCATTCTCATGGACTCTAATATTATGGCTAAGAGTGCTGGGATCACCACTCTTGAAGGAAGAAGGTTGGTCAGAGATCATATTAATGAACAGATGAAAATGGTTCAAGCCTCTACACTGCAATATGATTTACCCTTGCATGACCACTCCAAGCAAAGAACCTACAGAGAAAAAATGTGCTATGCAGCTTTTGGACATTGTTACTATGTTGACTTTCAAGCAACAAGATTATGGCCTGCTAAAGAGATTAAAGCTGACCATTGCCCGCGACCTGGTTCCACTCAAGACAAGGTGAAATATAAAGAGTATCCTATTTTCTACCTGAATACTGGACAGAATACTCAAAAGGGTTTCTTTCCCAGTGGAAGAAATGATGCAAAGATTAAATTCTGGGAAGGTGCTGAAGAAGAGGAGTATCGCTTTCCTGGTGGTGTTAAACCATACACTGGCGCTATATTCTGTTCAAATGCTATATATTCTGACTGGTGGAAAAAAGACTTAGAAGATGATGGCTTTGATGAACTGTTATCTAAACTGAAACATGAAGTGTTAAATGAACACACAGGACGACTACGTGATCAAGCTTTACCTGTTGAATGGCATCTGGCTGGTAATGGAACTATGTTTCGCAGTCTCACTGCTTGGGACACTTGTATGCAACCAAGATACACAGCCTTCCTTAACTCCTCCTACTACAGCCATTCATGTAAAGACAAAGGAAACCTTTGCAATATAACCAAAGAGAAGTTGATCAAACAAGGTATCTGCAATCCAAGCACCTCTTCTCATGTATACAGATGTACACCATGCTCATGGTATGCTGAAGATCTTCCTGAACATTCCTTCCGATGGCAACCCAAAAAGATTGACCAAGGTTACTTATATTTTACTGGGTTACCAGGTTTTTGGTGTGTGCAGCAGCATCAAATTGTTAATGCTAATTATGCCATTTACTCCCTGTTCCAGAAATGTCTCTCAGATAGTGCTACTTATAGAATTGACACAGTCATACAAGGTATCAGGAGTAAAATGTCTGTCATGGTTGGTCCAGATGATGTGCCTTGTGATTTTACACGTTGTATGCAGACTAATATTGCTGATTTGCCATACGCTGAGGCTGTATGGGGGACCAACAATACGTTTGCTAATGTCACCTATGCCCTCCATGACCAGATCAATAATGATGAATGTGTATATGATAAAGGTGTTGGTAGACAACTATTCAGTAATGCTGATGTTCTTATTACCACTGGACATCTGCTCAGTGACGCTGTGTCTACAATTTCTCAGATTTCTGATTCTAATGATGAAGAACTCAGGAGAGGTATTCTTGTTTTAAAAGACCATATGGTTACCCTCCTATCTACTGCTATGTCAGATTTTACAACTCTAAATGAAGAGCTGAAAGCTTTAGTACTTCTTAACAAGCTCACTGCCACTAGATTAACTTTACAAAATGAGAAAATAGATACTTCTCTCTTTAACATTACTTATATAACTACACAGCTTGGCTTGTCAGATAAACAATCTGAAATTATGACTCATGTCTCTAAAGCCACTATTTATAATGTGAATGAGCTCAGACACAGACAAGTCAAACACCCTGATGATTGTCAGTGGGAATTATCTGTTTACTATGAATTAATCATTCCTGGTGATGTTTATACTACCAATTGGGAGATAATTAATATTGGTCATTTAACCAGCTCCCCTGGTAATTTAGCCCTAATTCAAATACAACAACCTTACCAATATATATCATCTAGATGTGATGAGATTTCTTATCTCAGTGTCAGTAATTGCAAAGACCTTGGTTATTTAGTTTGTAATGAGGTTACTACTCATTTGCCCTGTGGACTTCAAGGTACTGGTTCAGATTGCCCTATCACTGCAACTCCAGTTAAAGGCCCACACGCCCTTATTATTCCATTGGAGAATGGTTCTTATATCCTTATGTCTTCTTATAGTGATTGTGGTATTCCCACTCTGCAGCCCTATATTGTTACAGTTAACTCTACTGTATCCTGTTTTGATTACACCCTTACACCGCCAGGGCTCAGTCAAACCCTATCTAAGAGGAATTTTGCATTTTCTGTACCACATATTGAACTTCAAATTCCTTACATGTCTGCATTCCTTGCTAACCTCCGGGATGTTCAGATAACCCTAGGCTCTACCCATGATAAAGTTGCCCTTCTTTTACAGAAAGTACATTCTGAACTTCTCAGAATTGATATCCATGAAGGTGATTTTCCACATTGGGCATCTAATCTTGGTAAATCCTTGGAAACTTTCCTGCCCACTATGGGTCATTTAATCTCTAGCCTTGGACAAGGTCTAGGTGCCCTGGGTGGTGGTTTCCTTGGGGGTCTAGGCACCTTTCTTAGTTATATTAAACCCCTCCTTTTCCTTATATTAGGACTTGGTGTCCTTTTTGTTTTATACAAAATGTTTTATCTTCTTTCTCGTAAGAAGAGATTTGCTTAATTCATTAGGCTCAGAGGCCTTCCTCTACTTGTTATCCTATAGGAATTTCTCCCTTATATTCCTTGATTAGTATTTCCTATGTCATTTACATTTATGCATATTTCTTGCTACATTTACTTTAAATTTTGTCATTCCAATTGTTTTATAGAACGTTATCTATAAGCACATTTACCATACTTTTACCCCTTATGTGCTTTAGTTCTTTCAGCCTTGATGATATTTTTCTTTAACTAATTATGAGTGTAATGTAATTTCTTATATCACATTCACAGTGTTACGATGTTTTGCTTCAAAAAGAAACGGAGCATTAGACGGCAAAGCTTGTCTGTCTTTCATAATCCACACAGAGCCACACTGCAATCTTATTTTGCTCAGGAGTTGGTTCACCCACTGTCACCTGTCTCCGTGACCCCTCCTGCTCCTCTGATTCTACAAGATTTTAGCTATGAATCCCCTTTGCCTACTGTGGGGCCTTTCTCTGTGTTTACTCCTCAAGGTTTAGTTCTACCTCGCTATCTTCCAATGTTTTTTGATTTTTGGATGTTTAAAGATATGCTTCATTCTCTTGATCTACCTCATTTGAATTGTGTTGATCAATCTCTGCAAGTATTTCAGATGTGTTCCTACAGCCCACGTTTTGGAAGCACCAATCTTGTTAGCCATGGCGGCTACAACTGCACCACTATGTTTACCTGCCTCGGTGGACTCCATGAACTGTGTTATGGTGCTTTCTGGGAAGGAACTCTTACCTCTGCATATCATCCCGACTCCACAGCTCTTCCTACTCAAGGAAAATGTTATCGATTGCTTCCTACTCATTCCAATTTCCTTTGTGCTCATATACCTGCATTTCATTGTACTTGTTTTTATACATATAGTATGCATGATGATAACTCTCCTTTATCGCCCCCCTTATGGGAGCAACATGCTGATTTTTCTCATGACCCAGTGGTTATTCCCACCACTAGAGATACTCCTTCACCTCCCTGTGATTCTCTGCCACGTCTAGAAGGGGGTGTTGCAGGGGAATAAGCCCCCTACAACTTGTGTACACTGTAAATATATGCTATAACCCTATTGCATTCTGCATATAGCTATTTTATACAGCACACAAAGGGTTATTATATACATTTATATTTTCTTTAGCATATAGCTATTTTATACAGCACACAAAAGGTTATTATTCTTTAGCCATGGCAGAGACAGCTAGTCTACACTTATTGTTTTAGCTAGATGAGAGCCCACTATTAAATCACACTTCCCATTTGACCCAGACATGGTCTATGGTCCTGTGACATGGTCTATATTACATCACACTCCCCATTTGACACAGACATGGTCTATGGTCTTGTGAGACGGTCTATGGCCTTGTAACCTTCCACGAGTTACATATCCTCCATAGTTCCCATAGATAGGGAAGCATAAGTTATCTACTTACACTTTTCACCCTTGGAACCCTAGATAACTTTAGCTATTTCGCCCTAAGCCCTTTAGCTATGAGCTTAATAACCAATTGTTATATCTACCTCCAAATATGGTTTTTCCGTGCACGAGTTATATGCATGATCCTTTACGCCCCTTAGCTCATGCTAGGAGAAAAAGGTATATAATGGGTGAGATGATGCCTATGGTTAGTGCCGGACAGATCACGTTATCTGACACTCTTATTCATCGAGGCTGAGTGGTATGTAATTAATTATTTTTTAATACTATGGCAAGCAATACTTTATAATTATCTTATACTCTGCTAGTTGGATTTGTAATGTAATGTAACTTGTTTTTATTGTGTTATTTGATAAGTTTCTTATTTACTTTATATTCTATAGATAGCCAATAAACTTTTACATAATACATGCACAGACTCTGTAATCCTCTTTATTGTCCTTATATTACTTGTATAAGGCCTGTCTACAGATATAACTTTGAGATATTACGAACTCATATTTAGAATAGGGAATAATTATATCTCATAACATTCTCTGGGACAAGGGGAAGAACCCTCACTTAGCACTTTATTAGTGTTTTTGTGATCATCTTTCACACCAGATCCCATCGATCTCACTGTAACAGCCATGAAGGTGTTAATCAATATGTATATAAAAAGAAATCCTGCCAACCCCGCACCATCCCATCTAAAACGTTAAATCCTCTGTTGTCTTTGCAGGCAATACAGAGGTTAATAAGATAAATAACTAACTAAATAAATAAATAACCCGTTAAAAAAGGGAGGAAAATACCCCCCACACGCACAAGCACACACACACTCCATCCTCAGGAGATCTGGATATACAGTGTACAAAATATGGGATCCATGCATTCTAAAATATTTAAAAATTAAAAACAAACAGCAAACTTAACATATGGTGTCCACAGCTCTTATATGTTTTTTTAAACGCCCCAAGGATGGTGTCCTAAAGCCCCACCCATTCATAACATAAGTGTGTATGTGTATTGAAAAAATACATGCTCCATACACTTGCTTCATTCACAGCATCTGTCTCCATTTAACAGAAAGTTAAGCCCCACACTAAGTCTCTCCTGGGACGATGCCCAGGACTTTGAAAACAATAAGCATGGATTGACAGATATTAACCTGTCTCTGTGTAAATATTTCCCCAGTCTCAAAATGACTGCAAGACGGGGTTGCCTTAGGCATCCTTTTGTTCCTTGTGTCTTAAGGGGAGGTGGGTTTTTAGGGTTTTATTTTATGTATTTTATTTTATTATTTCACAGGGGTACAAGGACCAGAGTGTTATAGACACCCCCTGAACCTTTTTTTAGAATCTGATTCCGGACTCCTCGAACGGCATGCAGCTGCGCAGGGAGCCCGGAATTCCATGACGTACATGTACATCCTTGGTTCTTTAGGGACCGCAACCTCATGACGTACAAGCTCTGTGGTATTTTTCAAACACAGAAGATGGATAATCTTCCTTCTGACAGACTTAGTATAGATCCTCCCTTCACCAATGTTGGTCTCAGTGTATTTGGTCCCTGGTCTGTCATTACCTGGCACACTAGAGGAGGCCATGCGAACAGTAAATGCTGGGCAGTCATATTCACCTGTATGTCCATCCAAGCTGTCCACATAGAGGTGATCAAGTCTATGGACACTTCTAACTTCATTAATGCTCTTAGGCGTTTTATTGACATCAGAGGTCCTGTGAAACATATTCAGAAGTGTTGGCACCATCTAGTGGCCATTTGTTGTAATTGCCAGGGTTTTATACAATACTTGAGTCTATTATGTAATTCCTTTTCCTGCTACTAGCAGAGACTTGTGGGAAGGGGAAAGTCATTTTCTTCACCACATGAAGCTGGGAAGAGCTCTTGACTTCAATCTCTCCTCTTATGGAAGCATCATCGGTAAAAGATAAAAGTCAAACCATTTCTTCAGCCACCTTATTGTTTTCAGCTGCTTTAGAGACGCTTTGTTTATGAACATTAATCAATCAATATGGAGACTCCAGACCACGTATTGTTTTAACATAGTAACATAGTTGATGAGGCTGGAAAAAGACATGTGTCCATCAAGTTTAGTCCATGCCATATCTCCCCTGCTGATTCAGGGGAAAGCAGAAAAAGTGAAATAAAAAAAAATTGAAGCCATTTCAAATTAAGCTCCGGTGGGTAAAAAATATTCTTCCTGACTACAAATGATAGTCAGATATTTCCCTTTGTCATGATTCTGACCTTGTCTCAGCCTGGTGCAGTACCTCCCAGCTCCACTATCTTTCTGTTATAGGCTGCTGCACTCAGACTAAAAAGATCTAATTCTGTTCCCAGCTGGCCCTACCCTGCAATCACCTCCTCCCTATTTAGTTCAGTCTCTCCCCTTCCTCTGGGCTAGATTATACTGATCAGTTCAGATCAGTTTCGGTTCATTTTCTTTTGGGCTTGTGTCCTGAGTTCCTTGAGCTAGCTGTATCCTGAGTTCCTTGAGCTGACTGCACCCCTGAGTTCCTTGAGCTAGCTGCTCCCTGAGTTCCTTGAGCTAGCTCCACCCCTACGTTCCTTCAGCTAGATGCATCCTGAGTTCCTTGAGCTAGCTGCACCCATGAGTTTTTTGAGCTAGCTGCACCCTGAGGTCCTAGAGCTAACTACATCCCTGTGTTCCTGAGCTGGCTGTGTTCCTGAGCTAGCTGCATTCCTGTGTTCCCTCCTGTGTTCCTGAGCTAGCGTCATCCCTGTGCCTGGAGACCCTGCCCACCGTTCCCAAACCCTGTTCTCCATGCCCAGAGGCTCTGTTCCTTGTGCCCAGTGGCCCTATTCCCCGTGCCTAGAGGCCCTGTTCCCCGTGCCCAGAGGCCCCCTTTAATTGTATGGGTTCCACTTTATTTATGTTGTTTACTATGGTCAGCACCTCTTCCTGATCAGCCCCTCATGACAGAATAATCTGGCCATTCCATACAGAACATGCAAAGAAAACTCCTATACACACAAAATCCTGTTCTTTTGATAATAATTAATCCGAATTATAACATGAGAGTGTTACACTTAATGCCTGCTAAAGTCAAGTATGTAAATTACAAGAAGATTTTTCCAGTATGTCACAAATGTACTCCTCCACTCTGGAGTTGCTTTGCAAAACCCCTAAACCTTTAATCTTTGAGGTAGTTTCTGTGATATATGTGACCTATAAGGATATGTGTAGTGCTTGGCCTTTGCTTTTTCTACCATTGAATTTTTTTTAGGTATAACCCCTATTTTGCTTCAGGTGAATTATATTGTTTCTGTTCCTTTAAAAGACATTTTAGCTAAACATTTTGTGTCTCAGATGAAAACTCTGCTACAAACTATTCAAGTCAACTGCAATTGTAAATTTTTGTCCTTACCTGGTTTGGTTGATGTGTTGCAGGATAGGATTAAACGTATTGATTCCATGATAGCCCTTTGTCAAAAACCTTCACCTCTTGCTTCAGTAGATTCCCAGGCTGCAGATTATGCACTAAACTCTCACTTACAGAACCACACCCATGTACCTGATAACCCTTCTGTGGCTCATTCTGAGATCTGTTCTGTTTCAGATTCTACTGTTTCAGCCTTGAGTACTGTTGGGAATAAAGCAGCCCCACAGCACAACAAACTTCAGAATATTCACACTATAGATGTTACCTCCTGTTTTCCTGACTCTGACACAGATTTCTCTGTCCTCAGCCTGGTGCAGTACCTCACAGTGCCACTATATTTCTGTGGTGCTGTTGTAGGCTACTGCACTCAGACTAAAGAGATCTGATTCTGTTCCCAGCTGGCCCTACCTTGCAATCACTTCCTCCCTATTTAGTTCAGTCTCTCCCCTTTCTCTGGGCCAGATTATACTGATTAGTTCAGATCAGTTTCACTTCAATTTCTTTTCTTTTGGGCCTGGCTAGCTCCACCTTGAGCTAGCTCCACCCCTGATTTCCTTGAGCTAGCTACACCCCTGAGTTCCTTCTGCTAGCTACACCCCTGAGTTCATTGAGCTAGCTACATCCCTGAGTTCCTGAACTGGCTGTTTTCCTGTGTTCCTGAGCTAACTTCAGCCTCATGCCCAGAGGCCCTGTTCCCCATGCACAGATGCCCTGTTCGTTTCATTGGGTGTTCTGTTGTGCATTATTTCATGTTCCTTGTGTGTGTGTGTGTATATATATATATATATATATATATATATATATTTATATATGTAATATTGGTTTCCCCTTTAATTGTGTGTGTACTGGTCTTCTTGCTTTCTGGGTTCCACTTTATTTATGTTGTTTACTATGGTCAGCACCTCTTCCTGACCAGCCCCTCATGACACCCTGGATAATCATCATATCTGCTTTTAAGCAACTGTCATAATTCTCAGTAGTGTGCTGTACAAGATAGATGTCAATAATGTTTTGAAAGCATGTATACAATCTGCAAGCAAGCATCCAAAGGCAAATAATACCATAAATATACTGCATTTACTGTAAAAAAATCACTGTCTTTGTTTTAGTCAAAAGCGCCTTTCCTCTAGTCTTAATGCATAACCTCTTGATCTTTGATTAGCTCTTTGAGTATATAGTTCCTTGGAGTGTCCTTTGTATTGACTTTGAATATATATCTCTTTTCTAATGTAAACAAACCCCGTTTGGCTAGAATCTCTTTATAAATCATATTCTACCATCCCTTATCAGTTTTGTTGCACATCCCTGCAATTTTCCAGTTTAATAATGTCTTTTTTTATGAACTGGTGCCCAAAACTGTACTCCAAATTCTAGATGAGACCTAACCAAGGATTTAAATAGAGTTAGAATTATGATTGCATCCTGTGCTTCTATATCTCTTCTTACGCAGGTTAGCACCTATTTGTTCTTGCAACATTGAGTGACACTGCACATTGCTATGAAGTATATCGTCTATCAGTACTCTTAAATTTTTCTCTAATGATTATCTCCCAAGTAGTTTCTCAGTTAATACACATGTAGCATGTTTGTTTCTATAGCCCAAATGCACAATCTTACATTTATGTACATTAAACTTTTCTGCCCATTCAGTCAGTTTATCTAATGTTTTCTGCAGAGAAAAAAACATCCTGCGCTGTATGTATTCTTTTATACAGCTTAGTGTCATCAGCAAAGATTGAGACATTACTTTCAGATCCCAAACAAATTAAAGTGCATTAGGCCCAGGACTGAACCCTGTGCACCCCACTTAAACTTTAGACCAACTTGAAAAGGTTCCATTTACAACAACTCTCTGCCATCTATCATTTAGCCAGTTCTCTATCCATCCACAGACATCACCTCCCAGAACAAAGCTTTTTAATGTATACAGTATCCTTTTGTGAGGAGCAGTATCAAACACTTTTTAAAAATTAGTTTGCCATGACCTGTTGCTTGAGGTCCAAGCCCTGAGGAAACATTAATTTGTAGGACTTAAACTTATTAGAGGCACAAACCCTGAAAAAACATTGATTTGTTTATTTTTTTGTAGGACTATGTTTTTTTGTTTATTTAAGTTTTTTTACAGCACAAGCCCTGAGGGAAAAAAATGCCCTACTGGCCTAGTGCCAGCAGGTCATGTTGGCCAGTGGCCATTGTCAAATGTACATAATTTCAGAATTTGCAACTGCTGTTTTTTCTGCTGCTGTTGAGTTGTTTAAGCAACAGGATGATTAGGCAGCTAAAAGGGGATGGGAACAACAATAGCAGTAACATGGGTGATGGATGATGAAGGTTCCACTTGTCACAACTAGCTCCAGTGATGAGCCTGAGGCAGCAGCACAGGAAGTAGCCCCCAGTCTATGTGGAGAAAAGAAGAAGTTGGCAAGTAATTCTTCTCCACCTGCCCCTCCTCCAAAATCGTGTTTGTTGTTATTAGAATATACATTTTTCCCTTGAGAGCAGGAATTGTGCCTCTCATCAGCAACTGCAATGTGCACAGTGTGTGTGGTAAATAACATCTGTGGGCACAACTGTTTCCAAACACCAAGACACCAGAATCCAAATATTGACACTGTCACTATACCCCTTGTGCAGAACCTGCTAAGGACACATGATAACTTGCTAACAGTTTAATAGTAATGATGAACCCTCCCTGCCACCATCTTAGCATATTCTGTGGGATGGAATCTCCTAAGATGCCGCTTGATGCCCTGGTTGCAATACTCTTCAACCACACTGCCATGTGTGGCCAGTGCACCACACATTGTGCAACGGGTGGAGACAATCTGCCACATCCTAACCTCAACAGAGTGTCTATCATTTGGTGGGGGAGGTAATAATGAATGAGCTGGATTGGCAGAACATTTAGTTACCGTAGAGAAAGAAGGTGATGGGGAGCTATTTGTTTCACTCTTCATGGAACTGCCTGGGTTTACATAGAAACATAGAATTTGATGGCAGACAAGAACCATTTCAGCCCATCTAGTCTGCCCATTTTCCTACAGTAAAAACCTCAAACCTTTTTTGGTCCTTGGTCTTTTCTTAAGTTAAGCCTTACAACCTTATGCCTATCCCATGCATGCTTAAATTCTGTCACTATATTAACTTCCACCACTTCTGCTGGTAGGCTATTCCACTTATTTACTACCCTCTCAGTGAAGTAAAAGTTTCTCTGTACTTCCTCCTCTTTGATCTCCGACTCACCTCTTGTTGCTTTCTGGAGAGTCAGGGGGTACAGCAACATCTGTGCTTGATTTCTGTGGTGGATGTTTGGCTGTAATATGTTTGACATAAATGTCATAGTGTTTGTGTTTCATGTGTGATATCAGGGCTCTTGTGCAAGGGTGTGTTCCCTTCTTTCCTCTTCTAACTGACTTGTCACAAATTGTGCACAGTGCCATTGGTGATGACTGCACTGTTCCTGCACCAAGAGAAAAATAATCCCACACCATAACTTCTGGGGGGATTGAAAGGAAACAGGTGGAGAAGAATTGCCTCTTTCTTCTTGTCCTCCACATTCCCCTTCATTGTGTAAAGTAGCAGATGATATTGCTGATGTTGCTGCTACTGTTCCAGAATCAGCACTGCAGCTTAGATCAGGATTATTGCTGCTGCTGGCAAGTGGAGCCTGTCCTAGTTCTGCATCACTTGTTGACCCCATTCCCACTGTGCCCCAGTGGTCTGTGGCACACTTGCTTGATCCTCAGCATCCTACTGCCCTTGCATCTCAGCAGATGCAGGAATTGGAGCAGTTGCAAATTCTGCAAATTCCAAATGTTCACTGCTATTGGTGGTGATGCCCATCCTCATCCCTGTCTCTCATTCTCAGTTTCTGCTAAAAAGGTAATCAATGTCTCTTCTACTCCAGCTTCTCCAGCATCATCATCACCAACCACCTCTAGTCCCACTACCTACATGCTGCTGCTGCTCTATTACAGACATCTCACTGCTGCTTGGAGGAGGTGATGAGCAATGTGACAGAGGGTTCCCTAATGTCACACTTATCATTTCTTGGTGACGTGTAGAAAGCAGACTGGTAGCAGTAGCAGCAGGCATGGGCAGCTGATCTGTGCTCCTGCTGGTGCTAGTGGTATTAAAGGGATAGTAATACTTCGTTTTAACTTTATTTTATTTTGTAGGCATTAAAAAAACATGAAGAATGATATAAGTCTTATCTCTCAAACCTTTATGGTTTATGAGATATTCACAAGCAAAGTTTCCCCTCCCCGCCCTTTATACCTAATGTAAGCCATCTCTTCTCAGATGTGAATCTGGTTGTATGACCAGACAAATAACAGAAGGGGACAATTTTCTTTGTATGAAAACAATGAAAGCCCTTCCCCCTTGACACGTTTTTCAGCTTTTTCCCTTATCTTAATTGAAGATTGTCCCTCTCTGTAGTCTACCTGGGCACCTCCCTTCTGATCTGGTTGAACAGGGGGGATACTTTGTTTGTGAATATCCCTTAAACCATAAGGGTTTGAGATATAAGACTTATATCATTCTTCATGTTTTTTTAATGCCTACAAAATAAAATAAAGTTAAAACAAAGTATTACTATCCCTTTAATTCTGTGCCTGCTTCCCCCAACAGTTCTGGCCTCTTCAGGATCATGTTCTACTTGGACACTGTAGTGAAGGGAAGGGGACTCCCAGGGCCAGAGGAATGGTGTGTGCTCCCTTGACTGCTAGTCTGTAAGCTCTCAGATGCTTCCCCTACCACTCCCCTAATACTAGTCCCACCAGCTGCTTCACCATTACTGTTACTACTACTACTAACACCAAGCACATAATGTTCAGCCCCAGAGTCTTTCTCCTCATAGTCACTAGTAATATGATGTTTACCCCCTCCTTCATTCCTAACACTAACAAGCTGCTGGACCTTCTTAGTAGTAGTAATAGTAGTACTAGCCACTCCTGCCTCAATTTTCCAAACATAAAACAGCAGACCAGCACAGGACATCTACCTCGCTCTGTAGTTGCTTCTATTGTGTCTCTTCCTCATGTACGTCACGTGTATATAGCGTAAACCCCGTAAATCAATAAGAGGAAAATGTATAGCCATTGCAAAAGTGGGGAAGTATTTTGGCCAATGGGCAAAAAACACAAAGATTTGTAATCGCTGGTTTAAAAGTGCGAAAAAGAGGACAACAAAGTGGTTTTCATGGGATTTCTTGCAGAAACACGGCAACAACTTTCTCCCATCCCTATTCTTAAGTTCAGGGAGGCAGCAAAAGTTTACTCCCTTCATCTGATCTAATCAGAATGGGGAGATGGGGAGATAATACTATCCCACAACAATTTATTGAAGGGCATTTGGATCAAATAAGGCCCTATTCTCTGTTCTGTCAAGGCAGGGAAAGCATCTCCATCAGAATGCAATGGCAAACATGGTCTGTTCTGTTAAGGCACGGAAAGCATCTCCATCAGAATGTAATGTCAAACATGGTCAATTTCAGTTCTTTTTCTGAGTGGTTTTCCCAAGTTATGTTTCCTGAAGCTCCTAATTTTTTATGCAAAGAAGCATGGTAGGCTCTTTTGTTGTCCTAAGTTAAACATTTCATAGAAAAAATTCCCTGCACAATTATGGTTGATAAAAATTAAATTCACCAGACATCTGCTTTATAAAAATAAATATCTTTCCACTTTTCTTCCGTTGATCAATAATCCGGATTTCCAAGATTGCTGCACTGATAATATTATTCCTCAACAATTTATTTAAGGTCATTTGGAACAAATAAGACCTTTTTCTCTGTGCTGTCAAGGCAGACAAAGCATATCCATTAGAATATGATGGCAAATATGGCCATTTTTAATTCTTTTTCTGAGTGGGTTTTCCCAAGTTATGTCTCCTGAAGCTCAAAATTTTTATGCAAAGCAGCATGGCTTGAGTCAAGAAAGGCTCTTTTGTTGTCCTAAGTTAAACATTTCATAGAAAAAATTCCCTGCACAATTACAATTGACACAAATGAAATTCACCAGACATCTGCTTTATAAAAATAAATATATTTCCACAATAACCCGAATTTCCAAGACGGCTGCACTGATACTTGATTCTTACAATAGGAAAGACGGGTATCCTCACAGTGGGACATATGATTGACTAAGGACTTCTGAGGTCCTTTCCTTCCCTGATATCTAAACTAAATACCATCTTGGACCCGCACATCTTTTCCCCTACTTTCAAGGCAAAACTTATGTGAATAGGATACTTTGTGACTTAAAACCCACTCGGATTGATAGCACTTTTGAAGCCTATCTAAGACATACTTATACTAACCTCTCTTCAAAATCTGTAATGTGTACAAATTTCTCACTCCCCTGGCCCAATACTTCTCCTCCACTCGGATCTGGGGGCCTGGCTGCTGGAACTACCCCACATTGAAGCAAAATCACTACTAGAGGCCTTTAGCAGGCGGCTCAAATGCACACCTACATCTTACTTTCAAGAAATGTAGTACTGGCTTCTAAAAAGGGCATGTGTTCCTCCAGTCCTTGCCCACAGTGTTGGCCTTGTGGAGTCTGATACTTGTCCAAAATGTAGAGCACCACAATCCACCCTGAACCCATATGTTATGGCAATTTCCCTTCATTAAACATTTTTGTGAGGGAATCCGGGACTACATTTCGAAGGGGACTAATGTACAGATTTCATTGGACTCCCCTTCCTTCATACTGGGTATTTATCACATCCCTGAACTACTTAACAGGCATATTGAACGACTCATTGACATACTGACCTTGGTAGCTGTGATGTGCATATTGACATACTGGACCACGGTGACTCCCTCTACCACTCTGGAATGGGTAGACAAGACACATTTTCTTTTTGACTTCTGGCCACACATGGCAAACAACATGATGGGGAGAAATTTGTCCAGCTGTAGGATCCCTTTATTAACCATTTGAGTGCCAGAGGGGTGCGCAACTCATTGCAAAGCAATGCGTTGCATACCCCACTGGCACTCAAAAGGTTAAAACATTACCTATGGAATCCTGGTCATGCTTTTATGACTGTTTTAGATACACCTCCTGGATGGCAGCTGTAGAGCTCTGGTACGAAGCAGCAGCCTGTTCAAACTCATCTGGCTAAAGGGTGTGATTGATAAGTCTGTGTGCTCATATCTTGGGATGTTTTTGCCATCCACCCCATGGATATAGATGCAAATATGGGTATATGCAATGACGGGGGAGCAGGGGCCTACTGGGGGCTTGAAAGGGTGGCTGGGGGATTTTGGTTTTGTTCAAGTTTGTTTTCGTATATTGGAGCTCACTGTGCCCTACTGGGCTATACATTCGACACTGTAACCCTATGAGGATATTTAACACTGCTGCTGTCACCACTGGCAAAATTCAGGCGATTCCAGCAGTTTGACTATATGGGGCTTTAAACTCCGTCATGCTCTTTACTGCTTTGTGGACATTATTGTTCTTTTCACTTTCTCTTTTACCAATGCTATTATATGCCTACTAGTTGAACAGCCCATTACACGGGCCACAGTGCCTCTGGCAGCCGGTCGCGGGGCAGTCACGTGCAGTGGAGACTGCCTGCGCCACTGCTGATACAGAGCTGGATGCTCCTTCGGAGCATCCAGCTCTGTATCAGCCGCGGCGCGGGCAGTCTGTACTGCGCATGACTGCCCCGCGACCGGCTGCCAGAGGCACTGTGGCCCGTGTAACGGGCTGTTCAACTGTGTCTACTGCGCATGTCGGGCGTTACACACAACTTAGCGGATTATTATATAGGATGTTTGATGTCTGTGATTTGTTAACTTGTTACTTTCTTAACTGAAAATTTAATAAGAAGTTAAAAAAATAAATAAAGAAAATTCACAAAAATGTTGTAGCAGAATTAGATTTTGTAAGTGAGTTTTGTTTTGTTTCCAGGTTACTGTCATACTTTTTTTTTAGGAATGCCTTATGGACAAAATGTGAACATGCTGGCTCCACTTATGAATTGTGATCACACTATATGAATAGTAACATATCAAAACCTGCCAACTTTTGGAAGTTTATTAAACATATCTACAACCCCCCTAAACATTCTCACCACTAAACTATAAAATTAGACAATGAAACAATACAACACCCCATAACAATTGCTAATTGCTAATACTAGTGAATTAAATTTCATGCCAGTAACAGATAATGTAATATACGACCACCTCCTCAACCCAAAATGATATTGCAATCTGGGGCTGACCAACTACCAGCAATATTATTAACGCTCAGTGCCTCAGTCACTGCCCCCATCCTATTGCATGCCTAATTAATGCATCCTTGTTAACTGGGTATATGCCCAAAGCCTGGAAAGCAGCTAGAGTTGGGCATATCCACAAAAGTTGTAATAAAATGTAGTATCAAATTATAGTCCTACTCATCACATTATCTAAAGTCCTAGAGAAATGTGTGCAGATGCAACTATATACATATTACTGATTGTCCAGTTTTTTCATTTCGTTTTAATCAGGTTTTCATCCAAGTCACTCAGCAGTCACTGCCTTCCTAAAAGTATCCAAAGATATCCAGACTGGCATGAAAAATGATGAACTTACTGGAATTATTGTTCTAGATTTCGTAACAGCCATTAATACAGTAGACTGTATGAAAATTCAAAAGCTCAGGATTGGGTAAGCATTCTCTAACCTGGTTTGGATCCTATTTAATAGACTGTGTCTATTGCTGGCAATATTTCCCTTCTGGTAAAAGTAACAAGTGGGGATCCCCAAGCTCAGTTCTTGGCCCTCTCCTATTTTACCTATTTATAAATTATCTGCCCACAGTTTGTAAAGCACTCTCCATCCACATGTATGCAGATGACACCATAATCTATGCTAAAAATTCAAACATAGCTCAACTTGAGCCCGTATTACAGCATGATTTCTCTGAAGTTGAAAAATGGATAGCCGAAAACAATTGTTTTTTAAACACTGACAAAATGTCACAATAGTAATTGGCACAAAGTAATTACACTACCCATCACTGTGATATGTTTAAATTGGCTTAAACTTAAATCTAGATGCTTCCTTCACCTTTCATGCTTAGTTTACCAACCACTTCTCTGGAAAGCTACCAGACTATCTGTGCAATATGCTCACTCCAGCTCTTCATACTAACTATAACCTCTACTCCACTTTAACTCACTGAGTATTCTACACTACAAGAAAGAAGCGTGTCGATCTGCCTTCACCTTTAGAGCTCTGAAAGCCTGGAATAACCTACCCAAAAAATCAGATCTTCTCCCCGTCTAAAATAAAATTCCTAAAAATAACTGTTTCTTTGAGTCTAAAAACAATATGTAACTGTATATACTTTTTTGTATGTATGTGTGTGTGTGTGTGTGTGTGTGTGTGTGTGTGTGTGTGTGTGTATTGTTTCTCTGTTTGTGAAAATATATAATTTTTACTGTAAAAAGCTCTCTGTAGGACATACTTGAAAATGAGAGAAATCTCAATGTAATCTTCTTGGTAAAACATTTTTTTAAATAAATAAACTGTATCTCTTTCTATATATTACATTATTTATTGCTCTCTTTGGTTATTTTACCTTCTTATCCTTTCTACAACTTTCCATAGTATCCTAGTTAGGGCTAGATTCTATTACAGGTGCTAATTTTATCACTGCTTTTATCTCCAGTTTTCCCCATAGACTTCAAGAGGAAAATGTTTGATAAAACGGGTGTTAACATTTAGCACCTGCAAGAGAATCTAGCCCTCAGTATCCTAACTTGTTATCGTACTTTGGAACTCTGTAATTTAATAAACTTTTGTTTATTGAAGAAGTGAGTAAAAATATCAAAATACTCAAATCTTTACATTAGTACAGGTTGCCAAATTAAATACTAGTGTGAACAAAATGTTAACCAGAATCATACTTTTTAGCAAATGATAACATTTTAAAATAGTATTCTGCATATGAAAGATCTGTCAAAATATGTTTTGAGTGCATATAGCATTGGGCATAAGATACTAGAAATAATATATAAATTATTTATTCTTGAATTGGAAACTATTGCCCTTATATGTATTGTTGGAATAAATGTCTTCTTTACTATAATTCATGGAATACCTTTTAGAAAGAACTAAATATGGAAAGGGAGGGATCCAATGTGCCTTTTGCTATGAATATGCTTTATAAAATACTAGTGTACAATTTCGTGTACACGGGGCAAGGTCCGGGTGATGTTAAGAGGCCGGTTCTGCTCTGCATCCTGCTGCCGATGCAGTCATGCACTCTAGAGACTGCCCTAAAGCACAGAATGCTCCCAGCACAGAACTCCCAGCATTCTGTGCTCCCAGCATTCTGTGTGTTTGGGCATTCGCTACTTCTCATAATGGCTTCTGACAAACATCCTAGCGAACTATTATATAGGATAATCTATAACATAAACCGTAAGAATGTCCCTTTTCCATTTAATTTTGTAAAGCTTTACTAACATGTAAAATGTATTGGTTGAAGCAATTAGTATCTATTTTTAAAGAAAAAAGCATCATTGATCAAATTTAAACAGTGATAAACAGAGGTTTGCTATCATTTCCAATGGAAGATAATTAATTTTAACCCTTTGAGTGACAGAGGGGTACACAATGCATTGCTTTGCAATGCGTTGCTTACCACTCTGGCAATCAAAGGGTTAATATACATTAGGCTGTTTTTTAGTAATAGGATTATCTAATTTTAAGCATGTTTTGAAATACGTAAATATACTTATATAATACATTTGTATATCTATTTCTATACCTCGGTAAAAATCTGGTGTTAAAAGAAAAATATTACCTAAAATCAAACCTTCATTATTAAAGGAACAATGATGTTTAATACTGGAAAAAAATATTTATTGCAGGATTTATCCTGCTGTGTAATATTTTGTTTAAAACTTTTAGCAACACAAATTTGCATCTTCTGGCAGTGCAACAGCTCTATGATCTGAAATATTAGAGTGATTCTACAGAATCCTACAGATGTTTATGGCCAATTGATTATAGCTGCCCATGGACTGCTATAGCAACAGCAGGGGTGCTGAACCCAAAAAATGAAAGTTTGAGCTACAATAATTTTTGAATAATACTTCTTTATAGTAAGAATACCCTTTTTTACTTAATAGGATAAACCCTGAAAGAGTTTTGTATATATATATATATATACCGTCTCTCCCATAAGTGAGTACACCCCTCACATTTTTGTAAATATTGTTATTTTATCTTTCATGTGACAACACTGAAGAAATGACACTATGCTACAATGTAAAGTAGTGAGTGTACAACCTGTATAACAGTGTAAATTTGCTGTTCCCCTCAAAATAACAACACACAGCCATTAATGTCTAAACCTTGGCAACAAAAGTGAGTACACCCTTAAGTGGAAATGTCCACATTGGGCCCAAAGAGTCAATATTTTGTGTGGCCACCATTATTTTCCAGCACTGCCTTAACCCTCTTGGGCATGGAGTTCACCAGAGCTTTACAGGTTGCCACTGGAGTCCTCTTCCACTCCTCCATGATGACATCACGGAGCTGGTGGATGTTAGATACCTTGCACTCCCCCACCTACCATTTGAGGATGCCCCACAGATGCTCACTAGGGTTTATGTCTGGAGACATGCTTGGCTAGTCCATCACCTTTACCCTCAGCTTCTTTAGCAAGGCAGTGGTTGTCCTGGAGGTGTGTTTGGGGTCGTTATCATGTTGGAATACTCCTCTGAAGGGAGGGGATCCTGCTCTGCTTCAGTATGTCACAGTACATGTTGGCATTCATGGTTCCCTCAAAGAACTGTAGCTCCCCAGTGTTGGCAGCACTCATGCAGGCCCAGACCATGACACTCCCACCACCATGCTTGACTGTAGGCAAGAAAATACTTGTCCTCCCCTGGTTGTTGACACACACACACGCTTGACACCATCTGAACCAAATAAGTTTACCTTGTTCTCATCGGACCACAGAACATGGTTCCAGTAATCCATGTCCTTAGTCTGCTTGTCTTCAGCAAACTGTGTGCGGGTTTTCTTGTGCTTCATCTTTAGAAGAGGCTTCCTTCTGGGACAACAGCCATGCAGACCAATTTGATGCAGTGTGCGGCGTATGGTCTGAGCACTGACAGGCTGACCCCCCACCCATTCAACCTCTGTAGCAATGTTGGCAGCACTCATACATCTATTTCCCAAAGACAACCTCTGGATATGACACAGAGCACGTGCACTCAACTTCTTTGGTCGACCATGGCGAGGCCTGTTCTGAGTGGAACCTGTGCTATGAAACCGCTGTATGGTCTTGTCCACCGTGCTGCAGCTCAGTTTCAGGGTCTTGGCAATCTTCTTATAACCTAGGCCATCTTTATGTAGAGCAACAATTCTTTTTTTCAGATCCTCAGAGAGTTCTTTGCCATGAGGTGCCATGTTGAACTTCCAGTGACCAGTATGAGATAGTGTGAGAGTGATAACACCAAATTTAACACACCTGCTCTCCATTCACACCTCAGACCTTGTAACACTAACGAGTCACATGACACTGGGGAGGGAAAATGTCTAGTTGGGCCCAATTTGGACATTTCCATTTAGAGGTGTACTCACTTTTGTTGCCAAGGTTTAGACATTAATGGCTGTGTGTTGAGTTATTTTGAGGGGGACAGCAAATTTACACTGTTATACAGGTTGTACACTCACTACTTTACAATGTAGCAGAGTGTCATTTCTTCAGTGTTGTCACATGAAAGATAAAATAAAAATATTTACAAAAATGTGAGTGGTGTACTCACTTATGTGAGAGACGGTATATATTCAAAAGAATGAATACTCCAGCATACAACACCTTTTCTATTTGGCCAACACTTAAATTCCATAAAGACAAGCCCCCAAAATATAAACTACCCTCCTCTAGCCCGATGTACACTGAAAATGAGAGAAAAAAAGAACAAGAATGTAAAGGAAAGTTTGGAGGTGATAGGGAGTGAATCGGAATGTTTCAGTGGTAACTGGCAGCACGGGGGATGGGGGGGGACAGAATCACAGTACACAAATGCCATTCAAAAAATATAGTGAGGAATGAGTAAAACATGTATCAGGAAAGAATAAATATAAGTGAATTTTATATAAAATGTTGATAATGTGTTAACAATCCCAAGTGTTTATACAGTCCAGGGTGTTCAGTGTTAGAGTAACTGATCATCTTAATATCAAATTCATTTCTCTCCTTTGTATTCTTGAAATTCCCTTTGAGTATATATATATATATATATATATATATATATAAAAGAACACATGATGCAGGCACTCAAGTGTTAGGAGCATATGATGTGACTAACCCTTGTGTGTGTGTGTGTGTGTGTATATGTGTGTGAGTGTATATATATATATATATATATATATTCCATATTGAGTGCTATTATCCCTATTATCAAAGAGTTACAGAACGCAAACACACACTATATATATATATATATATATATATATATATATATATATATATATATAAAATATCACTATCATGCATTAAAACATGAAAACATGAAGAAAAGCAATGAAAAGGAAAGCAGCCAATACCATATTATGGGCAGCTCACACTGACCAAGCTATGAATAGTCTTATAATAGGGCTGGACAACTATTTTGTATGCATCTCAAAGCATAAAAACAACTATTTGTGTGTGTGCATGCATGTTTATCACTCCTGCTACTGTAATTAATTGAGAGAGGTGTGTATTTACGAGGGAGGGCAGAAGAGATTTGAAATAATAGATTTGTGTGTGTGTGTTTGAGATTGAGCAAGGTGTAAAAAGAAGGGCAAGGGATTTGAGCAAGGGTAGTAGACCATCAACAGCTATGCATAGCTTTCTGCATAGGAAAGTGATACATTATATTAGTTTATGATAAAATGGATCACTCTTACTCTGCAGATAAAGCCAAAATGATTTTTCTGCATCGGCACAGGACCCAAAACATCCAACCAGACCCTACTGCTGAATAAAATCTGTCAAAGCACTGGATCTGGTTAGAAGGCTATGTCTTAAACTTGTTTTTGCCTTAAACATAATCTAAATAACCTGCCAAAATAAATTATATTCATTATGTATTTAACTTCATGTAAAGCATTCATGCAAATGTGCAGTAAAAGAAATTCTAATATGATTTAAACATCTTTTACTCCAAACTTTCACAGAATATATTCTTCTTGGCCTACTGAAATTCTGAAGCCATTAAGCTATAGCTGATCATGCATAGAAAATGAGCTGACTATATTGGAACACATGACTTTTTTCTGTCAGCCAATGTAACAAGCCAATGTAACAAGAAGCTGACACATTGCTATGAATTAATGCAAATGGTATCTATATAGTATGTGGTGATTTTGATGCCAATGCATAAGCCAGCCAGAAGTACAAAAAACCAATACCTGACTTATTTTGGCGTGGGGCGTAGTCCATAACATACAGTTGACCTGCAAAAGAAAATGTACAGTAGAAGAAACCCACACTTAGCAAAAATATGGGTCAAGATAGGTAAGGTTCCTCCATGCTCATGTGGATGAGGGACTATTATATACACCAGCTAAACTTTATGCAGTTATTTAATTAATCTTATAGTTCCAAATACAAGTTTCCTGAATTCTGAATCTGCATATCTAGCTGACAGCTTTTAATTTAACATTTATAATGCTATGTTTATTATGCATTCCTTCGTTCAGTAAGTTACACTACAAATGAGGCGTGAGACTACATATTTTTTTCCAGAGCAGAAATCACTGCAGTTATTTTCATTGGGCAGATATAGTACTACCATAACTAGGGTAACATTAGCTTATATGCCAAAAACTGCACTTTCTCCTCTACCAGCTCGTATATGTATGTCACCTATTCTATACTTAGATTATAATCTCTACAGGGCAGGGACCTATTAGCCTAATGTAAACTCACCCGGTATTCCCCTTATGATTGTCTATATAAGCACCTAATCACCACATTTTTTGTACCCCTTTTTTGTACCCCTTCTATACTAAATGTAAACTCTAAAGTGCCAAGTACACTGGATGGTGATATATAAATAAAATATACAATACAATACAAGGTTGTATTACAACTTGCCAGCCGATACAATAGTGTGAGCTGCATAATTAAATATATTTACAATGACTGAAAATATTATATTTCATTTGGCTCTTCTGTTTCTAGAATATGAATAGTGAATACAACATAACCCATTTCTTATTTTGCATTAAGCACATTCTACTTCATTGTCAAGGCAAAATCTGGACTATTTTCTATAATTTGTTTTCATCAATATACTAAAAGGATTTCTGCAATAGTATATATGCACAATTGTTATCAAAATATGTACAATTGGAATTAATTACACCTAAAACAAGAATCCAAGTAGATATACCAGAGAAGAATGTTTTTCTTCTATAGAGATTTAAATTACATTTGACATTTTGGCAGAATATATAAAAAAATAAAATGTATGCATTTGCAAACTTATTGAATGCTTTCCAGGAGAATCTTAAACAGAAAAAGATCTAGGAGAACTTGTGAATATTTAGCAATAGCAGTCAATGTTAATCCTCAGTTACAAACACAAATTAAATAAAGTATATATAATTAAATAAAACACTATCATGTATAAAATCTGTGATACTTCTAAGGTAAGCAGAGATGGATTATGGCTCCACAGGGCCCTAGGAAAGGTACCAGTTTGGGTCCCCACATCTCTTGATTCAGTGATTCTGACACAGAGTGCTGTTAGCAGTAGGTACTGATATTGTGGCTCAAATAGAAGTGAGAGCAACTGGATGATGCTGGTTTCTCAGCTAAAAGTGCATCTGACGCAAGATGTTAGCAGAAGCAACAGCAAGACCTCTGTTTTTGACTCACCATTTGCAGCCAGGGCCCCTCATATTGACATGGGCCCAAGGCAGTAGCCTTGGTTGTCATAATGGATGACCCAGCTCTGAAGGTGAGTAACACAGCAAATTATCTAATTGCTTTTGCGGGGCTGCATTGAAATTATAGATGAGCAATGCAGCCCTGCAAAGTTTTAATTACTCTCTTAACACTTTTTGTGAAAGGTTGCCCATCTAGGTGCTAATTTTATCTCTGTGTTTATCTCCAGTTTTCCACATAAATTACAATAGGAAAATGTTTGAAAAAAGGGTGTTAACATTAATCACCTACAATAGAATCGGTATCCTTTTGAAAAAGCGCATTTTTTATATTGCGCTGCATTTTGCCGCATTCAGTAGGTTGCCATGTTCAAAAGGTCTAAATGACAATCTCGCATGTTGCAAAAGTAAATCATAGAATCTATCCCCTTATCTGGATGCCACAGAACTTGAAGAGTCTCTAAAAATGTTAAGTGTGTTGCAGTGGGCCTCCATGTGCCCTTGCAATGCATTGAATCATTCTGTGCTCCTATTCATAATCTGGTCTGCTACCATTTATTTACACGTGTTCTTATTTGCATATATAGAGAGGCTTATGACCTATGGAAAAGTGGAGCATTTGTGGAGCAAGTCAACTACAGGATAAAGAAAAATTCCATCCAATTGCTATTGTTTAAAGTGAGACTTTTAACCCCTTCACTGTTAGACATGTTTACAATTCATTGCTTTGCAATACACTGAAGACCTCTCCAGCATTAAAAAGGTTAAAAGTTACCTTTAAATCAGTGGACACTTGGATTTGTTTCCTATGGTGCAGATGGTTTGTCCTGGAATTACACAACTTTTTTTGTATATCATCCTGAGTATTCCTCCATTTATGTGCAAAGAATGTGCTCATTTAGGAGTGTCTGTGCATGGAAAACAAGGACAATAACACAATATTGTAATTTAAATTAGGACCTGTTTGGCACGGACAAAGTGTTATCATGCCTTCTGCATCTTTAACCCTTTGATTGCCAGAGGGCAAATCAGTGCATTGTATATCCCCCTGGCTTTCATATGGTTTATAGCGTGTTACCCTGCTGGTCTCATGTTATTGTTTTGCCATTCTCATGATGGTGTTTTGCTCTACTGGTCCCTATTGCACTCATTTTGGTCTATGTAGGGATGAGCATAACTTTTTGCCTCAAAAGCAAAATATATATTTTTTACATATTTCATTGCATTGAAATCAATTAATATAATTGAATACTCCTTTCCAAAAATAGAGTTCCCCCATGTATTAATTCAGTGTTAACTCAGCAGTAAAAAATGGGGTGTCAGTTTATTGCTTGTTGTCAATCTATGCTTGCCAGAGAGAGAGAGAGGAAAAAACCCTCTATATTTCAACTAGAGCATCCAAGCAAAGGCAGACAGGCAAAGAGAGGGAGCTGGTTTCTTAATAGGAGTATTGGTGGTAGCCAATAACATTTTCTAAGCGGGAAAGTAGCACATGAAACGGGGAAGCTAATTGGACTAGAGACATGGAGGGAAAGTATGGAGGGAAAATAATCTCGTGTGAGTAGTAGTCGCCGAATTTCAGAAATTTTCAATGACATTCAGACTAGGGCTGGTCAGATTCAGATTTTTTTTTGATGAATGATCCTTGCCTTTCGGACGGCCCAAATGTTGCCGAATGACCCTTTTTTCGTTGAATTCTGAATACTGATGAACCGAGTCGCACAAGCCTAGAAAATGGTCGGAATTCAAATTTAGGCTGCAGAAATGTACCCAACAGTATGTTACCAGTGGGAAACAAATGCAAAAAAAGTAGATGTGGTTAACTGAAAATGTAAAGAAGGAAATGGCAAGGAAAAAAAAACATGTAAACTATTTAAGTCTGAAGGAACTCAACATTCTTTCTTAAAATACAGCAAGTGGAACAAAGATTGCAAAAAGGTAATTAGGTTAACAAAAATAGATAATGAAACTTGAATTGCAAGGGAGATCAAGACAAAAATGAGATGGGTGAGTTGATTAGAGAAAATAAAGAAAAGGCTGATGTAAAAACTTTTTTTACATTGGGGCATTCCAGTGAAAAAGAAATGGTAAAAGAGTCTCATCAAGTAACAAATAAATCAATACAATTATCAGATACTGGGTTAACATGGGGAGATTGAACAAAATGAAGACTGATAAAGCACCAGGTCTGATGGTATAAATCCAAGGGTCCTTAAGGAACTCAGAGCAGTGTTAGCAAGACCCCTCTTTTTAAACTTTAAAGATTCTCTCACCACAGGCTCAGTGCCACAATACTGGCATCAATTCAGTGTAGTGCCTCTATTTAAGAAGGGAACTAAAACAGAATCTGGGAATTATAGACCTGTGAGTTTGACCGCTGGTAGAAAGGATAATAGGGGATTATAGTCAGGATTACACCAAAAATAAGATTAGCAGGAATCAACATGGTTTTATGAGGAATAGATCACACAAACAAATCTTTTCAGCTTCTATGAAGAAGTAAATAGCAACCTATATAATGATAAGGCAGTTTTTGTAGTATATCTAGATTTTGCAAAGGCATTTTATACAGTGCCACACAGAAAGCTGGGGTATAAAATAAGGAAAATAAGGGTAGGGGATAATCTTTGCAATAGGAAACTGGTTGAAAGATAGGGAACAATATGTGGTTGTAAATGGACAATTCTCCAATACAGTTAAAGCTGAGAGTGGAGTTCTTCAGGGTCTAGTACTTGGTACACTGATTTTTAACATGTTTATAAATGACCTGGAAATAGATATTGTAAGCAAAATTTCAATATTTGCAGATGACACTAAATTATGCAGGGTAATTAATCCAGAAGAGGATATTTTTATCTACAGAGGGATTTACATAAAATGGCAAACTGGGTAACCAAATGGAATAAACATTTAATGTGGGAAAGTGTAAAGTCAGGTATTTAGGAAGAAAAAAAAATGCCAATGCTATTTATGAACTTAGTGGATTCATTTTAGAGGACTCATTGCTGATGTGGAGTTCTGGGACACCTGGCTCGTCTTTGCCCAAATAAGATGGGAAAACCCAGGATTAGGAGGTGGGGGACCCTCTCTAAGTCTGTCTTCTGTCCCCCAGTTGTCCATCCTGTGCTTGACCCTGTGATCTTATCTTGGGCCTCCAATTCTATTGAGCTACCAACCTTTGTGGACTCCGGCGCTGCCGGCATGTTCCTGGATGTGGAGTTCTCCGCACTCCATGGGATTCCTTTGCTGAAACGTCTCCATCCACTGAGAGTGGTAACGGTGAATGGTTCCCCTGTGGGTTCGGGAAGCATTTCATCCACTTCCATTCCGTTATGCCTGCATTTTGTCCCTGTCATCTCTGAGATCGTGACCCTTGATGTAACTGCCTCTCCTCAAACGCCTTTTATCCTTGGCTATCCCTGGCTGCAGAGGCACAACCTATGTATTGACTGGGTATCGGGTTTGGTATCATTCCCCTTGTCATGTCCCGTACCTCCTGTAGTGGATATTGCCTCTGTTGCCGAGTCCACCATCACTTCCTTACCACTTCCTTACTGCCCCTTTGCTGATGTCTTCTGTAAACAAAAAGCTAGCCGTCTTCCACCCCATCATTCCTATGATTGTGTGATCAACCTTTTGCTGGGTGCTACGCCACCTAGGGGATGCACCTACCTGCTGTCCCTTCCAGAAAGTGCTGCTTTGGAGGAATACATACGAGAGGACCTGGCACGCGGATTCATCCATCCTTCTATGTCCCCTGCAGGGGCTGGCTTTTTCTTTGTAGCTAATAAGGATGGGTCACTTAGGCACTGCATTGACTATCGAGGTCTTAACACGATCACCTGACACAATTTCTATCCTCTGCCACATATTCCGGAACTGCTTAACCGTTTGAGGGGTTCCACCATCTTTACTAAATTAGACCTCAGGGGAGTTTACAACCTGGTTCGTATGAGGGAGGACGAGGAATGGAAGACTGCATTCAACACCAGATTCGGCCATTACAAATATCTTATGATGCCCTTCGGGCTATGTAATGCTCCCGCAGTCTTCCAGACCTTTGTCAGTGATTTCTTTCAGGACCTGCTTCTTTCTTATGTGATTGTCTACTTAGACGATATCCTGGTTTACTCCAAGACATAGTCTGATCACTGTTTGCATGTGAAAACCGTTTTAGAACGCCTGCGGACTAACCTCTGAGGGCCTTCTCATGGACCCGGCTAAGGTGTCTGCCATTAAGGAGTGGTCTCGCCCCTTTACCCTGAAGGTTGTGCAATGCTTTATCAGGTTTATCAATTATTATCGGCGATTCATTCGTGGCTTCTTGAGTGTAATTCAACCCATCATTTCCCTTACCTGTAAGGGCTCTGACCCAGGACGCTGGCCCTCAGCGGCTATTTCAGCATTTGAGGCCCTTAAAGAGGCCTTTACCTCTGCTCCCATTCTACTGTATACTGACCCTCATCGGCCCTTCATTGTCGAGGTTGACGCCTCCGAGATCCCCGCTGGGGCAATACTATCCCAAGTGAACCCAGAAACTGGTCTTACCCACCTTGTTCCTTCTTCTAGCGTCATTTTTCTGTGGCAGAACAGAACTACAACGCTGGTAACCGCGAGCTGTTGGCTAGTAAACTAGCCCTGGAGGAGTGGCGGTATCTCCTAGAAGGGTCTCCCCATACCATCTCTATCCTTACAAACCATTTGAATCTGGCTTACATAGCCTCCGCCAAGAGACTGAATGCCAGACAAGCCAGTTGGTCCTTGTTTTTTGCTTGCTTTGACTTCCGGATCTCCTATATACCAGGCAGCAAGAACACCAAAGCGGATGCCTTGTCCAGCCTCTGTGATTCCTCAGTATCTCCCTTCTCTACCTAGGACACCATTCTTCCAGTGTCCAGTATCTTGGCTTCCCTGTCTACTCGTATCCTTCTGGATATTAAGGAGGCTCAAGGTGAGGCCCCACCTATCTTGTCCTTTGCAGGTAGAGCCTCTCTTTTTGTCCCCGAAAGGTACAGAACCGAGGTCCTTCAGTGGACTCACCGGTCTCTTCTTGCTGGCCACCCAGGCATTACCAGCACCCACGACCTGTGAACTCATCACTTCTGGTGGCCAGGATGTTAAGCAGCCGTTGATTTCTCCTCTTGTCCTGTTTGTGCTAGAATGAAAACTACATGCAACCGACACTTGGGTCTCCTCCAACCATTGCCTGTTCCTTCCCTGCCATGGACTAGAATAGCCATGGATTTTGTGGTGGGCCTGCCCTCTTCAACTGGTATGATGGTTATATGGTTGGTGATTGACCGTTTTACTAAGCAAGGGCACTTCGTCCCTTTGCCCACATTACCCTCGTCTTCCGAATTGGTTGGCCTCTTCCTTTCCCACATAGTACGGCATCATGGTTTGCCTCTGCTCATTACTTCTGATAGAGGGGTTCAATACGTCTCAAGGTTTTGGAGGACAGTCTGCGCCAGACTTGGGATCTGGCTACCACCCCCAAACAAATGACCAGAGAGAGCGTTTGAACCAATCCCTGGAGACATACCTACATACCCACTGTAACCATCATCAGGACAACTGGGTGTCTCTTCTTCTGCTGGCCGAAAATTCTCATATAACTCCTTACTTCATTGTTCTCTGGGTTGTTCCCCGTTTTTTGCCCCCCCTTGGTTACAACCCCCGGACCCTCCTGCTCGCCCCGGGTTCTTCCCTGGTGCTGCCCGCTGAAGTTTGGGTTCGTTCTCTAGTGGATCATTGGTGTTTCCTTAGCACCACCCTCATCTCTGCTCAGACACAACAAAAGATTGCAGCTGACCGACACCACTCCTTGGCGCCTCTTTTTTCTCCTGGCTACAGGGTGTGGGTCTCCACACAGGATGTTCACCATCGTCAGCCGTCTGGGAAATTGGGCCCTCACTTTATTGGGCCATTCCGAGTCTCCCAGCACCTGTCGCCCGTGGTCTACAGGCTGGTTCTTCCTCACACCCTTCGGATTCATCCTGTCTTTCATGTATTCCGTTTGAAGCCATGGGTGCCCACTCGTTTCCTTGCCCCCGGGAGGTGACTCCGACACCCGTTTCCATTCTGGGCCAGGAGAAATATGTGATCAAAGACATTGTGGACTCCCGATGGTTAACTGGCAGGGGTATGGCCCTGAGGAGCAGTCTTGGGTTCCAGTTCATGACATACACGCTCCCATCTTGGTCCATCATTTTCACCTCCATTTCCAGTCTAGGCCGGCTTGAGGCCTCCGGAGATGGCCCTTGAGGGGGGGTAGTGTCACGTCCTTACCAGTCTCACTCTATTTGGCGGCTGCTCTGATCCTTGCTGCTTCTTCACCGCTCACCCCTGCTGGGTTTCCTAGTTTGGGCCGTTCTGTTCCTCTCTGTTTCTTCCCCATTCCGGTTCTTCTCAGTGTGGCGCTGTTGCGCTCGCGACCACTCTGAGAAAAAAAAAGCCCTACTAGCCTAGTGTCAGCAATAACATGGGTGATGTATGATGAAGGCTCAACTTGCCACCATTAGCTCCAGTGATGCACCTGATGCAGTAGCAGAACTATAACTAGCCCCCACCACTTCAGGTATATGTGGAGAAGATAAAAAGTTGGCCAGTAAGTCTTCTCCACCTGCCCCTCCTCCAAAATCATGGGTGTGTTGTTACTAGAATACAACATTTCCCTTGAAAGCAGGAACTGTGCCTCTCATCAGAAACTGCAATGTGCACAGTGTGTGGTAAATAACACCTGGTACAACTCTATCCAAACACAATGATGCCAGAAGTACTGCTGCTGTGACTATGTCCCTTGTCCACACCCCTCTAAGGGCATATAACAACTAGCTGACAGTTTAATAGTAATGATGAACCCTCCATGCAACCATTTTAGCATATTCTGTGGGATGGAATATCCTCAGATGTCTCTTGATGCCCTGCTTGTGATTCTCCCCCACTACACTGCCTTGTGTGGTCAATGCACCATACGGTGTGCAGTGGGCGGACACAAACTACCACATACTATCATCTACAGAGTGGCTATCATTTGGAGGGAGAGGTAATGATGAATGAGGTGGACTGGCAGAAGATGTATTTATCTTGTAGATGAAGGTGATGGTAAGCTAGTTGTTTTGCTCGTCATCAAACTTGCAGCCTCTGCCTGGGTTGCTCTATTCTTCCTCCTCTTTGATCTCTGCCTCCCCTCTTATTGCCTTTTGGGAGAGTCAGGGGGTACAGCAACAGAGGTGACCAATTTATCTGGTGGGTGTTTGGCTTTAACATGTTTGACATAACTGTTATGGTGTCTGTGTTTCATGTGTGTTATCAGGGCAGTTGTGCCAAGGTGCGCTCCCTCCTTTCCCCTTCTCACTGACTTGTCACAAATTGTGTATAGTGCCAGTGTTCCTGCCCCAAAAGAAAAATAGTCCCACACACATGACTTCAGGGTTCATCTTTATTCTTCTCCAAATTCCTTTTCACTGCCTGGAGCAGAGGATGATGTTGCTGCTGTTGCTACTACTGCCTCAGAATCAGCACTGCAATTGCTGCTGCTTTCAAGTGGAGCCTGTCCTAGCCCCACATCACTTGTTTATCCCATTCACTCTGTTTCCATTGTGGTCTGTGGCACACTAGCCTTTTCCTCAGCATCCTGCTGCTGTTGCAACTCAGCAGCAGGAATTATAGCATCTGCAAATTCCACAAATTCAAAAAGTTTATTGCTGGTGGTGGTGATGTTCACTATTCATTCTACTCATTCTAAGGCCTTGGAGATTAGAGGAAAAGAGTTTTCGACCTCGCAGAGGGAGTTTTTTTTTTTTTTTTTTTTTTTAAATAGCTCGATTCTATTACCTGTGCCAAAAACTGTGTTACATTTAAAAACAAGCAAAATGTATTTTGCAAATATGTGTTATGCCAGTATTCTATTGTAGAACCACAGTAAAAAAAAACTGACATAGACAGCACATTTCTACTTACTTTTATTTTATTACTTTTGTCTGCTTTTATTAAACTATCACCTAAAAAAGCGCAAAATGTCAAAGACCAAGGAAATAGGCATACGGTTGACGACAGAAAGATCAAGTTTAGCATTAGATGTGTTCCATACATTATCAAAATCCGACATAGAGTGCCCCTTTCGACATATTAACCTCCCCCTTTGAAATTCAAATTATATTGCTTTCTTTCACCATTTTAATTCAAGAAATATTGTTCACATTCAATATTTTACCCCCCCTACAGTGGTCCCATGACTTTCTTTCTCCATTTAAATTTATCATTGTTCTTCTATACTTTTTTCGACATGCCCTCGTTGTATTTGCATTGCATGATTATCCCTATGAGTACCAGAGAGGTAGCAATGCATTGCAATGTGTTTGCTACCCCTCTGGTTAATAGGGTTGATAGGCTGCATACCTTGCCTGTATATGTGTATTATTATTTTTTTTTATTACATTTTAATTGTATGTCAAATAAATATCCTTCTGGATAGATGATCCATTTTAGGAGGGTGTCAGGAGGGGTCCTGGTGCCCCCCGTGAGCTCTGAAAGTAATAATTATTTATAAAAAGCACATATAACCTTAAATATAGGTTATATGCACTTTATTTTAAAAAATTGCAATGGTTGCCTGCATGGATAACCTATCCTAATGGATGGGTTATCCATACTACAGGGGTGTCAGGAGGGGTCCTGATGTCCCCCCCAAGGTCTGAATTATATTTTTTAAATAAATATAGTAATATACATTATATCAAAGCCCATATGTTACACATGTTAAATGGGCTTTAGTGAAAGTGCCAGCAATTGTCACCTGCACTGATCACTTATCTTTCTGGATAGGTGATCAATGCTAGGGGGTGTCAGGAGGAGTCCTGATACCCCACCATGAGGTCTGAACTATTTACTTGACATACATTTAAAATCTAATTAAAAAAATAATAATACACATATACAGGCAAGGTATGCAGCCGCATACCTTGACTATTAACCCTATGAGTACCAGAGGGGTAGCAAACACATTGTAATGCATTGCTACCTCCCTGGTACTCATAGGGTTAATCATTCAATACAAATACAAGGGCATGTCAAAAAAAATTGTAGAGGAACAATGACAAATTTAAATGGAGAAAGAAAGTAATTGGAGCATTATAAATTTAATTTTAAAAGGAGGGGTTAAATTGTTGAATGTGAACAATATTTGTCAAATTAAAATGGTTAAAGTAGGCACTATAATTAAAATTTCAAAGGGGGGTTAATATGTCTAAGGGGGGCACTCTATGTCAGATTTCTATGATGAATACTGTATTCTGCACTGTTTTTGTTCAAGCAACGATGGTTTTGAAACCGTCGTTCTGGCTTCTACGCCACAAGTATGCTGTGCAGGATTGCCGACAGAAAATGTAACCACAAAACAGGCAGTAATACTGAACGTGGGTAATAGAATGCTATTTTTTTTTACCACTGTTAATAGAATTGAGCCCATGGTCTGTTAAATTATGGAATTCCTTGCCCAAGGATATGGTTGTGGTAGATACAACGGATACATTTAAGAGAAGATTAGATACATTTCTTTCAAATGGGAACATACGGGGTTATACTGTGTATTAGTAGGCAAAAAAGGAAGGTCTGATAAATAATAACTTATTTGGCAGCAGCAAAGCTATATAATGCTCATGTCTCTGGGTTATGAGGCAAAGGTTGAGCTTGATGGATTTCTGTCTTTTTTCAGCCTAATTTGCTAAGTTACTAACATGTAAGAGAAGGAATGGAAGGTTTCAAGGGGTCTATTGAATGGTCTTTGGCCCAAAATATGATTATATTCCACTGACATAATTCATTGTCTGGCACCGAACAAGACTTCAACCATTCTGTCTGAAAAATGTTGGTTGTTTAACTGTTGGGTCTCAGGAACCACGTGGAAAGCTTCAGATTGTTCACCTGTTGATGAGGAACCAGTATTTGGAACAGGAGATCCTCCATGGAGCCAATCATCATTGACTCCTTTTACATCATGGACTTCAGAAACATGGACCATATCCTTTTCGGCCAATATGGAGCTAAGAAGTTGACTTTGGACTTCTCCTTATAGATCATCCTCAGGAAATGGAATGAATCTCAGAGGTGGGAAGAGCTCAGCCAGGCGAGAGTCCCATTTCTGTTGTAGAGCATCTACTGCTACAGGATAATCCTGAGGGAATTGCAGGAAAAAAGGGGTACCTTTTTGGTCTGCCTGGTAGCCATCAGATTTGAGGCATCCCCCACTTCTCCATAAGTATCAGAAAAAACCCTCAGACGAGAATTCTACTGGATTTACCATCCTCCAGCTCTACCAGTTGTCCTTCCCAGGGATGTAAATAGCAGTTAATGCATCTAGGATGCCAATTGAAGGATCCTTGAAGCCAAGATAAGAAGAGGAGGACACTGTGTGCCTACCTGATAGGCTAGATAGCATACCACTGTAATGTTGTGTGAGCACATTTTTACTGCCATTCTCAAAGCTCTCCATACCATCAGAAACCACCAGAAGTGATTAAAATGAAGTTCATTCTCAGATGGAGACCAGAAACCCTGAAAGGAGCATTGGCCTATGACTGCTCCCCACCCGGACCTACTAGCATCCTTTGTGATTATAGTCCAGTCTTGAATTCTCCAGGGCAACCCTACTGATAATTTACTTCTGGACTACTAAACTTGCTTGCTATAAATATAAGGAGTTGATAACGAATGCATTGAATGTCCAGGTTCCAGGATGATAGGACCAACTGCTGCAAAGGTCTCATGCGGAGTCTTGCCAATGGAACCAAATCTATCAATGATGATATCATAACCAGTATAGACATCAGGTCAACTGACTGCAGGACTGGAGAAGAGATAGTAGTCCTATCACCTTCTATATTTGATTTCTGACAGAAATGTCTTCCCCAAGGAAGAGTCTAGAATAATACCCAGGAAGAGTAATCTTCTCTCTGGAGTGACATTTGACTTCCTGAGGTTCAACCTTCAACCCATAGATGTCAGAGTCGATTTGACAAGAAATAAGTGCTCACTGAGTAGAGAAGGGGAGGAAGCTTTCACTAACCAGTCATCCAAGTAGTGAACCACCTCCAAGTTTTTCTCCCTTAAGAAGGCCACTACTAGTGTAAAGATTTTGTCACATACTTTGTGTCAGGTTTGGGATTTGTTGGAGCGTAAGAGCAGGGGATACAATCTCTTGCCAGACACTTTTACCAGGTGGTCCACAGAGGTAGACTGGTAGGACACCCTGGTAGGAATGACAGCACGGGAGTGCAAGAGTTAATCCAAAAGTGAAGTCAGGAACAGTCCAAGAGATCGGGGCAGGCGACAATCAGGCAAAAAAGGTAATCCAAGCAAAGGTCAGGAAACAGACAGACAGGGTAGTCCAGCAGGGGAGCCAAAGGTCAGGTAACGGATAATCCAACAAAGGGTCTGCAGAAAAGCAAGCAAAGAAGCACTGGAAATTGGCGTCCTAGAACACACAGGAACTAAATCTCTGGAACACTGGAGCAAAGTGGACACAGTCTGAGGGTTTTTTTATAGTGCTGCTGGTCTTCACCCTTCCCCTCTGCTGTACAAGCCCCTCACTGGATTGGTCACCAGAGGGGTGTGTTTCCACAGCACCTGTCTCACTGTTTCCTTGAAAGCACATCATTGGTGGACAGCTCATGGTGGAGGCAGGATCTACCTCTCCCCTCCAGGTGTATAGCATTAACCTTCGGTCTGGGCAACATGTGGATGTCTTCCTTGGAGTTTCCTGTAACTTTAGGCCGTGGCTTTGGCCTACCTCGTCAGGATTGCAGACAGCTGCCGCCACTACAGACCATGGCTTTGGCCTACTCCATTATTGAGTAGCATCCAGGAGGGCCGCAGAAGCGGAGGACAGCTGGGGATCACAGGTAAGAGCTAGAAGGGCATGACACTTTGGGAATTGAGGTCAGGCCAAAAGGGAGTGCTGCAACCTGGTAATGAGTGGCAAATTTTAAATGTTTCTGGTAACTTGGATGTATATGCACATGGAGATAGGCATCCTGCAGGTCTACTGTTGTCATCCAGTCTCCAAACCAAAGAATGTTGACTTAAGATCTCCATCTTGAACTGCTCTTGAATGATGAAACAATTTAAGAAGGTTAGGTTTACCACCAAAAGAAACCACCCAAACTTTTGGGGATCAGAAAATCTGTGAAATAGGTCCCGATCTTTCTATACAGAAGAACTTAAACCAGAATCTTCTCAAGGAATCCTAGATAATGGGATGGAAGGCTTCTCTTTTTGAAAGACATATTAGAACCAAAATCGTGAAAAATCTTACTGGTGGAAGAGAGGGAAAATGGATATTGGAACCCTCTCCAATTATTCTCAAAACCCAGGAATCTAAAGTAATCCTTGCCATTGACCAAAGAAATAAATAAGCCTTCCTCCTTAAAGAATCTTAGGGCAAAAGGTCCCATTGTGTTCCCTCGAGAAATTCTGTGAAAACCACATAGTTGTATGCTTTTTGTTTGAAAATCTACCCTCAAAAAAACCTTTAAAATGTTCTCTTTTTTCGCCTACACTATTTTTTTCAATGGCTACAAACTTCCTGCCCATTAACTACACATACTTCACTTCCTAGAAGTGAAACAGAAAACGATGGAGCTATAGAGGGTACAAGGTGATTTTCTAGGTGAGTGAAATAAAGTCAGCAGCGGCTCATAGTTTATGCTATGACACCGGAAGACAGATTCAATGATGCCCAGTCCCTTGGAATCTGGGGAAAAATTGGATGAAGACAGAACTGGGTAGCAGGGTGAGCAGCACAGGTCAGCTGTAGGGATGGATGAAAATTTTCATCTCAAAGCAAAATCGTTGAATAATGGAACTTCTCGCTTGGAGAATAATTTTCTGCAAAAAGTACAGTTTTTCTGCTTTTTTTGCATAGCTCATTGCATTGACATCACTGGGAAGAAACATTTTTCCCAACTACGTGAAAGTTTTCTCTACTTTTCTACAGCCATATAATAGGGTGTCAGGCTGTGCTTGTGAGAGAAGCAAGCATCACATTTTTTGAGCTAGAGAAGATAGGCAAATATAGGGGAATTGAAGTTTAGTTCAGAGAGTCTTTTATGTAGGACATTTGGGAGGAAGGAGGAAGTAGCAACCCTTCACATCCCCCCTCCTCATTCTCTGTGCTGATGTTAATAATATATGTACCCTGGCTTTTTCTGTCGTATGTGGTTTTATCCACTTCTGATACTTGATTCTCAGATCATGGTATTAGATGTTAGTTAATTTTTGAGAACGTTAGCTGTTTGATAGCCACGTCCTATGGTCATTTACAATATAATACTCTGCACTGAAAAGCCATTCAGACTCAATGCTTGCTGGAGGGCAACTAAAGGTTTCCACTGCAGTATGTGCCAGTGCTGGCCACACATATCGTTTTGTTTGCCTGTAGACCATGGTGTCATTGTTTCTTCCAAGAATGTAGCTATCATAGGAGCTACATGGTGTTACTCTGTATCAGTTACCAACCCATACACATGGAGCAAATCCCACTGAGATATGCCTCCATCACAACCACCACCACCAATGTTGGCTATTTTGTCACACCTGCTAAGACCCAGGAATCACCCTGTGTTCAAAATTGGAACTGGATGTTCTAGTTGATGATGTAGCTGCTCCTCCTGGTATAAACCCTTTGATGTTTTTTTTTCACTATGCTCTCTAGCAGTTTTTTTCCCTAACTTTCTCCCTCTCATTCTCTACAATACAATAAGTGTTTCTATATGCTGCTGATCATAATGACTTCTTGTTGTCACAAACTAATGACACTTTGGCAGAAATTCTGTAATTTTGCGTTTAAAGAGGGAGTCCAGCAAAGTGTCAAGAATGTATTGCTCATTGCTTTTTATGAACAGTATGTGAGGATCTTGCTCAAAGCATGCTAACACCTCCATGTTAGCTAATTATGCTAATTATTGCCCCTACACGAGTAACCAGCATAGTTGCCTCCTTAAATGGTTTCAGCAGCTCTCAAACACTTTAGATTAGTTACCATTGCCCAGGTGACAAAGTATCTCCCTCCAAATCCTTCCAGTTTTGCAATGTGTTCTTACTAATGGCCTTATTCTGCTCATACAAAGGCTCTAGAATGTACAAAGTGAAATTCCACCTGGTAGGGACCTCCATTTTCAGCCAGTGATGGGGCAAGTTGTTGCGCCCTTGTATGGAATGTATAACATTGCGTGCACTGTAGGAACAGCTAAAATAGGTGCAAATTTTGACGGCAATATTCATCATCTCTCTGAGGGTTTTACATTCTGTCAACAATCTGGTCTCAACTAAATATAGCACATAGGCAAATCAGGGCACATGAACCATATCATTTATTCTCAGTGCAGCTATTATGTTGGAGCCATTATCAGCAGACACAAAACTGTGTTTTAAGGAGCGGTGTACAAGCCATTCCTCTATCACATGCTCTAGTTTACTTAATAGATCTATGGGTTTGTGAGACATTCTCTCAAAAGTCTGCACAAGGTGGCTTGCTGTTGATATGGGCTATCCTGCTGCTGCTTCTGCTGCCTTTTAATCACACTGCCAGAACCAGAGGCATGATTACTGACTGTCACCACCAATGGAAAAGTATGAGGGACTTGGGGAGGCAACAACTCTCCACACATCAACATCCAGCATGGGGATGGAGAGGGAGTGCCTGGTGATAACAGTGGAGGCATCTCAGGGAATCCCGGATGACAAACCTGTACCTCAGGAGGCTGGAAAAGAATTCCTTGAGGAACACAGCCACCCTCCATGCCCTGGAAGCCTAGAACTCAGTCCTGACCATCAAGCTGAGGCAATACACAACAAGCATGATGGACATGATGGGGCAGCTGCTGGTGGAATTCATCTGCAGGGAGAACATTCACATGGAGAGTGATCAGCGGTCTACGGAGGGGTCCACTGCAACCACCTCCCCCTCCAGTGTGACCCATACACCAAGCCCCAGAATAGCTAGGGTCACAAGGCAGGCAAATAGAGCATCCACCTCTGCAGTCCCTTCCAAACTTCCCCCCAAAAAGAAATAAAAAAGCCCCATTTGTTACATTTCCCCTAAATAAAACTACACTTATTCATACAAATCATGTCTGATAATATTTATGTTGATCAACAGGTTAAGTGGCAGAGATGTCTCCAATGAATTGCAAAGCAATTCAGTGAACACAACTCCTTAACATATAACTTGTTTGTAAAGTATTGGACTATAGGTAAGCACACACAGCACATCACACACTGTTGTACAATTCTAACTCACCTAGTGAAGCAAAACAACATGACAGTGTTGTTGGGCCATGATGTGAGTTGAAATTGAACAACTGACACCCACTCCTTAGCATAATAGGTGCAGGACTATCCTTAGTCATTGCCATCCATTGGTGTGTTTTCACAGGTGTTATCCAAACAGGGAAATGGGATTGATGTGTAACATGACAGATGATAGATCATCCCCACAGACATGATGTGCTTCACATTCTGCTAAGAAAACAAACAAACATTAAACACCTAGCACTGATAGTTTGTTCCTTGGGGCAAATGTGGTTTTGGGATAACAGACATGAGCATGGGTAAGCCACTATTCTGGAAAATTGACTACACAAAGCAGGGACAACATGGGTAGCAAGTAGATAAGGTGGAGGAGACTCCTCCAGTGTAATAACATTTATGTTCCCTGGGTTATTTCTATGAGCACATGCACGAATATGTGTCACAATTCAGTAATGTCAGTGCATAGGCTCCATGATGTAACATGGGAACTGTGGATGTGATATGCCTGTAGATGTCATGTCCACTGTACCACCTTATTGTAAACTCCTCCAAACACCATAGTAAGTCCCTGTCATCAACACCTTTCATGAACACATCACCAAGTCCACTCATGTTTAATCAGTGGAGTTTTGTGCTGATGTACAAGCCTCAACAAATATGAAACCTGAATTGTAACTTTGGCTCCATCTGAATATGTTAAAGCCAACATCAATATGAACAAACACACATGTTGTGTGGGGATGGTATACTTTAATATGTCAAGCAATACCTTACAACATAGATATCTTGGCATATTACTACAATGTATAGTAGACTTTGAGTATCACACAAAATGTAGTTATTGCATCATATATTTCAACTTCAGTAACACATTTGATCTGCTCAGGAGTTTCACCGATGCTTTTGTCACTCTGAGGATGATCATTCTTAATGTGCAGGTTTCCTAACAAACAGGATTTTGGGCAACACAAAAATATGAATATTCATTAAATATGTGACTGTTTCAGTACAGTTTGCTCTGACCTTCTGGTTTAACATCACACCAACAACACAAGCACTTTTTATCACGTCAATGGATGAGCTACATGGAAGAGTAGTAATGGCTTCAGGAGAGTCAAGTGGAAATTCCTCGGTTACCTGGGTGGTCATGGTATTGGGTGCCTGTGGAAAGGGATGACAGGATTTGTAAGTTCACTGTCTAACTGTGTGTCATGCAACAGATTAGACAGAATTACACCATTAACCCTTTGCGTTCTGGGGGGTACCCATTTTTCAAAAAGGTGATGTCCACCCAGGGTAAGCCATAAGGTTGAGAACAAGGGGATACTGAGCAGACACATATATATGTGCCAGAGACATTGGATCAGTACTTCACCAACTATGTGAGCATGAGCACAGCACGATGAGACTGGGGTAGTTTGCTGGCCTACATCAAGACAATAATCTTACATGTCTATATACACAGCTGAAGTGGTCCCTGATGAGTCTGTCTAATATTTGCACTCTTCTGTGGGTCTCTTAATGTCATGCCTGTGGAACAGGGACCTCCACAATATGGACTGGCTCATCTTTATCCACATGACATGTGTCCACGGCTATACTGTGTAGGATGGTGCAGGCTAAGATTATATTGCATGCCTTTCTGGAGGCATATGGGTTGTCCTCATAGTGGCATCACATACCAACTGTACATTAATAGATTTTAAATTCTTCCTGTTCATGTACAGATGGCCCTGTTGCGAATGAGCTTGTTTATGCACGTGTGTGCAGTGTATTGCAGCCATGACTCTGGGAATGCCTCCCCATGTGTAGTACTGCTGTTTCACATGTGAACACTCCATGCTGGCGGTGAGGAAGTGGATATAGCTCCTGGCCTTCCTCTTGAGGGCTGCCAAAACCTGCACCAGTGCCCTTGAACATGTGGAATTCGACATTCCTGATGCAAGGCCTTCTGTGGACTGAAAAGATCCACTTACCATGAAGTGGATGGCACACATTAGCTTTTTCAAACCAGATGGGGCAAGGTTGGTATGGTAAATGGGGTCAATGTTATCCTTAATCACCTCAAACAACTGGATCATGCTGTGGGACATCAACTTGTACCTGTCTCTGATCGCACCATCCGTTATTACCAGGAGTGTGACCCTTTTGTGCAATATCTTGGGTCTGTGCATATGTCTGTCATCCCTTGCTACTCCACAGGTCCCTGTGGCAGCTGTGGGAGATCACGTTGCAGTATCTGGAGTTCTCCAGGTGGAGATGGACTTCTGTCCAACTGTCCAGCCGGAGCATCATCTTCGACAAGTGTGCTTGGGGTGGAGGGTGATCCATAGCCCTCTCACTCCTTTGTATCTGCTGTAGCCACAGAAATAGTTATGGAAATATACCTCTAATCTCTCTCTCTCTGTCTTTCTCTGACAGGTCACACTGAAAACATTCCACGTCTGAGGATGGGGAGATGTCCCTTTAAAACAACTGGAGAAACTTTTAAGCGGCTCTGGAGTTGCCGGAATCTCTTGTAGTTCAACCACAGTGTCCTTCCAAACAGATGGCAGAAAACATGTGCCAGGTAGAATAATGACCCTCCCAGGTCATAACAATTAAGCACTCAACCGCACAGTCTACCGCACAATGTTAGACACTCCTGTGATGATTAAAAACATGAAAATGTTATTATCAAAAGTAATACAGTACTTATCCATATCCATGACTCAAGTTATATGATCTCCTCAGTTATCCGGTAGACTGTGTGGTTGAGCTGTCCCTTTAAGACAGTGGTGGGGTACTGTTCAGGTGCGGTTATGAGCTCATGAGTGACCAATGGAAGGGTTTGTGTATGTTTTGTCCAAGTAAGTGTTTGCTGTTGTGTGTCTTGTTGTTTGTGTAATTTGTTGTAATTGCTGTGTAGCTGTCAGGTGCATGTCTGTTTCCATTAGCTGTGGATGTTGACCAGGTGAGCTTGGTTTGCTGTGGGGTTGACAGGTGTTCATGTTGTATGTTAGCCCTTGTTGTGCTGGCTTGTGTTGTGATACTTTGTGTAGAGATTGAATACTTCACAGGTGTTCCATTTTAGGAGGAACAGTCCCTCTTTTAGAGCCAAATCCTTGTGTCCTCTTTCCCACCCTGGTGTCCCTCTTTTTATATCAGACTGTGTGGTGAGCATATATATGTGTATGACTTTGGTCCACAGAAATATAATTCACTTGAATGTTTGTTTAACCCCTTAATGACACAGGACGTACATGTACGTCCTGTGTGGCTGTCACTTAGTGACAGAGGACGTACATGTACGTCCCGGAAATCCGGCTCCCCGCGCGGCTGCGCGCCGTTCGGGGACTCCGGATTATTTTAAAAAAATAAAAAAAAATGTTAGACGGACGTTAAGTGACGGCCGCGTCTGCACGCGGCCGTCACTAAGGGGTTAAACTTCAGTATAGGTTTTCATATATTAGTCTGCGTATATAAAATTATTTGGTCTTGTTCAATATCATTATTCAATTACACAAAGAGATGATAGTAGGTCATTATATATTATTATTATATTATATTATTATATATAATTATATTATTATATTATTTTAACTTGGATTTGTGGGGGTTAATTGTTCCATTTGTGTTCTATATGCTATGTGCTGTGTGTTGTATGAGCTGCTGTTTCTCTACTTTTTATTGTCCAGCGGTGGTTTTTCTTATCCATTTTTGTGGTTAACAGCAAACAAAACTGGGTCTTAAATTTCTTACATTAAATGTATCAATTTAGTATCTGGTAGCAGTACCGCACACAGTTGAATGGCTTCGATGATTGCTGTTTCATTGTCCTCTATGGCCGATATATTATCATCCGTTGTGGTTCTGAAACTGCCGTTAGCTTTTGTTAAGACATCTTATAGAATGCTTACCATGCTTACAAAACTGCTTTTGGCTGTTTTTTGGCATTGGAGGTTATTGAATCTAGTCCATAGTCTGATGTCAGGTTGCTTTTCTTCCCGTAAGAGCATTCCAGCCCTTTGCCCACCACACTAACCACCTGTTTGTACAATTCTGGCAGAGCAGTTCTGGAAAAATAACTGCGGCTTGGGATATGTCAGTGAGGAGCTACATATGACATCAGTTCTCTAAATCCTCGGTTTTCAAAACAAGAATATGTCAACTGCCAACATCTTGGCAACCTCTCCATTCCACAGGCATGCTTTGGGATTGTTTTTGTGAAGGTTTTGACTCCTTCCCAAGAAAGTGTGGGTTGGCAGTACATGGTGGAAGAACCCTGTAAATTGATAGCTTTTACAACAAGACTAGAGCAGGTGGGTAGAGGTGGATGCAACATGTGTAAGCAGTCTATAACTCTTGGCATCTCCTACAGCAATCTCAGTCATCATAGTCCCCTGCAGCAAGAGCCATAGGTGCTAGCTGGAATGAATTAACTCTTGGCACACTATCTGATGCACCAATAATATCATTACTTCTATTATGTATCCCAGAGCCCCAGTAATTTTTAGAGTGTTTCTGCTGCTGCTAGTTGTGGCACCTCTGACATGTTGATAGCATGGGTCCCAGTCAGACCTGTGGCTGTGTTTTAGGTGGGATCTCATTGAGGAAGTGCCAAGCTGTGAGCTTTCTTTCCCCCTGCTCCTGTGCTTCTTACACAGACAACTGACAGCAACATGCATAGCTTTTGTGCTGTGAGTGAAGTATACAGTGGACTTCCTGGACTGCTGGGTTCATGAAGGCCCACTACTACTACCGGGAATAGATGTTGATGCAAATGTACTACTAGTGGGTGTCAAAGGTGCAGTATCTCAAGCAGCAGCAGGGCACTCATCATAACCAAGGTGGTGAATATTAATAATCTGTGTTTTAGTTGCTGCTGGTTACTTAACACTACTGTCTGTGGCTGAGTGGGGCTTGGTGACAATTCTGATGATGACTGACATAATCGCTGTGTATTTTTGGGCATATTTGGTTGTTTAGGGTAAGACTTTCCAATTGCTTTCTCAAAAATTTGCTCCTTTTCAGTGGAGGAAGACTGAGTGTTTGCTTTTCAACTAAGTTTCTGGCCATGTCATCAACTCTCGCTCTTAAGTTCATCTGAGGAAGAGGAGGATGCTGGAGGGATATATTCTAGATCAACATCATCATTACATAACACAGCAACATAGTTGACGAGGCTGAAAAAAGACACGTGTCCATCAAGTCTAGCCCATGCCAAAAACACTCCTGTTGATCTAGAAGAAAGCAAAAAAAAAAAAACCCTGAATCCGTTTCCAATTTAGCCCCTAACTCCAAATGGCAGTCAGATAGTTTCCTGGATCAATAACCTATCTGTATTCAAGCCATCTCTCATAATTCTCAGTATTGTTCTCTGCTAAATAGGAATCCATTGCATTTTTGAAAGCAGTAACATTATCTGCAAGTACAACACCCTCAGACAAAGAATTCCATAGCTTTACCACCCTTACTGTAAAGAATCCCTGCCTCAGTTTAGTCAAAATTGCCTTTCCTCTAGTCTTAAAGGATGACCTCTTGTTCTTAGCTCAGTTTTTTGTGTAAATAATTCATTGGATAGTTCTTTACATTGACCTTGAATGTATTTGTAAATGGTAATCATATCACCCTTTAGACATCTCTTCTTTACTGTAAAGAACCCCCGTTTGGCTAGTCTCTTTTTATAATTCAGATCCTCCAATCCCTTTATCAGTTTTGTTGCATGTCTCTGCACTTTTTCCAGTTCAACATTGTCTTTTTTTAAGAAGTGGTGCCCAAAATTGTACTCCATATTCTAGAGGAGGCCTAACTAAGGATTTATATGGAGGTAGGATAATATTAGCATCCCTTGCATCTACATCTCTTATTATGCAGACTAGTGCCCTGTTTACTCTTGCAGCAGCTGAGTGACTCTGCACACTCCTGTGAAGTCTAAGGTCTATCAATACTCCTAAATATTTTTTCAATGAGAATTCCGCAAGTTGTTTCCTTACATTTCCTTAGCTTACTGTAATCAGCAAAGATCATTAGTCATCATTAGGTCATCCTCAGCATCGCCTAATACTTCTTGCCCACAACCTTTATATTCCTGTTTTTATAGGTCTCAAACAATCTCTGTTTACTTTTACTTTCACAACATTCATTACTTCTTTGACGACAGGTGTTTTTGTGCTTGTTTGTCAGGTGCAGCAGCTGGTTGAACTACTAAACTTTTTTTTCCAGTATTCTAGCAACATTAAAATGCAACAAAATAGTCATCTCTAGTTTCAGGCTGCCTCAGTTACACAGCTCATGTCAAGGTCCCTGTCACCTATCAATTTATAGTATATATTTAAAAAATGATAGGGTACAGGGACCCTGACGTGTTGTGTGACTGAGGCAGCCTGATACTAGACAAGATGGAGTATTTTGTAGAGGGTCTAGGCAACACATCACACTCAGTCAGTTCTGTTGTGTACTTTACAGTAAAAACACACACAGTCATTGAGTATTGTCCAGCAAATGCACAAGGAGTGGGGGGAGGGGAAAAAAGTAGGAGCAATAAATGATGGTGATCCTTCTACTCCCAAGAAGTATGCAGTATGACAAGATCCCACCAAAATTTCCACCACCATCTTCACCATCTCCAGAGCCAGTACTATTAAAAAAAAATCTAAAAAAAGTGAAGATGACAAAAAGTCACATTATAATGTTGATAACATAATGGAAAAAAAGGTGTAGCAGTTCAACCAACTGCTGCATCTGTCAGTGAGACAAACAAGTACAAAAACACCTGTCCTCAAAGCAGCAGAAAGAACAGCAGTCACAAATGCTGCAATGACACCAAGACATTTGACACTAGGCCAGTAGGGCATTTTTTTTTCTCAGAACTTGTTCTTTCATAAAAAAAACAGGGGCCTACAGAAATGGGGGTGGGGGGCTTGTTTCTAACAAGCCTAAGACCTACAAATCAATTTTTCCTCAGGGCTTGATCAAAAAACATCTATGTCCTACAAAATACAAATCAATGTTTCCTCTGGCCTCTAACAACAAGTCTAAGTCCTACAAATCTTCCTCTACAAAATACTCTATCCCATCAAGTATCAGTCTGCTGATAACAGCTTACGTCAGGGCCTGCCTCTGTCACATTACTTTCCAATTTCTTATTTTATTTTTAATTGTATTTAACTTTATTACCTGCCCCCAATATGAGTCAACAACCCCCTTAAAAAAAAAATCAATATTCAACTGATCTTTCCCCAGACAGGCACCCTCCTCACACCCCTTGTATACTATGTCTTATTTTTTTTTATTTTGTTTATTTATTTTTTTATTGACTGTCTATCCAATACTACAAATGCTAAAATATGTGTGCAACTTTGTGGCATACTGTTACTGGTGGAGGTTTGCCACCCTAGAATTGCTTTCACTAGGCTAGTAGTTCATACATTTTTTTTTCTGGTCTACAAAAAAATATTTTTCAGGGCTTGTTTTTTGGAAGCCTGAGGCTTGCAATCAAGGCTAGCCTTGCTATAATATTTAATGTTTCACTTTCAATAAGCCTGCAAAAAATGTTTTGAACGCTTTTCTTTCTGCAATCCTTCTATTATGCTAACCATTAATTTCAAGAAAAATAAAGAAACTGCTGCACATGCTAGAGAGTAAGTAATCCCAATAGTATAGCATAAATATGTGAGGTGCAAAAACATACAATACAAGGCAACGTGGGGGAGATCCTCAAGGTAAAAAATACAAAGAAGGTCAACCACACTAAAAAGGAAGCCTATTACAATGAGGCACTCATAAAAAGGAAGTACAAAAATATACACGCTTTATTGAATAATGCATATGAAAATCGCAGACAAGCTAAAAACAATTAGAAATGGTCAGTATATGGCTGGTCAAAAGACAAATAATACACATTACCAGTACAATAATATAAGTAAGTAAAGGATAACATATACCAAAAAAGTGAATACACACTGCAGAGGGCTTGACTATAACATATGCAAACCTGTAAAGTGCAATAGTAATAAAACAAGTGAGCCAAAATATAAAATATGCAAAAATAAAAGTATACTTATCATATCATAATGAAGCAATAAACACACTGGGAATGTCAAATATAGCAGCCAAAGATACTAGACACACCACGTGTGTCATCACCTCAGTGGCTTCTTCAGAGGTAATGAGAACTCAATCTTAACAGGTATATGAAGATAATACTAGCCAATCCAAAAGAAAGATGAAGAACATGTGATACAAATGTCTGGAGCGAAAATTGACACAAAGAGAACAGACAAGGCACAATCCTGTTCCTCCCCCAACAGAAAAGAAAGATTACCTGAAATAATCTAATAGTCGGAGGGTACCGTCCAATTCATAGGATAGCATCAAAGATAATTGCTAAAATAGAGTATTGGATAAAGACAAAAAGAATATATATAAAGAAAAATATATGAATCGTAATGACCCTGCCTATATACAATACGCTAGAAATCAGCCGTCGGTACAATCTAACAAGCTTCTACTCAAATAAGATTAAATAACTGCATAATATTCATAATAGAGTAAGAAGCCCACATAAAGTGATGTAGTCACAATAAATAAAAATAACACATCTACATCATATATATGTTTAAATTGTCTAAAAATATATTTAAGACTGACACAAGACGGGAAAAAACTACTATATGAATCTCATCACATAATAGTTGAATTCTAAGCGCAATGATAATAATAATAATGGATCTTGAACAGATAGACAAATCATAATACTAAAGGTTTATGGGAATAAGCAAAATAACATAGGTTCTGAACCATCCTATTGGAGGAGTAATGAGTAAAAAGAAGGGATAGAAACGGACCTCGTCTGTATCGTAAAAAGCACCATGAGATATAATGATTTGGTTAAGTAGCCAGAATCAATTGAAACATATGGAATACAAAGATTAAAAACAAAATAGATACATCTTGACATAAAGTGTAATACGATACAGTACAATACAATGTGCACAAGGTATTAAGTAATTTATAAATGACATGAGCATTAAATCCAGAATCATGTCCAGATCTCAGATTAAAAACACTGAAATCAAACTCTGAGAACATGAACATAGACATATAACTCGGGTTTAAAAAAATCCTACAAATGGAGTAATACACCCCATAAGCCATAAACATCATCAATAAGATGCTAGTAAATGAGGCAAAACAAAATATAATCAAAATACAATTTTCTCTTTTTTCTTCTTCTCTCCTTCCTTTCTCTTTCCCTTCCTCCCCTTTCTTTCTTTCTTTGTTGGCAGGGGTAACTCCATTGTATGACATCCTACTGGATGCCCAATCCATCCAGAAAAAACTGTCCAAAAATCATCAATAGTGGCATAAGTGAGAAACAATCACAAAATAATATTCCAATAGAGTTCACAATGTGAAGAAATAATATCCTCATCAATAACTGTCGATGCTAGGACAGAAATTGAATTAATTTCCAATGCTGAAAAGCACAATAGTAATTATCAAATGTGAAACAGCAGAATAATAATCTGCCACGTCTCAGAAGTAGTACAGCAATCTCCCAACAATCAACAGCAGAACAGAAGTCTTCTAGTACTAAATGGTGATCCTCCAATGCTCTGATTCAACAGCAGAATAGTGATCTGTCAAGACTCAGAGACAGTGCATCGATCTTCCAGCGCTTAACAGCAGAACAGAGATCTTCTAATACTCAATAGTAATCTTCCAATGCTCCAGAAAATAAAATCTAAATACAAACAAAACATAAAGACCATTAATAAAAAAAAGAAAGAAAAGATAAATACATTTATACAATAAATCAAGAAGGCAAGAAACAGGAGAACAACATTTCCTCATTCATGCCTTTAGGATAGCAAGACTGAAGCATGAAGATCCACCAGGTTTTACGCTGACTCAATTTTTTAGTCAGATCTACCTTTCTAATACCCATAGAAATCCTATACAACCCAAGTACCTGTAAATGGTCTGTGGTACCACCATTGAAGGATAGGAAATGCTCTGCCACAGAAGTAAGATGTTCACCTCGTGTTCTATCTCGATCTGCGTTCCTAATTAAAGAAAAATGCTTTTAAATCCTTCTCTTAAGCATTTGTGTGGTCTGACCAACATATATCAACTTGCATGGACATATAATTGCATAAATACAATTCTTCGTGTGACAGTTAAAATGTTGGAAAGAAAGGTTAGAGCGAGATACAGGGCTAAAAATCTCCTTTGATTTAAAAATAAATTGGCAAGGGAAGGTGCCCACAATATGAAGGCCAGTAGTTCTATGGGTATGTGGTGAAAAATGGCTATGAACTAGCTTATCAGCTAGATTGTGGTCCTCATCATTAGCTGTTCTCTTTGTTTCAATTTTCACGCCAGACATTTGTATCACGTTATCCATCTTTCTTTTGGATTGGCTAGTATCTTCATATACCTGTTAAGATTGAGTTCTCATTACCCCTGACGAAGCCACGGAGGTGGCGACACGCGTTGGGTGTCTAGTATCTTTGGCTGCTATATTTGACATTCCCAGTGTGTTTATTGCTTCATTATAATATGATAAGTATACTTTTATTTTTGCACATTTTATATTTTGGTTCACTTGTTTTATTACTATTGCACTTTACGGGTTTGCATATGTTATAGTCAAGCCCTCTGCAGTGTGTATTCACTTTTTTGGTATATGTTATCCTTTTCTTACTTATATTATTGTACAGGTAACGTGTATTATTCGTCTTTTGACCAGCCATATACTGACCGTTTGTAATTTTTTTTAGCTTGTCTGCGATTTTCATATGCATTATTCAATAAAGCATGTATATTTTTGTACTTCCCTTTTATGAGTACCTCATTGTAATAGGCTTCCTTTTTAGTGTGGTTGACTTTCTTGGTATTTTTTACCTTGAGGATCTCCCCCACGTTGCCCTCCATTTATTTCAAAGTACCAATAAACAATATTATTAATGTATATATATCATCATACTTCATAGAATGAATTCTAGACAAATTATTTGTAGGGAGAGGCGAAAATATTCTCCTCAAATCAAAATATGCGAATAATGGCACTTCCTGCTTGGTGAATAATTTCCAGCAAAAAGTGCAGTTTTTCCACTTTTTTCACCTAGCTTATTGCATTGAAATCAATGTGAAGAAACATTTTTCCCCACCACATGAAAGTTTTGAGTCTGGAGACACTTATAATACAGCGCACATGATAAAAAAGAGAAGCGGCAAAGAATAATAATCTAAGTGTAGTAATTTACTAATGACAATAAAAAATCCAGTTAAAATTGCACTCACATTAGCCCTTCTTGGGCTTTTTGCACATCAAAACGGGTTTCTCCCCCTCTAGCCAACGGACTGCGTCCTCCGATCCGACTAGGTCCCGGTCCAGATGTAACAATGATGTCTCCCTTCTGCCAAATCGATATTCCAACAGTTAAGGGAAGTGTAAGTGTTCCACTTTAGAATATATCCATGCGTGGTAAGGTATCCACAGGAACACTATGGCAAATATATGCTTGCAAATAAATGTTTGCTTCAAACTGAAGTCTCGTGGCAGGTTGCGTTTTGAAACGCTGTGGAGGCCGGTGTACGGAACTATCAGGGACGGGGGAACCTCGCAGGGGGCATGGAGAGAGCCCGGTAATCTGAGGCAGTAGCTCTGATAAGTCCCAAACATTTTCGCAGACTCAGTCTGCTTCCTCAGGGCACAAAATCAAATGGCTGATGGGACGAAGATCAGGATCTTAAATACCTTGCCTTAGGCCTCATCCTGCTAACAATTTTTTCAAGGTTTACTTTGCTTTGGGCATCAGCCTGCAAACAATTTTTTCAAGGCTTATATTGATATAGGACTCAGCCTAATAATAACTTTTACTTCAAACTGTGGATTTCTCCAATTCAGCCCTCAGCAATAGTAGTATATCCATCGAAGTTTTCAGTCATGAGGAGTAAAAGTTAAGTGGGAATATCTTTTCTGAACACTTTAAAAGTTAATTGTTATCCAACAGGTTTACTATAGATTTAGCAGTCCTCCATTGAAGGGGAGGTAGTAGAAAATCTTTCTACTTTTCTTCTGCATTCTTCCCTATGGCACGGCAATGATAACTTGCGGTATCTTTTTTATTTGGGCTGATATGTTTATTTAATTCTTGGGATTCTTCTCTTCACTGCTCTACTCATACACAGGCATCCTCTTATTCTTCTGCACCACAGCTGGGGTATAATAAAGCAGGGTTGGAGAGGCTTTGTCTCCTCCAGCAGCAGTGATTGTAGTCTCCTGGCACTTAGATCAAATTAGTTCCACACTAGTGGCCAATCAGAGTTCACATGAAAGTTTCTCTAGTTTTCTAAAGCCATATAGAAGGGTATCAGTTTCTCACAGCATGCCATTCTGTGTTTGTGAGAGGAGAGGGCAGCATGATTTTGAGCTAGAGAAGATAGGCAAATAAAGGGGAATTTATAACGGGAACCCAAGATGCTGGGGAGTCTTGAGCCGTGGTAACCAAATCTTCTCTCCTGAGGTCACCTGGGTGATGTCGAAAGAGCCGGTCGAAAGAGAGTCAAGCAGGTCGAATAGCTGGGAGGTCGCCGTCTGGTAGTCAGAGTCATCGACTCCCTGGATGCGGAGTCGGACGAAGGTATTTGGATCTTGAGACATAGAGGGAGGATGCTGTTTATCAATGTCCCACCAAAACTTCTAGCACCACCAGTGCCAGTACAAAAAACAGAACCATATAAGAACACTGAAGATGAAAACATAATGGAGGTAGGTGAAGCAGCTAAACCATCTGCTGCATCAGGTAGTAAGAAAAAAGCACCAAAACACCTATCCTGATAATAGTAAAGAACTTTGTGAGTTTAAAAGTAAAAATAAATTGTTTGAGACCTCTAAAAGCTGAGACGAATGTAAGGGTAGTGGGCAAGATGTGGCAAGTGATACTGATGCTGAGGATGATGACCTAATGATGACAGATGATGATGCAGAGCTAGAGTATATCCCTCCATCACCTTTCTCTTGTTCAGATACAGAATAAGTTGTGTGTGTGAGAGAAATAATGATGATGACATGGCCATAAAGATAGCAGAAATGCAAAGGCTGAATCTTCCCACTGAAAAGAAGCACTGTACCTGTCTATAAACTGTTTGAGAAAACCATTGGAAAATCTGACCCTGACCAAGTAAATATGGCAAAAAGAATACAGTCATACAGTCACCCTATCAGTCATCATCAGCATCATCACCTTTTCCAAGTCCAAGTCCCACTCAGCTACACACACCTGTACCACTTCAAGCAGTGGTAGAATTGCATCAACATCTAGCCCCAGTAGTAGTAGCAACTCCTCAGGAACCCCTCGGTCCATGAAGTCCACAGTATGGAGATACTTCACTCAGGATCCTAAAGCTAAGCAAGTTGCTATCTGTTGTCTGTGCAAAAAGCACTTGAACAGGGGGAAATCAGGCTCCTCTATGAGATCCCACCTGAAGCACAACCACAGGTCTGACCAGGAGACACAACATCAGCAGGTCAGAGGTGTCACAACTATCAGCAGCAGAAGCACTCCAAAATGTTCACAGGGTTCTGGTGCAGAAAAGAGTAGTGATGCTATTGATGTGTCAGAGACTGTGCTGTTGCCAACAGTTAGTTCATTCCAAGTAACACCTATGGCTCCTGCAGCAAAGGAGTATGATGACTCCTGGGAAGGAGTCAAAAACTTCACTAAAACAAACCAAAAGTACACCTGTGGAATGGCAAGGTTGCCAAGATTTTGACAATGGACATGCTGCGGTTTTCTTTTGTAGAAAAGTGAGGTTTCAGAGAATTGATGTCATGTGTAGCTCGAGGGTGGCATATCCCAAGCCGCAGTTATTTTTCCAGGATGGCTGTACCTGAATTGTAGAAGCAGATGGTTAGTGTTGGGGCAAAGGGCTGAAAAGTGTATATGGCAAGAAGATCCACATAACAACAAATATACGGACAAGTGGGCAGTGCACAGACTATATGACTGTGACTGCTCACAGGGTTTCCTTTTCCCCACTAACAGCATCAGGGGACAGCCGGTAATCATGCTTATCACTCTGGTAGTGTGATTAAAAGGCAGCAGCATAGTTAAAAGGAAGGCAGCAAAGCATTTCAACCAACAGAAGCACTTGCATCATCAACCAGAATATCTCAGCAGGGGTGGTAAAAACCCAACATTGGTGTTGGTGGAGGAGACACATCTCTTTGGGACTTGATCCCTGAGTATGGGTTGTTAACTGACACACAGGAATACCATGTAGCTCTTAGAAGTGGTCCCACTGCATATGAGATCCTTTCTGTATACTTGCAGGATAGCTACGTTCTAGGCAGAAACAATGACCCCATGGACTACTGGCAAACAATGGAGTGTGAGGCCAGCATTGACATGTACTGCAGTGGAAACCCTTAGTTGTCCTCCAGCAAGCTTTGTGTCTGAGAGGGTTTTCAGTGCAGCTGGTTAGACTATCAATGTCCGCAGGACACTGCTATCAAGCAGCAATGTTGGGAGACTAACATTCTTAATAATGAACCAACATCTCATACCATCTGAGTATCAGGTAGCAGAAACCACACATGATGACAGAGAATGCAAGGCCAAATGTATTAATAGCAGCACAGATGAGGAGGGCGAGGGATGTGAAGAAGTATTGCTACCATCTACCAAACTTAAGACCACTGATATGACCAATAAGGATAGCAATTTGACACAAACATGACAATGGTAAAAACCACTGTAGGAATATATATATATATATATATATATATATATATATATATATATATATACACACACACAAATCAATCAGACCACACCAGTGCCCTACCACCACTATAGTGCACATCTGCCACATTGTAGGTTGTAGTTTATTTCTTTTTGTTACTTGATATCATCATGAGTATGTCACTTAAGCAGGAAGATAGTTTTGTGGACAAAGGACAAATGCAATCTACATGCTAACACATTTTTCAAGGCATATATAGGACTCACAACTTTGACTTTCAGCTACTTATTTCTCCACTACAGCCTTCAGAAGAAGTAATATTGCAGTAGGAAATGTTGTATGTATGCATGGTAGCTAACCTTCAAATCCTTCCTCTACATCCTCAATGTTATGGTCAATAGTACATGTGTTGTGGGCCCCAATGTCTTGTGTGGTTTTGTCCACTTCTGCTAACTGATACTCAGATAGTATTAGATGATGGTGCAGGTTTAGAAATGTAAGTCTACCAACAGTGCTGCATGATAGCTGTGTCCTACCTTCACTAAAAATATAACCAGCTGTACTGAAAACCTGCTCAGACTGCATGCTTTCTGGTAGGCAGTATAAATCAGTGATGGCGACACATGCGGATTAATTTGCCAGTAGTAAATGAGTGATCCCCTAGGAGCTACACAGTGTTCCTGTGTCTCAGTTTCCAACACATAGATATGTGCAACCACCACCACCACAACAGATGCCACCCCTGAGACACAAGAATTGTTTCTGTGGTGATGATGATGATGAAAGCATGTGTTCAGAAAACTATTGGGATGTTCTTGTTCATGTTGTTGCTGATGGTATTAAACCCTTTGCCGACTTATTTTTCACTATGTTTTCTACTATGAAAATATCTTTATATTATTTGACAGAATCCAGTTCCTTAGAGAGATCAGTTGTTCTTGCCTTGGCACAAACTAATCACACTTTGGCACGAATTTTGAAATGTTATGTTTAAAACAGGGGTCCAGCAAAGTAAAAAGAGTGCATTCCTCATTGCTTTTAATGGATACTATGCGAGGATCCTGCTCAAAGCATGCTAAAGTATTTCATTAGCTGGTTCATATCTGTGTTGTCAGTATTGAAAGATTCATATGGCTTGCTTCTCAGTTTTTTCTGCTGTACGTGTATCAGTAATTCCTATCCCAACACGATTAACCAGCAATGGTGGCCTCCTCAAAAGGTTTCAGTATCTTATATAGGTGACACATTAGGTGCTATTAGACCAGATGACAAATATGTTCCCTCCATAGTTTTTCAGTTTTGTATTTTCTACTCTCTTTTTTCAGTTAGTGATGTGTCCTATAATTGATTACGAGCACTGTAGGAGTGGTTAAAATGTAGGACTGGGCAAAGCAGGTATATGCACCATATCACCTATTCTTAAAGCAATTGTTACATTGGAGGCATTATCTGCAGACACAAAACAAGCTTTGAATGAGTGGGATACAAGCCATTACTCTATCACATGCTCCATTTGAGATTGTCTCTCAAAACTCTGCATGCACATAGTGGTGTTTCTATGGTATGGGCTATCCTACTACTCTTTTAATAATACTGTGAGCACCAGAGGAAAGATTACTAGTTTTGAATTGATGTTGCATGCTATTGCTGGCCAGTGGTGGAAGGGAAACCTAGTGAGCAGTGACAGTCATATAGTCTATACTCTGCCCACTTGTCCGAATTTCTGTTGTCAAGTGAATTTTGTTGCTGTATGAGGTTTCCAGCCATTTGCCTACTACATTAACCACCTGCTTGTACAATTTTGATAAGCCAGTCTTGGAAAATAAGTACAACTTGGGACATGACATAGGGGTGAATCATATGAAATCAGTTCTTTAAAATCTCATTTTTCTTCAAAAGAATAAGACAGTATGTTAATTGTAAATATTTTGGCAACTTTGCTATTCCACAGGCATACTTTGGGATTTGTTGAAACATTTTTTGTCTCCTTCTCAAGAGCTCAGTAAGTGAGGCTTGGCAGTACATAGCAGACAAACTGTATATCTTTAATGCTTTAAAGGGATAATAATGTCCCATATTTTTTTGCATTTTGTAGTAACTAAAAAGTGGAATTGAATGCAAAAAACATATCTCTCAAACCGCTATGGTTTGAGAGATATCGGCATTCAAAGTTTGATGTTTCCTGCTGTCAGCTGTAAAGCTGTTAGCAGGAGATCCATGTCGGCCAAAACGGAGGGTCTTCAGCAGAGCCGCAATCGCGTTTTTTAAAAAAGAAAGACTGCATTGGAATGGTCTACCAAGTGTGCTTGTAAAACAGGACTGGGTAATTTTTATGTCTTCGGTGAGACCATGATTGGTTCTACTTTTGACATTAACCTACACATAGAATCAAATCCAGACCGTTTACCTGCGTAACTGATGAAGAAATAACGAAGGAGTAGCCCAAACCTATCCATGAAACAGCTTTTGAGTCAACTGTTCAATTACTTTTGGTCCCTTGAATAAGAGGAGGCTACATATTAAAGAGCTGTAATTCCTAAACCCTTCCTCCAATTTGGATGTGAATACCCTGAAATTAAAGCTGAGAGACTGCACTTTAAGCCCATATTCATTATTTAACTGTAACTTGAATTTATTTTGGTAAACAGAGTTAAAAACAAAACTTTTTTCAGTGTCTAAATATTTCCTGCTGTCCAGTGTGGTCTTCAGCATCCTGGTAATCCAGCGTAAGTCTTCTTCTGTAATCTTCTATCTTCTTCTTTCTTCTTATCTTCTTGTCTCCATCCTCTTCTGATAAAGCTGGTAATAGTGGCAGCAGTAAAGCAGAGTAAAAATATGCCCTCCCCTTAGATACCTATCGGGCCGTTGCACGAGCCATACTGAGGAAAATTTGAACAGAGACTGGCTTTTATATGTCCAGTCTATGTTCAAAATGGGAGAGTTGACAAAAGCCACCAGAAGCTGATTAGATGAGAGTTGTGTAACCCCACATCCCAGCCAGTGGAAGCGTGGGAACCACTTTTAACAGAGACTGGCAATATAAAAGTCAGTTTCTGTTCAAATTTTCCTCAGTATGGCTCAGACAATGGCCTGAAAGGTATCTAGGGGGATTTTTGCTCTGCTTTACTGTTGTTGTCACCAGTGGCGGCAGCTTATAATTACGGCCTGCATATCTTTGGGCACATCTTTAATTTTAACATTTCATTTATTCATGTTGGCATTATATATCGGAAGATGATGGAGATAAGAAGATAAGAATATGGAAACTGAAGATGAGTAGAAAGAAGAAGATGGATGATAGAAGATTACAGATAGAGATAGTGGATGACAGGTAAGTGTTACAGCTGTGGGGTATGGTTGTTAGGATAGTGTTAGGGCTAGTATTATTTCACTTTCTTGTTAATGTTAGGGGTAGTGTAGGGTTATTGTTTGGGAGGGTGACTGTTTTAGCTCACGCTTGGCTCCAGCCAGAACTTAAGGGTGCTGGACACAAAGCTGTCACAGTTCCCAGGAATAAACCAGGAGTCAGTACGGTAAAGTAAAACAATCTTTATTTAGAAAAATCACAGTAATGCACGTAAACAGATAACACACAGAGGGTGATGAAAGAGGCAAGCACTGTATCGGAAATAGCAGTCCGCCAATAGATCCACCACACTGTCCAAGACTAGGCCTCAGCCCACTGGAGCCTCGCGTTAATTTGGAGCACCCAAAGGACTAGCACTGACTCAGCCTGCAGTCAGTAACGTAGGAGTCTGATAGAGCCCCAGGTCCGCACTAGGATGGGTGTCTGTGGAGTGGGGACAAACACACTGAGGAAACAGACAGAGCCCCCTAGCCAGCACCAGAAAGGATAGTCAGACAAGCCGGGTGTCACGGTTTTCAAGACACTCAGACCAGTAGGTGAAGTAACACACAGTTTTATTAAGAACAAAATTAATGGCAGAATCGCCCTCTATAGACAGCACTGAGTAATAGCAAGGAGGCAACAGTAGGACCAATATACAGATAATGACTTAACAGCACAGTCAGATAACAGATACTGAGTACAGAGATACAAGGGTTAACACAGTAATCAGTCCGTCTCAGTTGTGGTGTTTGGCACGCCCAGGGTGATAACAGGCAGTAAATGGTAGAGAAAACTCAAAACCAAAAGTTCATAATACTGAGATAACTGTCCAGCAAAGAAGGACCTGCAACCCAGAGCCTGCTGAACTTGAGCCAATAGCCCCCACGGGTGTAATAACAGAGCAACTAGATTGCAAGAGCTTGAGCCAATAGCCCCTACGGGCGTGCTATCGGAAGCAACTGGATTGCAAGAGCTTGAGCCAATAGCCCCCACGGGCGTGATAATGGAAGCAGCTGGATTGCAAGAGCTTGAGCCAATAGCCCCCACAGGCATGATAATGGAAGCAACTGGATTGCAAGAGCTTGAGCCAATAGCCCCCATGGGCGTAATAACAGAGGCTTGCACAGGAGCAGCTAAAGCCGTAGCGCCTACCGGGCGCGATAACGTAAACCAACTATACTGCAAGGAGTGATATGAACCATCACCTTACAAGGTCTACTGAACCGGTTCAGCAGTAATAGTGGTTGGAAGTGTAACGGCTCAGCAAGAATAGCAGCGCTCTGTACCAGACTGGAGGCTCAGAACCGGGAACACAGCTCTGCACAGGTTAATGGCTCCGGAAGAGGAGTACAGCTCTGCACGGGTTAACAGCTCAGTAGGAGAAGCACAGCTCAGCATGGGTTAACGGCTCAGTAAGAGGAGTACAGCTCAGCACGGGTTAACGGCTCAGTAAGAGGAGTATAGCTCTGCACTGAAACAGCTCGGTTAACAGGATCTCAGCTCAGCACGGGTTAACAGCTGCAGCAGCAGGAGTACAGTTCACTGGAGGAAGTCAGAATGTCGCCTAGGCGACAGCGGGAAGCTGAACTGTAGTCTGGGCAGATGTAACTGGTGCAGGTCATGGAGCAGGAACGTCATACAAGCCAGGTCAAAATCACGGAGCAGGGTTCTCAGACAAGCCAGGTCAGGTCACGAGCAGGAATGTCAACCAAGCCGGGTCGAATCACGGAGCAGGTTCTCAGACAAGCCAGATCAGGTCACGAGCAGGAACGTCAGCCAGGCCAGGTCAAATCACGGGGCAGGAACACAGGAACGTATTCTGAGCAAGCCAAATCGGTACACCGGAAATCAGGAACACAGGAACACAACACAGCAATACTGGCTCAGGAACACCACGAAAGGGCATCTGACAGGTGCCAATGGTCAAGTATAAAAAGGTCACCAAGGGCGGGCCAAACAGGCTCAACCAATCGGTGTGTAGCACAAGTGAGAGTGACAGAAGAGAAATCACTGCACCATGATACCGGGTCATACACGGAGCGAGTAGTCAGCCAGAGCCACAGGTTTTCACCAGATAGGATATCCACTGAAGTGTTGGTATGCTGGATGCGCAGTGGACAGAGCCCCAGGTCAACAAGCCAGGTCATACACAGAGTGGGTAGTCAGCCAGAGCCACAGGTTTGCACCAGAAAGGATGTTTAAGCCAAATCAGAACACACAAGGAGAATGGTCAGACAGAGCCACAGGTCAACACCAGAATGGATGGATGGATGGACAGGCCAGGTCATACACAGTTCAGGTAGTCAGCCAGAGCCACAGGTTTGCACCATATTGGGTGTCCACTACAAAATGGCAGCAGGCAAGAGAGTAGTCAGACAGAGCCACAGGTCAGCACCAGAATGGATGGTCAAACTAGCCAGGTCATACACAGAGTCCAAGGGAAACAGAACTGTATTGTACAACAATGCAAGGGCAACTGAGTCAGGACTCAGACTGCCCTTTAAACCCCTCCTCAGGAAGAAGGTAGGAGGAGCAGGCTCAGAGGAAGGAAGTAGGTAGGAGGAGACTACAGGAAGCATGGCATAAAACAGAGGCCTGCTACACTCTGAAGCCTTGCATCTGCAGATGACACATCTTGATCTGATGCGTCCAACCGCTGCCATCTTCCTGCGTCATCCGTGTGGCATGAATGGCCGCTGAAACCAAGGTAAGCTTTGACAGAAGCCAGATGTCCGAACCCAGTTGAGCTAGGACTCTGGCCAGGATGGAATTCTGTCGTACCATGCACCCAGACTTCTAGGCTAAAGCATCCCAATGCAGATGACAAGGGCCCAAGTCAGATCTCATTCTGTGAGGTATAAGGAGGAACACAGGGAGCAGGTAACAATCAGAACACCTCTGAAACAGCTAGCACCAGAAGTCATTTTAACCTAGTTGATGTCGGAAAGTACACCCTACGACTGGCAGTAGAAAAGTATCCAACAAAGAGCAAGGAAATAAAACTACGACTGATAGTCAAAGAGAGAGTGATAAGAATGACAAGTGTGTCACTTGGGATAATATTGAAAGAATGGATAAACTCTCATAAACCCCACCGATACAACGGAACAGAGCACTACCATCACATAGTGATTGATAAGCTATAACACAACTCACACAAAATAGAATCCAAGGTTGTATAGAGTTAACCAACATAAGGCAACTTATTGACTCACCCCTGCAAACTCCGACACCAAGGACAGGAACCCTGCTAAAGTCGACCAACTCAGTGAGATGGGACCACTGAGAGATGACTCTCCTGACCTCGACTTGCCCTGCAGTGGAAACACACTGTCGAGAGGAGTCGGCCAGAGGCCACAAAGTCCAAGGCAATGATAGGGTGAGAGCAGGTACATACAATAGGTAGTGACAGTAGCCTGGGTCCAGAAAGTGAACTGGGAACACATATATAATAGCGATTGTAATATACCTACTTGCCCCAAAGGCCAAAGGTACAAAAACACCAAAAATTATTCAGCAGCTCTTACTTCCTACATCCTTGAACCTTTGATCTATTTGTAAAGTCTTGCAATGTTAACAAGTTCATATATCTGGATTGATTGAAACATGGTTACTTGATATAGCGATATAGGGGCCTCTCCATAGGTACCTTAATTAAACATAGTAAGCAACAAACTAATATCGCTCATGTAGATAAACTGCAGATCTTTGATAAAAACAATTAATTTTATCGTAGCAGAGTAAAAATGTAAATACCTTTACAGCTTCCGAAAATCTCAAAGTAGATGGAGAAGAGACTTTTAAGGCATACAAATATAAGCCAGCTAGATGTTTAACCTATCAGCCCTTCACCGATCAACATGTTTCACGTTTAACACGCTTACTCATGATCCAAAGGCCAAAGGTACCTGTCGATGTACAGGAGCTGAGCAGCAGAATAGTCAAACAAACCAAGGTTACCAGGAGTAGGGATCGGAGAAAATTTTCGCCTCAAACTGAAATCGGCGAATAATGACACTTCCTGCTTGGTGGATCATTGCCTGTGAAAAGTGCAATATTTTCCACTTTTTTAGCCTAGCTCATTCAATTGAAATCAATGGGAACATTGAATTTACACGCAACACATAGCAAAAGTTATTTTATTTCCCAAATGCATAGTATAAAAGGGGCATGAGAGTGTCTGTGCTGGTGGAGTGTGGGGAAAGAATCAGTTGAACAGCTAATTTTTTGGGGGGGTATGTTTACTGGGATTGGGGGGCAGTTAATAAAAAATAAATCCTAAATTCTGAATACAATTAAAAAAACCATAAGACATGGGATAAAAGGGGTCTGAGTAGGGTGCCTGTGTTGGCAGGTGGAGTCCGGGGAAAGAATCAGTTGAACAGGGAATTTGTTTTGGGGGTTTGTTGACTGGTATTGGGAGAGAGTTAATTAAAAAAAATACATAAATAAAATAAGACATTTGTTTGTAACGTGATAGCGACAAGGACGCCCTGTCGTAAGCTGCCACTGGGGTAGACTGATACTTGACGTGACAGAGTATCTTGTACAGGATGAAGTAAGATTTGTTGTTGGAGGCCCAAGCCCTGAGGAAACATTGATTTGCTGGACTTAGGCTTGTTAGAAACAAGCCCCCAAAAATAGTTTATTTTTTGTAGGCCTATATATTTTTTTAATAGCACAAGCCCTGAGTAAGAAAACGCCCTACTGGCCTAGTGCCAGCAGGTCATGTCCTGTTGGCCAGTGGCCACTGGCAATTGTCAAATGCCCTGATGTAGATGGGAAATTTGAAACTGCTGTTCTTGCGCCTGCTGCTGAGTTGTTTAAGCAGAAGGATGGTTAGGCAGCTCAAAGGGAATGGGATCAACAACAGGAGTAACATGGGTGATGAAGTATCAAATTGCCACAACTAGCTCCAGTGATGTGCCTGAGGCAGTAGCAGCACCATATCTATCCCCCACCACTTCAGGTACATGTGGAGAAAAAGATGATGTTGGCCAATAATTCTTCTTCACATGCCCCTCCTCCAAAATCATGGGTGTGTTGTTACTAGAATATAAATCTTTCCCTTGACAGCAGGAACCGTGCCTCTCATAAGCAACTGCAATGTGCACAGTGTGTGGTAAATAACACCTGGCACAACTCTATCCAAACACCATGACACCAGAAGCAAAGTACTGCTGCTGTCACTATGCCCCTTGTTCGCACCCTGCTAAGGACACATGACAACTTGCTGACATTTTAATAGTAATGATGAACCCTCTCTGCCACCAGTGGGATGGAATCTCCTCACATGCCACTTGATGCCCTGGTTGCGATAGTCCTCCACCACACTGTCATGTGTGGTCAGTGCACCACACCGTGTGCAGTGGGTGGACACAAACTGCCACATCCTAACATCTACGTAGTGGCTATTATTTGACAGGGGAGGTAACGATGAACAGGGCGGATTGGCAGTAGATGTAGTTACCCCAGAGCAAGAAGGTGATGGCGAGCTAGTTGTTTCCCTCGTCATCAAACTTCCTCTGCTGGGTTTCTCTATTCTTCCTCCTCTTTGATCTCCTCCTCACCCCTTGTTGCCTTTCTGGAGAGTAAGGGGGTACAGCAACAGTGGTGCTCGATTTCTATGGTGGGTGTTTGGCTTTAACATGTTTGACATAAATGTCATAGTGTCTGGGTTTCATGTGTGATATCAAGGCACTTGTGCCAAGGTGTGTTCCCTCCTTTCCTCTTCTCACTTACTTGTCACAAATTGTGCACAGTACCATTGGTGATGACTGTACTGTGCCTGCCCCAAGAGAAAAATAATCCCACACCCATGACTTCAGGTAACAGGTTGAGAAAATGGACTCTTACTTCTTGTCCTCAACATTTCCCTTCACTGTCTGTGGAAGTGGATAATGTTGCTGCTGTTGCTGCTACTGCCTCAGATTCAGTGCTGCAACTAGGACCAGGAGTATTGCTGCCGCTGGCAAGTGGAACCTGTCCTAGTTCCACATCACTTGTTGACCCCATTCCCACTGTGTCCACGGTGGCCTGTGGAACACTAGTTTGCTCCTCAGCATCCTACTGCCCTTGCATCTCAGCAGCAGCAAGAATTAGAGCAGCTGCAAATTCCTCAAATTTCAAAATGTCACTGCTAGTGGTGGTGGTGATGCCCATTCTCATCCCTGTCTCCCATTTCTTCTCAGTTTCTGCTAAAAAGGCCATCAAGGTCTCTTCCACCCTAGCTTCTCCAGCATCATCACCACCACCACCATCACTAGTCTCTACTGTTGCTCTATTACAGACATCTCACTGGTGCTTGGAGGAGGTGACAATGACAAGCAATGTGACAGAGGGTCCCCAAATGTCATACATGGCATTTGTTTTTGACCTGAAGAAAGCAGACTGGCAGCAGTATCAGTACTAGCAGCAGGCACAGGCAGCTGATCTGTGCTTCTGCTGGTGGTGGTGGTATTAATTGTGCACCTGCTCTTCCCCAACAGCAGTTCTGTCCTCTTAGTCTTCAGGATCCTGTTCCACTTGGACACTTTATTGAACGGAAGGAGAGGACTCCCAGGGTGAGAGGAATGGTGTGGGCTCCTTTGACTGCTAGTCTGGACGCTCTCAAATGTTTCCCCTACCACTCTGGCTGCTTCATCATTACTGCTACTATTACTAAGTTCAGCCACAGAGTCTTCCTCTTCACAGTCACTAGTAATATGAGGATATTGTTGATTACCTCCCCCTTCACTCCTTCTAAAGCTAACAAGCTGCTGGACCTTAGTAGTTGTACTAGCACTGGCGGGACTGCTTGGGGATGCCAAGTGTGACTTAGGGTCCATTGCTGTCACACTTGGTATCATCTTCGCTTCCCCCCCATCCTGAGTATTACAAGACACACTAGCAGCAGGTTCAGCACTGGGGGCAACACGTCTGACAGCAGGCACAGCAATTGTGGTATCAGTAGCATGGGCAGCATGTCTGACAGCAGGCGCAGCAATAGTGGCAGCAGGGACAGCATGTCTGGAACCAGGTACAGCACTAGGGGAAGCAGGGGCAGCAAATCTGGCAGCAGGTACAGCAATGGTGGTATCAGATACAGTAATTTTGGCAGCAGGGGCAGCACGTCTTGCAGCAGGCACAGGCAGCTGACCTGTCCTTCTCTCACTACTAGTACTACTCTTCTCTTCCTCCCTTCCCATTAAATTCCCCAAGATCCCTAGGGGTGATTTAGGGAGACTGGACAGCATTGGTTCAGACTCAGACTCAGTGGACACATAAGGACCCCTTCCAGTTCCTTCTTTCACTGCTCATAGTGATAGCAGTCATTATGAGCCTCTCCTGTCTCAATTTTCAAAATAAATAACAGCAGAACAGCACAGTATGTCTACCTCACTTTGTAGCTGCTTCTATTGTGTTTCACTTCTACAAATATGTCATGTTTTAATAGCGAAAAAGCAAAAACAATGTAAGTCAATGGGCGGAAGCTTTCTAGCCACTGAAAAATTGGCGGGGAATTTTGGCTAAAGGGAGAAAAATTTGGAAATTTTAATAGCTGTTTTAAAAGCAGATTTTCTTGTGAAAAAGTGGACAATTACGTGGTTTCCATGGAATTTCTCACGTGAACACGGCGACAACTTTTGCCCACCCCTAATAAGTATAATGAATCTTCTGTCGCTTAGGCAGCTACAAAGGGATGCCTATACTGAAGCCTGGGGAATAATTTACACAAGACAATGGTGATAAGGAATTCACTTCCAGTTGAATTTAATTGGAAATAGAATTTTCATGAGTGTATAACCTGTCATGTATTATATATTCAGCCTTCATTCTAAATACAACTGAAGAAGAGACCTAAGGTGTCTTAAAAGCTTGCATTATGGAATCACTTTTGAAATAACTTTTACTCTTCCAGTTCCCTTCTTTTTCTATGACTAACATGGTACCACATTTTACCTATATTACAATGTAAGATCCTTCACACAAGTGAAGCTGAAGGACCTCCTAATGCGATGTGCACAACTGGACAGGGACATCTTATGAAAACATGCAAAAAGGAAAATGTCATCCCTAAAGGCTAAGACTAAAACACACCTATAAAGGCCAGTATGCACAGCAGCTAAGTACCAAAACCTCAGAAAGGTTGGGTAATAAACTTACTGGGATTTGTTACAACAATAAGACCAAGATAAAAGCAGAGATTTTGACCCTCAAAGCATGTATAGGAACAGACACATATGACATGAAAAATACACTGCAACTATACTACAGGAAATTACAAATACATTGTATTAAAAAAAAAATAAAAAAAAATAAACAAAAAGTAGGGCATTTAAGGGCATCAACAACAGGTGTAGAATAAAATACCTTGGTTGTCAATTTCTCAGAACACAAGCCAAAGCAAAAGTGAGGTACTGTATCTGTACTTTCAATAGGACTTTTCTTCTGCCAAACTAAACCTATGGATAAAATAAAACTCTGCAGTGATATAGAGGAGTTTATCAGAAAGCTTATTTTCAAGGAATTATTTAATGACAATGGAAACTATGAATTATCCAAAACCACATAACTAAATCACCACTACAACCCACCTTCAAAAAATTGGACCCCAGTGACAGGAAGAAACTCCACAATGGGCAGGTATATAGAGAACTTCAAAGATAGAGTCACATCAGCTGTACTTGAGAAACAATACAAACTGACACACAACATAACTACCAAGGAACAAAAAAAGCAACGATCATTATAGGACAACAAAAAAATAATAGTTAAACTGGCAGACAAAGATTGTAGTGATTATGAATAGGGATGGGCAAAAACTTTCACCTCAAAACAAAATTGGCAAAATCTGCCATGGAGAAAAATTTCCTGCGAAAAGAGCCATTTTCCTCCTTTTTCAGCCTAGCTCATTGCATTGAAATCAATGGGAAGAAAACATTTTCTCCACCACATGAACGTACATGAATGTACAAGTGTATGAGAGGTCAATACAAGGATCTCTGAGGTGAGCTATTTATTCCAAGGCCTGATCAGGTGACCAGGGGACACCCCTTGAGATTAGAGGAAAGAAGGTTTAAACTTCAGCAGAGGAAGGTTTTTTTTACGGTAAGGTCTGTCAAATTGTGGAATTCATTGCCCAGGGAGGTAGTTATGGCAGATACAATGGATACATTTAAGAGAAGATTAGATACATTTCTTTCAAAAGGGAATATACAGAGTTATACTGTTTATCAGTAGGCTGATCAGGAAGGTCTGATAAAGACTAATTTAATTGGTAGCAGGAAAGCTATAAAATTCTCAGTTACTGAGGTATGAGGCGAAGGTTGAACTTGATGGACTTGTGTCTTTTTTCAACCTAATTTACTATGTTACTATGTTACTACTATGTTACTATGTTTTCTCTACTTTTCTACAGCCATATACAAGGGTGTCAGGCTCTCACAGCATGCCATTCTGTGTTTGTGAGAGGAGAAAGAAGTGTGTTTTTGAGCTAGAGAAGAAAGGCAAATAAAGGGAAATTGAAGCTTAGTTTAGGGAGTCTTTTAGGTAGGACAATTGACTGACTAGCAAGACACAGGCAGTTGGAGTCTAAATTGTTTGCTGATTTTGCTTTTATTGTCTCTGTTCTAGGGAAGTCTAGGGAAAGAAGTTGTTGAATTTGTTTTATAGTTAGATATCTTTTTTTGAACTAACTATGATAAGATAGTGTGGACAACTTAAAGGGATAGTAATGTTTCACAAAAACAGCAGCTCCAATAAGTAATTGATTGATAAAGTATCCCCCTCTCGCTTCTTTTACCTAGTGTAAACAATCTCCATTCAGATGTGGAATCTGGTCTCTTGACCAGACAGATCACAAAAAGGGACAATCTTCTTACTGTGATCATATGGAAAACCCTGCCCCCTTGACAGTTTTTTTCATGTTTTTCCTTATGATAACTGGAGGTTGTCCCTCTCTGTGATCCATCTGGACAGTCTTGCTGCTCTTTGGTGAGCAATGTTACATCAGTAAAAGCGGCAGAAGGGAGATACTTTATCATTCAATTACTCTTGAACTACAACTCTGACCGTATTGAAATAACACTCCCCATGGCCCAAATATTATGAATTGGAGCTGCTGTTTTTGTGAAACATTACTATCCCTTTAAAAAAATAAAAATACATAAATAATTTAACAACTAAATATATTAGACAGCATTCCGCGTCCTATGCTAAGTTTGTTTCCTGCTCGTTGAGATACTCTGTTAAACTTTCTGAGCTGAATGCCCATCAGGTCTTTTATATGAAACAAAATATTTTTGAAAATGGGGACAAGGCGGGAAAACTTTTGGCTCATCTTGTTCGTCAACATAGAGGGACTCCGTTGTTTTCTTCACTCTGGAAACCTGAGGGTGAATTGATACTCGACCCGCGGATGATAAATTTGCAGTTCCAGCGTTTCTACTCTCACCTCTATGAGTCTCGACTAGCCCGCTCTGACTCTCAGATATCTCATTTTATTGATCAATGTGGCCTTCCGCAGCTTTCCCTAGAACATTGATGCATGCTAGATGCTCCTATACTTCTTAGAGAGGTTGTGGACGCGATTCGAGGTTTGCCGGCAGGCAGGGCCTCGGGTGTTGATGGTCTTCCTGCAGAGTGGTATAGGGAATTTGCGGATATCTTGGCCCCTCATCTTTTAAATACTTACTATGCTGCCATGGATGACGGATGTCTTCCGGATTCTATGAACTACGCTTCCATTATTGTGTTGCCTGTGACTCTTACAGACCTATTTCCCTTTTGACCATGGATGCAAAAATTGTGGCGAAGATACTGGCTACCAGGTTAAATAATGTGTTGGGAACCATCATACATGAAGATCAGACTGGTTTCATCCCGGGCAAATCGACATCACACAACCTTAGGAGATTGTTTCTGCACCTGCAGCTTCCACATGACACCATTGGAGCTCGAGCGATAGCTTCCCTTGATGCATCCAAGGCCTTCGACTCTTTCGAATGGCCATACCTTTGGCATGTGCTTCGAGGTTTTGGATTTGGCCCATCTTTTATTAAGTGGATTCGCATCTTATATGGTAACCCGAGGGCTTCTGTGGTGACGGGTGGACATAGCTCACAGTCTTTTTCCTTACATCGTGGCACTAGACAGGGCTGTCCGCTCTCACCTGGTTTGTTTGCCCTAGCCCTGGAGCCTTTGGCTGTTTTGATTCGTGCTAATCCGTTGATACGTGGGCTCAGTATTGCGGGCAGAGAGGAAAAGATTGCATTATATGCCGATGACATTCTAATCTTTCTTGGCGACGATGGGGATTCCCTGAGGAACACGTTGCGGTTGGTGGATGATTTTGGCACGTATTCCGGATTTCAAATTAACTGGAATAAGTCCTCTTTGCTCCCGCTTGATGGTGGTTTGCGGAGGTCTTGCCCACCAGAGGTCCCGCTTCCTTATGTGGCTGACTGTACCTATCTGGGGATTCGGGTGGCAGCAACGACGGACTCCTTTTTGGAGATGAATTTATTGCCTGCTATTCAATCTTTTAACGATAAAACACTGACATGGATTCACTTGCCCTTAAACGTGATTGGTAGGTCGAATCTTATTAAAATGATCTTTTTGCCCAAATTCTTATACATTTTTCAGAACGCGCCGGTGCCTATTCCTAAAAAATATTTCCGACAAATAGACAAAATCATCTCACACTTCGTATGGCGAGGGTGTCAGGCTAGACTTAAGTTGACTACTCTTATGAGATCGAAGCGCGAGGGGGGAATTGCCTTGGCCAACTTCTACAGGTATTACTTAGCAGCTCAATGTCGTTATGAGCTTGACTTTATTTCTCCCAGACCTCGATATCAAACTACTCAGATAGATGCAATATTATTACAACCTGCTTATGAGCTGCCCCAGTTCTTACATGGTGGTCCTTCAGTTTTTAAAATTCAGACTACATTAGCTGTAACTCTATATGAGGTTTGGGAGGAGCTGAAGAGGTTACTGGGGTATGTGGCCATGGACCTGGACACCCCCTTGTGGGGCACAGCAGGGTTGCATCACTTGCTAGGTAGCGAGTTTGGTCCTCTGTGGTCTAGATTCGGGATTCGTACTCTTGGACAATTGTATCATGATAATCAGCTGAAATCTTTTGCACAACTACATGACGAATATCATCTGCCGCACAGTCTTTTCTATTCTTACTTATGTACCAGACATGCTCTTAGAGCCCAGTGGGGAGATAGGGTACCTATGATAGCTACTTTCCCACTTCTTACTAGATTGAGGACCCTTGAGCCTCCGAGACCTCTCTCTTTTATTTATCAATGGCTGGAATCTCATATGAGATTTCAGGAATTTCCTTCACGGAATAAATGGGAAATGGATTTGGGCCCATTGGAGGATTGGGAGTGGAACATGGCTAAGGAGGTGCCAGCTCAGACAGCGACATCGACTAGACATCAAATGATACAGCTGAATATCCTTCACAGAATTTATTACACACCAATTAGACTGTTTAAAATGAGAAATTCTGGTTCTGACCACTGCCATCGATGTGACAATGTCCGTATTTGCACATGATTTGGGAGTGTCCTGAGGTGGGGAGGTTTTCGACAGAGGTAATGCGTATTGTGACCCTGGTGTTGGGACGACCTGTACCTGCGACTCCAAAAATCTGTGTATTGTCTATTTTCCCTGATGAGATTGAGGAGGCCAATGACAAATCTCTTCTGCGGGAGCTTTTGGTGATGGCGAGAAAGGTGGTGGCCCTGAATTGGATATCAGACAGGGCTCCCAATTATAGGGCGTGGATTAACCTGGTTTCACAGTGTTTTCCACATTATAAATTGGTTTACTTACACCGAGGTACTCCAGCTAAGTTTGATAAAATCTGGGGACGGTGGCAAGCCTGGTGGACAGCTAGGGCAAGCACTTCTGTAGCCCATGGTGATGTGTAACCTGCTGGAGTTGGTCGAAATCCGCTCATATCTGCTAACCGTGTAGATACTGGTAATATATACTTGTTGCTTGTCTTTGTGTCTGACCCCTGTTTAACACTGGCTGGTGGGTGGGAGTTGGGTGGTGCTGCGGGCCTGGGGGAGAGAGGAACTGGGATCGAGGGATATAGTTTTGACTTAGGTTAGATGTTTGAAGTTTGGGTTGTATTATTATAAAAACCTCAGGTCGACTCTGTACGCCCTATTAATATGTATCTGTTCTTTTTAAAGTCATGCATGTTTGCATACTCCTATTGTACTTGAAAGACCTCATTTGTACCTTTTTATTTTCTTTGTATTTGTATGGAGTGATCTGATAAAATATATTTCAAAAAAATATATATATTGGACAGCTGACTGTCCGTTCTTAAAAATTAAAATGGAAGAGCAATGACATTGAGAATTTTGTTGAGGGCCAAGGCAAGACATCACATTCCATCAGTTATGTACTGTGGAGAGTAAAAACACACACAGTAGTTGATTAATGCAAATGCACAAGCAAAAGTGGAGCAGTACAGGGACGTGGGAGTAAAGTGATAGTTCAAAAATGGTTGCTGCAGCATCTGCAATAAATGATGATGATCCCTCTCCTCCCAAGGTGGATGCAGTCCCCCACCACCATTACCTTTCACATTTGCCACATTGTAGGTTGATTTTTTAAATTAACTTGATATCTGCATGAATATGTGCCAAAAAAGGATATAGGGCAAGAAAGGAAGAACATTAGTTAATCATATAGCTCTAAATAACTCTACAGGATTTCTCTTGGACCCTGAACTGTGAGAGCACTCAACCCAATTACAATTGCTGCACCAAATATATGAGTGTATATATCTCATTACATTAATGTGTTCTCAAGATATACACTGCCTAATTGTACTACCATTTCACATTACATTAGAGTGGAAATTATCTGGAAGCAAAAAGGCTCTTGATATACTGATCAGGATATATAATTTACCCTTACCTACAATAGCCTTCAGCACAATTGCAATCAATTCGCTTGATATGTGTTGTATGAATAAACACAAACTAATCAACCTAGTAAATGTAACACATGGAGTTAGGAGAGTGTCCAGAGGATAAAGGGCTTTGGATAGGAAACAATGCCACTTATTAGCTCAAAACACTGACTGGCACAGTGACTGAGGGACTGGTTGGTACAAAATATCATCTTCCCCTAATTGGCACTTTAAAGCTCGTAATGTTGGGGTACTGAAACAAGAACCAAGGAGCCAGATCAATCACAAACACTGAAGGTAATATTCAAGTGTACAGACACCTGTTGAACATGAGCACAATGTCTGGCTACATCGTTAGCATTATGCTAGCAAATGTTAGTGTCACAGTTTGAATATTTGTAATGTCAAGAAGACAAAAATACAATCAGTGTCTTGGTGGCATTAAAACAATTTCATAATTTAAAGAGAGAAAAGCACCTAACATGCTATTCTTCAAAACTTCTTCAGAGGCATGAAAGGGAGATGATATTTTGTACCAACCATTATACTTATCTCAGAGAATTGATAGAGCAGAATTGGAATCAGTCAGTCACTGTGCCAGTCAGTGTCTTGAGTTAATAAGCAACGGTTAGTAAGTTATTGTCATTATAGATGACTTCAATTTGGAACAAGAGGGGTTATTTTTAATTGAGTGTTAAAAATCCAGCTATGTGGCAAGTTGGTTAGTGTCCTACCAATACATTCAACCAATGACATAACGATACACAGTTAACCTGATCAACAGGGATCCTAGATTTTGAGGGACCCAGGAGGGAGGCACTTGGGGCGAAGGTCCATGACGGGGTGACAATGGGCTAGAGGAAGGCTCAGCCCAGTAGGAAGTGATGAATGTGGGGGATTGTGGGTACTGACACAGCAATATTAAGAATTACAGTGGAAGAGAAAGGAGCTTCGTCCTGAGCTCCTTGTGGCCAGTAGCTTGCCCTCCACTTGTATTCCATCTATACTCACCGCATCACTGGCAGATTGATATGCCCCATGATGAGGCTGGTTTAGAGGAGCTTCTCTTGCATCCGGGAAGAGGCCTGGCAGCGGGGTGCAGGATAGCTCTGCCGCAGGTTGGAAGTGCCCATTCCTTACTTCTCGGCCACCGCAGCTGCTAAGCCTAAATGCAGGTCCCAGCAAGGCTGGTATTAACACCAGTGGAGGTCTTCGTAGGGGACCTTGTTAGTATCAGTGAGGGGTTTGGAGGGGAGGCCCAGGCAGGTCCTTCTGGTGAGGAACAGCCACTGCACCAGAGCAGCTAAAGGTACTGTGGCAGCCTTCACAGAGGGTGGCTTGGAGAGTGACCTGTGGGGTGTAGAAGGTGAGGATCCAGGAGCTGGAGTCTAGCACGCCAAGCCTAGTGGGTGGGTCCTGTGGGGCATCATTTGGAGGGACAGCAGCTGGGAGGAGTTCATTGGACGTGTGGCAAGGCCAGGGTACTTCTTCCCCTGGGCCTGATGGTGGGCCTGACCCTATTGATCCTGCTTTAGTGGAGGTCTGTGATATGTTGGTTCTGGTCCAGATGGCCACAAGGGCAGCCTCTAATGTTCCAGCCTCATCTGTGAGAGCGGACGTGTCAGTCGCTATGTCCCTGGATCTGGATCTACAGCTCCTTTGCTTCCATTGGGAGTTTCTTGTGAGTAAGGGAGTCCAGGGGAGTTGGGGGGTGCCAGGGGTCAACTGGGTGGGTTCTTAGCCTGGCTTTGGTAGTTTATTACATAGTGTGAGGTGGTTCAGCTATGTTGGCAGGGCAGTGTGGGTCCTACGGTGGCGTGGGGTTCACTGGGTGGTTCAGGATCAGACCAGGTTTAATCTTGCCCAAGTGTGCCGTTTCCACCACTGAGTCCCCAGTTAGGGAGAGGGTGGGGTTGTTGGTGACATCGGGAGTTCTCCATTTACAGGGCAGTCCTCCTTGCTGAAGGAATTGGAACCAGTCCTGGCCCAAGGGATGAGGGTGGCATTGGCTGACAGAGCATGGTCAGGGTCAAACATTTGCATTACAGGGCCCCTAGGAGATCACCTGTGCACAGAGGTGAAGGTGAAGGAGGAATTTGTCAGAATGTATTTGCTGCTTTTGAGGGAGGATAAGGAGAAGAATTCCAAGACGGAGGAGGTGGAGTATACAGGCATATCCCTAAGACCTTTGGCACATGGTTGCATGCCTTTTGTATCTATGGCAGCATATTGGGCAAGAAGGAGCCTGAGAGTTGTTCGGCCATTTTTCTGATACATAGGTGAGATATGGGATATGTGCAAGGACTCCGGCAGGCTGGCATTGTAACGCTACAATGAGCATTTTTTCTCAGTGCAAGGCAGTGCACAGAGCCATGAGGTGGGACCACAAAGACATCCATTTGTGGATGAAGCTCATGGGCCCCCAGAAGGTATCATCCATTTCAAGGGGCACAGGAAGACTGGGCTCCAGCGGTATGTTGGCAGTGCACAAAAAGGGTTTCTGCTGGCTGTTCAGTGAAAGCCAGTGTAAGTGGGGTTCAGCATGACACCTCAAGCATGAGTTCTCTGGTTGCAACCACCCATACTGCAGATGTTACAACAAGGGAAAACCAGTTCCGAAGCCGGGGGAATCGGTTGCCAAAGGATATGAGCCCAGTGAAGTTAGTAGAGATGGGGCCATAGATGGACCGCAATATTAGGTGCTCAGATGAAAAGCTACTGTGTTTGTGGTTTGGGGAGGGTTTTGGGGGTATTTTTATTCCTTTTTGGGAATTGGCAGGTTGTTTGTCCAGGTAGAAATTGAGGTGTGTCACAGAATTCCCAGACATTTTCAGGGACAAACTAACCAAGGAAGGATGGCTGGTCCTTTTCCTTTGCCTCCATTTGTAAATTTGCCGATTTCCCCACTGAGAGTTATTTTGAAGAAGGAGGGAAAGTACCACTTTATCCATCACCTGTCTTACCCAAAGGGCAGCTCAGTGATGGGATTGATCAGGATCTTTGCACGGTGCAGCACACATGACAGGGAGGTGTCGATGGTTTGAAGGGCAGGTTATGGGGCACTAAATGCCAAATCGGACATTAGCATGAACTCTTGCGGAGGGTGTGGAGTGGAGACTAAGAATATAGGCTAAAAATCATGGTCCCAAGCCTATATGGGACAGGACCCCCTGTTAGTACACCCAGTGTTATCTATCAAAGATTATTTTCTGTGTCAATTGAGAGAACAAGAGAGTGAATGCCTTTGTGTATAGCCATTTGAATTAGAGAAAACACCTTCATAGTATTGTCATTGGTCTCCTGACCACTAACAAAGCCTGCTTGATTAGGATGAATAAGTGACAGAAGAAGAGGTTCATTAATTAAGGAAATAGGTCTGTAGCTGCTGCAGTTGGAATGTCTTTGTCAGGTTTGGGAATGACCGAGATATAAGCATCCAGAACGTGGGGAAGGAATGGGATACCCTGCTGAAGTTAATTAAATGAGGTATGCAAGCAAAGAGACAGATCTGCTTTGGACTTCTTGTAATATAATGCTAAGAACCCATCTGGGCTGGGGCTTTTCCCCTTAGTGGGGGCTTTAAATAGTTGCAGTTATATCGTTGAACATGAGAGGATTCTACAAAACTCTACATCTTCTTGAAAGGAATTGAGAATATTGAGAAGAAACTGTGGGAGGCTGAAGCCTATGGTTGAAGGTTGTATAACCCAGCATTGTAGTGGGCAAAGGAGTTGGCAATCTCAGAGAATATGTTGACTACTGGGCCCAAGGGAGTGTGGATTTTAGAGATATGGGCATTAGACTGTTTGATTCTGATAATCCTGTCTAACCTGTGACCGCATATGTCACCATGCAAAATATTTTGGTATCTGTGCCAGGTAAAGGATTTATCCATGCAATCTTTAAATATTTCAGCAAGCAAGCACTGGAGTTCTGCCTCGAACTCTTATGGACACTTTTTAGCTTAGCTATGGTGGACAAGAGGTCTGTTATGGCCCTGTTCTGTTAATGCTTATTTCACGCAGCTAGCTTGATAAATTCCCCCCTAATAATGCACTTGGGCCCCTCCCATCCATTGGGTCGCAGGACCTCGTCTGTCACATTCAGAACAAAATACAATTGAATTCTAGTTCTAATTAGGGCTGCATCCATTGAAGAAGAGATTAGCAGCTCATTCAATCTCCAGGTGGACACATTATATATGGACTCTGACAACAAGAATTAATCTTGTGAGTGCATTATCTTGTGCAATTGTACTCTTTGACAGACAGAAGCTACTCTTAGATCTTTGCTCTTGTCGCTTCTTCTTTTTTTATGTTCAGGTAAGATGCACGCTGAGAGGATGTCCCTGAGGAGCAATCTAGATGACGTCTAAGAGCAAGACTAAAATCACCCCCAAAAGAAACAAATTATTTATCTACATGTCTAGGGATGGATGCAAAGTCTGAAAAATGTCCAGGATGACTTTTTTTTTTTAATTGTTTTTGCCTTTTTGCCACTGTCAATAATTGTTTTTGCCTATATTCTCTATGACTGCCACTTTTCCCACCAGCTGAGGGCTGAAGTGGAGAAATAAATACATATGCCTTGAAATGGTTGGTAGCAGGCAGAGTGCCTTTGTCCTTTGCCACAGTAACTTCATGCTTATTTAACACTGGCACAATCATCCTTGAAAAATAACTATGGCTTGGGATATTCCAGCAGGGTGCAACACAGGACATCAGTTCTTTAAAAAGGAAAAGGGCAACATGTCAACCTCCAAAAGTTAGGCCCTGATATACCCATCTACTATCCATAGAAGTCTGGTCAGAAGTGGTCTTCATGGAAGACTTGTGACCAAAACGTCATACCTCCAACGTGGAAACAAGACCAAGCAACTCAACTATGCATGAAAACACAGGACCTAGGCTAAAGAAAAATGGCAGCAGGCACTCTGGACTGGATGTAGCAGAAGGCAGTTTATTCACCGAAGGGGTGGAGAGTGGTACAAGAATGAATGTCTGCAGGCAACAGTGAAGAATGGTGGAGGTTGCTTGCAAGTTTGGGGCTGCATTTCTTCAAATGGATTTGGTTAGAATAATGGTCTCCTCAATGCTGAGAAGTACAGGCAGCTACTTATTCGTCATGCAGTGCTATCAGGGAGGCATCTGATTGACCCCAAATTTAATCTGCAGGATGACAATGACCCTAAACATACAGCCAAAGTCATTAAGAACTATCTTCTTTCTGCTCTGGAGGACCTGATGATTTTCATGCTATTGACCTGTGGGATGATGACCTGGAGCACCTCTACTCCCCTTCCTGTCAGCATGGAGATCTCTCCTTTTGACTCTCCTATTGTCTCTGCTATGATCTCCCTTCTGTTTTTCCCTCTTATTCACTTCCCTTCTTTGTTTTTTTTTTCCTTATACCAATGCCATTTTTGGCCATATTGAGAGACACCTGGGCTAATTGTTGCCTGCGTTATTATTTACCTTATAGCTGTATATTCTTGGAAAGTCTATTTTGCCTATTGTTAATAAATGCATCTAGTTTTATCTCTTTCTGCAAACTGTGACTGTGATAACATCATAAAGGTAATTTTGCATTTGTATGAGCCCTTACTGTTTTTCGTATTCTATTCTCAGTATACAATGTAATGTGCCTTTATTTCAAGAAGGTTTTATTATAAAAAAAAAAAAGAGAAAAAAAAGATCTGTCTTCTGCATAAAGAAGAACAAGCAGTCCTGGGGTGTGACGGTACCAGTGGACGCCCCCCGTCTGGGTGTCCCCGTCAGTTGCTGCTTCCTTCAATCTTGAGCAAGGCTGCTCTGCTGGAATATCACAATTTTCCACAATCACCACGCAGGTCTGGTGTAATGCTTTAGAATCAGAACCCATTATTGAATCAAACACACAGCTTAGATACAATTACAGAGACGCTTATCAAGATCAGAATGCAAACTAGGACTTGGGACAGTGTTTCTACGCTTGACCAATCAGCCACCAACACCTTTATCAAGATAAGCATGCAAATTTGGGCTTGAAAAATAGACATTCTTAACTGGCTCATAAATAGCCTCCCCTGATTGGTCAAGGAAGCACAGTAGGAATCAATTAACATTCCACAGCACAGACCTGGAGTATATTGGAAGCAATGCCCAACCCCCACTCCCAGCTACCAAATCCCTTTACAGAATTTATAGTATAACACCCCACACTATTACATTATACCGCACAATATACAATACAATGAGCGGAATTTAAACTGTTATCGTCCAGGAGGTGAACATCACCACATGTCCCTGTACTGATTCCCCTAATCAGTCCAAGGGCAGTCCTTTTCTGTGACACCCTGTGCCCATCAAGAAGCACAAGGTAGCTTAGACCCTCAAGGGGACTGAGACGCTGAAAAAGATGCTTCCCCATGCATAGAGTCCATATTCTGTAGGAAAGGGGCTGGCCCCCAGGCCCCTCCAGAATCCAAGGGCCCAGTGGTTTCCATGACATTTCTCCCCCTTCGGAAGGAGACTAAAACCGGAGGTGACCCCAGACGGGTGGACTCTGAAGTTAGTCAGTACATCCAGCCTCCTAATGCCAGCCCCAAATCTGTACCTCAAACAAGTTGCCCATGCAAGAGCAGCACTCACCCAGCCGACCTCTGCCTCTCCCCAAGAACATATCTGCCACTGGAGAGAAAGGCCAATTGGTCCTTCTCCCTGGAGTCCTCTCAGCCGCTGGAGAGTAGGCAGGGTGGCCAGGGCAACAGAGCCGCTGAGGAGGACGCTGGTCCCACTCCCAGAGAAGGGGCAACAGAGCCTCTGGGGAGGATCTTGATCCCACTCCCCAGGGCAGGGGCAAAAGAGCCACTGGTGAGGACCTTTGTCCCACTCTCCAGGGCAGGGGTGACAAAGCCACTGGGGAGGATGTCGGTCCCACTCCCCAGGGCAGGGGTGACAGAGCCACTGGGGAGGATCTTGATCCCACTCCCCAGGGCAGGGGTGACAGAGCCGCGGGGGAGGATCTTGATCCCACTCCCCAGGGCAGGGGTGACAGAGCCGCGGGGGAGGACATCATTCCCACTCCCCCGGGCAGGGGTAACAAAGCTGCTGGTGAGGACTTTTGTCCCACTCACCACGCCAGGGGCAACAGCACCACTGGTGAGGACCTTGGTCCCACTCACCAGGGCAGGGACAACAGAGCCCTGGGGAGGATAGACATCCAACTCTCCAGGGCAGGGGCAACAGCTCCTCTGGGGAGGACCTCGGTCCCACTCACCAGGGTAAGGGTGACAGACCCACTGGGGAGGACATTGGTCCCACTCCCCAGGGTAGGGGTAACAAAGCCGTTGGTGAGGACTTCAGTCCCACTCACCACTGCAGGGCCAACAGCACCGCTGGTGAGGACCTTGGTCCCACTCACCAAGGCAGGGGTAACAAAGCCGCTGGTGAGGACTTCGGTCCCACTCACCATAGCAGGGCCAACAGAGCCACTGGTGAAGACCTTGGTCCCACTCACCAGGGCAGGGGTAAAAGATCTGCTGGCTAGGATAGGCATTCAACTCTCCAGGGCAGGGGTAGCAAAACTGCTAGTGAGGACTTCAGTCCCCCTCACCACGGCAGGGCCAACAGCGCCGCTGGTGAGGACTTCGGTCCCACTCATCATGGCAGGGCCAACTGCCCAGCATCCTTGTGTCCCAGGTGTGGAGACCACAGTCCAATCCACCCCTCCTGGGTCAACATCCTCAGATGGGAAATCTGGACAATCCGCAATCTCTGGGGCATGCTGTTGAACGAGGACGAACAACTTTTTGTATGACTTTTCAAGCTCCCATTCTTGAAGAATTATGAAGTCCAGATCCACTCTCAGCCCAAGTACATCTTGGATATCCAGCTCCCTGAAATCCTGGAGGTCCCACCTCTGCCACTATGCTACATTACCAAAGTATGGATCTTCCTGGAGGTTTTCAAGTACTAATCCCGGGCCACTAAAGTCATAGCCCTCTGTTGGCTCGTCCTCCTCCAGCCTTCAACACATCTGTGCTGCATACCAGCGTAGAGCCCTGTATCCATCATCTACCACCATCTTGGTCTGGACCAGCCCCTCCAACTCTGACACCCATTCCTTCAGGGGCTGCTCCCCCAGGAATGGCATCCGCAAGTCCAGCTGGAGCCAGTACCTTGCCTCAGAGGTTGGGATGACGTTTCCCAGGTACTCCTGGTGCACTGTGATAAAATCCCTCCAGTGTTTCCGGCGGGAATGATCCCTCTGAACCAGCTCGTTCTGCTGTACCTTTGGGGAAGTAGAGCCTCCAGAGCATGCCTGGAGTTCTGCCACCTGGAGTTCGGCCACCTGGAGTTCGGCCATCTGCAGGTTGGTGGCCTCACTGATGTGTCGAGTGATCACCTGTTGGGGGGGAGTAGATCCGTAGAGGGCCAGGAGCCACTGAAACTCTTGCTGTAATTCTGAAATGTCTGTAGCCACAGAGCAGGAGTTACTAACTTGGGTGCCCTCCATCAGTTCCGAAATCAGGGTTGCTTTAGCCATCCGCAGGTTGGGGTCCCTTTCACTCTGGACTCCAACAGATCGTCCACGGGCTTCGCCAAGCCCACTGCATTAGTGCTTCCTCCGGTTCAGGGGAACCAACGATCCATCCGTTTCAGCCGAAACAATCCCGATGGTGGTTTGGATGTTCCATAAGGCTAGGAAGCATCCCACTGCTTGCCACCAATGTGATGGTACCAGTGGACCTCCCGTCTGGGTGTCCCAGTCAGTCACTGCTTCCTTCAATCCTGAGCAAGGCTGCTGGAATATCACAATTTTCCACAATCACCAGGAAGGACTAGTGTATTGCTTTAGAATCAGAAACCTTTATTGAATCAAACACACAGCTTATATACAATTACAGAGACTCTTATCAAGATCAGCATGCAAACTAGAACTTGGGACAGTGTTTCTGCGTTTGACCAATCAGCCACCAACACCCTTATCAAGATAAGCATGCAAATTAGAGCTTGTAAAAATAGACATTTTTAACTGGCTCATAAATAACCTCCCCTGATTGGTCATGGAAGCACAGCCATGGAGTATATTGGAAGCAACGCCCAACCCCCACTCCCAGCTACCAAATTCCTTTACAGAATTTATAATATAACACCCCACACTATTACATTATACCGCACAATAAACAATACAACGAGCAGTATTTCAACTGTTATCGTCCTGGAGGTAAACGTCACCACATGTCCCTGTGCTGATTCCTACACTCAGTCCAAGGGCAGTCCTTTTCTGTGACACCCTGTGCCCACCAAAAAGCACAGGGTGACTTAGACCTACGAGGGGACTGGGATGTTGGGAAAGCCGCTTCCCCATGCATAGAGTCCATAGGCTGTAGGAAAGGGGCTGGCCCACAGGTTCCTCCAGAATCCAAGGTCCCAGTGGTTTCCGGGACATTTGGTATGGCCCCACAGAGCCCTGATCTCAACATCATCGAGTCTGTCTGGGATTACATGAAAAGAGAGAAGCAACTGAGGCTGCCTAAATCCACAGAAGAACTATGGTTAATTCTCCAAGATGTTTGGTAAAACCTACCTGCCGAGTTCCTTAAAAACTGTGTTGAAGCGTACGTAGAAGAAGTGATGCTGTTTTGAAGGCAAAGGGTGGTCACTAGGGATGGGCGAAAATTTTTGCCACAAAATGAAATTGTTGAATAATGGCAATTCCAGCTAGGTGAATAATTTCCTGCAAAAAGTACAGTTTTTCTGTTTTTTTCACTTAGCTCATTCCATTGAAATCAATGGGAACATTGAATTTACACACAACACATAAATATTATTTCATTTCCCAAATACATAGTATAAAAGGGGTATGAGGGTGCCTGTGTTAGTGGGGTGTGGAGGAAGAATCAGTTGAACAGGGAGTGTTTTTTAGGGGGGCTGTTTACTTGGATTGGGGGGCAGTTAATAAAAAATAAATCCTAAATACTATTTAAAAAACCCGTAAAACATGGTATAAAAGGGGTCTGAGGAAGGTGCCTGTGTTGGTGAGTCTGGGGAATGAATCAGTTGAACAAGGATTTTTTTTTTTGGGGGGAGGTTCTTGACTGGTATTGGGTGGACAGTTAAAAAAAAAAAATCAATAAAATAAAAAAAGAAATTTGTATGTAAGGTTCCAATTACCAGAACTAGCTCAAATGATGCACCCGAGGCAGTAGCAGCACAATAAGTAGCCCCCAGTCTATGTGGTGAAAAGAAGAAGTTGGCCAATAATTCTTCTCCACCTGCCCCTCCTCCAAAATCATGGGTGTGTTGTTATTAGAATAAAAATTTTTCCCCTGAGAGCAGTAACTGCGGCTCTCATCAGCAACTTCAATGTGCACAATGTGTGTGGTAAATAACATCTGGGGGCACAATTGTATCCAAACACCATGACACCAGAACCCAAGTACTGCTGCCGTCACTATACCCGTTGTCTAGAACTGTAACGGTTTTCAGTACACTCAGAGACAGGCAGTTTGGTAAAAAACAGATTTATTGAAACCAGACAGAATGAAGTAACCCTCGCAGGTCCAGCAATAGTTAACAAACAGTACTGACACAGGACAGGTTACTAAATAACATTAATCTACATGGGTCCAGTATGCATATATCAGAGAGCAATACATATACTGACACAGGTCAGGAACAGTTTGTGTGATATAATGAGACACTGATGGTAAATGCTATTAGGCCAGGAGGCTGGGAGGCCCTAATAGCGAGGCCCAAGAAGCACTCTCTGTGGATGAGTGCCAAAATAGTGACTAGGCCCAGGAAGGATGAGCGAGGCCCAGATGGATCATGACTACCAGTAGAAATGCAACCGGAGGAACAATGGTACGCCCAGGAATACACACAGACTGCAACCCAGGGTAACGGTACCGGACAATAGATGTAATAACGGTAGGCTCGATGGCAACTGCCGGGTGACAGAGCCGACTGAGGCACCCCGGAGACCAACCTCAATAACAGAGTAGTGACTAGCCAGCGTATAATGTGACAAAGAATAGCTACTACCCGGGTGAATACTGGACGGCCCTGGTAAAGGACGCTTGGCTTGTTGGCGATTGACAAGAGCAGAGACTAACTGCGGCGCCCAGGAGACCAACCATAGTGGTAACAATAACAAGCCAAACGTATAGGGAGCAAGCGAGATCAGCTTCAGCCCTGGGTAAGGAGGAAGGAGGCAGCAAGGCACAAATGAGTCGCAGTCACGGAACGGTAATGCAGTACTCGAGGCAACCAACTGGGCCAGCACGCTCAAGATAGCGCACAGGAGATACTCTCTACCAGATGCGGTAGTGCACCAGACTGGAGGCACAGAACAGGAACGTCAGCCAGGCTGGGTCAGTACACGGAGCAGGAACGTCAGCCAATCCAAGTCGGTACACGGAGCAGGAACGTCAGCCAGGCTGGGTCGGTACACAGAGCAGGGACATCAGCCAATCCAAGTCGGTACACGGAGCAGGAACGTCAGCCAGACCGGGTTGGTACACGGAGCAGGAACAGGATCAGAGAGAGTAGTCAGGCAGTCCGGGTCATACACAGGGTATCACACGTTAACGGCAGCAGGAACTCCACGAAAGGGCCCTGTATGAGTGACAGGGCACAGTACTTAAAGGCTACCACTGGGTGGAATAATCACATGCTAGCCAATAAGAAAGCATCAGAAATTATGTGTTAAAATGTCGCCAGCAATACACGGGCACTGTGATAAGAACCTGCTAAGGACATATGACAACATGCTGACAGTTTAATAGTAATGATGAACACACCCTGATGCCACCTTAACATATTCTGCAGGATGGAATCTCCTCAGACGCAGCTTGATGCCCTGCTTGTGATTCTCCTCCACCATAATGCCATGTGTAGTCAATGCAACTTCATGGAACTTCTCCTAAAGTCACCCTTCTCATTTCTTGGTGACTTGCAGCAGTAGCAACAGGTACAGGCAGCCGATCTGTGCTCCTGCTGTTGGTGGTGGTATTAATTCTGCTCCTGCTCTCCCCCAACAGTTCTGGCCTCCTAAGAATCATGTTCCACTTGGACACTGTAGTGAAGTGTAGGGGACTCCCAGGGCCAGAGATGCACTCAACTGCTTCCCCTACCACTCCCCTAACACTAGTCCCACTGACTTCTTCACCATTATTGTTACTACTACTACTAACACCAACTACATCAAGTAAGCCACAGAGTCTTCCTCCTCACAGTAACTAGTAATATGTAATACCCCCTCCTTCACTCCTAACACTAACATGCTGCTGGACCTTCTTAGTAGTAGTAGTAGTAGTAGTACTAGCACTGGTGGTACTGCTTGGGGATGGCAAGTGTGACTTAGGGTCCCCTGCTGTCACACTTGGTATCATCTTCTCCTATCCCCCTCCTGAGTATTACAAGACTCACTAGCAGCAAGTTCAGCACCGGTGGCAGCAGTTTCAACACTGGCATCAGGGGCAGCACATCTTACAGCAGGCACAGTATTGGTGGCCACAGGTTCAGCACTGGCAGCAGGTACAGCACTGGTGGCAACAGGGACAGCATGTCTGACAACAGGCACAGTACTGGTGGCAGCAGGTTCAGCACTGTCAGCAGGCACAGCACTGGTGGCAGCAGGGGCAGCATGTCTGATAGCAGGCACAGCACTAGTGGCATGACCTTTTGTTCTTAGCTCAGTTCTTTGTGTAAATAATTAATTGGATATTTGTAAATGGTAATCATATCACCCCTTAGATGTCTCTTCTCTAATGTAAACAAACCCAGTATGGCTAGTATCTCTTTATAACACAGATACTCCAATCCCGTTATCAGTTTTGTTGCACGTCTCTGCACCTTTTCCAGTTCAGTAATGTCTTTTTTTAGAACAGGTGCCCAAAATTGTACTCCATATTCTAGATGAGGCCTAACCAAGAATTTATACAGAGGTAGGATAATATTAACATCCCTTGCAGCTACACCTCTTTTTAGGCAGGCTAGTACCCTATTTGCTCTTGCAGCAGCTGAGTGACTCTGCACACTGCTGTGAAGTCTATCATCTATCAGCACTCCTAAATCTTTCACTAATGAGGATTCCCCAAGTTGTTTCCCATTTGGAGTATATGTAGCAAGTTTGTTTCTACAGCCCAAATGCAAAACCTTACATTTATCTACATTAAATGTCATCTGCCACTTTACTGCCCATTCACTCAATTTATCTAAATCCTTCTGCAGAGAAAAAACATCCAGCTCTGTATGTATTTCCTTACATAGCTTAGTGTCATCAACAAAGATAGAGATGCTACTTTCAATTCCCACTTCTAGATCATTAATGAACAAATTAAAAAGCATTGGGACCAGGACTAAACCCTGAGGCACCCCACTTATAACTTTAGACCAATTTGAAAAGCTTCCATTTACAACAACTCTCTGCCATCTATCATTTAACCAGTTCTCAATCCATGTACAGATAACACAACCCAAACCAAAGACTTTTAATTTATGCAATAACCTGTTGTGAGGCACTGTATCAAAGGCTTTTGCAAAATCCAAGAATACTACATTTATATCAGTTCCCCTGTCCAAATTAGTACTTACTCTTTCATAAAATGCAAGTAAATTAGCCTGACATGATCTATTCTTTATGAAACCATGCCGATTTTACTAATAATATTGTTTGTCTTCACATAGTTCCGAACACTGGAACTACCTCAGCTTTGTTCCAATCACAGGACACTATGCCTGATGAAAGTGAATCAATAAATATTAAGTATAATGGTCTTGCTATTACTAAACTAAATTCCTTAAGTACCCTTGGGTGTATACCATCAGGTCCAGGCACTTTATTCGCCATAACCCTCTCCAGTCTCTGATGGACCTTGTCCTCAGTAAGCCATGCAAATAACGGAGGAAATTCCATTGTTGTCTCTGTTTGCCCATAGCCCGTCATTGCTGTTTCCTTTGTATATAGTGAAGCAATTAATGTATTTATGGTGTCAGCCCTAGCCTTATCCTCACTAATCAATTCACCTGTCTCAGTCCTAAGAGGACCAATATCAACATCATCTCTTTTAATATTATATACTTGTATAATTGTTTAGGGTTTTTCTTGCTCTCATTAACAATATGGCTCTCATTTTCAATTTTAGCTAGCTTAATTGCTTGTTTGCAGATTTTATTACATTCTTTATATTTTTTAAATGATGCATCTGACCTGTTTGACTTAAACACTTTAAAAGCCTGATTTTTTCTCATTTTCCTGCAAACCTAATTATTAAGCCACAATGGTTTCCATTTTCTCCTCTTGTGCTTATTCCCCAATGGTATACATATTGATGTGTATATTTGTCTAAGAGCATTTTAAATACATTCCACGATTCTTTCGCATTTTTGTCTTTGAAAATTACATCCCACTGAATATCCTTTAATACTTCTTTTAACTTTGTAAAATTATCATTTATCATACTTAAAAAATGAATTCCCTTTGATGTGCCCGAGGTCACATTGCTCCAGTCAGTTTCAGGATAGTTGAAATCTCCCATTATGATTACCTTTGCTGACCTAGAAGCCTTTTCCATTTGCGGTAAAAGTTGGGCTTCCTCCAACTTCCCAGTATTAGGTGTCTTGTAGCAAATCCTCACTAACATGTTTTTATTATGTGTACCCCCAGTGTGTATTTCAACCCACAAGGCCTCTACCTTTTCATTGGACACTTCATTTATATCTTCCTTTAAACTAGGTTTTAAAGGGATCATAATGTTTCATAATAAAAAGCAGCTCTAATTAATCATGATAGTATTTGGACTTTGGAGAGTGTTATTTCAATACTGTCATAGTTATAGTTCAAGCATAATTCAATGACAAAGTATCCCCCTCCCACCCCTTTCACTGATGTAACACTGCTCAGCCAGAGCAGAAGGGAGGTGCCCAGGTAGACTGCAGAGAGGGCCAATCTTCAATTAAGATAAGGGAAAAAGACGAAAAGCTTGTCAAGGGGGGCAGGGCTTTCATTGTTCTGATAGGAAGAATATTGTCCCTTGCTGTTACCTGTCTGGTCTATGGACTGTATTGCACATCTGAGAAGAGATTGCTTACACTAGGTAAAAGGGGCGGGAGAGGGAAACTTTGCTTGTGAATATTTCTCAAACCATAAAGGTTTCAGAGATAAGACTTATATAATTCTTCATGTTTTTTTAATGCCTACAAAATAAAATAAAGATAAAACGAAGTATTACTATCACTTTAAGGCATGCTTTACATATAGACGTACCCCTCCTCCCCTTTTTTTAACCCAATTCCTCCTAAAAAGTGAATAACCCTCTAGATTGACTGCTAAGTCATATGTATCTTCTAACCAGGTTTCAGATACACTAATCAGATCATACTGCTCACGCGTTGCAATTATTTCTAGTTCCCCCATCTTACTAGTCAGACTATGAGCATTTGCATGCAAACATTTTATTATTTTGTCATTCTGAAAGATTTCCTTCTTTGTCAAGTGTATCTGTCTTTTATCAGGCTGTAACAATGGCAACTCCTTATTAGATGATCTAGCCCATTCCCCCTGTCCACCCCCATGCCCCTTCTCTAATCCATTTCCTCAATTATACTACCTTCCCCATCCTGTGTTGCATCACCCCCCCTTTCTAGTTTGAAGTCTCCTCCAGCCCTCTAACCATCCTAACACCCAGCACAGTGGTACCCCTTCCACTAAGGTGCAATCCATCATGACTACAAAGATTGCCTCTATGGGAAAAGGCTGCCCAGTGTTCTAGGAACCCAAACCCCACCTGCTTACACCAAGTCTTTAGCCACAAATTTAACTCCCTAATCTCCCATTGCCTTTCTAATATAGCATGTGGCACAAGTAGTATTTCCGAAAATACTACATTAGAGGTCCTCTGCTTAAGCGTATATCCTAAATCCTTGAAATCCTTCTTAATGGACCTCCATTTTCCCCTGACTTTGTCATTAATACCAACATATACAATAACAGCCGGGTCATGCCCAGTCCCTCCCACTAATCTATCAACCCGATGAGCCACATGTTGAACCCAAGCTCCCAGGAGACAGCAAATTGTACGATTGTAGCGATCCTGGTGACAGATTACCCTGTCTGTCTTCCTAATAATAGAATCCCCTACCACCACCATCTGTCTAGGTCTGCCTGAGTCCCGCATCCCATCCGTGCTAGAGGGGCTGTTCTCCCGGCTGTTAGAGAGAACAGTCCTCTCCAGTAAAGGCATTCCTGTGTCAACATCCCCAACTTCATTACTCAAAGCAGCAAATCTGTTAGGATTAGTAACCAAAGAAGTGTCCTCCCTATTCCTCTGCCCGCCTTGCTATGTCTAACTGTAACCCATCTGGCTACCTGCTCATTCTTTGTGCAGCCTCCACCCCCAGAACAACCTCCCACCACTTTCCTCTCAAGATTGTCTGTCTCTCAATGTTGCAACTTGCACCTCCAGATTTCTAATACGAGCTTCCAGAGAGACCACTTGCTTACATCTGCCACAATGGTATGCTCCCTGGAACGGTTGTTCCAGGTGTGCAAACATATGGCAGCTTGTGCACTGAGTTAAACGGGCAATCATGCTACCACTCATATTATGCCAGTTACCACAAGCTAAAAGGCAGGGAAAAATATCTGCACAATAAGGCTAAAAAATGTGTTCCCCTGTGTCCCCTTATTTACATCCCCCTGTTTTTTTAAATTCCCAGCACGTATCACACTTCTGCACTTATGTGAATCCCCTTTGTTTTTAAAATTCCCAGCACCACACTTCTGCACTTATGTGAATCCTCCTGTTTTTTAAATTCCCAACACTTACCACACTTCTGCACTTACACACTGATGCAAGATTCACTCATTCAAGTATTCACTGTGTATCTGTTATTTAAAGCAAAAACCCACCACTTACAACACAGCAATTAACCACTCCCACCACATCAGACTTCAATCAGTTTGCTACTGCAAAGGGAGGGAAAAAACAATTCTGTCTTTAATCGCTCCCTTACCACACTACACCACACACAAAATACTTATTCAATTTTTCCAGCAAATATAGCAAGTATCGCTTCTCAGGTCACAGGGCACTGATCCACTGGTTCTGTAGTGCTCACGTCCTCCTCAGCCTCAATGGACACATAAGGGTCCTTCTAATTCCTCCTCTTACTATTTTTAAACTTTCTCATAGTGATAGCAGTCACTATAAGCCTCACTTGCCTCGATTTTGCTAAAATAGCATCTATCTTGCTCTGTAGCTGCTTTTCTCGTGTTTCACTTCCTGGAATAGGTCATGTTTTTATAGCGAAAATGCAAAAATCATAAAACAATGGGTGGAAATTTTCTAACCATTGAAAAAATGGCAAAGAATTTTTGCCAATGTGCAAAAAATGAAGCGATTTTAACTGCTGGTTTTAAAGCGGATTATCGCTTGAAAAAGTGGACAACATGGTTTTCATGGGAACACAAGAGATTTCGCCCACCCCTATTTCTAACATTAAACCACATCAGTTTCAACCCCTGAGTCTTCCTCCATATTAGTAATATGATGATCACCCCCTCCTTCACTCCTAACATACTGTACAAGCTGCTGCACCTTTTTAGTAGTAGTACTAGTGGCGGGATGGCTTGGTGATGGCAAGTGTGATTTAGGCCCCCCTGCTGTCACACTTGGCATTATCTCCTCCTCCCTCCTATGAATTACAAGACACACTGGCAGCAGTTGCAGCACTGGAGGCAGGCACAGGCAGCTGACCTGTCATTCTCACACTACTACCCTCTTCGTTATTTTGGTGGTAGTGGTCACTTCCTCCTCCTCAGACTCACTGGACGCATAACAGTCCTTCCAGGTACTCCTTTTATTTTTATTAAACTTACTCATAGTGATAGCAGTCACTATGAGCCTCCCCTTCCTCAATTTCGCTGTTGACAGCACAACAGCCTAGCACATTTCTCTCACTTGGTAGCTGTTTGTATTGTGTTCACCTCCTAGAAAACAACGAGATATATATATATATATATATATATATATATAGTGAAAAGGCAAAAATTCATTAATAAAGGAGCAAAAACTATCTAGCCATTGAAAAAATAGCAAAGAATTTTTGCCAGTGGGTGAAAACGATGAAGATTTTAATTGCTGTTAAAGGAAAATAATTAAAGGAAAATAAATAAACTTTCATTTTAACCCTTTGAGTGCCAGAGAGGTATCTAGTACATTGTAGCACAATGCATTGGATGCCTTTCCAGCACTCAAAAGGTTAATAATTCTGGGGAGCATAACAAATACTCCCTAAATATGAAGCCAACCTCTTAGTTAGGGCATAAAACTGTCATCTTAAAAATATATAAAAATATAAAACTGACCACATAGGTAGGGTATTTGAACCAGATGTTGATAAAATGATTGTTATGCATAGGCTCATATTAGCCCATCTCTTCTTTTCTTTTCTGTTTTGTTTGATTTTAATTCTAGGCCTGCAGTATACCCTTTGTTTCAAAAACAATTATCTCTCAAGCTGTAATTAGTGGTTCAAGACAGTTTACTAATCTATTTCTAAAGTATATCACTTTCTTTTTCATTTTAATTCAATATTAGCACTTTCATGCTTTTGCAGCTGGTAGTGAATTCCATTCCATTGGGGTTATTGGAATAAAAGTGTTTTCATATATATATATATATATATATATATATATATATATATATATATATATAATATATTATATATGTGTGTATATTTTTACAGATCAAGAATAAGGATCTGTATTCTGCAATGGAATTCTATATTGTTTCCAATTACAAACTTAGTTATAATGCTTTTAAGATTGAGCCTCCAGTGTATTCTGTAATGTGTTTTTACAATGCAATCTATACATCTATATATGTCTTTCCCTAACAGCTTTATAAACAATTAATTATATGTTGCCAGACTGATGATGATATGTCCTACTCTTCACTTTGTAGTTTTTCAAGACTGCTACTATTGCAGCTGTGTGTGTTGAAGCATGTGTTTCCTCCAGCTCTGTACTTCTGCTAAGATCAATGAACTAGTGGGGGGCAGTTTAGTAGCCATATAATCTTCTTACACAGTTATTAAGCAGATTCTTATGCAGCTGGAAATAGTCAATGCTAATTTAGCAATGTGGATGATTTCTTTGTGCAAATCAGGAATAGTTTTGTTTAAATTAGTGACGGATAGATATTAATTATGAATCTATATGAGAATATTCCCTTATTGCCTGGAAAGTCAGCAACATAAGTATTATGATGATCTATTGCAAGAAAATACTCAGAATTGCAAGTGTTATGGTACTTTTGTTAGTTTATTTACTTTTTAATATAATGAAATTAATTCATACTGAACAACAGAAGGGTGAAAGTCATAGCAGAAACAAGTAATCACAGACTTGAATATTGTAAGTTTGTGACTGATTAATTGCTTATGCTTTATATACCACGGAGAAAAAAGGTTTTTAGTTTAATAAATTGTAGAGCTTTGAACAAGCCAGCATTTTCAATTACTAGTTTTGATTGAAAACTAGTCCATAACAAGGAGCTATCCTGAGGATGGATGACCATGTAAGCCCAGATAGTCGCAGCTTTTTTATTGCTCTTAAAAATTTGGGGATGGGGGTATTTGGATAAAATACCTGTGTTTCAAAAGACTCTCAGTTGATGCCAGATATTGACACAAAATGGATTGTAATTATTTTTACATTTTGCATTTTTTAAACAGTTTATTTGTAAGACTGAGGTTACAGAAAATGTTGATGCTTTGATGTAAGAGTGAAGATGAGGAGCCCTGATGTTGTTTGGTCAGGATTAAAGGGATAGTAATACTTCGTTTTATCTTTATTTTATTTTGTGGGCATTAAAAAAAACATGAAGAATTATATAAGTCTTATCTCTCAAACCTTTATGGTTTGAGAGATATTCACAAGCAAAGTTTCCCCTCCTGCCCCTTTTACCTAGTGTAAGCTTTCTCTTCTCAGATGTGGAATTCAGTCCATAGACCAGACAGATAACAGAAGGGGACAATCTTCTTCCTATGAGAATAATGAAAGCCCTGCCTCCCTTGACGAGTTTTTCAGGTTTTTCGCTTATCTTATTGAAGATTGTCCCTCTCTGCAGTCTACCTGGGCACCTCCATCTGATCTGGCTGAACATTGTTACATCAGTAAAAGGGGAGGGAGGGGGATACTTTGTCATTGAATTGCTCTTGAACTACAACTCTGACAGTACTGAAATAACACTCTTCAAAGTCCAAATACTATGATGATTAATTAGAGCTGCTTTTATTATGAAACATTACTATCCCTTTAAGTTTCTGGATTTAGACGTAAACGCATAAAATAAGAAGAAGAAATTAAACAAAATTGTTTTCCTGCTTTTAATTACTGCAATACCTATGGGTTAAGAGACTTACAGCGGGAGTGTGACCAGACGGAGTAATTTAGAACTATAACATTTGAAATATTGATCACTGTTTTGTACATTGTGTGACATTTGTTAATAGTGTGTGTGTGGGGTTATACTGTAAGTCTTGCAAAGGGGATGGAAGTGGGGAACCAGAGTGCAGAGTGGGCTGTTAAGTCCAGCACCGTGGCTTGTTTAAAGAGTACTCCATGTGCTAAGTTATGTTTGGAATGTGAATTGACTCCTGCTGTGCTTCATTGACCAGTCAAGGAAGGTTATTATGGACCAGTTAAAATGTCCCTTTTTCAAGAACTAATTTGTATTCTTATCTTGATAAGAATGTCTGGAAGTGTATATAAGCAGTGTGTTTTATCAATAAAGGCTGTTCTGTTCTACCCTCCTTAATACAAGTCTCGGCTGTATTTCTGGAGGAGGCTTGGGCTGGGGATTCTCTCCTTAGCCACTGCAAGAGCGAATTCACTTGCCTCGCCGGTCTACTGGCGTAGGGCCTCTAGAAACCCCACCTAGGGTTCTGCAGCTAAATTCACTAGGTCTGCCAGTCTGCCAGAGGGCAGCATCCAGTTTTTCCTGCCTGACTATCCAGGACCTCCAGACACGAGGAAGTAGAAGGGCTCCAGCAAGCCGTGGAAGAGGGGCAGCAGCAGTGGCGGTTCAGGAACCAACGACCCCAAAAGGGTCTAGTAAATCCTGGTACCATCACGGCAGGGTATTCCAACAGCTAGATATGAAATAAGCATTTTTTTTAAATCTTGTATTTAAAATTAATAAGGCACAGGACATGTATCATTTAAAAGATGCTTTTTAGGCTAGATGCACATCATTTAAACCAGCAGTATTTCAGGAAAAGCTATCACATGAAATTAGAAATATCAAAACTTGTGTTGCATCCACTGTTAGTTGAAATAGGGTCCTTTGTGTTTAGTAAAATATGAGAGAACTAGTATATGATAACCCCTGGATATTAGGATATCTAGCTTATTTTGTGGTTGGTGGATTTAAAGAGGAACTACCACCCTATATAAAGTCGCTGTCCAATAAGTAGGTATATGGCGACTAGCTTCTTAATAGTGCTATTATCTCACACAAGTAGCCGGTTCTGAAGCAATCCTTATTCTTCGGAGACTGGAAGCCAGGATTGCATGCAGACACCTTGTCTTAGAGATGTCTGTATCCTTGTGTTGTCCTTCCGGGGTCTTCTCTAGGAGGCCTTGCATGGAGCCTTAAGGTAGCAGAAGGGACTGATGGCACATGTGCACAGATGGCTCTAAAGCAAGAAGACTCTGTTGATGTAACTTTCCTCAATATTCGGACATAACCATTCAAACTCCAATCTTTGCTTAAAAGACGAGACTTTATTTAAATGCATATAAAAAGGACATATGTCCTAATTGTACAGGGGGAGCAGGACACAATAAGCACCACATGGAACGCTAGATAAGACCCATCTAACGCGTTTCGCACACAGAGCGCTTAATCATAGATACTGCTTGTGTCCCGATCAACATTTTTAAAATCAGTATAACATTATGATTGGACACAGCGGGAGCGGATCACAAAATAGCGATCCAATCAAATTCACGAACACAACCCGGTCCGACAAGAGCAAGCACTACATACCACGTAGGCCTGTCACTCATCATTCCGGGTTGGCTCGTGACGCAACTATGTAGCAACAAATCAGAAACACCAAAGGATACAACGTATCTCCTAAATAGCAATTAGCTATCAAGACAATCCTAACCAAAGTTACAAAAGTAGAGGACGCCCATCTAAAAAGAGCTCCAGATTGTAACTATGAACACTTGTGGATGTCCCCGAACCAACACGTAGTCAACAAAACACAACAAAAAATGCACACATAATCACAACAATATCAAACTGACTAAACAATATAATCCAAAATACACTGCTTAGTCTATCCAAATAAAATCACTGTGTAATTCCTTGTCCTACGAATAAGTTAATGGACATCCACAAGGTAACATACCATCAGAGTTATTTGAAACATCAGATATGTATATATATATAAATATGTATAATATAATCTGAAGCAACAGAAGACAATTATTAAATAACACAACAGGAAATAAATTTTCACTCTATAGATCTTATTACTTGTTAAAATAAAAGCCTCCGATGTCTCAGATATATAAATTAATAATGTTAAAAAATATGACTGATGTCCCATTCTGAGTTAAGACCAGCTGGAACCCTAGTACCAAGGCACAATATCCAAAATGCCTCTCTCTCTTCCAAGATTCTGGTTATGTCTCCCCCTCTCCAAGGTAACACAACTCTCTCAATGCCACTAAAACCTAAACATGACACATCACCCCCATGTTCCTCATGAATATGTCTAGCCACTGCTGAGTCTATAAAACCTCTCTCCGTTTGATAAATATGTTCCCTCAATCTATTTCGCAAGGGGTGACCCGTACGGCCCACATACTGTCTAGAACATCGCGTACATGTAAAAAGGTATATGACATTGCAGGTACCACAATTGATATAAGCTGCAATGTCATACTCCCTATCCTCCACCGAGCTCCTAAACACTTTCTGTGGGGTGATGTATTGACATTAGTGATGAGCGAGCATGCTCGGCCGAAGCTCGGTTCGGCTCGAGCATCGCTCTGCTCGGCACATGGCGGTACTCGTACGAGTACCACATGTGCTCGCCCGCCATGTTCGGGTCTCCTCCCCGCACGTTTCGCGGCTGCTGCGCAGCCAATAAACGTGCGGGTAGGCTCTGACATCAGTGTAATGCCAGCAGCCATGTTGGCTGCTGGCATTACACTGACTGGCTGGCCAGAACCCGTGATCGGGTGCTGTATAGCACCTGACCAGCGAGTTCGGCTCAGTCTTAGCCAGGGAGAGATGAGGATAGGAAGGGAAAGTCAGTGTAGGGAGAAGAAAAGTGTTGGAACAACATATAAAGACCCAAAAGTCCTTTTTAGGACTGTTGTGTGTGGGGGCAGCAGTTATATTTTGTTTGGGGGGGCACAGATTTAAAAAAAAAACGTCACATATTCCGTTCACTGTGCCTAGCCGCAGATTAGCAGCACATTCTGTTTAGTGTGCAAAGTTGCAGATTAGCAGCACATTCTGTTTAGTGTGCAAAGTTGCAGATTAGCAGCACATTCTGTTTAGTGTGCAAAGTTGCAGATTAGCAGCACATTCTGTTTAGTGTGGAAAGTGTAAAAAATAAACGTCACATATTCCGTTCACTGTGCCTAGCCGCAGATTAGCAGCACATTCTGTTTAGTGTGCAAAGTTGCAGATTAGCAGCACATTCTGTTTAGTGTGCAAAGTTGCAGATTAGCAGCACATTCTGTTTAATGTGCAAAGTTGAAGATTAGCAGCACATTCTGTTTAGTGTGCAAAGTGTAAAAAATAAACGTCACATATTCCGATCATTGTGCCTAGCCGCAGATTAGCAGCACATTCTGTTTAGTGTGCAAAGTTGCAGATTAGCAGCACATTCTGTTTAGTGTGGAAAGTGTAAAAAATAAACGTCACATATTCCTTTCACTGTGCCTAGCCGCAGATTAGCAGCACATTCTGTTTAGTGTGCAAAGTTGCAGATTAGCAGCACATTCTGTTTAGTGTGGAAAGTGTAAAAAATAAACGTCACATATTCCTTTCACTGTGCCTAGCCGCAGATTAGCAGCACATTCTGTTTAGTGTGCAAAGTTGCAGATTAGCAGCACATTCTGTTTAGTGTGCAAAGTGTAAAAAATAAACGTCACATATTCCGTTCACTGTGCCTAGCTGCAGATTAGCAGCACATTCTGTTTAGTGTGCAAAGTTGCAGATTAGCAGCACATTCTGTTTAGTGTGCAAAGTGTAAAAAATAAACGTCACATATTCCGTTCACTGTGCCTAGCCGCAGATTAGCAGCACATTCTGTTTAGTGTGCAAAGTTGCAGATTAGCAGCACATTCTGTTTAGTGTGGAAAGTGTAAAAAATAAACGTCACATATTCCTTTCACTGTGCCTAGCCACAGATTAGCAGCACATTCTGTTTAGTGTGCAAAGTTGCAGATTAGCAGCACATTCTGTTTAGTGTGGAAAGTGTAAAAAATAAACGTCACATATTCCTTTCACTGTGCCTAGCCGCAGATTAGCAGCACATTCTGTTTAGTGTGCAAAGTTGCAGATTAGCAGCACATACTGTTTAGTGTGCAAAGTGTAAAAAATAAACGTCACATATTCCGTTCACTGTGCCTAGCCGCAGATTAGCAGCACATTCTGTTTAGTGTGCAAAGTTGCAGATTAGCAGCACATTCTGTTTAGTGTGGAAAGTGTAAAAAATAAACGTCACATATTCCTTTCACTGTGCCTAGCCGCAGATTAGCAGCACATTCTGTTTAGTGTGCAAAGTTGCAGATTAGCAGCACATTCTGTTTAGTGTGCAAAGTGTAAAAAATAAACGTCACATATTCCTTTCACTGTGCCTAGCCGCAGATTAGCAGCACATTCTGTTTAGTGTGCAAAGTTGCAGATTAGCAGCACATTCTGTTTAGTGTGGAAAGTGTAAAAAATAAACGTCACATATTCCTTTCACTGTGTCTAGCCGCAGATTAGCAGCACATTCTGTTTAGTGTGCAAAGTTGCAGATTAGCAGCACATTCTGTTTAGTGTGCAAAGTGTAAAAAATAAACGTCACATATTCCGTTCACTGTGCCTAGCCGCAGATTAGCAGCACATTCTGTTTAGTGTGCAAAGTTGCAGATTAGCAGCACATTCTGTTTAGTGTGCAAAGTTGCAGATTAGCAGCACATATTCCGTGTAATATGAAGAAGGCGGGTAAAAAGGGACGGGGAAGTGGACGTGATCCTGATAGTTCAGGGCGCGGGTCAGGACGCGTAGAAACTGTGCCTAGTGCCAGAGCACAAGAAAGAAAGACATCCACCATACCTAGCTTCATGTCTCAGTTTACAGGGCGTCGCAGGACATCACTCTCGAGGTCAGACCACTGCGAACAGGTGGTCGGTTGGATTTCAGCTGATACTGCTTCCAGTCGGTTAAGCACCACCCTGTCTTCCACCAAGTCCACTCTCAGTAGCCAAGAGTCTGGTCAACATAATCCTCACCCTGATCATCCTTCCTCCCACCATAGAGGGTCTGGCCAAAGAAGTGATCCCACACTGGGATATAGTGAGGAGCTCGTCTCATCACCAATCCTTCATTTGAACCTCTCTCCAAGCACGCTTGCAGAGGAACATGAAATCTTGTGCCCTGATTCACAACCTCTAGAGGGTACCCAATCACAAGAAGATGACAGAGGGGAACGGCATTTAAGGTCAAAGGAAGTGGATGATGATGATGAGACACAGTTGCCATCAAATCAACCACTATTACTGTCTCAAGACCTTGATGAGGAGGATGATACACAGTTGTCAATGACTGAGTATGTGGTGGGATCAAGAAATGAGGAGGATGATCAGAGTGAGGAAGTGGAGGAGGACTTGGTGGACGATGAGGTGACTGACCCCACCTGGGAAGGTGGAGAGCCGAGCGATGACAGCAGTCCTGAGGGTGAGCCATCTGCAGCACCGCAACAGGCTGGAAAAGGCAGTGGTGTGGCTAAAGAAAGAAGGCGGACCGCACCAAACCGGCCCGCAAATGTTCCACGGAGCACCCCCTTGCGTAAATCTCCCTTGCCAAGGGCTAGGTGTTCCGCGGTATGGCGTTGTTTTAAGGAAAGTGCGGACGACAAAAGAATTGTAGTTTGCAACCTGTGCCACACCAGAATGAGCCGAGGCATGAACACTAGCAACCTCACCACCACCAGCATGATCCGACACATGGCATCCAAGCACCATAATAAGTGGGAGGAACGCCCGGATCACCAATCTGTGTCTGCAGGCCACACCACTGCCTCCTCTTCCCCTGTTTTCGGTGCCGGCCAATCGCCTGTCGAAGGCGCAGGCCCGCATACCTCCCGCCCTGCACCTGTACCATCTGAAGCACCATCAACGACCACATCCACTTCCCTGTCCCAGCGCAGCGTCCAAATGTCGTTACCCCAGGCATTTGAGCGCAAGCGAAAATACCCAGCCACCCACCCACAGGCCATAGCACTAACCTCACACCTTTCCAAATTACTGGCCATCGAAATGCTGCCATTTAGGCTTGTGGAGACTGAGTCCTTCCGCAGCCTGATGGCAGCAGCTGTCCCTTGGTACGCAGTCCCCAGCCGCCACTACTTTTCCCGGTGTGCCGTCCCCGCCTTACACCACCATGTGTCCCGTAACATCACCCGTGCCCTGACCAACGCAGTTACTGGGAAGGTCCACTTAACGACTGACACATGGACAAGTGCTTGTGGCCAGGGACGCTACATTTCCCTGACGGCACACTGGGTGAATGTCGTGGAGGCTGGGAGCGACTCGGACCCTGGGATGGCACAGGTGCTACCCACGCCGAGGATTGCGGGCCCTACCTCCATCAGGGTTTCCGCCAGCACCTACGTTATTGGCTCCTCCTCCTCCGTTTCCACCTCCGAATTCTCTGCGCGCAGCGCCACTCACCCATCAGCCGGTAGCTGGAAGCAGTGTAGCACTGCAGTGGGGAAGCGTCAACAGGCCGTGCTGAAGCTGATCTGCCTTGGGGACAAACAGCACACGGACTCAGAGCTGTTGCAGGGGATTAGTCACCAGACCGAGCAGTGGCTCTCGCCACTCAACCTGCAACCAGGCATGGTTGTGTGTGATAATGGGCGTAACTTGGTGGCGGCTTTGGAGCTCGGCAAGCTCACACACGTACCATGCCTAGCGCATGTATTTAATTTAGTGGTTCAGCGATTTCTAAAAACCTACCCCAATGTGCATGATCTCTTGACCAAGGTGCGCCGCGTGTGTGCACATTTCCGTAAGTCATCAACAGCTTCAGCCGGCCTATTGAAGCTGCAGCAGCGCTTACAATTGCCAGCTCACCGGCTGCTGTGTGACGTGAGCACGCGCTGGAACTCCACCTTCCACATGTTGGCCCGGCTTTGTGAGCAGCAGAGGGCAGTAGTGGAGTACCAGCTGTTACACGGTCGTCGCCTCTCCGTTCAACTTCCTGTAATCAGAAGTGAGGAGTGGGAATGGATGTCAGACCTCTGTGAGGTTTTACGCAATTTTGAGGAATCGACACAGATGGTGAGCGGCGATAACGCTATTATCAGTGTAACCATCCCACTTCTGTGTCTACTGAAACGCTCGCTGCTCACAATTAAAACCGACGCTTTGCATGTGGAAGAGGTGGAAATGCGGGAGGAAGAGCTTACACAAGGTGATAGCCAGAGCACCCTCACTTCGTCTTCTCAGCGACAATTGGAGGAGGCGGAGGAGGAGGAGGAGGAAGACACGGTTGCCTCCGCTACAGAGGGTAGCCATGGAACTTTAGTTCCATCTCTTCAGCGTGGGTGGGCAGAGAGGAGGAAGAGGATGAGGAGATTGAGAGTCATCCTCCTGGTGAGAACAGCGAAATCTTGCCTGTTGGTACTCTGGCACACATGGCTGACTTTATGTTAGGCTGCCTTTCCCGTGACCCACGCGTTATACGCATTTTAGACAACACGGATTACTGGGTGTTCACCCTTCTGGACCCCCGCTACAAAGAGAATTTCTCATCTCTCATTCCTCCGGTGGAGAGGACAAGCAAAATGGTGCAATACCAGAAGGTTCTTGTCGAAAAATTGCTCCAAAATTTTCCATCTGACAACGCTGGCGGCAGAGTACGTGCTACCTTGGCCAACCGAGAAGGGTAGAAAAGGGGAGCACACAGCAGTTCCGACAAAGGCAGGGCAACACTCTCCAAGGCGTGGGACACCTTCATGACACCCCGCCAGCACCCTCACCCTGATGCGCAGCCTAGTGTCACAAGGAGGGAAAAGTTTTGGAAGATGGTGAAGGAGTACGTAGCAGACCGTGTCAGCGTCCTCAATGATCCCTCTGTGCCTTACAACTACTGGGTGTCCAAGCTGGACACGTGGTATGAACTGGCACTCTACGCCTTGGAGGTGCTGGCCTGCCCTGCCGCCAGCGTTCTGTCTGAGCGGGTATTTAGTGCTGCTGGTGGCATCATAACAGATAAGCGTATCCGCCTTTCCACCGAAAATGCTGATAGGTTGACACTTATAAAAATGAACAAGGCCTGGATTTCCCCTGACTTCTCCACTCCACTGGAGGAAAGCCCCGGGTGAACATAAAGTGACTTTATATATGTTATTTACAATGATGGGAATACTCTGTATTCCCATTCACCCCTTCCACCCAAAAAACGGGTATATGGTTGACTGTCTTCCATATACCCTGTGATATAATTTTTATATAGGGCCAGCTCACCAGCGGGCCCTTTGATATAATTTTTATATAGGGCCAGCTCACCAGCGGGCCCTGTTTGACAACTTTTTGTATAGGTCAGCTCACCAGCAGGCCTTCTTATATAATGTTTTATTGGGTCAGCTCTCTAGCGGGCCCTCTCATATAATGTTTTATAGCGTCAGCTCACTAGCGGGCCTTCGCATATAATGTTTAGGATGGTCAGCTCCGCAGCAGACCCTCACCCATAATGTTTTAGATGGTCGGCTCAGCGCACGTTTCCCTCTTAATCATGGCCCCAGTTCAGAAAAATCGAGGAAATTTTTTGCAGAATTTGCCTCTGCGCACGTTTCCCTCTTAATCATGGCCCCAGTTCAGAAAAATCAAGGAAATTTTTTGCAGAATTTGCCTCTGCGCACGTTTCCCTCTTAATCATGGCCCCAGTTCAGAAAAATCGAGGAAATTTTTTGCAGAATTTGTCTCTGCGCACGTTTCCCTCTTAATCATGGCCCCAGTTCTGAAAAATCGATGAAATTTTTTGCAGAATTTGCAGATGATATACAAGTAAATATACAGCAAATACTGTTTGGTAACAATTTTTCGCCTAAAGTCATTTTTATCTTCCTTTTTGTGTGTCTGTAAAAATGGCGTACTACGGGCGAAAGATCGTTCCCAGCAGCGACGTTGGAGTCCAAGATGCATCCAGACATCCTCCCTATGCTGTCCCTGAACCATTTCTGTGGTGTTTCCATCATTTTCTGCCCTTTTCCTATGGACCAGGCACCCTCCCCTCATCAGAGCAGGGGGTGCCTGGTGTAATGCTCGAGTCCTCCCATTGACTTCAATGGGGCTCGGGTGCTCGGCCGAGCACTCGAGCCTCCGGGGGTGCTCGGCCAGAGCACCCGAACACCCGAGCATTGGGGTGCTCGATCATCACTAATTGACATGTCTTACATCTTGATAAAGCACATCTATACATACCTTTACAATTTAACCACGTAGGTTTTTTTCTTTTAGATATAAAAAAGCTGGGTGAGACTTATTACCTATGGTCCTCCCTCTCTTGGCCACAAAATTACAACCAGCTTTAACTATCTCCACCAGGGTATCATCTGCATAAAGCACAGGTAGATATTTCCTAACAATATCACAAACCTCTCTATATTGTGGACTATATGTAGTAATAAACTTCAACCTATTACTGTTATACATCTTATCCTTACCCTTGCTGGGGCCCTCTAAAAGATTGTCCCTATTCTGACTTTTGGCTATCTTAAAAGCCTCGGCTAGCAAACCTCTCGAATATCCCCTCGCTTTGAATCTCCGTTCCAAATCCTGAGACGCACTCATAAACGCCTTCTCCTCAGAACAGTTCCTGCGTAAACGCAGGAACTGTCCCTTGGGTATGTTGGTGATCTGTGTCCAGAGATGCGACGATCGGGCATGTAAGAGACTCAGCAGTGGCTAGACATATTAATGAGGAACATGGGGGTGATGTGTCATGTTTAGGTTTTAGTGGCATTGAGAGAGTTGTGTTACCTTGGAGAGGGGGAGACATAACCAGAATCTTGGAAGAGAGAGAGGCATTTTGGATATTGTGCCTTGGTACTAGGGTTCCAGCTGGTCTTAACTCAGAATGGGACATCAGTCATATTTTTTAACATTATTAATTTATATATCTGAGACATCGGAGGCTTTTATTTTAACAAGTATTAAGATCTATAGAGTGAAAATTTATTTCCTGTTGTGTTATTTAATAATTGTCCTCTGTTGCTTCAGATTATATTATACATATTTATATATATATACATATCTGATGTTTCAAATAACTCTGATGGTATGTTACCTTGTGTATGTCCATTAACTTATTCGTAGGACACGGAATTACACAGTGATTTTATTTGGATAGACTAAGCAGTGTATTTTGGATTATATTGTTTAGTCAGTTTGATATTGTTGTGATTATGTGCACATTTTTTGTTGTGTTTTGTTGACTACGTGTTGGTTCGGGGACATCCACAAGTGTTCATAGTTACAATCTGGAGCTCTTTTTAGATGGGCGTCCTCTACTTTTGTAACTTTGGTTATGATTGTCTTGATAGCTAATTGCTATTTAGGAGATACGTTGTATCCTTTGGTGTTTCTGATTTGTTGCTACATAATTGCGTCACGAGCCAACCCGGAATGATGAGTGACAGGCCTACGTGGTATGTAGTGCTTGCTCTTGTCGGACCAGGTTGTGTTCGCGAATTTGATTGGATCGCTATTTTGTGATCCGCTCCTGCTGTGTCCAATCATAATGTTATACTGATTTTAAAAATGTTGATCGGGACACAAGCAGTATCTATGATTAAGCGCTCTGTGTGCGAAACGTGTTAGATGGGTCTTATCTAGCGTTCCATGTGGTGCTTATTGTGTCCTGCTCCCCCTGTACAATTAGGACATATGTCCTTTTTATATGCATTTAAATAAAGTCTTGTCTTTTAAGCAAAGATTGGAGTTTGAATGGTTATGTCTGAATATTGAGGAAAGTTACATCAACAGAGGGTGCTCCCATACTTTTGGATTTGTCTGGTATTGTAGTTTGACAGGGGTGGAGTGTCTGTCTTCATGGTGAAGCACCTCGACGGTTTTGGTGAGTGATTATATCCACTTCAGTACATTATAAATGATATGAACGTGAAGCAACGTTGTTCTATGTTTTTTTGATGTCTAAAGCAAGAAGCCTGGCCGTCAGTCTCCGAAGAATAAGGATTACTTTAGAACCATCTACTTGTGTGAGATAATAGCACTATTAAGAAGCTAGGACCATATGTCTACTAATTGGGGGGAGACGTTATACAGGGTGGAAGTTCCGCTTTAATGATGGAAAACTAGGATAGTAGTATTGGGAATGGAAACTGGAATTGAGAATTTGGGACTAAAGATAATTAGCAACTTCTAATCAATCAGCAAAGGAGTCAGGACAGCTTAACAGGAGCAACAATTTCACATATGTGTGTGCATTATTGCACTTGCTACTCTAAATGCAATTACTTTACATATATTAGGTAGGGACAATGTTTTAAATGTGCCTAATGCTTGCAGAAATACTCAATTAGTTTAATACAAAAGAACAAAACATGTAAGACTGTGTTTAGTACCATTTTAGTATTGATGATTACCTGCATACTTTAATCTGTGACTCTTTATGTGAAAATATAAATAATTCCAGGGGTGTAATTTCAATTTCACATAAGAATCTTTGTACTTCATTTGACTGCAGACCATAATAAATTTGGTCACCAAAGGTGCATGTTTTCAGGTTATTCCTGATTAATCACAAGTGAGTAATTAGTGGCTCAGACATTGTGCTTGATCCAACTGTGCTTAAATAGGAATATCTTGAATACATGACCCAGAGAACTGGACATGAGAACCACTGATAAAAATGTAGGTTTATTTCATATGACAACATGTAGGTAATATCTGAAGAATAAAAGAACACAGATCTAAATCAGATGCGCTTTAATAAAATGTTCATAAAATATAGTTCAGTTTTCAAAAGTACTTTATTTAAAATACAAAACATGATAAATGTCAACACTCTTAAATGGATCAGTCTCAGAGTTCATGTCATACACTTTCTCCTGTCAGACATTTTTGCTTTTCATCTGAATACCATGCATTAGAATGAAGAGCAGAACTGTCTCAATCGTTTAACAAAAGTTTACTAGAAAATATAGTAAAACAATTTGTAGCACTTCACCCCAGTTTGGAGAGCACAATAGAAATGTATCCACAAAATGTATCGGTGAAGATGTGTTTTCCTATCCCATGGGTTCCATGAGATGAGGCATGATGACGTTTTTCTCTTGACTCTGAACTCTAGGGAACATGTTATTTTATCTCTTGATGACTTAAAAAGGTCTATTTATATAGCAAAAAGAATACTGGGACATCAAACAGGTCCATTAGACTTCTCTTCAGAGGTAAGTTAAATTGTTTTATTTTACTGTAACCTCCATTCTCATGGAGTGGAGGAAGGAGTCAGAAGACCCATCCCTTGAGCACATTTGAATTAATATATGATTTTCAGAACCTATACATTTTAACTCTATTGATTTCCATTGAGGTCAGAAAACATCTCCTTTGGATAATATATTTATTAATATATGGTTTATAGATTTCATATTAATTATTAATATGTTCTATTTTCAGTATAATGACAGGGAAGAGTTATAGGATCCTGTGTTTGGATGTTTTAATTAATAGGGGCTCGATTTTTTTTTTAACAATTTTAATTGAAGTACAGTGCATACATCCAATAAGCATTGAAGACAGAAAAACAACTTTCTTCAAATCCGTTCTATCCAACAATTAACAAGATACAATAGTAGGAGAATCATCTAAGATGAGATGTTTCTCTTTCTTGGCAAAAAAGATGAATGCAATAAAACATTAAAAAGGACAAAAGGGGAAAAAACAGTAGGAAATTAACTAAGAAAGGGAAAAGAAAAGAAACAGGAAAAAAGGAGAGATAAACAGAGTGAGATAGAGATGGTGTAAAAAGTGGTGTAAGGTCAATAGGAGGGATGGGTGAAAATATTCGCCTCAAACGGAAATTACCACATGGCAAATCATTTCCTGTGAAAAAGTACCTTTTTACCGCTTTATTCACCTAGATCATTCCAGTGAAATCAATGGGAATATTGAATTTACTAGACTTGTGCACGGCAAAAAAATTCACTAAATTTCCATTTCTGAAAAAAAAAATTTCCATTCGGAGGATCTGCATTTCAGACCGGACGTGTCAGACTTGGATGAAATTCAGCAACAGTCCGAATTATTCGGCTGAATTTAAAATACTTTCAAATATACAATAAAAAATTAAAGTTAAATAAATAAAAATAAATGGAACTATTTGAAGATGGTGGAACAGGGTAAGGTGGAGCTTTAGCTTTATGGTCTTATGGATGAAGTAGATGAAGTATGGATGTAGCTAGCTAGCTACAAGCACGAATGAACAAATAAATGAAATCTGAAGGAAGACTGAGGATGACTGTTGCAGGGCGGACTCAGAGTGATAGGACCATGGTAGATGTAGCCAGCAGCAAACTGCAGAACACTGGAGCAGGCAGGACTTAGCAGATAGATACTGCAGACTTTTGTTAGAAGAGACTACAAAACTGAGGATGACTGGTGTAGGGCGGATGACAGGAACACTGTAAATGTAGCCAGCAGCAAACTGCAGAACACTGGAGCAGGCAGGACTCAGTAGATGGATACAGCAGACATTTTTAGAAGAGACTACAAAACTGAGGATGGCTGGTGCAGAGCAGACTCAGGATAACAGGAACACTGTAGATGTAGCCAGCAGCAAACTGCAGAACACTGGAGCAGGCAGGACTCAGTAGGTAGATACCGCAGACTTTTTTTTTAGAAGGGATTAAAAACAATAGAGCAAGACTGAACAACCTGTATAGTGGGACAACAATGTAGATTTTAAATTCCCCCCTGTGTCCCACCAAGTCAGGGGGGTGTCCTTTGCCCAACCTACCATGGTTTTAGACCTGGGTAAGCTGGAGTGCTTAGCGTATTATGTACTATGGATGATTGTAGATGAAGTCCTTTTATTTCCCTCTAATCTGCATTGAATCTGGGAGCAGGGTAACCCAGCTTTGGCAGATTGACTTTTAAAAAATAATTTGCTCCATGAGCTGGGGGGCCAATTGAAAGCGCTGGGGTCCAAGTATATTTCCGGTTACGGAAAATACCCGCTTACTCTAGACAGTGGTTGGGGGGCAAGAAAGCAACTCCTGGGCTACCAGGGATAAGGCAGGCCACACAGCCCTCTTGTTATCCCAGAAACTCAAGGGATCTGTACTTGAGGGCAAAGAAGGTTCCGCAAGGTAAACTTTAACCTCAAACTCAGCACTTTTTCTATTTATGGGGAGCTGTTTCTTTTGTCTGAAGCATAATCTGTCCATTGCCCCAGCATAAAAAGCAGCAGCTGCGCCACTGGAAAAGATGAATTGCTACTGGTGCTGCTACTGAAGACCACCACACTCCTTCAGCTCATCTGCGGAATCTACTCCCACCTGCTCTGACTGCATTCTATTTTTAATTTGCCTCTCACGCACTCTCACTATCAATTGTTCCCTCCAGGCAGTGAGTGAATTGGAACTAAGTGCCATCTTGCCTTTGATTCAAGGACCATAAATTGTGGCAGGCATTAACTCGGGACAATTGTCCATGCTCTCTTCCATGCGCCGAGTCAGTTCCTTTTTCAACCTCATTAGACGGTTGCTCATCAGGAATTATATTATCCTCAGCACTAGACAAGCGTTCCCTATGGACAAGGAAATCATCAATTTTTAAGTAGAGGTGTGTGAAGAGGGGAATTACTTTGGCCAGGCTAGCATTCTCTTTGCTTAAAATTTCTGTCAAAGCACGGAAAGGCATGAGGATTGTCACTACCTGTTCCATCAGGGTCCAGTCATCCCTGCTTATTGTTCTGTTACTGCCAATGAAATGGGGACATGACATTGCGTGAATTGCTTTTTTCTGTTCCAGGATACTCTCTAGCATATCTGAGGTGGAGTTCCACCTGGTCCCAACATATTGCTTGAGGCTGTGCTCTGTGAGGACTGACTTTTTCTGTTCCTCCCCGAGGAGATGGCTATCTTTGATGCTATGTTGGAAGTGGCCAGCAATTTGTCGGCATGACTCCAGAAGTGCTGACAACCTTCCAGTGTTATTGTCATGATGTTATCGACAGCAGCCTTAACTACCAGATAAAGGACATGCACTGAGCAGTGCATACCCATAAATCTACCATCCTGGAGAGCCTTTGTCATGTTAGCTGCACCATCAGTAACCACAACCCCCATTTGTGCCTGTGTGCATGCCTGCTCCCCTAGCCACTGCGCTATCATGTTCTGCAGTGCTTTGAAAATGTTATCTGAGGTGATCCATTACATCAGCATGGAGGAGGAAAGAGTGGTGCATCTGCTTTGTTACTGCACCTGAACTTGTTGTTGGTATCAATAATAATGTGCCTTGCACAACATTGGACTGCCACCAATGCACCATCAATAACAGGAAGGCATGCTGGCTACTTGGAGCACTCCATAAGTCAGTGGTAAAATACACTGACTGGCCACCAGCCTTTCCTAGCATGTCCCTCAAAAGGCCAATGTATGACCGGTACAGTGAGGGCACTATAGTTCTACTAAATGTGGTGGGGGATGGAATTTTACATTAGGGTGCGACAACCACCATAAGTTGCTGGAAGGGCTCCCCGTCCACCAAATCAAAAGTAGCACTCCCAACGGCTATGAGCTTTGGAATGAGGCATGTCATTTTTTGGGACTGCTGTCTGCACACCAACTTTGAATAAAACACACAAAAATCTTCTAGTGTGGCATGTATTGATTTTGTGTTGGGATGGGCTGTGACTGCTCTTACGAGGACCAGATGTGGCATGATACCCCTGCCCTTTCTCCTGCCTACTGGTGGTGAGTGTGACACTGGTATATGTAGTAGTGCCACCTTCTGCACTTATTAACACTGACTTGTAGTAGTTGTTCAGGTGTTGGTTCATCGCGGAGGTGGTTAGATGATCCAACCCCCTCCCACAGCTGATTTCCCTGCCACCCAATTTACATTTAGCTGGCCGGCCATCTCCAAGTGTCATGCTTTGGAGTGACAGATGACTCTGCAAGTTGAAATGGAAGGTGGTGGAGAAGAAGAAACTGAGGTAACACTTTCTTCATCTTCACATGCTGGAACAACCTCACTATGCTTTTTTGTTCTACGTACCTTTACAGGAGTACTAGTAGACCTAAAGATGGCAGCAGTGATTTTGGGATTGGGATTGGAGGAGGACAGTGGAGTAACAGTGGTGGCAGAGATACTTGCAACTACTACCTGCCTGGGAGACTCAACTGGAACTGGAAAGGTAGGTGGTGAGTTTTCAATAGAAGACATAATTGTAGCTGGAGAAACAGGAGGAGGAGAAGCAGGGGAAAAATCAAGCTCAGGGGAAAAATCAAGTTTAGGAGGCCACGGTCCCTCATATTCTTCTTCTACCTCTTCTAGGTTTGGACAGGAAGAAAAATCATCAGCAGCAGATTTTGGAGAGACCTGCTGAATTCCCTCTTCTGCCTGATGGCTACCAGGAAATGGTTAACTATCTCCCTTAATAACCTTTTTTGGAGAAGATATGTTCTCAGTGGCAGCGATGGTGGTGGCAGGAGAAATTTTCATCAAATACTGCAATAATTCCCATTTGGGCTGCTTACACGGACGTTTGCTATAAAAATCTTGCTTTGATACAGTCCGTAGTTTCCTACCAGTAGTGTCACATGACAACTGTCAGACTGTGTTAATAATTTTCAGAGTGACACAGCCAGTATGACAGCTGTCGTTTGGCCAGGCAGGCAGCCCTGGTGCCTTATTTCCACTGCAAGGGAGTGTCGTTTGTTTTTCCTGTGCAAAATAAAAATATTTGCAAGTTGTGTTAATAATTTTCTGAGTGACACAGCCAAATTGCTAATATTTTTATTTTGCACAGGAAAAACAAATGACACTCCCTTGCAGTGGAAATAAGGCACCGGGGCTGCCTGCCTGGCCAAATGACAGCTGTCATACTGGCTGTGTCACTCTAAAAATTATTAATACAAATTGCTAATATTTTTATTTTGCACAGGAAAAAAAATTACACTCCCTTCAGTGGCAATAAGGCACTAATGCTGCCTGCCTACACAACTGTCAGACTGGCTGTGTCACTCTGAAAATGATTAACACAAGTTGCTAATATTTGGACAGGGGAAAAGAAATTACACTCCCTTGCAGTGGCAATAAGGCACTAGGGCTGCCTGCCTGGTCACACGGCAACTGTCAGACTAGCTGTGTCACTCTGAACATTAATATTAACACAAATTGCTAATATTTTTATTTTGCACAGGAAAAATAAATGATACTCCCTTGCAGTGGCAATAAGGCACTAGGGCTGCCTGCCTGGCCACAAAACAACTGTCAGACTGGCTGTATCACTCTGAAAATTATTAACACAAATTGCTAGAAAAGATTTTTGAACAGGAAAAACAAATGACAGACCCTTGCAGTGGCAATAAGGCACAAATGCTGCCTGTCTGCCTTATGCTTCCTGCCTGCCTGCCTACACAACATCTGTCAAACTGGCTGTGTCACTCTGAAAATTATTAACACAAACTGCTAATTTATTTTTAGTTTTCAGAGGAAAAACAAATGACACTCCCTTGCAGTGGCAATAAGGCACTAGGGCTGCCTGTCTAGTTGCACAACAACTGTCAGACTAGCTGTATCACTCTGAAAATTAACACAAATTGCTAGAAAAGATTTTTGAACAGGAAAAACAAATGACAGACCCTTGCAGTGGCAATAAGGCACAAATGCTGCCTGTCTGCCTTATGCTTCCTGCCTGCCTGCCTACACAACATCTGTCAAACTGGCTGTGTCACTCTGAAAATTATTAACACAAACTGCTAATTTATTTTTATTTTTCAGAGGAAAAACAAATGACTCTTCCTTGCAGTGACAATAAGGCACTAATACTGCCTTCTTGCCTTATACTGTGTGTCTGCCTACACAACAACTGTCAGATTGGCTGTGTCTCTCTGAAAATTATTAACAAACTGCTAATATTTTTATTTTGCATAGGTAAAACAAATGACTCTCCCTTGCAGTGGCAATAAGGCACTAATGCTGCCTGCCTGCCTACACAACTGTCAGACTGGCTGTGTCACTCTGAAAATGATTAACACAAATTGCTAACATTTTTTTTTTCCAGGTAAAACAAATGACTCTCCCTTGCAGTGACAATAAGGAACTAATACTGCCTTCTTACCTTATGCTGCCTGCCTGCCTACACAACATCTGTCAGATTGGCTGTGTCTCTCTGAAAATGATTAACATATTGCAATGGCAACAAGGCACTAGGGCTGCCTGCCTGGCTACACGACAACTGTCAGACTGGCTGTGTCACTCTGAAAATGATTAATACAAATTGCTAATATTTTTATTTTTGCACAGGAATAAAATGACACTCCCTGGCAGTGGCAATAAGGCACTAATGATGCCCGCCTGTCTTATGCTTCCTGCCTGCCTGCCTACACAACATCTGTCAATCTGGCTGTGTCACTCTGAAAATTATTAACACAAACTGCTAATTTATTTTTATTTTTCAGAGGAAAAACAAATGACACTCCCTTGCAGTGGCAATAAGGCACTAGGGCTGGCTGCATGACAACTGTCAGACTGCCTGTGTCACTCTGAAAATTATTAACACAAATTACTAATATTTTTACTTTGCACAGGGAAAAAATGATACTCACAGTGCCAATAAGGCACTAATGCTGCCTGCCTGCCTTCCTACACAACTGTCAGACTGGCTGTGTCACTCTGAAAATGTTTAACACAAATTTCTAACATTTATTTTTGCACAGGAAAAACAAAGTACTCTCCCTTGCAGTGGAAATAAGGCACTAATGCTCCCTGCCTGCCTACACAACTGTCAGACTGGCTGTGTCACTCTGAAAATTATTAATACAAATTGCTAATATTTTTATTTTTGCACAGGAATAAAATGACACTCCCTGGCAGTGGCAATAAGGCACTAATGCTGCCTGCCTGTCTTATGCTTCCTGCCTGCCTGCCTACACAACATCTGTCAATCTGGCTGTATCACTCTGAAAATTATTAACACAAACTGCTAATTTATTTTTATTTTTCAGAGGAAAAACAAATGACACTCCCTTGCAGTGGCAATAAGGCACTAGGGCTGCCTGTCTGGCTGCATGACAACTGTCAGACTGCCTGTGTCACTCTGAAAATTATTAACACAAATTACTAATATTTTTACTTTGCACAGGAAAAAAATTATACTCACAGTGCCAATAAGGCACTAATGCTGCCTGCCTGCCTTCCTACACAACTGTCAGACTGGCTGTGTCACTCTGAAAATGATTAACACAAATGTCTAACATTTATTTTTGCACAGGAAAAACAAAGTACTCTCCCTTGCAGTGGAAATAATGCACTAATGCTCCCTACCTTCTTACACAACTTTCAGACTGGATGTGTCACTCTGAAAATGATTAACACAAATTGCTAACATTTTTTTGCACAGGTAAAACAACTGACTCTCCCTTGCAGTGGCAATAAGGCACTACTGCTGCCTGCCTGCCTTATGCTGCCTACCTGCCTACACAACAACTGTCAGATTGGCTGTCACTCTGAAAATTATTAAAACAAATTGCTAATATTTTTATTTTACACAGGAAAAAAACGACACTCCCTTGCAGTGGCAATAAGGTACTAGGGCTGCCTGCCTGGCTACACGACAACTGTCAGACTGTCTGTGTCACTCTGAAAATTATTAATACAAATTGCAAATATTTTTATTTTGCAAAGGAATAAAATGACACTCCCTTGCAGTGGCACTAATGCACTAATGCTGCCTGCCTGCCTACACAACTGTCACACTGGCTTTGTCAAACTGAACATGATTAACAGAAATTGCTAACATTTTTTTTGCACAGGAAAAAGAAATGACTCTCCCTTGCAGTGCCAAAAAGGCACTAGGGCTTCCTGCCTGCCTTATGCTGCCTACCTGCTTACACAACAACTGTCAGATTGGCTTTGTCGCTCTGAAAATTATTAACACAAATTACTAATATTTTTATTTTGCACAGAAAAAAAATGACACTCCCTTGCACTGGCAATAAGGCACTAATGCTGCCTGCTTGCCTGCCTACACAATTGTCAGACTGGCTGTGTCACTCTGAAAAAATATTACAGCTCCTGACAGTGGCAGTAAGGCACAAGACTGGTACTAGACTGGCTAATAAGTCAATAGACTGGCACTAGACTGGCTAATAAGGCACTAAACTGGCTAATAAAATTGCTTTTCTGGACACTCTCTCTCTGCTTCTTCTCTCTCTGAGCTCCAGCAATGGACTAACAGGAAATACAGGCTGTCTGTGTGTCTGTGTCATTAGTCCAACCCCCGTCATGAAACAAAGATGCTAACTGGACTAGAGAGGGCAGGAAAGTAGAGAACGAGGGAAGCCAGTGTCCGAATTCCCGAAATTTACAATTAATTTTCGGACCAGGTCTGTTCAGATTTGTTTTTTTTTTCCGAATGGCCCTTGCCTTTCAGCTGGCCTGAATGACAATGAATGACCCTTATTCCTTTGAATTCCGAAATTTGTCGAACTGATTCCCACAAGCCCTAAGGAAACATTTATTTGTTAGAGACAAATCCACAAAAAATGTTTATTTTTTGTAGGGCTATGTTTTTTTTTTTATATTTTTTTTTTTTGTTTGTTTTTTTAAAGCAAAAGCCCTAAGAATAAAAATGTCCTACTGGCCTAGTGACAGCAGGTCAAGCTGTCTTGGCCAGTGGCCACTGGCCATTGTCAAGTGTCTTGAGTCTATAATTGCGGAATTTGCAACTGGTGTTATTGTTTAAGCAGCATGATGATTAGGCAGCACAAAGGGAATGGTATCAACAACAGCAATAACATGGGTGATGGAAGATGAAGGTTCCACTTTCCATGACTAGCTCCACTGACATGCCTGAGGCAGTAGCAGCACACTAGTCCCTACTTGCTGCTGCTCTATTACAGACATCTCACTGGTGGTTGGAGGAGGTGATGAGCAATGTGTCAGAGGGTCCCCTAATGTCACACTTGACATTTCTTGTTGACATGAAGAAGGCAGACTAGCAGCAGTAGCAGCAGGCACAGGACGCTGATCTATGCTCTTGACAGTGGTGTTGGTATTTCTGCGTCCTTTATCGACCACCAGTTTTGGCTTCTTCAGGATAATGTTCCACTGTTGTGAAGTGAGAGGGACCCCCATGGCCAGAGGAATGGCGTGGGTTCCCTTGATAGCTAGTCTGGATAATCTCAAATGCTTCCCTTACCACTCCTCTAACACTAGTCCCACTGCTTCACTATCACTGTTACTAGTACTACCACTAACACCAACTGCATCAATTTCAGCCCTGGAGTCTTCCTCTTCACAGTCACTAGTAATATGATGATTTCCCTAACACAAACAAGCGGCTGGACTTTCTTAGAAGTAGTAGTACTAGCACTATTGCTACTGCTTGGGGATGGCAAGTGTGATTTAGGATCCCCTGCTGTCAACCTTGGCACCATCTCCTCCTCCCCACCTTCTCCTGAGAATCACAAATCACAGTGACAGTACTAGCAGCAGGCAGAGGTAGCTGAACTGTCCTGTTTACACTGCTAGCTTTTTCTTCCTCTGCTTGTGACACTATTTTCCCATAGAGCCCTAGGGGTGATGTAGGGGGACTGGCCATCATTAGGTCTGGGGAATCAAGGCATCCAGACCCTTCAATGCTGGTAGTGGTCACTTCCTCCATCTCCTCATACTCACTGGAAGCATAACGGTCCTTCCAGGTCCTCCTTTTATTTGTATTCCATGTTCTCATAGTGATAGCAGTAACTATGAGCCTCTCCTGTCTCAATTTCACTAAGAAAATTACAGCACAACAGCCTAACACTCTCTCTCACTCTAGCTGCTTGTAATGGGTTTCACTTCTTGGAAACGTGTTTTAATAGCGAAAATGTGAAGAACATGTAAGTAAAAGGGCAAAAAGTTTGTAGCCATTGTAAAAATATCAAAGCATTTTTGACAATGGGCGAAAACAGCAAAGAGTTTAAGGGCTTTATTTAAAGAGGATTTTCTCACAAAAAAGCAGACAACCATGTGGTTTTTGCAGATTTGCAGATCAGGGGAACACAACAGGACCCTTCGGCCTACCCTTAATTATCTCCAATATAAACAAAATTCTTGAACAATTATATGACTATGATATGAAGGATTGAAAAGAACAACACTGAGTGACTAGCTGTTTTTGGTGTTTGATATATAGGGAACCTGGAGCTTGACTCTATTAGGTACGGTTAAAATCAAAAGTGGAGATGGCAGATTTTTATTCAGACATTAGTATAATATTAACCATGCTATAAGAATACAGTGTCAGTTAATTTCTCACAATGGCCTCTAATTTTCCTCCCACTGAAAACAATAGTACAGCATGTTCTGTATACAGACACTGTTAAGAGTAAATTTTCTGCTAGTAGTTGTGCACCTACAAAAAAAACAGGTCTACACTGCCCAACGCGTCCTAAAAACCACAATCAGGAGGCTGCACAAAATACAGTCAATCATGCACCCACATGCATCTCCAAAGGGCCGACTCATAAATCATACATACAATTGCCTGTTACAACCCATCAAGGATGTTCTAAGACCCTTACTGAACATTCATAGCTAACATGAACCTTCCCAACCAACACATCATCTTAGGGGTACCCTCTGCATCGTACACTACCTTACAATGTGGCAGATGGATGACCTCCCATGTTCTAATAGTAATGGGTAACCTGGCAAAGATACCCATTCACCAAAAAGATGTTCCATGTCACTTTCTATGAAGGACAGGTAAAAACAGCAAGGGGACCAACATGGTAAAAGCAGTGTGCAAAATGTGATGTTTTCACCTTAACGAGCCTCCTCCTCTAATTGGTCCTCTTAGGATACTTCAGTTCATCTGTCTGTATCTGGTTTGCCCATTTTACAAGACTCTCATTGATATCCCATCTTTCTGATACCTGTTGCTATGTTGTTCTGACCAGGCTTGTGACCCACTTCCAAAAGTATTCTTCCTGCCCCAACCTCTCAGAGATCAGGATACCACTCCAATGTTGTAAAGCCATCATCATCTCATTCACCACTGCCCCTGACATCTACAGGGGTTCCCATCATCTCCATGTTTCTCCTGTGTTTCCAGTGAAGGTATGCACAAGAGCATCAGGTGGGTGCCATGGAGCACTAGGATTCTGCTGTGTGCACCTCCCTGCTGTTCCCCTCACCACACAGAAGCCGATCTTTAGATGCAGGTGCAGGTGAACTTTCAGCTGTCTTGCCTCACCCTTGCCTCACTTGTCTCACCCACACCTGCAGAGATCCCATAACCATGAGTGACCTTTCAATTCAGTAGAGATCCAGTGTCTACTGCAGAAGGAAAATTATCTTTGGCATGGTGGAGGAGGTGGAGGTCATAAACTGATATGTCCCACAGAATCCTTAAGTTTTATGAGTTTAAGAAAGAAGAACTCAAGTCCACAAACCTCCACCAACCATGTGCTCACTAGAATGGAGAAGATGGTGTTTGCTATCTATCTCATGACTAGGAATGGGTGAAGCTTTTTTGCCTCATAAAGGAAACAGCTGAAAATGGCACTACCCAACTAGCTGGAATTTTTTCACAAAAAAAGACAGATTTTCTGCTTTTTCCTGCCAAGCTCATTGCATTGAAATCAATAGTATGACTGAATTTCACTACCACAAGGCAAGTTTCACTTCTTTTCCTGCAGGCATATATAAAAGGAATGTCAGATTCCTGTAGTAGACAATTCTGTATTTGTTAGCAAGATAAAGTAGCACAATTTTGCAGCTAGTTAGTAGAGAGAAAATACAGTGAAATTTGAGTATAGTTTAGGGTGTCTTGTAGGCAGAAAATTGGCTCCCTGTGTTTGGGGAGTCTGGATGCACTCTGGGGGAGAGGAAAGGAGAAAACAGGTTGACCCAAAATACCTTCAAAATTTTGACTGACTGAGACAGGTTGCTGTGATCCAAGTTCATTCCTGATCTGGTTGTTATCCCTAGTCTAGGGGAGACTGAGGGATTGAGAAGGAAGCAAAGTATATGTACCCTCAAATTTTGTATGACTGACTGGTAGGGATGGGATAAAGGATGAGGTGTAGCAGCTGAACCAAATGATGCATCTAACAGTGTGACAAACAAGCACAAAAACAACTGTCCTCAAAGTATTAGCAAGCTTTGTGAAAGTTAAAGTAAAAAGACATTGTTTGACACCTCTAAAAGCTTAGAGGAATATAAAGGTAGTGGGCAAGAAGCTGTGGGCAATGCTGATGCTGAGGATGACCTGATGATGATGCAGATCTAGAATATATCCCTCCAGCATCCTTCTCTTGTTCAGATACAGATGAAGTTGAGAGTGAGAGAGGGATGTTGTCATGGCCATAAAGTTAGCAGAAAAGCAAAGGCTGAATCTTCGACCACTGAAAAGGAGCAGTGTGCCTATCTTTAAACTGTTTGAGAAAACCATTGGAAAGACTGATCCTGAACAAGCAAAGATGGCAAAAAGTAAACAGTCACCCTATGAGTTATCATCAGCATCATCGCCTCGTCCAAGTCCAAGTCCCACTCAAGGGACCCAGCAGCAACAACAACAACAGCAACACAGGTTATTAACATCCACAATGTTAGATATGATAAATGCCTCTGCTGCTGCTTGAAGTGCTGCACCTTTGACACCTAGTACTAATAACAGTAGAACTGCATCAAGATCTAGCCCCGGTAGTAGTAGCAGCCCCTCAGTACATGAAGTCCACAGTATGGAGATACTTCACTAAGATCCAAATGCTATGACAAAGAAAGCCAGGCCAGATGTATTAACAGCAGCACATATGAGGGAGGAGGAGGAGGAGGAAGAAGGATGTGAAGAAGGGTTTCTACCATCTACCACACTTTGGAACACTGCTATGACCAATAAGTAATGTGTATCAGTAATCTTTTTGGTGAGAGGCAATGACAGGCCACCGAAACCACCATACAGCACCACAGATAGAGTACCCACATCAGAAGGGATCAGATGGGTCATCATCACTGGAGCCAGAGGCTCAAATCATTGGGGCCAAGCGAGGAGCAATCCATGATTTATAATTTATCTCATCATACTTTAACCCCAGGTGAGAGGTCATTGTTATTCAAAGGACGATCATCTGTTCCAACATGTAAGTTCAACAAATTTGAATGGGAAGTTGAACATTTCAAAATGATTAGGTCATTGAACTTCAAGGAATACTTTGGGGAAGATGAATTACAGACCATGGATACCAGATCATCTTTCAAGCTACAGTTAGGGAAAAAAATATTTGTATGTTTGCCCGCTGACAAAGAAATAATAAGTCCATAATTTTAATGGTAGGTTTATTTGAACAGTGACAGAGAGAATAACAACAAAACAATCCTAAAAATTGTATTTCAAAAAAGTTATGAATTGATTTGAATTTTACTTAGTGAAATAAGTATTTGACCTCTTTGCAAAACATGACTTAGTACTTGGTGGCAAAACCCTTGTTGCCAATCACAGAGGTCAGACATTTCTTGTAGTTGGCCACAGGTTTGCACACATCTCAGGAGGGATTTTGTCCCATTCCTTTTTGTAGATCCTGTCCAAGTCATTAAGGTTTCAAGGCTGATTCAAACCTTCAGCTCCCTCCATGGATTTTCTATGGGATTAAGGTCTGGAGACAGGCTAGGCCGCTCCAGGACCTTAATGTGCTTCTTCTTGAGCCACTCGTTTGTTGCCTTGCCCATGTGTTTTGGGTCATTTTCATGCTGGAATACCCATCTACTGCCCATTTTCAATGCCATGGCTGAAGGAAGGAGGTTCTCACCCAAGATTTTGCAGTATATGGCCCCGTCCATCGTCCATTTGGTGTGGTGAAGTTGTCCTGTGCCCTTAGTAGAAAAACACCCCCAAAGCATAATGTTTCCACCTCCATGTTTTAGGGTGGGGATGGTGTTCTTGGGGTCATAGACAGCATTCCTCCTCCTCCAAACATGGCGAGTTGAGTTGATGCCAAACAGCTTGATTTTGGTCTCATCTGACCACAACACATTCACCCAGTTCTCCTCTGAATCATTCAGATGTTCATTGGCAAACTTCAGATGGGCCTGTACATGTGATTTCTTATGCAGGGGGACCTTGCGGGCGCTGCAGGATTTCAGTCCTTCACGGCGTAGTGTGTTACCAATTGTTTTCTTGGCTTGAGATCATTGACAAGATCCTACTGTGTAGTTCTGGACTGATTTCTCACCGTTCTCATGATCATTGAAACTCCACGAGGTGAGATCTTGAATGGAGCCCCAGACCAAGGGAGATTGACAGTTATTTTGTGTTTCTTGCATTTGCGAATAATCGCACTACCTATTGTCATCTTCTCACCAAGCTGTTTGGCATTGGTCTTGTAGCCCATTCCAGCCCTGTGTAGGTCTATAATTTTGTTCCCGACATCCTTGGACAGCTCTTTGGTCTTGGCCATGGTGGAGAGTTTGGTATCTGATTGATTGCTTCTGTGGACAGGTGTCTTTACAGGTAACAAGCTGAGATTAGAAGCACTACCTTTAAGTGCTCCTAATCTCACCTTTTTACCTGTATAAAAGACACCTGGGAGCCAGAAATCTTGCTGATTGATAGGGGGTCAAATACTCATTTCATTCAGTAAAATGCAAATCAATTTATAGCTTGTTTGAAATGTGTTTTTCTGGATTTTTTGTTGTTATTCTGTCTCTCACTGTTCAAATAAACCTACCATTAAAATTATAGACTAATAATTTCTTTGTCAGTGGGCAAACGTACAAAATCAGCAGGGGATCAAATCATTTTTTCCCTCACTGTAAGAAGTAAATTTGACCCACAATGCATAAATAGTTCCATTAGGACTTTCTCAAATTTGATGCAACATGATATGAAAATATTCAGTAAAAATAAACATCCCTTTTCATGGAATCTGACCAAAGATGAATGAGAGGAAATTACAACATTGAAAGATGACACATCCCTAATTATAAGGTCTGTGGACAAGGGGGAGCAATAGTGTTGATTAGAGATTACAGTAAAAGTATGCAGGAGCCGTCTATCAAAAATTACAAGGGGATCCCACAAACATGGTGGCCCAAAAATACAACAGTTGATAGTTCTAGGTGTATCACAACAGTGGATTATGGCTAAGGAAGCAGCATATTTTACAGTGCAAAACTTGCCCTGTCATGTATGGTCTTCCGAATTTTCATAAATCACTAATGCAAACTTCTATGCACACATCCACTTATGTCAAAGACACTCTGGCTTTCAAAGAGTTGTTAAAACATATCAGATTGCCAGAAAAGGTGTTGCTAGTTACTCTAGATATTAAAAGCTTATACATTATAATTCCAAATGCACAGGGGTTAGAGGAAATTAAACAATTAATACTTTCCTCGACTGTCTATTCAGGACCTCCAATTGAATATTTGCTGTTTTTTCTGCAATCATGTCTTAAGAACAACTTGAAGAACAATATTTTATGCAACAAACAGGTACCTCAATGGGGGCATCAATGGCACCGGCTTACGCTAATGCATACATGCACGAGTTTGAAAGAACAACATATTAAACAACTACAATAGTGAAATATTTTTTATTTGTTGATTTATCGACAACCTGTTAATGTTATGGACCAGTACCGAATCAGCCCTATTGTTGTTCTTACAGTTCCTAAATGAGCTGGATACTCCAGTAAAATTCTCCATGGAATATAGTCCTGTGGAGATTTGTTTTACATATCTCAACATTTTTCGAGAAAGAAATAGGCTTAGATATACCTTGTTTCGGAAAAATACAGATCACAACATATTATTACACAACAACAGTTTCCACCCCAAAGTGTTGAAAAAATCTGTTCTAAAATCCCAATTTTTTAGGGTTATTAGGAAAATCCTGATCAACAATTGATGGACATGGTAGATAGACCCCCCCCTTCACATCCACTGACATTCAAGAACCGTCACAGCTGTCCAGCACTTAAGGACCAGTGGCAGTTCTGGCACATCACATACTTTTTACTCACAGCGCTCCTGCAGGAGCGCTGTGAGTAATAGCAGGGACTGAAATTGATCGCTCCAAGACCGGAGCAATGTCTTTCACTCCCCCGCTCATCGTGCCGGCACACGTGATCAGTCACATGGGCCAGCATGTCAAACTTTTCTATTTGGTCCTTAAAGGACCACCCACCCTGGGACCGCTGGTCCTTAAGGAGTTAAAGGAATTAAGTTATACAGTTCTTCTATGTGCTGCCAACCCACACTCACTGAGTTCTTAGTAGGCATGGGCAAAACTTTTTGTCTCAACAGAGAAGTAGGTGACAAATGTAACTTCTCCCTGAGTGGGAAATGTTTTACAAAAAGTGTCAATTTGATGCTTTTTCCCACCTAGCTCATGGCATTGAAATTGATGCCACCAAATGGCACTTCTCCCTTCTTTTCCTGCAGAGATAGTATATAACGAGTATCAGGTTCCCACAGCCTGCCATTCTGCATTTATTAGTTATAGGTAGGGATGGGGGAAATTTTCTCCTCAAACTGAAATTGGTGACTATGGCACTTTCCGCTTGGCGAATAATTTTCCATGAAAAATGCAATTTTTTCGCTTTTTCCCTCCTTTCTCACCCATTGAATTCAATGGGAAGAAAAATATTTCTCCACCACAAGAAACTTTTCTACAGCCAAAAAAAAGGCTGTCAGGCTCTCACAGCATGCCATTTTTTGTTTGTGAGAGGAGAGAGCAGTATGTTTTTTGGGCTAGAGAAGACAGAGAAGGGAATTGAAGTTTAGTTTAGGGAATCTTTTAGGTAGGAAATGTGTTCTGTTAGGAGAGTCAGTGGGGCACTTTGCAGAGAGGAAGGAGGTTGACCCCAAATACTCCAAAATTCCATGTGACTGGCAAGACACAGGCAGCTAGGAATCTATTTGCTTGCTGATCTTGCTGTTATTGTCTCTGTGCTGGGTGGGGAAAGACATTGTTGATTTTGTTTTTCTGTTATAATATTTTTTGGACAGACTGTGAAGAGACAACAGGGTGAAAAACTTAAAAAAATAATTAAAAAAATGAATAAATAAATAAAAAAGAATAAAGAGCTAAATATATTAGGTGACAGTGACAGACGGCTGACTGGGCTTAGGTAAGGCATCATATTGTGTACCTGTACAGTAAATAAAACATAGTGTAGTTGCGTAATGTCCAGCAAATGCACAAGGTGAAGGGGGAGGGTATGGAGCAGTGCAGGGACGTGAGTGTAAAGTAGTAGTTCAAAAACTGACTACAGCAATGGCTGCTGCAGTGTGTGCAATCAATGATGATCATCCCTCTACTCCAACAGAGGATGCAGTTTGTCAAGGTCCCAGCAAAACTTGTTCCAGCACCACTAGTGCCAGTAGAAATAAAGAACCATGTAAGAAGAACACTGAAGATGACAACAAGTCACATTCAAGTGTTGATGATGCTGGCAATAGCATAATAGAGGAAGGTATAGCATATGAACCACCTGCTGCATCAGATAGTGAGACAAACAAGAACCAAAACACCCGTAGTAGGGGACTTTGTTATAGTAAAAGTAAAAAGAAATTGTTTAAGACCTCTAAAAGCTTACAGAAATATAAGGGTAGTAGTGGGCAAGAACTGTCAGGTGATGCTGATGCTGCTGAGGATGACCTAATGATGACTGATGATGCAGATCTAGAATATATCCCTCCAGCATCCTTCTGTTGTTCAGATACAGATGAACTTGAGAGTGAGGAAGACATGGCAATAAAGTTACCAGAAAGGCAAAGCCTAAATCTTCCACCACTGAAATGGAGCACTATGCCTGTTTATAAACTGTTTGAGAAAGACATAGGAAAGGCTGACCCTGGACAAGCACAGATGTCAAAAAGCACACAGTCACCCTATCAGTCATCAAGCAGCATTGTTGGGAGACTAACGTTCTTAAAAATGAACCAACATCTCATACCATCTGAGTATCAGGAAGCAGAAACCACACATGACAGAGGAAGCCAAGACAAATATATTAACAGCAGCAAAGATGAGGAGGTGGAAGAGGGTTGTGAAAAAGGGATGCTACCATCAACCACACTTGGGACCACTGCTATGACTGATAAGTTATGTGTGTCAATAATCTGAGAAGGAGGATAGTGTATGACAATGGTAAAAACAATATACATACACAAATCACACCATGCCAGTCCCCCACCACCACCATTACAATACACATCTACCACATTGTAGGTTGTACTTTATTTATTTTTTATTATTTGATATCATCATGAATATGTGCCAGTGTCACTTAAGCAGGAAGTTAGTATTGTGGGCAAAGGACAAAAGCATTCTGCATGCTAACATATTTTCAAGTCATATGTTGCTGTAAGGACTCACAACCTTGACTTTCAGCCACTTATTTCTAAACTTCAGCCCTCAGAAGAAGTAATATTAATATGGGAAATGTAGTACCTATAGGAAATACAGATGAAAAATTTGTTAGAATAGGCGAAAAATGTGTTAACATTTGTGGAAAATTTGTTAAAATAGGCGAATAGGAGGACATTTTTGCATAGGCTTAAAGGCAACATTTTTTGCAGGAAAATTGAAAAACCGGCACGTTTTTGCGAAATGTCATGCAGGAAATTTTTCACACTTTTCAACCACCCCTGGTTATAGGGTTAGTAATGCCCATATTTAAGTGGATTCAAAATTGTAGATGTTTAATAAGTAAAGTATATGGAGAAAGTCCCATCTCTCAAACCTTTACGATTTGAGAAATATTAGCTTTTAAAGTTCCCTTTTCCGTCCCCTTCTCCTGATGTCAGCGCTCTACTAAAAGCAGGAGATCCCAGTCCTGGGACCAACTGTCGGCTCTTCAGCAAAGCCGAATCAGGGAAATTTAAAAACAATTACTTCGGGGCGTGGCCTGGCAGCCATACTGAGCGGACGCATGTTGGAGAGGCTCCGCTATTTCTGTTGGCTATCCGCTGCCATCCTGCTTTTCTGGCCAGCGTTTTGTTGTGTTTCTCCCTGCTCTTGACTGCCCAGTTGCTGAGCTCTCTGGGGGACTCTTTATTTCTTTTTTTTGACTGGACGCAACGACATCGGTACGCTTGGGCCTGAAGTCGCAGCCTTGCATGCCGCTTCCGCCCGGCGGGGAGCCGGACGTCTGCGAGAGGTGGCGGTTGAAATTTTTATTTTTTATAATTTCTCTTCAATCCCTGCCGATCGGGAACATTGCCTGGGGACACCCACGCCTGTTGGAACGCATCCTGCTGGAGAGGAGCAGTGTGAGGATACCATGGAGGCCCTGCTGGGTTTACTGCACATGGCCTGATTCTTCCTTGAATGTTGTAAGTGCCTGATTTTGCTGCTGCTTCTAGCCCCAGAGGGCATAGGCTTGCCATATACTGCCCCATTTAGCTGCAACTTACCAGTGCACCTTCTGGTTATTGTTTTTTTCCGTAGTCCCCTTCCCTTGCCAATAGGTGTATTTGATTGACCTGCTACCTACTGTGGCCCCTGGAGAGCCTACTGTCCTGCACAGTGGTGTCCCCTGTGTGGCCCTGGATTGGAGATTCCCCTGTTTGTCTCTCTTCCTATATTTGTTCCCCCATCTGCCCCGTGTATATTTATTCACTTTGGCTCTGAGCTATACATCAAGTGGAGCTGTCTGGGTGACACAGGGGCAGCTGGAGGGCCTGTTGTTGCTGTACTACTACTTGATTGCGGCTAGTCAACCTTCATACACTGCAACACTCCCCACAATATACAGTGAATGATTCTACTGCTACTTCTCAGCCCGGAGAACGTGGGCCTGATCCTGAGCTGCCCCTTTTCTTGCTAGAGCACCTTCTGATTTGTTATTTTGTCCCAATACCCTTCCCCTGCCAATAGATTTGTTGCTTGGCTTATTGCACACTGGGGCCTTGGAGGAGAGGTAGTTTTGCACAGAGGGGTCCACTATATAACTCTGGATTATAACTCCCCTTGTATGTTATTCTTCCCTGTATGTGTTCCCCCTCCTGCCCCATGTATGAATTCTCCTGAGAAACTGGAGGTCCAGTCCATTGCTTATCTTCAATTTCACAATCTCTATGCCACAACCTCAGGGGAGGCTGATTACCTGTGACTGTACTATCACCAACTACACCTTCATTGCCAGACCCTTTGTCTTTAGTGCACCTTCTATTTTGTTATTTTTCTCCCAGTGCCCTTCCCCTGCCAATAGGTCCATCTGCCTCACTTGCTGACTGCTGGAGCTTCTGGGACGCTTATTGCTCCGCATAGTGGGGCTCATTATACGACTCCGGATTGAGGATCCCCCTGTTTGTTGTTTTCCTTTATTTGTTCTCCCTTCTACCCCATGTATGATTCATCATTTAAGTTCTGAGACCTGGATCTCTGCTTACCTTTCATTACATGAATATTTTAAAGTGGTTCCAGGGAGTGAGTTGTGGAGATCCTTGTTCGTCTCCTTCCCCATGAATGTTTCCCCTTCTTCCCCATGTATTATTGAAGTGATGAGTATCATTTGAAGTTTGGGAGGTTCCGCCTGCGCCCTCCCACCCCTGCGGCAATTGTCTGCCCTACGCTGATTCTGGCTTCTGTTTATCTGCCTATGTTTGTCTTCTCAATCTCACTATGGTAAAAAAGTCATCTGAATACAGGAAGAAACTAAGTAAATTTGCTAGGAGAGCTATGGCGGTGGAGGAGGTCACGGCCATGATGGAAGCCCCTTCTGCAGTGGCGTCTCCGGCACAGTCCTCTGTTTCAGAAGATGATGATCCTAAATCTCAATTCGCAGAAATAATGTCAGCAATTGCTACCTGCCAAGCAGTCTTAACCAACAAAATCGATACAGTGCAGGTGGAGATCAATCTCCTCCGTGCGGACCAACAAAACCTACGTGAAAGCATTACTGATGTTCGCCATCGTATCTCTACTGTTGAGGATACACTCCCTCCTGTGGCTGCCACGGTGGATGAGCTGAAGAACCAAGTGCGATCCCTTCAGTCCAAGGTGGACGATCTTGAAAACAGATCTAGGCGCAGTAATGTTCGTATAATTGGACTGCCTGAGGACCGCGAAGGCCGTGCCCCTGAGCAATTCATGGAGGCCTGGATAAGGGAGCATGTTGGCATAGAGGGTCTGTCCCGGTCCTTTACTGTTGAGAGAGCGCACCGTTTACCGACAGGCCAAAGGCCTCCTGGATCTTCTCCTCGCCAGATGATTATTAAACTTTTGAATTACAGAGATCTAGATGCCATACTTCGCATGGCTCGGATGAAAGGCCAGATCCTCTTTGAAAATCACCAGATCTCTTTCTATCTGGATTTCTCAGCTGATGTCCAGCATCAAAGATGCAAATTTGTGGAAGTGAAGCGTAAACTCCGGGAGAAGAATATCTCCTATTCTACGCTATTTCCTGCCAGATTGAGAATTATACATGATGGTAATACCTTCTTCTTCAAGTCGGATTCGGAGGCTAGAGAATGGGTGGACACTCATTAGAATAATTTCATCACTTCCTGATACTGCAGCCATGGTCTTGTACTTCTGGATTTCATATGTTTCGTTTCCATGATTTTTGATAGACGCTGGGGCAGACCCCGGGGAACACAACAGCCGCCTGAACTGCTTCTGCTCCAGCTGGTTTGTTCGAGTGGAGGTCAAGCTCGCCTGGATATGGTAGTGGGGCCCGTGTGCTGGGGAGAGGCGGGGCGGGGCTGCCGCTGGACCTTGCTCCTCTGGAGAGCATGTGCTGTGGTAAATTGCCCTGAGATCTCCATTATGGAGACGAAGTTGGGAGTGAATTCAATTGTTATAATATTTGTAAAACTGCACACATGCCTGTTTTGATAATGCCATTATAATCAAATGTTTCAGTTAATTTGCCTTGACTTTACACATGCCTGGGGGGGGGGGGTGGATTGAGATTCCCCCTTTTTTTTTTTTTTCTTTTTCTCTCTTCCTATCTCTCCCTCTCTCCTTTTTCTTTCTCTCTTTCTCCTCCTCCTCCCAGACGTATCAATGTTTTGCACTGCCTTTACTCTGCGGGTATCTGCTGGCGTGTCCTGGGCAGTGGTCGGACATTGCTTTGCTGTTATTAGTACTCGCAACTTTTTGCAGCTGTTAATTTTAATTTTGATTTTATATTCCATGCCGCCTCCGACCTGCCCAGGGACTGCTAGGTTGGGATGTTTCATTGGGAGTGATGTCCATGTTATGTTTATGATTGTATGTATATGATCATATATACCTGTTTGCCTATATATGTCAATATGGGTTACTGTTTTGAGAGACATTCTTGCTTGAATGGCACTGTCATGCATCCTTTGGGCGGTGGATTGATGCTTAGCTGTTGTGCTCTGGCTTTTAGGTTCTTGGAGATTGCTGGAATCTATTTTTTTTTTTTTTTTTTTTTACTAGTGCCTCCGATCCGCCCGAGGGATGCTGGGGACAGGGACATTGAATGGGAGTAATGTCTGGCTGTGGCCCGGAGATTGACCTCCTGTGTGAGGGGGGAGGTTCTATTCCAAAAATGGCTATGGCGGTGAAGCTACTGGGCCTTCTCTTATAGGTCATTGGGTGATGCTGTTATATCTATGCTTGCTCTATTTTGCTGGTGCGGGGGGTGCGGTGGGATTCTCTATGTTATGTTTCACTGCAGGTTGCTTTTGGTATTATTCTACTGTAGTGGGGGCGGGGGGTGTGGATGGGACTATTAGTGCCCAAGGCACTTACAGGTTAATTGGTTCATGTCTGTTGTGGGTGGGCGAAGGGTTGGGTGTTTTGGCTGCCAGGCCGTGGGAATGGGTTGTTTAAGGGATGAAATCTCTGTCGGGTTGGGGGTGATGGAGATAGGGTGGGTCGTTCTGGTAAGGGTTAGGGTGGTTGTTCAGTTAGGGATCCCTCTTCCTCTCTCTTCTGGGCCGGGCGCTCCTCGTACCCAACGGATCCCGCCAAGTGGCCAGGGGTGTAGCACATTCCACTTATTTCAGGGATGACATTACTGACTTGTAAATTTTTATCCTGGAATGTGCGTGGCTTGAATGATGCTGTAAAACAATCTTTTTTTTTTTTTTTTTTTTAAATATATTTTATTAACAGACCATTCCATACACATACAAGGAAAGAAGTACATAAAAAATCTTACAGATACTTCAATAGTATGTAAACATTCATAACAATAAAAAGAACAGATGCATATGAATAAGGTGTATGGAGTCGATCTGAGTTTTTTATAAGAATACAACCCAAACTCCAAACCTCTAACCTTCCTAAATTTAACCTACAGTCCCCGATCCCAGATCCTCTCTCCCCCGAGCCCGCAGCACCCCCCCAACCCCGCCCATATGCCAAAGATTCCACAAAAACCCGAGATGTAAAAGTCATACACAAAGATACACACCAAATAAACATTCCACCATCCACACAACAAGCGGATATGAGCACAATCAGACAGCTCCAATAGGTTGCACATCATCGGGAGGTACAGTAGCATTCGCTCTAGCCGTCCACCAAGTTTGCCATTTCCCCCAGATCTTATCAAATTTGGCCAAATTACCTCGGTGTAGATAAACCAATTTCTAATGTGGAAAACATTGTCTAACCAGATTTATCCACGCTCTACAGTTGGGAGCTCTGTTTGACATCCAGTGCAGGGCCACCACCTTCCTCGCCATCACCAATAGCTCGCCCAAGAGAGTCCTGTCACTTGCATCCTCAATCTCATCAGGAAAAGCAGACAATAGACAGATCTTTGGGGTCACAGGAACAGGTCTTCTCAATACCAAGGCCATAATGCGCACTACATCATTCCAAAACCCCCTCACTCCAGGGCATTCCCAAATCATATGCAAGTATGTACCTTGAACAGTATCGCATCGAAGACAACGATCGGATCCAGAACCTCTCATTTTAAACAGTCTGACCGGTGTGTAATAAATTCTATGTAAAATATTCAACGAATCATTTGATGCCTAGTCGATGTCGCGACCATAGCTGGTCCCATCTTAGCCAAATCCCATTCCCAGTCTTCCAGTGGACCCAAATCCGTTTCCACCTAGCCCTGGACGGAAACTCCTGTCGCCCCATATGAGAATCTAACCACTAATAAATGAAAGAGAGAGGCCTCGGAGGCTCAAGAGCCATCAATCTAGTAAGAAGCGGAAATGTAGAGATCGTCGGAACACGGTCACCCCACTGAGCTCTTAGAGCGTGTCTGATACATAGATATGAATAAAAAAAGATTATGTGGTATATGATATTCCTCATGTAGTTGTTCGAAAGATTTCAATTGGTTATCTCGATATAATTGCCCAAGAGAGTCAACCCCAAGTCTAGCCCACAGGGGGCCAAACTCACTATCCAGTAGATGATGTAGTCCCGCAGCGCCCCCAGGGGGGTATCCGGATCCATGGCTATATATCCCGGGAGCTTTTTCAGCTCCATCCACTCTCCATATAGGGCTGTTACTAAAGGAAGTTGAGTTTTAAAAACAGCGGGGGCCGCTATGCAGAAACTGGGATAGCCTATAGGCAGGCTGTAATAGTAGTGTATCTATTTGTGTAGTCTGGTAACAGGGTCGGGGAGAGACAAAATCAATCGCATAACGACATTGCGCTGCCAAGTAGTACCTATAAAAATCAGGCAAGGCAATTCCTCCCTCCCGTTTAGATCTCATGAGTGTAGTTAGTTTGAGTCTAGCCCGATTCCCCCGCCATATAAATCGCAAAATTATTTTATCTATCTGTCGGAAATACTTTTTGGGAATGGGAATTGGGGTATTTTGAAAAATATTTGGGCAAGAAAATCATTTTAATAAGATTTTATCTTCCAATAACATTTAAAGGCAGTTGAAGCCATGCCATCATTTTTTCGCTAAAGTATTGGATAGTAGGTACCAGATTCAGCTCCAAAAAGGAGTCCGTCACAGTTGTCACCCGAATCCCTAGATATGAACACTCAGTCACATAAGAAAGCGGGATGTCAGGTGGGGGAGAGTTCCGCAGATCGCCATCAATCGGAATTAAGGAGGACTTAGTCCAATTAATTTGAAACCCAGAGTATGTACCAAAATCATCTACCAACTGTAACGTAGTCCGCAAGGAGCTCCCATCATCACCCAAAAAGAGTAAGATGTCATGAGCATACAATGCAAGCTTCTCCTCCCTACCCTCTATTCTGAGTCCCTGAATCAGCGGGTTAGCACGGATTAAAACAGCCAGGGGTTCCAAGGCCAAGGCAAACAGGCCGGGCGAGAGTGGGCAGCCCTGTCCAGTGCCAAGAGAATGGTTGTGAACTCAGTCCATTCGTCACCACAGAGGCCTTGGGCCTACTATATAGTATATGAATCCATTTAATAAAGGAGGGACCAAACCCAAAACCCCGGAGAACAAGCCAAAAGGTATGGCCACTCAACGGAGTCGAAAGCTTTAGATGCATCAAGAGATGCTATCACCCGACGTCCGGTGTTATTGTGAGGAAGTTGGATGAGCATAAACAATCGTCTAAGATTATGTGACGTCGATTTACCTGGAATAAATCCAGTTTGATCCTCATGAATGATGGACCCCAGTACTTTATTCAGTCTGGTGGCTAAGATTTTCGCCACAATCTTTGCATCCGTGGTCAATAGAGAAATGGGCCTATAGGAGTCACAAATTCCCGTATGCTTTCCTGGTTTGGGCAACACAATAATAGAAGCATTATTCATTGAATTCGGAAAAAAAACATTGTCAATAGCAGCATAACAAGTATTCAAAAGATGGGGGGCCAAGACATCCGCAAATTCCTTATACCATTCCACAGGAAGACCATCCACACCCGACTCCTTGCCCGTCGGCAAACCACAAATTGCCTCCACCACCTCCCTAAGAAGTATAGGAGCATCTAACATTCGCTTATGTTCAATAGAGAGTTGCGGAAGGTCACACTGATCAATAAAACAGGAAATCTGTGCCTCAGAACGGGCAAGTCGAGATTCATATAAATGGGAGTAAAAGAGCTGAAATCGCGAGTCGATCATCTGCGGATCAAGAATCAGTACTCCCCCAGGATCCCGAAGTGCAGAAACCGACGGAGTCCCCCTATGCTGATTAACAAGATGAGCCATTAGCCTGCCTGCCTTATTTCCATTTTCAAAAATATTCTGTTTCAAATAAAAAACATGACGGGCATTCAGCTAAGACAATTTTATAGAATATCGAAGTGAGCAAGAGACGAATCTAGCATATGAGGCCGTCTCCCTGTCTTCCACGAACTGTTTTTCCGCTTCTGCAGCAGCAGATTCAAATACCTCCACCTCCCTAGATATAAGTCTATTTTGCATAGATATGAGAGAAATCAAGGAGCCCCTCGCAGCCACCTTGGCAGCCTCCCAAACAACACCCTGAGCAGCTGAGCCAACATTATTGACAAAATATTCACCAAGATCCTCCCTATGTTTAGATACCAAATACTCATTGTTCAACCATATGGGGTTAAATCTCCAGACTCTAGATCGTGGTCCTCGGTCCCGCTGAAGGGTCAATAGTAATGGAGAGTGGTCAGAAGCCACTCTGGTCAGAAAACAGCAGTCTGAAACCGAATTCAAGGTCATTTGATTAGTAAACACATAATCGATCCTAGACAATGTTTTATATGTGGCCGAGTGGCACGAGAACCCCCGATCCTGCGGATGAAGAGTCCGCCATACGTCTATAAAACCTAGGTCGCCGATGAGACTGAGGAAGGCATCTGTATGCAATTTGGAATCAACCGCTGAGCAGCCCAATCTGTCTAGGTCAGGGTTAGTAGCGATATTAAAATCGCCCATACAGACTATATGATGTTGTGACTTATCAGAGACATAAATAAGCATATCTCCAAGAATTGAGGGGTCAAAAGGCGGTGGTATATAAACATTCATCAAGACAAACAGAGCTCCCTGCAGTGTACATGTCAAGAAAATGTATCGTCCCTGAGGATCAGTCTTAAGATCAACGAGTTCGAAGGAAACTAGTTTAGAGATAAGAATAGAAACACCGGTGGCATGATAATGACTCTGTAACCATTGTCTCCTAAGGGACAAAACTCTCCCTGCAGTAAGATGGGTCTCCTGCAGCATGACAACCCCCGGAGTCTGCCTCTTAATGTGATTCAAAACTAAAGAGCGTTTTATGGCATCATTCAATCCACGCACATTCCATGAGAGGAATTTACAGGTTAGTGGTATCATTACAGAGAATAAATATGATATTTGCATCCCTGGCCAGACGGCAGGGATCGGCAGGAGCAAGGAGCGCCTGGCCCAGGAGAGAAAGGAGAGAGTAAGTGAACAACTAACCCAATCCCTAATAGAACAGCCCGCCCTATCTCCATCACCCCCAACCCAACAGAGATTTTATCCCTGAACCAACCCATTCCCGTGGCCTGGCAGCCAAAACCACATCCCCTACCCTCCCGTCCAACACCCATAAACCAAAAAACTAGTATTTACCCAAGTCACAAACAATGCACAATCCCATAGATATGCACACAGATTGATATAGGCGCAAATAGGCAAACCATGTTAATAACAGTAGTGCAACTCAGCAGCTAAATGAGGTCCCCAGATTTATTAAGTATGCCTTCCACTTGATCATCTCATCCCAACATCCTCCAGGCGGAGCAGAGGCGTCATAAAATCATAATCCGAAGCAAATAGCTTCAAGAGATTTAAATGCCGACTCACGGCAAGAACAGCATCCAGCCTCCGCCCAAGGCATGCAAGGAAGTACCAACATAGCAATAGCCTTACATAACAACACATATATGATTAACATAATATTAACATAGTGGGGTAGAGAGAGAGGGAAAAAAAATCCCCCCCCCCATGATAGATAGAGATGCTCACCAAATTATACATTTGCAATGACATCATCAAAGAAGGCCTTAAGTCATTTGTATTGAGCAATTATATAACATCTCTCGTTTTACCACATCACCATATCAGAAATCTTGAAGCTGTTCTTCAATAAACATAAACTCCGGACACTCGAAGTCCAGACATGGCAGCACTCAGCCTCCCCAGCATATAAATGCAATAGTGGTCTGTCCTATTAGGCATGTTCTCCATCCAATTAGAGCAGTGGGATATGGGTCAAGTCAAACGGTCACCATGTCCCTCAGGATCCATTGTTGGCATCCAGCAAAGTTCAGGGAGATAACTATGTGAGATCACATGTATTAAGGTCCATGAAAGCAATATCAGGAGCTGATGAGGGAGCCCTAATGAGTGTCCACCCACTCTCCGGCCTCTGATTCCGATGTGAAGAATATGGTGTTACCATCATGGATAATCCTCAGCCTAGCAGGAAACAACATGGAATAGGAAATGTTTTTCTCTCGTAATTTGCGCTTAATCTCCGCAAAGCGGCGTCTCTGATGCTGGACATCAGCTGAGTAATCCGGATAGAAAGAGATGTGTTTGTTCTCAAACAGGATTCAGCCTTTCACCCTGGCCATACGAAGGATAGCATCTCGATCCCTGTAATTCAGAAGTGTAATAATCAGCTGCCGAGGAGAAGATCCAGGAGGTCTCGGGCCCGCTGGCAAACGATGCGCCCTCTCAACAGTGAAGGATGGTGAGAGACCCTCTGTACCAACATGTTCCTTTATCCAGGTCTCCATGAATTGCTCAGGGGCACAGCCCTCACAGTCCTCCGGCAGCCCAATTATACAAACGTTGTTGCGTCTAGATCTGTTTTCCAGATCATCCACCTTGGATTGCAGAGAACGAACTTTATTCTTTAACTCATCCACCGAGATAACAACAGGGGTAAGCATGTCCTCCACAGTAGAGATACGTTGTTGAACATCCGTAATGCTTTCACGTAAATTCTGTTGATCTGCACGTAAAAGATTAATCTCCACTTGTACCGTGTCAATTTTGTTAGTCAGGACTGCCTGACAAGTATCAATTGCGGACATTATTTCTGCAAATTGGGACTTGGAATCATCTTCCTCGGAAGCTGAAGACTGTGCCGGCGAGGTCGCCGCAGAAGGGGCCTCCAACACGGCCGTGACCTCCTCTGCCGCCATTGCTCTTCTAGCAAATTTACTCAATTTCTTCCTATATTCTGAAGCTTTTTAACCATAATTGAAGTAAGAAAGCAAGTATAGGTCAGAGTAATACAGGCCAGGCCAGAGAGGAGTGGACAAGTGCCGCCAAGGTGGGCGGGCGCAGACGGGACCCTTCAAATTTTTTACATGCATATCTTGGCTCACGTTAGCTTGACAAGCATTCAGACTTCTCATATAATATGGATCAGAGCAGCATGTCAGACTCTTCTCAAATATACACGGGGCAGAGGGGGGAAACATATAGAGGAGAGAAATAGGGCAAACAGGGGGAGTCCGCAGCGATAAGCTGGCTTCAATTGAGAGCTGGTAGGGCAATGTCAAATTTTCTAGGTACACCTGCACAGTTGACCCAGAAAGTCCTGAGACAGTAGATATATATCACAGAATGGAGTAGTTTCAAGGAACGTGCATTCAAGTTGTCTGTCCAGTATTATGCTGAAACTGAATAATGGATTATATACGGGGCAGTAGGGTAAAACATATACAGGAAAGGAGACGAACAAGGGGATTGTGTGGCAGATGGAGATGTCCAGTCGCAGGCCAGCAGCGGTGCAGCAACAATAGGCCCTCCAGCCGCCCTCACGGCTTAACTACAGTCCCATGGAATGCAACAGACCTGCAGTCCTCCTTGGAAAACTTTTTAAGAGCACCAGTGAGCAACAATTTATAGAATATACCTGCTGGCTAGGAAAGGGCACTGGGAGAAAAATAAAAAATGGAAGATGCACTAGTATCAGAAGGTCTGGCAGTAAGGCTTAACTAGCCATTTGTACATGGGGCAGGAGAGGGAAACAAAGACAGGGAAAAAAAAAACATACAGGGGGGTCCACCATCCAAATTCTAGCAGCCAGTTCCACTGCAGCGATTAGGATTGCACTTGTTAAGAGCAGGCTTCACCACCATTCCACAATTTCCAAATATATATATAGCCACTTACAGAATATGTCTGCAGGATCCTCAGTAAGTGGAGCAAGAAGAGCAGCAGGACCTCCACAGCGCCACTTCATGAATTCCCCAGCAGGCTATGCCATCGACCAATATATACTCCTCCGATGCCGGGAGCGGCACTCCAGACTGCGGCCGCAGGCCTCCAACACACGAGTGTCGCCGCAGACCTCGAATCACTTGAAACACAGCCCAGGCGGGCATAGCAGCAAACAGGGAGCAAGGATCCGTTGAGATATATATATAAAAAAAAAAACACCTCGCTGCAGGGATGGCAACAGATTTCTTTCTCCGTTATCAGAGCCTTAAAAAAATAGAAACTGCAACCGCCGCCTCTCATAGCCGTCTGGCTCCATGCCGGGTGGAAGCGGCACGCAAGGCCGCGGCTTTAGGCCTAAGTGTGCCAATGTTACTGCTTCCAGCCAAATTTAAAAAAAATAAGAAATAAAGAGTCCCCCAGAAAGATCAGCAGCTGGGCAATCAGGGGCAGGGAGTTACACAGCAGATCGTTGGCCACAAAAGCAGGATGGCAACGGATGGCCAACAGAAATAGCGGAGCCTCTCCATCTTGCGTCCGCTCAGTATGGCTGCCAGGCCACGCCTGTAAAACGATATTTAGTTTTGAACCACGTCAGGAAGCAAACTCCAGGGGTGGTTATGTTGCAGGAAACCCATCTTTCTGCAGGTAGAGTTCTGTCTCTTAGGAGGCATTGGATACAGAGTCATTATCATGCCACGTATTCCACATATGCCAGGGGCGTTTCCATTCTTATTTCTAAATTGGTTTCTTTCGAATTCATTGATCTTAAGACTGACCCACAGGGACGCTACCTCTTCCTAACGTGTAAGCTGCAGGGAGCTCTGTTTGTCTTAATGAATGTTTATGTACCACCGCCTTTTGACCCATCGGTTCTCCAGGACATGCTTATATTTGTTTCTGATAAGATGCATCACCATATAATTTGTATGGGTGACTTTAACATAGCTACTAATCCTGATTTGGATAGATTTGGTGGGATGGTGATTGATACTAAATCACATAGAGATGCCTTCCTCAATCTCGTGGGTGATATGGGACTTGTTGATGTATGGAGGACTTTCCACCTGCGGGACCGGGAATTCTCATGCCATTCGGCCACTTATAAAACTCTATCTAGAATTGATTATGTGTTTGCTAACCAGCTGGCTTTGAACTGGGTTACAGATTGCTGTTTTCTAACCAGGGTAGCCTCTGACCATTATCCGCTCTCATTGTCTTTATATCGAGACCAGAGACCAGGGCCCAGAGTTTGGAAGTTTAGTCCCATATGGTTGACTAATACGCAATTGCTATCTAGGCATAGAGAAGATTTATGTGACTATTTTGCCAACAATGTTAATTCTGCTGCTCAGGGTATTGTTTGGGAGGCTGCTAAAGCAGCTGCAAGGGGTTCTCTGATTTCTCTCATATCTACACAAAATAAACTTAGAACTGGAGAAGTGGAGGTTTTGGAATTGGAGGCTGCAGAGGCGGAAAGACAGTTTGTGGGGAATGGGGATTCCGCGTCCTATGCTAAGTTTGTTTCCTGCTCGTTGCGATACTCTGTAAAACTTTCTGAGCTGAATGCCCGTCAGGCTTTTTATATGAAACAAAATATTTTTGAAAATGGGGACAAGGCGGGAAAACTTTTGGCTCATCTTGTTCGTCAACATAGAGGGACTCCGTTGCTTTCTTCACTCCGGAATCCTGAAGGTGAATTGATACTCGACCCGCGGATGATTAATTTGCAGTTCCAGCGTTTCTACTCTCATCTCTATGAGTCTCGGCTAACCCGCTCTGACTCTCAGATATCTCACTTTATTGACCAATATGACCTTCCGCAACTTTCCTTAGAACATCGACGCATGCTAGATGCTCCTATACTTCTTAGAGAGGTCATGGAGGTGATTCGTGGTTTGCTGGCGGGTAGGGCCTCGGGTGTTGATAGTCTTCCTGCAGAGTGGTATAGGGAATTTGCGGATGTCTTGGCCCCTCATCTCTTGAATACTTATTATGCTGCCATAGATGACGGACGTCTTCCGGATTCCATGAACAACGTTTCCATTATTGTATTGCCTAAACCGGGAAAGGATCCGGAGCTATGTGACTTTTACAGACCTATTTCCCTTTTCACTACGGATGCAAAAATTGTGGCGAAAATACTGGCGAATGGCCATACCTTTGGCATGTGCTTTGAGGTTTTGGATTTGGTCCATCTTTTATTAATTGGATACGCATCTTATATGGTAACCCCAGGGCTTCTGTGGTGATGGGTGGACATAGCTCACAGTCTTTTTCCTTACATTGTGGCACTAGACAGGGCTGCCCTCTCTCACCTGGCTTGTTTGCCCTAGCCCTGGAGCCTTTGGCTGTTTTGATTCGTGCTAATCCATTGATCCGTGGACTCAGTATTGCGGGCAGAGAGGAAAAGATTGCATTATATGCCGATGACATTCTACTCTTTCTTGGTGACGACGAGGATTCCCTGAGGAATACGCTACAGTTGGTGGATGATTTTGGCACATATTCCGTATTTCAGATTAATTGGACTAAGTCCTCTTTGCTCCCGCTTGATGGTGGTTTGCGGAGGTCTTGCCCACCGGAGGTCCCGCTTTCTTATGTGGCTGACTGTACCTACCTGGGGATTCGGGTGGCAGCAACGACAGACTCCTTTTTGGAGATTAATTTATTGCCTGCTATTCAATCTTTTAACGATAAAACAATGACATGGCTTCACTTGCACTTGAATGTGATTGGTAGGTCGAATCTTGTTAAAATGATCTTTTTGCCCAAATTCTTATACATTTTTCAGAACGCGCCGGTGCCTATTCCTAAAAAATATTTCTGACAAATAGACAAAATTATCTCACATTTCGTATGGCCTGGGTGTCGGGCTAGACTTAAGTTGACTACTCTTATGAGATCGAAGCATGAGGGGGGAATTGCCTTGCCCAACTTTTACAGGTATTACTTGGCAGCACAATGTTGTTATGCGCTTGAGTTTGTTTCTCCCAGACCTCGATATCAAACTACTCAGATAGATGCACTATTATTACAGCCTGCTTATGAGCTACCCCAGTTCTTGCATGGCGGCCCCGCAGTTTTTAAAATTTGGACTACATTCGCTGTAACTCTATATGAGTTTGGAAGGAGCTGAAGAGGTTACTGGGATATGTGGCCATGGACCCGGACACCCCCTTGTGGGGCGCAGCGGGGTTACATCACTTGCTAGGTAGCGAGTTTGGTCCTCTGTGGGCTAGATTCGGGATTAGTACTCTTGGACAATTGTATCATGATAACCAGCTGAAATCTTTTGCACAACTACATGACGAATACCGTCTGCCACACAATCTTTTCTGTTCTTATTTATGCACCAGACATGCTCTTAGAGCCCAGTGGGGAGATAGGGCATCGATGATAGCTACATTCCTGCTTCTTACTAGATTGAGGACCGTTGAGCCTCCGAGACCTCTCTCTTTTATCTATCAATGGCTGGAATCTCACATGAGATTTCGGGAATTTCCTTCACGGAATAAATGGGAAATGGATTTGGGCCCATTGGAGGATTGGGAGTGGAACATGGCTAAGGAGGTGCCAGCTCAGATGGCGACATTGACTAGACATCAAATGATACAGCTGAATATTCTTCACAGAATTTATTATACACCAATTAGACTGTTTAAAATGAGGAATTCTGGTACTGACCACTGCCATCGATGTGATAATGTTCAAGGCACGTATTTGCACATGATTTGGGAGTGTCCTGAGATTGGGAGGTTTTGGTCAGAGGTAATGCGTATTGTGACCCTGGTGTTGGGACGACCTGTACCTGCGACTCCAAAGATTTGTTTACTGTCTATCTTCCCCAATGAGATTGAGGAGGCTAATGACAAATCTCTTCTGCGTGAGCTCTTGGTGATGGCAAGAAAGGTGGTGGCCCTGAATTGGATGTCAGACAGGGCTCCCAATTATAGGGCGTGGATTAACCTGGTTTCACAGTGTTTTCCACATTATAAATTGGTTTACTTACACCGAGGTATTCCAGCTAAGTTTGATCAAATCTGGGGACGGTGGCAGGCCTGGTGGACAGCTAGGGCAAGTACTTCTGTAGCTGACGGCGATGTGTATCTTGTTGTACGATGGGATTTTGTGACACTGGCTGGTGGGTGGGGGTTGGGGGGTGCTGCGGGCCTGGGGGAGAGAGGAACTGGGATCGAGGGATATAGTTTTAACTTAGGTTAGATGTTTGAAGTTTGGGTTGTATTATTATAAAAACCTCAGGTCGACTCTGTACGCCCTGTTAATACGTATCTGTTCTTTTTAATATTATACATGTTTGCATACTCCTGCTGTACTTGAAAGATCTTACTTGTACCTTTTTTTTCTTTGTATTTGTGTGGAGTGATCTGATAATAAAATATATTAAAAAAAAAAAAAAAAAAAATTACTTCATTGGAACAATTTACAAAGTGTGCCTGGTTTGCAAGCACACTTTGTAGATCGTCCCAGTGAAGTAGTTCTTTTTAAATATCTCTATTTCGGCTTTGCTGAAGAGCCTCCTCGACTCACACAACTCAAATTTCCTTCTGTCAGCAAAGGATGGGTGAAAGTTGTCACCATATTCTAGTGAGAAATTCTGCAAAAAACATGTTACTGTCCACTTTTCCACGAGAAAATCCGCTTTTAAAACAAAGTAAAATTTCCTTGTTTTTTGTCCATTGGCCAAAATTTCCCACCAGTTTTTCAGTGGCTAGAAAATTTCCACCTATTGATTTATGTTGTCACTATGAGAAGTAAAAGGAGGAACTGGCAGGACCCTTGTTATGTGTACACTGAGTCTGCGGAGGAGGAGGAAGTGATTAGCAGTACTGAACCAATGCTGCCCAGTCCCTCTAAATCACCCCAAGGGATCGTGGGGAATTTAATGGGAAGGAAGGGAGAAAAGGGAATGGGAAGGGAGGGAGAAAAGAGTAGTACTAGTGACAACAGGACAGGTGAGCTACCTGTGCCTGCTGCAAGACGTGCTGCCCCTGCTGCCAGTGCCACCATTGCTGTACATGCAGCCACCATTGCTGTACCTGCTGCCAGATGTGCTGCCCCTGCTGCCACTAGTGCTTTATCTGCTTCCAGACGTGCTGCCCCTGCTGCCACCAGTGCTGTACATGAAACCACCATTGCTTTCCCAGCTGCCTCCAGTGCTGTACCTGCTGCCAGTGCTGAACATGCTGCCACCAGTACTTTGCCTGCTACTAGTGTGTCTTGTAGTACTCAGAAGGGGGGGAGGAGAAAATGATACAGAGTGTGATAGGAAGAGACCCTAAGTCACCCTTGGCATCCCCAAGCAGTCCCGCCAGTGCTAGTAGTACTACTACTAAGAAGGTCCAGCAGCTTATTAGTATTAGAAGTGAAGGAGGGGGTAATCAACAACAATATACACTTATTACTAGTGACTGTGAGACTGAGGAGGAAGACACTGCAGCTGATCTTGATGTGGTTGGTGTTAGTAGTAGTAGCAGCAGAAATGGTGAAGCAGATGTAGTGGTAGGGGAAACATTTGATAGACCACTTCCCTTCACTATAGTGTCAAAGTGGAACAGGATCCTGAAGACTAAGAGGCCAGAACTATTGTTGGGGGAGAGCAGGGACACAATTAATATTACCACCAGCAGGAACACACATCAGCTGCTTGTCCCTGCTGCTACTGCTGCCAGTCTGCCTTTTTCATGTCACCAAGAAATGGCAAGTGTGACATTAGGGGACCCTCTGTCACATTGCTTGTCACCTCTTCCGAGCAGCAGTGAGATGTCTGTAATAGAGCAGCAGTAGCAGTACATAGGGGCTAGTCATGGTGGTGGTGATGATGATGGTGGAGAAGCTGGGGTGGAAGAGACATTGATTGACTTTTTTATCAGAAACTGTAAAGGAATTGGAGTGAGGGATGAGGATGGGCATCCCCACCACCACTAGCAGTGACATTTTGGAATTTGAGAAATTTACAACTGCTCTAATTCCTGCTACTATTGAGATGCAAGTGCAGCAGGATGCTGAAGAGCAAGCCGGTGTGCCACAGACCACCGTGGACACAGTGGGAATGGGGTCAACAAGTGATGCTGGACTAGGACAGGTTCCACTTGTCAGCTCAAGCACTACTCCTGAATCTGAGGCAGTAGCAGCAACAGTAGCAACATTATCCGCTGCCACAGACAGTGAAAGTTAATGTGGAGTACAAGGAGAAAGAGGCCATTCTTCTCCACCTGTTCCCTAACCCCTGAAGTCATGGGTGTGGGGCTACTTTTCTCTTGTGGCAGGCAAAGTGCAGTCATCAGTAACGGCACTGTGCACAATTTGTGACAAGTCAGTGAGAAGAGGAAAGGAGGGAACACACTTTGTCACGACCATCCCGATATCACACATGAAACACAGACACCATGACATCTATGTCAAACATGTTAAAGCCAAACACCCACCAGAGAAATCAAGAACCACTGTTGCTGTAGCCCCTGGCTCTCCAGAAAGGCAACAAGAGGCAAGGCAGAGATCAAAGAGGAGTAAGAATAGAGAAACCCAGGCAGTGACTGGAAGTTCAATGATGAGCGAAACAACTAGCTCACCATCTCCTTCTTTCTCTAGGGTAATTAAATCTTCCGCCAATCCACCTCATTCATCATTACCTCCCCCACCAAAGCAGTGGCAGTTCATGTCCACCCTTTGCACACTGTGTGGTGCATTGATGACACATGGCAGTGTGGTGGAGGAGAATATCAAGCAGCATCTGAGGAGATTTCATCCAGCAGAATTTGCTAAGATGGTGGAAGGAGGATTTATCATTACTAGGGATGGACGAAAATTTTTGCCACAAACTGAAATCGGAGAATAATGACACTTTCCGCTTACCGAATAATTTCTCGCGAAAAGTGCCGATTTTCCACTTTTTCCCGCCTTTTCCGTCCAGTGAAATCAATGGGAAGAAAAGTTTTCTACAGCCATATAAAAGACTGTCAGGCTCTCGCAGCTTGCCATTTTGTGTTTGTGAGAGGAGAGAGCAGCACCTTGTTTGATCTAGAAAAGACAGAGAGGGGAATCTTATAGTAGAACAATTGTTCTGTGTAAGTGTTTATTAGGAGAGTCAGTGAGGCACTCTGGGGAGAAGAAGGGAGGAAGGAGGTTGACCCCAAATACTCCAAAATTCCATGTGACTGACAGGCAAGATACAGGCAGCTAGGGATCTATTTGCTTGCTGATCTTGCTTTAATTGTCTCTGTGCTGGGTAGGGAAGACTGGGGAAAGACTTTGTTGATTTTGTTTTTCAGTTAAAATTTTTTTTGGACACACGGTGATAAGACAACAGGGTGGACAACTTAAAAAAAAATAAATAAAAAAGAATAAAGAACTAAATATATTAGGTGACAGTGACAGGCAGCTGACTGGGCTTAGGCAAGGTATCATACAGCTCCATCACTGTACCCGTACAGTAAAAAAAATGTAATGTCCAGCAAACGTACAGGGGGAAGGGGGTGGGGTGGAGCAGTGCAGGGATGTGAGAGTAAAGTAGTAGTTCAAAAACTGACTGCAGCAATGGTTGCTGAAGCATGTGCAATCAGTGATGATGATGATCCCTCTATTCCAAGGGAGGATGCAGTTTGTCAAGATCTCAGCAAAACTAGTTCCAGCACCACCAGTGCCAGTAGAAATAAAGAAGCAAATAAGAAGAACAAGTCGCATTCAAGTGTTGATGATGCTGGCAATAGCATAATAGAGGAAGGTGTAGCCACTGAAGCGACTGCTGCATCAGACAGTGAGACAAACAAGCACCAAAATACCCATACTCAAAGTAGTAGGAACTTTGTTACAGTAAAAGTAAAAAGAAATTGCTTGAGACCTCCAAAAGCTTAGAAGAATATAAGGATAGTAGTGGTCAAGAACTGTGATGGGATGCTGCTGAGGATGACCTAATGATGAATGATGATGATGCAGATCTAGAATATATCCCTCCAGCACCCTTGTCTTGTTCATATACAGATAAAGTTGAGAGTGAGGATGATGACAGGGCTATAAGGTTAGCAGAAAGTAAAAGTCTGAATCTTCCACCACTTTTAAGGAGCACTGTGCCTGTTTATAAACTGTTTGAGAAAGCCATTGGAAAGTGTGTCCCTGGAAAAGCACAGATGTCAAAAAGCACAAAGTCACCCTATCAGTCATCATCAACATAATTGTCTCTTCAAAGTTCAAGTCCCACTCAGCCACACACACACCTGTTTTGAGTACCCAGCAACAACAAAACAGGTTAACATTCACAATGTTAGCTATGACGAGTGCCTCTGCTGCTGCTGCTGTAAGTGCTGCAACTTTGACACCTAGTAGTAGTGGCAGTAGAATTGCATCAACATCTAGCCCCAGTAGTAGTAGTAGTAGCAGTAGCAGCACCTCAAGAACCCCTCATTCCATGAAGTCCACAGTATGGAGATACTTCACTCAGGATCTTTAAGCTTAGCATGTTGCTATCTGTTGTCTATGCAAAAAGCCCATGAACAGGGGGAAAGCAGGCTCACACCTAGGCATCTCCTCTTTGAGATCCCACCTGAAGCACAACCAAAGGTCTGACTGGGACACACACTGTCAGCAGGCGAAAGGTGCCACAACTAGCAACAGCAGAAGCACTTTAAAATGTTTCTAGGGCTGAAAAAAGAAGTAGTGAAGCTATTTATGTGTCAAAGAGTGTGCTATTGCCAGTGCCAACAGTTAGTTCAGTCCATATAACACTTATGGCTCCTGCTGCAGAGGAGTATGGTGACTCTGGCTTTGCTGTAGAAGATGGCAAGAGTCATAGACTGCCCACACATGCTGCATCTACCGCCACCACCTTCCTCTAGTAATGTTAAAGCAATAACGTTTCAGGATTCTTCTGTAGATGTAGATGTTCAGCTAGAGCAGGTGATAGAGGAATGGCTTGTACCAAGCTCCTTAAAAGCTGATTTTGTGTCTGCTGATAACAGTTCCAACATAATCGCTGCTTTGAGAATTGGTGTATGGTGCATCTGCCCTTCTTTGCCCATGTGCTAAATTTCATTGTGACCAGATTCCTGGCAGAATCTGAAACCCTCAAAGAGATACCTACTATTGCCCGCAAAATCTGTGGCCATTTTAGTTGCTCCTACAGTGCACGCAACGCTCTATATTCCATACAAGAACGTAACAACTTGCCCCATCACCAGCTGTAAATGGAGGTCTCTACCAGGTGGAATTCCACCATGTACATGCTAGAGCATTTGTATGAGCAGAATAAGGCCATTAGTGAGTACACCATGCAAAACTGGAAGGCTTTGGAGGGAGCCTCTTTGTCACCTGGCCAATGGCAACTAATGTGCGATGTATGTGAGTTGCTGAAACCCTTTGAGGAGGCAACCACGCTGGTGAGTCACATTGGGGCAGGAATTAGTGAAATTCTACCACTGATATTTTTATTGCAGAAAAAAATGAGAAGCATGGCTGAGGATTCTTATCAGAATGACAACACATACATGCACCAGCTAGTAAAGGACATACTAGAGTGCTTTGAACAAGATCCTCTCATAGTGTCCATTAAAAGCCATGAGGAATACATCCTTGCCACTTTGCTGGACCCCCGCTTTAAACACAACATTTCAGAATTTCTGCAAAAGGGCCATCAACGGTTTGTCACAACAAGGAGTCATGGCGATCAGCAGTAACTCTCTGTGGAATCGGATTCTGTCAAGGAATATCGTGACACACTTATCGATCGAGTGGAGGGTTGAATTGTGGAGAATGAGAGGGAGAAAGTGAGGGCACAACAAACATCTAGGCAGTATAGTGAAAAGGAAAGCAGCAAAGCACTTGAACCAGCAGAAGCGGCTACATCATCAACCAGAATATCCCATTCGGAGCACAGGGCTATTCATGGGTCTCAGCAGAGGCAGCAAAAACCCAGCATCGGTAGTGGTGGTGGTGGTGGTGGCGGCACATTTCTTTGGGACTTGCTCCCTGAGTATGGGTTGGTAACTGTCACACAGGAACACCATGTAGCTCCTAGAAATGGTCCCAATGCTTGTGAGATGGTTTCTGCATACTTGCAGGATAGCTATGTTTTAGGCAGAAACAATAAACCCATGGATTATTGGCAAACAAAGCAGTTTTTGTGTGGAAAGCCTCATTTGTCTTCCAGCAAGCTTTGAGTCTGAAAGGGTTTTCAGTGTGGCTGGTTATATTGTCAACGACCACAGGACACAGCAATCAAGCAGCAATGTTGGGAGACTAACATTCTTAAAAATTAACAAACATTTCATATCATCTGAGTATCAGGTAGCAGAAACCACATATGATGACAGACAAAGCCAGGACACATATATTAACAGCAGCACAGATGAGGAGGTGGACGAGGAATGTGAAGAAGGGTTGCCACTATTTTCCACTGCTGTGACTGATAACTTATGTGTGTCAATAATCTGGGAAGGAGGATAGCATGTGACAATGGTAAAAATACATACACAAATCACACCATGCCAGTCCCCCACCACTACCATACACATCTGCCACATTGTAGGTTGTATTTTATTTATTTTTTATTAATTGACATCATGAATATGTGCCAGTGTCACTTAAACAGGAAGTTAGTGTTGTGGGCAAAGGACAAATGCATTCTGCATGCTAACACATTTTTCAAGGCATATGTTGCTGTAGGACTCATAACTCTGACTTTCAGTCACTTATTTCTAAACTTCAACCCTCTCAAGAAATAATATTACTGTAGAAAATGTAGTACCTATTGGAAATATAGGCGAAAAATGTGTTAAAATAGGAAGAAAATGTGTTAAAATAGGCGAAAAGGAGGATATTTTTGCATAGGCGGAAAGGCAAAAGTTTTCGCGGGAAAAGCAAAAAATCAGCACGGTTTCGAGAAATTTTTTGCGGGAAATTGTTCACACTTTTCGCCCACGCCTAATCATTACTATTAAACTGTCAGAAAGCTGTCATGTGTCCTTAGTAGGGTGTGCAATTCTACATTAAAAAAGCAGGCACTGGAAAATCAACTGCTTATTAATTTCCACTCCAATAGTGTGGTGCACTCCAGGTTTAAAATATCTAATCAAACAAACCAGTTCTCCCTGGAAAGAAGAAAGAAACGAGAGACTAAGAGAAAATCCCTCTATTTCTTTCCAGAGGAAACCAAAGAAGAAACCTAATTAAGGAGGCACTCAAAAATAAGCAAATAATAAACAATTACAAATTTTATTGATACAAATACAGATACAATCAACAAAATTAAAAACAATTAAAAAACACATATATTGAGAGGATCAAGGATTGCTCCGGTAATTATACCAAAAAAATATATAATACATCACAAACACATCACTTATTTATGACCCTTCGTATCAATAATCAATACTCCTCTGGATGGAAAAATAATCCCACTAAGGATGATAGTATACTACAATATTAAAGTGACCAAGTGCATAACCTCCTAACAAAAACAATACCTAACATATTTTCAAAGATTCAACATCTAAAGTGTATCCAAAAGTGAAATAATTTATTTAAGAAGTATACTCATCCTCCAAGTATAAAACGGGATCCCATCCAGATAAAGGCTGAAAAGAATAAAGCCGGAGCAAATTCAAAAAACCCCTCAACCATTCATCCCTACGCGTGTCACCGTAAACGGCTTCATCAGGGGATACAAATATTTGAATGTAGCAGGAACCAATGGGAGATGCTCTCATCAAACACCTGATCCTATACAGCGCATGCGCCGTACTCGTAAGATCTCAAAAAGACGAGACTTATACATAGGAACCATTATCAGGCACCCACATAATCCCAAGCATAAATATGATGCTCATACCAAAATATGTATATTATGGAAGAAGAACCATAAATACATAAATAATATGCAACAGCGCATGCGCCATATACCAAATCATATCATTGTTCATATGTAAGCACAATGTTTTATATTCATCCCCCAAATGTATAATAGCGCATGCGCCATGACGTTGTTTATGCGCAAGCGCAGTGTTTTATATTTATCTGCCACGCAATACCGGATATGACGAACCATATTATGAATATTCATCGGCACATGCGCCTTATCGTCTTTAACACGCAAGCGCAGTATCAAGAATTCCAATTTCACACAACACCAGATATAACAAACCACAAGTGATATGTAAAAGCGCGCCTGTGCCATATTCAACCATTATACGCAGGCGCACATTTACTCTTTATTTTCCACATAATATATAAAGGTAAGTACAAATCCACAGCATGACAAAACGTATATTTATCATCTTTTAGTTAGACCTACTATTAAAGATCACATAAATATGTATTGCTTGCTAACATCCCCATACATATACATAAAGGATCAAACCACATTAATGGCAATAACTCCCATTGGCACCTGTACACCCAAATATATAAATACATCATATAATTATTCCTCAATACAAATATTTTCACAGAAATACTGACCAAGGTATTTAGACTTTAACCCATCAATGAGGATACACTTATTTCCAATCATATGTTATTAAAGACTTAATGTCAATCAAAAATTACATTAAATTCCCAATATGATCCAATCTCACTTGGACCAATAAAGTCTATGGAGAAAACTTTTTTCAGGATTGGAGTCCTCTATAAATTGGAAAAAACTCTCTATTTTCTTTAAAGCCAAAGTCCTCCATAAATGAGAGAAGGTCCTTTAAACTCCATCAAACTCAGTAGATGTCATCCGTCACTTATGATATCTTCTTCACAAATTCCTTCTATTTAGAATTCTCTCAAAGGAAAAACTTTATCGAAACGTATTTCCACTTCGCAGGAAAAACTCCAATCCAAAGATGAACATGGTGCCACTTCACAGGAAAAACTCCAATCCAAAGAATAGACCAATCATTATTGATGGCTCCTAAATTGTCCGCCCTCATCAATCTAAAAAAAGGAAAAGAGAGAACAATCAGTAATCTACTAGTGGACAAAGCTGTTAAAACACATATCCTCATTCATACCATGAGGATGAAGTGATTGTAACATAAAAATCCACCACAATTCTCTTTTAAGTAACAAATTATTGAGGTTACCTCCCCGAATTGTTAGACCAACTTTTTCCAATACATAGACTAACAAGTTATCAACTGATCCACCGTGGACCTGCAAAAAATGAGATGCCACACTTGTAAGGGTAATCCCTTTTTCCCTGTCCGCGTGAGCAATGCGGATCAAAGACAAATGTTTCTGTATACGACTCTTTAGCATCTGAGTCTTTGACCCACATATAACTGCCCACACGGACAGAGAATGGCATAAATACAATTCCTGGTATGACAATTCACAAATTGCCTCAACATCAAGTCTTTCCCTTTCACCGGACTTGCTATACATTTTGTAGTTTTCATAAATTTACAGATATTACAACTTTCACAGGCAAAACTACCCACAATTTAATTGCCCCCAACATGTCTCATTTCTGGCAGAAAATGGCTATGTACCAAAAGATCCGATAAATTGCGACCCCCTTCTCGCAATGAGACAGGGTTTTTCCGAAAGATATTTCTCCAGAGTGACATCACTACACAAAATATGCCAATGTTTCTGAAAGATCTTTGTAATATTCGACCATTGAACATTATAAGTAGCAATAGGTTGTATTAACTGCTTAGATTGCTTATTGTTCTTCTTACCTATAATCAAAAGATCCTTTCTCTGAATAGCAACAGCTCTGTTATATCCTCTCTTCACACACGCTTGCGGATAACCTCTATCCAACAACCTCATCCTTAAATCCTGTGCGTGATATCTGAAAGAATCTGTCATTGAGCAGTTGCGTTTAACTCGTAAATACTGTCCAATCGGTATCGCTTGCTTAACGTGTCTGGGATGGGCACTGGAAAAATGCAACATGGAGTTAACCGATGTATCTTTGTGATATAAGGAGGTCTGAATGTAACAATCTTGATCAATACTAATCAACAAATCCAAGAACTCCACTTCAATAGAAGAAACATGTGAAGTAAGACGTATGTTATACTCATTAAAATTCAGAACCTTAAGAAATTCTTGAAACAATTCAATACCTCCTTGCCAAATAATAAATATGTCATCTATATAACGATACCACACTAAAATGTGGTCCGTATAATTATGAAACAAATCGGAAAAAACAATATCACATTCCCACCATCCCAAAAACAAATTGGCAAAAGAGGGGGCACATTTGGCCCCCATCGCATTACCTACTAACTGAAGATAAAATTCAGAATTGAAAACAAAATAATTGTGCCTGAGTATAAACTCCAAAAGGCACAAGGCAAATTGACAAAACTCCGGTCTCGAGGACAAGCTAGATCTCCTGAGATGAAAATCAATAGCCCGAAGACCCTGCTCGTGATCTATGCTAGAATACAAAGACTCCACATCACAGGTCACGAGCAGGGTCGCAATTTATCGGATCTTTTGGTACATAGCCATTTTCTGCCAGAAATGAGACATGTTGGGGGCAATAAAATTGTGGGTAGTTTTGCCTGTGGAAGTTGTAATATCTGTAAATATATGAAAACTACAAAATGTATAGCAAGTCTGGTGAAAGGGAAAGACTTGATGTTGAGGCAATTTGTGAATTGTCATACCAGGAATTGTATTTATGCCATTCTCTGTCCGTGTGGGCAGTTATATGTGGGTCAAACGACTCAGATGCTAAAGAGTCGTATACAGAAACATTTGTCTTTGATCCGCAATTCTCACGCGGACAGGGAAAAAGGGATTACCCTTACAAGTGTGGCATCTCATTTTTTGCAGGTCCACGGTGGATCAGTTGATAACTTGTTAGTCTATGGATTGGAAAAAGTTGGTCTAACAATTCGGGGAGGTAACCTCAATAATTTGTTACTTAAAAGAGAATTGTGGTGGATTTTTATGTTACAATCACTTCATCCTCATGGTATGAATGAGGATATGTGTTTTAACAGCTTTGTCCACTAGTAGATTACTGATTGTTCTCTCTTTTCCTTTTTTTAGATTGATGAGGGCGGACAATTTAGGAGCCATCAATAATGATTGGTCTATTCTTTGGATTGGAGTTTTTCCTGTGAAGTGGCACCATGTTCATCTTTGGATTGGAGTTTTTCCTGCGAAGTGGAAATACGTTTCGATAAAGTTTTTCCTTTGAGAGAATTCTAAATAGAAGGAATTTGTGAAGAAGATATCATAAGTGACGGATGACATCTACTGAGTTTGATGGAGTTTAAAGGACCTTCTCTCATTTATGGAGGACTTTGGCTTTAAAGAAAATAGAGAGTTTTTTCCAATTTATAGAGGACTCCAATCCTGAAAAAAGTTTTCTCCATAGACTTTATTGGTCCAAGTGAGATTGGATCATATTGGGAATTTAATGTAATTTTTGATTGACATTAAGTCTTTAATAACATATGATTGGAAATAAGTGTATCCTCATTGATGGGTTAAAGGGATAGTAATACCTAAAATGTAAAAAAAAATATGTTGTAGGGTTTATCCCCCTGAGTAAAACAAGAGTACTCCCACTGCTGAAAGATGTTTCATTCAAAAGTTATTAATTTTCAAAGTTGAATTTTTTAGGTGCAATATCACAGTGGCCTGAAATTGTACAGTGGCGCTGTTGCTACACGATCCTATGGACAGCTCTGGTCTCAGGACCATAAATCTCCATAGGATGGTGTAGCAACAGCACCACTGTAAAATTTCAGGCCACTGTGATATTGCACCTAAAAAATTCAACTTTGAAAATTAATAACTTTTGAATGAAACATCTTTCAGCAGTGGGAGTACTCTTGTTTTACTCAGGGGGATACACCCTACAACATATTTTTTTTTACATTTTAGGTATTACTATCCCTTTAAAGTCTAAATACCTTGGTCAGTATTTCTGTGAAAATATTTGTATTGAGGAATAATTAAATGATGTATTTATATATTTGGGTGTACAGGTGCCAATGGGAGTTATTGCCATTAATGTGGTTTGATCCTTTATGTATATGTATGGGGATGTTCGCAAGCAATACATATTTATGTGATCTTCTTTAATAGTAGGTCTAACTAAAAGATGATAAATATACGTTTTGTCATGCTGTGGATTTGTACTTACCTTTATATATTATGTGGAAGATAAAGAGTAAATGTGCGCCTGCGTATAATGGTTGAATATGGCGCAGGCGCGCTTTTACATATCACTTGTGGTTTGTTATATCCGGTATTGTGTGAAATTTGAATTCTTGATACTGAGCTTGCGTGTAAACGACGATAAGGCGCATGTGCCGATGAATATTCATAATATGGTTCATCATATCTGGTATTGCGTTGGAGATAAATATAAAACACTGCGCTTGCGCATAAACAACGTCATGGCGCATGCGCTATTATACATGTAGGGGATGAATATAAAACATCGTGCTTACGTATGAACAATGATATGTTTTGGTAAATGGCGCATGCGCTGCTGCATATTATTTATGTATTTATGGTTCTTCTTCCATTATATACATATTTTGGTATGAGGATCATATTTATGCTTGGGATTATGTGGGTGCCTGATAATGGTTCCTATTTATAAGTCTCGTCTTTTTGAGATCTTACGAGTACGGCGCATGCGCTGTATAGGATCAGGTGTTTGATGAGAGCATCTCCCATTGGTTCCTGCTACATTCAAATATTGGCAGCCGTTACCTGGTTTGTTTCACCTGATGAAGCTGTTTACGGCGACACGCGTAGGGATGAATGGTTGAGGGGTTTTTTGAATTTGCTCCGGCTTTATTCTTTTCTGCCTTTATCTGGATGGGATCCCATTTTATACTTGCAGGATGAGTATACTTCTTAAATAAATTATTTCACTTTTGGATACACTTTAGGTGTTGAATCTTTGAAAATATGTTAGGTATTGTTTTTGTTAGGAGGTTATGCACTTGGTCACTTTAATATTGTAGTATACTACCATCCTTATTGGGATTATTTTTCCATCCAGAGGAGTATTGATTATTGATACGAAGGGTCATAAATAAGTGATGTGTTTGTGATGTATTATATATTTTTTTGGTATAATTACTGGAGCAATCCTTGATCCTCTCAATATATGTGTTTTTTAATTGTTTTTAATTTTGTTGATTGTATCTGTATTTGTATCAATAAAATTTGTAATTGTTTATTATTTGCTTATTTTTGAGTACCTCCTTAATTAGGTTTCTTTTTTGGTTTCCTCTGGAAAGAAATAGAGGGATTTTCTCTTAGTAGGGTGTGGACAAGGGGTATAGTGACAGCAGCAGTACTTGGTTTCTGGTGTCATGGTGTTTTGAACAGAGTTGTGCCAAGTGTTATTTACCACATACACACACACACACACACTCACTGTACACATTGCAGTTGCTGATGAGAGGCACAGATTCTGCTCTCAACGGAAAAATTATATTCTGGTAGCAACACACCCATGATTTTGGAGGAGGGACAGGAGGCCAACTTCTTTTCTCCACATAGACTGGGGGCTACATATTGTGCTGCTACTGCCTCAGGTGCATCACTGGAGCTAGTGGTGGCAAGTGGAACCTTCATCATCCATCATCCATGTTATTGCTGTTGTTGATCCCATTTCCTTTGAGCTGCCTAATAATCCTGCTGCTTAAACAATGCAGTCACAAATTCTGCATCTACATCAGGGCATCTGACAATGGCCAGTGGCCACTGGCCAACACGACATGACCTGCTGGCACTAGGCCAGTAGAGCATTTTTTTCCCCTCAGGGCTTGTGCTTTAAAAAAAAAAAATAATACAAAAAAAAGCCATATTCCTACAAAAAAATAAACACCTATAAAAAAAATAAACAATTTTTGTTGGTTTGTTTCTAATAAGCAGGAGATAAGGCAACAGATAGATGGCAATAAACAACACAGAGTAGTTATGGTAATGACACAAGTGGCAGTAGATAGAGGCACACCTTCACGAGACCAGGAAGGAACAGTGGAGACATTTTCCTTACCCTTCACCAGGCAGGTGGTCAGAAACGGAATGGCCCTGGGACTACACGGTAGATGTGAGGGCAGTGCAGAGCACTCCCATACACATATGGAATGGCACACCTTCACAAGACCAGAGAGGAACAGTGTAGTCACTTTCCTCACCCTTCACAGGACAGGTGGTCAGAAACGGAATGGTCCTTGGACTACAAGGTAGATGTGGGCACAGTGCAGAGTACTCCCGTACCCGGTTAAGATGGCACACCTTCATGAGACCAGAGAGGAACAGTGTAGGCACTTTCCTCACCCTTCACAGGACAGGTGGTCAGAAATGGAATGGCCCTGGGACTACACGGTAGATGCGAGGGCAGTGCAGAGCACTCCCAAACACAGAGTTGACAAATAAGTGGAGTAGACCAGTATCCCGACAGGGGATACACCAGGCGGTAGCCAGATGGAGGATAGGGTAGATAGCACAAACCGGTAGGGCCATTGGAGGTCAGACACACGGAGTGACCGACAAGCGTCGCTTAACGGAAGTGAGCGCAGAGCGGAAGACACAAGGCAGCAAGGGAACCAAATCAATGAACAGAATGGTTACTGAACGAAACACAGAGAGTAAACCAGGAGGCAGCCAAAGGTCAAAACCGGATCGGATAATCAGACTTCACCAGTGTTTGTAACCGGACCGGGTAGTCAGACAAGCCAGAGGTCAGAACTGGAACGGGTAGTCAGACGAGCCAGGAGTCAGAACCGGAACGGGTAGTCAGATGAGCCAGGAGTCAGAACCGGAACGGGTAGTCAGATGAGCCAAGAGTCAGGACCGGAACGGGTAGTCAGATGAGCCAGGAGTCAGGACCGGAACGGGTAGTCAGACGTAGCCAGGTAATACTCAGGAATGATAATGCACAGCAATAAGCTCAGGTACACCACGAAAGGGCACTGGAAGTGACACAGGCTGAGGTTTAAAAACCCTGACAGGTAGGAGGAGCAATGACCTCATCAGCATGGTGCCCTATAAGAATAGCGACTCAGCAAGAGCGACAGCTAGGAAGTAAACAATGTCGCTCCAGGGCAATATCCAGCCACAAGCAATCACGTGGCACCATGATAGCTTCCTTAGGGCTTATATCAATCAAGTCTAAGTCCTAGAAATCAATGTTTCCTCAGGGCTTGGGCCTCTAACAACAAATCTAACAAATCATCCTCTACAAAATACTCTGTCACATCAAGTATCAGTCTACCCCGGTGGCAGCTTATGTCAGGGGGTCCCTGTCTCTATCACTTTACATACAAATTTTTATTTTATTTTATTTATTTTTTATTAACATCCCCCAATACCAGTCAGGAACACCCCCCAAAACAAATTCCCTGTTCAACTGATTCATTCCCCAGACTCCACCCACCAACACAGGCGCCCTTCTCAGACCCCTTTTATACCATGCCTTATGGGGTTTTTTTAATTGTATTTAGGATTTATTTTTTGTTAACTGCCCCCCCAATCCCAGTATACAACCCCCACCATAAAAGCATTGCCTGTTCAACTGATTCTTTCTCCACACCCCACCAACACGGGCACCCTCATGCTCCTTTTATACATAGTAACATAGTAACATAGTAAATTAGGTTGAAAAAAGACACAAGTCCATCAAGTTCAACCTTCGCTTCATACCTCAGTAACTAAGAATTTTATAGCTTTCCTGCTACCAATTAAATTAGTCTTTATCAGACCTTCCTGATCTGCCTACTGATAAACAGTATAACTCTGTATGTTCCCTTTTGAAAGAAATGTATCTAATCTTCTCTTAAATGTGTCCATTGTATCTGCCATAACTACCTCCCTGGGCAATGAATTCCACAATTTGACAGACCTTACCGTAAAAAAACCCTTCCTCTGCTGAAGTTTAAACCTCCTTTCCTCTAATCTCAAGAGGTGTCCCCTGGTCACCTGAGCAGGCCTTGGAATAAATAGCTCACCGCAGAGATCCTTGTATTGACCTCTCATATACTTGTACAATGTGATAAGGTCTCCTCTTAGTCGTCTTTTCTCTAGAGTAAATAAACCAAGTTTGTTTAGTCGTTCCTCATATGTCAAGTCCTCCATTCCCTTAATTAATTTTGTTGCTCTCCGCTGTACCCTCTCTAGTTCTAGTATATCCTTTTTCAGAACCGGTGCCCAAAATTGCACTGCATACTCAAGGTGAGGTCTTACCAATGATTTGTATAATGGCAAAATAATGTTATCCACTCTTGCTTCAATACCTCTTTTTATGCAAGACAGGACTTTGTTTGCCTTTGCTACTGCTGTTTGACACTGGTCACTGTTTCCAAGTTTGTAGTTGACAAGGATACCCAGGTCTTTTTCTAGCAACGAGTCACCTAAAATTATTCCATTAAGTTTATAAGTAGCCTTGGGATTGTTTCCTCCCAAATGCATGACTTTACACTTCCCCACATTAAACTTCATATTCCACATGTTTGCCCAATCTGACATTGTATGTAAGTCCCTCTGTAGAGAGAAAATATCCTGTTCTGAATTAATGACTTTGCATAATTTAGTATCATCTGCAAATATTGATATTTTGCTTTCTATATCTATTTCCAGGTCATTTATAAACATGTTAAAAAGCAGCGGACCCAATACTGAACCCTGAGGTACTCCACTCTCCACTTTAACTATACTGGAGAATTTTCCATTTACAACCACACACTGTTCCCTATCCTTCAACCAGTTTTGTATCCAATTGCAAAGGTTATCTCCTAGCCCCAATTTCCTTATTTTATACACCAGGCTTCTGTGTGGTACTGTATCAAATGCCTTTGCAAAGTCTAGATATACTACATCTACTGCCTTGCCATTGTCAAGGTTGCTGCTTACCTCCTCATAGAAGCTGAAAAGATTAGTTTGGCATGACCTATTCTTCATAAAACCATGTTGATTCATGCTAATGATCTTATTTTTTGTGTTGTAATCCTGAATATAGTCCCTTATTATGCCTTCTAATAGTTTTCCCACTACAGAGGTCAAACTCACTGGTCTATAATTCCCAGGTTCTGTTTTAGTTCCCTTCTTAAATAGAGGCACTATGTTAGCTCTTCGCCAATCCTGTGGCACTGAGCCTGTGGTAATAGAATCTTTAAAGAGTAAATATAGGGGTTTTGCTAACACTGCACTGAGTTCCTGAAGAACCCTTGGATGTATACCATCAGGACCCGGTGCTTTGTCGGTCTTAATTTTGTTCAGTCTTCCCATGACATCTCCTTGAGTTAACCCAATATCTATTAATTGTATTGTTTTATTTGATACTTGCGGAGGCTCTTCTACCATTCCTTGCTCCCTTGTATATACTGATGCAAAGAAAGTGTTTAAAACATCAGCCTTTTCCATATCCTCACTAACCAACTCACCCATCTCATTTTTGAATGGTCCAATGCACTCCCTCTTAAGTTTTTTGCTATTTATATATTTAAAAAACTTTTTTGGATTAGTCTTGCTTTCCCTTGCAATTCGAGTTTCATTATCTATTTTTGCTACCCTAATTTCCTTTTTGCAATCTTTGTTGCTCTCCCTGTATTTTAAGAAAGATTGTTCAGTTCCTTCTGACTTAAATAATTTGAATGCTTTTTTTTTCCTTGCCATTTCCTTCTTTACATGTGCAGTTAACCACATTGGCTGTGACTTACTTCTTTTGCACTTGTTCCCCATTGGTATATACAGTTGGGTACATTTCTGCAACCTAAATTTGAATTCTGACCATTTTTCCTCAGTATTTTTGCCTTTAAATAACATATCCCAGTCTATGCGTTGCATTGAGGCCCTTAACAATTTGAAGTTTGCTTTTTTAAAATTAAGAGTTTTGGTTGAACCTATACATTTTTGCTTTGCCAGACAGATCTCAAATGTAACCATGTTGTGATCACTGTTTCCCAAATGTTCTCTTACCTTAATATTGGATACCATTTCTGTGTTATTAGTGATCACTAGGTCCAATACATTGTTATTTCTTGTCGGCGCTCCCACCATTTGTGACATGTAGCTTTCATGAAGCGTGTTCAAAAACCTGCTACCCTTAGCACTCTGACAGGTCTCATTTTTCCAGTTGATATCTGGATAATTAAAATCTCCCATAATTATAGTATGCCCAAACTGGGCAGCTTTCCTCATTTGCAATAGCAGTTGGGCCTCATCATTGTCATCGATATTTGGTGGTTTGTAGCATATGCCCACCAACAACTTTTTTTTACCATTCACACCACATTTAGTCTCGATTTCTACCCACATGGACTCCACAGTTTGGCCAGTTTCCTCACTAATATCACCTCGCAAAACTGGATTTAGCTCTGTTTTCAAATATAAACACACACCTCCACCTTTTCTATTAATTCTGTCTCTTCTAAACAGGGAATAGCCCTCTATATTTACAGTCCAGTCATGTGCATCGTTCCACCATGTTTCTGTTATTCCAATTATGTCCAATTGCTCATTAACCGCCAGCAATTCTAGTTCTCCTATTTTATCTACCATACTTCTTGCATTTGCTAGCATACAATTGATTTTGAAGTCTTTACATATATTAATCCCTACATGCCTTTTTTCTTCACCTTCATTTACTAGGAGTTCCTCCCTACTGACTAAATTTCTCCCCACCCTTTCTCCACCCCCCTGGTCAGTTACTTGGACCCAGTTCCTATCTGCTCTATCTACCCCATTTTTGCTATCTATACCCCCCCCCCTTTCCTAGTTTAAAAGCTCCTCCAAGCTTCCTAGCATTCTCTCCCCTAACACAGAGGCTCCTCTACCATTTAGGTGCAATCCATCTCTTCCATATAGATTGTACCCAAGAGCAAAGTCTGCCCAGTGTTCTAAAAACCCAAAACCCTCCTTCCTACACCATTGCTTGAGCCATGCATTAAGCTCCCTGAGCTCCTTCTGCCTACCTGCACTGGCGCATGGCACAGGTAGTATTTCAGAAAATACTACCTTAGAGGTCCTTGCCTTAAGCTTGCACCCTAAATCCCTGAAATCATTCTTTAGGGACCTCCATCTTCCTCCTATTTTATCATTGGTTCCAATATGTACCAAGACAGCTGGATCACTTCCAGCCCCTCCCAATAATCTGTCAGCCCTGTCCGCAACATGCCGAACCCGAGCACCCGGGAGACAGCATACTGTTCGGCATTCACGTTCCTGGCGGCAGATTACCCTATCTACCCTCCTAATAATAGAGTCCCCTATTACCACCACCTGCCTTGGTTTCTGCCTGCTCTGCATCCCATCTAGCCTGGAAGGAGGACTGTTCCCCTGGCTGCTAGAGCAATCAGTCCTCTCCAGTGTTGCCAATTCTGAGCAATTCTCATCAACATCTTCACACAATCTTGCAAATCTGTTGGACTGAGTCAACTCAGAACTGGCCTTCCTCTTCCTCTGCCCACTACCTCCCCTCCTTACTGTTACCCAGCTGCCTACCTGTCGCTCCTCATCTACAACTCCACCCTCTTCACCACTAACCCCACATACTACCTGCTCTGTGAGTTCTAAACTCCTTTCCAGGTTACCAATGTCTCGCAATGTTGCAATATTTCTCTCCAAATCCAATATCTTAGACTCTAAAGAGAAAATATGCTCACACTTGGCACAGTGGTATGACCCCTGGAACGATTGCTCCAAGTGTTCAAACATGTGACAAGATGTGCACTGCGTGAGATTGGCTAACCTGCTATCACTCATGCTTGGTTTTACAATTCAAATAGCTTTGTATTATCCTCTAATGCTCACTATATGGTAAGTAACCAACCTTAAATGCAATAAATCCTTTGAAATGATAGTCACCAGATTCCTTCTAACTCTTCACCTGGAACCAGTCACTTTCAACAGCAGTCTCACAGAGCTAATGGACTGTATTTATAGTAACTAACAGCCAGGTGAAATCCCTTAGCAATCAGCCCTAATCACACAGGTCAGAGAAAAATCCAATAAACAGTTTTTTTTTTTTAACTCTTGCAATACCCACACAAATTTTTTTTTTTTTTTTTTTTTTTTTTTAAACCTTAAAAAAATACCAATAAAACACCAAACACACTTATGTACTTAACCAGATTCCTTCTAACTTCACATGGAACCAGTCCCTTGTAATAGCAGTCCCCTGTCTTTGAATTCCCCCTGTTTTAAATTCCAGCACTTACCACCCTTCTGCACTTGAATTCCCCCTGTTTTAAATTCCAGCACTTACCACCCTTCTGCACTTGAATTCCCCCTGTTTTAAATTCCAGCACTTACCACCCTTCTGCACTTACACACGGATGCAAGATTCACACGTTCAAGTATTCACTATGTATCTGCTATTTAATCCAGGAATCCACCAATTACAAACACAGCAATTAGTCACTCCCACCACACCAGACTTCAATTATTTGCTTCTCTCACAGTAAAGAGAGGGAAAACAAACCCCAAAGATTTGTTTTTAACCTCTTCCTTACCACACTACACCACACACAATATACTTATTGTATTTTTGCAGCAGGTATCCAAACTCAGTCTTCCAGGGCACAAGTCACTGATCAACTTGCCTTTTGGAAATAATATTTGCTATGTGTTGTGTGTAAATTCAATGTTCCCATTGATTTCAATGGAATGAGCTAGGAGAAAGAAAGAGCAAAAACTGCACTTTTCATGGGAAATTATTCGCCAAGCAGGAAGGGCCATTATTCATCAATTTCAGTTTGAGGCAAAAATTTTTACCCATCCCTAATTGTAACAAGATCTCCTCTTAGTGTCAAGACAAAAGTGTTTAATGAAAGCAACCTTTTAAACCCTTCTTGTTCCCAGAACAACTCACACCATAGTGACATCACCTGCTTGCAGTCAGCTCTCCGATTGCAGGAAGGTGATGTCAGCCCCCAGGCAAAACCAAGAGACACAGATTTTATGCACAACAAACATATACAAACATCAACATTAAATTGAAATTAAAATTGTCTGAAATACATTATATATATATATATATATATATATATATATATATATATATATATATTGAAATTATATCAAAAGACCGGGCTATGGACAGTCTTACTAGAGATAGAGCATACCCGATAAACTTCCTCAGAGAACCCTAAATAGGGACATAACAGGTTAACAAAGTAGAAAAAAGAATATATCTTATCGATAAAGTTGATATACGGATGAACTGATTGACAAAGCAATCTTCTGTATTGTGATCCAGAGAGTGCCATGTCATAAACAATTCAGACGATCCACAGACTGATCTTTTTTAAATGTTCGACTCTGTCCCTTTTACTAAGACCACATGCAAAGGTAGCAAGAGAAAGACCTATCTAAAGCAATTAAATGTAGAAATAATTGAAAAACTAAACAACAGAACTCATAAGGACCTTAAACTGAAACAAATAAAACATAGTCGAATGTGGCTACATGCATGAGGGATCTCCCATACCTCTTTAATCTGGCATGATACAGTCCATACTATTATATGAAAGAGTATTTTGTTAAAGAAAGGAGATATATTATAAAGTTCAGTAGGAAGAGGCAGGTACAAATGTAATTCTGTAAAAAAAAAATCTCAGCTGCAAGGCACCAAAACAAATAGAAGAATAAGTAACCATCTCAAAGACATAGAAGAGCAACTCCAACAGTACAAAACCCATTGGAATTATGAGGAATATATTCACATGGGCCCAGAAAACCATTTAGCCAAAATCCTTGTGAACAGGATAAACTCAGCCTTACTGAAGCTTATTCATCCGGACCAAACTTGTTCCTTCCACATTATAATGCATGTGACAGGTTTGTGGCATCTCTTGACGCTGCTAAGGCATTTGATTCCATGGAATGGGAATATTTGTAGGGAGTCCTGGAATGCTTTGGATTTGGTCACACCTTCATTCAATTGACCTAGACTCTATATAGAGAGCCCATGGAGAATATAACTACAGGAGGGAGGGTCTTGCCTACATTTACATTACATAGGAGAACATGATGGGGTGCCCACTATCACCGCTATCACTAGCAATTGAGAACCCCTTGCCCCCTTGATTATGGCGGACCCTATGACTACTGGTTTTGTGTTGGTGAATGGTGACATCAAGGATAAGATTGCACCATATGCGAGTGATATGTTATTGTTCCTCTGTGATACAAATCATTCACACTGAAGAGACTTATAATTAGTAGATATCTTTGGTCCTTACTCCAGGCTCATGGTTAACTGCTCTAAGTCTTCTTTACTCCTCCTTGATTAAGTATAAGACTATCCCCCTGTCACCATATGATATGGAGGTGTCTGTCTCCTTTAAGTATCTTGGGGCTGTCATTTCCAAATCCCTAGATCGATTTCTTTCTGATAATTTAGTATCAGTTGTAGAGATTTTCCATGATAAATGCACTTGTGGTGCAGACTCCCACTCAGTCTTACATGATGCTCTTATCTCATTAAAATTATATTCCTTCCTAAACTTCTTTATATTTTTCAGAACACCCAGTTGTATATTCCCAGGTCATTAATTTTCTGACTTAATAAGAAAACTACTGAGTTTCTTTGGAGAAAAAAGCGGTCAAGAATCAGCTTAGCGAGTGTTACCCTTCAAAAATCAAGGGAAGAGGGGGAATTGTGCTTCCTGACTTTCACTGATATTTCCTGGCTGTGCAGGGACAATATGTCCTCACTTTGGCTAACTCCAATACCTCTTTTGTGCATGTAGCCCTGGAAGGTGCAGTCCTCCATAGAGGATTATCTTTATCTCGGACACTGCTTATGGGTCCTGACTCTAGCATATCAGTGTCCCTGCCTGCCACCATGGTCTATACAGCATGGAAAGATATACAGTATCTGACAGGATGCAAACATATGGACCCTGGGACACCTCTTTGGAACAATAAGCTCTTGACTCATCTCTGCAGTTGGTCATTTGTTGCTACTTGGGCTAACTATGGCATTTCTACTTTGGGTCAGATTTATAGTGCCCACGCTTCTTGAACAAATACATAAGGAATTCGGAATCCCGAAACTCCTCTTTTACTCTTATCCCTGTCTCTGACGTGTTGCATGCACAGTGGTCTGACAAACCATTGCCAATCAAGGAATTCAAACTCCTCATAACTGCTAGAGTATGTTGACTGAATAAGCTAATCTTTTTTTATATATAAACTAGCAATTTGGGATGGCGTTGCCCATCATGTTATGCAGGGAATGTTTTTTTTTTTTTTTTTTAAATAAATGTTATGATAGTGAAATATAGCGTAGGGTGTACGTGTCAGAAAGGTACACACAGTGATACACAGACACATTTGCAAACACACACATATACAGGGGGACACACAGTGATAGAGAAGCATGCAACACACATACATACACACACATGCACTGACATACACAAACAGTGACACACAGATGCAAATCAGAACATACATACAGTGTGAGCAGTGTAAGCAACATACCTCCCAACATTTCAAATGGCCAAAGAGTGACACTTGTGTTTTAGGTGGTGTTACTGGGGGCGTGGCTGGTGGTGTATTTTAGAGAATTTTTAACCCTTTGAGTGCCAGGGGGTAAGCGATGCATTGCATACCCCTCTGGCATTGAAATGGTTAAGTTACTCTTTCTGTAAGTTAATGATTTAGAAGAAGATGAAAGTATTTTTTACACAGACTAATTTAACAGATATATACAGAAGTTTATACCCACGTTACTGTGTAACAATCTGATACACTGGTAGATACACCACACAGTGTGATCTCCTAAATAGAGGAGCAGAGGGATTTGGGTGTCAAACTATACTGTATAGTGCCAGTCCTTATACACAGACACATGCAGATTGTATACTATACAGCAGAGGTTCTTAACCCGTGCCCTCAGTGGCCACTAACAGGCCAGGACTTAGGAATTTCCCTGGTAGAACACAAGTGTGTTGATCAGAGGCTCAGATGTATTGATTAACTCACTTGTGCTCTTAAAAGGAAATTCTAAAATCCTGGCCTGTTAATAGCCCCTGAGAGCACAGGTTGAGAACCACTGCTATATAGTGCCAGATCATTGTAGAGAATTTTTAACCCTTTGAGTTGTATTGATTAACTCACCTGTGCTCGTTAAAGAAAATTCTAAAATCCTGGCCTGTTAATAGCCACTGAGAGCAAAGGTTGAGAACCACTGCTGGACAGTGCCAGGCCATTGTAGAGAATTTTAACCCTTTGAGTGCCAAGGGGTAAACAATGCATTGCATCCCCTCTGGCATTGCAATGATTAAGTTACTCTTTCTGTAAGTGAATGATTTAGAAGAAGATGAAAGTATTTTTTTACACAGACTAATTTAACAGATATATAAAGAAGTTTATACCCACATTTCTGTGGGTTTCATTGATGTGGATCAATCTGATACACTTTTATATACACCACACAGTGTGATCTCCTAAATAGAGGAGCAGAGGGATTTGGGTCTCAAACAGCGATTGCCCCCCCCCCCCATACTTTATAGTGCCAGTTCTTATACACAGACTGTATACTATACAATGCCAGACCATATATAAATCGTTTGTCATACATGCTATACAGTGAGCTATGTACAGCATGGAGTTGATTGCAGTAACTGGCACCTCTACTTACAGACAGACTGACAAACAATCTGCTCTCTTTCTCTCTCTTTGTGCAATATATAAATACAGTCACAACCATGTTTCCGCCACTTACCAGCTCAGCTGCAGCCCTGCTCTGCACTGCCTGATCATGTATCTGCCACTGTTCCACTTTCCCAGCTTCTCTGTGTTAGCAAGTCAGCTCCACACCATCCTGCCTGCTGATTGTTTAGAAATCAGCTCACTTGTAGTAATTAGCAGTGCTGTGCAGGCTCACAGACAGGGAATGAAGAAGCTGCATAATTGGACTATGGCCTTCCAGCTGTAGCTTGAACATAGTTCCCATCATCCTCAGCTGCTCAGTGTGCGTGTGTGTATGTGTCTGCCAGTGTGTGGGGGGCATGTGTGTGTGTCTGTGGTGTAGGAGCGAGTGGCAGCCATTTTTTTTCAGCCTTAGATAGTGGTGGGTGGTGGGTGGGCTGGATAGTGGGGGCAGGCCAAAAATCACACCCCCATTTAATCACCCAATGGGAGCAGTAATCCTCTTTACTGCCGCCCCTGGGTGTGTTTTGCCAGGCACAAAGTCTTCTTTTATATATATAGATGATGATTTGCCACACATGTACAGACAGATGATGCTCGATTGCGAAGCAGATGGGAGGGTGACTTAGGCACTCTGGAGAACTGTAAATTGGAAGTCAGTGACGCTCAACTAGGAATGTACCTGCAATACAAATTTGTAGGTTCTCTAGGATTGTTATCCAACCCAGTGTGCAGTCTCTTTTAGCCCACTAGTGTCTTTCACAGAGAGGAAATATCCTAAAGTATACCATGCTGCTGGGCATGCCAACCCTAGACATACATTTCTGCATTGTTGGGTCTCATCATCAGTGGGGTGCAGCTGATCTCTCTAGGCACTGTGAGCAAGGGGTTCAGTGCTGGATTCCCTTATTATCCATGGAGTGACTACTTTTTACTGATCTCAAGCAAGCCAACTGAATGAAGATTTAGTTACCCTTTATAGGCAGCCAGGAAGTAGATGGGTGGAGACTACAGGACCCAAAAGCATAAGACTGAGGCCTGCGTCACAATGCAGCCTCATGCCCAAAACATGACTCAGCGTAGCCGGGATGCGTCACATTCTACAACCAAAACAGCAGCCACGACACTAGATGGATGCAACTAGGCCGGAAGACTCGGGCGACATGCTGAATGACGCCGGGCATCATTCAGGCTACAGGTATCCAGAGTTGCTTCTGCTGGGATAAGGTACACGCTGCGACAGTATTTCCCCCTTTAAAGACCCCTCCTCTGAGGGTCTACCTGGGTTTTGTCTGTAAAGAGGGCATGAAACCTGCGCACCAACCTAGGAGCGTGCACATCATTGGCAGGTGTCCAGGAGCGCTCCTCGGGACCATACCCTTTCCAGTGAATTAAATACTGAAGGTGCCCTCTGACCTATCTGGAGTCCAGAATGCTCTGTACCACAAATTCTTAGTGACTGCCAACCTTCACCAGAGGTGGCCGAACCGTACTGGTGGTATACCGGTTACAAACCAGAGGTTTGAGAAAGGAAACATGGAACACATTGTGGATGCGCATAGAAGCGGGACACTCCAGAGCATATGCCACAGGTTTAATTTTGTGCAACACACGAAAAGGGCCAACAAATCGAGGAGCCAGCTTATTACACGGCACCTGGAGGTGTCTGCAAACGCCTGCAGTCAGCCTGTCTCTTCTGTCACAGCATGGAACCACGTAGGGTATGCTGTACCCGAACCCAAGAGGAACGGAGTACCCTTAAATGCTCAGAGCTGGAATTTCCTGTGCCTGCAACACATCATAAAGAACAGAGGGTTGGAACCCATAATTAATCAGAAAAGGAGAACTCTGTGAGGAAGAGTTCACAGCACAATTCCGAGCAAACTCCGCCCAGGGTAACAGGGTAGCCCAATTATCATGGTCAGAGATATAACAACAGAGAAATTATTCTAGGGCTTGATTGGACCGTTCAGCCACACCATTCAAATGTGGGTGGTAGGCAGAGGAGAATGCTAACTGAATCCCAATCTGGGCACAAAAGCAGCTCCAAAACCGAGACATAAACTGGCTACCACTATCTGAGACAATAACCCTGGGTATGCAATGAAGTCGAAAGAACTCTTTAGCGAAAACCACCGCCAATTCCTGTGCGGATGGTATGCCTTTGAGTGGTACAAAATGAGCCATCATAGAAAATGTGTCTACTATCATAAGGATGACAGTGAAACCAGATGATGACAGTAAATCAACCGTAAAATCTATGGACAGATGGGACCATGGTCGTTCTCCGTTAGCCACCGGTTGAAGAAGACCAACAGGCAAATGTCGAGGCGATTTGTTTTGGGCACAAGTAGTGCATGCTACACAATCGGAGTGAAGGCTCGGCCACCAGAACAGTCGAGACAAGGACCAAATCAATTGGTCTTTCCCTAATGTGGCCAGGGATCTTAGAGGCATGGTAGGTTTTAAGTAGCTTAATAAGCAACTGAGCAGGAACAAAGCATTTCCTGCTAGGTTCCTCTGCAGGAGAAGATGTCTGAGCGGCCAATATCTGTTCTCCCAGAGGAGACGTAATACATGTGCGTTTGGTAGCCAGAATATGATCAGTCAGAATAATAGGTGAGGGAGGAACCTCCTCCTTAGTTAGCTTGCAAAATTGGCATGATAGGGCATCCGCCTTCACATTCTTACAACCCGGAAGGTAAGTAACCACAAAATTGAACCTTTACAGGAACAATACCCATCTAGCTTGGCGGGGCAACAGGCATTTAGCCTTGGACAAGTAAGTGAGATTCTTATGATCAGTAGGAATCAAAATTGGGGAACTAGTACCCTCCAGGAGGTGTTGCCATTCTTTCAGTGCCAATATAATAGACAATAACTCTCTGTCCTCTGACACGTTTGAAGGAGGCCACAAATTCATTAAAGTTATATATTATGGGTTTGTCCATCACCCATAAAGGATTCGCCCATGCCAAGGCTTTGCCAGAAAGAAGGGAAATCATTAAGCCAACCCTACTTTGCTCACTAGGGAAGGTGTATGGAATCATTTTCAGGTAAATGCCCAGTTGGTTAAGAAACCCTCAACAAAGCTAAGGATCCCCACTGTAACGTTGTGGGAGTGGAGTGGATCCAGACAGCCCTCTGACCAATCCTGCATCAGAGACGGTGGGTACTACCGGTTCCAAGAAAGGAGCTGGGTTAGAGTGTTCCAAATGAGTGGTGCGGCTAAGCAAGGTCTGCAAAGCCAATGACAAATGATCAATGCGTTTATTTTGAACCTGCATCTTGTCCAATAATTTCTGAAAGGTGAACCACTATCACCATTAGTAGTCATGACCCTTACTTACTGTTATGGTTCTCAAGCAAGACAAGGAGTCAGACGGTATAGTTAAAATCACCTTTATTAGAATAATAGGTAGTAATGCAAATAGCTAGAAATACGAGAAAAAGCAGAGGGTGACGGAAAAGGCCAGATACTCTATCAGAATTAGGAGTATGCCAATGGTTCAACCACAACTGCTGGAGACTAGGCTGAAGCCAACTGGTAGTCTCAATGGAAATGAGTGGAACTCAGAATAGATCCATGATCTAGCAAATTTAGAAACAAGGGAGGCTACTGACTCATGTCTGCAGTCATTTAAGGAGAGCTCGTCTCCAATAATGGATTGCAACAATGGAGACACTGACTCGCACCTGCAGTCAGTAAGGCCGGAGTCTGCCGGAGTCCAAGGTCCACACCAGGATGGATGTCTGTAGGAAATGGGCAACACAGCTGAGCGAACAGACAGAGCCACTGGTCAGCACCAGTTAGGATAGTCAGACAAGCCAGGGTCATACACAAAATGGATAGTCAGCCAGAACCACAGGTCTGCACCAGATAGGATGTCCAATAATAGGAGGCAACACTGGGAGGATAGTTGGACAGAGCCCCAGTCAGCACCAGGTTGGATGGTCAGACAAGCCAGGGTCATACACGGAGCATTTAGTCAGTCAGTGCCAAAGGGTCTGCATCAGATTGGATATCTATAGCCAAAGGAGCACACAGGTAGAATGGTCAGACAGAGCCACAGGTCAGCACTAGAATGGATAGTCAGACAAGCCGGGTCATACACAGGATAAAGGAACAACAGGAACTAGAACTGCACTGAACAACAACGTAAGGGTAACTGAATGTGGATCCAGTTACCCTTTATAGGCAGCCAGGAAGTAGATGGGTGGAGATTACAGGACCCAAAAGCATTAGACTGAGGCCTGCGTCAAAAAGCAGCCTCACGGCCGAAACATGACACAGTGGAGCCAGGGTGAATCACATTCCACGACCAACCAGCAGCCGCAACATTTGATGGATGAATCTAGGCTGGAAGCCTCGGGCGACATGCTGAATGATTCCGGGCGTCATTCAGGCTACAGGTACCCACCGTTGCTTCTGCTGGGATAAGGTACATGCTGTGACACTAATCCCAAGGATAATTACATATGTAAATTGGGAGTCAGAGATGCTCAATTAGGAAGGAGCCTGCAATACAAATCTGCAAGCTCTCTAGGAGTGTTGTCCTACCTAGGATGCAGTCTCTTTTAGTCCACTAGTGCCTTTCACAGAGAGGACATATCCTAAAGTATATCATACTGGTCTGGCCAAGACAGCAGTCCAGCCACGAAATGCCAGGTAATTCCTCTCTGAACAAGAGAAGCAGCCACACCAAGGGTAATAGGGGAATCCAGCATTGGACCCCTTGCTCACAGTGCTTACAGGGATAAGCTGCACTTTACTGATGAGGCCCAACAAGGCCAAAAAGTATGTTTGGGGTTTGCCACTTTTCTTGTTCAGAGGGGAATTCCCTCTCATGACTGGACTACTGTTATGGCAGGACTGGTATGATATGCTTTAGGATATTTCCTCTCTGTGAAAAGCATTAGAGGGCTAGAATAGACTGCACCCTGGGTAGGACACCACTCCTAGAGAGGCTGCAAATTTGTACTGCAGGCTTATTCCTAGTGGAGAGTCTCTGACTCCCAATATACATATACAAATTGTCCTTGGGATTAGCCACCCCAAGGGTAATAGGGGAATCCAGCACTGGACCCCTTGTTCACAGTGCTTAGAGATATCAGCTGCACCTGACGAGGCCGAAGCATATGTCTGAGGTTGCCTGCTTCTCTTATTTAGAAAGGAAATGACTGGCATTTCATGGCTGGACTGCTATAATGGCAGGACCAGTACGATATGTTTTAGGATATTTCCTCTCTGTGAAATGCACTAGTGGGCTAAAAGAGACTGCACCCTCAGTAGGCCACCACGCCTAGAGAGCCTGCAAATTTGTATTGCAGGCTTGTTATTAGTTGAGCTTATCTGACTCACAATATACATATGCAATTATTCTTGGGATTAGTCACCCCAAAGGTAATAGGGGAATCCAGCATTGGACCCCTTGCTCACTGTGCTTAGATAGGTCAGCTGCAGTTTACTGACAATACCCAACAAGGCCAAAATGTATGGCAGGATTTAGCTGCTTCTCTTATTCAGAGAGGAATTGACTGACATTTCGTTGCTGGACTGCTGTTATGGCAGGACCAGTATGATATGCTTTAGGATATTTCCTCTCTGTGAAAAGCATTAGAGGGCTAAAATAGACTGCACCCTGTCTAGGACACCATCCTAGAGAGCCTGCAAATTTGTACTGCAGGCTTGTTCCTAGTTGAGATTCTCTGACTCCCAATATACATATGCAAATTATCCTTGGGATTAGTCACCCCAAGGGTATAGCGGAATCCAGCACTGGACACCTTGCTTGGAGCCCCAGTGATTAGAGATCAGCTGCAACTTACTGATGAGGTTCAACAAGGCCAAAACTTGTGCTAGGGTTGGCTGCTTCTCTTGTTCAGAGAGGAATTGTCTGGCATTTCATTTCTGGACTGTTGTTATGGCAGGACTAGTATGATATGCTTTAGGATATTTCCTGTATGTGAAAAGCACTAGTGGACTAGAAGAAACTGCATCCTGAGTAGGAAACTACTCTTAGAGATCCTGCAAATTTGTATTGCAGGCTATCTTCCTAGTTGAACATCTCTGACTCCCAATATACTCTGGAGGGCTGGGCATGGACTATGGGTAATGACTGTCTATCTGATTCAATGTATACCAGTCACTAACTTTCTCAGCTTAAAGTTCTACATAGAGTATATATGGCTGAGACTCATGGGTGAGGGTTTACTATGGTGTAGTGGATGCTGGTTTTATTCACATGTCCTGGGTAGGCCTGGGGTTTCTTCAGTACTGGAAATAAATGTTTTACTCTATCAGATGTTATAGGCAGAAGAATACAGCTATCTCCAAAACTGGGCAATTATTCCTGATGAGCTGAACTCAACATGTACAAAACACTTATTATATGAAACCCTAGTCATGGGAATTAAAATTAGAGCTACAATTTGGATGGCTGAAGCACCTTCCTCACATTCTCACTGGTTAAATATTATTAAATGGATAGTAATACTTTGTTTAGACAAGCTTTAATATTCTACTTATTAAATAAATAAAGCAAATGATCTAAGTCTTGTTGCCATAATTTTTATAATTTTCATGTAATATCATTGTAAAGTTTCCCCCTCCCACCCCTTTTAGCCACATCAGCGCTCTAGCTGGCAAACTTGGATTGTGGTGCTGGGATCAGGCAGCTCATTTGCAGAGCTACAGGTCTACTGCCTCAAACCAGGCACACTTTGTACACTGTTCTCATGAAGATTCTCTTTGTATGCAATGCTATTTTGGCTCTGCAGATGAGCCGTTCTGTCCCAAGACCAGAATGCAAGTTTTTTAGTTAGAGTACTGATGTGGCTAAAAGGGGCAAACTTTACAACAATATTACACAAAGTCTATAAACGTTATAGCAAAAAGACTTAGATAATCTGCATTATTTATTTAATAAGTACAACATTAAAGCTTGCCTAAACAAAGAATTACTATCCCTTTAAATGTAACATGCCCCATTATCAATTAACATTTGCACATTGGTGATGGCAACAAAAATTTGAGAGGATCTGGAGCACCTAGCCATCTTACTTTAGCTTCCTTGTCATGCAAGGCAATTATATTGTGAGAATACTGTCATGTGATATGTATATATGTGGTTACTGTATGGTGCTTCGGAGTATGGATGGGGACTGATGGGCTTCTGGGGACTGGCCCTGGTGGTTCCTGCCCCTCCCCCATTGTTTTCTTTTCTTTGTTTTCCCCTATTCCTGTAGTTTTGGTCCAGTTAATGGAGGAATTGTTTTCTTAAATGGAAAACCAAGGAGATAGAAGGCAAAACCAAATGAGAAAACTTTATACCTTTGTAAGTTGTAACTCAGAATGCCATAGAAACTGTAATCTCCATTGGTACGTCTTTTTTATGTCACTGTTTTCTCATAACTCTTGTATTGATGTATTCTTTACTATGGAAAATATGCCTTCAATAAAAATATCTGATAAAAAAGTTTAACATTTATAGACTCTTCTGTGTATATTACACTTCCTCCTTGCTTTGCTGAGTCTTTCCTAAAGTATGAGTATCTATCACGGTGCCCGTGATTTGCTGCCTCTTTTGTCAGTTACATGAATGGCTCTCCATTGGCTGTCTACTATCAACCCGCCCAGTATTGCCTATTTAAACTGGGCTTGGGCACCCTTTGGTTGCCCTTTCGTGGTGTCTCTATGTCGCCTGCACCTGCACTGTGTTCCTGAGCTTCCTGGGCCGTCTACTATCGATGATCTCCATTGATCGCCTGAGTTCCTGTCTGACAGCTTCCTCGGTTCCAGTTTCCATTCCTGATCCAGTTGGGGTTGCTGTTCCTGCTGCCGTTCCTGCTCCGGTTGTTTGCCATTCATGCTCCTGCTCCCTGTCCTGTACCGGCGGTGTTCCTGCTCCTGGATGCCTGCAGAGTGTCTACTTCCTCCAGCCGCCTTTGGCGACATTTTCATTCACTTTATTTGTTACTCCAGTACTCGGGTACTGGTTCGCTCCATGTTAACCAGCTGCTTGCTGCGTTCCTCACAGCACCGGTAGAGATTGTGTAACTCCAGTACACGGGTACTGGTTTGCCCCATGTTAACCAGCTGCTTGCTGCGTTCCTCACAGCACCGGTAGTGATTGTGTAAATCCAGTACGCGGGTACTGGTTCACTCCATGTTAAACGGCTGCTTGCTGCGTTCCTCACAGCACCAGTAGAGATTGTGTAACTCCAGTACGCGGATACTGGTTCACTCCATGTTAACCGGCTGCTTGCTGCGTTCCTCACAGCACCGGTAGAGATTGTGTAACTCCAGTACGCGGGTACTGGTTCACTCCATGTTAACCGGCTGCTTGCTGCGTTCCTCACAGCACCGGTAGAGATTGTGTTACTCTAGTACGCGGGTACTGGTTCGCTCCATGTTAACCGGCTGCTTGCTGCGTTCCTCACAGCACCGGTAGAGATTGTGTTACTCTAGTACGCGGGTACTGGTGAACCCAGCTTGTGCAGAGGGTTTATTAACCAACTTGAAATATTTCTGGAACTAACCTTGCATGCCTTTCCTAATGAACACAGTGAAGTTGGATTTATGATATCCCTACTGACTGGCAGAGCCCTGGCATGGGCCAATCCCTTATGGGAGACTGTGAAATCATGCACAAGGAATTTCAGGGAATTTGTGCAGTCTTTTCGTAGAGTGTTTGAGATCCCTGGTAGAACCGCCTCTGCTTCTAAACACCTAATGGAGATACAGCAGGGTAAACGTATGGTGGGCGATTAGGCCATTGAATTCCGCACCTTGACAGCAGAGGTAGGTTGGAACAATGAGGCGTTGCTGGCAGCCTTTGCTCAAGGTTTGAGCAAGCAGATCAAAGATGAAATCGCAGCTAAAGAGTTGCCAAATGATCTAGATGAATATATTGATTATGTTATCTTAATTGACACTCGGACCCGTGAAAGATTGATGGATAAGGACCGCAGGCAACGGTCAAGAAATAACGGATCTAGCAGTGCATTTTGCCCACCCATCCCTCCCTTGGCATCTAAGTTCAATGAACAGTTAAGGGAATCAGGTGAACCTATGCAATTAGGCTTCACCAGGCTAACCAAGGAGTAAAGAGCACATCGCAGGAGGCAGGGGTTGTGCTTATACTGTGGCAAAATTGGGCACCTGCTAAGATCTTGTCCCGTACGTCTGGGAAACGAACACACCTAGGGTACCTTGGGGGACAGGTCCTAGGTGGTGTTCAACCATCCCCAGGTTTGATCACTCAGAACCCCACCATACAGGTGGTAGTCTCTTGGGCAGATCACTCAGTGGAGGTTCTGGCCCTGGTTGATTCCGGCGCAGCTCGATATTTTATGGATAGTGCTTTTGCTGAACGGCATAAGATTCCACTGGTCGAGAGAGAATCCCCTCTCGCTATTGAAGCTATTGACGGCAGACCTCTAGAACCTGCACAGGTTACCTTTGAAACAATGCCATTACCTATGACCATTGGGGCGCTTCATAAAGAGGAACAGCAGTTCCAGATTATCAATTCTCCACACTACACAGTCATTCTGGGTTTTCCATGGTTACAGCTTCATAATCCTCAGTTTGATTGGCAAAAGTGTGAAATCTCTGCTTTGTCTCAGTATTGCATGGAGCATTGTGTGTCCCACCTGGTCAAAATTCTATGTACCTCCCCTTCACTGCCAGAAGTATATCAACATTTCAGTGATGTATTCAGTAAGGGAGAGGCTGGTACCCTACCACAGCACAGATCCTATGACTGCGCTATTGATTTGCCTCCGGGGGTGGTGCCCCCTAGGGGACGCACATATCCATTGTTGTGTGATGAGAACCAAGCTATGGAGGAATATATTTTAGATGACCTCAAGATTGGGATCATAAGGAAATCCACCTCTCCAGCCGGGGACGAAATTTTTTTTGTGAAAAAGAAGAATGGCGAATTGAGACCATGCATTGATTACCGTGGCCTAAATAAATTAATGTCTAAGAATGCTTATCCGATACCACTCTTCACCGAATTATTTGACAGGTTAAAAGGTTCCTCATTCTTTACTAAATTGGAACTACGAGCTGGTTATAACCTGATTCGGATCACAGCTGGTGATGAGTGGAAAACGGCCTTTAACACTAGATCCGGGCACTATGAATATCTAGTTATGCTATTTGGTCTCTGTAATGCACCCTCAGTATTTCAAGAATTAATCAATGATGTCCTCAGGGATATGCTGCAGTCCTGCGTTGTTGTCTCCCTGGACGACATACTCATTCATTCTGAAAACATGTCACAACATATTAGAGATGTGTCAGAAATGTTGCTCCACATACGAAAAAACAAATTGTATTGCAAATTGGAAAAATGTGAGTTTCACAAAACCAGTGTGCCCTTCTTGGGATTTGTGATTGGCAAAGATGGCATTGCCATGGATCAGGAGAAACTGGCGGCAGTTTTGCAATGGCCTCGGCCCAAGGGCCTTAAAGCTATTCAGCGATTTCTGGGCTTCGCTAATTATTATAGGAAATTTATTAAGAACTTTTCAATAATTGTTAAACCTTTGTCTGACCTAAAGCACAAGGGTGCTAATCCATCCCAGTGGTCGGTGGCAGCGGAAGATGCTTTTGAGAAATTGAAATCCGCTTTTACTAACGCTCCTGTGTTATCCCACCCCAACCCATCTCTCCCATTTACATTGGAGGTTGATGCCTCAGAGATTGGGGTTGGGGCAGTACTTTCTCAATGACCTGTTAAAGGAGGAACTCTCAGACCATGTGGGTTTTTCTCCAAGAAATTGTCCGTGGCTCAAAGTCATTATGAGATAGGTGACAGAGAATTATTGGCCATCATTCTAGCCCTTAAAGAATGGCGTCATTTACTAGAGGGCACAAAAATTCCAGTATTAATTCTGACTGACCACAAAAACTTGTCCTATCTCTGAGGCAAAGAGATTGTCTTCGCGCCAGGCCAGGTGGGCACTGTTCCTCTCTCGATTCAATTTTGTTGTCTCATACCTGCCTGGTTCCAAGAATGTTAGGGCCGATGCCCTGTCTAGACAATTTGAGCCTGAAGTAGACAGAGAAGAGGTCCCAACACCTATAATACAGCCTGATCGTATATTGGCTACTTTACGCACAAGTATCACTTCACCACTGGGGGAAGAGATATTGGCCTCCCAGGCTACTGCTCCACCAGAGACCCCAGTGGGCAAGTGTTTTGTTGAGCCATTTTGCACTTGTTTGCTTGAGACATACCACTCCTCTAAAGCGGCGGGGCATATTGGTAGGGATCAATTGATCTGGTCTCTCTCACAAGAATTTTGGTGGCCCTCCCTGAGAGCAGATTGTGCTGCGTTTACCAATGCCTGTGCCACCTGTGCCCGTGCCAAGACCCCTAGACACCTCCCTGTGGGCCTACTTCAGCCGGTGCCTAATGGCGAACGTCCCTGGTCCCACATTTCCATTGATTTCATGGGAGAATTGCCAGTATCTAGAGGGTATTCCTTTATACTTATGGTGGTGGACAGGTTTTCAAAAATGGCTCATTTCGTGCCCCTCCGTGGCCTTCCCTCTGCCAAAGAATTAGCGGTGGTTTTCGCTAAAGATGTATTTTGGTTGCATGGAGTACCCAGAGTGCTGGTGTCCGACCGGGGGAGCCAGTTTGTATCCAGATTTTGGGGGGCTTTTTGTGACCAAATGGGCATCCAATTGTCATTTTCCTCTGCCTATCATCCCCAGACCAATGGGGCCACTGAGCGTGCCAATCAGGGACTGGAGCAGTTCCTGCGCTGTTTTATTACTGACCATCATGATAATTGGGCTGACCTGTTGCCTTGGGCAGAGATCGCCAGGAATTGTGCAGTTAACTCTTCATCCGGGAGCTCTCCGTTTTTGATTAATTATGGGTTCCAGTCCTGTTTGCTCATGGATTCATTCCAGTCACAGCAGATTCCAGCTCTGGATGAGCATATAAAGCAGCTCCGCTCCACATGGGCACAAGTTCAGAGGGCACTTAGTCAGTCTTTCCAGCACCATCAGAGTCATGCCAGTCGTAGGCGTCTGCCAGCGGTTTCCTTCCAGGTTGGGGACAGAGTGTGGCTTTCCTCTAGAAACCTCAAACTACAAGTTCCGTTTAATAAATTGGCCCCCCGATTTATTGGTCCTTATAGGGTGATTCGTAAAATCAACCCTGTCTCGTATGCTTTGGACATTCCTGCCTCCATGCGTATTCATAATGTGTCCCATGTATCTCTCCTCAAACCTCTTGTATGCAACCGTTATACTACTAGCCCTGTGGTGCCAGGACCTATAGAGGTTGAAGGTCAGGAGGAGTATGAAGTTCAGAGAATCATTGATTCCTGCAGACTTAGAGGAAAATTGCAGTATTTGGTACATTGGAAGGGTTATGGTCCTGAAGAACATTCCTGGGTGGACAGTAAGGACCTTCATGCTCCTAAATTACTGCAAATTTTTCATTCTAAGTACCCTCAGAAACCTGGTCCTCTTCTAGGAGAGGGGGTCTTTGAGAAGGGGGTACTATCATGGTGCCCGTGATTTGCTACCTCTTTTGTCAGTTACATGAATGGCTCTCCATTGGCTGTCTACTATCAACCCGCCCAGTATTGCCTATTTAAACTGGGCTTGGGCACCCTTTGGTTGCCCTTTCGTGGTGTCTCTATGTCGCCTGCACCTGCACTGTGTTCCTGAGCTTCCTGGGCCGTCTACTATCGATGATCTCCGGTGATCGCCTGAGTTCCTGTCTGACAGCTTCCTCGGTTCCAGCTTCCGTTCCTGATCCGGTTGGGGTTGCTGTTCCTGTTGCCGTTCCTGCTCCGGTTGTCTGCCATTCATGCTCCTGCTCCCTGTCCTGTACCGGCTGTGTTCCTGCTCCTGGATGCCTGCAGAGTGTCTACTTCCTCCAGCCGCCTTTGGCGACATTTTCATTCACTTTGTTTGTTACTCCAGTACGCGGGTACTGGTTCACTCCATGTTAACCAGCTGCTTGTTGCATTCCTCACAGCACCGGTAGAGATTGTGTAACTCCAGTACGTGGGTACTGGTTCGCTCCATGTTAACCGGCTGCTTGCTGCGTTCCTCACAGCACCGGTAGTGATTGTGTAACTCCAGTACGCGGGTACTGGTTCGCTCCATGTTAACCGGCTGCTTGCTGCATCCTTCACAGCACCGGTAGAGATTGTGTTACTCCAGTACGCGGGTACTGGTTCGCTCCATGTTAACCGGCTGCTTGCTGCGTTCCTCTCAGCACCGGTAGAGATTGTGTTACTCCAGTACGAGGGTACTGGTTCGCTCCATGTTAACCGACTGCTTGTTGCATTCCTTACAGCACCGGTAGAGATTGTGTTACTCCAGTAAGCGGGTACTGGTTCGCTCCATGTTAACCGGCTGCTTGCTGCATTCCTTACAGCTCCGGTAGAGATTGTGTACTCCAGTAAGCGGGTACTGGTTCACTCCATTATTCCGTTGGGTGTTCTCTACATCTTGACAACCCAACTGGCCTCTGTCTGTCCATCATAGACGACTGGCTCGTTACACCTTTATGCCAGTCGCTGAGGCCATTCCTGTCTGTGTTCCAGTACTTGCTGCCTCCAGGCTGCCTTGCCCGGTATAGTGGTAAGGCCGGTAGAACCTATCCCATCTTGTGCCAGTCTAGGTTGCCTTACCCAGTATTGGCAAGGCCGGTAGAGCCTCATTCCTCATTGTAACTGTCTCAAGGCTGCCTTGCTCTGTATATTGGCAAAGCCGGTAGAGCCTCCATCTCCTCGGTTACTAGTCTTTCAGGCTGCCTTGCCCGGTATATTGGCAGGGTCGGTAGAGCCTCCATCTCCTCAGTTGCTATCCTTCCAGTCTGCCTTGCCCGGTATATTGGTAAGGCCGGTAGAACCTATTCCATCTTGTGCCAGTCTAAGGTTGCCTTACCCGGTACTGGCAAGGCTGGTAGAGCCTGTCTTACATTCCGTATACCACTACTCACCATGACTATGTATTAAAGATATATATGTTGCATGTGTATGTTAACCCGTGAGGGTTCCCTTTAAACTTTTCAATAAAGTTGTGTTTTTATCTTAACTCTGTGTCTGAGAGTCATAACAAACCGTGACAGTATCCTTCAATGGTAACCACAATATTATATATTTTATCACTTAGCCAGGCTTCAGTGAGAATAAGCATGTTCAGCTTGTATACATAACACCATGCTTTTAGTTAATCAATTCTGGGCAGTATTCTGTGTATGTTGCAGTGCACAAAAGAGAGACCTTTTTAAAACAATTTCAATTTCAGTGGGATCTAAAGTTAATTTCCTGTATGTGTTAATATCAGAAAGTAGCCTAATAAATCATTAATTGATCTAAATGTACACATATATGTTTTGGTATCCATTTGAAGTATTGGATTTTAGTTGGTTTAGATTACTTAGTGATCATATTCACTTTAGGCTGTCATTGTATTTAGTTATTACAACACAAATGGACAATTCTTTGTGTGGGTCATGGAAGGGTTACATTTTGTAACCTTTTGTCCCCCTTTCATTATTTCCCTCTGTGCATTGAGTAGGAGGTTGCCTTATCCACCATTATCAATGCTGAACTGTAGGAAATGTTTTATCATTTATTACATGTATTAGTGTTGTGTTTCGTTCATAGTATATGTAGATCATACATTTCCACTAAATATATTGGGGATGATGGTATATAATCATGGTGATAGATGATCAGTGATTTAATTCATCACATTGTTCAGCTTTTTCAGTTAATCACTACCAATATTAGCAGTGGGATAGGTGGATTTATGCCCACTTACTAGCACTAAAGGTTCGGCACCCATTTGTTTGAAAATTGTATGGATCGGAGAAGACAGAGATAAAAGACATTGTACCAGGTCACAGGATTTTCAGTGACCCATTACACATCACCCTCCTCCCTCTTCTGCACTTCAAGGGACTAGCATATTCTGATATACCCTGAACACAGATGCAAGAGGACCTTGTGAGAGAGAGATATGTCACGGCTGCTTTTACTATTCACTTTAAAGAGTAAGCATTTAAACCTGTTTTGTATTTCAAAATATATACTTAAGATGAGAGATCACTAAGACATTGGTCAGTTGACCACTTTTAAGTCACTGGACAACACTTTATACATTGTGTGTATATATATATATATATATATATATATATGTATATATTAAGTATATGGATGAAAGCACTCTCTCTTTAAATAGTCCTTTTGCCCAGGTGCACATTCCCCAAAATAAAGTAATATGTAGAAAATGAAGGACAGCACCCCGGGACTTCTTCAGATTGCTTTATTAAATCAATTTATGGCAAATTGATTTAATAAAGCAATATGAAGAAGTCCCACGGGTGCTGCCCTTCATTTTCTATATATACATATACATACATACACATGCAGATTTATACATATACATTTTACGGTGTTCTTTTGTTTATCTTTATGTTTTTAATTGTTATTCAACTATATAAATTATTGAGAGAGGTGATCTCTAGTTAATTGTATTTTTTTCTTTACAATACATTTTTGGCTGTTTATCACTCTCTAGCCTTTCAGATTAAAGCTGTCCCCACTATACTATAAAACAGGGATATTTGTACTTATTCTTTTTATTATTATATACTCATGTTTTATTTACTGTTATTGTTTACACATGGTCTAAGGTATTCTTTCTAGATATATATTATTTAGTATATTTAGGTTGTTTATTGTTTCATTATTTGTGTATTTTACAGAAGAGATGTGGTGCCTTTAATTCATTTATTTATTTTGATATTTTTTAGTTCTTAACTGTATGTTTGCAGATCTGTAAAGACAGGACCCACATTGCCATCAATTCGATTGGCCCAGACCTGAGTTTCCTTTACTGGCCTGATTGTCACGTAAAGAATCTGATTGGCCAACAATACAAATAAAAGTACATTTGGCTGCATGTATTTGAAACTATGTTTAAATGTTCAGATACATAAACAAAGGCACCCACCCCCCTTTCTCTTTCCTTCCTATCCTAAAAACAAGTTTTGTGATTTTGAAATAGCTTTTGTGTTAGAAAGTAGCTTTTTATTTTTTTTGAGGGGGGGTTAGATTTATAGAAAATACTAAAAAAAGACATGCTGTGCAGCCACTACCTGTCAAACTTACTTCAGATATAATTAGGAATAACTGCCTACAAATTATCCACATTTGACTCCCTGAAGTGCACTTCATAAACCCTAATATAGAAAATACTATGAAAACCAAAAAGTATGAGTCTATTACACTTGTGAAAATGACAATATATTATAAAAAAACAACAACTTTAATTTGAAATAAAGCAATACCTATTAAGTCTATCTGTATTTCACGGCATACAACCTTCCTCCATCACCACAAAAACTAATTATTTCTTAAATAGAAACAATTTTATTGCTGCAAACATAAAACACATAAAGACATTCACTATAAAAATTATAGTATATTGGGCACCCTGCTATACAAAGCAGTAATGTAATCGGGAGCTGTGATGTGACAGAAAAAATGGGTCCAGATAGTATGGCAGACTCCCTTCAATAAGAGTTACTACATTATATTTAAGAGTTACTACATCTACATAGCATCCAGATCGATCACAGCACATATCACAAAAATATAAAACTGCACAGTTTGATTATTATTTTTTTTTCAGTACTAAACTTTATGCAAGACTAAAGATTTACCAGTCCAGTCAATATAAACATTTAAGAATGTGCTATAATCCAGTAGAGGCAAAATATGAAGACGCAATTCATATGAAATACAGTAAATCAGTGGGATTGACAATGAAGTGAAGATTATCATGAATATGTAGCAGTTGTTAGTTGTTAGAATCTCCAAATGCTATGAATCCAATTAATAGCATACTGTGCTATGAGTGACACTTTTTGACACTTTTATGTAATGTAGACTGTCAATTAGACTTATCAAATGAAACATTTTAGGATGATTCCCATCGACAAAGTTGCCAAGATATGGCAAAATGGCATTGGTATAGTTCCAGCTCATCCTTGCAATGGCAGTTACTGTGTATATATATATTGCAGACTAAAAGCTAATAACTGAATACATAAATATACAAGTTATATCAAGAGTAACTATGTACCTTAAATGAAGCCAAGTAACTCATTATTAATAATATATTTCCTTTAATCATTATTTTAGTATATTAAGCAGACTGTTTATTGTCTCACAATGTCAATTATGAATCTGAACTTTATTTTTAAAACCTCATTAGTTCTTGATTACTGATTAAAAAATGATTTGCTTTGATACCAAATTATTTTTTATATTGTGGACTGTAATTTGTATCAAGCTATTTTATGCAGCTCTAAATATTTTCTTTCCAATATATAAAGATTCTATAATCTATTATTATTTGTACACAGCTTTGTAACACATCGTTCTTCTAGCTGATGATGTGTGTACACAATATAAAAAATAAAAAGCAAAAGATCACACATCAACAGTAAGCTGTAAGGGGATACTTGGTTTTAAGTCCCATATGTAATTCATGCCCACAATATATTAAGTGTTCACAATCCACTTGTTTCATGCCCTCTAAGCATTTTCATGAGACAGTCACATCTGTGCAACAATATAGCAGAAGGAAGTAAAAAAATAACTCTAGTCAAATTATGCTCCAAATGAAATAATCAAATATACAGTAACATGTTTGCATTGTAGAATAATATATATCTTGTTCAGTGGTGAATTTTCCTGGTGACATGTACTTTATATCAGGGTACATATCTGTTTAAGATAGTAATGTTAAATATTGAAACAATTGAATGAATTTTGGAAAGGATACAATCATTTTAGATTGCCTTTTGCTGAAAACTATGTTGATGAGAACATGACTATTCGGATAATTCATTGACAATTTATATTTAGAGGTTTTACTTTAAATTACTTGGGATACATACATGGATGGCATAAAGACCAGGGCCTAGATGCACTAAAGGTCGAAGAGGGCTACGAATGTCGATGTTCTGTCAGATTAGTGTCTTAGGCGCCTCCGCAGTATTCACAAAGTGTCTATGACATCACTTCACCAGAACTCCGACAAAAAAATACCCACATCGACATCAATCCAACATGCCCTCACCATGTCTACAAATGTTGTATTCTTCGAATCGACAATTGCTCATTTCCATATGGAAATGAAGCATTATCAGATACATTTGTATGGAAGGGGGTGTGTTGATATTATAATGTGACACTTCGACTCATTCAGTAAACTCTGATAGCAGCCTCTTCTGTCGGAGATCACAGTCTCCACTTCACCTGCCTCAGACTGTCGTAGCTGGGATATCTCCTGTACTTTCCTATGGAGTAACAGCAGAGACAGCTATAACAGTCTGAACAGCATTCTCTGTGCTTCCCTACCTAGCCAGTAGCGGAACACATAGAAGGCTTTCAGCACCATGGACAGCACTGAATACCATAGAGATGTGCATTGCTCACCCCTGTGGCATTCAAAGGGTTAAGAGCCAGCTGCAGTTTGTCCACTTTAGGTAGACAAAGCATTAAGTATGTTATGTGTTTTTGAATGTGAACTGTAGGGCTTGCTAAGAATAAAAGCAAATAATTGCTCTAATATTGTAATATTGTAGTTCACAGAGACTGCCATGTCCTATTTTTTCCTCAGGTAATACACACATTGCAATTGTTACTGGTTAGGAGATTCCACAAGCAAACAGGGCTAGAATGGTCATGTCAGGAAGAGTAAAAAAGGAAAGATAACTTCAGTGCTGTAAATTAAATTGCACCAACAGATTAAATTAATGAAAACAGTATATAGTTAGTTCAGCCAGAGATAAGCGGATAGATTTAAAGGCAGGCGTTAGTAAAAAAAACAAACAAAAAACACTAACAGGTGCATTAACATGTTGTAAGCCATTTAAAGGTCTGTCTTAAGAACAGCTAATGGCAGTTCACAAATCCGTACGGCCGATAGACTGACGTGCATTGAGATGCATGGAACAAGATTATCCAGAGCCATTTAAAGGCTTGCGGTACTGTTAACGGCTGAAAAAAAAATTCACTTAACGGACAAAAGTTAAGAGCCAGTGTTCTTAGCAGTTAGACACTTCACGGTCAAAACAAAACACTCGTTACATAGGAAAACACACAAAATGCTTACCGCACAAGCATGTAAATGGCAAAATTAACCCATGCAATGCCAAAAGAACACAAAAACATGGACAGACACCACAAATCACTCTCACACACAACAACAAGCAACACCACAGGGACAAGGACCCCCAAAAAACACCAACACAATATGGCATGGAACAATGCGGGTTAACACACAACACAGACACCTGCCAATACAAAACAAGCTCACCTGTGCAACATCACCACATGATCCAGACGCAACCTGCACCCCACAACTTCACAACCACAACTGAGACACAGCAATCAGAACACACTACATTTTAAAACACAGACACACCTGCAAACACTTACCTGGACAACAAACACCTTCCCATTGGTCAGCACTCACCTCATCACCACACCTATACAATGCCCTATGAGGTACTTAAAGGGACAGCTCACCACACTCACTTGTGGCTTGTTTTCCACTCAGAGAGAGAACAATAAGTATGTTGGGATACTTATTGATGAGAAGACTGCAGAGAAGGCGTGCAAGGGCGAGAGCTAGGGAATGCCAGCAAGCCCCAGGCACCCCTGATCAACAGCCTTCACATGTTGCAAGTGAGGATGCTCTGGCTCAACAGCCACACAGAAGCCCATCCCCACCTGGAGGACAGCACCTGCCTGCAGACCCACAGCTGCAGCAACAGGATGCTCCCCAGCTGCCACAAGGACCCCTGCAGCAGCCGAGGATGGATAGATGACCACCAAGGACCAGGGTATACTGCCCAAGGGTCACCATCTTTGGAATGACTGATGATGAGGTGATTGATCGCTACAGGTTGAGGCCACACAGCATCATTGCCTTGGATGAGGTCATCAAGGATCAGGTGGATCCCATCTACATCCACAACCATGCCTTATATGGCCTGCAAAAACTCCTCTGTGCCATACACTTCATGGCAAGTGGCACCTTCCAGTCCACTGAGGGTTACACATCTCATTCTCCAGAGTGCTGGCCCAGGTCTTGCCAGCCCTCAAAAGCAAGGCCATTTCCCCACCACCGACATGGACTGGATACATCTCAAGCAGGGCTTTTACGCAAGGGGAGGCATGCCCAGGGTCATGGGTGCTACAGATTGAACCCACGTCTGTATCAAAGCCCCAGCACGTGATGCACATCTATTCATCAACAGGAAGAACTTCCACTCCATGAACATGCAGATGGTGTGTGACAGCAACATGAGGATTATGAATGTCTGTGCAAAATATCCTGGCGGCTCTCAAGATTCGTAAATTCTCCAAAACTCCTCAGTACACAGAGACTTCGAGAATGGAACTTATACAGGGGGATGGCTTCTGGGTGAGTTCACAATACTACATCACATCACATCCACAGGTGTACACACAACACTGCTCACCAACACACAAAACATCATTCACACAACATGTGCTCCCTGTCTCACCATGTCTCTCACATTACACAGGTGATGCTGGCTATGGATGCAACTCCTGGCTACTGACCCCGGTCGCTAATCCCCAAGCAGATGCCCAGGAAAGATACAACCAGGCTCATGGCAGAACAAGGAATGCCATTGAGCGGACTTTTGGCCTCCTGAAGTCTCGATTCCAATGTCTGGACCACTTGGGGGGAGCACTGCAGTATGCCCCAGGAAAAGTGTGTGACATCATAATGGCATGTGCAATACTGCACAACATCACAGTGGACACCAGTCTGGTGGATGATATCCAGGCCCCCCTATACCTAAAGGGCCAATGGACATCGGCCATGTTGTGGAGACCCTGAGAGGGGGCGCAGATCAGAGACAGGCTCATCACGGACCACTTCAGCTGTGAGTATAACACAGGCATTCAAACAATCCTCCTCTACCAGATTGTATCTGTATGTAATCTCTATGGGGCAGTCAATGAAGGGTAGAGGGTGTGAGAAGTCTTGGGAACAGGGTAGGGAGGTGGCAAGGGAGGTGCAGTAGGAATGGAGGAAGGTGGTGGAGGGGGAGGTGGAAGGTTAGTACTTAGTGTAGTTTGAACACATGCTTAAGGTTCCAAGTCTACCCAAACTTTACCACATTCAGACATGTATGGCATATCCCAATTCGGGTCACCTTCGTACCACAACCATTGGGGGTCGCCCAAACAAAGTCCCTTAATCATCAACAAATACCATTCAGTGAACGAACCCTCCCGTGGAAAAGGGCTCGAAGAGTGCATGGCCTCAGTCCAACCTGCGAGGTCGTTGACAAAGGGATCGGCATAATAATCCCCCGCCTGCTGTACTACAAACTCTTTTGGGGTCTGGCCGGGTGTCATCTTGCAAGATTTTGTATTGGGCTTCCTAATATCTGTTTTAATAGGCTTTACAGGGTTCCTAGACTTACTCTGTTTAGTACCCATAATAACATAGATAAGATAGCAAAAACAGCATGTACGCATAACACAAACAATGCCTTAAATTATCCTTTATCCTTTGTAAAAGACACACAAGTATAACTAACCCGGAAACCGCGGGGAGGGAGACTATGCTGGAGCCGTGCATGCCAGTCCAGCATAGTCATTAAATCCTCATATTCAGCAATCACAAATCTACGTAAAGCAATAAGAACAATAAGTAAAACAATAATAACAATCAATATCACGCACACCCCCAGGAGAAACATGGTACAACACATAACCCATGTTCTGTTCTGCATCTTACAGGGCTTGATTGAGAGCAACTAACGTGATTTGCCATGATCATAGCCAGAGCAGCCATGGTAGCCTTGTAGCGAAAGAGTGTTATCCAGTGCAATGCATTGGATAACACTCTATCACATCAGGGGTTAAAGGACCATTAGAGTGAACATGGGACCTGTACTTTGCTAGAGCTGAGAAGAGCAGCAGAGGGATGCAATTACAGTGGTATTGTTACACAACATAGAGGTCATGAAACGTGGATCAGATCTCCAGGGACACCATGCTGACCTGTGAGTGTGTAGTGATATGTGGCCCTGACATGAATACACACATCAACAAATATGTCATAATGGTTCCATGAAACAAATAAAATTGGGCTGACACTCTCACAGTGGCAGCACAAATACATTAGTTTCATGGAGCCCTCAGAACATACTTGTTGATGTGTGTATTCATGTCAAGGGCACATATCCCTAGGGCTGCTTGACATTTCTTTGGTTCTCTACATAATGGGTAACAGACGAGTACTTAACACATTACAAAGCAATGGTTTGTGTACTCACCTGTAACGAAAAAGATTGAGGGGATTAGGAAGTTGAAGTTGTTGCATGATGATCAGTTCGAGGGTGCTGCTCCAAATCCTTTCCTCTTGTACCACAGGCGTCCATAGCATGATCCATCCTTGGATAGAAGATCTTTCATGTGACTGGACTGATGTCTTGACAACACTTATATGACGCTCACCCCTTGGTTTTTCAAGTGTTTGTGTTGGTGATGCAATGTTTGACCTGATGTTCACAGCAACCTCTACTGGAACATTCTCATATATTCATGTGTGTACTAACATCCAGGTATCAAACCTGTACAGTTAGAATGCTCATCTACAGAGTTGTCAAACCTTGTGGACAACACATGAGCAGGACAGTAGTGTTTCTAAAGTATTAAGTTTCAAAGTACATTTAGTGTGCTCATTCAAGTGTCTAATGCATATAGGCAATACACCCAGAAAACACATGTACGTTATAATGTACTTTGAGACACAATAAAGAAGAACCATCACTATTCAGTCTGTGTCTGTATGAAGAAATGCTGGATTACACATGTGTCAATGCGTAAGCACACTCAAGGCTAGAGTATCCTCCATACATGGGAAGGCATGACCCACATCACAGGAGTCCACTACTTGTTTGCCAGTGAGTGGACTCTGTGATGTATTCATACAAACAGATGATGGCAGTTATACACTAATGTGTGTTGGGAGTGATAAAGAGGTGATACAGGGGACATACTTCCACAGTGATTTCATGTCCACAGTTTCTGTGTTTCTCATTACAATCAATGTTCTGAGATTGCTTTAGTTTGACATATCTCAGTACATGGGCTACATCAACAACCAACCAGACTAAGTGGACAAGTGTTATCACTGGTGAAGTCTGTTACAACCTTAGGCAAACAACAACTCAGCTTACTGGAGAACCCAATGCTCACCCCAGGATTTCAATGTGTATGCTACACATTGAAATCGTAGGGTCAACATTGGGTTCTCCAGTAAGTCAGTTTCACAATAACAGTGTGAATCAAAGACTATTTTGCTGCATGTTCCATTTGTCCTGCTTGTTAGTTATCTGCTAAGTCAAATAGCTGTTTGTTTGGTTAACCCCTTAAACACAACAACTGATGCAGAAAAATGTTCAATGTTGCACCAGTTGCTGTGCTAAGGGGTATGTTTTGTTGTTCAAATTCAACCCACATCATCGCCATATAACACATGTTATATGGCTTCAGGGATGGATTTCCAGTTGAATTTGTACAACGGTGTGTGTGTGTGTGTGTGTGTGTGTGTGTGTGTGTGAACCCACGTTGTAACATCCCACAAACATGTTACCTAGGCAGAAGTTGTGTTCACTGCTGTCACGATTCGGCAAGAAAACTCGGGACAAGTACTAAAAGTTAATACCAACTTTATTAGGCAGCAACAATGAAACAGAACTATCACAATATACAATAATAATGAGAAGCGCACAACGGAGCAAGTGACAACAACCAGAAATAGAAGACTGCTTCCATATGATTCTCTTGGTATATGTCCCAGCGATGGTACAAGGATAAGTCTGCAATGCCACAGGTCTGCACCTGAGTGAAGCCAGACAAATGGGAAGGCAACTAGGATTAAGTCTGCCAGAGCCACAAGCTCGCACCAGATTGGATATATAACTGCACGGAAGGCCACACTAAGTATAGTTAGATAGAGCCACAAGTCAGCGCCAGTTTGGGTGGTCAGACAAGCCAGAGGTCATGCACGGAGCGGGTAGTCAGCCAGAGCCACAGGTTTGCACCAGATAGGATGTCCACTGAAGCATTGGTATGCTGGATACGCAGTGGACAGAGCCCCAGGTCAACACCAGAACGGATAGTCAGACAAGCCAGAAGTCAAACACAGAACGGCTAGGCAGCCAGACTCGCAGGTCTGCACTAGGATGGTTATCCGACAAAACCAAGGGTCATACATGGAGCGGATAGTCAGACAGAGCCACAGGTCAGCACCAGGTCAGTTAGTCAGACAAGCCAAATCATACACAGGGAGCAACTGAAACAGAACTGCACTGGACACCAACACAAGGGCGACTGAGCCCTGTGTACAGGCAGTAAAACCAGTAAAGTGGCAGGAAGAAGAGAAGCAGCCAAGAGGTGGCTGTCCCTTTAAATGGAGTGCACGTCCATGCCCTTGAACTTGCGCCCAAACATGACATCACCCGCCTGCCGGAACACCGGCAGCAGAAGCGGCTGGGGCCGTACAAGACACCAGCAGCGGCTGAGCAGCCGGAAGATAATGCGGACAAGCCTCAATGGAGGCAAGGCACAGAGAATTTCTGCTGGAGCCACTGGGGAAAGATGCAGCCAGCTCGAGCAGCCGCCGCACAGGTACCCTGACAGTACTCTTCCCTTAATGGCCCCCCTCGCGGACCGGAGCTTGGTTTAGGGAGTGAAATTTACGAATTAGGAGGGGAGCATGTACATCTTCAGAGTAGACCAATGAGCGTCCTTCAGGGCCGTAACCCCTCCAGTGTACCAAATACTGTAAACGTCCCCTAACTCTCTGGGAATCCAAAATAGCCTGTATCTCATATTCGTCATGATCTCCCACTCGAGTGGGGGCTGGGCGAACCACAGTGGAAGTATAGCGGTTGCATACCAAAGGTTTAAGCAGGGATACATGGAATACATTGTGGATTTTCATCATACTAGGCTCCAGAGTGTATGTCACCGGATTGATTCTACAAATGACCCGAAAAGGACAGATAAAACAAGGGGCCAGCTTTCTACAAGGTACCTGGAGATTGAGATTACAGGAAGACAGCCATAGCCTCTCCCCTACTTGAAATGTAGGTGCCGATTATCTCCTACAGTCAGCCTGCCTCTTGTGTCATTGTCTCGCACCACTTAGGGTATTCTGTACTTGTACCCAAGAGGAACGGAGAGCCTGTAAATGCTCATACAGAGCCAGAATTGCTTGTGTCTCAAAAGTCTCAGGAAGTGCGGAGGGCTGAAACCCATAATTTATCAGAAATGGTGAACTCTGAACGAGGAGTTAATGGCAAATTCCTGGCGAACTCCACCCAAGGTAACAAAGCAGCCCAATTATCGTGGTGATTGCTTATGTAACAGAGAAGGAATTGTTCTAGGGTTTGGTTGGATCTTTGGGCAGCACCATTTGATTGAGGGTGGTAAGCAGAGGAAAAGGCAAGCTGAATTCCCATTTGAGAGCAGAAACACCTGCAGAATCTGTATACAAACTGGCTCCCTCTGTCTGACACAATCACCTTCGCTAAGCCATTTATTCCTCAGACAGGACTGAGGCAGAAGTACAAAGTAGTCTTGTAGGATGTGTGAGACAGATGTTATTGCAATTCGAGGCCCAGGACAAAATGTCACAATTGTGCCAATCAATTCTGGGGTTGTGTACCTGAAGCCATGGAAACATCCTTTCTGGCGCAAACCTGTGGCTCTGGCTGACTACCCGCTCCGTGTATGACTTGGCTTGTCTGACTACCCACTCTTGTGTTGACCAGGGGCTCTGTCCACTACGTATCCTGCATACTAACGCTTCAGTGTATATCCTATCTGGTGCAAACCTGTGGCTCTGGCTGACTACCCGCTCCATGTATGACCTGACTTGTCTCACTACCCACTCTGGTATTGACCTGGGGCTCTGTCCACTGCACATCCAGCATACTAACGGTTCATTGGAAATCCTATCGGGTGCAAACCTGTGGCTCTGGCTGACTACCCTCTCCATGTATGACCTGGCTTGTCTGACTATCCTGATGCAGGACTGGTCAGAGGGTTAACTGGTTCCGCTCCACTCCCACAACTCTATAGTGGGGAACCTGAGCTTTGTCGTGGATTCCTAACTCAGTTGGGTATTTATCTTGAGATGCTTCCTCAAGCCTTCCCTACTGAGCACAACAGGGTTGGGCTGATGATTTCTCTCCTTTCTGGCAAAGCACTGGCTTGGGCAATTCCATTATGGGAGACGGAGAAACCCATAATATACGATTTCAGTGAATTTGTGGCCTCCTTCAAATGCATATTTGAAGTGCCAGATCACGGGACCTTGGCTTCAAAACCCCTGATGAGTATCCGCCAGGGTAACCTCACGGTGGTGGAATATGCTATTGAGTTCCGAACCCTAGCAGCCGAAGTAGGGTGGCACAATGAGGCTCTGATAGCCGCGTTTTCCCAAGGGCTTTACGATTATATGAAGGATGAGATTGCTGCTCATGACCTACCAAAAGGTCTGGATGAGGTGATATCCTCTATCATCCTCATAGATACACGGGTTCGGGAGAGACCTTCGTTTAAGGAGCACCTGCAGAGGCAGCCTACCAGTATGTCTGATAAAGTAACTTGCCCATCCTGTCCTCCCTCACCTCCCATGCCTCCTGGTTCTGACTCTTTGGTTAGCGAACCAATGCAGGTGGGGGTTACACGGCCTTTAGGAGGAGGGAGGGACTATGTCTTTACTGTGGGAAGCATGGTCGTCTATTGAAGTCATGTCTGGTATGTCCGGGGAAACGCTCGCACCTAAGATCCTGTCAGGGTCAGATCTTAGGTGGCATATCTCAGTCCCCTGAAACCTCTCAGTCTAAACCCTTGCTCGACATAGTCGTATCCTGTGCTGAGGAGTCTATTTCTGTGTCTGCCCTGATAGACTTTGGTGTGGCAGGTTATTTTGTGGACTCTGCATTCGCTGATCATTATTGGCATTCCTTTACAGCCATGTGACTCCCCTTTGGCTGTTGAAGCGATTGATAGCAGACCCCTGCTGCAATCACATATTACTCATGAAACTGCCCCACTTACCCTAAGTGTGGGAGCCCTGCATAAAGAAACCCTGGACTTCCAGGTGATTAAGTCTCCGCACTATGCAATCGTTCTAGGGTTCCCATGGTTGCAAAAACTTAACCCTAAAATTGACTGGAGTACTTGTGAAATTCTGTCTTGGGGGACTCATGATGAGTCATGTCTTTTGCTTCCTATCAGACTGGTCTGTGCAAAGTCTCATGGCCTGCCAGAGGCCTATTCTCAGTTTTCTGATATATTTAACAAAGTCCAGGCTGGAGCATTACCTCCCCATAGACCATAGGTAGGTATTACCCCTCTGCAGGGCTGTACATACCCTCTGTCTGTGGAGGAATATGCTGCCGATGCCCTGGAGGGAGGCATCATTCAGAAATCTTCATCCCCTGTCGGTGCGGGATTTTTTTTTTTTTTTGTAAAAAAGAAAGACAGAGAGTTACACCCATGTATCAATTTTGGGGCTTAAACAAGTTGATGGTAAAAAATGTTTACCCTGTACCATTGATTACTGAACTGTTAGACCTCCTCAAAGGTTCTACAGTATTTACTAAGCTGGATTTGAGGGTGGCTTACAATTTGGTCAGGATCAAAGAAGGCCATGAATGGAAGACAGCTTTTAACACCCGGAGCAGGCATTATGAATACCTGGTCATGCCCTTTGGCCTGTGCAATGCTCCCGCTGTCTTCCAAGAATTCATAAATGAAATTCTAAGAGAACGTTTGCAAAGTTTGTTGTAGTATATCTGGATGACATCCTTATTCATTCTCCTACAATGGAGACTCACTACTCGGGTGACTGCAAGGTCCTTATGCTTTTGAGAAAAAACAACTTGTTCTGCAAGTTGGAAAAATGTGAGTTTCATAAAACCCAAGTTACCTTTCTAGGGTATGTTATATCCGCATCCGGGTTTGCCATAGACCCAAAAAAACTATCCACAGTGGTTCAGTGGCCTCGTCCGGAGGGACTGAAGGTGATCCAAAGATTTTTAGGCTTCGCTAACTATTACCAAAAATGTATAAAAAATGTTTCGACCATTGTCAAACCAATCACTGATATGACGCGGAAAGGGGCCAAAGTGTTGGAATGGTCTTCCAGTGCACTGTTAGCCTTTTAGAACCTCAAAGCAGCATTTACTGCGGCCCCGATTCTGGTTCATCCTAATCTCACCCTGCCCTTTACCATGGAGATTGGAGTAGGCGCCCTCCTTTCTCAACGGTCAGCCCCAGGAGAAGCCTTAATCCCTTGAGCTACTTCTCTAAAAAACTGTCCGAGGTGGAGATGGTCTGTCAGATTGGTGACAGAGTTACTGGCCATCATTTTGGCATTGAAAGAGTGGCATCATCTCTTGGAGGGTACCAGTTACCCCATTCTGATTCTTACTGACCACAAGAATTTCAATTACTTGTCTGAAGCCAAATGTCAAGCCAGATGGGCATTGTTCCTATCCAGGTACAGTTTTGTGGTTTCGTACCTCCCGGGCTCTAAGAATGTAAAAGCTGACGTCCTGTCACGCCAGTTTTGTAAAATGTCCAAGGAGGAGGTTCTTCCTGCTCCGATCATTCCAACTGATCGCATCCTTGCTACCATACGTACCTGTATTACTTCTCCTCTGGGAGAAGAGATACTGGCCGCCCAACCATCTGCCCCAGCAGAGACTCCTAGCGGGAGATGTTTTGTGCTAGCTCAGTTTCGCATAAAAATTCTCGAGACATACCATTCCTCCAAAATTGCTGGTCATATTGGGTGCGACCAATTGATTTGGTCTTTGTCTAGAATATTCTGGTGGCCGAGCCTTCGTTCAGATTGTGCTGCTTTTACCACAGCCTGCACCACATGTGCGCAAAACAAGTCACCCCGACACCTACTGGTAGACTTGCTCCAGTCAGTGGTCAATGGGGAACGTCCCTGGTCACACTTGTAAATCGATTTTATAGTTAACCTTCCTAGGACCATGGGCTCTACAGTCATACTAATGATTGTGGACAAATTTCCTAAAATGGCTCACTTTGTGCCACTTAAGGACTTACCATCAGCGCAGGAATTGGCGGTGGTATTCGCCAGGGAGGTGTTCTGACTCCATGGCATACCTAAAGTGATCGTGTCCGATAGAGGTAGCCAGTTTGTGTCCCGCTTCTGGAGGTGTTTCTGTGCTCAAATGGGAATTCAATTAGCGTTATCCTCTGCATACCACCCGAAATCCAATGGTGCGGCAGAAAGGTCGAACCAAGCCATAGAACAATTCTTCCGCAGCTATATCTCTGACCACCACTACAATCGGGCTACCCTGTTACCTTGGGCGGAGTTTGCCAGAAATTGTGCTGTTAACTCTTTTAATCAGAGTTCCCCGTTCCTGGTCAACTATGGGTTCCAACCCTCGGTCCTTCCTGAGTCCTTCCAAACACAAGCAATTCTGGCTTTTGATGAATATTTGCAGGCACTCCATTCCTCTTGGGTTCGAGTACAGCATACCCTACGTGGTTCTTTGCAGCAACAAAAAAGGCAGGCTGACTGTAGACGATTGCCAGCACTGACCTTCCAAGTCAGAGACATAGTGTGGTTGTCTTCCTGTAACTTGCACCTCCAGGTCCCATGTAATAAATGGGCTCCTCGATTTGTTGGTCCCTTCTGGGTGTTGTGCAAAATTAACCCGGTGGCTTATGCATTGGACCCACCAACCAACATGTGCATACACAATGTTTTTCCTGTTTCCCTGTTAAAGTCCTTGGTCTGCAACCAGTATACTTCCTCTCCTGTCCGTCCTGCTCCCGTGATAGTTGCATATCATGAGGAATATGAGGTACAAAGCATTCCGGACTCTCGTACGGTTAGAGGGCGCTTACAGTATTTTATCCATTGGAAGGGATATGGTTCGGAGGAGCGTTCCTGGATCCCTGCTGCTGATGTTCACGCTCCTGTCCTGGTGTGTAGATTCCATGGATGTTTCCCTGACAAACCTGGTCCGGTCCCTCGGAGGAGAGGTCTTTGAAGGGAGGGTACTGTCACAGTACCTAGTAGCACCAAAGCTTCTGGCAATGCTCACAATGACGCTTGGCGTCATTTCCACAAATGGTTGCTAGATGTGTCATCTGCAGGCGCAATGCTTCAGCATGCTGCAGGCCTCTGTTTTATATGTTTGAGACCTGTAGTCTCCTCCTACCTACTTCCTCCCTCTGATCTGCTCCTGCTACCTACTTCCTGAGAAGGGGTTTAAAGGGCAGAGTCCTGACTCAGTTATCCTTATGTTGTTGTTCTGAGCAGTTCATTTACGGTATTTGGTATTCCTGATTCCTGTGTATGACCTGGCTTGTGGTGTTGACCTGTGGCTTTGTCTCACCATTCTCCTTGTGCATTCTGGTTTGGTTTAGACATCCTTTCCGGTGCAAATCTGTGGCTCTGGCTGACTACCAACTCCGTGTATGACTTGGCTTGTCTAACTACCCTCCCTGGGGTTGACCTGGGACTCTGTCCACTACGTATCCCGCATACTATCGCTTCAGTGGATATCCTATCTAGTGAAAACCTGTGGCTCTGGCTGACTACCCGCTCCATGTATGACCTGGCTTGTCTGACTACCCACTATGGTGTTGACCTGGGGCTCTGTCCACTGCACATCCAGAATACCAACGCTTCAGTGGATATCCTATCTGGTGCAAACTTGTGGCTATGGCTGCCTACCCGCTCCGTGTATGACTTGGCTTGTCTGACTATCCTATCTGGTGCTTACTAGAGGGCTCTGTCTGCTTGCTCCGTGTGTTGGTCCCGTTCCACAAACATCCTTCCTAGTACTGACCTGGGGCTCTATAAGACTCCTAGCTATTGACTGCAGGTGTGAGTCAGTAGTCTCCATGGTTGCATATGATATTGAGACTCCTCTCCTAGATTAACTGCAGGCTGAGTCAGTGCTACCTCTGGGTGTTACCTTTTACCACGAGACACCAGTGGGCTGAGACCTAGTCTCGGTCAATGTGGTGGATCTATTGGAAGACTGCTATTTATGATACAGTGCTTGCCTCTTTGATCACCCTCTGTGTGTTATTTGTTATTTGCATTACTGTTTATATATTTCTAATAAAGGTGATCTTAACTATACCGTCTGACTCCTTTTCTTGCTTGACAACCGTATCAGAGACTGAGAGGTTGCCCTGAGAGGAGACTGAGATCTGTCTGGGATGAAGATGATAAATCTCAGTCTCCTTTCAAATCCATCTCAGGGAGAAAGCACAGAAGAAGAGCACAGCATGGGGCAGAGGTAGTGTGTGGGATACATGCAAAATAATTGAAACCCAATATAGGACTGATCGCACAGCCCCTGCAGACTTATGGGTGACAGATCCATGGGATGCCACAGGTGAGATTTGGGTGAGGTAGATGCTTCCCAGTGCAGTGTGACAGGAGCGGACTTGGGGGAATGATGGAGAGCTTAATATGCATTGCAATGAATCACTGCACTGTGGCAAGTTCAGCTCCTGGTACATTAACACACAGCCAAGAAAAAGCTGCGATGTGTCAGGCAAATGGCAAAGATGGAGAAATAAATTGATATGTGTACACTGAATGTCGCACTCTATTGGACGACCTTTAAGCTCTTTTGATTGGTGCAACATTCTGTCACACTTTTGATTCTGATGACATTTTTAACTCGCGGTATTCATGGTCACCCAATAGATGGAGACAGTTCAATAGGATACCACTTTTATTAGTATTCCACTTGCTCAAAGTGATAGTAGTCTCTATGAGTTTCTCCTGTGCCAATTTTGCTAAGCAACTCACAGCATAACAGCCTAGCACCCCATCTATCTCTGTAGAAGCTTGCATTGTGTTGACTTCCTGGAAAATGTCATGTCTTTATACAAAAAGGCAAAAAACATGTAATTAAAGTGGCGAAAAGTTTGTAGCCATTGAAAAAATAGTGAAAAAGTTTTGGCAATGGGCAAAAACAGCAAAGATTTTATTTGCTTTACTTAAAGTCGATTTTCCCATGAAAAAGCAGATAACCACTTGGTTTTTGCAGATTTTTTCATGGGAACACAAAGGGACCTTTACCCACCCCTAATAGGCAGTCCAGCACTCCAAACAATTTTATTTTAACTTTATTGTTTTTCTCTTTCCCACTCTCTCTGTCTACTTCTACATTCTCTGCTGTTTTATCTACACCATGCTGTAAGAAGGGAAATTCTGGGTTTTTATCGTTCGGTGGTAAGAAATTCCCATGGGAGCAAAAGTGAACATCAATAATTATTTGGATTAAATAAACTATTTCTGAAAAGGAGATCAAAAGCCATTGAGCTCCTTCATACCCACAGATTTAGGGTTTATACAGACATATCTGGATCCCATGAATCAGTAGGAAATCTTTTATTCAAATTGTAAATATGACGTGATTTTGGCTATAGTTGTCCAAAACTGGTGTAAATGCTGAAAATATTTGAAGATCCCCTAACATATTTGTAACATAGTTAATGAGGCTGAAAAACAGCATGCGTCAATCTAGTTCGGATCATGATATATCGCCCCTGTTGATCCTGGGGAAAGCAAAAACTATATTGAAGCAATTTCCAATTAAGCCCCAAGTGCATAAAAAAATTCCTTCCTGACTCCAAATAAAAGTCCGCTATTTCCCTGGATCAATATCCTATCTGCTTTGAAGCAAACTCTCTTTATTTTCAATATTGCTCTGTACTAGATAGGTACCCATTCATTTTTGGAAACAATTACAGTATCTGCAAGCACAACATCTCAAGGCAAATAATTCCATATTTTACTGCCCTTACTGTAATATATGCTTGCCTTTGTTTTAGTCAAAAGCACCTTTCCTGTAGTCTTAATGGATGACCTCTTGTTCTTTGCTTAGCTCTTTTGGTTAAATAGTTAACTGGAGAGTTCTTTGTATTGATCTTCAATATGTTTATAGATGGCAATCATGTCACCCCTTAGACATCTAGGGCTCGATTCTATTACCAGCGCTAAAACAGGCATTACAAGAAATATAAGTAGCGCGGATTTTGCAAACGTGTTACATCGGTACTCTATTGCAGAACCACGGTAAAACAAAACTGGCATAGACAGCACTTTTCAGAGAAGTAACAAAACTGGAATTGTCTGCTACCGCCTACAAAAAATGAGCAAAATGTCAAAGTCCAAGGAAATAGGCGTACATTTGACGACAGAAAGTTCAGTGTTAGATGTGTTCTCCACATAACAAAATCCGACAGAGTGCCCCCCCTTGACATATTAAAAGTCGACTTGCAGTGCTTTCTTCCACCACATTAATCCGACAAATATTTTTCATAGTTGACAATTAACCCTTCCACTTTCAAAGTCGACTTACAGTGCTTTCTTTCACCATATTAATTCAACAAATATTGTACATCTGACATTTTAACCCCCCCGACCTCCCCTTGAAAAGTTGACTACAGTGCTCCCATGATTTTCTTTCACCATTTTTACCTGAAAAATGTCTTCTCCTATTACATTTGACATGCCCTCATATTTTGTATTGAAAGATTAACCCTTTGAGTACCATAGAGGTATTGTAATGTGTTTGCTACCCCTGTGGTACTCATAGTGTTAACAGGTAACCTGTATATGTATAAAAAAAGATGTTTATTTTTATTATATATGTAATTTGTGTGCAAATGTAATTAAATATTTAATTTCTGTGTAATAATGATTTTTTTTAATTATATATGTAATTTGTATTAAAAAAGTACTTCAGACCTCAAGAGGGGTATCATGACCCCTCATGACACCCCCCTAGCATGGGGGCAACAATTGCCCCCTTTATTAATTAAAGAGTATATAACCTATGTGAAACATAGGTTATATGCTCTTTAATTAATAATTAATTAATAAAGATTCATTGCCCACTTCTAGATCATTACTAAACAAATTAAAAAGCATTGGGCCCAGGACTAAACCCAGTGGCACCCCATTTACAACTTTAGACCAACTTGAAAAGATCCCATTTACAAAACCTCTCTGCCATCTATTATTTAACCAGCTCTTTATGCATGTACAGATATCACCTCCCAAACTGAAGCCTCTTAATTTATGTAGTAACCTGAGAGACAGTATCTTTTTCAAAATCCAAGTATACTACATCAACAGCAAAACATTTGGCCAGATTACTACTTAAGATTTTGTAAAATGCAAGTAAATTAGTTTGACATGATCTGTTATTAATAAAACCATGCTAGCTCCTACTAATAATATTGTTGGTAATCTGAATACAGTCAGCAACCATTCTCATATTTTACCCAGAAATTAAGCTCACAGATCTATAATTTTCTGGTTTACCTTTTTCCTCGAATCATAGGGCATAATGCCTGATGAAAGTGAATCAATAAATATTAAGTACTAGTTGAACAGCCCGTTACACGGGCCACAGTGCCTCTGGCAGCCGGTCGCGGGGCAGTCGCACAGTAGAGACTGCCCGCGCCACTGCTGATACAGAGCTGGACTCTCCTTCGGAGCGCCCAGCTCTGTATCAGCCGCGGCGCGGGCAGTCTGTACTGCGCATGACTGCCGCACGCGCAGCAGTGTCTACTGCGCATGTCGGGCGTTACACACAACTTAGCGAATTATTATATAGGATAATGGACTTGCTATCACTTGACTAGGTTCATTCAGTTCCCTTAGGTGTATGCCATCAGGTCCAGGTGCTTTAGCCATAACCATTTCCATTATCTTTTGGACTTTGCCCTTAGTAAGGCATGTTCACGATGAAAGAAATTCTGTGATTCTGTTTGTTTACCCATAGCCTGCAATTGTTGATTCCCTTTATATGCAGAATAAAAGAAGGTGTCAGTCAAAGCCTTATCCTCACTAATAAATTCACCAGTCTAAGCTTTAAGAGGCCCAATATAAACCTTAATATTTTTGTTATTTCTATACTTCTAGAATTGTCTAGGTTTTTTCTTGCTCTTTTTTGCAATAGTTTTCCCATTTTCAATCCTAAGTAGCCAAATTGCTTGTTTGAATATTTTATTACAGTCTTCCAATTTTTAAATGATGCATCTGACACTTCTGACTTAAACACTTTAAAGGTCCTCCATATTTCTACTTTTTCTGCAAACTTCCTTATTAAGCTAAAATGGCCTTAATTTGCTCCCCTTGTATTTATTTACCAATGGTATGTATTGATGTGTATTTTCATCTAAAAGCATTTCAAACAAATTTCATCTTTCTGGTACATTTGTATCTTTGAAGATTACCTCCCACTGAATATGTTTTAATATTGCTTTTAGCATTGTAAAATTTGCCTTTTTAAAATTGAATGTTTTGGTTGAACCCTTGCTAATGGGTTTCTCATAACAAATTTCAAAGGATACCATATTGTGGTCACTGCTATCAAAATCTTCCCTTACCTGTATACTGTTTACCATGTCAGAATTGTTTGAGACCACTAGGTCAAGCAAGGCCTATTTTCTAGTTGACTCATCTACCAGTTGGGGCATGTATATGTCATTAAACATACTTATAAATGTTTTCCCTTTGTTGTGCTGGAAGCTATATTTTTATTATGTATGCCCCCAATGTGTATTTCAACCAGCAGGGCCTCTACATTATCACTGGTCCCTTCATTAATATCTTCCCTCCTAATATGTTCAAAGGCATGCTTTAGATATATGCATATCCCCTCATTTATTAACATTATCCCTCCTATAAAGTGAATAACCCTCTATATTGACTGCCTAGTCATATCTATCATGTAACTAGGTTTCAATCACACCGATTAGATCACACTGCTCATTGCAATGAGTTCCAGTTCCCCAGTTTACCAACCAGATTACAAGCATTTGCATGCATACATGTTATGTTCTTGCCATTCCGAGGAACCTCATTCTTTGAGATATTTATTTGTTTTAATCAGGCTGTAACTTAGACATTACCCTATTAGATGAACTTGCCCGCAGCCCTTCTATCACCCCCTTTTCTAGTTCAAATCTCCTCCAACCCTATAACCATCATAAAACCTAGTACCATAGCTCCCTTAGTTCTATCACCCCCTTTCCTATTTTAAATCTCCTCCAACCCCATAACCATCCTAAGACCTAACACCATAGCTTGCTTTCTGCTTAGCTGCAATATATCTCAGCTATAAAGTTTGCCCTGATAAATGTTAGTAGTTTTAATAATGTATTGAAAAAAATATGAAAATGTGAGCTTGACTTGCTATAGCAAGGACACAGCTAGTGGGGTTTTTATAGCTTTTAATACAGAATCCTTTCTTAGCTGACAGTAGGTTGCATGTGCATTTTCAGCTGAAGTGACATTTACTTAACTTGAGTTAGCTTTGCTTTTCAGTTTTATGCAACATACTGTATGTTTCAAAAAATCAGATGTTTTCATCAGTCAGCATCGTTTCCATGCCTGAAGCTGTAAAAAGATTTACATTATATCTTAATCTACTAGAATAGTTCATAATATAAATGTTTTAAGATGCTGTATTTTTTGGAAATTCAGTATTACTTTATATAATGTAATTTTGCAATCTAATTGTTACTCATTATAAGAAAATGTTTGGAATGAAAGTATTAGATGCATTATTAACTCTATCAGCAAAAATAATTGCATTGCAAAATGTTCCTGAAATGTATAAAGTTAATCCTTTCAGATATATATTGTGATATTTTCTTATATATCAGTTACATGATCTGTACTATAAAACCATGTTGTCTACCAAGCAGTGGAGGAACTATAGGATATATATGAAAGAAAAAGTGTTGCTCCTTCCCAGAAAGATATATACCTGTGTGATTGGCAAGTTGAGGCTCTCCAGCTGCTATCAGACTACATCTTCCTTTAACTCCTGTCATCTAGTTCCAGCGCATCTGTTTTTCAATGTATTTGTTACACTGAATTCAGAGGTTACACTGTAGTGATGCAATCAATGGTTACTTGTGTATTTTAACCCCTTGGATGCTATTATACAATATATTACTATGGAAAATACACATGAAAACTGCTATCATTATATTTAACCCCTCATAGTGAGTACTATGGAATATGCACATTAGAATCTGGTACCTGGATATTTTTACCTCTTCGATGCTAGAGAGGTCTACAAGTCATAACAGGTTAAAGAATGTTGGCTGTAAGTGGTGAGTAATATTAAATGGAACAGTATTATTTTGTCTGAAGACCTGTATGTTATAGGGATTTTCTTGCTGATTAAAACGGGTCAGTTGAAATTGTCAGGAAGTAAATGATGGCATGATTACTTCCGGAAAGTTCATACTGACAGTAAGACTCAACAGTTTGTATAAAATTCTGTGGAGAACTGTTTGTGAGTGACTCGCCTCTCCCATAGAATGTAATAACAACTAAACAAAAGGACTAAAGGGCACTGTTAATGTAAGAATCATGAGGTAAAACAGTAATAACTCTGGAAATGTGTATCCCTCAGCAATATGAGTGCCCTTGTTATATTCAGCAGGTAATGTCATACAATATATATTATTTTTCTACAAAGAATAGTTTACTGCTTCTTTAAGCACCTACATTGCTAGACCTATCAAGCATTTGAAAAGCTAATGGTAATGCTAATAACAATAAATGCCCCTAGCACATCCCAGAGCCTCCAATCCCACAACTTCCTTTCTTTCTCTTCCTATTGCTGGAGTGGACAGGCTAAAATGTCCCATTTTGTTCCCCTCTGGCTTTTTGTTGAAAAAGCATGAGTTTCAATTTTTTCCGTGGAAACTCTTGCCCACAGAGAATGTTTTTCTGCCATTTTTAATACTATAGAATTTTACCCAAAAAAATATTCCATTTCCTGACACGATTCTACAAAAATCAAGAATTTTCCACCATGCAGCGTGGTGTAGTTTAGGAGACAAGGAGAGTAGAAGTGCCCTCATAATGCACATGCAACATCAACACCACAATATTTATATTAAGCATGAAAAAGCTGAACCCCCTAAAAAAGAAATTAATTTGAAAACTGCTGTCACTGTGGCCCCTATCCCTCTCCAAGGACATGTTAGGGACCAGGAACCAGACAGACACAAAAAAATATAAAATGCAAAACACCATTATTAAAGTAACAAAAAAACAAGCAAAACAGAATGGTGATCCAGGAGTAAACCAAAAGACAAGCTGGGGTCAGGAACCAAGGTGGGTACTCAGCTAAGCCGGAGTCAGGAACACAAAAGTCAGCAATGTCAGGAACAAGCCAGGAGTCAGGAGCCAGAAGGGTTATCAGAGGAAGCATGGTCATACACAGATAAACAGGAGAATGCACAGAAGCCATCAACAACACAAGAGCCAGGAGGACGTGAGCCAAGCTACTTTAAATACCCTGGAAGAGTTTGGCTGATAACAGTCAGGTGAGTAATCACAGAGAAGTCAGCTGATTCAGCCTGACCCAGGAAAGGTAAGGCAGCAGCAATCAACAACAGAGCTCTAGATTAGCTCAGGCAGCAGTAATCAACAGAAGATTTAGAGCACCTCAGCCAAACCTTGACAGGGCACAAATAACAGGGAAGAAAATCCCAGAGGAAGACAATAGAAACCAAGCCTATAGGTTCAATGATGAGTGTAACACCTGCATCATCATAGTCCTTGCCTGGTGCAGGACAATGTATCCACTGTCCCCTCCCTTGCACCCTTCAGCATTCTCTTTCTTCTCCTCTGGTGTACCATCTTTCCTACTGTAATCTCCCTTACCAGCTGATAGCGATTCTGTATATGTTAGGATCTGGCAACTCATGTACACTAATTGCACACTGTGAGGTGTGCTGACCACATACAGTAATGTGGTGGAGAGAAACTTCATACACGATATCAGGTAGCATCTTCAGACATTCCACCTCACAGAATGCTCTAAGCTAGTAGAAGGGAGTTTTTATTAAGTCTTATTGACATCATGTTTCCTTAGTGGAGCGTACAAAGGGCTTAATGACTGCAGTACTTGGTTTCTTGGAAGATGGCTTAACTTTGTCAACCAAAAGCTAATGATCCAAAATCTAAGAATGTTGCTATCTGTTGTCTGTGTAAGAAGCATATGTGCAGGGTGAAAGCAATCTTACATCTAAGCACTTCTTCAATGAGTTCCCATCTGAAGCACAACCACGGGGCAGAATGAGAGACACATCAACACCAGGTCAGAGGTGCCACAACTAGAGGCAGCAGAAGTTTTCTTAAACTTTCAGGGGGCTCTGGGGTACATAATAGAAGTGCTATAGATGTGTCAGAGAGTGAGGCAAGATTTTCTGCTCCTGCTGCAGAGGAGTATGACTCTGAGTTTGTTGTAGGAGATGGCAAGAGCCATAGAGTGCTTTAAAAGGATAGTAATGTTTCACAAAAACAGCAGCTCCAATTAATCTCCATAGTATTTGAGCCATATAGAGCATTATTTCAATACTGTCAGAGTTTTAGTTTAATTGAATGATAAAGTTTCCCCCTCCAGCCCTTACCTAGTGTAAGCCACCTCCCCTCAGATGTGGGATCTGGTTTTAATATCAGACAGCTCACAGCAAGGGACAATCTTCTTACTGTGAAAACACTGAAAACCCTGCCTCCCTTGTCAGGTTTTTCCCTTATGCTAACTGAAGATCGTCCCCCTCTGTGATCCAACTGGACACCACCTTTCTGCTCTGAGCTGAGCAGTGTTACATCAGTGAAAGTGGTGGGAGGGGGGTACTTTATCATTCAATTACTCTTGAACTACAACTCTGACAGTATTGAAATAACACTCTCCATGGCCCAAATACTATGAAGAGTAATTGAAGCTGCTGTTTTTGTGAAACATTACTACCCCTTTAATATATAAGAAAGCTTACTAATAGACAGTATTCAGAACAGTGTGAAGACCAACAATATTAGCAGTAGGTGCCAGCAAGGTTTTATGAAGAATCATGTCAAATTAATTTACTTGCATTTTACAAAAGGATAAGTAGTAATTTGGAAAAGGGAAGTTCTGTTGATGTAGTATACTTGGACTTTGTGAAAGCCTTTAACACAGTGCCTTACAACAGGTTACTGCATAACTTAAAAGGTTGCAGTTTGGGAGGTGATAGCTGTGCATGGATATATCTGTGTATGGATAGAGAACTGGTTGAATGATAGATGGCAGAGATTTGTCATAAATGGAACCTTTTCAAGTTTATCTAAAGTTGTTAATGGGGTGCCACAGGGTTCAGTCCTGGGCCCAGTGCTTTTAAATTTGTTTATTAATGATCTAGCAGTGGGAATTGAAACTATTGTCTCTATCTTTGCTGATAACACTAAGCTGTGTAAGTACAGAGCAAGATGCTTTTTCTCTGCAGAAGTAACATAGTAACATAGTCACAAAGTTGATGAGGCTGAAAAAAGACAAATGCGTCCATCAAGTCTAGCCCACGCCACATGACAACGTTGATCCAGAGGAAAGCAAAATAAAATTGAAGCCATTTCAAATTAAGCCCCAAGTGAGTAAAAAAATTCCTTCAACAATCTATCTGCATTTAAGCCATCTGACATAATTTGCAATATTGTTCTGTGCTAGATAGGTATCCATTGCTCTTTTGAAAGCAGCTACAATATCTGCAAGCAAAACATCCAAAGGAAGAATTTAGATAAACTGAAGGAATTGGCAGAAAATTTGGGAGATGACGTTTACTGTAGATAAATGTAAGGTTATGCATTTGGGCTGTAGGAACAAACAGGCTACACATACACTAAATGGGAAACAACTTGAGGAATCCTCATTATAGAAAGATTTAGGAGTACTGATAGACAAAAGACTTCACAGAGTCACTCAGATACTTCAAGAGCAAATAGACTACTATCCTGCATACAAAGGGATATAGATGCATGGGTTGCAAAAATAATTATACCTCTATATAAATCCTTGGTAAGGCATCATCTAGAGTATGGAGTACAGTTTTGGGCACCAGTTCTTAAAATACATTTGGTCTCAAATATCACCTCTATGCAGATGACACCCAGATTTACTTATCTGCACCTCGACTGACTTCTGATATCCAGGCTAAAGTCACAGATTGCCTCTCGGCTATCTCAGACTGGATGGCTCTTAGGCACCTCAAACGCAATATGTCTAAAACTGAGCTACTCCTCATCCCACCTAGGCCTGGCCCTGTAGCACCCTTCCAGGTGAATGTAAGTGGCACTACCATAAATCCAGTATCAGAAGCGTGGTGTCTAGGGGTGATAATTGACAAGTCGCTCTCATTCTCCCCTCATATTAATGCCATTGCTAAATCCTGTCACTTTCTTTTTCGTAACATTGCTAAAACCTGTCCCTTCCTCTGGTCCTCCACAGCTAAAATTCTTATACATGCAATCATCCTCTCCCGCATGAACTATTGCAACATTCTACTGTCTTGCATTCATGCTTCCCATTTCCAACCACTTCAATCCATACAGAATGCAGCCATACAAATTACTCTTCTGTCACCTAGGTTTGTCCCTGCCCTGCTCCTCCTCAAAACTCTCCAATGACGGCCTATGAAACTCTAGATATCTTACAAAATCTTACTTCTCTCTTTCAACACACTTCTCTCCTCTACTCCTTCTTACATTTCCACTCTGATCTCCCGCTATACCCCATCCCTGTCACGGTTTTAATGAACACTCAGACAACTGGGTAGGATAAAATAGGAAAGCTTTATTAGACAGAACAAAGCACACAAGACCCCTCACGGGTCCACACTCTACAAAGCAGCAGTAATAAAGTTTGACACAGGACAGGGCATACAAGATAACATACAATAGTGAGGCTCTGCCGGCCTTACCGAATACCGGGTAAGGCAGCCTAATATTTGCAACAATGAACTGAGGAGGCTTTACCAGCCTTACCGAATACTGGGTAAGGCAGCCTAATATCTGGTGCAACAAGGAACTGAGGAGGCTCTACCGGCCTTACCGAATACCGGGTAAGGCAGCCTAATATCTGGTGCAACAAGGAACTGAGGAGGCTCTACCGGCCTTACCGAATACCGGGTAAGGCAGCCTAATATCTGGTGCAACAATGAACTGAGGAGGCTTTACTGGCCTTACCGAATACCAGGTAAGGCAGCCTAATATCTGGTGCAACAAGGAACTGAGGAGACTGGATAGCACTGACTGGAATAGCTAAATGGAGATCACAGACAGTCACAGGCTGAGTGATATAAGGAGGCAACAGTAACCACTTAGTGACCAGATAGCACTGACTGGAAGTGCTAACTGAGGCAACCGCTAGTTACAGGCTGAGCGATATAGGAAGGCAACAGTAACCGCTAGTGACCGGATAGCACTGACTGGAAGTGCTTAACGGAGGCAACCGATAGTTACAGGCTGAGCGATATAGGGAGGCAACAGTAAACCGCTTAGTGACTGGATAGCACTGACTGGAAGTGCTTAATGGAGGCAACCAATAGTACAGGCTGAGCGACATAGGAAGGTAACCGTAACCGCTTAGTGACTGGATTGCACTGACTGGAAGTGCTAAACGGAGGCAACAGATAGTACCAGGCTAAGCAAAATCGGAAGGCAACAGTAACTGCTTAGTGACCAGATAGCACTGACTGCAATAGCGAGGGCAACAGGATAGCGTAGTCAGTCGTGCCTAGATCAATACACGGAGAGCGGAAGTCAGCCACAGCCTGGGTCGGTACACAGAGAGCGGTATTCAGCCAAAGCCTGGGTCGGTACACAGAGAGCGGTAGTCAGTCACAGCCAGGGTAGGTACACAGAGAGCGGTAGTCAGCCGCAGCCTGGGTCTGTACACAGAGAGCGGTAGTCAGCCACAGCCTGGGTCGGTACACAGAGAGCGGTATTCAGCCAAAGCCTGGGTCGGTACACAGAGAGCGGTAGTCAGCCACAGCCAGGGTAGGTACACAGAGAGCGGTAGTCAGCCGCAGCCTGGGTCTCTACACAGAGAGCGGTAGTCAGTCAAGCCTGGATCGGTACACAGGAGCGGTAGTCAGCCAGAAACTGGATCAACACGGAACAGGAGCACTAAATCATGAATATCAGAAACACCACGAAAGGGCATCCGTTTGGTGACAGGAGGGAGTATATAAAGGCTAGCCCTGGGAGTGGCTAGCCAGCAAGCACCAATAAAAGACAGCAAGGCACAAACCCGGAAGTCAGAATGTCGCACAAGAATCACGGGCACAGTGATAATCCCACCACTTACGTTAAGCCAATGATTTTCTTCTCTCAGCTTCTTTTGTGTCTACAGCCCTGTCACATATCAAACCGTTTTCTCTCATTGCTCCGTATCTATGGAATGCTCTACCAGCCAACCTGCGCCACTGCACCTCTCAAATCTCACTTGAAAATGCACATCATGGATAAAATTTCAACATGCTAGAAGGCATTGATGTTGTACAATAAACGCTCTTATAAATTATTTACTTTACTGATGTCCTCTATCATCATCAGAACTAGCACTGTATTCAGCACTTGACCCTTATGTACTCTGTGTCTCCCATTACCACTTTAGATTGTAAGATTTCGGGCAGGGACCTCATACCCAAAATTTCACTCTACAAAGTATCTGTAACCCTGTATTGTTTAAACCCTTAAATTGTAAAGTGCTGCGTAAACTTGTGGTGCTATATGAATAAACATATTCATTCATTAATTCATTCAAAAAAGACATTATTGAACTGGAAAAACTGCAGCAAAACTGATAAAAGGATTAGAAGATCTGAGTTAAAAAGAGAAGCTAGCCAAACTGGAGTTTTTTTACATAAGCGGCACATAGTTACACCTGCTGGTAAGCGTCTCCACTATTTAAGTCTCTCCATGTAGTGAATGAACAAATGAATATTGTCATTCAAGGTACTTTGCGCGCTTAAATTTTATTTTTGAATTCTACAATAAAGTTGTTTTTATACTTGTGGATAAGGCTATGGATGTGCGTTTTCTTTGAAGTGATACATGTTTGATACTTAGAGCAAATGGGGAAAGCTCATTCAGTGATTTTATCATAAAAGGTGATTGCACACGCTGAAGTGAACGCTAATCAGGATACCTGTTGCGACTCAGGATCTGGCTTAAAGGCATTTGCTCTTATAATGGATGTATGAGGTGCTGATTGCTACGTGGTTTGAAGGATTTTTTACAGCAAGGGTGGTATGGAATTCTTAACCTCGGAATACTGTGCTTGCAGATTCTGTAACTGCTTTAAAAAAAGTAATGGAGACCTATCTAGCACAGAGAAGTACTGAAAATTAGGACTTGGCTTCAAAACATATAGGATGTGGATTCAGGGCAATATCTGACTGTCATTTGGAGACAGGAAGGATTTTTTACCCCCTTGGGGCTTAATTGGATATAGCTTATTATTTTATTTTGTTTTGCCTTGCTCTAGATGAAGAGGGGTGATTTGACGTGGACTGCACTTGATGGACATATGTCTTTTTTAAGCCATATGTCCATATGTCGCCATGTTCCCATATTACTTCCTCTGGATCAACAGGGGTGTTTTGACCTAGGATGGACTTGATAGATGCATGTCTTTTTTTCAGCCTCATCAACAATGTTACTATGTTACTATTTTACTTCTGCAGAGACAAAACATCTTGCTCTGTATGTTTTTCCTTACATAGTTTAGTGTCATCAGCAAAGATTGAGACAATACTTCATATTCCTACTTCTAGATCATTAATAGACAAATAAGAAGGCTAAAATGGATTCTTAAAATAATCTAGTCACAATTAAATTTAGGATATGGACAAATCAGGATAAATGCACCATATCACCTATTCTCAAGGCAGCAATTATATTGGAACCATTATCAGCACAAACAAAATCAGTTTTCAAGGGGCAGGGAACAAGTCATTCCTCTGTCACCTGCTATAAAATATTTAATACAGTTATGACTTTGTAGGATTGTCTCTGAAAATTCTGTACGCACAAAGTGGAGTGCCAATAGTATGGACCACCCTGTTGCATTCCTTTAATAATACTGCCATAACCAGATGCAAGATTATTGGCTGTGACCTGATGCTGCAAGCTTTTGTGGTCCACTGGTGGAAGGAAACCCAGTGAGCAGTGAAAGTCATATAGTCTGTCTGTATATGTCCACATATCGATTCTTGAATTAATTGTCTTTGCCCACTTCTCTAACTGTCTGCTTATACAATTCTTGAAACATATAGCAATCCTTGAAAAATACCTATGGATTGTGATATGCCAGAATGGTGCAACACATGTTTTCTATAAAAGAATGACAGCTGCCAATATCTTGGCAACTTTGCCATGCCACAGAAAAGAAGGGATACTTGCCACTTATTGGGGAAATCCATGATTCATTTAAATGCAAGGAGATTAGCTGGAAAAAGCAGAGTATCAGCACATTTTGTGAAAAATGTGCCTATTTTGTTTTTAGGTGAAAAAATGTCACTCACCCCCACCTGTCGGGTCTTTTATTTTGTAAGGACTGAGATAAACACAGGGAGGTTTTGCTGCTCCTTTGTGATTGCACATGTAGCATCTCCACAATGTAAGTGAAACTCATCAGGAGGGGCACTCCTGTCATTCAGCATGATCTGTGGTGGGTCACTGCTCATATATTATACTGTACTGGGTGGTGTGTGTGTGGGGTTATGGGCTCAGTTTTTATGCAGCACTGTCATGTTGTTCTAAGAAATGTGGTGCAATTCTGGAGCAAATTCAATTTACAAATACAGATTCCTTAAGTTCATATTATTGAAAATGAATTGCCATTTGTTCTATATGGTCTTCCACATAATAGCCCCATTTTTCCTTAGTATGTGTGTGTGTGTGTGTGTGTGTGTGTGTGTGTGTGTGTGTTTGTAAAGAGGAAATCCCATCAACTCATTCTTATCTTCTCACAAATGCACTTTAAAATTTACTTACAGTATCTTAAATCCATTCTCTTACAGTTCCACTGAATTGTGTCCTGCCTTTATTGTTTGGGAAGTTTATGTAATGCTAGATAGCTTTAAAATGTGTCTTTTGTCTGTAGGAAGGGTAACATGTTTCTAGCTGCTGCTTGTGAGGCTTGTCTTCGCATTTAATGTTTTTAATTGTGTTAACTATTTGCTTACATCTTCATTGATCTCTGTGCTGCTCATACCAACATCAATATATCAATATAGAATTTATGCATGAAAATGCTGAAAGTCTTGCTGGTAAGATGGGAGAACTAAAACTGATTGCATTGTATGAGCAGAATAATTTAGTTGGTGTGTCTGAAACATGGTTAGATGATACATATGATCTGAGAGTCAATATAGTTAATAAAAGGGGAGGCTATATTCCTATATGTAAAACACAACTTAATACCTAGTATGAGGGAAGATATAAATGAAGAGACCAGTGAGAATGTAGAGGCCATGTGAGTTGCAATACAAAGTGGGGGCATACATAATAAAAATATATTAATGGTGATTTGCTAAAAGCCATCTAATATTGGGGAGTTTGAAAAAGCCCTACTGTTACTGCAGTGAAAAAGGCTTCTCGGTCAGAATATGTAATTATAATGGGAGACTTCAACTATACTGAAATTGATTGGAGAACAAAGAGAAAAAATTATTTTTAAGTATGATTAATGACAATTTTAATGTGCGAACTAGTAGCGAAGCCTATTAGAAAAGAGGCTGGACTTAGTGCTCGCAAACTATTCTGACAAGATAAACAGTATACAGGTAAGGGAACATTTTGGGGGCAGAGACCACAATATGGTGTCCTTTGAAATTTGTTATAAGAAACCCGTTAGCAAGGGTTTAACAAAAGCATTCAGTTCTAAATGGCTAATTTTACAGTGCTGAAAGCAGTATTAAAATATTCAGTGGGGTGTAATGTTCAAAGTTAAAATGCAGAAGAATAATGGATTCTTTTTAAATAAATATAAGCGTCAATATATACCATTAAGGATTAAGTACAAGAGGAGAAAATTAAGATCAAAGTGATTTAATAATGAGGTTTGCAGGGAAATGAGAAATAAGTAGGTTTTTAAAGTAGAAAGTATTTCTGAAAATTAAATTATTGTGCTATCAAATTAAGCTATGTTCTTAAAATTATTCAGATTTCTGCTCCTACAAGTAGCCACAGTGATGATGAAGTTCAAGAATTTTATGATGATTTATTACCCCTCTACAAACAGGACAATTACTACTACAAATGTATAATGGGAGATTTCAGTGAGAGAATTGGTAAGATCCAAAATGGTGAAAAATCAGTTGGACCACATGGAACTGGAAAAAAGAGACTATAGAGGCAACCAACTGATTGAATTTGCAGAAGAACAAAACTTTTTACATCATGAATAAACTATACAGGATAAAGACCCAGATAAAATGGACATGGGGATGTCCTAACTGCCCCCTCTAGCCCCCTTTCACTCCAGCACACCTCTTACTGTTCCATTCAACTACTCTCTTTCCCTATCATTTGCCCTGTTCTTTCCCTCCTTCACCTTGCTTTCAATATACCAATTCACCCTCTGTGATTCTCTACAGATTGATTTAAATAGACCCCAGCTTCTTCCAGGTCTCCCAAATAAATCCACAAAACCACTCTCTCATGTTTCACATATCTCTAATACTGATGTAAGAGAAGGTGACCTTCCTGATCAAAGTATGCACTTTCTGTCACCCTTTACCCAAGTGAGCTAGTTCAGGAAAAAGCAATAATAAATTGCACATAAGAGTATTATTACAATAGTTATTTGTCATATATCTTGAGAAATATATTTCCTTTTAGATCTACAAATGTAGCAAGCATAATCACACCTTTTTCTACACTAAAATGTGTGAATGCCAATCTAAACTCTATTTTGTTTAGCTTATGTGGTGCAATGTGAAACAGCAACTTATTTAGTCATACACTGTACTGCTATTTAGCTGCTATGGGTACAAAGGATGCCCTTTGCTCAATGAGAAAACACACATGAAGAAGGTGCTCTTATTGTAATATCATCAATAGCTAATTGTCTCCTCCCTTCACCCCACAGTATTGTACTCACACTTATGATTGCTCAATGAAACACTTATGTGTGCATTGAGGTTCAGGCTGAAGGGATTTTTTAAAATGCTCCAAATACAGTGTACACAATATATTTGCTTCCAATCTAGAATCCTTCTAATCATCCAGCATGTAGTATGGAGATATAAAAGAAAGAAAACTGAAAAAAGGGCACCCCAATAGTGCCTGTTAACCAGGTAAACAAGGATAAAATAATAAGAAATAATACTCACAATGGAGTTGGCTGGTAAATGACATATGCCAGAACCAGCTTAAGCGCTTGCTTGTACCTGTCCCTGATCAGGTAAATCTGGTAGAATTCCTATAGAGACAATCTCCAATGTTACAAAGAAATCCAGGTAAATCTGCTCAAATCTTTTCTTAAAATGTATTCTCAATAGAAAAATGACTTAAAATTTGCCAATTACAAGGCTAAAATGACATTTTGCAGCTCACAGGATGCTTTCTCAAATGAATTAGCAATGAATACAAAATAAAGAAAGACAGAGCAGCAAAAAGGACATTTAAATCTCCTTCCCTTCGTTATGATTGGATGACCTCAAACTGGAAGGTTAAATGAATGATCACTTAATTTAAACATAGCATTTAACAAAACTATAGAATTAGAAAACTTCACATTTATTACTTTAAGACATATATGAATGGTTATTATTTATTCATTTTATTTATATACCCACTTGACCCCTCATCCCGGAAGTAAAAAAAAATAATAATAATTTTTGAACTCTAATATGTATTAGATAAAATGTATATAAATAAATAAACAACTAAAGACAAATATCTGAGATTTTGAATAAGCAATCAAAGCCTTACTAGACTCTAAATACTAAAATTATAACCATAATAGAACGGTCCAAACTGACCTTAACCCAGAAGTGGAATGTACCCATAATAATCCTAAATCATATTGTCTTAAACATAAGAATTCAAAAGACTTAGCCCTCTACTAGAGCAAACATATGGTAAAAAGTTGATCTCCACAAATGATAAAGAGAACACAAAGCCCCATCTGCCCTATGACAACTAGTAACAGCCAATCTGATAAACCGGAAGTGGATAGATCTTGATCTTACCAGAAGTGACATATGCTTTATCCACTTAACTGTACATCTGCTGCCTGGTCGTTTGGCTAAAATGATACATATTCAATTTCTAATTAAGTTTTCAAATATGCAATTTGAATCAAGGGGACAGGCCCACTTTAAAATAAATGTTGCTGAGTGTGTGTACTTATTTTGAATTGTGTATATCACTTATTGGCATCTTGCTGTACTCCAGAGCATGCCCTTGGAGTAGGTCCTTAGTGCACATATGGATGAGCATATATCCTCTGTTGTCACATGCTATTTCCTCTATTAGGGAGGTGCCAATTTTATAGCATGATAAAAGGCATATACATTTTACAAACAATGTAATTTTATAGAATGGCAATAAGATAAAATGTATTAAAAATTTGTGAATACCTAGTTTTGTGCAAAAGAACAAACAAAAACCAATAATGATTAGGCAGCTTAAAGCTATAAATATATATAACACTAAAATGTGCAATTGTAAAAACAAAAATAAAATATATATCCAAGCACCCTCAATCAACTTTATATAGCTAAACTAAATGTGTGAAAAATTATATTGGTGAAGAGGATATCAAGAAAGAATCTGAACAAGTACAAATATTGGATATAATTCTAAAAGATTTCCAGTTATGAAACACAACCTTTGCTTGCCAAAATAAATGATCACTCTACTATATCAAAGTAGAAGGGAAAGAGCGTGCTGTAAAACTGATGTCAACCCCACAGATGTATACTACACCTGTGACTATACGCGCTGATATCTTACACCCACAAATTATATGAGTGCAGTCCTTTATGATGAACTGGCTCCAATATCACAAAACAAGTCTAAATTAGAAGACCTCATCAGTGCCCCGACGTGGACACCCTTAACAAAGACATGTATTTGTGGGAGGAGCTGCAAGCCCTTAAATACAGGTAGTAGCCTCTCTCTGGGCTCTCCATCTTCTGAGTTCTTGCCGCTATATGGAAACCTCACTTCCGGTTAATTACTCACCACAATCAAGAACTCAGCTCAAATCAATGTCTTCGTGTAAGTGTTACCAGCCATGTTTTTTTTCTACCAAAATTTCCATTTACTGACGCCTTCAATCACCACTCCACTGAAATTCATTCACCCCACCTTCTGCCCAGATTACAACAGGCTAAGTGCTCCTCTTTACCCCCTGGATCGTTACCTTATCCATCTTCCTCAAACAAAAGAGGTTGCTCACCTCACTATCACTTCAGGCCCATAGCACATTCATGTCAGCCGGCCCAGCTCCTATGAGCTTAGCTTTTTCTTCCCCATCATATCCCACACCTATTCTCATGCTACTTGCTGCCTCAATTATTACTCAAACTCAACGTTTTATTCAGGAAGCCAAACTGTCTGTATTCCTAGTCTGTGTATCAGCTAGCCATTGTTGGAGTTATCCACTCATTCAATAATCAGCAGGTAAGGTCAACTATCATTTCCTTCCTGAAAACCTATTGTTCCATGCTTGACCCTCCCCTTATTTTGGCATTTGATGCATATCCTGATCTCCTCTGTAACAGTACTGTCACCTGCCTTCTTTATTAAAAAAAGAGGGAAAGTAGTGTAATTAAATTAAATTAATTTGCACATTTCCATGTTTGATCCTCCTCTCATTTTTAGCTTTTTGTCCAAAGTCTGACTCATCTGGTACAATTCAGCCCTCCTTCTTCCATATTAAGTTAATATATAAAAAAATCTCAATTAACCTATCTCCTTCAGTTTTATTATACTTAGTCTGTCATACCTCCCCTTCTCCTTATCTTTAAGTATTTTCCAGCTCTCAAGGCCTCTCATTTCTCCAAATAAGACCACTACAGCCTTCTAGTCCACCCACAAGCTACTTCAGGTATATCCCCTTATCAATTCACTAGTTTCCCCCCTCTCCCCTCCCCCCATCAAAGCATAATTATATTCATGATTTTCTCAGGTCTCTTCTGCTTTTCCAAAAGCCAGTCAAGTAAGTATCTAATATTTCCCCTTCCCAGCATAAGTTCCTTCTTCATTCATATACCACCTTCCCATCGCATATTCACTCCCACACCTCCATGATCACCATATGGTCCATTTAGTTGTACCCTCACATTTCACTCCAGTCCTTGCTGAAGATTTCCCCCTTAGTACATTACCTCTTTGCAGAGGGCGAAGATTTTCCTCTTACTACCTTATCCCTTCACAGAGACAAAAAGGTTACCTCTTTGCAGAAGAAAAATGGTTTCCAGCTTAGTACCTTACCTCTTCACCTCTTACCTCTTCTACCTGTCTGTAGAGTGGCAGCTCTAGAGAATGCCTCCATCTCCATCTCTCATCACATCATACCAGCCAGGTATATTTTACGCTCCTTCCTCTCATATAACACTAGCTCACTTAAAACCATGGAACATTATAGAAGGGAAGGATGTCAATTTAGTCACTTTGCTAATAGTATCTCAGGATTTAGCAGAACAGAGGAAAGTCAGTTGCGATTATGTTTCCATAACTCCACTATCCAAAAAATTGTTCTTGGCAGAATTCGCAATTAGCATATATCACAACATCTTCGCCTTTTCTATGAGAGCCAGGAGCTTGATCACTAACTTTTTATACAATCATTGACCTGGCTTACAAATATGGTGGGTTTAGTTTTTATGATTAATACAGATCTTTTGCAGCTAACGTGGCAGCAGCCCAGGCCCAATTTAATTTTATGAAAGAAAGCCTGTTCGACAACAAGCTTTTCTGTAGACATTTCTGTAGACATCTCCTTTACCACTCTCCTAGTTTATGCCTTTCAGCTACTACTTCTCAGCCACCAAGTGCACCTCCATCTTACGTAGCTCCATCAAAGTACAGCTTTATTTCCTCCCAGAGATAAATTAGGAAGACACATTTTCTTCCATAGCAATTCACTTATATGTAATAATTTTAATTCAAAGGCTGTTTTTCAGTGGTTACTGACTACTCCACATTTCCTCAGTATGTTGAAAAGGTCAATCAAGGGTAATTTGTCCTTGCAATGCACCAATGAAATAAAAGATTCAGAGATATCTATCTTCTGGTTTTTGCAGTATTTACTCAGCACTTATCCTGACCAACATTTAATGCAGCTGATCATTTCAGCCTCTTTCCTAGCATGCCCCAATTTAGCTTCTGCTATAGCAGAAAACCGAAACAGTCTTCTGTCTTCTCACTCAAGAATATGAAAGGATTCTCTCCTAGGTCTTTTTCTGTCCCTCCCATTTCTTATCTGGCAGATGAACCCTTTATATGGTAGCTACTTGCAAATTTACCCTCAATATACACCCATAATTGACCTCTTAGCCCCCCACTCCACATTAATTCCCAGTATAAACTTTCTTAACCCTTCAGAAGCTTACATCCTCAAATTTGCCCGTATCGATAATGCCATCACCTTTTCCCAGGCTAGTCAAGCTTGTTGGTTATCAAAGTCTGACATTTCTGATGCTTGAAAATCCCTTCCAGTACATCCCTGTAACATTTTTTAGGACATTCAGACACAGAAGGTTTGGGTAAAAACACAGTTTTATTGAAAACACAGAAATTAGAGTAACCCACACAGGTCCAGTATATACAGACAGAATAAATACTGACACAGGTCAGGTTACAAATAGACTTAGTAACACACACGGGTCCAGTGAAACACAAAGGTACAACACTGACACAGGTCAGGTTACAGTTTGTGTGAATCCTCGAAGAGACAGTGGAGAGACGGGTGCTATCAGGCCAGGATGTATGGACAGGCCCTGATAGGACTGAGGCACACAGGACACTCTCTCCACAGAGACTGACACAAAATGACAAATGCCACACGGAGGTATATGAAGGCCCAGGAAATGACAGACTGGCAGAACAGTCAAGGGTGACTGATACTGTATAGTAAGGAGTAACATCAATGTAACTTGCAGTACGCTGTGACCCAACGTGCAACCGCACCAACCCCGAGGGGTTAAACGAAACGCTCAGATCTGAATATGGCTGCAAGGCCGTGGGGATAACCGAGGCACCCAGGGAACAAACCAACCTTGGGTAAAGCAAGGAACAGATCAAACGTACCGTGGTGCAACCTGATTGATCTCACCCATAGGAGTGAATGGATCACAAGGCACAATAACCAGGGACTGGGTCACAGTAAGCAGGACTGCCGGAGCAGTGTATGCAAGACTGGGTCACAATAAACAGGCAACCAAGGACTGTCAGAAGACAGTGCGAGCACTGTAGGCACGTATTCCAACCAGATCACCAGATGGAGCAGGGAATCGGCCAAATCGGTACACAGATCAGGAACGTCAGCAAGGCCGGGTCGGTACACAGAGCTGGAACGTCAGCCAATCTGGGTCGGTACATAGAGCAGGAACGTGATCAGGCAGAGTAGTCAGTCAGTCCGGGTCATACACGGGATTCACACAAAAAGTCTGGAACAAGTGCCAACGACAGGAACACCACGAAAGGGCACTGCAGTAGTGACAGGGCTCAGTATTTAAGGGCTAGCACTGGGAGGAGTAAAACCACAATAGCCAATAAAAGGAATCAGGAAGTAGCACAGAGTCACAATGTCGCCAGTGATAACATGGGCACCGTGATAGTACCTCCCTCTCAAAGACCCTCTCCACGTGGACAGGGGCCCGGCTTCTGGATGTATTTGCCATGGAATCTGCGCATCAACACAGGAGCGTGGAGATCATTCAAATTTACCCATGAACGCTCCTCAGGGCCATAGCCTTTCCAATGAACCAGGTACTGCAACCGGCCCCTGAACCTACGGGAATCACTGATGCTCTGAACTTCGTACTCCTCCTGACCTTGCACCTGAACAGGACCAGGGACCGCAGGAGTTGTAGTATAATGGTTGCATACCAATGGCTTTAGAAGGGATACGTGGAACACATTGTGATTCCACATGGATGTTGGAAGGTCCAGTGCATATGTAACTGGATTAATTTTGCGGAGAACCTTAAAGGGACCAACAAATCGAGGAGCCAATTTATTAAAAGGGACTTGCAAATTGAGGTTTCTGGAAGATAGCCATACCCTATCCCCAACCTGGAAGGAGACTGCGGGCAACCTCCTGCGATTGGCGTGACACTGATAACGAAGTACTGAGGGTCCTCTGTACCTGTGCCCATGTGGAGCGGAGTAGCCTGATATGCTCATCCAGAGCCGGAATCTGCTGCATCTGAAATGAGTCCGGGAGCAAGCATGGTTGGAACCCGTAGTTGATGAGAAACGGGGAGCTCCCAGACGATGAATTAACCACACAGTTCCTGGCAAACTCTGCCCACGGCAACAGGTCGGCCCAGTTGTCATGATGATTGGACACAAAACAGCGTAGGAATTGTTCCAATCCCTGATTGGCACTCTCCACAGCCCCGTTGCTCTGGGGATGGTAGGCAGAAGAAAAGGACAATTGTATGCCCATCTGGTAACAAAATTCCCTCCAAAATCTGGATACGAATTGGCTCCCATGATCTGACACCAGCACCCTGGGTACACCGTGTAACCGAAACACCTCTCTGGCAAAGGCAATAGCCAACTCCTGGGCAGAGGGAAGGCCAGGAAGAGGCACAAAGTGAGCCATCTTAGAAAACCTATCGACAACCATCAAAATAAAGGAGTACCCCTTAGACACTGGCAACTCTCCCAGGAAATCAATCGAAACATGGGACCAAGGACGCTCACCATTAGGTACAGGTTGAAGCAAGCCAACTGGGAGGTGTCTAGGGGATTTGGCACAGGCACAAGTAGAACAGGCTGCAGTGAAAGCGGTGCAATCAGCGCGTAAGGAGGGCCACCAAAACAGCTGCGAAAGAGACCAAATCAATTGGTCCGTATCAACATGCCCAGCCGCCAGAGATGCGTGATAAGTTTCTAGTAGGCGGGTATGAAAAGGCTCGGCTACAAAACACTTCCCCACGGGGGTATCAGAAGGTGCGGTAGCCTGGGTAGCAAGAATTTCCTCCCCCAGTGGAGAAGTGATGCCGGTACGTAAGGTAAGCAAAATGTGATCTGGCTGAATAATGGGTTCTGAAACCTCATCTGTCTCAATCTCAGGACCAAATTGTCTGGAAAGGGCATCAGCCCTAACATTCTTAGAACCAGGCAGGTAGGATACAATAAAATTGAAAAGAGACAGAATCATGGCCCATCTGGCCTATCGAGAGGACAACCTCTTGGCCTCAGAGAGGTACATCAAATTCTTATGGTCAGTCAGAATTAGCACCGGGGCCCTTGTACCCTCCAGCAGATGTCGCCATTTTTTAAGGGCTAGAATAATTGCCAGGAGTTCTCTGTCCCCAATCTCATAGTGACTCTGAGCACTGGTCAACTTTTTCGAGAAAAACCCACATGGTCTTAGAACACTCCCTGGGTCTAGGCGCTGTGACAGTACTGCCCCTACCCCAGTCTTTGATGAGTCTACCTCCAAGGTGAAAGGAAGGGAGGGATTAGGGTGGGACAATACAGGAGCGTAAGCAAAAGTGGATTTCAAGGTCATAAATCCCTGTCCAGCTTCCTCAGACCATTGGGAGGGATTAGCACCCTTATGCGGAAGATCGAACAGTGGCTTTACAATCGTGAAAAAGTTTTGAATGAATTTCCTATAATAATTCGCAAAGCCAAGAAAAAGCTGGATAGCCTTGAGCCCCTTAGGACGTGGCCATTGCAGAACTCCTGCGAGCTTATCCTTATCCATAGCAATGCTGTCCTTAGAAATCACAAAGCCCAGAAAAGGTACCATAGACTTGTGGAACTCACATTTCTCAATCTTGCAGTATAGTTTGTTCTCACATAACCTGAGCAAGACTGCTGACACATCCTTGATGTGTTGTGACAAATTATATGAATGGTTGAGTATGTCATCAAGATATACAACTACACAAGACTGTAGCATGTCATGGAGGATGTCGTTAATAAATTCTTGGAACACTGCGGGGGCGTTACATAGCCCAAACGGCATCACCAGATATTCATAGTGTCTTGAACGGGTATTGAACGCCGTCTTCCACTCATCACTGGCTCTGATTCTGATCAAGTTATATGCAGCTCGTAAATCTAGCTTACTAAAGATGGAAGAGCCTTTCAACCTGTCGAAAAGCTCCGTGATAAGTGGAATAGGGTAGGCGTTTCTGGACATAAGTTTATTTAGACCACAATAATCGATACATGGTCGTAACTTGCCACTTTTCTTTTTCACAAAGAAGAAACCAGCCCCAGCGGGCGAGGATGACTTCCTGATAATACCCCTCTCCAGGGCATCCGAGATATACTCTTCCATGGCCCGATTCTCCTCGCAAGACAGTGGGTAAGTACGACCCCGAGGAGGAATGGCACCAGGAGGAAAATCAATAGCGCAATCGTAAGCCCGGTGCTGCAGCAAAACGCTAGCCTCTCCCTTACTGAAAACATTACTGAATTGTCGATATTCAACAGGCAAGGAGGGAGAGGTACACATGATCTTGGTGGGTTGTGAAATGCAATGCGTAATGCAAAAGTCAGACAAAGCCGTGATTTCGCAAGTCTGCCAGTCGAACCTGGGGTTGTGCGTATGTAACCAGGGAAACCCCAGGATGACTGCATGGTCAGGAGACTGGATAATCTGAAAACACTGCTTCTCTGTGTGGAGAGCCCCAATGCATATAGACAGTGGTATAGTTTCCATGGTGATCTGGGCCAGTACCAACGGTATACCGTCAATAGCTTCGATAACCAAAGGAGATGCCCTTTCAACCAGCTGAATCTTGTGTAAAGTGGCAAAAGAGTTGTCCATAAAATATCCGGCTGCACCGGAATCCACCAGAGCTGGGACTTCCACCGAGACTTCAGCCCAAGACATTACAGACTGCAGTGTGGGCTTTTGATTCACAGGGTCTGGGGGCCGCTGAACGCCACCTAGGACCTGTCCCCTGAGGAATCCTAGGTGCGTCCGTTTCCCTGACGTATAGGACAGGTGCGCAACAAATGCCCAGCTTGACCACAATATAAGCAGAGGCCCTGTCTGCGGCGATAAGCCCGTTCCTCCTTGGTCAGCTTAGTGAATCCTAATTGCATAGGTTCACTATTCTTTTGGTTACTCTCAGGAGGCATGGGAGGTGAGGGAGGCATGGGTGGGAAACTTTGGCTTGCCTGTCCGAAATTTCTGGTCTGATGTCTGTGGTCCTTAGCCGAGATCCGTCACTGATGCGGGAATCAATCAAAACAGAAAACTCAATGAACTCATCCAAATCGTTCGACAAGTCTCTAGCTGCCATTTCATCTTTTATTCGGTCGTCATTGAGTCCCTGTGCGAAAGTTGTCACCAGCGACTCATTGTTCCAGCCTACCTCCGCTGCCAGTGTACAGAATTCAATTACATAATCGTCAACTGTACGGGACCTTTGTTGGATCTCCATCAATCTTTTGGCAGCAGAGGCGGCTCTTCCTGGGACTTCAAACACTCTACGGAACGCCCGCAAGAACTCACCAAAGTTCTTGGTACATGGTTTAGCTGATTCCCACAAGGGGTTGGCCCACGCCAATGCTCTGCCAGCAATGATATCATAAAGCCCACCTTACTTCGGTCACTAGGAAAGGCTTGAGGGGTCAACTCCAAAAAAATCTCCAACTGATTAATAAACCCTCTACACAGGGGGGGTTCACCATCATATCTCAGTGGTAGTGGAGCGGTAGCAGTTAACCCTCTGGTTAAGTTTGCTAGCATCATGGATTGGGCTCCCGGGGTCATAGCGGGGGAGACCACTGAGACTTGTACTGGCTTCTCCAAGTGAGCAGTGAGCTCCAATATCGTTTGTACTGCCAGTGCCAACTGATCCAAATTCTGCTCATGTAAATCAATATCTTGTGCATTACCTTCACCTGTACCGTCTGAGGTCATGGCCCTTTCGTACTGTAACGTTTTTTTAGGACACTCAGACAACAGAAGGTTTGGGTAAAAACACAGTTTTATTGAAAACACAGAAATGAGAGTAACCCACACGGGTCCAGTATATACAGACATAATAAATTCTGACACAGGTCAGGTTACAAATGACTTAGTAACCCACATGGGTCCAGTGAAACACAAAGGTACAACACTGCCACAGGTCAGGTTACAGTTTGTGTGAATCCTCAAAGAGACAGTGGAGAGACGGGTGCTATCAGGCCAGGATGTATGGACAGGCCCTGATAGGACTGAGGCCCACAGGACACTCTCTCCGCAGAGACTGACACAAAATGACAAATGCCACACGGAGGTATACGAAGGCCCTGGAAATGACAGACTGCCAGAACAGTCAAGGGTGACTGATACTGTATAGCAAGGAGTAACGCCAATGTAACCTGCAGTACGCTGTGCAACGTGCAACCGCACCAACCCCAAGGGGTTAAACAAAATGCTCAGATCTGAATATGGCTGCAAGGACATGGGGACAACCGAGGCACCCAGGGAACAAACCAACCTTGGGTAAAGCAAGGAACAGATCAAACGTACCGTGGTGCAACCTAATTGATCTCACCCATAGGAGTGAACGGATCACAAGGCACAATAACCTGGGACTGGGTCACAGTAAGAAGGACTCCCAGAGCAGAGTATGCAAGACGGTCACAATAAATAGGACTGCTGGAGCAGACCAAATGAGGCAACCGAGGACTGTCAGAAGACACTGGAAGCACGTATTCCAACCAGATCACCGGATGGAGTGGGGAATTGGCCAAATCGGTACACAGAGAAGGAATGTCAGCCAATCTGGGTCTGTACACAGAGCAGGAATGTCAGCCAGGCTGGGTCGGTACACAGAGCAGGAACGTCAGCCAATCCGGGTTGGTACACAGAGAAGGAACGTCAGCCATGCCGGGTCGGTACACAGAGCAGTTACGTCAGCCAATCCGGGTCATACACAGAGCAGGAACGTGATCAGGCAGAGTAGTCCGGGTCATACACGGGATTCACACAAAAAGTCTGGAACAAGCTCTAGTGACAAAAACACCACCAAAGGGCACTGCAGTAGTGGCAGGGCTCAGTATTTAAGGGCTAGCACTGGGCGGAGCAAAACCACAATAGCCAATAAAAGGAATCAGGAAGTAGCACAGATTCACGTCACCAGTGATAACATGGGCACCGTGATAATCCCTCCCTAGAGCACCTCCAAATGGTAGGAACAATTACATTTTTCCATAAGGTTCACCTTTGGCTCAAAGAGCAGCCCAAAGATTTTTTTTTATCTATTCACGGAAGTTCTCTGTTGGTTGCTCCTTATCCACAGCCATTGTCCCTCAGTTCTTCACTACTTAGATGTTTATTTGAACCCACATATCCCCCCAACCTCAAGAAACTACTCTCACTTTTCCAATCACTTAACATCCCAGTCAGCTTGAAGAAGATAATTGGTCCCTCTACTTCTGTATAATTTTTAAGGATTATCATTGACTCCGCCTACCTATAAATTAGGTTGCCCCTTGACAAACTAGAACAGATTCAATCTCTGGACCACTCTCACACTAACAAATCCTCTGTCAAAAGTAGGGGTGGGCGAAAAGCGATAATTTCCTGCATGACTTTTTGTTTAACATTAATGATTTTTCACTTTTTTCGCAAATGTTTTCTCCTTTTCTCCAATGCAAAATTTCCCTAGTTTCACCTATTTCAGCAAATGTTTTGCCTTCTGCGACATCTTTTTCTCTGATTCAACACATTTTTCTCTGATTCAACACATTTTTCTCAGAATCAACACATTTTTCTCCAATTTGAACACATTTTTCTCCTATTCCAACACATTTTTCAACATTTCCCAGCACAATATGTAGTGGAGAAATAAGTAGCTGTGAGTCCTACAGCAGCATATGCATTGAAAAATGTGTTAGCATGCATTTATCTTTTGCCCACAACACTTACAAAATAAATACAAACTACAATGTGGCAGATGTGTATGATAGTGGTGGTGGGGGACTGGCATGCTGTGATTAGTGAGACCTTGACAAACTGCATCCACCACACAAGGAGAAGGATCATCATTTATTGCACATGTTTTTGAACTACCTCTTTATTACCACCTTACTCCCACATCCCAACACTGCTCTACCTTTCCCCCTCCCACTTGTGCATTTGCTAGATATTACTCAACTACTGTTTTTACTCTCTACAGTACACAACTGATGGAGTGTGATGTCTGTCAAGTCTGCCTCAGTCATAGAGCTTGCAATCGGCTACCAGTCAGCTGCCTAATATATTTATTTGTTTAATTATTTATGCATTATTATTATTATTTATTTTTTAAATTGTCCACTCTATCTTATCACAGTCTTTCCAAAAAAAAAATAAAAATATATATATATATATATATATATATATAACTAAAAAACAAAATCAACAATATTCTTCCCCATACTCTCCCTGCACAGAGACAATAAAAGCAAAATCAGCAAGCAATGTGGACCCCAGCTGCCTGTGTCTTGCCAGTCAGTCACACCAAATTTTGGAGTTTTTGATGTCAATCTCCTTCATCCCTTCTTTTCCTGCAGTATGCCCCCAGACTCCCCTAATACAGAGAACAAATGTCCTACCTAAAAGACTCCCTAAACTAAGCTTTAATTCTTCTTTATTTGCCTGTCTTGTCTAGCTCAACAACATGCTGCTTTCTCCTCTCACAAACTCATAATGACATGATGTGAGAGCCTGACACTCTTGTATATGGCTGTAGAAAAGAAGAGAAAACTTTATTGTGGTGGAGAAAAAGTTGTCATTGATTTCAATATAACGAGCTAGGTGAAAAAAATGGGAAAATGGCACTTTTCGTGGTAAAAAGAGGAAAGTGCCATTTTTCACCAATTTTGGTTTGAGTCAAAAGTAAAACTCCAGTCACTGGTTGGCGACTTAAATTTCACAATGAAAGTCATCCCCCAGGATAGATCCTTTACTTCCCTCCTTCTCAAACTACCCTGAGCTCCCCACACATCATCCACTATTCTTCTCAGCTCAGAAGTACAGCTAAAGCTGACCTTAATATGTGGTACAAATTCCTCCTGTACTGGAAAGGTCACATGATGTTTCCCCCTCTCTAGCCCCTCTTCCTCTTCAGTCTATTCCATTGCCTCGGCTTGAGGGAGTTTAGCAGCCCTTTTTGGTTGCAAATGGTTCAGTGAACCATGGCTGGATAAAGCTCTAACCCTTCCTCAGATTTCCATCACCTTTCCCATCTTCGAAATTTACCACATAGTGGCAGCACCAGCCCAATGAGGTCATCTTCCCTCCTGACAAGCCACATCTCCACTGATTTCAAAAGGTTGATATCCTTCCCCTCAGATTATGATTATTGTCAAGAATGGAATCTAAACGGATTTTTTAAAATTGATACTTGGATTCTGCAAAAGCCTTACAGTGCTTCACAACAAGTTAATGCATAAATTTAAAAACTTTGGTTTGGGAGTTGATATCTGTACATGGATTGAGAATTGGTTAAATGATAGATGGCTTGGGGGTCATGCTCTGCATGTCTCCACGCTCTTTCCCTTACAGTGTCGGTACTTCGCTATGTTGGGTGTGGATGGGGTAAATGGAGATCAGCAAATATGGACTTCTGGGTGCCTGCGGGTCTTCCTGTCCACATTAATCCCACTCCAATCTTGCTTTAGACTTGGGAGAGACAGTATGGGGTCTGATGGTGAGAGTCTCTTAGATTTGACGGGGATTCCTTGGTGATCCTGTGTGGACCTGTCTATACAGGGGGGCCCTGCTACTTAGATAATTGGCGGAGGCGTTCTGGGCGTGGTTCTGGGTGGGAAGTATATGTTATTGTTATACTTTTAGGCAGCTTCCTAGTACTAAAATATGTCACTTGCAATTGGCTGAATTGCCAATTGTTTTTCCTTTCACCCTATATTGATCCTTCTCCTTGTTATTAGTTAATAGCCAGTGGTGTGGTTTCTGGGACTAGGCTGGTAGAATGGGTTGGTTACATTTAGTTAGGGAATTAGGGTCCTCATCTAGCTGGGAGAGATGGGGGCAGGGAAGGGGGAGTTGGGGTTTACTGAAGCTTACTTTAGGATGGGAATCAGTGTGGCTGGTGCCCCTGGTGGCTCGGTAGATGGACCCGGGAATAGGTTTCCTCCTTATTCCTTATGGATAGTGAAACGCTAAAACTCCTGTCCTGGAACATCAGGGGGTTGAACAACTCTATAAAGAGATCCCTAGTTATGTAATTTATTAAGAAACACAGACCTGATATACTTATGTTGCAGAAAACTCACCTATATGGTGGGAAGGTACTTTCTTTAAAGAAACTCTGGGTGGGACACCATTACCACTCCACGTTTACCATGCTTGCTAGGGGGGGTCTCACTCCTAATCCATAAATTTCTCCAGTTTGAATTTACAGATTTGAAATCAGACCCAAAGGGTCAATATATCTTTCTAGATTGTAAAATATGCGGCATCCCTGTAATTCTAATGGCAGTCTATGTGCCACTACCTTTTGTGCCAGATATCCGGCAGGAAGCTCTCTCCTACACACTATATCAATCAGATAGTGTTTCTATATAAATGGGTGACCTCAATATTGCTCTGGGCCCAGAAATAGATAGAATGGGCAGATCAACTCCAGAATCTCGGGCATTCAGGGAGAAGCTTCACAGTCTCCTTGAAGACTTGAACTTGCTGGATGTCTACAGGTGGTTACATCCTGACAGAAGGGAATTTTCATGCCACTCAGCAACTTACAAGTCACTCTCTGGTATAGACTATGCCTTGATATTGAGGGATTCCTGGGGGCTGGTAGATAGTTGTTCTTTTCTTCCAAGAATGGCTTCAGACCACCCTCCATTGTTACTAAATATAACGGCAGGACTACATGGCGCTGTCACCAGGTGGAGGATACAACCACATTGGCTGTCCGTGGAACCTATAGCACAAAAACATGCTCTGGGTTTTGCTGATTACTTTCACACGGTTCTGTGCCTCAGGGGGTGGTATGGGAAGCTGAGAAGGTCACGGCCAGGGGGTCACTTATCTCCTTAGTAGATACCCACAGGAGACTGAATGGGGAGATAGAATTTTAGAGAAGGAGGCAGTGGAGGTGAGCAGGAACACATTTAGAAGGGTGACCCTGAATCCTATGATGTCTTTGTTTCTGCCTCCTCTAGATATACTCTAGAGCTATCTAATCTAAATGTTCATTATCTTGTTTATAGATGTCAAGCTCTTTTTGAACATGGGGATAGGGCAGGAAAATGAATGGCACCCCTAATTGACGGAAATAGGGAGGTGCTACTTTCTCTTCCATACAGAGTGATCTGGGGGATATGGTTTTTGATGGCCAGGGCATAGCTTGAGAATTTGCCAAGATCTATTTGGCGCTTTATAGCTCCCAGACTAATATGTTTGGTCTGGCAGTTGACAAATACCTCACTAGTATTACATTCCCACATTTCCTGTAGGCAACAAATAAATGCTTGATTCCCTTATTATGCTGAGGGAGGTGGTGGATGCTATTGGGGATCTGCCTACTGGCAAATCGCCTGGTGGTAACAGATTCCTGATAGAATGGTACAAAAAATATGTGGATATTTTGGCCCCACAGTTATTAAATACTTTTTACTCGGCTTTTGAGGACGCCTCTCTGACACATTCCCTAAAAGAGGAGACAATTATAGTTCTTACAAAACCAAATAAGGATCCGCAGAAATGCAAATCCCATTGTCCAATCTCCTTGCTTATGGTCGATGCTAGAATCCTGGCCAATATACTCTTCCGGGTCATTCCATCCATTGTCAATCCCAATCAGGCTGGTTTCATGCCAGGAAAATCTAACTTGAGGTGCCTTTTCTTACATCTGCAAATGAAGCATGGGTAATTCGGGTAACAGGGTGGTTGTGTCACTGTATACTGCAAAAGCATTCAATTCAGTTGAGTGGAATTACTTGTGCAGTGTTTTGACCCAGTTTGTCTTTGGATCAAACTTCATAAAGTGGATCCAAATTCTTTATGCATCGTCGCAGGCATGTGTATCAGCTTGTGTAAATTGGTCTGATTTCTTTTCAGTGGCTATGGGAATGAGACAGGGATGCCTCCTGTCACCTGGTCTATTTGCATTGGCCGTGGAGCCACTTGCAGCCCAGATCAGGATGGATCCAGATATCCAAGTACTTAAGATGGGCAACAAGGATGAAAAACTTGTACTATATGCAGATGATGTACTGTTGTTCCTGGGGGCACAAACAGGTCACTTCTTCAAATGCGAAGGCTTGTGGAAAGGTTAAGTACCTATTTGGGTTTGAGAATTAATTGGGACAAATCGTTTACAGTCCTGATCAAGTGTCGGCTGGTTTGCCCATTGCAAACACTCCCATGCGATGCGAGGATCTTATTACCTATCTGGGGATTTGAGTGACATGAATCCAGGATCTTTCATATGGGACAATTTAGAACCACTTATTTAACACTTTAGGACCAAATTGTTGTCATGACTTCTTCTTCCACTTACTATTATAGGAAGAGCAAACCGCATTAAGATGGTCTTTCGCCCTAAATTCCTCTACATTTTCAGGCGACGTATGTGTATAGTCCTAAGAGCTGTTTCACTGCGATATATAAACTGGTTACACACTTCCTGTGGTCAAGGGGCCCGTCCACAATAAAACTGTCAACTCTGAAGCATCCAACGGCTGAGGGGGGTATTATGATACCAGACTTTTATCATTATTACCTGGCTACCAAGGTGAGATCACCCTGGTATATGGCTCATAATCTACCATGCACACTTTCCCCACAACTGAGCCTTACATCAGAAGCGGCTACGAGCTGGCAAATATTCCTATTCTAGGAGCAAAAATGTGCATGAATCTTTCACTAGCTATGAAGGCATTATGCAAGATATGGTCCATTATTTGGCAAATCTCTGGCCACTCAGCCATGGATCCATCTATTCCTTTGTGGAGTGGGGCAAGCCTCGCCCACTTGAGCACCCTAGACTTTGGTCGTAATCGGACCACATATGGTATGTCCACCCTTGGACACATATATCAGGATAATGTACTTAAATTACACCAAGATTGGGCCCAAAAGGTGGTGGCAGCGACAACTAGACCTCAACTACTTCAGCTTAAAATCCTGCATCGGAACTATTATACTCCTGTTAGGTTTAATGAGTTGGGTGGACTTCCTGATGTCAGCTGTAAGATGTGCGGAACTAAGGGAGAACTAGGGTGGTGGCCCTGGTATGGATGCCAGAGAGATCTCCTGAATATGATGCATGGTATAACCTAATACAGAGTAACCTTCCCCACTATAGGGAATAATACTTGCACAGAGGTACTCCTGCAAAATTTTACCTGATGTGGGATGCTTGCTTGATGAATACATAATCAGTATTGCTTGCTCCATGGGCTCCCTGTTCTCCTTTTGGTCTACAGGTCTGGGACTTTGTGGGGGCCTTGACCTTTTTTCTGTAACTTCAATTTTTTTGTTTTGTCTCTATATTTTCATGCTTATTTGTATCTTGGTCCCTTTGCTGTGGTCTGTCTCGTGAAGTGGGAGAAGCGATCGGTAGCTGTGGGTAGGGGTAAGATTAGTGGGGGGGGGATTTTGGAGGGTTGGTGGGAGATATGTTGGTGGGGTTGATTTATGAATGGAAACTTGGACAATGAACAGGTTACATTTTTATACCTGCTGTGTAAGATATGACCAGAATGTGATTCTACGGCAACATGTTCTGTACTATGTAACATGCTATGTGTCTAACTCTTGCCTGTACACAATAAAAAACATTTTAAAAAATGATAGATGGCAGAGAGCTGTTGTAAATGGAACCATTTCAGGTTCATCTAAAGTTGAAAGTGAGGGGCCACTGGGTTCAGTCCTGTGCTTAATGCTAGAAGTGGAAAGTGTAAGTAGTGTCTCCTATGTAAAGGAAATACATATAAAGCTGCATGTTTTTTCTCTGCACAAAGATTTAGATAAACTGAGTGAACTCGCAGAAAAATTGCAGATGACATTTAATTTAGATAACATAGTGAATTAGTTTGAAAAAAGACACAAGTACTTCAAGTTCAACCCTTGCCTCATAACCCCCACAAATGAGAATTATATAGCTTTCATGCTACCAAATATGTTAGTCTTTATCAGACCTTCCTGAATTGCCTACTGATACACAGTATAACCTTGTATGTTCCCTTTTGAATGAAATGTATCTAATCTTCTCTTAAATGTATCCATTGTATCTGTCATAAACACATTTTTGGGCAAAGAATTACATAATTTAAAAGACCTTACTATGAAAAAACACCCCTTCTTCTGCTGAAGTCTAAACTTTCTTTCCTCTAATCTCAAGGGGTGTCCCCTGGTCATTTGATCAGTCCTTGGAATGAATAACTCACCACAGAGATCCTTGTATTGACCTCTTATATACTTGTACATTGTGATAGGATCTCTTCTTTGTAGTTTTTTTCTTTAGAGTGAATAAACCAAGTTTGTCTAGTTATTCCTTATATTCCTTATATGTCCTCCATTCCCTTGATTCATTTTGTTGCTCTTCTCTGTACCCTCTCCAGTTCTACAATATCATTTTTCAGAACTAGTGCCCAAAACTGCAGTGCATATTCAAGGTGAGGTCTTACCAATGATTTGTACAATGGCAAAATTATGTTATCAATCAATACCTCTTTTTATAGAAAACATGACTTTGATTGCTTTTCCTACATCTATTTGACACTGGTCACTGTTTCCAGGTTTGTAGTTTAAGAGGATTACCAGGTCTTTCTCTAACGATTCCCTAAAATGATCCCATTAAGTTCATAAGTAACACTGGGATTTTTTCTTCACAAATGCATGACTTTACACTTTCCCAAATTAAACTTTATATTTCATTTGGTTGCCCAATCTGCCATTTTATGTAAATCCCTATGTAGAGAGCAAATATCCTGTTCTGAATTATTTACCTTTCATAATTTAGTATCATCTGCAAATATTGATATTTTGCTTTCTATATCTATTTCCAAGTCATTTATAAACATGTTAAAAAGCAGTGGACCTAGTACTGAGCCCTGAGGTACTCTACTCTCAATTTTAACTGAATTGGAGAATTGTCCATTTACAACCACACACTGTTTCCTGTGTAAGATTATGCATCTGGGCTGTAGAAATAAACATACTACATATACAGTAAATGGGAAACAACTTGGGGAATTCTCATTAGAAAAAGATTTAGGAGTACTGATAGACCTTAGACTTCACAGCAGTGTGCAGAGTGACTCAACTGCTGCAAAAGCAAATAATGTGCTATCCTGCATAAAAAGAGGTATAGATGCACAGAATGAGAATATAATTCTACCTATAGAGAAATCCTTAGCAAGGCCTTCTCTAGAATATGGAGTACAGTTTTGGGCACAAGTTCTTAGAAAAGACATTATTGACTGGAAAAAATGCAGAGACGTAACAAAACTGATAAAGGGATTGGAGGAATTAAGTTATAGCTAACCTGGGTTTACTTACATTAGATAAGAGACGTCTAAGGGGTATTATGGTTACAACTTACAAATATATTTGAGGGCTATACAAATTATTATTCACTCAAAGAGAAGAGCTAAAAAAGCGAGGTCATGCATTAAGACTAGAGGAAAGGTGCTTTCAACTAAAACAAAGGCAGACATTTTTTACAGGACAGTAAAGCTATGGAATTCTTTGCTTTGGGATGCTGCGCTTACAGATACTTCAAAAAAGGTAGCGGATACCTATCTTGACATGTACTGTTGAACCTGAAAAAAAAAGAGTTATTAAATTAAATCTGTCTGCCTCCGCTACCGCTAGAGGAGAGGCAGGAACAACCAACAAAAAAAAACCTCCTAGTACTTTTCTGGCCATTGCCTGATGCCGAATGAGGGAAATTTGAGCAGGGGCTGCCTTTTATATGGCCAGTCCCTGTTAAAATTGGCCTCCCGGGCTTCTATTGGCTGAGATGAAAGCTTACACAGGGCACTTAACGTGCACTGCAGTAACCCCACCTCCCAATCAATAGGATTCTAGCAGGAGGAATGACTCAATGCTCTAGAAGCTGATTGGCTGGGAGGTGGAGTTACTGCAGGACATGTTCTGTTGCCCTGGGTAAGCCCATATCCCAGACAATGGGAGTATAGGGGCAATTTAAACAGGGACTGGCCATATAAAAGGCAGTCCCTATACAAATTTCCCTCAGTGCACATCAGGTAGCTGCCCAAAAGGTATGAGGAGGATTTTTAATGCTATTGTTTCCTGCCGCTGGCAACAGCGGAAGCGGCAGCAAATGTTTAAAGAAAGTTTTATTTCACTAACTTTATTATTATTTTTTTTTTTTTTACAGGTTCCACACTAAGTTTAAGGAAGAAGAATGAAGAGGAGTATAGATGAAGAAAGATGACAGATGACGATAACAGATGAAGAAGAAAAAGAAGAAATGAGCTTACAGAAGAAGACTAGGGTGCAGAAGACCCTGCTGGACATCAGGAATACAGGTAAGTGTTGATTTTACTTTTTGGCATTTTTTTTTTTTTTTTTGCTGCTTAACCCAGTAGAGTAAGCAATGCTGTGCATTGTTTTTTATAACCTACTGGCACTCAAAGGTTTTTTTTTTAATATATTTCCTCATTCACACATATTTGTTAAACCCTTTCAGTGCCAGAGGGGAACAAATTGCATTGTTTACCAATGCACTGTTTTCCCCACTGGCATTTAAAGGGTAACATTCATGCTTAACACACATTTTGAAATCCCTTTGAGTACCAGATGAGTATGCAAAGCATTGCTTTGCAATGCATTGTGTACCCATCTGGCACTGTAAGGGTTACTCATTCTTAGGGCCCATATAAATAAATCCACTGGTCCCTTTTTTTATGATCTTTTTTTACCTTTCAATTCCAGTGTCGGTGGCTTTTAACATACAATAGGGGACTCAACACCAACTTTTTGAGGTGCAGATTTTTGTCATTAAAGTTGAGTCCCTTAACATATGTTATTAACCAACGCATGGAATAGAATCACACATTCAATTTATTTTTCATTGCTTCCTATGGGTGTAAATTTAGAGCTCAAAGTGATTTTTTTTCCATCAGTAGTGTGTCACATCGCAGGTAATTGCAAACTGCCAATGGTACTTTTATTTTTTTAATGTGTTCAATTGGATAATACCCCACATCTGACAAAAAGGATCCCTTGGGTCTATATTTCTCCATCTTTGCTATGCATGAATATAGTGTAATGTAAAATTGTCCAACAGATGGGGTATAGTGAAAAAAATTCCAGAATTTGGTGTATTTTGAGTTATTCACAATTTTGATGGCAGTGTTTTGAGGAAATACGGTGAGATAATATAATCAGATATATACAGATAATATAAGATTTTTTACTCTGAATTACTTACAATGTCACATATGGGATAGTTCTAAGCATGTTCCTGGATACTAAAATCATGTGGCTAATTCTATTACATTTTCAAATGAGCAGGTTTTGGAAACTGGCTCCAAAACATAAGCAGATGGGGGAGGTCTGTCAAAGAGAAGTATGGCATTTTCTGAGGGAGAGCGAGAGCGAGAAAGCAAAAAAAAAAAAAAAATTGGACTGAATAGGTGTAGTTTCAATAGTTTCAAAATGCTAAGGCTGTTGGAATAGGATTGGTAATCCTGCTCAAGAAAATGTTATAAAATCATTTGGGCCTTTTTTTATAAATAGAAGTGATATAAAGTATTTGAAAACAACTAAAACTCGATTTACATTATGTGAAATGTTACGGGATTCAGGAGTTTACACAATATTTTTTACATAAAAAAAGGAATCTGAATGGAAAAAAATAATTACTGAAAAATTTAGAAATCATTTTTCAGATTGTGTATTATTGTAAATATATTAATGAAGTGTTTCTCAACAGCATTTTTTTTGCGCTTTGAGGTACAAAAATAATTATGAAGGACACTAGCAGGAACAGATGGAGAGCCACCTGTACAGAACTCAGTATCACAAACACTTAAAGAGATACTCTAATTTGTTTCTCTATTGTGGCAAACCAGGTCATCTGACCCTGGACAATGTACCTTTAATTGTAACACAGAGTCCTGTTCAGGAGGCTCTCTTGCTGTGTTGTTCTTCTTGGTTTGACGGTATACTGTTCTGATCCAGTACTCCAGCTTATTTCCAGCATGCTCACCTTGTATCCAGTCTTTGTAATGCAGCCAGAGGCCAGCTACTCCAACTAGTGTTCTGTTCCTGCCATGTAGTCACTGCAGTTCTCAATATCTTGTCTAGTCCTGTTAGTCACTACCTGGCAATAGACTCTAGGGGCTCAATACAAATGTTGGAGACAGCTGTTTTTTTCTGCGAAACGTATTTTTTCAAGCACATTAAGCTAATCAAATGCCTTTGCTGTTGAACAAATACCAGCAAAAAAATAACAGTCATATGATAAAGTTAAGAGGTGTTTTCACCCATAGAAAATGATGAAAACACCATAATTATCAATTCAAATGTCTGGTTAGCCATGAAAATCCAATACGGGACTTAAGTTATCTCAGGAAAGTTAAGACCCAGTTTTTTTGTGACTTGAGTCCCTAATCGGATCTTCAAATAGCCGACACAGAAACTTGAATGAAAAAAGAAGTAAAAAAAACCAAAGTATGAAAAATGTAGAATTAACCCTATGAGTGCCAGTGGGGTATAATTACCCCGCCGGCATTCATAGGGTTAACCCGACTAAGTTAAAATACAACATCCCATTAAAAGTAACACTTACCATTAATCCTGATGTCCAGAAGAATCCTCAGCATGCTGGTCATTTACTGTCCTTCTCTTCAGTCTTCTCTTCTGTCCTTCTCTTCTTTCTTCTCTTCAGTCTTCTCTTCTTGTTTCTCTACATTCTTTTTGTATCTGTAAAACAAAAACAAAATATGAATACAACACAGAATAATACAATACATCATTTAACCCCTTGAGTACCAGAGGGGTATGCAACGTATTGCAATGCAATGCGTTGCGGACCTCTCTGAGGCTCAAAGAGTTAAGCAATATATTAGTGCTCAGGTTTATTGAAATATGCTGCAATCATTATTTGAAGAAATAAGCCATTATGGCAAAGTTGCTCAAATATCATATGTCCAAAAAACATAATCATAATGTACTTAGCTTAATAATAATAATAACATCACTGCCGCTGTGTGTGGCCGCAGAGGCAGTGGAGGCGGAGACATTGCTCTGTGCTACAGGTCCCCCCTTCTTCTGCCCCACAGGCTGATGCCTGTTCAACAATGAGGGAATTTGAGCAGAGACTGCCTTTATATATAGGCTGATCCAGTTCCCTCACAGCCATTGGCTGAGAGGTTCTTACTCACATCCAAGACAATCAGATTCCAGTGACTGTGCTTTAAACTGATTGGCCGGGATGTGCGTAAACACATCTCAGCCAATGGCTGTGAGGGAATTGAATCAGAGACTGCCCATAAATAAAGGCAGTCGCTGCTCAAATTCCCTCATTGTGGAACGGCATCGGCCTGTGGGGCAGAAGAAGGGGGAACCGGTGGTGCACAACAATGTCTCTGCTGCCGCCTCTGTGGCCGCAGACAGCGGCAGAGACATTATTATTATTAGGATTATGTTTTTTGGACATATAATATTTGCTCAACTATACTATAATTGCTTATTTCTTCAAATAATTATGGTGGTTTTTTTCAATAAACCTGGGCACTATTATATTGCTTAACTCTTTGAGCCCCAGAGAGGTCCTTAATGCATTGCTTGCAATGTGTTGCTTACCCTACTGGCATTCAAGAGGTTAAACAATGTATTGTATTATTCTGCATTGTATTCAAACTTTGTTTTTATTTCAAAAATACAAGAAGACTGAAGAGAAGAAAGAAGATAAAAGACAGAAGAATGAAGAGAAGGCAGTCAGAAGACAGAAGGAGACAGACAGTGGACAACAGGTAAGTGTAAGAGATATGAGTTAACGATCAGTGCTTGGCAGTATGTCAGGCACCGATTGTTAGCTTTTTTACTGTTAAATTCCCAATACTGTTGCTTTTTAGCAGCTTTTTTGGGAACTTAATAGACAAAATGGATGTCAAGACCAATTTTTGTTGCCTAATGTCTGTTGTGCTTTTAGCCGGTAGGACATTTGAATACCAACTTAGTAATTTTCTTTTATCAGTTGGTATCCATTTTGTCCTAGCAGCTTTTTTATCTCCAACATTTGGATCAAGCCCTAGAGCTCCACTTTTGACCATTTCTACAATCTGACTTAACTGATCTGTGTTATTCAACTTTGTAGTTTGCACTTTTTCAAGGCTTTGGCCACAGCAAAGCTACACAGTGGTCTGTCAATCTATTCTAGCTCTCTGCTCCCTAGTAGGGTGGGGCGAAAGTTGTCGATGTGTTCCCGAGAAATTTCACAAAAACCACTTAGTTATCTGCTTTTTCATGGGAAAATCCGCTTTAAAACTAGTGCATAAAATGTTTGAATCTTTTGCCCATTGGCCAAAATCTTTCTCCATTTTTTCAGTGGCTAGAAAGTTTCCACCCATTGATTTACGTTGTTTTTGCACTTTCGCTATAAAAACGTGACATTTTTGCTGAAGGCAGACACAATAGAAGCAGCTACAGAGTGAGGTAGATGTGCTGTGCTGTTCTGTTGTGATATTTTGCAAACATTGAGGCAGGAGAGGCTCATAGTGACTCTTATCATTATGAGTAGCAAAAAGAGGAACTGGAAGGACACTTATTATGTGTCCACTGAGTCTGAGGAGGAGGAGGAAGTGACCAGCAGTACTGAACCAATGAGGTCCAGCCCCCGTAAATCATCCCAAGGGATCTTGGGTAATTAATGAGGAGGAAGGGAGAAAAGGGAATGGGAAGGAAGGGAGAAAAGGGTAGTACTACTGAGAGCAGGACAGGTCAGCTGTATGTGCCTGCTGCAAGACATGCTGCCCCTGCTGCCAGTGCCACCATTGCTGTACCTGCAGCCCCTAGTGTTGTACCTGCTGCCAGTGCTGAACCTGCTGCCACCAATACTTTGCCTGCTGCTAGCATTTCTTGTAGTACTCAGGGGGGAAGGAGAAGATGATGCCAAGTGTGACAGCAAGGGACCCTAAATCACACTTGCCATTCCCAAGCAGTCCTGCCAGTCCTAGTACTACTGCTACTAAGGTCCAGCAGTTTGTTAGCATTAGGAGTAAAGGAGGGGGTAATTAGCAATATCCTGATATTACTATTGACTGTGAAACTGAGGAGGAAGACTCTGCGTCTGAACTTGATGTGGTTGGTGTTAGTAGTAGTAGCAGAAATGGTGAAGCAGTCGGAGTGGTAGGGGAAACATTTGACAGCTTCCAGACTAACGGTCAAGGGAGCCCACACCATTCCTCTGACCCTGGGACTGGGAGTCCTCCCCTTCCCTTCACTGTCCAGGTGGAACATGATCCTGAAGAGGCCAGAACTGGTGTTGGGGGAGGATAGCAGGAATTAATACCACCACCAGCAGGAAGATAGATCAGCTGTCTGTGTCTGCTGATACTGCTGCTAGTGCTAGTCTGCCTTCTTCTTCAGGTCAAAAGGAAATGGCAAGTGTGACATTAGGGGACCCTCTGTCACACTGCGCATCACATCCTCCAAGCAGCAGTGAGATGTCTGTAATAGAGCAGCAGCAGCAGCAGCACGTAGGGACTAGTGGTGGTGGTGATGATGATGCTGGAGAAGCTGGGATGGAAGAGACATTGATGGCCTTTTTAGCAGAAACTGAGAAGGAATGGGAGACAGGGAGGAGGATGGGCATCACCACCACTAGCAATGACATTTTGGAATTAGAGTGATTTGCAGCTGCTCTAATTCCTTCTGATGCTGCTCTCAAATGAAAAAATATATTCTAATAACAACACATCCATGGTGATTTTGGAGGAGGGGCAGGTGGAGAAGATTTAATGGCCAACTTGTTCTTTTCTCCACATATACTGAGGGCTACTTATTCTGCTGCTACTGCCTCAGGCACATCACTGGAGTAAGTTGTGGCAAGTGGAACCTTCATCATCCATCTTCCATGTTACTGCTATTGCTGATCCCATTCCCTTTCAGTTGCCAAATCATCCTGCTGTTTAAACAACTCAGCAGCAGCAGTACAAACAGCAGTTGCAATTCAGGACTCAGGAGGACATTTGACAGTGGCCAACGACCAACATGACCTGCTGGCATTAGGCCAGTAGGGCATTTTTATTTTTTTCTTAGGGCTTGTGTTTTGAAAAAAATAAAAAAATAGTCCTACAAAAAATAAACAATTTTGGGGGGTTTGTTTCTAACAAGCCTAAGTCCTACAAATCTATGTTTCTTCAGGGCTTGAGCCTCTAATAAGTCTAACTCCTACTAAAGCCTCTAACAACAAATCAAACAAATAATCCTCTACAGAATACTCTATAAAGTCAAGTATCAGTCCACCCCAGTGGCAGCTTATGTCAGGGGGTTCCTGTCTCTATAACTTTACATACAAATGTCTTCTTTTATTGATTTATTTTTTATTAACTGTCCCCCCAATAGCAGTCAAGAAACCTCCCCAAAACAAATTCCCTGTTCAAATGATTTATTCATTCACCGACACAGGCACCCTCCCTTTATATCATGTCTTATGGTTTTTATTTTATTTTATTTAGAATTTCTTTTTTATTACGTCCCCCCCAATCCCAGTAAACAACGCCCCAAAAACCATGCCCTGTTCAACTGATTCTTTCCCCACCAACACAGGCACCCTCATGCCCTTTATATTATACCTTTGTGAAATTATATATCATTTATTTTATGTTTTGTAACTTCAATTTTCCCATTGATCTCAATGGAATGAGCTAGGTGGAAAAAGTGGAAAATCAGCACTTTTTGCAGGAAATTTTTCACCACATGGAAAGTGCCATTTTTCTCTGATTTCAGTTTGAGGTGGAAATTTTCTGCCCATCCATACTTCCTAACATCTTGCGACTCACAAAGGCAGTTCAAATTGCAGTCTAGACTATCATAGCTAGGCAGCGTAACACCCTATTTTTTTTTTTTTGCTATTTGTGTTTTTGAAAAGCTTTTTTTGGACTGATCTTCTTTGCAATTAGAGTTTTATTTTCTATGTTTGCTTACCTAATTGTCTTTCTACAATCTTTGTTGCCCTCCATGTATTCCTGTGTTTCTTCAGACTTAAATAATCTGAATACATTTTTTTCCTTGTTATTTCCTTTTTAAATGGATAGTAACACAATACGCAAAATATAAATATATTGTAGGGCTTATCCTGCTGAGTAAAACAAATGTACTCCCACTGCTGAGCGGTGCTTTATTAAAAAATAAACCCTACAGAGCTGTCCATAGGATGGTGTAGCAACAGCGCCACTGTACAATTTTATGCCATTTAGTTATTGAGCCTAAAAAATTAAAGTTTGAGCTGGCCAAATTGTTTAATAAAACACCTCTCAGCAGTAGGAGTATACTTGTTTTACTCAGGATGATAAACCCTACTATATATATATATATATATATATATATATATATATATATATATATTGCATATTAAGTGTTACTATCCCTTTAACATTTGCATTTAACCATACTGATTTTTGAATATATTTATGCAAGCTAAATTCAAATTCGGAAATTCCTCCTCAATATTTTCCTTTTAATAAGTCCTGCCTGGGGGTTATTCACTAAGTTCCTATGTTAGTCTTTTGAGCCAATGCACTAAGGGCTTGATATTATTAGCCCTGTTCATTTGCAAAACCAGGGGTAGTGGTTTTGACAGCACAGTTTAAAATTCTATAAGCTGTGCTGTCAACAACCACCACTGTGCAAAAATGTCAAACGGGCGCAACATTTGCACCCATTGGACATCACATAAAAAAAACAGACTTTGCTATCCTATTCCATGTGGTGGCTTCACCACATGTTCAGTATCGCACTTTCATGGCAAAAATCTTGCTCCATGAAAAGGAGGTGCAGAGTCCCTAACACAAGATGAAAACCACCTGTATATTTGTTTTAGAAAAATAGAAAAACATTAACCCTATGAGTGCCAGAGGTGTATTATACAGCGTTACATACCCCACTGACACTCAGAGAGTTAATATACAAACAGATCACACATGTTCCGACAAATAAAAACTTACCAGTAATCCTGATGTTCAAGAGGGGTCATGACCACCTTCTTTCTTCTGTATTCTTTTCTTTCTTTTTTTCTTCTTTCTTCATTTGTGTTTAAAAAAAATCCATTAGTGCTGTCACTTAAAATAAAAAACGAAGCCCCCCAAAGATGTAACCATTAACCCTTTGAGTGCCAGTGGGTTAGCCCTCTGGGGCTCAGAGGGTTAAAATAGATGGCATCATGTCCGCTTTAAAGAAAAATGTAAAGATGTTTAAATATATCCTTTCAGATTACATGTGCCAATATCTCACCCCGCTTTGCCTCCACCACCACTGTCTCCACTGGCAGCGGAAGGAATTTTGACTGGAACAGACCTCCCCCTGGACCAGACCTCCACCTCTCAGGCCATTGCCCGAGTCAGACTGCCAGGATTTTAAACTGAGCCTTTTATAGGCTGCCAATTTATTTTGAACTGAGACTGGCATATAAAAGCCAGTTTTGATTCAAAATCCCGGCAGTCTGACTTGGGCAATTGCCTGTTAGATGCTGGCGGCAGAGGTAAAGGGGGGTGAGATATTGGAGCATGTAATATGAATGGGCAAACTTAAAAAACTATAATTAAATTTGATGTCACCCATTTTAACCCTTTGAGTACCAGTGGGCTACCCCACCAGCACTCAGGGGGTTAATGGTTGCATCTTTGGGGGGCTTCATTTTTTATTTTAAGAGGCAGCACTAAAGGATTTTTTTTAATGAAGAAAGAAAATAAGACAGAAGAAAGAAGAGAAGATTATGAAGAAGCTGGACAGTGGATGACAGGTAAATGTTACGTTTCTATTTTCAGCTCACTCAGGAGAGTTGGCTTTTTTCCCTTTGATGTTCCCACAAGTCACATTATTTAGCACGAGTTGTGGGAACAAGAACCAACAATGAGCATTTCACTTTGGCCTTTCGCATTTCGCTTTTTCAGTTGGGAGCAATCTTAGTGCATAGGCTCCACAGAATATCATAGGACTTGGAGAAGTGTTGTTAGCATCACAAGTCCTGAGGAATCAATGATTTATAGGACCTAGGTTTGCTAGAAACAAAAATAGTTTTTTTTGGAGGGGGGGTTTGTAGGCCTCGTGCCAGCAGGTCATGTTGTGGTGGCAAGTAGCTGCTGTCCTTTGTCAAATGCCCCCGTGTAATCGAGGAAGTTGCAACTGCTGTTCTTGCTGCTGCAGCTAGGCAACTAAAGGGAATTAAATCAATGGAATCAACAACAGCAGTAGCATAGGCCATGGATGACCAAGGTTCCAGTTGCAACGACTAGCTCCAGTGATGTGCCTGAGGTAGTAGCAGCACTATAACTAGCCTACACCACTTCATGTACATGTAGAGAAAGAGGAAGTTGGCCAATAATTCTTCTCCACCTTCCCCTCCTTCAAAATTATTGGTGTGTTATTAGAATATCACTTTTCCATTGAGAGCAATAACTGTGCCTATCATCATCAGGGAACAATGGGCACATCTGGACTTATATCAAACAACTGTCATACTGTAACCAAACACCATGATGCTTCAGGTCCCCAATGTGAAGTTTTCCCACCAGAAACCAAGTACTGCTACTGTCACTATGCCCTGTGTCCACTCCCTGTAAAGACACGTGACAACTTGCGGACAGTGTAATAATAATGATGAACCCTCCCTGCCACCAGCTTAGTGTATTCTGAGGGACGGAATCTCCTCAGATACCTCGTTATGCCCTGCTTACAGTTATCCTCCACCACTCTGGCATGTGTCGTCAGTTCATCACACAGTGTGCATTGGGTGGACACAAACTGCCACATTCTGACATCTACTGAATGGCTATCAACTCTGAATGAGAGAAGCAGCAAACACCAGAAGTTCCTTTTGGCCTTCTTGGGCTTCAGTGACATGAAGCTGCTTTCTCTAGGCACATGTGAGCAAATCTGGATTCCCTCCTAAACCCTGAGGAGATCAAGTCCAAAAAAAAACAAAAAACTTACATATCTGTGTCTTTATTTTTTTTTTGGCTTGTATGAAGATATCCTTATTGTACATCAGAACTAGAATTTTCACAAGTTTTACTTTTCACATAATGAAATTGACAGCATAAGACTTTTTTCAGGTGTAGTGTAAAAACATATTTGTTTTATTGCAGAAATACTGGAAATACTTTAGATATATTAATAATAAATAAAAAAATAAAGCAATAATAACAACAAACGCAAAAATTATGAATCAACAGTTGACCTGGATTCTATTTATTTTGATAGTGTTATCATTGGTTTTATCACCAAATTTTCCACTAGACTTGAATAGTAATCACTTAATACTGGCAATGAAATCTAAACCATTATTTTAAATGAAAATGATTGCCAGATAGATAGGTAGATAGATAGGTAGATAGATAGGTAGACAGACAGACAGACAGACAGACAGATAGATAGATAGATAGATAGATAGATAGATAGATAGATAGATAGATAGATAGATAGATAGATACTATTTTTATTATTAGTAGAAGTAGTAGTAATAGAATTGCATTTATACTAATAATCAAATGGTTGTTTAAGACAAGATTTTTTATACACTTAAGTTATCTTAAAACCCCACATATGTGTAAATCTAGAAAAGAGTGTTTCTAGAAAAGTCTTATAAATGTAATATGAAATAACATTATTTAATTAAGAGTATACCTTTCATATGTAACTCAATGGAGAGTATGTGACATTAGCACATGTTGCTTTCTGACTTGAACAATAGCTAAAAAAAATCCTAACTAGAAATGGTAATGCTATATATGATAAAATATATAAACTGAACATAAGGAAAAGTGAGAGGGGGCAATGATGTATAAAATATTAGAGTCTTTATTTTGTTCTGACTGTGCTTCAGCTTTGGAACACATTGTTCTTCCTCTATTTTTCCCGTTCCTTTAACACCTCCACTTCTTTCCCTCCCCTTTTTTTCCTGTCATCCCACTATAATCCTCAATCCTGTTTTTCAAGCTGTAGCTATGTATATGCCTAGGGAAAGGAGAAAGCATAGCAGTGACAGTAATGCAATGCTATGACTGGGATTAAATATGCCCTTAAAAAAATACATTGTAATATAGGACTCTACGCATTCTTAAGGAGTTTTGTTTTTTGTGGAGGCATTGCACATTCTGTTCATGCATGCATGTGCAACACGTACCAGTTCTAATTCTGCTTTACATAACAAACTGATCCACTAATAAACACAAGGAGCAATGCAGTTATACATATGGTCCCTTTCTTCTGTCTGTGTAAAAAATAAATAAATTTCTCACCATCCACCTGCATATGTAACCAAGCTACTTATTGGGTTAATTCAAGACTGGCTAGAGGCTGCACATGGTCTTACTGTCGAAATTATCAGTGATTTAATGGCAGGCTTTTACAAATAATAATGATTCTTACCTTTAGAGGGTCTTCTTTGTTTTGTCTGCAAGGAAGAAAATGTACCCATCACTGCACCCATTTTGAAATGACACTTGTGTGACTTTTTGCAATCCCCCTCGAATACAAATCTCCTTGCATTGACTACTCAAGGAAAAAAAAAAACAGAACACTGCAGCTCAGCCTTCAGCCAGCGTTATGCACTGAGGTTCTTTCTTCCTCTCCCTCTCCCCCTCTCTCTCTCTCTCCCCCCACCCTTTCAATCAACACACATACACTGACTCACTAGCTTCACAGTTATTATTCAAAACAGCTCCCTATCAAAATTTAAATGCAAGGTAGATTCCCTTAGACTAGAACTAGAAGCAGATTGCATAAAAAAATGTCTGTAAAGAGAACAACCACATAAACACACCGAATATTAATTATTTTTCTCTTGTTCATTTTATTTTTCCCTCTGACAGAGTATAGAAGAAGGAAAAAACACATCAATACATAGATTCCAGTGAATTCTAAAACAGAGACCTGTAAGCATAGAAGGGCTTCATAGGATAAAAAAGACTTTGACTAGGTACCAATCATGAATGAATATCAATGAAAATTGAAGCATAGGAACATTTTAAATCACAGCACTAAAGAAGGTACATTCCCAATGACTAATGTACAGGACAGATGTAGCGAATGGCATAATTTTAGCATGGTTAGATACTTGCCATACATGCACTGTATAAATATTATTTGTCATTTATTATAATCTATTGTCTTCAAATCTTAAGTATTAAGACAGGTACATATTTACACAATTCAGTGGTACTAATAAATGTATCAAATTTCAGTTCATTAATGAAAGATAATAGTTTGCTAGAAATGATTTCTTCCATTTTATCATACGCTGTTGCATACGGTACTGTGTAATTTGCACTATGAAGAAGCAGTTGATTTAAAGTGGCCTCTCAGGCAGGTTGATGGCAATAACAAAATGTTTTATTTACATAAATGTGGTTGTTCTCTAACCTCTAGAGACAGCTCACTGGATCAAAGAGGTCTCCAAACTCTATGACACCCAGTCAGTTAGTATTCATCCTTACTATCTGATTTTTTTCTCATAATGCAAGTACAATACTTCAGCACCCCTCGCTTAAATAGTGAATATACATAAAATCAGACTGGTGTACTAATATACAACACATATGAGGACAATAAAAGGATATTGCATAGACTATGCACTATAATCAAAAAATATATCATGTCGCGGTAAGAACAAGTCCATCCAAAAGTTCAGACAAAACAGTATGTCTTCAAATCAGAAATAGGTATGCCGCTTCATAAGCAGTTGGACAGGGTTAAGACATGTGCATAGAAAATGAAGAGAAAGAAGAACAGCGCAAAACCAGATCTGAGCATAGCAATTCAATATTGAACTGTGGTGTATCAAATAGATTATCCTCCCTCTATATACATGGGTACTCACTTGTATAGAGGCTCCTCTTGCATGTAGGTACTTCACATTGACTGTGTCAGGCCCTCAGTCTCAGTCATGCCTCTCCACACCTTCCAACTGCCATTCATTAATGCTTACCCTCTCCGTATCCTGGGGCATACTGAGGAAGTGGTCATATAGTCCATATGTTACATACATTATCTTTATAACCAAAGGCTTTTTCTTAATGTTATTTAAGAACCCATCTGGAACTCAAAGGGTTAAACTGTGAGGTGGATGGCTGATTTCTAGCGCCATTTTAGTCCAATAGCCACTGTCCAATTTTCTCCCTCCTCCATATATCTGGTCCCTTATTATACTGTATATATCCTTACCAATCTGATTATTCAAACTGAGATACTTTGGATGTGAATAACAGAGGTGTGTGTCACCTGGGATATGGAGAGGATAAGCATTAATGAAAGACAGTTGGAGGAAGGAGTGGAGCCACATGACCGAGACTGGGGGTCTGACACAGTCAGTGTGAAGTACATGTGATATGCCACAGCTGAATGTCAAAATGCTACTCTTAGTTTTGCGTTGTTCTTCTTTTTTTCCTTTTCTCATAACATGCCAGGAGGAGCATCACACAATTTCATCCTTTCAGGATGGATGAATCTGGCACATCATGGGTAAATGATCATAGCACGCCTCAGGGCATATTATGATCATGGCAGGGAAGTTGTTACTAACTGTGCAAGGACTAGAGCAGTCAGTTTCAGCCATTTCCTGGTGGTTCCACAAATGTGATTGTTGTTACAGCAATCACAGGTTCAAATGGAGGTATATAACAAAAGGCAATATTTGTAAACATTATCTTTTTCACTGTTATCTGCCTCTCCCTTCCTTGCTGGGACTGTGAGGCATAAAGACAGAGAACACAGCTCATAAGACTTCAAATGGTGAAAGGGAGGAACTTTTGATTTATGTGGCATTAAGGTTTACAATTGCAATGTCGGCCTCTATTTGGCGACAATCAAAAGGGCAACATAATGTTGTCACATCAAAAGGACAACATTCTGATGCTGTATGCTTAATGCTCTCCAAATAGAGGGTGACATTTCAATAGTAGCCACCATGTAGAATTTGAGTATTGAGTACCCCAACCCAGTACCCATAAATATATTTGTATGTAATGCACTGAGCTGTTGATGTATCAGTTGTTCTAGCATCTAAGGAGTTAATTATGTCATTAACTTAGCAATTGTATGGAGTGACAATATGAATAGAGTCTTATGTTTATGACAAATATATTTTTCGATGCATGCCGTGATGCTACAACATACCTTTGCATTGTCAGATTTACACCAGATAAAATTAATTCCATTAACTAGTTTATTATGATTGAAAATCCATGGGTACCAGTGGCGCCAGAAGATCTTGTCCCTTCTGTGAGGCTGTGTGCTGCCGGGGACCTCCTCCACTTGGACTCTTCTTTCCTAGCATTAGCTTCACTTCTGCTCGGTTCCCTGTGGGCCTCACACTGTGGGTACAGGGATGGTGTACTCAATACTTATTACATTAGTAAACCACAGATGAATTGCATTATGTAAATGTATTATACCACACCACTTCTCTACTCATATTGCCACACCACATTACTCCTTAGATAATGACATAATTAACTCCTTAGATGCTAGAACAATTGATACGATGCAGCTCAGTGCATTAAATACAAGATATATTTATAGGTATATAGGGCTGGGGTACTTAATACTCAAACTGTCATGGCAGCTGTGATTTACTATTAAAATGTCATCCTCTATTTGGCGACCATTAAGCATGGAGCATCAAAATGTTGCCATCTTGATGGTTACCAAATAGAGGGTGACATTTCAATGGGATATCTGGCATTGCTGGGGCAAGACTGGTGGATATAATATGTTTAGGTTACTTAAAGACAAATTGATATGTGTAGCTGAATAAATGATTTAGAGCAAGATCAAAGTATTTTATTTATGCAGACTAATTTATAAACATATTCTGAGGTTGAAACAGACATTAATGTGAGTTTTATTGTTGTTGCACAATAAGATATACTTATACAACATCACATATTCTGATCTCCCAAAAGAGGGACAACAGGGTAGGAAAGAGGGACATTGGGATTTGCATCTCAGAGGGACAGTGCCCCCTGTAAAGAGGGACAAATGGGAGGTATGAACAAATGTTAATACTGAAGAACAGATCATGTCAGACTAATTTACTTGCATTTTATGAAAGAGTGAGTAGTAATTTGGACAGGGGAATTGCTGTTGATGTAGTATACTTGGATTTTGCAAAAGCCTTTGACACAGTGCCTCACAACAGGTTACTGCATAAATTAAAAGGCTTCGGTTTGGGTGGTGTTATCTGTACATGGATTGAGAACTGGTTAAATGATAGATGGCAGAGAGTTGTTGTAAATGGAACTTTTTCAAATTGGTCTAGGGTTATAAGTGGGGTGCCGCAGGGTTCAGTCCTGGGCCCAATGCTTTTTAATTTGTTTATTAATGATCTAGAAGTCGGAATTGAAAGTAGCATCTCAATCTTTGCTGATGACACTAAGCTATGTAAGGAAATACATACAGAGCTCGATGTTTTTTCCCTACAGAAGGATTTAGATAAACTAAGTGAATGGGCAGAAAAGTGGCAGATGTCATTTAATGTAGATAAATGTAAGGTTATGCATTTGGGTTGTAGAAACAAACTTGCTACATATACTCTAAATGGGAAACAACTTGGGAAATCCTCATTAGAGAAAGATTTAGGTGTACTGATAGACAATAGTCTTCACAGCAGTGTGCAGAGTCACTCAGCTGCTGCAAGAGCAAATAGAGTACTAGCCTGCATAAAAAGAGGTGTAGAAGCAAGGGATGCTAATATTATCCTACCTCTGTATAAATCCTTGGTTAGGCCTCATCTAGAATATGGAGTACAATTTTGGGCACCTGTTCTAAAAAAAGACATTACTGAACTGGAAAAGGTGCAGAGACATGCAACAAAACTGATAAAGGGATTGGAGGATCTGAGTTACAAAGAGAGACTAGCCAAACTAGGTTTGTTTACATTAGAAAAGAGACGTCTAAGGGGTGATATGATTACCATTTACAAATACATTCAAGGTCAATACAAAGAACTATCCAATGAATTATTTATGCAAAGAGCTGAGCTAAGAACAAGAGGTCATCCATTAAGACTTGAGGAAAGGCGCTTTCGACTAAAACACAGGCAGGGATTCTTTACAGTAAGGGCGGTAAGGCTATGGAATTCTTTGCCTCGGGATGTTGTGCTTGCAGATAATGTAACTGCATTCAAAAAAGCAATGGATGCCTATCTAGCACAGAACAATATTGACAGTTATGACAGATGGCTTCAAAGCAAATAGGATATTGAGCCGGGGAACTATTTGACTGACACACACACCTACACTGGAAATTGCTCCAGAGGGCTTTTTTGTTGCCTTCCTCTGGATCAACAGGGGTGTTATTGGCATGGGCTGGACTTGATGGACGCATGTCTTTTTTCAGCCTTATCTACTATATTACTATGTTACTTTGTTACTATGTAACCTGTCCCTGTTAAAAAAAATGCACTAACTGAATCCCTGTTAAGACCTCTATGCCAGGGCCTTCAAAAGGGAAAGCCCCCTTCAGAGAGCAATAAGGAGGCTGTTCCAAGGCCCCCACTGCAGTCTCCACACCTTCTTCCCAACCGGCAACATCTTAATGGGGAGACAGGAAACCATCTAGCCATTTAAAGAAGGTACTGGTAGAGGCAGCATCTCCTCTTCGAAGGATGACGCCCTAAAGATGAGGAAATCTAAAACAAATATGTAGACACGGGAGGAATGGGCAGAGCATATCTCCCATCACTCCAAACTTGTAAAGAGGTGTCATTCATCACATCCTCATGTGGTGGGAGTGTCTGACCTGGCTATTGATCTCAGCCAGCCAATGAAAGACCACACACCTCCCCCCAGAACCGATGGGGTCAAATGTGGCCAAGGGTCTGGGACTGTGCAGGGGAATAAGGGTTTCCCTGAAGACTCATGGGAATATAGTCAGCCTGTAGCTATACAGCTTATCTTGCCCCTGAAGCATGAAGGAAGACTCAATAAAGACCCTGCCGAATGGGTAGCTGAGCTTTGGGGATCACAGTCAGCCTCTTCTTCCAGGGCCACTCTCCAGTGGTGACACTTGGGTAATACCAACTCCCCAGGATATGCCACTCCTTGAAGAGATTGGCTTAAGTATAACTCCCATTCAGGACCCTGCGGAAGAAAAAACAGGTGGGGGGTGCAAAAGTGAAAGTGGACATGGTGGAGGGAGACCAAGCAGTCCCTCCAATTAATACTTTGGAGAGGACTTCTCCAACCTCAGAGATCCCTCCTCTGACCCAAACCTGAGCGTCATTCAAGCTGTGCATGAGGAAGTGAAAAAGGAGGAGGCGGCATATGAAGCCTCCAAAGCTCCCCATTTCATCACAAAGCCATATGCCCTAGATACTAAGCCTTACAGAGCAAATATGTAGAGAGGTAGGAAGTTCTCTGTCACCTGGAACAGCACTAGGATAAGGGGACCTTAATGAGAAGCCACATGAGATTCTTTTGGGAGATGGTTCATGGTTCGTTCCTTTTCTTTGGACTGGAGAAGAACGGGAGTAACCATAGACATATCACTTGCCTAACTGCGGAGGATGGTACCCCTTTTATGGATCTGGAAATCATACAGGACAGGGCCCGGAAATTCTATGTAGATTCATTCTCTCTGGATCCCATCTCTCCACATGCCTGCAAGGTGCTATGGGATGGGCTTTTACAAGGTCAGTGAGGGTGGAAGAGAGAGGCAGGATCAGTCTATATCTCTAGCTGTACTATCCGGAGCCATTCCAGTTCTTCCAGTTTGTTGGGAGACTCTAGTACCTGATTTCCAAAAGGTTCTAACGGAAGCCCTGGGACTGGTGAGATTTCCTGTCTTGTCAAAGGGTAGTAATGACCTTGTTGCCCAAAAATGCGTATCACCTCCTTTTTGAAAACTGGCGACCAGTCTCACTGCTCAGCATTGATTATAAGATCATAGCCAAAAGTTATCACATTAATGCTCAGGTCCGTACTGGCAGAGGTGATCCAACCAGACCAGTTCTATGCGATCCCGGGCCAGACCACCTTTAATAATCTCTTTCTTGTCCGGAATCTACTCCACTCTGCCCGCAGGACTGGTCTGATACTTGCCTTTCTCTCACTAGGCCAGGAGAAGGTAACATAGTAATACAGTAACATAGTAATTTAGGTTGAAAAAAGACTTGTGTCCATCTAGCTCAACCATTTTCCTATTCCTGTTTACCATCATTGATCTAAAACAAGACAAAAAAAACCCTCAATACAGCAATTTCAAATTCTGCCTGGAATGAGGGGAAAAAATTCCTTCTTGATTCCAAATGGCAATCAGATTTCTCCTTGCATCAACAAGCACTAACTAAATATTAATCCCAATACTAACAGACATAGCCCTCTATGTTCTTCTCTTTTAAAAAAGTATCGAGGCCCTTTTTAAAGGCATCTAATGTATCCGATAGCACCACCTCCTCAGGCAGTGAATTCCATACCTTTATTGTCCTTACCGTAAAGAATCCCTTCCACTGTTGTAGATGAAATCTCCTTTCCTCAAGTCTAAGTGGGTGACCCCTTGTCCTTTGTACTGCTCTGTTAATGAACAGGTATTTGGAGAGCCCTTTGTATGGGTCTTGTACATATTTATATAGTGTTATCATATCCCCTCTAAGACGCCGTTTCTCTAGTGTGTAAAGGTTTAACTTTTCTAGCATTTCTTCATAACTAAAACTTTCCATTCTCCTTACTAGTTTTGTAGCCCTCCTCTGCACTTTCTCTAGTTCTATAATGTCCTTAAAGGGCACCCAGAATTTAACAACATATTCTAGGTGGGGTCTTACCAGGGACCTGTAAAGAGGCCTAATAATATCTTCCTCCCTTGAGTCAATACTCCTTTTAATACATGCCAATATCTCATTGGCATTTTCAGCTGCCAGCTGGCACTGTACGCTACTGCTAAGTCTGTTGTCTATCATTATTCCCAAATCCTTTTCATTAGTCGATTTCCCCAGAGAAACACCATTTAAACTATATGTTGCATTTCTATTATTATAACCAAAATGCATAACTTTACACTTGTCTATATTGAATCTCATTTGCAATTTGCCTACCCAGTTACCCAATTTGTCCAAATCTTCTTGTAATGAAAACACATCCAGTTCAGACTTTATTACCTTACTTAATTTTTTGTCAACATCAGAAAACACTGATACATGGCTCCCTATGCGCTCTGGGAGATCATTAATAAACAAATTAAAAAGAAGAGGACCCAGGACAGATCCCTGAGGTACTCCACTTATCACGTTTACTACCACTCTTTGCATACTATCTTTCAGCCAATTTCCAATCCATGTACAAACGTTTGCCCCTAAGCCTATTTCATTCAGTTTGTACAGTAACCTCTTGTGTGGAACTGTATCAAATGTCTTGGCAAAGTCTAAATAGATCACATCAACCGCTGCTACCAAATCTATATTTTTAATCACTTTTTCATAAAATACAATCAAGTTAGTTTGACAAGACCTGTATTTCACAAAGCTATGTTGGCTCCTGCTAATGATATTCCTGTTCAAGATCAATTCTTGAATATATTCCCTTAAAAACCCTTCCCTAACACAGATGTCAAGCTTACAAGTCTGTAATTTCCTGGCTGGGATTTTGATCCCTTTTTTGAAAAATATGTTTATTGGATGCACACGAGCACACGAATCATACAATAAGAGCAAGTAAAATATAAAGTAATGTGTAGTACAGAGGGATAAACATGTTACAATAACAAAGTAGCAAAATAACAGTGACATATCCCAAAAGTAAAGTATAGAATCTGGGGGGGCGTGGCCTGGCAGCCGTTCTGTGAGGATGCATAGTGGAGAGGCTCCGCTACTATTTCCAATCTTATCCACTGCCATCTACTTCTCACCAAGATTTTTGGGCCAATTTGACCTAGATACATATGCCTACGGTGTTGGGAGATATCACCGGTTACCTGCTATCCCGTGCCTGGAGCATCTCGGCGCTGCCTATCACTGCGGCCTTGCCTGCTGCCTCGGCCGACGGGGGAGCGGGCTGGGGGGAGGCCCGGTGATTCGGCCATTGGTCTGCTCGGCTGTTGCTCCCTGGAGGGAGTGGGAGCGAAGCACTTGCAGACATACCTGGTGTGCTGGCTCCGCTGCTGATCCGTGGCGCTTGGTGTTTGGGGCATGGTCCGAGGGCCTGCGGCCTTGCACGTTGCTTCTGATTGCCGGTGCAGAGAGTGTCCTACTAGTGCGGATGCATTGGGAGCCGGAGCACGCCCTACCGTGGAGTATCAAGGTGGTAGAGCTGTGAGACTGGAGAGAGCTGGAGGTTGGGGATGGCCCTCGGAGCGGTTGGAGGTTTTTGATATGCCCTGGGGGACCTGGCATCATCTCCTCCGTTTGCACACACTTCCTATCTATGAAGCCAATTCAACAAGGTTGGTCAGGTTGGTGAATGCTCCTCCCAGGCAGTAATAGTGTGCTCTTGGTCTATGCCCTCACTATCTTCCTTAGTGCACCATCATATTTGTTATTTTTTCTCTCCTGTATCCCCTGTCCCTTCCCAATAGGCTAATACAACACAACTTTACCTACTGCATGGGACCATACTATATCTCCAACGTTGTAGGGGCTGCTGCTAAGACTGCAGAAACAGCGGAAGGATACTGACTATTACGGATCATATATCAGCCTGCACTTTTTTGGATACTGAATTCCCCTGTTTGTCTTCTCTCCTGCATATGTTCCCCTCTACTGCCCCATGTTTATATTAAAACATCCAGTCCTGACTTACTGGATGCGCCTTACTAAAGACAGTTCCTGTATGAAGTTTTGAGATGACCATACTTTGCAATATCCCTTGTCTATCTACTCTCCTATATATGTTCCCCCCTGCTGCCCCGTGTATACTTGCTCCACACATTGCTATTTCGCTGTGAAAATATGAGACAAGCTATGTGTGTCATTTGAATTTCAAGGGGTCCTACTCGCAACTACCCGCCCTGACAGCGGCTGTCCGCCCGGTACTGATTCTGGTCTCTGCTGTTTTGACCTGCATTTGCTTCCTTGATTCCACTATGGTGAAAAAGTCAGCAGAGTATAGGAAGAAATTAAGTAAATTTGCCAGGAAAGCCATGGTGGCGGAGGAGGTCACTGCCATGATGGAGGCCCCTTCTGCGGCTGCCTCGCCGGCTCAGTCTTCGGCTTCTGAGGAGGATGATCAAAAATCTCAATTTGCGGAAATAATGTCAGCCATCGCTACCTGCCAAGCAGTTTTGACCAACAAGATTGACACTGTGCAGGTGGAAATCAACCTTTTACGAGCAGACTCTGCGTGAAAGCATCACCGATGTGCGACAACGTGTATCTACTGTGGAGGACACCCTTCCCCTGTGGTTTCCTCGGTGGATGAATTGAAGAGTCAAGTCCGTTCCCTGCAGTCCAAAGTGGATGACCTTGCAAACAGGTCTAGACACAATAATGTACGTATAATTGGGTTATGGGAGGACAGTGAGGGTCGTGCTCCTGAGCAGTTCATGGAGACCTGGATAAGGGAACATGTTGGCACTGATGGTTTCTCGTCATCCTTCACTGTTGAAAGGGCACATTTTATACCAACTGGTCCCAGGTCTCCTGGTTCACCTCCCCGCCAGATGATTGTCAAACTCCTGAATTACAGGGATCGGGATGCCATTCTTCGTATGGCCAGGATAAAAGGTCAAGTTCTCTTTGAAAATCACAGAATATTCTTCTATCCATATATTTTGGCAGATGTTCAGCGTCAGCGGCTTAAGTTTCAAGAGGTGAAGCGCAAGCTCCGGGAGAAAAACATCTCCTACTCTATGCTGTTTCCCGCTAGACTGAGAGTTGTTCATGAAGGCAACACCATCTTTTTCACCTCGGATTCGGAGGCCAGGGATTGGGTGGACACTCATTAAAGTCATATCATCGTTTCCTCTTTTCATGATCCTGCTTCTGCGGTCTTCATTTCATGAGTCTTCGACTGTCCTGTTTCTTTGGTTCACAATGCTCCATGGGTGGTCCTCGGAGAGCATGGCACTCGATTGAACTGCTCCATCTCCTGCTGTACTGTTCGGAAGTGGATGGCGTTCAGTGGGACTTGACAGCGTGACTTTAAGCCTAAGTGTGGAGCGCTGCTGATGCTGGATCCCGCCCTCACGGGATGGTACAGGAATTAGCCTTTACATGGTTGAACTGTGGGGTGAGCTGCTATAAGATCTCTGCTGGAGTGGTGAGGTTGGAGGTGGAATGATATCATATATTCTCATGTATAATTCTAAATGTCTGTTCTCAAACTGCTACCATTTATCTGAGTGTATATGTATTTAATAAGGGAGGGAGGGGGGAAGGGGGGGAGGGAAGACTTTCCCCCTTTTTTCGCGCGTTCCTAGGGCGGTGGCTGGATGTTTTATAACCATGGTTCGTTACCTGGCTTACTTCACAATTATAGATTTTGTTCTCACATTATGTGACACCTCTGGCCCGCCCTGGGACCGCTACAGCGGGACGGTTAGATGGGGGAATTGTTCGATTGGGGGAGGGGGGGAACAAGAGAAGGTAGGGGAGAGTGATTTTTTTTTTTTTTTTTCCCTTCTCTCTCTTTCTACGTTATGGATACCTATTACGGTTCGGCGCTCGTAGGGTGGTGGTTTGAGGTACTTCAGCACTTTGGCTTTTTTGAGTTGTCCTAAACCCTGTTCCTCTAATTTGGGACGCCTCTGACCCGCCCAGGGAGTGTCGGGACTGAAGGAATATTTGGAAGGCTCATCTAGCACCTTCTGAAAGTTTTCCTTAGTGTTGGGTTTAATGTTATTATCGTTGCTAAGTATATGCCTATGATTACATATTTATTTGTTGAGCTGCTGTCGCCCTGCATTGCTTTGGGCAGTGATCGGACGCTGTATCACCATGCTCGGCACTCGGGTCCCATGGGACTACTGGAGTATGTCTATCTGGTGGTGCCTCCGTTCTGCCCAGGGGATGATAGGGTGAAGGGGATGGGAGAATGTACTGTTGGGACTATAGTCTGGGATTTAACTTACTGTTGTGCGGGAGATATTGTATTCTAAGGACGACTGTGGTGGTTGGGTTGGTCTGTCCTTACTTTCTTGTTGTTAAGAGGAAATGTTGTCATTATTGTATACTCTAATTGCTGCTGTGGGGGGTGAGGGTGTGGGTGGGATCAAATATGATACCCTGTTCACTGGTTTTCTGTTTTTTGTATGTTGGGCGGGAGGGAAGGAGGGAATATTTTGGCTGCCAGGCCGTGGTTTTGGGTTGGTTTTGGGATAAAATCTCTATCAGGTTGGGGGAGATAGGGATAGGGTGGGTTGATTGGTTAGGGGTTATGTTTCCGGGATTCCTCTCTCCCTTGGGCCGGGCGCTCTTTGCTGCTCGCTTGTCTGGGCTGCTGGTCGAGGTTGTAACTGATACCCTCTGATTCTGTTATGTCGGCACTGAGTTGTAAGTTCATGTCATGGAATGTACGTGGATTAAATGATGCTGTTAAGAGATCTTTAATTTTGAACCACGTCAGGGAGCAATCTCCTGGGGTGGTTATGTTGCAGGAGACGCATCTATCTGCTAGTAGAATTCTGTCTCTTAGGAGGCAGTGGATACAGAGCCATTACCATGCCACATACTCCACGTACTCAAGAGGTGTTTCCATCCTCATTACTAAATTAGTTTCCTTTGAATTTGTTGATCTCAAGTCGGACCCTCAGGGCAGCTATCTTTTTTTAACGTGTAAATTGCAGGGAGCTCTCTCTGTTCTGCTAAATGTTTATATACCACCACCTTTTGACCCCTCGATCCTTAGGGAAATGCTTGTTTACATTTCTGACAAGCCCTATCATCGTATTATTTGTATGGGTGACTAACATAACTACTAACTTTGATTTAGATAGATTGGGTGGAACGGCTGTTGACTCCAGACTACACAGGGATGCATTCCTTGGTCTTTTAGGCGACATGGACGTTATAGATGTGTGGAGGATTCTACACCCACAGGCTCGGGAGTTCTCATGCCATTCGGCTACATATAAAACTCTATCAAGGATTGATTATGCATTCGTTAATCGGTCGACCTTGCCTCTGGTTACCGGTTGCTGTTTTTTGACTAGGGTAGCCTCTGACCATTCCCCGCTTTTATTAGTGTTGCAGCACGACCAGAGACCTAGATCTGGGGTGTGGAGGCTTGGTCCTGCGTGGTTGACTAACATGCATTTAGTGTCCAAGCATAGGGAAGATTTAACTGAATATTTTGTTAACAATGTGGATACTGCTTCCCCGAGCACTGTTTGGGAGGCTGCTAAAGCAACTGCAAGGGGCTCCTTGATCTCGCTTATCTCTTCGAACATTCGGCTTGGGTCTCGGGAGGTGGAGGAGTTGGAGTCGAATGCAGGTGAAGCGAAGAAACAGTTTGTGGAGAAACAGGACTCGGTGTCCTATTCTAACTTCATATCTTGCTCTCTAAAATACTCTATAAAATTATCTGACTTGAGCGCCCGTCATATTTTTTACTTGAAACAAAATATTTTTGAAAATGGAGACAAGGCGGGAAAACTGATGGCTCATCTTGTTTCTCAAAGTAGGGGACCTTCGACGGTTTCCTCACTAAGGGACTCTGGGGGGTCACTTGTTCTTGATCCACATTTGATTAACTCACAATTCCGATCCTTTTATTCTAGCCTTTATGAATCCCGATTAGCTCGCTATGACTCTCAAATTTCTTCTTTTATTGATAATTGTAAACTTCCACAGCTTTCTTATGAACATAGACAGATGTTAGATGCTCTTATACTTCTGAGAGAGGTTGTGGAGGCTATCCGTAGTTTACCGATGGGCAAGGCGTCGGGCATGGATGGTCTTCCTGCGGAATGGTATAAAAAATTTGTGGATATCTTGACCCCACACTTATTAAACACCTTCTATGCTGCTATTGGTGATGGCCATCTCCCGGAGTCTATGAACAATGCCTCCATTATTGTACTGCCTAAGCCAGGGAAAGATCTGGAACTATGCGATTCCTATGGACCAAAATCTTTATTGACTACAGATGCTAAGATTGTGGCGAAGATCTTGGCTTCCAGACTGAATATGGTATTGGCGACTTTGGTGCATGAAGATCAAACTGGCTTTATCCCGGGTAAATCTACGTCACACAATCTTAGACGGCTATTTATGCACTTGCAGTTGCCTCACGACAATATGGGGTCTAGGGTAGTCGCATCTGTCGACGCGTCCAAGGCCTTTGACTCTATCGAGTGGCCTTATCTCTGGCAGGTCCTCTGGGGGTTTGGGTTCGGTCCAGCCTTTATTAGATGGATACATATTCTGTATAGTAATCCCAGGGCATCCGTGGTGACGGGCGGACTGTCTTCGCAGCTCTTTTCCTTACATCGGGGTACCAGACAGGGCTGTCCGCTCTCGCCTGGCTTGTTTGCCCTGGCCTTGGAGCCCCTGGCTGTCCTTATTCGTGCGAATCCTTTGAGTAGGTGCCTCGCGGTGGAAGGCAGGGAGGAAAAGCTTGCACTTTACGCGGATGACATCTTGCTTTTTTTGAATGATGATGAAATTTCTCTGCGGACCACATTGCAGTTGGTGGACAATTTTGGCACTTATTCTGGCTTCCAAATGAATTGGACTAAGCCCTCTTTGCTCCAGCTTGATAATAACTTTAGGGATTGTCGGACTGATATCCCACTCTCACGAGTGGACGTCTGTACTTACTTGGGGATTAAGGTGGCTGCAACGACAAACTCTTTTTTGGAGATGAATTTGGTACCCACTATTTAATATTTTCAGGACAAAACGACTGCATGGCTTCATCTGCCTTTGAATGTTATAGGCAGATCGAATCTTATCAAAATGATTTTTTTGCCCAAATTTTTGTACATCTTTCAAAATACACCGGTCCCTATACCTAAAAAATACTTCCGACAAATAGATAAAATTATCTTACACTTTCTATGGCGAGGGGGTCGAGCTAGGATCAGGCTGACTACTCTTATGAGATCTAAGCATGAGGGGGGTGTTATTTTGCCCAACTTCTACAGATACTATTTAGCGGCACAATGCCGTTATGTGTTGGATTTTGTGTCTTCCCAACCCCGTTATCAGACTACTGAGGTTGACACATTACTGCTGCGGCCTGCATATGCGTTGTCCCAATTCATGCACGGAGGCCCTGCGATTTTTAAGACTCAATCTCAACTAGTGGCGGCCGTATATGGGGCTTGGCTGGAGATAAAGAAACTGTTGGGGTATGTTGCGATGGATCCTGATACCCCTTTGTGGGGCGTTGCGGGGCTACATCATTTATCCAATTGAGAGTTTGGCCCCCTGTGGGCCAGACACGGGATTACTACCCTTGGTCAGTTGTACCAGGATGATCAGCTAAAGTTGTTTGCAGTTACATGATGAATACCGTCTACCACATACTCTTTTTTACTCATACTTGTGTGTTAGACATGCTCTTAGTGCTCAGTGGGGTGACCGGACTCCGATGATCTCTACCTTCCCGTTTCTCACTAGACTGCGGCTACTGGAGCCGTCGAGACCCCTCTCTTTTATTTATCAATGGATGGAATCTCATGTGGGTTATCAGGAGTTCCCTTTCCGGAATAAATGGGAACAGGATGTGGGCCCGCTAGAAGACTGGGAATGGGATATGGCCAAGGCAGGACCAGCAATGGTAGCAACGTCGACTAGACACCAGATGATACAGTTAAATATTCTCCATCTAATTTATTATACACCTGTCAGACTGCATAAAATGGGGAATTCTGGTACCGATAGCTGTCTCCAGTGCTCTAATGTTCTGGGCACGTACCTTCATATGATTTGGGACTGCCCTTTGGTTGGGAGTTTTTGGAAAGAAGTCATGCATGTTGTGGCCCAGGTGCTGGAGAGACCTGTTCCTGTGACTCCAAAACTTTGCTTATTGTCTATCTTCCCAGATGAGATTGAGGGTGCAGCTGACAGATCCCTGCTAAGAGAGCTTTTGGTGTTGGCAAAGAAGGTGGTGGCCATGAACTGGATGTCGACTGGTGCTCCCACTTGCAGGGCGTGGATTAATTTAGTTTTTCAATGCATCCCACACTATAGGTTGGTTTACTTGCATCGGGGCAACCCGGACAAGTTTGACAGGACATGGGGACGTTGGCAGAACTGGTGGATGTGTGGAGCCGATGCTCATTAGGCAACTGATGCTGTACATCTTGGTATTGATGAATGTGTTGAGTCATCTTGACTGATTGGGTGCGTGGCCGTGTGGCGGGGTCGGTGAGTGGTGATGTGTTTGGGCTCTGTACTTTTTGAGCTCCTACAAGTTTGCTGGCTGGCGGGCGGGCTGGGGGGGTGCTGCGGGCTCTGGGGATGGGGTAGGGGTGTTTACTTGAGGCTTAGTTAGGTTAGTTCCTTTTGGGGGATTTGGTTCTTACATAATTATAAAACCTCAGGTTGACTCTGTACAATCCATTGATATGTTTGTTCTTTTTACTTTTATATATGTCTATATACATTTTCTGTATTTGAATGATTTACATGCTTTTCTCTGTCTTTTTTTATTTGTATGGAGCGATCTGATAGTAAAACATATTTAAAAAAAAAAAAAAAGTATAGAATCCAAGTTATCACCATAGTACAAGATGCGTGCTAGTATACCCTCCTCCACCCACATTTTCCATTTTCAAGAACAGAACAAAAAACAACAAAAGAACCCCCCCCCAATCCCCAACTCCGTACCCATGCGGACAAGCAGACCCCCCCTCCCCCCAAAGACGTGGCTGATACATGTCTGCTCGTGAATACAGAGACAAGCAGAACAGCATCTACACGTAAAATAGACCCACAAGGCATAATCAGCGGTCATCTCTACATCTATTATAAAGTACTGACTGTGTCTATACAGCGAGGATTTAAAACGGGGGAACTCCAACAGCCTCTACCATGATCTACTCTACTCATCCCAGGAGAGGAACCTGGTTACCCAGTGTCCCATATCAATCTGAATTTATTCTGGTTACCCCTGTGCAAATATAAACCTTGATAATGTTGAAGATTAGAATTAACCAAGTTAATCCAACATAACTTAGTGGGTGGACCCACAGCCATCCACTGCAATGCCACCACCTTTCGCGCCATGACCAATAGTTCCCTCAGAAGCGCATATTCGCCAGCTATATGTAGCTGATCAGGTAAGATGGAAAGCAAATATATCTTAGGAACAAAAGGGAGCTCCCATCCCAGCAACTGGGTCAAAACATTAGCTACATCCCTCCAAAATTGATGAACAGGAGGGCATTGCCAAATAAGATGAAAGAAATTGGCATCCTCCCTCAGACATTTAATACATTTATTGTGAGACAGGTTGCCCATTTTAAATAAGCGAGAAGGTGTGTAATAGATGTGGTGTAAGATTTTTAGTTGTATGAGTTAATGTCTAGCTGTGGCGGATACCAATCTAGGACTTTTAAGCGCCATGTCCCACTCCCAGTCTTCAAGTCTACCCATGTCCACCTCCCATCTGACTCTAAGGGTGGTGAGATATGTGTGTACAGTTCTACGCAGACACAAATAAATAAGAGAAATCGGTTTGTGATAAGATCGGCTATCAGCCAGCTTCAAAAGTGAAAATTCCGTTATCTCAAATTGTCTCTCAGAACATAATGCAGCCAGAGCATGTCGCATCCTCATACAGGTATAGAAAAGCCTATGAGGAATGCCAAATTCTACATGAAGTTGTTCAAAGGTCTTGAGAGTTGAACCGTCATACAGCTCTCCCAGCTCAATAATACCATACCTGGTCCACACTGGACCAAAGTCCAAAACACGCAAATGGGGGAGACCCTCCACCCCTCATAAAGGGTATGCAGGAGCCAGTCCCGAATACCCCGCAATACTCTGCAACTGTGTCCAAACTCGGAATAGGGACCTAGTAGCCATAACCGGCGACAAATATATTCCTGCACCTACAGTTGCAAAATGTTCAATGCGATATTCCGATCTTAAACATGAGTTCTCTATGTACTGGAAAGTGTGGGCAGTCTGAGGCGTTACATAGGCCAACATATATTGGACCTGAGCTGCCAAATAATAATGGTAGAAGTTGGGAAGTGAAATACCTCCCTCCTCCACGGATCGTTGTAGAGTAGACAGCCTAAGCCTGGGGCGCCCCCCCGACCATAGAAACTTAGTAACAATTTTATCAAGTTCCCTGAAATGGCATTTAGGAATAGGAACTCGAGCCACCTGGAAGACATACAGCAGTTTAGGTAGGAAAATCATTTTGATCAAGTTTGCACGGCCGATAAGATTCAGGGGTAGGTTAATCCAGGAGGAAGTCTTGTCCCTGAATTGTGTGATTACCGGTTCCAGGTTGTCCCTAATATACTTTCCGTGTGAAATAGATGCTACAATACCAAGGTACTTGAACGAGATGCAGCAAGAGAGAGAGACATCCGAAGAGACCACAAAGTCATCCATCTGGTTCAGTGGCATCAAAGTAGACTTAGTCCAATTAATCTTAAGACCAGAGAGTGGGCCAAACTGATCAACCACAGCCAAAAGCCTCCAAAGCGAGACATCCGCATCACTCAGAAACACCAAAATATCATCAGCATATAATGCAAATTTCTCTTCTCGATCCCCTGCAAAAAGTCCTTTGATATCACTATCAGCCCTAATCCTCGAGGCCAGTGGCTCAACTGCAAGAGCAAAGAGACCTGGCGATAAAGGGCATCCCTGCCTCGTACCCCTGTTCAATGGAAGAGTCCGATAGTAAACCTCCCGCCGACACCCTAGCTCATGGCGCAGCATAAAGTACCTGAATCCATTTCAGGAACGCAGGTCCAAAATTGAATCTACATAATACAGCCCAGAGATAGTTCCACTCGACCGAATCAAATGATTTAGCGGCGTCCAGAGACACCACCACCCCCCGAGCCCTGTCTCGCAGAAGTGGACTGGATATGGAGAAAGAGGCGACAAAGATTGTGAAAAGTAGATTTACCAGGAATGAAGCCTGCCTGATCAGAATGGATCAGTTTAGAAATAATTTTATTAAGGCGGATTGCAAGGATCTTTGCTAAAATTTTAGTGTCCACTGGGAGCAGGGAAATAGGGTGATACGAATCACAGAGACGCAAGTCCTTACCTGGCTTTGGGCAGAACAATGATCACCGCTTCATTTTGCGAGGCTGTTAAAGTAAGGTCATCAAGTGCAGCAAAAAAGGTGTTTAACAAATGCGGTGCAATACCTCCTATATCACTCTACCGGGAAACCATCACTTCCAGGAGATTTGCCCAAAGGAAGCGCCCCTATCGCCTCCACGACCTCCCGAAGCGTAATAGGCGAATCCATCATTTGGCAATCTTCTAGAGATAAAGTGGAGACATCACAATCTGCAAGATACTCCTCCAAGTCTAAAGTAGTTGCCGAGGATCGTGTCCTATAGAAATCTGAATAAAAAGTCACAAATTTGTTATTGATACCTTTTGCATCAATAATCAACGACTGATGCACGGACGTAAGAGAAGTAATTTCTCGTCTTCCCTCCCCAGACTTTACCAGGTGTGCTAGGAGTTTCCCTGATCTATCACCATTTTCAAAGTAGTTTTGTTTTTTGGAAAACACGTGAGCAATATTCTTGGTAGCTAATTCAACATGCAGTCGAGAAGTAGCCAGCTGCAGCTTAGCATGATTCTCTGTGGTGGTTTAATTCACATAATGGCATTCAGCTTCCCGTAACTCCATCTCTCCCCTGCTCCTTTTATAGGAGGATATATGGGAAACAAAAGACCCCCTGCCGACTGCCTTGGCAGATTCCCAAAATATGCCTTGGGAAGAGGTACAAAGATTTTCATGTATATAGTTTAACAAGTCCCTTTCATGTACCTCAGCAATAGAGTCAATGGAGAGTCAGAAGGGTCGCAGTCTCCAAGTTTTACTTGGTCAGTCAACCCCCAACTGAACTGTCAGGAGAAGAGCAGAGTGAGGTGACTCTGGGTAGATAAGTACAGGATAAGCCTCTACGAAGGATACATCGTGAGACAAATACATGGTCAATCCCTGATAAAGATCCATAAGTTGCCGAGTGACAAGAGTACTCCCTCGTGTCCGGGTGCAATATACGCCATGCATCCATGCATCCACTAAATTAGCATAGTCTAAAAATCCCAACAATTTAGCGCTAGAGCTCCTAGAATCAGATACACCCCCCTTAGCCTATCCAAGTCTGGATGCAAAGTCATGTTGAGGTCCCCCATACAAGGCACAGAATGGTCAGTTCTAGTGCTTATATATGACAACACTTCCTGCAGGATATCAGGCACGAAAGGTGGCGGCACATACAGAACAATAATAACAAACGCAATGTTATGTATTTTACAATCCAAAAAAATGTACCTGCCCCTGGAGTCAGAATGTACCTGTTTTCGAATTAAAATGGAGACCCCACAGGAATGAGTAGAAAAGGTAGCATGGTAATGATATGCCACCCATGGTTTCTTAAGTGCTAATACTTTACTGCCTGTTAGATGTGTTTCCTGCAGTAATAGGATGTCAGGATAATATTTTTTAATGTAAGTCATTATCAATGAGCACTTAACCAGGTCATTGAGGCCCCTCACATTCCATGAGAGGAATCTATTGTCACAAACAGCCATCCAAAACAGCAATAGACATGTCATACCAGGAGCCCATCCCTGCCCGACCATCAATGCCCGCTCATCTGCATGAGCACAAGGAAGAAGTACCTAAAGTAAACAGTACCCCCCATCCTGTCTCAACCTAAGAGAAACAAGTACCCAAAACAAAAAACATCCCCAATAAACCACCCCCGCCCTATCCTCATCATCCCCAACTGGATGAAGACCAACTCCCCTAACCAATAACCTAAAGCCCCAAAAAGTAATCTATACCCTGTACCCACTAACTTGAACCCTATACCAACCCAACTCTACAACCTTAACCATGAAACCCTGCAGCAAAAGCCAGTCCGGCACCCAGAGTGGAAATATCAGTAATACAAGTGTAAGACATATAGAACACTGCGGTTTTCACATTAACAACAGCAAACAGGACAAATATATAATGCAGCATGAAAGGATGCCAAAGTCAACCTCACCCAAAGGTCCCCTGGCGACACCCCGCGTACCTGAACCAGTCCAGGAGAACCGTTTACAGGAGAAAAACCTCACAAATAGGAGCCCACATATCCAGGCACGCATGGTGTGAACCTCCCTGTCATGCCTCTCTAGCTCCTACCTCCATGTGCCAGCCATCCGTTGCTGCTGGGGGCTTCCCAGATGCTCCACGATCGCTGAGTAGGCCAAAGCCGCGGCCTCAAGTAGTGGCGTCTGCCCACGGTTGCGGTCGCAATTGCGGTCGCGATTGCGATAGTGCGGTAGGCCTAAGCCATGGCCTAAAGTTGAAGGAGTCTCCAGGGAAGGTATCCACAGGGTGCCCAGATCAAACCATGGTGTTGTACACCTGTAGGGGGGAGGTGAAGCCTGCCTCTCTCATCAACTGTCCACTAATAGTGTGCCTCCAGGTAAACAGTGAGGCAGGTGCTGTGGTTGCACACCCCTCTGTTGACCAATCCAGTGAGAGGTTTGTTCAGCAGAGGGGAGGGGTGAAAACCCATGACACTATAAAAACCCCTCAGGCTGTGTCCACTTTGCTTCAGTGTTCCAGAACTTTGGTTCCTGTGTGCTCTAAGCTTCCAGTGCTCAGTTCCTCTTTCCTTGCTGTGCTACAGACCCTCTGCTGGATTTCCCATTGCCTGACCTTCTGCTTGCCTCCTGGACTTCCCTGCTTGCCTGTTTCCTGACCTTGGCTATTTTTACTGATTCTGCCTGATTGCCGCCTGCCCTGATCTTCTGGACTGTTTTTGACTACGCTTTGCTTAACCTTTGCACTCCCGTGCTGTCACTACTACCTAGGTGTTCTACCTGTATACCTCTGTGGATCACCTGGTAGGGGTGTCTGGCAAGAGATAGCATTCCCTGCTCCTGTGCTCCAACCATAACAAGCCTGACATTACACTGAAGCCCCATGGAGCTGACAGGGATGATTGATGCTATCGCGTCGCTGACTCAGCAACTCACTGAGTTATCCCACACGGTACAAGGTATACAAGAAAACCAAGCTGCTTTACAAGCCCAGTTCCAGGGGTTACAACCTGCTCCAGTGACACCTCCATCTATGTATCAACCACCCTCAGCGAATGAAGCGGGATCCCTTGGTATTGGGGCCACTGCTACTCCAGAACCACATGTCAAGCTTCCTGCTTGTTTTTCTGGAGATCGTAGTAAATACCGGTCATTCATCACGTCCTGTGAACTGTTGTTCGTCCTGAAACCTAGGACATATACCACAGACTTTATTAAAGTTCGTACTGCCATATCACTACTCACAGATGCTCCTCTGTCATGGGCACATCACCTACTACATGCTAACAGCCCTATCCTAGACTCCGGGACTGCCTTCTGTCACGCAATGGGTGCCATTTATGATGATCCCCATAAAAGGGCCACTGCTGAGGCCACTGTGAGATCACTAAGACAGGGGCGCCGTCCTGTGGAGGATTACGTATCAGAATTCCGGAGAGTAGCAGTAGAAACGGAATGGAACGAAACTGCCTTGCGTGACCAATTCCGCCTGGGTCTTGCTGACTCATTAAAGGACGAACTAGCTCGGACTGACATCCCTGACTCTCTGGATGATCTAGTCATCCTGGTAACCCAGATAGATCAGAGACTCCGAGAGAGATGCATGGAGCGTACCACTAACCTTCCTCTCCGTTCAACCTCTACACCTTGTCCTCCGTTACCTGTCTCCTTGACTCCCGGTATTACTTCAGAGGAACCCATGCAACTGGGTGCTACTCGTGGACCACTCACTGAAACTGAAAAGAACAGGAGGAGACGCATGAACCTTTGTCTTTATTGTGGTGGCTCTGGTCACCAAGTCCGTCTCTGTCCTTAATTGGCAGCCAGAGGTAAGCCAGATCTTGCACAGTACCCATTACTCCTGGGTGGAACAGCTCCTCATTTATCTCTTCTGGTCTCCCTACAGTGGACGCATAACAAGATCCCACAAGATGCTATCATTGACTCCGGGGCAAGTGACTGTTTCTTGGATTACAAGTTAGCCCAGAGTCTGAACATACCTACACGACTAAAGAAATAACCCCTCACAATACTTCTTATTGATGGCAGCAACATTAACTCCGGACTTGTCACCACAGAGACTATACCTCTCACTGTGAGCATTGGGGCTAAGCATGTGGAGACGCTTAGCTTTAATTTGGTACAATCTCCTTTGTTTCCCATTATCCTTGGCCTTCCTTGGCTTAAACACCATAACCCCACCATTAATTGGTCCACAGGACAAATCACCTTTGCATCATCCTACTGTAAAGAACACTGTCTCTCTCACACCACAGTTTCCACCTTGCATGCTACTTCTTCTAAAACATTGGAAATACCGATACCCTATCGTGCTTTCAGCCAAGTCTTCAGCAAACAAGAAGCAAACAAACTGCCCCCACACTGTCCATATGACTGTCCTATAGATTTGCTTCCTGGGGCTCCCATTCCGTTTGGTCGTATATTTCCTCTCTCTGAACCTGAATTAAGCTCCTTAAAGGACTATATAGAAGAGAATCTAAGGAATGGATTCATAAGGCCATTGTAACGGTTTGTTTTGACACTCAGACCAGTAGGTAAAATAAATCAATCTTTTATTGAAAGAAATAAAATGCAAAGGATCGCCCTCTACAGTTGACTGCAACAATTGCTGGCGACAACAAGCCAGGCAGCCGCGAAGAACTTGAAGCAGGATGTCAGCCAGCCGGGCCGTAGCACGTAGAGGGTTCTCAAACAAGCCGGGTCGGAGCACGTAGAGGATTCTCAAACAAGCCGGGTCGTAGCACGTAGAAGATTCTCAGACAGGCCGGGTCGTAGCACGTAGAGGATTCTCAGACAAGCCGGGTCATACACGATCAGGAACACAGGAGAGTAGTCAGAACAGGCCAAGGTCGGTACACAGGAATCCGGATACAGGAACACAGCAACAGCAAGTCTGGCTCAGAAACACCACGAAAGGGCATCTGACAGATGTAAGCGTCAGGTATAAAAAGGTCACCAAGGGGCGGGCCAAACCAACCGAGCAAATCACAATCTGCCACAGATGAGAGTGACAGACAGATCACAGGCACTGTGATAGTACCCCCCTCTCAAAGACCCCCTCTCCCAGCTGGAGGCTTAGGTTTCTGAGGATATTTAGAGTGGAAACTGCGCACAAGCCTGGGCGCATGGAGGTCCTTCTGGTCAACCCAAGAGCGCTCCTCCGGGCCATAGCCCTTCCAGTGGACCAAATATTGCAACTTCCCTCTAAATCGCCTAGAATCAATAATACTCTGAACCTCATATTCCTCTTGCCCCTGGACGTCCACCGGCCCAGGAACTACTGGAGTGGTCGTGTAACGATTGCACACCAGGGGTTTTAACAGAGACACATGGAACACATTGTGAATGCGCATAGATGGTGGAAGTTCCAATGCATAGGAGACAGGATTAATTTTGCGAATAACTTTAAATGGGCCAATAAACCGGGGAGCCAGCTTATTCGAGGGAACCTGCAGGTTGAGGTTTCTGGAGGAGAGCCATACCCTATCCCCAACCTGGAAGGAGACCGCTGGCAGCCGTCTACGATTGGCATATCGCTGCTGCCGCTGGAAAGACTGACTGAGGGTCCTTTGTACCTGTGCCCAGGTGGAACGGAGCTGCTCCATATGCTCATCCAGAGCCGGAATCTGCTGAGACTGGAACGAGTCCGGGAGCAAACCTGGCTGGAACCCATAGTTGATTAAGAACGGGGAGCTCCCGGATGATGAGTTAACTGCACAATTCCTGGCAAACTCCGCCCATGGCAACAGGTCGGCCCAATTGTCATGATGATCAGTAATAAAACAGCGCAGGAACTGTTCCAATCCCTGGTTGGCACGCTCAGCGGCTCCGTTGGTCTGGGGATGGTAGGCGGAGGAAAAGGATAATTGAATGCCCATCATGCCACAGAATGCCCTCCAAAACCTGGACACGAATTGACTCCCACGGTCGGAGACCACCACTCTAGGTACCCCATGCAAACGAAACACTTCTTTAGCAAAGACCTTAGCCAATTCCTGAGCCGATGGAAGACCCCTGAGTGGCACAAAATGAGCCATTTTAGAGAACCTATCGACCACCATAAGGATAAATGTATACCCCCTCGAGATAGGCAATTATCCCTGAAAATCGATAGATATATGGGACCAGGGCCGGTCTCCATTAGGCACAGGTTGAAGTAAGCCCACTGGGAGATGCCTGGGGGTCTTAGCACGGGCACATGTGGAACAAGCGTCAGTAAAAGCGGAACAATCGGCTCTGAGCGTAGGCCACCAGAATAATTGTGAAAGGGACCAAACCAGCTGATCCCTGCCGATGTGCCCAGCTGCCCTAGAAGAATGATAGGTCTCCAATAGACGAGTGCGAAAAGGCTCATCTACGAAACATTTGCCAACTGGAGTCTCAGGTGGGGCCCTCGCTTGAGACCCCAAAATCTCCTCCCTTAGGGGTGAGGTTATACTAGTGCGAATAGTAGCCAATATACGGTCGGGCTGGATAATGGGCACCGGTGCTTCCTCCCTGTCAGTGTCCGACACGAACTGACGAGACAATGCATCTGCCCTCATGTTCTTAGATCCCGGGAGGTACGATACTACAAAGTTAAACCGGGACAAAAAGAGTGCCCACCTGGCCTGTCGAGAAGACAACCTCTTAGCCTCAGAGAGATATGTGAGGTTTTTGTGATCGGTCAGGATCAGTACTGGGTTCTTGGTACCTTCCAACAAGTGACGCCACTCCTTCAGTGCCAGAATAATAGCCAATAACTCCCTGTCGCCAATCTCATAGTGGCTCTGTGCGCTGGACAATTTCTTAGAAAAGAAACCACAAGGTTTCAAGGTACCACCTCCCACAGGACGCTGGGAGAGTACTGCCCCAACCCCAACCTCAGAAGCGTCAACCTCCAAGGTAAAAGGCAGGGAGGGATTGGGATGGGACAGTACTGGGGCAGATGCAAAGGCAGATTTTAAGGTCTCAAACGCATTTTCAGCGGCCTCGGACCACTGAGAGGGAGTAGCGCCCTTATGTGTCAAATCCGACAAAGGTTTCACAATAGTAGAAAAGTTACGTATGAATTTTCTGTAATAGTTGGCGAACCCTAAAAAGCGCTGAATTGCTTTTAACCCTTTAGGGCGAGGCCATTGTAATACAGCTGCCAACTTGTCCTGGTCCATAGAGATTCCATCTTTGGAGATCACGAACCCCAAGAATGGTACTTGTGAGACATGGAATTCGCATTTTTCAATTTTACAAAACAGCTTATGCTCCCGGAGTCGCAACAGAACCTGCGTGACATCTTTAATGTGTTGGGAAAGAGTGGCGGAATGAATCAATATATCATCCAGATATACCACCACACAGGACTGAAGCATGTCACGCAAGATATCATTAATCAGCTCCTGGAATACCGCAGGTGCATTACATAAGCCAAACGGCATTACCAGATATTCGTAGTGCCCAGTTCTGATATTAAATGCCGTTTTCCACTCATCAACTTCTCTGATTCTAATCAGATTGTAGGCGGCCCGCAAATCAAGTTTGGTGAAGACAGAGGAGCCCTTCAATCTGTCAAATAACTCGGTGATGAGTGGAATAGGGTATGCGTTCTTGGGCATCAGCTTATTAAGCCCCCGGTAGTCAATACATGGCCTAAGTTCGCCACTTTTCTTCTTTACAAAGAAGAATCCGGCACCAGCCGGAGAAGAACATTTGCGAATAATTCCCCTGCAAAGGGCGTCCACAATGTACTCCTCCATTGCCCTGTTCTCTTCGCATGACAGTGGGTAGGTTCGTCCCCTCGGGCGAATCACACCTGGAGGCAAATCAATAGCGCAATCATAGGGTCTATGCTCGGGCAATGCGCTAGCCTCCCCCTTGCTGAATACGTCACTGAATTCCCCATATTCAACTGGCACAGCAGGAGAGGTACACATAATTTTGACAGGAAGCGATAGACAGTTTTCTTTACAGTAATCAGACCAGGAACTAACCTCACATTTTTGCCAATCAAATTGAGGATTATGTCGAAGCAACCATGGAAACCCCAAAATGACTGCATGGTGAGGTGAACGAATAATTTGAAACTGAACCTCCTCCTTGTGGAGTGCCCCAATTGACATAGAAATAGGGATGGTCTCCATTGTAATAAAGGCAGGTTCCAATGGTCTGCCATCAATGGCCTCTACTGCCAATGGAGATTCTTTTTTGCATAGGGGAATATTGTGTGAAGCCGCAAAAGATTGGTCCATAAAGTACCCGGCTGCTCCAGAGTCCACCAGTGCCAAGGTTTCTGCGCCCTTGTCGGCCCAAAAGAACGTCACCTGGATGGTGGGTTTAGCAATGTTAGAATCTAGGGACTGTTGAACACCACCTAGGGCCTGTCCCCCAAGGTAACCTAGGTGCGTGCGTTTCCCGGCCTCACCGGACAATTGCGCAAAAGGTGCCCCTGTTTGCCACAATATAAACATAGGCCTTGCTTTTTACGAAAAGACCTTTCCTCTTTGGAGAGTCTAATGAACCCCAGCTGCATTGGCTCAGCTGCCTCTCCTGGACGCTCAGTAGGAAAGGGTGGAGAGGGTGGGTCAAAGGAGCTGCCCTGCCCATGTTTTCTGGAGGTTGCCCTTCGTGCCAACCGTCTTTCCCGGATACGAGAATCAATGAGCATTACATAATCAATGAATTCGTCCAGGTCACTAGGTACATCTCGAGCAGCTATCTCATCTTTAATTGGTTCAGAGAGACCCTTAGTGAAAGCTGCCAATAATGCCACATCGTTCCAGCCCACCTCCGCTGCCAGGGTCCGGAATTCTATTGCGTAATTGCCCAATGTACGTTCGCCCTGCTGTATCTCCATTAGCCTTTTGGCAGCGGAGGCCACTCTGCCAGGGACCTCAAACACGCGGCGGAACTTCTTTACGAACTCATAAAAGTTCAGCGTGCAGGGTTTGGCACTCTCCCACAAGGGGTTTGCCCAAGCCAGAGCTTTGCCTGTTAGTAGCGATATCATGAAACCGACCTTGCTTCGGTCATTAGGAAAAGCCTGGGGTGTTAATTCCAAATAGATCTCTAGCTGGTTAATAAAACCCCTGCAAAGAGAAGGCTCGCCATCATATCTCAATGGTAACGGCGCCGCAGCCGTTAAGCCTCTGACACAAGTGGGAGGAGCTAGAGGCGGATTGTCCGGTGTCAAGACTGGGGGGACCACCGGATTCGGATTAGGCTTGTCTAGGTGTACCGTATGCTCAAGTAGGGTTTGTAGAGCCAGTGCCAATTGATCTAGGTGCTGCTCATGGACATCCATTCTCCAGTGGATGTTTTGTGCGTTACTTTCACCCTTACTGTCTGAGGTCATGGCCCTTTCGTACTGTAACGGTTTGTTTTGACACTCAGACCAGTAGGTAAAATAAATCAATCTTTTATTGAAAGAAATAAAATGCGAAGGATCGCCCTCTACGGTTGACTGCAACAATTGCAAGCTATTACACAGTACACATAACTTTAATACAATATTCAAAAGGCACCCAACATATGTACAGAGAATAGGGAATAGGACCCTAAAGGGTGTATGAAAACAATTAGTCAATCTCAGCTGTGGGGTTTGGCACACCCGTGTGGTGTAGAGATAAACTGAGCAAATGTGCACAGCACAGAGTTCATATGAAGATGAGTAGAAGATGTTCAGTGACCAATATAAGTTATAGCAGCACAGTAACCCACGATAGCCCCCACGGGCGTTCGTGAATAGACCAGAGAGCCTGCAAGTGCGAGAGTATGTAGCCCCCATGGGCGTGATCGAGACTAGCCTGAGATGCGAAGCTGGCGTTTTAGCCCCCACGGGCGTATGACTGGGGACCACTGTAAGCACAACACGAGCCAAGAGCCCCCGCGGGCGTTTACCTACAGATTGAGCAAGAGCTTGGAGCCTAACCTTGCCACCAATAGCCGCACCGGACACCTCCGTCGTTAACCGTGAGACCAAGAACGTCCAAACGGCCTACCGGGATTTACTACTCTGCAAATATAACCGGGAGTCGGCGTCCAAGTAGCAGCCAACTCGGCAGCAGTAGAATTACAAGGTAACGGTTCTATATTGAGCAAGGAGGTCCGGTCAGTGAGGAACGGCAGTGCAAGGGTTAATAGGTATGTTTGAATCTCCCAGGCTCGGTATGGTAGCTTAGCTCTGCAACGTGTAAAGGCTCGGTACGAGAGGCACAGCTTCTGCAAGTCGACAAGAAACTCTGCACAGATGGATGGGTTACCCAGGAGGGTAATGGTCACACTAGCTTGGCACAGCAATGCAGGATTCAGAATGTCGCGGCGGCGACAACAAGCCAGGCAGCCGCGAAGAACTTGAAGCAGGAAGTCAGCCAGCCGGGCCGTAGCACGTAGAGGGTTCTCAAACAAGCCAGGTCGGAGCACGTAGAGGATTCTCAAACAAGCCGGGTCGTAGCACGTAGAAGATTCTCAGACAGGCCGGGTCGTAGCACGTAGAGGATTCTCAGACAAGCCGGGTCATACACGATCAGGAACACAGGAGAGTAGTCAGAACAGGCCAAGGTCGGTACACAGGAATCCGGATACAGGAACACAGCAACAGCAAGTCTGGCTCAGAAACACCACAAAAGGTCATCTGACAGATGTAAGCGTCAGGTATAAAAAGGTCACCAAGGGGCGGGCCAAACCAACCGAGCAAATCACAATCTGCCACAGATGAGAGTGACAGACAGATCACAGGCACTGTGATAGCCATCCACTTCTCCTGCCGGGGCTGGCATATTTTTCGTGGGGAAAAAAAGATGGAGGCCTCTGGCCCTGTGTGGACTATAGAGAGCTTAACAAGGTTACCATCAAAAACAAATATCCATTGTCCTTAATCTCAGAGTTAATGAATCGACTTAGAGAGGCACAAATATATACTAAGTTGGACTTACGAGGAGCCTATAATTTGGTATGCATAAAAAAAGGACATGAATGGAAGACGGCTTTCCGATCCCGGTATGGCCACTATGAATACCAGGTCATGCCGTTCGGTCTCTGTAATGCCCCTGCCACCTTTCAACATTTCCTCAACGATGTATTCCGAGATATGTTGGACATATTCATAGTCATGTATCTCAACGACATCTTAGTCTATTCACCATCGTTTACCACCCATTGGGAGCATGTTAAACGTGTCCTTTCTCGGCTTCAGCAACATGGACTTTATGCGAAATTAGAAAAATGTGTGTTTGAGACAACATCTGTTGAATTTTTGGGATTCATATTAACTCCGGGGAATATCAAAATGGACCCCAAAAAGGTATCAGCCATCTTGGATTGGCCTGTTCCTACTTCTGTTAAAACTGTGCAAAAATTTGTGGGGTTCTCAAATTTCTACAGAAAATTCATCCATGGTTTCTTTAAAGTTATCGCTCCCATCACCCAGCTAACCAAGAAACATGTCCCGTTTGCCTGGTCACCTCAAGCACAACATGTGGAAACTAACTACAGCATGGGAGACAGAGAATTACTAGCCATTAGAATGGCATTGGAGGAATGGCGTCACCTCTTGGAGGGGGCTAACCATCCAATCACTATGTTCACTGACCACAAGAATTTAGAGTATCTACTAGTAGCTTGCCGTCTATGTCCTAGACAAGCCAGATGGGCTCTGTTCTTCTGCAGATTCAACCTGCATATCACTTATAGACCAGGATCACGAAATGGAAAAGAGGATGCCTTGTCCCGTCTACATGGACCCCATACAGATACAGATACCGATACTATCCTCCAACCTGATCATTTCTTGGCTACTCACTCCTCGCTATTAGAAGCTTTGCAGACCCATTCTCAAGCAGATTCCTACCTGTCTCAATATCCTTGCCTTACCAAAAAACATGGGCTGCTGTACAAAGACACTCTTCTTTTCGTTCCTCCTGAAGTTTGTACCAATGTACTTCATATGGTACATGAACACCCGTTAGCAGGCCATGGAGGTATTAAGAAAACCACAGAACTCACCCAATGGTCATTCTGGTGGCCTGGTATGAAAAAAAGACATTGAACAATACATACAATCATGTGACGTTTGTGTGCGAGCCAAAGGTACTAATTCAAGACCCGCTGGGTTACTACAACCATTACCAGTACCAACAAGTCCTTGGGCTGACATAACTGTGGACTTCATTATGGAACTTCCGCCATCACAATGTTACACCACTATAATGGTGGTTGTAGATCGCTTAACCAAGATGGCACATTTTGTCCCCGTTATCGGATTACCTACAGCTGCCGAGACTGCAGACTTGTTCATCAAATAAATTTTCCTCCTTCATAGTATTCCACAAACCATCCCCTCTGACCGTGGTGTCCAATTTACCTCTCATTTCTGGTCTGCCTTTTGTCACGGTTTGGGTATACAAAGACTCTGGTCATCCGCATACCATCCTCAAACTGATGGTCAGACAGAGAGAACTAACCAAACGCTTGAACAATATCTACGTTGTTACGTCACCCATCTTCAGAATGACTGGGTGTCCCTGCTACCAGCAGCAGAATTTGCTTATAACAACCATCTACACAGTTCTATAGGCATGTCCCCCTTCAAGGCCAATTATGGTTATCATCCACCTTATATTCCTCAACTACCTGTTACTACCATGGTCCCTCAGGCTACAGACCATCTTCAACTACTGAACCAAGGTTTTACTCTTATTACAAGAAACATTAAAAAAGGCACAATAGTCTTACAAGAACCAAGCTGACCGACGACGTAAACCTTCCCCCTTATACCAGGTTGGGGATAAGGTATGGCTGTCCTCAGCACATGTTAAAATGTCTTGCCCTACCAAGAAATTGGGACCCAAATTCTTGGGGCCTTTCCCCATCACAAAAATCATTAGCCCTGCTGCAGTTTCCTTACAATTACCTACTACATGGCGCACCTATCCTACATTTCATGTGTCGCTTCTCAAAAGATGGATACCCGACACCACTCAAAGGAGACCACCTACTCCTCCTCTTCCAATAGTGGTGAACGATGTAGAAGAATTTGAGGTTCAAGAAATCATGGACTCACGTATACGTCGAGGAAGACTAGAGGATCTAACACACTGGAAGGGATATGGACCTGAGGAGCGATCCTGGCAACCAGTCGCCAATATCCATGCCCCAGCATGCCTTAGGGTATTTCACCGAGCCCATCCTGAACGTCCGGCACCTAGACACGCCCGGAGGTCGCTCGTAGGAGGAGGGTACTGTCATGCCCCTCTAGCTCCTACCTCCATGTGCCAGCCATCCGCTGCTGCTGGGGGATTCCCAGATGCTCCACGATCGCTGAGTAGGCCGAAGCCGCGGCCTCGAGTAGTGGCGTCTGCCTGCGGTTGTGGTCGCAGTAGCGGTCGCGGTTGCAGTCGCGGTCGCGATTGTGATAGTGTTGTAGGCCTACGCCATGGCCTAAAGTTGAAGAAGTTTCCAGGGAAGGTATCCACAGGGTGCCCAGATCAAACCATGGTGTTGTACACCTGTAGGGGGAAGGTGAAGCCTGCCTCTCTCATCAACTGTCGACCAATAGTGTGCCTCCAGGTAAACAGTGAGGCAGGTGCTGTGGTTGCACACCCCTCTGTTGGCCAATCCAGTGAGAGGTTTGTTCAGCAGAGGGGAGGGGTGAAAACCCATGACACTATAAAACCCCCTCAGGCTGTGTCCACTTTGCTTCAGTGTTCCAGAACTTTGGTTCCTGTGTGCTCTAGGCTTCCAGTGCTCAGTGCCTCTTTCCTTGCTGTGCTACAGACCCTCTGCTGGATTTCTCATTGCCTGACCTTCTGCTTGCCTCCTGGACTTCCCTGCTTGCCTTTTTCCTGACCTTGGCTATTTTTACTGATTCTGCCTGATTGCCGCCTGCCATGATCTTCTGGACTGATTTTGACTACGCTTTGCTTAACCCTTGCACTCCCGTGCTGTCACTACTACCTAGGTGTTCTACCTGTATACCTCTGTGGATCACCTGGTAGGGGTGTCTGGCAAGAGATAGCATTCCCTGCTCCTACGCTCCAACCATAACAAGCCTGACATTCCCCCACCAATAAGGAAACATTATCAATAGCAAGTTATATGTCTATTAATCAGTATGTCCTCCCAGTCTGGCCAGTAGACTTGTGCATGGGCAAAATTTTCGATTAAATTCGAATTCGGACAAATTTTTTTTTCTAATTCGGATGATCCTAATTTCGGACCGGGCCTATTCGATTCGAACGAAATTCTGATCCATTCCAAATTATTCAGCCGAATTTAACATGGGTTAAATTATAGCAGTGCGCCTCCGTGCACTCTGCTATCACTCTTTGCAGACAGGGTGTGCATTTAGAAAAAGATCCATCCCAAAAACGGACATTGTCGTACATTGCCAGTCTGTGCAATTCACCTCTACTCCAGCATGGGATGCCAGTCACAATGCAAAAGTCGAACATCGAGAACCCATGCCTGTCATTCAATTTAGCATATGCTCGAACATCGAAAACCCATGCCTGTCACATCCTACTCAACATAAGTGGTCGACTCGAACATGGAAAAACTACATGTCACATTTTATGTTAGTACATGGGTAAAGATTAAGGTTTCATTTTCTGGTACCAGCCTCCTACCCTACTGTCCCTCTTTAGTACCCAAATTCCTCTCTCTCGTTTTCCTATCCTGATTTCCCCTCATATCAGATAAGTCTACGTGTATATACATTGTAGTGTTTCATACTACATCAAGAATAAACATCAATTATTGTTTAAATTGCAGTATGTGTGTCTAAACTAATTTGTGTATTGAAAATACATTAACCCCATCGCGACAAGTGACTTACCAGGTACGTCCCGCAAAAACTGTCACTTAGTGACAGAGGACGTACCTGGTAAGTCCCGGAAGTCATTCGCTAGAATGAAGAAGAAGAAAAATCCGTTGTTAAGTGCCGGGCGCGTGCGCGGACGGTCATTAAGGGGTTAATCTTGTGCTAAATCATCACCTCACTTAACCCTTCTCAGAGACTGACAGAATTGGAACAAAGTGCCAACTTGCCTTTGATTCGAGGATCGCAAATTGTGGCAAGCATTAACTCGGGACAATTGTCCATGCACTCTTCCATGCGCCAAGTAAGTTCCTTCTTCAACCTCGTTAGAAGGGCAGCAACATCTGGAAATATATTACCCTCAGCACCAGGCAAGCGTTCCCTATGGGAAAGGAAATCATCCAATTTTAAGGAGAGGTGCGTGAAGAGGGGAATGACTTCTGCCAGACTAGCGTTCTCTTTGTTCAAAAGTTCTGTCAAAGCACGGAAAGGCGTAAGGACTGACACTACCTGTTCCATCAGGGCCCAGTCAGCCCTGCCCAGTGTTCTGTTACTGCCAATGAAATGGTGACATGACATTGCATGAATTGCCTTTTTCTGCTCCAGGATACGCTCTAGCATATCTAAGGTGGAGTTCCACCTGGTCCCAACATCTTGTTTTAGGCGGTGCTCTGGGAGGTCTGCCTTTTTCTGTTCCTCCCTGACTGGCTATCTTTGACGCTCCGATGTAAGTGGCCAGAAATTAGTCAGCACGACTCCAAAAGTGCTGACAACCTTCCAGTGTTACTGTCATCATCAAGAGCAGCCTTCACTACTAGATGCAGAACATGCGCTGAGCAGTGCCCACCACAAATCTGCCATCCCGGAGAGCCTCGATCATGTTAGCTGCACCATCAGTAACCACAAACCCCATTTGCACCTGTGTGCCTGCCTTCTCCCCTAGCCATTGCGCTACCATGCTCTGCAGTGCTTTGAAATGTTATCTGAGGTGTGCTGCTGATCCATTACCTCAGCATGGAGGAGGAAAGAGAGGTACCCTGTCTGCCTATACAACTGTGACACTGGCAGTGTGACTCTGAAGATTATTCAGACAAATCACTTGTATTTTGTATGTTTTTAATAAAACCAACACAGGTGACTCTCCCTTGAAGTGGCGAAAAGGCACGCTTCCTGCCTATACAGCTGTGACACTGGCAGTGTGACGCTGAAGATTATTCAAACAAATAACTTGTATTTTTTATATTTTTAATAAAATCAACACATGTGACTCTCCCTTGCGGTGGCTAAAAGGCACCCTGCCTGCCTATACAACTGTGACACTGGCAGTGTGACGCTGAAGATTATTCAAACAAATAACTTGTATTAGGAATAATTTTAATAAAACCAACACATGTGGGTCTCCCTTGCGGTGGCGAAAAGGCGCGCTGCCTGCCTATACAACTGTGACACTGGCAGTGTGACGCTGAAGATTATTCAAACAAATAACTTGTATTAGGAATAATTTTAATAAAACCAACACATGTGGGTCTCCCTTGCGGTGGTGAAAAGGCACGCTGCCTGCCTATACAACTGTGACACTGGCAGTGTGACGCTGAAGATTATTCAAACAAATGACTTGTACTTTTTATATTTTTTTTTTAAGAAACACAGATGACCCCCTTGCGGTGGCGAAAAGGCACCCTGCTTGCCTATAGGACTGTCAGACTGGTTGATGTGACATTGAAAATTATTCAAATAGTGCCGGCCCAATACATTGTGCTGCCTTGGTCCAAGGATTAAATGCTGCCCCCTCAATAAAAAAAACCAAAAAGAAACACGCCCACCAAAACACACCCACATCCATTATAATGGGGTCTTGTGTCCATAGAGAGATCTTAAGTCACCAGGGTTGTAAACATGCACTCTGATTTACAATATTTCAGCCAGTAAATATGATGGTGGGGTCTTCTGTCCATAGACAGCTTAAGTCACCAGGGGCTGTGAATGTGCTCTCTCTAATTTACCACTAATCAATGTTCATGAGCCTCTGATCACCACACTAGCAGAGAAATCCCTAAGTCCTGGCCTGTTAGTGGGTCTTGAGGACAGGAGTTGAGAAACACTGCTGAAGAACCTACATGCACTGTTTCCTTAGTGGCATTCTACTGGTAGCCACAGCACCACATATAGACTGTCAGACACCCCACCCTTGTTCCATTAGTAGCCATAGATCCTAAATGCATTGTCTGCTTCCCCAGCCTTGTTCCACCTGCAGCGACATCCTGCCAAAAAATAAAATGTTTTCTGTTTTTTGAATGGGATATAGTATATATGATACATTCACTCCAAATAAAAATGCATGTATAATCTGTGAAGAATATGTTCATAAAATGGTTTTCACTATTTGACTGTTTAAAAAATTTTTACAGGTTTAATTTTAAGGCTCTGGTCACTTTACCATAATGCACACCTGCCAGCTGTCCCTGGTTTTGACTCTCTGGACCCAGCAGGCTCTTTTGGTCCATGACCTTAACATTGAAATGCAATCCAATATTTTCTGTGCTTGTCATCCATAGATGAACATGTTACAATCTTACCAGTGTTTGCTATTATTATTTAATTATAGGATTAAATAATTACATGTAGTATTATTGTATAGGTAATATCCAACTGTACTACTGTAGATGTAATGTGGTAAAAAGAAAAATTGAGACATTCTGTTGTGAACGAACTGCAACACAGGAGAGAAATAAAAAAAAATGCTTGACATCTATACTGAAGAGGGGTCCACAGCATTGTCTTAGTATAGCAATATCACCGTTTTCCGTGAGTGTGCAATACAGGGCTCTCTGGTAATTGCTGGGCATTTCCCAACGTCATAATCAGGAGATGATGGGAGTTGTATTCTAACTACTGTTAGGAAACACATAAGTGATGCACATTCATCTCCCACCTAGAAATTATTTACACACGAGGCAACTCCCCCAAGTAATACCTAGCCCTTTTCCAAGTGAAAGGACTTCCGGAAAGGCTTCAGATCTCTTAGTGACTCACCTGTTATTGCCAGTCAGCGGGACCCGGAGAGTAGGAGGGGGTGATGCTATGGCTGCAGATTAAGTCTGGCACGGTGCTCTTAGTTGGCCACTCTTCACAATGTTGAAGCTCAGCCCAGCCAGCACCTTCCGGGTGGAGACACCTCACAGCAATCCTGTTCAGGACACATCATGCACTGTCGTGCACTCATACTAGGGATCCCAAATGTTTAGACTCATTTTGTACAGGGGGCACCCTCCTGTATTTGTAAAACCTCTCTAGCAAATCTGGGATGGTAGACCTATTTACTCAAGTCTTGACTTTAGGTGGGCGATAAACAATACAAAATAGGCATAATGTTTGACTATCACATAATTCACGTAACTGAAGCAGCCAGCAGGCATCACCACTGAGTGAGCATAGGGCTGCCCGGCTGCTGACAGTCACACTGATGGGACACCCTGCAACACAGAACTGGTGGAAGCGCACAAAATAAACATGCTATGGGATGGCAAATTGCCGCCCCTGTCAAAGTGCCGCCTGGGTCCATGGACCCACTGGGACCCATGTAAGGGCCGGCCCTGTATTCGAACAAATACCTATTTTTTTTTATATTTTGCACAGGAACAAATATTACTCGCTCTTGCAGTGGCAATAACTGGAACTAATTCTGGCTGCCTACCTATGCCTAGCCTAATGCTACCTGCCTGCCTACACAACAACTGGACACTCTCTAATCTCTTCTTCTCTCTCTGAGCTCCAACAACGCAATGAGGAAATGCAGGCTGGCTGTCTGTGTGACTGTGTCATTAGTCCAACCCCCATCATGAAACGAAGAAGGCTATTGGAATACAGACAAAAGAGGGAAGTAGTGCATGAAACGGAGAATGGAATTGGACTAGAGACATGGAGGGAAAATTATGGAGGGAAAGTAATTGAGCATGCACAGGAAGTACAAAAAAGTCCTGGTCGAAAGTAGTCAAAACTTTTGGAAATTTGTCGATTGCCAAAACTTCCGAAAGTTTCAACGAATTTCGGTCCTGGGCTGTTTGGAGTTGGATCATTTTTTCCGAATGACCCTTGAGTTTCAATTGGCCGAATGTCTCCGAATGACCCCATTTTAGACGAAATCCGAATGTCTCCGAATGAATTCACACAAGTCTACCGGCCAGCTAAACAGGAGCAGCGACCGCAAGGCAGAACCCAGGCTGCCGGATCACCCGGGGCCCGACCCATGGCCGCACCCCCCATCCAGCCAGAGGGAGAGGAGGGAAAAAAAAGGGGGGTGAGGGAAGGAATACACCAATAGTAAAATAATAAACAGTTGAATGAACAAGGACAGGATATATTTGATAGTAGCAGCAGACTCTCCCCATCATTCATATGATCTGCAGCAGGAAACTGGTCTCCCAGTTCTCCACGTGGATAATCCCAGTAGAGTATAGTGTCTGCATGACAAAAAGGGAGTCCACCAAGAGTAAAGTCACAGTAAACCGCAGGCATCAATTCCACCCAGATTCCTCAAATTCCACGATGGGAGCATTATATGGTGTCAAACCAACGGCTCACATCCTCTTCAGCCGTAAAAAAGTGAGTAGTACCTCCATGCACTACTCGTAATCTTGCAGGGAACAACATAGAGTACACAATATTCTTTGCACGCAGCCTCCTCTTAACTTCTATGAACTTGCTCCTCAATCGCTGGACCTCAGAAGAGAAGTCCGGAAAGATGGAGATCCTCTGGTTTTCAAAGCGGATTTCGCCTTTCATGCTTGCCATCCGTAAAATAGCATCTCTGTCACGAAAATTCAGCAACTTGGCAATAATCGGTCTTGGCATAGCCCCAGGTGGGGGAGAAGTCATAGGGACCCTGTGTGCCCTCTCCACAACAAACATGTTGTAATAGCCGCCATCAATTCAGAAAAGTGAGAATTGGCAGGATCGTCTTGTTCAGAGGCGTGCGATGGAGAGTCAGACGGTGAGGTAGACGCCAAAGGAGACTCCATAATTGCTTCCACCTCTCCCTCCACCATTTGGCGTCTTGCGTATTTATTGAGTTTAGCTTTGTAGTCTGCGGATTTCCTACCCATGTCAGGGGTAATTCAAAAAGGAGTTATAGGCAGCAAGTATCAGCTGCTAAGAAGAAACTGTGTCACTTGTTCCCAGTTGAATCAAGCAGTCTTCCACTACAGGATGGTAGGCAGGATCATAACCACCAATCAAAGTATTACATTAAGATGCCAGACTGGCTCCACTGCAGGTACCAATTGAGTATTTAACTATACATGGGAGAGATCTGGGAAACACATATAGGAAAAGTCAGAGATACAGGGTAATAATTGGAGGCAGAGAGCTGCTTCTAATTGTCAGCCTCAAGCAGTGATCCAAGGAAAACTGTGTATAGTGTGAGTCATCAGCATCCACAGTAACACAAGTGCATGATGACTCCGTATGTTGCCATCCTCCAGCCAATGTAACACCCAGTAAATCATAGGTTAACAGGCAGCAACCTTCCTCAATAGAATAATATCTACATGGGAAAGAGGGGGGACACATATAAGGGAAAAATAACAAACAGGACTTTGAATGGAGGAACTGGGCACAGGCAGGTCAGCAAGAAGGGGTGTAAAGTATACCACAGAATGCCACAGAAAGTCCCCACAATCACCAGCAGGCTTTAGCTGAATCCTCCATCATAGTTTATCTGTAGTGCCTCCAATTGTATATCAGTGGTAGAGGCCATGCATGTGAGAGACCCAGTGATGTCCTCAGGGAGTGCAGGAACCTCCGTCCGTTCGGGACTGGAATGTGGCACCACCAGCAAGCATGTCTTGATCCCTTTTTAAATATGAGCACCACATCTGCTTTACGCCAATCTGTGGGCACCATAACTGAAATAAAAGAATACCTGAAAATCAAAAATAACGGTCTGGCCCGGGTCTGGCTTAGCTCTTTATGTACCAGTGGCTGTATACCATCTGGCCCTGGGGCTTTGTCTACCTTAACACCATTCAATTATTTTAACACTTTTTCTTGTGTTAGCCAATCCCATGCTTGCTCTGACTGTTCTGTAAAAGTAGTTTGCAAGTTCTTGTCCATTGGGTCTTCTTTGGTAAAAACCTAAGAAAATAAATTATTTAAAATATCTGTTTTCTCTCTGTCCCCACCGACCATCTCACAGAGTGGATCACAGATATCTTATAGCCACTCTATATGCATATGGCTTTGGTAATTGGATGAAGGTTACGACAAGGATGCCCCTTGTCTGGACACCTATATGCACTGGCCATCGAGCCCTTCCTCTGCTAGTTGAGGGAGAGGTTCACAGGGCTGGTGCTGAAGGATCCAGATATGAGGGTCGTCCTTTCAGATTATGCCGATGATATACTTTTCGTGGCCCAGGACCTAGTTAATCCGTAGCAGGCTAAAGAGAGTATTCAGCTTCTTCATCTGCTCAGATCAACTGGTCCAAATGCTCTGGCTTTTAAGAGGGTCCAATACAGGTATGCGCCCTGCATACCATCTTCTATAACATCAAGCGGGAGGCTACTGCTTTGAAATACATTGCAGTCTACTTGTTAGCTGTGGATCCCACAGTCTCTGAACACTGGAAAGAACTAAAGTGCTGGTTCCCCTCTCAGCTGGGAATGTGAAGGGTGTCTTGTGAAACTCCTCTTCTTAAGGGTGAGTATTTTGGTGATCAACCATCTGGTGGCCTCCCAGCTATGGCCCCGGCTGATCTGCCTTAGCTCTACCCCTAAATTCTTCAGCAAAATCCAGAGAATGTTGTTGGACTTTCTTTGGATGGTATGGGATGGATGGGGTGGTCAGGGAGTGTTGTACATAAACATTCACCTTCTGCCTCTAGTACCTGCAGAGAAACTTGTCCTCAGACTCTTCTCTGCAGTGGTTCGCATGGGCCTCCAGTTTCTATCGGGAGTTGTGCAATATGGCATATGACCGACAATTATTCCTCATCAAGCCTGAGGGGTTTGGGAGCGACCTCACAGTGATGCCAGCATACTACCAGGAAACCCTCAAGGCCTGGAGCATGGCCTCCATGTCAAGGCAAGGCACAAAGTGTGTGTGTGTGGGGGGGGGGTAGAAATTCTAACTGAGCCCCTGTTATATAATCCAGAGTTAGGGACCTCCTGGACTATGAAACGTTGGATTGGGTGGAGACCAACGTGCTCATGAACCATATGGGTCTCTGAAGCCCCGGAGTTCTGCTTCATTTTGCTCCAAGAGATTAAACCTGCCATTCACCCCGGAGAGTCATGTCCACCTTTGTAACCCTGTCTCCAGCTGTTTTGCATACATTCAAAGCCTTGACAATCCCCCTCAGCTCCTCCTACCCCCAACTAATGCCGGTTGGAGGAGATTCCCTCAGCATGCTTCCATGGCATGTCAAGGTAGAGGCTGCATTTCCTCTTCCTCTACACAGCGAACTTTCTAGCCCTTAACACAATCTGGAGGTGAGAGGCCCCGGTGGAGGGTACTCTACTCCACCTTGGTGTTCAAACCCATCGCAGACTTGAGTTGTAGAGTGCTCCATAGTGCACTGAGTACGGGGGAATACCTGGACCATTTCACAGGCTCCCCACCCACCTGTCCATTCTTTGGCAAGGGGGAGTAAGTGATTCATATATATTTTTTATGCAGCCAACTACAGCCCCTCTTGGCATTCCTGAGGGGACTTCTCCTGCAGTTTTGGCTGCACTTTTCTCCTCATGTCTTGTATTTTTGGGCACACAGTGTCCATGAACAGTACAGCTGAGATCCTCCTCAAAAATCTTCTCCTGGCATAGGCTAAGATGACAATTTATGTGACCAGGAAGCAGATGTTGGCAGATGGGGTGGGTGAAAGCTACCCGTGTTCCTGCAAAAAAATCCATAAAAAACAGGTTACTGTCCTCTTTTTGCAGGAAAATCTGCTTTACAAATAATGATTAAAATCTTCGCATTTTTTCACCCATTGGCAAAAATCCTTCGTCATTTTTTCAATGGCTATAAAGTTTCCTCCCATTGATTTACGCATTTTTTTGCCTTTTCACTATAACAACATGAAGTATTCCAGGAAGTGAAACACAATAAAAGCAGCTTCAGAGCAAGGTAGACATGCTGTGCTGTTCTGCTGTGATCTGAGGCAAAATTGAGGCAGAAGAGGCTCATAGTGACTGTTATCTATCACGGTGCCCGTGCTCCTTTGTTGTTTTTCTGTCAGTGTATCCTGTGCTTTGCTACCGTGTGTTTGTCCCGCCCAGTGTGACCTTTATATACTGGGCTATTGGCACCCCTCCGGTGCCCTTTCATGGTGTTCCTGTGCCAGTGCTTGTTTTTGCTCAGTTATTCCCAGTGTACCGACTTGGCCTGCCTGACTATTCTGCATATTGTGTTCTGCTCCTGTGTACTGACCCGGATTGCCTGACTATTCTTCTGCACCTGCTCCTGTGTACCGACCTGGCTTGACTGATGTTCCTGCGCCTGTGCACCGACCTGGCTTGGCTGACGTTCCTGCTCCGTGATCTGACCCGGCTTGGCTGACGTTCCTGCTCCGTGATTCGACTCGGCTTGGTTGGCGTTCCTGTGCTGTGTCGCCTAGGCGACATTCTGACTGTCTGGCAATTGTGTCACCATTTCCTCCTGCAGAGTACCAGTGGCCAGTACCTTTACTGCTACGGCAGTTAGCCTTGGGCCTAGTTCCCGTTACTGCCTCTGTAGAGTGCAAGTGTCTGCCTCCGTTACTGCTCCGGCAGTGAGCCCCCAGTTTGCTTCCATTACTGCCTCTGCAGAGTGCAAGTGTCCGCCTCCATTACTGCTATGGCAGTTTACCTTGGGCCTAGTCTCCGTTACTGCCTCTGCTAAGTGCAAGTGTCTACGTCTGTTACTGCTCCGGCAGTGAGCCACCGGTTTGCCTCCATTACTACTTCTGCAGAGTGCAAGTGTCTGTCTCTGATACTGCTATGGCAGTTTTCCTTGGGCCTAGTCTCCCTTAGTGCCTCTGCAAAGTGCATGTGTCTGCCTCCGTTATTGCTCTGGCAGAGTGCAAGTGGTCTGGTCTCCGTTACTGCTACGGCAGTACCTTATGTGTCTCTGTTCCCATTGTTGCCTAGGCAGTTCACATTAGTTCTGCTTTTCTGTTTCTGGGCGTTATGAATCCTTCAGCTATCTATATGCAGAGAGCCCCATCACAGACCTCTCTGCACAAGGGACTGTTTACACTCAAAGAAGACCATTAACCCATGCAGTACCTTGCTCCTGGGAATCCATTATAATCTGCCTGACCTGTGTCAGTATAGACTGTTGTGGACTTTATGTTTATGCTGGACCTGTGTAGGCATATGAATATATAACCTGTCGTGTGTCTGTATTATTCAGCTTATATACTACAGGACCTGTGAAGGTTATTTTATTACTGTGATTTCAATAAAACTGTGTTTTATCCTAAACCACTGTGTCTGTGTGTCAAACAAACTGTTACATTATCACTATGAGAAAGTTTAAAACTAATAAAAGGAGGAACTTGAAGGACCCTTATGTATCCACAGAGTCTGAGGAGGAGAATGAAGTGAGCACTATAGAACCAATGCTGTCTAGTCCCCCTAAATCACCTCTATGGATCTTGGGGAAATTAATGTCAAGGGAGGAAGAGGAGGGTAGTAGTAGTAAGAGCAGGATAGGTTAGCTGCCTTGCCTGCTACCAGACGTGCTTCCCCTGATGCATCATCAACCCTTGAATGTGGCTTGTTGTCATCCTCAGTGTTCTTCTTATATGGTTCTTTATTTCTACTGGCACTGGTGTTGCTGGAACTAGTTTTGCTGGGACTTTGACAAAGTCAGTCCTCTCTTGGAGTAGAGGAATCATCATCATTGATTGCACATGCTGCAGCAACCATTGCTGCAGTCAGTGTTTGAACTACTACTTTACTCTCAAGTCCCTGCACTGCTCCACTCCTCCCCCTTACCCTTACCCTTGTGCGTTTGCTGAACATTACGCAACTACAATGTCTTATTTTACTGTACGGTACACAACACAACTAATGAAGCTGTATGATGTCTTGCCCAAGCCCAGTCAACTGTCTGTCACTGTCACCTAATATATTTAGTTGTTTATTCTTTTTATTTTTTTTTTATATTTATTTATTTGTTTTAAGTTGTCCAACCTGATGTCTTATCACAGTCTGTCCAAAAAAAATTATAATTGAGAAATAAAATCAACAAAGTCTTTCCTCTGACTTCCCCACCCAGCACAGAGACAATAACAGCAAGATCAGCAAGCAAATAGGTCCGTAGCTGCCCGTGTCTTGCCAGTCAGTCACATAGAATTCTGGAGCATTTGGGGTCAACCTCCTTCCTCTCTTCTTCTCCCCAGAGTGCCCCACTGACTCTCCTAAAAGAACAAATGTCCTACCTAAAAGATTCCCTAAACTAAACTTCAATTTCCCTCTCTGTCTTCTCTAGCTCAAAAACATATTGCTCTCTCATCTCACAAAAATTTTCGCCCATACCTAATAACTACATCTTCTGCCAATCCACCTCATTCATTGTTAACTCCCCTGCCAAATGATAGCCACTCTGTTAGGATGTGGCAGTTCGTGTCCACCCATTGCACACTGTGTGGTGCACTGACTACAGATGGCAGTGCGATGGAGGAGAATCGCAAGCAGGGTATCAAGCAGCATCTGGGGAAATTTCTTCCCTAAGATGGTGGCAGAAAGGATTCATTATTACTTTTAAACTGTCAGCAAGTTGTCATGTGTCCTTAGCGGGGTGTGGACACGGGGCATAGTGACAGCAGCAGTACTTGGTTTCTGGTGTCATGATGTTTGGTAGAGTTTTGCCAAGTGTTTTTTACCACATACACTGTGCACTTTGCACTTGCTGATGAGAGGGACAATTCCCCCTCTCAAAAGACAATTTTCTCTTCTAGTACCAACACACCAATTATTTTGGAGGAGGGGCAGGTGGAGAAGAATTATTAGCCAACTTCTTCTTTTCGCCACATATACCTGAAGTGGTGGGGGCTAGTTATGCCGCTGCTACTGCCTCAGGCGCATCACTGCATCTAGAAGTGGCAAGTGGAACCTTCATCACCCATGTTGACTCTATTCCCTTTGAGTTGTCTTATCATTCTACTACTTAAACAACTCAGCAGCAGCAAGAACAGCACCCACAAATTCCGCATCTACATCAGGGCATATGAAAATGGCTAGTGGTCACTGGCCAACATGACAGGACCTGCTGGCACTAAGCCAGTTGGGCATTTTTTTTCTCTCAGGACTTGTGCTTGGGAGTTGCTGGTGTTCCCTAGCCCTCACCCTTGAATGCCTTCTCCTCAGTCTTCATATCAATAGATATACAAACCTACATATTGTTCTCTTGCTATCTCTCTCTCTTTCGCTCTGTCATTCTCCATCATGCTCTCTTTCTCTCCCTGAGTGGAAAACAAACCACATGTGAGTATGGTGGGCTGTACCTTTAAGACCGTGTTGGGGCTTTGCCCTGGTGTGGTCATGAGGTGAGTGATGACCAATGGGAGGGTATTTGTTGTCCAGGTAAGTGTTTGACGGTGTGTTTGTGTTTTAAAATGTGCTGTGTTGTGATTGGTGTGTCGCTGTCAGTTGCGAGTGTGACATTGTGAGCTGCAGGTTGTGTCTCCATCAGCTGGTGATGTTGCACAGGTGAGCTTATTTTATATTGACAGGTGTCCATGTTGTTTGTTAACCCTCATTGTTCCGTGCTATGTTGTGATGTGTTGTGTTGGTGTGCTTTTTGAAGGCCTTGTCCCTGTGGTGTTGCTAGGTTGTTGTGTTGCATGTGACAGTTATTTCAGGTGCATGGGCATGGTTTGTGTGTTATTTTGGCATTGCAGGGTTAATTTTGCCATTTGCATGCTTGTGTTGTTTCTCTTTTTTATTTTCTGTGATGGTGGGTTTTTTTGCCGTTATAGGTGTTACGGATAAAGAAACTGGGTCTTAACCTTTGCCCGTTAAATGCATAGTTTTTCTGCCGTTAGCAGTACCGCACTCCTTTAAATGGCTTTGGAGAGTGTGGTTCCATAGGTATGAAAGCACGAAAGATTATTGGCCGTAAGGATTAGAGAACTGAAGTTAGCTGTTCATAAGAAGGACTTTTAAATGGCTTACTGCCATTTTTGGTTATCTCCTACCTTTAAATGTGGCCCTTATTTTGTTACATTTCACTTTTTCATGGTTTCTTATTATAATCATTATAATAAAAGGCCAGATGTATGCCTGTCCAATGCAGTCATGCACAGTAGAGAACGCTGGCTTTGTCTGATGCAGTCATGCGCAGCAGGCACTGCCAGAGTGCACTGACTTTGGCCCATGTACACGGGCTTTAACAATAGTAAATAAATAATTTGCAACATATTCTGATTGGCTACCTTTGCCAGCCAAAAAGGTACTTATCTCTATATAATATACTTTGTATTATAGTGTATAGGACAGTGGTTGTGAAGCATAGAATAATAGCAACACAGCTCTGTGCAATGATTGAATAAAATCTCTTCAAGTGTATTGATACATGACATAAAAACTTGTCTCAGGAGATACAATAGTGACAAAACACATGTTAAACACCTAACGCATTTCAGACGAGAAGGTCCTTAGTTATAGGTAGTCATAGGTAGCTCCTCCCATGTGTACCCTGATCCAATACAAATATACAGATATAAAAACATATTAAACTATTACAAAATATAAAAGCAATGTGTGTAATGTAGGTATGTATATCTTTATATGGCGCCATACAGTGTATGCAGCGCCTTACAATAGACGCATGTTACAATAAATAGGAGGGGATAAAATAAGTACCACATTCATAGAGACAATATGAGAGAGGTCCCTACCCCAAGGAGCTTACAATCTAAATGAGTAACAGGAGACAGACAACAGGGTATGAGTATGTTAAGTGCTAACATTGGCCAAAGGTAGTTGCATGGTCCTAGTGCTCCAGAAGATAAGATTTCAGGGAAGACTTAAAAACAGAGGGGGATTGTTCAAGACATTATTGGTAAATCACTGAAATATTCATGCAAAACAATTATTTCAGAATATCTAAGGATCAATACATAGATCTTAACGTGCATAAATGTACCAGAAACACAAAACACCCTACACGTACTTAAAAAGAAATATGTGAAAAGCAGAAGTCGGCAGTCAATGACATATCCCGTATCTAGAACACAGGTGACAATCAAGATGAGAGAAAGAGAAAACTTAGTCTAACTCTATGACTAGATGAAAAACAATATTTTGGCACAAATTAATAATAATAAATAAGATTCTGTCAAGGTTTGGCTAAGCTGCTCTAACTCTGCTGTTGATTCTGCTGTCTGAGCTAATCTAGAGCTCTGCTAGCCATTGCTGCTTCCTTCCCTTTCCAGGTTCTGGCTGAATCAGCTGACCTCTCTGTGATTACTCACCTGACTGTTATCAGCCAGGGTATTTAAAGCTGCTTGGCTCACTTCCTGATTGTCCTTGTGTTTGTTGATGGCTGCTGTGGATTCTCCTGTGCTCCTGTTGATCTGTGTATGATCTAGCTTCCTCTGATGATACTTCAGGCTTCCTGACTACTGGCTTATTCCTGACATTGCTGACTTATGTGTTTCCGACTCCTGGCTTTTTCCTGATATGGCTGACTCTTGTGTTCCTGACTCTGGCTTGGCTGAGTACCCGCCTTGGTTCCTGACCCTGGCTTGTCTTTTGGTTTATGTCTTGGATCACCATTCTGCTTTGGTTGTTTTTTGTTGCTTTAAAAAGGTGTTTTGCATTTTATGTTTTTTGTGTCTGGCTGGTCCCTGGTCTCTAACAGATCCCTTTCCAAATTTAGACCTTCCGGTATTTTGGTCTTAACCTGCTGAATCCAGAACATTTCCCTATGAGCTAGAGTTTGAAAACTATCTCCACCTCTAATGGGTCTGGACACCTTTTCAATGCCTTGAAACCTGAAAAGATCCAAATTGGAATCATGTATCACAAAATGTCTTGCCACAGGTGACTTAGTATCCCTTCTTTCAATAGCACTTAAATTATCAATTATTCTTTCTTTAAGGGGTTGTGTTGTCCTGCCGACATATTGGTGTCCACACTCCAAGTTATTAAATAAATCACATAGGCTGTGGATCAAGTAATAAAAGTCTTGATGGGGATATTCTTTTAGTGGATTACTACTCGTGAATAACTTAGACACAATAGTATATTTACAACTTCAGCATCTGCCACCACATTTATAAAACCCATCAATATTCAACCAATTGCTTCCACCCACTTTATTCTTCTGCCAGTAAAAATAACTAGGAGACAGTAATTTGCCTAGTGTGGATGCCTTCCGACTGCTAAACCTACAGCCATCTCGCAAGAAGAATGGGCAGAAGTTCTTTTATGATATTACAAACTTTACTGTATTCCCAACTATAATCAGTAACAAAAAAAGGAACTCATTTAGTTTCTCTTGATAGATTTATTCAATAAAGTTGAAAAAAAACATGATTAAAGAAGGAAATACAAACCCAAAATTTTGCCTTTTGAACAGTCTGAAAGTTTTGGTGATCTGGATGCTAAGGGCTCAATCCAAATGCTGGAGACGGCTGTTTTTCCTGCCGACGGCATTTTTTCCAGCACAGTAAGCTATTCAAATGTCTGTGCTATGAAAAAATACCAGCAAATAAAGAGCCGTTGTGTGATAAAGTTAAGAGGTGTTTTCATCCAATGAAAATGATGAAAACACCGTAAATAGCAATTCAAATTTCTGTTATTCAAGAAAACCTGATAAGGGACTCAAGTTATCGCAGGAAAGTTAAGACCTACTTTTTTTTAAACTTGAGTCCCTTGTCAGCTGTTTAAACATTGGTAAAATACATGGAGGCATTTATGTTGTACAAATATTATGGCACATGTTTTGCAATGCGTTGCGTACCCCTCTGTCACTCAAAAGGTTAAATGATATTAATGTTAATGCTTTGTAAGACTAATATTTCTTTTTATTTTACAGGAAGAAAGAAGAGAAGAAAGAAGACTGAAGAGAAGGACAGAAGAAAGAAGACTGAAGAGAAGACAGAAGGAGAAGGACAGTGGATGACAGGTAAGTGTAAGACACTTTAGTTAACGATCGGTGCTTCGTAGTATGTCAGGCACCAATGGTTAACTTTTTTAATGTTAAGTTCCCAAAACTGCCGTTATTAGGGGCGTTTTGGGAACTTAATGCACAAAACGGACGTTTGGACACAACACCAGTTTTGTGGCCTAACATCTGTTGTGCTTAGTGCCGGTACATCTGAATACCAACTTAGACATTTTCTTTTGTCGGTCGGTATCCATTTTGTCTTACCAGCATTTTTTACTCCAACATTTGGATCGAGCCCTAAATTACAAACCAACATGGCAAAATTGGAAGAGTCTATTTCAGAGGTGAAAAGAGCTAAATGTGTTAAAGATAAATTGGACTATGATTCCAATAATGTGTATTCCTGGTCCTCACGTCCACAGAAAAAGGGAGATACCAAAGAAATAAATCCATTCTCAAGAATAAAAGGGTTAATTTCTCTGATGCTTACTGGAAAGCATCTGATTTAGATTCAGATTCCAGTGTTAATAACAAGAACATAATGAGAGTCATTTCAATGAATCAGTCTGAATCATTGTCACCAGTGGGCCCCAATAGGGAAGAAAAAAATGAGGTTCCTCTTTGGCGTTCATGATCAACAAGAGGGACTTTAAAGTCAAACATACCAGGAGAGCAGGCATCAAACATCACAAGAATGCCCAGGAAAACCACTGGTGCATATAAGGAGAAGCCTGTGACCCAGTAATTAATGTGATTAATTTGTCTACACATGTTTTGAATAATTTGGAACTTAATGTTCATTCCAAGGGTCTTGGTTTTTCACATTTCACAGTTTAACCTTTTCAATACCTTATTTGACATCAATAGGTTCATTAGAACTTTGACCTTGAAAAAGCTTTCAATCTCAGGACCAATTCTGGGGATAGTGCTGGATGTTCTCCAGATGACCTATTTTCTCAAACAATCCTAATATTGCAGATAGTTTTTTAGATTATTCAAAACAACAACAAATGTCAGTCATCTGAACTGCCAGTATGATTGCTTAGTATTCTACTGGACATGCAATCTATGAGTAATGAGGGAGTTGTGAATGATACCATCAGTCAACTTCCTGTGAATATGAAGTCTAGATCAACTTTTTATCCAATACAATAAAGAGGTAAACATATTGATCTATTTAAAAAAACGGCCAAAAAGGAACCTACCAAATTGCCACAGGCCGCCTGTGTCAGTGCCCTTGGTCACTGTGTAGACAATCTAACACATAGTGAACATATGGCTTTGAAAGATTTGTCTAAAGATGATACCATAGTGATCAGGGGCTCTGAGAAGGGAGGCAGTGTAGTAGTTATGGATAAGACAGATTATCATGCAGAGGCAATGAGGCAACTATCTGATACAGGGACCTATATTGTATTAAATGGTGATCGACTCAGACATTTTGGGAGAACTTGAAGAAAGTTGTCGGTCTGGGGATCTTCACCAGCTGCATCAGCGACAGGGAGTCTGAGTTTTTGATGATTGAGGAAACAGTGGTTCCTATCTTTCACCATTTTCCCAAGACTCATAAGTCGCTGGTGCAGCCGGTGGGGAGACCCATAGTTTCGAGCACTGGCTCACTTAATGAGAATCTGTATGATTTAGTGGACCAATATTTGCAACTGCTTCAGTTTGGTTGACTACCTATTTTTGAGATTCTTCACATGTTTTGCAAATAATGGATCATATTACCTGACAGCATAACTACATTTGGTTTATGTTTGATGTTGTCTCATTGTACTCTTGCATTCCCCTTGAAACTAGACTGACGGTTGTCAATTATTTCTTAGATCATGAAAGTGATTATTCCAGTGACCTTAAGAAATTTTTGAATATGTAAATGATATATTTTTTGAGTCATAATTTATTTTTGTTTCGGGTTTTCTATCTCCAAAGACGCTCATAAATGTTTCTGGTACATTTATGCGAGTTACGATCTATTTTTGGATCCTTTGATATTCTGAAATCATTGCTTTGCATGAATATGCTGGTAATTTACAAATAAAACACGTTGTTTTTATATTTTGTAATAGTTTAGTATGTTTTTTAAATCTGTGTATTTGTATTGGATCCGGGTTCACAAGTGAGGAGCCTAGTGTTTATAGGCTCACCTGTGTACCAGGTGATCTTACCTATGACTAAGGACCTTCCAGTCCGAAATGCGTTAGATGGTTAACGTTTGTTTTGCTTCTCGCTACTGTATCTCCTGAGACAAGTTTTTGTCTCTTGTATCAATAAACATGAAGATATTTTATTCAATCATTGCACGGAGCTGTGTTGCTGTCCTTCTATGCTGTATTTTGTGTATCGGAGGTGGACTCTCCGTTTAACATGCACCGGGTCAATCTACTACATCGCTACATTTACTCTGAAGTGGCGTTCCCATACCGGCTCCGGTGAGTGAAGTCCCTGTGACTGTTTACTTATAGCTTCCATATTGGGACCTTTTGAGTCTCTTCAAACCCCATTTATTGTTTGGTATACCTACATGAACAGCTTGACCTTGTATATTTGTAGAGGTTGTGTGAAAGAAAGCTCTCTGAAAAGGCCTATTTTAGGGTAGTTTAATCATGTTTCTGAATTTATTTTGTTTCTAAAACTTTAGTTAACATAATTTTTCATTTTTGAGGAATTTGGGTGAATTTTTTTTCCTGCTAGCTCATTCCATTGCAATATATGTGAAGAACATACATAGCAAATGTTGCTTTATTTTGAAAAGGCATAGTATAAAAGGGGTATGAGGGTGCCCTATTGGTGGAGTGTAGGTAAACAATAAGTTAAACAGGGATTTTTTTTGGGGGGGGCGGGTTTGCTGCCTGGGATTTGGAAGACAATTAAAAAAAATGAAATAAGAAAAGCCCATAAGACATGATAAAAAAGGTCTGAGTAGGTCTTGTGTTGGTGGGTGGAGTATGGGGTAAGAATAATTAGAACAGGGAATGTTTTTTGGGGTTTGTTGACTGGTATTGGGGTGACAGTTAATAAAAAAAATAAGAAATTGGTATTTAACGTGACAGTATTTTGTAGAGGATGATTTGTAGGACTTAGACTTGATTTTAGAGGCCCAAGCACCAAGGAAACATTGATTTGTAGGACTTAGACTTATCTGAGGCAAAGGCCATGAGGAAACATTGAATAGTTGTAGGAAATTAGAATTGTGCTAGGTGCAAACCCAGAGGAAACATTGATTTGCAGGACTTAGACTTCATTGAGGCACAAGCCCTGAAGAAATATTGTAGTTGTAGGAAATTGGACTTGTGTTAGGCCCAAGCCCTGTGGAAACATCGATTTGAAGAACTTAGACTTGTTTGGCAATAGCCCTAAAACATTGATTTATTTGACTTAGGCTTGTTACAAACTAGCCCCCACATAAAGTCTTTGTTTTTATTTAAAGAACAAGCCCTGAGAAAAAAAATGCCCCGCTGGCCTAGTGACCACTGGCCATTATCAAATTCCAGAGTGAAATTGTGGAATTTGCGACAGCTGTTCCTGTTGCTGCCGCTGAGTTGTTTAAACAGCAGGATGATTAGGCATCTCAAAGGGAATGGGATCAGTAACAGCAGTAACATGGGTGATGGATGATGACGGTTCCACTTGACACTACTAGCTCCAGTAATGCTCCTGAGGCAGTATCAGCACCATAACTTCCACACACACACTTCAGTTTTATGTAGAGAAAAGAAGAAGTTGGACAATAATACTTCTCACCTGCCTCTCCTCCAAAATCATGGTTGTTCTGTTAAAATATACATTTTTCCATTGAGAGCAGGAACTGTGCCTCTCATCAGCAACTGCAATATGCACTGTATGTGAGAAATGAGGGAAGGACTAGGAACAGTGGACACATCTGGATTCATATCAAACATCTACCATAACTGTAACCAATCACCATGATGTTTAGGGTCCCCAATTTGAAATCATCCCACCAGAAACCAATCACTGCTGTTGTCACTATGCCCCTTGTCCTCTCCCCATTAAGGACATGTGACAGCTTGAAGACAGTTTAATAATGATGAACCCTACCACCAGGGTAGCATAGTCTGCAGGATGGAATCTACTTAGATGTCGCTTTATGCAATGCTTGCAATTATCCTCCACCATTCTGCCATATGTGATCAGTGTACCACAGAGTGTGCAATGGATGGACACAAACTGACACATCTTGATATCTACTGACTGGTGGGGTGAGGTAAAGATGAATAAAGGGGATTGCCAGAAGACGTAGTTGCATTATCTTCCCATGTGCAGACCACAGAGCAAGAAGGTGATGGTGAGCCAGGTATTTTGCTCGCCATCGAACTTTCAGTCTCTGGCTGGGTTTTTCTATTCTTCCTCCTCTTTGATTTCCACCTCACCTCTTGTTGCCTTTAGGGTGAGTCAGTGGGTACAGCAACAGTGGTGCCTGATTTCTTTGGTGGGTATTTGGCTTTAACATGCTTCACATAAATGTCATGGTGTCTGTGTTTCATATGTGTGATGAGGGAGGTTCTGCCAAGGTGTTGTCATGGTTCTTAAGCAAGACAAGGAGTCAGACAGTAGAGTAAAATTGTCACGGTCCCCGTGATTCCCTGTCACTCTCTGTGTTGGTGCTCTCCCATTGGAGGAGGTTGATTGGCCCGCCCAGGTTGTCCCTTTATATGCTGGGCCTGTGGCACCTGTCAGGTGCCCTTTCGTGGTGTTCCTGTTCCTGCGCTATTGTTGCTGTGATCCTGTATTCCTGTGTACCGACTCGGCTCGTCTGACTACTCTGCTGTTCCTGCTCTGTGAGTGACCCGGTTCTGGCTGACGTTCCTGCTCCGTGAATGACCCGGTTCTGGCTGACGATTCCTGCTCCGTGATTGACCGATTCTGGCTGACGTTCCTGCTCCGTGATTGACCCGGTTCCTGCTCTCGTTTCTGCCTGGCGACATTCTGAGCCTGCTCGCAGCTTGCACTGTCAGATCATGCCTCCTATGTTCTGTGGCCTCCATTACTGAGCCTGTTGGTTGCCTCCGTTACTGAGCCTGTGAGAGAATACTGCCGAGCTGTAGCCGTTGTTTCAGAGTCTGTCTAGGACACCTGCTGGGACGGTTGCCTCCGTTACCGAGCCCGTTTGCATACGCCTGCCAAGCTTGTTGCCTCCCATACTGAGCCACATTAACACTCATTGAGCTGTTGCCTACTATACCGAGCCTAGCTGTTACCACTGCAAAGTTGTACCTCTCGTTAGGTGCTCGTTTTCCAGGAGTTGTCGCACCACGTGGTGCTAAGGGCATCCCGATACTCTGGCAGTGTGTGCTCTGTTTCGGCACCGGAAGGGTGTCTTGGCTCTGGTCCATTCTCGCTCACGGTGTTGTTCCATCCACCCGCACCTGGTAGTGTGTTGGCTCTAGTATTTCGCTTGGGCAGTGTCTCCTCCATTACAGCACCTAAGGGGTGCTTGGCTCAGGTCCCATTGGCACATGCAGTGTTCCTCCTCTACCGCACCGGGGGTGCTTCCATATCTGGCTCCATTGGCTCTGGTGGTATCTCTCCTCCATTGCTACACCCCAGTAGGGTTATTGGCTCCAGCTACAGTTGGTCATACAGTTGCTATCTGGTTGTGATTCAGTTCAGTTGCACTGCTTGAGCTTGCTAGCTGCACTACTGCTACTGGGGCTGTTTATGCACCGGGCGTTGACTAATCACCACCACAGAGACTGACTACCAGCTTGAGTATTAACTCGTACCTGTGTTTATGCTATATGCTACCTGCTCCAGCTATATTGAGCCTGTATATTATTCATTACTGTAATACAGATTCTGGCCCTCAGGAGCGCTGTTCCTTATTTCATTTTAATAAAACTGTGTTTTATTTCTAACCTTGGTCTGAGTGTCAGAAAACCGTAACAGTACGAAAGGGCCATGACCTCAGACGGTAAGGGTGACGGTAATACACAGAACCTCCATTGGAGGATGGATGTCCATGAGCAACGCTTGGACCAGTTGGCACTGGCCATGCAGACATTATTGGAACGAACGGTACACCTCGATAAACCTAACCAAAATCCGGTGGTCCCCCCAGTTCCGACACCGGACAATCATGCTGGGCAATTTGCTGCACCTTCCAGAAGTTTAACGGCGGTGGCGCCATTACCATTAAGATACAATGGCGAACCCACACTGTGCAGGGGGCTTATCAATCAATTAGAGATATTCTTAGAACTGACACCTCATGCCTTCCTGAATGACCGTAGCAAAGTGGGGTTCATGATATCTCTATTAACAGGTAAGGCCCTGGCGTGGGCCAGCCCCTTATGGGAGAATGCCAACCCATGTACTCTGAACTTCAATGAGTTTGTTAAGAAGTTTCGGAGAGTATTCGAGTTACCTGGGAGAGCCACCTCTGCTGCCAAGAGATTGATGGCGAGACAAATGGGCGATCGTACGGTAGGCGATTATACCATGGAGTTTCGGATACTGGCAGCAGAAGTAGGCTGGAATAATGAGGCTCTGGTGGCAGCCTTTGCCCAGGGGTTGTCGGATTCTATTAAAGATGAGATTGCGACCAGAGATGTACCTAATGACTTAGACGAGTATATCGACTATTTTATGCTCATTGACTCTAGCATTCGCGAGAGGCGCTTGGCCAAAAGGGCAAAATCCAGAAGCTATGGGCACGGTAGTCCTTTGAACCCACCCTCGCCTCCCAATCCTCTTGACCGAGTATCCGAACCAAGTGAGTCTATGCAACTCGGGTTCACCAGACTGTCTAAGGAGGAGCGGGCACACCGTAAAAGGCAGGGTTTATGCTTATATTGTGGCAAAGATGGGCACATACTACGCACATGCCCGGTACGGCTGGGAAACGCATGCACCTAGGGTACCTTGAGGGACAGGCCCTAGGTGGTGTACAATCGTCCCCAGACTCCTGTACTCAAAAACCCACCATCCAGGTGAGTTTTTTTCTGGGCGACCAAGCAGTGGCGGTACTAGGTCTGGTAGATTCTGGCGCAGCAGGTTATTTCATGGACCGTGCTTTTGCTGAACGGCATACTTTTCCTTTATCTAAAAAAGATACTCCACTAGCCATTGAGGCTATCGATGGCAGACCGCTAGAACCAGCTTTCATTACTATGGAAACAACCCCATTCACTATGTCAATTGGGGCTCTCCACAGAGAGGAGGTGTGTTTCCACATCATACACTCACCCCATCACGCGGTCATTCTGGGGTTCCCATGGTTATTGCTGCACAACCCCCAGTTTGATTGGCAAAGATGCGAGGTTAAGTCTTGGTCTGTATACTGCACTAGTCACTGTTTGTCAAGATCATGTGTACCTCTCCCTCCGTGCCAACTGAATATAGCAAGTTCAGTGACGTATTCAGTAAGGGAGAGGCTAGCGCAATACCTCAACATAGACCTTATGATTGCGCTATTGGTTTGCCCCTGGGGGTGGTGCCACCGAGGGGCAGGACATACCCTTTGTCCTGTGAGGAAAACAAGGCCATGGAGGAGTACATTGAGGATGTCCTCGAGAGGGGAATCATTCGCAAATCATCCTCTCCAGCAGGTGCAGGGTTCTTTTTTGTGAAAAAGAAAAATGGCAAATTACGACCATGTATTGATTACCGGGAACTAAATAAACTCATGTCCACGAATGCGTACCCCATACCACTCATTACTGAGTTGTTTGACAGGTTGAAGGGCTCTTCCATATTTACTAAACTCGATTTACTAAACTCGATTTACGCCTACAACCTGATAAGGATCAGGGCCGGAGATGAGTGGAAAACGGCATTCAATACTAGGTCAGGACACTATGAATATTTAGTGATGCCTTTTGGATTATGTAATGCACCTGCCGTATTTCAAGAGTTCATCGATGATATCCTCAGCGACAATGCTACAGTCGCTGAGCACTCTGCTAATCTAACCCAGCACATCCAGGATGTGTCAGAGGTTCGGCTCCGTTTACGCAATAACAAATTGTACTGTAAATTAGAAAAATGTGAATTTCACAGTTCCAAAGTACCCTTCCTGGGTTTTGTGATATCTAAGGATGGCATTGCCATGGACCAAGAAAAATTGGCTGCAGTCCTACAATGGTCACGGTCCAAAGGGTTAAAAGCTATCCAACGGTTCTTGGGCTTTGCCAATTATTACAGAAAATTTATTCAGAATTTTTCTACCATTGTAAAACCCCTGTCTGACCTCACGCACAAGGGCGCCAATCCCTCTCAATGGACTGAGGCAGCTGAGATAGCCTTTGAGACTCTTAAATCTGCTTTTGCCTCCGCTCCTATACTGTCCCATCCCAATCCCACCCTGCCGTTTACGTTAGAGGTCGATGCCTCTGAAGTTGGGGTTGGGGCAGTCCTTTCTCAACGCCCCAAGGAGGGTGGCAACCTGAGACCTTGTGGGTTCTTTTCCAAGAAGCTATCTAGTGCCCAAAACCATTACAAGATTGGTGATAGGGAATTGTTGGCTATCATCCTGGCATTAAAGGAATGGCGACATGTATTGGAAGGCACAAGAACTCGTGTTAATTCTTACGGACCATAAAAATCTGATTTATCTCTCAGAGGCTAAAAGGCTGTCCTCCCGTCAGGCTAGGTGGGCCCTATTTCTGTCACGGTTCAACTTCATAGAGTCCTACTTGCCTGGTTCTAAGAACGTTGGGGCAGATGCCCTATCCAGACAGTTCAGCTCTGACATTGAGAAGGATGAAGCCCCGGTACCTATTATTCAGCCAGATAGGATTCTGGCAACAGTTCGCACCAGTATCACTTCGCCACTGGGGGAGCAAATTTTGGCATCTCAAGCTCAGGCACCTCCAGAAACCCCAGTTGGCAATTGCTTTGTGGATGAGCCTTTCCGTACCCATTTGCTCGAGACCTACCACTCATCTAAGGCAGCTGGGCATATTGGGAGGGATCAGTTGATATGGTCCCTCTCACAAGTGTTTTGGTGGCCCTCCCTTACAGCGGATTGTTCTGCATTTACGGCTGCCTGTGCCACCTGTGCCTGTGCTAAGTCCCCCAGACATCTCCCAGTGGGCCTGCTCCAACCAATGCCTAATGGTGAACGCCCATGGTCCCACATATCCATTGATTTTTTGGGAGAATTGCCGGTATCTAAGGGCTATATGTTTATCCTGATGGTGGTAGACAGGTTCTCAAAGATGGCTAAAAAGAAAAAACAAAAAGCGGCGCAGAGGAGTCTCTCTAAGCGTAGTATACCGATCACAAGAGGTAGATCCTTCACCAAAACACCATGGAACAAATCAGAATATTACTCACATTTTTCAGAGGCTTTATACCTGCCTCTTAGTTCTTGCGCTTGTACTGGCTTATACCCCAGTATGGTTTGTTGTTCGTCTCCACTTGGGGTCACAGATCCACACAGTTCCTTCTGGGATACTCCAGTATGAGTGAAAAGTAATTATATGTATGGGATCAGCCGTTCAAACAGAGGGTACATTCAGAAACCCAATGTGATAATTGGTTGACCCTTATATAATCTTAAAAAAGATATATCTGTCACTCCTATTAGTGAACTGTAACTAATATTAATAAGCCAGTATTCAAAAAGCCAAAATTGTGAGTAAGATTCAAAAGGTAAATATTTTATTATTCTCCAAAAAAGGATGACTAATACATAATATGTATAGTTATAATATATATATACGGATAATATATATATAAAAATAAATTTTAAAACCAAAAAATAAAAGTTGTGTTATTTAAAATTGCTCTTAGAAACAGAATAGAACAATTCAGCAGCTCAAACAGAACAAAATAATGTAACAGCTGACGCGTTTCGTCACTATATGTGACTTTTTCAAAGCTGAAAATTAAAATGACTTGTCTTAAAAAGTAAGCCGTTTTTATACCTGCATGTGTTCTCAATTCTCCAATGAACTCATCAGTGAATCCCCCTGTTACCTTTTTCCTAATGTCATGCGTTCCACCACATCTTCCTTTGTTTTCCCGCCCTTCCTATACATTGAGTCGTAGCATACCGAGTATACTCGGTCTAAACCACGTGGGCGCCTGCCCGATGCAGGAAGGCACATATCCGGCGCTTGGCTAACACGTCCAATGCGCCTCAGAATCGGAACGCACCCATCGGTGCCCTCCACTGTAACCAAGCCTCGATTCCACACAGCAAATGTATGCGCCCATATATGGAACGTGTTAAACCAACGTCGGATGCTGCCCTAAAAGCCCGCACCAGCCATACATCGATGGCTCCAAACCCTCCAGGGACATAGCGGCGTCAACCACATGACTCTCCTACGCTCATAACGTGCGTTCCAAATTGGAACACACCGTCACGATGGGGTCAATCTAGAATTTCATGGCATCTTCCATAAAGAAGTACACCAATTCCATCACTCTCACCCTGATTTTCCCCACATAAATTAAAAACTGTATTTTAATACACATGCAGGTATACAAATTGGCCCACAACAACAAATGTCATCAAATATGTTGTAATATCCATATAAAATACAAGAGCTAGACACAGCTATATATGGAATAATATAGAAAAGTAAACCTATATATCACAATTACCCAATAGATAGATAAAACAAATTTCTTATATATGGGTGACCCCTGTTATAAATATAGAAAGGAGAAGAAGTCAATACTATAATTAAAAGTGTTAATATGTATATATATATATATATATATATATATATATATATATAAAATAAATTAGAATTATACTAATTCATAAAGTCTAGTAGTGAGAAAAAAAAAAAATTGTGTTTTAATTATAATGATGTCTACTGGTCATTCCTTTCCATATAATATTATGTGAAACATGAACTAATCTTGTGAGAAAGTGTGAACTTTACTTAAACTTAACTCTTAATACCCTATCTATATATAATGAAGATCTAAATCTTCATTTAGTCCATTTGCCCCTAAAGTGCCAAGGGTATAGATCCACATAGCCTCCCATTTACATAGTTGGCGGAATCTATTATCCTGGGGGGAAATCCATTCAATCCCAGTTATTTTTATGTGATTCAAACCACCTTTTTCACAATTATAAAAGTTTTGTATAATTTGCAACTTCTATCTCCCTTCTGAATTTTCCTTCTATGTTCCCCGAAGCGGGTTCTCAATTCCCTAATAGTACGGCCTACATACAATACACCACAACCACATTCTATCAGATAAATTACATGATTTGTACCGCAATTTATATAATGTTTGATCTCAAATTTTCTTTTACACTCTATATCGGTAAATTGTTTCCTACCATGTGTTATGAAAGAGCATGTATTACATCTAGGGTGGTTACATCTATAATTTCCTATAACTTTAGGAAGGTCTAACTTCCCAAAAATGGGATTTATTAAACCTTCAGTTCCCTTATCTTGTTCCTGGAGTCTTTTTGGTTTACTGGGGGCTATTAAAGTTCTAACTGTTTTGCTTTTTCTGAAGGTGATTAAAGGTTTTTCACTTAGTTCATCCTTCAGAATAGCATCTTGAAGTAATATTTTCCAGTTGTTTGAAATAATATTTTTAATCTTATTTCCCCAACAATTATATCCAGTCACGAATGATAGTCCTCTATAAATTTCTCCACCCCACCTTTTATTCATATATTTCTGTTTATTTTTATCCTTTTTTTGGATTAAATCATTCCTATTTAATCCACATGCTCTTTCAAAAGCATTATTCAGTACTTTTTCATTACATCCTTTTTCTAGGAATGCTTGTTTTAATTCCCCACTTTTCTTTATAAAATCCTCATGGTCACTACAGTTACGTCGTAGTCTATGGAATTGTCCATAGGGAATATTCTTTAACCATTTACCGTAGTGACCACTATCAGCTCTCAAATACTGATTTGACGCTGTTTCTTTTTTATATATTGAGCTGATAATCGGGGAATCTACTACACCTGTTAATAGAAGATCCAAAAATTCAATGGATCTTAGTTGTATATTTTTTGTAAACGAAATACCCCTAGGGTTACCTTCAAACTGTTCCAAAAATAAATTATAATTTCCTTTTTTAGTGTCCCAAATCAATAGAATATCGTCAATAAATCGGCCATAGTATACCAGGCCCGCCGCATCCCACCCGCCCTCCTCCACAGTGAGGTACTCCCAATAACCCGTGAAGAGGTTGGCGTAGGAAGGGGCGAACCTGGTACCCATGGCCGTTCCCCTAACCTGTAGGTAATATGTATCTTGAAAAACAAAGAAATTGTGCTCTAAGATAAATTGGACACTTTTTAATATAAATTCCCTCTGAGGAAGAGGCATTTCCTAGATTCTAGGCCATAGGCATGACTGATATTAGTGTACAAAGAGACCACATCTAGACTAATCCAGACGTAGCCCTCCCGCCACACCAAATTGCCCAATCTCTACAATACATGTTGACTATCCCTAATATGACTATATAGAGAAATAACATATTTTTGTAGGAAATAGTCAACATACATTGAGAGATTAGAGGTAAGGGAATTTATCCCAGCTATAATGGGCCTACCTGGTGGTTGTTCTTTATTTTTATGGATTTTGGGTAGGTGGTATAAAAATGCCATTACAGGATGTTCAATATCCAGAAAATATTTTTCGGACTTGCAAATAATTCCTCTTTGATATGCTTCCTCAAGTAGAATCTTTAGATCTTTTTGAAAATTAATACTTGGATCTCTTTTAAGTATTTTATAGGAATCTCTATCTTCCAACAGTCTGAAGCCTTCCTCTATATAATCCTTGGTGTTCTGTATAACAATCGAACCCCCCTTATCTGCTTCCCTGATTGTTATATTATTATCCTCTTTCAAGATTTTTAAAGCTTTCCTTTCTTTCTTACTTAAATTGTCATACTTCATATTTTTTCCTTTTATATTCTTATTATATTCATTCATGACTATATGAAAGAAAGATTCTATATATGGCCCTTTAAAATTAGCCGGATAAAAAGAGGATTTTCTTCTAAATGGAGTACGTACAAATTTTTCTTCCTTAACAAGTGTATTTTCTTCACTATCATTCTCCCTCAGCAGGTCCACAAGATCATCAATACACTCATCATTAAGGTTTACTTGAAGTTCTTGATTTTCCAATTTTTTCAACTTGAAAAAATGCTGGAGTGTAAGTTTTCTCGTGAAAAAGTCAAAATCATTGCTTTTAATCTCTGGCGAAAATTTTAATCCTTTTTTCAATAAGCACATTTCATCATGTGCAATAGTTCTATCTGATAAATTGAAAATACCTTCAAAATTATATATATATACATATTAACACTTTTAATTATAGTATTGACTTCTTCTCCTTTCTATATTTATAACAGGGGTCACCCATATATAAGTAATTTGTTTTATCTATCTATTGGGTAATTGTGATATATAGGTTTACTTTTCTATATTATTCCATATATAGCTGTGTCTAGCTCTTGTATTTTATATGGATATTACAACATATTTGATGACATTTGTTGTTGTGGGCCAATTTGTATACCTGCATGTGTATTAAAATACAGTTTTTAATTTATGTGGGGAAAATCAGGGTGAGAGTGATGGAATTGGTGTACTTCTTTATGGAAGATGCCATGAAATTCTAGATTGACCCCATCGTGACGGTGTGTTCCAATTTGGAACGCACGTTATGAGCGTAGGAGAGTCATGTGGTTGACGCCGCTATGTCCCTGGAGGGTTTGTAGCCATCGATGTATGGCTGGTGCGGGCTTTTAGGGCAGCATCCGACGTTGGTTTAACACGTTCCATATATGGGCGCATACATTTGCTGTGTGGAATCGAGGCTTGGTTACAGTGGAGGGCACGATGGGTGTGTTCCGATTCTGAGGCGCATTGGACGTATTAGCCAAGCGCCGGATATGTGACTTCCTGCATCGGGCAGGCGCCCACGTGGTTTAGACCGAGTATACTCGGTATGCTACGACTCAATGTATAGGAAGGGCGGGAAAACAAAGGAAGATGTGGTGGAACGCATGACATTAGGAAAAAGGTAACAGGGGGATTCACTGATGAGTTCATTGGAGAATTGAGAACACATGCAGGTATAAAAACGGCTTACTTTTTAAGACAAGTCATTTTAATTTTCAGCTTTGAAAAAGTCACATATAGTGACGAAACGCGTCAGCTGTTACATTATTTTGTTCTGTTTGAGCTGCTGAATTGTTCTATTCTGTTTCTAAGAGCAATTTTAAATAACACAACTTTTATTTTTTGGTTTTAAAATTTATTTTTATATATATATTATCCGTATATATATATTATAACTATACATATTATGTATTAGTCATCCTTTTTTGGAGAATAATAAAATATTTACCTTTTGAATCTTACTCACAATTTTGGCTTTTTGAATACTGGCTTATTAATATTAGTTACAGTTCACTAATAGGAGTGACAGATATATCTTTTTTAAGATTATATAAGGGTCAACCAATTATCACATTGGGTTTCTGAATGTACCCTCTGTTTGAACGGCTGATCCCATACATATAATTACTTTTCACTCATACTGGAGTATCCCAGAAGGAACTGTGTGGATCTGTGACCCCAAGTGGAGACGAACAACAAACCATACTGGGGTATAAGCCAGTACAAGCGCAAGAACTAAGAGGCAGGTCTAAAGCCTCTGAAAAATGTGAGTATTATTCTGATTTGTTCCATGGTGTTTTGGTGAAGGATCTACCTCTTGTGATCGGTATACTACGCTTAGAGAGACTCCTCTGCGTCGCTTTTTGTTTTTTCTTTTTAGTTCGTTAAGTTTGGAGTGGGAACCCAATCTCCTTGGAAGTGTGCAGCATTGGACTCATGTAACTGAGAAAAAGCTATTTAAATACCTAAGTATTTGTGTAAGATATACTCTCTCCTTTTGTATATTTTATTGTCTTTTCTGCCTGTTTTTCCCTTTTGTTTTCCTACTGCTTTTGAGTGTATACTGGGGAAAGTAGGCGCAGTAGTTTTGGGAGTCTTTTTCTATCTGACTCTCAATTTATATATATTTTTCTCAAAGATGGCTCACTTCGTGCCCCTCTTTGGTCTTCCTTTGGCCCAGGAGCTGGCAGTAGTTTTTGCCAGAGAGGTGTTTCGCTTGCACGGGGTTCCCAGAGTGATAGTGTTGGACCGAGGGAGTCAGTTCGTGTGGAGATTTTGGAGGGCATTCTGTAGCCAAATGGGCATACAACTATCCTTCTCCTCCGCCTACCATCCCTAGACCAACGGGGCAGCTGAGCGTGCCAATCAGGGACTGGAGCAGTTTCTGTGCTGCTTTGTGACTGATCATCATGATAATAGGGCCGACCGTTAATTCATCATCTGGGAGCTCCCCATTTCTTGTTAATTATGGGTTCCAGCCATGTCTGCTCCCAGACTTGTTTCAGTCACAACAGATTCTGGCTCTGGACGAGCATATTGAGCAGCTTTGCTCCACTTGGGCACAGGTGCAGAGGTCCCTCAGCCAGTACTTCCAGAGACATCAGCGGCATGCCAATCGCAGACGGCTGCCAGCGGTACCCTTCCAGACTGGGGACAGGGTATGGCTCTCCTCCAGAAATCTCAATCCGCAAGTGCCATCCAACAAATTGGCTCCCCGGTTCATTGGTCCGTTCAAAATTATCCGTAAGGTTAACCCCATGGCCTACGCATTGGAACTCCAGGCATCTATGTGCATTCACAATGTGTTCCATGTATCACTATTGAAGCCCTTGGTGTGCAACCACTCCGGTGGTTCCTGGGCCGGTGGATGTTCAAGGCCAGGAGGAGTACGAAGTACAGAGTATCATTGACTCCAGGAGGTTTACAGGCAAATTGCAATATTTGGTCCACTGGAAGGGTTATGGGCCTGAAGAGCGTTCTTGGGTCGACCAGAGGGACCTTCATGCTCCAAGATTAATGCGCAATTTTCACTCTAAATATCCTCAGAAACCCAGACCCTCTGCCAGGGGAGGGGGTCTTTGAGAGGGGGGTACTATCACGGTCCCTGTGATTCTCTGTCACTCTCTGTGTTGGTGCTCGCCCATTGGAGGAGGTTGATTGGCCCGCCCAGGTTGTCCCTTTATATGCTGGGCCTGTGGCACCTGTCAGGTGCCCTTTCGTGGTGTTCTTGTTCCTGCGCTATTGTTGCTGTGATCCTGTATTCCTGTGTACCGACTCAGCTCGTCTAACTACTCTGTTGTTCATGCTCTGTGAATGACCCGGTTCTGGCTGACGTTCCTGCTCCATGAATGACCTGGTTCTGGCTGACTTCCTGCTCCGTGATTGACCCGGTTCTGGCTGACTTCCTGCTCCATAATTGACCCGGTTCTGGCTGACGTTCCTGCTCCGTGATTGACCCGGTTCCGGCTGACGTTCCTGCTCTGTGATTGACCCGGTTCCGGCTGATGATTCCTGCTCCGTGAATGACCAATTCTGGCTGACATTCCTGCTCCGTGATTCATCCGGTTCCTGCTCTCGTTTCTGCCTGGCGACATTCTGAGCCTGCTCGCAGCTTGCACTGTCTGATCATGCCTCCTATGTTCTGTGGCCTCCATTACTGAGCCTGTTGGTTGCCTCCGTTACTGAGCCTGTGAGAGAATACTGCCGAGCTGTAGCCGTTGTTTCAGAGTCTGTCTAGGACATCTGCTGTGCCGGTTGCCTCCTTTACCAAGCCCGTTTGCATACGCCTGCCAAGCTTGTTGCCTCCCATACTGAGCCACATTAACACTAGTTGAGCTGTTGCCTACTATACCGAGCCTAGCTGTTACCACTGCAGAGCTGTACCTCTCGATAGGTGCTCGTTTTCCAGGAGTTGTCGCACCACGTGGTGCTAAGGGCATTCCGATACTCTGGCAGTGTGTGCTCTGTTTCGGCACCGGAAGGGTGTCTTGGCTCTAGTCTATTCTCGCTCACGGTGTTGTTCCATCCACCCACACCTGGTAGTGTGTTGGCTCTAGTATTTCGCTTGGGCAGTGTCTCCTCCGTTACAGCACCTAAGGGGTGCTTGGCTCAGGTCCCATTGGCACATGCAGTGTTCCTCCTCTACCACACCGGGGGTGCTTCCATATCTGGCTCCATTGGCTCTGGTGGTATCTCTCCTCCGTTGCTACACCCCAGTAGGGGTATTGGCTCCAGCTACAGTTGGTCATTCGATACTTTTGGGTATTTCCATACTGCTATCTGGTTGTGATTCAGTTCAGTTGCACTGCTTGAGCTTGCTAGCTGCACTACTGCTACTGGGACTGTTTATGCACCGGGCGTTGGCTAATCACCACCACAGAGACTGACTACCAGCTTGAGTATTAACTCTTACCTGTGTTTATGCTATATGCTACCTGCTCCAGCTATACTGAGCCTGTATATTATTCATTACTGTAATACCGATTCTGGCCCTCAGGGGCGCTGTTCCTTATTTCATTTTAATAAAACTGTGTTTTATTTCTAACCTTGGTCTGAGTGTCAGAAAACCGTAACAAAAATCCCCTTTATTAAAATGAATAGCACAGGGTAATCACAGGGAGTAGCACAGAATAACCCAAGAGGCAGAGACTCTATCAGAAATAGAAGTATACCTCCATGTCCCCAGACTGCAGAGACTAGGCCTAGGCCAATGGTAGTCACAATGCCAGATAGGAAGAGCGTGGACCCAATCAGTCTCCCCTAAGGATGGTAACCTGGGAAAAGACTGACTCACACTTGCAGTCAATAAGGAGAGGCAGTCTCCTGAAAAGGAAGGCAACAAGGAGACACTGACTTACGCCTGCAGTCAGTAAGGTAGAGTCTACTAAAGCCACAGGTCTGCTCTAGATAGGGTGTCCACTAGAAAGGAAGAACACAGAGGGTAGCTGGACAGAGCCCCAGGTCAGCACCAGGTTGGATAGTCAGACAAGCCAGGGTCATACATGGAACAGGTAGTCAGCCAGAGCCACAGGCCTGCACCAGTTAGGATGTCCACTAATGAGGAGGAAATACGGAGAGTATCTGGACAGAGCCCCAGGTCAGCACCAGGTTGGATAGTCAGACAAGCCAGGGTCACACACAGAACAGGTAGTCAGCCAGAGCCACAGGTCTGCACCACTTTGGATGTCCAATAGGTAGGGAGCGCACAGAGAGTAGTTAGACAGAACCATAGGTCAACACCTGGATGGATGGTCAGACAAGCCAAGGTCATACACAGGATATCAGGAACAAGTAAAATACTACTGTAGAGAACAACAACGTAAGGGTAACTGTATAGAGATCCAGTTCCCTTAAATGCCCAGAACCAGGAAGTTGCTGGGTGGAGCTACCAGCCCCAACTGCAAAAAGCTGAGGCCTGAGACATACTGCAACCCTGCGCCCAGAAATGTTGCACAGAGGAGAGATTTGGTTGACCCTGCGTCAGAAAGAACTACAATTCAAACAGCCGTGTCATATCGGCAGAGGACACGGGCAACAGCTAGAGACGCCCAGTGTGCCTAGACCCAATCCTAGAAATGACGCATGGGATGACGCCAAAGCAACATTTCGTGCCATCCTAGCCCTACGTCAAGGCCGGAGGCATAGCTGGAATTAAGGTCATTGTGACAGTACCCTCCCTCAAAGACCCCTCCACCAAAGTCCTGCTCAGGGTTTGTCAAATGTCCTCCTCCTGAGTCTGAGTCCATAATTGTGGAATTTGCAACTGCTGTTCTTGCTGCTGCTGCTGAGATGTTTAACCAGCAGTACAATTTGGCAGCTGAAAGGGAATGGGATCAATAACAGCAATAACATTGGTGATGAATGATGAAGGTTCCACTTGCCATGACTATCTCCACTGATGCGCCTGAGGCAGTAGCAGCACAGTAAGTAGCCCCCAGTCTATGTGGAGAAAAGAAGAAATTGGCCAATAATTCTTCTCCACCTGCCCCTCCCCCAGAATCATGGGTGTGTTGTTATTAGAATATACATTTTTCCCTTGAGACCAGGAACTGTGCCTCTCATCAGCAACTGCAATGTGCACACTGTGTGTGTGGTAAATAACATCTGGGGGCACAACTGTATCCAAACACCATGACACCAGAACACAAGTACTGCCACTATCATCACTATACCCCCTGTCTAGACCCCACTAAGGACAGATGAAAACTTGCTGACAGTTTAATAGTAATGATGAACCCTCCCTGCCAGAATCCTAGCATATTCTGCAGGATGGAATCTCCTCAGATGCCACTTGATGACCTGGTATCGATTCTCCTCCACCCCACTGGCATGTGTGGTCAGTGCACCACACAGTGTGCAATGGGTAGAGATGAACTGCCATATCCTAACATCAACAGTGTGGCTATAATTTGGCGGAGAGGTGGATGAATGAGATGGACTGGCAGGAGATGAAGTTGATACCCTTGAGGAAGGAGGTGATGTTGATGGTGAACTAGTTGTTTCGCTCGTCATGGAACTTCCAGTGTCTGTCTGGGTTTCTTTATTCTTCTTCCTCTTTGATCTCCACCTCACCTTTTGTTGCCTTCCTGGAGAGTCAGGGGGTACAGTAACAGTGGTGCTAGATTTCTGTAATGAGTGTTTGACTTTAACATGTTTGACATAAATGTCATGGTGTCTGTGTTTCATGTGTGTTATCAGGGAGGTTGTGCCAGGATGTTTTTCCTCCTTTCCCCTTTTAACTGACTTGTCACAAATTTTACACTGTGCCATTGTTGATGATGACTGCACTGTGCCTGCCGGAAGAGAAAAATAGTCCTACACCCATGACTTCTGGAGGGAGAGATAGGGAACAGGTGGGAAGAATGGCCTCTTTTTTTGTACTCCACATTCCCCTTCACTTTCTGTGACAGTGGATAATGTTGCTGCTGTTGCTGCTACTGCCTCAGATTCAGCACTGCAACAAGGACCAGGAGTATTGCTGGCTCTGTCAAGTGGAACCTGTCCTAGTCCTGCATCAAATGTTGACCCCATTCCCACTGTGTCCATGGTGGTCTGTGGCACAGTAGCCTGCTCCTCAGCACCCTGCTGTCCTTTCATCTCAGCAGCAGCAAGAATTAGAGCAGTTGCAAATTCCACAAATTCCAAAAGCTTATTGCTGGTGGTGGGGTGGTGGTGATGCCCATCCTCATCCCTGTCTCCCATTTCTTCTCAGTTTCTGCTAAAAAGGCCATTAATGTCTCTTCCGCCCCCAGCTACAATCATCATCACCACCACCACTAGTTCCTATGTGATGCTCCTCTATTACAGAGTCAGACATCTCACTGTTGTTTGGAGGAGGTGATGAGCAATGTGACAGAAGGTCCCCTAATGTCACACTTGGCATTTCCTTTTTACCTGAAGAAGAAGGCAGACTAGCACTAGCAGCAGGCACAGTCAGCTGATCTGTGCTCCTGCTGGTGGTGGTGGTATTAATTCTGAGCCTGCTCTCCCCCACCACCAGTTCTGGCCTCTTTAGGATCATGTTCCACCTGGACACTGTTGTGACGGGTAGGGGACTCCCAGAGCCAAAGGAATGGTGTGGGCTCCCTTGACCACTAGTCTGGATGCTTTCATATGCTTAACCTACCACTCCGCTAACACTAGTCCCACTGGATGCTTCACCATTACTGTTACTACTTCTACTAACACCAGACACATCAAGTTCAGCCCCAGAGTCTTACTCCTTACAGTCACTAGTAATATATTGATTACCCCCTCCTTCACTCGTAACACAAACAAGCTGCTTGACCTACTTAGTACTAGCACTGGTGGGACTGCTTGGGGATAGCAAGTGTGACTTAACCCTTTGAGTGCCAGAGTGCTACGGAATGCATTGCAAAGCAATGCATTCCGTACCACTCTGGCACTCAAAGGGTTAAGGTCCCCTGCTGTCACACTTGGCATCATCTTCTCCTTCCCCCCCTCCTGAGTATTACATGACACACTAGCAGCTTTAGCACTGGTGGCAGCAGCTTCAACACTGGTGGCAGCAGGTTCAGCACTGGCTGCAGGTGCAGCACTGGTTTCAATAGGGGCAGTAACTGTGGCAGCAGAGGCAGCATGTCTAGCAGCAAGCACCGGCAGCTGACCTGTCCTGCTCTCACTAGTACTACCCTTTTCTCCCTCCCTTCTCAATCCCTTTTCTCCCTCCCTTCCCATTCCCTTTTGTCCCTTCCCATTAAATCCTCTAAGATCCCTTGGGGTGATTTAGGGGGACTGGACAGCATTGGTTCAGTAGTGGTCCCTTCCTCCTCCTCCTCAGACTCAGTGGACACATAAGGGTCCTTCCAGCATCTCCATTGATTTCACCCTGCTCATAGTGATAGCAGTCACTATGAGCCTCTCCTGCCTCAATTTTGACAAAATATCACAGCAGAACAGCACAGCACTTCTATCTCGCTCTGTAGCTGGTTTTATTGTCTCTGCCTTCCGTGAATACATCACATTTTTATAGCGGAAATGCGAAAACAACATAAATCAATGGGCAGAAACTTTCTAGCCATTGAAAAAATGGAGACAAATGTTGGCCAATGGGAGAAAAATGAGAAAATTTTAATGGCTAGTTTCAATCGGATTTTCCCACAAAAAAGCACGATGTGGTTTTCACGGAATTTCCTGCGGGAAACATGGTGAGAGATTTCGCCCATCCCTAACTGTGAGTTGTTGTTAACCCATTACTTCTTCCCTGAAAAGGCCTTTTTGTATAACTCTGAAATGTACATTAATTTTCAGTTTTTGTTAACCTAAACATTTTTTTTTCACCTCTGGCAGTTTACCTCATACCTTTGTACCATTTCAAGTTATTCATTGGACTTGAAATGGGTGTGTGTGTGTACACACAGTAATTGACCTGTATATCTCACATGATAAAGGGTTTACCTGATCACTTATGTCATGCATTAGTATTATAATACGTGTGTTATATGGCATGAGGGCATACTGCAAGGCATACATGACAACATGCACATAGGATAACGTCATATTTCTCTTATATTCATAGATGTGCCTAGTCACTTGAGTCATTACATAACTGTACAAAAAAAGGTATTATAGGGCATTTTTACAAGGCATGTATGAATGTAAATCAATCCTGCATAAATAAATAAAGAAACAAGTGATGAACTTAGTGATAGATATGTAATTAAACTTATGGTCACCAGTCCCACAGGCTAAAGCACAAATAAGGGATATAATATTATTATTACTATTATTAATCTTTATTTATATAGCGCCAGCAAATTCTGCAGTGCTTTACAGTAGGGAGTAGACACACAGAGGTATTAAATAGTACAATCAAGTGTGGAGAACATAAGGATCAGAGGACCCTGCTCGTGAGAGCTTACAGTCTAGAGGAAGGTAGGTGTGACACAGAAGGAGTAAGTGCTATTGGGTGTAAGTGTCTCCTGCCACCTGACCTGTCAGTCAGTGGGTGGGAGTGAGAAGTGCTGTTGAGTGCAGTGGTCAAGGCAAGGGGTGATTCTTAGTGATAGTAACATAGTAACATAGTAAATTAGGTTGAAAAAAGACACAAGTCCATCAAGTTCAACCTTCGCTTCATACCTCAGTAACTAAGAATTTTATAGCTTTCCTGCTACCAATTAAATTAGTCTTTATCAGACCTTCCTGATCTGCCTACTGATAAACAGTATAACTCTGTGTGTTCCCTTTTGAAAGAAATGTATCTAATCTTCTCTTAAATGTGTCCATTGTATCTGCCATAACTACCTCCCTGGGCAATGATATTGTTTATGGAGGCAGTTGATAGGCTTCCCTGAAGAGGTGAGTTTTCAGGGATCGTCTGAAGATCTGAAGGCTGGGGGAGAGTCTGATTGGGCGGGGGAAGGAATTCCAGAGCTGAGGGGTGGCACGGGAGAAGTCCTGTAGGCGGGAGTGGGAGCATGTGATAAGAGCTGTGGAGAGGAGAAGGTCGTGTGCAGAGCGAAGATGGCGAGAGGTAGTGTATTTGGAGATGAGAGATGAAATGTAGTGTGGTGTGGTGTTAGTGAGAGCTCTATAAGTAAGAACCAGAATTTTGAATTGAATTCTGTATGCTAATGGGAGCCAGTGTAGGGATTGACAGAGGGGTTTGGTGTCAGAGAAGCGATGAGTGAGGTAGATCAGTCTTGCAGCAGAGTTCATTATGGACTGTAGTGGGGTTAGTCGGGTGAGAGGAAGGCCAATTAGTAAAGAGTTACAGTAGTCAAGACGGGACATGATGAGTGTTTGGACTAGAATTTTGGTAGTGTCATGTGTGAGGAAGGGTCAGATTTTAGAGATGTTGCGGAGGTGGAGGCGGCATGATTTGGAGAGTGACTGGATGTGAGGAATGAAGGATAGGGCAGAGTCAAATGTGACCCCCAGACAGTGAGCTGTAGGGGTTGGTGTGATGGTAGTGTTGTTGATGGTGAAGGTAATATCTGGGCTAAGGCTGGTTGTGGTGGGAGGGAAGATGATTAGTTCGGTTTTGCCAAGGTTAAGTTTGAGTTGACGGGAGGACATCCAGGAAGACACAGCGGACAGACTCGGGACAAGAGGGAAGGGGGAGGTCAGGGGAGGAAATATATATTTGAGTGTCATCAGCATAGAGATGATATTGAAAACCAAGGGAGTTGATTAGTTTTCCGAGGGACGAGGTGTAGATTGAGAAGAGCAAGAGTCCCAGGACTAATCCTTGAGGCATTGCAACAGACAGTGGGATGGGTGGAGAAGTTTAGCCAGAGTAGGAAACGCTGAAGGAGCGGTTGCAGAGATAAGATGAAAACCAGGAGAGTGCAGTGTCACAGATACCTAGGGAGTGGAGGGCATGGAGGAGGAGAGGGTGATCTACTGTGTCAAAGGCGGCTGACAGGTGTTTGTGCTGGTGGGTGTAGAAGAGATTTGAAGGTTGTAAAAAGGTGTTTTGGGTTAGAGGAGAGATTAGAAATCAGAGAGGAAAAGTATGACTGTTTGGCCAGGGAGAGGGCAGAGCTATATGAACGGAGTATGAATTTGTAGTGTACAAAGTCAGCTGTGGAGCAATACAACCCCCTCTCAATGCATCAATATACTGTAGATCTGGTAATATTATGGTTACTGCTAGAAAAATTAACAATATAAAGATTGTAGTGCTACAGAACTACATGTATTGATTATGGAAGTTATACAATGTAGCAACTGAATTCCACAGAGCCACATGCACCAATTAGGCAAAAACCAGAATTTGAGAAGGAAAGAAATATCCATGTAGTATATTAAGTCTAAAGTACTTAGATAATTTAGTATATAATGTCATACTGTAAACTGTCATGCAATTCATCACCTGGTTATGACAAAGTGATATCCAATGTCTACAGGTGGTAGAAGATGTATAGCCAAGAAATACGGGAAAAAGCATATACCTTTTGTTGCTTCCACATTTTGTCTGGACTCATCACCCCATTGTTAGAATACCTTAGATGTCCTGTGTTGACTATGAATGTTGAGGGAGTACATCCTCTTCATCCTGGTGTCAGCCAAATGGAACTGTAGGTACCATATTTCTAATACAACGTGTATATAAGGAAGATTTAGAAAATCCAGAAATTAGTAGGATATGGGTTCCCGTGGGTCCAGATACAATGAAAGAGTTCAGTCCCAATGCCTTCCTTTTCACTAGAAAACAGTCATATATCCAAGTATGTCTCCTCTGTCACACATAGTCAGTTCCTTAGCTGATAGTTCTTGGGTTTCAGACTGGTTGCAAAGGTGATTTATCCTTATCCTAAGAAATTGTAAGAAGAAGTTTGGAGCTTCTTTATTCATTCGAACTCCTTTTGGTGTAAAATTTTAATCCGGTCACCACCTCTTGGTGGTGGAGGAACATGGTCAAATGCCATGCATTTCAAATATGATGGAGGGTGTTTAAGATCCAGCCAATGTATAGTGACCAGTTTATAGCTCCTCATGTCAGCCTCATGGTTAGCATTTCTCTCTTTTAGTATGGTGGTTGTTAATCCAATAGAGAGTTTAATGCAGGGACATTTGATGTAATAAATAACAAAACTGGAAGTGCAAGTGAGTCTGCATTTGAGATTAACAGTTCTGCCTTCACCAGTATTAATAAAATTAGGACCTATAATTAGGCTCCTGCATATTACACAGTCAGGGCATCTGTAGCGCCTTAACTTTGGTTGTGTCAGATATGTATTGATATTTTTAGTGTAACAGTGTGTAGGGTCAGTTTTAACCAATAGGTCCATTAAATTTTCTCCCTTTTTGTAGCTCATCAGCAGCTGATGTTTAAAAATATCAGGAAGTGTATCATCTGTAGCTAGTATATCCCAATACTTTCTAATGGATTTGGTAATCCCTTTTGGATGCCATGGTATATGTCATAAGGAACACCAGTCTGTCAAGAAGATGTTTATCTTTCCTCTGATGTACCAGATTCGGTAGTGTGAATTGTGATGCTTTATGTCTTTGTAGTTCAAGTTCAATCTTGTCATATCCACTTTCTTGAAGTATGTTTTGTAAATCATAGACTCTGTTGCGTTCACTATTATTTCTGATTACCCTTATCATTTGGGAGTAAGGCATCCTCCTAGTGGTGTGTTCAGGGTGAAAACTATCTTTTTGTAATAGTGTGTGCTTTTGTCAGTGCGCTTCCAGATACGGTGATTGTTTATCCATAGTGTGACATCTAGGAACTCAATGGAATGATGGTTTATTGTATACCTAAGATATAGGTAAGGGCAATGAATTAATGTGAGTAAAGAAATCACTGAATCACAGAAACATTCCAGTGACACTCGTCCACCTGATGAATTCCTGTTGGAATTATAAAACCTATGCCTTGCCTTTCCAAGCAATGTGGCTCCTGCGTTCGCCAATATTTATACGTACAAGAATAAAGAACAATAAATAATATCTCCATATAAGGAATATATCTTTAAGTACTTTCACCTTATAGATGATGTCTTTATGCTATGGAAGGGCACAACAAATGACTTCAGTGATTTCTTTACTCACATTAATTAATTGCCCTTACTTATATGCTTTAGGTATGCAAAAGACCATCATTCTATTGAGTTCCTTGATGTCACACTATGGATAAACAATCACAGTATCTGTTACAAGAATTTCAGGAAGCCCACTGAATGCCTTACTCCTAAATGATAAGGGTTATCAGAAATAATACTGAACACAACAGAATCTATGAACAACTGGATGATTTACAACACATACTTCAGGAAAGTGGATATGACAAGACTGAACTTGAACTACAAATACATAAAGTATTACAATTCACACAACAGGATCTACTACAACAGAAGAAAGATAAACCTCCTCATCTTGACAACTTGTGTTCCTTATGAGATACACCACAGCATCCAGCAGGATTTCCAAATCCATTACAATGTATTGGTATATACTAGCTACAGATGGTACACTTCCTGATATATATATTTTTAAATGTTTTTATTGAGAGGACAGTAATAAAACATTACAAAGTCACAAATAATACACAAAGTAGACAGGTAAGATTGTTCTGTAAGACAACAAGTAAATATCATAACTTAAAGATACAGCTGTCCCATTTTTTTTTGTATTGTATAAAAAAAAAAAAACCTCACCTCACCCAACTATAACCCCCACCAAATCCCTACTAAAATCCACCCCCCCACACCCCCACACCCCGAAAGACGAGCACAATCCTTCCTGCAATAATTATTGTTAAGCATAGCAATTAAGAACGCAGCCATGAATTAGTTGGTAGTTATACAAGTATAGATAACTAGAATCTCCAGGATACCACCCACGGCTCAGAGAACCACAAGTAACGATTCCATAATCACTAGTAGTAAAGAGTTCTAGCATTGCAATAAGAAGTCCAGGAGCCCCAAATCAAGTTGAATTTATTCAAGGTGCCTCTTTGCAAATAGAGTCCCTTATAATGAGGGAGATTATTAGCCACCAGGGCCATCCAATGGGCATGTTTAGGGGGGTGCTCTGATATCCACAATTGTGCCACCACCTTCCGTGCCATAACCAACAACTCCCTAATCAATATGTTATGAAAATTAGTGTGAAGTTGATCAGGTAGAATATAGAATATGCATACCTTCGGAGAAAATAATAGGTCCCATTGTACCACAGCTGACACTGCTGCAGGACTACACAAGGCTGTTTCCCACTCATGATCGTCAAGGGTACCCACATCTCCCATCTAGACTTCCTAATGTTTTTAAACATCAACCACAGATGAGCTACAAAAAGGAAGCGAATTTAAGGAACCTATTGGTCAAAACTAACCCTCCACACCGTTACACTAAAAATATAAATATGTGGCTTACACAACCAAAATTGGGGTGCTACAGATGATCTGATTGTGTAACATGCTGGAGCCTAATTACAGGTCCTAATTTTATTAATCATCAATATCAAATACAGACTGTCTTGCACTTCCAGTTTTGTTATTTATTACATAAAATTTCCCTGCAATAAACTCTATATTGGATTAACCACCACTATGCTAAAAGAGAGAATTGCTAACAAGGGGTTGACAATTGTGCAGGCCCTGGCTGACAGGAGAAGCGATAAACTGGTCACTCTTTGAAATGCATTGCATTTGACCCTGTTCCTCCACCACCAAGAGGTAATGACCAGATAAAATTTGACACCAAAAGGAGTTCAAATGGATAAAGAAGATCCAAACTCAATCTCCTAAAGGAATTAACGAGATGCTGTCATAGGCCTGCTTCTTCTAACAATTACTGATCTAAGTATACAGGATAAATTATCTTTACAACCAGTCTGGAGACCCCACAACTATCAGCTAAGGAACCCACTATGTGTGACAGAGGCAAAATACTTGGATATATGTCTGTTTTCCAGTGAAATGGGAGGCATTGGGACTGAACCCTCTCATTGCATCTGAACCTACAGAAACCCGTATCCTACTAACTTCTGCATTTTCTGGATCTTCCTTATGAAAATGTTGGATTACAAATATGGCACCTACAGTTCCATCTGACTGACACAAGGATGAAGAGCATGTACTCCCTCAACATTCGAAGTCAACTCGGGACATCAAAGGAATTCTAACAATGGGGTGATGAGTCCAAAGTGTGGAAGCAACAAAAAGTATGTGCTTTTTCCTGTATTCCTTGACTCTACATCTTCTACCAACTGGAGACACTTGATATCACTTTGTCATAACCAGGAGATGAATTGCATGACAGTTTACAGTATGACATTATATACTAAATTATCTAAGTACTTTAGACTTAATATACTACATGGCTACTTCTTTAAGTCTCAAATTCTGGTCCTTGCCTTATTACTATGTAGCATTCTATTACTACATTGTGGGACTTCCATAATTGATACATGTAGTTTTGTGAAATTCAGTCTCTACATTATGTAACTTCTATGGATGGGCAAAAGTTGTCGCCGTGTTTCCGAAAGACATTTCTAAAAAAAAAAAAACATGTTGTTGTCCTCTTTTTCGCAAGAAAATCTGCTTTAAAACTAGCAATTAAAATTTTCACATTTTTCATAGAAGAAACATAGAAACATAGAAGATTGACGGCAGAAAAAGACCACCTGGTCCATCTAGTCTGCCCTTTAGTATTCCTTTATTGTTATCTTAGGATAGATACATGTTTATCCCAGGCATGTTTAAACTGTGTTACTGTGGATTTATCAACCACCTCTGCTGGAAGTTTGTTCCAAGTTTCTACTACTCTTTCAGTGAAATAATATTTTCTAATGTTTTTCTTGATTTTTCCTCCAACTAGCCTCAGATTGTGCCCCCTTGTTCTTGTATTCAGATTCTTATTAATCACACTTCCCTCCTGAACCTTGTTCAGTCCTTTAACATATTTAAAGGTTTCAATCATGTCCCCCCTTTCTCTTCTTTCCTCCAGACTATACATATTTAGATCTCTGAGTCGTTCTTGATAAGTTCTATGCTTTAGACCTTCCACCATTTTTGTAGCTCTTCTTTGAACCCGCTCAATTTTAGTTATATCCTTTTGCAGATGAGGCCTCCAGAACTGTACACAGTATTCCAGATGTGGTCTCACTAGAGCTCTATACAGAGGGATCACAATCTCCCTCTTCCTGCTTGTTATACCTCTAGCTATGCAGCCAAGCATACGATTTGCTTTCCCCACCGCCTGGTTGCATTGGTTACTCATCTTGAGGCTGTCAGAGATGACCACCCCCAAATCCTTCTCTTCTGAAGTCTTTGCTACCACAGAACTGCCAATACGATAGTCAGATTGAGGGTTTCTTGTCCCCAAGTGCATTATTTTACATTTGGAAACATTGAACTGAAGTTTCCATTGTTTTGACCACTTATCTAATAGTGCCAAATCATTCTCCATATTACAGACACCTCCTGGAACATCAACCCTATTACACACTTTTGTGTCATCAGCAAACAAGCAAACCTTCCCTGCCAAGCCTTCCCTTATGTCACTTACAAACATGTTGAACAGAACAGGGCCCAGAACAGATCCTTGTGGCACTCCACTTGTCACCAGTCTCTGCTCAGAATACACTCCATTAACAACAACCCTCTGGTTTCTGTCCTTCAGCCAACTGCAGATCCACTGAACTATCCAGGGGTTAAGTCCAATTCTTGATAATTTATCTATCAGCTCTTTATGGGGAACTGTATCGAAAGCTTTACTGAAATCCAGGTAGGCGATATCCACAGCACCACCTTCATCCAGCACTTTAGTTACATAGTCAAAGAAATCAATGAGATTAGTCTGACAGGATCGGCCCTCAGTGAAGCCATGCTGGTTTGGGTCCATCAGGTTGTTTTTTGTTAGATGGTCAATTATCTTCTTCTTTAGAAGAGTCTCCATCATTTTTACCACTACAGATGTCAGGCTGACTGGCCTGTAGTTACTAGCTTCTTCTTTACTACCCTTCTTGTGAATGGGTACAACATTGGCCATTCTCCAATCATCAGGAACTTCTCCCGTAAGAAGGGACTGGTTATACAGATTAGTCAGGGGGCCAACTATGACAGATCGGAGTTCTTTAAGAACTCTAGGGTGGATTCCATCCGGACCCATCGCTTTATTTGACTTTAGCCGGACAAGTTCCTCTAGAACATCGGCCTCTGAAAACACTGGGGCTAAAATTATACAACTAGAGGCAATGCTGTGTTCAGCCATTTTCTGATTATGAGGGCCGCCGTCTGAAAAAACTGAGCAGAAGTAGTTATTCAGATGGTCAGCGACCGCCTTTTCCTCTTCTATATACTGATTTTTTCCGTTGTTAATTTTTGTAATCCCGCAGTTTTTCTTCTTCCTGTCACTGATATATCTGAAGAAGGTTTTATTCCCCTTCTTAACAGATTTGGCCATTTCTTCCTCTTTTGAGGCTTTAGCAGCATTTATCATCTGTTTAGTCTTCTTCTGTATAGTTTTATACCCTTCTCTGTCCGCTTCACTTCCAGTCTCTTTATATCTCTTATAGGCAGACTTTTTATCTTTCACTATAGCTCTTACCTCTCTAGTAAACCATAGTGGATTTCTCTTTCTTTTCCTCTTGCTAATTTGTCTAACATGTAATCTTGTTGCCTTTAAGAGGACTTCTTTGAGTGTCTTCCACTGAGTACTCACTCTCGGTGTTTTATCCCACCCTTTTAATTCTTTCTTTACATATTCTCCCATATCCTCAAACTTCGTCTTCCTAAAGTCCAATACTTTGGTTGCAGAATGGGATTTCTCGTAGTCAGTCTGGATTCCGAACCACAAACATTGGTGGTCACTGGAACCTAGATTTTCTCCCACCTTCACCTCAGATACCAGGTCTCCATTTGTGAATACTAAGTCTAGGATATTGTCCCCTCTAGTTGGCGCCTTCACCAGCTGTTTTAGGGACATCCCCGTCAGGGCTTCTACGATGCTCCTACTTCTACATGTGGACGCACAAGGGATATTCCAATCAACATCAGGCATGTTGAAGTCTCCCATAACTACTATATCTCCCTTTACTGCCATTTGGGTAATCTCGTCCACTAGCATGTTGTCTTGCTCTTCAGATTGCCCCGGAGGCCCCATTGGCCAACATTTTTCGACATGTTTTCAATGGCTAGATGATTTACATTGGTTTTGCATTGCCGCTATAAAAATGTGACGTATTTGTGGAAGGCAGATACGATAGAAGCAGCTACAGAGCGAGATAGACGTGCTCTGCTGTGATATTTTGGCAAAATTGAGGCAGGAGACAGGTATCACTATGAGCAGCAAAAGGAGGAACTGGATTATGTGTCCACTGAGTCTGAGGAGGAGGAAGAAGTGACTAGCAGTACTGAACCAATGCTGTCCAGTCCCCCTAAATCACCCCAAGGGACCTTGGAGAATTTAATGGGAAGGGAGGGAGAAAAGGGAATGGGAAGGGCGGGAGAAAAGGGTAGTACTAGTTGGAGCAGGACAGGTCAGCTGCCTGTGCCTGCTGCAAGACATGCTGCCCCTGCTGCCACTAGTGTTGTACTTGCTGCCAGACATGCTGCCCCTGCTGCCAGTGCCACCATTGCTGTACCTGCAGCCACTAGTGTTGTACCTGCTGCCAGAAATGCTGCCCCTGCTGCCACTAGTGTTGTACCTGCTGCAAGACATGCTGCCCCTGCCGCCAGTGCCACCACTGCTGTACCTGCAGCCACTAGTGTTGTACCTGCTACCAGAGATGCTGCCCCTGCTGCCAATAGTGTTGTACCTGCTGCCAGACGTGCTGCCCCTGCTGCCAGTGCCAACATTGCTGTACCTGCAGCCACTAGTATTGTACCTGCTGCCAGACATGCTGACCCTGCTGCCACTAGTGTTGTACTTGCTGCCAGACATGCTGCCCCTGCTGCCAGTGCCACCATTGCTGTACCTGCAGCCACTAGTGTTGTACCTGCTGCCAGACATGCTGCCCCTGCTGCCACTAGTGTTGTACCTGCCGCAAGACATGCTGCCCCTGCCGCCAGTGCCACCACTGCTGTACCTGCAGCCACTAGTGTTGTACCTGCTACCAGAGATGCTGCCCCTGCTGCCAATAGTGTTGTACCTGCTGCCAGACGTGCTGCCCCTGCTGCCAGTGCCAACATTGCTGTACCTGCAGCCACTAGTGTTGTACCTGCTGCCAGAAGTGCTGCCCCTGCTACCAGTGCCACCATTGCTGTACCTGCAGCCACTAGTGTTGTACCTGCTGCCAGATGTGCTGCCCCTGCTGCACCAGTGTTGTACCTGCAACCACTATTGCTGTACCTGCTGCCAGATGTGCTGCCCCTGCTGCCACCAGGGCTGTACATGCTGCCAGTGCTGAAACTGCTGTTGTGTAGTACTCAGGAGGGGGGAAAGGAGAAAATTATGCCAAGTGTGACAGCAAGGGACCCTAAATCACCCTTGCCATTCCCAAGCTGTCCCACCAGTGCTAGTACTACTGCTACTAAGGCCCAGCATCTTGTTAGCCTTAGGAGTGAAGGAGGGGGTAATCAACAATATCCTCATATTACTAGTGACTGTGTGAATGAGGAAGAAGACTATGTGACTGAACTTGATATGGTTGGTGTTAGTAGTAATAGCAGAAATGGTGAAGCAGCTGGAGTGGTAGGGGAAACATTTGACAACATCCAGACTAGCGGTCAAGGGAGGCCATTCCACTCCTCTGACCCTGGGATTGGGAGTCCTCCCCATCCCTTCACTACAGTGTCCAGGTGGAACATGATCCTGAAGAGGCCAGAACTGGTGTTGGGGGAGGAGAACAGGCTCAGAATTAATACCACCACCAGCAGGAGCACAGATCTGCTGACTGTGCCTGCTGTTACTGCTGTTAGTGCTAGTCCGCCTTCTTCTTCAGGTCAAAAGGAAATGGCAAGTGTGACATTAGGGGATCCTCTGTCATAGTGCTCATCACATTCTCCAAGCAGCAGTGAGATATCTGGAATAGAGCAGTAGCAGCACCTAGGGACTACTGGGGGTGGTGCTATTGATACTGGAGATGCTGGGGTGGAAGAGACATTGATGGCTTTTTTAGCAGAAACTGAGAAGGAATGGGAGACAGGATTGAGGATAGGCATTATCACCACCACTAGCAATAAGATTTTGGAATTAGAGGAATTTGCAACTGCTCTAATTCCTTCTGATCCTGAGTTGCAAGGGCAGCAGGATGCTGAGGAACAAGTTAGTGTGCCACAGACCACCGTGGACACAGTGGGAATGAGGTCAACAAGTGATGCGGGACTAGGACAGGTTCCACTTGCCAGAGGCAGTAATACTCCTGATCCTAGATGCAGTGCTGAATCTGAGGCAGTAACATCAACAGCAGCAACATTTTCTGCTGCCACAGACAATGAAGTGGAATATGGAGGAGAAGAAGAAAGAGGCCATTCTTCTCCATCTGTTCCATTCCCCTGAAGTCATCATGGGTGTGGGACTACTTTTCTGTTAGGACAGGCACAGTGCAGTCATCATCAGCAATGGCACTGTGCACAATTTGTGACAAGTCAGTGAAAAGAGGAAAGGAGGGAACACACCTTGGCACAATCGCCCTGATATCACACATGAAACACAGACACCATGACATTTATGTCAAACGTGTTAAAGTCAAACACCCACCAAAGAAATTAAGCACTGCTTTTGCTGTCCCTGACTCTCCAGAAAGGCAACAAAAGGTGAGACAGAGACCAAAGAGGAGGAGGAGGAATAGAGAAACCCAGGAAGAGACTGGAAGTTCCGTGACTAGTGAAACAGCTAGCTCACCATAACCTTCTAGGGTAACTACATCTTTTTCCAATCCACCTCATTCATCATTATCTCCCCTGCCAAATGATAGCCACTCTGTTGATGTTAGGATGTGGCAGTTCGTCTCTACCCATTGCAAACTGTGTGACGCACTGACTACACATGCCAGTGTGGTGGAGGAGAATCGCAAGCAATGCATCCGGCCTCTGAGTAGATTCCATCCCTCAGAATATGCTAAAATGCTGGCAGAGAGGGTTCATCATTACTATCAAACTGTCAGCAAGTTGTCATGTGTCCTTAGCGGGGTCTGGACAAGGGGTATATTGACAGCGGCAGTACTTGTTTTCTGGTGTCATGGTGTTTGGATACAGTTGTGCCCCCAGATGTTATTTACCACACGCACGCTGTGCACATTGCAGTTTCTGATTAGAGCCACAGTTTCTGCTCTCAAGGGAAATAAAATATATTCTAATAACAACACACCCATGATTTTGGAAGAGGGGCAGGTGGAGAAGAATTACTAGCCAACTTCTTCTTTTCTCCACATAGACTGTGGGCTACTTATTGTGCTGCTACTGCCTCAGGCGCATCATTTGAGACAGTTGTGGAAAGTGGAACCTTTATCATCCATCTTGCATGTTACTGCTATTGTTGATCCCATTCCCTTTCAGCTGCCTAATCATCCTGCTGCTTAAACTCAGCAGCAGCATTAGGAACAGCAGTTGCAACTCAGGAGGACAACTGAGAGTGGCCACTTGCCAACATGAACTGCTGGCACTAGGCCAGTAGGGCATTTTTATTTTTTTCTCAAGGCTTGTGTTTTGAAATAAATAAATAAATAAATAAAAAACAAAACAATTTTTGGGGAGTTTGTTTCTAACAAGCCTAAGTCCTACAAATCAATGATTCTTCAGGGCTTGGGCCTCTAACAAATCATCCGCTACAAAATACTATATCAAGTCAAGTATAAGTCCAAGTCAGTGGCAGCTAATGTCAGGGATATGTTAGGGATCCAGCAGGAGGACATGAAAATCATATAGTGTGGTAAGAGGGGCTTGGTCTTGGGGCAGATGGAGTCACTCTTTCAGGACACCTGCTGAAGGTGGGGGAATCCTGATATTTTGATAGCGCATGCTGGCGGTAACGACCTCACTTCCACAGTGTCAGTAGACTTGATTGAACACATTAAAGCTACATGCAGAGAGCGGAATTCCATCTGTTCTGAGATGAAGATCATCTGGTCACAGATTATGCCGCGCCGTTCGTGGAGAGGGGCGTTGTCGCCCCAAGCCATTGAGTGGTCCAGGTGTAAGGTGAATCATGTGTTAGCTAGGTTCATGTTCTCCTGTGGTGGTGACACCATTATCCATAATAAGATAAAATTGTAGAAGGAGGGAGAGGGTGTGCACCTAGGGGACAGGGGGCTGCAGGTATTTATGGAGGCTGTTAGGGAAGCCCTAGAGGTTTGTATGGGGTCACAGCAAGGGGGTGGGGGTCATAGAGGGTCAGAAGTTAGGAGTCCCCTCTATGGGTGGTGGGTGTGGCACTTACAGGGCCCTGGCAGTGCGGCATAGCCAATCCGTAATGGTGGGCAGGCAGACCTGTGCTGTGTAGCCAGGTCAGCCTGCAGGAAGGGCGGGCATTTGCCATCAAGCACTATGGAGGAGGGAAGACATGTAGGTAATGTCATGGCGGATTGACATTTGGGCCTTGTTTTCCTCCCCTGGTATGGTTTGGAGGCGGCCATGGAGAGGGACCAGAGGTGGGGACGCAGTGGTTTGCCTGAAAGGTCTCGCCCTTTACCTCCCATAGCCACAGGTGAGGTGAAGGCGTGATCCAAGCTATTAGGGGCCCTGGGGGCGCCACTTAGGAGGGTACACCTGGGGTCCTATAAATAGGTCAATATCACAAATTAATAAAGCTATGACCTCACAATTTGCCACCTTATGTTGTTGTCAGTGTGTTTATTTTGGGGAAATAAAAATGTAGGGGGTGGGGGTTGGGGGCTAGGTAGGGGAATGATTGCTCTTGTTGGTGGCTGGAGAAAAAAGGGGGAGATGGCGAGTGTTGCCCTTATTCCCTATTTGTGCCTTAGCCTGTGGTTTGGCAGTGGTGACCACAAGTTTAATTGCATTTCTATCACTAAGTTCATCTTTTGTTTCATTATTAGGTTAGGTATGCAGGATTGCTTTACATACATACATACCTTGTGGGAATGCACTATAATACTTGTTTTTGTACTGTTATGTAATGACTCTAGTCAACAGGCACATCTATGAATATATGAGAAATATGAATGTTATCCTATGTACATACTGTCATTGTATGCTTTGCAGTATGCCCTTATACCATATGACACACGTCTTATAGCACTATTGCATGACAGAAGTGACGAGGTAAACCCTTTATCATGTGAGATATGCGGGTCAATTACTTAGATACATATTTATTTATTTTACACTTTACTATAGGCATCTGCATGTTAGCATATGCCTTATGACACTTGTTTAACTGATCCCTATTAGGTGCGATGTGAGGGATTGACACACAGGTCTATTAGATAGGCATATGTTTATTTCATACTTTTCCATATACTTCAATATATTTGTATATGTATTAGGAGCCTAGCTTCTCTGAGCGGGCAATTACTGAACCAATATCTATGTTTTACGACGTGCGGGAGACCACATATGTGCAAGCCTACCTTTGCACACAGGGCGATGTATGGGACCCGGCATGTGCGTGATACAAGGTAGGATTTACATATACCCACTGTTCTTGTGCTTACACTATACTCTCTCTTCCATATACTACATCACATACAGTAAATAGTATTACAGTACCACATTACTCGGGGATACATTTTATCATCTAATAATTGCATCATCTATTTTATCATCTAATAATTATTGCAGTACCGACACATATTTTTTATAAACTACATTGTGATTTACACATTTACACAGTATTTATTGAAGTACGATTTTATTATAACTTTTTTATCATCTAGGAGTGTTCTATATGTTTCTGATGTGAAGTCAGCACCTCTGATCTTTAAGGTCAGATGTACATCTGTATATACATGACCATTTGTTGTATACAGTGATTTTAACTTTGATCTTTGTTTTTCAAATTTAGTTCATTATTCATTATTATGATGTCTATTTCTTCTTTGGTGATTTATGTATATTTACTTTTCAGTATTCACTATTCAATTTTCACTGATCGGTCATTGCTCAGCTTTGCCCAGCGCTAATTCTTGCTGCCAATTTTAGAGCATTCCGCTCTACCGCTGCTTTCCCCTCCACCACCGCTGCGTTCCCCTCTGCCGGCTCTTCGGTTCCCCCTCATGGTGGGGGGAGAGGGGAACGGCGGCAGTATTGCGGTGATCACTGGAGCATGCCGCCCTACTGCTGCTGCTTTCCCCTCCACCACTGCTGCTTTGCCCTCAACTGCCGCGTACGCGCAATTTGCTAGGAGGCATTGCTCTCTGTGTCCGGGCATGTTACGCACACAGAGAACGATGTATCCTAGCAAATTATATATATAGAATATCTATATAGATATATGTATATAGATAGATATATATATATATCTCTATATCTATATATATATAAAAGAAGACTTTGTGTCTGGCAAAACACACCCAGGGGCAGCAGTAAAGAGGATTACTGCTCCCATTGGGTGATTCAATGGGGGTGTGATTTTTGGCCCACCCCCACTATCCAGCCCACCCACCACTAACTAAGGCTAAAAAAAAATGGCTGCCACTCACTCCTACACCACAGACACACATACATGCCCCCCACACACTGGCAGACACATACACACACACACTTACAGAGACACACATGCACGCTGAGCAGCTGAGGATTATGGGAACTATGTTCAAGCTACAGCTGGAAGGCCATGGTCCAATCTGTATTATGCAGCTTCTTCATTCCCTGTCTGTGAGCCTGCACAGCACTGCCAATTACTACAAGTGAGCCGATTTCTAAACAATCAGCAGGCAGGATGGTGTGGAGCTGACTTGCTAACACAGAGAAGCTGGGAAAGTGGATCAATGGCAGAGACATGATCAGGCAGTGCAGAGCAGGGCTGCAGCTGAGCTGGTAAGTGGCATAAACATGGTGGAGACTGTATTTATATATTGCACAAAGAGAGAGAAAGAGAGCAGGTTGTTTGTCAGTCTGTCTGTAAGTAGAGGTGCCAGTTCCTGCAATCATCTCCATGCTGTACATAACTCACTGTATAGCATGTATGACAAACTATGTATGGTCTGGCATTGTATAGTATACAGTCTGTGTATAAGGACTGGCACTAAACAGTATAAGAGGGACAGTCGCTGTTTGAGACCCAAATCCCTCTGCTCCTCTACTTAGGAGATCACACTGTGTGGTGTATATACAAGTGTATCAGATTGATCCACATCAATGAAACCCACAGTAATGTGGGTATAAACTTCTTTTTATATCTGTTAAATTAGACTGTGTAAAAAAAATACATTCATCTTCTTCTAAATCATTCACTTACAGAAAGAGTAACTTAATCATGTCAATGCCAGAGAGGATGCAATGCATTGCTTACCCCCTGGCACTCAAAGGGCTAAAAATTCTCTACAATGGTCTGGCATTGTATAGCAGTGTTTCTCAACCTGTGCTCTCAGTGGCTATTAACAGGCCAGGATTTTAGAATTTCCTTTTAAGAGCACAGGTGAGTTAATCAATACCACTGAGCCTCTGATCAACACACTTGTGTTCTAGCAGGGAAATTCCTAAGTCCTGGCCTGTTAGTGGCCACTGAGGGCATTGGCTGAGAACCTCTGCTGTATAGTATGCAGTCTGCATGTGTCTGTGTATAAGGACTAGCACTATCCAGTATAGGAGGGACAGTCCCTGTTTGATAGGGTGACCAGACTTCACCTTTAACCGGGGACGCATATGAAAAATGCATACTGCAGGGCTGCTTTGATTTTGGTGCCTCCTGAAATATGCCTATTTCCTATGTGTCCCTGGTTAAAGGTGAGGTCTGGTCAGCCTACTGTTTGACACCCAAATCCCTCTGATCCTCTATTTAGGAGATCACACTGTGTGATGTATATACCAGTGTATCAGATTGCTCCACAGTAATGTGGGTATAAACTTCTGTATATATCTGTTAAATTAGTCTGTGTAAAAAAATACTTTCATCTTCTTCTAAATCATTCACTTACAGAAAGAGTAACTTAACCATTTCAATTCCAGAGGGGTATGCAATGCATTGCTTACCCCCTGGCACTCAAAGGGTTAAAAATTATCTAAAATACACCACCAGCCACGCCCCCAGTAACACCACCTAAAACACAAGTGTCCCTCTTTGGCTATTTGAAATGTTGGGAGGTATGTTGCTTACACTGCTCACACTGTATGTATGTTCTGATTTGCATCTGTGTGTCACTGTGTATGTCAGTGCATGTGTGTGTATGTATGTGTTGCATGCTTCTCTATCACTGTGTGTCCCCCTGTATATGTGTGTGTTTGCAAATGTGTCTGTGTATCACTGTGTGTACCTATCTGACACATACACCCTACACTATATTTCACTATCATAACATTTATAAAAAAAAAACAAAAAAAAAAACCATTACCTGAATAACATGACGGGCAACGCCATCCCAAATTGCTAGTATCTCTATATATATAATTTGCTAGGATGTGTCTCTCCCTGTGTGTATAACATGCATGGACACAGAGAGCAATGCCTCCAGCGGCGGTGGAGGGAAAAGCAGCGGTAGAACGGCGAGCTCCAGAGGTCAGCAGTGGTGGAGGGAAAAGCAGTGGTAGATCGGCACTCTATGTGGATCATCTCAATACCGCCACTGTAACCCCTCCCATGCCGCCATGCTCATGACCTACACCTCATCGAATGACGGGTGTTAACCTTATAGATAGATATAGATAGATCTATATCTGTCTTTATATACATATATCTATATATAGATATCCACAAAAACAGCACTCACAGGTCTGTTCATACGATAAAAGAAGCTTTAATTCAGATCAACGTTTCGATCCCTCTCACGGGATCTTTATCAAGATACAGAAATACACACCCTCCCCCATTAAATACCCTGTGATCCCAGGAAAGGTTAAAACTCCCGCCAAACATCTGTGTAGAAAACAAATATATCACCGATTAAATATTCATCCCTCTGTGCTCCACCTCGTGTTTTACAGATGAAGAATGTTCAAGATAAATATAATGATCTAAAAACAACAACCATAGTCTTAAAAAAAGACGGAGGTTCCCCTGACCTCTAACCCCTCGACCCTAACCTGAATACATCTAAATGTACCCATCCATCACACTTCTTTGAGCACATCAATAAAGATAATGAATAAAGATAATGAATAAAGCATAAAATGAATAAAGATAACCCCCGCTATCCTGTATATATCCCTGTCAGGTACCTTTATGAATTTCGATCCCATTAATTTCCAGGAGTAATAACCCCACGATCTGGATTAATTACATACTTCGAGACACCGCATCTGACCCCGCACCACCTCTCATAACTCACGATCACAATGAACTGGTGTTAGTGACCGCCCGATACAGTATGGGCCCCAGCAGTGTATTCCATCAATGGACACACTCTGCAATACCCCCCGTCTCCCACAGTCATCCAATCACACCAGTCCAAAATAGTGTCGATCTGAGATCAAACGCTAGATCATAAGCGGTAACGTTGTACGTGTGTACATCCAGAGATCTACTTATAATACATACATCCCCTAAATTCCTCCGCATCGAACCAATAAGGTGTGGATTAATGATATCTACTGGGAACAATGTAACAAATCCTTATGATACATTTGCAAGTGTGACATATAACATTGTAGCAGATCACTATGATTTACTGTGATACACTGTAATGCACTTGCATACATATACTCGCTTCAATCTGGTATCACTTGGTAAATAGTAACGACTTAAACATCGTCACCATAACCATGTAACCCCTTGTTGTCCTGTTTTAGCGAACCATTATGGTAATGATATGCTTAATAAAAACTGACCCGCCATCTTACAGTTTACTTCTCCGTGCCACATCACCTTCTCACAGGGAGATGGATGACTGTGGGAGACGGGGGGTATTGCAGAGTGTGTCCATTGATGGAATACACTGCTGGGGCCCATACCGTTTGGGCGGTCTCTAACACCAGTTCATTGTGATCGTGAGTTATGAGAGGTGGTGCGGGGTCAGATGCGGTGTCTTGAAGTATGTAATTAATCCAGATCGTGGGGTTATTACTCCTGGAAATTAATGGGATCGAAATTCATAAAGGTACCTGACAGGGATATATACAGGATAGCGGGGGTTATCTTTATTCATTTTATGCTTTATTCATTATCTTTATTCATTATCTTTATTGATGTGCTCAAAGAAGTGTGATGGATGGGTACATTTAGATGTATTCAGGTTAGGGTCGAGGGGTTAGAGGTCAGGGGAACCTCCGTCTTTTTTTAAGACTATGGTTGTTGTTTTTAGATCATTATATTTATCTTGAACATTCTTCATCTGTAAAACACGAGGTGGAGCACAGAGGGATGAATATTTAATCGGTGATATATTTGTTTTCTACACAGATGTTTGGCGGGAGTTTTAACCTTTCCTGGGATCACAGGGTATTTAATGGGGGAGGGTGTGTATTTCTGTATCTTGATAAAGATCCCGTGTGAGGGATCGAAACGTTGATCTGAATTAAAGCTTCTTTTATCGTATGAACAGACCTGTGAGTGCTGTTTTTGTGGATATATGAAGATTAACTATCTGGCACCCAGGCAATTACTCGGCTTTGTTGAGAGTGCGTTCTTACCAATGAACTTCTATATATAGATAGATATATTTATATATATCTATATACGTATGTAGTGTTTTAGCCTACATATTTTAGCGTTTGTAATTTATATAGTAAATTGTACTTTGTAAGTCTTGTCATTAATTCACATTATTCTTTAAGTTTTTCACTTGTATCTGTGGCACTTTGGTTACTATGGTTTTATAAGTGTAACATTCAGCAGTAGATGGCACTACAAGCCTATAGTTTTAAGTTCTGACTTTTGATGACATATTTTTGTTTCTTATTAAATGTTAATTTTACATTGTTTTACATTTTGCACAAGAAATCATGTTCTTGTCTTAAAGCCAGCTCTTAGTAATGGGATAGAATGTGAGCTTTACAATCAGGGGAGAACTAAAGACCATAGTTTGGTAACCCTTTGAGTACCAGAGGGGTTTGCAACACATTGCTCTGCAATGAGTTGCATACCCCTCTGTCATTCAAAGGGTTAAAACAAACTGAAATGTGTTAAACCTCTCCCCTCTTTCCTATAGAAATTATAACAAGTGCAATAAAGATTCTTATCTCTATTACATGAGACAGTGGAGTTTGGTAAGACAAGGCTCAACAAGGGTGTGCGCTGAATGAGAAATGGCAGAAACAAAGCTCATGATGGTGTTGTGTGTATGGGGGGGCAGATAGACACTGAGAAGGTGAGGTTAAGAGTACTTTCAGTCCCCCCATGTATGTATGTATGCATTTTATTTGTATAGCACCACAGCACTTTATAAAGCAGTAATAATAATAAGAACGTAGAGTCTTACTAGTTATTGTGACTACATACAGAGACTGTATAATGTGGATAACTGCAGGTACAATGTATTTGTAAGGGAAGTGCATATGATAAGAATGTAGGCAATACATACACAGGGTCAGACTGACCCATTGGGATTTCAGTGGCTATCATGATGGATCCAGTGAATTGTGGGCTCTCTATGCTTCATGTCTCATGGTGTCTGGACTGCCCTTCTAGTATAGCCTTGAGCCAGGCTGGTCCAAGACATCAGTAATAATGCACACAATAATAGTTATGCACAGGTGCACCTTTTGGGGGTGTACAATCTATGTAACGGTGCAGGATGTCATTGTTGGAGTGCCCACATGGCATTTTGGTGTTGTTGGACTGCCCCCCCAACCCATGAGGTACGGTGGCCGGATGGTTTTACTCTAAGATTCAGGCAATACAGAACTAACTGGGGAGCAGCACTGAGTCAGCAGAGAAAACGGCTGCCAGAAGCATCCAAGAGATGTATAAGGTAAAGACAGGGACTCTGTATTACAGTCCTCAGTGCACATACTGTATAGGAGGCAAACACGCATTTTGAACAGTGCTCGTATCCCTAACACAGGCTTTCCTGTATGTGGTTCTACACACGCCACATCTCCCAACTCTCTTACATTGCAGGGAAAGCATGTATTTTAGATAATTTCTGGTTCCTGAATGATCTAGTCTGTATGTCCAGAATGGATAAGGAAGTGTTGTTCGGAGCTACAGTACTTAAATCATAGAGGTGAGCAAGTGGTGCTAGACACTGATTCATTTATATGCCCACCACCAACAGGAGGCTTTGGGCTGAGGCAAAAACAGATAACTTAGCTTTGCTACTCCCAGCAAGCCATCTAAACTAATAAATATATGAATAGGCCATAATCTTTGGGGGGTGGGGAGGTGTAAGAATTTGCCTATACTTCTCCTGCACTGACATAGATAAAAATTCTGTTTCTGTTGAGGACCCTATGATTCCCCTAGCATTGTACATCTGGGGGATTATTATGAAGAAGGCAGAACTGGCTAACAGGATTAGCAGCAGCACATGTCAGCTGCCTGCACTTGATTCTGATGCTACCTGTGTGTCTTCTTCTGAGAAGGAGATAGCAATAGAAGTTGACGAAAAGTGAGAACAATTTCCTGCATGGCTGTTTGTGAAAATCTGACAATTTTTCTCTTTTTTTCCCCTTTTCTCCAATGCAACTTTGTCCTCCTTTTCGCCTACTCCAGCAAATTTTATGCCTATTCCAACACATTTTCACCTGTTCTAACATGTTTCTCTTATTCAACACATTTTTCCCCTATTTCAACACATTTTTTGCCTACGTTTCCTATGGTGCACCATTTCCCAGCACAATATTATTTCTGAGGGCTGTGTTGGAGAAATAAATAGCTGAAAGTCAGAGATGTGAGTTCTACAGTAACATATACCTTGAAAAACTTGGTAGCATGCAGAGTGCATTTGTACTTTACCCACAACACTAACTTTCTGCTTAAGTGACACTAGCACATATTCATGATGATGTCAAGTGATAAAATAAAAAAAAAATCAAGTACAACTTATACTGTGGCAGATGTGTATGGTAGTGGTGGCTGGGGATTGGTGTGGTGTGAGTGGTGGGACCTTGACAAACCGCATTCACCCCTGGAGGTGAGGGCTCATCATCAGTTATTTCACACACTGCAGCAACCAGTTTTTAAACTATGTCCATGAACTGCTCCACATTTTCCCTCCCCCACTGTGAGTTTGCTGGGCATTACTCAACTACTGTGTATGTTTTTACTCTCTACATTACACAACTGATGGAGTGTGATGTCTTGCCTTAGCCCTCAACAAATTTCTCAATGTCGTCTGTTGTCTATCAAGTCTGCCTCAGTCACAGAGCTCACATCACGCTTCCAGTCAGCTGTCTGTCACCTAATATATTTATTTATTCATTTTTTTATTCTTTTAATTTTATTTTTGATTCATTTTTCTTATCCAAAAAAAAAATAAAGTATCTAAATCAACAAATTCTTTCCACCAAACTTCCCCAGCACAGAGACAATAAAAGCAAGATCAGCAAGCAAATTGGAGCTCAGTTGCCTGTGTCTTGCTAGTCACAGTGAATTTTGGGGTATTTAAGATCATCCTCCTTTCTCCCTTCTTCTCCCCCAGAGTGTCCCCAGACTCTCCAAATTCAGAGAAAAAATGTCCAACCTAAAAGACTCTCTAAGCTAAGCTTCATTTTGTCAGAGTGTTAGTGGCGGTTGCTGAGCCAACCGCAGCCTTACTCGGCGGCTCCAGCCACAGTGTTGTATGTCCGCTTCTGCCTTCAGCCTGGCCGCATGGCTTGTTGGCAGCTCAGTGCATCTACGTGCAGGGTTCAGGTGCTTCCAGCTCCCTGTATCAGCATATTGGTGCGTGTCCAGGCTGGGACGTTCGTCCTATTTAAAGTGACAGCGCTTATTTGTGGCTCCTCCTCTTCCTGGGTCACTGGGCATAAAAACTTCCTGGACACCACTTTCAGTCGCCCTTTCATGGTGTCCAGTGCAGTTAGCTTGTGTTTTTGTGCTTGCGTGGTTCATCTGACTAACCATTCTGGTGCCAACCTTTGGTTTGTCTGACAAACCTCTCTGTGTATGACCCCGGTGTGGCTGACATTCCTTCTGGTTTGGACCTGCGGCTCTGGTAGACTAACTCCTCCATGCATGACCCTTGGTCTGGCTGACTATCCATTCTGGTGCTGACTTGTGGCTCTGTCCGACTACCCACTCTGTGTATTACCATGGCTAGTCCGATAACCAATCTGGTTCAGACCTATGGTTTACGTTTTGCACTATCGATATTCCGGCTTGTCTAACTATCCACCTTGGTGTATCCTGGGGTTGTCCCCTGCGCACCCAGCATACAAACGCTCCAGTGGATAACTTGTTGGGTAACCTCAGTGGCTCTGGCAGGCTTTCCCTTGCTCCTGTTCTATACTGCGGTGTTCTGGTGCAGACCTGTAGTGCAGTACCTGTCTCCAGGACCTTGTCGGTACAGGTGTGGACCTGTAGTAGATCCTCAGGTGTGGACTTGAGGCGGTTCCTCTCCTGCTTGCCCTCTGGGGCTCGGTATCCCTACTCTGGTACCTTGTCTGTACAGGTGCGGACCTGTAGTAGATCCTCAATTACGGACTTCAGGGGGTTTCATCCCTGCTTGCCCTCTGGGGCTCGGTATCCCTACTCTGGTACCTTGTCGATACAGGTGCGGACTTGTAGTAGATCCTCAGTTGCGGACTTGAGGCAGTTTCTCTCCAGCTTGCCCTTGAGGCAAGCTGGAGCACTATCCTTCCAGGCGTCTTCTATATTGTATGGGTTTCTTGCTGTACCGTTGTTCTGTACATTGTGTATCTTAATAAACATTGGGTTGCCTACAGTACTGGTCCAATTCTCATTCTTATGAACCATGACACATTTGCCCTTTATTTGCCTTTCTTCTCTATCTCAAAAATGTGTTGCTTTCTCCTCTCACAAACACAGAATGGCATGCTGTGAGAGTCTGATACCCTTGTATATGACTGTAGAAAAGTAGAGAAAACTTTCATGTAGTGGGGAAAATGTTTTCTTTCCTTTGATTTCAATGCAATGAGCTAGGTGAAAAAAGTGGAAAAATGGCACTTTTCACAAAAAATAATTTGCCAAGCAAGAAATGCCATTTTTCTCAGATTATAAATTGAGGTGAAAGCTTTTGCCCATCCCTGGATGGCAAGTGTGACAGCAGGGACTCTCCCTTACAGTCCCACTCCCATACAGTAGCAAGAGACTAGTCGTGATTATGAGAGTGAGGTAATTGTGGAGCATCTAGTGTGGAGGAGAGCATGAGGGTGTTTTTGAAAGCAAAAAGAAATGGGAGACAGAGATACAAATGTGATGGACATCACTGCCAACAACAACAGTGAAATTGTGGAGTTTTCTGCTGCTGTAAATCCTGCTGATCATCTGTCTCAGCAGCAGGATGGTGATGAAAGGGCTAGTGTGCCACATTCCACTGTGGCCATCATGAGACTAGCTTCTTGAGGCAGTGATATGGGTCCATGACCTACTCCACATGGCACCCATACTCCTGGTCCTAGCTCCAGTGATGATGTTGAGAAAGCAGCAGCACCACCTAGCCAGTGAAAGCCATTCTTCTCCAGCTGTCCTCTCACTGAAATCAAGGTTATGGGAATGTAGCACCCTTGGGGATTGCACTGTGCACTATGTGTGACAAGGTAGTGGAAAGGAGAAAATAGGGGAAACATTGTGGCATAACCACCCTCATAAAGGATATGTAACATAAAGATCCTAACATTTATGTTAAGCATGCCAAAGCCAAACCCCCTAAAAAGAAATTGAGACAAGCTGATCTCACTGTTTCAACTTTCCAAAAGCCCAGAAGAATACTAGAGAAACCCCAGCCTGAGCCTGAAAGTGCAATGGCGAGCGTACACATGCATCTTCATTTTCTTTGCTTTAGTTTCTGGGCATGGGAAGATGTACCAATTGTTCGCATCCTGGTAGTCTCAGGGTCTTCTACCTCCTCCTCTGGCATACCATCTTTGCCAATGTTTCCTCCCCCACCTTCTGATAGTGAGTCTGTAAATGTGAAGATCTGGCAGTTTCTTTCCACCCACTGCACACTGTGTGGTTCACTGACCACACATGGCAATGTTGTGGAGAGTAATCAGATGCAAAGTATCAGGCAGCATCTGTGGACATGCCATCATGCTGAATATTCAAAGCTGGTGGCAGGGAGGATTCATTATTTTATTAAGTCTTCTCATCATGGCAGCTTGGCAAATAGAAGCATCAGAGTACCACTGTCTGTTTGAGTGTTGCTGAATGAGTAGTTCCATGGAGCAGCCTAATCTTGCGGCTGCTAAGACAAATCAGCAGCAGTTACAGCAGTGGAAAATGCCAGAATGTCCCAAGTGGCATTTACCCAAACACCATTATTCACGGTTGGCACTAGGTCATAGAGCAAATAATTTATTCTCAGTGCTTATTTTTTCTCAAAGCTGTTACAAGCTGACTACTGCAAACATTTTTTTTCTCTCAGGGCTTGTATGTTGAAAGCCTGAGTCCTGCAAAATAATTTGCAGGTCTTTATTTTGCAAGCCTGAGTCCTGCAAATGCATTTTTATCTCAGGGCTTGTTCTTGGCCAGCCCGAGTCTTGCAAAAAGTTATTTACTCAGGGCTTGTTTTTGACAAGCCTGAGTGCTGCAAACAATTGTTTTCTCAGAACTTTGGTATTGCACACACACATATTTTTCCAGATTTTCTCTCTGTAACCCTTCTGCTACACTGTCTAACCATTATTTTAACAAATATAAAAAAGAGGTTACAACCTACAATCAATTTGACAGATGCTTATAGTTGAACTTGAGTGGCATGGTTTATGTGTGTGTGTATATATATATATATATATATATATATATATATATATATGTCAAATGAATGAGTATTGCAGTATGTAATAATACCTTTTTATTGAACTTACATTCAATAATATAGAGACAAGCTTTTGACAGACAGGCTCCCTTTATCAAATCTAGAGCATACTTTAGACCTGATAAAGGAAGTCTGTCTCTCGAAAGCTTGTCTCTATATTATTGAATGTTAAATATATATTCATGACTCTTACAGCAATTACCTTAATCACCTCTGAGCTTAATGTAAGCTTTCCTTATTCTCAGTTAATCAGTTAAGCATTAATCAGTGGTCTTTACAGCAGTGGCCCGAACATTGGTAGATGGTAGCAACGATTGAAATCTGTCCAGCTCTTCCTCTTTATCTTCTGTGCTACTCTTAATAATATGTGCTGTGGCTTTCCCTGTCATGTGGTTTTGTGCACTTCTGCTATCTGATACTCAGATGGTATCAGATGTTGGATCATTTTTAGAAATTTTAATGTTTCATCACTACTGCTTGATAGCCATGTCGTCATTTACAGTATAACCCTCTGCACTGAAAATCATCACAGAGTCAACGCTTGATGGTGGGTAACTAAGGGTTTCCACTGCTGTTCATGGCAGTGTTGGACACAAACATTGCTTTGTTTGCCAGTAGTCCATGGGGTCATTCTTTCTGCCTAGAACGTAACTATCCTGTAAGTATGTTAAAACCATCTCTCATGCAGTGGGACCATTCCTAGGAGGTACACAATGTTCCTTTGTATCTGTTATCAACCCATACCCATCAGCACCACCACTACCACCACAAATGTTTAATTACAGCTCCTCAGGCAAATTCATTGCTAAATGGGATGACAATGATATGTTGGGAATGGGTTATTCTGGGTTATGTTGCTGCTCCTGCTGGTATACACCTTTTGCTGCCTTCTTTTTCACTAAGCTTTCTATCAGTTTTTTGGCCCTAACATTCCCTCTCTTATCATCCAGAATGCAACCCTCCACTCCATCAATAAGCATGTCTTTATATTCTTTGACAGAATCAAATTCCTGATTATCATTTTTTTTGTTGTGACAAATGAGTAACGATAGCCAAAAATTGTGACCTCAAACCAAAATCGATGAATAATGGCACTTCAGGCTTGGTGAATAATTTCCCGTGAAAATTCAGTATTTCCGTTTTTTTCACCTAGCTCATTCCATTGAAATCAATGGAAAAATTGAATTTAAACATAATACATTATAAATGTTATTTTATTTCCCAAAGGCATAGTATAAAAGGGATATGGGTGCCTGTGTTAGTGGAGTGTGGGGAACAGGGAATGTTTTTTGAGAGTTTGTTGACTGGTATTATAAAAACATTGTGGGACCTGCGCTTGTTAGTAGGGATGGGTGAAAATTTTTCCCTAAAACAGAAATTGGTGAATAATGGCACTTCCCACCTGGTGAATAATTTCCAGCAAAAAGTGCTGTTTTTCCACCTTTTTCATCTCATTCCTTTGAAATCAATGGGAACATTGAATTTACACACAACACATAACAAATATTATTTTACTTCCCAAAGACATAGTATAAATGGGGCACGAGGGTTTGTTTTGGGGGTTTCTTGACTGGTATTGGGGATCAGTTAATAAAAAAATCAATAAAATAAAATAATACATTTGTATGTAGACAGAAACCCCCTGATATAAGCTGCCACTGGGGTGGACTGATACTTGACTTGATAGAGTATTTTGTAGCGGATGATTTGTTAGATTTGTTGTTAGAGGCCCAAGCCCTGTGGACAGATTGATTTGTATGACTTAGACTTATTAGAGGCATAAGCCCTGAAGAAACACGGGTTTGTAGGACTTAAGCTTGTTTGGCACAAGCCCAAAGGAAACAGTGCGTTGTAGGATTTAGGCTTGTTAGAAACAAACCCCCAAAAACTGCTTATTTTTTGTAGGACTATGTTTTTTTTGTATTTATTTTAAAGCACAAGCCCTGAGAAAAAAATGCCCTTCTGGCCTAGTGCCAGCAGGTCATGTTTTCCAGTGGCCCCTGGCCATTGTCGAATGTCCTCCTGAGTCCATAATTGCGAAATTTGCAACTGCTGTTCTTGCTGCTGCTGCTGAGATGTTTAAGAAGCAGGATGATTAGGCAGTTGAAAGGGAATGGGATCAACAATAGCAATAACATCGGTGATGGATGATGAGGGTTCCACTTGCCACAACTAGCTCCAGTGATGCACCTGAGGTAGTAGCAGCACAATAAGTATCACCCAGTATATGTGGAGAAAAGAGGAAGTTGGCCAATAATTCTTCTCCAGCTGCTCCTCCTCCAAAATCATGGGTGTGTTGTTATTTGGATATAAATGTTTCCCTTCAAAGCAGAAACTGTGGCTCTCATCAGCAACTGCAATGTGCACAGTATCACTATACCCCTTGTACACATGACAACTTGCTGATCGTTTAATAGTAATGATGAACCCTCCCTGCCACCATCTTAGTATATTATGTGGGATGGACTCTCCTCAGATGCCACTTGGTGCCCTGCTTGCCATTCTCCTCCACCACACTGCCATGTGTGGTCAGTGCACCACACAGTGTGCAATTTGTGGACATGAATTGCCACATCCTAACATGTGGCTATCATTTGGCAGGGGAGGTAATGATGAACGAGGTAGATTGGCAGAAGATGTAGTTACCTTAGAGGAAGAAAGTGATGGTGAGCTAGTTGTTTCACTTGTCATGGAACTTCCAGTCTCTGCCTGGGTTTCTCTATTCTTCCTCCTCTCCAAGTCACCTCTTTTGCCTTTCTGGAGAGTCATGGGGTACAGCAACAGTAGTGCTTCATTTCTGTGGTGAGTGTTTGATTTTACATGTTTGATATAAATGTCATGATGTCTGTGTTTCATGTATGTTATCAGGGCGGTTGTGCCAAGGTGTGTTTCCACTTTTCCTCTTCTCACTGACTTGTCACAAATTGTGCACAGTGCCATTGGTGATGACTTCACTGTGCCTGACCCAAGAGAACAATAGTCCCACACCCATGACTTCAGGGGATAGGGATAGGGAACAGGTGGAGAAGAATGGCTTCTTTCTTCTTGTCCTCCACATTCCTCTTCACTTTCTGTGACAGTGGATAATGTTGCTGCTGTTGCTGCTACTGCCTCAGAATCAGCACTGCAACTAGGGCCAGGAGTATTGCTGTCGCATTCCCATTGTGTCCATGGTGGTCTGTGGCACACTAGCTTGCTCCTCACCATCCTGCTGCCCTTGCAACTCAGCAGCAGCAGGAATTAGTGCAGTTGCAAATTCCCAAACACACTGCTGGTGGTGATATCACCCCAGCTTCTCCACCATCATCATCATCACCACCACCACCACCACCACTAGTCCCTCATCTCACTGCCGGTGGTATTATTATTTCTACCCCTGGTATCCACCAACATTTCTGGATTCTTCAGATCATGTTCTACTTGGACACTGTAGTGAAGGGAAGGGGACCCCCAGGGCCAGAGGAATAGTGTGGTCTTCCTTGACCGCTAGTCTGGATGCTCTCAAATGCTGCTTCACCATTACTGCTACTACTACTAACACCAACCACATCAAGTTCAGCCCAGAGTCTTCCTCCTCACAGTCACTATTAATGAGGATATTGATTACCCCCTCCTACACTCCTAACATTAACAAGTTTCTGGACCTTCTAAGTAGTATTAGTACTAGCACTGGCAGTACTGCTTTGGGAAGGCAAGTGTGACTTAGGGTCCCCTGCTGTCACACTTGGCATCATCTTCTCCTTCCTCCTCCTGAGTATTATAAGATACAATAGCAGCAGCTTCACCACTGGTGGAATCAGGTTCAGAACTGGCAATGTACAGCACTGGTTGCAGCAGGGGCAGCACGTCTGAGAGCAGGCACATTATTGGTGGCAGCAGGTTCAGCACTGACAGCAGGCACAGCACTGGTGGTAGTAGGGGCAGCATGTCTGACAGCAGGCACAGTACTGGTATCAGCAGGTTCAGCACTGGCAGCAGGCACAGCACTGGTTACAGCAGGGGCAGCACTTATGACATCAGGTACAGTATTGGTGGCAGCAGGTTCAGCATTGGCAGCGGCACAACACTGTTTGCAGAAGGGGCAGCAAGTCTGAAAGAAGTCACAGTACTGGTGGCAGCAGGCACAGCACTGGTGGAAGCAAGGGCAGCACATCTGGCAGCATGTACATCAATGCTGGCATCACGGCAGCATGTCTGGCAGCAAGCACAGGCAGCTGACTTGTTCTGCTTTCAGGGGCAGAAGCAGGGGCAGCACATCTGGCAGCAGGTACAGCAATGGTTGCAGCAGGGGCAGCACTAGTGGCAGCAGGGGCAGCATGTTTGACAGCAGACACAGCAATGGTGGTAGCAGTAGCAGGGGCCGCTTGTCTGACAGCACTAGTGGAAGCAGGGGCAACACATCTGGCAGCAGGTACAGCAATGGTGGCAGCAGGACATCAAGTCTGGCAGCAGGCACAGGCATCTGACCTGTCCTGCTCTCACTACTACCCTTTTCTTTCTCCCTTCCCATTAAATTCCCCAAGACCCCTGGGTAGATATAGGGGGACTGGACAGCACTGGTTCTGTAGTGCTAACTTCCGCCTCCTCCTCCTCCTTAAACTCAGTGGACACATAAGGGTCCTTCCAATTCCTCCTTTTACTATTTTTAAGTTTTAGCAAAGTGATAGCTGTAACTATGAGCCTCCCCTGTCTCAGTTTTTCAAAAAGATCAGAGCAGAACAGCAGCAGAATGTCTATCTTGCTCAGTAGGTGCTTCTGTTGTGTTTCACTTCCTGGAATATGTCATGTTTTTATAGTGAAAAGGCATACAATACGTAAATCAATGGGCGGAAACTTTCTAGCCATTAAAAAATGGCAAAGAATTTTGGCCAATGGGCGAAAAATGCAAAGATTTTAATTGCTGGTTTTAAAGTGGATTTTTCCCATGAACAAGCAGAGAAGAACATGGTTTTCACTGGATTTCTCAGGGTGAACTCGGCAAGAGCTTTCGCCAACTCCTACTTGTTAGGAACAATCCCCCAAAAGTTTTATTTTTTTGTAGGCCTCTGTTGTTTTTTTTTTTTAAAGAACAAACCCTGAGGAAAAAAATACCATGCTGTCCTAATGCCAGCAAGTCATATTGTGTTGGCAGTGGCCACTGGCCATTGTCAAATGCGGATGTAATTGAGGAATTTGCAACTGCTGTTGAGTTGTTGGGATCAACAACAGAAGTAACATGGGTGATAGATGATGAAGGTTCCACTTGCGATGACTAGCTCCAGTGATGTGCCTGAGGTAGTAGCAGCACCATAACTAGACCCAACCACTTCAGATATATGTGGAGAAAAGAAGACGTTGGCTAATAATGCTTCTTTACCTCCTCATCCACCAAAATCATGGGTGTGTTGTTAGAATATACATTTTTCTCTTGACAGCAGGAACTGTGCCTCTCATCAGCAACTGCAACGTGCACAGTGTGTGTGATAAATAAGGGAAGGACTGGGAATAATGGGGACATCTGGACTCACATCAGACACGTTGCATAACTGTGACCAAACACCATGACGATTAGGGTTCCCAATGTGACCAACAGCGGTGCCTGATTTCTTTGGTGGGTGTTTGGCTTTAACACGTTTCACTTAAATGTCATGATGTCTGTGTTTCATGTGAGTTATCAGGGCGGTTGTGTCAAGGTTCGTTCCCTCCTTCCCCTTTTCACTGACTTGTCATAAATTGTATATATATATATATATGTATATATATATATATATATCGTGTTGAGATGGGGTGTAATCTCAATTTGAAAACAGTAATGTAACACCGCAGGTCTAAATAAAGTACAAAACCTCTGAAAAGAAGAAAAATGGTGGACTGGGGAAAAAACCAGGGACCCCTAAGAATGTCATAGGGAAATAAACCTCACAGCTATAGGGGGATACCTGGTAACCCCCTCCCCAAAAAGAGACCAGTTCAGTGTAAATTAGGGATTCTGATATACTAAAATATTATCTTTATTAATTAAATTAAAAGACACAAACACAAGTAACTAGGGTAACATTCTTAATTGTGTGTCCCCTTAAAAACATGGTACAGCCAAAAGTGACTACCTAGCCTCCTAATATGTAAAATCCAGCCTAGATTCTCTCTGCAGTGATCAGTACAATCTGTATGTAATATGGAACCTATTAAAGCTATAAGCTCAAGCTATAGTTCTACAAATCAATATATCGCTATGGGAGCCGCTTTACAGTCAAAGATAAATACTGGATAACTGCAAGTGTCATGAGAGACTATTCCATAACCACGTGACACATCTCACCGTGGTATATTAGTCATATCTGTAACTCTCTAATGCTATGTAAGCCCTCCTTATTATACAATGTAAGCCCTCCTTATTAGTTACCAGGCCTCAGTGTTAAATCTCTCATCCATATCTACTGCAAGTACCTTACTTTCCTGGTGATTAATGGACCACTCGAGATTTCTGCCACCTTTGTTAATAAGGTCCGGCATGAATATTCATATAAAGATTAAGTTAGCAGTGTATACAAACTTTCAGTCCCTTGACATCCAACTCATTAATTAGGTTGGTTGTCTAGTATCAATCTCACCCTGTTGGCTCCCTAGCTCATCAGGAACAGCTCAGCTATTCTTGAAACGTAGTATCTTACAGGCGACTTCAACTTCAGCTACTTATCATTGATTCAATCTGCATATAAGTATAATTAATCACTTAACACTGTATTGAATCTAACAGTCCCTAGACATCCAACTCATTGTTCAGGTTGGTTGTCTCGTAACAATCTCACCCTGTCTGCTCTCTTCCTTTTAAGGTATAATTCTACCATTCATGCTACATAGTATCTTGTTTGTTTGAAACAGCAACAATGTCTATAGTAGTAGTTAAAGTATCAAACAGGGTACATTCAATTAGACCCCTCAATATGCAGCTGCACAGATACTTTAACTACTATGTTCTGTACAGTCACATATTGAGGGGTCTAATTGAATGTACCCTGTTTGATGCTTTAACTACTATCTTCTAAAAAATAATATCGGTGGTTAAAATTAAACTGCGTGATTAATGATAAACAGCGGACATTGTTGCTGTTTCATACAAACAAGATACTATGTAGCAGGAATGGTAGAATTGTTCCCTAAAAGGAAGAGAGCAGGCAGGGTGAGATTGTTACAAGACCACCTACCTGAACAATGAGTTGGATGTCTAGGGACTGCTAGACTCAATACAGTGTTAAGTGACTAATTATACTTATATGCAGATCGAATCAACGACAAGTAGCTGAAGTTATAGTTGCCTGTAAGATACTAAGCTGAGCTGTTCCTGATGAGCTAGGTAGCTGATGGGATGAGACTGATACTAGACAACCTACCTAATTAATGAGTTGGATGTCAAGGGACTGAAAGTTTGTATACACTGCTGAGTGACTATTTATATGAGTATTCATGCCGGACCTTATTAACAAAGGCGGCAGAAATCTCGAGTGGTCCATTAATCACCAGGAAAGTAAGGTACTTGCAGTAGATACGGATGAGAGATTTAACGCTTAGGCCTGGTAACTAATAAGGAGGGTTTACATTGTGTTTGATTACCTAAGGCATAGCGTTAGAGAGTAATGGGTATGACTAATATACCACGGTGAGATGTGTCACGTGGTTATGGAATAGTCTTTCATGACGCTTTCAGTTATCCGGTATTTATCTTTGACTGTAAAGCGGCTCCCATAGCGATATATTGATTTGTAGGACTATAGCTTGAGCTTATAGCTTTAATTGGTTGCATATTACATACAGATTGTACTGATCACTGTAGAGAGAATCTAGGCTGGATTTTACATATTAGGAGGCTAGGTAGTCAATTTTGGCTGTACCATGTTTCTAAGGGGACACACAATTAAAGGGATAGTAATGTTTCATAATAAAAGCAACTCTAATTAATCATCATAGTATTTGGACTTTGGAGAGTGTTATTTCAATTCTGTCAGAGCTGTACATCAAGAGTAATTCAATGACAAAGTATCCCCCTTCTGCCCCTTTTACTGATGTAACACTGCTCAGCCAGAGCAGAAGGAAGGTGCCCAGGTAGATTGCAGAGAGGGATACTCTTCAATTAAGATAAGGGAAAAACCTGAAAAACTTGTCAAGGGGGGCAGGGCTTTCATTTTTCTCATAGAAAGAATATTGTCCCCTTCTGTTATATGTCTGGTCTATGGACGGCATTCCACATCTGAGAAGAGATGGGTTACAATAGGTAAAAAGGGTGGGAGAGGAAACTTTGCTTGTGAATATCTCTCAAACCATAAAGGTTTGAGAGATAAAACTTATATCGTTCTTCATGTTTTTAATGCCTACAAAATAAAATAAAGATAAAACAAAGTATTACTATCCCTTTAAGAGTGTTATCCTAGTTATTGTGTTTGTGTCTTTTAATTTAATTAATAAAGGTAATATTTTAGTATATCAGACTCCCTAATTTACACTGAACTGGTCTCTTTTTGGGGAGGGGGTTGCCAGGTATCCCCCTATAGCTGTGAGGTTTATTGCCCTATGGCAATTTATACACAAAACCTATATATAGGGTGATATAGGGGGACTGGTCAGCATTGGGTCTGGGGAACCAGGGTATCCAAATCATTTCATGTTTGTGGTAGTGGTCACTTTCTCTTCCTCATACTCACTGAACTCATAACGGTCCTTCCAGCTCATCTTTTTACTGTTATTAAACTTGCTCATAGTGATAGCAGTCACTATGAGGCCTCTCCTGCCTCAATTTTGCAAACCAGCTCACAGCACAACTGCCTAGCACCTCTCTCTTGCCTTGTAGCTGCTTGTATTGTGTTTCACTTCCTAGAAAATAGCATGTTTGTTATAGAGAAAAGGTGAAAAACATGTGATTAAAGGGGAGAAAACTTTCTATCCACTGAAAAATTGTGAAACATTTTTGCCAATGGGTGAAAACTTTGAAGATTTTATTCAAAGCAGATTTTCCCATGAAAAAGTGCATAACAATGTGGTTTTCACAGATATTTTTGTGGGGAAATGACAGTACCTTTAGCCCAGTTGATTAGAGAGGATAGGAAAAGGCTGATGTTCTAAACACTTTCATTGCATCAGTATATACAGGGGATTAAATTATGGTAAAAGGGCCTCAAAAAGTAACAAATAAAACCATACCATTATCAGATATTGGGTTAACACAAGAAAAGTTCATGGAAAGACTGAACACAATTAAGTCTGACAAATCATTGGGTCCTGATGGAATATATCCAAGGGTTATTCAGGAACTCAGTGCAGTGTTAGTAAGACCTTAATAAGATTCTCTCCACAGGTTCAGTGCCACAAGACTGGCATAAAGCCAATCTAGTGTCTCTATTTAAGAAGGGAACTAAAACAGAACCTGGGAATTACAGACCTCTGTAGTGGGAAAACTTCTAGAAGGAATAATAAGGGATTATATTCAGGATTACACCACAAAAAATGCAATTATTATCAGGAATCAACATGGTGTTATGAGGAATAGATCATGCCAATCTAATCTTTTCAGCTTATATGAAGAAGGAAATAGTAACCTAGATAAAGGTATCACAGTGCCCGTGATTGCTGCAATTCAGTGTCTATCACCTGTAGGGGGCTCCCATTGGCTGTCTGCCTTCAGCCCGCCTCACATTGCCTTTTTAACCCCTTAGTGACAGCCGCGTTCGTACGCGGCTGTCACCTTAACGTCCAAGGAACATTTTTTTTTAAACGAGTCCGGAGTCTCCGAGCGGCGTGCAGCCGCACGGAGATGCGGACTTCCGTGACTTACCAGGTACGTCCTCTGTCACTAAGTGACAGTTTCTGCGGGACGTACCTGGTAAGTCATATGTCGTTAAGGAGTTAAACTCAGTCTGGGCCCCCTCTGGTTGCCCTTTCGTGGTGTCTTTGACAGCATCCACTTCCTCCATTCTACCATAGCTGTTTGGGCCTGTTCCTGAGTTCCTGAGTCGATCTGCTCCTGAGTTCCTGCCTGCCTGTCAGCTCCAGTCTGGTTCCGGTTGTTCTCATCAGTGCTGATGTTCCGGTTGCCAGTCTGCTTAGCCACGCTTGATCCGGTTGATCGTCTCTGCCTGGTTCCTGTTGTTTTTGCTTCCAGTTACAGCGTCTGAGGCAACATTGCTCTTCTCTCGCTCCAGCGACATTTCTGCCCGTTGGTTCCAGCGTGTGGACACTGGTTTGCTTCATTAAGCCTTGAGGCTTACATTACAGCCTGTTGGTCCCAGCATGCGGACGCTGGTTTACTCCATTAGCCTTGCGGCTTACTTTACAGCCTGTTGGTCCCAGCGTGCGGACGCTGCTTTACTCCATTAGCCTTGCGGCTCACATTACAGTCTGTTGGTCCCAGCGTGCGGATGCTGGTTTACTCCATTAGCTTTGCTGCTCACATTACAGTCTGTTGGTTCCAGTGTGCGGACGCTGGTTATCTCCATTAAGCCTTGCGGCTCACATTGCAGTCTGTTGGTCCCAGCGTGCGGACGCTGGTTTACTCCATTAGCCTTGCTTCTCACATTACAGTATGTTGGTCCCAGTGTGCGGACGCTGGTTTGCTCCACTAGCCTTGTGAATCTCTTCCTGCCTGTAAGTTCCTGACATAGGGTGCTGGTTTACTCCCTGACTTTCAGTCAGGTACCTGGTAGTCCCGAGTGCGCTGTCCAGTCCTAACAGCATTTATTCCTACAGTTTTGGGCACGAGAGTTTCTGATTACAGTGAGACCGCTTGACCTGTTAACTTCTATTTTCCATCTTATTGTCATTGTCATCTGACAGTCATTAGGTCACGGTGGTTGTCACCTTCCTGTGGGCTGCCTTGCCCGGTACTGGTAAGGCCGGTAGAACCTTTCGCGTTGCCACCTTTAGGTTGCCTTACCCGGTACTGGCAGGGCCAGTAGAGCCTACTCCTTGTTATTCCATCAGGCTGCCTTGCCTGGTATATTGGTAAGGCCGGTAAAACCGTTTACGTTACCATCTCACGGTTGCCTTACCCGGTATTGGCAAGGCCGGTAGAGCCTACTCCTTGTTATCTCCTCAGGCTGCCTTGCCCAGTATATTGGCTGGGCCGGTAGAGCCTTTGTTCCAGACTCACCTGGGTTGCTTTGCCCAGTATTATTGGCAAGGCCGGTAGAACCTATGTCTATTGTCATTATCTTCTATGTATTGTTTGTATGTGTATGAAATCCCTATGGGATTGCCTTTAATTTTTCAATAAAGTTATGTTTTTACCTAAACCTTATGTCTGAGAGTCTTAACAAACCGTGACAAAAGGTAAAGCAGTTGATATAGATTATCTAGATTTTGCAAAGGCATTTGATACAGTGCCACACAGAAGGCTGGTGTATAAAATAAGGAAATTGGTTCTAGGGGCTAACCTTTACCATTGGATAGAGGATCTTGCTCAAAACATACAAACATGTCCTTGACCAGCTGGTGCATGTCTGAATGTTCATTATTGTAAGATTCCTCTCCCATGCTCCTCAGTTTTTTCTGCAATAAATATATTAGTTGAAGAACTTTGCAAATTCCTGCCACTATGTGACTAACCAGCATGATTGCCTCCTCAAAACATTCCAGCAGCTCACAAACATCGCATATTAGTTGACATTGTTCAGGTGACAAAGAGGCTCACTCCAAAGCTTACAGTTTTGAATTGTGTACACACTAATGGGCTTATTCTGCTCGTATAAACACTCCAGCATGTACAAATCAGAATTCCACCTTGTAGGGAGCTGAGACCTCAATTTTCAGCTGGTGATGAGTCAGCTTGGCCCATAACGAGTTGCGTTCACTATAGGAGTGGCTAAAATGGGCACAGATTTTGTGGGAAACATTCAGCATCTCTCTGGGGGTCTCAGATTCTGCTAGGAATCTGGTCACAACTAAATTTAGCTTCTCTCCAGAGAGCTGAGCACTCAATATTAAAAAGTTAAAACTTGGCTTTTAATACGACAAGGATAAAATCTGATGTTTCAGTCCTGTATAGGGACTTTCCTCAGGTATAACAAAATTACAGACCGGATTCCCGGACGTCACGCCGGCACCAAGCTCAACAATAGATAGGTTATAAGGCAGACCGGGAAGCCTGTCTGTAATTTTGTTATCCATGAGGAAAGTGCTCGACTCTCTGGAGAGAAGCCTTGTCCAATTCTTCAACTACCGCAATTAACGATTGAGTGTGTGTGGTAGTACAGCGGAGTGAGATTTGCACAACTAAATTTAGCACATGGGCAATGCAGGCTACATACACCATTTCAACTATTCTCAACACAGCTGTTGGAGCTGTTATCAGCAGACACTAAACCTGCTTTCAAGAAGTTAGGTACAAGCCATTTCTCTATCACCTGCTGTAGTTTACGTAATAAAGCTATGGCTTTCTGGACTGTCTCTCAAAACCCTGCATGTACAAAGTGGTGTGCCAGTGGTATGGGCTATTCTGCTGCTGTCTTTTAATCATATCTCCAGAACTAGAGGCAAGATTAATGGCTGTTACCTAATGTTCTAAGCTATTTTTTCCTTCTGGTGGAGGGATGGAAACCTAGTTAGCAGTGACAGTTGTCACCTGGTGTCAGGTGGATTTTCTTGCCCATGAGATTTCCAGCCCTTTGCCTCCCACACTAGTCAGTTGTTTGTACAATTCTGGCACAGCCATCCTTGAAAAATAACTGTGACAGCGAGGAGCTACACATTACATCAGTTCTATAAATCCTTCTTTTTCCACAACGGAATACAGCAGCATATCCACTGTCAACATTTTATTAATTTTGCCATTCCACAGGCATACGTTGGGATTATTTCTGGGAAGTTTTTGACTCCCAGTAAGTATGGGTTGGCAATACATGGCATAAGCACCATGTAACTTTATTTCTTTAAAAACATGGCTAAAGGAGGTAATGTTGGCACAGCAGCATTTGTCTGCTGTAGGAAAAGACAACATCCATAGACTGTAATCTCATTTTAGGAGTCATATTTTGCTACAGTAGGAGTCATAGGTGTTATAGCAAATGAACAACCCCTCTCTGACATACCAGCATCAGACTTCTCTTGTGTGTCCCAGAGCCCCAGGCATTTTTAGGAGTGTTTCTGCTGCTTCTAGTTGTGGCACCTCTGACTTGTTGATGTTGCGTCTCCTAGTAAGACCTGTGGTTGTTCTTCAGGTGGGATTTCAAAACAGATTCCTAGGTACAAGTCTTCTTTCCCCCTGCTCACATGCATTTTACACAGGCAACAGATAGCAACATGTTTATCATTTGAGTCAAGAGTGAAGTATCTTCATACTATGGACATCATAGACTGAGGGGTTCCTGATGGACTGATACTACTACTTGGGCTAGATGTTGTTGCAATTGCATTCCTACTACTAGGCGTCAAAGGTGTTGCTGTTCCAACAGTAGCAGAGGAACTAATCTTAGCTAGTCTTGTGGATGCTGATAATCTGTTGTGGTTGCTGCTGGTTACTCAACACTAGTGTGTGTGAGTTGGGCTTGGATTTGGAAGCAGTGATAATGCTGATGATGACTGACAGGATGACTGGGTATTTTTTGGCATTGTTGCTTGTCCAGTGTCAGACTTTCCAATTGTTTTCACAAACAGTTAATAGACAGGTACAGTGCTCCTTTTCAGGGGTGGAAGATTGAACCTTTGCCTTTCAGGTAACCTCCTGGCCATGCCATTATCTCTCTCACTTTCATCTTCATCTATATCTGAGGAAGTGGAGATAGAGCAATATATCCTAGATTCTATATCGTCATCATCAGTGATTAGTAATTCTCAGCATCGCCCACTGCTTATTCCCCATTACTTTTATATTTCTTTAGGCTTTTAGAGGTTAAACTATGTATTTTTACTTTTCCCCTTGGAAGAATTTTTGCAATGTTTGCTACTGCTTCCAGGACAGGTGTTTTCTTGCTCGTTGTCTTACTGCCAGATGCAGCAGTTTGTAAGGCTGCTACACCTTCTACTCCTTCATCAACACTAGAATGTTACTCGCTGTCATCATCAGTGTTCTTTGTATATTTTTTTAGATGGTTTATTAATAGTACTGGGGCTAGAGGTGACAAACTGCCTCCTTAGGAGAAGAGTGAACTCCATAATTTTTTTGCACATGCTGAGCTGCAGTAAGTTTTTGGACCACCACTTTTCTCACATGTCCCTGCATGGCTCCTACTCCTTTCACCCCCCTCTACACTTGTGCATTTGCTGGACATTACTCAACTACTCTGTGTGCTTTTCCTGTAACATACACAACAAAACTGGTTGTGTATGATGTCTTTCTACAAAATACTCTGTCCCATCCAGTATCAGTCTGTCACAGCTCACATCAGGGTCCCTATCTTTGTCACCTATCATTTTTTTTACACACTTCAAAATTAATTGTATGCTAAAAAATGCAACAAAGTATGGTAGATAAAATGGGAGAACTAAAATTGCTGGTGATTAATGAACATTTGGACATAACTAGCATAACTGAAACATGGTGGAATGATACACATGACTGGGCTTAAATATAAGGGCTATTCCCTGTTTAGGAAAGACAGGATGAATAGAAAAGTGGGAGGAGTTTGTTTATATTTGAAACCAGAGCTAAATCCAATTTTAAGGGGTGATATTAGTGAGGAAACTGCCATAAAGTGGAGTCCTTGTGGTAAACTGAGACTAAATGTAGTGTAAAAAGTAGAAAAAAAGGTGTTGGTGGGTATATGCTACAAACCAGAAAATATTGATGAGAATGTTGAGGTCCAACGGTTATTGCAAATAAGGAAAGCTGTGGAGATTGGGCATACTATAATTATGGGAGATTTTAACTATCCAGTTGTCATCTGGAAAAATGAGACCTGTCAGAGTGCTAACGAAAGAAATAACAATGTATTGGACCTAGCGATAACGAATAACATAAACATGGTATCCATTTTAAGGTAATTGAACATTTGGGAAACAGTGATCAGATCACAACATGGTTACATTTGAGATCAGTTTGGCAAAGCAAAACTTTATAGGTTCGACCAAAACCCTTAATTTTAAAAAAGCTAACTTCAAATTGTCAGGAGCTTCAACGTAACACATAGACTGGAATAAATTATTTAAAGGAAAAAATACTGAGGAAAATGGTCAGAATTCAAATATAGGTTGCAGAAATGTACCCAACAGTATATACCAGTGGGGAACAAATGCAAAAGAAGTAGATCACAACCAAGGTGGAAATGGCAAGGGAAAAAAGCATTTAAACTATTTAAGTCTGAAGAAACAGAACATTCTTTCTCAAAATACAGGGAGTTCAACAAAGATTGCAAAAAGGCAATTAGTGTAGCAAAAATAATGAAACTCTAATTGCAATGGAGAGCAAGACTAATCCCAAAAAGTTTTTCAAACATATAAATGACAAAAGAAACTTAAGAGGAAGTGCACTGGATCTTTCAAAAATGAGATGGTGAGTTGATTAGAGAGGATAAGGAAAAGGCCGATGTTCTAAACAATTTATTTGCATCAGTATATACAAGGGAACAAGGAATGATAGAAGAGCCTCATCAAGTAAAAAATAAAACAATACAATTATTAGATACTGAGTTAACACAAGAAAAGGTCATGGGAAGATTGAATAAAATTAACACTGACAAAGAACCAGCTCCTGATGGTATACATACAAGGGTTCTTAAGGAACTCAGTGCAATGTTAGCAAAACCCCTCTTTTTACTCTTTAAATGTTATCTTACCATAGGTTCAGTGCCACAAGATTGGCGTAGTAGTGCCTATATTTAACCCTTTCAGTGCCAGCAATGTGTTGCGTACTGCTCTGGCATTGAATGGGTTAAGAAGGGAACTAAAACAGACCCTGGGAATTATAGACCTGTGAATTTGACCTCTGTAGTGGGAAAACTACTAGAAGGGATAATAATTAGTGATGATCGAGCACCCCAATGCTCGGGTGTTCGGGTGCTCTGACCGAGCGCCCCCGGAGGCTCGAGTGCTCGGCCGAGCACCCGAGCCCCATTGAAGTCAATGGGAGGACTCGAGCATTACACCAGGCACCCCCTGCTCTGATGAGGGGAGGGTGCCTGGTCCATAGGAAAAGGGCAGAAAATGATGGAAACACCACAGAAATGGTTCAGGGACAGCATAGGGAGGATGTCTGGATGCATCTTGGACTCCAACATCGCTGCTGGGAACGATCTTTCGCCCGTAGTACGCCATTTTTACAGAGTGACCGTAAAACACACAAAAAGGCAGATAAAAATGACTTTAGGCGAAAAATTGTTACCAAACAGTATTTGCTGTATATTTACTTGTATATCATCTGCAAATTCTGCAAAAAATTTCATCGATTTTTCGGAACTGGGGCCATGATTAAGAGGGAAACGTGCGCAGAGGCAAATTCTCCCAAAAATTTCCTCGATTTTTCTGAACTGAGGCCATGATTAAGAGGGAAACGTGCGCAGAGGCAAATTCTCCCAAAAATTTCCTTGATTTTTCTGAACTGAGGCCATGATTAAGAGGGAAACGTGCGCAGAGGCAAATTCTCCCAAAAATTTCCTCGATTTTTCTGAACTGGGGCCATGATTAAGAGGGAAACGTGCGCTGAGCCGACCATCTAAAACATTATGGGTGAGGGTCTGCTGCGGAGCTGACCATCCTAAACATTATATGCGAAGGCCCGCTAGTGAGCTGACGCTATAAAACATTATATGAGAGGGCCCGCTAGAGAGCTGACCCAATAAAACATTATATGAGAAGGCCCGCTGGTGAGCTGACCTATACAAAAATTGTCAAACTGCGCCCGCTGGTGAGCTGGCCCTATATAAAAATTATATCACTGGGCCCGCTGGTGAGCTGGCCCTATATAAAAATTATATCACTGGGCATATGGAAGAGAGTAAACCATATACCCGTTTTTTGGGTTGAAGGGGTGAATGGGAATACAGAGTATTCCCATCATTGTAAATAACATATATAAAGTGACTTTATGTTCCCCCGGGGCTTTCCTCCAGTGGAGTGGAGAAGTCAGGGGAAATCCAGGCCTTGTTCATTTTTATAAGTGTCAACCTATCAGCATTTTCGGTGGAAAGGCGGATACGCTTATCTGTTATGATGCCACCAGCAGCACTAAATACCCGCTCAGACAGAACGCTGGCGGCAGGGCAGGCCAGCACCTCCAAGGCGTAGAGTGCCAGTTCATACCACGTGTCCAGCTTGGACACCCAGTAGTTGTAAGGCACAGAGGGATCATTGAGGACGCTGACACGGTCTGCTACGTACTCATTCACCATCTTCCAAAACTTTTCCATCCTTGTGACACTAGGCTGCGCATCAGGGTGAGGGTGCTGGCGGGGTGTCATGAAGGTGTCCCACGCCTTGGAGAGTGTTGCCCTGCCTTTGTCGGAACTGCTGTGTGCTCCCCTTTTCTCCCCTTCTCGGTTGGCCAAGGTAGCACGTACTCTGCCGCCAGCGTTGTCAGATGGAAAATTTTGGAGCAATTTTTCGACAAGAACCTTCTGGTATTGCACCATTTTGCTTGTCCTCTCCACCGGAGGAATGAGAGATGAGAAATTCTCTTTGTAGCGGGGGTCCAGAAGGGTGAACACCCAGTAATCCGTGTTGTCTAAAATGCGTATAACGCGTGGGTCACGGGAAAGGCAGCCTAACATAAAGTCAGCCATGTGTGCCAGAGTACCAACAGGCAAGATTTCGCTGTCCTCACCAGGTGGATGACTCTCAATCTCCTCATCCTCTTCCTCCTCTTCTGCCCACCCACGCTGAAGAGATGGAACTAAAGTTCCATGGCTACCCTCTGTAGCGGAGGCAACCGTGTCTTCCTCCTCCTCCTCCTCCTCCTCCGCCTCCTCCAATTGTCGCTGAGAAGATGAAGTGAGGGTGCTCTGTCTATCACCTTGTGTAAGCTCTTCCTCCCCCATTTCCACCTCTTCCACATGCAAAGCGTCGGTTTTAATTGTGAGCAGCGAGCGTTTCAGTAGACACAGAAGTGGGATGGTTACACTGATAATAGCGTTATCGCCGCTCACCATCTGTGTCGATTCCTCAAAATTGCGTAAAACCTCACAGAGGTCTGACATCCATTCCCACTCCTCACTTCTGATTACAGGAAGTTGAACGGAGAGGCGACGACCGTGTAACAGCTGGTACTCCACTACTGCCCTCTGCTGCTCACAAAGCCGGGCCAACATGTGGAAGGTGGAGTTCCAGCGCGTGCTCACGTCACACAGCAGCCGGTGAGCTGGCAATTGTAAGCGCTGCTGCAGCTTCAACAGGCCGGCTGAAGCTGTAGATGACTTACGGAAATGTGCACACACGCGGCGCACCTTGGTCAAGAGATCATGCAAATTGGGGTAGGTTTTTAGAAATCGCTGAACCACTAAATTAAATACATGCGCTAGGCATGGTACGTGTGTGAGCTTGCCGAGCTCCAAAGCCGCCACCAAGTTACGCCCATTATCACACACAACCATGCCTGGTTGCAGGTTGAGTGGCGAGAGCCACTGCTCGGTCTGGTGACTAATCCCCTGCAACAGCTCTGAGGCCGTGTGCTGTTTGTCCCAAAGGCAGATCAGCTTCAGCACGGCCTGTTGACACTTCCCCACTGCAGTGCTACACTGCTTCCAGCTACCGGCTGATGGGTGAGTGGCGCTGCGCGCAGAGAATTCGGAGGTGGAAACGGAGGAGGAGGAGCCAATAACGTAGGTGCTGGCGGAAACCCTGATGGAGGTAGGGCCCGCAATCCTCGGCGTGGGTAGCACCTGTGCCATCCCAGGGTCCGAGTCGCTCCCAGCCTCCACGACATTCACCCAGTGTGCCGTCAGGGAAATGTAGCGTCCCTGGCCACAAGCACTTGTCCATGTGTCAGTCGTTAAGTGGACCTTCCCAGTAACTGCATTGGTCAGGGCACGGGTGATGTTACGGGACACATGGTGGTGTAAGGCGGGGACAGCACACCGGGAAAAGTAGTGGCGGCTGGGGACTGCGTACCGAGGGACAGCTGCTGCCATCAGGCTGCGGAAGGACTCAGTCTCCACAAGCCTAAATGGCAGCATTTCGATGGCCAGTAATTTGGAAAGGTGTGAGGTTAGTGCTATGGCCTGTGGGTGGGTGGCTGGGTATTTTCGCTTGCGCTCAAATGCCTGGGGTAACGACATTTGGACGCTGTGCTGGGACAGGGAAGTGGATGTGGTCGCTGATGGTGCTTCAGATGGTACAGGTGCAGGGCGGGAGGTATGCGGGCCTGCGCCTTCGACAGGCGATTGGCCGGCACCGAAAACAGGGGAAGAGGAGGCAGTGGTGTGGCCTGCAGACACAGATGGGCGATCCGGGCGTTCCTCCCACTTATTACGGTGCTTGGATGCCATGTGTCGGATCATGCTGGTGGTGGTGAGGTTTCTAGTGTTCATGCCTCGGCTCATTCTGGTGTGGCACAGGTTGCAAACTACAATTCTTTTGTCGTCCGCACTTTCCTTAAAAAAACGCCATACTGCGGAACACCTACCCCTTGGCAAGGGAGATTTACGCAAGGGGGTGCTCCGTGGAACATTTGCGGGCCGGTTTGGTGCGGTCCGCCTTCTTTCTGTAGCCACACCACTGCCTCTTCCAGCCTGTTGCGGTGCTGCAGATGGCTCACCCTCAGGACTGCTGTCATCGCTCGGCTCTACACCTTCCCAGGTGGGGTCAGTCACCTCATCGTCCACCAAGTCCTCCTCCACTTCCTCACTCTGATCATCCTCCTCATGTCTTGATCCCACCACATACTCAGTCATTGACACCTGTATATCATCCTCCTCATCAAGGTCTTGAGACAGTAATAGTGGTTGATTTAATGGCAACTGTGTCTCATCATCATCATCATCCACTTCCTTTGACCTTAAATGCCGTACACCTCTGTCATCTTCTTGTGATTGGTTACCCTCTAGAGGTTGTGAATCAGGGCACAAGATGTCATGTTCCTCTGCAAGCGTGCTTGGAGAGAGGTTCAAATTAAGGATTGGTGATGAGACGAGCTCCTCACTTTATCCCAGTGTGGGATCACTTCTTTGACCAGATCCTCTATGGTGGGAGGAAGGATGATCAGGGTGAGGATTATGTTGACCAGACTCTTGGCTACTGAGAGTGGACTTGGTGGAAGACAGGGTGGTGCTTAACCGACTGGAAGCAGTATCAGCTGACATCCAACCGACCACCTGTTCGAAGTGGTCGGACCTCGAGAGTGATGTCCTGCGACGCACTGTAAACTGAGACATGAAGCTAGGTATGGTGGATGTCTTTCTGTCTTGTGCTCTGGCACCAGGCACAGTTTCTACGCGTCCTGACCCGCGCCCTGAACTATCAGGATCACGTCCACTTCCCCGTCCCTTTTTACCCGCCTTCTTCATATTACACGGAATATGTGCTGCAAATCTGCAACTTTGCACAGTAAACAGAATGTTCTCCTAATATGCAACTTTGCACACTAAACAGAATGTGCTTCTTAACTGCGGCTCGGCACAGTGAATGGAATATGTGACTTTGAAATTTTACAGTTTGCACAGTTAACAGAATGTTCTCCTAATATGCAACTTTGCACACTAAACAGAATGTGCTTCTTAACTGCGGCTACGCACAGTGAATGGAATATGTGACTTTGATATTTTACAGTTTGCACAGTTAACAGAATGTTCTCCTAATATGCAACTTTGCACACTAAACAGAATGTGCTTCTTAACTGCGGCTACGCACAGTGAATGGAATATGTGACTTTGATATTTTACAGTTTGCACAGTTAACAGAATGTTCTCCTAATATGCAACTTTGCACACTAAACAGAATGTGCTTCTTAACTGCGGCTACGCACAGTGAATGGAATATGTGACTTTGATATTTTACAGTTTGCACAGTTAACAGAATGTTCTCCTAATATGCAACTTTGCACACTAAACAGAATGTGCTTCTTAACTGCGGCTCGGCACAGTGAATGGAATATGTGACTTTGATATTTTACAGTTTGCACAGTTAACAGAATGTTCTCCTAATATGCAACTTTGCACACTAAACAGAATGTGCTTCTTAACTGCGGCTACGCACAGTGAATGGAATATGTGACTTTGATATTTTACAGTTTGCACAGTTAACAGAATGTTCTCCTAATATGCAACTTTGCACACTAAACAGAATGTGCTTCTTAACTGCGGCTACGCACAGTGAATGGAATATGTGGCTTTGATATTTTACAGTTTGCACAGTTAACAGAATGTTCTCCTAATATGCAACTTTGCACACTAAACAGAATGTGCTTCTTAACTGCGGCTACGCACAGTGAATGGAATATGTGACTTTGATATTTTACAGTTTGCACAGTTAACAGAATGTTTTCCTAATATGCAACTTTGCACACTAAACAGGCTGTGCTTCTTAACTGCGACTACGCACAGTGAATGGAATATGTGACTTTGATATTTTACAGTTTGCACAGTTAACAGAATGTTCTCCTAATATGCAACTTTGCACACTAAACAGAATGTGCTTCTTAACTGCGGCTACGCACAGTGAATGGAATATGTGGCTTTGATATTTTACAGTTTGCACAGTTAACAGAATGTTCTCCTAATATGCAACTTTGCACACTAAACAGACTGTGCTTCTTAACTGCGGCTCGGCACAGTGAATGGAATATGTGACTTTGATATTTTACAGTTTGCACAGTTAACAGAATGTTCTCCTAATATGCAACTTTGCACACTAAACAGAATGTGCTTCTTAACTGCGGCTACGCACAGTGAATGGAATATGTGGCTTTGATATTTTACAGTTTGCACAGTTAACAGAATGTTCTCCTAATATGCAACTTTGCACACTAAACAGAATGTGCTTCTTAACTGCGGCTCGGCACAGTGAATGGAATATGTGGCTTTGATATTTTACAGTTTGCACAGTTAACAGAATGTTCTCCTAATATGCAACTTTGCACACTAAACAGAATGTGCTTCTTAACTGCGGCTCGGCACAGTGAATGGAATATGTGACTTTGATATTTTACAGTTTGCACAGTAAACAGAATGTTCTCCTAATACGCAACTTTGAACACTAAACAGAATGTGCTTCTTAACTGCGGCTACGCACAGTGAATGGAATATGTGACTTTGATATTTTACAGTTTGCACAGTTAACAGAATGTTCTCCTAATATGCAACTTTGCACACTAAACAGAATGTGCTTCTTAACTGCGGCTACGCACAGTGAATGGAATATGTGACTTTGATATTTTACACTTTGCACACTAAACAGAATGTTCTGCTAATCTGAAACTTTGCCCACTAAACAGAATGTGCTGCTAATCTGAAACTTTGCACACTAAAAAGAATGTGCTGCTAATCTGCAACTTTGCACACTGAACAGAATGTGCTCTAATCTGCAACTTTGCACACTAAAAAGAATGTGCTGCTAATCTGCAACTTTGCACACTGAACAGAATGTGCTCTAATCTGCAACTTTGCACACTAAACAGAATGTGCTGCTCTTCTGCGGCTAGGCACAGTGAACAGAATATGTGAAGTTTTTTTTTTTTATATCTCTGCCCCCCCCAAACAAAATAAACTGCTGCCCCCACACACAGTAGTCCTAAAAAGGACTTTTGGGTCTTTTTTTTTACAAATTTGCTTTTCTTCTCCCTACACTGACTTTCCCTTCCTATCCTCATCTCTCCCTGGCTAAGACTGAGCCGAACTCGCTGGTCAGGTGCTTTACAGCACCCGATCACGGGTTCTGGCCAGCCAATCAGTGTAATGCCAGCAGCCAACATGGCTGCTGGCATTACACTGATTTCAGAGCCTCACCGCACGTTTATTGGCTGCGCAGCAGCCGCGGAACGTGCGGGGAGGAGACCCGAACATGGCGGGCGAGCACATGCGGTACTCGTACGAGTACCGCCAAGTGCCGAGCAGAGCGATGCTCGAGCCGAACCGAGCTTCGGCCGAGCATGCTCGCTCATCACTAATAATAATGGATTATATTCAGGATTACACCACCAAAAATAAGATTATTAGCAGGAATCAACATGGTTTCACGAGGAATAGATCAGTCCAAACTAATCTTTTCAGCTTCTATGAAGAAATAAGTAGCGACCTAGATAATGGTAAGGCAGCTGATGTAGTATATCTAGGTTTTGTAAAGGCATTTGATACAGTGCCACACAGAAGACTGGTGTATAAAATAAGGAAATTGGTGCTAGGGGATAGAAATTGGTTGAAGGATAGGGAACAGTGTGTGGTTGTAAATGGACAATTCTCCAATAGACTTGTGCACAACAACATTTTAGGTAAAATTCGATTTGGGGCGAAATTTTATTTTTTTTCATTCGTTGACTCAGAATAATTCGGACAACAAATTTAAAATACTTTAAAAAAAATACAATTAAAAAGAAAATTAAATAAATGGAACCATTTCCAGGGTCTAAAGGAAGATGGTGGAACAGGGTAAGGTGGAGCTTTAGCCTTATAGTACTATGGATCAAGTAGAGGAAATATGGATGTAGCTAAATTTGAAGGAAGGCCTGTCTGCCTGCGTACACAACTGTGAGACTGGCTGAGGTGTCACTCTGAAAATTTACCTACATATATTCGTTGGCAGGGGCACCTCATAGCATAGACTGCCCCTGTGGTCTCACAACTGATGTAAGTGTTACATTTATGCCATTTACCAAACCGGTCTGTAATTCCTCCCAAATTTTTAGTTAATGGGCAGACGGTGCAATTGCCACATGGGTATGTGCCTATTGCTGGTGGAACCCTTTTCTTTTTATTGATATATAGGTTTTTTACCAATCTGTCTTGGAGGTTGGGTGACCATCTCAAACACATTTGGGGACTTTCACCAATCACCTCTTTTAGTGTTGGATCACTCCACAGAATATTCCAGTGCTCAGTCAGTATTGTTTTTCTCTCTTTCCATTGATTATGAGAGGTACCAATGAATCTGATGGTTTTACCATTAGTTTTAGATGTCTTCTTATTCAGAAAATCTCTTCTCACAGTAGTGGTGGCTCCTTTCCGGGCCTTTTTAATAACAGTTTTGCTGTAGCCCCTGGCTTGTAGTCTTGCTGTTTCCTGCTCTTTTTTCAAATGTGACGTCATCTGAGCAGTTGGGTCGTATGTGCAAAAATTCTCCTGTTGGTACTGATTTAATTACCGGGTATAGATGGAAGCTGCTGGCATGAAGAATGCTATTAGTAGCTGTCACTTTCCTGTATAAATCAGTATGTAGTAATCCATCAGTCCATTTTCTTGCTGTCAAATCCGGAAATTGAGCTGTTCTAAAGTATACTCTAGTGTTAATTTAAGATTGAGATTGTTCTTGTTGAGCTTATTTATATATTCCTCACATCATGGTCCCACAGAGTAAGCAGGTTGTCTTTATACGTAAACCAGGCTAATACATGGCTATTAAGTTCTTGATGGGTGTCACTTAGTGCCTATCACAGTGCCTGTGATCCTCCTCTGTCACTCTCGCATGTGGTAGGCTCTGATTTGCTGAGTTGATTTGACCCGCCCCTGGTGACCTTTTTATGCCTGGTCGTGACACCTGTCAGGTGCCCTTTCGTGGTGTTTCAGAGCCAGTATTGCTGTTGCTGAGTTCCTGTGTTCCGGATTCCTGTGTACCGATTTGGCCTGTTCTGACTATGCTGCTGTGTTCCTGCTCCTGATTGACCTGGCTTGTCTGAGTACCACCTCCGTGATCTGACCCGGCTTGGCTGACGTTCCTGTTCGTGATTGACCCGGCTTGTCTGAGTACCACCTCCGTGACCCGAGCCGGCCTGGCTGACTTCCTGCTCAGTGACCCGCAACCGGCCTGTTCCAGTGACCTGCTTGTACCTAGTGATCTGGATGAGTACATTGACTATGTCATGCTCATTGACTCCCGCATTCGTGAGAGACGGTTGGCTAAAAGGGCGATGTCGCTTACTGGATCGCGTTCGGCTTCTGCCCGCAGTCCGGCGCGTCTTCCGGGTATGCGCGCATGCGCGGTTCCCCGTGCTCTCGTCGAGCGGCCACGCATGCGCAGAACTGGAGCCTGCTTTCCCCAATCAGGGACAAGCCGGCTCGCACGTCACTGAGCACTGAGGGCATAAGTATTCAGCCTGCCCTGCTCTCAGTGCTCTTTCGTCGAGCTCCCTTACCTGGCAGCTCTTCCCTCCTGTTCCTTCTTGGAGCTGCTCTCCCTCACCAGCGTTTTGGCTTCCATAGCCCTTCTTCTGCCTGCTCAATCCCTTCGCGTGCTACTCCTCATCTTCGGTCGCCGCTTTTGTTTCTTTTTGGGTCCCTTCTTCTCTCTTCTTTGGCGTTTTCTCGTTGTCGCGGTTTTTCGCCATTCTTGCTCTTTTTTTGTCCTTTCTCATTTTCTGGCGTTTCTGTTTTCGCGTCTTTTTTCTTCTTTTTGCGGTACTTGTCTTCTTTTCTATTATACTATCTGCCTGCTACCTCTGTGCGTTCCTCTTCGCACAAAATCAGTTTTCAGGCAGCTGACAGGTGAAATCCAGCAACTATGGTCACGGCAGTCTTTTTAACCCACCCTCACCACCCATTCCTCCTGAATGCTCAGCCGAGGTGGGAGAACCAATGCAGCTTGGGTTCACCAGACTTACTAAGGAGGAGAGGGCGTACCGTAGGAAGCAAGGCCTATGCTTATACTGTGGCAAACCTGGGCACCTTTTACGCACATGTCCGGTACGGCCGGGAAACGGATGCACCTAGGGTACCTTGGGGGACAGGCCCTAGGTGGTGTATAGCAGTCCCTAGATCTAAGTACAAGGAAACCCACCATCCAGGTGGTATTCTCTTGGGCACACGTGTTCATAGAGGTCATGGCACTGGTGGATTCTGGTGCAGCCGGGTACCTTATGGACCAATCCTTTCCCGAATTGCACAGTATTCCGTTATGTAAAAGAGAATCTCCCTTGGCGATTGAAGCCATTGATGGCAAACCCTTGGAGCCTGCATTTATTACCATGGAAACGATTCCTATCACTATGTCGGTTGGGGATCTCCACAAGGAGGAAGTACGTTTCCAAATAATTAGTTCTCCTCACCATGCAGTCATTCTGGGATTTCCATGGCTACTCTTACATAATCCTCAGTTTGATTGGCAGAAATGTGAGGTTAATTCCTGGTCTGAATATTGTGCTAAAAGCTGTCTATCGCTCCCTGTTAAGATTTTGTGTACCTCTCCCTCTGTGCCAGCTGAATATAGGGAATTCAGTGACATATTCAGCAAGGGAGAGGCCAGCGCATTGCCCGAGCATAGATCCTATGATTGCGCTATTGATCTGCCCTCGGGTGTGGTACCCCCTAGGGGTCGCACTTATTCACTGTCATGTGATGAAAACAGGGCTATGGAGGACTACATTGAGGACGCCCTCAAGAGGGGAATTATTCGCAAGTCTACCTCTCCGGCTGGTGCTGGATTCTTCTTTGTTAAGAAGAAAAATGGGGAACTTAGACCATGTATTGATTACCGGGGGCTGAATAAGCTGATGCCTAAGAATGCCTACCCTATTCCACTCATTACCGAATTGTTTGACAGGTTAAAAAAGGCTCTTCCATTTTCACTAAACTTGATTTGCGGGCTGCCTACAACCTAATAAGATTTAAGGCTGGAGATGAGTGGAAAACGGCATTCAATACCAGAACAGGGCACTACGAATTTCTGGTGATGCCATTTGGCCTATGCAATGCACCTGCGGTGTTCCAGGAATTTATTAATGACATCCTGCGTGACATGCTTCAGTCCTTTGTGGTGGTATATCTGGATGATACATTGATTCACTCTGCCAACCTCACCCAACATGTTAAGGATGTCTCTGAAGTCTTGCTCCGACTTCGCAAAAATAAACTGTTCTGTAAACTAGAGAAATGCGAATTTCATACTTCTCAAGTACCATTTTTGGGGTTCGTAATTTCTAAAGATGGCATTGCCATGGGCCAAGATAAGTTGGCAGCAGTCCTGCAGTGGCCTCGCCCTAAGGGGTGAAAAGCTATTCAGCATTTTTTTGGCTTTGCCAACTATTATAGAAAGTTCATCCAGAACTTTTCAACGATTGTAAAACCTTTGTCTGATTTGACACATAAGGACGCTACTCCCTCTCAGTGGTCCGAGGCAGCTGAAAATGCATTTGAGACCTTGAAATCTGCCTTTGCGTCTGCCCCAGTGCTGTCCCACCCCAATCCCTCCCTGCCATTTACCCTGGAAGTTGACGCCTCGGAGGTTGGGGTTGGGGCAGTGCTCTCCCAATGTCCTGTGGGAGGTGGCACCTTGAGACCCTGTGGGTTCTTCTCTAAGAAACCTTCCAGTGCTCAGAGCCACTATGAGATTGGCAACAGGGAGCTACTGGCTATGATTCTGGCACTCAAAGAATGGCGCCACCTGTTGGAAGGTACTAGGTCCCCAGTATTAATCCTTACTGATCACAAGAATTTGACATATCTCTCTGAAGCTAAGAGACTGTCCTCACGACAAGCTAGGTGGGCGCTCTTTTTATCCTGGTTTAATTTTGTAGTATCCTACCTTCCGGGCTCTAAGAATGTTAGGGCAGACGCTCTGTCCAGACAGTTTGCATCGGATACTGAGAGGGAGGAAGAACCAGTACCTATCATTCATCCAGATCGTATCCTGGCTACTATTCGTACTAGAATAACTTTGCCACTGGGGGAAGAGATTTTGGCTTCTCAATCAAGGGCTCCACCAGAAACCCCAGTTGGCAAGTGTTTCGTGGATGAGCCATTCCGTACCCGTCTATTGGAGACATACCATTCATCTAAAGTGGCTGTGCATATCGGGAGGGATCAACTCATTTGGTGTCTTTCACAGTTATTCTGGTGGCCCTCTCTTAGAGCCGATTGCTCTGCTTTAACTGCTGCCTGTGACACCTGTGCTCGTACCAAGACCCCCAGGCATCTCCCAGTGGGCTTGCTCCAACCGGTGCCTAATGGCGAACGTCCTTGGTCTCATATATCCATCGACTTTTTGGGAGAGCTGCCAGTCTCTAGGGGGTATACGTTTGTCCTCATGGTGGTCGATAGGTTCTCTAAGATGGCTCATTTCGTGCCTCTCACTGGCCTTCCGTCGGCTCAGGAATTGGCTGTAGTCTTTGCCAGAGAAGTGTTTCACTTGCACGGGGTACCCAGAGTGATAGTCTCCAATCGTGGGAGCCAGTTCATGTCCAGGTTTTGGAGGGCGTTTTGTGGCCAGATGGGCATCCAATTGTCCTTCTCCTCTGCCTACCATCCCCAGACCAATGGAGCTGCTGAGTGTGCCAATCAGGGACTGGAGCAGTTCCTGCGCTGCTTTGTAACCGATCATCATGACAATTGGGCCGACCTGTTGCCATGGGCAGAGTTTGCCAGGAATTGTGCAATTAATTCATCGTCCGGGAGCTCCCCATTTCTAATTAACTACGGGTTCCAGCCATGCCTGCTCCTGGACTAATTTCAGTCACAACAGATTCCTGCCCTGGATGAGCATATGGCGCAACTTCGCTCCACATTGGCACAGGTTCAGAGGGCCCTCAGTCAGTCCTTCCAGCGACATCAGTGGCATGCCAATCGTAGACGGCTCATTCCAGGTTGGGGACAGAGTATGGCTCTCCTCCAGAAACCTCAATCTGCAGGTACCATTCAATAAGTTGGCTCCCCGGTTCATTGGTCCCTTTAAAATCATCCGCAGGGTCAATCCTGTCACTTATGCATTGGAACTTCCAGCCTCTATGCATATTCATAATGTGTTCCATGTGTCTCTCTTGAAACCCTTGGTTTGCAACCGCTACACTACCACTCCAGTGATTCCTGGGTCGGTGGACTTCAGGGCCAAGAGGAGTACGAGGTCCAGAGCATCATTGATTCTAGGAGACATAGAGGGAAGTTGCAATATTTGGTCCACTGGAAGGATTATGGCCCCAAGGAACGTTCTTGGGTAGACCAGAAGGACCTCCATGCGCCTAGACTTTTGCTCAACTTCCACTCTAAATATCCTCAGAAACCGAGACCTCCTTCAGGGAGAGGGGGTCTTTGAGAAGGGGGTACTATCACAGTGTCTGTGATCCTCCTCTGTCACTCTCACTTGTGGTAGGCTCTGATTTGCTGAGTTGGTTTGGCCCGCCCCTGCTGACCTTTTTATGCCTGACCATGACACCTGTCAGGTGCCCGTTCGTGGCGTTTCAGAGCCAGTATTGCTGTTGCTGAGTTCCTGTGTTCCGGGCTCCTGTGTACCGATTTGGCCTGTTCTGACGCTCCTGTGTTCCTGCTCGTGATTGACCTGGCTTGTCTGAGTACCACCTCCGTGATCTGAACCCGGCTTGGCTGACGTTCCTGTTCATGATTGACCCGGATTGTCTGAGTACCACCTCCGTGACCCAACCCGACCTGGCTGACTTCCTGCTCCGTGACCCGCAACCGGCCTGTTCCAGTGACCTGCTTGTTCCTGCCTCCCGCTCCGGTTGTCACCGTAGAGACATTCTTACTTCCACTGCTGCTGTCTGCCAAGCTGGCAGTGTGACATACTTCACCCTTGCTGTGCATTGTTCCCAGTGCTGAGTCTCCGTGCTTACTCGCAGAGCTGTGCTTCCATCATTGAGCCTCCGTAATACTTGCAGAGCTATTCCGCTATACTGAGCCTTCGATCTGTAAAGCTGCATTTTAACCCTTGCTGTGCTGCCTAATACTCTGTTGTGCTGTATTGCACTACATCTGCTGAGTCGGCTGCTTATATGTTCTGGTTGGTCGGCGGCTCATTCTGTCAAACCGCAGAGTAGTCACGTTCGGCTCCTGTTCATACGTGTGTTCTCGGGCATACGCCCGTGGGGCTAAAGGCTCAAGCTATAGCAGCAAATTGTAGGTTCCAGCAGTATGTGATTGGCCTCTCCACTTGCAGCATATAGTGGTCTCCGGTGTTACGCCCGTGGGGGCTACTGGCTCAAAGCTCTGGCAGGTTGTCGTTGGTTACACCCGTGGGGACTATTGGCTCAAACTATCTCTGTTTCATTGGTCTCTGTTAATACGCCCGTGGGGGCTATTAGCCAGCTCTTGCATTGCAAGCTGTACCGTTGTTACGCCCGTGGGGGCTACCGACTCACGTACTTTCAGATTCAGTTGTATCCGTAGCTACGCCCACTGGGGCTATTCTGGGCAACTGTTCTGCTGATTCAACCACTGGTCACATATTGCCTAGCAGCATTCCTGTCTTAAGAACTCTAAGTGTTGCACCATCTACACTTTTACTTCCTATCACCACCTTGGGCGTGGCAAACTCCACAACAGAGACGGACTGCTTAGTGCATTTAATCCTTTAATGTATTTCACTACTAATTGCCTGTCCTGTGACAGTATATGTGATACTCTGTTCTGTATACTGGGCTTGTGGGGGCATATCTGTCCATATTTGCTATTATTTTGTGTTGCCTATAGAGGGCGATCGTTTACCTTACTTTTCATTTAATAAAACTGTGTTTTATTTTACCAACTGATCTGAGTGTCTTAAAAAACTGTTACAGTGCCAGAGTGTGTTCCCACCAACCCAAGTAAATATTCGCATAGGTCAGGGCACAAGCTGCCCCATAGCTGTACCCCTGACCTGTAAGTAGTAATGATTATTGAAAACAAAATAGTTATATTTCAATATGAAACAAAGTAGTCTGAGCAGAAATTTTTTGTAATCTTCCTCAATGCTCGTGTCATTTTCAAGGAAGTATTGTACAGCCTCTAAAACTCTATCATGCTGTATAGAGGTATATAGTGATTTCACTTCACAGCTAACTAGCAACATTGAGTTATCTGTCGGCAGATTGTCCAGTTTGCCCAATAAGTCACCTGTGTCTCTAATATATGAAGGCAGCTGTGTGACATACTTTCTCAGTTTCGTATCTAGATATTGTGATGCTTTTTCACTGCCTATACTTGAGACTATTGGTCTCCCAGGTGGTGTCTTGATATTTTTATGTATTTTGGGCAGTAGGTATAGTGTCGGTACAACAGGGTTTTGTACTTCAAGATATATATTTTCTTTTGAGACAATAATGCCACTGTTGGCTGCTTCTTCAATTATGTTATTATAAAGGAATAAGAATTTCTTAGTGGGGTCACTGAACAATATTTTATAACATAATTTGTTATTATGCTGTTGAAAACTTCTTCTAATTATAGATTTCTAGGCCAAACTACTATGTTTCCACCCTTATCCGATGGCTTTATTTCCACATCCTCCCAGCTTTCAATCTCTTTTATAGCTTTATTTTGTAATTTCTTAAGATTAAAAGGACCTTTTTTTTGTGATAATTGGATTACATCTCTCATTACCAGTTACATAGTTACATAGTTACATAGTAATTTAGGTTGAAAAAAGACTTGCGTCCATCCAGTTCAACCCTTTTCCTATTCCTGTTTACCATCGCTGACCCAAAAGAAGGCATCTGACTCCAAATGGCAATCAGATTTCTCCCTGGATCAACAAGCCCTAATTAAATATTAATCCCAATACTAACGTGCATAGCCCTCTATATTATGCTCTTTTAAATAAGTATCCAGGCCCCTTTTAAAGGCATCTAATGTATTTGATAGCACCACCTCCTCCGGAAGTGCATTCCATACCTTTATTGTCCTTACTGTAAAGAAACCTTTCCGCTGTTGTAGACTAAATCTCCTTTCCTCAAGTCTAAGCGGGTGGCCCCTTGTCCTGTGTACTGTTCTGTTAATGAACAGGTCTTTTGAAAGCCCTTTATATGGGCCTTGAACATATTTATATAGTGTTATCATATCTAGTGATGATCGAGCACCCCGATGCTCGGGTGTTCGGGTGCTCTGGCCGAGCGCCCCCGGAGGCTCGAGTGCTCAGCCGAGCACCCGAGCCCCATTGAAGTCAATGGGAGGACTCGAGCATTACACCAGGCACCCCCTGCTCTGATGAGGGGAGGGTGCCTGGTTCATAGGAAAAGGTCAGAAAATGATGGAAACACCACAGAAATGGTTCAGGGACAGCATAGGGAGGATGTCTGGATGCGTCTTGGACTCCAACGTCGCTGCTGGGAACGATGTTTCGCCTGTAGTACGCCATTTTTACAGACTGACCGTAAAACACACAAAAAGGAAGATAAAAACGATTTTAGGCGAAAAATTGTTACCAAACAGTATTTGCTGTATATTTACTTGTATATCATCTGCAAATTCTGCAAAAAATTTCAGCGATTTTTCGGAACTGGGGCCATGATTAAGAGGGAAACGTGCGCAGCGTAAAGCAGGTGTTCAACGTGGTTATGGCCCGGGTAAGGTACAGCATTCAGGAATGGAGGCCGCAGCTACCACAGGTTTTACAACATGTCCGTTTGCCCTTGTTAAGTCCAAAATTTATAGTCGGAACAGTGGGGTCTGATCCATTGAGTAAAAGTGACGAAGTGACTTAGTGGATGAAGCCAAGAACTACCTTCTGCTCTGTCGAACACCCCAGCCCTATTTAATTCAATGGGAGGACCTGAGGCACTCCGATACAACCTGTATATCACAAAATGGAGGGCCTCATTCACATTGTGGTACAATAGTTCAGGTAGTGGTCCAACACTCATAAAGCCTATGCACTAAGTGAAAGGGCTGCCAAAAATTAGACTGAAATGTCACTCCAATACACCCTTTATTACACATAAAGGAGGGCATCATACACACCCTTGAAAAATTAGGATTAATGGCCTGCATTTTCGGTGGAAAGGCGGATACGCTTATCTGTTATGATGCCACCAGCAGCACTAAATACCCGCTCAGACAGAACGCTGGCGGCAGGGCAGGCCAGCACCTCCAAGGCGTAGAGTGCCAGTTCATACCACGTGTCCAGCTTGGACACCCAGTAGTTGTAAGGCACAGAGGGATCAGTGAGGACGCTGACACGGTCTGCTACGTACTCCTTCACCATCTTCCAAAACTTTTCCCTCCTTGTGACATTAGGCCGCGCATCAGGGTGAGGGTGCTGGCGGGGTGTCATGAAGGTGTCCCACGCCTTGGAGAGTCTTGCCCTGCCTTTGTCGGAACTGCTGTGTGCTCCCCTTTTCTCCCCTTCTCGGTTGGCCAAGGTAGCACGTACTCTGCCGCCAGCGTTGTCAGATGGAAAATTTTGGAGCAATTTTTCGACAAAAACCTTCTGGTATTGCACCATTTTGCTTGTCCTCTCCACCGGAGGAATGAGAGATGAGAAATTCTCTTTGTAGCGGGGGTCCAGAAGGGTGAACACCCAGTAATCCGTGTTGTCTAAAATGCGTATAACGCGTGGGTCACGGGAAAGGCAGCCTAACATAAAGTCAGCCATGTGTGCCAGAGTATCAACAGGCAAGATTTCGCTGTCCTCACCAGGAGGATGACTCTCAATCTCCTCATCCTCTTCCTCCTCTTCTGCCCACCCACGCTGAAGAGATGGAAATAAAGTTCCATGGCTACCCTCTGTAGCGGAGGCAACCGTGTCTTCCTCCTCCTCCTCCGCCTCCTCCAGTTGTCGCTGAGAAGACGAAGTGAGGGTGCTCTGGCTATCACCTTGTCTAAGCTCTTCCTCCCCCATTTCCACCTCTTCCACATGCAAAGCGTCGGTTTTAATTGTGAGCAGCGAGCGTTTCAGTAGACACAGAATTGGGATGGTTACACTGATAATAGCGTTATCGCCGCTCACCATCTGTGTCGATTCCTCAAAATTGCGTAAAACCTCACAGAGGTCTGACATCCATTCCCACTCCTCACTTCTGATTAGAGGAAGTTGAACGGAGAGGCGACGACCGTGTAACAGCTGGTACTCCACTACTGCCCTCTGCTGCTCACAAAGCCGGGCCAACATGTGGAAGGTGGAGTTCCAGCGCGTGCTCATGTCACACAGCAGCCGGTGAGCTGGCAATTGTAAGCGCTGCTGCAGCGTCAACAGGCCGGCTGAAGCTGTAGATGACTTACGGAAATGTGCACACACGCGGCGCACCTTGGTCAAGAGATCATGCAAATTGGGGTAGGTTTTTAGAAATCGCTGAACCACTAAATTAAATACATGCGCTAGGCATGGTACGTGTGTGAGCTTGCCGAGCTCCAAAGCCGCCACCAAGTTACGCCCATTATCACACACAACCATGCCTGGTTGCAGGTTGAGTGGCGAGAGCCACTGCTCGGTCTGGTGACTAATCCCCTGCAACAGCTCTGAGGCCGTGTGATGTTTGTCCCCAAGGCAGATCAGCTTCAGCACGGCCTGTTGACGCTTCCCCACTGCAGTGCTACACTGCTTCCAGCTACCGGCTGATGGGTGAGTGGCGCTGCGCGCAGAGAATTCGGAGGTGGAAACGGAGGAGGAGGAGGAGGAGCCAATAACGTAGGTGCTGGCGGAAACCCTGATGGAGGTAGGGCCCGCAATCCTCGGCGTGGGTAGCACCTGTGCCATCCCAGGGTCCGAGTCGCTCCCAGCCTCCACGACATTCACCCAGTGTGCCGTCAGGGAAATGTAGTGTCCCTGGCCACAAGCACTTGTCCATGTGTCAGTCGTTAAGTGGACCTTCCCAGTAACTGCGTTGGTCAGGGCACGGGTGATGTTAAGGGACACATGGTGGTGTAAGGCGGGGACGGCACACCGGGAAAAGTAGTGGCGGCTGGGGACTGCGTACCGAGGGACAGCTGCTGCCATCAGGCTGCGGAAGGACTCAGTCTCCACAAGCCTAAATGGCAGCATTTCGATGGCCAGTAATTTGGAAAGGTGTGAGGTTAGTGCTATGGCCTGTGGGTGGGTGGCTGGGTATTTTCGCTTGCGCTCAAATGCCTGGGGTAACGACATTTGGACGCTGCGCTGGGACAGGGAAGTGGATGTGGTCGCTGATGGTGCTTCAGATGGTACAGGTGCAGGGCGGGAGGTATGCGGGCCTGCGCCTTCGACAGGCGATTGGCCGGCACCGAAAACAGGGGAAGAGGAGGCAGTGGTGTGGCCTGCAGACACAGATTGGCGATCCGGGCGTTCCTCCCACTTATTACGGTGCTTGGATGCCATGTGTCGGATCATGCTGGTGGTGGTGAGGTTGCTAGTGTTCATGCCTCGGCTCATTCTGGTGTGGCACAGGTTGCAAACTACAATTCTTTTGTCTTCCGCACTTTCCTTAAAAAAACGCCATTCCGCGGAACACCTAGCCCTTGGCAAGGGAGATTTACGCAAGGGGGTGCTACGTGGAACATTTGCGGGCCGGTTTGGTGCGGTCCGCCTTCTTTCTTTAGCCACACCACTGCCTCTTCCAGCCTGTTGCGGTGCTGCAGATGGCTCACCCTCAGGACTGCTGTTATCGCTCGGCTTTCCACCTTCCCAGGTGGGGTCAGTGACCTCATCGTCCACCAAGTCCTCCTCCACTTCCTCACTCTGATCATCCTCCTCATTTCTTGATCCCACCACATCCTCAGTCATTGACAACTGTGTATCATCCTCCTCATCAAGGTCTTGAGACAGTAATTGTGGTGGATTTGATGGCAACTGTGTCTCATCATCATCATCCACTTCCTTTGACCTTAAATGCCGTTCCCCTCTGTCATCTTCTTGTGATTGGGTACCCTCTAGAGGTTGTGAATCAGGGCACAAGATCTCATGTTCCTCTGCAAGCGTGCTTGGAGAGAGGTTCAAATCAAGGATTGGTGATGAGACAAGCTCCTCACTATATCCCAGTGTGGGATCACTTCTTTGGCCAGACCCTCTATGGTGGGAGGAAGGATGATCAGGGTGAGGATTATGTTGACCAGACTCTTGGCTAGTGAGAGTGGACTTGGTGGAAGACAGGGTGGTGCTTAACCGACTGGAAGCAGTATCAGCTGAAATCCAACCGACCACCTGTTCGCAGTGGTCTGACTTCGAGAGTGATGTCCTGCGACGCCCTGTAAACTGAGACATGAAGCTAGGTATGGTGGATGTCTTTCTTTCTTGTGCTCTGGCACCAGGCACAGTTTCTACGCGTCCTGACCCGCGCCCTGAACTATCAGGATCACGTCCACTTCCCCGTCCCTTTTTACCCGCCTTCTTCATATTAAACGGAATATATGCCGGTAATCTGCGGCTAGGCACACGAAACAGAATGTGACGCTAATCTGCGGCTAGGCACACTAAACAATATGTGACGCTAATCTGCGGCTAGGCACACTAAACAATATGTGATGTTAATCTGCGGCTAGGCACACTAAACAATATGTGACGCTAATCTGCGGCTAGGCACACGAAACAGAATGTGACGCTAATCTGCGGCTAGGCACACGAAACAGAATGTGACGCTAATCTGCGGCTAGGCACAGTGAACGGAATATGTGACGTTAATTTGTGAATTTGCACACTAAACAGAATGTGACAATAATCTATGGCTAGGCACACGTTTAAAATGGCCCTTTTTGTCGCTGCGTTGTAAAATCATTGGCCCTGTGCACCTAACAGAATATGTCAGCTTGTCACTGCACTGTGAAATATTTGTCCCTGTGCACCTAGTACAATGTCACCTTAGAACATGTCCCCCCCCACAAAAAAATGAAATTCTGCCACCCCCAAAAAAAATTAAATGCTGCCCCCACACACAACAGTCCTAAAAAGGACTTTTGGGTCTTGAAAGAGTTTCAACAATTTTATTCTCCCTACACTGACTTCCTGTGCATCTAGTATTATATGTCACCGTACATATATCCCCCCCACAAAAAAAAGGAAATTGTGCCCCCCCAAACAAAATATAAATGCTGCCCCCACACACAACAGTCCTAAAAAGGACTTTTGGGTCTTGAAAGAGTTTCAACAATTTTATTCTCCCTACACTGACTTTCCCTGCCTAAGCGCATCTCTCCCTGGCTAAGAATGAGCCGAACTCGCGCGTCGGGTGCTATACAGCACCCGATCACGGGTTCTGGCCAGCCAATCAGTGTAATGCCAGCAGCCAACATGGCTGCTGGCATTACACTGATGTCAGAGCCTCCACGCACGTTTATTGGCTGCGCAGCAGCTGCGAAACGTGCGGGGAGGAGACCCGAACATGGCGGGCGAGCACATGCGGTACTCGTACGAGTACCGCCATGTGCCGAGCAGAGCGATGCTCGAGCCGAACCGAGCTTCGGCCGAGCATGCTCGCTCATCACTAATCATATCCCCTCTAAGACGCCGTTTCTCTAGTGTGTACAAGTTTAACTTTTCTAGCTTCTCTTCATAACTAAAACTTTCCATTCCCCTTTCTAGTTTTGTAGCCCTCCTCTGCACTCTCTCTAGTTCCATAATGTCCTTCTTCAGAAAGGGCGCCCAGAATTGAACAGCATATTCTAGGTGGGGTCTTACCATGGACCTGTAAAGAGGCATAATTATATCTTCCTCCCTTGAGTCAATACCCCTTTTAATACATGCCAATATCTTATTGGCCTTTGCAGCTGCCAGCTGGCATTGCATGCTACTGCTAAGTCTATTGTCTACCATTACTCCTAAATCCTTTTCATTAGTAGATTTCCCCAGAGAAACACCATTTAAACTATATGTTGCATTTTTATTATTATACAGAAAATGCATAACTTTACACTTGTCTATATTGAATCTCATTTGCCATTTGCCTGCCCAGTTACTCAATTTGTCCAAATCCTCTTGTAATGAAGACACATCCAGTTCAGACTTTATTACCTTACTTAATTTTGTGTCATCGGCAAACACTGATACATGGCTTCCTATGCCCTCTGGGAGGTCATTAATAAACAAATTAAAAAGAAGAGGACCCAGGACAGATCCCTGAGGCACTCCACTTATCACGTTTATCCAACTGGAGAACTTGGGGCAGTTCTGAATTGGTGAGGTAAATGTTGATTTAAGTTTTAGTGGAAAGGTCACCTCTGTCTCATTTTCCTGTATGATGGCAATTAGTTCCTCCAGATGGTCATCCTCTGACCTGGGAACTCTTTTATTCAAATGGAGTATCAAAAAATAGTCCATATTAAATAGTCCTATTTCTGTGCTTAGGTCAGGATTAAGTTTGCTAAAAAAAACTTGTGTAGGAGGATTTTCCAGCAAAACAGAAACAGATCTTTGTAAAGCTCAAACTTGTCAATAGTGTGACATGGGGAATATGTAAGACCCTTACCCAATACTTCATGATGCTTAGGTTAATCACACTTAGGGTCATCTGGCTCTCCAGGTTACATTCCCCCTGCTGGCCTGCTGTTGTCCATACCCCCATATGTCTCTGTTTCTTAAATCTGCCCCCACTCCTGATCTTTTGCTTATGTGATATTGTCTGCTTCTTCCTCTGCCTCTGCACATATACTGGCCTAAAAAATGCCTAGGTGTCCTTGTTGATATATTTGCCTATATGTCAGCAGATGTGGTTTCTGTGTCAGAGATATCAAACTCAGAGATATCTATATCATCTTTATCTCTGCCAGATCTCTCAGTTTGTCTTTTCCATTCATATATCACACCCTTTTTACAGTCTTTAAGATCTCTTTGAAATTTATTCTTTATCTTTTCGATTATCTTTTTTTTCAAAAGCATCAATCTCAGCATCTATTTTCTGATTTTTTTTTTCTTTTAGATTATCACATTCCAACTCTTTTATATTTATTTCAATTTCTTCGAGCTGAGTACTTAGAGTATCATTATGTGTTTGTTTGTATTCAGAGAGTATCTGTATTAACTCATGAGAGAATCTATTTAACCCCTTAAGGACCCATGACGGTCCAGGACCGTCATGGCTTGTTCTCAGTTAAGAACCGTCATCTGCACGCCGTTCGGGAAGTCCGGAATCGGATTCTGACAAAAAAAAAAAAAAAAGGTCCCTGGTCCTTAAGTGACCGCACCGTGCGTGCGCAGCTGGTCCTTAAGGTGTTAATGCCCCTTCCCACCTTTTTTCCAGTTCTTCTTTGTCAGTTCTGTTGAGTAATCCAACACTAAAAGAGGTGATTGGTGAAAGTCCCCAAATCTGCTCAAGACGATCACCCAACCTTCAAGACAGGTGTCACGGTTTGTTACGACTCTCAGACGTAAGGTTAGGTAAAAACACAACTTTATTGAGAAAATTTAAAATAATCCCATAGGATTTCATACACGTACATACAATACATGAAATAGTAAATAGAATGGTAATATGGAATCAGACTCTACCGGCCCTGCCAATATACCGGGCCGGGCAGCCTGGGCAGACACTGTAAAGGTGGCTCTACCGGCCCTGCCAATATACCGGGCAAGGCAGCCAGACAATAGTCAGGATGGTACAGGCTCTACCGGCCCTGCCAATATACCAGGCAAGGCAGCCCAAAGATAGTCAGGATAATAAAGGCTCTACCGGCCCTGCCAAAATAGCGAGCAAGGCAGCCTAACGGATAACCAGCTAAACAGACTCTACCGGCCCTGCCAATATACCGGGCAAGGCAGCCTGAAGGAACACAGAAAGGCTGGGTTCTACCGGCCCTGCCAATACCGGGTAAGGCAACCATAAGATGGAATGTAATGGGTTCTACCGGCCTTAACAATATACCGGGCAGAGCAACCCAATGGAAGAGGTGTCAACCAGAGTGGCCCCAATTACTGTCAGAAGGAAATGACAGTCTATGATGTAATTAAATGCGTAGCCCAAATGCTATAGATAATATGTGACCCTTATCAGGGTGTAGATGGAATAAGGCAGTCAAAGACTGGACCGCACACTAAGTACCAACAATAAGTGAGTAGTGAGCCACGAGGGCCAGGAGCGAACCAGCGTCCGCACACTGGGAGCAAACAGAGTTTAATATTATAGCCGCAAGGCTTTGGAGCGAACCAGCGTCCGCACGCTGGGAACCAACAGAATTTTGTGTGATATAGCCGCAAGGCTTTGAAACGAACCAGCGTCCGCACGCTGGAAACCAACACAGTTTTGTAATATATAGCCGCAAGGCTTTGGAGCGAACCAGCGTCTGCACGCTGGGAGCCAACAGAGTTTTTGTATAATATAGTCACAAGGCTTTGGAGCGAACCAGCGTCCGCACGCTGGGAACCAACAGAGTTTTGTATAATATAGCCGCCAGGCTTTGGAGCGAACCAGCGTCCGCATGCTGGAAACCAACAGAGTTTTGTAATATATAGCCACAAGGCTTGGAGTGAACCAGCGTCCACACGCTGGAAACCAACACAGTTTTGTAATATATAGCCGCAAGGCTTTGGAGCGAACCAGCGTCTGCACGCTGGGAGCCAACAGAGTTTTTGTATAATATAGCCGCAAGGCTTTGGAGCGAACCAGCGTCCGCACGCTGGAACCAACAGAGTTTAGTATAATATAGCTGCAAGGCTTTGGAGCGAACCAGCGTCCTCACTCTGGGAACCAACAGAGTTTTGTATAATATAGCCGAAAGGCTTTGGAGACAACCAGCGTCCGCACGCTGGGAACCAACAGAGTTTTGTATAATATAGCCACCAGGCTTTGGAGCGAACCAGCATCCGCACGTTGGGAACCAACAGAGTTTTGTAATATATAGCCACAAGGCTTGGAGTGAACCAGCGTCCGCACGCTGGGAACCAACAGAGTTTTGTATAATATAGCCGCAAGGCTTTGGAGCGAACCAGCTTCTGCACGCTGGAACCAACAGAGTTTAGTATAATATAGCCACAAGGCTTTGGAGCGAACCAGCGTCCTCACTCTGGGAACCAACAGAGTTTTGTATAATATAGCCGCAAGGCTTTGGAGAGAACCAGCGTCCGCACGCTGGGAGCAACCAACTCTCAATGAATAGTGTCGTGAGACAGTGGAGCAAACCAGCGCCCGTGCACTGGGAACCAACTGACTGGAATGTCGCCAAGCGACTGAAGAACAATGTCGCCACCACTGTAGGAACCAGGCTCAGGAAGAAACAGGAACCAGCAAGGACGTCCAACCAGATCTGGAACGGTAACGGAGATCAGTAGCAGGAAACAGCAACTACAGGAAACTCAACCGGAACAGGACTGGAAACAACACAGCAGACAGCGGTACTGGAACAGCACGAACTCAGGAACTCTGGAACGCAGGTACTCAGGAACAGCAGAGTGGCCAATAAAGCTTCTGTACCATGGTGGAAATGAAATACCCAGAGACACCACGAAAGGGCAACTAAAGGGTGCCCAAGCTAGGTTTAAATAGGCAATATGAGGCGGGCCAAAGGCAAGCAGCCAATGGGAGCCCCCTATAGGTGATAGACATAGCAAAGCAGCAATCACGGGCACCGTGATAGTACCCCCCTTTCCTAGAATAGGGTCTGGGTTTCTGAGGGTATTTGGAATGAAAAATCTGCTGTAATTTAGGTGCATGAAGGTCCTTACTATCCACCCAAGATCGATCTTCAGGACCATAACCTTTCCAATGTACCAAATACTGTACCCTTCCTCTAAGCCTGCGGGAATCAATAATACTCTGTACTTCATACTCCTCCTGACCTTCAACCTCGATAGGCCCTGGCACCACAGGGCTAGTAGTATAACGGTTGCATACGAGAGGTTTCAAGAGGGATACATGAAACACATTATGAATGCGCATGGATGCAGGTATGTCCAAAGCATAAGAAACTGGATTAATCTTGCGAATAATTCTATAAGGACCAATGAACCTGGGAGCCAACTTCAGGTTCCTGGAGGAAAGCCACACTCTGTCCCCAACCTGAAAGGAGAGCGCTGGAAGCCTTCTGCGATTAGCATGGAGCTGATGGTGCTGAAATGACTGACCAAGTGCCCTCTGAACTTGTGCCCATGTGGAACGGAGTTGCTCAATATGCTCATCCAGAGCTGGAATCTGCTGCGTCTGAAAGGAATCCGGGAGCAAACAGGGCTGAAACCCGTAATTAATCAGAAACGGAGAGCTCCCGGATGAAGAGTTGACCGCACAGTTCCTGGCGAACTCTGCCCAAGGCAACAAGTCGGCCCAATTGTCATGACGGTCAGTAATGAAATAGCGCAGGAACTGTTCCAAACCTTGGTTAGCACGTTCAGCGGCTCCGTTAGTCTGGGGATGGTAGGCAGAGGAAAAGGACAACTGTATGCTCATTTGTTTGCAAAATGCCCTCCAGAAACTGGACACAAACTGGCTCCCCCTGTCGGACACCAGTACTCTGGGAACTCCATGCAACCGAAATACCTCCTTGGCATACACCATTGCCAATTCTTTAGCCGAGGGAAGGCCACGGAGGGGCACAAAATGAGCCATTTTAGAAAACCTGTCCACCACCATCAGTATAAAGGAATACCCTGTAGACATAGGCAACTCTCCCATAAAATCAATAGAAACATGAGACCAAGGACGTTCACCATTAGGCACCGGCTGAAGCAAGCCCACAGTTAGGTGTCTAGGGGGTTTTGCACGGGCGCAGGTGGTACAGGCATTAGTAAAATTGGCACAATCTGTTCTCATAGAAGGCCACCAAAATATCTGAGAAAGAGACCATAATAACTGGTCTCTGCCAATGTGTCCCGCAGCCTTAGAGGAACGGTAAGTTTCAAGTAGCCGAGTACGAAATGGCTCAGCAACATAACACTTGCCAACCGGAGTTTCATGGGGAGCTGCGGCCTGGGAGGCCAAAATCTCTTCCCCTAGTGGTGAAGTGATACTAGTATGTATAGTAGCCAATATTCGATCAGGTTGAATGATAGGTACTGGTGCCTCCTCTCTGTCAATTTCGGCCTCAAATTGTCTTGACAATGCATCAGCCCTGACATTCTTAGATCCCGGCAAGTAGGATACAATGAAATTGAATCGGGACAGGAATAATGCCCATCTGGCCTGGCGAGGGGTCAATCTCTTGGCCTCAGAGAGGTACGTCAAATTTTTATGATCAGTCAGGATCAAGACAGGATTCTTTGTGCCTTCAAGTAAGTGACGCCATTCCTTAAGAGCAAGGATAATGGCTAATAATTCTCTGTCCCCTATTTCATAATGGCTTTGAGCTCCGGTCAGTTTTTTGGAAAAAAACCCACAGGGTCTAAGTGTTCCACCCTTAATGGGACGTTGAGAAAGCACTGCCCCAACCCCAATGTCCGAGGCGTCCACCTCCAAGGTGAACGGAAGTAATGGGTTGGGGTGGGATAACACAGGAGCATTGGCAAAAGCCCATTTCTGTTTCTCAAAAGCCTCCTCTGCAACCGCTGGCCAAAGGGATGGATTAGCACCCTTGTGTGTAAGGTCAGACAATGGTTTAACAATGGAAGAGAAATTCGTAATAAACTTCCTATAATAGCGAAGCACAAAAATCGCTGAATAGCTTTAAGACTCTTAGGTCGAGGCCATTGTAGGACTGCACATAACTTTTCTTTGTCCATGGCAGTGCCTTCTTTGCCAATAATGAAACCCAAAAATGGCACACTGGTTCTGTGACACTCACATTTCTCTAATTTACAGTACAATTTGTTTTTGCGTAACCGTAGCAATACTTCGGACACATCTTTAATGTGTTGTGACAAGTCTTTGGAATGAATAAGTATATCGTCAAGGTAAACCACGACACATGACTGTAGCATATCTCTGAGAATATCATTGATCAATTCCTGAAATACTGCTGGTGCATTCCACAGACCAAAAGGCATGACTAGATATTCATAGTGCCCAGATCTTGTGTTAAAGGCAGTTTTCCACTCATCACCGGCTCTGATACGAATCAAATTATATGCAGCTCGTAGGTCCAATTTGGTGAAAATCGAGGAGCCCTTGAGTCTGTCAAAAAGCTCAGTGATGAGTGGTATCGGATAAGCATTCTTAGCCATAAGTTTATTTAACCCACGATAGTCAATGCATGGCCTCAGTTCGCCATTTTTCTTCTTTACAAAAAAAGAACCCGGCCCGGGCCGGAGAGGTAGATTTCCTTATGATTCCTCTAGCAAGGGCATCGGAAATATATTTTTCCATAGCTTGGTTTTCCTCACAAGACAATGGATAAGTGCGACCCCTAGGAGGCACCACTCCAGCAGGCAATTCAATGCTACAATCATATGGTTTGTACTGAGGTAAGGCGCCAACCTCTCCCTTACTGAAAATGTCCCCAAACTGCTGGTATTCAACTGGTAGTGAAGGGGAGGTGCACAAGACCTTAACTGGATGGATAACACACTTCTCCATACAATATTGAGACCAAGCGGAGATTTCACACTTTTGCCAATCAAACTGCGGATTATGCAACTGTAACCAAGGAAATCCCAATATTACGGCATGGTGAGGAGAGTTAATAAGTTGGAACTGCTGCTTTTCTTTATGGAGAGCCCCAATAGCCATAGATAATGGCATAGTTTCGAAGGTTACCTAAGCAGGTTCCAAAGGTCTGCCATCAATTGCTTCAATGGCGAGCGGGGTTTCTCTTTCAATGCGTGGAATCCCATGCAATTCAGCAAAGGTTTTATCCATAAAATACCCGGCTGCACCAGAATCAACCAGGGCCAGAACCTCCACAGAGCGTTCTGCCCAAGACAATACCACCTGTAAGGTGGGTTTCAGTGTGCCTAACACTGGGGACGATTGGACATCACCTAGGGCCTGTCCCCCAAGGTACCCTAGGTGTGTTCGTTTCCCAGACGTACTGGACAGAATCTTAGCAAATGCCCATTCTTACCGCAATATAGACACAACCCTTGTTTCCTGCGGTATAATCTCTCCTCCTTGGTTAACCTAGTGAAACCTACTTGCATCGGTTCACCTGGTTCACGCAAAGTTTCACTAGGCTTAACTGCCATGGGAGGGATGGGTGGGCAAAATGTACTGTTAGCCGCAGCATTTTTAGACCGTATCCTACGATCTCTAGCAGATAGTCTCTCAGTATCCTGGAGTCAATTAGTATGACATACTCAATATAGTCATCTAAATCAATAGGCAATTCTTTTGCTGTAATCTCATCTTTAATCTGATCACTCAGGCCCTGAGCAAAGGCTGCCAACAATGCCTCATTATTCCACCCTACCTCTGCTGCCAAGGTGTGAAATTCAATGGCATAGTCGCCCACCTTACGCCTGCCCTGTTGTATTTCCATAAGGCGTTTAGCAGCAGAGGTGGTTCTACAAGGCGGCTCAAACACTCTCCGAAATGATTGCACAAATTCTCTGAAACTCTTAGTGCAAGGTTTAGCATTCTCCCATGATGGGTTAGCCCAAGCCAATGCTCTGCCAGTTAATAAGGATATCATGAACCCAATCTTGCTACGATCGTTAGGAAACACATGTGCTGTCAATTCCATAAATATTTCAAATTGGTTGATGAACCCTCTACAAAGATTAGGGTCACCATCGTAACGGAGTGTCAAGGGTGCAGAAGCAGTTAACCCTTTGGCTGCGACCCCTGAGGGCATCGTATCATTCTCCGGTGTCTGACTTGGCACGGTCACCGGACTAGACCCAGACTTATCAACAAGCACAGTGCGTTCAAGAATAGTTTGGATTGCAACCGCCAACTGATCCAAACGTTGCTCATGCATATCCATCCTCCAATGGATATTCTGTGTATTACCATCACTTGTATTGTCTGAGGTCATGGCCCTCTCATACTGTCACGGTTTGTTACGACTCTCAGACGTAAGGTTAGATAAAAACACAACTTTATTGAGAAAATTTAAAATAATCCCATAGGATTTCATACACGTACATACAATACATGAAATAGTAAGTAGAATGGTAATATGGAATCAGACTCTACCGGCCCTGCCAATATACCGGGCCGGGCAGCCTGGGCAGACACTGTAAAGGTGGCTCTACCGGCCCTGCCAATATACCGGGCAAGGCAGCCAGACAATAGTCAGGATGGTACAGGCTCTACCGGCCCTGCCAATATACCAGGCAAGGCAGCCCAAAGATAGTCAGGATAATACAGGCTCTACCGGCCCTGCCAAAATAAAGAGCAAGGCAGCCTAACGGATAACCAGCTAAACAGACTCTACCGGCCCTGCCAATATACCGGGCAAGGCAGCCTGAAGGAACACAGAAAGGCTGGGTTCTACCGGCCCTGCCAATACCGGGTAAGGCAACCATAAGATGGAATGTAATGAGTTCTACCGGCCTTACCAATATACCAGGCAGAGCAACCCAATGGAAGAGGTGTCAACCAGAGTGGCCGCAATTACTGTCAGAAGGAAATGACAGTCTATGATGTAATTAAATGCGTAGCCCAAATGCTATAGATAATATGTGACCCTTATCAGGGTGTAGATGGAATAAGGCAGTCAAAGACTGGACCGCACACTAAGTACCAACAATAAGTGAGTAGTGAGCCACGAGGGCCAGGAGCGAACCAGCGTCCGCACACTGGGAGCCAACAGAGTTTAATATTATAGCCGCAAGGCTTTGGAGCGAACCAGCATCCGCACGCTGGGAACCAACAGAGTTTTGTGCGATATAGCCGCAAGGCTTTGAAACGAACCAGCGTCCACACGCTGGAAACCAACACAGTTTTGTAATATATAGCCGCAAGGCTTTGGAGCGAACCAGCGTCTGCACGCTGGGAGCCAACAGAGTTTTTGTATAATATAGCCGCAAGGCTTTGGAGCGAACCAGCGTCCGCACGCTGGGAACCAACAGAGTTTTGTATAATATAGCCGCAAGGCTTTGGAGCGAACCAGCGTCCGCACGCTGGGAACCAACAGAGTTTTGTATAATATAGCCGCAAGGCTTTGGAGCGAACCAGCGTCCGCAAGCTGGGAGCAACCAACTCTCAATGAATAATGTCGGGAGACAGTGGAGCAAACCAGCGCCCACACGCTGGGAACCAACTGACTGGAATGTCGCCAAGCGACCGAAGAACAATGTTGCCACCGCTGTAGGAACCAGGCTCAGGAAGAAACAGGAACCAGCAAGGATGTCCAACCGGATCTGGAACGGTAACGGAGATCAGTAGCAGGAAACAGCAACTACAGGAAACTCAACCGGAACAGGACTGGAAACAACACAGCAGACAGTGGTACTGGAACAGAACGAACTCAGGAACTCTGGAACGCAGGTACTCAGGAACAGCAGAATGGCCAATAAAGCTTCTGTAGCATGGTGGAAGTAAAATACTCAGAGACACCACGAAAGGGCAACTAAAGGGTGCCCAAGCTAGGTTTAAATAGGCAATATGAGGCGGGCCAAAGGCAAGCAGCCAATGGGAGCCCCCTATAGGTAATAGACATAGAAAAGCAGCAATCACAGACACTGTGATAACAGGTTGGTAAAAAGCCTATATATCAATAAAAAGAAAAGGGTTCCACTAGCAATAGGCACATACCCACGTGGCAATTGCACCATCTTAACAATGGGGCATAAGACAGCCCAAGTATAGAAAGCTTTGTTTACTTTCAGATAAGCCTCTATCCCCTAAAACATTCCAAATCTTGTACTATGAGGGGTGAGACAGTGGAGAAAGAAATATATGAAATACCAGGTCAACATCACATAAGCAAATTATAGTACCTATCAGGTTCTAAATACGGTTGCAGTACCAATATAGCAAGGGTTTCTCTGTTAAACTGCTCATCTCTTTCTAATAATACATTTGCATGCACTAGGGCAGTGTTTCTCAACTCCTGTCCTCAGGACCCACTAACAGGCCAGGATTTGATGGTTTCCTTGTTAGAGCACAGGTGAGTTAATCAATGTGAATGAGCCTCTGATCACCACACCTGTGTTTGGTTGCAGGTGTCTTTTTGCTTAATTTGAATGCAGATGTGTTAATTGTTGTTATACTTCCCACCCAGTTTGTAACCTATTTCACAATGTTTCCTTGTGCACATTGTGCACATTGTAGTTGCTGATGAAAGGCACATTTCCTTCTAGGCTTCTCTCAATGTATAAATTAGCATTCCACCACATCCAATGATTTTAGAGGAGGTGCAGGAGGAGAAGCATAAATGGCCAACTTCTTCTGTGTGGGGTGGGATTTGTTGTGGTGTGGCTGTTGCCTCAGCATCACTATAGCCAGTGGCAAGTAGAAGATCATCATATCACTGCCTGCCTTATAGAAATGCTGGTATTGATCCCAGTTCCACTCTGCAGCCTCATCCTCCTGCTGCACTAGGCCAGTAGGGCATACAATGTTTTCTCATGGCTTGTTTTTTTGCAAGACTGTGGGTCACAAATACATTTTTCTCAGGGTTTGTTTAGCATACCTGACTCCTATAAATAAATTTGTTTTTGGCAAGCCTGAGACATACACACACTTTTCTCAGGGCTTTGTTTTGCTAGCCTGCAGCTATGTTTGTAGATTGCTGACCATTATTTTTAAAGGGAAAAAAGAAGTTATACCTTGCACTGAATGTGGCAGATGTGTATGGTAACAGTGGACTACTGTGGTGGGATTGACATAGATAGATAGAAGGATGGATGGACAGACAAACAGAGAATTTTTGTATTGAGTTGCCCATCATATTGGCATCTATATTATATATATATATATATATATATATATATATATATATATATATATTTTTTTTTTTTTTCCCCTCACTTTTTTGCATTACTTTCTATATTCCATTTGTGTATGTTGGTATATATCTCTAACCTCTATGAATAGTAAATATATTTCTTCATTTATCTAATACTACACTTAGAGAACTTCTTTTGTGCTGTCCACCCCATTACCCCTATATTGTCCGAAAACTAACTGCAGCCGTGGTTGCTGCAGCGTATGCATTTAATGATCCCTCCTTCCAATGAGTCAAAGACCCACCAAAAATTCCCCCAGTACCAGTACTAATTTATAAACCATAAAAAAACACTGAAGGCAACAATGAGTCACATTCTTGTGTTGATGACAAAGTGCAAGAAGGTGTAGCAGCTCAACCACCTGCTGCATTTGACAGTGAGACAACCACACACAAAAATGCCTGTCATGAAAGTAGTGGGGAACATTGTGATGATCCCTCAATTAGAAAGGTAAAAAGAGGGGGTGTGACCCCATGACCAAGCTGTATGGATGCATGAACTGACAGGTCTGCTTCCCAGGAACATTTCTACTCCTATTATTTCCTTCCCATTCCATTTTTGTTCTGTTGAAACACCCTCTGCATACCCCTGATCATGACTAGAGGCAAGCTACAGTGGAAAGAAGCTTTTCACCACAAAATAAGGGAGGCCTTCACTATGAGATCTCAATATGGTTGATCCTGACCCTGTCAATGAGTCACTGGCAAGAGTCAAGGTCGATTCTACTGACAGTGGTGCCCTACAAGAAGATGGTTCTGAGTCCAAGCCACTGGAAGTCCATGAGTGGGGACATCAAAAAATAGCTCACTGACCTAAAATTGTTCTTCAAAGAAGAATTACGGGGTATCTGCCAAGCAGTTACCCACCTGGAGACCAGAGTGGAGCCACTAGACAGCAGTGCAGATGACCTTCACACTTCCGTTCCAACACTGATATGGAGTTCAATCTGTTTTATCAAAAGAACGTCACTCTGCTGGTCAAGTCGGATGACATACAAAACCAACACGGGAGGAACAATATTCGCTTACGAGGTATCCCAGAGGCAATAGAGGCAGAGGTCCTACTGCAGTACCTATTATACCTCTTCTGCCACATCACGTCTGTTGGAGTGGAGACAGAGTACCATCTGCAGAGGGCTCATAGATCCCTGCGGCTCAAACCTCCTGCTCAGTCAGCACCAAGGGTTGTTATTGCCCCTTTCCACCACTATCCTGACAAGTAGGGAACTACTGCTTCAATTAAATATTCCTTACTGATGGGGCTTTCCTCTATCTCAGGATGGGGTCAACCACACTCTACACTATAAACGTGATCACAGCACCTTCATGGCTTCACTGGTCCTCATGCTTCCTGAGCAACCACAGCCATCCCAATCTCAGGAGGAACCTGCCTTCCGGAAACCAAAAGAGGTCCAGTGATCATCTTGGACCCAAGCCCTAAGAGAAGGAAGAAGAAGGAGCAGATGGCTCCATGAAAAGCAGAAGCTACACTAGCCCCCAGTGGCAGTGGCAGTGGCAGCCCCAAGGGCCTGGTTTATTTATTTAATATGTTATTGTGTATTACTGTTTCTTCCTTTTTACTGTATGAAGATTTTTTTTTATCTCTGCTTCCATTCATTTCCTCTTATGTGTTTGGTGGGATTGCTGGAGATGGACCATAACTTCCTATTAAACCTGTGTTCCCTTTAATTGGGGCCTGACATCACCCTCCACCTTTCTGATCCTCATCTGTAGTGCCTGCCTTAGAAGGCCTTAATGGTTGCTACAACTTGATTAATGCTGGTCCGCCTCAATATTCTCCCTCTTCTACACCCATGGTGCAATCTTTACTGGAGTGGCCGGTCCACTACATTTCTAACATTATATTACTTGAGTGTAGAGCCTGTGGGGGGGGGGGGGGTCCAGGGGGTTCTGGGGGGGGCAGCACATTCTGGTTTAGTAGAGCCTGTGGATTTTCCCCCGGCGGGTGTTGGGTTCCCTCGGGGGCCCTCCTGGCTGGATCTCCTTTTACATCATTCTGTTTGAGGGTGTTTAGTTTCATTTACTAAAAAGCTGTTGTGTACCTGGTCATGTTGGGGGTTCGCTATGGGGACTTCCACACCTACAGTGGAGGCTGCATAATTTTACTGCCTCTGGTTCATGCCCCACAATTTGTATGTTCCATTTCCTACTTCATGTCTCCTACTTTCAACCCTTTCTAAAGGCTATTGAACAGCTATATAACTGATGTTATTTAATGACTTGTCATTTATTTCCGGGGGAGTGGGATACTAGCCACAATCTTTTTAATCTGTTATAACCTAATTCCCTGAGATTGGGGATGTGCAGATTCCCCCCTTTATTTCCTGTTTCCCCACAGTACCCAAATGATACTATAGACATTTTGCCGGGGGTCCTATTTTCACTCCCCCCATCCCACTGTTGGACTGGTGGCTGGTCTCTTTTGTGTCCAGCTTATGCAAGATTTTGCTCTGTCATGCAGGACTGGTGGAAGTTAGCAATTGGTGGGGCCCCGTCTGTCGTCCGGGGGGTGGCCTGGGCAACGGGTTTGGCCTCATGTCCTTTCACTTGCATAGGGTAGGGTCCCCTGGGAGTCCTAACGGACCCTTCTAGCTTGATTCCATATAGAAGTCTTATTGTGTTCAGGGGGTTTATAGATGCTAGATTATCTGGAGATTTATTTGCATGTTTCCATGGACATGGAGGGGGTCTAGGGCCTGGAGACGCCACATTCTATGTACTATAATATGAGAATTATTTGTCTTCCCCTTTTTTCTTCTTCTTCCTCCTTCCCTTTACTTTGAGCAACAGCTAGAAAATAAAGTAAATGTTAATGTATTGCAGGTCTTTAATAATGAAATACTTTGGAAGAAGAAAAAGAAAGACAGACAGAAATAGGGTGATAACAAGACTAGTTCAATACTGTATTGATTGATGTCACTGATTTAAAAAAACTAATCATGCCATAAAACATACACTTCAATATTGATTTAAAGTAAAAAACATATTGATACATTAAAACATAGTTGATCGTAACAATATTATTTTGTCAGACCGTAAAACAGCCACTAAATGGAGTGAGTGCAAGACTGTCCATTTGTATTTGAACCTTATGTATAAGTCCAAGATTTTGTGTATTCAACAATAGTCATCTAGGATTGTGTTACTCACGCCTGGTTATAGATAGTATTAATTGACTCTGACTAGCTCCTTGTATCTTTTTTTTTTCCAAATATATTTTATTATCAGATTGCTCCATACACATCTCAATACAAAAAAGTACATGTATAATCATTCTAAACGAAAGAAAGAAGTCTCGAAGGCTCAAGAATCATCAATCTAGTAAGAAGCAGGAACGTAGAAATCATCGGGGCCCGGTCGCCTCACTGATCTCGAAGAGCATGCCTAATACATAAATATGAGTAAAAGATATTATGCTGTATAAGGTACCCATCATGTAATTGTGCGAAGGATTTCAGCTGATTATCCTGGCATAACTGTCCAAGGTTAGTAATCCCAAATCTAGTCCACAAGGGACCAAAATCGTTGCCAAGTAGATGGTATAGCCCCGCGACACCCCATAAGGGGGTATCCGGATCCATGGCAATGTATCCCAGAAGTTTTTTCAGCTCCACCCACGCCTCATGTAGTGTTGTTTCTAATGGAGTCCAAATTTTAAAAACCGCGGGGCCTCCATGCAAAAACTGGGGCAGCTTATAAGCAGGTTGTAACAATAGTGTATCTATTTGAGTAGTCTGGTAGCGAGTTTGGGGAGAAGCAAAATAAAACGCATATCGACATTGTGCTGCTAAGTAGTACCTGTTACTATATATTCAGGCCCAGTTAGGGGTGGCATTTGCCTGGGGTGGCATTTGCCAGGGGTAGTAGTTGGCACCTTTCTCAAAGTACAGCTTTATCTAAGTACGGAGAGTTAGGCAAGAGAGTTGGACAAGAGAGAAACAGCTGCTGCAGCCACCTAAAGACAAGAGGCAAGTAAACAGGCTGAATTCAGAGTGAAGAAACAGTCATTTCCACCAAGCACTGACATTTGCTTCCTCTACTGAAACTACTGACCACCTGATGCAAGCAACCAGGATTTCTAGGTCTGATTTTACAAACTTCTTATTTAACCACTAAACCACTGGGGAGAACCAAATCTGACTTTGATTTCTTCTTCAACCACCATTAACCATTACAACATCTACCTCTCCTGATCATCAGTGGACTACTTCATTTAACCCTGCACTGATTCCTACCCTCATCAAGTACTTTGCAGTTCTGCTACTGACTCTCCTCACCATCCCTGGCACCTATACTCGCCGCTCCGTGGATTGACCCTTGATTGCCAAGTCATCTGTACTCTCCTGGATTACTGACTGTTGCACATCTCTACTGCCCCATTCATTAACCCCACTATGGGCAAATTAGCTCCTTGCTTTGTGATCGCCATTCTCACCTGCATTAGACTCTCCTCCTCCTGTGTCCACATTAAGTGTCACACCATTCACATTGCACCCTCAATTCTTCACTCACCACTTCTCTGCTCCCATGAACTTTTCTCATTCCTCCGCTTCCTATCACCACCATCTCCTTCTACCCCTGCAAAAAAGCCCCACTGCTTCAAATCTCACTCTCACCTTATGTCCCTGTCCCTTCTCCTCCTACTTGCTGCAGGTGACATCTCACCTAACCCAGGCCCCCCTTCCATTCTCTCTTGTACCACAAAACCCACTCACAAGCGCAACACTCACAACCTAATAACTGTACCCCGTCACCTAACCTCCTCCCCCCCCTTTTGTTTTGGTCTCTGGAAAGCCCGCTCTGTGTGTAACAAACTAACAGCTGTTCACGATCTGTTCATTTCTCACTCCCTAAACCTCCTTGCCATCACTGAAACTTGGCTCACATCATCAGACACTGCCTCCACTGCCGCACTCTCATATGGAGGCCTTCAATTCACACACACACACCAAGGCCTGGCAACAGACATGGAGGGGGAGTAGGCATCCTGCTGCCCCCTAACCATATATTTCAGGTACTCCCCACTGTTCCCTCTCTCTCCTTCCCTACATTTGAAGCTCACACACTTCGACTCTTCTCTCCCTTCCCCCTGCATGTCGCTGTCATATACAGGCCACCTGGTCCCACTGCACAATTCCTTGATCACTTCACCTCCTGGCTCCCTCACTTCATGTCCTCTGATGTCCCTACTCTCATCATGGGTGACTTCAACATCCCTATAGATAATCACAACACCCCCCCTGCCCTCAAACTCCTCTCCTTAACAACCTCCTTAGGCTTATCGCAGTGGACCAGCTCTCCCACACACAGTGATGGTCACTCCCTCGACTTGATCTTCACTAACCTCTGCTCGGTCTCCAACTTCTCTAATGTCCCCTTTCCCCTCTCTGACCACCACCTCCTCACCGGTAACCTCATCATACCACGCAAACCCATTACCCCCGCCACAATCAAGCGCATGCGGAGAAATCTGCATACTCTTGACAAGCAACAATTTTCCACCTCCCTGCAGCCTCTTCTCAACCCCATCCTCACACTTACTTGCCCAGACAAAACTACTGCTCTCTACAACAGCACTCTCACTTCAGCCCTTGACATCGCTGCACCTGCAACTCCACGCCTCCCACGCACAACCCCACTACAACCCTGGCACACAAGACTAACGCGATACCTCCAAAGGTGCTCACGCACTGCTGAAAGGCACTGGAGGAAATCGCGCTCCACATCTGACTTCACACACTACAAATTCATTCTCCGTTCGTATAGCTCTGCCCTCTCCCTGGCTAAACAGTCATTCTTCTCCTCTCTAATTTCTAATCTTTCCTCCAACCTCAAACGCCTTTTCTCAACCTTCACATCTCTTCTAAACCCACCAACACATACACCTTCCACTAACTTCTCTGCCCAAGATCTCGCCAACCACTTCAAGAGCAAGATTGAATCTATCAGACATGACATTTCATCACTACCACCCCCACCCAGCCAGCCCAGCCCTGTCGCCTCTCCCACATACACACTAAGCTCCTTCCCACCTGTCACTGAGGATGAAGTCTCCCTTCTCCTCACTCGCTCAAACCTAACCACATGCCCTCTCGACCCAATCCCATCTCAGCTCACCCAAGAACTCTACCCTCTACTAACTCCAATCCTTACTCACTTATTCAACCTCTCTTTGTCAACCGGCACCTTCCCATCCTCTTTCAAACACGCACTAATCACTCCCATCCTAAAAAAACCCTCCCTGGACCCAAACTCACTGTCAAATTACCGGCCAATTTCCCTACTCCCGTTCGCCTCCAAGCTTCTCGAGCGCCTTGCATATAACCGGCTCACTAAATTCCTCTGCTCCCATTCCCTGCTTCCCTTGCAATCTGGATTCCGCCCTCATCACTCCACTGAGACTGCCCTCACTAAAGTGGCCAATGACTTGCTCTCAGCCAAGTCAAAAGGCCACTACTCCCTACTCATTCTTTTGGACCTGTCAGCTGCCTTTGACACAGTTGATCACCCACTCCTCCTCCAAGCCCTCCACTCCCTAGGTCTCTGCGACACTGCAATCTCCTGGTTTTCATCTTATCTCTGCAACCGCTCCTTCAGTGTTTCCTACTCCGGCTCCACTTCCCCACCCCTCCCACTGTCTGTTGGTGTGCCTCAAGGATCAGTACTAGGACCCTTGCTCTTCTCAATCTACACTGCTTCCCTTGGAAAACTAATAAACTCCTTTGGGTTTCACCATCATCTCTATGCTGATGACACCCAAATATATCTTTCCTCCCCAGACCTCTCCCCTTCCCTCCTGTCCTGAGTGTCTGACTGTCTGTCTGCTGTGTCTTCCTGGATGGCCTCCCATCAACTCAAACTTAACCTTGGCAAAACTGAACTAATTCTCTTCCCTCCATCTACAACCAGCCTTATCCCACATATTTCCCTCACCGTTAACAACACTTCCATCACACCAACCCCTACAGCACGCTGCCTGGGGGTCACATTTGACTCTGCCCTATCCTTCATTCCTCACATCCAGTCAATCTCCAACTCATGCCGCCTTCACCTCCGCAACATCTCTAGAATTCGACCCTTTCTCACAGAAGACACTACCAAAATTCTAATCCAAACACTCATCATGTCCCGTCTTGACTACTGTAACTCTTTACTAATTGGCCTGCCTCTCACCCGACTAACCCCGCTACAGTCCATAATGAACTCTGCTGCAAGACTAATCTACCTCACTCATCGCTTCTGTAACACCACACCCCTCTGTCAGTCCCTACACTGGCTCCCGTTAGCATACAGAGTAAAATTCAAAACTCTGGTGCTAACTTATAGAGCCCTCACTAACACTGCACCCCCCTATATCTCATCTCTCATTTCCAAATATACTCCCGCCCGCCATCTTCGCTCTGCACATGACCTTCTGCTCTCCACAGCTCTTATCACATCCTCCCACTCCCGCCTACAAGACTTCTCCCGTGCTGCACCTGAGCTGTGGAATTCCCTCCCCCGCCCCATCAGACTCTCCCCCAGCCTTCAAATCTTCAGACGCTCCCTGAAGACTCTTCAGGGAGGCCTATCAACTGCCTCCGTAAACATCATCACCAAGATTCACCCCTTGCACGGACTACTGCACTCAACGGCACTTCTCACACCCACCCACTGACTGGCAGTTCATGTGGCAGGAGGCACTTAAACGCAATAGCACTTACTCCTTCTGTATCAAACCTACCTTCCTCTAGACTGTAAGTTCTCACGAGCAGGGCCCTCTGATCCTCCTGTTCTCCACATCTGATTGTACTATTTAATACCTCTGTATGTCAATTCCCAATTGTACAGCGCTGCGGAATTAGTTGGCGCTATATAAATAAAGAATAATAATAATAATAATAATACCTATAGAAATTGGGCAAGGCAATTCACCCCTCACGTTTGGGTCTCATGAGAGTACTTAGCTTGAGTCTAGCCCGACCCCCCGCCATATGAAATGGTAAATAATTTTGTCTATTTGTTGGAAATATTTTTTAGGAATAGGGACTGGCGAATTTTGAAAAACATACAAAAATGTAGGCAAAAAAATTATTTTAATAAGATTTGATCTACCGATAACATTTAAGGGCAGATGAAGCCATGCAATTGTTTTGTCGTTAAAGTATTGAATATTAGGTATCAAATTCATCTCCAAAAAGGAGTCCGTCTTTGCTGCTGTTTGACACACAGTGGTTTAGGATAAAACCCAGTTTTATTGAAATCACAGTAATAAAATAACCTTCACAGGTCCTGTAGTATATAAGCTGAATAATACAGACACACGACAGGTTATATATTCATATGCCTACACAGGTCCAGCATAAACATAAAGTCCACAACAGTCTATACTGACACAGGTCAGGCAGATTATAATGGATTCCCAGGAGCAAGGTACTGCATGGGTTAATGCTCTTCTTTGAGTGTAAACAGTCCCATGTGCGGAGAGGTCTGTGATGGGGCTCTCTGCATATAGATAGCTGAAGGATTCATAACGCCCAGAAACAGATAAGCAGAACTAATGTGAACTGCCTAGGCAACAATGGGAACAGAGTCACATAAGGTACTGACGTAGCAGTAACGGAGACCAGACCACTTGCACTCTGCCGGAGCAGTAACGGAGGCAGACACATGCACTTAGCAGAAGCAGTAATGGAGGCAAACCGGTGGCTCACTGCCAGAGCAGTAACGGAGGCAGACACTTGCACTTTGTAGAGGCACTAACGGAGATTAGGCCCAAGGCAAACTGCCATAGCAGTAACGGAGGCGGACACTTGCACTCTGCAGAAGTAGTAATGGAGGCAAACCGGTGGCTCACTGCCGGAGCAGTAACGGAGGTAGACACTTGCACTCTGCAGAGGCAGTAACGGGAACTAGGCCCAAGGCAAACTGCCGTAGCAGTAACGGAACTGGCCACTGGTACTCTGCAGGAGGAAATGGTGACACAATTGCCAGACAGTCAGAATGTAGCCTAGGCGACACAGCACAGGAACGCCAACCAAGCCAGGTCGAATCACGGAGCAGGAACATATCACAGTGCCTGTGATCCTCCTCAGTCACTCTCGCTTGTGGTATGCTCTGATTTGCTGAGTTGGTTTGGCCCGCCCCGGTGACCTTTTTATGCCTGGTCGTGACACCTGTCAGGTGCCCTTTCGTGGTGTTTCAGAGCCAGTGTTGCTGTGGCTGAGTTCCTGTGTTCCGGATTCCTGTGTACCGATTTGTCCTGTTCTGACTATGCTCCTGTGTTCCTGCTCGTGATTGACCCGGCTTGTCTGAGAACCACCTCCGTGATCTGACCTGGCTTGGCTGATGTTCCTGTTCGTGATTGACCCGGCTTGTCTGAGTACCACCTCCGTGATCCGACCCGGCCTGGCTGACTTCCCGCTCCATGACCCGAAACCGGCCTGTTCCAGTGACCTGCTTGTTCCTGCTTCCCGCTCCGGTTGTCGCTGTAGCGACATTCTGACTTCCGCTGCTGCTGTCTGCCAGGCTGGCAGTGTGACCTACTTCACCCTTGCTGTGCATTGTTCCCAGTGCTGAGTCTCCGTGCTCACTTGCAGAGCTGTGCTTCTGTTACTGAGCCTCTGTGATACTTGCAGAGCTATCCCGCTATACTGAGGCTTCGATCCGTAAAGCTGCATATTAACCCTTGCTGTGCTGCCTTATCCTTAGCTGAGCCTTCTCTCTCCGGTACAGAGCCTAAGCTATATTGCACTACATCTGCTGAGTCGGCCACTTATATGTTCTGGTTGGTCGGCGGCTCATCCTGTCAAACCGCAGAGTAGTCACATTCGGTAACGATCCCGGTAGGGCGCCATTGGCTCTTGCTCATACGTTTGTTCTCTGGCATATGCCTGGTGGGGCTAAAGGCTCAAGCTATTGCAGCAAAGGGTAGGCTCCAGTGGAAGACTATTGGCTTCTCCACTTGCAGCATAGTGTGGTCTCCATTGTTACTCCCGTCGGGGTTACTGGCTCAAAGCTCTTGCAGGTAGTCTTTGGTATATGCCCGTGGGGGCTATTGGCTCAAACTTTCTCTGTTCCGTTGGTCTCCGTTAGTACACCCGTGGGGGCTATTAGCCAGCTCTTGCAGTGCAAACTGTGCCGTTTTTACGCCCGTGGAGCTACCGACTCACTCACTTGCAGACTCAGTTGTATCCGTGGCTACGCCCGCGGGAGCTATTCTGGGCAACTGTTCTGCTAATTCTACCTCTGTTCACATATTGCCTAGCAGCATTCCTGTCTTAAGAACTCTAAGCGTTGCACCACATACACTTATAACTTCCTATCACCACCTTGGGCGTGCCAAACTCCACAACAGAGATGGACTGCTTAGTGCATTTAACCCTTTAATGTATTTCACTACTATGTGCCTGTCCTGAGACAGTATATGTGATACTCTGGTTCTGTATACTGGGCCTGTGGGGGTATATCTGTCCATATTTTGCTATTATTTTGTGTTGCCTGTAGAGGTCGATCGTTTACCTTACTTTTCGTTTAATAAAACTGTGTTTTATTTTACCAACTAGTCTGAGTGTCTTAAAAAAACCGTTACAGTACGAAAGGGCCATGACCTCAGACAGTAAAGGTGAAAGTAACACACAAAACATCCACTGGAGAATGGATGTCCACGAGCAGCACCTGGACCAATTGGCACTGGCATTACAAACCTTACTTGAGCGTACGGTACACCTTGACAAACCTAATCAGAATCCGGTGGTCTCCCCAGCTACGACACCGGATAATCTGCCTGTAGCCCCTCCTACAACTATCAGAGGCTTAACGGCGGCGGCGCCGTTACCATTGAGATATGATGGCAAACCTTCACAATGCAGGGGCTTTATTAATCAGTTGGAGATATTTTTGGAGCTGACGCCCCAGGCATTTCTTAACGACCGGAGTAAGGTCGGATTTATGATATCGCTATTGATGGGCAAGGCACTTGCTTGGGTGAACCCCTTGTGGGAAAATGCCAAACCCTGCACTCTGAACTTTAATGAGTTTGTAGGGAAGTTCCGCAGAGTGTTCAAGGTTCCTGGCAGGGCTGCCTCTGCTGCCAAAAACTTAATGGAGATACAGCAGGGCGAGCTTACTCTGGGCGACTATGCTATTGAATTTCAGACCTTGGCAGCAAAGGTGGGATGGAACAATGAGGCTTTAGATGCAGCCTTTGCTCAGGGTCTATCCGAATCCATTAAGGATGAAATAGCTGCCCGAGATGTACCTAGTGATCTGGATGAGTACATTGACTATGTCATGCTTATTGACTCCTGCATTCGTGAGAGACGGTTGGCAAAAAGGGCGAGATCCAGCAACTATGGTCATGGCAGTCTTTTTAACCCACCCTCACCATCCATTCCTCCTGAACGCTCACCCGACGCTGGAGAACCAATGCAGCTTGGGTTCACCAGACTTACTAAGGAGGAGAGGGCGTACAGTAGGAAGCAAGGCCTACGCTTATACTGTGGCAAACCTGGGCACCTTTTACGCACTTGTCCGGTACGGCCGGGAAACGGATGCACCTAGGGCCTTGGGGGACAGGAGTCCCTAGATTCAAGTACAATGAAACCCACCATCCAGGTGGTATTCTCTTGGGCAGACGTGTTCATAGAGGTCATGGCACTGGTGAATTCCGGTGCAGCCGGGTACTTTATGGACCAATCCTTTGCCGAACTGCACAGTATTCTGTTATGTAAAAGAGAATCTCCATTGGCGATTGAAGCCATTGATGGCAGACCCTTGGAACCTGCATTTATTACCATGGAAACGATTCCTATCAATATGTCGGCTGGGGCTCTCCACAAATAGGAAGTACGTTTCCAAATAATTTGTTCTCCTCACCATGCAGTCATCCTGGGATTTCCATGGCTACTCTTACATAATCCTCAGTTTGATTGGCAGAGATGTGAGGGTAATTCCTGGTCTGAATATTGTGCTAAAAGCTGTCTATCGCTCCCTGTTAAGATTTTGTGTACCTCTCCCTCTGTGCCAGCTGAATATAGGGAATTCAGTGACATATTCAGCAAGGGAGAGGCCAGCGCATTGCCCGAGCATAGATCCTATGATTGCGCTATTGATCTGCCCTCGGGTGTGGTACCCCCTAGGGGTCGCACTTATTCACTGTCATGTGATGAAAACAGGGCTATGGAGGACTACATTGAGGACGCCCTCAATAGAAGAATTTTTCGCAAGTCTACCTCTCCGGCTGGTGCCGGATTCTTCTTTGTGAAGAAGAAAAATGGGGAACTTAGACCATGTATTGATTACCGGGGGCTGAATATGCTGATGCCTAAGAATGCCTACCCTATTCCACTTATTACTGAATTGTTTGACAGGTTAAAGGGCTCTTCCATTCTCACTAAACTTGATTTGCGGGCTGCTTACAACCTGATCAGAATTAAGGCTGGAGATGAGTGGAAGACGGCATTTAATACCAGAACAGGGCACTACGAATATCTGGTAATGCCATTTGGCCTATGCAATGCACCTGCGGTGTTCCAGGAATTTATCAATGACATCCTGCGCGACATGCTTCAGTCCTGTGTGGTGGTATATCTATATGATATATTGATTCAGTCTGCCAACCTCACCAGCATGTTAAGGATGTCTCTGAAGTCTTGCTTCGACTTCGCAAAAATAAACTGTTCTGTAAACTAGAGAAATGTGAAATTTATGTCTCAAGTACCATTTTTGGGGTTCGTAATTTCTAAAGATGGAATTGCTATGGACCAAGATAAGTTGGCAGCAGTCCTGCAGTGGCCTCGGCCCAAGGGGTTAAAAGCTATTCAGCATTTTTTGGGCTTTGCCAACTATTATATAAAGTTCATCCAGAACTTTTCCACGATTGTGAAACCTTTGTCTGATTTGACACATAAGGGCGCTACTCCCTCTCAGTGGTCCGAGGCAGCTGAAAATGAGTTTGAGACCTTGAAATCTGCCTTTGCGTCTGCTCCAGTGGTGTCCCACCCCAATCCTTCCCTGCCATTTACCCTGGAAGTTGACGCCTAGGAGGTTGGGGTTGGGGCAGTGCTCTCCCAGCGTCCTGTGGGAGGTGGCACCATGAGACCCTCTGGGTTCTTCTCTAAGAAACTCTCCAGTGCACAGAGTCACTATGAGATTGGCGACAGGGAGCTACTGGCTATTATTTTGGCACTTAAAGAATGGCGCCACCGGTATTAATCCTTACTGATCACAAGAATTTGACATATCTCTCTGAAGCTAAGAGACTGTCCTCGCGACAAGCTAGGTGGGTGCTCTTTTTGGCCCGGCTTAATTTTGTAGTGTCCTACCTCCCGGGCTCTAAGAATGTTAGGGCAGATGCTCTGTCCAGACACTTTGCGTCGGACTCTGAGAGGGAGGAAGAACCAGTACCTATCATTCAGCCAGATCGTATTCTGGCTACTATTCGTTCTAGTATAACTTCGCCACTGGGGGAGGAGATTTTGGCCTCTCAATCAAGGGCTCCGCCAGAAACCCCAGCTGGCAAGTGTTTTGTGGATGAGCCATTCCGTACCCGTCTATTGGGGACATACCATTCATCTAAAGCGGCTGAGCATATCGGGAGGGATCAACACATATGGTCACTTTCACAGTTATTCTGGTGGCCTACCCTCAGAGCTGATTGCTCCGCTTTTACTGCCGCTTGTTCCACCTGAGCTCGTGCCAAGACCCCCAGACATCTCCCAGTGGGCCTGCTCCAGCCGGTGCCTAATGGCGAACGTCCATGGTCCCATATATCCATCGATTTTTTTGGGACAGTTGCCATCCTCTAGGGGGTACACTTTTTATCCTCATGGTGGTTCTCTAAGAAAGCTCATTTCGTGCCTCTCAGTGGTCTCCCATCGGCTCAGGAATTGGCTGTAGTCTTTGCCAGAGAAGTGTTTCGCTTGCACGGGGTACCCAGAGTGTTAGTCTACGATCGTGGGAGCCAGTTCGTGTCCAGGTTTTGGAGGGCATTTTGTGGCCAGATGGGCATCCAATTGTCCTTCTCCTCCACCTACCATCCCCAGACCAACGGAGCCACTGAGCGTGCCAATCAGGGACTGGAGCAGTTCCTGTGCTGTTTTGTAACTGATCATCATGACAATTGGGCCGACCTGTTGCCATGGGCAGAGTTTGCCAGGAATTGTGCCGTTAATTCATCGTCCGGGAGCTCCCTGTTTATAATTAATTACGGGTTCCAGCCGTGCTTGCTCCCAGACTCATTTCAGTCACAACAGATTCCTGCCCTGGATGAGCATATGGCACAATTTCGCTCCACGTGGGCACAGGTTCAGAGGACCCTCAGTCATTCCAGCGACATCAGCGGCATGCCAATCGTAGACGGCTGCCAGCGGTCTCATTCCAGATGTGGGACAGAGTATGGCTCTCCTCCAGAAACCTCAATCTACAGGTACCCTCCAATAAGTTGGCTCCCTGGTTCATTGGTCCCTTTAAAATCATCAGCAAGGTCAATCCTGTCACTTATGCATTTGAACTTCCAGCATATTCATAATGTGTTCCATGTGTCTCTTTTGAAACCCTTGGTTTGCAACCGCTACACTACCACTCCAGTGATTCCTGGGCCGGTGGACGTTCAGGGCCAAGAGGAGTACAAGGTCCAGAGCATCACTGATTCCAGGAAACTTAGAGGGAAGTTGCAATATTTGGTCCACTGGAAGGGTTATGGCCCTGAGGAACGTTCTTTGGTTGACCAGAAGGACCTCCATGCGCCTAGACTTTTGCGCAACTTCCACTCTAAATAATAATCAGAAACCAAGACCTCCTGCAGGGAGAGGGGGTATTTGAGAGGGGGTACTATCACAGTGCCTGTGATCCTCCTCTGTCACTCTCGCTTGTGGTAGGCTCTGATTTGCTGAGTTGGTTTGGCCCGCCCCTGGTGACCTTTTAATGCCTGGTCGTGACACCTGTCAGGTGCCCTTTCGTGGTGTTTCAGAGCCAGTGTTGCTGTTGCTGAGTTCCTGTGTTCCGGGTTCCTGTGTACCGATTTGGCCTGTTCTGACTACGCTCCTGTGTTCCTGCTCGTGATTGACCCGGCTTGTCTGAGAACCACCTCCGTGATCTGACCCGGCTTGTCTGACGTTCCTGTTCGTGATTGACCCGGCTTGTCTGAGTACCACCTCCGTGATCCAACCCAGCCTGGCTGACTTCCTGCTCCGTGACCCGAAACCGGCCCGTTCCACTGACCTGCTTGTTCCTGCTTCCCGCTCCGGTTGTCGCCGTAGCGACATTCTGACATTCTGACTTCCGCTGCTGCTGCTGTCTGCCAGGCTGGCAGTGTGACCTACTTCACCCTTGCTGTGCATTGTTACCAGTGCTGAGTCTCCGTGCTCACTTGCAGAGCTGTGCTTCCGTTACTGAGCCTCCGTGATACTTGCAAAGATATCCCGCTATACTGAGGCTTCGATCCGTAAAGCTGCATATTAACCCTTGCTGTGCTGCCTTATCCTTAGCTGAGCCTTCTCTCTCCGGTACAGAGCCTATCGCACTACATCTGCTGAGTCAGCCACTTATATGTTCTGGTTGGTCGGCGGCTCATCCTGTCAAACCACAGAGTAGTCACGTTTGGTAAAGATCCCGGTAGGGCGCCATTGGCTCTTGCTCATACGTTTGTTCTCTGGCATACGCCCATTGGGGCTAAAGGCTCAAGCTATTGCAGCAAAGGGTAGGCTCCAGTGGAAGGCTATTGGCTTCTCCACTTGCAGCATAGTGTGGTCTCCGTTGTTACGTCCATAGGGGCTACTGGCTCAAAGCTCTTGCAGGTAGTCTTTGGTATACGCCCGTGGGGGCTATTGGCTCAAGCTATCTCTGTTCCGTTGGTCTCCATTAGTACACCCGTGGGGGCTATTAGCCAGCTCTTGCAGTGCAAACTGTACTGTTGTTACGCCCATGGGGGCTACCGACTCACACACTTGCAGACTCAGTTGTATCCGTGGCTACGCCCACAGGGGCTATTCTGGGCAACTGTTCTGTTGATTCTACCTCTGGTCACATATTGCCTAGCAGCATTTCTGTCTTAAGAACTCTAAGTGTTGCACCATCTACACTTATAACTTCCTATCACCACCTTGGGCGTGCCAAACTCCACAACAGAGACGGACTGCTTAGTGCATTTAACCCTTTAATGTATTTCACTACTATGTGCCTGTCCTGAGACAGTATATGTGATACTCTGGTTCTGTATACCGGGCCTGTGGGGGCATATCTGTCCATATTTTGCTATTATTTTGTGTTGCCTGTACAGGGCGATCGTTTACCTTACTTTTCATTTAATAAAACTGTGTTTTATTTTACTAACTGGTCTGAGTGTCTTAAAAAAAACGTTACAGAATGTCAGCCAAGCCGGGTCGGATCACGGAGCAGGAACGTCAGCCAAGCCGGGTTGGATCACGGAGCAAGAACATCAGTCAAGCCGGGTCGGTACACAGGAGCAGGAACGTCAGCCAAGCCGGGTCGGTACACAGGAGCAGGCACAGAAGAATAGTCGGGCAATCCGGGTCGGTACACAGGAGCAGAAGACAAATGCAGAGTAGTCAGGCAGGCCAAGTCGGTACATTGGGAATCACTGAGCAGAAACAAGCACTGGCACAGGAACACCACGAAAGGGCACCGGAGGGGTGCCAATAGCCCAGTATATAAAGGTCATACTGGGCGGGACAAACACACGGTAGCCAATGGGAGCAAAGCACAGGACAGACTGACAGAAAAACAACAAAGGAGCACGGGCACCGTGATAATTCCATACTACAGAATATGCTAAGATGGTGGCAGGGAAGGTTCATGATTACTATTAAACTGTCAGCAAGTTGTCATGTGTCCTTAGTGAGTTCTGGACAAGGGGTATAGTAACAGCGGCAGTACTTGGGTTCTGGTGTCATCATGGTGTTTGGACACAGTTGTGCCCCCAGATGTTATTTACCACACACACTGTGCACATTGCAGTTGCCGATGAGAGCCACAGTTCCTGTTCTCAAGGGAAACATTTATATTTTAACGACAACACACCCATGATTTTGGAGGAGGGGCAGGTGAAGAAGAATTATTGTCCAACTTCTTCTTTTCTTCACATATACTGGGGGCTACTTATTGTGCTGCTACTGCCTCAGGCACATAACTGGAGCTAGCTGTGGCAAGTGGAACCTTCATCATCCATCACCCATGTTACTGCTATTGTTGATCCCATTCCCTTTTAGCTGCCTCACCATCCTGTTGCTTAAGCAGCTCAGCAGCAGCAGCAAGAACAACAGTTGCAAAATCCGCAATTATGGACTCAGGAGGACATTTGACAATGGCCAGTGGCCACTGACCAACATGACCTGCTAGTACTAGGTCAGTAGGGCATTATTCTTTCTCTGGGCTTGCGCTTTAAAAAAAATAAAAACATTGTCCTGCAAAAAAAAAAAAATCAGTTTTTGGAGGTTTGTTTCTCACAAGCCTATGTCCTACAAATCAATGTTTCCTCAGGGCTTGAGCCTCTAAAACCAAATCAAACAAATCTTCTGCACCAAAATACTATCTCATGTAAAGTATCAGTCTATCCCAGTGGCAGCTTATGTCAGGGGGTTCCTGTCTCTATCTATCTCTGATTTATTTTTTTTATTAACTGTCCCCCCAATACCAGTTAAGAAATCCCCCCCAAAACAAATTTCCGGTTCTACTGATTCATTCCCCAGACTCATCCACCAGACTCATCCACCAAATCAGACCCCTTTTATACCATGTCTTGTGGGTTTTTTCATTGTATTTAGGATTTATTTTTTATTAACTGCCACCCAATTCCAGTAAACAAACCCCTCTGTTCACCCCACCAACACAGGCACCCTCATGCCCCTTTTAAACTATGCCTTCGGGCAATAAAATAATATTTGCTATGTGTGGTGTGTAAATTCAATGTTCTCATTGATTTTAATGGAAAGAGTTAGACAAGAAAAGCAGAAAATCTGAACTTTTCGCTGGAAATTATTCGCAAAGCGGGTAGTGCCATTATTTGCCGATTTCAGTTTGAGGCAAACATTTTCACTTATCACTATTGTATTCCCTACCTTATCACTGTCAAAAAAAACCATTATAACTAAAAAACAAAATCAATAATCTTGGTGTATTTGGGGTCAAGCTCATTTGCTCCCTTCTCACACCTTCCAGACACATCCAACACAGAGATAATAACAGCAAGCTCAGCAAAGAAATTGGACCATAGCTGCCTCTGTCTTTCAAATCAATCAGACAGAATTTTGAGGTATTGTGGTCAACCTACTTTCTCCATTCCTCTTCCCCAGAGTCCCCCGCGAGTTCCCTCAGACTCTCCTAATATGGAGAACAAATTTCCTACCTAAAAAACTCCCTAAGGTAGGGTAGCTTCAACACCATTTTATTTGCTTGTCTTCTCTATCTTAAAATGTGATGATCTCTCTTCCTCTCACACACACATAATTATTTTTCTTTGAGTAAATGTCAGGCAGGTCTTGTAAAGCATATTTTGGATGAGTAGATAAATGTGATTGAAACATTGAACCAGGACGCACAAGTAACAAATTTTGTGAAAGTCACATGCTTATTCATATTGAAAGGTCTGGATTCAATATACTCAACATATCTGTAACATTTATATTTTGAAATGTTTGCTTATATGGGGATTTGTTCAGTAAATTATGATTTTTATATAAATTATTGCTTGATAATTCTGTGCAAGCAGTTTTATCGGTCGTGCGATCTGATTTAAGGACATTAATGGTATTGAAATAATTATTTAACTATTGAATGGTATCACATTTTAACACCTTGAGTGCCAGTGGGGTATGCAATGCACTGAGAATCAATGTGTTTCGTACCCCTCTATCACTCAAAAGGTTAATCCATGACAAAATAACTAATATGTTATGGAATGAGTAATGTGGGGAGAACCTCTTCACCACACCATGCATATCTGGAGGATGAAGTCTGTGAGCATTGGGACTGGAGATTTACTCCATGATGAATCAGAAGTGCAAATCACCCCACCCTACCAGTTACCTGCATGGCTATGAAATGTATTTGATATATTTTTGGTTTTATACTTTGTCTCATGAGTGATTTTCAGTTGACAAATAAATCTTCTGGACAGCTTGTAGACACCCAGCTGCAGAGCACAGATAAGTAGTATGTATAAAAAGTGGCATAGAATCAGCAAAAAGAAAAAATAAATGTGGCTTTTTATAAACCCTTGATAAGAAATATAGAAGACCGTTTGGGGCACAAGTACCTAAAAATACATTTTTGCAGTGGAAAGAGTAGAGCAATGTACTATAAATTTGACAAAATAATGAAGGATTTTGGTCACAAACACAGGCTAAGCTGGAATTGTTTTCATTAGGAGAGTGTCTCCAAGTGATAGTATTAAGATGTACATAGTACATATATATTAAAAATTTGTCAAGGCTAATACAAAGAACTCTTTTTATAAACTTTTTATTCAGATTAAATTAGATGTAAAGGCGCTTTTGATTATGACAAATGAAGTTATTTTTTTTTTTTAAATATATTTTATTATCAGATCACTCCATACAAAGCACAAGTACAGATAAATACATATAAAATCAGTCAGATACAGAAAACATAAACAGGTATACTTAACAATGAAAAGAGTATACATAAATCAATAGAATGTATAGAGCCAACCTGAGGTTTTATGATTATGTAAAAACCAAAAACCCCCCAAAAAGACTAACCTATCTTAACTGTTGTGAAATTCCCCTACCCCAGTACCTGGTCCACTCTCCCCCGAGCTCGCAGCACCCCCTCCACCCACCCGCCAGCCAGCAAAGCCGCAGAATCTCAATACAGGGCTCAAACACAGCGTCACACATTGACCACGCCACGTAACCAGCCAGCGTGACCCAAATCAACTATTGCCGTCAAGATGCAAAGCATCAGTTGTCAGATGAGCTCCAACACTAGTCGGCCACCAGTGTTGCCAGCGTCCCCATATCTTATCAAACTTATTAGGATAGCCCCGGTGCAAGTAAACCAGTCTATAATGCGGAATGCACTGTAAAACCAAATTAACCCACACCCTGCAATTGGGAACACCGTCTGACATCCAGTTCATGGCCACCATCTTTCTGGCCAACATCAATAGCTGTCTCAGCAGGGATCCGTCAGCTGCACCCTCAATCTCATCAGGAAAGATAGACAATAAACAGAGTTTTGGAGTCACAGGAACAGGTTTCCCCAGCACCAGGGTCACAACATGCATGATGTCTTTCTAAAACCTCCCAAACACAGGGCAGTCCCAGATCATATGGAGATATGTGCCTTGAACATTATCACACCGGATACAGCTGTCGGTACCAGAATTCCCCATTCTATACAGTCTTACCGGCGATGAAGGACATTCAACTGTATCATCTGATGTCTAGTCGATGTAGCCACCATTGCTGGTCCCACCTTGGCCATATCCCATTCCCAGTCCTCCAACGGGCCCACGTCCGTTTCCCACCTACTCCGGGAAGGGAATTCCTGACACCCCACATGAGATTCCACCCACTGATAAATGAAGGAAAGAGGTCTCGAAGGCTCCAGAAGCAGCAATCTAGCAAGAAGCGGAAAGGTAGAGATCATCGGAGTCCGATCACCCCACTGAGCACTAAGAGCATGTCTAACACACAAGTATGAATAAAAAAGAGTATGTGGCATGTGGTATTCGTCATGCAATTGTGCAAAAGACTTCAGCAGACTATCCTGATACAACTGTCCAAACTTAGTAATCCCGAATCTGGCCAACAAGGGGCCAAAGTCGCAACTAGATAAGTGATGTAACCCCGTGACGCCCCACAAGGGGGTATCAGGGTCCATTGCGACATGCCTCAACAGTCTCTTCACCTCCACCCACGCCTCGTATAAGGTTACCGCCATCTGAGTTCGAATTTTAAAAACCGCAGGGCCTCCGTGCAAGAACTGAGACAGCGCATAGGCAGGCCGCAACAATAATGTATCAATCTTAGTAGTCTGGTATCGAAGTTGGGAAGAAACGAAATCCAACACATATCGGCACTGCGCCGCTAAATAGTATCTATAGAAGTTGGGCAAAGCAATTCCCCCCTCACGTTTAGATCTCATGAGAGTAGTTAGCCTGATCCTAGCCCGACCCCCTCGCCATAGAAAATGTGAGATAATTTTATCTATTTGTCTGAAATATTTTTTAGGTATAGGGACCGGCGTATTTTGAAAGATATACAGAAATTTGGGCAGAAAAATCATTTTAATAAGATTCGATCTACCGATGACATTCAGGGGCAAGTAAGTGCACACATCCACACGTGAGAGTAGGATATCAGTTGGACAAGACTCCTGCAAATGATTATCAATTTGAAGCAAAGAGGACTTAGTCCAGTTTATTTGAAAACCAGAAAAAGTGTCAAAATCTTCCACCAATTGCAGTGTGGTCCTTACGGAATTCTCATCATCATTCAAAAAAAGCAAGATGCCATCAGCGTAGAGTGCAAGCTTTTCCTCCCTGCCATCCACCATGAATCCCTTAATCAATGGATTTGCACGAATGAGAACAGCCAAGGGCTCCAGGGCCAAAGCGAACAGGCCAGGCGAGAGCGGACAACCCTGTCTGGTACCACGATGTAAAGAAAAGGGCTGTGAAGAGAGTTTGCCCGTCACCACGGAAGCCCTGGGACTACTGTACAAAATATGTATCCATTTAATAAAGGATGAGCCGAACCCAAACCCCCTGAGTACCTGCCAGAGATATGGCCATTCGACAGAGTCGAAGGCCTTAGACGCATCAAGAGATGCAATCACCCTAGACCCCATGTTGTCATGACAAAGCTGCAGATGCATAAATAGCCTCCTAAGATTATGCAAAGTCGATTTACCTGGAATAAAACCAGTATGATCTTCGTGTACCAAAGTCCCAAGTACCATATTCAATCTGGTAGCTAAAATTTTCACCACAATTTTGGCATCTGTAGTCAACAAAGAAATTGGTCTATAAGAATCGCATAACTCCAGATCTTTCCCTGGTTTGGGCAGCACAACAATGGAGGCGTTGTTCATAGACTCTGGAAGGGAGCCATCATCAACAGCAGCATAGAAGGTATTTAGCAAGTGTGGGGGTAAGACATCCACAGATTCTTTATATCATTCCGCAGGAAGACCATCCACACCTGACGCCTTGCCCATCAGCAAACCCCGGATAGTCTCCACAACCTCTCTCAAAAGTATAGGAGCATCCAACATCCGCTTATGTTCAAGGGAAAGCTGCGGAAGTCCACATCTATCAATAAAAGAAGAAATCTGAGAGTCAGAGCGGGTCAGTCGGGATTCGTAAAGTTTAGAATAGAAAGACCGGAATTGTGAGTTAATCAATTGTGGGTCAAGGACAAGTGCACCCCCAGGATCCCTAAGTGAAGAGACCGACGGAGACCCCCTACTTTGAGAAACAAGGTGAGCCATTAGCCTTCCCACCTTATTTCCATTTTCAAAAATATTTTGTTTGAAGTAAAACATGCGACGGGCATTCAGGTCAGACAATTTTGTAGAATATTTTAGGGAACAGGAAATAAAGTTAGAAAAGGATAGCAGGTCCCTTTTATTCACAAATTGCTTCTCCGCCTCAACAGCATCCGACTCCAATTCCTCCACCACCCGAGACCCAAGCCTAACGCTCGAAGAAATAAGAGATATCAAGGAGCCCCTTGCAGTCGCCTTAGCAGCTTCCCAAACAGAGCACGGGGCAGCCGTGTCTACATTGTTGACAAAATATTCAGTCAGATCTTCCCTATGCTTGGACATCAGATGCGTATTAGACAACCATACAGGACTAAGCCTCCACGCCCCAGACCTAGGTCTCTGGTCACGCTGTAGCATTAATAAAAGAGGGGAGTAGTCAGAAGCTACTCTGGGCAGAAAACAGCAATTCGTAACCAGAGGCAAGGCCGACCGATTAACAAACACGTAGTCAATTCTAGATAACGTTTTATACGTAGCCGAATGGCATGAGAACTCCCGGGTCTGCGGATGAAGAGTTCTCCATTCATCTATGAAACCCATATCACCTGTGAGATTGAGGAATGCCTCCCTATGTAGTTTGGAGTCAGCAACCGTTCCACCTAATCTATCTAAATCAGAATTAGTAGTTATGTTAAAGTCACCCATGCAGACAATACGATGGTGTGGTTTATCGGAAACATACACAAGCATTTCCCTAAGGACTGAAGGGTCGAAAGGTGGAGGGACATAAACATTCAGCAGAACAAAGAGAGTTCCCTGTAGTTTACAAGTTAAAAAAAGATAACGATCCTGGGGGTCCGACTTGAGATCCACGAATTCAAAGGAGACTAACTTAGTAGCAAGTATGGAGACACCTCTGGAGTACGTGGAGTAAGTGGCATGGTAATGGGCCTGTATCCACTGCCTCCTAAGAGACAGAACCCTACTAGCAGAAAGATGTGTCTCCTACAACATGACAATACCAGGAGTTTGTTTCCTGATGTGGGTCAAAATTAAAGATCTCTTAACAGCATCATTCAGGCCACGTACGTTCCATGACAAGGATTTACAATTTAGTGCTGCCATCACAGAATCAAAAGTTAGCGGTTACAACCCCGGCCAGCCGGCCAAGCAAGCCCATGGCGAAGAGCGCCCGGCCCAGAGGAGAGAGGAGCCCCGGAAATTTAACCCCTAACCAAACAACCCACCCTATCTCTATCTCCCCCAACCTGACAGAGACTTTATCCCAAAACCAACCCAAAACCGCGGCCTGGCAGCCAAAATATCCTCCCTCTCCCTCCCCCCCAACATACAAAAACCAAAAAACCATTGAACGGTGATCACTGTCGATCCCACCCACACCTCCACCCCCCACAGCAGCAAGTATAACAAGCAATATATGTATCATCTCTTTTTAGCAACAAGTAAGAAAGGATATAACGACCCCACCACCACAATTGCCCTTAGAACAGAACACCTCCCACTTAACAATAAACCAGTCCCTCGGCTGTGATACCAACTGTACAACCGTTCATCCTCCACGTTGTAGCATTTCCTGGGCAGATCGGAAGCACCCCCAAATGAGCAAATACCGGTATTCCCAGAGGACCCAAGTTCCAAATCATGGCAACATAGCGTCCGATCTCTGCCCGAAAAATGCAGGACGACAAAAGCATGGAATCATAGGCATATATTTGGCAACAATAGTAACACCAAACACCAATACTAAGGCTAGATTCCCTAAATGTGCCAGATAAATCTTCCAAATTTTCTTTCCATCCTAGCACCCCCCGGGTGGAGGCGTCCCAGGCAACACGAACAATACATAGTGACTATACAAAGACCAAAATGCTGAATCACAGCCATATAACATCATGCCACCGCCCAGGATGTGCAGGACAGCATTAGGAGACTAACACCTTCCAAAGTAGCATAAAAAAAAAAAAAAAAAAAAACACTTCCCGGGTAGATCGGAGGCACCCCCAAATGAGCAAATATCAGTAGTCCCAGGGGACCCAAGTGCCAAATCATGGCAACACAGCGTCCGATCGCTGCCCGAAAAATGCAGGACGACAATAGCTTAAAGAAACATGTAATCATAGGCATATATTTGGCAACAATAGTAACACCAAATCCAAGTACTAAGGCAAGACCATCCAAAGGTGCCAGATAAACCTTCCAATTGTTCTACCCATCCCAACACCCCCTGGGCGGATCGGAGGCATCCCAGTCAACACGAATAAGGCGTAGTGACTTCACAAAAAACAAAATGCCGAATCACAGCCATATAGCATCATGTCATCGCCCAGGACGTGCAGGACAGTATTAGGAGACTAAAACATTCCAAAATAGCATAAAAAAAAATATATATATATATTTCTCTCTTCTCTTTTCCTCCCTTCCCTCCCCCTATATATGTAATTCGTACTCCCCCCCACAATTAGGCATAGAAACATGTACACACAAGTATATATGAGCAGGAGTAGGAACAATGTATCCCAACAATATATCCAAATCCCCCAAGGCAGTCAACCATTACCCCCATCTAACCATCTCGTCACGGTGTCCCCAGGGCGGGTCAGAGGTACCACACACTGTGTGAACAAAATCCAACCACCGCCCCAGGGACGCAAGACAGAATTAACAGATTAATAATAATAAAAAACAAAAAACAAAACAGATAAATAATAGCAGTAAGTTAGCAAACATTTAGATTTACATATGAGATTATATTATGCCATTCCACCTCCAACCTCACCACTCCAGCAGAGACCCTATAACAGTTCATCGCAGAGTCCGAACCAGAGGCTGATTCCGTCGTCAGCAATACTCCGCATCTTGGCTCAGTGTCACTCCGTCATGTCCCACTGAAATCCACCCCCATCCAAGCAGTATAGTAGGGGATGGAGCAATTCAAACAAGTGCCATGTTTGCCGAGGATCTTCACCAGGAGAATCATGTATCAAAAAGGTAAAATAAATGAAGATACAGGAACTGGAGACCGCAGTAGTAGGATCATGAAGAGAGGAAGTGATGAAATGACTTTAATGAGTGTCCACCCATTCTCTAGCCTCCGAATCTGAGGTGAAAAAGATGGTATTACCATCATGGACAATTCTCAATCTAGCAGGAAACAGCATAGAGTAGGAGATGTTTTTCTCTCGGAGCTTGCGCTTTACTTCCAGAAACTTTCGCCTCTGACGCTGAACATCTGCCGAGAAGTCAGGGTAGAAGAAGACTTGGCAATTTTTAAAGAGAACTTGGCCTTTCATCCTGGCCATGCGAAGAATGGCATCCCAATCCCTGTAATTCAGTAGTTTAACAATCATCTGGCGGGGAGGAGATCCAGTAGTAATAACTCAATTATGATAAAAATGTGTAGCAATAATAGGCCCCCAGCCACCTCAGTGTTATCTAAGCAGACCCAGTAGTAGAATCAGCAGTGACACATCCAGCCAAGGAGCAGTATGGCTACCTTAATCCAGCACTGTAATCTGCAGCCACAATATATCTTGAATGTAGATAGGCAAATGTAGGCTGGCAGTCAGGGCCTCCGCAAACCAAGTATACATGGGGCAGAAGGGGGAAGACAAAAAAGGAGAGGCGACAAACTGGGGAAACCACCACCCAAAACGAGCAGCAATCACAGATGCAGAAAATGACACTAGAGAACTAATGGCAAGGGAAGGGTCACTTGGAAAGAAAACAAAAAATGGGAAGGTGCACTAAAACTCAAGGGGGTATTATATGACTTATCCCCTGTCCACAGGGGCCACATTCAGCAACAGAAGTAGGCACTTACTGAATATAAGCAGCAGAGTGGCATAGAAAGTAAAAAACAGCCGGTCTCCACTGTACCTCTGCTCCGTTTTTCTTCTTTTTTCCTTTTTCCTTTCTTTTTTCTTTTTTCCTTTTTCTTTTTTTTTCTTTTTTTTTCCTCTTTCCCCTCTTCTCTTTTTCTTTTCTCTCTTCTTTTCCTTTCTCTCTCCCCCTTTTCCTCTCTCTTCCCGTCCTCCCCCCCGCTGTGCAGGGAATCACCAGGCAACAGATCCCCCAGAATAATCCACTGTTGGTCGGCGCCCAGCCGGATGATGCAACAGGGCAGGCCGATTTGCACAAACCCCCGCCAGCCGGAAGCGGTGTGCAAAGCCGCGGCCGCAGGCCGAAATACGCAAAAGTTGCCCCAGTGGACAAAACACAAGAACAAAACAAGTACTGGATAGCCCAGAGGCTGGGCAATCAGGAACAAACACCAACTCCGCAATCAGGCAGCTGCAAGGATCGGATGATGGAAGATCACACACAGCGACAACGGAGCCTCCACAGAACACGTCTGTCCAGAATGGCTGCCAGGCCACGCCCCCTGAAGTTATTATTTACAATAAGGACAGAAGGATCTCCATAATCATGTTAAGACTGAACAGCATGCACCCTCAATAACTAACATTTTATTTAGGCAATACTCAGGTATGGTAATTATTTAAGGGCCAGAAAAAAAAATTAAATTAAATTCAGATTTTTCTGGTTAACTTTGTAGTGTAAGACCAGGGACTTGCTACTATTACCATCTTAATAAAAAACAAATTTAAAAATGTACTGTCAATAATTTTAAGTCACAGTCAGTTATTCTATTACTTGTTCTGTGACAAACTATCAACAGGTATAATTGCAGGGAATAAGCACCCATTGTGACCAGGGAAAAATCAGATCAATTTGGTATTCAATTTAGTGGTTTGTAACACACTTTAAGGGACTCTATTGTTGCTTTAAATTAATACCTAGCAAACGAGAAACATACTTGTGTACAGTAGCTGTCCTATAGATGGACCAACAAGCTTTGGTAGCCAAAACCAAACTTGTGGCTAAACACTTATTACATCTTTTTGTTCTACAACACATGTTAAACAGCATGAGTTGTGGGAACATCAAAGGAAAATAGCCGACTCTCATTGTTTGACAAAGTGTCAAACAACGAGAGTAAGCTCAAAACACAGTCACTCTCTCGCCACAACACTAACCCTATGTCACTAACTGTAATGGAAACCCAAGATGCCGGGTTGTCTTGGGCCGTCATGCCGGACTTCTCTCTCCTTGATGCGACTACAAGATGGGTAGCTGGTACGGTGGATGAAGGTAGCTGGCTGGATCACTGGAATGCAGATCTCCTGAATGGGGTTCAAAGGGGACGCTTTAAACCATTCAGGAAAGAAACACACGGGATGCACTTCTAGTCCAAAATGACTGCTAGTTTACAGTATTCAGGGGACAAGGGACATTTTATACATAACTTGGGTACAATAAAACAATGGTAGGGTGGACTGAGAACACAATGGGACAACAGAGTGAAACATATAACGATGGTAGTGTAAACATATGGTACAATGGGCAGTAGATGAGGGCAATGTGACTGTATACACAAGAGCAGTTTAACATAATTAAATCTTGCATCTCCAATTCGCAGCCAATAGGAATTGGAGTGACAAGAGACAAGTGACCAATCACGACCCGGGCCATTGTTCTTCATAGGAGATTGAATTAACCCGGTCCGACACCTAACTTCATTATGTCACTCCGGCTCCCCAACCCATGGGAACTGGAGAGACAACCAGGGGACATGTGGTGACCAATCAGAAGGTAGCCTACGTTCTACACATAATTCAGTACTGGTTTAATACAGACTGATAGGCGGCCAATTAGGAAGCCGCCTACACAGTACAGTAGAGTAGGCGGCCAATCAAAAAGCCACCTACTTTTCAAAAGGAAAGGCGGCACTTTCTTTAGTCCTGCCGTTGGCTTTCCCCATGTGAAAACAGTCCCTTTTGAGGTGTTAAGTTCCTAGGTCTTATAAGGCCTCCAAGTAATGACCTAGGGCCCGTTACACTAACAATAACAAGAAAGTGAAACTATACTATCCTTAAAAATATCCTAACACCCCTACCCTATAAGTGTAACACTTACCTGTCATCCACTGTCAGTCTTCCTCTATAAGCCTCTATTGTCTTTCTTCTTCATCTTCTGTCCACTTCATCTTCATCTTCTGTCTTCTTATCTTCTTTCTTCTCAAATATCCGCTAGTACTATAATAAAAATAAAACAGGTTCAAATCATTCATGTCTCCCTGAAAAATCCAAATTGTCATTTCAAGAGGCCCCAAAGAAATACACAAACACATGTCCATGATGCCCAATATAAAGACATATGTTCAATATAAAGACATATGTCTGTGATGCCCCCAATAAATAATTCCATGATACCTCCACCACCACTGCCACTGCTGGCAGAGGTGGCAAGAAAAAGAGATCAAGAGACCCCCTTTGTTACTAATCAGGCCATTGCTTGAGCCATAATGAACAAAATTTGAACTGTTCAAATTTCCCTTATTATGGCTTGGGCAACGGTCTGAGAGGTAACAAAGTAGTGGGTCTCTCAACCTTTTTTCCTGTCACCGTCAGCAGTGACAGGGGCGGTGGTGGAGGCATTGTGTAATTATGTATTGGGGGGCATCATAAACATTTGCCTTTATGTTCGGCATCATGGACATGTGTTTGTGTATTTCTTTGGGGCCTTGTGGACTGACATTTAGGATTTTTCAGGGACACATGGATGTATTATAGTACCAGTAGAAATTTGAGAAGAGAGAAGATTAGAAGACAGAAGATAAAAATGAAATGGACAGAAGATAAAGAAGATAGAAGATTTCAAAGGAAAACTGACAGTGGATGACCAGGGTGCTAAAGACCCAACTGAATATCAAACTTACAGGTGTTTATTGTGAATGGATGGTGTTAGATTTAGTGGGATTAATCCTCTGAGTGCCAGTGGGGTATGCAACACTCTGCAATGCATTGCATAACCCACTGGTTAGTATTCTTTTCAAGCATGTTTGTAGTTACTTGGATGTATTGATATGGGGCTTAGGGCCCCATAACCATAAATCCATGTGTGACTAGTGTAGGGATCACTAGCCATGCATGCGTTTGTGTATTAGAAGCAACTGTTCTAGTACATGTCACACGTTAATGACTCAGAGACTGCCTTTGATAGGTGTGATTTTTATGCAATAGCAAGCCCCTTAACATATGTTAAGGCCACCGCATTTAACAGAATGCCAAATTCAATAATTTTTTTCATTGTGTCCAATTGCTGCAAATTTTGTACCCGTTGGGCATTTTAACGAATTGGTAGTTTTTTACAGCACCATTAATAAAATAACAAACTGTCTTTCAAAACCACCGTTACCACTTTTTTTACCAGAAGGAACTGTATCAAGCCCCTAGGCATTGAGGGCTCGATTTAAAGGCAGCCGTTAGTAAAAAAAAATCACTAACGGGTGCGTTAAGTGTCATGTTGCAATTCAAAGATCCGTCTAAAGAACAGCTAACGGCAGTTTCACAATCCTTAGGCTGATACACTTACGTGCATTCAGACGCATGGAACAACATACCCCAGAGCTATTCAAAGGCTTGCGGTACTGCTAACGGCTGAAAAAAAGACACACCTAATGGCAAAACGTTTAGACCCACTTTTCTTAGCCGTTAGACACTTAACAGGCAAAACAAAACACCTGTTACACAGGAAAATACACAAAATGCTTACCGCACAACCATTTAAATGGAAAAATTAACCAGTGCAATGCCAAAACAACACAAAAACATGCACACACAACACAAATCACTCCACACACAACAACAACCAACACCACAGGGACAACGACACACAAAAAAACAACAACACAACATGGCACGGAACAATGGGGGTTATCACACAAAGCGAACACCTGCAAATATAAGCTCACCTGGGCAACATCAACACGCGACCTGCACACCACAACTGCACACCCACAAATGGCACACACATAACAAGCACAACACACCACATCTTATAATACACACACACCTGCAAACACTTACCTGGGCAAAAACAACTCTCCATTGGTCAGCACTCACCTCATCACCACACCTACACAATGCCCTATCAAGTACTTAAAGGGACAACTCAACACACTCACTTGTGGCTTGTTTTCCACTCAGGGAGGGAGAGAGAGAGATAGAGAGAGAGAGATAGATAGAGAGAGAGAGAGATAGAGAGAGCAATCAGTATGTTGGGTTACATATTGTTGTGAAGACTGCGGAGAAGGAGTGCAAGGGAGAGAGCTAGGGAACATCAGCAACCTCCAAGCACGCCTGATCAACAGCCTTCACCTGTTGCAAGTGAGGAGGCTCTGGCTCAGCAGCCACACAGGAGTCCATCCCCACCTGGAGGGCAGCATCTGCCTGCAGATGCACAGCTGCAGCAACAGGATGCTCCACAGAGCAGAGGATGTATAGACGACCACCAAGGCCCAGGGTATACTGCCCAAGGGTCACCCTCTTTGGAATGACCTATGATGAGGTAATTGATCGTTACAGGTTGAGGCCTGACAGCATCATTGCCTTGTATGAGGTCATCAAGGAGCAGATGGATCCCAACCATGCCCTAACTGGCCTGCAGAAACTACTCTGTGCCATGCACTTCATGGCAAGTGGGGCCTTCCAGTCCACTAAGGGTTACGCATCTGGCATGTCACAGGCCACATTCTCCAGGGTGCTGGCCCAGGTCCTGCCAGCCCTCAAAAGCAAGGCCAGTACCTATATACATTTTCCCATCACCGACATGGACTGGATACACGTCAAGCAGGCCTTTTACGCCAGGGGAGGCATGCCCAGGGTCATGGGTGCTATAGATTGCACCCATGTCCGTATTAAAGCCCCAGCACGTGACGCACAGCTATTCATCAACAGGAAGAACTTTCACTCCATCAACGTGCAGATGGTGTTTGACAGCCATATGAGGATAATGAATGTCTGTGCAAAGTATCCTGGCAGCTCACATGATTCATACATTCTACAAAACTCCTCAGTCCACAGAGATTTCGAGAATGGAACTTTTAGAGGGGAATGGCTTTTGGGTGAGTTCACAATACAAAATCACACCACATACACAGGTGTACACACAACGCTGCTCAGCATGCTCCTGACCCACAGCTAGTACATCCACCACACAAAACATCATTCACACAACATGTGCTCCCTGTCTCACCATGTCACTCACATTACACAGGTGATGCTTGCTATGGATGCAAGTCCTGGCTACTGACCCCTGTGGCCAATCCTCAAACACATGCCTAGGAAACGTACAACCAGGCTCATGGCAGAACGAAGAATGCCATTGAGTGGACCTTTGGCCTCCTCAAGTCAAGATTTCGATGTCTGGACCACTCGGGGGGAGCACTGCAGTATGCACCTGGAAAGGTGTGCGACATAATTGTGGAGTGCGCAATACTGCACAACATCGCAATGGACACCAGGCTGCTGGATCACATCCAGGACCCCCCCATACATGAAGTGCCCATGGACATCGGCCATGTTGAGGAGACCCTGAGAGGGACACAGATCAGAGACAGGCTCATCACAGAACACTTTACATGTGAGTATAACACAGGCATGCAAACAATCCATGCAAGTCCCCCATCAGTCCTGTGACACTAACTAAACTGCACATTTTGTTCTGTCTCACCCCACAGGAACAGTGACACAGCACTGCACTGGCAGTGGACGTGGCAAATTGTGTGTGTGGACTCAAAAACCATCCTCCATTCCACTCTCCACGTTGACATACAGACCACAAGGATATCACGCACACCCTCAGGAGAAACAAGGTACAACACATAACCCATGTTCATCGCCTTACAGGGCTTGATTGACAGCAACTAACTTGATATGCCATGATCATAGCCAGAGCAACCATGCTAGCCTTGTAGCAAAAGAGTGTTATCCAATGCTATGCATTGGATAATACTCCGTCACATCAGGGGTTAAAGGGCCATTGGACTCAATATGGGGCCTGTACTGTGCTAGAGCTGAGAAGAGCAGCAGAGGGTTGGATGTACAGTGGTATTGTTACACAACGTAGAGGTCATGAAACGTAGATCAGATTACCAGGGATTCCATGCTGACCTGTGAGTGTGCAGACATATGTGCCCATGATATGAATACACACGCATCAACAAACATGTCCCAATAGTTACAGGGAACAAATGTCATTGGTTTGCCACTGTCACTTTCACAGTGACAGCCCAAATTCATTACTTCCATGGAGCTCTCAGAACACTTGTTGATGTGTGTATTCATGTCAGGGGCACATATCCATAGGGCTGGGGCACATGTCCTTAGCTCTCCACATAATTGGTTACAGATGAGTACACAACACATTGTCAAGCAATGGTTTGTGTACTAACCTGTAATTAAGAAGATTGAGGGGATTATAAAGTCGAAATTGTTGTTTCTTGATGATCAGTTCAGGTCTATTGCTCCAAATCCTGTCCTCTTGTCCCACAGGCATCCATAACATGACCCATCCTTGAACTGAAGATCTTCCATGTGACTGGATTGATGTCTTGAGAACACCTTCATAAAGATCACCCCTTGCTATTTCTGGTGATGTTGTTAGTGATGCAATATTTGACCTGAGGTTCACACAGACCTCTACTGGAACATTCTCATATAGACACAGAAAACACAATTTCACAAGTGTAATAACCTGTACAGTTAGGATGCTCATCTATAGAGTTGTCAAACCTTGTGGACAACACATGATCAGGAGAGTAGTGTTACTCAAGTAGTATGATTTAGTTTCAAAGTACATTTAGTGTTCTCATACAAGTGTTCAATGTATATAGGCAATACACACAGAAAACACATGTATGTTCTAATGTACTTTGAGACACAAGATGAACCATCACTAGTCAATCATCTGTGTCTGTATGAGGATATATTGGATTACACATTTGTTTGTTAATGCGTAACCACACTCAGGATTGAGTATCCCCCATACATGGAAAGGCATCACCCATATCACAGGAGTCCACCACTTGTTTGCAAGTGAGTGGACTCTGTGATGTATTCACGCAAACAGATGGTGGCAGTGATACACTAATGTGTTGTGAGAGTGATAAAGAGGTGATAAAGGGGACATACTTCCACAGTGAATTCCTGTCCGCAGTTTCTGTGTTGCTCAGTATAATCAATGTTCTGTGATATTGCTCCACTTTGACATATCACAGTACATGGGCTACATCAACGAACAACCAGACCAAGTGGACAAGTGTTTTCACTGGTGAAGTCTGTTACACCCTTAGGAAAAACAACAACTCAACTTACTGGAGGCCCCAATGCTCACCCCAGGATATCAATGTGTGTGCTACACATTGAAATCCTAGGTTAAAAACATTGGGTTCCCCAGTAAGTCAGATGCACAATGAGTGTTTGAGTCCAAGACAACATTGATTCAGGTCCCATTTCTCTGTCCTGCTTATGTCACCGCTAAGTCACACAGCCATTTGTTTGGTTATCCCCTTAACCCTCAGAGTGCCAGAGTGGTACCCAACGCATTTCTTTGCAATGCGTTGCCTACCACTCTGGCTATCAAAGGGTTAAACACAACATTTGATGTAGACAAATGTTCAATGTTGTACCAATTGTTGTGCTAAGGGGTATGTTTTGTTGTTCAAAATCAACACACAACATCACCATATAACACAGTTGTGTAATATGGCTCCAGGGAAGTATTTCCAGTTGAATTTGTACAACGGTGTGTGTGTGTGTGTGTGAACCCATGTTGTAACATCCCACAAACGTCTTACCTAGGCAGAAGTTGTGTTCACTAAATTGTTAGGCAATGCATTGGAGACAACTCTGCCACCCAATCTATGACCAAATACAAAGCAGATCAGACATGATTCAAAAGCACAATGTTCCTTTATTCAGGGGAAATGTAACATGTTGGGCATTTTATTTTTTTTTCTTGGGGGGGGGGCCTTAGACTGTGTGGCAGAAGTGGATAACCTGGATGATCTCCTGGTCACCCTTTTCCCCCTAGGTGTGGCTTCGGGGGTCACATTAGAGGGGGTGGTGGGGGCAGTGAATCCCTTTGTGGAGCGCAGGTTCTCCCTCTCTAACCGTAAGTTCTCACTGCAGTTCAGCTCTCTCAACTCCACCAGTACCTGTGCAAGCATGTCCATCACCCCCGTGTGGAGCTGATGGAGTTGAGTGTTGATCCTCATGACCTCCGACTCCAGGGCATGGATCCTTGCCTCTATCCTGTTAGTGTTTCTCCGGGATTCCCTATGGCTCCTGGTGATGTTGTCATTGGTGCAGAGGCTTGACCGGAGTAGTCTCCTTTGCAGAGCTTCCATCCCCGTGGGGCTTTCACTGCTGGTGATGCTTGTGCCTGCTGAATCTGCTGCTGCTGTGTCCTCCTCAGCTGGTGCTGTGTCCTCCTCAGCTGGTGCTGTGTCCACCTCAGCTGCTGCTGTGTCCTCCTCAACTGGTGCTGTGTCCTCCTCAGCTGCTGCTGTGTCCTCCTCAGCTGTTGCTGTATGTGCTGCAGATGGGTATTTGCCCACCACATCAATGGACCCACTGCTGCCCACCGATGTCTGTGCTGGTGGAGGTGGTGAGGTAAACACGTCCATTCGCACAGGGTGTTGGGGCTCCCCAAGCAGGCCCAGGTGTTGGTAGTCGAGTGGCCAAGGGTCAAACCTTGGCCACTGCTATGTGCTTGGCCCCCACCTGGGATCATACCTGGGGCCATGCTGGGGAGCCATCCAGGAGGGTAGGTCAATCTGTGATGAGTATGGCCCGTATTGGGTGGTGGCCACATCACAGGGCAGCCATTGCCTCCCTGGTGGTGGTGATGCTGCTGCTGCTGGAGGGTAATAGCTCCTGGAGGTGGTGGGGTGCATCCAGTCACTGTAATATGGTGGTGCAGCCAGAGGTGGTGCAGTCAGAGGTGGTGTAGCCAGAGGTGGTGCAGGCAGAGGTGGTGCAGCCAGAGGTGGTGCAGCCAGAGGTGGTGTAGCCAGAGGTGGTGCAGCCAGAGGTGGGGCATCCAGTTGGCCAAGAGGTGTGAATGTAGTTGGGTACGGTGCCCACTGGCTGGTCCCCTCCTCCGTATACTCCTCACTGGGTGGTGAGGTGGCCTCCTCCATGGGCTCCTGGAGTGCTGGAGGCACATAACCTGTGTGGAGGATTGAGATTGTGTTAACAGTAAACTTAGCCATGATGGTGTCAAATTGATATTAATACTTGAAATGTGGAAAGGAACATATATGTTGTAGGGTTTATCCTCCTGTGTGAAACAACGGTACTCCTACTGGTGAAGGGTGTTTTATTCTACATGTATTGCACTTCAGAGTTGAATTCCTTTGGTGCCACATCCCAGTGGCCTGAAATTGTACATTTGCGCTGTTGCCACATCATCCTTTGTGGATTTATGCTCCCTGGACCAAAGCTGGCCAGAGGATGGTCTGGCAACATTGGCATAGTACATTTTCAGGCCACAGTGATATTGTCCATGGAATATTCAACTTTGAGCTGTTATACTCTTGGGATGAAACACCTTTCAGCAGTGGGAATACCCTTGCTTTATCCGGTGGATCAATCCTATGACATATATTTTTACTTTCACATTTTAGGTATTACTATCTCTTTAACGGGATAGCAATGGTTAATTTCACCTTGATGTAACATTGCAGGCATCATGAAGAGATGTTTAGAAAGATGTTGCTGTATGTGACAGCTGGAGATGTCAGTCATTTGACCACACGGAGGCTCTTCAGCAGACTCAAAATTGACCCATTTGGAGATAACTACATCTTTGCCATTGTCTACAAAGTGTTCCTGGTTTGTAAGCACGCTCTGTGGATCATGTCAATGATGGATACATCTCTAATTGGTTACATTTTGGGTCCACTGAAGAGCCTCCGTGTGGTCATATGACTGACATCTCCAGCTGTCACATACAGCAACATCTTTCTAAACATCTCTTCATGATGCCTGCAATATTACATCATGGTGAAATTAACCATTGCCATGCCAAGGTACACAGTGAGGAATATGGTCTGATATGTGTGTATATGTACCTTTCATATGGGTACAAACATATCCTTGATAGATATGAACCCAGAGATCTGTTCAGTACATGTGATTATCTTACTGCCTATATATGTACAGCCATCACAAACTAACGTTCATTGATACCACTGATACCCATCCAAGGAAGGTGTAATATACTAGGTATGTGTACTCTGATGATGATATCAGTATGAGTTATTTTGTTGAGGGTGCACATATATGGGCAGTAGGACAATCACACGTACTGAACCGAACTCTGGGTTCACATCTAGTTGGGACATATTTGTATCCATTTGAAAGGGACATATCCACATACATATCTGGTCGTTTTTCTTTCTGTACATATGTTTTTGTAATTGATCTGCAGTGTGATTCAAGTAGTATTCATCCCTATGTTATCAGTTCATCCCGTACAGTGCTGGATTTTGTCAGATTTGACATGTCACTCTCTGGTTGTCATGATGGTATCCTATGCATTGCATTGTGATGCATGGGATACCACCGTGGCAATCAGGGATTGATGTACATTACAGGATTCTGTCCATGAGGTCTGTTCAAGTTGAATCCTGAGGGGCAACAATCAAGCCAGTATTAAAGGATATCATTGATTGAGGCCTTTTTTTTCCTGGATCAGCCCATCCATCCTTCTGTGTGAGGCAGCCAGACCTGATCATAGATATCCATAATTCATGGCCTGTTATTGACCAAACCTCAATGGTTCATACTTGGTATCCTGCAAATAGTGGATGGTGTACCATCCATCCATGGCATCAGCACTCCTGAGGATCTATATGTGAATCAAATGTGAGATATGTAAATTCAAGTTAGCGTAAATGATTGCATACACAACACCAAGGCCAACTTTTTCACCTTTACTTATGTGTAATCGTTTTTGGCCTGTGTGTTGCACATACAAGCAGTTATTCTCAGTGGCACTGTGATTTGTGACCTGATCCATCCTGTTGGTGATTCAGTAAGCGGTTAAGTGGACCTGATGAACTAATTATGATGCTGACTTCTCCGCTGACCTCATTTCCCCATCTGCAATGTTTTCTATGGAGTCCATACAATGGGGCCTGTGCAGCTTGAATCATGTTATTGGATATTCTCCATAGACTAACATTGTAATTGATAAAGTGAGGGTATGTAAGTAAGTGTAAAATTCTCTACATCAGCTCTTTTTCAACGCTTAGAGAATGTCCCCTATGTGTCATGTAATTGTTAACCTATCGACATGTGTTTGTTGTCTGGTTAACCCTTTGAGTACCAGAGGGGTTGCCAAAGCATTGTTGATCGATGCATTGATAATCCCTCTAGCACTCATGGGGTTATGTGCTGGATTCCCTGTGGGAACATGGGTAACACTGTGTGACAACAATTGTGATGTTTGACATACAACACTTTTCTGAGCATGGTTTGTGTGTATTGTGTGTGATCAGCACAGCAACATGAGGGTTAACCAGGGAGTTGGACAGGTTTTGGGCTTGTTGAACCTTGACATTTGTCCTTGTCTTGCGTCCTGTTTAAACCCTCAGGGTGCTGTGTTGGTGCAGTTGTGTGGATGAATGAAGGGCAGATGTTGGGATGTGAGTGCTTGTTTGTGATGGGTGTGTGGTTTGAGGTGGTGTTTGTTTTTTGGGTGATGCACTTACCAGTGGTGTGGATGCTCCTCTCATCCCCAGTGTCTGATCCTCCAGGGACCCCCTCAATGAGGGTAGATGACAGTGTCTGCCGCAGCCTCTCCTCCCATGCGCTGAAGGTGATGGAGACAGGTGGCCCACCTCCGGTGGCTCGGGCGTGCAGGGCGGCATCCCCCATCTTCTTCTTCACCTGCCTTTTGCAGTCACCCCACCTCTTCTTTATTGAGTCCACATCCCGTCTGCAGGTGGTCACCGCATTAACTCGGCTGCAGATTTGGCTCCAGGCAGCTCTCCTCCTCGCAGCCAGGCCAGGGAGTCTCTCCCCCGTGAATAGGACACTCTCCAGCACAGCCTCCACGACGGCCGAGTTTTCTTCCTCGGTATATCGGGGATCCCTGACCCTGTCCCCCTCAGTTCCGGCATGCGAGGAGTCAGAACCGGAGTGTCTTGCCTGCTCTGCCCCTGCCTGTGTGTGGTGGTCCTCAGGAACTACCCCTCATCCCACTGCAGTTTCTGTCCCTCTTCTTTGTGTGACTGCTCTTGTGGGCCTGGTCCCCCTCCGCCCTGCGGATCTCCCTTTTCCACCCCTGCTCTGCTGAGGGATACCCTCCTGACCTTCCTCCTCCTCCTCCACTACTCTCCCCATCCCTCTCTCCTGTCCTCCTCTCCTGGCCATCATTCACCCACTCACACCCAGGCACTCTCACACGCCCTCACAGACACACTCCATCCCACTCACTCTCTGTCACACACTTTCACTCACGGATTCACACTGTAAAAATAAAGTTTAAAATGTGTAACGTGTGATGGAAAAAAAAGACTATGTGTATGTATGTGTATGTGTTTTTGTTTGTATGGATGTATGTGCTATGTGCAAAAGTGTGCTATGTGTCTATTTAAATGTAATTCTCTCATCTCCAAGATCCTTCTACCTTACTCCTGTGTATGCTTCTCTCTCTCTCTCTCTCTCTAAACACTATCATCCACTCCTGGGTCCTGTGATCTAGCTTGCTGAAACTCGAAACACAGACAGGGTGTGACCGTTATTTTGAGGTATATATAGGTATATTTGAACATTTTTGATACTTTGGGGCCTTGGGATTGGCTGTAGGTTTGAATTTTGTTTGTGCATCAATCAGGGTTGCTAGACAACGGCAGCCGTAATGTTACATTTTGACTTAAGTTGTGTTTTAACGGGTGTTTGGGACGCACGGTGATGCGAAATCAGGTGCGACGCTGGTTTTTGTGTTACGTGTTTTTATAGTACCTACTCCCAATAGCTATTCTTGTACTCTTACCTTTGAATCTGCCTTAAACCATGTGTTCTTTGCGGCCGATGTGCCTTTTTTACTTAGCGGATGGTTTAACGGCTGCCTTTAAATCTAGCCCTGAGTCCCTAACGTGTATTAAAAACCACCAATATGTACTTGAACAGTGATTTAAAAAACATTACACGCATGCTCAACTAGGGACCTCTACACTACTGACCCATGGATGTATTGATATGGGGCTCTAAGCCCATATTAATACATCAAAGGGACTAAAAACATGAGTAAAAAGAAAAAAAAAACTACTGGAACTCACAGAGTTAATTCCCCTAAAAATAAACACTTACCTGTAAGTCTAATGTCCAGTTGGGTCTTCAGCGCCCTGGTAACCCAGTATAACTCTTTATCTATAAGCTTATATCTTCTGGTTTCTTCATCTTTCTTCTTCTTCCAAAATATTGTGCATCAATAAAGAAAGAAATATAGGTTAAATTTATTTGTGCCCCTAAAGATCAAAAGCCCCTCATACACCTCTCGAGTCATTGCCCAATCTATACAGAGGTACATTTGAACAGAGACTGGCTTTTATATGGCCATTCCCTGTTCTAAATGGTTCCCACACTTCCACTGACTGGGATGAGGGGTTACTCATCTTCCAGCCAATCAGGTTCTACATGGGGTTTTGTCATCCTTTCCCATAGAAGTTCATTTGGCTGGGAGGTGCGTAACCCCACATCCCAGCTAATGTACATATAAAAGACAGTCTCTGTTCAAATGTACCTCAGTATGGCTAGGGCAATGGCCTGAGAGGTATATGGGGGGGGGTTGATGATCTGGTGGCAAAATATCTTCATTTTAACCCATGTTTCTTTCTTTATTGAGGCACAATATTTTCGAAGAAGAAGAAAAAGAAAAGTAAGAAGACAGAAGATGAAGAAAGAAGATACAAGCTTGCAGATGAAGAATTACAGTGGATGACAGGTAAGTGTTACAGCTATGGGGAATGGGTGATAGCATAGTGTTACGGCTAGTATCAACTCACTCTTGATGTTTGACACTATGTCAAACATCGATTCTTGGCTATTTTCCTTTGATGTTCCCACAACTCATGCTATTTAGCATGAGTTGTGAAAACAAAAAGCTGCAACAGGAGCTTAGCTGGAACATGGGTTTTTGCAACCAACGCTTGTTGCAGTGGATGCTGGGCAAGCAATAGGGTTGCAATGTTATAGCTGTGTGTGTACTGCCCAGTCCTCTTTTGACAGTGCTTTTACTGTTGTTAATAGTATTGAGCCACCAGTGAGTTTTGCACTAATGTATGCTAAAAGAGGGAGAACTTTTACAGTAAGATAACCTCTCCTGTTCTTATGTAATTCTATGTAGCATATGCACTATGATCTCTCCACACTGAGAAATCTAAGAGCATAGGCTCCATAAAAATACAGTAATTTTAGAGTTTCCTTACTGAAGAGTTTCACACACTTAACATTGTATATTTCCCCGTTAATGTGCAGAAGGAGGAAGTGACCACTACCACCAACATGAAAGGGTCTGGATGCCCTGGTTCCCCAAATCCAATGTTGGCCAGTCCCCCTATATCACCTCTAGTGATCTTAGGGAAATTTTGTCAAGGGCAGAGGAAGAAGAAGGTAGTATAGTGAGCAGGGCAGGTCAGCTGTCTGTGCTTGCTGCCACTGCTATGCCTGTTGCCAGTGCTGCCCCTGATGCCAGTGCTGAACCTGATGCCAGTGTGTCTTATAATTCTCAGGTGGGGGAGGAGGAGATGATGCCAGTTGTGACAGCAGGGGACCCTAAGTCACACTTGCCATCCCCAAGCAGTCCCACCACTATTACTACTACTTAGAAGGTCCAGCAGCTTCTACAGAGTGTTAGGAGTGAAGGAGGTTGTGATCATATTACTAGTGATGGTGAAGCAGCTGGTGGGACTAGCGGTTGGTGATTGGTAGGGGAAGTAATGCAAAGGGTCCAAACTAGTGTTAAGTGAGCCCAAAACATTCCTCTGACCCTGAGAGTCCCCTTCCCCCCACGGCATTGTCCAGATAGAATATGAAGAAGGCAGAATTGTTACCAAGCAGCAATAATACCACCACTATGAGCACAGATCAGATGTCTGCACCTGCTGCCAGTGAGATGTCTGTAATAGAACAGCAGCAAGGAGGGACTGGTTGTGGTGGTGGTGGTGATGCTGGAGAAGCTGGGGTTTAAGAGACAATAATAGCCTTTATAGCCCAAACTGACAAGGAATGGGTTACAGAGATAGGAATGGGCATCACCACCACCAGCAGTGAGATTTTGGAATTTGCTGAGCTTGCTAATGATCTAATTCCTGGTACTGCTAAGTTGCAAAGATAGCAGGATGCTGAGGAGCAGGCTAGTGTTCCACAGACTACTGTGGACACAGTGGGAATGGGGTCAACAAGTGATATAGGGCTAGGACAAGACAGGTTCCACTTGCCAGCAGCAATACTCCTGGTCCTAGTTGCAGTACTGATTCTGAGGTAGTAGCAGCAACACCATCCCCTGCCCAGCCAGTGAAGGGAAATATGGAGATGAAGAAGAAAGAGGACATTCTTCTCCACCTTTCCTCTCCCACCCCCCGAGGTCATGGGTGTTACAGGGGCAGGAACAATGCAGTCATCAGCAATGGCACTGTGCATAATCTGTGACAAGTCAGTGAAAAGGGGAAAGGTGGGAAAGCACCTTGGCACAACTGCTTTGTTAACACACATGAACACAGGCACAACGACATTTAAGTGAAACATGTTAAAGCCAAACATCCACCAAGGAAATCAAGCGCTACTATTGCTTTACCCCCTGACTCTCAACAAAGGTGAGATGCAAGAAAGAGATCAAAGAGAAGGAAGAATAGAGAAACCCAGCCAGAGGCTGAAAGTTCAATGGCAAGCAAAACACCTGGCTAGCAATCACCTTCTTGCTCTAGGGTAAATACATCTTCTGTGATCCACCTCATTCATCTTTACCTCTCCCACTGGGTGGTAGCCATTCAATAGATATCAGGCATTTCGTTTCCACCCATTGCACACTCTATAGTGCACTGACCACACATGGAAGTATGGTGGAGGATATTTGCAACAAGGGCATAAAGCGTTATCTGAGGAGATTCCATCCCGCAGATTATGTTAAGCTGGTGACAGGGAGGGTTCATCATTATTATTAAACTGCCTGCAAGTTGTCATGTGTCCTTAGCGGAGAGTGGACAAGGGGCATAGTGATAGCATCAGTACTTGGTTTCTGCTGGTAGGATTTTACAATGAGGACCCTAAGTGTCAAGGTGTTTGGATAGAGTTGTGCCTTCCCTTATTTACCACACACACTGTGCACATTGCAGTTGCTGATGAGAGCCACAGTTCTTGCTCTCAAGGGAAATGTTTCTCTTGTAGTTACAACACACCTATGATTTTGTAGGAGGAGGGGCAGGTGGAGAAGCATTACTGTCCAACTTCTTCTACTATCCACATATACCTGAAGTGGTGGGAGCTAGTTGTGATGCTGCTACTGCATCACTAGAGCTAGCCATGGCAAGTGGAACCTTTATCATCCATCATCCATGTTACTGCTGTTGATCCCATTCCCTTTGAGCTGCTTAATTATCCAGCTGTTTAAACAACTCAGCAGCAAGAACAGCAGTCGCAAATTCCACAAGGACACAGGGGCATTTGACAATGGCCAGTGGCCACTGATCAACACAACATGACTTGTTGGCACTAGGCCAGTAGGGATTTTTTTTCCTTCAGGGCTTGTTCTTTATAAAGAGGCATACAAAAAAATAAACAATTTTGGGGGCTTGTTTCTAACAAGCGTAAGTCCTACAAATCAATATTTCCTCATGGTTTGTGTCTTTAACAATAAGTCTAAGTCCTACAAATCATCCTCAAAATACTTCATCCCATCAAGTATCAGTCTGCCCTAGTTACAGCTTAAGTTACTTACCAATTTCTTATCTTTTTTTTTTAATTAACTGTCCCCAAATACCAGTCAACAACCCCCCCAAATAAATTCCCTGTTCAACTGATTCTTTCCACAGACTCCAACCACCAACACAGGCACCCTCTGCTGACTCCTTTTATACCGTCTTATGGATTTTTTAAATTGTATTTTTTTTGTTTTTTTATACTGTCCCTCCCATTCAAGTAAACAAACTGCACCAAATAAAATTCCCTGACTCAACTGATTCTTTCCCCACACTCCACCAATACAGGCACCCTCATACCCCATTTATACTATTCCTTTGAGAAATAAAATAACATTTGCTATGTATTGTGTATATATTCAATGTTCCCTTTGATTTCAATGGAATGAGGTAGGCGAAAAAAGCATAAAAACTGCACTTTTTGTGGGAAATTATTTGCCAAGCAGGAAGTGACATTATTTACCAATTTTGGTTTCAGGTGGAAATTTTCGCCCATCATATACTAACCAGGGATATAATACTAAGCGTTGTACATGAACATCTACTCTCAATCCATAATAATTATCCATAATACAAATGGGATGTTTCATTTGTGACTTAACCTAGAAACAAAAATACAATACTGATATTCTAGGAGGCATAAACAATGCAATAGTCAATTTTAATGTCTATATAGATTATATACAGTTGTAGTAATGCATCACCCAATCTGTTCATTGCTGTTTTATTAGCAATAAAAAAACATAATACATTATTTACACATAGAAGACTTTATACAGCACACAAACAGTTATATATACTGAGTAATTGTAAGCTGCTGAACGGGAATTAACTAAATGAAATTGTTTTAGCAACAGAAGGCAAATGCAAACAAAATCACAAAGATAGGATATTTTATTAATGATCAACCAAATAAATCATGGCAGTGTATGCCATCTCCAATGGCAAATAACTGTTTTGATATTATCTACTATGCTCTACTTCTAAATGATCATTTAAGTCTCTCTGTTACCACTGCAATCAACACTGCAAGATAAACATAGCTGTTCAAGAATGCTACTGATCTTACAGTTCATGTCAACACCTGAGCTGATAACAACAGGCATCAGTGCTAATGCCCTCCTTAAGTATTCCTGCTTGTCACTTTATTTGTGCTTACATGCTCTTCCTTTCCTTCTATGCTATCATTTAAACATAATCCTTTATCAGCTAGTTTAATTTCACTCATTCCTATCACATTTGGCTATTAATTGTCAACATGCTGCTGCTGTCTTATAGCTCAAAGAAAAGGAAAAAAGGTTAAAAGCAGATTTAAAATTAAATTGTAAATGTAAAACATTATTTAATGCAATGCTTGGAGTACTGAAAAATGCAGCTTTTTATAGAGAAAGTATGTTTAGTAATTAATTTTATTTACTCAGTAGTGGAAGTCAGAAAATGCTTTTTTAAACTGGATATCAGTGTGACACTGATATTATGTTGTTACATTGTTGTGAAATCCATTGCGTTACTGAATATAAATATTTAGACAATAATTTTTTGTATGCCAGTTTAGGATAACTCATGGATACAGCAGTTTAAGGTCACTCACTACCTTCGTATTCTCATACCTTACCATTTATGGCTAAAAGACGAGTATAGTGATTGTGATTAGTCAAACATAGCTAAACAAGCCCAGAACTATTTTTTCACTTTTTTTCTGTGCTTCACTGCTTCATTGAAGATGTAATTATCTTTTCTTGAATTTGTGAGACTCATATTACTGAAGACAACAAAGGATTGTCCATTCTGTACCTTGTAAGTATATGCCAGACTTTTGTTTGTGTAATTATATTTTAACATGGAGAATTTAACCCTTTGAGTGCCAAAGAGGTATCCAACACATTGCAGTGCAATGCTTTGGATACCTTTCTGGCACTCAGTGGGTTTATTATAAAAACTTCTGCTTGCTTATTAATTTTATAGTTAAAAAATGTCTTTTGATACTTTACAGTGACATACAGAAAGTATGCCACTTTTTCTATATATTGTAGATATTTGAAAAACAATATGTGTTTTGGAATTACCTTCTGACTCTTTGGGGCATGTGTATCTAGCCAAACATTGAGCATTTTCTAGGGTGAAATAACTGCACAATACGTATTAACCCTTTGAGTGCCAGAGGGGTGCTCAATGCATTGTGGAGCAATGCATTGTGTAATACTCTAACACTCAAAGAGTTAAATGAACCCACTGGATGATTGAGTCTCCAAGATATCATGAATCAATGTAATAGATACCTCTAGCGATCAAGACTCTTCAAGACCTTAAAAGCCAAACCTTTTGAGTGCCAGAGAGGTGTCCAGTGCATTGCTGAGACTTTTTTATATTCCCCGCTAGTGAGTTGGTCACTTAAGTACTTAGCATCTAATATTTTTCATTATATGTTAATCAATATTTACATCCTGAATGGAAGCAATTGCCTTTTAGACAGGTTTCAGGGCAGTTTCCACATATAGCAATAAAGGTAAAATAAGCATTCTTGTAGTTTCATAATGATTTTTATACTGCTGCACATATTTCTATAGTGGCAACAGAAACTTTTATACTTTCCTGAAATGTATTAACCCATTGAGTGCCAGAGAGGTATGCAATGCATTGCATACCACTCTGACATTCAAAGTGTTAAATATGAGTAACCTTGTGTCTTATCATTTTTAAAAAGAGGTTAGAAAGTTTTTTTAAAGGGGCAATATACAATTATACCACAAAATTACAAAACTGAGGTAAAACTCAATAAAGAGGTAAAAAACAGCTGCATCATAGGGGACAAATACAAATTCCCCAAACCTCCACTGATATAAATGGGGCTTTTAGACAATTGTACACCAGTAAGGTCTTCCGCTTATTCCTTTTCAATGAGTTGGAGACCTGTCTCTCATTTAAGGTGTTAGAAGCACAAATTAAATAAAAGGATGGTTTTATTTCTCCCCTGTAGTAGTTGACTTGCTCCAGAATTGTACCTCCTTAGATTATTGAATTGGACATATGCAGACATATGCCGAAACAAAACATGAACATATCCACTGTACTATAGTAGTCAAATAAAAATGATCCAAATTACCAATTAATTTAAATGTGCTATTAAACCCCTTGGATGTTATATAGTGTCTCCAGCACATTGCTTAGAAATGCATTCACGAGGTTAAAAGTTCTATATAAATTAATGAACACATTTTTATTCATTCCATATGGTGCTAAAGATAATCTCCAGAATTGCTCATATTTGCTTTCTGCATAAAGCCAATCATTAGCCTTTCCATTAAAATTTGAATAAACTAGCACTCAAAATAAAATTTTCAATATAGTCCATAAGAGCTAGGGGTTACGTGTAAAGTATTAGTTACATTTTGACGTCCATATAAGAAGAGATATTCATGCTAAAATGTCTAAAAGATGGACAGAATGATGTCTAGGGCCATTTTGGGGCCATTTTTGAGTACACTGTTAAGTTCTAAGTACTAACAGGGATCTGTGGAAAATGTGTCTTAAAGTTAATGAAAACTAAATGAAAACTAACATCTCCTGATAATAAGAGAACAAAGTAACCCTATTAAAGGGTTAATGGTTGCACAACTCTAAATGAGGATTATGGCTTATTTATTTGAATGGGTGCAACGAGAATGAAATTAACAACATTGGCTAGAAGCTACCAAAGAGGTAGCAAAAAAGAATTCTCTTTACAGCACTCCTATTTCCTCACAAGGGTTATGATTAATCCACCCTATTAACAATTATGCACAACAATGAGATAATTAAAGGATTAAAAATAATTTTATTTCTGCTTATTATTAAAAGAAAGAAAGAAAGAAAGAGAAAGAAAATATCATTAAATCCTATTTTAGTATTCCTAATAAATAGTATCAGACCTATAGGTTGTAAAACTAGGAATCTAATGTTCCGAAAATAGAATATAAACACGAGAATTGCAAGTGATATGAACCTGTATTATACGACCGGACCAAATACCGGTCTTCTGATCTGATAATTTAGCGAATAATCATGAAGTTTTAACACCAGCATTAGTGGAGAGCATACCACATTACTATTTGATTCACACTTAGCCTGCAAGTTTTAATTTATCACATCAGCGGCATTTATATTTAAGCATTGGTTTTATAACCTATTAGTTGGTATTAAAACCTCACAACTTGGTTTAACCCCTGAGTGGAGGAGGTGACTGACAACAGTCTAACTCTAGATTCAGCTTCCTTCACACTTAAATCTCTGTATATGGTCTGTCTGGGGGTTAAAAATAATAAAACGTGACTATTTCATTAGTTGATTACAATTCTATCTCAAGACTGTTTGCCTTATAACAGGAAAATACTGCAAATTATAGTAATAATCCTTATAAATACTATATGCATATCGACAATAGATATGTATAATGTGCAACCCAGTCGATTATGGTGTTGAAATCGCTCATTTCAAACCATAACGGATAATTATTATCTAACATCAGCCATTTTAGTAATTTAATTGAGCTTTTCAGTTTAATTACTCTGGTACTTGCACAAACACATAAGTAGATCATTACCCCTGTAATATACCAGTGTGCAACTTAATCAATAAACTTTCAACAGTGAATCTACTGTGTGTTATGATACTGATTTTGTTTAACCTATATTTTTTATAAACCATTAAAGTGTTTGTGCATATTATAATGGTGGATCAGTAATTTAAGGGTTGATTGGTTATGGATAAAACCCATGTGAATTTTGATTACTTTATACTCTTTAAGTACTTAACGGTCTTATCCATTAAAACTTAGTCCATATTATTAGCAGTGAAGTATAACTGTTTCACGCCCATGGCAAGATGCAGTATTGATCCTGTAAACGTCCTCATCAATCACACAGTAATATGATGTTGAACCACAATTAAACAGCTGTAGATGTATATGCAGAATTATAATTTATTATCGGCGGATGTGTAAAATAACACATCTGCGGCATCCCTTCAAATATAGCAGCGGATACAGATATATGTTAACACGATATATGTCTGATCACTTCTTCAATTTACAGCCTGTGTAGGTGACCGGATCGGAAGACCGGTATTTGGTTCATATCACTTGCAATTCTCGTGTTTATATTCTATTTTCGGAACATTTTTCGAGATAGATTCCTAGTTTTACAACCTATAGGTCTGATACTATTTATTAGGAATACTAAAATAGGATTTAATTATATTCTCTTTCTTTCTTTCTTTCTTTCTTTCTTTCTTTCTTTCTTTCTTTCTTTCTATAATAAGCAGAAATAAAATTATTTTTAATCCTTTAATTATCTCTTTGTTGTGCATAATTGTTAATAGTGAGGATTTATCATAACCCTTGTGAGGAAATAGGAGGGCTGTAAAGAGAATTCTTTTTTGCTACCTCTTTGGTAGCTTCTAGCCAATGATCTCATGATAATAACCCGTCCACACCTTACTATGACCAGAAAATTCTAATGGCACCTATGAATTGTGCACTAGTGCCTTTGTTCAAGAGATAACAGTTTCTGTCAGTCCTGGATTTCAGGTCCATGGAGGCGCTCGTGACAGTTGCTAAAGGACCTCATCCTTATTGCACAGGGAATTCTTAGTACTGGTGTGCGGGCTATTATTTTACAACATGTTGTGCACTCCTCTTTTTTTTAAAAGGTTTAAGTAAGTTTGTGCATCAGTTTTAAAACATTTCCAGCAACTGCCTTCATTGACACAGAAAACAAAAGTGGTATAACAAACACACATAAATAAGTTTTAATAGTTCTCAGTGCTTCTGACAACTCTTGTTTTTTAGACTCCCAAAGTCATACGTCTTGTTCTGCAGTCTCTTAGGACTTACTCTACATTTGTCTAAAAGGGATTAGTTCCCCTCATTGATTAGGCCTTCTAAAGACCAAAATGTATGTCACTGGTTTTGCAGCTTCTCTCATGCAGATATTTCTTGACTTTTTTTAATAGCTTTATTGAGTTCATATGATATATAACATAGGACAACTGGTAAACAGATTATTATAACAATGATACAGGAGATGACAATTAGAATGATTTACAAGCAAAACAGAAACAATATATAGTGTGTCATTGTTGTACCAAATATGTGGAAGTTGAGGAATATACAGGTCGAGATTCTACATCTAAATATTCAATGGAAGGTAATGTATCTGAAGTAGTCTGTATCGAGATGGGGGAGGGGAGCAAGGGTGATAAGGGGAGGTAGGAGGGATTCGTTAAAAAGGGAGAGAAGATTCAACACAAGAAATCTGAGTTTTTCTCCGACGAGGGAGAGATGCCAACCGGCTGCCTACCGCTCGTCAAGCTCAACATAGATAGTGGGAAATAAATGTAAATTAAGCCACATATGAAATATCTTAGTTTTTTCATTATACACATTGAAAGGTCCAATGGGTGTTCAGACACCCGGATTTTAGGGGAATATATAATCAGAGAAGGATGGAAGGTTAATTATCAATGACATTTGAGCCATTTGGTCCATGTGTGATTATACAGTGATAGGGTGTTAGTAGAGAACACCCAACACTTTTCCATTTGCAAGTATGAACGTACAATAGCAAGCCAATGAGATATAGGAGGTTGGTCTTGTGTCTTTCAGTACAGCAGAATAAGGGATTTTCCTGCATTTAGTAGGATAGGTAAACAGTACCAGGTATTACGTTGGAGGCTGGGGGGGTGATAATGTTGGAGCAGAGAAACAAACATAAAAACAGGGAATGGATAGATTAAGAGAGGTGTTTAGATGTTTGATGAGTTCCTCCCAAAAGGGTAAATGGCAGGACCACCATATATGTGACATGGTGTCTGGTTGAGTCAGGCATCTCCAGCATAAGTTAAAAGTATTTGCATAATATTGAGCAAGTTTCAGTGGGGTCATATACCATTGGAAAATCAATTTGTAATTGAGTTAACAAGTTTTGATATTGCTAGCAGTTTTGTATTGGGATCTAAGGATGTATTCCCATTGAGCTATATCTAAGGTCACATTTAGTACATTTTCCCATGCTAGGAGAAAATTAGGTTTCAGATTATAGTGTGATGAGGAAAGAAGAGAGTAGCAAAAGGATAGAGAGTATAAAAAAGTAGAAGGGTTGAGTAAAGTTTTCTCCAGGAGAGTGAGGTCTCTGAGTGGTCATTTATTTTGGATCAGTGTGCTATATCAATGCTCAACCTGTAAAAGGGACAACCTAGGGATCCAAACAATTTCCAGTTTCTCCCTAAGAAGGGGTAGAGGGATAAAGGCCCTCACAATGTGTTAGAGAGTGTAAAGTGTTTGTTGATTTTGTCTTCAACATTGTGAAGTGAGTAGATCCTAGTCCAGGTGGGAAGCCTGGGCTGCCCATAGGGATTTAAGAGGGGATGGAAAATGAGTGTAGGGATCTTTTGAGTTTTTTCTATATGGTAATGATAAAACCAAGGACCAAATGCAACAAGTAAATTGGGGATGCGTAGAAGTCATCTGTTCAGCATAGCTGAAGTAGTTCAATATATCCAAGAATGCATGCAAGAGAACCTGTCCATCTCTTAGGTGAGATGAGAAGAAGGTCAATGAGATTGCAAAGAGTCAAGTGTTTGGGAATATGGATAGGAAGATCACTGAGGACATATAATACTCTGGGAAGGATCATCATTTTGATGACATTTTTTTGCCTATCCATGATAAAAAAGGGATTGCCATTTGGATATGTTAGTAGATATGGTTTGTATAAGGAGTTTAAGGTGGAAGTCATGTAAGAGTTTGATGTCAGATGAAATATGGATTCCAAAGTACATGATAGAGGTCTGGGCCCACTTAAATTTGTAGTTTTGTTTAAGGTGATATTCGCATACATACATTTAAGATTTCTGATTTTGAATAATTAATCTGGGCTTGACATAGGTAGCAATATTTGTCTAGCAATTTAATTAGGAAGGGGCTGAAGAGTCAGCTAGGAAAAAAAAAGTACATCTGCTGCATATACGCTACTTTATAAATGTGTGATCCTGAGAGCAGAGCCCCAGGATGGAGGGGTCATTTCGAACTGCATTAAGTAATGGTTATAAGGTGTGAATGAAAATTAGAGGTGAAAGGGGCATCCTTCTCTGGTTCTATTAGAAATAGGGAAAGAGTCAGACAGGATACCAATAGAGTGAACTCTAGCGGAGGGTTTCGAGTACAGGCTTATAATACCTGATAGCATTAGAGGACCAAGGCCAACGTGTTAAGAATTTCAAAGAGATAATTCCAATTGACTATCAAAAGCCTTTTCAGCATCTGTTGATAAGTAGATTGTAGGAATCCATTTAGAAACAGCTAAGTGGGTCAAGGAGATGACTGTGGTGGTGTTGTGCCAGCTTTCCTTACCAGGTATGAAGCCGCCTTGGTCTGGGTGAGTTAGTGTAGGTATAAAAGGTGATAAATGGGTTGCAAATAACTTTTGCTAAATAGAGAGTTTGCACAGCACTTGCAGCATAGGGTATTATCTTTATTGGGTTTAGGGAGAACAATGATGTGTGGTTCCAAGGCTCTGGAAGGAAAGGGGTGACCGTTAAGGACTGTTAGTCGGTGTCCGTCAGGGCCACAGCTTTTTCAGAGACCCATAGATTTAATAGCTCTATTGATTTCTATTTCTGAAATAGAACAATCAAGAGTCATCTTGTCTTGTGGGTATAGTGTAGGTATCTTGGCGTTAGATAGAAAATTATGAAGCCTCCTTTTCCAATCATCTGTCACCAATGAATCACCTTTATTGAGATTAAAAAGATTAGCATAGAATTCTTTAAAGGGGACCTCTGACCTCTATTAAAGTCCTTCTTATCTTAATGTGTTATCTGAGTTTTTCTTCCACCTGTTGTTTTTTTTTAAAATGTAATGCAGAATAGCCAGAGATTTTGACACCACCACTTATTATCTACTGTGCTAATATGCAAGTATATGCAAGTAATATGCAAGTATAGCAATACTGACAATTATAACAATAATACCACTTTAGATATTTGGAGTACACCTATACATGTGGAAATAGAGTCCTCTAGTTTCTGTCCACTTGTCGTTGCTGCCAATTCTCCCCAACCTCCTCTGGTCTGGGTTCCTCACCAATGGATACAATGCAAAACAAGAAAGAGAAAAGGTGCACACGCTCTAAGTGCAGACTTTTTCTAATCAACAAGAATCAACCTTCACCATGCCAAATAGACAACCGTCTCCTTCACAGTGGGCAATAATCCCACTCACCTTCTCTTGAGACAAAGTCCCGCCTCAAGGTGTCAGCGCCTCTACTGGACTATCCCCAGTAACGGTATACTAAGACACTTTGCCTCCACAGAGTCAAGACAGTTGAAGATCAAGGAGGACCAGTGGAGGAGAAGACATTTCTTGTGACCCTGTTGACTATTTGCAACAAAAAGTTTGATGGTTCTGTGATCACGCCCCAATATCTTAGCAATTTCAAGAGTGCTGCATCTCTCTGAAAGATTTTTTACAATTTTTAACTTTTCAGAGTCAGTTATATCTCTTTTTCTGCCCATTTTGCCTGAGGAAATGAAGCTGCCTAATAATTATGAACACCTTGACATAGGGTGTTCATTACCTGGTATGCTTAAATCCAATACGAATTCAAGTTTATACAGCTTGGAGTTGGCAAAATATGCATGCAAATGATGATATGGTCAAAATACACACTTCCCCAATAATTGTGCACACAGTGGATATCCTGTAGTGGTCTCTTATGCCTGGGTCTCAGCCTTAACTGTATATTCTTTGTCCTTCATAGATATACATTTACTACATTTTGCATTATTACATCGATAATTTCCTTCTGCGGACAGAATGCTAATAAATCATTTTCATCCTACTTGGTGCAAATAGACCTCTTAAATTCTCAGACCTTCTATATACTGTAGTCTATCTAGTTTAATTATACCCCAATATTTTCTTATAATGTAGTAAATGCTCTTTCTGTTTGAACATAAAATTGAGTGTGATACATGAAGAAATTATGATTGATGATGCTGAGGATGAAATTAATTTAACCCTTTCAATGCCACATGGGTACTCAAAGCATTGCTTTGCAATGCCTTGCCTACCCTTCTGGCACTCAAAGGGTAAAATAAATAATTATTTCTGTAACATGGGGAGTGTCTGATATTGATTTTAAAAATATCTTATAGCCCTCAATCCCAAATGGAGGTCTACAAATGTATAAAGAGAAACTAATCACTACTAACCCACAGAAATAATCCCCGTAACTGATCTTGGACATTTTTTCTAATATAGGTATGAACATAATTTTACCACATATTGCTGTAAATCAACAAATTCAGACACATTTGATATATTCCAATTTATGCTCACTATTACTGGCCTCCCTGGTGTGTTATCACACTGTTGTGCAGCTTTGGTAAGTGGTAGAAGAATGGTATATCTGGTTGTGCAATACTCCTGCTCTGTTCTATTTACTTTACTTACAGCTTTTTAAAACAAAATCTTAGAAGGCATTCTTAAATATTTCCTCAGATTATACAACATTTTTTTTATATGGCTACATATCCTCTAGGACTGTCTTTCCTTTTATCAAATAGTCCATAATATTTTTGGCCACGATCTGTGCTCCATTGTCTGCCTCCCATTTTGATAAGGTGGCTTACTGTGAGTTGTTTCAAGACCTTTTTTCATCCCTATTCAAATTTTTACCCTTACTCTGAGTATTATAATCTGCTATAACCATTTTGTGGAAACTTGTGAGACTTAGATTTCCCCCAACAGTCTGAAAGACAAAAGGAATTTCTTAATTTGCTTTACCTTTTATTTTTGTAGTCATAGTTGATAATTCTGTTTCCTCATTTATTCACTGGAAGCTCAATTCATTTTATTTAATTTCTTTTTCTTTTAAGACCCTTTCCAACAACATTTTTCTCACACAACTGCTAATATCCCAAAATAACTGGAAGTCCATTGGTGTGGCAGTAACAGATGGAAGATGAATCTGTTTCATTATACTTACCTAAGCAGACTCCTGACACTGTCCAGATGTGAGGGGAGTTAAACTGGATAGGAAACCCCAGAGCTGTCTCAATATCCAAATGTAACATCCTGTAACTAACGTTACTTAATTAAAGGAGCTTCAATGGACTAGTACTAGCACTTTACTAACACTTTCTCCTTCTCTTTTTTTCTCTCTCATTCTGTTTCCTAATTTAACACTCTAAGGGCACATATATATATATCATCATCAGCAGCAGCAGCCGTTGTCCATACACTACAGAATGAAGGCCTCCTCAGCAAGCCACCAACAACTTTGGTAATTTCATCTACTCATCTTGTCTATAGTCTTCTTTTGGGCATTTAGTTTTGAGTGGAATCCATTTCAAAATTTGTATGGTCCATTTACTGTCAGGTCTCCTTGTTATGTGGCCTGCCCATTTCAGGCGCTATACTCTTTCAGTCATAGACCTTTGTTTGCTGATTAATCCATGCGCAAATTTCCACCTCTTTTTATTATGTTTATGCTGTGCTATACTTCTCTGTGTAATCTTAAGTTTTTTTATGGCTTTGGCATTCAGTGTCCATGTTTCACAGCCATACATAAGCACTGACAGGACAAATTGGTCAAAAACCTCTCTCTTGAGGCAGAGTAGTAAATTTGTCTTAATACTGTACAACTGTTTTCCAAATGCTTGCCATCCCAATTTTATTTGTCGCTCAATTTCCATCATGGTTGACATTTCCTGTCCAAGGTACACATATTTGTCAACTTCTTCTAATTAATGTCCAACTACTGTGATTTTCCTTGATATGGTAAATTTGTTAAACATGACTTGGGTTTTGTTGATGTTCATCTCCAGACCCAATTTTTTTTTCTTTCCTGCTGTAATTCTCCAATGTGTGTGATATCTAGAAAGCAAAAAAGATAAGCCAGCATTCACAGGACTTAAACAGGACTTACTGGAAAGTATCAATATTTCAATGTGAATGTCACATTTTCTTCAGGAGAACCAGGTGCCCCCCCTCCCCCTCCTATATATACCCAAATATCAAAAGACCCGCCAAGTCCAAGTGGTGGATATACATGTAGGTGTGTATCCAAAAGTGAATAGGCGCAGTGTGGATAATAGAAAACAGAACAAGCGACAGAGTATATACATGATGAGTAGATTTATTATCATGTGCATCATATACCCCGTGGAATCATACAATATGTGCAAAGTACAGTGTATATCCATATAGTGTGTACATTCATAATTCACAAATTACAGAAAAAAGGAAAATTGCACTTATTCATTGCTCTGATGGATGGGTCTAGGTCTCAGGCTTCTTAGTCTTGTTTGCAGCTGATCTTCAATGGGTATCACGACCCCAACCCACTTCACTGTATATAGCAGGAAGCACAAAACAGAAGAAAAAGAACAGCACAAAGACATTCTTCGAAGCATAGTAGTGTTAATATATAATATCAAGGTTAAATGTTTCCCCTTTCTCACACATTCCCACTCACTTGTTCAGGAGGCTTCCCCTGACTCCCAGTATAATGTGTTTTCAATGATGTTAAGTATATCTTCTCCACTTTCATCCATAAAGTAAGATGTAGTTCCCAAGAAGATTGTATATTAGACCTTATACACAGGGATATATAGGGACTGTACACTGGGAATCTTTATTCATACGATAAAAAATAGAGCTATTTCGGGGAATAAATCCTGATGTTTAGAAGGATATACAAAAGGACACATTGAATCTCCTGATGAAGTGACGTTCAACTTGTGATGGTCACGAAACGCATTGAGCAGCGATCTTTGTGTATTAATCCTGGTCTATACCACAGTATTTTATTATCATCACTATTGTTTTATGCACTAGTGGCATTTTTAGCATTATATGTATACTTTTGTATTATTCTTTTTTCATAGAAGTCACATCTCTCTAATGGACAATGTCTCCTATATGATATATATGTATATACGTATTTAATTTTATTTGCAGCATATTATTTTTTTTAAGTAGTAGTATTAAATATATCAATTTTGAATATTTATGACAGCTGTAAACAAATTTAGATAAACTAGTCCACAGCTTTACAAAGAAGGAACCCGAGAAAGGTTACTTCCAACAGGATATGAAAGGCTCCTTTAGATGTGGTAAATGTAAACCCTGTAGACTCAGCTGCATTAAGATGAGGTCTATAAAAACATTTCAGTCGCATACCACAAAAGAAACATATGATGTTCAGGAATTCATTAACTGCAGTAGTAAGAATGTGGTTTACATGGAGGAGTGCCCTTGTGGCCTCTAGTATGTTGGGAGTACCACAAGATCCCTGCATGTTACGATTAACGAACATATTTGGAATATTAAGACACAAGCAATTCCTCATAACGTCTCAGAACATTTTAAAAAGTTGCAGGATTGGAATCCAAATGTTCTGTCCTTCACTGCCATTGATGTGATAGTGAAGTATTGGAGTGGCGTGAATGGATCTTTAAATTGAAAAGTCTCCAACCATTAGGTTTGAATGTATTTATAGATTTGAATTGTTTCATTAGAGATTGGTCTCTGTGGTTCACCTATGAGGCTAAGATGCTGGTAATCCAGTGGCCATGGGTCATTGTGTGGCCACTGGCATGTATTTCCTTCATACATGCATTGTGCCTGCAGTCTGCTGTTTTGGCACCCGGCTGTGTGTCTATGGAGGTGGTGTGGTCCCAAATGACCCATATTGCTGTCTGCTGGGAATCCAGTTCTGTCCCATTCACATTATCCACAATCATGTATCCTCTGCTTTTTAAGATGTGTTGTGGTTGCCTATGGATATGGATGCCCAGTTTTGCTAATGCTAGGTTGACAGTTCCAGCATCACATATTGAATGTGTGCTTGGGATTGTTATCCTACTGGGTGAAACCTGTACTCCAGCTTCTTGGCTTGATGTGTTCCCCCATCAATGTCTGTTTTTAGACTTGCTTTGCCTGTGTTCGTTACTGCCATTCTCTCAAAGTTCTTGTTATGGTCATGGCAACAGTGCAAATGTGTAATTTCAGGCCATGGGGTAGTACTCAAGTGGCATATGTTGAATATTGAATACGCAATTAGTTTGTGTTTGTTCATCTATCAGGGGTGTGATGATCCTTGTAGAACTGTGAAACATAACCAAGATTTATTGTGTTCGTTAAGTGTTGACATGTCTGTGGCAACATGTGTACATTGTTCAAGAACATAACAGATGGTTGTATGACAACATGATGGCAATAATTGTGAGAGGTAAGCATGTCTGAGCAACACAGCACTGAGGGGGTTAACCTTGTGATTCAAAATGATTTGGCCTGCTTACTACATCACATTTCAGCTTAGATCTACACCATTATCACCTTGTTTGAACCCTATCAGAGCTGTATTGGTCAACTTGGAGGGCTCACTGATGGCCATGTGTCAAGATGATACTGTGCTGCGCGGTACTAGCTGAGAATATTTGTGTGGTGGACAGTTATGTATGATTTTACTTACCGGGAAGCTAGAGGGTGCCATCTTCCCTCAGCTTGTTCTACACTTTTCGTTTGCAGGCTGTCCAGCACTTCTTGATGGAGTCTGTGGTGTGCTTGCATTTGGACACCACATTGGCTGTATTCTGCACCTGATGCAAGGCAAGCTTCTTCCTAGTACCAATCCCCCTGGTCCTTTCGGCAGTGAAGAGTATGTGCTCCCTATTGAGGATGCTCCCCATCAGGGCTATGTTTTCATCATCAGGTCCTGCAGTCTGTCCTCCTCCAGTGCGTTCTGGGATGGATGCGAACTGTGCATGCCGTTTGGTTATCAGGCCCTTCCTACACTGCCCCAGATGTGTGTGGTGCTCTGCCACAGCCCTTCCACTTTTCACTGTCATGTTGGTCACTGACTCTTGTGTACCTGGCTTTTGCTGGGTACTCCTCTGCCCACCTGGTCTCCCTTACAGCCTCCTTCCCTGACTGAGGTGCATCTGCTCTGATTCCTCCTCTCCTGTGCCTCTCCCCATCTCTCCAGCCTCCACTCATCTCTCTGCTATCTGACTAACACTCTCCTTGCTCTGTCACACACCCAATCATCCCCAATCACTGGAACTCAGTTAGAAACAAACTCTCATACACCCTTCCACTCATTTAATCACACTGCATAAAATAAAAATGTGCTGTGTGTCCACAACAAATGAAGTGAGTGTTTTCATGTATATGCAATGTGTGAAATATGTGCCAAAGTGTTTTATGTGTTTTTGTGTCTGCAATTCTCTCATTTCCCCACTACAAGTCTACCTGTGTCCAATGTGTACTCCTGGCTCTGTTGCTATGTTAATCCTTCAATCCTGCACGCTATGCTGTAGCTCTGAGAACCTCAAAACAAAGGCAGTATCTGTGTGTCAGTTATTTTGGGGTATATATACATTTATTTTAATGGACTTGATACTTTGCTGTGTGGTGATTGTCTGTGATTTTGTACTTGTTTTGACAATGTTTAGTGTTGCTGATAATGTTGAATGTAGCTACTCTACTCTGAAGTTGACATACCTGTCATTGTTTAGCAAATTAAATGAACACACTGTGAGGTAAAAATAGATGAGATGAACATTATCAGGCTACTTGGATTTGTGCTGCCTACGAATGGCCTATTGAATAGCTACTGTACACAGGCATGGCTAAGGTTCGATATTGGTTTTCTGCTTACCAATGATTTTGCAGTGCCTTATTGAATAGAGCCTTTAATGAATTGGAAATTGGATTAAATAGAAAGGTGCTAAGCTAGGCCAAACTGGTGGTTCTTTAAGTGAGTGTGATCCTTTTAGGGAGCAAGGGAGTGGGTATTAGTTCTGTCCTGTGGGCATCTAAAGCTAAGGTATGGTAATTGAGGATTTCCTGAAAACATGTTCCTTTGCAGTGGTGGATATTCCGTGACTCTCCAGTTTTTGCTGAATTACTCGCATAATTCCAAGCCAGTTAAAGGCTGAGGATGATGGGTGTTGCAAGACAGTCATCTCACATCCCTGTTTCTGTTCCTAAAATACTAAATGAAGCATACTTGTTATGATTAATTGTAAAATTAGGTTGCCAATAATTTCTGCTGACTGCTGTATCGTTACAGCCCCAGTACAGATCACTGAGGTACCCCACTAGTAACATGACATTCATCTGAATATTCTCCATTGACTACAACCCTGTCTACTATCACTCTGCTATTGCCTTATCCATTCAAATATTTTTACATCCAGACCCAAACACAGCAATTTATTAATTTGTTTTCATTGAGGTACATGTCAAATGCTTTACTGAATCTAGAAAGCTATATCTACTGCTCCCCCGCTCAATTATTTTAGTTACCTGGTCAAAAAAATACTTGACTTTAGTTTGACAAGATCTCCCTGTGTAAACCCGTTCTTTTTGGGATCTTGAAAAGCGTTTAAATTTAGATATTTAACAATTCTTTCATTTATCATGGTGTCCATTAATTTTCCCACTACTGACATAAGACTTCTTGGTTTGTAGTTGCCAGACTCTTTCCTGGTCTTTTTTTTTGTGAAGCAGTACTACATTTACTACCTTCCAATCTTCTTGAACTACTCCTGTTGATAGTGACTGCCTGAATAATTCTGTTAAAGATTTTGCCACAACACTCAAGTTCTTTTGATGCATCCACACTATAGGAGGACCTCTTACTATGGGTAAGAAATCTAGAGACTACAAAACCAAACTCAGTAAATTTGCCAGAAGACAGATAGCAGAGGAGGAGATGGAGGAAATTATAGAGTCACCCTTGGACTCTGCATCCCATGTGCATTCATTAGAACCAGGCGGTTAACACACCCAGACTTCACAGAAATAACATCAGCAATTACTAATTACCAAAATGTTCTACTACTAAAACTGACCCAGTCCAAATAAAGTTACATCTTCTCAGAGCAGACCAGCAAGTGATGAGAGAGAAGTTCTCAGATATACAATTCAGAGTGTCTGCTGTCAACTGATTCTCTGAAATAGGTTGGAGCCTTTCAGAGGAAGGCTGATGACTTGGATACAGAGGAGATGCAATGTCCAGAATGTTGTAATTCCTGAGAGGTGTGAGGGCCACAGCCCAGAGAAACTTCTCAAAAACTGGGTAAGGAAGACAACAGGGATGGCTGGATTGTCAAGTAACTTTGTGATTAAGAGGGCTCCCTGGACTCAGCTGCCTGCAGCTCCACCAAGACAAATGATCAACTACCACAACAGAGACACCATATTGTGCTTTGCCCATCTAAAAGGTACCACTATGTATACGAACCAATGGGTCTCCATCTGCCCAAATGTCTGCAAAAGTCCAGCACCAACAAAAAAAGTTTCAACAAGTCAAATATACTGTATATGAGAAAAAACATCTCCTACTCCATGTTATACCAGTAAACCTAAGTGTTGTCTATAATGGCTGCACCCTATTCTTTACATCAGAATCAGAGGCCCAAATGTGGGTCATGAAATGATAGATATACTACCTTGTCTGATCTTTGGCATATTGAATGACTCCTTGACCTCTATGGACATTATCATGGTGGGCTCCCTGAGCTGCCTGATCTACATCTAATACCTTTGCTCTCAATTGACTAGGCCTGAATGACACGGGGATTGCATGAATCTTTGAATATCTCATACAGACCATATTTTCCATATTTTATATCTCAACCTGAGGAAGACTGAGGGAACTCTCTTTATGCTGACTCTTTGTGGATGCCAGGAATTCTAATTGATAGAAAGTCATGGGTACCGCAAACCTGTATTCAGACATGCACTACTATAATCTAGTGCTACAAGAGACTTATGTACACCTCTACAGAGGATATGGTACATGCACCTTACTTATTAGTGAACTTGCATCCCTAGATTTGCTGGATTTTTGCTCCTACACCTTTAAAGACATATGGTTAGGGGGAAAAGATGAAATCTCCTGCACCAAGGCAACATTGTGACTCAGACTAATGTTAAATGCAACTGTTGGATCCAACCTTCCTACCCAAATGTATTTATGTTTTTTTAAAATACCACAACCATGTTCCCAAAACACTGTTTTAAAATAGTTGATAAGCTTACATTATAATTTCTATGGGGTGGTAAGAAACTCAGGATTAAACCCTCAAGAACCCAACAAAAGACAATAGAATTTCCTGCAGGGAATTTTAATTACTATTTGGTGGAACAAGGTCAACCCTGCTATTACATATGATACTGTCAATATATAGTACTATGCTGTGCTACTACATACTATTTTATCACACATGCTTTCAGTAAAATTAGCATATTACCATCTTTATATCTCAAACAATATAAGAAGACATGGTTGACTATACAATCCATTATCAGGTACAGGGCCAGAGACCCAGATGCCCCCTCTTGGGGTAGGCATGCCTTAATCAAATGTGTTGATTAGGTTTTGGGCATTTTTGGGTTATATATAATGTCATAGAGAAGGTTATTGTTTAGCCCATGATGTGATGTGGGGCGGGGGTGAAAGGAGTTAATGGGACACAACCCACAGGCTCACATCTCATTCTCTCTGCAGGGTACAGGGCAACTACATATGACCTCAAAACATTTCAACTCATCACTTTCCAAAAATTACTGACCTCCACCACCAATTTATGTTTAAAGCTTTACGAATAACTAATCCGGCTTTGATAACCCACTGGATTACTCCATTTGTATAAAAACACAGTTTAGCCAGAAAAATATATTGTAAATGTTGTAAAAATGGTAACATGATTAAACCTGCTGTCACCAAAGCTATGAGTTCTACTTAGGGCACAAAGATAGACCTGATTAATTTACATTTAACCTGAGTAAGATATTAACAGTGAAAGAAAAAGTGATGATTAAGAGAGAATAAAACACACAAAACACACAATATTAAAATATAACACATAAAACCTACATGATACCAGAGTATAAAATAGTGTGTGGAAATCTCCAGGTGGTAAACTACATGTAAAAAGAAATTAAAAGCTTTCCGTGAGATTAAGTAATATATAATAGGTGGGAGCTAAAGATCTAAATGACAATTCCAGTTAAGACAAAGTTAAAACAATGAATAAAGCTGCTTGAAAAAACCCTATCTAAACCTAGAGCAAAGAAGTATCTAAATAAAAATATGGGTGAGTGCTATAAATGGTGACATAGAAATATAGTATAGAACAATATATATGATGACAAACTTTTGATGTGATATAAATAGAACAAATACACAAATCTAATATAATACAATTAGACAAACTATAAATATGGATAAATCAAACTGATATCAATTTAACCAGTGACAAATATCAACAATAAAACATTTGTGCTCAGGGCTTAGGCCTAAGGTTCGTTGTATGTAGTAGCAGTAAATTTGGTGTCCCCTCAGAGGCACCCAGCCCCCCCCCCCGGGGTTAGATCGTAACGAGATTAGCCTGAATTAGAGGGCCACCTTGCTTAGAAATAAAAAAAAGAAAAAAAGAAAGGAGGGACGAGATTGGGGGGGCTTCTGATGCCAGGCACCCAGTGGTAGGGACTGCTGCCTTTACGTTCTGCCTGCAGCCCCTCCCACAAATCCAGACCCAGCCTCAGACTTGTGCTTAGGGCTTATGCCTAAGGTTTGTTGTATGTAGTAGCAGTAAATTTGGTGTCCCCCCAGAGGGACCCAGCCCCCCCGGGGTTAGATCATAACAAGGTTAGCCTGAATTAGAGGCCAAAAAGAAAAACCAAAGAATCAATTAGTTGAATAATAGTCTTTATTTGTCATAACATCAAACTAATAAGTTAAGCTCCTTTGAGCTTCATGCATTTCAGATACAGGATCAAATATGTATGAAGCAAAGCAGTTGGACCTCCATCAACCTAGCCTTTGTATGTGCTGGGACTTTGTTTTTGGAGGCTGCAGATGCCGCCCCCAAATGGAATGAATAACCTGAGAAGGAATATGGGTTTACCCCTAAGCGAGATAGAAGATTCCTGACATATTTAGTGATAACTGTCGTTGAAAGTGATTTGCCGTGGATAGGAAAAAGCGGGCTGTTAAGCGAATGATTACCTAATAAAGAGACCAGCTTCTTTAAGCAACTTACTGGGTACCATAAATCACCTGTTGGGTAATACGAAATCGTAGCACCCTTACCCATCTGGTCTGTTTTAGATTTGCGTAGAGTTAGAATGAAATGGTTATTGTGGTACGTAAGCTGGTCTGCTTTGATAAAAGATTCGTTAATGGATTTGACTGCAAATTCTCCCGGTCTAAGGAAGCCAAAGAACGCTTGACATATTGCTGCTGCAATGACAGTGCTAATTTGAATGCCGAATGGGTTGTCAGACAATATATCTAGCATTTGGCGTACCAGTTTACCTGTTACTGGTAATCTCAGACGGGATGGATGCTGGTGAAGTTTACACATACCTTTTATGAATACCTTAATATGGTAATTATTGAATAAGAATGGTAAATTTGGTTTTAGTATGGCCAGGTGATGCTGAATACCTGCTAGGTAGGTTTTAATAGAGTATTAGGTGAAAGAAGGGGGGTTGTGTGACAATAGGCTGCGAAGGCTAGAATGACGACTGGTGAATACATAGATTGCTGGGTTCGGATAATGAATTTCTTGAATGAATTCCATGCTGTGGAGTATGATTTTTTTGTGTTTGTGGCCAATGCAGACCCCATAATGAAACCTGCTTGCTTGATGAAGTGATTTATAGCATGATTAGTTCCTTGAAGTTCAGGATTTTTGCTGACCGTGGATATGCATCTGGCCTTAACTTTAAAAAATCCTGAAATTTAAAACGAGACAAAGCATCAGCTGCCTGGTTTTCGACCCCTGGAATATGGGTACTATGGAGGAAAGCCATGTTAATTTCCTCATGAACATCATAACTGAATGATTGTTAGACCTGCTCTTATTTATAATGTGTACTGTAGCTAAATTGTCTGAACGAAACAATACCGAGGTGCCTGACCACTCACTTCCCCAGACTGCTGCCGCTGCCACAATTGGATAGATTTTGAAGAGTGGTGATGTCTTAAGGAAATCCAGGATAGACAAAGCATCTGCAGGCCACCGATCTGCTAACCATTCCCTACCCCAGATTTCCGAAAAACCATGGGCAGGACATGCGTCTGAGAAAATGGTTGGTGAGGCAACTGATATTGGAGGGGGCAAAAAAGCTCGGCCATTCCAATAGACTAAGAAATTATCCCACATTTTAAGATCTGCTACCGTTGAATCATTCAAATGACAAGTATTGGAGGTATTCTCCCCCGACAGCAGAGATAAAATATTAGAAATAAAAGATCTACCTTGTGGGAATATGCGCAGTGCGTAGCTCAGATGGCCAAGGAGAGTCTGAACCTCTGTTCTTGTAGGGTGCTTAATTTTAAGGAACTGATGTGCCAATTTTTGGATTCTAGCTACTTGTTAGATGGAAGGCTGGCTTCAAGGGCCACAGTGTCCAGTCTAATACCCAGGAACTCAATGGATTTAGCAGGCCCCACCATCTTATTTAAAGATAGAGGAGTGTTAATTTTTTTGAATAACTGAATAAGAACATCTAAGCGTGGTGGTTCTGCCCCTGGTTCTATCAAAAGTAAATCATCCAGGTAGTGGATGATAGATGGACAATGACCTTTGTTTAGGAGAATCCAGCACAGGACTTCCGCAAAAGAGTCAAAAATCTTTGGGCTGCTCTTAGACCCGAATGTTAACCTAGACGAAAAATAGTACTGCCCTTCCCACCTAATCCCCTGCAAGTGCCACAAGGAGGGATGAACAGGTAAGAGCTTAAAAGCGTCCTGAATATCGGTTTTAGATAACCAGCACCCTGGGCCTGCCTGCCTTATTAAGGTTATGGTATTGTCTATGGTTGAATAATGCAGACAGTACTCATCTGAAGGTATAAGCGAATTTAGACTAGGAATACTGGACGAGTGTGGAGCAGAAAAATCGATTATTAACCTTTGTTTATTAGAAAATTTGTGGGTTGTTAAACCAATAGGATTGATTCGCCAGGTTGGGAATGGTGGTGCTGGGAAAGGGCCTAGGAAAAAACCTCTCTCATATTCCTTTGCAAGAAGGTCGGAAACCACCTGGGGATTTAGATCTGCTGAACGCAGTTTTGGGCAACTGACAGATAGATTTGGGGTAGCTATTATCCCTGTGGGAAAACCTTCTCTGAGACCCGAAAGGATGTCATTTACAAGATTAGTATTAGACTGAATAATCAATAAAGATTCGAGAACTTCAATGTAAATATTACTGAGTGCTTTATTGTTAGATGCCTTAGGACAAATAGGCCTGGCATGTGCGTTTTTACATAGAGTGCACACATGGCTCATCCGACATCCACTGAAAAAACAGCCCTTACTATTAAAATTACTGCAAATGGGCGTGGATCCTATGTAATGAATGACTCGACCCAACTTATCCCTGGTTGGTAGGTTTGATGATGGTAGTGGGTTAGAGGCCTGGGAAGTGGAAGGTAGAGCTATTGTAGGTGGACTAACTTGGGATGAGGTAGCTGGGCAGAGGCTGGGCGAATGGTAAGCCGACTGGCACGTGCTGCAAGTAGGAGCTCTGATGCCGGCAAAGTGACAGCAAAATAGCTCACTATCCAACATGCCCAAGTGTAGGATAAAGTTAAATTGTGCCAAGCTCGCTGCCGCTTTGGCCGAAAAGGAACGGTGATAGTCATAAAACAACGTACCACCGTACCTGTAAGCTAGGCCTGTTACCAGGTATAGGTATGTGTCTAGCTCTTGCCTCCTATCAGGGAAAGCCGAGCACAAGATGTCCCTGAATATGCTAAATGCTAAGATGAACTCCGTAATGGACAGTTTCCTTGAAAGTCTAGGGTCCTTGGATTTTAAAGTTACGGAGACATCCCCACAGTTGACCGTCTTATGCTCGGACAAATCCTGAGAGTCAATGAGCAGAGACACTAACTTAATATCCTTTCCTTCTATTATGTCTCTCCGAATGTGAAGAGGTACTAAATGGGCTGGGGTAATTCTTGGGGAAAGTGCGGACGATGTACCTGGTTGTGGTGCTGTGGAATTACTTGAGGAGGCTGGGGTCCCGATGGATGCCACCCTTTCAAGTTCTGACAAACGGGATTGTATATCCGATAAGGCTGAACCCATGTTGGATAATATGTTGGCCAGGTCCCCTGATATTTGATTGGGCGTGGATGGGGTGGGTGGTTGACTGGATCTTGGGGGGCTAGCTTGAGGAGGGAAAAGCAGGCAGAATAGCTCCGCTTTCTGTGCTGAAGCAGGATAAGGTATATGGCGGCGGGTTAATTCTGCCATCAATTTAGCCACGGTCCAGTCTCGCATGGACAGGGATCTAAGCCTTGATGTTTCTTGCCCAACTGGTGAAATTCTTGTACTTTCAAGGTTCAATCCTTCCTATCTTTCCATGGCAGGCTGCGGGCTGAATAAGATATAAACACAGGTCATGACAAGAGAAGGAGATGACCCCTATCTAGCTCTGGTAAATGAAGAAAGGGAGAAAGATTTGTGCCAAAAAGCTAGCGATATCCCAGGACCCAAGACCACTGCTGACGAGTACTGGGGATCGCTGGCAATAGAATAAGACTGTGAGGAAAGGGCCAGCAATAAGAAACCTTATACTCCCCTCACTGACTTGTCTTACCTGTGCTCGTGCACTAAGGGATGAATACTGGTGATGGAAAAAATAACTTTGTAACCGTCCTTCGGCCTCGTTGAGGAGGTAAGGACAGACACAAAGACAGAAGAAGTGGAGGTTGGGAGGGGATAAGAAAAACGGGGGGGGGGGTTCTTCGGCCCCAGCGAAGAGGTAAGAACCCCTAAGGTGCCTGTGTGTGTGTGGGGGGGGGAGTTCTTCGGCCCCTGTGAAGAGGTAAGAAAACCCCTGAAGGTGGTGAATGGAGGGGGGGAAGGGGCTCTTTGGCCCCTGCGAAGAGGTAAGAACCCCTGAGGAAGCAGGTGGGGGGATTCCCCCCCCCGCACACCACCCTGGGGCCAATTTTTGGTACTTGCCAAAAATGAAGTACCTTGGGGTTGGTGGCAAGCTTAGCATTCTATGGCCATATGATGTGACTAAATCCTCATCTTTAATATAGTAGTGATATACAGGCATAATGCCGCAGAGTAAAGGGTTAATAGTGATGAAAATTTGGATGTGCACCAATACGTTGTATATTTGCTTTTAGCTATTTTGCTCAAAATTGGTTGCACTCCAGCAATTTTAAATGTGTTTTTTTTTCTTTGGGTGTGCTTACCAAAACCTGGACTGGAACAATAACATATAAATATCTCAATACTCACAGTTCTCAGGAAAGGGACTGTCAAACATGTAACTTTCACTCCCCAAGTGTATGTGAGGTAGATATGCAAAGAAAGAAAAAAGTGTACATGATAGCCTGATCTGTGTTTACAGATATATTTCAAACAGCATCTCTTATACAAGAACTATAATATATAGAAGAATCCTCGAGAGAATATATAAATATATAACTAATTGTAGAATCTTCAGGTATTGATATTCCAAAGCTTGTTAATCTAATTTAGACTCCTGGGGATAGTATATGTAGAATAAAATCAAAGTTTCTTTTCAAACTCACTTGTATATAGTAACGCTTGACTGATTAGATTGGTCAAGTCAAGCTAATACGGCACGTGGGGTCATTAATGCAGCTGCCCTCACTCAGATAGCAACAGGTATCCAAGCTGTACATCACAGGTGAATGTCAATCCAAACTGTACATCAAAGGTAAATAATAATCTCAAGTACTCATGTTTCTGTGCTGGCCTGGGAAGGGTATTCCACTTTCCCAGAACTTCTAAGGCTTGTGGGGATTTTTTAAAAACTGCCCGCACTCAGTCAATCTGTAATCAGCCCAGGTAGATGGATCATCCAAAATACAATTTACCGTTCTCAGTAAGAAATAAGATATAACTGTATCCATATGTGTTGTGCTTTTTAATTATAACCGAGAAATACGGTTCTTTATATACATTTTTTATTATTATTTCTTTATTATTTTTATTTATCTTTTTCTTTCTTATTTATTTTGGCATTGTATACTGTATCAAAACATTTTTTAAAAAATGCACAACGCGTATGGATACAGTTATATCTTATTTCTCACTGAGAATGGTAAACTGTATTTTGGATAATCCATCTACCTGGGCTGATTACAGATTGACCGAGTGCGGGCGGTTTTTAAAAAATCCTCACAAGCCTTAGAAGTCCTGGGAAAGTAGAATACCCTTCTCAGGCCAGCACAGAAACGTGAGTACTTGAGATTACTATTTACCCTTGATGTACCATTTGGATTGACATTCACCTGTGATGTACAGCATGGATACCTGTTGCTAGCTGAGTGCGGGCAGCTGCATTAATGACCCCATGTGCCGTATTAGCTTGACTTGACCAATCTGATCAGTCAAACATTGCTATATACCAGTGAGTTTGAAAAGAAACTTTGATTTTATTCTACATATACTATCCCCAGGTGACTGGGGACTTGTTCCATGCGGCATCACATTGAGTGCCCCCCTGACGGTTGACATAAGGTACGGTAGTGGGGTTGTCAAACTGTACTTGAACTGGATATCCTCTCAACTGATAGGTCCAGATGTCACAAATGAAACCGCGCTATCAGGTAAGAGGCTAGCAATACTAGGGAGGTATGAGGAAAGATAAGACTCCTCCAACAAGGGCAATTAGGACGAGAAGCTAGAGGGCGTCGCTAGTGTGCGTGGCTAGGTTGCGTAGGCCAAACGTAGTGGGGTGTGCTGCAGCCAAAGCCGTATAAAGGTGCTGGCAGCGAAGCCAGATAGCCCCCTTCGGTTGAGCCGAAGGTGACTCAGGATACCCCACCATGTTTGGTCTATATCCCAATGACCCCAGGGAGAAATGATCTCCAGAAGGACAGACCTGACTGATGATAGGAGAAACTGGAAGAGGAATATCCACTTACTGGTTGACAGCAAGAGAACTTGAGACAGGAAGCAACAGGAGACCACCCCAAGGCTGCAGAGCACGAGGCTGGAGGACTGGAGAAGGAGGAAAGGAAGAGACTGGAGGCTCCAGCTGGAAGCAGGAATGGCAGCAGGACAAGCCCACAGGTACAGGACCCCAAGGCTACTGAGCAGGAGGCTGGAGGACTGGAGAAGGAGGAAGGGAAGAGACTGGAGGCACCAGCTAGAAGCTGGAACGGCAGCAGGACAATCCCACAGGTACAGGACCCCAAGGCTACTGAGCAGGAGGCTGGAGGACTGGAGAAGGAGGAAGGGAAGAGACTGGAGGCACCAGCTGGAAGCTGGAACAGCAGCAGGACAAGTACAGGAAACAGGAAGCGGGCTAGAACAGATCCGGACTAGCTAGGAGATGCTTTGACAACGCGTCTGAAGAAGCGCCTCCATGTCTTTTACGAGGGTGAGAGCCTGGCCAGCCTCAAAAGAAGGACCGGGCATGTGCGCGCCCAACCCGGAAGTGAACCGGGTGCACGGAGCGAAGGAGACGCCACCGGGAAATGGGAGTAACGGTGACACCAGTACACAAGGATGAGATAGATTGCACTGAGTTCCAGAACACTGATGGACTGAAGAGACTCCTCCAAAGTCCACCTGCCCTGGACCCCCAGGTGACCCAGAACTACACCCTAGCCGCTCAAGCTGACATCATCGTGAGTCCATTCTGGGATCAAAAAGGATTTGCCGACTTCCAGGTTGCATCCATCCGGAGAGAGGAAGATGTGTAGATCCAAAAGTGCCGGACTTCCTTGCCAGCTCAGGATGACAAGTATCTGGAGTTCCCTGGTGTGCACATGAGAGTAAGGCACTGCATTTAGTATTGACACTAGTCTGCCCAGAACTCTCCTGTACTCCCTGTCCATAGCAGAGGGCCACTTCAGGTGTTACAGTACCTATCGTCCAGCGGCACGCTCTTGGAGCAGTTGGATAAGTAGCCTCCTGGCGATTAACGCAGCAGCGTTCCAGGCGTCTTGCTGGGTGCCTGATCTGGGCACAGTATGTGGTATCAGATGACGCGTGTGTCCGTGGGCTGGGTGATAGTACCGCAGCATTGTTCACTTGAGGTGACGAGAGTTTCCGGCGCATATCCAAGATGCGTCATTTACAAAATGTTGTCGCTCAAATGACGCAGGACACATGGGTGGTAGGCTTTTGAGGTGATAGATTTCTGAGCTTGAATCTTAGTGGAAATGACCTCAGAGGATCTTGGAGGATTTGTCTGCAGACCCATCCTTAAGCCATAAAGTGCATTGTGCGGTAACTGAAAAGGCTTAGGCTTTTACAATAAACCTGACTGCCTCAAAAAGAGCATCAGAAACATAAGTGTTAGCCTCCTTCATGTTTGATAAAAAGAATATCGACATGGACAACCTGCATTAGCTGTTCACTCCATACAGCAACAGGCCCTTATCTGGCAGACAAAGAGTTCATCTGGAAAAGGAATGAAATTAGAGTCTGCTTTTGTGTAGGCTAAGCAACAGAGAAGTAAAATGGCAACTACAGAACTAGCAGCCAAACAGAAGAAATGCTGCAAAACGGACATTCTGAAAAAGTAGTCTTCTGATTCTTAGCAATGCCTGCAACTACAACTCCATCCACTGAATTGCCATGGACCCCCATGACACTCAGGACATGAACCAGATGAAAGGACAATAGTTGCAGAAATATGTCCCAATGAAGTTCACTCATAGAAGTCAATGGAGCAAAATGGCGACAGGTGGGAGCCGTTCTTAAAGGACAGTGCACCCAAAAAAACAAATGACCCGAAGGGAAATGGGGTGGGGGGCACCCAAAAGACAGCCCACTAAAGGGAAATGCCTAGAAAAGGTCCCCAACCCTGACAGAAACAGCAGGGAAGGGGTTAACTATCCAACATGCAGCAATCCTTGTACCATAAACAAGGGAATGAATGATAACACATTATAAAATACCCAGCATGAGTACAAGAACCCAAGGGCTCAGAGAACCACCTCTGTATGGAGATGCACAAAGTAGGGACTAATGAGGGAATTTTGACAGCCTCATATCTAGCCAAAAATAATTTAAAAAAACTAAAAAGGGGTGTGGCCTGACTGCTCTGGTGAATGGATGCGTAGGTCTTGAGCTCTGGCCTCCCGTGAGACTAATTCGATATTTTAAAGAGCTCTAAACCGGTTCATCTTGACTTGCCCTCCTGTGTATACCTGCCTCAATATGCCGGGCGACAAAAAGCTGAAGAAGGATAAAGGAATGCACTTTTATTTTCAGAAAGGAGTTGGCGCGCGGCAAAACAGTGAGACTTCCAAGATGGCCGACCGTCATGAGGCGTCTCCTACTTACCTGCAAGCTGAGGTTTCCGACGGAGGCGATAGAAGCGATTCGGATGCAGAATCCTCATGGGACCAAGCTGACTCTCCTTCCACCAAAGGAGATATAAGTAATTTGCTTCGTGACCTGAAGCTGTTCCTGAAGGAAGAACTGAAAGAAGTAAAGAGAGATTTGGCACAACTTGGCGATCGAGTGGATACTCTAGAGGGGGACCGTTAGTCTTGGAAGGCCTTCATGGAGCTGACGCAACAACAAATCTCCTCTTTGCAAAAGGCTCAACTAACTCACACACTCCGGATGGAGGATGCGGAAAATAGAAGCAGGAGGAAAAACCTCCACGTTAGAGGAGTACTGGAATCGATGGAAGGAGAAGGTTTACTCTCTTTTTTGCATAAGCTCTTTCACTTTTTACTCCAGCCTACCCACCCTACAGTATATGAGATTGAGCGGGCGCATCAACTCTCAAAAGCGACATCGGCGCCTAAGGAGGCCCCAAGAGATGTTATCATCCGTTTCCTGAGGTTCCAAGATAAGGAAGCAGTGCTTAGAGCAGTGAGGAAATTAGCTCCACTCACTTTTGAAAATCAGCCATTGGTGATCTTTGGTGACTTCTCTCATTTAACAGTACAGTGGAGACGAGACATGTGCCCGCTCACAACGAGCCTACGCCAAGCTAACCTCCGCTATAGATGGGGATTCCCTCTCATGATCCAGGCGACCAAGGATGGCCGCTCCTACTCTCTGAAATACAGCGAAGATCCTAAGGACTTCATGTCCTCTCTCGGGCTGTCTCTACCAATTGATTTTATACCATCGATTTTTCTACCAGATCCAGCGAGCTGGCCTGATGGTATGGATATGTCTGCCTCGTGGCAAGTTGTGTCTAAAAGACGCCGTGCTCCGGACTCTCCCCCTCCAGTGGGTAATGTTGCCAAACAAGCCCGTCAAGCAGCGGGGTGATCCTGTTCCGGGTCTACCTGCTCTCCTCCCAGTCCCTACCCTCATAGGGTGATCTACTGCCCGAGACTGGTACCAGTTGTTTCTGCTCTGTGCGGACGGTTGATCCTGCTGGCGGTGGACTGTAACTCGGAGGACTTCCTATGAACCTTGTATGCTTCTGGTATACTAGAATAGTGAAGATTTTTTTTTTCTTTTGTGACCTGCACATGATACTAAACTCCACCACTTCATCCACACTAATATTACTTTTATGTGACCCACTCTCGAAGCTCGGTTGTTTACAGGAGGTGGTATGAGGTACATTATGTCTGTCATAAGTGATCTCACCAGCGTACCCTTTACGGTTATTAATACTGTACCACTTTCACCATACTGTGCGACCCTGCCTTGGGGAGTTTGGTCCTCAACCTCAGGGAATGATGTCTCCCGTCAGGGAGTACTTTTGGTTTATACGGTACTGAAGTTCACTATTTAAAAGGTGGACAAATAGTTTTTGCACTGACTTGGGGAATTAGTAATTAAATAGGGATATTTGGGATGGTAGCTTTGAGTTTGAGGGTAGGTAGGGGAGCTTTTCTTGGGAAAGTTGGGATTGTGTATCTCCGTTTGAAAGTTCTGCGGGAGATATTGTTCTTTAAAGTTTATTGCAATGTGTATCGGTCACAATACCCCCTGCCAGTTGTTATGTTGATTACTGCCTGTCCCCCTTTTGGATATTTGGGCGCAATAGATTGCTTCTTTGACTGGGATGTTCTTATACTTATTTACCATGCCAGGGGTTTATGGGTATATGCCCCTACAGCTACCTATATTTCCATCTCTCTTTGACGGAAGTGGGTTCGTAACACACTTTGATAAGGTTCAAGGTGTTTCCCTGATATATCCTCTAGTTGTCTCACACTCCTCTCTTTCGTTAGTCAAAAAAAAAAAAAAATATATATAAAATTAAGTGTATCTGGGATCTTAGTTCGGCTAGGCCACTGGCAGAGGGTAATGTGTCTTTAAACGAATGCTTCTCTTACACTGTTTTAATACTGTTGCACAGATGTCTCTGTGGGGGCTGAAGCCTCTTCCTGCACTTGCCCGTCCTTCTCCTGTATTTCCTCATTGTATTAATGTACCTGTTTCCCCCTAACTAATCTGTATATTTCACTCCAGGAGGGGAGCTTCGGCTCATGAGACCTCTTGGATCGAGTTTGATCCTTTCTTTGTGTCTTTTGTTTTCTTACTCTTCCCCCCCCACCACAGACCTGGGGTCACCTCAATTTTTCGAGCCTCAATCCACTCCTTTTTGTTATACATGTATACGGTGGTATGGACTTGACCTCTAGTTGGCAGTACTCTCTGACTAGACATGGGTACCCCATCTAATAGACTGCTACATATAGTTTCACAAAATGTAAAAGGGCTTAACTCTCCCCAAAAACGGTCCTTGATGGTTAGGGAAATGAGGAAACTAAAAAGTGACGTTGTCATGTTGCAGGAAACACATATTCAGAAACATTCTAATATTTGTCTTGTTTCCTACACTTTTCCTCAAGCGTATCTTAGTTCTGTCATGGGGAAGCGTTGTGGAGTTGCAATTCCCCTCCACAGAGATCTCCCCTTTTCCCATGCCAAGACTCTGACAGACAAGGAGGGGAGGTACTTATTCATTAAGGGTACTATACAGGACTAAGTGTACACTTTTGCAACCCTTTACTCTCCTAATTCAAACCAAGCCTCATTTATTTCCCAAACTCTTCTGGCAGATTTCCAGGAGGGAACCTTAATTCTAGGGGGTGACTTCAACATGTTGCCTCAGTTAGACTGCTCTTCTGGGACCTCCTCTTCCTCTCAATTGACTATTCGGAAATTTGCTCTCTCATTACATCGTATTCAACTAATAGACTCATGGAGAACCCTTCATCCTCAGGGTAAGGATTACACTTTTTATTCCAACCCCCACCGAGTTTACTCCCGGATAGACTTCATCTTTCTCTCTCACTCTTCTCTTCCACTTCTTCGTACAGCCACCATAAGGAACATCACGTGGTCAGACCACGCACCTGTTTCAATTACCTTGTTGCATATCACCGCCTCTACTCAACGGGGTAACTGGAGATTTGACTATTCTCTTTTATACTTTTCTGACTTTCGGGAGCAAGTTTCGAAAGCTTTGCAGCAATATATTTCTGATAACTGTACTTCTGGGAAGTCCCCGGTTTCCATTTGGGAAGCACATAAGTGCGTCATACGGGGGGAATTGCTTAGACTGGCTGCGAAACGGAAACGTGAATTGGCTAGGGAGACTGACCAGGTTTTGCTAGAAATACGATCATTGGAGGCGCAACATAAAGCCTCGCAAGTTCAAGCAACTCTTCATCGCCGTACGTCGCTGCGTAATAGACTGATGGTCTTGTTAAATGATAAAATTGAACGGTCCTTCCTTAGACTGCGACAAGCTCATTTTGAACATGGCAACAAATCAGAGAAACTCTTGGCGAGACAACTTAAAGCTAAACTTAAATCCACCTTTATCTCCTCCAGTAGATGTTCTAACGGACAGATCTTGCACAAGTCTGCTGAGATTGCGGATACTTTCAGAGCTTACTATTCAGCCCTTTACAATTTGTGTTCCACAAATTCTGGTATGCCCCAAATTTCTGAGGATCCTGCCCTTTTAGACTACCTGAAGTCAGCAAATCTCCCTAGTTTGGGGGAGTCGTCATTACCTACAGGGAAGAGTCCGGAACCGGACGGTTTCACCCAATCTTACTATAAGTCTTTCAAACATTTGCTCACTCCTATCCTCACTAATTCATTTAGAAATCTGCCTGACGAAATACTCTTACATCCCCAAGTCTCGACCGCACACATTACTGTCTTACACAAACCAGGGAAGGATCCACAATGTTGCGCGAATTATAGACCGATTTCTTTACTTAATATTGATCTTAAAATTTATGCCAAGATCTTGGCGAATCGACTCAAGCCTCTTCTTCCTTCACTGATCCACTTGGATCAAGCTGGATTTGTCCCTCGACGAGAGGCGAGGAATAATACTAGAAAATTGCTGAATGTTCTACACCAAATTGAACTCAATAAGATTCCATCTATATTTCTCACTATTGACGCCGAGAAAGCTTTCGATAGGGTGAATTGGACATTTCTGCTTTGTACTTTGTACTATGGTGTTGGACCATACTTTTTAAAACTGGTGAAGGCATTATATGCAACCCCCAATGCAAAAGTGAAGGTGAATGGTTCTCTTTCTAACAGCTTTCCCATTTATAATGGAACTCGACAGGGATGCCCTTTGTCTCCTCTCTTATTTATACTTGTGATGGAGGTGTTCGCACAACATGTAAGAGCTAATACCTCTGTTGTCGGGATCCTATTTCGGTCCTTTTCTTGCAAACTTTCCATGTTTGCGGATGACATTTTGCTATTTACTAGTCACCCGGAAACGGCGATTCATGCTTTTCTCGCTGAATTTCAAAAATTCTCGTCATTTTCAGATTTTTTTTTTGTCCACAAATCGGAAGCTCTGGCTCTTAATCTCCCAGCAGATACCCTCATATCTCTCTCTAATAAATATCACTTTAAATGGTCCACGACCTCCATTTCTTATTTGGGGATTTCCATAACTGCTAAATTACAAAAGATCTTTGACGTTAACTATCCCCGTCTACTACAATCTATCCGGAAAGATCTCTCACACTGGGGCAGGCTATACCTATCTTGGATAGGGAGAATTCAAGCATTTAAAATGTCTGTCTTGCCTCGCTTCCTCTATCTCTTCCAGGCCTTGCCGGTTCAGGTTCCACATTCCTTTTTTGTGGTTGTCAACCGGATCATATCCAACTTTGTATGGCAGGCGAAGAAACCTAGACTCAATCTACATACCTTGAGCAGACAAACATTCAAGGGAGGCTTGGGGTTACCGAATTTAGAGACCTACTACAAGGCGGCTTTATTGTCTAGCATCCCAGACTTGGCTCATAACAAAGCTAACAAAATTTGGGTGCACTTGGAACTGGAACTATACTCTCGAGATCCTCTTGAGATGGTTCTGACAATGTCACCGGTAAAGACTCAGCTCGCCTCTAGTAACCCAATTGTCCACAACATTTTACTATGTTGGTTATGCACCAATAAGGTTCTCAAGCTTACTTCTTGTCCCTCCTCTCTGTCAAGGGTTTTCTCCTCAACTCCTACGCAATACTCTCTACCAGCTCTCCAATTCCCTAGGTGGTCCAGTATACCTGGCCTCTGCATGAGGGATCTTTGGGATACTGCAGAAATGCGAGACTTCAGGTCTTTACAAATTGCATATAACCTCCCTCCTGAGGAAATCTGGAGATACTTGCGAATCAAACACTTTTTACTACAGTCTACTCTGCAGCGCTGTCTGACTCCCCCCCTGTCGGACTTTGAAAGTCTATTGACGACTTCTATCAAACATCAAAGGGGATTTCTAGGTCGTATATATAGATTACTTACTGATGTTAGGTCTACTACAAAACCTTCTTACGCCTTGGCATGGGAAAGGGAATTGGGAGATAATCTTATGCTCTCAGAGTGGCAGAAGATATGGAAACGCACTAATGAGTCCTCTATTTCAACTGGCTTTATTGAAATGAACAGTAAACTGCTTTTTCACTGGTACTACACTCCTACTAGGTTACACTCCTTTGACCCCAAGATTTCTAAACTGTGCTGGAGGTGTGGATCCAATACGGGCTCCTTTGTGCACATATGGTGGTCCTGCCCTAAGGTTATGGATTTCTGATCCAGATGTTTAACTCATATTGAAAATTTATTAGGTATCATTTTAACTCGGGACCCATGGCAGATCCTTCTATTTAGGGATCTTCCCTCCCTACCAAGAGCAGAAACTCTAATGCTTTTTTCTATGTTAAATGCTGCCAAAGCTATTATCCCTCTGTTATGGAAGTCAACTTAAGTACCATCTATTTCTTCATGATGTAAAAAGGTGCGATATAAATTGCTTTTTGTTAGGATGTCTTGGCTGCGAAATGGGAGAGACCCTAAACATCTTGATGACATTCTCTTGAAATGGCATACCTTACAAACCAAATGTTTCACATTCTAAACTTACAGATAAGATTTAGGCCTCATTAATATTTTTCTATCAAGGCTCTGCATCCCTGGGTCTGTACCCCCTTCCTTTTTTTTTTTTCTCTCTCTGTCCCTTTTTCCTCTTGTTCCTTCTGCTTTCCTGTGCTCTTCCCCTCTTGTTCTCTACCTTCCTTTCTCCTTGCTATTTTCCTAGTTCCTCACCATAGATAACATGTGCGCAGATCTAAGAAAGAAGTTGTTTCATCCCATGTCCTTGACTCCTGCGGACAGTCGTTCACATATAAAGAGACTGTTCTCTTGCTTGTTTAAGGCTTCTTTGAGACAAAATCGGGTTATTTTATGTATTGGGGGATGTGGGTTTTATAATTCCTTTATTATCTATGATTGTATTCTTGTGTTAATCAGACTACTCTGTTGTATACTTGAAACCTGAATAAACACATTTATAAAAAAATAAATAAATAAAAAAAGGGAAGTGTAGCTGGCCATGTTTTCACCTCAGAGTACACATAATAACTGGAATATGCAGGGGGGGAAGGGATGAGTTGGAGGAGTGGCTGGGAGTCTCCACCCACAATAATCTTTTTGCAATGTGTCCTGCCCCCGCAAAGAGGGACTCAACCCCCATGTCCTCCATATTGGACGATAGAGAAAAATCTATAAAAATCTTTGTCATTTTCACCCATTGCCAAAGCTTTTTCGCTATTTTTTTCAATGGCCAAAAACTTTTTGCTTCTTTACCTACATGTTCTTCGCATTTTCACTATAAAAATGTGCTGTTTTCAGGAAGTGAAACAAAATATGAGCAGCTAGAGAGAAAGAGAGAGGTTTCTAGTTTGTTCTGTGATTTATATAATGAAATTGAGGCAGGAAAAAGTCATAGTGTGTGCTGGAATGTACATAAAAGAAGGAGCTGGAAAGACCATTATCATCCAGTCAGTGTGAGGAGGAGGAGGAAGTGAACACTACCAGAATTTAAGGTTCTGGATGCCCTGATTCCCCGGACCCAATGATTTCCAGTCTTCATACATCACCCCTAGGGATCTTGGGGAAATCAGTGTCACGGGCGAAGGAAAAAGAGGCTAGTTGTGTGAGCAGGACAGAACAGCTACCAGTGCCTGGTGCCAGTGATTTGCCTGCCATTGTGTCTTGTGATTCACAGGAGCAGGGGAGGAGGAGACTATACCAAATGTGAAAGCAGGGGACACCAAGTCATACTTGCCATCCCCAAGCAGTCCTGCCACTACTACTAAGATCCAGCAGCTACAGACTTAGTTTTAGCAGTAAAGGAGGATGTGATACTAGTACCGTAGTGAGGAAGACTCAGACACTGAAATTTATCTGGTTGCTGTTAGTGATCGTGAAGCAGTTGGTTGGACTAGCATGACTGCAGTAGAACCTCCTGCTGAGGTGGTAGGGGAAGTAATGAGTAGCAGCCAGACTAGCGGTCATGGGAGCCCACAGCATTCCCCTGACCCTCTGCTTCCCCTTCCCCCAACGGCATTGTCCCTATGGAACATGATACTGAGAAAGGCAGAACTGGTGGCTAGCAGCAGTATTACCATCACCATGAGCACAGATCAGCTGCCTGTGCCTGCTGATAGTGCTGCCAGTCTGCCTTCTTCAGCTCAACAAGAGATGACAAGAGTGACAGTAGAGTACCCTCTATCAATCTGTCATCACCTCCAACCGGTGCAACTGAAATAAAGCAGCAGCAGAGAGGGATTGGTGGTGGTGATGATGTTATGTTATGGTGGAGCAGCTGGGGTGGAAGAGACATTATTGGCCTTTTTAGCCCAAAGCGAGAAGGAATGGGAGACTGACATACAAATGGGGTAGTATCACCACTACCACTAGAAGTGAGATTTTGGAATCTTCTGAGTTTATTGCTGCTGTAATTGCTGCTGCTACTGAGTTACAAGGGCAGCAGGATAAGGAGCAGGCTAGTGTTCCACAGACTACCGTGGACACACTAGGAATGGGGTCCAGCAGTAGTGATGTGGGACTACGACATGTTCCACTTGCCAGCAGCAATACTGCTCCTGATCCTAGTTCTAGTGCTGAGGCAGCATCATAATTCTTTGCCCCAGCCAGTGAAGGGAATTGTGTAGGCAAAGAAAGAGGACATTCATCTCCACCTTTCCTCTCCCCACTGGAGGTCATAGGTGTGAGACTATTTTCTCTTGGAGCAGCCACAGTGCAGTCATCAGCGATGGCACTGTGCACAATTTGAGACAAGTCAATGAAAAGGGGAAAGGAGGGAACACACCTTGGCACAACTGCCCTCATCACACATATGAAACACATCATGACCTTTAAGTGAAACATGTTAAAGACAAACCCACATTAAAGAAATTGGTCACCACTATTGCTGTACTGAATTTACCCAAAGGCAACAAGAGGAGAGGCCACAGGAAGGTCAAAATCCTGTGAGGACAGGGACCTATCCACACAGCAAGAATGAAAAATAGACCATACCCTGTGGTAAGCTTTAGAGGTGACAGGTTTCCAAGTCTGTAGCATAGTGGAAATTACCTCAGGAGGAGAATCCCTTTCTCTTCAAGATGTTGGCTTCAACAACCATGCCGTCAAAGCCAGCTTTTCCACATCCTCTTTCCAAAGGCAACTCTTGAGAATGAGGTTTGGCCAGGGAGGAAGCGGCAGTGGATCTTGAATGGAAAGACTCACCAGGTCCACAAACCACACCCTCCTGGTCCAATAAGGAGCGACTAAAATCACAGTCATAACATCCATCCTGATCTTCCTGAGAACCCAGGGAATGAGAAGAATTGGAGGGAAGACATAAGCGAGGTGGAAGTTCCATGGAATTGACATTGCATCTGTGGCAAAGGCCAGAGGATCCCCCTTGCAGCAGCAGAATACCTGTTTTCCCTCATGGTCATTAGGTCTATCTTTGGCAACCCCCACTGTTGCACAATCAGGTAGAATGCTTCAAGACTGAGTTTGCACTCTCCCAAATCCACATCTCAATGACTTAGATAGTCCAGCAGCACATTTTCTACCCCTGGAATGTGAACAGTGGAGATGGCTGGAATGTGGGCTTCTGCCCAACCTGCAATGACACCGGTGCATTTGCCACTGGCCGCCCTAGCATGATCTGCTTGCACTAAGCCAGTAAGGCATATTGTTTTTTATTAGGGCTTGTTCTTTGAACACAGATCAGAGGCCTACAATAAAACTATTTTGGGTGGTTGTTTCTAACAAGCCTAAGCCCTACAAATAACTGATTCCTCAGGGCTTGTGACTAATAAGCCTTAGTGAAAAAAATTCTCTCTGATGTGAATCAGTAGAGCTTGTGATGCTAACAATTCAGAGTCCTATAAATCAATATTTTTTTTCAGAAACTGGGCTTAACACAAGTTTAAATCCTAGAAATCAGTGTTTTCTCTGGGTTTGGGCCTCTAACAGTCTAAGTCCTACATATCATCCTCTACAAAATACTATATCCCATCAAGTATCAGTCTTCCCTAGTCACAGCTTATGTCAGGGGGTCCCTGTCCATCACATTACATGCCTATTTATTTATTTATTTTATTAACTCTACCTCCAATCCAAGTCGACAAGCCCCTCAAAAAAAAAATCCTTGTTCAACTGATTCTTTCTCCAAACTCCATCAACACAGGCACCCTCATACCCCTTTTATACTATGCCTGTGGGAAATAAAATAACATTTTCTATGTTGTGTGTGAACTCAATATTCCCATTGATTTCAATGGAATGTGCTAGGTGAAAAAATTGGAAAAAATGCACTTTTCGCAGGAAATTATTCGAGAAGTACCATTATTTGCCAATTTTGATTTGAGCCAACAATTTTTGCCCATCCCTAGTCCAGGCAGTTTATATCCAACCATTTTTTAATCAGCCTGAAGTTCACTTCACCACATTCTTATATATCAATATCTTTATTCAAGTTCTGTACACTTTTGAATTCCGGTGTGGTGTATTCTTGTTTTTGTTTTTTTCATCCTTGAAAAATAACTGCAGCTTGGGATATTCCAGCAGGGTACAACACATTAAATCAGTTAAGGATAGCATGTCAACCTCCAACATTTCAGCACATTAACTATTCCATATTTTTGCATTATTATTATGCAGGTTTAGACAACTTTCTAAGAAATTAGTAAGTGTGTGATGGCAGTACATAGTGGGAGAACTGTGTAACTTTATTGCTTTAACAACATGACTTGCGGAGGTGGTGGGGATGACAGTATGTGTGGGCACTCTATGACTCTTGTCATCTCTAAAAATAAACTCTGCAGCTGGAAGATAAAATCTTGGCACCCTCTCTGACACATCAACAACACTTCTATTATGCGGCCCCAGATTAGGGATCGGCGAAAGTTTTCAGATAGAAATAGGAGAAAATGGCAGTTCCTGTCTAGTGGGAAATTTCCTGTGAAATGTGCAGTTTTCTGCTTTTTTTTCACCTCACTACATTAAAATCAATGGGAAGACTGAATTTACACACAATGCATAGCACAATTTAGCTTATTTCCCACAGGCATAGTATAAAAGGTGTCTCAGGGTCCCTGTGTCGGTGGAGTATGGGTAAAGAATCAAATTAGTTGAACTGGAATTTTTTTTTTGTTTTTTGTTCACTGGGATGGGGGGACAGTTAGTTAATAAATAAATGAAGTAAAGTAGATTGAAGTTGTAGACCCAAAAACTGACTGCAGCCATTGTTGCTGCAGCATGTGCAATAAATGATTGTGGACCCTCTTCACCCTTTTTTAATTATTTCTTTATTTCTCAATAGCTCGTACACAGCATAGCAGCAGGCTTAAAGAAAAGTGAAAGATATTTGTATGTGTGCTGTGCAGGACTCAGTGTAGGCAAGCAGAAGCCCTAAAAAGAAATTGATTTGTAGGACTTACACTTTTTAGGCACAAGCCCTGTGAAAACATTGATTTGTAGGAATTTGGCACAAGCCCTGAGGAAACAGTTATTTGTTGGACTCAGGCTTGCTAGAGGCACAAGCCCTGAGGAAACAGTGATTTGTTGGACTCAGGATTGCTAGAGGCACAAGTCCTGAGGAATCAGTGATTTGTTGGTAACAATGACAGTGCTGTTTCACCCGAAGACATTGCTACATCTTCCTGAGCCCAGAACCTAGAGCAAGAAGCTGATCATGATGAGGCAGGTGTTTCTCTCACTATCAAACTTTTAGGGTCAGGCTGGGTTTCCTCAAATTTTCTTCCTCTTACTTTCCAACTAAATTCTTGGTGCCTTGTGGACTCTGAGGAGAGACGGGGGTACTGCAACAGCATCTCCCAGGGTTTGGCTTTAACATGCTTCACATAAATGTTGTAGTGTATGTATTGAGCGTGCTTATGTGCCAGGGTGTTTCCCCTTCTTTCCTCTTTACACTGACTTGTCACACATAGTATATAGTGCCGTCACTGATGACCACACTGTGCCTGCCCCAAGAAAGAAATAGTCCCACCCCTATGACCTAAGAGTGGAGGGGAAAGGAGTGAAGAATGGCCTCTCTTTCTCCACAATTCCCTTCACTGGCTATGGCTGGATGCTGCTGCTACTCCTATATCACTAGAACTAGGACCAATATTATTGCTGCATTGGCAAATGGAACCTGTCCTAGTCTTGCATCGCTACTGTTAGACCCCATTCCCATTGTGGCTACTGTGGTCTGTGGCACACTAGCTTGCTCAACATCAGCCTGCTACTGAGACAGACCAACATCTGGCCATTGGAACTCAGAAGCAGCAGGAATTACAGCAACAGGAAACTCAGAAATATCTCTGCTGGTACCTATACCCATTTTCATGTCTGTCTCCCATACCTTTTCACTTTTGGCTAAAAAAGCCCTCATTCTATCCTCCACCCCACTGCTCCACCATCAGCCTCATCACCACCTTCTTGCTGCTGCTTTATGAGAGTTGACAAATGTGACACTGGGTCCTCTACTGTCACAATTGCGATATCTTCTTCAGGTGAAGAAGGCAGAATGGCAGCATTAGCAGCAGGCACAGGCAGCTGATGTGTGCTGATACTAAAACTGATAGCCAGTTCTGCCTTCTTCATCATCATGTCCTAGATGGATAATGCCAAGGAAAAGGAAATCACAGGATCAGGGGAATGTTGTGGGCTCCCTCGATTGCTAGTCTGGCTGCTGGTCATCACTTTCCCTTCCACTTCAGCATTAGGAGGATCAACAATCAAGTTAGTTCCAGCAGCTGCTTCATACTCAATATCGCCACCCCACCCTTAACCACACAACTCTCTAGCTGTTGTGTGGTAGCACTGGGACTACTTGCAGATGACAAGTGTGACTTAGGGACCCCTGCTGTCATACTTGACATCATCACCTCCTCCTGAGTATCACAAGGCACTATTTTCCCCCAGATCCCAAGGGACAATGTAGGGGAACTTGGCACCATTGGAAAATTGCTTTTAACCCTCTCCATCTCTCTAGCTGCTTCATTTCCTGTTTCAGTTCCTGGAAATGTCACATTTTTGGGATGAAAATGCAAAGTACACATAGTAAATGGGCAGGAAGTTTGTAGCCATTGAAAACATAGAGAAAACATTTTTGGATTAGGCAAAAAGAATACATTTTAAGGTGTTTGCTGATGGCAGATTTTTGAGCGAAAAAGTGGACAACCATGGGTTCGTGGCATTTCTCGTGGGACCTTCTGCCCGTCCCTTCCCCAGAGTCCCTTAAATGTTTTGGAGTGCTTCTGCTGCTGCTAGTTGTGGCACCTCTGACCTGTTGATGGTGTATCTCTCAGTCATACCTGTAGTTGTGCTTCAGGTGAGATTTCAATGAGGAGGTGCTTAGGTGTGAGCCTGCTTCCTCCTGCTAACAAGCTTTTTGATCATGAGTGAAATATCTCTATAATGTGGGTTTCATTGACTGTGGGGTTCCTGAGAGGCTGCTACTACTACTGTGGCTAGATATTACTGAAATTGTACTACCACTACTAGGTGTCACAGATGGTGCACTTCCAACATCATAGCTAAGGTTATGGATGTTAATAACCCATTTTGTTGCTGGTCATACAACACTATTAGTGTATGTGGCTTAGTTGGACTTGGAATTGGAAGGCACAGTACTTCTTTTCAGTGGGGGGAGACTGAGCCTTTGCTTTTCAGCTAATGCCATCCTTTTTCCTACTCTCAGCTTAATCTGTATCTGAAGATGAGGAGGATGCTAGAGGGATAAACTGTACATCTACATGATCATCATAATCAGTCATTAGTTCATACTCAGCATCGCCTGCCACTTCTTCCTCACTACTTTTATATTCCTCTAGGCTTTTAGATGTCTCGAACACTTTCTTTTTAATTTTTCCCTTTGAGGGATTTTCACAACGTTCGCTACAACTTCCAGGACAGGTGTTTCTTGTGCTTGTTTGTCTCACTGTCAGGCGCAGCAGTTGTTTGAGCTGCTATACCTTCTTACACTATGCCATCAACACTGGAATGTGACTCGTCGTCTTCAATGTTTTAGATGGTTTCTTAATAGTACTGTTGCTACTGGGACACTAAAAAACTATGTCCTTCTCGGGAAGAGAGAGATCACCATAATTTATTGCATAAGCTGCAGCAACCATGGCTGAAGTCAGTTTTTGGATTACCAATTTACTCACATGTCCCTGCAATGCTCCTATTTCTTTCATCCTATCCCTACCTCTTGTGCATTTGCTCAAAATTGCTCAACCACTGTGGGTGATTTAATACAAAGCACACAATAGGACTTTTTCTGTACTTGCCTTGTCTTGCCTTGGATCTCTACAAAATACTCTCTCATTTAGTATCAGTCTGCCTCAGTCACCGCTCATGCCAGGGCCCCTGTCACTTATTTTTTATTTATTTTCATTCACTCTCCCCCTATCACTGTCAACAAAAACACATTCCAGGTTCAACTGATTCTTTCCCTATAATCCTATAGAACAGAGATAGCCAGATCAGGAAGAAACATGGATGAAGGTTGCCTGTGTCCTCCCAATCACAGAATTTTGGAGTATTTGGAGTAATTCTCCTTTGCACCCTTCTCACAACCCCAGACTTCTGATACAAATAACAGCCAGATCATAAAGGAACGTGGATCACAGCTCTCTGTGTCAACTTGTTCACACAACATTTTTGGGCATTTGGGGTAAACCTCTTTTGTTCCCTTCTCATACTCTCAGACTTCTCTACCATAAGAATAACAGCAAGATCAGGAAGGAACATGGATCACGGCTCAAAATGTTGGGGTATTTGATATAACCTTCCTTTGCTCCCTTCTCACATCTCCAGACTCCAGAAGGACAGAGATAACAGCCCTTCTCAGGAAGGAACTTGAATCACAACTGCCTGTGTCTACTTGATAACATAACATTTTGTGGTATTTGGAGTAAACCTCCTTTGCTCTCTTCTCACACTCCCAGGCTCCCCTTGCACATGGATAACCACCAGATCAGGAAGGAAATTGGATCACAGCTGCCTATTTATTCCAAGTCAGACACACAAAATGTTGGGGTAAAACTCCTTTGATCCCTTCTTTCACCCCAAGACTCCTCTAAAACAGAGACAACAACCAGAAAGAAACTTGGATCACAGCTGCTTATGCATTTCCAGCCATCCATTCACACTGAATTTTGGGGTTAACCTCCTTTCTCCCTTCCTGTCCCCCAGAGACTGACACAGAGAACAGATTTCCTGCCTACAAGACTCCCTTAACTAAGCTTCAACTCCACATATATCTGAAAAATATACTGCTTTCTATTCCTCTCACAAGCACAGAATGGCAAACTTTTGGGACCTGACACCCCTTGTATACTATGCCTGTGGAAAAGAAGGTGATGGTACTATTATGGTTCTACTCACTACTAGCTCCAGTGATGCACCTAAGGCAGCAGCACCACAACTATGCCCCACCACTTCAGGTGTATCTATAATTCTTTCCCCCTGCACCACCTCCAAAATCATGGGAGTTTTGAAATACTAATTTTTCCCTTGGGAGCAGGTAGGAACTGTGTCTTCATCAGCAACTACAATGTTCACAACACGTGTAAAGAAACATTGTTAAATAGGGGAAGGACTGGGAACAATGGACACATCTGCACTCATATGAAACATCTGGCAAAATTGCAACCAAAAGTGTAGGTCTGCAATGTCAGTTCATCCCCCAAGAAACAAAGTACTGCTGTCACTATGGTCTTTGTCCTCTCCGGTAAAGACACTGGAAAACAAGAAGACTTAGGTATAATAATGAATTCTCTCAGCCACCAGATTAGCATATTCTGTGTAATGGAATGTCAGCGGATCCTCCCTAATCCCCTATATCTAACTAATCTCCACTACATTGCCATGTGTAGTCAGTGCATCACGCATCCACAGAATCACTATCAGTTGGTGGCGTAGGTAACATTGGAAGAGAGAGAATGCAGAGGTGGAGGTAGAGGACCCTGAGGGTGCCCATGCAGGGAGGTCTTCCCACACCTGGACCCTAGAGCAAGAAGCTGTTGGCAATGCAGATGTTATGCTTGCTATTGATAATAGGCTACTCTTCCTCTTCGACATTCTTTGTGCCCTTTGGGAGGACAGGGGGTACAGATACAGTAGCTCTAGATTTTGTTTGTGGTCTTTGACTTTCACATGCTTAAAATAAACTTTCTTGTGTCTGTATTGCAATTGTTTTATTAGGGCGGTTGTGCCAAGGTGTGTCTGTGCCTGCTCCAAAAGAAAAATATTACACACATCTGATTTCAGTGATTTCTTTTCCACAATCCCCTTCACTGGCTGGGACAGATGATGCTCCTGCTGCCTCAGAATCTGCACTCGCTCCAGGATTATTAGTGGCAAGTGGAGCCTGTCCTGCACACTAGCTTTCTCATCATCCTGCTGCTGAGACAGCTGAACATCTGGCCATGGCAAATCAGCAGCAGGAATGACAGCAGCAGTAAGTTGGACAAGGGAATTGCTGTAGTATATTTGGATTTTGCAAAAGCCTTTAATACTGTGCCTCATAACAAGTTACTGCATACATTAAATGCCTGGTTTGGGACGTGATATCTGTGCATGGATAAAGAACTGGTTAAATGATAGATGGCAGAGAGTGGTTGTAAATCAAACCTTTACAAGTTGGTCTAAACTTGTAAGTGGTGTTCCACAGGGTTTACTCCTGAGCCCAATTATTTTTAATCTAATCTAGAGGTGGGAACTGAAAGTAATGTATCTATCTTTGTAAAAGCAAATAGGGTACCATCTTAAATGAGACAGGAAGGAAGAAGAGGGTGGTAGTGTGAGCAGGACAAGTCAGCTGCCTGTGCCTCCTGCCAGTGCTGCTCCTGCTGCCACCAGTACTGCTCCTGCTGCCACCAGTACTGCTCCTGCTGCCAGTGCTGGACCTGCTACCAGTGATGATCCTGCTATCAGTGTGTCTTGTAATTCTCAGGAAGGGGGGGATGATGTCAAGTGTGACAGCAGGGGACCCTAAGTCAAACTTGCCATCCCCAAGCAGCCTGCAACTAGTACTACTACTAATAAGGTGCAGCAGCTTGTACAGAGTGTTAGGAGTGAAGTAGGGGGTGATCATCATATTACTATTGACTGAGGAGGAAAACTCAGGGACTGAAGTTGGTGTGGTTGGGGTTAGTAATAGTAACAGTGATGGTGAAGCAGCTGGTGGGACTAGCATTAGGGGAGTGGTAGGGGAAGTAACGCAGAGTGACCAAACAAGCTGGGAGTCCACACCATTCCCCTGACCCTGGGAGTCCCATTCCCCCCCACAGCATTTTCCAAGATGAACATGATTCTGAAGAAAGCAGAATTGTTGACTAGCAGCAATAATACCACCACCACTAACAGGAGCACATATCAATACTTGAAGACATAATAGCTGCACTCGTTCAAAAATAACAATATTTAAACCCTCTGGGTATATTTATACAGCAATCTTAGATACGGGTGCTCCCCTTCAGCTCCCTTGCTTCCAAAGGGAACATATGACATACATTGCACAGGAAGAAAGAGGCACTCACAAGAATCCAGGTCTGCACCAATTATTTTATTGCAAGCCCATGTTTAGTACAGCAAACTACAAGTTGGAATGCTTCCAGGCTCTGGTGAATGTTTCGGGGGAACCTCCCTTCCTCAGCACAGCCTTCCACACACAACACCATCCCTTCCCAGCAACCATCAAATAACCCCACCACCAATAGTGTGGCATTGGTTCGTTTGTTCCATGGTGATACGTCACTTTCGCCCTACCTCCTGACGTCATCAGCACGGGGTTGCACAAACTGATGGCCACAAAGTTTAAAACTTTTTTAGACATGTTACACATAGACTGCCAGAAGTAATGAGCTTCTTCAACAAATATTTTCTCCAAGAAAAGGGATTCCCCAGAAAAGTTCACAAGAGCCTGGAAGCATTTTGACTTGTAATATGCTGTATTGAACATGGGAAGCGGCTTGCAATAAAATAATTGGTGCAGACCTGCAATCTGGCGAGTTCCTCTTTCTTCCTGTGCAATGTAGGAGCACAGATCAGCTATCTGTGCCTGCTGCTAGTGCTGACAGTCTGCCTTCTCCAGACGAACAAGAAATAAAAAGTGTGACATTAGGGGACCCTTTGTCACATTTAGCATCACCTCCTCCAACCGGCAAGATGTTTAATACAGTAGCACCAGCATGGAGGAACTGGTGGTGGTGATGATAGAGAAGAAGCTGGTGTGGAAGAGACATTAATGTCCTTTTTAGTCCAAACTGAGAAGGAATGGGAGACAGGGATGAGGATGGGCATAACCATCACCAGCAATGAGCTTCTGGAATTTGCGGAGTTTGCTACTGCTCTAATTCCTGCTGCTGCTGAGCTGTAAGGGCAGCATGATGCTGAGGAGCAGTCTAGTGTGCCACAGACCAATAGGGGTGGATGAAAAGTGTGAAAAATTTCCTGCATGACTTTTCGCAGAAATATGCTGATTTTTCGCTTTTCCTGGAAAAATTTAGCCTTTTTGCCTATACAAAATTTCCTCCTTTTCACCTATTTTACCAAACTTTCCCCCTAAGTTAACACATTTTTCGCCCATTTTAACACATTTTTCTTCTATATTTCCTATAGATACTACATTTCCCACTGTAATATTACTTCTTCTGAGGGCTGAAGTTTAGAAATAAGAGGCTGAAAGTCAAAGTTGTGAGTCCTACAGCAAAATATGGCTTGAAAAATGTGTTAGCATGCAGAATGCATTTGTCCTTTGCCCACAGCACTTTCTTGCTTAAGTGACACTGGCACATATTCAAGATTATATCAAGTAATAAAAAAAAATAAAGTACAACCTACAATGTGGTAGATATGTATTGTAGTTGTGGTGGTGGGGGACTGGCATGGTGTGATTTGTGTATATATTTTTACCATTGTCATACTCTATCCTCCTTCTCAGTTTATTGACACACATTACTTATCGGTCATAGCAGTGGTCCCATCTGTCCTCCTCCTCCTCATCTGTGCTGCTGTTAATATATTTGTACTGGCTTTGTCTGTCATGTGTGGTTTCTGCTACTACTACGACTACTATTGGAGCTAGATGTTGATATAATTCTACTTCCACTACTACTAGGTGTCAAAGGTGCAGCACTTACAGCAGTAGCACCAGAGGTACTTGTCATATCTAACACTGTGGATGTTAACCTGTGTTGCTGTTGCTGGGTACTCAAAACAGGTGTGTGTTGCTGAGTGGGACTTGGACTTTGAAGAGGCGATGATGCCGATGATGACTGATAGGGTGACTGTGTGCTTTTTGACATCTGTGCTTGTCCAGGGTCAGACTTTCCAATGGCTTTCTCAAACGCTTTATAGACAGGCACAGTGCTCCTTAAAAGTGGTGGAAGATTCAGCCTTTGACTTGCTGCTAATCTTATAGCCCTGTCAACATCCTCACTCGCAGCTTCATCTGAATAAGAGAAGGATGCTGGAGGGATATATTCTAGATCTGCATCATCAGTCATCATTAGGTCATCCTCATTCTTGCCCACTACCCTTATATTCCTCTAAGCTTTTGGAGGTCTCAAACAGTTTCTTTTTACTTTTACTATAACAAAGTTCCCTACTATGGATGTTTTGGTGCTTGTTTGTCTCACTATCTGATGCAGCAGGTGGTTCAGTTGCTATACCTTTATCAAGGTGCCCATGCTCCCTGTGCTGCTTTCTGTCAGTTTTTGCTATCCAATGCTCCCATTGGTTGATCTACGTTTGGCCCGCCCAGTATGGCCTTTATATACTGGGCTCTGGCACCTATCCGGAGCCCTTTCGTGGTGTTCCTGTACCAGTGCCTACTTGAGCTTTGTGCATTCCAGTGTACTGACTTGGCTTGTTTGACTACTCTGCTTCTTGTCTCCTGCTCCAGTGATTGTCTGACGTTCCTGCTCTGTGATTTCAACCCGGCCTGGCTGACGTTCCTGCTCCGTGATCCGACCCTTGTGTTTCCTCCGTTACTGCTATGGCAGTGTGCCATTGGCTGAGCCCTCCGTTAACTCTTACAGAGCCTCCGTGCTGCCTCCGTTACTGCTACGGCAGTGTGCCATTGGCTGAGCCCTCCGTTAACTCTTGCAGAGCTTCCGTGTTGCCTCCGTTACTGCTACGGCAGTGTGCCATTGGCTGAACTTTCTGTTAAGCTCTTGCAGAGTCTCAGTGTTGCCTCCGTTACTGTTACGGCAGTGTGCCATTGGCTGAATTTTCAGTTAGCTCTTGCAGAGTCTCAGTGTTGCCTCCATTACTGCTACGGCAGTGTGCCATTGGCTGTACTTTCTGTTTAGCTCTTGTAGAGTAACAATGTTGTCTCCGTTACTGCTAAGGCAGTGTGCCACTTGCTGAGTCCTCCGTTAAGCTCTTGCAGAGCATCTGTGTTGCCTCCATGACTGCTACAGCAGTGTGTCTTAGTCTCAGTTACTGCTCTGGCGGAGTGCAAGTGCTCTGGTCTCCATTGTGCACTGCAGTCTCCTACGTATGCTATTCTACCATCCTGGGCATTACAAAGAGAACTCACCACAGAGTTCTCTGCACAGAGACTGATTACACCTATTGGAGAACTTTAACCCATGCTGAACTGTCGCTCTGGTTATTCACCCTTTCCTCCCTGACCTGTGTCAGTATAAGTCCACTCTGAACTTTCTAGTTATACTGGACCTGTGTAGGCATATGCACGAATAACCTGTCTTGTGTCTGTATTATTCTGCTGAAGTACTACAGGGCCTGTGAAGGTTATCTTATTATTTATGATTTCAATAAAACTGTGTTTTAACCTAAACCACTGTGTCTGAGTGTTGAACAACCTTCCTCTATTATGCTATTGCCAGCATCATCAACACTTCAATGCTACTTGTCATCTTCAGTTTTCTTCTTTATTTCTACTGGCACTGGTGGTGCTGTAACTAGTTTTGCTGGGGCCTTGACAAACTGCATCCTCCCTTGGAGTAGAAGGATCATCATCATTGATTGCACATGCTGCCGCAACTATTGTTGCAGTCAGTTTTTGAACTACTACTTTAGTCTCATGTCCCTGCACTTCTCCACCCCTCCCTCTTGTGCATTTGTTGGACATTACACAACTACACTGTGTTTTTTTACTGTACGGTACACAATACAACTGATGCAGCTGTATGATGCCTTGCCTAAGCCCAGTCAGCTGTCTGTCACTGTCACCTAAGATATTTAGGGCTCGATTTAAAGGCAGCCGCTAGTAAAAAACATCACTAACGGGTGCGTTAAGAGTCATGTTGCAATTCAAAGATCCGTCTAAAGAACAGCTAACGGCAGTTGCAGAATCCTTACGGCCAATACACTTACGTGCATTCAGACGCATTCAACAACATACCCCAGAGCTATTCAAAGGCTTGCGATACTGATAACGGCTGAAAAAAAGACACACCTAACGGCTAAAAGTTAAGACCCACTTTTCTCAACATGGCACGGAAGAATGGGGGTTATCACACAAAGCAGACACCTGCAAATAGAAGCTCACCTGGGCAACATCAACACGCGACCTGCACCCCACAACTGCATGCCCGCAAATGGCACACACAGAACAAGCACAACACACCACATCTTATAACACACACACATACACCTGCAAACACTTACCTGGACAAAAACAACTCACCATTGGTCAGCACTCACCTCATCACCACACCTACACAACGCCCTAGCAAGTACTTAAAGGGACAACTCAACACACTCACTTGTGGCTTGTTTTCACCTCAGGGAGGGAGAGAGAGAGATAGATAGAGAGAGATAGAGAGAGCAAACAGTATGTTGGGTTACATATTGTTGCGAAGACTGCGGAGAAGGCGTGCAAGGGAGAGAGCTAGGGAACATCAGCAACCTCCAAGCACGCCTCATCAACAGCCTTCACCTGTTGCAAGTGAGGAGGCTCTGGCTCAGCAGCCACACAGGAGTCCACCCCACCTGGAGGGCAGAGGATGTATAGACGACCACCAAGGCCCAGGGTATACCGCCCAAGGGTCACCCTCTTTGGAATGACTGATGACGAGGTCATTGATCGCTACAGGTTGAGGCCTGACAGCATCATTGCCTTGTATGAGGTCATCAAGGAGCAGGTGGATCCCATCTACATCCACAACCATGCCCTAACTGGCCTGCAGAAACTACTCTGTGCCATACACTTCATGGCAAGTGGGGCCTTCCAGTTCACTGAGGGTTATGCATCTGGCATGTCACAGGCCACATTCTCCAGAGTGCTGGCCCAGGTCCTGCCAGCCCTCAAAAGCAAGGCCAGTAGCTATATACATTTTCCCACCACCGACATGGACTGGATACACGTCAAGCAGGCCTTTTACGCAAGGGGAGGCATGCCCAGGGTCATGGGTGCTATAGATTGCACCCATGTCCGGATTAAGGCCCCAGCACGTGACGCACAGCTATTCATCAACAGGAAGAACTTCCACTCCATCAACGTGCAGATGGTGTGTGACAGCAACATGAGGATCATGAATGTCTGTGCAAAATATCCTGGCAGCTCACATGATGCATACATTCTACAAAACTCCTCAGTCCACAGAGATTTTGAGAATGGAACCTTTACAGGGGGATGGCTAGTGGGTGAGTTCACAAAACAAAATCACACCACATACACAGGCGTACACACCACGCTGCTCAGCATGCACCTGACCCACAGCTACTACGTCCACCACACAAAACATCATTCACACAACATGTGCTCCCTGTCTCACCATGTCACTCACATTACACAGGTGATGCTGGCTATGGATGCAAGTCCTGGCTACTGACCCCTCTGGCCAATCCCCAAACACATGCCCAGGAAAGGTACAACCAGGCTCATGCCAGAACGAGGAATGCCATTGAGCGAACATTTGGCCTCCTCAAGTCAAGATTCCGATGTCTGGACCACTCTGGGGGAGCACTGCAGTATGCACCGGCTAAGGTGTGTAACATCATTGTGGCGTGCGCAATACTGCACAACATCGCAGTGGACACCAGGCTTCTGGAGCACATCCCGGACCCCCCCATACAGGAAGTGGCCATGGACATCGGGCATGTGGAGGAGACCATGAGAGGGGCACAGATCAGAGACAGGCTCATCACGGAACACTTCACCTGTGAGTATAACACACGCATGCAAACAATCCATGCAAGTCCCCCATCAGTCCTGTGACACTAACCACACTGCACATTTTGTTCTCTCTCACCCCACAGGAACAGTGACACAGCACTGCACTGGCAGTGGACGTGGCAAATTGTGTGTGTGGACTCAAAAACCATCCTCCATTCCACTCTCCACATTGACATACAGACCCCAAGGATATCACGCACACCCCCAGGAGAAACAAGGTACAACATATTACCTATGTTCATCACCTTACACGGCTTGATTGACAGCAACTAACTGGATATGCCATGATTATAGCCTGAACAACCATGCTAGCCCAGTAGCGAAAGAGTATTATCTAATGATATGCATTGGCTAATACTCAGACACATCAGGGGTTAAAGGGACATTAGACTCAATATGGGACCTGTACTGTGCCAGAGCTGAGAAGAGCAGCAGAGGGATGGATGTACAGTGGTATTGTCACACAATGTAGAGGTCATGAGACGTAGATCAGATTACCAGGGACTCCATGCTGACCTGTGAGTGTGCAGACATATGTGCCCCTGACATGAATACACACATCAACAAATATGTCCTAACAGTTCCATGGAACAAATGACATTGGGCTGCCACTGTCACTTTCACAGTGGCAGCACAATGTCATTACTTCCATGGAGCTCTCAGAACACTTGTTAATGTGTGTATACATGTCAGGGGCACATATCCATAGGGCTGGTGCACATGTCCTTAGTTCCCCACAGAATTGGTTACAGATGAGTACACAACACATTGTCAAGCAATGGTTTGTGTACTCACCTGTAACTGTGAAAATTGAGGGCATTAAAAAGACTAAATTGTTGTTGCTTGATGATCAGTTCAGGTCTACTGCTCCAAATCCTGTCCTCTTCTCCCACAGGCATCCGTAACATGATCCATCCTTGAACTGAAGATCTTCCATGTGACTGGATTGATGTCTTGACAACACCTTCATGAAGATCACCCCTTGCTGTTTATGGTGATGTTGTTGGTGATGCAAAGTTTGACCTGAGGTTCACATAAACCTGTACTGGAACATTCTCATATAGACACAGAAAACACTAATTCTTGAGTGTTATAACCTGTACAGTTAGGATGCTCATCTACAGAGTTGTCAAACCTTGTGGACAACACATGAGCAGGGCAGCAGTGTTACTGAAGTAGTACGATTTAGTTTCAAAGTACATTTAGTGTTCTCATACAGGTGTTCAATGCATATAGGCAATACACACAGAAAACACATGTACATTCTAATGTACTTTGAGACACAATAAAGATGAACCATCACCATTCTATCTGTGTCTGTAGGAGGATATATTTGAGAACACATTTGTCAATGCGTTACCACACCCAGGGTAGAGTATCCCCCATACATGGAAAGGCATCACCCACATCACAGGAGTCCACCACTTGTTTGCCAGTGAGTGGACTCTGTGATGTATCCATGCAAACATGATGGTGGCAGTGATGCACCAATGTGTAGTGGGAGTGATAAAGAGGTGATACAGGGGACATACTTCCACAGTGAATACCTGTCCACAGTATCTGTGTTGCTCAGTATAATCCATGTTCTGAGATTTTGCTCCACTTTGACATATCTCAGTACATGGGCTATATCAACACATGCATGCAAACAATCCATGCAAGTCCCCCATCAGTCCTGTGACACTAACCACACTGCACATTTTGTTCTCTCTCACCCCACAGGAACAGTGACACAGCACTGCACTGGCAGTGGACGTGGCAAATTGTGTGTGTGGACTCAAAAACCATCCTCCAATCCACTCTCCACATTGACATACAGACCCCAAGGATATCACGCACACCCCCAGGAGAAACAAGGTACAACATATTACCTATGTTCATCACCTTACACGGCTTGATTGACAGCAACTAACTGGATATGCCATGATTATAGCCTGAACAACCATGCTAGCCCAGTAGCGAAAGAGTATTATCTAATGATATGCATTGGATAATACTCAGACACATCAGGGGTTAAAGGGACATTAGACTCAATATGGGACCTGTACTGTGCCAGAGCTGAGAAGAGCAGCAGAGGGATGGATGTACAGTGGTATTGTCACACAATGTAGAGGTCATGAGACGTAGATCAGATTACCAGGGACTCCATGCTGACCTGTGAGTGTGCAGACATATGTGCCCCTGACATGAATACACACATCAACAAATATGTCCTAACAGTTCCATGGAACAAATGACATTGGGCTGCCACTGTCACTTTCACAGTGGCAGCACAATGTCATTACTTCCATGGAGCTCTCAGAACACTTGTTAATGTGTGTATACATGTCAGGGGCACATATCCATAGGGCTGGTGCACATGTCCTTAGTTCCCCACAGAATTGGTTACAGATGAGTACACAACACATTGTCAAGCAATGGTTTGTGTACTCACCTGTAACTGTGAAAATTGAGGGCATTAAAAAGACTAAATTGTTGTTGCTTGATGATCAGTTCAGGTCTACTGCTCCAAATCCTGTCCTCTTCTCCCACAGGCATCCGTAACATGATCCATCCTTGAACTGAAGATCTTCCATGTGACTGGATTGATGTCTTGACAACACCTTCATGAAGATCACCCCTTGCTGTTTATGGTGATGTTGTTGGTGATGCAAAGTTTGACCTGAGGTTCACATAAACCTGTACTGGAACATTCTCATATAGACACAGAAAACACTAATTCTTGAGTGTTATAACCTGTACAGTTAGGATGCTCATCTACAGAGTTGTCAAACCTTGTGGACAACACATGAGCAGGGCAGCAGTGTTACTGAAGTAGTACGATTTAGTTTCAAAGTACATTTAGTGTTCTCATACAGGTGTTCAATGCATATAGGCAATACACACAGAAAACACATGTACATTCTAATGTACTTTGAGACACAATAAAGATGAACCATCACCATTCTATCTGTGTCTGTAGGAGGATATATTTGAGAACACATTTGTCAATGCGTTACCACACCCAGGGTAGAGTATCCCCCATACATGGAAAGGCATCACCCACATCACAGGAGTCCACCACTTGTTTGCCAGTGAGTGGACTCTGTGATGTATCCATGCAAACATGATGGTGGCAGTGATGCACCAATGTGTAGTGGGAGTGATAAAGAGGTGATACAGGGGACATACTTCCACAGTGAATACCTGTCCACAGTATCTGTGTTGCTCAGTATAATCCATGTTCTGAGATTTTGCTCCACTTTGACATATCTCAGTACATGGGCTATATCAACGAACAAACAGACTAAGTGGACATGTGTTATCACTGTTGAAGTCTGTTACACCCTTAGGGAAACAGCAACTCAACTTACAGGAGACCCCAGTGCTCACCCCAGGATATCAATGTGTGTGCTACACATTGAAATCCTAGGTTAAAAACATTGGCTTCCCCAGTAAGTCAGTTGCACAATGAGTGTGTGAATCCAAGACAATATGGATACATGTCCCATTTATCTGTCCTGCTTGTAATGTCCCTGCTAAGTCACAGAGCTGTTTGTCTGGTTATCCCATTAACCCACTGAGTGTAAGAGTGGTCCCCAACGCATTTCTTTGCAATGCGTTGCCTACCACTCTGGCACTCTAAGGGATAAACACAACATATGATGTAGACGAATGTTCAATGTTGTACCATTTGTTGTGCTAAGGGGTATGTTTTGTTGTTCAAATTCAACACACAACATCGCCATATAACACAGTGGTGTTATATGGCTCCAGGGATGTATTTCCAGTTGAATTTGTACAACGGTGTGTGTGTGTGTGAACCCATGCTGTAGCATCCCACAAACATTTCACCCAGGCAGAGGTTGTGTTCACTGCATTGTATGGCAATGCATTGGAGACAACCCTGCCACCCAATCCATAACTGAAGACACAACAGATCAGACTGGAATAAAAAAAAATGGTTTCTTTATTGAAGGGAAACGTAACAGGTTGGGCCTTTCATTGTTTCTTCTTTGGGTGGGGGGCCTTAGCCTGGGTGCCAGAGGTGGATGCCCTTGTGGATCTCCTGGTAACCCTCTGCCCCCTAGGTGTTGCTTCAGGGGTAACACTGGAGGGGGTGGTGGTTGAAGTAGACCCCTCGGTGGAACGCAAGTTCGCCCTCTCCATTCTCAGGTTCTCTCTGCGGTTGACCTCCCTTAACTCCACAAGGACCTGTGTCATCATGTCCATGAGACCAGTCCTGAGCTGGTGGAGTAGTGTGTTCCCCCTGGCCACCGCCAACTCCAGAGCTTGGATTCTGGTCTCCAATTGGGCAATGTTCCTCCTGGATTGCCTCCTGCTCCTGGTGATGTTGCTGTCTGTACTTCTGCTTGACCGGAGTAGTCTTCTTTGAAGGGCCATGCACTCCGCCTCCATGCCTGTGAGGCGTGCGGTGCTGGAGGTGGATGTGCCCGGTGTCCCTGGTGCTGCTGTTTCCTTTGCTGCTGTTGAGGGTGCTCTTTCCTCCTCCTCTGCTGTTGAGGGTGCTCTTTCTTCCTCTGCTGCTGTTGAGGGTGCTGTGGCTGCTGTTGGAGTGGCTGGTGCAGATGATGGGCATGTGCACACCACATCAAGTGATGCAGAGCTGCCCAAAGATGTGTGTGCTGGTGGAGGTGTGAAAATGTCCCTGGGTAGGGGGCGCTGGGGCTCACCAATCAGGCCCAGGTGTGGGTAGTCCAGTGGCCAAGGCTCATATGGTGGCCACTGATAGGTGCTGGGACCCCACCTGGGATCATACCTTGGGGCATGTTGTGGAGCCATCCAGGAGGGTGGGTTGATGTGTGAGGAATATGGCCCATATTGGTTGGGGGCCACTGTCCCTGGCAGCCATTGTCTCCCTGGTGGTGGTGGTGCTGCTGATGGAGGGTAGTAGCTGGTGGAGGTGGATGGATATGTCCACCTCTCCTCCTGTGGCATCCAGCCACTGTACTGGGGAGGTGCCGCTTGAAGGGGTGGTGCAGCCTGTGGTGGTGCAGCTTGAAGGGGTGATGCAGCCTGTGGTGGTGCAGCTGGAAGGGGTGGTGCAGCCTGTGGTGGTGCAGCTGGAAGGGGTGCAGTAGGTGGTGGTGCAGCCTGTGTTGGAGGGGATGGTGATGGTGGGTAAGGGGACCACCGGCTGGTCCCCTCCTCTGTGTCCTCCTCACTGGGGGGTGACATAGCCTCCTCCACTGTCTCCCGCTGGGCTTGATGGCCGTAAGCTGTGTGGAGGAAGAAGATGTTGTGATTAGTGACCTTAGCCATATGTTTATGGAGACAGTTCTACTTTGATATGTGTTGAAGAAAAATATATGTGTTTGTGTTAATCCCCCTGGGTAAACAAGGGTACTCCCACTGCTGAAAGGTGTTGTTTGAGTTATTACGGGTGAAGGTTTCATTTTGAGGTGCAATATCACAGTGTCCAGAAATAGTACAGTGGGGCTGTTGCTACATCCTCCCATGTAGATATCTGGTCCCTGTACCAGAGCTCTCCATATGATTGTGTAGTAACAGCACCACTGTACAATATCAGGCCACTGGGATATTACTCCTGACATATCCATGTCTGAGCTGTGATACCTTTTGAATCAACACACCTTTCAGCAGTAGGAATACCATTGTTTAACTGGGGGGGGGGGATCCAACAACATATATTTGTCTTCACAACTTGTAGGGATGGCTATCCCTCCAGGTGGATGGCAATGGTTAAGTCCACCTTGATGTCAGATTGTAGACATTGTGGGAACAGATGTTGTTCTCTGTTAGTGCTATCCCTACTACCCTCATGGTTGTTCAGATATTGCTCTATGTGACAGATGGAGATTTCAGTCATTTGTCCACACAAGGGCTTTTCAGCAGAGACAAAATAGCCCCATTTAGAGAACAATACTTAATTGGAATGGTGTACAGGGTGTGCATGGTTTACAAGCACACTCTGTGTGGACCATTCCAAAGAGGTATTTATCTCAACTTTGCGACTTTGGCTCTGCTGAAGAGCCTCCGTGTGGTCAAATGATGGATATCTTCACCTGTCACATAGAGCAATATCTGTATAACCATGAGTGTTGGAGGGATGGGACTTAGATCAAGACACATCTGTTAACGATGGCAATGATATGACATCATGATGACATTACCCATTGCTATCCCATTACAGTAACACACAAGTAGAAATGGTCATATATGTATGTGGATATGTACCCTTCATATGGATACAGTAATATCCTTCCAAGATGTGATGCCAGAGAGCATTTCATTAGGTGTGATTGCCTTACTGGCTATATATGTGCACCCATCCAACAAGACATTGTATTGATATGATGGATATGAACATACCTCGTATATCCCATCTATGTAGAGTGTGATATACTATGTATGTGTATTTGGATGGTAGCAATGTAGGTTGATTTGTGATGGGTGCACATATCTGGCCAGTAAGGCAATCACATCCAGTGAAGTGATCTCTGTGTTCATATCATGTTGGAACATATTTAGTAACATTTGAATCCTAAGGGCAACAATCAAGCCAGTAGTGAGGAATATCTTTGATTGAGGCCTGTTTTTCTCTGTGTATGAGCCCATCCATCCTTCTGTGTGAGGCAACCGTACTCAGTCCTAGATATCCATCAGCCATGGCCTGTTGGTGACCAAGGTACAATGTTTGCAATTTGTTTTCCATGTGTATCCTGCATAGAGATGCTGGTGTACCATCCATCCATGGCATCAGCACCCCTGTGGATCCATGTGGGAATCAGATATGGGATATGTAATTTCAAGTCAGAGAAAATGATTGCAGCCACAACACCAATGCCTACTTTTTCCAGCTTGAATTCTGTAAAATAGTTTTCGGCCTGTGTGTTGCACCTACAAGCATTTATTCTGTGTGACACTGTGATGTGTGACCTGATTCCCCCTTTTTGTGATTCAGTAAGCGGTGATTTTGAACTGATGAAGTGAACATGATGGTGACTTCTCCAGTGATCTCCTTTCCCAATTTCCAGTGTCTGTACAATGGGACCCTATGAACTTGATTCTTGTTTTGGCATATTCTCCATTGACTAACACTGGTACTGGTGAAGTGAGGGTGTGTGAGGGTTACTTTGTGTCCACCATCTGTTTGTCACCACTTAGTGAATGTCCCCTGTGTAGCATGTGATCGTTGTCCTATTGACTTGTTTGTTGTAAGGTTAACCCCTTGAGTCCCAGAGGGGTTGCCAATGCATTGTTGATCGATGCATTGATGATCGCTCTAGCACTCAAGGGGTTAGGGTGGGGGTGGGGACATGGGTGACATTGTGTGTGAACAGTGATGATCTATGACAGTCGACATTTTGAACATGATGGTTTGTGTATTGTGTGTAATAAGCACAGCGACAGGAGGGTTGAAGTAGGACTTTGACAGGTTTGTCCCAAGTTGGACGTTGCCATTTGTCCAGGTGTTGTGTCCTTTTTTTAACCCTCATGGTGCTGTGTTGGTGCAGTTGTATGGCTGAGTGATGGACATGTGTTGAGGTATGACTGTGTGTGCAGCTGGTGTTGGTTGCTGTAGTGTGTGGTCATGTAGTGTTGCACTTACCGGTAGTGTGGAGGCTCCTCTCATCCCCAGTGTCAGTTCCTCCCATGACCCCCTCGATCATGGTCGTGGTCATGGTTCTGCCGCACCATCTCCTCCCAGCCGCAGAATGTGATGGGCACAGATGGGCCACCTCCGGTGCCTCGGGCTTGCTTGGCCATGTCAGACATCTTGTTCTTGACCACCCTCCGGCAGTCGCCCCATCTCTTCTTCACAGACTCCACGTCCCGCCTGCATGTAGCCACCGCGTTCACCCGGCTGTAGATCTGATTCCAGGCTGCCTTCCTCCTCGCTGCCAGGCCAGGGACCTTTGCCGTCGGGTGGAGAACACTCTGCCTCTCCAGGACAGCTTCCACGAGAGCCGTGTTCTCCTCCTCAATATATCTGGGATCCTTGATCCTGCCCTCATCAGCTCCGGCATGGGAGGATTCAGAGCCGGAGTGCCCTGCCTGGTTTGCCCCTGCCTGTGTGGGGTGCTCCCCAGGAACTACCCCTCGTCCCACTGCAGGTTCTGTCCCTCTTCTTTGTGTGTCTGCTCTTGTGGGTCAGGTCCCCCTCCGCCCTGCGGATCTCCCTCTCCCACCCCTGCTGTGCTGAGGGATCCCCTCCTGAGCTTCCTCCTCCTCCACTACTCTCCCCATCCCTCTCTCCTGTCCTCCTCTCCTGGCCATCACTCACCCAGTCACACCCAGGCACTCCCACAGGCCCTCACAGACACACTCGATCCACTCACTCTCTGTCACACACTTTCACTCCCAGATTCACACTATCAAAATAAAAAGTAAAATGTGTAAGGTGTTATAAAATAAAAGGACTATGTGTATGTATGTGTATGTGTTTGTATGTGTGTATGTGATATGTGCAAAAGTGTGATATGTGTATATTTAGTGCACCTCTCTCCTCTCTCCAAACTGCAAAACTCCTCTACCTACAATGAACGCACCTCTCTCCCTCTCTCTAATCACTATCCTCCGCTCCTGGGTCCTGATATCTGGCTTTGAAGAACCCGATAACAGACAGTGTGTGACGGTTATTTTTGGGTATATATAGGTGTATTTGAAGTTATTTGATACATTGGGGCTTTGTGATTGGCTGTGTGTTTGAATTTGTTTTGGCATCAATCATGGTTGCTAGACAACGGCAGCCGTTATGTTAGATGTTGTTTTGAGCGCAGTTATCGTGTGATTTGGCCGCCCGTTGTGCATTAACATGAGTGACAACGGCTTTTGTGTTACGTGTTTTGTGTGTGCCTACGCTCGATAGCTATTCTCGTAGAGTAGCTATTGAATCTGCCGTAACTCCTGTATTATTTGCGAGCGATGTGCTTTTTTCACTTAGCGGCTGGTTTAACGGCTGCCTTTAAATCTAGCCCTTAGTGTTTTATTCTTTTTTATTTATTTTTTTATTTTCTTTTTTTTTTTTTAATTTTTTTAAGTTGTCCACCCTATTGTCTTATCACAGTCTGTCCAAAAAAATTATTATTATAAAACAAAATCAGCAACGCCTTTCCCAGACTTCCCCACCCAGAACAGAGATAATATCAGCACAATCAGCAAGCAAATAGGTCCCTAGCTACCTGTGTCTTGCCAGTCAGTTACATGGAATTTTGGAGTATTTGGGGGACAACCTCCTTCCTTCCTTCTTACCACCCAGAGTGTCCCCAGACTCCCCTAATACAGAGAACAAATTTCCTACCTAAATGACTCCCTAAACTAAGCTTCAATTCCCCTTTATTTGCCTATCTCCTCTAGCTCAAAAACATGCTGCTCTCTCCTCTCACAAAATCAGAATGGCTGCTGTGAGAGCCTGACAGCCTTTTAAATGGCTGTAGAAAACTTTCATGTGGTGGAGAAATATTTTTCTTCCCATTGATTTCAATGGGCGGAAAAGGCAGGAAAAAGCAGAAAAACGGCAGTTTTCATGGGAAATTATTCACCAGGTGGAAAGTGTCACTATTTGCCGATTTCAGTTTGAGGCAAAAAATTTTGCCCATATTTAGTTCAGCCTTTTTAGTACAGAAAGGAACAGAAAGTTTTAAAGCGGAACTACCACCTTGAAAACACTATGACCTTATTCAAAAGAAATATGCATTCTTACTGGGCTGACAGCAGCACGGAGAGCGGACATCTTGCCATAGTGACATCCACGCGCCTGTGCTGTCAGTCCCAGCCAGGTCTAGGAGGTGTTGCTAGGAGCCGTCCGGCTCCAAAAGGGACTGACAGTGCAGGCGTGCAGAGATCATTATGGCAAGATGTCCATGCTCCGTGTTGCTGTCAGCCCGGTAAGAAAGCATATTTCTTTTGAATAAGGTCATAATTCTGGTGACTAGTGCTACTAAGCAGCTAGTCACCAGATGGGAAGTTACTGAAGATGAAGTGTTTTCAAGGTGGTAGTTCCGCTTTAAAAGATAATTTAGTAAAAGAACTATATGTTTTTGAATATACACATCAAATATCTACTAATATATACACATCAAATATCTAAGCACACACACACAGGGATGAGAAAGCTATAACTCTCCAGCTGTGGTCCAACCATATAATGCATCATTCTCATTGTGTTAAAAAAAACTCCTGAGGGAAAAACAGCACACACACATGCATAAGAACCCACTCTCACAACATCACACAAACACACACACACCCTATACTCTATCATATATACATATTTTACTTTCTCTTTCTCTCACACACACATACACACAACACCTTCCCCATCCTGCCTAATTAAGAATGGGTAACCTCTGGCTCCTCATCTGCTGCTGGACTATATATCACATGATTCTCAGCCTGCTAAATGACTACTGAGGATAACAGATCTCACACACACTGCAATGCATACTCTCTCTCTCTGGTACTGTACAGAGAAACAGTTGATGAGGCTGAAAAAAAAGTGCCTCCATCAAGTTAACCCCTTAAAGACCGGCCGTGCAGGCATGTTGTGGTCACTAAAGGACCACGGAGCATTTTTTTTTTTATTTGCCGATCTGACTCAGGGCTCCCCGAACAGCATGCAGACGCACAGGGAGACTTGAAATCCACGACGATTCTGGTATGTCATGGGTCGTTTAGTCACTGTTACCCATGACATACTAGGACCATGAAGGGTCGTTAAGGGGTTAAGCACAAGCTTTATCACCCCTGTTGATCCAGAGGAAGGCAATTCAAAAACACACATTGAAGCCATTTCCAATTAAGCCCTAAATGGGTAAAAATATTCCTTCCTGACCCGAAATGACAGTCAGATATTCCCTTGGATAAACATCCTATCTCAGTATTGTTTTGTGCTAGACAGATATCCAGCACTTTTTTGAAAGCAGTTACAATATCTGCAAGCACAGCATCCCAAGGCAAAGAATTCCATAACTTTAACTGTGAAAAAAATCCCTGCCTTTGTTTTAGTCAAAAGAACCTTAAGTCTTAATGGATGCCTTCTTGTTCTGAGTCAATAGTTCCTTGGAGAATTTTGTACTGACCTTGAATATATTTGTAAAGGTAATCATAACATCCCTTAGCTGTCTCTTCTCTAATGTAAACAAACCCTGTTTGGCTAGTCCCACTTTATAACTCAGATCCTCCAATCCCTTTATCAGTTTTGTTGCACGTCTTCATTGTCACGCTTTACCGTTCCATGTGGCTCGTGGCCACTAGGGATGGGTGAAAGTTGTTGTTGTGTTCCTGCGAGAAATTTCACGAAAACCACCAGAATTTTCACGGGAAAATCTGCTTTAAAACTAGCTGTTAACATTTTTACATTTTTCGCCCATTGGCCAAAATTTTTCACCATTTTTTCAATGGCTAGAAAGTTTCCACCCATTGACTAACGTTGTTTTCGCATTTCCTCTATAAAAACGTGATGTATTTGTGGAAGGCATACACAATAGAAGCAGATACAGAGTGAGATAGACATGCTGTGTTATTCCGCTGTGCCACTAGTGTTATACCTGCTGCCAGACATGCTGCCCCTGCTGCCACCAGTGCTGTACCTGCAACCACCATTACTGTACCTGCAACCACCATTGCTGTACCTGCTGCCAGTGCAGAACCTGTTACCACCAATACTTTCGCTGCTGCTAGTGCTGAACCTGCTGCCACCAATACTTTGCCTGATGCTAATGTGTCTTGTAAAAAGAATGGTGAGAGATGCTCAACTCGGGTCATGAGCTAGCAAATACATGCAAAAAGCTCACTGGGACTGAGTCCTCATGCCCAGGGTGCAATCTCTTTTAGCTCACCAGTGCCATACACAGAGAGGAAATCCTCTGAAGCATATCATACTGGTCCTGCCAAATGACAGTCCAGCCACGAAATGCCAGACAATTCCTCTCTGAACAAGGGAAACAGCTAACCCCAGACGTACGTTTCGGCCTTCTTGGGCCTCGTCGGTGAGGTGCAGCTGATCCCTTGTTCAGAGAGGAATTGTCTGACATTTCGTGGCTGGACTGTCATTTGGCAGGACCAGTATGATGTGCTTCAGAAGATTTCCTCTCTGTGTACAGCACTGGTGAGCTAAAAGATATTGCACCCTGGGCGTGAGGACACAGTCCCAGTGAGCTTCTTGCAAGTATTTGCTAGCTCATGAGCCTAGTTGAGCATCTCTCACCTTTCGTTCTACATATGCTAATGTGTCTTGTAGTGCTCAGGAGGGGGAAGGAGAAGATGATGCCAAGTGTGACAGCAAGGGACCCTAAGTCACACTTGCCATTCACAAGCAGTCCCGCCAATGCTAGTACTTCTGCTACTAAGGTCCAGCAGCTTGTTAGCATTAGGAGTGAAGGAGGGGGTAATCAACAATATCCTTATATTACTAGTGAATGTGAGACTGAGGAGGAAGACTCTGTGGCTGAACTTGATGTGGTTGGTGTTAGTAGTAGTAGCAGTAATGGTGAAGTAGCTGGAATGGTAGGGAAAACATTGGAGAGAGTTCAGACTAGCGGTCAAGGGAGCCCACACCATTCATCTGGCTCTGGGAGTCCTCCTCACCTTCCCTTCACTACAGTGTCCAGGTGGAACATGATCCTGAAGAGGCCATAAGTGGTGTTGGGGGAGGAGATCAGGTTCAGAATTAATACCACCACCACCAGTAGGAGCACAGATCAGCTGCCTGTGCCTGTTGCTAGTGCTAGTCTGGAAAATGTGACATTAGGAGACCATCTGTCACATTGCTCATCACCTCCTCCAAGCAGCAGTGATGTCTGGAATAGAGCAGCAGCATGTAGGGACTAGTGAGAGTGGAGATGATGAAGCTGGAGAAGCTGGGGTGGAAGAGACACTGATGGCCTATTTGGCAGAAACTGAGAAGGAATGGGAGACAGGGATGAGGATGGGCATCACCACCACCACTAGCAATGACATTTTGGAATTAGAAACTGCTCTAATTCCTTCTGATGCTGAGATGTAAGAGCAGCAGAATGATGAGGAGCAGGCTAGTGTGCCACAGACCACCTTGGACACAGTGAGAATGGGGTAAACAAGTGATGCGGGACTAGGACAGGTTCCACTTTCCAGCGCCAGCAATACTCCTGGTCATAGCTGCAGTGCAGAATCTGAGGCAGTAGCAGCAACAACACCAACATTATCCACTGCCACAGAAAATGAAGGGGAATGTGGAGGCCATTCTTCTCAACCTTTACCATCCCCCCTAAAGTCCTGGGTGTGGGACTATTTTTCTCTTGGGGCAGACACAGTGCAGTCATCATCTATGGCACTGAGCACAATTTGTGACAAGTCAGTGAAAAGAGGAAAGGAGGGAACACACCTTGGCACAAGCGCCCTGATATCACACATGAAACACAGACACCATGACATTTACGTTAAACATTTTAAAGACAAACGCCCACCACAGAAATCAAGCACTGCTTTTGCTGTCCCTGACTCTCCAGAAAGGCAACGAAAGGTGAGGTGGAGATCAAAGAGGAGGAAGAATACAGAAACCCAGGCAGAGGCTGGAAGTTCCATGACGAGTGAAACGACTAGCTCACCATCACCTTCTAGGGTAACTACATCTTCTGCCAATCCACCGCATTCATCATTAACTCCCTTGCCAAATGATAGCCACTCTGTTGATGTTAGGATGTGGCAGTTCATCTCTACCCATTGCAAACTGTGTGATGCACTGACCACACATGCCAGTGTGGTGGAGGAGAATCGCAAGCAATGCATCAAGCGGCCTCTGAGGAGATTCCATCCTGCAGAATATGCTAAGATGGTGGCAGGGAGGATTCATCCTAACTATTAAACTGTCAGCAAGTTGTCATGTGTCCTTAATGGGGTCTGGACAAGGGGTATAGTGTCAGTGGCAGTACTTGGTTTTGGATGTCATGGTGTTTGGATACAGTTGTGCCCCCAGATGTTATATACCACACACACACACACACGCACACACACTGTGCACATTGCAGTTGCTGATGAGAGTCATTGTTCCTCAAGGGAAAAATGTATATTCTAATAACACACCCATGATTTTTGAAGAGGGGCAGGTGGAGAAGAATTATTGGCCAACTTCTTCTTTTTTCCACATAGACTGGGGCTACTTATTGTGCTGCTACTGCCTCAGGCGCATCACTGGAGCCAGTCGTGGCAAGTGGAACCTTCATCATCCATCTTCCATGTTACTGCCAGTAGGGCATATTTATTTTTTTCTCAGGGCTTGTTCTTTGAAAAAAAAAAACATAGTCCTACAAAAAATAAACAATTTTTGGGGAGTTTGTTTCTAACAATCCTAAGTCCTACAAATCAATGTTTCCTCAGGGCTTGGGTCTCTAACAACAAATCTAACAAATCATCCTCTATAAAATACTCTATCAAGTCAAGTAGCAGTCTACCCCAGTGGCAGCTTATGTCAGGGAGTTTTATTATTTATTTTTTATTAACTGCCCCCCCAATAACAGTGAAAAAACCCTGTCAAAACAAACTCCCTGTTCAAATGATTCATTAATTTACAGGCACCCTCCTCAGACTCCTTTTATGTCTTATGGGATTTTTTAAATTTTGTTTAGGATTTATTTTTTATTAACTATCCCCCAATCCCAGTAAACAACCCCCCAAAAACTATTTCCTGTTCAACTGAGTCTTTTCCCACTCCCCACCAACACAGGCACCCTCATGCCTCTTTTATACACATTTGCTATGTGTTGTGTTTGTTCCAATTGATTTCAATGGAATTAGCTAGGTGAAAAAAGCAGGAAAAAGCGGAAAATCTGCACTTTTTGCTGGAAATTTTTCACCAAGCGGAAAGTGCCATTTTTTACCAACTTCAATTTAAGGCGGAAATTTTTGCCCATCCCTAATGGCCACTTTGGGAGTTTCGCTCACCTGCTCCGTGCATCTTGTGTATGCTTCAGGAGCTCTTTCCTGCCTTCCCCTGGTGCTCAGCTGCTTCTTCAGTGCTCAGGGTTTGCCTCTTCCCTTTTTTTCTTTAGGTGGCTCTCTTGCCACAAGGCCAATCCGTCCGCCTACAGCTCCCAGCATCCTCCTTGTGGCACTCAGCCATCCTGTGCATGCGCAGCTCATTGAGACGGCTGCTTATTAGGTTGGTCTACATTTGATAGGGCAGTATAAGACCCAATACAATGTGAGCCTCAGACAAGCTCCCTCTTCCCATTGGATCCCTTGAGTATTTAAACCTTAATCCCAGGGTGCCTATTGCCCATTCCACAAGCTTTACAGCATTTGTTTGTCCTGTCATACAAGCTACTTGACAACTTAATTCCTGTCTACTGACCTCTGCTTTCCACTGACCATGGCTTGATACCCTGATTCCTGGCTACTGACCTCTGCTTTCCACTGACCATGGCTTGATACCTTGATTCCTTGCTACTGGCCTCTGCTTTCAACTGACCCTGGCTTGACACCTTGATTCCTGGCTGCTGACCTCTGCTTTCAACTGATCATGACTTGACACCTTGATTACTGGCTACTGACCTCTGCTTTCCACTGACTATGGCTTGAAACCTTGATTCCTGGCTTCTGACCTCTGCTGTCAACTGACCACGGTTCTGCTTGACCTCTGATATTCTGTTCCATTGGCTTCTGACCCAGCTAGCTGACCACTCTTTTCCTAGAACTCTTGATCTGGACTTCTACTTCTTATTTTATTCCCCTGGTCCTGGTTCTCAACAGATCCCAGTATACTCCCATCCTGGTTGCACCCAGCTTTGGCTGCAGCAAGGGAGTACCTGGCATGCTGTCTCTGAACACAAGCATCGCCCTCTATCGTTGCACTCTAGCTACTGAACCAGTTCGAGACTACCCGGGTCCTTAACCATTGGAGAATAACAGTTGGAACGGGCCAAAATATCTTCCTTCAAGTCCTATGGATCTGGCTGATTTGTCTCACCTGATGATGCTACAAGAGCATCAGAACAGATCCTTTCAGTACATGCCACTCGTCTTCAGAGTCTGGAAAGAAAGATGGATGCCATGATGGACATGTTAAGAGCCACTGTAGCTTAGACCGCTGCTGCTTCAAGTTCCTCAGTCGTTTCCTCCTGCTGGGTACTTTCCGCCCAAGATTCTTTTGCCGAAAAAATTCTCTAGTAGCCCTGAGCTCTGTGTTTTGGGGCTTTATAAACCAGTATCATTTTCATTTCAACACATTGCCTCAGTCTTTTGGTACCTCAGCTGCAGAGGGGCAGGTGGAGAAGAATGAATGGCCAACTTCTTCTTTTTTCCACATAGACTGGGGATAGTTATTGTGCTGCTACTGCCTCAGGTGCATCACTGGAGCCAGTCGTGGCAAGTGGAACCTTCATCATCCATCTTCCATGTTACTTCCAGTAGGGCATTTTTATTTTTTTCTCAGGGCTTGTTCTTTGAAAAAAAACAAAACATAGTCCTACAAAAAATAAACAATTTATGGGGGGGTTTGTTTCTAACAATCCTAAGTCCTACAAATCAATGTTTCCTCAGGGCTTGGGCCTCTAACAACAAATCTAACAAATCATCCTCTATAAAATACTCTATCAAGTCAAGTATCAGTCTACCCCTGTGGCAGCTTATGTCAGGGAGTTTAATTATTTATTTTTTATTAACTGCCCCCCCAATAACAGTCAAAAAACCTTGTCAAAACAAATTCCCTGTTCAAATGATCCATTCATTCACAGGCACCCTCCTCAAACTCCTTTTATACTATGTCTTGTGGGATTTTTTAAATTTTATTTAGGATTTATTTTTTATTAACTGTCCCCTAATCCCGGGGCTTTATAAACCAGTGTCATTTTCATTTCAACACATTGCCTCAGTCTTTGGTACCTCAGCTGCATGAGTCTCCTTTATTATTCCCCTTCTCAAAGGTGAAGCACTAGCCTGGGCTTTTCCCTTAGTGGAGCAGCAGTCTCCACTACTGAACAACTCTGATGACGTTATTGCCTCTTTTAAGTCAATGTTCGACATCCCAGGAAGCGGTGCTACTGCTGAAGCGGTCTTGTTGGTTCTTAGGCAAGGGAATCATTCCTTAAGCCAATTCACAGTAGAGTTTCGAACCCTCTCATATGAGACCGAGTGGAATCAAAGGGCCCTTAAGGCAGCTTTCAGACGAAGCCTCAATGACTGTCTCAAAGATGCCCTCTCATGTCGAGACATTCCAAATGGGTAGGAGGACATTATCACCCTGTGCCTCGATTTGGATAGACAAATGCAGGAAAGAAGACAAGAATGCTAACGCAGCAGTAGACAGCACAGAACATCCTCTCCCGCTTCCTCCGAGACTTCAGCCCCTTCAGAGACACCCATGGAAATTGGAGGAACGATGGAGGCGTCGTACCAGGGTCTGTGTCTTTATTGCTGTCTCAAGGGCCACATGCTCAGACAATGCCCCACTAGACCGGGAAACCATATGGCTTAGCTGAAAACAGAGGCAGTCTGCTAAGCCCCATCTCTCAGCCTCTTTCCTCCTCTGCCAGGTTGTTGGTGCCTGTCACTATCCAGTGGTCCGACAGGTCTTTTTCCTTTGAAGCTGGCGTGTTTATGGACCTCACTCGGGCCAAAAATCATGATATTCCTTGTCGACTCAAGAAACAACCTCTTCTTGTTTCCATGCTAGATGAAAAGCTGTTGGGAGAAGGGCAAGCCACCTGAGATACCGGACCTTTACAGGTGACTGGTTTGCTTCACACAGAACTCTTCACCTTTGACCTGGTTTACTCCCTGCATGTTCCCATCATTCTGCCACTTCCCTTAATTCCTGAATTGTTCCATCTGCTTCGTGGGGCTGTGTGGTTCACCAAGTTAGATCTGCTAGGGGCATATAATTTGGTATCCATCCGACCTGGGGATGAGTGCAAGACAGCCTTCAATACTAGATATGCAGCGACTCAGAGAAAATGGATTGTATGCCAAGCTTGAAAAATGCGACTTTGAAAAGAATCGACTTCCATTTTTGGGGTATTTTGTCTCCAATATGGGGCTCACCACTTACTGCATTAACCAAAAAGGGAGCAAACCCTCGGTCTTGGTCACCCAATGCCATAGTCTCTTTCACTACTCTCAAAAGAGTTTTCACTTCTGCCCCAGTTCTGAGACACCCAGATGTCTGCAAGCCATTTGTGGTTGAAGTTGATGCTTCTGAGTATGGGGTGGGAGCCATATTGTCACAGAGAGACTCTCAAACCCTCAAACTTTTACATCCTTGTTTCTACTTCTCTCATCACCTGTCCTCAGCAGAGAGAAACTATGATGTTGAAAACTGTGAACTTCTTGCTATAAAATTGGCGCTCGAAGAATGGCGTATTTTGCTGGAAGGATCTGAGTTACCCTTTCTGATCTACACAGATCATAAGAATCTCCAGTACCTCGAGTCTGCCAAACTCCTAAATCCATGTCTTTGTGAATCCCCTCCAAGATAATTGGCCTATACTCCTTTCTTTAGCAGAATTTGCCTTCAAGAATTTCTGACACAAATCTTTGCAATGTTCCCCTTTCTTTGCTGCCATGGGTTTCCATCCCAACTCTTTGCCCCTCTCCTCATCCTCTGGACTTCCTGCCATGGACAGTTATCTGGACAATCTACACTAGTGGCCAAAAGTTTTGGGCCACCTCAATTTTTGCTACTTTTAGTTTTTGCTAGTTTTTGCTGTATAACTTGACATATCAACATTGGATATTTCTAAAATCAAGACAAATATTATAATCTATTCAGCAGGGGAGGTTTTAGTGTTTGTAGAGATGTAAAAGATTTTTAGTGCCAAAGTTAAAAAAGTGTATTTGTTACATTTGTTTCATCATATTTTATAAACTGTTTTACAGGAAATTTGATGAAAATAATGGTATCTTTAGAAAGCCCATCTTATGTCAAGACAAGCAGTATATAATATATGTGGGTACATTAAATGAGTAAGAGGAAAATTACAATGAAACACAAACACAGTAGAAGTGTTAAAACAGAAGGACAATGGCTCCTTGCAGCATTTGGTGAACTGGCAGGGTTATGGTCCTGAGGAATGTTCCTGGGTTCCGGCTAAGGATCTTCACTCCCCAGCGCTACATCAGGCATTTCATCGCTCTTTTCCAAAACTAGTGATTCAGCGCTCCCAATCCCCCTAATCACAAAGCCATATGATAAAATTCAAAAACAAAGTGTAACAGCTTTAATTCAATAATAATAAAGAAAGGATATATCTCCTACAGTCAGATCTCAATTTGACTACTGGAAACAGGCAAGATAGAGCATCTATATGAATGTCCGTTTTGAATTTTCTCTCTTTTATTCTTAGATCCACTTTAGACTTGCAGCTTCTCTTATGGGTCGTTGGAGAAAACCCTATTTTCCAGTATTCCTCTTGAAAAACCAGATGTACCCAAAAGTAAAAAGAAGAAAGAACAGCGCACCATCCCTCTAAGTGTTATCTGCATTCAATATGAGTAGGTCTTATAACCCTCGCCCCCCTTCAATGTGGGTACTCACATTTATTAGAGGCTTCTCCTGCCTCTAAGATATACATCTTTGCTGGCTCGGACCTCCAGCCCTGGTCAATTTCCAAGAGGTCCAACTCCTCCCCCTTCGAATTACTGCTTACCTCCTTAGGATTCTCTTATATTAAATATTCCAATCGTTGGTATATAGAAGAATCTTTAAGGAATCTAATGACTAAGTCACACTTAAAGTGACCTAGGATGTCCAAGCAAGTATTCAGGGAATTGAATGGTAGTTAAAAAGTAATTTATTACGTTATAATTCAATATAAAACGTGTTGCCACCAAGTAAAAAATACAAAATAGATATAAATCTCAATATTATTGTAATTAATCTACAATCTAATCTGTCGAGGCGACTGCACCTTATTAGGCTGGTCTACATTTGATTGGGCAGTATAAGACCCAATACAATGTGAGCCTCAGACGAGTCTCCTCTTCCCTTTGGCTCCCTTGAGTATTTAAACCTTAATCCCAGGGTGCTTATTGCCCGTTCCATGAGCTTTACAGCGATCGTTTGTCCTGTCATACTCAGCTACTTGACAACTTAATTCCTGTCTACTGACCTCTGCTTTCCATTGACCACTGCACTGCTTGATCTCTGATATTCTGTTCCATTGACTTGTGACCCAGCTAGCTGACCACTATTTTCCTAGACCTCTTGATCTGGACTTCTACTTCTTATTGTATTCCACTGGTCCTGGTTCTCAACAGATCCCAGTGTACTCCCATCCTGGTTGAACCCCAGCTCAACTGGGGTGGAACAATCTGGTTTTGCGACCAGCAACTATACCCAGCTTCGGCTGCAGCAATGGACTATCTGGCAGGCCGTCTCTGAACTCAAGCATCGCCCCCTAGAGTTGCACTCTAGCTACTAAACCAGTGCCAAACTACCCATGGTCCTTACCCCCCGAGAGAGTAACATTCACTTTTTCCAGTTCAAAAATTATTTTTATAAGTGGTACTCAAAACTTTACCCCATGTTCTGGATGAGGCCTTACCAAGGATATATATAGAGGTAGAATTATATTCATATCCTATTTTTATATACCCATTTTATGCTGGGTTGTACCCTATAATCTCTTGTAGCAGCTGAGTGATACTGCATACTGCTGTGAAGTCTATCGTCTATCAGAACTCCTAATTTTTGCTCTAATGAAAAATAAGAGATGGCTCAGTTGGTTAATGCACCAGCTATAGAATCTGTTCAAACTGCAAGATTGCAGGTTCTAGTTCTGGCAAGATCACCTAAGCCTTTCACTCCAATGAGGTAGATAAAATGATTCCAGGACATACTTGGAAATGGTAAAAAAAAAAAACTTTCACAAAGAAAATTAGGTTTCCCTTTTAGTGTATAGGTAGCATTTTTGTTTCTACAGCCCAAATACATAGCTAAATAAACCTGCTCTATAGGTATTTCCTTCCACAGCTTAGTGTCATCAGCAAAGTCTGAGACACTTTCAATTCACTTCTCTAGATAAACAAATTGGGCTCAGGACTGAACCACTTGGCATACCACTTACAACTTTAGACCAACTTGAAAAGGTTCCATTTACAACAACTCTCTGCCAACTCTCATTTAACCAGATCTCAATCCATGTACAGATGTCACTTCCCAAACAAAGCCTTTTACTTTATGCAGTGACCTGTTATGAGGTACAGTATCAAAGGTTTTGCAAAACGCAAGTATACTACATTAACAGGAATTCCCTTGTCCAAATTATACTACATTAACAGGAATTCCCTTGTCCAAATTACTACTTACCCTTTTTTAAAATGCAAGTAAATTAGTTTGACAGGATTTATTCTTCGTAAAACCATACTGGCTCCTACTAATAATATTGTTGGACATCACATAGTCCTGAATACAGTCAGTTAATAACTCTACTAATATCTTAACCTCTACACGAGTCAAGCTCACAAGTCTAACACTTCCAGGTTTAGCTCCTGCCCCATTTGAATAATGGTACTGCATCAGCTTTCCTCCAATCACAGGGCACTATGCCTGATGAAAGTAGATCAATAAATATTAATTATAATGGTCTTGCTACTATCTCTATCTCTGTCATGTGATATCTCTCTTTCACTTTCTCATTCTTACACATACACCTGTTACTGGACTATACAGTACTGTGCAAAAGTTTTAGGCAGGTATGACAAAATGCTGTAAATTAAGAATGCTTTCAAAAATAGACATGTTAATAGTTTATATTTATCAATTAGCAAAATGCATAGTGAGTGAACAGAAGAAAAATGTAAATCAAATCAATATTTTGGTGTGACCACCCTTTGCCCTCAAAACAGCTTCAGTTCTTCTAGGCACACTTGTACACAGTTTTTTTCGGAACTTGGCAGGTAGGTTGTTCCAAAAATCTTGGAGAATTAAGCACAGTTCTTCTGTGGATTTAAGCAGCTTCAGTTGCTTCTCTCTTTTCAAGTAATCCCAGAGAGACTCGAGATCACTTCCAGGACTCCTTGTTCATCTTTTCACTGAAGATAGTTCTTAATGACTTTGGCTGTTTATTTTGGGTCACACAAACAAAACAATGGATCACACTGGAAGATAGCAGTTTAGCAGTGTAATACTACAGTTGGAAATCCATTAAACTTTGTTGCATAGCATAGTACTGTCGTGATTATGCTCCTCTAAGGCATGTAACATGGTGACCCGTACACCTTGCACCGCTTACCACCTTGCCACTCCATAAGTGTCCTTTGATACCATATTTGTGTGAAGTAGCAGTAATAGTTAATGGATTTTACAACTGTGGTATTAAGCTGCCAAACTGCTATCTTCCAGTGTGATCCATTGTTTTGTTTGTGTGTATCTATATTGGATGGGGTTGGGGAAATCCAGGATCAGCACATTTCTACACAAATCGGTTACACCCTAAGACAAAGGATAAATAAGGGGTCATGTTTGGATATCCCTATATGTATACACTCCCTAAGGTTATTAACATAATCCACACAGTGGAGCGGCTTTTTCTCATTTCATTTGTATATTTGGGGTCATTGTCATGCTGCAGAATAAATTTGGGGCCAACCAGATACCTCCCTGATGGTATAGCATGATGGATAAGTATCTGCCTGTATGTCTCAGCACTGAGGATACCATTAATTCTGACCAGATCCCCAACCAGATCCCCATGGGACTGAATGCAGTGAGATTTTTCCTCAATCAGGACGCATCATTAACTAAGGAATTCAGAAGCTTTGTCATTAAGTTTTTGAACTTTAACACACAATTACATTGTGTTCAGAGACCACTTCTGTCTCCAAATCCGGGGTACAGCCATGGGGACAGCATGTGCCCCCACGGATGCCAACCTGTACCTTGGATGGTGGGAGAGTAAAATAGTCCTGAGTGATGCCCTGAGCACTTACAATATCTATGCCAGCTTATGGCACAGGTACACTGATAACATCATTATTTTATGGGAAGGTGACCTTGATACCTTCAAGACCTTCATTAACACCTTAAATGATAACGACTGCCACTTGAGATTGACTATGGACACTAGTTATACGTCAGTTAACTTTCTTGATCTCACTATTTACAAAAATAGCGAAGGCTATTTGGCTAGTGATCTATTCAGAAAGTCATGATAATTTTCACCAACCTGCTATGATCAGAGGAGTTCCCATTGGGGAATTCCTAAGAGTCAGGAGAAACTGTTCAGATGATCGCTGTTTTAATCAAAGAGCAGGTGAGTTAACATCTAGGATTCTCGAGAGAGGATACAGTAAGACTGCCATAAAACAAGCCAGAAATAGAGTATCTAACACATCATAGACCTGTTCATTAACATAACAGTACAAAAACAATGGGCCACCCGCTTAGACTTGAGGAAAGGATATTTAATCTACAACAGCGGAAGGGTTTCTGTACAGTAGGGACAATAAAGGTATGGAATTCACTGCCTGAGGAGGTGGTGCTATGGAATACATTAGATGCCTTTAAAAAGGGCCTGGATACTTATTTAAAAGAGCATAACATAGAGGGCTATGTACGTTAGTAATGGGATTAATATTTAGTTAGGGCTTGTTGATCCGAGGAGAAATCTGATTGCCAAGAAGGAATTCCCCCCCTCCCCCATTCAGGGTAGAATTTGAAATTGCTATATTGAGGTGGGTTTTTTTTGCCTTCTTTTGGATCAATGATGGTAAACAGGAATAGGAAAAGGTTGAACTAGATGGACGCAAGTCTTTTTTCAACCTAAATTACTATGTTACTTTATTGAAGAAAAAAACAATACTGAGAGTAAAAAGACCATCAGATTTATTGGCACTCATAATAACCAGTGGAACTCTGTAACAACTATATTAAACAAACATTGGCACATTTTTACAATCTGATCCAGACTTACAACTGGTATTGGAAGACAAAGTAATAACCTGTTGTAGGTGGTCACCAAATTTAAAAGATATGTTGGTTAAATCCACTTGGCAAACAGAAAGAAGAAGCCACTGGCAATGGAGACTTATAACTGTGTCAATTGTTTTATTTGCCCTCATATTAACAACATGAAACAAATCACTGATAGATTTGGTAAGACCCATAATATAGGCCATTACTATAACTGTACCTCCAAGAATCTAATCTACTTACTGTCATGCCCATGCAATAAGACTTATGTGGATAATGCAACAAGACAACTCAAAGAGAGGATTAGGGAGCATTTGAATAACATTAAAAATGCCCCTAGGGATAATTTTGTTGAAAAACAACTCACCAGTGTAAGCAAACACTTTTTACAACAACATAACAGTAATCATAAACTAAGTGTCTGGTCTAGACACAGTATCTTTGGGCATCAGGGGTGGTAATATAGAAACAGCTTTATTACAAAAAGAAAATCGCTGGATCTTCCAACTTAACCCTTTGAGTGCCCGAGGGGTAAGGAACACATTGCAAAGCACATTCCCTTTTAGTGTACCTTCACACCTTCATTACTATTTTTAGAGCGGTGCATCTATTCAGTAGTATATGCCTTCTGCTACAGCCAAATATTTCAGATTTAGACTCATCGGTCCAGAGCACCAGCTGCCATTTTTCTGTACCCTAGCTCCTGTGTTTTCAAGCATTGTTGAGTCACTTGGCCGTGTTTCCACTTCAGAGGTATGGCTTTTTGGCTGCAAGTCTTCCATGAAGACCACTTCTGACCAGGCTTTTCCGGACATTAGATGGGTGTACTAGGGTCCCATTATATTCTGCCAATTCTGAGCTTATGGCACTGCTGGACATCTTCCAACTGTGAAGGGAAGTAAGCATGATGTGTCTTTAATCTGCTGCACTAAGTTTCCTTGGCTGACCACTGTGTCTACGGTCCTCAATGTTGCCTGTTTCTTTGTGCTTCTTCAAAAGAGCTTGGACAGCAAATCTGGATACACCTGTCTGCCTTGGAATTTCTGCCTGGGAGAGACCTTGCTGATGCAGTATAACTACCTTGTGTGCTGTTGCTGTGCTCAGTCTTGCCATGGTGTATGACTTTTGACATTAAACTATCTTCAGCAACCTCTTCTCTTTAGTTGCATTTGGCTGTTCCTCACCCAGTTTTAGTCCTCCTACACAGCTGTTTGTTTCAGTTAATGATTGTGTTTCAAACTACATATTAAATTGATGGTTATTAGCACCTGTTTGGTATAATTGTTTAATCATGCACCTGACTATATGCCTATAAAATCCCTGACTTTGTGTACTTAGATGAATTGATGCTGTTTTGAAGGAAAGTGTGGTCACAACAAATATTGATTTGATTTAGATTTTTCTTCTGTTCACTCACTATGCATTTTGTTAATTGATGAATATAAACTATTAATATTTTTGAAAGCATTCTTACTTTACAGCATTTTTTCATGCCTGCCTAAAACTTTTGCACAATACTGTATGTCCCACCATACTTAGCCCGTTAATGACTTACTGATGATAACAGTGCACACACATAAACATACTTTATAAACTTGGTATTTTTTTTGGTGCAGAAAGGAATTCAATATTAGAATACTTTCCACCAAAAATCAGCCCATTTAACCTCTTGGATGATAGAGATATCTCCAATGAATTGAAAAAAGTCTAGTTTGGCGCAATGAGTTTGTGATTGGTTAGAGGAAGCAGAGGGCTGGAGATGCAGAGTGAGGGGTGTTGAATTCAGGTGGTATAGTTGGAGGGAAAGTGTAAGAGGTTGTTGATTCACTGGGAGGGAGTAGAGGGTGATGTCATGCTGGGTGTGAGTAAGAGATAGAAGTCCCTGTAGCTCCAGCAGTGAAGACAAATTGTATCTTGCTGGCATCACATGCAATGTATAGGGAATCCTCAATGCAGAGTTACTAAAAGAGGAGAGATTAAGAGTAGCTGTATAGTTCTCTGTTGTTGGATGGCTGGAGGAGAAGCTTTAACTTTTAGATTGAATATAGTCTATTTTATTACACTGTTTTAGATTAGCATTTACAACCATGAGTGCCTGTGTTGCATGGGGGGTAGATATATTGAAACTTATTCTATTGTACTGTGGTTAGTATCTGCTACTAACTATATAGGAACCTGAGCACCCACTAATTGCAGGGTCAGATGGTGGTGGAGGGAGGGGGTCACAGGTGGACAATGGAACTTCTCCATGCTGGATGAGTTATGTAATTGTGCTTTGTCTAATTCCATTCAGAAGAAAGTACAAGACATTGCATTAGAGTGTAAGCGATGCAAGTCAAAGTCTGGTCTGCTCATGTGTACAAAAACTGACGACACATGGTACTGTAACTAAAATGTCAATAATTCAGAGACCAATTGCACAAATCCAGATTATATAATAGTCATGTTCTGCTCACATTTTTAAACTGCATATGAAGACCAGTTACATAATGGACCTATTATGTATGCATTCTGCTTTTCTACATCTTTTACAGATTTATGCAAAATGTAATTTTTTTCTAAATCAAATGAAACATCCTGGAGAAAATACCACAGGTGTAGTAAGGATGGAAAAGAAACTTTTCACAGCACAAAAAAGAGGAGAGACCCGTGCCATTTACTTGGGATTTGGAACAATTGTTTGCTCTATTATGATATTCTTTGTTTTTGGATTCGCTGTGGTGCCAAGATATTTAACAAGGTAAGTGAAATACATTTATAAAATGTTTGTCTGCAAGAGTGCTTTATAGGGTGGATTGAAACATTCAGGTATTTTGCCAAGGACCGAGGGCTCACTGTCAGGGTGGGGGCCCAGTCATATAGCAAGACAATTTGTGGACCAGCTTAGAACTCTTAGAACTCAGTTGTGCTGCCCATCCAGAAGCCAGAGAAAGACTATGCAAACATTGCTGCTGGTTTGACCTATTGAGTTTCAGGACCTGCCAACTGAACAATTGGATGTGACATCCAGTTGTGCAAGGTGTTGTGAGCAAAGCTGGTATGTCTGGAGAGAACAGGAAGAGTGGCTAGCAAATTAAAACATGCTGCCCACTCTAGAGGTAAGGGGCATGCAAAGAGAAACGAAAACTATATTGAAGACACACTTCTATGCCCTATATATTGGTATAATTTATTGATATAACCCTTGAAGATGGGAAATAGAAGCATTAAAACAAAGATCACATTATTTATATAAAAAAACAAACAAACATGAAAAGGGGGAAATAAAATAAAAGGACAAAAATCATATAAGAACTGTCCTAAACAAGAATGGTACATATTATCCCATCTGTAAAGGAGCTAAGAAAAAATCTGAGACATCGTGTGCAAGGTGTATACTGGATAATGAGAATCCTATAATGTATAGTATAACTCAGATTGCAAAAAGACTGTTATACTTGACCAAACAACATGGGTGTCTCATAAATAAGGGATATTCCCAATACTACTTGCACAAACTCATGGACAAGTTAGAACAAGTCATGAGAGAATGTATGTACACCAGATTATAAAGTGCTACTCCAGTGATACATGTATCAGCTATTACAGTGTTCTGGTGATAGAAAAAGAATTGATAATATAGCATATTCCCAACCCCATAATTCTCAAGTGTCCCTCTTTAGGACGGAAAGTACCTCGTTGAGACCCAAATCCCTCTGTTCCTTTTTCTCACTCTGTTGTCCCCTTTTTTAGGAGATCAGACTGTGTAGTGTGTCACATTGATGTTTGTCTAAACTTTAGTTCATGTGTTTATAAATTAGTCTGTAAATAAAATGTCTTTGTCTTGCTCTAAGTATTTTATTTAGTTATACAAAGTGGTGTCAAAAGCCCGCTTTCCCTGCAACTACATCTAAAACAAATTATCCCTCTTTAAACATTTGAAATGTTGGGAGTTATGAAACTGATTATAAGCAGCACAGAAAGGTATAACATCTTGTTATAAAGCACTGTGATGTAGAAGGAGTTTGTAAAAAGAATATATTCCCAACCCTATAATTAAAATCAGTGTCTTCAAAAAATATAACACAATGTAAATAGTGAAAAAGATAGTGTTTGTTTAAAAAGCACTAATAGCACATTATGTCTTTGAGAGAATAATAAATATAGCTCAAAGATAAGAAATGGGGGATGATAATTATATCAATCATTTCAATTGCATGGAAGCAATACCAATGCTTACCATTTATATAAAGGGGTACATAAGTGATACAACACAGATTACAACTGAAATGAAGCAACAGAAGTAATACAAAATACCTTACAATAGAATAGGAGCTACACAAGTGATACTACAGATCTTACAACTGAAATGGAGCTATAGTTGTATTGTGGTATCACTTTTATAGCTCCAATTCAAGTTGTAAGCTATGTGTTCTTACTAGTGTAGCGCTGCTTCAACTGTAAGCTCTGTGGTAGAATTAGTTTTGTTCCAATTTACTAGCCAGTATTATGTAGTCTCTGGAAACAAGTACTTTGTTTTCAACAGAAGGATAGGCATTTTATTTGTAAAGGGAAATTTGTGAACACTGGAATGCTGGGACATTTATTTATGACTTGAAGTTACCTAGAGGAGTAGCAGATATTATTGCATCCTTTTTGTGGTAAAATAGGTGCATAATCATGTTGTAATATAGTGCTTTATTGTTCTTGTGTTGGAATATGCCAGGAGAACTCTGTGAATATAATATTCACATGCTGTACAATTAATGGGAGAAAATGGGACTAATGTACAAAGGCTTTTAGCTGCATGAATGTGAGCAAGGTCTTCAGTGCTTTGTGAATTAATAATTTGGAGCTCTAGTTAGTATATGAGGGTTTAAGAGCCTCAACTTAATTAACTGGGATTATAAAGTCCCATTTAAATTAAAGGCAGAAGGGGTGGTCCTTGTGATAATGTTTATGGAGCTGGTTGATAGGCTTCCCTGAAGAAGTTAGTTTTCAGGGAGCGTCTGAAGATCTGAAGGCTGGGGGAGAGTCTGAAGGGGTGGGGGCGGGAATTCCAGAGCTTAGGTGTAGCACGGGAGAAGTCCTGTAGGTAGGAGTAGGAGGATATAGTAAGAGCTGTGGAGAGGAAAAGGTCATGTGCAGAGCAAAGATGGAGAATGGGAGTGTATTTGGAAATGAGAGATGAAATATAGGGGGTGTGTTTTTAGTGAGGGCTCTATAAGTTAGCACTAGAATTTTGTTTTTTTTTTAAATATATTTTATTATCAGATCACTCCATACAAATACAAAGAAAAGAGAGATACAAATAAAGTCTTTCAAGTACAGCAGGGATATGCAATCATGTATAACATTAGCAAAAGCAGATACATATTGAGAAGGCGTACAGAGTCAACCTGAGGTTTTTATAATAATACAACCCAACTTCAAACCTCTAACCTACGTTAAAACTATATCCCTCGATCTCAGTTCCTCTCTCCCCCAGGCCCGCAGCACCCCTCAGCCCCCACCCACCAGTCAGTACTAAACAGGGGTCAGACACAAAGACAAACAACAAGTATATGTTACCAATATCCACACGACCATCTGACAAGAACACAGTCAAACAACTCAGGCAGGTCGCAGATCGCCGTGAGCCACAGGAGTACCTGCCCTAGCTGTCCACCAGGCTTGCCACTGTCCCCAGATTTTATCAAACTTATCTGGAATACCTCGGTGTAAGTAAACCAATTTATAATGTGGAAAACACTGTGAAACCAAGTTAATCCATGGCCTATAATCAGGAGCCCTGTCTGACATCCAATTCAGGGCCACCACCTTTCTCGCCATCACCAAGAGCTCTCTCAGAAGAGATTTGTCATTGGCCTCCTCAATCTCATCGGGGAAGATAGACAGTAAACAAATTTTTGGAGCCGCAGGTACAGGTCGTCCCAACACTAGGGTCACAATATGCATTACCTCTGACCAAAACCTCCCCACCTCAGGGCACTCCCAAATCATGTGCAAGTATGTGCCTTGAACATTGTCACATCGATGGCAGTGGTCAGTACCAGAATTCCTCATTTTAACAGTCTAATTGGTGTGTAATAAATTATGTGAAGAATATTCAGCTGTATCATTTGATGTCTAGTTGATGTCGCCATCTGAGCTGGCACCTCCTTAGCCATGCTCCACTCCCAATCCTCCAATGGACCCAAATCCATTTCCCATTTAGTCCATGAAGGAAATTCCTGAAATCTCATGTGAGATTCCATCCACTGATAAATAAAAGAGAGGTCTCGGAGGCTCCAGGGTCCTCAATCTAGCAAGAAGCGGGAATATAGCTATCATCGGTGCCCTATCTCCCCACTGAGCTCTAAGAGCATGTCTGGTACATAGATAAGAAAAGAAAAGATTGTGTGGTAGGTGATATTCGTCATGTAATTGTGCGAAAGATTTCAGCTGATTATCATGATACAATTGTCCGAGAGTACGAATCCCGAATCTAGACCATAGAGGACCAAACTCACTACTTAGCAAATGATACAACCCCGCTGCGCCCCACAAGGGGGTGTCCGGGTCCATGGCCACATACCCCAGCAACCTCTTCAGCTCCTCCCAAACCTCATACAGAGTTACAGCTAGTGTAGTCCGAATTTTAAAAACTGCGGGACCACCATGTAAGAACTGGGGTAGCTCATAAGCAGGCTGTAATAATAGTGCATCTATCAGAGTAGTTTGATATTGAGGTCTGGGAGAAATAAAGTCAAGCGCATAACGACATTGTGCTGCGAAGTAATACCTGTAAAAGTTGGGCAAGGCAATTCCCCCCTCACGCTTCGATCTCATAAGAGTAGCCAACTTAAGTCTAGCCCGACACCCCCACCATACGAAGTGTGAGATGATTTTGTCTATTTGTTGGAAATATTTTTTAGGGATAGGCACCGGCGCGTTCTGAAAAATGTAGAAGAATTTGGGCAAAAAGATCATTTTAATAAGATTCGACCTACCAATCACGTTCAAGGGCAAGTGAAGCCATGTCATTGTTTTATCATTAAAAGATTGAATAGCAGGCAATAGATTCATCTCCAAAAAGGAGTCCGTCGTTGCTGCCACCCGAATCCCCAGATAGGTACAGTCAGCCACGTAAGAAAGCGGGATCTCTGACAAGCAAGACCTCCGCAAACCATCATCAAGCGGGAGCAAAGAGGACTTAGTCCAATTAATTTGAAATCCGGAATACGTGCCAAAATCATCCACCAACCGCAACATGTTCCTCAAAGAATCCCCATCGTCACCAAGAAAGAGTAGAATGTCATCGGCATATAATGCAATCTTTTCTTCTCTGCCCGCAATACTGAGCCCACGAATCAATGGATTAGCACGGATCAAAACAGCCAAAGGCTCTAGGGCTAGGGCAAACAAGCCAGGTGAGAGTGGGCAGCCCTGTCTAGTGCCACAATGTAAGGAGAAAGACTGTGAGCTATGTCCACCCGTCACCACAGAAGCTCTGGGATTACCATATAAGATGCGAATCCAATTAATAAAAGATGGACCAAATCCAAAACCTTGAAGCACGCGCCAAAGGTATGGCCATTCGACGGAGTCAAAGGCCTTGGACGCATCAAGGGACGCTATCGCCCAAGCTCCTATGGTATCATGTGGAAGCTGCAGATGCAAAAACAGTCTCCTAAGGTTGTGAGACGTCGATTTGCCCGGGATGAAACCAGTCTGATCTTCATGAACGATGGTTCCCAACACATTATTTAACCTAGTAGCCAATATCTTAGCCACAATCTTTGCATCTGTAGTCAAAAGTGAAATAGGTCTGTAAGAGTCGCATAACTCCGGATCCTTCCCCGGTTTAGGCAACACAATAATGGAAGCATCGTTCATAGCATCAGGAAGACATCCGTCATCTATGGCAGCATAGTAAGTATTCAAAAGATGAGGGGCCAAGACATCCGCAAATTCCCTATACTACTCTGCAGGAAGTCCATCAACACCCGAGGCCCTGCCTGCCGGCAAACCTCGAATCGCCTCCACGACCTCTCTAAGAAGTATAGATGCATCTAGCATGCGTCGATGCTCTAAGGAGAGTTGCAGAAGGTCACATTGATCTATAAAGTGCGATATCTGAGAGTCAGCGCGGGTTAGCCGAGACTTATAAAGGTGAGAGTAAAAACGCTGGAACTGCAAATTAATCATCCACGGGTCGAGTATCAATTCACCCTCAGGATTCCGGAGTGAAGAAATCAATGGAGTCCCTCTATGTTGACGAACAAGATGAGCCAAAAGTTTTCCCGCTTTGTCCCCATTTTCAAAAATATTTTGTTTCATATAAAAAATCTGATGGGCATTCAGTTCAGAGAGTTTAACACAGTATCGCAACGAGCAGGAAACAAACTTATCATAGGACGTGGAATCCCCATTCTCTACAAACTGTCTTTCCACTTCAGCAGCCTCCGACTCCAAGATCTCCACTTCTCCAGTTCTGAGTTTATTTTGTGTAGATATGAGAGAAATCAGAGAACCCCTTGCAGCTGCTTTAGCAGCCTCCCGAACAATACCCTGAGCAGCAGAATTAACATTGTTAGCAAAATAATCACACAAATCTTCTCTATGCCTAGATACCAATTGCGTATTAGTCAACCATATGGGACTAAATTTCCAGACTCTGGGCCCAGGTCTCTGGTCTCGACATAAAGACAATGAGAGTGGAGAATGGTCAGAGGCTACTCTGGTTAGAAAACAGCAATCTGTAACCCTGTTCAAAGCCAGCTGGTTAGCAAACACATAATCAATTCTAGATAAAGTTTTATAAGTGGCCGAGTGGCATGAGAATTCCCGGTCCTGTGGGTGGAAAGTCCTCCAGACATTCACAAGTCCCATATCACCCACAAGATTGAGAAAGGCATCTCTATGTGATTTAGTGTCAATCACAGTTCCACCAAATCTATCCAAATCAGGATTAGTAGCTATGTTAAAATCGCCCATACAAATTATATGGTGATGCATCTTATCAGAAACATATATAAGCATGTCCTGGAGAACCAATGGGTCAAAAGGTGGTGGTACATAAACATTCATTAAGACAAACAGAGCTCCCTGCAGCTTACACGTCAGAAAGAGGTATCGTCCCTGTGGGTCAGTCTTAAGATCAATAAATTCAAAAGAAACCAATTTAGAAATAAGAATGGAGATGCCCCTGGCGTATGTGGAGTATGTGGCATGATAATGACTCTGTATCCAATGTCTCCTAAGAGACAGAACTCTACTTGCTGTAAGATGAGTTTCCTGTAACATAACCACCCCTGGAGTCTGCTTCCTGACATGGTTCAAGTCTAAAGACCGTTTTACAGCATCATTCAAGCCACGTACATTCCAGGATAAAAATTTACAAGTTAGTGATGTCATCCCTGAAATAAGTGAAATGTGCTACATCCCCGGCCAAGTGGAGGGATCCGTTGGGCACGAGGAGCGCCCGGCCCAGAAGAGAGAGGAAGAGGGATCCCTAACTGAACAACCACCCTAACCCTTACCGAAACATCCCACCCTGTCTCCATCACCCCCAACCCGACAGAGATTTTATCCCCTAAACAACCCATTCCCGCGGCCTGGCAGCCAAAACTTCTAACCCTACCCTCCCACCCACCAGACATGAACCAATTAACTCTCAATCAAATTGATCAACAGAACAGAAACAATCCCGTCCACCCCACCCGCCCCACGCAGCAGAAGTATAAATTAGGTAATAAGTATACCACCACCCCACATTGGTAGATAAGGAAAAACATAATAAGCACAGTACCACAACCTCCCCTAGAACACAGCATTTCCCATACAATAAGATCATATCTTCAAGCATCCCCCAATATTGTTTTCACCCATTCTCCCCGGCCCAGCCCCTCGGGCAAGGCACGGCATCAGTCAAGAGCAGACTCCAACAGCCTCAAGGGCCTACAGTGCCCAAAAATAGCAGTATAACAGCCATCCCCCGCCCGAACCACGCAGGGCCAAATCAAATAGACTTTAGAAAATAGCAATAACAGCATCAAGCTTAGTAGTATATGAAATCGCCCCTAGGCTACCAGATCCATCTCCCGCCCATCCACCTCCTCCCAGCACACCCTGGGCGGAATGGAGGCAACCAAAACTGAACAAACAGAATTCAACAATATTAGAGGTTACAATTATCAAATAATGACCAAAAAGCGTCCAGCCTCTGCCCAAGGTGCGCAAGGGAGTACCTATGCAGCCCCCATGACCTGGAGCGAGGTCCAAGAAAACAACAGAATCGGAGGGGGAGAGGAAAAAAAAAACACATTCCCCCCCTCGCCCCCGCCATATCCATAAAGTAACACAATTATCCATGTACATAATAGATTTTAAGACAGTTAAGTAACAATATATTGATAAGACAAATTGATCCCTCCCCTCAACCTCTCAGCTCCAGTGAGGCTTCTGACTATTACATCTCCCGCACTGCATGAGACGTGGGATTCTACCTTTGTTGTCCGTAAGCCTCTTGATTGTTTTTAAAATGTATTATAATAAAGGATATATTTTATACTGTTCCTGAATGGACTGGTGCGGCTATTCCTCTATGAATATATGTACATGCAACGGGTATGAGAAGAATACCCTAGCGAGCACATTCCACAGGTAAATCAAGTGTGATGCCTGAGAATTTTTACAGATATTGATCAACCTGCGGTAACTCTTTGGAGCACCAACGCTTTATGTGTATTTCAACACCAGGAGAGGGACCATTTCAAAGGAAGGGTGCTTCAACCGTGGGCTGCCTCAGGGACCCCACGGAACAGAGGGAGTATAACAGGGACTTCTGTGAAGTAGGGATAGCAAGCTTTTGAAAACACAAGAAATGGAGGCTGTACTATCGTCGTTGTAAAACGATGAAGCGAGGAAGTAAGTTCAATGAGCGTCCACCCATTCTCTAGCCTCTGAATCTGAAGTGAAAAAGATGGTATTGCCATCATGAACATTGCGCAATCTGGCAGGGAACAGCATGGAGTAGGATATATTTTTCTCTCGTAGCTTGCGTTTCACCTCCAGAAACTTACGCCTTTGGCGTTGGACATCAGCTGAGAAATCTGGATAAAAGGAGATATGTTGATTTTCAAATGAAATTTGACCCTTCATCCTGGCCATGCGGAGTATGGTATCACGATCCCTGTAATTCAGAAGTTTAATAATCAACTGACGGGGAGGAGATCCAGGGGGCCTGGGGCCTGTCGGCATACGATGTGCCCTTTCAACAATGAAAGATGATGAAAGACCCTCCGTGCCAACATGTTCCCGTGTCCAGTTTTCCATGTATTGCTCAGGAGTATGACCCTCGCGGCCCTCCGGCAGCCCAAGTATACGGATGTTATTTCGTCTAGATCTATTTTCAAGATCATCCACTTTGGATTGCAGAGATCTGACTTGATTCTTCAATTCATCCACCGTGGCAGTCACAGGGGGAATTGCGTCCTCCACAGCTGATGCATGTTGTCGGACATCAGCAATACTTTCACGTAGATTTTGTTGGTCTGCACACGAAAGATTTATCTCCACCTGCACAGTAACAATCTTGTTGGTCAGAACTGCCTGACAAGTAGCAATTGCAGACATTATTTCTGTAAACTGGGATTTCGAATCTTCTTCCTCAGAAGCAGAAGATTGGGCCGGCGAAGCAGCCGCAGAAGGGGCCTCCAACATGGCCGTAACCTCCTCTGCCGCCATAGCTCTCCTGGCAAATTTACTTAACTTCTTCCTGTACTCTGATGATTTCTTAACCATACTGGAATTGAGAAGATAAGTGCAGATTAATTCAACATATATCAAATTCAGCGTTGGGTGTACAGCAGCTGCTGGAGCAGGCAAGTGTAGACGGGATCTCCCAAGATTCAAATAACATGCATAATTCCATTTATATCATCTGACAAGGAGATGTAATCATACATGGGACAGCAGGGGAGCACATATAGAGGAAAGAGGACGAACAGGGAAGCCAGCAGCGTCAGGATTCACAGTATCCGATGCATAGGCAGCAAATAAGGGCATCAGCCACAGGTAGGTAATAAAACAGCAGTAATGAGCTTCTCAGCCGGTACCAAGCAACAATCAGCAGCAAAGCACTAGAATTTTTAATTGAATTCTGTATGCTAATGGGAGCCATCGTAGGGATTGCCAGAGGTGATTGGTGTTAGAGGAGTGATTATTGAGGTAGATTAGTTTTGAAGCAGAGTTCATTATAGACTGTAGTGAGGTTAGTCGGGTGAGGGGAAGGCCAATTAGTAATGAGTTACAGTAGTCAAGACGGGACATGAAGAGTGTTTGAATTAGAATTTTAGTAGTCTTGGGGGAGAAATGGTTGGATTCTAGAGATGTTGTGGAGGTGAAGGCGCCATGAGTTAGAGATAGACTGGATGTGAGGCATGAAGGATAGGGCTTAGTCAAATGTGACCCCCAGGCAGCATGCTGTAGGGTTTGGTGTGATAGTAGTGTTGTTAATGGTGAGGGTAATATCTGGGGTAAGGCTAGTTAGAGAGGGAGGGAAGATAATTAGTTCAGTTTTGCCAAGGTTAAGTTTGAGTTGATGGGAGGACATCCAGGAAGACACAGCGGACAGACAGTCAGATACCTGGGACAGCAGGGAAGGGGAGAGGACTGGGGAGGGAAGAAAGATTTGAGTGTCATCAGCATAGAGATGATGGTGAAACCCAAAGGAGTTTATTCGTTTTCCAAGGGATGCAGCGTAGATTGAGAAGAGCAAGGATCCCAGTACTGATCCTTGAGGTACTCCGACAGACAGTGGGAGAGGTGGGGAAGTGGAGCCAGAGTAGGAAACACTGAAGGAGCAGTTGCAGAGATATATGATGAAAACCAAGAGAGTGCAGTGTCACAGAGACCTAGGGAGTGGAGGGCTTGAGGGAGGAGTGGGTGATCTACTGTGTCAAAGGAGGCTGAATGGTCCAGGAGAATGAGTAGGCAGTAGTGGCCTTTTGACTTTGAGGAAGGCAAGTCACTGGCCTTTTTTGTGAGGGCAGTCTCAGCGAAGTGATGAGGGTGGAATCCAGATTGCAAGGGATCTAGTGGGGAATGGGAGCAGAATAATTGAGTGAGCCGGTTTTATGTGAGATGCTCAAGGAGCTTGGAGGTGAATAGGAGTAAAGAAATGGGCTGGTAGTTTGACAGTGAATTTGGGTCCAGGGAGCGTTTCTTTAGGATGGGTGTGATACGTGCATGTTTGAAAGAGGATGGGAAGGTGCCGTTTGACAGAGAGAGGTTGAATAAGTGAGTAAGGGTTGGAGTTAGTAGAGGAGAAAGATTTGAGTGAGCTGAGATGGGATTGGGTCAAGAGGCCAGAGGCCATGTGGTTAGGTTTGAGTGAGTGAGGAGAAGGGAAACTTCATCCACATTGATGGGTGAGAAGCAGCTTAGTGTGTATGAGGGACCTCTCCCTCATACACACTAAGCTGCTTCTCACCCATCAATGTGGATGAAGTTTCCCTTCTCCTCACTCACCCTGGCTGGGCCGGGGTGTAAGTGATGAAATGTCATGTCTGATGGAGTCGATTTTGTCCTTGAAGTGGTTGGTGAGATCTTGGGCAGAGAAGTTAGTGGAAGGTGTTTGTGTTGGTGGATGTAAAAGAGATTTGAAGGTTGAGAAAAGAAGTTTCAGGTTAGAGGAAAGATTAGAAATTAGAGAGGAAAAGTATGACTGTTTGGCAAGGGAGAGGGCAGAGCTATAAGAATAGAGAATTAATTTGTAGTGTATGAAGTCAGCTGTGGAGCGCTATTTCCTCCAGTGCCTTTCTGCAGTGTGTGAGCACCTTTGGAGGTATCTCGTTTGTCTTGTGCACCAAGGTTGTAGGTTGTGGGGTTGTGTGTGGGTGGTACATATAAAATCATTCAGATACAGGAAACATATGCAGGTATATGTAACAATGAAAAGAACATAAACATATCAATAGATTGTACAGAGCCAACCTGAGGTTTTATTGTTATGTAAAAACCAAATCCCCCCAAAAAACTAACCTAGCTTAACTTTTGCTAAACTCCCCTACCCCATTTCTGAGTCCTCTCTCCCCCGAGCCCGCAGCACCCCCCACCCGCCGGCCAGCCAGCCAACAAAGCTGCAGGATCTCAATAAGTACAGGGCTCAAACACAAAGCCACACATCGACCACGCCACACAGCCACACACGCAACCAGCAAACATGACCCAAATCAACCAGTGCCGTCAAGATGCACAACATCAAGTGCCACATGAGCATCAGCTTTATGCGTCCACTAGTTCTGCCAACGTCCCCGTATCTTGTCAAACTTGTTTGGAGTGCCCCGATGCAAGTAAACCAATCTATAGTGTGGAATGCACTGTAAAACTAAATTAATCCACGCCCTGCAATTGGGAGCACCATTTGACATCCAGTCCATGGCCACCACCTTTCTTGCCAACACCAAGAGCTCTCTCAGCAGGGATCTGTCAGCTGCATCCTCAATCTCATCAGGGAAGACAGACAATAAACAAAGTTTCGGAGTCACAGGAACAGGTTTCCCCAGCACCAGGATCACAATATGCATGATTTCTTTCCAAAATCTCCCAACCGCAGGACAATCCCAAATCATATGAAGGTATGTGCCCAGAACATTATCACACTGGAGACAACTGTCGGTACCAGAATTCCCCATTCTATACAGTCTGACCTGCGTATAGTAAATTCGATGTAGGATATTCAACTGTATCATTTGGTGTCTAGTTGACGTTGCCACCATTGCTGGTCCTACCTTGGCCATATCCCATTCCCAGTCCTCTAACGGACCCACGTCCATTTCCCATTTATTCCGGGAAGGGAACTCCTGACACCCTACATGAGATTCCACCCACTGATAAATGAAGGAAAGAGGTCTTGAAGGCTCCAGAAGCATCAATCTGGCAAGAAGCGGGAAGGTAGAGATCATCGGGGTCCGATCACCCCACTGAGCACTAAGAGCACGTCTAACACACAAATATGAATAAAAAATAGTATGTGGTATATGGTAGTCGTCATGTAATTGTGCAAAAGATTTCAGTCGATTATCCTGGTACAGCTGTCCAAGATTAGTAATCCCGAATCTGGTCCACAAGGGGCCAAAGTCACAATTAGATAAATGATGTAGCCCCGCGGCGCCCCACAAAGGGGTATCAGGGTCCATTGTGACATGTCTCAACAGTTCTTCACCTCCAACCACGCCTCATACAGGGTTGCCGTCAGCTGAGTTCGAATTTTAAAAACCGCAGGGCCTCCGTGCAAGAACTGAGACAGTGCATAGGCAGGTCGCAACAATAATGTATCAATCTTAGTAGTCTTGTATCAAGGCTGGGAAGAAACGAAATCCAACACATATCGACATTGCGCCGCTAAATAGTACCTATAGAAGTTGGGCAAAGCAATTACCCCCTCACGTTTAAATCTCATGAGGGTAGTCAGCCTGATCGTAGCCCGACCCCCTCGCCATAGAAAATGTAAAATAATTTTATCTATTTGTTGGAAATATTTTTTAGGTATAGGGCCAGGCGTGTTTTGAAAGATATACAAAAATTTGGCCAAAAAAATCATTTTAATGAGATTCGATCTACCAATAACATTCAAAGGCAGGTGAAGCCATGCAGTCGTTTTGTCTTGAAAGTACTGAATGTTGGGTATCAAATTCATGTTCCAAAAAAGAGTACGTCATTGCAGCCACCTTAATCCCCAAGTAAGTGCACACATCCACATATGAAAGCGGGATATCAGTCAGACAAGACTCCCGCAAATTATTATCAATCTGAATCAAAGAGGACTTAGTCCAATTTATTTGGAAACCAGAGTAAGTGCCAAAATCGTCCACCAATTGCAATGTGGTCCTCAAGGAATTCTCATCATCATTCAAAAAAAGCAAGATGTCATCAGCGTAGAGTGCAAGCTTTTCCTCTCTGCCCTCCACCGTGAGACCCTTAATCAATGGATTTGCACGAACGAGAACAGCCAGGGGTTCCAAGGCCAAGGCGAACAGGCCGAGTGAAAGCGGACAGCCCTGTCTTGTACCACGATGTAACGAAAAGGACTGTGAAGACAGTCCGCCTGTCACCACGGAAGCCCTGGGGCTACTATACAAAATATGTATCCATTTAATAAAGGATGGGCCAAACCCAAATCCCAGGAGTACCTGCCAAAGATGTGGCCACTCAACAGACTCGAAGGCCTTAGACGCGTCGAGAGATGCAATCACCCTAGACCCCATGGTGTCGTGAGAAAGCTGCAGGTGCATAAATAGCCTCCTAAGATTGTGTGATGTTGATTTACCTGGGATAAAATCCATAATATTTTTAATTTTTTGCACAGGAACAAAGATACTCTCCCTTGCAGTGGCAATAAGGCACTAATGCTGGCTGCCTGCCCATGCCTAAAGCTAACAGCCTGCCTACACAACAACTGGACACTCTCTATCTCCTTCTTCTCTCTCTGTGCTCCAACAACACAATGAGGAAATACAGGCTGTCTGTCTGGGTGTCTGTGTCATTAGTCCAACCCCCATCATGAAACAAAGAAGCCAAATGGAATAGAGACAAAGAGGGAAAGTTGCACATGAAAAGGAGAAGCTAATTGGACTAGAGACATGGAGGGAAAGTAATCGAGCGTGGGTAGTAGTCGTCAAATTTCTGAAAGTTTCGATGACATTTGGACCAGGGCTAGTTGGATTCGTTTTTTTTTTGGCGAACGACCCTTGCCTGTCGGAAGGTCCGAATGTCGCTGAATGACCCCTTTTTCTTCAAATTCTGAATGTCACCAAACCGAATCACACGAGTCTACCAGACTCCATCCACCAACACAGGCACCGTCCTCAGACCCCTTTAATACCATGTCTTATGTTTTTTTAATTGTATTTAGGATTTATTTTTTTATTAACTGCCCCCAATCCCACTAAACAAACCCCCCTCAAAAAATATTCCCTGTTCAAATGATTCTTTCTCCACACCCCACCAATACAATCACCCTCATTTCCCTTTTATACTATGCCTTTGGGAAATAAAATAATATTTGTTATGTGTTAATTCAATGTCCCATTGATTTCAATGGAATGAGTTAGGTGAATAAAAGTTGAAAAACACCACTTTTCAAGGGAAATTACGCACCAAGCTGGAAGTGCCACTATCCAACAGTTACAGTTTAATCGGAAATTTTCGGCCATCCCTAATAAATACTCAATATCTGGATATGGAACCATGAAATTGATCTCGCAGCAAACTACCACTGAATAATCAAGTGTCCGTATGTAACAAAACTTGTGTAAATGTCCCATATCTTGAATAATTCATTTATAAGCCTAAAATTCCATTGCAACCTCATTGATTAGTTCTTAGCCCTCCAGTGCTACAGTTGCTATAGCTATATTAGATTACAAGACACAATTTCCATTGGAGCCACAATCTACATTGAAAAAGATACTCAACCTCATATTTATTGTCCAGAAATACCTCACTCCTTAAAAAAAGCAAATAACATACCCAGGCACATAACTACTACAAACCACATGTACATATAACGATAGGGCTCATAACATAAGTTATAGGGCATACAAATCAGAAAACTCTCAATTGCAAGAAATATCTCAACTCTATATTTTTATTGAGACCATTCGGATGTAGGGTATTCAATGTAGAAATCCAGAAGGCCTCTCCTCTATTGAGTCGTTTATATAGACACCCCTTCTTGTTTATCCAACTTAATTTGTTCTATGCCATATCCTACCAGACCTGTAGGGTCACTATAAAGTACCTTGAGGAAATGCCTAGAAAATAAATGGTTCACATTCATATCCCTAATATGTTTATATAGTGGTCTCTTGAAACTTCTCTTTGTTCTTCCGACATATAGCAAACTGCAAGTACACAACAGTACATAGACCACAGATTGACTACTGGATGAAATAAACTGTTTGATAAGATATTTCTTCTGCCTATTTATCATTAATTCTAATTTTTTAGGGCCGTTGGCACACACTCGTGTCAACCAGTCAATGGTGACTTCCCCAGCTTTATTATTTATTTTTAAAACTTTTCTCTCTCTGGATTGATCATTATTTTTGCAATGAGCTCTTAAAGTTGTAGGGGCTAAAATATTCTTCAGATTTTTAACCTTTCTATAAATTATTTTAATTATGTCTGGGACTAACTTATTGAGTATCTTATCCTCCTTTACAATTAACCACAATCGATCTATCATCTTTTTAATCTTATATGATTATTTCATAAATGGAATACTCAACATGATTGCATCCCTTTTCCAGTCTTCTTTCTGCCATATCATATAATTAACTCTATTAGTTTATATTTCTTTTTACTTGGTTCTAAATAACCTTTTTTTCTTTCCATCTTCCATCCTACTTTTACAGTTTTCTATATAACTACTTTGGTTTTGTCTTGATTTAATTATTTTGCAGTCATGTGCTCTCACGTTTTTGCAGTTATGGGGAATACCCATTGCCTCTAAAGTCAAATCTTTTGATTCCCGAATCTCTTCAGATTCACATATATCAGATCCTTTCAGTTCATAACTTCCTTTTCCAAGCAGTATTGATATTTTCATATGCAGGACATTAATACATTTTTACACACCTTATACATATCATATACCCTCTGGAAAAATCTTTGGACAAGAACAGGCCCTGCTCATAATAATCACTTACCATTGAGCATAAGGAGAATAAGGAGAAACTGCTCAAAGATAAGTGATTATTATGAGCAGGGCCTGTCCCTTGTTCAAAGATTTGTCCAGAGGGGATATGATACACATAAGGTGTTTAATGTGGAGTTTTCTGATTTGTATGCCCCTATCCAGTGTTATGTTGTGTGGAGAGCCTTATCATTATGTGATCTGAAATAGTTATGTGTATAGGTAAGTTATTTTGTTTTTTAGGAGTGTGGTATTGCGGAACAATAAATATGAGGTTCAGTATCTTTGTTAATGTGGATTCTGGTTCCTATGGACATGGGGGTCTTGTAATCTAGTGTAGCTATCGTATCTGTAGCATTAGAGGGCTAAGAACCAATCAATGAGGTTGCTATGGAATTTTAGGCTGGTTTCATATCCAGATATTGGGGATTTATCTATATATTATTATTTCAGATATAACTGGAGAGACACTTGTTGGATTAATACCATTATATTTAATGTTTTATTATATCTGAAATGATGAATAAGGTGGTTGTGTGAAAGAAGGTTACTGTAAGGTGATTAAGCATATCATTGAGGCAAAACTGGTAGATTTCACCTTATTCCCATTAGGATATATATATATATATATATATATATATATATATATATGTATAAAATAACAAACAAAATTAGTATCTTGTAATACCTTTTTTTAGACAACCACCAAACCTTCAACAAAAAGTAATCAACAGGAAACTCCACATGAATGAGAAGAATACAGAAAAAGGTACCAGACAATGCAAGAAACCTCACTGCAAACTGTGCCAGCACATATGCCAGACAACAAAGCCACCCACAACAACAAAACCTATAGCATTAAAGGATCATACTCCTGCACATCTAGCAATGTGGTATATATGGTACATTGCACCAAATGCCACCTAGGGTGCTACATTGGGGAAACCGCCCAGTAATTAAATGGCAGAATGAACATGCACAGACCCTCCATCAAACATCACAAAGAAGGATCTTACTGCACACCTGTGGAACACCATTTTACTCAGCCTGACCACTCAATTAAGGACCTAAAAATCAAAGTGCTCAAAGGGAATTTTAGCAATACCCAAGAAAGAAAAACTTTCAAAGCCAGAATGATTATATTTTTTAACAGCAAGAATAGAGGACTAAACGTTGATTTGGGTTTCCTGTCTCACTATCAAAGTTTCACATGACCCCACTATCATTATGACTCTTCATATGTATCCACATTTTAAAATGCATTCTAATGACAGGTTCATATTCTTATTAGTATATTAGCATGGCGTACAGACATATGCTTTCCCATACTCCAATACATGTAGGCATATATATGTGGGTGTGCTATTCTATATGTGTTTATGGGTTTATGTGCATATATGTACATGTAGGTATGCATGTATGTATGTGTATATGTACTAGGATTTATATAGGCTCTTGTGTATGGATGTATATTTCACTATGTATTCCTATATATTTGGGTGTATGCATTTGTGTATATGTGTGTATGTACATATGTGTATATATACTATATGCATATATACTTGAGGGTGTGTATATAGACACATTGTATGTGTATGTATAGGTGTATGTGTATGTAAATATATGTGTATATGTGTTTATGTATATGTGTGTGTGTGTATGCATATGTGTGTATGTATGTATATACACATATGGGTGCTAGTTGTATATAGGCCTGCATGCACATGCTGGATTGTTGGATGGCAATTCTAGCATTCTGAACATGTGCAAACTTTTTTTTAACTCTCTCCACTCCATTACCATCTCCTGCATTTTTTTCTCTTTTTCCCCCACAAGTATTTATGACCTTCTGCAAGAAGAGTGTAGATTCTCTTGTCTTATCTGCAGTCATGTGTTTTAACCCCAGCACAGAGCTAAACTTTGAATTGATTGAATCACTGTGAATTCTGTGTCCTTTTACCCTTTTACTCAGAAATGCTTTAGACTTGAGAAAGGGAGGTTCTCCCGAAAGCTTGTCAATCCAAAATTCTGTTAGTCCAATAAAAAAAAGTATTACAAGATACTAATTTTGTTTGTTATTTTACATCTGCATCACTGGACTAATACGGCTACAGTCTCCACTCTACTATATCTATCTATTTATCTCTCTCTCTCTCTCTCTCTCTCTCTCTCTATATATATATATATATATATACAAGCATGTGTGGGACGGTGTTGCCCGTCTGTTTTTGTTTATGAAAGTTCTGTAAAATGCATGTGATCACATTCTGTTTTAGCTGCCCCCCCCAGCTGACTTGAACTGCCATAGTGTCCCCATAGTGAGAGACACACACACACATACACATGCCATAAAGAGACACACACACGCCATAGTGAGACACACACATACACATCCCATAAAGAGACACACACGCCATAGTGAGACACACACACACATGCCATAGTGAGACACACACCCATACAGATCCCATACAGAGACACATACATCATAGTGAGACACACACACACACACATTTACACATCCCATACAGATACAAACAGATGCACATCCCATAGTGAGACACACACACACACACATACACATCCCATACAGAGACAGACACACACATCCCATACAGAGACACACACACTCCATAGTGAGCACACACATACACTGCCCATACAGAGACACACACACATGCCTATGTGAGACACACATATATACACATCCCATACAGACATACACCCTTACCATAGTGACACACACATATACACATCCCATACACTGACAGACACATCCCATAGTGAGAGACACACACGCACACCCTATAGTGAGACAGAGAGATACACATCCCATGCAGAGACACGCACCCATACACATGGCATAGTGATACACACACACACACAAACACATCCCATAGTGAGACACACACATATACACATCTCATAGTGAGGCATACACACACACATATAACCATCCATAAGAGTATATTTGTTATTAACTTGCAATGCTTTGCCTACCCCTCTGGCAGTGAAACAGTTAATGCAATGAAAAATACAAACTGATGGGCAAAACGGGTTCAACTACTAGTCTGGTGTCCTTGTAAGCAGTTACAAATGAAGGTTTACACTCTCTAAAAACCAAATCAAAATCGAAGTACAATATAACTAATCGAGCGCTACACAAGGACAAACATCTTGTCTGTTAGTAACCATTAGACACTACGCTCTCAATCCTTATATCCAGAGAGAAAACGTGTATCTAAAACAATACTTATAACTAAGTCTCAAACACGAATCCACTACAATAATGTATTGTAATACATATATATACTAGATAATACCATATGTCCAAAAAAGGAATGTAATATGAATATATCTTTAGATATAGATATATCACTTACTATAAGTATAGTTATATATCCAAAAGATGTTCTAAAAAATAAAACCCATATCCCAAAAAAATAAAAATACAATTTAATGACAGAAAATATATCTTACATATTCATTCCAACATAAAATAATTCTAAAAAGCACTGGTCAAATCTTCAGCTATAAAAATATGTATAGCTAAACATATCCATAGAATACCACAAACCCCCAATGGTCCCGATGCGTGCACCACAAATCTGGAATGTCTCTACAGAGACTTATCCTGGTGTAACACAACACACAATCGGACACACTGTGGCCGTGTGTCTAATAGATAGTCCTCTAATTTACATATACCAATAATACAAGAGTCCAAAACCACTACGTGTACCCAAGTCCAGAGGTACACATAAAATATTATGGCTGCGGACACCCAGATACAAATAACTAGATCCGCAATCATAAAGCCCTAGATAATATTGTGACTCCGACCACCATCCGAGATATATCAACCTCGCACGCATTAGAACTAGTCACAAAATATGCAAAACCTACATGCAATGCATAAAATCTACATATAGAAGGCAAGAAGTCAAAACTAAAAAAATGCCAAAGTGTACACTTAAGTGAGATAAAACACAAGATTGTACCCTCCCACCTTGGTACCTGGGCAATCGAGGGAAAAATAAAAAATCACTCCGATGAGTATATATCTGTAATTTATAGGAGCGGAATTCAGCCCACAAAATGCATATATCCAGATCATCAATACTGATCGTAATGCATAAAAACCGTGATGGCAATATTATCTTTCTGCAATATTATCTTTCTGCAATGCTGATATATCCAAATAACCAATGTTGATCGTAATGCAAGAAAAACCGTAATGGTAAAATTATCTTTCTGCAATATTGATATATCAATCAATCTGAGTAACCTCCAATCAATGATATCTTATACATGAATATCAATGGGTAAATACCCAACAAGTCACTCACGGTTTTCCTGTCCGTACAGCTATCCAGTTAATACTGCTGGAACTCAGTTTCTTTACCCGCCACTTCAATAGAGCTCTTGTTCAATCACTCTGATGGCTTCTTTCAAAAAATCAGCTGCATAGATTCATCGAACCACTTCCATCTGGCATGCTGCACACCTTTACTTTGTTAGCAAAAAGGTCTTAAAGTGCCACTGCCGTGATGTTATATCATGCAAAACCTGCTGGAATATGCAAGTAATGGAGGTATTTTCTCAGATCCTCGTTGTTTTCTTCTTAGATATATCTTCACTTATATTGGATATAAAAACATAAAATTTAAAGTGCCATCACAGAATTTGCTGGTCCGCTCCCTCTCAATTTCTCCAACGCGTTTCAAAGCAAACTTGCTTCTTCATCATGTTGGGTTCTGCAGTTCTCATTAGGCAAGTTACCAAAGAAATGGGAATGTGGCAATTTAAATATCTGGTAGATTGCAGTTACCTGTTACAGTAAATTAAAGGGGATAAAATAAGTGTCAGTCATAAAAACAATGAGAGGTACCTGCCCCAAGGAGCTTACAGTCTAAATGGGTAATAGGAGACAGACAACAGGGTATGAGGATGTCAAGTGCTTTCATCACAAGTACTGAGTTTGCCAGATGGTAGTGCATGACACTAGTGTTCCAGAAGATAAGATCTCAGGGAAGACAAGATGGGGATTGTTACAGACATATGGAGTTCGATAGGTAGGGAGCGGAAAGTGAAAAAGGCTTGCAATAGGAGCACAAAAAAGGAAAGAGGGAAGAGATGTAAGTAGGGCCGGCCCTTACATGGGTCCCGGTGGGTCCATGAATACAGACAGCACTCTGAATGGGGAGGCAATTTGACTCCCCAAGGTATGTTATTTTGTGAGACGGCATCACACACGGAGACGCCGTGTAGAGCATGCCGGGGTTTTCTTCCTTTGTTCTGAGGCCAGTGCAATTTTAAAACTGCCACCCAGACTGATGAAGAAAATCCCAGCATGCACCACACAGCGTCTCCGCACGTGACATGGTTCCGGCTGTCATCAGTGTGGGGCAGTGGGGAGACTGAGTAAAAAGCAAGAGGAAGAGCCTATCACGGTCCCCGTGATTCCCTGTCAATCTCTCTTGTTGTTACCTGTGCATTGGAGGAGGCTGATTGGCCCGCCCAGGATGTGCATTTATATACTGGGGTCACGGCATCTGTCAGATGCACTTTCGTGGTGCTCCTGATCCTGCGCTTTGTTGCTGTGTTCCTGCATTCCTGTGTACTGACCCGGCTCGTCTGACTATTCTGCTGATCCTGCTCGTGATTGAACCGGTTCTGGCTGATGTTCCTGCTCCGTGATTGACCCAGCTCTGAATGACGACTCTGCTCCGTGATTGACCCGGCTCTGGCTGACGTTCCTGCTTTGTGTATTGATCCGGTTCCGGCTGACTTTCCTGCTCTGTGATTGACCCGGCTCTGACTGACGACCCTGCTCCGTGATTGACCCGGTTCTGGCTGATGACCCTGCTCCGTGATTGACTCGGCTCTGGCTGACGTATTGATCCGGTTCCGGTTGACGTTCCCGTCCAGTGTTCTGATCCTGTGTTCCCGTGTGATTCCGGTCGCCTTCCGGCGACATTCTGAACTGTGTGTTGCTCTGGCTAATCATCTCTCTGTATACCGAGCTGTTGCCTCCTGTTGCACTGAGTCTATCCTCGTAGCGCTGCTGAGCTGTAGTCTTCATTACCGAACCTGCATTAACCCTTGCTGTGCTGGTAGCCTCCGTTTATTGAGCCTATCCTCGTACACTTGCCAAGCCTGTGTGTTCCGTTCGAGCCATAACACTTCCTGAGCCTGTGCCTTTAAGACCTAGCCTATCCATTCACACTAGCAGAGCAGTTGTCCGTTCCGGTGCTCGGGCAGCACCATGGTTGCGCCGGTTGGCGTTGGTACCTCCAGCTCGCTCTTGCAGTGTGTGCTCCGTACGGCACCGGAAGGGTGTCCCTGCTCTGGTCTCCAAGTGCTCAATGTGTTACGCTATTCACCGCACTACCAGTGCTCTGGCTCGTTAATTGCTTGTGCAGTGTTGCTCCGTTCTGGCACCCAAGGGGTGTTTAGGGCTCTGGTTCCGTTGGCACACGCAGGGTTACTTCCGTGAGAGTGTTGAGGGCGATTCAGTTTCTGGTCCCATTAGCTCCTGCAGCAGCTTTCCTCCTTATAATCCCACTAAGGTGGTACTGGCTCAGCTCTGGTCGATCTTGCTGGTCACTTGGGGCGGTCCATTGCACAGCTATTTGAGAGTGATTCAGTTCAGTCACACAATACACCTTCCTCTGCACCATCAAGAGACTGATATTACCTACTGGGCGTTGGCTAATCAATTTTACTGAGACTGTTCAGTTTCTCTACTTTAACCCCTGAATGTTGTTTTCCTGATCAGTATAAATTTCATTATACATACTTGGGCCTGTATATTGTCATTACCATTTATACCTGTCCTGGCCCCCAGGGGTGCTGTTCTTTAACCATTATTTCAATAAAACTGTGTTTTTACTTTTTACAGTTGTCTGAGTGTCAGAAAACCGTAACAGAGCCAGAAGGAGAAGAGAGAGAGTAAAGGAGAAGAGAAACAGGCAAGGGAGGGGAGGAAGAGCCAGAGAAGTGGAGAAGAGAGAGCCAGGGAAAAGAGAGAGAGTGAAGGAGAAGAGAAAGGAGGGGAGAAAGAGGCACAAGGGGTGAAAAGAGGGGAAAAAAGAGGCACAAGGGGTGAAAAGAGGGAAAAGAGGCACAAAGGGTGAAAAAAGCAATGCTTTGTGTATCCCTCTACCACTCAAAGTGTTAAACATGGGTTGATATGAGTGTCAACAGGGAGCAGCACTAAAATTGCAGGTCAAGTAAGCCTGGACTGGGATGTGAAGAGTAGGTGAGCAAGTGGCTGGAAAAGGCAAGCCTGCCGGCTGCATATTAAAAGTACAGTAGCACCTTGTCTGGAAGGTCCAACAAGGGCAGTAATGCATTTCCCAAAAGCTGGACAGAAGTAAGAGGAGAGCAGGTTATGAAGCATGCGGCAAAGGCAAGCGTGCCTGCCATTGGGCAGAGCCCTCTGATGCCTCTTAGGCATGGAGGTCAGTAGAGGGCTGAAATTGAGGTGGGAATGCATTAATTTGTGCAGAGGGTGTGAGTACATCAAAGCTTCCTTATATACAATGGTCGTTCGCTTGAACACCAGCAGTGGTGTGAATGATTCTTAGGATCAGGCAGTATGGAGGAGATCTGCATATCTCCTCCTAGCTGTGCCACCCGGGATGTGTATGTCAGGCTTAGGCAGTATGGAGGAGGCCTGCATATTTCCTCCTAGCTGACGCCCAGGAGGGGGTGTGGCACGTATATAGAATCTGTGGTCATGTGACCACTTCTTCTTTTATAGTATAGATTCCTACAGCAGTTTTTACCATTGTCTTGTTTGTGTCAAATCACTATCTTCTTTATCAGATTATTGACAAATAGTACTTATTGGTCATAGCAATGGTCCCAATTGTGGAGGATGGTAGCAACCCTTCTTCACATCTCTCCTCCTCCTCCTCATATGTGCTGCTATTAATACATTTGTCCTGGCTTTCTCTGTCATGTGTGGTTTCTGCTTCCTCATACTCAGATGGTATGAGATGTGACAATTTAACCAGCTGCACCGAAAACCCACTCAGACTCAATGCTTACTGGAGGGCAACTAAGGGTTTCCACTGCAGTACGTGTTAATGCTTGTCGCACACACTGCTTTGTTTGCCAGTAGTCCATGGGGTCATTATATCTGCCTAGAACATAGCTATGCTGCAAGTATTCAGAAACCATCTCACATGCAGTGGCACCACTTCTAGGCATTCCTGTGTGTAAGTTACCAACCCATACTCAGGGAGAAAGTCCCAAAGAAATGTGCCGCCGCCACCACCACCACCAATGTTGGGTTTTTGCTGTCCCTGTTGAGACCCATGAACTGCCTTTCTTCAGAATGGGATATTCTGGTTGATGATCTAGGTGCTTTTGTTGGATGAAATGCTTTGCTGCCTTCCTTTTCACTATGCTGTCTAGATGTCTTTTATTCCCTCACTTTCTCCCTCTTCATAATGCAACCCTCCACTCGATCAATAAGCATATCTCGATATTCCTTTACAGAATCCAATTCCTCAGAGAGTTGCTGCTAATCATCCTGACTCCATGTTGTGACAAACTGCTGATGGCCCTTTGGCAGAAATTCTGAAATTATGTGGGGGTCCAGCAAAGTGGCAAAATATATTCCTTATTGTTTTTAATGGACACTTTGAAAGAATATTGTTCAAAGCACGCTAACATGTGCTTTACCAGCTGGTGCATGTCTGTGTTGTTATTATGGTAAGATTCCTCAGCCATTCTCCTATTTTTTTCCTGCAATAAAAATATCAGTGGTAGAATTTCTGCCCCAATGCGACTCACCAGCATTGCTGCCTCCTCAAAGGGTTTCAGTAGCTCACATATATCGCCATTGGCTATATGACATAGAGGCTCCCTCCAAAGCCTTCCAGTTTTGCATGGTGTACTCTCTAATAGCCTTATTCTGCTCATAGAAATGCACTACTATGTACAGTGTGGAATTCCACCTGGTAGAGAACGCCATTTTCAACTGTTGGTGGGGTAGGGTATTATGCTCCTGCATGGAATATAGAGTGTTGTGTGCACTGTATCTGCACAGATTTTGGGGCATTAGTAAGCATCTCTTTGAGGGTTTCAGATTCTGCCAGGAATCTGGTCACAACTAAATTTACTACTTGGGCAAAGCAGGGCACATGCACCATATCACGTATTCTCAAAGCAGCGATTATGTTGGAGCCATTTTCATCAGACATAAAATGAGCTTTTAGGGAATGGGGTGCAAGTCATTCCTCTGTCACTTGCTCTAGCTTACTTAAAACAGCCAAGGCTTTGTGGGACTGTCTCCAAAAACTCTGCATGCACAAAGTGGTGACGTGCCGATGGTATGGACTATCCTGCTGCTGCCACCTTTTAATCACACTGAAGGAACCAGAAGTATGATTACTGACTGTCACCTGATGCTGTAAGCTAGTGTTACTCACTGTTGGTGCTGGAAGGGAAACCCAGTGAGCAGTCACAGTCAAATAGTCTGTCCTCTGCCCACTTGTCCACATATATGTTGTAAGGTGGATTTTCTTGCCATAAGCACTTTTCAGCCCTTTGCCAACCACACTAACCACCTGCTTGTACAATTCAGGCTCAGCATTCCTGGAAAAATAACTGCATCTTGGGATATGCCACCATGGAGCTACAAATTCATCAGTTCTCTGAAACTTCGGCTTTCTACAAAAGGATACAGCAACATGTCCACTGCCAACATCTTGGCAACCTTGCCATTCCACAGGTATACTTTGGGATTGTTTTTGTGAAGTTTTTGACTCCTTCCCAGGAACTCAGTAAGTGTGGGTTGACAGGACATGGATGAAGAACCCTGGAACTTTATTGCTTTAGCAAAATTACTTGAGGAGGTGGTGGAGGAAGAGCCAGCATGTGTAGGCAGTCTATGACTATTGCCATCTCCTATAGCAAATCATCATATTCATCTGCAGCAGGAGCCATAGGTGTTATTTGGAATGAAATAACTGTTGACAGTAGCACACTCTCTGAAACATAAATAACATCACTACTTCTCTTTTCTGTCCCTGAGTCCTGGGAACTTTTTGTAGGTTGTCTGCTTCTGCTAGTTGTTTCGCCTCTGACCTGCTGATCTCTCCCAGTCAGACCTGTGGTTGTGCTTCTGGTGGGATCTCATAAAGGAGGTGCCTAAGTGTGAGCCTGCTCCCCCCCCCCCACACTTACTTGCTTTTTGCACAGACAACAGATGGCAACATGCTTAGCTTTAGGATCCTGAGTTAAGTATCTTCAAACTGTGGACTTCATGGACTGAGGGGTTCCTGAAGGCCTGCTACTACTACTGGGGCTAGATGTTGATGCAATTCTACTACTGCTACTAGGTGTAAACGGTGCAACACTTCCACCAGCAACAGAGGCACTCATCATATATAACATTGTGGATGTTAATAACCTGTGTTGCTGTTGTTGTTGCTGTTGGGCACTCAACACAGGTGTGTGCGGCTGAGAGGGACTTGGTCTTGGAAGACACAATGATGCTGATGATGATTGATAGGGTGACTGTGTATATCTACCATCTTTACTTGTCCAGGGTCAGTTTTTATACTAGGTTTCTCAAACAGTTTATAGACAGACAAAGTGCTCCTTTTCAATAGTGGAAGATTCAGCCTTTGCCTTTCTGCTAACTTTATGGCCATGTCATCTATCTCGCTGATGCAGGATGCTGGAGAGATGTATTTTAGATCTGCATCATCATCATCATCATCATCAGTCATGATTAGGTCCACTTCTTGCACACTACCCTTATATTCCTCTAAGCCTTTAGAGGTATCAAACAATTTCTTTTTACTTTCACAAAGTTTGCTACAACTTTCAGGATAGGTGTTTTGGTGCTTGTTTGTCTCACTATCTGATGCAGAAGACTGTTCAACTGCTACATCTTCCTCTATTATACTATTACCATCATCAACACTAGAATGCAACTTGTAGTCTTCAGTGTTCTTCTTATATTTCTTCTTTTATGGTTCATTATTTGTACTGGCACTGGTAGTGCTGGACGTTTTGGTGGACCTTGACAAACTGCATCCTCCCTTGGAGGAGAGAGATCATCATCATTTATTGCAGACTCTGTAGCTGTGAATCTCAGGAATGATGTCCTAATTGTGACCATCAAATACCTGGAACACAGACAGTTAACCCGTTCAGTGCTAAATGGAACTTCAGAATGAGTTAAAATTTAACCTTTACTGATAAATTTTAAAAGGTAATAAAAAAACACAAATATTTTATATTTAAAATAACACAACTGTCTAAGAGCTATGTCTTGCTCTTTCAGTTGTATAATTTAGTACTAAGGGGGTAGTCACTACTCGAGTAAATGATTAGTTTAAGTGTTGATACCACATAGTAGTATATTCGCTAATTATGACAGAAGAAGACCTTATAGTCCATGTAAGAGAAACATGAACTCTAATATACCTCCCGGATTGGTTCTTCCCTCACTGGTACAGTCCCTAATATAAATACAGAGAAGGCAGATAGAGAGAAAAGAAAAGCACCTAGAGCTTGTGTAAGTGTATCACAGGCACTAAATACCTCCCGGGTTGGTGCTTGCTGCTCAGGTACACTCCCTCATCAAAAGTGGTTAGTACAACAGTCAAAACGCCTAGAGCCCATATAGCTAATACAGACACTAAATACCTCCCGGTTTGGTTCTTGCCGCCCCGGTACTGTCCCTATCTACAAAACGCCCTACTTAGTACTGTATTCACTACACAGTTATAGTCAAGCCTAATAAAGTGACTGGTATCAAAGTTTTTGAACTACTGTTTTTTTTTGTATAATATTTTTTATTGAGGACACAGTTGGGTCAACTGAGACAGAATACACATACTGATTACAATATTAAGAAACATTATACATAGTCAGCAAGGGAGAAAGTGATAGAATCAGACTATACCATATGATAGCGGTTACATTAGAATATTCAGTTGCCCCGCCATATCCACAAGCATTTTACATAAATTTTTTAAACTTCTAACTAGGAAAAAAAAAAAAAAAGGGAAAGAAGGAAAGGAAAAAGAAAGGGAAGGGGATTCCCGAGCTCCCTCCAAAACCCCAGAAACAGGCCCATCATGCACTAAATATGTGAGGCCGTCCATGCAGAAGAGTCTCCAAATGTGTCCAACCCAACGCCAGCAGCATCAGAAGCCTCTTTAAAGACCCAGGACGACAACTAAGTGGACAATAAAACTCCAGGATCAGCTGACAACCATGGTTCCCAGATATCGTAGAACTTCCTTGGGTGTCCATCTATGTAGACAAAGGAGTTTAAAATGTGGGATATTTTTATGGACCAAAGCTGTCTAGCTTGGAGCATTCGGGTGCTCTTCATCCAGGCCATGGCCACCACCTTCCTGGCCATAATTAAGAGTTCCCTGAGTAGCCTAACAGTCGGACCACAGTGCAAGTCATCTGGAAGTATGGATAGAATGCAAATTTTTGAAGTGAGAGGAATAGGTCGCAGGAGAATTTGTGATATAATTTCCATTATTTTGGCCCAAAAGTCTGCCAGAACCCTTCAGCCCCAGATTAAGTTTGAACTACTACTTTACTCTCACGTCCCTGCACTGCTCCACCTTTCACCCTCCCCCTGCACCCTGCGTTTGCTGGACATTACTCAACTACTGTGTGTGTTTTTACTCTACTGTACAACAATAGAACTGATGGAGTGTGATGTCTTGCCTTAGCCCAGTCAGCTGTCTGTCACCTAATATATTTAGTTGTTTGTTTATTTTGTATTTTTATTTATTTTTTTATATTATTACTATTTATTTTATTAATTAACATTTTATTAATCGCAGAAGAGGCTCACACATGTTATAAAAAGACAATAGGATCAAAATTGTATTACAGATATGTTAAGCACATTGTCAAAATGGTACTAGTATGAGCATTGTGAAACCCCGTCTGCAATTCATTTTCCGTTTCCACTCTCCAAAAAAAAATCCCTAAACAACCAATCTCTAAAACAAGCCCTAATCCCCCTCCCTAGCCTTCCTCCCATACTAAAGCCACTCACTGGATCAGGAAACCCGGCAGCCTAGGCCCACCCACCCACCGGCACCCAGGCGCACGACCACAAGTCCCCCACCACAAAGCTGTCAGGCCAGACCATCCAGAGCTGTCTGCCAAACATGCAGCAAGCTGTATATATAGGTCACTATGTGGGGAATGGCTGTGGAATGTGATGGGCCACCAAGCATTTGTCCCAGATTCTGTGAGTGTTGGATCACAGATTCCCAGAAGTCCATGACTCTGGAACATGACCAGATTATGTGTAGAAAGTCAGCCCCCTCCGACCACACCTGCACCATGTACAGTCGGCTCGACCACCCATTTTGCATAATCCTATCGAGAACCTTCAGTTGAATGAGTTGATGTCTGGTAGAGGTGGCATCTGTTGCCGTATTATTTAGGGCCGCCCCATTCCCAGTCCTCAAAGTCTTCCAGGTCACTCTCCCCCAAATTCTTGGTGTAGCGGTTGGAAGGATTTTAGTGTGCCCCTGTCATATAGTTGACCTATTGTAGGGATCCCATACATGGTCCAAACCTGACCAAAATCAAAATCTTGTAAGTGAGTGAATGCTGCCACACCCCAAAGAGGTGCAGAGAGGTCAACCCTCTCAAAGCCCATGGAGAGAATTGCATACTGATCTGACCACCTTAGTCAGATCTCTACTCAGAGAGAGGTAATGAGTGGTGTCATAAGAATTGTCCAGGGATACTGTCTCTAGGCGTATGAACCTGAAGTTAGTATCAGCAGAAGCATAGGCCAAAACCATCAAGCTTTGTGTAGCCAAATAATATCTATAAAAGTCTGGTAGGGCAATACACCCTGCACCCTTAGGGCATGTAAGAGTGGCCAAACCTGTCCTAGGTCTACCACCCCCCAGATAAAGAAAGAAACAAAGCTATCGATTTGTTTAAAGTATCGCTTGGGAATGGCTGCAGGGGTGTTACAAAAAATATAAAGAAATTTAAGAAGGAAGATCATATTTATCAAAATATATTGGCCTATAACATTAAGGGGTAGAGTGAGCCACAAGTGAGGTTTCTCATGCAGTAGTGATATCACGTGTTCCAAATTAAGTTTCAGGAAGAGAGAGTCATTGTGGATATCTTCACACCCAGGTGTTTAATCTGGGATGCACAGATTTAGGGTAAGCAGGAGCCCTCCAAAGGCCCCGACAAGGGATCTATAGGAAACATAGAGGACTTTGACCAGTTTATGGACAGGCCAGAGTACAACCCGAATTCATCAATGGAAGAAAGAACCCTATACAGAGAGTTGTGTGTTTCTAACAGGAAAAGAAGTATGTCATCTGCGTACAGCTCCAATTTATCCTCCCTGGATCTTATTCAAAGTCCCTGAATCTTCTCATTGTTACGGGGTCTAATGGCCAGGGGTTCCAGAGCCAGGGCAAAAAGGCCTGGTGACAGAGGGCATCCCTGTCTCATTTCCCTTGACAAGAAAACATTGGAAGTAGTTGTGCCTGTTGCTACTCTAGCTGTCAGCCCGGCAGATAATACTTTGATCCATTTAATGAACCACGGACCAAAACCAAAGCCCTCCAAGGTTTCCACAGGTAGGCCCACTCGACAGAATTGAAGGCCTTAGTGTCGGCAAGAGAGAGTACAGCTCTGTTACCTCTATTGTCATGCATCATCTGCAAGTGTGTGTACAGTGTGTACAGGTGGTATGATGTTGATCTATGGGGCATGAAGACTGGCTGGTCTGTATGAATAATAGAGACAATCACCTGTCTAAGTCTGTTGGCCAGTATCTTCACCAGGATCTTAGCTTCAGTGGTAAGGAGAGGACTGTTCTAGAGCCCCTCTAGCATGGATGGGATCTCGGACTCAGGAAGACCTAGACAGATGGTGGTGGTAGGGGACTCTATTATTAGGAAGACAGAGAGGGTAATCTTTCACCAGGATCGCTACAATCGAACAGTTTTCTATCTCCTGGGAGCTCATGTTCAACATGTGGCAGATCAGGTTGATAGATTGTTGGGGGGGGGGTCATGACCCGGCTCTCATGGTACATGTTGGTACTAATGGTAAAGTCAGTGGAAAATGGAGGTCCATTAAGAAGGATTTCATGGACTTAGGATATAAGCTTAAGCAGAGGACTTCTAAGGTAGTGTTTTCTTAAATACTACCTGTGCCACGCACTACATTAGAAAGGAAACAGGAGATTAGGGAGTTAAATGCATGGCTAAAGACTTGGTGTAAGCAGGAGGGGTTTGGGTTCCTAGAGCACTGGGCAGCCGTTTCCTGTGGGGCAATCTTTATAGTCATGATGGATTGCACCTTAACGGAACGGGGGGCCACGGTGCTGGGTGTTAGAATGGTTAGAGGACTGGAGGAGATTTTAAACTAGAAAGGTGGGGTGCTGCAGCACAGGATGGGGAAGGTAGTATAATTAAGAAATGCGATTAGAGAAGGGGCATGGGGTGGAGAGGGGGAATGGGCTAGTTCATCTAATATGGAGTTGCCATTGTTACAGCCTGATAAAAGACAAATACATTTGACAAAGAATAAAATCTTTAAGAATGGCAAAAAGATAAAATGTATGCATGTAAATGCTCGTAGTCTGCTGGTAAGATGGGGGAACTAGAAATGATTGCAATAGATGAGCAGTATGATATAATTGGTGTGTCTGAAACCTGGTTAGATGATACATATGACTTAGCAGTCAATCTAGAGGGTTATTTGCTTTTTAAGAGGGATAGGGTTAATAAAAGGGTATACCTTAAAACCTAGTTTAAGGGAAGATATAAATGAAGGTTCCAATGAAAAGGTAGAGGCTCTGTGGGTTGAAATACACACTGTGGGTACACATAATAAAAAGATGTTAGTGGGGATTTGCTACAAGCCACCTAATATTGGAGAGTTGGAGGAAGCCCAACTTTTACTCCAAATGGAAAAGGCTTCTAGGTCAGGAAAAGTAATTATAATGGGAGATTTCAACTATCCTGAAATTGACTGGAGCAATATGACTTCCGGCACAACAAATTATTTTTTAAGTATGATTAATGAGAAGCCCACTGGAAAAGAGGTCTTGCTTGACCTAGTGCTCCCAAACAATTCTGACATGATAAACAATTTAAAAGTAAGGGGACATTTGGGGAGCAGTGACCACAATATCGCATCCTTTGAAATGTGTTCTGAGAAACCCAGTAGCAAGTGTTTAACCAAAAAAGTCATGCAAATCAATGTTTCATCAGGGATTGGGCCTAACACAAGTCTTATTTCCTACAACAAATCAATGTTTCCTCAGGGCTTGGGCATCTAAAAACAAATGTTACAAATCCTCCTCTACAAAATACTCTATCACGTCAAGTATCAGTCTACCCCAGTGGCAGCTTATGTCAGGGGGTATCACGGTGCCCGTGATTCGTGCTGTTCTGTGTCTGTCACTTGCTGAGTATTCCTGATTGGCTGTCTGCTATTAGCCCTCCTCACACAGCCTTTTTAAACCCAGGTTGAGCACTTCCAGGTTGCCCTTTCATGGTGTTTCTGACTTCACTTGGCCTGACCTGCTGTCAGGCTTCTGGGCCTGCTGTTCCTGCTGTTCTGGCTGTTTCTGCTGATCCTGCATTCCGGTGTTCCAGTGTTCCTGTACGCTAGTGTTCCGGTGTTCCTGTGTTCCAGCACCTAGCGGGTTAATCTTACTGAGTTCCTGAGTCTCCTGCCTGCCGCTTCTCCAGCCGGTTCGCTCTCCACCGGTGGTTCCGGTGGTTCCAGTGGTTCCAGTCATCTGCCAGTGCTTCAGCCTCGTCCCGGTGGACTCCCCGTTGGAGTGTAGGGCTCCTGCTCTAGCCCGTCGCTCCGGCGACATTGTTCTTTTCACTGCTGCTTAAACATTGTTGGTTCCAGCGTGCGGACGCTGGTTTACTCCATTAAACCTGGTTGCGAGATACACTGTTGGTTCCAGCGTGCGGACGCTGGTTTACTCCATTTAACCATGGTGGCGACATCTACTGTTGGTCCCAGCGTGAGGACGCTGGTTGACTCCATTAAACCTGGTTGCGATATACACTGTTGGTTCCAGCGTGCAGACTCTGGTTTACTCCATTAAACCCTGGTGGCGACATTTGCTGTTGGTCCCAGCATGAGGACGCTGGTTTACTCCATTAAACCTGGTTGCGATATACACTGTTGGTTCCAGCGTGCAGACGCTGGTTTACTCCATTTAACCCTGGTGGCGACATTTACTGTTGGTCCCAGCGTGAGGACGCTGGTTTACTCCAGCCTACTACAGTGTTCCTCAGGCTGCCCTGCCCGGTATTGGTAAGGCCGGGAGAACCTTGTACATTACCATCTTTAAGGTTGCCTTACCCGGTATTGGCAGGGCCAGTAGAGCCTACGCTCAGTACTCCTTTGGGCTGCCTTGCCCAGTATTGGTAAGGCCGGTAGAACCAGTATATGTCATCTCATGGTTGCCTTACCCGGTATAGGCAAGGCCGGTAGAGCCTGTTATTGCTACTGTCACTTGGGTTGCCTTGCCCGGTATTTTAGGCTAGGACCTATTGTATGGACTATTATTGTTGTATTGTTATGTATGTTTACCCTATGGGGATTGCCTTAACTTTTCAATAAAGTTAAGTTTTTACCAAACCTTAAGTCTGAGAGTCTTCAAAAACCGTGACAGGGGGTCCCTGTCTCTATTACTTTACGTATACGTTTCTTATTTTATGTGTTTATTTTTTTTATTAACTGTCCCCCAATACCAGTCCACAAAGCCCCCCAAAACAAATTCCCTGTTTAATTGATTCTTTCCCCAGACTCCACCCACCAACACAGGCACCCTCCTCAGGCCCCTTTTATACCATGTCTTATGGGGGGGGTTAATTGTATTTAGTTTTTATTTTTTCATTAACTGTCCCTCCAATCCCAGGAAACACCCCCCCCAAAAAAAAAATTCCCTGCTCAACTGATTCTTTCCCCACACTCCACCAACACAGGCATCCTCATACCCCTTTTATACAATGTCCCTGTGAAATAAAATAACATTTGCTATGTGTTATATGTACATTCAGTGTTCCCTTTGATTTCAATGGAATGAGCTAGGTGAAAAAAGCAGAAAAACGTCTCTTGTTGCGTGAAAGTATAGGTCTTGCTATTACTGAACTAAGTTCCTTATTGGGTTATTAATATCAGGTCTAGGCGCTTTGTTCACCAGAACATTTTCCAGTTTCTTTTGGACTTTGTCTTCATATACATGATGGAGGAAATTATGTGGCTTTGTCTGCTTGCCCATTGCCTGTCAATGTTGCTTCCTTTGTAGTTAAAGAAGCAAAGAATGTGTTTAAGGTGTCAGCCATAGCCTTATTCTCACACGAATCAATTCACCTGTCTCATTTTTAAGAGGACACATATCAACCTTAATATTTTTGTTCTTAATATAATTTTAGAATTATTAAGGATTTTTCTTGCTCTCATTTGTACTATTTCTGTCATTTTTCAATTTTAGTTAGCTTAATTGCTTGTTTGCAGATTTTATTATATTCTTTAAATTTTGCATCTGACCCGTCTGACTTAAACACTTTAAAAGCCTGCTTCTAATTTCCCTGCAAACCTCATTATTAAGCCAAAATGGTTTCACTTTACTCCTCTTGTGCTTATTGTCCAATGGTATATATTGATGTGTGTATTTATCTAAGAACATTTTAAACAAATCCCATGATTCTTGTGCATTTTTATTTTTGAAGATTACATCCCACCTTCCCATCCCTTAATTTTACTTTTAGCTTTTTAAAATTGAATGTTTTGGTTAAACCCTTGCCATTAGGTTTCTCATAACAAATCTCAAAGGATACCATATTGCGGTCACTACTGTCTAAATGTTCCTTTTCCTGTATACTTTTTATTATGTCAGAATTGTTTGAGCACCCTAAGTTAAGCAAGTCCTTTTCTCTAGTTGGCTTCTGTACTAGTTGGGACATAAAATTGTCATTAATCATACTTAAAAAAATGATTTTCCCTTGTTGTGCTGGAAGTCGTATTGCTCTAGTCAATTTAAGGATAGTTAAAATCTCCCATTACATTTCTTGACCTAGAAGCCTTTTCCATTTGCAGTAAAGTTGTGGGGGAAGGGTAGAGTTGTAGTTGAGGGCAACTTTGGTAACTGTGTAACATCTAGCAGGAGATAAAACTATCAGCATAAGAGAAAGGCCTAAGCTGACTCTCACCAGTAAATGTTTCAGTTTGTATGAAGCTCTTGCAGAGTACAGTTTAGAAAATATATTATTGCAGAGGGTTGATTACTCTAGAAGCCAGGAGAATAGCCATTCCATTTTAGATAGACAGTGGAGAAGGCAGAAACAAATACAAGTAGGCAGAGTAATCTTGCTAGGTGTTACGGTTTTCAGACACTCAGACCAGGGTTAGAAATAAAACACAGTTTTATTAAAATAAAATAAGGAATAGCGCCCCTGAGGGCCAGAATCGGTAATACAGTACTGAGTAATATACAGGCTCAATGTAGCAGGAGCAAGTAAAATATAGCATAAACACAATAAAGGGTTAACACTCAAGCTGGTAGTCAGTCTCTGTGATGGTGATTAGCCAACGCCCGGTACAACAACAGTCCCAGTAGTAGTAGTGCAGCAGCTAGCTCAAACAGAGCGACCGAACTGAATCACAACCAGATCTCGGTCTGGAAATGCCCTGGAGTATAGAGTAACCAACTGTAGCAAGAGCCAATGCCCCTAAAGGGGTGTAGCAACGAAGGAGAGAAACTACCTGAGCCAATGGACCAGAATTGGAAGCACCACTGGTGCGGTAGGAGAGGAACACTGCGAGTGCCAATGGTACCTGAGCCTAGCACCCCTTAGGTGCTGTAACGGAGGAAGCACTGCCCAAGCTGAATACTAAACACAATGTACTACCAAGTGCGGATGTATGGAACCACACAGTGAGCCAAGGCACCCTTCCAGTGCCGACACGGAGCTCACACTGCCAGAGTATCGGAATGCCCCTTGCACCACACGGCGCAACACTACTGGAAAATGGCACCAAACAGGTATACAACTCTGCAATGTAAAGCTAGGCTCGGTATGTAGGCAATAGCTCAACAGGTGTAAAGGTGGCTCAGTATCGGAGGCAACATGCTTGGCAGGCGCATGCAACAGGCTTGGTAAACGGATGCAACCGGCACAGCAAGTGTTCAGACTGGAACAGACACAACAGCCACAGCTCGGTAGTAATCTCTCACAGGCTCAGTAAACGGAGGTAACCAACAGGCTCAGAAACGGAGGCCACAGAGTAACGAAAGTGTGATCAGTTGGTGCTAGCTACGAGCAGGCTCATAATGTCGCCGGGCTGAAACAAGACGCAGAACTGGAGGGATCACGGAGCAGGAACATCAGCCAGAGATGGTCGATCACGGAGCAGGAACGTCAGCCGGAACCGGTCGATCACGGAGCAGAAACGTCAGCCGGAACCGGGTCAATCACGGAGCAGGAAGTCAGCCAGAACCAGGTCAATCACAGAGCAGGAACGTCAGCCAGAGCCGGGTCAATCACGAAGCAGGAAGTCAGCCAGAACAGGGTCAATCACAGAGCAGGAGCATCAGCCAGGGCCGGGTCAATCACGGAGCAGGAAGTCAGCCAGAACCGGATCAATCACGGAGCGGGAACGTAGTCAGACGAGCCGAGTCGGTACACAGGAATACAGGATCACAGCAACAATAGCGCAGGCACAGGAACACCACGAAAGGGCACCTGACAGGTGCCATAAAGCCCAATATAAAGGGACACCCTGGGCAAGTCAATCAGCTTCCTCCAATGGACGAGCACCAGCACAGAGAGTGACAGGCAAGCACGGGCACCATGATAGTACCCCCCTCTCAAAGACCCCCTCCCCTGGCAGAGGGCTTGGGTTTCTGGGGATATTTAGAGTGAAAATTGCGCATTAATCTTGGAGCATGAAGGTCCCTCTGGTCGACCCAAGAACGCTCTTCGGGCCCATAACCCTTCCAGTGGACCAAATATTGCAATTTGCCTCTAAACCTCCTGGAGTCAATAATACTTCGTACTCCTCCTGGACTTGAACATCCACCGGCCCAGGAACCACCGGAGTGGTATTATAGCGGTTGCACACCAAGGGCTTCAATAGTGACACATGGAACACATTGTGAATGCGCATAGATGCCGGGAGTTCCAGTTAACCTTTACAGATAATCTTGAACGGACCAATGAACTGGGGAGCCAATTTGTTGTATGGCACTTGCAGATTAAGATTTCTGGAGGAGAGCCATACCCTGTCCCTAACCTGGAAGGATACTGCTGGCAGCCGTCTGCGATTGGCATGCCGCTGATGTCGCTGGATGGACTGGCTGAGGGACCTCTGCACCTGTGCCCAAGTGGAGTGGAGCTGCTCAATATGCTCGTCCAGAGCTGGAATCTGTTGAGACTGAAATGAGTCTGGGATCAGACATGGCTGGAACCCATAATTAACGAGAAATGGAGAGCTCCCAGACGATGAGTTAACTGCACAGTTCCTGGCAAACTCTGCCCACGGCAACAGGACGGCCCAATTATCATGATGATTGGCCACAAAGCAGTGCAGAAACTGCTCCAGTCCCTGATTGGCACGCTCAGCAGCCCTGTTGGTCTGGGGATGGTAGGCAGAGGAGAAGGATAGTTGTATGCCCATCTGGTTACAGAATGCCCTCCAGAATCTTGACACGAAATGACTCCCTCGGTCCGATACTATAACTCTGGGAACCCCGTGCAAGTGAAATACTTCTCTGGCAAAAACTACTGCCAGCTCCTGGGCCGAAGGAAGCCCAGCAAGGGATACGAAGTGAGCCATCTTAGAGAACCTGTCTACCACCATCAGCATAAACGTATAGCCCTTAAATACCGGCAATTCACCCAAAAATCAATAGAAATGTGGGACCATGGGCGTTCACTATTGGGTACTGGTTGGAGCAGACCCACAGGGAGATGTCTGAGGGTCTTAGTGCGGGCACAGGTGGCACAGGCAGCAGTAAATGAGGAACAATCAGCTTTCATGGAGGGCCACCAAAACACTTGTGAAAGAGACCATATCAACTGATCCCTCCCTATATGCTCAGCTGCTTTAGATGAGTGGTAGGTCTCGAGCAAACGGGTACGGAAAGGCTCACCCACAAAACACTTGCCAACTGGGGTTTCTGGAGGTGCCTGAGCTTGGGATGCCAAAATTTGCTCCCCCAGTGGCGAAGTGATACTGGTGCGAACCATTGCCAGAATCCTATCTGGCTGAATAACAGGTACCAGGGCTTCATCCCTCTCAATGTCAGAGCTAAACTGTCTGGATAAGGCGTCTGCCCTAACGTTCTTAGAACCAGGCAAGTAGGATACTATGAAGTTGAACCTTGACAGGAATAGGGCCCACCTAGCCTGATGGGAGGACAGCCTTTTAGCCTCTGAGAGATAAATCAGATTTTTATGGTCTGTAAGAATTAACACCGGGGTTCTTGTGCCTTCCAACAAATGTCTCCATTCCTTTAACGCCAAGATGATAGCCAACATTTCCCTATCACCAATCTCGTAATGGCTTTGGGCACTATATAGTTTTTTGGAAAAGAACCCACAAGGCCTCAGGTTACCACCCTCTTTGGGGCGTTGAGAAAGAACTGCCCCTACCCCAACTTCAGAGGCATCGACCTCTAGCGTAAACGGCAGGGTGGGACAGTATAGGAGCGGAGGCAAATGCAGATTTAAGAGTCTCAAAGGCCACTTCAGCTGCCTCAGTCCATTGAGAGGGATTAGCGCCCTTGTGGGTGAGGTCAGACAGAGGTTTTACAATGGTAGAAAAATTTTGAATGAATTTTCTGTAATAATTGGCAAAGCCCAAGAATCGTTGGATAGCTTTTAACCCTTTGGGCCTTAGCCATTGTAGGACTGCGGCCAATTTTTCTTGATCCATGGCAATGCCATCCTTATAAATCACAAACCCCAGGAAGGGTACTTTGGAACTATGAAATTCACATTTCTCTAACTTACAGAACAATTTGTTCTTGCATAAGTGGAGCAGGACCTCTGACACATCCTGGATGTGTTGGGTTAGGTTAGCAGAGTGAATCAAAATATCGTCAAGGTATACAACTACACAGGACTGTAGCATGTCACGGAGGATATCATTGATGAACTCTTGAAATACGGCAGGTGCATTACATAATCCAAAAGGCATCATTAAATATTCATAGTGTCCTGACCTAGTATTGAATGCCGTTTTCCACTCATCTCCGGCCCTGATCCTTATCAGGTTGTAGGCGGCTCATAAATCGAGTTTAGTAAATATGGAAGAGCCATTCAGCCTGTCAAACAACTCAGTAATGAGTGGTATGGGGTACGCATTTTTTGCCATAAGCTTATTTAGTATCACGGTGCCCGTGCTTTCCTGTCAGTCTCTGTGCTGGTGTTCGTCCATTGGAGGAGGCTGATTGTCCTGCCCAGGGTGTTCCTTTATATTGGGCTTTATGGCACCTGTCAGGTGCCCTTTCGTGGTGTTCCTGTGCCTGCGCTATTGTTGCTGTGATCCTGTATTCCTGTGTACCGACTCGGCTCGTCTGACTACTCTACGTTCCCGCTCCTTGATTGACCCAGTTCTGGCTGATGCTTCTGCTCTGTGATTGACCCGGTTCTGGCTGACGTTCCTGCTCCGTGATTGACCCGGTTCTGGCTGACGTTCCTGCTCCGTGATCCTTCCAGTTCTGCGTTCTGCTTCAGCCTGGCGACATTCTGAGCCTGCTCGCCGCTAGCACCAACTGATCACACTTTCGTTACTCTGTGGCCTCCGTTTCTGAGCCTGTTGGTTACCTTCGTTTACTGAGCCTGTGAGAGATTACTACCGAGCTGTGGCCGATGTGTCTGTGCCTGTCTTACACTTGCTGTGCCGGTTGCCTCCATTATACCGAGCCTTTGCATATGCTTGCCAAGCTTGTTGCCTCCGCTACTGAGCCTCTTTTACACCTGTTGAGCTATTGCCTGCATACCGAGCCTAGCTTTACATTGCAGAGTTGTATACCTGTTTGGTGCCGTTCTCCTGTGTGTTGCGCCGAGTGGTGCAAAGGGCATTCCAATACTCTGGCAGTGTAAGCTCCGTGTCAGCACCGGAAGCTCTCTGTGTGGTTCCATCCATCCGCACTTGGTTGTGCGTTGGCTCTAGTATTCAGCTTGGGCTCAGGTCCCATTGACACTCGCAGTGTACACTTCTACCGCACCAGGGGTGCTTCCTATTCTGGCTCCATTGGCTCAGGCAGTATCTCTCCTTGTTGCTCACCCCTGTAGGGGCATTGGCTCTTGCTACAGTTGGTTACTGTATACTCCTGGGCATTTCCAGATCGAGATCTGGTCGTGATTCAGTTTGGTCGCTCTGCTTGAGCTAGCTGCTACACCACTACTAAGGGCGTTGGCTAATCACCATCACAGAGACTGACTACCAGCTTGAGTGTTAACCCTTTATTGTGTTTATGCTATATTGTACTTGCTCTTGTTATATCGAGCCTGTATATCACTCAGTACTGTATTACCGATTCTGGCCCTCAGGGGCGCTGTTCCTTATTTCATTTTAATAAAACTGTGTTTTATCTCTAACCCTGTCTGAGTGTCAGAAAACCGTCACATTTAGTCCCCGGTAATCAATACAAGGTCGTAATTCGCCATTCTTCTTTTTAACAAAAAAGAACCCTGCACCTGCCGGAGAGGATGATTTGCGAATAATTCCCCTCTTGAGGGCATCCTCAATGTATTCCTCCATGGCCCTGTTTTACTCACAGGACAAAGGATATGTCCTGCCCCTCGGTGGCACCACCCCCGGGGGCAAATCAATAGCGCAATCATAGGACCTATGTTGCGGCAATGCGCTAGCCTCTCCCTTACTGAATACGTCACTGAACCTGCTATATTCAGTTGGCACGGAGGGAGAGGTACACATGATCTTTACCGGATGTGACAAACAGTGACCAGTGCAGTATTCAGACCACGACTTGACCTTGCACCTTTGCCAGTCAAACTGGGGATTGTGCAGTAATAACCATGGGAACCCCAGAATGACCGTGTGATGGGGTGAGTGTATGATCTGGAAACACACCTCCTCCCTGTGGAGAGCCCCAATTGCCATAGTGATAGGGGTTGTTTCCATAGTAATGAAAGCTGGTTCAAGAGGTCTGCCATCAATGGCCTCAATGGCTAGTGGAATATCTCTTTTAGACAAAGGAATATTATACCGTTCAGCGAAAGCACGGTCCATGAATTAACCTGCTGCGTCTGAGTCTACCAGAGCTAGTACTTCCACAGCTTGGTCGCCCAAAACAAAACTCACCTGGATGGTGGGTTTTTGAGTACAGGAGTCTGGGGACAATTGTACACCACCTAGGGCCTGTCCCCCAAGGTACCCTAGGTGAGTGCGTTTCCTGGCCGTACCGGGCATGTGCATAAGACGTGCCCATCTTTGCCACAGTATAGGCATAAACCCTGCCTCCTTCGTTGTGCCCCCTCTTCCTTCGAAAGTCTGGTGAACCCAAGTTGCATAGGCTCACTTGGTTCGGATACTTGGTCAAAAGGATTGGGAGGCGAGGGTGGGTTCAAAGGACTACCTTGCCCATAGCTTCTGGATTTCGCCCTTTTAGCCAAACGCCTCTCACGCAAGCGAGAGTCAATGAGCATAACATAATCGATATACTCGTCTAGGTCACTGGAAACATGTCTGGCAGCAATTTCATCTTTAATAGAATCCAACAACCCTTGGGCAAAGGCTGCCACCAGAGCCTCATTATTCCAGCCTACCTCTGCTGCCAGTATACGAAACTCTATGGCGTAATCGCCTACCGCACGATCGCCCATTTGTCTCGCCATCAATCTCTTGGCAGCAGAGGTGGCTCTCCCAGGTAACTCGAATACTCTCCGAAACTTCTTAACAAACTCATTGAAGTTCAGAGTACATGGGTTGGCATTCTCCCATAAGGGGCTGGCCCACGCCAGGGCCTTACCTGTTAATAGAGATATCATGAACCCCACTTTGCTACGGTCATTCGGGAAGGCATGAGGTGTCAGTTCTAAGAATATCTCTAATTGATTGATAAGCCCCCTGCACAGTGTGGGTTCGCCATTGTATCTTAACGGTAATGGCGCCACCGCCGTTAAACTTCTGGAAGGTGCAGCAAATTGCCCAGCATGATTGTCCGGTGTCGTAACTGAGGGGACCACCGGATTTTGGTTAGGCTTGTCGAGGTGCACCGTTCGTTCAAGTAACGTTTGTAAGGCCAATGCCAATTGGTCTAGGCGCTGTTCGTGAACATCCATTCTCCAGTGGATGTTTTGTGCATTACCTTCACCCTTACTGTCTGAGGTCATGGCCCTTTCGTACTGTCACAGTTTTCAAGACACTCAGACCAGTGGGCAAAAATAAAATGCAATTTATTTAAGAACAAAAATAATGACAGAGATCGCCCCCTAAGGGTAGCACTGTGAAATAGCGGAATAGCAGTAGTATGCACAGTATACAATAATACAGAAATGAACAGGCACTGAGTACTGGTATACAAAGTGTTAATAGAATAATCAGTCCGTCTCAGTTGTGTAGTTTGGCACGCCCAAGGTGTTAAAGGTGGAGAATACTCAACACCCACAGTCTGGAAAACTGAAGAAAATGTCCAGCAAAGAGAAACCTGCCTCCCACCTGCTGTACGGCAATAGTAGCCCCCACGGGCGTATGAATAGAGCGAGTAGACTGCCAGAGCTTGAGTGAATAGCCCCCACGGGCGTAACGAAGACGACTGAGTTACCGGAGCTGAAACCACTAGCCCCCACGGGTGTCGTGGATGGAAATGGATTGCAAGAGCTTGGCCAATAGCCCCAAGGCCTATGGAGATGACTTAGTACCAGAGCTTGAGCTTATAACCCAAACGTGCGTGATGGATTACAAGAGCTTGAGCCAATAGCCCCACGGGCGAAATAGAGAGACTGGATTGCAAGAGCTTGGATCAATAGCCTCCACTGGCATAACCACAGAGACATGCACAGAAGAAGCCAGAGCCGTGCGCCACCGGGCGTGGTAATGAGCTACACCGGACTGCAAGGAGAGAAACGGCTCAGCACAAGGCAACTCTCTGTATGGGCTGCGCGCCCCACTGGAACACAGCTCTGCATGGGTTAATGGCACTATAGTTGTAACACAGCTCTGCACGGGAGACAGCCCGATAGTAGGAACACAGCACTGCACGGGTTAACAGCTCAGAAGTTGGAACGCAACTCTGCACGGACAGACAGCTCGGTAGTTGGGACACAGCTCTGCATGGGTTAACAGCTCGGTAGTGAAACACAGCTCAGCAGTGATCAGCTCAGTGGCAGGAATCAGCACAGCGAGGAGCCATAATGAACAGCAAGAGCACGGTCACTATGTCGCCGTGGCGACAAGGCAGACAGGAATAGAGACCGGCCGCAGAGACCGGAACAGGTCACGGAGCAGGAACGTCAGCAAGCCGGGTCGAATCACCGGGCAGGTTCTCAGGCAAGCCGGATCAGGAAACGAGCAGGAACGTCAGCCAGGCCGGGTCAAATCACGGAGCAGGTACACAGGATCGTAGTCAAGGATAGCCAAGTCAGTACACCGGAGATCAGGAACACAGCACAGCAAAACTGGCTCAGGAACACCACGAAAGGGCAAATGACAGGTGCCACTAGCCCAGAATAAAAAGGTCACCAGGGGCGGGCCAAACAGGCTCAACAAATTGGAGCGCAGCACAAGTGAGACTGACAGCATGAGAAGCTGCACCGTGATAGTACCCCCTCCTCAAAGGCCCCCTCTCCCAGCAGGAGGTCTTGGCTTCTGGGGGTATTTAGAGTGGAAGTTGCGCAATAATCTAGATGCATGGAGGTCCTTGTGATCTACCCATGAACGTTCCTCAGGGCCATAGCCCTTCCAATGGACCAAATATTGCAACTTCCCCCTAAACCTCCTAGAATCAATGATGCTTTGTATCTCGTATTCCTCTTGACCCTGAACATCCACTAGCCCAGGAACCACTGGAGAGGTAGTGCAGCGATTCCATACCAAGGGTTTCAGCAGAGATACATAGATGCCGGGAGTTCCAAAGCGTAAGAAACAGGGTTCACTCTACGGATAACTTTAAACAGACCAATGAATCTGGGAGCCAGCTTATTGGAGGGCACCTGCAAATTGAGATTTCTGGACGAGAGCTATACCCTGTCCCCGACCTGGAAAGAGACCGCTGGCAGCTGCCTGCGATTGGCATGCCGCTGTTGTCGCTGAAAGGACTGACCTAGGGTCCTCTGAACCTGTGCCCAAGTGGAGCGAAGCTGCTCGATATGCTCATCCAGAGCTGGAATCTGTTGCGCTTGAAATGAGACCGGGAGCAGACACGGCTGGAACCCGTAGTTGATAAGAAACGGGGAGCTCCCGGACGATGAATTAACTGCACAGTTCCTGGCGAACTCTGCCCACGGCAACAGGTCGGACCAATTATCGTGATGATCGTTCACGAAGCAGAGCAAGAACTGCTCCAGTCCCTGATTGGCACGCTCGGCAGCTCCGTTGGTCTGGGGATGGTAGGCGGAGGAAAAGGACAACCGGATGCCCATCTGAGCGCAAAATGCCCTCTAAAATCTGGACACGAACTGGCTACCACGATCTGACACAACCACTCTGGGTACCCCGTGCAAGCGAAAAACCTCCTTAGCAAAAACCATAGCTAGTTCCTGGGCTGACGGGAGGCCAGAGAGGGGCACAAAATGAGCCATCTTAGAGAATCTGTCAACCACCATCAAGATAAACAAGTGCCCCTTAGAGACTGGCAGTTCCCCCAAAAAGTCAATGGAAATATGGGACCAGGGACGTTCACCATTAGGTACAGGTTGCAGTAGACCCACTGGGAGATGCCTGGGTGTCTTGGCACAGGCACAGATGGCACACGCTGCAGTAAACGCAGACCAATCGGCTCTGAGAGAAGGCCACCAAAATACTTGTGAGAGAGACCATATTAACTGATCCCTCCCAATGTGCCCAGCCGCATTAGAGGAGTGGTAAGTCTCAAGCAGACAGGTACGGAAAGACTCATCCACAAAGCACTTGCCAACTGGAGTTTCAGGGGGGTGCCCTTGCCTGAGATGCCAAAATCTCCTCCCTCAAAGGTGAAGTGATACTGCTACGCACTGTAGCCAGGATGCGATCAGGCTGAATGATAGGCACAGGTTCTTCCTCCCTCTCAATGTCCGAAGCAAATTGTCTGTACAGCGCATCTGCTTTGACATTCTTAGAACCAGGTAGATAGGACACTATAAAGTTAAACCGGGACAGGAACAGTGCCCACCTAGCCTGCCGGGAGGACAACCTCTTAGCTTCGGAGAGATATGTCAGGTTCTTATGTTCGGTTAGAATCAATACTGGGTTCTGAGTGCCCTCCAGAAGGTGACGCTATTCCTTAAGTGCCAGCATCGACTTCCAATGTAAATGGTAGGGCAGGGTTGGGGTGGGATAGTACTGGAGCTGAGGCAAAAGTGGACTTAAGTGTCTCGAAAGTGTTCTCCGCAGCCTCGTGCCATTGAGTAGCACCTTTACGTGTTAAGTCAGACAATGGTTTGACAATCGAGGAAAAGTTCTGAATGAATTTTCTATAATAATTGGCGAAGCCCAGAAAGCGTTGGATCGCTTTTAACCCTTTAGGGCGCGGCCACTGTAGTACTGCAGCCAACTTTTCCTGGTCCATAGCAATGCCATTAACTGAAATCACGAACCCCAGGAAGGGTACCTGGGACTTATGAAATTTGCATTTCTCAAGTTTACAAAATAGTTTGTTTTGCCGTAGTTGTGACAAAACCTCGGAAACATCCTTAACATGCTGCGTGGAGTTGGCAGAGTGAATTAAAATATCATCGTGATATACTACCACACAGGATTGCAGCATATCACAAAGGATGTCATTAATGAATTCCTGGAATACTGCCGGTGCGTTAGATAGCCCAAATGGCATAACCAGATATTCATAATGCCCAGATCTGGTATTGAATGCTGTCTTCCACTCATCTCCTGCCCTGATTCTGATTAGGTTGTAAGCAGCTCTGAGATCAAGTTTAGTGAAAATGGATGATGCCTTTAATCTGTCAAATAATTTGGTTATGAGTGGAATGGGTTAGGCATTCTTGGGCATCAGCTAATTCAACCCACGGTAATCGATACACGGCCTTAACTCGCCATTTTTCTTTTTTACAAAAAAGAATCCAGCACCAGCTGGAGAGGAAGACTTGCGAATAATCCCTCTCTTGAGGGCATCCTCTATGTACTCCTCCATAGCGCTAGTCTCCTCGCAAGACAGTGGATACGTGCAACCCCTAGGGGGCACCACCCCCGGGGCCAAATCAATAGCGCAATCATAGGGTCTATGTGAGGGCAATGCGCTAGCCTCCCCCTTGCTGAATACGTCACTGAATTTCTGGTATTCAGTTGGCAAGAAGGGGGAGGTATAACAAATTTTGACAGGATGGGACAAGCAGTTCTTGACACAGTATTCAGACCAAGACTTAACCTCACATCTCTGCCAGTCAAACTGCGGGTTGTGTAATAGTAGCCAGGGAAACCCCAGTATAACTGCATGATGTGGAAAACGAATTAGTTGGAAGCGTAAATGTTCCTTACGAAGGGCCCCAACAGTCATAGAAATAGGAATAGTCTCCATAGTGATGAAAGTCGGTTCAAGAGGACGACTATCGATGGCCTCAACGGCTAGTGGAGACTCCCTTTTGAGTAATGGAATCTTGTGTAATTCGGCAAAGGACTGGTCCATAAAATATCCTGCCACACCGGAATCAACCAGTGCCATGACTGATACCAAAAGGTCTGCCCAAGAAACTGCCAACTGTATGGTGGGTTTCTGTATGCAAGAATCAAGGGACTGCTGTACACCACCTAGGGCCTGTCCCTCAACGTACCCTAGGTGCATCCATTTCCCGGTTTTACCGGACATGTACGTAATAGGTGCCCAGCCTTGCCACAATACAAGCATAATCCCAGTCTTTTGCGGTTTGCCCGCTCCTCCTTAGTAAGTCTGGTGAATCCTAGCTGCATTGGTTCACTTGCCTCTGGGAACCATTCAGGAGGAATGGGAGGAGAGGGTGGGTTAAAAGGATTACCCTGCCCAATATTTCTGGGTCTTGCCCTTCTAGCCAACCGTCTCTCGCGAATGCGAGAATCAATGAGCATAACATACTCGCCACTGGGTAACTCCCTGGCAGCAATTTCATCTTTAATGGTATCGGACATGCCCTGAGCAAATGCTGCCACAAGTGCCTCGTTGTTCCAACCAACCTCTGCTGCCAAGGTCTGGAATTCAATAGCGTAATCGCCCAATGTACGCTTGCCTGCCGTATTTCCATTAACCTCTTGGCAGCAGAGGCAGTTCTGCCCGGAACCTCAAACACTTTACGGAACTGTTTTACGAACTCCTCAAAGTTCCGAGTGCAGGGTTTGGCATTCTCCCAGAGAGGGTTGGCCCATGCCAGTGCTCTGCCCATCAACAGGGAAATCATAAATCCGACCTTACTACGGTCATTAGGAAATGCCTGGGGCGTTAATTCTAGAAAGATCTCCAACTGATTAATAAAGCCCCTGCATAGGTTAGGATGGCCATCATATCTTAGTGGTAACGGCGCCGCCGCCGTTAGCCCTCTGGGAGGAGCCACATACTGATTGTCCGGTGTCATAACTGAGGGGACCACCGGATTTTGGTTAGGCTTGTCGAGGTGCACCGTTCGTTCAAGTAACGTTTGTAAGGCCAATGCCAATTGGTCTAGGCGCTGTTCGTGAACATCCATTCTCCAGTGGATGTTTTGTGCATTACCTTCACCCTTACTGTCTGAGGTCATGGCCCTTTCGTACTGTCACAGTTTTCAAGACACTCAGACCAGTGGGCAAAAATAAAATGCAATTTATTTAAGAACAAAAATAATGACAGAGATCGCCCCCTAAGGGTAGCACTGTGAAATAGCGGAATAGCAGTAGTATGCACAGTATACAATAATACAGAAATGAACAGGCACTGAGTACTGGTATACAAAGTGTTAATAGAATAATCAGTCCATCTCAGTTGTGTAGTTTGGCACGCCCAAGGTGTTAAAGGTGGAGAATACTCAACACCCACAGTCTGGAAAACTGAAGAAAATGTCCAGCAAAGAGAAACCTGCCTCCCACCTGCTGTACGGCAATGGTAGCCCCCATGGGCGTATGAATAGAGCGAGTAGACTGCCAGAGCTTGAGCGAATAGCCCCCACGGGCGTAACGGAGACGACTGAGTTACCGGAGCTGAAACCACTAGCCCCCACGGGCGTAGTGGATGGAACTGGATTGCAAGAGCTTGGCCAATAGCCCCACGGCCTATGGAGATGACTTAGTACCAGAGCTTGAGCTTATAACCCAAACATGCATGATGGATTGCAAGAGCTTGAGCCAATAGCCCCACGGGTGAAATAGAGAGACTGGATTGCAAGAGCTTGGATCAATAGCCCCCATGGGCGTAACCACAGAGACGTGCACAGAAGCAGCCAGAGCCATGCGCCACCGGGCGCGGTAATGAGCTACACCGGACTGCAAGGAGAGAAACGGCTCAGCACAAGGCAACTCTCTGTATGGGCTGCGCGCCCCACTGGAACACAGCTCTGCACGGGTTAATGGCACTATAGTTGTAACACAGCTCTGCACGGGAGACAGCCCGATAGTAGGAACACAGCACTGCACGGGTTAACAGCTCAGAAGTTGGAACGCAACTCTGCACTAACAGACAGCTCGGTAGTTGGGACACAGCTCTGCATGAGTTAACAGCTCGGTAGAGAAACACAGCTCAGCAGTGATCAGCTCAGTGGCAGGAATCAGCACAGCGAGGAGCCATAATGAACAGCAAGAGCACGGTCACTATGTCGCCGTGGCGACAAGGCAGACAGGAACGGAGACCGGCCGCAGAGACCGGAGCAGGTCACGGAGCAGGAACGTCAGCAAGCTGGGTCGAATCACGGGGCAGGTTCTCAGGCAAGCCGGATCAGGAAACGAGCAGTAACGTCAGCCAGGCCGGGTCAAATCACGAAGCAGGTACACAGGATCGTAGTCAGGGATAGCCGAGTCAGTACACCGGAGATCAGGAACACAGGAACACAGCACAGCAAAACTGGCTCAGGAACACCACGAAAGGGCAAATGACAGGTGCCACTAGCCCAGAATAAAAAGGTCACCAGGGACGGGCCAAACAGGCTCAACAAATCAGAGCACAGCACAAGTGAGAGTGACAGCATGAGAAGCTGCACCGTGATAGTTGTCCCATGCCAAGGCCTTACCAGTTAATAGAGATATCATGAACCCCACCTTGCTACGGTCATTCGGGAAGGCATGAGGTGTCAGTTCTAAGAATATCTCTAATTGGTTAATAAACCCCCTGCACAGTGTGGGTTCGCCATTGTATCTTAACTGTAACGGCGCCGCCGCTGTTAAACTTCTGGAAGGTGCAGCATATTGCCCAGCATGATTATCCGGTGTCAGAACTGGGGGGACCACCGGATTTTGGTTAGGTTTATCGAGGTGTACCGTTCGTTCCAATAAGGTCTGCATGGCCAGTGCCAACTGGTCCAAGCGTTGCTCATGGACATCCATCCTCCAATGGAGGTTCTGTGTATTACCGTCACCCTTACCGTCTGAGGTCATGGCCCTTTCGTACTGTTACGGTTTTCAGACACTCAGACCAGGGTTAGAAATAAAACACAGTTTTATTAAAATAAAATAAGGAATAGCGCCCCTGAGGGCCAGAATCAGTAATACAGTACTGAGTAATATACAGGCTCAATGTAGCAGGAGCAAGTAAAATATAGCATAAACACAATAAAGGGTTAACACTCAAGCTGGTAGTCAGTCTCTGTGATGGTGATTAGCCAACGCCCGGTACAACAATAGTCCCAGTAGTAGTAGTGTAGCAACTAGCTCAAGCAGAGCGACCGAACTGAATCACAACCAGATCTCGGTCTGGAAGTGCCCTGGAGTATAGAGTAACCAACTGTAGCAAGAGCCAATGCCCCTACAGGGGTGTAGCAACGAAGGAGAGAAACTACCTGAGCCAATGGAGCCAGAATTGGAAGCACCCCTGGTGCGGTAGGAGAGGAACACTGCGAGTGCCAATGGGTGCTGTAACGGAGGAAGCACTGCCCAAGCTGAATACTAGAGACAACGCACTACCAAGTGCGGATGTATGGAACCACACAGTGAGCGAGAAAGGACCTGAGCCAAGGCACCCTTCCGGTGCCGACACGGAGCTCACACTGCCAGAGTATCGGAATGCCCCTTGCACCACGCGGCGCAACACTACTGGAAAATGGCACCAAACAGGTATACAACTCTGCAATGTAAAGCTAGGCTCGGTATGTAGACAATAGCTCAACAGGTGTAAAGGTGGCTCAGTATCGGAGGCAACAAGCTTGGCAGGCATATGCAACAGGCTCGGTGTCACCTTTCGCGGCCGCCGCCGCTGTGTGCGGGTCCACCGTCGGACTCCTGGCGCTGTGCCTGTTTCCTCCCGCGGCCGCCGCTGCTGTATTCGGATCCACCGCCGGGGTTCTGCGCATGCGCTGGCTCTGACGGCTGTCCCAGCAGATGCGCATGCACCAGACTAGCAGCACCACTTGTCAGCTCCTCCTCTCCTTCATTGGGCATTGTCCTATGCCCAATGGGAGAGGATAGATTCCTGTTCACCCATTGGACATGTCATAAGTCCATTTGGGTTTTTGGCAGATTTTTGTTTCCTTTGGGCTGTGTTATAATAATAATAATAATAATTTGTGATTTTTATAGCGCTTTTCTCCCTGTGAGACTCAAAGCGCTTTACAATTCTATAAACAGACATAAAATGTAAGAGTTCCTTATAGTCACATGAGGTGACTGAATGCCTGATAAAAGAGATGGGTCTTTAGCTTTTTTTTAAAAGTCTGTAGTGATGGTGTCTCTCTGATTGAGGGTGGTAAAGAGTTCCAGAATGTGGGGGCAGCGTGGCTGAATGCCCGGGAACCTGAGGTTGTCTTTATTCTGGGCACTGACAGGAGGGATCTATTGGCTGACCGCAGTGAGCGGTATTGAATATAGGGTGTCAGGAGCTCTTTCAGGTACTGTGGGCCTTGATTATTTAAGGCTTTGAAGGTCAGCAGGCCAATTTTAAAATATGTTCGCCATTTAATTGGAAGCCAATGCAGGGAGTGGAGAACAGGTGTTATGTGACATGAGCGAGTTTTATTGGTCAGTAGTCTGGCTGCTGCATTTTGTACTGTTTGTAGGCGATGGAGTTCTTTTTCTGGGAGGCCCAAGTAGAGTGCATTACAGTGATCTAGATGAGAAGACACAAATGCATGGACTAATGTTGGCATATCATCTGGTGGAATTAAGTGTTGTATCCTGGCTATGTTTCTCAGATGAAAGAAGGCAGATTTTATTACAAAAGAGATCTGCTGTTTAAATGACAGTCCAGAGTCAATCATCACTCCGAGACTTCGTACCTCTGTTGAACTAATGAGTTCAGAGCCTCCAAGTTCCAGGCCAGTTGGGTGATCCTGAGATATTCTTGTTGCCCGGGGTCCCCTCACCAAGAGTAACTCTGTTTTGTCAGGGTTCACTTTAAGCATTCATCCACTCTATGAGGTCTGCTAAGCAACTGTTGATGAGGCATGTTGGGTCTTTAGCATCTGGAGCAAAGGAGAAGTAGAGTTGTGTGTCATCTGCGTAACAATGATATCTTAGGCCGTGTCTTCTGATGATGTCTCCCAGTGGTAGTAAGTAAATTGCAAATAGCATAGGAGACAAGATGGAACCTTGTGGAACTCCGCAGGCTAATTCTGTTGGTGCCGATGAGCAAGATCCTGATGTTACTCTCTGTGATCTACCAGTGAGGAAAGATTTAAACCAGTTAAGAACTGTGCCTCCTAGATCACAGATGTGCTGCAAGCGCGCTATTAAAATCCCATGGTCAATGGTGTCAAATGCAGATAAGAGATCCAGGAGGATTAGGATGGAATAATCACCTTTGTCTCTTGCCAAAAGGAGATAATTTAGCACTCGGACTAGCGCTGTTTCCGTGCTGTGGCGGCATCTGAAACCTGACTAGAAAGGATCAAAGATGTTATAGCTTGATAGATGGGCCTCCAGTTGAGTTGCCACTACTTTTTCAATGATTTTCCCCAGAAATGGAAAGTTGGATACTGGTCTGTAATTTGCTATGCAGTCTGGGTCTAGTGAGGGTTTCTTTAGGAGGGGTTTTACCACTGCTTGTTTTAGAGGATCTGGGAAGATTCCAGTTTTTAGTGAACACTCCACTATTTTTGTGAGGGCTGGGGCAAGGGTTTCAGTACATGCAGATATAAGACGAGTTGGGGCAGGGTCTAAGTCACATGTAGTGGGGCGCAACTTTTGCATGGTTCTTTTAACTTCCTCTATATCCACATTTGTAAAAGTAGACCATAAACTGGGGGAATCTGGTCTTACACTGTAGTAGTTCTGGTGGGTAACTGGTTGGCCTGCTATGATGGAGGCTCGGATGGAGGAAATCTTGTCTGTGACGAAGGTTGCAAATTCTTCACACTTATCTTGAGAAAAGTTGTTGAGTATATGCATGCATGCTGGTTTGCAGAGCCTTTCTACTGTGCGAAACAGTTGCCTGGGTCTGTTGCGGGAAAGTGTGATTTCGCGTGACAAAAATGAGGATATTTTCTGAGTTATCTTAACTTGATATTCATTTAAGTGATTGATAAGAGCAACTTTGTCCTCTGGGTCATGTGTCCTGCTCCACCTTCTCTCGAGTTTACGGCCTGTTCTCTTCAATTCTCTGATGGTGCTATCAAACCAAGGTGCATTATTGTGAGTTTTGATAGTGCATATGCGTGATGGTGCAATGCTTTCTAGGGTGTCCCTTATGGTTTTGTTGTAGAGTTGGACTAAGGAGCCAGGGTCTTCACAAGTGTCCATCAGTTTACTTAGATCCATATTTGATGTTACGTCCAGTGGGGTCACCCCTTTTAATGAGCGGTGTTTGACCAGGTTCTGAGGCTGTGGTTTGGCTGATTGTGATCCAATGGAAAAGTGTATGGAGTGGTGGTCTGACCATACAACTGGATTTACAGTTACTGGCGACATTTCTAGTCCACACTGGAACACTAGATCAAGTGTATGACCTTTTCTGTGGGTGGAAGTGGCAACTATTTGTATGAAGCCGAGTGCACTCATCAGACTGAGGAGGTCCTGCCCCAGTTGGGATAGTGTGTCATCAATCCAAGTGTTGAAGTCTCCCAATATAATCCATCTAGGATGTTCAAGGATTAAACCAGTCAAAAGGTCTGAGAGCTCTTGAAGAAATCTCTTTCCATCTCCTGGGGGTCTGTATATTAACAGTATCCGAAATCCTCTATCTATTGAGATGTTAGCAGCTACACATTCAAAAGATTGGGGTGTGTGGACTGATATTGGCCTGGGGTTTAAGGATGATTTGACACAAATCCTTACTCCACCTCCCTTGCATTCTTGTCTCGGTCGGTGGAACACTGTATAATTGCCTGGAACAGCTGCTGCTAGGATAGGCCCGCATTGTCATCTAGCCAAGATTCTGTAATGCACGCTAATTCACATGTTTCAATAAGGTTGGCGATAATAGCTGTTTTGTTCTTTATTGATCTGGCATTGCACAGGATTGATCTGATAGGACAGTCTTGGGGTTGTGAGTTCTTGCTCTGTACTTTGGAAACAATGCATCTTCTTATGGGGATCACACAAAGAGGTTTCCTTGATTTGAATGTGTGCTTTTTGTGGCTTCTGGATTGAATCACTTCAATTGGGTTTGCAGGCAGAAGTGGCGGAGTGGCTATGAGAGTGTCAGGAGATTGAACTTTAAGTTTTGATTTTCCACCACATCAGCCCCTGTGAGTGCCTTTGAAGATGCCAAGCGATTTTAAGGTAACCACTTGCGAGGGGCTGAGTGGAGAGACCACTTTTTGGGGTTGTAGGGAAAACAGATATGAGGCAGAATAGGTGATCATTCCCTCAGCAGTGAGGGGGTTAAAACAGCCTCTGAGTTTTACAGGGATGTCAGCTGTGGGGGATGATCACATTGTCCAGTTCTTTGGGATGCAGGCAAGTGTGAGGTGTGGAATTTTGCACTTCAGGATGCTTTGTAGATAACAGATAAGAAAGCATCCATGCAGGTCAGATTGCAGTTTCAAATATGTTTCAGTGAAATATATAGTTGACATTTTTTCTTTTTGTTTCTTTGTTTTTTTTTTTCGTCAATAAGTTTTCACAGTGTAGAAATTAAATCTGAGTATTGCTGAATAGATGATCAAATCCAAAACCCAATTAACTGGAGGTGAGTATAGGTGATCATTCCCTCAGCAATCATAGGGATAAAATAGCATCTAACTTTTGCAGGGATGTCAGCTGTGGGTGTTGGTCACATTGTCCTGTTCTATAGGATGCAGGCCAGTGTGAGGTGTGGAATTTTGCACTTCAGGCTGCTTTGTAGATAACATAGATAAGAAAGCATGCATGCAGGTCAGATTACAGGAGTTCAAAACCAGTGTGCTTCAGTGAAATATATATAAATATATATATTTCATCAATAAGTTTTCTGAGTGTTTAGAAATGAAATCTGAGCATTGCTGAATGGATGATCAAATACAAAACCCAAATAACAACTGGAGGAGAGTTAGTTTTATAGTTTCAATGTACCTTGTTTGTGGTGTTCCAGTGGAGTTATCTCTTCTTAGCAGAGGGTCCAGGGTAAGTATATTTCAATCCGCTGTATATCTCAGTGTTATAATGCCATCTGTTGAATTTTGGTAAGTCCAGGTATGTGGAATGTGGAGTAGAGCTTGGTGCTTGGAATATTTTTGGTGAATTTTGAAAGCAAGGAGGTTATAATGAAGGTAATTCCTGGAGAGGTCAGGAGCATGAGAAAAGTGTGGCAGCCAGCAGGGGCGTCTGACATGTGTATCAATGGGATTCAGGTCTGCCTCCTGGTTTCCATTGGTCTAGCTAGGTATTTAAGCACCAGTTGTCCCTTCAGTCCCTGCCCGTTCCTCGAGCTTTCTGCGTTTAGCTTCTAGTTTGTCTGACCTTCCCTGGCTCTCTGGTATCCTGATCCGGCTTTTCTGACCTTCCCTGGCTCTCTGGTATCCTGATCCGGCTTGTCTGACCTTCCCTGGCTCTCTGGTATCCTGACTTGGCTTGTCTGACCATTCCTGACTCTCTGGTATCCTGATCCGGCTTGTCTGATCTTCCCTGGCTCTCTGGTATCCTGACCCGGCTTGTCTGACCTTCCCTGGCTCTCTGGTATCCTGACCCGGCTTGTCTGACCACTCCCGGCCTTCTAGTTCCTCATTAGCATCCTGTTCCCCCTCACTTGACTCTTGGTTCTGGCTACACGGATCCCGGGTACTCTCATCCTGGTTGCACCCCGGCTCAACTGGGGTGGAACAATCTGGTTTCGCGACCAGCACCTTTACTCAGCTTCGGCTGCAGCAAGGGAGTACCTGGCATGCCGTCAACACACCCGAGCATCGCTCCCAAGCATCGAACTCAAGCATCTACCAGTTCCTAGGCCACGAGGGTTCCTACCCCCCGCGTGGTGACAGTTGGAACGGGCCATAAACGTTCCTATGGATCCTGCTGACCTTTCCCGGCTTGCCGCCAGGCAAGATCATCAGGAACAGATATTGGCCTCACATGCAGCACAGCTCCAGAATCTGGAACGTAAGATGGACGCCATGCTAGAGATGTTGCGCGCCTCTACCGTTCAGGCAGCCTCTCCCCCTACGCCAAGCAGTGCTTCCACTTCCGGGGTCTCAACACATCCTCCACCGGACTACGTGCCTTCCCGAATCCCTTTGCCTGAAAAGTTCTCTGGTCGCTCTTCTGACTTACGTGGATTCCTCAATCAATGCACGCTTCTGTTCAGGACCTTGCCTCAGTCCTTTGGCACCCACGCAGCGCGGGTGTCTTTTATAATCTCCCTCCTCAAAGGTGAAGCACTGGCCTGGGCCTCTCCGCTGGTAGAACAGCGATCACCCCTACTAGATGATTCAGAAGAGTTTATCGCTGCCTTGAGGGCGGTATTTGACATCCCAGGCAGAAGTGCCTCTGCTGAAGCTGCCCTTCTGGATCTGCGCCAAGGCCAAAGGACCGTTAGCCAATACGCGGTCGAATTCCGGACCTTGTCGTATGAGACCGATTGGGGTCAGGGGGCTCTTAGGGCGGCTTTCCGCCGTGGTCTCAATGAACTTCTTAAGGATGTCCTGACGTATCGTGACACTCCTGATGGCTTGGAGGATTTCATCACGCTGTGCCTAGATCTCGATAGACACATGCACGAGAGGCAACAAGAACGGGACCGGGGCAGAAGACAGCGTGGAATCCCCTCCTCAGCGCCAGCTGACACTTCACCCCTCATGAGACACCCATGGAGGTGGGAGGAGTCACGCGGCTCTCTGAAGAGGAGAGAAAGAGACGCCGCACACTAGGTCTATGCCTTTATTGTGGCCTGAAGGGGCACATGCTGCGGCAATGTCCTACCCGGCCGGGAAACACATTGGCTTAGCTCATCTCAGAGGCGGTTTGCTAAGCCTTAAGACCCAGCCTCTCTGCTCATCCTCACGCATCCATGTGCCTGTAACAATCCGGTGGTCCTCTGGAGTAGCCTCTGTTTTGGCTTTTATTGATTACGGCGCAGCTGGATTATTCATGGATCTTACTTGGGCTAGGTCTCTCTGTATTCCTTGCCGTTCCAAAGAACTGCCTCTCCTTGTCACTTCCCTTGATGGTAAACCGTTGGGCGATGGAAGAGTCACTTTAGAAACTGCACTGTTACAAGTCACTACTGGGGTTCTTCATACTGAAACTACGGCCTTTGACCTGGTGTATTCCCCTCTGGAGCCAGTTGTTCTAGGTCTTCCCTGGCTCCGTCGTCATGATCCCTTGATTTCCTGGAGACGCGGAGAACTTGTTCGGTGGGGTTCTTCATGTGCCACATCTTGCCTATCCCAGCCTTCGGTTAACCCCAGTTGTTCGGCATCTGCTACAGTGTCTTGTTCCACCGATCTACCCCTAGTCTATCTTGAGTACAGTGATGTATTCTCCAAGAAACGAGCCGAGACCTTGCCCCCGCATCGTGGATACGATTGCCGATTGACCTCCTTCCCGGCACTACTCCGTCTAAGGGTCGCACCTATCTCTTGTCCCGTCCTGAGATGACAGCATTGACTGAATACATTCAAGACAATTTAGCCCGAGGATTCATCCGCCCTTCAACATCTCCAGCCGGGGCTGGCTTCTTCTTCGTGGGCAAGAAAGACCGGGGTCTCCGACCCTGTGTGGACTATCGGGGGCTGAATCAGATTACTATAAAGAACAAGTACCCCCTGCCACTTATTCCTGAGCTCCTCGACCTGCTTCAAGGGGCAGCCTGGTTTACAAAGCTGGATCTCTGAGGGGCGTACAATCTAGTCCGGATCCGGGCAGGAGACGAATGGAAGACAGCTTTTAATTCACGTTTTGGGCATTACGAGTATCTGGTCATGCCCTTCGGGCTATGTAATGCCCCAGCTGTCTTCCAGGCTTTTGTTAATGACGTATTTCGAGATATGCTACTATCCCACGTTATCGTATATCTAGACGATATTCTAGTGTATTCCCCCACTCTCGCACTCCATAGAATACACGTCAAGGCCGTTCTTCAACGCCTCAGGGACAATGGACTGTACGCCAAACTGGAAAAATGTGAGTTTGAGAAGAACAGCCTACCCTTCCTTGGATACATCATATCACAATCAGGCCTGCGGATGGATCCCGCTAAAGTCTCGGTGGTTACTCAGTGGCTGTGTCCTACTGATCTCAGTGGAGTACAGCGCTTTCTAGGGTTTGCAAATTACTACAGGCGATTCATTCTGAGCTACTCCACTGTCATCGGACCCATTGCCTCCCTTACTAGAAAAGGAGCGAACCCTAGAACCTGGAGCCCTGAAGCCGTTGCAGCTTTCGCCGCTCTAAAGACCGCCTTCACATCTGCCCCTATCCTTCGCTACCCAGACATGACCAGACCTTTCGTCCTTGAGGTAGATGCCTCCGAAGATGGGGTTGGGGCAGTACTCTCTCAACGAGACCCAGTTACCAATGTACTCCACCCCTGCTCTTTCTTCTCCCGCAGACTATCAACCGCAGAACTCCTCGCCATGAAACTCGCACTTGAGGAATGGCGCCACCTTCTTGAAGGTTCAGGTATACCCTTTACTATTCTTACCGACCACAAGAACCTGCAATATCTTGAGAAGGCGAAGCGCCTTAATCCCCGCCAGGCCCGATGGGCCTTGTTCTTTACCCGGTTTCAGTTTACTATCACCTACCTTCCGGGAACTAAGAACATCAAAGCTGACGCCTTGTCCCGCCAATCTGTTACCATGCCTAATAAGGTGTCTCCAGAACCTATAGTACCCAGCACTAAAATCCTTTACGCCCTGTCCACTGCCACGCTGTGTGAGATCCAAAAGGCTCAGCAAAATGTAGATACCACCTGTCCTCCCGGACGACTCTTCGTTCCTGCTCTTTATCGAGTGGAGATCCTTCAATGGGCTCATCAGGCACCCACTTCTGGTCATCCTGGAATAACCCGGACACTCGATCTGGTCCAACGACAGTTCTGGTGGCCTTCTATGCAATCCGATGTCAATGATTTTGTCCGAGGGTGCCATCATTGTGCCAGAAACAAACGACCACACACCAAACCTACCGGTCTTCTCCAGCCTCTCCCGGTGCCCTCTATTCCATGGACGCACATTGCCATGGACTTTGTTGTGGACCTACCACCATCCAATAAAAACACAGTGATTCTGGTTGTGGTTGATCGGTTTTCCCGTCAAGCCCATTTCATCCCTTTGCCTAAACTGCCCTCGGCCCCACAGCTGGCTGATATCTTCCTCAGAGAGATTTTCAGGCTCCATGGACTACCCCTGCAAATAGTCTCTGATCGGGGCAGTCAGTTTACCTCACGGTTCTGGAGAGCGTTCTGTACTAGACTGGGTATTTCAGTTAACTTATCCACGGCCTATCACCCTCAAACCAACGGACAGACGGAGCGAACCAATCAGTCACTCAAACAATACTTACGTCTGTTCATTGGTCCCCTACAAGATGACTGGTCTAGTCTCCTCCCATTGGCCGAATTCGCCTTTAACAGCAGTCGTCATGAGGCACTCCAGTGCTCTCCCTTCTTTGCCGCGGTCGGCTTTCATCCTCGATCCCTGCCTTTATCATCCCCTTCCGGAGTACCTGCTGTAGACTCTCATTTAAACGACCTGGAGTCGCATTGGCTACGAGTACGAACCCGCTTGGTGTCAGCTGCCACACGTTTTAAGAAAGCAGCCGACCGACGTTGGATCCCTGGTGCATCAATCTCTACAGGCGACGAGGTTTGGCTATCAACCAAGAATCTCCGCCTCCAGCAACCCTCGGCTAAGTTTGGTCCTCTGTTTATCGGTCCGTTTCGTGTCCGTGACCAGCTCACTCCAGTGACGTTTGCCCTGGATCTCCCGTCCTCCCTGCGTATTCCTGACTCCTTTCATGTGTCCCTCCTGAAGAAAGTCCTTCGTACCCGCTTTTCTACCCCCTCCGTGTCTCCCCCTCCGGTGCTTGTTGATGGACAGGAGGAGTACGTGGTCCATCGAATTTTGGACTCTCGTGTTGTCCGTGGTTCTCTACAGTATCTTGTGGACTGGCGGGGCTATGGCCCTGAGGAGCGTTCCTGGGTTCCAGTTCCCGTCGTGCACGCCCCTGCCCTGTGCCGTGCCTTTCATCGGGCCTTCCCGTCCAAACCCGGTCGTCCGGAGGCCTCCCGTTGGGGGGGGTACTGTCACCTTTCGCGGCCGCCGCCGCTGTGTGCGGGTCCACCGTCGGACTCCTGGCGCTGTGCCTGTTTCCTCCCGCTGTATTCGGATCCACCGCCGGGGTTCTGCGCATGCGCATGCTCTGGCTCTGACGGCTGTCCCAGCAGATGCGCATGCGCCAGACGTGTTGTCCGGTGAGTGCTGACTAGCAGCACCACTTGTCAGCTTCTCCTCTCCTTCATTGGGCATTGTCCTATACCCAATGGGAGAGGATAGATTCCTGTTCACCCATTGGACATGTCATAAGTCCATTTGGGTTTTTGGCAGATCTTTGTTTCCTTTGGGCTGTGTTGCCCAATGGGATTCAGGTCTGCCTTCTGGTTTCCATTGGTCTAGCTAGGTATTTAAGCACCAGTTGTCCCTTCAGTCCCTGCCCGTTCCACGAGCTTTCTGCGTTTAGCTTCTAGTTTGTCTGACCTTCCCTGGCTCTCTGGTATCCTGATCCGGCTTGTCTGACCTTCCCTGGCTCTCTGGTATCCTGATCCGGCTTGTCTGACCTTCCCTGGCTTTCTGGTATCCTGATCCGGCTTGTCTGACCTTCCCTGGATGTCTGGTATCCTGACTTGGCTTGTCTGACCATTCCTGACTCTCTGGTATCCTGATCCGGCTTGTCTGACCTTCCCTGGCTCTCTGGTATCCTGACCCGGCTTGTCTGACCTTCCCTGGCTCTCTGGTATCCTGAACCGGCTTGTCTGACCACTCCCGGCCTTCTAGTTCCTCATTAGCATCCTGTTCCCCCTCACTTGACTCTTGGTTCTGGCTACACGGATCCCGGGTACTCTCATCCTGGTTGCACCCCGGCTCAACTGGGGTGGTACAATCTGGTTTCACGACCAGCACCTTTACTCAGCTTCGGCTGCAGCAAGGGAGTACCTGGCACGCCGTCAACGCACCCGAGCATCGCTCCCAAGCATCGAACTCAAGCATCTACCAGTTCCTAGGCCACGAGGGTTCCTACCCCCCGCATGGTGACACTCGATAAACGGAGGCAACCGGCACAGCAAGTGTTCAGACTGGCACAGACACAACAGCCACAGCTCGGTAGTAATCTCTCACAGGCTCAGTAAATGGAGGTAACCAACAGGCTCAGAAATGGAGGCCACAAGTAACAAATGTGATCAGTTGTGCTAGCTGCGAGCAGGCTCAGAATGTCGCCAGGCTGAAAAAAGACGCAGAACTGGAGGGATCACGGAGCAGGAACGTCAGCCAGAGATGGTCGATCACGGAGCAGGAACGTCAGCCGGAACCGGTCAATCAAGGAGCAGGAACGTCAGCCGGAACTGGGTCAGTCACGGAGCAGGAAGTCAGCCAGAACCGGGTCAATCACAGAGCAGGAACATCAGCCAGAGCCGGATCAATCATGGAGCAGGAAGTCAGCCAGAACCGGGTCAATCACGGAGCAGGAGCGTCAGCCAGGGCCGGGTCAATCACGGAGCAGGAAGTCAGCCAGAACCGGGTCAATCACGGAGCAGGAACATAGAGTAGTCAGACGAGCCGAGTCGGTACACAGGAATACAGGATCACAGCAACAATAGCGCAGGCACAGGAACACCACGAAAGGGCACCTGACAGGTGCCAAAAAGCCCAATGTAAAGGGACACCCTGGGCGGGCCAATCAGCTTCCTCCAATGGATGAGCACCAGCACAAAGAGTGACAGGCAAGCACGGGCACCGTGATACTAGGACACTGATTATTGAAAATTAAATTTTCTCCAAAGTTTGACATGTTACAATCCAGGCATGCAGAAAATTTGGAGGTGCTGAAAATGATTTGGCTACTCCAGTAAATATTGGCACTAATAATAAGGTACCAGAACAAAATCTTTAAATGAATTGCAAATGTCCCATATATGGGCTATGCTAAGAACACCAATAAAGATAAGATCAGTGATATCACTGAAAAAAATGCTTTAAAAAAATGTGTATATATAATAAAAATGGAGCTCCAAAAATAGGGAACACAGTCACCAATGTACAATATTAATGCCTGATGTTATATATGCCTGGATCCAATATGTATGAGTATGGGTCGGTGAAACAGATGAGGTTCATACCCTCCTATTTTCAATACAGCTAAATGTATATATATTTGTGCAAGCTCAGTTGCAAGAATAGATTCACAGGAAGAGACTGATTGACAACTTGTATCCGTGAGGAATTATAGCTTAGTATTCATCCTCCAGTGTTATGACTTTATATTTGGTCAGATGTATCTCAGATACTGTTTGTATCTTATATGTGACAGTTATTAGCTCAATACCTCTCCCGTCTTCTTGATCTCTGTTTCTTTCCTCTGCAGGGCATATTAGTCCTTAGTAGTGTTGAGCGAGCATGCTCGGCCGATGCTCGGATCGGCTCGAGCATCGCTCTGCTCGGCACATGGCGGTACTCGTACGAGTACCGCCATGTGCTCGCCCGCCATGTTCGGGTGGCAGGGATCTGTGCCGAAGGAGGCACAGATCTTACAGACGCTCCGCTGGACCACCAGGGACTGGAGGTAGGGGACATGTGGAGATGGAAGGGGGCATTGCGGAGATGAAGGGAGCATTGCGGAGATGAAGGGGGACATTGTGGAAGGGGGGCATTGCGGAGATGAAGGGGGCATTGCGGAGATGAAGGGGGACATTGTGGAAGGGGAACATTGTGGAAGGGGAACATTGTGGAAGGGGGGCATTGCGGAGATGAAGGGGGCATTGCGGAGATGAAGGGGGACATTGTGGAAGGGGGACATTGTGGAAGGGGGACATTGTGGAAGGGGGGCATTGCGGAGATGAAGGGGGCATTGCGGAGATGAAGGGGGACATTGTGGAAGGGGGACATTGTGGAAGGGGGACATTGTGGAAGAGGGGCATTGTGGAGATGAAGGGGGGCATTGACCAGGCACCCTCCCCTCATCAGAGCAGGGGGTGCCTGGTGTAATGCTCGAGTCCTCCCATTCAATTCAATGGGGCTCGGGTGCTCGGCCGAGCACTCGAGCCTCCGGGGGTGCTCGGTCAGAGCACCCGAACCCCCGAGCATCGGGGTGCTCGCTCAACACTAGTCCTTAGCTGTATAGCGTGCAGGGATCCCACATCAAACACTCAGACTCCCGTAACAGTACTGTATCAAGTTCAAATATTTTATGAACCAGTTGGGACATAAAATTGTTATTAATCATACTTAAAAAAATGATTTCCCCTTGTTGTGCTGGAAACGTATTGCTCTAGTCAATTTAAGGATAGTTAAAATCTCCCATTATGATTACATTTCCTGACCTAGAAGCCTTTTCCATTTGCAGTAAAGTTGTGGAGGAAGGGTAGAGTTGTAGTTGAGGGCAACTTTGGTAACTGTGTAACATCTAGCAGGAGATAAAACTATCAGCATAAGAGAAAGGCCTAAGCTGACTCTCACCAGTAAATGTTTCAGTTTGTATGAAGCTCTTGCAGAGTACAACACTAGGAGAACAGCCATTCCATTTTAGTAGACAGTAGAGAAGGCAGAAACAAATACAAGTAGGCAGAGTAATCTTGCTAGTACATTAAATATTAAAAATTAAAATCTCTCCAAGGTGCTCTAAGTTTGACATGTTACAGTCCAGGCATGCAGAAAATTGGGAGGTGCTGAAAATGATTTCGCTACTTCAGTAAATATTGGCACTAATAATAATTGCATATTATGAACAGTTAAATTGTCTATACTTTTTATTATTTTTTCAGCTTTACCAATTTTGTTACAATTGTATGTCCTTGACAGTACGCTATCTGGATCTGCTTACAGAGATCTTTCTAACAGTGGACAGAAAAGCAGATATAATGATACAATGGGAAAAAAAAGTAAAATGGATGGCACACAAATTGTTTAGTGCTTCAAGATAGACTGTAACATTGTATTACATCCTGCATTGATGGTCTATCAACCAAAAGACTCTCTGGTAATGAAGACGCAGGATATCACTGTCAAAAATATTGACAATTTGACTATACATATTATGTACTTTCAGAATATATTAAAGGGGAACTGTCCCCTTTATTCAAGTTTGCATATTTGAAAACTACATTAAAAACTGCCTATATGTCATGTTAACCAAAAGGCCAGGTAATGTACAGTTCAGGAGATATTCATACTTCTTTCATATGCTTATGTATGCTAATTGCGGCATCAATACTATTTTCATATGCTAATTAAGCTAATCAATGACATTTCATATGATATTTATGCCTTTTCAGTGATTTGTCACATGCTAATGAAGGTTTTAATGACTATTTATATGCTAAAGCAGCTTTGCGCAGTAACAGGAAGTGTTTATTTTCACTTTGCCCAGAAATAAAAGTGTGAATTTCTCCTAAACTCAACATCTGCTGGACTTTTGGTTAACATGACACATAGTAACATAGTAACATAGTAAATTAGGTTGAAAAAAGTCCATCAAGTTCAACCTTCGCCTCATACCTCAGTAACTGAGAATTTTTTAGCTTTCCTGCTACCAATTAAATTAGTCTTTTTCAGACCTTCCTGATTAGCCTACTGATAAACAGTATAACTCTGTATGTTCCCTTTTGAAAGAAATGTATCTAATCTTCTCTTAAATGTATCCATTGTTTCTGCCATAACTACCTCCCTGGGCAATGAATTCCACAATTTGACAGACCTTACCGTAAAAAAACCCTTCCTCTGCTGAAGTTTAAACCTCCTTTCCTCTAATCTCAGGGGGTGTCCCCTGGTCACCTGATCAGGCCTTGGAATAAATAGCTCACCGCAGAGATCCTTGTATTGACCTCTCATATACTTGTACAATGTGATGAGGTCTCCTCTTAGTCGTCTTTTCTCTAGAGTAAATAAACCAAGTTTGTTTAGTCGTTCCTCATATGTCAAGTCCTCCATTCCCTTAATTAATTTTGTTGCTTTCCACTGTACCCTCTCTAGTTCTAGTATATCCTTTTTCAGAACCGGTGCCCAAAATTGCACTGCATACTCAAGGTGAGGTCTTACCAATGATTTGTATAATGGCAAAATAATGTTATCCACTCTTGCTTCGATACCTCTTTTTATGCAAGACAGGACTTTGTTTGCCTTTGCTACTGCTGTTTGACACTGGTCACTGTTTCCAAGTTTGTAGTTGACAAGTATACCCACCTAAAATTATTCCATTAAGTTTATAAGTAGCCTTGGGATTGTTTCCTCCCAAATGCATGACTTTACACTTCCCCACATTAAACTTCATATTCCACATGTTTGCCCAATCTGACATTGTATGTAAGTCCCTCTGTAGAGAAAAAATATCCTGTTCTGAATTAATGACTTTGCATAATTTAGTATCATCTGCAAATATTGATATCTTGCTTTCTATATCTATTTCCAGGTCATTTATAAACATGTTAAAAAGCAGCTTTTTTATGTTTTAATGCAGTTTTCAAATATGCAAACTTGAATTAAGGTGACAGTTCCACTTTAAGTCAAAATAAAGAGTTACTAATCATTTAAAGGATGACCTCAGGTATCTGGGGTATAGGCTCAAGGCAAATTATATTTTAGTTCTATAACATTTTTAATACTAACAGTGCCATTTACCAGCAGAGTGAAGTAGAGAGCGCTCAGGGAGCCCTGGAGGACTGGAACTAATTTGTGCTGTGGTTTTTCTCAGGATCAAAGAAGAAATAAATTGCTCCATACAATGTGTAAAGTTATAAATATATAAAAATCTATTTGCACTCTAAATATATATATATATATATATATCCACAAAGCCAACTAGTTAGCAGATATATGGCACCCACCCAGCTCCACAATAAAATACGGAACAGATATCTCTCGCTACAAACCCCCCACCCTGAGCAGGGGAAAGTAAATAAAGAAAAATATGGGGAGAGAGCTAGTATCTCTATTGTATATCTCAGCCAATATTAACCCAATGATACATATATCACAACAAATATTTACCATATAATAACAATATTATTTATTAAACAATTATTTAATACAAATGTCCCATATATGGGCTAGGCTAAGAACACCTATAAATGTAAGATCAGTGATATCACTGAAAAAAAAAATGCTTTAAAAAAATGTGTATATATAATAAAAATGGAGCTCCAAAATTACCAACATACAATATTAATGCCTGATGTTATATATGCCTGGATCCAATATGTATGAGTATGGGTCGGTGAATCAGATGAGGTTCATACCCTCCCATTTTCAATACAGCTAAATGTATATATATTTGTGCAAACTCAGTTTCAAGAATAGATTCATGGGCAGAGACTGATTGACAACTTGTGTCTTTGAGGAATTATAGCTTAGTATTCATCCTCCGGTGTTATGACATTATATATGGTCAGATGTATCTCAGATACTATTTGTATCTTATATGTGACAGTTATTAGCTCAATACCTCTCCTGTCTTCTTGATCTCTGTTTCTTTCCTCTGCAGGGCGTATTAATCCTTAGCTCTATAGCATGTAGGGATCCCACATCAAACACTCGGACTCCCGTAACACTAGTGTATCAAGTTCAAATATTTTACGAACTGCTGGATCTCATGGCTAGTATTGTGGTACTGTAGCCTCAATGTGGCTCAAAATAAAGTGTCCCAATTCAATGTGTTTCTTATCCTTTAGAGACACTTCATCAGGATGTAGTAGGTATGAACTATCCCTGATGAAGTGTCTCTAAAGGATATGAAACGCATTGGATTGGGACCCTTTATTGTGAGCCAAATTGACGATACAGTACCACGATATTAGCCAGAAGATCCAGCAGTTCCTAAAATATTTGAACTTGATACACCAGTGTGACGGGAGACCGAGTGTTTAATGTGGGATCCCTGCCCTCCATAAAGCTAAGGAATTATATTCCCAGCAGTAGAAAGAATCAGAGATCAATAAGATGGGAGAGGTATTGAGCTAATAACTGACATATATGGATACTAAGCTATAATTCCTTGTGGATACAAGTTGTCAATCAGTCTCTGCCCGTGAATCTATTCTTGAAACTGGGCTTGCACAAATATATATACATTTTGCTCTACTAAAGACAGGAGTGTATGCACCTCATCTGATTCACCCATCCATACTTATACATATTGGATCCAGGCATATATAACATCAGGCATTAATATTGTACATTGGTGAATGTGTTCCCTATTTTTGGAGCTCTGTTTTTATTATGTATATATAAACATTTTTTAAAACATACTTTTTGTGTTTTAATGTTTTCAGTGACATCACTGATCCTATCTTTGAAATGTGTTGTGTACCCCTCTGGCACTGCTGCAGTCATGCACTGTAGAGACTGCCCAAAAACACAGAATGCTCAGGGACCTTTGCCTGCATTAATTACAGTGCAGGAGGCAAACATTTAGTAAATTTGATACCTTTATTGGCTAACTAAACAGATTTAAAATGCAAGCTTTCAAGACTTCTTAGGTCTCTCTCTTCCTCTTCCTACAAAATGCCCAACAGCTCTTTATGTGGGGGAAATGGGACAGAAATTACATAAGTGGTTAATTCCCACAGATCCAGCATTAACAACAAAAAGACAAAGTGGGCACAGTGTCAGGGACATTAGACTGACTGTGCTGATGGGACAAATCAGAGGGACAGAAAATTATGGGAGGTAAAATTAATGCTACAATTTTACTCTTTGACCTATGGGCTTAATAGAGACAGAGAGTTTCTTTCACATTATTACATTGTGAATTAACTTTTACGACATTCCCTCTGGGATCATAAATACCAGGACTCAGAGGAAGAATGCAATTTAAATCACATTCATCCTGATCAAAGAATCAGTATCTGGACAAATGTTCTAATCTGATTTCCATTATAAACAATGTTTACTTGTATTTAAGAGAGAAGTTTTCATATTTATCTGTATAACGTGCATGAGGAATAGACCTAAGAAGTCTTGAAAGCTTGCATTTTAAATCTGTTTTTTTTTTAAACATTTTTATTGAGAGGTCCGTAATAAAGCATTAAAAACTCAATGATAATGCACATAGTGATCAGATAAGAGAAACAATGCATATAGTCAAGTAGATATCATAACAGGAAGGTACAGCTGCCCCATTTCGATTTTTAACCCTTTGAGTGCCAGAGGGGTACGGAAACGCATTGCTTTGCAATGTGTTCCATACCCCTCTGGCACTCAAAGGGTTAAGTTAAAGAAACTAAACTAAACCAAAACCAAAACTACCCTCCCCTATCTCCAACCCTAACTAAGACCCTTAAAGGACTCATCCCGCCCCGGGAGACGAACACACCTCCTCCATTATGTATTTATAAACGCAGCTTAGACATCAAATTGTGAATAAACATATAGATAGTTTAATAAGTAGCCATGGTCTCCAGGAACATCTCAAACAGAGCATAAAGTGAAATTTAATAATTATGTATCATGTAGCCCTCATTGGTAAAGAATTCTAGAGTTACAATAAGAGGTCCATAGACCCCATATTTGGTGGAATTTGTTTGGGGTGCCCCTTTGTAAGTAAAGTCCCTTATAATGAGGAATATTATGGGTTATTAAGGCCATCCATTGGTCATGCCTGGGGGGTGTTCTGACATCCATGATTGTGCCACCACCTTTCGTGCCATAATCAACAGTTCTCTAATTAGTAAAGTTTGAATGAAGCTGATCAGGGAGAATAGAAAATATACACAACTTTGGGGAAAGCGACACATCCCACTGCACTACATCCGACACAGTACGGAGCACAGCCACCCAAAACCCAAGAAAGCGGCAGCCGCCCCCCCCCCCACACCTCCTGCAACAATCACTATCCATCCTGCCCATCTTAAAAAGTTGCACAGGAGTGTAATAGGAACTGTATAAGATATTGAGTTGGATCAATTGATGCCTGGCTATAGCAGCTACCCATTCAGGGCTCCTCAAAGCTATTTCCCATTCATAGTCCTCAAAGGCACCCACATCAGCCTCCCATTTAAGTCTGAGTCCATCCTCCGCCACCATAGAAGCCTTATCTAACCATGTATAAATTAACAAAACAGGTCTAAGGGACTGTCTCTTCTTAGCCAATGTTACCAGTGGAAATTCTTGTATGTTAGGAGTATTATCACCCCATAAGGCATTCAAAGCGTGTCTCAGCCGTAGGTACGAATAAATAAAAGGTATTAGGAATATTGAACTCCTCACGCAGCTGATTGAAAGTTTTTAAGATATTGCCCTGGTACACATGACCAAGTGTAGAAATACCACATGTCGACCAAGATCGACCAAACTCCAAGTGCCGAAGGTGTATCAACCCCTCCGACCCCCAGAGACAAACACCAGGGTCTAGTGCCTCAAAGTTTGAAGTAGATTGAATACTTGACCATACACTACAGGCCGTCTGAGAGGTGACAGGGGGATATCCCTAAGCACACCTGGACCCAGCAAGGGAATGTGTGACATAGAATAACCTGGTTTAAGCAGAGATTCATCAATTTTATGGAAGGTGTGCAGGGTATCAGGTAGAACATATGCGAGTGTGAATTGTCCCTGTGAAGCCAGGTAATATTTACAGAAATCAGGGAGGGCTATTCCGCCCTCGCTTGTTGGACGCTTAAGAGTGGATAGCCTAATCCTTGATGGGCCGCCTGACCAAAGAAAATTTCTAATTATCTTGTCAATTACAGCAAAGTATTGTTTAGGGACAGGCATGGGAGAGCCCTGAAAAACATATAAAAACCATGGGAGAAACACCATTTTGATCAGGTTAGAGCAACCGATAACATTCAGCGGCAATGAAAGCCAAGATGTTGTTTTACACCGAAGTTGATCAATTAGTGGTTCCAAATTGTCTCTCACATAACTGTCCGCGGATGCAGTCACCAGAAGCCCCAGGTACTTTACAGAATGTTCATATTGTAAAGGAGCAGACAATACAGGAGCCCCGGTGAGAATCGGATCTACAGGGAGGATGGATGATTTAGCCCAGTTTATTCGCAATCCCGAATAATTGCCATAGGTATTTACTAGATCTAGAACACGTGGAAGAGATATAGAAGACGCTCCCAAAAACAATAGTATATCATCCGCATATAGTGCCAGTTTCTCCTCCCTACTGTCCAGCACAAACCCCTCCACCATCGGGTCATTACGGATAAAGCTGGCTAGTGGTTCAATGGCCAGTGCAAACAGACCCGGTGACAAGGGACATCCCTGCTGCGTACCCCTTTCAAGTGCAAATGACCCCGACCAGACTGACCCGGCCAAGACCTTAGCAGTTGGGTTCGCATAGAGAAGTTTTACCCATTTCAGAAAAGTCGGCCCAAATCCAAACCCCTGTAATGTACACCAAAGATAACCCCACTCCACAGAGTCAAATGCCTTAGATGCATCTAGTGATATCACCACTCTATGGCCAGCGTTATTGTGTTTTGTATGTAGATGAGAAAATAATCTCCTTAGATTGTGAAACATTAAATCCCACCTGATCCGGATGAATAAGATCTGAGATCACTGCATTTAATCTAGTCGCCAACACCTTGGCCAAAATTTTGGCATCCGATGTAAGCAATGAGATAGGTTGATACGAGTCGCCCGATTTAGGAAGCACTACTATTGTAGCCTCAGTAAGGGACAGTGGATGCCTACCCACCTCCAAAGCTTCATACAAAGTGTTGAGCAATTGTGGAGGCAATGTGTCGGCATATCTCTTGTACCATTCAGCTGGTAGTCCATCACCCCCAAGGGGACTTACCCGTGGGAAGAGAGTCGATGGCTGCCATAACCTCACCCAGCAGAATGGGAGAATCAAGCATCCAGCACTGATCAACAGATAAGGACGGGAGAGAGATTCCCACCAGATAATCCTCCACCTGTCGAGAGGTAGAGTTGGCTTGTGTCTTATATAGAGTAGAATAAAAGTCTGAAAACACCTCATTGACGCCCATTTCATCATGTATAAGATTCCCAGCTTTGTCATATATAGTCGTTATACTGCGTCTACCCTCCCCGGCTCCCAACAAGTGAGACATGAGTTTTCCTGCTCTATCCCCATTTTTGAATAGTTTCTGCTTCTGGTACATCATGAAATTTACATTCTGCTCCATTAGCACAGTGTTATATACAGAGGAGGCAAGCAAGAAGGAATCTTATGAAATAGTGTCACCTTTGTCAACATATATTCTTTCTGCCATGCTAGCCTCTTTCTCCAATTGGCCTATTTTATCCCTTGTAATTTTTTTATGTGTAGCAATTAATGAACCAAGTGAACCTCGCGCCACCGCCTTCGCCGCCTCCCAAACCACTCCCTGTGACGCAGAACCTTCATTGAAGCAAAAGTAATCTGTCAGTGAGGCGCCATGGCTTGTAGCAATATGATCAATAGATAGCCAATATGGCTGAAGTCGCCAAGTAGGAGTTGAGTAATCTCTACCCATACAGAGACATAAACGCTTTGGAGAATGATCCAAAGGCACTATAGGTAAGTAAGAACAGTCATCAACCATATGCCAGGCGTGGCCGTAGACAAACGTATGATCAATTCTAGACAGCGATTTATGAGTGGCAGAATGACATAAGTATTCCATAATGTTAGGATGAAGAGTTCTCCATGCGTCAGTGAGGTTCATATCCTCTATATAACTTAAAAATTATACTTTAGCCGCTAGGCTTGAAAATTTAAGCCTGGGGCTAAAGAGTCACTGGACCTGGTACCCATCCTATCTAAAGCAATGTCAGTGTACATGTTGAAGTCCCCCATAACAACAAGACAATGACCAGCCTCCTGTGAAACCTCAGGCACAAAAGGTGGAGGGATGTAAATATTCATTAAAATGACAGGGATGCCAGATATCAAGCAGTCCAAAAAGCTGTTCCTACCTATTGGGTCAGACTTCATATCAACTAACTCATATTGTAAGGACTTACCAACCAAAATAGAGACCCCCCTCACATGAGTTGAGAAGGTTGCATGGTAATTACGCCCCACCCATGCCCTCTTAAGAGCTAGTATTTTGCCACCGTGTAGGTGGGTCTCCTGGAGAAGCAAAATATCTGGCTTATATTTCCTGGAATGATTCAGGATCAGAGATCGTTTAATACTATCATTGAGACCCCTAACATTCCAGGAGATGATAGTAATCAATTTGTTAGCCATAGCCATGTGAAGAAGTGCAAGGTCCATGTCCGTCTCCCAGAAAGCAGGGGTAAAACCCACTGAAAAAACCTCCCAACCTAACTCCCATTCCTATAGAAAAAACTAAGACCCGTTCCTATCCCCATCCAACCCCAACCGGAAGAGGACCCTTGCCCTAACAATAACCCCTAGGGAAATCCCAAGCCGGACCCGGGACGCCCCCTTCATAGTGAACCACAAAACTTAAACAGTTGGATTAATTATAAATTGTTACCCCCTCAAGGAGCAATAGAGGAGATACTGGGATTCCCAGGCCTACAGGTTATGGTAGCTGGGGTGCGTGGAATTGGGTTCGGAGCTCGGGAGTGGAGGAGCCTTGTTGGAGTGTTCTTGCGGCAGGCAAAGCTGTAGTAAAGGTGCTGGCCGCGAAGCCAGATGTCTGACCCCAGTTGATCCGGGACCAGGATGAACACCCCTCAAGCTGGAAGCAACCGTAGGTACCTGGGAGGCCAGCAAGAGGATCCCATAAAGCGGACCCCTAGAGGCAGAATGCAGAAGACTAGTGATGAGCGAGCATGCTCGGCCGAAGCTCGGTTCGGCTCGAGCATCGCTCTGCTCGGCACATGGCGGTACTCGTACGAGTACCGCATGTGCTCGCCCGCCATGTTCGGGTCTCCTCCCCGCACGTTTCGCAGCTGCTGCGCAGCCAATAAACGTGCGGGGAGGCTCTGACATCAGTGTAATGCCAGCAGCCATGTTGGCTGCTGGCATTACACTGATTGGCTGGCCAGAACCCGTGATCGGGTGCTGTATAGCACCCGACGCGCGAGTTCGGCTCATTCTTAGCCAGGGAGAGATGCGCTTAGGCAGGGAAAGTCAGTGTAGGGAGAATAAAATTGTTGAAACTCTTTCAAGACCCAAAAGTCCTTTTTAGGACTGTTGTGTGTGGGGGCAGCATTTATATTTTGTTTGGGGGGGCACAATTTCCTTTTTTTTGTGGGGGGGATATTTGTAAGGTGACATATAATACTAGATGCACAGGAAGTCAGTGTAGGGAGAATAAAATTGTTGAAACTCTTTCAAGACCCAAAAGTCCTTTTTAGGACTGTTGTGTGTGGGGCAGCATTTAATTTTTTTTGGGGGTGGCAGAATTTCATTTTTTTGTAGGGGGGGACATGTTCTAAGGTGACATTGTACTAGGTGCACAGGGACAAATATTTCACAGTGCAGTGACAAGCTGACATATTCTGTTAGGTGCACAGGGCCAATGATTTTACAACGCAGCGACAAAAAGGGCCATTTTAAACGTGTGCCTAGCCATAGATTATTGTCACATTCTGTTTAGTGTGCAAATTCACAAATTAACGTCACATATTCCGTTCACTGTGCCTAGCCGCAGATTAGCGTCACATTCTGTTTCGTGTGCCTAGCCGCAGATTAGCGTCACATTCTGTTTCGTGTGCCTAGCCGCAGATTAGCATCACATATTGTTTAGTGTGCCTAGCCGCAGATTAACGTCACATATTGTTTAGTGTGCCTAGCCGCAGATTAGCGTCACATATTGTTTAGTGTGCCTAGCCGCAGATTAGCGTCACATTCTGTTTCGTGTGCCTAGCCGCAGATTACCGGCATATATTCCGTTTAATATGAAGAAGGCAGGTAAAAAGGGACGGGGAAGTGGACGTGATCCTGATAGTTCAGGGCGCGGGTCAGGACGCGTAGAAACTGTGCCTGGTGCCAGAGCACAAGAAGGAAAGACATCCACCATACCTAGCTTCATGTCTCAGTTTACAGGGCGTCGCAGGACATCACTCTCGAGGTCAGACCACTGCGAACAGGTGGTCGGTTGGATTTCAGCTGATACTGCTTCCAGTCGGTTAAGCACCACCCTGTCTTCCACCAAGTCCACTCTCACTAGCCAAGAGTCTGGTCAACATAATCCTCACCCTGATCATCCTTCCTCCCACCATAGAGGGTCTGGCCAAAGAAGTGATCCCACACTGGGATATAGTGAGGAGCTCTTCTCATCACCAATCCTTGATTTGAACCTCTCTCCAAGCACGCTTGCAGAGGAACATGAGATCTTGTGCCCTGATTCACAACCTCTAGAGGGTACCCAATCACAAGAAGATGACAGAGGGGAACGGCATTTAAGGTCAAAGGAAGTAGTGGATGATGATGATGAGACACAGTTGCCATCAAATCAACCACAATTACTGTCTCAAGACCTTGATGAGGAGGATGATACACAGTTGTCAATGACTGAGGATGTGGTGGGATCAAGAAATGAGGAGGATGATCAGAGTGAGGAAGTGGAGGAGGACTTGGTGGACGATGAGGTCACTGACCCCACCTGGGAAGGTGGAAAGCCGAGCGATGACAGCAGTCCTGAGGGTGAGCCATCTGCAGCACCGCAACAGGCTGGAAGAGGCAGTGGTGTGGCTACAGAAAGAAGGCGGACCGCACCAAACCGGCCCGCAAATGTTCCACGGAGAACCCCCTTGCGTAAATCTCCCTTGCCAAGGGCTAGGTGTTCCGCGGTATGGCGTTTTTTTAAGGAAAGTGCGGACGACAAAAGAATTGTAGTTTGCAACCTGTGCCACACCAGAATGAGCCGAGGCATGAACACTAGCAACCTCACCACCACCAGCATGATCCGACACATGGCATCCAAGCACTGTAATAAGTGGGAGGAACGCCCGGATCGCCAATCTGTGTCTGCAGGCCACACCACTGCCTCCTCTTCCCCTGTTTTCGGTGCCGGCCAATCGCCTGTCGAAGGCGCAGGCCCGCATACCTCCCGCCCTGCACCAGTACCATCTGAAGCACCATCAGCGACCACATCCACTTCCCTGTCCCAGCGCTGCGTCCAAATGTCGTTACCCCAGGCATTTGAGCGCAAACGAAAATACCCAGCCACCCACCCACAGGCCATAGCACTAACCTCACACCTTTCCAAATTACTGGCCATCGAAATGCTGCCATTTAGGCTTGTTGACACTGAGTCCTTCCGCAGCCTGATGGCAGCAGCTGTCCCTCGGTACGCAGTCCCCAGCCGCCACTACTTTTCCCGGTGTGCCGTCCCCGCCTTACACCACCATGTGTCCCTTAACATCACCCGTGCCCTGACCAACGCAGTTACTGGGAAGGTCCACTTAACGACTGACACATGGACAAGTGCTTGTGGCCAGGGACGCTACATTTCCCTGACGGCACACTGGGTGAATGTCGTGGAGGCTGGGAGCGACTCGGACCCTGGGATGGCACAGGTGCTACCCACGCCGAGGATTGCGGGCCCTACCTCCATCAGGGTTTCCACCAGCACCTACGTTATTGGCTCCTCCTCCTCCTCCTCCGTTTCCACCTCCGAATTCTCTGCGCACAGCGCCACTCACCCATCAGCCGGTAGCTGGAAGCAGTGTAGCACTGCAGTGGGGAAGCGTCAACAGGCCGTGCTGAAGCTGATCTGCCTTGGGGACAAACAGCACACGGCCTCAGAGCTGTTGCAGGGGATTAGTCACCAGACCGAGCAGTGGCTCTCGCCACTCAACCTGCAACCAGGCATGGTTGTGTGTGATAATGGGCGTAACTTGGTGGCGGCTTTGGAGCTCGGCTAGCTCACACACGTACCATGCCTAGCGCATGTATTCAATTTAGTGGTTCAGCGATTTCTAAAAACCTACCCCAATTTGCATGATCTCTTGACGAAGGTGCGCCGCGTGTGTGCACATTTCCGTAAGTCATCTACAGCTTCAGCCGGCCTGTTGACGCTGCAGCAGCGCTTACAATTGCCAGCTCACCGGCTGCTGTGTGACGTGAGCACGCGCTGGAACTCCACCTTCCACATGTTGGCCCGGCTTTGTGAGCAGCAGAGGGCAGTAGTGGAGTACCAGCTGTTACACGGTCGTCGCCTCTCCGTTCCACTTCCTCTAATCAGAAGTGAGGAGTGGGAATGGATGTCAGACCTCTGTGAGGTTTTACGCAATTTTGAGGAATCGACACAGATGGTGAGCGGCGATAACGCTATTATCAGTGTAACCATCCCACTTCTGTGTCTACTGAAACGCTCGCTGCTCACAATTAAAACCGACGCTTTGCATGTGGAAGAGGTGGAAATGGGGGAGGAAGAGCTTACACAAGGTATAGCCAGAGCACCCTCACTTCGTCTTCTCAGCGACAATTGGAGGAGGCGGAGGAGGAGGAGGAGGAGGAAGACACGGTTGCCTCCGCTACAGAGGGTAGCCATGGAACTTTATTTCCATCTCTTCAGCGTGGGTGGGCAGAAGAGGAGGAAGAGGATGAGGAGATTGAGAGTCATCCTCCTGGTGAGGACAGCGAAATCTTGCCTGTTGGTACTCTGGCACACATGGCTGACTTTATGTTAGGCTGCCTTTCCCGTGACCCACGCGTTATACGCATTTTAGACAACACGGATTACTGGGTGTTCACCCTTCTGGACCCCCGCTACAAAGAGAATTTCTCATCTCTCATTCCTCCGGTGGAGAGGACAAGCAAAATGGTGCAATACCAGAAGGTTCTTGTCGAAAAATTGCTCCAAAATTTTCCATCTGACAACGCTGGCGGCAGAGTACGTGCTACCTTGGCCAACCGAGAAGGGGAGAAAAGGGGAGCACACAGCAGTTCCGACAAAGGCAGGGCAACACTCTCCAAGGCGTGGGACACCTTCATGACACCCCGCCAGCACCCTCACCCTGATGCACGGCCTAGTGTCACAAGGAGGGAAAAGTTTTGGAAGATGGTGAAGGAGTACGTAGCAGACCGTGTCAGCGTCCTCACTGATCCCTCTGTGCCTTACAACTACTGGGTGTCCAAGCTGGACACGTGGTATGAACTGGAACTCTACGCCTTGGAGGTGCTGGCCTGCCCTGCCGCCAACGTTCTGTCTGAGCGGGTATTTAGTGCTGCTGGTGGCATCATAACAGATAAGCGTATCCGCCTTTCCACCGAAAATGCTGATAGGTTGACACTTATAAAAATGAACAAGGCCTGGATTTCCCCTGACTTCTCCACTCCACTGGAGGAAAGCCCCGGGTGAACATAAAGTCACTTTAGATATGTTATTTACAATGATGGGAATACTCTGTATTCCCATTCACCCCTTCCACCCAAAAAACGGGTATATGGTTGACTCTTAATCTTCTCATCCTCCTCCTCCTCTTCCATATGCCCTGTGATATAATTTTTATATAGGGCCAGCTCACCAGCGGGCCCTGTGATATAATTTTTATATAGGGCCAGCTCACCAGCGGGCCCTGTTTGACAATTTTTGTATAGGTCAGCTCACCAGCGGGCCTTCTCATATAATGTTTTATTGGGTCAGCTCTCTAGCGGGCCCTCTCATATAATGTTTTATAGCGTCAGCTCACTAGCGGGCCTTCGCATATAATGTTTAGGATGGTCAGCTCCGCAGCAGACCCTCACCCATAATGTTTTAGATGGTCGGCTCAGCAGCAGACCCTCATTCCTAATGTTTTAGATGGTCAGCTTAGCGGCATGCCCTCGCCCCTAATGTTTTAGAGGGTCACCAGCAGGCCATTAATCCTAATTTTTCAAGGGTGTGTATGATGCCCTCCTTTATGTGTAATAAAGGGTGTATTGGAGTGACATTTCAGTCTAATTTTTGGCATCCCTTTCACTTAGTGCATAGGCTTTATGAGTGTTGGACCACTACCTGAACTATTGTACCACAATGTGAATGAGGCCCTCCATTTTGTGATATACAGGTTGTATCGGAGTGCCTCAGGTCCTCCCATTGAATTAAATAGGGCTGGGGTGTTCGACAGAGCAGAAGGTAGTTCTTGGCTTCATCCACTAAGTCACTTCGTCACTTTTACTCAATGGATCAGACCCCACTGTTCCGACTATAAATTTTGGACTTAACAAGGGCAAACGGACATGTTGTAAAACCTGTGGTAGCTGCGGCCTCCGTTCCTGAATGCTGTACCTTACCTGGGCCATAACCACGTTGAACACCTGCTTTACGCTGCGCACGTTTCCCTCTTAATCATGGCCCCAGTTCCGAAAAATCGATGAAATTTTTTGTAGAATTTGCAGATGATATACAAGTAAATATACAGCAAATACTGTTTGGTAACAATTTTTCGCCTAAAATCGTTTTTATCTTCCTTTTTGTGTGTTTTACGGTCAGTCTGTAAAAATGGCGTACTACGGGTGAAACATCTTTCCCAGCAGCGACGTTGGAGTCCAAGATGCATCCAGACATCCTCCCTATGCTGGTGTTTCCATCATTTTCTGACCTTTTCCTATGAACCAGGCACCCTCCCCTCATCAGAGCAGGGGGTGCCTGGTGTAATGCTCGAGTCCTCCCATTGACTTCAATGGGGCTCGGGTGCTCGGCCGAGCACTCGAGCCTCCGGGGGCGCTCGGCCAGAGCACCTGAACACCCGAGCATCGGGGTGCTCGATCATCACTACAGAAGACCAAAAACTAAATGCCCTGAAAGAAGTACCTGCTAGACCCAGTACCCAAAAGCTGCTCTGGCGAAAGCCCAGACCCTAAAGAATGAAAGATAGAAGGGACAGAAGTCTGAACTCTCAAGAGGCCCAGTGCCCAGAAAATAGAACCTCCAAAAATAAGAGCTGAAGCAGCCAAGGGGCTGAGAAAGAAACCCTGGGTGCAGGCAAGAATCCCACAGAGGAAAACCCAGGAAGAACAACACTCCTTCAAAGACACACAGGAGAACAGATCCCCACAGTCAGAGGAAGAGCCAAAAGAAGGACCTCTATCTAGGTCAGGAAAGCCTCCCTTGCTTCTACTACCCCTGTAGAAAATAGGAGGAAGGCAGGGTAGGATAAAAGAGCTAAAAACTCTCAGCAGAACAGGGAAAACAATAAACCAGGGGGCCAGAGTCCTCTAACTAGGCCAGAAGGTACTCTCCCTTGCTTCACTCACCCACTGTAGATAGCTGGGTAGGATAAGGGAGACCAGCAGACAGACTCGGTGGAAGAGGGCCCCCCAAGAATGAGGGTCTGCTATAGGGCAAGGCTCTGAGGTGTGGTGACTACGGCTAGCAGAAGGATGGGAAGCCCGCCACGATGCTAGAGAGTGAGGCGTGAACCACTTCAGACTGGAGCGGAAAGGAGGTGGCCCCGAGGGCTAGGCCCTCCTCCTACTGGTGTCAGCAGCAGATGGGAGTGAAGACTGGCTCCAAAGCTAGCGGGCAATGCGCCGGAGGTCGGCGTACCCGAGAGACGCTGCTGCGAGGAAACTCTCGACGGCCCCCATCAGGCAGAAGCGTAATCCGGAAGCAGGCAGCAGCTGGGCAAGGAAGGAGCGGTAGTCAGACAGTCCGGGTCAACAACGGAGAAGGCACAGGTGCAAGGTACTGGGGAGATCCAAAAGCGTATTCAGACAGCCAGATGTCACTTCGAGGAAGACAACAGGAGCCAGGAATTGGACAGAGAGAAAATAACAACAAACAGGCATCAGGGAGAGGAAGTGATGCCTCTAAAAAGGCCTCCGTGGTCAGTCCAGAGAGAGCAGGGTCAAAGGTCAAGGAATGTAACATAAATGTATAACAATTACCAAACATTGAACGGTCCCATGGGTGTCTATGGTGACACACACACCAACCACACTGCCACACAACCCAGCACCATCAGGTACCACTAGGTGATCCAACAGCGCAGCTGGTACAAGCACCCACAGCACATGTATGTCAACAGCTAGAACTGCAATGCCCAAAAAAATAAAAAAGGAAGAAAAGGGGGAGTGAGGGGGGGAGGAACCCACGTCCAGCATAATCAAGTAAGACAGACTACTGGAGGAGGTAATAGAACATGCGAACCCACTACTTTCACCGATCATAAGGTAGACAATCTCCCAATCATGTAATATAGTATATTGTAAAGTAAAAGTATCACGGATGACGGCGGAGCCTGTGGTCCCATCAAGATGTCTCAGGAGCAATTTGAGCATCCAACCACCCCTGAGGAAATCCCCCTGTTACAGAGCTCAGGAGGACCTACCAGCACTTCTCATAGATTTCTCTATAACCACACCACTTGCCCCAAGACTTACACAATTAAAGGTCGTATCCGTGCATCTATAATCAGAGGCTTTCTTCCCCCATATATTAACAGGTGCAATGTCGAGTGGGTTCACATATTACATCCTCACACCAATCATCACAGACCCCCGAATCAGGGTAACTAAAAATTATAGACAGACACATATAACTCTATGAGATATATCCCCATCTCCATGAGACACATATCACAGAGCACATTCGTACATATATCTGCGTCCATGTATTGAGATTATGCACATATTGCACCAATGTAGTGGCCCTATCACGGTCCCCATGATTCCCTGTCAATCTTAGCTGTGTTACCTGTGCATTGGAGGAGGCTGATTTGCCCTCCCAGGATGTTCCTTTTTATACTGGCTCTTGGGCACTTGTCAGTTGCCCTTTCGTGGTGTTCCTGATCCTGCACCTCATTGCTGAGTTCCTGAGTATCCTGTGTACCGATCTGGCTTGTCTGACTATTCTTCTGATCCTGCTCCGTGATCGACCCGGTTCTGGCTGACGACCCTGCTCCGTGATCGACCCGATTCTGGCTGACGACCCTGCTCCGTGTTTGACCCGGTTCTGGCTGACGATCCTGCTTCGTGTTTGATCCGGTTCTGGCTGACGACCTTGCTCCGTGATTGACCTGTTTTCCAGCTGATGTTCCTGCTACTGTATCGATCCGTTTCCGGTTGACGTTCCATTCCTGTGTACTGTTCCAGTGTTCCCGAGTAGCTCCGGTCGCTCCGGCGACATTCTGAACTGTCTGGTATCTTGCTGATCCTCTCTCTCTCTACCGAGCTGTTGCCTGAGGTTGCTATATCATTCCGCTGGCTGCTGAGCTGTTCTCTCCTATACCGAACCATATTAACCCGTGCAGTGCCTGTAGTCTCCGGTTACGTGCCTCATATACACTTGCCAAGCCTCTGGTTACCCTTAGAGCCTGTTACGATTTGAGCCTGTAAGACCTAGCCTAACCATCACTCGCAGAGCACTGTCCGTTTCGGTGTTTGGTGTGCACCGTTACCGCGCCGCTTGGCGCTGGTAGCCTGTCCGCTCTTGCAGTGTGGATTCTGTGCGACACCGGAAGGGTGTCCTGGCTCTGGTTCACTAACGCTCAGGGTGTACGTTATCCTCTGCACTTCCCAGTGCTCTGGCTCGCTATAGCTTGTGCAGTATCTGTCTATCTTGGCACCGTAAGGGTGTTTGGGCGCAATCCCGTTGGCACATGCAGGGTTATTACCGAGTGTACGTTAAGGGCGATTCTGGTTCTGGTGTCTTCAGCTCTAGCAGTAGCGTTCCTCCGAATCCCACGGTGGTGGTATTGGCTCAGCTCTGGGCTATAGGTGCGCTCCATTTTACTACCTTGAGAGTGATTCAGTGCAGACACTATAGTCCTTTCTCACCATCAAGAGACTGTTATCATATACTGGGCGTTGGCTAATCAAGGACTGAGTTGCTTCAGTTTCTCCTCTTTAACCCTGTATGGTATTTCCCCAGTCTATATATATCCATATATGTATTGCATAACCTTTACTTGGTCTGTACTTTGCCAATACTGATTATACCTGTACTGGCCCCTAGGGGCACTGTTCTATTATTATTTTCTCAATAAAACTATGTTTTTACTTCCTACCGTGGTCTGAGTGTCAGAAAACCGTAACAGTACGAAAGGGCCATGACCTCAGACGGGAAAGGTGACGTTAATACACAGAACCTCCACTGGAGGATGGATGTTCACGAGCAACGCCTTGACCAGTTGGCACTGGCCATGCAAACCTTACTAGAACGTACGGTACACCTTGGTAAACCTAACCAAAATCCGGTGGTCCCCCCAGTTATGACACCGGACAACAGCTCTGGGCAAATGGTGGCACCCTCCAGAAGTTTAACGGTGGCGGCTCCGTTACCGCTAAGATACGATGACGAACCCACACTGTGCAGAGGTTTCATTAATCAGCTAGAGATATTCTTAGAACTAACACCCCATGCCTTTCCGAATGACAGTAGCAAGGTGGGGTTCATGATATCTCTATTAACTGGTAAAGCCCTGGCATGGGCCAATCCTCTATGGGAGAAGGCTAAACCATGTACTCTGAGCTTCCACGATTTTGTCAGACAGTTTCGCAGAGTATTCGAGACGCCTGGGAGAGCTACCTCTGCTGCCAAAAGACTGATGGAAATACAGATGGGCGATCGCACTGTAGGTGATTACGCTATAGAATTTGGGATACTAGCAGCAGAGGTAGCTTGGAATAATGAGGCACTCCTGGCAGCCTTTGCCCAAGGGTTATCGGACCCCATTAAAGATGAGATTGCGGCCAGGGAAGTGCCTACTGATTTGGATGAGTATATAGCTTATGTGATTGTCATCGATACCCGAATGCGCGAAAGGCGCCTGGCAAAAAGGGCAAGTTCCAGAACCCATGGGCACGATAGGTCTTTTAACCCACCCTCTCCTCCCATTCCTCCTGACCGGGTACCTGAAACGGGTGAGCCTATGCAAATCGGGTTCGCTAGTCTGTCTAAGGAGGAGCGGGCATACCGCAAAAGACAAGGGCTATGCCTATATTGTGGTAAAAATGGGCACTTACTACGCACATGTCCGGTACAGCCGGGAAACGCACGCACCTAGGGTACCTTGGGGGACAGGCCCTAGGTGGTGTACAATCGTCCCCAGATCCCTGTTCCAAGAAACCCACCATACCGGTGAGTTTTTTCCTAGGTAACCAAGTTGTGGAGGTACTAGCTCTGGTAGATTCTGGCGCAGCAGGCTATTTCATGGACCTGGCATTTGCTGAGAGACACAATATTCCTCTGTCTAAAAGAGATACTCCGCTAGCCATTGAGGCTATTGATGGCAGACCTCTAGAACCAGCTCTTATCACCATGGAGACTACTCTCATCACTATGTCTATTGGGGTCCTCCACAAGGAGGAGGTTTGTTTCCAAATTATACACTCACCCCATCATGCGGTCATTCTGGGGTTCCCTTGGTTGTTGCTGCACAATCCCCAGTTTGACTGGCAAAGATGTGAGATTAAGTCGTGGTCTGATTACTGCACTGGTCACTGTCTATCTCATCCGGTCAAGATTATGTGTACCTCTCCTTCCGTGGCAGCTGAATACAGCAAGTTTAGCGACGTATTCAGTAAAGGTGAGGCTAGAGCATTGCCGCAGCATAGGCCATATGATTGCGCTATTGATTTGCCCCCGGGGGTGGTGCCACCGAGGGGTAGGACATACCCATTGTCCTGTGATGAAAATAGGGCCATGGAGGAATACATTGAGGATGCCCTTGAACAGGGAATCATTCGTAAGTCATCCTCCCTGGCAGGTGCAGGGTTCTTTTTTGTGAAAAAGAAAAGTGGCAAATTACGACCATGTATTGACTACCGTGGACTCAATAAGCTTATGTCCAAAAATGTGTACCACATTCCACTCATCACAGAGTTATTTGATAGGTTGAAAGGCTCCTCTATTTTTACGAAACTCGATTTACGTGCCGCCTACAACCTAATAAGGATCAGGGCCGGAGATGAGTGGAAAACGGCGTTCAATACTAGGTCGGGCCACTACGAATATCTAGCTATGCCATTTTCACTATGTAATGCACCTGCCGTATTTCAAGAGTTTCAGGTGATGGACCCATGCAGATCACACAGCCTGGTATAAATGTTTTTACTTAACCCTTTAAGAATGAAAGGTATAGCACCCACTTCTGGTCCATAAAGGGTTAATGATCTATCACTGTCATACATAGGGAGTCGTCCACTGCTGGGTGTAGTTTGATTCTATTGACATTAGTGGTGCTGGCTTTATAACACTATGTCCAAATATTATTTTTGAGTAAGGAACAATGATCTGTGTATCTCTAGATAGGCAATATTTTTAAATAGCACACATGGTCACTTTAACTCTTTGAGTGCCAGAGAGGTGTCCAACGTATTGCAAACCAATGAATTGGATACCTGTCTGCCGCTCACAGGGATAATAGCTGGGGATCACCTCACATCTGAAACAGAACAAATAAACAGAGGACTGAACACCACATCATCTGAATCTATTACATCAGAACATTGTGCATTCTTTTGTATGTAAAATCTGATCAAGTATACATGTGAGAGCAGCTGCTGTCTCTGCTCTGTAATAGAGATGGCAAACTGTCCTCTGATTCCATAGGCAGCTATAGGAAGATCACCCCCCCCCCCAGTAGGAGATTTTGTGACTGTGAACTCTGACAGCAGAGGCTGCTATCAAAGTTTAGTGACTGTGTCGAAGTGCCATATTAATATATCAACACACCCCCTTGTATATGATAATGGCTCATAATCCGGCATTTCCATCAATGTGATGGGTGACAATTCGTAAATCTGTCAGATGGATGTAGATGTGGGCAGAGTTTAGTCTTACTGATGGTGATATGATGTCTAAGACAATTTAGTGAATACTTTCATTGTGCCTTTGACACAGCTCAGACAGAATATCAACAGCCTTCTTCGAAATTTAATGAATCTAGGCCCAGGGGTGGTGAAGGATTAGTAATAGACTGCATGGCTGTGTATCATTCCTACATGCAGAGAAACCAGCTTTGGGAGGCAAAAAGCAACCTGTTTTATCTCTGTAAACATTCAGGGGATGTGAATAGCAGAAGTCATATTCAAAACATCTGGACATTTGCTAATAACATTCATACATTTGATAAAACATTTATAACAAAATATGATCACTGAAACAAACAAGTAATCATAAGCATGGTTTAAAATAAATACATTAATGGGCTGTTAGATAGGTAGGGGATATTATGCCTCCACAATTAACAGACCTTCATCTGAGTAAGAAGCTAACCCAAAAATATGTATAAGTTGCGTATAATTCTGCGCACTAACCAAAGCTATTGTAATCAGGGGATGTAAGAGATGGTGACCACTGATAAAACATATGTATTACTTCTTGCATGATATCAGCATAAAGAGCAAACATGTAAGTCATTAAGAATAGCAAACCAAAATTGGTGAATAATGGCACAATCCCGCTCCACTTTTTTTGCCTAGTTCATTGCATTGAAATCATTGGGAAAATTGAATTTACAGACAACTCATCGCAAATGCTATTTTATTTCCTGAAGAAATAGTATAAAAGGCATATGAGAGTACCTGTGTTGGTGGCGTGTGGGGAAAGAATCAGTTTTTTTTGGCGGTGGGGCAGGTTTGTTGACTGGCATAGGGGCTGGGGGGGAAGTTAATAAAAAAAAAATTGTTACATAAAGTGACAGACAGGGAACCCTTGAAGCACGTTGTGACTGGGACTGATGGATCCTTGACGGGATAGAGAATTTTGTAGAGGATGATTTGTAAGACTTGTTGTTAGAGACTCAAGCTCCAAGGAAACATTGATTTGTAGTACTTAGACTTGTGTTAGGCCCAAGCCCTGAGGAAACATTGATTTGTAGGACTTAGACTTGAGTTAGGCCCAAGCCCTGAGGCAACATTGATTTGTAGAATTTTATCTTAATAATAAGCCCCCCAAAATTGTTGTTTTGTTTTTTTGTATACCTCTGTGTTTTTTTAAAGAACAAGCCCTGAGGGAAAAAATGCCTAGTGCCAGCAGGTCATGTTGTGATGGCCAGTGGCCATTGACCATTGTCAAATGTAATTGTGGAATGTGCAATTGCTGCTCTTGCTGCTGCTGCCGAGTTGTTTTAAGAGCAGGATGATTAGGCAGCTAAAAAGGTACTCAACAACATCAGTAACATGGGTGATAGATGATCATGGTTCCACTTGTCACTACTAGTTCCAGTGATGCATCTGAGGAAGAAGTATCACCACAACTCACCCCGCCACTTCAGGTATATGTGGAGAAAAGAAGTTGGCCAATAATGCTTCTTCACCTGCCCCTCCTCCAGAATCATGGGTGTGTTACTAGAATATAAATGTTTCCCTTGAGAGCAGAAACTATGGCTCTCATCAGCAACTGCAATATGCACAGTGTGTGTGGTAAATAAGGGAAGGACTGGGAACAATGGGACATCTGCACTCACATCAAACACCTGGCATAACTGTAATCACACACTATGATGCTTAGTGTCCTCAATGTGAAATCATACCAGCAGAAACCAAGTACTGCTGCTGTCACTATGCCCCTTGTCCACTTCCCATTAAGTACATGTGACAATTTAAAGACAGTTTAATAATAATGCTGAACCCTCCCTGCCACCAGCTTAGCGTATTCTGCGGGATGGAATCTCCTCAAATGCAGATTTACGCCCTTCTTGCGATTATCCTCCAGCACACTGCCATATATTGTCAGCGCACCACACAGTCTGTAATGGGTGGACAAGAACAGCCACATCCTGACATCTACTGAATGGCTATCAGATGGTAGGGGAGATAAAGATGACTGAGGTGGATCAACAGAAGATGTTTCAGATCTTTCAGTGACTGGACCTTAGAGCAAGAAGGTGATGGACAGCTAGGTGTGTCGCTCTCCATCAAATTTTCAGTTTGTGACTGGGTTTCTCTATTGTTCCTCCACTTTGATGTCAGGTACCTCGTGCGGTGGCTGCTCGAGCAGACCACATTTGTCTCTAGCAGCCCCAGCCGCATGGTCCGTTCCTTGTTGTGTCTCCGTTGAGGAAGGTTCTATGTGTGTTGGAGGCGCAACCGCTGGTGTGCAGGTTGCGGCTCAGCCTCCTCTCCTGCTGGCTAGCGGCAGCGGGTGACGTCAGTATTGGGTGCACGTCCGAAAGCATGGACGTGCAATACATTTAAAGTGACAGCCACCTGTTGGCTGCTCCTCCTCTTCCTCCCTTCCTTTTAACTGCCTGGACACAGGGCTTAGTTGCCCTTTTGTTGGTGTCCAGTGCAGTTGTAGTGTTTGGGCTCAGTGTGTGATTTGGCTTGTCTGACTAATGATCTGGTGCTGACTTTTGGCTCTGTCCAATTATCCACTCCGTGTATGACCCTTGTCGGACATCCATTCTGGTGCAGACCTGCGGCTCTGGCAGACTAACCGTTCCGTGTATGACTCCTGGCTTTGTCTCACTACCCGCTCCATGTGAGACTTCTGGCTTGTCTGACTATCCGTTCTGGTGTTGACCTGGGCTCTGTCCACTGCGTATCCAGCATACCAATGCTTCAGTAGACATCCTTTCTGGTGCAAACCTGTGGCTCTGGATGACGACCCACTCTGTGCATGACCTCTACCTCTACCACCCAATCTAGCGCTGACCTGTGGCTCTATCTAACTGCCTTGTGTGTGGCCTTCCATTTAATTAGATAACCAATCTGGTGCAGGCTTGTGGCTCTGGCAGACTCCTTCCTGTTGCCTCCCAAGTTGCCGGCTCTCTCAGGTGCGGACCTGGGTCTTTGGTTACCCTCATCTCTGTCTGGCTTCTCCCAGGTGCGGACCAGTGGTATTGCAGACTCTCCTAGTTCCATTGCTGGGACACAGTTATCTAGAGAATCACACGGTAGCAGGCTTCTATTCCTGTTAGTTGTCTCTTGCTCCGTTGTATGCTTCTCTTTAATCTTGCATATTGATTTACTGTCTTGTGATATTTCTGTATTGTTGCTGCCTTAATAAAGTTGGTGTTACCTTGAAGTACTTGTCCTTGCTGGGACCGTGACATTTGATTTCCACCTCGCCTCTTGTTGCTTTAGAGGTGATACAGCAACAACAGCTCCTGATTTCTTTGGTGGGTGTTTGGCTGTAACATGTTTCACACAAATTACATGGTGTCTGTGTTTCATTTGTGCTATCTGGGCAGTTCTGCCAAGGTGTGTTCCCTCCTTCCCCTTGTTACTGATTTATAGCAAATTTTGCACAGTGCCATCACTGATGACTGTACTGTGCCTGTTCAAAGAGAATAATAATCCCACACCCAGGACCTCAGGGAGGAGAAGAAGAATGGCCTTTTTCGTCTTCTCCTCCACATCTCCCTTCACTGCCTGTGACAGAGGATGATGTTGCTGCTCTTGCTGCTACTTCCTAAGAATCAGCATTGCAACTAGGACCAGGAGTGTTGTTGCTTTCAAGTGGAGCTTTTCCTTGTCCGATATCACTGCACCCCATTTCCACTTTGTCCACAGTGGTCTGTAGCACATTAGCCTGCTCCTCAGCATCCTGCTGCCCTTTCAACACAACAACAGGAATTACAGCAGTAGAAAACTCCTCAAATTCCAAAAGTTCACAGCTGGTGGTGTTGGTAATACCCATCGCTGTAACCCATACTTTCTCAGTTTAGGCTAAAAGGCCATTAATGTCTCTTCCACCCCAGCTTCTTCACCATCACCACCAGCCTCTCCTTGCTGCTGCTGCACTAATACAGATGTCTCACTGGCTAAAGGAGGTGATGAGATATGTGACAGGGGGTCCTCTACTGTCACCCGTGCCATCTCTTGCTGAGCTGAAGAAGGCAGACTGTCAGTACTAGCAGCAGGTACAGGCAGCCAATCTGTGCTCATGGTGGGGGTATTATTGCTGCTAGGCAACAATTATGCCTTCTTCAGTATTGTGTTCCATCTGGACAATTCCTTGAGAGTAACAGGACTCACAGGGTCAGGGGAATGTTGTGGGATTCCTTGACCTCTAGTCTGGCCTTCTGCGATACTCCTGCTACCACCTCTGCATCAGAAGGAGGATCTACTGTGGTAAAGCTACTCCCACCAGCTGCTTCACCATCACTGTTACTGCTACTAACACCAACCACATAATTTTCAGTCCCTGAGTCTTCCTCCACACTAGCAGTATGATCACTCCCTCCCTCACTCCTAACACTGAGTCTGTAGCTGATGGACATTCTTAGTACTATCAGTATTGGGTGGACTGCTTGGTGTAGCCTGCTGTCACACTTGGCATAATCTCCTCCTTCCTCCACCCTCTTCATAATTACAAGACACCTTATCAGGTGCAGCACTGGTAGCAGGTGCAGCACTGGCAGCAGAAGCAGCACAGGCAGCTGACCTGTCCTGCTCAAACTACTTCCCTCCTCTTCCTCTGCCCATGACACAAATTTCCCCAAGATCCCTAGGAGTGATATAGGGGGACTTGCCATCATTGGGTCTGGGGAACCAGGGCATCCAGACCCTTTCATGTTGGTAGTGGTCACTTGTTCCTCCTCAGACTCACTGAACACATAATGGTCTTTCCAGCTACTCATTTTATTATTCAACTTGCTCATTGTGAAAGCAGTCACTATAAGTCTCTCCAGTGTCAATTTTGCTATTAACTCACAGTTCAACAGCCTAGAATTTGTCTCTCTCTATAGCTATTTGTATTGTGTTTCACTTCCTGCAAAACATCACTTTTTATAGAGAAAAGGCGAAAAACATGTAATTAAAGAGGAGAAAACATTCTAGCCGTTAAAAAAAAAATAACAAAACTTTTTAGCAATGGGCAAAAACGGCAAGATTTTAATTGCTTTTTTTAAAAGAGGATTTTCCTGTGAAAAAGGAGGACAACCACGTGGTTTTCATGGATTTTTCCACTGGAACAAGACGGGACCTTTCACCCACCCCTAGCCACACTACAATGCAATAAGAATTATAAGCATAATGCAAAGTATGTAATAGAGAATATGAGCTACAAATCTTGTCACAGCCAAAACACACAATTATAAATGTTGCTGACATCAGGAGATCTTGGTCCCGGTACCAGCCGGCGCTCTTCATCAGAGCCGAAATAGTGCTATGTAAACCAGGCACACTTTGTAGACCATTCCAGTGAAGTATTTCTTTTTACATATCTCTATTTTGGCTCTGCTGAAGAACTGCCTCGAGTCGCAAGACTCAAATTTCATACTGCAGCTGATGTCTGTGAAAGTGGAGGGAGGGGGGAAGTTTATAATTGTATCTCTCAAACTATACAAGTTTGAGAGACCAGACTAACAACTTATTTTTTAAATATCTACAATATAACAATTGGATAAAAACAGACATTACTATCACTTCGACCTTAAGTAGTTGCTTGAAGATTTAATAAAGGATTATATTCAGCAGCACATTGAAAACAAGAACTAAATCAAAAGATTAATAGAAATCAACATGGTTGAATGAGAAATAGATCTTGTCAAAGTCTCGTGGCTGTTTGAAGTTTGCGAGGGAGGCAGATGGAGGGCATAGGAGGGAGTCAAAGGTAGAGAAAAGGCATTGGGGGTTGGATTTATGAGTGTTAATTAGTTTTGAAAAGTAACATTTTTTAACGAGAGACAGAGATGAGTTAAAGCAGGAATCTGTAGTGGAGAAAGTCTGCCAGAGAACCAGACTTTCTCTAGAGTAATTCAGTTGAACGGGAACAGGAGCTTAATGAGTTGTATGTTTTGACAAGGCTGATAATGTCAGGATTAATGGGAATAGATGAAAGTCCAATAGCCATGGTGGTATCACGGTGCCTGTGCTCCTGGCTTCAGGCGGCGACATTATTACTTCCTGGTTTACTGCCTCTCTTTTATTGGTTATTGATCTTGACTCCACCCAGGGCCAGCCTTTATATACCTTACAATACTTGGGTACCCTTTCATGGTGTACCTGTTCCTGACATTAGTTCCTGTTTATGCTCTGTTTGTGTATGACCTGGCCTGACTGATGACATTCCTGCACATCCTGATTTGCTGTTTCCCGTTGCTGACTGATCTGGCTGAGAACCCGCTCTGTTGATGACTGATCTGGCTTAGAACCCGCTCCGTTGCTGACTGATCTGGCTGAGAACCCGCTCCGTTGCTGACTGATCCAGCTGAGAACCCGCTCTGTTGCTGACTGATCTGGCTGAGTACCCGCTCTGCTGCTGACTATCTGGCTGTGCTAACTGGCCTGGATGAGTACCGCTATGCTGCTGACCGATCTGGCTGAAGCCGTTTAAACTGGTTAACCACCTCTGGCGGTGTGCACATGTGAAGTACCGGTTCAGTGCTGTTTAGCTCTGACTGTGTTACTTTTGTGATCTGAACGTGTCCTCTACTCTGCTTACTACAAGCTGGGCTCACTCCCTGCGGGAGTTGTAGATATTCCTCCGGGCGCATACCTCGGGACCCTTTCTGTGCCTAGATCCTCTAGGCAGGGTCATTGCTCGTCTAGCTTCCTGCAGTAGCTGCAAGGCTCAAGAGCCAGCTGTTGCGTGACATTAGATCTTAGCACTTTAGTGCTGGGACACCGGTTGCCTTCCATGTATAGTTGCCTCAATCCACCCCTAGCGTTCTAGGGTCTCTCTTACCAGTAGTGGTTGCCTTGGTCATTCTGTGACCCTAGGGTGTTAGGGTCCGAGCGGCCTTGTCCTCTACTGGGTTCCGTGCGACCCAGGGCTCCTGGGTTTGAGTGCCAGTTGTCTTCCTCTGGACTCCTAGTGTTCTAGGGTCCTGTTGCCAATGCCTGTGCTGCGTTGCCTCCGCATACCCCTAGTTATCTAGGGTCTTGGTTGCTAGTAGTCTATCGTGGGCCTCCAGTCTAATTTGGGGTCTAGTATCAGTACCATCATCTGCCAGTCGTTGCCTCCCTTTTTCCCTAGCCTGCTAGGGGACTGGCTACTCTCACTACATCTCCTCAGAGTGTGCGTTCCCTGCCATTGTGTATTGTACTATTTTTGTACTGTTCTTGTGGGCTCGTGTGCCTTACATTTGCTGTTTGTACATTATCTTAATAAAGTTATTTTAACCTTACTAGTCCGGTCTGAGTGTTCATCAAAAAACCGTGACAGGAGGACTGGACAGCAGTGAAATTAAGTGATTTGAGGTTACAGGTGAAGTGGAGAAAAGAAGTGGGTATTGCAGAAGATGTATAAGCAGTGCTGAATGTTATAAAATGGTGATTGGATAGTGGAAGAGGAGAGATATTAAAATCTGAGAGTGCACAACCTCCAGTAAACACAAGGTTTAGGAAGTGACCATCCTTGTGAGTACTAGCATTTGTCCACTGGTTAGGTCCAAATGCAGATGTTAGAGAGAGAAAATCGGATGCCCAGGAGAGATCATTCACACGGCAGTTGAAATCCCCCAGAAGCAGAGAAGGTGTGTCTAATGAGAAGAAGAAGGAAAGCCATGATTCAAAGTCAGACAGGAAATTTGAAGGTGTATATGTGGATGTAGGGGGGCGATAGGTAACCACAGGATCAAAAATACGGACAGCATGCGACTCAAAAGATGAGAAGCAGAGTGAGTTGGGGGGAGAAATTGGTTTGTAATGGCAATGTTTAGAGAGCAGCAATCCCACACCTCCCCCACGTCCAGTTGAGCATGGAGTGCGAGAGAAGGAGAGCCCACCATAAGAGATTGCTGCCTCTAAAGCAGAGACTAATTGAGAGAGCTAACTATAATATAAAGTATAGTAGCACTCAGTCTATATCTCCTAAAAATATGGTCCAGCTGCTAATTGTTCATTGTGACTGGGGAATAATTAGTCACCACAAAAAAACAAGCAAAAAGGAAAAAAGAGAACAAAGCGCTTGGATCATATTATTTATATATATATATATATATATATATATATATATATATATATATATATATATATCATAAGATGGTTTGAAGATAGGAAATATAATTTTTTAATATATATAAAAACAATAAATGTAATGTTAAATACTGTCTAATAGATAATCTATATAAAATAATGAGGTCAAATAAGGATACATGCTGGATTAAACCCTATGGAGGTAGATATATATTTAGCTTTCAACAGGAGACTTATATACATATATACACTTTATATGAGACAGGAGGAAGAGAACCCTGCCCGCTGAATGTAACGGACTCCTTGTCCAAGAGCTTAGTTCTCATTTTAAATTTTCTGATTGAGAAAGCCAAGTTTCAGTTATAGCAAGTAAATTGAGGGTGTGAGAGAAAAAGAGATAATGCCTCTTGTTTCATCTCCCTTATTGCAAGGATCCAGATTTACAGGTTTATCATTATTTAATTATTGCACTCCTTCTATTCCACCCCTCTCCACAGTCGTTTGCTCCACACTCGCCCTACGCCTTGTGGCAGCAGCCAAAGCCCCATCACTTAAGATAGCATCTTCATTATAGTTTAATTTTCTTTCCATCCTCCACACCTATTCCTGTCACTTATACTCAGTGCTCACGTTCAGGACTGAGCGCTACTCCACCCTTCCCCCACCATTCACCTCCGCAGCGTTACCGTAATGCACTTAGTTCACAGCAGCCCATCAAATAGTTAACAATAATGGCAGTATACTTATTTCAATTGCATGTCACTTTATATTTGTTTTTAATTAAGCACAATTAGAGGAGCACTTCTACATTTCAATCCTATCACTTCCAAACACCCACTATATCGATTATTGTTTTCATGCATTAGGTCTGTTTGCTTATGTATGGAGTCACTTTCAGCCCTTGCCAGCATTTCCCTTTGGGGGTTTTGTGTGTCTATATACATCACTTAATTTGCATGCTCTCCACTTCAGACTTCATACATCCTTCTCATCTATCTTTCCTGGTCTTACCTCTAGTATATAAGGTTGAAGGTTAAGCTCAGACTTCTTACCTCCTCAAGATGTCAAATGACTCAATCCAGCTCCTTACCTTCTAAGAGGTTAAGGCCCTTTTCAGCCTTAACTCCACCATAGAATCCAAAGTATTTTCCCTACCTCTATACTGAGGCCAAACGAATACATTTAATTCTTTCCTCCATCAGAAGTCATTCACTCTCTCCACCCCTCGCTTCTACATAGAGGCTGATACTGTTTCTTTTGTACTTTTATCTAAGAGGCCTAAGAGGCTGAAAGACAAACTATTGCTTACCTCTGTATCAGAGGTCAAAGGATCCATCCACATCATATGAGGAGGATACAGCTTTCATTACCTAAAGCCATTTTCTCTCTTTACCTTTCACAGAGGTCAAAGGAAATCTGGACTTTAAAGCTCTTGGAGAGCTTTTACATCATTATAGTTTAATTTGTCATACCTTCCCCATTCCACCTCTCACAAGGTTGTACTAGTTTCCCAGCTTCACCCCCTTTAATGAGGCCAAAGGCTTTGCCCCCCCCACCTTACCTCTTTGTTAAGCAGCCAAAGGTTAGCAAATTCTTCCAAATCATATCCTGACCCCACCAGTAAGTCACATATTCACTTTCCTCTCACTTTTCATTATCCTGTTTCTCTCTGTAATTTTCACCCATCATTATTCATTCAGAACGGAACCTATCAATATGGCAGAACCAAGTGCTAATCAGTCTTCAAGTCTGGAACCCCCATCTCTGACACCCCCATCTACTCCTGGACTCAGGACAAGATCAATCAGAAGTCCCCCACAAAGGAATGATTGGACCATTCAGAAATGTATACAAGAACTTTCCAAGAAAGGCATCCCATATTCAGCCTCAGCCAGAAAAGCAGAGCTCTTCTGCACTGTTTCCACAATCCACTCCATCACTTAGACAACCAGTCTCACAGACCCTCCTCATCTATCTCAGATTCACCAGCCCCTCAGTAATTTAACAACAGCAGCATATGATAGCCAGTCCTGCCTCACTAGCCTACAAAACACCTCCACCCCATCATCATCCATTTCTATTACTCCAATTCCAACCTCAGCGCAGGTATTTTTCACAACTCTTCACCATTGCATCAGCCCATATGGTCCCTAGTCACATCCGCAGGAACATCGAGGGCAAACACATCACCCTCATTTCCCTTTTGTTAGCTTCAAAATAAGTCTCTTGCGTTGATGTATCTGCCACAATGGATGCTAAAAACCCTTGCTTATCCAAAAATCTTCCATTCCTGAGATCGTCTTAGCTTTTGGCATTTATATAGCCATTCTGAGCTCCTCTCATCTCCACAGGAGAAAGGAGATGGAACATTACCTATTCAACTTAGTTGACCTGGGGTACAGATATTGACAAACAACATTCTTCAATTATCATTTCTCATTTTTAGCCATAGCAGCAGCAGCCCTGTCTCAATTTAAGTTCATCACCAATTGGAGTATACTAGATAACAAACTGTTTTTCACCATTTTGCAGGCCTCAAGACTCTCTATGAACCCATTGCCAATCAGCCTCCCACTCTTCCAGCCTAAGCCCCTCCTCTCCCACTTCGCCAGGTATCCAAGACACCACAACCCCTCCAATCCATCTCAGCAGCAACTTTTTCAGGTCCCCCTTCTCCACTAGATAAATTTACATGTCCCATCTATTTCTTAGGCAAATCTCCTATCTGCAATAATTTAATGGTAAAAGTTGTTTTTTCAGGGCCTGTTGCCAACTGAATATTTATTCAACATGCAGAAAGGCTCATGCCAAAAAAATCAGCCCCAAAAACTACCCCTAATAAATGACCACCACCTGTAAACTTGTCCCGTCTCTAATTTCTTCTTCAGCATCAACCACAGTCTCATATTTTCTCAGAAGATTTCCACACAGGTTTTGCTTATACCCCACAACTACCTTAGAATGTCCCAATTTGTTATCTGCATCCAGCGATCCTGTCAGTTTTGATCTTCTTTAATCATGAGGAGTAGAGCTAGGGTTTTTCCATAGGCCCTTTTTCTCTCATACACTCCCTTTTCCCACATGGCATTGCCACTCAAAAATGTTCGCTCAAAAAATATTAATTATTTTATCTGCACCTCATTCCTCCCCTATCCTAGGTCTCGACTCTCTGATTCCTTCAGAAGAATTCACTATGGAATATTCTAGTATCAACCGTGCCATCAAAGTGGTCATCTCATTTGGCAGAGGAGCATCGCTTTTGAAGACAGACATATCGAATACCTTTAAACTCATCCTGATCCACCTGCTCTTTGGCATCTACATGGAATTAAATGGAAGGACTCCTACTACTTTACTCACTTTTGGCTTGAAGAGTACCCCAAAAATATTTGACATCTTTGCTGAGACCCTTTTCTGGCTTCTTTTGAACATATCCAAATGCCCTTCTGGATGATTTCCTCCTCATAGAACCCTTACATGCTCACCCCTCTAGCCTTACTAATCTGCAATCTCTGTTTTCAGACTTCAATATCCCCTTAACTCGAGACAAATGAAATGGGCCAGCCACCTCCTTTACCTTTCTGGTGATTCATACAGACTCCATTACAATGGAAATCAGCCTACCTCCTGAGAAACTCTCATTTATTCTTTACTTTAAAATTTACTATATTTTTCACCAAATTATTCTACACCAAACTAGAACACCAATTTCTATTAGGATACCTAAGTTTCTGGATCAACCACCTCCCCACACATTTTTTCTGCCATCTCACCCTTTCATGGTTTTGAAGCAATCCAAGGGAACAAATGGCTGAGAATTGGCCATCTGAAAAATCATTCTTCTTTTTACAGTATATCACCTCTGTTTGAAATCATCCCCATCATATCAGTAGCTGGCTTATGGGGTCCATCCTGGTCTACTCTTCCTATTACATTTCATTCTTACAACAGAGCTACTCAAGATATCATACTCAAAGCTAGGTCATCCTCTCCATGCTTAATGTTTATGAGAAAGCGAACATGGTTTTCATTATATTATACAGTTTTTTCCAATTTCAGAAATGTTTCCAGTTATGCCCTTTAGCGAAGCGCCAACCAGCTCATCCACCTCCATTCACCGAACTTATCCTGCCCTGACCTCTCATCTCAATTATAAGCAACAGATCATCACACAAGCCTTAGCCCTTAACACCCAGAAGACATATACCAAAACACGGCAGGCATTCATTCAGTTTCTATCACGGTCCCCGTGATTCCCTGTCACTCTCTGTGATGGTACCTGTGCATTGGAGGAGGCTGATTGGCCCGCCCAGGATGTTCCTTTATATACTGGGTCTATGGCACCTGTCAGGTGCCCTTTCGTGATATTCCTGATCCTGCGCCTTTGTTGCTGTGTTCCTGCGTTACTGTGTACCGATTTGGCTCGTCTGACTATTCTGCTGTTCCGTGATTGACTCGGTTCCGGCTGACGTTCCTCCTCAGTGATTGACCCGGCTCTGGCTGACGTTCCTGCTCTGTGATTGACCCGGATCTGGCTGACATTCCTGCTCCATAATTGACCCGGATCTGGCTGACGTTCCTGCTCCGTGATTGACCCGGCTCTGGCTGACGTTCCTGTTCAGTGATTGACCCGGTTCCGGCTGACGTTCCTGCTCCGTGATTGTTTCCTGTGTTCCAGCGAGACCTCGTTCGTCTACCCGTGACATTCTGAACTGTGCGGGTAGTATTGCCCTGACTGATCACTTCTCTGCAGCTGAGCTGTTGCCTCCGTTACCGAGCCAGTCTGCATACCTTTCTGAGCTGTTGCCTCCGTTACCGAACCTGTCAGACACCCTTGCTGTGCTGGTTGCCTCCGATACTGAGCCTGTCTCTGTACACTTGCCAAGCTTGTTGCGTTCTATCCGAGCCATTTAACACTTTATGAGCCTGTTGCCTCTGTGACGGAGCCTATCCGTTACCATTAGCAGAGCAGTTATCCATCTCGGTGCTCGTTCATTACCGTTGTTGCAACGTGTGGTGCTATTGGGCATTCTGTTAGCTCTTGCAGTGTGTTGATCTGTAACAGCACCGGAAGGGTGTCCTGGCTCTGGTCTCCAAGTGCTCACTGTGTTCTGCTACTGTATTGCACTAGACAGTGCGTTGGCTCCCAGATCGCTTGTGCAGTGTATCATCCGTTGTGGCACCCAAGGGGTGCTCTTGGCTCTGGTCCCGTTGGCACATGCAGGGCCTCCACCATTGACAAACCTAAGGGGCATTCCAGGCTCTGGTCCCATTCACTCCAGCAGTGGCTCTCCTCCGTTATATCACCCTAGTGGTATATTGGCTCTAGCTCTGGGCAGTCCTTGCTGTATCATTGGGCGCCTTTCTGTACAGCTATCTGAGAGTGAGTCAGTTCAGTCACATACTGCACCTTCCTTTGCACTACCTCAGAGACTGTTAATACCAACTGGGCGTTGGCTAATCACCATCACAGAGACTGATCAGTTTGCTCTAAGCATTAACCCTTGTTTCTCCATTTATTCTGTTTGCTACTATTTGCTCCTACATTACTGGGCCTGTACTACTGCCATTACTTGTTTATACCTGTTCTGGCCCCCAGGGGCGCTGTTAATTAATTTTATTTCAATAAAACTGTGTTTTGCTTTTAACCTTGGTCTGAGTGTCAGAAAACCGTAACAGTTTCTCAATAATACTAAACCTTCAGCCCCTTATTCAGTTTATTATGTCCTAGCCTTCTGCTCTTTCTGATACTCAGCCCTTCACCCCTCCCTGTCTGCCATTAAGCTGTATCTGGCAGGCATGCAGCACCACTTGTCACTCCTTAGTCCGCCCTTTTCCACTTCCATGCTCTCCTCTCCACACATTAGGCTACTCCTCAAAGGTATTTCAAAAACCCTCTGCCCCTTCCCTTCTCTGTCTCCCTGTAGCAGGCCTTTTACTATCTCAACCATTTGAACACCACACTAATACGATCATATGTGTATGTTTGTATATTTATTTATATAGTGCCATACATGTATCCAAATGTACACAGTGCTTTACAGAAGTTGTAACTGCATGATACAAAAATACAAAACTGGGTTAAGTGTGATAATTGATTTATTTGCAGGGGAAAGTGCAGCAAAGGGAATCAGACATTGGCAAAGGGACTCTGCCCCTAGGAGCTTACAATCTAGTTAGAAATCATGACAACATACAAAGACAGTAGGAGGAGGATCATATGTGCTTAGTGAAGGAAGTTATGAGTGCGAATGGTGATAGGGAGTGCATTCCAAAGTTGAGGGCAGCCAGTGAAAAATATTGCAGCCGAGAGATTGTGCAAGTTGTGTAGGAGAGGACAGAACAAACCTTTGATAAGAATGCAAGTGATGAGAAGGGGTGTAGTGAGAGATAAGAGCAGAAATATAAGATGGTGCTGAAGAAGATAGATTTAAACGAGAGGACATGAATCTTGTAAGAATCTTGTAAGAAATACAATACTTCATAGGTAGCCAATAGAGGAATTTCAGGACCGAGCAGATGAGAGGGAAGGTATCTGAGAACAGACTGAAAGCTGAGAGGCAGGTAGACCAGAGAGTAGAATGTTGCAATAGTAGAGTCTAGAGAGAATGAGGGCCTGATTTTTTTGTGGTTGACATAAAGAGGAAGGGATGAATTTAGGCAATATTTTTCAGGAACAAGCAACATGTTCTAGTAACAGCTTGGATATGGGGGAGAATGTCAAGCTGGAATTGAGGACGACCCCAAGACAGTGCTTTTGTTACTAAGTGGATGGCAGAAAGGGGTTGTGGGTGGGTTTTAGGAGGCCAGTTCTGTCTTTGCCATATTAAATGTAAGATGGCAGTGGGCCATCCATGATGAAATAGCTATGAGACACTGAGTGACTCTAGATTGCATAGCCGGAGTGAGGTCAGGGAAAGAGAGGTAGATTAGTGTGTCATCTGCATACAGATGGTAATTAAAGCCAAGAGATGAGATGAGATCATCAATTGACTAATCCCTGAAGTACACTTACTGCGAGGTCATGGGAAGACTAAGTGTTATCAAAAGAAACACTGAAAGTATGGTCAGATAGATAGGAGGAAATTCATTCTAGAGGTGTCACTGATGCCAAAGGTGTGCAGTGTGTCCAGTAGGAGTGCATGATTAACAGTGTCAAAGGCAGCAGATAGAACTAGTAGATTAATATACTGTTTTCTCCCTTGTCCTTGGCTGTGTGTAGGTCATTTTTGTTAGGGCTGTTTCTGTGAAGTAGTTGTAATGGAAACCCCACTGTTATGTGTCAAGAAGAGAGCTGGAATGGAGAGATTAAGCATGAGAATACAAAGCTTTCCAAGATCTTAGATCTGAAAGGGGAGGAGTGAAAGTGGACAGTAATTTGTAAAACAGGTTTGGTCGAAGGAGGGTTTTTGTCAGTATAGGTTTGACATGTTTGAATGAGTTGGGAAGGGTTCTGGTAGAAAGAGAGGAGTTAATGATATCAGTAAGGCTGGGAACAAGATAAGATGCAAGATCCTTGATAAGGTGAGAGGGCATGGGATCCAGGGGGCACATAGTGGGTGTAGAGGAGTATAATAAGAGCGATACCTCGTACTCAGCAATAAGTGTTAACAAGCTGAGGGTTGCTTAAGGTTGTGGTAATAATTAATGTAAATGTACCTATATATAATAAATACACACACAGTTCAATGGTTCATTTTCTTATGAGCAGTATTTACTATAGAAGTAAAAACACAGATATTTACATTCAGAGTGCAATTCCTTCAAACTATACTAGGCAAACCCTTCTTTCATCAAGTACCCACAATCAAACCCAATGTCCACCAAACAGAGGGGATGGGAAGGTAGGAAATTGGGGAGGGGAGAAGACACAGGAGGACAGACACAGCCTGGAATTCACAGGATCAGAAGAGAACTCCCTTGAGCAGCTGTGTGCTCTATCATTTAACAACATCCTAGCCCCACCCCTTATTTCCTATTGGCTAAATGATGTGATGTCACAAAACACACCCCCATCCATTTTCACCACTTGGACAGATCACCACATTCCCCCACTTTTCTCGTCCTATGTTGCCCAGTTCCAAAGTATCTTCCCCCAGGGCAGGGAAACCCAGCGTGTGCGAAAAACCTTTTTGAGGTAAAAATTCACCCACCGTCCCTCCGGAGCAATTCCCTCAGCGACATGAGCTTCCCTGCAAACTTCCTAGGTTAGATACTTATTCTAACATCCATCTATAATTGCACACTTCTGTACAAAATATACACATATTTACAAGATTCTATGTTCAGTTCTTTGCTAAAAGATCTCTAAAGGACTGTGACCATGGTCATTTCATGTTCATATGAACGATTGTATGTGAGTCATCTGTCTCCCATCATTCTGTTTAGCATAGGTAGATTCCTTGCAGTCGAGGCCCAGGATATTCATTGGAATCCACATCCCAGTCATATTGCAACTACTCCAGAAATATTTCCTTGCATTCCCAGTTCCCTTGGTTCTGGACCACTATTGATGCTGTTACAGACATCTTAAAGGAAGTGAACAAAAGTTAAAATCCCACCATACTGGAATATTTATTGTGAATAGCTCTTAAACCATAAAGGTTTGAGAGATAAGATATATCATTCTTCATGTTTTTTTAATGCCTACAAAATAAAATAAAGTTAAAACAAAGTATTACTATCCCTTTAAGATGGACCCTTCTAGTTAATAGAACAAATGATACATCCTTTCAGGAAAGTTTAGCTATTCATGGGCCTATCTTATTTTAGCAACAGACTGGCTGCACTGGAGTGGACCTAACTAAGAAGTTAACCCCCTAGATCCTCAAAGAGAAATTAATATACATGCACATCACCCAAAACTATGCCTCTATTCCCATACAAACATATGCAACCGTATCACACTAGGCAAAAATGGCTAACAGGAGAATGTTAATGCAACTTTTCCTTTTAAACCAAATAATGTAAAATGAAAATACACAAAAATGGCTAAAACCCCAATGTTTATTCCACAGTAACCTGATTCCTTGAAGTTTGGCGCCAAAAGCACAACACAAAACCAACTTAAATGCTGTTAAATTCAGTTTGTGTTAGTAAAAATAAACTACTTTTAAACAAGCAAACTATTCAGCAACCCTTCATAAGCCCCAAAACAAAGCTACAATGCCCACCGATTTACACACAATGTCTAACAAGAAACTGGCCATTCACACTTTTCCTTTTTAACAAAGTAATATTTATGTCTTCAACCCAACATATAATTATCAGACAACTGTGGTAATTTTAGACCTAGTGTTAGTAATAAAAATGTGTAGATAATCTACCCAATTTTGCAGGCCTCAAGGCAAAACAAGATGGCCACAGCTCTTTTTCAGGGACAATGGATTAGCAAGTTTGGGCAATTCAGCCTTGCCTTTTAACAAAGTAACATTTGCTCCCTCAGAAGACAGTTAGAGGTAAAATAAAACAAAAAAACTTATAACCAGTAACAAGGGAGTACCTAAAGTTTGCTTTCATGGGTGTGGCCCTCCCACCTGTCTTTAGGCCTACACACTGCTTGAGGCCTTCAATTGAAACTCTAGACAAAGGACAGTGTGCTTTGAAAATCAAAAATGGCTGCTGAGATTTCAAACACAGAAAACAACCTGAATCTCCAGTTTCACTGAAATGGCAACCCCAGACCAATCCTACAATGTTGCAAAACACACTGATAAACCTATAATGCTTTGCCTATGCACTATGATTTAATCCTCCAACACAATAATAATAATAATAACAGTTCCACAGCCTCCATGCACATCAAAGTCAGAGAAAAAAAACACTGTATCCCTTATCACACCCCAATTTCCCTTAAAAAAACATCAAAAAAAGAAAAAGGTTTTGCACTCTAGAAATTTAAATCCTGTGCCTTCTCAAATAGCGCTCTGTAGAAGTCCAAACCTTGTGGTTGCCAATTATGTCGTTAATAATTCATGTAAATGTACCTATATATAATAAATACACACACACAGTTCAATGGTTCATTTTCTTATGAGCAGTATTTACTACAGAAGTAAAAACACAGATATTTACGTTCAGAGTGCAATTCCTTCAAACTGTACTAGGCAAACCCCGTCTTTCATCCAGTACCCACAATCAAACCCAATGTTACCTGATATTCCAAACTGTCCACCAAACAGAGGGGAAGGGAAGGCAGGAAATGGGGGAGGGGAGAAGACACAGGAGGACAGACACAGCCTGGAATTCACAGGATCAGAAGAGAACTCCCTTGAGCATCGTCATCGTCATCTTCTTCTTGCTGATAGATTTTATCCATCAGCGGTGATTTTTGGATACCGAGGCTTGAGCCTCACTACTCCATCTTCTCGGGTTGGGTTTGAAGTCGCAGGTTTGGATTCTTCTTGATCTGTGTTGACTTGTCACAGCTGGGTTGGTTTCACAGGGTCTTCACTGTGATGGGCCGCGGGTAGCGGTCAAAGGGTTTTGCAGTGGTGGCAGTGAGTCTTCTGATCAGAGGGTTCGGGTTCTGATCCAGTCCTTGGCAGAAGTTCTTACTCAGCTTCGCTAGGTGTTCATCCAACATCTCGATGTCCAGCTCCCTGTGAAGGTCAGCTATCCTTACGAATCTTGGCGCTCCAGACGATATCCGCAGGGCCTTGTTCTGGACTCTTCCGGTGTCGCTCATGGCAAGTGATCAATGCTGGGGAGGCATACGTCAGGGTAGGTCTGATGATTACCTTGTAGACGCTGATCTTTATCTGGAGTGGCATGGACTTGGTCTTCAGGAGTGGGTACAGTGCTGCAATCTTTCCTGTTGCCTTCTGCTGAGTATTCTCAATATGGCTTCCCCAGTTGAGTCCCTTGAGCAGCTGTGTGCTCTATCATTTAACAACTTCCTAGCCCTACCCCTTATTTCCTATTGGCTAAATGATGTGATGTCACAAAACACACCCCCATCCATTTTCACCATGTGGACAGATCACCACAAAGGAGAACTAGGAATCAGGGGGATTGGAGGAGATGATATGGAGGGTATGGTTTGGTGATCAGTCATTTGGCTTTTTTTGATTTTCTCAGAACTAGCAAATTTGTGTGTCCAACTAGCATTCTCCCTATCTTTTGAAATCCGACTTAAAGGGATAGTATTGTTTCATAATAAAAGCAGCTCTAATTAATCATTATAGTATTTGGACTTTGGAGAGTGTTATTTCAGTTCTGTCAGAGTTGTAGTTCCAGAGTAATTCAATGACAAAGTGTCCCCCTCCTGCTCCTTTTACTGATGTCACACTGTTCAGCCAGATCTGAAGGGTGGTGCCCAGGTAGACTGCAGAGAGGGCCAATCTTCAATTAAGATAAGGGAAAAACCTGAAAAGCTTGTCAAGGGGGGCAGAGATTTCATTGTTTTCATAGGAATAAGAGTGTCCCCTTCTGTTGTCTGTCTGGTCTATAGACTGCATTCCACATATGAGAAGAGATTGCTTACACTAGGTAAGAGGGGAGGGAGGGGGAAACTTTGCTTGTGAATATCTCATAAACCATAAAGGTTTGAGAGATAAGACTTATATCATTATTCATGTTTTTTTAATGCCTACAAAATAAAATAAAGTTAAAACGAAGTATTACTATCCCTTTAATATGAACCAACTACCATTTTTCCTTCATTTAGCTTATTCCAAAACCGATACTCTACATTATGAGTTAAAATCTCATATTATCCAACTAACGACCAATGGTGCCCAGTGGCAAGTTTGGATAGACTAATCTCCTTTTTGCCCAATGAATCAGACTCCAGCCCTTTATTACATATGCCTTTAAACACCACTGCATTCATTAATTATCTTAGAAATCTACTCACTCACCTACAATTAAACCCTTATCTATATTCATGCCATTCATTCAGAATAGTAGCAGCCTCATCAGCATCCAGAAACAATGTACCAGCTCACATCATTCAAAAGATGGGCTGCTGGCATTCATCTTGTTTCACTACATACATTCTGGATCCCAGTCACGAAATTCAATGCACTTTTCATTCACTCACTCAGTAATTGATACACCTTTTTCACTTCTCCTTTTGGCCTCTAATCAGGCCCACTGCCTTGCACAACCTTTGTTTCTCCAAAACCTAAGAATCGCAACACTCCTTCACTTTCACTTTTCTACTCCTTTCCTATTCACCTCTGTAAGCTCTGACTACAAATAGAAGGCCATGCTTGAGTTTGTGAGAAGGGCTGGAGGCTTCTAATCAAGCCCACTGCCTTGCACGACTTTGGGTTCTCCTTCTCCTTTGCTACACTCCTTCGATTTCACTTTCTCGCACTCTTTCACTTTCACTTTTCCACTCCTTTCCTATTCACTGCTGTAAGCCCAGACTACAATAATAAATTATTATTACTGTTTTTTTAATACTGGAATAATGGTCATATTCAGGTTTATGTATACATGGATTCATGTATGTATATATTTATATTTATTTATTGATTTGCTTGTTTATTTTAGTTTCTGGACTGAAAAATCTGTTTGCACATTGGTCAATGCTTCTTTTAAAGATGATGTCTGCTGTACATATAAGGAGGCTACAGAATGTCATAAAACATCCTATTACCCTTGCCTTGAAGTACTTGTACAATTAAATTACTCACAAGACATATTTATGCTGTATCACACAGAGGTAACACCAGAGGTGAATAATCAGGTAAGACTTCTGTTTAGTATAAAGAAAATACAGATAATCTAATTAGAAATAACTTGATATTTAAAAGAATGTTAAATATTTAAGCTGGTATCTATTAGATAAATCAGTGATTCCCAACCCTGTATTCAGAAACCCTTAACAGGCAAAGTCTTTAGTATTTTCTTGCGTGTGAACAAGTGACTAAGTCTATTGTTAACTCACCTATACTCAAACATGGAAATCCTGTTAGGGGTCTCTAAGTTTAGGCTTGGGAACCACTGATCTAAATGTTCTTCAGTCTTTTGATTTCTCTCATAATTAATGTATAGTACAGATAAAAATCTAGACTGTATTTTGTCAACAATTTACAATGTAATGTATTCAGAAGAGTCATTAAAGTACTGAGCAAAATTATTCTAGGCAACTTTACAGAAGATGAAAACAAAACAATATACTGTGCTAACCACCATGGCTCATATTATATTGCAGCTGAAAAGACTCACAGCCAGTCACTTACTGATTCTGGAAATTATGATCAGTCCAACTTTAATAGACTGGTGTATGTATTTTTCTATGCTAAGTTGCTGTTATAAAAGGGGGTGTCAGTTTACCACAGGTAAGGGAACATTTAAGCAGCAGTGACCACAATATGGTATCCTTTGTAATTATTTATGAGAAACCCATTAACAATGATTTAACCAAAACATTCAACATTCAAGGCTAATTTTACAGTACTAAAATCAGTACTAAAGGGCAGTCAATGGGATGTACTCTTTAAAGATAAAAATGCACAAGAAAGGTGGAATTTGTTTAGAATGCACTTAAAATATAAGAGTCAATATATACCACTGGGGAATACATAAAAGAGGAGTAAATTAAGACCAATGTGGCTTATATATATATCTGTATATATAAAGGGAAGTAACACTGGCAGGCTATAGGCGAACAGAGGACAAAGTCCAAAAGAGAGGTGAAAAGCTTATGGTGAATAAAGCACTTGGACCTGATGGAGTACACCCAATGGCACTTAAGAATTTTAATTCAATATTAGCAAGACCCTTATACTTAATGTTTATTGATTCACCTTCAACAGGCATAGTGCACTAGGACTGGAGGGAAAAAGATGTAGTAACATTATTCTAATGGAAGCAAGAGCTAAACCAGGTAATTATAGTTCAGTGAGCTTGACTTCCGTAGTAAGATATTAGGATTACTAGCCGATAGCACTCAGGATTTTTTGATGATCAACAATATTATTAGTAGTAGTGTTGAGCGAGCATGCTCGGCCGATGCTCGGATCGGCTCGAGCATCGCTCTGCTCGGCACATGGCGGTACTCGTACGAGTACCGCCATGTGCTCGCCCGCCATGTTCGGGTGGCAGGGATCTGTGCCGAAGGAGGCACAGATCTTACAGACGCTCCGCTGGACCACCAGGGACTGGAGGTAGGGGGCATTGCGGAGATGAAGGGGGCATTGCGGAGATGAAGGGGGACATTTTGGAGATGAAGGGGGACATCGTGGAAGGGGGACATTGTGGAGGGGGGGCATTGCGGAGATGAAGGGGGCATTGCGGAGATGAAGGGGGACATTGTGGAAGGGGGACATTGTGGAAGGGGGGCATTGCGGAGATGAAGGGGGCATTGCGGAGATGAAGGGGGACATTGTGGAAGGGGGACATTGCGGAGATGAAGGGGGCATTGCGGAGATGAAGGGGGACATTGTGGAAGGGGGACATTGTGGAGATGAAGGGGGGCATTGACCAGGCACCCTCCCCTCATCAGAGCAGGGGGTGCCTGGTGTAATGCTCGTGTCGCCCCATTGAATTCAATGGGGCTCGGGTGCTCGGCCGAGCACTCGAGCCTCCGGCGGTGCTCGGTCAGAGCACCCGAGCACCCGAGCATCGGGGTGCTCGCTCAACACTAATTAGTAGGAGTCAGCATGATTTTATGAATACTAGATTGGTGTATGGTGTATTAATTTACTTGGATTTACTTGTATTATACAAAACGGTAAATAGTAATTTGGTCAAGGCTATTGCTGTTGATGTAGTATACTTGGATTTTGCAAACATTTTGATACTCTGACTCACAACAGGTTACTACATAAATTAGATTTCTTCAGTTTGGGAGGAGATATCTGTGCACAGATAGAGAACTGGCTAAATCTGGCAGAGAGTAAATAGAACCTTATCAGGTTGGTCTAAAGTTTTAAGGGGTTGCTACAGGGTTCAGTTATAGGCCCAATGTTTTTTAATTTGCTTATTAATGATTTGGAAGTTCGTATTGAAAGTAATGTCTCAATCTTTTCTGATGACACTAAGATAAGGAAATACATACAGAGAAGGATGGGTTTTTTCTCTGCAAAATGATTTGGATAAACTGAATGAATGGGAGGTAAAATGGTAAATGAGGTTTAGTATAGATAAATGTAAGGTTATGTATTAGGGATGGCGAAACAAAAATGCTACATATTTACTAAATGGGAAACTACTTGGGAAATCCTAATTAGAGAGATTTTGAAGTACTGATAGACAATAGAATTCACAGCAGAGTACACTGTCAGTCATCTGCTGCAAGAGCAACTGGGGTGCTATATAAAAATCGGTATAGATGCATGGGATAGGAATATAATTCTACCTATATATTTATATTTGCTAATGCCTCATCTAAAATATAGAGTAGAGTCAGGCCCGGATTTGCCAATAGGCAGACAAGGCACTTGCCTAGGGCGCCCGATTTTTAGGGGCACCTGGCAATGCCATTGTCACGCCCACAATGCATAATGCTGACTGCCGTGCCATTCTGGTGGTGTGCACCTATGCCCTCGACTTGAGGGCGCTTGCTGACAACTGTGTTACCTTGTCAGCATTGCTCTGTGCCTGTGGCGCCGGGGCCGCTTCATGTGACCCTGCTGTGCCTGCGTACCACGCCTCTGCTGTCATTGGTCACCACCTCAGGACCTCCTGTGATGCTGCCGACGCACGGACGTCAGGTAGTGGGTGCCGTGCAAGCTACGCCTAACAACATAATAGCCACAGGAAGCGGCCTACACTATAGTTGGAGTCTGACTCTGCAAAGTGTGAAGGAGTTGATTCAGAGGCGGGCCGCGGGTGCAATCAAGAGAGCAGGTCTGCAGTTGTTACCGGAAGGGTGACAGGAGGAGCGGCATGCAGTAGCCTCCCCAACAGCCTGCAGTTCAGCATCAGGCCGGTATGTGTGGTGCACACAACTATATTTATTATCTGTTTTATGGTGCAGTTCACTTACACTGGAAATAATAATGCCATTCCCTTATATTAGTAATAATGGCGCCTTTCCCATACATTAGTAATAATGGTGCCTTACCCTTACACTGGTAATAATTGTTTGGGTGTGGTTAATGGAGGGGTGTGGCTAAGTGAGAGGCGTGATTTGGGGTGGGGCATAGGCGGGGCTAGGGGCGCCAGAGGTGGTTGTGCCTAGGGGTGCCTGAGATGTAAATCCAGCCCTGAGTAGAGTTTTGGGCACCAAATCTTAAGGACATTATTGAACTGGAAAGCATGTAGAATCATGCAACAAAACTGATAAAGGGATATGAGGATCTAAGTTGTAAAGATAGACTAACCAAACTGGGCTTGCATACTTTAGAGAAGAGATGTCTAACTGGTGAAATGATTACCCTTCGCAAATATATTAGAGATCAATATAAATTACTTTCCAAGGAACTATTCAAATAGAGTTGATAAAAAACAAGAGGTCATCTATTAAAACTCGAGTAAAGGTACTTTTGACTAAAACAAAGGCAGAGTTATTTTCTATAGTAAAGGCACTATAGCTATGGAATCCTTTGCCTCAGGATGTACTTGGAAATACCATAGTTGCTTTCAACAACATTAAGAATTTTGACAGCTGCTTTCAAAGCAGATAGGAGGTTGATCCAGGGAAATATCTGACTGCCATATAGAGTCAGGAAGGACTCTTTTTTACCCACTTGGGGCTTAATTGGAAATGGCTTCAATGGAGTTTTTTTGCCTTCCCCTGGATCTACAGATGTGTTACGACATGGGTTTAATTTGATGGACACATCTTTTTTCAGCATCATTAATGATGTTATTACGTTGTTAGTCTGTTCTTGTAAAATAGGGTAAGCAAACAAGCAAATTGAGTGATGAATTTGCTTCATTTGAGCATTGGTGGCAACTGTGTGTTATCTGGACAGGTTGGGTGTGGAAAGTGTGGGTATGAAAGGAAAAAGGAGAGTTAATAAACCTTTTTGACTGATAGGTGACAGTGATACAGGCAGGTGTGTAATCCTTCCTGAGCAGAGACTCAGTTGACACAGAGTGATGCCAGATACTACCTACACAGACATAATACATACATATTGATATACTGTGTAACACACACACTCCTACATCTACACTCCTACAAAAGAGAGAAAAGTATATATTGTGGTGTAGTAGACTGTTGCTTTATTATTATTTGCAGGCTGGTGATCTATGCTGTAATTTATTGCAAAAATTTAACAATGTAGTGTTTAGTAGAGAAAGAGAAAGTTGCATACATTTTTATATTATATAGAAATATTTGGTTAGAACAAGAAGCGGTCAAGGGAAGGCTGGACAAAATTATGACTGACAAATCACCTGAGGCTCAATCCAATTGTCCCCGGTCAACTGCAGTTTTTCAAGTACAGTAAAACATCCTGTCACATGTGCAGTGAGCAACTCTTGTAGGAAAAAAAATAAAAAACATGTTGGGCTCTCATATTTTGCACCTATTTGAAGCAATGAAAAATATTCTGATTTAGTGCAATTCCAGATTCAATGTCACTCATTGAGCCTTAACCATACGCATGTTTTAACCTATCGACACTCGAATTAAAGTTGAAAAAAAACATTAAAGCACACATCAATAATAAATGTATTTGCCGGATACAGCAATGGAGTCTTAATGTAATACTGCATGTAGTGTCTGCCTGCTAATTTGTGTGCAAGTGTGAACACCACTGCCTGGCTTGCCTATTTATGTGCTGGTGTACAGTGCACTTAAGTAACCTACTTACCTATTATATTTTCTGGCTAAATGATCTATTAAATTTATTAAACTACCTATTTAATTAATTACTAGTTAACTTAGTTATTAATCCTATGCTAACCTACCTACTTAATTAGGAAACCTAACTCCTCCCTCCAGCAATAGAAGAATCAAAAGAAAAGAAAATAATTGACCTTCCACTTTAGTTAGGATTGTACTGGCTATCCTTTGTATCAATTACTTCTTTTCATTACATGTCCTTTGCCGCTTTCCCTGCTGAAAGCACAAAAAGAAATAAAAAAACCGAAAACTTTGAAATTGTTACTCTTTATTTTGATACTTCGTACAACTACCGCTTATTTTATTCTGAAACTCACAAAACACATGATGAGATGTTTGGTGGACAAACACAGCCAGAGGTGGCAGTAAGGAGGAGATATTCAGGTCTTCTGTATACTGCTTGTCCAGAACATACAGGGGGTGGGGTTGATTTTCTCTGCAAGGAGTTGACGTCCCCCACTATCTCCTCTTCCAAAAAACAAACATGCCCTTCCCACCCCCTCCCACTCCTGTGATATATCTGTAAGGAATTGCAGGGGCCTTTAATACACACACACACAATATAGACACACGCACACAATATATACATGCACACATGCAATGCACACATACATGCAATGCACACACACACCACAATACATACACACACACACACAACACACATGCAATACATATGCACAACACACACAGACGCACTACAATACATACACACAATATACACACACACGCGTGAACATGGCTATGATTATAATTTTGAGTAAATCCTCACAGATAGAGAATCCATAAAAATGTCTTCTACCACCAATGAAATTAATTCAATAATGTGACCATTTCTGTCTATGCATTCTACTCCTGTTATAATACTGGGGGGAGTCCAGCACCAGAATATAGTACTGCTGACCATGACATCCTCAGGATATGGTTGCCAGGTTATCCATTTATAACTGCAAACATATGTAAAATGTAGTGTCTATTATTGGGCATCAATGGTTTACATGTATCCATACAAAAAACTTTTTCATATGTTTGCAGTATTAAAGGGATGATCTTGCTACCCTACCTCAGATATCTTGGGTAAGTTTCTATAAATGGGAACTTCTGATTTTCAAAACAAAGCCAAACACAGAAGCTCACTCAAAAGCAGATATTTTTCTATGACTAGTCACCTCTCAGAAGTATCACATTTTAGCTATTATTTAGTGCCATTATTGTGGAGAAATGTTCATGTGCATATTAAATTAATCAAGCAAATAATTTCACAATGACAGGCATGTCCAGCTATACCAGGTAAAAGTTCCAGCCTTGTTTGGGCCATGCCACTGAAGGGAAACTGGTTTCCCTCGGTATTGAGGGCAAATGATAATTTTACCATTAGGGAGACACCCTCAAGGGTTTTGACACCTCAGGGTTTTCAAAACAAAACCAGAGGCTCACAAAGAACTAACAGAAGTGGATATTGCTTGTTCTATGGCTATTCACTACTTAGAAGCATGGTGGTTCAGTTCTAAAATAACAGAGGAGTTCCATCTACATGTGAATACTAGACATATATTTTGGCCTTGTTTCAGCCTCATCATTGAGGGTAAAGGGTTCACAACAGGATTACCACTGACTTTTAGGGAGGCACCCTAAGGGTTTTCAAAACAAAGCCACAATATGTAACGGGTATCGTAGTAGTGGTTACCACACTACCACAGAGACCAGCTACAACTCACTGTATTATTGTGCAGCTGGCAATTGTCCTGAATTTGTTGGGGCTGGGCTTACCTTATTGATGTAGTTAGTGCAATATGAAAATGGAAATTTCTTATCTGTAATGGCACTAAAGAGATAATAGTGCTACTCTTAAGTAGTGACTAACCATGCTTTTGTTTGTTCTAAGTGAATATTCACTTCTGTGTATAACTTGTAGCTCTCTAGTTGTTGTTGGACTACACGCTTATCACAAATAGCCAGGCTAAAAAAAGCAGCTGGAAAGCCACCGATTGCTCACAATTGAACCCGTTGGAGAGTTTTGAATTCAGAAGTGAGAGAGGACGATGTATCCCATAATGAGGCATCAATTATCTTTATAGTAGACAGAAACCTGTCCTGGAAGGCAAGTTGGGGGTGTAAAATTTCAAATAAAACGAGCACGTCTTCAAGGAAGAAAAATGAGTTACCACCTAAGCCTGGCAGAAGTGGATTGTTCCAATTTATTTAGCTAGTAACTTTTAAAGGCAAAAATGATTGTTTTAGGTCCTCCAAGACATACCACACTATTACATGCAAAGTCAGCAAAAAAAAGTGCAACCTACAGGATCTAAATGTAGCATTAAACAATATGTGTAGATATCCAAAAAAATGCAGAAATGATTGTTGTATCTAAAAAGTGGCTGACATATAAAAAAGACTTTAATCTGAATGGATCCAGCAACCAATATACCATGAAAGTAGCATGAAGTATAGTCACTAACTTAAAAATCAGAAAATACAAAATGCAAGAACCAAAATACAAACTAAATAAGACAACTTAGGGTAAAACAATTCAAATGAGATATAAAGTGGACCCTTACATAATCAAAACATGCATCAATCCTTTTGATGATATGTTGATATGGTGTATAGCGATGGGTGAAAACTTTCACCTCAAACCAAAATTGGCAAGAAATGGCACTTCCCAATTGCTGAATAATTTCCTGTGAGAAGTAAAATTTTCCCACTGTTTTTGCCTAGCTCATTGCATTGAAATCAATGAGAAGAAAATTTTTTTGTCCATCACATGAAAGTTTTCTCGACTTTTCTACAGCCAAATAAAAGGGTGTCAGGGTCTCACAGCATGCCATCCTGTGTTTGTGAGAGGAGAAAGTAGCATGTTTTTGAGCTAGAGAAAATAGGCAAATTATCACAGTGTCCCTTAGAAGCCTAAGTTATCCTGTGCCCCCTTCCTCTGTGGTGTGTCGGCCGGCATGATTTTGGTTACTTCCACATGGCTTACGTCATGAAACAGGCACTGGCAGGGATGCCTGTTTATGGGCCTATACTGTTTTTCCTAATTGTATCCCATCTTCTTCTGCTCCTTTATTAACCTTCTTTGTGCTAGGAGTCATTGCCCTTACGTGGTGTTTCTGCTAGTTCTTTTGCTCTCCATTGTGACCTGTGCCTATCTAAGAATTCGCTCCATATATGACCCCAGCTTGTCTGACTACCCACATCAGTTCTGACTGTGGCTCTGGCTAATTCTCTCCATGCATGCTCCTGGATTGTATGACTACCCACATCAGTTCTGACCTGTGGCTCTGGCTGACTAACTAGCTCCTTGTAGTCCCCGGTTTGTCTGACCTCTGGCTCTGGCTACTAACTCGCTCCATGTAGTCCCCGGCTTATCTGACCTGTAGCTCTGGCTGCCTACTTGCTGCATGCACTCCTAGCTTGTCTGACCTGTAGTCTCCATGTTCCATGGCTCTGGCCTGCTCTCGCTCCCTGTTGCCTCTGGTTGAGAGACCGAAGTGGGACTTACGCATATTAGCCGCTTCATACTGGTGTTCCACTCAAGCCTCTATCCTAGTCTAGGTAGATAGCAGTAGTGCAGTGCACAGCACAGTGTGCAGCTCTGGAAGAGGAACCTGGGTCAAATTATCCTGTGTCTGGGGTTGTGTTGGCCAATACCTTATTGTTGTATATTTCAAATAAAGGTTGTTATATTTTATCTTCGTGTCTGTCCTTCTTTGCCTGATTACCGTGACACAAATAAAGGTGACTTGAAGCTTAGTTTAGGGAGTCTTTTAGGTAGGACATTTGTTCTCTGTATTAGGGGAGTCTGGGGTAACTCTGGGGGAGAAGAAGGGAGGAAGGAAGATGACCCCAAATACCCCAAATTTGGGTGTGTCTGACTAGCAAGACATAGACAGCTGGGGTCCAGATTGCTTGCTGATTTTGCTTTCATTGTCTCTGTGCTGGGTAAGTCTGGGGAAAGAAGTTGTTGATTTTGTTTTTTAGTTATATTTATTTTTGGGGGAACTGACTTGATAAGATAGAGTGGACAACTTAAAATAAAAAAATAAAAATAAAAACTTCAAACATTAATACATAAACAAATAAATATAATAGGTGACAGACAGCTGACTGGGAGCCTGATGTAACATCTGTGACTGAGGCAGACTCCATAGACAACAGACAACATTGAGAATTTTGTTTACTGCTAAGGCAAGACATCATACTCCATTAGTTTTGTACTGCAGAGAGTAAAAACAAACAGAGTAGTTGAGTAATGTCCAGCAAATGCACAATGAGAAGGGGGGAAAGGTGGAGCAGTGCAGGGACATGGGAGTAAAGTGGTTGTTCAAAATCTGACTGCAGCAATGATTGCTGCAGTGTGTATAATAAATGATGATGATCCCTCTCCTCCCAGGGTGGATGTAGTTTGTCAAGGCCCGACCACCACTACCATACACATTTGCCACATTGTAGGTTGTACTTAATGTTTTTGTATCATTTGACATCATCATGAATATATACCAGTGTCACATAAGGAGGAGTTAGTGTTGTGGGCAAAGGACAAATGCACTCTGATTGCCAACATATTTTTCAAGGTATATGTTGATGTAGGACTCCCAACTTTGACTTTCAGTTACTTATTTACCACTATAGATCTCAGAAGAAGTAATATTGTTCTGGGAAATGTTACACCGTATTAAACATAGGCGAAAAATGTGTTGGAATGGGAGAAAAGGAGGAAAATTTTGCATTATAGAAAAGGGGAAAACTTCCACAAAAGAAGAGAAAAATAATACGTTTTTCAAGAAAAGTTATACTGAAATTTTTCTCACTTTTTGCTCACCCCTAATGGTGTATAGTAATGGACACACTCTTACTTTCAAAATTAGACAGTCAAAGCTCATATAAACAAGTAATCAGTGGTCAGAAATACTCTTATTTGTTAATATAGGTTATTTAGAGTACAGGTCTGCCTTTTCCCTCTGGACTGCTAATCTCCATTATGTCTCAATTCTCCAAACATGGTCAGGCTTAAATATCCCATCTGCATTTCAGAAGTTCTTAGCCACCGTCATCTGTTGATATTTTATTATTTCAAACATAATAATAATCCTTTCTCCAATGTTATTGTATACCTATACCTATGCATATTGTTTAATGCTACATTTAGATTCTGCTTGTTATGCTGTCCTCCTCTTCCTTCTTTTTTTTTTTGATTGCTTTACAAGTAAAAAAGATTACAGAGTTGTCTGCCTCATTAATGGGATAGTAATGTTTCATAATGAAAGCAGCCCCATTTAATCTTCATAGTATTTCAGCCATGGAGAGTGTTATTTCAATACTGTCAGAGTTGTAGTTCAACAGTAATCTATATATATAAAAGAAGACTTCTGTGTGCCTGGCAAACACACCCAGGGGCGGCAGTAAGGCAGAGTGACTGCTCCCATTGGGTGATTCAATGGGGGCGTGAAAATCATGCAGGGAGTTGGCCCGCCCCCACTTTCCAGCCCGCCCACCGCTATCCAAGTTTGCAAAAAATAAACACACACCAGACTTCCTTGCCTGTGGGATCTGGTCCATTGTTATGCAGCCACTCGCTCTGTTATCCCCAACGGCCCTGCAGCTGCTTTTATTAGAGTCTCGCCACATACCATCCACTGCCTCGAGGCGCGCTGACCCACAATACCAAACCCTGCTCCCTACACCCCTCTTGCTGCGGTACTTCTACTCGGGGAGTACCAGGTAATCACGCTCCAGCACTTCTCCAACTAGCTTCACAACTAACTTGACCGCTTGCCCTGTGGCTACAACTCACACACATACAAAAAATAAAAAAACAGTGGCCTGTACACACACTTTTATTTATTGCCCGTGTGTCTGGGGAAAGCAGGAGACGCACAAAGTGATGGAAGGGTGGCACTGCATGTACTGCTAAGGTAAAGAGCCCTGCTTCCTCCCACTTGCAGGGCGTGGATTAACTTGGTTTCACAGTGCTTTCCACATTACAAATTAGTTTATCTGCACCGAGGTACTCCGGCTAAGTTTGATAAGATCTGGGGACGGTTGCAGACCTGGTGGACAGCTAGAGCAAATACTACTGTTGCTCCTGGCAATGTATAACATTTTGAAGCGGATCGAATGGATTCGCTCTTACTTACCAGGTGGATGTATATGGCATATACTTGTTGTACATCTCTGTGTCTGGTTTCTATTTACACTGGCATCTTGAGGTGACATTGGCTGTTGGATGGGGGTTGGGGGGAGCTGCGGGTTCGTGGGAGAGAAGAATTGGGTTTGAGGGGTATAGGTTTAGCTTAGTTAGGTTAGTTGTTTGGAGCTTGGGTTGAATTTTTGTGAAAACCCCGGGTCAACTCTGTATGCCTTATTATTATGCTTTTGTTCCTTTTATTTGTTGTAAATGTTGCATATCCTTGCTGTACTTGATGGATATTACCTGTATCTTTTTTTTCTTTGTATGTGTATGGAGTGATCCGATAATAAAATATATTAAAAAAAAAAAAAAAAAAAAAAAAAAAAAGAGCCCTGCTACCTTGTGCCAGGCTCATGGTGGGGCCTGGGGTACAAAGTTTTTGTTTTTTTATCCCAGTGTCTGTGCTCCATACAGTTGTTGATATTGGGGTGGAGGGGGAGTAGGAGGTGTCAAGAGTGCATCTCTGACTCTCTGTTTCTGCCGCTCATTTAACCCTTTGAGTGTCAGAGTGGTACGGAACGTATTGCAAAGCAATGCTGTTCAGTTACCTCCTGCAACCGTCCCCTGCCCTGACTACATCTCCCAGACTCCTTCCTGTCACTCACTCCTGTCACCTCCCAAGTTTCAGCAAGGTGGCTGCTGTAAATTCGGAGGTGACAAGAGCCGCTGACATGGAGAGCCGCTATTGCACTAATATGTGCCGTGCCGGCACCCAATGTAAACTGTCCCCGTCGCATGTTTCCTGATCTGGGGTGGTGACGCCTCCCCTCAGTTCTTGGTGTGTGTTGCCAGGGATCCTCCTGAGCGGGGCTGCCCTTGTGAGGAGCGGGAAACTGAGTTTAGTTGGAGGTTGAAGATGAAGTGCAGGAGGAAATATAAGGAGGGAGAGGGCAATAAACTGAAAGAAACTACACTGGACGTGGTATGGAGGAAGAAACTGGTATTGAAGGACAGAAAAGGAGGTATCACTTAGGCACTGAAGGGGTGTTTTACTGTTTGCATGTTACGATGTACTCTCAGCCCGCTGCTTTTTTATTGTGGACTCTGTGCAAGTGATCCAGCCATCATGTGTCTCTCTCCCCCCTTCTCCAGCATGTGTGTCTCTCTCCCCCCCTTCTCCATCATGTCTCTCTCTCCCCCCTTCTCCATCATGTCTCTCTCTCCCCCCCTTCTCCATCATGTGTCTCCCCCTTCTCCATCATATCTCTCTCTCTCCCTCCCTTCTCCATCATGTGTCTCTCCCCCCCTTCTCCATCATGTATCTCTCCCCCCTTCTTCATAATGTGTGTCTCTCTCTCCCCTTCTCCATCATCTCCCCCCCTTCTCCATCATCTCTCTCCCCCTTTTCCATAATGTCTCTCTCTCTCTCTCTCTCTCGCTCTCTTCCCCTTCTTGTCTCTCTCTCACCCTTCTCCAACATTTCTCCTTTCTAAATCTCTCCCTCTCTCTATCCCCCTTATTCAGCATGTGTGTCTCTCTCCTCCCTTCTCCAAAAGGTCTCTATACTTAACCCCTGCTGCAAACATACCCAAACCCTCAAGCACTCAAACTACTTAATCCCCATGGGCAACGCCGTGCCCCTATTGCTAGTTGAATGATAAAGTATCTCCCTCCGGCCCCTTTTACTGATGTAACACCTCAGAGCAGTAAGACTGTCCAGATGAATCTCAAAGAGGGACAATCTTCATTTAGCATAAGGGAAAAAACTGTTATGGGGGAAGGCAGGGTTTCCTTATGTTCACAGTAAAAAAAAGTGTCCCTGGTCTCAAAACCAGATTCTATATCTGAGGGGAGGTGGCTTACATTAGGTAAACAGGACAGGAGAGGGATAATTTATCATTCAATTACTCTTGAACTACAACTTTGACAGAACTGAAATAGCACTATCTATAGTTCAAATACTATGAAGATTAATTTTACTACATGACAGGAGGCTTCGTATTTTGCATATCTTTCTTTACTGAAAACTCCATAGCAGCACAGTAACCAATCAGAGAACAGAAACCAACAGCATAAATAGCCTGATACGTCTATCCTACTTCCTCTTTCTTGCTGCTCCAACAAGCTGCACAGGTCAGAGTTTCTTATTTCTTTTTCCCAATTAACTGGAGCTGCTGTTTTTGTGAAACATTACTATCCCTTTAAACAAAAGAATGACTGAAATAAGAATAGCAAATAAGGTAGAAAGACATGTCTTCCTTCATCTGCTCTGGAGACTGACTTACCACCTCCAGGTTTCTTGAGCTCTCCAGCTCCTGTTCCTGCTCACAGCACCTTTTTTCTAACTGTGCCCTGACTTTTCCCTTTGACTTAGTAGTGCAGTTGGCTGTAGTGTTACTGGAGAGGTGACAGTCTTAGAATAGTGATAAGCTCAATGCTCATTTGTAAAGGGAGCAGGACAGTAATATATGCTAGGTGGATGGAGGTGTATATTTTAAAAAACACCCCTGATTTCACAGAAAGATATTTGCATAAGAGCCTATATCCCACAAATCAGAGTCTCTTACACAAAAAGTACAAACTGCAGAAAAAAATACCAACACTAGTATAGGTATTTCATCATGTTTATTAAAATAAATAAAACCTATTTCTTGATGATTAGCTTTAGAGGTATATATGGTCACCTCAAGTGCAGGGATACTGAGTAGTGTTGAGCGAGCATGCTCGGCCGATGCTCGGATCGGCTCGAGCATCGCTCTGCTCGGCACATGGCGGTACTCGTACGAGTACCGCCATGTGCTCGCCCGCCATGTTCGGGTGGCAGGGATCTGTGCCGGAGGAGGCACAGATCTTGCAGACGCTCCGCTGGACCACCAGGGACTGGAGGTAGGGGGCATTGCGGAGATGAAGGGGGCATTGCGGAGATGAAGGGGGACATTGCGGAGATGAAGGGGGACATTGTGGAAGGGGGGCATTGCGGAGATGAAGGGGGCATTGCGGAGATGAAGGGGGACATTGTGGAGATGAAGGGGGACATTGTGGAAGGGGGGCATTGCGGAGATGAAGGGGGCATTGCGGAGATGAAGGGGGACATTGCGGAGATGAAGGGGGACATTGCGGAGATGAAGGGGGACATTGTGGAAGGGGGACATTGTGGAAGAGGGGCATTGTGGAGATGAAGGGGGGCATTGACCAGGCACCCTCCCCTCATCAGAGCAGGGGGTGCCTGGTGTAATGCTCGAGTCCTCCCATTTAATGCAATGGGGTTCGGGTGCTCGGCCGAGCACTCGAGCCTCAGGGGGTGCTCGGTCAGAGCACCCGAACACCCGAGCATCGGGGTGCTCGCTCAACACTAATACTGAGTAATTGCTTTTTATGTGAAACAATGTGTAACAACAAGAGAAAGGATAACCCAGACAAAGCTGGATAACCTGTGACTCTCGGGCTGCTAGACTAGAACTCCCATCATCCAATGCTAGCTGGCTAAGTGTGATGGGAAGTGTAATCAAATGACAGCTGGAAGGTCACAGGTCACCCATTTATGGTATTGGCTGTAAGTGAGGAGAGAAGAGTCTCTCTATCTCCGCTTTTGAAAATATATTCTAAAATCAGTACTACTCCCTCTAAACCAACCAAAGTTGAAGGATTACAAAGGTATAATACACAATATCATATACTACATGTACATATTAGGTACACTCCGAGAGGAGGCCAAGGTTTGTTCCAAATAATTTGTCCCCAAACTCATGAAAGGCTTACATTAATGTATGAGTCATCAATTCTTGTTAAAAAAAAAAAAAAAAAGTTAAAAATAGTATAATGCCAAAAGGGATATACCCCAACACTGCAGATGACAACTACCTACAATACCACCTCCAATACAGAACCTTGAAAACAATGCAGTGCACAATTTGATGAATTTACTTCCAGTCTCATGATAATCTGTTATCATCAGAAGTTCAGCAGATGTATATAAAGAGAAAAATCACATGGGTAATTCCCTTAAAGGGGATGTATCACCTTATTAAAAGTTTGCTTTAATCTGTTAGTCTTAGTTATATCAACAAAGCTATGCCTTTTTTTGTTTTTTAATTCGCTAAATAAATCCAGTTTTCCAACGTACTTTTCCCCTCAGAAGTGTTCTCCTCACTCTGATCGGCAAAACGCATGCCGAAGAGTATACAGGAGAAATCCTCCTCCACGCTGGTCTGTCTGTAAGCTGGAGCACTCTCATCGGCAGAGATCGATATCTAGCCAATGAGAGTGCTCCAGCTCACAGACAGACCAGCATGGAGGAGGATCTCTCCTGTATACTCTTCGGCATGCGTTTTGCCGATCAGAGTGAGGAGAACACTTCAGAGGGGAAAATTAAGTTGGAAAACTGGATTTATTTAGAGAATTAAAAAACAAAAAAAGGCACAGCATTGTTGATATAACTAAGACTAACAGGTTAAAGCAAACTTTTAATAAGGTGATACATCCCCTTTAAGTTTGTATAACAACAGAAAATGCCAATTTACACAAAAGTTATAGATGATAGCCTTTAAATCAGTTCTCCATTTTCTAGTATCTCAAAAGAATCCGATCTGCCTCCTTTTGGTCTGTCATTTAAACGTTCCCCTATCCTCTCTCTACCGATACCATTATTCATCCACTGACACACTGGAAACAAAGGAGAAGCATCCTAATAGTATACACTGTTTTCTTAATACTATTTTCTTATACATTTCACATATATGTAACGAACACTGTTTAAATATCCAACTCAACTCCACTTGGAAATACATGTTCAAATCAAAACAGATGAAGGCTGATAGTGTAGTATGCATAAATAAGTGTATAGTTGCATTCCTGGCCAGGTATATGCCCATCCCAACCATGCTGCATTTGGCTCTGTCAAGTCTTGAACTGGTGGCCTTATGGATCTTTCCCTGGTTCCTGAATGGCTGATCATGTCTAGTTGTTCCTGGTTGACTGGCTATTTATACCAACTTTCCTGAGCATTCACTGCTCAGTTGTTGTGGACTAGTGATCTGAACTGTTATTTCTGCTAGATTTTCAAGTTTTTGACTTTGGATTTGCTGACCTATGGTTGTGATTCTCTGCTGCCTATTCTTATGACCTCTGGCTTTGGACTTGAGAACACACCTCTGCTGTTATCCCTTGACCTCTCCTTTCGACCTTTCTATTGAATCTGTGCTTCTAGCCTACAGCAGGACCTATTTTGTGACTTGGCTTTTGGTTTCTGACTTTGGCTTTCTGACTTTCAACTATCCTTAAATTAAGTGGAGCAATATGACTTCTGGAACAACAAAGGGAAATAATTTTTCCCATGATAATTTCATGTCCCAACTAGTAGAGGAGCCAACTAGAAAAGAGGCCTTGCTTGACCTAGTCCTCTCAAACAATTACGACATGATAAACAATGTACAAGTAAGAGAACATTTGGGTAGCAGTGACCACAATATGGTATCCTTTGAAATCTGTTCTGAGAAACCCAATAACAAGGGTTTAACTAAAACATTCAATTTTAAAAAGGCTAATTTTACAAAGCTAAAAGAAGTATTAAAGGATATTCAGTGGGATGTAATTTTCAAAGATAAAAATGCACAAGAATCATGGACTGTATTAAAATGCTCTTAGACAAATATACACGTGAATATATACCATTGGTGAATAAGCACAAGAGAAGTAAAGGGAAACCAGTGTAACTTAATAATGAGATTTGCAGGAAAATGAGAAATAAAAAACAGGCTTTTAAAGTATTTAAGTCAAACAGGTCAGATGCATCATTTAAAAAATATAAAGAATGTAATAAAATCTGCAAACAAGCAATTAAGCTAGCTAAAATTGAAAATGAGAGAAATATTGCTAATGAGAGCAAGAAAAACCCTAAACAATTCTACAAGTATATTAATAACAAAAAAGTTAAGGTTGGTCCTCTTAGGACTGAGACAGGTGAATTGATTAGTGAGGATAAGGCTATGGCTGACACTCTAAACACATTCTTTGCTTCAGTATATACAAAGGACGCAGCAATGACGGGTTATGGGCAAACAGACAAAACAACGGAATTTCCTCCATTATTTACATAGCTTACTGAGGAAAAGGTCTAAATGAGACTGGAGAGGGTTATGGTGAATAAAGCAACTGGACCTGATGGTATACATCCAAGGGTAATTAACCCCTTAAGAACTCATGATGGTCCTGGACTGTCATGGGTTGTTATACCCTTAAAGACCCAGGACGGTCCTGGACCATCATGGAATTCCGGGCTTCCCGCATGGCTGCACGCCGCTCGGGGAGTCTGGAATCAGATTCTTTAAAAAAAAAATGCCCAGTGGTCCTTAAGTGATTGCCGCGTGCATGCGCGGCCAGTCCTTCAGGGGTTAAGGAACTTAGTTCAGTAATAGCAAGACCATTATACTTAATATTTATTGATTCACTTTCATCAGGAATAGTGCCCTGTGACTGGAGGAAAGCGGATTTAGTTTAAAAAGGGAGCAAGGTCCAAACCAGGAAATTATAGACCTGTGAACCTGACTTCCATAGTGGGTAACATACTAGAAGAGTTACTAATTGACACTATTCAGACCTATGTGAAGACAAACAATATATTTTGTAGGAATCAGCATGGTTTCATGAAGAATAGATCATGTAAGACATATTGGGACAGGAGAATTGCTGTAGATGTAGTATACTTGGATTTTGCAAAAGCCTTTGATACAGTGCCTCACAACAGATTATTACATAAATTAAAAGGCTTCGGTTTGGGCGGTGTTATCTGTACATGGATTGAGAACTAGTTAAATGATAGATGGCAGAGAGTTGTTGTAAATGAAACCTTTTCAAATTGGTCTAAAGTTATAAGTGGGGTTCCGCAGGGTTCAGTCCTGGGCCCAATGCTTTTTAATTTGTTTATTTAATGACCTAGAAGTGGGAATTGAAAGTAGAATATCAGTCTTTGCTGATGACACTAAGATATTTAAGGAAATACTTACAGACCTTGATATTTTTCTCTGCAGAAGGATTTAGGTAAACTGAGTGAATGGGCAGAAAATAGGCAGATGACATTTATCGTAGATAAATGTAAGGTTATGCATTTGGGCTGTAGAAACAAACATGCTACAGATACTGTAAATGGGAAACAACTTGGGGAATACTCATTAGAGAAAAGTTTAGGAGTGCTGATAGATGATAGACTTCACAGCAGTGTGCAGAGTCACTCAGCTGCTGCAAGAACAAATAGGGTACTAGCCTGCCTAAAAAGAGGTGTAGCTGCAACGGATGTTAATATTATCCTACCTCTGTATAAATCCTTGGTTAGGCCTCATCTAGAATATGGAGTACAGTTTTGGGCTCCAGTTCTTAAAAAAAGAAATTGTTGAACTGAAAAAGGTGCAGAGACGTGCAACAAAACTGATAAAGGGATTGGAGGATCTGTGTTATAAAAAGAGACTAGCCAAACTGGGTTTGTTTACATTAGAGAAGAGACATCTAAGGGATGATATGATTACCGTTTACAAATACATTCAAGGTCAATGTAAAGAACTATCCAATTAATTATTTACACAAAGAACTGAGCTAAGAATAAGAAGTCATCCATTAAGACTAGAGGAAAGGCACTTCCGACTAAAGCAAAGGCAGGGATTCTTTATAATAAGGGCGGTAAAGCTATGGAATTCTTTGCCTTGGCATGTTGTACTTGCAGATAATGCAACTACTTTCAAAAAAGCAATGGATGCCTATCTAGCACTAAACAATATTGAAAATGATGACATATGGCTTCAAAGCAGATAGGATGTTGATCCAGAAAAATATCTGGCTGCCATTTGGAGTCAGGAAGGATATTTTTTTACCCACTTGGGGCTAAATTAGAAATTTTTCCAGAGGTTTTTTTTTTTTTTGCCTTCCTCTGGATTAAAAGGGGTGTTTTTGGCATGGGCTGGACTTGATAGACTTTTTTCAGCCTCATCAACTATGTTACTATGTTACTTGGCTTTTCCAGTATCCTGTATTTGGCTGTACCAGCCTGGAAGCTCAAACTATTTGCTCTTTAAGATACTGATCTTGTTTATTTTACCCTGACTTTGTTCCTCTTGTTGAAATGGTACATCATCTCTTCATATTTTCCCATTTGTGTATTCCCACTGCTGGGGGTTCTATATTCATCTTCTGGCTCTAAATGCAGAGTTGCATATGTGTGTGCCACCCTGCTATTGGGCTCCATCCACTAGGTAAGAGACAACAAATCTCACTTACTGGTCTATTTCCCGAAAGTTATCTCCTTTGTTACGTCTGACTCTGTTTTTACTGACTTATGTACCTATCTGGCACTCCCAGCCAAGGGAAAAATGAGAGAACCCAATGACACAGTATGCTTTATCAATGTTCTAGCTTCTCACAAGTGAATACTCATATTTATACTTTCTACATGTATATGGTCAGTCTTTCTAACTTTATTTCTCTTCACTACTCTTCTCTTATCCACCTATGTCTCCTTAATGAGCATCCTCATTCAGACAAAATTTACATAGGGTAAATCATTTTATTTGCATGAATACATACTCAGAAACTTAAAATAAAATAACATAGAATCAAAACACCCAGAAGGGGAGGCTCTGTGTCAGAGCTGCTTTTCAATGTCCTCTCCACAACTGGAACAAAGAGAGGTGAACCCCCCCAACATGACCATCACTTAGTAGCAAACAACAGTCCCAGATATCAAACACTCCTCCTCCTTGTTGTCACATTTACCCTACACATTTCTTAGCTCAACTAACACATTTCTTTGCTCAACTACTTTGTCATCCAACAGTGATTTTCATTCCTCCCCACTGGTTATTCAGAATAAACACCATACAACACTGGTGTTGATGTTTACATTAAGTCCACTGGGATTCAGGCTATTCATTTTATAAATTCAATCTCTACAAAAGAATGTAGATTAGGTCAGTTATGCAAAGTGCTGTGGGGTTTGGTTGATTTCCTAATATTGTACATATGTTTTCTTATTCTTAAACGAAGTGCCCTCATGTTTCATACCACATATTGGGGCCCACAAGGGCCCGGCAATAAAAACACAACAAATTGAAATTTCCAAGTGAAGTATCCCTTGATTTAATAAATTTCACATTACATTGGATTTGACATATCCTATCTTGTTAACTTTGTTGTGAATTATCCTGCATACCTTACATCTAGTGTTTTTATGAAACCCAGTTCTAAAAAAGAAAAAACACCAGAAAAAAATGTTTGTTTTCATTTTTATTACATATCTTTTAAGCAGTCTGTGCTGCTGACTAGAGTATTTTGTAAATCTAATTCTTAGCTTCTCCAGAAGACATTTCTTAGCTCTTTAACTTTAAATAGTACTGACCAATATTTCTGTGTAGTTCCCTAACTCTGCCCATCATTAGCACTGAACCTAGTAATAAATGGGCTTCCATAAACCCACATCTTCCAACTCTCTTCCTGTTGACTAGATGGTCCCTATCTATTTGTTCAGCTATTTCATACTCTCTCCACTCTTCTCATTTTGTACTTTTTAGTTAAAAATGCTTCCTCTGTCTACACTACTTTTTTGTTAAAAACTATCTTGATTGTAGTCTTTTCTTTTAATCTTCATAAACTCATATTCTACAGCCAAGGCATAAAATGACAGCTACGGTAAGGTGTAGCCATTACAGTCAGTAATGTTTGTTTTGTTTTTCTGTTTTTTGTTTTGTAGTTCTTAGTAGCAATTTTCTCTTTTTCTTTGTCAACAGTAACATCTAAATGTTAATTAAATGTTCACTAATATCACTAGTAAAACATAAGTTAAAATGATCTCAAACTAGTTTTCTTAAGGGATCTCCTTTCCGTATGATCTAATTGACATACATGTACCTTTTTGAGGCCACACAGCTGCCATCCTTACCTGATCACTAATTCATAACTTCCTTCTCCCATCGGTCCAAGGGTCACCCTTTTTGGAATGACCGATGATGAGGTCATTGATCGCTACAGGTTGAGGCCTGACAGCATCATTGCCTTGTATGAGGTCATCAAAGATCAGGTGGATCCCATCTACATCCACAACCATGCCTTATATGGCCTGCAAAAACTACTGTGTGCCATACACTTCATGGCAAGTGGGACCTTCCAGTCCACTGAGGGTTACGCATCTGGCATGTCACAGGCTACATTCTCCAGGGTGCTGGCCCAGGTCCTGCCAGCCCTCAAAAGCAAGGCCAGTAGCTATATACATTTCCCCACCACCGACATGGACTGGATACACGTCAAGCAGGCCTTTTACGCAAGGGGAGGCATGCCCAGGGTCATGGGTGCTATAGATTGCACCCATGTCCGTTTTAAAGGGATAGTAATACTTCGTTTTAACTTTATTTTATTTTGTAGGCATTAAAAAAACATGAAGAATGATATAAGTCTTATCTCTGAAACCTTTATGGTTTAAGAGATATTCACAAACAAAGTATCCCTTCTCTGTTCAACCAGATCAGAAGGGAGATGCCCAGGTAGACTGCAGAGAGGGACAATCTTCAATTAAGATAATGGAAAAAGCTGAAAAACTTGTCAAGGGGGGAAGGGCTTTCATTGTTTTCATACAAAGAAAATTGTCCCCTTCTGTTATCTGTCCTGTCATACAACCAGACTCACATCCGAGAAGAGATGGCTTACACTAGGAAAAAGGGGCGGGGAGGGGAACTTTGCTTGTGAATATCTCATAAACCATAAAGGTTTGAGAGATAAGACTTATATCATTCTTCATGTTTTTTTAATGCCTACAAAATAAAACAAAGTTAAAACGAAGTATTACTATCCCTTTAAAGCCCCAGCACGTGACGCACAGCTATTCATCAACAGGAAGAACTTCCACTCCATCAATGTGCAGATGGTGTGTGACAGCCATATGAGGATAATGAATGTCTGTGCAAAGTATCCTGGCAGTTCACATGATTCACACATTCTTCAAAACTCCTCAGTCCACAGAGATTTCGAGAATGGAACTTTTACAGGGGGATGGCTTTTGGGTGAGTTCACAATACAAAATCAACCACATACACAGGCGTACACACAATGCTGCTCAGCATGCACCTGACCCACAGCTAGTATGTCTACCACACAAAACATCATTCACACAACATGTGCTCCCTGCCTCACCATGTCACTCACATTACACAGGTGATGCTGGCTATGGATGCAAGTCCTGGCTACTGACCCCTGTGGCCAACCCCCAAACACATGCCCAGGAAAGGTACAACCAGGCTCATGGCAGAACGAGGAATGCCACTGAACGGACCTTTGGCCTCCTCAAGTCAAGATTTAGATGTCTGGACCACTCTGGGGGAGCACTGCAGCATGCACCTGCAAAGGTGTGCAACATAATTGTGGCGTGCGCAATACTGTACAACATCGCAGTGGACACCAGGCTGCTGGATCACATCCAGGACCCCCCATACCTGAAGTGCCCATGGACATCGGACATGTGGAGGAGACCTTGAGAGGGGCACAGATCAGAGACACACTCATCATGGAACACTTCACCTGTGAGTATAACACAGGCATGCAAACAATCCATGCAAGTCCCCCATCAGTGATGTGACACTAACCACACTGCACATTATGTTCTGTCTCACCCTACAGGAACCTTGACACAGCACTGCGCTGGCAGCAGCATGGCCCCAAACATCAACCATACCATGGACGTGGCAAATTGTGTGTGTGGATTCAAAAACCATCCTCCATTCCACTCTCCACGTTGAAATACAGACCCCAAGGATATCACGCACAACCCCAGGAGAAACAAGGTACAACATATAACCCATGTTCATCACCTTACAGGGCTTGATTGACAGCAACTAACTGGATATGCCATGATCATATCCTGAGCAACCATTCTAGCCCAGTAGCGAAAGAGTATTATCCATTGCTATGCATTGGACAATACTACGGCATATCAGGGGTTAAAGGGCCATTGGACTCAATATGGGACCTGTACTGTGCTAGAGCTGAGAAGAGCAGCAGAGGGGTGGATGTACAGTGGTATTGTCACACAACGTAGAGGTCATGAAACGTAGATCAGATTACCAGGGACTCCATGTTGACCTGTGAGTGTGCAGACATATGTGCCCCCGACATGAATACACACATCAACAAATATGTCCTAATAGTGTCAAATGACATTGGGCTGCCACTGTCACTTTCACAGTGACAGCCCAATGTCATTACTTCCATGGAGCTCTCAGAACACTTGTTGATGTGTGTATACATGTCATGGGCACATATCCACAGGGCTTGTGCACATGTCCTTAGTTCTCCACATAATTGGTTACAGATGAGTACACAACACAATTAAGAAAATTGAGGGGATAAAAAAGTCAAAATTGTTGTTGCTTGATGATCAGTTCAGGTCTACTGCTCCAAATCCTGTCCTCTTGTCCCACAGGCATCCATAACATGATCCATCCTTGAACTGAAGATCTTCCATGTGACTGGATTGATGTCTTGACAACACCTTCATGAAGATCACCCCTTGATGTTTCTGGTGATGTTGTTGGTGATGCAATGTTTGACCTGAGGTTCACACAAACCTCTACTGGAACATTCTCATATAGACACAGAAAACACAAATTCTCGAGTGTTATAACCTGTAGAGTTAGGATGCTCATCTACAGAGTTATCAAACCTTGTGGACAACACATGAGCAGGGCAGCAGTGTTACTAAAGTAGTATGATTTAGTTTCAAAGTAGATTTAGTGTTCTCATACAAGTGTTCAATGCATATAGATGTCACGACCCCGGCTGCCAGGAACCTGAAGGGATGCCGGCTCAGGTTAAGGTGCTAGCGTGCGGAGCTGGGGTGCGAAGCTTGAGAGCGGTGACGGCGTGCCAGGTACTCCTTTGCTGCAGCCGATTGCTGCAGCAGATTGTTCCACCCCAGTTGAGCCGGGGTGCAACCAGGATAGGAGTACCTAGGAACCGTTGGGTAACCAGGCCGGCAGGAGAGCGAGATACCAGGCAATGAGGGCTGAGCAACAGGGATGGTCAAGCGAAGCCGAGGTTCGAGTTGGGAACAGAGTTCAGGCGAGATCAGGAGCGGAGCCAAAGGTCAATACCAGGAGTGGAGATCTGGAGTAGTCAGGAGCAGAGCCAAGGGTCAATATCAGGAGTGGAGATCTGGAGTAGTCAGGAGCAGAGCCAAGGGTCAATATCAGGAGTGGAGATCTGGAGTAGTCAGGAGCAGAGCCAAGGGTCAATACCAGGAGTGGAGATCTGGAGTAGTCAGGAGCAGAGCCAAGGGTCAATACCAGGAGAGGAGATCTGGAGTAGTCAGGAGCAAGCCAAGGGTCTATACCAGGAGTGGAGGTTTGGAATAGTCAGGAGCAGAGGTCCAGAGCCCAGAACCAAGCCAGAGAATGAACAATGGAACGGGCGCCAAAAGCCTGGGGCAGCCCATTCAAATATGAAGGCTGACCAATGGCAAGAAGAGCGAGAGGGGCTCGGCTGGATGCCGAAAGGACATAGGGAAAGGACTGTCCAATAGAACGCCGTGCTCGGCGCATGCGCATCCGCCCGGCTGAGGGCGAGGGGGATCTGCGCATGTGCGGCCCGATCGTCACCGCAACCCGGAAGCGCCGCCGCGAGAGACGTGGCCCGGGAGCAACGGTGACAATAGGCAATACACACAGAAAACTCATGTACGTTCTAATGTACTTTGAGACACAATAAAGATGAACCATCACTATTCAATCTGTGTCTGTATGAGGATATATTTGATTACACATTTGTCAGTGTGTAACCACACCCGGGATAGAGTATCCCCCATACATGGAAAGGCATCACCCACATCACAGGAGTCCACCACTTGTTTGCCAGTGAGTGGACTCTGTGATGTATCCATGCAAACAGATGATGGTGGCAGTGATACACTAATGTGTTGTGGGAGTGATAAAGAGTTGATACAGGGGACATACTTCAACAGTGAATTCCTGTCCACAGTATCTGTGTTGCTCAGTATAATCAATGTTCTGAGATTTTGCTCCACTTTGACATATCTCAGTACATGGGCTACATCAACGAACAACCAGACTAAGTGGACATGTGTTATCACTGGTGAAGTCTGTTACACCCTTAGTGAAACAACAACTCAACTTACTGGAGACCCCAATGCTGACCTCAGGATATCAATGTGTGTGCTACACATTGAAATCCTAGGTTAAAAACATTGGCTTCCCCAGTAAGTCAGTTGCACAATGAGTGTTTGAATCCAAGACAATATTGATGCATGTCACATTTATCTGTCCTGCTTGTTATGTCCCCACTAAGTCACATAGCTGTTTGTTTGGTAATCCCATTAACCCTCTGAGTGCCAGAGTGGTCCCCAATGCATTTCTTTGCAATGCGTTGCCTACCACTCTGGCACTCAAAGGGTTAAACACAACATATGATGTAGATGAATGTTCTATGCTGTACTATAAATAAAGGATTATTATTATTATTATTACCATTTGTTGTGCTAAGGGATATGTTTTCAACACACAACATCCCCATATAACACAGTGGTGTAATATGGCTCCAGGGATGTATTTCCAGTTGAATTTGTACAACGGTGTGTGTGTGTGTGTGTGTGTGTGTGTGAACCCATGTTGTAGCATCCCACAAACATTTCACCCAGGCAGAGGTTGTGTTCACTGCGTTGTATGGCAATGCATTGGAGACAACCCTGCCACTCAATCCATAACTGAAGACACAGCAAATCAGACAGGAATCCAAAAAAAAAGGTTTCTTTATTGAGGTGAAAGTTTACATGTTGGGCCTTTCATTTTTTTTGGGTGGGGGGCCTTAGACTGGGTGCCAGAGGTGGATGCCCTTGTTGATCGCCTGGTCACCCTCTGCCCCCTAGGTGTGGCTTCGGGGGTAAAACTGGAGGGGGTGGTGGTTGCAGTAGACGCCTCCATGGAACACAAGTTCTCCCTCTCCATCCTCAGGTTCTCCCTGCGGTTGATCTCCCTCAACTCCACAAGTACCTGTGTCAACATGTCCATTAGACCAGTCCTGAGTTGGTGGAGTTGTGTGTTCCCCCTGGCCACCTCCGACTCCAGGGCTTGGATTCTGGTCTCCAATCGGGCTATGTTCCTCCTGGATTGCCTCCTGCACCTGGTGACCGGAGTAGTCTCCTCTGAAGGGCCATACACCCTCTCTGTGTACTCCTCACTGGGGGGTGACATAGCCTCCTCCACTGGCTCCCGCTGGGCTTGAGGGTCGTAAGCTGTGTGGAGAAAGAATATATTGTGATTAGTGACCTTAGCCATATGTTTGTGGAGACAGTTATACTTTGATATGTGGTGAAGAAAAATATATGTGTTTGGTTTAATCCCCCTGGGTAAACAAGGGTACTTCACACTGCTGAAAGGTGTTGTTTGAGTTATTACGGGTGAAGGTTTCATTTTGAGGTGCAATATCACAGTGGCCCGAAATAGTACAGTGGGGCTGTTGCAACACACTCCCATGTAGATATCTGGTCCCTGTACCAGAGCTGTCCATATGATTGTGTAGTAACAGCACCACTGTACAATTTCAGGCCACTGGGATATTACCCCTGACATATCCATGTCTGAGCTGTGATACCTTTTCAATCAACACACCTTTCAGCAGTAGGAATACCATTGTTTAACTCGGGGGGTGAATACAACAACATATATTTGTCTTCACAACTTGTAGGGATGGCTATCCCTCCAGGGGGATGGCAAAGGTTAAGTCCACCTTGATGTCATATTGTAGACATTGTGAAAACAGATGTTGTTCGCTGTTAGTCCTATCCCTCCTACCCTCATGGTTGTTCAGATATTACTCTATGTGACAGATGTAGATTTCAGTCATTTGTCCACACGAGGGCTCTTCAGCAGAGCCAAAATCCCCCCATTTAGAGAACAATACTTTATTGGAAGTGTACAGAGTGTGCATGGTTTGCAAGCACACTCTCTGTGGTCCATTCCAAAGAGGTATTTATCTCAAAATGTTGCAAATTTGGCTCTGCTGAAGAGCTTCCGTGTTGTCAAATGACAGCTATCGCCACCTGTCACATGAAGCAATATCTGTATAACCATGAGAGTAGGAGGGATAGGACTTAAATCGAGACACATCTTTTTAAGATGCCAATGATATTACATCATGATGACATTACCCTTTGTTATCCCATTACAGTCACACACAAGTAGAAATGGTCATATATGTATGTGGATATGTACCCTTCATATGGATACAGTAATATCCTTCCAAGATGTGAAGTCAGAGAGCAGTTCAGTAGGTGTGATTGCCTTACTGGCTATATATGTGCAACCATCCAACAATACATTGGATTGATATGATGGATATGAACATACCTCGTATATACCATCTACGTAGAGTGTGATATACTATTTATGTGTATTTGGATGGTAGCAATGTAGGTTGATTTGTGATGGGTGCACATATCTGGCCAGTAAGGCAATCACATCCAGTGAACTGATCTCTGTGTTCACATCGTGTTGGGACATATTTAGAAACATTTGAATCCTAAGGGCAACAATCAAGCCAGTAGTGAGGGATATCTTTGAATGAGGCCTGTTTTTCTTTGTGTATGAGCCCATCCATCCTTCTGTGTGAGGCAGCTGTACTCAATCCTAGATATCCATCAGTCATGGCCTGTTGGTGACCAAGGTACAATGGCTGATATTTGTTTCCCATGTGTATCCTGCAAACAGCGGCTGGTGCACCATCCATCCATGACATCAGCACCCCTGTGGATCTATGTGGGAATCAGATGTGGGATATGTCATTTAAAGTTAGAGTAAATGATTGCAGCCACAACACCAAGGCCTACTTCATCCACCTTTAATTCTGTGGAATAGTATTCAGCCTGTGTGTTGTACATACAATCAGTTATTCTCTGGGACACTGTGATGTGTGACCTGATGCCCCCTTTTTGTGATTCAGTAAGCTGTGATGTTGAACTGATGAAGTGAACATGATGGTGACTTCTCCAGTGATCTCCTTTCCCCATTTCCAGTATTTTCCATGGAGTCTGTACAATGGGACCCTATCAACTTGATTCTTGTTTTTGCATATTCTCCATAGACTAACACTGGTATTGGTGAAGTGAGTGTGTGTGAGGGTTACTTTGTGTCCACCATCTCTTTGTCACCGCTTAGTGAATGTCCCCTGTGTAGCATGTGATCGTTGGCCTATTGACTTTTTATTGTCTGGTTAACCCTTTGAGTCCCAGAGGGGTTGCCAAAGCATTGTTGATCGATGCATTGATGATCCCTCTAGCACTCAAGGGGTTAGGTGCTGACTTCCCTGTGGGACATGGGTGACATTGTGTGTGAACAGTGATGATGTTTAACAGACGACATTTTGAACATAATGGTTTGTGTATTGTGTGTGATGAGCACAGCGACAGGAGGGTTCAAGTAGGACTGTGACAAGTTTGTCCCAAGTTGGACCTTGACATTTGTCCTAGTGTTGTGTCCTGTTTTTAACCCTCAGGGTGCTGTGTTGGTGCAGTTGTATGGATGAGTGATGGGCATGTGTTGAGGTGTGACTGTGTGTGCAGCTGGTGTTGGTTGATGTAGTGTGTTGTTATGTAGTGTTGCACTTACTGGTAGTGTGGAGGCTCCTCTCATCCCCAGTGTCAGCTCTTCCAATGACCAGCTTGATCAGGGTTGGGGACATGGTCTGCCGCACCATCTCCCAGCCGCAGAAGGTGATAGGGACGGGTGGGCCACCTCCAGTGCCTCGGGCGTGCTTGGCGAGCTCAGTCATCTTGTTTTTCACCACCCTCCGGCAGTCGCCCTATCTCTTTTTGATGGACTCCACATCCCACCTGCATGGAGCCACCACGTTGACCCGGCTGCATATCTGGTTCCAGGCTGCCTTCCTCCTCGCTGACAGGCCAGGGACCTTCGCCGTAGGGTGGAGAACACTCTGCCTCTCCAGGACAGCTTCCACGAGAGCCGTGCTCTCCTCCTTTGTGTATTTGGGGTCCCTGATCCTGCCCTCGTTACCTCTGGCATAGGATGATTCAGAGCCGGAGTGCCCTGCCTGGTCTGACCCTGACTGTGTGTGTGTTGCTCCCCAGCAACTACCCCTCGTCCCACTGCAGGTTCTGTCCCTGTGCTGGGTGTGCCTGCTCTTGTGGGCCGGGTCCCCCTCCGCCCTGCGGATCTCCCTCTCCCACCCCTGCTCTGCTCAGGGATGCCCTCCTGATCTTCCTCCTCTTCCGCTACTCTTCCCATCCCTCTCTCCTGTCCTCTTCTCCTCGCCATTACTCACCCACTCACACCCAGGCACTCCCACAAGCCCTCACAGACACCCTTGATCCACTCACTCTCTGTCACACACTTTCACTCACAGATTCACACTGTCAAAATAAAACGTAAAATGTGTAAGGTGTTATAAAGTAAATGGACTATGTGTATGTATGTGTATGTTTGTGTTTGTATGTGTGTATGTAATATGTGCAAAAGTGTAATATGTGTATAGTAAGTGCACCTCTCTCCAAACTCCAAACTCAAAAATCTCCTTCTACCTCCAATGAACGCTACTGTCTCCCTCTCTCTGATCACTATCCTCCTCTCCTGGGTCCTGATATGTGGCTCTGAAGAACTCAATAACAGACAGCGTGTGATAGTTATTTTTGGGTATATATAGGTGTATTTGAAGTTTTTTGATACATTGGGGCTTTGTGATTGGCTGTGTGTTTGAATTTGTTTTTGCATCAATCAGGGTTGCTAGACAATGGCAGGCGTTATGTTACATATTGTTTTGAGCGATGTTATCGTGTGATTTGGCCGCCCATTGTGCATTAACATGAGTGACAACGGCTTTTGTGTTATGTGTTTTGTGTGTGCCTACACTCGATAGCTATTCTTGTAGAGTACCTATTGAATCTGCCGTAACTCATGTATTATTTGCGAGCGATGTGCCTTTTTCACTTAGTGGCTGGTTTAACGTGAGCCTTTAAATTTAGCCCTTAGTGTCTTGTGAATTGTGGGTAAAACATAGAACACCGGGATTCTTGGGTACTGGGTGTTCAAAAATTAGTTGTGATCTTCTAAAATTCCATTGCATTTTCCCTTCAGTACACATGTTGCAAATTCTCCACTGATCTGGTCAAGTCACTCTGTAATTTGAAGTAGAGGTCGGTATCTTGTAAATATGTTCTTTCCTGGTATATGATATTATTTTTCTTCATAACTGTTGATATTTTTTCTCTAAATTATTCAGTAAAGACTTTTTAAAACTGACCATAAATTAATTATTCACCTGAAATGGACTGTATGTAGGCTTCAATCCTAAATGGATAAATTTGTTTTTTGTACTTGCTCTAGTCCCTGGTCTTGAATTATGGAAATATTTTTCACTTTTAATCATCTCATCAATTTAAATAAGTTTCAAACATATTTTGTTGTCTGTCTATCACGGTGCCCGTGATTTGCTGCAGTTACTTGTCTGTCACCAGTAGGGGGCTTCTATTGGCTGTCTGCAGATAGCCCGCCTCTTATTGACTATTTAAACCTGGATTGGGCACCCTTTGAGTGCCCTTTCGTGTTGTTTCTGACCTTCTTGCTATCACTATGCTAGTGATAGCTGGGCCTCTGTTCCAGTGTTCCTGAGTTCCTGATCTCTACTGTTCCAGTGTTTCCTGCATGCTGAAGTACTTCCAGTCCTGGTTCCGGCCTAGTCTCTGGTGTTGCAGTTCCTGCTGAACTTCTCTGCTGTTTTCTGACCTGACTGATCGTTGCTGGTTCCTGTCATCTCATCACCTGTCTTCAGTATCCTGACGACCTCCTGCCTGGTCGCGTTGGTGACATTGCTACAATTCCGTGTTGGTCCCAGCGTGCGGACGCTGGTTTGCTCCCAAGCCTTGCGGCTATACAAACTCACTTGTTACACCAGTGTGCGGTCACTGGTTTGCTCCAAAGCCTTTCAGCTATACAAATCTGTGTTGGTCCCAGCGTGCGGACGCTGGTTTGCTCCTAAGCCTTGCGGCTATACAAACTCGCTTGTTACACCAGTGTGCGGTCACTGGTTTGCTCCAAAGCCTATCAGCTATACAAATCTGTGTTGGTCCCAGCGTGCGGACGCTGGTTTGCTCCTAAGCCTTGCGGCTATACAAACTCACTTGTTACACCAGTGTGCGGTCACTGGTTTGCTCCAAAGCCTTTCAGCTATACAAATCTGTGTTGGTCCCAGCGTGCGGACGCTGGTTTGCTCCTAAGCCTTGCGGCTATACAAACTCGCTTGTTACGCCAGTGTGCGGTCACTGGTTTGCTCCAAAGCCTATCAGCTATACTAATCTGTGTTGGTCCCAGCGTGCGGACGCTGGTTTGCTCCTAAGCCTTGCGGCTATACTACTCGCTTGTTACTCCAGTGTGCGGTCACTGGTTTGCTCGCTAAGCCTAACGGCTATACTATTCAGTGTTGTTTCCAGCGTGCGGACGCTGGTTTGCTCCAAAGCCTTGCTGCTTAACGATTCTGCTAATTTGCCAGTTCCATCTGACTGCTGCTATTATCTCTGGGCTGCCCTGCCCGGTATTGGTAAGGCCGGTAGAACCTTTTACCACATTCCATCTGAGGTTGCCTTACCCGGTATTGGCAGGGCCGGTAGAGCCTACATTGTGTATCTATTGAGGCTGCCTTGCCCGGTAATTTGGTAAGGCCGGTAAAACCGTTATGCTATTCCATCTGCAGGTTGCCTTACCCGGTATTGGCAAGGCCGGTAGAGCCTAAAGACTGTCCTGTCCGGTATATTGACAGGACCGGTAGAGTCTGCCTTCTGTCTGTGCTATATTCTGTATATATATATATGTATGTTATTGCCATCCTAAGTTATCATTTATTATTTCAATAAAATTGATTTTTTTACCTAAAACTTGTGTCTGAGAGTCATAATAAACCGTGACAGTACGAAAGGGCCATGACCTCAGACAGCAAGGGTCAAGGTAACGCACAGAATATCCATTGGAGGATGGATGTGCTCGAGCAACGTTTGGATCAGTTGGCAGTTGCAATTCAAACGATCCTTGAACGCACGGTACCTGCTGACCAATCTAGCTCTAGCCCGGTGGTCTCGCCAAGTCAGACACCGGAAAGTGATACCAGACCCCTAGGGGGTACTGCTAAAGGGTTAACGGCTTCTGCACCCTTGCCGCTAAGATATGATGGTGACCCTAGTCTCTGCAGAGGGTTCATCAATCAACTCGAAATCTTTATGGAATTGACGGCACACGCATTTCCCAATGATCGTAGTAAAGTGGGGTTCACGATATCACTGCTCACTGGCAGAGCATTGGCCTGGGCTAACCCCTTGTGGGAGAATGCTAAACCTTGTACTAAGAACTTTAGTGAATTTGTGCGTTCCTTTCGAAGAGTGTTTGAGCCTCCTGGTAGAACCACCTCTGCTGCCAAACGCCTTATGGAGATACAACAGGGCAGGCGTACAGTGGGCGACTATGCCATCGAATTCCGCACATTGGCAGCAGAGGTAGGTTGGAATAACGAGGCATTATTGGCAGCCTTCTCTCAAGGCCTGAATGACCACATTAAAGACGAAATCGCTGCTAAAGATCTACCTATTGATCTAGATGATTACATTGAGTATGTTATGATAATTGACTCCAGAATACGTGAGAGATCAATTGCCAGAGATCGTAAGTTACGGTCAAAAAATAATGAGCCTAGTAGCATGTTTTGCCCACCCATCCCTCCCTTGGCATTGAAGTCTAGTGAACCAGTACGGGAAACAAGTGAACCTATGGAAATAGGCTTCACTAGACTATCCAAGGCAGAGAGACTATATCGCAAAAAACAAGGGTTATGTTTATACTGCGGTAAAAAAGGGCACTTGCTAAATTCCTGTCCGGTACGTCCGGGAAACGCACACACCTAGGGTATCTTGGGGGACAGGCCCTAGGTGGTGTACAATCGTCCCCAGTGTCGGGCATAATGAAACCCACCATACGGGTGGTATTGTCTTGGGCACAACGCTCTGTGGAGGTTTTGGCCTTGGTTGACTCCGGTGCAGCAGGGTATTTTATGGATAATACCTTTGCTGAATTGCACGGAGTTCCACGCATTGAAAGAGAAAACCCCTTGACTATTGAAGCAATTGATGGTAGACCCTTAGAACCGCCTCAGGTTATATTTGAAACTATGCCATTGTCTATGACTATTGGGGCACTTCACAGAGAAGAGCAGCAGTTTCAACTGATTAATTCCCCGCACCATGCGGTGATATTGGGATTTCCGTGGTTACAGTTACATAACCCACAATTCGATTGGAAAAAGTGTGAAATTGCTGCTTGGTCCCAGTTTTGTATGGACAAGTGCGTCATCCAGCCTATTAAGGTCATGTGCACCTCCTCTGCTATGCCGGATGTGTACCAACAGTTTGGCAATGTTTTTAGCAAAGGAGAGGCTAGTATGCTACCCCAGCATAGACCTTATGATTGTTGCATTGAATTGTAGCCTGGTGCAGTACCTCCGAAAGGACGCACTTATCCATTATCTTGTGATGAAAATAAGGCTATGGAGGATTACATTTCTGATGCCCTTGCTAGAGGGATCATACGTAAATCTACCTCTCCAGCTGGGGCTGGGTTCTTTTTTGTAAAAAAGAAAAATGGCGAATTAAGACCATGCATTGACTACCGGGGCTTGAATAAACTAATGGCTAAAAACGCATACCCAATACCAATCATCACCGAGCTTTTTGACAGGCTTAAGGGCGCTTCGATATTTACCAAGTTGGACCTACGGGCCGCTTACAATCTGGTTCGCATTCGAGCAGGTGATGAGTGGAAAACTGCCTTTAATACTCGAGCTGGGCACTACGAGTATCTAGTAATGCCTTTTGGGCTGTGTAATGCACCCGCAGTTTTCCAGGAACTGATAAATGATGTTCTGAGAGATATGTTACAGACATGTGTTGTGGTGTACCTCGACGATATACTGATTTACTCCCAAAACATGGCACAGCACATCAAAGATGTATCCGCAGTATTGCTACGACTCCGTGAGAACAAATTATTTTGTAAAATGGAAAAATGTGAGTTTCATAGAACCAGTGTGCCATTCTTGGGGTTCATAATTGGCAATGATGGCATTGCCATGGACAAAGAAAAGTTGTCAGCTGTCCTACAATGGCCAAAACCCAAGGGTCTTAAAGCCATACAGCGTTTCCTGGGTTTCGCTAATTATTATAGGAGGTTTATTAAGAACTTTTCTTCCATTGTCAAACCTCTGTCCGATCTTACGCACAAGGGTGCTAATCCTTCTTGTTGGCCGGTATCTGCTGAGAAAGCCTTTGAGAATTTGAAGCTGGCATTTGCTGCGGCTCCTGTGTTATCCCACCCCAATCCTTTACTTCCATTTACGTTAGAGGTTGATGCCTCAGATATTGGGGTCGGGGCAGTACTTTCGCAGCGACACGAGAAAGGTGGAACTCTCAGACCTTGTGGGTCTTTCTCTAAAAAGTTGACTGTCACTCAAAGCCACTATGAGATAGGTGACAGAGAATTATTGGCCATTATCCTTGCTCTTAAGGAATGGCGTCATTTGCTTGAAGGTACTAAGAATCCTGTCTTAATCCTAACAGATCATAAGAATCTGACCTATCTCTCGGAGGCCAAGAGATTGTCCCCTCGTCAGGCCAGGTGGGCACTGTTCCTGTCTCGATTTAATTTCATTGTATCATATTTGCCAGGGTCAAAAAATAGGGCTGATGCACTGTCAAGACAATTTGAGGCCGACAGTGACAGAGTGGAAGCACCAGCTCCTATCATCCAACCTGATAGAATACTGGCTACTATACGCACGAGTATCACTTCTCCTCTAGGGGAGGAGATCCTGGCCTCTCAGGGGTCCGCTCCCCATGAAACCCCAGTGGGCAAATGTTTTGTCGCTGAATCATTTCGTACTAGGCTGCTCGAAACCTACCATTCCTCTAAGGCTGCGGGACATATTGGTAGAGACCAATTGTTATGGTCCCTTTCTCAGTTATTTTGGTGGCCTTCCATGAGAAACGATTGTGCCGAATTTACGAATGCCTGTGCCACCTGCGCCCGCGCTAAGACCCCGAGACATCTCCCTGTGGGCTTGCTTCAACCGGTGCCTAATGGCGAACGCCCCTGGTCTCATGTTTCCATTGATTTTATGGGAGAGTTGCCTATGTCGAAGGGGTACTCCTTTATATTCATGGTGGTGGACAGGTTTTCTAAAATGGCTCATTTCGTGCCCCTCCGTGGTCTTCCTTCAGCGAAGGAATTGGCAATGGTGTTCGCCAGAGAAGTATTCCGGTTGCATGGAGTGCCTAGGGTACTGGTGTCTGACAGGGGGAGCCAGTTTGTGTCTAGATTTTGGAGGGCATTTTGCCAACAGATGGGCATACAGCTGTCCTTCTCCTCTGCCTACCATCCCCAGACCAATGGAGCCGCTGAACGAGCTAATCAGGGCTTGGAACAATTTCTCCGTTGTTTCGTTACTGACCATCATGATAATTGGTCCGACTTGTTGCCTTGGGCAGAGTTCGCCAGGAACTGTGCGGTCAATTCTTCATCTGGGAGCTCTCCGTTTCTGATTAATTATGGGTTCCAGCCCTGTTTGCTTCCAGACTCATTTCAGACGCAACAGATTCCAGCTCTGGAGGAGCATATCGAGCAACTCCGTTCCACATGGGCACAAGTTCAGAGGGCACTTGGTCAGTCATTTCAGCGTCATCAGCGCCATGCTAATCGCAGAAGGCTTCCAGCGGTTTCCTTTCAGGTTGGGGATATAGTATGGCTTTCCTCCAGAAATCTCAAGCTGCAGGTTCCGTCTAATAAGTTGGCTCCTCGGTTTATTGGTCCATACAGAGTTATTCGCAAAATTAACCCTGTCTCCTATGCACTAGACCTACCTGCATCCATGCGTATCCATAATGTGTTCCATGTGTCCCTTCTTAAGCCTCTGGTTTGCAATCGCTATACTACCACACCTGTGGTGCCAGGACCTGTTGAGGTCGAGGGCCAGGAGGAGTACGAGGTTCAGAGCATTATTGATTCCCGTAGGCTTAGAGGAAGGGTACAGTACCTGGTACATTGGAAAGGGTATGGTCCTGAGGATCGGTCATGGGTGGATAGTACGGACCTTCATGCACCTAGGTTAACTAGGGCCTTTCATGCCAATTACCCGCAGAAACCTAAACCCTATTCTAGGAGAGGGGGTCTTTGAAAGGGGGGTACTATCACGGTGCCCGTGATTTGCTGCAGTTACTTGTCTGTCACCAGTAGGGGGCTTCTATTGGCTGTCTGCAGATAGCCCGCCTCTTATTGACTATTTAAACCTGGATTGGGCACCCTTTGAGTGCCCTTTCGTGTTGTTTCTGACCTTCTTGCTATCACTATGCTAGTGATAGCTGGGCCTCTGTTCCAGTGTTCCTGAGTTCCTGATCTCTACTGTTCCAGTGTTTCCTGCATGCTGAAGTACTTCCAGTCCTGGTTCCGGCCTAGTCTCTGGTGTTGCAGTTCCTGCTGAACTTCTCTGCTGTTTTCTGACCTGACTGATCGTTGCTGGTTCCTGTCATCTCATCACCTGTCTTCAGTATCCTGACGACCTTCTGCCTGGTCGCGTTGGTGACATTGCTACAATTCCGTGTTGGTCCCAGCGTGCGGACGCTGGTTTGCTCCCAAGCCTTGCGGCTATACAAACTCACTTGTTACACCAGTGTGCGGTCACTGGTTTGCTCCAAAGCCTTTCAGCTATACAAATCTGTGTTGGTCCCAGCGTGCGGACGCTGGTTTGCTCCTAAGCCTTGCGGCTATACAAACTCGCTTGTTACACCAGTGTGCGGTCACTGGTTTGCTCCAAAGCCTATCAGCTATACAAATCTGTGTTGGTCCCAGTGTGCGGACGCTGGTTTGCTCCTAAGCCTTGCGGCTATACAAACTCACTTGTTACACCAGTGTGCGGTCACTGGTTTGCTCCAAAGCCTTTCAGCTATACAAATCTGTGTTGGTCCCAGCGTGCGGACGCTGGTTTGCTCCTAAGCCTTGCGGCTATACAAACTCGCTTGTTACGCCAGTGTGCGGTCACTGGTTTGCTCCAAAGCCTATCAGCTATACTAATCTGTGTTGGTCCCAGCGTGCGGACGCTGGTTTGCTCCTAAGCCTTGCGGCTATACTACTCGCTTGTTACTCCAGTGTGCGGTCACTGGTTTGCTCGCTAAGCCTAACGGCTATACTATTCAGTGTTGTTTCCAGCGTGCGGACGCTGGTTTGCTCCAAAGCCTTGCTGCTTAACGATTCTGCTAATTTGCCAGTTCCATCTGACTGCTGCTATTATCTCTGGGCTGCCCTGCCCGGTATTGGTAAGGCCGGTAGAACCTTTTACCACATTCCATCTGAGGTTGCCTTACCCGGTATTGGCAGGGCCGGTAGAGCCTACATTGTGTATCTATTGAGGCTGCCTTGCCCGGTAATTTGGTAAGGCCGGTAAAACCGTTATGCTATTCCATCTGCAGGTTGCCTTACCCGGTATTGGCAAGGCCGGTAGAGCCTAAAGACTGTCCTGTCCGGTATATTGACTGGACCGGTAGAGTCTGCCTTCTGTCTGTGCTATATTCTGTATATATATATATATGTATGTTATTGCCATCCTAAGTTATCATTTATTATTTCAATAAAATTGATTTTTTTACCTAAAACTTGTGTCTGAGAGTCATAATAAACCGTGACACTGTCAAGTTAATATTTCAGGACTTTATTGATTGATATCAATTTATATGTGCTAATATTAAAATATTGGGTGTCTCCTCCTTTATCTTCTTACCTCAGATGTCCTTGTCTTAATCATTCTGTTTTTCTGTTGTTGATAAACTTACTCTCTTTCCCTTGAATGTTCTATACATTATTTGCTGTTCTTTGTGTTACTGTTTTTCCAGTGATGCAGTGGAATTTTTTGGGGGGTTCTGTGAGTCTCGTGATCGTGAGTGACCACTCCATAAAAATGGTGATTATAGGACCCATCAAAGTTATTATCAATCAATGAAATCAATTTCAGTAACTTGTTAGTTGATTCATCACTACAAAAACTAAACTATGGTGGGTTAAGTTTAAACCTGAAAAAACTGAATACAAGGAGGTTTTATGATCTTAAAGATACTCATCTATCAGTAGACAATTCAGTTAGTCATATACCACCATGAAACATTATTAGATAAGTATGATAAAGAAATTGAACCATTTATTATAGTAGAGAGTAAAGAGATTGATCCTATGAAGGACAGGTAGGAGTTGCAAGCAATTAAAAACTGGAGAACAAAATATTTAGTATTTAGTTTTAATGCGACAAGATGGAGTATACATTTAACCACTTCAGTGCCAGAGGCTTGGACCATTTCCTGTACCCTGTAGGCAAGACACATTTTCAGCATTTTTGCTATCCTTCTGTTTAGGATTGATTTCCGCTGGGAATTTCTAGATACATATGGAAAACTATATATTATTTTTTCAGAACAAATTGAGCTTTTTCATGATACCTTACATGAAAAGAATTTTGCATTGTGCAAAAAGCTATGATGTCATAATGAGAAAAAAGTGAAAATGTACCTATTTTGCTAAACTTACATACTATGTATCAAAAACATTTATCTTGATTGTGAAAGTTTCAATTATTTGAAAAATCCCTGAGTCCTCCGAGTAAAAAAAAATACCAAAATTTGTATAGTTTTACCTACTTCAATGGCTAGCGCAGAGCCCTAATCACCAGGAGTGCAAAATGGCATTTTCAACATTAACTAATATGCGCATTCTAGGGTTTTTGTGGTAAAGCTACCTTAAACCAATGAAATAACGCTATAAAACTATATGTTTCTGGAAAGTAGACAACCTGCTGCATCTAATGAGGGGTGACTTGCCTTCTTACCCTAAGCCTGGTGTGCCCAAATGCTTCCAGAAGTTGGCACTATGGGAAAAACATCGGCATTTTCTTACATTTCTGCCCCTTCGAATGTACTGAAATCTTGTGAAAACCATGGCATTTCCAACTGTGTTCACAGCTAGTGCTCATAGGAGAAACATGGCACCCCATTTGTATGAGTTGGCCTACCTCAGGGAGTGGTAGAAGTGCAAAACGACACCTGCTACAGCCTCTGATTTTTCTTACAGTTTCTCAAACATTACTTGCCTGTACATAAATGGTTATAACAACTACAGAAGTGAAGAAAGAGTACAGAAAGCATACCATTTTGGAAAGAAGACAACCTTCTGCATCTAATGATGGGTGACTTGCCTTCTTACCCCAAGCCTGGTGTGCCCAAATGTTTCCAGAATTTGGCACCATAGGAAAACATTGGCATGTCTTACATTTCGGCTCCTTCAAATGTACTGAAATCTGTGAAAACCATGGCATTTCCAACTGTATTAATTTGCTAGTGCTCTTAAGAGAAAAATGGCACCCCATTGGTATGAGTTGACCTACCTCAGGGGGTGCTAAAAGTGCAAAATGACACCTAGTACAACCTTTGAATTTTCTTACATTTTCTCAAACATTACTTGTCTGTGCAAAAATGATTATAACAATTACAGAAGTAAAGAAATGGTACACAAACCATACCATCTTGGAAAGACGACAACTGGCTGCATCTAATGAGGGGTCAGTTGTCTTCTTATCCAGAGTCTGGTGTGCACAAATGCTTCCAGAATGTGGTGCTAATACCAAAAGACATTTTCTTACATTTCTGCCACTTCAAATGCACTGAAATCTGTGAAAACCATGGAATTTCCAACTGTATTCATTAGCTAGTGCTCTTAGGAGAAAAAATGGCACCTCACTGGAATAGGCTGACATACCTTAGGGGGTGCCAGAAGCATATAACTACACCTACCTGTTTTCTTCTTTAAAATTGGCTGCTTGTACTAAAATGTTCATAAATGTTAGAGACATGAAGGAAAGGTATTTTGGAAAGCAGACATTCTCCTGCATCAAATGAGGAGTCACTTGCGTTTCTATCCCTGGGCTGAAGTGCATAAATATTTCCATAAGGTGGCACCGTAGGAATAAATACATGTTTTTGTGTGGGTTAACATACAATATGTGGGTGCTAGGAACACTTACCTAAACCTGACAATTTGTTTTTTTAAATTATCTGCCTGCACTAAAATGGTTATAACCATAATAGATATACAGGAAAGGTAGAGAAATCATGCCATTTTGGAAAGAAGACAACCTGCTGCATCTAATGAGGGGTCATTCGTACCCAAAGCCTGGTGTGCACAAATGCTTCCAGAAGGTGGAGCTAATGAAAAAAACGCATTTTCTTATATTTTGTCCCATTCAAATGTAGTGAAATCTGTGAAAACCATGGAATTTCCAACTGTATTCATTAGCTAGTGCTCTGAAAAGAAAAATTACACCCCACTGGTATGAGTTGACCTACCTCAGGGGGTGCTAGAAGTACAAAACTACATATACTACAACCTTTGACTTTTCTAATATTTTCTAAAACCTGACTTGCCTATATGGAAATGGCTATAACACCTTCAGAAGTGAAGAAAATGTAGATAAATCATACCATTATGGAAAGAAAATAACCTGCTGCATCTAATGAGGGGTCACTTGCCTTCTTATCCCAATCCTGGCGTGCATAAATGCATTTTTTTACTGAAATCTGTGAACACTATGGGATTTCCAACTGTATTTGTTAGCTAGGGCTCTTAGGAGAAGAATGGCACCCCATTGGTATGAGTTGACATCCCATAGGGGGTGCTAGAAATACAAAACTACACCTGCTACAACCTCTGATTTCTCTAACATTTTCTCAAACATTCCTTGCATGTATGAAAATGGTTATAACAGCTACAGACATGAAGGAAAGGTAGAGACACCATACCATTTTGGAAAGAAGATAACCCGTCGCATCTAATGAATGGACACTTGCCTTCTTACCCCAATCCTGGTGTGCATAAATGTTTCTAGAAGGATGCGATATAGGAAAAAAATAGCATTTTTTACATTCCTGTCACACCAGATATACTGAAATCTGTGAAAACTATGGGATTTCCAATTGTATTTGTTAGTTAGTGCTCTTAGGAGAAGAATGGCACCCCAATGGTATGAGCTGACATACTGTAGTGGGTGCTAGAAGTACAAAACTGCACATACTACAACCTCTGATTTGTCTAACATTTTTTCAAACATTTCTTGTGTGTAAGAAAATGGTTATACCATCCACAGAAGTGAAGAAAAAGGTAGAAAAACCATGCCGTTTTGGAAAGAAGATAATCTGCCGCATCTAATGAGGGGTCACTTGCTTTTCCTACCCTAAATTAGTGTTCACAACTATGTGGTGCTACAGAAAAAAAAATATATATTTTTTTTACAAATCATTCACTTCAAAGATACGAAAATGGTTCAACACCATGGGATTTCCTAGGAGGACCTCCTGCCAGCCTACAAAAAATTGTACCCCAGTGCTGTGGGTTGACATACCATATTGGGTGCCAGGAGCATGGCTACCAGTGGAGCAAGGATGGGGAAGCAAACAGTGTATGTGTGATTCTATAGCTATCAGTGGTCAGTCATTGTAGTGAGGACCTGTGACTTCCAGTGAAACCAGGTGGAGAGAGGCATGAGGGGTCAGGCAGTGTATGTGGGTATATCTACCAGTGGGCAGTGAGTAAGTATGGTGGTAGTGGAGGAGGTGGGGGATCTGTGACTACCAGTGTGCAGTGTAAGTCTCCCACATACACGGTTTGATTCCCAGCCTGAATCCAGTGAGTACTGGCACTTGTGTCTACCAGCAGACAGTGGAACCAGGCTGGGGGGTCAGACTGGGGGAATGGGACTGCCATTGGGCTGTAGAACTAGGCTGGTGGGTAGGGTATGTGGGGGTGCAGGCTTTTTGGGTGCATGTCACAGGGCTGTCCAATGCATCCTGTTGCACACACAAAACAATAATGGAAAAAAATGTTGGTGTGTGCCACAGGGAGTCCAGTGCATTGCAAAGCACGTGTTTTGGACCCACCTGTGATACGTGTAAGTTTTTGGTGTTTTTCCCCCCAATATTTTTGTGTAGACCTGGTTGGGGGGGCATCAAAACTCCTCCTTATACCCCACAATGAGGTCTGAATAAAAAATAATGGGGGAAATAAAATAATGCTTTGACTGCCACAGGGGTTCCCAGTGCATTGCAAAGCAATGCATTGGACCCCCTGTGGCACACAGAGGGTTAATTATTTTATTATTATTATTATTATTATTATTTATTATTCATACATTGTTGGGGCATCAGGACCACTCCTGATGATCCCACAACAAGGCAAAATAAAAAATTAAATAAATGTGTTTGCCACAGGAAGGTCCAATGCATTGCAAAGCACTGCATTGAACCCCCCTGTGGTGCACATATGGTTTTCTTTTTTTTTTTTTTTTTTTTACATCTTGTTGGGGGGAATCTGGACCCATGATGCCACCCCAATGAGGTCTAAATAAAATATAAAAAAAAATCCTTTGCCAAAGGGGTGTCTAATGCATAGCAAAAGCAAGGCATTGGATCTCCTGTGGCACACAGAGGGTTATTTTTTATTATTATTATTATTCTTTATTCATAGCTTGTTGGGGGGTATCAGGACCCCCCAACAAGCTCTGAATACAAAGCAATACTAAAACAAAGTCCTGTGTGTGCCACAGGAGAGGTGTCTGCATTGGATCCCCTCCACCTTGTTGCACACAAAGGGTTAATTTTTACCTCTTTTTAATTGTTTTATTAGACCTCATTGGGGGGCATCAGGACCCCTCCTGATCCCCCAATGAGGTGTTAGTAAAAGAAAAGTGCCCCCAGCATTACTAACCCTGTGAGTGTATTCAGAGCTTGTTGGGGGGCATCAGGACCATTCCTGATGGCCCCCAACAAGCTCTCATTATACAGTAATAAAAAAAGTCCTGTGTGTGCCACGGGGGGAGGGGGTCTGCACTGAATGAATAAATGAATGAATATGTTTATATAGCGCCACAAGTGTATGCAGTGCTTTACAATGTAAGGGTTTAAACAATACAGGGTTACAGGTGCTTTGTAGAGTGAAACACTGGTGCGAGGTCCCTGCCTGAAAGCTTACAATCTAAAGTGGTAATGGGAGACATACAGAGTACATAAGGGTCAAGTGCTGAATACAGTGCTAGTTCTGATGATGATAGAGGATATCAGTAAAGTAAATAATTTAAAAGAGCGTTCATTGTACAACATCAGTGCCTTCTAGCATGTTGAGATTTTATCCATGAGGTGCGTTTTTAAGTGAGATATGAAGGTTATCAGAGAGGTATAGTGGCGCAGTGTAACGGGCCTTAGGCCGTTACTAGAGCCTTGTCTGGGCATGGCATTTATTCATCCCTGGGCCCAAGGATTATGGATATTGGACACTCTTGGACACTCCTTTGTGCCCGGGCCTACAATCTCTCAAGCCCTTATCCTGGACTAAGAGACTTTGGCTAGCCTTATGTGGATAGGCAGCTGTGCCAGAGGAAAGAACAATTCAAGGCTTGGGTGCTGCAAACTCTTCTGACCTGCAAAGGGTTAATCATTTGAGTTTGAGCATATTTACTTTCAATATGTATTGTAGTCCCCCAAGCCTTTTGCTTAATTACTCAACCCCTGGCCATTGTTAAGGGATTGTATATTCTGGCCACTGAAGTCATTGTATTGAGCACTGTCCTGTGACCCCCTGTTGTGTGATTAATCCAATCATGTCTGCCCTATTATGTTTCCCTGAATCATTTGTTGTTGGTTCTTGGACCCCTTTGTGGTGACTGAATTATCACTGTGACTACCCCATTGTGTTCTACCATGAGGTAGCCCCACTACCCTCAGCCAAGCTGCCTCGCTTGCGGATCAGTATGAGGACAATCGGAGCATGGGCCACAAAGTACCATCCATCCCAGGGGGAGGGGGGTCCCGGGTCCCTGCCCCTACCCCTAATGCATACCGGTCGGGGCCCCGACCTCCACAGGCCCCCTACCACCCACCTCGTCACACTAACCCCCCGGCGCTGTGTTTTACATGCCAGCAACCTGGTCATCGCCAAGCCAATTGCCCCAGGAACAGGGGACCCACCGCCAGGTATCAATCTGCCCCTCGGGCAAATCAAAGCTCCGCAACAGGTAGGGGGCCCCCACATAAGGCCCATTGTGTAGGGGGGGAGGACCCCTGGAATACCTACCCTACACCCTATGACCCAGACTGGCCCCTTCCGATGGATATGGGTGAGGCTGCAGGAGACCGTCACGAATGGGGCTATTTCCATGAAGTTACCCTGGCCCAGGAGGACTCAACCGACAACCGGCACCAGCACATCCAAACGGTACGTCTCAACGGGCACACCACTCAAGGAATGCGAGACTCTGGGGCCACTCTTACCTTAGTGCAACCTCACTGCTTACCCCCCAGACTCAGAGTGCCCCGAATGGTGGAGATCCGGGTGGCTGGAGGCCGAGTGTACAAGCTTCCCATGGCCAAGGTCCAACTGGATTGGGGGGCAGGACCCCAAGAAAGAATTGTGGGGGTCATGCCAGGACTTCCTACGGACGTGCTACTAGGGAATGACTTGGGCAATCTGGAGAGTTACTTCGGCACCGCCAGGGACCAAGAGGACTGCAATGTCGTCACAAGATCCGCGGCACGTCAACAGAGGGTAAGGTCAACACCACCTCCCGCCCCTACAACAGTAACCCTTGACGAACCCAGTATAGCTTGGCTGCCACCCCCAGCTTTCCGGTCTGCTCTCCAGACAGACCCCACTTTAGCAGGGTACAGACGACAGGCAGACACCAGAGCCATTGGGAGGGAGGGGGAACAATTTGTGTGGGAGAACGGGTTGTTATACCGGACCACCCAGACTCCCTGTCAGGGCCCCAACACAGTCACTCGCACCCAGTTAGTAGTGCCCCTACAGCATAGGGAGGCCCTCATGGCCCTTGCCCATGACATTCCCTTAGCAGGACATTCGGGAATCCGGCGCACCGAAAAGCGCCTAACCCGAGCGTTCTTTTGGCCCAAAGTGTCCCGGGATGTTCGCCTCTTTTGCCGCACCTGCGACACATGTCAGCGGGTAGGAAAAAGGGGAGATCATCCGCCAGCACCCCTGCACCCTCTACCCTTGATAGGGGAACCTTTTCAACGAGTAGCCATTGACATCATAGGTCCACTCGCTCGGCCTAGCCACACGGGTAAGCGATATATCCTTACCATTGTGGACTTTGCCACCCGTTACCCGGAGGCCGTGGCACTATCCAGCATCTCTGCTGAAAGCGTCGCGGATGCGTTAGTCAGGGTATTTACCCGGGTCGGATTCCCTAGGGAGATAGTGTCGGATCGAGGCACACAGTTTACCTCAGATATAATGCAACAACTCTGGAAACTATGCGGGGTTAAACCCCTCCATACCACACCCTACCATCCCCAGACAAATGGGCTCTGCGAGAGGTTCAACGGAACCTTGAAACAGATGCTCAAAGCTTTCACCCAGTCACACCGTGATTGGGAGCGCTACCTGCCCCACCTACTGTTCGCCTACCGGGAGGTGCCTCAGGAGTCCACGGGATTTTCCCCCTTTGAACTATTGTTTGGGAGGAAGGTCCGGGGACCCCTGAATCTACTCCGTGAATACTGGGAGGGGAAGTGTGACTCTGAGGAGACGCCTACCGTCACCTACGTTGTAGAACTGAGGGAAAAGTTGAAGACCCTTATGGGACTAGCCCACCAGAATTTAGCTCAGGCCCAAGCGACCCAAAAGCAGCAATATGACCGTAAGGCCCAACACAGAACGTTCCACGTGGGTCAGCAGGTCTTAGCCCTGCGCCCAGTGAGACATAATAAGTTGCAGACCGCATGGGAGGGTCCCTACCGGGTAATTGACCAGCTAGGGGACACCACGTATGTTATTGGCCGCGGGAATTCACAGCAGGACCAAAGGACCTGCCATGTCAATTCCCTTAAAGCATACCATGCTAGAGAGGAGGCCGTAATGGCCATCTGTAACATGGAGGGGGAAGACCCAGAGGAGCAGGATATCCCTGACTTCTTAGCCGAATCCCAGACCCAGGCAAACAGGCACCCCTTAAAGCTAGGGACCCATTTGAACAAGGTTCAGCAGGGGCAAATTGAGAAGATAGTGAAAAAATGGCCCGAGCTATTCTCCCCACTTCCCGGTTCCACTACAGTAGCCCAACATGAGGTCCACACCACAGGGTCCGGGCCCCTACGTCAGCCAGCCTATCGGGTCCCTGAGTCAGTCAAGCGTAGCATGTGGCAGGAGTTGCAGGATATGTTAAATATGGGGGTCATTGAGCCGTCCGCCAGTCCTTGGGCCTCCCCGGTAGTCCTAGTACCCAAGAAGGACGGAACCACCCGGTTCTGTGTGGACTACCGGAGGCTCAATGATCGGACAGTCACTGATGCGTACCCCATGGCCCGGGTAGATGAGTTGCTAGACCGTCTCGCTGGAGCTAGCATTGTCTCCACCCTCGACCTGAGTCGAGGGTACTGGCAGATTCCACTGGCCCCTGAGGCAGTGGCCAAGTCCGCCTTCATCACCCCTTTTGGCCTCTACCAATTCAAGGTAATGCCATTTGGGATGAAGAACGCCCCGGCTACCTTCCAGAGGTTGGTGGACCATCTGCTGGCAGGGGCACAGGAGTTTGCCTGTGCCTATCTGGATGACATTGCTATCTTCAGCGACTCCTGGGAGGAGCACCTCCTACACCTAGAGGCTATTTTAGGGAGGATAGCCCGTGCCGGGCTCACCATCCGGCCGGATAAATGCCAGATAGGGATGGGGGAGGTCCAGTACTTAGGTCACCGGGTAGGAGGAGGGCAACAACGGCCCGAGCCAGCTAAGATTGAAGCCATCCTAAAATGGCCTACCCCCAGGACCAAGAAGCAGGTCCTGGCCTTTTTGGGAACTGCAGGGTATTACCGTAAAGTTGTGCCCCAGTATAGCACCATAGCCAAACCCCTGACGGACCTGACCAGGAAGGCCCTGCCCCGTAATGTAGACTGGTCCCCGGCTTGCGAACAAGCCTTTCAGACCCTAAAAGAGGCATTGGGGCGGGAACCGGTGTTGGCCGCCCCGGATTTTAACAAGACTTTCTTGGTTCACACAGATGCCTCTGACTGTGGGCTAGGAGCTGTCCTGAGCCAGGTGAACCAAGAAGGAGAAGAGCACCCCATTGCTTATCTGAGCCGGAAGCTATTACCAAGGGAGACATCCTACGCTGCTGTGGAGAAGGAGTGTCTTGCACTAGTGTGGGCCCTGAAGAAATTCCAACCCTACCTGTACGGGAGAGAATTCACCGTAATAACGGACCATAATCCACTGGTATGGCTCAACCGAGTCTCAGGGGACAATGGGAGACTGCTACGGTGGAGCCTGGCATTACAAACCTTTAATTTTTCCATTCAATACCGGCCCGGCAAGGACAATCATAATGCTGATGGGCTATCTCGCCAGGAGGACCTATGAACTTTGGATTTTCAGAGTTTATTCCGGACCCTGGGTTGAGTTTAAAAAGGGGAGTAATGTAACGGGCCTTAGGCCGTTACTAGAGCCTTGTCTGGGCATGGCATTTATTCATCCCTGGGCCCAAGGATTATGGATATTGGACACTCTTGGACACTCCTTTGTGCCCGGGCCTACAATCTCTCAAGCCCTTATCCTGGACTAAGAGACTTTGGCTAGCCTTATGTGGATAGGCAGCTGTGCCAGAGGAAAGAACAATTCAAGGCTTGGGTGCTGCAAACTCTTCTGACCTGCAAAGGGTTAATCATTTGAGTTTGAGCATATTTACTTTCAATATGTATTGTAGTCCCCCAAGCATTTTGCTTAATTACTCAACCCCTGGCCATTGTTAAGGGATTGTATATTCTGGCCACTGAAGTCATTGTATTGAGCACTGTCCTGTGACCCCCTGTTGTGTGATTAATCCAATCATGTCTGCCCTATTATGTTTCCCTGAATCATTTGTTGTTGGTTCTTGGACCCCTTTGTGGTGACTGAATTATCACTGTGACTACCCCATTGTGTTCTACCAGGAGGAATTGTGATTGTATTAAGTCTCATGTACTGTGCTCCAAGTTAGTGTGGTTTGAAACTGTATAAATATGCTGTGGGTTGTTGTAATAAAGAGTTAGTCTTCTTGAAGAACTAAGAAGGAGTCCTGGTTTTCTTTATGCTCTTGTGGTTTAAAGTATCCTCTCTGATGCCCACCTGAGCTGTGTATCCTGCATTGCCGACCGTCTGCTGCCAGCTATCTGCGGATCTAATTTGGTATGCTGTCAGGCGCCGGCGTGGACTCCAGGCTCCCTTGCTTACAGCGATCCGGCGACTGTTTCCAGTGACTGTTCATACTCCAACCGGTGCACCTGACGGTGCTTATCTGGCGTTGAGAAGGAGAGACCCAGGAACGACGGCGGAAGGCGACGCGGTCCCTTCTCAGCATCCGTTACACGCAGGTTGGATGGCAGAGCATTCCATTGATATGGAGCAATGAGAGAAAAAGGTTAGTTACATGACAGGGCTGTAGACACAAAAGGAGCTGAGAGAAGACAATCATTGGCCGAATGTAAGTAGTTGGATGGGGTATAACGGGAGATCAGAGTGGAAATGTAAGAAGGAGTAGAGGAGAGAAGTGTCTTGAAAGAGAGAGGTAAAATTTTGCAAGATATCCAGAGTTTGATAGGCAGCCATTGGAGAGTTTTGAGGAGTTGAGGGACAGGGGCAAACCTAGGTGACAGAAGAGTAATTCGTGCTGTAGCATTCTGTATAGACTGAAGTGGATGGAGATGGGAAGCAGGAATGCCAGAGAGAAGAATGTTGCAATAGTCCATGTGGGAGAGGATGATTGCGTGTATAAGAATTTTAGCTGTGGAGGAGCAGAGGAAGGGACGGATTTTACCAATGTTAGGCAAAAGAAAGCGACAGGATTTAGCTATGGCATTAATATGAGGGGAGAATGAGAGGGACTTGTCAATTATCACCCCTAGACACTGCACTTCTGATACTGGATTTATGGTAGTGCCATTTACAGTCACCTGGAGGGGCACTACAAGGCCAGGCCTAGGTGGGATGAGGAGTAGCTCAGTTTTAGACATATTGAGTTTGAGGTGCCTATGAGCCATCCACTCTGAGATAGCCGAGAGGCAATCCGTAACTTTAGCCTGGATATCAGAAGTCAGTTGAGGTACAGATAAGTAAATATGGGTGTCATCTGCATAGAGGTGATATTTGAAACCAAATTAGTTAATAAGATCACCAAGTGTTATTGTGTAAAGAGAAAACAGAAGCGGTCCTAGAACAGAACCTTGAGGATCCCCAACAGAGAGTTGGTTGGGAGAGGATGAAGAAGTGGCAGAGGAGACACTGAAGGATCTGTTAGATAGATAAGAGTAGAGCCAGTCCACTGCTTTGATATGGATTCCTAAGGAGTGAAGAATGAGGAGGAGGAGAGCATGATCAACCGTGTCAAAAGCTGCTGAGAGCCAGTTGTGCTGGGAGATCAATATGGAGACTACCTCCGATAGGAGTGAATGTGATTGGGGTAACTTAACTAAAGTCACCGGCGACTATGTCACTGATGACGTTAGGAGGCTTCCCCCGGTCCTACCCACTCCTACCTGGAAGGGCGCGATCGGCTGGGAGATCAATAACTGATGGGGCATGATGAGTGATCCTCATGCCTCCCCAAGAGTGCCAAGAAAAAAAAATGCAGCCACTGCAAGCTGGTTATACCGGCTTATGCAGTGACCGCATTTTAGATGTACAGCTGTTCAAACTTGTACAGTGTACCCACTTGGCACTCTTGGGGGTTAAGAGAAAATTAGATACATTTATAGCATAAGAGAACATACAGAGTTACAATATATACTAGTAAATTAAAGGGAAAGCGATCTTGGAGTCAGGAAGGAGTTTGTAATTACATTTTCTAAGTAATAATGTAGCAAAGGGTGAACTTGTGTCTTTTTCCAACCTAATGTAAAATGATATTTAAAAAAACAGCTTTTGGGCAAGACAGGGCAACCAAAGGAGAAAGGGAGACATGAAGAATGATTTTCCTAAATCAGAAAGGCACAGAGATTTGAACTGAGAAATATGCCAAGATTATAGATAATAGTAACCAACAAGGAAGTTATTACAATCAATTTTCCCTTGGATAATTGTGATGAGTCCTATAATCAATTTGTACATGGAGAGGTCATGAGACTCATAATACACTGAAAAACCTGCTACCACATCAGTGAGGAAACAGTATTAACTTCAATCCAACAAAATACAGAACACCGACAAATGCACTGGACAGAGGCGGATTCTTAATAACAGATATAAAGAAAGATTAAGGCCTCGATTCAGTTCTCCCCAACACCAAAAAAAAATCCAACTGTATTTTTTCAAGCTTGGTAATCTATTCAATTACCTGTGCTTTGAAAAAATAACGAATAAATATACCCTTGTCAGGCGATAAATGTGCGGGCATTTTCGCCCATTGAAAAAAAAAAAAAAACACACGCCGAAATATTCAATTCAATTCCATGCATTAAAGGATCTCCAAAGTGTCAATGCAGTGATTGACAATAAACACCAGTAATACTGATATCCAGCAAAGTTTTCAGCACCCTAGACAGCTACTGTCCATCTCCTTCAATCTTCCTACTTATTCTATTCTCTCTAATCTTTTTTCTTATCGCATTTTTCTTCTCTCCTATAAAATAAAATGTCAATGCAAGTTTAAAAAGAAAAATGTCCCCAAGATATCACATAATTAACTCTTTAAGTGCTGGAAGGCTACCCCTCCTGTCCTCAAAGCATTAAATGCAGTGTGGCATATCCTTTAAAAATATTCAGCCATTCTGTTATGAAATAAGTCATTTCTGTTGTTCAAGTAATAAAAGGCCTTCCAATGCAAAATTATATTTCCGCCTCCCCTTGCAGTGGTAGCAGTGTCTATTGGCACAGACCCCCTCCATACATTCTGGGCCATGTCCAAGTCACAATGAGGGAAGTTTGCACAGAGCCTGTCTTTTTGTACGACCAGTCTGTATTCAAAATAAATCCCAGCCTCCAATTGGCTGGGATGTGTGCTATTGCACATCCCAACCAACTGGAGGATAGAATCTATTTTGAACAGAGCCTGGCCATATAAAAAGTCAGGTTCTCTTCAAAATCCCCTCATTTCAACTAGGGCAACGGCCCAGAAGGTATGGCTGTGCCACTACACATTTCTGACACCACCAGTGGAGCCAGCGGAGGAGGTGGCAGCATATTTTCAGCATTGTATGGAACATTATTACTTGCACAACAGAAATTACTTATTTATTTAATAACGGAATGGCTGAATATTATTTATAAAGGATATACCACACTGCACACTGGAGGGGTTCCCCTCTGGCACTCAAAGGGTTAACTCTGGCATATTTTGGGATTTTTTTTTTTTTTTCTTTTAAACTTGCATTGACATTTTATTTTATTTTATAGGAGACAAGAAAAATAAGACATGAAGAAAGAAAATAAGAGAGAACAGAAAAATGAAGATTGAAGGAGAAGACAGACAATGGGTGACACATAAGTGTGACATAGATCTGGGTGTTAAGGGTAGTATTGTTGCATTTTACTGTTATGGGTAGTGTAAGATTTGTGTTTGGGAGGTGATTGTGTGTTTGCGTTAACGATAGGTGCTTGACAGTATGTCAGACACAGATCTTTAGCTTTTATCCTTTGATGTATCTATTATTTACACTGTTTAGTGTGCGTTTTGGGAACTTAACACACAAAATGGACATTTGGCCACAAGTCCTTTTGACATGCATAAAGAAAGGAATATCGGGAGGATGCAAAAAAAGTTACAAGCTACCATAAACTACTGCAAAGTACAATGACCATACTAGGAAGTTCATCGAAGAGATGCACTAAAGTTCCATAAGGGCTCAGGATGGCAATGTTGTGTCATGAATATGCATTAAGATATCATCAATTTAAGATGTCATCAAACACCAATCCACAGTCATCATCATGAATCCACCATGCCTTTGACAGGTTTACAATTTTGCACTAACTAGTTCCATAATGGCTAATGTTCATATGGAGTTCCCACTGATTGAGGAACTACTGGCAATATAATTGATATCCAATATGCTGCCTCATTAAATATTCCTTTAAAAACTAAAAATAAAGTTGAAATCATGGATGGGTCATTTCTTACCTCTGGCCATTTACTCACCAAAATAAAAAAAATAACTATGTCATATGTTAACAAACACTGTGAAAAGATTATTTTTGATATAACTTATGCACCTCACTTCAAGGTCACCCTTCATACACCTTGGTTGACCACCTACAGTACCATGATAGACTGAAAGACACAAACATTACAGTTCAAAATCAATTTCTCTTATTGGTTATATCAGTTATACTATGGATTCTGGATCCGCTGCTCCTTTTACCCCACAGTGCTGTCCCATTATCGTGTATGAGATGCCTCAAATTGTAGCTATACAGTTAACTGTTCCTGAGATACCTTGATATGCAAATGTGTTTGATGCTAAAGAGGCCTTATGACTGCAAGATTGATGTTCAACCATATAAAAAGATACTCTTTGAAAGAAAATATGACTTCTCTTATAAGTAGAATAAGAGCCTCCAAACCTATATGGATGACAACCTAAGTAAAGGATTTATTCAACATTCCAAATCTCCTGCTGGAACCCTATATAAAAAACAAACAAAAACAGAATTGAAGCCATGTATGTACCATAGCCAGTTTAATGCTGTCACTACAAAAAAATACAGGTATCCATTGCCTCTCATTCCAGAGTTGCTTGATAGAATTCAAGGTGCTCAGTTGTATACCAAGTTACATCAGAAAGGGGCATATGATTTATTTTTATTTATTTATTAATTTATATATTTTTTAATTTATCATACACAGACATATTACCCTTCAGCATAATATTGAGAGGGAAAAAAAAGTTAATTGACAGCTAACAATATCTATTGTAGGGTCCCCTACCCCATTCTTCACACCATTTCCAAAACCTTTTCTTTCATAGAAATTTTATCCAGAGAGGCATTTAAAGACCAACTTATACCTTTTTCAATTTTTAATTGCCATAACAGCTGGTTCCTTAACTTCACTAAACTCTCCAACTTGTTTCCATTCTCTTGCTATTAGAATTTTGTTCGCAGCCATACAATGGACCACCAAATAATACTTCCCAGAATTCATTCTTGGCCAACTCATATTCAACAGAACCATTTCTGGTCTCAGCTGAATATCTATATTATCTGCCTGCTTCAAAAATTCATCGCAGAATGCCACAGGTTCTGCACAGTTTCACAACTCCACCATGTGTGTAAGTACATACCAATCTCTTTTCCACATCGCCAACACACCTCAGAGGTCCGAGGGTATATCCGTGCAACTGTAGCCGGGACCATATATGATCTATTACTTATTTTATATGGATTTTGCACCAAAGCAACTTTATTAAAATGTCTAAAGGCTAAACACCACTCTTGACTCACAATATCAACATTTAAATCTTTTCCCCATTTTTTAATAATTGATCTACAACCTACCATACTATCTTTCAACCTGATCAAACCAACACACTTAGACATCACTTTCTTTCCTCCTGTATTGACAAAAATATTTGTTAACGCTATTCGACTATTTTCAGGTCCCCTCCACAGATGCTCTGTAATAAAACTCTTCTCCCTCAGATAATTAAATATCTCTACAGTAGGTAACTGAAATTGTGATACTAATTGTGGGAAAGATTTAATCTCTTGTTCTACCAAGATATCCTCTATCTTTTCGATACCTCTATCCTTCCAATTCCTAAGGCTTAGATTTTCTACATTATATTCAATTTTACTTACCCAATCTCTTTTAAATCTTAAACCAAACTGGGAGAATATGATTCAAAACTAATAATTTTCCTTTAATATTTCTTAAAACAGCTAATTCTTTTATATTCCATAGTAGACCGGACAGATCTTACATGCCTAGTGCATTTGCCTCCAGCCAATACCAGGGTTCAATTTCTACCCCTTCCATATGCTATTTATATACTTGGTAAATCTTAGATAATTCATAATAATTCCCTATTAAAGGAAGACCCAATCCACCTTGTCTTACATTGTTGGAGAGTTTTTGCGAATCAATCCTTGGTCTTTTACCCCTCCACACAAAATTTCTAAAACTGCACTGAATCAGGTCCAGCCAACTTTTTGGTATTTTTAATGGCAACATCCTGAACAAGTATTTCCATTTTGGGAGTATATATGCCTTTATAGTATTGATCCTGCCTACCCATAATATCTCTTTACTCCCCCATTCTTTTAGTAATTTATTGGTTTACTTTATCTGTTTCATACAATTCACCTCCATCATTTCATTTACCTTGGCTTTAAGCACAATTCCTAAGTACGCAGCTCTTTCCTTCCACAATCAAAATGGAATATTTGTTGCAACTGGTTTACCAGTCTTACTTCCATGTTGTTAAATAAACCAATTGACTTCTCTATATTTATTTTATAATTTGATACCTTGCCATATTTTTTAACTTCCTCCAAAAATGTCTCATAGAGGACAATGGATTTGTTATTGATAATAAAATGTCATCCGCATATAGATATATTTTAATTCCCGATCCGCCGCTCAGAAAACTTCTATCCCTTTATTTTGCCTGATATTAATTGTGAATGGCTCAACTGACAACAAGTACAAGATGGGAGAAAGAGGGCACCCTTGTCTTGTGCCATTATTTAGCCAGAAGCACTTTGAACATAAATTATTTCCTATTACTCTCGCTGCTGGCCCAGTATAGAGGGGTTTAATAGCCTTCAGCATCCATCCCTGGATCCCATAAGCATACAACACCTGGAACATTTACCCCCACCCTACCCTGTTGAAGGCCTTTTCTGTATCCAATGAAAGGGTCGGGAGGGGGATCCCACTTCCCCTAGCGGTATCTATTATAGTTATCACTCTTCTTACATAATCACATGCCATTCTACCCAGTACAAAACCTATTTGGTCCGGGTGTATAACCTCTGCTAAAATTCGTTTAATTCTATCTACCATTATAGAAGAGAAAATTTTCGTATCTGCTTTGATTAAAGATATAGGGTAGTAATTTCTAATCTCCAAAGGTGTTTTCGCTTGTTTTAATATCGGCCACACATTAGCTTGTAACATCTCCACCGGGAAACTACCCTGACTGACAATTTCATTAAAGGTCTTTTCCTTATGATTCACCAATTTTAATTTATATAACTTATAAAACACATTACTATAGCCATCTGGGCCAGGTGTTTTTTTTCTCATTTATCTATCATCTTTACTACCTCCTCTTTTGTTACTGCTTTTATTCAATACCAACCTTTGTTCTCTTGTTATTTTATGGGTAATTATATTCACCAAATATTTTTCTATTTCCTCTGCTGTATTACTATCACGGTGTCCGTGATTGCCTCCAGTGTTACTTTACTGTAACAGTGACTTTGCTATTTCCTGTCTGTCTCTCAGTGCAGTCGCTGTTCTTATAAGTCACTGGTAATTGTTGTCATGTCTCCACCCACCTACTAGGCCTTAAAGGCCTCAGCATTTCCAATACCCAGTGCCCTTTCATGGTGTACCAATAACTTTTTTTTCAACACACAGACACAGTAGGTTTGGATAAAACACAATTTTATTAAACAATAAAGATCACAATAACCCTCACAGGTCCTGTAATATATGCATAATATAGTACAGCCACTAGACAGGTTATACAGAGGTAAGCCCACACAGGTCCAGTATAAGTAGAGAGTCCATATAATAATATACTGACACAGGTCAGGCAGATCTTGTGTGAGTCCCAGTTTATTAGTACTGCATGGGTTAATAGTAGGCAGAGAATGTTGACAGGCCCTAGTGTAGCAAGGCCTTTTAAGAAGCTCAAACAGAGGTGAGAGCTTTAATTCGAGTAACGCCCAAGATAATGGATACCAGACAATTGTGGACTGCCGTAGCAGTAACGGAGACTGAGTGTAACGGTTTGTTTGATACACACACACACAATAGGTTTGGATGAAACACAGTTTTATTAAGCAATTAGGAATACAATAACCTTCACAGGCCCTGTAGTATATTCTCAATATAATACAGACACAAGACAGGTTACATTTACATATGCCCACACAGGTCCAGTATAAATATAGAGTCCATAACACGATATACTGACACAGGTCAGGCAGAACTTGAAAGAGTCCCAGTGTATCAGTACGGCATGGGTTAATGGCCTTCAGCAAGTGTAAACAGTCCCGTTTGAGGTAAGGCCTGTTAAGAAGCTCACCTAGAATAGAGAGCTTAAATACGAGTAACGCCCAATAATAGGTTAGCAGGTAATGGTGAACTGGCTGAGCAGTAATGGAGGCTGAGCAACATAGAGCACTGCCGGAGCAGTAACGGAGACTAGGCCATATGATCACTGTTGTAGCAGTAACGGAGACTGAGAGATGTGGACACTGCCGTAGCAGTAACGGAGACCAGGCAACTTGTACTCTGCCGTAGTAGTAAACGGAGACTAGGCCACTTGCACTCTGCCGTAGCAGTAAACGGAGACTAGGCTACTTGCACTCTGCCGTAGCAGTAACGGAGACTAGGCCACTTGCACTCTGCCGTAGCAGTGAATGGAGACTAGGCCACTTGCACTCTGCCGTAGCAGTAACGGAGACTAGGCCACTTTCTACTCTGCCGTAGCAGTAATGGAGACTAAGTGACTGGAGACTGTCGTGGCAGTAATGGAGACTGAGCAACTAAGCACTGTCGTGACAGTAACGGAATGAGCAACTGCGCAACTCGCCCTGAGGTGGCAACCAACCGGGAGCGTATAGAATGACAAGCTAATAGGAATGTCACCGGGGCGACACAGAGGCATCCGAGACCAAAACTGCACAGCTGTCACTGACAGCGAGAAAGGATCACCACCCTCAACCGGAGGCCGGGCTGGTGCAACCGGAGCAGGAACATCAGCCAATCCAAGTCGGTACACGGTGCAGGAACGTCAGCCAAGCCGGGTCAGTACATGGAGCAGGAACGTCAGCCAAGTCGGGTCGGTACACGGAGCAGGAACATCAGCCAAGCCGGGTCGGTACGCAAGAGAAGCAGAATGGTCAGGCAGTCCAGGTCGGTTCACAAGCAGGAGACGAGATGCAGAGTAGTCAGGCAGGCCGGGTCGATACACTGAGAACAACTGAGATCAGGAACAAACACTGGTACTGGAACACCACGAAAGGGCACCGGAGAGGTGCCAGAACCCAGTATTTAAAGGCCATACTGGGCGGGACAAGCACAGTATAGCCAATAGGAGTAGAGCAGGAGTGAAGACTGACAGAATGTCGCAAAAAGAGCACGGGCACCGTGATATTGAGCAACTTGAGCACTGCCGTAGCAGTAACGGAGACTAAGCAACTTGAACACTGCCGCAGCAGTAAAGGAGACTGAGTGACTTAAACACTGCCGTAGCAGTAACGGAGACCAAGCAACTTGAGCACTGCCGTAGCAGTAATGCAGACTAGGCAATGGGACACTGCCGTAGCAGTAACAGAGACTGAGCAACAGGAGCACTGCCGTAGCAAGAGCGGAGACTGAGCCACTTGAGCACTGCCGTAGCAGTAACGGGGACTAGGCAACTGGATACTGCCGTAGCAGAAAAGGAAAACTGAGCTACTCGCCCTGAGAGGCACCCAACCTGGAACGGTTCGTAAGGCAGATCAATAGGAATGTCGCCGGGGCGACACAGAGGCAACCGAGACCAATCTGCAAAGCTGCCCAGAGACAGCGAGAGACAAGCACGACCCTTAACCGGAGACCGGTCAGGGCGTGCAGAGGAGGCAGCAACCCAAACGGGCGGAATCCACACAGCACAGGAACGGAGAGCAGTCCAAGTCGGTACACGGAGCAGGAACCTCAGCCAATCCAAGTCGGTACACGGAGCAGGAACGTCAGCCAATCCAAGTCGGTACATGGAGCAGGAACGTCAGCCAAGCCGGGTCGGTACACAGCAGATGAGAAGCAGAATGGTCAGGCAGTCCGGGTCGGTGCACAGGCATGAAACAAGATGCAGAGTAGTCAGTCAGGCCGGGTCGATACACTGAGAGCACACAAGAATCAGGAACAAGCGCTGGTACTGGAACACAACGAAAGGGCACCGGAGATGTGCCAGAACCCAGTATTTAAAGACAATACTGGGCGGGACAATCACAGTGCAGCCAATAGGCGTCAGGCAGGAGTGGAAGCTGACAGAATGTCGCCGAATAGCACGGGCACCGTGATAGTACCTGAGCCTTGTGCTGTGTTGGTCCATTTACTGATTCCTGTATTACTGCTGGCTTCATCTTACTCCCTCATCTTGCTCTGACTCCTGGCTTCATCTGACTACCCGATCCGGCTCTGACTCCTGGCTTCGTTTGACTACCTCTTCCTCTGTTGTGATCCCAGATTGGTTTACTGCCAGCCTAGGCTACCCAGCCTCGGCTATTGTTCACCATTGGCTTCCTGGGCCTTCTGCTACTGCCACGCTTGCTACCCCTGTAGCAGTGCTTGTTCGGTCAGTCCGTGTCACTGACCTTCTGCAGCCTATGGTCCGGGTGGCTTGTTGCCTCGCCTAGCATTCTAGGTGCAGTTTACCTTTGCCTTTCAGTATACCCTAGAGGTAGGGTATAGTTGCGCTATTGTTAACCTGCCTAGTGAAGGGTTGAGGAAGTGCCGTGCACTGTCCTCATACCTGGTCTTGTGAAGGTTGCGGAGGGCTAGTACGTATACGCTACTATTTACACCTGCCTTGTGAAAATTTTAGTAAGTGCCGTGCACTGTCCTCAAACCCGGTCTTGAAGGTTGCGAAGGGCCCATACGTATACGCTACAAGTTTACACCTGCCTAGTGAAAGGTTGTGGAAGTGTTGCGCACTGTCCTCATACCTGGACTCGTGAAGGTATAGTATTATATTTACAATAAAATCTATTTTATTTTATCTGTACTTGTCAGTGTCTTTACTTCTCAAGTCACTCCGTAACAGTATGAAATGGCCATGAACCCTGACGATACAGATACCAGTAGTGGGCAGCCGCCTAGTATCATGACCAGGATGGATATGCAGGAACAACGTCTTGATCAGTTGCCGGTAGTGTTGCAGACACTCCTAGACTGAACGGTGCATCTTGATAAGATTGGGCAACCACTGATGGCCTCCTCAGTATCGGCATCAGTAAAAAGCACTCAGGTAGAGAATACAAATTATAGAGGGCTATCTGTGACCACTCCACTCCCTCTAAGATACGATGGGGATCCCATGTTGTGTCTTGGGTTCATAAACTATCTCAGAATTTTTTTGGAGCTGGTACCCCATGCGTTCCAAAGCAAAAGAAGCAAAGTAGGATCTATAATTTCCTTGTTGACCGGCAAAGCATTGGCATGGGCCAGTCCATTGTGGGAGATGGCTAAACCCATAACTTCGAATTTCACTCAATTTGTTGAAGCCTTCCATAGGGTTTTTGACTTTCCAGGTCGTTCAATCTCTGCCGCAAAAAAATTGATGATGATTCAACAGGTCACCCGTACAGTAGCAGAATATGCTATTGAGTTTAGTACACTAGCGGCAGAGGTAGGCTGGAACAATGAAGCTCTAATGGCAGCTTCCACGCAAGGGCTTAATGACATTATTAAAGATGAGACAGCAGCCTGTGATCTGCCAGTGGATCTAGATCAGTTTCTTTCCTTCACCATACTGATCAACACCCATATAAGAGAAAGATCCACAAATAAAAATCAAATGCGAAGGCATGAGTCTCGATTGGCACCAAACTGGGAGTTCCTACCCATGCCTCCCTAGCCTCCCTTGCCACCTAGTGTGGAGGTCACTAGGGTTGAGCCTATGCAAGTTGGCTTTACATGTTTGTCCAGGGAGGAGCGGTCCTTCCATTGAAGAGAAGTATATGCCTATACAGTGGTAAGGCTGGACATATGTTGTGGGCTTGTCCGGTACGTCTGGGAAATGCACACACCTAGGATCCCTGAGGGGACAGATCCTAGGTGGAGTCAGTTGGTCCCCAGATCAGGAACAAAGCAAGCCTATCTTACAGGTGGCTATATCTTGGGCTAACGCCTCAGTGTCTACCCCAGCCCTGATCGATTCTGGTGCTGCAGGCTATTTTATGGATGGCGAGTTTGCTAAAGTACATAATAGTCCCTTGGTGCCTCGTGACTCTCCGTTGGCTATAGAGGCTATTGATGGTCAAACACTAGAACCATCACGTCACACATTATCCCTGAGGGTAGGAGCTCTCCATGTCGAGACCCTACAATTCCAGGTTATTCAGTCTCTACACCATGCAGTCATATTAGGATTCCCTTGGCTCCAGAGGCATAATCCCAAAGTGGACTGGGAGAAGTGACATATTATCCTGGTCTGACTATTGTAAAGGGGCTTGCCTACAGCAGCCTATTAAGATTTTGTGTACCTCTCCCTTTATACAATCAGAGAACCAGTTGTTCAGTGAGGTTTTCAGTAAGGGGGAGCCTAGCACTTTGCCAGAACATAGAGATAATGACTGTGCTATTAATTTGATGCCACCTCCTAAAAGCCGCACCTACCCCCTGTCGGTAGAGGAGAACCGGACCATGGAGGAATACATTACTGATGCATTGTCCAGAGGCATAATCAGGAAATCTTCCTCGCCCATGGGTGGGGTGGATTTCTCTTTGTCAAAAAAAAAAATGGTGAGCTTAGACCCTGCATCGACTACAGAGGTCTAAATAAGCTGATGGTGAAAAATGCGTACCCCATCCCGTTAATTACGGAGTTGTTCGACCGCTTGAAGGGATCCTCTGTGTTTACAAAACTTTTGATTAGAATCAAGGAGGGTGATAACTGGAAGTCCACTTTTAACACTCGTAGTGACCATTATGAGTATTTGGTCATGCCATTTAGGTTATGTAATGCCCCAGTGGTCTTTCAGGAGTTCATAAACGATGTTTTGAGAAGTCTACTACAGTCATGTGTAGTAGTTTACCTGGACGATATCCTGACACTCTCCCGAGATCGAGACTCATAGGAGAGATGTCACTACAGTATTGCAAAAACTGAAAGAAAATAAACTGTATTGCAAACTCGAAAAATGCAAATTCAATAAAGACCGAGTGTCCTTCCTGGGCTATGTTATCTCTGTAGAAGGTATTGCCATGGGTACAGAGAAACTCTCGGCAGTCCTGCCGTAAGGTCACTAACCCATTGGTTTTGTCCCCTGAGGCCAACAGTGCTTTTGAAGCCTTAAAATCTGCCTTTGCAGTGGCTCCAGTATTGGTACATCCCAAAACCGCATTGCTTTTTACCCTGGAGGTGGATGCATCTGAGACAGGTGTAAGGGCAGTGCTGTCTCAAAGATCCAAGCCTGGCAAGACTCTGATGCCCTGCAGATTATTTTCCAAAAAGATGACTAAAGCTCAGAGCCTATATGACATGGGTGACCGTGAACTGCTAGCCATTATCCTCGCTCTTTGTGAATGGCGTCACCTTCTGAAGGGGACTAAGGCTCCTATCCTGATCTTAACGGATCATAAAAATTTGACATCTCTGTCTGAGGCCAAGAGACTGTCACCTAGACAGGCCAGATGGGCACTGTTTCTGTCTAGATTCAGTTTTGTAGTCTCGTACCTCCCTGGGTCCAAGAATATTCGTGCAGATGTCCTGTCTAGACAGTTTAGCCCAGAACATGAGCCAGAAACTGAACCCGTTACGATCATTTCCCCAGATCATATTTTGGCCACAATACGCACTAGCATTACTTCTCCACTGGGCGAGGAGATTCTGGCTTCTTAGGGTAATGCTTCAGTAGAGAAACCTAGTAGCAAATGTTTTCTAGTGGACAATCTACGTACTAAGCTACTTGAAACTAATCACTTGTCCAAGGCAGCTGGACACATTGGTCGGGACCATCTGATTTGGTCAGTCCCATAGCTCTTTTGGTGGCCTAGTTTAAGAGCTGATTGTGCAGCCTTTGTGGAGGCTTGCTCCATTTGTGCTCATGCCAAAACTCCTAGGCACCTTCCTCTAGGGTTGCTCCAGACAGTTCCGAATGGTGAGTGCCTATGGTCACACGTTTCCATAAATTTTATGGTGGAACTTCCAAGATCCAAGGGCTGTATGGTCATACAAATGATAGTGGACCATTTTTCTAAAATGAAGCATTTCATCCCGCTCCAGAGACTGCCTTCCGCTAAATAGCTGGCTATTATCACGGTGCCCATGCTCCTGGCTACAGGCGGTGACATTCTGACTATTCTATTTCCATATCTCCTTTCTGATTGGCCAGTATCCTTGTCGCCACCCAGTCATAGCCTTTATAACCTCTGTCATATCTACACTGTGGTGCCCTTTCCTGGTGTACTAGTTCCTGACTTTTGCTCCGTTATTGCTGATTGTGTATGACCTGGCCTGCGTGGCAACGTTCCTGAGCTTGCTGTACTTTGATTGCTCCGTTGCTGACTGTATCTGGCTGAGAACCTGCTCTACTGCTGACCGTATCCGGCTGAGGACCCACTTCCATTACCAGCCGTATCTGGCTGAGAACCCTCTCCGTTGCTGATCGTATCTGGCTGATGACCCGCTCCGTTGCTAACTGTGCCTGGCTGAGAACCCGCTCCGTTGTGATCTTATCCGGCTGTGAACCCGCTCCGTTTCTGACCATGCCTGGCTGCGAGTCTATTCTGTGTCAAGCGTATTGACACACTGTTGCCTTGCGTATCTAGCCTACCGCCTGGTGGCCTCTGTTTTGCTCCTGCTATACATGTGGTGGCTTACTGTTACGCTAGTCGGTTGCGCCACATGGTGCTATTACTCTGTTAGCTAAGCATTCATGCTGTAGCTACTCTCCTTAACTCGGTTGGCGGTGTGCACACTCGAAGTACCGGTACAGTGTTCATAGCACTGACTGTATTATTCTGATCTCTTTGTGTCCATCTCCCTTACAGCGCTGAGCTCACTCCCTTGGGGAGTTGCAGTATATCACAGGGCATTACCTATTGACCCTTTGCGTGCTTGGTCAGTCCAGGTAGGGTTGTGCATATTCCTATCTGCAGTAGCCTTGGGCTCAAGAGCCAGCATTGCGTTGTACCATCCTCAGTAGAGGGGACACTGGTTGCCTACATATATATGTATTACTCTGTGTTGCGATCCACCCCTAGCGTTCTAAGGATTGCTTAGAAGAGTTATCTCGGTCTGTTGGCATCCGTTGCCAAGGTCAGTGTTGCCTCGCTCCTGTGGGTTCTATGCCTCCCAGGCATCTACATTGTGCCTGAAGTGTTGCCTTGCCGTCTGGATCCTTTGCCTCCCAGGTGTCTGGGTTGTGCCAGCAGTGTTGCCTCGCTCCTCTGGGTTCTGTGCCTCCCAGGCGTCTGGGTCGTGCCAGTCACTTCCTCCTGGACCATCTGCCATCAAGGTCTTGTGGTCAGTTCTTGGACTGTGTTGCCTGCTGCCTGTTAAGTTTAAGCCAGAACCTCCACACATACATTGCTATTACTGGCTTGCTATTACTGTATATATCTGCATGTATTTCTGCTCTGTTTGTGTGGGCCTATAGGCCTAACTACGTGTGTGATCTTTATTTCAATAAAGTCATTTTAACCGTACCAATCTGTACTGAGTGTTCATCAAAAAACCGTGACAGCTATGCTGTTTGCTAGAGAGGTATTCAGGCTACACGGAGTACCCAGGGTTTTGTTTTTTGATCATGGAAGTCAGTTCGTATTACAGTTCTGGAGGGCCTTCTGTGAACAGATGGGCATCAAACTGTCTTTTTCCTCTGCCTACCATCCCCAGACTAATGGTGCTGTGGAAAGAGCCAACCAGGGGCTTGAACAATTCTTGCTCTGCTTCACTTCAGACCATCATGATAATTGGGCTGACCTGTTGCCATGGGCTGAGTTTGCCAGGAATTGTGCCATAAACTCCTCCTCAGGGAGCTCTCCTTTTCTGATTAACTATGGGTTCCAATAAGGGGTGGGCGAAAAGTATGAAACATTTTGTGTGAAAAATTTTGCGAAAACGTGCTGATTTTTCGCTTTTTCCACAACAAATTTTGCCTTTCTGCCTATGCAAAAATTTCCTCCAATGTTAACACATTTTCCGCCTATATTTCCTATAGGAACTACATTTCCCACTGTAATATTACTTCTTCTGATGGCTGAAGTCTAGAAATAAGTGGAAAGTCAAAGTTGTGAGTCCTACAGCAAAATATGGCTTGAAAAATGTTAGCATGCAGAATGCATTTGTCCTTTGCCCAAAACACTTTCTTGCTTAAGTGACACTGGCACATATTCGGGATGATATCAAGTAATAAAAAAAATAAAGTACAACGTACAATGTGGCAGATATGTATTGTAAACAAAGATAGAAAACCCACAGAGCTAAACCACCATGATTAATATATTTAATGTGAAGGATGTGAATGAATCTAGTGATGAAGGTATGGAATGCTGCAAGGAAAGAGGGGGCTTGTCCCCAAACCCCCAAACTTTGGAAAAACCAAGAAGAAACAGAAAAGCAAAAATTAACCTGCGCTGATCCATACTGATAATATAAATTGTAAACCCCGTAATAAGCCTTTATCATAATTGTGCTGTGCACATATTCAGGATGATATCAAGTAATAAAAAAAATAAAGTACAACCTTCAATGTGGCAGATGTGTATTGTAGTCGTGGTGGTGGGGGGACTGGCATGGTGTGATTTGTGTATGTATTTTTACCATTGTCATACTCTATCCTTCTCAGATTTTTGACACATTACTTATCGGTCATAGCAGCGGTCCCAAGTGGGGTAGATGGTGGCAACCCTTCTTCACATCCGTCCTCCACCTCCTCATCTGTGCTGCTGTTGTCCTGGCTTTGTCTGTCATGTGTGGTTTCTGCTACTACTACAACTACTGGAGGTGGATGTTGATGTAATTCTACTGCCACTACTTATAACAGCAGCACCAGAGGTACTCGTCATATCTAACACAACCTGTGTTGCTGGGTACTCAAAACAGGTGTGTGTGGCTGAGTGGGACTTGGACTTTGAAGAGGCAATGATGCTGAGGATGACTGATAGGGTATCATGGTGCCCTGTGATTGTCTGTGGCTGGATGTTGCCCTGGAGCGACATTGTTTACTTCCTAGCTGTCGCTCTCGCTGATTCACTATTCTTATAGGGCACCACGCTGATGAGATCATTGCTCCACCTACCTGTCAGGGTTTTTAAACCTCAGCCTGTGTCATTTCCGATGCCCTTTTGTGGTGTACCTGAGCTTATTGCAGTGTTGGTCCATTACCACTCCTGTGTATTACCTGGCTATGTCTGACTACCCGTTACAGTTCTGACTCCTGGCTAGTCTGACTACCCGTTCCGGTTTGGACTCCTGGCTTGTCCGACTACCCGTTCCGGTTTGGACTCCTGGCTACGTCTGACTACCCGTTCCGGTTCTGACTTCCGGCTATGACCACTGGCGATGTCTGACTACCCGATCCGGTTTTGACCATTGGCTGCCTCCTGGTTTACTCTCCGTGTTGTGCTCCGTGACCATTCCTTGCCTCGGTTTGGTTCCCATGCTGCCTGTGTCTTCCGCTCTGCTCTCGCTTCCGTTAGCGGCGCTTGTCGGTCACTCCGTGTGTCTGACCTCCTGTGGCCGTACCAGTTTGTGCTGCCTAGCCTATCCTTCATCTGGCAACCCACCTAGTGTATCCCTTGTCGGGGTATTGGTCTGCTCCTTATCGCTGCCGACTGTGTGTATGGGAGTGCTCTGCACTGTCCTCACATCTACCGTGTAGTCCAAGGGCCATTCTGTTTCTCACCACCTGTCCAGTGAAGGGTGAAGAAAGTGCCTACACTGTTCCTTTCTGGTCTTGTGAAGGTGTGCCATTCTATCCGTGTATGGGAGTGCTCTGCACTGCCCTCACATCTACCATGTAGTCCCAGGGCCATTCCGTTTCTGACCACTTGCCTAGTGAAGGGTAAAGAAAGTGACTCCACTCTTCCTTCCTGGTCTCTTGAAGGTGTTCCACTATCTACTGCCAATTTGTGTCATTACCATACTACTGTTGTGTCATTTGTTGCATCAGCCTGTTGCCTTATCTCCTGTCATTCATTGTATTTAATAAAGTTTTATATTAAGTTCATCTGTCCTTGTCAGTGTGTTAATTTCCTAGTCACTCCGTGACATAGGGTGACTGTGTGCTTTTTGACATCTGTACTTGTCCAGGGTCAGACTTTCCAATGGCTTTCTCAAACAGCTTATAGACAGGCACAGTGCTCCTTAAAAATGGTGGAGGATACAGCCTTTGACTTTCTGCTAACCTTATAACTATCACAGTGCCTGTGATTCTCTTTCACTCTTACTTGTGGTTCGCTCTGATTTGCTGAGCCAGTTTGGCCCGCCCCTGGTGACCTTCTTATGCCTGGCCCAGACATCTGTCAGATGCCCTTTCGTGGTGTTTCTGAGCCAGTAGTGCTGTTGCTGTGTTCCGGATTCTCATGTACCGACTTGGCTTGTCCTGACTACGCTCCAGTGTTCCTGATCGTGTTTGACCCGGCTTGTCTGCGAACCACCTCTGCTTCCTGACCCGGCCTGGCTGATGTTCCTGTTCGTGTATGACCCGGCTTGTATGACTACCTCCTGCGTGCTCCGACCCGGCCTGGCTGACTTCCTGCTCCGAGATCGACTTCCAGCCTGTTCCAGTGACCTCTGTTCCCGTTGTCGCAGCCGCGAAATTCTTCACCTGCTGTTGCCAGCTGCCGTGTGACCACCCTGCCTTGTGTTGCCTTTGATCAGTGCAGTGTACCGTTGTCTTGCAGAGCTGTGTGTACCTCCCTGAGCCTCACTATACTTGCAGAGCCTCGTTACCTTGCTGAGCCTTGTGTGTAAACATGCATATTAACCCTTGTAGTGCTGATTTACTCTCGCTACTTCGATTCCCAGTATAGAGCCTCTTTCGTTGTGCTACGTCTGCTGAGTTGGCCACTTACCGACGGCGACTCTATCTATCCACTGCAGAGTAGTCACTTTATGTTGGTCCGGTAGCCCGTCATAGGCTCTCATTCCTCGTTGTTTACTGGGCGATATCTACTGTGGTAGTGTGGCAGCAGAGGGAAGGCTCAAGCTCTGGCAGGTTCCCGTTGCATACGCCCGTGGGGGCTATTGGCTGTAGCGCTACTATTGCTGGTATCCGGTTAACGCCTGTGGAGGCTATTGCCAGCTCTTGCATTGCAGGCCGGTTTCCGTTACGCCAGTGGGGGCTATACACACTCGCACTCGCAGAAGCAGTCCACCTGTAGGTACGCCCGCGGGGGCTATTTGGATTTCTGTTCTGCTTAACTATTTGGTCACTTCGGCTAGGCATTTACGTTTCCAGAACACTGTGAACTGCCTCTATCAGCACCTCCTTTTAACACCTAGGGCGTGCTAAACCACCACATCTGAGACTGACTGATTTATGCTCTTAACCCTTTGGGTACTGAACACCATTCTCTGTGAAGAGATCTTGTATGTCAACTATACTGTGCATTGTCTCTCTGTACTATATCAGTCATCACTGTGTGTTTATTTCTGCCGCCTCTAGAGGGCGTTCGTTTGCATTATTGCTATTAAAATAAAATTGTGTTTTATTTTACCTACTGGTCTGAGTGTCCTAAAAACCGTTACAGTAAGAAAGGGCCATGACCTCAGATGGCAAAGGTGAAAGTAATACACAAAACATCCACTGGAGAATGGATGTCCATGAGCAGCGCCTGGACTAATTGGCACTGGCTTTACAGACCTTACTCGAACGCACGGTACATTTGGACAAGCCTAGTCCGAATCCGGTGGTCCCCCCAGTTCTGACACCGGAGAATCCGCCTGTAGTCCCTCCAACTAATACCAGAGGTTTAACGGCAGCGGCGCCGTTATCGTTAAGATATGATGGCGAGCCTTCCCTATGCAGGGGATTCATTAATCAATTGGAGATATTTTTGAAATTGGCCCCCCAGGCATTTCCTAACGACCGTAGTAAGGTCGGATTTATGAGATCTCTGTTGACGGGCAAAGCATTGGCGTGGGCAAATCCCTTGTGGGAAAATGCCAGACCCTGCACTCTGAACTTTAGGGAATTCGTGACAAAGTTCCGTCGAGTGTTTGAGGTTCCTGGCAGGGCTGCCTCTGCTGCCAAAAGGCTGATGGAGATTCAGCAGGGCGAACGCACATTGGGCGACTATGCTATCGAGTTTCGGACCTTGGCAGCAGAGGTGGGCTGGAATAATGAGGCCTTAGTTGCCGCCTTTGCTCAGGGTCTCTCTGAACAGATTAAGGATGAGATAACCGCTCGTGATGTACCCAGTGATCTGGATGAATATATTGACTATGTCATGCTAATTGATTCCCGCATCTGTGAGAGACGCTTGGCTAAAAGGGCAAAATCGAGAAGCTATGGCCAGGGCAGCCTCTTTAACCCACCCTCACCACCCGTTCCTCCTGAACGACCAGCCGAATCGGCTGAACCTATGCAACTGGGGTTCACTAAGCTTACTAAGGAGGAGAGGTTGTATTGCAGGAGACAAGGCTTGTGCTTATATTGTGGCAAACCAGGGTACCTATTACGCACTTGTCCAGTACGTCCGGGAAACGAACGCACCTAGGGTACCTTGGGGGACAGGCCCTAGGTGGTGTAGAACAGTCCCTAGATTCTAGCACTGTTAAACCCACCATCCAGGTGGTATTCGCTTGGGCAGACATGGTAATTGAGGTCCTGGCATTGGTGGACTCCGGTGCAGCCGGGTACTTCATGGACCAATCCTTTGCCGACTTGCACGGCATTCCATTATGCATGAAAGATTCTCCTGTGGCAATTGAGGCCATCGATGGCAGACCCTTAGAACCTGCTTTCATTATGTTGGAGACAATTCCTATCACGATGAAGGTGGAGGCTTTTCACAAAGAACAAATACGGTTCCAAATTATTCGTTCCCCTCACCATGCAGTCATTTTGGGGTTCCCGTGGTTACTAGTACATAATCCCCAATCTGACTGGTAGAAATGTGAGGTTAACTCCTGGTCTGAATACTGTACTAAGAATTGTCTTTCATTACCTGTAAAAATTATGTGTACCTCCCCTGCTGTGCCAACAGAATATGGGCAATTCAGCGACGTTTTTAGCAAAGGAGAGGCCAGCGCATTGCCTGAGCATAGACCCTATGATTGCGCCATTGATCTGCCTCCGGGTGCGGTGCCCCCCAGGGGTCGCACTTACCCACTGTCATGTGAGGAGAACAGGGCAATGGAGGAGTACATTGAGGACGCTCTCAAGAGGACGCTCTCAAGAATCATTCGTAAATCTACTTCCCCGGCTGGTGCCGGATTCTTCTTTGTAAAGAAGAAAAGTGGCGAACTCAGGCCATGTATTGACTACCGAGGGCTGAATAAGCTGATGCCCAGGAACGCCTATCCTATCCCACTTATTACGGAATTATTTGACAGATTAAAGGGCTCTTCGATCTTCACTAAACTTGACTTGCGAGCTGCTTATAATCTGGTCAGAATTAAGGAGGGTGATGAATGGAAAACGGCGTTTAATACCAGAACAGGGCACTACGAATATCTGGTGATGCCATTCGGCTTATGCAATGCACCTGCGGTATTCCAGGAATTTATTAATGATATTTTACGGGACATGCTTCAGTCCTGTGTGGTGGTATATCTAGATGATATATTAATTCACTCTGTCAACCTCTCTCAACACATCAAAGATGCCTCGGAAGTCTTGCTCCGACTTCGTAAAAACAAGCTATTCTGTAAATTAGAAAAGTGCGAATTCCATACATCTCAAGTACCATTCCTGGGGTTGGTAATCTCCAAAGATGGCATTGCCATGGATCAGGAGAAGTTGGCAGCAGTCCTGCAATGGCCTCGTCCTAAGGGGTTAAAGGCTATTCAGCGTTTCTTGGGTTTTGCCAACTATTTTAGAAAGTTTATCCAGAACTTTTCCACGATTGTAAAACCTTTGTCAGATTTGACACATAAGGGTGCTTCTCCTTCTCAGTGGTCTGAGGCAGCTGAAAACATGTTTGTAACCTTGAAATCTGCCTTTGCGTCTGCTCCAGTGCTGTCCCACCCTAATCCCTCCCTGCCATTTACGTTGGAGGTTGACGCCTCTGAGGTTGGGGTTGGGGCAATACTCTCCCAACGCCCTGTAGGAGGTGGCACCTTGAGACCTTGCAGGTTTTTCTCAAAAAAATTGTCCAGTGCACAGAGCCACTACGAGATTGGCCATTATCCTGGCTCTGAAGGAATGGCGCCACCTGTTGGAAGGTACTCAGAATCCAGTACTGATCCTTACTGATCATAAGAATTTAACTTATCTCTCTGAAGCCAAAAGATTGTCCTCACGACAAGCTAGGTGGGCTCTTTTTTTGTCTCGATTTAATTTCCTAGTGTCCTACCTTCCGGGCTCTAAGAATATTAAGGCAGATGCTTTGTCACGTCAGTTCGCATCAGACACTGAGAGGGAGGAAGAACCAGTACCTATCATTCAGCCAGATCGTATTCTGGCTACTATTCGTACCACTATAACCTCGCCTCTGGGGGACCCCAATGGGAAAGTGTTTTGTGGATGAGCCGTTCCGTACCCGTCTGTTGGAGACCTATCATGCTTCTAAAGCGGCTGGGCATATCGGTAGGGATCAACTTGTATGGTCCCTTTCGCAATTGTTTTGGTGGCCCACACTTAGAGCCGATTGTTCCGCTTTTACGGCAGCCTGTACCACCTGTGCCCGTGCCAAGACCCCTAGACATCTCCCTGTGGGCTTACTTCAACCAGTGCCCAATGGCGAACGTCCTTGGTCTCACATTTCTATCGACTTCTTGGGAGAATTACCAGTCTCTAGGGGGTATACGTTTATTCTTATGGTGGTCGATAGGTTCTCTAAAATGGCTCATTTTGTGCCTCTAAATGGCCTTCCATCGGCTCAGGAATTGGCTGTAGTCTTTGCCAGGGTGGTGTTCCGCCTACACGGGGTGCCCAGAGTGATTGTCTCCGACCGTAGGAGTCAGTTCGTATCCAGGTTTTGGAGGGCATTTTGTGGCCAGATGGGCATCCAATAGTCCTTCTCCTCTGCCTACCATCACCAGACCAATGGGGCCGCTGAGCGTGCCAATCAGGGACTGGAGCAGTTCCTGCGTTGCTTTGTTACTGATCATCATGATAATTGGGCTGACCTGTTGCCATGGGCAGAGTTTGCCAGGAATTGTGCGGTTAATTCATCGTCCGGGAGCTCACCATTTCTTGTTAATTATGGGTTCCAGCCTTGTCTGCTCCCGGACTCATTTCAGGCACAACAGATTCCTGCACTGGATGAGCATTTGGCACAACTTCGTTCCACTTGGGCACAGGTTCAGAGGTCCCTCAGTCAGTCATTTCGGCGTCATCAGTGGCACGCTAATCGCAGACGGCTCCCGGCGGTCTCATTTCAGGTAGGGGACAGGGTATGGCTCTCCTCCAGAAATCTTAATCTGCAGGTACCCTCAAATAAGCTGGCTCCCCGGTTCACTGGGCCCTTTAAGATCATCCGCAAGATTAACCCGGTTTCTTATGCACTGGAACTTCCACCCTCTATGCATATTCATAATGTGTTCCATGTGTCTCTTTTGAAACCCTTGGTGTGTAATCATTATACTACTACGCCAGTGATTCCTGGGCCGGTGGACGTCCAGGGCCAGGAGGAGTATGAGGTCCAGAGTATTATTGACTCCAGGAGATTTAGAGGAAAGTTGCAATATTTGGTCCACTGGAAGGGCTATGGCCCTGAGGAACGCTCGTGGGTGAATATGAAGGACCTCCATGCGCCTAGACTTGTGCGCAACTTTCACTCTAAATATCCTCTGAAACCCAGACCTCCGGCAGGGAGAGGGGGTCTTTGAGAGGGGGGTACTATCAAGTGCCTGTGATTCTCTGTCACTCTTACTTGTGGTTCGCTCTGATTTGCTGAGCCAGTTTGGCCCGCCCCTGGTGACATTCTTATGCCTGGCCCAGACATCTGTCAGATGCCCTTTCGTGGTGTTTCTGAGCCAGTAGTGCTGTTGCTGTGTTCCTGTGCTCCGGATTCTCGTGTACCGACTTGGCTTGTCCTGACTACGCTCCAGTGTTCCTGATCGTGTTTGACCCGGCTTGTCTGCGAACCACCTCTGCTTCCTGACCCGGCCTGGCTGACGTTCCTGTTCGTGTATGACCCGGCTTGTATGACTACCTCCTGCGTGCTCCGACCCGACACTGGTCTGAGTGTCCTAAAAACCGTTACAATAGCCCTGTCATCATCCTCACTCTCAACTTCATCTGTATCTGAACAAGAGAAGGATGCTTGAGGGATATATTCTAGATCTGCATGATCATCAGTCATCATTAGGTCATCCTCAGCAGCATCAGCATCACCTGACAGTTCTTACCCACTACTACCCTTATATTTCTCTAAGCTTTTGGAGGTCTCAAACAATTTGTTTTTACTTTTACTACAACAAAATTCACTACTACTTTGAAGACAGGTGTTTTGGTGTCTCACTGTGTGATGCAGCAGGCGGTTCAGTTGCTACACCTTCCTCTATTATGCTTTTGCCAGCATCATCAACACTTGAATGTGACTTGTTGTCATCTTCATTGTTCTTCTTATATGGTTCTTTATTTCTACTGGCACTGGTGGTGCTGGACCTAGTTTTGCTGAGACCTTGACAAACTGCATCCATCATCATCATTGATTGCACATGCTGTAACAACCATTGCTGCAGTAGGTTTTTGGACTACTACTTTACTCTTACATCCCTGCACTGCTCCACCTCTCCCCCTTCCCCCTGTGTGTTTGCTGGACATTCTGCAACTACACTGTGTTTTTTTACTGTACAGCACACAACACAACTGATAGAGGTGTATGATACCTTGGATAAGCCCAGTCAGCTGTCTGTCACTGTCACCTAAGATATATAGTGTTTTATTCTTTTTTATTTTTTCATTTTATTTATTTTATTTTTTTAAGTTGTCCATCCTGTTGTCTTATCACAGTCTGTCCAAAAAAATTATAACTGAAAAAGAAAATCAACAATGCCTTTCCCCAGACTTCCCCACCCAGCACAGGGACAATAACAGCAAGATCAGCAAGCAAATAGGTTGCCTGTCAGTCACATGGAATTTTGGAGTATTTGGGGGACAACCTCCTTACTCCCTTCTTGTCCCCTAGAGTGCCCCCAGACTCCCCTAATACAGAGAACATATGTCCTACCTAAATGACTTCCTAAACTAAGCTTCGATTCCCCTTTATTTGCCTATCTCCTCTAGCTAAAAAACATGCTGCTCTCTCCTCTCACAAACACAGAATGGCTGCTGTGAGAGCCTGACAGCCTTTTATATGGCTGAAGAAAACTTTTGTGTGATGTAGAAATATTTCTTCCCATTGATTTCAATGGGTGGAAAAGGCAGAAAAAAAGCAAAAAAACTGCACTTTTCACAGGAAATTTTTCACCAAGTGGAAAGTGCCATTATTCGCCGATTTCAGTTTGAGGTAAAAATTTTCGCCCATCCCTAGTTCCAACCATCTTTGCTCCTGGACTCATTTCAACCACAAGATATTCCGGCTCTGGATGAGCATATTCGGCAGCTCCGCTCCACGTGGGCAGAGGTTCTGAATACCTTACGAAGATTCTCAGAGCGCTATCAGGAACATGCAGACCGCAGGAGGCGTCCTGCTCCTGTCTGTCAGGTTGGGGATAGAGTCTGGCTGGCAAGTACCCTGTAATAAGATGGCTCCATGTTTCATAGGACCCTCTTGGGGGCTTCGCAGAATAAACCCTAATGCCTTAGACCTTCCTAGGAACATGCATATTCACAATGTTTTTCATGTCTCATTCCTGAAACCTTTGGTTTGTAACCACTACTCATCTGCTCCTGCAGTGCCAGGTCCAGTGAGTGTTCAGAACCAGGAGGAGTATGAGATTCAAAGCATTCTGGACTCCCGCAAAAGTCCAGAGACGCATCCAATATTTTGTCCATTGGAAAGGTTGTGGTCCAGAGGAGCGTTCCTGGGTGAATTAGTTTGATATTGAATTTACTATATTGCTGCGCAGATTCCATGCAAAATTTCCCAATAAGGTGTGGTCTCCACCGCAGGGGGTGATCGCTGAGAGGGGGTACTATCACTGTGCCCATGATTGCCTCCAGTGTTACGTTACTGTAACAGCAACCTTGCTACTTCCTGGCTGTCTCTCAGTGCAGTCGCTGTTCTTAAAGGTCACTGGTAATTGCTGTCATGTCTCCGACCACCTACTAGGCCATAAAGGCCTCAGCATTTCCAATACCGAGTGCCCTTTTGTGGTGTATCTGAGCCTTGTGCTGTGTTGGTCCATTTAATGATTCTTGTGTAATACTGCTGGCTTCGTCTGACTACCCGATCCGGCTCTGACTCCTGGCTTCATCTGACTACCTCCTCCTCCTCTTGTGATCCCGGCTTTGGTTTACTGCCAGCCTCAGCTACCCAGCCCCGGCTATCGTTCACCCTCAGCTTACTGGGCCTACTGTTACTGCCGCTTTTTCTGCCTCTGTAGCAGTGCTTGTTCGGTCAGTCCGTGTCACTGACCTTCTGCGGCCTATGATCTGGGTGGCTTGTTGCCTCACCTAGCACTCTAGGTGCAGTTTATCTTTGCCTCGTAGTATACCCTAGTGGTAGGGTATAGTTGCACTATTGTTAACCTGCCTAGTGAAGGGTTGAGGATGTGCCGTGCACTGCCCTCATACCTGGTCTCATGACGGTTGCAGAGGGCTAGTACATATATGCTACTAATTACACCTGCCTAGTGAAAGGTTGAGGAAGTGCTGCGCACTGTCCTTACACCTGGACTAGTGAAGGTGGTGGAGGTATAGTCACTACTTGGTGGTGCTCCAGCATTCTGGAGTTTCTCTCTCCTGTTGCCGGCTCCAGCGTTCTGGAGTTTCTCGCTCCTGTTGCCTTTGGGTTTACCCTAGTGTTAGGGTACAGACGTGGTACCATCTCACACCTGCCTAGTGAAGGGTGAAGGAAGTGTCGTGCACTGTCCTTACCTGGTCTCGTGAAAGTGGAGAGGTACATTGCTACTACTATTATATTTTCAATAAAATCTATTTCATTTTATCTGTACTTGTCAGTGTCTTTATTTCTCAAGTCACACCGTGACAATTATGCTTGGGTAAATTATAAAGCTCCTCATAATATTTGGAAAAAGTTCCCCAATTTCCTCTGGGGATTGATATATTCTACTATTTTCTTTTATCATTGATATTCATCCTCTGATTTTTATTTTTTAATTTATTTGTAAGTATTTTACTTGCCCTATTGTCACTCTGATAATATTGCAAACGTAGCTTCTCCAACTTTCTATTAACTCTCTCTAACTCCAGAGCATTAATCCATTCTCTAACATCTTTTATTTTCTCCAGATTTTCCATTCTAAAATTCTACTTATTATCATATGTAAGTTTATAGTAAGCAATATATAATTGTGACAGGGAAACAACCCTTTTATCCGTATTATATTTAAGCTTTATAAAATGACCCCTCATAACTGCTTTAAAAGCACACCATATCAAAGACGAGGACATATCTTCTACACATTTCTCTTTAAAATAAAAATCGATTATTTGAGCTATAAACTCTCTATTCTCTAGTTAGTGTAGCAGAAAATCATCTAGCTTCCAGTTGGTAGATGCTACCTTCCTAACACCATCAAAGATTTCCATCATCACCATACTATGGTCTGCCCACACATTCTCCTTTATATATATCTTCTTTGTTCTTTTAACCATATCTATATCTCCCAGAATCATATCTATTCTAGAAAATGAAGCATAAATCCTAGAGAAATGTATGTAGTCTTTCTCCCCTGGATGACTAATACACCATAAATCATATACGTTTGACCTCATAACTGTATTTGTGAACATTCTAGTCAGTTTACTTAATCTATTATTGACTTTACCCCGTCTCTATATTTCTTATCTATGCTTGGATCAAATATAATATTAAAGTCCCCCCCCCAATTAGCAAAATGCCTATTTTGACCTTCTGTACTTTATCCAGTATTTTAGTTAGACAATTCACTGGTGAAACATTGGGCAGATAGACATTCACTAATGTATATACTTGCTTATTCATCTTAACCACCATTATCACATACCTACTCTCCTTATCCACTTCTTGATATATTACTTCTAAGTACACCCCTTTTTTTGTAAGATACACAGAATAGGCCATATGTTGATAACAATTCTGGTCTCTTTTCTGGGGCTTTGTGCTGCACTAATGGGTCTCTTGGATGAACGTTATATCTATTTTATATCTCATAGAAGTTTATACACCATCTGCCTCTTAAGTGGGGTATTTAAGCCCTGCACATTTACAGAAACTAGTTTAATCATACCCTAAATATTCCCCATCTATCTCTATACCCTTCCTCTCTTGGCTTTAAAAAACATCTCATACATAAACAAGACAAATACATACACATTATTAATACACACCATGTATTTTCAACCCTCAAGCTCACTACCTGGCCCCCTGCCAGGCAGTCAGCTTTTCGTTTCATGTGAGTGCTTATAAAGACACTTATAAAGACACTTTCCGGGAACCTCCCTAACTTAATAAATAATCAGTTAAATCTATTTGCCAAATATATATAGTAGGCCTAGGATGGTAGAAGGGAAAAAGAGGAAAGATGAGAGAACAAGAAGGAGGGAAGGAGAGAGAAAAAAAAAAGAAAGACTCCTCTTCCCACTTATTTGTATTCCTAAACTACACTCACCTTTCAGCGCTTCAATTCCAAACTAAATTCCCAGGATCTCTACTAACTCTAAACTACTCCCTTACTATTACATCTGAAAAAAAAAAACTACCCCTACCTATGTGTACTCATCTTATTCCACCCCTGCCCAAGAAATTCCCTTAATCCTCCTCCACTCTTCAAATTAATCTAAATAGCTTGTATTACTATGTGAAACCCTAAAAGTCATATATATTACCAACCCTCATATCTGTGATATCAACCTTCAAATACTCACCCCCCTGTCCACCAGGTCTGCCACCGTCCCCATATTTTATCAAACTTAGCTGGAATACCTCGGTGTAAGTAAACCAATTTATAATGTGGAAAACACTGTGAAACCAGGTTAATCCATGCCCTACAATTGGGAGCTCTGTCTGACATCCAATTCAAGGCCACCACCTTTCTCGCCATCACCAAGAGCTCACGCAGAAGAGATTTGTCATTATCCTCCTCAATCTCATTGGGGAAGATAGGCAGTAAACAAATCTTTGGAGTCTCAGGAACAGGTCGTCCCAGCACCAGGGTCACAATGCGCATTACCTCCGACCAAAACCTCCGAACCTCAGGATACTCCCAAATCATATGCAAATACATGCCTCGAACATTGTCACATCAATGGCAGTGGTCAGTACCAGAATTCCTCATTTTAAACAGTCTGATTGGTGTATAATAAATTCTGTGAGGAATATTCACTGTATAATTTGATGCCTAGTCGATGTCGCCATCTGAGCTGGCACCTCCTTAGCCATGTTCCACTCCCAATCCTCCAATGGGCCCAAATCCGGTTCCCATTTATTCCGTGAAGGAAATTCCTGATATTTCATGTGAGATTCCAGCCATAGATAAATAAAATAGAGAGGTCTCAGAGGCTCAAGGGTCCTCAATCTAGTAAGAAGCAGAAATGTAGCAATCATCTGTGTGTCACGGTTTTAGAAGACTCTCAGACTTAAGGTTTTGGTAAAAACGTAACTTTATTGAAAAAGTTAAGGCAATCCCCTTAGGGTTAAACATACATAACAATACAACAACAATAGATAGAAAAGGCTCTACCGGCCTTGCCAATAATACCGGGCAAGGCAACCCAAGTGACAGTAGCAATAACAGTAGGCTCTACCAGCCTTGCCTATACCGGGTAAGGCAACCGTGAGGAGACATGTACCGGTTTTACCGACCTTACCAATACCGGGCAAGGCAGCCCAAGGGAGACTGAATATAGGCTCTACCGGCCCTGCCAATACCGGGTAAGGCAACCTTAAAGATGGTAATGAAAATGGTTCTACCGGCCTTACCAATACCGGGCAGAGCAGCCTGAAGGACACTGTTGGTAGGCTCTACTGGCCCTGCCAATACCGGGTAAGGCAACCTTAAGGATGGTAACGTACAAAGGTTCTACCGGCCTTACCAATACCGGGCAGGGCAGCCTAAAGTGTAGACCAGCTGTCAGATGACTATGACAGCAGACAGGAGTAGGAGCAATGGTCTAATCGCAGCAGAAGTCTATTGCCAGAAAGTATCAGACAACTGCATAAGGAAGCAGGCAGCGACCTGCCCTCAGAACTAGACAGTTCAGAAGCAAACCAACGTCCCCAAGTTGGACCAACAGTAATGAGCGCAACCAGGTTTAATGGAGTAAACCAGTGTCCGACGCTGGGACCAACAGTAATTCTCTCAACCAGGTTAAATGGAGTAAACCAGCGTCTGCACGCTGAGACCACTGTAATTCTCGAAACCAGGTTTAATGGAGTAAACCAGCGTTCGCACACTGGGACCAACTGTAATTCTCGCAACCAGGTTTAATGGAGTAAACCAGCGTCAGCACGCTGGGACCAACTGTAATTCTCGCAACCAGGTTTAATGGAGTAAACCAGCGTCTGTACGCTGGGACCAACTGTAATTCTCGCAACCAGGTTTAATGGAGTAAACCAGCGTCCGCACACTGGGACCAACTGTAATACTCGCAACCAGGTTTAATGGAGTAAACCAGCGTCCGCACGCTGGGACCAACTGTAATTCTCGCAACCAGGTTTAATGAAGTAAACCAGCGTCCGCACGCTGGGACCAACTGTAATTCTCGCAACCAGGTTTAATGGAGTAAACCAGCGTCCGCACGCTGAGACCAACTGTAATTCTCGCAACCAGGTTAATGGAGTATCCCAGCGTCCGCACGCTGGGATCAGTAGACTAGATCTGAAGCGCAATAGTAACAATGTCGCCGGAGCGACGGAGCAAGAGCGAGAGCCCTGTACTCTAGTGGGGAATCCACCAGAGCAAGTCTGAGGCGGTGACAGGTGACCAGAACACTGGAACCACTGACAGAAAGCGAAACCGGCAGGAGAGGCGGGCAGGCCGGAGACTCAGGAACTCAGGAGGATTAACTCGCGAGGTGCTGGAACACAGGGACACTGGAACACTGGAACAATAGTGCACAGGAACACCGTAACACAGGAACAGCAGGCCCAGAAGCCTGACAGCAGGTCAGGACAGGTGAGGTCAGAAACATCACGAAAGGGCAACCTGGGAGTGCCCAACCAGGGTTTAAAAAGGCAGAGTGAGGAGGGCTAATAGCAGGCAACCAATGAGTATTTCTCAGCAAGTGATAGACACCAGATAGCACGAATCACGGGCACCATGATACGGTGCCCTTTCTCTCCACTGGGCTCTAAGAGCATGTCTGGTGCACAAATAAGAATAGAAAAGATTGTGTGGCAGACGGTATTCGTCATGTAGTTGTGCAAAGGATTTCAGCTGGTTATCATGATACAATTGTCCAAGAGTACTTATCCCGAATCTAGAGCAACTTAGATTTAATTTTTTAAATCCTCCACTATCACCCCCCTTAAAACATCCTAGTCCTTATCTTAATCTGCTATCTACCTTACTAATATCTACCCAATTTTCCCCCTCAACCACTCCTCCACCTATTCATCTGTATCACATTTAAACATTCTGTTTTCCCAGAAACCCCAATGGTATTTAATATTGTGATGTCGCAAAGTTCTTATAACTGGGGCAAATTTTTTCCGCTTTAATCTTGTGATATAATAGAGATCCTGAAAAACTAACAGATTCTTATATATTTCATCGGATGGAGGCTGATCCCTCATCTTCTTCACAATTTGCTCCTTGCATTGATAAGACTGGAAATTAACTAATACGTTCCTAGGTACTGTTCCAGATATATTCTTCGGTTCCTGGAGGCAGTGAATCCTTTCTATATCCACATTATGAACTATTTTCTCCACACCTAAAGCTGAGATTAGCTTCTCTATAAATGGCTTGAGCTGATTTTACTCTATATCTTCTAAAGCATAAGTTGCATCTCCTTGACCTGTCCTCCATATTGTTTGGTTTTGTCTCCAGCTCATCCACTCGCTGCTCCAACACCAAATTCTTATCTTTTATTGCAGCACACTGCAGATCTAAGACAGCCATTTTATCTTCCAGTGACTCAACCTTTTTACCAGTTCATTATTTTCTGCCCTTATTTCTTCTTCCATAGAACCCTTATTAATCTCTTGCCTTATACCAAGTTGTTGAATCTCCAAACAATCCTTCAGAAACCCTTGGGTAATTGGGTCTTCATCACTGTCAATATTGCCACTTAATAGCTCTCCTGCTTGACGAAGATTCATTTCTTTAACTTGAGATCCAACAACGGCTTTAGAAGCTTGGGGAGAAAAGAAAAGTGAAAATCTCCTCTCCTGTTTATTATCTTTTTTATCCTTCTTCTGATTTTGCATAGTGGCCATATTAAGCAATATTAAACATAACATAGACCCAAGGCTTAATTTTTTATTCCTTGTGTTGTTGCAGTCTTCAATGAGCATCACATACAATCAACCCCCTTACTGCTATATAACCAACTCAAAGTTTTTCCATAGGGATTTCGTTCTTTCTTATTTTCTTCACCTTTATATATGCCTTTAAGCTCATTGGTTACTGAGTTACATCTTTCATCACATCAGCATGATTGGTTTAAAGAAAAACCAATAGAATATTTTATTTATGCATCTGATCGTACAAGATCAATCTCAAGACTTATAAACATAGAGATAACTTAAAGAGGAGATATATATAGCTTAACAACAATATTACCACCATAGGCATCATCACTTAATACTATACAGCCAACTCAGAGTCTTTACATAGAGATTGTGCACGTCTTTAAATACGCTTTTAAACCCTTTGACTACTTCCAGAGTCACTCTTCCTTTTTGGGTTACAACCTTCAGCAACTCAGCGTATTTGATTTTTTTTTTTCTTTGTCTTAATTTTTTTGATTTTTTTTTTTTTTTAAAGAAAAACCAGTGCTTTATTTTATTCATGCTTCTCATTCTACAGAGTCAGTCTTACAGCTTATAGACTAAAGGCCATTTGAGAAGAAAATATACGAGACCCAACAACATTGTCACTACTGTAAGCATCAACAGCTTCAAAATCTCTTTATATTATCCATTTAGTAGCATTTCGTAGCATTCATTACCTGCTAATTACTTGGTTCTATATTGCCAGAGAAGTTATACCTGTCGACTGCGGGATCTCATGAGTCAGTTCATTGCTTTATGTACTACGGTACCTTGCTGTACCAGATAGCATGCTCCAATCATTCATTTCACTGTCAGATTTCCTGCTCAATATTCCGCAGTTCAGCCATCTTGTGCTTCTCACCACTCACACTACTGCTTTCCCGCAACTCGCCCGTCCATCCGGCCTTTCTAGCCTCTATCTTGTGTGTTTGCTTTATCTTTCCCAGCAATTATCTGGTCTCCTGCCTGCTGCTACTGCACTCGGCGGTTAAAAGGACCTGCTCATGCTGCATGCCATCAAATGGACTTCACACCTCATCGTACCCATCCGTCCAACCTTGAGCCCCATGCCTCCTACAGCGTGCATGCGTGCATCACGTCATCACCTGTCCCCGCTCCACCAGAGCCCAGGGGCATATGATTTAATCTTCCATGTATATTAATGGAAAATTGCTTTCAAGACTATTTTGGTCATTTTGAAACTTTCGAGTTCTACAATGCTCCAGCACACTTCAAGTATTTTTGTGAACAATGTCCTCAGTGACATTCTGGACATCTTTATGGTCATCTATTTGGATGATATTTTAATATATATTCCATATTTTTAGAAGAACAAAATAAATATTATGGATGTACAGAAGAGACTTAGACAGTATCACTTATACTCTAAAATCTCTAAATGTGTATTTCATCGGCTATCAGTGATTTTTCTACATTATAATCTTTCACCTACAGGTTCTGCCATCCAGGGGCGGACTGACCATCGGGCATTCGGTCATGGACCGAGGGCCCGTGACCGAAGGGGGCCCGCCGCCGCCGCCACTTCCAGAGCTGCTCAGCAGCTCTCCTGCAACGGCCGCCGGCGCGCCGTTCTAGTAATACAGAGCGCTGGGAGATGACATCATCTCCCAGCCTCTGCATTACTAGAGGCGCGCCCCACGCCACTAGACTACCAGGGACTGCAGGTAGGGGCATGGTGGAGATGAAGGGGGGTATTGTGGAGATGAAGGAGCAATGTGGAGACGGGTGCATTGTGGAGATGGGGGCATTGAGGAAGGGGCAATGCGGAGATGAAGGGGGTATTGTGGAAGGGGGCATTTTGGAGATGAAGGGGGTATTGTGGAAGGGGGCATTTTGGAGATGAAGGGGGGATTGTGGAAGGGGGCATTGTGGAGATGAAGGGGGGATTGTGGAAGGGGGCATTGTGGAGATGAAGGGGGCATTGTGGAAGGGGCATTGTGGAGATGAAGGGGGCATTGTGGAGATGAAGGGGGCAATATTGTGGAGATGAGATCAAGGGGGCATTGTGGAGAGAAGGGGGCATTGTGGAGATGAGATCAAGGGGGCATTGTGGAGAGAAGGGGGCATTGTGGAGATGAGATCAAGGGGGCATTGTGGAGATGAGATCAAGGGGGCATTGTGGAGAGAAGGGGGCAATGTGGAGAGAAGGGGGCAATATTGTGGAGATGAGATCAAGGGGGCATTGTGGAGAGAAGGGGGCATTGTGGAGATGAAGGGGGCAATATTGTGGAGATGAGATCAAGGGGGCATTGTGGAGAGAAGGGGGCATTGTGGAGATGAAGGGGGCATTGTGGAGATGAGATCAAGGGGGCAATGTGGAGAGAAGGGGGCATTGTGGAGATGAGATCAAGGGGGCATTGTGGAGAGAAGGGGGCAATGTGGAGATAGGGGGCATTGTGGAGATGAGATGAAGGGGGCAATGTCAGGGGCGGACTGACCATCGGGCATTTGGTCACGGACCGAGGGCCCGTGACCGAAGGGGGCCCACCGCCGCCGCCACTTCCAGAGCTGCTCAGCAGCTCTCCTGCAACGGCCACCGGCGCGCCGTTCTAGTAATACAGAGCGCTGGGAGATGACATCATCTCCCAGCCTCTGCATTACTAGAGGCGCGCCCCACGCCACTAGACTACCAGGGACTGCAGGTAGGGGCATGGTGGAGATGAAGGGGGGTATTGTGGAGATGAAGGAGCAATGTGGAGAAGGGTGCATTGTGGAGATGGGGGCATTGAGGAAGGGGCAATGTGGAGATGAAGGGGGTATTGTGGAAGGGGGCATTTTGGAGATGAAGGGGGTATTGTGGAAGGGGGCATTTTGGAGATGAAGGGGGGATTGTGGAAGGGGGCATTGTGGAGATGAAGGGGGGATTGTGGAAGGGGGGATTGTGGAGATGAAGGGGGCATTGTGGAAGGGGCATTGTGGAGATGAAGGGGGCATTGTGGAGATGAAGGGGGCAATATTGTGGAGATGAGATCAAGGGGGCATTGTGGAGAGAAGGGGGCATTGTGGAGATGAGATCAAGGGGGCATTGTGGAGAGAAGGGGGCATTGTGGAGATGAGATCAAGGGGGCATTGTGGAGATGAGATCAAGGGGGCATTGTGGAGAGAAGGGGGCAATGTGGAGAGAAGGGGGCAATATTGTGGAGATGAGATCAAGGGGGCATTGTGGAGAGAAGGGGGCATTGTGGAGATGAGATCAAAGGGGCAATGTGGAGAGAAGGGGGCATTGTGGAGATGTGATCAAGGGGGCATTGTGGAGAGAAGGGGGCAATGTGGAGATAGGGGGCATTGTGGAGATGAAGGGGACAATGTGGAGATAGGGGGCATTGTGGAGATGAAGGGGGCAATGTGGAGATAGGGGGCATTGTGGAGATGAAGGGGGCAATGTGGAGATAGGGGGCATTGTGGAGATGAAGGGGGCAATGTGGAGATAGGGGGCATTGTGGAGATGAGATGAAGGGGGCAATGTGGAGATAGGGGGCATTGTGGAGATGAGATGAAGGGGGCAATGTGGAGATAGGATGCATTGTGGAGATGAGATGAAGGGGGCAATGTGGAGATAGGGGGCATTGTGGCAATGAGATCAAGGGGGCATTGTGGAGAGAAGGGGGCATTGTGGCGATGAGATCAAGGGGGCATTTTGGAGAGAAGGGGGCATTGTGGCGATGAGATCAAGGGGGCATTGTGGAGGTGGAAGGGGCATTGTGGAGATTTCTGCAGGGGGCCCAGACCTCTTTTTGGACCAGGGGCCCTGGGTCCTGTCAGTCCGCCCCTGCTGCCATCTTAACGTATCCTTCGCCAACCACTGCAAAAGGACTGCAACAATTCTTAGAATTTGTTATAGATGTTTTTAGAAACTGTTACATTTGATGCTTTTGCTTTTTTCAAGAGAGCCTTTACTACAACATCAATATTATGTCATCCCAAAGCAGTGGGGAGATGCGTTAAGCAGTGATGCTATGGGGAAGTGTGACAAGCACCTCATCTTGGTGATATAGACACACATCTCCACAAGAATTCGGTATGCAAAATGGGGGGTGGGGGGAGAGAATTTACTCATTAGCATGCAGTGCTGTCAAACTGATTTTGAAGTGTAAAGGATGCTCTCCCTTACACAGCGCCAGCAGTTCTACAATCCTGAAGTCTGAGAACACCTCTCTTCTCCACCACCAACCCACTGTGGGAGTGGAGAAGATTTGCTCAGACTTAAGCAACAAAAACAGCATTGCTCAACACATTCAGTGTCATAGGGATTTTCATTGCATACCCCTGTGACACTGAAGGGGTTACAACATTAACAGACATTCACAGCATTAATTAAGCATTGAGGGAATGGCAGAGAAGCTATAACATATCACAGCTTCTCTGCTGTTCTCTAAATAAGTTAATGCTGGAAATGCCAATGTTGTAACCCTTTCAGTATAATAGAGGTGTGAATGAATATCCATATGGCACTGAACAACATAGGAGATGGCAGCTGCTGTCTAAGCTGTCAATCCCAACAGCAGAGGCTGCTATTGCAGCTTAGTGCATGTGGCAAGGTGCCATATAGCATGTAATTACCTGCATTTTCCTATACAAATAAGTAATTGTTGAACAAAACAGTAAACCTATCGAAGGCATTACAGATTCATGGTGATGTCAGAGGATTGTGTAGGATTGGTGGAAGAGTCAAATGGATATGATGCTATCTCAACCTCAACCACTTAAAGGAAGCATTCATCCAGTGGCTTTTCATTCCAGACTGACTCACCTCTATCAAGATTAACTTTTTCTTTGAAAAATAACTCTTGGGTATTAGCATGCTTTAACTCTTTGTAACATTATATAGAAGGAGAACAAAATCCCACCATTGTTTATACCTATAATTGGAACAGTGGCTTGGCTATTTTAAAGCAGCAATATGTATCAACCAAAGAAATGGGAATTACTCTTTTACAGTTTCCAGTTTTCTATTCTTTTAAAATGAGGAATAAAGAATACCAAGGCAAACACATTATTCTATGCATTTGTTCCAGATAAAATAAAGACTATTTATGTGGTGGTAGGATGGAGCAACCCTCCTCTTCCTTTGCAAATGTACAGGAAGTTGAAAGAGGAGGGCCCGATTTATGTAAGACACTACAGGTTAGAGAGTCTAAAAGTGACTTAAAAGCTTTCCTCTATAACCTATTTGTAAGTAGCCACTTTGTTGTGGGGCATGGTTACACACCTGAAGAGAAATACCCTATGTGTGATTTCTAACCTTCATATATACATCTGATAGACTGCTGCCGATAAGGGATTATCATAAGACTAGAAGGAGCATAATTTGTGGTCAGATCTTACAACAAGCAGAAAGCATTACAGTGAAACCTACCATCTGGTCAACCTGAAATGAGGCCAAAAGATAATTTGACTGATATGGAGTACATGGTATGTGGATTCAGCTGATTTCTTGATCTGGATTATGAATGTTACAGGAGTAACCTTTGGATTTCCATCTGCCTAATAATTGTACAATTTGAGGTGGCACCCAGTCTAGAGAGGCTGTCGTGGCTGCCCCAATTCTGAATGAATGTCCAGAATAACTGCTAGCATTATGACCCAACCTTGATAGCAGGACCTATATGAGCTGCAAAAGAGGAAGTTCTTAATGGGGCTCCAGCCATTGGAAGGAGAGAATATGGTATAGGTTTGCTACTCATAAGTGAAGTAAGACACTGTATGGAATAAATGTGGCACCATTTGTTGTATGTAACATGGTAAGTGATGTGCATGCCAAGTGCCAATTGACCAGGATTTGATTGTGGGAGAAAGAGTGAAAGACTCAGTGCCAAAAGTGAAATGCCCCAAACTAAGGTAGGATGAGTGAGAACCTGAAACTGTGAATTCGTTGGTTTTAAGAAACCCATAAAAATCTAAGTGCACTGTTGCCAGTATAATGTGACTTGTAAGGAAATCAAAAGGTTGTGAAATTAAGAGGTTGACTTAACGTCCAAAAAGGAGGCCGTCTATGGGAAGCTGTGTGTGTGCATGGTGGGTGACTGTGACTTAGCAAGACCTTTTAAAAATAACTTAAACTTGTAGGAGAAGAGAGAATTGTGATGTGGAACCAAAAGCCCTAGGTGATGCTATATCCCAGCCAGGTATAATTTGATAGTGGAGTGAGAAAGGTGTCGATCTGAAACACAAAAAGTTGCAAATGCTAAAATTGTGGAAATACTTTATTGTTTTAGATGTCTGAAGATGAATAGGACATGCTGAAAAACCTTCCATGCTCTTGAATAATTTCTTTTAGTGTTGGGAGTGAAATGGGAGTGAAAATGATGGCTTCTGAAAAAAACATGTGAAGGTTTAAGCCATGATGAGTTCCTGTAACAGGGATGGGAAGCACAAATGAAGACTTGCTTGTTGTCACAAATGAAAGAATTTCTGGAATTTAAAATGTGACCTTCATTTTGTGAACCTGGCAAAAATGTACTAATAATGTGAAAGTTGAAATAACGTGCAATGTGCATATCATGATGTTTTTATGTTAGATGATCTACCTCTCCGAATACAGCATGATAAAGACAGATAATAATTATGAAATACAACAGACTGGCCAAGCCCAGGAATTACCTCATAAATCCACAACTGCTACAATGGGGCATACATTGAACAGAGAAGAAAAGGAGAAAAAAATTAGGGAGCTCTGATACCTCCTCAAGCCAGGCCTCCACAAACCACTGAGAAGTGAAAATGGCCATGAACCCCAGCCTTACGAAGCATCAGTAAACACATGTGGAGAAGTGGATGATGGATCCAGAATATACATGGAATGTCCATTCTAGTGTTGCAAAATAAGATCCCACATAGCTAAGTCTGACCTGGCTGCATTGTCAATGGAATCACAGAAGAACTGGCATTGCCTTGTGGCAAAATTCTAGTGGCAAAGGTAAAGTGACCCAGTAAGGACTGGATTTCTGTAAGTGAACAGAAATGTTTCTGTGTGAGTTCACGAATGAATGATCTACAGTAATTTTAATGAACTTATCCTGTGGTAACCTGGCCTCCATGTATGTTGAATTTAGGGTGATTCCTGAGGTGGAGCAACCAAATGTCTTGTGATCTGCTGTGGGGATATTAAGAAATTTAAACAAGTTCAGTAATTTTGAGATGCTACAAGGTTCCTGGTGTGGTAGTTCTATGAGCAGGAAATCTACCAAATAATGGATGACTATTGGACAATGAGTTAGTACAAACCAACCTAAAGTGCTGCTAAATGATCAAAGATCTTAGGATTATTCTTAGAACTGAAAGCCAACCGGGTGGCTAAATAGTAATTCTGTCACCAAAGGCCGCCATGTAGGTGCCACATTGATGTGTGAATAGGAAGCAATTTTAAAGGGTTGATGTCCGTTTTTGACTGCCAGCCATTTCTACAGCATTACTGAATATGAAATATGGCGTCATCGGTTCTAGAGAATTCCATTAATGCTTCCTCAGATGGAATAAGCGAGTTGATACTTGGTTGGATAGAACCACGGTGGGCCGAAAAATCAATAATCAATCTTTTCTTATGTGGATCAAAATTTTTGGATACTTCCCCTAAAGGGCTAACCCTCCATTAGGGAAAGGGGGAGAAACAAATGGACCTATAACAAACCTCTTCTCTACCTCTCAGGTTAGTAGCTAATCTGCTATGGCCAGAGCAGTGATGGCTGACTGCATATTTGGGCAATGATGGTTACACTGGGGGCAATTGAATTCTTCTTGAAATAGCTACACTATGGGGATTAGTAATATTTAAGTATTACTATCCCTTTAATTGTGTTATCAGAGTAAGCTGGTCAGGAGGAGAAGAGAAAGGGGCTGGGGAAGAAGCAGGGAAAAGGAGAGGGGATGGTAAAGGGCCTGAGGAAAGTGGTAGGGGTGGAAGAGTAGTAGGTGGAAACAACATACGGTTCAACTCCACTTTCCTACCTGGTGCTGGGTATGAGATACCCTGTCTGATGAGTTTTAACATTCATTTCACAATGGTCCAAGCTCTGAGGGAAGACCCTGCTCTGCTAGTTGATGGAGATCTACTGGTAGCTGAAACCAAGCCAGATGACTCAGAATCTGAGAAACCCTGAGCCGCTGAGTCTTCCATTTGTAACGGTAAGTTTCACTTTGACAGAAAAATAAATGCATGAGTGGCTTATGCTAGAGAAATAGGAAACGGAATTAACTGGTCATGAAGATGCTAAATAGATACTATTCCTTTGGCCTTCATGAGGAGGTAAGGAAGGCAAAATAATGATGTATTCCTTCTGCCTTTGTGAAGGAAGACAGAACAGAATGTGCCCCTTCCTTGCGTAAGGAAAAGGGAGAAGATACCATTGGTACCTATCCTTCCACCTCTTCGATGAGGCAAGAAAGTGAGCATATGGGTAAGTGCACATGGGAGATGCTTTAATGTGGCATCAAGTGAACTAAACTATGACATTATTCCTTTGACCTCTTTGAGGAGGCAAGGAATGTGCACGTTGATGTCAGGACAGTATTCTTCATGACTAGTAAAATGGCAAGGGGTATCATCAAAGCACAGTGTGATATTGTTTGCAGTAATACAATATAATTAGGAATAAATGGCGTTATGCAGGAAATGTGCACAATCGCTATTTCTCGTGTGAAAACCACCAGGGAATAGGTTTGAGCATGATTTTGTTGAATTGCGCATGAAAATTCAAGATTAGCAAACGGCTGCATATATTTATTTATGTTTTTGGGGTGTGGCTAAGATTACTGAATCTGTGTGAGTGGAATAGCGAATGCGCCTAATGCAAGAACTGCTATTGAGAATGAATTTATACATCTGTGTACTGTTGTCGTAAAATGAAATTTTTTATGCGCAATTCAAGAAGCGTTCGGTATTTAGCTTCCTGGATTAGGACATGTCCAAAATCTATCTGCGCACAAAAATGCCTTTATCCAATATGAACGTTTCTTGCATCGCGCCAAAAGTGCTACCTACCATTTGGATTGATATGCAGAAATGAGGATGGCTAGTCACTCCACTATGATGGCACTTCCGCTTAATCTTATGCCTAGCTGGAATATACTAATGGAGAGGAAGTGAGACAGAAGAGAGAATGGCGAGTTAAACTATGAATCAAGTAATAACAAATGTAACGAGTAATATAATAAATCAATAAATGACTAAAAAGAGTAAAAAAACGTAATGTACAGTAGAAGCTCCACTGGTAAGAGGGATTGGTATAATTAAGCTTGTTTTTGTTAGAGAGGCTTTCGTGACTGAATAACCCACAATACAGAGGAGGCTTGTAAGGACCGGCAGGGTTTAAGTAGTCCTCCAGCTCCTCCCACAGATACAGGCACAGCTTTAAACTTGTATTTCTGCTCAGGGTTCTGTATTGGAGGTGGTCTTTTTAAGTACCTTTCATCTGGTGTACTGAAGTGTATCTATATCCCTTAGTATTTTACTATTTATAACTTCTTTTGTTATATAACTTGACAAAACATTCATAAAGTGTAACCTTTTTTTAATCTTTTAGCATTGGTTGGTTTAATAGGAGTATTTCTGGTTTTGATCATGACCAACTAGGATATGGTTCTTTGTTTTATGGTATTTCTTAATTGATGATCTGTGTGTATTCATCCTTTGATTTAGTGGTAGGCCTGTTTCACCAATGTAAAATCCCTATTCCCATTCAGTGAACTGTATCATATATACAACATTTGCTGATGTACACACAGACAATATATTGAGAAATACCATAAAACAAAGAATCATACCCCAGTTGGTCATTACTGAGAGAAACCACTCTATACATAACCTTAAAATCAAAATACTCAGAGGCAACTTTAAAAAATACACAGGAGAGCATGACCTTTGTAAATAAGATGATCAGTTTTTTAAAGGGATAGTAATACTTCGTTTTAACTTTATTTTATTTTGTAGGCATTAAAAAAACATGAAGAATGATATAAGTCTTATCTCTCAAACCTTTATGGTTTATGAGATATTCACAAGCAAAGTTTCCCCCTCCCGCCCCTTTTACCTACTGTAAACAATCTCTTCTCAGATGTGGAATACAGTCCATAGACTGGACAGATAACAGAAGGGGACACTCTTATTCCTATGAAAACAATGAAATCCCTGCCCCCCTTGAGAAGCTTTTCAGGTTTTTCCCTTATCTTAATTGAAGATTGTCCCTCTCTGCAGTCTACCTGGGCAGCTCCCTTCTGCCCTGGCTGAAAAGTGTTACATCAGTAAAAGGGGCGGGAGGGGGACACTTTGCTTGTGAATATCTCTTAAACCATAAAGGTTTGAGAGATAAGACTTATTTCATTCTTCATGTTTTTTAATGCCTACAAAATAAAATAAAGTTAAAACGAAGTATTACTATCCCTTTAAGCACCAAATAAGCTAGATTAAATAAGGACTTTGGATTCCTTGCACATTATCTAAATTTTATATGATATTTGCTTCTATTTATTTTGTTCCAGTTCATGTTTACCCATCTTTCTATATTATTTCTATTTATTTATTTATGTACTATGGTTCTGTCTCTCGCATAATCTCCCCTCCCCAAAATTCCTTTTCTAAGAACTGTAGGTGATTTATTACTTACGGTATTCGTTTTTGCTTTCCTTTAGAATGTCTTTTAATATACGTGTTGAAGTTTTAAAACCAGTATGCTTTAGACCTGAGGGAGCATCTCTCTCGAAAATTTGTCAATTTTAGTCCAATTCAAAAGGTATTATTACATACTGCAAGAGAGTGATATATATGTACATGTGTGATTTGTTTTATATTACTATATTACTATGTTCTACTTGTGTAAAAACATTGATTTGGTAATTTTTCAACTGCCATTTTGTCTTTGCAGTGCTCTTACATACCTAAATGTGAAAAAAACTATACAGAAGTGAAAAAGCATGTAGTTGACATTCAGAAAAACTTTACCAACGTGCAGACATTTCCTTGTTTTTATGACCCTGAAGGAAGAATGAAGACTGTTATTTTGAAGAGAGAATTTGGCCCTGAAATCCTTTTTAAATATTTTGTTTGGCCTGCTTCAATGTTTACAGGTGGATTGTGGATTGTAATCCTGGTAAAAATAAGCCAGTATTTTTCCATGGTGTCTGTGCAATACAACAAACTTAATATTAGATAATTAACTCTCTTTCTGAATGCCCTAGTAGCACTAAAAATTGAGTGAAAAACACAGTCCTTATTTTCATGTGCAATTTTTATACCAAAGTCCAAGCTTTAAACATGTTTATGTTGTGCTAACAAGGGTTCATATGTAGAAGACAGCACTCATTAAATAAAGCAATTGAGATGCCTGAATGTCTCCCATGGAAAGTATAAATATTTTTCAGAAAGATCAATTTTATTATTATTATTCTTGAATGAGTCCCAGCAATATTCCACATTGCTATAAAAAGAGGGGCAGGGAAGAACATAATTACTTACAGAAATTGTTAATTGCAAATGGTAGTAAGTGCCCTGCTTGTGAAAAATTTAGAGTCTACATGGATGGTGAACATGAGAAACAAAAGCTGGCAGTAGAGAGTAATGAATTGGGCATGTGATAAATTTTAGTGAATATTTGCCAAAAAATTAACATGGATGGAGATTGTGTTGGAAAGATGCACTTTTGGGCTTAGATGGGGATAACCTTTTGTGAAAATGCATTTTAAGAGAATGTTTAAAACTAAAACTTAAGTAGGAGAAAAATATAGTTGTTGATACCTTTATTGGCTAACTAAGCAGATTTAGGATGCAAGCTTTCAAGACCTTAGGTCTCTTCCTCAGGCATGTTATCATGATAACATGATCAGATAACATGCCAGAGGAAGAGACTTAAGGTATTGAAAGCTTGCATCCTAAATCTGCTTAGTTAGCCAATAAAGGTATCAACAACTATATTTGCCTCCTGTATTTCTACGGCTAACACAGTGCCTACTCTCATCTGTTAAAAGTTAAGTGGTACTGAGTTCCACAGATGGGGTTCCACTCTATGGAAGTCTTGTAAGTGTGAATGACAGAAGGTACTAGGACTAGATGATGATGAGATTTAATGTGTTCATAACGGGGAAGAGACAAGGAAACATTTAGAGATGTATGAAAAAAATATAGGGGCCGTTGTGTTGAAGAGAGCCTTACAGGTTAATGCTATGATTTTGAAATTTAATTCTCAAGGATTTAGAAGGCTAATGTAGGATTGATTGGTAAGGTGAATTAATAGAAATGGCTGGAATTAGCTAAAATAGAGAGATGAGATAGTGGGACTCCAGACAGAAGATTATATTAGTCAAGATAGGAAATGATTAGGGATATTGTCAGTCTGTGCTTGGGATAAATGGAGACTGAGAAATTGATAGACACTAGAGACAGAGACGTACATCTTATGTACATCATATGTACAAACAATGTAAAGAATTTCACTCCACACCCAGACAAGAAAAATATAAGCATATATTGCTGAGGCTGTTTTGCTGTGTTGTCATGTGCAACTAATTGCATACTGTTAAAACAGCTCTAGTCTACAAATAAAAAACCTAGGGGGAAGGGGAAAGGACTAGGAATAGTGCATGAATGTTTTGGTGGTACTAAAGTTGCACTATAAAAACGGACTTCAGCCTTGGTTGTTGGAAGGTGCAATAAAAGCTGATGATCTTTTTCCTCCTGGGGAGGATTTTTGGAAAAGCGATATGAACAATTCTACCAGTAATAGTACTAAACCTCTTAATACTATAAATGACAAGTCACATTTTGATGTTGTTGCTATAGAGGAGGAAGATTTAACAGTAGTCAGACCACATGCTGCATCAGTGACAGTGATAATCAAATCAAATACATCACATAGAGGAGTATGACTGAAATAGTTGAAGGTGATAAGAGTCATAATTTACACACCTACCACCACCATGTCTACCACGGCCAGATGTGTTAAAGCAACTAAGTTACCCAGTTCTTCAATGTGAAACCTAATACACACTTACTGAAGTTTCATAAGTAAGTCAAGAAATGTACATAATTGTTTCAAAAGCCTGTAGAATGACAAACTTTCCAAAATGTTGGTAGTTGACATGCTGACTTATTCTTTTGTATAAAACAGGGATTTTAAAGAGCTATGTTTCGTGTTGCAGCCTGATGGCATATCCCAAGCTCCTTTTATTTTCTCTACCAGTGATGCACAAGCAGGTGGTTAAACTTCTGGAAAAAGGGAAAGGGCTGTAAATATCATACTACGAGAAATTTAACTTGACCATATATTTGTTTGGTAGTTTTTCCCCACAGTATTTTTCACAGAAACCCACAATTTTTCATTGGCAATTACTGTGCATAAAAGCTCCATGACATTTCTTCTATTCTCTATTCCCAAGAGAAGTTTGATGGTTTCCAACCCAGTTGTCAGTAGGTTTGGTTCTATGGCTACCAGTGCAGTTGGACAAGGCTGGTGAGGGGGGTCAATACGTGTGATTTTGTGGCTACCATGGGGAAAACCTGGGGTCAGCATGTGTGGCTTTCTGGTTACTAGTGTGGTGGAAGAAGGCTGATGTGTCAGTATGTGTGTGTGTGGTTCTAAGCAGTGGTGTAAGACCCTACAGCTATGACAGAACAGAGTTCAATCATTCCCAACCAGGCAACAGTAGTTGTATTCTGATAGTCTGACAGCAGCTAAAGGGCCTCATGTTGCCTATCCCTCTAGGTACCATTGCAGGTGGTCAATATGTGTGAGTCAATGGCTATAAAAGGCAAGGCTGTATGGGAGATCAGTATGTATGGTTGTATGGCTACTGTGGGACAGGGATGGGGGTCAGTATATGTGATTGTATGGCTACCAGAGCAGTAAGTAAGACAAGACTGGGGTCTGGTATGTGTGCTGCAGAAAAAAAATGAAACACTGCACTTTTTGGGGAAATGCATATGGAAGGCAAAATGTAACTCTTTCACACCTTTATCTTTTTAGGCAAAACATTTTCAACCATCTCTACATATATGTGGACGAGTTGTCAGAATGCAGGCTATATAGACAAATAGCATACATAACTGTAGAAAGACAAAAAAGGAAAAACCACGGGCCGCCCCTAGTGCTGAATCTAGAGGACACAGTTCACCACCATCATCACTTCACCAAAGTGAGTTATACTCACATAATACATGACTGTGGACCATTTATGTGGAAGACAGCTAATAAAGTTTCTTTGGAATATCAGGTTGTCTCAAATAAGCAACAGTAAAGAATGGAATCACAGCTCTGAATGGGCAGCACCTCCACACTTCGCTCTCTCAAATATGTACATAAGAAAGAGTAGGGGCACCCAGAGTGTGTAATTCAATCAGTAGAGTATTTTGAAGAACAATAAATGTATATACTCACAAAGGTGATGGTCTGTGTTATTTTAACTGACAAATAAGTTTATGGTGAATACAGGTGCATCTCCATTAGGAATTGGTGTGCAATCCACCTCCCACTGAAAAACAAAAGATCCAGGTGTCTTCAGTCATTCATATTCATTTATATATATAAAATGTTTAAAATAACCATGTGAATTGACAATAATACACATATATATATATATATATATATATATATATATATATATATATATATGCATGTGAGCCCATATAAAAATAATTAACACATTTTGCAGTATGAACATCATAGTTTCCTCAAAGCATGGACCAAAGCTGTCAGTTGTTTATCAGTTGAAATAACGCTGATCATCACCTTTGCACTTATGTACATTTATTGTTCTTCAACATATTCTAGTGATTGAATTACACTTTTTGGGTGCCCCCTATGTTCTTTTGTACAAGCATACAGAATTAACACTTTACAGAGCATTCACGGTTTTTATAGTATTGCAGCTGGAACGTCTGCAGCCATAGAAAGCATAAGCATGAATTGACAAGTTCTCATAGGAATCACATTGGCAGTAGGGAAAATGAAATCTGAATGGGTTTTCTATCCACTGGAATAATTTCTCTGAAAAATAGTATTTGTTCAGAAGGTTTTGAGAATGACAAAATGTGTAAAATAAATAAAAGAGCAGAGCTGAAGATGACTTTGAGGCAATAGAATGAGTAGGGATAGGGGAAAACTTCCGCTTCAAACTAAAATCTGCAAATAATGGCAGTTCCTTCTGGGTGAAAAAGTTACCGAGAACAGTGTCGTTTTTCCTGATTTTTTCGTCTAGCTCATTACATTGAAATCAATGGGAAGAAAATGTTTTCCCCACCACATGAAATTTTTCACTACTTTTCTACAGCTATATACAAGGATGTCAGGGTCTCACAGCATGACATTCTGTGTTTGTGAAATGAGAAAGCAGCACATTTTTTGATCTAGAGACGATATGGAAATTGAAGTTTAGTTTAAGGAGTCTTTCAGGTACAACATTTGTTCTGTTAAGAGAGTCAGTGGGGCACTCTGGGGAGAAGAAGGGAGGAAGGAGGTTGACCCCAAATACTCCAAAATTCCACGTGACTGGCTGGCAAGAGACCAATGGGGACCAATTTACTTGCTGATTTTGCTGTAATTATCACTGTGCTGGGGAAATCTGGGGAAAAAAGGTGTTGATTTTGCTTATAAGTTTTAATTTTTTTTTTGGACAGACTGTAATAAGATAGGGTGGACAACTTAAAAAAATAATAATACAAATTAATAAATAAATAATAAAGAAATAAACAAACAACTAATTAATAAATAAATATTAGGTGACAGACAGCTGATTGGGCTAAGGCAAGACATCACACTTCATCAGCTGCGTTGTGTACTATATAGTAAAAACACACACAGTAGTTGAGTAATGTCCAGCAAACGCACAATGGGCAGGGGGAGGGGGAAAGATAGAGCACTGCAGGGACATGAGAGTAAAGTAGTAGTTCAAAAACTGACTGCAGTAATGGTTGCTGTAATGTGTGCAATAAATGATGATGATGCCTCTCCTCAAAGGGAGGATGCAGTTTGTCAAGGTCCCAGAAAAAATTCCATCACCACCACTGCCAGTACAATAAAAGAACCATATAAGAAGACATATAAGTAGAACACTGAAGGCGACAAGTCACATTCTAGTGTTGATGTTGGAAATAGCATAATAAATGAAGGTGTAACACCTGAACCATCTTCTGCATCAGATAGTGAGACAAACAAGCACCAAAACAATTATCCTGAGTCAAGTAAAAATAAATAGTTTGAGACCTCTAAAAGCTTAGAGGAATATAGAGGTAGCAGTGACAGGTGATGCTAATGCTCCTGAGGATGACTGATGATGATGATGAGGATGATAATGATGATGCAGATCTAGAATATATCCCTCCAGCATCCTTCTCTTGTTCAGATACAGATGAAGTTGAGAGTGAGAGAGAGGATGGAGACATGGCCATAAAGTTAGCAGAAAGGCAAAGGCTGGATATCCCACCACTGAAAAGGAGCTCTGTGCCTGTTTATAAACTGTTTGAGAAAACCATTGAAAAGTCTGACCGTGGACAAGCAAAGATGGCAAAAAGTACACAATCACCTTATTAGTAATCATCAGCATCATTGCCTCTTCCAAGTCCAAGTCCCACTCAGCCACACACACCTCTGTTGACTACCCAGCAGCAACAACAACAGCAACACAGGTTATTAACATCACCAATGTTAGATATGACGAGTGTCTCTGCTGCTGGAAATGCTGCACCTTTGACACCTAGTAGTAGTAGCATGTTAGCCCCTAAACAGTCTAGAACTAAAGCTAGGGGGAAACCTATATAGTAAGACCCAGGAAATCCACTAAACAAATACTAAGCTAACCTCAGGGAAGAACCCAATACATATACAGAAGTAATATATATATACCCAGAGACAAGCACCTAAGACATATATATACAGTACAACACAGTAAATAAATATGTACAAATATGTATAAGAGAAAAACTGAATGGTACCAGACAATGAGGCCCCTGGACAGGCTAGACAGGATGAGATGACTGTAACCAGAAGCAGAACTGGCTGAAGATCTAGATGTGCTGGGTAGCTCATGAACGCAGCACAAGGTGAGGGGACAGACTGGCTGGTAGAAGAGCAGAGTAGTCAAGGGCAAGTCCAATGGTCAGGGCAGGCTGAGGTCAAGAGTAGTCAGGTACACACTGGAGGTTAGGGCAGACTGAAATCAGGAGTAGTCAGGTTCAGGCTGAAAGTCAGGGCAGGCTGTAACCAGAAGCAGGACTGACTGAAGATCTAGATGTGCTGGGTAGCTCATGAATGCAGCATAATGTGGACATTGCAGTTGCTGATGAGAGCCACAGTTCCTGCTCACAAGGGGAAAATTTATATTCTAATAATAATAACACACCCATGATGGAGAAGAATTATTGGCCAACTTCTTCTTTTCTCCACATAGACTGGGGGCTACTTATTGTGCTGCTACTGCCTCAGATGCATCAATGGAGCTAGTTGTTGCAAGTGGAACCATCATCATGCACTCATTTTACTGCTATTGTTGATCCCATTCCCTTTCAGCTGTCTAATCATCCTGATGCTTAAACAGCTCAGCAGCAGCAGTAAGAACAGCCATTGCAAATTCCGCAATTATGGACTCAGACTCAGGAGGAGGACATTTGACAATGGCCAGTGGCCACAGGCCAACATGACCTGCTGGCACTAAGCCAGTAGGGCATTGTTTTCCCTCAGGGCTTGTGTTTTGAAAAAAAATATATATATTAAAAAAATAAATACATAATACTATAAAAAATAAAAAAAATTGGGGGGTTTGTTACTAACAAGCCTAAGTGCTACAGATCATGGTTTCCTTAGGGCTTGTGCCAAACAAGCTTAAAGTGATACTAAAACAGCATCTCCAATTAATCTTCATAGCAATTGAGCCATAGAGAATGTTATTTCAATACTGAGAGTTGTAGGTCAAGAGTAATTGAATGATAAAGTTTTCCCCTCCCGCCCGTTTTACCTAGTGTAAACCCCCACTCCTCAGATGTGGAATACAGTCCATAGACTAGACAGCTCACATCAAGGGTCGATATTTTACTTTGAGAACAATGAAAACCCAGCCCCCCTTGACAGTGTAACTTTTTTTAAGACACTCAGACCAGTTAGTAGAATAAAACACAGTTTTATTAAATGAAAAATTCGGTGAAAGATCACCCTCTACAGGCAACACAAAATAATAGAAAAATATGTACATATATGCCCCCACAAGCCCAGTATACAGAACCAGAGTATCACATATACTGTCTCAGGACAGGCACAAAGTAGTGAAACACATCATGGGTTAAATGCAATAATCAGTCAGTCTCTGTTGTGGTGTTTGGCACGCCCAAGGTAGTGTTAGAGCAGCTATACATGTAGATGGTAAAACACCCAGAGTTCTAGAGGCTGGGAAGCTGCTAGGCAATACGTGACCAGAGGTAGAATCAGCAGAAAAGTTGCACAAAATAGCCCCCACGGGCGTAGCCACAGATACAACTAAATCTGCAAGTGCGTGAGTCGGTAGCCCCCACGGGCGTAACAACGGTAATGGCTTGCACTGCAAGAGCTGGCTAGTAGCCCCCACGGGTGTAATAATGGAGACCAACTGTACAGGGATAATTTGAGCCAATGGCCTCCACAGGCGTATACCGGAGACAGCCTGCAAGAGCTTGAGCCAGTAGCCTCCACGGGCGTAACAACGAAGACTACAATATGCTGCTAACGGTGAAGCCAATAGCCTCCCAGTGGAGACCGCCCTTTGCTGTAATAGCTTGAGCCAATAGCCCCTACGGGCCTAAACCAGAGAACAATCGTATGAGTACGAGCCAATAACGCCTTACCGGGCGCGTTAACGAACGAGACTACTCTGGGGTTGACAGGATGAGCCGCCGACCAACCCAGACATATATGCGGCCGACTCAGCAGAAGTAGTGCGATATAGCTTAGGCTCTGTACAGGTGTTAGAAGGCTCAGCTAAGGAGGTGGCAGCACAGCAAGGGTTAATATGCAGCTTAAAGGATCGAAGGCTCAGTATCGAGGAATAGCTCTGCAAGTACAAGGAGGCTCAGTAACGGAAGCACAGCTCTGCAAGTGAGCACGGAGACTCAGCAATGGGGACTAGGCACTGCAAGGGTTAAGGAGGTCACACTATCTGCCCAGTAGGCAGTTGCAGCGGAAGTCAGAATGTCGCCACATCGACAACAGGAGCAGGAGCAGCAACAAGCAGGTCACTGGAACAGGCCGGTTCGGGTCACTGAGCGGGAAGTCAGCCAGGCCGGGTCAGATCACGGAGGTGGTACTCAAATGAGCCGGGTCAATCACGAGCAGGAACGTCAGCCAATCCTGGTCAGATCACGGAGGTGGTTCTCAGACAAGCCGGGTCAATCATGAGCAGGAACACAGGAGCGTAGTCAGAACTGGCCAAATCGGTACACAGGAATCCGGAACAGAGGAACACAGCAACAGCAACACTGGCTCTGAAACACCACGAAAGGGCACCTGACAGGTGTCACGGCCAGGCATAAAAAGGTCACCAGGGGCGGGCCAAACCAACTCAGCAAATCAGAGCACACCACAAGCGAGAGTGACAGAGGAGGATCACAGGCACTGTGATAGACAGGTGTTTCCGATTTGTCCCTTATCTTAATTGAAGATTGTCCCTCTCTGCAGTCTTCCTGGACACTCCCTGCTGCTTTGAGGTGAGCAGTGTAAAAGGGGCGGGAGGAGGATACTTTATCATTCAATTACTCTTGAACTACAACTTTGACAGAATTGAAATAACACTCTCCAAGGCCCAAATACTATGATAATTAATTATAGCTGCTTTTATTATGAAACATTACTATCTCTTTAAGTCTTAGAAATCAATGTTTCTTCAGGGTTTGGGCCTCTAACAGCAAATGTAACAAAAAATCCTCTACAAATCAAGTATCAGTCCACCTCAGTGGCAGCTTATGACACTTTTAATACAAATTTCTTATTTTATTTTATAGATTTATGTTTTTTTCTTTACTGTACCCTCAGTACTAGTAAAGAAACCCCTCCAAAACAAATTCCCTGTTCAACTAATTCGTTCCCCAGACTCCACCCACTAACACAGGCACCGCCCTCAGACCCCTTTTATACCATGTCTTATGTGTTTTTTTTATTTTATTTATGATTTATTCGCAAAGCCGGAAGTGCCATTATTCGCCAATTTCAGTTTGAGGTGAAGATTTTTGCCCATCCCAACTCAGAAAAAGTAATATTGCAGTGGGAAATGTAGTACCTACACGAAATATAGGTGAAAAATGTGTTAAAATAGGTGAAAAGGAGGAAAATTTTGCATAATCGAAAAGGAGAAAATGTTCATGGAAAAAGCAAAAAATTGGAAAGTTTTCACAAAAAGTCATGCAGGAAATTTTTCCCACTTTTCGCCCATTCCTAGTGCTCATGTTGGGACCTGCGCAGAGAGGTGCGTTCACTAGCCGGAAGCCTGAAACCCATCATATTGTGGCAAGAGAGGAGAGGCGAGAATATTGCATTCTCTACCTGCCGTGAATAAAGCCCAGATGGCCCCTACTCATTCCCGGCAGATAGTGACATAGCAGTAGAATTGCATCAACATCTAGCCCAGTAGTAGCAGTAGCACCTCAGGAACCCCTCAGTACATGAAGTCCACAATATAGAGATTCTTCACTCAGGATCCTTGTCAGGTACCTCGTGCGGCGGCTGCTCGAGCCGACCGCATTTGTCTCTAGCGGCTCCAGCCGCATGGTCCGTCCCTTGTTGTGCCTCCGTTGAGGCAGGTTCACTGTGTGTTGGCGGCTCTGCTGCTTGTGTTCAAGTTGCGTCTCAGCCGCCTCTCCTGCTGGCTCGCAGTGGCAAGTGACGTCAGTATTGGGCGCATGGATGTGCGCTCCATTTAAAGTGACAGCCACCTGTTGGCTGCTGCTCCTCTTCCTCCCTTCCTTCCTATTTAAACTGCCTAGACATAGGGATTAGTTGCCCTTTCGATGGTGTCCAGTGCAGTTCTAGTATTTGGGCTCAGTGTATGATTTGGCTTGTCTGACTAACTGATCTGGTGCTGACCTGTGGCTCTGTCCGATTACACACTCCGTGTATGACCCTTGGCTTGTGGGACATCCATTCTGGTGCAGACCTGCGGCTCTGGCAGACTAACCATTCCATGTATGACTCCTAGCTTTGTCTGACTACCCGCTCCGTGTGAGACTTCTGGCTTGTCTGACTATCCATGCTAGTGTTGACCTGGGGATCTGTCCACTGCGTATCCAGCATACCAGCGCTTCAGTGGACATCCTTTCTGGTGAAAACCTGTGGCTCTGGCTGATGACCCACTCCGTGCATGACCTCTGGCTTGTCTGACCACCAATTTTGTGCTGACCTGTGGCTCTATCTAACTACCTTGTGTGTGGCCTTCCATTTAGTTAGATAACCAATATGGTGCAGGCTTGTGGCTCTGGCAGACTCTTTCCTGTTGCCTCCCAAGTTCCGGCTCTCCCAGGTGTGGACCTGGGACTTTGGTTACCCTCATCTCTGTCTGGCTTCTCCCAGGTGCGGACCTGTGGTATTGCAGACTCTCCTAGTTCCATTGCTGGGACACGGTTATCTAGAGAATCACATGGTAGCAGGCTTCTATTCCTGGTAGTTGTCTCTTGCTCGGTTGTATGCTTCTCTTTAATCTTGCATATTGATTTACTTTCTTGAGATATTTCTGTATTGTTGCTGCCTTAATAAAGTTGGTGTTACCTTGAAGTACTTGTCCTGTGTTTCCTTGCTGGGACCGTGACAATCCTAAAGCTAAGCATGTTGCTATCTGTTGTCTGTGAAAAAGCATGTGAGCAGGGGGAAAGCAGGCTCACACATAGGCACCTCCTCTATGAGACCCCTCCTGAAGCACAACCACAGGTCTGACTGGGAGACATACCATCAGCATGTCAAAGGTGCCACAACTAGCAGCAGCAGCAGAAGCACTCCAAAAAGTCCCTAGGGCTCTGGAGCAGAAAAAAGTAGTTAAGTTATGTGTCAGAGAGTGTGCAACTGCCAACAGTTAGTTCATTCCAAATAATACCTATGGCTCCTGCTTCAGAGGAGTATGAGGAATCTGGCTTTTCTGTAGGAGATGGCAAGGGTCATAGATTGCCAAGCCACTTTCTGCATGCAGAGTTTTGAGAGGCAGTCCCACAAAGTCATAGATGTCTTAAGTAAGCTAGAGCGGTGATAGAGGAATGGTTTGTACCCTGCTCCTTAAAAGCTGGTTTTGTGTCTGCTGATAACGGCTCCAACATAATCACTGCTTTGAGAATAGGTGATATGGTGCCTGTGCCCTGCTTTGCCCATGTACTAAATTTAGTAGTGACCAGATTCCTAGCAGAATCCGAAACCCTCAGAGAGATGCTTACTATTGCCTGCAAAATCTGTGCCCATTTTAGCTGCTCTTACAGTGCACACAACACTTTATATTCCATACAAGAGCATAACAACCTGCCCCATCAAATCTGAAAATTGAGATCCCTACCAGGTGGAATTATATGCTGTACATGCTAGAGCATTTGTATGAACAGAATAAGACCATTTGCTAATACACCATGCAAAACTGGAAGGCTTTGGAGGGAGCCTCTTTGTCACCCGGACAATGGTAACTAAAGAGTGATATATGAGATACTGAAACTCTTTGAGGAGGCAACCATGCTGGTGAGTCACATTGAGGCAGTAATTAGTAAAATTCTACCACTGATCTTTTTATTGCCGAACAAAATGAGGAGCGTGGTTGAGGAATATTATAATAATCACAACACAGACATGCACCAGCTGGTAAAGGACAAGATCCTTGCATAGTGTCCATTAAAAGCAATGAGGAATACATTCTTGCCACTTTGCTGGACCCCTGCTACAAACACAACATTTCAGAATTTCCCAGTCCCATCAGCAGTTTGTCACAGCAAGGAGTCATGACAATCAGCAGCAACTCTCTGAGGAATTGGATTCTATCAAGGAATATCAAGATATGCTTATTGATCAAGTGGAATGTTGCATTGTGGAGGATAAGAGGGAGAAAGTGAGGGCACAAAAAACATCTAGACAGCATAATGAAACGGAAGGCAAGGAAGAATTTCAACCAGCAGAAACACCTACATCATCCACCTGAATATCCCATTCTGAACACAGGGCGATTCATGGGTCTCAGCAGGGATGGCAAAAACCCAACATTGACTGTGGTGTTGGTGGTGGCAGCACATCTCTATGGGATTTGCTCCCTGAGTATGGGTTGGTAATTGACACACAGGAACACCATGTTGCTACTAGAAGAGGTCCCACTGCATGTGAGATGGTTTCTGCATACTTGCAGGATAGCTACGTTCTAGGCAGAAACAATGACCCCATGGACTACTGGCAAACAAAGCAGTGTGTGTGGCCAGAATGACACATACTGCAGTGGAAAGCCTTAGTTGTTCTCCAGCAAGCATTGAGCCTGAGTGGGTTTTCAGTGCGGCTGTTTATATTGTCAATGACCACAGGAAGCAGCTATCAAGCAGCAATGTTGGAAGACCAAAATTCTTAAATAAATGAACATCTCATACCATCTGAGTATCAGGTAGCAGAAACCACACATGTTAGAGAAAGCCAGGACAAATATATTAACAGTAGCACAGATGAGGGATGTAAAGAAGGATTGATACCATCTACCACACTTGGACCACTGCTATGACCAAAATGTTATGTGTATCATTAATATGAGAAGAAGGGAAGCACTCATGCCTGAAGAGCAAAATTGTAGGGAATGAATAAGGGGGGGATGATTAGTTCAGTTTTAGACAACAAGGGGGACAGCCAAGAGGAGATTAATAAAGAGAACTTTTGAAACTTGGCCTATGACTGAATAAGCAAGATCTATGGGTTGGTGGTATATTTGGGTGTCGTTTGTGTATAAATGACAGCAAGAGTCATAATAGTTTATGGGTTTGACAAAGGATAATGTGTATGTCATGAGTTGATGAATAACATTCCTGTAGGAATGAGCCAAATTGTATAGTTCTATTGAAACACTGTCCAATTTAAATTGATAGTGGATGCAGACTGCAGAGGGAGCTAGAGAGGCAAGAAAAGTACATTTTTCACTAAAGAAACACAGACTGCAGAAAACAGATGGAAACAGAGTGCAAGAAAAACAAGCCCATCTAGCATTTCAAGTTTCTGAGTGTGGCAGATAAAGCTGAATTGACAAATTTCTCTGCTGTCCCAATATATGTCAATTTATGTTTAGAAATTATAATCAACACAACACATTCAATAAGAATCAACTACAATTCTTTAACTACTTAACAGGCAGAAGTACATCCTATTACTCCTACTGCACTAAAAAATTACAGAGATTTATAGGAAAGATTCTTATACGTTTATGTTTAGGTATTTGTTAAAACGGAGTATATTGTTTTGTAATTTGCCCAACCAACAATTTTGTATGAATCACAAACTGCAGTGGAACCTTTTGCTCATCTCCTTTCACAGATTATCTTTCCTATAAAATTAGTAATACAGCAGTGAATAAAATAATTATCCCTATCAGCGCTTATGTCGTGGGTTATTTCTTAAACCTTGGAGGCCAAACACATTTTTAGCATTTTTGATTTCCATCTATTTAGGTAAGATTCCCAGAGGTGATGTTCTAGTTATATTTGAAAAACAATGTACTGTTTGTTTCAGAACAAATCCAGTTTATTCATTGTGTCTCACATTAAGTAAAATTTTAATCGTGTGACATGCTACAATGTCACAAATACAAAAACAGACATTTTGCCATGCATAATTTATTTAAAACATATTTGTTGTGAAAATTAGTTATTAGTTATTAATGATCTGAATCACGTAAGTAGAAATATACCAAATAAATATAATTTTACCTACATGCTAGCCTCCACAGACCCCCTAACTAACAGGACAGCAAAGGGATATTTTCAGTTTTAGGAATTAAAAAGCATAGTTCATTTGTTACTTGGTAAAATTATGCTTTAACAGAAGGAATAACTATATAATCATGAATCAGAAAATGGCTGAAGTGTCTTCTGACACAAAATGATTTAGCAAGAATATTTTGATAAAAAATAATGTATATTTATATTTGTGGCAGCATTCACAAGATGGGGTTAGCTCCTCCTCTTTCAGCTGATAAGGCAGAGAATAAATCAAAATTCAGACAGTACATACCCCTCCTCCTTCACCTGTTGCTTGAAAAAGGGACCTTAATGTTTTGAAAGCATGCACTTTTAATGTTTTCAACTATTAAGAGGTATCACCTTTACATCACTTTTGTAATTACTTTGTTACAAATGACTTTGAATCCCATCTTTGCCCCCTGAAACAGACAAGACTTGAGTTGATGCCCTGTTTTGAGAGCTGCCTTTTTCTTTTGCGGCTTACTGGGTAGTGTACTCTGCCCTTTCCTGGATGACATTCTCTTCATCTCCCCTTCTGAAGCTCCACCTTGACCCCTCCTGATCCCTCCAGGGTCATCAGTTTGGAGATCCTATATCAGCCAAGGTATTCCTGCATTAATCCTAAATGGTCAAGGATACAAAAGAAGAATTGGTGTCTCCTCCAGTAACATTCTTGCAGATACTTTTAGTAAGTACAGGCAGAGGGGAGCTTATTGGAGAAATATTCTGCCCTTTTCTTATTTGGATTACATGGATGGATATGCAGGTGTGAGATTTCTATGCCATCTGCTCAAAGGGCTGCCATAAACTACCTGTACGTAGGAGAAATTGAATTCCTGCACTCTAGTAGTCCTCAGGTATGAGATTCTGTTTGTATACTTCTCTTTGAATGCTGTTGTTGTACTGTGTTTGTGAGAGTGCTGTTGTTGCTCTCTGGTGAGAGTGTGTTAAAGCAATATTGACACTTGTATGTGCAGTGTATGAGAACTGTGCATTTTTACATCTTAGTGGATTTGTCTGTGCTAATTCTGTTTCCTTACTGTGGGTTTATGTGTGCTAATGCTGTCTCCTTGTTCCTCACCTAGGGTTCACATGTTCTAATGCTGTTTCAGCACTGTGAGTTCACATGTGTAAAAGCTGTTTTTGCTCTATGGTTTCACATTTTTTCTGCACTGTGTCCCCCCTTACTGGTTATCTCCTATACTGCATATAAGACAAACATTACCTAAAGCAATTCAGGAGATAAAATTCTGAGAGAAATACATAAGAGGGAATTTTATCCATCAGATTTTTTAGTAGTACATCTAACATAATTACAAATATATTTGGGCTCACTTGTAATGTTTATTAATAGGGATGGGTGAAATTTTTTCCTCAAGCCAAAATCAGCAAATAATGCCACTTTCCACTTTGCGAATAATTTCCAGTGAAAAGGGTAGTTTTTCCACCTTTTTCGCCTAGCTCATTGCATTGAAGTCAATGGGAAAACATTTTTTTCCCAATAACATGAAAGTTTTTTTCTACTTTTCTACAGCCATCTAATAGGGTGTCAGGCTCTCAAAGCATGCCATTATGTGTTTGTGAGAGAAGAAAGCAGCACGTTTTTGAGCTAGAGAAGATAGACAAATAAAGGTGAATTGAAGTTTAGTTGAGGGAGTATTTTAGGTAGGACATTTGTTCTCTGTATTAACCCCTTAAGGCCCGGGAAAATCTGATGTCGTTTTCGCTTAAGGACCGGAGCAATTTTGACTTTTTTGACTACGTCTTTGTTCAACCATATTTTCTCTTTAATTCCTTTTGTACACCCACACAAATTATATACTGTTTTTTTTAGTAGGGCTTTCTTTTGATACCACAATTATATGAATACCTCATTGTTTAATTTGATTAAAATAGAAAAAAGAGGAAAAAGAAAATGAAAAAAAAACAACATTTTGCTTACATTTTTCTGTCAGGACTTGCATACTATTAGTTAATGACAAAAAATACCTCTAAATATATTCATTTGCTTCTCCTGAAGTGAAAAAAGAAACAACAGACAATCTTATATTGGCACTCAAACATCTCCAAATTTACTGATATGATATCACAAACTATGGTTTTATTTAGTATCAAAAAATGTTATATCTAATAAAAAAATGGGAAGCAGCACTGTCTGGATCCAGAACCCCATCCTCCTCAAGAGATCACAATAAAAACAATGTGAAAGTGAATAACCCTTACACATCTTAAGCTACTCATCAAAGATGCCTAATGGAACATATACTAAGCAGCTGGGCCCAACACAAAAAGAGTTTGTGAAGATTGTTAGCAAAAAAGGATAATAAAAAATCAGGATAGAGTCCTCACGAATGTCGCAGCACTTTAAAGTACATGTAATTATGATATATACATCCAGCACATGGTAAATCCACTTATGTCCAGAAAGTGTTAATTGGTAGAAGATAGGCAATGCATTAGGTAAAGCATGAATCAGCATATACAGATGGTTTAGCAGTGATAGAGCAGGGTAGCTTTCTGTCACCCATTCATCTAAAGCTACCATTAGAGGAATTTTTATATGATTAGCCTTCCAGCATAAGAAGCAGCTCTTTGCAGAAATAGATAGTCACTGATGGTTTCAGGCACGGAGAGGGCCATGAGATGGTTGCACCAATGATACTATCAATACTCCAATAAAGTACATACGTGCTGGCTAACAAACTCACAGGTTTTCAGAGATAAAATAACATGCACTACACTTCATACATCTATTCAACGGCTTTCACACAGGAAAAAAAAATTGCATTTTTAACTGAATTCATCAAAATTTTTTTTTTTTTTTACTAAGCTTTATTCTGATACCCACTCCCCTGATGCCATTCCATCTTAAGTCCTGCCATACCTCTAAGACATCTCTCTCCTACAGTTATATCAAGAACAAAGAGTTTTGCTATACACTCCAATATCATTGCAAGAGATAATCCAAACAATGAAAGATTTGCAATCTTCTAAGGCCCCTGGCCCTGATGGGTTCTCCAATAAATACTATAAAACTATTCAATACAAATACTTCCTCCTCTCACCACTATATTTATCCAACTCAAGGAAGGTATCTCACCCACCAGTACTATGCTGCAAGCCACCATAACACTAATTCATAAGCAGGGCAAGGATCCCACAAGCTCTCCTACAGGCCTATCTACCTCAACAATACCAGTATCAAAATCTTTGCCAAAATATTAGCAAACAGCCTCACATCTATCCTTCTCTCCACAGTATATCCAGACTAGGTTGGTTCTGTTCTGGGCCACCAGGCTTCTGATAGCATCTACCTTGCCATCAATCTCTTCACTACACCAAAATGCACAAGCTTCCCTCCCTTCTTTTATCCATGGATGCCCAAAAAGCCTTTCATAGATAGTTCATGCTAGCTACTCTTTGTGAATATTGTTTCCCTGAAACATTTGCTTTTTTGTCATTAGGGCCCTTATTCCAATCCCATTGCTAACATTTACATTTCAGGCATTCTTTCACCATCTTTTCCTATTCAGGGAGGCAAGGATGCCTACTCTGCATGCTTCTATTTCTCTTAAGCCTGGGGCCCCTGGCAGTTCACATCAGTTCAAACCATGATATTTCAGGCATTCAGATTAAAAACACAGAATATAGACTCTCCCTTTTCAGTGATGATACTGTTACTTCCTTTTATACTTACTTCCCTCCCCAGTCTTATGGCAGCTCTTCAACCCTACCAGCATCATTCTGGCTTCATAATTAAAACTGAAACATCTTAAGTGTCTTCCTCTTTGCAGAAGTAGTTACATCTTAACTTTTACTTTAATGGTTGCCACATCAAATCACCTATCTGGGTATTCAGATATTGTCGTAATTATACTCCCTATATTCAGCTAATTATACTCACTTCTGTAAACATTCTCTGCTGACCTTTCTAGTTGGCATTCTTACAATATCCCCTGGTTTGGCCATATATCTTCCATAAAAATTAATCAGCTTCCTCGTCTTCTCTACTTCTGTAGAGTTCTGCCATTTATGTCTCCACTGCCGATGGAGAACTCTATTCAATCTAAAATCACTAGATTCATATGGGCAAGTCTAACACTAAGGGTCTTTTCTAAGATCATTTGACAGCCTAACACATGGGAAGACCTGGGTCTGCCTCACATCTACTCTGATTATCAAGCTGCCCAATGCACACAAATCTTACAATGACATCACAGAGAAAATTGTCCAGATTGAGGAATCTTAAATTCTAGCACCTCCCATCACCCATATACATTGGATCTCTAAACCATTGTGCCCCAAATAGGCTCTAACTTCCCCAACAATCCTTCATTCTCTAAAGCTCTGAGACTCGCTCAAATTAAAAAAAAAAAAATGTGATTGATCTCCCCATTGTCTAAGGAAACAACCATCTTAGATAATCCCATGGTTTCAATGACACAGATTTTAAGATACCTACTCTTGTTATCAAATATAACCTCCCTCTTTATATATTCAGATATGCAAATTGCTCACTTCTTTTTTGATATAGCTCTTGAAACTCCACTATTTCTGATCTGACCTGGTTCGTTCGTCTCAGTCTATGCACCAGGTTCAGGCACCTGACATTCTATCAAGTATCAAAAAAACCATGACCCCTTCAGAAGAGATCAAAACCAGAAATGGGAGAGGGACATAGGGAAGAGATTTTCCCTCTTGCTTCAGGAGATGACAACTGCTGGTGGATAAATTCCATGGTGGTCATGCCCAGTTGCCTAGATTTCTTCTAATCTTATTCCGGATATCGGCACATAATATCTTGACCCAAACCCATGAGTGTTTCTCCTGGGCGGACACCCAGAGGAGGTACCCAAAAATATTTGCCACTTAATCTCACAGATTCTTCTGAAAGTTAGAACCATCTTGGCTTCACACTGGAAACAACAATCAAAACCCAACCAGAATGCTCTCCTAAGGGAAAATGTTTACTTTAAAACACCTTTCTTCCTCTCAATATAAGTTCTTCTTTGTTTGGCAGCTATGGGTGATATTTAAAACACCAGATTACAATGTGTTAGAGGTTTGACGCCTCACAGACCCTGTTGGTCTCCCCAGAGAGTCTCATACCACCCCGCTTTCCTATTTTCTGATCCAATTTGGGGCTACCATCCTCCTCTCCCAAATTTTTTTTCCCTTTTTTTCTCTATATCTGATGACAACTTGGTGTCTTGAAACCAGCCGTGTACATTAGTAAACCATGTGAATATAAGCTGTATTCTGATTCATGTACTACAGATGTTTGACATCATACTCATCACATTCCACTTATATTTATATTGAAAATATTATGTTTCCTCTCACCCTTTCATGTTATCCCACAACCATGCAAAACTCTTTCAATAAAATTTTAAATATATAAACAAAATCCAGGTGTTTTGGGCACTCTCTAGTTGAAGAAGTCACTTGTCTGGGTACCAGTCACTGTAGAGAATGTGTAGTCATCATGAAGAAACAAAGCATTCACAGGGCTTGATAGAGAATCAAAGTCTATGCTCTTTAATGACCAATGTTTCAAACCACACTGAGGTCTTTGTCAAGGTGACCATGTGAGTTGGAAAGTAGCCAACCCTCAATGTTTGACACAGTGGCAAACATCCATCATGAGCTAGTTGCTCAGTCACCCTCCACAACACTAACCCTGAAAGTACCTCCTTGGCCTTCCATTACATCTAACATTAACAATAAAATAAAATAAAATACCCTTCTAATCCTAACACTACCTATGGCCTATTCCCCCTCCCCATGCCTGTAAGTATAACACAATTATCTTGAGGTCAGAGGTCCATTAGTGTCTTCACTCTGGTCCTCCTGTATGTTCCCCCTAAATAAAAAAAAAAATGCATAAAAAACTGATATCACCCCTTCATCTACAGTAATAAAATCACCCCCTCCCCTCTTCTGCTCCTGCTCAGGCCATTGCCTCACCCTCCCCAGCCAATCTGCATTTAGCTGGAGGGGTCATGGATAAGCATATCATCATCCCTCCAGCTATTCAATGATTGGATAGCTGGAGGGATGACAATATGGGTATCCGTGACCCCTCCAGCTAGATACTAATTGACTGGGAGGTGAGGTTATTCCAGGGCATTTTCCATGCCCTTCATAACCCAAAATCCCAGCCAATGGGAATGTGGGAACAAATTTGAACAGAGATTGTCCATTTAAAGCCAATCTCTGTTCATATTTCCCCTCAGACTGGCTCAGTCAAAGGCCTGAGCAGGACCAGTGGTGGGGTGTGTCATTTTATTACAAGTTGTGGCGGAGGGATATTATGCTTTTATTTTATTTAATGAGAAAAGACAGGAGTACCAGGGTGAAGAAGACACTGATGGATCTCTGACATCAAGGTGTGTTATAGTTACGGGTTTAATGAGGGAGCATTTGCCATAGGTTAGTGTTAGGATTGGGGGGGGATTAATCCTTTGAGTGCCAGTGGGATATTTATTTATTTTGTTTTAACTATGTTGTTTTGCAACTTGGATGCATTGATATGGGGGCTTTGGGCCCCATATGAATTAATCAGTGGGTTAGCAACATAGGGATGCCTAGATTTTGCTAGTTTTCTGTTTTATATTGGTGGTTTTTACCACGTTAGGGATTCGGTGAATATGTTTAGTAGGTGCTGAATTACTTACAGAAGTGGTAGTCCCTAAACACATGTTAAAAGCTATCGCTATGGGACATAGATGTGTTGTAATATTACTTTCAAAGGGGGCTAATGTTGCACTTGTTGCGCATTTCTAACTGGTGGTAGTTTATCATGGCACAGGTAATAGAATACCAAACTGTGACTTAAAACTGCTGCTGTTAATATCGTTTCACTAACAACCCTTTTAGAATTGAGCCCTGAGTCTTCTGGAACAAAATCAAGGTAATTTATTGAAGTGGCTAATATAAAAGAGGCCCTACATTTCACTTGTGATGCATCCCACATTATTATTATGCTTTTAGCCCACTCATCTGCTTTATCTGTTATAGCTGGAAGAGCCCAATGGATTAAAGCCTGGGATGCAGACACATCTTCCACGAACAGGCTGGTTTCTCTCCCATTCTCAAGAGAAACCTCTTCTATAGATAATTCTATACCTTTTGACTCTATTGAATGGTCATACCTTTGGGAGGTAATGATCTGCTTTCACATAAAACAACCTTCATGAAATGCGTTTAAACTCCCATATTCATCCACACAGACACAACTATTAACATGTCTCTCCCATTCCAGTTGAACAGGGAAGCCAGACAGGCTGCTATGTGGCTCCCTAAATAGATTAATTTGGTGAATGGATCTGGGAGGTTCCACTGCAATAAACACAAATTCCCCAAATTTATTAAAATAATTACATGAGATCTGCTGGGTAATACACCATACAGCAGTGGATTATTTACACAAACTTTTTGACATCCAGTGTTTTTGGATGTCATTATTGTTAGTAGACTGAGATTGATGAGTGAGCAAATATGGGAACACTTTATAACTAAATAGAGATGATATTTGTAATGATAATTTGCATTAAGACTGAAAGACATTTTAAAGCAAACCTATTAAATATCAAACCTAACTAGGTCACTTAAATAAGAAAAAATATATTTTCCAAATAGACTTGATTCAAATATTAAAAATGAAGCTCTAACCCTGTCTAGGATTAAGAATCTATAATGTGAGCTCATGCATGTTGAATCTTTTTATTGTTACTTAAAATACCACTATGTAAAATAAGGAAAAGCTAAAAGATATAAAAATAAAACAGGAGCGGTATTTCATTAACAGTAATATATGACAAAATGGTCACAGAACAACATACTTTTCTATTTTTCTTCACGGATTTCTTTTAGGCAGTGCCAAGGAAAGATGAGTTCAGGCTTTTGCTCTTACAGAATAGAAAGGCATGATAAGGATAATGAAAGCAGCTCTCTTTTTACATAAATATGTAGGTAAAAAAGGCAGTATCATGTTACCCATAGAAAAAACAGAGAGTCGTAGAATAAAAGTAATACCTGAGTAGATTTAGAATGCAAGCTTTCAAGACAAGTTAGGCTTTTTCATTCAGCATGTTTAGAATGAAGAATGCATGACAATGCATGACACATTCATTCAAGTTACTGGTTAATGTGAATTCCAATGGAGGTGAATCTCTTGTCACCATTATCTGTGTAAATATTCCCTAGACATCAGCAAAGGCATCTCTTTTACCTGGCCAAGTGGCACAATATATATTTCCCTTTTGATAAGTGAATAGCTCCAGTAAATTTACATAATAACATATTAACATAGTTGAGAAGGTTGAAAAAAGACATGCATCCATCAAGTTCGCCCATGCCAAATCTCTAATGTAGAGAGTTTGCGATGTGCTGCTAAAGATGGCTAAGTATATGGAATTTAAGATTTAACCTTCTGAGTGCTAGAGTGGTGCACAGAACACCACTTTGCAATGCGCAGTGTACCCCTTTCACACTCAAAGGACCAAAATATGCTTATTGTGTGGAATAATGTGATACATTGCTTGTTACGGTTCAGGTCACAGATAGTGTTAAGCTTGGTCATGTGTTTATACTCCCAGATCTTTTTGTCTCTTTGTGTCTGGAAGTTTCCCATCAGTACAGTCATCCTCAGATATTTAATGCTGTGACCAATTTTACAAAAATCTTCTCCCACTGGTATGTCTCTTTTATTGCTCACATTGGACCAATGGAAATTAATCTGTTTCCTTAGTGTTTGTCCTTTCTTCCTACATATAATACTGTGTTGGAATATTTGATGAAGAGGTAGATAACATTAGATGACATGCAGGATAATTTTTGACCCTTTGAGTGCCAGAGGGGTACACAGTGCATTACAACGTGCTGCATTGTACATCCCTCTGGCACTCTGAGGATCAACCAATACATTCCATATACTTAGTCATCTTTGGCTGCAGTCACAAACTCTCCACACACTAAATTTACTGGAGCTATTCACATGTCAAAAGGTAAACAAATCTTGCACCAATTAGCCAACTAAAATATGCCTCTATTGGAGTCTAAATAATCATTTACATAGACACTGAGTTTCACCTCCGTAGGGAAGTAGCCCAGCACAATTTGCATGTTTTTACTACAACAAAACATTTACATGCACGCTATCTTAAAAGAAGATATCGTGCCATGAGTTTATGTAGGAAAGCTTGGTATATCTCCAAATACGGAGAAAATGTCAGTCTTTAAAACAATTAAATAAATAAATAAATAACAACAGCAACAGAAGAGATTCAGCATGCTGCAAGGTTTGCTTAAAATGCCTTACTACAGGTTGTTCACTTAAGCCAAATATTTCATTCACAAGTTGTCCTCATAGAAAGTCAGTATACATAAATCATTACACTATATAAATATTATCTAATAACATTAGATCTTATGAATAAGGTGAAAAGGTGCAACTCTGGGGCAAACCAACTGCACTTTAGAGGACAACTATATATTCCCAATGCATTTGAGGCCTCGCTGTCATTCAAGGGGATAAACTCATAATTTAAATTAATGGAGATTTTGGAAATATTTGTCTGCTATAGGACATTTGGTTTGTCCCAGGACTGCACTTTATGACCTTCATTCAACATGTACAGTGTTGTATATTTTAAAACTTTATATTCAGAAACATTCAGATACAGGCAATACACTAAAGAAGTGTAAATAACTCACCATCATAAAATTGCTGTTTTCTACTGAATTATGCCATATTCTATTCCATATTGTAAATTTTGTCAATATTTTCCAGGTTCCTCCCTGGGGAAAACTCTTAGACATCTATACAGCTCATCATATTGCTTTATGTTGCTAGCCATGAGTTATATTGTTATAAGAATATATATTTCTTTGGAATCAGCAGCAGGGTTGGGCCATTAACTTAAACAACAGCCCGTGTACTACTCCATTGTTAATGGACCAACCCTGCTGCTGATTTCAGTATAACAATATATCTCATATCTTCTTCTGCCCAGAAGTGCTGCTGACTTAACATTATTGATGATTCTGTATAAAAAGCCAGGATTTCATTAAGTAGGGGTGTTGCTTTGTATAACAACTATGAAACAAAGTCAAAGATTTACTGCTGAGCACAACCCTTACGGACCAGAGATGTCAGCAACACATTGCAATGCATTGTGCACCCCTCTGGGACCATAAGGGTTAATGAAATGTATGTGCAGACAGATAACACCATGATCCAATAATTGAGAAACAGTTTAGAACAGAAAATATATTATGATTGTACAAGTATAATTAACCTCTTAACAACTGGTTGATGTGGTGTGCCGCCAGCTGTTAAGGACCACAGGGGATTTTTGTTATTGAAATCGATTTTGGGGTCACGCTACCCCAGAATTCCATGACGTGCCAGGACCACCACTGGTCCTTAAATGCCCGACATTGCTAGCAAGAAACTCCTTTTAAATATGTTGATTTCTTTTTATTATTTCTCCTATGGTGCAGTTGATTTGCTCCATAGTTACTGTAGTGAAGAGATACACACATTCCACATGCACTAAGAATTAAGTATGCAATGGGAGGGGGGTTGAATTGAATAATTAAAGGGATAGTAATACTTAAAATGTAAAAAAAAATATGTTGTAGAGTTTATCCCGCTGAGTAAAACAAGGACACTCCCACTGCTGAAAGGTGTTTCATTCAAAAGTTATTAATTTTCAAAGTTGAATTTTTTAGGTGCAATATCACAGTGGCCTGAAATTGTACAGTGGCGCTGTTGCTACACCATCCTATGGAGATTTATGGTCAACTGACCAGAGCTGTCCATAGGATCGTGTAGCAACAGCGCCACTGTACAATTTCAGGCCACTGTGATATTGCACCTAAAAAATTCAACTTTGAAAATTAATAACTTTTGAATGAAACACCTTTCAGCATTGGGAGTACCCTTGTTTTACTCAGGGGGATAGAGTCTACAACATATTTTTTTTTACATTTTAAGTATTACTATCCCTTTAACATACAGGGTTGTTGAACTGCGAGCAATGTTTAAGGAATGCCATCCCTTACAATAGGGAAGGGCGAAAATGTTCACCTCAAACTGAAATCGACGAATAATGCCTCTTCCCGCTTGACAAATAATTTCCTGTGAAAAGTGCAATTTTTCTGCTTTTTTCGCCTAGGTCATTCCATTGAAATCAATGGAAACATTGAATTTAAACACAACATATAGCAAATATTATTTTATTTCCCAAAGGCATGGCGTAAAAGATGCACGAAGGTTCCTGTGTTGGTGGGGTGTGGAGAAAAAATCAGTTGAATATAGAATGTTTTTTTGGGGGGGTTGTTTACTGGGATTGGGTGGCAGTTAATAAAAAATAAATCCTAAATAAAATTTTAAAAAACCACCATAAGACATGGTATAAAAGGCGTCTGAGGAGGGTGCTTGTGTTGGTGAGTGGAGTCTGGAGAATGAATCAGCTGAACAGGAAATTTGTTTTGGGGGGGTTTGACTGGTGGGAGAAGAGTTAATAAAAAAAAAATTAAATAAAATATGAAATTTGTATGTAAAGCGATAGAGACAGGAACCCCCAGACATAAGCTACCCCTGGGGTGGACTGATACTTGACTTGATAGAGTATTTTGTAGAGGATGATTCATTAGATTTGTTGTTAGAGGCCCAAGCCCTAAGGAAATATTGATTTGTAGGACTTAGACTTCATAGAGGCTCAAGCCCTGAAGAACTATTGATTTGTAGGACTTTGGCTTGTTAGACACAAACCCCCCCGCAAAATTTTTTTTTTTGTAAGACTTTTTTTTTTTTATGTTTTTTGTATTTTTTTATTTTTTCTTAAAGAACAATCCCTGAGGAAAAAAAACCCTAACGGCCTAGTGCCAACAAGTCATGTTGGCCAGTGGTAAATGTCTTCCAGTCCTGAGTCCATAATTGCTGAATTTGCAACTGCTGTTCTTGCTGCTGCTGCTTAGTTGTTTAAGCAACAGGATGAATAGGCAGCTGAAAGCAAATGGGATCAGCAATGGCAGTAACATCGACGATGGATGATGAAGGTTCCACTTGCCACGACTAGTTCCATTGATGCGCCTGAGGCAGTAGCAGCACAATAAGTAGCCCTCAGTATATGTGGAGAAAAGAAGAAGTTGTCCAATAATTCTTCTCCACCTGCCTCTCCTCTAAAATCATGGGTGTCTTGTTATTAGAATATACATTTTCCCCTTGAGAGCAGGAACTATGCCTCTTATCAGCAACTGCAATGTTCACAGTGTGTGTGGTAAATAACACCCGGCACAACTGTATTCAAACAGCATGACACCAGAAACCAAATACTGCTGCTGTCACTATACCCCTTGTCCACACCCCGCTAAGGACACATGACAACTTGCTGACAGTTTAATAGTAATACTGAAACCTCCCTGGCACCATCTAAGCATATTCTGCTGGATGGAATCTCCTCAGATGCGCTTGATGCCCTGCTTCCGATTCTCCTCCACCACACTGCCATGCGTGGTCAGTGCACCAACGGTGTTATCACGGTGCCCGTGATTGCTGCATTGCTATGTCTATTACCGGTAGGGGGCTCTCATTGGCTGTTTGCCTTTAGCCCGCATCATATTGCCTATTTAAACTGTGTCTGGGCACCCTTTGGTTGCCCTTTCATGGTGTCTCTGATAGCTACCACTTCCACCATGCTCAGAAGCTGATTGGGCCTTGCTGTGTTCCTGAGTTCCTGATTTCATCCTGTTCCTGAGTCTCCTGTCGGCAGTGCTGGTTCCAGTCCCGGTTCCGGTTGAGTCTTCAGAGGTTGCTGTTTCCTGCTGCACGTATTCGTTGCCGCTCCTGATCCGGTTGATCGTCCTTGCTGGTTCCTGTTCGTTTCCTGGTCCGGTTCCTGCGTCTGTGGCGACTTTCTGCTTCGGTCACTTTGGCGACATTCTCTGTTGGTTTCCAGCATGCGAACGCTGGTTCGCTCCACAAGCCTTGCGGCTATATTATACTGGTTGTTGGATACAGCGTGCAGACGCTGATTCGCTCCTTGAGCCTTGCGGCTATTTTATACTGCCTGTTAGTCTCAGCGTGCGGACGCTGGGTTGCTCCACAAGCCTTGCAGCTATACTGTTCTGTTTGTTAGTCCCAGCGTGCGGATGCTGGGTTGCTCCACAAGTCTTGCGGCTATACTATTCTGTCTGATGGTCCCAGCGTGCGGACACTGGTTCGCTCCTTAAGCCTTGTGGCTACACAGTATTGGTTATTGGTCACAGCGTGCGGACGCTGATTCACTCCATAGCCTTGCAGCTATACTTTACTGTCTGTTACTCCCAGCGTGCAGACGCTGGGTTGCTCCACAAGCCTTGCAGCTCATTATACTATCTGTTGGTCCCAGCGTGCGGACGCTGGTTCGCTCCTTTAGCCTTGTGGCTTTACTATATTATCTGTTGGTCCCAGCGTGCGGACGCTGGTTTGCTCCTTAAGCCTTGTGGCTATACTATACTGTTTGTTGGTCACAGCGTGCGGAAGCTGGTTCGCTCCTACAGCCTTGCAGCTATACTATACAGTCTGTTGGCACACATCGTGCGGACGCTGGTTTGCTCCACCATTAAGTTCACTATATCTTGTATTATACCAACGCTTGGGTGTTGGTTCACTCTATGACCTGTGAGTTAATCTATGTCTTGCTGAAGGTTCCCAATGTAAGAGCGCTGGTTTGCTTCCTTGTCTCGCTACCCCGGCAGTCTTTTGATTCACTGTGCGCTGTCCAGTCCTAGACAGCTAGTAGTCCTACAGTACATCGTGATACAGTATGCAGACTACCAGGGCAAACCATTGATCTTGCAGTCTATCGATTACTATTGACTGTCATTGCCATCTGACAGCTATTATGATCATGGTGACTGATTACTGCTTCTTTGGGCTGCCTTGCCCAGTATATTGGTAAGGCCGGTAGAACCTTACGTTTCCATCCTGAGGTTGCCTTACCCGGTATTGGCAGGGCCGGTAGAGCCTATATTGGTACTTCTTTGGGCTGCCTTGCCCGGTATATTGGTAAGGCTGGTAGAACCTTTTACATTACTCCATCCTGAGGTTGCCTTACCCGGTATTGGCAAGGCCGGTAGAGCCTATGTCCTTAAGCATTGAGTTAGGCTGCCTTGCCCGGTATATTGGCATGGCCGGTAGAGCCTACTACTTGGGTTTCCGTTAGGCTGCCTTGCCCGGTATTTTGGCAATGCCGGTAGAGCCTTTTATTCCTTATTGCCCAGGCTGTCTTGCCCGGTATATTGGCAAGACCGGTAGAGTCTGTATTGTTCATTATATGTATTGTATGTATGTGTTTAAAGTCCTATGGGATTATCTTAATCGTTTCAATAAAATTGTGTTTTTACCTAACCTTGCATCTGAGAGTCTTAACAAACCGTGACAGGTGTGCAATGGGTGGACATGAACTGCCACATCCTAAAATCTAAAGATTGGCTATCATTTGGTGGGGGAGGTAACAATGAGCATGGTGGACTGGCAGAAGATGTAGTTACTCTAGAGGAAGAAGGTCATGATGATCTAGTTGTTTTGCTCATCTTGGAACTTCCAGTCTCTGCCTGGGTTTCTCTATTCTTCCTCCTCTTTGATCTCTGCCTTGCCGCTTGTTGCCTTTCTGGAGAGTCAGGGGGTACAACAACAGAGGTCCCTGATTTCTATGGTGGGTGTTTGTCTTTAACATGTTTGACATAAATGTAATGGTGTTTTTCATGTGTGTTATAAGGGCAGTTGTGCCAAGGCGCGTTCCCTCCTTTCCCCTTCTCATTAATTTGTCACAAATTGTGCACCGTGCCGTTGGTGATGACTGCACTGTGCCTGCCCCCAGAGAAAAACAGTCCAACACCCATGACTTCAGGGGGCAGGGGGGAGGTGGAGAAGAATGGCCTCTTTCTTCTTGTCCTCCACATTTCTTTTCACTGGCTGGAGCAGTGGATGATGTTGCTGCTACTGCCTCAGAACAAGCGCTGCAACTAGGACCAGGATTATTGCTGCTGCTTTCAAGTGAAACCTTTCCTAGTCCCAGATCATTTGTTGATCACATTCCCTCTGTGTCCACAGTGGTCTGTGGCACACTAGCCTGCTCTTCAGTATCCTGCTTCCCTTGCAACTCAGCAGCAGCAGGAATTAGAGCAGTTGCAAATTCTTCAAATTCCAAATGCTCACTGCTGGGTGGAGGAGGTGATGAGCAATGTGATAGAGGATTCCCTAATTTCACACTTGCCATTTCCTGGTGACATAAAGAATGCAGGCTGGCAGTAGTAGCAGCAGGCACAGGCAGCTGATCTGTGCTCCTGGTGGTGGTGGTATTATTGAGGTGGTGACAATTCTGCCTTCTTCAGGATCATGTTCCACATAGACAATGCCATGGGGGAAGGGGACTCCCAGGGTCAGGGGAATGGTGTTGGCTCCCTTGACCACTAACCTGGATGCTCTCAATTGCTAGAGGAAGGTTTAGCAGCTGAACCACCTGCTGCGTCAGATAGTGATACAAACAAGCACTTTGTCCTCAAAGTAGTAGCAACTGTGTTACAGTAAATGTAAAAAGAATATTGTTTGCAACCTATAAAAGGTAAGGGTAGTTGGCAAGATTTGGCAGGTGATACTGATGCTTCTGAGGGTGACCTAATGATGAATGATGATGATGCAGATCTAGAATATATCCCTCCAGCATCCTTCTCTTGTTAAGATACAGATGAAGTTGAGAGTGAGGGTGATTACATAGCAATAAAGTTAGCAGAAAGGCAAAGGCTGGATCTCCCATCACTGAAAAGGAGCACTCTGCCTGTCTATAAACTGTTTGAGAAAACCGTTGGAAAGTCTGACCATGGACTCAGCCACACACTCCTGTGCTGAGTACCCAGCAGCAGCAGCAACAACAACATAGGATATTAACATCCACAATGTTAGAGATTATGAGTGCCTCTGCAGCTGCTGATAAAAATGCTGCACCTTTGACATCTAGTAGTAGTAGCAGTAGAATTGCATCATCATATAGCTCCATAGTAGTAACAGCACCTCAGGTACCCCTCAGTCCATGAAGTCCACAGTATGGAGATACTTCATTCAGGATCCTCAAGCTAAGCATGTTGCTGTCTGTTGTCTGTGCAAAATGCAAGTGAACAGGGGGAAAGTAGGCTCACACCTAGTCACCTCCTCTATGAGATCCAACCTGAAGCACAACTACTGATCTGACTGGAAGGCACACTATCAACAGGCCAAGCTGCTGCAACTAGCAGCAGCACACTCACTCTAAAAGTTCCCAGAGCTCTATGGCAGAAAAAAGAAGTAGTGATGTTATTTATGTGTCAGTGTGCTACTGCCAACAGTTACTTCACTCCAAATAACACCTATGGCTTCTGCTGCAGAGGAGTAGGATGACTCTGGCTTTGCTGTAGGAGATGGCAAGAGTCATAGGCACATGCTGCTTCTACTGCCACCACCTCCTCTAGTCATGTTTTTAAATCAATAAAGTTCCAGGATTCTTCTGTCATGTCCTGCCAACCCACACTGACTGACTTCCTGAGAAAGAGTCAAAAACTTCGCAAAAATAATTCCAAAGTACACCTGTGGAATGGCGAGGTTTTCAAGATGTTGGCAGTGTACATGCTGCCGTATTCTTTTGTAGAAAACAGAGGTTTCAGAGAACTGATTTCATGTGTAACTCCACGATGGCATAGCCCAAGCTGCAGTTATTTTTCCAGGATTTGCTGTGCCTGAATTGTAAATGCAGGTGGTTAGTGTGGCTGGCAAAGGGCTGAAAAGTGCATATGGCAAGAAAATCCACCTGATAACAGATATGTGTACAAGTGGGCAGAGACTATATGACCGTGACTGCTCATTGGGTTTCCCTCCCAGCACCAAAAGTGGACAACACTAGCTTACAAAATCAGCTGACAGTCAGTAATTGTGCTTCTGATTCTGACATTGTGATTAAAAGGTGGTGGCAGAGGATAGCCCAGGAAACTTATCAGAATGATAACACAGACATTCAACAACTGGTAAATGACATGTTAACATGCTTTGAACAAGATCCTCGCAAAGTGTCCATTAAAAGCAATGAGGAATACATTCTTGCCACTTTGCTGGACCCCGCACTAAAATTTCTGCCAAAGGGCCATCAGAAGTTTGTCACAACAAGGAGTCTTGATGATCAGCATCAACTCTCTGAGGAATCAGATTCTGTCAAGGAATATCAAGATATGCTTATTGATCGAGTGGAGGATTGCATTGTGGAGAATGAGAGGGAGAAAGTGAGGGTACAAAAACCATGTAGACAGTATAGTGAAAAGGAAGGTAGCAAAGCATTTCAACCAGCAGAAGCAGCTGCATTATCAGCCAAAATATCCCATTCGAAACACAGGGCAATTCATGGGTCTCAGCAGGGGCTGCAAAATCTCAAAATTGGTAGTGGTGGAGGTGGCAGCACACCTCTTTGGGACTTGCTTCCTGAGTATGGGTTGGTAACTGACACACAGGAACACCGTGGAGCTCCTACAATTGATGTCACTGCACGTGAGACAGTTTCTGCATACTTGCAGGATAGCTACATTCTAGGCAGAAACAATCACCCCATGGATTAGTGGCAAACAAAGCAGTGTGTTTGGTCATTGACACGTACTGCAGTGGAGACTCTTAGTTGTCCTCCAGCAAGCGTTGTGTCTGAGAGGGTTTTCAGTGTGGCTGGTTACATTGTCAATAACCACAGGACGCGACCACAGGAGACTAACATTCTTAAAAGTGAACGAACATCTCATACCCTCTGAGTATCAGGTAGCAGAACCACACATGACAGAGAAAGCCAGGACAAATATATTAACAGCAGCACAGACTATGAGGAGGAGTGATGTGAAGAAGGGTTGACACCAAATACCCCACTTGGGACCACTGCTATGAACAAAAAGTAATGTGTGACAATGATCAAAGAAGAGGATAGAGATTTGACACAAACATGACAATGGTAAAAACTATATACATACACAAATCACACTATACCAGCCAGTCCTCCACCACCACCACCACTACAATACATCTGCCACATTGTAGGTTCTACTTTATTTTTGTTATTACTTGACATCATCATCATGAATATGTGCCAGTGTCACTTAAGAAGGAGGCTAGTGTTGTGAGCAAAGGACAAATGCACTCTGCATGCTAACACATTTTCAAGGCATATGTTTTTGTAGGACTCACAGGTTTGACTTCAGCCACTTATCTCTAAACTACAGCCCTTAGAAGAAGTAATAATGCAGTGGCAAATGTACTACCCATAGGAAATATAGGTGAAAAATTTGTTAAAATAGGCAAAAAGGAGGAAAATGTTGTACTGGCAATAAAGAGAATATGTTTGCTAAAAAAGAGAAACATCACCCAGTTTTCTTGAAGTCATGCGGAAAATTTTTACCACTTTTCGCCCACCCCTTCATATCACCATATTGGACTAAAAAGTCCATTCTCAATCTAATGGTCAGATTTACTTACTGTAATAATGCCTTCCACACCTTTGCCAGTGAAGACACAAGATCTAATAAAGGGTCCAATATACACAGGCAGTGAGCTCCATACCACATGAATGTTTTCTCTACTTTTCCTGCAGGCATATAAAATGATGTCAAGCTCTAACAGCATGCTATTCTGTGTTTTTGAGAGGAGAAAGCAATACATTTTTGAGCTACAGAAGATAGCTGGTGAGATGACTCACTTGGTTAATGCACCATCTGTATAATCTGTTCAAACCACAAAGTCACAGGTTTTAGTCCTAGCAAGGTCAACTCAGCCTTTTATCCTTCCGAGGTCAATGAAATGAGAACCATTAAATTGGGTAATAATCACTGAAGATGACCAATTGCTATTTCAAATGAGGAAAGCTGCGCATCTTGGGCATACTATAATTATAACTATCCAGATGTTAACTGGAATAATGAGACCTGTCAGAGTGCTAAAGAAAGCAAGTTTGTAAGCATGCTTTGGGAAAGCTACATGTCACAAACGGTGAAAGTGCCAACAAGAACTAACAATGTATTGGATCTAGTGATAATGAATAACATAGAAATGGTATCCAATATTAAGGTAAGTGAACATTTGGGAAACAGTGATCACAACATGGTTACATTTGAGACCAGTTTGACAAATAAAAATTGTATAGGTTCGACCATAACTCTTAATTTTAAAAAAGCTAATTTCAAATTGTTAAGAGCTTCCATGCAACAAATAGAATGTGATAAATTATTTAAAGGCAAACATTCTGAGGGAAAAATGGTCAGAATTCAAATTTAGGTTGCAGAAATGTGCCCAACAGTACATACCATTTGGGAACAAATGCAAAAGAATTAAATCACAGCCAATGTGGTTAACTGCACATGTAAAGAAGGAAATGGCAAAAAAAAAAAAAAAAACATTTAAACTATTTAAGCCTGAATTATTTCCTGAGGGGTATCTTGATATAGATTGTATAACTTTCCATAAAACCCTTTAAAACACTCTCCTATTTGCTCTGGAGATACACCTTATCCCCAACCACAAGCTTATTTACTCTATTTTTTGCCCTTTTCTTTCTCAGTCGATTAGTCAACATTCTATCCGCCCGATTTCCTCTTGCATAAAATTTGGTTTTCAATTTTTCCATATTATAAACAGTCCTCTCCATCACTTTATCATTAATTTCCCACTGAATTTCTACTACAGCATTGGTTCTACTGGGAGACGGGGAGTTCTTATTCTCCCTTACAGCTACATAATATTTGGCATATAATTCTGTCAACTCCATCCCCGCCCGTCTTCTTGCCTCATATTTTAATTTGATGAAATAACCCCTCATAACTGCCTTAAAAGTACACCAATTATTAATTGGTGAAGTTATATCGGGGTCATTTTCCTCAAAAAAATGATCTATCATAGTGTTAATAAATTTAACATTGTCTGTATTATAGAGCAACCAATCCTCTAATTTCCACGTAGTCCTATAATTGCTCTTCTTACAAGTAAAAAATCTACAATAACAATGCTATGATCTAACCAAGTATTATTCTTTATTTCTATCTGGCTTGTCTTATTCAAAAAAGTATAATCTCCCAGGACCAAATCAATCCGAGAATATGACATATGAACCCTAGATAGATGAGTATAATCCATTTCTAAGGGATGTAATACCCTCCAGATGTCATACAAAGCATAAGTATTCAGTATATTATTCAAAGCCCTAGACTGAGTCTCTGTACCCCTATCTGGCTCCCCCCCTTCCCCTCTTCTTATCCATCCTGGGGTCCACCACGCAATTAAAATCCCCAGCTATAATACACAACCCCTGCTTAACCTTGTAGACCTCCTCCAGGATTTGACCCAGCAACCCTGTTGGTCTTTTATTTGGCAAATAAACATTTACCAATGTACACTTTATTCCGTTAACTAAACAAACCACTATTAAATATCGGCCCTCCTTATCACTAAATGTGTATTTAATCTCAACCGTAACAGATTCAGAGAAAATTATAGTAACCCCTTTTTTTCTTCTTTGTAGCATGGGATGCGTGTATTATCACCGGAACTTCTTACCCCAACCCCACCTTCTATCCATATACTTCCAATGAGTTTCCTGAAGAAACCCAATATCAACCCTATCTCTCACGAAGGAGTTACGAACAATGGAACACTTATGGGGAGTGTTCAATCCCTGTACATTGATGGAAAGCAATCTAACCATACTCTCCCACTCCCTTCTTAAGACCCACATCCCCCTCGTCAACAACACACACAGTCATACCATACATACACAAGCCCCAACTACTCACTCCGAGCACCACCTTGGAAATTCAGAATGACCCACTCACATTCACAATTGGATGGGTCTTCCGAGGCTCCCCCCGGAGCCCACCCTTCGTGGATATCCCTCCACCCACGTTGATCATGTCAACCATTGACATGTGGTAGAGACTGAACTGGACCTGCAGGAGGATCCCCAACCACACAAGGGGGATTAAAAAAAAAACAAAAAAACCCTGGTTACCCATGACCCCTCACCCCACACTCTATAATGATTATTTCCCCCTGTTAAAAACAAATAATGGACACATCTTGAAAATACCAACCCTTCCAGTGGTGTCTAACTCAAAAAACTTCTTATAATACCTCATAATTAACCTCCCATTTACAGAATATGGAACGACCATAGTCTCTACAATAAATATTACCCCTCGTGAAAACCTAATAATTGAGCACACCTGAAAGGTGCCACCCCATCATGTGAAAACTCACTCAAAAATCTTCATATAGTACCTCTTGATTGGCCTCCCATTTCACAAACTGTGCAGTAACCAAGCCCAAATATAAAGTAACCTAAGATCAATTAACCACCCCAGTTGAATAGTATCCAAAATACCCAGCTATTTATATACCCCCCAGTACCTTTTTAACTCTTATCTCTAAACTTTTATCCAAAAAAAAAAAATTCCCCGCACCACACTTACATCCCCATATATCACCTTCCCCCCTTGTCCCAATACCCCCCTGTCCCCTGACCAAAGCTTTCCATATCTCCAATACCCCCCTCCCAATCATCCTAACTCACTTTAACAAAGGACAAAAAAAATACAGCCCCACGAGGCCCATTGTCTTAGCATTCACAAATGGCTTCAGAATCAACAATCCCCGTAGCCGGCAGCCCCGACCCCCCCGCGGGACCAAGAACTTCCCCATTATGCCACAGTTCCGATCCCGCGGTCGAGCCGCAGAACCCCGCCCACGGGGACCGCTTGTACACAATATTCACCCAGTATACCACTCCCCCCAACCTTAGTCCCCAAAAAAAAAATAACATGGCCCTGCGTCAACCCCGGTCGTGATCCCCCGGCCGGCGTCAAGGCATCCATCCTCCCGAGACAAGGGCAAGCGTACAACCCCCCTACCCATTCTGAGCCCCCCACCACTTCTCCAAATGGCCAGGGTCCTCAAAATCTTTTGCTTGCCCCTGCCACCAAACCCTGATACAAGAGGGAAATCCCCAGCGGTATTTTACATTTTTCTCCCGCAGGAGGCCCAGAACAGCGGTGAAGCCCCTCCGCCAACTCCTAGTCTGAAAAGATAAATCCTGATAGATCTGAATTCTATCGTATTTAGGGGACATACGGACCAACTCCCTCCCAGCTCTAAGGACCTGTTCCCTGAACACAAAAGAATGAAAACAGACCAAAACATCTCTGGGCCTTTCCTCCGCCACTCCCCTGGACCCCCCGATTCAATAAAATCTTTCCGTTATAACCTCAGAGTCCAAGAATTTAAGTCCCAAGTCTCTATATAACTCCAACAGATAATCTCTCAAAGCTTCCTCCTTTAGAGTTTCATCAATATTTCTAAATCTGAGGTTCATCTTCCTGGATCTGTCCTCTAATTCTCTAAGCTTCTGATCCAAATTAGGAACATGCTGAACCAGCCCCTCTGTTGTTTTACAAAGGGACCTATATCTGTTATCCAGATCCTCCATCCTTTCTTCCATTGAAGATAGCTTAAATGCCAAAGCTTTTAACTCCTGCTTAATGTCCATAGAACTCTTCAAAATCTCTGCTTTAATCTCCATAAATTCATTTCTCAGATATTCTTGAGACACTGTATAGGCAGGGCTTAATCCAGGTTGCTCCGTGACTTCCTGTGACTCCGATTGCTGGGGGGTCCCTTTTGCCATTCCAACAATTCACCCATCATTTTTATCAGAGGTAGATACAAAAAAATCTGATACCCTAGGCCCCTGAGGCACTTTTTGTAGTTTCTTGTCCTTTTTATTCAATTCCTTCGTGGAAGCCTTTTTTGAGGACATCCTTCTGTGGTACGGGAAGTACTATAATAACCCAGGAACACCTTTATAATTATCAACAAACAGCGGGTCTGGCCCCAAAATCACCATAGGTGAGGCATATGAATGTCCGTCATCTCTAGCCAGTTCCTTTTTATGTTGTACTGTAATGTGTACCACTGGGAACCGGTTTTCCACTATCCTCTTTGTTCCCCCAGTGTCTTATACAATCACCTGTGTACACAACAACTTTACAGTACTCACAGAACCAGACCTAGGCGCTGTCCCTCACATTTTCCTTCCATCCTCCAGCATCAACACAGGCCCGCAGACAAAGCTTCCACCCACGGGCCTCCAATGCCCTGGACGATGGACCAGCACTCAGTTGACTTTAATTCTTCTGCCACAAACAGCCTTCCCCGTCGTGTATAGGGCCAGACCCAGCCGCACGCCATGCCTCCTCCACCGCGTTCATATCACGGCGTTCCCCTCGCCCGCATCACCTTCGGCTCTCTCGGGGATCCTCCAGCCGTTCTCAGTCTCCACCTCCTCCCACGTGAGCGTATCTACGCCATCACGCCTCCCTCCTGAACATTCTTTCTTAAAATACAGGGAGTGCAACAAAGACTGTAAAAGGGCAATTAGCTTAGCAAAAATATATAATGAAACACTATTTGAAAGAGAGAGCAAGAATAATCCAAAAAAGTTTTTCAAATATGTCCATGGCAAAAAACTTAAGACTGACAAAGCACTGGGTCCTGATGGTATACATCCAAGAGTTCTTTAGGAACTCAGTGCACTGTTAGCAAGACCCCTATATTTACTCTTTAAAGATTCTTTCACCACAGGCTCAGTGTCACAAGATTGGCAAAGAGCGAATGCAGTGCCTTTATTTAAGAAGGGAACTAAAACAGAACCTGGGAATTATAGACCTGTGAGTTCGACCTCTGTAGTGGAAAAACTGCTAGACGGGATAATAAGGGATTATATTCAGGATTACAACACAAAAAATAAGATCATTAGCAGGAATAAACATGGTTTTATGACAAATAGATCATGCCAAACTAATCTTTTCAGCTTCTATGAAGAAGTACGTAGCAACTTAGATAATGATAAGGCAGGTGATGTAGTATATCTAGATTTTGCAAAATAAGTTAATTGGTGCTAGGGGATACATTTTGCAATTTGATAGAAAACTGTTTGAAGGATAGGGAACAGTGTGTGGTTGTAAATTGACAATTCCCCAATACAGTTAAAGTGGAGAGTGGAGTACCTCAGGGTTAAGTATTAGGTCCACTGCTTTTTAACATGTTTACAAGTGACCTGGAAATAGATATAGAAAGCAAAATATCAATATTTGCAGAACACACTAAATTATGCAGGGTAATTAATTCAGAACAGGATATCTGTTCTCTACAGAGGAATTTACATAAAATGGAAGATTGGGCAAACAAATGGAACATGAAGTTAAATGTAGGAAAGTGTAAAGTCATGCTTTTGGGAAGAAAAAGGCTACTTATGAACTTAATGGAACCATTTTAGGGGACTCGTTGCTAGAGAAAGACCTGGTTATCCTTGTAAACTACAAACTTGGAAACAGTGACCAGTGTCAAATAGCAGTAGCAAAAGCAAAAAAAATCCTGTCTTGCATAAAACGGGGTATTGAAACAAGAGTGGATAACATCATTTTGCCACTGTACAAATCATTGGTAAGACCTCACCTCGAAAATGCAGTACAGTTTTGGTCACCAGTTCTGAAAAAGGATATACTAGAACTGGAGAGGGTACAGCGAAGAGCAACAAAATGAATTAAGGGAATGGAGTACTTGATGTATGTGGAAAGACTAGATGAACTTGGTTTATTTACTCTAGAGAAAAGATGACTAAGAGGAGACCTTATCACATTGTACACTTATATGAGAGGTCAATACAAGGATCTCTGTGATGAGCTATTCATTCTAAGGCCTGATCAGGTGGCCAGGAGACACCCCTTGAGATTAGAGGAAAGGAGGTTTAGACTTCAGCAGAGGAAGGTGTTTTTTTACAGTAAGGTCTGTTAAATTGTGGAACTCCTTGCCCAAGGAAGTGGTAATGGCAGATACAATGGATACATCTAAGAGAAGATTAGATACATTTCTTGCAAAAGGGAATACACAGGATTATAATGAATATTAGTACGTAAATCAGGAAGGTCTGATAAAGGCTAACTTATTTGGTAGCAGGAAAGCTATACAGTTCTCATGTCACTAGAGTATGAGGCAAAAGTTGAACTTGATGGACTTGTGTCTTCAACCTAATTTACTATTGAAATAGAAGCTTTGGGATGCCGGGTTATCCTTAGCCGTCATTCTGGGTGTCTCCTTCCTGGATACAGCTACAAGCTGGTAGCCTGTCTGGTGAAACAGAATAAATGACTGGATCTCTGGAACTCCATCCTCAATTGAAACTGCTGGGCTCCAGGGGGGTAACTGGAGAAAGCAGGCTGGTACTCTGTAAAACTGGAACCCAATCTTGAAATATCCACTGCAACTGCTTGAAACACAAGTTGGAAACAGAGAGCTCTTAGCTGGCTTGGATGGACATCCTATGAGACACTTTAACACCACCCAGTAATCATGATACATGACTCATTCTTAGTTCCAAAGACTAACTCTTTATTCACTCCTAAACACAGCTTATTTATGCATTTGACTTACCCTGATAATGCATGGGCAGACCTAATACAATAGGTGAGGGGCAGGGAAATGCAATCCAAACACAGGACAAAAGACAAACAACAAATGGTCCAGGCAAATACAATTACTGAATTAACATACAGCAGGGGGTCTCTATACAGTTCACAATACAGTTCACAATACAACGGCTGGAGTGCTAGAAATACAATGACACAGACATGATTGAATTAACAAACAGCAGGGTGTCTCAATACAGTTCACAAATATACAGTGGCTGAAGTTGCTACAATACACATCTTCAGGGACAATGGTCCAAGGTTGGAGCCATTGTTCAAATACTTTGAATGTCACTTTAACAGGGTGGTCATCTTAGCTATCTAACAGCTATAAGCCTACCGTCAGAATATTTCTATATTGTAACATTTACAAGAATTGTATTGTTTTGTATTGCTTTAAACCTTTGCAGGCCAGAAGAGTTTGCAGCACACAAGCATTGCATTGCTCTTTTATCTGTCACAGCTGCCTATCCACATAAGGGCTAGCTCAAATCTCTAAGTCCATGAGGTGGGCTTGCGAGGTCGTGTGACCAGTCCAACAATATTGTCCCATAGGGTAAAATGTCTCCAGTCTCTTGGGCCAAGGGCTGGTTAGTCTCAGGCCCAGACAAGGGCTCCAGTAACGGACTATGATCCATTACAACTATGTTACTATGTAACTCCACAGAGACAGGGGACTGAATCCACAAATGTAATTTTACAGTAAAGAAGGAATATATATATATATATATATATATATATATATATAGTGTATTAATCAAGAAACTTAAAATTTAAAATCTCCAAAAGTACAGCAGCTCTTCAAGCTCTTTTTAATGCTTGCATGGAGCCAAGAGTAAACAGCAGTACTGGGTCTTATTATACGTCTATCAACTCTTTGAGGTTGAAGGATCAGAGGGGTGGGCAATGCAATTCACTGCACACCCATCTGGACATTTAAGGGTTAAAATAGTAAAAGAATGCGCACACTTTACTGGGTCACGCTTTGAATATTTTGAATATTTTGAGCAGCCTCTCCATATGAAGTCTTCATAGTGCTTGATTAGATATCCAGTGTAAGTAGCGGTCCCAGAGATATAGTATTCCAATATTTGTGGTTGGGAAAAATCAGTGACCATATGGTCACCAAAGAGCTGTCTTGAATGTGGGCATTTCAAAGATGTGAATCTTGAGGTCCCATCCTATATCTCGCATGCTTGGTCCGATGGAAGTTCCTTTTTTATTATTTTGGTTTCCTTTAACGTTTTGAGTGCCCTATGACACTCAAAGGGTTAACCCAGGTGCTTGCTCAATTAGCAGCTGTATCATCCAAACTATTTTGATGAATGCGTTTCTGAGCTATATTACGTTTCTTTTTTTTTTTTGCTGCCAACGGGTGAGCGCTATATATATTTTTGTAGTTGCTTCAGAAAGCCTTTACTGGGGATAATGAAAGTTTTAGTGAGGTAAGATAGAATACTGGCGACAAATCCTGTGAGCAGCATGCAGACTGCAGACAATATAGCTGCAGGAGGTGGCCAGCCCTGTAATGGAGGCAGGAAGACATGTGCTACCCCAGCAGCTATTAATGAAAAATGTACCTCAATTGGGTTGTTTTGTTTTCTAAGTGTTGCTGAATGCTGCTCTGGGCTCTCTGTCCTCTGTCATTCAGCACACAGAGAAGGGGATAGATAGCACAGCACTCAGCTGCTGAAGTAGCACATCTCCTACTGCCTCCATTATAGCTGACATTGTTGTGGAGCGAGGTTGCATGCCAAATACAGACATCGTGCCAGTACCATATTTTCTTCTCCCACACACTCGTGATTGATGCATATCATTAACCCCTTGTTGTCTCCACAAAACACAAAGAGAAACACAGAAATACAAACACACAGTACAATCACATCGCTTACATTTTAGAACCTGTTTACTGCAAGGGGCAAGACCAATACAGAGACAGCTGAAGGTGGGTCGGCTGTGTGTGTATTTATGTTCCTCCGGGTGACACATGAGACACAGATGAGCGCAAGGGACAGTCAAGGATGCAGGATGAAGGTGTTATATTTTGAACCCTTTGAGTGGCAGAGGTATATGGCAATGCATTGGTTTGCAATGTGTTGCATACCGCTCTGGCACTGAAAGGGTTAAAGACAGAGATTACATGGCATTTGTGTGTCGGCAAAGTTTATACAGTACAGCTCAAGCACCTGAACAGTGTGATTGGCGAAGGAGAACGGCTAAATGAGGACTCATGAGACGGGCAGCGTGTAGGTACAGCTCCTCCCGGGAACCATCTGCCTGCCTTCCAGTCGGCGAGCCTAGCTGGTGGACTAAGTTATCCAGAGTAGTTTTGCGGGTCATCGAAGACACCCTGGAGGGAACATAGGTTACTTAAGGGTAGAACAGCCAGGGTACCATGCTCAGAGAGAAAGGCCATGGATGGTTGGCGTATCCATGGCAGCACACAACTGTGCTGAAGCGAAAGTTGTTGTGGTTGTACCATTGTGACTGAGTGAATGTAAGGGCGTACCAGAGGGTGATTGTATGAGTGCCTGAGTGTGAGTGGGTGTGAGAGGGAGGTTGAGAGTGTTGGAGAGATGTGACAGAGAGGAGTGGAGGCTAGAGGAATGGGGAGAGGTGCAGGAGAGGAGGATGGAGAGCAGGGCATTCCCCATCAGGGAAGGAGAGCAGGTGGGCGGATCGGTGACTGACAACTGACAGGTACACATCAGACAGGGACAGAACTGACAGTGGGATGAGGAGTGGATGTCAGAGAGGAACATACACAGCCAAAGCCAGCACAGGGGAAGCCTCAGTCACAAACCCAGCAATCGAGGACTACAGTGGAGGGGTACAGGCTCAGAGATCCTATGTACTCCTAGGAGGAGGACTTGATTCCAGTGTAGAGCATATTGGAGAGGGAGAACATCTTATTCTCCACAGAAAAGAGCAGGGCGATAGGTGCACATAAGAAACAAGCATGGTGGGAGGTCAAGGATGCAATGATTCCATTAAAAAGCACTGGACAGACTATAAGAGGAAGGTGAAGATTAAGATAGGGGATCTGTCCTAGTATGCGAGAGCAACAGGTGGTGGGCCAGCATCCAATATCACTTTCTGGCAGAGATGATCTGCCAGAACCTCTCTACGATGGCAGTTGAGGGGGTCCAAGGTGGCCGTGACACAGGAGATGGCAGCTTTCTCCAGGCTCCCGGTAAGCAAAATAATTCAAACCCATCATCCTCAACAACGCCCTGTTAGATATGGTGTCAGAGTAGTTGTTCTATATATGTGTGTTACTGTTCCCTTGAAGGTGAGAAACCCTATACTGAGCTTAAAACCTGAGTGAAAATGTTGACATACCTTTGAAAAATGGGATAGACCATACAGCCTTGCTCTTTATAGCCCTTTGAATGCCAAAGGGGTACACAATGCATTACTTTAAAATGTGTTGCGTACCCTTCTGGTACTCAAAGGGTATGAAGCGCCATGTTAACATCTTAATTGATGCTTTGCTCATACATGCTCACCTCTGAAGTAAATGATACCTATTATGTAGTAGCAGAATTATGTGTAATGATTGATCTGTAGCATAGTCATACATAGTGCTAGAGATAGTTATGTGAGACCATAAATGTTTACAAGGATCACAATGCTAAGTGAAAAAGTTGATGCACCCATAGAATGCACAATGCTAGTGATTTCACTCTAAAATCCAACAATAACAGCGGTGGGAGTACACATATTCCACTCAGCAGGATGAAACCCTGAAAGACATGCAGAGATGTATCATCGGCAGAGTTTCCATACTGTAAAGTCAAGCATAGGCAAACTTTTTCCCTCCAATTGATGTTATGGACACCATGATTGATAAACACCCTACTGATGCCTGATGATCATGTCATGTGTAATCCATAACAGTCACACAGGCAAGATTGCCTACTCCAGGGTATAAACAACAGTATTGTTAGTCCCTGCCATGATTTTCCTCCATGATAATGCGTGCTGTGAAGTTATGAGCCCTATCTGCTCTGTTCCTAAAGAAAGTAAAATCACCCTTGCATCAGGTGCATGTCAACATCACATTGAACTTATTGCCAGGGACAGGGTGTAGTTGGTCATGATAAATGTCACATTAGCGTGTTTTCATTGGCCATGCAACTAATTTACACCTATTATCCTTCCCTTACAGTGTCCATGATGCCAGGGAGTGAGGAACCTGTGGATAAGCATCACACACAAAGAGACCACCCAACACAGTGGACCCTGTCGAAGGAACCAGCTGGGTGACACCTCCCCAGTCCCAGCAAGGGATCCCAGATGCCATCTCCAGTCCATGGATGTCCACTCTGAAAACCCAGAAGTGGCTTCCACCACAGTTCTTTGAGCAGTGGGTGATGCCACCTGTTCACCACCTGCTCCCACCACTACTTACACTGATACCCCCACAGCCATACAGATCATTCAGTACCCCACTTGCACCACCAGGACAACTCTGAATGCCACCACAGCCCCATGGCAGCTTGCAGCCACAGTACAAGGGGGGGGGGCGCTGCATGTCTGTGGATGGAGTGTGATCCGTGCCCAATGGATTATCACCATATTGGGCTCATGGATGAGACACACATAGACCACAGGCAATGTATAGAGCACCAACACAGAAAGAAGCTTCTCATTGGTGTAGTGGAGATTATTGATTTGGTGGGCTCGCCCACCTGATTTTGCTGCACCCATTGAGCCTGCTGCACCTCTTGATTTTGCTGAACCTCTTGAGCCTGCTGCCCCTCTTCAGCCTGCTGCAACCCTGGATCTTGTTGCCCCTCTTAAGTCTGCTTCCCCCCTGGAGCTTGCTGCCCCTCTTCAGCATGCTGTACCCCTGGAGCTTGCAATCCCTCTTCAGTCTGCTTCCCCCCTGGAGCTTGATGCCTCTATCTAGCTTGCTGAAACCCTGAAGCTTGCTGCCCTTCTTCAGCCTGCTGTACCCTTGCTGCTGCTCTTCAGCCTGATGCACCTCCTGAGCCTGCTGCAACCCTGGAACTTGCTACCCATCTTTAGCTGCTGCACTCCTAAAGGTTGCTGCGCCTCTTCAGCCTGACACACCCCTGGAGCTTGCTGCCCCTCTTCAGCCTGCTACAACTGTGGAGCTTGCTGCCCCTTTTCAGCCTGCTGCACCCTTGGAGCTTGCGGGAGATGCACCAGAGCCATCAGAGGATGCATTATCATCCTCCTCCTTACTGCTTGCAGCAGATGAGGGACATCCCACCCTGGATAGGGAATATCTCCTTATAGAGAGGTGGATGCTGAGGGAGTCAAGGAGACACAACCAAAGGTGTGTATGTGTAACCAACTTGGCACACTATTGAGTCAACTATAGTCCCTTCAATAGTCAACATCAACAGCTTCATCATCCACAGTGACCACAGCCCAAACACCTGTCCACACGAGGATGACCAGTCGGGAAGGCCTGGCCCCTCTGCCACCCCTCCCAAAAAAGGGAAACAATTATGTGTGCCTTGTTATCATGGTTCCCGTGATCTATCTGTCACTCTCTGTTGTGATGCGCTCCCATTGGCTGAGCTTTGTTTGGCCCGCCTAGTATGGCCTTTATATACTGGGCCTTTGGCACCTGTCAGGTGCCCTTTTGTGGTGTTCCTGTACCAGTTTTACTGTGTTGCTGTGTTCCTGCGTTCCAGTGTACCGACTTGGCCTGTCTGACTACTCTCATTGGTTCCTGCTCCGTGATTCGATCCGGCCTGGCTGATGTTCCTGTTCCGTGATCTGACCCAGCTTGTCTGAAGTTCCTGCTCTGTGATTTGACCTGGCTTGGCTGACGTTCCTGCTCCGTGTCCTGACCTGGCTATCCTGACGACCCTGCTTGTCTTCCAGCCGTTCTCTTGATCCAGTGTCACTTGGGCGACATTCTGACTTCCGCTGTGCTGATATAGAGCAGTCCGTGTTGTTACCTCCGATTCACTGGGCCTTACCGTTAACTCTTGCAGAGCACTGTTGCCTCCGTTATTCTGAGCCTCCATTTACACTTGCAGTGCACTGTTGTCTCAGTAACACTGGGCCTTCCGTTAGCACTTGCAGAGCACTGTTGCCTCCGTTACACTGAGCCTCCGTTAACACTTGCAGAGCACTGTTGCCTCAGTACTCTGAGCCTTCCGCTTACACTTGCAGAGCATTGTAGTCTCCATTACAGAGAGCTTTCCGTTAGAGTTGCAGAGCATTGTGGCCTCCGTTAACACTGCGCTTCCGTTTACCCTCGCTGTTCGCAGTGAACTTGTTACCGCACCGTCTCCGTTACCACACCGGTTGGGTGCTATTGGCTCTAACACCTCAGCTCTTGCAGTGTACTTGGTCTCCGTTACAACACCGGTTGGGTGCTATTGGCTCTAACACCTCAGCTCTTGCAGTGTACTTGGTCTCCGTTACCGCACAGGTTGGGTGCTATTGGCTCTAAACACCTCAGCTCTTACAGTGTACTTAGTCTCCGTTTACTGCACTGGTCAGGTGCTCACGGTTCAAAGTTTGCTAGCTCTTGCAGAGTATTGTGGCCTCAGTTCCCTGCTCAGCACAAGTAGTAGTCTCAGTTCTGCATTATTGACTGGTGCTCTTACAACCTTGCACCACAGTCTCGCTCCTTTACCATCATATGGGCATTGTCAAACACACCACAACAGAGACTGATTGCTTTCCATGAACTTTAAACCATGTTGTACCTGTAATGCTTGTTTCTGCCTGTTCTGTGACAGTATATATTCATTTCCCTGTATACTGGGCCTGAGAGGGCATCTGTACATTATTGTCAATTTGCAGTCATACTATATTGCCTGTAGGAGGCAGTCTTTCGTGTCTTTTAATAAAACTGTGTTTTATTTACCTACTGGTCTGAGTGTCTTACAAAACCATTACAGTACGAAAGGGCCATGACCTCAGACAGCAAAGGTGAAGGTAATACACAGAACATCCATTGGAGGAGGGATGTGCATGAGCAGCGCCTGGACCAGTTGGCACTGGCCTTGCAGACATTACTTGAGCGTACGGTACTTGACAAACCTAATCAGAATCCGGTGGTCCCCCCCAGTCTCAACACCGGACAATCATTCTGTGGGTCCTTCTGCACCAACCAGAGGCCTAACGGCGGCGGCGCCGTTACCATTGAGATACGATGGCGAACCTACCCTATCAAGGGGTTTATTAATCAATTAGAGATATTCCTGGAACTGACGCCTCATGCTTTTCCTAAAGACCTTTGTGAAAGGGCAAAGCTCTGGCATGGGCTAATCCTCTATGGGAAAATGCCAAACCCTGCACTCAGAATTTCAGTGAGTTCGTAAGAAAGTTCAGCAGAGTGTTTGAGGTTCCTGGAAGAGCCGCCTCTGCTGCCAAAAGATTGATGGAAATACAACAGGGTGATCGTACCATGGGCGATTATGCCATAGAATTTCGGACCTTGGCAGCAGAGGTGGGATGGAATAACAAGGCGTTAGTGGCAGCTTTTGCTCAAGGGTTGTCTGACTCCATCAAAGATGAAATAGCTGCCAGAGATGTACCCAGTGACTTGGACGAATACATTGATTATGTCATGCTTATTGACCCCCGTATTCGTGAAAGACGCCTGGCTAAAAGGGTGAGATCCAGAAGCTATGGGCATGGCAGTCTTTTAAACCCACCCTCGCCTCCCATTCCTCCTGACCGTTCACCCGAATCTAGTGAACCAATGCAGCTCGGGTTCACCAGATTCACGAAGGAGGAACGGGCGCACCGTAAAAGGCAGGGTTTATGCTTATATTGTGGCAAAGCTGGGCACTTATTACGCACTTGTCCGGTACGACCGGGGAATGAAAACACCTAGGGTACCTTGGGGGACAGGCCCTAGGTGGCGTACAGAAGTCCCTAGACTCAAGTACACAGAAATTCACCATCCAGGTGGTATTTTCCTGGGCTGATCAACCTGTGGAGGTGCTGGCCCTTGTAGATTCTGGTGCAGCCGGTTACTTCATGGATTGTTTTTTGCCAAATTGCACAAAATTCCTTTGGTCAAAAGGGACGCCCCTTTAGCCATTGAAGCTATTGACGGTAGACCTCTGGAACCTGCATTTATCACTATGGAAACGATTCCTATTATTATGTCTATTGGGGAGCTCCACAAAGAGGAATTACGTTTTCAAATAATTCATTCCTCTCATCATGCAGTCATTCTGGGGTTCCCATGGCTGCTATTGCATAATCCCCAGTTTGATTGGCAGAGATGTGAGGTCAGATCATGGTCCGAATACTGTACTAAACACTGTTTGTTGCACCCTGTCAAGATTTTATGTACCTCTCCCTCCGTGCCAGCTGAATACCGTGAATTCAGTGATGTATTCAGTAAGGGAGAGGCTAGCGCATTGCCTCAGCACAGACCGTATGATTGCGCTATTGATTTGCCTCCGGGCGTTTTGCCGCCCAAGGGTCGCACGTACCCACTGTCCTGCGATGAGAACAAGGTTATGGAGGACTACATTGAGGACGACCTCAAAAGAGGAATCATACGCAAGTCTACTTCCCCGGCTGGTGCTGGTTTCTCTTTTGTGAAAAAGAAAAGTGGTGAACTAAGACCATGTATTGCTTACCGTGGACTGAATAAGCTCATGTCTAAGAATGCCTACCCCATACCACTTATTACCGAGTTATTTGACAGGTTGAAGGACTCTTCTATCTTTACGAAACTTGATCTGCTGGCCGCTTATAACCTGATCAGAATTAAGTCTAAGGATGAGTGGAAAACGGCATTTAACACTAGGTCGGGGCATTATGAATACCTAGTGATGCCATTTGGACTATGTAATGCACCTGCGGTATTTCAAGAGTTTATCAACAACATCCTCCGTGACATGCTTCAGTCTTGTGTGGTCGTATACCTCGATGATATATTGATACACTCTGCTAACCTAACGCAGCACATCAAGCAGGGCTTATAATTTTAAGTCCTTTGCTACTAGCCAGACCTGAAAAGTTACTCGCCACTGCAAGCCAAAACATACCCACCAGGGCTGAATTTCTACCTGCCAGGGTTGAATTTTCACTCGCCATTGGCTAGTGGCGAGTGGAAATTTTGAGCCCTGCATCAAGGATGTGTCTGAAGTTTTGCTTCGCCTACGCAAAAATAAACTGTTCTGTAAATTAGAAAAATGCGAGTTTCACAGGTCCAAAGTGCCCTTCCTGGGGTTCGTGATCTCTAATGATGGCATTGTCATGGACCAGGAGAAACTGGCAGCAGTCCTACAATGGCCACGTCCCAAAGGATTAAAAGCTATCCAACAATTTTTGGGCTTTGCCAATTATTATAGGAAATTTATCCAGAACTTTTCTACTATTGTTAAACCTCTGTCTGACCTCACGCATAAGGGAGCTAATCCCTCTCAATGGTCCGAGGCAGCTGAAAATGCTTTTGAGACATTAAAGTCTGCTTTTGCATCTGCTCCTATACTGTCCCACCCCAATCCTGCTCTGCCATTTACCTTGGAAGTCAATGCCTCCAAAATCGGGGTAGGGGCAGTACTTTCCCAGTGCCCTGTTGGGGGTGGCACCCTGAGACCTTGTGGGTTCTATTCTAAAAAAACTCTGTAGTGCCCAAAGCCATTATGAAATTGGTGACAGAGAACTTCTGGCTATTATTCTCGCATTAAAAGAATGGTGTCACCTACTGGAGGGCACCAGAACCCCGGTGTTAATCCTAACTGACCATAAAAATTTGACCTATCTCTCTGAAACAAAAAGGCTGTCCTCTCGCCAGGCTAGGTGGGCACTGTTTCTTTCCCGATTCAATTTTGTAGTATCCTACCTACCAGGCTCAAAGAACGTTAGAGCAGATGCCCTGTCCAGACAATTCGGGCCAGAAATTGAGAGGGATGAGGAACCTGTACCTATTATTCAGCCAGATCGTATCCTGGTTACTGTGCGTACTAGTATCACTTCGCCACTGGGAGAAGAGATTTTGACATCTCAGGTGAGGGCTCCCCCAGAAACCCCAGTTGGCAAGTGTTTTGTGGATGAGCCATTCCGTACCCATCTGCTGGAGACATACCACTCATCTAAGGCTGCTGGGCACATCGGGAGGGATCAATTAATATGGTCTCTCTCACAAGTATTTTGGTGGCCCTCCCTTAGAGCTGATTGCTCTGCTTTCACTGCAGTCTGTTCCACCTGTGCTCGTGCCAAGACCCCCAGACACCTCCCAGTGGGCTTACTCCAACCTGTGCCTAATGGCGAAAGCCCATGGTCCCACATATCTATTGATTTCCTGGGGTAAATTGCCAGTGTCTAGGGGGTACACTTTTATCCTAATGGTGGGCAACAGGTTCTCCAAGATGGCTCATTTTGTGCCCCTCTCTGGCCTTCCTTTGGCCCAGGAATTGGCAGTGGTTTTTGCCAGAGAAGTGCTCCGTTTGCATGGGGTTCCCAGAGTGTTGGTGTCTGACCGAGGGAGCCAGTTCGTGTCCAGATTCTGGAGGGCATTCTGTAGCCAGATGAGCATTCAATTGTCCTTTTCCTCCACCTACCATCCCCAGACCAATGGGGCCGCTGAGCGTGCCAATCAGGGACTGGAGCAGTTCCTGCACTGTTTGGTGACCGATCATCATGACAATTGGGCTGACCTGTTGCCGTGGACAGAGTTCGCCAGGAATTGTGCAGTTAATTCATCGTCCAGGAGCTCCCCGTTTCTCATCAATTATGGGTTTCAGCCGTTCCTGCTCCCGGACTCATTTCAGTCGCGGACTCATTCCAGCTCTGGATGAGCATATTGAGCAGCTTCGCTCCACTTGGGCACAGGTTCAGAGGACCCTCAGTCAGTCATTACAACAACATTAGTGGCATGCCAATCGTAGACGGCGGCCAGTGGTCTCCTTCCAGGTTGGGGACAGGGTATGGCTTTCCTCCAGAAATCTTAATCTGCAAGTACCATCTAATAAATTGGCTCCTCGGTTCATTGGTCCATTCAAAGTTATCCGCAAGATTAACCCAGTCTCGTATGCATTGGAACTCCCAGCATCTATGCGCATACATACATACATACATGTGTCCCTACTGAAACCCTTGGTATGCAACCGCTATATGACCACTCCGGTGCCAGTGGACGTTCAAGGCCAAGAGGAGTACGAAGTTCAGAGTATTATTGATTCTAGGAGATTTAGAGGGAAATTGCAATATTTGGTCCATTGGAAGGGCTATGGCCCTGAAGAACGTTCTTGGGTCGATCAGAAGGACCTTCATGTCTCTAGACTGTTGCACAATTTCCATTCTAAATATCCCCAGAAACCAAGACCCTCTGCTAGGGAAGGGGGTCTTTGAGAGGGGGGTACTATCACGGTTCCTGTGATCTATCTGCCACTCTCTGTTGTGATGCGCTCCCATTGGCTGAGCTTTGTTTGGCCCGCCCAGTATGGCCTTTATATACTGGGCCCCTGGCACCTATCAGGTGCCCTTTCGTGGTGTTCCTGTACCAGTGTTACTGTGTTCCTGAGTTCCAGTGTACTGACTTGGCCCGTCTGACTACTCTCATTGGTTCCTGCTCCGTGATCTGACCTGGTTTGTCTGACATTCCTGCTCTGTGATTTGACCCGGCCTGGCTGACGTTCCTGCTCCGTGACCTGACCCGGCTATCCTGACGACCCTGCTTGTGTTCCAGCTGTTATCCTGATCCAGTGTCGCTTGGGCGACATTCTGACTTCTGCTGTGCTGATATAGAGCAGTCCGTGTTGTTGCCTCCGATTCACTGGGTCTTACCATTAACTCTTGTAGAGCACTGTTGCCTCCGTTATTCTGAGCCTCCATTTACACTTGCAAAGCACTGTTGTCTAAGTAACATTGGGCCTTCCGTTAGCACTTGCAGAGCACTGTTGCCTCAGTACCCTGAGCCTTCCGCTTAAACTTGCAGAGCATTTAGTCTCCGTTACAGAGAGCCTTCCGTTACACTTGCAGAGCATTGTGGCCTCCATTAACACTGCGCTTCCGTTTACCCTCGCTGTTCGCAGTGAACTCGTTACCGCACAGTCTGGTGCTTTTGGGTGATTCCATCAGCTCTTGCGGTGTACTTGGTCTCCGTTACCACACTGGTTGGGTGCTATTGGCTCCAACACCTCAGCTCTTGCAGTGTACTTGGTCTCCATTGCCACACCCGTTGGGTGCTATTGGCTCTAAACACCTCAGCTCTTGCAATGTACTTAGTCTCCATTTACAGCACCGGTCGGGTACTTATGGTTCAAAGTGTGCTAGCTCTTGCAGAGTATTGTGGCCTCAGTTCCCTGCTCAGCACAAGTAGTAGTCTCAGTTCTGCATTATTGACTGGTGCTCTTACAACCTTGCACCACAGTCTCGCTCCTTTACCATCATATGGGCGTTGTCAAACACACCACAACAGAGACTGATTGCTTTCCATGAACTTTAACCCGTGTTGTACCTGTAATGCTTGTTTCTGCCTGTCCTGTGACAGTATATATTACTTTCCCTGTATACTGGGCCTAAGAGGGCATCTGTACATTATTGTCAATTTGCAGTCATACTGTATTGCCTGTAGGAGGCAGTCTTTCGTGTCTTTTAATAAAACTGTGTTTTATTCTACCTACTGGTCTGAGTGTCTTACAAAACCGTTACACTTGTTCATCAATAAGCATGCAATTCATCAAACCATGGTGTCTGTGTTTTTTACTCAGGTTTCATAATGTGAATGCCAGAGGTGTATCCAACGCATTACAATACAGTACACTAGACACTACCCTGGCACTCCTCAGTTTCAATGTGCAGCAATGATGCAACAAACCATCCTCAGCTGTTTTTGAACTTCAACACACATCAGACTCATCAACATAGAGAATAGAAATGATCTGGTTGAGTCTCATGTAAGCTGCTGTTCAACAACAGCTGATGTGTTACCAGTTGGTTAGCTATCCAAGATTCCATGCAGAGTAAGGTTTAGCACATCAGGTCAATATCAATACATCAACACATAGGTCTCAGCTATCAGAATGACAATATGCATGCCAATTGACAATTAGGACACATTCAGACAAACACACTTAGAGGTCACATCAGATGCAAATCACTGAACCAGTGTTTCCCCAACCCATTCTCAAACATCCACAACAGTTCATGTTTTCATGATCTCTTCTGTTTGGACATGTGTTGTTGTCATCAGCAAAGATAAATGATTAATCACAGGTAATGGGACAAGGAGTGATAAATTGTACAGCATGGAATAAGACCTGTCCTATTGGGGTGTATTGAGGCCAGGTTGGGAGAACACCACACCCAAACAACAAGATATGTATGTCTGAGGTAAAAAATATAACATGGGACATGTGGATATTGCATTTATTCTGAAATGAATGTCCAGCCCCTTGGATGGCAGATTGGTCTGCAACACTTTTGACACCATTGTGTTTCAGATATAGCTAGCATTCAACAGGTTGAGAGCACACTTCAGAACCTTGTGGCATGGTTTATTTGTGTGAGGCCTTCCCTGTGGTGCAGTTGCTTGATAAACTGTATTGCATATAAAATGAAAGTTGAATCTTAGTTTAGGGAGGAAATCTGTTCTCTGTATGAGTGGAGTCTGGGGTAGGGGTAGGTGAAAAGTGGTAAAAATTTCCTGCATGACTTTTTGCGAAAACTGGCTGATTTTTCTCTTTTTTTTCGCAAAAGTTTTCTCCTTTTCACCAATGCAAAATTTTGTTCCTTTTTGCCTATTTTACCAAATTTTTTGCCTATATTTCTTATGGGTACTACATAAGATAGCTCAGAGGCTGGTGAGATAGCTCAGTGGTAAATGCCCTGACTACAGAGCCTGTTCAAACCTCAAGATTGCAGGTTTGAATCCCAGCAGGGTTAACTCAGCCCTTCATCCTTCTGAGGTCAATAAATGAGTACTATTATTTGGGTAATAATAACATCTATTATTCAGCTGCCGATCTGGTTAATTCCAAGAGCGTGTGCTGAAAGCGCTTTGAGTCCCACTGGGAGAAAGGCGCTACATAAATACTATTTATTATTATTTCCTACTACAATATTACTTCTTCCGAGGGCTGTAGATTAGAAACAAGTGACTAAAAGTCAAAGTTGTGCGTCCTACAGGAACATATGCCTTTAAAAATGTGTTAGCATGCAGAGTGCATTTGTCCTTTGAGTACAACACTAATTTCCTGCTTAAGTGACACTGGCACATATTCACGATGATGACAATGTCAATTAATAACAAAGATAAAGTACAACCTACAATGTGCCAGATGTGCATTGTAGTGGTGGTGGTGAGGGACTGGCAGGTGAGGTGTGATTTGTGTATATATAGTTTTTACCATTGTCATGTTTGTGTCAAATAGCTATCCTCCTCAGATTATTGACACACATTATTTTCAGTCATAGCAGTGATCCCAAATGAGGTAGATGGTGACAACCTTTCTTCACATCACTCCTCCACCTTTTTATCTGTGTTGCTGTTAATATATTTGTCCTTGCTTTCTGCTACCTGATACTCAGATGGTATGAGATGTTGGTTCATTTTTAAGAATGTTAATCTCCCAACATTGCTGTTTGATAGCCGTGTCCTGTGGTCATTGACAATGTAACCAGTCACACCGAAAACCCTTTCAGACTCAACGCTTGCTGGAGGACAACTCAGGGTTTCCACTGCAGTATGTGTCAATACTGACCACACACTGCTTTGTTTGCCAGTAGTCCATGGGGTCATTGTTTCTGCCTAGAATGTAGCTATCCTTCAAGCATGCAGAAACCATCTCACATGTAGTGAGACCACTTCTAGGAGCTACAAGGTGTTTCTGTGTGTCAGCTACCAACCCATACTCAGGGAGCAAGCCACCACCATCATCACCACAATCACTGCCACCACCACCACCACCAATGGTGGATTTTTGCCTCCCCTGCTGAGACCCATGAATTGCCCTGTGTTCCGAATGGGATATTCTGGTTGATGATGTAGCTGCTTCTGCTGGTTGAAATGCTTTGCTGCCTTCCTTTTCACTATACTGTCTACTTGTTTTTTTGTGCCCTCACTTTGTCCCCCTCATTCTCCACAACGGAACCCTCCACTCGATCAATAATCATATCTTGATATTCTTTGACAGAATCTGATTCCTCAGAGAGCTGATGCTGATCGTCATGACTCTTTTTTGTGATGAACTGTTGATGGCCCTTTGGCAGAAATTCTGAAATGTTGTGTTTGTAGTGGGGGTTCAGCAAAGTGGCAGGAATGTATTTCTCATTGATTTTAATGGAACTTGTGCGAGGATCTTGTTCAAAGCATGCTAAAATGTCATTTACCAGCTGGTGCATGTCTTTGTTGTCATTATGGTAAGAATCCTCAGTCATGCTCCTCATTTTTTATGCAATAAAAATATCAGTGATACAATTTCACTAATTCCTGCCTCCTCAAAGGGTTTCAGCAGCTCACATACGTTGTACATAAGTTGCTATTGGCCAGGTGACAAAGAGGCTCCCTCCAAAGCCTTCCAGTTTTGCATGGTGTACTTGCTAATGGCCTTATTCTGCTTGTACAAACGTTCTAGCATGTACATGGTGGAATTCCACCTGGTAGGGACTTTTCAGCTGGTCATGGGGCAGGTTGTTACACTCTTATATGGAATATAGAGCATTGCATGCACTGTAGGAGCGACTAAAATGGGCACAGATTATGTGAGCAATAGTAACCCTCAGAGAGATGCTTACTATTGCCCACAGATTATGTGGGCAATAGTAAGCATCTCTCTGAGGATTTCGGATTCTGCCAGGAATTTGGTCACGACTAAATTTAGCACATGGGCAAAGTAGGGCACATATATCTGGAGCTGATGGTATACACCCAAGGGTACTTAAGGAACTTAGTTCAGTAATAGCAAGATCATTATACTTAATATCCATTGATTCACTTTCATCAGGCACAGTGCCCTGTGATTGGAGGAAAGCTGATGTAATTCCATTGTTTAAAAAGACAGCAAGATCCAAACCTGGAAATTATACATCTGTGAGCTTGACTTCCATAGTGGATAAGATACTAGAAGGGATACTAACTGACACTTCAGAACTATGTGAAGACAAACAATATTATTAGTAGGAATCAGCATGGTTTCATGAAGAATAGATCATGTCAGACTAATTTACTTGCATTTTATGAAAGTGTAAGTAGTAATTTGGACAGGGCAATTGCCCGCTTTGGGCGGTGTTATTTGTACATAGATGGAGAACTGGTTAAGTGATAGATGGCAGAAAGGGTTCAGTCCTGGGCCAAATTCTATTTTTTATTAATGATCTAGAAGTGGGAATTGAAAGTAGCATCTCAATTTTTTCTGATGACACTAAGCTATGTAAGGAAATACATACAGAGCTGGATATTTTTTCTCTGTAGAAGGATTTAGATAAACTGAGTGAATGAACAGAAAAGTGGCAGATGACATTTAATGATAGATAAAAGTAAGTTTATGCATTTGGGCTGTAGAAACAAACTTACTATATATACTCTAAATGGGAAACAACTTGGGGAATCCTCATTAGAGAAAGATTTAGGAGTAGTGATAGATGATAGACTTCACAACAGCTGCTGCAAGAGCAAATAGGGTACTAGGCTGCATAAAAAAATGTGTAGATGCAAGGGATGCTAATATTATTCTACCTCTGTATAAATCCTTGGTTAGGCCTCATCTAGAATATGGAGTACAATTTTGGGCACCAGTTCTTAAAAAAGACATTGTTGAGCTGGAAAGGGTGCAGAAATGTGCAACAAAACCGATAAAGGGATTGGAGGATCTGAGTTATAAAGAGAGGCTTGCCAAATTGGGTTTGTTTACATTAGAGAAGAGACGTGTAAGGGGTGATATGATTACCATTTACAAATACATTCAAGTTCAATACAAAGAACTAGCCAATTAATTATTTACACAAAGAGCTGAGCTAAGAACAAGAGGTCATCCGTTAAGACTAGAGGAAAGGCGCTTTTGACAAAGGCAAGGATTATTTACAGTAAGGGTGGTAAAGCTATGGAATTCTTTGCCTTGGGATGTTGTACTTGCAGATAATGCAACTGCTTACAAAAAGAGTAATGGATGCCTATCTAGCACAGGAGAATATTGAAAATTATGACAGACGGCTTCAAAGCAGATAGGATGTTCATCCAGGGAACTATCTGACTGCCATCTGGAGTCAGGAAGGGATTTATTTACCCACTTGGGGCTAAATTGCAAATTGCTCTAGAGGTCTTTTCTTCCGTCCTCTGGATCAACAGTGGTATTTTTGACATGGGCTGGACTTGATGGACGCATGTCTTTTTTCAGCCTCATCAACTATGTTACTACTGGTTTTAAAGCCCGTATACATGGGCCAATACTGGCGGCGCTGCAGTCATGCACAGTACTTACTGCCCAAACGCGCCACGGCTAATACAGAACTCTGTGGGCAGTCTGTACTGCGCATGACTGCAGCACACGCAGCCATCTCTACTGGGCATGACGGCTTCTGAAAAACAGAATTATAATATAGAATGTACTATGCCACCTATTCTCAAAGCAGCTATAATGTTGGAGCTGTTATCAGCAGACACAAAACCAACTTTTTAAGGAGTGGGGTACAAGTCATTTCTCTATCACATGCTCTACCTTAAGTAAAACATCTACAGCTTTGTGGGACTATCTCTCAAAACTCTGCATGCACAAGGTGGAGTGGTGATGATGTGGGCTATCCTTCTGCTGCTGCCTCCTATTAATCACACTATCAGAACCAGAAGCACAATTACTCTCTATCACCTAATGCTGTAAGCTAATGTTGTCCACTTTTGGTGCTGGGAGGGAAACCCAGTGAGCAGTCATGTAGTTTGTGCTCTGCCCACTTGTCCACATATGTGTTGTCTGGTGGATTTTCTTGCCATATGCACTTTTCAGCCCTTTGCCCACCACACTAACCACCTGCTTGTACAATTCAGGCACAGTCATCCTGGAAAAATAACTTAAGCTTGGGATATTCCAGTGTGGAGCTACACATGACATTAGTTCTCTGAAACCTCAAGTTTTCTACAAAAGAATATGGTAGCATGTCCACTGCCAACATCTTGGCAACATTTCCAGTCCACAGGCATACTTAGGGACTGTTTTTGTGAAGTTTTTGACTCCTTCCCAGGAACTCAGTCAGTGTGGGTTGGCAGGACATGGCAGTAGAACCCTAGAAATGTATTGCTTTAACAACATGACTAGAGGAAGTGGTGGCAGTAGAGGCAGCATGTGTGGGCAGTCTATGACTCTTGCCATCTCCTACAGCAAAGCCAGAGTCATCCTACTCCTCTGCAGCACAAGCCATAGGTGTTATTTGGAGTGAACTAACTGTTGGTAGTAGCACACTCTCTGACAACTAAATAACTTCACTGTTTCTTTTTTCTGCCCTAGAGCCCTGTGAACTTAGAATGCTTCTGCTGCTACTAGTTGCAGCATCTTTGGCCTGCTGATAGTGTGTCTCCCAGTTAGCCCTGTGGTTGTGCTTCAGGTGGGATTTCATAGAGGAGGTGCCTAGGTGCAAGGCTGCTTTCCCCCTGCGCACATGCTTTTTGTACAGACAACAGATAGCAACATGCTTAGCTTGAGGATCCTGAGTGAAGTTACTGTGGACTTCATGGACTGAGGGGTGCCTGAGGTGCTGCTGCTACTACTACTACTGGGGCTAGATGATGATGCAGTTCTTCTGCCACTACTACTAGGTGTCAAAGGTGCAGCACTTATAGCAGCAGCAGAGGCACTCATCATATCTAACATTGTGTATGTTAATAACCTGTGTTGATGTTGTTGCTGCTGCTGGGTACTCAAAGCAGGTTTGTGTGGCTGAGTGGGACTTGGACTTTGAAGAGGCGATGAATCTGATGATGACTGATAAGTTGACTGTATACTTCTTGATATCTTTGTTTGACCAGGGTCAGACTTTCCAATTGTTTTCTCAAACACTTTATAGACAGGCACAGTGCTCCTTTTCAGTGGTAGAAGATTCAGCCTTTGCCTTTCTGCTAACATTATAACCATGTCAACATGCTCACTCTCAGCTTAATCTGTAGTGTAGAAAAAGATAAAACAACTTAAAAGAAAAGAAAATCACAGATCACAATATGCTTCAACAAATGGTCATACAAAATAACCAATAAGTTAATTAAAACCAATGTCCATTAAGAACATGCTTGGAAAGACATTAAAATATATTGTTTAAATCACTAGTCAAACAGTTCGAGAGGATGATAACATTCAAGATCGAAGAAATGTGTGCTTGAGTTGTTCAACAACCACTCTCTGAATATTCCAGGATGAATATTGAGGGAATACTATGGAAGAGAGTATTCTGGGACAGAATTATGTGAATGTGAATATTGAGCAAGATGGCCCCTTACTTTCAGCTATTTTAGTATGTACTTCATATAATACACAAACCGGATGTCTGGTGTAGGTTGATGCTTACTTTATCCCCATGGTGGGTCTCTGCTTATTGCACACATACAGAGATCTGTCCGTTCGGTCCGCTCCCCCCGTTCCCTCTGGTTCTCTGCACTCTCCCTCTGGTGCACGGTATGATGTGGCCTCTCCTTCTATGTCAGAGTCTTTCATGTGCTGGTACAACGGCCTCTCTGCTTCAACATGTTTCGGCACCAAAAACGCTCCTTCTTCTGGAAGTTATATTGTCAGTGACTGCAGGACACTGCTATCAAGCAGCAATGTTGGGAGACTAACATTCTTAAAATGAACCTGCATCTCATACCCTCTGAGTATCAGGTAGTAGAAACCACATATGACGTATAAAGCCAGGACAAATATATTAACAGCAGCACAGACGAGTAGGTGTAGGAGGGATATGAAGAAGATTTGCCACCATCTACTCCACTTGGGACCACTGCTATGAGCAACAAGTAATGTGTGTCAAACATGATAATAGTAAAAACTATATACATACACAAATCACAACATATCTGCCAGTCTCCCACCTCCACCACTACAATACACATCTGTCACACTGTAGGATGTATTTTTTTTTTATATCTCTTGAAATCATCATGAATAAATGACAGTGTCATTTTAAATCTGCATGTTAATACATTTTACAAGGCATATGTTGCTGTAGGACTCCCAACTTTCAGCCACTGATTTGTAAACTACAGCCCTCAGAAGAAGTAATATTACACTGGGAAATGCAGTACCTATAAAAAATATAAGCAAGGAGAAAAATTTTGCAGAGGCGAAAAGGATCACAAAAAGAAAAACTCTGATAACTATTCAAAATATATGAGCACCGCAGGTTAAAAAATATATAGATACAAACAAAGAAATGTGCCTAGGGTGACACACTAACGAATATAGTATCATCCGTGTCACCACTAGCAAATTAACCCGTTTGGTGCTGGTGTGTAAGAAGGTTAAAACTTAACCTTTAATCTCTCATCATTACAATAAACCTAATAGTTGACGTTTAAAATGACATCAGCCAAACTGTTAAACTAGTTAGGCTGTGTAAATCCTAGTAAATAGGGCATTCCCCCAACGAGGTTAAAATTAGTCTTGTATTCTAAGTCTTCCTTTATTCTTGCCTCCTTCAGAATCTCCGTTTCTCTTATTCTGCTTCTATAAGGATACTATTGGCCCTTACGTGGTCTTAATGCTTCATACTCCTATCCGCTTATACCATTAAACACATGCATCAGATCTCCAGCTGTAACATAAATGTCCCCCTAAACGCTAATGGTTATGGTAATCTTATTAACAGTATTTGTGGATGAACACTGTGTTTGTGACGCTTCAAATTGTTTCATTTTCTGCATTGTACATTTTATGTATTTATGTATTTCTGTCTCTAAATTTCAATAAAATCCTTTAAAAAAATGAGTCTTGTAATATTCAATGCAGTGTAATTAACTGACCCTTTGCTTGGATAGAACAGGTAGGAAAAGTAAAAGTAAAGAGAGAGTCCTTGGAGCCTGTATCAAGAATAATACCGGCACTAGTATTACCTCCCGGGTCCGTCTATGACGTCACTGGTAACCGTCCCTATGGCTCAAAGGAGAAAATTAAAGAGATAGGACACCCTTTGAGTATGGGTGTAGAAATCGTTGCTAAATACTATTTACTATCTCAGAATCACAGCAATGTATATATCGTTAACCTCGTGGAGGAAATGTACCCCAGATAAACAACCCATGCGTTTTGCCGCTTGTATAGCAGCTTCGTAAGGGGAAAAGATTTCCGGAACCACCGGATGCCACTGTATTTAAGGCCTACAAACTAAGGCGGGCTGTATTATGTCATACTGGACACTCCCCTTACTTACACTGATTGGTTGATATTGACGAGGCTTATTCAAGTCCGTCTGAACTCAAGAACCATTGGTTAACAATGTAACCTCTTCATATCTTTGAAACGAAAATATAAAGTGAAACATCTTATGTACATCAAGCAAAATAATTATATTTGAACATAAGTGTCGGATCTGATACATGATTACAAATTCAATACACGCTGCCCATTTTGACTGTCGTATATGCCTCCTACAGAATCAATTGCAGCCCGATCTTACCTCCATGCCCGATAGATCGGAATCTTAAAATTGAAAAATAAAATGATATAGCCTCAAATATGCTATACTATGAACAACATTTGTATCCCAATGTAAGTGGTAAATAGCGTTAATCACTCTTAAAACAAAGTCATACATCAGATATATTGTCTGCTGCATTATGGGTATTGTAGTTCCAAAGCGATTACCATCTAAATAGCTCTCCAGGTTGAGGTATTAAGTACTTATATACTATGTATATATCCCCATGGGACACCCACTATAGACTGGATCAAAAGATCTTCCAGGAGATTTATAACACTTGATCAAAAACGGCACTAAATACATACACTTAAAGGACAGCTGTATCAGAGGATATTGCTTGTTAATGCTTATCCGAAGAAAGATACTATGTTTGAAGTTTGAAGAGATCATACTGTATGTTTACTTTATACATGAAAATAAGATTGTAACCACTAATCATATAGATCAAATCTTCTCAACACACTTGTAGCAGGAGTGTAGGAGACATGACATATCACTAAGATTTAGCTTTGCATTAATAAAGATGTTAAAACACAATGTGTGGACCATAACAAGTGTGCATTCTTTAAACAAAGTTAGTGTGACCATACTTGTCACTTAAATAATGATACCGTTTATAAAACACATAAATAAATAATACTCTCTTGTGAGGGTATTACACCCTTTTGATCAACACATTTCAATGAGTAATACAGTATTCAGACAAGAGAGGTGTTACTGTTGTATTACAAGTCCTACACTTTTACACCCTGTGTTTGTATTTATATTTGTATGTGGGCTCTTCTATTATCCTTTCTGAACGGTAAAAAAGTAAAGCCCTCCTTGAGACCCCTAGGAGCTTTTGTGCCTAAGTTAAAAATCCAATATGCTTCAGATCTTAAAAGCATTTTATCAATGTCACCTTTCCTTTCATTTAACTCAAAATGTTTGATACCCTTAAAAGAAATTACCGTCGGGTCACCATTATGGACTCGATTAACATGATTTGCTATGGGCTTGTCTCTCTTGTTCCTTATGTCTCCCTCATGCGCAAGGATACATTGTCTCAGTTGTCGTTTTGTCTTCCCAGCACATCTAATGCCACATTTACATGTCATAAGGTATATAGTCCCTGTAGTCTTACAACTGATAAATTGACAAATTTGAAGTTAATCTGGTTCCATCAAGTCTCCAAAAGTCTTGCTTTTGGACATATAGGGACAAGCTTGACAGTCAGAACATGGATAAGAACCAACTAACGTGGATTTTAACCAAGTACCAGTTGGTGTTCCTCTATAGTGGCTATTAGTCAGTATGTCCTTCAAGTTGGGTCCCCTTCTATATGTCACACTGGCATAATTTGCTAAAACTTGTTTAAAGTCAGGATCCATTATCAAAATTGGCCAATGTTTATTAAGCATTTGTTTCTCTCGGGAATGTGCTTGATAAAAAGTACTAATAAACAGTATCTTCCATGGATCTCTGACATCTTTAGAAAGGGGATGTAGCAGATCTTCCCTATTGGACCCCAAGGTCCTTTGATAAGCTCTTTTGAGACATTTATTACTATCACAGTGCCTGTGATCCTCCTGTCACTCTCGCTTGTGGCACACTCTGATTTGCTGAGTTGGTTTGGCCCGCCCCTGATGACCTTTTTATGCCTGGCCTGGACACCTGTCAGATGCCCTTTCGTGGTGTTTCTGAGCCAGTCTTGCTGTTGCTGTGTTCCTGCATTCCAGATTCTTGTGTACCGACTTGGCCTGTCCTGACTACGCTCCAGTGTTCCTGATCGTGATTGACCCGGCTTGTCTGCGAACCACCTCCGTTTCCTGACCTGGCTCGGCTGACGTTCCTGCTCGTGTGTGACCCGGCTTGTATGAGAACCTCCTTCGTGCTATGACCCAGCCTGGCTGACTTCCTGCTTCGTGATCGACTATGGCCTGTTCCAGTGTCTTGCCCATTCCTGTTGTCGCCGCCGCGACATTCTTCTTCTGCTGTTGCTGTTTGCCCAGCTGCCATGTAATCACCTCATCCTTGTGTTGCCCTTGTTCAGTGCAGAGTTCAGTGCTGATTTGCAGAGCTGTGCTTCCTTCACTGAGCCTCCGTATGCTTGCAGAGCTCCGATACCATATTGAGCCTTCTGGTGTTAAACGTGCATTTTAACCCTTGCTGAGCTGCTTTACTCCCGCAAGCCTTCATTCCCCGGTATAGAGCCTTACTCGCTGTGCTACAACTGCCGAGTCGGCCGCTTGTGGACGGCGACTCATTCGATACAACTGCAGAGTAGTCACGTTAAGCTGGTCCGGTAGGGTGCCATTGGCTCTTGGTCTCACGTTAAGTTTACCGGTGGACTCTGTTGTGGCTTATTGGCTCAGTTGCAGCAAAGGGCAGGCTCTAAGCTCTAGCAGGTTCCCGTTGGTTTACGCCCGTGGGGGCTATTGGCTCAACTACCACTAGCGTTGGTCTCCGGTTTACGCCCGTGGGGGCTAATTGCCAGCTCTTGCATTTCAGGCTAGATCTAGTCACGCCCGTGGGGGCTACCTGCTCTGGCACTTGCAGAATCAGTTGTCACAGTGGGCACGCCCGCGGGGGCTATTTCGGGTCACTGTTCTGCTGAATCCGCTACTGGTTACAGATTGGCTACAGCATCCATACCTTTGGAACACTGTGTTGGCTACACCTACCCAGCACCTCCTATTACCACCTTGGGCATGCCAAACCTCCACATCTGAGACTGACTGATTACTGCAGTTAACCCTTTTGTGACTGTATACCATTATCTGTTCCTAGATGTGTGTGTTGCATTATCCTATGAACTGAGCCTTTAGGTTCTACCTGTCATTACAGTTTTATTATTTCTCTGATGCCTGTAGAGGGCGATCGTTTGCTTTATTTTTTATTCAATAAAATTGTGTTTAATTTTACCAACTGGTCTGAGTGTCCTGAAAAACCGTTACAATTACTATATCCATGGTCCTTAAACCGCACTTTCAGTTTAGCTGCTTCTTCTATAAAGTCTGTATCCGTTGTACAGAGTCTTCTCAGCCTCAGATATTGACCCATAGGGATACTCCTAATCAGAGTCTGTGGGTGATTACTAGAGGCTTCTAACAGACTATTGGTAGCTGTGGGCTTGTGGTATAGAGTTGTCTCAATGATATTATCACTGCCCCTTTAAATCATTATATCCAGGAACGGCATGATATATCGATCAATATTGATGGTATTTAAATTAATAGCAGTGATAAACTCATGAAATAGCTGCTCTGAGCATGTCCATATCAGCAAGATATCATCAATATATCTCAGCCAGAGTATATTGTTCCATGGTATCAGCTAAAATGATAGTATCCTCCCACCCGCTCCCACCTATACCAATATTTACCTAGGCTGGTGGGAGGATACCATCATTTTTGCAGATACCATGGAACAATATACCCAGCATATTTCTTGCTGATATGGAGCAGCTATTTCATGAGTTTATCACTGCTATTAATATAAATACCATCAATTTAAAAGTGACAAGTAATGTTGATCAAGTAGGGGATCAGCACACTGGCCCAAAGCAGAGATGGACAAAGTGGTGACAATCATGTTGATTGACTGTTTAGCCTTGCTCCATTACAAAGCAGGGATTGCTAATTTGAACAGCACATTAATTAAAAATATTGATTCACTGAAAATAATAGGTTAACTAAATCTTATATTCTGCTTTACGGAATGGGCCATTACTAAGACTGCTTATTTTATTTTCCTGTCAGCATCACTAGAATAAGTAAATCTGACCATAAGCATGAGGAGAACAGATTAGAGCTGGTACCGTCTTAGCTGTAGAAATACAGGAGGCAAATATAGTAGTTGATACCTTTATTAGCTAACTAAGCAGATTTAGGATGCAAACTTTCAAGGTCTCTTGAAATGTCTCTTCCTCAGGCATGTTATACAGATAAATATGAAAACATCTGTCTTAAATACAAATACACATTGCATTGTTTAGAATAGAAATCAGATAAGAAAACTAAGTTGTCGGGCTATTTATATGAAGGTATCCAAAGGGTTAAAACAGAGAACCACTCAGGTTGGATTTCTTCACTTAAATAGACAATTGACAATAAAATAATTTGAGAACTTTATCTTTAATATGTATTGACATGCTACTTCAAAGTAACGAATTGATCACAAGAATCAATCCTTCATATTTGTGCAAAAATATATATATTTTATTAAAATACAATATATATACAAGTATCAGCAACAATGAAATATATAAGTGATTAGCAATTATAAAAGGTACACAGAAAATCAAACCACACTTATTATCATAAAGATTACCAGCGGTGCAAGGGTTAACCACACATAGGTATATTCAGAGGTAAAATATCAATTATTGCATTCAGCAGCATAGAACAGGTTAATTGATTGTTACAATTAATATAATACAGTTGGCTGCAGGGTCTCTTAATACCTCTGCCCCAGAAACTGTATAGACTATGCCAATTATGATGTAAGGGGTATTGTGAGATGAATTAAATAATTCCTCTAACAATTCCTTGTATCATATATCAATAATAATCAAATTTAGGGAATAACTGGAATAAAATCCCAGATTAAATCACTATAATTTAATTATCTACTGAATTCAATATTGAATACCTCTGAATAAAATATATATTGCAATTAATATAGTCAATCAAAATCACACAAATAATCTACTTAAAATTACTTCATGCAACATTTATCATAATTATGACTACAACAACATATATATAAAACCTATAGGCACTCCAAGGGTTAATCCACACGTTTAAAACAAATGCCACACCCAGAAGTTATTTTGTCTATTGAGTTAACCTTCCAATTTACAAAATATAAGCCTAGCATATATACAGAGAATTCCAAAGAAAACACCACTAACAACAGACAAATAGCGGTTAAAGGGTTAATAACTGGATTCAACGAATATCCTATATCAAATCTTAACTATTATAATCTTCCCAGAACCACAAAATATTACTCTAGGAATACCAAGACTTATATTAGCTAATATAAATAACCCACGCTATATACTGTATTACACTGACTGGCAACTTATAACATTTCCCAATAGATATATATATATAGATTCTATTACTTCCAGAATTTAATAGCTAAATCTAGCTTATTATAAATTATCCCAAATGGTTGGCCAGTCCACTTAAGACAATTATAAAACTAAGTTTCTTCAAACAGAAGAAAAATTATGAAATTCTGGATTAAATGAATCTAAATGAATAAATGATATAGTTACCAATCAAAGTTTCTTTGTATTTCTCTGTGAGATGGCAGGATCAGGAATTTAATCAGCAAAGCCTTCTTTTGTCAGGAATTTCAGGAGTTGAAGGACCTCTTTTTCAGGAAGTGAAGCCTTTCTTTTTCAGGAGGTTCAGTCCCCCAACTAAGAGTATCTTACATAGTAACATAGTAACATAGTAGATAAGGCTGAAAAAAGACATGCGTCCATCAAGTCCAGCCCATGCCAATAACACCCCTGTTGATCCAGAGGAAGGCAACAAAAAAGCCCTCTGGAGCAATTTCCAATGTAGGTGTGTGTGTGAGTGTGTCAAATAGTTCCCCGGCTCAATATCCTATTTGCTTTGAAGACATCTGTCATAACTGTCAATATTGTTCTGTGCTAGATAGGCATCCATTGCTTTTTTGAATGCAGTTACATTATCTGCAAGCACAGCATCCCGAGGCAAAGAATTCCATAGCCTTACCGCCCTTACTGTAAAGAATCCCTGCCTGTGTTTTAGTCGAAAGCGCCTTTCCTCAAGTCTTAATGGATGACCTCTTGTTCTTAGCTCAGCTCTTTGCATAAATAATTCATTGGATAGTTCTTTGTATTGGCCTTGAATGTATTTGTAAATGGTAATCATATCACCCCTTAGACGTCTCTTTTCTAATGTAAACAAACCCAGTTTGGCTAGTCTCTCTTTGTAACTCAGATCCTCCAATCCCTTTATCAGTTTTGTTGCACGTCTCTGCACCTTTTCCAGTTCAGTAATGTCTTTTTTTAGAACAGGCGCCCAAAATTGTACTCCATATTCTAGATGAGGCCTAACCAAGGATTTATACAGAGGTAGGATAATATTAGCATCCCTTGCTTCTACACCTCTTTTTATGCAGGCTAGTACTCTATTTGCTCTTGCAGCAGCTGAGTGACTCTGCACACTGCTGTGAAGACTATTGTCTATCAGTACACCTAAATCTTTCTCTAATGAGGATTTCCCAAGTTGTTTCCCATTTAGAGTATATGTAGCAAGTTTGTTTCTACAACCCAAATGCATAACCTTACATTTATCTACATTAAATGACATCTGCCACTTTTCTGCCCATTCACTTAGTTTATCTAAATCCTTCTGTAGGGAAAAAACATTGAGCTCTGTATGTATTTCCTTACATAGCTTAGTGTCATCAGCAAAGATTGAGATTCTACTTTCAATTCCCACTTCTAGATCATTAATAAACAAATTAAAAAGCATTGGGCCCAGGACTGAACCCTGCGGTACCCCACTTATAACCCTAGACCAATTTGAAAAAGTTCCATTTACAACAACTCTCTGCCATCTATCATTTAACCAGTTCTCAATCCATGTACAGATACCACCACCCAAACCGAAGCCTTTTAATTTATGCAGTAACCTGTTGTGAGGCACTGTGTCAAAGGCTTTTGCAAAATCCAAGTATACTACATCAACAGCAATTCCCCTGTCCAAATTACTACTCACTCTTTCATAAAATGCAAGTAAATTAGTCTGACATGATCTGTTCTTCATGAAACCATGCTGATTCCTACTAATGATATTGTTTGTCTTCACATAGTTCTGAATACTATCAGTTAATAACCCTTCTAGTATCTTACCCACTATGGAAGTCAAGCTCACAGGTCTATAATTTCCTGGTTTGGATCTTGCTCCCTTTTTAAACAATGGAACTACATCAGCTTTCCTCCAATCACAGGGCACTATGCCTGATGAAAGCGAATCAATAAATATTAAGTATAATGGTTTTGCTATTACTGAACTAAGTTCCTTAAGTACCCTTGGGTGTATACCGTCCGGTCCAGGCGCTTTATTCACTATAACCCTTTCCAGTCTCTTTTGGACCTTGTCCTCAGTAAGCCATGTAGATGTTGGAGGAAATTCCATGGTTTTGTCTGTTTGCCCATAGCTTGTCATTTCTGCTTCCTTTGTATATACTGAAGCAAAGAACGTATTTAGGGTCTCAGCCATAGCTTTATCCTCACTAATCAATTCACCTGTTTCAGTCCTAAGAGGACCAATATCAACCTTAACTTTTTTGTTGTTAATATACTTGTAGAATTGTTTAGGGTTTTTCTTGCTCTCATTTGCAATGTTTCGCTCATTTTCTATTTTAGCTAGCTTAATTGCTTGTTTGCAAATTTTATTACATTCTTTATATTTTTTAAATGATGCATCTGACCCATTTGACTTAAACAGCTTAAAAGCCTGCTTTTTATTTCTCATTTCCCTGCTAACCACATTATTAATCCACATTGGTTTTGCTTTACTTCTCTTGTGCTTATTCCCCAATGGTATATATTGACGTGTATATTTGCCCAAGAGCATTTTAAATACATTCCATGACTCTTGTGCATTTTTATCTTTGAAAATTACATCCCACTGGATATCCTTTAAAGCTTCTTTTAACTTTGTAAAATTAGCCTTTTTGAAATTGAATGTTTTGGTTAAACTCTTGCTATTGGGTTTCTCATAACAAACTTCAAAGGATACAATATTATGGTCACTGCTGCCCAAATGTTCCCTTACCTGCACACTGTTTACAATGTCAGAATCGTTTGAGAGCACTAGGTCAAGCAAGGCCTCTTTTCTAGTTGGCTCCTCTACTAGTTGGGACATAAAATTATCATTTATCATACTTAGAAAAATATTTCCCTTTGTTGTGCCTGAAGTCATATTGCTCCAGTCAATTTCAGGGTAGTTGAAATCTCCCATTATAATTACCTTTGCTGACCTAGCAGCCTTTTCCATTTGCAGTAAAAGCTGGGCTTCCTCCAACTCCCCAACATTAGGTGGCTTGTAGCAAACCCCCACCAATATCTTTTTATTATGTGTGCCCCCAGTGTGTATTTCAACCCACAAGGCCTCTACCTTTTCATTGGACCCTTCATTTATATCTTCCCTTAAACTAGGTTTTAAGGCCTGCTTTACATATAGGCATACCCCTCCTCCCCTTTTATTAACCCTGTCCCTCCTAAAAAGTGAATAACCCTCTAGATTGACTGCCAAGTCATACGTATCATCTAACCAGGTTTCAGACACTCCAATCAGATCATACTGCTCATGTACTGCAATCATTTCTAGTTCCCCCATCTTACCAGCCAGACTGCGAGCATTTGCATGCATACATTTTATCTTTTTGCCATTCTTAAAGATTTCATTCTTTTTCAGATGTATTTGTCTTTTATCAGGCTGTAACAATGGCAACTCCCTATTAGCTGAACTAGCCCATTCCCCCTCTCCACCCCCATGACCCTTCTCTAATCCCATTCCCTCAATTATACTATCTTCCCCAGCCTGTGTTGCAGCTCCCTCCCCCCCCCTTTCTAGTTTAAAGTCTCCTCCAGCCTTCTAACCATCCTATCACCCAGCACCGTGGCCCCCCTTCCACTAAGGTGCAATCCATCACTACTATAAAGATTGCTCCCAAGGGAAAAGACTGACCAGTGCTCTAGGAACCCAAACCCCTCCTGCTTACACCAAGTCTTTATCCACGCATTTAACTCCCTAATCTCCCGTTGCCTTTCTAATGTAGCGCGTGGCACAGGTAGAATTTCAGAAAATACTACCTTAGAGGTCCTCTGCTTAAGCTTATATCCTAGGTCCCTGAAATCATTCTTAACGGACCTCCATTTTCCACTGACTTTGTCATTAGTACCAACATGTACCATGACAGCCGGGTCATGCCCAGCCCCTCCCAACAATCTATCAACCCGATCAGCCACATGTCGAACCCGAGCTCCCGGGAGACAGCAAACTGTACGATTGTGGCGATCTTGGTGACAGATTACCCTGTCTGTCTTCCTAATAATAGAATCCCCTACCACCACCATCTGTCTAGGTCTGCCTGAGTCCTGGATCCCATCCGTGCTAGAGGGGCTGTTCACTCGGCTGTTAGAGAGAACAGTCCTCTCCAGCAAAGACATTCCTGTGTCAGCATCCCCAACATCATTACTCAATGTAGCAAATCTGTTAGGATTAGTAAACACAGGAGTGTCCTCCCTATTTCTCTGTCCACCCCCCTTGCTATGTCTAACTGTAACCCATCTGGCTACCTGCTCTTTCTTTGTGCAGTCTCCACCCCCAGAACTACCTACCACCGCTTCCTGCTGCTCAGTCAGCAGAACCCTCTCAAGATTGTCCGTCTTTCTCAATGTTGCAACCTGCCCCTCCAGATCTCTAATACGAGCTTCCAGAGAGACCACTTGCTCACATCTGCCACAGAGGTATGCACCCTGGAACGGTTGTTCCAGGTGTGCAAACATATGGCAGTTTGTGCACTGAGTTAAATGGACAATCATGCTACCACTCATATGTGCCAGTTACCACAAGATAAAAAGGCAGGCAGGCAAAAATAGCTGCACAATAAGTTTGATAAATGTGTTCCCCTGTGTAACCCCCTGTCTTTGAATTCCCCTGTTTTAAATTCCCACACTTACCACACCTCTGCACTTGCACACTGAGGCAAGATTCACACGTTCAAGTATTCACTATGTATCTGCTATATAAGCCAGGAATCCACCAATTACAAACACAGCAATTAGTCACTCCCACCACACCAGACTTCTTGCATTATATTGACAATTTTTGCCTTATCAGTAATCCCCACCTTTGTCTGATGACTGGACAAAGATCCATCTCATTATACCGTGACATCACCAGTCAGACCTGATTGGATACTCATATCTTATGCTAATCAAATATAAACAAAAACATTATGAGTATTTTTAAAATATAAAGGCTGCAGGTGGCGCTATTACTCTATATTAGAGTTTTACATGTGGCAGATCAGATGGCTTTCGTCAAGACTGAGAGATATCATAAGGTTATCAGAAATCCCATAAACATGACATTTTGCTATGTCTTTCACATAAAGGAGTGTTTTTCTCATAAGATAACACTAAGAATGTCTAGCAAAAACTCACTTTATCACCATAAATGTCAATGAGTTATTTCTCCCTCATAGAGGCCCCTGAATATTTTAACAGGAGATAATATGAACACATTTTAAACAGAATTTGAGCTAATTTCTACAATTAGAATTAACCCTGTATGCTCCCCCAGGACAAAGTCTCTGACAAAGTCCAGACACATACTATGATCATTCAATGGTAAATTGCAGTCTTCCTCTGAGAAGTTATAAGTATTTATGAACCCAGTGGGACTGTTGGAAAGGTTAATCCACAATGTGATAATGTGACAAGAATTCTCTGTCTTTATTTAAACCATAATTTATAGCATTAAATTTCAACATTAACTTAACCTCCCATACTTTCTGTCCCTCTGAGTGCAGAACAGTCCCATCAGTAATGTCCCTGACCGTGTGTCCATTTTGGCAAAAATGTTCTTCCACTGGTGTCTCTGTCTTTTTGTTGTTAACAGTGGATCTGTGGGAATTAAACCTTTTATATAATGGCTGTCCAGTTTCACCCACATAAAGAGCTGTGGGGCATTTTGCACACATGATGAGGTATATTACATTGGATGATTTGCAGGTGAAGGTACCATTGATCTTATGCATTAGCACGAGGTGCACTGAAATCTAGTCCCATATAGTGGCCTGTGTGGAACAGAATGTATTCATTTCCATCTTCAGCTGATATATTTTAATAAAGAAATAAATAATTTTTTATACTAATCTTATCAACTTCACTGCCACAGGGGTGTGCAACACACATTCCTGTAGCACTGAAAGGGTAAAAGGAGTGTATTTGCTAGTGCTGTCTCTGTTCTCCAGCAGAGAAAGCAAACTGTCCTCTGGCTCCACAGAGATCTACAGGGAGATACCAACATCTCCAACCTCAGGTTAGCAAAATTGGGTCTGTGCACTCTGACAGCAGAGGCAGCTATAAGAGCTTAGTGCATATTGCAAAATGGCACATTTGCATATAACCACACCCACATGAGCATGGAAATGGCTCATTAAACTGAATTTCCTTAAGTAAATGACTCATTGTCGATGTAGTCAGTGCAAACATCCTAAATCTGTGGAAGGCATGGTGGATTCATGACTATTTTTGGACATTTTATGTTGTATTTACAGGGGAATAATAGCAAAGTAACTAAATTAATAGAACAAGGGGTGGATGGGCAGCCATACTGAATGGACGCACTTCTACACAGCTCCGCTATAATATAAATAATCTGTTACACTTTGGCTAGCTACTGCAATGCTTTGTACCCTACAAGACCGAGGCTACTTATATTTACTTATATTTCCTAGATTAGAGCGACTTTGCACGGCTCGCGGCCTAGGCGCAAGCCGTGGACTCGCATATTTGTTTTACTGTAGAGCAGCGCTCGAAGGCTTGCCCGCAGTCTTGCTTCCAAGTACCTTGCCTGCATACACGGATTATAGGAGAGTGATCTTCGGTATACTGGATTCCCCTGATCCTCTGACGTAGCAGCGAGGCGGCTTTGAAAGGCATCTTGGGACCAACTTTAACCAAGTATTTGGCTGCAGCATCTGGGGCCTCAGAAAGGCTGTCTGCTGAAATTGCTGTCCTATACTTGTGGAATCTCTGCAGTGAGTAGTCCTACTAGCGGTCTTACTTGGCGGATCTGGTCTATAACTGAGGTCTCCTGGCCCTGGCCTGCCCCCTCCTCAGTCCCTTCTCAGTTTCTTCCCATATTTAGAGCACCCTCCTGTTTGTTTTTGTTTTCTTTCCCTTCCCTGGTGCCCTTCTTCCCCTTTCCATTAGGCCTTCATCAACGACCAACTGTATTTTAACTATTCTCGGTGTGCTAGGCACCACAGAGTATACCCTGGACCTAGGGGCCAAGTTTTCCTGACATCCCACATTTATGTTGTGGACGCCACTGGGAAGCCCATATTTGCACTACTTGGTCTTCTGCTGTATAAACTTGTGATTGCTCACCCCCCCCCCGTTTGATTCTTTTCCTATATTTGTACCCCTCATAGTAACATAGTAAATTAGGTTGAAAAAAGACACAAGTCCATCAAGTTCAACCTTCGCTTCATATCTCAGTAACTAAGAATTTTATAGCTTTCCTGCTACCAATTAAATTAGTCTTTATCAGACCTTCCTGATCTGCCTACTGATAAACAGTATAACTCTGTATGTTCCCTTTTGAAAGAAATGTATCTAATCTTCTCTTAAATGTGTCCATTGTATCTGCCATAACTACCTCCCTGGGCAATGAATTCCACAATTTGACAGACCTTACCGTAAAAAAACCCTTCCTCTGCTGAAGTTTAAACCTCCTTTCCTCTAATCTCAAGAGGTGTCCCCTGGTCACCTGAGCAGGCCTTGGAATAAATAGCTCACCGCAGAGATCCTTGTATTGACCTCTCATATACTTGTACAATGTGATAAGGTCTCCTCTTAGTCGTCTTTTCTCTAGAGTAAATAAACCAAGTTTGTTTAGTCGTTCCTCATATGTCAAGTCCTCCATTCCCTTAATTAATTAAGGGAATGTATTTTTTTGAAGACCTCTGGTACTTTTTTCTAAGCCTAGAGGATTTCACATTCACTACCATCAGGAGGAGTCACTTGAGTAATTGCATCTCACCAGATATTTAATCTCTTCTACTATTCAAAATACTGAATCAACGCCCTGTTTGTTATTTTTTCACTTAAGTGTGCTCCCCTGCCTTTCCCGTGTATATTTGGAGCTCGTACAATTCCACTTGGAAGTGATAGGAGTCTGGAGTGTTCTAGAGACCACAGTCTTCGGTGATGGCCTTATCTCTTCTCCTGCTGTTAAGATTGAGCTCAACAATGCCTAAATTATAAGGTCTGGTGCTCCTTTCTGCAAAATACTCGCTGCTCATGACCCCGACTCTTCGGATCTGTGCTTCGACTTCTTGCTACCTACTTATGTAAGCTTGATGTTGAGTTCGCCATGGTCAAGAAATAGACAGATTACAGAAGAAGATTAAGTAAATTTTCCAGGAAGGCTATGGTGGATGAGGAAATGGCAGCCTTGATGGAAACACCCTCTGCCTCTGCATCCCCTGCGTATCTCTCTGCCTCAGGGAAGGCCTCTACTTCACAGTTCACATAAATAATGGAGGCCATAGCTCAGTGTCAGGTGGCCTTGACCAATAAAATTGACTCAGTACAAGTGGAAATTAACCTGCTAAGAGCTGACCAACAAAACATGCGAGAAAATATAGGCGATTTACTTCAGCGGATGTCAACTGTAGAAGACACCCTTACACCAGTTGTTAAATTTGTAGTGGCCTCGTCCAATCTCTCTATTAAATTGACTGACTTAAATGCTAACCATATTTTCTTTAAGTCACATAACCTGTTTGAAAACAGGGATAAAGCTGGCAGGCTGATGGCCCTACTGGTTAGGGGCAAAAGGGGTTCATCTCATGTTTCTGCAGTATTCAATGACCAAGGTGAACTTGTGTTGAATCCTGTCGGCATCTTGGATCAATTTGCTTTCTTTTATAAATCTCTATATCAGTCCAGGACTACTTGGACAGATGCCCAAGTTGATGAATATCTCGCCAGTTGTACTTTACCTACTCTGTCTTTGAACGACAGACAAATGTTAATTTCCCCTATCCTTCTAAGGGAGGTAATTGAAGCCATTCAATCTTTGCCGACGGGCAAGACCCCTGGAAGGGATGGTCTTCCGGCCGAATGGTATCACACATTTGCCGACATACTTAGTCCACACCTGCTCAATACCTTTTATGATGCCCTCGAGAGGGGGAAACTACCAGACTCCTTTATGGAGCTGTCTAATGTTATTCTGCCCAAACCAGGTAAAGACCCAAAGTACTGTGAATCCTATAGTCCTATCTCTCTCCTGTTGACTGACGTTAAAATATTGGCTAAGGTGTTGGGCCGGCGACTGAATATAGTGATATCCTCCCTGGTGCACGAAGATCAAGCAGGATTTATCCCAGGCAAGTCTACCGCACACAATTTACGACGCTTATATACCCATTTGCAGATTACACATTCTAACCCTGGCAACAGGATATTAGCTTCTCAAGGCATTTGATTCCATGGAATGGAATTTTCTCTGGGGACTGGTCCAGAGGTTTGGATTTGGTTCCACTTTTATCGATTGGATACTACTTCTTTATACTTCACCCAGGGCAAGGGTACTAATGGAAGGTTTGATTTCAGAGGACTTTTCCTTACACAGGGGCATAAGGCAGGGATCCCCCCTATCTCCGGGTCTCTTTGCAGTTGCAATCGAGCCCCTAGCTTTGTTAATAAGACAGAATAGGGATATTCGAGGGTTGGTTGTAGGCCAGAGAGAAGATCGCCTTATACGCAGGTGATATTCTGTTTTTTCTAGGAGACTCCAATACCTCTCTTTCTGCTGCATTTAGATTGATAGATCTCTTTGGGTCCTACTCAGGCCTTTGAATTAATTGGGGTAAGTATTCTCTTCTTCCTATTGACAAATTAACGGAGGAGACAGCTTTGGCTGATACTCAGATGCAGTGTGTGGAAAAATGTGGATATTTGGGGATACAGATAGCAGCTTCACCTCAGACATTTCTAGAACACAACCTCCTTCCTGTTCTGAACTCGTTCAGAGACAAAACGCTAAGCTGGATGCACCTCCCACTGAACTTGATAGGACGATCTAATCTGGTGAAAATGATCTTTCTTCCGAAATTTTTAAATGTCTTCCAATATTCTCCAATTTGCATCCCGAAAAGGTATTTTAAAATAATAAATGAGATTATGAGATGATTCATATGGGGCAGCCAATGCCCTCGGATTAGCCTCTCGACCCTGATGCGGTCGAAGGACGGGGGGGGATCTCTCTGCCAAATTTCAGGTTATATTACTTAGCATCTCAGTGTCAATATGGGTTGGCGTATATAGATCAGTGTACAACACATTCCTTTATGCATATAGATAGGGAACTCCTGCAATCGGGAGCGGAACTGAATCACATCTTGGTGTTAGGTCCAAAAGCGAGCCGAGTACTGTCCTTGCTGGTTCAGGCTTTGTCAGATGCCTGGATGGAGCTGCAGGTGATTGTGGGATTCTGGGCCACTAATCCTGAGACACTCCTTTGGGGCCCGGCGGGGCTGCCTCAGCTTCAGGGTCTAGAGTTTGGCATAGTGGGAGGCATGGGGTGTTAGGACCATGTGGCAGTTGTACCATGACAATGTGCTCCATTCATTTGAACATTTTCATGTGGAATACGGAATTCCAAACTCCATGTTTTATTCGTATTTGAGATTACGTCACACCTTAAGGGACTATTGGCAGTGCAGAGGGCCAGAAGTGGCCGTCTTCCCACTATTGTATCTTATGGAAGTCAGGCAGCTGAGAGGGCCACTTTCCTTTATTTATAAATGGACTGAAAGCAGGACGGATAATGACATGAAGCATGTGAGGCACAAATGGGAGCTAGATTTAGGCCAGCTCGAGGACTGGGAATGGGCAGAGGCATGTAGGGCTTTGTCACAGGTTCAGATTACCACTAGACACCAACTGATTCAAATAAAATTCCTACACCGTACTTACTACTCACCTGTTCGCCTTCATCAAATGGATAACTCACTCAGTAAATTCTGCCATAGGTGTAGGGATGTGGAGGGCATGTTTTTACATATGGTGTGGACATGTCCACGGCTGCAGGACTTCTGGAGAAATGTGACTGATGCTATTGCGGAGGTGCTAGAGAGACCAATACCTTTTACACCTAAATTCTGCTTGTTTTCCATTTTCCCTGAGAATACTGGTGGGGGCCCTGTGGGTAGCCTTCTTAAAGAACTTCTTGTCATGGCTCGTAAGGTGGTGGCTATTCACTGGATGGCAGACGGGGCTCTGACTCGCAGGCTGTGGCTTGATCTAGTGGCCAAAAATGTACCGCATTACAGATTAGTACACCTACGTAGGGGCAACCTTCATAAATTTGATAGGATCTGGGGACAGTGGTAGAGGGGTTGGATACAGGCTTTGGGGGTTGTGATGATACTATTGAGGCAGGCTCTGGTGGCAATGATGTGTTTTGTAGCTCCTGGGTCTGAGAACGATTGAATTTTTTTCTTTCTGGTGTGGCAGATGGGCTGTGGGGGGTGGGTAGAGAGAGCTAGGGTAAAGGGGCGGGTGGGTATTCTGTACTTAGACTGTTGGGTGGAGGGTGGTTTTTTGCAGATGATACAAAGATATGCAATAGGATAGACATTCCAGGGGGAATAAGCCAAATGAAAAATGATTTAGGTAATTTAGAAGAATGGACAAGAGTGTGGCAGCTGCAGGTTAATGTTGATAAATGTAAAATAATGCACTTGGGACATAAAAATCCAAAGGAAAAATATACTATTGGTACTGTGCTGTCAGAGACAACAGAGGAAAGGGATTTGGGAGTAATTATTTCTAATGGCTTATAGGTAGGCAGGCAATTTAATAAAGCAGCAGGGGAATGCAAGCAGGGTGCTGGGTTTAATAGCTAGGGGCATTAGTAGCAGAAAAAGGGAAGTGGTTATAATACTCTAAAGATCTCTAGTTAGACCTCACCTAGAGTTTTGTGTGCAGTACTGGAGACCCCATCTCCAGAAGGTTATAGATACTCTAGAGAAAATTCAGAGAAGGGCTACTAAAATGGTGACAGGTTTACAGGAAAAGACATTTCATGATAGACTAAAGGATCTGAATATGTATAGCTTGGAGGAGAGAAGAGAGAGAAGATATGATGGAAGTACTTTTCAAAGGAGTAAAAATGTCAGGACAATAGGCCATAGTCTAAAATAGTCTAAAAATAGAGGGACACAGGTTTAGACGTAATGTAAGAAAGTTTTACTTCACTGAAAGGGTACTAGATAAGTGGAATAGTCTACCAGCAAAAGTGGTAGAAGTTAATACAGTGACATAATTTAAGCATGCATGGGATAGGCATAAAGCTGTCCTTAACATAAGAAAAGACCAAGGATCAAAAAAGGTTTAAGGTTTTTACAGTAGGAAAATGGGTAAACTAGATGGGCCAAATGGTTCTTATCTGCCGTCAGATTCTATGTTTCACAGATGACACTAAATTATGCAGGGTAAATTAATTCAGAACAGGATATTTTCTCTTTACAGAGGGATTTACATACAATATCAGATTGGTCAAACAAATGGAATATGAAGTTTAATGTGGGGAAGTGTAAAGTCATGCATTTGGGAGGAAATAATCCCAAGGTTACTTATGAATTTAATGGAATTATTTTAGGGGACTCCTTGCTAGAGAAAGACCTGGGTATCCTTGTAAACTACAAACTTGGAAACAGGGACCAGTGTCAAACAGCAGTAGCAAAGGCAAACAAAATCCTTTCTTGCATAAAAAGAGGTGTTGAAGCAAGAATGGATAACATTATTTTGCCATTATGCAAATCATTGGTAAGCCCTCACCTTGAGTATGCAGTGCAGTTTTGGGCACCAGTTCTTAGAAATGATATACTAGAACTAGAGAAGGTACACCTCAATTCCCTTAAATTAATTAAGGGAATGGAGGACTTGGCATATGAGGAACAACTAGACAAACTTGGTTTATTTACTCTAGAGAAAAGACGACTAAGAGGAGACCTTATATCACATTGTACAAGTATATGAGAGGTAAATACAAGGATCTTTGCCGTGAGCTATTTATTCCAAGGCCTGATCAGGTGACCAGGGGACACCCCTTGAGATTAGAGAAAAGGAGGTTTAGACTTCAGCAGAGGAAGGGGTTTTTTACAGTAAGGTTTGTTAAATTGTAGAATTTCTTGTCCAAGGAGGTGGTTATGGCAGATACAATGGATACATTTAAGAGACGATTAGATACATTTCTTTCAAAAGGGAACATACAGAGTTATAGTGTTTTTTAGTAGGCAAATCAGGAAGGTCTGATAAAGACTAACTTATTTGGTAGCAGGAAAGCTATAAAATTCTCAGTCACTGGGGTATGAGGCGAAGGTTGAACTTGATGGACTTATGTCTTTATTCAACCTAATTTACTATGTTACTATGACATTGTAGTGCCTGTTATAGATATGCCATCAGCACAAGTCCAAGACGAGATCACCAAATTTTCCCTTTATTGACATTTAGTGCATCTCCCCCAGTTCTTCTTCGTATATCAGTTTTATTGACTCTGGAGTCCTAAGAAGAACTGATGCACAAATAGAATTAACGATTTATCAAAAAAATTAGGGTCTCTTTAATAGTTTTGCACTACCACAGTGTAGCACAAACTTTTGTTGAGCTTAGTTTAATTAAATGAATTAACACAAGAGCTTATTTCCTCCCCATACATACACTTTATGGAAAATGTATTAGAACATGTAGGAAATGTTCTCTGAGCATCGCTGGTATAGTGGCTACTTCCAGCACTGGACTATCAGGAACAGGTGAAACAACACAATGTTTGGCTGTAGGAGATGTTCTATGTGCATTTTCTTGCCATCATACCACCATAGTGACTGCTTATGCTTCTACAGCCATACATTGCGTTGTTTGCTACAGGACTAGATTATTTTTTTAAAGCTTGACAAGTATGCTCATGTATATAACAAAATAATGAGAAGGTAATAATATGAACCATCTATAAATGAGGAATGCAGAAGCCAAACATAAAAAAAGCCCATAAAATTACACAGGAAACAAAAAAAACACAATTTAAGGGTGAGCAGTCTGAGGCCCTTGGGCTGTTGCTGGACTATAATTTTCATAGTCCCTAGTCTGCTGTTGTTTTCATTGGTGTTTCTGTTTGCCTTCCTCTGCTGGATAACCAAAGGATATTTGGTAAAGTTTGAACTTGAAGGACTTATGATCCTCAGCCTTATCATCTATGTTACTTAGTAAGTAGTACAACAAGAGATGGAGGGCCTAAGTTTGGCAAGCTCTTACTTAAAGAGCACTTAATACCCCCAAGTTTTAAATTTTAATTGCTACCTTTTCTTTCTAAGAAGCCCTAGTAGGGATGCTATCAGGGATGAAATACAGGGGACAAATTGTTATTCACATGAGTCAGATGTGGACATAAAAATATTTTTGTTACAAAAAACTACAAATAAACCCCTCAAATTGGGCTCAAGTCTGAGACTGAGGCAAGGAAATTACATTTTTGGAGGGGGTGTAAAAGATGAATTTGTCATGGCCGATATTTCTTGTACTGTCCATAAACTCTCTTGCTATCTGTGTAATTCCACACTTTAGCTCTGGGAGAAAGTTTAAGCAATATGCCAAAGTTAAGATATACAGCTCCAGTGCGCATAACATAAGTGGAAGGCTGAGCCTGAATTTGTGGGAGGGGCTGCAAGCCATAAATACCATCTGCAGCCTCTCCCAGGGGGCGCATCGTCATTGTGTCCTTACGTTCGTACGGCGCGTCGTATTCTGTTTCATCAGCCCGTCAGTCGATACGTCACTTCCGGTCCTCTATCAGTGCTATGTATGAATTTCCCCTTCATGCCTCCATTCTCCATAGCACTCACTCTGGGCTCCCCTACCAATCAGGCTCTCTACTCGGTGGTTATCAACCGACGGAACCGCATTCCGGAGCATCTGAGATCCACAGCCGACTTTCACGCTCAACATCAGGCCCCACACTTAAGGTAATTTAACGTATCCGTTCTAGGTATATCACTACTACTGGATCAAGTCTCACTCATGCCTAAAGCATCACAGCGCTCCACTACTGGCATCACACTCATGCCGGGATCCCTCAGCAAACAACTCCTCTCTTCCTTCACATTTACCTATAGCCTTGCTACCTTCCCATTTTAATACTGCCGCTTTCAGCTGTTAGCAGCCCCATTCTAAGATAGATTGAGCCACCGAGGATCATGGGAACGATAGTCCACTAGTTCTATTTCTCCCCTCATTATTTTCACTTTCCTTCTCAGCTAGTATTACGACATGACATTCCCTTCACTAGGCACATACATATTCAAAGCGGTATTATATATTCTCCAATAATCTTATTCAATACCCAATGCCAGGCTTTGCTGTTACACTCCCTCAATGCAAGTTTAATCTATACACATGCCTCAGTTATGTCCCGGTGACTCCTTACATTGAAACCAGTCATTATCTCCATACTCTCCTACTATTTTAATTCTATACTTCAGAATGTTCAGGATTGGCGCATAGTCATTGGGACTCATGGAGCGGGCATACTACGTCAGATTCACAAATGTCACTCCAGATCCTGCGATCCTCAGTCAAGTGCGAGGTAGGTGCTTTACCCTAACAGTGTCGCTCCATCAAGCCACATCAGACTTGCACGGGCTAGTTTCTCAAAAAATACAAAAAAAACCCACCTCTTTCTATCATACATTCATTCATGGTAACATTTGTTCAGTGTCCTGATTTCATTCATTCATGCATGGTCACATTGTTAGTGTCCTGATTCCACATTCTAACAAATGTAAATAATTTAATTAAATGTTCTGATGCCATGTTCTGTCATTTGTGCATGGTTACTTTGTTTCAGTGTCCTGATTCCACATATGTATATGGTTATGTTGTTTCTGTGTCCTGATTCATGTTCTAACATATATATATGGTAACATTAACATTTACAAATGTTCAGTATCCTGATTCCTGTTGTAATATATATATTTGGTTTCATTGCTTCAGTATCCTGATTCCTCGTCCTAACATATGTACTTGGTTTAATTGCGTGTGTCCTGATTTCACGTATATCGTTACATTGTTTCGGTATACTGATTACGCATTCTAACATGTGTACATGGTTTAGTGGTGTCGGTATTTTGTTTACACGTTCTAACGTGTGCATGAGTACGTGGTGTCAGTGTTCTGATTCCACGTTCTAACATATGTGCTTGGTTATATTGTTTCAGTGACCGGCTTCCACGTTCTATTATGTATATGATTACATTGTTTCAGTGTCCCGATGCCTCGTTTAACATACGTACATGGTTAGATTGTTTCACTGTCCTGACTTAACGTTCTATCTAACATTCAATCATGGTTGCACTGTTTCAGTATCCTTCTAAATGCTTACATAGTTCCATTGTTCTAGGTTAATGATTCCACGTTCTACCTAACATCGTTACATCATTTCAGAGTCCGGATTCCTTGTCTATCTACATGCATACATATTTACATTATTCCAGTTTCCTGATTCCAAGTTCTATCTAATTAACATTCATATATGGTTACAGTGTCCTGATTCCACATTCTTACATCATACAATCGTAGCTCATCATTTTCAGGGTCCTGCTTCTACCGCCTATCTTTCATGCGTACATAGTTCATTGGGTCAATGTCCTGATTCCATGTTCTATCTGATACTTATACTTAGTTACATTGTTTCAATGTCCTGTTTTCTGTTATATCTAGATGCGTACTTAGTTACATTGTTCAGTATCCTGTTTCCTCTTTCTATTTTTCATATATATTTAGTTGCATTTTTCAGTGTCACGATTCTACGGTATATCTAACTTAGTCTCAGTCCCAATTCCATGTTCTATCTAAAATGGTTGCATTATTCCAGAGTACTGATTCCACGTGTTATCTACATGCATACTTAGTTACATTATTTCAGTATCCTGATTCTAAGTTCTATCTAACATGCATACATACATATTACATTGTTTTAGTGTTCTCATTCCAAGTTCTATCTAACGTACATACATTGTTCAGTTTCCTACTTCCTCTTCTTATCTAATGTACGTACATAGTTACATTGTTCAATGCCCTGATTCCACGTTCTATCTAACATTCATAAATTGTTACATTGCTCCAGTGTCCTGTTCACATATCCTATCTATATGTATACATAGTTACATTGTTCAGTATCTTGATTCTTCATTTTCTCTAGCATTTTTATATATTCGAACATCACTTCAGTATCCCGTTTCCACGTCCTATCTACATGCATACATAATTACATTGTTCTGGGTCATGATTCCACGTTCTTTCAAACTTAGTTACTTTGTCTCAGTCCTTATTCCACATTTTAGCTAACTTACATTCATAGTTACATTGTTTTAGTATCTTGATCCGAACCTCTTCGGTAAGGCCGAAGGATCATTCTTTTAGTCCTTGCCTCTTCGTAGAGGCCGAAGGATCATACTTTTAGTCCTTACCTCTTCGAAGACTTCAAGGGGTCACACTTTCAGTCCTTCCCTCTTCGCAGAGGCTGAAGGATCACGCTTTCAGTCCTTACCTTTTCGCAAAGGCCGAAGGATCATACTTTTAGTCCTTACCTCTTCAAAGACATCAAAGGATCACACTTTCAGTCTTTACCTCTTCACAGAGGCCAAAGGATTCCCCTTTCAGTCCTTACCTCTTCGCAGAGGCCAAAGGATCACGCTTTCAGTCCTTACCTCTTCGCAGAGGCCGAAGGATCTCGCTTTCAGTCCTTACCTCTTTGCAGAGGCCGAAGGATCGCGCTTTCAGTCCTTACCTCTTCGCAGAGGCCGAAGGATCACGCTTTCAGTCCTTACCTCTTCGTAGAGGCCGAAGGATCACGCTTTTAGTCTTTACCTCTTCGCAGAGGCCCAAGGTTCCCCCTGGCATCATATCCTACCTCTTCGCAGAGGCCGAAAGATCACTGTCTATTACCTTACCTCTTTGCTGAGGCTGAAGGATTTTAACTATTTCCTTTTTGGCCCCCGGCAGCCTTGCCTTTTTGGGTTTCCCTGCCCAGACAAGGCTACTGGCATCAGAGACCGGTACACTCGCTAACAGGGGACATACGCGTTGGCTCTCCAACTACTTCACCCTTTTATTTCTGATTTTATAGAAAAAGTTCATGTAGGCATTACATTCATTACTCTGCTCCCTTCTTTCCTAGTTTCCTTTTAAACGCCAGTTATCTAACCCCCATTCACCTGCATTACTCGGCTGTCAGCCTAGTCTCCCTTTATAATCAGGTCTCCTCTAAACTAATTATTGAATTCATTAAATCCTAACCAGCTTCACGTCTTGGTCGGTATCATATCCAATATTCCAGTCACGCATTTACTATAGGAGCGGTATTCCCCTCTTCTAAGTAGATTACCAGTATATCTTATTTAACTTGGCAGGTTGAAACCTTAAGGTTTCACGTTACTTCCTGAAACCTTCAGCTAAATTTCAGCAAGCTTTACAAACTTATCTAAGTTATGTAATTTTGCGCAAGTTCATTAAAATATAATTATTTGCTCTTTTTGCCCTTAAATCAAGCCTACTACGATGACATTCACCCGAGCTTCCGGCAGGCTCCGCATATGGCAAACCTCAGCATTTCCGGTAGCTGGAAGCCCCGACCACAAGTGGAAGGCTGAGCCTGAATTTGTGGGAGAGGCTGCAAGCCATAAATACCGTCTGCAGCCTCTCCCACAGGGCGCATCGTCATTGTGTCCCCCTCCCTCCATCACCTCAGTACTTCATAGGTTATCACAGGTGGCCCTTAAATCAGGCCTACTACGTTGACATTCACCCGAGCTTCCGGCAGGTTCCGCATATGGCAAACCTCAGCATTTCCGGTAGCTGGAAGCCCCGACCACAATGGAAGGAATTTGCAAATCCACCAGCTCAATTCTTACATCTTGGCAGAAAAAAAATATATAGATAGACAGATATAGATATAGATATAATACAAAAAGTATGATCATATTTAGTTTAAATAAACACACACACACTCCACCACAAACGCAACCACAATAGCAGAAAATTATATTCCTTTTGTGGTGATTTTCTCTGTTTCTTGTTAAAATGGCTAAAAATGCTCATACATTCCAACAGTGCCCACCCTTAGGCAGAATTGTCATAAAGATGAGAAGTTTTGGAGTAAACATCAGCATAGTAAAAAGGCTTTAGGCAGGCACACCAAACAAAAATCCTGCCCATATCATCTTAATATGGATTATTCCACCATCTTTAACCCCTTAACGACCGGGGAATCCGGAACCGGAAGTCACTAGACGACCACGGAGCAATTTTTTTTATTGCTCCGTTGGGTTCCGGACTCCCCGAACGGCGTGCAGCCGCGGGGGGAGCCCGGAACTCGATGACGGTCATAGTACGTCATTGGTCGTTAAGTCAAATCGACCCTTGAAGTACTATGACCGTCAAGGGTCGTTAAGGGGTTAAGCAGTCACAGGTCTCACTTGGTTCTAGATTAGACTTGGGTTATTTTGCAGGGACAACGTTAGCAATTCTACATATAAAAGTCATTTTTGAATACTTATGTTTGCTGCACAACAGAAGATAATTAACCAAGAAGTTATGTATATATAAACTGGCCACACCAAAGTCCAAGAACAACATTATTAACTCCAGTAAACTCAACAGATGGCAAGATATGACATACTTTCCAGTGTGGGCTCTCCAGTTGTTGTTGGATAACACAATTATTAACACTTTGAGTGCCAGAGAGATATCCATGCAATGTAATGTGTTGGATACACCTCTGGAACTCTAAGGGTTAAACTTAAACTGGATTTGGCCACCACTGGTTTAGAGCATGTCACAGAAAACAAAAATCATGAAAGTTCTACTTAAAGTGGAACCTTTCATTATGACTTGATGATTTTGAAAGAGCTTTGAAATTAATCTATTTTTATGTTAGCTATTCTTCATTTAAAGCAGCTTTATTTATTTGTCATTTTATTCACAGTTGCCATTACTTCCTGGTAGGAAGTGACATTTGGGAGGGAGATTGGAAGGTCTAATCTACACAAACTGGCAAATAAATAAATGAAGCTAAATATCTCCTATACTAGTTTTGAATAAGCATTGCTAACATAAACATGGCAATATTGAAAGCTTTTTCAAAACTGCCAAAGACATACATATTTAGTTCTACTTTAACAATTCTTCAGATTCAGCTGTACATGATAGACATACTCATTTGCATCTTACACTAACGGCCTTATTCAGAAAGAGAAATATGAACAATTCTGGGGTAAAAACTGCACTATAAGGTTTAAGAAAAAAAATTCCCAGATTCCCCTTGATTTAAGTGATGCTAGATAGGTCTCCAATGCATTGCTTTGCTTTTGGCTTACTCCAAAGTTGCTCAGTTTCTGCCTTCTACATAAGGCCCTAATTCTTTAGAACAAAAAGCTGTACATTTACCGTCATTTCCATAAGGGTTCATTAAAAAAAAACATGCAGTATGCAATAATGCTTCAGGATATAGCAAAGAGGATTAGTGTAAAACTAAACTACACAAGCTTTTGCAAAAGCAAAAAAAAAAAAAAAAAAGAGCATGTTAATTCTGAAATATATGGTATTTGCTGTATTTGGTCCCAGATGACATTAGTTGTGCTTTGAGGTTTAGATCCTGACAATGTATTCCTATACTTGTTATTCGTCATACAATCCTGTCAAGACAACCAGCATAAACAGTACCTGCATAAAGCAATAATGCACCTGCATAGCACAATACTTTACCTGCACAAATAAAAGCTCCACAGCCAGCCATATGCAATTAGTAACACCGATGTCCCTTACCTTTGTGAAGAGTACCTGTTAGAAGCCTAAATAGGGTCTGGAAGCAATAAAAGAGACCATGCTTACATCTCTTAAAACATCCACTCATGGCTCCTGCAATGCTGAATCTCCTTCAAGATGGTGCAAGTAAATGCAAAGAAAGTCATAAACTTTTAAGCTCTTAACAAAAGTATTGAACTAACAGTATAGCAAAATACTGCAGATAGTGATTTGCCTAGTGCCGATCAAATCAAAAGCTGTTATCTGTGATTTCTCTCCTTTAAAGGTTCAGTAGTACAGTATTCTTTGTACTGTATGTTGCCTTTTTTGTTCTTCAGTCCTTTTCTGCATATGCTGTAAGAATTAATACACAGTATATATTGTCCTGTGGCTTTGGTGTGTCCTGGATAGAACTTGATAAATGCAGGCACTCTGGGAGAATCAGTAGAGAGCAGGAATGAGCTGAGAGGGAGGATTTGAGTCCTGTAGTTTACCAGTTACTAGGAATGCAGCAATTAATGCAGAAGTCATAAGGCTGCTGACGAGTGGACCGCAGCAGAGAGCTGGTACAGTGTGCATCTATTTCAGCTACTTCTGTGAGGAAAAGGATTTATCAGAAAAAATGTACATATGTATGTTAGTATGCTGAATATCAGACAGAGCACTTCTGAGATAGTATGACGGAAGACTGCTTCATGGATTTAAAGGCAAAAAAAAAAATAAACTACTGAAAAACTGCAGTGATAAAAGAGTTGTTTACTATGTTTAGAGAGTGGAACTGTTATTATTAATATTTGAAGAATTTGAAGAAGATTTTAAAAATACAGAGCAATTCTGATTAGTTTAACCTCTGGATTCTACACACTTCTCCAATTCATTGCAAAGCATCCAAGGTGTCATTTACTAAAATGGTTCAGTTCTGCAGGTTCTGCAGCAAATCAACTGCACCACAGGGAAATTAATACAAAATCCATTAAACCCACTGAATGGTAGAAAGGTCTCCAGTGCAGTGCAGAGCATTTGATGGAATAGAAACCATATTTAAATCAGTAGGAAGATTGGTAAGTTTTATTTGCTCCCTATGGTGCAGTTGGTTTGCAGTATTCTCTAATACATCTGCCCCAACATTTTATTTGCTAAAAGCATTAGTTGATGTACTTTAATAATATATAATATTTATTTATTTATTTATTTTGGTGTGTGGGGGGCAGTTATTAGGTCCAAGATTGCAGCACAAAAATAATATGCATAGATCTTACATACGTTGTTTTATTGACTATATGTGTATATATAAAAGAAGACTTCTGTGTGCTTGGCAAACACACTGAGGGTTGGCAGTAAGGAGTTATTCAAATCTCCTCTATACTGCCTGTCCTATTCATCCAACAATGGGGATATGATTTTTCTGCAAGGAGAAGCATGTGCTACAATGAACATGCAGTACACACACACAACACACAATATATACACACACAGTACATGCAAAATGCTATATGCCCAACACAATCTGCACAACGTTATACACACAAAGCTATGCGCAAAATGCTACATGCTAAACGCAATACATACAGTGGTATGCACACAACTCTGTATGCAAAATGCTACACGCAATATGCACAAGGCTATACTATATGACAAATGCTAGATATACAACACACATCTATATACGCAATATGCCAAATGCCATATGACAATGACAAGCTATAAAAGAAATGCCAAACACCATATGCTGTATGCTAAACACCAAACACTTTACTCCAAACACTATAGACAAAGCTCTATATGCCAAACGTAAAACTCCAAATGCCAAATTCTATATGCAAAGTGAAATACTCCAAATGCTATGAGCCAAGCGTTATATACAATACGCCAAACACTACATGCGTATGCTACAAGCCAAACTCTTTAAGCAATTCGCCACATGCTGCACTCCAAATGCAATTCACTAAACGCTATACGCGATTCACCCAAATGTTACATGCCAAAAAAGCTATACACAGTCCGACAAAAGCTATACACCAAACGCTATATGCAGTGCACCAAACGCTATACACCAAACGCTATATGCAATACTCCAAATGCTATACGCAATTCTTCAAGCGGCAAATGCCAAACTCTATGTATACCGACAAACACTATACTCCGTTCACTAAAGGCTATACTCAATTTGCCAAACACTATATGACATATGCTATAAGTAATACACCAAACATTAAAAGCAAAGCACTATATATGCTGTACGTCAAACGCAAGACGCTGTACACCAAAATCTATACACTATAAGCAATGCACCAAATGCTATACACAATAAGCTAAATGCCAAACACTGTACTCCAAACACTATAACAAAACACTATACACAAAACGCTATACACAAGACACTTTAGCCAAAAGCTATACACAATAGGAAAACCGCTACACTCAGTGGGCAAAACGTAATATGCTATACACAATATGCAACAGTCAAAATGGCGTATGCAAAATACAATCCGCACAATGCTATTAGGCAATATGCTATACACAATGCACTATGTGCAGTACACAAGCTCACACATGTTCACACATGCTGTCGCTCACACATGCACACTTGCTCTCACAATCTGTTGCTCAAACCCACTTATGCGCATACTCACACACACGTTCAAACACGTGCACGTGCAAACACGCACACACAAACACATGCACACAAAATGAGAGTTGTGTAATGCAGTGCTTTGCAATGTGTTACACACCTTTTTGGAGATGAAGGGGCTAAGAACTGATAATTCAACAAGCCACTCATTAAAGCAGTCATTATTAACCACATGGGCAACGCTATGCCAATATTGCTTGTAATATTAGTCTAAGGCTGGGCCTGGATTTGTGGGAGGGGCTGCCGGCAGTACTTAGGTATGGCAGCCTCTGCCACTGGGTGCCTGTAGTCATCGGGCCCCCCCCCAAAACCAGTCACCCCCCCCTTTTCTTTTCAACTCAAATACAAAGGTGGCCCTCTAAATCAGGTTAACCTTGTTCGATATATCCCCAGGGGGTAGGGACCCTCTGGGGGGACACCAAATATTACATAATCCAGTAACTCCTTCTGCCTAAGCCCTGAGTACAATATTTTTTTAATCGTTTTGCTTTCTGAGATGATAGCAACCTCTTATAGCACAATCCATTTCCAATATTCTAGTAGTTAAGTGGTTGAAAACTAATAGTTGCTACATTAAAATGATGACTGGTTTCTTCAGGTATAATAATTCTTATATAAAGGGATAGTAATGTTTCCCAAAAACAGCAGCTCCAATAATCTTCATAGTATTTGGACCACGGAGAGTGTCATTTCAGTACTGTCAGAGCTGTAGTTCAAGAGTAATTGAATGATAAAATATCCCCCTCCTGCCTTTTTACCTAGTGTAAGCCACCTCCCCTCAGATGTAGAATCTGGTCCTGGGACAGGACAGCTCACAGCAAGGGACAATCTTTTTACTGTGGGCATAAAGAAAACCCTGCCCCCCTTGACAGGTTTTTCAGGTTTTTCCTTATGCTCACTGAAGATTGTCCCTCTCTGCGATCCATCCGGACAGTGTTGCTGCTCTGTGGTGAGCAGTGTTACATCAGTAAAAGGGGTGGGAGGAGGGTACTTTATCATTCAATTACTCTTGAACTACAACTCTGACTCTCCATGGCCCAAATACTATGAAGATTGATTGGAGCTGCTTTTATTATTCCTTTAACACCTTGGATGCTAGATAAGTCTCTATTATATTGAAAAGCATTGCATTTACCATCCATACAGGTAATGCTAGCTAGCATTGCTATTTATCACATTCGTTAGATAAATAAAAGCAACATAATAAATCTTTTAAAGGAGATGTAATAAAAAAAAAGCAGTGTGCTATAAACGGGTACCACAATTTCAGTTGGTTGAATGTTCCTGCTTCCTTTGAGTTCTCTTGTTTCATACACATTATTCACTCTACCTAGTTTCTCTCCACTGTTTCCGAATTGAAAGATGCAAGTACTACCTACAGTACATGTTTTAAGGATCTTCAAACCTGAGCACCAGATCCACTATTTACAAGCCTGTGTGCAAGCAGGGAATCATTAAACCTGCACTAATACTGGTACTTCAAGACAAAGGTTGAGAAACACAGGTGTCAAGTGTAGAGGACAGTCCACAACCACATAGCTCCAGCATTTAAATAACAGAAAAAAAGTCTTTATTAATATTAAGCTTAGTTCATTCACAATTGCGTCTTGAACATAGCCAGCATAGAGATCCATTTAAATTGACCATTTATATCCCAATTTGCCTGCCTTTTCCTTATGATCCCATCCCATGAGGGGCAGAAACATGACTGATGGGTAAAACATGTAAATAGGAAACACGGGAGTGCCAAGCTCCTTTCATCATCTATATTCACTGTCTGACCACTTGACCAAGTTTCTTCAAAGCTGCTAATATCCTTCCCTACCACACAAATCCCAACTCACTCATCTATTTAACCTTTTACTTACTACTGGAATATTCATCTCGGTATTCAATCATGGTCTGATCTTACCAGTTCTACAGAAAGCCTATCAAACTGCTTCTAGTTTTCTATTTCCTTTGCCACAAGGTTCTTTAAAAGTTTTATGCACAAAAGCCTGATCCAGTTTTATTTTTTTCATATATTCAGCCCCTTACAATATAGTTTCTGATCACAGCTAACAAAAATAACTCCCTATGCCCATTGTAACACAGGTGGCCAGCAGTAGAGGTGGGCAAAAAGAGAGAAAAATTTCCTACATGACCTTTCGTGAAAACTGGATGATTTTTCTCTATTATAGTGAAAGTTTCCTCCCTTTCGCCAATGCAAAATTTTCCTTGTTTTCACCTATTTTAACAAATTATTCATCTATATTTCCTATGGATACAATATATCCCACTGCAATATTACTTCTTCTGAGGGCTGTAGTGGAGAGATATGTAGCTGAAAGTCAAAGTTGTGAGTCCTACAGCAACATATACAGTAGCTTAAAAAGTGTGTTAGCATGCTGAATGCCTTTGTCCTTTGCAACATCACTAACTTCCTGCTTAAGTGACATTGGCGCATATTCCTGATTATGTTAAGTAATCTATATATATATATATAAAAGAATAAGCCTCATTGCATAATTTATGGTTCCTCACACACAGAACATAATTTATGTCTACTCAGAAAACACACACACATTGCACAGAATGCCTCATTATATAATTTATGTCTCATCAGGAGACACAACTCCCATTGGGTGATTCAATGGGGACATTACTGCTCCCATTGGGTGATTCAATACAGGGAGTTGGCCTGCCCCCTCCAGCCCGCCCACCACTATTCAACTGACAAAAAATATATAGCTGCCACTCGCTCCTGAAGTAGGGGATATCAATAACTTCTCCTGGTCCACACACACTCTCACTCAGGATCATGACCCCACAAACACACTGTTTCACCTCCCAGAGATAATTGTAACCCTCCATACACTCTGTTTCAGTACGAGAGTGTAATGTTTCCATAAAATACAAACACTCAGGGATAAACTTAATAGCAACTCTTTTATTTAACTCTTTTCATCGCTTCAGTCAACCTCACTAACTGTCTGTTTTCAACGGTTACTCCTCCACTTCCTGCTTCCTGGCCTTTCTCCTTAAAGGGAGAGAGATGCTTTGCTGTATGTTACAGAGGGCAAGCCTCAAACAACACTTTCTATTTGTTCCCTCAGCATATTGCTACGTTGTCTCAACTGAAGAGCCACCGTTTGTTATATTGCTATGTTATCTCAGCTTAAGTAAGGAGGAGTTACTGCTCCCATTGGATGATTCAATGGGGGAGTGAATTAAATCATGCAGGGAGTTGGTCTGCCCCCACTATCCAGCCCGCCCACCACTATCCAAGTGACTGAAATACACAAAATGGCTGCCACTCACTCCTACACCACAGACACAAACACATCAGACACAAACATATCCACTCACGCACACACACTCACACACACTCTCATTCACACATTCTCACTCACACACACACAATCATACACACTCACACACAATCACACACACACTCTCTCACTCACACTCACTCACTCACAATCACACACTCACTCACACTCTCACTCACACACTCACTCTCTCACTCACACACTCACTGACACACACACTCTCTCACTCACTCTCACTCACTCACACTCTCTCACACACACACTCAATCACACACACTCACTCACACTCACTCACACTCACTCTCTCACTCACACTCAATCTCACACACTCTCACTCACACACTCACACTCAATCACACTCTCACTCACTCACACTCAATCACAAACACACAAACACTCAATCACACTCTTGCTCACACTCACACTCTCTCACACACACACTCACACACACCCACACTCACACACACACACTCTTGCTCACACTCACACTCACACACACACACTCAATCACACACACTCTCACACACATAATCACACTCACTCACTCAATCATACTCATTCTCTCACTCACACTCTATCACACACTCACACTCAATCACACTCAATCACACTCTTGCTCTCATGCTCTCTCTCACACACACACACACACACACACACACACTCAATCACACACACACACTCTCTTTCTCACACTCTCACACACACAATCACACTCACACTCAATCACACTTTCACTTAATCACACTCTCACTCACACACAATCACACTCTCACTCACACTCACACTTTCTCACACACACACTCTCACTACCACTCAATCTCACACACACTCAATCACACTCTCGCTCACACTCAATCACACACACTCACACACACACTCTCACACTCACTCACACTCTCACTCAATCACTCTCTCACTCACACTCACACTCTCACTCATTCACACTCTCACTCATTCACACTCACACTCTCTCACACTCTCTCACTCACTCACACTCAATCACATTCTCAATCACACTTACACTCTCTCACTCACACTTTGTCATACACACACACTCACACACCCTCACACACGCTCCTACACGCAGTCACTCACACGCACTCACACTTACTCACTCACACTCACACCCCGGGAGCCAGCACGATCCACCTTCCACCATAGTATGTGCAATTACCACATGCATTTCAACTACATGAATGAATGCCACAGTGGAGGCATAAGTACAAACACAAACTCATTACAATGACACATAAGTCACCCCCTTATGATTCACTTCTCTGTGTGTGTCTCTGTGTGTGCCTGTGTGTTTCTCACTGTGTGTGTTGCATGTCTGTATCACACTCTATGTGTCTGCATGTTGTGCATTGCATGTAGGTGTGTATGACTGTGTCGCTCTTTATGCATCTCAGTGCATGCATGTGCATTTGTGTGTGTGTCTCTCTGTGTGTGTCTTGCATCCATGTGTGTGCATAAATTCCCTATATAGCCTGACAGGCAGCGCTGTCCCACATTGCTAGTAAAACAATAAAATACAACCTACAATGTGGGAGATGTGTGTAGTAGTGGTGGTGGGGTACTGGCATGGTGTGATTGATTTGTTTTTTTATATATAGATTACGACACCAATCTTTTCCATTGTCATGTTTGAGTCAAATCACTATCCTCCTTCTTATATTATTGACACACATTACTTATTGATCATAGAAGTGGTCCCAAGTGTGGTAGATGGTAGCAACCCTTCTTCACATCCCTAATATATTTGTCCTGGCTTTCTCTGTTATGTGTGGTTTATTCTACCTGATACTCAGATGGTATGAGATGCTAGTTCATTTTTAAGAATGTTAGTCTCCCAGCATTGCTGCTTTATAGCCACGTCCTGCAGTCATTGACAATGTAACCAGCTGCACTAAAAACCCACTCAGACTCAATACTTGCTGGAGGACAACTAATGGTTTCCACTGCAGTAGTGTCAAAGATGGCCACACAGACTGCTTTGTTTGCCAGAAGTCCATGGGGTCATTGTTTCTACCTAGAATTTTAGCTATCCTGCAAGTATGCAGAAACCATCTCACATGCAGTGGGACCTCTTCTAGGATCTACACGGTGTTCCTGTGTGTCAGTTACCAACCCATACTCAGGGAGCAAGTGCCTCCACCACCACCATCACCACCACCAATGTCGGGTTTTTTTGCCACCCCTGCTGAGACCCATGAATTTCCGTGTGTTCAGAATGGGATATTCTGGTTGATGATATAGGTGCTTCTGCTGGTTGAAATGCTTCATTGCCTTCTTTATCACTATGCTGTCTAGATCTTTTGTGTGCCCTCATGTTCTCCCTCTCATCCTCCACAATGCAACTCTCCACTCAATCAATAACCATATCTCAATATTCCTTGACAGAATCTGATTCTTCAGAGAGTTGCTGCTGATCATCACGACTACTTGTTGTGACTTGTTGTGACAATGATGGCCCTTTGGAAGAAATTCTGAAAATTTGTGTTTAAAGCGGGGTTCCAGCAAAGTGGCAAGAATGTATTCCTCATTGCTTTTAATAGACACTATGCAAGGATTACTTTCAAAGCATGCTAACATGTCCTTTACCAGCTGGTGCATGTCTGTGTTGTCATTATGGTAAAATTCCTAATTTTTCTCTGCAATAAAAATATCAGTGGTAGAATTTCACTAATTCCTGCCCCGATGTGATTCAACAGCAAGGTTGCTTCCTCAAAGAGTTTCAGTAGCTCACATATCATAGCACATTAGTTGCCATTTGCCAGGTGACAAAGAGGGTCCCTCCAACACCTTACAGTTTTGCATGGTGTACTCACTGATGGCCTTAATCTGCCTGTACAAATGCTCTAGCAAGTACAGCTTGGAATTCCACCTGGTACAGACTTTCATTTTAAGCTGGTGATGGGGCAGGTTGTTACGCTCTTGTATGTAATATAGTGTGTTGCGTGCACCGTAGGAACGACTAAAATGGGCACAGATTTTGCAGGCCATAGTGAGAATCTCTCAGAGGGTTTCGGGTTCTGCCAGGAATCTAGTCACAACTAAATTTAGCACATGGGCAAAGCAGTGCACATGCACCATGTCACCTATTCTCAAAACAGTGATTATGTTGGAGTCGTTATCAGCAGACACAAAAACATCTTTTAACCCTTTAAGTGCCAGAGTGGTATGCAACACATTACAAAGCAATGTATTGCACCTCCTCTATCACTCAAAGTGTTAAGGAGCAGGGTACAAGCCATTCCTCTATCACCTGGTCTAGGTTACTTAAAACAGCTAAGGCTTTGTGGATCTGTCTCTCAAAACTCTGCATGGACAAAGTAACATAGTTGATGAGGCTGAAAAAAGAAATGCGTCCATTAAGTCCAACCCATGCCAAAAACACCCCTGTTGATCCAGAGGAAGGAAAAAAAAGTCCTCTTTAGCAATGTTCAATTTAGCTCCAAGTAGGTAAAACAAATCCTTCCTGACTCCAAATGACAGCCAGATAGTTCCCTGGATCAACATCCTCTCTGCTTTTGAAGCCATCTGTCATAATTTTCAATATGTTTCTGTGCTAGTTAGGCATCCATTGCTTTTTTGAAAGCAGTTGCATTATCTGTAAGTACAACATCCTGAGGCAAAGAAGTCCATAGCTTTACCACCCTTACTGTAAAGAATCCCTGCCTTTGTTTTAGTCAAAAGCACCTTTACTCTAGTCTTAAAGGATGGCCTCCTGTTCTTAGCTCAACTCTTTGCGTAAATAATTAATTGTCTAGTTCTTTGTATTGACCTTGAATGTATTTGTAAATGGTAATCATATCACCCCTTAGATGCCTCTTCTCTAATGTAAACAAACCCAGTTTGGCTAGTTTCTCCAGTCCCTCTAATAGAATTGTTGCAGGTCTCTGCACCTTTTCCAGTTCAACAATGTCTTTTTACAGAACTGGAACCCAGAATTGTACTCTATATTCTAGATGAGGCCTAACCAAGGATTTATACAGAGGTAGGATAATATTAGCATCGCTTGCATCTACACGTCTTTTTATGCAGCCTAGTATGCTATTTGATCTTACAGCAGCTGAGTGACTCTGCACTATAGTCTATCGTCTATCATTACTCCTAAATCTTTCTCTAATGAGGATTCCCTATGTTGTTTCCCATTTAGAGTATATGTAGCAAGTTTGTTTCTACAGCCCAAATGCATAACTTTACATTTAGCTACATTAAATGTCATATGCCACTTTTTTGTCCATTCATTAAGTTTATATAAATCCTTCTGCAGAGAAAAAACATCCAGCTCTGTATGTATTTCCTTACATAGCTTAGTGTCATCAGCAAAGATTGAGATGCTACTTTCAATTCCCACTTCTACATCATTAATAAACAAATTCAAAAGCATTGGGCCCGGGACCAAACCCTGCGGAACTCCACTTTTAACTTTAGACCAATTTGAAAGGGTTCCATTTACAACAACTCTCTATCATCTATCATTTAACCAGTTTTCAGTCCACGTACAGACAACACTGCCCAACCGACACCTTTTAATTGATGATGGTATGGGCTATCCTGCTGCTACTGCCTTTACTAGCATTGCCAAAACAGTAAGCACTATTACTGGCTGTCACCTGATGTTGTAAGCTAGTGTTGCCCACTATTGGTGCTGAGAGGGAAACCCAGTGAGCAGTCACAGTCATACAGTCTGTGCTCTGCCCACTTGTACACATCTATTGTCATTTGGATTTTCTTGCCATAAGCACTTTTCAGCCCTTTGTACACCACACTATCCACCTGCGTATACAATTCAGGCACAGCCTTCCTGGAAAAATATCTGTGGCTTGGGATATGCCAGCATGGAGCAACACATGACACCAGTTCTCTGAAACCTTGGTTTTCTACAAAATAATATGGCATCATGTCTACTGCCAACATCTTGACAACCTTGCTATTCCACAGGCATACTTTGGGATTGTTTTTATTAAGCTGTTGACTCTTTCCCAGTCATTGTGGGTTGGCAGGACATCACAGAAGAACCTTGGAACTTTATTGCTTTAAACCCATGATGACTAGAAGAGGTGGTGGAGGTAGAGACAGTAGTCATGGGCAGTCTTTGACTGTTGCCATCTACTACAGCAAAGCCAGAGTCATCACACTTCTCTGCAGCAGTAGCCATAGGAAGCTAAGTGAAAAAAGCAGAAAAATTGCACTTTTCGCAGGAAATTTTTTGCCAAGAGGGAATTGCCATTATTCAATGATTTTGGTTTGAGGCAAAATTTTTTGCCCATATCTAGTTATTATGTTACTATGTATGTCAGCCTGGGAACACCTAGGGTTTGATCCTGAGTCTCAGAAATGTGACCCAAATCTCAGGGTCTCATGGTGAAAGGCCAAACTCTCAAGATGAGAAAATCCAATGTTACCTGCTGTATGGACCACAGCTGTCCATAGGATGGTATAGCAACAGTACCACTGTACAATTTCAGGCCACTGTGATATTGCACCTAAAAAATTCTACTCTGAGCTGTAATAACTTTTGAATAAAACACCTTTCAGCAGTGGACGTACCCTTGTTTTACTCAGGGGGATAAACCCTACAACATATTTATATAACATATTAAGTATTACTATCCCTTTAAGACACATTGCCTAGAATCTATACTCTGGGAAACTTTATCTTTGTTATTATTTCAAATATCTCAGGGTCAGCTCATTGTGAACATTATGCAATCACAAACCACATGCTGCTTTCCTGGGAAAGCAACAGGCTGTGACAACTTCAGCAGAAATGCTATTTTCAAATAGAGTCCCTTTATGTATCAGCGCTCACAAACAATATCACCTGTAGTAACAAAACAATAAAATATATAAACAATATAAAAAAATATATAAAAGTCTCTAGAGTAGCTTTTCTTTCTTCTCTTGACTCTATACACGGTGCTTCCTCCCAACGTCAGCCGCTGGCACTCGACCACCAATACATGTAGACAAAAAACACAAGAAAAAAGAGGCGCACACGCTCTGAGTGCAGACTGTAATGCCAAAAAAATATTCCTCCACCTATAAACACCTGTGAGTAGATAAAATGAATGCTCACATGTATATGAGGCAAAACCTTGCCTCACGGTATATCAGCCTCCACTAGATCACCCCCAGTGCGAGTATCTGTGACACTCCCTCCTATATCGTTCACTGCTCCTCCAAACAGGATACTAGCATTCCACTTCACCCAGAGTAAGCCAACAAAGTCTTCTCCTCCTTGTAAATTCCAAATGAATACTCTATATCTGATGAGTGGCTAGAAAACTATAAGACCTAGAAGCTGGACTGATGTATATCGTAATCTGAGACATAAAATTAAAAAATATAAAAAATTACAGATTACGATATCCATCAGTCCATCTTCTAGGTCTTATAGCTTTCTAGCCTCCACTAGATCACCCCCAGTGCGAGTATCTGTGACACTCCCTCCTATATCGTTCACTGCTCCTCCAAACAGGATACTAGCATTCCACTTCACCCAGAGTAAGCCAACAAAGTCTTCTCCTCCTTGTAAATTCCAAATGAATACTCTATATCTGATGAGTGGCTAGAAAGCTATAAGACCTAGAAGCTGGACTGATGTATATCGTAATCTGTAATTTTTTATATTTTTTAATTTTATGTCTCAGATTACGATATACATCAGTCCAGCTTCTAGGTCTTATAGCTTTCTAGCCACTCATCAGATATAGAGTATTCATTTGGAATTTACAAGGAGGAGAAGACTTTGTTGGCTTACTCTGGGTGAAGTGGAATGCTACATTTGACAAATATATCCCAGTTAATATTCTTTTCCCATGTGGCTTTCCCAGGGCAGACACGAAAACACGTTATCTAGGGTCAACTTATTGATTCCTAGCATTCTATGAATACAGAAATGGGGCTAGCCCCTTCCCCTTCCCCACTGATGTCGATCATCCAGGGTTCCCACCAGGAGATACAGGTGACTCATTTCCAATTTGGCGCTCAAACAACATTCACACCTTGAAAGATCTACTACCACAGGGACGCATACCGAAATTTGTCAATGTTTCCTCTGAGTTTCAATTACCGGCCTCAGCCCACTGACCTTACCTGAAACTAATGGAATTCCTGAAATGAACCCTGTCGGAGGGTTACATAGTGAGAGACAATACAACCTTTGAAAATCCTATGCTTTCCTCTGATATATTGAAAATTCAGATCCCTTATGACCCTGCTGTGGTCCTGTTCTTCTCACCCTTCCCATCCACTATCAGATTGAAGAAACCCCAAAGATCTCTTTTCCACATCTTGGCAAATTCGGCAAAACTACTGATCCCCTTTCATTGGAAGAACCCAGTGCCACCCATTATATTACAATGGCAGAATAGAGTACAGACAGTGTATACTCTGAAACACGTCCATGCTGTCATGGTAATCAGGAAAATAAGGACAGACCCAAAGTTAAAATATAACCACCTTTATTTATAATAACAACAATAATGGTAGAGCCCACACAGACATAAGTAAATAGGACCCAAGGTCCCTCCGGAGCTGCACACTGTGTTGTGCACTGCACTACTCAAGATCTCGAGACTAGGGAAGCGGCTCAAGTGGGACAACAGAAGAATGGTAGAATATGTGTAAGTCACCACTTGGTCTGCGAATGGAGGCAACAGAGAGTGAGAACAGACCAAAGCTAGGAGGCACTGAGACTACAGGTCAGGCAAGCACGTAGTGTAGGGAGTGAGTAGGCAGCCAGAGTCACAGGTCAGACAAGCTGGGGCCTACACAGAGCGAGAGTAACCAGTCCACTGGTCAGGCAACCAGAGACTATGCTGAGTGAGTAGGAGCCAGGGCCACTGGTCAGGCAAACCGAGGACTACAAGGAACGAAAGTAACCAGGCCCTCAGGAAAGGCAACTGGAGGCTATACTTAAGGGATAGTAGCCAGGGCCACTGGTCATGCAAGCCGGGGTTATACACAGAGCAAGTAGTCAGCCAGAGCCACAGGTCAGAACTGATATGGGTAGTCAGACAAGCCAGGATCATACACAGAGCAAGATTCTTAGGCAAAAATGGGTCACAGCGGAGCGCAAAGAGTAACGAGCAGGAACACCACATAAGGGCAATGACTCCTATCCCCAAGGAGGATTATGTTATGGTTAGCAAGCAAGACAAGGAGTCAGACGGTATGGTTAAAATCACCTTTATTAGAATGATAGCTAAAAGTACAATATATATAAGCCGAGGGTAACCGAAGAGGCTAGAGACTCAATCAGGAATAGGAGCCGGCCAATTGGTCAACCACAGCAGCAAAAGACTAGGCCGGAGCCCGAATAAATAAGTAGCATATCAACTATACCCTAAGGTCTCCAAATAGGTAGCAACATGGGTAGCTACTTACTCCTGCCTGCAGACAGATGGGAACAGCCAGTCTGCAATACGGATGGCAACAATGGAGACACTGACTTACGCCTGCAGTCAGAAAGGCCTGAGTCTGCCAGAGCCCCAGTTCTGCACCAGGATGGATGTCTGTAGACAACGGGCCACACAATGGAGCAACAGACAGAGCCACAGGTCAGCACCAGCTAGGATAGTCAGACAAGCCAGGGTCATACACGGAGCGGGTAGTCAGCCAGAGCCACAGGTCTACACCAGATAGAATGTCCAAAGGAAGAGGGCAACAGTTGGAGGATAATTGGACAGAGTCCCAGAATGGATTAGTCAGACAAACAAGGGTTATACATGGAGCAGGTAGTCAGCCAGAGCCACAGGTCTGCTCCAGATAGGATGTCCAAAGGAAGAAGGCAACAGTTGGAGGATAATTAGACAGAGCCCCAGGTCAGCACCAGAATCGGTTAGTATCACGGTGCCCGTGTATTTTGGCGACATTTTGACACTAGATGCCTGGCGCTTTCTTATTGGCTAAGTGTTGTGGCTCCACCCAGTGGTAGCCTTTAAGTACTGTGCTCTGTCACTCATACAGGGCCCTTTTGTGGTGTTCCGTTGCTTAGTGCTTTGCTGCTGTTATCGTGTGATTTCCAGTGTATGACCTGGTGTCACGGTTTGTTAAGACTCTCAGACGTAAGGTTAGGTAAAAACACAACTTTATTGAAAAGTTTAAGATAATCCCATAGGGTTTCATACACATATAGACAATACATAGAATAGGCAGGTAATATGTGACAATAGCACTACAGGTTCTACCGGCCTTGCCAAAATAGCGGGCAAGGCAACCTGGACGAGAACATAATAGGTGGCTCTACCGGCCCTGCCAATATACCGGGCAAGGCAGCCTAACGAAATACCAATGTAATAGGCTCTACCGGCCTTGCCAATATACCGGGCAAGGCAGCCTAACGGAATACCAATGTACAAGGCTCTACCGGCCTTGCCAATACCAGGTAAGGCAACCTCAAGTTGGAGTAATGAAAGGTTCTACCGGCCTTACCAATATACGGGGCAAGGCAGCCTGACGGAGTACCAATGAGTAGGCGCTACCGGCCTTGCCAATACCGGGTAAGGCAACCTTGAGATGGAATAATAAATGGTTCTACCGGCCTTACCAATATACCGGGCAAGGCAGCCCAAGGGAAGGTGACAACCACAGTGACCTCGGTGACTGTCAGATGGTCAATGACAGTGTAGATGGAAGATAGAGTTTACCAGGTCAGTGGTTTAACTAGTAGTCTGAAACTCAGTACCCGTATACTGTAGGAATAATAGCTGTCTAGGACAGGACAGCGCCCTGGAAACCATCAAGGGCATGAGCAAGAGACAAGGAGTAAACCAGCGCCCTTACGTTGGGAAACATCAAGCAGGATATTTGAGTAAGCCCACAGGTCACGGAGCGAACCAAAGCCCGCGCGCTGGTAACCAACAGGGCAGTGGAGCAAACCAGCGACTGCACGCTGCAAGGAAAAGACTAGTAATAGCCTAGCCATAAGGCTTGAGGAGCGAACCAGCGTCCGCACGCTGGGAACCAACAGTGCTGCGTATGGAGCCGTATGGCCAAGGAGCAAACCAGTGTCCGCACACTGGAACCAACAGGCTGTAAAGTGTAGCCGCAAGGCTAGTGGAGCGAACCAGCGTCCGCACGCTGGTAAACAACAGTGCTGCGTATGGGGCCATATGGCCAAGGAGCAAACCAGTGTCCGCACACTGGAACCAACAGGCTGTAACGTGTAGCTGCAAGGCTAGAGGAGCGAACCAGCGTCCGCACGCTGGGAACCAACAGTGCTACGTATCGGGCTGCAAGGCCAAGGAGCAGACCAGTGTCCGCACACTGGAACCAACAGGCAGTAACGTGTAGCTGAGAAGCTAGTGTAGCGAACCAGCGTCCGCACGCTGGGAACCAACAGTGCTGCGTATCGGGCCGCAAGACCAAGGAGCAAACCAGTGTCCGCACACTGGAAGCAACAGGCAGTAACGTGTAGCTGCAAAGCTAGTGGAGCGAACCAGCGTCCGCACACTGGGAACCAACAGAAGGAATGTCGCCGAAGCGACCGAGGAACAATGTCGCCACAGATGCAGGAACTGGAAACAGGACGAACAGGAACCAGCAGAGATGGTCAACCGGATCAGGAACGGCAATGAAGACTGGCATCAGGAACAGCAACCTCTGATGATGACAACCGGAACCGGTACTGGAACCGACACAGCAGACAGGATACTCAGGAACTGGACGACTCAGGAACTCAGGAACACAGGAACAGGCCCAAATAGCTATAGTAGCAAGGTGGAAGTGGATGCTGTCAGAGACACCACGAAAGGGCAACCAGAGGGTGCCCAGACTGAGTTTAAAAAGGCAATGTAAGGCGGGCTGAAGGCAGACAGCCAATGGGAGCCTCCTACAGGTGATAGACACAGGAATGCAGCAATCACGGGCACCGTGATACCTGGACTGCCTGACTACTCTCTCTCTGATCCTGTTCCTGCTCTGTGTACCGACCCGGCCTGGCTGACGTTCCTGCTCCGTGAATCGACTTGGATTGGCTAAAGTTCCTGCTCCGTGTACCGACCCAGCCTGGCTGACGTTCCTGTCCGTGCTTTGACTGTAGTGGTGTCCATTCCTGCTCCTGTGCCTCCAGTCCGTTGTACTACCGTGTCCGGTAGTGAGTTACTACTGTGCTCTGCCTCGAGAGTACTAGCCCAGTTGGTTGCCTCGTATACTGCATTACCGTTCGGTGACTGCAACCCATTAGTGCCTTGCTGCCTCCTTACTCCATACCCAGGGTTTACGCTCAGCTTGTTGCACCCTATACACTTGGCTTGTTATCAGATGTCACTGGGGTTGGTCTCGTGGGCGCCTCAGTTAGTCTCCGCTCCTGTTCTGTCGTTAAACAAGCCAAGCGCCCATTACCAGGGCCTTCTGGTACTCACCCGGGTAGGAGCTTTTACTACTGGCACTATTAACGCTGGCTTGTCAATTCACCATAATCGAGGTTGGTCTCTTGGGCACCTCAGTCAGCTCTGTCACCCGGCAGTTGCCATCAAGCCTGGCGTTTCAACGTCCAGTACCGTTACCGTGGGTCGCAGTTTGTGTATCTACAGGGCGTTCTGTGTTCCTCCGGTTGCAGTTCTACTGTAGTCTGTGTTCCCTCCAGGGCCTCGCTCAACCTTCCTGGGCTAGTCACTATTTTTGCACTTATCGGCATTTGAGAGCTTCCTGGGCCTCGCTAATAGGGCCTCCCAGTCTCCTGGCCTAATAGCATTAACCATTTGTGTCTCACTGTATCACACAAACTGTTCCCGACCTGTGTCAGTAAATTTACTACTTGTGATTTATGTATACTGGACCCGTGTGGGCTATTGTAATTTAGTAACCTGTCCTGTGTCAGTTCTGTTTGTTCTATTACTGGACCCACAAGGGTTACTTCGTTTTACTAATTCAATAAAACTGTGTTTTACCAAATTGCCTGTCTCTGAGTGTACTGAAAACCGTTACAGTACGAAAAGGCCATGTCCTCAGACGGTACAGGTGATGGTAATACACAAAGTATCCACTGGAGGATGGATATTCACAAGCAACGCATGGACCAGATGGCGCTGGCCATGCAAACCTTACTAGAGCGTACCGCTCATTTAGATAAACCAGTACAGGCCTCGGTGGTTCCCCCAGTTACGACATTGTGTGCCCAATCGGTGACGCAAGCAAATTCGAATAACTGCTATGGCTCCCTTACTGCTCCGATACGATGGTGAACCTGCCCTGTGCAGAGGGTTCATAAATCAGTTGGAGATTTTCCTAGAGTTAACTCCTCAAGCCTTTCCCAGTGACTGAAGTAAGGTCGGGCTGATGATTTTATTGTTAACGGGCAGAGCACTGGCGTGGGCAAACCCCTTGTGGGAAGCAGCAAAACCATGCACTAAGAATTTTAATGAGTTCCTGAGAGCATTTCAGAGAGTATTTGAAATCCCTGGGAGAGCCGCCTCTGCTGCCAAAAGATTGTTGGAGATCCAGCAGGGATCCCGTACCTTTTCTGAATACGCCATTGAATTTCGCGCATTGGCAGCAGAGGTGGGCTGGAATGATGAGGCACTTGTGGCAAAGTTAATTGACTTTGCTATACTAATTGATTCCCTCATTACGGAGAGAATGGCAGCCAAAGACCATAGACAAAGGGCCAGAGAATGGGGCCGGCCGAGATAAAATTCTCCACCCATGCCTCCCTCCCCCCCATGCCTCCTGAATGTAATTTTGAGGGCAGTGAACCTATGCAGTTAGGGTTCAATAGGTTGACCAAGGAGGAGAGGGCTCATCGTCGCAGGCAGGGCCTCTGTCTGTATTGTGGGCAAGCTGGGCATGTGTTGAGTTCCTGCCCTACACGGCTGGGAAACGAACGCACCTAGGGTACCTTGGGGGACAGGCCCTAGGTGGCGTCCAGACGTCCCTAGATCCCCCTATTCAAAAACCCACTATCCAAGCTGTGATTTATTGGCAGAAATCTCGGTGGAGGTTCTGGCCCTAGTGGATTCCGGTGCAGCTGGGTACTTTATGGACAGCTCTTTTCCTGAGTTACACAAGATTCCACTGGTTGAGAAGGAAGCTCCCTTGGCTATTGAAGCCATTGATGGCAGGCGATTAGTACCAGCTCTTATTACTATGGGAACCATACCACTGTCTATGTGCATTGGGGCTCTCCACATCGAGAAACAACATTTTTCAGATCATCCAGTCTCCCCACCATACAGTAATCCTGGGATTCCTATGGCTCCATTTGCACAATCCTAGGTTTAATTGGCGAAATTATGAAATTATGGCCTGGTCTGAATACTGTGATACGCTTTGCATCTCCCGCCCTATCAAGATTCTGTGTACCTCCCCCTCTATGCCAGCTGAGTACCAACAATTCAGTGACATTTTTAGCAAGGGGGAGGCTAGCACTTTGCCGGTTCATAGGGCCTATGATTGCGCTGTTGATCTGCCTCCTGGCGCCGTTCCTCCTCGGGGCTGTCCTGCAAGGAGAATAGGGCCATGGAGAAATACATTTCAGATGCCCTTGAGAGGGAAATCATCAGAAAGTCATCCTCGCCCGCGGGGGCTGTTTTTTTCTTATTCAAAAAGAAGAATGGCGAGTTATGACCCTGTATTGATTACCGTGGCTTGAATAAGCTCATGGCCAAAAACGCATACCCGATACCACTCATCACAGAACTGTTTGACAGGTTAAAGGGCTCCTCCATTTTCACCAAACTGGACTTACTTGCAGCATATAACCTGATTAGGATAAGATTCGGTGATGAGGGGAAAACGGCGTTTAATACTAGATCGGGACACTATGAATACCTGGTAATGCCATTTGGGCTGTGTAACGCTCCCGCAGTGTTCCAGGAGTTTATTAATGACATTCTCCTTGACTTGCTACTGTCGTGCGTTGTGGTTTATCTCAATGATATTCTTATACACTCATCCAACCTGTCGCAACACATCAAGGATGTGTCTATAGTTCTGCTTAGACTCCGTGAAAACAAACTTTACTGTAAGATCGAGAAGTGCAAATTTCACAAGCCTATGGTCCCTTTTCTAGGCTTTGTGATCTCCAAAGATGGCATTGCAATGGACAAGGAGAAGCTGGCAGCGGTCCTGCATGGCCACATCCAAAGGGTCTTAAGGCTATCCAATGTTTCCTTGGCTTTGCCAATTATTACAGGAAATTCATTCGGAATTTCTCCACGATTGTAAAGCCACTGTCCGATCTCCCACACAAGGGCGTTAATCCCTCTCAGTGGTCTCAAGAAGCTGAATTTGCCTTTGAGTCATTGAAATCCATATTTGCTTCTGCTCCTGTACTGTTCCACCCTAACCCTTCCCTTCCATTCACGTTAGAGGTCAACACCTCTGAAACTGGGGTAGGGGCAGTATTGTCACAACGTTTGGACCCTGGGAGTGGACTAAGGCCTTGTGGGTTTTTCTCCAAGAAATTATCCAGCGCATAGAGCCATTATGAGATTGGGGACAGAGAGCTGTTGGCAATCATTCTAGCCCTTAAAGGGATAGTAATACTTCAGTATTACAAATCCCTATATTAAAGCCCTTGTAAAAAGAAACGTTTTGCCCCCAGTGTCATCTCTCAAACTTTTACGGTTTGAGAGATGAACACTTCTAAAGTTGCCCTCTCCCTCCCCCTTCCCCGTAGTCAGGGAAATCCGGTCAGAGATCATCAGGCGGCTCTGCAGCAGAGCCTCGATCTCGTTAACTAAAAAAAAAACTTTCACTAAAACGGTCTTCTACTTGTGTTTGCCAGCCAAGCACACGTAGAAGACCATTTCAGTGAAAGGATTTTTTTCGTTAACACGATCAGGCTGTGCTGGAGAGCCGCCTGAAAGTCGTACGACTCTCTTCCCTGCAGTCAGCTAAAATGCTGACTATGGGGAAGGGAGAGGGCAACTTTAGAAGCGTTCATCTCTCAAACCATAAAGGTTTGAGAGATGACACTGGGGGCAAAACGTTTCTTTTTACAAGGGCTTTAATATAGGGATTTGTAATACTGAAGTATTACTATCCCGTTAAGGAATGGTGACACCTGCTTGAGGGTACTAGAATTCCAGTATTGATTTTGACTGACCATAAAAATGTAATATACCTTTCTGAGGCTAAGAGATTGTCCACTCGACAGGCCAGATGGGCCCTGTTTCTGTCCCGTTTTAATTTTATTGTATCTTACCTACCTGTTTCCAAGAATGTTAGAGCAGATGCTCTGTCCAGGCAATTTGGTCCTGAAACCGAGGTTGATGAAGCTTCAGTACCCATTATTCAACCAGATCACATTTTGGCCACCGTGTTTACTTGCATTACCTCACCATTGGGGGAGGAGATTCTTGCTACCCAGGCTACCTCACCCCCTGATACCCCGGTGGGCAAGTGTTTTGTGGCCGAACTGTTCCGTACCCGTCTACTCGAAACATACCATGCATCTCAGGCAGCTGGGCATGTAGGCAGGGACCAGTTGATCTGGTCCCTTTCGCAGTTATTTTGGTGGCCTTCCTTACATGCTGATTGCACCACTTATATGGCAGCTTGCACTATTTGTGGCCAGGCAAAATCCCCTAGGCATCTCCCTGTTGGCCTACTTCAACCAGTACCTAATGGCGAGTGTCCCTGGTCCCATGTCTCAATTGACTTTTTGGGGGAACTGCCGGTGTCTAGGGGATATTCATTTATTCTGATGGTGGTCGACAGATTTTCTAAGATGGCACACTTTGCCCGTGAAGTGTTTTGGTTGCATGGTGTACCCAGGGTGCTGGTGTCTGACCTAGGGAGCCAATTTGTGCCCAGGTTTTGGAGGGCATTCTGTGATCATATGGGCATACAATGGGGTTGCTGGGCATGCCAATCAAGGATTGGAACAATTTCTACGCTGTTTTGTTTCCGATCATCATGACAATTGGGCCGACCTGTTGCCGTGGGCAGAGTTCTCCAGGAATTGTGTGGTTAATTAATCGTCCGGGAGCTCCCCATCTCTCATCAATTACGGGTTTCAATCATGCCTGCTCCCGGACTCACTTCAGACACAGCAAATTCCAGCTCTTGATGAGCATATGAAGCAGCTCCAATCCACTTGGGCACAGGTACAGAGGACCCTCAGTGCTTCGTTCCAGCATTATCAGCGTCACGCTAATCGCAGACGGCTGCTGGCGGTCTCCTTCCAGGTTGGGGACAGGGTATGGCTTTCCTCCAGAAACTTTAAGTTGCAAGTTTCATGTAATAAGTTGGCTCTCGGTTTATCGGTCCCTTTAAAGTTATCCGCAAGATTAACCCAGTTTTTTATGCTTTGGATCTACCAGCATCTATGCGGATTCATAATGTGTTCCATGTATCCCTGCTTAAGTCTCTGGTTTGCAACCGTTACACTACGACTCCTGTGGTTCCCGGGCCTGTGCAGGTACAAGGTCAGGAGGAATACGAAGTACAAAACATAACTGATTCCAGAAAATTTAGAGGAAAGTTGCAATATGTGGTTCACTGGAAGGGCTATGGCCCTGAAGAAAGTTCCTGGGTTAACCAAAGTGACCTCCATGCGCCCAAATTGTTGCGCAGATTCCATGCTAAGTACCCTCAGAAGCCGGCTTCCTGCTCTCAGGGGGGTCTTTGAGAGGGGGGTACTATCACAGTGCCCATGTTTTTTGGCGACATTTTGACACTAGATGCCTGACGCTTTCTTATTGGCTAAGTGTTATGGCTCCACCCAGTGGTAGCCTTTAAGTACTGTGCTCTGTCACTCATACAGGGCCCTTTTGTGGTGTTCCGTGGCTTAATGCCTTGCTGCAATTATCGTGTGATTTCTAGTGTATGACCTGGACTGCCTGACTACTCTCTCTCTGATCCTGTTCCTGCTCCGTGTACTGACTCGGCCTGGCTGACGTTCCTGCTCCATGAATCGACTTGGATTGGCTAAAGTTCCTGCTCCATGTACCGACCCAGCCTGGCTGACGTTCCTGTCCGTGCTTTGACCGTAGTGGCATCCGTTCCTGCTCCTGTGCCTCTAGTCCGCTGTACTACCGTGTCCGGTAGTGAGTTACTACTGTGCTCTGCCTCGAGTGTACTAGCCCAGTTGGTTGCCTCGTATACTCCATTACCATTCCGTGACTGCGACCCATTAGTGCCTTGCTGCCTCCTTACTCCATACCCAGGGTTTACGCTCAGCTTGTTGCACCCTATACGCTTGGCTTGTTATCAGTTGTCACTGGGGTTGGTCTCCTGGGCGCCTCAGTTAGTCTCCGCTCCTGTTCTATCATTAAACAAGCCAAGAGCCCGTTGCCAGGGCCTTCCGGTACTCACCTGGGTAGGAGCTTTACTATTGGCACTATTAACGCTGGCTTGTCAATTCACCATAATCGAGGTTGGACTCTTGGGCGCCTCAGTCGGCTCTGTCACCTGGCAGTTGCCATCAAGCCTGGCGTTTCAACATTATTGTCCGTACCGTTACCGTGGGTCGCAGTTTGTGTATCTACAGGGCGTTCCGTGTTCCTCCGGTTGCAGTTCTACTGTAGTCTGTGTTCCCTCCGGGGCCTCGCTCAACCTTCCTGGGCTAGTTGCTATTTTTGCACTTATCAGCATTTGAGTGCTTCCTGGGCCTCGCTAATAGGGCCTCCCAGTCTCCTGGCCTAATAGCATTAACCATTTGTGTCTCACTGTATCACACAAACTGTTCCCGACCTGTGTCAGTATATTTACTACTTGTGATATATGTATACTGGACCCGTGTGGGCTATTGTAATTTAGTAACCTGTCCTGTGTCAGTTCTGCTTGTTCTATTACTGGACCCGAGAGGGTTACTTTGTTTTACTAATTCAATAAAACTGTGTTTTACCAAATTGCCTGTCTCTGAGTGTACTGAAAACCGTTACAGTTAGTCAGACAAGCCAGGGTCATACACAGAGCAGGTAGTCAGCCAGAGCCACAGGTCTGCACCAGATAGGATGTCCAAAGGAAGAAGGCAACAATTGGAGGATAATTGGACAGAGCCCCAGGTCAGCACCAGAATGGGGTAGTCAGAAAAGCCAGGGTCATACACGAATACAGGAGCAACAGAAATGATGACTGCACTGAACAGTGCAGTCATCCTTAAAAAGTTACCCTTAAAAAGGCAGCCAGGAAATAGGTGGAGCTTCTCTAGTCCCCAAAGCATAAGACAAGACCCTGCGCCATTCAGCAAGTTCACGTCTGAAAGTGACGCATGGGAAGCAATCCTCAGCCCCAACACCGCTTCCTCACTCGCAATGTGTCCGCTTATCCACGAGGATATGTGACACATGCTTTGGCTACGAGTTCGATGGGTACCTTCTGCGATGTCTGGTCACCATGGGAGAGTTATTACGCAAAATTGGCCTAATTTCTCAATACTATCTACATGTAACATACTGAAATAGTCTGTTGTCTGGCTTTGTAATACTGTTGGTGGATGTTTATTGTTTGCTTCGGTGCAATCTCCCTTCACAATCCTCCCTTGTTTTTCCACTTTGTGTCTCCCCCTCCCTCCTTGTTTCTTTCCCTCCTCTGATCCCGATTTCTCTCTACTCTAATTTTCTTCTGAAAATGTTTTTTTTTTTTTTTTATTACATACTCTATATACCCCAACTACATTTAAGATACCCTCTGAGACATACCTTGGATTCTAGAAGATGTAAACTATATCTATATATACTTATACATTCCTGATTTGTGCTGGACTAATTGATATGTGCATCTTTAAGCATGTATTATTTTGTTTATTATGATTTCTGCATTGTTCTGTAAAATGTATGACTTTAATATACATTTGTTTTGGTTGTTTTGTGCTCTTGCTTTAAATGCAAATTTCCTCAATAAAGCTTTTTGAAAAATGAAGTATATTGGAGACTTCACAGTAAAAAAGCTATCGGTTGCCTGACATACTGCCAAGCACCGATTGTTAACTTATATGTCTTAAGCTTACCTGTCATCCACTGTCTGTCTCTGTTTGTCTTCTCTCTCGCATTGCATACTTCTCTGGGGCTCAAAGGGTCAAAGTATTACTGTCCGGTTGAATATAAATATGCCTCCAGTTATTTCAATATGTTTAACTTGGTCAAAATAAATATTCAGAAATGTACAAATACAGTATTTAGCTTTCATATTATATTTGTCTCCTCTGCCATGTGAGGCTGAAGCAGCGGAGACAGTAATGTGTGGCACAGTACCCCATCCTTACACTCACGAGCCTATGACAGTTCCACACTGAGGGAATTTGAACAGAGACTGCCTTTACATATGAGCAATCTCTGTTTAAATTCCCTCACAGCCATTGGCTGGGATGTGCTTATGCACATCCCAGCTAATCAGTTTGAACCACAGCCGCTCAAAGACCCAGACCACCAAGTTGTTTAGATTGCCTTAGAATGGAGGTTGTAATCCATGGGCGTTTGTATCTATAGGTAAAGGACATTATAATGGAATTGAGATGCTTGAAGAAAGAGGGGGGGAGTCTAATCTGTAGGGTTTGAAATAGGTACCAAATCCTCGGAAGGATCGACATCTTCAATACACCTATTCAACCAACCCATGGAATTTATAAGGAGGACCAACGAGACAGGTCTTTCGAGTGGCAGATAAAAGCACAATGTATTTCAATCTCCAGGTAAGGGATTGAAGAAGAGGTCCAGGTAAATGGGTATAGGGTCTGTAAGTCAGTAAGTCCTACAGGAGGCAAATGAAAAGGTAAGGCCAGTGATTTAGAAAAACTGACTTTAAAGTTAGATACATCAGCAAATAGAGATAATGCCGACATTAAGGCGGCCATCGAGGATTCATGATCAGTTGAAGAAAATAAGATATCACCCACGAATAGAGAAATTTTGCAGTCAGTGGATTTGTGTATAACACCCTTGATCTGGGAGTTTGCACGCACATGCCATGCAAGTGACTCCATAATCAGGACAAATAGGAGGGGGATAAGGAGCAACCCTGACAAGTTCCATTATGGATAGATAGGTACTACTAGAGAAAGCCGTTAATCTTGACCCTCGCACTCAGATTCGAATACAGAGCCAACATTTTTTGGATAAATGAAGGTCCCAGTCCGAAGGCCCTGAGAGTATGTTCAAGGAATGAGCCATTTACACAATCGAATGCTTTTTCAGGGTGGGTTAGAGTTAAGGAGTTCCTGTAACAGAAAATTCAAGGCTAGCATAAATGTCTGTATGTTAACTTTGTACCGCAGAATGTGATCAGATCCACCCTTTAGACAATCAACAGTAGAGGGAACCCCTATCAATATTTCAAGATGGCCATGATGTGCTTCAGCTCACACCTCCATTTCATAGTGAGAGGTGACAGATCAGCAAAAATGGAGATAGCGTGTCCCTCAAAGGTATATGGGGATTGCCCTGGGAGGCCTTTTGGATGTCATCATTATCCGGGTACTCTAGGAAGTGGACAATTGTATCTCTTGGTTCCTCAAATGTTGCCAACTTAGGGAGCAGAGACCTGTGGGCCCGATCTAAGCGTATTCCTGGGAGTTAAGCAATGTTCTGAAAAGTTTCTGTAGAAATTCTGGAAGAGCATTGTAATTAATATTTTCAGGAATGCCCCTGAAGCACAGGCTGTTTTTTCCACTGGTGATTCTCAATATTGTCTACTTTTATTTGGAGAGCAAGATTCTGTTGGTGGAGAGCATTAAGTTTTGTGTCCATGGTAGACCTATGTGAGCGTGACAGATCTGCCTCACCCTCCAAGATTTCCATGCGATTGCATACAAGGAAAAAAACAATAAAGGCGATCCTACCACAGTCCACTTGGAGAATATGTATATAGAGTTCTTCAGTAATACTTCGGAAGTGCTGCTATATGTAACGGTGTCTTCAGTATCACCCCACAGTCAATGACCCACGTGCAAGAAAGAAAAAACAAAAGTGCAGCTTCCGATTGTATATTGTATAAAAATAAGATATATTGTAATGAAAATCCTCTTCATTAACTGTGTATATACATCAAAAGGCTTCTTAGAGCTATGTTCATAGAAAACCAAAAAAGTCTTGATGCTAAAAAGACATAAATACCATCGATCCTGTAGATAGTAAGTTCCAGCGTGTGTTCACAAAACCAGTCTTCTCTGATTGGTTTAGAGTGCCTTGTGATGTCTGATGTTCCGTTCCGGTCAGATCGGGTCTCACAGTGGGATACAATGTTGCAAGCTACAGTGAGATAAAGCTGATCGCTCTAAGTGTAGCATTAAAGATACATCTGTCCACCACACAAACCCCTGATAAGACCGCACTCACCAGATAGCCAGAAATAGTCAGCATATAAACCGGGCTCATAGACCTGACTGTGCTGGAATGTACACACGTATTGCGATACAAGTGAAGCAGTAAATTTTCTTTTATTAGTATTCAACGCGTTTCGCGAGTCTGATGCTCGCTTCTTCAGGAATAAAATGTATATACAACTCACATTCTTCACATGCTTAAATAAACAGCCGTTAGTAAAATACGCCCATTACAATGACGTTAATGGACGTATACCGGTCCATATCCAAGCCTCAATTCCAAGGCTATCTCTTACTGGATTAACTGGACCTGAGATATATTGGATCTTCCTTTCAATTAAAAGCCTTACCTAAAATCACAAAAACATATCTATATAAAGAATTAATAAACACCTATTATAAAGTGAACACATCTTCATAAAAAGATCAATATTAAGAACTCTATATTATATATAGCAAGATGTGTCCAATATACATTCACATCATCCTTCATTTTGGAAGAGGTCAGTAAATCATACACATAGTGTATAGAGAGTGTGCATATATATGTTCATAGTATCATTACATTACTAAAAAACACAATGTAAAACAAGAATTACAAAGGATGACATATAGAAACCAAAAAGGGATACACATATCAGGCAGAATATATCCAATAAAATATATATCAAATAAAATTGCTAACTTCAAGGTCTTCATTGAGTCCATAGGGGGATAATGTGTTGAGGGTATAGATCCAGAAGGCTTCTTGTTTGCATAGTCTAGTGTATCTATTTGAACAGGATTGCAAAATGTGGTCTATTCCCATGATAGTAAAATTAGACAAACCTCCCTTATGGCAATTGTTAAAATGTCTGGGCACAGAATGATCCAAAGACTTTCTCTTTATAAGGTTTCTGTGTTCCCATGACCTTTCTCTGAAACTTCTGGTGGTACGTCCCACATATTGCATTCCACATCCACATTGTATTAGGTAAATAATATAGGTAGTTTCACATGTAATTAATGTTTTAATAGGATATGTTTTCTGATCATGCTTGCTCTTAAAGTTTTTAATTTTATTGCAAACATAATCACAATTACTGCACTTGGGGCGGAGACACCGGAAGTTCCCTACCGGTTTTTGGAGACCAAAAAGACCTACATTTGTATTCTCAGCATTATGTATATTTTTAGGTTTGCTTGGTGCCAAATGGCCTCTAATACTTTTGGCCTTTTTATATGTAATCTTTGGTTTATTTGTTATAATATTTTTTAACAGGGGATCCTGTTTTAAAATACCCCAATGTTTATTAACAATTTTCTGAATATGATTTGATGCTGTATTGTATTGGGTAATGATTCCTGGTGCTCTTTTTGATACAGGAGGTTTTGGTTTGGCCACCAAAATACTGTTTCTATCCAAATGAAGGGCCCTATCATAAGCAGAATCAATGACATTTTCCTTATAACCTCTATTTAAAAAATCAATCTTTAAGTGCTGACTTTTTTGGATAAAATCTCCTATTTCGCTGCAGTTTCTTCGTAGTCGATGGAATTGACCGAATGGAATGTTCTTGATCCATTTTTTGTAATGGCAGCTATTGGCTTTTAGATATTGATTCCGGCAGACTTCTTTTTTATAAAGGGAACTGATAATTGGTTGTCCAGATATACCAACTAGATTAAGATCCAAAAAGCTAATATTATTAGGATTAATTTCAGAGGTAAATTGAAGTCCCATATTGTTCTGATTACAAGATGATAACATATCTTTCAGTTGATCTTTAGGGCCTTTCCAAATAATTAAGATGTCATCGATATACCTCCCGTAGTAGACCAGACTTCCCCCCCATCTCTCCACAGGCCAAATGGCAAGATCCTCCCATAGCCCCATGAAGAGGTTGGCATATGAGGGGGCAAATCTGGTCCCCATGGCTGTGCCCCTCACCTGAAGATAAAAATCCTTCTGGAATATAAAGTAGTTGTGTTGCAAAATGAAAGCAACACAATCTAAAATAAATTCAATTTGACTTGATGGCAATGAATTATCCTTTTCCAAAAAATATCTAACCGCCTGTGTTTCCAAAAGATGATCGATACATGTGTATAAGGAAGTCACATCTAATGTAGCCCACATGCGATTGTTCAAGTGCGAAAGCATGTCTTTAATGTCTCTAAGTTCCTCCCTTAGGAGGAGACTACAAACACACCCCTTAGTAGAGCACCCTCTGGATTGCCAGAGTTCTGGTTCAGTTTTCCACAGGAATCAGTGTCTCCTGCCTGAGGTAAGGCATTGTTGGATAGCCCATCAGCCATATTTTTTACAGGCCTTTCAGCCTGCGATCCTTGTTTGGGAGCAAAAAAGTGTTGTAATGCTCAAGATTTTTTTTGTGACTTGCCTTTAGGCGTAACAGGTGTTTGTCTGGCTAAGCTGTGCTGCAGTTTTTAAAGAAAAAAAATAGGGTTTAAGCTGAAAAAATCATTCCCTGGTAGCAGAACTCTTAGCTTACGTGTCCATGCAGCATGTCTTCCCAGCCATGACCCCTTTTTTGCCTATTTTAACAAATTTCTGAAGGGTACAACACTTCCTACTGCAATATTACTTGATCTGAGGGCTGCAGTGGAGAAATAAGTAGCTGAAAGTTAAAGTTGTGAGTGCTACAGCAACATATGTATTGAAAAATGTGTTAGCATGCAGAGTCCCTTTGTCCTTTGCCCACAACACTAACTTCCTGCTTAAATAACACTGGCACATATTCATGATCATGTCAAGTGATAAAAAAAAATACATTTGTCCTGGCTTTCTCTGTGTAATTTCTTCTACCTGATACTCAGATGGTATGCGATGTTGGTTCATTTTTAAGAATGTAAGTCTCCAACGTTTTTGAGGTCCTGCGGTCATTGACAATGTAACCAGCTGCACTGAAAACCAACTCAGTCTCAATGCTTGCTGAAGGACAACTAAGGGTTTCCACTGCAGTACATGTCAATGTTGGCCACACACACTGCTTTGTTTGCCAGTAGTCGATGGGGTCATTGTTTCTGCCTAGAACATATGTATCCTGCAAGTATGCAGAAACCATTTCATATGCAGTGGAAGCTACATGGTGTTCCTGTGTGTCAGTTACCAACCCAGACTTAGAAAGCAAGTTCCAAAGAGATGTACTACCACCACCACCACCACTAATGTTGGATTCTTGTCACCCTTGCTGAGACCCATGAATTGCACTGTATTCAGAAAGGCATATTCGGGTTGATGATGTAGGTGTTTCTGCTGGTTGAAATGCTTCTCTGCCTTCCTTTTCACTATGTTGTCTATATGGTTTTTCATGCCCTCACTTTCTCCCTCTCATTTTCCACAATGCGACTCTCCAATCAATATGCATATCTCAATATTCCTTGGCAGAATCCAATTACTCAGAGAGTTGCTGCTGATCATCATAACGGCTTGCTGTAACTGCTGGTGGCCCTTTGGCAGAAATTCTGACATTTTGTGTTTGAAGTGGGAGTCCAGCAATGTGGCAAGAATGTATTCCTCATTGCTTTTAATTAACACTATGTGAAGATCTTGTTCAAAGTACACTAACATGTCCTTTACCAGCTGGTGCATGTCTGTGTTGTCATTATGGTAAGATTCCTCAGCCATGCTTCTCATTTTTTCTGCAATAAAAATATCAGTGGTAGAATTTTACCAGTGTAACTCACCAGCATCTTTGCTTCCTCAAAGAGTTTCAGCAGCTCACATACGTCGCACATTAGTTGCCATTGGCCATGTGTCAAAGAGGCTCCCTTCAAAGCCTTCTAGCATGTACAATGTGGGATTCCACTTGGTAGGCATGGGGCAGGTTGTTACTCTTTTGTTTGGAATGTAGAAGGTTGCATGCACTGTAGGAGCGAGTAAAATGGGCACAGATTTTGTGGGTAATAGTAAGCATCTCCCTGAGGGTTTCAGATTCTGCCAGGAATCTAGTCACAATTAAATTTAGCACATGGGCAAAGCAGCGCACATGCACCATATCACCTTTTCTCAAGGCAGTGATTATGTTGGAGCCATAAGCAGCAGACACAAAACCAGCTTTTAAGGAGCCGGGTACAAGACATTCAAGACATTCCGGGTACAAGACATTCCTGGATCACCTGTTCTAGCTTACTTAAAACATGTAAGGTATTGGCTATCCTGCTGCTGCTGCCTTTTAATCACACTGCCAGAAGCAGTATTACTGGCTGTCACCTGATGTTGCAAGCTAGAGTTGCCCACTGTTGATGCTGGGAGGGAAAACCAGTGGACAGTCACAGTCTGCTTTGCCCCACTTTAAAGCTTCTTACACAGACAACAGATAGCAAAATGTTTAGCGTTTGGATTGTGAGTGAAATATTTCCATACGTCAGACTTCATAGTGTGTTTCCTGAGGGGCTACTACTACTGCTGGGGCTAGATGTTGAAATTAAACTACTAGTAGGAGTCAAAGGTTCTGACCTTCCAATATCATCAAAAGTGCTCATCATACTTAGGGTTGTAGATGTTGAAGCCCTGTGTTTCTGATTAGCCAGCATTAGTGTGTTTGAGTGGATGGGAGTTGGTCTTCAAAGCAATGATGATGCTGATGACTGTAAGGAAGGCTGTGAATTTGTAGGCATCTTTACTCATCCAGAATCAAACTTTCCAACTGATCTCTCACAGTTAATAAACAGGAATAATGCTCCTATCCAGTGGTGGAAAATTGAGCCTTCTCCTTTCAGGAAATTTTCTCTCTATGTCATTGTCTCTCTCCCTCTCAGCTTCATCTGTAACAGAACAAGAGGAGACCACTGTAGGATATACTCCAGATCTACATCATCATCAACAATCAGGATATTTCCTGCTCCTTTTTCCCCACTACTTTCATATTCCTCTAGACTTTTTGAAGTCTCAGACAATATCTTTTTACTTTTCCCCTTAGAGGAACACACCGGATAGATAGATAGATAGATAGATAGATAGATAGATAGATAGATAGATAGATAGATAGATAGATAGATAGAGAAACTAACAGGGGCAACTTTCTATCTATCATTTGACTGGTGCCATATAAGCAAATATTTTTGATACTGATCTTCCAGTCTCACAGTTTAATGTTTAACAGAAGACCAAGGATTTATTACTAAGTCTCTTCCCAAAGGAGCTGACTGTGTAAATCAACAATAATTGTGCTTTAATTCCAGTTAATTTGCTTGACATTGGATTTTTCTTCAGTATTTAAACCTAAAAGTCTTCTCTGTTCAACTACATTTGCTGGCCTGCAGTTTCCAACACTGAAGATCAGCAGTTTCATGAATTCTAATTAATACAAAACGGGCAAGCTTTTAAATAATATATGTAACTTTATTTAAGTACAATGTGCATTTAATAAAGAATTAATGTAATGGAATAAATAAGTAAACCATAGTTAAAAATAGTGTGGGCAATTAAATTTGATACATTTCATAACAGAAAAAAGAGTGAATAACCTGCATCAAATATGAAAAAATCAGCAGGGAAATCAATTTCTCAGCATGTTACAACTAGTGTATTTCCATATTACAGTTGTGTTTTAAAGCTAATTATGTTTTCCCACACAGGAATGTTGTATTTTATACATTAAATGTAATTATCTTACCAAAAATATGTTTCCACCTAATAAACAAAGAAATAAACTAAGTCAAGTCAAGGTTTGAAGTTCAAACAAAATCATGGTATAGTAAACAAAATAATAATAATAATAATAATAAAAATAAAGGCATGCAACAAAGTGTGTGTGTGTGTGTATGTATTTTGATGAAATGGGACACATAAATGGAATTTAAGGCTTCCCTGGCCTTAGCCTCCAACTCCTGCAGTTCGGGGTTTGCAATAAAGCCTATGACTACTTAAAGGGATAGTAATGTTTCATAATAAAAACAGCTCTAATTAATCATCATAGTATTTGGACTTTGGAGAGTGTTATTTCAATTCTGTCAGAGTTGTAGTTCCAGAGTAATTCAATGACAAAATGTCCCCCTCCCGCCCCTTTTACTGATGTCACACTGTTCAGCTTGAGCAGAAGGGAGGTGCCCAGGTAGACTGCAGAGAGGGACAATCTTCAATTAAGATAAGGGAAAAACCTGAAAAGCTTGTCAAGGGGGGCAGGGATTTCATTGTTTTCATAGGAATAAGAGTGTCCCCTTCTGTTATCTGTCCAGTCTATGGACTGCATTCCACATCTGAGAAGAGATTGTTTACACTAGGTAAAAGGGGCAGGAGGGGGAAACTTTGCTTGTGAATATCTCATAAACTATAAAGGTTTGAGAGATAAGACTTATATCATTCTTCATGTTTTTTTAATGCCTACAAAATAAAATAAAGTTAAAACGAAGTATTACTATCCCTTTAATGCATACAGCTGCACCACACTTTGCCAATGCTAGTGAATGACTCCACTCGAGCATACACAGAGAAATATAGTGACATTATGCAATGTCCTATATACTTTATTTAATACATGGATTGAAACAAGGTGTAGAAGAAAGGAGCACAAAGGAACAACTATATGAATGAATGACTGAATTAATATGTTTATATAGCGCCACAAGTGTACAAAGCAATACAGGGTTACAAGAGCTTTGCACAGATAAACATTGGAAGTGAGGTCCCTGCCCAAAAGCTTACAATCTAAAATGATAATGAGAGACATACAGAGTACATAAGGGTCAATTGCTGAATATAGTGCCAGATTTCTGGTTAGGCTATGGGACAGAAAGTAAATAATTTATAAAAAACCTAAGTTGTACAAAGTCAATGCCATGTAGCATGTTTAAGTTTTGTTAAGGAAGTGTTGTTTCAGTTGTGACTTGAAGACCATCAGAGAGGTGCAGTGGCTCAGAGTGGGAAGTAGAGCATTCCAAAGATAAGGAGCAATGAGAAAAAAATATTTGACACTTAAGAGGCTGTAGACACAAAAGGAGCTGAGAGAAGATTGTTATTGGCTAATCGTAAATGTCAGGATGGGGTATAGCAGGAGATCAGAGTGTAAATGCAGGAAGGGGTAGAGGAGAGAAGAGTTTTGAATGAGAGAAGTAGAATTTGATAGGCAGCCACTGGAGAGATTTGAGGAGGAGGGGGTTGTTCCCCCACTACCATTTCCTTAGTGCAAGGCAGTGTTATCGCATGCTTAGAATGAAGAATTTGATTCCAGAATATGTTATAACATGCAGTCACATTAGTATAGCCTCTTACTTAGTCTATTGTGCAAATCCATAGGTTAGTCATAGGGCCAAAATACTGCTTCTGGTAGATCTGAATTACTAAGTTACTATCTTGTTTTCTGTGATATGGATATATTAATTTGCTTCAGAATTAGCTAAAGCTCTGAGTAATTAAATTATGCAATCCATTAAATTCATAAGTAGCCTTGGGATTATTTCCTCCCAAAATCATGACTTTACACTTCCCCACATTAATCTTCATATTCCATTGTTTGCCCAATCTGACATTGTATGTAAATCCCTCTGTAGAGAGAAAATATCCTGTTCTGAATTAATTATCTTGCATAATTTTGTGTCATCTGCAAATATTGATATTTTGCTTTTTATACCTATTTCCAGGTCATTTATAAACATGCTAAAAAGGAGCGGACCTAATACTGAGCCCTGAGGTACTCCACTCTCCATTTTAACTGTATTGGAGAATTTTCCATTTACAACCACATACTGTTCCCTATCCTTAAACCAGTTTTGTATCCAATAGCAAAGGTTATCTCCTAGCCCCAATTTCCTTATTTTATACCCCAGCCTTCTGTGTGGCACTGTATCAAACTCCTTTGCAGAGTCTAGATATACTACATCAACTGCCTTGCCATTATCAAGTCAAAAGCCTTGAATTTGTCGAGAGAGGAATTAGCCCTATGACCTAGTGTACAAGCGCCGGATGTTAAGAACTGTCGGTTTATCTGGGAAAAACCCAGCCTCATCCTAGTTTTCTAGTTTAGAGATAAGAAGTTCAACTGAGTCACATTATCTTAGCCAGTATGTTGACATCTATGATTAGGGGCGAGATGGGACTAAATAATTCACAGAGCGTTATGTCCTTCACCAGTTTAGGGAGTACAATGATGAAAGTCTTGTTCAGCAAGAGAAGAAGAACGTAAGATTCCAAAGCAGATAGAAAAGTAATATGGACGCACAAGTACATCAATGTATTTCTTTTATAAGTCTATGGGTAGGTCAGTCACCCCCTGGTGGTTTGCAGCTGGGTATGGATTATATAGCTTCATCCACTTCTCTCAAGAGAATAGGGGAGTCCATGACTTCTCTGTCCCTGTGAGACAGCATCAGCAAGGGGCATTCCTATAAGTAAAGCTTAATGTCTGCTGATGATTTATTCAGTTTGGATTGGTAGAGACGGTGGAAGAATTTTGCAAAATGAGAGTTTATGTCCCTGTCTGATGTAAGCAGAAGACCCTCATCATTTCGTATATGTAGGTTCTGAGATTCATCCAGATTATAGTGAAATCAAGCCTGCCAGAATATTACCTGCCTTATCAGAAAAACCTCATTGTTTATGTGAAACATTCTTGTGCAGTTGAGACAGAGGTTAATGTTCTGCATTGCAGATATATATATGCGCAGTATAGGAGTCCCCCCCCCGTCAGCAACATATGCCCATTCTTCCCCCTGAGCCTCAACCCCACAATACTCACATGGGTAGCCCAAGAAAATAATCATGGTCAATTTGGGGCAAGTTATGATGAGTGGAGAAGTGTCAGGAGTGCCCATGGTCAATCTGGTGGAGGGTACACCAAGATTTGATCAGTCCCATATTTCCCACCCATCCATTGACATGTCAGCAGTGACAGAGAGGTAATCTCCATCAGACCTCCCATTAGGTCAAGGTTTCTGTGCAGTACTTTATTAAAATCACCCATACAAACTACGAGATGTCTGCAGGTGATAAACTCCAAGACTTCTTGAAGGATTAGGTCAGAGAATGGGAGAGGAATACATATGTTAATAAGTATATTGTAAGATCCTGCCAAGTAGGGATGGCTTTATAAATTTTGCCTCACACTGAAATCGGTGAATAATGGCACATCTTGCTTTGCAAATTATTTCCGGTGAAAAGTGCAGATTTTCCTCTCATTTTTCTCCTAGCTCATTCCATTGAAATCAATGGGGACATTGAATGTAAACACAACACATACAAATATTATTTTATTTCACAATGGCATAGTATAAAAGGGGCATGAGGGTGCCTGTGTTGGTGGGGTGTGGGGAAATAACCATCTGAACAGGGAATGTTTTTGGGGGAGGGGTTTGTTAACTGGGATTGAAGGCAGTTAATAAAAAAAAATCCTTAATACAATTAAAAAAACCCCGTAAGACATAGTATAAAAGGGTTCTGAGGAAGGTGCTTGTGTTGGTGGGTGGAGTCTGGGGAATGAATCAGTTGAACATGGGTGATGGATGTTGAAGGTTCTACTTGCCACGACTTGCTCCAGTAAAGCGCCTGAGGCAGTAGCAGCACAATAAGTAGCTCCCAGTCTATGTGGAGAAAACATCTGGGTCACAACTGTATCTAAACAGCATGACACCAGAAACCAAGTACTGCCGCTGTCACTATACCCCAGATCATGCTAAGGACACATGACAACTTGCTGACAGTTTAATAGTAATGATGCATCCTCCCTGCCAGCATCTTTACATATTCTGCAGTATGGCATCTCCTCAGATGCCGCTTGATGCCCTGCTTACGATTCTCCTCCACCACACTGTAATGTGTGGTCAGTGTGCCATACAGTGTGCAATGGGTGGAGACAAACTGCCACATCCTAACATCAACAGAGTGGCTACCATTTGGTGGGGGTGGTAACAATGAATGAGGTGGATTGCAGAAGATGTTGTTACCCTAGAAGGTGATGGTGATGGCGAGCTAGTTGTTTCACTTGTCATGGAACTTACAGTCTCTGCCTGGGTTTCTCTACTCTTCCTTCTCTATGCTCTTTGCCTTACCTCTTGTGGCCTTTCTGGAGAGTCAGGGGATATAGCAATAGTGGTGATTGATTTCTGTGGTGGATGTTTGGCTTTAACATGTTTGACATAAATGTTATAGTGTCTGTGTTTCATGTGTGATATCAGGGCACATGTGCCAAAGTGTGTTACCCCCTTTCCTCTTCTTTGTGACTTGTCACAAATTGTGCAGAGTGCTGTTGGTGATGACTGCACTGTGCCTGCCCCAAGAGAAAAATAGTCCCACACCCATGACTTCATAGGGGAAGGAACAGGTGGAGGAAAATTGCCTCCTTCTTGTCCTCCACATTCCCCTTCACTGTCTGTGGCAGCGGATAATGTTGCTGCTGTTGCTTCTACTGCCTCAGATTCAGAACTGCAGCTAGGACCAGGAGTATTGCTGCCTCTGCCAAGTAGAACCTGTCTAGTCCCGCATCACTTGTTGACCCCATTCCCATTGTGTCCACTGTGGTCTGTGGCACACTAGCTTGCTCCTATGCATTCTGCTGCCCTTTCATCTCAGCAGCAGCAGGAATTAGAGGCATTGCAAATTCCTCAAATTCCAAAATGTCACTGCTAGTGGTGATGGTGATGCCCATCCTCATCCCTGTCTCCCATTCCTTCTCAGTTTCTGCTCTAAAGGCCATCAATGTCCACCCCAGCTTCTCCACCATCATCATCACCACAACCACTAGTCCCTACATGCTGCTGTTTTATTACAGACATCTCACTGCTGCTTGGAGGAGTTGATGAGTAATGAGACAGAAGGTCCCCTAATGTAACACTTGCCATTTCTTTATGACCTGAAGAAGGAAGACTGACAGCAGTAGCAGCAGGCACAGGGAGCTGATCTGTGCTCCTGGTGGTGGTATTAATTCTGCTCCTGCTCTCCCCCAACAACAGTTCTGGCCTCTTAATCTTCAGGATCATGTTCCACTTGGACATTTATTGTAGGGTTGTAGATGTTGAAGCCCTGTGTTTCTGATTAGCCAGCATTAGTGTGTTTGAGTGGATGGGAGTTGGTCTTCAAAGCAATGATGATGCTGATGACTGTAAGGAAGGCTGTGAATTTGTAGGCACAAAGGTTCAAGGTCCAAGGTTCAGAGGAATGGTGTGGGCTCCCTTGACCACTAGTCTGGATTCTCTCAAATGTTTCCCTACAACTCCTGCTGCTTCACCATTACTGCTACTACTAACAACAACCACCTCAAGTTCAGATGCAGAGTCTTCGACCTCACAGTCACTTGTAATATGAGGATTACAAGACACACTAACAGCAACTTCAGCACTTGTGGCAGTAGCTTCAGCACTGGCAGCAGGCATAGCAGGGGTCAGTATTGGCAGCAGGCACAGCAGTGGTGGAAGCAGGGGCAACACCAGCAGCAGGCTCAGCAGGCACAACACTGGTGGCAGCAGGGGCAGCACATCTGACAGCAGGCACAGCACACCTGGAAACAGGCACATCACATCTGGCAGCAGGGGCAGCACGTCTGGCAGCAGGTACAGCACATCTGGCAGCAAGAGCAGCAAGTCTGGCAGCAGGAAGGGGCAACTGACCTGTCCTGCTCTCACTACTACCCTTTTATTCCTCCCTTGACATTAATTTTACCAAGATCCCTAGGGGTGATTTAGGGGGACTGGCCAGCATTGCTTCTGTAGTGCTCACTTCCTCCTCCTCCTCCTCCTCAGGCTCAGTGGACACATAAGGATCCTTCCATTTCCTCCTTTTATTACTTTGAAACGTTCTCATAGTGATAGCAGTCACTATGAGCCTCTCCTGCCTAAATTTTTCAAAATGATCACAGCAGAACAGCACAGCATGTCTACCTCACTCTGTAGCTGCTTCTATTGTGTTTAACTTATTGGAATATGTCACTTTTTATAGCAAAAAGTTGAAAAACACATAAATAAATAGGCGGAATCTGTCTAGCCATTGAAAAACTGGTGAAGAATTTTGACCAATGAGTGAAAAATGAGAAGATTTTAATCTCTGGTTTTAAAGTGGATTTCCCGTAAAAAGCAGTCAACAACGTTGTTTTCGCAGAATTTCTTGTGGCAACACACCGAGAGCTTTTGCCCACCCCTACTAGCAAGTCTCTTGTTCCCTGTACCCTGCAGATTCTTTGTTTGACCTGGCCTTTATCTTGACTAGGCCTGGAACTCTGACTACTCTTCTTCCAGCTGTATTTGTCCTGTTCCTGAGATTCCTGTGTATAACCTGGCCTTGCTTACCATTCTTCTGTTCCAGAGGTTGGACTTCGACAGTATTCTTATATAAACAAGCGCAGCGTCACTGAGACTAGCAACGCGAGCCTGCACCTGTGACCACCACAAGGGTAACTGGCAGCACGGATGTGAAGGAACACTGTGATAGTCTGACAGCAGGCACAGTATTGCTGGCAGCAGGTTCAGCACTGGCAGCAGGCGCAGCACTGGTTTCAAAAAGCAGAGGCAGAATGTCTAGCAGCAGGCACTGCTCTCCCTAGTAATACCCTTTTCTCCCTCCCTTCCCATTCCCTTTTCTTCCTCTCTTCCCATTAAATTCCCCAAGATCCCTAGGAGTGATTTAGGGGGACTGGACAGCATTGGTTCAGTAGTGCTCACTTCCTCCTCCTCCTCAGACTCAGTAGACACATAAGGGTCCTTCCAGCTCCTCCATTAATTATTTTTCAACCTGCTCATAGTGATAGCAGTCACTATGAGCCTCTCCTGCCTCAATTTTGCCAAAATATCACAGCAGAACACCAAAGCACGTCTACCTCGCTCTGTAGCTGCTTCTATTGTGTTTGATTTCTGCAAATAAGTCACGTTTTTATAGAGAAAAGACGAAAACCACATAAATCAGTGGGCTGAAACTTTCAAGCCATTGAAAAAAATGTCAAAATATTTTGGTCAATGGACGAAAAATGTGAAAATATTAATTGCTAGTTTTAAAGCGTTGTTGTCCACTTTTTTGCGGAATTTCTCATGGGAACATGGCAACAACTTTCGCCCATCCCTAGTGATCCAGCCTGCTTCATTCATCTACTGGACTAGATACCCATGTGTAGCCGCTTCAAGGAAGACCCTGCAACAACAGCTAAGACAACCAGGAGTCCTTAGCTTCCGTTACACAATGTATACTTGATGAATACATCATTTTGTAATTTTTTTGACAGCTATAAGTCCTTTCATTTCCAATTTAATAAAATTATGTATTACACAATGCTGTGATGCAAATGATTATTATGGCATACGAATGTAGTAACTGGTTTCATTATTTACTTGCATTTGTTTCTAATTATGTCTTTTGATGATTTTCTTGTTTGTTAATTAAACTAATTATCTTTATTTGGCGCCAGTGAGTCTGAACTTGGAGCCAAATTGTGTATTTAAGAAAGGTTTGTGAAAGAGTTATTTCACACTGGATGAAGGGGCAGGTCCCCCTGAAACACTGTGTATCACAGTGATTTAAATAAAATTGCTCTGTAGAACTTACAAATACCACTCATTTTTGTTCCACACAGAATATATACAAGTAGTGATAGACCAGTAGCTGAAACATTACTTTAATCTCTTAGAAAATTGAGTTAACTAGCTATAATGGATTATAGACAGAGTAGCCTTTAGGACAGGGATATCCAAACTTTTTTGAAAGAGGGCTGTAACAAATAAAATGACCGTAGCTAAGGGCCACATAAGTAAGAAACGTTTTATATCAACATATATTATGCATACTGTATTTAATCCTTAACAGTACTGATACACAAATCGTACATGTCATTAATAACATTCTTGTTAATATTTATATAGCAATAGTATCATAAGTGGTCAGCTTATTTCATAACCTCTCCTTCTCATCATCTCCTCCAATATTTCTTCATCCTTATGACCTCCTCCCCTATTACACCTTCTCTCTTTATCACCTCCCCCATATCACCATATACCCCCCTTATTACCCCAATATTATAGCTATGACCAATAGCACCACCTTTCCCCCTTATCATCTCACCCAATATCACCTTCATCTCCAACATCACCTTCTCTTTACCTCTCATTATCTCCCTCATTGCACCAACTTCTCTCCTCACCACTTTCATGGCAAAAAAGTTAGCTGAAAAGCAAAACCTCAGTATTCTACCACTGAAAAGGAGCAGTGTGCCTGTCTATAATCTGTTTGAGAAAATAATTGGAGAGTTCAACCCTGGACAAACAAAGGTGCCAAAAAATTAATAGATTTTGCTATATGCATGATGTAAAGTCATGATTTATAAAGACACAGAGGCAAGTATTATGCATATCTCTTTCTTTATTTCCCTCAGCAGCAAAGATAGAGAAAACAAAAAAAATATGTAAACCAATAGAACATGTCCTTCAATAAGCCTCCTCCCCCATTAGCATAACACATGACATCTCCAGTAACTCCTCCTCTTTCTTTGGAGAAACACTGGAGGCAAAACAAAAACCCCACAATGGTGGGAACAATGAGAAAGGCCCAGAATAGTGAAAAACAGTCCAGGATCCAAACCAGCAGATATCCAGCGAGACATCCACTTCAGGCTCTAGGAAAAAAACAGAGAGTGTATCTGATAATAAACGGGAATAATAAATTGAAAAACATGTACAAAAAGATATATATAGATAAAGACAATGTCAATAAATGACAAGTAGCATGAATAAACCAGGGTGGGAAAAAAAGTAACAAGCGAACATCACAGGGTGGAAATAATACTCTCTTCCGTGTCTTTATAAATCATGACTTTACATCATACGTATAGCAAAATCTAATAATTTATAAAGACACAGAGGCTCCTATTATGCAATTTTAAAGCTGAGCAATGACATTGTCAGTAATATGGGTAGTATCCCAAAAGTAAAATTCATGGAAGATCGACTCCCTAGACCAGTTAGCTGCCCTAAAGTAATCTTCCAGTCTACATCCCAATGTGGCTGCCTTGGAAGTCATAGCACCCCGAAGGGAATGAGGACCAAAAGCAGAAGGATCTATACCTACCTCCTGTAAAACCCACTTGAACCATCTAGCCAGAGAAACTGTCGTGACTGGACGGTGTGGGCTGCGAAGGGAAGGAAGAGTTCAGGACGTGAACGGATCCTGAAATCCAGAGTTCGAAGCTCATATTCTTTGAGACAAGCCACGGGGCAGAGCTGAATGTGCTGGAAAAAAGAAAGATAAAATACCGACTTGATTGAGGTCTTTGTGCGTCTGGAAATGTCAAAGAGAACACCATCAGGAGTAAAAGAGCATGCTGAAATGTACAGAGCCCTGACGTTCAACACCCTCTTACATGAAATTAGGCAACATAGTGCAACTAAGTTCACCTATAACTGTTGCAAAGAAAAGTCACTATTAGAAGGCCAGCAATCAAAAAAACGAAGAAGGATATTAACATCCCACACCGAAGTGTACCTGGGGTGTGGAGGTCTAGATAACCGAATGCCCTTAAGCAAACAGCAGACAAGGGGTACTTTCCCCAACTAAACACCGTCAATGCCAACATGACCGGCAGAGATAGCGGACCGATAAAAATTAAAAAAAAAAAAATAAAAAAAAAACAGGCCTTCCCGTCATTGAACAATTTCATGAGGAAACGAAGGATGGCTGTCACAGGTGATGAAACGGGATCCAAATGTTGTCCCACGCACCAATTAGTCAATGTGCCCCAGGCGTGGCGATATGCTCGTCGGGGTACCGGGAGCCCATGCTCCTGCCAATAAGGTGAGATTTTACTGCGGAACGCCTGAGATAGCCCAGGGTCCCCTGAAATCAACCAGGCAATCAGGCGGATGATCCCTTGGGACAGAAGCAGATGAGGGTGTCCATCTACATCCACCAGAAAATCAACAGAGGGTGGAAGAAGTCGAGACAGATCTATCAACAGTTTGAGGAGAGAGGGAAACCATGGTTGCGTGTCCCACCAAGGGGTGATGAACACCAGAGGCACGCCAAATCAACGTGCTTGGAGTAGGGCACCAGGAATGAGGCAGAATGGATGAAAAGCATAGAGTTTGCTGGGAGGACAAAATTGGAGGAAGGCAGCCGTTGCCACTGTGAAGGGATCCGGTCCCAGCTGAAGAAGCGCGTGTCATGGTAATCAGGCAAAGGACAGACTCAGTAATAAAATGTAACCACCTTTATTGGAATATACAGTGATAATAATATGAGATATAGCAATGATAATATCCCACACAACCCCAGACCAACGGATGATAGGGCCCAAGCTCCTACTCGGAGCTGCACACTGTACTACACATTGCTCTACTGCGAGGTACTGGAAACGAAAGGCAACAGGGAGTGAGAGTCGGACAGAGCCATGGGACACAGAGGCTAACGGTCAGGCAGGCTAGGAGTGTACGGAGTAAGTAGTCAGCCAGAGCCACAGATCACACAAGCTGGGGAGACACTGAGTGAGATAGGAGCCGGAGCCAGAGGACAGACAAACCGGGAACTACATGTAGCGAGTGAGTCAGCCAGAGCCACAGGTCAGAACCGATGTGGGTAGTCAAACAAGCCGGGAACATACACAGAGCGGATTCTCAGATAAGCACAGGTCACAATGGAGCACAAGAGTAACTAACAGGAACACCATGTAAGGGCAATGACTCCCAGGCCCAGAGAGGTTTATTAAGGAGCAAAAGGAAGCGGGACACAATTAGGCCACCCAGAATAGGCCCATAAACAGGCATCCGTGCTAGTGCCTGTTACCTGATGTAGCAACGAGGAAGTGGCTGGAGGCCATACAGAGGTATGGAAGTGCAGGATGGCCAAGGGAGACTGTGATAGTACCCCCCCTTAATGACCTCTCCCCCACAGAAGAGGACCAGCACTAGAGGCGGTGCAGGAGTGGAATTCACATAGAAGGGCAGGTGCATACAGATCTCTCTTAGTGACCCAGGAACGCTCTTCAGGTCCATAGCCTTTCCAGTGCACAGAATATTGTATCCGGCCTCTGACCATGCGAAAGTCAAGGATACTCTGTACTTCGTATTCCGCATGGTCCCCCACTTGAACAAGTCTGGGACGGAATGAAGCCTTAGTATAACGGTTACAAACCAGAGGTTTGAGTAGCGACACATGAAACACATTGGAAATGCACATGTTAGCGGGAAGCTTGAGGGCATACGTCACAGGGTTAATCTTGTGGAGAACCTGAAAGGGACTCACAAATCAGGGAACCAGCTTTTTACAAGGCACCTGGAGATTGAGATTGTGTGAGGACAACCAGACTCTCTCTCCCACCTGGAATACCAGAGCTGGTAATCGCCTACGGTCTGCTTGTCGTTTCTAGTGCATCGTGGAACTCTGCAGGGATCGCTGAACCCGTACCCATGTGGAGCGGAGCGCCCTCAAGTGCTCCTCCAGAGCAGGAATGTTCTGCTCCTCGAATGACTCAGGTAGGAGAGAAGGTTGGAAACCATAATTAATAAGAAAGGGAGAGTTCTGAGAGGAGGAATTAACTGCACTTTTTCTGGCCAGCTCTGCCCATGGTAACAAGTTCGCCCAGTTGCCATGATGGTCAGAAATGAAACAAAGGAGAAACTGTTCCAGTGCCTGATTAGACCTTTCAGCAGCTCCATTTGACTGTGAGTGGTAAGCTGAGGCGAATGAGAGCTGGATCCCCATCTGACCACAAAAAGCTCTCCAGAAACGTGACACAAACTGGCTCCCGTGATCCAAGGCCACCACCTTGGGTATATCATGGAGACAAACTATCTCCTTTGCAAATATCTTGGCCACCTCCTTGGAGGAGGGGAGTCCCTTAAGCGGCACAAAATGGGCCATCTTCAAAAATCTATCCACGATCATAAGTATGACCCTGTAAACCTCAGAGATTGGCAACTCAACCATAAGGTCATTTGACAAGTGAGACTTGGACGCTCCCTGTTTGGGATGGGATGCAGGAGGCCGACCGGCAGGTGACAAAGAGTCTTAGTCCACTCACAAGTGGAACATGCTGAAACAAACGCAAAACAGTCTGCCCTCATGCTGGGCCACTAAAAGAGTCTGGACATCGACCAAATCAGTTGGTCTCTACCAACATGTCCTGCAGCCTTAGAGGAATGGTATGTCTCCAGAAGTCTGGTACAGAGTGATTCGGGCACAAAACATCTCACATTAGGTCTCTCCGCCAGGGCGGAAGCATGGGCAGCCAAAATCTCATCTTCCAGCAGAGATGTAATACTGGTGCGTATAGTAGCCAAGATGCAGTTAGGATGGGGGGGGAGGGGCCAATAAATACTGGGATAGATAGTATAGAAAGGGAAGGCGATGTAGTTAATAACCAGGTGGGAGGATCTGGGGGCGGGGTTAGTACAGATGATAGGGAGAAGCCTATAAGCCACATCAAAATTAAATCACAAATGGAACACAGCAGTGGCATAAATTGTATGCTTGCAAATGCCAGATGTTTAACTGGTAAAATAGGGGAACTGGAGCTGGTAGCTGAAATTGAAAACTATGACTTGATAGGTATAACAGAAACATGGTGGGATGACACACATGATTGGTCAATCAATTTAGAGGGCTACATGTTATTTAGAAAAGATAGGTCAAGCAAAAGAGGTGGTGGGGTCTGTCTGTATATCAAACCAGCATTATTGCCTCAATTGCGGGAAGATATATGTGATGACAGTAATGAACATGTGGAATCCCTGTGGGTTGAAATAGTCACTGGGGATAAAACTGCCCAGAAAATATTAGTGGGTATTTGTTATAAACCACCAAACATTGGTGACCTTGAAGAAACACAGCTATTAATGCAAATAGAAAAGGCTTCCCAAATAGGGAGAACTATAATTATGGGGGATTTTAATTATCCAGAAATAGACTGGAAAACTGGAACAGCTAACTCTGCTAAAAGCAGCAAGTTTCTGAACTTGTTGAATGACAATTTTTTGTCACAACAAGTGCAGACCTCAACCAGAGGGAATGCATGTCTGGATTTGGTAAAAACTGACCATGAAGAACTTATCTCTAACATCCAAGTAAGGGAGCACTTGGGGAATAGTGACCATAACATGGTATCGTTTGAGATTAATTCAAAAAAACAAGTTGATATGAGTTCCACCAAAACACTGAATTTTAAAAAGGCCAACTTTAGCAGGTTTAATTCATCCCTTGGTCTCGTTGACTGGGATAAAATATTTTCAGGAACAAACACAGAAGGTAAGTGGAATGCCTTCAAAATAACATTGCAAAAATACACATATAAATTTATCCCTGTTGGAAACAAATACAAAAGAAGCAAATTGAAACCAATGTGGCTAACCAATAAAGTAATTCATGAAATAAATAACAAGAAAGCGGCATTTAAACATTACAAAGCTGAGGGATCAGCAGAGGCATTTGCAGAATACAAAAATGTCAACAAAACCTGTAAAAAGGCTATTAAATTAGCTAGACTGGAGAATGAAAAAAATATTGCTAAGGAGAGCAAAAGCAACCCAAAAAAATTCTTTAAATACATTAATGGCAAAAAATTAAAGTCTGATAATGTTGGGTCCTTGTTATCTGAAATGGGTGAGATGGTCAAAGGTGACAGAAGGCAGATATTTTAAATAATTTCTTTTCTTCTGTTTTTACCAAGGAACACCCATTGGACAAGAATCTGCAAACTACTTTTACAGAACAGTCACAGCAAGCATGGGACTGGCTAACACAAGAAAAAGTGTTAAAACAATTGAATGGTGTCAAGGTAGACAAAGCTCCGGGGCCAGATGGTATACACCCACGGGTACTTAAAGAGCTAAGCCAGACCCTGGCCAGACCGATATATCTGATTTTCAGGGATTCTTTTATTTCTGGTATGGTGCCCATGGATTGGCGTAAAGCAGATGTGGTGCCCATATTTAAAAAGGGATCAAAGTCCCAGCCAGGAAATTACAGACCCGTAAGCTTGACATCTGTGGTAGGGAAGCTGTTTGAAAGGTTGCTAAGGGAATATATTCAAGAATTCTGCTGGAACAGGAATATCATTAGCAATAGCCAACATGGCTTTGTGAAAGATAGGTCTTGTCAAACGAACTTGATCGCATTTTATGAAAAAGTAAGTAATAATATAGATGAGGGAGCGGCGGTTGACGTGATCTATTTAGACTTTGCCAAGGCATTTGATACAGTTCCACACAAGAGGTTACTGTACAAATTGAATGAAATAGGACTAGGGGAAAATGTTTGTGTGTGGATTGGAAATTGGCTGAAAGATAGAATGCAAAGAGTGGTAGTAAATGGCAAGTTCTCCAGTTGGATAAATGTGATAAGTGGAGTGCCTCAGGGATCTGTCCTGGGTCCTCTTCTTTTTAATTTGTTTATTAATGACCTCCCAGAGGGCATAGGAAGCCATGTATCAGTGTTTGCCGATGACACAAAATTAAGTAAGGTAATAAAGTCTGAACTGGATGTGTCTTCATTACAAGAGGATTTTGACAAATTGAGTAACTGGGCAGGCAAATGGCAAATGAGATTCAATATAGACAAGTGTAAAGTTATGCATTTTGGGTATAATAATAAAAATGCAACATATAGTTTAAATGGTGTTTCTCTGGGGAAATCTACTAATGAAAAGGATTTAGGAGTAATGGTAGACAATAGACTTAGCAGTAGCATGCAGTGCCAGCTGGCAGCTGCAAAGGCCAATAAGATATTGGCATGTATTAAAAGGGGTATTGACTCAAGGGAGGAAGATATAATTATGCCTCTTTACAGGTCCATGGTAAGACCCCACCTAGAATATGCTGTTCAATTCTGGGCGCCCTTTCTGAAGAAGGACATTATGGAACTAGAGAGAGTGCAGAGGAGGGCTACAAAACTAGTAAGGGGAATGGAAAGTTTTAGTTATGAATAGAGGCTAGAAAAGTTAAACTTGTACACACTAGAGAAACGGCGTCTTAGAGGGGATATGATAACACTATATAAATATGTTCAAGGCCCATATAAAGGGCTTTCAAAAGACCTGTTCATTAACAGAACAGTATACAGGACAAGGGGCCACCCGCTTAGACTTCAGGAAAGGAGATTTAGTCTACAACAGCGGAAGGGTTTCTTTACAGTAAGGACAATAAAGGTATGGAATGCACTTCCGGAGGAGGTGGTGCTATCAAATACATTAGATGCCTTTAAAAGGGGCCTGGATACTTATTTAAAAGAGCATAATATAGAGGGCTATGCACGTTAGTATTGGGATTAATATTTAGTTAGGGCTTGTTGATCCAGGGAGAAATCTGATTGCCATTTGGAGTCAGATGCCTTCTTTTGGGTCAGCGATGGTAAACAGGAATAGGAAAAGGGTTGAACTGGATGGACGCAAGTCTTTTTTCAACCTAAATTACTATGTAACTATATGTAACTATGTAACTATGTAACTATGTAACTATGAATAACAGGCAACGGAGGAGGCTCTTCCTGAGACTCAGACCCAAATTGTCGAGAGAGAGCATCTGCTTTAATATTTTTGGTACCAGGAAGGTAGGAAACCACAAAATTAAACCTCGAAAGGAAGAGGGCCCATCTGGCCTGACGTGAAGACAAACTCTTAGCCTCCCATAAATATGTGATGTTTTTGTGATCCATCAGTATCAGGATCGGAACCGCTGTGCCCTCCACCAGATAACACCATTCTTTCAAGGTCAAGATGATGGCGAGCAATTCCCAATCACCCACATCATATAAACTCTCAGCCTTTTTTAGAGAAAAAGCCGCATGGCAGCAATGGTTTACCAGGGTCCACTCGCTGGGACAGCAAAGCGCCCACACTGGACTCAGAGGCATCCACCTGTTACGGTTCAGTATACTCAGAAACGGAAGGTTTTGGTAAAAACACATTTTTATTTGCACAAAATGAATAACAGTAACCCTCACGGGTCCAGCATACAGAAATATGGTAAACTGACACAGGACAGGTTACAATTGCATGATTAACCCACATGGGTCCAGTATGTAGAACAAATATACAGTACTGACACATGTCAGGTAAATCACAGTTGATACAGTGTAAATATGACCAAGAGAAGTAAATTAGGCCAATGACAGAGCTGACCTTAATGTTGGAAGGCCCAATGTAACGCAGAGAGTCACAACAGCGACTGACAAGTATGCAACGGGTTAAGCCAGCGCAGATCTGGCTAAGGCAATATAGGAGGAAGGCTGCCAGGGTGAACGCCCACCGGAGATTACAAACAAGCATGAGTCAGTGTTTAGTGCAGCAGGATAATAAGCGCACAACTGAGACTTCAAACTCATACACAAATGCCCAGCACCGCCCCTGAAGGGGTTAACGAACACTCCGGTCTGCAACGTGGAAGTAACCTGAGGCGCCCAACTGTACCCAACCTCAGTAATGGCAGAAAACAGACAAAGCGATTGTGGTGCGAATTGGAATGTACCAAAGGGTCACACCGGGCACAGTGTGCAAACAGATAGAGGACTGGACTACAATGTGGAACCGGATCACCGGAGCTCTGGCAAGACCACTGAGCATGAGCAACAGAGAGAGTGGAGTGGCTAGTGAGCAGGAACAGAACTGGGGCAGGAACTTCAACCCAGCCAGGTCGGTACACGGAGCAGGAACGTCAGCCAAGCCGATTCGGTACACGGAGCAGGATCGCCAATCACGCTGGGTTGGTACACGGATCAGGTTCACCAGACAAGCCGAGTTGGTACATGGAGCAGGAACGTCAGCCAGGCCGGGTCAAATACAGGAAGCAGGAACAATCCGGGTAGACACACAGAGCAGGAACGGTAAACAGGCAGAGTAGTCAAACAGTTCGGGTCATACACTGGTATCAATAGGAGTAATCAGAACTAGCGCTAGGCAGTGGATACACCACGGTATTTAAAGGCTGTCCCTTGGAGAAGTTAGACAGTGCAGCCAATAACAAGACATCAGGAAGAAAACATGTCAAAATATTGCATAATCACGGGCACCGTGATAGTACCCTCCTCTCAAAGACCCTTCTCCAAGAAGAGGGGTCTGGCTTTTGGGGATACATGGCATGGAAACTGCGCTGCAATCTGGGAGCATGAAGGTCCTTAGAATCAACCCAGGAATGCTCCTCAGGACCATAACCCTTCCAGTGAACCAAATATTGAATTTTACCTCTGAATCTACGTGAGTCAATAATATTTTGAACCTCATACTCCTCCTGACCTTTCACCTGAACAGGACCAGGAGCCACAGGAGTAGTAGTGTACCGGTTGCATACCAGAGGCTTCAGCAAGGATACGTGGAACACATGATGAATCCGCATGAATGCTGAGAGGTCCAGAGCGTACAACACAGAGCGTACAACACAGGGTTAAATCTGTGGATAACTTTGAAGGGACCAGCGAACCAGGGAGCCAACTTGTTACATGGAGTCTGCAGATTAAGATTCTTGGAGGAGAGCCATACCCTGTCCCCAACCTGGAAGGAGACCGCTGGCAATCATCTGCGATTAGCTCGATGCTGATAATGCTGGAACAAAGCACTGAGGGTCCTCTGTACCTGTGCCCAAGTGGCACGGAGTTGCTCCATATGCTCATCCAGAGCTGGAATTTGCTGCATCTGGAATGAGTCCAGGAGCAAGCATGGTTGAAACCCGTATTTGATGAGGAACCGGGAGCTCCCAGACAATGAATTAACTGCACAATTCCTGGCAAACTCCACCCATGGCAACAGCTCGGCCCAATTATCATGATGATCGTACACAAAACAGCATAGAAATTGTTCCAATTCTTGATTGGCTCACTCGGCGGCTCCGTTGGTCTGGGGATGGTATGCAGAAGAAAATGATAACTGTATGCCCATCTGCGCACAGAATTCCCTCCAAAACCTCAACACAAATTGGCTCCCACGGTCAGACACCAGCACCCTGGGTACACCATGTAACCGGAAAACCTCTCTGGCAAGTATTCTTGCCAAGTACTGAACAGAGGGAAGACCAGGAAGAGGCACAAAATGTGCCATCTTAGAGAATCTATCGACTATCATCAGAATAAAGGAATATCCCCTAGACACTGGTAATTTTTTACATAAAGTCGATTGAGACATGAGACTAAGGACGTTCACCATTAGGTATAGGTTGGAGCAGGCCCACCGGAAGGTGTCTAGGGGACTTGGCACGGGCACATGTAGAACAAGCTGCAGTGAAAGCGGTACAGTCAGCACGCAAGGAAGGCCACCAGAACAACTGTGAGAGAGACCAGATCAATTGATTCTTGCCAACGTGACCAGCAGCCTTAGATGTGTGGTAGGTTTCAAGCAGACGGGTACGGAAGGGTTCGGCTACAAAACATTTGCCTACCGGGGTATCAGGTGTTGCAGTAGCTTGGTTAACGAGACTCTCCTCCCCCAGAGGCAAAGTAATGCTGGTTCGTAAGGTGGCTAGAATGCGATCAGGCTGAATGATAGGTACTGGAGTCTCATCTCTCTCTGTGTCTGGGTTGAATTGTCTAGACAGGGCATCTGCCCTAGCATTCTTGGAACCGGGCAAATATGATACAATAAAATTAAAGCAGGACAAAAACAAGGCCCATCTAGCCTGATGAGAGGACAATCTCTTAGCCTCAGAAAGGTACGTTTTTATGATCAGTCAAGATCAGTACCGGGGTTCTGGTACCCTCAAGCAGGTGGCGCCATTCTTTGAGGGCAAGGATAATTGCCAAAAGTTTTCTGTCCCCAATCTCATAATGGCTCTGAGAGCTAGACAATTTCTTTGAGAAAAATCCGCAAGGCCTTAACATACTCCCAGGATCCAGTCGCTGAGACAATACCGCCTCTACACCGGACTCAGAGGCATCGACCTCCGGAGTGAATGGAAGGGAGGGACTGGGGTAGGAAAGTACAGGAGCAGAAGCAAATGCGGATTTTAGTGTTACAAAAGCTTGTTCAGCTTCCTGAGACCATTGTGAATGATCTGCACCCTTGTGTGTCAAATCAGACAGTGGTTTAACAATCGTGGAAAAGTTCCTAATGAATTTCCTATAATAATTAGCAAAACCGAGAAAGCGTTGAATAGCCTTGAGCCCCTTAGGACGTGGCCACTACAGGACTGCTGCCAACTTATCCTTGTCCATCGCAATGCCATCCTTAGAAATAATGAAGCCCAGAAATGGCACCATGGGCTTGTGGAATTCGCATTTCTCGATTTTGCAAAATAGTTTATTCTCATGGAGTTTGAGCAGCACTGTGGTCACATCCTTGATGTGTTGCGACAAACTAGACGAATGAATGAGAATATTATCAAGATACACTACCACACAAGACTGTAGCATGTCACGTAGACTATCATGAATAAATTCTTGAAACACTGCGGGTGCATTACATAGCCAAAAAGGCATCACCAGAAATTCATAATGCCCCGATCTGATATTGAATGCTGTTTTCCACTCATCACTGGCCCTTATCCTTATCAAGTTATAGGCAGCCCACAAATCAAGCTTAGTAAAGATGGAGGAACCCTTCAATCTCTCAAATAGCTCGGTAATGAGTGATATAGCATAACTGTTTTTCGGCATCAGTTTGTTCAGTCCACAATAATTTATACATGGGCGTAGTTCACCATTTTTCTTTTTTACAAAGAAGAAACCAGCCCCCGTGGGCGAGGATGACTTCCTGATAATGCCCCTTTCTAGGGCATCCGAAATGTACTCCTCCATGGCCTGATTCTCCTTGCAAGACAATGGGTAGGCACGACTCCGAGGAGGGACGGCACCAGGAGGCAGATCAATAACACAGTCCCACGCCCTATGCGGTGGCAACGTAATGGCCTCTCCCTTGCAGAAAACGTCACTGAATTGGCCATATTCAGCTGGCACAGAGGGGGAGGTATACATAATCCTAGTGGGGTGGGAAATGTAATGTTTGTCACAGAATTCGGACCATGCCGTAATTTCGCACGTCTTACAGTTGAACCTGGGGTTTTGCTAATGTAGCCAAGGGACCCCAGGATCACGGCATGGTGAGGGGAACGTATAATCTGAAACCATTGTTTCTCGGAATGAAGTGCCCCAATACGCAAGGATAATGGTATAGTTTCCCTAGTAATTTGGGCAGGTACCAGTGGCCTGCCATCAATGGCTTCAGTCATCAAAGGAGATTCTTTCTCCACCAGTGGAATATTGTGCGAAGCAGCAAATAACTCGTCCATAAATATCCGGCAGCACCGGAATCAACTAGAGCCAGAACCTCCACTGTGAGTTCTGCCCAGGAAAGTACAGCCTGAATAGTAGGCTTCTAACTAGTCGGATCTAGGGACTGCTGAACACCACCTAGGGCCTGTTCCCCAAGATACCCTAGACACGTTCGTTTCCCGGCCTTGTAGGGCAAGAACGAAGCAAATGACCAGCTAGGCCACAATATAAACAGAGGCCTTGTCGACAGCGATGCTCCCGTTCCTCCTTAGATAGTCTAGTAAACCCTAATTGCATAGGTTCACTATTTTCAATAGTGTGTTCAGGAGACTTGGGAGGTGAGGGAGGCATGGGTGGGAAGCTCAGTCTTGCTGGCCCCATTTCTCTGGCCCTCTGCTTGCGGTCCTTAGTCGCCATTCGTTCCCTAATATGGGAATCGATCAAACTGGAAAAATCAATAAACTCGTCAAGATCAGTCGGCAGTTCTCGGGCTGCCATCTCATCCTTAATTCGATCGCATAGACCCTGTGCAAAGGCTGCCACCAACGCCTCATCATTCCAGGCCACCTCTGCTGCTAATGTACGGAATTCAAAGGCATTGTCAGCAACTGTACGAGACCCTTGTTGGATCTCCATAAGTTTTTTGCAGCAGAGGCGGCTCTCCCGGGAACTTCAAATACTCTAAGAAACGCCCTTAGGAACTCACTGAAGTTCCTTGTACATGGTTTTGCGGCCTCCCACAATGGATTTGCCCATGCCAGGGCTCTGCCCGTCAGTAATGATATCATAAGGTTAAATCTAGGAAGATTTCCAACTGATTAATGAAACCTCTACACAGAGTGGGTGTCACGGTTTGTTAAGACTCTCAGACGCAAAGTCAGGTAAAAACACAACTTTATTGAAAAGTTTAAGACAATCCCATAGGATCTCATACATATACATACACATACATAGAAATGACAGGAAAGTGGCAATAATAGCGAGTAAGGCTCTACCGGTCCTGCCAATATAACGGGCAAGGCAGCCTGGGCAAGCAATGGGAAAAGGTGGCTCTACTGACCCTGCTAATATACCGGGCAAGGTAGCCTATCAGAATACAAGGAGAAACTGGCTCTACCGGCCCTGCCAATATACTGGGCAAGGCAGCCTAACGGACTACCAGGAGTATACAGGCTCTACCCGCCCTGCCAATATACCGGGCAAGGCAGCCTAACGGAACACCATATAATACAGGCTCTACCGGCCCTGCCAATATACCGGGAAAGACAGCCTAATGGAACACCATATGATACAGGCTCTGCCGGCCTTGCCAATACCGGGTAAGGCAACCCAAAATGGAAATAACTGGAAGGTTCTACCAGCCTTACCAATATACCGGGCAAGGCAGCCTTAAAGGAAATGATGTCAACCACTATGGTGTCAGTGACTGTCAGATGACAATGACAGTTATGGAGATGACAAATGGAGGCTAAATGAGATAGTGGTAATACCAGGTATACTGCACACACCAGTAAATGTGTACTGGACAAATAACTAGCTGTCTAGGACTAGACAGCATGAAGTGAACCAGTGCCCGCGTACCAGGGACCGTCGGTGTCACTATGATGTCAGCCATGAGGCAATGGAGTGAAGCAGCGCCAGAGGGCTGGGAACCAACAGACTCAATGTATAGTAAGCCGTAAGGCAGTGGAGCGAACCAGCGCCCGCGCGCTGGGAACCAACAGACTCAATATATAATAATCTGTAAGGCAGTGGAGCAAACCAACGCCCGCGCGCTGGGAACCAACAGACTCAATGTATAGTAAGCCGTAAGGCAGTGGAGCGTACCAGCGCCCGCGCACTGGGAACCAACAGACTCAAAGTATAGTAAGCCATAAGGCAGTGGAGCATACCAGCACCCGCGTGCTGGGAACCAACAGACTCAATGTATAGTAAGCCGTAAGGCAGTGGAGCGAACCAGAGACCGCGTGCTGGGAACCAACAGTGTCGCGACCGGAGATCACTGCCGCCACAGATGAAAAGGAAACTGGACACTGAAGATGAAACAGGAACCAGCTCAATGATGGTCAACCAGATCAGGAACGGCAACGAGGACTGGCAGCAGGAAGCAGCAATGTCGGCGACTCCAACCGGATCAGACACGGCACCAGGAACAGTTGATCAGGAGACTCAGGAACTGGACGAACTCAGGATAGCAGGAACACAGCTTATGGCCCATAGAGCTTCAGGAACATGATGAAAGTAGACGCAGCCTAGAGACACCATGAAAGGGCAACCAAAGGGTGCCCAGACTAAGATTAAATAGGCAAAGTGGGGCGGGCTGAAGATAGGCAGCCAATGGGAGCCCCCTACAGGTGATAGACACACAAAGGCAACAATCACGGGCACTGTGATAGTACCCCCTTCTCAAAGACCCCCTCTCCTAGAAGAGGGTCTGGGTTTCTGAGGTTATTTGGAATGAAAAATTCATAGTAGTTTAGGTGCATGAAGGTCCTTACTATCCACCCAAGATCGTTCTTCAGGACCATAACCTTTCCAATGCACCAAATACTGCACCCTTCCTCTAAGCCTGTGGGAATCAATGATACTCTGAACCTCATACTCCTCCTGACCTTCAACCTCAATAGGCCCTGGCACCACAGGGTTAGTAGTATAACGATTGCATACGAGAGGCTTGAGGAGAGATGCATGGAAAACATTATGAATGCGCATGGACGCAGGGATGTCCAAAGCATAGGAAACAGGGTTAATTTTGCGAATCATTCTGTAAGGACCAATGAACCGAGGAGCCAACTTATTAGATGGGACTTGAAGCTTAAGATTCCTAGAGGAAAGCCACACTCTTTCCCCAACCTGAAAGGAGACCGCTGGCAATCTTCTGCGATTAGCATGGCGCTGGTGGTGCTGAAATGACTGACCAAGTGCCCTCTGAACTTGTGCCCAAGTGGAACGGAGTTGCTCGATATGCCCATCCAGAGCTGGAATCTGTTGTGTCTGAAAGGAATCCGGGAGCAAACAGGGCTGGAACCCATAATTAATCAGAAACTGATAGCTCCTGGATGAGGAGTTAACCGCACAGTTCCTGGCGAAATCCGCCCAGGGCAAAAAGTCGGCCCAATTGTCATGATGGTCAGTAATGAAACAGCGCAAGAACTGTTCCAATCCTTGATTGGCACGCTCAGCGGCCCCATTGGTCTGTGGGTGATAAGCGGAGGAAAAGGATAGTTGTATGCCCATATATTCACAAACTGCCCTCCAAAATCTGGACACAAACTGGCTCCCCCTGTCGGACACCAGTACTCTGGGTACTCCATGCAACCGAAATACTTCTTTAGCAAACATCATCGCAAATTCTTTAGCAGAGGGAAGGCCACGGAGGGGCACGAAATGAGCCATTTTGGAAAACCTGTCCACCACCATCAATATGAAGGAATACCCTCTAGACATGGGCAATTCTCCCAAAAAATCAATGGAAACGTGAGACCAGGGGCGTTCACCATTAGGTACCGGCTGAAACAAGCCCCCCGGAAGGTGTCTAGGGGTCTTGGCACGGGCACAGGTAGCACAGGCATTAGTAAAATCAGCACAATCTGTTCTCATAGAGGGCCACCAAAATATCTGAGAGAGGGACCATAACAATTGGTCCCTGCCAATATGTCCCGTGGCCTTAGAGGAATGGTAAGTTTCAAGTAATCGAGTGCAGAATGGCTCAACAACATAACACTTGCCCATCGTGGTTTCATGAGGAGCAGAGGCATGGGAGGCCAAAATCTCTTCCCCTAGTGGTGAAGTGATACTAGTACGTATAGTAGCCAATATTCAATCAGGTTGAATGATAGGTGCTGGTACCTCTTCTATGTCAATTTCAGCCTCAAATTGTCTTGACAGTGCATCAGCCCTAACATTCTTAGACCCTGGCAAATATGATACAATGAAATTGAATCGAGACAGGAACAGTGCCCATCTAGCCTGGTGTGAAGACAATCTCTTAGCCTCTGAGAGATAAGTCAGGTTTTTGTGATCAGTCAACATTAAGACAGGGTTATGTGTGCCTTCAAGTAAGTGGCACCATTCCTTAAGAGCGAGGATAATGGCCATTAATTCTCTGTCCCCTATCTCATAATGGCTTTGGGCTCCGGTCAATTTTTTTGAAAAAAACCCACAGGGTCTGAGCGTTCCACCTTTAATAGGTCATTGAGAAAGCACTGCCCCAAACCCAATATCCAAGGCGTCAACCTCCAATGTGAACGGGAGCAATGAGTTGGGGTGGGATAACACAGGAGCATTAGCAAAAGCCAATTTCAGCTTCTCATAGGCCTCCTCCGCAGCCACTGGCCAAAGAGATGGGTTAGCACCCTTATGCATAAGGTCAGACAATGGTTTAACAATGGAAGAGAAGTTCTTAATAAACTTCCTATAATAATTAGCGAAGCCCAAAAATCGTTGGATGGCTTTAAGACTCTTAGGCCGTGGCCATTGTAAGACTGCCTTCAGCTTCTCTTTGTCCATGGCAATGCCCTCTTTGCCAATTACGAAACCCAAGAATGGCACACTAGTTCTGTGAAACTCACATTTTTCCAATTTGCAATATAATTTATTTTTACGCAGACGAAGCAACACCTCAGACACATCTTTAATGTGTTGTGACAAATTTTTGGAATGAATAAGTATATCGTCAAGATAGACAACGACACATGACTGTAGCATATCTCTGAGGATGTCATTGATCAATTTCTGAAATACTGCAGGTGCATTACAAAGACCAAATGGCATGACTAGATATTCATAGTGCCCAGATCTAGTGTTAAAGGCAGTTTTCCACTCATCACCGGCTCTGATCCGAATCAAATTATATGCAGCACGCAGGTCCAATTTGGTGAGGATAGAAGAACCTTTGAGCCTGTCAAATAGCTCGGTCATGAGTGGTATCGGATAAGCATATTTTGCCATTAGCTTATTTAAGCCATGGTAATCGATGCATGGTCTCAGCTCGCCATTTTTCTTTTTTACAAAAAAGAATCTGGCCCCGGCTGGAGAGGTAGATTTCCTTATGATCCCTCTTTTAAGGGCATCAGAAATATATTCCTCCATAGCTTGGTTGTCATCACAAGACAATGGATACATGCTTCCCCTAGGGGGCACCACTCCGTGAGGCAACTCAATACTACAATCATATGGTCTGTGCTGGGGTAGGGTGCCAGCCTCTCCCTTACTGAACACATCGCCAAACTGCTGGTATTCATCTGGTAGTGAAGGGGAGGTGCACAGGACCTTAACTGGATGAGTTACGCAATTCTCCATACAAGACTGAGACCAAGAGGAGATTTCGCACTTTTACCAATCAAACTGTGGATTATGCAACTGTAACCAAGGAAATCCCAATATTATAGCATGGTGAGGAGAATTGATAAGTTGGAACTGCTGCTCCTCTCTGTGGAGTGCCCCAATAGTCATAGATAATGGCATTGTTTCAAAGGTAACTTGAGCAGGTTCTAAGGGTCTGCCATCAATTGCTTCAATAGCAAGAGGGGTTTCTCTTTCAATTTGTGGAACCCCATGCAATTCAGCAAAGGTATTATCCATAAAATACCCAGCTGCACCAGAATCAACCAGGGCCAAAACCTCCACTGAGCGTTTTGCCCAAGAAAGTACCACCTGTAAGGTAGGTTTCAGTGTACCCAGCACTGGGGACGATTGAACACCACCTAGGGCCTGTCCCCCAAGGTACCCTAGGTGTGTTCGTTTCCCGGACGTACAGGACAAGATCTTAGCAAGTGCCCATTCTTGCCGCAGTATAAGCACAGCCCTTGTTTTCTGCGGTATATTCTCTCTTCCTTGGTTAGCCTAGTGAAACCTAATTGCATCGGTTCACCTGGTTCCCGTAGTTGTTCACTAGGCTTAGATGCCACTGGAGGGATGGGTGGGCAAAATGTACTGCTAGCGCCATTGTTCTTAGACTGTACCCTGCGATCTCTAGCAGTTAATCTCTCAGGTATCCGGGTGTCAATTAGTATAACATACTCAATATAGTCATCTAGATCAGTAGGTAATTCTTTTGCTGCAATCTCATCTTTAATCTGGTCACTCAGGCCTTGAGCAAAGGCTGCCAACAATACCTCTTTATTCCACCCTACCTCTGCTGCCAAGGTGTGAAAATCAATGACATAGTCGCCCACCGTACGCCTGCCCTGTTGTATCTCCATAAGGCATTTAGCAGCAGAGGTGGTTCTACCAGGAGGCTGAAACACTCTCCGAAAGGATTGCACAAATTCTCTGAAACTCCTTGTTCAAGGTTTAGCATTTTCCCACAGTGGGTTAGCCCATGCCAATGCTTTGCTAGTCAGCAGGGATATCATGAACCCAATCTTACCGCGATCATTGGAGAACGCATGTGCCGTCAATTCCATAAATATTTCAAGTTGGTTGATAAACCCTCTGCACAGATTAGGATCACCGTCATATCTGAGTGGCAAAGGTGCAGAAGCAGTTAACCCTGGAGAGATCATCGGACTAGACCCAGATTTATCAGCAAGCACAGTGCATTCAAGAATAGTTTGGATTGCAACCACTAGCTGATCCAAGCGTTGCTCATGCATATCCATCCTCCAATGGATATTCTGTGTGTTACCATCACTCTTATTGTCTGAGGTCATGGCCCTTTCATACTGTCACGGTGTGTTAAGACTATCAGACGCAAAGTTAAGTAAAAACACAACTTTATTGAAAAGTTTAAGACAATCCCATAGGATCTCATACATATACATACACATACATAGAAATGACAGGAAAGTGGCAATAATAGCGAGTAAGGCTCTACCGGTCCTGCCAATATAACGGGCAAGGCAGCCTGGGCAAGCAATGGGAAAAGGTGGCTCTACCAACCCTGCCAATATGCAGGTCAAGGTAGCCTATCAGAATACAAGGAGAAACTGGCTCTACCGGCCCTGCCAATATACTGGGCAAGGCAGCCTAACGGACTACCAGGAGTATACAGGCTCTACCGGCCCTGCCAATATACAGGGAAAGGCAGCCTAACAGAACACCATATAATACAGGCTCTACCGGCCCTGCCAATATACCGGGCAAGGCAGCCTAACGGAACACCATATGATACAGGCTCTACTGGCCTTGCCAATACCGGGTAAGGCAACCCAAAATGGAAATAACTGGAAGGTTCTACCGGCCTTACCAATATACCGGGCAAGGCAGCCTTAAAGGAGATAATGTCAACCACTATGGCGTCAATGACTGTCAGATGACAATGACAGTTATGGAGATGACATATGGAGGCTAAATGAGATAGTGGTAATACCAGGTATACTGCACACAACAGTACCCATGTACTGGACAAATAACTAGCAGTCTAGGACTGGACAGCGAGAAGTGAACCCGTGCCCGCGTACCAGGGACCGTCGGTGTCACTATGATGTCAGCCGTGAGGCAATGGAGCGAACCAGCGCCCGCGCGCTGGGAACCAACAGTCACAATGTATAGCGACCGGAGACCACAGCCGCCACAGATGAAAAGGAAACTGGACACTGAAGATGAAACAGGAACCAGCTCAACGATGGTCAACCGGATCAGGAACGGCAACGAGGAGTGACAGCAGGAAGCAGCAACGTCGGCGACTCCAACCGTATCAGACACGGAACCAGGAACAGCTGATCAGGAGACTCAGGAACTGGACAAACTCAGGATAGCAGGAACACAGCTTATAGCCCATAGAGCTTCAGGAACATGATGAAAGTAGAAGCAGCCTAGAGACACCACGAAAGGGCAACCAAAGGGTGCCCAGACTCAGTCTAAATAGGCAAAGTGGGGCGGGCTGAAGACAGGCAGCCAATGGGTGCCCCCTACAGGTGATAAGACACACAAAGGCAGCAATCACGGGCACCGTGATAGTGGGCTCTTCATCGTACCTTAGAGGTAATGGGGCTGTAGCAGTCAACCCTCTGTTCGAGTTAGTTTGCAACAAGGACTGAGCTCCCGGTGTCGACACGGGGGAGACCACAGGAGCTGGTACTGGTTTATCCAAGTGTGCCGTGTGCTCAAGAATTGTTTGAACAGCAAACGCCAACTGGTCCAAACGCTGCTCATGTAAATCCATCCTCCAATGGATACTCTGTGCATTGCCATCACCTGTACCGTCTGAGGTCATAGCCCTTTCGTACTGTTACGGTTCAGTACACTCAGAAACGGAAGGTTTTGGTAAAAACACAATTTTATTTGCACACAATGAATAACAGTAACCCTCACGAGTCCAGCATACAGAAATATGGTAAACTGACACAGGACAGGTAAATCACAGTTGGTACAGTGTAAATATGACCAAGAGAAGTAAATTAGGCCAGTGACAGAGTTGACCTTAATGTTGGAAAGCCCAATGTAACTCTCTACGTAGAGAGTCACAACAGCGACTGACAAGTATGCAACGGGTTAAGCCAGTGCAGATCTGGCTAAGGCAACATAGGAGGAAGGCTGCCAGAGTGAACGCCCACTGGAGACTACAAACAAGCGTGAGTCAGTGTTTAGTGCAGCAGGATAATATGCGCCCATCTGAGACTTCAGACTCATACACAAATGCCCAGCACCACCCCTGAAGGGGTTAACAAACACTCCGGTCTGCAACGTGGAAGTAACCTGAGGCGCCCAACTGTACCCAACCTCAGTGGCAGAAAACAGACCAACTGATCATGGTGCGAATCGAAATCTACCAGAGGGTCACACCGGGCACAGTGTGAAAAGGGATAGAGGACTGGACTACAATGTGGAACCAGATCACCGGAGCTCTGGCAAGACCATTGAGCATGAGCAACAGAGAGAGTGGAGTGGCTAGTGAGCAGGTACAGAACTGGAGCAGGAACTTCAACCCAGCCGGGTCGGTACACGGAGCAGGAACATCAGTCAAGCCGATTCTGTACACGGAGCAGGACCGCCAATCACGCCAGGTCGGTACACGGAGCAGGTTCACCAGACAAGCCGAGTCGGTACATGGAGCAGGAATGTCAGCCAGGCTGGGTCAAATACAGGAAGAAGGAATGTCAGCCAATCCGGGTCGGTACACAGAGCAGGAACGGTAAACAGGCAGAGTAGTCAAACAGTCCGGGTCATACACTGGTATTAATAGGAGTAATCGGAACTAGCGCTAGGCAACGGATACACCACGAAAGGGCAACCCCTAAGTGCCAGCCCAAGGTATTAAAAGGCTGTCCCTGGGAGGAGCTAGAAAGTGCAGCCAATAACAAGACATCAGGAAGAAAACATGTCAAAATGTCGCAGAATCATGGGCACCGTGATACCACCTCCAGCGTAAATGGCAGGGAGGGGTTCGGGTGGGACAATATCGGGGCCTTCGCAAAGGCGGACTTCAAGTCTTCTAAAACCTGAAGTGCTTCAGGTGCCCAGTGTGAAGTATTAGCACCCTTCTGAGTCATGTCAGTGAGTGGTTTCACGACTGAGGAAAAGTTTTGTATAAACTTTCTGTAATTATTAGTGAAGCCCAGGAACCTCTGTATGGATCTTAGCCCCACAGGAAGTGGCCACTGCAAGACAGCAGACAGTTGTTGCGGATCCATGGCCAGACCAGTGGATGAAATCACATCTCCCAAGCAGGTCACCTGGGATATGTGGAATTCACATTTCTCTAATTTGCAGAACAACTTGTTCTCTCTTAGCAGCTGTAGAACCCAAGCTACATTTGCTCTATGTGTCTCCAAGGTAGGAGAATGGATGAGTATATCATCCAAATAAACTACAACACAGATCTGGAGTAGGTCTCTTAAAACTTCATTAATGAACACCTGGAAGACAGAAGGAGCATTGCACAATCTGAAAGGCATAATCAAATACTCATAGTGTCTGCTCCGAATGTTAAATGTTGTCTTCCATTCATTGTCCTCTCTTATTCGTACCAAGTTGTATGAGGCGCTCAAGTCAAGTTTTGTGAAAATTGTTGAGCCTTTGATAGCTCCGTGATCAATGGTATAGGACAAACATTTTTTACCATTAGCTTATTTAGGCCCCTGAAATCAATACATGGTCTGAGCTCCCCATATGTTTTCTTAACGAAAAAGAAGCCTGCTCCCGCAGGGGAGGAAGGCTTCCAAATATTGCCCCTAGCTAGGGCATCTTCCACATAGTCCTCCATGGCCTTGTTCTCCGCCACCGACAAGGGATAAACTCGGCCCCTAGCAGGTCTGGCCCCTGGTACCAGATCAACAGTACAATCATAGGGCCTGTGTGGCAGCAATGTAATGATCTCTACCTTATTAAATACCTCTTTTTAGGCCTGATACTCAGCAGGTAACAAGGTAGAGGTACACAATATTCTCGTAGGATGCTGGAGGCAAGACCTCACACATAGAGATGACCACGACAGGATGTCACAGGTTTGCCAATCAATTCTAGGGTTGTGAGTCTGCAGCCAGTGAAACCCCAGAATGATGGCATGATGAAGGGAATGTATCTCCTGGAACTGTTGTGTCTCCACATGGAGTGCCCCTACCCTCCGAGACAAGGGATGAGTCTCATGAGTAACTTGTGCTGGCTGTAGAGGTCTGCAGTTTGGCCTCAAAGTCTACATCAATGAACAACCACGCAGCCCCTGAGTCCAGTAGTGTCGGAGCCACCACAGAAGACTCAGCCCTGGAAATTGGCTAGTCCATTATTGTCTCTGGAGACGATGAAATTCTGTCCCCTACTTGAGCCTAATTGCGGGCATTTTCCCGGCCAAATAGAGCAAGCACTCAACAAATGGCCCCTTCTCCTCTGCTGAGCCCTCTCCTCCTCAGAAAGGCGTGTAAAGCTTAGCTGCATAGGTTCCTCCTAAGAATTAGGAGGTGAGGGAGGTGAGGGAGGAAAGGGTGGGCCTGAGGAACTAGGTGCCAACCGGGGTAAAGTTTTACTCCCATGCGATTTGACTGAAGGCCTCTCACGGATTCTCGTGTCTAACAAGATGGTGACTGAGATCAACTCCTCCAGATTACCATTGTTCCAACCAACCTCCACTGCCAGAGTGCAGAACTCAATAGCATAGTCCGCTACAGTACGTGTGCCCTGCCGTATTGTCGTCAGCCATTTGGCAGCGGAGGTAGCACGCCCAGGAATGTAAAAGACTCTCCGAAACGAGGCTACAAATTCTGTAAAATTGTGGATTATGGGCTTCTCCTTCTCCCATAGTTGATTCACCCAGGCCAATGCCTTGCTGGATAGAAGGGAGATCAGGAGTCACACCTTACTTTGCTCAGTAGGGATTATGTGAGGTACCATCGCTAAAAAAAATTCCCAACTGTTTAAGGAACCCCAAACATATAGCAGGTTCCCCATCATATATTTGAGGTAGAGGAGCGGAGTCAGACAATCCTCTACTTTTGCCCGTCTCAGGGGCAGTGGCCATAACCGGTGCATGTGCTGGAGAAGCCACTGGTTGCGAAGCAAAGCGGTCTAGGTGAGCCATGAGATTTAACAGTGTCTGCATAGCAAAAGACAATTGGTCTGTTCTCTGGTCTTGAGAATCCATCCTGGACAGGATGCTCTGATTAAGTGGGCTGCCTGTACCTCCATTTGACATGGCCCTTATGTACTGCCACGGTAATCAGGCAAAGAAGGACAGACACAGTAATTAAATATATATAACCACCTTTATTGGAATATACAGTGATAATAATATGAGATATAGCAATGATAATATCCCATACAACCCCAGACCAATGGATGATAGGGCCCAAGCTCCTACCCGGAGCTGCACACTGTGCTAAGCACTGCTCTGCTGCGAGGTACCGGAGACCAAAGGCAACAGAGAGTGAGAGTCTGACAGAGCCACGGGACACAGAGGCTAACAGTCAGGCAGGCTAGGGGCGTATGGAGTGAGTAGTCAGCCAGAGCCACAGGTCAGACAAGCTGGGGATACACTGAAATAGGAGCTGGAGCCAGAGGACAGACAAACAGGGCACTACATGAAGCAAGTGAGTCAGCCAGAGCCATAGGTCAGAACTGATGTGGGTAGTCAGACAAGCTAGGGTTAACAAGAAGCAAGTTAGTCAGCCAGAGCCACAGGTCAGAACCGATGTGGGTAGTCAGACAAGCCGGGGTCATACACAGAGCGAGTAAGTCAGCCAGAGCCACAGGTCAGAACCGATGTGGGTAGTCAGACAAGCCGGGGTTAACAAGGAGCGAGTTAGTCAGCCAGAGCCACAAGTCAGAACTGATGTGGGTAGTCAGACAAGCCAGGGTCATACACAAAGAGGATTCTCAGATAAGCACAGGTTACAACGAAGCACAAGAGTAACTAACAGGAACGCCACGTAAAGGCAATGACTTCCAGGCCCAGGGAGGTTTATAAAGGAGCAGAAGGAGGCAGGACCCAATTAGACTACCCAGAATAAGGCCCATAAACAAGCATCTGTGCTAGTGCTTGTTACCTGATGTAGCAATGAGGAAGTGGCAGGAGACCATGCCGGCCTGCGGCCATACAGGAAGCACAGGATAGCCCAAGGGAGACTGTGATAGCGTGGGCGTTAAGTGTTCAGTCTGGATGCAAAAAAATCCAAGTCCAGGGAGACCCCAGAGGTCCATAGTCTGATGAAACACCTCCTGACACAGGCACAGTCACTCAGATCGCAGAGAAAACATGAGTTCCAATCTGCCTCCGTGTTGGAAACACCCGGAATGTGTGTTGCCTGAATCTAAATGTTGTAAGTCAGGCAAAACTGCCAGAACTCCGTCGTCAGATGCGATAAGTCCTGTGACTTTGTGCCGCCCAGGTGATTGATGTATCTCACTGCGGAAACGTCCATACACAAAAAGACAGAACAATTTGAGAAACGTGGAGTGAAACTGCGAACGACGAACATGCCAGCCAAGAGTTCCAGGCAATTGATGTGTGTCTCTCTCTATTGGGAGGACCAACGCCCACTGGTGGATATGGTCTCACATTGTGCTCCCCAACAGAAGAAGCTGGTGTCCGAATCTATAGCAATGTCTGTGATCGTCCCAAAAATTGCCCCGCCATTCCATGCGTTGGTATGATGTAGCCACCATGTCAGCTTCAAAGTCGAATGGAATGGCATGATCGTAAGTTAGACCTAAGTGGAATAAGCGAATCTTCAAGCGTTGTAAGGACCGATAATGAAGGGGCCTGGGAAAGATAGCCTGAATTGACGCAGATAGCAAATTGATCACATGCGCGAGATGGTGAATGGAGATCTGAGGTTTGTTCACTGCTCTCTTGATCTCCTTCTTGATGGTTTTCACCTTGGTGAAAGGGAGGTGAAGAGATCCCTGTACTGAGTCTATTGTGAAACCCAGGAACTCCATCGATTGAGATGGGGTGAAGACGGACTTGTCCCAATTGATCAAAAACCCGAGTTCCTGAAATAGTGACAGGGTCCAAGACAAGTGGAGGTAGAGAAATGGAAGGTCTTGAGACATAATTAACAAGTTGTATAAATAAATAATAAGACGAACGCCTTGTTGCCGAAGGCAACCCCACTATGGGTTTTAACAACTTGGTGAAACACCAAGGGGCTGACGACAGGCCGAATGGCAGGCTTGTGAAACATCATTTTTGGTTGTTCCATATGAATTGGAGACAGTCCTGATGTGTGTATGCCACAGGGATCATTAGATAAGCATCCTGAAGGTCTATTTTGACCATCCAGTCCCCTATCTGTAAAAGGTTGTGGAGAGAATGAATGCCCTCTATTTTGAAATACAGATATGTCACAAAGGCATTCAGTGGGCGTAAACCGATGACCGGGCGGACCATGCCACTTTTTTGGGTAGTAGAAAAAGATTCCTTAAGAACCCAGGAGACCCACATAGGGATTGGTTTGATAGCATTCTTGCTGAAGAGGGTTTATACCTCTTGAGTGACTAGTACCCTGTCTGGAGGGGAAAAATGTATGACATGAGGTTGTCGAGTTTGCTGAGGCTGTGACAGGAAATCTATTTGATAACCCGACACAGTCTGCAAAACCCACACATCTGTAGTCAGAAAAGACCAATTTCTGTTGAAAACCTTAACTTGCCCCCCATTTCTATAGGGGAAAAAGGAGAGGATATGAGAGTACTCACCATAGGGATGTCTAGTTTGGTAGGAACCTCTGGCTCTACAGTTCTACCAGGGTCAACTCCTTTAGGGGAAGAAGGTACTGGCTGGTGGTCTGGCCTCCTGAACAGTGGTTCTGGAAAGATTAGGGCCTCAAGATTCATGGGAAGGATTTCTATGGAAGCGGCTGGACAGATGGCCCCTGCCTCTGCCTGCCCCAGGGCCGACAACCCATTTCATACTGGACTGGGTCTTGTCTAAGGTCGTGAAAGTCTAGACAAAGGAGCCCAATTCCTTTATGAAATTGTCTCCAAATAAGAACCCTTTAGCTTGTGGGCCTGGTTCTGTCATGGCCATATTAATTAATTTAGGCTCAATTTTAAGGAGTATGGCTTTACACCACTCCGTTGCCAGTGCGGTGTTGGTGTTGCCAATGAGGCAAATTGCTCTCTGGATCCAGCCTAACTGACAAAAGATCCAGTTTGTCCATTACCAGAAATAGCTTCCTCGACCATTTCAAAAATTTTTGTGCAAGGTCCTAGTACATCAAACACTTTATTCTGGCAATTGCGTAGGGAATAATCAAGGCCAGCCAATCTTGCCCAAAATTGACTGATCTTGGGATCTACGTTAGGGGTGTTACACACCATATCAGGGACAATGGGTCTTGGGCATTCAGCCCTGAGTTTATTACGTGTGGCCTTGTCCAAGGACTTGTGGACTCTAGAAGCCAGGTACTTGGCAACATGGTCCACTGGGAACCAGTCGACTGAGCGGGGGGTGTAAAAGATTGTCTGGGTCAAACAGTGGTTCTCCTTGGTCATCAATCTTAGGGGTAACCCCTTCTTGTGGCGGTGGGGGAAGCACCGAGGGATCATCATCTTCAGACTCAGAGCACAGAATGACATCCTCAGACCCTTCAGAAGCCGCCTCCGAATCAGAATCTAAGTCCGAAACATCCTCTACGTCTCTCTCCTTTTTCCATTTGCGTGTCATTTTTGCCCGGTACTGGGCTCTTTTGCGTGGTGGGATTACGCCATCAGTGACAGCACGTCCACTGTCCGATTGAACATTAATGGAGGCTGGGATATCAGCGTGCTTGGACTTAGAAGTAGCTTTTTTACTGGGTGCCCCAGTAGGAGCCACAGTAAGTACAGTATGACCACTGTCCTGAATAGAGGGAACCTGGGCAGCCCACAGGGCAGAGGAAATAGATGCTGCAATGTTAGAGGACATCAGTCCCATGGCAGATTGAATAGCCAAATTAACAGACCTGGACATACTGGTGTCCAAAAAAGTATGAAACTCCTCAGAATTTAGTAGTTCTGCCCTAGCAGGGGCAGAGCCTGAGGGGGCATTAGCACCAGGCATGTTAACAGGAAGGATAAAGATATAAAGAAACTAACAGGCTGGAAGACAAGAAAGTCTTACCTAGACTCTGAAGTCACTTTGCTACAGTGGTAGGCACCCAGCAGCAGGATAGAGGGCAAAAGGACAGGGGAAAATAAGCCAAACAACTTGAGAGGCCAGCAAAGAAGGGATAAGGCACAAATCACTGTAAAAACAGGGCTACAACAAAATGGCCACCGCTAGTGCATAAGAAAGTATAAGACTACAACCAAATGGCCACCGCAATACAAACTGAGCATGATTGATCGACAACCAAAACCAATGAAGGGAAGACAAAAACAGGTAGGGAAGCAAAACACAGGCAAAGAGAGCCCAAAAGAAGAAAGGAAAGGGTGAATAAGCACTGCAGGGGACACAACCGACCCCGAATAGAAAAAAGGATAGTAAGTGAGGAAAAATATACAGAATTTGGGGTTGTGATAGCCTTGTTGTTGGTTGCTGTGATAACCATGCAGCTCTAGATCAGCTCCAAGTTCAACAATAGAATGCTTAAATAACAGACCAACAGAGAGATCTGTAACACTTCTATCCCTGACGAAAGTCCCAAAGGAAGACTGAAATGTTGGATGAACTTTTAACATGCTGTAATAAAGACAATGTTTTAACAGTGACGACTGAGTTCTCAACTCTTGGGTGAGAGGAGTCTTGATACAGGGTTGAGTTTTGGAGCACCGTGTGTGCTGTAGTTTCCGAGGAAAGTTTCTGCTAAGGAGGCAAACATGCTGGTTAGTCTCGTAGGGGCAGGAATTAGTTAAATTCTCCATATGTTTATTCAAGGAGTCATGATGATCAGTAGCATCTCTCTCTGTGGAATGTGATTCTGTCAAGGAATAAAAGATATGCTTATAAATAGAGTGGATGGTGCATTGTGAAGAATGAGAGTCAGAGTAAAAAAACTGCTGGAAAGCATAATGTAAAGGAAGGCAGCAAATGGATTACACCAGCAGCAGCAGGAGCAGCAGTATCAACCAGAACATCAAATTCACAACATATTTCTGAACACAGGGTAATTCAGGGGTCTCTGGGGAGGCAATCACATATTTGTGGTGGTGCTCTGCTATCAGCACATATCTATGGGACTTGCTCCCAGAGTATGTGTTGGTAAATGATCATACAGTTATTCCTATGTAGCTCATAGGAATAGTCCCACTGCATGTGAGATGGTTTGAGCATACTTGTAGTCCGTTCTCAGCAGAAACGATGACCCTATGTACTGACACAAATGGCCATGCAAATCCTTAGCTGCCTACCAGCAAGCATTAAGTCTGAACGGGTTTTCTGAACAGCAGGTTATACTGTAAATAATTGCAGGACGCACTATCAAATAACATTGTTGGGAGACTAACATTCTTAAAAATGAACCATCTAATACCATCTGAGTATCAGGTAGCAGAAGTGGACAAAATCACACATGACAGAGAAGTTCATGGGGATTCTACCATTTACCACTGTCAGGACGACTGCTATGATCACTGATTATTGTATGTCAATAATCTGAGAGTAATGATAGCTAACATTAGACTCAAAGATGATAATGTAAATATTTGCTGTAGAAATCACCTTTGTGCTCACTGTGTCTCTTCTTCCCTCCCACCTTCCCTTCCAACATGAACACCAACCTTTTAACCCTTTGAGGCACAGAGGGGTGTGCAAACATTGCTCTGCAATGCACTGCATATTCCTCTGGCATTCAAAAGGTTAATCACACTGCTCCCCTATTTCCATCCTACCTGAAGTACCTGGCTGGGTGGGATTGATAAAACCCTCTCAGGTCAATGAGAGGGTTTCACAATCCTATTCACTCCTACCTCTTGCTCCCCTGCATCACATCTTTTGCTCTCCCATTTGAACTGACTGGGAGAGGAGTATATGCCTCTATCTACAATTTAGAGGAGTATATGCCTCTATCTACAATTTATATATATATATATATATATATATATATATATATATATATATTGTAGATAGAGGGAAGCACTCACGTCTCCAAGTGTAAATGCCTGGGTGCACGAAAAACCTTTTCCACAGTAGTTTTCAACAAAATCGGCACTCAACGGTCTTTTATCAAGTTAAAAACCGCTTTATTGTGATCGACGTTTCGATCCCCGTCTGGGATCTTTATCAAGAAAACAACTGTGCTCAGAGAACCTCCCTAAATACCTTAACAAGGTAATGATCCCACAACCCGCCAAAACGTGACAAAGTGTATCTAAAATGTATACATATAAAAACAATTTATTCCTACCAGGGAAATATAGATGTGTGTAATCTATGTTCATTAAAAATATTCATCTACAGAAATAAATTCTTATTTCTCATTTGAACAAGACTTGCACTCCAAGGGTTAACGTAAGAAATTGATGTACTTCATATAACACATAATACCCCCATACACCCCCCTATTCCTTGCAAATCTCTTAAACTCATGAAAGAAACCTACACGCAAATGTTTCCCACTACCTCAGGAGGCAGTTTATTTAAAGAATCTATTATGCAAACACGCGCCACACATGATACATTAACATGTGAAGCACCAATGTGGTACACTGCTACCTCAGATAGTGTGAAACGGATCCCATTGCGGCACTAGGTTCATCAATATCACCTAGAAATATTGTTAGTATAAGCCTCAGAGTTCTTCAATATCACATAAAGAGGCTGATAATGTCAGTTATTAAGCTCTTCAGTACAACACAAGCGTGCTATTAATATGCGGCATAGGAATTACCAGCACATAATTAGTGTTCGTTTGAAGCGTTAATATATTATAACTAGTGATGAGCGAGCACCCCAATGCTCGGGTGTTCGAGTGCTCTGACCGAGCACCCCCTGAGGCTCGAGTGCTCGGCCGAGCACCCGAGCCCCATTGAAGTCAATGGGAGGACTCGAGCATTACACCAGGCACCCCCTGCTCTGATGAGGGGAGGGTGCCTGGTCCATAGGAAAATGGCAGAAAAGGATGGAAACACCACAGAAATGGTTCAGGGACAGCATAGGGAGGATGTCTGGATGCATCTTGGACTCCAACATCGCTGCTGGGAACGATCTTTCGCCCGTAGTACGCCATTTTTACAGACTGACCATAAAACACACAAAAAGGAAAATAAAAACGACTTTAGGCGAAAAATTGTTACCAAACAATATTTGCTGTATATTTACTTGTATATCATCTGCAAATTCTCCCAAAAATTTCCTTGATTTTCTGAAGTGAGGCCATGATTAAGAGGGAAACGTGCGCAGAGGCAAATTCTCCCAAAAATTTCCTTGATTTTAAGAACTGAGGCCATGATTAAGAGGGAAACGTGCGCAGAGGCAAATTCTCCCAAAAATTTCCTTGATTTTCAGAACTGAGGCCATGATTAAGAGGGAAACGTGCGCAGAGGCAAATTCTCCCAAAAATTTCCTTGATTTTCAGAACTGAGGCCATGATTAAGAGGGAAACGTGCGCAGAGGCAAATTCTCCCAAAAATTTCCTTGATTTTCAGAACTGAGGCCATGATTAAGAGGGAAACGTGCGCTGAGCTGACCATCTAAAACATTATGGGTGAGGGTCTGCTGCAGAGCTGACCATCCTAAACATTATATGCGAAGGCCCGCTAGTGAGCTGACGCTATAAAACATTATATGAGAGGGCCCGCTACAGAGCTGACCCAATAAAACATTATATGAGAAGGCCCGCTGGTGAGCTGACCTATATAAAAATTGTCAAACAGGGCCCGCTGGTGAGCTGGCCCTATATAAAAATTATATCACAGGGCCCGCTGGTGAGCTGGCCCTATATAAAAATTATATCACAGGGCCCGCTGGTGAGCTGGCCCTATATAAAAATTATAGCACAGGGCATATGGAAGAGGAGGAGGAGGATGAGAAGATTAAGAGTCAACCATATACCCGTTTTTTGGGTGGAAGGGGTGAATGGGAATACAGAGTATTCACATCATTGTAAATAACATATATAAAGTGAGTTTATGTTCCCCCGGGGCTTTCCTCCAGTGGAGTGGAGAAGTCAGGGGAAATCCAGGCCTTGTTCATTTTTATAAGTGTCAACCTATCAGCATTGTCGGTGGAAAGGCGGATACGCTTATCTGTTATGATGCCACCAGCAGCACTAAATACCCGCTCAGACAGAACACTGGCGGCAGGGCAGGCCAGCACCTCCAAGGCGTAGAGTGTCAGTTCATACCACGTGTCCAGCTTGGACACCCAGTAGTTGTAAGGCACAGAGGGATCATTGAGGACGCTGACACGGTCTGCTACGTACTCCTTCACCATCTTCCAAAACTTTTCCCTCCTTGTGACACTAGGCTGCGCATCAGGGTGAGGGTGCTGGCGGGGTGTCATGAAGGTGTCCCACGCCTTGGAGAGTGTTGCCCTGCCTTTCTCGGAACTGCTGTGTGCTCCCCTTTTCTCCCCTTCTCTGTTGGCCAAGGTAGCACGTACTCTGCCGCCAGCGTTGTCAGATGGAAAATTTTGGAGCAATTTTTCAACAAGAACCTTCTGGTATTTCACCATTTTGCTTGTCCTCTCCACCGGAGGAATGAGAGATGAGAAATTCTCTTTGTAGCAGGGGTCCAGAAGGGTGAACACCCAGTAATCCGTGTTGTCTAAAATGCGTACAACGCGTGGGTCACGGGAAAGGCAGCCTAACATAAAGTCAGCCATGTGTGCCAGAGTACAAACAGTCAAGATTTCGCTGTCCTCACCAGGAGGATGACTCTCAATATCCTCATCCTCTTCCTCCTCTTCTGCCCACCCACGCTGAAGAGATGGAACTAAAGTTCCATGGCTACCCTCTGTAGCGGAGGCAACCGTGTCTTCCTCCTCCTCCTCCTCCTCCTCCGCCTCCTCCAATTGTCGCTGAGAAGACGAAGTGAGGGTGCTCTGGCTATCACCTTGTGTAAGCTCTTCCTCCCCCATTTCCACCTCTTCCACATGCAAAGCGTCGGTTTTAATTGTGAGCAGCGAGCGTTTCAGTAGACACAGAAGTGGGATGGTGACACTGATAATAGCGTTATCGCCGCTCACCATCTGTGTCGATTCCTCAAAATTGCGTAAAACCTCGCAGAGGTCTGACATCCATTCCCACTCCTCACTTCTGATTACAAGAAGTTGAACGGAGAGGCGACGACCGTGTAACAGCTGGTACTCCACTACTGCCCTCTGCTGCTCACAAAGCCGGGCCAACATGTGGAAGGTGGAGTTCCAGCGCGTGCTCACGTCACACAGCAGCCGGTGAGCTGGCAATTGTAAGCGCTGCTGCAGCTTCAACAGGCCGGCCGAAGCTGTAGATGACTTACGGAAATGTGCACACACGTGGCGCACCTTGGTCAAGAGATCATGCACATTGGGGTAGGTTTTTAGAAATCGCTGCACCACTAAATTAAATACATGTGCTAGGCATGGTACGTGTGTGAGCTTGCCGAGCTCCAAAGCCGCCACCAAGTTACGCCCATTATCACACACAACCATGCCTGGTTGCAGGTTGAGTGGCGAGAGCCACTGCTCGGTCTGGTGACTAATCCCCTGCAACAGCTCTGAGGCCGTGTGCTGTTTGTCCCCAAGGCAGATCAGCTTCAGCACGGCCTGTTGACGCTTCCCCACTGCAGTGCTACACTGCTTCCAGCTACTGGCTGATGGGGGAGTGGCGCTGCGTGTAGAGAATTCGGAGGTGGAAACGGAGGAGGAGGAGCCAATAACGTAGCTGCTGGCGGAAACCCTGATGGAGGTAGGGCCCGCAATCCTTGGCGTGGGTAGCACCCGTGCCATCCCAGGGTCCGAGTCGCTCCCAGCCTCCACGACATTCACCCAGTGTGCCGTCAGGGAAATGTAGCGTCCCTGGCCACAAGCACTTGTCCATGTGTCAGTCGTTAAGTGGACCTTCCCAGTAACTGCGTTGGTCAGGGCACGGGTGATGTTACGGGACACATGGTGGTGTAATGCGGGGATGGCACACCGGGAAAAGTAGTGGCGGCTGGGGACCGCGTACCGAGGGACAGCTGCTGCCATCAGGCTGCGGAAGGACTCAGTGTCCACAAGCCTAAATGGCAGCATTTCGATGGCCAGTAATTTGGAAAGGTGTGAGGTTAGTGCTATGGCCTGTGGGTGGGTGGCTGGGTACTTTCTCTTGTGCTCAAATGCCTGGGGTAACGACATTTGGACGCTGCGCTGGGACAGGGAAGTGGATGTGGTCGCTGATGGTGCTTCAGATGCTACAGGTGCAGGGCGGGAGGTATGCGGGCCTGCGCCTTCAACAGGCGATTGGCCGGCACCGAAAACAGGGGAAGAGGAGGCAGTGGTGTGGCCTGCAGACACAGATGGGCGATCCAGGCGTTCCTCCCACTTACTACGGTGCTTGGATGCCATGTGTCGGATCATGCTGGTGGTGGTGAGGTTTCTAGTGTTCATGCCTCGGCTCATTCTGGTGTGGCACAGGTTGCAAACTACAATTCTTTTGTCGTCCGCACTTTCCTTAAAAAAACGCCATACCGCGGAACACCTACCCTTTGGCAAGGTAGATTTACGCAAGGGGGTGCTCCGTGGAACATTTGCGGGCCGGTTTGGTGCGGTCCGCCTTCTTTCTGTAGCCACACCACTGCCTCTTCCAGCCTGTTGCGGTGCTGAAGATGGCTCACCCTCAGGACTGCTGTCATCGCTCGGCTCTACACCTTCCCAGGTGGGGTCAGTCACCTCATCGTCCACCAAGTCCTCCTCCACTTCCTCACTCTGATCATCCTCCTCAAGTCTTGATCCCACCACATACTCAGTCATTGACAACTGTATAACATTCTCCTCAACAAGGTCTTGAGACGGAAATAGTGGTTGATTTAATGGCAGCTGTGTCTCATCATCATCATCATCATCATCCACTACTTCCTTTGACCTTAAATGCCGTTCACATCTGTCATCTTCTTGTGATTGGGTAGCCTCTAGAGGTTGTGAATCAGGGCACAAGATGTCATGTTCCTCTGCAAGCATGCTTGGAGAGAGGGTCAAATGAAGGATTGGTGATGAGACGAGCTCCTCACTATATCCCAGTGTGGGATCACTTCTTTGACCAGACCGTGTATGGTGGGAGGAAGGATGATCAGAGTGAGGATTATGTTGACCAGACTCTTGGCTACTGAGAGTGGACTTGGTGGAAGACAGGGTGGTGCTTAACCGACTGGAAGCAGTATCAGCTGTCATCCAACCGACCACCTGTTCGCAGTGGTCGGACCTCGAGAGTGATGTCCTGCGACGCCCTGTAAAATTAGACATGAAGCTAGGTATGGTGGATGTCTTTCTTTCTTGTGCTCTGGCACCAGGCACAGTTTCTCCGCGTCCTGACCCGCGCCCTGAACTATCAGGATCACGTCCACTTCCCCGTCCCTTTTTACCCGCCTTCTTCATCTTACACGGAATATGTGACTTTAATATTTGAGTTTGAAAACTTAACAGTATTTCTTACTATTCTGCAACTGTGCAGAGTACACAGAATAGGCTGCTAAACGGCGGTGACACACACTGAATGGAATATGTGACTTTAATATTTGAGTTTGAAAACTTAACAGTATTTCTTCCTATTCTGCAACTGTGCAGAGTACACAGAATAGGCTGCTAAACTGCGGTGACACACACTGAATGGAATATATGACTTTAATATTTGAGTTTGAAAACTTAACAGTATTTCTTCCTAGTCTGCAACTGTGCAGAGTACACAGAATAGGCTGCTAAACGGCGGTGACACACACTGAATGGAATATGTGACTTTAATATTTGAGTTTGAAAACTTAACAGTATTTCTTCCTAGTCTGCAACTGTGCAGAGTACACAGAATAGGCTGCTAAACGGCGGTGACACACACTGAATGGAATATATGACTTTAATATTTGAGTTTGAAAACTTAACAGTATTTCTTCCTAGTCTGCAACTGTGCAGAGTACACAGAATAGGCTGCTAAACGACGGTGACACACACTGAATGGAATATGTGACTTTAATATTTGAGTTTGAAAACTTAACAGTATTTCTTCCTAGTCTGCAACTGTGCAGAGTACACAGAATAGGCTGCTAAACGGCGGTGACACACACTGAATGGAATATATGACTTTAATATTTGAGTTTGAAAACTTAACAGTATTTCTTCCTAGTCTGCAACTGTGCAGAGTACACAGAATAGGCTGCTAAACGGCGGTGACACACACTGAATGGAATATGTGACTTTAATTTTTGAGTTTGAAAACTTAACAGTATTTCTTCCTAGTCTGCAACGGTGCAGAGTACACAGAATAGGCTGCTAAACTGCGGTGACGAACACAGAATGGAATATGTGACTTTAATATTTGAGTTTGAAAACTTAACAGTATTTCTTCCTAGTCTGCAACTGTGCAGAGTACACAGAATAGGCTGCTAAACGGCGGTGACACACACTGAATGGAATATGTGACTTTAATATTTGAGTTTGAAAACTTAACAGTATTTCTTCCTAGTCTGCAACGGTGCAGAGTACACAGAATAGGCTGCTAAACTGCGGTGACACACACTGAATGGAATATGTGACTTTAATATTTGAGTTTGAAAACTTAACAGTATTTCTTCCTAGTCTGCAACGGTGCAGAGTACACAGAATAGGCTGCTAAACTGCGGTGACACACACTGAATGGAATATGTGACTTTAATATTTGAGTTTGAAAACTTAACAGTATTTCTTCCTAGTCTGCAACTGTGCAGAGTACACAGAATAGGCTGCTAAACGGCGGTGACACACACTGAATGGAATATGTGACTTTAATATTTGAGTTTGAAAACTTAACAGTATTTCTTCCTAGTCTGCAACGGTGCAGAGTACACAGAATAGGCTGCTAAACGGCGGTGACACACACTGAATGGAATATGTGACTTTAATATTTGAGTTTGAAAACTTAACAGTATTTCTTCCTAGTCTGCAACGGTGCAGAGTACACAGAATAGGCTGCTAAACGGCGGTGACACACACTGAATGGAATATGTGACTTTAATATTTTAGTTTGAAGACTTAACAGTATTTCTTCCTATTCTGCAACTCTGCACAGTACACAGAATGTGCTGCTACACTGCGGCGAAGCACACTGAATGGAATATGTGACTTTGATATTTTAGTTTGAAGACTTAACAGTATTTCTTCCTATTCTGCAACTCTGCACAGTACACAGAATGTGTTGCTACACTGCGGCGAAGCACACTGAATGGAATATGTGACTTTGATATTTTAGTTTGAAGACTTAACAGTATTTCTTCCTATTCTGCAACTCTGCACAGTACACAGAATGTGCTGCTAAACTGCGGCGAAGCACACTGAATGGAATATGTGACTTTGATATTTTAGTTTGAAGACTTAACAGTATTTCTTCCTATTCTGCAACTCTGCACAGTACACAGAATGTGCTGCTACACTGCGGCGAAGCACACTGAATGGAATATGTGACTTTGATATTTTAGTTTGAAGACTTAACAGTATTTCTTCCTATTCTGCAACTCTGCACAGTACACAGAATGTGCTGCTAAACTGCGGCGAAGCACACTGAATGGAATATGTGACTTTGATATTTTAGTTTGAAGACTTAACAGTATTTCTTCCTATTCTGCAACTCTGCACAGTACACAGAATGTGCTGCTACACTGCGGCGAAGCACACTGAATGGAATATGTGACTTTGATATTTTAGTTTGAAGACTTAACAGTATTTCTTCCTATTCTGCAACTCTGCACAGTACACAGAATGTGCTGCTAAACTGCGGCGAAGCACACTGAATGGAATATGTGACTTTGATATTTTAGTTTGAAGACTTAACAGTATTTCTTCCTATTCTGCAACTCTGCACAGTACACAGAATGTGCTGCTAAACTGCGGCGAAGCACACTGAATGGAATATGTGACTTTGATATTTTAGTTTGAAGACTTAACAGTATTTCTTCCTATTCTGCAACTCTGCACAGTACACAGAATGTGCTGCTACACTGCGGCGAAGCACACTGAATGGAATATGTGACTTTGATATTTTAGTTTGAAGACTTAACAGTATTTCTTCCTATTCTGCAACTCTGCACAGTACACAGAATGTGCTGCTAAACTGCGGCGAAGCACACTGAATGGAATATGTGACTTTGATATTTTAGTTTGAAGACTTAACAGTATTTCTTCCTATTCTGCAACTCTGCACAGTACACAGAATGTGCTGCTACACTGCGGCGAAGCACACTGAATGGAATATGTGACTTTGATATTTTAGTTTGAAGACTTAACAGTATTTCTTCCTATTCTGCAACTCTGCACAGTACACAGAATGTGCTGCTAAACTGCGGCGAAGCACACTGAATGGAATATGTGACTTTGATATTTTAGTTTGAAGACTTAACAGTATTTCTTCCTATTCTGCAACTCTGCACAGTACACAGAATGTGCTGCTAACCTGCGGCGAAGCACACTGAATGGAATATGTGACTTTGATATTTTAGTTTGAAGACTTAACAGTATTTCTTCCTATTCTGCAACTCTGCACAGTACACAGAATGTGCTGCTAAACTGCGGCGACGCACACTGAATGGAATATGTGACTTTGATATTTTAGTTTGAAGACTTAACAGTATTTCTTCCTATTCTGCAACTCTGCACAGTACACAGAATGTGCTGCTAAACTGCGGCGACGCACACTGAATGGAATATGTGACTTTGATATTTTAGTTTGAAGACTTAACAGAATGTGCTCTAATCTGCAACTTTGCACACTAAACAGAATGTGCTCTAATCTGCAACTTTGCACACTAAACAGAATGTGCTCTAATCTGCAACTCTGCACACTAAACAGAATGTGCTCTAATCTGCAACTGTGCACACTAAACAGAATGTGCTCTAATCTGCAACTTTGCACACTAAACAGAATATATATTTTTTTTTTTTCCCCCCACACAAAATAACCTGCTGCCCCCACACACAGTAGTCCTAAAAAGGACTTTTGGTTCTTTTTTTTCACAATTTTGCTTGTTTTCCTCCCTACACTGCCTTTCCCTTCCTATCCTCAGCTCTCCCTGGCTAAGACTGAGCCGAACTCGATGGTCAGGTGCTATACAGCACCCGACCACGGGTTCTGGCCAGCCAATCAGTGTAATGCCAGCATGGCTGCTGGCATTACACCGATGTCAGAGCCTCCCTGCACGTTTATTGGTTGCGCAGCAGCCGCAAAACGTGCGGGGAGGAGACCCGAACATGGCGGGCGAGCACATGCGGTACTCGTACGAGTACCGCCATGTGCCGAGCAGAGCGATGCTCGAGCCGATCCGAGCATCGGCCGAGCATGCTCGCTCAACACTAATTATAACGCTTTCTCTATTGTTATAAAAACACTTACCATCATGGGTATCAACTTCAGGTCTCATGTGAGGAATAAAGAAGCAGTAAGTAATTAAAAATATTATAACCAATCCCTCAGCTTAGTAACTCTACCTGCGGGATGTCAATATATTACTCTGTTCCTTCCATTAATCACATGATCCATATTTTCGAACCCAAACCTTCAATCTAATAAATAGAGACCTATCGCCCATTGTTACAAAATACATCAACCAAAAAGAATGAATAAATGATACAATGCATCTTGAGCAACTACTTAGCCATCAGAGCGCTGTTCTGATACCTCGCTACCTCAGAGAGTATGAAGCATCGTATACTACAGTGGATAATAAGACCACCGCTCACTTATTCAATGCCACCTAAGGGCGCTATTAGTATAATATATGGAAATTCTTAATGATGTTATAAGAATGTATATATATATAAAATACACACACACACATATCAATCACACCACACCAGTTCACCATCACCACCATACACATCTTCCACATTCATAGTAGGCAGTAACGTTTTTTATGTCTTTTACAATAATGGATAGCAAGCATAGCAACAGGCTTACAGAGAGAAAAACCTGAAAATTATTGTGTGTGAAGGACATCATCATTCAGTGGTGCTGGACATAATGTTAGCCAGCACTTTGAACCACTAAGGAACCACTTTATTTTTAATATTTGATTTAAATATACTTTTTTTTCTCTTACTCTGTCTCCTTCCACTCCTCTTTTCACCTAAAATACACCACTACAGTGTGGGAAATGATCTGTTTATTTAGTATATGGGAGGGAAGTTTGGGCTTTGTGTGAAAAAAGTGGAAAACCACATGCTTTCTGCAAATGTTCCCACAGGAACAAAACTGGAATTTTCTCCCATCCCCACTAATAGCTTTTCTTCAGAGTAACTAGCCTCAGGGTCCATCCAGCTTCTCCTTTTTTTCAACAGTAGTGAGCTTATCATTACAAGGCCTGATGAAATAAATAGTTACCACCCCTTGAGATTGGAAGAAAGGAGGTTTCAACTTCAGCAGAAAAATGGGCTTTTTATAGTAAGGTCTGTTAAATTGTGGAATTCCTTGCCCAAGGACATTGTAATGGCAGATACAATGGATACATTTAAAATAAGCTTAGATAAATTTCTTTCAATAGGAAACATACAGGGTTATACTGTATATTAATGGGCAAAACAGGAAGTTCCAATTTTCATTTCTCTGGTGGTAGTCATAGTGTCAGCCAGCACTATGAATTACCAAGTATCCACTTTATATTTTTAAGATTTTATTTAAATGTACGTTATTCTCTGTCTCTCAGTCTGCCTCCTTCCAGTTTGCTTTTCTTCTAAAATACAGCACACTACAGTGCAGAAAATTGTGGTTTTAGGATATGGGTGGGAAGTATGCTCCATTGAATAACATAGGCAAGAAATTGAACCATTTTCTTGAGATTTTCTGGGTTCTTAGTGAAAAGGTGTGTTTCTCTATAAGCGAAATTTCCCACTTGAAAAGCAGAAAAACACGTTTTCCATGAGATTTCACACTGGAACAAAATAGGACTTTTGTTGATCCCTACCTAAAAGCCTTCACTGGTCATAGTATAATCAATTATACTATGGGTTGAAATGGCAATTCAGAAAATTACCATGGATTTAAAAGGGGCCTTGTTTTGCATTTCAATTGGAGATCTTCCTAACACTCAAGGTAAAATAAATTCCTTTAAATTCATGGGAATTTTCATTTCCCCTTTGTGGTGTAGTTGGCATTCTCCAGAATGTCCTCTCTTTAGCTTGAAGAATAAGGCTTTGTATTCGTGGCCTGAAATATGAATATTAATGTGCAAATATTAATATTCTAATTAGGATATTATCACATTAATATTTATTTGATTTGCAGTATATCAGTTAATTTTGTGGAATTAATACACAGGAAACAGTTGTACAATTTGATGATATACTTTACTATAACATCTGCTGTTAAAGCAATATATCTAAAAAAGGGTTATTACAACAAAGTTATAGACTACAGAAATACAGCGTTAAAATGATACTTAGCTTGGCTTTCAGTGAAAAAATCAGCACATACAAGCATTTCTCTTTGTCCAAAGGAACCCTGCAAGTTATCTCTTTGATGTGATTCTTGGACAGCAAAACGCCTTTGTTCCTCATTCACTCTGCATGGTGGGTCCTAGCTAAGGAATGGCTGCAAAGCCGTAATATCTCCAAATACTGTCCAGTCAGGTTACTTGAATAAGTCACATGGCTCTTTTGTTCCTGGCCACATGGCATACTGTATGGGAGCCATTGCACAGGTGGTCAGAATTCCCAGAATGCATCTCCGCAATGGCAGTCATTACACATGTGCTCAGCCACTCATAAACACTGCCCCTTGTGGTGCACATTCAGAATGCACATACCATATGCAAATATATTGCTTTAATTGTCTGTGTGAAATGAATCATATGCATTAAAATAAATTGTATCCAATACAGGCTCTGAAAGTCATAGTCATTTGTTTTTTGAGGAAATGTAATATATATCTATAGGCTAGAAGTTTTGCCTCATTGTATAACACATATATTTTGGGCAGAATACACCAAATGTTACAAGTTACAGATTTCACACTAAATAAAAATGAATACATGCTAGATATTAATCTGTCAGTGGCAAGTACCACAACATAAACATTTTTACATCAGTTTTCAGATCTATTATTTGGTCATGTTTCTGTAATGGTAGACCATTACAAAGATCTTTCAGGCTGTTGCAAAGAAAAAAAATAATCTTACCTATTTCTCTTTATTTACAACATACAATTCTGTTAGATGCCTGTGGTGTTAATTACCATTGTTCCTGCTACAGTTCAGGGAAATGACCAGAATGTTATGTGGTCCCAGAATGTAGAATAAACTATAATGTTTGCATGCTGCTAGCAATGAAAAGGGGAAATTTGCCAAGAAGAAAAAGATTGATTTGTTAGCGACAAAGGAAATGCTGCAGTGAAAGGGCAACAATGCCAAGTAATATCAAGAACACACTATGTGAATAAACAGTAAACGTCAGTGCACTGACACTTCTTAATAGAAGATATGTATTATTTTATTACTTTATTATTACTATCCCCCCATATTGTACATATTTGCAAAATAATTTAATAGCCCCCAGGTTCATCTCTCAAACCTTTATGATTTGAGAGATAACCGAAGGCAAAGTTCCCCCCTCCCTCCCCCTTCCCTGAAGTCAGCATTGTGCTGACTGCAGGGATATCCGGTCTGACTTTCATCATGCGGCTCTGCAGCAGAGCCACGATCGCGTTAGAGAAAAATAATTATTTCACTGAAACAGTCTTCTACATGTGCTTGTAAACCAATTGTGCAACCTATTATGCATAATGCCATCGACTTGTTTGCCCAACAACACCCTGACCGGACTGAACAATGCGCCGACAACTACAGAGAACAAATGTCCTACCTAAATGACTCCCTAAAACTAAGCTTCAATTCCCCTTTATTTGCCTATCTTCTCTAGCTCAAAAACATGCTGCTCTCTCCTCTCACAAGGGCTGGATTTACATCTCAGGAGCCTGTAGGCACAGAAGTCTGAAGCACCCCCGCCCATTGGCCATCTCCACTGGACACCCCAACAATGCTCCTAACCTCCACATTGCCCCCCATCATCTCCACATTGCCCCCATCAGCTCCAACTTGCCCTCACATTGACCCCATCATCTCCACATTGCCATCATCTCCATATTGCCCCCCATCAGCTCCAACTTACCCTCACATTGCCCCCATCATCTCCACAATGCCAATTTGCCATCATCTTAATATTGCCCCCCATCAGATCCATATTGCCCTCACATTGCCCCATCATTTCCATATTGCCCCCTCCAGTGTACGTTTCCTACCTCTTCCCTGGTGGTCCAACTGCAGGAGAAGTCTGTCATCTGTGCCTCCTTTGGCACAGACCTGTAGCTACTGAAGCTCCCCACATGGTCTTCTCTTCAGTAATGCTACAAGAGAGCACAGCAGCTACAGGTCTGTGTCGAAGGAGGCACAGACCTCACTGGGTGGTGGGGGGTTAGTGCGGTGTGGTGGAGAAATATTTTTCTTCCTATTGATTTCAATGGGTGAAAAAGGAGGGGAAACGTGGAAGAACATCACTTTTAGCAGGAAATTATTCAGCAAGTGGAAAGTGCCATTATTGGCCGATTTCAGTTTGAGGCAAAAATTTTGTTTGTGGTTGTACTAGTGACAGTGATGGTGAAGCAGCCGGTGAGATTAGTGTTAGGGGAGTGGTAGGGAAAGCAATTGAGAGCATCCATACTAGAGGTCAAGTGACCCCACACCATTCCCTTGACGCTGGGAGTCCCCTTCCCCTATGGCATTGTCCATGTGAAACATTATCCTGAAGAAGGCAGATTTGTTACCACTGCAATAACACCACCACCAGGAGCACAAATCAGCTACCTGTGCTGCCAGTCTGCATTCTTCAGGTCAACAAGAAATGGAAAGTTTGTCATTAGGGGAACCTCTGTCACATTTCTCATCACCTCCTCCAACCAGCAGTCAGATATCTGTAATAGAGCAGCAGAATGGAGGGACTAGCGGTTGTGGTGATGATGATGTTGGAGAAGCTGGCATGAAAGAGATATTGATGGCTTTTTTAGCCCAAACTAAGATGGAATGGGAGACGGGGATTTGGATGGGCATCACCACCACCAGCAGTGAGCTGTTGGAATTTGTGAAATTTTCAACTGCTCTAATTCCTGCTGCTGCTGAGTTGCATGGGCAGCAGGATGCCGAGGAGCAGGCTAGTGTGCCACAGATCCCCGTGGACACAGTGGAAATGGGGTTAACAACTGATGCAATGCTAGGACAGATTCCATTTGCCAGTGGCAGCAATAATCCTAGTCATAGTTGCAGTGCTGATTCTGAGGCAGTAGCAGCAACAGTAGCAACATCATCCTCTGCTACAGACAGTGAAGGAGAATGTGGAGGAGAAGAAGAAAGAGGCCATTCTTCTATACCATTTTCCTTCCCCCTGAAGTCATGGGTGTGGGACTATTTTTCTCTTGGGGCAGGCACAATACATTCATCAACAATGGCACTGTGCACAATTTGCATCAAGTCAGTGAGGAGGGGAAAGTAGAGAACACAGCTTGATATAACTGCTTTGATAACACACATGAAACACACACACCATGACATTTATGTGAAACATGTGAAGGCCAAACTCTTGCCACAGAAATTGAACACTGTTGCATCTGAGATGACTGCATCATGTAGAATATGCTAAGATGGTGGCAGTGAGGGTTCATCATTACTATTAAACTGTCAGCAAGTTGTCCTGTGTCCTTAGCGGGGTGTGGACAAGGGGTATAGTGAAAGCAGCAGTACTTGGTTTCTGTTGTTATGGTGTTTGGATACAGCTGAGCCTCCAGTTGTTATTTACCACACACACTGTGCACATTGCAGTTGCTGATGAGAGGCACAGTTCCTGTTTTCAAGGAAAATTTTCTAATCTAATAACAACACACCCATTATTTTGGAGGAGGGGCAGGTGGAGAAGATCAATTGGCCAACTTCTTCTTTTCTCCACATATACTCAGGGCTACTTATTGTACTGCTACTGCCTCAGGTGCATCACTAGAGCAAATCCTGGAAAATGGAACAGTCATCATCCATCAACCATGTTACTGTTGTTGTTGATCCCATTCCTTTTTAGCTGCCTAATCATCCTGCTAATTAAACAACTCATCAGCAGGGGTGTGGTTTGGCTGCCTGTCTATACGGACGCTTGATCCGCTTGCTCCTGGCCCCAGGGACGCTTTATTTCATTTACTTCCTGGCTACCCTAGCAACTTTGGCCGAATCTACTACCAGCGTTACCTTGTGTCATCAGGATCATGGTTTGCACTAAAGCTGTGAGGAAAAATCTGCATTTACAGCACTTTTTCACTGGTAAACCTGACAGACCACGCTCCGCGAGTAAATCCAATATGGCGTCGGCTGCTAACTCACAGCGACCAACCCTGCCGCCTCGCACCATGGCTTGCGATGAGATCAGTCAAGTTTCAGACAACTCGATCTCCCAAGATCAAGATGAACCCTCTACTAAATTGTTTGCTGATCTAAAATTGTTTATGAAAGCAGAACCTACCGAAGTTCGGAAGGATATTAATCGTATTGGTACTCAAGTCGATTCCCTTGAAATGGAAGTTTCTACTCTCTCCTCCTTTAGAGAAAATTTGCTGAACTATTACACTTACCTACAGAAACAGAATGAGGATATGACCCTGAAGATTGATGACAACAGACAGAGACGGAATAATTTACGCATCAGAGGTGTCCCAGAAACAGTGCAACCTAACTCATTGGATGACTATCTCCAATGTCTATTTAAACACCTTACTGGTAATGACTCTCTCACCCCTATTAAGTTGGATCAAGCTCACCGAGCCTTACGCCCAAGAAACCCGGGATGTGATCATGAGATTCAGCTCCTACCCCACCAAGGAACTGATATATCACGCTGCTCACAACTCCTCGTCCTCACACTTTAAAGGGCATGACATCGCTGTCTTTCAAGACCTCTCCCCTCTCACCATTCAGTGGAGACGTGATCTCCATCCCATCACTACTGAGTTGCAGAAGAAACAAATCAAATACTGTTGGAGCTTCCCCATGGAGCTCATTGTCTATCGTAATGGCTCTACACATATTCTGCGCTACTAGGAGGATTGCTCTTCCTTCCTGGCTGCGATGGGCCTCCATCTCTCACCTGATTCCATGAAAGGACTCTCCTCATCTGCTCCACCCATGGATTGGGGCCCTTCGGAGGTGCCATGGTCGCAAGTCTCCCGCAAGAGGAAGGCACTGAGCGATGGTTCCTCTACCCCTGTCAGCCCTCTGCCAAAGTTATCCCAGGTTGACTTTTCGATGGATGGTATCTGTGTTTTTGCTTCCTTTGAACTTCCTTTGGTACCTCTCCACATTCCTACTGGACTGGTAAATCTCTGCACATTTACATGTAGTACAAGCTGGTCACCCTCCTTATGGAGAGACCATACTTCACCTGCTCTCCCCTAGGCCTATCATGCCCCTCTCCTGACCCAATCCCCCCTTCCCTGCTCCGAAATAGGAATGCCCGTTTTTTTTTATGACCTCTTCCTATGTCCTATCCCCTTGTATTACTATGTGCCCTGATTCACTCTGATATTGTACCCTTGTATAATTATATATCTTTATTTCTTTATATATTTTTTATACCTTTTTTTTGAATGATGTTTGTCTTACTTCCAATAAATGGCTGTGCAGTCTAGAGTGACTCTTTTTCTATTTTTACCCTCTCCAGGGTCGATCTCCCCCCTTTTTTGTTTTTCTCCTCTGGTATTTACCCCACAGTGCTCCTCCTTATCACTCCAGGCTTCACATCCCCATCTCTATATTATTTCATTCTGTTCTTTGCTCTATATTCCAACGGTGGGTCTACCTCCCCATTTATGCCCCCTGGTATTTTGTAGTTATTCTACGGCTTCTAGGCCCCTATCTGGGTTTTTTTTCTTTCTTCTCTCCCACATACCCCCCCCCCCCTTGAATTTGATGCCCTGCGCACCACTTCTCCGGGTATACCTGTCTGTATTCCTGTTTGTATATATAGTAATATGTGCATGTGTCTATGTACAGATATATGTGTTCAAATTTCCCATATCCATACCCTTGACTACTGCTGCTCTCAGGTACTTTGGTGCTTGTTATTGTACTACATGGCATTGATACAATGTTATTTTGTTGCCAGTTATGCCTTTATGGCATTATTGCTCTGTTCCTTTCTTGAAACTGTATTGTATTTTCACATATTGGTGTTAATCAGTCCCTGGGGCTACTTACTCATGTTTGTGGCTCTACTAGTCTTTTTACCCCATCCTTTTACTACTGACCTTATCTAACATTCACCTTTTGCTACTTTTCCTCCACCTCACTGTCCCCCTCTCGGCTCTCTGTACTCTCCTTTCTTGGTAACGGGTGGTTTGATGACTCCACGGCACCCCAAGATGAGCCTTGAGTGCTCCTGCACTCCTATTCTCCCCTATCTCCCCTTCTCTCCTCCTATCTCACATCTCCCTTACTACCCTTCTACTGTTCTCTCCCTCCCTCTCTTTCCCCTTTCCTCTCTTATCCTCTCTCCCTCCCCTCCCCCTGCCTGTGCCGAGTCCATATCTGAAGGTTTTGGAACGCTGCCTCCATCTTTCCTCACTCCCTTGGATAATGGCTGATGCTCTGCCCAACCTTTCCTCTCACACTAGAGGCCCTTCTCCTTTTAGTCGGTCTCTCTCGAAATCTTTAACTTTAGTCTCGCATAATGTTAAAGGACTCAACTCACCAGCTAAGAGATCCTTAGACCTTCATGAATTTCATAGACTCCGGAGTGATATTTTTATGCTTCAAGAAACCCACTTCGCCCGCTCCAGAGAACTGCCTCTAACTAATAGATTTTATGATCAAGTCTTCCTTAGTTCTGCCTCACCAAAGCACAACGGTGTAGCTATTCTTATTCACAAACACCTTCTCTTTGTTTGTAAATCAATTCTACGTGATACCAATGGCTGATTTATTATGATTAAAGGTACTCTGGCGACCCAAATGGTAACACTAGCCACCTTCTATTCCCCTAACGCTTCACAAGCTTCCTTTTTCTGTATTTTTCTGGATAAATTGGCCACCTTCCAGGATGGAGACCTCATACTTTGAGGTGATCTCAACTCCCCCCTCCATCCTCTCTTGGATTGCTCCTCTGGAGCCTCTTCTTATCCGAGAGCTCTTACCAGAGCTCTGAACCTGTCTCTTTCCTCCCACAGGTTAATAGACCCCTGGAGAGTTTGTCATCCTGATAGAAAGGACTTCACCTTTTACTCCCACCATCACAACGTATACTCCCGTATTGATTATTTTTTCATCCCTCAGGTTCTTCTACCTAGATTGGAAGCGGCCTCCATAGGCCATATTTCTTGGTCCGACCATGCTCCTATTCTTCTCCACTTTATTCCTCGTTCTTCTTTCTCATCTCCTCCTATTTGGAGGCTTGACGAGACGTTACTGACTTCCACTGAGATTAAACTGGCTATTGAAACTGTGCTTAAACACTATATCTCTGAAAACTCCTCTGGTGGTGTCTCGAATGTAACGACATGGGCAGCTTTGAAAAGTGTCATTAGAGGGGAGTTCATCAAACTGGCTGCACACAGAAAACGTTTACACAATTGTAAGTTAAACGATCTCATTCGGGCTATTGCCTCCTTGTCATAAAACTTTTGATTCTTCTTCGGCTCTTTCACGACTCATCGAACTTCGACATCAACTTAAAGCACTCCTTCAACTTCATATTGAGAAATTATTTTTGAGGACTAAGCAGAAAATATTTGAGCAGGGCAACAAGGTAGGCTTTCTCCTTGCACGACAACTTCGTCATACACTCTCCCGTAATTACATTCTGTGCATTAAAACAGACGCGCACTCCCTCATGCATGATTCAGGTGCTATAGCTGACCAATTCGGATCTTTCTTCTCTGCTCTTTATAACTTGCCTCCTCCGACGACCGATTCCTCCTTCCTTGATTCTAACATATCTTCGTATCTCTCAGAAGCCAAGTTGCCTCTTCTGGATCCCTCCCTCTGGGACTCCTTAGAGTCCCCCATTTCTCTAGATGAGATTCTTCAGGCTATACGCTCATTACCACAAGGCAAAAGCCCGGGACCGGGCTTTCTTGTCTACCGATGCAGAAAAGGCCTTCAACCGGGTACACTGGCCTTTTCTTTTTTGTACTTTGGAATCCTTTGGCTTCGGACCCTCTTTTATAGTTTTTATTTCTGCTCTTTACAAAAACCCAAATGCCCAGGTTAAAGTTAATGGCACTCTCTCTTCCCCCTTTTCCATTTCAAACGGCACCCGTCAGGGTTGCCCTCTCTCCCCCATCCTTTTTGTCCTACTTATGGAACCTCTAGCGTGTCATATTAGGCTGCTTGATACGCTGCATCTCTCCTTCCCTTTCAAGTGGTCTTCTTCTGCTATTAGGTACTTGGGTACTTATCTATCTCCCAACTTAGGCGATATTTTCTCCTTAAACTTTACCCCTTTGCTTAAAGCCATTACCCAAGATTTAAAACGGTGGTAACCTCTATTTCTCTCATGGTCTGGCCGTATTAATGTCCTAAAAATTAATATCCTCCCTAGAATTTTATATCTATTTCAAACCCTGCCACTCAAAATTCCCCCCTCGTTTTTTCTATGGATCTGTTCCCTCTTCTCCAAATTTATTTGCCACTCATGCCCCTCTAGAGTGAAGCGTTCGACCCTACATCTTCCTAAGTCCTGTGGGGGGCTAGGCCTACCAGATATTCAAAGGTATTATCAGGCTACTATTTTGTCTTCCATTTCTGACTGGATGCATAGTACTACTTCGAAGCAATGGGTATCTATGTAACGCACCGCTATACACCATGTAGATCCTCTGCAAGAGGTTTTTCCTCCCAGCCACTCACAGGTCTTCACTGCTGAAGTCACATCCTATCCTCTCTGTTGTTTCTGCCACTATACTTGAATGCAACAAACACCACGCTCTCTGTTCTTTTCACTCCCGAGCTTCTCCCCTATTTTCCGATTACGTCTCTCCATATTCTCTGCCTTCCAGAGAATTCCAGGCATGGTCTACTTCTACCAATGCCCGATTCGCAGACTATATTTCTCACAGTAAGGTCCTTCACTTCGCCACTTTACGCTCTCGCTTTGGCTTATCTGATGGAGAATATTGGAATTATATTCGGAATAAACATTTTCTTGAATCCCCCTTGATTAAGCCTAGTTGGTTTTGTACTCCCCCCTCTTCCTTCGAGCTTTTACTCTCCCCTCACACGCCTCCCAAAGGCACCCTTGGTTGGATCTATTTTATCCTCTCCACTCCTCCTTCATTTTTGAAGCCATCTTATGCTTTAGCTTGGGAGAAGGAGACTGGCGACTCTCTACCCCAGGAAGCTTCGGAATCAATTTGGATTGCTGCAGCCTCTGCATCCATCTCTGCTTTAACTTTGGATGTTCACTATAAGTTTCTTATGCGTTGGTACTATACTCTAAACTACCACTAAACTTCATGCCATGATTTCTCCATTGTGCTGGAGGTGCCTCCTAGCACCTGGTTCCCCAACTCATATCTGGTGATCCTGCTTGAAAATATCCCCTTTTTGGAGTGCTTGCTTATACCTTATAGAATCCTCTCTCCATGTCTCTCTTTCCAAAACTCTATGGCAAACTTTGATCTACCTCAACTTACCTTCCCTTTCCTTCTTTCGTAAACAAGCTCTCCTCACGATGCTTAATGCTGGTAAGGCTCTCATTCCCCGACATTGGAGGGACGTTGAACCCCCCACTGTCCAGAATGGCTCACTGTTACTCGTGACCAACTCACTTTGCTCCATTTGACTCTAATATCTAGGAGAAGAGATCCCGAGGAGGCGACACTCCTACTCTCCACTCTTCCACCCTCCTGAGATTTTGAGTCCTTCTTGCATTTTGCACTTTGTTAGCCTTGCCCTTCTCTTTCTGAGAGGTCTTCACGAACTAGTCTCTGGGTGGAGATCCTTCCTGGTTTAGCCGCTTTTGATATCCTACTGGTAGTGATCTACTATTGGACTTGATGTACAGGTACCCCCCCGTCTCTCCCTTCTCTCTTCTTTTCTTTCTCCCCCCCCTTTTTTCTTACACTATCTCTTTTTCCTTTTCTTTTCATCTCTCTGTTGACCATATGGCCTTTTGACATTGTTCTTACAATATCTATTGTCATACATTTTGTGGCCCTGTCTATTTAACATCTGTATTGCTTATTTACTCAATAAAATGTACTTAAAAAAAAAAACCTCATCAGCCGCAGCAGCAAGAACAGCAGTTGCAAATTCTGCATCTATCACAGCACCCGTGATCTTGGTGACATTCTGTCCATCTCTATTATGCTGCTCTCCTATTTGCTGCGCTGTATTGCTCCTCCTAGTGACAGCCTTTTTATACCCTGGGCTGTCACTTGGCTAGTGCCCTTTCATGGTGTACCTGATGCCTAGCGCTAGTTCTGTGATCCTGATACCAGTGTATGACCCCGGACTGCCTGACCACTCCATTAGTCACTGCTCCTGATTCTGTGTACCGATTCGGATTGGCTGACTTTCCTGCTTCCTGTTCTGACCCGGCCTGGCTGACGTTCCTGCTCCGTGTACCGACCCGGCGAGACCGACGTTCCTGCTTCCTGTTCTGACCCGGCTTGGCTGACGTTCCTGTTCTGGTTACCGAACCGGCTTGGCGGTGGTTCCTGCTCTCAGCTTGCTTGCTGGACTATCTCCAGCAGTTCTGGCTGCTTACGGTTGCACGGTTCCCTCAGAGTGTGTCTCACATCTCCGGTACTCCGGTACCTTGTCCGATCCTGCCAGGTGGCTCAGAGTCTCAGTGTGCCAGTATCCACTCACACCGTGCTGCATCAATTGGACTTGCTTGGGTTCAGTTGGGTGCTTCCCGTGGTTGCCGTTATCCAGACCATTGCGATTATTAACACCTTCGGGGGTGTTGCCTCGTATCTACTTGCTATACCAGTGGGGTTGCTTCCAGTACCTTGGCCATACCGTTTCTATAGGTCAGTTGGGCGCTTCCAGTTGCCATCCATTTTATGTGAAGCACATTAACCCTTTGAGGCATAGCAAGAGCATTGGTGTTGACCTCTCCGTTGGGCCACCGTTTGGCACGAGCTCTGACCAGACTATTGTAGTCCACGGTGGGCGTCCACCGTAGTGGAACCGTGCTAGTTATCATTGCCTCCGTTTCTCTTATGCCATTGTCGCCTCCTGTTGCGTTAGGTGACATTGTACCGCAGCTATTGCTAGCCACTCTGCCAGTGGCTCCACTGTAAATATCGGACTCATACACTGTATCACGATATTACCTGACCTGTGTCAGTATTGTGTTGTGTACCATACTGGACCCATGTGGGTAACCGCTTGTAACCAGTGAGGGTTACATTATTGCTTGTGTGCCTCAATAAAATTGTGTTTTTACCTAAACCTAAAGTGTCTGAGTGTACTGAACCGTAACAGCATCTACATCTGGCCATTTGACAATGGCCAGTGGCCAAAACAACATGACCTGCTGGTGCTGGCACATCAAGCATCAGTCTACCTCAGTGGCAGCTTAATTCAGGGGATCCCTGTGTTGTGTTTTCCTGGGTTCTGCTGCTTTCCTTCACCAGGTATTCTGGTTCTCTTGACTTTTTTTTTTATCTCTGCCTTGTCTAGTTCACTCCCTTGTTTTGGGCCTATATCAAGCACCGACACCCTTGTGTCAGTGCACGATCAAAGCGTTCAGTATATCAGATCTTGAATATTTTTCCTTGTGTATCTAGTGTATTGACCTGGCTTTCTTCAATTTTGCATTTCATCCCATGATTCTGTTAGGACTCCTGTGTTGGTTTTGACCTCGGCCTGTTCTACGACTCTTCACCTGTCTGTTGATTCTGTACCATGCTGCTTGTCTGTTTTTGACCCTGGCTTGTTTGACTATCCCATTGTTTCATCCTAGGTACCGTCTTTGCCCACCCGCTGCTGACCCGGATTGTTGACTACCATTGTTTCATCCTCTGAATGTCCTTGGTACCAGTGTGTCGAGTTCGACATAGTTGCCTACCCCGTCGGTTTTGATTCACCCCACTGCTCGACATCCGACCCCAGTCAGACGGTGAAACTTGGGACCCCCAGTTGTACAATAAAAACTTATGACTCACGGTGCTGCTTACCCAGTGTCCGACAGAGCCTTCCATACTGCTGGTAGGTTTATTATGTTGATTCCTGATCCAGTGAGTAGTTGTCTGTATTCTAGGTGGCTGCCCTGTCATCAGGCTTCCCGGCCTGCTACCCCACCCCGCCTCGGCTGCAGCAAAGCCTCCTGAAAACAGTCACCGACAGCTAGCAGCGCTCTCAAATCTACAAACTCCAGCTTCTGGCTCATTGGGGCCTACTCAGTAAGTATTACTGTATTATCTATTGTCGGTATATACTTTATACATAGTAAACTAGCAGCTTGCTACCTCTTGTGGGGGCTCTCCCTCTTCAAGGTTCTCAGGCAGCTTACATTGGAAGCTTTTGATCAGATTGTTACATTTTGATAGCGCCATTGACCGATCCTGCAGGTATGTCGAGAATTGTGGCCCACCAGGGCGCACAACTAGACCAGCCTACCAAAGAGATCATTCAGATGGACTCTAAGCTGGATTCTATCATGGCTATGTTGCAACAGATACAGTTTCAGTTTGATACAGTGACCCTCCAGCTAGTCCTCCCACTCCTACACCTGTGGCCCCTTCGCCTGCTAGCTACCTTCCAAGCAGAATGCCATTACCTGACTGGTTTGACGGTTCTTCTACCGATCTTAGGGGGTTCTTGAACCAATATTACCTGCACTTTCAGATCTTTGCTTCTGATCAGGCCCGCATCACCTTTGTGGTGTCTCTTCTACACGGTTCTGCCTTGGGGTGGGTTTCTCCTCTATTGGACCACCGATCACCTGTCCTGGCTACTTTTGACTTATTTGTCTCCACTATCTGCTCAGTGTTGACACTCCTGGATAACAGATGAGAGCAGGAGCGGCTATTTTGGATATACAACAGGGATCCTGTACCCTCCTGCAATATGGGGTAGAATTCTGTACTTGGGCATATGATACAGAATGGGACGAGTGGGCCCTGAAGGCCGTATTCAGGACAGGTCTCTCTGACTGACTCAAGGTTGACCTTACTACCTGTCCTATCCCTGATACCCTTGAGGGCTTAATAGATTTATGCTCCACCTTGGATCACCACATCTAGGAGCATTGGGACCACAGCAAGTGACCACCGATAAAACCGACTGTTCGCTAGGCACCTAGGTTTCAGACCCCAGTGTCACCGTCTATGACTACTGAAGAGCCTATGGAGGTAGGCCGGGTGTTCCGTCTCTCCGACAAGGAGAAAAACAGGAGACGTACTTTAGGTTTGTACCTGTATTGCGCTCAATCCAGGCACTACACCCACTATTGTTCAAACAAGTCAGGAAACACTCAGACTTAGGGCTTGCTCAGGGACCTACCCTAAGTATGTTTTCGGTTCCCTCCAAAGAGGACAAAAATTACTTGTCTCTGTCTCCGTCAGTCATTCTCATGGACTGTACAGGTATCTGCCTTCGTGGACTCAGCATGGTTTTTTTATGGACGCTGCCTTTGCCACTCTTCATGGCATTCCATCCATGCCTAAAAAGATCCCTATACGGATCGTGACCATTAATGGCTCTCCTCTAGGGGCTGGTCTCATCACCCTGGCCACTGCTCTCCTCGTTATGCAGATGAGTCCCTCTCTCATGGAGACATTGTACCACTCGTCCTATTATACTGGGTTATCCCTGGTACAAAAGGAACAACCCCATCGTTGATAGGGTTACCAGTACTCTCTCATTTTCCTGAGCTTCCGGTGGAACCTACCGAACTTGTTGTATCCACTTTCGATACCGTTCTGCCTTCTCTTCCGAGATCGTACTCGGCCTTCACAGATGTATTTAGTAAGACCAAGGCAGGGAAGTTACCTCTGCACCGTCCTTATGACCAAGATCCTTGAGGACTACATTAAGGACAGCCTGGCTAGCAGATTTATACCTTCCACGTCTCCTGCAGGGGCTGGAATATTCTTTATCTTAAAAAAAGACAGAGGTCTACATCCCTGCGTGGAATATAGAGGGATGAACCTCATAACCAGAAAGAATTGCTACCCTCTACCCCTGATCCCAGAGTTGCTAGACCGGCTCCAAGGTGCCCGGTACTTCACAAAACTTGAGCCGAGGGTTGCCTACAACCTGGTTAGGGTAAAAGAGGTTGACCAGTGGCAAATGGCATTTCATGTCAGGTTCGGGCATTACGAGTACCTAGTCATGCCCTTTGGTCTCCTTAATGCCCCTGCCGTTTTCCAAAACTTTGTGAATGATGTATTCCAAGATATTCTTTTATCCTTTGTCGTTGTCTATCTAGATGACATTCTAGTGTTCTCTTCCTCCTTGGAGGAACATTGTGTTCTCGTGTGTCAGGAGCTGACTGGGTTAAGGGAGAACCATTTGTTCTGCAAAATCGAAAAATGTGAATTCGAAACCTCTTCCTTGCCATTTTTGGGGTACATTATCCCAGCCCACAGCCTGGTTATGGACTCCTGGAAATTGTCCACACTCTCCGACTGGCCTCTGCCCCACTGTCTTAAAGCCGTACAAAGCTTTATCGGCTTTTCTAACTACTAATGCTGTTTTTTCTGCACTTATGGCCCCTATTACGGCTATGAACCATAAAGGAGCTAATCGTTTTCTGTGGTCTCCATGGGCCTTGTTGGCTTTTGATACCCTAAAAAGGCCTTTCTCCTCCACACACATTCTTAGATACCCTGATCCTCTTGCTCCCTTTGTTCTGGAGGTTGACGCCTCTGAATTTGCTGCTGGGGTGGTGCTCTCTCAGAGAAACCCTGATACGAGTATCCTTCATCCATGCTCATTTTTCTCTAGGCACTTCTTCCCCACAGAGAAAAATTACGACACAGGGAACAGAGAATTATTGGAGGTCAAGTTGGCTCTGGCAGAGTGGCAATACTTTTTGGAGGATTCCCCTCCTGTGGTGTGAATACTCACAGACCACCAGAACCTTCAATACTTGACATCGGGCAAACGCCTTAACGCCCGTCAAGCATGTTGGTCGCTTTTCTCTTCTAGGATTTGACTGTGTCATATCCTATATACCCGGGACAAAGAACGTTAAAGCTGATGCCTTCTCCCGCCAATACGACCCGTCCACTGCTCTCACTGCCTCACCAGAGTCTATTGTGTCGCCAACTAGGATAGTATCTTCTCTGTCTGCTTCCCTTTTGACTCAGATACATGAGTCTCAGTCATCTTGTCCGCCAGGGGCCACTGTGCCCCCTGACATTTACTATGTACCGGAACCATTCCATGAAGATATAATAGAAAACAGAACAGAAGAAAAGGGGCGCCAATAGTGTAACACAGTTATTAGAATAATATAATTTATATTAAAGTTGGTTAAACTCACATTTAGTCAATGTCAGGGCTCTGATATCAGAATCAACTGACAAACTCGCTTATGGAGAGAATAACCCGTCTCCGTTCAGGTCTCCCTCATGATGCATGAACTTTTCAAATATCCTTAAATAAGGACAGCAGGAAGACAAAAAGCTGAATACTGATAAAAAGATATTTAGTTTAACCACTAACTTGTTTTGCGGCTGGAGGGCCGCTTTTTCAAAGCACAAATAAGCCTATTAAATTATATCCTTATACAGAAAAGGGAAACCATCTGATAATGAACATGATTAAAGGGATAGTAATACTTAAAATGTAAAAAAAAATATGTTGTAGGGTTTATCCCCCTGAGTAAAACAAGGGTACTCCCACTGCTGAAAGGTGTTTCATTCAAAAGTTATTAATTTTCAAAGTTGAATTTTTTAGGTGCAATATCACAGTGGCCTGAAATTGTACAGTGGCGCTGTTGCTACACGATCCTATGGACAGCTCTGGTCAGTTGACCATAAATCTCCATAGGATGGTGTAGCAACAGCGCCACTGTACAATTTCAGGCCACTGTGATATTGCACCTAAAAAATTCAACTTTGAAAATTAATAACTTTTGAATTAAACACCTCTCAGCAGTGGGAGTGCCCTTGTTTTACTCAGGGGGATAAACCCTACAACATATATTTTTTTACATTTAAAGTATTACTATCCCTTTAACCCCTTAAGGACCGGGAAAATCTGAGTTTGATTTGACTTAAGGACCGGAGCAATTTTGACTTTTTTGACTATGTCTTTGTTCAACCATATTTTCTCTTTAATTCCTTTTGTGCACCCACATAAATTATATACTGTTTTTTTAAGCACAAGTAGGGCTTTCTTTTGATACCACAATTATATGAATACCTCATTGTTTAATTTGATTAAAATAGAAAAAAAGAGGAAAAAAATTGAAAAAAAACAACATTTTGCTTATATTTTCGTGTCAGGATTTGCATACAATTAGTTTATGACAAAAAAATACCCCTAAATATATTCATTTGCTTCTCCTGAATATAAGAATACCCCATATGCCTAGTATTTCAATCACTTCCTCACATTTACAAGGTAAATATTACAAGATGGATGCCATTATTTCCAACTTGTAATTTCTCAACAATTGGCATGTGAGCATCATAGCTTAGCTGACGGTGCCAGAACCAAAAATGTCCCACAAAGGTATATGTTTCTGAAAACTACACAACATAAGGTAAATAATCAGGAGAATTTTGGAGTTTTTCATGCAGCTATTTTTCCAGAAAAAAATTTCAAAATTGTGGTAATATTTTGTTTTTTTGCAGTTTTCACACTTACATTTCAATACTACTGTTGATATCAAGCACATGATAGGTGAAGATTTTTAAAAATGCATTGTTTAGTGTTCAGCTCCTTCTTCTGAGTACGGCAATACCCCATATGCATAGGTTTCTCAAGGTTTGGGAGAGCTACGGGGCCCAAATTGGAACATGCGCGTTTCCAGTTTCACACTTAGAATTTTCACAGCTTGCATCACTGGTGCCATGTCTCATTTGGGGCTGTGTAACAGTGCTCCACTCTAAGATTTCCCCCCAAAAGTATATATTTTTGGAAAGTAGACACCACAGGCTTTCATTTTATGTATGTTTTCAATTTTTTTGCGCAGCCATTTTACCACCAATCGCTCGTAAATCTTGACGGAAGTTAAAAAAAACAGCGTTTTTCACACTTGCACTTCAATGTTGATGTGAATTTCAAGCACATGATAGGTGAAGATTTTTAAAAATGCATTGTTTAGTGTTCAGCTCCTTCTTCTGAGTACGGCAATACCCCATATGCATAGGTTTCTCAAGGTTTGGGAGAGCTACGGGGCCCAAATTGGAACATGCGCGTTTCCAGTTTCACACTTTGAATTTTCACAGCTTGCATCACTGGTGCCATGTCTCATTTGGGGCTGTGTAACAGTGCTCCACTCTAAGATTTCCCCCCAAAAGTATATATTTTTGGAAAGTAGACACCCCAGGCTTTCATTTTATGTATGTTTTCAATTTTTTTACGCAGCCATTTTACCACCAATCGCTCGTAAATCTTGATGGAAGTTAAAAAAACAGCGTTTTTCACACTTGCACTTCAATGTTGATGTGAATTTCAAGCACATGATAGGTGAAGATTTTTAAAAATGCATTGTTTAGTGTTCAGCTCCTTCTTCTGAGTACGACAATACCCCATATGCATAGGTTTCTCAAGGTTTGGGAGAGCTACGGGGCCCAAATTGGAACATGCGCGTTTCCAGTTTCACACTTTGAATTTTCACAGCTTGCATCACTGGTGCCATGTCTCATTTGGGGCTGTGTAACAGTGCTCCACTCTAAGATTTCCCCCCAAAAGTATATATTTTTGGAAAGTAGACACCCCAGGCTTTCATTTTATGTATGTTTTCAATTTTTTTACGCAGCCATTTTACCACCAATCGCTCGCAAATCTTGACGTAAGTTAAAAAAACAGGGTTTTTCACACTTGCACTTCAATGTTGATGTGAATTTCAAGCACATGATAGGTGAAGATTTTTAAAAATGCATTGTTTAGTGTTCAGCTCCTTCTTCTGAGTACGGTAATACCCCATATGCATAGGTTTCTCAAGGTTTGGGAGAGCTACGGGGCCCAAATTGGAACATGCGCATTTCCAGTTTCACACTTTGAATTTTCACAGCTTGCATCACTGGTGCCATGTCTCATTTGGGGCTGTGTAACAGTGCTCCACTCTAAGATTTCCCCCCAAAAGTGTATATTTTTGGAAAGTAGACACCCCAGGCTTTCATTTTATGTATGTTTTCAATTTTTTTACGCAGCCATTTTACCACCAATCGCTCATAAATCTTGACGTAAGTTAAAAAAACAGCGTTTTTCACACTTGCACTTCAATGTTGATGTGAATTTCAAGCACATGATAGGTGAAGATTTTTAAAAATGCATTGTTTAGTGTTCAGCTCCTTCTTCTGAGTACGGCAATACCCCATATGCATAGGTTTCTCAAGGTTTGGGGGAGCTACGGGGCCCAATTTTGAACAAATATTGAATTTTCACATCTTGGTTAACTGATGCCATTACTCATTTTGGGCTATGTTCCAGTGCTGCACTTTAGAATTTCCCCCCAAAAGTGTATATTTTTGGAATGTAGACACCCCCAGCTTTCATTTTAGGTGTGTTTTCAAATTTTTTACACTGCCATTTTACCACCACTTTCTCATAAACTTGACGTAAGTAAAAAAACAGCGTTTTTCACACTTTGCCTTCAATGTTGATGCGAATTTCAAGCACAGAATAGGTGAAGATTTTATAAACTGAATTGAATAGTGTTCAGCTCCTTCTTCTGAGTACGGCAATACCCGATATGCATAGCTTTCTCATGGTTTGAGGGAGCTACGGGGGCCAAATTGGAACATGCGCGTTTCCAGGTTCACACTTTGAATCTTCACAGCTTGCATTACTGGTGCCATGTCTCATTTGGGGCTGTGTAACAGTGCTCTTTTTTTAAGATTTCCCCCCAAAAGTGTATATTTTTGGAAAGTAGACACCCCAGGCTCTCGTTTTAGGTGTGTTTTCCAATTTTATACACTGCCATTTTACCACCAATCCTGTGAAAATTTGACGTAAGTAAAAAAAATTCAGCATTTTTCACACTTTGCCTTCAATTTTGATGTGAATTTCAAGCACAGAATAGGTGAAGATTTTATAAACTGAATTGAATAGTGTTCAGCTCCTTCTTCTGAGTACGGCAATACCCCATATGCATAGCTTTCTCATGGTTTGGGGGAGCTACGGGGGCCAAATTGGAACATGCGCGTTTCCAGGTTCACACTTTGAATCTTCACAGCTTGCATTACTGGTGCCATGTCTCATTTGGGGCTGTGTAACAGTGCTCTTTTTTTAAGATTTCCCCCCAAAAGTGTATATTTTTGGAAAGTAGACACCCCAGGCTCTCGTTTTAGGTGTGTTTTCCAATTTTATACACTGCCATTTTACCACCAATCCTGTGAAAATTTGACGTAAGTAAAAAAAATTCAGCATTTTTCACACTTTGCCTTCAATTTTGATGTGAATTTCAAGCACAGAATAGGTGAAGATTTTATAAACTGAATTGAATAGTGTTCAGCTCCTTCCTCTGAGTACGGCAATACCCCATATGCATAGCTTTCTCATGGTTTGGGAGAGCTACGGGGGCCAAATTGGAACATGCGCGTTTCCAGGTTCACACTTTGAATCTTCACAGCTTGCGTTACTGGTGCCATGTCTCATTTGGGGCTGTGTAACAGTGCTCTTTTTTTAAGATTTCCCCCCAAAAGTGTATATTTTTGGAAAGTAGACACCCCAGGCTCTCGTTTTAGGTGTGTTTTCCAATTTTATACACTGCCATTTTACCACCAATCCCTCGTAAACCATGACGTAAGTTAAAAAAAAAAAAAAAAACAGCGTTTTTCACACTTAGGGTTGGCGGCAGTATACTGGGCTGCATACAAATTGGTTTGGGAAACAATTTCACCTATAATGTCTTCCCCCAAAAACAAATCAAAAAAATGATCATGGGTAAATCCTTCCACATCAATTTGAATCCCTGGGTTGCCTGTGAATTCTGAGATTTGTGGGCATAAATTGATACCCATTCATTAGGATCCGGAGTGGCAGGTGTTGGGGCATTTCTTTGGGCAGGTCTTTTGGCAGGTCTTTGGGCAGATCTTTTGGCAGGTGCTGGGGCAGTTGCCAGGGCAGCTCTTGGGGCAGCACTTGGGGCATTTCTTTGGTAGGTTTTTGGGCAGATCTTTTGGCAGGGGCTGGGGCAGTTGCCAGGGCAGCTCTTGGGGCAGCACTTGGGGCATTTCTTTGGGTAGGTATTTTGGTAGGTCTTTGGGCAGTTCTTTTGGCAGGTGCTGGGGCAGTTGCCAGAGCAGCTTTTGGGGCAGTGCGTCTTTTCTTGACAGAAGGCCCAGCGTCATCACTAGAGCTGCTCTCACTTTCTGAAAACTGCGCTATGTCAAAATCTGACGCAGTGTCTGTTGCCTCAGAGTCAGACGCCAAAAAGGCATATGCCTCTTCAACGCTGTACCTGCGCTGCATTTTGCCCACTAAAAAAGCTTTTTTTTTTTCTTACGCTATCCCTAAACCTAAATCTAACCCTAAAACTTACCCTAACCTACGTATATCCTGAACCTACCTAACCCAAGTGAACTACCTATCTAAACTGCACTTATTATATATATATATATTTTTTTTTTTTTGGGGGGGGGTTGGGGTTTTTTGGGTTTTTTTTTTCTTACGCTATCCCTAAACCTAAATCTAACCCTAAAAGTTACCCTAACCTACGTATATCCTGAACCTACCTAACCCAAGTGAACTACCTATCTAAACTGCACTTATTATATATATAATTTTTTTTTTTTTTGGGGGGGGGTTTGGGGTTTTTTGGGTTTTTTATTTTTCTTACGCTATCCCTAAACCTAAATCTAACCCTAAAACTTACCCTAACCTACGTATATCCTGAACCTACCTAACCCAATTGAACTACCTATCTAAACTGCGCTTATTATATATATTTTTTTTTTTTTGGGGGGGGGGGTTGTTTTTTTTTTTTTTCTCCCCTAAACCTAAATCTATCCCTAAAACTTTCCCTAACACACGTCTACACTAAACCTACCCAACTACCTACCAAAATACCTAAACTATATTTAATATAAAAAATAAAAAAAAATAAAAAAAAAATTTAAAAAAATTTAAACAATTTTTTAAAATTTTTTAAAAAATCTAAAAAAATTCAAGGGGGATGGGGGGTGTCCCACAGATCAGAAAACACTGATCTGCAGCAAATTGATCACTCCAAGAGTGATCAGATGGGGGGGCACTTATTGATCACTGTAGAACAGTGATCAAAGGGTTAATTTTCTTTATTTAAACATTTTTTTTTATTTTTTTTTTTACAGGCACACTGGAACACCATCTCCCTCTGTCTCTCTCCACCTTAGCAGTATGCAAGGTGGAGGGAGGCAGAGAGATCTGACAGGGACAGTATTTACAAATACTGTCCCTGTCATTCAGGTTTTGCAACATGTGATTCGCTTTTGAAGCGAATCGCATGTTGCAACAATGTTTCAGCCGCTTGTTACTAAGTGTCCCGATACCGGGACACTTAGTAACAAGCGGCTTGAACTCTTCCATCGCTCCGTGCGGCCGTGATGGAAGAGTTTAACCCTTGACGTACCAGGACCGTCAAGGGTCGTTCGGTCACATTTACCCTTGACGGTCCTGGTACGTCAAGGGTCGCTAAGGGGTTAATTAGCTACAGGAGATATGTAACTGGTTTACAATCTATTCAGATGGTCCAATAGAATTATCGGGTAAAATCACGTGATAAATAAATGAAAGGATCACAGGAATAAGTGACCACCTAACGTGAAATAAGGCCGCGTGTATATAAGAAAAAGAAAAAAATGATAATAAAACCACTGGATCATTTATACAGAAAAGCTAAACAGAAAAAACAGAACAGGAGAAAAAAAATCTTTATACCGATATATATTAACTTCGTTCAGATCGGAAAATTAGGACAGCCTCATCCTCAAATGGCTATCCTTATTGGTTACAGACATTGTAGTCCATGATGTAATATGTATTTGATCCAGGATCATGGGAAATGTATGCTAGTTAAGAAGATCAAGCGGAACAACACCCATCAAAAATAAAAAGATAAAAATGTGGACACTTTAGGTCTATAGATCCCCATCGGAAACATATTCCATTGAGCCTAACAAAATCTCTATTTTTTTAGGCCCAAATCCCTGCAAAAACATGTGAATAAATATTATTGATAAACTATAAACAAACTGTATGAAATATATGTAAGAGTGAATGTATTCGGATAAATGGAAACAAATCATATAGAAAATAAATATACATGTCAAATGAATATAAATATAAATGATGAATGAATGAATGAATAAAATAATAATAATGAAGAAAAACACAAAAAAATAAAAAAGAAATTGAATAAGATAAAAAAATAAACGATATGTGAAAAAAAATATATATAATGAAATTTTGTAGAATAAGGCTAAAATGAGTATATAAAAATCAAAAGTGTAATATGAAATGAGGCCATAAAACGAGGGCCAAACAATAACCATAGGAGAATATAAATAAAAAATGGAGAATTACAAAATAAGGAACATCATTTGTATGATGATATGAAAAATGTGAAATATAATCACATACGTGATGATCCTAAGGGTTCAGAAGAATCTTGACTCTTATTATATGAAATCATATCCTGTAAAATTATGAGTCAATTCAAAATGTAAACTACTTGAAGAACTGGTAATGTAAATAATGTGAGTGATAAAGTGTTGGACAATGTAATATGATGTGAGTAGTGAGCGCATAGAAATTAAATCTGCATTGATTGTACTGGACTATAAAAGTGCTGGTGATGCGGTGGTGAATGAATGGGAAAAGACTGTATGCAGATTGAAATAAACTGTGAAAATAAGTGCTAGTGATACTAACTGGTTAAAAAAGAAACAAGATGGAAAAAGGGAAGAGAAAGGTAAGTGAAGAAGGAAGAAAATAAAAAAATGACCAAATAAACTGGAAAGAAATACCATATATATATTCTTGGTACTTCTAGAGATTTGTTAAGACCCAATGGAAAAAGGGTGGAGAGGCAAAAAATCCTATATGCCTCCTTGTTGTTGAGTTGTTGTTCTCTGTTATATTGACTAGAGGGATGTATATACTCAACAGGTACAACACTCATATCTAGAGTGTTTTTTCGGTATTCTGTGAAGATGTTCTCTATTGGGGACATTGATCCACTACGGCTGGTCACCCAGTCCTTCTTCGTACCCAGGACCTCATCTCCCGGTATTTCTGGTGGCCCACTATGAGACCTGATGTCTCCTCTTTTGTGTTGTCATGCCTGGTTTGTGCCCGCATGAAAACACCTAGGACCCTGACCCTTGGGTCTTCTTCAACCCTTACCGGTGCCTTCCCTACCATGGACTTGTATATCTATGGATTTTGTGATGGATCTGCCTTCTTCCAGTGGTAACACAATCATATGGGTGGTGGTGGATCGGTTCAGTAAACAGAGGCATTTCATCCTACACCTTTGACTGCCATAGTCTTCGATGCTGATGGATCTATTCATTGAAGATATTTACTGTTTACATGAGATTCACAACACATCACATCTGACAGTGGTCCCTAGTTCGTGTCATGCTTTTGGACAGCGTTTTGACTCATCTGAGTACCCATCTACAAACTCCACCAAATAACATCCCCAAACCAACGGCCAGACTGAGCAGATCAACTATAACATGGAGCACTTCTATGAGCTGTTATTGTCCTCATCAACAAGATGACTGGTCCTGCCTCTTGCTGTTAGAGGAATTTTCATGTAATTCCCTCCTATAGCTCTCCATTCTTCGCAGCCCTGGGGTACAATCACTCGGCTATCTCTCTATGTCCGTCTGTGTCCAATGTTCCCTCAGCCAATGCTTGCGTACGGAAATTGGCCACCCATTGGCAAAACATCCGCCTCTCTCTACTAACTGCCCAAATGAGGCAGAAGGAGGCGGCTGACTATCACTGTTCCCTAGCACCCAGGTTCAATCCCAGGGACCTAGTCTGGTTATTTGCCAGGAACATCAACCTTCGACAGCCGTCTGGTAAACTGGGTCCTCAGTTTTTGGGGCCTTTTAAGGTCGAGACCAGTCTTTCCCCAGTCTCTTACCGTCTGGTCCTCCAGGAGACTTTACGGATCCACCCGGTGTTCCACGTCTCTCTCCTTAAACCACACGTGGCGGCTCATGCTGCCTACCCCCCTTCTACGCCTCCGCCAATGGTGTCCATAAACAATTCTGATGAGTTTGTCATTGATGTGGTCAATGACTCTCGTTTTGTCCCGTGGTGTCCTCCAGTACTTGGTGAACTGGAAGGGCTATGGCCCGGAGGAATGTTCTTGGGTGGTTGCTGCAGATGTTCATGCTCCGGCCTTGGTCGACCTCTTTCATCAGTCTTTCCCGTTCATGCCTTCTGTGGCCTCCCGGAGGTAGTCCCTTGGGAGGGGGGCAGTGTTGGGTTTCCTGGGTTTTGCTGCTTTCCCTCACCAGGTATTCTGGTTCTCTTGCCTTTTTTTGTGTCTCCACCTTGTCTAGTTCACGCTCTTGTTTTTGGCCTATATCAAGCACTGACACCCTTGTGTCAGTGCGCGATCAAATCATTCAGTATATCAGATCCTGAATATTGTTCGTTGTGTATCCAGTGTATTGACCCAACTTTCCTAGACTTCGTATTTCGTCTCCTGATTCTGTTAAGACTCCTGTGTTGGTTTTGACCTCGGCCTGTTCTATGACTCTTCTCTTGCCTGTTGATTCTGACTCATTGGGGCCTACTCAGTAAGTATTACTGTATTGTCTAATGTCAGTATATACTTTATACATAGTAAACTAGGAGCTTGCTACCTCAGTCAGATTGTTACACACCATAATTCTTATTTTATTTTATTTATTTTTTAATTAACTGTCCTCCTACTACCAGTCAACAACCACCCAAAACAAATTCCCTGTTCAACTGATTCTTTCCCCAGACTCCACCCACCAACACAGGCACCCTCCTCAGACCCCTTTTATACCATGTCTTATAGGGTGTTTTTAATTGTATTTAGGATTTATCTTCTATTAACTGCCCCCCCAATCCCAGTAAACAAATAAACCCCCAAAAACACTCCCTGTTCAAATGATTATTTTCCAACACTCCACCAACACATACACCCTCATACCCCTTTTATATTATGCCTTCAGCAAACAAAATAACATTTGTTGTGTGTTGTGTATAAATTCAATATTCCTATTGATTTCAATGGAATGATGTAGGTGAAAAAAGCAGAAAAATTGCACTTTTTGGGGGAAATTATTCACCAACTGGGAAGTGCCATTATTCACTAATTTCAGTTTGAGACAAAAATTTTCACCCATCCCTGCCAAATAGTTTCATAATAGCTTGTAGGACATTTTCTTAGCGCTTTTTCCCCCATTTTAGTGTATTTCATGCCTCACTTTTCACTGTAATGAACAGTCAGTCAACCGTGTTGAATGGAGTAAGCCAGACAATTTGGGCAACAATGGGGATTCATAATTACCTAATCATAATGAAGATTACCAACAGTGTTTTTACAATCTGTTGACATCGTATGCATATTTTGCATGAAGGCAACACAGTGAAATATTGTGTCGGCAAAGTGCAAAGGAATAGCAAAGATCGATCTCCCCACAATCAAAAATATTCACTGAATAACTTAATTCAGTGAAATAGATAGCTAAATAGAATACCAACTAGTTTGTACTGGGGTAGCTTACATAAAATATTGAGTAATAGTGATGCAAGCTGTAGTTCTAGTTATTGTTTCAACACTTAGGCAGTAGTTGTGGTGTATTTACCTGCTACTCAACACTTATGCAAGTGACATTTTGATGTCTCCACACTTAAGCCTGCAACATCAGAAAGTCATCCTTTTCAAACAGGCGACATATTTAATGTGTTGGTCACCCATTAGTGTGCAATATTTCTATAATGAACTGACTGTTTTGAGCTGAATCTCTCTGACACCGTGAAAACATTGAGAGTTGGCTTTTTTTCCTCTGTCATTCACACAATTCACTCTATTTAGCACAAGTTGTGGGAGCAAAAATCAACAACGAGCGTTTGGCCACAAAGAGAGGTTTGGCCACCAACAATGGTTGTTTCATGTACTGGGCCAGCTATAGACTAGCTGCGGTGCACAAGTGGGTTTGTTGCTATGTGTTTTTTTTTTTTTGCCTTACCTTGTCTTACCGGTAGGCATAGAATATAGCCCCCAGATATCTGCCACTTGCAAATCTTAGTGCATAGGCTCCATAGAATAACATACTAATTGGAGAAGTGATATCACTGGAGAAGTCATCTTCACTTTATGACCTCTTTATCACCTCTTGGTGAATCTCCCCCCTGATCTTACTGGAGAAGTGGTCTAAACTAATCAACTCTTTATCATGCCTTAGTGAATCTCATCCTACATGTTTTTATATATATAATAGCAAATGAAGCATGTTGTTGCCCATGCAAAAAGAGACAGGGGGAAAGAAAACATATTTTAATGTGTAATGACATAGAATTAAAATGCATAAGATGGCTCTGTGCCTAGGTGTTGTGGTTCGTGGCTTTAGGTGCCTTAATTTGGTGCAAAGGGTTTCACAATAAAAGCTGTGTTAAAATTAATGTGATTGTGAAGAACTGAAAACTCACATACCATGTGCTTTCTTCAAAAATGGAGTCTTTGTTGGGGGTCCCAAGATAGCATCAGACCATGTGGCTTGAGAACAAATACACAGGCTGGGGCCTAGCACTAAAAGAGTGGGCTACAGTATGCACACACTAGCAGACACTAACACAGTTATTGGAAACAACATGCATTTGCCAACAACCCAAAAGCCAACCCATTAATTTTAGGATATACCCAGAGAAGTTTGTTCTAATGACCAATACCACAATTAACACAATAACAGCCCAGTGCTAGTAATAAGCAATAATATTATAATAAGAACAATACACTGTATATTATCAAATATATTCTAGCTAAACATCCAATAATACTAACTAGACAATTACTTACTGCGGTGAAAATAAAACACAATATTCAGCATTTGTGGCAAAAGTCCCCATAAGTTGTTTACGTAGGGTTTTTTTCCCTAGAAATATTGTATAAAAGAAACAATAAACCAAGAGAGGGGTACTTAGCTAAAATCCTGGGACAAGAGGCAGGAAAATAAGCAGTCCAGGAGACAATGTACTGGGCTACTTCCACTGGAGGTCAGGGTCAGTCTCTGGATTCTGGAACAGTTCTGAGGCTTACACAAGGCATGGCAGCCTGTCTGGATTTTGGGCCTCAGCAGGCTGGCTGCTCACAACTACCCCCCATCCATCACTCAGCTGCTCCACTCCAAGACTGCTTTCCACAAGCTGGCTCTCATGATTCTAACTGATACAAGCCCCTCCAAAATACATACATTCTAGATGATTCAAAGCCCCCCAGGCCTGGAACTGGATACCCTGGCCTAGCCATGCTGGCTCTGAGGAAATTCCTTTGTTTGAACCCTTCCAGTGCTGAAAACCGGCATTTGTGGTGAAACTAAAAGTCCATAACCCAATGAATTATTATGATTATAACAGCACAAATATAATATAAAAATGTTACTCATGGGACGGCCGATCCTCAGCAAGTTTGTTGCCTATCACTGCTGGGGATCAAAAGCCCCATGTTCCTTTGATTGTAGGGTGGGGAACGGAAACCAACCACACCTAGGTTTTAGCCTTAGTAGGCACTGGGACTGAGGTAACAGTGTTGCAGGGTAACCCTTCCAAGCTTGTAGGCCCCAAAATTTCACAGAGAGGGGGAAGAGTAACTAAGGCAGTTTATACCACAGTCACATATTCCATAAACAAGGGGTGCCCGGGTTTATGGCTAATATTTTGCTTTTCCAATTTCCTGACAATATACTGGAGGTAGATATATTGTTAGGGAGCATAAATAGAGATGCAGGTGGGAGGTGTTAACATTTTTGGCTTTCCTCACAAACCCTCTTATTTGCTTGTGGCAGGGGAGGTGGTGAGAGGAAAATACAGACTGGACACCTGTTGTCATTCTCCCTTTCTGTAGTCCAACAAGAGCTGCCGGGAGGGTTGAAAGAAATCAGATTATAGTCACGTGTAGTTCATCCTGTAGTTTATCCCTTTAATTCTCCTGTGTTTACTGTTAAGAAGCCGGATGGTTCTTGACGTAGGATGATAGATTACAGGGGACTCAATAGAATGGCACCGCCATTAAATGCTGCAGTCCCCAATATTGCCCCTGTTATTCATGACAGCCAAACAGACACAGGAGTGGCATGTATGTCATAGAGGGGGTGGGATAGAACTTTTACACTGTCTCTTATGATTTTACATGACTGACTAACAAAAAACATCTCTATATGCCAGGCTTACATGCAATGACGATACATTTGTTAGTTTAAGGTTGACATTTACAGATAGCCTCCCCAAATCAATGTTAAATAATTTAAATAAAACTAACAAACCATTTTGAATTTACAAGTTCAGGTGGTGGGAAGGATTGGCAGAATTTAATCCTTCCAATAGGAGGCAATATGCCTCCAGGAACAGAGGTAAACTTAGTACTCACAGATAAACTGACCAAAGAGGGTTGGAGCACAACAGGAAGTGAGAGTGTGGATGGAAGAAGGTGGAGTGCATCTCTGTCTAGGAATGACCCAAATAGGTTATATGCTGGTACAATCCTAGGAGAGGTGGCAACCTGGGTACCCTATAAAATCTTAGTATCCTGGGATGAGGATAAACAAGTGCAAGTGGGGTCCAAAGTGTGGGTGTTACCGCAATCCACTGATCAGCACAGGCAGAAAGGAGAGGTTATTTCAGATGGTCCTGGTAATACTAAAGTTGTATTATTAAATGGTGATTCTAAACCTGTCTTCTTTCCTTCAAATAGATTGGTGGCCATCTAGCCCCTCTGAATCCATGGTCATTCAACACATTCATGAACCACCTGGCCAGCTATGCAAGCGTGAACAACTCCTCTGACTGTTGGATTTGCAGCTCCATCCCAGTCAGTGAGGAAGGAGGGTACCCGTTCCTTTGTAGTCCCGTGTGCACAGCAAGAAATGAGACAACTCTGGGCAAAACACTGGACTCTATTAACAAATTGTCTTATGAGCAGCTACAAATCAGGGCGGTAGCTCTCCAAAATCGCATAGCCCTGGACTATGTTCTTGCTGCCAAAAGACAATTGACAACAATAATAGACAAACTCCAGACATTGGACTATTTGGGTGACTGGGAAGTCAGAGAGCTACCTATCTAGTGAGTGACTTTAGTGTGCTTTATGGCATGGGACCAAGAGGTGGGATGTGTAGACACAAGTTGCAGCAATTTTGAAACAATACTGCCTCCATTACATGGTGTCCTATTTTTTATGTTTCCATGCCATAAAAACACATTTAGTTTCAGCAATCCTTTTCCCTCATCTCTTTGTCTGTTTTGGCGGGAAAAGGACAAAGAGAAGACCAGCTCCCTTTGACTCCTTTTCTGCTAGAGGAAAGGGAGGAGGGATGTTTCAGTCAGGTAAGGTGTGCTGGTGATGGGCGGTGCTTGCAAACAGTAAAAGAGACTGCCAGTGAGAGCTTGGGGGCAGTCTTGGAGTGGAGCAGTTGAGTGATGGATGGGGGGTAGATGTGACCAGCCAGCATGGCTGACTGTGACCCAAAATCCAGCCAGGCTGCCATGCCTTGTCTAGGCCCCAAGAACTGTTTCAGACCAGAGCCTGACCCTGACCTGCTATGGAAGTAGCCCAGTACATTGCCTGAATGTATCCAGTTCTCCTGGCCTGCTCCCTAAGTAACCAACATATGGGGATTTTGCCATAATAGTTGTATATTTTGTTTCATTTGTACTGCAGTAAGCATTTTTCTAGTTAGTATTAGTAGATGTTTAGCTAGAATATATTTGATAATATACAGTGTATTGTTCTTATTATAATATTATTGTTTGTTATTAAATATTAATGCTAGTGTTATTGTGTTAATTGTGGTATTGGTCATTAGAACAAACTTCTCTGAGTATATCTTAAAATGAATTTGAGTTTTTTTTTCCAATAACTGTGCTAGCTTCTGTTAGTGTGAGTATACTGTAGGCCACTCTATTTGTGCTAAGCTACAGCCTGTGCCTTTGTTCTCAAGCCACATGGTTGAGGACTCCATTTTGAAGAAAGCACGTGGTATGTGTTTTTGCAGTTCTTCACAATGACATTTCGATTTTAACTTTAACACAGCTGTTATTGTGTAACCCTCTGCTCCAATTAATGCACCCATAGACAGGAACCACAACACTAGGACTCAGTGAGTGAACATTATTTGTTGCCCTTGGTAAACATCAGTACCCTGCAAATCACCACTGAAAGGTATAAAATAACATGGGCATAGATATGAATAGTAAAACTGAAGGTTGGTTAAAAACATATTTTTCAATGTGAAAGAGACTTACAATCTGTAACCCCCTGAGCAGCAGAGAGGTACCCAATGCACTGCATTGGATACCTGTGTGCCACTCAGAGGACTAAAGTAGTCTTATTGTATTTATATGAATAGTCTCAGAAGTGTTGTGTGGATCTTGTGTTTGTGTTACCCCTCCAGATAGACATGTAGATGCGTCATCCTAATATATGTAGGAGGATAAGTGGGGCTTATTAGAATATGGGGCGGTTGGAGCAAAACAGCATATGTTAACTGTTTGTGTGCCTATATAAGGAGTGTGCATAGTATTAATATATTTATATGATGTGTAGCCATACCTTTTTCTTGTGGACTCCAGGGGAGTCTTGTGGTGCCGCTTAAGGAGATGAATGATGCGATTTGCATCAAAAAGGGGCAGTGTTTAATCATGAGTGGGGGCGTAGCTAAGAATACTTAGAAGAAAGTTTGAGGAATAGGCTGGGGAAGGTGAAGGAGTCGGCCAGATAAGAAGTGTCAAAAACATAATATTGCTTCTTTTGCTATTGTAAGTTGTGAAAGATAAAATATATTGTCAAGAAGTCAGATATGCAGAATGTGTGTGTGATAATAATGCTGCGTTGATAGAAGTCCTGAGATGCCGCTCCTCTTTTCTGTGTTAGGTCCTGCTGGGTGTTAACCCTTTGAGTGACAGTCGCCTATCCAATGCATTGGATACATTTGTGGCACTCAAAGGGTTAATTGTCAGTGTGCTCCAATGCCGTATGCTGGTCAGCTCTCCCTCTTAGTTTCCTATGTTGCCAGGGGACATAAGAGGGAGCAGAGTCAAGCATGCAGCATCATAGCACAGTGAAAATTAACCCTTTGAGTGTCACAGATGTATTCAATGCATTTGGATACACATCTGCCCCTCAAAGGGTTAACACACAAAAGGACCTAACACACAAGAAGTGGAGCAGCATCTCAGGACTGCTAGCAATTTGTCACACGAGTGAAGCCTGCTCCAGTGCATTGTGGTGCTCCCTGCTTAATCAGAGCCACGTGCTCCTTGTAATGACCTCTGTGCTGGCGACTCATTGAGCCCAGGCCATGAGGAGGTAGTACGGAGTGCTGATGAGCGGGCAGCATGCTTGCCTTTGGCAGCCTCTTCCTCCACTTCCATATGTCTGTGGCACTGAAAGAGTTAAGGCTTGGACTGATCCTCTGGTCTTATGGACAGCGGGCAGGGGTAAAAATGTAATGGGTGCTAAACAGACTCAAGTGGGTCTTGAATGCATACAAATGCTGGAGGCAGCAGTGTTCGCTGGATACTTAAAGGGATAGTAATACTTCGTTTTATCTTAATTTTATTTTGTAGGCATTAACCCTTTGAGTGCCAGAGGGGTATGGAACGCATTGCAGGGCAATGCGTTCCATGCCCCTCTGGCACTCAAAGGGTTAAAAAAAATGAAGAACGATATAAGTCTTATCTCTCAAACCTTTATGGTTTGAGAAATATTCACAAGCAAAGTTTCCCCTCCTGTCCCCTTTTACCTAGTGTAAGTCATCTCTTCTCAGATGTGTAATGCAGTCCATAGACCAGACAGATAACAGCAGGGGACAATCTTCTTCCTATGAGAACAATGAAAGCCCTGCCCCCCTTGACATGTTTTTCAGGTTTTTCCCTTATATTAATTGAAGATTGTCCCTCTCTGCAATCTACCTGGGCACCCCCCTTCTGCTTTGGCTGAGCAGTGTTACATCAGTAAAAGGGACGGGAGGGGGATAGTTTGTCATTGAATTACTCTTGAACTACAACTCTGACAGAATTGAAATAACACTCTCCAAAGTCCAAATACAATGATGATTAATTATAGCTGTTTTTATTATGAAACATTACTATCCTTTTAACTCCATCCCACTTAATTTACCTTAATTGAGTTGTATGATCCGTGGACTTACTAGTGTATCCTCATTTCAGTTGTAATCTATGTGATATAATTTATTGCCCCATTTCAATTGTGAGGTCTGTGATTATAGTCTTGTAGCTCCATTTCAATTATATTCTCTGGAATCAATGTGTAGCCCCATTTAAATTGTAAGTTCTGTGATACCTTTTTAATATATTTAGCTCCTTGGATGACAGGAGGTGCCCAGTGCATAGCTTTGGAATGATTTGGAGACCTCACTTATTCTCAATAAAACATTGAACAAACATTTCATCAAAGAGAACTTGAGATGGGTGGGGTTAAAAATGGGGATAAGAGTGGGGCTAGGTGTGGAAACTGGTGGTGAGTAACTTTTCAGGCCTGGCTAGTAGCTCAGGCTTGACATTTTGAGCCATGTATATATATAATATATAAAATACACAGTGATATGAGTTTGGTACAGAAAGCGAAATAGGAGTATGTCTCTGCTTTAGATCTTTGATCCCTTTAAAATAAGGCCATACATGAGGAATATTTAATAAACGCAAAGAGTAGGAGGGATAAACTCACCTAAATGTTTCATAGGGTAAATGCAGATAGAGTTGTCCCACTTTTTTAGTGAATTTTATTGGAAAAAGACACAATTTGCCACGTTTTTATTTATGCCAGTAAATTTCTCACTGTAACTTTACAGTTTTCCTTCTATGATTCTATGACTGTGAATTCCCACCACAATAGTTGGGATCAGACTCAGTATGTGTAGTTCTGTGGCTACCAGTGAAGTGGGACAAAGCTGGGGTGTCAGTAGAAGATTTGTGGTTCTATGTCTATCAGTTGGTCAAAACTAGGGATCAGTATGTGTGGCTCTGTGGCTACAATTGCAGTGGTACAAGTCTGGGAGGGTCAGAATGACTGGATCTGCGGCTACTATGGAACAAGGCTGGGGGGTCAGTATTTGTGGTTCTGTGGCTGTACTTGTAGTTGTACAGTGTACAACTGTTTACTCAAAGTCAGCATGTGGGAAAATGTAGAAAAACTGTAAATGTGGGAGGGAATTACATTATTATTATAATACAAGGAAAAAGTAGAGAAATTGACATTTTAAGGGAATTCCCACACATTCTTTTCCTTTGCTGCAAAAGTGTTTGCCCATTCCTAGGTTTAGCTTCAGGAAATACATTCAAAAGCAGAGTACATTGGAGGGTAAAATAACCACATACAGGGTTTAAAGGGGAACTACCACCCCGCAATAACTTAACGGTCGGCTCAAAAGGGACTGACAGCGCAGGCGCACGGACGTCACTGTGAAGAGACGTCCATGCTTCCTGCTCCTGTCACCATTGGTAAAACGCCGATATCTGCAGAACCGGGTAATATTTCTGGCGACTAGCGCTACTAAGCAGCTAGTCGCCAGATGAGCAATCAATCAAGCTTAAGTTATTGCGGGGTGGTAGTTCCCCTTTAAGGTGACAGGAAAGACACAAATGAAGCAATAACAAGAGTCTTTTGCAAGAGGGCTTTGAATTACTTTTTTTAAAGAAATATGGTTTACTGGACCGACCAAAAAGAATAAGGTAACCATTGCTACAGCTGTTTATGAATTGAAGAGCATGGAAGTAAGAGAAAGAACGGTTCAAGAGAAGAAGGCTATCTGCAAAATTATGAATGCATGCTGGGGGGTTTATTTATTGAAAGGTCTACAGAGGCAATGATGGGAAAGAAGGTTTAAATTTTGACAAAGGCAAAAGCACTGAACGTGACTGAGGTATTCTATGTAACTATGAGATTGAGCCACTCATTATTCCCAGCATGTTATGATTAATAGGCTGAGCTGCAAGGTTTAACTGTTACAGTGCCAGGCCCATACAATGTACAAACTTGGACAGCTGTACCTGCTGTTCCAAACCAGTACACGGTACAAACCAAATGCTGTCGTTGGGAGACCATGCTACCTGAAATTTTGGGTAAAAAAAAGCAAGAAGGCTTCCCCAAATCCTGTTCATTCCTAGCCGGTACTTCTGGTAGGATGGAAGCAGGGGAGTCATGCTGCTTCCCTGCGTCATCTCTATTGATCTCCCAGCCAAGTTATGATAAAGGTCCTTGAGGGGGCAAAACACTGACAAATAAATGCAACAATTCAACATTTATTTAAGTTGTATGGTTTCATTACCATTTCATATATAACGAATGGGAACTCTAACCACTCTTACATGTAAGTGCATTCAGTTATTGTTAATTTAAGATTTATATCAAATAAGAGGCACTATAGGCATCTTTCTGTGTTTTTTTTGTTCTATATGTTGGATACTCCTGTGGGGATAGAGCAGCCTTGTTTTATCCATATGCCGGATATACTTCAGTAGGGAAGCAGTGAATATTTTCCCCCAAATCCTTTAAACTTGCATGCACATCAGAGTTGTTCTAGCAAATATAAAATGAAGTCCATTGGTTGTGGTGGTGAGGTGATTTCATTTAGTTTAAATATACTACACTAGTAGGTATGGGCAAAAGTTGCTGCCGTTTTACCACAAGAAATTCTGTGAAATCCACTTTATTTTCTGCTTTTTCGTGAGAAATTCCTCTTTTAAAACAGAAAGTAAAATATTTTTTCACCCATTGACTAAAATTCAGTAGCTACAAAGTTTCCACCCATTGATTTACATTGTTTTCAGACACAATAGAAACAGCTACAGAGCGAGGTAGAAGTACTGTGCTGTTCTGCTGTGAATTATTTGTTAAATTGAGGTAGGAGAGGCTCGCACTGACTGCCATCACTATGAGCAGCAAAAGGAGGAACTGGAAGGACTCTTATTATGTTTCCATTGATTCTGACGATATCATGGTGCCCGTGATTGCTGCCTTTTGGTGTCATTTACCTGTAGGGGGCTCACCATTGGCTGTCTGCCTTCAGCCCGCCCTGCATTGCCTATTTAGACTGAGCCTGGGCACCCTTTGGTTGCCCTTTCGTGTTGTCTCTATGCTGCTCGCATCTTCATTATGTTCCTGAGCTTCCTGGGCCCATCGCTGTGTTCCTGCTACCTGAGATTGTCCAGTTCCTGAGTTACCAGTCCAGTGGTTCCTGTTTCCGTTCCTGATCCTGTTGGAGTTGCCGTTGTGTCGCTGCTTCCTGTTGCCAGTCCCCGCTGCCGCTCCTGATCCGGTTGACCGTCTGGAGTGCTGGTTCCTGTTTCACCTGCTGTGCTCCGTATTCAGTTCGCTTGTGTTCGCTATTGCTCCCTGGTCGCCTGGGCGACATTTCTAACTCTTGCTGGTTTATCCAGTACGCGGGTACTGGTTCACTCCACAGCCTCACGGCTACTGTTGCCTCGATACTTATTTGTGCTCCCAGTACACGGGTACTGGTTCGCTCCACAGCCACCCAGCTGAAGTTGCATCAATAGTGATTTGGTTCCCAGTACGCGGGTACTGGTTCGCTCCACAGCCTCCAGGCTACTGTTGCACCTATAGTGATTGGTTCCCAGTACGCTGGTACTGGTTCGATCCACAGCCATCCGGCTGCTATTGCACGATAGTACTGTGTTCCCAGTACACGGGTACTGGTTAGCTCCACAGCCACCCGGCTGCTGTCGCAACATATGTATTTTGTGTTCCCAGTACGCCTATATAGTTATTTGCTCCCAGTACGCGGGTACTGGTTCTCTCCACAGTCATCCAGCTGCTATTGCACGATAGTACTGTGTTCCCAGTACACGGGTACTGGTTAGCTCCACAGCCACCCGGCTGCTGTCGCAACATATGTATTTTGTGTTCCCAGTTAGCTGGTACTGGTTCGCTCCTTAGCCACCCGGCTGCTGTTGCACCTTTGAGATTTGTGCTTCCAGTACACCGGTACTGGTTTGTTTACATTTGTTACCAGTTGCTGTGCACCGGAAGAGTGATGGTTTCCCCAGTACGTGTGTACTGGTTTGCTCCACCACATCTGAGTACTATTGTACTGGTTTAGTGTTTGTGTCCACAGTACGCGGGTACTGGTTCTCTCTATGCTGGTTATAGCTGTCAAGTCCTAGGCAGCTACGTTGGTTCCCCAGTACATGGGTACTGGTGGTCTCCTGCTATTCCTTGGCTTGCCACTTGTGCTCATTTAGCCTATGCATGCCATCCTTGTGACTGTTGTTGCCACCTAGACAATCACTGAGGCTTCAGTGGTTGCCACCCACTCCATATTAGGCTGCCTTGCCCGGTATATTGGCAGGGCCGGTAGAGCCTATCCATTCCTTGTACTAACTTTCTGGCTGCCTTGCCCGGTATATTGGCAGGGCCGGTAGAGCCTGTATCACTATTATTATTGCTTTTCCTGTCATTGCAATATATATGTATAAACGTGTATGTTACCCTATGGAGTTGTCTTAAACTTTTCAATAAAGTTGTGTTTTTACCTAACTTTGCGTCTGAGAGTCTTAACAAACCGTGACAGACAAGGAGGAGGAAGTGACTAGCAGTACTGAATCAATGCTGTCCAGTCCCCCTAAATCACCCCAAGGGATCGTGAGGAATTTAATGGAAAGGGAGGGAGAAAAGGGAATGGGAAGGGAGGGAGCAAAGGGTAGTACTAGTGAGAGCAGGACAGGTCAACTGCCTTTGCCTGTTGCAAGACATACTGCCCCTGCTGCCAGTGCCGCCAGTACTGCTCCTGTTGCCACTAATGTTGGATCTGCTGCCATATGCGCTGCCCCTGCTGTCACTAGTGCTGTACCTGCTGCCACTAGTGCTGTACCTGCTGACACTAGTGCTGTACCTGCTGCCACTAGTGCTGGCCCCGCTGCCACCAATGCTGTACATACAGCCACCATTGCTGTAATTGCTGCCACCAATATATTGTCTGCTGCTAGTTGGTCTTGTAGTACTCAGGAGGGGGGAAGGAGAAAATGATACCAACTGTGACAGCAAGGGTCCCTAAGTCACACTTGCCATCCCCAAGCAATCCCGCCAGTGCTAGTACTACTGCTAAGGTCCAGCAGCTTGTTAGCTTTAGGAGTGTAGAAGGGGGTAATTAACAACAATATCCTCATTTACTAGTGACTGTGAGACTGAGGAGGAAGACTCTGTGGTTGATGTTAGTAGTGGTAGCAGTAATGGGGAAGCAGCTGTAGTGGTAGGGGAACCATTGGATACAGTCCAGACTAGAGCTCAAGGGAGCCCACACCATTCCTCTGACCCGGGAGTCCTCCCCTTCCCTTCACTAAAGTGTCCAAATGGAACGGGACCTGAAGACTAAGAGGCCAGAACTGTTGTTGGGGGACAGCAGGCACAAAATTAACACCACCATCAACAGGAGCACAGATCAGCTGCCTGTCCCTGCTGCTAGTGCTGCCACTGCCAGTCTGCCTTCTTCACATCACCACGAAATGACAAGTGTGACATTAGGGGACCCTCTGTCACATTTCTCATCACCTCCTCCAAGCAGTAGTGAGATGTCTGTAATAGAGCAGCAGCAGCACATAGGGACAAGTGGCGGTGGTGATGAAGATGGTGGAGAAGCTGGGGTTGAAGAGACATTGATGGACTTTTTAGCAGAAACTGAGAAGGAATGGGAGACAGGGATGAGGATGGACATCACCACCACCTTCTAGAGCAGTGGTTTTCAACCTGTGGGTCGGGACCCCTTGGGGGTCGAATGATGATTTGCCAGGGGTCGCCTAAAACCATCAGATATTTATATTTCGAGTCATAACAGTAGCAATATTACAGCAATGAAAGAGCAATGAAAATAATTTTACTGTTAGGGGTCCCCACAACTTGGGAAATTTTATCAAAGGGTCGCGCTACTAGAAAGGTTGAGAACCGCTGTTCTAGAGTAACTACATCTTCTTCCAATCCATCTCGTTCATCATTACCTCCCCAACCAAATGATAAGCACTCTGTTGTTGTTAGTATGTAGCAGTTCAACTCTACCAATTGCACACTGTTTGGTGCACTCACCACACATACCAGTGTGGCGGAGGAGAATCGCAATCAGAGCATCAAGTGGCACCTGAGGAGATTCCACCCCACAGAATATGCTAAGATGCTGGCAGGGAGGGTTCATCATTACTATTTAACTGTCAGCAAGTTGTCCTGTGTCCTTAGCGGGGTGTGGACAAGGGGTATAGTGACAGCAGCAGTACTTGGTTTTGGGTGTCATTGTGTTTGGATACAGATGTGCCCCCAGATGTTATTCACTACACACACACACACACACACACACAAACTGTGCACATTGCAGTTGCTGATGAGAGCTACAGTTGCTGCTCTTAAGGGAAAAACATATATTCTAATAACAACACACCCATGATTTTGGAGGAGATTTAATGGCCAGCTTCTTCTTTTCTCCACATAGGTTGGGGGCTACTTATTGTGCTGCTACTGCCTCAGGTGCATCACTGGAGCCAATCGTGGCAAGTGGAACCTTCATCATCCATCTTCCATATTACTGCTATTGTTGATCTCATTCCCTTTCAGCTGCCTAATAATCCTGCTGCTTAAAAAAACTCAGCAGCAGCAGTTAGAACAGCAGTCGCAAATTCAACAATTATGGACTGGATGGAGGACATTTGACAATGGCCAGTGGCCACTGGCCAACATGACTTGCTGGCACAGGCCAGTAGGGCATTTTTATTTTTTTTCAGGGCTTGTGCTTTGAAAAAAATAAACCAAAAAAAAAACTATTGTCCTACAAAAAAATAAACAATTTTTGGGGGGTTTGTTTCTAATAAGCCTAAGTCCTACAAATCAATGTTTCATTAGGGCTTGTGCCATACAAGCTTAAGTCCTACAAATCAATGTTTCTTCAGGGCTTGGGCCTCCAAAAGTCTAAGTCCTACAAGGGCCTCTAACAACAAATCTAACAAATCATCCTCTACAAAATACTCTATTAAGCCAAGTATCAGTCCACCCCAGTGACAGTTTATGTCAGGGGGTTCCTGTCTCTAACACTTTATATACAAATGTCTTATTTTATTTATTTTATTTTTTTTTATTCCCCACCAACACAGGCACCCTCCTCAGACCCCTTTTATACCATGTCTTATGGTTTGTTTTTAAATTATATTTAGGATTTCTTTTTTAACTGCCCCCCCAATCCCAGTAAACAACCCCCCCAAAATCATTCCCTGTTCAACTGATTCTTTCCCTACACCGTGCCAACACAGGTACCCTCATGACCTTTTTATACTATGCCTTTGGGAAATTAAATAATATTTGTTTTATGTTGTGTGTAACTTCAATGTTCCCATTGATTTCAGTGGAATGAGCTAGGTGACAAAACAGGGAAAAAAAACAGAAAATCTGCACTTTTTGAGGGTGATTTTTTGGCATGTGGAAAGTGCCATTTTTTGCCGATTTCAGTTAGAGGAGGACATTTTCACCCATCCCCATACATTAGGAGTACCTCCTGCTTGTTGTCTCTTTGTGTCAAGGTGTGTGGAGGAGTAAACACAAACCCATAGCATGGTCACAGAATGGGATGAGCTCATCAGCTTCACATCCTTAGATGCCACAGCAGTCCCAGCAAAGGATACCACAACACCCTACATAGCATTTGATGGCAACAATCCCTGATCAGCACTGAATGCCCCCACCACCACTAATGGAATGCAACTGGATTCAGAGCACACAGCGCTATGGTGCATTAGTACCCACACCACCAGCATGCAGCTGGATGCCACTACAGCAACAGAGCAGCCTGCAGAAACAGCACATAAGGGGAGGAAAATCCCTAGTCAGGCCAGATTGTGGTCCATGAACACTGGTCTACCATCATATTGGGCCCATGGGTGAGCTACAGAGGCCCCAACCACAGACTTGATACACTCCACCAACATAGACAGAAACTTGTGCACAGGATGTTTCATCCCTCACCTGTATCACATGTAGATACCACATCAGCAACATCTCCAGCAACAGGGAATGCCCACTGATCAGAGAACACCCACAAAATAAGAAAGGGTGCATCAGCAAGATGTCATCAGAATCACCTGAATATGCAGCATCCATGGCATCACCATTTGCTGCAGATACTGGAACCACCAGGATGGATGTGGAATACATCACCATCCAAAGGATAATGCAAGAGGTGTCTGCATACCCAAGAGAGCACTGACGCCAGCATCAGATAGCACGTCACTTTCCAAGAGTGACTTTCATGGAAAACTGCTCACAGTTACACAAGCACAATCACATCCACAGCCTGCTGGTGGAGAGACAACAGTCAGCTGGGGAGTCAACAATACCCACTATGACACCCTCATAAACCCCAATGCATACTAGTGGCCAGACTGTGAGGGAATCTACTCCTCCACTCCCTCCAAAGAAGAAAAATACTTTTGCCATTTGCATTTCTTTCAACCATCATGTTTGTGCGTTCACGTACTTAATGTTCAGTTACAAAAGTGCCTCCAATGCATTCCAAAGCAATGCACTGAACACCAATCTGGCACATATTCTGTTGTGGGCCAGTTATTGGGGTAGTGGTAGACAAAAATAACACATTGTCAGAGACATTGCCATGATGGAGAGGAAATGGTTAATTTTTCTTTTAAACTAAATTCTCTAAAAATCTGTGTTTAAAATGTGTTTAAATTAGCTCATTCTTCTGGACAAACGAGGCCTCTATTTACCTAGATGAGAGTAAAAAATATCTAGGTGACTTTTATGGTGATTGATATCGAATTGCAGACAACCACAGTCTCAAGCAGTATTAGTATCTTATGAGATAATCTCAAAAGTCTAAAACAGAGACATACTCCCCTATGGGAAAGTCTAGTAAGGTGACATATTTATGTGACATAGGGTCAAGGTTCACATTCCAAATTTTTGTCACAACCCAGATCAGGTATCATTTTAGGTGTGAATTTTAATGTAGAGTAATGGCGCCATCTATAGATTACAGGGTGTTATTACTAGGGCTTTGGAATTTTTCCATAATATTATGAGTGATGTCATATGGAAATTAGGGATTAGTAGTTTCCAATCAGGTACTACTGATGACGTCACTGCATAATGAGATGGATCTTTAACCAATCAGAGCAGATTTTGATAAGAGGAATTTCATATTATAAATATGCAAATTTAGAGAAAAAAGACCTTCCTCTTGGGTTTTGGCGGGTTTTTCCTTTCCTGTGGTTCCTGGCTGACTGATAGGGAGATCCTAAGAAACACTTGGACTGGTAACTATATATCTTTCCTTATTTAAATTCTGCAAAATTCTGAATCAAATATATATTTCTTCTATATTTGAAGAAACCTAATCCTATTTAATAATTTGCTAAAACGTGTGTAACAACGAAGTCACACACAGTAGAGACTGCTGTGCGTGCTGCAGTCATGCGCAGTAGAGACTGCCGGCGCCATGGCTGATACAGAGCTGGATGCTGGCAGTCTCTACTGCACATTACTGCCCCGCAACCGGCTGGCAGTGGCACCGTGGCCCGTGTAACGGGCTCTTCAACTAGTTTTCTTATAATTTGTCTTAATTGGACTGGCCAACCTTTTGGGATAAATTATAATACTCTATATTTGCTATAGAAATTCTGAAATTAAGCAGAATTTATTTATTATTGGTTGTGTAACATAGTAAAATAGCTTGGTTTAGTATTAGTTAATATAATTCTTGGTATTTCTAGAATAATATATTGTGTTTCTGGAAAGGTTATAATAATTAATATTTCATCTGGGGAATTCTTTGAATTAATTTATTAACCCTTTAACTGCTATTTGTCTATTTACTTTGAGGTGTTTCTTGGATTTCTTTGTGTATGTTTTGGTCTAAACTTTTGTACAGTGAAAAGCTTTTAAACTTCACACTAGACAAAAGAAGTCGCCATCTTGTGTGTGGCATACTATATTTCTAAGTGGATTAACCCTTGAAGTACCCTACAGGTTTTACATAGGACTGCTATAGTCATATTTGTGATATATGTCGCACAAAGTTTAATATACTGTCTAGACATATACTATTGGATTGATTCCAAGTATATTCTTGGTATAATCTATGATTGACTGTATTAATTGCAATTTATATGTTTTATTCAAAAGGTATGCAATATTTGAAATCAGTACATAATTTAATTATAGTTATCTATATCTGGGATTTTATTCCAGTTAGTTTCTCTAAAATGTGACTATTGCATATGGTACAAGGAAAATTGTCAGAGGTCCTGGCTTCTTATTAAAGTTGACTCATCTGACAATATACCTTAAGCCTCAATTAGCATAGTTTATACAGTTTCTGGGGCAGAAGGTATTCATATACACTGCTGCCAACTGTATTTTATTAATTGTAAGGATCAATTAGCCTTTTCTATGCTGCTGAGTGCAATTATTGTTATCTAATACCTCTGAAGATACCTATGTGTGGTTAACCCTTTAATTGCTGGTAATCCTAATGGTGATAATTGTGGTTTGAGTCACTATATATCTATTGTAATTGCTGATCACTCATTTATATCATTGTTGTTTACAATTTATATATAGTATATTGTATTTAATAAATTATATATATATTTACACAAATACACGGTATTGATTATTTTAATCAATTCTTTACTGTGAAGCAGTGTGTCAATGCCTAATATAGTGTAAAGTTCTCAAAATTATTTAATATTGCCATTTATCTATTTATGTGAAGATATCCAACATAATTGGTTCTCTTGTTTTAACCCTTTGGATACCTTCAACATAATTGGTTCGACAACATCCACTGTTTTTCAATTACAACTCACAACTGCTTCTGCAGCATACAGATCTTAACACTTAAGGACCCATGACGGTCCTGGACCGTCATGGGTTGTTATACCCTTAAGGACCCATGACGGTCCTGGACCGTCATGGGTTGTTATACCCTTAAGCAGGGTTCAAAATTTCCACCTGACACTAGCCAATGGCGAGTGAAAATTCAGCCCTGGCGAGTAGAAATTCAGCCTTGTATGCTATGGCTTGCAGTGGCGAGTAACTTTTCAGGTCTGGCTAGTAGCAAAGGACTTCAAATTGTAAGCCCTGCCCTTAAGGACCCATGATGGTCCTGGATCGTCATGGAATTCCGGGCTCCCAGCACGGCTGCACGCCGTTCGGGGAGTCCGGAATCGGATTGCATAAAAAAAAAAAAAAAATGCTCCGTGGTCCTTATGGGACCGCAAAGTACGTGCGTGGCCGGTCCTTAAGGGGTTAAATATGTTGACCAGGTATCATGTGCAGTGGAGTTCAACAACAACTGATGGGCAGCAGGTAATCCTGGTCTCAAACAGGATCAGGGTTCCCACACAGCGACACTAGCACTACATCAGCACAAAGGTACAATATCAGAATAGCAATGTGCATGCCAAATGATGTATAAGTTAACCTCGCCACAGGCTTAGAGCCAAATGATTGGAGAAAAGCCAATATAGTGTCTTTATTTAAGAAAAGGACTAAAGCAGAACCTGGGAATTATAAACCTGTAAGTATGAACATTGTAGTGGTAAACCAGCTAGAAGGGATAATAAGGGATTATATTCAGGATTGCAGAGAAAAAAATAAAATTAGTTCGGCATGATCTATTCCTCAAAAAAGCTTTTGAGCTTCTATAGCAGTATTAAAATATATTCAGTGGGATGTAATCTTCAAAGATTAAAATGCACATGAATCATAGAATTTGGTCAAAATGCTCTTAGACAAAAATATGTATCAATATATTCCATTGGGGAATGAGCACAAGAGGAGTAAATGAAACCAATGTGGTTTAATACTGAGGTTTGCAGGCAAATGAGAAAAAAGAAACAGGCTTTTAAAGTGTGTTTGAAGGGATAGTAATGTTTCATAATAAAAGCAGCTCTAATTAATCATCATAGTATTTGGACGTTGGAGAGTGTTATTTCAATTCTGTCAGAGTTGTAGTTCAAGAGTAATTCAATGATAAAGTATCCCCCTCCCACCCCTTTTACTGATGTAATACTGTTCAGCTAGATCAGAAGGGAGGAGTACAGGTAAATTGCAGAGAGGGACAATCTTCAATTAAGATATGGGAAAAACCTGAAAAACTTATCAAGGGGGGCAGGGCTTTCATTGTTCTCATAGGAAGAAGATTGTCCCCTTCTGTTATCTGTCTGGTCTATGGACTGCATTACACATCAGAGAACAGATGGCTTACACTAGGTAAATGGGGTGGGAGGGGAAACTTTGCTTTTGGATATCTCTCAAACCATAAAGGTTTGAGAGATAAGACTTATGTCGTTCTTCATGTTTTTGTAATGCCTACAAAATAAAATAAAGATAAAATGAAGTATTAGTATCCCTTTAACCCTTTGAGTGCCAGATGGGTACAGCTCTGGCACTCAAAGGGTTAAGTCAAACTGCTCAGATGTATCATTTAAAAAATATAAAGAATGTAATAAAATCTGGAAACAAAGTTTATTAATAGCAAAAAGGTTAAGGTTGATGTTGGTCCTCTAAAGGCTGAGACAGGTGAACTGATTAGTGTGGATAAGGCTATGGCTGACACCCTAAATACATTCTTTGCGTCAGTATATACAAAGGAAGTAACAATGACAGACTATTGGCAAATAGACAAAACCACAGAATTCATCCATCATGTACATGGCTTACTGAGGACAACGTCTAAAAGAGACTGGAAAAGGTTATAGTGAATAAAGCACCTGGACATGATGGTATACACCCAAGGGTACTTAAGGAACTTCGTTCAGTAATAGGAAGACTCTTATAGTTAATATTTCATCAGGCATAGTGCCCTGTGATTGGAGGAAATCTGATGTTCGAAAAGGTGGCAAGATCCAAATCAGGAAATTATAGACCTGTGAGCTTGACTTCCATAGTTAGTGAGTTAGTCCTGCTAACTGACAGGAGTCAGTACTATGTGAAGAAAAACAATATTATTAGTAAGACTCACCATGGTTTTATGAAGAATAGATCATATCAGACTAACTTACTTGCATTTTACTAAAGAGTAAGTAGTAATTTTGACAAGGGAATTGCTGTTGATGTTGTATGCTTTTATTTTGCAAAAGCCTTTGATACAGTGCCTCACAACAGGTTACTGCATAAATTAAAAGGCTTCGGTTTGGGAGGTGATATCTGTACTGGACTGGTTAAATGATTGATGGCAGAGAGTTGTTGTAAATTGAATCTTTTCTGAGTTGGTCTAAAGTCTGAAGTTATAAGTGGCATGCCACTGGGTTCAGTCTTGGACCCAATGCTTTTTAATTTGTTTATTAATGATCTAGAAGTGGGAATTGAAAGTAGCATCTCAATATTTGCTGATGACACTAAGTTCTGAAAGAAAATGCAGACAGGGCTGGATGTGTTTTCTCTGTACAAGGATTTAGAAACAGAGTGAATGAAAAGAAAAGTGGCAGATGAGATGACATTTAATGTAGATAAATGTAAGGTTATTCATTTGGGCTGTAGAAACAAACATGCTACAGATACTCTAAATGGGAAACAACTTGGGGAATCCTCAATAGAGAAAGATTTAGGAGTGCTGATAGATGATAGAATTCACAGAAGTGTGCAGAGTCACTCATCTGCTGCAATAGCAAATAGAGTACTTAGCCTGCATAAAAAAATGTGTAAATGCAAGGGATGCTAATATTATCCTACTTCTGTATAAATAGTTGGTTAGGCCTCATCTAGAATATGGAGTACAATTTGGGGCACCAGTTCTTAAAAAATAAATTGTTGAACTGGAAAAGGTGCAGAGACATGCAATAAAACTGACAGAGGGATTGGAAGATATGAGTTATAAAGAGAGACTAGACAAACTGAGTTTGTTTACATTAGAGAAGAGACATCTAAGGGGTGATATGATTACCATTTACAAATACATTCAAGGTCAATACAAAGAACTAGCCAATTAATTATTTACGCAAAGAGATGAGCTAAAAACAAGAGGTCATCCATTAAGACTAGAGGAAAGGCACTTTTGACTAAAACAAAGGTAGGGATTCTTTACAGTAAGGGCCATTAACCCCTTAACGACCCTTGACGGTCATAGTTCACCATGAGTAGATCAGAGTTAACGACCCATGACATACTATGACCGTCATGGAATTCCGGGCTACCCCCGCAGCTGCACACCATTCGGGGAGTCCGGAGCTTTAAACATAAAAAAAAATAAATGCTCCGTGGTCCTTAATTGACCGCAATGCGCCGCGCGGCAGTCGTTAAGGGGTTAAGCTATGGAATTCTTTGCCTCAGCATGTTGTACTTGCAGATAATGCAACTGCTTTAAACAAAGCAACGGATGCCTATCTAGCACTGAAAATGATGACAGATGCCTTCAAAGCAGATAGAATGTTGATCCAGGGAAATATCTGACTGCCATTTGGAGTCGGGAAGGAATTTTTTTTACCCACTTGACACTAAACTGGAAATTGCTCCAGATGGGTTTTTTTTGCCTTCCTCAACAGGGGTGCTTTTGGCATGGGCTGGACTGGATGGATACATGTCTTTTTTCAGCCTCATCACCTATGTTACTTTGTTACTAACTGGATAGAAAAACTGGTTGAAGGATAGGGAACAGGGTGCTGTTGTAAATGGAAAATTTCTCAGTACAGTTAAAGTGAAGAGTGGAGTATACCAGGTTTCAGTACCTGATCCAATACTTTTTAGTAGTAAAAAGATATAGAAAGCAGAACAGAATGTATTACCCTGCAGAATGTGGAAAATTGTACAGGTATGCATTTTGGAAGAATAAATTCCAGTGCTACTTAATGAAATAATTTTAGTAGACTCCTTGCTAGACCTGGGAATCCTTGTAAACTACAAACCTGGAAACAGTGACCAGTGTCAAACAGCAGTGGCAAAAGTAAACAAAGTCCTGTCTTGCATAAAAAGGGGTATTGAAGCAAGAGCAGATAACATAATTTTGCCACTGTACAAATCGTTGGTTAGACCTCACCTCGAAAATGCACTGCAGGTTTGTGCACCAGTTCTGAAAAAGGATATTCTGGTACTGGAGAGCGTACATGAAGAGCAACAGAGTTAATTTACCCCTTAAGGATGTCACAACTTTCGATTTATGCATATCACTGGGTCCCTCGCCCTGTTAGCCAGTGATCTCTGTCCTCATGATCTCCTGCCAGTTTTTCTTGGTACTCTGTGGTAATTTGGAACTGATGCAGCTCTCCTACTGATGGAGTTTGAGGCAGAACTGGAGTCGAAAAATGATAGTAATAAGTTCTCCCGTATAGGGATGGGTGAAAATTTTTTCCATAAAACTGAAATTGGCGAATAATGGCACTTCCTCCTGGCATATAATTTCCAGTGAATTTTCTGCTTTTTCCGTTTAGCTCATTCCATTGAAATCAATGGGAACGTTGAATTTACACACAACACAAAACAAATATTATTTTATTTCCCAAAGACATAGTATAAAAGGGGCATGAGGGTGCCTGTGTCGGTGGGGTGTGGGAAAGAACAGGGAATGTTTTTTGGGGAGGTTTGTTTACTGGAATGGAGGGCAGTTAATAAAAAATAAATCCTAAATACAAAAAAATACCCCATAAGACATGGTATAAAAGGCTCTGAGGAAGTTGCCTGTGTTGGTGGGTGAAGTCTGGGGTATGAATGAATCAGTTGAAAAGGGACTTTGTTTAGGAGTGGGTTGTTGGCTGCTGTTTTATAAATAAATAAAATAAGAAATTTGTATGTAAAGTGATAGAGACAGGAACCCCCTGACATAAGCTGCCACTGGGGTGGACTGATACTTGCTAGAGTATTTTGTATAGGATGATTTGTTAGATTTGTTGTTAGAAGCCCAAGCCCTGAGGAAACATTGATTTGTAGGACTTAGGCTTGTTAGTAACAACCTCCCCCACCCCCACATTTTTGTAGGACTATGTTTTTATTTATTTATTTTTTTTTTTTTAAAGCACAGGCCCTGAGAAAAAAATGCCCTACTGGCTTAGTGCCAGCAGGTGATGTCCTGTTGGCCAGTAGCCACTGGCCATTGTCAAGTGCCCTGATATAGATGCATAATTTGCGACTGATGTTCTTGCTGCTACTGCTGAGTTGTTTAAGCAGCAGGATGATTAGTCAGCAGGGAATGGGAGCAACAACAGCAGTATCATGGTTGATGGATGATGAAGGTTCCACTTGCCGCCCATGAGACCATGACACCAGAACCCAATTACTGCCGCTCTCACTTTACCTCTTTTCCAGAACCGCTAAGGACACATAACAACTTTCTGATACTTTAATAGTGATGATGAACCATCCCTTCCAGCATCCTAGCATATTCTGCAGGATGCCCTGCTTGAGATTCTTCTCCACCACACTGGTATGTGTGGTCAGTGTGGTCAGATAAACTGCCACAACCCAACATCAACAGAGTGGCTATCATTTGGCGGGGGAGATAACGATGAAGGAGGTGGATTAGCAGAAGATGTAGTTGTTACCCTAGAGGAAGAAGGTGATGGTGAGCAAGTTGTTTTGCTCGCCATGGAACTTCCAGTCTCTGCCTGGGTTTCTCTATTCTTCCTCCTCTTTGATCTCTGCCTCACCTCTTGTTGCCTTTCTGGAGAGTCAGGGGGTACAGTAACAGCGGTGCTTGATTTCTGTGGTGGGTGTTTGGCTTTAACATGTTTGACATAAATGTCATGGTGTCAGTGTTTCATGTGTTATATCAGGAAGATTGTGCCAAGGTGTGTTCCCTCCTTTCCCCTTCTCACTGACTTGTCACATATTGGGCACAGTGCTGTTGGTGATGACTCTATTGTGTCTGCTCCAAGAGAAAAATAGTCCCACACCCATCACTCCTCCATAGACTCAGTAGCTGCTTCTATTGTGTTTCACTTCCGCAAATACGTCATGTTTTATAGAGAAAATGCGAAAACCATGTAAATCAATGGCGGAAACTTTCTAGCCATTGAAAAAATGGTGAATAATGTTGGTCAATGGTCAAAAAATGCAAACATTTTAATCGCTAGTTTTTGAAGCGGATTTTCCCGTGAAAAAGCGGACAACACCATGGTTTTCGTGGAATTTTTTGCAGGAACATGGCGAGAGATTTCACCCACCCCTACTCCTCTATAGCAGAGGCGTGAATACCAGAGTAGTCTGTTTCCCTGGTACTGCTTAGTAGTGCCTTGTGGAGTGCTCAGCTGGAACACCAAACACCTCCAGCAAAGAAAACCCACAGGGGGCTTGGAAAGAGACCCGTTGTCTGAGTGAGATTACAGTCTAGTCCAAATGCCTTTTTGCAGACTATGCTCTGCGTCCTTTGGGGCAACAAATTGAATACAATGGATGCATTTTCAGAGAAGATTAGATGCATACAGGTTTATACTGTGTGTTAGTTGGAAAAATATGAAGTTCTGGTAAATAGACTAATACTTATTTGGTAGCAGGAAGATTTATATAATTCTCATTTTTCTGGGTTATGCGGCAAAGGTTGACCTTGATGCACTTGTGTCTCTTTTTGAACATAATTTACTATGTTACCAATAGGGGAGGGTGAAAAATGAGAACATATTTTTGTTTTTCTCACTAAAGTTTTCTCCTCTTCTCCCATGCTAAATTGTCCTCCTTTTCTCCAATTCCATCACATTTTTTGCCTATTCCAACAAATTTTTCACCTACCTTTCCTATGGTGCAACTATCACACCACAATAATTGTCTGAAAGTCAAAGTTGGGAGACCTACAGTAACATATGCCTTGAAAAATGTGTTGCTGCTTAAGTGACACTGGCACATATTAATGACATTGTCAAGAGATAAAAATAAAAAGTGCAACCTACAATGTGGCAGATGTGTATGGTGGTGGAGGACTAGCGTGGTGTGATTGATGTGTTTATGTATATATATAGATGTCAGCAAGTCTTCTTCACATTCCTACTACTGACTGATGCAATTCTACTGCTACAACTACTAGGTGTCAAAGTTGCAGCATTTCCAGCAGCAGCAAAGGCACTCGTCATAGCTAAGGTTGTGGATGTTAATAACCTGTGTTGTTGTTGCTGCTGGTTACTCAACACAGGTATGTGTGGCTGAGTGGGACTTATGTTGTGTACCACTCTGGCATACCAGTGGTTAGGGTACTTGAGCCAATGCTAGATTCACATGTTTTCATGAAAGGAGATTGAGGCAAAATTGATTTGGTAGCGTGGATAAAGTTTTATTACACATTGCACCCACTGAAGTGGGCAAATACAACACAGGGGACATATGGGGATTCAGAATAATTTCACTTGAGTTCTCAAACCCTTGGATGTTAGATTAGTCAACACCACATTGCTTTTTTGTGCTGTTGAGGACCTCTATAACACCCTGTGTGTTGGGAGACCAAGTCAAACCAATGTGGCTTGTCGAATTTGTCATGTTTGCCCTTGGGTGAATTTATGCAGCAACAGAATTGTAATCTGCAGTTCATAGCTTATGGGCCATTTCAATCACATGAAATCACATGCTGCTATATTGTATCAACAGTTTGTTAGCCGTGACAATGATCCTGCACAGTGGTTGAGTGGAAGGGAGAAAATCAGGTCAAAAAAGGTAACCTGTGCATCCAACTGCCCTATGGTACCATACTTATAATGTCATGGATAGCTGTAGGAAAAATTACAATTGCTCATATGTATCAGGTATCTCAGTCAATAGGTGGATAGGACATATCTTGGAAGTGGCAATGTCATAAGGCAATTACAGAATTACTCATGTGATTTGGTCTCACAGAGTGACTTGGCACTATCCATTGCATGACATTTGTATCCATTCAATACAATGAGGGTTAGGTACCAGGGATGTTCAAGTGTGTATGTTCCAGGGAGTTGGGTGAGGTGGGTACAACTCGGCAATTGAAGTCCAGGGGGTAGATATCCTTCACCTCCAGTCACATTCAGTGTAGAGGGGTCAAGCAGGAGCTCAGTATCCTGTGGAATTTAACATATCAAGATGCATTGTATATTTTTGTTTATAAACAATCCTCATTAACTAATGTTATACTCCTTGAGAAAGTGCTGCTAGTACAAAACACGTCATTAAGATATATGATATTTCCTGAAGAATACCGAGTTATATTCATTGAACATACTGTGTCACTGTTTGAGAATGGACTAGGCTTTGCCTGCTGACTGCAAACTAGCTACTCAATTACACCCACCATTATCATTATGAACTTTGGTGTAATAACAGCTTATAGCAAGAAGGTAGTGGAGTGGTTGAGACATCTGAAGGCTTCCACATTGGGTAAGAACCAGACCGTAACATGGAGGGCTAATAGATACGGAAGTTTTTACATCTAATAGGTGCTACTATTATAGGGAAATATCAATTGAGCACCTAGCCCCAGAAGAGGTCAATAGGTTCCCCACTACAAGCTGTGTAACTACATTACAGTGGGGGTGAGTTTAAGACTTTCTGTGATCTAGAACAGCTCTGTCTTTTGTGGATTGAAGTGGTTCTATAGCCAGGAAAGCTACATTGTTTCCCACAGTCATTAACAACAGACACATATATTTGAACAATATATTGTTTATTCATACCATCAGTTTACCGGATGTTCTTCATGGGAGGCCTACGTTGGGGTCATTTGTGATCATAGATATATTATTTTTAATTATTCTATATGTGATCCCAATAGATGTTATTAAGAAGGTTTTACGTCAATGTATACATTGAATATTTTATGAATGTATTATTATAGATAATAAATTGATATTGCCATCAATTTCTATTTGGGTTATCTGCCTCATTGCCCTTTATCTTTTCTGCCTATAGGGATAGTTTTATTACATACTCGGACTGTGCTCCTGTGCACAGACTGTTTCCTGCATTTAATGGTGCGGGTGTTTGTGGGTATGGAGGAGCACTGTAGCTTCATATGATTACCTGTGATAGAGATTTTATTATTATATTTTTATTTTATTATTTTATTTATATTTTTATTATTTATATTATTTATAGCGCTCTCTATTGTGTTTCTTTTGTTTGTTTATTTTAGTTTTTTCTCACGCTTACAGAGATAGTAGCAGCAGTTTCAGTGTATGGATTAACCCATTATTGGCTGTTAGATTATTCAGCACCATTTTATCTATCTTTTGCTTCCTGGATCATGAGCCTGTGCCTACGACTCTCTCAGGGTCTCCTCATACTTGGCCTCTGGAACAGGAAACTCCAAAATTGGTTCAGTATGTATATCCCTCAATAAAGTGTGACCACTGCAAAGTTTTGTGGTATAGAACATGCACTTGGGAGGGGGAGGTACTGTAAGGCTCCACCAAGTTTATGAAGACACCTGAATCTGTTTTTCAGAAGGCCTAAGATGTGATTATATTCACACTGGTTACTCACCCAACAGTCATCTTCCTGTCTTAAAATTTTGTTAGATACAGAATTGCCTGAGGATGTAGGATGACAATACCCATGCAAAGATTCACACACATGGATGATCCTCAGGTAGTCATCATAAACCATCTGTGAGGTGGAGGGAAAATGCTTCTTTTTGACAAACAGATGTGAGCACAGAGCTCCTCCACATGACGGACATTTGTGCATTCAATGGCCCTCATCACTCTTGGCATGCCTCTGTGTATAGCTCCTGCTTGACTCCTTTTCACTGCATTTGGGTAGATGCAAAGTCAATGTACCTCCTTAAATTCCTTTTAGGGCTGCCAGCGTATCACCTAATGCTGTAGAACATGCAACCTGGTACATGTCAGATACATAGCCCTCAGTGGAAGGATAAGATTGGTGGCAATGGGGTTGATTTGATGCTAGGTGATTTGAACATGTAATGGTCTCTAACCTCATCTTCCACAATGAAGAGCAACATGACTTTTTTCTGGTATATCCTGGGTCTTTGTGGCCATCGCCTCTCCCAAGGCTGTTATACAGGTCCCTGTGGCAGGGGATAGCTGGTCTTTACAGCTCAGGTACTACTGTTTTGCCTGCTCCTTTACCTGAGGCAGCATTATGGGTAATTCTATAGCCAGAGAATCTGACCTTCCAACTATTGACAAATAGCTCCATGCATTGTGATAATCCTGGGGCTCCCTACCCCTTACATGCCACTTCTTTTGATACATTCACAGAAATTGCAGTGGAAACTTGTTGCTAGGTAATGGGAAGAGCTGTCTGAGAGGGATCACTGGAAACAGACCAGTGCTCTCACTTGAATGCAAGAGGGGGGTGGGAAACAGGACTGGGCAACAAGGCACAATGGACCATTGGAAGCAAGGAGCTCCAGGTTAGTGCATAGCAGTGTGGATGTTGCAAATGGAGTGGGGTTGAGCTACATGTTCATTGATTGTTATGTGCCATTTGTGGATTTGACATTGTCCTGTGTAGGACATGACACTGTTGCATCTTCAATGTTGGGTACACCTTTTGTACTCACTGGACAGGTGTGCATATTAGCTTGTGTGGTTCAGGAGGTGTACAAGGTATTGATTTGCAAAGCTTTGCACTGCTCTTTGGAGTTCATACACATTTTTCCAGGCTTGTGGGGACTTGGTGCAAATTTCACATTCCTTGCTTTCTTGTTATCAGTGTGTATTTTTCACCTGAGACTACTTTTTCTGCAATAACATACATGTCTTCTGCTGCTGGTGTGCAAATGCAAAGCATGGAGGAGAATAACTCTGAAAAAGTTAGAGGTGACAAGAGTCATACAGTCCCCACAATTGCTACACCCACCTCCATCATTTTTGACCTGGGGGATAAGTATAATCAAGAGGCACATTTCTAATATTGTTTCAGCCCACCATCATGGTCCACCCCTTTTGTTAATTTTATAAATAGCATTAAATTTGGAAGTAAGGCAAATTATACCACAGAACGTACAATTGAAATTGAGCTACACTAGTGATAGCAAAGTGCTTACAATCCTAAGAGTATCAAAGGTTAGTCATAGAATTGTAATCTCTTTGGAATCAATAGGGTAGCTATATTTCAGCTGGGGTGAAGAAAGAGGGTAAAAATGGAAGAGGAACACAAAGGGGTGGAGAAAGTATTAGAGAGACAGAGAAATTGGAAGAAGAAAGTAAAGGAAACGGGCTAAAAGGAGGAAGAAATGCAAGAAGAAAAACAAGGGAGAGAAGTGGGAGAGTGGCAACAGGTGAAGAGAAATGGGATAGATATGGACAATGGAGTGAAGACAGATAAAGGAGAGAGATAATATGAGGGGTGAGGGTGCAATGAGAATAAGAAATGTAAATGAGAATAAAGGGCTAGCTGACTGTCTCAATGAATATTTCTGTTCAGTTTTTACAGAGGAAAATGAAGGGAAGGGACCTCTGTTAGAAAAACGAAATGGCAAGACATGGGAAACATGCATGTTTACAGAGGAAGAAGTTCTACTTCAACTTTCTAAGGAAAAAACAGATAAATCAATAGGGCCAGATGGGATACACTCAAAGTTATTAAAAGAACTCAAGTGTGTTCTGGCAAAACAGAATTATTCAATCAGTCACTAACGACAGGAATAGTTCCAGAAGATTGGAAGTTAGCAAATGTAGTACCACTTCACAAAAAAGGTATCAGGGAAGAGTCTGGTAACTACAGACCAGTCTTACATCAATAGTGAGAAAATTAATGGACACTATGTTAAAGGAAAGAATTGTTGAATATCTGAATTTAAATGGCTTGCAAGATACCAAAAAGCATGGGTTTACAGCAGGGAGATTTTTGTCAAACTAAATTCCTAGATTTTTTTGACTGGGTAACTAAAATAATAGACCAAGGGGGAGCAGTAGATATAGCTTATCTAGATTTCAGTAAAGCATTTGACACTGTCCCTCATAGAAGACTCATTAATAAACTGCAGTTTTTGGGTCTGGATATAAAAATAGTTAAATGGATAAGGCAATGGCTGAGTGACAGGAGACAGAGGGTGGTAGTCAATGGAGAATATTCGGACGAAATGAGTGTTACTAGTGGAGTACCTCAGGGATCTGTACTGGTTCAATAATGTACTTGAGACATAAAAATCCAAAGGAAAAATGTACTATTATGGGTACTGTGTTGTCAGAGACAACAGAGGAAAGGGATTTGGGAGCAATTATTTCTAATGACTTAAAGGTAGGCAGGCAATGTAATAAAGTGGCTGGGAATGCAAGCAGAGTACTGGGTTGTATAGCTAGGGGCATTAGTAGCAGAAAAAGGGAAGTGGTTATGCCACTCTACAGATCTCTAGTTAGACCACACCTAGAGTATTGTATGCAGTATTGAAGACCCCATCTCTAGAAGGATATAGATACTCTAGAGAAAATTCAAAGAAGGGCTATTAAAATGGTTACTGGTTTACAGGAAAAGAAATATCAGGATAGACTAAAGGATCAGAACATGTATAACTTGGAGGAGAGAAGAGAGGGGATATGATTGAAACATTCAAATACATGAAGGGATTCAACAAAGTGCAGGATAGAAGTACATTTCAAAGAAGTAAAAATTTAGGACAAGAGGCCATAGTCTAAAACTAGAGGGAAACAGGTTTAGATGTAATGTAAGAAAGTTTTACTTCACTGAGAGGGTAATAGATAAGTGGAATAGCCTACCAGCAGAAGTGGTAGAAGTTAATACAGTGACAGAATTTAAGCATGCATGGGATAGGCATAAGGCTGTCCTTAACGTAAGAAAAGACCAAGGCCCAAAAAAGGTTTGAGGTTTTTACAGTAGAAAAATGGGCAGACTAGATGGGCCAAATGGTTCTTATCTGCCATCAAATTCTATGTTTCTATGAAAAAAAGAGGGAGAAAAAAAGAGTGAAAGAGAGAAAGAGGGACATGGGGGACATTGCACAATATATTGACCCTTTCAGTGCCAAAGAAGGGTCCTGCGACTGGAGTCTGGACTCTCTTCTGGTACTAAAAGGGATAAAGAGCAACAAGTTCAATGAAATGGTATCTTACTTCTATAACCCTTCTGTATGCAATCACTGAGTGCCAGTATGCTGTGCAGTGCATTGCTCTTAAATATGTTGTACACCTCTCTGACTGGTTCCACTGTAATAGGTTAACGGTCTGCCACAGAACACACACACAGGGAACACACAAAGAGCTCTGCACGTACAAGGAGAAATAAATCAGTGATCCACTGCTAAACATATATCTGTTTAACCATTAAACCACCAGGAATTTGTGCAACATACTAATGCTCAAATGATTAATGACTAGGTTAGGTAAAGGAGCTAAACACTCATTGTATGTATTATTCTTTAACCCCTTGAGGACCAGAGGGTGTGTAGCACCATGATGATGCTATATATTGCACACCCCTCTGGGCCTCAAGGGGTTAACACATAGTGCCAGAAGGGAGTCAAAGGTTGACAACCATATGTTATAGACATTCCCCTGCCAAAAACAAAATTTGACACCTTACTGAGGTAGTGCATTCACTCTGCCTCATTAGAAGCATGGCTTAGTTTTGGGGAGGCTCAGCATTCCCAGGGTTGGCCCTAGCCTTACTAGCCCGCTGTGTGAAAACTGACTAAGGTGCCCTGCGCAATACAATTCTCTGCTCAAAAGAAAAAAAGCAATAGATTTGTATTATTATTATTATTATTATTATTATTATTATTATTATTATTAATAAATACTATTACTTCTCTTTAGTTCTGAAAAGCAGGGGTGGTCAAAAGGTCCTGGTATGATCCAGCAAGAATCTCCTCAAAAACCACATGGTTGTCCACTTTTTCACATAAAAATTCAGCCCTCAACAAACCTATTAAAATGTTCTCCTTTTTTTGGCCTACTCTAAAAATGTTTTCACTATTTGTTCAATGACTACAAACTTCCCGTCTGTTTACTTATCTGCACTCTGCATTTGCGCACCAAAATTGTGCTTTTTCAGGAAGTGAAACAGAAAATGAAGCAGCTAGAGCACTAGAGAGGATGCTAGCTGATTTTTTATCTGTTTATTTAGCAAACTAAAGGCAGCAGAGACTCAAACTGTTGACTAACAGTCTGAGCATCCATATGAAAAGGAAGAGTTATCAATGCAACATATATAAACTATAATAATTATAAAAACAACATCATGTTTGCTAAACAATAACAGCACTGTGAGGGTTAACCATAACATTGGCTGGCAACACAGCTTAAAAATAACTGTAAACACAACCCAAAACAGCAGACATCCTTTGTTCTGTCAGATTTTTCACCATGGGTGGGGGGGTAACTATCCCAACATAGAAATCAGTAACATCCCAACATAACTACACATGCAATGAGTTTAGCATACATGAATCAAAATAATCTCTTAAAGGAACCACACACCAGTTGAGATACAAAGGAAAAACTTCACCGATAACAATAACAAAGGGTTAATAATTAAATCTCCAAATCACAGAAGCAACAATGACCATCTCAGAAACAACAATATTGTGTATCATCTGCAGGCACTTGTAATAGTATGTCAGTCACATCCCACAGCATTTGCATATACATTTACACACACAATCAAAACACATAGCTCTGTGGGTATCATAGATTATAGCATAAAACTAATATAGCAACATCTATACGGCCCTAAATTGCAATCACTCTTTCCCACACAGTTTTGATATTTATATTGATGAATGGTAATAAATCATTCAGTATAGCTTCCAAATTCTGCTAACACTACAGCAGAAACAGCTACTAGATGGGAATCCCCCTTAAATTATCCACGTATGCTGGGCAGGGTCACTTTGGCTAACCCCAGAATAGATTGGGTGATAATAATTCTGAAAGCTTTACAGGATTTTTATGCAAGAAAGTGTAGTTCCCAATCCTAAATTGTGGTTTGGTTTGTGTGGATCTGGTCCTGCTCAGCAAGAATCAGTAAAGACCAGCAAACAAAACAAGGAAAAGCCAGTAAAAAACCCTTTTTCCTCTCTGAACGTGCTTTTATTACAAGCCAATCCTCACCCAAAAAAGGTTCGACCTATCCCTATTTGATTGGCTAACCTCAAGGGAATAATGAGGTTATACTAAGTTTCCACAAAGTTTTTTGATTGGTTAATAAAAACATTTGCCAAATTAATAATAATTGACATTTGTTCAAGAGAGGGCTTCTCAAAAGAATGTCTAGCATTGTGAATACAATATTCTCTATGTTTCAAGAAAGGGAGGTAAATTCTTATATTTTATAAGACTTTGTGAAGTTTCATGAACTATCTCCTCTGTATTTTGTGAAATGAAACCATTTTCTCTTAAATACACAAGATAAAAATAATATATACAGCAAATTAACATGTCTTCTATCGACCATTTAACCACGTGCTATTCTCATAGGGCAGACTCTCTGACACCACAGTGGGAATAAGGCCCAGAAGTATTAATGCAGGACTAGGACAGGTCCCACTTGCTAGCAATAATCCTGGTCCTAGTTCTAGTGCTGATTCTGAGGCATCAGCAGCATCATTCATCATCCTCTGTTCCAGCCAGTGAAGTGTACTGTGGAGAAGATGATAAAGAGCAATTCTTCTCCACCTTTCCCCTGAGGTCATGGGTGTGGGACTATTTTTCTCTTCGGTCAGGCACAGTGCAAGATCTGTGACAAGTCAGTGAAAAGGGGAAAGGAGGGAACGCATATTGGCAAATTTGCCCTGATAACACACACGAGATACAGACACTATGACATTTATGTGAAGCATGTTGAAGCCAAACACCCACAAAAGAAATCAGGAGCCGCTGTTGCTGTACCCCCTATCTCTCCCCAAGGACACCAAGAATTGAGGTGGAAATCTAAGAGGAAGAATAGAGCCTGAAAATTTGATGGCAAGTGAAACACCTGCCTCGTCATCAGATTCATGCACTAGGGTCTGGGTGTGGGAAGATGTAGTAGTGTCTTCTGTTGAACCACCTCTATCATCATTACCTCCCCCACCAGTCAGTAGAGATTCTGCAGATGAGAGGATATGGAAGTTCATGTCAATCTATTGCACATTGTGTGGTGTGCTGACCACACATAGTAATCTGGTGGAGTATAATTGCATGCATAGCTGGTGCACAAAATATGCTTAGCTGGTGGCAGGGAGAATTCATCATTATTATTATGTCTGCTAGTTGTCATGTGTCCTTAGTAGAGTGGACAAGGGGCATAGTGACAGCAGCAGTGCTTGGTTTCTGGGGTATTGAATTGTAATTAAAAGTTATATATATATATATATATATATATCCTATATAATAATTCACTAAATCGTGTGTAACGCCCGACATGCGCAGTAGACACTGCTGCGCGTGCGGCAGTCATGCACAGTAGAGACTGCCCACGCTGCGGCTGATACAGAGCGGGGCGCTCCGAAGGAGCGTCCAGCTCTGTATCAGCCGTGGCGCGGGCAGTCTCTACTGCGCGTGACTGCCCCGTGACCGGCTGCCAGAGGCACTGTGGCCCGTGTAACGGGCTGTTCAACTAGTATATATATACACAATTAGAGTCAAAATAGGCAGATAGTGGTACATACTAATTTATAACAGACAGTATATTACTAAACTGGTGCATGTCCCTTATTCAACAAATATACAAAGGTACTCAGCCTGGGTTGACCAATAAACTTCCTCTATGTTGATATTTAATCCAGATGTGTTCTGTCTCCCTCATTCCACGGGGGCAACCCAGGCTGACTACCTTTGTATATATATATAAATTCCTATGTATATATATAAATTCCGTTTGACATGTAGTACAGATCATGTCATTTACTTGTTGAGGTGTCCTTGTAATTTGGTTTACATAGGTAAGACGGATGGAATGCTCAAAGATCGTGTAACTGGACATCGTTCAGCAATCAAAGTTGCCCATAGGGATTCCACCACGGATAAGCCAGTGGCAAAACACTTCTTGACAATGGGACATTCTCCGACATCTTTTAAGATTATGCCTATTGACCATGTCCCACCTTTGTTGAGAGGAGGCAATAGGAGCAAACTCTTACTCCAAAGGGAGACTTTTTGGATAAGGAAATTAGACACTAACACCGCAGGGATTGAATGAGGCGGTCCATTTTTCTATGTTTTTGGATGATCGTTAAAGAAGAGTCTGGGAGGATTACCTCAGTTTTGTTTTCTCATCATCTATTTAATTAATTTTTTTGACCAGCCCATAGTATTTTTCAATATTTTTCATTCTTTTGGATATCTTTGGTTGTTTAATGTAAACTATCTTTTGACATACAGTCTTCAGAGCATAGTTTTTGTTTATGTTCAACTACATAGAATTTTTGTAGCTACAAGTGAAGTCTCTAGGTTAACAAAAAATTTTTTTAGAAAAATATTTTGTCTTATAACATGTTTTTTTCAAGAAGTAATTGAGTACCCCAGTCGGGCACTTGTGCTGAGATTCAGCGGGGAGTGTTCGATTGGGGTGGTGAATTGGAATAATGAAAATAATTTTTTTAAGTAGAGATAATTTGTTTTGAGAACATAATAATTCCTAATTTTAATATCCTTAAGATTTTTTCACGCATATGCACTTTTTTTTGATTTGCACACGAGACACCATTTATTCAGATCTTTAATAAGATCGGGTGTTAAAGTTACAGCGGTATGCATGAAGATTGGGGTTTTGTGAGGTCACTGCAGTGAGCTGAGTTTCGGTTCACTTCAAGAGGCTGGCTATAACAGTTTTGTTTCATAGTTGCACAGTCTAATCACTAAGTATTATTAAGTAACAGATTATTTTGTTGGAGATCACGTAGAGGGCTTTATTCTAAAGTTGATAGTCGAACTTTATTCATTCACTTAACACGATTCAACACTTTAATGTAACAAAGTAATTACACTAGGGGGAGCATGTTGTTTTGTTGTTTCTCCGCTAATTGTAACTCACGTTCACACCGGATACACTGCGTTGATACACTCTCTATTGTTACGGTTTGCACGTCACATCAGCATGCACACGGTGAGTACTTATTTGTACCATAGTTGTATTTAGGTTTGTTCTTGATAAAGGTCCCTACCGGACCGAAACGTCGAATAATAAACAGTTCTTTTTACATGATTTAAGACCTGTGAGTGCTTGCCATTTGGAGTTATTGATTAGTTTTTGCATAGCACCCAGGCAAGGTAAACAGAAGACGTGAGTGCCGACATTTGGGTCATATATGTATATATATATATATATATATATATATATATATATATATATATATATATGGCTTAAAATTTGAAGTGCTTTGCTACTAGTCAGACCTGAAAAGTTACTTGCCACTGTAAGCCATAACATACCCACCAGGGCTAAATTCCTACTCGCCAGGGCTAAATTTTCACTCACCATTGGATAGTGGCGAGTGTAAATTTGGAGCCCTGTATATTTTATATATATAAATATATATATATATGTATATATATTATATCCATTTTAACTCATTATACGCTGGAAACTAAGATCTGCCCTGTAAATTGCTCTATAAGGAATAAGACATCCCTCACGAATTATAGGGGTTAATATGGCCACTAACTGTAGCCATATTAAATCTTTCAGTGATGCAAATGTAAAGATCTGCAACTAGACTTTCTCTTCCAGAATGGCAGGAGTTAATATGGCACATAGATTAAAACAGTGTCAGTCTTTCACTGCTGGAAACGTATGTATCTGCTACATAATGCACAATGTGCAGAGTTAGATTTGTCCTTTCGGAATTACAGGTGTAAATACAGTTGGGCATCTTGTAAATATATTAACTCCTGTATTGCTGAAAGGAAAAAGTTCTGATCCCCGATGGGCAGTGACTATAATCAATGTCAAACAGGACTAAGACTTAAAAACAAAAATCTGTCACAGGGGCTAATGTACTAAAGAAGTGGCACAATTCTGGTGCAAATCAAGTGCACCATATGCAATAAATTATAATTCCCAAAATTTGCATTAATTCATAGATTTTCCTAGTTATATGACGGAAAATCAGGATTTTATTAAAGACATGAAGGCGAGTACTATGCTTTAACTCCAAACTTTACTATTCAGCAGCAAAGGATAACATTTAGGTAAAAGACAAAATTAAACCAGGTGTGTAACCCCACCCTTGTAACCAATCACAATCCAGTAAGATATATAATAGCTATCACAATTATTTCCTCTTCCTCTTTTCTTTGATGTAGTGGAAGGAAGGTAAAGAGAAATTTTGTGCATTTTACAACCGTGTGAGTAACAAAACAGCCATCGTCAGCCGAAAAGACGTTTAACCTAAGAGAAACCATAAGATAAAGGGAAGGTTAATGCAGGGAGGGATAATACTCGCCTCAGTGTCCTTAATAAAATCCTGATTTTCCATCATATAACTAGGAAAATCTACGAATTTTAGGGTAAGACACGGAGGCTCTTATTATGCACATTTAAAGCTGATTTATCACATTAGAAGCTGCATGTCTAATAGGTTTGAAATAAAAAGTCTTAAAGGTGGATTCTCTGGCCCAATCTGCCGCTTTAAGGATATCTTCAAGTCTACCAAAAGAGGTAAGAGACTTGGCTGCCATGGCTCCTCTAGAGGAGTGAGCACCAAAAAGATTGGTATCGTTACCGGCTGATTGCATGATCCAGCGAACCCATCTGGCTAAAGTAGCTGCAGATACTGGGAGATAAGGTTTAGTGAAAGAGATTAGTAATTGATGAGACTCAATATTTCTAAGGGTACAGGTGCGTTTCTCGTATTCTTTTAAACAAAGGACAATGCAAAGTTGAAGATTTTGAGGAAAACTCGGGTAAAAGATTTCACTAGAGGAAGATTTAGTTCGTCTAGAAATTAAAAAGCGTACACCATATGGTTCATAGGACCTATGTGAAATATCTAAAGTGTGAACATCTGATATACGTTGGAAGGAAACAAGGCAAAGGAGCATAGTGAGTTTAGCTGATAACTGTTTAAGAGATAAATTACTGTTAGGGGGCCAAGATTCTAGGAAAGAAAGGACTAAATTGACATTTCAAAGTTCAGTATACCTGTAAGATGGTGGTCTAGACACTTTAATGCCTTTCATAAGTTTGCATATAAGTGGGTGTTTGCCAGTGGGAAAACCCTCTATATGATTATGAGATGCTGAAATTGATGACCTATAACAACTGATAGTTCTATAGGACTTGCCCTGTTGAAAGCATTCAGATAGGAAATTTATAATGACACTCAAATTTGAAGAAAAGGGATCCAGGTCCCATTCCAAGCACCAACGTGTCCAGATTTTCCAGCATGGTCTATAACATGATCTTCTACCGGGTGCCCAGGCCTCAGAAATGAGGATTTGAGCCAACTGTGAAAGGCCGTCGATAAGCCATTGATTGCCAATATTTGCCAAGCTATGAGATGTAGTTGGTTCTGAAGTAAGAGATCATGAGGTTTCCCTGTTGGGTCCCATAATAATTGGGGAAACTGAGCCAGATAGCGTGTGAAAGCTTTTGATTGTGAAAGATCCCGCTAGTAATTCCAAGCAATTGATATGTAGGTCTTTCTCTTCAAAAGACCATTTGCCCCCGGTGATGATGTCCCCGCATCGGGCTGCCCAGCCCGAATTGCTGGCACCGGATTCTGAGTTGTGGAGACATCCCGAATATCGCTCTCTCCCATTCCAGGCCTCCATGTGTTGAAGCTACCATGTGAGTTCTTCTCTTGCATCTATGGAAAGAGGGATCATGTCTGAGTAACTGAGACCCCTTCGAAGATGACGGATTTTCAGTTGTTGAAGAGCACGATAATGTAAAGGTGCTGGGAATATGGCTTGAATCGAAGATGATAGAAGACTGACTATACTTGCAAGCATTTTCAGAGAAATGATGTTCACTTGTAAAGTTAATTTGATTTCTCTGCAAATATTCTTCAGTTTGTTGCGAGGTAATTTGTCAAATTTAGGGAGTCTACAACAAACCCTAGGAATTCCAAAAACTGAGTTGGATGAGTCACTGATTTTTGCCAATTTATAATGAATCCTAGATTTGAGAGTGTATGGATCGTTAAATGGAGATGTTCTATAAGTGTATTGAAATTTTGAGACATAATCAACATATCGTCTAGATATATGATCATGCGTACTCCCCTGCTTCTTAGGAAAGAAAGCACATGTTTCATGATGTTCATGAAATACCATGGGGCTAAGGACAGGCAGAATGGAAGTGAATTGCCATGTGGTTTCTTTCCAAATGAATTGGAGCAGATGTTGTTGGTGTTTGCCGATGGGGATGGTCAGGTAAGCATCTTTTAGACCTAATTTGACCATCCAGTCTGACGGCATAAGAAGATCTCTGAGGAAGGGAATGCCCTCCATTTTGAAATGTCTGTAGAGTACAAACGTGTTTAGATCTTTCAACTTTATCACTTGTCGGACACCTGTATCTTTCTTGTGAACCAGAAAGATATTGCTTATGAAACCTGGAGTTAATAGTGGGGCTGGAATAAGAGCTCCTTTCTTTTGAAGTTCTAAAATTTCTAAATCTACCAGAAGAAAATCTTCCTTTGAGAAGTGGATAGAATGGGGAACTTTTAATTGATAAGGGTTGGAGTAAAATTCTATGTGGTAACCTTGGATAGTTGTAATACCCATTGGTCTGATGTAATTTGAGACCAGGCTTGGAAAAAATGGGTGAGTCTACCAACCACTTTTTTCCCGGGATTGGGAAGATACATACTTACCAGAGAAGGATCTGGAACGAGGAAGGTTTCTTGAAGTCTTGGATCTCCAGGTCCTACCACGTGGTGGGTAGAAGGTAGATTTTTGCCTGCTGTCTTGAGGATATGATCTCCTATTGTAGTATGATGGATCTTGGGAGTACCTGTGTTGGTCTCTAGAGAAACCTAAGGGTAGGCCAGGAAAGTGACCCCTACCTTTCCTGGCCCTGACAAAAACCTTATGGTTGAAATAAGATAACCAATCAGGTTGGATATCTTTACATAAATAGATAAATGACAATATTAAATAATTTTGAGAACTTTACACTATATTAGGTATTGACACTCTACTTCACAGTAAAGAATTGATAAAATAATCAATCCTGCATATTTGTGCAAAAATATATATAATTTATTAAAGTACAATATACTATATATATATAAAAGGTGTAAGCAACAATGATATGAAATGAGTGACCAGCAATTACAGGGTTAACCAAACCACAATTATCACCATGAGGATTACCAGCAATTACAGGGTTAAACACACATAGGTATATTCAGAGGTATTAGATAACAATAATTGCACTGAGCAGCATAGAAAAGGCTAATTGATCCTTACAATTAATAGAATACAGTTGGCAGCAGTATATATGAATACCCCTGCCCCAGAAACTGTATAAACTATGCTAAATGAGGTTTAAGGTATATTGTTAGGTGAATTAGCTTAAATATTAAGCTAGGTCCTCTGACAATTCCCTTATACCATATATATAATAATCTAATTTAGAGAATAACTGTAATAGAATCCCAGATTTAAATCACTATAATTTAATTATCTACCGATTACAAATATTGCATACTTTCTGAATAAAACATATAAATTGCAATTAATATAGTCAATCATAGATTATACCAAGAATATACTTAGAATCAATCCAATAATATACATCTAGACAGTATACCAACTTCATGCAACATATATCATAAACATGACTATGGCAATATTATGTAAAACCTATAGGCACTTCAAGGGTTAATCCACTTATTAAAATTTGATGCCACACACAAGCTAGCAACTTCTTTTTTCTAGTGAAAGTTTACAAGAAACTTTCACTCTACAAAAGGTAAGCCAAAACACACACAAAGAAATTCCAACAAACACCACAAACAGACAAATAGCAGTTAAAGGGTTAATAACCAAATTCAAAGAATTCCCCCAGATCAAATATTAGCTATTATAATCTTTCCAGAAACACAATATTCTAGAAATACATAAATTATATTAATTAATATACACAATAATAAATAAATCTCACTGCTATCACTATTTTATTATCTGTCTTGTAAAATATAATTAATTAATTAATTAATTTTGCTTAATTTCAGAATTACTAAACTAAATATAGCTTATTATAAAATTTGCTACATACAACTGGACAGGCTTATACTTAGCAAATTTATATAATTATCTTTCCTCAAATATCAAGGAAATATATGATTCTGAAATTTTGCAGAATTAAAATAAAAAATTATAATTACCAGGTCAATAAGTGTGGGTTCTCAGATTATCTTTGGCAGCTCAGCAAACAGGTCAGCAGGAATGGACCAGGAACCAAGAGGAAAAGCCCAGCCAAGACTCAAGAGGAAAAAGCACAGCCAAGACTCAAGAGGAAAAAGCCCTTTTCTACCAAAACCTTACTTTTTAAAGTAAAAGATTTTCTTATCAGAACTCCCCCCAACCTACTCTGGTTGGATAAAGATCCATCTCATATACAGTTACATCAGGCATATTATTATCATCATTTTTGGGAATTTCTCAAAACACTGGTAATAACGCTATTTACATCCACAAGATGGCCCTCTCTCTCCACATTAGAATTTTACATATGGCATATGTGTGATCTGTAGTGATATGTCAAGAGTTCATCACATTTCATGTACCTGTCATTCCTGGAATCTGTACTCCCAGCCTTTTATACAAGTTATGACCCAAAATCCCAGATGTTGTTATTTTCCCCCTAGTATAATTGTCTGGATTTTAGCCATAACTTACAATAAAGTGAGTCAACCATTTTCACTTCTCTAAAGTCTCACCATTAGTAGGGATAGAAACCTTGTAAGCAACCGAAGATAATTTATCAGTTATGATATATGGCCCTCTCCATGAAGGTAAGAATTTCTTCTCTCTTACCTGGTTTCTTGCAAAATTGTACAGATAATTGTACATGATCATTTACCTCATACTCACTTTTGATGGTCTTTAGGTCATAGTAAGTCTTATTACTTACCACTACTTTCTCCAGATTATTCTGTGCAAACGCAAATTCATGTTGTAAATGCTTGTGTAACTGGTCTATTTATTGGTCTGTTGTGGAGACATTAATTAGATTTTGATCAGACGTACAGTATAGCAAGTGCTGGGGTAGGACCATCTTTCTACCTGTCATTAATTCAAATGGTGACATTTTTGTGGCTGCCCTAGGAGTAGCCCGAATAGCCATGAGAACTAGGGGTAGTTTAAGATCCCAATCCTTACCTGGTTCCTTAACAAACTTCTTGAGAATGTTAACAATGGATTGATTATATCGCTCCACCCCACCACTTGATGCAGGATGGTAAGCAATATGTAATTTTACCCCCAATAGTTTCCATAGTTTGCTCATCACTTCGCTGGTGAAATGACTACTAGTGATGAGCGAGCATGCTCGGCCGAAGCTCGGTTCAGCTCGAGCATCGCTCTGCTCGGCACATGGCGGTACTCGTACGAGTACCGCATGTGCTCGCCCGCCATGTTCGGGTCTCCTCCCCGCACGTTTCGCGGCTGCTGCGCAGCCAATAAACGTGCGGGGAGGCTCTGACATCAGTGTAATGCCAGCAGCCATGTTGGCTGCTGGCATTACACTGATTGGCTGGCCAGAACCCGTGATCGGGTGCTGTATAGCACCCGACGCGCGAGTTCGGCTCATTCTTAGCCAGGGAGAGATGCGATCAGGCAGGGAATGTCAGTGTAGGGAGAATAAAATTGTTGGAACTCTTTCAAGACCCAAAAGTCCTTTTTAGGACTGTTGTGTGTGGGGGCAGCATTTATATTTTGTTTGGGGGGGCACAATTTCCTTTTTTTTGTGGGGGGGATATTAGTAAGGTGACATATAATACTAGATGCACAGGAAGTCAGTGTAGGGAGAATAAAATTGTTGAAACTCTTTCAAGACCCAAAAGTCCTTTTTTAGGACTGTTGTGTGTGGGGGCAGCATTTAATTTTTTTGGGGGGTGGCAGAATTTCATTTTTTTGTGGGGGGGGACATGTTCTAAGGTGACATTGTACTAGGTGCACAGGGACAAATATTTCACAGTGCAGTGACAAGCTGACATATTCTGTTAGGTGCACAGGGCCAATGATTTTACAACGCAGCGACAAAAAGGGCCATTTTAAACGTGTGCCTAGCCATAGATTATTGTCACATTCTGTTTAGTGTGCAAATTCACAAATTAACGTCACATATTCCGTTCACTATGCCTAGCCGCAGATTAGCGTCACATTCTGTTTCGTGTGCCTAGCCGCAGATTAGCGTCACATTCTGTTTCGTGTGCCTAGCCGCAGATTAGCGTCACATATTGTTTAGTGTGCCTAGCCGCAGATTAACGTCACATATTGTTTACTGTGCCTAGCCGCAGATTAGCATCACATATTGTTTAGTGTGCAAATTCACAAATTAACGTCACATATTGTTTAGTGTGCAAATTCACAAATTAACGTCACATATTCTGTTCACTGTGCCTAGCCGCAGATTAGCGTCACATTCTGTTTCGTGTGCCTAGCCGCAGATTAGCGTCACATATTGTTTAGTGTGCCTAGCCGCAGATTAACGTCACATATTGTTTAGTGTGCCTAGCCGCAGATTAGCGTCACATATTGTTTAGTGTGCAAATTCACAAATTAACGTCACATATTGTTTAGTGTGCAAATTCACAAATTAACGTCACATATTCCGTTCACTGTGCCTAGCCGTAGATTAGCGTCACATTCTGTTTCGCGTGCCTAGCCGCAGATTAGCGTCACATTCTGTTTCGTGTGCCTAGCCGCAGATTAGCGTCACATATTGTTTAGTGTGCCTAGCCGCAGATTAGCGTCACATTCTGTTTCGTGTGCCTAGCCGCAGATTACCGGCATATATTCCGTTTAATATAAAGAAGGCGGGTAAAAAGGGAAGGGGAAGTGGACGTGATCCTGATAGTTCAGGGCGCGGGTCAGGACGCGTAGAAACTGTGCCTGGTGCCAGAGCACAAGAAAGAAAGACATCCACCATACCTAGCTTCATGTGTAATTTTACAGGGCGTCGCAGGACATCACTCTCGAGGTCAGACCACTGCGAACAGGTGGTCGGTTGGATTTCATCTGATACTGCTTCCAGTCGGTTAAGCACCACCCTGTCTTCCACCAAGTCCACTCTCACTAGCCAAGAGTCTGGTCAACATAATCCTCACCCTGATCATCCTTCCTCCCACCATAGAGGGTCTGGCCAAAGAAGTGATCCCACACTGGGATATAGTGAGGAGCTCGTCTCATCACCAATCCTTGATTTGAACCTCTCTCCAAGCACGCTTGCAGAGGAACATGAGATCTTGTGCCCTGATTCACAACCTCTAGAGGGTACCCAATCACAAGAAGATGACAGAGGGGAACGGCATTTAAGGTCAAAGGAAGTGGATGATGATGATGAGACACAGTTGCCATCAAATCAACCACAATTACTGTCTCAAGACCTTGATGAGGAGGATGATACACAGTTGTCAATGACTGAGGATGTGGTGGGATCAAGAAATGATGAGGATGATACACAGTTGTCAATGACTGAGGATGTGGTGGGATCAAGAAATGAGGAGGATGATCAGAGTGAGGAAGTGGAGGAGGACTTGGTGGACGATGAGGTCACTGACCCCACCTGGGAAGGTGGAAAGCCGAGCGATGACAGCAGTCCTGAGGGTGAGCCATCTGCAGCACCGCAACAGGCTGGAAGAGGCAGTGGTGTGGCTAAAGAAAGAAGGCGGACCGCACCAAACCGGCCCGCAAATGTTCCACGGAGCACCCCCTTGCGTAAATCTCCCTTGCTAAGGGCTAGGTGTTCCGCGGTATGGCGTTTTTTTAAAGAAAGTGCGGACGACAAAAGAATTGTAGTTTGCAACCTGTGCCACACCAGAATGAGCCGAGGCATGAACACTAGCAACCTCACCACCACCAGCATGATCCGACACATGGCATCCAAGCACCGTAATAAGTGGGAGGAACGCCCGGATCGCCAATCTGTGTCTGCAGGCCACACCACTGCCTCCTCTTCCCCTGTTTTCGGTGCCGGCCAATCGCCTGTCGAAGGCGCAGGCCCGCATACCTCCCGCCCTGCACCTGTACCATCTGAAGCACCATCAGCGACCACATCCACTTCCCTGTCCCAGCGCAGCGTCCAAATGTCGTTACCCCAGGCATTTGAGCGCAAGCGAAAATACCCAGCCACCCACCCACAGGCCATAGCACTAACCTCACACCTTTCCAAATTACTGGCCATCGAAATGCTGCCATTTAGGCTTGTGGACACTGAGTCCTTCCGCAGCCTGATGGCAGCAGCTGTCCCTCGGTACGCAGTCCCCAGCCGCCACTACTTTTCCCGGTGTGCCGTCCCCGCCTTACACCACCATGTGTCCCTTAACATCACCCGTGCCCTGACCAACGCAGTTACTGGGAAGGTCCACTTAACGACTGACACATGGACAAGTGCTTGTGGCCAGGGACGCTACATTTCCCTGACGGCACACTGGGTGAATGTCGTGGAGGCTGGGAGCGACTCTGACCCTGGGATGGCACAGGTGCTACCCACGCCGAGGATTGCGGGCCCTACCTCCATCAGGGTTTCTGCCAGCACCTACGTTATTGGCTCCTCCTCCTCCTCCTCCGTTTCCACCTCCGAATTCTCTGCGGGCAGCGCCACTCACCCATCAGCCGGTAGCTGGAAGCAGTGTAGCACTGCAGTGGGGAAGCGTATATATATATATATATATACAGGGCTTAAAATTGGAAGTCCTTTGCTACTAGCCAGACCTGAAAAGTTACTCACCACTGCAAGCCATTACATACCCACCAGGGCTGAATTTGTACTCGCCAGGGCTAAATTTTCACTCGCCATTGACTAGTGGCGAGTGGAAATTTTGAGCCCGGTGTGTGTGTGTGTATATATATATATATATATATATATAAATCATCATAGTAGAAAAGCACTCACAGTTGACTTCATAGGCAGAAAATATTTGAAGTTTATTTAGACCAACGTTTCGGCCAACCTCTGTGGCCTTTGTCAAGGTTACACAACAATGAAACAGATATCCCTTAAATACCCAAGTTAAAACTGGCGCCAAAATTAGCGTCAGGTGAAATCACCGTGAAGACTGAAAACCCTATACCAAAATGTGAAAATAAAACACATGAATTGTACAATACATATGCATACAGATCGCCGAACACTACTTCCAACGATCCTAGCGCATAATATATGCACAAGATAAATCTAAAATGACCAATGGCCTAAAAGGGTCAAAGGTTGTAATCCCCGCTCGGACACATCAAATCTATAGACCAATACTGGTTCTGTGTCTATCAGCGCGTGAAACGGCTAGATAGAGACATAGTGAACACTTAAAAGAGTGCAATATAATAACCAAGATGTTGCAAAAATAAAGACATCGCTACATAGCATCGTCCACGCATCCCATTAGACATCGGTACAGTGATATGATATATACAGTGATGTGATATATATGATTTAAAGATCAGTAATGAATCATAATGTGCATGGGCATATACATGTGTTAGACTAGGGTGCCATAGTAAATGCACCACAGTCCATACAAAACATTAAACACTACAACTGCCTCACATTAGCGTGCTATATATTCGGGTGACAGAGAGCGTTAGAGATTCACTCATGACAAGTTCTTAACTGAAAACTGATCAATATCTTAAAGTGATGTATATGAATGAACATGAGAAAAAAGTATATATATACCTCCTACGATTTTTCATAAGTCAGCCAACCCACATTCACTGCGATACGTGTGTGTCGTTACTGTCACATGACTCATGATAATACAAAACTAACAGAATAGTGTACAACATTAAGCATGCAAGTCTGCAAAAAACTCCACAGATGCAAAGCACAGAAAGATGGATGAGATCTTTAAAATAATGCGTTATTCATCAAGAGTTCTTGACCAGACCTGCATTGGCAAACGAAAAGCTTCATATGCCAAATAGTATGTAACTCATTGTCATGAAGAAGGGACATATCAGAAAATGCAGACAAAGCCAAGTCGCAATACATCTATCTCTTACGATCCCAAAATGTTGTAATGCTTACATACAACAGCACCTATCAATGAATTAAATGACAGTAATGAATAGTTACATTCCCCACACCTATATGGTAACAAGGAATATTGTAACACAGTATAGTCAGACATGCCACTAAGCCGCTATCCGGGACACACCGCTCAGTGTACAAGAATCGGCTGTCGCTTGTCAAGGTGTTCAAAAGGTGTACAAAAATGAGATCACAAAGTTACATATTACATTAAAAAGGAAAACATAGTATGTTCAATTGCGCTGATCAAGAGTTAAACAATGATGTCATGTAGATACAGATGCACACATTGTCCATAGTACATCTATTATGATACCGTATGATACAAAACAAAATATAATCAATGTTCATACATTATAACCACTGTATGTGGTAACTCCACAAGCACATGCGGGCAAGATTAAGTTTTAAATACAGGATATGTCTCCTTCATTGATATAGTCAGCATAATGGAAATCCGGCAGTCAACCATGTATGTGGTCACTTGTATGTTTAGAGGAAAAATGGCACATTCTATAGTGACTTCTAAGATTGAAAGATATCCCAAGTTGTAGTGATCTTAGTCATTGGTTAACATAGAGAATTATCATACTCCGGAGCTTGCTATTTCAAAATGTGCTAGTATTTATATAGCTCAGATGGTTTAGAGAGCAAGGATCTCCCTATGATTTCTCAATCGATCGTAATTATATCAAATATAAATAAAAATGATATTGATGAGCACATACATACCTAAAACTGCTTCCTATTATGTCTAGTATGAACCAAATAATACCCTAACCGGGTGTGACACGACGTGGATGAACTCTAAGGGAAGCGCCTTCCAAGTTCAAATCGATCCCCAGGTTAGCTTTGGGTGCCAGCTGGTAGACCAGCAGTGAGAACTATTGCCACCTTGAGACTAGCTCCAGAGGAATATATTCCACTTCCAATGTCCGCTGTCTGCATGGGCATAAAAATCTCCTCCTATTCATACATAGGAAAAATCGCTGTATATGTCTTAGAAAGCTGGAAGTGTCTTGTGTCATCTAGACTGGTTGCAGTGGCATGTGTGCTCATCTTCCATGTCTCCAAAGGATAACTAATCAGAAAAAGCAAGCGTAAGATAACATTTCATTAAGTCCTTTGGGAGCTTGTGTTTGTAATCTGCGAATCCATCTGAATTCCTTTTGATGAAGGAGTTTTATCCGGTCACCGCCTCTCGGTAGAGGAGGCACATGATCAAATGCCATACATTTTAGACTTGAAGGTGGATGTTTGTAGTCCAACCAATGTCTGGCTACAGGTTTGTCGCTCTTCTGTTCAGCTAGGGCTTTCAATATTGTAGCCCTGTGGTTTGCCATTCTCTCTTTTAACATCGTGGTAGTTAGCCCTATGTATAATTTATTGCACGGGCATCTGATGTAATAAATGATATAACTGGAAGAGCATGTAAGTCTGTATTTTATGTTAATAATTCTTCCATCAGTTGGATTATTAAAATGTGCTCCAGTAATCAAACTCCGGCATGTGATACAGTCTGGACATCTATAACACCCTAATTTAGGTTGTGAGAGCCATGATTTAGTATCTTTTATATAGCAATGAGTAGGATCAGTTTTCACCAATAAGTCTCTCAGATTTGGACCTTTTTTGTAACAAATAAGAGGTGGGTTTTTGCAAATCCTTGGTAACGTGGGGTCTGTGGATAAAATGTTCCAATATTGTTTGACTGCTGTAGTTATCCTAGTTGTAGCAGTGGTGTATGTTATAGGAAACACTATTCTTTCCAGTGGTTGTTGTATCTTTCTTTTGTTTAGTAAATCTTTTTGTGTGAGCTTTAACGCTCTTTGTCTTTGCCTTTGTAATTCAGCGATACTGTATCCACGATCTTGTAAACGTAGTACTAAATCATCAATTTGTTGTAATGCCTTGTTACAGTCTGTATTGTTCCTAATTATTCTGATCATCTGGGAGTAAGGTAAGGATCTCATGGTATGTTGTGGATGAAAGCTGTTCCTATGTAAAAGAGTATTCCTATCAGTGGGTTTCTTGAAATTTGTCGAGCAAACACGTTGATCCGCAATCCATAAAGAAACATCCAAAAATTCAATCGACTTTTCACTGATGGTATGTGTAAAGCGAATGGGTGATGGGAGAGAATTGATGTGTTTGAAGAAATCTTGGAATTCTTCTAAACTGCCCTTCCAAAGTATTAAAACATCATCAATGAAACGAAAATACTTAAATATGAAAGTTTTAAATGGTTCCAAAATATGGTCCTCTTCATATTTATACATGTAGCAATTTGCGTAGGCAGGGGCTACATTACTCCCCATTGCTGTCCCTGATATTTGTCTGTAATATGTATTTTCAAACTTAAAAAAATTAAGTGTGAGACAGAGTCTTAATATCTCCAATAAAAATTCAACCGGTGGACGATTATCATCAGGATGTAGTGATAACAGACATTTCGTGGCTTCAAGACCTTCTTTCAAAGGGATGACAGTATATAGACTGCTGACATCCATGGTTACCAGTTTGATATTCTCTGGTAGGGTATCTATTGCTTGTAACTTCAGTAATAAGTCAGTAGTATCCCTGATGTAACTGGGTATATAGGGAAGTAACGGTTGAAGAAAAAAATCCACAAAACAAGCTAGAGGTTGCAATAATGAATCTCTAGCCGAGATAATCGGTCTACCTGGTGGGTGACTCGTACTTTTATGAATTTTTGGAAGCGTGTACAAAATTGGGCATTTGGGAAATTGTGTAGTAAGATATTTGTAAGTGGGAACATCTATCCATTTGTCCTTTTTAGCTTTGGTGAGTATGTGATCAATAATTCGTTTGTCGTTAAACGTAGGGTCTTGCGCTAAAGGTTGGTATGTATTACTGTCAGATAATTGAGATAAAATCTCAGTCCGATAGTATGCATAGTCTAAGAGTACGATGGCTCCCCCCTTGTCAGCTGGACGGATAATTAGATCAGGGTCAGTGGCTAATGTATGTATTGCTTCCCATTCCGTTTTGGTGACATTAGTTCTTTGATTAATGTTACTGTTTATTTCATCATTTTTATTTTCCATTAAGCGTGTAAATGTTTTAATGGATGGATGTGTGTTGATAGGGTCAAATGTGCTCCTTGGTTTAAAAGGAGGGCTCTCTATTTCTAAGCTTTCTTTATAGAAATCCTTAAGTTTCAGATTCCTTTGGAATTTATGTAATTCTATGTCAAATTGGATGGGATCATGTTTAACCGTAGGAACAAAGGTGAGTCCTTTAGACAAGACAGACATTTCAATGGGAGTTAATAAATGGTGACTTAAGTTAAATATTATTTGTTCTTTATGTTCCCCTTGTTGCTTCGACCTCTGCCTCCTCCTACCGCCCCTTCTAGTATGTGATCTTCTCTTGTGGTGGCGGACTGTGATCGTGTTGTCACCCCTAAAAAATTAGTGTTAGAATTATTATCTGTAAGATTACTCTCGCTGTCAGAGGTGGAGGATGCTGCAGAAGTAATGTCCACTATGTCCACTGTACGTGTATAAGTCCTTGGTCTGTTTGTACGTCTTGTGTAAGGTTTGCGTTTGTATTGTGTACCTATGAGCCAACGATAAACTCGATTATTGGTGTAATCTGATTCAACCTTTTCTACCTTTCTTTGTTTGTATTTATGTAAATCTTCTTGATATGTATTAAGTTGTTTATCAAGTTTCTCTATCCAGTTAGTTTGTTTGTCAGATGTCAAAGTTTCCTTGTATTTGAGTTCAAATGTTTGTAGTTCAGCATTAGTCACCCCCAGTTCTCTCTTTATTTCCTCAATTACTAAGATCATTAAATCCAATGAGCACTTATTCAAAATCCCACACCATTTTTTACAAAATTCTATGTTGTTACGTCCAATGGTAGGGATATTAGATATGCAAAATCCTCTGGGGATATGCTTCAATCTATAGTAGTCCGATAAATAGATTCCATGTAAGTTAAGGTCAATGCTGCTTTTGGATAATCTCAGTATGGTTTGAAAAATGTCTTTAGAATTAAGTACAGTAGGTCGATTGGTTGCACAATTTCCCAAATGCCCAATTTTGTACACGCTTCCAAAAATTCATAAAAGTACGAGTCACCCACCAGGTAGACCGATTATCTCGGCTAGAGATTCATTATTGCAACCTCTAGCTTGTTTTGTGGATTTTTTTCTTCAACCGTTACTTCCCTATATACCCAGTTACATCAGGGATACTACTGACTTATTACTGAAGTTACAAGCAATAGATACCCTACCAGAGAATATCAAACTGGTAACCATGGATGTCAGCAGTCTATATACTGTCATCCCTTTGAAAGAAGGTCTTGAAGCCACGAAATGTCTGTTATCACTACATCCTGATGATAATCGTCCACCGGTTGAATTTTTATTGGAGATATTAAGACTCTGTCTCACACTTAATTTTTTTAAGTTTGAAAATACATATTACAGACAAATATCAGGGACAGCAATGGGGAGTAATGTAGCCCCTGCCTACGCAAATTGCTACATGTATAAATATGAAGAGGACCATATTTTGGAACCATTTAAAACTTTCATATTTAAGTATTTTCGTTTCATTGATGATGTTTTAATACTTTGGAAGGGCAGTTTAGAAGAATTCCAAGATTTCTTCAAACACATCAATTCTCTCCCATCACCCATTCGCTTTACACATACCATCAGTGAAAAGTCGATTGAATTTTTGGATGTTTCTTTATGGATTGCGGATCAACGTGTTTGCTCGACAAATTTCAAGAAACCCACTGATAGGAATACTCTTTTACATAGGAACAGCTTTCATCCACAACATACCATGAGATCCTTACCTTACTCCCAGATGATCAGAATAATTAGGAACAATACAGACTGTAACAAGGCATTACAACAAATTGATGATTTAGTACTACGTTTACAAGATCGTGGATACAGTATCGCTGAATTACAAAGGCAAAGACAAAGAGCGTTAAAGCTCACACAAAAAGATTTACTAAACAAAAGAAAGATACAACAACCACTGGAAAGAATAGTGTTTCCTATAACATACACCACTGCTACAACTAGGATAACTACAGCAGTCAAACAATATTGGAACATTTTATCCACAGACCCCACGTTACCAAGGATTTGCAAAAACCCACCTCTTATTTGTTACAAAAAAGGTCCAAATCTGAGAGACTTATTGGTGAAAACTGATCCTACTCATTGCTATATAAAAGATACTAAATCATGGCTCTCACAACCTAAATTAGGGTGTTATAGATGTCCAGACTGTATCACATGCCGGAGTTTGATTACTGGAGCACATTTTAATAATCCAACTGATGGAAGAATTATTAACATAAAATACAGACTTACATGCTCTTCCAGTTATATCATTTATTACATCAGATGCCCGTGCAATAAATTATACATAGGGCTAACTACCACGATGTTAAAAGAGAGAATGGCAAACCACAGGGCTACAATATTGAAAGCCCTAGCTGAACAGAAGAGCGACAAACCTGTAGCCAGACATTGGTTGGACTACAAACATCCACCTTCAAGTCTAAAATGTATGGCATTTGATCATGTGCCTCCTCTACCGAGAGGCGGTGACCGGATAAAACTCCTTCATCAAAAGGAATTCAGATGGATTCGCAGATTACAAACACAAGCTCCCAAAGGACTTAATGAAATGTTATCTTACGCTTGCTTTTTCTGATTAGTTATCCTTTGGAGACATGGAAGATGAGCACACATGCCACTGCAACCAGTCTAGATGACACAAGACACTTCCAGCTTTCTAAGACATATACAGCGATTTTTCCTATGTATGAATAGGAGGAGATTTTTATGCCCATGCAGACAGCGGACATTGGAAGTGGAATATATTCCTCTGGAGCTAGTCTCAAGGTGGCAATAGTTCTCACTGCTGGTCTACCAGCTGGCACCCAAAGCTAACCTGGGGATCGATTTGAACTTGGAAGGCGCTTCCCTTAGAGTTCATCCACGTCGTGTCACACCCGGTTAGGGTATTATTTGGTTCATACTAGACATAATAGGAAGCAGTTTTAGGTATGTATGTGCTCATCAATATCATTTTTATTTATATTTGATATAATTACGATCGATTGAGAAATCATAGGGAGATCCTTGCTCTCTAAACCATCTGAGCTATATAAATACTAGCACATTTTGAAATAGCAAGCTCCGGAGTATGATAATTCTCTATGTTAACCAATGACTAAGATCACTACAACTTGGGATATCTTTCAATCTTAGAAGTCACTATAGAATGTGCCATTTTTCCTCTAAACATACAAGTGACCACATACATGGTTGACTGCCGGATTTCCATTATGCTGACTATATCAATGAAGGAGACATATCCTGTATTTAAAACTTAATCTTGCCCGCATGTGCTTGTGGAGTTACCACATACAGTGGTTATAATGTATGAACATTGATTATATTTTGTTTTGTATCATACGGTATCATAATAGATGTACTATGGACAATGTGTGCATCTGTATCTACATGACATCATTGTTTAACTCTTGATCAGCGCAATTGAACATACTATGTTTTCCTTTTTAATGTAATATGTAACTTTGTGATCTCATTTTTGTACACCTTTTGAACACCTTGACAAGCGACAGCCGATTCTTGTACACTGAGCGGTGTGTCCCGGATAGCGGCTTAGTGGCATGTCTGACTATACTGTGTTACAATATTCCTTGTTACCATATAGGTGTGGGGAATGTAACTATTCATTACTGTCATTTAATTCATTGATAGGTGCTGTTGTATGTAAGCATTACAACATTTTGGGATCGTAAGAGATAGATGTATTGCGACTTGGCTTTGTCTGCATTTTCTGATATGTCCCTTCTTCATGACAATGAGTTACATACTATTTGGCATATGAAGCTTTTCGTTTGCCAATGCAGGTCTGGTCAAGAACTCTTGATGAATAACGCATTATTTTAAAGATCTCATCCATCTTTCTGTGCTTTGCATCTGTGGAGTTTTTTGCAGACTTGCATGCTTAATGTTGTACACTATTCTGTTAGTTTTGTATTATCATGAGTCATGTGACAGTAACGACACACACGTATCGCAGTGAATGTGGGTTGGCTGACTTATGAAAAATCGTAGGAGGTATATATATACTTTTTTCTCATGTTCATTCATATACATCACTTTAAGATATTGATCAGTTTTCAGTTAAGAACTTGTCATGAGTGAATCTCTAACGCTCTCTGTCACCCGAATATATAGCACGCTAATGTGAGGCAGTTGTAGTGTTTAATGTTTTGTATGGACTGTGGTGCATTTACTATGGCACCCTAGTCTAACACATGTATATGCCCATGCACATTATGATTCATTACTGATCTTTAAATCATATATATCACATCACTGTATATATCATATCACTGTACCGATGTCTAATGGGATGCGTGGACGATGCTATGTAGCGATGTCTTTATTTTTGCAACATCTTGGTTATTATATTGCACTCTTTTAAGTGTTCACTATGTCTCTATCTAGCCGTTTCACGCGCTGATAGACACAGAACCAGTATTGGTCTATAGATTTGATGTGTCCGAGCGGGGATTACAACCTTTGACCCTTTTAGGCCATTGGTCATTTTAGATTTATCTTGTGCATATATTATGCGCTAGGATCGTTGGAAGTAGTGTTCGGCGATCTGTATGCATATGTATTGTACAATTCATGTGTTTTATTTTCACATTTTGGTATAGGGTTTTCAGTCTTCACGGTGATTTCACCTGACGCTAATTTTGGCGCCAGTTTTAACTTGGGTATTTAAGGGATATCTGTTTCATTGTTGTGTAACCTTGACAAAGGCCACAGAGGTTGGCCGAAACGTTGGTCTAAATAAACTTCAAATATTTTCTGCCTATGAAGTCAACTGTGAGTGCTTTTCTACTATGATGATTTACATATGAAATTTTTCCTTGGATCAGCACCCAGACGTTACTAAGGACATATAACAGTGAGTGCCACCATATTCTACATTTATATATATATATATATATATATATATATATATATCTCCTATATAATAATTCGCTAGGATACTTGTCAGAAGCCGTCATGTGCAGTAGAGACTGCTGGAACCCACAGAATGCTGGGAGTTCTGCACTGGGAGCATTCTGTGCTTTCAGGCAGTTTCTACAGCGCATGACTAAGTCGGTCGCAGGACGCAGAGCAGGACCAGCCTCTTAACCCTTTGAGTACCAGAGGGGTACCCCTCTGGCACTCAAAGGGTTAACATCACCTGGACCTTGGCCCGTGTACACGGGCTTTTACACTAGTGTATATATATATATATATATATATATATATATATATACCAAACTTTAATCAACCAGCAACTGCAAGGTTAAGTTCAAATAAATCAGTGTTTAATGTGGTGTGTCAATGTTTCAGTGCAGCCATGTTCACTTTCATCAGCACATGGCTGCACTGAAATGTTGACACTCCACATTAAACACTGTTTTATTTGAACTTAACCCTGCAGGTGCTGGTTGATTTCATCCTTTTGGTACACTTATGAGGATTCCATTCAACTTCAGCACCCAGATTGTCTCTGTTTAAAGGGGATGTATCACCTTACCAAAAGTTTCCCTTAATCTGTTTGTTTTAGATAATGTAACAGTGCTGTGTTGTTGTTTTTTTTAAAAAAAAATGCTATAGAATTGCAGTTTGAGAGATTTATTTTTCCCCCTTGATGTCTTCTCCTCATTCTGACCAGCAAGACTCTTGCCGATGAGAATACAGGAGAGATCCTCCTCTACGCTGGTCTGTCTGTAAACTGCAGCACTATCATTGGCTAGATCTCAATCTCTGCCAAAAAAAGTGCTGCACCTTACAGACAGACCAGCGTGGAGGAGGATCTCTCCTGTATTCTCATCGGCAAGAGTCTTGACAATCAGAATGAGGAGAAGACATCAAGGGGGAAAAAAGAAATCTCTCATTTCTATAGCGTTTAAAAAAACACAGCATTGTTACAATATCTAAAACAAAGGGAAACTTTTGGTAAGGTGATACATCACCTTTAAGTGAGAGTGCTGCCATATATATATATATATATATATATATATATATATATATATATATATATATATATATATATATATATATATAAATTCTTTATTGCTATGGTGGTAGCATATAACTCTGTATTGTCTTATGGTGACATCTAACTATATTGCTCTGGTGGTGGCATATAACTCTTTTTATTGCTCTGGTGGTGGTGACATATAACTCTGTATTGTCTTATGGTGACATCTAACTGTATTGCTCTGGTGGTGGCATATAACACTTTTTATTGCTCTGATGGTGGTGACATATAACTCTGTGTTGCTCTGGTGGTGACATATAACTGCATTGCTGTGCTGGTGACATATAAATGAATTACTCTGGTGTGACATATAACTGTATTGAGCTGGTGGTGACATAGGGCACACGGGCTTACAGTGCAGCCCTGGCTTTATCAACTTGCAACATTGAGTGGTTCTGCACCTTTTGTGAGAAAATGTACTCTACATAAGAGAATACAGTTTGACCCATTATGCAATTCTGATTTAACCCCTTCGCGACACAGGACGTACATGTACGTCCTGTGTGGCTGTCACTTAGTGACAGAGGACGTACATGTACGTCCCGGAAATCCGGCTCCCCGCGCGGCTGCACGCCGTTCGGGGACTCCGGATTCTTTTTAAAAAAATGTTAGACGGGCGTTAAGTGACGGCCGCGTCTGCACGCGGCCGTCACTAAGGGGTTAAATGATATTTTCATTTAAATCTAGATTGCATTAATGGGTCAAACTGTATTCTCTTAAAGGTAGAGTAATCTCTTTTCTATATGTAATAATTACATGACTTGTATATGTATGTAAAAAAATTGCATGCTCTGAGATTCAGGGCCTCTGTTGAATGGTATGTGATCCATTTGGAATGTTGGGAGGTGTGAAAAAGTAATGTGACAAAGGCCCAACACAATGCAACTCATTACTCTGGGGACACTGACAGTCTGTGTTATTTGTCTTTTTCTGTTAAAAGAATATTTCAGGTGTCAGGTAAATCTGAGGTTCAGGGCCTCTGTTGAATGTAGAGCTATTGACCTGAAGCTGTTGTTGGACTACAATTTTTCTCATTCTCAGCCATCCAACTGTACTTGAGGATGATTGAAGTTGTAGTTTAACATGAGCTGGAGTATGACAACTTGCCCACCCCTGGTCTAGACATATGGCAAGAGTAGCAATAATGTGTCATTACTGAGGCCAAACTGCTACAACACAGCTGGAGGGTCACAGGTTGCCCGCAGGTTTTGTATGCTGATTTACCCTCTTGCCTAAATAATGTGAAATCTGTGGCCCTTCAACTGTTGTTGGACTACAACTCCAATCATCTTCGGATGATACTTGTGTTAGTTCACAACATTAATGAAAGTTATGAACTCAGCAGAAGGGGGTGGAGTGGGACGGAGGGCTGGAGCGATAGTGGAAATGGGCCACTTGATTAAATTTGCCCCCCAGGCCAAATGTTGCCAGCCCTCCCCTGCTCACCCTGAATAAAACTCTGAAAGCTCTGTAATGCTCAAACAGTAGCCAATAAAGCTTTCTCACAGTCATTGAATTTGATTTCCATGAAGCAATAACCTTATTCAGGTTGTCCTGCTTTTGATACAAAACACCACTAGCACTAAGATTAGTGAATCCTGTCTCAAGAAAAAATCATTAAAAGAGGTGGGGTATAAGTGGGTGGGGCATAAAGGGGCAGTACACAAGGGGCAGAGCCAAGGGGCGGGCAAAATTAGGTTTTGCCTAGGGTGGCAAAAATCCTTGAACCAGCCTGGACCTAATGACAGCAGTGCTAGATGGTGTGGTGGTAATTGCCACTTGTGACATTCTGGAATTTAATTGTTACTTCTGTAATTAATGCCACTAAGTCATCTAATCAGCAGGAGAATTAGGCTGCTACACTGATTATCAGCACTGATATAAGACAGGCAGTGGTACAATTATGCTTCTACTTTCCACTATCCCTCTACTTCAGGTGCATTAAAAGAGAAGAGTTTGGCCAATTATACTTCTTCTCCTGCACCTCCTCTAAATCATGGGTGTGGTAGAATACTAATGTTTCCCTTTAGAGCAGGAAGGGCCTGTGCCTTTCATCCACAATGACAATTGTGTGCACAAGGAAACATTGTGAAATAGGAGAACTGGGAAGTACCACAGCAATTTACACATCTGCTCTCATATTAAGCAAGAAACCAAGTACTGCTGTTTCTTTGGCCTTTTTCCACTCCACTAAGGACATATGATGTCAACATACTAGACTTAATAAAAATAATGAATCCACCCTGCCACCAGCTTAGCATAGTCAGAGGAATGGAATGTCTGCAGATGCTCTGTGATAACCTCAATTACTCTCCATCACACTGCCATGTGTGGTAAGTGCACCACACAATGTGCAATGGGTGGACATGGCCTGTCAGACCTTTACATCTACAGTCTCTCTAACAGCTGACGGAGGAGGTAACAGAGACAAATGTAGCATGTAAGAGAAGGAGGAAAAAAACATTGGGGGTGCTGGGATAGGGACAGTGGATACATTTTTCTGCACATGAACTCAGCACAAGAAGAAAATGATGTGTAAGGTGTTATACTCATTATTGAATTTCTCTTCTCTTACTCAGTTATTTTGTCCCCTTTCTTTTTGCCCCGGGGAGGCACAGGGTGAATAGTGACAACATATTTCAGTTTCTTTTTGGGGGTTTAGATTTCACATGCTTAACATAAATGTTGTGGTGTCTGTGTTGCATGTGCTTTATGAGGGCAGATGTGCCAAGGTGTGTTCTCTTCTTTCCACTTTTAATTACCTTATCACAAATTGTGCACAGTGCCATAACTGATGACTGCACTGTGCCTGCCCCAAGGGAAATACTCCCACACCCTTGATTTCATTAATTGGAGAGATGCAGAAGAATGGCCTTCTTCCTCTCCAGAATCACCTTCACTGGCTGAGGCCGGTGATGCTGCTGCTGCCTCAGCATCAGCACTAGAGCTAGGACCGGGAGTAAAGTAGAACCTGCCCCATATCACTGCTTTCTGAACCCATTAGCATGGGGGTCATGGTATGCCACAACAATACACAAGTAACTGTATCAGCACAAGTTAGTAAAAATTCACAGAATTTTATTGCCAAGAATTTAAAAACTTGATAGAAGCAAAACTGGAACAACACAGCATAATATCCTGCAACACCTTAAGCGTTTTGGGCCATAGTTATAATCATAGGTATGAATGCCAGGAAGGTGAATGGTATTTAAAACACATAAACCCCTCCTATCACCTGCAAATAGGTATAGAAATATATTTATATCGAAAATACACTTGAATAAAAACAAAGGATAATACTGATATAATTATTATAACAATCTAGGTACTTGGAAAAACCAGCAAAACCAATCAATCATAGACAAAGTAATTCTAAATTTAAAGATATGGGCCTTTCTGCAAATGACCGAACACCCTATCGGCTGCTACAAAAACTATGCATACATATAAAGAAAAAGTTTTTCAAAAGATGGAAAAAAGGGAGAATAAAATCAATCAAAAAACTCAAATGCCATTTACAATTCAACCCATCAGGTAATGTGGTCATCAACTGGTGAATCCAGAAAGTCTCTCTATGGTTCAAAAGGGCCAATAAATCTCCACCCCTGATTGGTTTCTAAACCCTTTTGATAACCTGGAACATAAAGTGGCTCAAATCTGATTTGTGGGTCATAAAATGGCTTACTGCTGGTGACCTAAGGTTGGTGACCTAAAGTCTCTCTTTTCTATGGAATTAAAATGTTATTTAATCTGTTCTTGTAGTGGGCGAGTAGTCCTACAACATATTGTTTAGAACAATATGTGCAAGTGTTCAAGTAAACCACAAATGTGGTGGACAATTAATGAAATGTTTTATAGCTTATTCCCTAGAAGTTACACTACCAATGAAAGTCATGACATGCACCACATTGACATTTCTTTGTGGAATCCTGTAACACTTACTAGGATTACTAGTTTTTGACTACTTGAAGAAGCTAGGTGACAATTGTCTTCCAATAGTAGGAGCTCGTCTAGTGGTGAACCTACATCCATCTTTCAGGACCTCTCTTAGAATGTCAGCCTCATATAAAATGGGCAAAAGGCCTTTTATGACTTTACAGATCTGATTGCATTGCAACTGCAATCTGTATCAAAAGTAACGGGCGAATCCCTTTGTAATTTTTTTTAATTTTTCTGAACGATTTGCGGATAAGTTCACTCCTCTGATACTTAGTGTCAGCTTCAATATTTGCCCTTGAAACCTGTGTTTCTGAGTAACCTTGTTCCAGCAACAGTTCATGGTTATCGGCGGATGTTGCCACATTATATTCCTCCATACCACACGTACTTGCTTTGACATCTTTGAGGGACCAGTTGGCTTTACTTTCCGCATACTCAGAGAACCTAATAGTCTTCCTGGTCCAGGAGGTGGAGTACCTCCTATGCCACAACTATTTCACTTTCGATGGGGTTTTCTACCTCCAAAGATGTGGGGTCACCATGGGGGCTAATTTTGCCCCCTCATTGGTGAACATCTTCATGGTGTGGTGGGAGTGAGCCCACATCTTTGAAACTGGGATTCCCCATCTGGAGCGAGTTTTGTGGTATGGGAGGTATATTGACGACCTTTTGTTCATATGGTCTGGTAGTCATGAAGAGGTGGTTTCCTTCATGGCAGTACTTAATGACAATGATTTTAACTTTCGTTTCACCTTCTCTCATAGCCAGACCAGCATTTCCTTCCTGGACCTCACTTTGACCAGAGATCATAATACCCAACAGTGGTTAGATCTGATTACAGAAAGACTGTGGCGGGGAATGGCCTTCTGCATGCTTGCTCGGCTCACCCCCGGATCCAGATCAACAATATCCCCAAGGGACAGTTCCTTTGTTTGCAAAGGAACTGTTCTATGGAGGAAGGTTTTGTAGCAGCATCTCAAGATTTGGAATGGAGGATTCGAGCCAGGGGATAACCGGAGGGCCTCCTGTCACGGGCTTTTAATGCTGTATCTCAAAGTTCAAGGAGGGATTTGCTATCAAAACCAACATGATGTGCCTGAGAGGCCTGGCAATGAGGTAATGTTCATTACTACCTATAGTAATCAATATAGATCAATTTGCAATATTGTCAAGAAGCATCTGCCTATGCTTTATACAGATGAAAAATTATGTAGGATAATTCAGAATCATTGTAGCTTTGTGTCTAGGAGAGGCAGAACTATTGGGAACATTGTGTCTCCCAGCCTCTTCATGACACAGAGAGCTAAACCTACTTGGCTGCAACACAAGGGATTTTTCGAATGTTGTGCGTCCAGGTGTAAGACCTGTCAATATGTGTCCCAAGCTAGGTCCTTCAAGAGTTTAATCAGAGAGGAGGTGCATAATATAGGTAGCTACATCAATTGTGGCACTCATGGAGTGATCTATCTTTTTACCTGTAATCGCTGTTCCATCCAATACGTAGGTCGCCCTGCGCGACCTTTGCATCAGAGGATTAGGGAAAATGTGCACCAGGTGGAAAAGCATCTTCTTGATTCTGCTGTGGCCAGGCATATTCATGACACCCATGGAGGTGACTTGGGATGCCTGCACTTTATCAGCATTAAGAGAGTCTGTTACCCTGGAGGGGTGGGGATTAATCTAGGCTCCTAGATGAGCGGGATATTGGATCCTGACCCTTTGTACCAGGGTTCCGAGTGGTCTCAATGCTGAGTGGGATATTGGACACATATTTTAACTATTTTGTCATTGGGTGTGTCTTGTGCCCAAGCATTTTGGGGTTATGCTTTGTCTGATTGTAGTATATTTTTAGTTTTCTATATTTTTCTATCTGTTCATGTTGAGGCACATATTTTTATATATATATATATACATATGTGTGTGCAGACAGGGGGGTTATTGCCAGTTCAGTAGAATATTGTGTTCTGCTCTTTGCTCATTTGTGGATATACACATGTGTGTGTGTGTGCACGAGTGTCCGTTGGGGGCAGGATGCGTGGACTGTGGCATTATCAGACTGATTTCTTTTTCTTTTTTCACTTTTCCCTTCATTATTATTATTTTTCATTTATTTTTTAGTTTTTTATTATTATTATTATTATATTTGGAATTTATATCATTATTTTTGGTTTATATACATCAGTGTTTATATTGTTAGATTTCCTTAATTGTTGGCATTGTGGTGGTGCCATCAACACTTATGTGCATGCACATATGTGCATGCATATACACATATGTATATATGTATATTTTTTCTGCCTATAAGTGTTAAGATTGGAGGTTATTTTGATCATGATAATGTTAGTATGGTATTGATGGTCTTAGCCAAAATTTACAGGTAGGTAGTTTTTTTCCTGCCTCTCAATTGGAGGTTTCTCAAGGTGTTTTTAAAGGTGTCCAATCAGGGTTATGTGTAATGTTTTTAAATGAGTTTCCTTCACTGGTGCACATGGTCTATGATTAAGCGCTTTTTAGTGCAAAACATGTCAGACGTACCTTGGGTGATCATTCACTAGGTGAAATTGTGTCCGCTCCCCTGTCTAGAGAAGCATCCGTTTGAGTTTTTTCCTTGTGCAACAATAAAGTTTTTGCTTTTAATTAGTCTGGATCGAACTGCTTTATTTTCCAGCAGATACATTGTGGTTTGTCCCCACAGATCGGCGAGTGCTCCTGATCTCTTCGTTTGCATGAATTGTTCCAGCAAACGCTCAGACAAAATTCCAGCTTGTACAAGAAAATCTTCTCTAGTTGAACATATTCTTTTTAGTCTAATAAATAGCCCATTAGGAATATTCTGCTTGAGATGTCTTGAATGACAACTCCTAGCCAAAAGTTATTAATTTTCTGAAGGCAGTTTTGTAAAGATTTTGTCTTTGATATTTTGTTGTTTGGTATTACCAATTAATGTAAGGTCCAATAATTCAATGCATTCCTTATTTGAATGATATGTAAATTTTAGGTCACAAGAATTGGAATTTAAATAACCTACAATTCAATTTGAGAATATTTACTGCACCAAATATCAGATCATCTATATAGAGATAGAAATATGAAATGGAAGACCTGTATGGTTTATTATCTCCAAAGACATGGAGCCATTTCTTAGAGTGGGTTGTTTTATATTCTTTGGGTGAGGGAAGCTTTCTTTGACTCCATTCATTTTTATGACAATCCTTCAACTGACAATTAATACTTTCAGTGGTTCATGTGCTTGTTGCTTGCTGTGCCACAGCACTAGCCTTCACAGCATCATCTTGCTGCTGAGACAGATAAACGTCCATCTCTGACAGCTAACTACAGAATGTAACTGCTGGCGGTAGTAGTGATGTCAATCCCCAATTGCATCTTTCTGAAATTCCTTGTTGTTTTCTGCCAAATTTGCTCTCATAATCTCCTCTGCACCAGTTTCTCCACCACCTCCACCTCCCTCACTCTCATCACCACCACCACCAGTCTCCTGTTGTTCTTTGGGACTGTTTAGGGATGGCAAGTGTGACACAGGGCCCCGTGCTGTCACACTTTCCATCACCTCAGAACAGGGCTGTCCAAGTTCAATCTTCTACAGCCAACAACAGGCTAGTATTTAAGGTTTTCCCTGATTAAGCACAAGTGAATTAATCAGTGGCTCATTCATTTTGACTGACTCAGCCTGTTGGCAGCCCTTGAGGACTGAACTTGGACAGCCCTGCACTCAGAAGAAGGCACACTGGCATCAGTAGCAGCAGGAACAGGCAGCTGACATGTGCTACTGCTCATACTACTAGCCAGCTTCCCCTTCTTCAATGTACTTCCTCAGAGGGATAATGCTGGGGAATGGGAATAATTGCGTCAGGGGTATTTTGGCTCCCTTTACTGCTGGCACTGCTGACTTCCTCTTCCATCTCTATCAGTAGCATCAGGGTCCATCCAGCTTCTTCTGCTCTTCATAATGCTAGCCAGCACTCTAAATTTTATTTTATTTAAAAATGTATTCTCTCTCTAGCTCTGTCATGTACTTCTGAGTTTTGCTGACATCTCTTGCCAGGTATTCTGTTTTTTTCCCTTGTATTATTTTCTCCACCTTGTTTTGATGCTCTTGTTTGAACCTTTTCAAGCTCAGGGCACTTTGTATGGGTGTGCGATCAAAGCGTCCTGTTGGTATCTAGTTCTTTGAGTTCCTGTTTTTTCCAGTGATTTCAGTATTTGAACCAGCTTTCCTCTAATTCTTATTGGTCTCCTGATTTGGCTTCGATATCTGTCTTTTTTGTTCGACATCTCTTCTGCCTGCTGATTGTGCACTGCTTTGCTTGACTGGTTTTGATATAGGCCTGCCTGACTATTCATCTGTCTCATCGCCTGTTACCAACTTGGTGTGTTGACTATTCTTCCTCCGATTCCGGAAGTTCTCCTGTGACCATTGTGTTGAGTTCAATGCTGTGGACCACCTAGTCTAGTTTGACACTTCGGACCACCTAGTCGAGTTTGAGGATGTTTTGACGCTTTCGACCACCAACTCGAGTTTGAAGCTGTCAACGACTTCTTCATTGACCTTCTGTCGGGTTGGAACCTTACAATCTCTGGTTCCACTACTGCTGTTCCCGTCTCTACATTATGACAGAGACAACTATACTACCAGTAGTTTTCTGTGTTTAAGGTTGTCATTCTGTCATCTGGTTTTGCTACCAGCTTCTCTAACATGACCTAGGCCACAGCATGGATTCCTTAGAACAGCCTCTGCCTGCTAGCAATGCTCCCCAGTCTGCGCACCCTAGCCTCTGGCTCACTGAGGCCTGCCGAGTAAGTATTTCTGTTTTGTTTTCTGTTGAGTTTGTACATTTACATATCAAATAGCAGTCTGTTCTCTCTTTTTTGGGATCCCACTATGCAAATCATATCTCAGGCAGCTTACATTGGGCACTCCTATTCTGATCATCACTCTCTGTGCCTACACAGGATAAAGAATATAAAAAATATAGTTTCTTGATAAAATCTTGGACAATGGTAAGATATCCTCAAAAGATGATTATATACACTATATGTGTGGTGCACCTACTCTGGCAACCTACTATCCATGACTCAAATATATGCCCTATGAGTCCCCCATCGTGGACAATTTTGAACTGAGACTGACCATATAAAAGCCAGTCTCAGTTAAAATTTCCCTCAGTTTAGATCAGCAGTGGCCAGAAAGGTAGTGCAATGAGGGCTTTTTGTTTTTTTGTTCTACTTTCGGTGTCGGAACTTTAATGGGGGCATTTATTGTAATGCTTATCTTAATTTATAGGGGCACAAGAAAGAAGAAGAGGACAGAAGAAGAAAAGAAGAACGGAACTTGCAGAAGATGAATTAAAGACCAGGGTACTGAAGACCCAGAAGGACCTCAGACTTACAGGTAAGTGTCACAGATATGGGGTATAGGTGATGGGATAGTGTTAAGGTAAGGTAGTATTTGTAAACTTTATTGTTGATGTTTAGTGTAGTGTAGGGTTAAGAGTAGGGTTAGTCAAACACAGAGTGTTAGCTAGTTTCCTTTTATGTTCCTCATGCTATTTAGCATGCGTTGTGGGAATAAACAGCTATGATGAACAATGGGCCACAATTCGGGTTCTGTCGGCCAATGATAGTCAAAGTTCATATTGTGCGAGTGTAAAGTGTAGTTTGCCAGAGGAACAAAGCAGGTATCTTCTTAAATGCATAGAGAACTATCAAGCATTCTATTCTATTTTATCTTGATTAATTTTTTTGAATTTACATGGAGCCAACAGCACTGATATAGAATTCCCTGCTACATGGGTAATCTATGTCCAGAAGATCAGTTGTTGTGGATCTCATACCTATTGCCAACATTTACATCTATCTTATATCGATAAGACACTTACAGTATAAAAGGATTGAAGAGGACAAGTATATAGACCATGTGGATCATCTTTAACCAAGTGAAGATGTCAATGATGAGTGCACATTAAAGGTGATATCCATGTAAACTAACCAGCATCACAGAGAAAGCTTTGCCATTTCACCAGATGCTGCTACATGCTACTTATTTGCCATTTGCCATAGTCTTGGTAAGGAATTTAAATCAATGTAATGACTTCTTTGAACAATTATTGCTGATACCAACATTTGCAGCCTCTACAGTACAATAGGCTACATCAGTATTAAATTGAATATATCTACATAGTAACATAGTAAATTAGGTTGAATAAAGGCACAAGTCTATCTGGTTCAACCTTTGCCTCATACCCTAGTGAAATACGAACTGAAATGAGAACTGTATAGCTTTCCTGCTACCAAATAAGTTAGTCTTTATCAGAACTTCATGGTTAGCCTACTAATATACAGTATAACCCTGTATGTTCCCTTTTGAAATAAATATACCTAATCTTCTCTTAAATGTATCCATTGTATCTGCCATAACCACCTCCTTGGGCAAGGAATTCCACACTTTAACATACTGTAAAAAAACCTTTCCTCTGCTGAAGTCAAAACCTTCTTTCTTCTAATCTCAATGAGTATCCCATGGTCACCTAGTAGTATCTGTTTATTTGGACATGATAATAAGGCTGTTATTATTATTATTAATATTATTACTAGGGCATAGAATGCTAAGAATGTTGGAAGAGCTTTTAAACTAAGAAAAGGGGGGAGGGTATAGATAGTACAAATGGGGTATATAGTGAAGATAGGAACTGGGTTCAAGAAAAGGATAATTGGGTGGAGAAGGGGTAGGCATAAATGTAGCCAATAGGAAGGAACTATTAAAAGAAAATGTAGAAAAAGGTAAATATTGGGTAAAATATGTAAAGACATAAAGACAAATTTAAATGTATATTGGTGAATGCAAGAAGTATTGTAGGAAAAATGGGAGAAATAGAATTGCTGGATGTTACTGACCAATTGGACATAATGGTACAACTGAAACATGATTGGGCTTTAAATATAGCTAGCCTTTCCCTGTTTAGGGGAGACAGAATTAGTAGAAAATGGGGAGGCGTGTGGTTATATTTGAAACCAGAACTAAATGCAATTTTTGTTCTGATATTTGTGAGGAAACTGTCCATAATGTGGAGTCCTTGTGGGTAGAAATTGAGGCTAACTGTGGTGTACAAGGTTAAAAAAAAGGTGTTGGCAGGTACAGTATATTCTACAACCCACCAAATATTGCTAAGAATGTTGAGGCCCAAATGTTAATGCAAATGAAGAAAGCTGAGCATCTTGGGCATATATAATTATGAGGGAAAGTAAGACCAGTCAGAATGCAAAGGGAAGTTGGTTTGTGAGTATGCTTTAGGATAGCTACATGTCGCAAATGGTGGATGTGCAGACAAGAAATAACAATATATTGGACCTAGTGATAACAAATAACATAGACATGATGTCCAATATTAAGGTAGGTGAACATTTGGGAAACAGTGATCACAACATGGTTATATTTGAGATCAGAGTGATCACAACATGGTTACATTTGAGATCAGTTTAGCAAAGCAAAACTGGATAGGTTCAGCCAAAACTCTTAATTTAAAAAAAAAGCTAACTCCAAAATGTTAATAGCTTCAATGCAACATATAGACTGGGATAAATGATTTAAAGGCATACATATGGAGTAAAAATAGTATTTAATTTTAGGTTGTAGACTATATTCAACAGTAGATATCAGTGGTGAATAAATGCAAAAGTACAGTAGATCACAGCCAATGTGGTTGAATGGAAATGTAAAGAAATAAATGGCAAGGAAAAGGGCATTTAAACTATTATTTTTTTCTTGAAATGCAGGAAGTGCAACAAAGATTGTAAAAAGGCAATCAGGTTAGCAAAAAAAAGTATCAAATAAGTAGCAAATAAAACCATACCATTATCAAATATTGGGTTAAGACAAGAAGAGGTTATGGTAAAAGTGAACAAAATTATGACTGACAAAGCACCAGGTCCTGATATATACATCCAAGCGTTCTTCAGGAACTCAGTGCAGTGTTAGCAAAACCACTTTTTACTCTTTAAAGACCCTCTCACCACAGACTCAGTGCCATAAGACTGGTGTAAAGCCAATGTAGTACCTTTATTTAAGAAGGGAAAAACAGAAACTGGAAATTATAGGCTCATGAGTTTGACCTCTGTAGTGGGAAAAATGCTGGAAGGTATAATTATATCCACAGATTACACCACAGAAAATAAGATTATTAGCAGGAATCAACATGGTTTTATGAGGAATTGATTTTTCCAAACTAATCTTTTGAGCTTCTATGAAACATTAAGTAGCAACCTAGATAATATAGTATTTAATTTCAATTGTATTTTATTGGTTTAAGAAAAGAAAAGGTATTCAAAAAAGAAAACGAAAGGGGGGAAGAAGGGAAGGGGATACAGAAAGAAGAAAGGAGGGGGGGAAGGGTAGGAGGGGGGGTACAGACGGCATGAACCATACATATTAACACCAGCAATGATAAAATCACAAAAAATGGGCACAATATCAGAAAAATGTACAAAGAGCGAGACATGAGTAGCAGCAAATGATAGTCAGCAGTATAGGTCAACCAAGTATACTCTATCGTAAGCTATGCAGCAAGGTATGCGGGACAAGGCGGGGAAAGCAAGAGAGAGCCACCCCCCGCACACAGCAAACCACCCAGTAGAGGGGGCTATGCACGGGGTAAGCCCCCACCAGCCCCCCCGATGCCCTGGACCCATAAGTGTTCAATGACCCAATCCCCAACTCCCATCAAGGACAAGAGAGAGTAGAGTAGTAGAAAGAGGAGGAGAAAAATTAAGGTACAAAGGACACAAAGTCAGCACTGTCCAGAAACAATTCAGGCATTTCAGGCACACCTCTGTGTATTTAGTAATCTCTTCCGGGGAAGAGGAAGCCAGTTCTGCCATCACCCAAAGCTCCTCAACCCTCTCCACCCAGGCAGAAAGTCCAGGAGGAGATGGTCGTCTCCAATACAAAGAGATCAGACTATTAGCCGCCACCAACTGAGGAACCAACGTCTTCCTATATCTGGATGGACTCATGGATGTGTGATGAAGAAGAAGATGCTCTGGCTTGAAGTCCGGGGGGTGGTCAGCCAAGTGTCGGATAATATCATAAACAGCTACCCAGAATGGGACTATAACAGTGCACTCCCATCAGATGTGTAATAGACTGCCCCGTGCTCCCACACACCTCCAACATAGACCGTCATGTGAGGGGTTAATTTTTTGCAAGTTCACAGGGGTAAGATACCACATGGAAAGCAGTTTATACGCCAACTCCTGATATTTAGAAAAGACTGACACATGATGCGTAAGGTACATTATATGTTCCCATTGACGCGGGGAGAGGGTTACCCCCAAGTCTGCTTCCCATCTCCCAACAAAAGAAGGGGTCGTACACTGGGCACTAAGCAGTAGAAGGGAATACATGCGGGACAGCCCATGTCTTGGGAGGGTCAGACAAGTACATTCTGTCTCAAATTACGTAAGTGGTCGGTGAAGTCTATGTTGTGGTATCAGAGATGAAATATAATGTTTCAGTTGATGGTATTGAAATGAGTCCCGAAAAGTTGGGTGCGCGTCCCCAAATACCCGTTGCATTGGAAGCAAACTGCCAGCCTCCAAAACTTGGAACACATGTCTATGAGGGAAATTTGTCGGCGGAAACACACGGCTCCCCGGAATACCAACCGAGAAATCAGGACTATGAACCAGAGGTGTCATGGGCGAGGGAAAGGTGGATAAAGAGTGCTTGGTTGCAATCAAATTCCAAATGGTCAGAGTCGTTGACATGAAGGGGCACTGTCGACGAATAGGGTCCTGCTTATCAGAGGGTAACCACATAGCAGTCTTGACCGTCCCTCCCGTCTGAAATGAATCTATATTGACCCACTGCTTGCTCACACTAAGCACCGACCATTCAACTATCCGAAGGAGGTGGCTCGCCTGATAATAAAGCTTAAAGTTGGGTAGAGCCAAACCTCCCAGACGCTTGGACAGAGACAGTTGTGACAATCACTGTCTCGGCTTCCCAGCCTGCCAGACATATCTCAGGATAGCCGATTTAAGGGACGAGAAGACGTGGCAGTAAGATTGGCAAGGTTTGGAACAGATACAGGAGGCGAGGCAGTAGGTTCATCTTAATGACATTTATGCGCCCTGACCAAGTAACGTGCGGGAAGGCCCAGACATTCAAATCAGAACACACTTTAGACAACAAGGGTAGGAAATCGGACTGATATAGGTCACATGGGTCTGAAGTAAGCCACATACCCAAATACTTAAGGCGATGCACACACCATTTGTAGGGAAATTAAGCTTGCAAAGAACCCCGGACCCGTTGTGGAACAGCGACATTAAGTACTTCACACTTAGTCATATTGATCATTAGGTTAGACAGAGAGCCATAAGTTGCAAATTCACACTGTAAGGGCGGAAGGGACAAAAGAGGGCGGGTGACTAGGAATAGCAAATCGTCTGCAAACGCTGCCACTTTATAGTAGGAAGGCCCCATACAAACACCCCTGATATTAGGATTGTTGCGGATCTGTCACGGTTTGTTAAGACTCTCAGACGTAAGGTTTAGGTAAAAACATAACTTTATTGAAAAGTTAAGGCAATCCCATAGGGTTTTCATACACATACAAACATCACATATATATAAGCAATTGACAATTGTGAGGTTCTACCGGCCTTGCAAATAATAATAATAATAATAATAATCCTTTATTTATATAGCGCACACAGATTCTGCAGCGCTTTACACTCATATTGGTTCCTGTCCCCATTGGGGCTCACAATCTAAATTCACCTATCAATATGTTTTTTGGAGTGTGGGAGGAAACCGGAGTACCCGGAGGAAACCCATGCAAACACAGTGAGAACATACAAACTCATTGCAGATGTTGTCCTTGGTGGGATTTGAACCCAGGACCCCAGCGCTGCAAGGCAAAAGTGCTAACCACTGAGCCACTGTGCTGGGTTGGCAAGGCAACCCAAGCGATACTGAAGGCTGGTTCTACCGGCCTTACCAATACCGGGCAGGGCAGCCTGAGGAATACACAAGGAATAGGCTCTACCGGCCCTGCCAATACCGGGAAAGGCAACCGTGGAGTGGCAACGTAACAGGTTCTACCGGCCTTACCAATACCAGGCAGGGCAGCCCAGAATGGATACCCAAGGATAGGCTCTACCGGCCCTGCCAATACCGGGTAAGGCAACCTAAAGGTGGCAATGTGAAAGGTTCTACCGGCCTTACCAATACCGGGCAGGGCAGCCCAGGAAGGGAGACACCACTAAGACCAGTGACTGTCAGATGACAATGACAGTAAGATGGTAAATAGAGTATGCGGTCAAGCTGTCTCACCCAAGGAGAGGCTAGTGTCGGTACACATCTGAAACAAGTGCTGCTAGGACTGGACAGCACCAGGACCCTGACTGCAAGTCAGGGAGTAAACCAGCGTCCTCACGCTGGGACCAATAACTGTACCTTGAGCCACAAGGCAAATGGAGTGAACCAGCATCCGCACGCTGGAACCAACAGGCAGTAGAATGAGCCACAAGGCCAATGGAGCAAACCAGCGTCCGCACGCTGGGACCAACTAACAGTATTGTGAACCGCAAGGCTAATGGAGTAAACCAGCATCCGCACGCTGGGACCAACAGACAGTATTGTGAGCCGCAAGGCTAATGGAGTAAACCAGCGTCCGTACGCTGGGACCAACAGACAGTATTGTGAGCCGCAAGGCTAATGGAGTAAACCAGCGTCCGCACGCTGGGACCAACAGACAGTATTGTGAGCCGCAAGGCTAATGGAGTAAACCAGCGTCCGCACGCTGGGACCAACAGACAGTATTGTGAGCCGCAAGGCTAATGGAGTAAACCAGCGTCCGCACGCTGGGACCAACAGACAGTATTGTGAGCCGCAAGGCTAATGGAGTAAACCAGCGTCCGCATGCTGGGACCAACAGACAGTATTGTGAGCCGGAGCTAATGGAGTAAACCAGCGTCCACACGCTGGGACCAACAGACAGTATTATGAGCCGCAAGGCTAATGGAGTAAACCAACGTCCGCACGCTGGGAGCAACAGACAGTATTGTGAGCCGGAGTAAACCAGCGTCCGCACGCTGGGACCAACAACAGTATTGTGAGCCGCAAGGCTAATGGAGTAAACCAGCGTCCGCACACTGGGACCAACAGACAGAATGTCGCCGGAGCTACAGGAGAGAAATATCGCCACAGGAACTGAACACAGGAAACAGCAGGAGCAGGGCGAAGCTCAACCGGGACGAGCACCACAAGTCAGCTGGCAACCGAAACGACAGCAACCGGAACTGGACTGGAACTGACAAGCAGGCAGGAACACAGGAACAGGTAAACTCAGGAACTCAAGAACTCAGGAACTCAGGAACAGGCCCAATAGCTTCAGCAGACAGACAAAGTGAATGCTGTCAGAGACACCACTAAAGGGCAACTAAAGGGTGCCCAGACTGAGTTTAAAAAGGCAACCAGAGGCAGGCTGACTGCAGACAGCCAATGGGAGCCCCCTGCAGGTGATAGACAGAGAACTGCAGCAATCACGGGCACTGTGATAGGATCTCATTCAAAAACGGTTCAAGAGACAACACGAACAGAATAGGCGACAGAGGGCAGGCCTCTCGAGTACCATTACCGATAGAGAAAGGCCGTGAGAGCAAACCATTGACCCTCACACAAGCTGACGGTCCCATGTACAAGGCTGAGATCCATGCACGCATGTTAGGACCCAAACCGACATGCGACATTGTGGCCATTAAGAAGGTCCAATCTACCCTGTCAAAAGACTTTTCGGCGTCTGTAGACAGAAGTAAAAGATCTGATCCTTGAGCCCGCGCGTACCCCATGAGGCCAAGTACTTTAACAGTATTGTCCCGTGCCTCCCGTCCCGGGACAAAGCCAGATTGGTCGAGTTGGATGAGTCCAGGTAAGTGCGGTGCCAACCGAAGCGCCAGTAGCTTCGCCAGGAGTTTTACTTCAGTGTTGAGAAGCGAGATGGGGTGATAGTTAGAGCAAAGATCCCCATCCCTAACTTCCTTGGGAATTACAGTAATGGTTGCCCGAAGAGTCTGAGCATACAGGTTGGTACCCTGTAGTATGGAATTAAACATATCAATCAAGTGCTGCCACAGTTCCTTAGGAAAAGCCTTATAATACCGTAAGGTAAGTCCATCGGGGCCCAGCGCCTTACCAACTTGAGAAGATTTGATCGTGACTGATAACTCTTCCATGGTAAATGGTTCCTCTAGAGAGGATGTAACCAGGGGAGATAATTTAAGATGCATATGTTGCGATAGTGTTGGATCAATCGTGTCCTTTCTGCCCCACCCGAGTGCTGGCCAGTCTGGTTAAGGTTATACAGCTCATAGTAATCCCGAAAGGCGTCCGCTATTTCGGAAGGCAATCACACCAACTCATGTCGTTTGTTTCTAATCCTAGGGACGTGACAATTCTGGGAGCGTTTATTCAGCATACGGGCCAATAACTTCCCACATTTATTGCTATGTTCGAAGAAAAATTTCTTCGTCTGCTGGCGAACCAAGCGATGCCTGGCCGTAAGCAAATCTGCGAGTTGTCCCCACTTGAATAAAAGAGACTGATAGTCAGATTGGCTAAGGGAATGCTTATGAATGGTCTCTAGACACAAAATTTCCGAAGTAAGAGCATCTATTTGAGATGAATGAGCCCGCTTTCTCGCCAAACTCTGCGCAATGAAGTGCCCCCGTATTACACTTTTGTGTGCCTCCCATACCACCGGCAGGGGGATGTCTGATGAAAGTTTGTGTTGAAAATAATTAGCAAGGACCTTCGCTGACTCGGAAGCAAGCAACAGGTCGAGCAACAATGACTCATTAAGTCACCACATCCGCTGAGACGGGCGAAGTAAGGGAGAAGTCAACTGCATTTTAACAGGGGAATGGTCCAACCAAGTCATTGGCGCTATAGATACTGAAAGCAATGAGTCTAAGTCCCTATGGGATACAAAGATGTAGTCAAGCCTAGAATAGGAATCATGAGGTGCGGAATAGTAGGTATAGTCACGAACTGTCGGGTGCAGGGTCCTCCAGCAATCCATCAGTCGGTGCCTTGCCAAGGCAGCTCTCATCCGTGGCAGTAGTCTATCGGGAACTCTTGAAGCAGACCAAAGCAATATTGAAGTCTCCCCCCAATATCAGCACTCCCTCCTGAAACCCCATCAATTTCCACAGGACCTGATTAAGAAAAGCCGACTGGTTAGTATTTGGGAAATAAACATTGGCTATGGTATAAATTTTCTCCATAAGCTTCCCCTTCACAAAAAGAAAGCGACCATCTACATCTGTAAGAGTCTCTACCTCAGTAAAAGGTGTGTGCCTAGAAAACAAGGTAGCCACCCCCCTAGACTTCGTCCCAGTGAAATTACTGTAAAACGCTTGGGAGTAATATTTGTTAACTAAGGAGGGATGCTTGTAGTCCACAAAATGGGTCTCTTGAATCAATGCTACGAATACATGATTTGACCGAAGGTCCCTCAGCAAATTGGTGTGGGCATTCAGCGAGTAAAGCGTAAGAGGGGCTGGAGAGCAAATCATCTCTGAATCCTGTGCCATCAGGAAAGGGAGAAGAGAAAAAAGGGGAAGGGAAAGACAGAGAAGGTCAGGAGAAAAAGAAGGAAGACAGAAACAAGAACAGGAAGGAGATCCCAGACTGCTAACCACCAACCAAGCTCAGTGGAAAACCGTGTCGCGCACAGTAGGCTCACGAAAAAACGCAAGCCACAGTGCGTGAGAGAGAGAAGACACTAAAATTCCATGAGGGTGAGTGAATGGCAAAGGAACAAGAAGTATAAACGTGTAAACGTGCACTCCCCAACTCTGTCAAAGAGCCACTAAACCACAACAGTAATTTGAAAATATGAAGAATCGAACCGCGCCAGTAACCCAGCACATATGAAGAAAACAGGCATAAAAAGCATCAACACATGTCTAAATAAACCCATGATGGCCCTACAAAGCTTGATTCAACCCAAATACCCCCCGCCCCCCGGACTCCCTCACCCCCCGGACCCAGGATCCACGCTCCCAGGCTGGAAGGACAACCTCCCGCTACCCGAAAGCGTGCACCCCAGATCACGGGCCGCAAGAGGCCCCAACCACCTCAACACACCCAGCTATCAATTCCAGGACCTGGCACCCAAGACAACAGCCAAGTCTCCCCCCCATGCCCCATTCGGGCTGCAGACACCCACATCCCCCCAGCTGGCTCTGGCTCTGCATCACGGCACCGGAGGTGGCCGAGAGGAGGCAAGGGTCGATCCTCCCCCCCCACAGCCCAGAGCCTCAGGGTTCAAAATGACATAGCAATACAATAAAACAAAGGTGTGGCCGTACTAACGGCTCACATCTGACACAGCATCCAGCAAGGAAGGGGAGGGCATCCAGTATAGTGGAAAAGTGAAACGGACTGGAGGGGCCACCCCACCCCCACCACCCAGGATAAGGTCACGAGCATCACCCCTGTCTACCCCACGTGCCACAAAAAGGCCCCCGGAGTCGACCAAGGGAGAGGCAGGCAGCGGCCATGGGCCACGGAGTCCCCAGATCCCCACCTCAAATCAACCTAGCAGTAAACAGAATAGTGCAGGAGCAGATTAGAGGCCCTCCCCCGCCGCCGGACACCGTATCATAATGCAATCAGAGAGATCAATAAGCTCATCAGCGTCGCCCCAGCTGAGTCCGATCGCCCCAGAAAGGCAACCGGAGGCAGCAGAGGGGATGCATAGCATGAACGCCAGTGAAGCAGTCATACAATCTATGTTATATAGGTCTACCTGATTCACTAAACATGTAAGCCCCACTGTCTCCCAAGGCCACCAAACTTGCCACAGCATAATATAACATTGAGGGAAACATTGCAACCCACCCCACAGGGAAGCACAAACCCACCCGTCCCTAGGAAAGCCACCAGGGCCCCCAGGGGCAGATGGGGCAAGCCCCCCCACACAAAAAAAATTACCCAAATGCCTCACAGGTCCCTCCATGCGAGTAGCAGAGAGAAGTCTTGAGTCTCTGGTCCTTAGTACATGAAGGGACGTCCCACAACAAGGGTGAAACCGCCATAAGGTACCCGTGCGGTAAGTGGAAGCAGGTCAGTGGGCACCAGAGGCACAGATTACCACAAGGCACGGGAGTCCACATGATCCCCTCCACAGAGGACCAAACGGAAGCCGGTGAAACCCCAGTGGAGCTTCAGCGTCAAGGCGGACCACCACCATCTATCCCAGAGTTCCAGTCACTCCTCTGGCGTACAGGCCCTCCTCCGTCGGGTGGGTAATTCCTCTCCTGTTCTCCCCTGTAAGCCAGCAGATCCACCACTTCACCGCATTCACATCTGGGAGAAGGCTCTAGGGTCATCCCAATCCGGTAGAGAGAGTTCAGGAAAGCCCACTTACTGCAAGAAGCTAGGGACATCAGCTGGGTTCCGTAATACATGCAAAGCATTCCCAATCCGAGCTACAAGGCTGAACGGGAAGCCCCATCTATAAGGTATGTCCCGTGCAACTAAGGCCTGCGTCAGGGGCTGAAGAGCCCTACGTTTTTGCAGCGTAATCTAAGAGAGGTCTTGGTATAAGGCAATCTCACAATTTTGGAAAGCCAAAAGCGCCAAGTTCTCGTCTTGGCCATAATTTCTTCTTTCAGCTGAAAACTGGTCAGGCAGCAGATCACGTCTCGCGGCGGCCCCATAGACGGACCTCTCTGTCGAAGCACCCTATGGGCCCGTTCTAGTCCCACAGGGTTGTCTGCAGGGTGGTCAAGTATACCATTAAACAATATTGTAAGGGTGTGAAACAGGTCCCCCGACTGTATCTCCTCGGCAAGGCCTCACACCCTAATATTGTTGTGTCTGCCCCTATTTTCAAGGTCTTCCAGCATACGGCGTAGATCGGTGAGTTGATCAGCTTGCAATTGGGAAGAGGCCGACAGGGTACTCAAGTCTCGTTCCACCCGCGTGGTACGTTGTTCCACAGTTACCACCCGCGAGTCAAGCGCCTCCAGGCCAGTCCTGAGGCCCGCGATATCATCTCTCACCTCCCTCACGCTCAGCTTAATATCGCAAGCCAGGGCCTGAAAGTTCTCTTTCGAAGGGATAGTTCGGATCACAGCCATCCATTCCATACTTAAGTCCGGAGCTAGAGTCCCATCACAACAGGGCTGAAGAGATGCGACTGAGTCCTCAGAGGATGCCGACGGAGTTGGAGATGCCTCCATATTGGATCCTTCAACCCCAATAGAGGAGCTCGTCTGAGGGGTAAAATACTCCTTTAAAGATGCCTCTTTAGGTTTCTTGCCAGTCCTGGGCATCTGGGGGTCTCCAGGGTGCCTTTTATTTCGACCCATAGCAAATATTGATGCTTTTCCAAGATGTGTAATAGGGCAACCAGCGCAGAGCAAAACTCTTATGCGGCCATCTTGCCTCACAGCCAGACACGCCCCCCCCCCCCGATAATGTAGTATCTGTAGATTTTGCAAAGGTATTTGATACAGTGCCACACATGAGGCTGGGGCATAAAATAAGGGAATTGGGGCTAGGAATAACCTTTGCAATTGGATAGAAAACTTGTTGAATGATAGGGAACATTTTGCTTTTGTAAATGTACAATTCTCCAAGTTGTACAATGCCCCAAGTTCATTAAGCAAGTCAAATATAGTATAAATACTGATTGTTTTTTTCACATGAAAACTCTTTCATTATTAAAAAACAGATTTACTTGTTTGGCCCCGAGATGCTGTAAGGATTTTGTCTGTGGTACAAGCTGTACTGCAGACATATGCTGGCTGTCCACTCTAGATATATTGTGCCCACCCCCAGCTAAAATAAACTAATGGGATGAGAGAAGGGGCAGGCACGGCTGAGTATTAGGGGCGGGGTCCTTGCCAATTATGCTCTAGCTAGTGAACTTGGCTGCTCTCTCCCTCATGATTCCACAAACTATCTGAGCCAATTAGACCAAGTGGAAATATTTCATGACAGTGAGTCAGTCCGTTTCGTAGTGTATAGCCATTTAATAATATTGTGTGTGTGTGTAGGAGGAGGGTAAAATGGTGATAGTTTTGCTTTAAAGTTGAAAGTTGAGTATGTCAGGATTCAGTGACTGCTTTTTAAAATCTTTATATATGACCTGGAAATAGCTATATAAAGCAAAATATCAATATTTGCAGATAACACTAAATTATGCAGAGTAATAAATTCAGAACAGGATATTTGTTCTCTACAGATGGATTTACATAAAATGGCACATTGGATAAACAAACAGAATATGAAGTTTAATGTGGGAATGTGAAAAATCATGCATTTGGGAAGAAAAAAATCCCAATGCTACTTATAAACTTAAAGGTATATTATTGTTTTAAAATAAATGCAGCTCCAGTTAATCTCCATAGTATTTGGGTCATGGAGAGTGTTATTTCAATATTGCCAGAGTTGTAGTTCAAGAGTAATTGAATGATAAAGAATCTCCGCCTGCCTCTTTTACTCATGTGACACTGCTCACCTCAGAACAGAACGGAGGTATCCAGATGGCTTGCAGAGAGGGACACTCTTCAATTAGCATAAGGGAAAAACATGCAAACCCGTCAAGGGAGTCTGGGTTTTCATTGTTCTTACAGTAAGAAGACTGTCCCTTGCTGTGAGCTGTCTGGTCTTAAGACCACATTCCACATTTGAGGGGAGGCAGCTTACACTAGGTAAAAGGGGCTGGAGGTGGCTATTTTATCATTCAATAACTCTTAAACTACAACTCTGACAGTACTGAAATAACACTCTCTATGGCCCAAATACAATGAAGATTAATTGGATTTGCTTTTATTTTACTATCCCTTTAATTAAATCATTGTAGGGGACTTGTTGCTAGAGAAAGACCGATGATTCACTGTGCAGATAGATAGGGGAAATCTTATTCCTCAGTTTTTTAATATCGCAAACCTGGCAAGTCTCAAAATTGTATTATACAGAGAAGAGAAACTGTAACCGAGAGGTGCTAGTACACTGTACTGCAGCTGATGCCCATTACTTGCAGGAGACCAGTTCAAAGTTCAATTTTTAGTCATTGCAAGGATCATACATCTTTAATACATAACCTTTATTAGTTTATAAATTAAAAGACTGCTAAATCACAATCTACCTGTTATGAATTGGGATAATAATAAAAGCTTAAAGAACATTTCAATGTTGGAGAATCAAGAGATGACTCTAATCCAACTAAGGTCAGTAAGTGTTAGTCTTATACTGTTAGTATCAGATATGATGTATCCGCTTGATAGCCACAGTAAAAAGTCAGCCACATCTGGATTACACTTAGTGAAACTTCATCACATTTATTGGTGATGAGCTGTACACTCATACTTCTTGAAGTGTAAGCTAGTTGCTGTTAGTGAGAATTACTGTAAGAACTATTAGCTCAGTTATTAGTGTAGTGAGAGCAGACTATAATCTCCACTTCTGCTTGATTGTCAAGCGATGAGACGTAGTATATTTGTTATTGCTTGGATTGTATCCTTTTGTATTGATTTTGTAGTCAAGGTTGTAAATCAGCCATTCACTGCTGTCTTTCATTGACTTATCTTAGTAACACCTTTTATACGTTTGTTTGTTACCCTCCTACTTTTCAGAGTACAAACTACCTCATCTCTTTCACTTATATATCTTGCAAGCTAGATTTAAAGGCAGCCATTAAACCATCCGCTAAGTAAAAAAGGCACATCGGCCGTAAAGAACACATGGTTTACGGCAGATTCAAAGGTAAGCGTACAAGAATAGCTATCGGGCTTAGGCACTACAAAAACACGTAACACAAAAACCAGCGTCGCACCTGATTTCGCATCACTGTGCGTCCCAAACACCCGTTAAAACACAACTTAAGTCAAAATGTTACATTACTGCTGCCGTTGTCTAGCAACCCTGATAGATGCACAAACAAAATTCAAACCTACAGCCAATCCCAAGGCCCCAAAGTATCAAAAATGTTCAAATACACCTATATATACCTCAAAATAACGGTCACACCCTGTCTGTGTTTCGAGTTTCAGCAAGCTAGAGCACAGGACCCAGGAGTGGAGGATAGTGTTTAGAGAGAGAGAGAGAGAGATAGAGAGAGAAGCATACACAGGAGTAAGGTAGAGGGATCTTGGAGAGAATTACATTTAAATAGACACATAGCACACTTTTGCACATAGCACATACATCCATACAAACACAAACACATACACATACATACACATAGTCTTTTTTTTTTCATCACACCTTACACATTTTAAACTTTATTTTTACAGTGTGAATCCGTGAGTGAAAGTGTGTGACAGAGAGTGAGTGGGATCGAGTGTGTCTGTGAGGGCGTGTGAGAGTGCCTGGGTGTGAGTGGGTGAATGATGGCTAGGAGAGGAGGACAGGAGAGAGGGATGGGGAGACTAGTGGAGGAGGAGGAGGAAGGTCAGGAGGGGATCCCTCAGCAGAGCAGGGGTGGGAGAGGGAGATATGCAGGGCGGAGGGGGACCAGGCCCACAAGAACAGGCACACTAAGAAGAAGAGGGACAGATCCTGCAGTGGGACGAGGGGTAGTGCCTGGGGACCACCACACACAGGCAGGGGCAGAGCAGGCAGGACACTCCGGGTCTGACTCCTCGCATGCCGGAGCTGAGGGGGACAGGGTCAGGGATCCCAGATATACCGAGGAAGAAAACACGGCCCTCGTGGAGGCTGTGCTGGAGAGGGAGAGTGTCCTCTTCCCGGGGGAGAGACTCCCTGGCCTGGCTGCGAGGAGGAGAGCTGCCTGGAGTCAAATATGCAGCAGAGTTAATGCGGTGGCCACCTGCAGACGGGATGTTGACTCAATAAAGAAGAGATGGGGCGACTGCAAAAGGCAGGTGAAGAAGAAGATGGGGGATGCCGCCCTGCACGCCCGAGCCACCGGAGGTGGGCCACCTGTCCCCATCACCTTCAGCGCATGGGAGGAGAGGCTGCGGCAGACACTGTCATCTACCCTCATTGAGGGGGTCCCTGGAGGATCAGACACTGGGGATGAGAGGAGCCTCCACACCACTGGTAAGTGCATCACCACAAAACCACACACCACCTCAAACCACACACCCATCACAAACAAGCACTCACATCCCAACATCTGCCCTTCATTCATCCACACAATTGCACCAACACAGCACCCTGAGGGTTTAAACAGGATGCAAGACAAGGACAAATGTCAAGGTTCAACAAGCCCAAAACCTGTCCAACTCCCTGGTTAACCCTCATGTTGCTGTGCTGATCACACACAATACACACAAACCATGCTCAGTAAAGTGTTGTATGTCAAACATCACAATTGTTGTCACACAGTGTTACCCATGTTCACACAGGGAATCCAGCACATAACCCCATGAGTGCTAGAGGGATCATCAATGCATCGATTGACAATGCTTTGGCAACCCCTCTGGTACTCAAAGGGTTAACCAGACAACAAACACATGTCGATAGGTTAACAATTACATGACACATAGGGGACATTCACTAAGCGGTGAAAAAGAGCTGATGTAGAGAATTTGACACTTACATACCCTCACTTTACCAATTACAATGTTAGTCTATGGAGAACATCCAATAACAGGATTCAAGCTGCACAGGCCCCATTGTATGGACTCCATAGAAAACATTGCAGATGGGGAAATGAGGTCAGCGGAGAAGTCAGCATCATAATCAGTTCATCAGGTCCACTTAACCGCTTACTGAATCACCAACAGGATGGATCAGGTCACAAATCACAGTGCCACTGAGAATAAATGCTTGTATGTGCAACACACAGGCCAAAAACAATCACACATAACTAAAGGTGAAAAAGTTGGCCTTGGTGTTGTGTATGTAATCATTTACGCTAACTTCAATTTACATAGCTCACATTTGATTCACATATAGATCCTCAGGAGTGCTGATGCCATGGATGGATGGTACACCAGACACTATTTGCAGGATACATATGGGAACCAAATATGAACCATTGAGGTTTGGTCAATAACAGGCCAGGAATTATGGATATCTATGATCGGGTCTGGCTGCCTCACACAGAAGGATGGATGGGCTGATCCAGTAAAAAAAAAGGCCTCAATCAATGATATCCTTCAATACTGGCTTGATTGTTGCCCCTCAGGATTCAACTTGAACAGACCTCATGAACAGAATCCTGTAATGTACATCAATCCCTGATTGCCACGGTGGTATCCCATGCATCACAATGCAATGCATAGGATACCATCATGACAACCAGAGAGGGACATGTCTAATCTGACAAAATCCAGCACTGTACGGGATGAACTGATAACATAGGGATGAATACTACTTGAATCACACTGCAGATCTATTCCAAAAAGATATGTACAGAAAGATAAACGACCAGATATGTATGTGGATATGTCCCTTTCAAATGGGTATTAATAGGTCCCAACAAGATGTAAACCCAGAGTTCGGTTCAGTACGTGTGATTGTCCTACTGCCCATATATGTGCACCCTCAACAAAATAACTCATATTGATATCATCATCAGAGTACATATACCTAGTATATTACACCTTACTTGGATGGGTATCAGTGGTATCTATGAAGGTTAATTTGTGATGGCTGTACATATATAGGCAGTAAGACAATCACATGTACTGAACAGATCTCTGGGTTCATATCTATCAAGGATATGTTTGTACCCATATGAAACAATACAAATACCCTGAAAACAAGAAGTCTAAAGAAGACAACTTGTACCAAGAAAGGTGGTCTCATAAAAGAGGCACTCAAAAGTCAGGAAAAAAGCAATGATGCAAAAAAATATACATTTTATTGGTACAAAATAAACACACAAGATGACACATAAAATCTAATAAAAACATTACCACAGAGGTGGTTCGCATAAATATATAATTATATAAGTACTGCCCCAATATAAACAAATATAAGCAATATAAGCTATACCTATATTCCTATTGGAGGTAAAAAAATAAATGTATATTACCTCCAAGACGCTCCCTCCAAGGGAGAGTATAGTACAAAATCCACCTAAGATGGATATGTCCCGACCCAGACGCTCCCTCCAAAAAAATTTTAGCGTTCTATCAATGTATAGTCAGGACTATAAGATAGCAAGTAATATACTTATCCAACGGTCCGGTACAAGCTTAAAGATGGGCATATCAAAACCACCTCTGATCCAATCCCAACGCGTATCGCCTCTAACAGGCTTCGTCAGGGGATAATTGTGATTACTAACCTCCTGTATTTAAAATACAAACGAACCAATGAACTACCCAAAATAGATCAGGTGATACAAACATGAGTCTGATGTTTCAATAAACAATCATAAGGTCCCACAGAACACCTGACCTACCCTTAGTCACCTGACCATAACCCACCACGGCTCAAGGATACGGAGATCGCTGTCTCCAAATACCAGAATCGCATCAGCCAATCTACTGGTCACCTGATCAAACCCATGTTACCACGGCATTACAAAGTCAGCGATCTCAAAGTAAGGGGCAATAAGTCGCCCGCATATAAGTTATAGACTCCCACAATTATAGCTCATAACTCTATAGTGAATAAATATCAGCGAACTAAATGATTCAAGCAAAAGGTTCCAGGACACTGGATGATCACGTGATCGTAATGTTCACATGATCGGCCGTAGTCCGGAAGTCAAGTTCATCTATGCATAGATGTAAGGTCCCTGTACCGAAAAAGTACAGCAGGCAGACTGTCCGTACCAGTAACAAATGATCCCAAAAATACAAAAGATATGTAAACACAAACAATGAAAAATAAAAACACACAAAAGGGGAAAAAGAAAAAATAAACAACACAATAGATGTGCTGAAATGATTACTCATATCATTAAAGGAGAAGTTAGATCCCACTACAAAGGTAAGTATATATCATACAAAAAGATTCTCAAAGCCTAAATGTTATATGATCTTAATACACAAGAAGGCATTTACGTTGCAAATTTTCAGCAATAGTACCAACACATAAAGTAGGACATCATAAAAAACAATGTGTTAGTTATAATTTAACACCATGTTATTTAATATACATCCACAATTTATAAGAAGAATAACACTAATATTCAGCAGATCCTTCATCTGATGTACATCCGATGATCTTCAACTGTATCCAGTAATTTCAAGCAATAATGCAAAGCTACCTAAACGGAGAGGAAGGAGAATAATTAGATGAAACAATTAAAACACGATCATTTCAAAAACAAAAATAAAATTAAATAACATAACTATGGAATAACATATCCTCATTCATCCCAAATGGTTGACAAGATTGTAACATATAAATCCACCAGGTCTCCCTTTGCAAGAGTCGCTTGATAATATTACCTTTTCTGATGTTTAATTGTACTTTTTCAAGCCCAAATATCTGGATGCCATCAGTCTTTCCATTATGCATCTGCAGAAAATGAGATGCTACCGTAGTAAGTGTCAATCCTTTACTCAAGTCACCCTGAGCATTGCGAATGAGAGATAAGTGCTTCTGAATTCTCGATTTTAACATTTGTGTGGTTTGTCCCACATTTAACATCTTGCAAGGACATTGAATGGCATATATACAGTTTCTAGTCCTGCAGTTGACAAAGTGCCTAAATTCCAGCATCTTCTCAGCTACAGGACTATAAACCGTCTTGGACCGAACCAAATATTGACAAACAGAACATCCCCCACAGGGAAAAGTACCTACACATTTCTGTCCTGTCACATGTTTTCTCTCTGAAGCAAAAAAACTATGTATCAATTTATCAGATAAATTTTTACTTCGGCGTGCTATTAAAGATGGTTTAGGTGCCAAATATTTATTTAAAGTTCCGTCACTTTGTAATATATGCCAATTTTTTCCAAACATTTGATTAATGTTTTTCCATTGTACATTATAAGTAGCAATAGGTTGTATCCATTGTGGTTTGTCATTCACCTTATTTTTGGAGACAAGAAGATCACTTCTCTTTTTCTTTCTTGCATTCTGATATCCTTTCTTTATGCAGCTCTGTGGATATCCTCTGTCTCTAAAACGCTTTGTCAAATCATATGAATACTGTTGAAAAGAAGAATCGCTGGAACAATTTCTTCGCATTCGCAAATACTGGCCAATCGGTATAGCCTTTTTTATATGATCTGGATGTGCACTAGAAAAGTGGAGAAATGAATTGACAGATGTCATCTTTCTATATACCTGAGTTTGAATCCTGTAGTCACTATCCACCTTAATTGACACATCCAAAAAGTCAATTTCCTCTACAGACATCGCACTAGAGAGGCGAATATTCAAATCATTGTCATTCAATTTAGCAATAAAGTCCTTACACAGATCTTGAGATGCATCCCATACAAAAAAGATGTCATCGATAAATCGATACCACAATAGAATATGTTGCGTAAAATCCGATCTCTTATCCGTAAATACATGTTCCGACTCCCACCAACCCAAGAACAGATTTGCAAAAGAGGGGGCACATCTGGCCCCCATTGCCATCCCAATAAGCTGTAAAAAATACTCAGAGTCAAAAACAAAATAATTGTGACTCAAAACAAATTGGAGCAGGCACAAAATAAAATTGCAAAGTTCTGGTTCCCGAGCCAAAGTGGAACGCTGTAAAAAGAATTCCACTGCCCTGATACCCTGTTGGTGGCCTATGCTGGAGTATAAAGCCTCAACATCACAGGTCACCAACAGGGTACCAGGTTCAACCACCAATTCTTGCAGTTTCAGCAGTAAATCTGTTGAATCCCGTAAATAAGAGGGAAGATCCAACACTATAGGCTGAAGGAAAAAATCAATAAATTTACATACGTTTTCACATAAAGATCCAATTCCTGCCACTATTGGTTTTCCTGGAGGTCTTGTGGCATTTTTATGCACCTTAGGAAGGACGTAAAAAGTAGGTGTTACAGGAAAATCCACCATGAGGAAATCCAATTCCCTCTTAGTAATCACATTATTTTGAGCTGCTGTTCCCAGTAATTTATCCAAAATTGATTTAAATGTATCCGTAGGATCAGAAGGAAGTTTTTTGTATGACTTTTTATTATGTATTTGTCGATGTACCTCTTGTAAATATAAATGTCTTGACCATAAAACAATATTGCTCCCTTTATCTGCTTCCTTCACTACAACATCTGTCCAACTCATAATATCTTTCAAAGCCCTTCTTTCCTTTAAGGTCAAATTATGCACTACAGGTAAGTAACCAGGAAGGGCCATAATCTCTTTATACATTACCTGAAAAAAGGTCTTAATTTCTGGACTCGTTTGCATAGGAGGTGTGAAGCTCGAGGAGGGTTTAAATAAAGTTTTGCGGGCATTTCCAGATGTTTCACCCTTAATACTTTCTTCCATCAGATCCATCAAATCCTGTTGTACTCTTTCATCCATCTCAGACATCATAGATGGTTTATCAAAGAATTTTTTAAGAAGAAGTCGTCTACAAAATAAAAATAAATCTTTTGTCAATTCAAACTTATTTATCTGTTGATCCGGACAAAAAGAAAGACCCTTCTCTAAAACCGACCTATGTGCTTGAGTTAATTGATGTACAGATAAATTAATCACGGTCATTTTTGAGTCTTCTTGTGTTTGTGATTTTTCTTCTTGTACTTTGTGTATTGGGTCTGATAACCCCATTGTAACCGATCTCGAAGTTCTCTTGCGTTTACTTCTACGCGTCTTTCTACTTGGGTAGCCTCTAAAAAAGGCCCCGAAGCAGTAAGAAGTTCGTCTTCACTCACTGTGTCCGATCCTGAGTCGGAAAGGATATTTGATACAGTAGTATTATCCGACACCAAGGATGAATTACTGGAATCAACTCGTGAATAACTATCTATATTTTTTTGGGATTGCTGTTTAGCTTTTGGGGATCTTCTATTACCCTTATGCCTCCATTTATATACCCTTAAGTTCTTATAATCCTGACTATCACGATCAAACTTAGTTTTCTTTTTTTCCACGATAACCTGCTCCACCTTATCCACTTCAAGTTTCAATTGGGATTGGAATGGTACCACTCTAGTTGAAGTATCATATTGTTGCAATTCTATATTCAACGCTGTTATTTCCCTTTTAACTTCCAAAAGTAGGGTGGTATCATGTTCAATAAGAAGTCTCATCAATTCAAATGAGCAATGATTTAAAATTCCTTCCCATTTCATTTTAAAATCAGGCTCCGCCTCCCATGCTGGAAGAATTTGAATACGCAAACCACGCGGTATCAAATTGCACTTCAAATAATGTTCCAAACTATTTATATTCCACCATAACGTGGCAAATTGATAGTGCAATCTGATAAGCGAGTTGCAGGTGTCTGTGAAAGCATCTGACACCACTATAGATGGACCACTCAAACTTCCTTCAATTTTTGATATAAAGACACTAGACAATTTGTCCGACCAAGCATTCTCCAACAAATCAATATTACAAGACATATTGAGATATAGAATAACAATGTCCGAGTAATCACTTCAGCAAACCCCTAATGTGTAGTCATCCCAACAATAATAAGTACCAACACAAATCTAAAGTCGTGCTACCATTCTAGAACGACTGGTATGGAAAAACCTTAAGTCATACAAAACATGTGAATATCTACATAAATTGAATGGGCACAGACTTATATAAAACTATTCCTGTACTACTCCATCAAGAAAAATAATGGGGTGCACTCAAAGTCCACTACACTAAGCTACAATACAAATACCCTGAAAACAAGAAGTCTAAAGAAGACAACTTGTACCAAGAAAGGTGGTCTCATAAAAGTGGCACTCAAAAGTCAGGAAAAAAGCAATGATGTAAAAAAATATAAATTTTATTGGTACAAAATAAACACACAAGATGACACATAAAATCTAATAAAAACATTACCACAGAGGTGGTTCGCATAAATATATAATTATATAAGTACTGCCCCAATATAAACAAATATAAGCAATATAAGCTATACCTATATTCCTATTGGAGGTAAAAAAATAAATGTATATTACCTCCAAGACGCTCCCTCCAAGGGAGAGTATAGTACAAAATCCACCTAAGATGGATATGTCCTGACCCAGACGCTCCCTCCAAAAAAATTTTAGCGTTCTATCAATGTATAGTCAGGACTATAACATAGCAAGTAATATACTTATCCAACGGTCCGGTACAAGCTTAAAGATGGGCATATCAAAACCACCTCTGATCCAATCCCAACGCGTATCGCCTCTAACAGGCTTCGTCAGGGGATAATTGTGATTACTAACCTCCTGTATTTAAAATACAAACGAACCAATGAACTACCCAAAATAGATCAGGTGATACAAACATGAGTCTGATGTTTCAATAAACAATCATAAGGTCCCACAGAACACCTGACCTACCCTTAGTCACCCATATGAAAGGTACATATACACACATATCAGACCATATTCCTCACTGTGTACCTTGGCATGGCAATGGTTAATTTCACTTTGATGTAACATTGCAGGCATCATAAAGAGATGTTTAGAAAGATGTTACTGTATGTGACAGCTGGAGATGTCAGTCATATGACCACACGGAGGCTCTTCAGCGGACCCAAAATTGAACCAATTGGAGATGGATCCATCATTGACATGGTCCACAGAGCGTGCTTACAAACCAGGAACATTTAGTAGACAATGTCAAAGATGTAGTTATGTCCAAATGGGTCAATGTGGAGTCTGCTGAAGAGCCTCCGTGTGGTCAAATGACTGACATCTCCAGCTGTCACATACAGCAACATCTTTCTAAACATCTTTTTATGATGCCTGCAATGTTACATCAAGGTGAAATTAACCATTGCTATCCCGTTAAAGAGATAGTAATACCTAAAATGTGAAAGGAAAAATACATGTCATAGGATTGATCCACCGGGTAATGCAAGGGTATTCCCACTACTGAAAGGTGTTTCATCCCAAGAGTATAACAGCTCAAAGTTGAATATTCCATGGACAATATCACTGTGGCCTGAAAATGTACTATGCCAATGTTGCCAGACCATCCTCTGGCTAGCTTTGGTCCAGGGAGCATAAATCCACAAAGGATGATGTGGCAACAGCGCAAATGTACAATTTCAGGCCACTGGGATGTGGCACCAAAGGAATTCAACTCTGAGCTGCAATACATTTAGAATAAAACACCCTTCACCAGTAGGAGTACCGGTGTTTCACACAGGGGGATAAACCATACAACATATATGTTCCTTTACACATTTCAAGTATTAATATCAATTTGACACCATCATGGCAAGTTTACTGATCACACAATCTCAATCCTCCACACAGGTTATGTGTCTCCAGCACTTCAGGAGCCCATGGAGGAGGCCACCTCACCACCCAGTGAGGAGTATATGGAGGAGGGGACCAGCCAGTGGGCACCGTACCCAACGACATCCACACCTCTTGGCCAGCTGGATGCCCCAACTCTGCCTGCACCACCTCTGGCTGCACCAACTCTGCCTGCACCACCTCTGCCTGCACCACCTCTGCCTGCACCACCTCTGCCTGCACCACCTTATTACAGTGACTGGATGCCCCCCACCACCTCCAGGAGCTATTATCCTCCAGCAACAGCAGCACCACCACCACCAGGGAGGCAATGGCTGCCCGGTGATGTGGCCACCACCCAGTACGGACCATACTCATCCCCGACTGACCTACCCTCCTGGATGGCTCCCCAGCATGGCCCCAGGTATGATCCCAGGTGGGGGCCAAGCACATACCAGTGGCCAAGGTTTGACCCTTGGCCACTCGACTACCAACACCTGGGCCTGCTTGGGGAGCCCCAACACCCTATGAGAAGGGACGTGTTTACCCCACCACCTAAACCAGCAAAGACATCGGTGGGCAGCAGTGGGTCCATTGATGTGGTGGGCACATACCCATCTGCAGCACATACAGCACCAGCAGAGGAGGACACAGCAGCAGCAGAGGAGGACACAGCACCAGCAGAGGAGGACACAGCAGCAGCTGATTCACCAGGCACAAGCATCACCAGCAGTGAACGGCCCACGGGGATGGAAGCAGAGTGTATGGCTCTGCAAAGGAGACTACTCAAGCCTCTGCACCAATGACAACATCACCAGGAGCCGTAGGGAATCCCATAGAAACACTAACAGGATAGAGGCAAGGATCCATGCCCTGGAGTCGGAGGTCATGAGGATCAACACTCAACTCCATCAGCTACACACGGGGGTGATGGACCTGCTTGCACAGGTACTGGTGGAGTTGAGAGAGCTGAACCGCAGGGAGGACTTACGGTTGGAGAGGGAAAACCTGCGCTCCACAGAGGGATCCACTGCCCCCACCACCCCCTCTAATGTGACCCCCGAAGCCACACCTAGGGGGCAAAGGGTGACCAGGAGATCATCCAGGTTATCCACTTCTGCCACACAGTCTAAGGCCCCCCCCCCCCAAGAAAAAAAAATAAAATGCCCAACATGTTACATTTCCCCTGAATAAAGGAACATTGTGCTTTTGAATCCTGTCTGATCTGCTTTGAATTTGGTCATAGATTGGGTGGCAGAGTTGTCTCCAATGCATTGCCAAACAATTCAGTGAACACAACTTCTGCCTAGGTAAGATGTTTGTGGGATGTTACAACATGGGTTCACACACACATCGTTGTACAAATTCAACTGTAAATACATCCCTGTAGCCATATTACACAACTGTGTTATATGGCAATGTTGTGTGTTGATTTTGCATAACAAAACATTCCCCTTAGCCCAACATTTGGTACAACATTGAACATTCATCTACATCATATGTTGTGTTTAACCCTTTGATAGCCAGAGTGGCAGGCAACGCATTGCAAAGAAATGCGTTGGGTACCACTCTGGCACTCAGAGGGTTAAGGGGATAACCAAACAAACGGCTTAGCGGTGAGATAACAAGCAGGACAGATAAATGGGACATGTATCCATATTCTCTTGGATTCACACACTCATTGTGCAACAGACTGACTGGGGAAGCCAATGTTTTTAACCTAGGATTTCAATGTGTAGCACACACATTGATATCCTGGGGTGAGCATTGGGGCCTCCAGTAAGTTGACTTGTTGTTTTTCCTAAGGGTGTAACAGACTTCCCCAGTGAAAACACTTGTCCACTTGGTCATGTACTGTGATATGTCCCAGTGGAGCAATATCACTGAACATTGATTATACTGAGCAACACATTAACTGTGGACAGGAATTCACTGTGGAAGTATGTCCCCTTTATCACCTCTTTATCACTCCCACAACACATTAGTGTATCACTACCACCATCTGTTAGTGTGAATACATCACTGAGTCCACTCACTTGCAAACAAGTGGTGGAGTCCTGTGATATGGGTGATGCCTTTCCATTTATGGGGGATACTCTATCCTGAGTGTGGTTACGCATTAACAAACATATGTGTAATCCAATATATCCTCATAGAGACACTGATGATTAACTAGTGATGGTTCTTCTCTATTGTGTCTCAAAGTACATTAGAACGTACATGTGTTTTCTGTGTGTATTGCCTATATGCATTGAACACTTGTATGAGAACACTAAATGTACTTTGAAACTAGATCATACTACTTGAGTAACACTTCTCCTCTGTTCATGTGTTGTCCACAAGGTTTGACAACTCTGTAGATGAGCATCCTAACTGTACAGGTTATTACACTTGTGAAATTGTGTTTTCAGTGTCTATATGAGAATGTTCAAGTAGAGGTCTGTGTGAACCTCCTGTCAAATATTGCATCACTAACAACATCACCAGAAATAGCAAGGGGTGATCTTTATGAAGGTGTTGTCAAGACATCAATCCAGACACATGGAAGATCTTCAGATCAAGGATGGATCATGTTATGGATGCCTGTGGGACAAGAGGACAGGATTTGGAGCTATACACCTGAACTGATCATCAAGCAACAACAATTTCGAATTTATAATCCCCTCAATCTTCTTAATTACAAGTGAGTACACAAACCATTGCTTGACAATGTGTTGTGTACTCATCTGTAACCAATTATGTGGAGAACTAAGGACATGTGCCCCAGCCCTATGGATATGTGCCCCTGACATGAATACACACATCAACAAGTGTTCTGAGAGCTCCATGGAAGTAATGAATTTGGGCTGCCACTGTGAAAGTGACAGTGGCAGCCCAATGTCATTTGTTCCATGGAACTGTTAGGACATATTTGTTCATGTGGGTATTCATGTCGGGGGCATATGTCTGCACACTCACAGGTCAGCATGGAGTCCCTGGTAATCTGATCTACATCTCATGACCTCTACATTGTGTGACCATACCACTGTACATCCACCCCTGTGCTGCTCTTCTCAGCTGTAGCACAGTACAGGTCCCATATTGAGTCCAATGGCCCTTTAACCCCTGATGTGACGGAGTATTATCCAATGCATAGCATTGGATAACACTCTTTCGCTACAAGGCTAGCATGGTTGCTCTGGCTATGCTCATGGCAAATCAAGTTAGCTGCTGTCAATCAAGCCCTGTAAGACGATGAACATGGGTAATATGTTGTACCTTGTTTCTCCTGGGGGTGTGCGTGATATCCTTGGGGTCTGTATGTCAACGTGGAGAGTGGAATGGAGGATGGTTTTTGAGTCCACACACACAATTTGCCACGTCCGCTGCCAGTGCAGTGCTGTGTCACTGTTCCTGTGGGGTTAGACAGAACAAAATGTGCAGTGTGGTTAGTGTCACAGGACTGATGGGGGACTTGCATAGATTGTTTGCATGCCTGTGTTATACTCACATGTAAAGTGTTCCGTGATGAGCCTGTCTCTGATCTGTGTCCCTCTCAGGGTCTCCTCAACGTGGCCGATGTCCATGGGCACTTCCTGTATGGGGGGGCCTGGATGTGCTCCAGCAGCCTGGTGTCCACTGCGATGTTGTGCAGTATTGCGCACGCCACAATGATGTCGCACACCTTTCCAGGTGCATACTGCAGTGCTCCCCCAGAGTGGTCCAGACATCGGAATCTTGACTTGAGGAGGCCAAAGGTCCGCTCAATGGCATTCCTCGTTCTGCCATGAGCCTGGTTGTACCTTTCCTGGGCATGTGTTTGGGGATTGGCCACAGGGGTCAGTAGCCAGGACTTGCAGCCATAGCCAGCATCACCTGTGTAATGTGAGTGACATGGTGAGACAGGGAGCACATGTTGTGTGAATGATGTTTTGTGTGGTGGACGTAGTAGCTGTGGGTCAGGTGCATGCTAAGCAGCGTTGTGTGTACGCCTGTGTATGTGATGTGATTTTGTATTGTGAACTCGCCCAAAAGCCATCCCCCTGTAAAAGTTCCATTCTCAAAATCTCTGTGGACTGAGGAGTTTTGGAGAATGTATGAATCATGTGAGCTGCCAGGATACTTTGCACAGACATTCATTATCCTCATATGGCTGTCACACACCATCTGCACGTTGATGGAGTGAAAGTTCTTCCTGTTGATGAATATCTGTGCGTCACGTGCTGGGGCCTTAATCCGGACATGGGTGCAATCTATAGCACCCATGACCCTGGGCATGCCTCCCCTGGCGTAAAAGGCCTGCTTGACATGTATCCAGTCCATGTCGGTGGTGGGGAAATGTATATAGGTACTGGCCTTGTTTTTGAGGGCTGGCAGGACCTGGGCCAGCACCCTGGAGAATGTGGCCTGTGACATGCCAGATGCGTAACCCTCTGTGGACTGGAAGGCCCCGCTTGCCATGAAGTGTATGGCACAGAGTAGTTTCTGCAGGCCAGTTAGGGAATGGTTGTGGATGTAGATGGGATCCACCTGCTCCTTGATGACCTCATACAAGGCAATGATGCTGTCAGGCCTCAACCTGTAGCGATCAATTACCTCATCATCGGTCATTCCAAAGAGGGTGACCCTTGGGCGGTATACCCTGGGCCTTGGTGGTCGTCTATACATCCTGTGCCCTCCAGGTGGGGATGGGCTCCTGTGTGGCTGCTGAGCCAGAGCCTCCTCACTTGCAACAGGTGGTGGCTGTTGATCAGGCATGCTTGGAGGTTGCTGATGTTCCCCAGCTCTCTCCCTTGCACGCCTTCTCCGCAGCCTTCGCAACAATATGTAACCCAACATACTGTTTGCTCTCTCTATCTGTCTTTATCTGTCTCTATCTGTCTCTCTCTCTCTCTCTATCTCTCTCTCTCCCTCCCTGAGTGGAAAACAAGCCACAAGTGAGTGTGTTGAGTTGTCCCTTTAAGTACTTGCTAGGGCGTTGTGTAGGTGTGGTGATGAGGTGAGTGCTGACCAATGGTGAGTTGTTTTTGTCCAGGTAAGTGTTTGCAGGTGTGTGTGTGTTATAAGATTTGGTGTGTTGTACTTGTTCTGTGTGTGCCATTTGCGGGCGTGCAGTTGTGGGGTGCAGGTCGCGTGCTGATGTTGCCCAGGTGAGCTTGTATTTGCAGGTGTCCGCTTTGTGTGATAACCCCCATTGTTCCGTGCCATGTTGTGCTGGTGTTTTTTAGTGTGTCGTTGTCCCTGTGGTGTTGGTTGTTGTTGTGTGTGTAGTGATTTGTGTTGTGTGTGCATGTTTTTGTGTTGTTTTGGCATTGCACGGGTTAATTTTCCCATTTACATGGTTGTGCGGTAAGCATTTTGTGTATTTTCCTATGTAACGGGTGTTTTGTTTTGGCCGTTAAGTGTCTAACGGCTAAAAAAACTGGGTCTTAACTTTTAGCCGTTAGGTGTGTCTTTTTTTCAGCCGTTATCAGTACCGCAAGCCTTTGAATAGCTCTGGGGTATGTTTTTCCATGCGTCTGAATGCACGTAAGTGTATCGGCCGTAAGGATTCTACAACTGCCATTAGCTGTTCTTTAGACGGATCTTTGAATTGCAACATGTCACTTAACGCACCCGTTAGTGATTTTTTTTGCTAACGGCTGCCTTTAAATCGAGCCCTTAATCACTTATGCTGAGCTTAGATAGAGTAGTTAGTAGTGGAAATGCTGTTTCATCTATAAAATCTGTGTGAACTGAGGAAGCATGGGATTTATATAGTTAAATAATTTGTTGAAACAAGAACTCCTATTTGGCTCATCTTTTTAAGTGTGCCTTAATATGGAGAACGTGTCTTTTAAATAGCCTGTTAGGACTGTCCAACCTGAGGAAAATTACTCACACTCGGTTTTTCTATTCGCTCTGTGAAAATTCGGGACTGGTATAGTTAACCCATTAACAGATTTTCCCGCTTCACTCGACTTTTTGTCTGTGAGAGGTTGCAAAAAACAGGTCTTTTAAGTAGCAGTCTAGCAATAAAGTAGCAACCACTTAGTTTGCTGGTTGCTACAATCTGCTATAGTGTAAGTATAACAAAGTAATTATGCTTCACTCATTTATTGTCAGTGCAGTATCGCAGAGGATGGGTCTTTAAAGTAGTCCGTCTAGCATTAGAAATTATCTCCTCTTGGTGAGATGATAGCCACTGACTGCTATACTACTAATCACACAGATTAGAAGCACTATTAGGGTTATCTATTAATCTTATCTTGCGCTGCTAAATTCAGAATAGCAAAATGGTTGCTTACTAGCGCTAGCCCTCGTGGCTATCTCTGGCGAGCATTCCCCATTCTTAACCTCATCTAAACATAGGAACCATGTTACCGAACCTATAATAGGACCAGATTATATTTTATAAAACTACAGGCACGCTGATTAGGCCCAACAAGTTTCGCCGTTCATGCCGGCTTCATCAGGGGCTATATGGAAAAAAGATTGTATCCATTGCACTTTTTATAGTGATCTAAACTGAAAGAGAGGCTGTTAAGCCTCAGATCTCAACATGACATCATCATGACCAATCGGCTTGCTCAGGGGAGTTTGAAATGTCAACATCTAGGCTTTGATTGACAGTTAGTGTACCCTAGGTAGTATGATTGAAATGAGCACTGAAGATTGATTACAGGGGTCTTGTTCAAATTCATGTAGGAATAGAAACTTTATCTTTAATAAACACAAATCAATACTGTGCAAGGTCACAATATTTTCTCGAATAATGATGGAAGGAGTGCAAATTCAAAAATATTCATATTTTTATATATTTGTCACTGCTGTGCTATATTATTTTTTGTGTATTTACAAGTAGGAAACTACGTAGTTAAAGAAGATTTTTTTGTTTTATAGGAACTACTAACAGGATCAGAATATCAAAATTCATATTAATTATTAGATATTACATATTAGTGACAGATCAAGATAGACCAAGTAATGGTTGGACTGAGTGATGATTTGTTAAGTTGATAAAAGGGTTACAAATATTTGAAGTCAATATGATTTGTTTAATCTTTTATAAAAGGATTAAATGTGAATCCTTCATTGATGCCAGATGGGCTTCATGTTCCAAGTCTATAAATCCACTGTGATTCAGTCCGTAAAAGTTTCATATCTAAGTCGACGCTGTATTGTTTTAAAGCTTACACATGAAGTTTCTCCTGCATGACATGTTAAAATGTGGTTTGCCACTGTGTTATCTCGTTTATTGCGAATGTCTACAATACGTTCAAGATTGCGCTGTTTGAATTTGCGCTTGGTTTTGCCTACATATTTTAGGGTTCATATCTATCAAGGATATGTTTGTACCCATATGAAACAATACAAATACCCTGAAAACAAGAAGTCTAAAGAAGACAACTTGTACCAAGAAAGGTGGTCTCATAAAAGAGGCACTCAAAAGTCAGGAAAAAAGCAATGATGCAAAAAAATATACATTTTATTGGTACAAAATAAACACACAAGATGACACATAAAATCTAATAAAAACATTACCACAGAGGTGGTTCGCATAAATATATAATTATATAAGTACTGCCCCAATATAAACAAATATAAGCAATATAAGCTATACCTATATTCCTATTGGAGGTAAAAAAATAAATGTATATTACCTCCAAGACGCTCCCTCCAAGGGAGAGTATAGTACAAAATCCACCTAAGATGGATATGTCCCGACCCAGACGCTCCCTCCAAAAAAATTTTAGCGTTCTATCAATGTATAGTCAGGACTATAAGATAGCAAGTAATATACTTATCCAACGGTCCGGTACAAGCTTAAAGATGGGCATATCAAAACCACCTCTGATCCAATCCCAACGCGTATCGCCTCTAACAGGCTTCGTCAGGGGATAATTGTGATTACTAACCTCCTGTATTTAAAATACAAACGAACCAATGAACTACCCAAAATAGATCAGGTGATACAAACATGAGTCTGATGTTTCAATAAACAATCATAAGGTCCCACAGAACACCTGACCTACCCTTAGTCACCTGACCATAACCCACCACGGCTCAAGGATACGGAGATCGCTGTCTCCAAATACCAGAATCGCATCAGCCAATCTACTGGTCACCTGATCAAACCCATGTTACCACGGCATTACAAAGTCAGCGATCTCAAAGTAAGGGGCAATAAGTCGCCCGCATATAAGTTATAGACTCCCACAATTATAGCTCATAACTCTATAGTGAATAAATATCAGCGAACTAAATGATTCAAGCAAAAGGTTCCAGGACACTGGATGATCACGTGATCGTAATGTTCACATGATCGGCCGTAGTCCGGAAGTCAAGTTCATCTATGCATAGATGTAAGGTCCCTGTACCGAAAAAGTACAGCAGGCAGACTGTCCGTACCAGTAACAAATGATCCCAAAAATACAAAAGATATGTAAACACAAACAATGAAAAATAAAAACACACAAAAGGGGAAAAAGAAAAAATAAACAACACAATAGATGTGCTGAAATGATTACTCATATCATTAAAGGAGAAGTTAGATCCCACTACAAAGGTAAGTATATATCATACAAAAAGATTCTCAAAGCCTAAATGTTATATGATCTTAATACACAAGAAGGCATTTACGTTGCAAATTTTCAGCAATAGTACCAACACATAAAGTAGGACATCATAAAAAACAATGTGTTAGTTATAATTTAACACCATGTTATTTAATATACATCCACAATTTATAAGAAGAATAACACTAATATTCAGCAGATCCTTCATCTGATGTACATCCGATGATCTTCAACTGTATCCAGTAATTTCAAGCAATAATGCAAAGCTACCTAAACGGAGAGGAAGGAGAATAATTAGATGAAACAATTAAAACACGATCATTTCAAAAACAAAAATAAAATTAAATAACATAACTATGGAATAACATATCCTCATTCATCCCAAATGGTTGACAAGATTGTAACATATAAATCCACCAGGTCTCCCTTTGCAAGAGTCGCTTGATAATATTACCTTTTCTGATGTTTAATTGTACTTTTTCAAGCCCAAATATCTGGATGCCATCAGTCTTTCCATTATGCATCTGCAGAAAATGAGATGCTACCGTAGTAAGTGTCAATCCTTTACTCAAGTCACCCTGAGCATTGCGAATGAGAGATAAGTGCTTCTGAATTCTCGATTTTAACATTTGTGTGGTTTGTCCCACATTTAACATCTTGCAAGGACATTGAATGGCATATATACAGTTTCTAGTCCTGCAGTTGACAAAGTGCCTAAATTCCAGCATCTTCTCAGCTACAGGACTATAAACCGTCTTGGACCGAACCAAATATTGACAAACAGAACATCCCCCACAGGGAAAAGTACCTACACATTTCTGTCCTGTCACATGTTTTCTCTCTGAAGCAAAAAAACTATGTATCAATTTATCAGATAAATTTTTACTTCGGCGTGCTATTAAAGATGGTTTAGGTGCCAAATATTTATTTAAAGTTCCGTCACTTTGTAATATATGCCAATTTTTTCCAAACATTTGATTAATGTTTTTCCATTGTACATTATAAGTAGCAATAGGTTGTATCCATTGTGGTTTGTCATTCACCTTATTTTTGGAGACAAGAAGATCACTTCTCTTTTTCTTTCTTGCATTCTGATATCCTTTCTTTATGCAGCTCTGTGGATATCCTCTGTCTCTAAAACGCTTTGTCAAATCATATGAATACTGTTGAAAAGAAGAATCGCTGGAACAATTTCTTCGCATTCGCAAATACTGGCCAATCGGTATAGCCTTTTTTATATGATCTGGATGTGCACTAGAAAAGTGGAGAAATGAATTGACAGATGTCATCTTTCTATATACCTGAGTTTGAATCCTGTAGTCACTATCCACCTTAATTGACACATCCAAAAAGTCAATTTCCTCTACAGACATCGCACTAGAGAGGCGAATATTCAAATCATTGTCATTCAATTTAGCAATAAAGTCCTTACACAGATCTTGAGATGCATCCCATACAAAAAAGATGTCATCGATAAATCGATACCACAATAGAATATGTTGCGTAAAATCCGATCTCTTATCCGTAAATACATGTTCCGACTCCCACCAACCCAAGAACAGATTTGCAAAAGAGGGGGCACATCTGGCCCCCATTGCCATCCCAATAAGCTGTAAAAAATACTCAGAGTCAAAAACAAAATAATTGTGACTCAAAACAAATTGGAGCAGGCACAAAATAAAATTGCAAAGTTCTGGTTCCCGAGCCAAAGTGGAACGCTGTAAAAAGAATTCCACTGCCCTGATACCCTGTTGGTGGCCTATGCTGGAGTATAAAGCCTCAACATCACAGGTCACCAACAGGGTACCAGGTTCAACCACCAATTCTTGCAGTTTCAGCAGTAAATCTGTTGAATCCCGTAAATAAGAGGGAAGATCCAACACTATAGGCTGAAGGAAAAAATCAATAAATTTACATACGTTTTCACATAAAGATCCAATTCCTGCCACTATTGGTTTTCCTGAAGGTCTTGTGGCATTTTTATGCACCTTAGGAAGGACGTAAAAAGTAGGTGTTACAGGAAAATCCACCATGAGGAAATCCAATTCCCTCTTAGTAATCACATTATTTTGAGCTGCTGTTCCCAGTAATTTATCCAAAATTGATTTAAATGTATCCGTAGGATCAGAAGGAAGTTTTTTGTATGACTTTTTATTATGTATTTGTCGATGTACCTCTTGTAAATATAAATGTCTTGACCATAAAACAATATTGCTCCCTTTATCTGCTTCCTTCACTACAACATCTGTCCAACTCATAATATCTTTCAAAGCCCTTCTTTCCTTTAAGGTCAAATTATGCACTACAGGTAAGTAACCAGGAAGGGCCATAATCTCTTTATACATTACCTGAAAAAAGGTCTTAATTTCTGGACTCGTTTGCATAGGAGGTGTGAAGCTCGAGGAGGGTTTAAATAAAGTTTTGCGGGCATTTCCAGATGTTTCACCCTTAATACTTTCTTCCATCAGATCCATCAAATCCTGTTGTACTCTTTCATCCATCTCAGACATCATAGATGGTTTATCAAAGAATTTTTTAAGAAGAAGTCGTCTACAAAATAAAAATAAATCTTTTGTCAATTCAAACTTATTTATCTGTTGATCCGGACAAAAAGAAAGACCCTTCTCTAAAACCGACCTATGTGCTTGAGTTAATTGATGTACAGATAAATTAATCACGGTCATTTTTGAGTCTTCTTGTGTTTGTGATTTTTCTTCTTGTACTTTGTGTATTGGGTCTGATAACCCCATTGTAACCGATCTCGAAGTTCTCTTGCGTTTACTTCTACGCGTCTTTCTACTTGGGTAGCCTCTAAAAAAGGCCCCGAAGCAGTAAGAAGTTCGTCTTCACTCACTGTGTCCGATCCTGAGTCGGAAAGGATATTTGATACAGTAGTATTATCCGACACCAAGGATGAATTACTGGAATCAACTCGTGAATAACTATCTATATTTTTTTGGGATTGCTGTTTAGCTTTTGGGGATCTTCTATTACCCTTATGCCTCCATTTATATACCCTTAAGTTCTTATAATCCTGACTATCACGATCAAACTTAGTTTTCTTTTTTTCCACGATAACCTGCTCCACCTTATCCACTTCAAGTTTCAATTGGGATTGGAATGGTACCACTCTAGTTGAAGTATCATATTGTTGCAATTCTATATTCAACGCTGTTATTTCCCTTTTAACTTCCAAAAGTAGGGTGGTATCATGTTCAATAAGAAGTCTCATCAATTCAAATGAGCAATGATTTAAAATTCCTTCCCATTTCATTTTAAAATCAGGCTCCGCCTCCCATGCTGGAAGAATTTGAATACGCAAACCACGCGGTATCAAATTGCACTTCAAATAATGTTCCAAACTATTTATATTCCACCATAACGTGGCAAATTGATAGTGCAATCTGATAAGCGAGTTGCAGGTGTCTGTGAAAGCATCTGACACCACTATAGATGGACCACTCAAACTTCCTTCAATTTTTGATATAAAGACACTAGACAATTTGTCCGACCAAGCATTCTCCAACAAATCAATATTACAAGACATATTGAGATATAGAATAACAATGTCCGAGTAATCACTTCAGCAAACCCCTAATGTGTAGTCATCCCAACAATAATAAGTACCAACACAAATCTAAAGTCGTGCTACCATTCTAGAACGACTGGTATGGAAAAACCTTAAGTCATACAAAACATGTGAATATCTACATAAATTGAATGGGCACAGACTTATATAAAACTATTCCTGTACTACTCCATCAAGAAAAATAATGGGGTGCACTCAAAGTCCACTACACTAAGCTACAATACAAATACCCTGAAAACAAGAAGTCTAAAGAAGACAACTTGTACCAAGAAAGGTGGTCTCATAAAAGTGGCACTCAAAAGTCAGGAAAAAAGCAATGATGTAAAAAAATATAAATTTTATTGGTACAAAATAAACACACAAGATGACACATAAAATCTAATAAAAACATTACCACAGAGGTGGTTCGCATAAATATATAATTATATAAGTACTGCCCCAATATAAACAAATATAAGCAATATAAGCTATACCTATATTCCTATTGGAGGTAAAAAAATAAATGTATATTACCTCCAAGACGCTCCCTCCAAGGGAGAGTATAGTACAAAATCCACCTAAGATGGATATGTCCTGACCCAGACGCTCCCTCCAAAAAAATTTTAGCGTTCTATCAATGTATAGTCAGGACTATAACATAGCAAGTAATATACTTATCCAACGGTCCGGTACAAGCTTAAAGATGGGCATATCAAAACCACCTCTGATCCAATCCCAACGCGTATCGCCTCTAACAGGCTTCGTCAGGGGATAATTGTGATTACTAACCTCCTGTATTTAAAATACAAACGAACCAATGAACTACCCAAAATAGATCAGGTGATACAAACATGAGTCTGATGTTTCAATAAACAATCATAAGGTCCCACAGAACACCTGACCTACCCTTAGTCACCCATATGAAAGGTACATATACACACATATCAGACCATATTCCTCACTGTGTACCTTGGCATGGCAATGGTTAATTTCACTTTGATGTAACATTGCAGGCATCATAAAGAGATGTTTAGAAAGATGTTACTGTATGTGACAGCTGGAGATGTCAGTCATATGACCACACGGAGGCTCTTCAGCGGACCCAAAATTGAACCAATTGGAGATGGATCCATCATTGACATGGTCCACAGAGCGTGCTTACAAACCAGGAACATTTAGTAGACAATGTCAAAGATGTAGTTATGTCCAAATGGGTCAATGTGGAGTCTGCTGAAGAGCCTCCGTGTGGTCAAATGATTGACATCTCCAGCTGTCACATACAGCAACATCTTTCTAAACATCTTTTTATGATGCCTGCAATGTTACATCAAGGTGAAATTAACCATTGCTATCCCGTTAAAGAGATAGTAATACCTAAAATGTGAAAGGAAAAATACATGTCATAGGATTGATCCACCGGGTAATGCAAGGGTATTCCCACTACTGAAAGGTGTTTCATCCCAAGAGTATAACAGCTCAAAGTTGAATATTCCATGGACAATATCACTGTGGCCTGAAAATGTACTATGCCAATGTTGCCAGACCATCCTCTGGCTAGCTTTGGTCCAGGGAGCATAAATCCACAAAGGATGATGTGGCAACAGCGCAAATGTACAATTTCAGGCCACTGGGATGTGGCACCAAAGGAATTCAACTCTGAGCTGCAATACATTTAGAATAAAACACCCTTCACCAGTAGGAGTACCGGTGTTTCACACAGGGGGATAAACCATACAACATATATGTTCCTTTACACATTTCAAGTATTAATATCAATTTGACACCATCATGGCAAGTTTACTGATCACACAATCTCAATCCTCCACACAGGTTATGTGTCTCCAGCACTTCAGGAGCCCATGGAGGAGGCCACCTCACCACCCAGTGAGGAGTATATGGAGGAGGGGACCAGCCAGTGGGCACCGTACCCAACGACATCCACACCTCTTGGCCAGCTGGATGCCCCAACTCTGCCTGCACCACCTCTGGCTGCACCAACTCTGCCTGCACCACCTCTGCCTGCACCACCTCTGCCTGCACCACCTCTGCCTGCACCACCTTATTACAGTGACTGGATGCCCCCCACCACCTCCAGGAGCTATTATCCTCCAGCAACAGCAGCACCACCACCACCAGGGAGGCAATGGCTGCCCGGTGATGTGGCCACCACCCAGTACGGACCATACTCATCCCCGACTGACCTACCCTCCTGGATGGCTCCCCAGCATGGCCCCAGGTATGATCCCAGGTGGGGGCCAAGCACATACCAGTGGCCAAGGTTTGACCCTTGGCCACTCGACTACCAACACCTGGGCCTGCTTGGGGAGCCCCAACACCCTATGAGAAGGGACGTGTTTACCCCACCACCTAAACCAGCAAAGACATCGGTGGGCAGCAGTGGGTCCATTGATGTGGTGGGCACATACCCATCTGCAGCACATACAGCACCAGCAGAGGAGGACACAGCACCAGCAGAGGAGGACACAGCAGCAGCAGAGGAGGACACAGCACCAGCAGAGGAGGACACAGCAGCAGCTGATTCACCAGGCACAAGCATCACCAGCAGTGAACGGCCCACGGGGATGGAAGCAGAGTGTATGGCTCTGCAAAGGAGACTACTCAAGCCTCTGCACCAATGACAACATCACCAGGAGCCGTAGGGAATCCCATAGAAACACTAACAGGATAGAGGCAAGGATCCATGCCCTGGAGTCGGAGGTCATGAGGATCAACACTCAACTCCATCAGCTACACACGGGGGTGATGGACCTGCTTGCACAGGTACTGGTGGAGTTGAGAGAGCTGAACCGCAGGGAGGACTTACGGTTGGAGAGGGAAAACCTGCGCTCCACAGAGGGATCCACTGCCCCCACCACCCCCTCTAATGTGACCCCCGAAGCCACACCTAGGGGGCAAAGGGTGACCAGGAGATCATCCAGGTTATCCACTTCTGCCACACAGTCTAAGGCCCCCCCCCCCAAGAAAAAAAAATAAAATGCCCAACATGTTACATTTCCCCTGAATAAAGGAACATTGTGCTTTTGAATCCTGTCTGATCTGCTTTGAATTTGGTCATAGATTGGGTGGCAGAGTTGTCTCCAATGCATTGCCAAACAATTCAGTGAACACAACTTCTGCCTAGGTAAGATGTTTGTGGGATGTTACAACATGGGTTCACACACACATCGTTGTACAAATTCAACTGTAAATACATCCCTGTAGCCATATTACACAACTGTGTTATATGGCAATGTTGTGTGTTGATTTTGCATAACAAAACATTCCCCTTAGCCCAACATTTGGTACAACATTGAACATTCATCTACATCATATGTTGTGTTTAACCCTTTGATAGCCAGAGTGGCAGGCAACGCATTGCAAAGAAATGCGTTGGGTACCACTCTGGCACTCAGAGGGTTAAGGGGATAACCAAACAAACGGCTTAGCGGTGAGATAACAAGCAGGACAGATAAATGGGACATGTATCCATATTCTCTTGGATTCACACACTCATTGTGCAACAGACTGACTGGGGAAGCCAATGTTTTTAACCTAGGATTTCAATGTGTAGCACACACATTGATATCCTGGGGTGAGCATTGGGGCCTCCAGTAAGTTGACTTGTTGTTTTTCCTAAGGGTGTAACAGACTTCCCCAGTGAAAACACTTGTCCACTTGGTCATGTACTGTGATATGTCCCAGTGGAGCAATATCACTGAACATTGATTATACTGAGCAACACATTAACTGTGGACAGGAATTCACTGTGGAAGTATGTCCCCTTTATCACCTCTTTATCACTCCCACAACACATTAGTGTATCACTACCACCATCTGTTAGTGTGAATACATCACTGAGTCCACTCACTTGCAAACAAGTGGTGGAGTCCTGTGATATGGGTGATGCCTTTCCATTTATGGGGGATACTCTATCCTGAGTGTGGTTACGCATTAACAAACATATGTGTAATCCAATATATCCTCATAGAGACACTGATGATTAACTAGTGATGGTTCTTCTCTATTGTGTCTCAAAGTACATTAGAACGTACATGTGTTTTCTGTGTGTATTGCCTATATGCATTGAACACTTGTATGAGAACACTAAATGTACTTTGAAACTAGATCATACTACTTGAGTAACACTTCTCCTCTGTTCATGTGTTGTCCACAAGGTTTGACAACTCTGTAGATGAGCATCCTAACTGTACAGGTTATTACACTTGTGAAATTGTGTTTTCAGTGTCTATATGAGAATGTTCAAGTAGAGGTCTGTGTGAACCTCCTGTCAAATATTGCATCACTAACAACATCACCAGAAATAGCAAGGGGTGATCTTTATGAAGGTGTTGTCAAGACATCAATCCAGACACATGGAAGATCTTCAGATCAAGGATGGATCATGTTATGGATGCCTGTGGGACAAGAGGACAGGATTTGGAGCTATACACCTGAACTGATCATCAAGCAACAACAATTTCGAATTTATAATCCCCTCAATCTTCTTAATTACAAGTGAGTACACAAACCATTGCTTGACAATGTGTTGTGTACTCATCTGTAACCAATTATGTGGAGAACTAAGGACATGTGCCCCAGCCCTATGGATATGTGCCCCTGACATGAATACACACATCAACAAGTGTTCTGAGAGCTCCATGGAAGTAATGAATTTGGGCTGCCACTGTGAAAGTGACAGTGGCAGCCCAATGTCATTTGTTCCATGGAACTGTTAGGACATATTTGTTCATGTGGGTATTCATGTCGGGGGCATATGTCTGCACACTCACAGGTCAGCATGGAGTCCCTGGTAATCTGATCTACATCTCATGACCTCTACATTGTGTGACCATACCACTGTACATCCACCCCTGTGCTGCTCTTCTCAGCTGTAGCACAGTACAGGTCCCATATTGAGTCCAATGGCCCTTTAACCCCTGATGTGACGGAGTATTATCCAATGCATAGCATTGGATAACACTCTTTCGCTACAAGGCTAGCATGGTTGCTCTGGCTATGCTCATGGCAAATCAAGTTAGCTGCTGTCAATCAAGCCCTGTAAGACGATGAACATGGGTAATATGTTGTACCTTGTTTCTCCTGGGGGTGTGCGTGATATCCTTGGGGTCTGTATGTCAACGTGGAGAGTGGAATGGAGGATGGTTTTTGAGTCCACACACACAATTTGCCACGTCCGCTGCCAGTGCAGTGCTGTGTCACTGTTCCTGTGGGGTTAGACAGAACAAAATGTGCAGTGTGGTTAGTGTCACAGGACTGATGGGGGACTTGCATAGATTGTTTGCATGCCTGTGTTATACTCACATGTAAAGTGTTCCGTGATGAGCCTGTCTCTGATCTGTGTCCCTCTCAGGGTCTCCTCAACGTGGCCGATGTCCATGGGCACTTCCTGTATGGGGGGGCCTGGATGTGCTCCAGCAGCCTGGTGTCCACTGCGATGTTGTGCAGTATTGCGCACGCCACAATGATGTCGCACACCTTTCCAGGTGCATACTGCAGTGCTCCCCCAGAGTGGTCCAGACATCGGAATCTTGACTTGAGGAGGCCAAAGGTCCGCTCAATGGCATTCCTCGTTCTGCCATGAGCCTGGTTGTACCTTTCCTGGGCATGTGTTTGGGGATTGGCCACAGGGGTCAGTAGCCAGGACTTGCAGCCATAGCCAGCATCACCTGTGTAATGTGAGTGACATGGTGAGACAGGGAGCACATGTTGTGTGAATGATGTTTTGTGTGGTGGACGTAGTAGCTGTGGGTCAGGTGCATGCTAAGCAGCGTTGTGTGTACGCCTGTGTATGTGATGTGATTTTGTATTGTGAACTCGCCCAAAAGCCATCCCCCTGTAAAAGTTCCATTCTCAAAATCTCTGTGGACTGAGGAGTTTTGGAGAATGTATGAATCATGTGAGCTGCCAGGATACTTTGCACAGACATTCATTATCCTCATATGGCTGTCACACACCATCTGCACGTTGATGGAGTGAAAGTTCTTCCTGTTGATGAATATCTGTGCGTCACGTGCTGGGGCCTTAATCCGGACATGGGTGCAATCTATAGCACCCATGACCCTGGGCATGCCTCCCCTGGCGTAAAAGGCCTGCTTGACATGTATCCAGTCCATGTCGGTGGTGGGGAAATGTATATAGGTACTGGCCTTGTTTTTGAGGGCTGGCAGGACCTGGGCCAGCACCCTGGAGAATGTGGCCTGTGACATGCCAGATGCGTAACCCTCTGTGGACTGGAAGGCCCCGCTTGCCATGAAGTGTATGGCACAGAGTAGTTTCTGCAGGCCAGTTAGGGAATGGTTGTGGATGTAGATGGGATCCACCTGCTCCTTGATGACCTCATACAAGGCAATGATGCTGTCAGGCCTCAACCTGTAGCGATCAATTACCTCATCATCGGTCATTCCAAAGAGGGTGACCCTTGGGCGGTATACCCTGGGCCTTGGTGGTCGTCTATACATCCTGTGCCCTCCAGGTGGGGATGGGCTCCTGTGTGGCTGCTGAGCCAGAGCCTCCTCACTTGCAACAGGTGGTGGCTGTTGATCAGGCATGCTTGGAGGTTGCTGATGTTCCCCAGCTCTCTCCCTTGCACGCCTTCTCCGCAGCCTTCGCAACAATATGTAACCCAACATACTGTTTGCTCTCTCTATCTGTCTTTATCTGTCTCTATCTGTCTCTCTCTCTCTCTCTATCTCTCTCTCTCCCTCCCTGAGTGGAAAACAAGCCACAAGTGAGTGTGTTGAGTTGTCCCTTTAAGTACTTGCTAGGGCGTTGTGTAGGTGTGGTGATGAGGTGAGTGCTGACCAATGGTGAGTTGTTTTTGTCCAGGTAAGTGTTTGCAGGTGTGTGTGTGTTATAAGATTTGGTGTGTTGTACTTGTTCTGTGTGTGCCATTTGCGGGCGTGCAGTTGTGGGGTGCAGGTCGCGTGCTGATGTTGCCCAGGTGAGCTTGTATTTGCAGGTGTCCGCTTTGTGTGATAACCCCCATTGTTCCGTGCCATGTTGTGCTGGTGTTTTTTAGTGTGTCGTTGTCCCTGTGGTGTTGGTTGTTGTTGTGTGTGTAGTGATTTGTGTTGTGTGTGCATGTTTTTGTGTTGTTTTGGCATTGCACGGGTTAATTTTCCCATTTACATGGTTGTGCGGTAAGCATTTTGTGTATTTTCCTATGTAACGGGTGTTTTGTTTTGGCCGTTAAGTGTCTAACGGCTAAAAAAACTGGGTCTTAACTTTTAGCCGTTAGGTGTGTCTTTTTTTCAGCCGTTATCAGTACCGCAAGCCTTTGAATAGCTCTGGGGTATGTTTTTCCATGCGTCTGAATGCACGTAAGTGTATCGGCCGTAAGGATTCTACAACTGCCATTAGCTGTTCTTTAGACGGATCTTTGAATTGCAACATGTCACTTAACGCACCCGTTAGTGATTTTTTTTGCTAACGGCTGCCTTTAAATCGAGCCCTTAATCACTTATGCTGAGCTTAGATAGAGTAGTTAGTAGTGGAAATGCTGTTTCATCTATAAAATCTGTGTGAACTGAGGAAGCATGGGATTTATATAGTTAAATAATTTGTTGAAACAAGAACTCCTATTTGGCTCATCTTTTTAAGTGTGCCTTAATATGGAGAACGTGTCTTTTAAATAGCCTGTTAGGACTGTCCAACCTGAGGAAAATTACTCACACTCGGTTTTTCTATTCGCTCTGTGAAAATTCGGGACTGGTATAGTTAACCCATTAACAGATTTTCCCGCTTCACTCGACTTTTTGTCTGTGAGAGGTTGCAAAAAACAGGTCTTTTAAGTAGCAGTCTAGCAATAAAGTAGCAACCACTTAGTTTGCTGGTTGCTACAATCTGCTATAGTGTAAGTATAACAAAGTAATTATGCTTCACTCATTTATTGTCAGTGCAGTATCGCAGAGGATGGGTCTTTAAAGTAGTCCGTCTAGCATTAGAAATTATCTCCTCTTGGTGAGATGATAGCCACTGACTGCTATACTACTAATCACACAGATTAGAAGCACTATTAGGGTTATCTATTAATCTTATCTTGCGCTGCTAAATTCAGAATAGCAAAATGGTTGCTTACTAGCGCTAGCCCTCGTGGCTATCTCTGGCGAGCATTCCCCATTCTTAACCTCATCTAAACATAGGAACCATGTTACCGAACCTATAATAGGACCAGATTATATTTTATAAAACTACAGGCACGCTGATTAGGCCCAACAAGTTTCGCCGTTCATGCCGGCTTCATCAGGGGCTATATGGAAAAAAGATTGTATCCATTGCACTTTTTATAGTGATCTAAACTGAAAGAGAGGCTGTTAAGCCTCAGATCTCAACATGACATCATCATGACCAATCGGCTTGCTCAGGGGAGTTTGAAATGTCAACATCTAGGCTTTGATTGACAGTTAGTGTACCCTAGGTAGTATGATTGAAATGAGCACTGAAGATTGATTACAGGGGTCTTGTTCAAATTCATGTAGGAATAGAAACTTTATCTTTAATAAACACAAATCAATACTGTGCAAGGTCACAATATTTTCTCGAATAATGATGGAAGGAGTGCAAATTCAAAAATATTCATATTTTTATATATTTGTCACTGCTGTGCTATATTATTTTTTGTGTATTTACAAGTAGGAAACTACGTAGTTAAAGAAGATTTTTTTGTTTTATAGGAACTACTAACAGGATCAGAATATCAAAATTCATATTAATTATTAGATATTACATATTAGTGACAGATCAAGATAGACCAAGTAATGGTTGGACTGAGTGATGATTTGTTAAGTTGATAAAAGGGTTACAAATATTTGAAGTCAATATGATTTGTTTAATCTTTTATAAAAGGATTAAATGTGAATCCTTCATTGATGCCAGATGGGCTTCATGTTCCAAGTCTATAAATCCACTGTGATTCAGTCCGTAAAAGTTTCATATCTAAGTCGACGCTGTATTGTTTTAAAGCTTACACATGAAGTTTCTCCTGCATGACATGTTAAAATGTGGTTTGCCACTGTGTTATCTCGTTTATTGCGAATGTCTACAATACGTTCAAGATTGCGCTGTTTGAATTTGCGCTTGGTTTTGCCTACATATTTTAGGCCACATTGACATTCAATCAGATAGATAATTCCCACAGAGTTACAATTGCTGAATTGGCGGATGCTAAAAGTTCTATTGCCACTTTGATTTGTAAAAGTCTTTCTTTTGTTTATATAACTACAGGCTTGACATTTCCCACAACTGAATGTTCCTTTAAGAGGATTAGTCAGCCATGTCGTTTTTCTAGGTTTCTGAAAATGACTGTGCACTAGTATGTCATTAAAATTGTGACCTCTTCGATAGGTAACTGTCAGGTTTTTTGAGAAAATTTGTGACAGATCTTCATCTGCTTGTAGCAAATGCCAGTGTTTGAACAAAATATTTTTTATCTCCTTATGTAGTTGGTCAAAGTTGCCCACTAGTCTGATTTGTTTTTGTTTTTGTAGACAGGATTGTTCATTTAAATTCAGTAGATATTCCCTTTTAGCATTTAGAGCTCTTTTACAGGCCCTTTTTTAAAGAGTTTTTTCCATAGCCCCTTGCCAGAAACCTAAGCTGTAATTTCTTAGCCTCTTGTTTGAATTTGTCGATATTGCTGTAGAGCCGTCTAATCCTTAAGTACTGGCCAACCGGAATCCCATTTTTCAATGGACTTCGATGATTACTAGTGGCCTCTAAGAGAGTATTTGCAGTTTCTTTGCAATATACAGTTGTTTCAATTACATCTTCTTTATTTCTATATATAAGTATATCTAAAAAGGACATTTTTTGTTGACTACTGGTGCTAGTGACTCTCAGGTTATATGTATTATTATTGATCACTGCCACAAAGTCTTCAAAAGTCTCCAATGTACCTGTCCAGATGATGAACACATCATCGATAACTCATATCCACATGTTGATGTACTACGTGTATTGTTCCATTTCTTTAACAAAGATTTTCTTTTGCTCCCACCAACCCAGATATAGGTTGGCGTAACTTGGAGCACACGTACTCCCCATCGCTTTACCCTGTTGTTGGTGGTAGAAGCTATTGTTGAACATGAAATAGTTGTGTGAGTACGGATGAAAGAAGGTCAATCACCATTTTGTTATGAGAGTTGCATTGTATCCCTCTCATGCTCAAAAAACTGTTGACTGCCTCTAGACCTATCTTGTGCACTATAATTGTGTATAGTGATTCCACATCAATAGAAATGAGGTAATGTTCCTTTTCTAAACTGATACCTTCTACCATTTTTATCGCATCCAAGGAGTCTTTAATGTAAGATGGTAAACTGGATACAAACGGCCTCATAATTTCATCAACATATTTGCTAGTGTTTTCTGTCAGGCTATTTAAACCTGACACAATTGGTCATCCTGGAGGGTTGATCAGACTCTTGTGAATTTTTGGTATGATAAAGAAAGTGGGAATTACTGGATTGTAAATCATCATAAAGTCAAACTCATCTTTTTTTATAAGTTTATGGTCAATGGCCTCTGTCAAAATGTTCTTAAGATCTCTTTTGAAACTTTCTGTTTTTTGCAGCAATTATTGTCGCTTAATAGTCTTAGACATTCATTTTCGTAGTTTATGGAATCCATTATTACTATATTACCCCCTTTATCTGAGCTTTTTATGATGATTTCAGGATTTTTGCTCGGGGCTTCTAGTGCTGATTGCTCACTGTTACTCAGATTGCTCCGTTCTGGGTTTCTTCTAGTAAATGATGAAGATAACTGTTCTAAGTCTTTCATTAGCGGTTCCGTGAACACTTTAACATGTGGAGATGTTGTCATAGGTGGTGTAAATTTGGAATTTTTCCTAAAATTTGAGAAAGGACCAGTCCCTGTATCCTTGGAGGATTCATTTTTGTCAAGAAGTGATAATAAGTTTTCTAAGTTTCTATGGTCATCTTTTGATCTGACTCCTATTTTTTGTTGTTGTGTAAAATGTTTGTGCAAGAGTAGCTTACGACTGAATAGGTTAACATCTTTAACCCAATCGAAAATGTTCATGTTATTGGATGGTACATATGTTAGACCTTTGCTTAGTACTATAGTTTGATTTGGTGTCAGATTTAATTTGGATAAGTTTATCACTTTCAGGCTCTCACCTCCTGGGTCTTGGTTCCTTTGTATCCCCATACTGTCTGGTCTCTGAGGTCTGGGGGTATCCACTATTTATCCCAATCTGGTACTTGATCCCTCTCTAAAAAATGCTTATTCTTATTCTGCCTGTTTCATCCTCTTCTTATTTTTCTGCTTGCTCTGGATTTTCTTGGGTGTCACCATCAGTAACATAGTAACATAGTAATTTAGGTTGAAAAAAAGACTTGCTTCCATCTAGTTCAACCCTTTTCCTATTCCTGTTTATCATTGTTGATCCAAAAGAAGGCAAAAAACACCCTCAATATAGCAATTTCAAATTCTGCCTTGAATGGGGGGGGGGGGAATTCCCTCTTGATTCCAAATGGCAATCATATTTCTCCTTGGATCAACAAGCCCTAAGTAAATATTAATCCCAATACTAACGTACATAGCCCTCTGTGTTATGCTCTTTTAAATAAGTATCCAGGCCCTTTTTAAAGGCATCTAATGCATTCAATAGCACCCCCCTCCTCAGGCAGTGAATTCCATACCTTTATTGTCCTTATAGTAAAGAAACCCTTCCGCTGTTGTAGATTAAATCTCCTTTCCTCAAGTCTAAGTGGGTGGCCCCTTGTCCTATGTACTGTTCTGTTATGGGCCCTGAACATATTTATATAGTGTTATCATATCCCCTCTAAGACGCCGTTTCTCTAGTGTATACAAGTTTAACTTTTCTAGCCTTTCTTCATAACTAAAACTTTCCATTCCCCTTACTAGTTTTGTAGCCCTCCTCTGCACTTTCTCTAGTTCCATAATGTCCTTTTTCAGAAAGGGCGCCCAGAATTGAACAGCATATTCTAGGTGGGGTCTTACCATGGACCTGTAAAGAGGCATAATAATATCTTCCTCCCTTGAGTCAATACCCCTTTTAATACATGCCAATATCTTATTGGCCTTTGCAGCTGACAGCTGGCACTGCATGCTACTGCTAAGTCTATTGTCTACCATTACTCCCAAATCCTTTTCATTTGTAGATTTCCCCAGAGAAACACCATTTAAACTATATGTTGCATTTTTATTATAATACCCAAAATGCATAACTTTACACTTGTCTATATTGAATCTCATTTACCATTTGCCTGCCCAGTTACTCAATTTGTCCAAATCCTCTTGTAATGAAGACACATCCAGTTCAGACTTTATTACCTTACTTAATTTTGTGTCATCGGCAAACACTGATACATGGCTCCCTATGCCCTCTGGGAGGTCATTAATAAACAAATTAAAAAGAAGAGGACCCAGGACAGATCCCTGAGGTACTCCACTTATCACATTTATCCAACTGGAGAACTTGCCATTTACTACCACTCTTTGCATTCTATCTTTCAGCCAATTTCCAATCCACACACAAACATTTTCCCCTAGTCCTATTTCATTCAATTTGTACAGTAACCTCTTGTGTGGAACTGTATCAAATGCCTTGACAAAGTCTAAATAGATCACATCAACTGCTGCTCCCGCATCTATATTATTACTCACTTTTTCATAAAATGCGATCAAGTTAGTTTGACAAGACCTGTCTTTCACAAAGCCATGTTGACTCCTGCTAATAATATTCCTGTTCCAGCAGAATTCTTGAATATATTCCCTTAGCAACCCTTCAAACAGCTTCCCTACCACAGATGTCAAGCTTACAGGTCTGTAATTTCCTGGCTGTGACTTTGATCCCTTTTTAAAAATGGGCACCACATCTGCTTTACGCCAATCCATGGGCACCATACCTGAAATAAAAGAATCCCTGAAAATCAAATATAACGTTCTGGCCAGGGCCTGGCTTAGCTCTTTAAGTACCCGTGGGTGTATACCATCTGGGCCCGGAGCTTTGTCTACCTTAACACCATTCAATTGTTTTAACACTTTTTCTTGTGTTAGCCAGTCCCATGTTTGCTGTGACTGTTCTGTAAAAGTAGTTTGCAGATTCTTGTCCATTGGGTCTTCCTTGGTAAAAACAGAAGAAAATAAATTATTTAAAATATCTGCCTTCTCTCTGTCCCCCTTGACCATCTCGCCCGTTTTAGATAACAAGGACCCAACATTATCAGACTTTAATTTTTTGACATTAATGTATTTAAAGAATTTTTTTGGGTTGCTCTTGCTCTCCTTAGCAATTTTTTTTTCATTCTCTAGTCTAGCTAATTTAATAGCCTTTTTACAGGTTTTGTTGGCATTTTTGCATTCTGAAAATGCCTCTACTGATCCCTCAGCTTTAAAATGTTTAAATGCTGCTTTCTTGTTATTTATTTCATGAATTACTTTACTGGTTAGCCACATTGGTTTTAATTTGCTTCTTTTGTATTTGTTTCCAACAGAGATAAATTTATATGTGTATTTTTGTAATGTTATTTTGAAGGCATTCCACTTACCTTCTGTGTTTTTTCCTGAAAATATTTTATCCCAGTCAACAAGACCAAGGGATGAATTAAACCTGCTAAAGTTGGCCTTTTTAAAATTCAGTGTTTTGGTGGAACCCATACCAAATTGCTTTTTTGAATTAATCTCAAACGATACCATGTTATGGTCACTATTCCCCAAGTGCTCCCTAACTTGGATGTTAGAGATAAGTTCTTCATTGTCAGTTATTACCAGATCCAGACACGCATCCCCTCTGGTTGAGGTCTGCACTAGTTGAGACAAAAAATTGTCATTCAACAAGTTCAGAAACTTACTACTTTTAGCAGAATTAGCTGTTCCATTTTTCCATGTAGCCCTCCAAACTGATTGACCAATCATGTGTGTCATCCCACCATATTTTTATTATGCCTATCAAGTCATAGTTTTCAATTTCAGCTACCAGCTCCAGTTCCCCTATTGTATCAGTTAAACTTCTGGCATTTGAAAGCATACAATTTATGACACTGCTATGTTTAATTTGTGATTTACTTTTGATGTGGTTTGTAGGCTTCTCCCTATCATCTGTACTAACCCCACCCCCAGATCCACCCACCTGGTTATTAACTACATCGCCTTCCCTTTCTATACTATCTAGCCCAGTATTTATTGACCCCTCCCCCCCTTCCTAGTTTAAAATCTCCTCCAACCGTCTAGTAATCCTCTCCCCAAGCACTTGAGACCCTCTTACATTCAGGTGCAATCCATCCCTACTATAGAGATTGTACCCCAAAGCAAAATCAGCCCAGTGCTCTAAAAACCCAAAGCATTCCTTCTTACACCAAGACTTCAGCCATGCATTGAGCTCCCTAATCTCCCGCTGTCTCTCTGGCATAGCACATGGCACGGATATTATCTCTGAGAATACTACTTTGGAGATCCAGTTCCTAATCTTACTCCCTAAGTCCCTAAAATTACCTTTTAGGACTCTCCACATTTCTCTTACTTTGTCATTGGTACCAATATGCAGCAAGACAGCTGGATCCTCTCCAGCCCCTCCCAATAATCTGTCCACCCTGTCTGCAACATGCCGAACCCGGGTACCTGGGAGACAGCAAACCATTTGGTTGCTGCGATCAGAGCCACAGATTACCCTATCTGTTCTCCTAATAATAGAGTCCCCTACCACCACAACCTGCCTAGGCTTCACTTTCCTCTGGATCCCCTCTGTGCTAGAGGAACTGTTGTCCTGGCTGTTAGGGAGAACAGTCTTCTCCAGCAATTCCACTTCTGAGACATCTGTATCCGATTCAGATCAATTGTCTGTGGTGGATGTGGGTTTTTTAGTCGGTATCTTACTTATCCTAACCTCGTCAAAATCTTTCTTATCTCTTTTAAATTTTGTAAATGTTCTATTCTTTAATTCACTCGCTAGCTTGTCTATATTTTCATTTAAGGTTTTCTCTAGCTGTGTGAATTTGGGATCCTCTTTCTTTTCTAAGAGATCTTTCAATTGGGTTTCATCTTCAGAGTTCATGAGTTCTAAGTGTCTCTTTTCTGTTTTTATTATTAATTGAATTAATTCCAAGGAGCATGTTGTTATAATGTTATCCCATTTTTGCAGGAAAGCGTCATCTGTCAAATGTCCTGCTGAGATAAGACTAACTCTTAGTCGTCTAGGTTCAATTCTATTAGAAAAGTAGCTCTGCAAAGTGGTGATATCCCACCAAAGTCTGGTTTACAGTCTCATTTGTTTTGTAAGGACTTGGAAGGATTTATTTAGATCATCATGTGTTTCATTTGTTATTGGGTCACTTGAAGTTTCAAGCAGATTAGTGGCCTCTAGTTGCCATTTGCAAAAGTCAATAGTTCCTGAAAGAAAGCTGGTCATGCCCATTACTTGCAGGAGACCAGTTCAAAGTTCAATTTTTAGTCATTGCAAGGATCATACATCTTTAATACATAACCTTTATTAGTTTATAAATTAAAAGACTGCTAAATCACAATCTACCTGTTATGAATTGGGATAATAATAAAAGCTTGAAGAACATTTCAATGTCGGAGAATCAAGAGATGACTGTAATCCAACTAATTAAAACATAAAACTAACCCCATGGTTATTGATTTAGTACTGGTCATTAGTGATATAGGTCAGTAAATGTTAGTCTTATACTGTTAGTATCAGATATGATGTATCCGCTTGATGGCCACAGTAAATAGTCAGCCACATCTGCATTACACTTAGTGAAACTTCATCACATTTACCGGTGATGAGCTGTACACTCATACTTCTTGAAGTGTAAGCTAGTTGCTGTTAGTGAGGATTACTGTAAGAACTATTAGCTCAGTTATTAGTGTAGTGAGAGCAGACTATAATCTCCACTTCTGCTTGATTGTCAAGAAATGAGACATGTAGTAAATTTGTTGTTACTTGGATTTTATCCTTTTGTATTGATCTTGTAGTCAACGTTGTAAATCAGCCATTCACTGCTGTCTTTCATTGACTTAACTTAGTAACACCTTTTATACGTTTGTTTGTTAACCTCCTATGTTTCGGAGTACAAACTACCTCGTCTCTTTCACTTATATATCTTGTAAGCTTAATCATTTATGCTGAGCTTAGATAGTTAGTTAGTTGTAACGGTTTGTTCAACACTCAGACACAGTGGGTTGAAATCGTAAATAATAAGATAACCTTCACAGGCCCTGTAGTACTTCAGCAGAATAATACAGACACAAGACAGGTTATATATACATATGCCTACACAGGTCCAGTATAACTTGAAAGTCCAGAGTGGTCTTATACTGACACAGGTCAGACAGGAAAGGGTGTATACCCAGAGCAACAGTTCAGCATGGGTTAAAGTTCTCCAGTGGGTGCAATCAGTCTCTGTGCAGAGAAGTCTGTGGTGAGTTCTCTTAGTAACGCCCAGTATGGTAGAATAGCGCAATGTAGGAGACTGCCAAGCAGTAACGGAGACCAGAGTACTTGCACTCCGCCAGAGCGGTAACTAAGACTAAGGATTACTGCCGTAGCAGTCACGGAGGCAACACAGATGCTTTGCAAGAGCTTAAACGGAGGACTCAGCCAATGGCACACTGCCATAGCAGTAACAGAGGCAACAGGGAGACTCTGCAAGAGTTAACGGAGGATACAGCCAATGGCACACTGTTGTAGTAGTAACGGAGGCAACATGGAGGCTCTGCAAGAGTTAACGGAGGATACAGTCAATGGCACACTGCCATAGCAGTAACGGAGGCAACTCGGAGGCTCTGCAAGAGTTAACGGAGGATATAGCCAATGACACACTGCCTTAGCAGTAACGGAGGCAACACGGAGGCTCTGCAAGAGTTAACAGAGGACACAGCCAATGGCTTACTGCTTGTAGCAGTTATGGACAATAGGCCCCCAAGCACAGCGGTAGTCAGAATGTCGCCCCAAGTGACACAGCGAATACTGGAACAGGAGAACCATTGGGATGGATTAGCACCCTTGTGTGTAGGGTCAGACAGAGGTTTAACAATCGTGGAGAAGTTTTGGATAAACTTCCTGTAATAATTGTCAAAGCCAAGAAAGTGCTGAATCACTTTTAACCCTTTGGGTTGTGGCCATTGTAACAGCTGCAAGTTTCTCCTGGTCAAAGGCAATACCATCATTAGCGATCACGAAACCCAAGAAAGGCACTTTGGACTTGTGAAACTTGCACTTTTCCAATTTACAGAATAGTTTATTCTTGCGTAAACGAAGCAAGACCTCGGACACATCCTTGATGTGTTGGGACCGATTAGCCGAGTGTATGAGTATGTCATCAAGGTAGACTACTACACAGGACTGAAGCATATCACAGAGGATATCGTTAATAAATTCTTGAAATACAGCGGGTGCGTTGCACAGACCAAATGGCATGACTAGGTATTCATAATGTCCTGATCTGGTATTAAATGCTGTTTTCCACTCATCCCCAGCTTTTATTCTGATCAGGTTATAGGCGGCCCGTAGATCTAGTTTCATGAAAATGGAAGACCCTTTTAACCTGTCAAATAGTTCCGTAATGAGTGGTATGGGGTAGACATTCTTGGACATGAGTTTATTTAATCCACGGTAATCAATGCAAGGCCTTAACTCGCCATTCTTCTTTTTTACGAAAAAGAAGCCAGCACCAGCAGGAGAGGTAGACTTGCGTATAATCCCTCTTTTAAGGGTGTCATCAATGTAATCGCGGTATTCAGCTGGCATGGAGGGAGAGGTACATAAAATCTTAACTGAATGCAACACACAATGCTCCATGTAATACTCAGACCAAGACGTGATCTCACACTTCTGCCAATCAAACTGGGGATTGTGCAAATGTAACCATGGGAACCCCAGAATGACCACATGATGAGGAGAATGGATTATCTGAAATCGTTGTCCCTCCTTGTGGAGGGCCCCAATAGTCATAGAAATAAGAATAGTTTCCATAGTTATCTGAGCTGGTTCTAGCGGTCTGCCATCAGTGGCTTCAATGGCTAAGGGAGATTCCCTCTTGACCAACGGAATCTTATGTAACGCAGCAAATGAATTATCCATAAAGTAACCGGCTGCGCCGGAATCCACCAGGGCCAGAAGCTCAACTGGCTGTTTTGCCCATGAAAATATCACCTGGATTGTGGGTTTCTGTGTACTTGGGTCTAGGGACTGCTGAACACCACCTAGGACCTGTCCCCCAAGGTACCTTAGGTGCGTTCATTTCCCAGACGTACAGGACAGGTACGTAAGAGGTGCCCAGCTTTGCCACAGTATAAACGTAGGCCCTGCCTCTTGCGGTGTGCCCGTTCCTCCTTAGTAAGTTTGGTGAACCCGAGTTGCATTGGTTCACAGGACTCATGTAAACGATCAGGAGGCATGGGAGGCGAGGGAGGCATGGGTGGGTTCAAAAAACTGTTTTGCCCACAGTTTCTAGGCCGTGGCATACGGTCTTTAGCCATACGTCTCTCACGAATACAGGAGTCAATTAGGATGACATAATCAATGTACTCGTCCAGATCACTGGGTACTTCTCTAGCAGCAGTTTCATCTTTAATGTGGTCGGCAAGTCCTTGAGCAAAGGCTGCCACCAACGCCTCATTATTCCACCCTACCTCTGCTGCCAATGTACGGAATTCTATGGCATAATCGCCCACAGTTCGACTGCCCTGTTGTATCTCCATCAACCGTTTGGCAGCAGAGGCGGCTCTACCAGGGACTTTTAAATACTCTCCGAAACATATGTACAAACTACCTGAAGTCCCTGGTACAAGGTTTAGCATTTTCCCACAAGGGATTGGCCCATGCCAAGGCTCTGCCCGTCAATAATGATATCATGAACCCGACCTTACTACGGTCATTAGGGAAGGCATGAGGGGTTAGTTCCAGGAATATCTCCAATTGATTAATAAACCCTCTGCACAGGGCGGATTCTCCACTGTATCTGAGTGGTAGTGGGGCAGATGCTGTTAGCCCCTTAGCTGAGGCAACAGTAGTCAAGGAATGACTCTCCGGTGTCAAAACTGGGGGGACCACTGGATTCAGAATCGGTTTATCGAGGTGCACTGTACGCTCAAGTAAGGTTTGAATGGCCAGTGCCAACTGGTCCAAACGCTGCTCGTGTACATCCATCCTCCAGTGGATGTTCTGTGAATTTCCTTCACCTTTACTGTCTGAGGTCATGGCTCTTTCGTACTGTAACGGTTTGTTCAACACTCAGACACAGTGGGTTAGGATAAAACACAGTTTTATTGAAATCGTAAATAATAAGATAACCTTCACAGGCCCTGTAGTACTTCAGTAGAATAATACAGACACAAGACAGGTTATATATACATATGCCTACACAGGTCCAGTATAACTTGAAAGTCCAGAGTGGTCTTATACATGGGATCTGAGGCATGGTTTGGAGGGTTGTTACTTCTGTTGCACTTATATGAGGTTTGATGGGGGTTTCTTGTGGGATCTTTTATTTTTCCTTGCACTTGTATGACTATTATGAGGAGGATATAGTTTATTTTTACCTCTATGTGAGGGGTTTTCATTAGTTGAAATATATTTTTTTGGCGTGTATCACTGTGGTATAGATTCACACAAGACATTTAATTCTGACTAGTGATGAGCGAGCACCCCAATGCTCGGATGTTCGGGTGCTCTGACCGAGCACCCCCTGAGGCTCGAGTGCTCGGCCGAGCACCCGAGCCCCATTGAAGTCAATGGGAGGACTCGAGCATTACACCAGGCACCCCCTGCTCTGATGAGGGGAGGGTGCCTGGTCCATAGGAAAAGGGCAGAAAAAGATGGAAACACTACAGAAATGGTTCAGGGACAGCATAGGGAGGATGTCTGGATGCACCTTGGACTCCAACATCGCTGCTGGGAACGATCTTTCGCCCGTAGTACGCCATTTTTACAGACTGACCGTAAAACACACAAAAAGGAAAATAAAAACGACTTTAGGCGAAAAATTGTTACCAAACAGTATTTGCTGTATATTTACTTGTATATCATCTGCAAATTCTCCCAAAAATTTCATCGATTTTCTGAAGTGAGGCCATGATTAAGAGGGAAACGTGCGCAGAGGCAAATTATCCCAAAAATTTCCTTGATTTTCAGAACTGAGGCCATGATTAAGAGGGAAACGTGCGCAGAGGCAAATTCTCCCAAAAATTTCCTTGATTTTCAGAACTGAGGCCATGATTAAGAGGGAAACGTGCGCAGAGGCAAATTCTCCCAAAAATTTCCTTGATTTTCAGAACTGAGGCCATGATTAAGAGGGAAACGTGCGCTGAGCTGACCATCTAAAACATTATGGGTGAGGGTCTGCTGCAGAGCTGACCATCCTAAACATTATATGCGAAGGCCCGCTAGTGAGCTGACGCTATAAAACATTATATGAGAGGGCCCGCTAGAGAGCTGACCCAATAAAACATTATATGAGAAGGCCCGCTGGTGAGCTGACCTATATAAAAATTGGCAAACAGGGCCCGCTGGTGAGCTGGCCCTATATAAAAATTATATCACAGGGCCCGCTGGTGAGCTGGCCCTATATAAAAATTATATCCCAGGGCACGCTGGTGAGCTGGCCCTATATAAAAATTATATCCCAGGGCATATGGAAGAGGAGGAGGAGGATGAGAACATTAAGAGTCAACCATATACCCGTTTTTGGGGTGGAAGGGGTGAATGGGAATACAGAGTATTCCCATCATTGTAAATAACATATATAAAGTGAGTTTATGTTCCCCCGGGGCTTTCCTCCAGTGGAGTGGAGAAGTCAGGGGAAATCCAGGCCTTGTTCATTTTTATAAGTGTCAACCTATCAGCATTGTCGGTGGAAAGGCGGATACGCTTATCTGTTATGATGCCACCAGCAGCACTAAATACCCGCTCAGACAGAACGCTGGCGGCAGGGCAGGCCAGCACCTCCAAGGCGTAGAGTGCCAGTTCATACCACGTGTCCAGCTTGGACACCCAGTAGTTGTAAGGCACAGAGGGATCATTGAGGACGCTGACACGGTCTGCTACGTACTCCTTCACCATCTTCCAAAACTTTTCCCTCCTTGTGACACTAGGCTGCGCATCAGGGTGAGGGTGCTGGCGGGGTGTCATGAAGGTGTCCCACGCCTTGGAGAGTGTTGCCCTGCCTTTGTCGGAACTGCTGTGTGCTCCCCTTTTCTCCCCTTCTCGGTTGGCCAAGGTAGCACGTACTCTGCCGCCAGCGTTGTCAGATGGAAAATTTTGGAGCAATTTTTCAACAAGAACCTTCTGGTATTGCACCATTTTGCTTGTCCTCTCCACCGGAGGAATGAGAGATGAGAAATTCTCTTTGTAGCGGGGGTCCAGAAGGGTGAACACCCAGTAATCCGTGTTGTCTAAAATGCGTACAACGCGTGGGTCACGGGAAAGGCAGCCTAACATAAAGTCAGCCATGTGTGCCAGAGTACCAACAGTCAAGATTTCGCTGTCCTCACCAGGAGGCTGACTCTCAATATCCTCATCCTCTTCCTCCTCTTCTGCCCACCCACGCTGAAGAGATGGAACTAAAGTTCCATGGCTACCCTCTGTAGCGGAGGCAACCGTGTCTTCCTCCTCCTCCTCCTCCGCCTCCTCCAATTGTCGCTGAGAAGACGAAGTGAGGGTGCTCTGGCTATCACCTTGTGTAAGCTCTTCCTCCCCCATTTCCACCTCTTCCACATGCAAAGCGTCGGTTTTAATTGTGAGCAGCGAGCGTTTCAGTAGACACAGAAGTGGGATGGTTACACTGATAATAGCGTTATCGCCGCTCACCATCTGTGTCGATTCCTCAAAATTGCGTAAAACCTCGCAGAGGTCTGACATCCATTCCCACTCCTCACTTCTGATTACAGGAAGTTGAACGGAGAGGCGACGACCGTGTAACAGCTGGTACTCCACTACTGCCCTCTGCTGCTCACAAAGCCGGGCCAACATGTGGAAGGTGGAGTTCCAGCGCGTGCTCACGTCACACAGCAGCCGGTGAGCTGGCAATTGTAAGCGCTGCTGCAGCTTCAACAGGCCGGCCGAAGCTGTAGATGACTTACGGAAATGTGCACACACGCGGCGCACCTTGGTCAAGAGATCATGCACATTGGGGTAGGTTTTTAGAAATCGCTGCACCACTAAATTAAATACATGCGCTAGGCATGGTACGTGTGTGAGCTTGCCGAGCTCCAAAGCCGCCACCAAGTTACGCCCATTATCACACACAACCATGCCTGGTTGCAGGTTGAGTGGCGAGAGCCACTGCTCGGTCTGGTGACTAATCCCCTGCAACAGCTCTGAGGCCGTGTGCTGTTTGTCCCCAAGGCAGATCAGCTTCAGCACGGCCTGTTGACGCTTCCCCACTGCAGTGCTACACTGCTTCCAGCTACTGGCTGATGGGGGAGTGGCGGTGTGTGTAGAGAATTCGGAGGTGGAAACGGAGGAGGAGGAGCCAATAACGTAGGTGCTGGTGGAAACCCTGATGGAGGTAGGGCCCGCAATCCTCGGCGTGGGTAGCACCCGTGCCATCCCAGGGTCCGAGTCGCTCCCAGCCTCCACGACATTCACCCAGTGTGCCGTCAGGGAAATGTAGCGTCCCTGGCCACAAGCACTTGTCCATGTGTCAGTCGTTAAGTGGACCTTCCCAGTAACTGCGTTGGTCAGGGCACGGGTGATGTTACGGGACACATGGTGGTGTAATGCGGGGATGGCACACCGGGAAAAGTAGTGGCGGCTGGGGACCGCGTACCGAGGGACAGCTGCTGCCATCAGGCTGCGGAAGGACTCAGTGTCCACAAGCCTAAATGGCAGCATTTCGATGGCCAGTAATTTTGAAAGGTGTGAGGTTAGTGCTATGGCCTGTGGGTGGGTGGCTGGGTACTTTCTCTTGCGCTCAAATGCCTGGGGTAACGACATTTGGACGCTGTGCTGGGACAGGGAAGTGGATGTGGTCGCTGATGGTGCTTCAGATGGTACAGGTGCAGGGCGGGAGGTATGCGGGCCTGCGCCTTCGACAGGCGATTGGCCGGCACCGAAAACAGGGGAAGAGGAGGCAGTGGTGTGGCCTGCAGACACAGATGGGCGATCCAGGCGTTCCTCCCACTTACTACGGTGCTTGGATGCCATGTGTCGGATCATGCTGGTGGTGGTGAGGTTTCTAGTGTTCATGCCTCGGCTCATTCTGGTGTGGCACAGGTTGCAAACTACAATTCTTTTGTCGTCCGCACTTTCCTTAAAAAAACGCCATACCGCGGAACACCTACCCCTTGGCAAGGTAGATTTACGCAAGGGGGTGCTCCGTGGAACATTTGCGGGCCGGTTTGGTGCGGTCCGCCTTCTTTCTGTAGCCACACCACTGCCTCTTCCAGCCTGTTGCGGTGCTGCAGATGGCTCACCCTCAGGACTGCTGTCATCGCTCGGCTCTACACCTTCCCAGGTGGGGTCAGTCACCTCATCGTCCACCAAGTCCTCCTCCACTTCCTCACTCTGATCATCCTCCTCAAGTCTTGATCCCACCACATACTCAGTCATTGACAACTGTATAACATTCTCCTCAACAAGGTCTTGAGACGGAAATAGTGGTTGATTTAATGGCAACTGTGTCTCATCATCATCATCATCATCATCCACTACTTCCTTTGACCTTAAATGCCGTTCACATCTGTCATCTTCTTGTGATTGGGTAGCCTCTAGAGGTTGTGAATCAGGGCACAAGATGTCATTTTCCTCTGCAAGCGTGCTTGGAGAGAGGGTCAAATGAAGGATTGGTGATGAGACGAGCTCATCACTATATCCCAGTGTGGGATCACTTCTTTGACCAGACCGTGTATGGTGGGAGGAAGGATGATCAGAGTGAGGATTATGTTGACCAGACTCTTGGCTACTGAGAGTGGACTTGGTGGAAGACAGGGTGGTGCTTAACCGACTGGAAGCAGTATCAGCTGTCATCCAACCGACCACCTGTTCGCACTGGTCGGACCTCGAGAGTGATGTCCTGCGACGCCCTGTGAAATCAGACATGAAGCTAGGTATGGTGGATGTCTTTCTTTCTTGTGCTCTGGCACCAGGCACAGTTTCTCCGCGTCCTGACCCGCGCCCTGAACTTTCAGGATCACGTCCACTTCCCCGTCCCTTTTTACCCGCCTTCTTCATCTTACACGATATATATGACTTTAATATATATGAGTTTGAAAACTTAACAGTATTTCTTACTATTCTGCAACTCTGCAGAGTACACAGAATAGGCTGCTAAACTGCGGTGACACACACTGAATGGAATAAGTGACTTTAATATTTGAGTTTGAAAAATTAACAGTATTTCTTACTATTCTGCAACTCTGCAGAGTACACAGAATAGGCTGCTAAACTGCGGTGACACACACTGAATGGAATATGTGACTTTAATATTTGAGTTTGAAAACTTAACAGTATTTCTTACTATTCTGCAACTCTGCAGAGTACACAGAATAGGCTGTTAAACGGCGTTGAAACACACTGAATGGAATATGTGACTTTAATATTTGAGTTTGAAAACTTAACAGTATTTCTTATAATTCTGGAACTGTACAGAGTACACAGAATAGGCTGTTAAACGGCGGTGAAAGACACTGAATGGAATATGTGACTTTAATATTTGAGTTTGAAAACTTAACAGTATTTCTTATAATTCTGCAACTCTGCAGAGTACACAGAATAGGCTGTTAAACGGCGTTGAAACACACTGAATGGAATATGTGACTTTAATATTTGAGTTTGAAAACTTAACAGTATTTCTTATAATTCTGGAACTGTACAGAGTACACAGAATAGGCTGTTAAACGGCGGTGAAAGACACTGAATGGAATATGTGACTTTAATATTTGAGTTTGAAAAATTAACAGTATTTCTTATAATTCTGGAACTGTACAGAGTACACAGAATAGGCTGTTAAACGGCGGTGAAAGACACTGAATGGAATATGTGACTTTAATATTTGAGTTTGAAAACTTAACAGTATTTCTTATAATTCTGGAACTGTACAGAGTACACAGAATAGGCTGTTAAACGGCGGTGAAAGACACTGAATGGAATATGTGACTTTAATATTTGAGTTTGAAAACTTAACAGTATTTCTTATAATTCTGGAACTGTACAGAGTACACAGAATAGGCTGTTAAACGGCGGTGAAAGACACTGAATGGAATATGTGACTTTAATATTTGAGTTTGAAAACTTAACAGTATTTCTTATAATTCTGCAACTGTACAGAGTACACAGAATAGGCTGTTAAACGGCGGTGAAAGACACTGAATGGAATATGTGACTTTAATATTTGAGTTTGAAAACTTAACAGTATTTCTTATAATTCTGCAACTCTGCAGAGTACACAGAATAGGCTGTTAAACGGCGGTGAAAGACACTGAATGGAATATGTGACTTTGATATTTTAGTTTGAAGACTTAACAGTATTTCTTCCTATTCTGCAACTCTGCACAGTACACAGAATGTGCTGCTACACTGCGGCGAAGCACACTGAATGGAATATGTGACTTTGATATTTTAGTTTGAAGACTTAACAGTATTTCTTCCTATTCTGCAACTCTGCACAGTACACAGAATGTGCTGCTAAACTGCGGCGAAGCACACTGAATGGAATATGTGACTTTGATATTTTAGTTTGAAGACTTAACAGTATTTCTTCCTATTCTGCAACTCTGCACAGTACACAGAATGTGCTGCTAAACTGCGGCGAAGCACACTGAATGGAATATGTGACTTTGATATTTTAGTTTGAAGACTTAACAGTATTTCTTCCTATTCTGCAACTCTGCACAGTACACAGAATGTGCTGCTACACTGCGGCGAAGCACACTGAATGGAATATGTGACTTTGATATTTTAGTTTGAAGACTTAACAGTATTTCTTCCTATTCTGCAACTCTGCACAGTACACAGAATGTGCTGCTAAACTGCGGCGAAGCACACTGAATGGAATATGTGACTTTGATATTTGAGTTTGAAGACTTAACAGTATTTCTTCCTATTCTGCAACTCTGCACAGTACACAGAATGTGCTGCTAAACTGCGGCGAAGCACACTGAATGGAATATGTGACTTTGATATTTTAGTTTGAAGACTTAACAGTATTTCTTCCTATTCTGCAACTCTGCACAGTACTCAGAATGTGCTGCTAAACTGCGGCGACGCACACTGAATGGAATACGTGACTTTGATATTTTAGTTTGAAGACTTAACAGAATGTGCTCTAATCTGCAACTTTGCACACTAAACAGAATGTGCTCTAATCTGCAACTTTGCACACTAAACAGAATGTGCTCTAATCTGCAACTTTGCACACTAAACAGAATGTGCTCTAATCTGCAACTGTGCACACTAAACAGAATGTGCTCTAATCTGCAACTTTGCACACTAAACAGAATATATATATTTTTTTTTTTTTTTTTTTGTTTTTTTCCCCCCACACCAAATAACCTGCTGCCCCCACACACAGTAGTCCTAAAAAGGACTTTTGGTTCTTTTTTTTTCACAATTTTTGTTTTTTTCCTCCCTACACTGCCTTTCCCTTCCTATCCTCAGCTCTCCCTGGCTCAGACAGAGCCGAACTCGATGGTCAGGTGCTATACAGCACCTGACCACGGGTTCTGGCCAGCCAATCAGTGTAATGCCAGCAGCCAACATGGCTGCTGGCATTACACCGATGTCAGAGCCTCCCTGCACGTTTATTGGCTGCGCAGCAGCCGCAAAACGTGCGGGGAGGAGACCCGAACATGGCGGGCGAGCACATGCGGTACTCGTACGAGTACCGCCATGTGCCGAGCAGAGCGATGCTCGAGCCGATCCGAGCATCGGCCGAGCATGCTCGCTCAACACTAATTCTGACCTCATATATTTATTATTTTTGTGCAACAATATACATTTATAATGCTTGATTATTGTATCCCTCCTACCTATTGTTTTTAATGGTGTTTTAAATGTGAGTCTTTATGTGCAAGTTTTGTATGTGAAATACCTAATAAAATTGATGTATATTTATCTATACTTTAAATTGAGTGCCTCATTTTTGATAAGGGCGTCTTTTTCAAGGGTCTATCTTTTGACTCTTGGTTCAGTAGTTTATACTGACACAGGTCAGACAGGAAAGGGTGTATACCCAGAGCAACAGTTCAGTATGGGTTAAAGTTCTCCAATGGATGTAATCAGTCTCTGTGCAGAGAAGTCTGTGGTGAGTTCTCTTTGGAACGCCCAGTATGGTAATAGAGACCAGAGTACTTGCACTCTGCCAGAGCGGTAACTGAGACTAAGGATTACTGCCGTAGCAGTCAAGGAGGCAACACAGATGCTCTGCAAGAGCTTAAACGGAGGACTCAGCAAATAGCACACTGCCGTAACAGTAAGAGCTTAAAGGATAGTTCTGCCAATGGCACACTGCCGTAGCAGTAACGGAGACAACAGGGAGGCTCTGCAAGAGTTAAAGGAGGATACAGCCAATGGCACACTGCCGTAGCAGTAACGGTGCCAACAAGGAGGCTCTGCAAGAGTTAACAGAGGATACAGCCAATGGCAGTAACGGAGGCAACACGGAGGCTCTGCAAGAGTTAACGGAGGATACAGCCAATGGCACACTGCCGTAACAGTAACGGTGGCAACTCGGAGGCTCTGCAAGAGTTAACAGAGGACGCAGCCAATGGCGAACACTGGAACAGGAGAACCGGGTCGAATCACGGAGCAGGAACGTCAGCCAGGCCGGGTTGAATCACAGAGCAGGAACGTCAGACAAACTGGGTCAGATCACGGAGCAGGAATGTCAGCCAGGCCAGGTCGAATTATGGAGCAGGAACGTCAGAGAAGCCGGGTCAGATCACGGAGCAGGAACGTCAGCCAGGCTGGGTCAAATCACGGGAGCAGGAGACAAGAAGCAGAGTAGTCAAACAAGGCTAAGTCGGTACACTGGAATCCACAAAGCTCAAGTAGGCACTGGTACAGGAACACCACGAAAGGGCACTGGATAGGTGCCAGAGCCCAGTATATAAAGGCCATACTGGGCGGGCCAACACCAGATCAAACAATTGGAGCATCGCCCAGCCAAAACTGACAGAAGGCAACATAGGGAGCACGGGCACCGTGATAGTACCCCCCTCTCAAAGACCCCCTCTCCTGGAAGAGGGACCTGGTTTCTGTGGATATTTAGAGTGAAAATTGTGTAATAATCTAGGGGCATGAAGGTCCTTCTGATCAACCCATGAACGCTCTTCAGGGCCATAGCCCTTCCAATGGACCAAATATTGCAATTTTCCTCTAAGTCTCCGTGAATCAATTATGCTTTGAACTTCATACTCCTCCTGGCCCTGAACATCCACAGGACCAGGAACCACCGGAGTGGTAGTGTAGCGGTTGCATACCAGAGGTTTGAACAGGGACACATGGAACACATTATGTATGCGCATAGATGCTGGGAGTTCCAAGGCATATGAGACAGGATTAACTTTACGGATCACCCTGAAGGGACCAATAAACCGGGGAGACAACTTATTGGATGTAACTTGCAAATTAAGGTTTTTGGAGGAGAGCCATACCCTGTCCCCAATCTGAAAGGAGACTGCTGGTAGCCGTCTACTGTTAGCGTGGCGCTGATGATGCTGGAATGACTGACTGAGGGCCCGCTGAACCTGTGCCCATGTGGAGCGGAGTTGCTAGATATTCTCGTCCAGAGCTGGAATCTGTTGTGACTGGAAAGAGTCCGGGAGCAAGCATGGCTGGAACCCGTAATTGATGAGAAACGGGGAGCTCCCGGACGATGAATTAACTGCACAGTTCCTGGCGAACTCTGCCCATGGCAACAGGTCTGCCCAATTATCATGATGATCGGTAACAAAAGAGAGCAGCAACTGCTCCAGTCCCTGATTGGCACACTCAGCAGCTCCATTGGTCTGGGGATGGTAGGCGGAGGAAAAGGACAGTTGAATGCCCATTTGGCCACAGAATGCCTTCCGGAATCTGGACATGAATTGGCTCCCACGGTCAGACACCAAAACTCTAGGAACCCCACGTAACCGGAACACTTCTCTCGCAAAGATCACTGCCAGCTCCTGGGCTGAAGGGAGACCAGAAAGGTGTATGAAATGAGCCATTTTAGAAAATCTGTCAACCACCATCAGAATAAACGAATAACCTCTGGACACTGACAGCTCTCCCAGGAAATCAATGGATACGTGGGACCAAGGGCGCTCGCCATTAGGTACAGGTTGGAGTAAGCCCACTGGGAGGTGTCTAGGGATTTTGGCACGAACACAGGTGGTACAGGCTGTAGTAAATGCGGAGAAATCGCCTCGAAGGGAGGGCCACCAAAATACTAGTGAGAGAGACCATATCAATTGATCCCTCCCAATATGCCCAGCAACCTTAGAAGAGTGATATGTTTCAAGCAAACGGGTACGAAATGGCTCGTCAACAAAACACTTGCCCACTGGAGTTTCTGGGGGTGCCGTACCTGGGTAGTCAAAATCTCTTCTCCCAGTGGTGAAGTGATACTAGTACGTAGTGTAGCCAGGATGCGATCAGGCTGAATGATAGGTACGGGGGTCTCATCCTTCTCCATCTCTGGCCCAAATTGTCTAGATAGGGCATCAACCCTAACGTTTTTAGAGGATAGGTAGGATACTACAAAGTTAAAACGGGATAGAAACAGTGCCCATCTGTCTTGACGAGAGGACAATCTTTTCGCCTCTGAGAGATAAGTCAGATTCTTGTGGTCAGTTAAAATTAATACGTGGGTTCTGGTACCCTCCAGCAGGTGGCGCCATTCTTTTAAGGCGAGAATGATAGCCAGAAGTTCTCTGTCGCCAATTTCATAGCGACTTTGGGCACTAGATAGTTTCTTTGAGAAGAACCCACATGGTCTCATAGTATCCCCTGCAACTGGGCGCTGAGACAGTACTGCCCCTACTCCTATTTCCGAGGCATCAACCTCCAACGTAAATGGCAGGGAAGGGTTGGGGTGGGTCAGTACAGGAGCAGATGCAAATGCAGATTTTAATGTTTCAAAAGCGTACTCAGCTGCATCAGACCATTGGGATGGATTAGCACCCTTGTGTGTAGGGTCAGACAGAGGTTTAACAATCGTGGAGAAGTTTTGGATAAACTTCCTGTAATAATTGTCAAAGCCAAGAAAGCGCTGAATCACTTTTAACCCTTTGGGTTGTGGCCATTGTAACAGCTGCGAGTTTCTCCTGGTCAAAGGCAATACCATCATTAGCGATCACGAAACCCAAGAAAGGCACTTTGGACTTGTGAAACTTGCACTTTTCCAATTTACAGAATAGTTTATTCTTGCGTAAATGAAGCAAGACCTCGGACACATCCTTGATGTGTTGGGACCGATTAGCCGAGTGTATGAGTATGTCATCAAGGTAGACTACTACACAGGACTGAAGCATATCACAGAGGATATCGTTAATACATTTTTGAAATACAGCGGGTGCATTGCACAGACCAAATGGCATGACTAGGTATTCATAATGTCCTGATCTGGTATTAAATGCTGTTTTCCACTCATCCCCAGCTTTTATTCTGATCAGGTTATAGGCGGCCCGTAGATCTAGTTTCATGAAAATGGAAGACCCTTTTAACCTGTCAAATAGTTCTGTAATGAGTGGTATGGGGTAGGCATTCTTGGACATGAGTTTATTTAATCCACGGTAATCAATGCAAGGCCTTAACTCGCCATTCTTCTTTTTTACGAAAAAGAAGCCAGCACCAGCAGGAGAGGTAGACTTGCGTATAATCCCTCTTTTAAGGGTGTCATCAATGTAATCCTCCATGGCCCTATTGTCCTTGCATGACAGTGGGTACGTGCGACCCTTGGGGGGCACGGTGCCCGGAGGCAAATCAATGGCGCAATCGTATGTCTATGTTGGGGCAATGCGCTAGCCTCTCCCTTACTGAACACGTCACTGAAATCGCGGTATTCAGCTGGCACGGAGGGAGAGGTACATAAAATCTTAACTGGATGCGACACACAATGCTCCATGTAATACTCAGACCAAGACGTGATCTCACACTTCTGCCAATCAAACTGGGGATTGTGCAAATGTAACCATGGGAACCACAGAATGACCACATGATGAGGAGAATGGATTATCTGAAATCGTTGTCCCTCCTTGTGGAGGGCCCCAATAGTCATAGAAATAAGAATAGTTTCCATAGTTATCTGAGCTGGTTCTAGCGGTCTGCCATCAGTGGCTTCAATGGCTAAGGGAGATTCCCTCTTGACCAACGGAATCTTATGTAACGCAGCAAATGAATTATCCATAAAGTAACCGGCTGCGCTGGAATCCACCAGGGCCAGAAGCTCAACTGGCTGTTTTGCCCATGAAAATATCACCTGGATTGTGGGTTTCTGTGTACTTGGGTCTAGGGACTGCTGAACACCACCTAGGACCTGTCCCCCAAGGTACCTTAGGTGCGTTCATTTCCCAGACGTACAGGACAGGTACGTAAGAGGTGCCCAGCTTTGCCACAGTATAAACTTAGGCCCTGCCTCCTGCGGTGTGCCCGTTCCTCCTTAGTAAGTTTGGTGAACCCGAGTTGCATTGGTTCACAGGACTCATGTAAACGATCAGGAGGCATGGGAGGCGAGGGAGGCATGGGTGGGTTCAAAAAACTGTTTTGCCCACAGTTTCTAGGCCGTGGCCTACGGTCTTTAGCCATACGTCTCTCACGAATACAGGAGTCAATTAGGATGACATAATCAATGTACTCCCCCCTTAGCTGAGGCAACAGTAGTCAAGGAATGACTCTCCGGTGTCAAAACTGGGGGGACGACTGGATTCAGAATCGGTTTATCGAGGTGCACTGTATGCTCAAGTAAGGTTTGAATGGCCAGTGCCAACTGGTCCAAACGCTGCTTGTGTACATCCATCCTCCAGTGGATGTTCTGTGAATTTCCTTCACCTTTACTGTCTGAGGTCATGGCCCTTTCGTACTGTAACGGTTTGTTCAACACTCAGACACAGTGGGTTAGGATAAAACACAGTTTTATTGAAATCGTAAATAATAAGATAACCTTCACAGGCCCTGTAGTACTTCAGTAGAATAATACAGACACAATGAAAAGGTAGAGGCCTTGTGGGTTGAAATACATACTGGGGGCACACATAATAAAAAGATATTGGTGGGGGTTTGCTACTAGCCACCTAATGTTGGGGAGTTGGAGGAAGCCCAACTTTTACTGCAAATGGAAAAGGCTGCTAGGTCAGCAAAGGTAATTATAATGGGAGATTTCAACTACCCTGAAATTGACTGGAGCAATATGACTTCAGGCACAACAAAGGGAAATATTTTTCTAAGTATGATAAATGATAATTTTATGTCCCAACTAGTAGAGGAGCCAACTAGAAAAGAGGCCTTGCTTGACCTAGTGCTCTCAAACGATTCTGACATTGTAAACAGTGTGCAGGTAAGGGAACATTTGGGCAGCAGTGACCATAATATTGTATCCTTTGAAGTTTGTTATGAGAAACCCAATAGCAAGAGTTTAACCAAAACATTCAATTTCAAAAAGGCTAATTTTACAAAGTTAAAAGAAGCTTTAAAGGATATCCAGTGGGATGTAATTTTCAAAGATAAAAATGCACAAGAATCATAGAATGTATTTAAAATGCTCTTGGGCAAATATACACGTCAATATATACCATTGGGGAATAAGCACAAGAGAAGTAAAGCAAAACCAATGTGGATTAATAATGTGGTTAGCAGGGAAATGAGAAATAAAAAGCAGGCTTTTAAGGTGTTTAAGTCAAATGGGTCAGATGCATCATTTAAAAAATATAAAGAATGTAATAAAATTTGCAAACAAGCAATTAAGCTAGCTAAAATAGAAAATGAGCGAAACATTGCAAATGAGAGCAAGAAAAACCCTAAACAATTCTACAAGTATATTAACAACAAAAAAGTTAAGGTTGATATTGGTCCTCTTAGGACTGAAACAGGTGAATTGATTAGTGAGGATAAAGCTATGGCTGACACTCTAAATACGTTCTTTGCTTCAGTATATACAAAGGAAGCAGAAATGACAAGCTGTGGGCAAACAGACAAAACCATGGAATTTCCTCCAACATCTACATGGCTTACTGAGGACAAGGTCCAAAAGAGACTGGAAAGGGTTATAGTGAATAAAGCGCCTGGACCGGACGGTATACACCCAAGGGTACTTAAGGAACTTAGTTCAGTAATAGCAAAACCATTATACTTAATATTTATTGATTCGCTTTCATCAGGCATAGTGCCCTGTGATTGGAGGAAAGCTGATGTAGTTCCATTGTTTAAAAAGGGAGCAAGATCCAAACCAGGAAATTATAGACCTGTGAGCTTGACTTCCATAGTGGGTAAGATACTAAAAGGGTTATTAACTGACAGTATTCAGAACTATGTGAAGACAAACAATATCATTAGTAGGAATCAGCATGGTTTCATGAAGAACAGATCATGACAGACTAATTTACTTGCATTTTATGAAAGAGTGAGTAGTAATTTGGACAGGGGAATTGCTGTTGATGTAGTATACTTGGATTTTGCAAAAGCCTTTGACACAGTCCCTCACAACAGGTTACTGCATAAATTAAAAGGCTTCGGTTTGGGTGGTGTTATCTGTACATGGATTGAGAACTGGTTAAATGATAGATGGCAGAGAGTTGTTGTAAATGGAACTTTTTCAAATTGGTCTAGGGTTATAAGTGGGGTGCCGCAGGGTTCAGTCCCAGGCCCAATGCTTTTTAATTTGTTTATTAATGATCTAGAAGTGTGAATTGAAAGTAGCATCTCAATCTTTGCTGATAACACTAAGCTATGTAAGGAAATACATACAGAGCTCGATGTTTTTTCCCTACAGAAGGATTTAGATAAACTAAGTGAATGGGCAGAAAAGTGGCAGATGTCATTTAATGTAGATAAATGTAAGGTTATGCATTTGGGTTGTAGAAACAAACTTGCTACATATACTCTAAATGGGAAACAACTTGGGAAATCCTCATTAGAGAAAGATTTAGGTGTACTGATAAGCAATAGTCTTCACAGCAGTGTGCAGAGTCACTCAGCTGCTGCAAGAGCAAATAGAGTACTAGCCTGCATAAAAAGAGGTGTAGAAGCAAGGGATGCTAATATTATCCTACCTCTGTATAAATCCTTGGTTAGGCCTCATCTAGAATATGGAGTACAATTTTGGGCGCCTGTTCTAAAAAAAGACATTACTGAACTGGAAAAGGTGCAGAGACGTGCAACAAAACTGATAAAGGGATTGGAGGATCTGAGTGTCACGGATTTGAAGACTCTCAGACTTAAGGTTTGGTAAAATAACTTAACTTTATTAAAAGTTAAAGGCAGTCCCCGTAGGGTAAACATACATAACAATACAACAGTAATATATAATAGGTTCTACCGGCCTTGCCTAAATACCGGGCAAGGCAACTCAAGTGACAGTTTTAATGACAGGCTCTACCGGCCTTGCCTATACCGGGTAAGGCAACCGTGAGATGACATATACCGGTTCTACCGGCCTTACCAATACCGGGCAAGGCAGCCCCGACGGAATGCTGAATGTAGGCTCTACCCGCCCTGCCAATACCGGGTAAGGCAACCTTAAAGATGGTGAATTACAAGGTTCTACCGGCCTTACCAATACCGGGCAGGGCAGCCCAAAGGAGTACTGGAGTAGGCTCTACCGGCCCTGCCAATACCGGGTGAGGCAACCTACAGGATGGTATCGTCAAGGTTCTACCGGCCTCACCAATACCGGGCAGGGCAGCCTGAGCGAGTAGACCAGCTGTCAGGTGACTAAGACAGCATAGAGCATAAGTATAGAGGTCTTACTCAGCAGGAGTCTATTGCCAGGGATACTCAGACAATTACAAGGAAGTGGACAGCGACTGACCACAGTACTGGATGTTCAGGAGCAAACCAACGTCTGTACGTTGGGACTCATGGTAATAGCGCCACCAGGTTTAATGGAGCAAACCAGCGACCGCACGCTGGAACCAACAATGTATATCGCAACCAGGTTTAGTGGAGTAAACCAGCGTCCACACGCTGGGACCAACAATGTATATCGCAACCAGGTTTAGTGGAGCAAACCAGCGTCCACACGCTGGAGCCAATAATGTATCTCGCAACCAGTTTAGTGGAGTAAACCAGCGTCCGCAAGCTGGGACCAACAATGTATATAGCAACCAGGTTTAGTGGAGTAAACCAGCGTCCGCACGCTGGGACCAACAATGTATATCGCCACCAGGTTTAGTGGAGTAACCCAGCGTCCGCACGCTGGGACCAACAATGTATATCGCAACCAGGTTTAGTGGAGTAAACCAGCGTCCACACGCTGGGACCAACAATGTATATCGCAACCAGGTTTAGTGGAGGAAACCAACAAAGTATGATCAGCAGCGAGAAGAAAAAATGTCGACAGAGCGACGGCTGGAGCAGGAGATTCAGGAACTCAGTAAGATTAACCCGCGAAGTGCTGGAACACAAACACTGGAACTCAGTAAGATTAACCCGCGAGGTGCTGGAACACAGGAACACTGGAACTCTGGAACACAGAAACACTAGCATACCGTTACACTGGAACACTGAAACACTGGAACACAGGATCAGCAAGTACAGCAGGAACAGGCCCAGAAGCCTGACAAGCAGGTCAGGTAGAGTGGAGTCAGAAACACCACGAAAGGGCAACCTGGAAGTGCTCAGCCTGGGTTTAAAAAGGCTGTGTGAGGAGGGCTAATCACAGACAGCCAATCATGATAGTCAGCAAGTGACTGACACTGAACAGCACCAATCACGGGCACCGTGATAGTACCCCCCTTTCAAAGACCCCCTCTCCCAGAGTAGGGTCTAGGCTTCTGAGGGTATTTGGCATGAAATATTCGTAGTAACTTGGGTGCATGAAGGTCCTTACTGTCTACCCAGGAACGATCCTCAGGACCATAACCTTTCCAATGCACCAGATACTGTACCCCTCCTCTACCTCTGTGGGAATCAATAATGTTTTGTACTTCATACTCCTCCTGCCCCTCGACTTCAACAGGACCTGGCCTCACAGGTGTGGTAGTATAACGGTTACAAACCAGAGGTTTAAGGAGAGACACATGGAATACATTATGAATGTGCATAGAAGCAGGTAATTCCAAGGCATAGGAAACAGGGTTAATTTTGCGAATGATCTTGTACGGACCAATGAACCGAGGTACCAGCTTATTAGATGGGACCTTGAGCTTTAGATTCTTGGAGGACAGCCATACTCTATCCCCGACTCGGAAGGAAACCGCTGGAAGCCTTCTGCGATTGGCATGACGCTGATGTCGCTAAAAAGACTGGCCCAATGCCCTCTGAACTTGTGCCCATGTGGAACGGAGTTGCTCTATATGCTCATCCAGAGCTGGAATCTGCTGTGATTGAAAGGAATCAGGGAGCAGACAGGGTTGGAACCCATAATTGATCAAAAACGGAGAGCTCCCGGAGCAAGAATTAACTGCGCAGTTCCTGGCGAACTCTGCCCAAGGCAACAAGTCGGCCCAATTATCATGATGGTCAGTCACAAAACATCGCAGAAACTGTTCCAATCCTTGATTGGCCCTCTCAGCGGCCCCGTTAGTCTGGGGATGATATGCCGGGGAAAATGATAGCTGTATGCCCATCTGTTCGCAAAATGCCCTCCAGAATCTGGACACAAACTGGCTCCCCCTGTCAGACACCAGCACCCTGGGTACTCCACGTAACCGAAATACTTCTCGAGCGAATACCATTGCCAGTTCCTTGGCCGAAGGAAGGCCACGGAGGGGTACGAAGTGTGCCATTTTAGAGAACCTGTCTACCACCATCAATATGAAGGAGTACCCTCTAGACTTGGGCAATTCTCCCATAAAGTCGATAGAGACGTGAGACCAAGGGCGTTCACCATTAGGCACCGGCTGAAGCAAGCCCACAGGGAGATGTCTAGGGATTTTGGCACGGGCACAGGTGGCACAGGCATTCGTAAAAAATTGGCACAATCTGCTCTCATAGAAGGCCACCAAAATAGCTGAGAGAGAGACCAGAACAATTGATCCCTACCAATATGTCCCGCAGCCTTAGAGGAGTGGTAGGTCTCAAGTAATCGAGTACGGAATGGCTCAGCGACAAAACATTTGCCCACTGGAGTCTCATGAGGAGCAGAGGCTTGGGATGCCAAAATCTCCTCCCCTAGTGGTGAAGTAATACTAGTACGTATGGTAGCCAATATTCGATCGGGTTGAATGATAGGGGCTGGTACCTCTTCTCTGTCAACCTCTGCTTCAAATTGTCTAGACAGAGCATCAGCCCTAACATTCTTTGATCCCGGCAGGTATGATACAACAAAATTGAATCGGGATAGAAACAGTGCCCATCTGGCCTGGCGAGAAGACAATCTCTTGGCCTCAGAAAGATACGTCAGATTCTTGTGATCAGTTAGAATCAAAACAGGGTTTTTTGTGTCTTCAAGTAAATGACGCCATTCTTTGAGAGCGAGGATAATGGCCAGTAATTCTCGATCACCAATCTCGTAATGACTTTGAGCACTAGTCAATTTTTTTGAGAAGAATCCACAGGGTCTGAGTGTACCGCCTTTAACCTGTCGCTGAGAGAGCACCGCCCCGACCCCAATATCTGAGGCATCAACTTTCAAAGTAAAGGGGAGTATTGGATTAGGGTGGGACAACACAGGCGCTTCAGCAAAGGCTACCTTCAACTTCTCAAAGGCCTCTTCAGCAGCCACCGGCCAGAGGGATGGGTTAGCGCCCTTGTGCGTGAGGTCAGACAGAGGTTTCACGATAGAGGATAAGTTTTTAATAAACTTCCTGTAATAATTGGTGAAGCCCAGAAATCGTTGGATGGCTTTGAGGCTCTTGGGTTTAGGCCATTGTAAGACTGCCGTCAATTTCTCTTTATCCATGGCAATGCCGTCTTTGCCAATTATAAACCCCAGAAACGGTACACTGGTTTTGTGGAACTCGCATTTCTCCAGTTTACAGAATAATTTATTTTTTCGTAAGCGCAGCAAGACTTCAGACACATCCTTGATGTGTTGTGACAGGTCTTTGGAGTGGATAAGTATGTCGTCAAGATAGACTACAACACAAGATTGTAACATATCTCTAAGAACGTCATTGATCAGTTCTTGAAATACTGCAGGAGCATTACATAGACCAAATGGTATGACTAGGTATTCATAATGCCCAGATCTCGTATTGAAGGCAGTTTTCCACTCATCACCGGCTCTGATACGTATCAAATTGTAGGCTGCCCTTAGGTCCAAAACGAAGACCCCTTAAGTCTATCAAACAGCTCGGTGATGAGTGGTATTGGGTAGGCATTTTTTGCCATCAGCTTATTCAGCCCACGATAGTCTATGCAAGGTCACAGTTTGCCACTTTTTTTCTTAACAAAAAAGAACCCGGCACCGGCCGGAGAAGTAGATTTCCTTATGATCCCTCTACTGAGGGCATCTGCTATGTGTTCCTCCATAGCTTGGTTCTCCTCACAAGACAATGGATACGTGCGTCCCCTCGGTGGTACTGCTCCAGGACTCAGTTCTATGCGACAATCGTATGGTCTGTGCTGAGGTAGGGTGCCAGCCTCTCCCTTACTGAAAATGTCGCTAAACTGCTGGTAGACATCAGGTAGTGAAGGGGAGGTGCACAAGACCTTAACAGGATGGGTAACGCACTTATCCATACAGAACTGAGACCAAGCAGCAATCTCACATTTCTGCCAATCAAATTGTGGGTTGTGCAACTGTAACCAAGGAAAGCCCAAAATCACGGCATGGTGAGGAGAATTAATCAATTGGAACTGTTGCTCTTCCTTGTGAAGAGCCCCAATAGTCATGGACAAGGGCATCGTTTCAAAAGTAACTTGGGCAGGTTCCAAAGGTCTGCCATCAATTGCTTCAATAGCAAGAGGGGTTTCTCTCTGAATCCGTGGTACCCCAAGCAATTCAGCAAAGGTATTGTCCATAAAATACCCAGCTGCACCAGAATCAACCAAGGCCAAAACCTCAACCGAGCGTTGTGCCCATGACAATACCACCTGTATGGTGGGTTTCAGTGTGTCCAACAATGGGGACGATTGGACACCACCTAGAGCCTGCCCCCAAGGTACCCTAGGTGTGTTCGTTTCCCGGACGTACCGGACAAGATCTTAACAGGTGACCATCTTTACCACGGTGCAGACATAATCCTTGTGTCTTGCGATACCTTCTCTGCTCCTTAGTTAACCTAGTGAAACCCACCTGCATAGGTTCACTTGGTTCCGAAATAGGTTCACTAGGTTTAGATGCAGAGGGAGGGCTGGGTGGGCAAAATATGCTACTGGACCCATTATTCTTTAACCGTACTCGTCGCTCTCTGGCGGTTAATCTTTCACGTATTCTGGAGTCAATTACACGTATTCGATATAATCGTCTAGGTCAGTAGGTAACTCTTTTGCTGCAATCTCATCTTTAATCTGGTCACTCAATCCTTGAGCAAAGGCTGCCAACAGGGCCTCATTATTCCACCCTACCTCTGCTGCCAAGGTGCGGAATTCAATGGCATAATCGCCAACCATGCGCCTGCCCTGTTGTATCTCCATGAGACGTTTAGCAGCAGAGGTAGTTCTACCAGGAGGCTCAAATACTCTCTGAAAGGATTGCACAAAATCACAGAAATTCTTTGTGCAAGGTTTAGCGTTTTGCCAAAGTGGGTTGGCCCAGGCCAATGGTCTGCCAGTCAGCAGGGATATCATGAACCCAACCTTGCTGCGATCACTAGGAAATGCGCGTGCCGTCAATTCCATAAATATTTCAAGTTGATTAATAAACCCTCTGCATAATTGAGGGTCCCCGTCATATCTCAGTGGCAAGGGTGCAGAAGCCGTTAACCCTTTGACTGCAGCCCCTGAGGGCTTAGACTCATTCTCCGGTGTCGGAATTGGCGGGACCACCGGGTTAGCACCGGACTTATCCGCAAGTACCGTGCGTTCAAGAATAGTTTGGATAGCAACAGCTAGCTGATCCAAATGTTGCTCGTGCATATCCATCCTCCAATGGATATTCTGTGCGTTACCGTCACTCTTAATGTCTGAGGTCATGGCCCTTTCGTACTGTCACGGATTTGAAGACTCTCAGACTTAAGGTTTGGTAAAATAACTTAACTTTATTAAAAGTTAAAGGCAGTCCCCATAGGGTAAACATACATAACAATACAACAGTAATATAACATATAATAGGTTCTACCGGCCTTGCCTAAATACCGGGCAAGGCAACCCAAGTGACAGTTTTAATGACAGGCTCTACCAGCCTTGCCTATACCGGGTAAGGCAACCGTGAGATAACATATACCGGTTCTACCGGCCTTACCAATACCGGGCAAGGCAGCCCCGACGGAATGCTGAATGTGGGCTCTACCGGCCCTGCCAATACCGGGTAAGGCAACCTTAAAGATGGTGAATTACAAGGTTCTACCAGCATTACCAATACCGGGCAGGGCAGCCCAAAGGAGTACTGGAGTAGGCTCTACCGGCCCTGCCAATACCGGGTGAGGCAACCTACAGGATGGTATCATCAAGGTTTTACCGGCCTCACCAATACCGGGCAGGGCAGCCTGAGCGAGTAGAACAGCTGTCAGGTGACTAAGACAGCATAGAGCATAAGTATAGAGGTCTTACTCAGCAGGAGTCTATTGCCAGGGATACTCAGACAACTGCAAGGAAGTGGACAGCGACTGACCACAGTACTGGATGTTCAGGAGCAAACCAACGTCCGTACGTTGGGACTAATGGTAATAGCACCACCAGGTTTAATGGAGCAAACCAGCGACTGCACGCCGGAACCAACAATGTATATCGCAACCAGGTTTAGTGGAGTAAACCAGCATCCGCACGCTGGGACCAACAACGTATATCGCAACCAGGTTTAGTGGAGCAAACCAGCGTCCGCACGCTGGAGCCAATAATGTATCTCGCAACCAGTTTAGTGGAGTAAACCAGCGTCCGCAAGCTGGGACCAACAATGTATATAGCAACCAGGTTTAGTGGAGTAAACCAGCGTCCGCACGCTGGGACCAACAATGTATATCGCAACCAGGCTTAGTGGAGTAAACCAGCGTCCGCACGTTGGGACCAACAATGTATATCGCAACCAGGCTTAGTGGAGTAAACCAACATCCGCATGCTGGGACCAACAATGTATATCGCCACCAGGTTTAGTGGAGTAAACCAGCGTCCGCACGCTGAGACCAACAATGTATATTGCAATCAGGTTTAGTGGAGTAAACCAGCGTCCGCACGCTGGGACCAACAATGTATATCACAACCAGGTTTAGTGGAGTAAACCAGCGTCTGCACGCTGGGACCAACAATGTATATCGCAACCAGGTTTAGTGGAGTAAACCAACAAAGTATGATCAGCAGCGAGAAGAAAAAATGTCGCCAGAGCGATGGCTGGAGCAGGAGATTCAGGAACTCAGTAAGATTAACCAGTGAGGTGCTGGAACACAGAAACACTGGAACTCAGTAAGATTAACCCGCGAGGTGCTGGAACACAGGAACACTGGAAATCTTGAACACAGAAACACTAGCATACCGTTACACTGGAACACTGAAACACTGGAACACAGGATCAGCAAGTACAGCAGGAACAGGCCCAGAAGCCTGACAAGCAGGTCAGGCAGAGTGGAGTCAGAAACACCACGAAATGGCAACCTGGAAGTGCTCAGCCTGGGTTTAAAAAAGCTGTGTGAGGAGGGCTAATCACAGACAGCCAATCATGATAGTCAGCAAGTGACTGACACTGAACAGCACCAATCACGGGCACCGTGATACTGAGTTACAAAGAGAGACTAGCCAAACTGGGTTTGTTTACATTAGAAAAGAGACGTCTAAGGGGTGATATGATTACCATTTACAAATACATTCAAGGTCAATACAAAGAACTATCCAATGAATTATTTATGCAAAGAGCTGAGCTAAGAACAAGAGGTCATCCATTAAGACTTGAGGAAAGGCGCTTTCGACTAAAACACAGGCAGGGATTCTTTGCAGTAAGGGCGGTAAGGCTATGGAATTCTTTGCCTCGGGATGTTGTGCTTGCAGATAATGTAGCTGCATTCAAAAAACCAATGGATGCCTATCTAGCACAGAACAATATTGACAGTTATGACAGATGGCTTCAAAGCAAATTGGATATTGAGCCGGGGAACTATTTGACACACACACACACACATACACACCTACACTGGAAATTGCTCCAGAGGGCTTTTTTGTTGCCTTCCTCTGGATCAACAGGGGTGTTATTGGCATGGGCTGGACTTGATGGACGCATGTCTTTTTTCAGCCTTATCTACTATGTTACTATGTTACTATGTTACTATGTTACTAAGACAGGTTATATATACATATGCCTACACAGGTCCAGTATAACTTGAAAGTCCAGAGTGGTCTTATACTGACACAGGTCAGGCAGGAAAAGGTGTATACCCAGAGCAACAGTTCAGCATGGGTTAAAGTTCTCCAATGGATGTAATCAGTCTCTGTGCAGAGAAGTCTGTGGTGAGTTGTCTTAGTAACGCCCAGTATGGTAGAATAGCGCAATGTAGGAGACTGCCAAGCAGTAATAGAGACCAGAGTACTTGCACTCTGCCAGAGCGGTAACTGAGACTAAGGATTACTGCCGTAGCAGTCAAGGAGGCAACACAGATGCTCTGCAAGAGCTTAAACGGAGGACTCAGCAAATAGCACACTGCCGTAACAGTAAGAGCTTTACGGATAGTTCTGCCAATGGCACACTGCCGTAGCAGTAACGGAGACAACAGGGAGGCTCTGCAAGAGTTAAAGGAGGATACAGCCAATGGCACACTGCCATAGCAGTAACAGTGGCAACAAGGAGGCTCTGCAAGAGTTAATGGAGGATACAGCCAATGGCACACTGCCGTAGCAGTAACAGAGGCAACACGGAGGCTCTGCAAGAGTTAACGGAGGATACAGCCAATGGTACACTGCCGTAGCAGTAACGGTGGCAACTCGGAGGCTCTGCAAGAGTTAACAGAGGACACAGCCAATGGCAAACACTGGAACAGGAGAACCGGGTCGAATCACGGAGCAGGAACGTCAGCCAGGCCGGGATGAATCACAGAGCAGGAACGTCAGACAAACCGGGTCAGATCACAGAGCAGAAACGTCAGCCAGGCCAGGTCAAATTATGGAGCAGGAACGTCAGACAAGCCGGGTCAGATCACGGAGCAGGAACGTCAGCCAGGCTGGGTCGAATCACGGGAGCAGGAGACAAGAAGCAGAGTAGTCAAACGAGGCCAAGTCGGTACACTGGAATCCACAAAGCTCAAGTAGGCACTGGTACAGGAACACCATGAAAGGGCACTGGATAGGTGCCAGAGCCCAGTATATAAAGGCCATACCGGGCGGGCCAACTGCAGATCAAACAATTTGAGCATCGCACACCCAAAACTGACAGAAGGCAACACAGGGAGCACGGGCACCGTGATATTAGTAGTGGAAATGCTGTTTCATCTATAAAATCTGTGTGAACTGAGGAAACACGGGAGTTATATAGTTAAATCATTTGTTGAAGCAGTAACTCCTATTTGGCTCATCTTATTAAGTGTGCCTTAATACAGAGAACGGGTCTTTTAAGTAGCCTGTTAGGACTGTTCAAACTGAGGAAAATTACTCACACTTAATTTTTCTGATCTGTGAAAATTCGGGACTGGTATAGATAACTCATTTACAAATTTTCCTGCTTCACTCGACTTTTTGTCTGTGCGAGGTTGCAAAAAACGGGTCTTTTAAGTATGCCGTCTAGCTATAAAGTAACCACCGCTTAGTTTGTTGGTTGCTACAGTCTGCTATAGTGCAAGTATAACAAAGTAATTCCCCTTCACTCATTTATTGTCAGTGCAGTATCGCATTGCTGACATCATGAAACAAGCACTGGCTAGGACGCCTGTTTATGGGCCTATTCTGTGTGGCCTAATTTGGTCCCGCCTTCTCCTGATCCTTTATAAACCTCCCTGGGCCTAGGAGTCATTATCCTTACGTGGTGTTTCTGATAGCTTCTGCTTGCTCTGCTGTGATCCGGGGCTGGTCTGAGTATTCGCTCTGTGAATGACCCCGGCTTGTCTGACTACCCACATCGGTTCTGACCTGTGGCTCTGGTTGACTAACTCACTCTGTGTATGACCTCAGCTTGTCTGACTACCCACATCGGTTCTGACCTGTGGCTCTGGCTAACTCACTCCGTTTATGACCCCGGCTTGTCTGACTACCCACATTCGTCCTGACTTGTGTCTCTGGCTGACTAACTCGCTCCATGTATGACCCTGGCTTGTCTAACTACCCACATCAGTTCTGACCTCTGGCTCTGGCTGACTTACTCGCTCCATGTAGTCCCCGGTTTGTCTGACCTCTGGCTCTTGCTGCCTATCGCTCTGTCTAGTCCCCGACTTGTATGACCTGTGGCTCGGGCTGACTACTGGCTCTATACTCTCTGAACTTTCCTGCCCATCAGTCTCAGTGTTTCATGGTTCAGGTCTGCTCTCACTCCCTGTTGCCTCTGGTTGCGTGACCCAAGGTGGAGACTTGTGCCACCGTTACCATTCCTTCTGGTGTTCCAACCGCACCACGGTCCTAGTCTCCAGTATCTCGCAGTGTGTAGCTCCAGGTAGGAGCCTTGGTCCTATCATCCTGTGTTCTGGGGTTGTGTGGGCTATACTATTATTACTGTACTTTTTAATAAAGGTGGATTTATATTTTATATTTGTGTCTGTCCTTATTTGCCTGATTACCGTGACAGTATGTAAGGGCCACGTCTACTGGAGGTACAGGCAGTCCACTTAATCAAAGAATCCTGTCCAGGATGGATTCTCTGAATCAGAGAATTGACCAATTGTCTTTTGCTATGATAGGGAACCTGCTATGTGTCGAGGGTTCCTTAATCAGCTGGGAATTTTTTTAGAGATGGTACCCCACGCGTTCCCTACTGAGCGAAGTAAGGTGAGACTCCTAATCTCCCTTCTATCCGGCAAGGCATTGGCCTGGGCCAATCCACTATGGGAGATGGAGAAGCCAATAATCCACAATTTCTCTGAATTTGTAGCCTCATTTCGGAGAGTCTTTGACGTTCCTGGGCGTGCTACCTCCACTGCCAAATGACTGATGACAATACGGCAGGGCACACGTACTGTAGCGAACTACGCTATTGAGCTCTGCACTCTGGAGGTGGAGGTTGGTTGGAACAATGAAGCACTAGTTGCCTCATTCTCCCAGGGCTTGTGTGAAATAATTAAGGATGAGATGGCAGCCCGTGAACTGCCAGGTGAACAGGAGGAGTTGATCTCAGTTACCATCCTGTTAGACACAAGCATCCATGAGAGGCCTTCATTCAAAGATCATTTGCATAAAACTTTACCATGGTTGGCACCTAGTTTCTCATGCCCACCCTGTCCTCCCTCACCTCCCACACCTCCTAATTCTGACCCCACCAGAGGGGGAACATATGCAACTAGGCTTCACACGCCTTTCTGAGGAGGAGGAGGAGAGGGCTCGGTGTAAGAAGAGGGGCCTTTGATTATACTGTGGGGAACCTGGCCATTTGTTGCGTGCTTGCCCTATTCGACATGGAAAACACCCGCACCTAGGGTCAAGTAGGGGACAGACCCTGTGTGGAATTTCACCGTCCCCAGAGAGAGTAATGGACAAGCCTATTTTTGAAGTCGTACTATCTTGGGCCGAGTCTTCTGTGGTGGCTCCAGCACTACTGGACTCAGGGACTGCGGGGTTTTTCATTGATGCAGACTTCGCGTCCAAACACGCTATTCCGTTGTTGCCTCGCTCCGCTCCATTGGCCATTGAGGCAGCAGACAGCAGACCTCTACAGCCAGCACTCTGTTACTCATGAGACTCATCCCTTGTCTCTGAGAGTAGGGGCACTCCATGTGGAGACACAACAGTTCCAAGTGATACATTCCCCCCATAATGCCATCATTCTGGGGTTTCCATGGCTGCAGACTCACAATCCTAGAACTGATTGGCAAACCTGTGACATCCTGTCCTGGTCATCTCTATGTGCAAGGTCTTGCCTCCAGCAACCTATGAGAATATTGTGTACCTCTACCTTGTTACCTGCTGAGTATCAGGCCTACAAAGAGGTATTTAATAAGGTAGAGGCCAGTACATTGCTGCCACACAGGCCCTACGATTGTACTGTTGATCTGGTACCAGGGGCCAGACCTGCTAGGGGCCGAGTTTATCCCTTGTCGATGGAGGAGAACAAGGCCATGGAAGACTATGTGGAGGACACCCTAGCTAGGGGCATTATTTGGAAGTCTTCCTCCCCTGCGGACGCAGGCTTCTTTTTCTTTAAGAAAAAAGATGGGGAGCTCAGACCATGTATTGATTTCAGGGACCTAAATAAGCTAATAGTAAAGAAAGCTTATACTATTCCATTCATCACGGAGCTAATTGATTGTATCAACTTGGTACAAATAAGAGAGGGCGATGAATTGAAGATAGCTTTTAACACTCAGAGCGGGCACTTGTCACCTACCGCCGCCGCAATCTCCTGCTTCAGTGCATGCTAGTGATGAGCGAGCACCGTGATGCTCGGGTGCTCGGGTGCTCTGACCGAGCACCCCCTGCTGCTCGAGTGCTCGGCCGAGCACCCGAGCCCCATTGAATACAATGGGAGCACTCGAGCATCAAACCAGGCACCCCCTGCTCTGATGAGCGGAGGGTGCCTGGTCAATGTCCCCCTTCATGTCCGCTATGCCCCTCTTCCACAATGTCCCCCTTCATCTCCTCTATGCCATAGAGGAGATGAAGGGGGACATTGTGGAAGAGGGGCATAGCGGAGATGAAGGGGGACATTGTGGAAGAGGGGCATAGACTCTATGCCCCTCTTCCACAATGTCCCCCTTCATCTCCGCTATGCCCCTCTTCCACAATGTCCCCCTTCATCTCCTCTATGGCATAGAGGAGATGAAGGGGGACATTGTGGAAGAGGGGCATAGCGGACATGAAGGGGGACATTGTGTAAGACGGGCATAGCGGAGATGAAGGGGGACATTGTGGAAGAGGGGCATAGAGTCTATGCCCCTCTTCCACAATGTCCCCCTTCATGTCCGCAATGCCCCCTTCATCTCCGCAATGCCCCCGTACCTCCATTCCCTGGTGGTCCAGCGGAGCTTCTTCGGATCTGTGCCTCTTCCGGCACAGATCCTCTTCACCCGAGCTTGTCGGGCGAGCACATGGCGGTACTCGTACGAGTACCGCCATGTGCCGAGCAGAGCGATGCTCGAGCCGATCCGAGCATCGGCCGAGCACGCTCGCTCAACACTAGTGCATGCGCGTGTCAGTCCGGCTTCCTCAGCCAACGCGCATGCGCCCGTGTCAGTGTCCGCTGTGTGCGGACGTATCCAGCAGCTTCTGGCTGCCTCTGCTTCTACTCTCCCATTGGGCACAGTGTCTTGGCCCAATGGGAGTGTAGAAGGTATTATTGCCCATTGGACATGTTATAAGTCCAGCTGGGCATTTGATCCTCCTTGTCCTGATTGGGCTAGGAAGTAGCCCATTCTGGACTTTGATCTGCCCCCTCCTCCTATTGGAGGTTTAGTGTATACAACATTGGTCAGCCCCCTCTGTCTTTGCCCGTTCCACAAGCTTGTCCAGTACTATTCATTAAACTTCTGACTTCAGTAACCCTGACCTGGCTTGTCTGACCACCGTTGACCTCTGAAATCCTGACCTGGCTTGTCTGACCACCGTTGACCTCTGGAATCCTGATCTGGCTTGTCTGACCACCGTTGACCTCTGGAATCCTGACCTGGCTTGTCTGACCACCGTAGACCTCTGTAACCCTGACCTGGCTAGTCTGACCACCGCTGATATCCGGTATCCTGACCTGGCTTGTCTGACCACCGTTGATCTCTGGAATTCTGACCTGGATAGTCACTTGAACCCTGACCTGGGTTGTCTGACCCCCACTATCCTTACTACCCCTTGCTGCCTGTTTCTCCCTCCGCTGACCTCTTGTTCTGGGTCACACGGTTCCCAGTTACTTCCATCCTGGTTGCACCCCGGCTCAACTGAGGTGGAACAATCTGGTTTCGCGACCAGCACCTTTATCCAGCGTCAACTGCAGCAAGGGAGTACCTGGCACGCCGTCCACGCACACAAGCATCTCACTCTAGCGCCAAACCCAAGCATCAACCAGTTCTAAGGCTGCGGGGGTCCCTACTCCCCCCAATAGTGACAGCACTATGAGAATTTGGTTATGCCTTTCGGATTGTGCAACTCTCCAGCTATCTTCCAGGAGTTCATTAATGACGTTTTAAGAAACCTACTCCAGAGCTGTGTTCTAGTATATTTGGACGATACACTCATCCATTCTCCTACCTTGGACACACATAGAGCAGATGTAGCCTGGGTTCTACAACTGCTAAGAGAGAACAAGTTGTTCTGCAAATTAGAGAAGTGTGAATTCTACAAATCCCAGGTGACCTTCTTGGGATACGTGATTTCATCCACTGGTCTAGCCATGGATCCGCAAAAACTGTCTGCTGTCTTACAGTGGCCGCTTCCTGTGTGGCTAAGATCCATACAGAGGTTCTGTAACGGTTTTCAGTACACTCAGAGGCAGGCAATTTGGTAAAACACAGTTTTATTGAATAAGCAAACTGAATTAACCCTCGCGGGTCCAGTAATGGAATAACAGCACTGACACAGGACAGGTAAATAAATTACATTTGCCCACACAGGTCCAGTATACAAATAACACGTAGTAAATATACTGACACAGGTCGGGAACAGTTTGTGTGATTCTGTGAGACACAAATGGTTAATGCAATTAGGCCAGGAGACTGGGAGGCACTAATAGCGAGGCCCAGGAAGCACTCACATGCTGATAAGTGCAAAAATGGCGACTAGCCCAGGATGGTTGCTCGAGGCCCAGGAGGTAACACAGACTATAGTGATACTGCAACCGGAGGAATTACGGAACGCCCTGAATATACTCCAACTGCGACCCACGGTAACGGTACCGGGTATTATTGTGATACGCACTGCTTGTTGGCAACTGCCAGGTGACAGAGCCGATAGAGGTGCCCAGAGATCAACCTATTAATGGTGGAATGACAAGCCAGTGTAATAGTGCCACAATAAATCTCCTACCCTCGTGTATAAACGGAAAGCCCTGAACGAGCGCTTGGCTTGTGGAACGTCAGAACAGGAGCGGAGACTAACTGAGGTGCCCATGAGACCAACCCCAGTGACAATGGGACAAGCCAAGCGTATATGGATCAACAAGCTGAGCAACAACCCGGGGTATGGAGTAAGGAGGCAGCAAGGCACTAGTGGGTCGCAGTACAGAATGGTAGTGCAGTATCTACAGCAACCGACTGGGCTAGTACACCGGAGACAGAGCACTGAGGCAACTCTCTGCATCCGGTAGAACAGGAGTCAGGGGAGAGCAACGGACTCCACAACAGTCAACACGGAGTAGGAACATCAGCAAATCCAAGTCGATACACGGAGCAGGAACATCAGCCAGGCCGAGTCGGTACACGGAGCAGGAACGTCAGCCAATCCAAGTCAATACACAGAGCAGGAATGTCAGCCAGGCCGGGTTGGTACACGGAGCAGGAACTTCAGCCAATCCAAGTCGATACACAGAGCAGGAACGTCAGCCAGGCCGGGTCAGTACACAGAGCAGGAACAGGAACCGACAGAGAGTAGTCAGACGAACCGGGTCATACACAGGAAATCACACGAATCACAGCAGCAAGGCACTAAGCAACGGAACACCATGAAAGGGCCCTGTAACAGTGACAGATCACAGTACTTAAAGGCTACCGCTGGGTGGAGCCATAACACTTAGCCAATAGGAAAGCATCAGGCTACTAGTGTCAAAATGTTGCAATATACACGGGCACCATAATAGGTTCCTGGGTTTCAATAATTATTACAGGAAGTTTATACAAAACTTTTCCTCAGTCTCCTCTGTTGCCTGTTATTCCACCCGACTGCATCTTGGCTACGATACGCACCAGTATTACATCTCCGCTGGGTGAGGAGATTTTGGCTGCCCAAGCTTCCAACCAGGTGGAGAGATCTAATGGGAGATGTTTTGTGCCCGAGTCTCTCCGTACCAGACTTCTGGAGACACGCCATTCCTCAAAGGTTGCAGGACATGTTGGTAGAGACCAAATGATATGGTTGATGTCCAGACTCTTTTGGTGGCCCAGCATGAGGGCAGACTGTTCCACATTTGTTTCAGCATGTTCCACTTGTGTGCAGACTCCTCGTCACCTGCCGGTCTCACTTGTCAATTAACTTTATGGTTGAGTTGCTGATCTCTGAGGGTTACACAGTCATTCTTATGATCATGGATAGCTTGTCGAAGATGGCCCATTTTGTGCCATCTTAAGGGACTCCCCTCCTCCAAGGAGTTGGCCGAGATCTTTGCTAAGGAGGTAGTTCATCTCCATGGTATACCCAAGGTGGTGGTCTCGGATCGTGGAAACCAGTTTGTGTCATGTTTCTAGAGAGTTTTTTGTGGTCAGCTCTCGTTCTGCTCAGCTTACCATCCTCAGTCGAATGGTGCTGCTGAAAGGTCTAATCAGACGCTGGAACAGTTTCTCCGTTGTTTCATTTCTGACCATCATGATAACTGGGTGAACTTGTTACCATGGGTGGAGATGGCCACACACAATGCAGGTAATTCCTCCTCTCCCTTGAGGGTGCTCCGCTCCATGTGGGTACGGGTTCAGAGATCCATGCAGAGTTCCACTATGCGCTATAAGAGACAAGCAGACCATAGGCTCCAGTGTTCCAGGTGGTGGAGAGAGTATGGCTATCCTTTCGCAATCTCCATCTCCAGGTGCCTTGTAAAAAGCTGGCTCCCCGATTTGTGGGTCCTTTTCGGGTTCTTCACAAGATTAACCCTGTGACATATTATCACGGTCCCCGTGACTTTCTGTCAATCTGACCTGATTTGCCTGTGCATTGGTGGAGACTGATTGGCCCGCCCAGAATGTGCCGTTATATGCTGGAGCTTGGGCACTTGTCAGTTGCCCTTTCGTGGTGTTCCGGTTGCTGCGCCTTGTTGCCATATTCCTGTGTCTCCTGTGTACCGACCCGGCTAGTCTGACTCTTCTCCTGCTTCTGCTCCGTGATTTGACCCGGTTCTGGCTGACGACCCTGCTCCGTGATTTGACCTGGCTCTGGCTGACGACCCTGCTCCGTGAATTGACCCGGCTCTGGATGACGACCGTGCTCCGTGATTTGACCTGGCTCTGGCTGACGATCCTGCTCCGTGAATTGACCCAGCTCTGGTGACGACCGTGCTCCGCGACTTGACCCGGTTCTGGCTGACGTCCCTGCTCCGTGATTCATTCCGGCCTGCCTGCTGTTCCAGTTACCGTTCCGGTTCTGCCTGCTGTTCCGGTTGCCATTCCGGTCTGCCTGCTGTTCCAGTGTTCCTGCATCATTCCGGTCGCTCTGGTGACATTCTGAACTGTTTAAGCGACTCACTGTTCCTCTCACTAGTCAGTAGCTGTAGCCTGAGGTTGCTTTGCCTTCTGCTGGTTGCCAAGGTGCTCGCTCCTGTGCAGAACCATTTAACCCTTGCAGTGCCTGTAGTCTCCGGTCTAGTGCCTCTGTATATCTTGACACGCATACGTTGTCTGACTTGAGCCTTTACTCTGAGTGCTTCTGTGTGTCTCTCATTCACCCTCAGAGCCTTGTCTGCTCCGTGCTCATATTCTGGTAGCCTGTTCGCTCCCACTGTGATCATTTGGTACGGCACCAGAGGGGTGTTCGGGCTCCGGCCCACAGACACTGAAGTTACATTTCCCATTGCACTTCAGAGGGCGCCGGCTCTACTACAGCTTGTGAAGTCACCATCAGTATAGCACCCAAGGGGTGTCAGGGCACAATCCAAGTGGCACACGCAGGGTTACTATTTTCCAGTTAAGGGCGATTTTGGTTCTGATCACTACAGCGTGGCAATAGCATTCCTCTGTAGCCCACGGTGGTGGTGGTATCGGCTCAGCTCTGGACTTTGTTACGCTACTATACCAACTTGAGAGTGTATTCAGTGCAGTTACTTATTTCTATCCAGCTATTGAGAGACTGTGTTCCAGAGACTGCTATTTATCCCGGGCGTTGCCCAATCTTGTTTATATCTCACCTATTGCATTTGCTAACCCTTTGGGGGAATATTCCCTATCCATTCATAGCACCTATCACTATCATTGTGTGCATTCACTTTGTCAGTATTGCCATTACTGCTATTCCTGTACTGGCCTTTAGGGGCATTGTTTTATTTTCAATAAAACTGTGTTTTTACTTCATACCCTGGTCTGAGTGTCAGAAAACCGTAACACATATGCCCTCGAGCTTCCCGCTAGCATGCATATTTCCAGTGTGTTTCATGTGTCGCTCCTCAAGCCACTGGTTTGTAACCATTATACTATGACTCCAGTCCTTCCCAGACCTGTTCAAGTAGGGTACCATGAGGAGTACGAGGTACAGAGTATCCTGGACTCTCGTAGGGTCAGAGGCCAGCTACAATATCTAGTTCATTGGAAAGAGTATGGACCTGAGGAGTGTTCCTGGGTCGCTAAAAAAAGATCTACATGCTCCAGCCCTTCTCCGTGAGTTCCACTCCCAAACCGCCTCTAGTGCTGGTCCTCTTCTGCAGGGGAGATGTCATTAAGGGGGGTACTATCACAGTCTACCTTAGAGAACTAGTTATCCTGTGCTTCCTTCCTCTGTGGTGTGTCGGCTGGCATAGTTGCGGCCACCTCCGCATTGCTGACATCATGAAACAGGCACTGTCTAGGATGCCTGTTTATGGGCCTATTCTGTGTTGCTTAATTTGGTCCCTCCTTCTCCTGCTCCTTTATAAACCTCCCTGGGCCTGGGAATCATTGCCCTTACGTGGTGTTCCTGATAGCTTATACTTGCTTCATTGTGATCCGTGCCTGTCTGAGTATTCTCTCTGTGTATAACCCCAGCTTGTCTGACTACCCACATCGGATCTGACCTGTGGCTCTGGATGACTAACTCGCTTTGTGCATGACCCAGGCTTGTCTGACTACCCACATCGGTTCTGACCTGTGGCTCTGGCTGACTTACTTAATATGTGTAGTCCCCGGTTTGTCTGATCTCTGGCTCTTGCTGCCTATCGCTCTGTCTAGTCCCTGGCTTGTCTGACCTGTGGCTCTGGCTGTCTACTGGTTCTATACTCTCCGAACTTGCCTGACCATCAGTCTCAATGTTTCATGGTTCAGGTCTGCTCTCGCTCCCTGTTGCCTCTGGTTGCATGACCCAGGATGGAGACTTGTTCCTCAGTTACCATTCCCTCTGGTGTTCCACCCGCACCACGGTCCTAGTCTCCAGTATCTTGCAGTAGTGCCTTGTGCAGCACAGTGTGCAGCTCTGGGTAGGAGCCTTGGTCCTATCATCCTGTGTTCTGGGGTTGTGTGGGCTATGCTATTATTACTGTACTTATTAATAAAGGTGGATTTATATTTTATATTTGTGTCTGTCCTTATGTGCCTGATTACCGTGACATTAATGGAATGGAAGACTTGATGTATGAGGAATGACCTGACAAATATGGTTCATATACGCTAGAGAAAAGCCAACTAAGAGGAGGTCTTATAACAATGTACATGTATATGATACATTAATACAAGGATCTCTCTGGTGAGCTTTTCTTTCCAAGGACTGATCAAATAACCAGGGGCCACCCCTTGAAATTAAAGGAAAGGAGGTTTCAGCGTCAGCAGAGGAAGGTTTTTTTTTACAGTAAGGTTTGTCCAATTGTGTAATTCCTTGGCCAAGGATGTAGTTTTGTCAGATACAATGCATAAATTTAAGAGAAGATTAGATGCATTTCTTACAAGAGGGAACATACAGGGTTATATTGTGTATTAGTAGGCAGGACAGGAAGTTCAGATTAAGACTAACATATCTGGCAGTAGGAAAACTTATATAAATCTAATTTCTTTGGTTATAAAGGAAAAGGTTGAACTTGAGGGAATTATGTAGCTACCTGGACATTCTGACTTTATTTACCATGGAATTATTGAACCATTCATCCATAGTATCAGTGAAATGCTGTGTCTTTTAATTTGACATTTAGATACATTTTTTGTATTAATTTGAATTACTTTTTGTTTATTCATTAGATGTTTTTTATTTCCAATGTTGTAAGATTTTATCAATAAACTATATTTTTTATATTTTATAACCAATAGATAACATATAATATCCCTAACATGAACATCTCTGTGGTTAATTGTATTTGTCAATACACATGGATTTTCAATTTCACAAGTCTACACATTTTTTCATATAATTTGATCGTTTATTTTGGACTTCTTATTCTCTATGATGCATATTCTCTATGATGTATATTTTTCATTTGGAGTGCACAAATTAATTCTTTATTTCATGAGGTGTATATAGTCTACATATATAAATTTATATTTACTGTTATATTTGGGCATCCTAGGATTTTTATTGTCTGTGGTACACTTTTTATGTAGTTTAAAATTAGCGTTTTTTATGGTGGTGTTATATTTGTAGAGTGACATGCATGTGTATATCCATCTTATACATATGCGGTTCTTGTTAGTAATTGATCCCTACATTGGATCTATGTATATTCTATGTATAATCTCTACAGTTCTGACCGGTATATACATCGTTGTACCATATTGAATTCAATTGGTTGATCAACATCCACTACAACGAGCAATGGTCACAAAAACTTGTTTTGCATCCTAACACTTGTTGCAGCTTTTTATTCCCACAACACATGATAAATAGCATGAATGAGAACATCAAAAGAAACCAGCAAACGCTTGATATTTGGCATAGTGTCAAATATCGAACATGAGCTGGTAACATAGTTATTCTCCCCCACCCACCTAAACACTAACCCTAAAAGCACCCCCCGGCCCAACACTACACCTAACATTAACAATAAAGTTAAAAACAATCCTAGTCCCAACACTGTCCCATGACCCATTCCTCACAGCTGTAACAATAAACACTTACCTTAAAGTCAGAGGTCTAGTGGTGTCTTCCTCACCTTGATCTTCCTTTGTCTCCTTCATTTTTCTTCAGTTCCTCTTCTTTAATTCTCCTGTAAGTCTTCTTTACCTTTCTTCAATTTTAATTCTTCTGTATGTTTAAAAAATAAATGACATAGGATCCCCCTATTTTTTTACAATCTCCTACGCCATTAGGAAAATAAATAAAAAAAATATCCCCCCATAGCCAATCCTGCTCAGGCCATTGCCCTAGCCAGAGTGAGGGAAATATGAACAGAAATTGTTTTTTTATATGTCCAATCTTATTCAAATTAGTTTCCATGATCCCACTGGCTGGGTTTTGGGGTTATGCAGGGCACGAAACATACCTCTTCGGTAGCCTCCCCTCTCAGGGAATCTGTAGAGAGCTGGAGGGGTCACAAATGCATGTTTCTTCATCCATCCTGCTATTCAATGATTGGCCATAGGAGAGTGTTAGTTTTAGTAGGGATTAATCCTTTGAGTGCCAGAGGGGTATGTAAGGCTTTGCCACGTGTAGCATACCTCTCTGACTCCCAAAGGATTAATTATTGTTTTGTTTCAGTTATGCTTTTTGTAATTTGGATGCACTGAAATGGACCTTAGGGTTTAGGGCTCCATATCAATACATCTGCAGGTCACTAGTTTGCTTAGTAGCACATGCGTGCATGCTATTTTTACACATTTTCAACTACACATCGGTGGTTTTTAACAGATGTTAGGGATGCAATGACTACTTTTTTAGGTGCTACAATTCTGGAGAAAAAAAGTACCTGAATGAATGTTAATAGCCACCACATATGACTGAATAGCGAATGGATGTGCTGTTTCATTGTTTTCAACAGGTGCTAATTTCAGGCCCAATGTGTTTTTTTAACTGTTGGTAGTTTTGTCACGGCACAGGCAATAGAATACCACACTCTGACTTAAAACTACCAACATTAGATTTGATTCCCTAACGGTCCTAATAGAAATAGAATCAACTAGCTAATGAGCTATATAAGGTGGTATATAAAGAGATCAAATACGATTTATACCTGAGAATTGTGTGCAGAGGATTTACCATACAGCTGTTGAATATTGGTGGGTCACAACTGGGAGGTCACATTTTTTGCCATCCCTTGTACAACCAGTTTGTTGACTGCTATTTACACTCAGCCTTTGTCTCTTGTTAGGGATATTATATGATCTCTTTCAGTTGTTCTATTAGTAGTTATTCATTGGCTAATAAACATACTATTTTTTTGTTTGGAATAGTATATATTCTTGAGTACTTATACATATATTTTACATAGCAGGATGATCCCTCAGTACACTTTAAGGCATCTTAGATATTCTTTAAAATAATATAAATCAATCCCTCATTCTACACTTGAACTGAGGTGGTTTAGTCTTCTAAAAAATAACTAATTAAGTTGTAGCACAGCTCCTATTCTATGCTTTAAGTGCTCATTTTAGTTATTTCAAGAAAAAAAAGATTTTTACATTTAACTGCAAATGAAATTGTACCCATGGTAATTTTGATGTGTTCCTATTATGATCTAAGAATACTATTTCAATTATTTTGTTACATTATGTCCAAAAATAAACATAAAATGTACAATATACTTTGTTAAAGTCCTGCTTTATTTTAAGCAGAGAGGTGGTAGATTAAAACTCACCATTGACATTTTTAATATTTAAATAGTATCTGTACTTACTGCAGCCTAAATATTCAATTATTATTTTACTTTGTCATGTCTGAATTGAGGAAGTGGTAAAGGAAGTGTGCTGACTTTTCTGAGAAGCAAACATTTGCACCAAGAGGAAGTTTTTTTTTTAACAAGTTTCAATGTAATGTCTTTAGAAAAGCTACATTTTAATTACAGTAGAAAGACAGCCTCATACCTCCTAACACACAAATATTTTATGGATTGTCAAAAATAAATCCATTTTAAGTTTTTTCAGTTACATTTCCAAACAGCCTTGAATGCTTTAAAGTTGAACACGCATTTCTGTTGTGAAGCTAGAGCATCAGAAAGAAAATAGAAATGGATTTTCGAAATGTTCCATCTTGCTCTGAAGTCAGCTCTTGGAGCCCTGAAGGTCTCATCGAATATTTTAGAGCGGTAAGTACTGTGGAATAATTTTAGTGATTAGGCAATAGCCATATTTACTCAACCACTCATAACAAAATAGTTATCTATGATCTATATATAGCTATTTTCTTTAGCAGCTTAATTGATGGCGTTGTACTGTACTAAGAAAAAATCGTGACATCTCGTGTACCATAGATACATTTTTATTTGTTTCCTAATGTTCAGTTGGTTTGCTCCAGAATTGATTTATTTAGAAAATGTTTTACCAGGAAGAATATATTAAGATTTCTGTAGTTTTCAAGTGTGTCCCACTTTTACATAGTACATGAGTCCCAATGCATGTTCTTTTGATCTCTCTGTATTTACACAGTTTAATTTAAAAAAGTATGGCTTTTGAGGTTATACATACTGTAGACCTACAGTGAAAAATTTTGAAATGCTTTTAGCAAAACAAGTTTTTATTAAAGTGACCAAAATATAATTGAAAATGTATAACTACAAAAGTGTTTCTTTCAAAGAGCTTTTTTATTGTGTTTTTACTACATATAATATAAATCTATGTGAAAATATGTTTTTGCTGTCCTAATTACAAACTAATATATGAACACACTGAAATATCAATTCAATGTCTCATTTTTAGCCCAGAAAGCCGTTATGCTTATATGTACAGGGAGCAACATTGTAGCTAGTAATGTTTACCAGACCAGCAAGCACCCGGCATTTAAACAGACCGGTAATATTACCCCTTCTCTTGTTACACAAAAAAAAATGAAAACTTACATGCATACATAAACACTTCCCACCTCACATTGCCAGCAATGCATTGAAATAAATATTCACCTCCTAGCTTTGGCCAACTACATAGGTAGCCAAAAGAACAACACATACTGAACTCTTCCCTCCCAGACTTGTCCCACTGCAATGATGGGAGTTGTAGTCTGGCAGCAGTTGGAGGGCCTCACTTACCCATCTCTGCTTAGAACCACACATACTGACTCCTCTAGGCTTGTGTCACAGAATAACACCTACTGACACAATTTCCCCCCGGCCTTGTCTTATGGAAGCACAGAACCACACACACTACCCCCAGCCTTGTCCCATGGTAGCCAAAGAACCACACTGCCACCCATACTGTCCCAGGGTAGCAATAAAACTACACATACTGACACCCCTAGACATAGAAATTGGTAATGTGAAGCCTACAGCTGCTGCTAGACCACAACACACATAATTCCCTGCCAGCCATAGTGAACTATGGACGTTGTAGTCTGGCAGCAGCTTAAGGGCCTCACATTGTCAACCACTGCTTAGTACCAAACATAGTGACCCCCAGCCTTATCACACTACATTGTTAGCCATAGAGATACGCATAGTGACAACCAGCTTTTTTCCACTGCAGCCAAAAAACCACATATACTGACCACCCACCCTTGTCTCTCAGTAACAATAAAACCCCAAATACTGCCCTCCCAAACCATAGCTCCACCTATACTAACCATTGGCCTTGTCCCATAGTAGCCATAGAACCACATATATTAACCCCCCTATCATCATCCCACTGAACTGGTAGCCGCAAGGTTGGGCAACATGAGGTATTCCATCTTCTGCCAGACTACATACTCCTTACTTCCCTGCCAGCCATGATGAATGGTGGAAGCTGTAATCTGGCAGAAGCTGGAGGACCTTACATTGACTGTCAGTGCTTAGAACCATATACTGACCTCCCAGCCTTGTCACGCCACATTGGTAACCATAGTACCACATGTACCCAGCCCAGCCATGTCCCACTACAATGATAGAAGTTGTAGTGTGGCAGCCGCTGACTGCTTAGAATCACACATACTGACCCCCCAGCCTATCTCACTGTACTGGTAGACACAGAACCACATATACTGACTGCAGCCTTGTTTATAGCAGCCGTACAAACAAAAAATACTGAGCTAACAGCCTTGTGCCCCCAAGCCTTGTCCCATGGCAGTCATAGAGCCATGCATACTAACTCACCCTCCCTCGTCCCAGTGTAGCCATAGAACCACACATACTGACTCCCCTAGCTTTGTCTCAATGCACTGGTAGCCAAAGGGATGGGAAATGAGAGACCCACCACCTGCTGCCAGACTACAACTCTCATTATTCCCTGCCATCCATGATGATGGTGTAGCAACTGCGCTACTGTAAGTTTTCAGGACATTGAAATACTACAACCAAAAAATTAAAGTTTGAGATGCAATTACATTTGAATAAACACCTCTCATCAGCAGTGGGAGTTCCCTTATTTACTCAGGAGGATAAGCCAATATAACTGAATCTGCTTGAATGATTGATCCAAACTTCTTCGGTGCAAAGGATTAGTGGGGTATGATGTGTTTTTTGTAAGCAAAAAGTAACCAATGTTCCCAAGATGTTTAGGATGAAAGTTATAGTAGTGCTAACATGGTGTTTTGCCATAGATTGTGAGCACGCACAGTAATGATTTACAGAGTAATCAAATACATTGTATATTCAATAGAAATTACAGTATGATGAATTAGATCCTGCCATTACCTGAACCCATGCTGGGAGGGTACCCCTGACCTCCCTGTCCCTCCAGACCACAAATTGTATTAGTGGACAGGGGCTTTAATCCTACAAGCTCCAGCAACAATAGATATGGTATCACTATGCCATGACCCAATAAAGCATGTATCAGACTTCTTGCAAGTTGGGGGGGGTGGCACCCCACTAATCATAGTTGATGATGCTGAAAAAGACATGCTTCCCTCAAGTTCAGCCCATGCCATAACACCTCTTTGACACATTTCCAATGGAGCCCCAGTAGATAAGAAAATTCCTCCCTGACTCCAAATGGCAGGTGGATATTTTGGTGGATCAACAACCTATATGATATGAAAGCAACTATCATAATTCTCAATACTCTACTGAGCTAGTATCCATTACTTTTTTGAAATCAACTACAGTATTGCAAGCACAGCATCCCAATGCAAAAACTTCCATAACTTTACTACCTTTACTGAAAAAAAGCCATGCCTTTGTTTCAGTCGAAAGTGTTTTTCCTCTAGTCTAATTTTTCTAATTTAAGTAAATAGTTCCTTATACAGTTTTGTGTATTGACTTTGAATATATTTGTAAATGGTAATCATATCACCCCTTAGATATTTATTCAATAATGTAAACAAAGTGTGGCTACTATCTCTTCCTAACTCTGATCCTAATATCCCTTTATTAGTTTTCTTGCACATCTCTGCACTTTTTCCACACACCTTGGCACAACAGCACTGCTTAAGGAAATGCAACATAATCACCCTGACATTTATGCTAAGCATTTGAAAGCCATACCCCCAAAAAAGAAATCAAGACAAGTACAAAGGATATAGGTAAAAATCCCATATGAATACTAGAAAAACCCAGCCTGAGCCTAGAAGTTCAAAAGTAAGCGTAACACCTGCATAATTATCATCTTCTTGTGCTAGGGCCCAGGAAGGTGTACCAGCTTCCCGGACCCTACAACAAGAAGATGATAATTACGCAGGTGTTGTCTTGCAAAAAATATTTTTGTCCCCTCAGAGCCTGTATATTGCAAGCCTGAGTACTGAAAAAAAAAAGTCTCAGGTTTTTATGTTGCAAGCCTGAGTCCTGCAAATAAAATATTTTTTCCAGGGCTTGTATTTTGCAAGCATGAGTCCTGCTAAAGTAATTTACTCAGTGCTTTTGTTTCTCTAGTCCTGCACTTACAAATACTTATCAGGCTTTTCTCTCTGTATGCCTGTTAGTATGCTGGCTAACCATTATTTTAAAAGACATTAAAAAATTTTACAACCTTCAATTAATGTGGCAACTGTAAATGGTGGTGGTAGACTGATGATTCCTACAGCAAATATTAGCATTATCATCTTTGATTCTAATGTAAGCTTGCATAATTCTCAGCATATTGACACACATTAATCAGAGGTCATTGAAGTGGTCTCAAATAGTGGTAGATGGTAGCAACCCTTCACATCCCTTCTCATCATCCTCATCCTCCTCATCCTATGTGCTGCTGTTAATAATACATGTGCTGTGGCTTTCTCCATAATGTGTCCACTCAGATGGTATTAGATGTTACTTAATTTTAAAAATGTTAGTCTCCCAACACTCCTGCTTAATAGCCGTGTCATACAATAATTTACAGTCTAACCCTCTGCACTGCAATATATTTACAATATAACCCGCTGCACTGAAAACCCGCAACATTTGCTGGTGGGCAACTAAGGATTTCCATGGCTACTCATGTCAGTGCTAGCCAAATGCACTGTTTTGCTTGCCAGTAGTCCATCAGGTCATAGTTTCTGCAGACAGAGCTTAGCTATCCTGAAGGTATGCTAAAAATCATCTCACATGCAGTGGGACAACTACTAGGAACTACACCGTGTTTCATTGTATCAGTTAACAACTCATACTCTGGGAGAAATTGCCATAGACATGTGCCGCCACCAGTGCTACCACCACCATCACAAATCTTTGACTGTCGCCCCTGAGACCCATGAATGATGATAATGACATGTGTTGGGAAATGTATACTCTGATGTTGATGCTCCTGCTGCTGCTGGTATAAACACTTGCCAAAAAAATACAGAAATCTACTCTGCACAAATATGGAGAAAGTAAATAGAAACAATATAGGCAGCTAAAAGATACCTAACTACACTACCACTGTATAAGGAATATAATCAACACTACAGAATAAAGTATCCTAGCTCCAGAATAATATCAATTATAAAAATAATTTTATTAAAAATATCTTTATAAAACTATAGAGAGATAAGTGGAAGACAACGAAAAGGAAACTTGAGGAACAGAGAGCTCAACTGGCAGACTGTATTGGACCACAATAAATTCTGATATTCTCCTTCCCTGTTCCTTCTTTGGAGCAGTTGAGGTATTTGTTGGGGGAATTGTCAGCTTTCTGAAAACTGTTCCCAAGCAGATGGTAAAGCTCAGAGTTAGCAGAAAGCTAGTATAATATAAATAGAAGGAAGAAACTCAGAAAAGGTACCCAGAGGAAAAAAGAAAATGAAGACCGAGGGAAACCGAGGGGCAGGAACTGATACTAATGAAAACACGCAAGGGAGAGAGAGGAGAAAAATATCCGGAGCAGGAATACTGAAGAGAACAACTACGTGAGGAAACGGAGCCCGACAAGAGACCGCCGTCCCAAAAGGGAAGCAGGCTTATATAGGCCCACATAGGTCCTGACGTCACAACACGTGACGTCAGGAACCCGGAAAAAGACGCGGCTGGTACCGCGCATGCATGAGGCAGCTCCTGGACCCGGCGCGCAGGTAGGTACGGGGAACCGAGTCACGATAGGAATCTCCTCATTTGGTTGCTATCTCAACCAGTCATCAGAACCTCCAGTAATGGCCATTTGCCAAGTGCCTAAACACTCTCCAGGCTCGTTGGGCTTTATTTTTCTCCCGTTTTGACTATGTCATTACATACATTCCTGGGACGAAGTAAATCAAGGCTAATATCTTGTCCCATCAACACAAGCCTTAATTGTATCTTCATTATCTACTAGCCTTCTTACTAGTCTCAGGAAAGTCCAATCCACCTGCCCATCTGGCACCTCTTTGTCTTCAAACATGTTCTTCGCACATGAACATTACCATTCGGACATCCTCCACTGGGGGCACTGTTCAGTGACGGCTGGTCATCCTGAACTACTTTGTACCCAGGATCTTATCACCAGGTAATTTTGGTGGCCTGAACTTAAGGTAGATGTGTCTTCTTTAGTCTCCTCCTGTCCTGTTTGTGCTCGTATGAAAACACCCAGAAGCCTACCTGTGGGTCTCTTACAGCCCTTACCCGTTCCAGCTCTTACTTGGACACAAATGTCCATGGACTTTGTGGTGGATATACTTCCCTCCTCTGGCAATACTGTCATCAATACAGGGGGGTGGGTATAGATAGCAAAAATCGGGTAGATAGAGCAGATAGGAACTGGGTCCAAGTAAATGACCAGGGGGGTGGAGAAAGGGTGGGGAGAAATTTAGTCAGTAGGGAGGAACTCCTAGTAAATGAAGGTGAAGAAAAAAGGCATGTAGGGATTAATATATGTAAAGACTTCAAAATCAATTGTATGCTAGCAAATGCAAGAAGTATGGTAGATAAAATAGGAGAACTAGAATTGCTGGCGGTTAATGAGCAATTGGACATAATTGGAATAACAGAAACATGGTGGAACGATGCACATGACTGGACTGTAAATATAGAGGGCTATTCCCTGTTTAGAAGAGACAGAATTAATAGAAAAGGTGGAGGTGTGTGCTTATATTTGAAAACAGAGCTAAATCCAGTTTTGCGAGGTGATATTAGTGAGGAAACTGGCCAAACTGTGGAGTCCATGTGGGTAGAAATCGAGACTAAATGTGGTGTGAAAGGTAAAAAAAAGTTGTTGGTGGGCATATGCTACAAACCACCAAATATCGATGACAATGATGAGGCCCAACTGCTATTGCAAATGAGGAAAGCTGCCCAGTTTGGGCAAACTATAATTATGGGAGATTTTAATTATCCAGATATCAACTGGAAAAAGAGACCTGTCAGAGTGCTAAGGGTAGCAGGTTTTTGAACACGCTTCGTGAAAGCTACATGTCACAAATGGTGGAAGCGCCGACAAGAAATAACAATGTATTGGACCTAGTGATCACTAATAACACAGAAATGGTATCCAATATTAAGGTAAGAGAACATTTGGGAAACAGTGATCACAACATGGTTACATTTGAGATCTGTCTGGCAAAGCAAAAATGTATAGGTTCAACCAAAACTCTTAATTTTAAAAAAGCGAACTTCAAATTGTTAAGGGCCTCAATGCAACACATAGACTGGGATATTTTATTTAAAGGCAAAAATACTGAGGAAAAATGGTCAGAATTCAAATTTAGGTTGCAGAAATGTACCCAACAGTATATACCAATGGGGAACAAGTGCAAAAGAAGTAAGTCACAGCCAATGTGGTTAACTGCACATGTAAAGAAGGAAATGGCAAAGAAAAAAAAAGCATTCAAATTATTTAAGTCAGAAGGAACTGAACAATCTTTCTTAAAATACAGGGAGTGCAACAAAGATTGCAAAAAGGCAATTAGGGTAGCAAAACTAGATAATGAAACTCGAATTGCAAGGGAAAGCAAGACTATTCCAGAAAAGTTTTTTAAATATATAAATAGCAAAAAACTTAAGAGGGAGTGCATTGGACCATTCAAAAATGAGATGGGTGAGTTGGTTAGCGAGGATAAGGAAAAGGCCGATGTTTTAAACACTTTCTTTGCATCAGTATATACAAGGGAGCAAGGAAAGGTAGAAGAGCCTCCGCAAGTAACAAATAAAACAATACAATTAATAGATATTGGGTTAACTCAAGGAGATGTCATGGGAAGACTGAACAAAATTAAGACCGACAAAGCACCGGGTCCTGATGGTATACATCCAAGGGTTCTTCAGGAGCTCAGTGCAGTGTTAGCAAAACCCCTATATTTACTCTTTAAAGATTCTATTACCACAGGCTCAGTGCCACAGGATTGGCGAAGAGCTAACATAGTGCCTCTATTTAAGAAGGGAACTAAAACAGAACCTGGGAATTATAGACCAGTGAGTTTGACCTCTGTAGTGGGAAAACTATTAGAAGCAGTGGCGTAACAATAGGGGTCGCAGGGGTCGCACCTGCGACCGGGCCCGTCACTCTCAGGGGCCCGGCTGCCCCCTGCGACCGCCTTGCCACGCGCCCGCAGCAGAACTGATCTCCCGGCGGCCGGCGCTTTAGTAATGCAGAGCACTAGGAGATGACATAATCTCCCAGCGCTCTGCATTACTAAGGACCGCGCGGGAGCTTGCGTACCAGTTGGAGGTCTGATCTTCATGTCACACACACCGCTAGACCAGGGACTCGAGGTAGGAGGACGGGGGGGGGTCAGTAGGGGCAATGTGGAGAATGAGGGACACTTTGGAAGGGGCATTATGGAGAATGGGGGGCATTGTGGAAGGGGCATTGTGGAGAAAGAGGGGCATTGTGATGGGGTATTGTGGAGAAAGAGGGGCATTGTGAAGGAGGCATTGTGGAAGGGGCAATATGGAGAATGAGGGGCATTTTGGAGATGAAGGGGCACTGTGGAGAATGAGGGGCAATGTGCAGATGGGGGCAATGTGGAGAAAGAGGGGCATTGTGATGGGGGCATTGTGGAGAAAGAGGGGCATTGTGATGGAGGCATTGTGGAAGGGGCAATATGGAGAATGAGGGGCATTTTGGAGATGAAGGGGCACTGTGGAGAATGAGGGGCATTGTGGAAGGAGTAATGTGGAGATGGGGGCATTGTGAAAGGGGCAGTGTGGAAGGGGCAATATGGAGGTGGCCAATGTAGTTGAGGGGGGCCAATGTGGTCGGGGGGGCCCATGGCAATTCTTGCACCAGGGCCCCATGGCTTCTAGTTACGCCTCTGATTAGAAGGCATAATAAGGGACTATATTCAGGATTACAATACAAAAAATAAGGACATTAGCACAAATCAACATGGTTTTATGAAGAATAGATCATGCCAAACTAATCTTTTCAGCTTCTATGAGGAGGTAAGCAGCAACCTTGACAATGGCAAGGCAGTAGATGTAGTATATCTAGACTTTGCAAAGGCATTTGATACAGTACCACACAGAAGGCTGGTGTATAAAATAAGGAAATTGGGGCTAGGAGATAACCTTTGCAATTGGATACAAAACTGGCTGAAGGATAGGGAACAGTGTGTGGTTGTAAATGGAAAATTCTCCAGTACAGTTAAAGTGGAGCGTGGAGTACCTCAGGGTTCAGTATTGGGTCTGCTGCTTTTTAACATGTTTATAAATGACCTGGAAATAGATATAGAAAGCAAAATATCAATATTTGCAGATGATACTAAATTATGCAAAGTCATTAATTCAGAACAGGATATTTACTCTTTACAGAGGGACTTACATACAATGTCAGATTGGGCAAACATGTGGAATATGAAGTTTAATGTGGGGAAGTGTAAAGTCATGCATTTGGGAGGAAACAATCCCAAGGCTACTTATAAACTTAATGGAATAATTTTAGGTGACTCGTTGCTAGAAAAAGACCTGGGTATCCTTGTCAACTACAAACTTGGAAACAGTGACCAGTGTCAAACAGCAGTAGCAAAGGCAAACAAAGTCCTGTCTTGCATAAAAAGAGGTATTGAAGCAAGAGTGGATAACATTATTTGCCATTATACAAATCATTGGTAAGACCTCACCTTGAGTATGCAGTGCAATTTTCGGCACCGGTTCTGAAAAACGATATACTAGAACTAGAGAGGGTACAGCGGAGAGCAACAAAATTAATTAAGGGAATGGAGGACTTGACATATGAGGAACGACTAAACAAACTTGGTTTATTTACGCTAGAGAAAAGACGACTAAGAGGAGACCTTATCACATTGTACAAGTATATGAGAGGTCAATACAAGGATCTCTGCGGTGAGCTATTTATTCCAAGGCCTGCTCAGGTGACCAGGGGACACCCCTTGAGATTAGAGGAAAGGAGGTTTAAACTTCAGCAGAGGAAGGGTTTTTTTACGGTAAGGTCTGTCAAATTGTGGAATTCATTGCCCAGGGAGGTAGTTATGGCAGATACAATGGATACATTTAAGAGAAGATTAGATACATTTCTTTCAAAAGGGAACATACAGAGTTATACTGTTTATCAGTAGGCTGATCAGGAAGGTCTGATAAAGACTAATTTAATTGGTAGCAGGAAAGCTATAAAATTCTCAGTTACTGAGGTATGAGGCGAAGGTTGAACTTGATGGACTTGTGTCTTTTTTCAACCTAATTTACTATGTTACTATGTTATGTATTTGAGTCATTGTAGACCATTTTTCAAAGCAAGGGATTTTTGTCCCACTACCTAAGCTTCCTACCTCATCTAAGTTGGTTGATCTGTTTATCCAAGATATATACCACCTGCATGGGATACCTCAGCATATCATGTCCAATTGCAATATCCAGTTTGTGTCCAGTTTCTGTAGAGCGTTCTGCTTTAGGTTAGGTATCCAGTTGAAGCATTCCTCAGAGAGGTTGAACCAGAGAGGATGAACCAGAACATGGAAAACTTCCTCCGTTGTTACTGCTCCCATCAGCAGGATGACTGGACTCACTTGTTGTTTTCCTACAACTCCCTTCTACAGGCCTCTCTGAAGTATTCTCCATTATTTGTGACTCCTGCAATTGTTCTCTGTCCTCCTGTGTCAGATGTCCTGTCTACAGAGTCATGTACTCGTGACTTGGCGATGCATTGGCAGATGTGCTACCCTTGCTACTGCTACCACCATTGTTGTGCCTGCTGTCAGACATGCTGCCTCTGCTGTCACTAGTGTTGTGCATGCTGTCAGGCGTGCTGCCCCTGCTGCCACTAGTTCTGTGCCTGATGTCAGTGCTGACCCTGCTGCCACCAGTGCTGTGCCTGCTGCCAGTGCTGTACCTGCTGCCACCAGTACTATGCCTGCTGTCAGACATGCTGCCCCTGCTTTTAACAGTGCTGTGCCTGCTTCCACCAGTGCTATACCTGCTGCCACTAATACTGTGCCTGCTGTCAGACATGCTGCCCTTGCTGCCACCAGTGCTGAAGCTGCTGCTTGTTTGTGTCTTGTAATACTCAGGAGGGGGGAAGGAGAAGATGATACCTAATGTGATAGCAGGGACCCTATGTCACAATTGCCATCCCCAAGCAGTACATCCAGTGCTAGTACTAATATTACTTAAAAGGTCCAGAAGCTTGTTAGTGTTAGGAGTGAAGGAGGGGATAATCAATATCCTAATATTAATATTGACTGTGAGGAGGAAAACTATGGAGATGAACTTGATGTTGGTGATGTTAGTAGTAGTAGCAATAGTGGTGAAGCAGCCGGTGGGACTAGTGTTAGGGGAGTGATAGGGAAAGCATTTGAGAGCATCCAGACTAGTGGTCCAGGGAGCCCACAATTTTCCTGCGAAAAGTGCAGTTTTTCTGCTTTTTTTTTTTGCCTACCTCATTGTGTATTGAAATCAGTGGGAAGAAACATTTTTCTCCACCACACAAAAGTTTTCTCTACTTTTCTACAGCCATATAAAAGGGTGTCAGGAACTCACAACATGCTATTCTGTGTTTGTGAGAGGAGAGAGCAGCAAGTTTTTTGAGCTAGAGAAGATAGGTGAATTGAAGTTTAGTTTAGGGAATCTTTGTTCTCTGAATTAGGAGAGTGAGTGGGGCACTCTGGGGAGAAGAAGGGAGGAAGGAGGTTGACCTCAAATACCACAAAGTTCCTCGTGACTGACTGGCAAGACAAAGGCAGTTGGAGACCTATTTGTTTGCTGATCTTGCTGTTATTGTCTTGGTCTTTTTTTAAGCATAAGCCCTGAGGAATATAATGCCTTACTGGCCTAGTTCCAGCAGGCCATCTCATGTTGGCCAGTGGACACTGGCCATTGTCAAATGCCCTGATGTAGGTGCAGAATTTGTGACTGATGTTCTTGCTGCTGCAGCTGAGTTATTTAAGCAGAAGGGTTATTAGGCAGCTCAAAGGGAATGGGATCAACAACAGCAGGAACATGGGTCATGAAGGTTCAACTTGCCACAACTAGATCCAGTGATGCACCTGAGGCAGTAGCAGCACCATATTTAGCCCCCACCACTTCAGGTATATGTGGAGAAAAGTTGGCCAATAATCCTTCTCCACCTGCCCCTCCTCCAAAATCATGAGTGTGTTACTAAAAGACAATTATCCCTTGAGAGCAGGAACTGTTCCTCTCATCAGCAACTGCAATATGGTAAATATCAACTGGCATGACTCCAAACACCATGACACCAGAAAACAAGTACTGCTGCTGTCCCTTGTCCACACCCTGCTAAGGACACATGCCAACTTGCTGACAGTTTAATAGAAATGAAGAACCCTCCCTGCCACCAGCTTAGCAAATTCTGCTGTATGGAATCTCCTCAGATGCCGCTTGATGCCCTGCTTGTGATCCTTCTCCGCCATGCTGCCATGTATGGTCAGTGCATAACACAGCGTGAAATGGGTGGACATGAACTGCCACATCCTAACGTCTACAGAGTTGCTATCATTTGGCAGGGGAATTAACAATGAATGGGGTGGATTGGCAGAAGGTGTAGTTATCCTAGAGGAAGAAGGTGATGGCGAGCTAGTTGTTTCGCCCGTCATCAAAATTCTAGCCTCTTCCTGGGTTTCTCTATTATTCCACCTCTTTGATCTCTGTCTCACCACTTGTTGCCTTTTGGGAAAGTCAGGGGGTACAGCAACAGCAGTGCTTCATTTTTGTGGTGGGCGTTTGGCTTTAACATGTTTCACATAAATGTCATTGTGTCTGTGTTTCATGTGTGTTATCAGGACGCTTGTGCCAAGATGCATTCCCTCCTTACCCCTTCTCACTGACATGTCACAAATTGTGTACAGTGCCGTAGTTGATGACTGCACTGGGATGGGAAAGGTGGAGAAGAATGGCCTCTTTCTTCTTCTCCTCCACATTCCCCTTCACTGTCTGGGGCAGAGGTGTTACGGTTTGTTTGACACACAGACACAGTGGTTTAGAATAAAACACAGTTTTATTAAAATAAATAACCTTCACAGGTCCTGTAGTATATCAGCAGAATAGTACAGACACACGACAGGTTATAGATACATAGGCCTACACAGGTCCAGCATAAACAATAAGTCCTAAGACTAGGCCCAAGGTAAACTGCCATAGCAGTAACGGAGACAACACTTGCACTCTGTACAAGTATAACCGGAGGCAACCTGTGGCTCAACAGCCGGAGTGGTAACGGAGGCAGACACTTGCTCCTGGCAGAGGCAATAATGGAGACTAGGCCCAAGGTAAACTGCCATAGCAGTAACAGAGACAACACTTGCACTCTGCATAAGTATAACCGGAGGCAACCGGTGGCTCAACAGCCGGAGTGGTAACGGAGGCAGACACTTGCTCTGAGCAGAGGCAATAACGGAGACTAGACCCAAGGTAAACTGCCGTAGCAGTGACAGAGACAACACTTGCACTCTGCACAAGTATAACCAGAGGCAACCGGTGACTCAACTGTCGGAGCAGTAACGGAGACTGGCCGCTGATACTTTGCACAAGGAAATAACCCAATTTCAGACAGTCAGAATGTCGCCTAGGCGACACAGCACAGGAACGCCAACCAATCCGGGTAGATACACGGAGCAGGAACGTCAGCCAAGCCGGCTTAGATCACGGAGCAGGAACGTCAGCCAAGCCGGGTCGAATCACGGAGCAGGAACGTCAGCCAAACTGGGTCAGAGTCACGGAGCAGGAACTTCAACCAAGCCAGGTCTAATCACGGAACAGGAACATCAGAAGAATAGTCAGGCAATCCAGGTCAGTACACAAGGGCAGCAGGCAATATGCAGAGTAGTCAGGCAGGCCAAGTCAGTACACTGGGAAACACTGACCAGAAATAAGCACTGGCACAGGAACACCACGATAGGGCACCGGAGGGGTGCCCCTAGCCCAGTATGTAAGAGTCATACTGGGCGGGACTAACATATGGTAGCCAATCGGAGCAAGGCACAGACTAGACTGAGAGAAAAAAAAAAAAAAAAAGCACAGGCTCCATGATTGTACCCTCCTCTCAAAGACCCCCTCTCCTGGAAGAGGGGCCTGGTTTCTGAGGATATTTAGAGTGAAAACTGCACAAAAGTCTTGGGGCATGAAGGTCGCTCTGATCAATCCAGGAACGTTCCTCAGGGCCATAGCCCTTCCAATGGACCAAATATTGCAATTTTCCTCTAAATCTGCGAGAGTCAATTATGCTTTGGACTTCGTACTCTTCCTGGCCCTGAACCTCCAGAGGACCGGGCACCACAGGAGTGGTATTGTAGCGATTGCATACCAGAGGTTTCAGTAAGGATACATGGAACACATTGTGAATGCGCATAGATGATTGGAGCTCCCTGAAAGGACCAATGAACTGGGGAGCCTACTTATTAGATGGAACTTGCAAATTGAGATTTCTGGAGGAGAGCCATACCCTGTCCCCAACCTGAAATGAGACCACTGGCAGCCTTCTACGGTTAGCAAGGCTCTGATGACACTGGAACGACTGACTGAGGGCCCTCTGAACCTGTGCCCATGTGGAGCGGAGCTGCTCGATGTGCTTATCCAGAGCTGGAATCTGTTGCGTCTGGAATGAGTCAGGGAGCAAGCATGGCTGGAACCCGTAGTTGATGAGAAACGGGGAGCTCCCGGACGATGAATTAACCACACAGTTCCTGGCGAACTCTGCCCACGGCAACAGGTCTGCCCAATTATCATGATGATCAGTGACAAAACAGCGCAGGAAGTGTTCCAAACCCTGATTGGCACGCTCAGCGGCTCCATTTGTCTGGGGATGGTAGGCAGAAGAAAAAGACAGCTGAATGCCCATCTGGTTACAAAATGCTCTCCAAAATCTGGACACAAATTGGCTCCCACAGTCAGACACCAGGACTCTGGGTACCCCATGCAACCAGAACACTTCCTTAGCGAAGACAACAGCCAGCTCCTGGGCAGAGGGAAGACCAGGAACAGGCATGAAATGAGCCATCTTAGAGAATCTTTCGACCACCATAAGAATGAATGAGTAACCCCTAGACACTGGCAGCTCTCCCAGGAAATCAATGGACACGTGGGACCAAGGACATTTACCATTAGGCACTGGTTGAAGTAGGCCCACCGGGAGGTGCCTAGGGGTCTTGGCATGGGCACAGGTGGTACAGGCTGCGGTAAAAGCAGAGCAGTCGGCCCGTAGGGAAGGCCACCAGAAAACTTGTGAGAGAGACCATATTAATTGATCCCTCCCAATATGTCCAGCAGCCTTAGAAGAGTGGTATGTCTCGAGCAACCGTGTACGAAATGGCTCATCCACAAAACACTTACCCACTGGGGTTTCTGGGGGTGCCGTAGCCTGGGTAGCCAGAATCTCTTCCCCCAGTGGTGAAGTGATACTGGTGCGTAGGGTGGCCAGGATGCGATCAGGCTGAATGATAGGTACGGGAACCTCATCCTTCTCCATCTATGGCCCAAATTGTCTAGACAGGGCATCGGCACTAACATTCTTGGAGCCCGGCAAATAGGATACTACAAAATTAAAACGAGATAGGAACAGGGCCCACCTGGCCTGAGGAGATGACAATATTTTAGCCTCCAAGAGATAAGTTAGGTTTTTGTGGTCAGTAAGAATTAGTACAGGAGTTCTGGTACCCTCCAGCAGGTGGCGCCATTCTTTCAGAGCCAGAATGATAGCCAGTAGTTCTCTGTCGCCAATTTCATAATGACTCTGGGCACTGGACAGCTTTTTAGACAAGAACCCACATGGTCTCAGAGCACCCCCCGCCACTGGACGTTGTGATAGTACTGCCCCAACCCCTATCTCAGAAGCATCAACCTCCAACGTGAATGGAAGGGAGGGGTTAGGGTGGGACAGTACTGGGGCAGATGCAAAAGCGGATTTTAGTGCCTGGAAAGCAAGCTCAGCAGCATCAGACCATTGGGAGGGATTAGTGCCCTTGTGTGTAAGGTCAGACAGAGGTTTAACAATGTTAGAGAAGTTATGGATAAACTTCCTGTAATAATTAGCGAACCCAAGAAAACGCTGAATTGCTTTTAACCCTTTGGGTCGTAGCCCCTGCAAGTCTGCTGCGAGTTTCTCCTGGTCCATGGCAATATGATCCTTAGATATCACAAAACCTAAAAAAGGCACTTGAGACCTGTGAAACTCGCACTTCTCCATTTTACAATATAACTTATTTTTGCGCAAACTAAGCAAGACCTCGGACACATCCTTGATGTGTTGGGACAGAGTGGCAGAGTGTATGAGTATGTCATCAAGGTATACCACTACACAGGACTGTAGTAAATCACGGAGGATGTCGTTAATGAATTCTTGAAATATAGCTGCTGCGTTACAAAGACCAAATGGCATAACTTGGTATTCATAATGCCCAGATCTAGTATTAAATGCCGTTTTCCACTCATCCCCCGCTCTTTTTCTGATCAGGTTATAGGCAGCACTTGGTCTAATTTCATAAAAATGGAAGAACCTTTTAACCTGTCAAATAGCTCAGTAATGAGTGGTATGGGGTATGTGTTCTTGATCATAAGTTTATTTAATCCCCTGTAATCAATGCAAGGTCTCAACTCGCCACTCTTCTTTTTTACGAAAAAGAACCCATCACCAGCAGGTGAGGTAGACTTCCGAATAATCCCTCTATTAAGGGCATATTCAATGTACTCCTCCATAGCCCGGTTCTCCTCGCATGACAATGGATACATGCGACCCCTGGGGGCACAACCGCAGGGGGCAAATAAATGGCACAGTCGTGTGTCTTATGCTGGGGCAATGTGCTAGCCTCTCCCTTACTGAAAACGTCACTGAATTGATGGTATTCGGTTGGCACAGAGGGAGAGGCACACAAAATCTTAACCGGCTGAGTCACACAATGCTTCATACAGTACTCGGACCAAGATGTGATCTTGCAACTCTGCCAGTCAAACTGGGGATTGTGCAAACGTAACCAGGGAAACCCCAGAATGACCGCATGATGAAGAGAATGGATAATCTGAAATCGTTGTTCCTTTGTGTGGAGGGCCCCAATAGACATAGAAATCGGAATAGTCTCCATTGTTATCTGATCTGGTTCTAGAGGTCTGCCATCAATGGCCTCAATGGCTAAGGGAGATTCCCTTTTGACCAACGGAATCTTATGTAACGCAGCAAAAGAATTATCCATGAAATAACCGGCCGCGCCGAAATCAACCAGAGCCAGAACCTCCACAGTGTGTTCTGCCAGGAAAACACCACCTGGATCGTGGGTTTCTGCATGATCAGGTCTAGGGGCTGCTGAACACCACCTAGGGCCTGTCCCCCAAGGTACCCTAGGTGCGTTTGTTTCCCGGACGCACAGGACAAGTACATAATAAATGGCCAGCCTTGCCACAGTATAGACATAACCCCTGCCTCCTGCAGTGTGCCCGTTCCTCCTTTGTTAATTTTGTGAACCCTAGTTGCATTGGTTCACAGGGTTCTGGTTTATCCTCAGAAGGAATGGGAGATGAGGGTGGGTTCAAAGAACTGCCATGCCCATAGTTTTTAGGCCGTAACCTATGGTCTTTGGCCATAAATCTCTCATGAATATGAGAATCAATTAAAATGGCATAGTCAATATACTCATCCAGATCACTGGGTAGTTCTCTAGCTGCCATTTCATCCTTAATATGGTCAGCCAGTCCTTGAGCAAAGGCTGCCACCAGCACCTCATTATTCCAACCCACCTCTGCTGCCAATGTACGGAATTCTATGGCATACTCGCCCACAGTACGATTGCCCTTTTGTATTTCCATCAATCATTTGGCAGCAGAGGCGACTCTCCCAGGAACTTCAAATACTCTCCGGAAGGTTCTTACAAACTCACTGAAGTTCCTGGTACAAGGTTTAGCATTCTCCCAAAAGGGATTAGCACACGCCAAGGCTCTGCCCGTTAATAGTGAAATCATGAACCCGACCTTACAGCAGACATTAGGAAAGGCATGAGGGATTAATTCCAGAAATATCTCCAATTGATTAATAAACCTTCTGCACAGGGTGGGTTCACCATCGTATCTAAGTGTTAATGGGGCAGAAGCCGTTAACCCCTTAACTGAGGCCACCGCAGCCACCGATTGACTCTCCGGTGTCGAAACTGGGGGGACCACCGGATTCTGAACTGGTTTATCGAGATGCACCATGCGCTCAAGAATAGTTTGTATAGCCAGTGATAACTGGTCCAAATGCTGCTCATGTACATCCATCCTCCAGTGGATGTCCTGTGAATTTCCCTCACCTTTACTGTTTTAGGTCATGGCCCTTTCGTACTGTAACGATTTGTTTGACACGCAGACACAGTGGTTTAGGATAAAACACAGTTTTATTAAAATAAATAACCTTCACAGGTCCTGTAGTATATCAGCAGAATAGCACAGACACACGACAGGTTATAGATACATAGGCCTACACAGGTCCAGCATAAACAATAAGCCCACAATAGTCTATACTGACACAGGTCAGGCATAGTGATGGATTGCCAGGAGTAAGGTCTTGCATGGGTTAAAGATCTTCAGAGTGTAAACAGTCCTATGTGCAGAGAGGTCAGTGATGGGACTCCCTGCATATAAACAGCTGTGAAATTCGTATCGCCAAAAGTCAGATAATGAAAACTAGCATGAGCTGTTTAGGCAATACTGGGAACAGAGACACGTGAGGTACTGCCGTAGCAGTAACGGAGGCAACACTTGCACACTGCTGAAGTCTAACGGAGGCAACCGGTGGCTCAACAGTCTGAGTGGTAACGGAGGCAGACACTTGTTCTGAGCAGAGGCAGTAACAGAGACTAGGCCCAAGGTAAACTGCCGTAGCAGTAACGGAGACAACACTTGCAATCTGCACAAGTATAACTGGAGGCAACCGGTGGCTCAACAGCCGGAGTGGTTACAGAGGCAGACACTTACTCTGAGCAGAGGCAATAACGGAGACTAGGCCCAAGGTAAACTGCCGTAGCAGTAGCGGAGACAACACTTGCACTCTGCACCAGTATAACCGGAGGCAACCAGTGGCTCAACAGCCGGAGTAGTAACAGAGGCAGACACTTACTCTGAGCAGAGGCAATAACGGAGACTAGGCCCAAGGTAAACTGCTGTAGCAGTAACGGAGACAAACACTTGCACTCTGCACAAGTATAACTGGAGGCAACCGGTGGCTCAACAACCGGAGTGGTAACGGAGGCAGACACTTGCTCTGAGCAGAGGCAATAACGGAGACTAGGCCCAAGGTAAACTGCAGTAGCAGTAACGGAGACAACACTTGCACTCTGCACAAGTATAAACTGAGGCAACCAGTGGCTCAACAGCCGGAGTGGTAATGGAGGCAGACACTTACTCTGAGCAGAGGCAATAACGGAGACGAGGCCCAAGGTAAACTGCCGTAGCAGTAACGGAGACAACACTTGCACTCTGCACAAGTATAACCGGAGGCAACCGGTGGCTCAACAGCCGGAGTGGTAACAGAGGCAGACACTTACTCTGAGCAGAGGCAATAACGGAGACTAGGCCCAAGGTAAACTGCCGTAGCAGTAACGGAGACAACACTTGCACTCTGCACAAGTATAACCGGAGGCAACCGGTGGCTCAACAGCCGGAGTGGTAACAGAGGCAGACACTTACTCTGAGCAGAGGCAATAACGGAGACTAGGCCCAAGGTAAACTGCCGTAGCAGTAACGGAGACAACACTTGCACTCTGCACAAGTATAACCGGAGGCAACCGGTGGCTCAACAGCCGGAGTGGTAACAGAGGCAGACACTTACTCTGAGCAGAGGCAATAACGGAGACTAGGCCCAAGGTAAACTGCCGTAGCAGTAACGGAGACAACACTTGCACTCTGCACAAGTATAACCGGAGGCAACCGGTGGCTCAACAGCCGGAGTGGTAACAGAGGCAGACACTTACTCTGAGCAGAGGCAATAACGGAGACTAGGCCCAAGGTAAACTGCCGTAGCAGTAACGGAGACAACACTTGCACTCTGCACAAGTATAACTGGAGGCAACCGGTGGCTCAACAGCCAGAGTGGTAACGGAGGCAGACACTTGCTCTGAGCAGAGGCAATAACGGAGACTAGGCCCAAGGTAAACTGCCGTAGCAGTAACGGAGACAACACTTGCACTCTGCACAAGTATAACCGGAGGCAACCGGTGGCTCAACAGCCGGAGTGGTAACAGAGGCAAACACTTACTCTGAGCAGAGGCAATAACGGAGACTAGGCCCAAGGTAAACTGCCGTAGCAGTAACGGAGACAACACTTGTGCTCTGCACAAGTATAACTGGAGGCAACCGGTGGCTCAACAGCCGGAGTGGTAACGGAGGCAGACACTTGCTCTGAGCAGAGGCAATAACGGAGACTAGGCCCAAGGTAAACTGCAGTAGCAGTAACGGAGACAACACTTGCACTCTGCACAAGTATAAACTGAGGCAACCAGTGGCTCAACAGCCGGAGTGGTAATGGAGGCAGACACTTACTCTGAGCAGAGGCAATAATGGAGACTAGGCCCAAGGTAAACTGCCATAGCAGTAGCGGAGCCAACACTTGCACTCTGCACAAGTATAACCGGAGACAACCAGTGGCTCAACAGCCAGAGTGGTAACGGAGGCAGACACTTACTCTGAGAAGAGGCAATAACGGAGACTAGGCCCAAGGTAAACTGCCATAGCAGTAGCGGAGACAACACTTGCACTCTGCACAAGTATATCCGGAGGCAACCGGTGACTCAACTGCCGGAGCAGTAATGGAGACTGACCGCTGATACTCTGATCATGGAAATAACCCGATGTCAGAGAGTCAGAATGTCACCTAGGCGACACAGCACAGGAACGCCAACCAAGCCAGGTAGATACACGGAGCAGGAACGTCAGCCAAGCCGGGTCGAATCATGGAGCAGGAACGTCAGCCAAACCAGGTCAGAGTCACGGAGCAGGAACGACAGCCAAGCTGGGTCAAATCACGGAGCAGGAACGTCAGAAGAATAGTCAGGCAATCTGGGTCGGTACACAAGGGCAGCAGACAATGTGCAGAGTAGTCAGGCAGTCCAAGTCGGTACACTGGGAAACACTGAGCAGAAATAAGCACTGGCACAGGAACACCACGAAAAGGCACCAGAGGGGTGCCCCTAGCCCAGTATATAAAGGTCATACTGGGCGGGACTAACACACGGTAGCCAATGGGAGCAAGGCACAGGCTAGACTGACAGAAAAAAAAAACAAAAAGAGCACGGGCACCGTGATAAGAGGATGATATTGCTGCTATGCTTCTGCCCCAGAATCAGCACTGCAACTAAGACTAGTGGTATTGCTGCTGCTGGCAAGTGGAACCTATCCTAGTAGTCCTGCATCACTTGTTGCCTCTATTCCCACTGTGTCCATGGTAGTCTGTGGCACACTAACCTGCTTCTCAGCATCCAGCTGCCCTTGCAACTCAGCAGCAGCAGGAATTAGAGCAGTTGCAAATTCCACAAATTCCAAAATCTCACTGGTGGTGGTGGTGGTGGTGATGCCCATCCCCATCCCTGTCTCCCTTTCCTTCTCAGTTTGGGCTAAAAATGCCATCAATGACTCTTCCATCCCAGCTTCTCCATCATCATCATCACCACCACAACTAGTTCCTCCTTGCTGCTGCTGCTGCTGCTCTATTACAGAGTCAGACTTATCACTGCTGGATGGAGGAGGTGACGAGAAATATGACAGAGGGTCCCCTAATGTCATACTTGCCAGTTCAGGTGACCTGAAGAAGGTAGACTGGAAGCACTAGTAGCAGGCACACGCAGCTGATCTGTGCTCCTGGTGGTGGTATTATTGCGGCTAGGTAACCATTCTGCCTTCTTGAAGACCACGTTCAGCTGCTGGTTAGGATGCTCTCAATTGCTTCCCCTACCACTCCCCTAACACTATTTACACCAGCTGCTTCACCATCACTGTTACTAGTACTACCAATAACACCAACCACATCAATTTCAGTCCCTGAGTCTTCCTCCTCACAGTCACTAGTAATTTGATTATTACACCCTCCTAACACTAACAAGCTGCTGGACCTTCTTAGTAGTAGTACTAGCACTGGCTGGACTGCTTGGGAATGGCAAGTGTGACTTAGTGTCCCATGCTGTCACACTTGGCTTCATTTTCTCCTTTCCCCCCTCCTGAGTATTACAAGACACACTGGCAGCAGGTTCAGCACTGGTGGCAGCAGGCACAGCATTGGTGGCAGTGGGGGCAGCATGTCTGACAGCAGGCACAGTACTGGTGGCAGCAGGGGCTGTACTGGCAGCAGGCACAGTAATGGTGGCAACAGGGACAGCGCATCTGACAGTAGGCACAGTTCTGGTGGCAGCAGGGGCAGCATGTCTGACAGCAGGCACAGTACTGTTGGCAGCAGGGGCAGTACTTGCAGCAGACACAGTACTGATGGCAGCAGGTGCAACACGTCTGACAGCAGGCACAGCAATGGCGGTAGCAGTAGCATGGGCAGCACATATGGCAGCAGGCACAGCAATGGTGGCAGCAGGGACATCTCATCTGGTAGCAGGCACAGACAGCTGACCTGTCCTGCTCTCACTACTAATCTTTTCTTCCTTCCTTGATATTCATTTCCCCATGATCCCTAGGGGTGATTTAGGGGAACTGGCCAACATTGTTTCTGTAGGGCTCACTTTTTTCTCAAACTCATTGGACACATAAGGGTCATTCCAGTTCCTCCTTTTATTAGTTTTAAACTTTCCCATAGTGATAGCAGTCACTATGAGCCTCTCCTGCCTCAATTTTGAAAAATGTGAAGATTTTAATTGCTGGTTTTAAATCGGATTCCCCAAGAAAAAGTAGACAACAATGTGGTTTTCACAGATTTTTACACCATGGGACTTTTCGCCCACCCCTAATCATCATGAACAGGTGCCAGAGTCACTTAAGCAGAAAGTTAGTGCTGTGCAAAAGACAAATGCATTCTGCATGCTGACAAATTTTTCAAGGTATATGTTGCTTTAGGACTCACAACAAGCCATGAGAAGAAATAATATTGTGCTAGGAAATGTTGCACCATAGGAAACATAAGCGAAAAATGTGTTGAATAAGCAAATAAAAGGAGGAAAATTTTGCATTGGAGAAAAGGAGAAAATTGGCCATTTTTCCAAAAAGTCATGCAGGAAATGTTTCTTACTTTTCACATACCCCTAGTCATATGCTTGAGACTATTGCTTACTTCTATTCCTCTTCTGCAGATGTTAACTCACTTACATGAATCTCTGTAACCTGGCTCTTGAGTCGATGTTCTGTTTGTTCCACTTTTTCATGGGAAAATCCGCTTTGGATAAAAAGATTAAAATCTTTGCCATTTTCATCTATTGGCAAACATTTTTCTTTACTTTTTCAACGGCTTACACGTTTTTGCCAGTTTAATCACCTGTTTTTGCCTTTTCTGTATAAAAACTTGCCATTTTCAGCAATACAAGCAGCTACAGAGGGAGAGAGGTGCTAGACTGTTGTGCTGTTAGTTGGTTTGCAAAACTGAGGCAGGAGAGCCTCATAGTGACTGCTATCACTATGGGCAAGTTTAAGAACAATAAAAGGAGGACCTGGTAGGACCATTATGCTTCCAGTAAGTCTGAGGAGGAGTAAGTCTGAGGGTCTAGATGCCCTGGTTCTCCAGACCCAATGCTGGCCAGTCCCCCTACATCACCCCTAGGGATCTTGGGAAAATTGTTGTCATGGGCAGAGGAAGAAGAGGTTAGTTGAGTCAGCAGGACAGGTGAGCTACCTGTGCCTGCTGCTAGTGCTGCCCCTACTGCCAGTGCTGGCCTGCTGCCAATGCTGTCCCTACTGCCAGTGCTGCACCTGCTCCTGTGATGATCCTGCTGCCAATGCTGGTTCTACTGACAGTGCGTCTTGTAATTCTCAGGATGGGGGAGGAGATGATGCCAAGTGTGAAAGCAGGGAACCATCTGTCACATTTCTCATCAACATTTGATGAGATGTCTGTAAGAGAGCAGCAGCAGCAAGGAGGGTGGTGGTGATGATGGAAAAGCTGGGCGGAAGAAATATTAATAGCCTTTTTAGGCCAAACTGAGAAGGAATGGGAGACAGGGATAGGGATGGGCATCACCACCACCAACAGTGAGCTTTTGGAATTTGTGCAGTTTGCTACTGTTCTAATTCCTGCTGAGTTGCAAGGGCAGCAGGATGCTGAGGAGCAGGCTAGTGTGACACAGACCACCGTGGACACAGTGAGAATGGGGTCCAGTGATGCAGGACTACTAGGATAGGTTCCACTTGCCAGCAGCAATACTACTAGTCCTAATTCCAGTGCTGATTCTGAGGCAGTAGCAGCAACAGCAGCAACATCATCCTCTTCCCAATCCAGTGAAGAGGAATGTTTAGTAGAAGATGAAAGAAACCATTATTCTCTACCTCCCCCTCCCCCCTGAAGTTCTGGGTGTGGAACTATTTTTGTTTTGGGGCAGGTACAGTGCAGTAATCACCAATGGCACTGTGCACAATGTGTGACAAGTCAGTGAAAATGGGAAAGGAAGTAAAGCCCCTTGACACAACCACCCTGATAACACACATGAAACGCAGACACCATGACTAGGGATAGGCGAAAATTTTCACCTCAAACTGAAATCGATGAAAAACGGCCCTTTCCACTTGATGAATAATTTCCTGTGAAAAGTGCAGTTTTTCTGCTTTTTCCCACCTTTTTTTGCCTGTGCTTTGAAATAAATGGGAAGAAACATTTTTGTCCACCACACAAAAGTTTCCTCTAGTTTTCTACAGCCATATAAAAGGATGAGAGAGATCAGCACATTGTTTGAGCTAGTAAGGAAGGAGGTTGACCTCAAATACTCCAAAATTCCATTTGACTGATTGGCAAGATACAGGCAGCTGGGGACCTATTTGCTTGCTGATCTTGCTGCTATTGTCTCTGTGCTGGATGGAGAAGTCTGGGGAAAGAAGTTATCATTTTTTTTGTTCAGACTGTGATAAGACAGGGTGGAAAACTTAAAAAGAAAAAGAAAGAAAGAAAGAAAGAAAGAACGAAATACCCAGAGAACTAAATATATTAGGTGACAGACAGCTGACTGGGCTAAGGCAAGACATCATACTCTATCAGTTGTGTTGTGTGCAGTAGAGTAAAAACACACAACGTAGTTGAGTAATGTCCAGCAAATGCACAAGGGATGGGGGAGGGAGAAGGTTAGAGTATTGCAGAGACGTGAGAGTAAAGTAGTAGTTCAAAAACTGACTGCAAAATGGTCGCTGCAACATGTGCAATAAATGATGATGGTCCAAGGGAGTATGCATTTGTCAAGATCCCAGCAAAACTTCCAGCACCAACAGTGCCAGTACAAATAAAGAACCATATAAGAAGAACACTGAAGATGACAACAAGCCGCATTCAAGTGTTGATGATGGCAATACATAATAGAGGAAGGTGCAACAGCTAAACTGCCTGCAACATCAGATAGTGAGACAAACAAGCACCAAACCACCTGTCCTCAAAGTAGTAGTGAACTTTGTTATAGTAAAAGTAAAAATAAGTATGAGTCCTCTAAAAGCTTAGAGGAGTATAAGGGTAGTGGGCAAGAATTGTCAGGTGATGCTGATGCTGCTGAGGATGACCTAATGATGACCGATGATGATGATGCAGATCTAGAATATATCTCTCCAGCATCCTTCTCTTGTTCAGACACAGATGATGTTGAGCGGAAGGATGATGACATGGCTATAAGGTTAGCAGAAAGTCAAAGGCTGAATCTTCCACCACTGAAAAGGAGCACTGTGTCTGTCTATAAACTGTTTGAGAAAACCATTGGAAAGTCTGACTCTGGACAAGCACAGATGTCAAAAGGTACACAATCACCCTATCAGTCATCATCAGCATCATCACCTCTTCAAAGTCCCACTCAGCCACACACACCTGTTTTGAGTACCCAGCAGCAGCAACACAGGTTGTTAACATCCACAATGTTAGATATGATGAGTGCCTCTGCTGCTGTAAGTGCCGCACCTTTGACACCTAGTAGTAGTGGCAGTAGTATTGTATCAACATCTAGCCCCAGTAGTAGTCATAGCAGCAGCACCACCTCAGGAACCCCACATTCCATAAAGTCTACAGTATGGAGATACTTCACTCAGGATCCTCAAGCTAAGCATGTTGCTATCTTTAGTCTGTGCAAAAAACACATGAGCAGGCTCACACCTAGCAGGCTCCTCCTCTATGAGATCCCACCTGAAGCACAAACACACTATCAGCAGGTCAAAGGTGCCTCAACTATCAGCAGCAGAAGCACTTTAAAAAGTTCCCAGGGCTCTAGGACAGAAAAATGAAATAGTGAAGTTATTTATGTATCAGAGAGTGTGCTACTGCCAGTGCCAACAGTTATTTCAGTCCAAATAACATCTATGTCTTCACACACCAAGACAAACACCCTGATACCCCTTTTATACTATGTCCTTGGGAAATAACATTTGCCATGTGTTGTGTGTAAATTCAATGTTCCCATTGATTTCAATTGAATAATCTAGGGGAAAAAAGTGGAAAAACAGCACTTTTCGCAGGAAAGTATTCTCCAAGCGGGAAAATCCCATTATTTGCCGATTTTGGTTTGAGGCAAAAACTTTCGCCCATCCATACTCTCTTGCTAACAAACACAGCATGGCATGCTGCAGAAATCTGACCCCTCCCCCCCATTATACTATCCTGTGGGAAAAGAAGGGAAACTGGTGGGTGAAGTTCAGTATTACCATTTCAATGCAATGAGTTAGGCAGGAAAAAGCAGAAAAATAGCACTTTTAGTGAAAAACTTCCAGCTTTGTGGGAAGTTTCATTTTTCACCTGTTTCTCTTTTGAGGAAAAATGTTTTACTCATCCACAATTAATTTAGTGTATATGTAGAGGGTGACATTTTCAAACTGAACCAGTGGATTCCAGTCCTACCAGTCAACTTTGAATCCTTCAACATCTGGTCAGATCTCTGAGTCAGAGGTTGTACTCCAGTTCACCAGCTCAGCAACCTTCAACTGGTAGAGCAGGTATTTTTATGGTCTTGCCTGTTGCCCTCCCTTGACCCCAGTAGGCAGCAACTATCCCCTAGACAGTCATCCTGGGTGTGGGATGACTCCTCTGGTCAGCACTAGACTGACTTTGTGGTAAACACCTTTAGTTCAGCCTTGGCCACAGAAAGGATTTCTAGGGGGTAGACTAAGCCAGACCGCTCCAAACAGCACTCTGTCTACCCTAGTATCTTGCCTACTGGGGACTACCTTGCTGCGTGCCTGTTGTTATCTGTTGCTGTTGTGTGGCATCCCAGTGTATCCCTGCTCTGGGTAGTCTGTGTAATATATATATATATATATATATATATATATATATATATATATATATATATATATATATATATAAGATAACAGTTTGGTCATTCTCCTCCACAAGTGAGATTTTAGGTGGCTTACAATGGGTGATCTGCTTGACAACTGCCATTACATAATATTTGATGAGGCTGAAAAAAGATATGCATCCACCAAGTTGAGTCCATGCCAAATCAACCATGTGGAGCCAGAGGAAGGCATAAAAACAACAACATTGAAATCATTCCCAGTTAAGCAAAAAATTCCATTCTGACAGTCAGATATTTCCCTCGATCAACATCCTATCTGCTGTGAAGCCAATTGTCAATAATAATTCTCAATATTGCTGTGTGCTAGATTATTACCCATTTTTTTTTTAATATATTTTATTATCAGATCGCTCCAGACACATCTTAAATACAGAAAAGTACATGCAGTAACATCCAATTACATCGAAAGTATGCAGGGATTTGAATCAGTGAAAAGAACATATGCATATCATTAGAGTGTGCAGAGCCAACCTGAAGTTTTTACTATTATTTAAACCTCCAATAACACAAACTTCTAAGATCTAACCTAACCTAAATCTTACTATATCACATTTCCCAGATTCCTCTCCCTCCTGAGCCCGCAGCACCCCCCCACCCTCCCAACAGCCAAGCAGTTTCGCAAGGTCGCAGCATGGACAGGGTTCATGCGTGGGTTTTTTTTTTTTTTTTAGAAAATATGTCCCCAGGATAATACGAATTCTTACCCTAAAGGTGTGTCATCCTTCATTCACCACAGCCATCCATTCATCAAGCGGTCGCGACCTCAATCAAACAGTACCAGTAAGATGTATATCATCAGGCGTCACAACACCAGTTGCTCCAGTCGTCCACCAGTTCTGCCACTTACCCCATATCTTATCAAACTTATTTGAGGAACCCCTGTGTATGTAAACTAATTTATAATGTGGAACGCACTGTAAAACTAAGTTTATCCATGCCCTACAATTAGGGCCTCTACTCGACATCCAGTTCAAAGCCACCACCTTTCTCACCATCACCAAGAGCTCACCCAATAAAGATCTGTCAGTGACATCCTCAATCTCATCGGGAAAGATAAATAATAAACAAATTTTAGGGTCACAGGAACAGGTCTCTCCAACATCAGGGCTAAAATACGCATTACTTCCTCTCAGAATACCCTGTCTTCATGGCATTCCCATATCATATGTAAGTATGTGCCCTGAACATTATCACATCTAATGCAGTAGTCGGTGACAGAACTTCCTATCCTATGCAGTCTGACCGACTTATAGTAAATCCTGTGTAAAATATTACGTTGTATCATTTGGTGTCTAGTCGATGTCGCCACCAGTGCTGGTCCCGCCTTGGCCAAGTCCCATTCCCAATTCTCTAAAGAACCAATTTCCATTTACCATTTGATCCAGGAAGGGAACTCCTGGCCCACCACGTGAGATTCTAACCACTAGTAAATGAAAGAAAGTGGTCTCAAAGGCTCAAAAAGTAGTAATCTACTAAGAAGCGGAAACGTCGAAATAACCTGGGTTCGATCACCCCACTGAGCTCGGAGAGCATGTCTGATACATAGATATGAGTAGAAAAAATTGTGCGGTATGTGATACTCGTCATGCAATTGCTCAAAGGATTTTAGTTGATTATTCTGGTATAACTGACCCAGAGTATTAATCCCAAATCTAGCCCATAGGAGACCAAAGTCGCTACCAAGCAAATGTTGTAACCCCGCAGTGCCCCACAGGGGGGTATCCTGGTGCATGGCAAAGTATCCCAATAGTTTTTTTAACTCCACCCACGCCTCATGGAGAGCTATTGCTAAAGGGGTCCGAACATTAAAAACAGTTGGGCTTCCATGTAAAAACTGGGGTAGTGCATAAGTGGACTGTAGTAACAATTTATCTATTTGGGTGGTTTGATAGCGAGGTTGGGGAGAGACAAAATCCAGCGCATATCAGCATTGCGCCGCTAGGTAGTATCTGTAAAAATTGGTCAAAGCAATACCCCCCTCACGTTTGGGTCTCATGAGAGTAGTTAGCTTAATTCTAGCTCGACATCCCCACCACAGAAAATGCAAGATAATTTTATCTATTTGTCTAAAATATTTTTTGGGAATGGTGACTGGCGTGTTTTGAAAAACATACAAAAATTTAGGTAGAAAAATCATTTTTATAAGATTTGATCTGCCAATTACATTTAAGGGTAAATGAAGCCATGCAACCGTTTTATCATTGAAATATTGAATATTAGGCAGTAAATTCATCTCTAAAAAGGAGTCTGTCGATGTTATCACCTTAATCCCCAAGTATGTACACTCATTCACATATGGAAGCAGGGTGACAGTGGACAAGTTTCTCGCAGAGTACTATCAATCAGAAGCAAAGAGGACTTAGGCCAATTAATCTGAAAACCCGAATATGTGCCAAAAGAGTCCACAAGCTGTAAAGTGGTTGCTAAGGAATTTCCAACATCACCTAAAAAAGCAGGATGTCATCAGCGTATAGTGCAATTTTTTCTTCTCTACCTTCTATACTAAGCCCCCTAATCAATGGGTTTGCATGAATCAGGACAGCCAGGGGTTCAAGGGCTAGGGCATACAGACCGGGTGAGAGTTGGCAGCCCTGTCTAGTGCCTCTATATAGGGAGAATGATGGTGAGCACAGTCCACCTGTCACCACACTAGCCTTGGGATTACTATATAAAATGCGAATACTGTTAATGAAGGACGGACCAAACCCAAAACCTTGCAGCACATGCCAAAGATATGGCCATTCAATAGAATCAAAGGCCTTAGATGCATAGAGGGATGCTATGGCTCGAGATCCCAAGAAATCATGAGGAATTTGTAAATGCATTGTATTGACCTTGAATAAATCATATCACCCCTAGACGTCTCTTCTCTAACGTAAAGAAGCCCAGTTTGGCTAGTCTCTTTTTATAACTCAGATCCTTCAATCCCTTTATCAGTTTTGTTGCATCTCTGCACTTTTTTACAGTTAGACACTTTTTTAAGAACTGGTGCCTAAAACTGTACTGCATATTCTAGATGAGACCTTATCAAGGATTTACATAGAGGTATAATTATATTAACATCATGTGCACCTATACTCCCTTTTCATACAGGGTAGAACCCTATTTAACCCTTGGGATTCCCCAAGTGGTCTCCCATGTAGTGTATATGTAACATGTTTGTTTCTACATCCCATAACCTGCCACTTTTCTACCCATTCATTCAGGTTATCTAAATCCTTCTGTAGAGAAAAACATCCTTCTTTGTATGTATTTCCTTGCACAGTTTAGTGTCATCAGCAAAGATTGAGACACTACTTTCAATTCACACTTCTAGAACATGAATAAACAAATTAAAAAGCATTGGGCCCAGGAATGAATTCTGTTTCACCCCACTTCCAACTTTAGACCAAAAGGTTCCATTTACAACAGCTCTCTGTCATCTATCATTTAACCAGTTCTATATCCACAGATATCATCTCCCAAACCGAAGAGTTTTAATTTATGCCTTAAGCTGTTGTGAGGCACTGTATCAAAAGTTTCCATGTATATTCAGAAGAAAATAATGTGTTTAAGGTGTCAGCAATGGCCTTATCATCTTTAATTACTTCACTTGTCTCAGTTTTAAAAGGACCAATATCATCCTTAATCTTTTTTGCCATGTGTATATACTTGTAGAATTGTTTCTGATTTTTTCTCTTTTTCTTTTGCAATACTTTTATCATTTTCCATTTAGCTAGCCTAATTGCTTGTTTGCAGATTCTATTGCATTCCTTAAATGTTTTTTTAACGGTGACAATAATAGACCACAAACAGCTTCCCATTCAATGAGGGACCCCAGGGAAAAAAACAACAGAGTGCATCAACTCACTGCCACCCAATTGCAGAAAAATGTTGCAACTTTCCAGCAAATAATGATGTTAGCCACATCTGTCACTGAACTTCTTAAAAATGGCAGATCCCCCCACCCACCCCAGCTAAAAGAAGGGAATCTTGGCACTTTTTTTTACACTAGCTGCAATTCTACCAAACACTTTCACACATCCATATATACAGTACTACAATAAAATACCACAAATAATAATCACACACATATATATATATATATATATATATATATATATATATATACACACACATTCATACACATTCACAGCCATACACATCCCAACACATTCACTTTTCAACCCCACTTTTCCTTTTACCACCACATGACACATTTCATTTTTTCTGCTACAATTTTTACTGAATAATCTGTTCTGATTTTTTTCTGATATTTTTCCTTCACATATATTTAACACATTGGTTTGTTTTATTTTCTACATTTATATTTTCATTTGAGATACTGTTGTTGAGTAGAGCAGGTCGAGTGTATGTGACTATAATAGAGGTAGACAGTAAGTGCACATTTGTGTGTTTGAGGTGGTGCAGGGAGTAGGGCAGTATGTAAGCCCGAAAACAAAAGAATAGTGGGAACACTGAGCATGTAGCAGCAGGGGGAGTGAGAGGTAGTGGGAGGAGAGCAACATTAAGGAGTGCACCAACTATGAGAGAACAAGTTGACATACCACCCATCAATCATAGGGACACAGAAATTGGTTGCCCATGGGGATTGAGGGAGGGGGAGGAAGAGGAAGAGGAAGGCTACAACCACAGGAACTGGAAGCCCAACAATCAACTGATTCTGCATCCTAGTAAGAGAATAAGCACAGGGCCCCAAGTTCATCCATCAGGAGAATGAGGTGTTCAAATGTAGGGGTGGGCGAAGAGTGAGAAAAAGTTCATGCATTACTTTATGCAAAAAAACTGACATTTTTTCTCTTTTTTCACAAAAGTTTTCTCCAGTGCAAAATGTTCCTCCTTTTTGCCCTATTACAGCAAATAATTTGCCTATTCCAACACTTTTTTTTCCTTTTCTAACACATTTTTCTCCTATTCAACACATTTTTCTACTATTCCTACACATTTTTCACCTACGTTTTCTGTAGTGTCACATTTCCCAGCACAATATTACATCTTCTGAGGGCTGTAGTGGAGAAATAAGTAGCTGTAAGTCAAAGTTGTGAGTCCTACAGATACATATACCTTGAAAAATTTGTTAACGTGTTTATCCTTTGCACACAACACTAACCTCCTGCATAAGTGACACTAGCACATATTCATGATGATATCAAGTGATATAAAATAAAGTACAACCTACAATGTGGCAGATGTGTATGTTAGTAGTGGGGGGGGGGGACTGGTGTGGTGTGATTGGTGGGACCTTGACACACTGCATCTACCCCAGAAGGAGAGGGAACATCATCCTTCTCTTCCAATTGATTAAAAAAAGCAGGAAAATTATACTTTTCAAAAGAACTTAGTCGCCCAGCGGGAAGTGCCATTATTCGCCGATTTTGGTTTGAGGCGAAAATTTTCACCCATCCCAATTTATCTGTAGTGAACTGCAATGTGGTCTTGAATTTAGACTATACCTTGACAACAAAATTTAACATACAGGCAAATGCAGGAGGAAGTGTGCTGCATCAACATTAGATGCAGCATTTATGTTTTGAATTTATGCACCTATATCACGGTGTCCTGCAGTGGCTGCTGGGCTAGCCTTCAGCTTCCTTGGCCTCTATCCTCAGCACTGTCCATGCAGGCAGCCGTATGGTCTCAGGCGCATGTTAGCTGGTAGGCAGCCAGTGACACAGTGCTTGCCCTTGTAGGGCTCTGTGCGATAGGCCTATTTGCTTCCTGCCTCCTGGAGACTATTTAAACTGCCTGGAGACTGAGCTTAGTCACCCATACCTGGTGTTCCAGTGCAGTAGCTCATTGTGTCCTGTCTGAGTCTCGTTGTGACCCGTGTTTGGCTTCCGTACCTCCTCTGTGTCTGTTTCCCTGGCACTGTCTGACTACCCACAATGGCTCTGACCTGTGGCTCTGCTGACTACCTGCTTCATGTATGACCCCTGACCTTGTCTGACTACCCACACTGGAACTGACCTTTGGCTTTGGCTGACTACCCACTCCATGTATGACTCCTGGCTTGTCTGACTACCCACATAGGTATTGTCCTGTGGTTCTGGCTGACTACCGCTCCATGTATGCCTCTGGCCATAGGACTCTAGGGTTCCATGTGGGTTCTCTGACATTGCATACTCCTCTCTCCCTCTCTGGTAGGTCTGCCGACTACCAGTCAAGGTTGAACCGTAGGCTAGGTTCAATCTCTGTCTCTAGTCTCCATTGGGCACAGGGTAGTGCAGGCCTAGGCTCATTGTACAGTTCCTGGGTAGTGGACTGTAGCGCTGTCTTTATGCCTGTATTCTTGTGAATCGTGGGGAAGTGCCTTTTACTTGTATTACTGTTTAATAAAGGTGGTGTTCATCATACTGTAGTACCTGTGTCTTGTTCTCATTTCTATTGGTTATCGTGACATATTATGACTACAAGGTGGTGATGACTGGCATCCAGTGGGAGGACACCAGGTTTTTTTGGTTTGGTTTTTAATCTATTAGTCTCATTGGAATTCATTTTCTTTAATGTCTAATAAATATTGGGCTCTTGTTTTTAATTTTTATCAATGCATGTTTTCTTTTTATAGGCATTTTGTAATTATTTATTTTGATGCCTAACCAGCATATCCCTCAGATTGAGGTCCCTCTTGTAGCTAATTAGTGGCTTATTTCTGAAGGTATTTGGTAATGAGTGGTCTGTGGCTAAGATATCCCATTGCTGGAATATAAACTGTTGAGTACTGGCATTGTACACCATATAGGCTGTAATACTGTTTTATTTAAGACTTGTTTAGGATACATTGAAGAAGTTCCAGTTGAGAGAAAGAAAGTTCCAGTGTCACAGCCTCCTGAATAATGTCTCTTTTGTATGCGCTAGATAATAAGTGTTCAAACAGTTTTTGGGTCTGTAACATAACTCTTGTTTTATCAGAATTGTTTCTCACAAACCATGTGTAAGGTATGCTATGTTTCACATGTTTGGGGTGAAAACTCTGAAAGTGCAACAATGTGTTGCGGCCAGTATTCTTACAAAAATTTGTGGCTCCTGTATTACCTGTCTGAAAAACAGTTACGAAAAAAAATACGTTTTATCCCCTTTCTAGATGAGAAATAAATAATCTATGTAGCAGGCATAAAACTTGATCCGGGCGTACAAAAGAGTTACAGATGTGATTGGTTGTCACCACTCTCCGTACCTCTGCGGCTACTATTGATGCCTCCACCAAAATGGCTGCAGACTCCTTTCTCTTCCATTTCTGGGCCTTCTCTTTGTTCTTAGTCTGCCCTGATCTTAGCATTGCATTATTCACTCAAGAACCTCCTCTGCTAGCCTTGACCTCGGTCCCCTTCTCGTTTAAGCTTGCATGCTACCTACCGTTTGACCTCGGCTTGCCCCTGACCATTCCTTCGTCTAACCCTTGTCAGTTCCTTCTCCTTCAGTTTCCATCAGGGCTCTGTGACCTGCTGTCTCATTCAGCATCTTCATTCTACAGAAGAAACCAGCCGCTTGCCAACCTTTGAGTTTACATAGCATACAGGCAGCTAACATAGGATGCCATGAAAAGGTTTGCAAATGTGGGTAATACATTTGAAACAATCAACTGAGATCTGTAAGTAGAACTTATGTTTAAACCTAAAGTAATTAACTGTTAAAAGTTTCTCTAGTAGGTCTCTCAGAAATTCAATGGGTGGTCATGAGAAGTGAATTAGTTAGTGCTTCAGTGACAATCTGTATACCTCCAGGTATGGGGATGATTGTGTAAAGTGACTTTACATCCATGGTTACCAGTAGTATGTAGGCTTCCAGGCCCTGTATGTGTTGGATTTTATATATAAAGTCTGTAGAGTTCTGTATGTAACTGTACAAAAGGTTACATCCAGTGGTCCATAAATTGGATCAAGGACTGCAAATAGGAAACCCGAGAGGAAACAATTGGTCAGCCAGGTTGTTGCTGGCTATCTTTATGAATATTTGACACTGTATAGAAAAAACTGGGTGATCAACAGTAAGGAACCTGAATGTGGGGTCGTCAAGTCAACTATGTGATAAGGCCTCATTTAATGTCTTGTCAATAACGCATTATTGTCTGATCACTAGATCAAGTTTTTGGTATACAAAAATGACTTGTAATCATGTGAAAATATAATTACAATAATATGTGTAGTCTAATTTCACAACTGCTCCCCCCGTGTATTACAATTTGTATTGTATTGCAGTTTTCTGAAATACTACCTGTGTCATGCACTACATTGGAAAGGCAATGGAAAATTAGGGAGTTAAATATGTGGCTAAAGACTTGGTGTAAGCAGGGTTTGGGTTCCTAGAACACTGGGCAGCCTTTTCCCTTGGGGCAATCTTTATAATCTTGATGGATTGCACCTTAGCAGACGGGGGGACATGGTGCTGGGCATTAGGTTGGTTAGAGGGCTGGAGGAGACTTTAAACTAGAAAGGGAGGGAGGTCGCTGTAACACAGGATGGGGAAGATAGTATAACTGAGGAAATAGGATTAGAGAAGGGGCATGAGGGTGGAGAGGGGGGAATGGGATAGATAACCTAATAGGGAGTTGCCATTGTTACCGCCTGATAAAAGGCAGATACATTTGACAAAGAATGAAATCTTTCAGAATGGTAAAATGATAAAATGTATGTATGCAAATGCTAGTAGTCTGGGTGGTAAGATGGGGGAACTAGAAATGATTGCAACAGATGAGCAGTATGATCTGATTGGTGTGTCTGAAACCTGGTTAGATTTTACTTATGACTTAGAAGTCAATCTAGAGGGTTGTTCACTTTTTAGGAGGGATAGGGTTAATATAAGGGGAGTAGGGGTTTGCCTACATGTAAAGCATGCCTTAAAACCTAGTTTAAGGGAAGATATAAATGAAGAGCCCAATGGAAAGGTAGAGGTCTTGTGGGTTGAAATACACACTGGGGGCACACATAAAAAAAAGTTAGCTGGGATTTGCTATAAGCCACCTAATATTGGGGAGTTGAAGGAAGCCCGACTTTTACTGCAAATGGAAAAGGCTTCTAGGTCAGCAAAGGTAATTATAATGGGAGATTTCAACAATCCTGAAATTGACTGGTGCAATATGACTTCCAGCAGAACAAACGGAAATCATTTTTTAATGTTTTTTTAATCATGGAATGTATTTAAAATGCTCTTAGACAAATATATACGCCAATATATACTGTGCATTGGGGAATAACTTAAGCACAAGAGGAGTAAAGGGAAACCAATGTGGCTTAATAATGAGGTTTGCAGGGAAATGAGAAATAAAAAACAGCTTTTAAAGCTTTTAAACGGCTCAGATGCATCATTTAAAAAATATAAAGAATGTAATAAATCTGCAAACAAGGAATTAAGCTAGCTAAAATTGAAAATGAGAGAAATATTGCTAATGAGAGCAAAAAAAACCCCTAAACAATTCTACACATATATTAATAACAATGAAGTTAAGGTTGATATTTGTCCTCTTACAATACAAGCAGAATAGTTTCCTCACTTGGTCAGAGGGCCCCATAGTGCTTATACAGTACTGCCGCCATATGTAAACAAAATGGCAATTTCTTAGAAAATGTAGATAAGAACCAGAGCTCTGTATGCTAAAGAATATAAAAATAGATATCAAAATTAAATAGAAGCAAAACAAACAGAAAGATTCTCTTGGTATAAAACAGTCAATCACTTCTTCTTAGAGATATGCTGCAGTTCTCAAAAGGACATCACCAAATGGAATCCCAGTCACAATGTTCTGTACAGATGGAAAAAACAGAGACAGAGCAGATTCTTTAAGCATAGCAATAGATATATATGAAGTGTCTCCTCATATAGTCTCCTTCCATAGATGGTCTCTCAGTGTATTTCACCTACACTTGTTTAGAATTCACTCCAGGTTGGTTATCACCCCGGGGCTTCAGACAAATCACCTTCTAATGTCCACTTTTTGTATCAAATGTAGTTCCTCCCAGATGTGACAAAATGTGTGTGTATATATATATATATATATATATATATATATATATATATATATTCCAAGGATGAAAGCACTCACTTATATAATGCTTATGCCCAGGTGCACAATCCTTAAATGTTAATGTAGAAATTAGAAAAAAGGCAGCACCAGTGGGACTTTTCTTTAAAGCAAAAGAAATAATTTTATTGTCAACTTTTCTGTCCCAACATGGACCTTTCTTAAGTTATATATGATATATATGATCACTAAATAGTGATCATAAGGAACTTTTACTGTGGTGTACAATAGAGCCCAAAGGCCACCAAATGAAAATGACCTTCAAATTAATGCAGAGCTCACTATATAAAAAATATATATATATGTAATCAAATACAGGCTGAAAAAATCCAAGCATACTTTTCTTTATCACAGCGTTAAAGATACTACATAGAGCATCCTACACCAGGTAAAAAAAGAAGAAGAAGAAAAAGAATAAAAAAGAAGAAAAAGAAAAATAGATGAATAAATAATGTTAAAACTGAATATAATATTCCATAAAAAGATCTCTATCAATAATAGCTCAACGTGTTTCGTGACCAATACAATGTCTATGTCACTTTATCAAGAGCAGTATTCTGTTTTGTCAGTCTCTTATTAGAAATACCAACATGGGAGTAAAGGGGGGCCCCATGTCAGTTTTTCACATAGGGCCCTCAAAAAAGTAGAGCTGCCCAGTCTGCTTGTATCTTTGCACCTCCCCACACACACATCTTGTTTGAGGTCTCTTCTGTGACTGGCAGAGTTGTGACCCCTAAAAAAGGTTCTGCTTACGGTTTAGTGGTGGGTGCTACATCTGGATCAGAAGAGTCTACTGTATGTTTAAATATATATATATATATATATATATATATATATATATATATAAAGAAACTATTACGCACTCATGGACTCAAACAATAAAAATAATTTCATTAAATACAGCAAAGTTTTGGTCCCCTTATAGGACCTTTGTTAAGACAGGCTTGACAAAGGTAGGTCCTATAAGGGGATAGAAACATTGTTGTATTTGATTAAATAATTTTTATTTTTTGAGTCTGAGTGCATGAAATTCACCAATTTACATTCCAGTCTTGATATTTGTCAAGGAAGGCACTAGAGAGAAATGTAAATGTACAAATGACTTTATTATACAACAAAACAACAAGAAGCTGTAAACACACAAGAGGAGGAGGTCAAATGCCAGAAGGACAGTGTCCAGATCCAGAAGGGTAGTCAGCCAGGCCAGTGTCCAGAGCCAGAAGCGTATTCAGCAAGGCCAGTGTTCAGGAACCATACTAAAGCAAACTAAAGAGGCGATAATCAAGCAGACACCACGCAAGGACAACTGCACTGAGATTAGAGCAGGCACTCAATAGGACTACTAATGTGTGGAGACTCTGAGAATAACACATTTTTATCCCCACTTTTTAATAAGTATGATTCTAGACACTTTGCAGGCTACAGGCAAATACCCAGGACCAGGGGACAAGGAGGCTTTCATTATGGTTGCAATGGGATGAGCAGTGACTAAGACACTGAGCTTTAGTGACATTGGTGGCAGTTGGTCACACCTGGATTGTAATTTTAATTTTGGGTTGAGGAGGTGCTCATATATTTCACTGTCAGATACTAGCAAGAAATGTAATTCAGAGGTGACAGAGACTGTTCAATATACTTTTCTACTTTCTCATTACTTTTGTTTTGTGTAATTAGGGAGGTGGCACTTTCAATGACGTAGTTGTTGAATGTATTAGCTATTGATATGTGGCATTGAATTGCTTCATTGCCTATTTTTATAGTTGAGGGGTGAGAATGGTTAGGGGTGTTGTAAATATTTTAATAACTTTGCAAAAGTTGGTTTGTTCTGACATATTTCTGTTCAAGTTTTCCTGAGTTTGAGCTAGATTTGTTTGCTTTGTGCAGGTATTCCACAACTGTCTGAAGGCAGTGTGATCAGTAGAGCCAATTTATTTGTATCTTGTCCATAAGGCATCTCTAAAACTGTATAACTCAAGTATGTCGGTATGGTAGATGGGTCCCTCCTTACCCTGACCTTCTCTAGTGGGTCATGGGTATTATAGACCTGCAGGAAATCAGAGTGAAAGCCATTTGCTGAGTCTACATCAAATATTAAGATTATTCTGTACCACAGGCAATTTCTCAGATGATTTAGGAAAGACTGGAGTTTAAATTTCATGAAAGATCTTGTAACTTTTATTTTAGGACAATATTTTATTGCCTTAATATTGCAAACACAGTAGACTATGAAGTCATCACAAAACATATTTGCTAGTATGTCTGAATCTTGGATTTGGCTTTGGCAGGATGAAAGGACCCAGTCCAGCAAAGTTGGATTATGATTTATACGAGTAGGAGAGGAGATTAGATGTGATAAGTTCAATTAACAGATTCTGTCATTTAATGAGCTCAGCCAATTATCATTAAAGTCTCCAAAAACCAACAACCCTCTGTTCTTGTTTTCAGTATAATCTTATTGAGGAGGTGAGTAGTGTCTAAAAGAGACTGTGCTGGGCTATTCGGTGGTCGGTAGATGCCAGCAATTACGGTTTTGTTTTGAGGAGGGAAGAACAATTTTTGCAGCACTGTATTCATATGTGGTAGAGATGCAATAGTAATTTGAAAGACTAACGTTTATAGACTCTAATGTGACCATGATTATGCTTCCTCCTCGGTTTTCTCAACATTTCCTGAAATATGAATATTGTTGAATGGTAATGATAGTATCAGGTATTTTAGAGCTCAGCCAGGATTCTGTAAGAATAAGGATTTTGGTTTGTACACATAACACCATGCTTTTAATTTATGCATTTTGGGTACTATACTGCATATGTTGCATTGGACAAGAGTCATTTTTTAAAGGTGAAGATGCCTTTTGCTGCTGTTTGAGGGCCAGGGTTGGTTTCTATGTCATTTGCAAAGGAAAGTAATACAATGCATACAAATTTAGTGAGTTGTTTTGGTAACCATTAGCATAAGGTGGAAGCATACCTTGGTTGCTTTGATTAATGGGGTTGGGTGAGCTCAATTTTAGCACTCTCCCCACAGCACTCAGAGGGTATTCCACATGAGTGCAGAAGTAAATGGTGAATTAGTATGTTATGGTGCATGTGAGGAGTGTGATTGTGAGGATGAAGGGAAAACTGTATTAAAAGTGGAAGGGTTAAAAAAGATAGTATTAATATGTTCAGTTTAACACTGCAGAAAGAGGAGGGAGAAAAAGCAAGGGGCGCGACTTGTGTATATCAATTGCTCTAAAATTGGATCACCACCAACACCCTATAGGTGTGTGCTCACAAGAAGAATTTGTTGTAAGAGACCTATGCTCAATACAACTCACAAGGCCACTGGAGAATTGAACTGTCCCCAGAAACAGAATCACCTGTTGATGATTTCAATTCAGATGGCTGTTCACTCTCAGAACCATGCTCTTCCTAAGTGGCATACAAATCCAAAATATACAAGGAAGAAAATAAATAAAAAAATTATGTTTTATTAAAAGTTTAAAAATGCTGGCTTAAACACTGTCTGTATTTCATTTATCTACAAGTGAAGCTTCCGCCTGTACGGAGACAGGTTTAAATTCTCCATACTCAAGTCTGTCAGATTGTTTGATCCCAAAAGTCTGACAATATTTTAATGTGAATTTATTACTTCACATTTTTATAATTGTGTTCATACAGTATTATTCTGTTTGGTGCTACTCTTTTTTTTGGAGATGTTCAGTTAAAGGTTTCTATCATATCATGTACATAGTAACATAGTTGACGAGGCTGAAAAAAGACATGTATCCATCAAGTCTAGCCCATGCCAAAACACCCGTGCTGATCCAGAGGAAGGCAAAAAAAACCCCCCACTGAATTAATTTCCAATTAAGCCCTAAGTTGGTAAAAAAAACTCCTCCATGACTCCAAATGGCAGTCAGATAGTTTCCTGGATCAACAACCTATCTGCATTTAAGTCATCTGTCATGATTCTCAATATTTTTTTTTTTTATTTATTTTTTTAACATTTACATCTTCTGCAAGCACAACATCCCGAGGCCAAGAATTCCATAGCTTTAACACTCTTATTGTAAAAAATCTCTACCTTTTTATTCAAAACCACCTTTCCTCTACTCTTAATGACTGAGCTTGCATTCTTAGCTCAGGTCTTTGCGTAAATAATTTGTATTGACCTTGACCTCTCTCCATCCTTTCTTCTAAGATGTATATATTAAATTCTTTGAGTCTGTTCTAGTTCCCTGTGTCACAAAGACCCTGACCATTTTGGTTGTTTTTCTTTGAAATTGATGGTAATACTTAATATGTAAAAAATATATATTGTAGTGTTTATCCCCCCAAGTAAAAAAAAAGGGTACTCTCACTGCTGAAAGGTGTTTTATGCAAAAGTTATTACAGCTCAAAGTTGAAAGTTTTAGGTGCAATATCACAGTGGCCTGAAATTGTGCAGTGGCTCTGCTGTTATTCCATCCTATGTATAGCTCTTGTCTGTAGACCTTAAATTTCCATAGCATGGTGTAGCAACAGCGCCACTGTAAAATTTCAGGCCACTGTGATATTGTACCTAAAAAATTCAACTTTGAGCTGTAATAACTTTTGAATGAAACACCTTTCAGCAGTGTTAGTACCCTTGTTTTACTCAGGGGATAAACCCTACAACATATTTCTTTTTACATTTTAAGTATTGCTATCCCTTTAAAGTACCTCAAATTTATGAATGCCCTTTTGGAGATGTGGTCTCCAGAACTGTACGTAACACTCCTGGTGAGCTCTTACCAGCTATCTGTACATTGGCATTTGTATCCCTCTTCCTGCTGTTAATGCCACTCACACAGCCAATAACCTGGTTTGATTTTCCCATTGCTTTACTACATTGCTTGCCTACCTTTCCATCATCTGAAATAATAATATCCAAGTCCCTTTTATCTGATTTTTTGTGAACACAATATTGTTAAGCTTGTATTCCAGCTTTGGGTTTCTGTGTCCTAAATGCTTTTTCCCTGTCGTCCAACACAGGTTACTGGTAACTTTGGGTAGGCAATCAGCCCCTTTAATAGGCAGGAACAATTCTGAGAAGTGACTGCTGGATGGAGCCTACCTCCTCTCCTTAGCTTGCATCTAGCCAATCCCCAACCAGTAAGATCTGATCCTTGGTCAAGACACAAGGCAAGAGAACAGCTCTGCTATAGTTTTAGCTTTTTTTATCATTTTTCTTTTAGGTATGGAATACCACCATTAGGCAGATTACCATCACTGACAATTCCCATCACCCAAATTTGAATAGCTCAGTTTACCAGGTGCTTTTGTGGGCCTAAGCCCTGAGGGAAAATCTTGGCTGCAAGTACTTTCCCCAGGAGTTGCCCACTGAGGCTTCTTCTTGATATATGGTAATCTGAAGACAGAAGACCTACTGAAAAAGGTGAGCACCCTTGGAGTGCTGAGGTCCACATGTCCCATGCTTCCACACAGGGGTCTCATTTGGAGTTCCTATTACATGCTCCAAACACCTCACAGATATACAGATAAACCCAATGAGTGCATGAGTAAGTTTCTGTGGTAACTTTACCCTTTTGCTGCTGGTTAGCACCTTTTGGGGTTTTTTTTGGGAACTTTCCCTACTAGCACATGTTTTTTGGGTCTACTGTTTTATTCTAGGGGGCTTTTGAGTGGTTTACATTTGGTATTCACCTCATTAACTTTATGTCCACGCCTTTAAGGCACGCATTTACCGCATAGACTCCATTTCTCCATTCACTTCTATGGGACTTTACAGTTTGGGACATATTTCTGCAACTGCTCCATGTAGCATGGTCAGAGATGGCTCATTTTGTGGGTTTTCCCTTGCTCTGTCATCCGGTCAATGTTCTGGGGATGTTGGGGGCTTTAGGGGGCTTCAGGCACTGTTGGGGTACTCTGTCAGCGAAACTACATTTCCCATGAGCGCCCGCTTCGCACGCTAGTTTCCAGTTGGCTCCCATCGCGGCAGCCATTTTGTGTACTCACAGATTGAGTATCCTACGCAGGGCTTGGACTCTCCTTCTCTCCTCCGCGGTTTAACCCTTCACCTACCAGATAAGTCTTGTTTTAGTGTTTCTGGGGCACATTACTTATCATACACACTTTATTGTGGGTGTTTTGATACTTTGACCGTTTTGACTCTGTGAGAATGTCTACTCTGTTAGACCTTGGGGCTAAACCTAAGAATAAGGATACTGGGGTGTCTGTGTCCCCCATTGCTCATTGTGCCTCATATCAATCAGGGTTACTGTTCAGCTGTTTCTTAACCTCAGTTTTTTGGGGACCCCTTTGAAACAGACTCCATTCCCTCGGCTGAGGGCCTGATCAGGGCTGTGTTGTCCACCCTGAACATTCCCTTGGTGCAGGAGGCATTTTCTGACCCCTCTGATATTTTCCAGGAGCCTGTTAGGCCCCATGCTTGCTTTCCACCTAATCCCACCCTTGACCGCTTGGTGTCAGCGGAGTGGAAATTTCCAGACAAGAAACCTTCTGTGTCTAAGAAGTTTGATACACTATACCCATTTTCTGAAATGGCCCTCACTCAGTGGGTTCATCCCCCCAAAGTGGATACCCCAGTTTCCAGGCTTTCTAAATCGACTGCCTTGCCAGTGGCAGATGCTTCTGCTCTCAAAGACTGGAGTGACAAGAAGCTTGAGACTTCTCTCAAGGCTATTTTTGCAACAGCGGGCTCTGCCCTTCACCCCACCTTTGCTGCTGTGTGGGTAAATAGGGCTGTAGCTGTTTGGACTGAACAGCTCAATTCTGCTGTCCGTCAAGGATCCCCTACATCTGACAGGTTGCGACTTCTCGATAACATTGCTGAGGCTCACCATTATGTCTCTGCCGTTCTGTTTGATGCTGTGCGTATGGTAGCATCTACCATGTCTGTGGTAGCCAGAAGGGCTCTTTGGCTTAAAATCTGGTCAGCTGACATGGCCTCTAAGAAGGCTCTCCTGTCTTTGCCTTTTCAGGGTTCCTTCCTGTTTGGGCCTGAGCTCAAGGATCTCATCAACGAGGCCACTGGAAGGAAAAGTCCTCACCTGTCAGTAGTCCTGAGGAAAAAGGTGCCTGTCAAAAGAAATTGTCTTTTTCTTCCCTTTCAGGCAGACTTGCGCCAAGCAACCCAGACAGTACCTCAGGCTACACACTCCTCATCCAAGCCTAAGCAGCAATGGAGAGCCAAGTCCTCCACGAAGCTCAAGGCTTCCACACCTTCTTCTGCATGACTCACCGAACCCGGGTCCCCACCCGCAGCTAGGTGGACGCCTACTCCACTACCTTTCAGCCTGGCAGGACTCTTTGGTGGACCCATGGGTTTTACAAGTGGTGGCCTCAGGATACAGGATTCCCTTCACCACTCTTCCTCCTCCAAGGACATTCGTTTCTTGTTCTCCCTTGGGAGCAGAAAAGAGACGCCTTTTTGAGGACACTATTCAAGCCCTGCTAGACAAGGCGGTCCTGGAGCCTGTTCCCTGTTAAGTTAGTTAGTCTCCCAACATTCCTGCTTGATAGCCGTCTCCTGACAATAGAACCAGCTGCACTAAAAACCCTCTCAGACTCAACCCTTGCTGGAGGATAACTTAGGGTTTCCACTGCAGTGCATTTCAATTCTGGCCACACACACACAATGCTTTGTTTGCCAGTAGTCCATGGGGTCATTGTTTCTGCCTAGAACGTAGCTATACTGCAAGTATGCATAAACCATCTCACATGCAGTGGGACCACTTCTAGGAGCAACACAGTGTTCCTGTGTGTCAGTTACCAACCCATACTCATTGAGCAAGTCCCAAAGAGATGTGCTGCAACCACTACCATCACCAAAATTTAGTCTTTACTGCTCATGCTGAGACACATGAATTGCCCTGTGTTCCGAATTGGATATTCTGGTTGATGATGTAGCTGCTTCTGCTGGTTGAAATGCTATGCTGCCTTCCTTTTCATTATATTGGATAGATGTTTGTTGTGCCCTCACTTTCTCCATCTCATTGTCACAGTTTTCAGGCAAAGAAGGACAGACACAAACAACATATAAATATAACCACCTTTATTAATAAATGCAGCAATAATGATAAAGCCCACACAGAACCCCAGACACAGGCTGATAGGACCCAAGGTCCTTTCTGCAGCTGCACACTGTGCTGTGTACAGCACTACTGCGAGAAACTGAGACTAGGGGAGCAGCTTGAGTAGGACAATAGTGAGAATAGTATCGTATGCATAATTCACCACTTGGTCTGCAATTGGAGGCAACAGGTAGCGAGAGCAGACCAGAGCCACACAGCATCAAGACTACAGGTCAGGCAATCTAGTAGTGTATGGAGCGAGTAGGCAGCTAGAGCCACAGATCAGACAAACCGGGGACTACACGGTGCGAGTAGAGCCAGAGCCACTAGTCAGGCAAACCGAGGACTACATAGTAACATAGTAAATTAGGTTGAATAAAGACACAAGTTCATCAAGTTCAACCTTCTCCTCATACCCCAGTAACTGAGAATTTTATAGCTTTCCTGCTACCAATTAAGTTAGTCTTTATCAGACCTTCCTGATCTGCCTACTGATAAACAGTATAACTCTGTATGTACCCTTTTTAAAGAAATGTGTCTAACCTTCTCTTAAATGTATCCATTGTATCTGCCATAACCACCTCCTTGGGCAATGAATTTCACAATTTACCAGACCTTACAGTAAAAAACCCCTTCCTCTGCTGAAGTCTATACCTCCTTTCCTCTAATCTCAAGCGGTGTCCCCTGGTCACCTGATCAGACCTTGGAATAAATAGCTCACAGCAGAGATCCGTGTATTGATGTCTCATATACTTGTACAATGTGATAAGGTCTTCTCTTAGTCGTCTTTTCTCTAGAGTAAATAAACCAAGTTTGTCTAGTCGTTTCTCATATGTCAAGTCCTCCATTCCCTTAATTAATTTTGTTGCTCTTCGCTCTACCCTCTCTAGTTCTAGTATATCCTTTTTCAGAACCGGTGCCCAAAATTGCACTGAGGGAGTAGTAGCCAGGGCCTCTGGTCAGGCAAACTGAGGACACACTGAGCGAGTAGTAACCAGGTCACTTGTCAGACAAGCCGGGGTCAACACTGAGCAAGATAGTTAGCCAGAGCCACAGATCAGAACAGTTGTGGGTAATCAGACAAGCCGAGGTCATACACGGAGTGCGTAGTCAGCCAGAGTCAAAGGTCAGAACCGATATGGGTAATCAGACAAGCTGGGGTCATACACAGAGAGAGTTCTCAGACAGACACAGGTCACAATGGAATGCAAAAAGTACTGAGCAGAAACACCACATAAGGGCAATGACTTCTAGCCCCAAGGAGAATTATAAAGGAGCAGAAGGAGGCAGGACCCTATTAAGCCACCCAGAATAGGCCCATAAACAGGCATTTGTGCTAGTGCCTGTTGCCTGTTGTCAGCAATGAGGAAGTGGCCAGAGGCCATACAGAGGTAGGACGCATAGGAGCACTAGGCTGCTAGGGATACTACGATAGTAACCCCCTTTAACAACCACTCCCCCACAGAAGAGGATCAGCACTAGAGGAAGTGCGGGACTGGAATTCATGGAGCAGGGCAGGTGTATGCAGATCTCTCTTGGCAACCCAGGAATGCTCCTCAGTTACATAAACTTTCCAGTGGACTAGATATTGTACCTGGCCTCTGACCCTGTGAGAGTCCAAAATACTTTGCACCTCATACTCCCTCATGGTCTGGGATGGACAGGAGCAGTAGTATATCTGTTACAGACCAATGGTTTCAGTAGCGACACATGGAAAGTATTAGAGATGCGCATATTAGCCGGTAGTTCAAGGGCATAGGTTACGGGGGTTAATCCTATGCACAACCCAAAAGGGACCCACAAATTGGGGAGCCAGCTTTTTACAAGGCACCTGGTGATGGAGATTGCGTGAGGACAGCCATACTCTTTCTTCCACCTGGAACACTGGAGCTGGTAGCCGTCTACAGTCTGCTTGTCTCTTATAGTGCAGGGATCTCTGAACCCGTAACATGTGCTGCAAAGTGCCCTCAAGTGCTCCTCCAGAGCAGGAATATTCTGAGCCTCGAAAGACTCTGGCAGCAGAGAAGGTTGGAACCTGTAGTTAATAAGAAAGGGTGAGTTCCGAGAGGAGAAATTGACTGCACTTTTTCTGACCAGCTCTGCCCATGGTTACAGGTTCCCCCAATTGTCATGATGGTCCAAAATAAAAGAACGAAGGAACTGTTCCAACACCTGATTAGACCTTTATGCAGCACCGTTAGACTGTGGATGGTAAGCCAAGGAGAATGAGAGGTGGATGCCCATCTGACCACAGAATGCTCTCCAGAAACGTGAGACAAACTGGCTCCCACAATCTGAGACTACCACCTTTGGTATACTGTGGAGACAAACCACCTCCTTGGCAAAGATCTCAGCCAACTCCTTGGAGGAAGGTAGTCCTTTGAGTGGTACAAAATGGGCCATCTTAGAAAATCTATCCACAATCATAAGGATGACTGTGTAACCCCCTGAGACAGGCAGCACCACCATAAAATCAATAGATAAGTGAGACCATGGACATTCCCCATTCGGAATGGGTTTCAGGATACCAACCGGGAGGTTGAGTCTTAGTCCGTGCACAAATGGAACATGCAGCAACAAATGTGGAGCAATCTGCCCGCAGGCTGGGCCACCAAAAAGAGTCTAATCATAGACCATATTAGTTGTTCTCTCCCAACGTGCCCAGAGGCTTTCGAGAAACGGTATGTCTCCAGAAATCTGTTACGGAGGGATTCAGGTACAAACACTTCCCATTAGGTTTATCCACTGGGGCAGAAGCTTGAGCAGCCAAAATCTCTTTGCCCAACAGAAATGTAATACTGGTTAGGAGGAATAATAGGAGCCAGAGGAGACTCCTCCTGGGACACGGCCCCAAATTGTCAATAAAGAGCATCTGCTCTAATATTTTTAGTTACAGGGGGGTATGGAACTACAAAATTAAACCTTGAGAGGAATAGGGCCCATCTGGCCTGACATAGAGATAACCTCTTTGCCTCAGACAAGTGTATTGAAGTAGTACCCTCCAACAGATATTTCATTCTTTCAGGGCAAGGATGATGGCGAGTAACTCCCAGTCCCCTATATTGTATAAAGTCAGTCTTAGGCAGTTTCTTAGAGAAGAAACCGCACGGAAGCAGTGGTTTCACAGGGCCCGCGCACTGGAACAACAAGACGTCCACTCCAGACTCTGAAGCGTCGACCTCCAGGGTGAAAGGAAGGGTGGGATTTGGGTGGGACAATATCGGAACTTTGGCAAAAGCCGACTTCAAGTCCTCAAATGCCTGCAAGGCCTCAGGTAACCAGTCTGAAGGATTAGCTCCCTTCTGAATCATGTCCATGAGAGGTTTGACTATGGTGGAGAAGATTCAAATGAATTTCCTGTAGTAATTCATGAAGCCGAGGAACCTCTCTATGGACTTTAGTTCCACTGGAAGTGGCCACTGTAATACGACAGACAGTTTTTGCGGATCCATGACTAGGCCAGAGGAAGAAATAACGTATCCTAGGAATGTCACCTGGGATTTGTGAAATTCACACTTTTCTAGCTTGCAGAACAACTTGCTCTCTCTCATCTGCTCTATGATGGATGAGTATATCGTCCAAACATACTACGACACAACTCTGTAGTAGGTCTCTCATCTCAAAACATCATTAATGAATACCTGGAAGAGAGCAAGAGCATTGCACAATCTGAAAGGCATCACCAATTATTCATAGTGCCCGCTCCGGGTGTTAAACGCTGTCTTCCACTCATTGCCTTCCTTTATTCATACCAAATTGTACGCAGCCCTCAAGTCAAGTTTGTGAAAACAGTCTAACCTTTGATATGATCAAATAGCTCTGTGATCAACGGAATCAGATAAACATTCTTCACTTTATTCAAGCCTCTTAAGTCAGTGCAAGGTCTGAGTTCCCCATCTTTTTTCTTAACAAAAATGAAACCTGTGCCCGCAGGTGAGAAAGACTTCCGGATAATGCCCCTGGCTAAGGCATCAGCCACATACTCCTCCATGGCCTTGCTCTCCTCCACCGACAAGGGATACACTCGGCTTCTAGGAGGTCTGGCCCCTGGTACCACATCAATAGTACAATCGTACGGCCTGTGTAGCGGTAACATACTGGCCTCTACCTTATTAAATACCTCTTTGTAGGACTGGTACTCAGCATTTAACGAGGTAGAGGTACACAATATACTAGTAGGCTGCAGGAGGCAAGATTTCGTACAATGAGAGGGCCACTACAGGATATTGCAAGTCCGCCAATCAATTCTTGGGTTGCTAGTCTGCAGCCAGGGAAAGTCCAGGATGATGGCATGATGGGGAGAATGTATCACTTGGAATTGTTGTGTATCCACATGGAGTGCCCATACTCTTAGAGACAAGGGGTGAGTCTCATGAGTAATGTGTTCTGGCTGTAGGGGTCTGCCGTCAATGGCTTCAATAACCAACAGGGCGGAGTGAGGCAGCAAAGGGATAGCGTGTTTGGCCACGAAGTCTGCATCAATGAAAACCCCGTGGCCCCAGAGCCACCATAAAAGACTCGGCCCAAGATAGTACAACTTCAAGAATAGATTTCTCCTAAAGTCTCTCTGGAGACTGTGAAATTCCACCCAGGGTCTGTTCCCTACAGGACCCTAGATGCGAGTGTTTCCCGGCTGGATACGGTAAGCATGCAACATGACCCGGCTCCCCACAGTATAAGAAAAGACCCCTCCTCCCCTGCTCCTAGCCCTCTCCTCCACTGACGGGCATGTGAAGCCTAGCTGCATCAGTTCCCCCTGGCTGGGTCAGAACTAGGAGGTATGGGTGGTGAGGGAGGACAGGGTGGGCATAAGAAGTTAGGTGCCAACCGAGAAACATCCAGTGTTCGGAGGAGGAGATGGCGTAGAATGCGAGAGGGTTGGTGCGTCCGTATGGCCCGAGTAATGGACGTCAGAGTGGGTGATGTGTGGTAAAGCCGAGGAGAGAGGTTGATGTATGGAGATGAGAGGTCCGTGCGTATATGACAGATGCCGGTCAAACAGAGCAAGGAAGGTAGAGACGCTCCGGAAAGATATGCTATGTGTTGGTGCCCGCAATGAAAGGCTATATGCAATGAAGGAGGTGGCTGTCTGCGGGGTGTGGAGGAGTCTAGAGTGCAAGGAAAAGTGGCCGTGGAAGACAAAGGATTATTCTGAGGCTACTCCAATGCCAAAGAGTGGCGCAAATGAGTAAATGAGCAGAGTGGGTAAGATTTGGACTGACACTGGAGGTGGATTTACTCATGGCAGTGGAGAGAGAAGGCGCTGCCACGATTCCTGCAACAGGGCAGGGGCCCAGTTTAGGACGCTGTGCTGATCTATTAAAGGATGGACTTGGGGACAAGACAGAGTCCTAGTGGTGTAGTGGAACTGATTGGCGATAGAGACTGGCTGCCCCAGAAAAGCTGTGCTCTCACAAAGGACTGGAGGAGAAGAGACAAAGCTGTAACGCTGGGGAATAAATAAGAAGGTCCTTACAGACTAAGGTACTGTGCAAACAAAACCTGTATATGCTTTCCATATGATAAAAATTGGAATAGACTTTACATTAGAACAAGGAATATAGTACAGTGCCCTTGGTGAATATTTTGGGGACCAAGTGGGGAAGGCTCTGTAGATTGCATAAGACTGGATCTTGGCTGTTAGATATACCAATTCCTCTAATAAGATACTAATTGGAGATGTATGGACTGTTTTAAAAAACCAAAACAGTGGGATGAAAATCTATATATATATATAAGATGAAGTAACAGAGTTCATTCTGTTGATTTTGATAATTGGTTAAATAATTTGCCAGACCTATATATACAGGCTAGCAGAGGGGCATAGAAAAAATAAATGAAAATGTCATCTAAGAAGGCACAAGAGACTAAAAAAGATAAGAAAAAGGAGGAAGGAAAGAAGAGAGATATGAAAGCAGGGGATAAGAACAATGCCTTAAAGGTACCTGAGATGTTTTCACCACGTGCTAGCACTAAAGATGAGTTGAAAATTAATGCCTTTATGTTAGACTGCACGTCAGTGACAGATATTGGTTCAGAGAGCCTTGTCTCAGATAGATACTCATTATATGTAATGGGACCCCATATAATAACCCAACAAAAAATTGCAAGAATGTCTTGATCTGCAATTTTCAAAAATTAAAGATGAATTAGAAGTTCAGTTCTCAAAATATAAGGAGGAGATTAAAATGCTGAGTGAGCGGGTCAGGATCATTGAAGAAAAGATGGAAAGATTGGATTTCACTATTAACACTATGAAGGACCAAATTGTGGGGTTGGAAAACAGAATTGAACTAAAGGATCTCAAATTGATAGAACTAGAGGACCGATCACACTAAAAATAATCTAAGAATACGGATATATCCGAACAGGTGGAGCAGGATAAACTGATGAATATTTGAATGACCTTTTCAAAGAAATGGACATTCAGGAAGCAAAATCAGGATGCATAGTTATTATGGCTATCACGGTGCCCGTGATTGCTCGCCCTTGCTGTCAGTCAGGTGTGTGTATGCATCATTGGCTGCATGTTTTACGCCCGCCTAGCACTGCCTATTTAAACCAGCCTGAGGCACCCTTTGGTTTCCCTTTCATGGCGTTTCTCTACCTGCAGTCACCTGTATGATGTATCCTTGGGCATGTGATCTTCTACCAGTGTCAGCGTTCACCACTGTCAGAGCTGCTGCTGTTTGGTTCCTGTCCTCGTTCCAGATCCGGTGGTCTGTTGTTCCTGATCCTGCTTCTGCTCCGGTCCAGGCGTTGTTCCAGCATCCGTTCCTGACCCGGTTGGCCATCCTGCTGTTCCTGCGGTTGCCCTGGAGGGCAACCTGTTCCTGTACTGTATCCTGATTCACTGCGTCTGGCTGCCTGTCGCCTGGGCGGCATTTTCATCCTGGGCGTTCCATTTGCTCCAGTACACGGTACTGGTTTACTCTATGTTACCGGTTGCTGATCCCACTGCATAGAACCGGTTGGGCGTTCCATTTGCTCCAGTACGTGGTACTGGTTTACTCCATGTTACTGGTTGCTGTTCCCAGTGCATAGAACCGGTTGAGCTTTCCATTTGCTCCAGTACGCGGTACTGGTTTACTCCATGTTACCGGTTGCTGATCCCAGGGCATAGAACCGGTTGGGCGTTCCATCTGCTCCAGTACGCGGTACTGGTTTACTCCATGTTACCGGTTGCTGATCCCAGGGCATAGAACCGGTTGGGTGTTCCATTTGATCCAGTACGCAGTACTGGTTTACTCCACTTATACCGGTTGTTGATCCCATTGCATAGAACCGGTTGGGCGTTCCATTTGATCCAGTACGCTGTACTGGTTTACTCCACTTATACCGGTTGTTGATCCCATTGCATAGAACCGGTTGGGCGTTTCATTTTCTCCAGTACGCGGTACTGGTTTACTCCATGTTACCGGTTGCTGATCCCAGGGCATAGAACCGGTTGGGCGTTCCACTTGATCCAGTACGCGGTACTGGTTTACTCTACTTATACCGGTTGTTGATCCCATTGCATAGAACCGGTTGGGCGTTCCATTTGCTCCAGTACGAGGTACTGGTTAACTCCATGTTACCGGTTACTGATTCCAGTACATAGAACCGGTTGGGTGTTCCATTTGATCCAGCACGCGGTACTGGTTTACTCCACTTATACCGGTTGCTGATCCCAGTGCATAGTACCGGTTGGGCTTTCCATTTGTTCCAGTGCGCGGAACTGGTTTACTCCATAGACCAGTTGCTGATTCCGTTACATAGAGCCGGTTGGGCGTTCCGTTGCTCCAGTACATGGTACTGGTTTACTCCATTCACCGGTCGTAGACTCTGTTGCATAGAACCGGTTGGACTATTTCACTATCCTCATATTTCTGCAGGCTGCCTTGCCCGGTATAATGGCAGGGCCAGGAGAGCCTATTTACAGTCCGTTGTAACATCTTACTGGCTGCCCTGCCCGGTATATTGGCAGGGCCGGTAGAGCCTATTTACATCCTGTTGTACCATCTTACTGGCTGCCTTGCCCGGTATATTGGTAGGGCCAGTAGAGCCTATTACATCCTGTTGTACCCTCTTACTGGCTGCCTTGCCCGGTATATTGGCAAGGCCGTATCTTGCTACTACTGTTTGCACCCAGATTGTGTATTGATATATTTGTATGTACTGACCTGTGGGGTTCCCATTAAACTTTTCAATAAAGTTTGATTTTTATCTTACTCTGTGTCTGAGAATCATAACAAACCCTGACAAGGGCCCACCGGGTATTCAAGTCGATTAAGGTCCCAGAGAGCAAGCCTAGAGATGTGATAGTGAGATTAATAAATTTTGATGTCCGCCAAAAGATAATGTACGCTGGATCCACTTTTAAGTCAGTAAAACTGAGGTTTGGGAATTTGATATTCTTACAAGATCTGTCTGTTATGACAAGGCAAAAAAGAAGATCAATTAAGGGAACGTAAAATTAAATATAGATGGGGATTTCCCTTTAAGCTTCTTATATCATATGGAGGAGAGGTGTAGGTGTTGGATAATATTAAGAAAGCCCAGGATTAGCTAAAGCAGCACCCAGTGGGATAAGGGGGAGGAGAGTGTGTATATATCTATATATATGTGGGTATATTTATATATATATATATATATATATATATATATTTATTTATTTATTTATTTATTTTTTTATAAGAATTGGTATAGAGGGGAAGTACATAGATGGGGCACTACATAAAAGTAAGGAGAGGGTAGAATAGTATTAGTGCACATGTTATATAAATGGATAATTAGTATTAGTGGACACTTAAAGATTTTTTTAAGGTAGTTAGACTGAGAGGGAGTAGTGTGGGGAAAGGGAGGTGGTAGATGCCCAGGAATAGGATTCTATTAATTAAAATTAAATTTTTAATATATATAGGATTAGGTGTTGATGGGATAGTAGATTACTCTTAAAATAGTAGATTGAGATAGTTGGAAAGAGGAGGGTAAACCATATATGAGAATAGGATATAACTTAAATAAATAAATAAGTAGAGACACAAAGGGTGAATAGTTTTTTTCTTCTCTCTCTCGTCCAAGAGACAAAGTATCGGGGGAATAAGGGCCTACATCAGGTAAATTTGGAAGTGCGTAGCAGGGGAGAGTAACATATTCTCTACCTATAGGGTTTTGGGGTGTCAGGGAGGGAAGACACTCGGAGTATGGGATCTGAGGGGGAGGCTATGCGATGGGCTGGTATGGGTGGTAGGGGAGGAGTTAGAGTTAGTCTCCTCGCCTTGGTATGTCTGTATTGTTGTTTATTGTGAGACCAGTTGTTCAGGAGGATCATTTGGTACTCTTCGTATAGAGCAAGAGATGGGGATGGTTAAATGATTACATTTATGTAAATTAATGTACAGGGTCTAAATTTTCCACAGAAATGGGTGGTTTTGGTGGACTTAAAAGTAGATGTATTTTTATCCAAGAGACCCACTGGCTTACATCCACCAAGGCTTTAATGCAATCTAAATATATTAGTTCAATGTAGGTGGCATCATCCAATATAAAAAAAAGTAAATAGGGTGGCTATTCTTTTTCGTAGGGGGGTGCAGGTAGAAGTAATACATCAAACGAGGGATGTGGATGCCAGATATGTTGTATTGGTATGTAAGATGCAAGGAGAACATTATACTTTGGTTAATTTGTATGCCCCGAATGTAAAACCAATGGTGTTTGTAAAAGGGCTATATGCAGATATAATACCATTTAAAACGGGAAGACTGGTGATGGCCGTGGATTATAATTGTACCATTGATCCCAAGCTGGATAAAAAGTTAAGGAGGGGTAAAAGTTTAGATAAGAAAATAATTAGAACATCTAAAGAGTTTACTAAATTTTTCAAGACAAATGGCCTATTTGACATACGAAGGTTGGTTCACCCATATGATAAAGATTATATGTATTTTTCGATCCCACATTGCTCATATACGAGAATAAATTAGTTGCTGGGAGATTTCTGTAGTTTAAAAGGTGGGGAAAATTATAATAAGACAGGTGTTATGGACAGATCATAATGCTCTTATATGGGAGGTAAACGGAGGCAATATAGATAGTTCCAGGAACGACAGTAGAATTAATGAAGATATACTTTATGATAAGGATACTTTAGAGTTGATTAGACAAGAGGCAGACTCCTATTTTGGGATTAATTGGAGTAGCATAGAATCGCTGCCTATTACATGGGCTGCATATAAGACATATATAAGAGGCATTTTTATTAAGTGTAGTGCTGAAACTCGAAAAGGGGGTATTGGTCTTCCTTGAATATAAAACTATAAAAAGTAAGCCTAGATAATAAATTTCACCACAAAAAAGGTATCAGAGAATAGATTATTAGATTATTATTTATGTATATGAATTACAGTCCATAAATAAGAGAATTAAAGACAAAAATTGTACTATCAAGATAACAGAGCAGATAAGATCCTATCAAGTAAACTTAAAAAAAAACAGTTATAAATCGGATCTATAGGATTGTAGATCAGCAAGGAATATACATGTCCCCAGAGGGAATTGGAAACATTTTTAACAAATTTTATCAGTCTTTATATAGTATACCTCGGGGGAAAAAGACTTATCTAAGGAACAATGTGAAAAACTGAATCGCCCATTAACAGATAATGAAGTACAGGAGGCGATAGTGAGATTGAAGAAAATAAAACACCGGGGCCAGATGGGTTCAATGATTTGTTCTATAGGAGTTTGAAAATTAATGTTTCCAAATATCTGGCTATGTTGTTCAATAGATTAAGTGAAGAAAAGCAGTGCCCAGCAGAATTATTACAGGCAAATATCATCCCCATACTTAAAGAAGGTAAAGGTCCCACAGCAGTTGGCAATTATAGATCGATATCACTGATCAATAAAGACATGAAATATGGGCCATGGGCCAGGAAGACTGAAGCAGGTCATCCCAGACATAATAAATAGTGACCAGATAGGTTTTTGTACCTGATCGGACATCTTACAGCAATTGGAGGTGAATAATAGATATCTTGGATCACTCCAATAGGAATAAGACAGCATTGTTGGTAATGGTGTTGGATGCTCAGAAGGCGTTCGACTTCATGCTTCAGGGGATGAATGCGCTCGGAATACACGGTTCTTTTTAAGACGCGGTCAAAGACATATATAGCAATCCAGTGGCGAGAACCATTGGTCAAAATGTTAAGGCAGATTGGTTTCATTTGAAGAACGGTACCCGTTAGGGGTGCCCCTTATCACCATTACTAAATATTATGACCAGGGAAATTCTTGCAATTGCCATAAGGGATAATCCTAAAATAAAGAGATATAAAATATGCAAAGAAGAGGTTAAAATCACACAGTATGCGGATGATGTTCTCCTGACTATTAAAGATTCTGTAAAAGCAATGGATGAGCTAATGAAGGAAATTGGGCAATATGCAGAGCTTTCAAATTATAAATTGAATGAAGGAAAAACAATAATAATGCTGGTGCATGTGGCTGTAAAGACACAAAGTTTAAAGATAAATATAAATTTAGATGGGCAACGGAAGGAATAGAATATTTAGGTTTGAGAGTAGTGACGGAGGTTAGGGATATACTGGAGAAGAATTTTATGAGTTTGCTAAAACTAATACATTGGTAAAGCAGTTTGGGGGTGGACCTTTCATGGATGTGTAGGATTAATTCTGTTAGGACCTATTTGCTACCTAAATGGGCATATCTTTTTAGATATTTGCCTATGGCAATCCCAGATGTATGGCTGACTCTTTTACAGACCACCTTGAATAACTATATCGGGAGGGGTAAAAAAAAAAACACTGAATATGAAGTTATTAATACAATCGGGGGATAGGGGGAGTAGTGGCATACCCAGATGTAAAAAAGATTTATGAGGCGAATATAATGTTTCATAATTATATGATGCAAATGGATAAGGTAAGAGAGGAAAGGTGGTATAAATTGGAGGTGGAAATGACAGGGATAGACAAATTGAACTATGCTATCTGGGATAGCGACGTAGTAAAATTAGGAGATAGAGGCATAAAGGAAAATTACATTTTGGGCAGCATTATGAAAGTCTGGAGGAAAATTAGAAAGAAAATAGGAATTTGCGGGAAAATATTAAATTCATGTGATATAGGAATAATAGAATTTTATGTAAAAGATTTATATCTCCATGAATGGAGATGGCATGGAATTAATAATATTTCACAATTATTTATAGATGGAGAAATAAAAACATATGGTCAATTAAAATTAAAATTAAAATTTGGATTACCTGTTAAAGAGATTTTCAACTTTCTTCGGGTAAAGAGTTTTGAACAGAGTAGAGTTGGGGTAGACATTGACCTGAGTAAATTTTATAATGGGACAGTGATACCTAGAGCTACGGCTAGATGTTTGGAAATATTAAAAAGGAGGTATGAATCAGAGGTTATTCCAGCTATTGATAAGTGGAACGAAGGTTTGGATCTAAATATTGAAAAGAAAGAGTGGTTTAAAGCACTGAAAAGAATGAAAAATAAGGTTCAATGTCTGAATATATATATGAAAATCAAATTGGCAAAAATGTATATATTTCTAACAGGGTAATGTTGGCATTGTGGGAAGGAGGATGGAGATTTTAAGCATATGTGGTAGAAATGCCAATATGTTTTAGAAATATGGGAACAAGTGTTCAGAAAATTGAATCAAGTGTTGGACAATAATATCTTTTGGAAACCATAAAATGCCCTATTATATTTGAATTGGCCAGATATTAAGAGAGATTAATCATTTTTCTTATTCATGTTTTTGCGGCAGTTAAAATACTATTGGCCAAGAACTGGAAAACTAGAATAGGGCAGCCTTGGATAGATATTAAAAATCAGGTCCTATTCCAGTTGAATATGGAAAGGGGTCTTAAATGGTTAAATCCTACGGCTTATATAAATAGCCAGTTCAGTGGTAAATGGATAAGAAAATTAGAGTATATGTGATCAATCTCATTCAGGTTAGAGATAGGAAAGAGTTAGAGGCATAGGATTCTCTTTGGGGCAACTTAACGACCCTCGAAGGTCATAGCTCGTCATGGGTTGTTTTGACTTAACGACCCTCTTGGGTACAATCTATATGGAAGTGATGGATTGCACCTAAATGGTAGAGGAGCCTCTGTGTGGTAGGGGAGAGAATTCTAAGAAGCTTGGAGGAGCTTTTAAACTAGGAAAGGGGGGAGGGTATAGATAGCAAAAATGGGGTAGACAGAGCAGATAGGAACCGGGTCCAAGTAAATCACCAGGGGGGTGGAGAAAGGGTGGGTATAAATTTAGTCAATAGGGAGGAGCTCCTAGTAAATGAAGGTGAAGAAAAAAGGCATGTAGGGATTAATATATGTAAAGACTTCAAAATTAATTGTATGCTAGCAAATGCAAGAAGTATGGCAGATAAAATAGGAGAACTAGAATTGCTGGTGGTTAATGAGCAATTGGACATAATTGGAATAACAGAAACATAATGGAATGATGCACATGACTGGGCTGTAAATATAGAGAGCTATTCCCTGTTTAGAAGAGACAGGATTAATAGAAAAGGTGGAGGTGTGTGCTTATATTTGAAAGCAGAGCTAAATCCAGTTTTGCTGGGTGATATTAACGAGGAAACTGGCCAAATTGTGGAGTCCATGTGGGTAGAAATTGAGACTAAATGTGGTGTAAAAGGTAAAGAAAAGGTGTTGGTAGGCATATGCTACAAACCACCAAATACTGATGACAATGTTGAGGCCCTATGGCAAATGAGGAAAGCTGCCCAGCTTGGGCATACTATAATTATGGGAGATTTTAATTATCCAGATATCAACTGGAAAAATGAGACCTATCAGAGTGCTAAGGGAGGCAGGTTAACTAATAACACAGAAATGGTATCCAGTATTAAGGTAAGAGAACATTTGGGAAACAGTGATCACAGCATGGTTACATTTGAGAATAGTCTGGCAAAGAAAAATTGTATAGGTTCAACCAAAACTCTTAATTTTAAAAAAGCTAACTTCAAATTGTTAAGGGCTTCAATGCAACACATAGACTGGGATATTTTATTTAAAGGCAAAAATACTGAGGAAAAATGGTCAGAATTCAAATTTAGGTTGCAGAAATGTACCCAACAGTATATACCAATGGGGAACAAATGCAAAAGAAGTAAGTCACAGCCAATGTGGTTAACTGCACATGTAAAGAAGGAATTGGCAAGGGAAAAAAAATGCATTAAAATTATTTAAGTCTGAAGGAACTGAACAATCTTTCTTAAAATAGAGGGAGTGCAACAAAGATTGCAAAAAGTCAATTAGGGTAGCAAAAACAGATAATGAAACTCGAATTGCAAGGGAAAACAAAACTAATCCAATTAAGACCAACAAAGCACCGTGTCCTGATGGTATACATCCAAGGGTTCTTCAGGAATTTAGTGCAGTGTTAGCAAAACCCCTATATTTACTCTATAAAGATTCTATCACCACAGGCTCAGTGCCACAGGATTGGCGAAGAGCTAACATAGTGCCTCTATTTAAGAAGGGAACTAACACAGAACCTGGGAATTATAGACCTGTGAGTTTGACCTCTGTAGTGGGAAAACTGCTAGAAGGGATAATAAGGGACTATATTCAGGATTACAACACAAAAAATAAAATCATTAGCACGAATCAACATGGTTTTATGAAGAACAGTTCAGCTTCTATGAGGAAGTAAACAGCAACCTTGACAATTGCAAGGCAGTAGATGTAGTATATCTAGACTCTGCAAAGGCATTTGATACAGTGCCACACAGAAGGCTGTTGCATAAAATAAGGAAATTGGGGCTAAGAGATAACCTTTGCAATTGGATACAAACGTGGTTGAAGGATAGGAAACAGTATGTGGTTGTAAATGGAAAATTTGCCAGTACAGTTAAAGAGTTAAAGCTGGAGTACCTCAGGTTTCAGTATTAGGTCTGCTGCTTTTTAACATGTTTATAAATGACCTGGAAATAGATATAGAAAGCAAAATATCAATATTTGCAGATGATACTAAATTATGCAAGGTCATTAATTCAGAACAGGATATTTTCTCTCTACAGAGGGACTTTCATACAATGTCAGATTGGGCAATCAAATGGAATATGAAGTTTAATGGGCACGTGTCAAGTCATGCATTTGGGAGGAAACAATCCAAAGGTTACTTATGAACTTAATGGAATCATTTTAGGAGACTCATTGCTAGAAAAAGACCTGGGCATCCTTACCAACTACAAACTTGGAAACAGTGACCAGTGTCAAACAGCAGTAGCAAAGGCAAACAAAATCCTGTCTTGCATAAAAAGAGGTATTGAAGCAAGAGTGGATAACATTATTTTGCCATTATACAAATCATTGGGTACAGCGAAGAGCAACTAAATTAATTAAGGGAATGGAGTACTTGACATATGAGGAATGACTAGACAAACTTGGTTTATTTACTCTAGAGAAAAGATGAGTAAGAGGAGACCTTATCACATTGTACAAGTATATGAGAGATCAATACAAGGATCTCTGAGGTGAGCTATTTATTCCAAGGCCTGATCAGGTGACCAGGGGACACCCCTTGATATTAGAGGAAAGGAGGTTTAAACTTCAGCAGAAGAAGGGTTTTTTTATGGTAAGGTCTGTTAAATTGTGGAATACATTGCCCAAGGAGGTGGTTATGGCAGATACAATGGATACATTTAAGAGAAGATTAGATACATTTCTTTCAAATGGGAACATACAGAGTTATACTGTTTATCAGTAGGTAGATCAGGAAGGTCTGATAAAGACTAACTTAATTGGCAGCAGGAAAGCTATAAAATTCTCAGTTACTGGGGTATGAGGAGAAGGTTGAACTTGATGGACTTGTGTCTTTATTCAACCTAATTTACTATGTGTTACATATCTGCCACATTGTACTTTTTTTATTACTTGATATCATCCTGAATATGTGCCAGTGTCACTTAAGCAAGAAAGTGTTGTGGGCAAAGGACAAATGCATTCTGCATGCTAACACATTTTTCAAGCCATATTTTGCGTAGGACTCACAACTTTGACTTTCAGCCACTTATTTCTAAACTTCAGCCCTCAGAAGAAGTAATATTTTATTTAGAAAATGTTTTACCAGGAAGAATACATTGAGATTTCTCTCATTTTCAAGTATGTCCTGGACAGTTTTCAGTAGAGAGTTGCATATTTACACAAATTGAGAAACATTATATATTACATGTTATTAAATATACATATAAATATACATATGGAAATTTTAAAATTATAAACAGTTACACTCTGTTTTTAGATATAGAGAAGCATTTACTTTTAAGGATTTTAGACTGGGAGCATATTTGATTATTTCAGGCAGATTGTTCCAGGCCTTTGGCGCTCTGAAGAAGAAGGCAGATCTTCCTGCTTCTTTCTTGTATTGTGGTACACGTAGCGAGTTGTTTGAGGTGGAGCGGAGGTTATACTTAGTATGGAGAGCAGGAGTGAGTAAACTGCTCAGGTAGTGTGGTCGTTTTCCAGAGAAGTGGTTGTGTACTAAGCAAGAAAGGTGAAGGGCACGTCTAGATTTGAGTGTTAACCAATTTAGTTCTTTTAACATATCACAGCGATGAGTAGTGTAATTACATTGGAGGCTAAAGTGGCATATTGAATTATACAGGGTGTCAAGTTTACTCAGATGGATTTCTGGCTCTTGGAGCATAAACTACGTCACCATAGTCTATGACAGGCAGCAACATCTGTTGCACAATTCGTTTTCTAACCAGGGGACTTAAACATAATCTGTGTCTAAAAAGAGTACTGCTTTTGTGATAAAGCTTGGAGGTTAACTTGTCAACATGATGTCCAAAAGTGAGGTTGGGGTCAAGCCATATACCAAGATATTTGTAGGAGTCCACTGGGGCCAATATACGATTAGACTCCGTTACAATGGATAGGTGGGTATTGCTGAGATTATGCAGTTTGTGCTTTGTGCCAAATATCATTGTGACAGTTTTTTCTGTGTTTAAGAACAATTTGTAACTTGCTATCCATCTTTCAACCTCATACAAATCATGTTGTAATACGGCCTCAAGGTGTGATATGTTTGGGTTTTTAGTACAGAGAATGGTGTCATCTGCATACATGTATACTGAAGATGATTTGCAAACCTTGGGCAGATCATTTATAAAAAGAGAAAATAGAAGAGGGCCATGAATGGAGCCTTGTGGAACTCCACTTGTTACTTTGAGAAGAAGGGAGTCATTGCCAGCAACTGACACATACTGCATTCTGTCTGATAAATAGGATCAGAACCAGTTTAGAGAATTATTACCCAGTCCTGATCTTTGGAGTTTATTTATAAGAATATTATGGTTTACTGTGTCTAAAGCCTTGGCAAAATCTAGGAAAATGGCTCCTGTGAGGTCACCATTTTCCATGCCCGTCTGGGTAATGTTGGTTACTTTTAGGAGGGCCGTGACTGTTGAGTGATTTGGTTGAAAGCCTGATTGAAGTGGGGTGAAAAAACTGGTCTTTTGGTAATATTTATTTAGTTGCACATGTACACATTTCTCTAGGATTTTGGATAAAGGTCTGGAGTTGGGATATTGGTCTGTAGTTTGATACTACATTTTTATCCCCACTTTTGTGGATAGGCACAACTCTAGCCACCTTCCAGGATTTGGAATTGTACCCTGTTGCCAAAGAGGTATTAATTAAAAATGCAATTGGTTTGGCCATTACCATAGCACTGTGCTTTAATAACATTGCTGGTAGTTTGACGGGGCTAGATTGGCATTTCATTTTTGGATTGAGGAGGTGATCGTATATTTCGCTTTCATTTACTGGCATGAAATTGAATTCATTTTCAGAATTGGACCAGGCAGAAGGTGCCAATGAATGTTCTGTAAATGGCTGAACTTCCGAGTTATCTTTGTTTTGTGTAATCAGGGTGGTGGCACATCCAACAAAGTAGCTGTTAAATGCATTGGCTATGGCTATGGGGCACTGTATTGTTTCATTATCTACAATTATAGTTGATGGGTGAGTATGATTAGGAGGGTTATAGAGGTTTTTAATAACCTTCCAAAAGTTGGCTGGCTTTGAAATGTTACTGTTTAAGTTGTCAGTAAAATATTGTGCTTTTGCTAATTTTGTTTGTTTTGTACGTGTATTCCTTAATTGTCTGTATGCAGTGTGATCATATGAGGAGCCAGTTTGTTTAAATTTTGTCCATAAGGCATCTCTGAGACTGTATAATTGAATCAAGTCAGCTGAGACCCAGGGTAGATGTGCCCCCCCTAACTCTGACCTTCCTTAGTGGGGCATGTGTATTACAGACCTGTAAGAATTCAGAGTTAAAGAATTCTATCACTGAGTCTAGGTCTGTTATCAGCTGTATTCTCTGCCATGAGAAATTTCTTAAATCATTTAGGAAGGACTGAAGATTAAAATTTCTAAATGATCTCGTGAGTATGACTTTGGAACATGACTTGACTGGTTTTATTTTGTGGACACAGTAAACTATGGAGTGATCGCTAAACACATTTGCTAGTACACCTGAATCTTGGATTCTGCTTGTGCAGGATGAAAGGATCCAGTCTAGCAGAGTATGGTTGGATGTTTTAAGATTTATGCGAGTAGGGGAGGATATTAGTTGTGATAAGTTCAATGTTTTAAATAATGAACAAAATTTTTCATTCCTGGAGTCTAGCCAATTAATATTAAAGTCTCCAAGAACCATCAGCTCGCTTTTCTTGTTTTGAGTGGCAACCTCCTTAACCCCTAGAGTGCCAGATGGGTACAATGTATGAGTGAGCACAGCTGTACCTGCTGTGCCACGCTCGTACATTTGACAGCTAAAATGCGGTCACTGCTTAAGCCGGTATAACCGGCTGGCAGTGGCTGCATTTCAGCTGAAATGCAGCCTGGCACTCTTGGGAGGACATGAGGATTACTCCTCATGTCCTCCCAGGTATTGATCTCCCAGCTGATCGCGCTGGGAGATCAATATCGCCAAGGGAGAAGCTCTGAGAAACAGAGCTTCTCCCTCCGCCGCCCTCCTACCCCGAACTTCCGGGTAGGAGTGGGCGGGACCGGAGGAAACCTCCTAACGTCATCGGTGACATGACAGGAAGTTTCCCTTAGCTGATTCACTCCTACAGGTGGTAGGAGTGAAAGGCAGGAGAGCTGGGAGATCAGTTACTTGGGGGACACCAGGAGGGGTCCTGATGTCCCCCACGAGGTCTGAATACATAAAAAAAAAATAAAAATAAAAAAAAAACAATACTAACCCTGTGAGTGCCGCAGTGGTCCCCAGCACATTGCTTTGCAATGTGCTGGAGACCCTTGTAGCACTCACAGGGTCATTTCTTTGGGGTTTTTTTTTTTTTTTTTTGAAAGACCTCATTGGGGGGATCAGGGGGGATCCTGATGCCCCTCAATGAGGTCTATTATTAAAAAAAAAACATTTTTTTTTAACCCTGTGTGTGCCACAGGGGGGGGTCCAATGCACCCCCCCCTCCTGTGGCACACACAGGGCTTCTATCATTACTTTGTTACTAGAGATTGTTGGGGGGCCATCAGGATTGGTCCTGATGGCCCTCCAACAAGCTCTGATTACTAAATAATGATAAAAAAAAAAATTAACCCTCTGAGTGCCAGAAGGGTCCAATGCATTGCTTTGCAATGCGCTGGAGCCCCCTTTGGCACTCACAGGGACATTTATTTTGATTCCTTTTTTTTTTTTTTTTTAAGACCTCATTGGGGGGAATCAAAGGGGTCCTGATACCCACCAATGAGGTCCATAATAAAAAAAAGTAAAGAAAAAAAAATTAACCCTGTGTGTGCCACAAGGGGGGCCAATGCAGCCCCCCTTCTGCGGCGCACACACAGGGCATTTATCATTACTTCGTTATCAGAGATTGTTGGGGGGCCATCATGATTGGTCCTGATGGCCCCCCAACAAGCTCTGATTACCAAGTAATGATAAAAAAAAAAATTAACCCTCTGAGTGCCACAAGGATCCAATGCATTGCTTTGCAATGCGCTGGAGACCCCTGTGGCACTCTCAGGGTCCCCTGTTTGTGGACATATATATATTTTTTTTTACTAAGACCTCATTGGGGAGGGATCAGGGGGTCCTTATGCCCCTCAATGAGGTATATAATAAAAAAAAAAATTAAAACACAAATTAACCCTGTGTGTGCCACTAGGAGGGGAGTTCAATGCCGACCCCCTTCCTGTGGCACACACAGGACTTTTTATCAACACTGGTAGTCACAGATCTCCCATACACACTATCAAACACTGCCCCACCATCCTTGCTCCTCTGCTCATACCCACACACACTGCCTAATCCCTCACCCTCCCACATACTTTGTTACACTTGTAGTCACAGGTCCGCACGTACACCGGCTGACGCCCTAGCTTCTTTCATCTGTTAGCCATAAAATCACACATACACTGTTTGCTTTACCATTTCTGTTTCACTGGTAGCTACGCTCCTGTAGCGTAAATTGGTATGTCAACCCACAGCAGTGGGGTACCATTTTTCTTAGGCTGGCAAGAAGTCCTCCTAGGAAATCCCACGCCATTGAACCATTTTAGTATCTTTGAAGTGACTGATGTGTAAAACAAATTTTTTTTTTCCTGTAGCACCACATTCTGGAAATAGTTGTGCCAACTAACTTAGGGGTAAAAAGGCAAGTGACCCCTCATTAGATGCGGCAGGTTGTCTTCTTTCCAAAATGGTATGGTTTATCTACCTTTTCTTCAATTCTGAAGGTGTTATAGTCATTTTCGTACAGGCAAGTCAGGTTTGAGAAAATGTTAGAAACATCAGAGGTTGTAGTAGGTGTAGTTTTCTACTTCTAGCACCCCCTAAGGTAGTTCAACTCATACCAATGGGGTGTCATTTGACTCCTAAGAGCACAACAAATGCAGTTGAAAATTCCATGGTTTTCACAGCGCTCCATACATTTGAAGGGGCAGAAATGTAAAAAAATGCAATTTTTTTCCTATATCACCTCCTTCTGGAAACATTTATGCACACCAGTATTGGGGTAAGAAGGCAAGTGACCCCTCATTGGATGCGGCAGGTTGTCTTCTTTCCAAAATGGTATGGTTTATCTACCTTTTCTTGAATTCTGAATGTGTTATAGCCATTTTTGTACAGGCAAGTCACATTTGAGAAAATGTTAGAAACATCAGAGGTTGTAGTAGGTGTAGTTTTCTACTTCTAGCACCCCCTAAGGTAGGTCAACTCATATCAATGGGGTGTCGTTTGACTCCTAAGAGCACTAGCTAATGAATGCAGTTGAAAATTCCATGGTTTTTACAAAGTTCCATACATTTGAAGGGGCAGAAATGTAAGAAAATGCCTTTTTTTTCACTAGCGCCACCTCCTGGAAGCATTTGTGCATACCAGCCTTTGGGTAAGAAGGCACGTGACCCCTCATTAGATGCGGAAGGATGTTTTCTTTCCAAAATGGCATTGTTTCTCTACCTTTTCTGCATATCTATTATGGTTATAACCATTTTAGTGCAAGCAGATAATTTCAAAAACAAAAGTGTCAGGTTTACGTACGTGTTCCTAGCACCCACATATTGTATGTTAACCCACACAAATAGGCTACCATTTTTCTCATGTTGGTAGCAGGTACTGAATACAGCAGGAAATGTTATGGTTTTCAAAGATTTTAGTATCTTTGAAGTGGTGGAAATGTAAAAAAACATGTATTTATTCCCATAGCGCCACCTTTTGGAAATATCTGTGCACTTCAGCCCAGGGGGTAGAAAGGCAAGTGACCCCTCAATTGATGCGGGAGAATGTCTACTTTCCAAAATGGTATACCTTTTATACCTTTCCTTCATGTCTCTAACAGTTATGGACATTTTAGTACAAGCCGCCATTTTCGAAGAAGCAAACAGGTAGGTGTAGTGATGTGCTTCTGGCACCCCTAAGGTAGGTCGACTCATTCCAGTGGGGTGTCATTTTTCTCCTAAGAGCACTAGCTAATGAATACAGTTGGAAATGCCATGGTTTTCACAAATTTCAGTACATTTGAAGGGGCAGAAATGTTAGAAAATGCCTTTTTTTTTCATTAGCGCCACCTTCTGGAGGCATTTGTGCACTCCAGGCTTGGGGTAACAAGGCAAGTAACCCATCATTAGATGCGGCAGGGTGTCTTCTTTTCAAAATGGTATGGTTTGTGTACCCTTTCTTCACTTCTGTAGTTGTTATAACCATTTGGGTACAGACAAGTAATGTTTGAGAAAATGTTAGAAACATTTCAGGTTGTAGTAGGTGTCGTTTTGCACTTCTAGCGCCCCTTGAGGTAGTTGAACTCATACCAATGGGGTGTCATTTTTCTCCTAAGAGCGCTAGCTAATGAATACAGTTGGAAATGCCATTGTTTGCACAAATTTCAGTACATTTGAAGGGGCAGAAATGTAAGAAAATGCCCTTTTTTTTCATTAGCGCCACCTTCTGGAGGCATTTGTGCACTCCAGGCTTGGGGTAACAAAGCAAGTCACCCATCAATAGATGCGTCAGGGTGTCTTCTTTTCAAAATGGTATGGTTTGTGTACCCTTTCTTTACTTCTGTAGTTATTATAACCATTTGTGTACAGACAAGTAATATTTGAGAAAATGTTAGAAAAATTTGAGGTTGTAGTAGGTGTCGTTTTGCACTTCTAGCGCCCCCTGAGGTAGTTAAACTCATACCAATGGGGTGTCATTTTTCTCCTAAGAGCACTAGCTAATGAATACAGTTAGGAATGCCATGGTTTGCACAAATTTCAGTACATTTGAAGGGGCAGAAATGTAAGAAAATGCCTTTTTTTTCCATTAGCGCCACCTTCTGGAGGCATTTGTGCACTCCAGGCTTGGGGTAACAAGGCAAGTCACCCATCATTAGATGCAGCAGGGTGTCTTCTTTTCAAAATGGTATGGTTTGTGTACCCTTTCTTCACTTCTGTAGTTGTTATAACCATTTGGGAACAGACAAGTAATGTTTGAGAAAATGTTAGAAACTAGTGTTGAGCGAGCACCACGATGCTCGGGTGCTCGGGTGCTCTGACCGAGCACCCCCTGAGGCTCGAGTGCTCGGCCGAGCACCCGAGCCCCATTGAAATGAATGGGGCGACACCAGGCACCCCCTGCTCTGATGAGGGGAGGGTGCCTGGTCAATGCCCCCTTCATCTCCGCTATGCCCCCTTCATCTCCGAATGCCCCCTTCAGCTCCGCAATGTCCCCCTTCAGCTCCGCTATGCCCGTCTTTCACAATGTGCCCCTTCATCTCCGCTATGCCCCTCTTCCACAATGTGCCCCTTCATCTCCGCTATGCCCCTCTTCCACAATGTCCCCCTTCATCTCCTCTATGCCATAGAGGAGATGAAGGGGGACATTGTGGAAGAGGGGCATAGCGGAGATGAAGGGGCACATTGTGGAAGAGGGGCATAGCGGAGATGAAGGGGCACATTGTGGAAGACGGGCATAGCGGAGATGAAGGGGGACATTGTGGAAGAGGGGCATAGAGTCTATGCCCCTCTTCCACAATGTCCCCCTTCATCTCCGCAATGCCCCCTTCATCTCCGCAATGCCCCCGTACCTCCAGTCCCTGGTGGTCCAGCGGAGCTTCTTCGGATCTGTGCCTCTTCCGGCACAGATCCCCGCCACCCGAACATGGCGGGAGAGCACATGGCGGTACTCGACGAGTACCGCCATGTGCCGAGCAGAGCGATGCTCGAGCCGATCCGAGCATCGGCCGAGCACGCTCGCTCATCACTATTAGAAATATTTGAGGTTGTAGTAGGTGTCATTTTGCACTTCTAGCGCGCCCTGAGGTAGTTGAACTCATACCAATGGGGTGTCATTTTTCTCCTAAGAGCGCTAGCTAATGAATACAGTTGGAAATTCCATGGTTTTCACAAATTTCAGTACATTTGAAGGGGCAGAAATGTAAGAAAATGCCTTTTTTTTCCATTAGCGCCACCTTCTGGAGGCATTTGTGCACTCCAGGCTTGAGGTAACAAGGCAAGTCACCCATCATTAGATGCGGCAGGGTGTCTTCTTTTCAAAATGGTATGGTTTGTGTACCCTTTCTTCACTTCTGTAGTTGTTATAACCATTTGGGTACAGACAAGTAATGTTTGAGAAAATGTTAGAAAAATTTGAGGTTGTAGTAGGTGTCATTTTGCACTTCTAATGCCCCCTGAGGTAGTTAAACTCATACCAATGGGGTGTCATTTTTCTCCTAAGAGCACTAGCTAATGAATAAGTTGGAAATGCCATGGTTTTCACAAATTTCAGTACATTTGAAGGGGCAGAAATGTAAGAAAATGCCTTTTTTTTCATTAGAGCCATCTTCTGGAGGCATTTGTGCACACCAGGCTTGGGGTAAGAAGGCAAGTTACCCCTCATTAGATGCGGCAGGTTGTCTACTTTTCCGAAATATATAGTTTTATATAGTTATTCCACTGTTTTAGGGTAGTTTTACCACAAAAACCCTAGAATGCGCATATTAGTTTATAAAGTTGAAAATGTCATTTTGCGCTGCTGGTGATTAGGGCTCTACGCTAGCCATGGATGTAGGTAAAACTATACAAATTTGGTATTTTTTTATTCGGGGGACTTGGGGCTTTTTCAAATAATTGAAACTTTTTCAATCAAGGTAAATGTTTTTGATACATATTATGTGATTTTAGGAAAATTAGTAAATTTTCACTTTTTTTTGTCATTATGACATCATAGCTTTTTGCACGATGTAAAATTCTCTTCATGTAAGGTACCACGAGAAAGCTCAATTAGTTCTGAAAAAAACAATATATAGTTTTCCATATTTAACTAAAAATCCCCAGAGGAAATCAAGCATAAACAGAAGGATAGCAAAAATGCTGAAAAAGTGTCTGGCCTGCAGGGTACAGGAAATGGCACAAGCCTCTGGCACTGAAGGGGTTAAGGTGTTGCGCTATGCCTGAAAAGGTATGTGCTGGGGTATTTGGCGGTCTGTAGATGCCAACAGTTATGATTTGTTTTGAATATGGAAGACAAATTTTGCCAGCAATGTATTCATAAGAATCAGTGTTGTGAGAGTGATTTAGAAGTGTAAAGTTTACTGATTCCTGTATGTATATGATCACCCCTCCTCCTCGCTTTGCACGGTCTTTTCTAAAGCATGAGTATCCATCTATGGCAACAGCAGTATCAGGTATTTTTGGGGATAACCAGGATTCTGTAAGTATAAGAATTTTAGGTTTGTATGCGTAACACCATGCTTTTAGTTCATCCATTTTGGGCAATATACTGCGTATGTTGCAGTGCACAAAAGACAGACCCTTTTTAAAGGGGAGGTTGCCATTTATTGCTATTTGAGGGCCAGGGTTGGTTTCTATGTCATTTGCCAAGGCAAGTAACAGAATGCATAAAAATGTAGTGATTTGTTTTCTGTGAGCATATAGTGAGAGGGTGCGTCTGTTGCTATAATTACTGGGGGAGGGTGAGCTTGTTTTTAATACTCTCCACCAGCATTCAGAGGGAAGTGCACTTTTATGCAGAAGTCCATGGTGTATTAATATGGTATGGTGTGGGTGCTGGGCATGGTTGCAGGGATAAGAGGAAATCTGTATTAATAGTTGAATGGTTAGTACACATAGAAGTAAAATGTTCATGTTGGCATGTATATGACAAGGCTCGCAGGGTGCACACAGATAGACAAACAAGCTGAGATTAAAAATTAAATTAATATTACAGCATAAAATTATCTATTTTCTCCATTTCATCTTTATTCACTTGCCTGTATTAATCAGTAGGTGTGCTGCAGCTGCTGTGTTTCTTTACAGTGGGAAATGTAGTACCTATAGGAAATTTAGGCAAAAAATTTGCTAAAATAGGTGGAAAATGTGTTAACATAGTCGGAAAATATGTTAAAATAAGTGAAAAGGAGGACATTTTTTGCATAGTCGGAAAGGCAAAATTTTTCACGGGAAAAGCGAAAAAAACCAGCACGTTTTCGTGAAACTTTTCACGGGAAATTTTTCACACTTTTTGCCCACCCCTACTGCTTAGTTCTCTGGTCCTGAGAATCCATCCTGGACAGGATGCTCTGACTAGGTTGACTGCTTGATCCTTCAGTACACATGGCCCTTAAAGGGATAGTAATACTTCGTTTTAACTTTATTTTATTTTGTAGACATTAAAAAAACACGAAGAATGATATAAGTCTTATCTCTCAAACCTTTATGGTTCAAGAGATATTCACAAACAAAGTATCCCCCCCTGTTCAACCAGATCAGAAGGGAGGTGCCCAGGTAGACTGCAGAGAGGGACAATCTTCAATTAAGATAAGGGAAAAAGCTGAAAAACTTGTCAAGGGGGGAAGGGCTTTCATTGTTTTCATACAAAGAAAATTGTCCCCTTCTGTTATCTGTCTGGTCATACAACCTGATCCACATCTGAGAAGAGATGGCTTACACTAGGTAAAAGGGACGGGGAGGGGAACTTTGCTTGTGAATATCTCATAAACCATAGAGGATTGAGAGATAAGACTTATATCATTCTTCGTGTTTTTTTAATGCCTACAAAATAAAATAAAGTTAAAACGAAGTATTACTATCCCTTTAAGTACTCTCACGGTTTTCAGGCAAAGAAGGACAGACTCAAAGAATATATAAATATAACCACCTTTATTAATAAATACAGCAATAATGGTAAAGCCCACACAGAACCCCAGACACAGGCTGATAAGACCCAAGGTCCTTTCCAGAGCTGTACGCTGTGCTGTGCACCACACTACTGTGAGAAACCAAGACAAGGAGAACAGCTCGAGTGGGACAACAGTGAGAATAGTATCATATGCATAAGTCCCCACTTCGGTCTGCGATCGGAGGCAACAGGGAGCGAGAGCAGACCAAAGGCACAGATCGAATAGAGTCAGAGCCACAGGTCAGGCAAACCAAGGACTACACTGAGCAAGTAGTAGCCAGGCCACTGGTCAGACAAGCTGTGGTCAACACGGAGCGATATAGTCAGCCAGAGCCACAGGTCAGAACCGATGTGGGCAGTCAGACAAGCCGGGGTCATACACAGAGCTAGTAGTCAGCCAGAGCCACAGGTCAGAACCAATGTGGGTAGTCAGACAAGCTGGGGTCATACACAGAGTGAGCTCTCAGACAGACATGGGTCACAACGGAGTGCAAAGAGTACTGAGCAGAAACACCACGTAAGGGCAATGACTCCTGGCCCCAAGGAGGATTATAAAGGAGCAGAAGAAGGTGGGACCCAATTAAGCCACCCAGAATAGGCCCATAAACAGGCGCCATGCTAGTGCCTGTTACCTGATGTCAGCAATGAGGAAGTTGCCGGAGGCCATGCCGGCCGGAGGCGATACAGAGGTTGGATGCACATGAGCGCTAGGCTGCCTAGGTATACTGTGATACTCATCCTCTACAATGCAACCCTCCACTCGATCAATAAGCATGTCTCGATATTCCTTGACATAATCCAATTCGTCAGAGAGTTGCTGCTGATCATCATGACTCCTTGTTGTGACAAACTTCTGATGGCTCTTTGGCAGAAATTCAGAAATGTTGTGTTTGAAGCAGAGGTCCAGCAAAGTGGCAAGAATGTATTCCTCATTGCTTTTAATAGACACAATGCAAGGATATAGTTTTAAGCATGCTAACATGTCCTTTACCAGCTGGTGCATGTCCGTGTTGTCATTATGGTAAGAATCCTCAGCCATGCTCCTCATCTTAATAAAAAAAAATAAATAAAAAAAAAGAAGTTAGGTGCCAACCGAGGTAACTGTTTGTGCCCCTGTTCCTTGAACGAAGGCCTCTCATGGATTCTTGTGTCTATCAAGATGGGCTGCCACCTAGTCTTTAATCACGTCAGACAATCCCTGGGAGAAAGTGGCAACTAGGGCTTCATTGTTCCATCCTACTTCTGCTGCCAGCATACGGAACTCAATAGCGTAGTCTGCTACTGTACGTGAGCCCTGCCGTATTGTCATAAGTCTTTTGGCAGCGGAGGTTATGAACTATGAGTTTCTCAGTCTCCCAGATTGGGTTGGCCCAGGCCAATACCTTGCTGGACAGGAGGGAGATCAGAAATACCACCTTACTTCGCTCAGTAGGGAAGGCATGTGGTACCATTTCCAAAATGGAAATGTGAGGATCTAGTTCTAAGCATGCTAACATGTCCTTTACCAGCTGGTGCATGTCTGTGTTGTCATTATGGTAAGAATCCTCAGCCATGCTCCTCAATTTTTTTCTGCAATAAAAATATCAGTGGTAGAATTTCGCAAATTCCTGCCTCAATGCAACTCCTCAAAGGGTTTCAGCAGCTCACATGCATCACACACTAGTTGTTATTGGCCAGATGACAAAGAGGTTCCCTCCAAAGCCAGTTTTTCATGGTGTACTCGCTAATGGCCTTATTCTGCTTGTACAAATGCTCTAGCATGTACATTGTGGAATTCCACCTAATAGGAACCTCCATTTTCAGCTGGTGATGAGGCGGGTTATTATGCTCTTGTATGGAATATAGGGCGTTTTGTGCACTGTAGTAGTGACAAAAATGGGTACAGATTTTGCACGCAATAGTAAGCATCTCTTTTAGGGTTTTGGATTTTGCCAGGAATCTGGTCACAACTAAATTCAACACATGGGAAAACAGGGCACATGCACCATACCACCTATTCTCAAAGCAGCGATTATGTTGGAGCTGTTATCGGCAGACAGAAAAACAGCTTTTAATGACCAGGGCACAAACTATTCCTTTATCACCTGCTCTAGCTTACTTAGAACATCTACAGCTTTGTGGGACTGTCTATCAAAACTTTGCATGCACAAGGTGGCGTGAACATGGTGTGGGCTATCCTGCTGCTGCTGCTGCCACTTTTTAATCACACTGCCACAACCAGAAGCACGATTTCTGGCTTTCACCTGATGATGTAAGCTAGTGTTATCCACTGTTGGTGCTGGGAGGGAAACCCAGTGAGCAGTCATATAGTCTGTGCTCTGCCCACTTGTCTGCATATCTGTTGTCAGATGGATTTTCTTGCCATAAGCACTTTTCAGCCCTTTTCCCACCACACTAACCACCTGCTTGTACAATTTAGGCACAGCCATCTTGGAAAAATAACAGCATAAAAATACCAGCATGCAGCTACACATGACATCAGTTCTCTGAAAACTCAGTTTTCTATAAAAGAATACTGCATCAGGTCCATTGCCAACATCTTGGAAACCTTGCCATTCCACAGGTGTACTTTGGGATTTTTTTGTGAAGTTTTTGACACCTTTCCAGGAACTCAGTCAGTGTGGGTTGACAGGACATGGCAGAAGAAGCCTGAAACTTTATTGTTTTAACAACATGACTAGAGAAGGTGGTGGCAGTAGAGGCAGCATGTGTGGGCAATCTATGACTCTTGCCATTTCCTACAGCAAAGCCAGAGTCATCATACTCCTCTGCAGCAGGAGTCATAGGTGTTATTTGGACTGAACTAACTGTTGGCACTGACAGTAGCACACTCTCTGACACATAAACAACTTCACTACTTTTTTCTGCCCTAGAGCCCTGGTTACTTTTTAAAGTGATTCTGCTGCTGAGAGATGCGTCAGCTTTGGACTGATGATAGTGAGTCTCCCAGTCAGACCTGTGGTTGTGCTTCAGGTGGGATCTCATAAAGGAGGTGCCTAGATGTGAGCCTGCTTTCCCCCTGCTCATGTGATTTTTGCAACATGCTTAGCTTGAGGTTACTGAATGAAGCATCTCCATACTGTGGACTTCATGGAATGAGCGGTTCCTGAAGTGCTGCTGCTACTACTACTACTGGGGCTAGATGTTGATGCAATTCTATTGCCACTACTACTAAGTGTCAAAGGTGCAACACTTACAGCAGCAGCAACAGAGGCACTCATCATATCTAGCATTGTGTTAATAACCTGTGTTGCTGTTGTTGTTGATGCTGCTGGGTACTCAAAACAGGTGTGTGTTGCTGAGTGGGACTTGGACTTTGAAGAAGAAATGATGCTGATGATGACATAGGGTGACTGTGTGCTTTTTGACATCTGTGCTTGTCCAGGGTCAGACTTTCCAATTGGCTTTCTCAAACAGTTTATAGACAGACACAGTGTGCCTTAAAAGTGATAGTAGATTCAACCTTTGACTTTCTGCTAACCTTATAACCTTGTCATCATCCTCACTTTCAACTTCATCTGTATCTGAACAAGAGAAGGATGCTGGAGGGATATATTCCAGATCTGCATCATCATCAAGTCATCATTCGGTCAACCTCAGCAGCATCAGCATCACCTGACAGTTCTTGCCCACTACTTTTATTTCTCTAAGCATTTAGAGGTCTCAAACAATTTTTTTTTCTTTTACTGTAACAAAGTTCACTACTACTTTGAGGACAGGTGTTTTGGTGCTTGTTTGTCTCACTATCTGATGCAGTAGGCGGTTCAGCTGCTACACCTTCCTCTATTATACTGTTGCCATCATCAACACTTGATTTTATCTTGTTGCCATCTTCAATGTTCTTATATGGTTATTTATTTGTACTGGCACTGATGGTACTGGAAGTTTTGCTGGGATCTTGACAAACTGCATCTTCCCTTGTAGGAGAGGGATCATCATAATTGATTGCGCATGCTGCAGCAACCAGAAATTCTGAGATGTACAGTAATAATGGGTCAGAAAATTGTAACTTTACGTCTGACACACTCATGTTTATCTATACAGTTGATATTTCTATGCGCCAACCCAAGGGGAAAGAGTGTAAGGATTTCCCAGACTGGATGTACAGTCGGGATGTAAAGTACTTTACCTATAGTCACTGTCACAGACAGAAAATTAACACAGGAATGGAGGAAAAGGGAAAGGAGTAATAGAAAAGAATAGATAAGGAAGAGAAGAATTAAAGAAAAGAAAAGAATAAAACAAAGAAGGGGAGACCGAGAGACCCTCCAGATCCCCACCAGCAACTAAACAACAAATTTGTCTATTGATCAATACCAGGGGAGGAAGGATGCGTCTCATTGCACCCAAAAGGTCTATGCAGTGCCCAAGTTTTTAAATGAATGCAGATAAATATCAAAAAATATTATTTAAGGCCAGCCCACCCAGTGTTTATCAAAGAGATGTAAAGCCGAAGTGGAGACTGCGTGGTACCTTTCTATTGATTTCAAGTCATATACTTTGGTATGACAAAGAGCAATAGAGGGGGCTTCAGAATGTTTCCAATAAAGGGGAATTAGGGATTTCGCTGCGTTCAAAAGGGCTGCTAATAATATTTTGCTTGAAGTTGTTAAAGTCCATGAGAGGTGTCGATTATAAAAGAACAGACATAAAAGGGGGTCTCTGGACAAAGCTAGACATAATTTCAGATTAATATCCTTAAGAACTAGTTCCAAGTAGGACACAATGATAGGACATTCCCAACAGATGTGAGTAGGTGAGCCTATGTCAACAGAACATCTCCAACATGTGGAAGAGACCGAGGATGAGAAGTGGGATAAATCAAGTGGTGATAAGTGCCATCTCACAAAAAGTTTATAGTTTATCTTCATGGTGTACGAATCTCTTGCATATCTAAAATTTTTTCTAAAAACAAGGGACCACTGTTTGTTGTCAAGTGAGATAGCAGGCTGTTTTCCCTCTGAGTCAGAAAATAAAGTTTGGGGGGGGGTCTGAAAGAGCATGTTGTAGCAAAAACGGAGAAAGCACAATTTTATTGGTGTCTTATGAAGATATTTCTCAAAAGCTGTTAGTTTCCTAGGATGAAAACCATGTTTTCGTTCTTCTTGTACCCAGTGTTGTACCTGCATTATGCACCACCAAGGTGAGCCTGGGACATCTAGTGTTCTTTGAAGCCGATTTAGTGAATGTGGTGTGGCTGAGTCACAAAGCACAGCAAGGGAAGCTACATTCTTCCTGTGTAAAGACAAAAAAGAAAGAATGATCTTTCCCTGCTGGGAAACTAGGGTTTCCCAGTAGGGATTTGAGTGGAGAGGGAGAGAGAGCAATGTTAGGCAAGTTGTGGCATGAGTCCCAGACCGATTAGATGTGTTTAAATATCAAGTGATCTTTATATAACTGTGGGCGGGTGGTAGGAGAAGCCAGTAGAACTTGGAGGGGGTCAAAATGTTGCAGATAAGGAGATAGTATGGAGGTCCACAATTTAGGAGGTACACAGGTAATGTCAAACACCTTAGCTAACGCTGATGCCTGGTAATAAGACAATAGGTTTGGTAAACCCATAATCCTTTTTCAATAGTCCTATAAAGAATGTATTTTTTTATTTTTTTAAGTTGTCCACCCTGTCTTATCACTGTCACAGTCTGTTCAATAAAAAAATTATAAATGAAAAAAAAAAAAAAATCAGCAGCTTCCTTCCCCAGACTTCCCCACCCAGCACAGAGACAATAACAGAAAGGTCAGCAAGCAAATAGGTCCCTAGCAGCCTGTCTTGCCTTGTCTTGCCAGTCAGTCATGTGGAATTTTGGGGTATTTAGGGGTATTTGGGGTCAACCTCCTTCCTCCCTTTTTCTCCCTAGAGTGCCCCACTGGCTATCCTAATATAAAGAATAAATTTCCTGCCTAACATACTCCTTAAACTAAACTTCAGTTCCCCTATCTCTAGCTCAAACAAGGTGCTGCTCTCTCCTCTCACAAACACAGAATGGCATGCTATGAGAACCTAACATGCTTTTATATGGCTGAAGAAAACGTTTGTGTGGTGGAGAAAAAAAATTCTTCCCATTGATATCAATGCACAGTAAACTAGACGAAAAAAATCAGAAAATCAGCACTTTTCACAGTAAATTTTTCACGAAGTGGAAAGTGCCATTTTTCTCCGATTTCAGTTTTTTCTTTTTTGGTTACATGTCTGATAAAGTGAGAGTGCATTTGGAGAGGTTCATTAAGAACAATGAAGATCAAAACGGAGGACTGGGAGGGCTATTACCCCTGAATCCTTCTGCTTGACCATCAGTTTGGAACATTTTTCACTAACCTAAAGGGATGTTTGTTTCTTTTTTTTGTTGTTTTTGTTTGTTTGTTGTTATTTTTTCATTTTAAGAAAATAGTTTGGTAATCAGATTCTGGCCCTCTGTATAGTTTCCCTGAAGGAATGGAATCTATGCCATTGTGTGTAAGGGGTGAGTGTCTATGTAATATTTCTCATATTCTAAGTGTATTATACATGTTATTACTTGGTAGAGCTGTCACAAACATGTTAATGAATACTTATCATTACATCACTGAAGGAAAGTTATCAAAGACCTGGTACAGCAGTATATCAAATTTATAAGAAACTGCAACCTATGTAATATTACAAGAATATTTTTCTCTCTAGCAGAGTAAACACATCTTATATACAGTGATGCAGTTCATGGTATAACATTATATAGTACAACATAGAATAAACTGACTAGTTTGAATACATTTTTAAGGTTTGTATTTTAAGCCTCTGACAACATTAAGCAAGTAAACCTTGTTTATAAAAATATGTTATAGGACCTGCTGCAGAAAACAAGGGAACTCTCATTCCTACTCATTCAAAAGTTATTACAGTTCAAATATATATATATTTTTTTTTAAATTATTTATTGACTATTAAAATGCATTTTTTTAGTCAGTGTCTCCAGGTGGAGCTCTTGATATTTCTTTCTATGGAAAGCCTCAGTAAATGATTTGAGTTCTCCAACAGAGAAAATTATCAAACAACTTTGCTTTTTTTGTCACCAGGTGACTCTGCTGCTAATACTTTGAGCTGTAATAAGTTCTAAATAGAAACTATCCTAGCTGTAGAAGTGCACTTGGTTTACTTGTTTTAATACTTCATTGTGTCATAATTTTATATGTTTGAATGTCACAAATAATCATAAAATAACAATACATTTAATTTTATTTATAGCACAGTCTTAAAGATTGTGAAAAGTTGGTCAAAAGGCAAGGCATTACTGGAAAAAGATTTTTGGTAAGCATTCTTCATTTTTATTTTTTTCCTGCATATATATTTGTATAAGTATGATGGCAAAAGTAGAATGATTCAATTTGATTATTATTTGAAATTATTTTAACACCAAGTAGAGAAGTAGTGTCTAGAACAGAACTATGTATGTTTTTTTCTGAAATACTTTTGTTTATGCCTGCATGAGTCTGTGCTATCTGCAAGGAAAACAAAATGTCTACTAAATCTTACAACTGCTTATGCCTTTGTGATGTTTTCAATCTTGTCTTGTATCTCTTCTTTACAATAAACTTCTTTATATTACTTAGTTGCTTAAACATCTCCTCAGGCTCCCAGGTGGTACAGGTTTTATAGATATCCTCACATGAGAATTAATTAGTTGTTCAATTATTGTGAAGGATCTGTCTGAATTAACAAAATGAAGTTGAGGAGATCCTGCAAAAATGCACTGTTGGGGTAGCCCGAAGACAGGTTTGAGCACCCCTGTAATAGGAAACCAGTGACACTAACTTTTCATAGTTAATTTAAATCTGTTTCTATGTTGTACTAGTAATTTTTCTGTAAAATAAATGTTTTTATATTTTCACGGTGCATTGTGACATTTAATGCTTAATTCCCTGCAATTATTCTAATTAGTAATTTTAGAGGCAAAACTCATCACTCTATTCTATTAAAAATTCCCTTTGTGTTTGGGCTCTGCCTAATTAAATTCATAGTAAAGTGAGGGGAATGTAGGAAATATTTTTTTTCGTCATTACAGGCAGATTTGACATGCAATCAAAGTGGATTGCACCCATTTTGCACCTAAATACTATGCCAGTACACTGACAGACCACTGGAAAATTGCATCTGTGCCACCGCGTTCCACCTGTCTTCTTCTGAGGCAGACCAGTGGCCAGGCTAAGGAAATATACCATTATCAGTATGCATCAGCATTCGGGTGCAATGCTGATGGCACATTTGTGTAGAGAATACATGCCTGTTTCTATACACCTAGTTCAGGCAAGTACATTAAAATGGAGCAAGACACTTTCCGTTGCTCTACCTGAACGATATAACCTCTAGTTCCCCAAAGCACACAGAAACACTCTCCTTGACCCCTCTATTACCATGCAAGTTCAAATCTCAATGTATTGCAAACTTGCTGGTAATGGAGGGGTTCATGTAATTACATGTAATAAAAAATATATCCCTAACTAACTATCCAACCATCACCCTTCTATCCTGACCCAAGTTCAGATTGCATTAGTCATTCCAACCATAAAGGGCCTTAATGGCCTTAAATACAGTTTGTGTATGTATGTTTGTGTATGGTGAAGGGGTAACATTATTCCTCCATCTTATCATCGTGATTGGATTCAAATTATATGGGGGTCTTGGGACTCCATATAATGTTTTTTTTTCATAGAAGAAAGGGCACTTAAAACTATAGTATTTTTACTTTACATATAATTTATGTGCATAGTATATACAGTCAAACTGTCTATACTTATTTTTTTTTCATCTTCATCTATTCTTTTACACTTTTATGTCCCTAACAATTAGTTGCTTGGATCTCAGTTTTCAGTTTGTTTCCCGGTTCAATAGACTTTCAAAGCAGAATATGACACAATGCTGTACTCTCCCTGCAGCACAGAGTGCTCAGTAACGATCATGTTTGCATTGTATTATTTTACATTGAATAATTAGACCTGCTTTCATGTTCCCCATCAGAAAGCTCTTCTGCAAACAAATCCAAGGAGCTCATTGTCAAGCAAACAAGTTTTAAAAGTGTAAAAAATATGTGAAAATTAAAAAAAATAATACAAAGTATAGGCAATTTGACTGTATGCAAAGTAAAAATAGATTGGATCCATATAATAACATTGGAACAGGAGAAGTGATATCACTAGAGACGTTAGCTCCATTTTATCCCTTCTTTATCATGCCTTAGTGCATAATCCCCTGGATATTGCATATTTCAACCACCACTCTCATTTTATTCAAAATGTTTAATCATTTGAAGTGCTGCTAGAACTTGTCTATGGATAAGCTAGAAAAATTAACTATAACACCTTACTGTGTATAGCACACTACAATAAAGAAGCTGATTGATCTACCTTTTCCTTCAGAGCTCCAAAAACCCAGAATAACCTCCCTGAAAAGATCGGATAATCTCACAATCTAAAATCCTTAAAAATAACTACTTCTTTATATACAAAAACAACGTAACTGTATATAATTTGTATATATATGTATGTTTATGTGTGTATATATAATGTTTCTCTATTTGTGTAGAAATGTAACCCTTTACTGTAAACTATCCAAGAAATACTTGAAAACAAGAAAAATCTCATTGTATTCTTCCTGGTAAAACCTTTTCTAAATAAATAAATAAATAGTCCCATTATTCATTAGAGCTAGAGTCCAATTGAATATCCAGTGATAAGCTTCACAATTCATCAGAGCTTCAGTCTAGCTGTATATGCAGCATTACGCTTCACTATTCATTAGAACTACAGTCCAGCTGAATATTCATTGATAAGCTTCACTATTCATCAGTAACTGTCATGCTGAGTGTCCCGTGATAAGCTTCACTATTCTTCCTAAGGTAACCTCAGACTGTGGGCATTGTCACCCCTGCATCTACTACCCGTCTCCCCTATTACATTGATTGAACTGCTGATTGCTGGTCTTCCCCTGTCCAGCTGGTGGTTGGGTCCTCTTATGTGGGCCGAGGACATGGTCTTCCTCTTTCCTTTTCTTCTTCGTCCTCCTTTTGGGTTTTTTTCTCTCTCACTTTACTTTTTTATTTCAATCATAGACTGATTTCATTGTATCTTGTGTAATGCATTACACTGTCATACCTGGTGAGACCCTTTCAGTGGAGGTGGGTTTCTGCTATTCTGTTGTTTATTGTATGATATCAACTTATGGTGGATTTTCCCCTGCTTTACTTCATGATGTTATTTACCTATGTCAGTTAGAAGATTAGGAACCCTCATAGCCCAGGTACTGGTTCAGTTGCTGGGGTGCGCTGCTAGTGAACTATTCTTGGGTGTGGAGATGGCATGCCAGATACTCCCTTGCTACAGCCTAAGCTAGGAAAAGATGTTGGTTGCAAAACCAGATAATTCCACCCCCAGTTGATCCGTTGTGCAATCAGGATAGGAGTAACTGAGAGCCATTTAGAACCAGGACCAGAGGACAAGACGGGAACAGAGGAGGATAGGATATACAAGCAACGGTTGGAACCAGGAGGTCAGATCAGAATGGTCAGCCAAGCCAGGTTCAGGAAGCCAGAAGCAGAATCAGAATGGACAACTAAGCCCGGTCAGGAAGCCAAAACACATAATCAGAATGCTCGGGAGTACACTAACAAACTAGTTTGTGGAATGGACAGTGAACAGAGGCATGGCTGAGTTTAAATAGGGCAGTCATCCAATAGGAGAGAGGTTTGACCAAAACCCTAATGGGCTGCAGTGCTGTGCCCAATCAAATGGGCATAATGAGGAGGCTCATACAGGCATCTGCACATCTGCATGGCAACGGACCAACTAAGTGGGGTATGTATGATAGGGAACAGAGAGAAGAAGCATGCGCAGAAAACAGAACTCAGCTTCGGCCGCAACTGAAGCAGCAGCCAAAGGTGATAGTGACAGTAACTTCTAGCATGTTGAGTCTTTGTTTAGTAGGTGTGATTTTAAGTGAGACCTGAAGACCACAAGAGAAGTGCAACTGCATAGGAATTGAGGTAGAGCATTCCACAAGTAAGGGGCAAAAAGAGAAAAAGTTTTCATATGAGAAAGCTGAAGAAGGAGCTGAGAAAAGAACATTTTTGGCTGATTGTAGGCAGTGGGGTAAAGAGGGAGAAAATGTAAATGTAATGAGGAGTAGAAGAGAAATAAGCACAATTTTGCATGGTAGCTAGAGCTGATAGGCAGCCATTACATATATTGGAGAAGGGGGGAGGGGGATTGGCAGGAACAAAACTCTACTCCCTTACCTTACAGTAAGGTAACTTGTGCTGAAGAATTCTTTTTGGATTTAAGAGTATGGAGTTGAGAGGCAGGAAGACCAAAGAGAAGAATGTTACAGTAGTCTAATGCTTTTTAGCTGGTGGGGATCTCCACAGAGTATTTTGTAGTAGGCATGTTATTGTGTGGTGCACAGACAACTTATTCTCATTTATATATACAGTCTATAGTACTGTGACTTTATTGCTAGGGATGGAAAATAATTCTGCAATTTTTTGCTTGAAGAGGGGATCCACCAAAGTGGCAAGAATGTATTCCTCATTGCTTTTAATAGACACTATGCAAGGATCTTCTTCAAAGCATGATAACGTGTCCCTTAAAAGCTGGTGCATGTCTGTGTTGTCATTATGGTAAGATTCCTCAGCTCCTCAGTAGGGATGAATGGAAATTTTCTCTTCAAACTGAAATCGGCAAAAAATGGCATTTTCTGCTTGGTGAAAAAAAGTGTTATTTTCCTGCTTTTTTCGCCTAGCTTATTGCTTTAAAATCAATGGGAAACAAGTTTTTTCTCCACCACAGGAAAGTTTTCTCTACTTTTCTACAGCCATATACAATGGTGTCAGGCTCTTATAGCATGCCATTCTGTGTTTCTGAGAGAAGGTAGCAGCACACTTTTGAACTAGAGAAGATAGGCAAATAAAGAGGAATTGAAGCTTAGTTTAGGGAGTCATTTAGGTAGAACATTTGTCCTCTGCATTAGGGGAGTCTGGGGGTACTCTGGGGGAGAAGACGGGAGGAAGGAGGTTGACCCAAAATCCCCCCAAATTTGGTGTGATTGACTGGCAAGACACAAGCAGCTGGGGTCCAAATTGCTTGCTGATTTTGCTTACATTATTTCTGTGATAGGGAAGTCTGAAGAAAGAAGTTGTTCATTTTGGTTTATATATATATATATATATATATATATATATATATATATATATATATATATATAATTTTTTTCAATAACTGTGATAAGATAGACTGGACAACTTTAAAAAAACATAAAAAAAATAGAAAAATACATAAATAATTAAACAAATACATTTATTAGACAGCTGACTAGGAACCTGATGTGAGCACTGTGACAGAGGCAGAATTGATAGACAGCAGATGACATTGAGAATTTTGTTGAGGGCTATGGAAAGACATCACACTCTATCAACTGTGTACTGTAGAGAGTAAAAACACACACACAGTAGTTGAGTAATGTCCAGCAATTGCAAATGCACAAGCAGAAGGAGGAAAGGTGGAGCAGTGCAAGGACGTGGGAGTAAAGTGGTAGTACAAAAACTGACTGCAGCAATGGTTGCTGCAGCATGTTCAATAAATGATGATGATCCCTATCCACCTTGGGTGGATGCAGTGTGTCAAGGTCTCATCTACCACAATACACCAGTCCCCCCACACAATACACATCTGCAGCATTGTAGGTTGTAATTTTTTTTTAATCACTTGACTTCATCATGAATAGAATAAAAATGTGTTAGAATAGGAGAAAAATGTGTTGAAAGGGAGAAAAATGTGTCAGAATAGGAGAAAAATTTGCTGGAATAGGCGAAAAGGAGGAAAATTTTGCATTGGAGAAGAGGAGAAAACTTTTGCGAAAGAAGAGAAAAATAGTTTTATCAAGAAAAGTCTTTTCTCCACCTCTACGCCTCATTTTTTTCTGCAATTAAAATATCTGTACTAGAATTTCACTAATACCTACCCACATGCGAGTCACCAGCATTGTTGCCTCATCAAAAGGTTTCAGCATCTCACATACACTGCACATTACATTGGCCAGGTGACAAAGAGGCTCCCTCCAAAGCCTTCCAGTTTCTCATGGTGTACTTGCTAATGGCCTTATTCTTCTCGTACAAACACTGTAGCATGTACATTGAGGAATTCCACCTGGTAGATGCCTCCATTTTCAGCTGGTGATGGGGCAGGTTGTTAAACCCATGTATGGAATATAGAGTGCTGCGTGCACTGTAGGAGCGATTAAAATGGGCACATATCTTGTGGGCAATAGTAAGCATCTCTCGAAGGGTTTCGGATTCTGCCAGGAATCTGGTCACAACTAAACTTAGCATATGGGTAAAGCAGGGCACATGTACTATATCACCTATTCTCAAAGCAACAATTAAGTTAGAGCCGTTATCAGAAGACACAAAACCAGCTTTTAAGGAGTAGGGTACAAGCAATTCCTCTGTGACCTGTTCTAGCTTATTTAAAACATCTACAGCTTGGTGAGACTGTATCTAAAAACTCTGCATGCACAAGGTGGCATGCCAATAATATGGGCTATCCTGCGGCCGCTCTCTCTCTCTGCTGTTTCTGCCTTTTATTCACACTGGCAGAAACAGAAGCATGATTACTGTCTGTCTCCTGATGCTTTAATCTAGTGATGTCCACTGTTGGTGGTGGGAGGAAAAACTCAATGAGCAGTCACAGACATATAGTCTGTGTTCTGTCCACTTGTTCACATATCTGTTGTCAGGTGGATTTTCTTGCCATAAGCACTTTTCAGCCCATGCCCACCACACTAACCACCTGCTTGTACAATTCAGGCAAAGTCATTCTGGAAAAATAACTGAGGCTTGAGATATGCCAGCGTGGAGCTACACATGACATCAGTTCTCTGAAACCTCAGTTTTCTACAAAAGAATATGGCAGCATGTCCACTGCCAACATCTTGGCAACCTTGCCATTCTAAATGCGTACTTTGGGATTGTTTTTGTGACGTTTTTGACTTCTTTCCAGGATGCTGGAGGGAAGTCATCATTAGGTCATCCTCAGCATCAACATCACCTGCCTCTTCTTGCCCACTACCCTTATATTCCTCTAAGCTTTTAGAGGTCTCAAACTGTTTCTTTTTTACTTTTACTGTAACAAAGTTTGCTTACTTTGAAGACAGGTGTTTTGGTGCTTGATTGTCTCACTATCTGATGCAGCAGATGGTTCAGCTACTACACTTTCCTCCATTATGCTGTTGTCATCATCAGCACTAGAATGTGACTTCTTGCCATTTTCTGTTTTCTTATGTCTTCTTATATGGATTTTTTTTTGTACTGTCATTGGTGGTGCTGGAAGTTTTGCTAGGACATTGACAAACTGCATCCTCCCTTGGAGGAGTGGGATCATTATCATTTATTGCACACACTGCAGCAACCATTGCTGCAGTCAGTTTTTGAACTACTACTTTACTCTCACATCCCTACACTGCTCCACCTATCCCCCTCCCCTGCCCCTTGTGCATTTGCTGGACATTACTCAATTACTGTGTCTGTTTTTACTCTACAGCACACAACACAACTGATGGAGTGTGATGTCTTGCCTTAGCCCAGTCAGCTGCCTGTCGCCTAATGTATTTGTTTAGTTCTTCATTATTTTTATTTGTTTTTTATTATTATTATTTGTTATGTTTTCCACCATATCTTACCACAGTCTGTCCAAAAAAAAATTTTAACTGAAAAATAAAATCAACAACTTCTTTTCCCAGACTTCCCCAGCACACAGACAGTAACAGCAAGATCAGCAAGCAAACTGGTCACCAGCTGCTTATGTCTTGCCAGTCAGTCACATGGAATTTTGGGGTATTTGGGGTCAATCTCCTTTCTCCCTTCTTCTCCCCAGAGTGCCCTCAGACTTTCCTCATACAGAGAACAAATGTCCTTCCTAAAAGACTCCTTAAACTAAACTTAAATTCCCTTTTATTTGTCTATCTTCTGTAGCTCAAACAATGTGCTGCTTTCTCCTCTCGCAAACATAGAATTGCATGCTGTGAGAGCCTGACACCCTATTATATGGCTGTAGAAACGTAGAGAAAACTTTCATGTGGTTAGGAAAAAAATGTCTTCCCATTGATTTCAATACAATGAGCTAGGCGGACAAATGGCAGTTTTCACAGAAAATTATTTGCAAGGTGAAAAGTGCCATTTTTCGCAGATTTTGGTTTGAGGTGAAAATAATTAAAATGAACATCCTCTTCTTCTTAGGAGAAGAATAAAGGACCAAGTGATACTCTATCACTTAAGTTTCCTATAGATACTATTGGGCACATAGTCATGATGGTTAGTTGAGTGGAACTTTCAATCACTTAAATATACTAGTTATTTAGGACTGATGCACTACTATAGGCAATATTTCCTGATAATTGGCCATTAGTAGGTTGTATTAGAAATACAGAGCCATTGCCACACCACCTATTAAGACTGTTTAAGCTCTTTTCTTGATCCAGTATGTGCTTCTTAATTGATAATATCCCCTATGTATTAATACATCTATATGCAAGTTTTCCACCTCTGTGATATTTAAAGTTGGGCCCATTTACTCAAGTAGGGAGGCCATAACTATACTGGGATGGTACATGATATATTTTTGTGTCCCATAGTGTACAGTATATTTAAGAGTACCATCATCTCTGTGTCTCATACTCATATGGACACATGAATGTCTCTTCTCTCCATGTTTGATTTGTTTTTGGTTTTGTCTCCACCCTGGGGTATCATGTTGCTGCCTTTTGTTTGCATCTCCCATTCTTTTGCATAACAGTACTATATCAACATATTCGCTAGAGATGTCTCCATCACAACGTGCGGCAATGGGAATTTTGTGGAGCTGCAGCATCACCGATGACAGTAATCTAGGTGGGCCGCAGGTGGGTGGTGTTGTGCAACATGAGCAATCTCCATCTCGGGTGCATTATAAGTGAAAAGAACAAGATTTGTTATAACCTTAGTTCTATATATTAAGTTATTGGGTCTTACTTTTTTGTAAATTTTATTTATTCAATCACATGGACTACTCAGTATGTATTGACAAGTGCTCCTTGGTCAAGGACTGATTGTTCAAGGACTTTTAAATTGGAGGACCCAACATTTTTCAGGTTTCCTTACAAAGGGGCAGAATATACCCTGAAACAAGTTGACTACAATACAAGAAAATATCCTGAGAACTATACCACAAGGAAGGGACTCGAGAAAGGTGGACCAGAGCAGGTGGATTTGGGATAAGGACCAAGGACCTGGCCAATGTTTGTTGTCCTGATGGGCTGTTATACAAGCATTTATTTGGTGAGCAGAATGTATGAATGATATTGTGATACAAACTTGCCAAGAATTTATCTTGTAAGCATTTAGACATTGGGAGGTGGATGAGTTTTTTATCCTACTTCACCAATGCCAATGTCTAATCTTATCGATCAGTTCCCTCAAATGCTGTAAAGTAAGAATACTTTCAAAAATAGACATGTTAATAGTTTATTTTTATCAATTAACAAAATGCATAGTGAGTGAACAGAAGAAAAATCTAAATCAAATTCATTCAAAGCAGCATCAATTCTTCTAGATACACATGTACAAAGTCAGGGATTTTGTTGGCATATAGTCAGTTGTATGACTAAACAATTATACCAAGCTGGTGCTAATGATCATCAATTTAATAAGTCGGTTGAAACACAATCATTAACTGAAACAGAAACAGCTGTGTAGAAGGAATAAACCTGGGCAAGAAACAGCCAAACTCAGCTAACAAGGTGAGATTGCTGAAAACAGTTTGATGTAAAAAGTCATACACCATGGCAAGATTGACCACAGCAACAAGACACAAGGTAGTTATACTGTATCAACAAGGTCTCCCCCAGCCAGGAATTTCAAGGCAGACAGGGGTTTACAGATGTGCTGTGCAAGCTCTTTTGAAGAAGCACAAAGAAACAAGCAACACTGAAGACTGTAGATGCAGTGGTTGGTCAAAGAAACTTAGTGTGGCAAATAAAAGACACATCATGCTTACTTCCCTTCACAATCGGAAGATGTCCAGCAGTGCCATCAGCTCAGAATTGGCAGAAAACAGGGGGTTCCTTGTACACCCATCTACTGTACAGAGAAGTCTGGTCAGAAGTGATCATCATGGAAGACTTGAGGCAAAACAGCCATACTGCCGATGTAGAAACAAGACCAAGTAACTCAACTATGCATGAAAACACAGGAACTGGGGTGCAGAAAAATGGCAGCAGGTGCTCTGGACTGAAGAGCCAAATTTTTAAATATTTGGCTGTAGCAGAAGGCAGATTGCTCGCCAAAGGGCTGGAGAGCGGTACAAGAATGAGTATCTTCAGGCAACAGTGACACATGGTGGAGGTCCCTTGCAAGTTTGGCCTCCATTTCTGCAAATGAAGTTGGGGATTTAGTCAGATTTAATGATCTCCTCAATGCTGAGAAATACAGGCAGATACTTATCAATCATGTATGATTTTTCTTCTATTCACTCACTATGCGTTTTTTAATTGATGAAAATAAACTATTAACATGTCTATTTTTGAAAGCATTCTTATGTTACAACATTTTTTCACACCTGCCTATCAGTTTTGCACATTACTGAATAATAGCTGGTTTTGTACTTTTACCATTTATTTGATACATAGCCACCCCAGCAACTTGGACATTTCTATGATCTTATATTTTTTAACCTTATATGGAAATTTTTATGAACCTTAAATGCTACACTTAGATCTCTTGTGTGCTGTTTGTGTTTCTTTCTCTTGCTAATCTGCCTGGCAGGGCCGGATTTACATCTCAGGAGCCTGTAGGCACAGAAAGCTGAAGCGCCCCCCCCCCCCCCGCCAAAAAAAAAAAAAAAAGTTCAAAAAGTTTTGACTGAAATATTTTTCGATTAATCGATTAATCGGATAAAAAAATGCAAATTTTTCATTATTTAAACTGATTTAATGAACAGTGTTAAAAACAAACAGCAGAATAAAAAACTTAACACATTAACATGTGTCATTGTTATTATTTTACTATGGGGTCTATGCACCTCTTTCTCCCCCCTTGTACTTCTCTCTCTCCCCCTTGTGCCTCTACTTCTCCCCCCTTGTACTTCTCTCCCCCCCTTGTGCCTCTATTTCTCCCCCCTTGTACTTCTCTACCCCCCTTGTGCCTCTCTCCCCCATGTACCTCTTTCTCCCCCATGTACTTCTCTCTCCCCCTTGTGCCTCTTTCACCCCATGTACTTCTCTCTCCCCCTTGTGCCTCTTTCACCCCATGTACCTCTTTCTCCCCCATGTACTTCTCTCTCCCCCTTGTGCCTCTTTCACCCCATGTACTTCTCTCTCCCCCTTGTGCCTCTTTCACCCCATGTACTTCTCTCTCCCCCTTGTGCCTCTTTCACCCCCATGTACTTCTCTCTCTCCCCCTTGTGCCTCTTTCACCCCCATATACTTCTCTCTCTCCCCCTTGTGCCTCTTTCACCCCCATATACTTCTCTCTCTCCCCCTTGTGCCTCTTTCACCCCATATACTTCTCTCTCTCCCCCTTGTGCCTCTTTCACCCCATATACTTCTCTCTCTCCCCCTTGTGCCTCTTTCACCCCATATACTTCTCTCTCTCCCCCTTGTGCCTCTTTCACCCCCATATACTTCTCTCTTTCTCTCCCCCTTGTGCCTCTCTCCCCCATGTACTTCTCTCTTTCGCTCCCCCTTGTGCCTCTCTCCCCCATGTACTTCTCTTTCGCTCCCCCTTGTGCCTCTCTCCCCCATGTACTTCTCTTTCGCTCCCCCTTGTGCCTCTCTCCCCCATGTACTTCTCTCTTTCGCTCCCCCTTGTGCCTCTCTCCCCCATGTACTTCTCTTTCTCTCCCCCTTGTGCCTCTATCTCTCCCCCGTACCTCTTTTTCACTTTCCTGCACTGATGACAGCCGGAGCGCAACCACTCCAAACGCGGAGACGCCGCATGGAGCGTGAAGGGGTTTTCTTCCTCTGTCTGGGCGCCAGTTTTAAACTGGCCTCAGAACAGAGGAAGAAAATACCTGCACACTCCACGCGGCGTCTCCGCGTTTGGAGTGGTTGCGCTCCGGCTGTCATCAGTGCAGGAAGACAGCAGTATCCGGCGGCTGTGGGGCTGCTGGGCGGCACAAAAAAAAAGTGTAAAAAAACCAAAACGATCCCAATGACAGGCGCCCCTCTGTGGGGTGCGCCTGTAGGCAGATGCCTACTCTGCCTTATTATAAATCTGGCCCTGCTGCCTGGTGATACTCCAAACAAAAGTCCTGCCTCATCTACACAAGGATCCTCAGTGCATTTAATACATCTATCACTCCAGACTAAACAGCTGTCATGGTTCCCAGGAATAAACCAGGAGTCAGTAAGGAAAATTAAAACAATCTTTTATTAGAATAATAACAGTAAGGCACGTAAACAGATAACACACAGAGGGTGATCATAGAGGCAAGCACTTTATCAGAAATAGCAGTCCGCCAAGAGATCCACCACACTGTCTGAGACTAGACCTCAGCCCACTGGAGCCTCGAGGTAATTTGGAATGCCCAAAGGACTAGCACTGACTCAGCCTGCAGTCAGTCTAGGAGTCTGACAGAGCCCCAGGTCCGCTGTAGGATGGATGTCTGTGGAGTGGGCACTAAAACACGGAGGAAAAAGACAGATCCCCCTAATCAGCACCAGAAAGGATAGTCAGACAAGCCAGGTTATACTCGGAGCGGGTAGTCAGACAGAGCCACAGGTTTGCACCAGATAGGATATCCACTGAAGGGTTGGTATGCTGGAAGAGCAGTGGACAGAGCCCCAAGTCAACATGAGTGTGGGTAGTCAGACAAGCCAGGTCATACATGGAGCGGGTAGTCAGCCAGAGTCACAGGTTTGCAGTAGAAAGGATGTCTAAGTCAAATCGGAATGCACAAGGAGAATGGTCAGACAGAGCCACAGGTCAACACCAGAATGGATGGACAGATACACCGGGTCATACACAGTTCAGGTAGTCAGCCAAAGCCACAGATTCACATCAGATTGGGTGTCCACTACACAATGGGAGCAGGCAAAAGAGTAGTCAGACAGAGCCACAGGTCAGCACCAGAATGGAAAGTCAGACAAGCCTGGGCATACACAGAGCCCAAGGGAAACAGAACTGTATTGTACAACAACGCAAGGGCAACTGAGTCAGGACTCAGTCACCCCTTTAAACCCCTCCTCAGGAAGTAGGTAGGAAGAGCAGCTCAGAGGGAGGAAGTAGGTAGGAGGAAACTACAGGAAGCAAACACATAAAACAGAGACCTGCTGCATGCTTGAAGCCTTGCGCCTGCAGATGATACTGAAATCAAGGAAAGCTGTAACAACAGCAAAGGCAGTTGCTGCCCTACTTTTAACAGTATGTGAGGATAAGTTGGCTTCCATTAACAACTTAGTGGACAATATCTTGGCTCAGAACACAGAAAGATCATCTGGATAATTTGGAAAATGATATCTCCGTATTATATGACAAGATTACATAAGTGGAAGCCACGACTCAGACACACACAGCTAAATTTGTAGGCTAGAATCAGAAGAAACAACCTACACCTAACTGGGGTCCCAGAATCAGTCAAAACTAGAGAATTACCAGATCTTTTGAGTAGCAACAACTATTTCCCAACTCCCCAGGCAAAGTTGTTTTATGAATACCCAGGCTGGGTCTGGAGAAGACTGGACCTAATGTGAAATTAACACCCATAATCTTCAAACGTCATCACTACACAGATAAGGTGCAGATTCTGTCTATATGTACAAATCTTACATCTCTTTGACACAAGGGCCTACCGATACTGCTGTTTCAGTACTATTCAGCGATTATCTCTACATGGAAGAAGGCATTTGTTCCAAGCTGCAAAAGGTTGTTTGACAACCATATTATGTTTGCAATGGAAGGAAGAAACTCAAAGCACTAGTAGACCATAACATATACATGTAATATATAAATTCAAAATATGAACCCAAAATATGAACTCCAATTTGATGGAGAGCAGCAATGAGTAAGGGGATTCTCCAGGTGTCCAAAGCCAAGCCAAAACAGGGAAAACACAGCTGCACTTCTCCATACAATTTACCCAAACATGAACCCTGTATAAAGCATATATCATACCTGTGTTAATAAATTTGCGAACAATGAGTATTTTGTTGCATAATTTAGCCAAAATATGTTTAAGCTTGCTTACTTCACTAAGGTACCCCATTTCAAGCGAGTCCTATCTAATACTCATTACCATTTCAATTTAAACTTAAAATTGGAATTAAAGCAACTAGTAAAAACATGAAAAAATTAATTTCTAATATCTTAATGATAGGACTAACCTGCTTTAAAACAATGTTAGCTTCCAATGAGTGGGTGGAGGCCCAAGAAGACCAGAATACCATCAGTCCCCTTTATAGGACTTTTCCACCGTGTACACATAAGTACGATCCCACATAATTTCATTCAGTACCCATTTAAGACACACATACATCTGTATTCCATTATGAAACCGAATTATATAGTGGATTCACAAACAGATGGGTTAAAGGAGGGTGAGATAGAAACTATCGCATTGACAGACTGTCTGAAAGTCAAGGCTCGCAAGTTACGAGGAGATGAATTATTTGAGGCAGACATTGTCAACATTACCAATGTGGTGGAGAGTTTGCTTTTAAAGACATTGTTCCAAAACTTGGAGAAAGCTCTTAGTATGGAATTACGTGCCTGGTGGGACATTACTACAATGGACAAATACATCCAGTTTCATCGAATACCTCACGGTTTGATGTAAAAGATGCAGACTTCATTATAAAATGGAATACAATACTGAGTGATTGTTCCTTTAAATTGATGGGTCTAATTGTGGAGTATAAATGGTCACAATTGATTAACATCAAAGAAGAAATAGCTACTCTTCAACTAGCTTTACAGCCTCATAAAGTAACAAATATCTTTAAAGATTATGATAAGATTCTAAAGGTAACACTGGATAAATTGGACAAGGGTTTTTCCTCCTTTGAGCAAAAAAAGTTAATCAGAGATAAAAATTATTATGAGCAAGATATTGTTTATAGAGAGAACCAGAAATAGGACATCATGAGTTCGATCATTCCTTAGTTCCAATGATAGAAGAGTTAGCTTTTCTCAACCAGAAATATGTACTGATATTGACAATGATAACAAAAAAATTTCAAGTGATTAGAGTATGTTGCCACCAAGTAATTTTGTGGATAGGGACCCATCAGATTTAAATATCTCACTGGACCCTCGGCAGAGTCAGTCATCTGGCGCTATTTCAAAAATCCCACAAGGGTTGAAAAAAACGAGAAGGAAGAAAAAAGTTCAAAAGTTATAAATGATCAGACAGAAGAGGAGGCAAAGACCAAGAACCCAAAAGATATCCAAAATGGGGTGGTTGGATCAATCAGAAAATGTATCAAATGTATCAAATGTTGAATTTACTCCTTCACAGATTAGGATAATCAAGATGGGATTAAATTTTGTACCAGATAACAATTTTGGCGTATTTAATATCTTACTTGATGTCAACAGATTTGTGATGACTCTCACTATTAAAATTTGTTTTCTATCAGAGGAAATGTCTGTCTCAATGTTAGACCCAATTCTAGCCGCTACTTCAATGTTAACATCTAAAAATGTTCCATCTGGGTTCAGTGATCTCTGCACATTTTATCCCTGCAGTCTCTTAGGGTGGAATCCCATATGGAAATGGGCATGGAACACTGTCCATTCAGTGGATACTGGTCTACACCCAGTGTTAAGCTTTTTTCCCTTGCATTGCAAGGGCAATCAGCTTGACCTGTTTCAGAAAGTAGTGGAGCGTGAACTAATAGCTCTGAATGACAAATGCAGGTCTAAACATGTGCACAGTTTGTCCTTATCTGAAAGAGAGGCACTGACACAACTTAAAGGGAATGACTTATTGGTTGTCAGGATGGCGGACAAGGGAGGTCATTTGTGGTCTTGGATGCTGATCTATACAAAAAAGAAGCCTTATGGCAGTTAAATGAAGATAAGACATACCAGGTATTAAGACATGACCCTACCCTGTCTTTTAAACTTGAATTGATTTAATTAGTTCAGAAAGGCTTGGCTTTGGGAATATTGTCCAAGTAGGAAGCACTGGCTTTGGTCCTGGGGAGCCTGGTGACTCCAATTTTCCACCATCTGCCAAAGGTGCATAAGTAATTGGTCAACACTCCTGGTCACCCAGTAATGTCCGACATTGGCTTCCTTAATGAGCCTTTGCCGGACCTTGTAAACTTTTACCTTCGGCCGTTGGTGGATGACTTGCATGGCTCCTTTCGAGATGCACACAAGTATTACATTAAGTGGAAAAAGGGTGGTTGACAGCAGATGTTACAGTACTGTATTCCCCATTATTTAGGACTTATCGCTTTACGTACACAGCAATGTAATTTTTCCTATTATAATAGGGATCTAATTGACTTCTTGGTCCAATCTTCTGCGTAACTCCTGTCCCACAACTTTTTTGCCTTCGATGGGGTGTTCTACTTGCAGAAGTTTGGATTGGTGATGGAGGCAAGTTTTTCCCCCTCTCCAGTCAACCTGTATATGAGTTGTTAGGAGGCCACACACATTTTTAGTAAAGAGAACCCCCACTGAGGCATGGTGTTGTGGTACGGAAGGTACATAGACGATTGTCTGTTTATTTGGGGGGGTACCAAGGAAGAGGCATGTGCTTTCATTGGATTTTTGAATGAGTTTAATTTACATTTCACATCTTTTCATGAAATATCTTCAGTTCCCTTTCTGGATTTGTTACTTACGGGTGATGAAACCCTAGAGATGGTCCATACAGATATTTATAAGAAACCAACATCAGGTAATAGCCTCTTACATGTTTACATGCGATGTTGTCTCAACTGCGGTTTCATGTCAACAACGTCACTAAGGGGCAGTTCCTGCGGTTACGCAGGAACTGTTCCTCAGATGTTGCTTTTGAGCGAGCTGCGGTTGATCTAAGACATAGGTTCATAATGAGGGGCTATAATGAAGATCTTTTAGATAAGACATACGCCTATACAAAGTTATAGTCCAGAAAGGATTTACTGAGAGCAAAACCATTGAAAGATACATCATCTGACATAAAAGAAGGGATTAAGATCATCACTCGTTACAGCTCCCAATATGGAACAATTTGCAGTATAATCACCCTACATGGTTGAGGTACAAAGCTTCCTTTAGATGTGGTGCATCTATCTTTGTTCAAGTCTCAAAATGTTTTATGAGCCTGGTAGACCAACGTACTTATGATATTGCTAGTTACATTAATTGTGACTCTGAATTTGTTATTTATGTTTTTACATGTAAATTGTGTCTTGGGCAATATGTTGGGCGCATAATTTGCCACTTGAAATGTAGGATAAAAGAACACATTAATCAGGTTGAGCATGGACGCAAAGAGTCAGCTGTGACAAGACATATTTTGGAATGCCACGAAGAGAACCTTCTGTGTTTTGAGTTTCAAGGCATAGAAAGAGTAAGATTACCATGGAGGGGTGGAGATATTCTAGAGTTGATCAACAACCGTGAAGCATTTTGGATATTTCAATCAAGGACTAGAATCCCATTGGGACTGAATTCCAAATGGGATATAAGCCAAGCTTCAACCTTTATTATTATCTTCCTCCTGATTTTAACTAAAATGAAAGTGGAAGTTATTAATAATAAATACTTATATGCATTTTTGACAATATATAATGGGATGTAATTTATGTTCTGTGATCACCCCTTTAAGTGAGTATGTACCAACTTGTACATGTTTGGTATCTGATGTCTGATATTTGATATTAATACGTATAGCAGACGCATGCGTACTACAGGCCACCTGACAAGGCAATGTAACTTTTATGGATTGATGCGGTCCCTGTATTTTTTGGTCTACTGTGACCGATTTTGTAAATTTCTTTTTATTATGATTTTTATTGTTATATATTTTTTTTCATTACAATATATATATATTCTTTCAGATTTTTCTTACTTTGGACAGGACTGCCTGCATGTGCACATGTGCCTTGAATTTTCTCTTTTTTTTCTTAAAGGGATTTTGATTGGTGGACCTTGCCATTTTAGGAAATATCTGCATGCCTTTTATGTGATTTGTGGTTATATTTGTTTTATGTATCCACATTGTGCACATTCCATGAGAAGAGCTTTTGATACAAAGAGTTATGTGAGATGATGAATTTTCCAATACATTCATGCCTTGGTTAATCTATCGACATTCAGATAGACACTGTTATGATGTCATAGACAGTGATGAGGGGTTGTTTGTTCCCCTCTGTTCCTTGTTTTAATTTTTAACCATTTAGAACTTTATACAAGTTTATTTAACACGGTGGTTTGGTAGTGTTGCTTTCAGTCTATGAGTAAGCGAAATTGGGCACGAAGCACGTTAGATGTGTGGGGTTTGCCATTTATGTCCTCCCTCACCCCAATCCCATTCTTCTTTCTTGTTCTGCCTTTTAAGTCAGATCCAATAAAAGGATTTTTAAGTGAAGTTTCAAGTCTTCCTGTTTTGAATTATATGGATACCAGAGTACGGCTGTAATCATTTGTAGAACAAGAGGCGAGGCAAAGATCCAAGAGAAGGAAGAGTACAGAAACCCAGGCAGAGACTGGAAGATCTATGATGAGTGAAAAAAATAGCTCACCATCACCTTTTAGGGTAACTACATCTTCTGCCAATCCACCACATTCATTGTTACCTCCCCAGCCAAATGATAGCCACTCTGTTGATGTTAGAATGTGACAGTTTGTCTCTACCCATTGCATATTGTGTGGTGCACTGACCACACATGGTAGTGTGGTGGAGGAGAAATGCAAGCAGGGCATCAAGCGGCATATGAGGAGATTCCATCCAGCAGAATATGCTAAGATGCTGGTAGGAAGGATTCAACATAACAATTAAACTCGTAAAAAGGAAAAAGAACAACTTTGGCGCTTTTACCAATAATGTACAAAAATTCCGGATATTATAGTATCAAACACACCAAATAAAAAATTATATCACATAAATTATCAAAATATGATATAGCTTCAGCCGGAGGATAAATCCTACGCTAAATAATTTCAATCAAATTATACCAAATAGTCTCAGGTGAGGCTTGATAAATTAGTGATATGTACCAATAAATTGTTCACATATAAGTGTAAGAAATTCTACATAGCCCCTCTTACTAAGGGTACAATTGTTCTTTTGGGCGGTAATGACGAAGATCATACACAGATAAGGGATAATATTGAAAATGTTTGTATTATGTACAGAATCAAAATACTGTTACAGTTTGGATGGTATATACATGAATTGAACAATATCATAGATTACAGGTATGGAAAAGATGGAATTGAATTGGATACCAGTAAATTATATGATGAAAATCTCCTCACACCCTCCAGCACAAATCTTGGTTTCTGGTCTCTTATCTGCTGGGCTCACACCTGGACAGGAATCAGGACTGCTTTGCTCAGGCTGCTCTCATTCTCTTCTCCTCTGCTCTCCTCCAGTTCTCCTGGAGTTCTCCTCAAAGTCTCCTTCCACCCCCCAAAAATACTGCTCCTTTATACCATTGTCATATCACTTAGGTCTGGTGTAAACTGGTTAGCTCAACTGACTTTTCTCACCACACCCACTTGCCATTTCATGGTGGCCTCAGAGATATTACTGATGGGGGAAGGCTCCAGAAACAGGTGTATCAGAAGCATTTGTTCCTCTATCTGAAATCTTTGTTTAGTTGACAAACAGAGAAAGTGTTTACATCTGTCCTCCTTCCTTTCTCATATGACCAAGAGAGAGCTTCCTTTGAGTCCTCAAATGGCTAAATTAGGAATGCATCCTGTCAAACTACTTGAAACAACCTTTATTTGTGTAATTATGTGACCCCCTGCTGTTTGGGACAGCTGAAATTGCACTGGATTCTTAATTAAAGAAACTTATTTCCAATTGTATATTCCTAAGGCATAATACAGACATTTAACCATACACATGTGTACATACACACATACATACACACACACACAATAAATTGCATACAATGTCCATATCCATAGAGATAAAGACATGTATACATACTTAAACACAGATATACATCTCCACAGACAAACCCCTGTTATAAGTCCTATTTGATCCATTTTGACTTTCTTACATTCCCCGCCTAGAGGGTGAATATTTGTGAAAATAAGAGCCCTCTCAATAACACAAAATGGATGTCCTGGTGTGTGTGAATTAATTTTGTGTACAAGAGTTGAAATTGAAACCGTTTACTGTTACAGGAATGACTTGACAACCACACATAGTATAATATCATGAATTTAGGGTACTGTGAGGTAATTTAGTCTAATTGTCAGAATACTCACAGTTACAATATAACTATTAATTTACAGTCCTTTAGCCACTTTGTAGATCTTGAACCCACTTTCATGACTCCTGCAGCTTTATGCCCAGCTGCTCATATGTTTGGTTATATCCATTCCTGCACGTTTGTACACCTGTGCCACAATCAATTCTTCCACCACTGTGTCCTTCCCCTGACCCATGTTTGAGTCTTATTTTGGGGTGCAAGTTACATGTGGCTCTCACACCTACCATATATATCTCTTAGAGCTGTGTAGTGTGTATGTGACAACCACTTACCATAGGACAGTTTATTGAGTGTGACAGGGTGGTGGGTTATTATTGGTACTCATAGCACATTTATTTCATGGACAAGTGTACTGAATTCCTTTATCAGCAATGAACTGAAAGGTGGGCTTTATTTATTTATTAGCGACTTCAGGAAATTATAAGATACACTACATGTAAAGCATGTAGTATGATCTTTGGCCAAATCTCTGGTGGTACATGTCACCCCTGTCTCAGTCTCCTTATCAAATCCAAGTCTGGCTATCTGTAACAAAATGACAAACAGATGTTACTAAAAATAATAAACAGTTGCAATGGTACTTTGCTTCCCTAATATTATTTAAATTGTTTCAGACTAGTGTGGGCATTTGATAAAGAAAAACAAAAGTATCACTTCTTCTATTGCCACTGTCTATTAATGATAACTAAGCTCTTACTGAAAGACACAACATTTACATATGCAAACCGGTAATCTTATGTGAAATAACAGCAAACATTATACAGACAATTTACAGTTTCTAATTCATACAGCTTCAGGAATCTCTACAAATACCATTTATCTGCATCATTCTCTGAAGATATATGAATAGAAATGTGCCCTGTGCCATTTATTCTTATTGGAAGCACCCCGCCTTGATAAGGTGAGATAGCGCCAAAAAAAATGAAGAAAAAATGAGAAAAAAAAATAAATAAATAAATAAAAAAACCCAAAATGTATAGATTGAATGCTGCTTTTACATTTTAAAATTTAGTCTATTTTAAAGGCACATACAAGCAGCATGCAACCTATGTAAAAATTATATAACCAGGTGTTGCCTTAAAAAAAACAAAAAGACAAAATATAACTGAGGATATGTATATCTTCACCTCAGTATGGCAACAACTCATTAAAAAAAACAAAAATCCTTCTTCATTTATCCAGCCATGATTTGCTGGCAGTGCAGGCGATTGAAACAAAAAACTACAATAAAAATAATTTAGAATTTAGCCCACCTGACTGTACTTCATAGATTTTAGAGGCTTTTCCTTAAAAATTAAAAATAAAAACACATAAAAATGTAAGGTCCTCTATTGTGGCTGAAATAAACAAGATTGGTAAATGCAACAACCATTTCTGGTCACGTTTCTCTAATTGTCAGTTTCATTTTTTTTTTTTCCTGAAAAACAAAATTTGAGGAGAAACATTAGATACATAAAAATTTGTTAAGGGAGATTTATAGAGAGAGATTCATTTTCTCTCTTTGCCTGTGCACCTTCACACAAATGATTACACAACACTTTGGACAGCTCCAACTTTAATATTCCTAATTCCTCCATGTATAATTTCCTTTCATTTTTAAGTTGGAAATTTTCTTTTTCAAGTCTCTCTTTCTCTGACTTTAAAAACTGATATGGGATCCTGGAGGCAGAAGGAGGAATTTTGTTGCTTGCACCTCCATTATTTCTTTTCTGCCCTCTTTTATCTGCTGGAAGGCCTTTACAGTTTCTTGCTATGTGTCCAATCTTATTACATGCAAAACACCTAAACACATTACCATTTGTACAATGCCTAGGAACATTTGCACCTCTCTCCCTTCCTTGTGAAGAGGCCTCTAATTTTGACACTCTTGTATGGCCAGATTTATCTCTCCTTACAATTGCCTCAGCCCTTTTGAGAGAACTAAACACTAAAGCAATACTATTTTTAGCAGACACAGACAAACCCACTATTTCACGAATTTCTGGTGATACATTCTTCAGCAATGCCTTCTTATAAGTATCATCATTCTTATTTGCTTGCACACCAGTTGGGAGTGTTAGTTTATATAACACAAATAATCTATTACTAAACTCCTGTACCGATTCTCCCATCCTCTGTGCACAATTGCCCAGTGCAGAATGATGATCATATTCCTCTTAACCCAGCGATTTCAATATCTCACTCAGAAGTTGCTGCTTTGTTCTAGGGTGCTCAAACACCTCAGAGGACAGACTTGATCTCAAAGATTTATCTAGACTAGACATAATCACATCAAATTGGTCTGCCTCACTTAAATTTCTATGAATTTTTTCAAACTGATCAATTTTTATAATTACTTCTATAGGATCATCAGTAAATGCTATGCATCCTAGGTCTCTACTCAAAGCAGCAAGTTCATTACACGAAAGAGATTTGGAAACACTGGTTTCAGATACCAATAATCCCTGTGAATCTATCTTTTTCTCAATGGACACTGGTGCCATTTTCACAGCAGGCATTCCACATTCATTCTTTCTTTCATAATTTCCAAACATATCCAAATCCATTCCACACACCATACTTTCACCACAGTTTGGAACATTAAATGCATCAACAACAGCATTCCTCTTTCCTAACTGCTCTTTTAACCTGTTAATTTCTGACAAACAATGAGAATGATCAGCCTCTTTAGTGCTAGAGGATGCCAGAGCTCTAATGGCGCCCTGGGCATCCCTCAGTCTCTCCAAAAGCTGCTCATTCTCAGTACAGAGTACTTTGTTTTCAGCCATTGTCTGCTGGTTGGCAATGTCTGCAGATATTTTGAGTGACTCTATGACTTTATTCAAGTCATGCAGTTTACCCTCCAAACTCTCTTTCTGCTTCTGCAGTGATTTGTACTGCTGTGCTATCCAGCTAGCAGCAAAAATCAGTGCAGTTTTACCATTTGACTTTGATAATTTCTTCTCACGGATTGCCTGGGCCACATAATTCTGAGCTTGGAACCAGGGATCTGACATGCCCTCCATGCATTTTAAAATAAGCTCAGGGTTTGAAACCTTGGCAATCTTCTTCATTAAACCTTCCATTATACAGTGGAAGACTATAGTTATTTTACCAAAATTAATACAAAGACAAAAGGCACTAAACAGTATTTTGAATCAACACAAAATAGTATATATTATCCACTTATAAATGTATTTCTGTGTCATACCAAATCCCTCCTGCCTGGCTCGCCAATCTGTAAGAAATTCTACATAGCCCCTCTTACTAAGGGTACAATTGTTCTTTTGGGCGGTAATGACGAAGATCATACACAGATAAGGGATAATATTGAAAATGTTTGTATTATGTACAGAATCAAAATACTGTTACAGTTTGGATGGTATATACATGAATTGAACAATATCATAGATTACAGGTATGGAAAAGATGGAATTGAATTGGATACCAGTAAATTATATGATGAAAATCTCCTCACACCCTCCAGCACAAATCTTGGTTTCTGGTCTCTTATCTGCTGGGCTCACACCTGGACAGGAATCAGGACTGCTTTGCTCAGGCTGCTCTCATTCTCTTCTCCTCTGCTCTCCTCCAGTTATCCTGGAGTTCTCCTCAAAGTCTCCTTCCACCCCCCAAAAATACTGCTCCTTTATACCATTGTCATATCACTTAGGTCTGGTGTAAACTGGTTAGCTCAACTGACTTTTCTCACCACACCCACTTGCCATTTCATGGTGGCCTCAGAGATATTACTGATGGGGGAAGGCTCCAGAAACAGGTGTATCAGAAGCATTTGTTCCTCTATCTGAAATCTTTGTTTAGTTGACAAACAGAGAAAGTGTTTACATCTGTCCTCCTTCCTTTCTCATATGACCAAGAGAGAGCTTCCTTTGAGTCCTCAAATGGCTAAATTAGGAATGCATCCTGTCAAACTACTTGAAACAACCTTTATTTGTGTAATTATGTGACCCCCTGCTGTTTGGGACAGCTGAAATTGCACTGGATTCTTAATTAAAGAAACTTATTTCCAATTGTATATTCCTAAGGCATAATACAGACATTTAACCATACACACGTGTACATACACACATACACACATACATACACACACACACAATAAATTGCATACAATGTCCATATCCATAGAGATAAAGACATGTATACATACATAAACACAGATATACATCTCCACAGACAAACCCCTGTTATAAGTCCTATTTGATCCATTTTGACTTTCCAGCTTCAACCTTTATTATTATCTTCCTCCTGATTTTAACTAAAATGAAAGTGGAAGTTATTAATAATAAATACTTATATGCATTTTTGACAATATATAATGGGATGTAATTTATGTTCTGTGATCACCCCTTTAAGTGAGTATGTACCAACTTGTACATGGTTTGGTATCTGATGTCTGATATTTGATATTAATACGTATAGCAGACGCATGCGTACTACAGGCCACCTGACAAGGCAATGTAACTTTTATGGATTGATGCGGTCCCTGTATTTTTTGGTCTACTGTGACCGATTTTGTAAATTTCTTTTTATTATGATTTTTATTGTTATATATTTTTTTCATTACAATATATATATATTCTTTCAGATTTTTCTTACTTTGGACAGGACTGCCTGCATGTGCACATGTGCCTTGAATTTTCTCTTTTTTTTCTTAAAGGGATTTTGATTGGTGGACCTTGCCATTTTAGGAAATATCTGCATGCCTTTTATGTGATTTGTGGTTATATTTGTTTTATGTATCCACATTGTGCACATTCCATGAGAAGAGCTTTTGATACAAAGAGTTATGTGAGATGATGAATTTTCCAATACATTCATGCCTTGGTTAATCTATCGACATTCAGATAGACACTGTTATGATGTCATAGACAGTGATGAGGGGTTGTTTGTTCCCCTCTGTTCCTTGTTTTAATTTTTAACCATTTAGAACTTTATACAAGTTTATTTAACACGGTGGTTTGGTAGTGTTGCTTTCAGTCTATGAGTAAGCGAAATTGGGCACGAAGCACGTTAGATGTGTGGAGTTTGCCATTTATGTCCTCCCTCACCCCAATCCCATTCTTCTTTCTTGTTCTGCCTTTTAAGTCAGATCCAATAAAAGGATTTTTAAGTGAAGTTTCAAGTCTTCCTGTTTTGAATTATATGGATACCAGAGTACGGCTGTAATCATTTGTAGAACAAGAGGCGAGGCAAAGATCCAAGAGAAGGAAGAGTACAGAAACCCAGGCAGAGACTGGAAGTTCTATGATGAGTGAAAAAAATAGCTTACCATCACCTTTTAGGGTAACTACATCTTCTGCCAATCCACCACATTCATTGTTACCTCCCCAGCCAAATGATAGCCACTCTGTTGATGTTAGAATGTGACAGTTTGTCTCTACCCATTGCATATTGTGTGGTGCACTGACCACACATGGTAGTGTGGTGGAGGAGAAACGCAAGCAGGGCATCAAGCGGCATATGAGGAGATTCCATCCAGCAGAATATGCTAAGATGCTGGTAGGAAGGATTCAACATAACAATTAAACTCGTAAAAAGGAAAAAGAACAACTTTGGCGCTTTTACCAATAATGTACAAAAATTCCGGATATTATAGTATCAAACACACCAAATAAAAAATTATATCACATAAATTATCAAAATATGATATAGCTTCAGCCGGAGGATAAATCCTACGCTAAATAATTTCAATCAAATTATACCAAATAGTCTCAGGTGAGGCTTGATAATTTAGTGATATGTACCAATAAATTGTTCACATATAAGGACAAAACTTAAATTAAACTGGAGACGTAAAAATGTATAACTCAAAATTCTTAAAGTCTTTAAAGGGAAAAATCCCTCTTCCAACATAACAATTAAACTTGTAAAAAGGAAAAAGAACAACTTTGGCGCTTTTACCAACAATGTACAAAAATTCCGGATATTATAGTATCAAACACACCAAATAAAAATTTATATCACATAAATTATCAAAATATGATATAGCTTCAGCCCGAGGATAAATCCTACGCTAAAGAATTTCAATCAAGTTATACCAAATAGTCTCAGGTGAGGCTTGATAATTTAGTGATATGTACCAATAAATTGTTCACATATAAGGACAAAACTTAAATTAAACTGGAGAAGTAAAAATGTATAACTCAAATATCTTAAAGTCTTTAAAGGGAAAAATCCCTCTTCCAACTCTTTAATCTGAAAGAAAGTTGCTTGTAGCCTGGTACATCCGGACCACAATATATAAATTAGAACCAGAAAATATATATCAATATCGTGATAAGCTTAAGAGAAAGATATTAATAATATCCACTCACGTATATATTTTCTGTAGTCCGTTCTATATCTCCAACTCTACCACAAAATGTTTCTGCCGCAACGATCCTCCTCCTTAAGCGTTACTTCCCAAACAACTTGGAGTCAAGGATCGGCAATCATGTCAATAATAGGCAGCCCGTATCCACATAGTAACTCTTTAACCAATTTCTCCCAAGTCACGGATCGGAAATCCTCAAACAGAGGTATATAAATATTAACAGGTGTTTGTTCCCACCAAAAACTTTGTCCAATTCTGCACTTAGTGTCAGTAGTAGACAGCCCGTATCCACGTAGTCCCTCTTTAACCAATTTCTGTCAAAAGCCGCTTGGCAATAAAGGGGTTAATCCGTATGTTTAAAGTATCCAATAAAGTTTAATCATACAGAATGAATTACAAATAGAATAAAATAAATATGTAAAACTATTATATGTTAAAAACGTAATATCTATAGTAAAGTGCACGTTATAGTCAAGGCCGGCGTCTCTCCATACAGATATAACGGACCTATGGCCAATCGGTCCCAGTTGACTTATTGAGTTGGCGCTCTTCCAAAATGTGCACTAATACCTTGATATATACATAAAATAAGTCTCAAAATAGGCCATTTTGTAATGAGCATTCTGTTCAATGTGTGTTTGTTTTCTGAGGAGGCATAAATTATGTTCTGTGTGTGAGGTACCATAAATTATGCAATGATGCTTATTCTTTTATATATATAGATTTTATATTAACTGTCCCCCAATACCAGTCAAGGAACACCCTCAAAACACATTTCCTGTCCATTCCCCAGACTCCAGCAACCAACACAGGCACCCTCCTCAGACCCATTTTATACTATGTCTTATGGTGTTTTTTTTTAATTGTATTTAGGATTCATTTTTTTATTAACTGCCCCCAGTCATAGTAAACAAGTCCCCCCAAAAAAACATTCCCTGTTCAACTGATTCTTTCTCCACACCCCATCCAAAAACAGGCACCCTTATGCCCCTTTTATACTATGTCTTTTGGAAATAAAATAATATTTTTATGTGTTGTGTGTAAATTCAATGTTCCAGTTGATTTCAATGGAATGAGCTAGACGAAAAAAGCTGAAAATCGCTCTTTTTGCGAGAAATTATTTACTCTGCTGAAAGTGCCATAATTCGATGATTTCAGTTTGAGGTGAGATTTTTCGCCCATCCCTAAGCAGTATTCCCACTACAGGTCCTTTGTTACTCTTAATTTTGTCTAATTTTCCCTTGACCTGTTCTTGTGTTAAATTTATATTTGATAATGGTATAGTTTTACTTCTACCAATTCTTATTCCCTAGTATATACCAGTAAAGAAAGACTTTTCCTTATCCTCCCTAATCAATTTCACCCATCTTACATTAATGGTCCAATGTATTTGTATTTGTTCCCCAAATATATACTGCTAAATATATTACTACAAACTAAATTTAAATTCAAAGAATTGTCTTATTATATCATTTAAGTAATGTGTCCCAGTTAGTGTTGAGCGAGCATGCTCGGCCGATGCTCGGATCGGCACGAGCATCGCTCTGCTCGGCACATGGCGGTACTCGTACGAGTACCGCATGTGCTCGCCCGCCATGTTCGTGTCTCCTCCCCGCACGTTTTGCGCCTGCTGCGCAGCCAATAAACGTGCAGGGAGGCTCTGACATCGGTGTAATGCCAGCAGCCATGTTGGCTGCTGGCATTACACTGATTGGCTGGCCAGAACCCGTGGTCAGGTGCTGTATAGCACCTGACCATCGAGTTCGGCTCAGTCTGAGCCAGGGAGAGCTGAGGATAGGAAGGGAAAGGCAGTGTAGGGAGGAAAAAAACAAAAATTGTGAAAAAAAAAGAACCAAAAGTCCTTTTTAGGACTACTGTGTGTGGGGGCAGCAGGTTATTTGGTGTGGGGGGAAAAAAAAAAAAAAAAAAAAAAAAATATATATATTCTGTGTAGTGTGCAAAGTTGCAGATTAGAGCACATTCTGTTTAGTGTGCACAGTTGCAGATTAGAGCACATTCTGTTTAGTGTGCAAAGTTGCAGATTAGAGCACATTCTGTTTAGTGTGCAAAGTTGCAGATTAGAGCACATTCTGTTTAGTGTGCAAAGTTGCAGATTAGAGCACATTCTGTTAAGTCTTCAAACTAAAATATCAAAGTCACGTATTCCATTCAGTGTGCGTCGCCGCAGTTTAGCAGCACATTCTGAGTACTGTGCAGAGTTGCAGAATAGGAAGAAATACTGTTAAGTCTTCAAACTAAAATATCAAAGTCACATATTCCATTCAGTGTGCTTCGCCGCAGTTTAGCAGCACATTCTGTGTACTGTGCAGAGTTGCAGAATAGGAAGAAATACTGTTAAGTCTTCAAACTAAAATATCAAAGTCACATATTCCATTCAGTGTGCTTCGCCGCAGTTTAGCAGCACATTCTGTGTACTGTGCAGAGTTGCAGAATAGGAAGAAATACTGTTAAGTCTTCAAACTAAAATATCAAAGTCACATATTCCATTCAGTGTGCTTCGCCGCAGTGTAGCAGCACATTCTGTGTACTGTGCACAGTTGCAGAATAGGAAGAAATACTGTTAAGTCTTCAAACTAAAATTTAAAAGTCACATATTCCATTCAGTGTGCTTCGCCGCAGTGTAGCAGCACATTCTGTGTACTGTGCAGAGTTGCAGAATAGGAAGAAATACTGTTAAGTTTTCAAACTCAAATATTAAAGTCACATATTCCATTCAGTGTGCTTCGCCGCAGTTTAGCAGCACATTCTGTGTACTGTGCAGAGTTGCAGAATAGGAAGAAATACTGTTAAGTCTTCAAACTAAAATTTAAAAGTCACATATTCCATTCAGTGTGTTTCAACGCCGTTTAACAGCCTATTCTGTGTACTCTGTACAGTTCCAGAATTATAAGAAATACTGTTAAGTTTTCAAACTCAAATATTAAAGTCACTTATTCCATTCAGTGTGTTTCAACGCCGTTTAACAGCCTATTCTGTGTACTCTGCACAGTTGCAGAATAGGAAGAAATACTGTTAAGTCTTCAAACTAAAATTTAAAAGTCACATATTCCATTCAGTGTGCTTCGCCGCAGTGTAGCAGCACATTCTGTGTACTGTGCACAGTTGCAGAATAGGAAGAAATACTGTTAAGTCTTCAAACTAAAATTTAAAAGTCACATATTCCATTCAGTGTGTTTCAACGCCGTTTAACAGCCTATTCTGTGTACTCTGCACAGTTGCAGAATAGGAAGAAATACTGTTAAGTTTTCAAACTCAAATATTAAAGTCACATATTCCATTCAGTGTGTTTCAACGCCGTTTAACAGCCTATTCTGTGTACTCTGCACAGTTGCAGAATAGGAAGAAATACTGTTAAGTCTTCAAACTAAAATTTAAAAGTCACATATTCCATTCAGTGTGCTTCGCCGCAGTGTAGCAGCACATTCTGTGTACTGTGCACAGTTGCAGAATAGGAAGAAATACTGTTAAGTCTTCAAACTAAAATTTAAAAGTCACATATTCCATTCAGTGTGTTTCAACGCCGTTTAACAGCCTATTCTGTGTACTCTGCACAGTTGCAGAATAGGAAGAAATACTGTTAAGTTTTCAAACTCAAATATTAAAGTCACATATTCCATTCAGTGTGTTTCAACGCCGTTTAACAGCCTATTCTGTGTACTCTGCACAGTTGCAGAATAGGAAGAAATACTGTTAAGTTTTCAAACTCATATATATTAAAGTCACATATATCGTGTAAGATGAAGAAGGCGGGTAAAAAGGGACGGGGAAGTGGACGTGATCCTGAAAGTTCAGGGCGCGGGTCAGGACGCGGAGAAACTGTGCCTGGTGCCAGAGCACAAGAAAGAAAGACATCCACCATACCTAGCTTCATGTGTAATTTTACAGGGCGTCGCAGGACATCACTCTCGAGGTCCGACCACTGCGAACAGGTGGTCGGTTGGATGACAGCTGATACTGCTTCCAGTCGGTTAAGCACCACCCTGTCTTCCACCAAGTCCACTCTCAGTAGCCAAGAGTCTGGTCAACATAATCCTCACTCTGATCATCCTTCCTCCCACCATACACGGTCTGGTCAAAGAAGTGATCCCACACTGGGATATAGTGATGAGCTCGTCTCATCACCAATCCTTCATTTGACCCTCTCTCCAAGCACGCTTGCAGAGGAACATGACATCTTGTGCCCTGATTCACAACCTCTAGAGGCTACCCAATCACAAGAAGATGACAGATGTGAACGGCATTTAAGGTCAAAGGAAGTAGTGGATGATGATGATGATGATGATGAGACACAGTTGCCATTAAATCAACCACTATTTCCGTCTCAAGACCTTGTTGAGGAGAATGTTATACAGTTGTCAATGACTGAGTATGTGGTGGGATCAAGACTTGAGGAGGATGATCAGAGTGAGGAAGTGGAGGAGGACTTGGTGGACGATGAGGTGACTGACCCCACCTGGGAAGGTGTAGAGCCGAGCGATGACAGCAGTCCTGAGGGTGAGCCATCTGCAGCACCGCAACAGGCTGGAAGAGGCAGTGGTGTGGCAACAGAAAGAAGGCGGACCGCACCAAACCGGCCCGCAAATGTTCCACGGAGCACCCCCTTGCGTAAATCTACCTTGCCAAGGGGTAGGTGTTCCGCGGTATGGCGTTTTTTTAAGGAAAGTGCGGACGACAAAAGATTTGTAGTTTGCAACCTGTGCCACACCAGAATGAGCCGAGGCATGAACACTAGAAACCTCACCACCACCAGCATGATCCGACACATGGCATCCAAGCACCGTAGTAAGTGGGAGGAACGCCTGGATCGCCCATCTGTGTCTGCAGGCCACACCACTGCCTCCTCTTCCCCTGTTTTCGGTGCCGGCCAATCGCCTGTCGAAGGCGCAGGCCCGCATACCTCCCGCCCTGCACCTGTACCATCTGAAGCACCATCAGCGACCACATCCACTTCCCTGTCCCAGCACAGCGTCCAAATGTCGTTACCCCAGGCATTTGAGCGCAAGAGAAAGTACCCAGCCACCCACCCACAGGCCATAGCACTAACCTCACACCTTTCCAAATTACTGGCCATCGAAATGCTGCCATTTAGGCTTGTGGACACTGAGTCCTTCCGCAGCCTGATGGCAGCAGCTGTCCCTCGGTACGCGGTCCCCAGCCGCCACTACTTTTCCCGGTGTGCCATCCCCGCATTACACCACCATGTGTCCCGTAACATCACCCGTGCCCTGACCAACGCAGTTACTGGGAAGGTCCACTTAACGACTGACACATGGACAAGTGCTTGTGGCCAGGGACGCTACATTTCCCTGACGGCACACTGGGTGAATGTCGTGGAGGCTGGGAGCGACTCGGACCCTGGGATGGCACGGGTGCTACCCACGCCGAGGATTGCGGGCCCTACCTCCATCAGGGTTTCCACCAGCACCTATGTTATTGGCTCCTCCTCCTCCGTTTCCACCTCCGAATTCTCTACACACACCGCCACTCCCCCATCAGCCAGTAGCTGGAAGCAGTGTAGCACTGCAGTGGGGAAGCGTCAACAGGCCGTGCTGAAGCTGATCTGCCTTGGGGACAAACAGCACACGGCCTCAGAGCTGTTGCAGGGGATTAGTCACCAGACCGAGCAGTGGCTCTCGCCACTCAACCTGCAACCAGGCATGGTTGTGTGTGATAATGGGCGTAACTTGGTGGCGGCTTTGGAGCTCGGCAAGCTCACACACGTACCATGCCTAGCGCATGTATTTAATTTAGTGGTGCAGCGATTTCTAAAAACCTACCCCAATGTGCATGATCTCTTGACCAAGGTGCGCCGCGTGTGTGCACATTTCCGTAAGTCATCTACAGCTTCGGCCGGCCTGTTGAAGCTGCAGCAGCGCTTACAATTGCCAGCTCACCGGCTGCTGTGTGACGTGAGCACGCGCTGGAACTCCACCTTCCACATGTTGGCCCGGCTTTGTGAGCAGCAGAGGGCAGTAGTGGAGTACCAGCTGTTACACGGTCGTCGCCTCTCCATTCAACTTCCTGTAATCAGAAGTGAGGAGTGGGAATGGATGTCAGACCTCTGCGAGGTTTTACGCAATTTTGAGGAATCGACACAGATGGTGAGCGGCGATAACGCTATTATCAGTGTAACCATCCCACTTCTGTGTCTACTGAAACGCTCGCTGCTCACAATTAAAACCGACGCTTTGCATGTGGAAGAGGTGGAAATGGGGGAGGAAGAGCTTACACAAGGTGATAGCCAGAGCACGCTCACTTCGTCTTCTCAGCGACAATTGGAGGAGGCGGAGGAGGAGGAGGAGGAGGAGGAGGAGGAGGAAGACACGGTTGCCTCCGCTACAGAGGGTAGCCATGGAACTTTAGTTCCATCTCTTCAGCGTGGGTGGGCAGAAGAGGAGGAAGAGGATGAGGATATTGAGAGTCAGCCTCCTGGTGAGGACAGCGAAATCTTGACTGTTGGTACTCTGGCACACATGGCTGACTTTATGTTAGGCTGCCTTTCCCGTGACCCACGCGTTGTACGCATTTTAGACAACACGGATTACTGGGTGTTCACCCTTCTGGACCCCCGCTACAAAGAGAATTTCTCATCTCTCATTCCTCCGGTGGAGAGGACAAGCAAAATGGTGCAATACCAGAAGGTTCTTGTTGAAAAATTGCTCCAAAATTTTCCATCTGACAACGCTGGCGGCAGAGTACGTGCTACCTTGGCCAACAGAGAAGGGGAGAAAAGGGGAGCACACAGCAGTTCCGAGAAAGGCAGGGCAACACTCTCCAAGGCGTGGGACACCTTCATGACACCCCGCCAGCACCCTCACCCTGATGCGCAGCCTAGTGTCACAAGGAGGGAAAAGTTTTGGAAGATGGTGAAGGAGTACGTAGCAGACCGTGTCAGCGTCCTCAATGATCCCTCTGTGCCTTACAACTACTGGGTGTCCAAGCTGGACACGTGGTATGAACTGGCACTCTACGCCTTGGAGGTGCTGGCCTGCCCTGCCGCCAGCGTTCTGTCTGAGCGGGTATTTAGTGCTGCTGGTGGCATCATAACAGATAAGCGTATCCGCCTTTCCACCGACAATGCTGATAGGTTGACACTTATAAAAATGAACAAGGCCTGGATTTCCCCTGACTTCTCCACTCCACTGGAGGAAAGCCCCGGGGGAACATAAACTCACTTTATATATGTTATTTACAATGATGGGAATACTCTGTATTCCCATTCACCCCTTCCACCCCAAAAACGGGTATATGGTTGACTCTTAATCTTCTCATCCTCCTCCTCCTCTTCCATATGCCCTGGGATATAATTTTTATATAGGGCCAGCTCACCAGCGTGCCCTGGGATATAATTTTTATATAGGGCCAGCTCACCAGCGTGCCCTGGGATATAATTTTTATATAGGGCCAGCTCACCAGCGGGCCCTGTGATATAATTTTTATATAGGGCCAGCTCACCAGCGGGCCCTGTTTGACAATTTTTATATAGGTCAGCTCACCAGCGGGCCTTCTCATATAATGTTTTATAGCGTCAGCTCACTAGCGGGCCTTCGCATATAATGTTTAGGATGGTCAGCTCTGCAGCAGACCCTCACCCATAATGTTTTAGATGGTCAGCTCAGCGCACGTTTCCATCTTAATCATGGCCTCAGTTCTGAAAATCAAGGAAATTTTTGGGATAATTTGCCTCTGCGCACGTTTCCCTCTTAATCATGGCCTCAGTTCTGAAAATCAAGGAAATTTTTGGGAGAATTTGCAGATGATATACAAGTAAATATACAGCAAATATTGTTTGGTAACAATTTTTCGCCTAAAGTCGTTTTTATTTTCCTTTTTGTGTGTTTTATGGTCAGTCTGTAAAAATGGCGTACTACGGGCGAAAGATCGTTCCCAGCAGCGATGTTGGAGTCCAAGGTGCATCCAGACATCCTCCCTATGCTGTCCCTGAACCATTTCTGTAGTGTTTCCATCTTTTTCTGCCCTTTTCCTATGGACCAGGCACCCTCCCCTCATCAGAGCAGGGGGTGCCTGGTGTAATGCTCGAGTCCTCCCATTGACTTCAATGGGGCTCGGATGCTCGGCCGAGCACTCGAGCCTCAGGGGGTGCTCGGTCAGAGCACCCGAACATCCGAGCATTGAGGTGCTCGCTCATCACTAGTCCCAGTCTGTGTTGCATGCTGTTAATATATTGACGTTAGCATTTTTAAAATTTAGAGTTGTTCTTGAAACTGCACAGTTTCACCTCATCAAAGTGATCACAAATGATACCACATATATATATATGTTATTGCTAGATCCAATATATTTTTTCATGTTGGCCTTTGCACTCTACCATTTATGACATTAACTATCCCTAAGAATGCTCACAAACCTGCTCGCCTTGGGACTCTGGTAGGTATCATTTCTCTAGCTTATGTCTGGATAGTTTTAATCTGTCATTATAGTATGCCCGTGATATGCAGCTTTTTCATTTACAATAACAGTTGGGCCTCAACATTCTTAACAATATTTGGTGGTTTGTAGAATATATCCACTAGCACCTTTTTCCCCTTTTATGCCACAGTGAACTGACATTTCTACCCATAATGATTCCACATTATATTCATTTTCCTCTCAATTATTTCCCCTTAAGCTTGGATTTAGATGTGGTTTCAACTTTAGGCCCACACATCCCCATGTTGTGTTAATCCAGGCTCTCCTAAACATGGAATAGCCCTAAATATTTACAGCTCAGTCATGTGTATCATCCTACCATATTTCAGTTATACCAATTGTGTCCAAATGCTCTAACCACCAGCAATTCCAACTCTCCTCTTTTGCTTACCATACTTTCCCCAGGTCATGACTTGATATTATTCAGTTCTTCTATCCACTGGTGACTACAGATTAAATATCCTACCCCTCAGCCTTGTTCCCCAGCCAACTGGTAACCACCTATTGCCCACATACACTTTCTGGACCCCCCACCAGACTTGTTACTCTGCCCATGATATGTACAGATCTCAATTATATTGTCTGACCCCCATAGACTTGCTCTTCTGCCCACTGGTAGCCACAGGTTTCACACATACACTGTGTGACCTCAACACTTGTGTTCCCTGTCCACTGGTAGCCACAGATTCTCCACATATTCTGTCTGATCCCACTGTGGTTATGTTCCATGCATACAATGTGTGTCCTTAACACCACTGTTCCCTGCACACTGGTAGCCACAGATCTACAAATACACTGTCTGACACAAATTTCTGTTCTCTGGCCTACTGATAGCAACAAATTCCCCACATTCACTGTTTGACCACCCCAACCTTGTTCCCCTGCCAACTAGTAGCTATAGTTCCCAGAATAAACAGTCTGACCTCCCCAGTCTTATTCTACTGCCCACTGGGAAACACATATTCTCCACATACACTATATGACCACCCTAACCTTGTAGCCCTGCCTAGTGGTAGCCACAGATCCCCAAATACATTGTTTGATGTCCCCTTTCCCCTTACTGTCTGTTTTCTGAAGGTACTAGGGGAGAGAAGTGCTCTCTCACTACCCTGTCTTTGAAACAGTACCTTAAAGGTTTGAGGCTCCTCAGTCTCACTCCTTGCAAGTTACTTCCAGATTGCAACTCAGATCTACAAGGTAAGAAGTGAGCACATTGACAAACCGCTCCACTGTGCTGCCTGAAACAGAGAATGTTGTTCTCTGCCACTACATACAGAAAAAAATAAACTACAATTGGACTGGCAACCCTTTCTCCCTTACCCAATAGTAGCCACAGCTTCCCACCTACAATGTATGACCCCACCATACTTGTTCCCTGTCCATTGGTAGCCACAGATTACCCACATATATTGTCTGACCTCCCCGTCTGGTTCTAATACCACTGATTGCCACAGAACCACACATATACTGTCTGACACCCCAAAAGCCATGTTCTCTTACCACTGGTATGCACAGATCCCCACATATACTGTCTGACCCCCACCACCTTGTTCTACTGTCCACTGGTAGCCACAATTCCTTACAAACACTGTATGACCCCTAGCCTTGTTCCCGTGCCCACTGGTAGTCCTCACATGTACTGTCTGACCTCCCTAACTTTCTCCGTATTGGTAGCCACAAATACCCAAATATGTTGTCTGACCCCGATTCTTGAACACCTGCCCACTTGTAGCTACAGATTCCACACATACATTGCATGCCCTCGCCAACCTTTTTCCCCTACCCACTGATAGCAACAGATTCCACACATACACTTTGCGACCTCACCAGCCATGTTCCCCTGCTGACTGATAGCCACAGGTCCCTGCATACACTATCTGACCCACCCCCAGCCTTGTCCCACTGTCCACTGAAAGCTGCAGACTTCCCAGATATATTGTGTAACTCACCAAGTCTTGTTCCCCTGTCCCTGATAGGCACAGATCCCCAAATACACTGCCGCCCCCCCCAGCCTTGTTCCCCTGCCTGCTGGTAGCCACTGATTCCCCACATACACTGTATGACCCCCCCCCCAAATCCTTGTTCCCCTGTCCACTGGTGGCCACAGATCTTATATAAAGTGTCTGACCCCACCAGCCTTGTTCTACGGCCCACTGGTAGCCACAATTCCCAACATACACTGTGTGACTCCAGCCTTGTTCCCCTGTCCACTGGTAGTCAAAGATTCCCCACATGTACTGTCTGACCTCTTTAACTTTCTCCGCCTGTGTACTGGTAGCCACAGATACCCAAGTATGCTGTCTGACCCCATTATTGAACTCCTGCCCACTTGTAGCTACAGATTCCACACATACATTGTATGCCCTCACCAACCTTGTGCCCCTAGCCACTGGTAGCAACAGATTCCACACATACACTTTGTGACCTCACCAGCCTTGTTCCCCTGCTGACTGATAGCCACAGCTCCCTACATATACTTTATGACCCCCCAAGCCTTGCTCCGCTGTCCACTGATAGGCACAAATCCCCAAATACACTGCCTGACCCCCCAGACTTGTTCCCCTGCCTGCTGGTAGCCACAGATTCCCCACATACACTGTATGAGACCCCAAAAGCCATGTTCAGACACTATATGTACAATCTGTGACTACCAGTGCCCTGCCCACATATAGTGTCTGATTACATATTACATATAGTGTCTGATCCCCCAGCCTTGTTCTACTGCCCACTGGTAGCCACAATTCCCTACATACACTGTATGACCCTCCAGCCTTGTTTCCCTGTCCACTGATAGCTACAGATACCCACATGCACTTTCTGACCCCCTCAGCCTTGTTCCTTTGTCCACTGATATCCACATTGTGACGGTACTAGCAGACACCCAGAGTTGGTGTCACCGTCAAGGATCACTTCTTCCACTATGGGCCAGATGGACATCCAACAGCATACCGCAATATACTCTGAATCACCAGGCAGAACCAGTGTCAGAGTAACCAGAACCACACTCTGGATACAGCAAGCTTACCCCACCAGACAACACCAGTGTAGGTTAAGACAAGAACTCTCTTTATTGAAACAAACCACACATATTTATACTCAAACCATGCATTCAAATACCTGGACAAAGCAGATAAAATAGGGACATAATCCAATCACCATACAGTAAACAGACGGTCTAACAAGTACAATGACTTAGTCATGATTACATTTCACACACAAAAGGGTTGCTGAACTCAGACAATGGACACAAAGACTTGAGGGGCTTGAATGAATTAACACACGGCAGGGGGTCTCAGTACAGATCACAATACATTGACTTGAGAGACTACAATACACATTGCAAGTAACTTTAGGTAAACTCAAATAATTAACTCCTAACAGCCCAGTCCCCTGAAAGCAGGTTATTATTTTTAGTCCTTTTGGCATAGTTGTCCATCAATATAATGTCCAAAAGTTCTACATAGCAATATTAACTCCAATAGTCTTAAAACTGGTTAAAACAGTCCACAGAGTCTGTAGGAAGGGGCTGGCCCCCAGGCCCCACCAAAAGCCAAGGGCCTGGTGGTTCCTGTGACACACATATTTCTCACATATTCTGTGTGAATCCCAAAGCCTTGTTCCTCTGTTCCTGATAGGCACAGATCCCCAATACTATTCTTACCCTGTCCGCTGGTAGTCACAGATACCCGCTTATACTACCTGACCCCCACAACCTTGTTCTCCTGACCACTTGTTGCCACAAATTGCCACATACTATATATGACCCTCTAGACTTGCTACCTTGCCCACTGGTAGCCAAAGATCACCAAATACACTCTCCTACCCTCAGCCTTGTTCCCCTGCCAACAAGTAGCCACAGATTCTCTGCATACACTTCCTGGACACCCCCCCCACACACACACACTACCACCAGCCTTGTTCCCTGCCCACTGATATCCAGAGATACTCAGATATGCTGTCTGACATTCCCAGCCTTGTTCCCCTGCCCACTGGTAGCCACAGATTACACACACACACACACACTGTGTGACCTCTTCAGCCTTGTTTCCCCGCCCACTAATAGCCACAGATCACCATATACACTTTCTGACCCCCCCAACCTTGTTCCCTTGCCAGCCACAGCTTCCCCAGACATTAGGTTTTATCCCCCCAACCTTGTTCTGATGTCCACTGCTAGGCACAGATCCCTAAATACACAGTCTGACCAACCCTCATACCTTCTATCTCTGCCCACTGGTAGCCACAGACCCCCGCATGCACTGTATGACCCCTAGCCTTTTCCCCCTGGCCACTGGTAGTCAAATATATTCAAATACATTGTCCTACCCCTCAGCTTTGGCCTCCTCTAGAAACCCACCCCATGCCACCAGCTTTGTTCCCCTGCCCACTGGTATCCACACATCCTCAAATACTGTCCGACCAAGTGGTAGCCACTGATACTACACATGAATTTTGTGATTCCCTCAGCATTGTCCCCTACCCACTTATAGCCACAAATCCCCAAATACACTATTCCATCCCTCAGCCTTGGTCCCTTGCCCACTGGTAGCCATGGATTATACATATATACTGTGTGATCCCACCACCTTTGTTCCCCTGCCCCCAGTTAGCCACAGATTCCTCATATATACTATCTCACCCTGCCTAGCTTTGTATCTCTGCACACTGGTAGTCACAGATCCCCAAATACACTGCCTGGCCCTTCTCCACCATCCTTGTTCTCTTGCCCACTGGTACCCACACATTTTCCAAAAAATTGATACTGAACCAACCTTAGCAGAAGATGAAGTAGAAGATAATGTTGTTTTTGTTCTGTGCTTGTGGATGATTATCGAGCAGGTATTTTAGCATAGAATTTTGGGCATTTCCCCTTTGCCATTGTTGGTGATGGTCAAGAGTCAGGGTGATAGCACCTGATTTGTAGGGGAACAGTTTTCCATTGCCAATGTAACAATAAAGGTGTTTGTGCTGGATGTGCATAACTAGATCAGATGTGCGAAGGTGTGATTCCTCCCCCTTTACCCAACCTTTTTAAACACTGCACACATTGCAGTTGTTGATAACTGCACAGTTCATGTCCCTGACAAAACATAACCTCACTTATTATTACAGGGGAGTTGGAGGAGGACAGTGATTATGGTAAATGAATACCTCCCCAGATGTACCTGAAGTGTTGGTGCTTTGTTCTGGTGCTGCTGTTTCCTTAGCAATAAAACTAGCATGAACCACCATTCTACCACCACAGTCTTTGGGAATAATGACTCCAGTCCCAATACCACCAAAACGATTGCTACCCATGGAATTGTGAACATACCAGTCTGATCCTGTAACATCTGATGCTCATTTAACTCAGCAGGAACTACATTAAAAAAATAAACTACTGTCATGGGTGGCATAATGTTTCTTGTTGCTTGCTTTTTAACAGGCTTGATTTTTCACAGCTGGACTGTAGTAGGCTATGCTATCAATTAAATTATATTAATAAACAACATTTACTGTGATGACAAATTATAATAATCATTGTTCAACAAAATAAATGCAAGGTTACATTTAATGTGATGGATGGTGGTGAATATATGATGAATAGGAAGGAATGCAAGACAAATTATATGCAGTACATATGATTATAATATAAGATTTAATTATTTGACAGTCATTCTTTAATAATAATAGCATTGAGCTGTCATAGATAGTGGCAAATGTACAATTCCCTATTCTATCTCATTCTCCATGCTGTTACCAGCATTACAGATGCTGTGTTTCTCTCTACTGTGGATTTTTTCCATGTCTGCGAAATATTCATGATATTAGGTGTTTGTTCATTCTTAAAAATGTCTACTATCACTGCTGCTGGATAGATGGGTAATTTTATGGCCAAAAACATAATTATCCAGCAAGAATGTTATAAATATCTCACTTGCTGTGGAACCATTCCCTGGAAATGGGAATTGTCTGTCACTTGTTTGTCTGTTACCAACCCATTTTCTGGGAACAGCGCCCATACAGATTTGCCAGTGTCATCACCACGAATGTTGGTCTGCTGATGCTGAGACACATTATTACACATTATTTAACATAGTAACATAGTTATCAAGGCTGAAAAAAGGCATGCATCCATCAAGTCAAGCCCATGCCAAAACACCCCTGTTGATCCAGAAGAAGGCAAAAAAAAATCCTGAGGCCATTTCAAATTAGCCCAAAGTGGGTAAAAAATTCCTTTCTGACTCCAAATGCCAGTCAGATAGTTCCCTGGATCAACAACATATCTGCAACGAAGCCATCTGTCATAATGTTCAATATTGTTCTGTGCTAGGTAGGCATCCATTACTTTTCTGAGCAGTTACATTATGTGGAAGTACAACATCCCAAGGCAAAGAATTGCATATCTTTAATGCCCTTACTGTTAAAAAACTCTGCCTTTGTTTTAGTTGAAAGCACCTTTCCTTTAGTCTTAATGGATGACCTCTCATTCTTAGCTCAACTCTTCACGTAAATAATAAACTGAATAGTTCTTTGTATTGACCTTGAATGTATTTGTAAATGGTAATCATATCACTCTCTTAGACGCCTCTTCGCTAATGTAAACATACCCAGTTTCGCTAGTCTCTCTTTATAACACAGATCCTCCAATCCCTTTATCAGTTTTGTTGCATGTCTCTGCACTTTTTCCAGTTCAACAATGGCTTTTTTTAAGAACTGCTTCCCAAACTTGTACTCCATAATCTAAATGAGGCCTAACCAACGAATTATATAGAGGTAGGATAATATTAGCATCCCTTGCATCTACCTCTCTGTTTATGCAGGCTAGTACCCTATTTGCTCTTACAGCAGCTGGGTGACTGATGCTGAGAGGTCTATTGCCTATCAGTACTCCTAACTATTTCTCTAATGAGGATTCCCCAAGTTGTTTCCCAGATAGAGTATATGTAGCATGTTTGTTTCTATAGCCCAAATGTACAACCTTACATTTATCTATATTAAATGTCAACTGCTACTTTTCTGTCCATTCACTCGGTTTATCTAAATCCTTCTGTAGAGAAAAAACATCCAGCTCTGTATGTATTTCTTTACACGGCTTACTGTCATCAGTAAAGATTGAGAAGTTACTTTCATTTCCCACTTCTAAATCATTAATAAACACATTAAAAAGCATTGGGCCCAGGACTTAACCCTGTGTCATCACACGTATGACTTTAAACCAAGTTTAAAAGGTTCCATTTACAACAACTTTCTGCCATCTATCATTTAACCAGTTCTCAATCCATGTACACATATACCAAAGCCCAAACAAAGCCTTTTAATTTATGCAGTAACTTGTTGTAAGGCACTATATCAAAGGCTTTTGCAAAATCCAAGTATACTAAATTAACAGCAATTCCCTTGTCCAAATTACTACTTACTCCGTCGTGAAATGCAAGTACACTAGTCTGACATGATCTATCCTTCATAAAACCATGCTGACTCCTACTAATAATATTGTTTGTCTTCACATTGTTCTGAATACTGTCAGTTAGTAACTCTTCTAGTATCTTACCATCCATGGAAGTCAAGCAAACAGGTCTATATTTAAATGGTTTTTATCTCTCCCCCTTTTTGAACAATGGAACTATATCAGCTTTCCTCCAATCACAGGGCACTATGTCTGATTTACTACTGGGATGCTGATGATATGTTCTGCAAAATCTAGTGCTGTTGTTGCTGCTGCTGCTGAGGGTATAATCCTTTGTTTACTTTTTTCAATAAAACTTTTTAGTAGTTTTGAGGCTTCAGTTTTCTCTTTCGTATTCTACAATGCAGCTGTCATCTAGATCTATAAGGATTTTGTTACATGCTTTCACAGAATCATCAGAGTGCTGCTTCTACTTTAACCTTGACATAAATTCTGAAATTTTATGTTGAAATTTGGGGACTAGTAATGTAGTGTAATGGGCAATCAATGAATTTGGGGATATTTAATGAGTAAATGCATAAAGGTTATTTTATAATACTCTTCTTCTTACAACGATTGTGTGTATAAAGTTTATTTGCAGAATGTGTTATCTTTTTAGTAAGGACATAGTCACAAAAATAAGTTAGAGTGTTATCTTATGTTATGCAAACTTCAATGACATAATAAGTATAGAGTATTTAGCAAGCCTTCATATCTTATGTTTACAGAACATACTTGTTTTATAGATAAGGTATTAACCAGTGCCACAAGGTATTAGATGTTTTTCTGTATGCTTAAAGGAGATGTTTACCCCTTCACAACTTTGGCTAAATCGTTTCATTATCAATAATAAATAATGGAAATTGTACTCTTTTTTAAAAAAAATCCGCCCATTTGCAGAAATTCTAAGATTAAATATAGCTCTGTACCTACTTCCGGCAGACAGTGCTGACCGATCTGTACCGTAGTCTCAGCTTCTAGCCAGCCTCCTCCTATGACAGAGGCTGTCTGTTTCTAAGCTGGAGCACTCTCATTTGCAGAGATCGATTTCTGGCCAATGAGAGTGCAAATATAGTATAAGGGGTGCTCAAGCTATATATTTTCATAAAAATCAAGCTGCTAAATACCCACTGTGACCCTGGAGCAAATGATCACATATACAAAAAAGAAACACCAAAGTATATAGAATATGGGTAAGCTCTCAGATCTTAAAATAAAGATCTGTATATAGCACTTAGAGAGCTTGCCCATATTCTATATACTAAAAGTTTATTTTTACCTTTGTCTTGGAAGAATTTATAGAATATTCATCTCTAGATTGCATCAGGGTGTTTCTGTCTCTGTCCAACATAGCAGTTGATCTCACTACTGCTTAATTCTCCTATGCTATAGAAACAATACTAGAATGGGACTTGTCTTTAGAGTTAAAATGCTTAGTGCTACTAGTGAGGGACTTTTTTTTATATAGCTTTTACCAAAACACCTCCTCATGACATTTACTGAACAAGCTGCAGCAACCATGACTGCAGTCTATTATTTGTACAGCTTTACTACCACTAATAGTTCCATGCACCCCTAGTCCTTCCACCTTACGTCTACCATATTTGGTGGACATCATGATGGTACTCTTGATTTTTCCCTATAAAGAATCCAACAAAGCTGTTAATTTCAACACAACTACAGTTAGTTGCACAGGATATCAGTCAAAACAGGACAAGACAACAGTCTATAATATACTTGTCTTTTTCTTTTTTGAGTATGGAGTTATATCTGGTCTTTTTGTCTTCCAGAAAATAATGTATGATGTATTTCTCTGACTGTAGTATCTGTCACTATCAATCTCAGTTCATATAGAATCTCCAGCCAGTCTATCACCTATCAGGCTAATTCCATTTCCCCTAAATCAATCACCTGCTCCCTCTCTTTGCCTCTCCGATTCTATAGTTGTTAGTATTTCAGTAGTATTTCTTTCTCTTCTAAGCCCTGTTGCACTCACAAGATAGACCTGTTAGATTCAGAATCAGTAGCTTGCAAGTTGTAATAAAGCATAAATGATAAAGTGCAACTCACTACAGTAAATTATTGTCTCTCTTGTTCTTGTATGTGAATGTAGGAATTACTGAACATGCAAGTTGTTGTCTATCTTGAATGCAAGATTTAAATTATGTCAGTCTGTATAGCATTGTCACTCTCAACTGATACTCAGCTCAGGCTGGATCACTGCCTTTCCAGAGAGCACAACTAGTCATAAATTAAGAAACTCCAGCTCCCTGTCTTTCCCTGTCTGCCTACACTAGCTTATAACAAAATTTCAGTAGCTTTCTCTTTTTTTTATCTTTCTTTCAAGCACAGACTGACTGGATGTAGTAAACAGACAACCCTATTTATAGTGATGAGTTAGCACATCAAGAATACATAGGAGAAACTTTTCACATTGGGAGAGAAGGGCAGTGTCTTTTTTTAATGTTTAGCTTTTGTGGCAAGTATTTTTGCCACTCCCTCTATAACTATGTAAGTCTTAAGTGATTTAAAGTAATTTGTATTTCTAGTAAAAGAGGACATTTTCATTTATATTTTGTAAGGTTAATTGAGATAATGGGTATGCAGTTGTATTCACCTTCTAATTATCATCTGTTGTTTTCCAGGAAATGTCAGAAAATGATATGCAAAAGTTCCCCAAGTTAGCAGTGCCGTAAGTATATAAAAATAAAATACAAATGGCCATATGTATTGTGACTGGTACAGTGGTTACTGCTTGGTAGACCAAGGGTTAAGCGATTATCCAGCCAGACAAAGATATCTATTAGAGAGGTCACAATACTCAAACATAGGACAACTACTACAGGCAAACAAACAGTGGTAAAGTATAAAAACTACACACTTCTGCCATTTTCTTCTTTGTACCCCAGCAATGAACCGATTTCCAGGAGTTCCACTTAATACTCCAAAACCATTTTAGTTTTATTCTGGAGCTTACACACAGTCCCAATAGAGGAAAGAGTGGGGCACACTGCACTTTGTGCTGGATTGCATGATGTTTCATTGTACCTTTTAGTCCTGACAGAGGTTTTAGAGAAGGCATCCTAAGAGATTAGATAAAAAACAATATATGGTGCACCACCTTTATATTTGGGGTGTGTATGTAGAACTGGAGGGAATGGCCTTGTTATTAGTTATTATAACACATAAAACAAAAAAAAAAAGATAAAGAACAACAAAACAGCGCCAAACCCACCCCCTAATTACGGAAGTTGAATTACACAGATTTAGTTAATTACTTGAATTTGTATCAAGTGATTTAATTTTGATTGAGCTAGGATGGAGAGGTCGTTTAGACCCCTCCATACAGACATGTCCATTATTGTAATCTGTATCGAGTGACTTAATCTCGATAGAGCTTTAAATGGAGAGGCTGTTCTGATCTCTCCATACAGATGACGGAGCTCACAACCATATTTTGCGCATTGAATCCCATCTTTGTTGGGTCAAATATCAGTATTGTCTCTGTACTCCCAATAAAGCCCTGTTCACAAACGGAGCTAAACTAATTGAGTAGCTATCTGACGACTACATTGAGTGACGTCAGCTGGCTATACACATTGGCTGAATAGGTGATCACACAGTCAATGATCACTGTTGAAGGTTTTGTTACATTAAGCACATACATTTGCTGCTGTGAACATTGTTTTCTGACAATCTTTTACTATTATATTTACAATGATAAGTATGGCCAGGAAGATTTTATTTTGCTAATTTTTAAATTTGCTGCTTTTTTCAGTATTTACCAATAAAGGTTAAGTTTATTTAGTGTTTTTCCCCTATTGAATCTGTGTAATTCAATTTCTGTAATTAGGGGTGGGTTTGGTGCTGTTTTGTGTTCTTTTTCTTTTTTTGTTTTATGTATCCTAAGAGATTATCTACAGTCACTTTCCTTATTCTTGGGCCACCAAAGTTTAGCTTTATGGCCACCATCCTTGTAATGGAAACATCAGGGCACTTTTTGTGACTGCAGCCACCACATCTTGGCTTACAGCACACAACTGGAAGGGGGACCCAGCCACTTAAGTGCCCACTAGACCTAACTCTTCTGGTGAGGGCGCATACTGGTCCCAGCTTCTCCAGTACTCATTAGCAAGTACATGGGCCAATCTAACTCCTTACTGGCTCCAGGCCTTCCATTCTAGGGATGCCTTCTCCCCTGCTCCTATATTGCAATCTCTTTACTCTCTTCCTCTCCCTGAGTTTCTCTCTTAGACTTTCTTATATCCACCCCCTCCAGGATCTGATTTCACAGCTTCCATTTAAAATATACTGTACATTTTGCTTAGCTTGATGTATGGGGGATGGGAAACATTCCATTCACAGATTTGCTCTATCCCTCCTCTTATCCACAGAGGGCTATCTGATAACAGAATCTCTTTGGTTAGCTAGACTCCATGGCGTCATTCTAACCCATTCAATGCTGGTAAATGGACAGCACTCTCTAATACATGCACACACAAAGGGCACATTAATGTTTTCAAGAATGGGAACACACGGTGTACACAGTGGAGGTCACTGAAAATAAACAGGGTTCATTCTCAGGGTGACAACTATTCCGTCACATGTACAAATACAAAAGTTGAGCAATTCTGGGGCAAACCAGTAACACCATAGGGAACAAATAAATATTTAAATTCAAGTAAATGGGGATTTTAACATCTTGAATGCTAAACTGCAAGACTCCTTCTAAAGTGAGCAGAGGTGAGCAACCCAGCCCTGAAGGAGTTAAAGGAGTTATTAAAACTGGACATCACTGTGCAGTGTATCCAGTGCAGTCATGCATAAACATTTCTCTTTAACACTTCTAGAGTGGTCTCCAGTGCAGTGAGGAATATTTGTTCCCTTTGGTGAAGTTGGTTTGCCACAGGATTGGCCATGTATATACCGTATTTTAGATATATTTTTCATGTTTAATTAAATTACTCCATGACAGTAATGTCCAAGGCACATGCATTCATGTGGGAGTCCCATCATCCACACTGGAGCTCCCTACAGCAGCAGGAGCATCTCTTCTTGTTATATTATGCATTTATAAAAATATTATTTGTTAGGTTACTGTTATAGGTGATTTGGGTCACCATATGGATGGTTGCTGGGGAAAGCTAATTATCTCCAGCAGCCAGTAAACATAATATAAGTGCTCCATACTGCCCTTCTACCTATATTTTATATGTATTTTCATATTTTATTTCTCTTCTGTAGCTAGCAGTTTGCCCATTGGTGCGCCTTCTGTGTTAGTTCCAAGTAGCACTGAGGAAAGCTACAGACACTGGGGGATAAACGGCACACTGTAAAGTTCATTGTACACCATTGCTTATAGAAAATTTAAAAGTAAAGAATATTCATATAAAAAGTAAGATGCCTGAGGGGGATCACTTATATTACCATTGATGTCTGCTGGGAAGAATAAAGGTTCATTTAGTGTATTCCCAACACCCACAGCAAACAGTAGCAGTTGTCCTACCAAAAACATCTTCAAGAGGAACCCAGAGCATCATCCTTGAAGTCTGAAACAACTCCAGGGTAACATCTAAGTATCTGCAGGCCACTCTTGCCTTGGCTAATGTGAGTGTTCATAACTCAACAATTAGAAAAAGATTGAACAAGAATGGTCTTCTTGGAAGCATAGTTAGGAGTAAACCACTGACATTGCACATTGCTGCCCTTCTGACGTTCAATAAAAAGAAAAAATCCCATAGATGATCCACATTCTTTCTGGGACAGTGTTGTTTGGACAGATGAGTCAAAGGAAGAACTTTTTAGCCTCAATGAAAATGTTATGTTTGGCTGAAAAGAAACACTGAGTTCAAATAGATAAACCTCATCCTAGCCATCAAGCATGGTGGTGGGAGTGTGATGATGGGGGGTGATTTGCTGCCTGTGCGTCATGCAAGCAGATCTATGAAGGGATGGTTGCAAAAGAAAAATTTCCAAGTTTTCCAATGGCCTAGTCAAAGCCTATACCTAAATACCATCAAAATGTTGTGGCAGGACATGAAGCAAGCTCTCCATGCAAGGAAGCACTTAAATGTCACTGAGTTGAAGGAATTCTGTGGGAGCTTAACTAACAATTATTGGACAAGCTTACCTTAGGTCATTGTTGCTTAAGGGAGTGCTACCAGGTACTAAATCTAAAGCTTTTTTACACAAGGATACTGAATGTTGTGGATAAATAAAAGTTGACAGATAATTATTGTTCTGTGTCATTCTTTTAATGAGGTGATCTTTATCTGTTAGGACTTGTTGAAGGCTAGGTCTGTATTTGTGGGTGGTCTGTAAGCCCTAAAATACCAGACTGCAGTGTCTTCCACTGGGTTCTATGTCAGTTAGAGTTCCTAGCATGTTGCATCCTATCAGAGCATCACCGTCATCATATCCGGTTACCGCCATCATTCCCCAGTCTACCACCTATTGATGTGAGTGCCTCCCGTTCCCCAGTCACTGTGCTCAGGACCTGTTAAGGCCTTCTTCAAACCCTCATCAGCCTCTGACATCCTGTATCTATCACATTCCACAATCTCACTTCATCTGCTGCTTCCAGCAGTATGGCTCACATCATAGTGTCATCACCATGCCCCCACACCCCCTTCCATCTGCAGCGCCGCCTCAAAGCCTCATCCTTCCCACCCTTCATCTAAACAGGAGCTTAGTGTTTTGCCTCTACTACTCCCCAGTAAGCACATTTTAACCCCTCCAAGCCTAGTCTCATCTATCCTACTGCTTGCTACCTCATCACTTCCCCATTTATAAACCAAGTAGCCACTACAAATGTACCTTATTTTGATGACAATACTTCCCAGAACAATGATCAATAATAATGTATTCAATCTAATACCATGTATTTTGCTGACATTTAAAAACATAGAAATTCAAGTTACATTCACACTCCAGTGCTTATATTGAGGGAGAATTATGCTTATTTATCACTCCCTCAACAGGGACTTCTAGCCACTTAGATTCCACCTCAGGTCAGCCATTACAGGTCCTGAATATTGCAGCACATTATATAGATAAGTATTAGTTCTAGCCCTATACAAAAAAAAATATATACCATAAAATCTTGCTTATAATACGCACAATTTTGCCCCTCTTCACCTTATGTGAAGTGGAGGGTGTGTATTATACACGAGAGGAAAAAAAACAAAAGACATTACCATTGGCTACTAAGAAGAGGTCCTCACAGGGCAATGCTGGAAGAGGGTGGCAGATGCAAACATGCCGCCCACTGGGACCCTGTCAGGCTGCCGTCAATGGACTACAGAGGGGGAGAGGGTGATATGGGTAAGCGGGGAGGTAAGCGGGGAGAGAGGGAAGCAGAGTGGCAATGGACTTTTTATTTTTTTGTGTGACAAGGGAAAACAAGAGTGCGTATTGTACATTGTTTTCCCCTAAAATCATGAAAATAATGTACACCTGAGATTACCTGAGATTTTACGGTATATACAGTATATTTATATATAAATATTTTTATATATCCTTCCCTCCCATCATAAGTGCATTAATGTCTTCTCCTCCACCTCTTTATAGCTCTCCGCCTCCTATCTTCAGTTCTATCTGATTGACCATACTTCTCATACAGCTAAAGTTGATATAAAAAACAAACATCATATCGTTTCCAGGTATGTTCTGCTTGAATCTACTCTTATTCCCCTCATTGTCGTTTTTCGGCATTGCCTACATACCTCCATGTGCCCTAGGACTAATCCATCACCAGGCCGTTACAAGGTACATACTTATATATATTATCAACTTCAGAATGCTTCACCAATCTTAAATATTTCTCATTATCCACCTTTCCTAAACCATGCACACCCACTGTTATAGCCCTTACCTCTCCGAACATTTGCTGCCATATACATTTCCCCCCAGTCATCTCCACCATTCCATTGCCTCCTTCAAGAGGTTTCAGGAACCCTTCCTCTTCTTACATATTCCACAAGTAAGTTATTATCACTACCTAGCATTGGGCCAATGGCAATTCATCTTCATTACTCATTATCTGAAGTATTCAACCCCTTTTCTTTACCATTTCATCCAATGGCACTAGGCCATTATTCTTCCTTCCTCTCATGTATTCATAGGTCCTAGCTAGTAGGCCATATCTCCCCATTCTCCCGTTATTTTATATAATTTGCACAGAGGCTGAATGTCACCCAGTTGCCTTACCCCTTCACCAGGCTTAAGGTACCCCTTCAGCAGCCTTATTTTCTTACTAGGCAGTACCCCACTTGGTAACCTCACCCCTTCATAGAGTCCAAAGTCTCCTCCCCAATAAGCCTTCCCTCCTTGAGGAGAACGAAGGCTCCTCTTCAGTCACCTAAAATTTAGCAGCTAATACACTCTCTTATTTCCAGATTCAGGTATTCTTCAATGTCTACCAGGCAGCAACTCAGCATCCTTCTCACCCTCAAGATTTTCCAAGACTTCATATGCCCCCAGTGGTCTTCTATTAGAAGCCACCATCATCATTCATCAAGCATTTGTTACTAATACTTGAAATCCTATGACCTTGACTGGCGCTCCTTTCAGCTTTCCTGTCTAATACCAAACCACAGCATCCCTACTCTTCCCCATTCACATCATTTTGCCATTCAGGTTTTACAGTGGCCCCAGTATTTGTATTGTATTGTATATTTTATATATATATAGTGCCAACCAGTGTACTTGCCACTTTACAGTTTACATTTTATATAGAAGAGGTACAATAAGTGCAGTGATTAAGTGTTTATAAAGACAATCAACCATGAGGGGAACAACAGGTGAGTATATATTAGGATAAAAGGTCCCAGCCCCGTAGAGCTTACAATCTAAGTAACTATTAAAATATATCTGGTAGGCATTCAGCACCATTTAGCCCTGCGTTTTCCCCATAAACATTCCATCCTATCACTATATAGTATTAAGCTAATTCTTAAAGGGGATGTATCACCTAAAAAAAAAGGTTTTACCATACATTTTATTAATACAATAGTAGTAAGAAAGCTGTTTAAAAGATATTTAATCTTCAAGCTGTACCGGTCAGCATAATGTACCACGCTGAATCACCAGCACAGCTCTACTAGACTGCCTATTTCTCCTCCCACCTCCCTCCCAGCTGCCCCTGGGAGCCAAGTCACACTTCCCTTCAGTGTGCTTGTGAATGTCTTCTATCATTATATCAAACTTTGGTTAGCATTATATTGAGGTTGCTTTTGGTACTTCTATATGGCACTGGTCACTGCTTCTATCTTTGTTGTTTACAAGGATTCACAGGTTTTTCTCTAGCAACAAATCCTCTAAGCCAATTCCATTAAGTTAAGTAGCATTGAGAGTTTTTCTTCCCAAATGCATTACTTTATACTTTCCCACATTAAACTTCATATTCCATTTGTTTGCCCAATCTGCCATTGCAATGCAATGCAATGGACACCCCTGTTGCACACAAAGGATCATCTCTTTTATTTATTTTTTTATTATTATTTTATTCAGACCTCACTGGTGGGCATCAGGAGGGGTCCTTATGGCCCCCCAAAAGGTCTAAATACAATATTGGGTAAAAAAAACAAAAAAAACAAAAAAAAAAACAAAACAAAAAAAAAAACATGCGTATGCCACAGGGGGTCCAACTCAGTGGTTTGTAATGCGTTGAACCCCTTGGCGGCACATATACATCTTTTGTTCATTATTTTTTATTCATACCTTGTTGGGAGGCATTGCTTTGCAATGCATTGGACATCCCTGTGGCATGCACACAAAATGCCTCCAATTCCCCCCATGTACCCTAACCCCCCATCCTGGTTCTACAGCCCACTGGCAGTTCCATTACCCCAACCTGGTTCCACTGCCTATTAGTAGACTCAAACTACCAGTGTGCACTGGATTCAGATGAAAAATCAAACAGTGTACACCGGTAGTCACAGATCCCCAATATGCAATATCATCCCCCTCTCCATATTTGCTCCACTGCCCACTGGTAGATATACCCACATACACTGCCTGACACTTCACTCCCCCACACCTGGTTCTACTGGCAGTCACAGGTCCACACATACACTGGCTGACCTCCTAGCTTGTATCCTCTGGTAGCCATATAATCACACATACGATGTTTGCTTCACATCCTTTTTCCACTGGTAGTCAGACTCCTGACACCCAATATGGTATGTCAAATCACACCAATGGGATACCATTTTTCTTAGGTGGGCAGGAGATCCTGAATACACTAGGAAATACCATGGTAACAGTTGTGCACACCAGCCTAGGGGGAAAAAGGCAAGTGACCCCTCATTTGCTGCAGTAGGTTATCTTCTTTTTTGAGGTTGTAATAGGTCTAGTATTGTACTTCTCGCACCCCTTAAGTTATGTCAGCACATACCAATGGGGTACCATTTGTCTCCTAAGAGCACTAACTAATGAATACAGTTGGAAATTCTGTAGTTTTCCAAGATTTCAGTTCAAGGAGTGGAAATGTACAAAAATGTTATGTGTTTCATTTAGCTCCAACCTCTGGAAACATTTGTGCACAAATAGGCTTTATGTATGAAGGCAATTGATGCCTCAATTAATGCGGTAGTTTATTTTCTTTCCAAAATTGTATGGTTTGTCTTCCTTTTCATCACAGTTATAAACATGTTCATACAGGGGATTCATGTTTGAGAAAATGGATGAGGAGAGTGAGGTGATTTTAGCATCAGAGATCTAAGGAGGCCAGTGACAGCCTGAACCATATCCGCCACTTAATCAATTTTCTCCTTTCTGGCTCTTGTACTTTTAGATGTTATCTTTACTAATTTGTAAATTTGTCTGTTATTGGAATAAGGTTGCCAAATTGTGTCTTATACAGAGTGATGTACTTCAGAAGAAGTACTTCAGTGGAATGAGATGTACAAATAAGAATGCACACAAATAAATGCAAACAACAAAAGTGGATATGTGATGAGAGTTACCTGAGTGGTGACTAGATTCAACAGCAATAATCAGCCATTATTTTGCTTCAGGACAAAGTGAGATGGGAGAGAAATTTAATCAGAATTCCTCAGACCATCTCAAGCTGTAAGTAGATTGATCATATCCACAGTGGTGGGGTTACAAGGCTGGTGCACACAAGTGACAATGTATGCACAATTCTAGAAACAATCTTTTGAGATATATATATATATATATATATATATATATATATTTAATAGGATGAGCTCAACATAAAAAAAGGAAGACTCTAACCCACATATAGAATGCTATAATCTTGCCTTGATTCTGTGTCTCATGGTGGGAGTGCCCAAAGGCACCACAATCTCTGTAGAGGAAATAACCTGAGCAGTATGCAGTATAGATAGTTCCTGATTGAGAAAACTCCAATCCCTTTCTTCACTCTTTCTTCACTCTAACTTACCATTTTGCCCATGGCCACAGCCCAAAATTGTTCATTAGCCTCTCATGTTGAATCAAACTGGCATCCCTGTGTTCTTCTCAGTATGGGAGCACAGTCTGCAGTTACAAGTGTTACTCTGTTGCTTCATTTTGGTGGATTGTAGTGAAGTTGAGACCAAGGATTTACGTATCTTAACCCTTTGAGTGCCAGAGGGATATGCAACGCATTGGCACTCAAAGGGTTAAATATATATATATATATATATATATATATATATATATATTTGGTAATATCAACACCACACACACCTGAAGGGTAAAGTAAAACCTAATTAGTAGATATAGGAAGACTTATATACTTCTCAGTTTCTTTGTTTCACTGTGGCAAAAGTTGAAATTGATGGACTTGTGTCTTTTTTAAATAACTATGTGCAACCATACCTTCACGTCTGGAGGGTTGCAACAATGCAAGTACAAGCATCTCATGTTTTTAAAAATCTAAAATTATTTTCTAAAACCCGTGGGCTGTGGTATGTGCAGTTTAGTGTCCTTGGCATGCCACAAACAAACGTGGTGCTATTTTTTTCCAGGAGACCTGAAGTTATAAAGAGGAATAATATAGTTCATATAAAACCAACATTTTGTCAAATGTTATGAGAGCAATGTATGTGCTTTTTTTTACTTTTTTCCTGCCACACTGCTCTTTTTTTGCTGAACATAATTCAAGCTTGGCTTTTTTTTTTTAAAGTCAACACATGCTAATATTTAAGCTGAATTGGGATGTGTAAGTTTTTAAAAATATATACTTTGTCTTGGATATTTTTATGGGGAAATAGTGCAAAAAAAAAAAAACCTCCCCACAAAATTGTGCAAATTCACAAACATTTAAGTTCTCATGCATGCTTCTCACTCATTCACTTAAAAAAGACATTATTTAAGTGGACAACGTACAGAGATGTGCAACAAAATTGATATAGGGATTGAAATATCTGAGTTATGAAGAAAGACTGGGCTTGTTTACATCAGAGAAGAGACTTATTGATTCCCATTTACAAATATGTTCAAGGACAATACAAAGAAATCTCCAATGAGCTGAGCTAAGAACAAGAGGTCATTCATTAAACTAGAGGAAAGGCATTTTGGACTAAAACAAAGGCAGATATTTTATGGTGGTAAAAGCTATGGAATTCTTTGATTCAAGATACTTTGCTTGCAGATATTATAACTGCTTTCAAAAAAGTAATGGATGCCTATCTAGCACAGAACAATATTGAGACTTATGTCAGATGGCTTTAATGCAGATAGGTTGTTGATCCAGGGAACTATCTGACTGCCATTTGAAGTCAAAAACTATGTTGCTAATACTTTGTTATTTTGTTCAGCTGTAGCTGCTATTTATAAAAAATCTAAGAGATTCATATAGATGTAAGGATAACAAATACATATATTTGTTACACTGATAAAAAGAATACAACTGAGGGGTTTAAATGTTAAAAAAACAATCAATTAACAATTAACTTGTATATTTGTTTCACCCAATATTATGACCATTTGCCTGCTTCATGCAATACCTGATGTTGAAAAGTGCATTTAACCCTTTGAGTGCCAGAGTGGTACACAACTCATTGCTTTGCAATGCATTGCGTACCACTATGGCACTCAAAGAGTTAAAAATTGTAGATGTGCATGTATCTAAACTAATATTTGCTTTTATGCATAAGCTGGTGAGAAGGAATGGATGAAAACGTTTGTCTCAAACCAAAATCGGAGAAAAATGACAATTCCTGCTTGGCGAATAATTTCCTGCACAAATTGCCATTTTCCCACTTTTTTCACATAGCTCATTGCATTGAAATCAATGAGAATACAAACTTTTTCCTACCACCTCTACTTTTCTACAGCCATATAAAAGGATGTCAGGCTCTTATAGCATACTATTCTGTGTCTGTGAGAGGAGAAAGCAGCATGTTTTTGAGCTAGAGAAGATAGGAAAATAAGGGAAATTGAAGCTTAGTTTATTGAGTCTTTTTGCAAGTTCTCTGTATTAGGGGAGTCTGGGGCACTCTATTTTTGTTCATTTTGTTTTTAGTTATCTTTTTTTTTTGACTGATTGTGATAAGGATGGACAATTTAAAATAAATAAATACAATATTACAAAATAAAATAAATATAAAAACATTCATACAGAAAGAATTCAACAAATAAATATATTAGGTGACATACAGCTGATTGGGTGCCTGATGTGAGCTCTGTGACTGAAGCAGACTTGATAGACAGCAGACAACATTCAGAATTTTGTTGAGGGATAAGGCAAGACATCACATTCCATCAATTGTCAATTACAGAGAGTAAAATCACACAGAGTAGTTGAGTAATGGTCCAGCAAATGCACAAGTGGGAGGGGGAAAGGTAGAACAGTGCAGGGATGTGGGAGTAAAGTGGTAGTTCAAAAACTGACTGCAGCAATGGTTGCTGCAGAGTGCTCAATAAATGATGTTCCCTCTCCTCCCGGGGTGGATGCAGTTTGTCAAGGTCCCACCAATAACCCACACCAGTCCCTCACCACTACTGCCATATACATCTGCACCTTTTTTTATCCTTTACATCATCATGAATATGTGCCAGCGCCACTTAAAAGGATAGTAATGTTTCAGAATAAAAGCAGCTCCAATTAATCTCCATAGTATTTGGGCCATGGAGAGGGTTATTTCAGTACTGTCAGCATTGTAGTTCAAGAGTAATTGAATGATAAAGTATCCTCCTCTTGCCCCTTTTACTGATATAACACTGCTCACCTCAGAAGAGAAAGGTGGTGTCTAAATGGCTTGCAGAGAGGCAAGATATTCAGTTAGCATAAGGGAAAAACCTGAATAACCTGTCAAGGAGGCCAGGGTTTTCATTGTTCTCACAGTAAGAAGATTGCTGTCAGCTGTCTGGTCTTAAGACCAGATTCCACATATAAGGGAAAGTGGCATACACTAGGTAAAAGGGGCGGGAGGGGGATACTTTATCCAATTACTCTTCAACTACAACTCTGACAGTACTGAAATAACAATCTCCATGGCCCAAATACTATGAAAATTAATTGGAACTGCTTTTATTTTGAAATGTTACTATCCCTTTAAGCAGAAAGTTAGTGTTATGGGCAAAGAACGAGTGCACTCTGCGCATTAACACATTTGACTTTCAGCTAATTATTTCTCCACTGCAGCCCTCAGAAGAAGTAATATTGTGCTGGGAAATGTTGCACCATAGGAAACATAGGAGAAAAATTTGTTGAATAGGTGAAAATGTGTACTGGAGGAAGGGAGAAAACTTTTGCGAAAAATATAAAAATCTGCCATTTTTGGAGAAAAGTTATGCAGGAAATTTTTCTCACTTTTCACCCACCCCTACTGGTAAGGAAGATACTTATACATTATTTGCACATTGAGTTAACACATGACATGGCATATAATAGAGCTGGTGAGATAGCTCAGTGGTAAATTCCCTGACAATGCCATCTATTCAACCTCAGGGTTGCAGGTTTGAATCCTGGCAGGGCCAACTCAGCCCTTCATCCTTCTGAGGTCAATAAATGAGTACCATTGATTGGGTAATAATAACACCTATTATTTCAGCTGCCGATTTGGTTAATTCCAAGAGCGTGTGCTGACAGCGCTTTGAGTCCCACTGGGAGAAAGGCGCTATATAAATACTAGTTATCATTATATTCACTTTGTTCATAATTACGGTGAGGACAATATGGAATTCACTGCCTGAAGAGGAGGTGCTATTGAATACATTAGATGCCTTTAAAAAGGGTCTGGATCTTTTTTTAAATAGCAGAACACAGAGGGCTATGTATGTTAGTATTGGGATTAATATTTAGTTAGTACTTCAATCCAAGGAGAAATCTCATTGAAATTTGGAGTCAAGAAGTACTCTTTTTCCCCCAATGAAAGCAGAATTTGAAATTGCTGAATAAAGGTTTTTTTTTGCCTTCTTTTGGATCAACAACGTTAAACAAGAATACGAAAAGGGTTGAACTTGATGGACACAGGTCTTTTTTTCAACCTAAACTTTTATGTAACTATAATACTACCTAAACAAAATGTTGCTATGTGATGACGATTTAAATATTTTTTCAGTACCATATAAAGTAATCTGTAATATGCGATTACATTGATTGATATTAGGGATCTCTTATGTTAAAATTTGCTCTCATCCCAAGTTAGGAGGTTAAAGTGGATAGTAAGATTCAGGAAGAAGTGGAGAGTATAAGGTAAATTCCTTATCCCATGGAAAAACCACATATAGAAACATCATGCGTTTCCTTCTATCAAGGTACTGAAAATTATACACACTGTATACAGTTTGAATTAAACCTTTGTGTGCCAGAGGGGTATGCAACACATTGCATTGCAATGCATTGAGCACCCCTCTGGCACTCAAAGGGTTAATTTGGCAGTATGAAATATACCAGAGTGGTCTATTGTTGGAAACAATTAATTGTTAAAACAAGCTATGTCCTTATGCTTCTCAGATTTAAAAAAAAATGTGTATTTATGTATTTGACTTTGCCTTTTAGTAAATGGAGGTTAGCATAACATTAAACACACTGAACTAATGTCATCTATGTTAATCTGGCCTAATTTTTGCTCTTATTTGTGCCTAATATCCTCTCCTTATTCAGACCCAACGAATACACCTTAGTGTAAGGAGTTTCAATTATTACTTTAACTAATGTAGATAGAAATGTCTGTACCATAAGTACAAGAAAAAATATATATATGCAGCATGTAACCCCTGGAATGTTAGAGGTCTCCAATGTATTGATTTGCAATGCTTTGGAGACCTCTAGCATTTAATAGAGTAAAAGCTCCAATTAACCATTTGAGTGCCAGAGTGGTAACCAACGCATTGCATCAGAGTTTAATTGTTAATGAAGACCATGAAAAAGTGTGAATGTAGACATTGTAATGGATTTCATGAAGTAAATGAAACTCACAGCTGTAACTCACTTTAACATCCTCCTATATAATAAAACGCTACAATGTTTGTCAGAAGCCATCATGTGCAGTGGGGACTGTGTGCGCTGCAGTCATGCGCAGTAGAGACTGCCCTCGCTGCAGTTATGCGCAGTACAGACTGCCCAAAAGTGCCGCAGCTGATACAGAGCGGGGTGCTCTGAATTCAGACTGGAGTCCTCTCTGCACACCTTCCTGGACTGCTTGTTGAGCAGAAAGGCTCCGGGCACCAGCCGAGGCTGCGGGATGGCACTGTGGCCCATGTACACAGACTTTTAAACTAGTATACATATACTTTGCAATTACAAAACAAGTACCCAAGTGAATAAAGTATAGATAGCAACAAGAAATGAAGGGACTCTCCAAGCCCCCAAAAGTATAAGCCAAAGTCTAAAGCAAAAAGTTAAACAAGAAACAAACCTGTGCTCCTCCATACAAACTGTCCAAATGTATACTCTGTGTAGAGCAGATATCATATTATTGTGTTAGTAAATTTGAGGCTTTCATTGCATAATTTGGCCAAAGTATGTTTAAGCTCATCCATCATGTCACAGTACCCCAAATTCAGACGAGTCCCTATCCTTTTTATATATACATATATATATATATATATATATGTACAGTATAGAGAGAGAAAGAGAAAGTGAGAGAGAAAGAGAGAGAGAGAGATTTATATGTCCATATGTTTTTAAAACAGGCTTAACCAGTTATATACAAGAATTCCTCAGGAGAAAATACAATTTTAGAATGTGTGTCGAAATGTTTTTAATTAGGTTCTAGGCTTGACGCTTTCACAAGAATTCCTCAGGAGCATTTTATATAAAAAAAAATACTAAATATAAAAATTGGATAGGTACTCGTCTGAAATTGAGGGACCAGAATGTGGTGGGTGAGCTTAAACATACCTTGAACAAATTATACCATAAAATCTTCAGATTTACTAACAAAGTAATATGATCTATGGTCTATACTGAGTGCACATTTGATTAGTTTGTATGGTAGAGTGCAAGTTTGTTTCTTGTTTTCGCTTAATGGTTATCATACCAACTGAAGAAGTGCCCCATATTTTATAGAACAAGCACATTTTATTGATACCAGTTCATTTTGATATTGCATAATTAGCAGGAATTGAATGGACTATCCTTTCATATCAAATAGGAGTTTAAAGTAATGGGGGGGGGGCATATATATATCAAGGAAAAGGATTAGTAAATGAAAAGCAAAACAGCTTTAGAATATGTAAAAATGAAAACCCTCCATTGATTCAGTGCAATGATACATATGCTTCAGTCTCTACCGCTATTACATTTTTAAAGGCTGGTATTATGAGAAATTGCATTTTTCCATAGATGTACTGTTGGACCCTAGTCCTGTGATGCGGGAAAAAGTCACAGTACCAGTGCTTTCTTGCATAGATAGGCTGCCCAGGCTAATATTCCAACAGTTTTTTATTAGAGTAAATAGACCACAAAATCAGAAAAGTAGCAATACATAAAATATTCTCTAGTAATCAACAGAGCAGACAACAGGGTGTAAGAAACAATTGTTTTCTCCTCTTTTCTTTTGTACGGCCCTAGGTCTTGAAAGAAAAGATGGCCTATTCCTACGGGGAAGAGACAAACTGGGTAAAAATCTTACTATAACCTTTATAGAGAGCTAAAAAATGTTGTACATGGCCATATATTAGCAATCCTTTGAGGTAAAAAAGCTTACTTAGAAATTCTGTCATAAACACAAGATACGTTTTGTCATTTAGTAAACAATGGTATATAGAAGCACAAACATATTTGCACTTAAAATGTCTATCACTACATAATCTATTTCTAAGGATATATATGTTCCTTCTCCTGTACCATATCAAGTTATAAATCCCTTTAACCTTTTGGATTACAAAGAAGTCTAAATGATATTGCTTTAAAATGTTTTGTGATATCTGTAGTACCCAAGAAGTTAAAGGACTTCTGAATGTTTCCAGCAGTTCAACCCTAAAATTAGTCTTCTGCAAAATTTTGAAGTTATGAAACGGCATCTTTACTCTGTGGTTTACACATCCTTCCTTGACTGCCTGCAGAAACTATGGCAATTTATAGCTTTTCAAAATGTCCTTATTTATATCCCAAAGGAAAACATAATATATAAATGAAATCTGCTTCACTTTAAGGGGTGTGGCTGGAAAACACCGATTGGTTGAAAAGGAGGCAGGGGGGGGTTGTCTTTTAATACAAATAACCTCTTGAGTGCCACAGAGAAATCCAATCCATTGCCTCACAATGCTTTGTATAACTTATAAGGCTACTTATAAACTTAATGGAATAATTTTAGGTGACTCGTTGCTAGAAAAAGACCTGGGTATCCTTGTCAACTACAAACTTGGAAACAGTGACCAGTGTCAAACAGCAGTAGCAAAGGCAAACAAAGTCCTGTCTTGCATAAAACGAGGTATTAACATACATAGTAACATAGTAGATAAGGCTGAAAAAAGACATGCGTCCATCAAGTCCAGCCCATGCCAATAACACCCCTGTTGATCCAGAGGAAGGCAACAAAAAAGCCCTCTGGAGCAATTTCCAATGTAGGTGTGTGTGTGTGAGTGTGAGTGTGTCAAATAGTTCCCTGGCTCAATATCCTATTTGCTTTGAAGCCATCTGTCATAACTGTCAATATTGTTCTGTGCTAGATAGGCATCCATTGCTTTTTTGAATGCAGTTACATTATCTGCAAGCACAGCATCCCGAGGCAAAGAATTCCACAGCCTTACCGCCCTCACTGTAAAGAATCCCTGCCTGTGTTTTAGTCGAAAGCGCCTTTCCTCAAGTCTCAAAGGATGACCTCTTGTTCTTAGCTCAGCTCTTTGCATAAATAATTCATTGGATAGTTCTTTGTATTGGCCTTGAATGTATTTGTAAATGGTAATCATATCACCCCTTAGACGTCTCTTTTCTAATGTAAACAAACCCAGTTTGGCTAGTCTCTCTTCGTAACTCAGATCCTCCAATCCCTTTATCAGTTTTGTTGCACGTCTCTGCACCTTTTCCAGTTCAGTAATGTCTTTTTTTAGAACAGGCGCCCAAAATTGTACTCCATATTCTAGATGAGGCCTAACCAAGGATTTATACAGAGGTAGGATAATATTAGCATCCCTTGCTTCTACACCTCTTTTTATGCAGGCTAGTACTCTATTTGCTCTTGCAGCAGCTGAGTGACTCTGCACACTGCTGTGAAGACTATTGTCTATCAGTACACCTAAATCTTTCTCTAATGAGGATTTCCCAAGTTGTTTCCCATTTAGAGTATATGTAGCAAGTTTGTTTCTACAACCCAAATGCATAACCTTACATTTATCTACATTAAATGACATCTGCCACTTTTCTGCCCATTCACTTAGTTTATCTAAATCCTTCTGTAGGGAAAAAACATCGAGCTCTGTATGTATTTCCTTACATAGCTTAGTGTCATCAGCAAAGATTGAGATGCTACTTTCAATTCCCACTTCTAGATCATTAATAAACAAATTAAAAAGCATTGGGCCCAGGACTGAACCCTGCGGTACCCCACTTATAACCCTAGACCAATTTGAAAAAGTTCCATTTACAACAACTCTCTGCCATCTATCATTTAACCAGTTCTCAATCCATGTACAGATACCACCACCCAAACCGATGCCTTTTAATTTATGCAGTAACCTGTTGTGAGGCACTGTGTCAAAGGCTTTTGCAAAATCCAAGTATACTACATCAACAGCAATTCCCCTGTCCAAATTACTACTCACTCTTTCATAAAATGCAAGTAAATTAGTCTGACATGATCTGTTCTTCATGAAACCATGCTGATTCCTACTAATGATATTGTTTGTCTTCACATAGTTCTGAATACTATCAGTTAATAACCCTTCTAGTATCTTACCCACTATGGAAGTCAAGCTCACAGGTCTATAATTTCCTGGTTTGGATCTTGCTCCCTTTTTAAACAATGGAACTACATCAGCTTTCCTCCAATCACAGGGCACTATGCCTGATGAAAGTGAATCAATAAATATTAAGTATAATGGTTTTGCTATTACTGAACTAAGTTCCTTAAGTACCCTTGGGTGTATACCGTCCGGTCCAGGCGCTTTATTCACTATAACCCTTTCCAGTCTCTTTTGGACCTTGTCCTCAGTAAGCCATGTAGATGTTGGAGGAAATTCCATGGTTTTGTCTGTTTGCCCATAGCTTGTCATTTCTGCTTCCTTTGTATATACTGAAGCAAAGAACGTATTTAGGGTCTCAGCCATAGCTTTATCCTCACTAATCAATTCACCTGTTTCAGTCCTAAGAGGACCAATATCAACCTTAACTTTTTTGTTGTTAATATACTTGTAGAATTGTTTAGGGTTTTTCTTGCTCTCGTTTGCAATGTTTCGCTCATTTTCTATTTTAGCTAGCTTAATTGCTTGTTTGCAGATTTTATTACATTCTTTATATTTTTTAAATGATGCATCTGACCCATTTGACTTAAACACCTTAAAAGCCTGCTTTTTATTTCTCATTTCCCTGCTAACCACATTATTAATCCACATTGGTTTTGCTTTACTTCTCTTGTGCTTATTCCCCAATGGTATATATTGACGTGTATATTTGCCCAAGAGCATTTTAAATACATTCCATGACTCTTGTGCATTTTTATCTTTGAAAATTACATCCCACTGGATATCCTTTAAAGCTTCTTTTAACTTTGTAAAATTAGCCTTTTTGAAATTGAATGTTTTGGTTAAACTCTTGCTATTGGGTTTCTCATAACAAACTTCAAAGGATACAATATTATGGTCACTGCTGCCCAAATGTTCCCTTACCTGCACACTGTTTACAATGTCAGAATCGTTTGAGAGCACTAGGTCAAGCAAGGCCTCTTTTCTAGTTGGCTCCTCTACTAGTTGGGACATAAAATTATCATTTATCATACTTAGAAAAATATTTCCCTTTGTTGTGCCTGAAGTCATATTGCTCCAGTCAATTTCAGGGTAGTTGAAATCTCCCATTATAATTACCTTTGCTGACCTAGCAGCCTTTTCCATTTGCAGTAAAAGCTGGGCTTCCTCCAGCTCCCCAACATTAGGTGGCTTGTAGCAAACCCCCACCAATATCTTTTTATTATGTGTGCCCCCAGTGTGTATTTCAACCCACAAGGCCTCTACCTTTTCATTGGAACCTTCATTTATATCTTCCCTTAAACTAGGTTTTAAGGCCTGCTTTACATATAGGCATACCCCTCCTCCCCTTTTATTAACCCTGTCCCTCCTAAAAAGTGAATTGAAGCAAGAGTGGATAACATTATTTTGCCATTATACAAATCATTGGTAAGACCTCACCTTGAGTATGCAGTGCAATTTTGGGCATCGGTTCTGAAAAAGGATATACTAGAACTAGAGAGGGTACAGCGGAGAGCAACAAAATTAATTAAGGGAATGGAGGACTTGACATATGAGGAACGACTAAACAAACTTGGTTTATTTACTCTAGAGAAAAGACGACTAAGAGGAGACCTTATCACATTGTACAAGTATATGAGAGGTCAATACAAGGATCTCTGCGGTGAGCTATTTATTCCAAGGCCTGCTCAGGTGACCAGGGGACACCCCTTGAGATTAGAGGAAAGGAGGTTTAAACTTCAGCAGAGGAAGGGTTTTTTTACGGTAAGGTCTGTCAAATTGTGGAATTCATTGCCCAGGGAGGTAGTTATGGCAGATACAATGGATACATTTAAGAGAAGATTAGATACATTTCTTTCAAAAGGGAACATACAGAGTTATACTGTTTATCAGTAGGCTGATCAGGAAGGTCTGATAAAGACTAATTTAATTGGTAGCAGGAAAGCTATAAAATTCTCAGTTACTGAGGTATGAAGCGAAGGTTGAACTTGATGGACTTGTGTCTTTTTTCAACCTAATTTACTACTATGTTACTCAATGGGTTAAAAAACAAGGTTTGCTGCTAAGTCGTACCACACACCTGCTAGTACATAACTATATAGATATATAAGAAATTTTCCACAAACTAAGGTAAGAAAAAAGGACTTAAGATCAATGGAGATTACCTACATCACTTACATTTTGCAGATGATATCATACTATTTACACAAGAGCAAAGCAATTCCTGAAGAAGGAAAAAGCAAGATATCCTTTGTTGCACTCCTAAACAGATCCCTAGGTCATTAACAGTAATATGCCTGGTAAGGATAGACAAACTAAAAGACCCAAAACAAAGTGTGGGTCAAAAAAGACAGTATTAATAAAAATTCTAAACTTTATTGAAATATATTTTTTTTAAATACCCAAAAGGCAAACCCTCAGTGATTACATGCGATAATATGAACATGTAAATGCTCACACCATAAGATCACTGTTGTTTATTTATTGATCATTGCACTGTCAAAGATGTGAACAAGTGCAAAGAACCAAAAAATAAAAGTAAAACAAGCTGTTATGGCAACAGCCTGATACTTAGAAATAAATCACCAAAAATGAATAAATTAGAATATATATATATATATAATCAAAACCAAGTGGTACTTGTTGGATCTGATAGAATGGTGAATCAAATTATTCTTTTCCGATGTGTGATACTAAAAGTGATCTCTTAATATCAATGTGCCAACAGTAATAGGCTTAGGCTGCGTGGTCCTACTGATCTCGTTTAGAATAACACATAATAATGCTTATATTGCACACTGCTCTTAGTAATGGAAACATTAATTGTCAATTTCTGTATATGGCAACGATGAACATGTTTCTCAAATACAATTTCCTAATAACAGTTGATTAGAGGGTATGCTGTAGAGCGCTGTGCAATGCAACGGAGACCCACTAGTCTGGTTAGAAAAAAGTGCTTGTATTGCACACTACCCTATATTATAACAACACATCTCACAGTAATTATCCCGATTCCATGTTGCTACTACCATATACAAACGAAATAATATTGATATAATTGTCCACAGAGAGAATTAATGGAATGCTATACGATGTGTGGGTGGAATCACTGGAGCTTGTGATAGATAGCTCCGATAATCAATAATTCAATGTTGTCCTGGTTATCCCAAAAAATCTTAAATAATAAGTGTGAACACAGATAGAATTTCACAATAACAATTGTTAGAAAGATCTGCATCAGAACAGTGTGTAGTACGACTGAACCCACTTATCTAATTAGAAATTACATCTAATGATACTTATATATCTCACTGTGTTGTATGAACATTCATTATCAATTATTGTATATGGTAATAAAAATCTTATTTCTCTAATAAGATATTACAGTTGCAATTCATTCAAAGGTATACACTTAGGTACTGTGCAATGCGGCGGAGATCCGCTTATCTGTGTTAGAAATGGTGTCAGATAATACTTAAATTGCACATCATACTGTGTTTTAAAGAATATTCATTGCTAGGTGCTTATATTAGTGATAATGATAATTTTATTTGTGCAATTATGAAAAATAATTTGAGAAATTAATAAAGCACTACGCAGTATGTGGAAAACCGATTGGAGATGTAAATAGGTAGCTTCAATAAGAGTTAATTTGATATTGCTCCTATTAGATAATAGTTTATGGGCATCAGTAAGGTCAATAGACACTATGAACATGAATTTTCAAATAGTGTGAGCCTCCTAATAAACACTGTGTTGCTGTAATAATCGGCTAAAGTTAAAGTCCACTAATTGACATCTAGGATTACTGCAGGCGTACTGCTATACTTGATGAATAGGTTAGTAGGTATTTATATATTCTTTACTATTTTTATATACCACATCAATCGTTTTTCCTCCAGGTACCCTGCTTTCCTATTAGTCAATAAATCGAGGATAGTAATATACTAATATATCACAGATCATTTAGTTCTCCAAATGATCGATGTAGTATAGAAGCCATGAAATTCAAACACACTAATTAGCATCTAGGATTACTGCAGGTGTCCTGCTATACTTGGTGATTGAGACTAATTAACTTTCATGTGGTTTTACTTATCATGATTTACTCAATCATATTGTATCTACTGAAAGCACCCTGCTATCCTAATAGTGAATGGACCACAAATGATATTATAAAAAACTATCATTTATCATAGGATTGCCTACTTAGAAGTTCTACCCATTTGCCTGATTACATTATTAGGGTATAATCCCACATTTCTATGACAAATAGTGCAATCTGGGTTTTGTGTTTTTGATATCATAGTATTTACCAGCAGGTCGGAAGAACTGACAAAACACATTGAAAAGCTACAAGAGGAAAGGAAACATTTTGGTCTGAAGATGAATATCAACAAAACACAAGTCATGTTTAACCCTTTGAGTGCCAGAGGGGTACACCTCTGGCACTCAAAGGGTTAACAAATTTGTGATACCAAGGAAAATCTCAATAGAAGAACTAAAAGAACGGAACAAGTATGTCTATCTTGGACATTAAATATCAACGGATGGAAACGCCATGATGGAAATTGAGCACCAAATACAACTGGGATGGCAAGCATTTTGAAAACTTACCAGCACTGCCTTTAAGACAAATTTACCACTCTTCCTCAAGCAAAAGGTTTTTGACCAATGTATCCTCCCAGTCCTTACCTATGGCTGTGAAACACTGGCAATGTATACTAAAGCTATACAAAATCTTAAGGTTACACAGAATCTGGTGTGGAAAATTCAAAACGTAACCAAAAAAGACCAAAAAATGTGTGAATGGATTCATCAGCAAACAAAGGTTTATGATTTCACTGAAAGAGTAAAGTGTCTAAAATGGAAATGGGCAGGCCCCATAGCAAGAAGAACTGATGGTAGATGGATCAAAGAATTTTTTAATGTATTTCACTCAATACTAAAAGCCCAAGAAGAAGAACAAAAACAAGGAGCTGGATTCAAATGGAAGAGGTAAATGTTACCTCTGATTTTATCAAACATTTTCCTACTGAATTCTATGGAGATACCTGGAGATAAAAGCAGAGAAAAAAATTAGCACCTGCATTTGAATTCAGCCCAAGATGAGTAGATGAAATTACCAAATTTGTTGGTATACAGTGGCAACAAAGGACACAGGACCGAAGTTGTTCAAGGCTTGCTGTGGGGGCCTTCATCCTGCAGTAGATCGACAATGGCTGAAGATGATGATATATTCAGCTAGGAGATCAATAGAAGCAACGCAGGGGAGCAAGAGAGCTCCTTGCTTCCATTGTACCTGGAGTACCAGGGTAGGAGTGGGTAGGATTGGCAAACCCTCTCGTGTCAATGAGGGAAAGCCTCCCTCATTGACATGAGAGGGTTTCCTAGTCCTGCCCACTTCTACCAGCGTACTCCAGGTAGAATGGAAGCAAGGAGCTCTCTTGCTCCCCTGCGTTGCTTCTATTGATCTCCCAGCTGAATTTGCTGGGAGATCAGTAGCCTGGGGTCATCAGAAGGGGTCCTGATGTCCCACCAAGAGGTCTGACTTTTAATAAGATGTAAGAAAAAAACAAGGTTAGTCATAAAGGCGAAGTCATGCCACATGCCTCCTAGGATAGATAGATAGATAGATAGATAGATAGAGAGATAGATAGATAGATAGATAGATAGATAGATAGATAGATAGATAGATAGATAGATCCAAGTGTCTGATTTGTTGAGTACATCATTTTCTACAGCTATATAAGTAACACATTTTGGACTTGCTATTTAAGATGGTACTACTAGATAATAAGTTAGGATACCTACTAGCCTATTACTATTTGTCCCTTGATTCCTGAGGAATTTATTAAATTGTAATATTTGTTCTTCATGGCCCCTGCAGACCTCTTAGGTAAGACTTCGTTCACTATATTTTTATGAATTTTAAAACCAAAAAGGTAATGATAACAAGTTAGGATTTTAAAGCTTGCCTTTTTCACCAAACCGGATTATTTGTGTATTTTTAAATTGTATAGTAAGCAGGTGACCTGCAATAAAATATATTTAGCATTGTAGTTGCTTGCTCTGGGGAAGCCCTCATGTCCCCAAAACAATATAACATAATTTATGCACTCTGCATGCACGTATTCTATCACTCACCTTAACTCTTAGGGCATGTCGATGACATTTGTAAACATATGAGGGCTGTAGGTAGCCGAAACATAGTGTTATAGAGGTCTGAGAGAGAACCAGAAACAGTGGACTTCATGGAATATTGTTGGTATAATGATGTTAATTGAGTGGTCTCTGAATATCAAAAGAAAGAGAGGTCTGTTGGGAAAAGGAGTAGAAATTAGAAGTTACATTAATTATCAGTATGCGTCCTTGAAGAAACATGTTATTAAAACATGTTTAAAGTGTAGACAGGAGTCTTATAAAACATGGGAGAGCGTTCCACTGAATAGGTGCAACACAAGGAAAGTTCTGTGAGAGCACTTACGGCCCTATTCAGTTGTCCTCATTAGGCCAAAAGACAAAAAGCACCAACATTTTTTTCAAGCACGGTAATCTATTCAGTTATCTGTGCTATGAAAAAATACAGGCAAAACCCCACCCTGTAGGGCAGTAAAGTAAGAGGTGTTTTAGCCCACTGCCACAAGATGCAATTCAGTTGACTGCATTAGTCCTTAAGATCCAATAATGGACTCACTCGCTGGAAATTTAAGACCCAGTTTTTATTTTTACTAGAGTCCCTTATTGGATCATTAACCAGATGACGCAGCAATTGAAATTAATAAATAAAAGAAAAAATAATGGAAAAAAAAGTGGATTTATTGATATAGGACCTTAAACCTCATATCAGTACATCCAAAGTACACCCAAAATGTTAGCAGAATTAACCCTATGAGTGCCAGTGGGGTAACTTTACCCTGTTGGCACTCATAGGGTTAATGCAACTAAAGTACAATGCAACAGGCCCTACAAAGTAACACTTACCATTCATCCTGATGTCCAGAGGAGTCTTCAGCATCCTGGTCATCTACTGTCCATCTTCTTTCTTCTCTCTTCTTACCTCCTCTGTCTTCCATCTTTTCTTGTAGCTGTAAAAAAAAAAAAAAAAAAAAAAAAAGATTAATAAATAAATGTTCCCTGAAAATAACCACACATCTATGAATGGTTTAACCCCTTGAGTGCCAGAGAGGTACACAACACATTGCAGAGCATATGAGGTATGTATAGGTGATAGGTGTGTGGGTAAATAGTTAACAACATGCACCAAGCTGTTAAAGCGGAACTTTAAGATAATAGCAAGTCGCCTGCATTCATTAAATGCATGGCGACTAGCTTAAAAGTAGAAGTCTTACCATAAAAAATAGATGTGTCTAAAGGAATCCGTCCCATTTCGGGACTGACGGGCAGGTTAGTGCGGTCTGTGGGCCTGCGCCATCAGTCCCTTCTGGTGACCATATGGTGCAAAGCAGTCTACTCAATGGAGACCAGGACTGACGGCGCAGGTGCACAGACAAGATGTCTGCACTGTAGCCTTGGTTCCAGTCTCCCAACGGGACGGATTCCTTTAGACACATCTATTTTTTTACGGTAAGACATCTATTTTCAACCTAGTCGCCATGCATTTAATGAATGCGTGGCGACTTGCTGTTATCTGAAAGTTCCACTTTAAGAAATTGTGCCCATGTTTCTTAAAAATCCAACTTATTTTGAATAAAAATATTCTTGGCCTGTTACATTTTTCTGCTGCCATGTGCAACCGCGGTGGCAGTGGAGGCAGCGGCCAGGAACAAGTGAGTTAAAGCCAAGCCCCTTCCACAAAAAGGGAATTTGAACAGAGACTGCCTTTATATATGAGCAGTTTCTGTTCCAATTCCCTCACAGCCATTGGCTGGAATGTGTGCTTACGGTGCATAAGCACACATCCCAGCCAATGGCTGTGAAGGAATTGGAACAGAGACTGCCCTTTCATAAGGACAGTCTCTGTTCAAATTCCCTTATTGTGGAATGGGCATCAGCCCGTAAGGTACAAGGGGGGCTCTGCTGCAACACACTTTCTATGCCTCCACCACCAACATGGCCGCACACAGCAGTGGAAAGGATATTTTTATTCAAAATATTTTGGATTTTTAAGAAAAATAGGCACAATTTCTTAAGCACTTGGGGCATGTTGTTAACTATTTACCTATACATAGTTTAACCCCTGGAGTCCCAGAGAGGCATGCAATGTGTTGCTCTGGCACTCAAGGGGTTAAACTATGCATAGATGAGCAGGTCATTTTCAGCTAAAATTTATTTATAGATTTTTTTTTTTAACGGCTACAAGAAAAGAAGATGGAAGAATAAAGAAGGAAGTAGAAATAAAGAAAATAGAAGGAAAATAGGAGACGGACAGTGGATGACAGATAAGTTCATGATCAGTGCTTGACAGTATGTCAGGGACCAATGGCTTTTTTTCCTTTGAAGTTCACATTATTGCTGCTATTTAGTGGCATTTTGGGAACTTAACACACAATATGGACCTTTGGCCCCAAGACCTTTTCTGTGGCCCAACATCTGTTGTGCTTTTAGCTGGTAGGGTAATTGAATAGCTCATTAGCATTTTTTGCCCTACCTGCTGTTTTATCACTCTCGATTGAATCGAAACCTTAATGAGAGAAAAGTTGAGGCATAGGAAAGACAGTAGGATATATCTCTGGGTTAAAGTTCTATCTGCAATGAAACCAAGTGTCATACATCTGAATATTGTTCTGATCTAGATAGTTATCCAATACGTTTTGAAAGTATCCACAGCCTCCCAAGGCAATGAATGTCACTGACCTGAGTGATTGATTCAGAGATGAAAGCCCAGCACTTTGCTTTCTATGAATGCACCCGGTGACAGGGTTCACTACAACCACTGCTACTGGACAGGTTTATAGAGCCGCTCCAGTAGTAAGATAGGTGATCCATGCTAGGGGGATATTAGGAGGGGTCCTGATGTCCCCCTCGAGGTCTGAAAGCAATGTATATTTTAAAAAAGCACATATAAACTATGTTATACATAGGTTATGTGTGCTTAACTAAAAAAGCCGCATATGTCGCCCCATGGATCACCTATCTAGAAGGATAGGTGATCCATGATAGTGGGGTATCAGGAGGGGTCCCAATGCTCCCCTCGAGGTCTGAACAATATAGTTAAAAAATAAATATAAAATAATAATAAGAAGAAAGACCATGTACATATGTTATACATATGTTACACATATGTTATATGGGCTTTAGTGAAAATGGTGGCAATTGTTGCCTGCATTGCTCCCCTATCCTACTGCATAGGTGATCAATGCTAGGGGGGGTGTCAGGAGGGGTCCTGATGCCCCCCCCTTGAGGTCTGAACCTTTTTTTACATACAATTAAAAGTATATTAAAAAATAATATTTATTACACATATACAGGCAAGGCATGCGTTGCTTTGCTACCTCTCTGGTACTCATAGGGTTAATTATACAATACATATACAGTGATGGCATGTCAAAAGAAGTTGGAGAAGAAACAATGTCAAATTTAAACGGAGAAAGAAAGTCATGGGAGCACTATAAGTCGAATTTCAAAGGGGGGGGTTAAAATGTAGAATGTGAACAATATTTGACAAATTAAAATGGTGAAAGAAAGCACACTATAAGTCAAATTTCAAAGGGGGGGTTAATATGTCAAAGGGGGGCACACTATGTCGGATTTCTATGATGTATACTGTATTCTGCCCTACTTTTGTTCGAACAACAATGGTTTTGAAACCGTCCTTGTGGCTTCTACGCCTCAACTCTGAGGTGCAGGATTAACGACAGAAAATGTAACCACAAAACACGTGATAATACTGAATGTAGGTAATGGAATGTTACTTGCACATTGTTTTTAGTAGTTTCCTAAAGGCTTTTTTTGACTGGCAGTGTGTATAATTACCTCTGATTTTGTTTTCACAACTTGGGTAATAGGATACTAAAACCTGACTTAAAAATACACAACTCCTGTTTTTTGTTTTTTTTTTAGAATTGTAATAGTATTGAGGCCTGTGAGTGCATATTGCTGATGGACACACTTCATCAGTGTAGCACTTTAATTTGTTGCCAGCAATTCCCACATGCCAGCCCCACAGTATCACAGGGAAATGGCCTACATGTACCCATGCACTATTTCCTTTATGTCATGCTTAGTACACAGGTCTAAAGAAGGTCTATGGAAAAGTATATCCCAAAATGCAGACAGGCTGTTCCCTTGTCCTTCCTTTGGTCAAGATACATACTGAAGTCACACCTAAAAGTAAAAGAACCATATGTATTTGGTAGAGAATAGAGATTAATTGGAGAAGATATAGACAGGAATGCAGTATTTTCACTGGATATATAACTCTGTCTATGCTCTTACTTCCTCCTAAATTAACGATCAAAGGGATGAGCAACATATTTCAAAGCAATGTATTGCACACCTCTCTGGTCATTCAATGGTTTATGCTTAAGGTGATTATTTATAAATAAATAACTGAACATATACTGAACAAGACATTATTAAGGGTAATAAACAGCTGTTATAAGGCTCTGGCTTGTCACACAAATAAACATATTTTCATACTTTGTTACTATGGGATTAAAAATGGTTAAAGCTGTGAAAGAAGAGGCGTTCTGCAGATGTATGTTATTGAACCACAGTTCAGTTTTTCTGCAAACCGCAGATAGAGACGGTTATAACAAACCTTCCTGTTTCCTAATTACATCACAACTGAATGTTGTTTCATCTTGGCCATAAAGGATATTTACCAGTTTAAAATATGCAAAACTGTTATCTTTTGAAAGATTATATCTGAATGCACAAAGCTGAGCATACCCATGACTGTTGGATTAATTATGTAAAAATACTATGCAGGACGTATTATCTCTTACAGAGATGAAACTACATGCTATTTACAGTATGTACCCATGTTATTCAAGGGAAAATTGTGACCCCATTTTTCAGAACCATGCCAGATCAATAAATATTTTCCAGTAGCAAAATTTTAACACAAATCTACACACATATATATAATCTCTTTAAATTACATTTAATTATATTTAGCTTAGTTATTAAAAAGAAATCTAAAAGGTGAGATGTTATCACGGTGCCCGTGATATACGGGCGACAGCTTGACATGTTTACTGTCTGATGCCTCTTTATTGGCTACGCTGTCTTGATCCTCCCAGTGACAGCTTTTAAATACCTTGGGCTGTCACTTATGCGCTGCGCTTTCGTGGTGTATCCGTTGCCTCGCGCTTGTTCCGTTACTCTCATATGATACCAGTGTATGACCCGGACTGTCTGACTGCTCTTCCTGTTAATCGCTCCTGCTCTGTGTACCGAACCGGATTGGCTGACGTTCCTGCTTCCTGTATTGACCCGGCCTGGCTGATGTACCTGCTCTGTGTACCGACCCAGCTTGACTGGCGATCCTGCTCCGTGTACCGACCCGGCTTGATTGTTATGTTATATCCTATTGAATAGAATGTGGAAAAAATGATATGGGTAAAGTCTCATGTGGAAGCCAGATACACAGTATCTGCAACAGTAAATCGTTACTAGGGATGGGCGAAAATTTTCACCTCAAACTGAAATCGGTGAAAAATGGCACTTTCTGCTTGGCGGAAAATTTTCTGCAAAAAGTGCATTTTTTTCTGCTTTTTCCTGCTTTTTTTGCCTAGCTCATTGCATTGAAATTAATTACTTGCTGATTTTGCTTTTATTTTCTCTATGCTGGGGAAGTCTGGGGAAAGAAGTTGTTGATTTTGTTTTTTAGTTATATATATGTTTTGGAACTACCTGTGATAAGATATGGTAGATAACTTAAAAAAAATAAATAAATAAAAATAAATAACATAAATAAACAAGTCAAGACTTCAAACTCCATCAGTTGTGTACTGTAGAGAGTAAAAACACACACAGTAGTTGAGTAATGTCTAGCAAATGCACAAGTGAGAGGGGGAAAGTTGAAGGAAGTGCAGGGGCTTGGAGTAAAGTGTTAGTGCAAAAACTGAATCCAGCAATCGTTGCTGCAGCATGTGCATATGATGATCCCTCTCCTCCCGGGTCGATGCAGTTTGTCAAGGTTCCACCAATCACACCACGTCAGTCCCCCACCACCACTACCATACATATCTGCCACATTTTAGGTTGTACTTTATTTTTTTTAATCACAATACATCATCATGAATATGTGCCAGTGTCACTTAAGCAGGAAGTAAGAGTTGTGGGCAAAGGACAAAGACACTGTGCATGCTATCACATTTTTCAATGTATATGTTGCTGTAGGACTCACAACTTTGACTTCCATCTACTTATTTGTCCACTACAGCCCTCAGAAGAAGTAATATTGTGCTAGGAAAGGTTGCACCATCTGAAACATAGGAAAACATGTGTTGTAATAGGAAAACATTTGTTAGAATAGGAGAAAAATGTGTTGAATAGGTGAAAAATGTATTCTACTATGCCAAAAAATTGTTAGAACAGGAGAATAATGTGCTGGAATAGGCAAAAAATGTGCTGGAATAGGCGAAAAGGAGGAAAATTTTGCATTGGAGAAAAAGAGAAAACTTTAGTGAAAAAAGTGAAAAATCTGCAGTTTTTTAAGAAAAGTCATGCAGTAAATTTTTCTCACTTTTCACCCACCCCTTAACATCCTATATAATAATTCGCCAAGTTGTGTGTAACGCCCGACATACGCAGTACACACTGCTGCGCGTGCGGCAGTCATGCACAGTAGAGACTGCCCGCGCCGCGGCTGATACAGAGCTGGGCGCTCCGAAGGAGCATCCAGCTCTGTATCAGCCGAGGCGCGGGCAGTCTCCACTGCATGTGACTGCCTCGCGACCGGCTGCCAGAGGCTCTGTATCAGCCGAGGCGTGGGCAGTCTCCACTGCGTGTGACTGCCCCGCGACCGGCTGCCAGAGGCACTGTGGCCCGTGTAACGGGCTGTTCAACTAGTTACTACATATAACACTGGTACTCCATTCATTAAAGTAACAAGTACCAGTTTTCTTATCTTATCAATTATATGGATGTTAACATCACTGCAGTCTACCACTGCTACTACTAAATTTCCCCAATCAATTCAAAAGTATTTCAGGGCTAGATTTAAAGGCAGCCATTAGTAAAAAAAATCACTAAGGGGTGCGTTAAGTGTTATGTTGCAATTCAAAGATCCGTCTAAAGAACCGCTAACGGCAGTTGCAGAATCCTTACGGCCGATACACTTACGTGCATTCAGACGCATGGAACAACATACCCCAGAGCTATTCAAAGGCTTGCGGTACTGATAACGGCTGAAAAAAAGACACACCTAACGGCTAAAAGTTAAGACCCACTTTTCTTAGCCGTTAGACACTTAATGGCCAAAACAAAACACCCGTTACATAGGAAAATACACAAAATGCTTACCGCACAACCATGTAAATGGGAAAATTAACCCGTGCAATGCCAAAACAACACAAAACATGTACACACAACACAAATCACTCCACACACAACAACAACCAACACCACAGGGACAACGACACCCAAAAAAACACCAGCACAGCATGGCACGGAACAATGGGGGTTATCACACAAAGCGGACACCTGCAAATATAAGCTCACCTGGGCAACATCAACACGCGACCTGCACCCCACAACTGCACGCCCGCAAATGGCACACACGTAACAAGCACAACACACCACATCTTATAACACACACACACCTGCAAACACTTACCTGGACAAAAACAACACACCATTGGTTAGCACTCACCTCATCACCACACCTACACAACGCCCTAGCAAGTACTTAAAGGGACAACTCAACACACTCACTTGTGCCTTGTTTTCCACTCAGGGAGGGAGAGAGAGATAGAGAGACATAGAGAGAGATAGAGAGAGATAGAGAGAGGTAGAGAGAGAGAGACAGATAGAGACAGATAGAGAGAGCAAACAGTATGTTGGGTTACATATTGTTGCGAAGACTGCGGAGAAGGCGTGCAAGGGAGAGAGCTAGGGAACATCAGCAACCTCCAAGCACACCTCATCAACAGCCTTCACCTGTTGCAAGTGAGGAGGCTCTGGCTCAGCAGCCACACAGGAGTCCATCCCCACCTGGAGGGCAGAGGATGTATAGACGACCACCAAGGCCCAGGGTATACCGCCCAAGGGTCACCCTCTTTGGAATGACTGATGATGAGGTCATTGATTGCTACAGGTTGAGGCCTGACAGCATCATTGCCTTGTATGAGGTCATCAAGGAGCAGGTGGATCCCATCTACATCCACAACCATGCCCTAACTGGCCTGCAGAAACTACTCTGTGCCATACACTTCATGGCAAGTGGGGCCTTCCAGTCCACTGAGGATTACGCATCTGGCATGTCACAGGCCACATTCTCCAGAGTGCTGGCCCAGGTCCTGCTAGCCCTCAAAAGCAAGGCCAGTACCTATTTACATTTTCTCACCACCGACATGGACTGGATACACGTCAAGCAGGCCTTTTATGCAAGGGGAGGCATGCCCAGGGTCATGGGTGCTATAGATTGCACCCATGTCCGGATTAAGGCCCCAGCACGTGACGCACAGCTATTCATCAACAGGAAGAACTTTCACTCCATCAACGTGCAGATGGTGTGTGACAGCAACATGAGGATCATGAATGTCTGTGCAAAATATCCTGGCAGCTCACATGATGCATACATTCTACAAAACTCCTCAGTACACAGAGATTTTGAGAATGGAACCTTTACAGGGGGATGGCTAGTGGATGAGTTCACAAATCAAAATCACACCACATACACAGGCGTACACACCACGCTGCTCAGCATGCACCTGACCCACAGCTACTACGTCCACCACACAAAACATCATTCACACAACATGTGCTCCCTGTCTCACCATGTCACTCACATTACACAGGTGATGCTGGCTATGGATGCAAGTCCTGGCTACTGACCCCTCTGGCCAATCCCCAAACACATTCCCAGGAAAGGTACAACCAGGCTCATGCCAGAACGAGGAATGCCATTGAGCGAACATTTGGCCTCCTCAAGTCAAGATTCCGATGTCTGGACCACTCTGGGGGAGCACTGCAGTATGCACCGGCTAAGGTGTGTGACATCATTGTGGCGTGCGCAATACTGCACAACATCGCAGTGGACACCAGGCTGCTGGAGCACATCCCGGACCCCCCCATACAGAAGTGGCCATGGACATCGGGCATGTGGAGGAGACCATGAGAGGGGCACAGATCAGAGACAGGCTCATCACGGAACACTTCACCTGTGAGTATAACACACGCATGCAAACAATCCATGCAAGTCCCCCATCAGTCCTGTGACACTAACCACACTGCACATTTTGTTCTGTCTCACCCCACAGGAACAGTGACACAGCACTGCACTGGCAGTGGACATGGCAAATTGTGTGTGTGGACTCAAAAACCATCCTCCATTCCACTCTCCACGTTGACATACAGACCCCAAGGATATCACGCACACCCCCAGGAGAAACAAGGTACAACATATTACCCATGTTCATCACCTTACATGGCTTGATTGACAGCAACTAACTGGATATGCCATGATTATAGCCTGAACAACCATGCTAGCCCAGTAGCGAAAGAGTATTATCTAATGATATGCATTGGATAATACTCAGGCACATCAGGGGTTAAAGGGACATTAGACTCAATATGGGACCTGTACTGTGCTAGAGCTGAGAAGAGCAGCAGAGGGGTGGATGTACAGTGGTATTGTCACACAATGTAGAGGTCATGAGACGTAGATCAGATTACCAGGGACTCCATGCTGACCTGTGAGTGTGCAGACATATGTGCACCTGACATGAATACACACATCAACAAATGTGTCCTAACAGTTCCATGGAACAAATGACATTTTCACAGTGGCAGCACAATGTCATTACTTCCATGGAGCTCTCAGAACACTTGTTAATGTGTGTATACATGTCAGGGGCACATATCCATAGGGCTGGTGCACATGTCCTTACTTACCCACAGAATTGGTTACAGATGAGTACACAACACATTGTCAAGCAATGGTTTGTGTACTCACCTGTAACTGTGAAAATTGAGGGGATTAAAAAGACTAAATTGTTGTTGCTTGATGATCAGTTCAGGTCTACTGCTCCAAATCCTGTCCTCTTGTCCCACAGGCATCCGGAACATGATCCATCCTTGAACTGAAGATCTTCCATGTGACTGGATTGATGTCTTGACAACACCTTCATGAAGATCACTCCTTGCTGTTTATGGTGATGTTGTTGGTGATGCAAAGTTTGACCTGAGGTTCACACAAACCTCTACTGGAACATTCTCATATAGACACAGAAAACACTATTTCTTGAGTGATTTAACCTGTACAGTTAGCATGCTCAGCTACAGAGTTGTCAAACCTTGTGGACAACACATGAGCAGGGCAGCAGTGTTACTGAAGTATTACATTTAGTGTTCTCATACAGGTGTTCAATGCATATAGGCAATACACACAGAAAACACATGTACATTCTAATGTACTTTGAGACACAATAAAGATGAACCATCACCATTCTATCTGTGTCTGTAGGAGGATATATTTGAGAACACATTTGTCAATGCGTTACCACACCCAGGGTAGAGTATCCCCCATACATGGAAAGGCATCACCCACATCACAGGAGTCCACCACTTGTTTGCCAGTGAGTGGACTCTGTGATGTATCCATGCAAACAGATGATGGTGGCAGTGATGCACCAATGTGTTGTGGGAGTGATGAAGAGGTGATACAGGGGACATACTTCCACAGTGAATACCTGTCCACAGTATCTGTATTGCTCAGTATAATCAATGTTCTGAGATTTTGCTCTACTTTGACATATCTCAGTACATGGGCAAACGAACAACCAGACTAAGTGGACATGTGTTATCACTGGTGAAGTCTGTTACACCCTTAGGGAAACAGCAACTCAACTTACTGGAGACCCCAATGCTCAGCCCAGGATATCAATGTGTGTGTGCTACACATTGAAATCCTAGGTTCAAAACATTGGCTTCCCCAGTAAGTCAGTTGCACAATGAGTGTGTGAATCCAAGACAATATGGATACATGTCCCATTTATCTGTCCTGCTTATAATGTCCCTGCTAAGTCACAGAGCTGTTTGTCTGGTTATCCCATTAACCCACTGAGTGCAAGAGTGGTCCCCAACGCATTTCTTTACAATGCGTTGCCTACCACTCTGGCACTCAAAGGGTTAAACACAACATATGATGTAGACAAATGTTCAGTGTTGTACAATCTGTTGTGCTAAGGGGTATGTTTTGTTGTTCAAATTCAACACACAACACCGCCATATAACACAGTGGTGGAATATGGCTCCAGGGATGTATTACAAGTTGAATTTGTACAACGGTGTGTGTGTGAACCCATGTTGTAGCATCCCACTAACATTTCACCCAGGCAGAGGTTGTGTTCACTGCATTGTATGGCAATGCATTGGAGACAACCCTACCACCCAATCCATAACTGAAGACACAACAGATCAGACAGGAATACAAAAAAAAGTTTTTTTTATTGAGGGGAAAGTTGACAGGTTGGACCTTTCATTTTTTCCTTTTTGGGTGGGGGGCCTTAGCCTGGGTGCCAGAGGTGGATGCCCTTGTTGAACTGCTGGTAATCCTCTGCCCCCTAGGTGTGGCTTCAGGGGTAACACTGGAGGGGGTGATGGTTGCAGTAGACCCCTAAGTGGAACGCAAGTTCTCCCTCTCCATCCTCAGGTTCTCCCTGCGGTTGATCTCCCTCAACTCAAAAAGGACCTGTGTTAACATGTACATCACACCAGTCCTGAGCTGCTGGAGTAGTGTGTTCCCTCTGGCCACCTCCGACTCCAAGCCTTGGATCCTGCTCTCCAATTGTGCAATGTTCCTTCTGGATTGCCTCCTGCTCCTTGTAATGTTGTTGTCAGTACTCCTGCTCGACCGGAGTAGTCTCCTCTGCAGGGCCATACACTCCGCCTCCATCCCTGTGAGGCGTGCGGTGCTGGAGGTGGATGTGCCCGGTGTCACTGGTGCTGCTGTTTCCTCTGCTGCTGAGGGTGCTGAGTCTTCTGCTGCTGAGGGTGCTGTTTCCTCTGCTGCTGAGGGTGCTGTTTCCTCTGCTGCTGAGGGTGCTGTTTGCTCTGGTGCTGCTGGAGGTGCTGTGGCTGCTGTGACAGCTGTTGGAGTGGCTGGTGCAGATGATGGGCATATGCCCACCACATCAACTGACTCCGAGCTGCCCAATGATGTGTGTGCTGGTGGAGGTGTGAAAATGTCCCTGGTTACGGGGCACTGGGGCTCACCAATCAGGCCCAGGTGTGGGTAGTCCAGTGGCCATGGGTCATATGGTGGCCACTGATAGGTGCTTGGACCCCACCTGGGATCATCCCTTGGGGCATGCTGTGGAACCATCCAGGAGGGTGGGTTTAACTGGGAGACATATGGCCCATATTGGGTGGTGGCCACTGCCCCTGGCAGCCATTGCCTCCCTGGAGGTGGTGTTGCTGCTGATGGAGGGTAGTAGCTGGTGGAGGTGGCTGGATGGGTCCACCTCTCCTCCTGTTGCATCCAGCCACTGTACTGGGGAGGTGCAGCTTGTGGTGGTGCTGCCTGTGGTGGTCCAGCTTGAAGTGGTGCAGCCTGTGGTGGTCCAACTTGAAGGGGTGCAGCCTGTGGTGGTGCAGCTTGAAGGGGTGCAGTAGGTGGTGGTGCAGCCTGTGTTGGAGGGGATGGTGATGGTGGGTAAGGTGACCACCGGCTGGTCCCCTCCTCTGTGTCCTCCTCACTGTCCTCCTCCACCCTGCAGATTTCCCTCTCCCACCCCTGCTCTGCTGAGGGATCCCCTCCTGAGCTTCCTCCTCCACTACTCTCCCCATCCCTCTCTCCTGTCCTCCTCTCCTGGCCATCACTCACCCAGTCACACCCAGGCACTCCCACAGGCCCTCACAGACACACTCGATCCACTCACTCTCTGTCACACACTTTCACTCACAGATTCACACTGTCAAAATAAAATGTAAACTGTGTAAGGTGTTATAAAATAAAAGGACTATGTGTATGTATGTGTATGTGTTTGTGTTTGTATGTGTGTATGTAATATGTGCAAAGGTGTGCTATGTGTCGTATTATGTGCAATGCTCTCCTCTCTCCAAACTCCAAAACTCCTCTACCTCCAATGTACGCTCCTGTCTCCCTCTCTCTAATCACTATCCTCCGCTCCTGGGTCCTGATATCTGGCTCTGAAGAACTCGATAACAGACAGTGTGTGACGGTTATTTTTGGGTATATATAGGTGTATTTGAAGTTATTTGATACATTGGGGCTTTGTGATTGGCTGTGTGTTTGAATTTGTTTTGGCATCAATCATGGTTGCTAGACAACGGCAGCCGTTATGTTACATGTTGTTTTGAGCGCTGTTATAGTGTGATTTGGCCGCCCGTTGTGCATTAACATGAGCGACAACGACTTTTGTGTTACGTGTTTTGTGTGTGCCTACACTCGATAGCTATTCTCGTAGAGTAGCTATTGAATCTGTCGTAACTCCTGTATTATTTGCGAGCGATGTGCCTTTTTCACTTAGCGGCTGGTTTAACGGCTGCCTTTAAATCTAGCCCTCAGAGTCTACCAGAATTGTAGTGTTTCCTGGTTTGGTAGACTCACTTCTGTCAAATGATTAGCCTTCTTTATCTCTTTACCGTTCTGATCAAGATTCCCTCCCCTTCTCTTTCAATATACAGAAGAAGATTTTCTAATTATTATGAAATGGATGAAAAACAGAATTGCTAAACTTATCCTATTTCTCCCAAAATTTAGTGGTGGTTTAACATAGCTACCCACTTGAGGCAAAATCAGTCTTGGCTCCTCCCTCTCACTCCCTCCTGATCAAAATTATTGGGTAGATATAGAAATAATCTGGTCCTTCCCTTACATACTGACTAATTTGATTTGTCGTGATTAAAAAAAAACTATATTTTTTCTCTTTTTGACTAGCTTGGATTTTCAGATTGACATTTTAGATTTGGCTTTAACCCTATCAGTGCACAGTCAGTATATTATATAGGTGGACCTCATGTGCTTAGCACATACATTGAAGCTGCATGCTGTTGTTGCCCACTGGTGGGAGATAAACCCAGTGGGAAGAGACAGTCATGTAGTATGTATGTATGTAGTATGTACACATATGTACACATATTTTTTGTCAGGTGAATTTTCTTGCTGTATGAGGTTTACAGCCTTTTTCACACAACACTAACCACCTACTTGTACATTCTGGCTTAGCCATCCTTGAAAAATAACCTCTTTTTTTTTCTACAAAAATATAAGGCACTATGTCAACTGCCATAATAACATATTATTAAAGGACAAAAGAAAGAAGAAGCCCATCACAGCACCAAACCCGCCCTCAATATTCTTAAGATGGCATAACTAGTAGAATGATGATTTACAAGGGATGGAACAGAAATAAAAGAAAAAAGTTAAAACCTAACTTTTATTAATACTAAATAAAAGAAGCTGGCAAATTAAAAACAAAAATACTGAAATAGCTCCTTCCTAAAATTGGGGCACCATTACACACAAGGAACTAGTGAATGTTAACTTTATTAGCTTGCATATGAATATCTGAACTTAGTATGAGGTGTCTGAAGTCAACTCAGTACCATATCATTAAATACAATCTTCCATATAGTGGCATATGCATCTTAAGCTAGTCTCTTTGTGTCAGAAATCTATTGTAAGCATTCACTCCTGAGGAGTCCGTTTGTTTAGCTATCTTAATTACTTTTTCCAGCCTTTATTATAACTTTTTAACTGATGTCTAATGATTTTTGCAGATCATACCACCTTAGCAAGAACTAGGAGTCATCAACGTTTGTGGCTGTAGAGGAGAATTATTTCAACTAGGAGCTATCCTACTCAATATATATGCTCTGAATGTATCTCTTCTAGAAATACTTACAAATTGAGAGACGTCTGATGGTAGAAGGTTATTTAATTAAAAATATTGCAAGGGTGATTTGATCGATATATAATTGATACAGTATCTAATACACAGTGAGGTTAATCTAATGCACGAGTCACTATACAGATGCTCATATTGATGATATGATATTGAGCTAAGCTATACACCTACTCTATACACTGTTCACTGAGTTTAGGTGTATATACTCAGATCATTACAGTTAGTCTTCACAAATGCCACGTTTGTAATGATGCTCTATCCTGAGGAGTGAGCACTTACAATTGATATCTGGCACATAGTGAGACTAGTTTCAGGTACATATGCCACTATATGGAAGCCTGTATTTAATGATATGATACTGAGCTGAGCTCCAGACCTCATACACCTCCTACTAAGTTCAGGTGGTCAAGCTAATAAATTTAGCATTCACTAGTGCCTTGTGTGTAATGGCACCCCAATTTTAGGAGTGAGTGCTTTCGAGGCCAGAATGGACAGTATCTTTGTTTTTAATTCACCAGCTTATTTTATTTAGTATTAATAAAAGTTAGGTTTTTCTTTTATTTCTTTTCCATCCCTTGTAAATCAGCATTCTACTAGTTATACCATATCACAAATATTGAGGGTGGGTTTGGTGCTGTGATGGGCTTTTTCCCTTCCTTTGTCCTATAATAATATTTATTGTTTGCCCTAGCACACTCCTTTGGACATAATAGCACCTGATATACTAAATAGATTGGCTGTGCACCTAATAGATTCCAAACCTATTACACATGCATACATTAGGATTATTTTTGTGAAGTTTTTTGACTCCTTCACAAGAACTCTGTAAGTGTTGGGCTGTCAGTGTATAGTAGAAGAATTATGTAACTTTATTGCTTTAACATGACTTTTGATGGTGGTGGTGGAGGTCACAGCAGCATATTGGGAACTGTATGAACCTTGTCTTCTCCAACAAACTCAGATCATACTCCTCTATGTTTTGCATTTGAAGGACAGTAGCAAGAGAAATAGGTAAATAAGCTCTTCAGATAAGTACAATATAGTAACAAAAGTGGCAATAAACCAAAATATGCTCACATCAAATATTAATCTGGTTACATAATGAAACAACAGGTATGCATCAATGGTTAACCTGCTCCTGATCAGCTACCTCTGTAACACAGGGATTCTTATTGGAATACCGGTGATCAGTTAATTAAACTAGAAAAGATCAGTCATTAAAAATAAAATGAAATTAAATGCAAATTCCCAATGGTTTAATCATCTGAGTGCCAAAGGGGTGCCCAACTCAGATATACTCCTCTGTGTTTGCATCTGAAGGACAATAGCAGGAGCCATAGGTAAGTACCAGAAAAAAAAGGGGGGGTACTCTTCAGATATGTACAATATAGTAGTAAGATGTGGCAATATAGCAAAAGTATTCATCAACTTTTGAAACAACAGGTATCCCACCTCTAGGGTTAACCTACTCCTGATCAGGTAACTCTGCAACACAGGGCTCATTATTGGGATAATTGTGATCGGCCAATTATAAACCAGAAAAGTTTATTCATTAAATATAAAATGACACTAACCGGTGAGACACTCAACATTCCCACATCTGATCTGACTTCTAGACACTGGAAACTGAATGATTTCCAGGAACAGCTGAGACTCACTTAGTTAAAACCTTGATTGATGAATTCTTTGAACTAATTCCTCTTCAGAAGTCCGCATTCCATATGTTTGGGAGGCACACAAATGCTTCATGAGGGGAATCTTTATTAAATTTGGAGCCCAGCATTCTCTAACCCGACACTCTCTGATAGAATTCCTACTATGAGGTATTCATTTCAAAGAACTGAAACACAGAAAATCCTTGTCTGACACAGATCGCAAGGCCTTGACTGTAATAACACCTTATTATGCCAAACAACACAAAAATCTTTCATGTGGCATAAATACAATCAGTACATCTCAGGAAACCAATGTGAAAAATCGTTAGCTAAAGTAGTACAAGGTAGGAGATTGGCCTCTCATGTGCATTACCTAAAGACCTCTCCTCATACTTTAATACAGTCAAACGCTCAGATTGCAGCAACCTTTAGAGATTATTACTCTAAACTATACAATATTGAAAAACTTCAACCACCACCCCCTTCTCATAAGTGGATTGCAAACCTTCGTCAATTCTTATCCAGGTCTAAACTACCTGCCTGTCTCCCTATGCCATTTTGGCCGAACTTGATAAGACCATGCAAGCTCTTAGTTCTGCTAAGAGCCCTGGACCAGATGGCTTTATCTCTCAATTTTATCACTCCTTCCAGGCTTCCCTTTGTCCTCATCTACTAGGTTCCTACAACGCAGTCCTCTCAGGTCTTGCTTTCTCTCCACAATCCCTGTTGGTTCACATAGCGGCCCTTCCCATGTCAGGTAAAGATCCCTCACTCTGGTGCAACTACAGACAGGTTTCTCTTCTGAATATAGATCTAAACCTAAGCCAAAATCCTAGCCAATTGCTTACACCCTTACTTAAGCTCTATTATACCCTTGGATCAATGCGGCTTCATTCCTGAGAGAGAAGCTAGACAAAACACAGCAACTGGCATATATTTAATACAGTAAGCACACTCTACGCAAGCCCTAACACTCCTTCTGTCAACTGATGCTGAAAAAGATTTTGATAGGGTTAGATGGTCTTATATGGAAGAAGTGCTTTGTCACATTGGTCTAGGGTCTCTCATAATGTTGGGTATATTTCTCCCTTGGCTAGAATCTCAGTTACTGTCTTCCTCTCAGTCTCATTCACCATATCAAATGGAACTCTCCAAGGTTGTCCACTGTCTCCAATTATTTTATACTTTCACTAGAACCCTTCCTCAACCTAGTTAGACTGGAAGCTTCTATCAAGGCCCTCTCCTTATGCAGCAAATCCTTTATGGTATCTGCATATGAGGAGGATGTTCTTCACTATATTCAGGATCCAGAATCTTCCATTCCCCCTCTGCTGAATCTCCTTGATGAGTACTCAGGATTCTCACAGGCTCAAATAAACTTCTCCAGTTCTGAAATCTTGAATATTAATTTACCCCTTAGGACTGTTCTTTCCCTGCAATCCTCCTTCCAGTTCGGATGGGCTCTATCCTCAATATGTTATTTAGGCAACTCCCTCTCCTCACAGTTGGCATCCTTCCCGAATCTCAATTTGCCTCCATTAATCTCTTCTATACAGGAAGACTTAGCAATTTGGAGTCCAGCCTTCGTATCCTGTGAAAAATGATGGTCCTTCCCTGTGTTATTTATCTCTTCAATGCCATGCCGATTTGATTCTCAAAGGATTTGATCTCTTCTTTTCATTAAATCATTTCAGTGCACGTGTGGAAGAATAAGACCCCTCGTCTTAGCTATGAGATTCTTTCTAGGAGATGGGATCAGGGGGGTTTAGGTCTACCGAACTTCATGAGGTACTATGAGGCTGTTTCATTTGCCTTATTCTTTGACTTTACCTCCCCCATTCTGGCTAGATGCACCCAGACCTTTGACCATCTCCTTCAATGGGCAGAGCCGATCCAATTGTTATGGTCAGTATCCATACTTTCTCACATCTCATGTTCACAGCACAAAATTCTCACTCATCTTTTTAAGATATGGAAATGCTGCAAGGATCAATATCTACTTTCTCCATCTCCTCTCCCCCTTCTATCTGTAGAGGGGAAACTGGAGTTTCCCTTGGGACTGCAGCCTAATACTCATTTGGCTGCCAAGAGGCATAGACACCCTGGGTTCTTTATTCCTAAGGACATCTTAGCACAAACTATACCAGCACCTGAGCTTTCCTGTCTACTCTCTATACAAGTCACACATTGGGTAAAAGTGCAAATTTCCAAGGGATTACAATTTAGGGACCTTACTACCTTAAAAAAGCATCCCTAAGTTTTAAACAACCACTATCATTTTGCTATAATTTTTTTTTTTTTTTTTAAACCTTTATTGAAGTAATCATAAGACAGATACAAAAAAAAAAGGTAACAGTGAAGTATAGAAAAGAAAAATACAATATCAGCCAAATTTGAAGGATGGTTACGAATGACATAATAATACATATCCTCTTGCAAAATAAATGCTTACATGTAGACAAGAAAATACAATAAACTGATATGATTAATAAAACATATCGCCAAAGCTATATCCAGTTCTCTGTGTAATGCACTTAGGTCAATCGTTGAGTGAACGAGTAAAGTTGTCTAAAAGAAGGCATGACATGTATGAATGTTTGTGTTGGGAAACATAGGGAGAGAGTAAGGAGGAAAAGATGAGGTGGGAAACCAAAGAAAGAAGAGAAATGTAAGAAGACAGAAGAAAAACAGGTGAGGAGATTGGGACTAAGGGGGTGTCAGAAGAAGGGACGTGGTCGCTGTGCTGGATCGGGATTGGAGCCTGTATCACGAATTCATGACATTTATAAAACAAATAGGAAAAGAGAACACTGTGGGGACTAATCCCCCCGACTGTGTGAAGCCAAGGATGTCTTATATGTCGGCCACCAAGACCATTTAGCTCGGAACGATAACATTGAGTGGGTGTTAACTGCATGTAATTTCTCCAGGGTATACAATGAGTCTATTTTATCAAACCACAGGGATACTGGTGGAGGATCTCTTTTCTTCCAGAATAGGGGTATTAGGGATTTAGCCAAAGAAGAAAGTGAGCAAAACACAGACCAACTACGCGCTAAGATTTTCAAACTTGTGTGACCCTTATAGGAGAAAAGAAATATAAGTGGGTCAAAAGGAATGGGAGTACCTAACATATCGGAAATGTGTTTAACAATAGCTTCCCAGAAGGGTGACAATACGGGACAGGACCACCAAATGTGATGCATTGATCCTTTGGAAGACGCACATCTCCAACATTGGTCTGATGTTGAGGGTAGAAATTGGTGCAGTCGAACAGGGGTCATATGCCAGCAAGAAATGATCTTATAATTTAAAGAACGGGTGGGAATATCTCTAGCGTATTTCATGTTGCCTCGCAGGATGTTAGCCCATGTAGACATGTCCAAAGAAAAAGATAATTGCTGCTCCCACATAGACAAGAAATATGGCTTCGTAGTAGCAGAGAGGTCCCTAAGTATGGAGTAACAGAGGGATAGTGGTCTTAACTTACCTGACTTATCTTTGAGGGCATGTTCAAAGCGGGTCAACTCCCTATCTACATCTCCCGTCTTCACCATAGAAGAAAACCAATGCCTCACTTGTAACAAGGCCCACCATGGAGTATGAAGAGTCCAGTTTCTGTCTCAGGTAATCAAATGAAACCATGTGTTTATCGGAGGACAATGTCATCAGGTCAGACAAGTTATTATCCTGCCAAAAGGAGAATATTGTGGTTTGAATCCCTGGTTCAAAATCTGGATTCCCTATAATCGATTGGAGCAGGGAAGGGGAGGGAGCAATCTTGATCTCTTTGTTGACTGTGTGCCATATAGAAAGTATATGCCCAAGGATTAGGTGTCCTGAGCAAACTTTAGGGATTGAGGCGGGAGAAGACCAAAGTAATTGAATCGGTGAAATGCCACCCAAAACATGAGTTAGGGTCTCTGTCCATCTAATGCTAGACTTCGGGAGAAAATCAAAAAGTTTTGCTATAGCAGATGCGTGGTAATATCTCTTAACATCTGGGAAATTCAGGCCCCCTTTAGAGATGTCTCTTGCAAGTAAAGAATAACTTATCCTGGGGGATTTCCTAGCCCAGATGAAGGTAGAGATTTGGGCTTGTATCCTGTCCAAGTATGAACTAGGTAAGGAGATAGGGATAGCGTTAAAAAGATATAAGACTTTTGGAAGAATCACCATCTTAGCGAGATTCGCTCTACCCATCCACGAGACAAAGAGATGGTTCCATTTTGAGATATCCATGGAGATGGAATCAATGAGAGGGGGAAAATTCTGTTCGGCGAGCGAAGACGGGTCAGCTGTCAAATGGATGCCCAAGTAAGGAATGGAGATGGATGACCATTTGAATGGGAACCTGCTTTGTAATGACAACCTAGTATGAGCATCCAGATTGATGACTAAAATTTCTGATTTTGAATAATTTATTTTTGCCTGCGATAAGTTGGAGTATTCCTCCAATAAGTCGGTAAGGGCCGGTAAAGAAGAAGGTGGGTTAGAAAGGAAAAATAGAGTATCGTCTGCATATGCCGAGATTTTAAATTGTTTATTCGCTATCTGCACTCCTGTGATCCGGGGATGATTACGGACTAAAGACAAAAGAGGTTCCAATGAAATAATGAATAGTATAGGCGAAAGAGGACACCCTTGACGCGTGCCATTTCGAATAGCAAAGGGGCTTGAGAGTGTGCCATTCACCATTATTCTAGCAGATGGATTTGAGTATAACGCCATGATACCTTGGATCATCGACGGACCCAAGCCTATATGAATAAGAGTGTCCTTGAGATAAGACCAATTAACCCGATCGAACGCCTTTTCGGCATCTGTGGAGAGGAAAATCAATGGAGAGTGAGTAGATTTTGCCACAAAGCTTAGTGATATCGCAGTAGAAGTGTTGTGTCGGGCTTCTCTGCCAGGCACAAAGCCACATTGGTCTGGGTGTATAATATCAGGAAGAATTAGTTTGAGGTGAGTGGCAAGGATCTTTGCAAAAATTTTGATATCTGTATTTGAAAGAGAAATCGGACGATAACTCCCACACAGTGTGGGATCTTTATTGAGTTTTGGAAGAACTATTATGTGAGCCTCCAAGGCCTGGGAGGGGAAAGAAGAGCCGTTAAGTACCGCGTTAAATGTTAATTGAAGCTTTGGTAATAAGATATCTCGAAAGGTTTTGTAGTACCTCAAGGAGAAGCCGTCCGGGCCTGGGCTCTTCCCCAATGACATGGAGTTTATTGCCTTGATGATTTCTGTCTCCGAGATAGGTATATCCAGCTCTTTTTTAACAACTTCAGATATTTTTGGTAAATTGGCATCTGCTAAGAATGAACCGATTGATCTGGTAGTTTTACTATGTACAGGGGAAGAAGTGGACTGAATGTTATATAGAGACTCATAATACCTTCGGAATTCCGATGCGATATTCAGATATGAGGAGGCCAGACTGCCATCCGACATGCGTATGGCGGCAACAGCTATTGATCTCCTCTTAATTCGAATTAGGCGTGAAAGCGTTCTCCCACACTTATCCCCTGATATATACCGTTGGTACTTAAACCACATAAATGATTTAACAACATTTTCACGTAAAAGAGTAGTTAATTCATCCCGTGAAGACTGAAGGCGTTCTCTGTCCAGATCCGATAATGACTTTTTGTGTCTGGAGTCCAGAATACGGATGGTATCTAATAGGGAAATGATTTTAGCCTGTTTTTCCCTTTTTTTCTTCGCGCCCAGTTTTATGAAATGGCCCCTGACAACGCATTTGTGAGCCTCCCATAAAATTGGGGAAGAAACCTCCCCGTTGTCATTGGAACTGAAATAATCCAAGATGTGAGATTGAATGTCAGTGCGATCATCCTGGAGGTGTAAAAGCTTTTCGTTGAGTCTCCATGGGTGGCTGATAAAAGCAGATTCTGGAAAGGCGATGGAAATAAGTACTGGAGAGTGGTCGGACCAAGAAACTGTATCAATTTTTGCCGCTGTCAAAAAATGCACAAATAGCTGAGATATAAAGAGGTAATCAATTCGGCCAAACGAGTTATGAGGGTGCGAGTAGTGTGTGTAGTCCTTCTCATTGGGATGCAAAATTCTCCACGCATCTACTAAGTGTCTGTCGGAAAATTGTTTCCTAAGATCTTTAAGGTGAGATAGTTTTGCAGGAGATTTGTTTGAGGATGTGTCTATAGAAGGATCTGATGCAATGTTAAAGTCGCCTCCTATGATAACCTTGCCCTCGCATTTGTCATCCACTAATGAGAGCATTTTTTTGAGGAACAAAATTTGGCTAACATTTGGGCCGTACATGTTAAGTATGGCTATCGGTTTGTTGTAGAGTAATCCTTTAAGTAAAAGGTAACGACCATCCGGATCCGATATTTCCTCATGTAGGATCCAAGGGACTGAAGAACGAAATAAAATACCCACTCCCCTTTTCTTCTCAGGAGCAGAAGCAAAATAAGACATGGGGTAGATGCGATTATGGAACTGGGGAGGGGCGCTTGAATGAAAATGAGTTTCCTGAACTAAGAGTACATCTGCCTTCAGTCTATCCAATTCCCGAAGAGCCATAGATATTTTTTCGGGTGAATTCAGTCCCCCAGTGTTCAACGACACTACAGTAAGCGAGGCCATGAGAGGGAAGAATGAACCATGAAGCTACCGCACCCGATCCAGCACAACGACGGAGAGGGGGGAAAGGGGTGGGAGAGGGGGTATTGGAAAAGTAAGTTAAAATTAAAAAGAAAAGAATAATGAAAGAAGGCTACATGAAAGAAATAGAACCGTAATAAATGCGGGAATCTTAAAGAGGTAGAGCTAAGATAGAATATGACAAAAAAGATCATTAGCATTACGGCGAATGCCATTAGGCCTTGAGGAGGTCCAGATGGCAACTGAGTCAGCTGCATCTCCATCGTTGGAGAGCTCCTATAAACCCCAATAAAGGAATACATAGGGGGGAGAGGGAAAATGTACTGATGATCACTCATTTCCTCACCACATCAATAATACTACAAAACCCTATCCACATTCTCCATCTTGGAGATAGAATTACATTCCGTATGGATCAGTTGAAATTGAATACCATTTAAATGAATTATGGATCTTCCATGAGTAATAAAGTAGCGCTGGATCTAAGTAGTGTAGAGGTAACTACATAACAAGAACCCACATAACTAGAAGTGACTTTATGTAAGAACAGTACTACAGAGAACTGGTACATCAATGGATGCCACATACAACCACATCTTCAACAGTTATAGGATGAAATAATCCCATCCTGTGCATTTTTATATATATATGTCGCCCACACCTCTGCTTAACTCTCAAAATGAAGTGAGAAAGTAAAATAATTACATAAACACAGCAAAGCAATGCATTAATAGAATAGAAAAAATAAAAAAAAATTGTAATATATATCTCTCAGATGCCCATAGAGAACCCTATGAAACCTGCGCACCTAGAGCGTTCCCTTTCCTCCAAACACTAAACAGAGTCTGTCCTTACAACAAAAGGAGTCCAGAGTACAGGCTCCTAGTACGAGGAGGTGAGGGAAGATGTACATATTCAATAAAAGTGCAGCTGTTCTGTAACTCGAGAAATTTGAAATAAATCAAAAAATAGTCTATAAACATCTGACAACCCCTAAGGTATCACTAGGTGACGAAATGTCACTACAAGTGCCCTCACTTTCCTCTAATGTGTAACTAGCGTTAACCTATTTACATTGTAAAAAAAAAAAAAAAAAACCTCACCCCGGTGTGACAAATTGTGTTCTAAGGAGGGCAAAGGCATCGCCGAAATGGGGTAGGGAACTACTTAGAAAGTGGGAAAGGATTGAGGGGATCTTACTATGATAATGTCCCGCTTGTAGCTGTTTTACTACTCGTGTATAGTAAGCATGTAAGTTTATAGATTCTGAGTCTACCCGTGTGCCCTCTTGAGAGTCTCTTCTTAAAGGAACACTCTACATGATAACCATAACACAAGTGAGTAATTCCCTCCCCATATACACAGTATATCTTCTGTGACACATAGAAACCCTGTGGGACATAAGTGAGTTACTTGTAGAAGAAGGCCCTATAATTCTATAAAAATCGGTGTGAAAGAGAGCTTGTACTGTCCCGGTAAGGGTGCCATCTAAGGGTATGATATCTGATAAAAATAGAACCCAATAAAACTTTATTGAGCAGAACCTGAAACTGCTTAATTATAATAACTCACAATGTGTAAACATGAACATACAAATACTAGTAGAAGTAGCATAAAACAAAACGTGTTACAGTCTTAAGCATACCTCTGAAGGCCTAGTTAAGCCACAGGTGTACTGTCCAAACAGATATGTGGGTGACCCCATATATCAGACAAGTGTGGATGGGTCAACTTGTTTGTAAAGGATAAAGATGAGTCCTTATTTCTGTCGAAGAAAAAAGGAAGTCTCTTCCATCAGAATAGAGCACCAACATAGACCAACTGTCCGATTCACGACCAGGCTTCAGCAGTGGGATGAAATGGAGGTGCGTCTACCTCCAGTCTGCGTAGCTTGTTCTTTTTCAATGGAGAAGCTGCTGACCATTCCGAACGTTTATGAGATTTTTGGTGGGACATACTCGCTTGTTGTTGATCCATTGTTGGGGGAGAGATCCCCAGAATAGCACAAAATGCATCAGTGTCAGCTGCAGATCTAAGCACAGCAGATTTCCCCGCATGAGAGACGTTTAGGGAAAATGGAAAGCCCCAGCGGTATTGGATTTGTAAGTGTCTCAGTAGATCTGTGAGCGGTTTAACTGAGCGTCGCTGTTGAATGGTATATCTGGAGAGATCATTGAACAGGGATATTTCAGTATTTTCGTGGAGCAATGGAGATATTTCTTGAGCCTTGCGCATAATCAACTCTTTGATCTCAAATCTGTGGAGGCAGGCTATAGTATCTCTCGGGGCATCTCCCGCGTAATCTCTGGATCTTGCCACTCTGTGTATGCGTTCTATCAATATATTTTCTTTATGAGATTCCCCCAAGATGGTAGTGAAAATCTTAGTAGCAATGCTCCTCAGATCTTTTGGTGAGATCGTTTCAGGCAAATTTTTGATGCAAATGTTCGATCTTCTGCTACGGTTCTCCAGGTCCTCAATCTTTAGGTGAAGCGCCTGTATTTGTTCTGCTTGCTCCGCAGCGGTTCGCTCTAGTGTAGAAGCTTGTTGCGCCACAACTTCTGTTTTCTCCTCCAAAGTTGTAATACGATGCATAAGTTTAGACATATTGTCATTTATCAGCACAATCTCACTGCGCAACGCTTGTTTCAAATCTTCAGAGTATGATCTCAGATCTTCTTTAGAGACCAGATTTTGTAAGTCCGCTTTGGACGCCAAGTTAGTGAGGAGAGCTGTGAGATCACCTCTAGTCAAAGGAGGATCCGTAGACATGATTGTACTAAGGTGGATATCACCAAGTGAAACTGCAGAGACAGACTGCGAGTCAACTTCTGTTTGGCCGTCCATTGCCTCAGTCGAGCTTAATGGCGTAGGGATCTTTGGCGCGCTTTCTCGGAGAGTAGGTCCACTAGGCAAATAGTTAGTGATGAGGTTTTTTGAGGAGTTATTTTTCCCCCTTCGTCCCTTCATTCACCTCCTCAAGTAGTTAGAGATTCATCCAGCTCAGAATTATATATAAAAAGGAGGTTTTAAGACCCATGAAGGGGTATGATAGCGGAGCTCCCCAGAAACACGTCTCACTCCATTGCCATCCAGGCCACGCCTCTCATTTTGCTATAAATTAATCTCATAATTGGTGGTTTCCAATAAATCTTACTTTATTGTCAATTGGGAAAAAGATCTTGAAACCTCCTTGGATTGTACACAATGAGTCAAGATCATTCACCTCAATTGCCGAGTCCCACATGGGCGTGTCATAAAAGAGACAAATTATAAAAAATTTCCCCTTGATACAGAACATTGCAGTCTCTCTCACTGGCATTCCCACAGCTGTCCACTTCCTGCTGGAGATGTCTTTCAGAGTCAGACACTCTGTATCACATTTGGTGGGCTTGTACTCACATTAGTACCTTCTGGGATATGATTATTTTTTATATTAATGGCGCAATAGGATCTTCTAACATCAGAGACCTGATCTTTTGTATCTTTATTTTGGATCACCATAACAAAAGACCTCCTCACAAGAAATCACTAAAAGTTATATATGCCCTCCTGAATCTCCTGAATCTGAAGTCTTTGATGCCACTAAAGTGGAGATCTTCCTCGAGCCCCTTCAAATTTTTGAATGGTTCCTAAAAGTTGAGGCCTGGCTATTGTTGGAGAAATAGTTCACCATACTCAATAATACTCTTTCTAATTTTACCAGTATGTGGTCTCCTTGGATACTATATAGACAGTCTCTGGACTTGAATGTACAGTCTTCCTCACATTATCAGACCCTTGGCATTGATCCCTCATTCGGTGATTCTCAGCCTTTCATTGTTGTTACCTCTTCCTTATTTTTTCTTCTTCAGTCCCGCATGGCCCAAGAGACCATCCTCCTCCCCCCCTTTTATTTCACATGCCCCACGCACAGACACAATTACTGTATATGAAATAGCACAAAGTTTATAGTCACCTTTTGCAGTCATGTCAGCACGCTGTATGTGCGTAATTCCCCTTCTGCAACATAGTCTTCCACATTCCCCATCTAGCATTTAAGAATAAAGCTTTTTCAAGAATAAAAAAAAATCCACATTAAAAGAGCTATTTGACATGTTTTAGGAATACTAGGGTCCATTCATCAGGAAACACAGGTTAATATTAAAAAAATAATAATATTTAGAATACAAATATGATATTATAATCACATCTCTTCACAACCATATATATATATATATATATATATATATATATATATATACACACTAGCAATTTGGGACGGAGTTGCCCGTCATGTTATGCAGGGAATGTTTGTTTTTTTAATAAATGTTATGATAGTGAAATATAGCGTAGGGTGTACGTGTCAGAAAGGTACACAGACACATTTGCAAACACACACATATACAGGGGGGCACACAGAGATAGAGAAGCATGCAACACACATACATACACACACATATGCACTGACATACACAAACAGTGACACATAGATGCAAATCAGAACATACATACAGTGTGAGCAGTGTAAGCAACATACCTTCCAACATTTCAAATGGCCAAATAGGGACACTTGTATTTTAGGTGGTGGTACTGGGGGCGTGGCTGGTGGTGTATTTTAGAGAATTTTTAACCCCTTGAGTGCCAGGGGGTAAGCAATGCATTGCATACCCCTCTGGCATTGAAATGGTTAAGTTACCCTTTCTGTAAGTGAATGATTTAGAAGAAGATGAAAGTATTTTTTTACACAGACTAATTTAACAGATATATACAAAAGTTTATACCCACATTACTGTGGAGCAATCTGATACACTGGTATATACACCACACAGTGTGATCTCCTAAATAGAGAAGCAGAGGGATTTGGGTGTCAAACAGGGACTGTCCCTCCTATACTGTATAGTTCCAGTTCTTATACACAGACACATGCAGACTGTATACTATACAGCAGAGGTTCTCAACCTAAACCCTGTGGTGACAGACTGGTATTTACATCCAAATATACCACCCAAAGTGCAACTCTTAAAGCAGGAATTACACAATTACACAACGCTGGGACATTTTGGCCAGTGATCCTTCACTTCCCAAAATTTTTCAACAATCACCAATGCAGTGTTACAAACGTAGTCCTAATTTGCGAGATAAACTAGTGCTGACTGATCCTTCTCATTGCTATAAAAAGCCATATACATCCTGGCTACCGTCAGAGAAAAAAGACTGTTTTAAATGTACTGGTTGCCTCACATGTCGCAACCTTCTTACAGTAGACACATTCAAACTTCCACACACGTGCAAAGAGATTCCAATTAACTATCAACTGACTTGTACTAGCAAATTTGTTATATACTTTATCTTATGCCCTTGCAGTCTTATGTATATAGGCAAAACTATCACTTATTTCAAGGACAGAATAGCCAACCATAGAACCTCTATCTGACAGGCTATCTAAACACGCAGTAGCGATAAACCCGTGGGTAGACATTTCATACAAGCGAATCATACTATGGCTGACCTCAAATATATGATAATAGACCAACAGCCCAGACTTCTACGTGAAGGTGACAGGAATAAAAAACTTCTACAGAGAGAGGAAAGATGGATACATAGACTCAATACCCTAACCCCAAGGGGTCTGAATGATAAAACTAATTACTCTTGCTTCTACTAACAGTTTCTGTTCTCAGGATAGTAAACCTCCACATGAAGTAGAGTTGAATCCTTTGTCCTGAGATCATGAGTCCTATTATCTGTTTGTTGGCATTGCCTTACTGCTATCACTCTCTGAGCACTGACTCCATCTGCCCCTCCTCATATTGTAACTATGGCAATGTTTGCCCCTCCAGGGATCGATGGGTATAGATCCTGTCTCATGACAGGTGTTGCTACTCTAAACATCCTTCCTACAATAGGACTGGGTAACATTGCCTGTGATTCACCTCCCCATTGACTGTTGGTTTCTGCTGGTTAATCTTTTTGGGGTCTCGTGGTTGTCCAGATATATTTTTTAATAATGACAAAGTATATATTTTGACTATGATACTCTATGTGCCACACGATATTACCCACGGGGACCACTACTCTACTCTACTGCCTTGTGTGTTTCAGTATGTTCACCTGACTCAGTTAGCCTGTGATACACTGTATATTACATCATTATTGGTGATACGTTTGCCTTCTACACTTATACTGGATTGCCTCAGTTCTTCGCTGCACATTTATATATCTCCTCACCTTGTATATACATTCTCTTTGTCCATGTATCCCCTCACTCAATGAGTCCAGTTCTCACAGACTATAATATTTTCCAAATGACAAACACTTTTGTTTCTTACCTCCTCAAACAGTTTTTTTATATTGTTCCTTTGCTACTCTATATTTGACTCTACGCTTCATTGTATTACCTCTGTGCCTCTTTGTTTTGTCCTAGCATTTCTATAACTCTCGTTCGTTCTTTATTACAACATACCGTATATTTATTGAGCCCTACAACACTTTGGCGGATTACTCGGATCTAGTAATACCATGGCAGTACACATATAGTTAGAGCTTCACTTTGCTTACTTGCATTTATCACAAGTCATCATTTTGATATATTGTCTTGGTCTATATTTACGTGTGATCTATGTGGAGTACTATTTTATTGCATGTATTTTCCTTTGAACAGCATATCTTATACTCTCAGAGCTGTGCGATGCACTAGAGACTTTGTTTCCGTACCACGTACATAGCCCTTAATGCTCTGACTCCTGAGCATCATCTCTAACTCTAATCAGTATGTTAACCATTGAGCCAGACATTAAGTGTGAATTCTTTGGTTGCAGTTGTGAGATGACTACTCTACTCTAGGACACTGTGCTGTCCCGAGGCGATGACATCACCTTCTTCCAAGCAGACATGTGTATGTTGCAGCAATACCTTTAAATAGACTGTCTACCATTTTGATAGCTTCTTGAGAAAGATCATGTGGTAGGATCAAAAAGTTGATCTGTTGATTACCTTATTGTCAATAATAAATTGATTTAATTAAGTCCCACTGGTGCTGCCTCTCATAAGCTGGCAATGCATCACTTTACCTTTTTCCCGCAACACCAACACCCCACCACCCAAACTCACCCCCTGAAATAAACACAGGACAACTGTATATGGTGGGAATAAAGAGGTCACAGCTTTATTAATATTGGGATTGACCTATTTACCCTTGGAGGACCCTCACCCCTGTAATGCGGGGTCCCCAGGCCTCCCTGGCAGTCCGTGCACCCGTGCACTGGCCCACTGCCACCGGGTGGGGGTCTGCAAGGGCCTCTCTGGCACGTTTGGCCTACCCTTGACCCCCCCATCAAACATGGTAAGGGGTTGCGATTGACAGTCCACACTGCCACCTCCTCAACCCCCCCTCTCTCCTCAGTGCCTCATGGGTTACCCTGCTCTGTGTCTGGGGGTCGCCATACAGCCAGTCCCCCACACCCAAACGTAACCTTCAGCGGGTGGGACCTGGCTCGCAGTCGGCCAGGCCCTCTGGTAAAAAGGTACCTTCTGAGGATAACCCGCACTGAGTCGGCCTGGGAAGCCCGCATGCTGTCACCCACAGAGGGGACTCTATAGGGAACCCTCTATGGCCCTCCCTTCTGCTGTGATCCCATACTACCCCCTAGGGCCTCTCCTAGCTTATCATTAAACAAATCTAACCCTAACTCCCCTAGGTGCACACCATCACCCCTGTACAAACCCCCTAACAAGGTGGAAATCTTTTCATGTCTAATGGTGTGACCCCCACAGGAAGGCAAGAACCTGGCCATTGCTAGATTGACCTTACGCCGAGCCCTGTCTATGGCCGAAGGCAACTTCGCCCCCTGCCATGACAGTCTGGGCACAATTTCTGACCAGATGAGCCTAACCTCAGGGCAGGAGCGTATGATCCGCTGGCAAGTATCCTTAATCTTTTACCTCCACCAAGTCATTCCCTCCAGCGTGAATGACCACCACGTGGGGATGCCCCCATTGTTCCACAGCTGCCAGCCATAGATCCCACACCTGCCCCCACTTTAGGCCCCTTTTACCCAGCCAGTTGACCTTCAAGCGTTCCTGTGGCATCCCTAGCTGGCCTCGCCCATCCTTCCTCACAGCGTGTCTCCATGCCCAATACACAAACGAGTGTCCTAGGATGACCGCCTTGCACCCCGTGCTTGAAACTGCTTAAACGAAAAAGAACCAACAGTTAAATGAAAACAGCATCACAAAACCTTCAAAACCCCACCACCGGTCACACATGCCTTTTATATGCAGTGGACCTCCATCTCCCCAACTGCATTATCTCCTTTGGTGAATGTCCCTTTGCGGCCACCACCGTCGCCGCCCCAGTCCTAAAGGAATGTGCCCCATACACAGCGTGATCCAACCCTACTGACGCAACCTCCCTCCTTAAAACTGCCCTAAATTGGAATTCTGACAAGGAAGACCCATCCTTATGAACCAGAAAGGGGCCCTTCGGCCTGATCCTCATATGCTGATATTGCCCCCACCGGGCACCCTACTCCCCCACTAGCTCGCATGTGTACCCACTGACCCATGCCCTCCTGATCCGTCTTGCTCCGGGCCAAGAGGCAACGCACCCCCCGCGGTGACCACTCCACCTGCTCCACTTTAATACTGCTCAGCTTTTCTGTCTTTGCCTGCGCCACCAACTCGCTGATCCTAAAAGCCCCATGAAAGGCCATCGCAAACGCGCAATGGAACAAACTCACCTCAAAAGGGGAATCACAAACTGTCGGTAACACCTTCAACAAAGCCGCCAACCTTTCCTCGTCTATGGGCCTCCTCTTGTCCCTTCTGACCTCCGTCATTCTTCCCCAACCTTTCATCACTCGCCTGACCGCAAAATTAGCTGCTAAGTCGGTCCTCCCCTATAGCTTGGAGAAGAACGAGATAGCCGCCAACGTTGTCCCCACTTTTGCCCTAGAAGCCCCTGCTGCTCTCAACTGCTTCACAAACTTCAGCAGAGTCAAGGGTTCCCCCACCACTCCCATTCCCCCTCTCACCTTCAAAAACTGACTCCATTCTGCAAACGCCTTCCTGTAGGTCATCCAAGTCCGAGGGGCCAATGACCTCTTGACCAACTTGTCTAACTCGGTGTCACCAACTGCCACAGGGCCATCGGACAAGAGCAACCAACAGGATTAGCATGGGGCATAAGAGAGCGAAACACATCCCACTTTCCTCTTGACAAGGCGTCTGCCACCCCGTTCTCTACCCCCGGTACATGTTTTGCCCTGAACTGAATGTTTCTCCTCATGCACAACAGCACTAAGTAATGCAGCAGGCTCAAAACCGGCTGAGAATGTGATGTCAAGTTAGTGATAGCGTGCACCATGCTCATATTATCTGTCCAAAAAACAATGCAGCGATTAGCAAACTGACCCTGCCATAGCTCCAGAGCCACCACTATCGAGAACAATTCCAGCAATGTCAGGTTCCTAGTCAACCCCTTTTCCTTCCAACTTGCGGGCCACACCCCCGTGCACCACTCCTTGCCGCAACATGCGCCAAAACCCACACTACCCGAGGCATCCGTTTCTAACTGCAACTTCACGCTAGACTCTGGAGTTGACCTCCAGAGCCTGGCCCCGTTAAAGTCCTCCAGAAAAGCCTCCCAAACCTTTAGGTCCTCTTTAAGCTGCCTAGTCACCCTCACCCAGTGAAAAGGCTGCTTCACCCCCACGGTCACCTGCTCTAGCCTCCTGCTGAACACCATCCCCATGGGAATGACCCTTGTTGCAAAATTCAGAGTACCCAGCAAAGACTGCAATACCCTCAACTGAAGCTTACTCGCCCCCAGCGCCCTGCTGACCTGATTCTGCACTAGCTGCACTTTTTCTAGAGGCAACCTCACCAATTTGGCCACCGAGTCAATCTCAATGCCCAAAAAGGTGAGCCTCGTCGTAGGCCTAACTCTCTTGTCCCCCGCTACCGGTACACCCAGAGCCCTAAACCTAGCAAGCGCCAACTCAAGAGACTCCCCACACTCCTCAGAGTCCCTGGGCCCAACAAACATAAAGTCATCAAGATAGTGAGCTACCGATCCAGGTCTCAACTCCACCTCCCAATGCAAGAAGGAACTAAACACCTCAAAGAACGCACAAGATACCCCATTGGCAAACATCTATCCACATAGTAGCCCCTTGAAACCAACAACCCGTGTACCGAAAACTACTAGGATGCAAGGGTAGCAGCCAAAAAGCTGACTCTATGTCCAACTTAGCCATAAGGGCCCCCGGTCCTGCATCTATGACTAGCTGCAATGCCTGCTCAAATGACTGATAATGGACTGAGCACTGTGCCTCATCAATAGCGTCGATCACGGAACGACCCTCTGGATAAGACAAGTGCTGAATCAAGCAAAATTTCCCTGGCTCCCTTTTTGGGACTACCCCTAATGGAGAAACAATGAGACCCCGCAAGGGAGGTGACTCAAAGGGGCCTGCCATTCTACCTGCCCGCAGCTCCTTCTCCAACTCACCACCTGTGGATACTCTTGCGCCGACTTCAAATTCCTCGGCTTCCCTGACTGCTCAACCTTCCCTTGAACTGGGACCTTAAAACCAAACATAAACCCCTCCAACAAGAACCCTGCCTCCTTCTTAAGCGGATACCCCCCCAGGGCCTCCCTTAGCTCCTCTATAACTATTGGCGACTGGGCCTTTTCCAGCACCATCCCGAAAGGACTGCCCAGCCCCTTTGCGCCCTTTCTCCCTATTGCACGCGCTCACGGGGTGCCCCCCCACACTTCGTACATGTGTGCCTAAACTTGCACCAAAAACCCCTCTTGCATGCCCCCTCATTAAAAGCATAACACTGATCCCTTCTCCTTGCCCCCTGCAATGGGGCCTTCTGCTGCGCGCGAGCCGGCACCGCCCCCTTAGCATGCGTCACCAAACCTGACCACAAGTCCATATCCCTACTACCAAATGTCATATCCTTATTGTCCGCCATCTTACGACGGAAGGCCCGGTCATACTCAAACCATCACCATACTATTGGCATCACCCTGTACATTTGTATTGGTGTCTGAGTCAGATTCAGACTCCGTAGAGTCAGAATCTGAACCAGCGCTTGAACTAGACTCCCCTGAGTCCGCACTTCCCTCCCCCAACACATCCCCCGCAATACATGGTACACTATCAAACTCACCAGACAGCTGCTCCTCCTCCGCCCTTTGCCACTGCTCTTGGCTCCTCCTTCCCTGCTGCTTGTCCTTCTGCTGCTCCTTCCTTCTGGAACCTTCGCCCTCTGCCGCCGCCAGCGTTCGCCCTCTCCCTTCCAGTGACCTGCAATCACAAAGTGCGTGAGTCTGTTGCCGCGCCAATCCTTCTCCCCCCATGCCTACTCCTGAATTTTCCTGCCCCCGGGCCCCCAGGGCCCCCTTCTGGCCCTGCCTCCTCCCATCCCACGCCTGCCCCCCCACTCCTGAACCCCCAGGACGCTGACCTCCCCCCCATCCCTCCCCCCACCAGAACCATGGGCAAGATCTACAGGGGGCAACTGCCCCAAAGCAGCCTACAAAAGAGCCTGCAAACGCTCTTGGGCCGACCCCCCCCTTAACCCCTCTGCCCCCAAGCCCCAAGCCTCACCCCTATGTGCCCCATAAAAATCCCCCTGGACCTCCGACCCCCCCTTCCCCCAAACCCATCCTGCATACCCCCCTCCCCTTCCCAAACACCCCGCTCTCCTTCCCCCATCCAATCGCGAAACCCCCTGTCCCCCCATCCAATCCTGCAAAAAACACAAAGGTATTAATTCTTATTTTGAACATGCTACCCTTATACCCCTTCCCTCCACTCCCCCCACCCCTCCAACCCCCCAAGCCTGCCCCTCTGCTCCAGAGCCATTGGCCACCCTTCCCCCCCACCCCCAACACCCCTCACCTGCAGGTCACGTAGGTGAAAGGGGGGGGAGGGCAGCCCACAGCCCCAGAACAAAGGAAAGCCGGCGGGGATGCCTGCCAGCTTAAAGGCTTTCAGGGGCAATGCTGCCCCTTCGGCCTTCCATTCCTCTCGCATGTATACATATACATATATATTTTTTGGGGGGGGGTAATTCAACAAAAATCTTTGAAAACAATATTTTGTTTACTATTGATTACAAATTATTCATTGTATATTATTTGGGTAATTTTGAATATGAATTTGTTTAGTGATTAGCTGTTATATACTTTGTACCATGACACCTCTAGCAAGGTTCTTCCTCTCTTTTATACACTACTAGATTTGTTTCTAATTGGTTTAGATAACTGGTATGGGTGTATAAGAGAAGTATGATCATGATGGCTAGGGATTGGTGAAAGTTTTCACCTTAAAAGAAAAACAGGAGACAAATGGTACTTTTCTTTGAGCTGCAAATTTTTCTCAAAGCACAGTTTATTTTTTTGCCTAGCCCTAGCTCATTGCATTGAAATCAATGAGAAGACTGCATTTCTCTCTCCCACTTGGCAATTGCCCCTTCTTTTCCCACAGGCTAAGTATAAAGGGTTTCAAAGAAAATAGAGCTCACAAGTCTCCACAATAGATCCCTGTATAAGGAAGAAGCACAATACAATACCTTATAAATCAATAAAAAACCTGGTAATTTCAAATACATAAATTTGGTCAATCAAAATGTAATAAAGGATAGATTATCTTAAATTATAGGGCTATTCAATTGGTGATTTGGGATATAGAATAAAACAAGTACTTGTGTACTTGTCCATAAAGTGAATATCACCACCATTAAATTCCCATTTGAAGTCTTTTACAGTCAGATGCAAATGATTCTGGTTTTTGATCAAACTGGATAAATATGTCAGTTCCCTGGGAGAATCCCAATAAAGAGTTGTAAAGCGTGGTAATTACAGTCTATCAAGAAAGTCAATTATAGGTCACTTTACCACTGCTGGTATACACCAAGGTCCCCTCGGATACTGGCAACAAGCAAAAGAAGCTTACCAAAGGTATCTTCATGTAATTTGTTTAAATCATTGACCAAAAAAAAAAGTAAATAATTATTTATTGCTCAATAATAACTGAATGAGTAAACAGATACACTGCAATGCATAAAAGAAAGACACAAGACAGATTATATATATATATATATATATATATATATATATATAGATATAAATGGAAGGAAACAAACGAGCGCAATAGAGCACTAGTTACTCTATATAATACAATATAGTATAAATTTAATATAAGGCATATATAAAATACACAAGAATAAATTAAATAACAGAATATCAAGAATGTCCCTTCTATATCAAAAATTGTTAGGCCTGTAAAACACTACAAAAATAGTGATAACGCAAAAAATGGTTAACGATTTCATGTATTTGACCTCATCCAATAAAGTGTCCAGTGTACTGACTGATCTATCTGTTAACGACCACTGGAATCCGATGATCTGGGGAAGCGGGCAGGTGCTGTGCAGATGAAATTACAACCTTGTGGCTTCTCTCATCTTGTATCTTATGTAATCAGCAGGTGTGGGGCCCATATATGGACTTCCGACTAGGGATGGGCAAACATTTTTGCCTCAAACTGAAATCAGTGAATAATAGCACTTCCCACTTAACTAATAATTGCCCGCGAAAAGTGCTTTTTTTTCGCCCAGCTCATTCAATTGAAATCAATGGGAACATTGAATTTACACATAACACATAGTAAATATTATTTTATTTCCCAAAGGCATAGTATAAAGGGACATGAGGGTGCCTGTGGTGGGGTGTGGAGAAAGAATCAGTTGGGGAGTTTGTTTACTGTGATTGGGGGCAGTTAATACAAAATAAATCCTAATCATAAATAAAAAAAACCCATAAGACATGGTATATAAGGGGTCTGAGGAGGGTTCCTGTGTTGGTGGGTGGATTCTGAGGAATTAATCAGTTGGACAGGAAATTTGTTTTGTTGTTTTGACTGTTATTGCGGAGGCAGTTAATAAAAAAAAAGACATTTGCATGTAAAGTGATAGAGAGAGGAACCCCCCTGACATAAGCTGCCACTGTGACTTGATAGAGTATTTTGTATAGCATGATTTATTATATTTGTTGTTGAGGCCCAAGCCCTGAGTAAACATTGATTTGTAGGACTTAGATTTATTAGTCTAGGCCCGATCCCTGAAACATTTGTAGGATTTAAACTTGTTTGGCACAAGACCTAAGGAAACATTGTTTTGTAGGATGCAGGCTTGTTAGAAACAAACCCCCAAATCTTGATTGTTTTTTTTTGTAGGACTATGGGTTGTTTTTTTTTTTTTTGTTTTTTTTAAAGCACAAGCCCTGAGGGAAAAAAAATGCCCTACTGGCCTAGAGCCAGTAGGTGATGTCCTGTTGGCCAGTGGCACCTGGCCATTGTCAAATGGCCTGATGTAGATGTGGAATTTGTGACTGCTGTTCTTGCTGCTGCTGATGCTGAGTTGTTTAAGCAGCAGGATGATTAGGTAGCTGGAAGGGTATGGGATCAAAAACAGCAGTAACATGGTTGATGGATGATGAAGATTCCACTTGCCACGAATAGCTCCAGTGATGTGCCTGAGGCAGTAGCAGCACAATAAGTAGCCCCCAGTCTATGTGGACAAAAGAAGAAGGTGGCCAATAATTCTTCTCCATCTGCCCCTCCTCCAAAATCATGGGTGAGTTGTTATTAAAATATATTTTTTTCCCTTGAGAGCAGGAACTGTGGCTCTCACCAGCAACTGCAACGTGCACAATGTGTTTGTGGTAAATAACATATGGTGGCACAACTGTATCCAAACACCATGACACCCAAAACCACGTACTACCGCTGTCACTATACCCCTTGTCCAGACCCTGCTAAGGACACATGACAACTTGCTGACAGTTTAATAGTAATTAGTGATGATCGAGCACCCCAATACTCGGGTGTTCGGGTGCTCTGACCGAGCACCCCCGGAGGCTCGAGTGCTCGGCCGAGCACCCGAGCCCCATTGAAGTCAATGGGAGGACTCGAGCATTACACCAGGCACCCCCTGCTCTGATGAGGGGAGGGTGCCTGGTCCATAGGAAAAGGGCAGAAAATGATGGAAACACCACAGAAATGGTTAAGGGACAGCATAGGGAGGATGTCTGGATGCATCTTGGACTCCAACGTCGCTGCTGGGAACGATGTTTCGCCCGTAGTACGCCATTTTTACAGACTGACCGTAAAACACACAAAAAGGAAGATAAAAACGACTTTAGGCGAAAAATTGTTACCAAGCAGTATTTGCTGTATATTTACTTGTATATCATCTGCAAATTCTGCAAAAAATTTCATCGATTTTTCGGACCTGGGGCCATGATTAAGAGGGAAACGTGCGCAGAGGCAAATTCTGCAAAAAATGTCCTCGATTTTTCGGAACTGGGGCCATGATTAAGAGGGAAACGTGCGCAGAGGCAAATTCTGCAAAAAATTTCCTCGATTTTTCTGAACTGGGGCCATGATTAAGAGGGAAACGTGCGCAGAGGCAAATTCTCCCAAAAATTTCCTCGATTTTTCTGAACTGGGGCCATGATTAAGAGGGAAACGTGCGCTGAGCCGACCATCTAAAACATTATGGGTGAGGGTCTGCTGCGGAGCTGACCATCCTAAACATTATATGCGAAGGCCCGCTAGTGAGCTGACGCTATAAAACATTATATGAGAAGGCCCGCTAGAGAGCTGACCCAATAAAACATTTTATGAGAAGGCCCGCTGGTGAGCTGACCTATACAAAAATTGTCAAACAGCGCCCGCTGGTGAGCTGGCCCTATATAAAAATTATATCACAGGGCCCGCTGGTGAGCTGGCCCTATATAAAAATTATATCCCAGGGTATATGGAAGAGAGTCAACCATATACCCATTTTTTGGGTGGAAGGGGTGAATGGGAATACAGAGTATTCCCATCATTGTAAATAACATATATAAAGTGACTTTATGTTCCCCCGGGGCTTTCCTCCAGTGGAGTGGAGAAGTCAGGGGAAATCCAGGCCTTGTTCATTTTTATAAGTGTCAACCTATCAGCATTTTCGGTGGAAAGGCGGATACGCTTATCTGTTATGATGCCACCAGCAGCACTAAATACCCGCTCAGACAGAACGCTGGCGGCAGGGCAGGCCAGCACCTCCAAGGCGTAGAGTGCCAGTTCATACCACGTGTCCAGCTTGGACACCCAGTAGTTGTAAGGCACAGAGGGATCATTGAGGACGCTGACACGGTCTGCTACGTACTCCTTCACCATCTTCCAAAACGTTTCCCTCCTTGTGACACTAGGCTGCGCATCAGGGTGAGGGTGCTGGCGGGGTGTCATGAAGGTGTCCCACGCCTTGGAGAGTGTTGCCCTGCCTTTGTCGGAACTGCTGTGTGCTCCCCTTTTCTCCCCTTCTCGGTTGGCCAAGGTAGCACGTACTCTGCCGCCAGCGTTGTCAGATGGAAAATTTTGGAGCAATTTTTCGACAAGAACCTTCTGGTATTGCACCATTTTGCTTGTCCTCTCCACCGGAGGAATGAGAGATGAGAAATTCTCTTTGTAGCGGGAGTCCAGAAGGGTGAACACCCAGTAATCCGTGTTGTCTAAAATGCGTATAACGCGTGGGTCACGGGAAAGGCAGCCTAACATAAAGTCAGTCATGTGTGCCAGAGTACCAACAGGCAAGATTTTGCTGTCCTCACCAGGAGGATGACTCTCAATATCCTCATCCTCTTCCTCCTCTTCTGCCCACCCACGCTGAAGAGATGGAACTAAAGTTCCATGGCTACCCTCTGTAGCGGAGGCAACCGTGTCTTCCTCCTCCTCCTCCTCCTCCTCCGCCTCCTCCAATTGTCGCTGAGAAGACGAAGTGAGGGTGCTCTGGCTATCACCTTGTGTAAGCTCTTCCTCCCGCATTTCCACCTCTTCCACATGCAAAGCGTCGGTTTTAATTGTGAGCAGCGAGCGTTTCAGTAGACACAGAAGTGGGATGGTTACACTGATAATAGCGTTATCGCCGCTCACCATCTGTGTCGATTCCTCAAAATTGCGTAAATCCTCACAGAGGTCTGACATCCATTCCCACTCCTCACTTCTGATTACAGGAAGTTGAACGGAGAGGCGACGACCGTGTAACAGCTGGTACTCCACTACTGCCCTCTGCTGCTCACAAAGCCGGGCCAACATGTGGAATGTGGAGTTCCAGTGCGTGCTCACGTCACACAGCAGCTGGTGAGCTGGCAATTGTAAGCGCTGCTGCAGCTTCAACAGGCCGGCTGAAGCTGTTGATGACTTACGGAAATGTGCACACACGCGGCGCACCTTGGTCAAGAGATCATGCACATTGGGGTAGGTTTTTAGAAATCGCTGAACCACTAAATTAAATACATGCGCTAGGCATGGTACGTGTGTGAGCTTGCCGAGCTCCAAAGCCGCCACCAAGTTACGCCCATTATCACACACAACCATGCCTGGTTGCAGGTTGAGTGGCGAGAGCCATTGCTCGGTCTGGTGACTAATCCCCTGCAACAGCTCTGAGGCCGTGTGCTGTTTGTCCCAAAGGCAGATCAGCTTCAGCACGGCCTGTTGACGCTTCCCCACTGCAGTGCTACACTGCTTCCAGCTACCGGCTGATGGGTGAGTGGCGCTGCGCGCAGAGAATTCGGAGGTGGAAACGGAGGAGGAGGAGCCAATAATGTAGGTGCTGGCGGAAACCCTGATGGAGGTAGGGCTCGCAATCCTCGGCGTGGGTAGCACCTGTGCCACCCCAGGGTCCGAGTCGCTCCCAGCCTCCACGACATTCACCCAGTGTGCCATCAGGGAAATGTAGCGTCCCTGGCCACAAGCACTTGTCCATGTGTCAGTCGTTAAGTGGACCTTCCCAGTAACTGCGTTGGTCAGGGCACGGGTGATGTTACGGGACACATGGTGGTGTAAGGCGGGGACGGCACACCGGGAAATGTAGTGGCGGCTGGGGACTGCGTACCGAGGGACAGCTGCTGCCATCAGGCTGCGGAAGGACTCAGTCTCCACAAGCCTAAATGGCAGCATTTCGATGGCCAGTAATTTGGAAAGGTGTGAGGTTAGTGCTATGGCCTGTGGGTGGGTGGCTGGGTATTTTCGCTTGCGCTCAAATGCCTGGGGTAACGACATTTGGACGCTGCGCTGGGACAGGGAAGTGGATGTGGTCGCTGATGGTGCTTCAGATGGTACAGGTGCAGGGCGGGAGGTATGTGGGCCTGCGCCTTCGACAGGCGATTGGCCGGCACCGAAAACAGGGGAAGAGGAGGCAGTGGTGTGGCCTGCAGACACAGATTGGCGATCTGGGCGTTCCTCCCACTTATTACGGTGCTTGGATGCCATGTGTCGGATCATGCTGGTGGTGGTGAGGTTTCTAGTGTTCATGCCTCGGCTCATTCTGGTGTGGCACAGGTTGCAAACTACAATTCTTTTGTCGTCCGCACTTTCCTTAAAAAAACGCCATACCGCGGAACACCTACCCCTTGGCAAGGGAGATTTACGCAAGGGGGTGCTCCGTGGAACATTTGCGGGCCGGTTTGGTGCGGTCCGCCTTCTTTCTGTAGCCACACCACTGCCTCTTCCAGCCTGTTGCGGTGCTGCAGATGGCTCACCCTCAGGACTGCTGTCATCGCTCGGCTCTCCACCTTCCCAGGTGGGGTCAGTCACCTCATCGTCCACCAAGTCCTCCTCCACTTCCTCACTCTGATCATCCTCCTCATTTCTTGATCCCACCACATACTCAGTCATTGACAACTGTATATCATCCTCCTCATCAAGGTCTTGAGACAGTAAAAGTGGTTGATTTGATGGCAACTGTGTCTCATCATCATCATCATCCACTTCCTTTGACCTTAAATGCCGTTCCCCTCTGTCATCTTCTTGTGATTGGGTACCCTCTAGAGGTTGTGAATCAGGGCACAAGATTTCATGTTCCTCTGCAAGCGTGCTTGGAGAGAGGTTCAAATGAAGGATTGGTGATGAGACGAGCTCCTCACTATATCCCAGTGTGGGATCACTTCTTTGACCAGACCCTCTATGGTGGGAGGAAGGATGATCAGGGTGAGGATTATGTTGACCAGACTCTTGGCTACTGAGAGTGGACTTGGTGGAAGACAGGGTGGTGCTTAACCGACTGGAAGCAGTATCAGCTGAAATCCAACCGACCACCTGTTCGCAGTGGTCTGACCTCGAGAGTGATGTCCTGCGACGCCCTGTAAACTGAGACATGAAGCTAGGTATGGTGGATGTCTTTCTTTCTTGTGCTCTGGCACCAGACACAGTTTCTACGCGTCCTGACCCGCGCCCTGAACTATCAGGATCACGTCCACTTCCCCGTCCCTTTTTACCCGCCTTCTTCATATTACACGGAATATGTGCTGCAAATCTGCAACTTTGCACACTAAACAGAATGTGCTGCTTATCTGCGGCTAGGCACAGTGAACAGAATATGTGACTTTTATTTTTAACACTTTGCACACTAAACAGAATGTGCTGATAATCTGCAACTTTGCACACTAAACAGAATATGCTGCTTATCTGCGGCTAGGCACAGTGAATGGAATATGTGACTTTTAGTTTTTACACTTTGCACACTAAACTGAATGTGCTGATAATCTGCAACTTTGCACACTAAACAGAATATGCTGCTTATCTGCGGCTAGGCACAGTGAACAGAATATGTGACTTTTATTTTTAACACTTTGCACACTAAACAGAATGTGCTGATAATCTGCAACTTTGCACACTAAACAGAATATGCTGCTTATCTGCGGCTAGGCACAGTGAATGGAATATGTGACTTTTAGTTTTTACACTTTGCACACTAAACTGAATGTGCTGATAATCTGCAACTTTGCACACTAAACAGAATATGCTGCTTATCTGCGGCTAGGCACAGTGAATGGAATATGTGACTTTTAGTTTTTACACTTTGCACACTAAACTGAATGTGCTGATAATCTGCAACTTTGCACACTAAACAGAATATGCTGCTTATCTGCAGCTAGGCACAGTGAACAGAATATGTGACTTTTATTTTTAACACTTTGCACACTAAACAGAATGTGCTGATAATCTGCAACTTTGCACACTAAACAGAATATGCTGCTTATCTGCGGCTAGGCACAGTGAATGGAATATGTGACTTTTAGTTTTTACACTTTGCACACTAAACTGAATGTGCTGATAATCTGCAACTTTTCACACTAAACAGAATATGCTGCTTATCTGCGGCTAGGCACAGTGAATGGAATATGTGACTTTTAGTTTTTACACTTTGCACACTAAACTGAATGTGCTGATAATCTGCAACTTTGCACACTAAACAGAATACGCTGCTTATCTGCGGCTAGGCACAGTGAATGGAATATGTGACTTTTAGTTTTTACACTTTGCACACTAAACTGAATGTGCTGATAATCTGCAACTTTGCACACTAAACAGAATATGCTGCTTATCTGCGGCTAGGCACAGTGAATGGAATATGTGACTTTTAGTTTTTACACTTTGCACACTAAACAGAATGTTCTGCTAATCTGCAACTTTGCACACTAAACAGAATGTGCTGCTTATCTGCGGCTAGGATCAGTGAACGGAATAAGTGACTTTTAATTTTTACACTTTGCACACTAAACAGAATGTTCTGCTAATCTGCAACTTTGCACACTAAACAGAATGTGCTGCTTATCTGCGGCTAGGATCAGTGAACGGAATAAGTGACTTTTAATTTTTACACTTTACGCACTAAACTGAATGTGCTGATAATCTGCAACTTTGCACACTAAACAGAATATGCTGCTTATCTGCGGCTAGGATCAGTGAACGGAATAAGTGACTTTTATTTTTTACACTTTGCACACTAAACTGAATGTGCTGATAATCTGCAACTTTGCACACTAAACAGAATGTGCTGCTTATCTGCGGCTAGGATCAGTGAACGGAATAAGTGACTTTTATTTTTTACACTTTGCACACTAAACTGAATGTGCTGATAATCTGCAACTTTGCACACTAAACAGAATGTGCTGCTTATCTGCGGCTAGGATCAGTGAACGGAATAAGTGACTTTTAATTTTTACACTTTACACACTAAACTGAATGTGCTGATAATCTGCAACTTTGCACACTAAAAAGAATGTTCTGCTAATCTGCAACTTTGCACACTGAACAGAATGTGCTGCTAATCTGCAACTTTGCACACTAAACAGAATGTGCTGCTAATCTGAAACTTTGCACACTAAACAGAATGTGCTGCTAATCTGAAACTTTGCACACTAAACAGAATGTGCTGCTAATCTGCGGCTAGGCACAGTGAACGGAATATGTGGCGTTTTTTTTTAAACTATGCCCCCCAAAACAAAATATATCTGCTGCCCCCACACACAGTAGTCCTAAAAAGGACTTTTGGGTCTTTTTTTTGTTCAAACTCGCTTTTCTTCTCCCTACACTGACTTTCCCTTCCTATCCTCATCTCTCCCTGGCTAAGACTGAGCCGAACTCGTTGGTCAGGTGCTATACAGCACCCGATCACGGGTTCTGGCCAGCCAATCAGTGTAATGCCAGCAGCCAACATGGCTGCTGGCATTACACTGATGTCAGAGCCTCCCCGCACGTTTATTGGCTGCGCAGCAGCCGCAAAACGTGCGGGGAGGAGACCCAAACATGGCGGGCGAGCACATGCGGTACTCGTACGAGTACCGCCATGTGCCGAGCAGAGCGATGCTCGAGCCGAACCGAGCTTCGGCCGAGCATGCTCGCTCATCACTAATAGTAATGATGAACCTTCCCTGCCAGCATCTTAGCATATTCTGCAGGTTGGGATATTCTCATATGCCACTTGATACCCTGCTTGAGATTCTCCTCCACCACACTGGCATGTGTGGTCAGTGCACCACACAGTGTGCAATGGGTGGAGATGAACTGCCACATCCAAACATCAACAGAGTGGCTATCATTTGGTGGGGAGGTAACGGGGTGGATTGGCAGAAGATATAGTTACTCTAGAGGAAGAAGGTGATGGCGATGACGAACTAGTTGTTTCGCTTGTCACGGAACTTCCAGTCTCTGCCTGTTTTTCTCCATTCTTCCTTCTCTTTGATCTCCACCTCACCTCTTGTTGCCTTTCTGGAGAGTTAGGGGGCACAGTAACAGTGGTGCTTGATTTCTGTGGTGGGTGTTTGTCTTTAACATGTTTGACATATAGTGCCATTGGTGATTACTGCACTGTGCCTGCCTTAAGAGAAAAATAGTTCCACACCCATGACTTCAGAGGATAGGGAAGAGGTGGAGAAGAATGTCCACTTTCTTTTTGTCCTCCACATTCCCCTTCGCTGTCTGTGGCAGTGGATGATGTTGCTGCTGTTGCTGCTAATGCCTCAAAATCAGCACTGCAGCTAAGACCAAGACTTGGAGCATTGCTGCCGCTGACAAGTGGAACCTGTCCTAGTCCCACATCACTTGTTGAGCTCATTCCCACTGTGCCCACGGTGGTCTGTGGCACACTACCTTGTTCCTCAGCAACCTGCTGCCCTTGCAACTCTGCAGCAGAAGGAATTAGAGCAGTTGCAAATTCCACAAATTCCAAAATCTCATTGCTAGGTAGGGGTGGTGATGCCCATCCTCATCCCTGTCTCCAATTCCTTCTCAGTTTCTGCTAAAAAGGACATCAATGTCTCTTCTACCCCAGCTTCTCCAACATCATCATCACCACCACCACCACTAGACCCTACGTGCTGCTGCTCTATTACAGACATCTCACTGCTGCTTTGAGGAGGTGACAAGCAATGTGACAGGTCCCCTAATGTCACACTTGGCATTTCTTTTTGACCTGAAGAAGGCAAACTGGCAGCAGTAGCAGAGGCACACACATCTGATCTGTGCTCCTGCTGGTGTTGATGGCATTAATTCTGTTCCTGCTCTCCCTCAACACCAGATCTGGCTCCTTCAGAATCATGTTCCACTTGGGCACTGTAGTGAAGGGAAGGGGAGAAGGATTCCCAGAGCCAGAGGAATGGTGTGTGCTCCCTTGACTGCTAGTCCCACCGGCTGCTTCACCATTACTATTACTACTACTACTAACACCAATCACATCACGTTCATCCCCAGAATCTTCCTCCACACAGTCACTAGTAATATGATGATTACCCTCTCCTTCACTCCTAACACTAACAAGCTGCTGGACCTTTTTAGTAGTATTAGTACTAGCACTGGTGTCCTGAGTATTACAAGACACACTAGCAGCAGGTTGAACACTGGTGGAAGCAGGTTCAACATTGGTAGCAAGCAAAGCACTGGTTGTAGCAGGGGCAGCACGTCTGACAGCAGGCACAGTATTGGGTGGCAGTAGGCACAGCACTGGTTGCAGCAGAGGCAGCACATCTGATAGCAGGCACAGTATTGATGGCAGCAGGTTCAGGACTCACAGCAGGAACAGCAATGGTGGCAGCAGGGGCAGCACATACAGTATGTCAGCAGGCACAGGCAGCTGACCTGTCCTGCTCTCATAAGTACTACCCTTTTCTCCCTCCCTTCCCATTAAATTCCCTAAGATCCCATGAGGTGATTTAGGGGGACTGGACAGCACTGGCTTAGTTGTGCTCACTTCCTCCTCCTCCTCAGGAGGAGGAAGAGGAGGAGGAAGAAGTGACTAGCAGTACTGAACTAATGCTGTCCAGTTCACCTAAATCACCCCAAGTATACTGGGGAATTTAATGGGAAGAGAGGGAGAAAATGGAATGGGGAGGGAGTAAAGGGTAGTACTAGTGAGAGCAGGACAGGTCAGCTGCCTGTGCCTGCTGCAAGATGTGCTTTCCCTGCTGCCAGTGCCAACACTGCTGTACCTGCTGCCAGGTATGCTGACCCTGCTGTCACCAGTGCTGTACCTGCAGCCACCATTGCTATACCTGCTGCCAGACATGCTTCCACTAGTGCTGTACCTGCAACCACCATTGTTGTACCTGTTGCCAGACGTGCTGCCCCTGCTGCCACTATTGCTGTACCTGCAACCACCATTGCTGTACCTGCTGCCACTGTTTAACCTGCTACCACCAATACTTTGCCTGCTGCTAGTGTGCCTTGTAGTACTCAGGAGGGGGGAAGGAGAAAATAATACCAAGTGTGACAGCAAGGGAACCTAAGTCACACTTGCCATCCCCAAGCAATCCCGCCAGTGCTAGTGCAACTGCTCTAATTCCTTCTGATGTTGAGATGAAAGGGCAGCAAGATAATGAGGAGCAAGCTAGTGTGCCACAGACTGAGGAGATTCCATCCAGCAGAATATGCTAAGATGCTGACAGGGATGGTTCACCATTACTATTAAACTGTCAGCAAGTTGGCATGTGTCCTTAGTGGGGTCTACACAAGAGGTATAGTGACAGCTGCAGCAATTGGTTTCGGGTGTCATGGTGTGTGGATACAGTTGTATCCCCAGATGTTATTTACCACACACACTGTGCACATTGCTGTTGCTGATGAGATCCACAGTTCCTGCTCTCAAGTGGAAAAATATATTCTAATAACAACACACCCATAATTTTGGAGGAAGGGCAGGTGGAGAAGATTTAATGGAGAACTTCTTCTTTTCTCCACATAGACTGGAGGCTACTTATTGTGCTGCTACTGCCTCAGGTGCATCACTGGAACCAGTTGTGTCAAGTGGAACCATCATCATCCACCACCCATGTTACTACTGTTGTTGATCCCATTCCCTTTCAGCTGCCTAATCATCCTGCTGCTTAAACAACTCAGCAGCATCTGTAAGAACAGCAGTTGCAAATTCCACAATTATGGACTAAGGAGAACATATGGCAATGGCCAGTGGCCACTGGCCAACATGACCTGCTGGCTCTAGGCCAGTAGGACATTTTTAGTTTTTTTCTCAGGGTTTGTGCTTTGAAATAAATAAATAAATAGTAAAAAAAACATAGTCCAATAAAAAAATAAAAAAATTGTTGGGGTTTGTTTTTAACACAACAATCAGAGAGGATAGTTTGCGGAACTCCATGAAGATGAAATATTTCTCTGATAAATAGGTATGCAATCTCAGCAGCAGTAGGTAATCCGATAGTCGGGACGAAATGTACCATCTTGGTTAGGCGGTCTAAAACCACCATTATAGTAGTGTGTTGTTGTGATGGTGGGAGTTCCACAATGAAGTCCACAGTTAGATCAGCCTAAGGACTTGTTAGTACTGGTAATGGTTGTAATAACCCAGCAGGTCTTGAGTTAGTGCCTTTGGAATGCCCACATATATCACATGATTGTTTGTACTGTATTGTTCAATATCTTTCTTCATACTAGGCCACCAAAATGAACGTTGTGTGAGTTCTATGGTTTTCTTAACACCTCCATGGCCAGCTAACGGATGGTCATGTACCGTATAAAGCACATTGGTACACACAGCAGGAGGAACGGAAAGAAGAGTGTCTTTGTACAAAAGGCCATGTTTTCTGGTAAGACAAGGCTATTGGGTTAGGTAGGAATCCCCTTGAAAATGTGTCTGGAAGGCTTTTAACAATGAGGAGTGCGTAGCCAAGAAATGACCGGGTTGGAGCATGGTATCAGTCTCTGTATCAGTATGTCGCCCATAATTGGGACAAGGCGTCAGCTTTTCCATTTCGTGACCCTGGTCTGTAGGTAATGTTCAGAGTAAATCAGGAGAAAAACGGAGCCCATCTGGCTTGTCTGGGACATAGACAGAGAGCTTCTTGTAAATACTCCAAATTCTTGTGGTCAGTGATCACAGTAACTGGATAGTTCGCTCCTCCCAGGAGGTGGCACCATTCCTCCAGTGCCATCTTAATAGCTAACTGTTCTCTGTCCCCAACATTGTAATTGATCTCAGCTGGGGTTCAGCATTTAGAAAAGAAAGACACGGGATGAAGTGTTTCACTCTCTCCTTGTCGTTGCGATAGGATGGCCCCTGCGCCTGTCTAGGAGGCATCAACTTCCACAAAGAATGATCTTTTAGGATCCGGTAGTATAAGTATGGGGGCTGATGTGAACCTCCTCTTAAGTTCATGTGCTTGAGGTGTCCAGGCAAAAGGAACGTGTTTCCTGGTTAGCTGGATGATGGGAGCGATAATTTTAGAGAAACCGTGAATGAATTTCATGTATAAATTTGAGAAGCCCTCAAATTGTTATACGGTTTTGACAGAAGTCGGAGCAGGCCAATCCAAGATAGCAGACACTTTCTTAATATTCCTAGGTTTTAATACGAACCCCAAAAATTTGACAGATATTGTCTCAAATATACATTTCTCTACTTTTGCATAAAGTCCATGCTGCTGTAGAGAAAGGACTTGTTTCACATGTTCCCGATGAGTTGTAAGTGACAGTGAGTAAACCAAGATGTTATCGAAATACACTACTACAAATATGTCCAACATATCCCAGAATACATCATTGAGGAAATGTTGAAAGGTGGCAGGGGCATTACAGAGCCCAGAATGGCATGACTTGATATTTGTAGTGGCCATACCGTGAAAAGCCATCTTCCACTCATGTCCTTCTTTTACTCGTACCAAGTTATATGCTCCTCGCAAGTCCAGCTTGTTATATATTTGTGCCTCTCTGAGTCGGTCCATTAATTCTGAAATTAAAGGTAGTGGATACTTGTTCTTGATGGTAACTTTGTTAAGCTCTCTATAGTCCACACATGGACGGAGACCTCCGTCTTTTTCTCAACAAAAAATATGCCAGCCCCGGCAGGGGAAGTAGATGGCCTGATGAAACCATTCTTGAGGTTCTCTTCTATGTAGTCTTTTAATGTGCTTAATTCAGGTTCTGAGAGACGAAATATGTGACCAAACTGTTTAGGAACCCCAGGAAGCAGGTCTATAGGACAGTCATAAGGACGGTGTGGGGGTAGTTTATTGGCTTCTTGTTTGCTGAAGATTTGACTGTAAGCATGGTAGGGTATCGGTATTACTGATATCTCAGAGGAAGTAGCATGCAAGGTGGAAACTGTAGTGTGAGAAAAACAGTATTCTTTACAGTAAGAAGAAGCAAAGGTGATTTGTCCTGTAGACCAATTAATAGTGGGATTATGGTGTTTTAGCCACTGAAGACCAATGATTATGGGAAATAAGGGGGATCGAACTAGATTGAAACTAAGCTTCTCCACATGTTTCTCTCCAATGCTTACTGTGAGAGGTACTGTATCTGTGGTGACAGAGCTGGAGTTAATGTTGCTACCATTGATGAGAAGTATCATGATAGTGTCTTGTGGAATCTTGTTATGCGTCCACTGTAGGAAGACAAGAAGAGATAAGTGAGGAGCCATTCCACCAAGGAGTAGTATCACGGTGCCCGTGATTTGCTGCAGTTACTTGTCTGTCACCAGTAGGGGGCTTCTATTGGCTGTCTGCAGATAGCCCGCCTCTTATTGACTATTTAAACCTGGATTGGGCACCCTTTGAGTGCCCTTTCGTGTTGTTTCTGACCTTCTTGCTATCACTATGCTAGTGATAGCTGGGCCTCTGTTCCAGTGTTCCTGAGTTCCTGATTTCATGTGTTCCTGAGTTCCTGATCTCTTCTGTTCCAGTGTTTCCTGCATGCTGAAGTACTTCCAGTCCTGGTTCCGGCCTAGTCTCTGGTGTTGCAGTTCCTGCTGAACTTCTCTGCTGTTTTCTGACCTGACTGATCGTTGCTGGTTCCTGTCATCTCATCACCTGTCTTCAGTATCCTGGCGACCTTCTGCCTGGTCGCGTTGGTGACATTGCTACAATTCCGTGTTGGTCCCAGCGTGCGGACGCTGGTTTGCTCCCAAGCCTTGCGGCTATACAAACTCACTTGTTACACCAGTGTGCGGTCACTGGTTTGCTCCAAAGCCTTTCAGCTATACAAATCTGTGTTGGTCCCAGCGTGCGGACGCTGGTTTGCTCCTAAGCCTTGCGGCTATACAAACTCACTTGTTACACCAGTGTGCGGTCACTGGTTTGCTCCAAAGCCTTTCAGCTATACAAATCTGTGTTGGTCCCAGCGTGTGGACGCTGGTTTGCTCCTAAGCCTTGCGGCTATACAAACTCGCTTGTTACACCAGTGTGCGGTCACTGGTTTGCTCCAAAGCCTATCAGCTATACAAATCTGTGTTGGTCCCAGCGTGCGGACGCTGGTTTGCTCCTGAGCCTTGCGGCTATACAAACTCGCTTGTTACACCAGTGTGCGGTCACTGGTTTGCTCCAAAGCCTATCAGCTATACAATTCTGTGTTGGTCCCAGCATGCGGACGCTGGTTTGCTCCTAAGCCTTGCGGCCATACAAACTCACTTGTTACACCAGTGTGCGGTCACTGGTTTGCTCCAAAGCCTTTCAGCTATACAAATCTGTGTTGGTCCCAGCGTGCGGACGCTGGTTTGCTCCTAGCCTTGCGGCTATACTACTCGCTTGTTACTCCAGTGTGCGGTCACTGGTTTGCTCGCTAAGCCTAACGGCTATACTATTCAGTGTTGTTCCCAGCGTGCGGACGCTGGTTTGCTCCAAAGCCTTGCTGCTTAACGATTCTGCTAATTTGCCAGTTCCATCTGACTGCTGCTATTATCTCAGGGCTGCCCTGCCCGGTATTGGTAAGGCCGGTAGAACCTTTTACCACATTCCATCTGAGGTTGCCTTAACCGGTATTGGCAAGGCCGGTAGAGCCTAAAGACTGTCCTGTCCGGTATATTGACAGGACCGGTAGAGTCTGCCTTCTGTCTGTGCTATATTCTGTATATATATATATGTATGTTATTGCCATCCTAAGTTATCATTTATTATTTCAATAAAATTGATTTTTTTTTACCTAAAACTTGTGTCTGAGAGTCATAATAAACCGTGACAAGTAGCTGGTACTGAACTGGATCTGGCTTACCTCTAGCTGCTAATTCAGGATAGAGACGGACTTGATGACCGGAACCACTGCAATAAAGACAGAGGTTCATGCGTTTTCTCCTATTCTTTTCAGTCTCTGTGAGTGGTCCACGGGTAGCACCCAATTGCATGGACTCTTCAGTATTGGTACCGGGAGTAGAGGAAACAGGTAAAGGAGGACATAGTGAAGAGGCTGAACGAAGAGGAAGGTTGGTGGTTGTTCGCATCATACCTCTTTCCCGGAGTCTCAGATCTATCTTGGTTACTATTTTTTTTCTCACACTACAGTTTCCATCTTGCTACAGTGAGTCAGGAATGAATCAGCAAGGCCCAAACGGAATTGGTCACACAAGGCGGGTTCATTCCATACTGTCGTTACTGCTACCCTCCAGAATTCTGAGACGTAGTCCTCCACAGGGTGACGTCCTTGTCGTAGAGATCTCATAGCGGCCTCTGCAGTGACTCTCTTATGGGGGTCATCATACAAGACACCCATTGCATGACAGAAGGAAGTCCAAGAGTCTAGAACAGGGCTATTGGCATGTAGCAGGTGATGCACCCATGACAGAGGGGCACCTGTAAGTAGTGATATGGCAGTATGAACTTTAATAAAGTCTGTGGCATATGTCCTGGGTTTAAGGATGAACAACAGTTCACAGGAAGTGATGAGTGACTGGTACATGCTATGATCACCGGAGAAACAAGCAGAAAGTTTAAAATGTGGTTCTGGAGCAGCACCGATACTGGGAGGTCCCACTTCATGTACTGGAGGTGGTTGATACATAGCCAGAGGTGGAACTGGACCTGGTTGTAAACCTTGAAGTTGGGCCTGTAAGGCAGCTTGGTTTTCTTGTATCCCTTGTACCATGTGAGATAACGTGGTGAGTTGCTGAGTCAGATACACAATAGCATCGACCATCCCTGTCAGCTCCATAGGGCGCTCCAGTGTATTGTTAGGATTGGTTGGTTGGAGCGTAAGAGCAGGGAATGCTATCTCTTGGCAGACACCCTTACCAGGTGGTTCACAGAGGTAGACAGGTAGAGCACCTTGGTAGGAATGGCAGCATGGGAGTGCAAGAGTTAAACAGGATTAAAGTCAGGAACATTCCAAAAGGTCAGGGCAGGTATCAATCAAGCAAAATCCGTAGCAGAGGCAAAGGTCAGGAAACAGACAGGCAGGGTAGTCCAACAGGGAGGCCAAAGGTCAGGTAACGGATAATCAAGCAAAGGGTCTGCAGCAAGGCAAGCAAAGAGTCACTGAGAACTAGAGACTTAGAGCACACAGGAACCAAATCCTCGAACACTGGAGTGAAGTGGACACATCCTGAGAGTTTTTTATAGTGTTGCAGGTATTAACCCCTCCCTTCTGCTGGACAAACCTCCCACTGGATTGGCCACCAGAATGGAGTGTCATTACAGCACCTGTCTCACTGCTGCTTTGGAGACACTTTATTGGTGGGCAGCTGATAAGAGGGGCAGGCTCTACCTCCCCCCCTACAGGTGTACAACCCTAACTGCTGGACTCCAGATGTCTTCCCTGGGGGCTTCCTTAACTTTAGGCTGTGGTTTTGACCTACAGCGCTACCACAATTGGGGCAGACGCCGCTACTTTAGGTCGTAGCTTCAACCTACTCTGCGATCACTGAGCATCCAGGAGGCCCACAGAAGTGGTGGATGGCTGGGGCTCAGAGATAAGGGCTAGAGGGGCATGACATGCATTATGTCATTGCTTTAACAACATGACTTGTGGTGGATGTAGTGGTGGTGATGGTGGGGACATGTGTGTGAGCTCTTTGACCTTTGTCACCTCCTCCAACAAACTCAGTCATACCCCTCTCTGACATATGAAGGTGGCAGCAGCAGGATCCATGGGTGTTACTGAAAATGAACAAAATCTTTGTGCTCACACTCTGACATGTATACCAGACTTATGTTATGTGCACCAGAGACCTAGGAACTTTTAGGAGTGCTTCTGCTACTCATGGCACCTTTGACATGTCTATTCATCTCCCAATCAAACCTGTGGTTGTGCTTCATGTGGAATCTCAATGATGATGTGCTTGGGTGTGATCTTGCTTACCTCCTACGCTCATGTTTTTTGACAGGCAACAGATAGCAACATGTTTAGCTTTTGGATTGTGAGTGCATTATCTCCATACTGAAGACTTCATGGAATTGATGTTCCTGACTAGACTGTTATTTGTTTTATGTTAGCTGTCCTTAAAAGTTCAAAGAAGCTCTAATGTTGAACAATGCTGTGTAATATTCTATAATGACCTTAAAGGGATAGTAATACTTTATTATTACTGTCCCTCATATTGTAGGTATTTGCAAAATAAATTAATAGCCCCCAGGTTCATCTCTCAAATCTTTATGGTTTGAGAGATAACCGAAGGCAAAGTTCCCCCCTCCCTCCCCCTTCCCTGAAGTCAGCGTTGTGCCGACTGAAGGGGAAGTCTGTCGTATGACAGGCTTGCTGCTCTGCAGCTGAGCCGAGATCCCGTTAGTGAAGAAGAATTATTTTACTAAAACAGTCTTCTACATGTGCTTGGTTTGCAAGCACATGTAGAAGACCGTTTCAGTGAAATAATTCTTTGTCACTAATGAGATTGCGGCTCTGCTGCAGATCCACATGATGAAAGACAGACCGGATATCCCTGCAGTCAGCACAACGCTGACTTCAGGGAAGGGGGAGGGAGGGGGGAACTTTGCCTTCGGTTATCTCTCAAACCATAAAGGTTTGAGAGATGAACCTGGGGGCTATCAACTTATTTTGCAAATATCTACAATATGAGGGATAGTAATAATAAAGTATTACTATCCCTTTAAAAGGATTTTAATGCAGTCAGAAATGGATGCACATGTCATTGGTATATTCCTATGTTTAATTTTATACAGTAAAGAGTTTATCCAAATGTATGTGCAAACATAATTTCTGTTAAAGTCTAAATATTTGATTTAATCCTATTTTGTGGAAAATTGAGTTCAGTCTGAGATCAATTCTGACAAATATCTTGCAAATATGTGGCAATTTTCTTGCAGTCAACACTTTCATTTTTAATGTTCAACTCATATAAATATTCTAACAAGGAACCAAATATATAATTACTTGCATAATCAGTGAACCTTTATTACTGGGGACCATGTTATTGTGCTGGTATCTTGAAATCTCCATTTCATAATTTGTAATATTCTTCTTGCATGGTTCTGTTACATGATGTAGATGGTCCTTTGCTAGGGATTGCTCCCACCGAGTGTGTCTTTGATGGATTGTGAGAGTGTATAAAACATGCAAGCCATCATACTGAGGACTACATATATAGATATACAATGACATTGAATGTATACAGCTATACTGGACAGCTGTATGAAAACCTGTAACATGGAGATGTCTTTCTGATGAATAATTTAGGGGCTACTTATTCGTGTAAATACCTTAAAAATGTCAGATATTGTACATAGCAAATCTCTTTTAGCCACATTGGTTATTGTACATATTGCACTATATTTTAGCAGCTAATGAAGAAATGTCCTCCATTCATAATGCTGTAAAGAAGTCTCTTTTTCATGTTACCAATGAAATCTACTCATACAGACATTTTTATTATTATTAATAATAATAACAATATTACACATGAATGTAAAAATGTAAAGTTGCTTTAAACTATTTTTATTTATTTGCTGCTAGGATGCTGATAAAAATTCAACAGGACATGAATAAGAAAGATGGAAACAAAGGTCTCTTTTCTAAGAGGTATGCTTGTAGTTCAGTATTCTTTAAGCATATTCTTATAACATGTGGCTTAACCAATAAGATATATATAGTAAGATTTATATTGTAAGGTTTATCTTCCTACAGTAAGGGTAATCCTACTGCTAAGAGGTGTTTTATTCAAAAGTTACAGCAGCTCAAACTTGATTTTTTAGGTGCAGTATCGCAATGGCCTGAAATTTTACAGTGGCGCTGTTTCTACATCATCCTATGTAAAGTTCTGGTCAATTGACCATAAACTTCCATAGGATGATGTAACAAAGTTAAAGTTTGAGATGCTATAACTTTTTAATAAAACAAACATCTCTCAGCAGTGGGTGTGCCCTTATTGTACTCAGGAGTATAAACCTAACAATATAAAACTATATATTAAGTGGTACTATCCCTTTAACAGAAAGTATTATATAGAGGAATTTTTGGTAGGATGGTTGGTTGTTTTTTTTCTTTTATTTTCTTTCTTTTTAATTTATATATGCAACTATGAAAAAATCTATAAAAATATTATAAAACAGACAGAATAAGAACCTTAAATTGAAAGACCACAGAAAATACAGTTAGGGAAAAATTATTTGATCCCCTGCTGATTTTGTACGTTTGCCCACTGACAAAGAAATTATCAGTCTATAATTTTAATGGTAGGTTTATTTGAACAGTGAGATCCAGAAAAACGCATTTCAAAAAAGTTATAAATTGATTTGCATTTTACTGAGTGAAATAAGTATGTGACCCCTTTGCAAAACATGACTTAGTACTTGGTGGCAAAACCCTTGTTGGTAATCACAGAGGTCAGACGTTTCTTGCAGTTGGCCACCAGGTTTGCACACATCTCAGGAGGGATTTTGTCCCACTCCTCTTTGCAGATCCTCTCAAAGTCATTAAGGTTTCGAGGCTAATGTTTGGCAACTCGAACCCTCAACTTCCTCCACAGATTTTCTATGGGATTAAGGACTTGGCCATGTGTTTTGGATCATTGTCATGCTGGAATACCCATCCACGACCCATTTTCAATGCCCTGGCTGAGGGAAGGAGGTTCTCACCCAAGATTTGATGTTACATGGCCCCATCCATCGTCCCTTTGATGCGGTGAAGTTGTCCTGTCCCCTTAGCATAAAAACACCCCCAAGGCATAATGTTTCCACCTCCATGTCTGATGGTGGGGATGATGTTCTTGGGGTCATAGGCAGCATTCCTCTTCCTCCAAATATGGCGAGTTGAGTTGATGCCAAAGAGCTCAATTTTGGTCTCATCTGACCACAACACTTTCACCCGGTTCTCCTCTGAATCATTCAGATGTTCATTGGCAAACTTCAGCCGGGCCTGTACATGAGCAGGGGGACCTTGAGGGCGCTGCAGGATTTCAGTCCTTCACTGCGTTATGTGTTACCAAATGTTTTCTTGGTGACTATGGTCCCAGTTGCCTTGAGATCATTGACAAGATCTTCCAGTGTAGTTCTGGGCTGATTCCTCACCATTCTCATGATAACTGAAACTCCACGAGGTAAGATCTTGCATGGAGCCCCAGACCAAGGGAGATTGACAGTTATTTTGTGTTTCTTCCATTTGCAAATAATCGCACCAGCTGTTGTCACCTTCTCACCAAGCTACTCGGCAATGGTCTTGTAGCCCATTCCAGCCTTGTGTAGGTCTACAGTCTTGTCCCTGACATCCTTGGACAGCTCTTTGGTCTTGGCCATGGTGGAGAGTTTGGAATCTGAATGACTGATTGCTTCTGTGGACAGGTGTTGTTTATACAGGTAACAAGCTAAGATTAGAAGCACTCCCTTTAAAAGAGTGCTCCTAATCTCAGCTTGTTACCTGTATAAAAGACACCTGTGAGCCAGAAATCTTGATAATTGATAGGTGGTCAAATACTTATTTCACTCATTAAAATGCAAATCAATGTATAATTTTTTTGAAATGCGTTTTTCTGGATTTTTTGTTGTTATTCTGTCTCTCACTGTTCAAATAAACCTACCATTAAAATTATAGACTGATGATTTTTTTGTCAATGGGCAAACGTACAAAATCAGCAGGGGATCAAATCATTTTCCATAACTGTATTACCAGTAAGAATATCAACAATATGTTCCATATGAATGTGTATCTGTTACCACTGTGCAATTTAAAGACCATATTCTTGGAAAGGGTTGTAATTCTGAAACTAAACAAAATTCATGAAGGATAAATCAAGCAAGCCAATATAAAACTGATGTGGATCCATACTTATCCCAGAAGGTGAGGTCAGAAATCATAAAAAAGGGATTTTTTTTAACTTACCATTAAATCCTCTTATCTTAGTCCATATAAAATAAAGGAACAATGGGGCTGAGTATCCATGGAATTAAAAAAAAACAACAACAGGTACTTTGAGGTGTAGACTCCCTCATCCTCCAGCTCTACCCCCACCTATCCAGATTCACATATAGCAACATGGCACAGAGAAAGTACCAAAAATGGGAAGAAATAAACCCCCTGAACAAAGACCCCAAGAGGACTACTCTGCCTGGGGAAAGAAACACAGGGTTTTCCCTCTCGGTGGGAGTCCTGTGTTCCATATGGACTAAGAGAAAAGGATTTAATGGTAAGTTCAAAAAAATCTTATTGTCTTTTCATCCAATATGGAACACAGATACAATGGTGATATACTAAAGCACTCATAAATATTCCAGGGATGGAAAAGAGAAAAACTCTCCCCACAGAATACCGGTGTTTCACAGGACTGCCATAATGAAACCTCAGGTGTTGATGGACATTGAACTGACACAGCAAACAACCAAACAAGAGCCAACAGGGCTTAAAACTACTGAACAGGATGGAGACAAAAGAAAGAGTCCTTAAACAGGCATAACCACCTAAAGGACCTTCAGGTAAAAGCTGGCCTCAGATGGGGCCAGGACATTGACACGGTAGGGTTTGGTGAAGGTGTACAAGGAGGACCACATTGCCACCTTGCACAACTGTTTATCAGAGTCCTGATTCTTGTAGGTTCAGGGGCACTCACAGACCTGGTGGAGAGTGCTGTGACTCTAAAAGGAACAGGATTATTTCTGATTACATACGCTTGACATATGGAAGCCTTGATCCAAGAAGCAGTAGTGATTTTGGATGCAGCCTGACCAACTCTAGGGCCCCCCAGGAAAGACAAAGAGGGGAAATGCCTTTCTAAACAGCTGCATGTGATGCATTTAGTACTTAAGGCATCAAACCATATCCAACAGGTGAAGATTCTGTTCCTGTTTGGTGACTCAGGACAAAAGGAAGGAAGTACAATTTCCTGGTGTATGTAAAAATTAGAAACAAATTTAGGTATGAAATACTTATAAATGCAAAGTACCAACTTGTCCTGGTGAAACACAAGGAACGGAGGCTTGCAAGACAAGGCTGGTAACTCAGCAACCTTTCAAACAGAAAGGATGGCTAAAAGAAAAACATTTTAAGCATCAAACGTGCAAGGAAACCTATGAAAGAGGTTCAAAGGGAGGTCTTTGAAGAACACCAAAGACCAAGTTAAGTTCTCGAGTGGAGTGGGAACACTAAAGGAGGGGAATGAGTGAGCCACCCCTTGAATAGAGGTCTTAACATCTGGTGAGAGAGCAATGCGTTTCTGAAAGAGGACTGAAAAAGATGAGATTTGTACCTTGATTGAACTCAAGCTGAGACCTTTGTCCAGCGTACCACTGGTAAAAGATGGACCAGATCCAATAGGTGAAGATACTGTTCCTGTTTAGTGGGTCAGGACAAAAGGAAGGAAAGACAATTTCCTGGTTGATGTGAAAATCATAAATACATTTAAGTATGAAACCTTTAGAAGTTTGAAGTACCACCTTGTAATGGTGAAACACCAGGAAAGGAGGCTTACGTGACAAGTCTGGTAACTCAGCAACCATTTGAACAGAAAGGATAGCTAAAAGAAAACAATTTTAAGCATCAGAAAATACAAGGAAACCAATGAAAGAGGTTCAAAGGGAGGTCTCTGAAGAACGCCCAAGATCAAGTTAAGTTCTCAAGGGGAGTGGTATCACTAAAGCAGGGAAAGACTGAGCCACCCCTTGAATAAAAGTCTTAACATCTTGTAAGAGAGCAATACACTTCTGGAAGAGGACTGAAAAAGCTGAGATCTGTACCTTGATAGACCTCAAGCGAGACTTTTGTCCATGCTGTCCTGTAAGAGTGCCAAAATCCTAGGGAGGTTAAAGGCCTGAAAAGACATTTCCTTATCAGTGCACCACTGGTAAAAGATGGACCAGATCCTATGACATGCTTTGGAGAAATATGCTTCCTTGCTTGCATCATGGTTATGAGTTCAACATCCGATATACCCTTTTTCCTCAAGATGTTTGCTCCAAGTGCCATGCTGTCAAGGCTGGCCTTTCTACCTAATGGTAACAGAGGGGGCCCAGTGCCAGAATATCCATTCTCAATGGGAAGCAGAACAATTTCTCGATGGAAAGGTTGAGAGGATCCGCAAACCAGAATTCTCCATCCAGATCCTCCTGATCACCAAGGCAAAGGGATCTTTTGCCTTGTTGCAGGATATTAGAACCTTCCTGTTCTCACAGGATACTGTCAGATCCACCAGTGGAAGACCCCAGAGACGAGCTATCTGTTCAAACACCTCCTGGTTTAGTTCCCCGTTTTCTGGATCCAAATCCTGACAGCTCAAAAAGACTGCAACCACGTTTTCCTATCCTGTGATCTGTCGAGATAGCTAGAGCATTAGCTTCTGCTCATTGAAGGAGTTCCGGAACTTTATTCAGGCTGACCTTGAGATTTGAGTTCCTATGTGTCAACTGATGTATGAGATTGCACTTGAATAATCGGATTGTATTTGCACCAGAGTTCCCATCAACACTTCAGACCAGGGAAGTAGCACCAGACAAATAGCCCATATCTCCAGCATGTTGATTGATGTTGATCTCCAGTCCAATGGCCCAGAGCTGTCAGGAGTAGGGGAGGATGAAAGGTCCCATCATGTTTCTGTGAAAAAATCCACAAAAATCACGTGGTTATCCACTTTTTTTGTGGAAAAAGCCGTTTTGATTAAAGCAATTAAAGTCTTTGCAGTTTTCTCCCATTACCAAAACTTTTTCACTATTTTTTCATTGGCTACAAACTTTTTTCACCTTTAATTACATGTTTTTTTTGGCCTTTTCCAGATAAAAAAGTGGCATTTTCCAGGAAGTGAAACACACTATACAAGCAGATACAGAAAGAAAAGGTGCTAGGCTGTTGTGCTGTGCAAAATTGTGAAGCTTTAAGGTAGCAAAGTGTCATAGCATGTACTACTGATATGAGCACTTGGAATACTTATAAAAGGAGGAGCTGGAAGGACCGTTATGTGTCCAGTGAGTCTGAGGAGGAGGAAGTGACCACTGCTAACATTAAAGGGTCTGGATGCTCTGATTCCCCAGACCAATGATGGCCAGTCCCTCTACATCACCCCTAGATATCTTGGGGAAATTCGTGTCACAGGCAGTGGAAGAAGAGGGTAGTAGTGTGAGCAGGACAGGTCAGCTACCTGTGCCTGCTGCCAGTACTGCACCTGCCAGGGATTTTTGTGATTCTCAGAAGGGGAGAGAAGATGATGCCAAGTATGACAGCAGGTGACCCTAAGTCATATTTGCCATTCCCACCACTACTACTACTACTACAAAGATCCAGCAGCTACAGACTCAGAGTCTTCCGAGTGAGGGAGGGTGTGATCATACTAGTAGTGAGGAAGACTTAGAGTCTGAATTTGATGTGGTTGTTGTTAGTAGTAATTGTGATGGTGAAGCAGCTAGTGGGACTAGTGTTGCCCCAGTAGATCCTCCTGCTGATGTTGAGGTCATAGGGGAAGTAATGCAGAGATGCCAGGCTAGATGTCAAAATTCCCCTGACCCTAGGAGTCCTCTTACCCCCACAGAATTGTCTAGATGGAACATGATCCTGAAGAAGGCAGAAATGGTGGATAGCAGCAATAATACCACTGCCACCACCAGGAGCACAGATTAGCTGCCTGTGCCTGCTGCTAGTGCTGCCAGTCTGCCTTAAGATCAACAAGAGATGGCAAGTATGAGAGTAGAGGAGCCTCTGTCACATTACTCATCACCTCCAATCTGATAGAGATGTCTGTAATAGAACAGCAGCAGCAAGAAGGGACTGGTAGTGGTGATGATGATGATGGTGGAGAAGCTGGGGTGGAAGAGACATCAATTGCCTTTTAAGCCCAAACCATGAAGGAATGGGAGACAGCTATGGGGATGAGGGTGGGTATCACCACCACCAGTGAGATTTTGGAATTTGTAAAGTTTGCTGCTGCTGTAATTACATCTGCTGCTGAGTTGCAAGGGCAGCAGAATGTGTGCCACAGACCACCATGGACACAGTGGGAATGGAGTACAGTGATGTGGGACTACGACAGGCTCTACTTGCCAGCAGTAATACTCCTGTTCCTAGTTGCAGTGATGATTCTGAGACAGTAGCAGCAACAGCAGCAGCAGCATCCTATGCCCCAGCCAGTGAAGGGGAAAATGGAGGAGAAGAAGAAAGAGGCCATTCTTTTCTACCTTTTCCTTCCCACTGAAGTCCTGGGTATGGGACTGGCACTGTAAAAAATTTGTGAAAAGTCATAACACATAAAACACAGACACCATGACATGTGTGTGAAACATGTTAGAGCCAAACCCCTACCAAAGAAGTCCGGCACTGCTGCTGCTGATGTACCTCATTCTCTCCCCAAAGGCAACAAGAGGTAAGGTGTAAATCAAAGAAGAAGAAACCCAGTCAGAGCCTGACAGTTTGATGACAAGCAAAACAACTGGCTTGCCATCACCTTCTTCCTCTAGGGTCCGGCAGCAGAAAGATCATGTAACGACATCTTCTGAAGATCCCACTTGTTCATCTTTATCTCCCCTACCAGTTTATAGCTATTCAGGAGATGTCAGGAATAGTATGTGGCAGTTCGTGTCCACCCATTGCATACTGTGTAGTGCACTTACCACACAAGGCAGTGTGGTGGAAGATGATGACAAACAGGGCATAAAACTGCATCTGAGTAGATTCCATCCCACAGAATATGCTAATCTTGGGGAAGTGAGCGTTCATCGTTATTATTAAACTGCAAGTTGTCACATGTCCTTAGCGGGGAGTGGACAAGGGGCATAGTGACAGCAGCAGTATTTGGTTTCAGGTGGGATGATTTCACATTGGGGACCCTAAGCATCATGGTGTTTGGTTATAGTTGTGTCAGGTGTTTGATGTGAGTGCATATGTGCCCATTGTTCCCAGCCCTTCCGTTATTTACCACACATTGTGCACATTGCAGTTGCTGATGAGAGGCACACAGAGAAATGATTTTGGAGGAGGGACACGTGGAGAAGCATTACTGGCAAACTTCTTCTTTTCTACACATATACCTGAAGTTGTGGGGTCTAGTTGTGATGCTGCTACTGCCATAGAAGCATCACTAGAGATAGTAGTGGTAAGTGGATCCATGTTCATCCATCATCAATATCACTGCTGTTGTTGATCCCATTTCCTCGGAGCTGCCTAATCATCCTTATGCTTAAACAACTCAGCAGCAGCAGCAAGAACAGCAGTCACAAATGTTGCAATGACACAGGGACATTTGCCACTGGCCACCATAACATGACCTGCTAGCAACAGGTGATTAAGCTTTGTCACACCTTTTTCTCTACTTCTAGTAAAAATTCTATACTTCTAATCTAGTCTAAATTCAATTACATTGGTACAAAATTATGGACTAAATTCAGTCACTCTTTTGCAAAATGATTAATTCTGGTCCAAATTCAATGAGCCTAAATGATTCTAGCCAAACGTGCAAAAGCAAAAAAAAAACAAACAAACAAAAAAACAAAACAAAACAAAAAGGTCTTCGTTACCATGCAGGGGATTTTCTGTAAACAAAGATAAGGCTCTAAACAGACCTAGGCCTCGATCCAAATGTTGGAGACGGCTGTTTTTTCTGCCGACGGCATTTTTTCCAGCACAGAAAGCTATTGAAATGTCTGTGCTGTGAAAATATACCAGCAAAAAAAGAGCAGTTGTGAGTTAAAGTTAAGAGGTGTTTTCATCCATTGAAAAGGATGAAAACGCTGTAAATTGCAATTCAAATGTCCGAGTTAGCCAAGAACAGGTGATAAGAGGCTCAAGTTATCGCAGGAAAGTTAACACCTATTTTTTTTTCCAACTTGTGTCCCTTATCGCCTGTTTAAACAGCCGACACAGACACTTGAAGTCCAGTGGATGTGTTGATATGGGGCTCTAAGACCCTTATCAATACATCCAAAGGATGAAAAATGTGTCAGACATTAGTAGAATTAACCCTATGAGGGCCAGTGGGGTATAATTACCCCGCTGGCATTCATAGGGTTAACCCGACTAAGTTATAAAAAACATCACATTACAAGTAACACTTACCATTAATCCTGATGTCCAGCGGAGTCCTCAGCTTCCTGGTCATCTTCTATCCTTTTCAATCTTCTTTCATCTCTTCTATCTTCTTTCTTCTATCTTCTTCCTGTGAAAGAAAAAAATAAGTTTGAGTTAAAAGCATAGATACTTTAACCCCTTGAGTGCCAGAGGGGTTCGCAAAGCATTGCAAAGCAATGCATTGCGTACCTCTCTGGAGCCCAAAGGGTTAAAGTACATAGTAGTGTGCCACGTTTTCAAATAAAGATCCCCCATATGTAATGGTAAACATGTCATGAAATGTTTGCTATACATCATAATGAAATGATATGTCTATTTTCTATAAGAAAAATAAAAAGCCAACTGTTAAGTTCCCAAAACTGGTGTTATTCAGCAGCATTTTGGGAACTTAACGCACAAAATGGACATTTGGACACGACACCAGTTTTGTGTCCTAATGTCCGTTGTGCTAAATGTGTTTAGGACATTTGAATACCGACCAAGACATTTTATTTTGTCAGTTGGTATCCATTTTGCCCTACAGACATTTTTCTACTCCAACATTTGGATCAAGCCCATGGACACTAGACACATAAAGTATAAACAAAGTTCTGCAAATTACCTTGTATACACAGTACTGTAAAAAGTAGCTGCTCAAAAGGATTTAACCATTATATACCCCAAATTTAGTTTTATTGATCCCAATATCAGACTAATCATAATCAGTGATTACCCATGACACATTTAAGTGGGAACTACATAAAAGGTGAACACTACAGAACATCTACAGCCCACAAGTGAACTCCAAACCAGTATGTAGACAAAAGAGAAAAAAGAAAAGGTGCTCCTTGTGCAATACCCTCTGGTATTTGAAATCACCACACCACTACCATAGGTATTATACTCACTAGTAATGTATGCTAGAGTTGTACATATGCACACACTAGTAAGTTGAGCTTGGGGGATATGTCAGCTGCTCCCCTAAACAGCCACTGTGTAAGAACAATCAATTATCAATCTTCTGGCAGCTCTCCCTTATACACCTCTCACGAGGCCTGATACATAGAACAAGGAAAACAAACAAAAGGGGGCGTGAATAGTGGCTGATCACTTCAAATAGGGATCAATAAATATATATCCAAATTCCCTCACACTTACTAAATGGTATGTTGTAGACATATGCATACACATAGCTAAAAAAATGCATACAGAGAATTTCTCACCATCTTTGTTCTGTGTAAACCTTTGTACACGGAGTCCCAGCTCCTGGTCCGTGTCACAGTGTGCTGGAGGCGGCCGCTCGAGCTGGGTGCATCCTTACCTCTGGCGGCATCTGCCGCATCCTTGCCCCTTACGGCTCAGCCTCGTTCTGTAGTCTTCATGGCTCCAGACGCTCCTGCTCTCAGTGGTCCGGCCACTACCGGGTGACGTCACAATCGGGCGCACTTCCAGGAGAATGGACGTGCGCTCCATTTAAAATGATATTGACCAATTTTGTGCTCCTCCCTCCTTGGGGCAGGTCTTTAAAGACTGCCTGGACACAGGACTCACTCGCCCTTTCGTTGGTGTCCAGTGAAGTTCATTAGCCTTATTACTCCATGTATTACCTGGTTTGTCTGACTACCTGTTCTGGTGCTGACCTGTGTCTCTGTCTGACTACCTGTTCCGTGTACGACCCTGGCTTCATTCAGTATGCATCTGGTGCAGACTTGCAGCTCTGGCTGTCTACCTGTTCTATGTATGAACCCTGGCTTGTCTGACTATCCGTTCTGGTGCTGACCTGTGGCTCTGTCTGACTAACCACTCTGTGTATGACCCTGGCATAGTCTGATAGCCAATCTGGTGCAGACTTGCGGCTCTGTCTGACTACCAGTTGCGTTTAGACCCTTGGCTCTTCTGACCATACATTCTGGTGCTGACCCTTTGGCTCTGTCTGGCTATCCCTTCATTGGTCTTCCGTTTGAGTCAGATATCCAACCTGGTGTGGATCTGTGGCTCTGGTAGTCTCTGCTTTACTGACTGCAGGCGTGAGTCAGTAGCCTCCCTTGTTGCCATCCATTGGGAGAGATGGCCTTCCCATTACTGACTGCAGGTGTGAGTCAGTCTCCTTTCCACATCATTCTTGGGGGGACAGTTTGGTTCTACACGGTGCCTATCTGGCATATGAGACAACCATTGGCTTCAGCCTAGTTTCTGCAGATTGGGAACTTGGAGGCTGCCTCCTATTTCTGATTGAGGCTTCGCCCCTTTGATTACCCTCTGCTCCTTCATCAATACTCACTGTTATATTTTGCTATTGATTACCACTTCTAATAAAGGTGATTACTATACCGCCTGACTCCCCTTTTGCTTACGAACCGTGACAGTCCATTGGTCTCTTGATACAGAGTTGTAATCTCCAGCAATACAGATACTATATAATTTTAGATCTTCAAATAAAATATAATGTATAAAGAATAAAAATAATAAAAAGAAAATGCGTCAAACTTAATTAAATTAATTTACTGCTAATATACCACTGTATATGCAACATTTCGCAGCATATATGCTGCTTTTTCAAAGCTAGTGGTACCAACGATTAAAAACAGAATCCAGCTTGCCAGCAAACATAGAAACATAGAATCTGACAACCATTTGGCCCATCTAGTCTGCCCATTTTCCTATTGTAACAACCTCAAACCTTTTTTGGTCCTTGGTCTTTTATTATGTTAAGGACAGCCTTATGCCTATCCCATGCATGCTTAATTCTGGCTCTGTATTAACTTCTACCACTTCTGCTGGTGGACTGTTCCACTTATCTACTACCATTTCAGTGAAGTAAAACTTTCTTACATTATGTCTAAACCTGTGTCCCTCTAGTTTTAGACTATGGCCTCTTGTCCTAACATTTTTACTCCTTTGAAGTGTACTTCCATCCTGCACTTTATTGAATCCCTTCATGAATGTGAATGTTTCTATCATATCCCCTTTCTCTCCTCCAAGCTATACATGTTCAGATCTTTTAGTCTATCCTGATATTTCTTTTCCTGTAAACCAGTCACTAGGGATGGGTGAAATCAGCGAAAAATTGCCCTTTCCCCTTGGAAAAAAATTTCCCGGGAAAAGTGCAGATTATCCGATTTTTTCGCCTACCTCATTCCATTGAAATCAATTGGAACATAGAAGTTACAAAAAACACATAGCAAATATTTTATTTCCCAAAGTCATAGTATACAAGGGACATGAGGGGTCTGTGTTGGTGGGGTATGGGGAAAGAATCATTTGAACAGGGGATGGTTTTTAGGGTGGTTGTTTACAAGGATTGGGAGGCACTTAATAAAAAAGAAATCCAAAAATAAAATAGAAACCATAAGACATGGTATAAAGGGGTCTGAGGAGGGTGCCTGTGTTGGTTAATGAATTAATCATTTGGACAGGGAATTTGTTTTGCGGGGAGTTCTTGACTGCTATTGGGGGGACAGTTAATTAAAAAAAAAAAAAATGTATGTAAAGTGATAGAGACAGCAACCCCCTGACATAAGTTGCCACTGGGGTGGACTGTAATTTGACTTGATAGAGTATTTTGTAGATGATGATCTGGATTTGTTTGATTTGTTGTTAGAGAACTTATACATTGATTTGAATGACTTAAGCTTGTTTGGAACAAGCCCTAAGGAAACATTGTTAGATTTTTTTGTTTATTTTTTGTATGACTATGTTTTTTTTTTTTTTGTTTGTTTGTTTTTTTTGTTTTGTTTTTTAAATCACAAGCCCTGAGAAAAAAAATTAAAATGCCCTACAGGAATAATGTCAGCAGGACATGTTGTTTAGTGGCCACTGTCAAATGTCCTCCTGAGCCCTGAGTTGCAACTACTATTCGTACTGCTGCTGCTGAGTTGTTAAAGCAGAAGGATGATTAGGCAGCTGAAAGGGAATGGGATCAAAAATAGCAGTAACATGGACGATGGATGATTAAGGTTCCACTTGCCACGACTGGTTCCAGTGATGCGCCTGAGGCAGTAGCCCCACAATAAGTAACCCCCAGTCTATGTGGAGAAAAGAACAAGTTGGCCATTAAATCTTCTCCACCTGCCCGTCCTCCAAAATTATCATGGTTGTGTTGTTATTAGAATATATTTTTTCCCTTGAGAGCAGGAACAGCGGGTCTCATCAGCAACTACAATGTGCACAGTGTGTGTGGTAAATAACATCTGGGGGGGAGACTTTAACATAGCTGCTAATCCGGATTTGGATAGATTTGGTGGGACGGCGAGTGATACTAAATCACATAGAGATGCCTTCCTCAATCTTGTGAGGGATATGGGACTTGTGGATGTATGGAGGACTTTCCACCCGCGGGACCGGGAGTTCTCATGCCACTCGGCCACTTACAAAACTCTGTCTAGAATTGACTATGTGTTTGCTAACCAGTTGGCTTTGAACTGGGTTACAGATTGCTGTTTCTTGACCAGAGTGGCCTCTGACCATTCTCCGCTCTCATTGTCTTTATATCGAGACCAGAGACCTGGGCTCAGAGTTTGGAAGTTTAGTCCCATATGGTTGACTAATACGCAATTGGTATCTAGGCACAGAGAAGATTTACGTGACTATTTTGCCAACAATGTTAATTCTGCTGCTCAGGGTATTGTTTGGGAGGCTGCTAAAGCTGCTGCAAGGGGTTCTTTGATTTCTCTTTTATCCACGCAAAATAAACTTAGAACTGGAGAGGTGGAGGTCTTGGAGTCGGAGGCTGCCGAGGCGGAAAGACAGTTTGTGCGGAATGGGGATTCCATGTCCTATGCTAAGTTTGTTTCCTGCTCGTTGAGATACTCTGTTAAACTTTCTGAGCTGAATGCCCGTCAGGTCTTTTATATGAAACAAAATATTTTTGAAAATGGGGACAAGGCGGGAAAACTTTTAGCTCATCTTGTTCGTCAACATAGAGGGACTCCATTGATTTCTTCACTCCGGAATCCTGAGGGTGAATTGATACTTGACCCGCGGATGATCAATTTGCAGTTCCAGTATTTCTACTCTAACCTCTATGAGTCTCGACTAACCCGCTCTGACTCTCAGATATCTCATTTTATTGATCAATGTGGCCTTCCGCAGCTTTCCCTAGAACATAGACACATACTTCTTAGAGAGGTTGTGGACACGATTCGAGGTTTGCCTGCAGGCAAGGCCTCGGGTGTTGATGGTCTTCCTGCAGAGTGGTATAGGGAATTTGCGGATATCTTGGCCCCTCATCTTTTAAATACTTACTATGCTACCATAGACGACGGATGTCTTCCGGATTCTATGAACGACACTTCCATTATTGTGTTGCCTAAACCGGGGAAGGATCCGGAGTTATGTGACTCTTACAGACCTATTTCCCTATTGACCACGGATGCAAAAATAGTGGCGAAGATACTGGCCACCAGGTTAAATAATGTGTTGGGAACCATCGTACATGAAGATCAGACTGGTTTCATCCCAGGCAAATCGACATCACACAACCTTAGGAGATTGTTTCTGCATCTGCAGCTTCCACATGATGCCATTGGAGCTCGGGCAATAGCGTCCTTTGATGCATCCAAGGCCTTTGACTCTGTCGAATGGCCATACCTTTGGCATGTGCTTCAGGGTTTCGGATTTAGCCCATCTTTTATTAAGTGGATTTGCATCTTATATGGTAACCCAAGGGCTTCTGTGGTGACGGGTGGACATAGCTCACAGTCTTTCTCTTTACATCGTGGCACTAGACAGGGCTGCCCACTCTCACCTGGCTTGTTTGCCCTAGCCCTGGAGCCTTTGGCTGTTTTGATTCGTGCTAATCCGTTGATACGTGATCTCAGTATTGCGGGCAGAGAGGAAAAGATTGCATTATATGCTGATGACATTTTACTCTTTCTTGGCGACAATAGGGATTCCCTGAGGAACACGTTGCGGTTGGTGGATGATTTTGACACGTATTCCGGATTTCAAATTAACTGGACTAAGTCCTCTTTGCTCCCGCTCGATGGTGGTTTGCGGAGGTCTCACCCACCAGAGGTCCCGCTTCCTTATGTGGCTGAGTGTGTTTATCTGGGGATTCAGGTGGCAGCAACAACGGACTCCTTTTTGGAGATGAATTTGTTGCCTGCTATTCAGTCTTTTAACGATGAAACAATGACATGGCTACACTTGCCCTTAAACGTGATAGGTAGGTCGAATCTTATTAACATGATTTTTTTGCCCAAATTCTTATACATTTTTCAGAACGCACCGGTACCTATTCCTAAAAAATATTTCCGACAAATAGACAAAATCATCTCACACTTCGTATGGCAGGGGTGTCGGTCTAGACTTACGTTGACTACTCTTATGAGATCGAAGCGTGAGGGGGGAATTGCTTTGCCCGACTTCTACAGGTATTACTTAGCAGCACAATGTCATTATGTGCTTGACTTTATTTCTCCCAGACCTCGATATCAAACTACTCAGATAGATGCAATATTATTACAGCCTGCTTATGAGCTAACCCAGTTCTTACACGGTGGTCCCGCAGTTTTTAAAATTCGGACTACGTTAGCTGTAACTTTATATGAGGTTTGGGAGGAGCTGAAGAGGTTACTGGGGTATGTGGCCATGGACCCAGACACCCCCTTGTGGGGCTCAGCGGGGTTGCATCACTTGCGAGGTAGCGAGTTTGGTCCTCTGTGGTCTAGATTCGGGATTCATACTCTTGGACAATTGTATCATGATAATCAGCTAAAATCTTTTGCACAGTTACATGACGAATATCATTTGCCACACAGTCTTTTCTATTCTTACTTATGTACTAGACATGCTCTTAGAGCCCAGTGGGGAGATAGTGTGCCGATGATAGCTACTTTCCCGCTTCTTACCAGATTGAGGACCCTTGAGCCTCCGAGACCTCTCTCTTTTATTTATCAATGGCTGGAATCTCATATGAGATTTCGGGAATTTCCTTCACGGAACAAATGGGAAATGGATTTGGGCCCATTGGAGGATTGGGAGTGGAACATGGCTAAGGAAGTGCCAGCTCAGATGGCGACATCAACTAGACATCAAATGATACAGTTGAATATCCGTCATAGAATTTATTACACACCAATCACAAATACAAAATTATGTGTAATCTTCAACAAGACACCACAAGGCAGTCCCGGGAGATATACACTAAGGAGGCGCCCAATGGATATATAAATTCACAGTGATGAAAAAGTCTTATATCAATGTCCCAAAAACATAGAAAGAGATCCACTTCAGTCCTTCCGCAGCTAGCTGGTTATGGATATTGGGCTCTCCACAGCACACACTGTAGTAGGAAACAAAAGAACAGCAGCGCAGGAAGATCTCTCCAAGCGTAGTATGTAGTAAAGTACATTACCAACACCATCACCCGGTGCTCTCAAAATACTACTCACATAGATGGAGGCTATAAAGGATTGCCTCTAGATCGCAAAAGCACTCCTGGCATATACCCCAGGTCAGTAATCCCACGCAACTCTACACCAGATCACTCAATACTTCTGGATAAGCTGGAACCAATATATAGGGCCACACTATTTCTCACTATAGGTATAAACCCAAGTGGATATTCGTATGCCCAATGATTCAGCTAGAATGAGCTAAGTGGGTATATGAGTATATACTCTTTAAAAATCTTTAAAAGCAATGTTACAACTGAAATAGCTCTACGCGTTACGAAACTCTTGTTTCTTCTTCAGGACCCAAAAGAATAAATACAACCATAGTATTTATTTATATATGAGACACAAACTTACTTGGCGCCAAACTCCCCGCAATCTCCGAAACATCACGCCATCCCACCATGAGATCTCGCGAGCTATTTCAGTTGTAACATTGCTTTTAAAGATTTTTTACAGTTTTATCTTTGCTTATAGATAATAAATTTCAATATGTTTGAATATCTTTGATATTTCAGCCTGAATGCTTGAATATATATATACTCATATACCCAATTAGCTCATTCTAGCTGAATCATTGGGCATACGAATATCCACTTGGGTTTATACCTATAGTGAGAAATAGTGTGGCCCTATATATTGGTTCCAGCTTATCCAGAAGTATTGAGTGATCTGGTGGAGAGTTGCTTGGGATTACTGACCTGGGGTATATGCCAGGAGTGCTTTTGCGATCTAGAGGCGATCCTTTATAGCCTCCATCTATGTGAGTAGTATTTTGAGAGCACCGGGTGATGGTGTTGGTAATGTACTTTAGTACATACTATGCTTAGAGAGATCTTCCTGCGCTGCTGTTCTTTTGTTTCTTACACACCAATCAGACTGTTTAAAATGAGAAATACTGGTTCTGACCACTGCCATCGATGTGACAATGTTCAAGGCACGTACTTGCACATGATTTGGGAGTGTCCTGAGGTGGGGAGGTTTTGAACAGAGGTAATGCGTATTGTGACCCTGGTGCTGGGACGACCTGTACCTGTGACTCCAAAAGTCTGTTTATTGTCTATTTTCCCTGATGAGATTGAGAAGGCCAATGATAAATCTCTTCTGCGTGAGCTATTGGTGATGGCGAGAAAGGTGGTGGCCCTGAATTGGATGTCAGACAGAGCTCCCAATTATAGAGCTTGGATTAACCTGGTTTCACAGTGTTTTCCACATTATAAATTGGTTTACTTACACCGAGGTACTCCAGCTAAGTTTGATAAAATCTGGGGACGATGGCAAGCCTGGTGGACAGCTAGGGCAAGCACTTCTGTAGTTCATGGTGATGTGTAACTTGCTGAAGTTGGTCGAATCCACTCATATCTGCTAACTGTGTAGATACTGGTAATATATACTTGTTGCTTGACTTTGTGTCTGACCCCTGTTTAGCACTGGTTGGGGGTTGGGTGGAGCGGCGGCCTGGGGGAGAGAGGAACTGGGATCGAGGGATATAGTTTTGACTTAGGTTAGTTGTTTGAAGTTTGGGTTATATTAATATATAAACCTCAGGTCGACTCTGTATGCCCTTTTACTATGTCTCTGTTCTTTTTAAAGTCATGCATGTTTGCATACTCCTATTGTACTTGAAAGACCTCATTTGTACCTTTTTGTTTTCTTTGTATTTGTATGGAGTGATCTGATAAAATATATTTAAAAAATAAATAAATAACATCTGGGGGCACAACTGTATCCAAACACCATGACACCCAAAACCAAGTACTGCCGTTGTCACTGTACCCCTTTTCCAGACCCGCTAAGGACACATGACAACTTGCTTACATTATAATAGTAATGATGAACCCTCCCTGCCACCATCTTAGCATATTATGCAGGATGGAATCTCCTCAGATGTCACTTGATGCACTGATTGTGATTCTCCTCCACCACACTGGCATGTGTGGTCAGTGCACCATACAGTGTGCAATGGGTAGGGATAAACTGCCACATCCTAATGTCAACAGACTGGCTATCATTTGGCGGGGGAGGTAATGAACGAGGTGCATTGGCAGAAGATGTAGTTACCCTAGAAGGTGATGGCGAGCAAGTTTTTTTCACTTGTCATGGAACTTCCAGTGTCTGCCCTGGTTGTTCTCTTCCTCCTCCACTTTGATCTCCTCCTCGCCTCTTGATTTTCTATATAGTTCTCCTTTCTACATTAATAAAAATAAATTAAGGAAAAAATATTCCTACTAGATCATGCACGAAGACAAAGCCACTATCCAATCTGGCAGTAAGTTTGTATCTACAATGCCACCTAGATATTGGAAGCATACTATAATCCTAAATATCAATGCCGGAGGGTTTCAAAGTCTCCTAAACCCCCCGTTCATTAATGCAAATGAGTCTTTATATTTCAACGCATACAGAAATTCAAATCCTTGAAATCTCCAAGGTACAAACATAAAATGTAATATCAAATATATCTATCTCAATATAGTGATACATGATACTCTGATCCTACCACCACAATATAATAAAGTGTACAAGCTAAACCTAAATAGCTTGATATTATATAACCTAAATAATATCATCACGTATTCATGTGAATCACACCATACTAAAAATCTTATTGTCTCCTCTCTTCAATGTTAGTATTTCAAGCTCTACAGCTGTATCTGCAGAAAGGGGGACATTTTTAAAATTAATCCCTTTACTTCCTTTACAATGGAAGCAGGCAGAGCGTTGGAGGGAGGCACGTCAACCCTCTGCCCGCTTCCATTGTCCGGAGGATCATCGAGGGGGAGAGCCCGTAGATTATACCCGGTGAGCACTGCTGGATAACAGCAAAAGTGGCTGTGGTTTCCGGAGGAACACCCCTGAAGTACCGGACTAACGGAGAGGAGACTTCCCACAATACTATCACGGTCCCTGTGATTCCCTGTCAATCTCTGTATGTATACATTTGCATTGGAGGAGTCTGATTGGCCCGCCCAGGATGTGCCTTTATATGCTGAGGCTTGGGCACTTGTCAATTGCCCTTTCGTGGTGTTATGTTGCTGCGCCTAGTTACTGATCTCCAGTGTCTCCTGTGTACCGACCCAGCTAGTCTGACTCTCATAGTAACATAGTAAATTAGGTTGAAAAAAAGACACAAGTCCATCAAGTTCAACCTTCGCTTCATACCTCAGTAACTGAGAATTTTATAGCTTTCCTGCTACCAATTAAATTAGTCTTTATCAGACCTTCCTGATCAGCCTACTGATAAACAGTATAACTCTGTATGTTCCCTTTTGAAAGAAATGTATCTAATCTTCTCTTAAATGTATCCATTGTATCTGCCATAACCACCTCCTTGGGCAATGTATTCCACAATTTAACAGACCTTACCATAAAAAAACCCTTCCTCTGCTGAAGTTTAAACCTCCTTTCCTCTAATCTCAATCTCTCCTCCTGTTCCTGCTTCGTGATCTGACCCGGCTCTGGCTGATGACCCTGCACCGTGATCTGACCCGGCTCTGGCTGACGACCCTGCACCGTGATCTGACCCGGCTCTGGCTGACGACCCTGCTCCGTGATCCGACCCGGCTCTGGCTGACGACCCTGCACCGTGATCCAACCTGGCACTGGCTGACGACCCCGCTCCGTGATCCGACCCGGTTCTGTCTCCTGATCCTGCTCCGTGATTGTTCCTCTCTCCGGTGGTGTTCCTGTGACTCAGTCATCCGGTTCCGGCTACTGCTCCTGTCCGGTTGCTGCTCCTGTGTACTCCGGTCGCACTGGCGACATTCTGACTGTTCTCAGTTTCCTTGCTCATTACGCTGTAGCCGAGGTTGCCTGCCTTGTACTCATTGAGCATTGCTCGTTTCAAATGTACCAGATTAACCCTTTCACTGCCGGTAGCCTCCGATTACGTGCCATTTTGATATATTGCCAAGCTCCGGTGATTCTCTGAGCCTTTACACTTTTGAGCCTCCGCTTTACGCTATACCAGTCCTTGCAGAGCTCCGCTTGTTCGATGCCCGGTGAGCATCGTGGTCATGCTGGTTGACACTGGTAATCCATTCGCTCTTGCAACAAGGATTCTGGGTGACACCGTGTGGGTGTCTGGGCAGTACCTCATTTGCTCAAAGTGCATTATCCCTACTGCACTACTCTGTGCATCGGCTCTTCATAGCTTGGGCGATTCCGTTCTACTGTGGCCTCCCAAGGGCTGGCATATTTCCGTGGCAGACGCAGTGTTACTCGATACTCATTCAGGGCGATTTCTATTCTGGTTACATCAAATTGGCAGTAGCAATCCTCATAAGCCCACTGTGGTGGTACGGGCTCAGCTTAGAGCAACAGGGGCTCATCCTGCTTATGCTTCAAGAGTGTTACAGCGCTGATCTTGAGTTCCTGATCTACATTTAAAGACTGTTACCATAGACTGCTATATATCTCCTGGGCGTTGGCCAATCTAGTCTGAGCCTTACCAGTTGCTCCACTTATCCCTCTATGCACTACTGTTTGTAGCTTACACCATCCTCTGTTTATATTACCTGTTCTTACCTATACTAGCCCCTAGGGGCAGTGTTGTTCATTTTTATTTCAATAAACTGTGTTTTACGTTACAACCTGGTCTGAGTGTCAGTAAAACCGTAACAGTACGAAAGGGCCATGACCTCAGATGGGAAGAGTGACGGTAATACACAGAACCTCCACTGGAGGATGGACGTTCACGAGCAACGCTTAGATCAGTTGGCATTGGCCATGCAGACCTTGCTTGAATGTACGGTACATCTTGATAAGCCGAACCAAAATCCGGTGGTCCCCTCAGTTATGACACCGGATAATACTTCTGGTCAATGCTTGGCCCCGCAGAGAAGTCTAACGGCGGCGGCGCCGTTACCAGTAAGATATGATGGTGAACCCACACTGTGCAGGGGTTTCCTTAATCAGCTAGAGATCTTCCTCGAACTTACACCTCATGCCTTTCTGAGTGACCATAGCAAGTTGGGGTTCATGGTATCCCTGTTAACTGGCAAAGCCCTGGCATGGGCAAATCCGTTATGGGAACAGGCTAAACCTTGCACTTTGTGCTTTAAAGAATTTGTTAAACAGTTCCGTAGAGTCTTTGAGGTACCTGGGCGAGCTACGTCCGCGGCCAAAAAACTGTTGTCAATGCAGATGGGTGATCAGACTGCAGCCGAATATGCTATAGAATTTCGGACTCTAGCTGCAGAGGTGGCATGGAATAATGAGGCACTCCTGGCAGCATTTGCCCAAGGGCTTTCGGATGCTATCAAAGATGAAATTGCTGCCAGGGAGGTACCCTCCGATCTGGATGAGTACATCGAATATGTGATACTCATTGATACTCGTATGCGCGAGAGGCGCTTGGCTAAAAGGGCAACTTCCAAAATCCATGAGCATGAGAGATTGTTTAACCCACCCTCTCCTCCCATTCCTCCGGTCCGTGTACCTGATACTGGGGAACCTATGCAGATTGGTTTTACTAGGCTGACTAAGGAGGAGAGGGCGTATCGTAAAAGACAAGGATTATGCCTGTATTGTGGCAAAAGTGGGCATTTGTTGCGCACATGTCCGGTGAGGCCGGGAAATGCACGCACCTAGGGTACCTTGGGGGACAGGCCCTAGGTGGTGTACAGTCGTCCTCAGATCCTTGCTCCTTGAAACCCACTATACCTGTGAGTTTTCTTCTAGGCGAACAAGTTGTGGAAGCACTAGCCCTGGTAGATTCTGGTGCTGCTGGCTATTTCATGGACCAGGCATTTGCTGAAAGACATAATATTTCTCTGTCTGAAAGAGATACTCCGCTAGCCATTGAGGCTATTGATGGCAGACCTCTTGAACCAGCACTCATCACGATGGAGACTACTCTCCTTACTATGACTGTGGGGGCCCTCCACAAGGAGGAAGTTCGTTTTCAGATTATTCGCTCACCCCATCATGCGGTCATTCTGGGGTTCCCTTGGTTGACAGTGCACAATCCCCAGTTTGACTGGCAGACATGTGAAGTCAAAGCATGGTCAGAATACTGCACTAATCACTGTCTATCTCGTCCCGTTAAGATTATGTGTACATCCCCTTCTCTGCCAGCTGAATACAGCAAGTTCAGCGACGTTTTCAGTAAAGGGGAGGCTAACGCTCTGCCGCAGCATCGGCTATGTGACTGCACTATTGATTTGCCCCAGGGAGTGGTTCCACCGAGGGGTAGGACGTACCCATTGTCATGTGATGAGACTAAGGCAATGGAGGAATACATCGAGGATGCTCTCAAACGAGGGATTATTCGCAAATCATCCTCCCCGGCAGGTGCAGGGTTCTTTTTTGTGAAAAAGAAAAATGGCGAGTTGCGACCTTGTATTGATTACCGTGGGCTCAATAAGATCATGTCCAAAAATGCTTACCCCATTCCACTCATCACAGAGTTATTTGATAGGTTGAAAGGTCCTCTATTTTCACAAAACTCGATTTACGAGCTGCCTACAATTTAATAAGAATCAAGGCCGGTGATGAGTGGAAGACAGCCTTCAATGCAAGGTCAGGGCACTACGAATACCTAGTCATTACATTCGGATTATGTAATGCACCTGCCGTATTCCAAGAGTTCATCAACGACATCTTCCGCGATATGTTACAGTCCTGTGTAGTGGTATATCTGGACGATATTTTGATCCACTCAGCTAATTTAACCCAGCATATACAGGATGTTTCTGAGGTATTGCTTCGTTTGTGCAAGAACAAATTGTTCTGTAAACTCGAAAAATGTGAATTTCACTGTTCTCAAGTACCCTTTTTGGGTTTCGTTATTTCAAAAGATGGCATAGCTATGGACCAAGAGAAGTTGGCTGCAGTCCTTAAATGGCCACGACCCAAGGGGTTAAAAGCTATTCAAAGATTCCTGGGCTTTGCCAACTATTACAGAAAATTCATTCAGAACTTTTCTACTATTACTAAACCTCTCTCTGACTTAAAGCATAAGGGCGCAAATCCCTCTCAATGGTCTGAGGCAGCTGAACAGGCCTTCGTGACTCTCAAGCAGGCATTCGCATCTGCCCCTATTCTGTGCCATCCTAATCCTACTCTGCCTTTTACCCTGGAAGTTGATGCCTCTGAGGTTGGGGTAGGGGCAGTTCTCTCCCAACGACCCAGGGAGGGAGGTAACCTGAGACCATGCGGATTTTTTTCCAAAAAACTTTCTAGTGCCCAAAGCCATTATGAAATTGGTGATAGGGAATTGTTGGCTATCATCTTGGCTTTGAAAGAATGGCGACATCTCCTGGAAGGCACTAGGACCCCAGTCTTAATTCTCACTGACCATAAAAATCTAATTTACTTGTCTGAGGCCAAAAGGCTGTCTTCTCGCCAGGCTCGTTGGGCTCTCTTCTTGTCAAGATTTAATTTCATAGTCTCCTACTTGCCGGGGTCCAAAAATATTAGGGCAGATGTGCTTTCCAGACAATTCTGCACAGACATTGAGAGGGATGAAGCGCCAGTGCCTATAATTCAGCCAGATAAGATCCTGGTCGCTATTCGTACCAACATCACTTCACCACTGGGGGAGCAAATCATGGCTTCACAAACACGGGCACCTCCTGAAACCCCAGTTGGCAGACGTTTTGTGGACGAACCGTTTCTCACCCAGTTACTCGAGACCTATCACTCATCTAAGGCAGCCGGGCACATTGGCAGGGATCAGTTGGTTTGGTCATTGGCACGAACATTCTGGTGTCCCTCCCTGAGAGCAGATTGCTTCGCATTTACCGCTGCCTGTGCTACTTGTGCCCGTGCTAAAACTCCCAGACATCTCCCCGTGGGGTTACTCCAGCCAGTACCCAATGGTGACCGTCCCTGGTCCCATATATCTATCAATTTCCTGGGAGAGCTGCCTTTGTCTAAGGGCTACACTTTCATTCTGATGGTGGTAGATAGGTTCTCCAAAATGGCTCATTTCGTGCCCCTCTCTGGTCTCCCGTCGGCCCAGGAATTGGCAGTAATTTTCGCCAGGGAGGTATTCCGCTTGCACGGGGTTCCTAGTGTGATAGTGTCTGATCGGGGAAGCCAGTTTGTGTCTAGATTCTGGAGGGCATTCTGTGGCCAGATGGGCATTCAATTGTCATTTTCCTCTGCCTACCATCCCCGGGCGAATGGGGCCGCTGAACGTGCCAATCAGGGACTTGAGCAGTATTTGCGCTGCTTCGTGACTGATCATCATGATAACTGGTCCGACCTGTTGCCATGGGCGGAGTTCGCCAGGAACTGTGCGGTTAATTCATCGTCTGGGAGTTCTCCGTTCCTGGTTAATTATGGGTTCCAACCCTGCCTACTCCCAGACTCATTTCAGTCCCAACAGATTCCGGCTCTGGATGAGCACATGGAGCAGCTCCGTTCCACTTGGGCACAGGTACAACGGTCCCTCAGTCAGTCCTTCCTGAGACATCAGCGGCATGCTAATCGCAGACGGCTGCCAGCGGTCTCCTACCAGGTTGGGGACAGGGTATGGCTCTCCTCCAGGAATCTTAACCTGCAAGTACCTTCAAACAAACTGGCTCCCCGGTTCATTGGGCCCTTTAAGATCATTTGCAAGGTCAACCCCGTGGCATACGCATTGGAGCTCCCCAGGGCTATGCGTATTCATAATGTGTTTCATGTGTCCCTTCTTAAGCCCTTGGTGTGCAAACGTTATACTACCACTCCGGTGGTTCCTGGGCGCGGTGAATGTACAAGGCCAAGAGGAGTACGAAATTCAGAGCATAATTGACTCCAGGAGAGTTAGAGGCAAGCTGCAATATTTAGTCCACTGGAAAGGTTATGGGCCTGAGGAGCGGTCTTGGGTTGATCATAAGGATCTTCATGCTCCACGACTGATGCGCAACTTTCACTCTAAATATCCCCTTAAACCTAGACCCTCTGGCAGGGGAGGGGGTCTTTGAGAGGGGGGTACTATCACGGTCACCGTGATTCCCTGTCAATCTCTGTATGTATACATTTGAATTGGAGGAGTCTGATTGGCCCGCCCAGGATGTGCCTTTATATGCTGAGGCTTGGGCACTTGTCAATTGCCCTTTCGTGGTGTTATGTTGCTGCGCCTAGTTACTGATCTCCAGTGTCTCCTGTGTACCGACCCGGCTAGTCTGACTCTCCTCCTGTTCCTGCTTCGTGATCTGACCCGGCTCTGGCTGACGACCCTGCACCGTGATCTGACCCGGCTCTGGCTGACTACCCTGCACCGTGATCTGACCCTGCTCTGGCTGACGACCCTGCTCCGTGATCTGACCCGGCTCTGGCTGACGACCCTGCACCGTGATCCGACCCTGCACTGGCTGACGACCCCGCTCCGTGATCCGAACCGGTTCTGGCTCCTGATCCTGCTCCGTGATTGTTCCTCTCTCCGGTGGTGTTCCTGCGACTCAGTCATCCGGTTCCGGCTACTGCTCCTGTCCGGTTGCTGCTCCTGTGTACTCCGGTCGCACTGGCGACATTCTGACTGTTCTCAGTTTCCTTGCTCATTATGCTGTAGCCAAGGTTGCCTGCCTTGTACTCGTTGAGCATCGCTCATTTCAAATGTACCAGATAAACCCTTTCACTGCCGGTAGCCTCCGATTACGTGCCATTTTGATATATTGCCAAGCTCCGGTGATTCTCTGAGCCTTTACACTTTTGAGCCTCCGCTTTACGCTATATCAATCCTTGCAGAGCTCTGCTTGTTCGATGCCCGGTGAGCATCGTGGTCATGCTGGTTGACACTGGTAATCCATTCGCTCTTGCAACAAGGATTCTGGGTGACACCGTGTGGGTGTCTGGGCAGTACCTCATTTGCTCAAAGTGCATTATCCCTACTGCACTACTCTGTGCATCGGCTCTTCATAGCTTGGGCGATTCCGTTCTACTGTGGCCTCCCAAGGGCTGGCATATTTCCGTGGCAGACGCAGGGTTACTCGATACTCATTCAGGGTGATTTCTATTCTGGTTACATCAAATTGGCAGTAGCAATCCTCATAAGCCCACTGTGGTGGTACGGGCTCAGCTTAGAGCAACAGGGGCTCATCCTGCTTATGCTTCAATAGTGTTACAGCGCTGATCCTGAGTTCCTGATCTACATTTAAAGACTGTTACCATAGACTGCTATATATCTCCTGGGCGTTGGCCAATCTAGTCTGAGCCTTACCAGTTGCTCCACTTATCCCTCTATGCACTACTGTTTGTAGCTTACCCCATCCTCTGTTTATATTACCTGTTCTTACCTATACTTGCCCCTAGGGGCAGTGTTGTTCATTTTTATTTCAATAAACTGTGTTTTACGTTACAACCTGGTCTGAGTGTCAGTAAAACCATAACAAATACATACTATGGGAGATACATCTGTTTCCTTAATAGGATGGGAGAGCAAGGAGTGGGAGATTTATCCCTCACATTCACTGATGGGAGAGGTAATGGAGGACATTCAAATCATATTACACAGCCCCAGATGAACTATATACTTTAGTGGTACCACAAATATTTCTTCTACTCTTTTATGTATATGTGTGAGTTTGTGGGATAATAGGGTTGCTATCTCTATGTGTTTTCATTAAACATTTTTTATGCTACTTGCTGATGAATGCTTGCTACATTTTATATATGAATTTATAGTGTTTTTATTTTATTAGGTTATTAGCACTCTCCCTTTTTTGTTTTTTTGTGCAATATTTTTTGGACTTACACACCAGGGGTTGCCCGTTTAGGTAGTTTATTCACTTTTTGATCCGAACCAATGAGTGCTGTTTATCCTCCATTTTTTCTTTATATTTTTGATGGGTTTATTATATCCCCTAATAATGAAGAGAACATCCACTTTGTATATGAATATCTCTAGATTATCCTAAGTCAAAAATATAGAGAGGTTATTATTCTCATTCATTCCCTTGGGGAAAATATAATCCAGTAGAAAGATCCATCTATACTCCTTCTGTAAAAGCAATTTGTTCAAATCACCTTTTCTGATCCCCATCTTAATTTCTTCTAGACTCCAACATATCAAACCCCTGGGGTTTCGAATTATGGTATTCTAAGAAGTGTTTGGCCACAGTTGTTAATTGTTGTGATTTATCTCTATTATGTTTGGGCACATTTTTGAATTTGCGTGCTCTCCCAATCGTATGCATAGTTTACGTGCTGTTTGGCCAATATACAGAAGGTGGCATGGGCATTGTAAACAGTATACCACCTGTTTTGTCTGACAGGTAATAAAAGAGTTACAATTATGCCACCGACCATATTTTTCTTGTTCCTTTGGTGTTTTTCATGTAGATACAATTTTTACAATGCCCACAAGGGAAAGATCCTCTAGGTTATGGTTTGTATCTGGTTTTAGTAGAATCTGTGTAGTGACTGTAAGAAATTAGGTCTCCCAAATTCCTATTCCTCCTGTAACAAAAACTTTATCTTTCTCCCAGTACCTCCTTTAGAATAGGATCTGTTAATAGGATATACCAATTTTCCTCTACAATTTGCTTGATATATCCTGTATCAGAACCGAAAGTTGTAATGTATCGGATAACAGAATCATTTGTTTTTTTAATTTTAGGAATCAGTAGTGTGTTCCTATCAGTCCTATTTTAGGCCTTTCTAATTGTAGTTGAGGAAAAACCCCTTCTCAAGAGTCTCTCTCTCAATTGCTTTGCTTGTTCTTTAAACAATAATAGATCAGAACAATTTCTACACATTCTCAAAAATTCTCCCACTGGTAAGTTGTTTTTTGTATTGGGTGGATGTGTACTTGCTGCATGTAACAAACTGTTTCTAGATGTGGATTTTCGATAAAGATCTGTAATGATGTTACCACCTTCACTAAGTTTGATCTTAATATCTAAAAATGGTATCTCATCTTTTTCAATCTGATGTGTCAATTTCAAATTGAGAACATTTTTATTCAATTCACCTATAAATTCAACAAGCAATGTCTCATCTCCCTCCCACAAAAGAAATACATTGATAAATCTTATCCACATTAAAACATGATCTGTATATTTAGACATCTTCTCCGTAAACACGTCTAGATATAACACATATAACACAGCCTAGATATAAATTGGCAGTGATATCTAGGGCTTTAGTCAGTTTTGGATAAGTTTATGGTATCAGAGATAGGAGTTCTCTGCCGTGCTGGTGTCTTCTCCCTCCTCGTGCATAATGTAGCAAATGGGTCTTGCAAATAATGTATCTTCTTTTCCTTTTAATCTGTGCACAGGTACTTTATATTTTTCTTTTACAGTTAATTTACATTGAAGAGTGTTGGGGTGATTCCGCTCTCATCTTAGGCAGTAAATTAAGGGTCAAATTTTGACCTCTATATTATAGTTAGTTTATTGAAATTGTTGCTTGTAGAATAGTTATATACACAAATTTTGATGGTTATAGGTGTTGCCAAGATTCAGCTCCTCTTAATTCAGCAGTAAAGGGGTTAATTTTAACAATTTCCCCCGTTCTGAAGATACAGTTGTAGAGCTTCAGATATTAACATCGAAGAGAGGAGACAATAAGGTTTTTTGTATGGTGTGATTCACATGAATGCATGAAAATATTATTTAGGTTATATAATATCAAGCTATTTAGATTTAGTTAGTACACTTTATTATATTGTGGTGGTAGGATAAGAGTATCAGGTGTCACTATTTTGAGATGCACTTGATGGATATATTTGATTTTTATGCTTATACCTTGGGGATTACAAGGATTTGAATTTCTGTACACGTTGAAATATAAAGATGTCACGGTTTTGTAAGAACACTCAGGCAATTAGGTAAGGTTAAAATCAGCTTTATTGAAGAATAGTAACAAGAGCAATCACCTTACACAGGTACAGATGACGTTAGTACCGTGGTACTCCCCAAATAAGACGCAGGTCAGGATGGACAGAAATATCAGTAGGCAATAATATACATTAGGACTATTCTGGCTTGATCCGTCGACAGGTCACTGGAACAAGGTAAACCACAACAGCACCACACCGCGGAAAGGCCCTACTATAGCGGTGGGTAACTGCAGGGCAATTCCCTAGAAGACTAGGGATAGCGGATGCAACGTAGAATGATCACTGGAAAGTGACAGGGTCCCTAGTAGGGTAGGGATAGTGGAGGCAAACCAGATATGACACTGGCAAGTGACCAAGTCCTTAGAATTCTAGGGGTAGCGGAGGCAACACAGATAGGACACTGGCAAGTGACCAAGTCCCTAGAACGCTAGGGATAGCGGAGGCAGCACAATGGATACTGGCAAGCGACTGGAGCTACTCACAACCCATCTCCCAGATGACCTCGGGAGTGACAGGCCAAGCAGGCGCTTTAGCGGTATTACTGCAAGTGAGAGTAGGCAGAATGGAGCACAGGGTACGCACCTTGATGAGTCTGAAGCCAGAACTGCCAAATCGGTACACACAGAGGTAGTAGCCAGTCCTAGTCAGTAACTGAATCGGATACTCAGTCAAGCCAGGTCGGTACATACAGAGGTAGTCAGCCAGTCCTAGTCAGTAACTGAATCGGATACTCAGTCAAGCCAGGTCGGTACACACAGAGGTAGTCAGCCAGTTCTAGTCAGCAACGGAATCGGATATTCAGCCAAAGCCAGGTCAGTACACACGGAGGTAGTCAGCCAGTCCTAGTCAGCAACGGAATCGGATACTCAGCCAAAGCCAGCTCGGTACAGACAGAGGTAGTCAGCCAGTCCTAGTCAGCAACAGAAGCGAAACACAGGAGCGACAGGCACATAGTCAGGTGAGCCGGGTCATACTGTCATTGTTTGTTTTGACTCTCAGACACAGAGTAAGATAAAAATCAAACTTTATTGAAAAGTTTAATGGGAACCCTCACGGGTCCTGAACATACACATATATCACATGTACATAATGGATTCAAACAGTAGTATTTGCAAGATACAGTATGGTAGGCTCTACCGGCCTTGCCAATATACCAGGCAAGGCAGCCTGGAGGGTTACACGACAATCTGAATATGGCTCTACCGGCCCTGCCAATATACCAGGCAAGGCAGCCTGAAAGATGGCACAGTGAAATGGAGACAGGCTCTACCGGCTTTGCCAATATACCGGGCAAGGCAGCCTGTTGGGTAACAATCAATCTGAATATGGCTCTACCGGCCTTGCCAATATACTGGGCAAGGCAGCCTGGAGGGTAACAATCAATCTGAATATGGCTCTACCGGCCTTGCCAATATACCGGGCAAGGCAGCCAGGAGGACAGGAAGACAGCTCCACAAATGCTGAATAGATGGAACAGTGGAGCAAACCAGTATCGCCACCAGGGAAACCAAACCGGTTTGACAATGGAGACAGCAGCAACCAGTGAATGAAGGGTAACAGTACCGTGTACTGGACAACAGTAAGCAAACCGGTTCTATATAGATGGATCAGCAACCGGAAATATGGAGTAAACCAGTATCGTGTATAGGACAACAATAGCGTCTAACCAGTTCTATACAGCGAATCAGCAACCGGTAAATGTGGAGTGAACCAGTACCACGTACTGGAAGACAGGAACGCCCAACCGGTTCTATAAGCGGAATCAGCAACCGGTTAATGTGGAGTAAATCGGTATGGTGTAATGGACAACAACAGCATCTAGCCGGTTCTATACTAGCGAATCAGCAACCGGTGAATGTGGAGTAAACCAGTACCACGTACTGGAAGACAGGGACGCCCAACCGGTTCTATAAGCGGAATCAGCAACCGGTTAATGTGGAGTAAATCGGTATGGTGTAATGGACAACAACAGCATCTAGCCGGTTCTATACTAGCGAATCAGCAACCGGTTAATGTGGAGTAAACCAATACCGCGTACTGGACTACAGGGACGCCCAACCGGTTCTATACAACGAGATTAGCAACCGGTGAATGTGGAGTCAGCCAGTCTCATGAATAGGACAACAGGAATGCCCAACCGGTTCTATAAGCGGAATCAGCAACCGGTTAATGTGGAGTAAACCAATACCGTGTACTGGACTACAGGGACGCCCAACCGGTTCTATACAACGAGATTAGCAACCGGTGAATGTGGAGTCAGCCAGTCTCATGAATAGGACAACAGGAATGCCCAACCGGTTCTATAAGCGGAATCAGCAACCGGTTAATGTGGATAAACCAGTATCGTGTATTGGACAACAATAGCGTCTAACCGGCTCTATACTAGCGAATCAGCAACCGGTGAATGTGGAGTAAACCAGTACCACATACTGGAAGACAGTGAAGCCCAACCGGTTCTATACAACAGAATCAGCAACCGGTGAATGTGGAGCAAACCAGTGATCAGAATGTCGCCCAGGCGAGCCAGTAGCCAGATGATGAAGTGAGGATACAGCACAGGAACAGCAGACAAACCAGAAAGACCACTGGAACGACAGGACTGCCAGCCAGGTCAGGAACGGAGCAGGAAAAACGGCAACATGGGATCAGGAACGGAAGCAGGAACAGCAGCCCAACCTGATCTGGAATGAAGGCAGGAACCACGCAGGAGAGGTACTGACTACTGGAGGACGCTGACACTGGTAGCAAAGAGAAACAGGCCCAAGGAACAGGTACAGGAACAGGCAGGTGACTGCTGACATAGAGACACCACGAAAGGGCAACCAAAGGGTGCCTCAGCCCAGTCTATATAGGCAATACTGGATGGGAAAAAGACAGGCGGCCAATGGAGAGTACACACACCTGACTGACAGCAGAAGTCAGCAATCACGGGCACCATGATAGATACACAGAGCAGGAACAAGCAGCAACTCAAACGCTAGGTACAGGTACACCACAAAAGGGTGCTGAAAGGATGACAGGAGAGAGTTTAAAAAGGCTAACCCTGGGTAGAGCCAGAGCCCAATTGCTTATGCAACTGTGCAAGGGAAAACCAGTAAGGAAACATGTCGCCCTGCTGAAGAATCACAGGCACCGTGATAAAAGACTCATTTGAATTAATGAAAGAAGGGTTTAGGAGACTTTGAAACCCTCTGGCATTGATATTTAGGATTGTAGCACGATTCCAATATCTAGGTGGCATTGTAGATACAAACTTACTGTTAGGTGAGTAAGATAAGGGATACTCACTATTCGGATGCAGGAACCCAGAAGCAGGATAGTCGCTCTTACTGGAACAGCACACTGGGAGAGGGTCTGGAGAGAGACCACAGACCCCTCCCTAGTGTGAACTGCAAGCACGGGCAACGGAGTCCAGGATTCAAGCCAAGGGTCTGAGAGCCAGAGGTCAGCGGAGTCCAGGAGTCAAGCCAAGGGTCTAAGAGCCAGAGGTCAGTGGAGTCCAGGAGTCAAGCCAAGGGTCTAGGAGCCAGAGGTCAGCGGAGTCCAGGAGTCAAGCCAAGGGTCTAGGAGCCAGAGGTCAGCGGAGTCCAGGAGTGAAGCCAAGGGTCAAGGAGCCAAAGGTCAGTGGAGTCCAGGAGTCAAGCCAAGGGTCAAGGAGCCAGGAAGCAGAGAACAGACTGAGGTAAGTAACTAAGCACTGGGAGCTTCAGTAACACTGAGCACCATGTACATGGGGCTCAGTGTTTATATAGGCTGTGGGCATGCTGTAGCTGGGGAGGGGCGGAGCCGAGCGCCGCGTTGCCATAGCGACGCCCGGGAAATCCCAGTCCCTTGTCCATGACGCGCACACAAAGAAGGGCGGGTGTGTGCGCGTCTGCCAGGGTTGCCTGCTGGGTTTGAGCGGGCACCGGTCCTCAGGGAGCCAGAGAGGACTCGGCGTGGCGGCCGCCGCGGCTTCCCAGCAGGGGACAGGAGCCGAGTGCCGATGCGGGTCAGGACACTGCGGGAGGTAAGACCGGGCCGCCGACGGGCGGCCTGACACTTACTGCTGGATTTGATAGTGGCTTCGTCTTCGTGCATGATCTACTAGGAATATTTTTTCCTTACTCTGTTTTTATTAATGTAGGAAGGAGAACTATATAGAATATAGTATTTTGTACCAGAGTAAAGATCGATATGGCTTGTGGGAATTATTGAAGTCATATATAGGAGAATGATTTTTGACAAAGTGGACACAGTGTCAGGGACATTAGACTGACTGTACTGATGGGACAATTTTACACTCAGAGGGACAGAAAATGAAGGGAGGTAAACTTAATGCTACAATTTGAGTTTTACGACAGTCCCTCTGGGATCATAAATACCTGGACTACTCAGAAGAAGAATGCTATTTAAATCACATCCTCTACCATTGACTGATCAAAGAATCAGTATCTGGACTAATGTTCTTATCTGATTTCCATTATAAACAATGCAATGTGTACTTGTATTTAAGAGAGAAGTTTTCATATTTATCTGAATAACATGCCTGAGGAAGATACCTAAGGAGTCTTGAAAGCTTGCATTTTAAATCTGTTTAGTTAGCCAATAAAAGTATCAACTTTACTAAATGTTTGCCTCATATATAGGAGAATGACATGCATTTAGCAAATAGTCCAGAAAGCAAGTTACTGGTTATCAAGAGAGGGGTTGACTCAGAGGATTAGCAGTAACTTAACCGATTAGGTCCCAGGAGGATTCACAAAGATTTTTATATATATATATATGTGTGAATTGATACATTTTTTTAATTGAAACAAATAAAAGTATAAGTTTTAAAAATATTTTCACCAACGATTACATATTGACCCAGAGGGCTTGATTTTAATGTCATAGTTGCCCCATAAATATCTACTTTTCTTTTAGAAGGTTGAGAATTTACTTCTCATTATCTTCTCTTTTTTGTTTGTGTTTAGTCACCACTTAAATTGCCCTGCTGTTGGCATATTCAAGTGATGTGGGAGATAGGCACAGGAAACAGGTTTGCTGTCAGGCATATTTGCTGTGGAGTATAGAAGTGGGATTGAACTCATAGTGTGTGGGTACAATGAGACAGTTTTGCCACAGTTTCAATTCAAGGGCTAGTAAAGGTAAAACATATGTGGGGCCTTTACTTTGGTATATAATTTCTGTCTCTGTCCCCTGCTCATATCAAGCGAGAGAAAGAAGAAGGGAAGCAACCTATGAATCTACCCAGGTATTGGAAAGGGGAACTCTATTTCAGTCCAAAGTCATGTTTTCACTAAACTAAAAGGTTTTTAGCTCTACTGAAGACTCTAATGCAGGTCAAAATAGGAACAATAGGTAGAAACTCTCCATTGCTGTCTATGGTGAATTTTCGCTATTTATCACTTATCTTAAACAATGTAGATGAGTTGGCAGTGTTGCAGGAAATGTATTGTGAACTGAAAGGAAATGTCCTTTGGTCAAAGCCATGTTTTTCTTAAATACAGTGTGTGTATATATATATATATATATATATATATATATATATATATATATATATATATATATATATATGTATATATATATATAGCCATATTTATCAAGGTAAAACTGGAACAATGCTGGGACAAAGTGTTAAATGAGGAGCAATCACCATAGAAAACAATGGATCATTTTATATTTCTCCCATTTTAGTACTTTTTAACAGATTTGATCCAGTTTACCTTTAAGAAAGTAGCCTTGATTTACAAGTATAAATTTTGATGTAATTGCAGAAAAGGTATTATGAAGTCAGAGTCATGTTGTTACTTGAATTACTAGAGTGCAATATATTACAAGCTTGTAAGTTAAATTTCTAATCTACTATGAAGTGTTTAGCTCCATTTACTTTAATGGTACACAACACTCATACAATAGTTTAATTATTCACAATAAAATGTATTCAGCACAAGTAGTTTGATTCGTGTGTTTCTATTCTTATAACATATATGGAGCACACAATTGTATATAACTGTCTTTTCACATATTTTTTAACCAACAAATCCTTTGTGCCACAGTGGTATAGTCTAAAGTGTAGAGCCATATCGCCAAGTGGAAGAGTAACCAAGAAGCCAAAGTCAGGGCAGGCTGCAAACAGCAGAACAATAAAACAAACCTGAGTTGGGGCAAGCCAGGATCAATCACACCAGAGCTCAACAAGACTAGCCAGAGGTCAAACTAGGAGAACACAGAAGAATTGCAGGAACACAATAGTGTAGCTGGATTAACCAAGACAACTATGCAGGGAAGAACAGGAGAAGCAAAGCAAAGCAGGCAGAGAACCATGCTTTCACCTAGTGTGCAGAGCAGGGGGAGTAACTAATAGTCAGTGGAGTAAGTACTCAAGAATGCAGTGTACAGGGACACATCAGTATGTTTTCTCAAGACTATGTTGCAGTGAGTATGTTTGCAAGTAACAGCTGGAGGCCCTCAGAATGCTTACTCCTGGTATAATCTTATAGGGCCTTAAGGAAAAAGTAAGAGGGTCAGATTAGTTGCACCATATGGAACAAATAGAACTTGAAAAAATTCCCTTTGGTTTAAACTGTGATTTCTTAAAATAAAACAAAAAAAATCCTTGCTTACAAACTGAAACATGCAGATATCTTGAGCCACAGATTACTATGGGGTGTGGGTGGAGTTTGAAGTCCAGTTGTCCTGCCAGCAAGAGCCATGTCCATCTCTGTTGACATGACATCCAGGACTGATTGAATATATATATATGTTTTTCTGATTGAATATATATTATCTTGTGAACAATGAAACAAGGGAAAGGAGGGATTCTTAGCTTCCTACCACTATAGAAGATAAAATTGTGACCCCCATATTTATTTAAAATAACCCAAGGAAAGAATTCTTCTCTGTTACAGAGAAAATAAAATAGCACATTTTGGTGCAAGGGAGTCAAGAAAGACTTACCCTGGCTACTTTTAATTCCCTCCCTTTTATAAATTTTCATTATTTTAATACATCTTGATGATGGCAGCAGTGACCTCCAAAACTGGTTATTATTACAATAGTAGTCAAGTGTGGTATCATTTATTTTTCAGTCCCAGTCTGTAGAGGTAGCAATGTAATTATCCCCTAGAGGAAAATGTATTTGAAACAGTCATTGTGAATAATCTACCATTGGTTTAGCAGGAATACCCTAAAATCTGACCTATTATTGTGTCACAATCACTTAATTTAATAATGAATACTCTAAAACATGGATGGGCAACCAACAAGCTTACAATCTTCTGAACTATAACTCCCAGGTTGCCCACTACTGTTACAGCAACCTTTAAAGTAGTGAATCTTATGTCCCAAGCCCCAACCAATATAGACATATGGTACTCCACAGTCCAAGGAAGGATATGCTAAACAATGTAAAATCAAGAAATGCACAGATGTACTATAAGGGCAGTCCTGCTCTAAACTATAGAAATAAAATTACTTTACCAATAGTTCCATAATTGTAACATACAGTACAATTTTCTACACCAAAAATTCAATTTTAGAAACTACCTGCCCAAAGTCTGCAATACAGAGGCTCGTATGATAATTTTAATATTTTAGTTTTCTGACAAAAAACTTTTATTTAAAAAAAAAAGAGATAATAATTTCCACTGTTAACTGTTTTTCTTTGTGTATGTTTTCAGGACATTAACAACGAAAGGTCCCCAGGAGCCAGGTACTAACCACATAAATCATGTATCATAATTGTTAATGAAACACTGATGTAAAACACTACGTTTCTGTTTTATGAAAGTGTCTGCTGTTACATTTACCAGTATTATACACATAAATACATTTCTATGTCATCAGAAAATTAGACATTTGAAACTCCGTGTGCTGTTTCTCAGAATTTCAGGGAAGCAATTTTCTTTTAAAAGCCTTGATGCTGATGTACTAAGAGGAAATTAAGCAAATCTGGAGCAAATCAACTGAACCAGAGGGAATAGCTAAAAAAACATAAAAAATAATTAGATCAATAATAATTTGGTTGAATGTTACTTCACAGTAAATACATTGATTACATATATTTTACACATAATTGTGTAATAATATAACATTTTATTTCAATAATTACAAAAGATTATTAAAACTGTAACATTTTGCAATGTTAAAACTTTAGTGGATACTAAAACACAACACATTAGTATATCCTGCATGTATGACAAAAGCATATACTAGGATATATTTCAAATTGAAATACTGATAAATAAATGACAATATAAAAATGTTTAAATTCCAGCAATTCAATGTCCAGTCTCTACACATTTATATATATATATATATATATATATATATATATATATATATATATATATATATATATTAAACAAACAAAACACAAAATTAGGGAGAGCATCGTCTATTCACGTACCAATAAAAATTTATTAAAATATAAAAACATACCACAATATAAATGAGGTCAATAGTACAAAAGCGCTATATAATCATATATTCATATAAAATATAGACAATGCTCTGGAGCTCTACATATCAATATAATATCTAAAGATATTATAAGTTCCCAAAACTGGATATACTCTATAGCCGATGAAACAGAGAATATCACATTCAGATGATGCAGTACAGAAAATCTTCACACTCTGGGGGCGTGGCCGGACCAGCGAGGAGATGGCTGCTTGAAGCGAGAGCTCTGGCAAACAAATGAGATTTTTTAGCATTTTAAGGTGAGGGATCTACTTTTATTTAATACCTACTGGTTTCTCTTATTAAGGGGAAACATGAAACAACGAAGAAAGTCCTCTTATAAAGTGAACACTACCTTAAAAAATGACTTTCCTTCGTCCTCGGATACCACAACACTGGAGGTCCCACCCACATCCTACCCTGTAGAAGACGGCTCATGGCGGGAACCAGAAGCCATATTAGATCCAGTCATCACAGACGCTACACCCATGGCGGAGGCTACGCAGTCACCTACACCACCAGTTATGTTGGACAGTGAGGAAGAGGCTCCGATCACCAGATCGGACTTGAAAGATCTCGTTACTTCCATTAAAGAGGACTTTCGTGGATTTATGGAAGAGTTCAAAGCCACGATGAGAGAGGAGGTGGCGACTGTTAGATCAGATCTTGTGGACCTGGAACAACGAGTGATCAAGATGGAGGAAAATTTCGCTATCCTACATACCCAAGTGAAAACTTTGGAAGCGGTGGTTCATCAACAAAAAGACCACATTAACCACTTAACGTCGAGAATCAATGACCTTGATAACAGGGGGAGAAAATGTAATCTTCGCATAAAAAACCTACCTGAAACAGTTCTACCTCAGGACTTGAAACCTACACTGCAAGCCTTCTTTAAATCTCTGTTAGGAGAGAGCCAAGCTGCTCCGGTGTATATGGAAAGAGTACATCGTGCCCTGAAGCCCAAGGAGAACAACCACCCTAGGGACGTTATTATTTGTTTTCTGCAGTTTGAAGTTAAAGACCTCATACTTAAGAAGTGCAGAGAGTCCGTAAATCTTCAATGTGGAGGAGCAGAAATTTCAGTTTATAACGATATTTCACCCTACACACTTCAACAACGGTGTGACATTAAACCTTTGACGGATCACCTGAGATCCCTGCAAATCAAATACAGGTGGGGGGTCCCGCTTGCGCTACATGCCTCGTTGAATGACAAGAAGGCCTCACTATACAGTCCTGACGACATACACACATTTTGCTCCACATTGGGCATCTCTATGCCACAACTTCCAGTGCAGCATGGCACACCACCACCAAGTAAGACTCACCGGAGGTTGGAGTGGTCACCGGGCTCCCCAGCGCAGAAGCCGAAACACAGCAAATTGGACGCTTTCCAACCACTGAACACCCCAGGAACCGGGATTACTGCCTGGACATAACTTTATTCCTGTACGCTGATATTTGTGTTGTTTGTTCCTCTGGGACATAGTCGGCCTCCGGCCTGAAGTTCCTGACCCCAACTAAGGGATTAATGATCCTAAGTGGTTCAGTTCGGACAGTTCGGACTGTTTTGTTAGTTATCCCTCCATTATAGTGGAGGTATTATCTGGTTACTTAAAGCTCACAGGCTGGTAAGATTTTTTAAGAAAAGCGTTAATTGTTCGGAAGGTTCTGTTTTATTACTATAAACATACATTTTATACTGTACTATTTAAATGTTGGTTTATTTAGTGAAATGGTTTATTGTATACAATACCTCTTCCTTCTCACTTTTGTTATACAATTTTTTTTTTTCTCTCTCTCTCCTCTCTCTCATTCTTCACGGAGCGGGGTGCCCTTTTCGCACGGCATGCCCGCTCTCACACTCAGTCCCACACGGACCAATGGAATGTCTTCCAGCTCCTGTAATTAGATTCCTATGGCACTGACAATAGGCCTTGGAGAGATTTCAGCTATATACGGGGCTACCAGATCGATGTTCCAGTGTATTGTGTGGACCTTAGTGAAATGCTATTTTGTTTCTTTTGAACAGTTTGCTCTCACTGTGCCAAGGGCTCTAAGAAAAGGTAAAGGAAGGGTAGGAGTAGAAGGTGGATGGAAAATAGAGAGAAGGAGAGGAGGGAAGGCGAAGGGGGTGACAATGTGAGACAGGGTAAAGTGGGGGAACAAGGAGGAGGGTGGACGGATTGGAGAGGTGGGAAAGGTATGTGGGGAATGAGAGGTAAGAGGGAGGTGAGGGAGGGGGTGAGGAGAGGGGAGACGTGAGGACGGAATCGGGATTTTTAGAAAAGTGAATTGTGAGGGGGTGAGAGAGAGGGGGGTAGTACATTTTAGTGTTTTTTTTTAATTTTTTTTTTATTTTATCAGTTTCACTCTGGTGAATATAGATTTGGGATTATTGCTGGCTATAGGGCTACCCACAGCTGTATGCAGTTTCTATATCCATCCAACTCCCACAATGTCTTGTGCCCTATTGCTAAATGTATGCCAGTGAACCATTGGGTCCTCTAGTTGTCTTGCGTAATCCCTGCATAGGTCTCACAAATATGATAAAGTTTAATGTATTGCTTGCAATTTCATGACCTGTTTGTGGCCCACCTTTTCCTCTTTCTTTATGCTTGCACTCCTACTATTTGTCTAAATCAGGTAGGAGAATACTCCCTCCCAACCCACCCACATCCATCTACAGCTGTATACCAGCATCATTTTTTAGCTTTATTCCTTTTTTTTTCCATTCTCATGTTTGCCGACCTCTAGATTCATGTCCCCTTGCACAACACTGCCTACAATGTCTTCTCTTCACCCTCATGACTTTGTCATCCAGATCCTGTTTTTAACTTTTTCTTGTGTTTTTCTTATTGTACCTTTGGATCACTTTTCTAGGGACATTACCCGGATGCTCCTTTCCTTCCTTCCTACACCTCCTTCCTGGCCTTTCCCCGGGGACACTGTGCACAGCTTCTCAAATATGCGCCTATAGATCATCATGTATACTCTGAAAATGCTATCACTGAATGCTAAGGGCCTCAATACACCAGAAAAGAGGTCGCACTTGTTTAAAGATTGCAATCAGCTCCATCCAGATATTGTGTTTCTTCAGGAAACACATTTTAAACAGTCCTTCCACCCTCAATTATGTTCAAGACACTATCCGACCTCATATTTCGCATCCACGCCAGAAAAGAAGAGAGGGGTGGGTACTTTATTCAGTGCTAAACTCCCCTGGACCCTTTTAGACAAGCTCACTGATGCTGACTGCAGATTTCTACTGCTTAAGGGCCTGATACACAATAATAAATACACGTTAGTTAACATTTACGGTCCAAACGAGGTGCAGATCACGTTCCTTTTGAAGGTTCTAGATATCGTGGAAACATGGGCTGAAGGCAATATAATATGGCGTGGGGACTTCAACTTAGCTCTGTCGCCAGACATTGATACCTCCTCTGGGCATTCTCCTTTCAGGATCTCCCATTTATCTAGACTGAAAAGACGTTTCATGACGAACCTCCTCATTGACCCCTGGAGGTTGTTACACCCCACTGACCGTGACTACACATTCTTCTCCAATCCACATTCGTCATACAGCAGGATAGACTATATACTAACCTCCCAATACCTTCTACACTTTATAACTTCGGAGGACATCCACACGATTTCATGGTCTGATCATTCTGCGATTTCTATAACGCTTTCCTTCCCGGATTCCTTACCCTCTTCTAAGGCTTGGCGGTTAAATGAGAGTTTACTTAAACGTAAAGACACAATACTGACTATTAAGAGAGCTATTGAGGAGTACTTTTGTATTAATGTAAATGGGGTGGTCCCTGGTCCTATAGTCTGGGAGGCGCACAAAAGTGTATTGAGGGGTCTGTTGATTAAAATTGGTGCTTACAAAAAAGGGAGAGAGCTCGATCCCTTAATAGACTTCTGACCAGATTGCAGACATTAGAAACATTACATAAATCGAAGGTTTTGACCTCTGTAGGAGAGGATATTATCAAACTCCGTCTAGATATTAACACTCGCCTTCGAGAATCCTTCCACAAGTCCTACATGTGGTACAAGTATCACAAATACCTGGAAGCTGATAAATGTGGCAAGTCATTGGCCATATTCATTAAGAAAAGACATAGGATAACACATGTTTCACGTATTCAAGACACCCATGGCAACCATGTATCCTCTTACCCACAGATTGCTGAGTCCATCAGGAGATATTATGAAGCTCTATATAATCTTTCAGAATCTTGTGATAAAAGACAACCGTCTATTCTCGATATAAATAGATACCTTCAGTCAGTGACCCTGCCCAAATTGTCACCGGAGACTAGTGAACTCCTTGAATAGCCCTTCCTCATGGACGAGGTGGTTGGAGCTATTAGGCGCCTCCCTATGGGGAAAAGCCCAGGTCCGGATGGACTATCGGCACTTTATTATAGAACTTTCTGCGAACCACTTGCTTCTCATTTGACTGATGCCTTCAATGCTCTTAGGGAGGGTCATCCTTTTCCAAAACAAGCATTGGAGGCCCATGTAATAGTTCTTCCGAAACCCAATAAAGATGCGTCACTTTGTTGTAACTATCGCCCAATATCCCCTCTAAACCTCGATGTGAAGCTTTTCGCCAAGCTTATAGCTAATAGGATACGTCCGTATCTACACCTTCTTTTACACCCGAACCAGGGGGGATTTGTTCCCAAGAGACAAGCTAGTCACAACACGACAGCAGTCATCTCACTGATGCATTATGCTTTACAAAATAAACTTCCGTCTATTCTACTAAGCACAGATGCGGAAAAAGCCTTTGATAGGGTTAATTGGGAATATCTTAGGGCAGTTCTCTTTAATGCGGGGTTTGGTCCATCTTTCATTGGTTGTGTCCTGAGCTTATATGCCTCCCCCACCGCCAGGATAGTGGTCAATGGAACCCACTCTAATTTGTTCTCCATCAAAAATGGCACTAGACAGGGCTGCCCTCTGTTGCCAATTAATTTGTTTTTGGAACCACTACCACAACACATATGGGAGGATACCTCTATTCAAGGCTTACGAATAGGACAGAATGAACACAAGGTTATGGCTTTTGCTGATGACGTTCTCTTCACCATTGTCAATCCGTACTTATCCCTACCACGAGTTCTATCCCAACTGGATTCCTATTCATTGGTATCGGGAGCCCAAATTAATCTGGAGAAATCGGAGATACTGAATCTTAACCTTCCCTCTAGAGAAGTAGACAGATTGAAATCTTCATTCCCCTTCAAATGGGCTTCTTCCTACATAACATACCTGGGTGTTCGATTGTCACCTCAGATTTTTGCACTCCCCCTTTTAAACTTGTCACCGTTACTGACAGATGTTAAATCTGAAATGGATCGTTGGCAACATATTGTTCACTCTTGGTCCGGCAGGATCAACGTAGTCAAGATGGTGATCCTCTTATATATTTTTAATACCTTACCTCTGCATTTCCCGATGATCCTACTTAATAAACTCAAGTCAGAAATTGTTGCTTTTGTGTGGAATAAGCAAAGATCCAGGATTCGCCACTCCATTCTCACTAGGTCAATATCTACAGGAGGACTGGTTCTTCCTGACTTCCACAGATATTATCAAGCCTCAGCCTTGTCTAGGTTATTTGATTTTTCAGAAAGCACTAGGAAGTGGTGGATACAAACTATTGATAAAGATATGGAGAGATTAGATCCAACTCAACTTCTTTGGATTGGCAAATCTAGGATTCCCACACAATTCCTAGATCACCCTGTTATGGGTCATATTCTTAATACTTGGTATGAATTTAATACTCAACATCGGTTTTCTCCTTTCCCGTCACCAATGACGTCGATAGTAGGAAACCCAGACTTCCCAGCAGGCCTACTACCCACACCTTTCTTGTCGTGGAGAAGTAAGGGATGTGCGACTTTGGGAGCTCTAGGTCTTTTGCCTCAACCTCTCTCTCTGGAGGGTTGACGAGTGGCGTTGGGATGTGACATAATCCGATGGTGGGAACTCTTTCAGGTGTGAACTTGGGTAAAAAGAATAACAGCGGATGCAACTGGTACAAGGGATCTTACGCCTCTGGAGAAAGAAATTGACTCACCCAGACTAAACGGAAGGCCGCTATCCTTTTCTTACTCCCTTCTTAGTGCAGCCTCCGATCTCCCAAAACCTTACTTTTTGACGTTATGGGAGAAAGATCTCTCTACCTCATTAGACATAGCTTTATGGTACAAGATATTTAGATTTAATTATAAATATGCTAGGTCTATGAGATTGAGGGAAATGAATTACAAATTATACACCAGATGGTACATTACTCCCTCCAAACTGTCCCAAATTTTCCCACACCCGTCTCTGATTTGTTGGAGATATTCTACTGGGGTGGGATCTCTATATCACATCTGGTGGACATGCCCACGTATTGTTCCTTATTGGGATGGTGTAAGGGACTGCATACAACGGAGATTGGGAGTTGACATTCCTATGGATCCTTTGCTTTACTTGTTAGCTTTTATCCAACAACATATTATCTCCAAAAGTAGAATACAAGGCAATATTGTTTTCCCGCTGCTTAATGAAGCGAAAGCAACCATCCCGAGTTTATGAAAATCGTCTGAGCCGCCTTCAACCCATTTATGGCTACAAAGAGTGGATTCCCTTATTTCTATGGAACAGTGTCATGCGAGGGCCACGGATACTATGGGTCAGTTTGACCTCCTATGGGGCAGATGGTTGTCTTCCACACAAATCACATCTTAGCGGGGTCCAGGCTTGGTTTTTCTTGTCTTTTGCTTCAATGGTCTTGTTAGGGCATGGGTCCAGTAGTTGGGATATGGTGAGTGAGGAACCCTTGGCATTCGGTGATCTCCCATCGTTGTTAATGGTTGGCTATTATCACTCTATTCCATATATGGCGTTTCTTCATCGTAGACATCATAGGAGCTGTGCTTGGTGTTTCCGACCCCCCACTCTCCCTTCTATCCTTACTCATTCCCAACTCTGTGTACTCCCCTATCCCTTATAGTTGACTTCTCGTGTTGACTTATCCAATCTTCAAATTATACTATTATCCAAGTTCCTCTCATGTTTAATAGTCAATCATTTCTGCTTTTATTAAGCTAACTACGATATATTTTTGAGTCCTATGCAGATTGCTATTGCAAGCCTAAATATTTCTGATATCGTAAAGGTCTCTGCGTTTACCTTATTAATGTTACTATCGCTCAACAACTAACATATACTTTGCACTGTAATCATCTGCTGCTTTGACTATCAATATTACTGTTTAAGCTATATTGTAATATCTTATGTCGATTTGGTTAATTTACCTACCTTTGTATTCATTTTCTTCAATTAAAAAAAAAAAAAAAAAAAAAAAGAAAAAAAAGAAAATCTTCACACTCTTATATACAAGTGCCTCGAAATACACACTCCCAATGATTTTCAATGTATAAATGTATTCGGGTGCGAAGGGATCTTTAGATATTATATTGATATATAGAGCTCCGGAGCATTGTCTATATTTTATATCAATATATGATTATATAGCGCTTTTGTACTATTGACATAATTTATATTGTGGTATGTTTTTATACAGAATTAATCAATAGACATTTTGGGCGCTGTGATCACACATTGGGTACATTGGATATAATATAAAAGGCTAGCCCTCTTTTGATTGTAGCTGCACCCCCAGGGCGAGCTTGATGCCAGTGGCCAGCCAATGAGATGTGTGGGGCAGAGTTTAGGTTGCCCCCTGCCTCTTCAACCAAATACACACTGCTAGTGCTGTATAATCAAGTTTAACCCTTTGAGTGCCACAGAGATATACAATGCGTTGCAACACAATGGCCTAGATTCACTAAAATTTGAAGAGGGCTAAAAATATTGATGTCCTGTTGGAGCAGTGTCGTAGGGACATCTACAGTATTCATTAAAGTGTCACGACATTACATCACCAGCACTCCAACAAAAATATGCCAATATCGACAGGTTTACGAATTTTCATTCATCACATCTACAATGGCCTATTTCTATATGGAAATGTGGCATGAGACACTTTCATATACAAGAGGGTGTGTTGATACATTCACTAAATTCCAATAGCATCCTCTGCTGTTTGAGTTCACAGTCGCAACTTCACCTACCTCAGGTTGTCGACGTTGGAATCTCCCTGTATTTTCCTATGCAGTAACAGCAGGGAGGGTTGTGACCTGTTATCATTGTGGAAGGGATTTCCTCCCATCACACATCAACAACACTACAACAATTCTGAAGTTGAACAGCATTCTCTCTGCTTCCCTACTTGGCCAGTAGAGGAATAAAGAGAAGGCTTTCAGCACCATGGACAGAACTGAGTGCCATAGGGATGTGCATTGCTCACCCCTGTGACACTCAAAGGGTTAAAATAAAAAAATAGTACACCAAGCACTACAAAATTATTCCCTAACCTATGTATAATATATTATACATGTTGTGCACTGGGAGTCACACAGCATCTATGGGGATTTTTGGCTACCACTTGTCCTCCCAGCCTTGTTCCCTTGCCCAGTTGCAAGCACACTTTGTAGACCATTCCAGTGAAGTATTTGTTTTTCAGGATCGCGATCTCGGCTCTGCTGAAGAGCCTCCGCCGGTCCTGGGACCAGATTCCCCTGCGGTCAGCTAGAGCGCTGACGTCATGGAAAGGGGAGGGAGAGGGAACTTTAACAGTGAACATCTCTCAAACCATAAAGGTTTGAGAGATGGGACTGAGAATATTTAGTATCATTTTTCAATAGCTACAATTTTGATTTTTAAAACTGTTTAAGCAATACTATTTCTTTAATATCTTCTTTTTATCATTTAACAAATGCATAGTGAGTGAACAGAAGAATAATCTAAATCAGATCAATATTTGATGTGGCCACCCTTTACCTTCAAAACAGCATCAATTTGTCTAGGTACACTTGCACACAGTTTTTTTTAAGGCTCTCGGCAGGTAGGCAGTTCCAAACATCTTGGAGAACTAAACACACTTCTGTGGATTTAGGCAGCCTCAGTTGCTTCTCTCTCTTAATGTAATCCAAAACAGATTTGAAGATGTTGGGATCAGGGCTCTGTGGTGGCCATGCCATCACTTCCAGTTCTCCTTGTTCTTCTTTATGCTGGAGATAGTTCTTAGTGATTTTGGCTGTATGTTTGAGGTTGCATGATGGATAAGTATCTGCCTGTACTTCTCAGCATTGAGGAGACCATTAATTCTGACCAAATACACAACTCCATTTGCATAAATGCATCCCCAAACTTGCAAGGGACCTTCACCATGCTTCATTGTTGCCTGCAGACATTCATTCTTGTGCTGCTCTCCAGCCATCGGCAAACAAATTGTCTTCTGCTACAGCCAAATATTTCAAATTTTGACTCATCAGTCCAGAGCACCTGCTGCCATTTATCTGCACCCCAGTTGCTGTGCTTTTGTGCATAGCTGAGTCACTTGGCCTTATTTCCAAGTTTGAGGTATGGCTTTTTGGCCTCCAGTCTTCCATGAAGACCACTTCTGGCCAGACATCTCCGGACAGTAGATGGGTGTACCAGGATCCCACTGTTTTCTGCCAGTTCTGAGATTATGGCACTGCTGGACATCTTCCATTTGTGAAGTGAAGTAAGCATGATGTGTCTTATCTGCTTTACTAAGTTTCCTTGGCCAAGCACTGAGTCTATGGTCTTCAAAGTTACCTGTTTCTTTGTGTTTCTTAAAAAAAGAGCTTGAAACTCCTGTCTACCTTGAAATTTCTGCTTGGGAGAGGCCTTGCTGATGCAGAATAGCTACCTTGTGTTGCTGTGCTCAGTCTTGCCATGATATATGACTTTTGACATTCAACTGTCTTCAGCAACCTCACCTTGTTAGCTGAGTTCCTCACCCAATTTTATTCCTCCTACACAGCTGTTTCTGTTTCAGTTAATGATTTTCTTTCAACCTACCTATTAATTTGTTGATCATTAGCACCTGTTTGTTATATATGTTTAATCATACACCTCCTTCAGCCTTTAAAAACTCTGTTTAGACTCTTCCATTTTGTCCTCACAGAAACATTGATCTATTGTTTTGCTGCATTTGTCTAATAAATACATGTTGAAAAGTTCCACTGGCACTGCCCCTTTCTCCTTACTTGTGTGTATATATATATATATATATATATATATATATATATAAAACAAACAAAATAAGTATCTTGTAATACCTTTTTTATTGGACTAACATATGCTGTATATAGGCCTGCATGCACATGCTGGATTGTTGGATGGCAATTCTAGCACTCTTAACATGTGCAAACTTTTTTAATTCTCCCCACTCCATTATCATCTCCTGCATTTTTTTCCCTCTCCCCCCACCCCAATCCTTACAAAAGGTATTTACGACCTTCTACAAGTAGAGTGTAGATCCTCTGGCCTTATCTGCTGTTATGTTTTCTTGAGCCTACACACAGCCATACTTTGAATTGTATGTATCTCTGTGAATTCTGTGTCCTTTTAGTCAGAAATGCTTTAGACTTAAGAAAGGGAGGTTCTCCCGAAAGCTTGTCAATCCAAAATTCTGTTAGTCCAATAAAAAAGGTATTACAAGATACTTATTTTGTTTGTTATTTTACATCTGCATCACTGGACTAATACGGCTACAATCTCCACTCTACTACTATGGAAGATACCGCATACAACTGCTTAATAAAGCAAATCTACAAGATGACCAGAAAAGAAATACATCTCAACAGTGACATATACTTTCTATCCATCTGCAAGAAAAGACAGCTGATTCTGAAAGGACTAAAAATCAAAAATCCACTCGCTACTACACACAATTCACAGTATGCCAATAAGCTGTGTAAACGCACTAGTGAAAAGCTAAGAAACCATCTTATCCACCAGCTCTACAACAAGAAACATAACATACAATATGAAAAACAATGCTTACTTCAAAAACTGCGTGATGATAACACATATATCGCTGAACAACTAGAAAATGATTTATACTGTTCTTACAGAAAGCTCAAACAGGACCTTCTTAAAAAGAAAAATAATAAACTCATCAGACTTCAACAAGATTACCACAGACATCTGGCTGTACAAGAGAAATTGCAAGAGAAATCAGGGATTGTTAATATTTCAGATTATGAACTATCCGAGTCAGAAGTATCAGTCCTCTCTAAAGGACTATCATTTTGTCCTAGCACAAAACTTGATCACATCCAGCTGTACTCTGACTTGGAAGAATTTTTCAGAAGGATGCGACTTAAGGAATACTTCCATGATAAAGAGAACACTGAAACAACAATGGATTACACCAACAGCAAAAAGAACACCCACTTCACTCCAGCACCAGGACGAAATGCCAAATTGGACAGCTACATTGAAAGTTTCCGTCTAAGAACTGCATCCTTGGCGACCAAACAAAACAAAAAGGATATTTTTCATAATCTCACAGTACAGGAACAAACTGCAATAAGTGACTTGAGGAAGAATCATGCTATCACCATCAAACCAGCAGACAAGGGAGGAGCAGTGGTGATAATGAACACCCCAGACTACATAAAAGAGGGGGACAGGCAATTGTCAGATGGCAAATACTACAGAAAACTAAATGAAGATCCCACCAAGGAATATACATTGCAACTTAGGGAGCTCATCAAATCCTTCCCTAAGAAGCTACAACAAGAATTGGAATCACTCATACCCACCAGTGCAGACATGGGCACCTTCTATATGCTTCCCAAAATCCACAAGAAGGATAATCCTGGCAGACCCATAATTACAGGAATGGGAACACTTACCTAACAAATCTCAGGACTCGTAGAAAATATCCTAAAACCTCTTGTCACCAATACCAACAGCTTCATAAAAGACACCACCGACATCCTCAACAAACTCAGCCCAATCACGAACCTCCCTGCCAACACCATCCTAGTAACTATGGACGTGGAATCTCTGTACAGCAACATTCCACATAAAGATGGCATCAATGCTTGCCTCAATTTTCTCTCCTACACTGACAACCAAAAATACAGTCCCCAAATTATCGCAGAACTGACACTATTCATCCTCACACATAATTATTTCAGTTTCAACAATGAGGTCTACCTACAAACCATGGGCACTACCATGGGCACTAAGATGGCACCCCAATATGCTAACCTGTTTATGGCAGA